>OZ009955.1:0-9932721 GCA_963932025.1 Erebia epiphron | reverse complement strand
TTGTTAAAAACTCACACTCGTAACCTTCTTGGTGTACTTTTTTAATTTGTTTTGCGCGCACCATTTTCTTTCACGTCATGTCATTTCCTCGCTGAGGTGGGATGAAAAGTTACGTGTTGCACTCGAGTGAAAAGATTTTTCACCTCGTGCTCTTTTGATTCCCTCGCTGACGCTCAGGATTCTAATTTTTGAACCACTCGCTGCGCTCGTGATTCAATTTTAGAATCCTTCGCTTGCTTGGTCATCAAAATTGAGCACGCGGTTAAAAAAACAACTTTTCACTCTTGTATAACAAATAACTATTACATTGTGTGGTAGTAACGAACCTGTTGACAAGTTTTTAATTTAGGCGTTAAAAAAAATTATTAAAAAAAGGGCCTCGATAAACTTACATGATAATAATACGAGGGATGAATGCATCGTCCTTGCCCCACCTTGTGCCGGTGCATCGTCTCTTAAACCATCTTCGGCTAGTACCGTCTCGAAGTTGCCACAAATAATCTGTTTAAAATAAATATAGGGGCCTTCATAAACTATATTAAGATACATGTGTTCATATAACAAATTCTATTATTTCGTCGTCGTCGTCGTCTCAACCTATAGACGTCCACTGCTGGACGAAGGTCTCCTGCATGGATCGCCACAGAGCACGGTCTTGTGCCGCTTGTTTCCAGCGGCTCCCAGCTGCACGCTTGAGATCATCCGTCCACCTAGTGGGGGGTCGTCCAACGCTGCGTTCTATTATTTATATAGTAATTCTATTATTTAAATTTAAATTATTGAAAAACACGCCCATTTTGATTTTTTCAAAAAAAATGATTGCCATTGTCACTCGTGATGATGCAAGGATTTTAACCATACCTCATACATCCAAAAATCCAAATAAAGAAACTCACATACATACATACATGAACCGTGAAAAGATTACACTCCTTTTTTTGAGCAGTCGTGTAAAAGCAGTTCGCGTCAAACAAAAAGTGCTCTCCTGAAATACCATGAATAAATACTACCTATTACGTCTCTCAAATATTTCTGCATGCAAAATCACGTCGTATCGTACCTACACATTCCGCGTGAAATCAGTCATCATTCAGGCAAATCAGTATAAGAAAGAGTTTCAAATATGAACGCACCAGAGGAGCAATATTTGCGGCCACAAACATTGCTATGTTGAAGGTCCCACAAGTCAATTTCCAATAAGGAGACATGGTTTTTTTCTGAAAAAAAAAGAGGCACTATTTCAAACTTACTCATTGGTCTACAAAAATTGTAGTCTGTAAAATTCTTTGGAACGGAAGTTTGATAAGTCACCGTAGAAGGTATATTGCAGTTGTTGATATTGCGTAACACAGAAGTAAACAATAAGCAAGAAATTTTCAGATGTGTTGTGTAGTAATCAATTAGGTGCTCCTTTTTTTTTTTGTTTTGGCACTGGTTGTCTTCGTGCATAAAATATATATCAGAAAGTATATATAGTTATAAAGTATATAATATAGAAAGTAGGTATATGTAGTTTGAGAATTTAGTCAGAAATTACCATTCGCTGATGCATGTTGTTACATTAGATAGGTAAGTATACTTACTAATAATGGGTAATATTTATCTTAATAAACCACTTTGATATGCAAATCAATCATTAGATTAGATAATATTAACTATCTAAGTGTAGTTGATTATTAAGTCTATTGCAATTTAAAAAAACAAATAAAAATGATCTAAGTACTTACTTATTAATAAGATAAAAAATGTTAGGAAATTTCATGTGACATATTAGTATTACCATAACCTAAATAATGTAAACTATGACTTCCATAATACATATGAAACTCGTAACAACATGAATCACCGCTGCGCCCTTCCTAACTCAGTGGCTTAGCCTATCTATTTGCATGGTGCAGCACTGATACACCTACGACTAGTCAGGTCTGTTTGAAATCACTGCCAGGCGTAGTCACCTTGAAGTATTTAGTCAGAGAATATATGTACCTACCTATGTAATAGAATTATATAATATATGTATGCAGAATGTTATTTTAGGAGTAGTCAGTGATGCGGAAATTAAAAGCATCCATTCGTGTCGTCAAATTAGCCATACCTACTAATATTATAAATTTATGCGAGTAGTGTGAAGTGAAAGAAAATGTGTCAGCCTGTCTGCTAAGATTTCATGACCCATCCTTTCAACGAATGTTGACTCAAGAAAGTCCAAAATTTGGATAGAATGCTCATTCCCACGAACGACATTAAATGTCGTTCGTGGGAATGAGCATTCTATTCTATAACAAAAAATCCACCAACCTATTTTAAACTTGACTTTACATAAATTTAAGAAATTCAATAAAAGTATGCTTCTGAAAAAAGCTTAAGTATTATTCTGTTGAAGATTATGTAAATGATAAAAGAACATGGATTTGACTCGCTCTGGCAATTCTACAAAAGAACTGCGGTTACTTTTGTATCTATACAATGGTGTAATTGTAAATTATTTTTTCCAAAAGAGCAACCACCGATTGCTGGTTTTTCTCGGTAGGAATGGCAATCCGAACCAGTTGTAGATTCACTCGACGATTCATAAGCACTTGCAAAAGTTTAATGAATAAAAAAAAAAAACCGGGCAAGTGCGAGTCGGACTCGCGCACGAAGGGTTCCGTACCATTATTAATAAATAATTACCTTTGTTAATGAACCGCAAGACTAACTTTGTTTGTAGAGGTTTATTGTTAATATCAAAAAAACTATGCTAGTTAGAGCATTGGCTATAGTTTTCCTGTAAAATATACGTAAATTCCTATTGACCATAATTATTTCAAATTTTTCGATTGGTAAACTCCGGAGATAAGGGGGGGGGGGGGGGGGGGGGAACGGTATTTTTTTAGACATTTTCCCCGATTTAAATCAAAAACTATCATAACTAAAAATTATTAAAAATCTGTTTTAGAATGTACAAAGTAAACCCTTTCATATGATACCCCACACAGTACAGTTATCTCACTTTTAAATTTCAACCCTCAGATTTTTCCCCCCTTTTTAAATAAGAACAAAAATAATTTCCAATTTTTTTTAATTTCAGTGTCTTTGGGCCACTAATATACACAACTATTCCAAATTTCATGTCGATAGCTTCGGTAGTTACTGAAATAATCGAGTGTGACGGACGGACAGAGAGACGGAGAAAGTCGCACCATTTTACCATTTTACCATTTTGGTACGGAACCCTAAAAAACATTTGAGTTTGAGAAAGATACAGAGATAATTTGCATTTTGATCAGCCAGCTAAATATTAAATCGGATCGTGGGTATTAATTCAAATCTGAAACGGACCTTATACTGCGCATATCGGTAGCACGCATAGTACACGACATTGATTAGGCCGGTCTCGAGCACAAGCGCGAGATACACCGCGTGGAGGGACCAGGTGGGCGGCACGGCGAAGCTGGCCAGCGCCACCACGGCCGGCAGCAGTATCAGCGGCGGCGCGGCCACCGTCAGCGGGCACGGGTCGCTCCGCCGCGCGTACACAGCCTCCGCCCCGCTTGCCTTGAACGTCAGGCAGAGCGTCGTCGCATCTGCTAGTTCCCTGTACGAAAATTATCACCCTCAACCCCTCCCAAAATAATGTAATAAAAAAAGTCCGTCAACATAAAATAAAATTTTAAGGCTAAATAGTTTTAAGGATTCCCTTTTATCCTGTATAATATATTTAATTAGACATCACATTGTGATTTACCATAATCACAATGTGATGTCTAATTAAATATATTTTGTCAGTGTACCAAATGCTGATACTGCTCGGCAACTTTCCATTTCTTTAATCGTAGCACTACTTGTCTTGATAAATGATAGCAATATAGTATATACTTATAACATCAATCAATTTAGTAACTCTTTTGCTTGTGATAGTAACTGTTTGATTAAATATTAGTGATAGTATATAAATATATCCATACTAATATTATAAATGCGAAAGTGTGTCTGTCTGTCTGTCTGTCTGTCTGCTACGCTTTCACGGCCCATCTGTTCAACCGATTTTGATGAAATTTGGTACAGAGATAGTTTATATCCCGGGGAAGGACATAGGCTACTTTTTATCCCGGAAAATTCGAAGGTTCCCGCGGGAGTCAAAAAATTTATCTGTTCAACCGATTTTAATGAAATTTGGTACAGGGGTAGGTTGTATCCCGGGGAAGGACATAGGCTATGTTTTTATCCCGGAAAATTCAAGAGTTCCCGCGGGAATCGAAAAAACTTGGTCCACGCAGACGAAGTCGCGGGAATCATCTAGTATATATATATATATATATATATATATATATATATATATAAAATAAATTAATTTAAAAGTATTTTCATATTTAGCAGTATTTGTAGCCTGTATTAATACACTTTGAAAAGCAGGTGAAGTAAGCAAGTTACACTACCTACTTTTAATGGAACATGCTAAAAGTATAGTTCCAATTTTAATTTGCAATCAAAATATGATACTATGATCTACACACAGTAGTTTTGGCATAAAAAAGTAGACTTACTTGTCGTCGTCTCTATTGACGAGCTCTTCTTCTAACATAGCGAGTATTTTCACATCCTCATTGTCCTTGCTCTCATCTTGCGGTGATAGAACCTACGGATAATGTACGAAGCGTATCTATGTAGTCGACAAGCAACAAATCGATATGAACGCTCATGATGTCGGTAGCATAATTAGGTGCTCGAATTCTAAAAAGCATCATTATTTCGATGAATGAAAATTTCAGTTGAAAAGCAATGCCTGTTTGGTAGATACTAATGTAAACTAGTGTTGACCGCGGAGCTAGTGCCCTAGTGTCCTATATTGGGCGCGCGGGCCGGAAGGGGCCGGGTGGGCCGGGGTAGTACGAGTGCACTCACAGAGTCCTCGTCGTCGTCTTTGAGGTCGGAAAGCGCGTCGGTCTCATCGCCTCCCTCCGCAGCCTCGCCCTCCGATGTATTTTTTTCTTCGCCTCCCTGGTACTACAAAGTTATAATCAACTATGACCTGAATGTTGAATGAGGACATGCCTGACAAACATTAAGAGACTTTTACTTATACGGAAATACCTAGGAGTGAGTTAATATTAACCGCACATCTTATATATAAAATTCTCGTGTCACAGTTTTCGTTCCCATACTCCTCCGAAACGACTTGACCGATTCTCATGAAATTTTGTGAGCATATTCAGTAGGTCTGAGAATCGGCCAACATCTATTTTTCATACCTCCACGCAGACGGAGTCGCGGGCATCAGCTAGTAATATTATAAAATAATGCGAAATACTTAATATTATAAATGCGAAAGTTTGGTTGGATGGATGTTTGTTACTCAATCACGCCAGAACGGCTGAACGGATAGGGTTGAAAAGAGTTGGTCAATATTTGTATGGGGCGTAGGCCCAGTCTTGTACAAGCAGAGAAATGAAGGAAAATAAAATACTAGACCAGTTTTTATTGGTCAAATCTACGAATTCGTCGTAATTTCAGTGGTAAAATTATTTAATCTTTCCAAGTTATGGAACACTAAACATGAGTGGGTAACAATGGCGGATTCATCTTTTTTGACGTTTTCAAAAGAAAAACACGTTATTTTGACAGTGACTGTCAGAAATGTCTTTTGTTACATTTCGCGCCTACTGCCTTCTCTATGGCTGAAGGCTGGCAACATTCTCTTAGGAACGTATCGAAAACTTGAAATACATTTTTATTTTTTTTTCTCGTTATTTACTTTACTGTTCTAAATTATTATATTTTTAATACAATCTTTTCCTCTATTCATGGTTGAGTGTACAAGATTAGGCCTAAAATGAACCTTTTCCTTTGGCACAGAGATAGTTATAGAGTCTGGAATAACACGTAGGGTACTTTATATCCCGGAAAACTAAAGAGTTCCCGCGGGAACCAAATAAACCTTAATCCACGCCACCGAGTAGTAAACCTATTGAGAGCTAATAGGCTAATTTTCGCTTTGAAACACAACTCACCACTTTCTGGCGGGGGACGGGGTAATAATGGGATTTCTTATTGGCTGGCTCAAGATAAACTATACACAGTTATATATTATGTTACCGCGGCACTTGGGCTGCCCGCTGCGCGACAGAAAATATATCGATAAAGTCTAATAGGTATATATATTACCAGTACCTATTGGAAAATCAATACAAATCATTTTATTCAAACAGCAAAATACCACCATATTATGTATACTTATAGATAACTAGCGGATGCCCGCGACTTCGTCCGCGTGTATTAAGGTTTTTGGTTCTCGCGGAAACTCTTTAATTTTCCGGGATAAAAAGTAGCCTTTGTGTTATTCCAGAATAAAATCTATATCTGTGACAAACTTCATCCAGATCCGGGTCATCGATAGTTTTTGCGTGAAAGAGTAACAAACATCCATACATCCATACTTACATACGTTTAAAATATTACCTAGTACGGATTATCTGATATGTATAATTTATATGTTTAATTTTTTTTAAATGCCGCATGTATATTCTCGCATCACTTCAAAACGGCTGGACCGATTCTGATGGAAATTTTTGTGTCTTTTAGTCGGACCCGGAATGGCTTATATTCACAATTGAACCCATTAGGGGGCGCTGCAATCGAGTTCTAGGATCTGCCGCGTCTTTCATCAAACCAAATTTCATACCAAATTTCATCAAAGTCGACTGAAGAGATAAATATTTTTGATTCGCGCGCGAACTCTTGAATTTTCCGGGATAAAAAGTAGCCTATGTCCTTCCCCGGGATACAACCTATCTCTGTACCAAATTTCATTAAAATCGGTTGAACAGATGGGCCGTGAAAGCGTAGCAGACAGACTGACACACTTTCGCATTTATAATACTAGCTGATGCCCGCGACTTCGTACGCGTGTATCGAAGTTTTTTGGTTCTCGCGGGAACTCCTTAATTTTCCGGGATAAAAAGTAGCCTATGTGCTATTCCAGACTATATTCTATCTCTGTGCCAAATTTCAGCCAGATCAGTTCAGCCGTTGGCGCGTGATTGAGTAACAAACATCCATACATCCATACATCCAGCCATCCAAACTTTCGCATTTATAATATTTATTTGATGATAATTAATTAATAATAATAATAATATTAGTATGGATTAATATCAGTTTTTTCTTCTTCTATAATGTCCGATTTTTACGAAATTTGGTACAGGGTAGGTTCTATCCCGGGGAAGGACACAGGCTTTTATCCCGGAAAATTAAAAAGTTCCCGCGGGAATCATAAAGTCGCGGGCATTAGCTAGTGTTGATCATAAATTAAAACCATCCATCCATCTGCATTAAAGTTAAAACTAACAGCTGTATCCAAATGCGCTTTATTGAAAAACTAGATGATTCCCGCGACTTCATCCGCGTGGACCAAGTTTTTTCGGTTCCCGCGGGAACTCTTGAATTTCCCGGGATACAACCTACCCGTGTACCAAATTTCATTAAAATCGGTTGAACAGATAAATTTTTTGATTCCCGCGGGAACCTTTGAATTTTCTGGGATAAAAAGTAGCCTATGTTCTTCCCCGGGATACAACTTATCCCTGTACCAAATTTCATCTAAATCGGTTGAACAGATGGGCCGTGAAAGCGTAGCAGACAGACAGACACACTTTCGCGTTTATAATATTAGTATGGATTAGTATGTATACTAAAGAACTTAAGTTTTCAACAGAAACTTTTTAATATTAGTAGTAAACAATCAAATAAATAATAAACCTTTAACCTGCTCTTTTACTTCAGAATTGTTCGGAATTACTAAATAAATTAATGTATTGGCATTCAATTATCGAAATAACTTATCGATAGTTGCACAGGTTACACTGGGCAATGCGTGGAAGAGACAGAGATATGTAGAACTACATGTGAAAGACAAAGAAAAACTGAAAGACATTATTTTTATGCGTATTAATGATTTTTATTTATTATTACTTAACTACACTTAATTAGGAAATGCTATCCCATCCTTTGCATAGCTGGAGGTATTGCTTCTCTTTCCACGCCATTTAATGCTGCAAAGAGGCATATTTTTCGTCTTTTTTCTCGATCAATTCCCGAGCACTGTCGAATACGGACTGAGGGCGACTTTAGGCACAAAACGTAGCGTTAGCAGTCATACTGCTAACGTTTGGCTGGTGAGGCGGCCCGCTATGCTCAGTCAACTGGTTGTATGGTCTGTGATCCACGCAGATGAAGTCGCGGGCATCAGCAGTCATTTTAATAAACTTTTGTACCTACTTTCTATGGTAGGTATTGAATTTCAAACATGTATTAGTTAAGTAATTTAATACATGCTACACTTATAGTTACTCTCGTATTCCGCAACTTTTATGAATCTGCCTGAATCTGAATAGATACCTATATATACTTATTTTTCAAATTGAAACACCCGCAGGTAGGTATTTTATTAGTAAGGTATATGTCACCGTAAGATCGTAAAAACCGTTTGATTATAATATACCTCGCAAGATTGTGAACTATCGAAAGAATGTGAACTGAACATACTGATTACAATTTAACGCATTATTTTACGGTAGATTATAATCCATCGAAGTAAAACCGGCAAATTGTGAAATACCGTGCGACGGAACGCACCTAGCGCGCTGATTGGTTGAACGGCATATGCCATGCGTCGCCATATTTGTTTGATAATTCATTTGTTGTCGAATGTAAGCAAACAGTGTTTTGGTGATTGTAAATTGATTTCGTGTTGAAAATAACTCACAGCTTTAGAATTCGTTACATAAAATTGTTGTGGAAGTAAAATGACTCTATGATTAACCAAAGAAGTGCAGTTTGAATGACAGATAAGTTAGTATTCGTCACTGAACATAGCCTTAAATTACAGAAATTTTGCGTGTTTTAATATTTTTTATGCGCGTGAACCTATGTGATCTCATTTGATAACATTTACAATGTCGGATATTGAGCCTATGTATCAACACCGACCAATCAGGGACGGCCTTCGGACAGCTGACAATTTAACGCGCGGCAGATTGTGATATAACTGTTTCACTTCGATGGATTATAATCTACCGAAAAATAATGCGTTAAATTGTAAGCCGTATGTTCGGTTCACAATCTTTCGACAGTTCACAATCTTGCGAGGTATATTATAATCAAACGGTTATTACGATCTTACGGTGACATATACAACACGAAACTTTACTTATGAAATAACGCTTGGTTTTCCTCCAAAAACTTGCAAAAATGTTCGGTTGGCATCACCCTATCGTTAAAACGTGATAAGACAATTTCTGCTTACGGGTTTAAGAACTCGAACAATAAAGTAGGTCTTGATGCCCGCCTGCCGCAACATCTCCTCCCGCCTCTCCCCGTGTGCCGGTTCTACTTCAAACTCGTTGTTCAGGAAACTAAGCGTCACTTCCGATACGTGCACGCGACTGAAAATATGAAACTAAACTCAAACATCTTTATTCAAAATTTCTGAACTTTCTGAACGTCATGTTTACAAGGAATAAGACTTGATGGTGATAATTAACTACGGTATCTAAGTCATCCATACTTCCATACAACTATCATATAGAAGTGCAAGAGTATCTTTCTGTCTGCGAGGCACAATAAAAGGGCCGGCTGTGAAAACCTGTAATAGTTCAACTTATTTTGATTGGGCTCAGAGTTGCATCTCGATCGGGAATGAGTATACCTATGTCATTTTTCATCCCAGATAATCAAAGAGTTTCAACACAACGCTCAACCCACGTAGATGAAGTTGCCGGCATCATCTAGTACTTATATTCTATTTTGCAAAAAAGCTTTTGGCAGCTTCTTTTACATGGGTATTATTTACTTAGCTCTACAATTTGCTCACAATAGAATGGACCGCGGAAGTATGTTTGTGGTTGTTTGTTTGTTCGTGTGAGAGTCAGTTGCCATTTTCCAGAAACAAACACTACATTGTAATTTGTACTATTACCTATTCTGTGCTACTACTACTACTATTACTTTTTTTCAATTGTATTCGGCATATTTCTGTTGGTATTAATCATCCAACAACCTTAAAACTATATGAAAATATAATTAACTTTTACTACTACTACAACAAACTATTTTTCACGTCTCTAGCCCGAAAAGTGCGCCTTCGCTGCTTAAATCCAGTGACCGAAACTCCGTCACCTCTTAAATGCAATATTTTTCTATGTTTATAAAATAGTAATTAAAAGAACTACATATTAATCCGTGTTTATATTTTATGCATTAGGTGTATGTACTATTCATTACAAACTTCTGATAATTTCAAAGCCGATTTCACCAGCATTTGAAGATTTTATGAGTACTAAATAGTGCACCGATTTTGATGAAACAGCTCTGAATGCCTGAACTACACTTATATGAATAATATTAAAATCTGTTAAGTAGTTCTTGCGTAGGGGTGGACCAGACGGATTAAATTACTTTTTAACTGAGCCTGAGTGTAGTTCAACTTTAGGTCCGTTTTTTTTTTTTCGCATTATTTACCAAAACCCAACATACGAAATTTCAACTTTTTACGTACATGGGAAGTGCTTCATGATTTTGATGGGATATATATTATGTAATATCGACGTAGGTATAAAAGGTATGATGTGAATTTTGTCGCGGAAGCTCGTCGAATAGTCCCGCTACGCCTCTTATAGATGGCTGTGCAGAGAGATAACAGGTCAAGGTCGCAGTTACGTATCATCTGTAGTAAGAAATGGGCTGTGGCAGAGTTGTCATAACAGTAGAATAGCAATATTCTGCAAGATTAATACACAAACTGGGTAACAAAATGGTAAGGCGCGGAAATGCAGCCAAGTTTTTTTGCAAGTTCGCCGGTCGTGCTGTTTGTCATAATATAAACCGCGTTTCCACTATGCAAGCGGGCTGCATGCAGCTTGAGGAGTGTAAACGTACATTCGCTCCGCCTCAAAAAAGTCAGAAGGTCATTCGTGGGAATGAGCATTCTTTTCTATAACAAAATTCCACAACCTATTTTAAACTTGCCTATAAGTACACAAATTTAAGAAATCCATTAAAAATATGCTGCTAAAGAAAGCTTATTATACTGTTGAAGATTATGTAAATGATAGAGGAGCATGAATTTGATCGCTCCAGCAATGCTAAGGACGGCTGTTACGTACACATTGATATAATAATTGTAAATGAATTATTTAAAAAGAACAAACACCGAGTCTCTTGCTGGTTCTTCTCGGTAGGCATGTCATTCCGAACCAGTGGTAGATTCACTTGATGATTCAAAAGTACTCGTAAAAGTTTATTTGAATAAAAACATTTGTATTTTGAATTCTTAAGAGATCTTCAAAAATATGTTCAATAGGTTACGAATGGAGAATGAGTGCGCATTTTTGACGCCTGCTAGCTGCATGATTATTTTATTGATCTTAAGACTAACTCAATGGGGGAGGTTCTCCCCATTCAGCGAGTCACCATAAATATTTTTAATCACTACTTAGGAGCTTTTTTTATTGCGAAATAGGCTCGCGCTTGACGACGATAACGCTTAGTGCAAAGGTAATGATGAGGTCTAAGTTGGAACGCGCTTGCCTAGAAGATGCCTATTCAGTTTCACTCTTGCATTGAAGGTAATGGCAGGTTAGCGGTTCGTATCAGAAACATCGAGTTAAGACGTTTCGTGCGAGAAGATTCTCATATCTGTATCTACCATGTACCTACGGAGTGAGTGGCAATTTTGACTTGGAATGTTCTCTACATTAAAATGTGTAAAAAACATGTCAACATAAGACGTAATATAATTAAGAATAAAAAAAGCCATTTTATAGCAAAAACAAAATGGTTTTATTTTTAGCCCATACTCGTTTTCCCGAGTGATTTTCTGATTTGAGCATCCAATGGGATATTTACTAAGTAATCGTATTACATTTATTTTGGGTAGGCTTAAGGAATAACGTCAAAGAAAGCCTGACGAAATTGGGTGTACTTGACACACTTGGTCGCTGGCCCGAATTCCTTACGTTTCCGAAAGCAGGTTAGTGACGAAGTGCCTAGCCGTGATACTTAAGTAGAAGTACCTGATCTGATTGAAATTTTGTAATAATATGTAATATGATGAACTAACCCAGCCATTCCACTGCTTTCCATTTTATTTGCCAACTCAACATCCCGCGAGTAGACATCAAACTGCCATTGCCTTTGACCCAGAACCCCAGCCAGTACTGCGCCAGTGTGGATGCCCACGCGCATGTCCACAGGTGAATTGGTTGTTTGTTGGACATATCTGTGAAAACATATATCTTATGTAAAAATACAGGTGTATATTAGTACAGAATGTAGGCAATTAATAAATAATAAATATCATACTTCATACTTAATATTATAAATACGAAAGTGTGTTTGTTTGTTGATTTGTTGGTTTGTCCTCCAATCACGCTGCAACGGAGCAACGGATCGACCTGATTTTTGGCATGGGTAATGGGTATAGTTGAGGACCGGAGTGACACAGGCAACTTTTCATCCCGGAAAATTTAGGAGTTCCCGTGGGAATCCAAAAAACTTATTCCACGCGGACGAAGTCGCAGGCATCAGCTAGTAATTAATAACTTTATGGTGAGTTAATTAATTATCTATTTATTATAGCCTCATATCTTCTGGTTACATTAATTCTTTTAGCCTTAATGAATGTTGTTTTTGTTTAGTCTATACTGCGTTCACTTAAGAGCAATGGTGGTTTTAATTCTTAGCAATGTGTAAGAGATTTTTAGTAAACCTAATTAATAAAGAAAAATAAAATTATTAAATTTCACCAGAGCGTAGATACCTAACAGAAAAAACGTAAATTTCTATATATACTTCTTTTGCCATAATTATTTACAGGTAAATGCAGTCTTGGGTTTTTAAGGATTCTTAATCTTTTATTATACCTATTTAATTCGGACATTCGAACATTATTATAAGATATTTAAGAATACGTACTTAATAGCCTTTACCATGGAGAGCCCCATATGGACGCATAGGACGGCATGATCCGGCCGCTCTACTGGCGCACCACTAATGCAGTAGTAACAGTCGCCAAGAATTTTTATTCGTAATTGTTGATATTTCTAATAAAAAAGAAAGCATGTAATAGATAGTTATATGTATCTACTTAGTATTAGAATATTTTAATATAAACAATAATGATATGGACACAGATTACCTACTACTACTATGTGAAGAATATTCGATATTATCAGATACACGCTTTCACGCGGTAAAATTTTAAAATAATTTAAAGAAAGTCTTAGGCATCCATACCTCTGCAAGCCGATCGAATCTTGCGAAGAGCTCGTTCAATATCGCAACTAAATCTTGTGCGGAGTAGGTCGAAGAAATAGCAGTAAATCCCACAATGTCTGCATATAGAATACTGGAACATGTAAATAATAAAACTCATATAGAAGCCGGTAATCCTGTGCTAAATAAAAACAGGGAAATGATTACTACAGAATAACAGCTTACCTCACATTTTCATGTCGTGACATATATATTTTTTTAAACTGAGTATCTATTAGGCCCAAATCCTGACGCATTTGTACAGCGACGTGTTCAGGAAGTACTGACAACAATAGCCTTTCCTAAAAACACATTTTTTTCAAGTATCAGGATTATGGCATCAGAAAAATAACTCAATGAGAATAGACCTATTGAAACAACATCCAACTTTCAAGTCATGAGTCACGACATGAAAGTCAAAAAGGAATCGACAAGTAACATGTATCACAAAAAAATGTCGGGATGTTATAACTTATAATAATACCGCATGATATACCTAATAATAGTACAGCCTTCGAAACAAAACAAAATCTTCCCTTCTTCCAATCTGATGCAAATCTAATCAACTCACCTGTTCTTTACTTTGTTGTTCTATTGTCAATTTATCGCGTAAACTTCGTTTCGTCTCTTGAAAAGAGTTACGTTGTTGTTTTTCATTGAGAGCATAAGCAGTTCCTCCCAGAAACGTCGCTCCTAATAACAGACAGCCGTTTGCTACTTGCTGCCGAAAAAAATTCAATTTGTTACAGTATCGTTAACGATCAGTTAATATCATAATTTCAGTATCGAAATTTTAGTACCTGCATGTAAAAATCATCGGCAAGCCTACTTTCAGCTGTAGCAGCATTGTAGTACTGAACCAACAAATATGCGGCGAAAGATAAAGTGCTATAGAATATCAGAAGCATATAATGGAATGGTAGCGTTGCTAGTGTGAAATATTGCAGCACGACAGCCCAGCCTAGTAATTCGTTGTAAGAGTCTCCAAGGCGTCGTGAGGAACTCACTAAGAGTTGAGTCCATAACATAAACCAGGCTACATGGTTCAATGTTGATCGTAAGCGAGGAACCAGAGCGTAAACCGTTGTCAGGGACAAATTCACTATTACGGAAATTACTACTGAAGCGTAAGCGAAGTGAAGGTCGCGTTCTCCCGGCACAAGGGCGGCGAAGATCTGGAACAACATTCCGGTGGCGAGTAGCCGCAGTACGGCACATTGGCGTTGACATTGAGTATATGCCAAGTACAATTTCTCTTCTGATAAGTCTGAAAACCTCCATGGCGACACAAAACAAATCCAACATGAACACTTGCTTGAAGATCGCACTGGCACGTATTTCTCCATTGCTCTATCCGCTATCGCTTGCTCATGTTTATAGCGAAAAACTCATATAATTTGCTTTTAGCCATTTCGATTGTTGACTGGAAGCAGGTTTTTTTAATACTGGAATGTAATGGAACTGGATGGCTGGAAGCACACTGGAACTACACTTTTGATAAATTTTTTAATATTTGGTAGGTTTCGTTATTTTTTCCTTTTAATTAATAATTTTGTTTTAGTTATACATTTTCTAGTTTATAAACAATTATACACGTTAAAACACGTTCATTTTTTGTAATATTGTGTGACAGGAAAATAATTGGACACCGGTATAGCTTTTCTTTGGTATTATGGCCTTTAAATCAAACACTGCTGAAAATATTGTAACATGTTAGATACAAATGAACTTGAGTACGTAATGTACGGAGACTTTCCGTTAGCAGCGGCCTGATCGAGGACGCCTGTGTAGGTAATGAATAAATTACACGCTGAAACATTGTTCCGATACCCGTTCATTAACTCAACGTCTACTAGACATACATAACCAACTCGAGGTTTTGTGAGACATACCAATCTTATATACTTAGAATAAAACTGTAACAGGTCCAATTCTGTACATTGAAGATATTTTGAAAATATTTTTTGTAGGGCACTCATTATTCGATACTGAAGCCAAAATGTAATTTTTTTCATTTTTGTCTGTCTGTCTGTCTATATGTCTGTCTGTCTGTCTGTCTGTTTGTACCTTGGCCGCGCATCACGCCGAAACTACTGAATGAATTCATACGAAACTTGGCACAATTTGAGCCCATACTACGAGGTAGGACATAGGATACTTTTTATCCCGAAATTCTATCCCCGAAGGCGTGAAATAGGGGTTGAAAGTTTGTATGAAAGTCCTTAATTTCTCAAGTTATAGCCATGAAACTTGATATTTGAGCTGCGGGTTGAAAATGAAAACATATGTGTTTCACAGTTTCTCAAAATTCCACCCCCGAAGGGGTGAAATAGGGGTTGAGAGTTTGTATGAAAATCCTTAATTTCTCAAGATATTCTCAAGTTATATAAACGATACTGGGTATATTGGCTTTCGTTAAACAATAAAGAATTACGTGTGTCACAGTTTTTCAGAATTTAACCCCTAAAGTGGTAAAATAGGGGTTGAAAATTTGTATGAAAGCTATAGCCATGAAACTTGGTAAGTATATGAGCTAAGAGTTGAAAATTAAGAAATACGTATTTCACCGTTTTTGAAAATTCGACCCCCAAAGGGGTGAAATAGGGGATGGAAGTTGGTATAAAAGGCCTTCATTTCTCAAGATATTTTAAACGAATCTTGGTATTTTGGCTTTCGGTAAAAAATAATAAAGTACGTATGTCACAGTTTTTAACATTATCACCCCCGAAGGGGTAAAATAGGGGCCGGAAATTTGTATGAAAGTCCTTCATTTCCTAAGTTATAGCCATGAAACTTGATATGTGAGCTACCGATTGAAAACAAAGAAATATGTGTTTCACAGTTTTTGAAAACTCTACCCCCAAAGGGGTGAAATAGAGAGTTGGTCCTTCAATCACGCCGCAACAGAGCAACGGGTATTTTGCACGGGTAGTTAAGGAGCTGAAAAGTGGTATAGGCTACTTTTTATACCGGAAAATTAAGGAACACCTGTGAGGAAAAAAACTTAAACCACGCGGACGAAGTCGCGGGCATCTGCTAGTACTTACATAATAAGTATAAAGTACGTAAGTAAATTATAATTTAAATATTGACAATAGCTTCGACTTCCAGCATAGGATATGAATACTGAATATGTAAGCACAGATGATAGTGACCGTGAGAAATGCCTCATGGCAATACTTATTTATTATTTGTAACGAGTTTCTCAGTTTCAAATAAAAATATATGTACTTAATATATTTTTAATGTTCCGTTCCCCAAGAGGAAAAAAGGAACCATTATAGGATCACTTAATTGTCCGTCTGTCAACCACCTTTTTCTCGGGAACGTAAGTACTGTGGAGGTATCAAGTTGAAGTTAATATCAAATACGGTCCCTAATCAAAAGCTTGGAAGTTCAAGCTTCTAAGTCAACGCAATCAAAAGATACTGCCGTGTATGCCGCATATTTTGACACTCGCCAATAAATCAAAACCTACTTACTTCCCGTTAAAACCTAGAATCATGAAATTTGGCAAGAAGCACAAGGTCTCACAGCATAAATATAGGAAAACATCCGAAAATTGTTAATTAGAGTTCCGTACTCATAGGGTGTCGAATTGTTTGGCAGGCGCTACCAGTTTAGCGCCATATGTAAGTCAGTAATTTCACAGCTGATTACTTGTTGTTGACATAATATTTCTTATCATTTACTAAAATTATTTATATTGTGTGGTGGTACGGAACCCTTTATCAACGAGTCTGACTCGCACTTGCCCGTTATTTAGGGTTCCGTACCTCAAGAGGGAAAAAGGAACCCTTATAAGATCACTTCGTTGCCTGCCTGTCTTTCTGTCCATCTGTTTATCATTTAAACATAGCGCTTTCATCTCTGTAGATCAGGGTATCACAATGCTTTTTCCCCTTTATACCCTAGATAAAAGTTTATATTTTATGACTATCCCCTTTAATAGTTTCATCAACGTTTTACATAGCTGCAATGTCTGATATGATCATTTAACAGAAAGGTAAATAAATAATTAAAAATCGTTATATATTTTATTTTCTCGCAATCGAAGTGAAAAGTAGAGTGTTTACCACGGGGACTAAAAGCCATTCTACTCGATTCTATAGCATACCTCGCTACGCTCGGTAAGTAAGACATCCCGTAAGAAATGGCACATTTTAGTCCCTTGATGAACTAATCTACTATTAAAAATGAATCTAGAGAGGTAGATAGTTTTGCAGTGATATTAATATAAACATTAAAAAATAATAATGATAGGTACTAAAAGTAATCGTTGCAGCCTATCTTTGCCATTCTTAATACTAAACTATCATCCATCATCATACATACATACGAGAGGAGCTTGGAGAAAATCCGCAGTAATATGCATAATTGTATCTGTGTGTTGGTTTGACATTCACCGTGACTCCAACGTGAATTTTGCTTATGCTTAATCGAGAACCTGGAGTAAAAAGAACTTCTTTATTGAGGAAAATAATTTTCCCTGGGATTCTTAAACCTGAATCCACGCGAATGAAGTTTCACATCGGTTCACTTTATTCAATTACTAGCTGATGCCCGCGACTTCGCCCGCGTCGATTTACATTTTTGGTTCCCGCGGGAACTGTTTGATTTTCCCGGATAAAAGTAGCCTATGTGCTATTCCAGACTATAATCTATCTCTGTGCCAAATTTCATGCAGATCCGTACAGCCATTCTGGCGTGATTGAGTGACAAACATCCATCCATCCATCCAAACTTTCGCATTTATTATATCTTAATATATATAAATCTCGTGTCACAATGTTTGTCCTCAATGGACTCCTAAACCACTTAACCGATTATAATAAAATTCGCACACCATGTGCAGTTCGATCCAACTTGAGAGATAGGATAGTTTAAATCTTAAAAAAACATCAATTCACGCGGACGAAGTCGCGGGCATCATCTAGTTAAGTATATAGATTTGTGTAATCATGCCTTTTTGCTGCAAGTACCTTCAGTAAAAATGAATTGTAGTACTGCAGATGTGTTTGTTTGTTTTATTGAAAAGGTGGAATACGTACGTAACTAGGCAATAGTTACCAAAATTGTTAGAACATAAATTGTTATTACAATCATTTAGAGTTCAGAAAGTTCAAACGTGATTTTTGAGTATTTGGAGGCTACCTATCGTACGGTAGATGAGTATATGAACATAGGTAGGTACATATCTAAAATATATCCTATACAGAGAAAACCAAATATGGAACGCTAAAATATCCCAAAATGGAAACAAAACAGAATTTGAGCCTACGGGTGCAGATGTACCTAATGAATCATCAATTTTTTTTACGAATTTAGGTAGGTAGGTTCATAATTATCAATACTCTCAGACTAGGTACTTTTTTCAATTCTATGATCGTATCCTTTTGCGCTGTATGTTGAGGACACTTATTTACCTTTCTAAATGTTACAAGTAAGGAGGGTAAGTAGATGTAAAATATTTCCCGCCGAAATTATCGTGCCAATGATGTAAGTAGGTAATCTCGGTAAAAGACTCTTGTCATGCTATTGACCCATTAATTTTAAGATCACTTCACAAAGCAAGCTGCAAACTAGAGGGATTTTTGTAACCTCAGAAAGGGTAATTTGAACGTTGGTATAATGATTAAATATAATTTAATATGTGGGAATATTGAGCGGTATGGGTAGCGAGGACGCGGGCAGCGGGGATCGCGGCAGCGCAAGACGGTATGCGCACGTGTTCGCGCGCGACTGCCGCGCCAGCCGCCGCCCTCCGCAGCAGCCGCGCACTTCGCCCGCCGCGCGCTGCCGCCCCGCTTGCCCTGCCGCCCGCCCTGCCGCCCGCCCCGCCGTCGCCGCCCCGGCCCGACCGGGGCCCGATTCATTACATCGATTCAATTTTCAATTGATATTCCACTAACGTTTTGAAAACGCAATAGCTACAAAGCTTCTCTATCAACAACTACTTATTAGTATTAATGAAAGGGTTTTTCTTGTCTAATATATATTACTTTATTTTAATGAACACCTACCTTGAACCTTATCTTTTTTTTTTACCACTACAAGTTAGCCCTTGACTGCGATCTCACCTGATGGTAAGTGACGATGCAGTCTAAGATAGTAGCGGGCTAACCTGTTAGGGTTATAGCAGTTATATTAAACCCATACCCCTATTTGGTTTCTACACGGCATCGTACCGGAACGCTCAATCGCTTGGCGGCACGTTTTTGCCGGTAGGGTGGTAACTAGCCACGGCCGAAGCCTCCCACCAGGCCAGACCAGGGAAAATTCAGAAATTATAAATTCCCTCAAATTCAAAAATCGAACCCGGGACCTCCGCACGTTAAGACAACAGCTCTCAACACTGCGCCACGGAGGTCGTCAAAAATATCGCAACTATATCGCTTTCGAGTATCGAGTAACTCATGCACTCGCTAGCTCAAATCTCATGTCTTTTATTCCACTGCAAGTTAGCCCATGACTGCGATTTCACCTGATGGTGAGTGATGATGCTATCTAATATGGTAGAGTAGAATTTACCTGTGTAGATAAACAAGTTTCTAAATTAAATAACTAATTGATCTGTATGATTATAATTTAAAAAAAAATCAAACTAAATAAATAGTGTAGACTAAAAAATAGATTACTTACCTCTCTCGACAAACTTTTATATCATAATAAATTGTGTAATGACGTTATAAGTTGATAATAAAAGTTTTAAAAGAAAAGTTAATTTTATTCTTGAAAAGCTTGTTTTAAAAAAAAAAGTAGTTTTACTTTTTATTACATTATTATTGGTATAACTTCGTATTTTACTATGGAACTCTATAAAACTGATTTAACCAATGATTTGGCAATTATCGAATTGTTAGAAAACGACACCAAACTTGACCCCGAGGTCTAAATCCGCTAGAATTATTTCCCAGAGCAGGGAGTTCCAAACTTCAACCCCCCTCCCCTCCTGCGTAGATAGATCCTCCTATATACCTACAAAATCAAAAGATAGATCTGCCTAAATAGGCTTTTGGACTCGAATAAACTTATATTACACCATGGGGAGTGTGATCTGGAACTTCACAACCTTGTTCCTCCTCCTCCGTTCTACCACAGGACAGCGAGGAACCGTGAGTGTTGGCACCCTTATGTGGTTGACGTCCAATTTGCTCGCACGAAGCTTTTTTGCTCGACGTTTCTGATACGAACCGCTAGGGTGTGGAACACCCTCCCAGCGCACGTGTTTCCTGCTACCTACTTATAACTTTAGTCCCGTTACGTCAAGGCAAGAGTGAATAGGTATCTTCTAGGCAAGCGCTTTCCAACCTAGACCTCATCATTGCTTTGCATTAAGCATGATTGTCGTCAAGCGCAAGCCTATCACGCAATATAATAAAAAAAATTACAGCTAACCAAGTGGTTTTGCTCTACTTAAAAAAATTCACACTATAGAAATTCGCCCTATAGAAAACGGACTAAAAATTCAATAAAATGGAAAAGTCATAGAATGATTAAAAATAAATTAATATTAATATTGAAAAATAACACTGAGACGATATACTGAGTAAAATATCATAGTGTTAGGGTGTGAGGGTAGTGTGAGGAATGAACGCTATTCGCAGTGTTGTTGCGATGCTGAGTTGTGATTCATAGGTGATTTTGCATTGCATTTCATGTTCAATTTAGGTTTCTTGCAATGAATTGTTCATTTTACTTTGGAGGTTATATTTTGGCAACACTGAGTGTTACAGGATGCAGAGTTTATTTTGATTGATGCTAAGTAATTTAATCACCAATCGTAGCTTTTCAATATATAGGCTGTAATCATGACAGCCAATCACAAAAATTCAGGAGAATGTCGGTGGGTCGGTAACAGAAAAATAGTATAAAGGTGAGAGAAAATGGCGTCAGGAGTTCAGTCAGTATTAAAATTTTGAGGAGTTATTACAAGTGAATAAAGTGTATATTATTATTGATTGTATTGGTGAAGATTAGGGTGGATTACTGCATTTTGCTGAGATAAGTATAAATTATAATTACATACTATTTTAAGAGGTTATGTTAGGTTATCATTATCGACTTCTAAACAATTGGCTTTTGGAATATTTTGAGACAGATCTTGTAGTGAAATTTATTAAAATCAATATAATTGTAAAATCAACTTTAATAGTTCATCGTTTTTATATAATATTATGTTTTAATATCATTGGCTGTTCAATAATGTTTAAAGAGCAACTATACCAGTTTCTTGCAGTTTCTTCTGGATAGAATGTGATTCTAACATACACAACAAACTGGAATGAACAGAAATTAAAATCTATTCATGGTTATCTTTGTGTTTATTTTTAACCTAGTAGCAGTGTGGTCTAATGTCTTTGACATTTTCAGAAGTGGGATCCTACAGAGGTAGGATCCCACAGCCCACATACAATTGGAGCACGAGGCCACTTCTTGATGCATTTGGAGCATGAGGCCACTTCCTTGGAGGCAGTACATCAAATGAGTATCCGGATTTACTGGTAGGATCTAATTAAATTTTTATTACCGATAGTTATGCGGGGACGGTACCCGCATTTTATCTAATGTTTATACAAATTCGATCGTCCTACAATTGGTGGTTTAATAATAATTAAGCACTAGATTTTCCTAGCAGGTTTATTTTACTGTTATACAGGTATTATTTGTTCCAATTATTTTACGTTACGATCCATACAGGAATTATAGAAGAAAGCATACATTTATGGGTCGATTTACATGGTGTCGTTTGGGATATTAAGTTTTATTAATTGGTTAATATCAGGATGGTTATGGTTAAGGTGGTACGATATGTGATCTTGGTTTTCAAAAGTTTTTATTATTTTCTATATACCCTTATTTTGAGATTAAGTGGTTTAAGTTTTGCTGTTCAGTGCCGTATTAATGATCATTTGATAATTTGTGCTATTGTTTAAATTTCACGTATTTCGAAGTAATCAACAAAAAGTAATTATTCTGCTTAAAACAAATTATTAACAAAAGCAAAGTTTTCAAGCAAATATTCTAAATTAAGAGTAAATACTTAAATTTGAAAAACGAATCGTATACGTAACTATTGATATTAGTAATGCTATATATTTCTTGATCTAGTTCCTCAATAAAACTTTCTTGTTTTACTACTTGCACTGCAAACGTTTTAGTATAGTTTGTTTACTTTAATTCTTAAATGCCAATTAAATCGTCAACAAAAATACTATGACAGGATGGCGTGAGCAGTCCAATTTTTTAGCGTATTTTGACTTGCTAAATTATTATTATATTGTTCATTTTAAAACGAAAGGATTGTAAATGGAGTTTCATTAAAGTGAATTTTTGATTATGGCTGTTTTATGGGGATTTTGTCGTATTTGGGTTGGAAGAAGATTCTTCTAGATGAAAAAAAGAGAGGAAACTGGAGTACCTGTGTCGTGGCCCTAAGTATGACCCTCTACTATTAATTATTCAGGGCAATATACAAGGCAAAAGGGGCGTGGGACAGAGAAGGACATCCTGACTGAAGCACATACACCAGTGGTTCAATTAAATCATCCGATCCTTATTTAGATCTGTAGTGTCGAATGTTCAAGTTGCCAATATTATCACCAACCTTCGATAGAAGAGGCACCGATAGAAGTATTTGGGTTTATTTTTGCGTTTAAATTGATTACTGTTCTGGCAAATTCTTCTCATCCGAAACACAACTGTCGCGGAGTATCGTTGAAAGTATTGAGCAACAATTTAAAGATTTCAGATTTGTAACTCTGGAGTTTTGCTATCGGCATTAGTTTCACTTATTTTTACTGAAGTTTGCTATTAATTGCGTTTTCAAAATTTTAATTGATAGATGATTTAGTTTGAGTGTTGATATTGTAAAGGCGATGGAGTTGATATAGTAGAGTCGATAGAGTTGATATAGTAGAGTCGATAGAGTTGATATGGTAGAGTCGATAGAGTTGATATGGTAGAGTCGATAGAGTTGATATGGTAGAGTCGATAGAGTTGATATGGTAGAGTCGATAGAGTTGATATGGTAGAGTCGATAGAGTTGATATGATAGAGTCGATAGAGTTGATATGATAGAGTCGATAGAGTTGAATTAGCAGAGCTGATAGTTGGTATAATTATAATAATATGACTACCTAAGAAAATTTAATTATTGTTATCAATGAAATTCACAAATGTGAAGTACTTAATTCAGATTTTAGTGTCACTTGTTTCGTATTGCTTGTTGACAAAAGCCTCCTCGGTGCGCTCTACCTCGAAACGTTTTCGATCTCAATCTTCGTGTCTATTTTATTTAGAATGTCGGTTACTTTTGTTTGCTTTCTTATACCTCGGCTACTGTGTCGGTCTTTGATCTTTACTACCAGCATACTTCTTGCCTCGTGGTGGTACCTTCTCGTGGATTGCATTAAGAGCCCAGGTTTCGCAACCATAGGTTAAGCATGGTAAGACACAAGCGTTGACTACTCTATTTGTAAGCACAATTCAAGTCATAAGTCTCTTGCTCCATTCATTTGCAACCCTTCTCTAAATTTCTTTTGTTGTTAGATCTATAACGGAAATTATCTGCCCTAAATATATATATTCGTCAATGTAGTCAATATTTATCCGTCTATTGTAATGTGATAGGAGAGTCTATATGGAGAGACTATAGTTGATGGTTATTAACTATATGAGTTATTATAGGAAGTCTTATGAACGGAATGTCAGAGTAATGAATTAGACGAAAGTAAAGATCCGGTCACTAATAGAGACACATTGACACAGCAAGGTTAGCGGATCAAAAATCATGTAAACATAGTGGACCAAGGCCAACTCGCTGCAGAAAACTTCAAAAGACTGAAGTTGATTGATTGTTGAATGAGAAATATGATGCATGGGATAACCGGCGGCGAGGATTTGAATAGGATATCTACTCATAGATGCTTTCATCGTTATCATCTCCGAAGACAAGATAACAGAGTGTAAAAGTGGGGACTTCCATACAGTTCTGCTGCTGCTGATTTTGTTTTCGTCATTTCCGAACTGTTGAAGATGCTTTCATCATAATCTCCAAAGATAAGAGGACAAGAAATATACTGCTGCTGCTGCTGCTGAGTTTGTTTTCATCATCTCCGAGCTGCTAAAGATAAGAAGACTAGAAATATACTGCTGCTGCTGAGGTTGTTTTCATCATCTCCGAGCTGCTGAAGATGAGAGGACTAGTAATATACTGCTGGTGCTCACATAGAGTTGATGCTGATGAGGACAAGGAGTGTAGAGTAAAGACTCATAAACAGTTCTGCTGAAGGTATCTACAGTACTCAAGGTAAGTCGCATGTTAAATGTGGCGAAATTTTTGAGTTAAGTCTCAAGTCAAAATCTCTGGCCAGGTGCAGTAGCTGGGATTATAAAAATTGGACTTGGCACTACAAATATTAAATAGCTGGTTACCAGGTTACAACATACAGATTTGACTACAAGTAAGTTTTACCTTGGATACCCCTATTGATAATCCGTCGGTGATTGGATCAGTTGGACGCGTCTGATGGCAACTTAAGAAGACTGTACTAGAGGTAATGATTGGTCTTGATTATTACTAATTGGTTACCCAAACAAGTTGGTAATATAAGGCCTACCCGAACAAGTTCGTAATAAAACTTAAAAGAAGTTCGTAATTTCGAGTTTAAAGATTTAATAGAAGTTAAAATATTATACTGTTTGGATAATCGATTAAAATTAAGTTGCAAGGTTTGCGACTAAGTGATTTGGAAAAAGCCGCAGTGGCTAAATGGCTTTATTGTTAGTGGCTAAATGGAAATTTGGAAATATTTGTGGCAAAAAAAATGGTTCTAATGGTTATAAATGGTTTTACTTGGCAAAAATATATGATGGTTTATTGGAATATATATGAGAAAGTTGAAAAAAATGGTTTTAATGGTTTTTAATGGTTGCCACTTGGAAAAATGGTTATGACGATTGCCACTATTTGGTTCCGGAAGGTTATACTGGTTATTACAGATTTCTTTGGACAGTTGCAATGGTTGCGACTGAAAGGTTTGAATAGTTTTAATGATTGCAAATAAAACTTTTGTAAATGAATTTGATAAAAAGCTGAGCAAAATGTGTATTTTGGTAAATGGTCATATTCGATGATTATTTGTTGAGTAGGCTCATAGCAAATGGTATATATTTTGATGAAAAGGTATACTTGCTCGATGAATTGGTTTGATAAAAAAAATAGCTTATGGGTATATTTGGTAAATTACAATTAAATTACAATTATAAACATTTGGTGAATAAATTTAATTATGAAGGCCGGCAGGTGGAGGTTGAGGAAGGTCTGAAATTTTCTTATAATTAGGGTTTACTGAATAATTTTACAGTTGCGATTTTTATAATTACTTATTAACGTGCGAACATGGTTGAAAATAGTTGTCCGTGAGAATACTAAATCTAACATTTTCGCTCACTGTAACACTATACGCTGATGAAGTGCAAACGTAATCTGTCAGCCGTAGGGTTGGTGCTGTCTTAGAGTCACAGGGTTGTCACTATAACAATTTGATAAACAGATGGGCAAAATGTGTACTTTGGTAAATGGTCATATTTAATGATTATTTGTGTCAAAGACATTAGGCCACACTGCTAGTAGGTTAAAAATAAACACAAAGATAACCATGAATAGATTTTAATTTCTGTTCATTCCAGTTTGTTGTGTATGTTAGAATCACATTCTATCCAGAAGAAACTGCAAGAAACTGGTATAGTTGCTCTTTAAAAATTATTGAACAGCCAATGATATTAAAACATAATATTATATAAAAACGATGAACTATTAAAGTTGATTTTATAATTATATTGATTTTAATAAATATCACTACAAGATCTGTCTCAAAATATTCCAAAAGCCAATTGTTTAGAAATCGATAATGATAACCTAACATAACCTCTTAAAATAGTATGTAATTATAATTTATACTTATCTCAGCAAAATGCCGTAATCCACCCTTAATCTTCACCAATACAATCAATAATAATATACACTTTATCCACTTGAAATAACTCCTCAAAATTTTAATACTGACTGAACTCCCGACGCCATTTTCTCTCGCCTTTATACTATTTTTCTGTTACCGTCCCACCAACATTCTCCTGAATTTTTGTGATTGGCTGTCATGATTACAGCCTATATATTGAAAAGCTACGATTGGTGATTACATTACTTAGCATCAAACAAAATAAACTCTGCATCCTGCAACACTCAATGTTGCCAAAATATAACCTCCAAAGTAAAATCAACAATTCATTGCAAGAAACCTAAATTGAACATGAAATGCAATGCAAAATCACCTATGAATCACAACTTAGCATCGCAACAACACTGCGAATAGCGTTCATTCCTCACACTCGCCCATCCTGACGCCTCTTTGCGTCCCTGCAAAGAAAAATTGGTATGAATAGGTTCGATCACCGCATACATGAAAACAACCAAGCAACCTAACCTTGGAGAAAAATGAACTCTATGTAGTAACGACCAATCAATCCCTTGCTCCCCACTGCTTTTTTCTTTTGTTACTTGACCAATATGAAGACTCTATTGCGAGCAAAGTAAAGTACATAGTTTATTTTCAAAGAGATTTTCACAAGATTTTATAAAGCACCGACTCATAAAATCCATCTGTTTATATGAAGAGTATACGCATTTATCAGATAGTTTCCATTAATTTCCCGTTATTCAAGTATATTATTCATTATTTATATATTGAAGAGCTGTTCATTTATTTATTACCAAAATAAACACACTTAGATAATCAGGCCTATTTAACAAATAATCATAATAATCATTAAATATGACCATTTACCAAAGTACACATTTTGCCCATCTGTTTATCAAATTGTTATAGTGACAACCCTGTGACTCTAAGACAGCACCAACCCTACGGCTGACAGATTACGTTTGCACTTCATCAGCGTATAGTGTTACAGTGAGCGAAAATGTTAGATTTAGTATTCTCACGGACAACTATTTTCAACCATGTTCGCACTGTTACACGGGGAATCTCAATTTGGTTTTTTAAAAAAAAGATTATAGGATTTCACAATGTATTTAAGCTTAATTGTTATTACGTATAGTAATATTTAATAATCACTTTGGAACAGGATAATATGAATAACAGGAATATCAGCCATGTAACGGCTTAGATGGTCCGAGTAAGACTGACTTCCCCAACTCATGCCGCAGGCAGACGGTCAAGCCCGTTGCTGCTGATGCAGCACTCGTCAGCATTTAAGCTAGCAGAGGCAGGGTGTAACACCTCCCCTCATTAAAAATAAACTTCGAAAAACTTTCGAAGTTTATATTTAATTGAACTTAGACGCCTCTTCTCGTTCTTGGAAGAGTTCTCTCCGTTTCTGCATCTGCAACTTCTGATGCTGGTTGGATAGCTTCCATTGGGGTCTCGGAAGATTTATTGTTGCTGCCAGTCTTTCTACAGAACTCGCATTTAACGAATTTTAAATCTATGGCACAGACAATAGACAATATGACAAAATTAATTATTATAGATTAATGGGTTCCGTATTTTATAATGTGTGGTTCATTTATTATTTTATCGAGTTCTTTAGTTATATCTCGGTTAAAATTAATATTTTCTAAATCAATGCTTTGTAATTTAATAGGGGTTGCATCCGTATTGTCTAATGTCTGTTTAAATTGAATAATGTTACAACATGAATCATTTATAATATTAAAATCTGAAGTGACAAGTAAAGGGGAACTAATGTTTAGCATATTACTATCAGAGTATAACCTTGTAGTTTTACAGTAGGCTGTACATTGTTTGGGCATATTTAGTATGCCTGTTCCAGAAATGCTGGTTTCATTTAAATCTAAATTGGTACATTCTATCGATAGTTTCGTAGGTATAGTTTGTAAAAATATCCATCTATTATTGGTGAGGGGTTTCCAGATATCAATAACACCAGATAGGAATTCCGTTTTGCACTGCACTGGTATTTCGGTAATTACTTTAGTTAATAGTTCACTTTCACATGATGGATTCGTATTTGATGAAAATATGTTCACGATGTTGCAAATGTAGTTCGTCGATTTAATCACTTTGCAGAAAGAAAGCGAATTGAAGCCACTGTAGTACGCTTTATCTTTAGTAATCACTATTGTCTGGTATAATGAGGCTGAATGAGTCTGGCTTTACAGAGTTATGTGGAATTGGTAGTGGAATATTGTGGTACAAGTAGAATTCCTGGGGAGTCACAAGCGGCACTTGTAGAACAAACATAATCCTATTGTTTAAATAATAACATATTAATTTAGAAATATGAAAAATGAAATGAATTGAACTTAATTCTAATTTAAATGCTAATTCTAAACTTCTAGGCAAATGTTTGAAGTTGTCGACAAGTTCTCTGTACAATTGATGAGGTGTTATTACAAAAGGATGAAGAACATTCAAATTGGAGAAGAGCACTGCATTAATTATATCTTCTAATTGGAATGATAAACTCAGTAGTGATGTTTCTAAACAATTTAAGACTGAATTTATTTCGGAAGTAATTAAAATCTATTCGTAACCTCTGTTGCTTTCTTTAATTTGATGGAGAGCTTGTCCACAGCTTGGCTTAAATTATCTTCATTAACCTTTAATTTGTGCAGTGAATTATTGAAAGAAGTAATAGCAGAGGTAGAAACCAGTATATTTTCTTTCATCAGTGAAGCTAACTTTCTGGTATCACTTTGAACATAATTTATTGCGTCGTCATACTTAATGGCATCATTTTCATCTAAGGTGCCAAATATTTGCTTTAAAATAGTTCCTACACCACCAATCCATGCTCCACGTTTTAATCTTTTTTCGAGAAGGTGAGAGATGGAAAAATACTGCTTATAAACACTTTGATACCGCACAAATAAAGGTTCAAGCATATTATTGCATTCCAGGTCATCTGTGACATTTGTCTCTTTGCAGAGATATCTTATGTTCACGAACACAGAATTCATGTTTTGAATATGAGATTGAATATGAGAAATGTCAATTGGCATTAATATGCTTAAATGTCCATTAATAATTTTAAGTTTACCTATGTAATCAAAATAGATTCCAGAGCCGGAAGAGATTGGATGAACAACACTTGATGTGACAAATGCAGATGCACTGAAATGGCAAACAACTTAACTAAGTACAATTAAAACTAAGACTTAAAGTAAAACTTAATTTATAATAAAGATAATAACTAAAACATAAAAATAATAATTAAAACATGTAAAATGATTTATATGATTTAGTCTTAAATTATTGGGAAGAAGAAGAAGAAGGACCTTCCGAAACTTCCGCCAACTTAACTTCATCAAAATGATGTTTGACATGCCTCCTGTTAATCAACAAGGAAAGGGTATTATTGCCATGGACTTTGACGACCTTGTAAGGTCCTTTCCAAATGGGTGAAAGTGCCTTTCGAAGTCTTAAGTGGTTTTTAAGATACACAAAGTCACCAACCTTGTATTGGATTGGACGTGATCTTTGGTCATAATAATTTTTTGATTTAGATTTAGATTTTTGTATATTTTCGAGAGCTTGTGCTCGGGAGAATTTAAGTCTATGTTGAAGCATTCTGACATAATCAGGATAAGTTACACTAGGGCTTTCATCGAAAACAGAGTCAGGGATATATGGTTAATGACCAAACAGAAGTTCATAGGGCGTATAATTTGTGGTACAGTGGACCGCAGTGTTGTAAGCTAATATTGCTGTATACACATATTTTGGCCAATCATCTTGGTTTTCATTGACATATGATTTAAGGTACTCCTTGAGCGTAGAATGACTACGTTCTAGAGCTCCTTGTGTTTGAGGATGGTATGGGGAAGACCACAACTGTTTGATTTTTAGAAAAGCGCAAGTGCTCTTAAATAATTCAGCGGTAAAATTAGTACCTTGGTCTGTCAAAATCATTTTCGGAATTCCAAACATAGCTATAAAATGAAGGAGGCTTTCAGTCGTTTCCTCTGCAGCTACAGAGCGTAGAGGATATGCTGCAGAGAATTTGGTAAGGTCATCTTGTAGTGTTAGAATATATTTAAGTTTTGCAGTTCCAGATTCAGGTAGAGGGCCAACGATGTCAAGAGCGACCCTTTGAAAGGGTGTACTGGAAGAAGTAGTGATTTGCATAGGGGCTCTATTGGTTCTTCTTAGAGCTTTGTTCTCTTGACAAAGAGGGCAGTTTCTCACATAATTTTCGATATCGGATCTCATGTTTTTCCAGTAGTACTTCTCCTGGATTCTTTTGAGCATTCTGACCGAACCTAGATGACCGGCGATCGGGATATTATGATTGTCATGTAGGATCTTTTTTACTTCGCTAAGAGTTGGGTAAATGATGTTGTTATGGTATATATTAGAGATGGGCCGAGTAACACTTTTGCCGAGTAACGAGTACCGAGTTTTACTCGGTCCAATTTTTCCCAACCGAGTACTCGGCCGAGTAACTCGGTTCAATCAAACTTCCATTTCGAGCGCGTAAACAAGTACAAACAGGTTTACGCCGGTCGAGGTTTTGTTACCGTTCTCTTAATTTTGTCTCATAACTAGTGATTGTTAACGTAATATTGACACAATATTCATTGAGATTGTCAAAGATTTCCTAAATTACCTAGTAATAAATATTTTTTGTTTAACACTGTTGTTTTTTATTATATCTACCTAAGGCCTAATATCACCATAGTCTGTTAGATCATTGACTTCCCTGTTACATTGTAAGTGTCATCAAAAATAAAATATCCATATTGAATTCTTGAGAGATGTGTCAAAAGTTAACTACTAATCCCTTATTATAATGTAATAGAGGTGTTAATGATCTAACAGAGATGGTGAAACTAGGCCTAAATATATTAATTTTCATAAATTATCTAAAAAGACTGAATAAAAACATAAACAGTATACTCGGGATTTAAACCGAGTTATTCGGCCTAGACACCGAGTTATTCGGCCGAGTACGAGTATCAAAAAACCCGCCGAGTACGCCGAGTACCGAGTATAAACCGAGTACTCGGCCCATCTCTAGTATATATTAATGATTATATTAGTATTGTGGAAAAGGTATGTTATCATATTATAAATTTTGACAAATGACAGGTTTTGGAACGGGTTCTTGAAGTCAGTAATAGCAATTTCGCATATATCTCCGATCTCCAATAAACATTCTTTCATCTTTTTTAAGGTATGGAAAATTTCTGGGTACGCGCTATCGTCGAAATGATGGACCTTTGTATAAATGAAATAGACAATTTTATTGTTGAACTCTACTCTTTCGTAAGAATATAATTGTTTTTCAGAATAAATAGTTTCATTAGGATTCGTAAGGTTACTCAACACTTCCTCAACATATGCGTTGGAATCATCTAAATCGATAGATGAAGGTATGATAAGAAGCTTACAATGGGTTTTCATTAATGATTCATTGTGTTCTATTATTTTGGTATTAAATTGGTTGTTAGTATTAGAGATTTCTTTCAGGAATTTAGAGTATTCTTCATTTAAAGGCATTTGTTGTCCTTCAGGATTGGAGTTCGGTGATTCGACTCTGGGATTAGGAATTTCTGAATTAGGGTTGTTTTCTTCAAGATTAGGAACATTGATTTCAGGATTGGGATTAACTGTTTCAATATTGGGACTTGTTGTTTCAGAATTAAGGTTTTGTATTTCGGAGTTCGGATCAACGATTTCAGGAATTAAATCAAATATATCAATATTTGGATTTATTGTCCCAGGGTTTGATTCCTGTAAAGGAATTTCTAAAGGATCTATTTGTGAAAAGGGGTTTTCGGGAGATGGAATTTCTAAGTTACTGAAATCAAGATCGAGATCACCACTTTGTGGGCTTAAATCTAATAGACCAAAATCATTCAAGGGATCTTCAAGGACAGGATTCTCATTCGTATCCGGGGTAATTTCTGGATGTATTGGATTAACTGGGAATCGGGAAAGAGCGTCAGCAACCGAATTGAATTTTCCTTCACGGTAAGTGATTTCATAATCAAACTCTTCAAGCTTTAATCGCCAACGTTGTAGCTTACTACTAGGGTCCTTATGGTTAAATAACCATTTAAGGGGTCTGTGATCGGTGACAATTTGAAATTTTCTACCGAATAGGTAGGGCCGGAAGGTTTTGCAACCAAAAAGTATCGCCAATAATTCCTTTTCAGTTGTACTATAATTCGATTCGCTTTTATTCAAGGTTCTTGATGCGTATGCAATGGGTTTATCCTTGCCAATCGGCCCTTTTGATAAAACAGAGCCGATTGCATGGTTAGAGGCATTACATGTAAGTATAAAAGGTTGTGTGAAATCAGGATAAGAAAGAATTGGGGCTGTAGTAAGTTTGTGTTTTAATGTGTCAAAAGCAAGTTGTTGTTTATTCTCCCATATGAAGGGGACGTCCTTTTTTAATAGAGTCGTGAGAGGTTTTGCAATTTTGGAGAAGTCGGGGATGAAACGACGATAATATGACACGAGGCCAAGGAATGATTTGACATCTTTGGGAGTTTTTGGAGAAGGGAAGTGGGTTACTGCCTTAATCTTTTCGGGGTTTGGTTTGACACCTTCTTTGGTGATTAGATGGCCCAGGTAGGCGACTTCTCTTCTCAAGAACTCGCATTTGTCAGGTTGAAGTTTTAGATTGAATTCTCGAAGTCTTTCGAAATCAGAGGTTAGATTCTCAATATGAGAATTAAGGTCGTGGGAATAAATGACTATGTCGTCTAGATATACAAAACACCGTACACCCTGGAGACCCGTTAAAGCAGTGTTCATTAAACGTTGGAATGTTGAAGGGGCGTTTTTAAGTCCGAATGGCATTCGGGTAAATTCGAAATGCCCTTGAGGCACATTAAATGCAGTTTTAGGTGCATCATTTTCACTCATCGGTATTTGATGAAACCCAGAAGCAAGGTCAAGGGTTGAGAAATACTTGCTGTTTCCAAGTTGGTCTAGGATTTCCGTTATCTGTGGAATAGGGTATACATCACCTATTGTGATATCGTTTAGTTTTCTGTAGTCTATGACAACTCTCCATTTTTGTTGACCTGATGCATCCAACTTTTTGGGTACGACCCAGATAGGTGATGACCATGGAGAAACAGATGGCTTGATGATGCCTTGGTTTAGCATTTTGTCAATTTGATTGCTGACCTCCTTTTTATGGCACTCTGGAAATCTATAGGATTTGGTAAAGATTGGAATTGAAGAACTTGTTTTAATTTCATGTTGAATTGCATTAGTATGCGTTAGTTGATCGTCTGGAAGATGGAAAATATCGGAAAACTCGGAACATATATCGCAGAGAGCTTCTTTTTCTTCTTGGTTTAGATGTGATAAACGTAATTGATTAAGTACTTCCTGAGTTCTAAGGTAGGTATGCGTATTGTTGTGAGTGTTTGTTTGCTCGAATTTGTTCACAGAAACAGCTTGAGAAGGAGAATGTGAAAAGGGAGTGAGAGTGAGATTGAGATTTGAATCTAGGGAGATTGGATCATCTGATATGTTAACAACGGAAATATTGATCCTTTTATTCTGTTTTACTGCGACAACACAATTTGCTATCAATAGATTTTCATTGAAACTTTGATCAAGAACAAGGCCTTCTCTCAATTCAGGATTGGAAACAGAACATTCTACGATCATTTCTGTACGTGGGGGAATGTGATACGTCGGGTAGGAAAAACTTATTTGAATTAACGTGGATTTAACCCTTAAGGTCTTTTTATTATAGTCTATAGTGCAATCTAGATCTTCAAGAAGGTCATTACCAATTATACCATCGTATAATAAATTAATATCATTCACTATATGGAATCTATAAGAAATTATCCCTTCGGGATTCAAATCAGAGGTAAAATCGAGATTGCAGTAGCCTGAAGTGGGAGTTAATTTATTTCCTGGATCAATTCCCTTCAAGTAAATTTTTTCTTTAACGATGTTCGGCATAAACTTGATGCATGTTTTTTTTATGAGACTTACTGAGGAACCTGAGTCAACTAGAAAGGACAACGGATTGGTATTCACGTTTGTGTGGATTGAGACATGTGGTAACGAATATTTATTTGGATTCGTTTTAATTTCATGTATTTTAAGAGGTGGTTCAGGATGATTTATAGAATTTTGTGAGATACCGCTTCCTTGGGGCTGGTTACCCATGTGGAATATCTCAGAAGGACTTCCGGTTTGAGGCTGGTTACTCTGTTGTGTAGTCCTTGGATGAAGGTCTCCGTTTTGGGGCTGGTTACCCTGTTGTATGACCTTGATTTGGTATTTAGAAGGACTGCCGGTTTGGGGCTGGTTACCCTGCTGTATAGTCCTTGGATGAAGGTCTCCGTTTTGGGGCTGGCTACCCTGATGTATGACCTTGATTTTGTATTTAGAAGGACTGCCGGTTTGGGGCTGGTTACCCTGCTGTATAGTCCTTGAGTGAAGGTCTCCGCTTTGGGGCTGGTTACCCTGATGTATGACCTTCGATTTGCAATTAGAAGGACTGCCGGTTTGGGGCTGGTTACCCTGCTGTATAGTCCTTGAGTAAAGGTCTCCGCTTTGGGGCTGGTTACCCTGATGTATGACCTTGGATTTGGATGAAATTACTAATTTATTGAAACTGGGCGAAATATCCAACTTATTAGTATCATTATTGTTCTTCATAAGGTTCAGGTATGAAGTGTACACGGGAGGTGGAAGGCTTTTGTTGATAGAATTTTTTGAACCGATTGTTGTTGAATTCTCTTCGTTTGCAATTTTCAATAACGTGTCCCGGGGATTTACAATATCTACACTCGAGATTAGCATTGTTGCTGTTGCTGGCTTGATTAGGTTGGGATGAATTGTTTTGAGATGCAGAGAATGTCTTAAAAGGACGAGGGTTTTGAAGGTTAAATGGTTTTTTGGGTCTGTTCTCCACTGAACTTCTTTTGTAAATAGTCTCCTGTATCCTTTCTTCGGATATTGCGAAATTAATTGCTTCATTTAAGGTCTTAGGTGACCGGCATCTGACTATATTGGAAATTCTGGGCAAGAGGCCCATTAGGAAGTGATGCAGAGCGAGCTCTTCCATTGACGCGGTACGTCCAGATAGTTCTTTTACTTTGCTATTGGATAATGAAACTTCTGTTAGAAGTTGTGAAAGGCACGTCTCTATGCGTAAGGAAAATTGTGTGACATTTTCATTGTGCGCCTGTCGGCATTCTTGCAATTCTGTCAAAAGATGTGAGTAATGTTTTCTCACGCTAAACTGTGTTTTAAGGAATTATTTTAATTGTTCCCAGGATGTGAATTCTTTAATAGAGCAAGCTACCTCAGCTTTTCCGCTGAGTTGGCAGAGAATGTATTTAAAAACAACAGGCTTTTGGACTTCTGTAGCAATTTCGTAGGCATTATTGCAATTAATTATGAAAGAATTCAAAGTTTCTCGGTTCCCGTCATAAGGTTTAATGAACTTCAATAATATACTTAATTCTAACTCCATTGTGGAAGCAGTTCGCTTTGCGGATCGGGTTTTTCTAGTTTGATCGGAAGGCCTTTCGTCTTCCGTATCGGAAGGTAGAAGTGTGTCACTAGGTACATTTAGTGTAGGTTTCGACATTTTATAATATAATAGTTAATTTACTTTCAAAATAAATTCGTATAGAGACTGTAATAACAAGACAAAGGAATATCAAATAGCCAGACTCACAGCATAAATGCGTAGGCGATGGCGATTACGAGCATGGTTATCGCAGTCACGTTCCGCTGCGTTGGCGCGCGCCGCTGGATTCTCGTTCTTGGACCACACAGGACACTAGACACTTAGGTATCACTTATTTCTTTACCTTATTATTTCGGTATTTAAGGAACACAAACACAATATATCACTTGGTATATGGTTCAGGATTTAAGGAACACCGAGGATCCAATTTTTTAGGATCCCACCGCTGCCACCAAATGTTACACGGGGAATCTCAATTTGGTTTTTAAAAAAAAAGATTATAGGATTTCACAATGTATTTAAGCTTAATTGTTATTACATATAGTAATATTTAATAATCACTTTAGAACAGGATAATATGAATAACAGGAATATCAGCCATGTAACGGCTTAGATGGTCCGAGTAAGACTGACTTCCCCAACTCATGCCGCAGGCAGACGGTCAAGCCCGTTGCTTCTGATGCAGCACTCGTCAGCATTTAAGCTAGCAGAGGCAGGGTGTAACAGCACGTTAATAAGTAATTATGAAAATCGCAACTGTAAAATTATTCAGTAAACCCTAATTATAAGAAAATTTCAGACCTTCCTCAACATCCACCTGCCGGCCTTCATAATTAAATTTATTCACCAAATGTTTATAATTGTAATTTAATTGTAATTTACCAAATACACCCATAAGCTATTCTTTTTATCAAACCAATTCATCGAGCAAGTATACCTTTTCATCAAAGTATATACCATTTGCTATGAGCCTACTCAACAAATAATCATCGAATATGACCATTTACCAAAATACACATTTTGCTCAGCTTTTTATCAAATTCATTTACAAAAGTTTTATTTGCAATCATTAAAACTATTCAAACCTTTCAGTCGCAACCATTGCAACTGTCCAAAGAAATCTGTAATAACCAGTATAACCTTCCAGAACCAAATAGTGGCAACCGTCATAACCATTTTTCCAAGTGGCAACCATTAAAAACCATTAAAACCATTTTTTTCAACTTTCTCATATATATTCCAATAAACCATCATATATTTTTGCCAAGTAAAACCATTTATAACCATTAGAACCATTTTTTTTTTTGCCACAAATATTTCCAAATTTCCATTTAGCCACTTACAATAAAACCATTTAGCCACTGCGGCTTTTTCCAAATCACTTAGTCGCAAACCTTGCAACTTAATTTTAATCGATTATCCAAACAGTATAATATTTTAACTTCTATTAAATCTTTAAACTCGAAATTACGAACTTCTTTTAAGTTTTATTACGAACTTGTTCGGGTAGGCCTTATATTACCAACTTGTTTGGGTAACCAATTAGTAATAATCAAGACCAATCATTACCTCTAGTACAGTCTTCATAAGTCGCCATCAGACACGTCCAACTGATCCATTCACCGACGGAGTATCAATAGGGGTATCCAAGGTAAAACTTACTTGTAGTCAAATCTGTATGTTGTAACCTGGTAACCAGCTATTTAATATTTGTAGTGCCAAGTCCAATTTTTATACTCCCAGCTACTGCACCTGGCCAGAGATTTTGACTTGAGACATAACTCAAAAATTTCGCGACTTACCTTAAGTACTGTAGATACCTTCAGCACAACTGTTTATGAGTCTTCGCTCTACACTCCTTGTCCTCATCAGCATCAACTATGTGAGCACCAGCAGTATATTTCTAATCCTCTCATCTTCAGCAGCTCGGAGATGATGAAAACAACCTCAGCAGCAGCAGTATGTTTCTAGTCTTCTTATCTTCAGCAGCTCGGAGATCATGAAAACAAACTCAGCAGCAGCGGCAGCAGTATATTTCTTGTCCTCTTATCTTTGGAGATTATGATGAAAGCATCTTCAACAGTTCGGAAATGGCGAAAACAAAATCAGCAGCAGCAGAACTGTATGGAAGTCCCCACTTTTACACTCTGTTATCTTGTCTTCGGAGATGATAACGATGAAAGCATCTATGAGTAGATATCCTATTCAAATCCTCGACGCCGGTTTTCCCGTGCATCATATTTCTCAGTCAACAACCAATCAACTTCAGTCTTTTGAAGTTTTCTGCAGCGAGTTGGCCTTAGTCCACTGTTTACATGATTTTTGATCTGCTAACCTTGCTGTGTCAATGCGTCTCTATTAGTGACCGGATCTTTACTTTCGTCTAGTGCATTACTCTGACATTCCGTTCATAAGACTTCTTATAATAACTCGTATAGTTAAAAACCATCAACTATAGTCTCTCCATATAGACCCTCCCTATCACATTACAATAGACGGATAAATATTGACTACATTGACGAATATATCTATTTAGGGCAGATAATTTCCGTTAAAGATCTAATAACAAAAGAAATTTAGAGAATGGTTGCAAATGAATGGAGCAAGAGACTTATGACTTGGATTGCGCTTACAAATAGAGTAGTCAACGCTTGTGTCTTACCATGCTTAACCTATGGTTGCGAAACCTGGGCTCTTAATGCAAACCACGAGAAGGTACCACCACGAGGCAAGAAGTATGCTTGTAGTAAAGATCAAAGACCGACACAGTAGCCGAGGTATAAGAAAGCAAACAAAAGTAACCGACATTCTAAATAAAATAGACACGAAGATTGAGATCAAAACGTTTCGAGGTAGAGCGCACCGAGGAGGCTTTTGTCAACAAGCAATACGAAACACGTGACACTAAAATCTGAATTAAGTATTTCACATTTGTGAATTTCATTTAGAACAATAGTTAAATTTTATTAGGTAATCATATTATTATAACAACTATACCAACTATCAGCTCTGCTAATTCAACTCTATCGACTCTACCATATCAACTCCATCGCCTCTACAATATCAACACTCAAACTATCTATCAATTAAATTTTTGAAAACGCAATTAATAGCAAACTTCAGTAAAAATAAGTGAAACTAAAGCCGATAGCAAAACTCCAGAGTTACAAATCTGAAATCTTTAAATTGTTGCTCAATACTTTCAACGATACTCCGCGACAGTTGTGTTTCGGATGAGAAGAATCTGCCAGAACAGTAATCAATTTAAACGCAAAAATAAACCCAAATACTTCTATCGGTGCCTCTTCTATCGAAGGTTGGTGATAATATTGGCAACTTGAACATTCGACACTGCAGATCTAAATAAGGATCGGATGATTTAATTGAACCACTGGTGTATGTGCTTCAGTCAGGATGTCCTTCTCTGTCCCACGCCCCTTTTGCCTTGTATATTGCCCTGAATAATTAATAGTAGAGGGTCATACTTAGGGCCACGACACAGGTACTCCAGTTTCCTCTCTTTTTTTCATCTAGAAGAATCTTCTTCCAACCCAAATACGACAAAATCCCCATAAAACAGCCATAATCAAAAATTCACTTCAATGAAACTCCATTTACAATCCTTTCGTTTTAAAATGAACAATATAATAATAATTTAGCAAGTCAAAATACGCTAAAAAATTGGACTGCTCACGCCATCCTGTCATAGTATTTTTGTTGACGATTTAATTGGCATTTAAGAATTAAAGTAAACAAACTATACTAAAACGTTTGCAGTGCAAGTAGTAAAACAAGAAAGTTTTATTGAGGAACTAGATCAAGAAATATGTAGCATTACTAATATCAATAGTTACGTATAAGATTCATTTTTCAAATTTAAGTATTTACTCTTAATTTAGAATATTTGCTTGAAAACTTTGCTTTTGTTAATAATTTGTTTTAAGTAGAATAATTACTTTTTGTTGATAACTTCGAAATACGTTAAATTTAAACCATAGCACAAATTATCAAATGATCATTAATACGGCACTGAACAGCAAAACTTAAACCACTTAATCTCAAAATAAGGGTATATAGAAAATAATAAAAACTTTTGAAAACCAAGATCACATGTCGTACCACCATAACCATAACCATCCTGATATTAACCAATTAATAAAACAATATCCCAAACGGCACCATGTAAATCGAACCATAAATTTATGCTTTCTTCTATAATTCCTGTATGGAACGTAACGTAAAATAATTGGAACATAAGTAATACCTGTATAACAGTAAAATAAACCTGCTAGGAAAATCTAATAATTATTATTAAACCACCAATTGTAGGACGATCGAATTTGACATTAGATACCATTGCGGGTACCGTCCCAGCATAACTATCGGTAATAATAATTTAATTAGATCCTACCAGTAAATCCGGATACTGATTTGATGTACTGGCTCCCAGGAAGTGGCCTCATGATCCAATTGCATCAGGAAGTGGCCTCGTGCTCCAATTGTATGTGGGCTGTGGGATCCTACCTCTGTAGGATCCCACTTCTGAAAATGTCAAAGACATTAGGCCACACTGCTAGTAGGTTAAAAATAAACACAAAGATAACCATGAATAGATTTTAATTTCTGTTCATTCCAGTTTGTTGTGTATGTTAGAACTTAGAATCACATTCTATCCAGAAGAAACTGCAAGAAACTGGTATAGTTGCTCTTTAAAAATTATTGAACAGCCAATGATATTAAAACATAATATTATATAAAAACGATGAACTATTAAAGTTGATTTTATAATTATATTGATTTTAATAAATATCACTACAAGATCTGTCTCAAAATATTCCAAAAGCCAATTGTTTAGAAATCGATAATGATAACCTAACATAACCTCTTAAAATAGTATGTAATTATAATTTATACTTATCTCAGCAAAATGCCGTAATCCACCCTTAATCTTCACCAATACAATCAATAATAATATACACTTTATTCACTTGAAATAACTCCTCAAAATTTTAATACTGACTGAACTCCCGACGCCATTTTCTCTCACCTTTATACTATTTTTCTGTTACCGTCCCACCAACATTCTCCTGAATTTTTGTGATTGGCTGTCATGATTACAGCCTATATATTGAAAAGCTACGATTGGTGATTAAATTACTTAGCATCAATCAAAATAAACTCTGCATCCTGCAACACTCAATGTTGCCAAAATATAACCTCCAAAGTAAAATCAACAATTCATTGCAAGAAACCTAAATTGAACATGAAATGCAATGCAAAATCACCTATGAATCACAACTTAGCATCGCGACAACACTGCGAATAGCGTTCATTCCTCACATTTGTTAAATAGGCCTGATTATCTAAGTGTGTTTATGTTGGTAATAAATAAATGAACAGCTCTTCCATTTATAAATAATGAATAATATACTTGAATAACGGGAAATTAATGGAAACTATCTGATAAATGCGTATACTCTTCTTATAAACAGATGTATTTTATGAGTCGGTGCTTTATAAAATCTTGTGAAAATCTCTTTGAAAATAAACTATGTACTTTACTTTGCTCGCAATAGAGTCTTTATATTGGTCAAGTAACAAAAGAAAAAAGCAGTGGGGAGCAAGGGATTGATTGGTCGTTACTACATAGAGTTCATTTTTCTCCAAGGTTAGTTGGTTGTTTTCATGTAAGCGGTGATCGAACCTATTCATACCAATTTTTCTTTGCAGGGACGCAAAGAGGCGTCAGGATGGGCGAGTGTGAAAAATGAACGCTATTCGCAGTGTTGTTGCGATGCTGAGTTGTGATTCATAGGTGATTTTGCATTGCATTTCATGTTCAATTTAGGTTTCTTGCAATGAATTGTTCATTTTACTTTGGAGGTTATATTTTGGCAACATTGAGTGTTGCAGGATGCAGAGTTTATTTTGATTGATGCTAAGTAATTTAATCACCAATCGTAGCTTTTCAATATATAGGCTGTAATCATGACAGCCAATCACAAAAATTCAGGAGAATGTTGGTGGGTCGGTATCAGAAAAATAGTATAAAGGTGAGAGAAAATGGCGTCGGGAGTTCAGTCAGTATTAAAATTTTGAGGAGTTATTACAAGTGGATAAAGTGTATATTATTATTGATTGTATTGGTGAAGATTAGGGTGGATTACTGCATTTTGCTGAGATAGGTATAAATTATAATTACATACTATTTTAAGAGGTTATGTTAGGTTATCATTATCGATTTCTAAACAATTGGCTTTTGGAATATTTTGAGACAGATCTTGTAGTGAAATTTATTAAAATCAATATAATTGTAAAATCAACTTTAATAGTTCATCGTTTTTATATAATATTATGTTTTAATATCATTGGCTGTTCAATAATGTTTAAAGAGCAACTATACCAGTTTCTTGCAGTTTCTTCTGGATAGAATGTGATTCTAACATACACAACAAACTGGAATGAACAGAAATTAAAATCTATTCATGGTTATCTTTGTGTTTATTTTTAACCTACTAGCAGTGTGATCTAATGTCTTTGACAGTAGTGATTTTGGAATACCGATGTTTTTGTTGTAGACCTCTCCTTCTTATTCAAGTTTTTCGTAGCAATTTCGTAGAGCTTGTCTACGAAGAATTATCAGTAAGTATTTTAATCTATTTTCACCTCTTTTGAAATTCTCGGGATTGAGCATTAATTTGTCGACAAGCTACCGTTGCAATGGAATGTGGCAGGAGGTTTTGGTCGCACCCTACGATATTAAAAATCGTTGGTCGCACCCGGGCTTTTCTATTCAGGTACCGAGTAATATTTGACCGAGCGAAGCGAAGGTCTCCGAGTCTACTTGAGTGAATTTGCACTTGTCCGTCCGTCAGAGCCTTATAACTTCAGAATTACTGAACGTAATTACTTCAAATTTAAATATAATATGTAAACCGATGGCTTCCAGCCGAATATGACTTAAAAAGTTATAAAAATCTTTATTTCAGGGAGGCTCTCATAGAAGCGAATGCGACGTAAATTTTTTTATAGCGTTACATAGGGTTGCGGTATGTAGCGGTTACCACAGTGCAAACTAGATGGCGCTAATTGTATCTTCACCGCAGAATAAGATAATCGACTGAAAACTCATAAGTTACCATACAAGCCTGAATCACGCTATCGAAGTTTTCTGAGAATAGCGCTATATATAGACCGTTGCAACTTACAACGGTCGGACCAGAAAGGTCCCCGGGCACAACACCAGCCCGGAGGAAGATCTTCCTATTGGTGCGGACGAGTAAATACCACTCGCTCGTCCCACAGTGGTGACCCCGACGTGATGAACACGCAACCTTCGTTCACCCAGCAATCTCCGCTACATCGTCATTGTCACGTACTCAACCTACCGTCGCCGAAGCACAGCGTCTAGTCCAGCCGCCCAGCTCAAGCGCTAGCACAGCCGCCTGCTGAGCGTCAGCACAGCCGCTTCACACACAGCCGCCAGCTTCCCCGCCAGCACAGCCGCTCGCACAGCGCCAGCTCAAGCCGCCAGAACAGCCGCCAGCTTCCGATGCAACGCCAACCAATGCTACGTCACAATAGTATACGACTTCCAGTCTCGAAGGGGAGTCATGTAGCGGTTACCACAGTGCAAACTAGATGGCGCTTATTGTATCTTCACCGCAGAATAAGATAGATAATCGACTGAAAACTCATAAGTTACCATACAAGCCTGAATCACGCTATCGAAGTTTTCTGAGAATAGCGCTATATATAGACCGTTGCAACTTACAACGGTCGGACCAGAAAGGTCCCCGGGCACAACACCAGCCCGGAGGAAGATCTTCCTATTGGTGCGGACGAGTACATACCACTCGCTCGTCCCACACGGTATATCATTTTAAAGATAGTTAGTTAGGAATAGAGTCCAAAATTTTTTTTTTATTATTTTTACCCTAAAATTGACGAAATGGGGGCTTTCAAAAATTTTCTAACGTCCAAAGTTGACCTCAGAACTCTCATTTTTCTGAAAGGCTGAGCCTGAAACTTGATCAATTATTTGAATTATATCCTGTACTTGAACAACAAATACTAAAATTAGATAAATATTATAAAAAAACGAAATTATTTAATTTTTAATGAGCTTCAGTATTTTTAACAGAACTTCACAATGATGTCAATAGATGGTCCTCTGTTATGGCGATACCGCGAGGTCTCAGTTCGGAGCAAACCACTAGTATAGTTTAGTTTAGAAAGTGTGCTAAACGGAATTGGCCCCACTGCATAGAGTCATAATAGGTATTAAGGTACCTCTAAGCCCCACTGTATCACGATACGGCGATGCGATACACTATGGGCGTTTCTTCACTGCACGGCCCGGCTCCGGCCCGGCACCGACACCGACGCTTCTAATCTAATCTAATCTAGCCTATGGTGTCCCACGACTGGGCAAAGGCCTCCCTCCGATTCTTCCACGACTCTCTATTCTGTGCTTCTATGGGCCACTGAGCATAAAATTTGTCTAGTTCATCACGCCACCGTAGCCTCGGCCTACCACGCTGGCGTTGATGAGTTTGGGGGGTCCAGAACGAACCGACGCTTAGTTCTATGTAATTGTATGGCACGTTGTCACATGTCGGCGTCGGTTGTCGTCGGCAGAATGTCGGCAGCAAGTCTCCCACAGGTGTCAGTTCGGCATCGTTAAGCATGGTATAAGGTATTGTGTATGTACACATGCAAGCTTTGGTGTGTGCCGCAAATTAATTACATGCGCTGTGATAACTTAGTTTCCACTCCATCCAATTATCTCACTATTGATTGGATACCTACATCCAAAACCGTTAGGTACCTATTGATTTTTTTTAACGAATATAATTTCATAATAGTAGGTACTATGCCATCGCTCTTGCCCAGGCCCTACTGTAATAATTATAAAACCGCCGTGTCATGTGATCTTCCTGATGTAAATTTGAATGAAAAGTGCCGCCGCAAAACACATTTTAATTACATTTGAACATAAATTAATTAAATACACCACTAATATAAAATAAATTATATTTTTTTTCAAACAATAATTATTTATGTTTATTTTCAAGGCTTATTGCAGATTATAACTTAACCTCATAAAACTTTTGCTTTCATTTTACTAACTCTCCGTTTGTATTATTTACCTCCGTGCTCAAAACGCTCTTTACTAATCCATTCCACTTGAGTTTACGACATGATCGCTCCACAAGCAAGTGCAAGTGGAACGGGAAAAACTGCAGTCGTGAGCGTGATCGTATTCAGAGACAAGTTAACGTATTCGTTGTGAACGCTAAACGCTAGTGGAACGCACCCTAGGCACAGACATAATAAAAAATAAATCTGTGACCCTAGGATGTTACAGTATAAAGTTACACCTAAAAATGAAAATAATCACAGAGGTAGTATAGCCTATATACTACCTCTATGAAAATAATAGACTTGTGCGTGGTCTGTGTTTGAGATTTTTGAATTTATTGTAATTTCTAAATAATATTTTTCGAGATCGAGAATCTTTCGTTGTTATCATGTTGATGTAAATGAAATAGAAATGTACAATTGAGAATCGAACAATCTTGGATTACAATAACCTAACCCAATCATGGATTCAATGTTTATGAAACCAGTACAACCGCACGTATTTAAAGCCATAAAAGATGTCGATATTCCAACTCTTATTAGCTGTTCTCCTGACGAAATCAGACCTATAATACCCTGTCTCGTACGTATGGCCCTTATAGCCCCATTGGACGTTACGAGATACTGCGCTGAGGCGAAAAAGGACATATTGACTCTTCTATCTGGAATAGATTTGGTCAATTTTATAGTATCGCTTCTATCTATTGAATTTCACGCGCTTGAAGTTGATCTTAAGAAAGAACAGCAAATGCGGTATGAATACTTTATTTACTTACACAATTATCAAATCTATAATAATTAATCTTTCTCAATTCACTATAATTTCTGCATAACAAACTTTCTTTCAGACAAAAAAGTGGTTCACAAAGCACAGAATCATTTTTAATTCAAAATGTAGTCAATGGTATTGCAAATGACTTTGAGCAGTCTGATTCTGCTAGAAGGGTACGTTTGGTCCTTTCAGAGCTATTACAAATGCAGGCACAACTTACAGAATGCAATCAAAACAAAAATTCAAATGCAGAATCTTCATTCAAGGCATCTGAACTTTTTGATAATGAAGTGTATCTTGAAGAAATTACAGATGTAATTTGCATAAGTCTTGCAGAACTGCCAAATTTGCTGAATATTTGTGAAATAGTAGAAGTTCTTCTTTATGTGAACAAGGGACCTGTTATCATTTCTTGGGTTGTTGCGAATATGCCTGACACTCTACTAGAAGGTGAGTATGGAAGTAAAGTAATATCATCAGTATGATTTTCTCTGAAGAAAGTAGTAGTAGCTTGTTTCCTTCGCCTAAGGTATTAATGCAACCTATAGCCCATTCAGTTATTTTACCTCTGAAAACTAACATCTTTCAATAATATAGTAGTCTATGCCGTCAATTGATACGTCAGACTTTTGCATCTTACTATAATATTATAAATGCAAAAGTTTGGATGGATGTATGGATGTTTGTTACTCAATCACGCCTCAATGGCTGAATGGATCTTGCTGAAATTTGGCACAGAGATAGATTATAGTCTGGAATAGTTCATAGGTTACTTTTTATCCCGGAAAATTAAAGAGTTTCCACGGGAACCAGAAAACCTCAAACCACACAGACGAAGTCGCGGGCATTCGCTAGTTTCTAATATTTCAAACAGTAACATAATATTTCGTTTCTTGGTGCTCTTATGCACTTGTCTGCTTATCTGAGCCCTGCAACATTCCTCTGTTAATATGCTTCTATAAACAAAAGGTTATAGAATATAGTAGAAAAAACCAGTCAAGTGAGAGCCAGACTCGCACACAAAGAGTTCCGTAACACCACACAATATAAATTCTTTTAGTAAATAACAATAAAGATGTCAAAACAGCAGGTGATCAGCTGTGAAATAACTGACTTACATTTATGGCGCAGAACCCTAATTAACGATTTTTTCCTTAGGTTCATACTTCTTATTTTACAATAGTCTTATGTGCCTCTGTACTACAACTTACTTGATGAAGTATGTTAGTTCTACATCAGTTCCTTGACTCTTGTTAACATCTGACAAGTACATAGGGCACTCAACTATTCTTGTTGCTCTATTTTAATCTTATGAATGCCCTAGTAGTTATGATTATTTTGTTTCCCAGTTGCTGAATCACTTGTAATGAATGCAGAAAGGAGTGAAGAAGGTGGCATCAGAGCCAAAACTCTGTCCACTTTGTGTGATGCCTGTCCTTACATAGCCGCAGCAGTAAGGGCTAAGGCTGTTACTTCCTCTCGGTTACCATGTCTAGTTATCAGCCTAACTTTAACACATCATCAGGATGACTTGGTATGCAATTTATATTATTAAATATGTGACGTGCGTAGGCGTGCGCTTCGGCACGGAAACACGTAATGACGACTGCCTGGAGCTGCGATATCGCTAGAGGGTAGTTGGGATGGAAAGTGGGGGTAGTGGGGATGGAAAGCGGCTTGCTATTTTTATTTTCAGGTATAAATATATAAATATCCATGTGCTAGGCTGATGCCTGGGAATGCAACTACAACATGTAAACCAAAATCGCAAAGAAAGAAGCTGTAAAACATAATGTTAGATAATTGTAGCAACAGTTAATGTATTTATAGTGATTGCAAAACAAGTAACGTATCCTTTCTGAAGTTACTATATGACCGTTTACCTAGCTTATGAGTCCCACTGTTTTTTTGTACAATGTACTTATAAAGAGGATGCCTGCCATTGTTAGGCAGGCAGATTGGACTACCTGTTTTACAAACACTGTAAATCATCAATATTTTTTTTTGCCAAATCGCTTTTAATTATCAATGCCAAGATAATAATAATAATAATAATAATAATAAGCCTTTTATTTCTAATCCCATGGAAATTACAATTGTATATTACTACTTTATAGATGAAATAAGTGTTAGTTGTGTTAGTGTTTGTGTTATTCTAGTTAGTATTGTTATTTGTTGCAGTATTTGTTGGGGATGTAGTCCCATATCGGGTAAAGGCCTCCTCCATCTGCTTCCAATGCTCCCGGTCTTTGGCAAGGGTCAGCCAGTTTGTGCCAGCAGTCTGGGCTACGTCGTCCGCCCACCGTTTGTATGGTCTCCCGACCTTTCTTTTCCCTGGTGGTCCTTTCCAGTTAGTAATTTGTATCGTCCATCTGTCGTCAGTGAGCCTTGCGATATGTCCTGCCCATTGCCACTTTAGTGCTAGTGCTTGTGTTAGAGCATCTGTCAGCATTGTCTTTTCCCTAATTTTTGTACTTCGCACTTTTTGAATTTTACTTATTCCTAATATGCTCCGCTCCATTGCTCTCTGGGTAGTTGTAATTTTTTGTTTGATTCTGTTAGTGTAAACCCATGTTTGGCAGCCGTATAATAGGCAGGGTAGTATACAAGTGTCCATTACTACTTTCTTGAGATTTAGGGAGTAGTGGCCTTTTAGGATTTCTTTAAGTGACCAATATTTTTGCCATGTGATGTTTACTCTCCTTTGTATTTCCTCTTCGTTATTTGTATTGCTAAATGTCACTTGTTTTCCTAAATATGTATAAGTTTTAACATATTCTATGCATTTGCCCTTGACCCATATTGGTTTTTCATAACTATTCGTCATTACTCTAGTCTTGTTTGCATTCATTTCCAGACTTATCTTGGAGCTTTTGTTTGCTAATGAGCATATTAGTTCCTGTAGTGTGTTTGGTGTTTCAGCCAGTATGACAATATCGTCTGCGAACCTTAGATGGTTTAGGTATCTCTTGCCTATTTTAATACCTTTGTGATCCCAGTCTAGCTTCCTAAAGATGGTTTCCAAAACAGCTATGAAGAGTTTTGGTGAGATGGGGTCTCCTTGTCTCACGCCTCTTTCAATTTTGATTGGATCACCTTTTGTTTCCAGTTTTACCTTACTAGTACTGTTAGCATATATGTTCTTTAGAATGTTTATGTATTTTATATCGACGTTGAAGAGTTTCAGTGCTTCCCAGATTGAGTTATGACTAATTGTATCGAAAGCCTTACTGTAATCGATGAATGCTAGATATAGAGGTTTGTTAAATTCCTTGTACTTCTCCATTGTTTGTTCTAGTGTCTGTAGATGGTCAGTTGTACTAAAACCCGATCGGAAACCTGCTTGTTCTATTGGTTGTGAATCATCAATTGTAGGTGCTATTCTGCTTAGGATGATAGATGCGAACAATTTATATGTACTTGCCATCAGACTGATTGGCCTGTAATTGCCTATATCTAATGGATTTCCTTTTTTATAAATAAGTGTTATTTCTGAAGTGCACCATTGTTGTGGCACTATCTCAGCATCTAATATCATGTTGAAGAGTTTTGTGAAATGGTGTAGTAGAACAGGTGCCCCTAATTTAATAGCTTCTTTAGTTATACCGTCGGGTCCTGGGCTTTTTTCATTTTTTAGCTTTCTAATGTGGTCATACACTTCTCTTTCAGTAATTGGGTCTACTACTGTTTTAGAATTACTATAATCTTGTGTTTGTGGGGTGTCCTCATGTATCTGTCTCTTGTACATTTCTCTGTAAAAACGTGTAGCATGGTTAATAATATCTTTTCTCGTTTTTGTTTCCCTTGTGTTGTCTTCTAACTTCTGTATCCACGTTTTTTGTAGTACTACTACAATGCCAAGATATTATGTTATAAAAAGAACTATTTATCTGAGAATGCAATGTTGGCTTTCCAAATACATAATTTTACAGCAGACAATTATGATAGAAAGTAATTGCCAACCAATTTTGATTTTTTTTTCCAAACCTTATATAGCAAACCATTAAAATCTAAATTTAATCTAAATTTAAAACAAAATAAAAACTGAAAACTAAACATTAAAAATATCATCTATGCAGCTGCAATGAGGCAGTGTGCCCAGAACGCTGGCTGCGTTACCCTGCTGAATAGCCAAACTTATATGTTGGCTGAGCTAACTGCCAGCCCTCCGGTCACCTGTGGACTCTGTGAGACGAGAAGATAGATCCTTAAAAAAGGATCTAGCATCTTCGCCCCATTTACATTATTATATTGGCTGACAGAACACATTTTCCTGCAAACCAAAATGTTAATATTTTGCCACTGGTTAAATGACATTTTAGTAACCTGTGTTAATTATTCTAACCGGATTTTAATTTTCAGTCATTATAACCACAATGTGACTAGCTGATGCCCGCGACTTTGTCACGTGGTTAAAGTTTTTTATTCCTGCGGAAGCTCTTCAATTTTCCGGGATAAAAAGTAGCCTATGTCACTCTCCAGATCCTCAACTATGCCCATGCCAAAAATATCGTCCATCCGTTGCTCCGTTGCAGTGTGATAGCAGGACAAACCAACAAACAAACACACTTTTGCATTTATAATATTAAGTTTGATGACTGTAAATATATTTTTTTTGTTTTAGGTCTCCTTTGTGTCTGGACTTCTATTAGGGTCTGATCAAACATCCAGAGCCTGGTTTGCAACATTTTTACGAAATTCGCACAAAAGGGGTAAGGGGGATGGGCATGCAGCATTGGTAAAATTACGCCAAGAACTATTAAATAGGCTCAAAGAAGCCACTGCTGGAGTGGAGGCATCAGCATTGTTAAGACTGTATTGTGCACTAAGAGGAATTGCTGGGATAAAATTCCAAGATGATGAAGTTTCTGGATTATTACGACTTGTCACACAAAAACCTCCACCAACTCCTGCAGGAGTAAGATTTGTCTCATTAAGTCTGTGTATGATACTTGCTTGTCCATCATTAATGGGTCTGTATCAGAGGTCTAAAGATATTATTATGATTCTTGTCAAAAAAATGAAAACGGTAACAAAATAATATTTCTTTACAGCTGCTGCAGATCATGAAAAGAAGGCAATAGAATGGGTACAGTGGATTGTAAAAGAGGAGGCTTATTTCGAAAGGTAAATTTTTAAATTATTTAAAAGTCTGATTGAAGAGATGTAGTTTGTTTACATTTAAATTGCTATACTTACACACAATTTTAATTAAAAATATTCCACTGCTCACTAAAGTTTGTTTACTCAAATTGGGGAACTGATGTGACATTCTAATATGAATGTAAAATCCATACTCATATTATAAATGGGAAAGTGTGTGTCTGTCTGTCTGCTACAAAGTCGCGGGCATCTAATTGATAATTATATACACGTGGGTGTAAAATAGAATTATACACCCTACGAACTCAACGAAAGTGAAATAAGTAAGTGTAAAAATTTATTTTGTATCTTATTCATAGAATTTCTCTTTGTATTATTAGCAACTCTGGAATTACGGCGTCTTTTGGGGAAATGTTGCTTCTCATTGCAATTCATTTTCACTCGGGACAACTAGCGGCTGTGGGCGAATTAGTTTGCGCTACTCTCGGGATGCGTGTACCCGTACGTCCTAATGGCTTGGCGAGAATTAAACAAGCATTTACGCAAGAAATATTTACTGAACAGGTAACTTAGGAAGTTATAATTAACATAAAAAAGCTTGCATGACCTTGTGTCAACACGAGTTAACGTGTCCTTATTAAGTATCGAAGAATCCTTTCACTTCTACTTCCCAATCTGACAGTAAATGTTGTTTCCAGGTTGTGACTGCACATGCAGTAAAAGTTCCAGTTACAGTAAATCTCAACAGTAATATAACTGGTTATTTGCCCGTCCATTGTATTCACCAACTTCTTAAATCTCGAGCATTTTCCAAACACAAGGTGCCTATTAAAAATTGGATATACAGTCAGATTTGTAACTGCACAGCTCCATTGCATCCTGTGATGCCCGCGCTTGTAGAGGTTTATGTGAATTCCATTCTTGTAATAAACAATAAAGGCACCAATGAATACTTTAACAAACCCATAACAGAGGAGGAAATTAGAAAAGTATTTAGAAATTCTATATTTGGTGTAAATTTCGATTCACAAAATAAACCTTTTATGCCTATGGAAACAGATGGGGAACCAACTATGGAAATACACATAGACAAACGGACACTGGCATCGCAATTACTTCTGATATACTACCTACTTCTTTATGAAGATGTTAGATTGGCTAACTCTGCCACTCTTATAGCTAATGGGAGAAAAATCAAAAGTTATTCTTCAGCATTTTTGTCCGAATTGCCTATAAAATATTTATTGCACCAAGCTCAGAAAGATCAAATGAGTTATGGGGGACTTTTCAGCCCACTGTTACGTTTATTAGCTACTCATTTTCCACAACTATCTCTTGTAGACGACTGGATGGACGATCAAGTGTTTGGAGATACCTGTCGTCACCAAGTGGATGTTAATATTTCTGATTTATCAATAAATGAAGCATTCCAATGCATTGAGGAAAATCCATATAAAACTGGGAAAATTCTAAAGGCTATGCTGAATAAAAATCCAACAGACATATGGCCTTTCGCTGAAATATTTGTGCGATACTTTAAAAGTGTGCTCGGCGACCAGGTTCCGAGACATATACAAGAGCTTTATCGCGAAGTTTGGTTGCGCCTCAACACAGTCCTACCGCGGTGTTTGTGGATAATGACTATTAATGCTCTTCTCGATATTAACAATGGTCATAGTAGAAATGTTACAATAACACAAGAAAACGTTTTAGTCGATCCACTTCAAGTTTTAAGGTGTGACATTAGAGTGTTCAGATGTGGTCCAATTTTAAAAATAATTCTAAGAATTTTAGAAGCCAGCTTAGCAGCATCTAGAAGCCAATTGAGCCGTCATTTGTTGGATAAGCCTCTGCTGGAGAAGAGTGGCCAGTTGACCTCAGATGCAGAAAGAGAAGAGTTAAAAAACGCATTGGTTGCCGCTCAAGAAAGCGCCGCACTACAAATATTACTTGAAGCATGTTTAGAAACTGAAGAAGACCAATCTAAAGCTGAACTTATGTGGTCGCTAAGAGAAGTCAGAAGTATCATTTGTTCATTTCTACATCAAATCTTTATATCAGAACCATCACTAGCTAAGTTGGTACACTTTCAAGGGTATCCGAGGGAGCTTCTGCAAGTTACTGTACAAGGAATACCATCTATGCACATCTGTTTAGATTTCATTCCAGAACTTTTAAGTCAAGCTTCACTTGAGAAACAGATTTTCGCTGTGGACCTTGTGTCCCACTTGTCAATTCAGTATGCATTACCAAAAGCGATGTCTATTGCAAGGCTATGTGTCAACACTCTATCCACGCTGCTATCGGTCCTTCCCAGCGACTTACGTCTCGAGCTCTTTCAGCCGGTGCTAAAATCGCTTGTACGAATATGTATAGCGTTTCCTTCCCTCCTTGAAGACATTACGTCTTTGCTATTGCAACTAGGACGGATTTGTGAATCTCAAGTGTCCCTTGGGCACTGTTGGAATGATACCAATATTCTAGGGGAAGGGGCATATGTTCAGTCAGATGTTCAGAGTGACAGTAAAGTATTAGTTGCGGAAGTATTGTGCAGAGATATTAAAATAACAATGTCTGAAATAGTTCAAAAGGCCCTTTTAAACGATAAATTATATTAATTAAAATATCAACAACTTATATATAACATTTTTATTTTTATATCCTTGATTTGAAGTGGATGAGATAAAAATTAAAATTCTTCATTCCATAATATAGAAGTAATTTATTATGAGCTTAATACATAATATGCAACATATTCAAAGGTTCAACAGGCTTCTGAGTCTCTAGTTGTCTGTACATCCACGCGCAATGATTCCTAGCTACGGTATTACCTATATCATTGTACAGTTGTGCCTGAAATTTAAAAAAAAATAATCATTAGATTGCTCTTACCATCTGGGGGGTTATGAGCTCTTGAAGCAGGACAGAAATTGAACTACAGTACAGTTCAATGCAGTGTCTGCCTACCAGTTCAGTGCCTTGAAGTTAAGCGCAGTTCAATATCTGTCCTGCTATAAGAGCTCATAGTAACCCCCCAGGTGAGATCACAGACAAGGGATTACTTGTAGTGGAATAAAAATATTTTTTTTACAAATTACAGGAGAGTCATAGAACTAAGTGTGTGTGAGGTCTGAATGGCCACATGGATTTTTGTAGTTTTGATGTAACCTGTGTGTCACAGGTAACAGCGCCGGCCGTCTAGTTTAAAGCCAGTTATAGATAAGTATAGTCTCACAAACTTATCTGACTTGCGGCCGGTTTCTGAATTGAGAATGTCATGTTCAGTCTGTCTCAAAGACTACTTAAGGACTAATTAAGCAATTTTTTATTTCTAAATTGATATTGGGTAAGGTTTGAGAGTTGGAACTTGCTGTTTTTGCTTAAATGCTTAATTCAGAAACCAGCCCAATATCAATTCAGAAACAAAAATTTGCTTAATTAGTCCTTAAGTAGTCTTTGAGAAAGACTCAATATGAAATTCTCAATTCAGAAACCGGCCGCAAGGTGTCCAAAATTAGAACTAATTCTTATTCCTGTTTAGTTTTTATTTTATTTTGCATAGATACTTGCGACGCTGTCACCGGGTCAGATAAGTTTGTCGGAATATACATTATTTTTACTTACCTGTAGATACCATGTATGCAACAGTCGCGATTGGGCTTTTACTTTGGAAAAGTTTTCCTTCACAGTGTCCAGAGCTTCACAACACGACTGCAACACTTGAGTGCGCGCCTCGCCGGCTGGCGGCGCGGTTGCAATCCGGCATTTGGTATACAGGAGTGTACCTTGCAAAAAATATTGATCTCACACAATAAAAAGAAAAATTCTGACTCACTCACTTACTAATGCTCGCCATTGTCGATAAGTCGAGTATATTCGTGTTTTGAAACAAAAAAAACCGGCCAAGTGCGAGTCAGACTCGCGCACCGAAGGTTCTTTACAAACTGTGACGTGGTAGGCCGTCTACGATGTGGTGGCCGGCCTTTGGATCTGTGAAAAAATCGAACTTCTAAGCCAACGCAATCAAAAGATACAGATATTTGATTCCCTTGCGAGTGTCGAAAATTTGCAGCATAAACGGCTGTATCTTTTGATTGCGTTGGCTTAGAAGTTTGATTTTTTCACAGCTCTTAGGGACAGTAGACCTGAGTATTTGATATGAATTTCAGCTTGATACCCCCATGCGTTTCTGAGAAAAAGCGTCTTGACACACAGACGGACGGACAACAAAGTGATCCTATAAGGGTTCCGTTTTTTCCTTTTGAGGTACGGAACCCTAAAAATGATCTGTGAGCCAAATTTTAGCGCCATGCTAAATGCTAATCCACGGAATTTCCACGTCTACATGTCTACGCGTCTATCATGACATTTTGATCATGAGTGCGAAATCCGCCACAGCAACAAGCCGAGCTAGCGGTAGGGGGCCCCGTCGATTGACAATTCGAATGTCATTTACACATGTTATGAGTGGGCTAATATTTTTGGCGTCACATCAAACGACTTATCCTCAATAGCGAGCGTAATTGACATTCGTAGCCTATCCCAAACTCTAGGAGTTAGAAAGCTGAAATTTTGCACCGAAGGTCCCTTTATAAAGTAGACAAGGATTTTTTGCAAATCGCACAGAAGCGAAACAAACTTATGAGGGGCGGACAATGATTCAATTTTATTGAACTCCCAGCACTTATTAGGTTTACTTTTCACACAAAGTAAAGGAAGGTTCTTGGAATTCTTGGAAATTACCGCTTCTATGCTATGAAATGAAATTAACTAGTTTAATTACCTCTTGCTAAATCGTAAGCGCTTCCGTGCTCCATAATCAAAGGCAGCACTTTCCTCACTAAGGCCAGAGCATTTTTTGTACATCCCATATGCAGTTGCACATTTGCTATATGCATTTCCGCCGTAGCAGCGAGGTAGTGTAGATGATACTTCCTCGCTAAGGATAAAGCTTCATTCAACAACATTATATTGGTAGAACGGATACTGCTGAAAGTGTGTTGTACTTCTGACATCATTATCATGGCTTTCAGTCGCAGCGACATATAATGCAGACTATCGTCTTCAGTCTTGCAATAGTCTAAGATATCGTGCAGTGTTTCTAGAGCGTCCGTTGCATCCCCTTTTAGGAAGTACATCTCCGCTCGTAAAAGTTGACTCTCCCATCTATCGTATGATGACAATTGACGTATGTATTGATCTGCTTCCTCCCATTTAGCTAAAATAAATAATTATACAGAAGTTTATTATTAAAAGCTCTGAAAGAAAGAAAGAAAAACAGTTTATTCGACAATGGTGTCACAGACAAAACACAGATTACAAACGTAAGAAATTTGTCTGTGACACCACCCAGAATAGGTGTACAGCTCAGCATTAAGCCCTGCATTGTATGCCAGTAAATTGCATACAAAGCAGGGCGCTGGTTTTCGGCTGTGACCCGGGTGACGCCACAGTAACAAAAATTATTAATCTATTTATATGAAAGCGAAATACCACTCACTCACTCACTGACTAATCACGATATCTCAGGAACTATAAAGCGTACAGACTTGAAATTTGGAAGGTAGATTCCTTCTATGGTGTAGACGCCAGCTAAGAAAGGGTTTTGAGAAAATCCACCTTTAAAGGGTTGAAATAGGGGTTGGAAGTTTGTATGAAAGTCCTTTGTTTTTGAAGTTAGAGACTTGAAAATAGGCAGTTAAGTTAATAGTTATAAATAATAAAAACCTGTATAAGCAATTTTACGAAAACGTACCCCAATAGGGGTGAAATGGGGGTTGGAAGCTTACATAAGGGTTCCAAGTTTTTGAAGTAAGAGACTTGAAAATCGGGATTTAGGTTATTAGTTTTAGGTTATAACAAAATTTATAAGCAATTTTAGGAAAATCTACCCCACAGAGAGTGAAATGGGGGTTGTAAGTTTGTATGAAAGTCCTATGTTTCTGAAGTTAGAGACTTGAAAATTGGGATTTAGTTTAATAGCTTTAAATAATAATAACCTGTAAAAGCATTTTTACGAAAATCCACCCCAAAAGGGGTGAAATGGGGGTGAAAGGTTACATAAAAATTTAATGACTGAAGTATAGACATGAATTTTCATGTCTATACTTCAAAGTCATTAAATTTTCATTTTCAGCATTTAAGTTATCAGTTTTAAATAATTAAAAACCTGCATAAGCTATATTATAAAGCGTCTATAGATAGGATGTTTGCAGCGGGAAAATTTCATTATCTCATAAGAAATCAACAATTGTACGCGGACGAAGTCGCGGGCGACCTCTAGTATTTAATAAAACAAAAGTAAAGTTTATAAATAAAGTTCTCTCTCTCTCTCTGCAAATAAAGTTGTAAAACCGTCTAAAAGTATTTATTCAAATTAAATAACCACTTTTAAATGTTAATAAAAATAATATAATACCTAATGATGATTAATTATGGTATCTTATAGTTAAAGCTATTCTCACCTGTATAGGTGATTTTTTATCACCAGTTCAGACACCACTCCAGAAAAACCACTAAAACGCCGGCGCTGTCCGTATCAAGAATGAGACGTCTCAGGGTCCTAAATATTGGATGCGGCTGAAGGAAAAAACTTGTGCAAATTCTTGTAAAAGGTGTTGACGTACTCACCGGCTCTGAGGGCGTTGGAGGCTTGGTGCTTGGCGTTGGCGGCGCGCACTTGCGGCGCCACGAAGAGCGCAGCGAGCGCGCTGGCGAGTGGTGCGCGGCCGCGCCACGCCGCCGCCACCAGCGCGCCCGCGCCCGCCGCGCCCGCCGACCCCGCCGCGCCCGCGCCCTCCGACCATTGCCACACGCTGCCCACGCCCACGTTGCACTCTACAAACAGTTATTTTACAAGATGCAGTCTAGGATGGTAGCGGGCTAACCTGTTAGTGGGTTAAAATTTTAAATAGTTCAAAAATGAACTGTATTACTGCTACGAAGAGCACAAAACACTCCCACAATATAACGGGCGAATATTCTTACACGATAGGAATTTATACTCTACGACCTACGTGATAGAGATTAATTGACCTTTAGGGGTATGGCAGTTATAGCATAGAACAGGAAATAGTACAGATTATAATTAAGCTTGGTTACTTGGCGGCACGTTTTTGCGGTTGAGTGGTAACAAGCCACGGCGGAAGCCTACAACCAGACCAGGCCAGAGAAAAATCATAAATTTCCAAATTGACCCTTCCGGGGAACAGCGCTCACTACTAAGCCATGGAGGTTGTCAAAATTACTTCACCAAACTTTATGATCTAATGTAAAATGAAGATCTGATAACTAAATTTAGAGATGAAGTCTGACACCTCAAAGGTATAATAGATCTTAAAAAAGTTCATTGATGTTTATAGTATGTGAAAGTGTTCATCCAGGGTCAGCTAGTTAAAAATAATTTTTATTTTGATGCTTTCTCATTCAAAGAAACGTGATGATTCGATATCTGAATGAATAACGATAAGCACCAAAAATCGCGCTTACTTGTGTTTAAGTTTAGCAGTAATTGACAGTTAACAGAAGCCATTTCAGTTTTTCCATAAAGACCCCATAGCGCGGCCGTGTTCGCCAAGCCCGCCATCGTCAAATCAGTCATTGAGTGAAGGTAATTAATTGAGTCGCCTTTAGTAATTATCTGTAAAAAAAAACCGGTCAAGTGTGAGTCAGACTCGCGTACAAAGGGGTTCCGTACTGTACAGCATGCTAAATGGCGCCATCATCATCCATACTAATATTATAAATGCGAAAGGGTGTCTGCCTGTCTGCTACGCTGTCACTGCTCACCTGTTCAACCGATTTTTTGTATCCTGGGCAGGCCACTTTTATTCCGGAAGGAGCTGTTATTAAGGAGTTTTATTCCTGTTTTTAAGGAGCTCCCGCGGGAATTGAAAAAACGCAGTTGCGGGCATCATCTAGTAATGTAATCTTGTTTATTAAAACAAGAGCGGGGCGCGTGTTCGTGGGTGGAACGATTTCTATTGCGTGATACCTTCTTTTTTTTTTTTTAACGAGGGGGGAAACTTCGTAGGGTCGGCTCCGAGGGGGTTTTAGTGAGTAAGAATCTCACATAACCTGGCTTCTTGGGGTGAAAGCCAGGTTATGAGATTCTTACTCACTAAAACCCCCTCGGAGGCGATCCTACGCACATGTCGGGAAGCTCCGAGATCTCATAAATGAACGCAATCGAAGCCTCCCTTGCGCGGCACTTGGGCTCGTCCCTAGCAAAGCGGTCCTTTGCGGCATAGTAAACAGATACAACCAGTATGGAAACTATACCTAGAAACGTTCGAAACAGCTCACTCACACTAACATGCGCAGCATCGAGACCCCTAAGCGCTACTGACTACTGACGGCACTGCGACGAGCGCTCGGAGTCTCGTCGATGCGCATGTTTGTGTGAGTGAGCTGTTTCGAACTTTTCTACTCGTAGGTAGTTTCCATTCTGGTTGTATCTGTTTACTGTGTTTGCGGTCACTTCACGTGCGTTGAAGCACGGCTGCTTGTGCTGCAACAAACCCAGCTGCCTTTCCAGGGCCATAAAGATGGTAAATTGAGCGACTGGAGTCCCTCTCCAGATCGGTCGTGGGCCATTGCGTGATACCTGAAAGACTTCAGCGGGGCGCGCGGCGTTGACGGCCGCGTGCTGCGCCATGAGCTGCACGGCGGAGGCGGCGGCGCGCGGCGGGCGCGGCACGCGGGCCAGCAGCGCGGCGCGGCGCGCGCGCCCGCCCGCCAGCGCGCCCCACGCCGCCGCGTGCGCCAGGCACGCGCTGTCCGCCGACTCCTGCGCCGCGGCCAGCGCCTCGCGCACGCCCTCCATCGCCACACTCCTGCCGACACGCGAACACTGCATATCCATACTAATATTTGTTAGCATTGTTATTAATTGTCATTATATCTCATGAAACAGGTAAAGTATAATATCTGTCAATTTGTTGTTTCATGTAATTCGATTTAATCTGGGGGTACGGACGCCATATTGAAAATAGTTAGTTAGTAAATAGGTATAAATGCGAGTGTTTTGACGATGGTAATTCAGTCTCCTGCCGGCAGACTCAGCGATTATTGAATACTTTTGTGTTTAGTTCGCATTTTGATTTAGAGCTTAACGATAGCAATCGTCGCCGGATCAAATGAATATTATCTTTAAGTTTAGCTAACTTTTAACTAATTACATTATCTCTCGTGGAACCTCTACAATATGTTTAACATTTACTCGTCCAAGTTCCATATGAGAGTACAAATACATAATTATATTAAAAGTGTCTCATAAATACCTACATCTGGATTGTCTCTTACATATTGTAAACGCGAAAGTGTGTTCGATGAAGTCGAGCTTATAAATTTAATATCAACAAAATATCTTAAATACTATTACCATACTGCCTACTGAGCTTTGCATATTGGACTGCACTTCCACTGACATACGCCAATCAAAGCCACGAGACATTTACAAAAATGCTTCAAAGGATATTTTATAAAATTATCTAGAATTAATAAAATACATATTTTGATTATATATAGGTAGTACCTAAGTCTATGTATTATTATAATTATGTAGTTATTGGAATGTAAGTATATTATAGGTAGACACAACCTGCAGTCTATTTTTCTTTATTTTCTATTACTTATGTTAAAGCAATGCCCATGGGCAAACTGGATGAATAAAACAAAATATCTACTAGTGTCTTAGTTTAATTAATTAACTTATACGAAAATATAATTAATAACAATTGTGTATACATTGTAAAATTCAGTAATAAAGGCTTATATTATTATTATTATATTACTATGTTAAAGCAAAATATAATAAAAATATAAATATACCTAAATGAATATTTACCTAAATGTTCAAAAATTTAAGAAGACTAAAGTACTTTCGTTATTAAATCAAGTGTCGCAATTGAAATGCCTTACTAGGGAACCAATTGATTTAAATATTTAACTTACTTGTGACCAAAATGAGTATGCATCGCAGCTCGATTTAGTGCAGCATAGCGAAAATGTTTATTTCTATCATTAGATGCACTTCCATTGCCACACATATTAAAGACAGCTCGGTCAAAACAATTGTAGAGAGAATCTTGGGCGCCACTGAACTCTTTCATCCTGATACAATTCAAAAAACTAAGGAAGTGCTGAAAGAAATATTTAGGGACTAGTCAAGTTATTAAGTATAATGTGAGCATATATTATTATAAGTCTTTTGATTTGTTAATTATGACATTGTAGCTTCATTGCTGAAAGAAAATTCTAAGATTATTTTCTACCAATGAAGATATTTTTACAGAATTTTCATTACAAAATTCAGTCATTCTAATCTAGCCCAAAAATAGAACACATCATGTTAAACAAATAAATCTGGCTGCTGCTACTGAAATCATTCTAATATTTTGCACTTTGATGTGTTCAAACTTTAAAGCAATTTTACTGTTAGGTACTTGCCAACAACTTTAGAAGGGCAATTGCTTTATGCTTTTAAATAAAAACGAACAAATAATTTAAATAGGTACTCACAATATCTGGATATTCAGGTATGTCATTTATAATTTGCATAATTGTTTTCTGTAGCTGTATAGCTGGCATTGCCTTCTTTTCATTAATTTGCAATAAATTAGCTTGCTGAGCTGTGAACAATTCTGCTTGCTTCCTGGACCACTGACACTCTTCAAAACTGCTAAAATTGAAAATAAATAACGATATGACTACTTTTTTCTCTCAGCATTGCTCTGAAATTCCATTCAAAGTGAATTTAACAAACTATTAATATGTCAATTTTATAGTCTATGCCCGCGACATCATCCGCATGGATTGAGGTTTTTCAGTTCCTGTGGGAACTCTTTAATTTTCCGGGATAAAAAGTAGCCTATGTGTTATTCCAGACTATAATCTCTGTGCTAAATTTCATCCAGATCCGTTCAACCGTTGGGGCGTGATTGAGTACCAAACATCCATCCATACATTTGTACATCCAGCCATCCAAACTTTAACGGACTTCTTAAACTAGTGTAAAGGCAAGTTTAAAATAGGTTGTGGAATTTTGTTACAGAATAGAATGTTCATTCCCACGAACGACCTTCGGACTTTTTTGAGGTGGAGCAATGGAGTCACGAGCCTATTGCGTTCTCTAGTTTGCCTATCGGGCAGATCGCATATTTTTTTGATATTATGAATGTGCTGTTTCATCTACAATAGTTGCTATGGTGAGACTTACTTATCTCTATCGAAAATATTAATCTTTATGAATAGGTCTTGCTGCTTAGATTCTTCAGGTAATACAGGAGATGTTGGCGTTCCACCTGTTTGTGCTTCTACATTGTTCAATTTCTGTAGTTATAAAAATAAATAAAATCTTTCAAGTTAATCTTAGTACATCACCCGTTGGTGGAAAGCTAAGGACATGGAGAGTAGCAAAAAGAATCTGCTCATTACTGTCGTTGTTTTGTTAACAGCAGAACTAAATAACAAACACACAAAAAAGACTGTTCTTCTTTAAAATTTCCTAACTCACATGTTAAAGAAAAAATTGCCTTAACAAAAAAAAAAATCCTATTAGTGTACTAATTTTTAAAGAGACTAAGTAACCAAGTTATAGCTACAGACTAACCTCCTTACTTAAGGACCTCATCATCAATCCAGGTCTTCCTTTTTGATAGTATAAACAAAAAGCTTTGTACAGTGAGGCAACTTGCACAAAAGTTAGTTTATCCAAATACAACATTATTCTTCGTAAATAAAAACCTGTAAGAATAATTTAAACCCACAATATATGCTGAATCTTTGTACGGTGTGCCCAAACATCTTGCACGACCGCCTCACATTTTAAATATTCATATTTAAAGTCCTCTCAAGCCCATAATGGTGCGAAGCAGAATTGAGCACTGAAAACCTTGTGTATTGTGCCTCCCACTTGCCGCTCTTATGTTTGGACACATCTTAATACTTTATAAACTTGAATAAAAGTCACAACCTATCTGCCTGCAACTTTAACTAATAAGATGAATTTAAGTTATTTTAGATTCCCATCAGAATTTTACAAAATACTCTCTCAGAGCGGGATAATCAACTTAAAGCATTATTACCTAAAACACTGCACCTGGTTATAACACAAGGATTTGTCTCACTTTGTTCTATCATTAACTTATCAATGGTTGAAGTAACACAATCCGTAAGAGCGTTCACTCCATTGACATAAATGTTTTGTAGGCGGACACAGAAATTCTGCAGATGGACACTTAGTAAATTATAACGTCCATCTGTAAGAAGTGCTTCTAATTCTTTAAATTCCATATCAGGGCACTGAAAAATACAAGTTTTCTGATTAAAATATGACCATATATGTGTAAAAGTCAGGAGCTGCAGTTTTTATTATATCTACTGCTAAATAATATATTGAATGCAGAATATAATCTTTACAGAGTGGTACTGATATTTTTCAGGAATTCATTATTTTTTCATTTTATTTCATGCCACTTCAATCATGTTTAGCCCATACCATCCCTATTTTAGCTGACTTGGGTGATTGATTTGTGAAAATAAGCAAAACCTCTGATGTTTGAAGTAGATAACTGCCAATTGGTTAACTTACTTTGAAATTGCAATTGCATAATATTATGAAAATAATAATTAAAGTAACTATACCTGTATTAATTTCAAAGCCAAAATACAAAAATCTTTCCTGTATTTAGGTGCCATGGTGCAATCAATCATATCTTTTGCTAAAATTATAGAAGTTCTTATTAGAGACAATATACAGATATTTTAGTTCAAGTATTGATCAAGTAAAATATTTTTGGTACCTTCTATTTTTAGCAATCCATACTCTCGAATAAAAGCCACCACTGCTATTTTGTGCGGCGTAATATTATCAACGTTTCCCTTTATGTTTATTAATTTGATCAAGTCAATATTTTCGTTTCCCATATCCATGTTAATTGTTTAAAATATGAACCGAGATTTATTGTGAGTCAAAAAAATGTAACTTGTTTTAAAATTCATTGATGTTTGATAGATACCATCATAGCTTAGTATGTTGGTTTGGTTTGGATATTTTCTTTGGGTTGAACAAAATCAAGTTCAACATAATAATACTAATTTTCATCTCGGGTTTTCATTTCAAAATTCAAATCACAATAAATACATACAACTAAATAGGGATGGCCGATGGCGATCTGAAATCGATTTATCGAAGAATCGATTCCTCGGACCAAATAAATCGATTTTTTAAATTGATCTAATACTATGTTGTACTGCCATAATAATCGGCAGGTCTAAAGTGAGCGCTATATATATAGTATATATCCTAGCCGATGAACTGGGTTTCCAATTTTATTGGCGCAAGGCTTTGTACCATAGTCTTCTTCATTCCTCATCAGCAGGAAAACGGCATGCACAACATTTAGGCAATCAAATGAATTAATCTAAGAAAATGAAACTATCGCGTAAAAAATATTTGGTGTTTGACAGGTAAACATTAAACAACACCAGCGACGATGCGACACCTAGCGGGATAAATTGGCAGTGTCCCTCCCCATTGCCACGCAATTTTTTTCATTAAATTGAATCTGCTTCCCTTTATAAATCTGTGGGCCGCGCTAACTCTGCCACGGAATAAAAGGGCAACACTTAAAAAAAAAACATTCGTCTAATCTGTTTTCTTACATTTGTCACCATAGAGTAAGAATATATCTTTCTCTGTCTACGTTTGTCACTGATTTGTCAATTCAGCTATCAGCAGCAGGGCGACCGCGTATCTTTTGCATCAATCATTGATACATCGAAATCACGTCCGATTGGCTGAATTTATGGTATTTGCTACGTCAATGGATTTCGTCCAATAGTGGAAGAGTGTTAACCAATCAGAGGTATTGCGATGTATCAATGATTGATGCAAAAGATACGCGGTCGCCCTGCAGGTGTTTGCATTTTGAGCAGCAATGCTTTCGCAAGACACAGAGCATGACATACCTATCTGTATGAAAATTCAATACCAACGCTGCATACTCATGTAATTCACAATTTTATACGTTTTGTTCACTTATTGATTAATGCAGTTTATACTGACCTGTGATTTGTAAGATTGAATATAAAAATACGGAGATGCCAATTCGTAAGTTTAATTATAATAATGCCTATCCAATGATGGTACGACCCTTATGTTGAAGCTTTTGTATCTTATCAACGCTTGCTTTTATATGTCAGCTAATGATCAATACAAGTTTTATGCGTGACCGTAGACTGAGAAAGATAGACTGGTCGTCACCGTACAGTATGCGAAAGCGATAGTTTTAACTGTGGTTTTAACATAACTACATGTACATTATCTATATAACAACCCTTATTGCCATCATACAATTTTTATCATATTTTGTGGGAAAACTGCTAATGCTTATTACTAGTGGCATTATTAAACTACTAGTACTATTATGGCAAAAAAGTGTCGATAGTGTCAAACACGCACTAAAATGATTTTAAACTATCGCAATTTTATAATACTAGTGAAAACAAGAAAAGAAAACAAAATTCAAATTGAATGTATTTCTAATCAAATAATATGTTTCGCTTTTTACATACCTACAATTCAATTCACTTCCGGAGCGGACACCCTTAAAATAAGTTAAGTGCGTGTTGTAATAAGGGAAATAATACAAATTAAATACAGATTAAAACTAGTTTAATTTATGAATATAATGATCTTATAGGTACAGAATATATATATATATGTATATATATATATATATATATATATATATATATATATATATATATATATATATATATATATATATATATATAACGTCTTCTCACTTTCATAATTATTATTCTTTTAGTAGCAAGTCCACGTCTTATACTCCGTCCACGAGTTTAGTGGATAAACAAGTAATAATTGACACATCAGGTAAGTTTTGCCCAATTTTGGTCAAGATTTGATAAATATTATCAGAGATAGAGGACAAGACTTGCAGCAGCTTCACTCAAGTGGGACTGGGCTGGTCATGTGAGCCGTATGCCAGACTTATGGGCTAAATCTGCTTCGTTCAGGACCCCCCAAACTCATCAACGCTAGCGTGGTAGACCGAGGCTACGGTGGCGTGATGAACTGGACAAATTTCATGCTCCGTGGCCCATAGAAGCACCTGAATAGAGTGTCATGGAAAAATCGGATGGAGGCCTTTGCCCAGTCGTGGGACACCATAGGCTAGATTGGATTGGATTGGATAGAGGACAAAACTCCTCAACAGAGAACTAATATATAATATCTTTTTGGTGGCGTTTGAAGGAAACAAAATTAATTACCTATAAAAAATTGCGACCAAGAGAAAATCTGTCAACAGCCTGACGGCTGACATAATTTACTGTTTACATCGGTATTTCCATAATATTTCGATGCCATATTATGTTTGCCTGTGATATGTGGACTTAATTTCGTGTATTAAAAATGCTTATGCCAAACAGTTTCTTCTTCTGAGGAACTAATTATTTTAGTGTATGGTGAAACAGAGAATTGGCAGTTCGAGAGAATTCTTGGTTCCGTGAGCACGCTACTCGAAGCCGAAACTATCAAGCTGCTGCAATAAACAACACCATATTGATGCGTGTTGATGTGGACAATGTGCAGTACCTATAGCTCCATCAATCGGGTTGCAGATCAAGACGGCCACAGATTACCCCATAGAATTTTTGAATTCGTTATCTGCCCCCGGGCTTCCATCGCACACATGGAATTTAAAAGTTGGAGTGCAAATAATTCTGCTGAGAAACCTAAGCCCACCAAAATTATGCAATGGCACCCGGCTAAAAGTGACGACTCTACAGAACAACGTTACAGAAGCGGAGGTGTTGACAGGGTGCGGAGTCGGAGGACGCGTCGAGAACTTTAATCCTCGAATACCTCTAAGTCTAATCCCCAACAACTTTCCATTCCGCTTCAAACGCGTACAGTTTCCTCTCAGCGTCTGCTTTGCCATGACAATAAATAAAGCGCAAAGACAGATGCTGCGCACTGCGGGCGTAGACCTCACCACCAGCTGCTTTAGCCCGCGGTTCGGCTCCTATTTTAATGTCATAGTGGGGAGCAAGGCCTATTTTAGTTAACATTTTCGTAGTTAATTATTTTACTAACGCCACTGCAAGCGCAAGAATAACGATCGCGAACGAAGTCGCAGGTACAGCTTGACTTGATCTTTTAATATTATAAATGTGAAAGTGTGTCTGTCTTTCTGTTATCTTTTCATGCCTCGAACCACTATATATTTTGGCTTTATTTTTTAACGTTCGGCACAGATTTAGCTTTCGTCGTTCGTTGCGACAGGCATACGTAACCTATGTATAGGTTATGAATTTACGGAATAACAATTGAAGAATTGAATTGAATTAGATGATTATGATTATGATTATGATTATAAATCTTAATTTATTTCTTAATTTCTTGGTGTAAAATATGTTAATAGTGTTGCATTTATAATATTATATAGTAAGATAGTAAGAAGGAAGATTAGTAGGATTGTGCATAACCGAATTAAAAGTGTGTATGTTTGTTTGTTGGTTTGTAGATTTTTTGGTTTGTCCCTTAATCACGTCACAACAGAATAACGGATTGACTTGATTTTTTGCATGGCCATAGTTGAGGATCTAGAGAGTGACATAGGCTACTTTTTATCTCGGAAAATCAAAGAGTTCCCGAGGGATTTTAAAAACTATATCCACGTGGACAAAGTCACGGGCATCAGCTAGTCTGTATTTAATTTGTATTATTTCCCTTATTACACCACGCACTTAACTTATTTTAAGGGTGTCCGCTCCGGAAGTGAATTGAATAGGCATGATGACAGTAACCAAGAATCAGTGAAATTATGAATTTATCTAATGAAATAGGATTCATGGATTATAAAAAACGTATTTATTGTTCTATTTCGAGTGAGATTGCTATTTATTTTGATAAAATAAAACTATAAAATATAGCAATCCGCCATATTGGATAAAACACCAAGAAGCGAATGACGTCACAATTGTTTGTTTTCGAGCTTTGACAATCTCACTATTGTTTACTGCACAATGCACAGAGTATATTGGTAAAAACGATAGTGACGTCACAAACGACGCCATGACACCGCCGAACGTTTTGGCGTGAATTTTAAAATTAAAATTTCAAATGCCTATTTTATCTACCAAACCTTATTTTTCTGCTGAAATAAGATATTTTTTCGAAATAGTAGATACTTCCGAACATAATCCGACCATTTTTCAAAATCAATCATCATGCCTTTTGTAGGTATGTAAAAAGCGAAACATATTGATTATAAATACATCCAATTTGAATTTCGTTTTCTTTTCTTGTTTTCACTTGTAGCATAGATTAATTATAATACCAAGTATAGATTGCTAACTCAAAAAAAATTCTAGGTTAATACTATCGTTAGGTGGCGCTACCAGGCTCGCTCTTTATATGATTATAGTAAAATCGGTGAAATATCGTATTTTCTTGGTTCAATTTGTATTAATTAGTTATATAAAATTATCAAAATACAAAAATTTGATAAAATCACTTAAGCAAATAGCAAATTTACATTCAACTAATTTTAACAAACAGCTTGCACAGTTACGCCATCTCAGATTGTGCGAAGAAATACAAGGTACCGGCTACTTTAATGCGCATTTAGCGAGCTTTGATTGAATGTATGAAGTGAACAGTCTTAACCTGGTTTATATTGTATTGTCTTTGCTTGTAGTAAAAAATTACGATAGTTTATAATCATGTTGGTGCGTGTTTGACACTATCGACACTTATTTGCCATACTCCCTACTAGTAATAAGCATTAGCAGTTTCCCACAAAATATGATAAAAATTGTATGATAGCAATAAGGGTTGTTATATAGATATTTGTACATGTAATTATGTTAAAACCACAGAGGTAGTATAAGGTATAGAGTAGTACTATCGCACCGCACTCCTTGTGCGCGGCGTAGGCAGGTGATATTTATAGACATAGTAGCTACTAATATTTATAGACATGTAAAAAATAGGGATGGGCAATAGTGCGCTGCAAGTGCAAAGTCGATAAAATACATCTGAACGGTACGGTCTCTATTGTTTGTGTATGTTTGTACCCTATCATACTAATATTGTTAATGTGAAAGTGTGTTTGTTTGTTGGTTTGTCCTTCAATCACGCATCAAAAAGCAACGCAAGACGTGATTTTTTGCATGTGAATAGTTGAAGACGTGGATATTTATCCCGGAAAATTAAAGCGGTTCCGTGGGAATTAAAAAAAAACTTATTCCACGCGGATTAAGCCGATATGTTTTTTAATGATCAATCGTATAGCCAAATTAATATTATAAACGCGAAAGTATGTCTTTCTGTCTGTCCGTCCGTCTGAAGCCCGCGACTTCGTTCGCGTGGATTGTTTTTTTATTCCCGCGGGAACTCTTCAATATTGGCCCAATGACAAAGAATTTCAATATGGCGCTGGCCTTTTTTAATTTTGGTAACAGATACCTCTTTTTTGGTCTCAGGGAACCCTGTATATCGATTTTGAACAAAATCGGCCCAATTACAAGGAATTTCAATATGGCGCTGGCCTTTTTTAATTTTGGTAACAGTTACCTCTTTTGTGATCTCAGGGAACCCTAAATATCGATTTTGAACGAAATCGGCCCAATAACAAAGAATTCTAATATGGCGCTGGCCTTTTTTAATTTTGGTAACAGATACCTCTTTTGTGATCTCGGGGAACCCTAAATATCGATTTTGAACGAAATCGGCCTAATAACAAAAAATTTGAATATGGCGCTGACTTTGTACCTACATTTTCCCCTTTTGTGATCTCAGGGAACCCCAAAATATATCGATTTTGAAGAAAATTTTCCCAACTAACAAAGAATTTCAATCTGACGCTGAATTTTAAAATTTGTGTTGTACTGTCTATGTGTTTTGTTTTTATGTTTTATTTCTCTGACTCAACTATGGTTGGATCGAGTTGTAAGGTCTGCAGAGCGACCGCGTATCTTTTGCATCAATCATTGATACATACCTCCGATTGGCTGAATTTATGGTATTCTTGCTGCGTCAATGGATTTCGTCCAATAGTGAAACAGTGCTAACCAATCAGTGATTGCGATGTATCAATGATTGATGCAAAAGATACGCGGTCGCCCTGTGATACCGTAGTTAAATTAGTTCCCACAAAAAGGGTAACAAATTCTAATAAAATGTAAGTAATGCTATGGATTCTAAAGATTAAATTAATAACAGCGTTAGTTAACATTAAATTGTTAATTAATTAATAGACCACTATTTTAATTACAAGTGACAAACGTTACGAACATTTTATATTTGCATACATGTAAATAACATGCATAAGCAGAATCCAAATAGGTACCTACTGCCGATATTATTACCGACAGAAGAGTCCTTGAGTAAATAGAAACAACAATTTTGCTTAGAGAGGATAAAGAAAAATCCAACTACTAATAATACTAAATCAGCAGGATCAGCAGTAAATTTATTCATTCAACCATTTTTTCGATTCTTTCGAAGCATACTACCTAACTAATGGGACAGAAAACTTCTTTAATTTTTGTGTAACAAAGTGCCATAATATTAAGTGTGTCTATATTGGCGTCATTTTCCACTTAATTTAAGGTAATGTTACTTTTCTCGTGAATATGTTACTTATTGAGCTATCTCATGTTACATTTGACTATCTGCCACTGGCAACACTGCCCGTCATGCGACTTATCATGCTCGACTCTTTTCACCATATTTTCAGCGTTGCTCTGTTTAGAGTTTAGACGCCTTCATCGAACGACTGGTTCGAAAAAACGTATCACTAAAACTGTAGTATCTTGGTAGTATCTTTTATCACACGTAATAACAAGTTTATCTATTTGACATGGTATTTATCGCAACTCACGAAATATCTCATTGTACGTCTATCTAAGTATGGCTACAGGCTTAAACAGGTGTGGTACTATGTTTTTTGTTTTGTGTAACTAAACTGAAAATGAGTGAAACTTTTATCGATGCTGGTGAATACGGCAGAACTCCGGATACATCTGGGTAGAGTACCTACTTTTAAAGTTACACTTAACTTTTATGAGTTTAAATTACGCGTGTAGTTTTTTTCAACACCTTTATATTATTACTTTATTTGCACTACCTGACTCGCCTCAGTTTCACACGGGTGAGCTTATCTTATGGTGGTACCACACATGGCTATTTGTGTTTGCGTATTTGTTATATTTGTCAATTAACTTCCATGTGTGGAGAGTATATTTGCCAAAATTATTGCCATTTTTGCCCATTTGGCAAATACAGCCAATAACAAATACGGTTTACCGAACGGCTGTCGGTTTTTTGAAGACACATCAAAGGAGGCAAATAGGCAAACACGCAAATATACTGGCCACACATCATGGTGGCACCACACATGGCTATTTGTGTTTGCGTATTTGTTATATTTGTCAAATAACTTCCATGTGTGGAGAGTATATTTGCCAAAATTATTGCCATTTTTGCCTATTTGGCAAATACAGCCAATAACAAATACGGTTTACCGAACGGCTGTCGGTTTTTTGAAGACACATCAAAGGAGGCAAATAGGCAAACACGCAAATATACTGGCCACACATGGTCGGCTTCATAAGCGCGCGAATTGTCGACCAGTACGGGCGGGCATAGTCATCAATGTCATCATCCACCATCGCTTTGGTCTTGGTCGTTTCTTGATCACTTTGTATTTTTTTACGCATAACATATAGTAGTAACATGCATTCATATAATAAAATCCAGCTGCCAGTGCAACGTCCATTTTGTACAGCTAATTTACTTTCTGGTGGCAAATATCTTATGTGTGGACGGTTGTATCGCCTATTTGCCTATATGTCAAAAATTTTGGCAACTACGCCAACATCAAATCACAACTACAAATAGCCATGTCTGGTGCCACCATCACACATGGTCGGCTGCATAAGCGCGCGAATTGTCGACCAGTACGGGCGGACATAGTCATCATCCACCATCGCTTTGGTCTTGGTCGTTTCTTGATCACTTTGTATTTTTTTACGCATAACATACTATAGTAGTAATGGTGGCACCAGACATGGCTATTTGTAGTTGTGATTTGATGTTGGCGTAGTTGCCAAAATTTTTGACATATGGGCAAATAGGCGATACAACCGTCCACACATAAGATATTTGCCACCAGAAAGTAAATTAGCTGTACAAAATGGACGTTGCACTGGCAGCTGGATTTTATTATATGAATGCATGTTACTACTATATGTTATGCGTAAAAAAATACAAAGTGATCAAGAAACGACCAAGACCAAAGCGATGGTGGATGATGACTATGCCCGCCCGTACTGGTCGACAATTCGCGCGCTTATGAAGCCGACCATGTGTGGCCAGTATATTTGCGTGTTTGCCTATTTGCCTCCTTTGATGTGTCTTCAAAAAACCGACAGCCGTTCGGTAAACCGTATTTGTTATTGGCTGCATTTGCCAAATAGGCAAAAATGGCAATAATTTTGGCAAATATACTCTCCACACATGGAAGTTATTTGACAAATATAACAAATACGCAAACACAAATAGCCATGTGTGGTGCCACCATAACATGCATTCATATAATAAAATCCAGCTGCCAGTGCAACGTCCATTTTGTACAGCTAATTTACTTTCTGGTGGCAAATATCTTATGTGTGGACGGTTGTATCGCCTATTTGCCCATATGTCAAAAATTTTGGCAACTACGCCAACATCAAATCACAACTACAAATAGCCATGTCTGGTGCCACCATTAAATGGTGACCAGTGACCAGTGACCAGTGACCAGACATGGCTATTTGTAGTTGTGATTTGATGTTGGCGTAGTTGCCAAAATTTTTGACATATGGGCAAATAGGCGATACAACCGTCCACACATAAGATATTTGCCAGTTGCCACCAGAAAGTAAATTAGCTGTACAAAATGGACGTTGCACTGGCAGCTGGATTTTATTATATGAATGCATGCTACTACTAGGTATATGTTATGCGTAAAAAAATACAAAGTGATCAAGAAACGACCAAGACCAAAGCGATGGTGGATGATGATGATGACTATGTCCGCCCGTATTCGACAATTCGCGCGCTTATGAAGCCGACCATGTGTGGCCAGTATATTTGCGTGTTTGCCTATTTGCCTCCTTTGTCTTCAAAAAACCGACAGCCGTTCGGTAAACCGTATTTGTTATTGGCTGTATTTGCCAAATAGGCAAAAATTGCAATAATTTTGGCAAATATACTCTCCACACATGGAAGCTATTTGACAAATATAACAAATACGCAAACACAAATAGCCATGTGTGGTGCCACCATTACCGAATAGAACCATGACACAACAAATAAAATAGAACTACAACATGTACTTAAGTAAGTAGGTAAAATGTAATTATTGTAGTTGGTTAAAAATTTCGCTAGGGTTTTTGCAATCTATAAAATTCAAAGTCCAGCAGGGCGACCGCGTATCTTTTGCATTAATCATTGATACATCGCAATCACCATTCACCTCTGATTGGTTAACACTCTTCCACCATTGGACGAAATCCGTTGACGCAGCAAAAATACCATAAATTCAACCAATCGGAGGTGATTGCGATGTATCAATGATTGATGCAAAAGATACGCGGTCACCCTGCTGACTGACCGACTGACTGAATGACTGACGTATATCAACGCACAGCACAGCCAATCGCTGGTCCTAGAGACCTGAAATTTGGAGAGTGTGTTCTTTGTGCAGACTAGGTATCCAATAAGAAAGGGTTTATCGAAACTCCACCCCCAAAGGGGTGAAATAGGGGATGAAAGTTTGTATGAAAGTCATTATATTTCAAGTTATAGCCATGATACTTGATACGTATTTGGAATATTGAAGAAATAAGTGATTCACAGTTTTTGTTAATGTTATCCCCAAGGACGTTAAATAGAGTTTGTCCTTCAATCACGCTGCAACAGAGCAACGGATCAACGTGATTTTTTTCATGGGTATAGTTGAAGACCGGAGAGTGACTTATGCTACTTTTTGTCCCGGAAAATTAAGGAGCGCCTGTGGGAATTTAAAACTTATGCCACGCGAACGAAGTCGCGGGAACTGCTAGTAGTACCTATATAGGTATTAGGTACTACAGTTAAATACAGGGTGAGAAAAACGAACGGAACATGGAGGTAAAGTAACTAGGTAGAATTAAATATGAGTATGATATCTTCAATATTTAATGTAGGTACTTCTCCTTCATGTCCCTTTAGTTTATTCCACCATCTAAAAGGCAAGCCCGCCAGTGCTAAAGCCGAGGAGGGTCAACATAGTTAAACTTACCTATATTTTTTTTTCTAGAACTGCCTCTACTCATTCTGCATCAGTACTGAGTGTCGTCAATGAAATTTCATACTATGATATGTCTGGTGACAAATATTTAACGATATTTAATCACTATAGTTATAAAAACACCAAATATTTTCAGTAAGTTTCTTGCTAGGTACCTACCTACTTAATTAATTTGGTACCTATACTTAGATAAGTATTTTGACATTTTAAGCCAGCTGATGCCTGAGATTTCTTGCACGCACTGTTGCTTGGCTGCGCAGACCATAGTGGCCCGCAAACATGCAGAGTTGTTTTTTTGTCAAAGTTTTTTTGAGAATTTCCATTTTCGAAAAACAACTGCATGTCTGCGGGCATTACTTACAGTTTACACTGTCTTTTATGACATTCCTTCCAGACTCCGTTCCTAGATTTCATCTATTATTACTTATATTATTTCTTTCAAAAGCCAAATAAGTTTGGGAAATCCCATCCTATATGAAATATAATGCAGAGTGCAGACTGCAGACTGTGATGCATATGAAATATTATATATACCCAGAGGGTATAAATATGTTGGAAGAATAAATCAGTCTTGAGTTAACGCCATCGAAAATTTACTTTGAATATATCTCAAGTGGCGCAGTTAATCGAAAATCGTGTCGGAAATCCGTAAAATGATGCATAAAAAGTTACCTGAAGGTGTGATTCAGAGGGGAGTGAAGTGGCCAATGTATATGAAACTCGTAACACAGTGCAATTGATAATGAAAATTAGGCGTGAGATACCTACGGGCAGCCATGTTAATGACTCGGGTTAGTGCCTCCACGTACAAAGCGTATGATGCGAGTTCACAGGATCATCTTCAATGCAATCATGCATTTCGACAACAGGATCAGGCGGAGAGAGAGAAAGTTGGCAGGTACGCAACAACAAAATAAGTGTGTGACATTTATTGGTCACATTTGTCAGCTTTGCGTTTAAAATTGAATTGATATTTTGGAAAAGATAAAAGATAGTGTATTTGTTTAGTGATGAAGGTTTAATTAGGCTGATATTTGACTCATTCGATGTATTTCACTCGGTTCGTTCTTTGGCGGGGATACGCCATATTGGAATAATTTGCATAAATGCGAGTATTTTGACGATTGAAAGTTTAGTCTTCTACCGGCAGATTCAGCGATTATTGAATACTTTTGTGTTTAGATCCCAATTTGATTTAGAGCTTAGCAGTAGCAACTGCAGCCTGATCAAATGATTAATTTATTGTTGTTGTGATGCTTTGGTCAAGTTTTATACTTAACTGTTTACATTAAATCTCTCGTGAAACCGCTACACGTTGTGACCATTCGCTCGTGGAAGTTTTAAAGAGAGTACAAACATATTTTAAAAGTAATTTTAATTATTTGCCCACTTCTGGAATTATGCTTACAAATTTCAGAAGTGGGATGTATCTCACGTTGCCTAGATTCGCTTTTGCCATCCGCACATTTTTGAAGACGTGAATAATTTGAAATTTAAATTCTGAAAGTACCGTCATTAGAAATTGATATTAATTTGTCATAGTTTTGTTCAGTGATCGGTGGCTGTGACAAAGAAGTTATTTTGAGTGTTAGACGCCACCGAGTTTCTTGCTGGTTCTTCTCGCTAGGATTGTGGCATTCCGAACCAGTGGTAGATTCGCTTGAAATAAATAATGTGAAGGTACTTGTATTACTCAAGATTCAAAGTTTTTATGAGGTTAGTGTTTATAACCTTAAAATGTTTATGTGATGTTTTTTGAAAGTAAATTAGATTTGAGATAGTGGATAAGTAATTCAGATTTTGAAGAGTAAGTGCATCGAATGAGGTTAGTAGATCCAATTTATTAAGTGATAATATTGTGTTTGATAAGACTGAAAGTTCAGCAGTTCACCTGTCAATAAGTGTTAGGGCGTGAACGCCCCAGGCAAGAACGCCTATTTATGATTTCGGGCATGAACGCCCCAGGCAAGAACGCCTGCTTAGAATTTGGGGCATGAACGCCCCAGGCAAGAACGCCTGCTTAGAATTGGGGCATGAACGTCCCAGGCATGAACGCCTGGATATACTGGCTGATATGGATGCAAGAGTGTATGCCCAAACCCACGATGGCCAGAGGGGTGAAGACGTGCTGGAGCCCGAAGGGTTAAGAAGGCGAGCGCACCAACAGGCACTTGTGAACTGGCGTATGCGTCTAGAGGAGGACAGGAACGTACGCCAGCGCGCTGTTGGTGCAATCCTCCCAAGTTTTAAGGCATGGTTAAAAAGAAAAAGCGGCAATGTCACCTTCAGACTGACACAGGTGCTAACTGGACATGGGTGTTTCGGTGAGTACCTGTGTCGGATTGGTCGTGAAGCTACTCCCCAGTGCCATCATTGCGATGAAGACAGAGACACGGCACAACATACCCTGGAAAAGTGTCCTGCGTGGGAAGTACAACGTAGCGCCTTAGTTAACTATGTGGGGAATAACCTCTCCCCAGCGGCTATAATATCGGCTATGCTGGAAAAAGAGGAAACTTGGAGGCCAGTGGTCTCCTTCTGTGAAACCGTAATGGTTGAGAAGGAGGCTGCTGAGCGGGTCCGAGAGCTAGCCGATCCCGCCAGGAGACCAAGGCGCCGGGGTGATGCCGTCAGCCGGCCAGTCCATTCAATAGACCCGATGTAAGGGACCTCGAGGTCACGAGCGGCTGGGGTGGGGGCTCCAGTCGTTCCATCGTCCATATAAGTGGCCTTGGGAAGATGGCTGCTTACTGTGGCGCAAGCAGCCCATAGCGCGTACAGTGTAGTCTGGGGTGTGAGCACCGAGATGAGCCCAACGGGCATTACGCAAGGGAGGCACCGGTGCGTTCTTTATAGAGATCTCGGAGCCTCCCAACATGCAGATGGTGGCCACCGAGGGGGTTTTAGTAGGTACAAATCCTACATAACCCGACTTCTCCCCCAGAAGTTGGGTATCTTAGGAAGATTTCCCCCTCGAAAAAAAAAAAAAAAAAAAGGCATGAACGCCTGAACACGATTTAGGGCAAGAACGCCCATAATATGACTTGAACACGTGGACGTGTTATTTGCAGGACGGCTGAACTGTCAGCTTTGCGTTTAAAATTGAATTGATATTTTGGAAAAGATAAAAGATCTGATATTTGACTCATTCGATGTATTTCACTCGGTTCGTTCTTTGGCGGGGATACGCCATATTGGAATAATTTGCATAAATGCGAGTATTTTGACGATTGAAAGTTAGTCTCCTACCGGCAGACTCAACGATTATTGAATACTTTTGTGTTTAGATCGCAATTTGATTTAGAGCTTAGCAGTAGCAACTGCAGCCTGATCAAATGATTAATTTATTGTTGTTGTGATGCTTTGGCCAAGTTTTATACTTAGCTGTTTACATTAAATCTCTCGTGAAACCGCTACACGTTGTGACCATTCGCTCGTGGAAGTTTTAAAGAGAGTACAAACATATTTTAAAAGTAATTTTAATAATTTGCCCACTTCTGAAATTATGCTTACACATTTAACCAAAACCATGATGTTGCGAGATAAAAACGTATTCTCTTATCTGTGCACGGAATCTACGCAAAACTTAGAGGTGGCAGTGCAGCTGGTGCTGCCAGAAGTGGCGACCGAAAGGCATCACCGGCCTATCAAACTTAAGACTGATTTATTCTTCCAACATTTATGTCTACCCTCTATATAATATCGCAAATAGGTACTTACATGACACACCAATCCTTTATTTTTAAAATTCCTTATATTTTTAAATATATTTAAAGAATATCTGCATTCAAACATTTTTTGAACCGGGAATCGAACCAACTAAAATGCAAAAAATAATCAAGTCATTATTTAATTGAACCAATCGATAGGGTCTACAATGAGGATTAAATCTCTCAACCAAACCAAACAAACGTTTGGTCCTGAAATTAAGGAAGACCATGAATTTAAACAAGATTAAATGGGTGCATGTTAAGACAATTGTGGCCAATTCTGTTTAACACAATCTCTAAAGTAAACTAAAATGACAGCTTTAAATCTAGTTCTGTCCCTTTCCGCAGGGAGTATTAAGAAAGGGTTAGCAATATTTTAAATGCTGTCAATTTAGTTTATTGTGCACTATAGAATTGGCCACATTCTCATAGTATTTTGATCAAAATGGATGCTTGCTCGAAGGGATGCTTTTTGATTGCAGTTATAAAAAACCACCATCACGAAACGGCACAAACGAAGATGTAAAAAGATTAACAAAGATATTTAAAGATATGGATTATAACGTTACCTGTCATGAAAACATGGATCACGGCGAGATTATAGACAAAATCATAGAAAGTAAGTTAAGTATTCCATACGCTTCATTTCTCAATAAAGACATAGGTATGTGTACTATAAAAAGGAAACACTGGTTATCCACCTAATTATTATTTATTACTTTTTACTTACAAACCTACAAACACTTCAACCATTTTCCCATTTCCATAGCTGTCTGACGTCTCTAGTCTCTATCTCTTAGATAGAGACGGCTATGCCATTTCCTTTGAAAATCAAATAGGACATTTCCCATCGATCTGTTCCATAGATTATACCGAGGCATATACGGTCTATCTCTTTCACATCTCTTTCCAAGCGTTCCCTACAAGTTCCCTACCACTTACTAGTGCTGCCTCTCTCGAAGTCGAGAGCCATAGAAACAGTAAGGATGGACGTAATAATATGTTAATTTTCAGCCTAAGTTAGGCTGAAAATTAACATGTTATTATAGGTACTGTTAAACTGCCTAACAGTACCTATACGTAATAGTTACTGTTAGGCTGCCTAACAGTACCTATACCTAATAGTTTGAACTATAGGTTCATTTAATTTTAGCAGTTTACGTTCGATAAAATATTGTTTATTTTTCTTGTATTATGGTGCCAAGTGGGCCAGTTTTGATAAACTTATGAGAACTGGTGCTGTAGGATGAACCAAACGTAGGTACTGATAGGCCTAAAAACGCTCATTATACACTTCATACATAATACATAATATTATTACATATGTATTACTTCATTATAAAACAACATGGAAAAGTTGCGCTTGCGGTGTAATGGACACTTTTGCACCATGAACTCCCGCCAAGGGGGCTTATATAGTTGTACCCAAGTGCGTTTTAATTTAAATTGTATTTTTAGTTTGATAGGTATCTACGTACCTAGATAATTAATTACAATAAAAATAAATAAATATTGTTTTATTGTAAACTAGCTAATGCCTGGATTGAGGTTTTTCTTTTTCGGTTCCCGCGGAAACTATTTTCCGGGATAAAAAGTAGCCTATGTGTTATTCCAGACTATAATCTATCTCTGTCCCAAATTTCATCCAGATCCGTTCAACCGTTCGGGCGTGATTGAGTAACAAACATCCATCGATACATCCATCCATCCAAACTTTCGCATTTATATTAAATATTTATATTTGATTGATAATTTTAGTTAGCATAATAATCGCATAACGTTACGTAAGAATTTGTACTTCTACTAATTAATAAAATAAAATAAAAGTAAGTTTTGGAAACGATAAGTAAAAATGGTTTCAGTTAGCAAGCAGGACCATAAAGCAACATCATGTCTGTGCTTTGTGTTTTTAACACATGGTCTGAAAGGAGGAGATCTCTTTGCGGCCGATCGACCTTATCAGTTCAAAGATGTGACAACTTTGCTTGAAAATGGCCATCCAAGTCTCGTCGGTAAACCGAAGATATTTTTTGTTCAGGTAAGTAGGTATTTGCAACGACAATTATTATTTTATTCAAAACTTTCTATTCTAATTCTTCCCTTTCTATTTTGTGGACTTACCGTCACTAAACTTTTAATTTAGGTAATTGCTCACTAATCAGAACACTGCCTAACCAATAAAATTAAATCTGGATACTGGGCAGAACAGTTTACAGACTGCATAAATTCAAATTCAAATGTTTTTTTATTCAAATAAACTTTTACAAGTAGGTACTTTTAAATCTGGTTCAGAATGCCATTCCCACCGAGAAGCACCAGTAAGAAACTCGGCATAAGTAGTTACTTGCATGCACCAAATTTTGAAGAGATGGAACACATCTTTGATTATGAAGGAACACATACACACATACGTACCTACATAGTTCAATGGTAAAGTGTAGGTACATCTTGTAGATGTACCTACACTTTACCATTGAACTATGATTGATGAATTTAAATAATGAGGGGATGGAACCCGAGTTTTTATGAATTCATGTTGAAATCAACGTTTCTAGAAAATTCTTGAAAATTAGTCAATTATCTATTTTTAAGGATTTTCTTGAACAGTTTTTTCTAGAATTGAAAATTGTTGAATTGTTTTTCTATTTTAATAGTCTAACCTGTAGGTTAGACTACTACAATAGATACCTGCAGAATCATATTGTATAGGTACCTATTTAATTGATGTTAAATAGTTAAAAAAAATTGCAACAGGCTTGTAGAGGTGACCAGAAAGATAGTGGACGAAGGATGGCAATTGATGGACAGGAAGTGTCGATTAATATTCCCACGCACGCAGATTTTCTTGTTTTATACTCAACTGTGGAGAGTAAGTTAACTTTTTTATGTTAAGTTCTTTGTAATTATTTACTGCCCCTCCCGTGCACCCGCGCGTTTCGATGACGATCGATTCAGCCTGGCAGTAGCGATAGGATAGGAGTAGGACTATAGTAGTGTTATTATCTCGCTGCAGACTCGGCCATAAATCATTCGAGTATTTCGCTCTCTTTCCCACTCACAGGCCCTATGGCACGGCCCCTGTGCATTACTGCAGTCGATGAGTGATATCGATAGTTGTTTTTTTGGTATCTTTCTATATGGGTGATAGAAATAAAAACTCGTTTATTTTTTTTAGTTTTTTTAATTACCAATAAAATTATAACATAGCATACTAAATATATAAACATAAGAACGTATAAGTATATAAAACTAAAAATACAAAATTAAAATTCTATGTCTGACCCGTTGTAATCGTCATCATCATCCACATGAACGATGAACTCTTCGCATAAATGTGCTTTTCTTAAGTCTTCATCTTGAAGCAATTCTGCATGCTCCACACATTTTTGCCAATTTTCAACAGAGACACTTGAGACTTGAACAGCAATATTGTCACAAACAGGTAAAACGTTACTTTGAAAAGAAACAGCCATTGTGACACTCTTGCAATGCAAAATAGTAATGGTCTAATTTATTTTTGTAGCGGTTTAAATATACCTACTTAATAGCACGGCACAACTAAAATAGTTATACTACATAGGCTAAACATATTTGCTAATTAACCTCTTTTTATAAAACTAAAAACGTAAAAACACTTTAGTTTTCAATAATTAGTTAGTTAAATACATTAGAACCCATTAGTTACCCTGCATACTTAATGAGTGCAGTATGTTTACGTCGTAACCTTGATGATTCCGTTATCGATAACGGCCTTGCGCGCGCGCAACTAGCGCACATCCCTAGTCCGATTATGATTTATGGCCGAGTCTGCAGCGAGATAATAACACTACTATAGTTACCTACCTATTTGTTTTAAATTGAATAATACCTCGAGTGGCAGTTGAGACCACCATAACGATTACTGCAGTAAGTATGACCAAAAATCTACGTTTTATTAAGCTGTGTCTGAGTACTAGGGATATTGATCGTAAATGATTTTCTGTTAGCCTGTTACCCATTGAGCACAATTCCGCACGCCGTCTCCGAACATGAGCTCTTCATGAAACTAACGTGAGAGTACCTACTATAAACTTTGAAAAGAAAAAAGAGTGGTCGGAATCGGTTACGATTTGAATGAATTAAAATCATTGATGTAGAATTTTAGTACCTACCTATACTAAATGTCCGATTAGCGCTTCAAAAATGTCCCCGAAAAATTACAGCACAAAATACGAAGGTGCTCTTATTTGCTATTAGTATGGGCCAACCATAGCCAACATAACGACGCGTCAAAATGCCGTAGAGCTCATTTAAAAATTGTGCTAATATCCCCCGCAACACTAAAACTTCGGACGGAATATCTTTTTCAATAAGTTTATAACAATAAATGTTTTTCATGTAGTAAAATAGATTCAAACAGTAAATTAAATTATTGGGAAATATTATTGTTATTGTTTGGCCAATGTTTGTGACATTGCATCAAATATTGAAACAAACATTGACTGTTCTGGAACAGGGGATGCATGGAGTAGTATTTGTGTATTAAAAGTATTGTTGTTTGTAGATTCCCTGGCAATCAATTTCTTTGTGCGTCAAGCCATCTAAAAAATCATATTTAATTATGTTCAAATTAATTTTGATAAAATTGATATTACTGGAAACGCACATACCTACATAGTTACATAAAATACTAATAATATATATATATATCCTCCCGACCGAATTTCGGCCACGGCGGCCAATCTCCAGAGAGATTAGCCATCTGAGCGGGAGATATTAAAGTGCACAAGTGTGTGCGCATACACAGGTGCACTCTCTTTTCCTTTACTCTCATAGCCCGATGGGACGGAAATCCGACACGACCGGAGAGAGATCAGGCGTAGGACCGACGGCTTTACGTGCTCTCCGAGGCACGGGGGTGAAACACCGCCAACTTCCTAACTTCGGGCTAGTACTGAGAATTTCTTGTCAGAAAAATCCAATACTTGTTGTGGCCCGACTTGGGACTCGAACCCGGGACCTCGTCGGCCGCAGTCGAACATGCTAACCACTAGACCAACGAGGTAGTCAATAAAATACATTGGGTACATAAAGATATTACGAGTATATAATATGTAGGTACTTCAAATAAATATTTTATAAAAAAAATGTAGTAAAATAGAATAAAAGCTGCAAAGCTTAAATCTGAATCGGCATCAAAGCCAGTAGAGTAGAGAAAGTAGATAGTCGGTGTTAACGTAAATTTTGATCAAGTTTTAATCCCGTATTTAACCCTCTTAGTGAGTGAATTTTCAAAATTTTATTTTTATATAAATTTTTTCGTACAACAAGATACGTTGAATAAAGAAATCCTGTTCAAAATATCATGCTTCTAGACATCGAAGTTTGTACCTACGACTAGACTAGACTACTAGACTCAGGCTTAAGCTGAGCGTCGTCTGTCAATAAATTACTTTTGAGATTTATTTACCAATATTTGGACAAATAATTTAACAAGTAAGTTCAAACAATCCGTAAAAATAGAATTATCGTCATGAATTATCAACATTGTAATATATATAATATTATAATACAATTTATTCTTATTGTTTAACGATAGGATTCCTTCGGAATGTGGGATGAAATTCTACTCCGTAACTCCATCAAATACCAACCGATTTCAACAATTATTTTTCTTTACGCTGTCAGGTTGGTCTCGTGTCAATTCCATGACGATTTGACGAATTATAGTTTAGAGATGGAAGGCGGAACTCCTGATTGGACATCCGGTAGCAGCAAATCAATTGCGTTCAGTGTAATACGACAATAAAACGTAGGTAGATTATTTTAAAAATATAAGTTAAAATCTTACTTCTTAAACAAGTTTAGTTTTAGTTTCCTCATGTTTTTACAAAGATACTAATGTAGATCATAGCATTGTATAGCTATAAATATTAAATATTGAGAGAAGAGGAAAGATTACGCAATTTAAACCTACGTGGTTTTTCGCATTGCTACCCACCAAAACTGTATCAATTTTTATTTTTATTAATAAAACATACTGTACAAGTATAACACATAAGTGAGTTGCTGGGGCGCGTAAGCTAGTAATAAATAATATACACGACCGTACACAACAAAAAATATTCTGCAACTCCATGTCTTCATTGTTCTATTTGAATTGTGTTCCATTGAATTTTTTGTTTTTGCCTTTCTACAAAGACAAAAGGTCTTATATATAAATATACTAAATTCGTAATTAAACTTAAATGCCAAGTTTTAAGGTTTATAATAAATTGACGTTGTTGATATTGACAAATGTGATGCTAAGAGTTGCGTCTAGTTCCAAAATAGTGTAAAGGTACCAATTTGACAACGTATGACGAACCTTATTGCTTAAATATAAAGTTTTATATTAATAATAAATATTTTTGTACATGTTGTAAAAATTACTTTTTATTTTGGATTGAAAGGTATTCGTACCTTCTCTCTGATGACAGAACGCCTTAAAAATTAATATTTTCTAATCGTAATGAAGCTTTTTAGGTTAATTTTAAGGTGTATAATTAACTGAAGTTGTTGCTAATATAATACCTTTTTCTACATTTCCCAGTCAGAAACTCAAATGTTTATGTGTGTGTAAATTGGGACATTTTTGCGATAATTTTTGTTCGTGACCCTGTTTCTATTACTCATTCTATTTCAAATTTAAAAAACCGGCCAAGTGCGAGTCGGACTCGCGCACCGAGGGTTCCGTACAAACCTGTAATAAGTTTTAAATTAAATGTTTTTTTTAAATATTTGAGTTGATTGAATGAATGGTAAATTGCGATTTACGATTAATGACGTATTAAAAAAAAACTACTTACTTGATCTCGTTCAAACCAATTTTCGGTGGTAGTTTGCATGGTAATGTACAACATATATTTTTTTTAGTTTTATCATTCTCTTATTTTAGAAGTTACGGGGGGGGGGGGGGGGGGGGACACACATTTTACCACTTTGGAAGTGTCTCTCGCGCAAACTATTCAGTTTAGAAAAAAATGATATCACAAACCTCAATATCATTTTTGAAGACCTATCCATAGATGGGGTATCTACACCTACACCTATGGGTTAGATGAAAAAAAAATTTTGAGTTTCAGTTCTAAGTATGGGGAACCCCAAAATTTATTGTTTTTTTTCTATTTTTGTAAGAAAATCTTAATGCGGTTTACAGAATACATCTACTTACCAAGTTTCAACAGTATAGCTCTTATAGTTTCGGAAAAAAGTGGCTGTGACATACGGACGGACAGACAGACAGACAGACAGACATGACGAATCTATAAGGGTTCCGTTTTTGCCAAATTTGGCTACGGAACCCTAAAAAAATTGACCAAAATGTTCATCTCCCATCAGTTAACCTGTTATTTTTCGGGATGAAAAATAAATAATTATAAGCTATTGTGCTTCGGAGGGCACGTAATGCCGTCGCTACTCGGTCCTGCACCTGATCTCTCTCCGATCGTGTCGGATTTTCCGTCTCATCGGTCTATGAGAGTAAAGGAACAGAGAGTGCTCTTGTATTTGCTCACACACTTGTGCACTATAATATCTCCCGCCCAGATGGCTAATCTCTCTGGAGATAGACCGCCGTGGCCGAAATTCGGTCGGGAGGACACTATTATTATAAGCTATTGTGCCAAGTTGCATTCAAATTCATCCAGTAATTTCAGCGTTATGCTGTAACAGACAGACAGACCGACAGATAGACATACTAAAATTTAAAAAAGTTAGAAGTTCGTGTTATCCAGGGAAAGTTCCTAGCCATGGTTGCTAGTAACAATTGAAGAAGAAACAAAAAGCGATTAAGTTCAGCTGTTGTTTAGCCGAATATTTTAAAAGATCTTTGGTATTAGCTATGAAGTGAGCATCGATCGATTCGTTAAGATTATATTATGTATTAATGTTTATCTACTTACCTTCGTGATCCGTATGTTATTTTACAGATTTCGTGTCTTATCGAAATGAAGATGGCTCCTTCTTAGTTCAAGAACTCTGTGACGTCATAGAAGAGTATCATAAAGTTTGGGATATTTTGCACATTATTACACTAGTGCACAGAAGAGTTGCATACAACAGAACAACTAATGCGCCAGCACTACCTTCAATACACGAAAAAAAGCAAATGCCTGAGACTCGATATTCTTTGACAAAATTATTTAAGTTTTAGTATAGAGTTTTAGATAATATAAAACTTCTTCTTCTTGAACTAATTTACTTTTTTCGAGTTCCGTAGTAAAAAAAGAACCGTTTTAATTTTGCCATGTCCGTCCGTCAGCCGTATGTCCGTCCGCGGCTTAGCTCAGAAACTGTTAGTACTAGAATTTAGAAAGCTGTAATTTAGCATAATTATACCTACATATTAATCACGCCGACCAAGTGGTAAAATAATATTTTGGAAAAAAAACTCCTACCCATATTATAGTGAGGAAGATTTTTCTTCTCATCTATTCCGTAGTGTGGGGTGTCATTGGATAGGTCGTTCAAAAATATTGTGGGTGTAGGAACACCATAGGTATTTCGATTCAGCTATACAAATTAGAAATATTTAGCTTTAAAGTGCTATTTTTTTAGAGCCTTAAGTGTCTTCCTAAGTGCCTAAGTGAAAATATTCATGGCAGTAGTATATTAACAGGTAGGTACATAACGACTTTAAAAAGAAAACTATCACAGCTAAGTAGGCTTCACAAGTTTACGAGTAGTAGTCAACCAACATAATTATACTATATATTATAGCTCAATTATTTTTTATTATAAAACTGCCCGAGACTTCCGCGACTGCTGCGTGATTAAGATTTTTTTGATTCCCGCGGGAACTCTTGCATTTTCCGGGATAAAAAGATGACCTTCCGCAGGATACGACCTATACTAAAAAAAAATACTTATATGATCACTTAAGGAGTTCCCATGACCACCTCCTGGCTCCATCATGAGACCCTGGGCAGCATCTAGGTACAAAGTGCTAGTCAAGACAGATGAAAAGAGTCCGAATACGACAGGTTTACGATGGGAACTTAAGGAGTTCCTATGACCACCTCCTGGCTCCATCATGAGACCCTGAGTAGCATGTAGGTTTAAAGTAGGTACCTAATTGTCAAGACAAATCAAAAGAGTCCAAAAACACCGCGGGTTTACGGTGAGAACTTAAAGAGTTCCTATGACCACTTACCAAATCACTATTGCAGGACAGCTTGGTGGACTATGGCCTTAAAACAGATCTAAGAACCTTCTCAGAAGCTAAATATATCTAAAACAAAAACCCCATCTAAATCAGCACAGTAGTTTTCAGAAAAAAGGTAACATAATAAAAAAATAATAAAAATCACGATTGCAGCGCAACGTGGTGGACTTTGACATTAAAATATATCTAAGAACCATCTCACAAGTTAAAATCTAATGCAAAAAACCGCATCTCAATCGACCCAGAAAAAAAAAAGAAAAAATGACTTGTAAAAAAAAACATAAATGAGATCACAATGATTTTGGTGACCACAAAGATCACCAAAAAGTGCACGAGCAAACAAACAAACGCACAACCTGGCAAACCCCCTCAGGTGGCAAGACGCCAGGTCATGGCGTCTGTCAAAAACCCCCGTGTGGCAGAACGTAACGTCCTGGCGTCGCCGTTTCCGCCATCATCGGTTTTTTATGTATAGAGTTTCGGAGTCCAAAAAAAAAAAAAATATTATTGATTTCCATCTCACATTTTGGTACAAACTAATATGATAGACAAGGAAACAATATAAATTTTCTGGTGGGCCTAGTCTATGGCATAAAGCTATGGGTACAAGTTCTGTGAGAGCACTCTGCGACCCGCGTGCGACCTTTATCTTTTTATCTTGGTACTGTAATTTGATATGTCTGAGGTGTGAAAACTATGTATAAGTGTCCGTATTTTGTTTTTTTATGCTGTAAAATGACTTACCATAGAGTAAAACAAAGATCAAAAGTCCAAATACTGGTTATATTTTTATTTTCGTTATTTTTTTCAATTAAAAAGGGGGTCATTTTTTCTGTCTTTTCTTGTTATTTTTTTTTTTAAATCATAGAGAAGAAGCAATAACCCAGTTGGACTATAATCTATAGCCAGGTTCATAGAGATTCGATTGAAATAGATGTTTGGTAGGATTTCCATACAAGATTTACGAGATATATTTTTTTTAAAGCCGCGCGCTCGGCGATCTTGGCTGCCATTTTAACTTTGTAAAATGGCTGCCACGGGTTGTCGATGCACGAAATGGCGGCGCCACCTGAGGGGCTAAATACCGTTTCCGTTTCGTTGAGGGTAAAAAACAAAAACGTGACACAGACCACAAAGACATGCCTATGTCTTTGTGGTGGCCCTTTAGATTTACTATACTAGGCTTAAAAGGGCTGGAACCCAGAGCCGTAAAACTAGTTAAAAAAAGATTACTATACTCTATGGAGCCCATCGACAACAAAAAAGGGTAGACAGAGCCTTAAATACCTTTTATACGTAGAAGAGAAAGAGATATAGAACTAGCGTCAGCGTATAAGTATGCGATAGCGATAGTCTTGATGCGATATTTATTTTATTTTATTTTATTTTGTACAGAAAACTTACAGCTACAACAAAGATGGATACATAAATAAAGAATGAGTATACTGCCAATTACAAGTTCTCACAGATAGAATTTACATGAGATAAAAATAGCTCGCAAAGGTGGAAAAATAGATATTTATATTATAAACTACATAGGAATGTCACGAATTGCCGTTAAGGTCTATATATTCCATGACTAGATACAACCTAAGACCGATTGACTAACTACGGATCTTTATTTGGAAGTTCATAAAACTACACGTGGGCATAGAACGGGCATATTTTTGGGTAGTAGCGAACAACTTCGCTACCCACAATGTACCTTATAGAAATCCTGAAATAGCACACTAACACATGTGTTAAAGATTACTCTTAAAATGCATCAGAGATTAAATAATAAATAAATAATAAATTGGAACGATACAACAAAGGACTTACTGGCATTTCAGCTATCATCTCGCACACACTTTACTTTCCAACACCACGTCTCAACTCACTCTATACACAAAAGTATAACACTGTATATATTATGATATATAAGAATGTACACAGCACAGGCGTGCACCTCTCATGGCGAGTGATACTCAACTTTTTGTTTACAGAATGACGCCCGTATTTATACACAATGTCTTTTTCGCCTACCCTCTACCAACTCTGAATTCATTAATAGTGCAATACCAACATGAAATCAGTATTGCCATTCTATAAATAATAAATAAATGTTGCCAGTCGAACACACGATCACGACATTCGGCCATCCGACATTGTGCAACCTCCCGGTGCACAACCACCAAACATTTGCTTTGCTAAGCTTAGTTCGCTTCACTCCTTGCAACAATCTGTAGTGTACAACAAAACATCTTCATCCATTCATACTTGCACGATGACATTTAGTTTTAGTAAATCACGACATTCGGGAGAATTAAAAAGGATAACAAAAAGGAAACCTACATTTTTTCAATTTAGTAATATCAAACTTAAAACCTCAAACCGATCTGAAATCCAAAACTATCGAGCTTTTGATCTTGAGATTTGTGAAGTGTGTGTGAAGTGCAATTAAACTGATTGATATCGCTGAGTCGAAATTACACAACAGAAATAAAAATATCGCAATATAAATCTAAAACTCATATAGAATGAAGTTAGGCAAATAAAGGATTAATTATCTAAAGCTGAATAAAAATCTAATCTGAAACTTAATCAAAGTCTGGAACAGTTACAGTCTAAAACATAATCTAAACAGTATGTTACATATACCGTAAGCAAAAGTCTAAAACTGAATTCAAATTTAATAAAATACCCAATATTTATTTTATTTCTTATACCGTTTCAGTTATTTATACCTTACAAGCATCTGACGCTGAATCTAAAGCTAAGTAAATATCTAAACCCTGATTACAATCTGTAACAGACCAACAGGTCCATCATCCTGAGCTCCACCTATCATGTGTCATACATGACGTGTCATGCCTGCTTTTTTTAAAAAACTTTATTGAAATCGAAAAATTTATCAGAACGTAAAGGAAAGCTGATTTTATTAAAATTTTAGGACTTGACAAGAAATAAGTATCACACACTACCCCAGAGTTCACAATAAAATCTACAACCGCATCCAATGCAAACATTAATCAGGATTACTAATCTATCAATTCTTCAATTCAGTTGGATCTGCTGTACCATTAACTAATCTTTACTAATCGTTTGAATCAAATTAAGTCTATGTTAAATTATCTGCTCTAAATTCCTGACATCGTATACCTGTTGGCGGTAGACTGTTCCCACTATGTTAAATTATTACTATTTTAAAATCTTTAACTATGTAACAGTCAACGTTTTTAATAAATGAAATGAAATTTTTCGTAGCTTATTCAAAAATTTTAACAAATAGATTTCAATTCTATTAAACACGCCTCAAAACACAAGTTGTTTTAGTTTATTCCCTTCTTTTCCTAACCTTTCCTTTCCGTGTTAACCTCTGAATAAACCCATCAAAAAGAGACAGCACCACAAAATTCAACCGAATCAGTTCAGGTTATGTTGTCCAAGACAATCTTTAACTTGTGAAATACTTAGAATCTTACCCAATGCTTTGAACTGGGTCAAATACCTGAACTTTGACTACAATCATCATTGAAAACCAAACAAAAAGTCCAAAACTAAACCTTAGTCCAAAACTAAATCTAACTCTTCATCAAAGGCTTCTTTGAAATGCAAAACTTTTGTATGAATTGAAGTAGAGTCGGCTTGCAATTATTGTACAATACTAAATCGCTATCATATAATTATTTTAAATTAACTTTACTCAATAGCAATTTCAAATTAAAATACAAAATTCAAATTTTGCTGTAAATCCAAAGCTTGATACAAAACTAAATAATAAAAAAAACTAGATGAAAACCCCAAATTCAGAAATTTGAATTTAATACTCAAAATCTCTTTTGTCTTTTTTTTTTCAGAATCATTACCTCAACATATGAACAAAAATCAAACCAATTATAACTAAAAACGTTACACCAAGTTATAATATATTACGTCAGTAACATAATATAGTATATATACTGAGTGTTTTATTCATTCTGCTTTTTAATACTTTTTGCTTTACTTTTCTGCGTCTTTTAATAATTAAAGTAAGTATTTACAAATTAACTGACGGTTGTAGGCCGGAGCCGCTAGGTGAGGGTATACCTTCGTCACGAGCTTGCGGATCCACAACGCCCGTGCATCACACGACATTATTCAATAAATTTGAGAAAAACAATATGGAGATAAAATTAGAGTAAGCAAGCACGCACTAGTCACTCTCTAGAAAATATAATTTTAACATCATATTATACTCTCGAGATTTTGGACGGCAAAAGATAATTAATTGCGCGATTTCATTTTCAATTCAAATAATAGTCTGTTAAATTTTATCATCCAGTTCATTATTTCAAATCACTCAGATAAATATATAGAAAGAAAACCCAATGTGACTTCGAGAATGGCGCATTTTTACAATTTTATTACTTTATTGAACGGGCTTCTCGTGTCGTGACTGTAGTTTCTAGCAAGCTACTTAACTTCGAGCCTCAAATGTTCAGCCCTTATATTTATTTATTTATCTTTCTTTGTGATTAGTAAATGTTCCAAAAATTTTAATCTTTTTATTAAATTCAATTTAACATTTAATGAACTAACTTGGTCAAACTGAATCACTGGAATGCTAATTAGTATTGACGAAACAAGTTTGAACTATTTTTGGAATTATTATTTTTGCGATATCTAGAATTTCAAAATTACTACAACCTTCACCGTTACAAGCTGAAGTATATATCCTTCCGTATTTAATTCTTAACGCATTCCGAACATCGGACCGCATTATGTTGAAAGCCATAAAATAGTGTAAACAAACGAGTGAAAGATCTATTAACAACAACAAACTTGGAACCTTTGTTTCAATTTACTTTATGCATTCCTTCCTTGTTAACTTTTTAAACTACTAAGCATAGTCTACAAGTGAGTCATATATTTGAGAAACACAAATCTTTCAAATATAACGAATGGGTGTGTGACCAACTGATAAGTTGAACCAATGACAATAAGGCTATTAAATGCATCATTTCCTAAACCACATCGACATCGATCTGGTACGTTATTATAAATAGTGTACATATAATAACTATGTTGTTGTATATCTTCAAATGAAGCGTACTCATATAATATCGATCTAATTTCAATTTGCAAGTTCGTTTGATCATCATAGTTTTTTTTTGAAATAACTATAATTCATTCGTATTTCAGTGCATTCAGATTATATACATCCGAAACACGTCGAGGATCGGTCGCCTTACATCGGGATCACTAATTAATCCATTTTAAAGTCCATACAAATACAATCAATTTTTGCGGCTGTACCATTAGGTACAGTTATACTACTTGTAAAAATTGATCTTAGTCGTTTAAAATAACCGAAATCTATCTAAAATCATTCAAAATTTAAAAATGTAGAACTTCCCCTGATCAACAACATTTAAAGGCACACAGGAACTATGAAAAATGAATAAAATGCCATGGTAGTTCTAGATAGAACGAGTTACTTGTACAGTAATCTACTAAAGCAGCTAATAATTCTGGACTAGAAAACTTGCTTTCATTATGTACATCCCTTTAGTTTGATATGTACCTACGTAAAATTAAGTAAATAAAATACATTAGATCTTTCACGAACAGTTAGATAACATACTGTCAACTTATGGAAACACTTGTTCCACTCTAGTAACACACTTGGTTACATTCTATGGACTCACATAGCCCAAATGACATACATAGTCATTCTAAAATGGTGACTCACATGGCCACCTAGGTCACAACTTATGGAAACACTTGTTCCACTCTAGTAACACACTTGGTTACATTCTATGGACTCACATGGCCCAAATGACATACATAGTCATTCTAAAATGGTGACTCACATGGCCACCTTAAAATATCGACACACTTGGCCACTCTATAATAGTGAGTAGACACACTCATGACTACTCCAAACGTATACGAGCTCTCTGACCATCATTCAATATCTTTATTCTTACTCCCACAATACCAGCTACGCAAAATCGTCAATTTCAACTTGAAATCTAAGATATTCTAACGTCTCTATCTTGTATTCTTCCAAAATCCTTCATTATTAACCTCAATCACTGATAAATCTGTCAAGAGACACTAAGGCTTCCGTACATGAAAGCGGAACCCCTGATGTCAATCAACCTGTAATGCGATAGAAAGAGGTTCCTCTTTTTTTTTAACTACAAATGATAATGATATCAATAGCTGATATACAATACAGTACTAAAATACATATGCTGTGATAATAGCACATATTAAGAGTTGCAAATGGACTTGGTCAGTAAAACCACTATTATTCTTTCAGCATAGGTACAACTACCATCGAACAAATCACTAATAAAAGGGCAAATGATTTTAAGCAAGTGCTTAAATAAACTTATCATAAATTACATGTCTGGCCAATGTACTTCACTAATGTAATTTAAGTTCACTCGCGGCACTAATATAAATAGTTGCCCTGCCACTCAAAAAAAATTACTTTTTAAACACTACAAATTCCTAAGACACCTGTTTTGATCGAGTCTAGTACTACCAGACTAAACTATCTAGATCACATAAAATAAGTATACCAGTAACTATACTTTTATATCGAGAATTTAAAACTAAATCATACTTTTATCGTATTTCTTATAAATCACACATGAAACTAATCAGAGTTCGATAAATTGCTTTGCATCCTAGTCTTGACATGAGGGTATCTTATTTGACATATTCACTTCTCTTTTTTTTTTTATTACTATTATTCACTCCATGAATTCTCTTCGTGAATAACCAGTAATCTATGCCTGGTTAATAGAAATTTCAAATTAAAAACTAAATTAAAAAATAAAAACCTTGTAAAATCAAAATTCGAAACTTAAACAGTGCGTAAAAAAAAACTACAATCTCATTCAGTACACTAGTCTGAAGGCACGAGGCTGCTTTTAAATTCAATAATCATTTAACTACATTTACACTAAATAAGCCCGCCAACCCGCATTGGAGCAGCGCGGTGGGTCCAAGCTCCAATTCCCGCTCTCCCATGAGAGTGGAGGCCCGCGCCCAGCAGTGGGACGTTAATAGGCTGTAGTGACACTAAATAAAACTTTAGGTAACGTTCATCCAAAGTAATGGTCCAGAGAATAATTCACAAATACTTGAGTTAATTAGAACTGATAATTATTTACCTATTTCATATCTCTAGGAGTACCTCAGGTTAACCAGTAGTAATAACCAAGCTGTATGGTATCGCATTTAATCATCTAAAATGGCTGCTCAGACGGCCAGTGCTAGTGAAATTTATTCCAGTATGTCAACTCTCATACTGGCGAAATTCTCGCTTGACGCTTTATTTGTTGATTATAGCTAAATAACACAAAATTTCTTGGACTCATGTCCAGGACATGACATTTTTACATCATCTATCATAAATAAATACTATGGACACTATATTCAAAACTCAATTCACTGAAATTTCTATCGATGTGTTTTTTCTAAACTAAATACCTTAGAATCAGAATTACTTCGACACTAAAGTAAACTGCTTACAAAATCGTAATTCGGGGATCATCCTCCTCGATGGAAGCCAGTCGCCAAGCTGGTTTGAGTTGGCAATTCATTCAGATGAGACTTCACAGTCTTAACGTCATGATGACGTAATATTAAAGTTTACAGCAAACTCTTTTCCAATTTGTGGGTAACTAAATACGAAATATAAATGTAATTCAAATATTAATTGGCTTGATACAATGTCAATTATTATCGCACGAGATCATTACCAAACACTCGATTTAACCTCTACTCAAATGGAATACAACATAATATTATAGCCAAAATAGCAAATCTAAGAGTTCACCCAGAACTAATGTTATTCAATGTACCCACACAATAGGTGTCAAAACAGATTTAGCAATATCCAAAAGTTCTTTGCTGCACGTTATCTTTATAGCATAGCAAGAATGGATCTCAAGTACATGCTAACTTTGATTAAAGTAGTCAATCTCTTTTGAACTTAGTAAACGGAATACTCTTTGTTTAAAAGTTTTGAAGGTCACAGAGAATTGTGTCACTACTTAGTGAACAATATTTTTCTCGTGTTAAAAAAATATTGTTTTCTTGGGTTCATTTTCACTTCTGAAGTTGTCACGAATTGCCGTTAAGGTCTATATATTCCATGACTAGATACAACCTAAGACCGATTGACTAACTACGGATCTTTATTTGGAAGTTCATAAAACTACACGTGGGCATAGAACGGGCATATTTTTGGGTAGTAGCGAACAACTTCGCTACCCACAATGTACCTTATAGAAATCCTGAAATAGCACACTAACACATGTGTTAAAGATTACTCTTAAAATGCATCAGAGATTAAATAATAAATAAATAATAAATTGGAACGATACAACAAAGGACTTACTGGCATTTCAGCTATCATCTCGCACACACTTTACTTTCCAACACCACGTCTCAACTCACTCTATACACAAAAGTATAACACTGTATATATTATGATATATAAGAATGTACACAGCACAGGCGTGCACCTCTCATGGCGAGTGATACTCAACTTTTTGTTTACAGAATGACGCCCGTATTTATACACAATGTCTTTTTCGCCTACCCTCTACCAACTCTGAATTCATTAATAGTGCAATACCAACATGAAATCAGTATTGCCATTCTATAAATAATAAATAAATGTTGCCAGTCGAACACACGATCACGACAGGAAGTAATTAGAAAGCTTATAGTTAAGAAGATGAATTAACACAAGAGAAGAACCAGAGTAAACTAATATTAGGGAAAATTTAGACATTATTAATTATTAAGATTAGGTACCAGCCAGCAAAATACTTCAACTCAGACTGTGAGAGTCAAAGAATTCATTGGCTAGAATTCTACGCATGGAGGAGACCGTGGTGCAAAAGAGATCTAGCTTAGTATTCTTGTTTAACAGATTATTGAATGATAAAGAAGATCTTGGCAAATATGAGTTCTGACGAAATCTGGTATGCGCAGATGGTGGGCGGAGAATAGAATGCGCACGGGGATGGGTATTGGTAGGCACTTTGAGGGATAGCTTTTCCAGAAGCGGCGGACAATCGACTGTGTTATTAGCGATATTGATGAGATATGTTATATCGCTGACAGTTCTCCTCACGGCTAAAGGCAGAAGGTGTAAGTGAGCACATAAAGCATGATAACTTAGTTTGGGATTTAGACTGAACCTAAACTTAAGAAGCCGAACAAATTTTTTCTGGTTTCCTTCAATGCGATGAATATACACGTCGTATTTAGGATTCCAGGTTTGCGACGCATATTCGAGATTACTCCTTACTAGGGCGCAATGTACTTTAATTGTTTTAAGTTTGGTAAAATCTTTAGTTGACCTGATTAGGAAACCTAGCATCTTAGATGCCTTATTAACAATATGGTCCACATACTTATCGAATAAGAGCTTACTGTCAATAATAACTCCTAGGTCACGTATCTCGGATACACAATTAAGTTTTCATAATGGTAAATGAGTATTTATTTTTAGTTGTTTCTATACTTTGTAGCATTCATGCAAGTCTTTACAAATATAACCTGTTTTTATCTTTAACAATCAGGTCAAAATAAGGTCAAAATTGTAAACTTACGTATTAGGTTATGTTTTCGTATTTACGTTCATTCGGCTTTGCAGCCCACAGACATAATAAACCTATTTCACACCTACATAGACAAGTGTATGAGAATCTGTGTCCTTTTCCCTCCAAGCAAAAATGTCTATGTTCCTATCTTTTTTTTATTTGTTGCAACACTGTGCAACACCAACGCACACATTGACAAAAATTCAATGCGTGACAGTCCGATAAGACATCTAAGAGACATATGGCGTTTGTTTACACTGTGTTGTCATAAATTGTTTGTGAAATTTAGAGGTTTAGTATCCAATATTTATTGAAATAAAATGGTGAAGTGTTGTGTCTCCCTGTGTTACAACGCTTCGTACAGAAAAACCCCAGAAATAACGTTCCATCGGTAATTAAATTTCATGATATCATGTAGCTTTGAGTTTTTTTCGTTTATCGCATCATATCAAGGTTAAGATATCTAATATTTATAGTTGTTAAGACGAAATATGTAGCCATGCTAATATTATAGCTTTAATTTTATGGTTTTCTGTAGAAATACATGTTTTATGTTGAATAATCTTTTGTTAACATTTCGAGAACTTGAAAAAATTACAGGGCCGGACTTGACGACTCTTTTATTATAAGTTTATAATTTTCTTTTAATTTCAGGTTTCCAAAGGATGAATGCCTGAGAAACCTAATGGATGAAAAATATTAATAGAAAAGACTGGTTAGGTAGGTAGGGTCGTAACTAGCTACGGCCGAAGCCTCCCACCAGGACAGACCAGGGAAGATTCAGAAATTATAAATTCCCAAATTGACCCTACCTTGTTCAACTTTTACTCCACCAAATGTAAGTTTTTTTTATCAGAGTTCCGTTGTCCAAATAAGAACCCTTATAGTTTTTCCATGTCCAAAGACAGCTGAGGTAAGAACAAAGTAGGTACAAGTTTACTTACCTGATTTTTATACGACTGCCTGAAAAAAGGAGTATTATTGTTTTCAGGGTTCATGTATGTATGTATGTATGCGAGTTTGTATATTTCACCATAACTTATAAACGCCTGAACTGATTTTGATAAATGATGTATCGTTAGAATCCTTAGGTTATTCCGGGTGACATAGGCTAGCAAAATTTAAAAAAAAATTGATGGGGTGATCATGGTTCCGCATTAAAGACTAAAGTTAAAAAAAAATATATTCGAAAATAAGATTAACTATATAATCATCATCTAGAAAATGATGAGTAGATTCCAAAAATATATAATACTATAGTTCAAAATCCAGTGATTCACAAAAAAAATATCATTTAATAAAAATGTGAATATAAGATTCCAAAGGTCAATTAATGACTGGTATCGTTACGTATTAGCATTTAGCAGTGGTAGCCGTACTTCCATTCGAGGGGGATTTTTTATGACACGACTGCCCAACAAAAGGAGTGTTATGTTTTCAGGGTTCGTGTATGTATGTGTGTCTACAACAGAGCAGTCGTATTTTTTAATAATTTTAATTATATTCACTTGTTAATTTAGCGAATGAATTCAATTAGGTACGGTATTTCTTTCCCTTACAAGTATTTCTCCAACAGTTGATTTTAAATCGACATGCTCATGATTCAGTTTCCAAACTCTTTAATGATAAGCATGTGGTTTACGGTTTATTTAGTTGCCTAGATTGATTTATATGTTTGTTTATAAATAATTTATTATTATTTTTTCCAGAACAAAAATGATTTTTTTCTCCCAGAATCGGTTTACCAAAGTACCTACTTCCACTGTACCTTCAATAGCAGAGCTACTAATGGTTCAGCCTAGTTCAACTATTACTCCTCCAGATGTGAGTAGCATGTAAGCAATCGGCAACGCATCCATCTCGTAATTTTTGATAGTTTAACATTGTGTTAGTGTCGATCTGAACGTTAATTCGTGTTAAAATTAAAGTCCTGTTTGTTGTGTTGTTCCATTTTAGTTATTTTCTGTTTGAGATTGTTAAAAGCGTGCTGTAGAATAAAGATTAGTTTGTTGTTTTATTTTTACTTTAAGCCACTTCTGGTTCCTTAGAGTACATATTGTAACTCTTCTCGTTAAAAATGGCATTCCGAATCAGTTGTAGATTCACTTGGTGATTCTAAAGCACCAATTGTAAAGTTTATTTAAATAAAAAACATGTGCGTTTAACCTGTTGAATTTTTTTATTTAACCTTCTAACCTAATTTTTGGAATAATGATTCAATTCGATTGTTTTACAACATTTATTTGGCTTACTGTCAAGAAATTAATGTCAGTAGGAACTTTAAGTTAAAAGCTGGCGGTATTTACACTATAACCGTTGGTACTGTTCTATAAATAATATCCCCATCACATGGTGGTGATTACTATTGCGGACCCAAGCCCGGAACAGACATCTAGCACAGGCAGAGGCCTGTGGGGATAGAGATCCCATCAAGGCAGGCTTTAGCCAACTACAAATGGTTAAAAGGTAGGAGCGGATGCTGAGAAAGTATTTTTGAAAATCCATTCCCTCGTAAAACAGGGATTTGAAATTTGTATGAAAATTGAATTTAACGTAAGCGAAGCTGCGGGCAAATGCTATATGAAATTACAATTTAAAATTTTGTTTCTACATTGCAGTTGTGATGAAAAAAGTCATAAAAAGTACCTATAATTATTTTTAAAACCCTTACAAAATATAGCTTCCAAATGATAGGTAACGTTTAGGTCGTTTTTTTCACACGACTAAACCCTACATATTAATATAATGTTTTATGCAGCAACAAGGTGCGGCCCTGAGTTTTGTCTATGTGTGAGTAATGTTTCCGTGTGTTTGAAATTGCCACGCAATTTTTTCATTATATTGAATCTGCTTCCCTTTATAAACCTGTGTTGCAGCCTAACACACAGCAATACACAATTGTCTATAAGTAAAACCACTTTTTCCCTAAGCTACGAGCACGGTTACCACTTTGTTCAATTCTGATTTCGTACGAATATGGGCGAATAACAATAAAAATCGGCCAAGTGCGAGTCGGACTCGCGCACCGAGGGTTCCGTACTCAAGAAGTAGGTATAATTTGTAGGTACCTTTGTTAAGAACCGCAAAACTAACTTTGTTTGTAGAGGTTTACTGTTAATATCAAAAAATTACGTTTGTTGTATGGGAGCCCCCCTTTAATATTTACTTTATTGATATTTAATTATTTATTTTGAAAGGTAATATACAAGTTAATATTCTGTGAAAATTTGAACCGTCTACCTGTTACCGTTTTTAATATTGAGCAAAAAAACACGTTTATTGTATGGGGACCCCCCTTAATATATATATTTTTTTAATTTTTAGTATTTGTTGTTATAGCGGCAACGAAAATACATCATTGGTGAAAATTTCAGCTTTCTAGCTATCACGGTCTATGAGATACAGCCTGGAGACAGACAGACAGACAGACAGACAGACAGCGGAGTCTTAGTAATAGGGTCCCGTTTTTACCCTTTGGGTACGGAACCCTAAAAAAGCTCTAAAACTAACATTACATTGAAGATCCACAATAAACTTACGTCAAAACAAAGGAGATAGCAAACACGTTCAATACCTACTTTGCCTCCGTAGGAGGGGACGCATGCACCGGCCATTCGACCGGCCGCGGCCGTCCAGTATGCAATGCGACTGCAAATAGTATGTTCTTGCGCCTAATTGAGCCACGCGAAATGTACGACATTATACGTTCACTAAAAAATAAAAACAGCTGCGGAATTGACGAAATCCCGCCCTCATTGATAAAAAAATGTGCAAAAGAGCTAACACTGCCACTATATTTGCTTGTAAATCAATCTTTTACTGATGGCGTATTCCCAGACCTTTGATTAAGTCCCAGACCTCCTTAAGAAATCCATTATAAGACCGATTTATAAAAAAAGGGGGAAAAAACAGACCCATGCAGCTATCATCCCATAGCACTACTCCCTGCAGCGTCGAAAATTTTCGAAACCGCTATAGCTAAACTATTTTTGTGAAAAATATAAAATTTTCGATGAAAGCCAAAACGGCTTTCGGAAAGATCGTAATACGATATTAGCGGTATTTAAATATACAAAAAAAGTCTTTCAAATTTTAAATGATAAAAAATATGCAATCGGCATAATGTTAGACATGACAAAAGCATATGACAAAGTACAATATGACATATTATTAAATAAATTATATGGTATAGGAATACGAGGCACGCCACACGAGTGGTTTAAATCATATTTGGAAAACCGTAAACAGTACGTTGACATTGAAAATTTTGACCAAAAAACGGGACTATTAAGCTACATAAGATCTGACGTGACAACTATGACTAACTCAATACCCCAAGGAAGTGTCCTTGGGTGTATTTTGTTTTTAATTTATATAAACGACTTGCCGAAAACTTTTGACGAATACTGCGTATTATTTGCTGATGACTGTATGCTGATGGCTGTATCAAATAATAATAATTTAAATGAGTCAATTTGACTCGACTACTAAATGACATTAATTATTGGATGAATGACCATAAATTAGAAATAAATTGCAATAAAACTAAATTAATTCAATTTCGACTGTACCAAAAAAAACATTAAATATAAATTTTACCTACAATAACACTAAAATAGAATGCGTTGAAAGTTTAACATTCTTAGGCATCGACATTGACACTAATTTAAATTGGAAGAGTCATATAAATAAAACAAAAACGAAATTATCTAAATTTATATACGGCCTCAGAGAGTTAAAGAAAACTACTAACTTAAAAACTGCATTAGCAGCGTATTACGCTTATGGATACGCATTTTTGCGATACGGCATTATCCTCTGGGGAAACAGCACAAATGTTCAGGATCTTTTTATATTACAAAAAAAATGCATTCGCATCTTAGCAAACATTAAAACTACAGAGTCGTGCCTACCCCACTTCAAAGAATTAAAAATATTGACCTTACCTTCAATTTATATAGTATTTGAAATGTGTAAATTTGTAAGAAAAAACTTACACTTCTACACCAAGAAAGAGGACAAAGCTCGCCGGTTCCCCGAGAAGCCCCTATTTAATGCCAGACTACATTAGGAACATCGGGAACGAAAAGGAGTTTAATAACACGCTAAAAAACTATTTGATTGGAAAATATTACTACAATATTAATGAATTCTTAGACGATACTGACAAACACTAATAAAATCGGTCTCCCTACCACCATGTATTGTTCTGTTGCCACACCCAAACTGGGTATCCATAGCATGCCTTATTTACTAATGAATATGATATGTTAATAATTAAGAAATAATGTAACTATGGAATTGCAACTAATAAAGAAACTACCCATTATCTCTTCACACACACCCTCACGGGTATGGGGAAATCCGTTCGGGGCGATTTGCCCCCTGCGGATGGGATCTTCCGCATGCCGTTAATACGGCACGGTCATTAGGGTGGCCCCTTGTGGGCCTGCAGTCTTGGGGCGATCCTAAACCGTTTCGCGGTCAGGCCCCGCCGGGTGGAACCCGCTTGTGGGAAGCCCAGCGAGGCGACCAGCGGAAGCGGTGGATCAGCCCCGTGATGAAATGGTGTTCAATTTGGTTGAGGGGTTTGGTCGCCGCTCAGGAGGTCCCTGGGATAAGCCTTCCTGTCCGGTGGGCGGGCGTGCCAGGGGGCGATGTCCCGAATATGTGGGAACATAGAGGCATCAGCCGGCGCAAAAACTCTGTCAGTCAATCGGGTGACGAAGTCATCTAGGCTCTCGATACGTAAGTCTCTCGCGATGGTGGAGTTCCTCACGTATCGAGGGGCGTTCGTTAACAGTCTGAGGACTTTTGACTGCTGGGCTCTGAGCGTCTTTTTGTTTGGTTCCGTCACTAACGCATACCACGCTGGTGCAGCGTACGTGAGATGGGTACGTTTTATACACCCCTATCTTAGAGCGTAGTGGAAGCGCTGATTTGAGCACCGGACGGAGAGCGGTGACTGCGACTTTTGTCCTGGCAGCGATCCTTTTTATATGGGGCTTCATGTTTAAGTTCCTATCAATGGTGAGTCCTAGGTACTTTATTGCGTCACTCCATTCTATGGACTCTCCCAACAGGGTAAGTTTGGGAGGGGGAGTCTGTTGGCGGGGGCCAAAGCATATAGCTTGTGTCTTTTTGGCATTCGCGCTCATCCGCCACTGAGCCAGCCAGTCCGGGAGGAGATCCAGAGTCCTCTGGAGCTTCTTAGCAGCATGGAAAATGTTTAAAGAGGTTGCTACGTATGCTGCATCGTCTGCGTACAGGGCCAGGGTGGTGTAGTCCGGTGCGGGGATGTCATCAGTGTAACGGGCGTACAGCACCGGAGAGAGGCAGCTGCCTTGGGGTACGCCCGCTAGTATTGGTTTCTTGGAGGAGAGCTCGGAGTCCACCCTGACTCTGAAGCTTCTCCCATCGAGAAAAGATTTGATAACTTTGGTGATCTGGATAGGCGTCGAGGAGGTGGCGATCTTGTATAATAGGCCAGCGTGCCACACTCGATCGAACGCCTTCTCCATGTCCAGGAAGACCGCCGCTGCCTTTTCTTTTTTATTGAACGCGGATGTGATAAGGTGGATCACTCTTATCCGTCGTCGATACCAGGGGCCTTTCTAGGTTTGGTGTTCTTGATGGCAGTCTTGACCATGCCCGGGGAGAAGAAGATCAGGTTCACGTCGGCCTGTGCGTGAGTTTCGAAATACTCTCGATTGCTCCTTTCGACCATATCGGAGTGGGCTTCGTCTAGTGATGGAAAAGGTTGAAACTGTTTCTCTAGGTACTCTGCCAGAATTTCAGCTCTATCCGTCGCCCTGTAGCGCAGATCTCCATCCGGATGCAGTAGGGGGCGGATTGGGGCCGGAGTTCCTGTAAATCTTCGGCATAATCCGTGAAGTAAGCTCAGGTTCTCGGAAGCGGTCTCTATGCGCGTGTCCCAGTCCTCTGCGGCCTTTGCTCTTAGCTCGTTCTTTATTTGGTCAATAAGTCTGTTCAGCTCGGCTTTGAGGGTTGGGCAGCGGGTGAGTTGCCATTGGCGTCTTAGTCTTCTCTTTTTGTCGATTATGTCGCGGAGTCTGCGAGGTAGCAACGGCTTCGTTTTCGGGGGCAGGACTGACGTGGCCTCGGTCAGGGCCTTTGTAATGTTGTCTGTCAGCTCGCCGGCGAGCAATTCTACATCCTCGGGTGTCGATGTCGGCCTAGTAGGGGTGTTCCTTGCCATGCAGTTTTCAAAAGTTCCCCAATCTATTGATTTGCGAGGCATCGTTTGGAGGGCGCGGGTAACATCCGGCCTGAATACGGCTATGAAAAGCACATGGTCCGAGCCCATGGAGTCGCATAGGACCTCTAGCGCAGGTTCCTGTCTTAGTCCCTTAGAGACGACCAGATCTATAACATCCGGTGCGTGGCTTGCTGTGTGAGGATAGTGTGTTGGAGCTTCTGGGCCGGTGATGATGTATCCTCTGGCCTCAGCGTCTTGCAGGAGACGTCTCCCATTGTTGCAGGTCCTGCTAGAGTTCCACGTGGTATCTTTGGCGTTCCAGTCCCCTGCAAGTGCCGTGGGGATCTCCGAGTCCAGGAGCTTGTGTACGTCTGTGGTATCAAGAGTGCCCCTTGGAGGTCGGTAAATAGAGTATAGGCGGTGAGGTACGTTAGCAATCAGAAGTTCTATGCCCATCGCCTGCATGGAGTTCAATTCTATAGAAGGTAAGGTTTGGTGTGCGATCTTCCTTCTCACCAGCACTGCCAATCCTCGCTTTGGGTACGTATCGGCTGTAGCCTCGTCGTCCATTCTGTACGTGAAATAACCAGGGAAGCTCACTCTATGTGTAGTGCCGAGCTGGGTCTCATTGATCAAAGCAACATCTATGTCTTGTTCTTTTAGGACTTCACGAAACAGGGTGACCTTGTGTCTCAATCCCTGGGCGTTCCAGAAAATGGTTCTTAGTGAGTCAGCCATTGAGCTTTAGAAGGTTGCTCATTCCTCTAAGAACCACATCCGCCGGCTCATCTCCAGCGCGTAGAGCGAGAAGGACTTCTGACAGAATTTGTATCGCCGTGTCAATCACTGCCAAGCGTCCGTTCGCTGCTTTCTGTGTGTGCTCCTTTTTTTTCTCTTTCTCGTTTTTTGGAGGGGCAGTTTCTGGTTTGGATTTGGATTTCTTTTTGTTCTTCTTGCCTTTTGGTTTGCTTCCTCTTTGGGTAGGATCAGGTGCAGATTTGAACCCGCTGTAGTCGTAGGCGGCGGTGCAGATGCGGTCCTTCTGGTCCGTGATCTGGATTCTGATGTGGGTCTTCGCTTTTTCTCTGAGGAATCAGTTGCGGTCTTGGTTTCCTTGTTCCGTGACCTAGATCCTGATGTAGGTCTACGTTTATTTTCGGAGTTGTCGGTAGCGGTCGTGGCGGCGACTGTGCCAGCGCGCTTGTTTCTTGCTTCCCTTCGGTAAACTGGGCATGAGAGATTATTTGCCGGATGAGCGCCACCGCAATTTGCGCATGTTGCCGGTTCTTCTCTGGGTCTAGGGCATTCATGTGCACTGTGTTCACCTCCACAGCGCACACATGCTTGTTGTCTGTGGCAGTTGTGACTGCTGTGCCGGAATTTTTGGCATCTGTGGCACTGTGCCGGTCCTTTCTTGCCACGCCATGCTTCGATGCAAATTCCCGGCATGCAGAGAAGCTCTTTTACTTCGTAGATAGCGGGTACAAGGGTTGCTGTTCGCTTCAGGATTGCGAAGTATATACATCCCGGGCGCCCTTTGCGAGCTTTAATTGGGCGAACAAGCTCGGGTTCGAAGCCCAGGGTGCGGAGTTCTTCAGCGATGTCTGTTGCGGACAGCTGAGCGGTCTGAAACAAAATGAGAAGCGCGTACGCCGCGTTTTGAGTATATGAACGTAGGAGTGAGCGAGTGACCATATATAAGACAGAGAGAGCATATATGGAGCCAGAACAGGCGTCAGGGCAAGACAAGGAAAGTGTATATGTCGAGACCGTTGGTGCACTTTGGACCGGTGGCTCCACCCCCTGGCTCCTGATTGGAGAAAAACTGGCATTGCTCGCTGGCGCCGACATTCACGTGCCGGTTCAGATATGGGAATATAACCGGCCAAAAAGCAAGGAGAAATCGTTCCAGTGCTTTGAAGTGAAATTATAACAGTGAAATAGTAAATAGGGCAGTATAGGGCAAAAGTACCTCCCATAGCTCAGTGATTACATTCAGTGAAAAACAGCTCAGGGTAAGTGACCTGAATAACAGAGCGGCTGCTAGCCGAGTACCTCTCCGAAGCCAGATCCCTGGCTGAGGAAGGCTGTGATATTTATATCGCCTTATAGGTATATGCTCTGGGGTCACTACACTCTATCCAAGCTGTCGTCATCATCGGGTCAACGGCCCGCGGTCGGGCATCAACTACGTAGGGGTCACCGCCCTCCGCGATGGGTTCGATTCATACCTACTAGCCGGGTTGGGGTCAATAACCCGCCCCAAACAGTACCTAGGCTAAGACTAGCAGCTTTCGTCGGCCGGCCCAGACGGAACGTGGCATTGCTAACACGAACAGCTGACCCATATGCCCGAACCGTGCGAATACCGTCCACGAGTCATCGAGTGCGAGCTCCAGAGCTACGTATCTCCTTCGATCCAGGCCAGCTGGAACGCCGAGTAGTTGCAGTGCGGCGGCGTATACAGCGCCGTAGGCAACGTGTAGTAACGTGGAACCGTCGACGACGATCCTTGACGGTGGCTACTCATGGTGTATCGCGACGTACAACGATAAGAAGACTGCGTCATCCCATGCGATTGCGTTCGCAGCGCAGACGTCTGCGATAATGGTTCAGTAGTGCTAGTGAACACACCGTTAGTGATCAGTGAGGCCGTAAGTAAATGACTTTAATAAATTAACTTGTAATTATTCTAACGTAAAACTAGTTTCACATTTTGCTGAATACGGCCCCTTAACAGAAATTTTCATAATTTTCCCCAACCTTAATGTTACTGTACAAGTTGGTATTTGGTATGTTTGTTTATTAATCCGTATTGATAAGCTCTTAAACTAAATTCTTATTATTGTTCTAACAGTTATTTATTGGATAGTTAAATACCCTCTTGTTTAATGTATAGGTGTTAATCTTAGCCGATATATACCTTCTATTGTTTAATGTATAGGTGTTAATCTTAGCTGATATATACCTTCTTTGTTTAATGTGTAGGTATTAATCTTAATTGATATATACCTTTTCTGTGTATAATAGGTACTAGCCTTTATTGATGTGTACTTATTATAATCATATTATGTTTTTCCATATTTAGGTCATATAGGTATGTGTATTCCTATAATGTTGTCATTTATAAACTCCCTTTGTGAGTATGTCCGCGAGTAGGTCGTGCCGATACCTACTCGCGCAATAACCCGTTGTGTACTTTATTATTGTTTATAATTGACTCGTGTAATTTGTTGTAGCTTTTAGATTCTTGTGTGTTATGTTCTTGTGTATAACTTTTGTTGTGTTTGGCCACGAGTAGGTCGTGTCTAAACCTACCCGTGAGTCAGTCTGTTGTAAAATCAAAACTGCTTGTTGTATATGCTTACGAAGAATAAATGTGTCATGTTTTGTACATAGAGAACTGTTTTATTGTTGAGCCAATCCTTCCTGAGATCCAAGCATATACTTGTATAAGTTCCGTAGGCAACAGTGCGGAACATTTTGGTCCTTCGAACCGGATCTCTGGAACAGTAAAAGGATTTAAAACAGTTCTCTATAATTTTATGTGAATTAATCGTGTCAATTAATTTTGTTTAATTAGGTACAATGGTTGTAACTCGTAGCCAAGCTGGGGATGACCCAGAGACTGATGTGGAGTTCTCTGAAGCGCGTACTGAAGACGCGCCCCCAGCCGAAACCCAGGATGCCAGAACGAGGCACGGCGACGGACAGGACTAAGGTCAAAGGAGAAACGACCAACCGTCAACCAGCCGTCAACCTGTTTCGGAACAACCAGCTACTACGAGAAGACCATTGGAGCGAGCTATTTTGAGGGGAGTACGAAGCACATCAACACCCAAAGCACTGGAACCACGGGGAGAGATGTCACAACCCCGTCAACAACCTGCCCCACATGCCGCCGAGCAGTCAGGGAGTGTACTGCAGAGGATAAGAGCGGCAGAAGAGGAGGCAGAGGAACAACTTATGTCGCTGCATCTGGCTCACAAACAGGAGCTAGTAAGGAGGCGTTTGGCCCGAGATGTAGCGAGCATAAGAGGAGATGCACCGGATGTACAGGCCCAGACGGCAGACACTGAAGCCCCAGTGTTACGCATGGTTCAGGATTGGTTAAGAACACGTGAAACGCACGCGCCGTCAACAGGGGCAATGGAACCTCGAACCGAAGCAGAGCAGCTGAGGGAGTCGAGAGAAACACGTACAGCAGTGCATCGACCGGTTAGAATGAAACCGGTACGTAAGGTTGAGTGGGAACAAGCGAACATCCTACCAACCTTTTTCCCGCCACCGACAACGGCCAATGAGGGAGCGAGATCAGAAATGGATCATCTCGTCTCTACACTAAACCACGTGGTCAACAGACGACCACCGCTCAGAGAGCTGACGCAGCTACCCAAATTTTCAGGAGCAGCGAACGAGTGGACCGGATTTAAAGTGGCCATGATACACAGTACGGAACAGTTCCAATTCTCACCGATAGAGAACATAGCCAGGTTAAGGAACTGCCTACAGGGTAAAGCCAGAGAAGCCGTGTCAAGTTTGCTGAACGCTAGGCAACCAGACCCCGAGCGAATAATGAAAGCTCTTGACCGAACATTCGGGAGGCCTGAAGTAATAGCAAAGCAAGCCGTCGCAAGTATACAGAAAATGAAAAAGCCAGAATCACCAGTTGAGTTAGATGACTTTGCCATCGCATTGCAAAATATAGTGAGCACCCTTCAGGAGACAGAAGGACAGCGACATCATCTAACCAACCCACAGTTGGTGGACGAGGTATTGGACAAGTTACCTCCGGCGATTAAAGAAAAATGGGTAGACTACGCATATGAGTACTGCGATTTCAGCGAACCTGAAATCGTAACGTTAGCCAAGTTCATCGAGATGGAGGCTGACCGGAGGATACTATTCCTGAAGCCAAACGATAAGATGAAATGGGCGTCAGCAGAGCGACCACGTGAACGACAAAAGAATGTGCCTTCAAGACGCCAACCATGGGCTGAGAAGCAGTCTTTCACAATGTCGGCCGATGCTCAGAATCAGAAGCAGTTATGTAGCTCGTGTGGCGGGAACCACCAACTACCAAAGTGTCCAAAATTCCTGAAATTGGACCAGAAAACTCGATGGGAATTAGTTAAGGGAACAAGGGTATGTTTCAGGTGCCTGGCAAGTAAGCACTACCGGTATAGATGTAAAGCGAAGTTATGTGGGGTTGATGGATGTATTCAACCTCATCACGCCCTTCTGCACAACTGTGAACCAGCCAACGGGGGCGCCGCGACCGTAAGCGTCTTTAACACAACGGCGGTCCGAGTGCGCGATCGGATCCTGCTGAAAATCTGTCCAGTTACTATCAAGGGCCCGCAGGGTGAAGTACAGACCTACGCCCTGTTGGATGAGGGCTCTACAGTGACACTGGTAGACGAAGGAGTTGCGGCCGCCGTGGGAGCAGAAGGACCGGTAGGAAACCTCAGAATCCATGGAGTGAATTCGGTAGTTGAAGCAAGGGGTAGCAGGAACGTTAAGCTGCTCCTTAGAGGATCTGGACAGTTTGAAACAATAACTGCAAGTACGGTTCGGAATATGAAGTTGCATCCGCAAACCGTTCCCGCAAGTGTCAGACGGTACACGCACCTTCAGGTATTTAATGCAGAAGACGTGTGCTACATGGGGGCAGAACCGCGGATCCTAATAGGTGTTGATAATTGGCACCTAATTGTCTCACGACAAATCCGTGCGGGCGCACGGAAAGAGCCGGTGGCCGTCCGCACAAGCCTAGGTTGGATGATTATGGGACCCCTGCCTAGGATGCTCTTGGATGAACGGCTAGAAAGTGGGCTTCATCATCTTCACATGAGGCATCAAAAAAGTGATGGCCTGAAGAAAAAAGAGCATAAAGAGGTGAAAGCTCCTGATAGGAAGGAGCCGAACCTATGTACTGAGCATGGATTTGAAGCTCAGAAACCGTCGCACCTGTTCGAGGACCCAGGTGAGCGGTTGCAGCCGTCGCGTCTGTTCGAGGACCCAGACGAGCGGTTGCAGGAAATGGTGGATAATAGGATTCATCATCTTCACATGAGGCATCAAAAAAGGGATGGCCTGAAAAGAAAATACCATAAAGAGGTGAAAGCTCCTGATAGGAAGGAGCCGAACCTATGTACTGAGCATGGATTTAATGAAGCTCAAGAACCGTCGCATCTGTTCGAGGACCCAGGTGAGCGGTTGCAGCCGTCGCGTCTGTTCGAGGACCCAGACGAGCGGTTGCATGAAATGGTAAAGACACACTTCCATATCGATGCATTGGGAGTGAGTATGGCACAAAAGGTGAAGCCAGAAGACGAACGTGCTGTTCGGGTTTTTGAGAATACAACCCGGAGGACTGGTCAACGATTCGAAGTTGGATTGCCGTGGCGTTATGATGATGTAAAGATGCCACCTAGCTTCGAAAATGCCTTCCGTCGACTGAAGACTATGGAACGGAAGATGGACCGTTATGCAGCGTTCGCCGAAAGTTATACGGCTCAGATAGAAAATTTGTTGGTCAAGACGTATGCAGTAGAATGCATCGGCCAGGAAGAAAATGAAGACAGAGCGTGGTTTCTACCGCACTTCGCGGTTAGAAACCCAAACAAGCCAGGAAAGATACGGCTAGTCTTCGATGCTGCTGCAGTGTGCAATGGAACAAGTCTCAACCAGAAACTGTTAGAGGGACCGGACCTCTTGCAGTCACTGCCTGGCATATTGTATCGGTTCCGTGAACAACCGATAGCAGTGACGGCGGACATACAAGAAATGTTTTTGCAGGTCAAAATCCGAGAAGAGGATCAACCATCTCAGATGTTTCTGTGGCGAGGGAATGACCGGCAACAGCCCCCTAAGAAGTATAAAATGACTTCCATGATCTTCGGGGCAACGTGTTCTCCGTTTCTGGCACACAGCGTACGCAACAAGAACGCGAAGGAATTTGAACTCTCTCATCCAGCGGCATTGGACGCAATCACCAAGAGTCACTATATGGACGACTTCGTGGATAGCTTCAGGACGATAGAAGAAGCTCAAAAGGTGGTGATGGATGTAGACTTCGTGCATAAGCAAGCAAGTTTTATGCTTCGTGGATGGAACTCCAACGAGAGAAGCATACTGAGCCACATTCCCCCAGAGCTTTGCTGCAAGACGCAAACGCTTCTCATGGCAGGAATGAACAATGAGGAAAAGACATTGGGTCTTATATGGGATTCCCAAAAGGATGAATTGGGATTCAACACAACCATGCCACGAGTAAGGAAGGAGGTGAAAGATATGGAACGTGCACCTACCAAAAGAGAAACATTGAGTGCGGTAATGTCGATCTATGACCCGCTTGGTTTTCTAGGACCTTACACAATAGTGGCCAAAATTATGTTACAATCGCTATGGCGATTGGACGTTGGATGGGACGAGCCCATACCCAACGAACAGGCGAAGCAGTTCTTCACCTGGATGCAAGGATTGAACAACATCGGGCAGCTTCGACTACCTCGGTGCTATGAAACAATGGACGATGACAGTGAGAAACAGCTGCATGTGTTCTGCGATGCGAGTGAGCTAGCCTATGCAGCCTTGGCATATTGGCGTATTGAAAAGCCAGATGGGACCGTCACCGTTCGATTGGCGGCATCTAAGGCTAAGGTAGCTCCGCTGAAGAGTATCAGCATCCCTCGACTGGAACTTCAGGCAGCAGTCATCGGGTCAAGACTTGCAGATGCAGTAAAAAAGGAACATCGTTGGGAGGTAACGAGTATTTAGGAGATGGGGATGTGGGTACCAGAAGGTGCTACTAGTATCTCCTAATTAAGGGTTGTGTAATTAATAATTCCCAGATAGTTCACTGATATTTATTCCGCGTGTATATAGTACAAGATACCGAGAGACACTCTGTGAGACTGAACAACTTAGTTACTAGTTACAGACTGCATACGCGATGTCCGACTGCTGACTAGGCGTCAGGAGTCATGTTACACAATGCATGTGTCCCTACAGTACTCCCCTGCCAAAAAAATTTTTTTGCAAAAATTATTTTATCCTTATTACCAAAAAATTAATAGGCATTACCGGGAGACTGCATAAGTCGCATACACGGTGCAACAATTCGCCTGCCTGTCGTTACAAACGCTGATTCACCTAACGCATCAAATTACATTGAGGTGATAGGAACGAGCAAACATAATATATAAAGTAGGTTACACACTTACAATAATAAACGTGTACACATATTAAACTGTAAGAAACACATAACACTGTTTAAAAAATTAGTCCATATCATTATCCTATTACAATATATATACGAATCACACATTTTGGTACTTTTCAACTGTAACCGACGTTGGTGACACCTCCAGCGGAAGAAGTCTGAGGGTTGTGGATTTTCACAACTGGTATAGCGTTCGCGTTCGAATCGGCGATTTCCCTCCGTAGCCACGATTTGATGCTCTTCCAACAACGTCTATAGATTATGTACGCGCACAACAATGATAACAATATTACAAAGGCTATTAGCAACCAAGAGAAAGTATCAAGCTTGTCGCTAATTCCATTATTGATAACTGTTTCGTTCACCACGTTGTTATTTTCTTTCTGCTCTTTACTTTGGCCGTAACCCATCGCGTACCAATTATATAGATTCGTATCTGCCAGATTGATGAACCAAACTGAATAAGATTTATCCCTAAACACGTTATTTATAAGTAAGAAGAAATGTACCAAAAGTGTGTCACAATTAACGTTAAAATAAATATATCATAATATACTGAAGAACTTTGCTCTGCTGAGTAAGATATTTGCCTCTACTTGTTCTACTTATAATTATGATCAGCTAAAACTACGCAATTAAAAACAAAATAATAATATGAACTAAATAATACAGTTATGCTACATAAAACGAATAGGTTTTTTAATTAATCTCCCGCTCCTTGTAATCCTTACCTCTTTGTCGTCCTTTAAAGTTTCCGAACTCACTGTTTCATTCAATACGTAAGCTGGCTTCAGCCGGTTGATGGATACCGAACTGAACCTCTCACCAATCTGAATAACGTACACCTTACCACTGCGCTTCACGACCCGATAAGGACCGTCGTAAGGAGGCTGCAGCGAACGGCGCACCATGTCGTTCCTTAGGAAAACATACTTACACACGTTTAAGTCCGGATGAACAAATAAGGTTCTGCTATTACCATGCGATTCCGGCTTAGGCTTAATTTTACTAATCGACTCTTTTAACCTATTTAGATATTCTGAGTCTGAGATTTTTATCACGGCGTCATCGTAAAAATCTCCTGGTAATCTTAGTGTTCTACCGAAAGTAAGTTCTGCTGCGCTTATCCCGGTGTCACTTCTTGGTGCCGCTCTTAAACCTAGCAGAGCTGCGGGTAACTCGTCTACCCATGAAGTACCAACCGTAAGACGTGCCATTAAAGCTACCTTAAGTGTCCTATGCCACCTCTCTACCATACCGTTACTTTCTGGGTGGTAGGGCGTGGTGCGTATTTTTTCTATACCTAAATATTTCATAAGCTGCGTAAACAAATTACTTTCAAAAGATCTTCCCTGGTCCGTTGTTACCTTCGAAATTGTTCCGTAACGGGATATCCAACCTGTAAAAACTACTTCTGCTACCGTCTCTGCTGTCATGTCGCGTGTTGGAAATGCTTCCATCCAGCCTGTGAAACGATCTATCATGGTTACACAATATCTGTAACCATCCGAAGTAATGGGTAAGGGTCCTACTATATCTATATGTAGATGCTGAAATCGATCAACCCTCGGAAACTTATTTATCTCAGATTCCGTATGTCGATGAACTTTGACGCGTTGACACTGGGTACAAGATTTCACCCATGTACTCACGTCCTTATTCATATTAGGCCAAAAGAATTTTTGCGACATTAATTTCCTACTAGCTCGAATTCCCGGATGACTTAAATTATGCACCGAATCGAAAGCTATACGTCGAAATTCTTTAGGTAAATATGGTCTCAATCTACTTTCCGATATTTCGCAATAAATAGGTTTATTACACAATGGTAAATGCATTTGCTTAAACTGCAACTTACTGCTGTGTGAGTTTTGAAGCGCTTGCGATAAGTACTCGTCGCCTAGTTGCTGGGTGGCCAATTCTTCGTAATTTACCGAAGTAGGACATGCTATTGTTGCGATTCGCGATAACGTATCCGCTACAACATTGTCTTCCCCACCTACGTGTCTAATATCGGTGGTAAACTCGCTAATGAAAGCTAACTGCCTAACTCGCCTAGGGCTGTCAACATTACTGTTACTCTTAGTAAACGCGTACACTAAGGGTTTATGGTCGGTAAAAATAGTCAAAGGACGGCCTTCATATAAATTCCTGAAATGCCTCATTGCCATAAAAATAGCCAATAGCTCCCTATCATATGTACTATATTTTCTCTGAGCGTCAGTCAATTTCTTAGAAAAATAGCCTAACGGTTGCCATGCGTTGTCTACCTTTTGCTGCAAAACGGCTCCCACGCATGTGTTAGAAGCGTCTGTCATCAGAGATAAAGGTACATCACGTAACGGATGAGATAATGTAACTGCGCTTTGTAAGCTGACCTTACATTTCTCGAATGCTTCGATGGCTTTTTCTGTCCATTGGATTGTAGCCTTGTCCTTTTTCTTAGAATTATGTAAATAAGTATTTAACTCACCTTGGTATTCTATCGCCTTGGGGATGTGCGACCTGTAGAAATTCAGCATGCCTAGGAATCTCCTGAGCTGCTCCACCGTTTCCGGTCGGGGAAAATTGATAATAGCCTCAACTTTCTCGCCCAATGGTCGAATACCCTGCGTGGATACTTCGTAACCTAAAAATTCTAAATTATCCAAACCAAACTTACATTTAGCTACATTAATAGTAATTCCGTACTCATTGAGTCTTGAGAAAACCGTCTTCAAATGCTCTTTATGCTGTTCGATATCCGAGCTCGCAATAATTACGTCATCTATGAAATTATACAAAAAATCTAAACCAGTTAATACCGTTGTATCCATAAATCTTTGGAATGTCTGAGCTGCGTTTCGTAAACCAAAGGTCATACGCGGGAACTCAAACAGACCAAATGGAGTTATGATGGCAGTTTTCTCAATATCTTCTGGGGCCACCGGTATAAAATGATAAGCTCTATTTAAATCTAACCTCGAAAATATATTTTTATTCGCGAGTAAATACGTAAAATCTTTTAAAGGCGGTATAGGATAGCGGTCAGGCTTGGTTATTGCATTGAGACGCCTATAGTCCCCACACGGTCTGAGATCGCCATTCTTTTTCGGCACAACATGAAGTGGACTAGACCAAGCGCTCTTTGAAGGTCTGCAAATACCAAGTTCGGTCATTACCCTAAACTCTTCCTTTACCTTCGCATATCTATCCGGAGGTAAGGGCCTTGCCTTGGCGAATACCGGGGGTCCCGAAGTCTCTATATGATGGAATACGGAATGCTTCGGCAATTCCTTATACGACACAGGTTTAGTAATCTCTGGAAATTCGTGTAAGAGTTCATGCCAAGGGTCACTAACGTTAACAGACTTAACAGTAAAAATATCACTATTACAACTAATTGACGTAATAACGTTCAAATTGGTCATCTGGTCTATCAACTTTCGCGCACTTAAATCGACAATAAGTCCGTGGTATTTTAAAAAGTCTGCACCCAATATCGGCTGTTTGACGTCCGCTATAATAAATGTCCATCTATAGGGTCGTCTTAACTTTAAATCTAATGTTAGGGTGACCAAACCATATGTCCTTATCTCGGTCCCATTTGCCGCATATAGTTTATAATCACTTACGGATGATCTATACTTAGAACTAACCACACTCACTGGCACTACCGATACGTTGGCTCCGGTGTCCACCAAAAACTGGTAACCACTTTTCGAGTCGGTTACGCACAGGCGGTGATTTGCCGGCGTGATGCAGTTTTCCGCCGCTGACTGCACCGCGTCTAGTTTTCCTGCGTTTTCTTACCCCAATTGCATGGATCTACACATTTACTGGCCTTGGTCCCGTACTTATAATGGTAAAAACAAAGCCATTCTGGACTCTTGCGTGATCTTCCTTGTGACCTGCCGCGTGGCGTCCTATCGCGAAATCTCGTCGCCGAAGTCCTGCGGTGATAACGCGTATCGCGACGTTCTTTGCGGCCTCGTTGTATAGCCTGCACTTCGAGGGTTAACTTCGCTACCTGTGCCGCTAGGTCCGTTAGCTTCGGTTTGTCCAACCAAAATTCTGGTATCCGTGACGACACCGTCACGGCTGCCAAACCGTCTTGCCTTTCCGCAGCTGAACTCCGTAATTCCGCAGCCGTCGCTGAATTTTTATTCTCCGCTGGGCTGGGCTGGGCCGGGGGCTGCTGTAGTCCGTACATCCTTGCACTATTTCACACACGACTAACGCGGGTCACTTTAGGACCGTCGCGGGGTCACCACTTTAGGAGATGGGGATGTGGGTACCAGAAGGTGCTACTAGTATCTCCTAATTAAGGGTTGTGTAATTAATAATTCCCAGATAGTTCACTGATATTTATTCCGCGTGTATATAGTACAAGATACCGAGAGACACTCTGTGAGACTGAACAACTTAGTTACTAGTTACAGACTGCATACGCGATGTCCGACTGCTGACTAGGCGTCAGGAGTCATGTTACACAATGCATGTGTCCCTACAAGTACGACATTTTGGTCAGACTCCCGAAGAGTTCTTATATGGGTAAGAACGAATGCCAAAAAGTATACACCCTTTGTGGCGCATCGGCTAGGAGAGATTGCCGAGCGAAGAAACCCATCACAGTGGCGCTGGGTGCCAACCAAGGAGAACCCAGCGGACGATGCGACGCGCTCCTCGTACATATCTGGCCCATGAACAGAGTGGCTGGAGGGACCAGGCTTTCTGCGGCGACCGAATTCTGACTGGCCCGTGGAGACGGTCCAAGAACGGGGGGAGCCCGAGGAAGAAGTTCTCGTGCATCACGTAACTCAGGGACCGCCGAAACATTGGGAAGCGATGCCTGACATTAACCGAATACGTAAATGGGACGTGCTGATACGAGCAACGGCACGAGTCCTCTACATTGCGTCGAAATGGATACGTAAAAGCACGCAACTAGAGGTACGATGTGTTGGTGTAAGAACACAAGGAGGTGTGTTCCGAAGACCAACTAGGAAGCTAGCTGTCCTCCCGGTTGAGGAAGAGGCTGCGTCTCCTTGAGAGGGAGCCTGCGCCGGGGGAGGATGTTGCGGACAGCTGAGCGGTCTGAAACAAAATGAGAAGCGCGTACGCCGCGTTTTGAGTATATGAACGTAGGAGTGAGCGAGTGACCATATATAAGACAGAGAGAGCATATATGGAGCCAGAACAGGCGTCAGGGCAAGACAAGGAAAGTGTATATGTCGAGACCGTTGGTGCACTTTGGACCGGTGGCTCCACCCCCTGGCTCCTGATTGGAGAAAAACTGGCATTGCTCGCTGGCGCCGACATTCACGTGCCGGTTCAGATATGGGAATATAACCGGCCAAAAAGCAAGGAGAAATCGTTCCAGTGCTTTGAAGTGAAATTATAACAGTGAAATAGTAAATAGGGCAGTATAGGGCAAAAGTACCTCCCATAGCTCAGTGATTACATTCAGTGAAAAACAGCTCAGGGTAAGTGACCTGAATAACAGAGCGGCTGCTAGCCGAGTACCTCTCCGAAGCCAGATCCCTGGCTGAGGAAGGCTGTGATATTTATATCGCCTTATAGGTATATGCTCTGGGGTCACTACACTCTATCCAAGCTGTCGTCATCATCGGGTCAACGGCCCGCGGTCGGGCATCAACTACGTAGGGGTCACCGCCCTCCGCGATGGGTTCGATTCATACCTACTAGCCGGGTTGGGGTCAATAACCCGCCCCAAACAGTACCTAGGCTAAGACTAGCAGCTTTCGTCGGCCGGCCCAGACGGAACGTGGCATTGCTAACACGAACAGCTGACCCATATGCCCGAACCGTGCGAATACCGTCCACGAGTCATCGAGTGCGAGCTCCAGAGCTACGTATCTCCTTCGATCCAGGCCAGCTGGAACGCCGAGTGGTTGCAGTGCGGCGGCGTATACAGCGCCGTAGGCAACGTGTAGTAACGTGGAACCGTCGACGACGATCCTTGACGGTGGCTACTCATGGTGTATCGCGACGTACAACGATAAGAAGACTGCGTCATCCCATGCGATTGCGTTCGCAGCGCAGACGTCTGCGATAATGGTTCAGTAGTGCTAGTGAACACACCGTTAGTGATCAGTGAGGCCGTAAGTAAATGACTTTAATAAATTAACTTGTAATTATTCTAACGTAAAACTAGTTTCACATTTTGCTGAATACGGCCCCTTAACAGAAATTTTCATAATTTTCCCCAACCTTAATGTTACTGTACAAGTTGGTATTTGGTATGTTTGTTTATTAATCCGTATTGATAAGCTCTTAAACTAAATTCTTATTATTGTTCTAACAGTTATTTATTGGATAGTTAAATACCCTCTTGTTTAATGTATAGGTGTTAATCTTAGCCGATATATACCTTCTATTGTTTAATGTATAGGTGTTAATCTTAGCTGATATATACCTTCTTTGTTTAATGTGTAGGTATTAATCTTAATTGATATATACCTTTTCTGTGTATAATAGGTACTAGCCTTTATTGATGTGTACTTATTATAATCATATTATGTTTTTCCATATTTAGGTCATATAGGTATGTGTATTCCTATAATGTTGTCATTTATAAACTCCCTTTGTGTGTATGTCCGCGAGTAGGTCGTGTCGATACCTACTCGCGCAATAACCCGTTGTGTACTTTATTATTGTTTATAATTGACTCGTGTAATTTGTTGTAGCTTTTAGATTCTTGTGTGTTATGTTGTTATGTTCTTGTGTATAACTTTTGTTGTGTTTGGCCACGAGTAGGTCGTGTCTAAACCTAACCTACCCGTGAGTCAGTCTGTTGTAAAATCAAAACTGCTTGTTGTATATGCTTACGAAGAATAAATGTGTCATGTTTTGTACACAGAGAACTGTTTTATTGTTGAGCCAATCCTTCCTGAGATCCAAGCATATACTTGTATAAGTTCCGAAGGCAACAGTGCGGAACAATGCGTCCGTGTTGGTGTCGACTGGAATGCCGCGGATTGCCACTTTTAGGCTGCGTTCCTGCGGCAGGGAGTATGAAAACCATGAGATTTTCTCTGTCTTCTCTGGTTCTGAGAGGTACCTTTGAATTATACGGTACTCTTGATCCTCAGTGGGCGAAAATTTAATACCTTTACCAAAAGGTCTGGCATTGGGGGGTCTCCCTAGCTTCGTGCGTAGCTGCTTAAGGTGGTGTGCCCAGTTTTTTTTTATTTTTTTTATTTATTTCAAAAGAAAACATACAGCATAACCATAAAACTAAAGTTAATCCACGAGATTATTACATGAGCCAGTAAAGTTTTCACCGTTAAGTTACTACACATTTATTAAGGTGGGAGTCCATTTCCAGTAGCAGACATGAGGCATGTGACCACCGTGACAAGATGGGTCCAATCCATGCTATCAAGCCATGTTTTGTGTGCATTTCTTGATAGCAGAGATGAACCCACCGCACTTATATTGGAATTGGTCCACATTTTGATATTTCTTATTGTACGTATCACAAGCACGTATTATAAATCTATTTTGACTGTAATTGGTTTTGGCAAGTGGAATCGAGAACATATTATTTTTACGTGTTTTACGCTTACTTAATTTAGGTACACAATATTTTATTTTATTTAAGAAATAAGGACTATCGATTATACCGTTAATGATTTTATATAAAAATATTTGGTCTTTAAATTCCCTTCTAGTTTGTAAAGTATTTAGTTTATTAGTATTAAATGATCTAAACCTTTTATTCAAACATTTTATAAATTTGCGTTGAATATTTTCTAACATGTCCACGTAGACTGCGTATTGAGGGTTCCAAGCAGTGAAGGCATGCTCCAGATGTGTTCTAACAAGTGAGTTATAGAGTAAAATTAGGGTATTAGGGTTTTTAAAATCCGTTGTCTGGCGAAGAACGAATCCAAGCATTTTATATGCTTTATTCTTAATTTTATTCAGATGTTGATCGAAAAGTAATTGTTTGTCTAGCTGAACCCCCAGGTCTCTCACCTCATCGACCCTTCGCAATTGTTTATCAAGTAAGAAATAATTATGGAACAGTACATTCTTATTTTTTCTCGTGAAGGAAATAGTACAACATTTATCTATGTTTAAATCTAAGCCATTATCTTTACAATATTTACTTATACGATCTAAATCTTCCTGTAACCCTAAACAGTCTTTTACGGTCCTAATTATATTGAATATTTTTGTGTCGTCAGCATACAAAAGCAGATGAGAGTTTTTAATACAGTTTGAAACATCGTTTATAAAAATGTTAAATAGTAAAGGACCAAGGTGAGAGCCCTGTGGGACGCCAGACGTTATGGGTACAAAGGTAGAAGTGTACCCTTTGACTGCCACTGCTTGGGTACGCTCACGCAGATAGGACACTAGCCATCTCAGGAGGTCCCCGTGTATCCCGATCGCTTCCAATTTGGCAATTAAAATGTCGTGCGATATTTTATCGAAAGCCTTGGAGTAGTCGGTATACACGGCATCAACCTGGAAGCCATTATCCATTGCATCTAAGGTTATATCTAGTAATTCACACAGGTTGGTTTCTGTGGAGCGTTTGTTTATGAAACCATGCTGATATTGCGTTAAAAGTGGTCGTACTGCCGGAAATAACTTGTCGTATATGATTTTTTCAAACAGTTTGGGTATAACAGATAATTTAGAAATACCACGATAGTTTCTTATATTATGCTTATCCCCATTTTTATGAATTGGGGCGATTATAGAGCGTTTCCAAGTGTTGGGCAAAACCCCGGATCGCAAGGAACTTTGGAATAAAAGCGTTAAAGGTGCAGACAATTTATTGCTACATCTATTAAGGAACAAGGGATGTAGACCATCAGGACCACTTCCCTTGGTGACATCAATAGCTGATAAATGTTTTTTAACAGTTTCAACATCTATGTCAACGTAGCCAATGAGGGCTTGCGAGTTGGGCAGCACTTCAACAACCAGTGGTGGGTATCTAGGCGTTTTCTTAACGTTGCCGTCGGGTGGCGGCGGCGGGGGGTTTCGGTTCGTACCTGCGGGCGTAGCGGTGTCCGGGGGTGGGCGTGGGGTCTTGGCTGCGTCCGCGAATGATGTGGACGGCCTTGGGTTGTCGTCATTCTTGTTGGTTAGTTGTGTTGGCGGTCGCGTGGGTGCGGCGGTGCGTGGGGCTTGTGAGGCCTCGCCTTCCGCTGTATCCATTGGCACGACTCGTGGGGTGGCGGCGGGCCTAGCGCGAAGGCGAGGGTCGCGTTCGCGCTGCGGCATGGGCTGTTCTGCAGTACACAGGACTTTGGTTTGTCCGGGTATGTCCTCCTCCGTACTCTGGCGCTTCAGTGACACCGGGTTCGCCTCCGGTATCGGCGTCAGTCCGGCGTAGCAGCGAGCTGCTTCTAGTTCGTCTGGCTGCGCTTGTTTACCTTGTTCCTCCAGTCGCCGTTCACGGTTCGAGAGACTCATAGCGATTTCCTTAGCGAATTCTCCCGATATCGCACCCGATTCAATAAGTCGCTGTGCGATAACGTAATCAGACTCCAAGTCTGATTTGGGAGATCCGGCCGGACGTGTTCGTATGTGTGCTTCCGACAATGCCTTGGCTGGTGTGGGCTGAATGGCTGCGGGCGGCGGTAACGCCGCACGGTGTGGAGTTACATCCGTGGTCTTCTTTGGTACTTCTTCGCGGGGAGGCGGAGCGGTGCGCGGGGTGTCCACTAGGGCGCCTCTCGCTTCTCGTTCACGCGTAGGTTTCTCCGAGGTGGAGCGAGACCTGTGTCGCACAGCGCTGGTACGTGCGCTAGTGCTAGGCTGGCTTGATTGGCTTGGTTTGGTTTGGAACTCCTTCGTTGGGTCCATGGCGGGTGCTCCGGTGTGCGACCGTCAACCTCATAAGGCTGGGCGATCCGTTTGGCTTGGGCAATCACCGCCGCTGCGCGATACGCGAGATAAAACGCGGCTGCGCAAAGCGGGCCGATGTCAGGCAGTGTTTACTATACTAAACACGTCAGACAATCATGGGTTACGATCTTCGGTCCGTGCACAGTGAAACTTGCGAAATCTACGAAGCGCGTCCGTTCACTCGGGCGACCGGGCATATAATATATCAGTTTCAATAAAGAAACTAGAAACTAGGCATTAGCATATATACTCATTTCGCTCACTTGCGGTATTATTATTACAATGCCTTCTTTAAGCTTTATTCTTACTCTATGCTTTTATACATAATCCACCTATATAAATCTGTGACATAATCAAAGATATATACTAACTCTATGGTCTACATCTCTGGTCCTTTGCTTTGGTCACAGATTTATAAAGGGGAGCAGATTCAATATAGTGAAAAAAATTGCGTGGCAATAATTTCAAACACACGGAAACATTACTCACACATAGACAAAACTCAGGGCCGCACCTTGTTGCTGCATAAAACATTATATTAATATGTAGGGTTGTCGTGTGAAAAAAAAAACGACCTAAACGTTACCTATCATTTGGAAGCTTTATTTTGTAAGGGTTTTAATAGTTATTTGTGTTATATGGGGCCAAAGAAAATTTTTGTTCCCCGAGGGCGCTATTTTGAATTCAGAGCGAAGTGAAGGATTCTAAAGTAGAATCCCGAGCTTAGCGAGGGATTCTAAAGTAGAATCCTGAGCGTAGCGAGGAATTCAATATACGCCGCCCGAGAACAAAAAATTTGGCCCCGAGTGACACACACTATTTTTCATCATTACGTATGAGAAAAAGCTAGGAGTATCAACCTACTATGTATGGACATTACCTATACGTTTAAGCACCAATCGGTGCGCTGCCTGGCGGTGGACGGCCGCTTCCTCGAGATCGGCAAGCTGGACCTGTCCAACAACACCGCGCTCGGCATGAGCGTGTTCCTCAAGAACACCACGTTCCACGGCATCCTGCTGGACGCGCTGTTCGGCGCGGCGGGCGAGGGCGACGACAAGGCGGCCGCTGCCCGCCACCGTGTTCGGCGAGCGCGAGCTGGAGCCCGCCTTCCGCTACATGGCAGCCGGCAAGCACATCGGCAAGGTGCTGCTGCGCGTGCACGAACGCGGACCAATCAGAACAGAGAAATGAAAAGTCCCATGGGCCTAAAAATTACATTTTGCTCCCTCTATCCTCTGAAGCCAATATTCGTTTTTCGAATAGGTATGATGAAAAAATTATTATAGGTACTTTTTATGACTTTTTCATCACAAGCGATCACAACTGCAATGTAGTAACACAATTTAAAATTGTAATTTCATATAGCTTTTGCCCGCAGCTTCGCTTACGTTAAATTCAAATTTTATACAAATTTCAAATCCCTGTTGTACGAGGGAATGGATTTTCAAAAATACTTTCTCAGCATCGGCTCCTACCTTTTAACCATTTGTAGTTGGCTAAAGCCTGCCTCGATAGGATAGAGCTGTGCTAGATGTCTGTTCCGGGCTTGGGTCCGCAATGGTAATCACCACCATGTGATGGGGATATTATTTATAGAAAGTTCCTACTGACATTAATTTCTTGGCATTAAGCCAAGTGTTGTAAACTAATCGAATTGAATCATTATTCCAAAAATTAGGTTAGAAGGTTAAATAAAAAAAATCAACAGGTTAAACGCACATGTTTTTTTATTCAAATAAACTTTACAATTAGTGCTTTAGAATAACAAGTGAATCTACAACTGATTCGGAATGCCATTTTTAACGAGAAGAGTTACAATATGTACTCTAAGGAACCAGAAGTGGATTAAAGTAAAAATAAAACAACAAACTAATCTTTATTCTACAGCACGCTTTTAACAATCTCAAACAAAAAATAACTAAAATGGAACAACACAACAAACAGGACTTTAATCTTAACACGAATTAAGGTTCAGATCGACAATAACACAATGTTAAACTATCAAAAATTACGAGATGGATGCGTTGCCGATTGCTTACATGCAACTCACATCTGGAGGAGTAATAGTTGAACTAGGCTGAACCATTAGTAGCTCTGCTATTGTGGGTACAGTGGTAGTAGGTACTTGGGTAAACCGATTCTGGGAGAAAAAAATCATTTTTGTTCTGGAAAAAATATTAATAAATTATTTATAAACAAACATATAAACCAATCTAGGCAACTAAATAAACCTTAAACCACATGCTTATCATTAAAGAGTTTGGAAACTGAATCATGGGCATGTCGATTTAAAATCAACTGTTGGAGAAATACTTGTAAGGGAAAGAAGTACCGTACCTACTTGTATTCATCCGCTAAATGAAAAATCAGGTAAGTAAATTTGTACCTACTTTGTTCTTACCTCAACTGACTTTGGACATGGAAAAACTATAAGGGTTCTTATTTGGACAACGGAACTCTGACAAAAAGAAACTTACATCTGGTGGAGTAAAAGTTTAACCAGGCAGGGTCAATTTGGGAATTTATAATTTCTGAATTTCCCCTGGTCTGTCCTGGTGGGAGGCTTCGGCCGTAGCTAGTTACCACCCTACCTACCTAACCTACTTACCTCGGCTAACTTTTATTTGAAAATGGTTGGTATGTCACCAGGAGATAGAATAGAACGGAACACACTACGTTCTATTAAATCAGCTGTAATATGCTTGGAGGATATAACACTTTTTGATGAATTGGGCTGTCAGTCTTTTCTATTAATATTTTTCATCCATAGGTTTCTCAGGTATTCATCCTTTGGAAACCTGAAATTAAAAGAAAGTTATAAACTTATAATAAAAGAGTCGTCAAGTCCGGCCCTGTAATTTTTTCAAGTTCTCGAAATGTCAACAAAAGATTATTCAACATAAAACATGTATTTCTACAGAAAACCATAACATTATAACTATAGTATTAGCATGGCTACATATTTCGTCTTAACAACTATAAATATTAGATATCTTAACCTTGATATGATGCGATAAACGAAAAAAACTCAAAGCTACATGATATCATGAAACTTACCGATGGAACGTTATTTCTGGGGTTTTCCTGTACGAAGCGTTGTAACACAGGGAGACACAACACTTCACCATTTTATTTCAATAAATATTGGATAATAAACCTCTAAATTTCACAAACGATTTATGACCACAGAACCTTATGACAACACAATGTAAACAAACGCCATATATCTCGTAAATGTCTTAACGGACTGCCACGCATTGAATTTTTAGGGTTCCGTAGCCAAATTTGGCAAAAACGGAACCCTTATAGATTCGTCATGTCTGTCTGTCTGTCTGTCCGTCCGTATGTCACAGCCACTTTTTCCGAAACTATAAGAACTATACTGTTGAAACTTGGTAAGTAGATGTATTCTGTGAACCGCATTAAGAATTTCTTACAAAAATAGAAAGAAAACAATAAATTTTGGCGGTTCCCCATACTTAGAACTGAAACTCAAAAATTTTTTTTTCATCTAACCCATACGTGTGGAGTATCTATAGATAGGTCTTCAAAAATGATATTGAGGTTTGTGATATCATTTTTTTCTAAACTGAATAATTTGCGCGAGAGACACTTCCAAAGTGGTAAAATGTGTGTCCCCCCTGTAACTTCTAAAATAAGAGAATGATAAAACAAAAAAAAATATATGATGTACATTACCATGCAAACTTCCACCGAAAATTGGTTTGAACGAGATCTAGTAAGTAGTTTTTCTAATAATTTAAAACTTACTATATGTTTGTACGGAACCCTCGGTGCGCGAGTCCGACTCGCACTTGGCCGTTTTTGTCAATGTGTGCATCCGTCTTGCACAGTGTAGCAACAAATAAAAAAAAAGATAGGAACAAAGACATTTTTGCTTGGAGGGAAAAGGACACAGATTCTTATACATTTGTCTATGTAGGTGTGAAATTTATGTTATGTCTGCTTTTCTTTATTATGTCTGTGGCTCTGGTCTAAGTCTACGGTCTACAATCTACATCATACATTATGTTACTTGTCTCTGGTCTACATTATCTTGTCTCTGGGTCGACAAGCCGTAAAAACTAAAAAACCAAAACCTTTCTTTATATAGTTGAAGGATTATTTGTTAATTCGAACTTATTTACTGAGCCAACGTATTTACTAATAATGTTTCATTGTTTTCACTTAGTGCGGCAGGACTCAGGATTATCCACTATCCAGTGCTCTTAGCATTTAGTTGATCATTTATATTTTGTAAAATGGAGTGGATATGGGTTTTGTTTGTAAACGCATTGTTTGTAATATGTAAGAGTTCACGTGTTACCGTTTATCAAGGGGATACTCTACCTCACCATGAAAAATGTGAACCCATAACAATACAATTTTGCCAGCAGATACAGTATAATCAGACGATATTTCCAAACTTGCTGAACCACGCTAAACAAGAAGATGCTGGTTCAGATCTTCATCAATTCACACCACTTATAAAAATTAACTGTTCGCCGGACTTGAAATTTTTCTTATGTTCCGTGTTTGCTCCAGTATGTACAATATTAAACACCCCTATTCCGCCTTGTCGTCACTTATGCGAATCTGCTAGACACAATTGTGATGGATTAATGATACTTTATGGATCTGAATGGCCTGAGGAATTAGAGTGCTCCAGATTTCCAGTGGCGACAGATGAGAAAGTTATATGTGTTGGTGATAATAATGTGACTCACGGATCTCGTAAAGCTACGGAGACCAAACTTCCAAAGGTTGATTATAAGTTCAACAGTGACAGAGACCCTACAAAATTACAAGGTGCTAAAGACCTCGGATTTGTGTGTCCAGTTCATTTCAAAGTACCCAAAAATTTAGACTTGGAGTATTCCCTAAGAGTTGGGGGTAAAATTGAATTTGATTGTGGGGCACCATGCAATGGAATGTTTTTCAGTGAAGAAGAAAAGAATTTTTCAAGATTATGGATTATTATTTGGGCCACTTTATGTTCATTTAGCTGTTTGTTTACTGTATTGACTTTCCTCATAGACACTGATAGATTTCGTTATCCAGAGAGGCCTATAATTTTTCTGTCAGTTTGTTATTTAATGGTTGCTGCAGCTTATGTAATGGGATGGGGTGCAGGAGACAGTGTCAGTTGTCAGGGTCCCTTCCCATCAACAATTAGTGGGACAAGACTGCCTAACATCTCAGTTATCACTCAAGGAACAAAACATGAGCCATGCACAATACTTTTTATGATTGTATATTTCTTCAGTATGGCATCTAGCATTTGGTGGGTCATTTTGACCCTCACATGGTTTTTAGCAGCTGGTCTTAAGTGGGGACATGAAGCCATAGAAGCTAATTCGCAATATTTTCATCTGGCAGCTTGGGCAGTTCCTGCCATTAAAACTATATCAATATTAGCTATGGGAAAAGTGGATGGTAAGAAACTTTTATTTGGCTAATTCTGTTGTACAAAATCTCTGAAATAAAACCAAAGTGACACATTTAAATCAGCTGTCCCCTTGAATCTCATGAAAGGCATAGCAAAATATTAAGAGCTGTCATTTTAGTTCAAACTTTGAGTACAATACAATCATCCGCATTATTTTACTATTTATCTATCAGCAGCGGTGTCTATTGACTAATGATGTCTTTGTCCACAGGTGATGTATTGTCCGGTGTATGCTATGTTGGGCTTTGGGATGCAGAAGCTCTACGAGGGTTTGTGTTAGCACCATTGTGTGTTTATTTAGTTTTAGGCACAATATTTTTGCTTGCTGGTTTTGTTTCACTTTTTCGTATCAGAACAGTCATGAAACATGATGGTACTAAAACTGATAAATTGGAAAAATTAATGATACGCATAGGGATATTTGGTGTATTGTATACAGTCCCAGCACTTATTGTAATTTCATGTTTATTTTATGAACAAGCTCATTTTGACAATTGGATGGTGACATGGCATCGTGATATGTGCTCAACACCTCTTTATTCTATTCCATGCCCATTCACACACCAGGAAATGGAGAGGCCTAAATTTGAAGTGTTTATGATAAAATATCTCATGACAATGATTGTTGGCATCACATCAAGCTTTTGGATTTGGTCTGGTAAAACTCTTGTTTCATGGCATCAATTTTTCGATAAAATAAGAGGAAGACGTGTTGAAGCTTATGTTTGAAATTATGTTTTCTTAAATGAATTAATGAAAGTTTAAGGAGTATAATGTTGTACACAATCTTTAAACTAACTCAAAATGACAGCATTAAATGCATTTCACAATACTTCCTGCAGAAAGGGACAGGACTAGAGCTGTCATTTATGTTTAGAGATTGCTTCACAGAATTGGCCACATCATTGTGTTGAAGGTAATTCTTTTTTACACGATCTCAAAATATAAACTGAAAGATTTACACATTAGTCATGATCCCTGTGGAAAAGGACAGCACAACATTTAGTTAGTTTCAAAAACATGTTGATCAAAATTAGCCACATTGGGGCTAATTATGTAGTGCATAATCTCTAAATCTAAAATGACAGCATTAAAAATAATGCTAACCCTTTCATAATACTCCCTGCAGATAGGGACAGAACTAGATTTAAAGCTGTCATTCTAGTTTACTTAGAGATTGTATAACACAGAACAAGCTGATGCCCGCAATTTCATCTGCGTATTTTTTTTATTCCCGCGGTAAAAAAAAATATTTAGGTAGGTAGCCTGTCACTCTCAGGTCCTCAACTATACCTGCTATTTAATTGAGTATAGGTATGTGCCAAAAATCACGTCGATCCGTTGCTCCGTGATTCAAGGGCAAACCAACAAACAAACACACTTTTGCATTTATAATATTGTATGTACTTATAGAGGGGACGCCCGCCGTCGCCAGGCGGGTGATCAGTCCATTAATTGAACCATTCCACCCATTTCCCTGTGTTAGGACACAGGTTACTGGTGTCCCGGCAGCCTCCCCCCCCCCCCCCCCCCCCCCCCCCCCGAACCTACCTGTAGCTTTAGTGAACCTTACGATGGAGAGATGTCTTAGGTCTTCTTCACTGATCCTGTCCTTGCCTATTAATTCCCACCTTACCAATGAGTACATGGGGCACTCAGCTATAATATTAGTATGATGATTGATGACAATGTCTCAGCATCAAATCCAATCCTCCATCTATTGAAGTCTAATTGAAAATCGACCTTTATCAGGTTGCATTAAAGTTTGATTACTATAGGAACGATAAGTCCAAGATTGCTATTACGTAAAGCAATCATGCTGTAATACTTGGAGATAGGTCCAAGTAACATTAGATGAAAATTGATAAAAATAATTTGTTCTATCACAACTTTGTCAGGAACAACAAACATGCATGTAACAGCTGCAACACCATAACAACCCTACCACAACTCAGTTGTAAATTGTAATCAGTTGGAATGAGAAATGATTGAGTCTACGTGGAGTCTACCTACCACTTTAGTCAAATGTGTTAAGCAGACTTCATACAACAAAAATAATGAAGAACTCTAAAGTTCTTCAGAAGTTCTTCATAGAGGCATAAAATATCACATGTGATATTTAATTACTAAAGTACTTAATTAAATATCACATGTGATATTTAATTACTAAAGTAATTAGAGTTGCAAGCCTGAATTTGTACCCCTGACTCTCCTCTGTAAATGAAGTCTTAACCACCTATGCATCATTGCGATTACATCACTGTATTTTAGTTATGTACAATATAATATTATTTTGGAAAAAGTGGTCAATTGCTTTATTGGTTAATTGGTTACATTGCTATTTGATTGAAGAGTTAGATCTTGTTTATAATGTTTTTAAGAAGTATGCTTTAGTTTTACGGTAGCTATTAACCTGTATTTTATACTTATTTTTTACATTATTTTTTTTTCTTAAAATTATAAATGGCTGAAATGTAAATATTATCAAACTTTTACATTTTTGTATTTTTTAAAAAGTAACTTAAGTTTCAACCGACATTAAACTAATTCTTTTAAAAGACTCTCTTGAGATTATTTTTATAAGGCTGAAATTGTAAATATAGTCATTTTCTTAATCTAATAATGTGGATAACTATTCTAAGTACTTACATAATCTCTAAACCAAAATAAATTGACCGGTCTTTATTCTCAGGCAATGCCTTATCACCTGAGCTTGAAATAATCACATTACATTTTGGTTTAGATACGATGTAGATAAATGGATTGTAGCTACAATATTAGAATAATTTTAGTCAATAAGTTAGGTGTCATAAAATATGTACCTAGATATTAAATCATATTTTCATATCTAAAAATCTATCATTCTAGAAAACTCCCTGCAATAAAAAAAAAACCGGCCAAGTGCGTGTTGGACTCGCGCAGTTGCGTACGATGGAAAAATTAGGTTTAAATGAAACCGCTAGGTAATGCCCGGTTGCTGAGGTTGCCAGCTATTCTCTCGTTATCTATTGATTCAATAAAAGAGAATAAACGTCGATTAACTGACGCTGCGTTTCTGAATCCAATAGTAATACCTAATTATGAAATCGATAACCAGTTACAAATTCTGCCGCTAGATGGACCTTTTTCCGAGATCGAGTTTAAAACGTTTTCAATAATTTTATCTCTTCATATAAAGTAGATTTCTTTATATTTATAATAATATCATTTATTAGCGTAAATAAGTGGCTAAGGACTGTTTTATGTATAAATTATTATAATACATAGTTCTGTCCCGACAGCCAGTAGGTACTTTACTCTGCCGTTAGTTATGGCCTATGGCCTATGGATCTAAAGATCGAGTCCATTCCTATGCATAGCACCATGAACGTATGAAAAAAAGGAACCCTTGTTTATAAGTTCACACTTAACACGTGCACAGCACCTTCTGATACTGGCACAATTTATGTATAAAATAATAATTGACCGAGCGAAGCGAAGGTCTCTGAAATAACGAAGATGGTGCTACAAATCTTACTAATATTATAAATGCGAAAGTTTGGATGGATGTATGGATGTTTGTTACTCAATCACGCCCCAACGGCTGAACGGATCTGGCTGAAAGGACATTGACCAAATTCGCCTAAGAATCAACATACGTTTGAAATATACAGTAATTCTTAGCCTATTTTATAACCTTTATTCCAAATATTAGAATTCAACGGACACTTCTAATTAATTAAAAAATAAATAAATGGGTATTCAATTGATTACTATACGTTTCCGTCTCTCGATTATTAACCACGGATCAATAAATTACAGGTTAAAATAATATCCAATACAACTGCTTGAGCGCTAGATCCGTAAAGTAAGAAACAAGATAAAAGCAGCTTAAAGTGCTAAGTGCGCTAGTATTCTGAATCTCGCAACGCCATCTATTGAAAGTACCTACAATAAGTAACGCTAAATATTTCTAACGCCATCTGTGAAGATCTCGATGAACTATGACACTACCTGCATCCTTATTAATAACGCCATCTGTAATGTTTTTGATGAACTACGGCAAATCTTGTCTTATCTATATACTGTTTACAGCTCTATTACAATTGGATAAAGATGTCATTTATTTGTTCAAGCAGATTGATTGTGAAAGCTGTAATATCCTCAAAATTGAAAATATTTTTGGTAATAAGTAATTTCTTAGCAAGTGTCCGTTGTTTTAATTTGCTCTCAAGCATAAATAGGTATTAATTTGAACCCAGTAATCAATGTTTTATGACGGTTGGTTCTTAGGCGAACTTTGTATGGGGACGGAACAATGTCCTTTGGCACAGAGATAGATTATAGTCTGGAATAGCACATAAGCTATAGGTTTTTTATCCCGGAAAATTAAAGAGTTCCCGCGGGAACCAAAAAACCTCAAACCACGCGGACGTAGTCGCGGGCATCAGCTAGTTTACAATAATTTAATGAAGTTAGCAAAAATACTCTACAGTAAGTAGGTACTATTTTACGGTTTACCGCTGATTTATACTTAAAGAAAAAACTGTTCTAGGCTAAACTCTAGGCTTCCTTTTATTTTCCTTTATAGTTTACAAAAATATCCGAGAATAGTAGATTATTAACCAAGGGGATAAAGCAGTGTCTTCTGTCGCGGGTGACGATTTAAATCGCGAGCGTAACGAAGGACTCGAGGTTTACTCCCGAGCGTAGCGAGGGTGCTAAAAAATTAAATCACGAGCGAAGCGAGGGATTTAAGACGAGTCTTGAGTGTAGCGAGGGATTTAAGTTTACCCAAGACTAAGACAGCTTTATCACCGAGGAAAATACTCTACTTTTCGTACCATTTGCGAAAAAATTAACACAATAATAATATGAGACTAGCTGATGCCCGCGACTCCGTTCGCGTGGACGAATGAAAAATAGATAGTAGCCGCATATTAAAATAACTAATTAAATGACGATTGATCAGTTATCGACCGGAGATGAAAAATGATTAAATTACTAAAATAAAAAATAAGGGTTGATCGTAGAAGGGTGAAAATTTAGGATTGTATGTTTTTTTGTATGTTGTATCATAAAAAAATAAAAACTAAAAATTGTGTCTAAAAAATAAAAATAAAAAAACCCTTAACATTTAGGGGGATGAAAAATAGATGTTGGCCGATTCTCAGACCTACTCAATATGCTCACAAAATTTCATGAGAATCGGTCAAGCCGTTTCGGAGGAGTATGGGAACGAAAATTGTGACACGAGAATTTTATATAGGTACCTATAAGAAAAATAAGATAAGCATTTATTAAAAATAATGACAATTAAAAGTAAAAGTTAACATTTGAAACATTGGTCCAATTATTGATAGAGAGAGTTACATTTTTGTTTGGTACATTTATTGTTGATGAGTTGATTTGAGTATTTCTCTGTTCTTGCGTCTGAGGAACTGTTTAGAACATTAACTTATTTATAAAAATAAATTAAAATAAACTTAACGTTTATGTATTTGAAGAAAACAAAAACGCGGCAAATTCCTAGACTAATATTTTTTTGTCGGAAAAGCAAAGGCATCAAGCTCATACGGCCTCGTCGGTTTTCGTAGGTAATTTTATTTAATAATCATAACTGCATAAATGCGTATTCCTTTTTCAAAAAGATGTTTAATGCTTTATATACAAACTCAATGGTGTAAACACAGATTACATAGTTCAGTATAAATTTCGGTAAGTACATATTCCAAATTTAAATCTCATTCTCCCCCTAGAGGTGAATGAAATTCAGTACAATTTTCTTTCCCTGTGACATATTCCAAATTTAAATCACATTCTCCCCCTAGACTTAGAGGATGAATGAAATTCAGTACAATTTTCTTTCCCTGTTTTTAACAGATTAAAAATGACTTGTTATGTTCGCTTTTTGTGGCATAGAATGTCACTTTTTTGAGCAAGTGGTACGAAAAATACCTTTTCATCATACCTATTCGAAAAACGAATATTGGCTTCAGAGGATAGAGGGAGCAAAATGTAATTTTTAGGCCCATGGGACTTTTCATTTCTCTGTTCTGATTGGTCCGCGTTCGTGCACGCGCAGCAGCACCTTGCCGATGTGCTTTCCGGCTGCCATGTAGCGGAAGGCGGGCTCCAGCTCGCGCTCGCCGAACACGGTGGCGGGCAGCGGCCGCCTTGTCGTCGCCCTCGCCCGCCGCGCCGAACAGCGCGTCCAGCAGGATGCCGTGGAACGTGGTGTTCTTGAGGAACACGCTCATGCCGAGCGCGGTGTTGTTGGACAGGTCCAGCTTGCCGATCTCGAGGAAGCGGCCGCCCACCGCCAGGCAGCGCACCGATTGGTGCTTAAACGTATAGGTAATGTCCATACATAGTAGGTTGATACTCCTAGCTTTTTCTCATACGTAATGATGAAAAATAGTGTGTGTCACTCGGGGCCAAATTTTTTGTTCTCGGGCGGCGTATATTGAATTCCTCGCTACGCTCAGGATTCTACTTTAGAATCCCTCGCTAAGCTCGGGATTCTACTTTAGAATCCTTCACTTCGCTCTGAATTCAAAATAGCGCCCTCGGGGAACAAAAATTTTCTTTGGCCCCATATAACACAAATAACTATTTATTTAGGACCGCAAAAGTAAGTTTGAAAGATTTATGGCTGATTTCTCAAAAGAAACTTGAAACTTCGTTATATTTTTTGGGTAAAGTTAACATTAACTTCTATCAACTCAAATTATTTCAGATTTTTCATATTATGTATCATTTTTTATTTTACTTCTGTATTGTCTCTTACACATACGTTTAACGTTTTACGTTACCTTATACCTAAGTAGGTAAATGAAACCTTGCTGGCTGAATCTATGAGCTTGCTTGAATAGTCCGACAAACAGCGTCGCTAGGAGTAGTAAATCTATCGTTACTAATATTTTATAGAGGTAGTTTGTGACGTTGTAGGGGGTAATCTCTGGATCTACTGAACCGATTTTGAAAATTCTGGTACCAATAGAAAGCCACATTATATAATGTGAGTGTCATAGGCTTATATTAACACGAAAAATTAGGGAGTTCCCGTGGGAATTTAAAAAAAATATTTCACGCGGACGAAGTCGCGTGCATCAGCTAGTCAAAAATAAATTAAAAACAAAAACTGAACAGGCATAAAAATAGTTACATTTTTGGCCACCGGATCCGTTAAGTTTGTGGGACTGTAATTCAGCTCTTAGAGCCTCTAGCCTCTGATAGAAGCAAAGACGATAGGTATGTACGTCACTAGTTGAAATAGCAAAAAACCGGCCAAGTGCGAGTCGGACTCGCGCACCGAGGGTTCCGTACAAACCTGTAGGTACATAAGTAAAAGTTATGGTATTTTTATTTCACTTATCTATATTTATTTCAATTTAATACCTCTACGCGTTCATGCGGAAAGGGGTAGTAAGTTTAAAATTATTAAAAATATTGTTATTATATTATGATGTAACTAAAAATTTTTGGTTTTCGCAATTTTTCCTTTATCTGTGCTATAAGACGTTGCTCCGTACAAAATTTCAAGATTCTGAGTTCACGGGAAGTATGTACCTACCCTGTAGGTTTAGATTCCCGTGCGAGTGTCGAAAATTTGCAGCATAAACGGCTGTATCTTTCAGCCTGTTACGTCCATACGTTCCTGAGAAAAAAGGTCTTGACACACAGACGGACGTACAACAAAGTGATCCTATAAGAGTTTCGTTTTTTCCTTTTGAGGTACGGAACCCTACAAAGGGACTTTGAAACACACTAATTATCAAAAAAGTAAAAGTAAAGCTAAAAAAAATTACTTTCCATTTGCTTCTATGAGTACCCTCCTCAAATAGATTTTATTTATTTTAATGTAAAGGAGACAAATTTTTTTTGTATGGGGAATGGGCCCACCTCAAATTGTCGCGTTTATTAGTGAAACTTATGGCGATGGGTTCCTAATGATCTCTGTAATAGAATGGTAAAAGTAGCTAAACCTCCTCTAACGGGAATATTGAGATATCGACAGTCAAACTTGAACCACACATTAATAACCTAAGTCACTTGCGACTGCCTAATATAGTAGGCAGTCTATTAGGATATAGACTAGTTTAAAGGATACTGTCTCGTTGGTTTCGGGCCACACAATTCACATGCAATTTGTTGTGGTGCATTAATGGGTGCATCTAATTTAAATCTTCCTCAAGGCTCTGACGATTGCAAAGTGCAATCAATCAATCAAGAAAGTCCAAACAAGTCAATGAAACAAGAAAATTTGCCCAAGAGAGGCCTTTGTTCAGTCAAAAAAAGATTTGAAAGAAAAATAGGTATGTTGGGAAAATATAAAACCATAAATTTACAAAATATATAACTTAAATTTATTCAAGAAAAATAACTTATTTAACTTATAAATGGATAAGCCCTGCCAAACTACTGTACACTCTGATAATACAATTCCATGAAACTCCACAATTAACAAATAACATTCAATTATCAATTTCACAAATTATGTCGTATTCAAACTGAACAGCATGGCGACCGCGTATCTTTTGCATCAATCATTGATACATCGCAATCGCCTCCGATTGGCTGAATTTATGGTATTCTTGCTGCGTCAATGGATTTCGTCCAATAGTGGAAGAGTGTTAACCAATCAGAGGTAATTGCGATATATCAATGATTGATGCAAAAGTTACATGGTCGCCCTGCTGGTAGTTTACCATGGCCTGCTGCAATATAAAATAATTAATCATAACTAACATTCTTTACTTTCACTCTCTTACATTAGTATACTTTTATATCATAATAATAATTCCTTTTATTAAGACTATATAGAAATTGGAACCACTTTATGCCCTTGTATATTTTCCCCAAATGTGCAGCATAAATACAGAGGCAATAAACAGGAGAGACATCACTAATACTGGAACAGGGCCACTGAAACAAAATTATATTTAAATTACATATAATTTGTCAATCACTAATATTAAATTGTTATGATATATTATACCTAATGGATTTAGTAGTGACACAAACTAGGGGACACACAAAAAATGAAATGGCTGCTAATTTGTGAGCTGATTTATTGTAATTATGAAGGAATTCTATGCTAACATATAACTCATGCCAAGTCAAATCAACCGTTAAGGAACACATAAAAGCACTTTTAAGTTTAATTCAAATAGACCTAGCTGTTATGTAAGCTTAAGTACAAGCGCTAACCTTAAGGTGACAAGTAATAAACACAAACCGCACAGATGTTTGTGGCTGTCTGAGAATTTTGAGGGTTGTATTGCTTTCAGTTTAGTAGCCAAAATGTTGGTACACGATTTCTTAGACAGTATCAATAAAGATTTTGTACAAATGTATACCTACTTTAAATAAATTATTAAATTGCTTTTTTTTCACCAGAAACAAAACTAACAACCTATCAGGGAAATTGCAATGTAATAAGAATATTTATTTACAAAACATACAGGTGTTCTTCTTCGAGGTGATTAGAGGAATTTCATCGATCATAAACAAAAAAAGTTGGATTCTAATATTATGTACTTATTTCAAAAAATCTGAACACATTAGGAATCAAATATGCCCATTTTCTTTTACATTTACCCAGAATCACAAATGATTTGAAATCATTCCAAATTTGAACTCACAAGAGTAAGTAAAAGAAAATACCTATGTGGGACAAATAATCTTGCCTCAGGATCAAACTATAGAATCAGGATCTCGGACATTGAAGAGAACAGAGGTAACTACATAATGGACAGGCAGGATGGATCAGCTGTGGAGGTGGATAGTTCACATCCTGAACACCCAAGGAAAATGAAATACTCTAGTGACACAGTCAGCTTCAGCCAGGGTCAGCTTTCAAAGGCATTAGGAGTAGGTATGAGCTGAAGCTGACAAATGATCCATTCTGGGAAAGGATGCCACAAACATCACTGGAAAGGGTATGGAGGAGGCCTTTGCTGTGAGGCACAGGGACTGATTGAGGGGTTTTACATGATGCTAAATATTTAACCCTCTAAAATCTAAATTAACAGTATGAACTCTGGAATCGAATTTTATTTTATAATTTTAATAAATACTTACACTTTTACACCAGGTGAATCGTCTGTGTAGAAGCGCCACATGCCACCTGATCCAGCACCTGTACTGCGATTTCGAGCTGCTGTTGTGGTTGTAGTTGTTTTACGTTGTCGTACAGTGCCACCACTTGAAGACCGCGGGGCAGAAGTAGCCTTGCTGGGCGACCGGCTTCCTGCTCCTACAGAGGTAGAACTTGGAGCGGGTGGCTAAAATTTTAAATACTACTTGTTATTTATTCAATGAATATCTCAAAATCAATTTGAATTGATAGTGAAATTCAGCTTACCATCTTGTTTGATGATTTAAAATATGAGATAATTTATCAAATTACAATAATATATGACTACGAGAACTAAACAAAATTATATCGCCAGCAAGTTCGAGTTGGCAATCTTCTTTGCAACGCGTCCATTGATTATGACACGTTGTCATAAAATGTTGCTACGTACAAAAATCACAGAACACATTACCTACATAGAATACATTTACACATTACTCCTGCGGAGACAAATGTACTGTACTAGACTCGACTAGACTGAATAATGACTGACGAGTTTAGAATCCATAGAAGCTTACTATGAGCTCTTATTGCAGGACAGATTGTTAACGCCAACACATTCGCGTAGGCGGCCAATATATATGTAGCAACTCGCGGCCAACTAAGTTTTGTAGTGTAATAATATAAAAAAATCTTTTTAAACAACCGACTTCAAACTCCCGCGCCAACTTTACAACAACAAGGACACGCTATACAAAGTACTTATTTTATTGTTGATATTTTAAAAACCGCTCGATCGATTTCGATAAAATTTATATGGGACCACATGGGAAGTAGGCCCTTTAAAATAAAAAAAAGAATCATCCAAATCGGTTCACCGAGTCAAAAGTTCTGAGCAAACATTAAAAAAAAAAAATACAGTCGAATGTGCAAAGCTAATCTCAGATGGCGCCACCCTCGCTGGTAACTGTCAGGTTTATTTGCGTACATAATTGAGGTACCTAATTAGGCGTCATATTTTAATTGAATCTGGGAAAAAACCAGTGTGTGCTCTTGCCATATTATTCGGCAGGTCTAAAGTGAGCGCTACATAACCTAGCCGATGAACTGGGTTTCCAATTTTACTGGCGCAAGGCTTTGTACCATAGTATTCTTCATTCCTCATCAGCAGGAAAACGGAATGCCCAACATTTAGGCATAAAAATGAATTATTCTAAGAAAATGAAACTATCGCGTAAAAAATATATGGTGTTTGACAGGTAAACAACACCAGCGACGATGCGTCACCTAGCGGGATAAATTGACAGTGTGCCTCCCCATTGAGAACCTCCTCCTTTTTTTGAAGTCGGTTGAAAATTATGTCTGTGGTTGAAAAAAGGCTTAAGGACTATTGTCTATTATCTAGTCTATTTACTTTATGGTCATAGGTATAAACCGAATTTTAAAAATATACGTTTGTTACACCGCTGGAAGAATTTGTTTAATATTGTCACCTTTCCACTTACCCGTGCCGTGCGGTCCCGGTATAAGAATAGAAGTTAGGACCGCTTCATACCTTCCGGGGATGTAGAAGGCGACTAAGGGATCTTTGCGATTAAAAAGGGTGTATCAACTAAATCAAACCCTGTCGAACCGAAAGGTGGCGGTTAAATACAAGTATACCACCAACAAAAGCATTCCCAAGGAGGGTTGACGTCAGGCAGGCGGCCGGTCGTAAAATTTATGCCAAATCACCTAACAACATGGAAAGTATGAAAAGAGTGTATGACAAGGTTAGGGCGTACCCCCGAGGCGACGCGCAGGGGCAGCACCCGGCACCTGTGGGAAATGGACAAGGGTTGTTGCATCAGGGACGGGTACAACGTAAGAAGCAAGTCCGAGAGGTAAGAATGAGAATGATAAGCTGGAATGTAGGAACAATGACTAAGAGAGTTAGCAGATGTTTTAGAAAGGAGACGAATAAATGTTGCCTGTTTGCAAGAAACGAGGTGGAAGGGTACGAAAGCAAGAGAGATTGGGGCGGGATATAAATTTTTCTACAGTGGGAGTGATGGTAGAAAGAATAGTGTGGGAATTGTATTAGATAATGAGCTGAAAAAATGTGTGACGGATTTAGGAAGAGTGAATGACCGGATTATAGTTGTTAAGCTAATTCTACAAAACGTAGTTGTGAACGTAATGAGTGTGTATGCGCCGCAGGTAGGATGTGATGATGCAACGAAAGAGAAGTTTTGGGAGGATTTTGATATGGTTGTGATGGGTCTCCCACAAAACGAAAACATTTATGTAGAAGACTTTAACTGCCATGTCGGAAGAATGAATGGAAGTTTTGAGAGAGTGCATGGTGGTTGGGGCTTTGGGACCCGTAATAGAGAGGGGGACACACTTCTGCAAGTGGCATCCTCCTTTGACATGGCCATAGTTAATAAATTTTTTGAAAAACAGAATGAACACTTAATTACATACAAAAGTGGCTCCCACAGGACCCAAATAGATTATCTTCTGATTAGAAGAAGCCACATTAACACAGTTAAAGACTGTAAAGTTATACCAGGGGAACCATTAGCACCGCAACACAGACTATTACTAATGGAAATAAAAATAAAGGTCCAGACTTTAAAATCTAAAACTAAAGCCCTGCCCAAAATAAAATGGTATATGATAGAGAAAGAGGAACGCGCAAAAGAGTTTCGAATGCAAGTGGTGGATAAAATGATTGAGATGAATGGTGATTTTCAAAAGATGTCGGTAAATCAATGCTGGAATGAAATGGCTGCATGTATGAGAAGGGAAGCGAAGGATGTATTTGGAGTGACAAAGAATAAAAGAAAGATAGATAAAGACACGTGGTGGTGGAGTGAGGATATACAAAAAGTTGTGAAAGAAAAGAAGGATGCTTTTAAAGATTGGAAAATTGTGAGTGATAGTGACACCATGATAAAACAGAATTAAAGAGAAGTATATGTGAAGAGTAAAAGGAAAGCTAAGAAAGCTGTTGCTATTGCTAGGGAAAATACCCAAGACAAGTTGTATGAGTCCCTGGAAAGCCCCCAAGGACAAAAAGATTTGTACCGGCTAGCGAAAACGAGAGAAAAGAGTGCAAGGGATATCATACATATCAAATGCATAAAAGATGATGATGGGAAGGTTTTAATGAATGACGATGAAATAAAAGTACGTTGGAAGGAATATTTTAAAAGGTTGATGAATGAAGAAAATGACTGGAGCAGAGAGCTAGACGATGTACCACCTAACTTGGGTGTGGTGAAAGTGGTGAGTGTAGATGAAGTAAGAATGGCAGTGCAGAGTATGAAAAATGGTAGAGCGACAGGGCCAGATAGTATACCAGCTGAAGTATGGAAGTTTCTAAAAGCGGATGGATGGAGTTGGCTGACTTTGTTCTTCAATAAGTTATTACTCGAGGAGGCGATCCCAGAAGAGTGGTGCAACAGTATGCTGGTGCCCATTTACAAAAACAAGGGTGATGTACAGGACTGTTATGTGTAATGTGCACTTAGAAACTTGCATATGGTGTTTGTCGATCTTGAGAAGGCATACGACAGAGTTCCCCGAGATGTTTTGTGGTGGGCTATGAAAGTGAAAAGAATACCAGAGAAGTATGTCAGGCTTATGAAAGCGTTGTACGCAGAAGCGAGCACAAGGGTCCGGTCAGAAGCTGGCGTTACAGACAGGTTCAATGTGGAAGTGGGCTTGCACCAGGGATCGGCTTTAAGTCCTTACCTGTTTCTCCTGGTAATGGATGCTTTAACATCAGACATACAGGAGCAGGCACCCTGGTGCATGATGTTCGCTGACGACATTGTACTTGTCGGGGAAGAGGCGTCTGAGGTCCAGAACAGACTGGGAAAATGGCAAGAGAGATTGGTGTAGTGTAGGCTCAGTGTGCCTCCAACTCTAAGCTCGGTGTACCACCTTCTTATGTCATATCTGCTGTAGTTGCACTAAGCACATTATAATGTATTCATGTGAACATTACACGACCTGCGCTCCATAAGTACAGATGCCTTTTTATTTACTCCAACCACCACCACGACCCCACCACATGGCGACCCTGCGCTGAGGAACCTCATTGAAGATGGGCAAGAAGTACTCTAAAGAATCTAAAGAAGAAACCATTGTAGTGGCACAGAATGCCAACGGCGAGGCGACTGCTAGACATATTTATTCAGAATTATATTTGAGTGATATTTTGCTAATAGTGGTGATATCCTATTGGGGTATATGGGGACACCAGGGAAAGACGATGTTTATCATGGAGAAACCTTTTATTATTGGAATGCCACAAACAACGCTCTTATACTCCATAGCTTCATTACGCCATCTTATTGCAAGCTCACTCAGTACAAGTTACGACGAGTAAAGACTACAGACCTAGTCATAGACAAACTAGAACTTTTAAGCGATGTGCACATTGCACTCTTCCACCCTTCCTCAATGTGTACATCACCCAAAAAAAAAACTACAATATTATATAATACTATAACTACCTACATAAGTACATATAACACAAACCAAAAAAAAACTCCAACACAAATTGTGTACAAAACACTATGAAATTAAACTCGGTTGGGCTTTAGTATACTGGACGCGGCGGAGGGGGGAGGGAAGGGGAGGGGAGGGAGGGGGGAGCGGGTGAACCCCCCCTGTAAGCTAAACTCGTCGAATCCTAATAGTTTCCGAGATATTAATTTTTTTAATTTCAAAATGTAGAGGCCAGTTTTACTGAAATTCGGGCTTAGCTCTACTTAGTTAGGTGTCGAGTGCTTAGAAGTTAATGGGAGAAGCCAGGGGATACCCTCCCCCTCCCCCTCCCCCCACATATACTAAATAACAATCGTACATTTTTTTTATTCCTTGTAGTAGCAAATGTAATAAAGTCTAATAACAACTAGCAAACCCGGCGAACTCCGTTTCGCCACCAGATGGCTTTCCCGCTAAAAAGATTTTCCCGCTTTTCTGTTGAAATTTTTCCTGAATTTTCTTTGCTATAAACCACACGGAGCCCGAGACCTTTCCAACGAATGCAAAACCGTGGAAATCTGTTCGTGCGTTCTGGAGTTATAGCGTCAGGAAGGAAAACCCGACTTATTTTTATATAGTAGATAACTAAGGGCACTACCTGTATATTTACGTTCAACCCTAACCTAACCTAGCCTTTTGACAAATATTTGTTTTTTACTTAAGTTCGGTGTATTAACCCCATAAGAAGGCCGGGCACTACCTGAATATTTATGTTCAACCCTAACCTAACCTAACCTTTTGACAATTTTGTTTTTTAACTTAAGTTCGTAGTATTAGCCCAATAAATACCTAAGCGAGCACTTATTAAACTGCTCTGATTCCATCACAGCCTTCTATCACAAATGTAAGGATTTCTGGTGGTCGTCTTTATGGGCAGTTAAAAAAAAATTGTGGGGGAGGGGGAGGGGGGGCGGATGCGGCCTAGGTAGGTTAGCCTAGTCCTACCTAATTCCCTCACACAAACAAAACAAGTAGAGATTTGCATGAATTTCGGGAAAACTAACCTCAAAATGTCGAAATTTCAAAAATTTATTTCTCGAAAACTATTACGATTCGACGGAAAATATTTTGGCGTTACGTTTATTACATTAATACCTTTCTGTACAAAAAAAATGAACTGTCTACTGCACGTCACATATACTTTCCAATAATCGATATAGACATTGTTTATGGTTTGAATATGAATATTAGCATTTAAACGTACAACGAAACTTTAGTACGCCAACTAAACGTCAATGAGTCTGTAATCTATGGCAAATGTCGTAATAAATAGTGAAAAGTGTTGAAGAATTGCGAATTTTCAAAAAATTATTTCTCAAAAAGTATTAGGATTCGACGTAAAATATTTTAGTGCAAGGCTTACCACATGAAGATCTTTCTGTAAAAAAATATGAACGTCCAACTCCGCGTCCAGTATACTAAAGCTGAGCCTATGAAAACTGAAAAACAGGGCCACTCCTCTTAAACTTTCAAAACTAATAGTTACAAAAAAATATTTAAGAAAATAACATTGGGGTTGCATTTGAAATACGCATCTGGATTTATGGGGTGGGGGTGGAGGGGGGGGTGAGGGGGGAGGGTAGGAACCCTCCCCACCATCCCCCGCGGCGCGGAAACCTATAATTTTTTTTTTATTTTTTTTTTTGAGGTTGTGTTAACTTTATATAAGAATTTACGACTATAGCCTAAGAAAAAGTGGGGGACCTAGGAAAACTCCTTAGCCGTCACCCTCTTCCCCTCTAAGAGCATGTCGACGGAGCCCCGCTTCGCGGGGCTCCTATTTCTGGGTGGTCAAAAAAGGAAAATAACCTTAACCTAATTACCTATAGGTGCACCTTGTTGGTTGGTTCTGAGATAGTAAAATAATACAACAAATATTTAATTAATTATTTATTAATATTGTAAACATGTTTCACAACGTTGATTAATTCCATAAATGGATCTCTTTTATATTTTATATTGGATCTTCTCCACAAATATTCGACTATTATATCAGAAAAATTTTCAGGGTGGTTATAATTATCTTTATAAAAAAATCTCTTAACCACCCTCCACTGGGACTCAATTCGCTGCGTGTGAGTCCCGTCTTGCGCAACAAATGGATTGTCTGGATCACTATGGTTTACCTTTTTGTGGATATAACCATACTGGTCCAGACAATCATAGGCCCTCCAATGGTCAGTATGAATTATTCTTCCTTCTTCCACATGTTTTTGTATAATCGCAATTAATACGTCTGCTGAGCGGATATTATCTGGGCACACCTCCAGGCGAAGGTCCTCGCTTCCATCTTCAATTAGTCCGAGAACCCAGTGCCCCTCCACTCTGCGTCCTTAAACAAAATAAATTTATTATAAAACAAATATTACCAAACTTATAAAGTAAATATTATGGACATTATACAATTTAATATTCAAATTACCTTTATTATATTTCCTCTTTCCAAACTTGCATCAATCTGTTCTATTTTTCCCGGGCCACCAATTTTTCCTTTCTGTTGTTCTTGTTCCAATTGGTAAATCACCACCGCCTCCCGGCAATAAGAATACCAATCAGTGATAGTGACCCGGGAAAGACATTGACCAATCTCATCACGCAATGGGTCTTCATGAATTACATCATCATGAGTCCGGCGGTGGGCAAAACAATACATTAAATAATAGACATGTAATAATTGAATTTTAATATTTTCGAACCATGTCCCAGTGGTCCGCGACTTCCTAGTTTTGCCTCTACAATTCCCTCTTCCACAATAGAACATTCCAACAGTCTGATTTGCATTTAAGTCTATTTTCACAGGAGTACGATGCACTCTACACTCTTTGCTTTCTGGAATAAGGCCGTGCTCTACAGCAAATGCAATGCCTTGCTCCTGCGTCCCCAATTCTCTAACAAGTTTCGTGAGGTTCCACATTCTAAGAACCTCTTCGGAATAAAGCCTCCGTTTTACAGATGGCCCCTCATCACCACCTACAAAACAATAAACAGCCATTAATAACAATAAAATGCAACAATAAACTAACTAAATGTGACTGGACTAGGACACTTGTCTAATGTTATATGGAATAGGATTATACATAGAAATAATATTGATTCTTACCTCGACTGGAAGTCGGACTATCCCGGCTACAAAAAGGCTGATTCGGGTCCATTTCGTCAATACCAAACCAATATGCACCAAAGGGTCCAGAAAACACGCCAAGGTCAAATCGGGTAAGCAAGATCGAAAGTCCAGGGGAAGAAGCCAACGTTAAACGAGTGTAGCGAATATCGGAGTCCAGTAGCACAGCCAAAGTCGTCAGAAATCCACAGAAATCACACCGAAAACGTAGAGAGAACATTCACGTAACTACGAAAGAAACGGAATAACGCGCCAAAAAGATCGAAAAAAAAAATAATAAAAAAGATCGATTACATTATTTTTTTCTTTATTTTTTTTTATACGTTACTTTTTTTTACATTATATTTACCTATTAAAAATAATAATAAATAAAGAAAATTACTAAAAATAAGGGTTAAAACAACATAAAAGTAATCACTATAACGCAAAATAACGTTCCGTTACACGTAACTTCAAACACAATAACGTTCCGTTACACGTAACTTCAAACACGTGTAAAAAAAAAACCACGCATCTCCGCGGGATGGGGGGGGTGTCGATTGAAAGGGGTAACCTACCCCTATAAAAATCAACCCTTATCAAGTCCAAATTCCAGATGCGTATTTCAAATGCCAACCCATAACATTTCTCTTAATTTCACAAAAACAACTCTGCTTAGACCCTTAGTACAAATATCAGCAAGCTGATCTCCTGATGGTACATACTTCAAACATGCAATTTTATCTTCATCCTGCTGTCTTACAAAGTGATACTTAATATCTATATGTTTCAGGCGCTTGTGATACTCTGGGTTCTTGGCAACATGAATTGCAGACTGATTATCAATGTTAATAATAAAACTTTTACAATCAACTCCTATTTCTTTTAATAAATTTCTTATCCAACACCCCTCTGCAATTCCTTTTGCTAACGCTATATACTCTGATTCTGTACTTGATAAAGATACACACTGTTGCTCGTTGGAGGACCAAGACACTGTACTACCAAAAACTTTCATGACATACCCTGATGTAGATTTCCTATCACCTTGATCCCCTGCCCAATCAGCATCTGTATATCCTTCTAACTGCACATTTACTCCATTTCTATAAACTAATTTTAATCCAGCTGTTCCCTTAATATATCTTAATACTCTCTTTAATGCTTTCCACAAACTTTCATTACCACAACTTTGAAAACGACTTAAGTAGCCCAATGCATAACATAAATCAGGACGTGTTCCTAACATGGCATACATGAGACTTCCTATTAACTGTCTGCATCTTTTAATTAATTCTTTATCTGAAGATTCTTCTTTATGTAACACTAAACCTTGTTCTATAGGTGTTGACACAGATTTGCATTCTTCCATCTTATATTTCTTTAACAAATCTTTTAAATACTGCTCTTGGTCTAATTCAATGACATCTTTCTTCCTAGTGATATTTATTCCCAGATATTTTAGATTATCACCCCCTAAATCTTTCATTTCAAATTTTCTCTGCAACGCTTCTTTTAATTTGTTTATCTCTTGCTTATCTTCACAAATTAAAATCAAATCATCAACATATAATAAAACATAAAACTTTTTATCTTTTTTATAATATAGACCATAGTCACATTTATTTCTTTCAAACCCTTCCTTAATCATAAATTGATTAAACTTCTCATTCCAATATCTTGGAGATTTCTTCAGACCATATAGAGAGCGCTGTAATTTTAAAACTTTACCATCTTCTTTCATTCCTTTTGGCTTCTCTATAAACACCTCCTCCTCTATGTTCCCGTATAAGAATGCACTCTTGACATCCATTTGTTGAATATCCAAGGTGTATTTACTAGCTATTGCTAATAATATACGCAGTGTAGGTAGTTTAGCCACTGGGGAATAGATTTCTGAATGATCAAATTTATCTTCCTGCTTAAAGCCCCTTGCAACTAGTTTTGCTTTATAAATATTTTTATTACCTTCTTTCTTAATCTTGAAAACCCACTTGGTGTCTATTAACTTCTTCCCGACTGGTAAACTAACCTCTTTCCATGTTTCATTTTTACACAATGCTTCTAGTTCTGCTTGTATTGCTTTTAGCCATTCTTCTTTATATTTTCCGTTAACTGCCTCTTCATAAGTCAATTGTTCTTCTCCTTGTGCTGTCATTGCTAAATCATAATCTTTAGTCCATGCTGGCTTTTTCACTTGTCTCTTACTTCTAGAATTTTTCTTTTCTTCATTTTTAGGAATATCTTCTTCTGCATCTAAAAATTCTTCATCTAAGTACTCTTCCATCATGTCTACTTCACTTGATGCTACATCTTCTGCAATGCTTCTTGCCTCTTCTTGCTGCTGGACATCTCTGTGTTCTTCTATTTCAATCTCGTCATCTTCTTCTTGATTCTTATCCTCTTCTTGTTCTTCTTTAATATTCTTTATCGATTCTACACTCTCTATTACCTCTTCATTCTCCGTTTCATCTTTCTCTAATGCATTGTCCGAGTTACTCTTAACTTTTACAAATACAATATCCCTATGAGTTTCTACTCTTCTTTTGTCTGGATACCATACCCTGTACCCTTTGGTATGTAAACCATAGCCCACAAAAATTCCTAATTTTCCCTTTGGGTCCCACTTCAATCAGTGTTGTTTTGGCACATGTGTACATACGGTAGCACCAAAATCTCTTAACAGTGTAACATCAAAACTCTTGTTAAACAACAACTCATATGGTGTTTTGTCTCGAACTTTACTGTAAATACTGCTGTAAACACAGCTTCAGCCCAAAGTTCTTTACCTAGACCTGACTGAATAATTAATGTTCTTGCTGATTCTACAATTGTACGCATTTCTCGTTCTATTCTGCCATTTTGTTCAGGTGTGTAACTTACTGTTAACTCATGTAAGTATTATACCTTTTTTTTCTAAACAAATTCTCAACTGCTCTATTAACAAACTCTGTTCCATTATCTGAACGAAATCGTTTTATTTTACATGTAAACTCATTTTCGAACATCTCTAGAAATTCTTCAATTTTCTCTTTAGTTTCATACTTACTCTTTATAAAATAAACAAACCTAAAACTGCTATAATCATCTTTCAACGAAAGGAAATATGAAGAACCACCTACAGATACTTCCTCCATCGGTCCGCACAAATCCATATGTATAAGTTCGCCTGGTTTAACTGACCTACTACTACTCTGACTAAACGGTAACCTATGCTGTTTTCCCTGGATACATGGTAAGCACTGATCAGTCTGCCCTTCATATTTAATGCCTCTTAAATCTAAAAACTCTTTTACATACTTGTAATTCTGGTGTGCAAACTTATTATGCCAATCTGTTAAAGTTAACAAAGCTACATCACTTAATTTAAATCTCATTACATACATTTTGTCAAACTTGTCAGCTACTGCTGTTACTGACTCATTTTTATAAAACTTACATCCATTAGAATCTGATACCATTGTGTGACCTTTATTAACAGCTGATGCTAAAGAGAATAAGTTTACCTTAAGGTTAGGTACATACAGAACGTCATCCAACGTACGGGAAACATAACTAGAAGTTAGAACCATCAAAGGCCCATACACTAACCTTTCCCGTTCCCAAAATGTTAGACAGAGTGTCGGTTGCAGCAGTGGATTCCACGTGTCTTCACAGAAGAGAATCGAAATAAAAGTGTGAGATACTATTATGTCGTTTTATTTCTTCACGAAACAAATATACAGACATCAGCGTCAAAGGATTAAATTGTTATATCTTGATAAAATAATCTATTACATCATATATTTAAATATTAAATATGGAGACAGCACAAACACACAAGACGGTCAAATAAGGAATGATAAATATAAGATTGACAGGAGGCTTGTCAATGTCAATAGTGTCTTATGTCAAAGAGTCTGAGGTAGAGCATAGACAAATAACATATTTCTAACACTCCTCCTTATGCTCTACATCAGATAAAGTCAACTCTACCACTAAGAGACGGCTATATCTAACATGATGAGCAGATAACATTTATACAGAGAAATAAACACACTTATATAAAACTGCAAAGCCCTTTTAAAAACATGCACATAACAGCTAGTTAATACACATTAGATTCAAATCAGATACACATTTATTATGTTTAACACTACTCAATGGTTTTGTTAACACATCTGCTACCATTTTGTCTGTTGGTAAATACTTTACATTTATTAAACCTTTTTGTACAAGGTCTTTAACAAAGTGGTAGCGCAAATCTATATGTTTTGTTCTTTTGTGTGAGTATTCCTTTACCAGTAACAATTTCTGAGCACTCTGGCTGTCATTGTATACTACAACATCCAAAGTTTTGTCAACAAGTTCTGACAAGAAACTTCTAACAAAACAGATATCTTTGCACACATCGCTGATTGCCAAATACTCAGCTTCCGTACTAGACAAAGCTATGCAACGTTGCTTTCTAGATTCCCAGTTAACAACGTTGCCACCCATTTTAATGACAAAACCTGTATAAGATTTGCGATCACATAGATCATTGGCCCAGTCTGCATCTGCATAGGCACTTACATTTAAATTATTTCCTTTACAGAAATAAAGGCCATAATTTACTGTCCCTGCTAAATATCTTAACACACGTTTAGCAGCACGCCAATGATCCATATCAAAGCATGTACTATATTGGCTAAGTTGATTACAAGCATATGATATGTCAGGTCTAGTACAGACGGATAAGTACATTAATGAACCTAACAGCTGTCTATACTTATAGATATCTTCATCTAAACATTCGTCATCTGACTTATCAAATTTGGAATTTACAGCTAGTGGTGTAGTTACAGGCTTACACTCACTCATTTTAAACTTAGCCAATAGACGTTTGATATAGTCTGACTGATTTAAAATTAAAAGGTCCTTTTGCCTAGTTACATTTATACCTAAGCAATGCTTAAGTTCTCCTATATGTTGAATTTCAAAATGTTTTAGTAATAATGATAAAACATTGTCTATACAATTGTTATGGAATACATAAAAATCATCAACATATAGAGCTATTATGACAAACTCTTTAACAGACCTTTTTATATAAATACAGGGCTCGCATTTGCTCTGCTCATATCCATTTGCACATAATACCTTATGTATTTTAGAATTCCATACACGGCTTGCTTGTTTCAAGCCGTATATGCTTTTCTTTAGCATACAAACTTTGTTATTATGGTGGTTATTAAAACCTTTTGGCTGTTCCATGAAAATTGTTTCTTCTAATTCACTATGTAAAAATGCTGTAGTAACATCTATATGATTACATAGCAAATCGAGCTCTGTTGCAAGAGAAAACAAAATTCTTAATGTAGAATGCCTAACTACAGGAGAATAAGTATCAGAGTAATCTATTCCCTGTTTTTGGCTAAAACCACGAGCAACCAGTCTAGCTTTAAACTTATTAAATGCACCCGCGGCATCAAATTTTCTCTTGAAAACCCATTTGCATTTAATAATGTTACCTTGCTTTGGTGGATCCACTAACTCCCATACATGATTTTTAATAAGAGCATCATACTCACATTTCATAGCCTTACACCATTCTTCTTTGTCTGGTGAACACATGGCCTCCTCGTAGGAAGTAGGATCGTCCAGTGAACTAGCCTCAGCCAACATAGTAGATAGGTCGTAAAGAGAAAATTTCTCTGGCAATTTACCTCTGGTACTACGTACAGGGCGCTGTGAGCTAGACGCATCGGTAGTACTTTCCAATGTAGTCGGCTCTCCTCCTTGACATACAAACTCCGGTTCCGGCAGAGAAAAGACTTCATCACCTTCACCGGAAGAGCTGCCTTGGCCAATACAGTACTGGTCAGATAGCGGGGACCACGCAGGTGGCGTTAAGTCAGCATCTGAAACATCAGAGGAACCATTAGACCTATCACTAATCTTATCATTAATATCACAGTTATTCTCATTTAATTCTAATAAATTTGGAATGTCATTATTAATTAAATTATTTGACTCATTATTATTAAAAATACCAGTATCATTAGAATTTAAATTGTGATATAAAATTGAATTATTTTGATTCCCCAATTCAACTCCCTGTGTGTGGTTTACATGAAACTCGCTTTCAATAAAGGAAACATTCCTTGAATAAATGACAATGCGAGGATCAGATGGGTCACTAAGCCTATATCCCTTACAATTCTCACCATAACCTACAAAAATATAAGGTTTAGCCTTGGCATCGAGCTTTCGTCGTTTTTGTTTAGGAATATGAGAATAAGCTACACAGCCAAAGACGCGCAAATGACTGAGATCTACAGAAGATCCAGTCCAAACACACTCAGGAATACCGCTTGATAACGCGGTGGTAGGGCATCTATTTTTTAAATAAATTGCTGTCATGACAGCTTCCCCCCAAAAGCGATTAGACAAACCAGATTCCTGCAGCATAGCGCGTACCTTCTCAAACAATGTCCTATTGACACGCTCTGCCACCCCATTCTGCTGGGGGCAGTAAGGCACTGAGGTTTGGTGTACAATACCTTCCTTCTTAAGGTAGCTAGTAAGGTCATTATTACAATATTCCGTGCCATTATCTGTACGGAGTATCTTAATAGGCAAACCAGTTTGTTTCTCAACCATATTCTTAAAAGTAATAAAGTGGGAACTTACTTCGTTCTTAGACTTCATGAGGTATCCGAAGGTCTTCCTCGTATAGTCGTCAGTAAATGTCAACAAGAAGCGGGCTCCGCCCCACGACCTGACTTGCAACGGCCCTGCGACATCGGAGTGGACCAACTCCAAGGGAGAAGCAGCTCGCCTCACACTTGCCCGAGGAAAAGATGCCTCATGCATCTTGCCTGACAGGCAAGAAGTGCAGCTGCTCAGGCAGCTGTCTTCCTTCTGAAAGACTACACCTGAACATTGATCCGAATCCTTAAGTATACGCATACCTGCAAAATTCAGATGGCCTAGCCGTTTGTGCCACAAACTTGATGACACATCGGCAGCACTGTGAGCAATCTCTGTCCCCTGCATACACCGAAGGGGAATGGAATACTCTGGGGGTAAGAACCTACCTTGCTTAGACTTATACTTGTAAATTCCATTTATTTTACTTGCATAGAATAATTGGTTGCCAGTAATTTTAGCTTTATCATAAACTGTACACCCATCTTTGGTAAATACGACAACATACCATTATCAGTAATTTGACTAACTGAAATTAAATTATTAGAAAGACTAGGTACATACAAAACATTTTTCAGCTTAACAGATGAAGAAAGTGAAACATCACCAACAGACTTACTGCACATATTTTGGCCGTTTGCCACAAAAATACTACAGCACCTATCCCTGGCATGCATGACCAGCTTCTCGTCCTTAACCATGTGGCACGATGCACCAGAGTCCATTATAAACTCATTAGAAGTTGCTACAGTTGCTGAGAATGCTGAGGCAAACATAGTGCGGTCCTCTTTTGCATTCTTATCTTCTTGATCTCTTCTCTTCTTATAGCAACGCTTTGCACTGTGCCCCACTTTTTTGCAATAAGAACAGCTGGTATTCTTCTTCATCTTGTTTGCTACATAAGCCGCTGAATTGGAATCAGTACTGCGTCTGTGGTCTTCCTGTAATAACCTCATTCTGACAATCTCGCTTGTGAGAGTATTGGTTAAACATGCTGTTTCTAAGCTTGAGACTATAATGTCATATTCTTGAGGCAATCCTGATAATATGATTTCTGCCACTTCAGCATCTTCAATGTTTTTGCCAATATCAGCGAGTTGCTGGACCAAGCGCATAACACCATCAATGTAATCTGACATTGTTGGAAAATGGCTATACTCCATGTGATGTAACTGGCGTAGAAGGAGTACACGTCGATACAAGCCTTTGTCCTCAAAACTGTCAGCTAACCTTTGCCATGCTTCTTTTGCTGTTTTGCAGCCCCTTACATATTGGTATAAAGCCGGTTGTAAACTGAGGCAAATTCTAGCCAATGCTTTACCATCACGAACAACATCTGTATCAGTGCCCTCCACGCAATTCCAGAGACCTTCCAAGACCAATACCATTTTTACAGCAAATTTCCAGTTAATGTAGTTGGATAAGCCCTCAAGTCTTTCGATTTGGGTTATGTTAGTCACACCATTGTTGCCGCCCATATTTGATGACGCTGATTGAGACATCGTGATTATAATTAGTACTCACAACAAATCCGTTTGTCCTTCTGCGAATTTCTGGGTCTTGTAACCTGTTAGACAGAGTGTCGGTTGCAGCAGTGGATTCCACGTGTCTTCACAGAAGAGAATCGAAATAAAAGTGTGAGATACTATTATGTCGTTTTATTTCTTCACGAAACAAATATACAGACATCAGCGTCAAAGGATTAAATTGTTATATCTTGATAAAATAATCTATTACATCATATATTTAAATATTAAATATGGAGACAGCACAAACACACAAGACGGTCAAATAAGGAATGATAAATATAAGATTGACAGGAGGCTTGTCAATGTCAATAGTGTCTTATGTCAAAGAGTCTGAGGTAGAGCATAGACAAATAACATATTTCTAACACAAAACCTCTAATTTAGTATCATCTCCTATTGTCACAAATCTCTTAGTTTTTAATTCACAAAACTCTGTAATAAACTTTTTAATAAAACACATGTGGTCACTAGCACCTGAATCTAAAAAGAAACTTTTTGAATCAAAAGAATAGTTACATTCAATTTCCCTAGTAGAATGGCATAAAAAAGATTCAGATTTTGAACTTTTACTTCTCTCTTTATGCTTATTCTTTTCACTTGAATTATTCTTTTCACTTGAATTATTTTTCTCTGACTTATTCTTCTCATTACTTTTATTCTTTGGCAATTTACAATCTTTGATTAAATGACCTCTTCTCTGACAATTAAAACATTTTCTGTGCCAACATTCACTTATTTTATGGCCTACTCTGCCACACTCAAAACGTTTAATAGAATGCCGCGTACCCACCAATAGTGCTGAGTCTTGAGGTGCTGTGCTGGCGCTGCTGCTGGGTATACTTCCACTACGCTCCTCCTCGACCAACAACCGCCCGGTCAGCTCCTGCAAGCTCTGCTTCTCCTCCGGCATGCTCTCCCATGCAGATATAAAATACTTATATTTCTCGGGTAAGGACATGAGTATCTTCGTTATGGCCATCTGCTCCGATACTTTCTCACCTGCTGCTTGAAGCTGCGTCATGCACTCTTCCATGTTCGCCATAAATACAGCCATTGGTTCTTCGAAGGTCAAATTGAAAAACTTCTGTTGAAGTAGATGAACGCCCACTTTTGATGACGGTTCATATATGGTCATCAGCTTCTTCCACATATCTGCACTACTGGTACAAGAAATCAAGTATCTCATCACTGTCTCTTCCACCCTGGTAACAATTACCTCCTGGGCTTTTATCTCTCTGTCATCCCATGATTCTCGTGTTTTTCCCTCTTCTTTAGGCTTCACTTCTCTGCCCAAAACAATCTCTAATAGTTTCAGAATCAACTATCTCTAATAGTTTCACTATTTAGTACTTGTCATAACGTTGAAACACTGAAATTATCAAATCTGGATTGGAGATTTTCGGAAAATCGCTTAAAAAGGTTATTTTTATGTGAAACTAATAACCCCTCATGTAAGCTTCTAACCCCTATTTCACCCCTATTGGGGTAGATTTTCGTTTAATTGCTTATATAGGTTTTTATTATTTATAATTACTATTAACTTAATTGCCAATTTTCATGTCTCTAACTTCAAAAACAAAGGACTTTTATACATACTTCCAACCCCCATTTCAAACCTTTAGGGGTGAATTTTCTCAAAATCGTTTCTTAGCTGACGTCTAAACCATAGAAGGGACCTACCTTCCAAATTTCAAGTCTGTATGTTTTATAGTTTCTGAGATCTCGTGATGAGTGAGTGACCTTTCGCTTTTCTACCTTTCGCTTTTATATCTATCTAAATCTAAACTAATATTATAAAGAGGAAAGATTTGTTTGTTTGTTTGTAATGGATAAACTAAAAAACTACTCTTAAAAATTCTTTCACCTATAGAAAGCTTTTTTATCAGCGAGTAACACAGGCTATATTTTATTTTCAAAAAATTAGAGATCCCTACGAAAATTGCAATAATAATTTGATTTTTTCAACTTCTTACATTAAACCTCTATTCGTCTATTAATTTTTTTATTATATTCAAATTCTGACTGACTTTACAGGTATCATATTTGTCAATTGTATGTCATAATAAATACAATAGAACTTAATTACATTTTTTTAAACATTTTAGTATCTAACTGTTGTACAAACTGCGAAATGCCTAAAAAGCCAGGTCTCAACTTAATAAGGGCTGATTTTTCAATCGTCAGATAAATTTTATCGGAGGAATAAATTTGACATTTTGGCAGATTTTCAATACAAAACCTGTTAAAACGTCAAATTTATTCCTCCGATAAGTAAAAAAACTGATATTATTTACTTACTAAATAAATATAAGCCTATGGCTATGTGTCTCTCTGAGACATGGCTGAAACCAGAGTATCTTTTCAGGATATCTGGTTTCGTTACTGTGAGAAATGATAGACTGGATGGGTATGGTGGAGTGGCCATACTCATTAACAAAGCTTTCTCCTATAAGATTTTTTCACTCCCTTCTCTCAGTGATGGCATTAATGCCATTGCTGTGATTGTAAATAAAATTTGTATTATTTCTGTGTATATAACTCATCCTTCTTCTTCCTTATACAATGAGTTTAGTCAATTACTTACTACCCTGCCTAGCCCATTTTTAGTACTCGGGGATTTTAATTGTCAAAATCAATCATGGGGCAGTTCTAGCACTAATTATTATGGTGAATTGATGACAGATATTTTAGACTCTCAAAACATATGTATATTGAACAATGGCACTCCAACTCGACGTACTGGTCCTGGTGAAAGCCTTAGTGCTCCTGACTTGTCTCTTTGCTCTCTGAGCTTGGCATCTTTGATATCTTGGAGTGTACTTGACCATTCTTATGGCAGTGATCATATACCAGTTGTCCTTACTTTACCTATATCTTGCCCTCCTTCTAACCTACAACACAGTTCTAAATTAAAGCATAAACTGCCAGATGACTGGAATACATTTAAACATTATGTTGAACAAAAACTATCTAGCCTTCCTATTGTAAATGGTAGTAATGAAACAATATGTGCAGAGGAGTTTACTAAAATTTTAATTGATGCTGCAAATGATTTATTTCCATTAAGAAGTAATAGACAGGTTAAAATTCCATTTCCTCCTTGGTGGGATCATGAGTGCACTATAGCCATCAAGCAAAGGAAGGAGGCTGAGAAAAAATATTGTTCCATGATGACTGCAGAGAATTTTGAAACTTATACCCAAATAGCCCGTTCCACTCGCAAGCTCCTCAAAAAAAAGAAATTTGAGGGTTGGAGACGTTTTTGTGAGTCCTTAAATCCAGATATTTGCCCATCGGTGGTTTGAAAAATATAAGAAGATTTAAATCAGCTTTCTATTCGTCTTCATCAGGTACATTGAAGACAATATTTTGTACAAAAATAATAAAAAAAAAAAAAAAGTACATTATCTATTGAACTAGCCGACCAATTTATGGACAAGTTGGCTCCTGCATCTGCTCCCGACTTTAATAATACCCAGTGTTGTATTCCTTATTCAGTAGCTTGTAGTTATACAGACCTTAATGCTCCCTTTTCTTTTTCTGAACTAAAAGGCGGGCTCAGCTATAGTATACTGCCCGCTGAGTTGGACGTTCATATTTTTTTTACAGAAAGACCTTGATGTGTTAAGCCTTGCACTAAAATATTTTACTCCGAATTCTAATACTTTTCGAGATATAATTTTTTGAAAATTGCAAATTTTCACCACTTTTGACTATTTCTTACGACATTTGCCATAGATTACAGACTCATTGACGTTTAGTTGGCGTGGTAAAGTTTCGTTTTACGTATTTTAATCCGTTCCAAACATAAAAAGTATTACAAAATGTTAATAAGCTTATAATATGTGTACCGATTATTGGAAAAACGGAACGCGTGCATTGGCGCCAAAATTCAAATCTATGAGTCATCGTTTTACGCGTATTTCAGTTATAAGGTTATAAGGTTAAAAAAAAAACGTTTAAAGGGTATAGGTTTAATTATTTAACTAAAAAGGTATAAAGGGAGGTTATTATATGTATATTTAGGTACTTGAGCATATGATACACAAAACCGAATCGGCACACCCCGACTCCACGCAGTCTTGTCTGCCCTACCCCTAGAGTGTTTTTTTTTAAGCGCGTAGCCAGAAGCTCGCGTAGGAGGTCCTGAATGAAGCGAGCCTACGAGGCCGAGTGGAGCGAAGGGGGGAGGAGGCGAGCGAAGCGAGCCGGCGACCTCCGCAGCGAAACGAAGGTCGAGTAGGCGAAGCTTCATTCAGGGGCGACGAAGCGAGTCTTCTGGCGTAGCCCATTCTAATTAAGAAATTAACCTTTTCCACTACCTAAAACAAAAGGTAAGGTAGTTTAAAGTTGGTATAATTAATTAAAAGGTATAAAAGTAAAACCTAACTTCAAAATTTAAAAAAATTAATATCTCGGAAACTACTAAAATTCGGAACGTCTTACTTGGAGGGGGGTATATCCCCTCCCCCCCTCCCCTAACCCCTTCTCCCTCCGCCGCGGGCAGTATACTATAGCCAAAAGGCGTGTTGTCTTATGTAAAAGACTCATCACCGACCAGAAAAAAAAGAAGACGGTCAAGTCCATAGATTAAAGATAGCTTACTTAAATGAAGCGCAGACGTTGGGGGAGGCAAGGAATATATATAATTTTGACCATTGTTAAATTATTTATCTTGTGTCCCGCTTTCTCTCATTATATAATGCGTCTCCCCGACGTGACCTCTTTCTAATACTATGTACATATAGAACAAATCTAGAGTGGTGGGAGATCGGAAACGGATGTAGTAACAAATTTTTTCTGGTGCGGCTCTGGGTTCGAATCGATAATTTAGAAAAACGGTATAATTTTCACAGCAATATTTTAATCGATACGTACCGGTTTTTTTACCGATTTTTGCTAATTACCGGTTTTTATATTTACTGGTAGCCATAAAAATAGATTTAATGGAAAAATAAAACAAAATCGGGATATTTATAATAATAAGAATTTTATTTCAATAATTTACCACCGTTTCGGATAGCAGTCTACTGAGAAGAACCGGCAAGAAACTCTACAGCTTTTATTTTTTTAATTTTTATTACAAAATACATAGCCACTCCTCATTAAAAAAACCGTATGTGTACAATTCACACGGCAGAAGCACAGAATAATATAATAGTACTGACGTACAGAAGTCTCACTCCTTTGATGTTGACTACTTGCCGACGTTTTAATAGCCTACATAATTATTATTAAAAAGATAAATCACGCACGCAAGCTAAATTAAACTTTATCGCCGCGCGCGAGTGTCCGTATTGCTTTGCATCTTTTCCCTTTCCTACGTCACGGACGACATTGCGAGCTTGTCTAGGGCTGTCAGCAAACAGTACAACAATACAGTAGGTTTTTCGAATTGGTAAGTAAGGTACCTACTCTGACTATGATCGACTGTGTTTACTGTGTGTCGCTACACAGTGAGTTCTTCACTACGCACGCAACTTGCAAGGTCATTCGTCGCGGCGAAGCAGTGCGGCGAAACATAATATTTCGCTCGGAGAGGTAGGTACACTTCGATCACGGAAATATATAAATATATATTCCGTGCCCTTACTCTAAATCGGCAAGGTGTAATAAGAATTAGGGAGTAAGGGCCTAACTAGGGCGAGCGTATTCCCTGCGACTCGTTTGTACTTCCTACAGCTCGTGCCTCGATTCAAAAAAATTACTTGAAAAGAGGCTCATTTAAGTTTGACATGCATTGTACCTGTTCCGCGATAGAAGTACTATTGACTACTTATTATTGTATTGACTACTTGCTGACTTGCTTGCTAGCTTTAATAGCCTAAATAATGATGATTAATTCCACGCAACAATAATTATGGTTGCAGCGACTTTTTGCCATTATAATTATAAAGATCGATAGACCATTATATATACATGAGTTTAAATGTCTACACCTATTTATCCTACAAATAATTAATATGCTAAACACTTAACTTAAACTATTAAACAAATATTTTCAAAAAACTATTTACGAAAACAGCGTTAAATTCACTAGCACGTCGCTCGCTTATAACGCGCCAGCCCCGACTACGTAAGCATTCCGGGAATGAGCGCGATCGTCGGTATTTTCGTCGCGCAAGTACCAAGAGTGACACAGGCCTGGCAGAAGTGAAACTTCATAATAGTTGCCTATCAGAGCATCAAAATCACATTCTCTCGCAAGCTAAATCCCATAATGAATATGTTTGTCTCTTTTTAGTGTCGCTTTTTCGTTTCATCGAATTTACAAATCGCAACGATTGTATAGAAGTTTCACTTCAATAATAATCTTTATATAAAAGCGAAATACCACTCACTCACTCACTGACTAATCACGATATCTCAGGAACTATAAAGCGTACAGACTTGAAATTTGGAAGGTAGATTCCTTCTATGGTGTAGACGCCAGCTAAGAAAGGGTTTTGAGAAAATCCACCCCTAAAGGGTTAAAATAGGGGTTGGAAGTTTGTATGAAAGTCCTTTGTTTTTGAAGTTAGAGACTTGAAAATAGGCAATTAAGTTAATAGTTATAAATAATAAAAACCTGTATAAGCAATTTTACGAAAACGTACCCCAATAGGGGTGAAATGGGGGTTGGAAGCTTACATAAGGGTTTCAAGTTTTTGAAGTAAGAGGCTTGAAAATCGGGATTTAGTTTAATAGCTTTAAATAATAATAACCTGTAAAAGCAATTTTACGAAAATCCACCCCAAAAGGGGTGAAATGGGGGTGAAAGGTTACATACAAATTTAATGACTTTGAAGTATAAACATGAAAATCAGCATTTAAGTTATCAGTTTTAAACAATTAAAAACCTGCATAAGCTATATTATAAAGCGTCTATAGATAGGCTGTTTGCAGCGGGAAAATTTCATTATCTCATAAGAAATGAACAATTGTACGCGGAAGAAGTCGCGGGCGACCTCTAGTATATTATAATATACAAAATTTCAGCGATATCAAAGAGTAATATTTTGAATTTTATTCTTTGTTAACACTGAAATTTTGTACCAACTGCAGTCGCTGATTAGATTTCTAACAATTCTGTTCTGTTACTACAAAACACAGTTAACTTCTTCACAGCCTTATGACGATTTTAAATTCTAAATAAAGCAATGATGAAAGTGATTACATAAATAGCCATTATAATATCAAGATCTATTCATTCTTATCAAGACCTCGACTGTGAACAAGGGGAAAGTTTTAACAATTTTGAAAATAATGTACGCCTAATGTACCCTCTCATAACCTGTTAAGCTTCGAGGTGATAGGTAATCAACGAAGGTAATGCATAAAATTTAATCTGAATTGGAAAAAAAATTGTAGAAATTAAGGAAAAAAAAAATTGGCAGTCATAGGGACTGCCGGTAGTAGTGAAAACGAATATTGAAATATATTTTTTTCTAATTAAAAAAAATATTTAATAATTATAAAATAATTTCAAATATAAACTTTAAAACTAAGACATTAAAGTTTAATTACGAATGTCCTATATTATTATACTTAAGACCTTTTTTCTTAAGAACGTTTTCCACATTTTTACCCCCTACAACATCAGAAGTAAAGTTGTTATACTGAATGTCTAATTTTGGTCTATTAATTAAACGACTAAAAGTACCCAGCATCTTATCATTATCGGCAGTGCAATTGCATACAAAGATTGTCCAGTCGTTATATTATTGATTAACAATGTTTTGAACAATGAAACAAAATTATGACAGTCAGGATGTGTGCTAGCACACACACACACCTGACCTCTTATTTGAGAGAAAAAAAAATCCAGAGGATCCTGGTTCAGACTTAAGAATTTAACACCTAGAATTTTTATTAAATCTGCCCAAAGATGCTCAACAGTTTTTATATCATGAATGAAATTTCGTAACGAGATCGGGTTACTTTCTCTAGAGTCTGTAGCGTCAAATTTCATTGATTGTAATTTCTTCAATGCGTTATTCCAAAACTCTAAATGAGTTGAATTTAAGGACAAAGAATTACATAATCCACTTCTAGTATGGCCAGAACAGTTCAAGCTGTCGAACAAATCGTTTATGAATAAGATAACCTCTGCTGTGAAAAAGCCATTATCAATGTTAATATCTGGAACACAATAATTATGAACTATTTGCAGATCTTCATATGCCGTCATCTTCATCGTCAAGGCAGTGGACACCGTTCTGCTGAAGACTTGCGCAGCTAATTTGACCTGTAAAGTAGAAAGTTGCAATTTGATTAAAATTGAAAAAAAAAGCAGAAATATCAATATTGAAAGCAGCGATAGCCTACTTCAGCCTACTAGTTGGGGTCTGGGATTTGATCCCCACATCTAACTTTTCAGAGTTTTGTTTTATGCATGCCTACAGGTTCTCCATAACAAAGGTTTGTGAAGTCTAGGTTTGTTAGACCTATGCTTGGCCCACATGGTACACAACTAATATTCAATTTATTATTAACTAGATGATTCCCGCGACTTCTTCTGCGTGGACCAAGTTTTTTCAAGTAGCCTATGTCCTTCCCCGGGATATAACCTATCCCTGTACCAAATTTCATCAATATCGGTTGAACAGATGGGCCGTGAAAGCGTAGCAGGCAGACAGACAGACAGACAGACACACTTTCGCATTAATCTTAATATATATAAATCTCGTGTCACAATGTTTGTCCTCAATGAACTCCTAAACCACTTAACCGATTATAATAAAATTTGCACACCATGTGCAGTTCGATCCAACTTGAGAGATAGGATAGTTTAAATCTTAAAAAAACATCAATTCACGCGGACGAAGTCGCGGGCATCATCTAGTAATATTAGTATGGATTTGATGCAGCAACATTGAAATATTCTATTAATTATATTATACTGGATTTATTATTATATTAGATCATATCCACGTGGATTAATGTTTTTCATTCGAACTGTGGGAATTCTTTCATTTTCAGGGATAAAAAGTAGCCAATGTCTTGCCCCAAGACAACCTACCGTACCAAATTTCATCAAAATCAGTTAAACAGATGACCCGTGAAAGCAGATTTATAATATTAGTATGGATTTTAAATATACTTGCCTTCATCTTGTCATAAGAACTTGGATTAATATGTTTGTCTGTCAATTTGGTAGTTCTTGCACGGCCCCTTGCGCCATCTGAAGCATACAGGTCCACAATGAACTTCCACTCAGCACGCTTAGTTCCAATCAGCAGGGGTTTTTTCTGGAAATTATTGCGAAAACATTTGAGTAGATGTGGAACATCATACATATGGTATAACTTATATTTCTTGTCAATCGTATAATGAAAGATATTTGGATCTCCGTTGCCATTAAGAAGTATTTCTTCCCGTGTGTCAGCTGTTAATGAATTTATTGCAGCAACATTGGCCGAGCCTTGATCTGATACTGTACATCTCAATATAAATCCTGTTTTAAACATTGCTACAATTATCTCTTTATAGATAGAAGATATTTTTCAATTTTAAAGTTTTTACTCCATCACGAACAAAATAAAAAGCTATTGGTATTTTCCAAGATGAAAAAATACCACGCAACATAAAAACTAAAGCTTTGTCAGCAACATTACTAGTGCGTTCACCACCTCCTAGATCTTCAAAACCTTCAATGACCCCAGTATGAAAATTAAAAAACAAATTTTTATTGATTGCCATTTCATCAAACATCAATACACACTGCAACCCCATTGAATTTTGGTTCTTAGCTGCATCTGCCAAGTGTTGAAATATAAATTCATTAATACCTGGTCTCAATGGGATGTCACTTAACATAGAGCCTATAGTAGTTTTACTTGGTAACTGTAACCCGTGTTTTTGTAAGAATCTGTAACATTTTGGACTCAATTTATATAAAGAAACTGCAAAAACTTTTTCATCATCTGTGTATCTCGAACCTTTTACTTTTATACCAGTTAATCTTAATTGTGAGTCCAATAATATTTTTCCAAAATTACTCAGAAGAGGATACTTTTAAATGAACAGTTTTACTTTAGAAGACCATGAGAGTGACTTTGATTTTAATTTATTATATCTCAGTCATATTCCTCAACTTCATTTTTAACATTTGATTTCCCACACATAGCTTTTGCTTACGAGAGGTCTCATTTTCACCTAACCGAACTCTGGGAACTAAATCTGACTTAACACGTGTCTTATGACGTCTAGAATGTGATTTTACATGTACCGGAGTGCTCTGTAAAGCAGCAATATCAGAAGGCATGGAATAAGATGGAATAGGGCTCAGTCGAGTCGCAGTTGGCTCTAATAAATCAGGTTCAGTATTTTCATTACTTATAGCCTCACATAGGACTTGCTCATTTGTAGGTACAACAGTCTTGTTGTTACAATCAGGTTCAGTAGGATTTGTACTTACTCTCGCATCACACATTGGACTCATTTGTAGGGGCAACAAAAGTCTTATAGTTACAATCAGATACAGAATTACCTCTTTTTGAGAAGACTTTGTAATGTGGGACTTGATCATTCTTAGATGGATCAGACTGTTTAGTGCATCGAAATAGAATGGGTACTAAAATTCTATATCAATGGCTTATTTATTGCAAGCGAGGAGACTGATAGGATCTGATTTAGAACTCCTCCTTACCTGATTGTATATGAAATACTTCTAAAAATGAACTTCACATAGGTTTGTTTTGCAAGTTCAAGCAAGGGATTGCGTCTGATGTTTAATGATTTTAAGTTTTAACCAAGATGATCCAACAAAGAATGTGAACTTCTTTTTTTCCTTCATCCTAACATTTTAAATGGACTTACCTAAGGATATTTGCGGAGAAATGGAGATCCAATTAACCACACCTTTCACCTAGATTCATTTGTAAACTGTACCATGCGTAAATTGAAGGTGCTTTAACACCCCCCAGGAACACAATATGACAATACCGCTTCATCGTGGATAAATTAAGTATTTCAGCACTTGAAAATTTTAACAGTAAAACTCGTAAGTATGTAAGATCATATTGCAGCAGAATAACAAGCATATAACATACTAGGTATACATATCTAAAATAAAACAAAATAGAATCAAAATAAAATCACTCTTTTGCAACTTTGAAATTCTCCCACAAAAATTACAATTCTCACAACAGAAAAATTGCTTTGCTTTGAACGCCATGTTTTTTATTTTCATATTAGCTGGCTGGCTTCTTATTGGCAGATAAGAAAAAATGGTTGCTTTCTTATTGGCTGGTTTAAAATTCATTCAACCAATTAGAATTCAGTTTTGTTAGAAAGGGATGGCGCCGGTTATGCCATACAAAATGACCGGGACAGACTGATACATCTGCTTGACCCTCGAGTTTGCATGGCTTGAGACTCATCTCCAGGCGAAGATGGCATTACATACTCTTTCTTGATAAACTGCAGTGACGCTTCTTTGAACTACCTACTATTTGAGTATTATTGATGCCATTATGTTGTCTGGTAATATTCCTTCTTCTTGGAAAACCCAAGCCATAATCCCTATACCAAAACCAAACAAACCAGCCTCCGATGTTTCTTCTTTTCGTCCAATAGCCCTATCCTTAGTTCTTGCCAAAATAGCTGAGCATCTTGGTTAGAATTTTTCATTGAAAATAGTAACATTTTGACAGCCAATCAGCTGGGATTCAGAAAAGGCCGTAGCACCATAGACAATATTAGTATTTTTGTTTCGGATATTCGTTTATCTTTCTCGAATAATAAGTCAGTTCTTGCGGCCTTTCTTGATATCAGCTCTGCGTATGATAATGTGCTGGTCTCAGTAATGCATAAAAAATTGCATGACCTTCATGTACCTCAATTATTAATTACATTTATCATTAATATGCTTTCTGAAAGATGTATTAAATTAGACCTAAACAATGGTACTCAAATATCAAGGCTCGTATGGAGAGGTCTGCCCCAGGGGTCAGTCCTTAGTCCATTATTGTACAATGTATATACCTATGATTTAGAGACCTCCTTGAACTCAGATGTAAATGTCTTGCAATATGCTGATGACCTTCTTTTATACAACTCAGACATTTCTATAGAAAAAGCTAGTAGCTGCTTAACCACTACTCTTAATAAGCTAAATGATTGGTTAGATGACAATGGACTGGAATTGTCTGTTAGTAAAAGCATCGTGGTTCTATTTTCTAGACGGAGAATTATACCTGATTTCAGAGTACTTTATAGGGATAATCCTATCCCTGTAAAGTCTGAAGCAAAATTCTTGGGAGTTATTTTAGATTCCAAACTTACTGGAGTACCTCACTGTGACTATATTGTAACTAAATGTGAAAGAAACTTAAACATGATCAGGTGCCTAACCGGTGTTTGGTGGGGTGCCCATCCTTCGACCTTGCGTCTTATTTATAACGCCCTCATTCGTAGCTTACTAGATTATGCCACTTTTATTTTAGAACCCTGTAATGCTGCTGCTCTTAACAAATTAGATTGTGTGCAGGCTAAAGCTTTAAGGATCATCCTTGGAGCCATGAAATCTAGTCCTATTAATGCTATGCAAATAGAGTGTGTTGAACCACCTCTAAGTCTAAGACGTAAATTTTTATCTGATAGGTATTTATTTAAAGCCATGCAATTTTCTCATCATCCTTTACGTGATAAACTTCAACTCCTTTTGGAATTCATAGATACTTGTTCATACTGGTCTCGTAAATCTCCTCCCTGCCTTATTAAAAGCTATCGAATATTTTGCTCCATACAAGCGCCAATGTATAATACATATTGTTATCCTATTTTTAACCGACTTCCAAAAAAGGAGGAGGTTCTCAATTCGGCGCGTATCTTTTTTTTTTTGATAGTAAATTTAAAGCATTAATAATCTCTCCGAATGTTAGAATCAATCCAGATATTCCAAGAAATCAATTGGAAGCCCCTCAATATGTGAACATATTGAAAGATAACGAATTTACGGATTTTCATTACATATATAGTGATACTTCTAAGCATGCACCAGATGGCATAGTCGGAGTGGGAGTTTTCCATTTTCAGTATAATATTGTCCAAAAAATAAAACTACCGCCTGAATCATCTGTATTTACTGGAGAATGTCTTGGTCTGTTTAAATCAGTTGAATATATACTTCTTGCCAAACTTAAGAAATCTATTATATTTACGGACTCTATGAGTGCTCTGCAAGCTTTATCTAGGTTTCCATTAAAATATGCTCAGATTAACCATGTTGTTATTAAAATTAGAAACCTCCTAGTTACGTGTGAAGAAAGAGGCTATACAGTGGTGTTTTCCTGGGTACCAGGTCACTCTGGTATTTCGGGAAACGAACGTGCTGATCAGCTTGCTAACGAGGCTATTTCATGCGGAGATATGGCAGATGCAGACTATTGTAACTCTGCCTATGATTTGTGTACATTATCAAAACATTCCCTTCAAGAATCTTGGAGAGTGGCTTGGGCGACCTCTAGCCAGTCAAAAGGTAGAACATATGCTAGGATTCAAAACTTTATTCCGTCAAAGCCATGGTTCTCACGTTTGAGGTTGGGCAGGAGGGTGACGTGTATCTTGACGCGTATGCGTTTGGGTCACGTTTGTTCACCTGTTCAACTGGCAAAATTTGGAATTGTGGATAGTGATTTGTGTGAATGTGGTGAGGTGGGTGACTTGAACCATATATTTTTAACATGCCCAGTATATAACAGGGATGCATTTTACCAGGGTCTTATTCAGTGTCATATCCCATTTCCGACTTCTGTTGACATCCTCTTGTCCTCTGATGAACCTTGTGTATATAAACTTTTTTCCTCATTTATCTTACTTAATGATATTATACTGTAAATATGTAGTTAGTACCTATGTATATTCCATTTTATATTATTTTCTACCCTTTTCTGATCCTTTCCAAATTCCGTTTTTTTAAAAAAAAATTTGATTTTACTATTTTAAAATAAGTTTCTCCGTTTTATTATTTTAAAAAAAAAAAAAAAAACTTGACTATGGCTCAAACGCTCGACGCGCGGAGCCATCGAAACCATAGAGTAGGATGTATAAAAGGGTAATCGAAACCAACCAAAACAAAAAAATAACCTAAAATAAACCTTATAATCATAGCTGAATATGTTTGTAAATTTATCTAAACTTAGTATTTCTGAAATTTTATTGGTATTATTGTATTTATTTAACGATTACGTGATTTTCATTTAAGCGTAATATAGGTAATATATATCCAGTACTTATGTTCCTGTTTTATAAATCGCTTCGCTCATTACATGCACTGTTAAATATTTCGAAAAACCACAAAATGAACCAAGATAAGTGTTATTTTAGATACATTAAAAATGAGGATAAAATAAACATATCATTCCTCTATAAAGTTAAAGATAATTTGCGCCAGTTTAATTTAAGCAGGAAATCTTCCGAAACTTTACAAACATTATGTATTCGCATCGCAACAAATGTTCAGAAAATTTATAACAAGAAATCGAAAAAGAAAGTCACTGAAAGCGAACCTGATGTAATAGTAAAGATCTATGACAGTAAACTGAATCCAATTTCTGAGGATTGCACTTGTTCAGCTTTATTTAATTACCAGGATACATTAGTCTTAAAAATCTCAGAGCACTTGTATGACATAGTACTAAATGCTCCATGGGTTATCAGTTTTAACTTGCCTAAAGCTATTATAGTAGGATTTCCAGTATATCCTGAAAATTTAAATACACTTTACACTGATCAACAACTGAGTATTTTTAATTGGTATAAAGGAAATGCTAACAATAACAAAGAAATAAGTGATACACACATTCAATGGCAATTCATTGTAAACAGCTTTTACTACACTCCAACAATAGATGATATTGGTTTAAAACTAAAATGTGAATGTATTCCAGGTAAATACAATAAATTGTTTTTTTTTTGTTAATAAAGGTATGGAATAATATGTAATTGTAGTGTTTTTACAGTCAACAGCACAACTGTTGGTCCAGCTGTGGAAGATCTTTCAAAGAATGTGGTGGAAGCTGGACCTGGACCTTGTCCATTTGAAACAAGACAGCTATTTACTACACAAAAATTAGAAGGAAAAAGGTAAACTCATAAATCTCCCTCTCTCACATATTTAGAATTCAATGGTTTATTTATGTTACTGTAAAATTGTAAAAACTGTTAGATTATATTCTAAAGATTTTTATCTTGAGAGATTGTAAACTGTTGAAAGATTACAATTTAACACATTATTTTTCGGTAGATTGTAATCTGTTAGGTATGTAAACTCGATAGAACCTAAGTTGTTGTCTAAGTAACCTACCTGGTTATTTATGTCGAACCCAAACCTAACCTACAAGAAAGAGACAAGAAAACTTAAATACAATGGATATTTCATAAATTGACACTCAGAACATTGAACAGTTGATAATCTGTGGACAGTTTATAATCTATCGAGTTAAAAAGCCTTACATTATAATACAATCTAATGGTTTTTACAATTTGACGGTGACATATACCTACACAGAAAAATGCCTGCCGTGACTATATAAAACTACTATTGTTGAACTAAGTAATATTATTTATGATATCTTTCTGAGTTTATAACTAATTATAACTCTCTATTCCAGCTTTCGCTGTGTTTCATACAATATATTGGCAGATTTATACTGTGACTCTGATTATACAAGAACAACTCTTCATCCTTATTGTCCTCCCTATGCATTGCATATAGATTACAGAAAACAGCTAATCTTAAAAGAGTTGCAAGGTAGGCTATTAAAAATGATGATCTATTCTTGTTTGTGTAGCTAAAGTTGGGTACAGATTTATGAAATGTAACATGAAAGGAACATTTCATAAGTGTGTATATAGCGCGCGCACGTGAGCATGTACCTACTCGCATCTGTTTCGCAAGACGTCCACACTGGGAATTCTGTTACATTGCATGATACATTGTGACAATGTGGATGGCAAATTCTTTCTTTGCATGTTACATTTCGTAAATCTGTACCCGACTTTAGGCCAGGGGTATATCTTGTTTGTAGTACATACTGTTCTGACTTTCATAGTTAGAAACATCTACTTATTTAAATAATTATATAATTTTTTACTATATGTAGGTACAAAATATATGCATATATTATAGTGTTTTATGATAGTAAATATTATATATGCATATACTTTATCACAATTAACTGAAATAGATAGTGGATTATGAAATGGTTTATATTTAAAATAATTTACATTTTTATTTATTTTATGTTGCAGGTTACAATGCTGATATAATTTGCCTTCAAGAAGTAGACAGAAAGATTTTTAACAGCAGTTTATTGCCATTCTTAGCATGTGATGGTTTGAAAGGTTTGTTTTATAAAAAAGGTAAGTTAGTTGCTGAAGGTTTGGCTTGCTTCTATAGAGAAAAAAGATTCAGGTAAGTCCCTATGAAAAGGTATCTTCTTAATTTCAATATTATAAATAATGTCTTTCATGGCCTATTTGTTTGATTTTGCCAAAATTTTATGCAGAGATCGGTTGCATGATGGGGAAGGGTCTAGGCTACTCTACTCAACTAGAAAGGATCATAGAATTTTTCAATAACCTAAATCGCCACGGACAAAGGGTCCCAATACACCACATCGAAATAGACCTTTCATCGATAGATCGACCTTAGATCGATTTATACGAGAAGGATGCTTTCGATGTCATGAACTATTATGACATCGAAAGCATATGAAATCAAATGTTCAATAAATCAAATTTATAAGAACGAAGCCTTAGCAAATCAACAAGGCGTGATAGTTTTACTAAGGATAGAAATGAAAATTAAATAATTAAGATGAGGTGAAATGAAAATCGCTTATTGGTGACTACTTATTATTTAAATGGAAATTTTTGGTTCCTGCTGGAACTCTTTAATTTTCTGGAATGAAAAGTAGCTTATGTGTTAATCCATCAATCTATCCAAACTTTCGCATTTATATCCATTATACTACTTACTTTTATATTATTAAAAATGCGAAAGTATGTCTGTCTGCTATGCTAATTACGTCTTTTCAGGTTATTGGGAGACAAACAAATATTACTAGCTGAAGCCTTAAAAAGTGAACCATGTTTATATGAAATATGGAATACAATTAGAGACAACCAGCCACTAGTTGTAAGAGTGTTAGACAGATCAACTGTAGCAAGTGCTACATTTCTACAATCAATTGAAAACCCAAATGAAATACTTTTAGTTGGAAATACACATTTATATTTTCATCCTGATGCAGATCATATACGATTGATACAAGGAGGAATCGTAATATACTGGTTAAGTGATTTACAGAAAAAATTTACTGAAGAGGTAATTAATAATACAATGGCCGGTTTCTGAATTGAGAATTTCATATTGAATCTGTCTCAAAGACTACTTAGGGACTACCTAAGCAAATTTTTGTTTCTGAATTGATATTGTGTAAGGTTTGAGAGTTGGAACTTGCTGTTTTTGCTTGAATGCTTAGTTCTGAAATCGGCCCAAATCCCAATATCAATTCAGAAACAAAAATTTGCTTAATTAGTCCATAAGTAGTCTTTGAGACAGACTCAAAGTTATCAAAATTTAAAAAAAGCAAAATGACACATTGATGATATGTTTTTGTGAAGACGTATCCTCGGAGGTCTTTGTATTCTTGGTCAAAACCTTATTAGAAAACCTAGGTTACCGGTTCTGTAGCTATTTATTACTCTCAACCACCTATCCACACTGTAATGGTAGCAAGTAGGTAGGTATCTTATTAATATTTGACGACCTCCGTGGCGCAGTGTTGAGCGCTGTTGCCTTAACGTGCGGAGGTCCCGGGTTCGATTCCCGGCGGGGTCAATTTGGGAATTTATAATTTCTGAAATTTCCCTGGTCTGGCCTGGTGGGAGGCTTCGGCCGTGGCTAGTTACCACCCTACCGGCAAAGACGTGCCGCCAAGCGATTTAGCGTTCCGGTACGATGCCGTGTAGAAACCGAAAGGGGTAGGTATGGGTTTAATACAACTGCCATGCCCCTAACTGGTTAGCCCGCTACCATCTTAGACTGCATCATCATCATCACTTACCATCAGGTGAGATTGCAGTCAAGGGCTAACTTGTACTGGATTAAAAAAGAAAAAAAAATTTTAAATGCGAAAGTGTGTTTGTTTGTTTATTGGTTTTTCCTTCAATCCCGCCGCAACGGATCGACGTAAATTTTGGCATGGTTATAGTTGAGGACCTGGAGTGTGACATGGAGGCTACTTTTTATCCCGGAAAATTAAGAAGTTCCCGCGGGATTAAAAAAACTTAAACCACGCTGATGAAGTCGCGGGCATCAGCTAGTTAAGAGAAACGGACACTGGTCTGAACAGAAAGTGCATAAACGCGGTCGCTGCTAGGATACAGCTCCTTGTGAATGCGAATGTAGCACCGCAGTCGTCGCAGTGCAGGTCTAGTAAGTATGTGCAGGCTCGTCGAAAGTAGGACATTGTAGACAGACTACCATATATGCCTTCGAAAAAGGCCCGCGAAGCGTGTGTTAGTGTGTTAGCTAGGCCAAACCTGGAACCCCAGGGCCCAGAGCGGTAGGCATTAGGGATGTGACATTGTACCGCGTCCTCCGTAAAAAGCACTTGTGCAAACCCACTGACCTTGAAAAAAGCACACAATAAAAAACAGGACAGCCTACATTAGTAGCACTAATTGTTACTACTTACTACCTAAAATTATAGTAACTCGCCCCAGCGGATTTGAGCAGGACGGCAGCAGATTAGAAGGTTGTACCTAGATAGGAAAGCACTCATGTTCAGCCGCTACCAAGCCAAGAAATAGAATGAAAGTGTACATTTTATATTTTAATGAAAATTTTACCTTATTGGTTTTCAGTATCCAGGAAAAAGAATCAGTATAATTCTGTGCGGTGATTTTAATAGTGTCCCTTCATGTGGAATTTATCAGTTGTTCACTACAGGCTCAGCACCAGCTGACTTACCTGATTGGAGTTCTAGTAAGTATTTACCTTTAAATAAAACGATTTGGTTTCAACAACCATTGGGTTTTATATTTTTACTCCTTGAATAAGTGATGATGCCAAGATTTCGTTCAATGAAAACTTTAGTACAACACTTCAGCTTCAATAGACCATTAAACCATTTCTTCACACCCTATAATATCAATATGTAATGTAAATAGTTAATAAAATCCATATACCTACTTATACAATAATAGAAAATGCGAGAGTGAGTCTCTCTGCTTCACACTTTCATGGTTCATTTGTTCAACCGATATAGAGGTACTGGTACTGAGATAGGTTGCATCCCGGGGAAGGAGATTTTTATCCCAGAAAATCAAAGAGTTCCCACGTGAATGAAAATAATCCACGTGGACGTAGTCTCGCGAACCATATAGTTTATTATCTTTATAAAAATGTATAAAGGCATACCCTGAGAAATCTTAACAAATCAACTTGCAATTTCAGATCCAAATGAAGCAGTTAAAGGTCTAAACTTGGCACAAAATGTTCCACTGGATAGTGCATGTGGAACCCCAATGTATACAAACTTTACAGATGGATTTGCAGACTGCTTAGATTACATTTTTTATGAAAAAAGTAAACTCTTAGTACAACAAGTAAGTAACAGATAAATTTTTTTGACAATTAATCATTATTTTGATACCAAATACAGTAGCAAACATAATAAGTCTATGCCAAATATACTTATTCGAGACACTGTATATGCCAATTCAACGGTGGATGAGCATATGCCAGTGAATTATCATGTGAATTTTGTTTGCTTGCGATGGCAAGCAGCAGCAGTCAGCAAGCATTGACACTAATTGTCCTTATTGGATATGCCTTGCTAACCTTGCTACTGTTGCTTGGATAACCTTGCTACTGTTTTCTGTCCGGTGCCGCAGCATGATGACAGTAACCAAGAATCAATGAAATTATGAATTTATCTAATGAATTCATGGATTATAAAAAACGTATTTATTTTTCAATTTCGAGTGAGATTGCTATTTATATTGATAAAATAAAACTATAAAATGCAGCAATCCGCCATATTGCATAAAACACAAAGAAGCGAATGACGTCACAATTGTTTGTTTTCGAGCTTTGAAAATCACACTATTGCTTACTGCACACTGCACAGAGTACATTGGTAAAAACAATATTGACGTCACAACGACGCCATGACACCGCCGAACGTTTTGGCGTGAATTTTAAAATTTAAATTTCAAATGCTAATTTTATCTACCAAACTTTATTTTTCTATTGAAATAAGATATTTTTTCGAAATAGTAGATACTTCCGAACATAATCTGACCATTTTTCAAAATCAGACATCATGCCTATTCTCGAATCGGCCCTGCCATCCGTGTCGTCGAGTTGGTTTGATCCACTTGCAATTTGGGAATTTATGGATCCATTCTAATCACAGAAATCATACCGATTATGTGATCGCAAAACTAGACACTTGTATAATAATTAATCAAATCTTTATTCATGGTGCTATTGCAATATAAAATAGGTACTAGGTATTATCAGTTGAATAATTAACATAACATCCTAATTTCTAGCTATACAATAGATATATTTAGCAATCCTACGTGAAATTTTATAACTATAATGTTTTCAGGTTATACCATTCCCAAGCGATGAAGAGTTGAAAGCGCATACAGCATTACCTAGCATAGTTTTTCCGTCTGACCATATTGCGATTATATCAGATTTGGAATTTCAATAACATATTATTATCGTAAAATATGCGTGAGGCATAAAAAGATCTGGCGACCAAAGTTCGACTGTCAAACCAATAGCGTGACGTCACAGACAGCCTAACATTAGACTATCAATATGTAGTGAAATGTTCGTAGAATTGATAATTTCATAAACTAATCGAGCATTTCGTGAAATGGCGACGTTTTATTAAATAGTAGACTTTTACCCGACCAGCTACTGTTGTCGATTTGTGGACGTTTTATCATAGCATTCATGTGGTAGGTGTCCATACATTTGGGACAGATCCCCATTTTCGAATAGTATTGTCACCCTTTTCTAGCATCCTATCATGATCATTTATCATAATATACCGCCGCCATGATGAATTGCATAAATAACGCGCGAATTGCTGGGGGGTGAATATCGCAAGCTGTACCACATAGATTTTTGTCTGTTCTGGCAGATTTTAGCGAACTAGAGGACGCCCGCGACTTCGTTCGCGTGGCTTAAGTTTTTTAATTCCCACAGGCACGCCTTAATTTTCCGGGCTAAAAAGAAGCCTGTGTCACTCTCCAAGTACCAAACTATACCCATGTAAAAAATCTCGTCGATCCGTTGCTCTGTTGCGGCGTGATTGAAGGACAAACTCTCTATTTGACGTCCTTGGGGATAGAAATTTCAAAAACTATAAAATCCGTATTTCATCATTAGCGGAAGCCCAAATACCAAGTTTCATGGCTATAGCAGCTTGAAAAACGACAGACTTTCATACAAACTATCAACCCCTATTTAACCCCATTGAGGCTAGAATTTTGAAAAGCTATGACAAACGTAATTCTTTATTTTTTACCGAAAGCCAAAATACAATAATGCCGGGATGACGTCATCCGCAGCTCAGACCTATCACCGACACAGACATCAGGCCGCCTTTAACCTGCAATGCAGGCCCTAGCCAAACCACGGATGGAAAACAATCACCGGGCTACTAAAATTACGAGGCCAGCCTCGAGGCCCGAAATCTCTCTTAGATCCCCCAATCGGACCATATCAATGAATGAATATCGTCAAACGATTTACATTCATTGATATGGTTAAGCTAATTATATCATGAAATGTTCAACAAACAGTGTAATATTTCATGAAACGCCACAGTTTCACAAAATACTCTAAATATTCAATTCTATGATATGGGCACGTCAGATAAATAATATCACCAGAGGCGCAGATCAGATTTATTATTTTTACCCGACTCTTACTTTATCTAGTCTATTATATTTTCAAGCCCTTACTGTAATTTAATTTGTACACACACATACACACGCTCTCTCTCACACACACACACACACACACACACACACACACACACACACACACACACACACACACACACACACACACACACACACACACTCACTGTAATAGTTAACTCACATGAATCGTAAAAATATACTCAGTACCTACTATTAAAGTAAGAGACGTTACTTCTGCTTTTACCTGCGTAAAAGGTTCCCCCATCTTTGAGCATCAGTTGAGCAAATCTTTCCTTTGTAAGGAACCCACGAGCTTCCTTGTCAAAGTAAAGAAAAGCTGCCAGCAACATTTCGGAGCTCGCTGGATAAAATCTAAAACAAATCCATAATTTATTATTACTTATAAAAAATATTATAAATGCGAAAGTGTGTCTGCTACGCTTTCACGGCCCATCTATTCAACCTATTTTGATTGGTGTAAATTGGTATAGGGAGTTTGTATCCCGGGTACATAGGCTGTATCCCGGGTACATAGGCTGTATCCCGGGTACATAGGCTTTATATCCATGAAGGAGTTAAAATGCATTATTGTAACCTTCAATCTGGAAGAGATCCAGAAGCTAAACACAGGATTGTAGGATTCTAGTTAGCTGCTGGGTCAACCCAATTTTTACTGCATTTATTTATACTGCATTTTAATTGTCTGTCATTTATTTGTTATTAGATAGATTTATTAATAATTAGATTAGATAGATTCATTGTGTTAAATTGGTACTTAATTAATTGTACGTTTCTAATTTTTGTCAATAAAGAATTATTATTATTAAGCTATTGCATAGCTTCTATCGCGGGCCTTGAGCGTGGAGACCGAATCCAGAAATTCCGTAACGAAAAAAAACCTAACAATTTGGTTGCTATGACTACTTGTGTTGTTGACTTCAAGTTGTTGAAAGTATAAAGGCGAAATAATTTTAAAGAATTATGTTTTCAATAGTCATATGGCCATGACCTATATTATCTATGACCGAGTCATACGTTTTCAATGAGGAACTTTCCAGCCTACGTTGCTTAGAAACATAATAGATGGCGCTCTGATGCACACTAAGGATATTATATAAAGGAGTACAATGAGATGATAATATTATTTTATTATTATTTTTATTTATTATTTATTTATTTTACATGTTTACAGAGTTATTTTAATTTGGTGTAAACATAAACTCAATTGAGTTTTACCGCACACCAATGCCGTCGACCTTAGGTTATAGAATACAATAAAAGGTACCTACGCTTAAATCTAATAATAAAATAGTGACAATACATCATCTAAAACGTAACGAGCTAAATGCAGGTAGGTTAAAAAAACTTACTTACAATGAGCGTAAAAAACCTTTTGTTCCATTCACTTATATAAGATATCATGATACAGGTGTTACGTAATTTTATTTTGAATTATGTAGTTTATTTAAATGAGTAGTGTATTTAAATAGGTAAGTAAATATAGTGAAGTAATAATATATATTTAGTTAATTACTTGAGCCCTATGCATAGTTACTAAGTATTTGCTTCAAATAAAAGTCTTTTAATTTAAATTTTATGTTTTTGTGTGTAATGACGTCTCTAAGAGATTTAGGTTATTTATTATTTATTATTTATTTATATTAATACTTAAATAATAATATTATTTATTATTATTTAAGTATTGTCTAATGCTCTATGGCCTGATGCCTGAAAAAGTTTTTACGATGAAAACTAAGGCCAGGCACTCACTATTTCGTTTTGCAATACGGTTGCTTGATTTGGTTGAATTCACTTAATTTTTTCGCCTTTGCATTGAATTTGGACTCCGACACCACTACTGTATATGAAGACCTGCCTACGACATTTGGATACAGATTCTCCTGCATATTGAAGAACAAGGAAGTTTCCAATTTTTTATCTTAACTTTAAAATATAAAGCTGAATTACAATGAAAACTGGTGAGCTTTTTAAATTATCTTCATAAATGACAAAGTTATGAATCATAACTTCGATATTTTTACCCTTGCGTTTCCAAATTGTCCGGCACGTGGCCGGTCGTCACTGCCGGATTCCACTAGCCGACGCGGGTTATATCAGGCAGTTTAAACTTTAAAATGGGTATAGTAAGCTACCCTTAAAATATAGTCATATGCCATCGCTTACTTTTTTGTAGACCTGTAAAACATCTGACATGGTGTTGCTGGGTCCAACGGCTGGTTCTATCAGGGAGTTACTTCAAACCTGCCAGAAATATGCTGCCAGGCATGGTTTAATCTATAACGTGCCTAAAAGTCAGTACATGATCTTTAGGGCCCCCAGGTACCAGTAAGCAGGTGCAATACGAGCCAAGTATTGCGCTAAACGGGGTTGCGCTCGCACATGTGCGTATTTTAAAAGACGAACATAATGCCGTCATACATAGTTTTGTTTTATCGACTTGATTTTTTTCCGACATCTTCAACAATTATTATTATATACTCTTTATTTGTACCACCATAGAAAAAAAAACAAAAGAAGAAAGAAAGAAAAAAACAGACTGATACAAAAGGCGGCCTTATCGCTTACTAGCGATCTCTACCAGGCAACCTTAGGAATAGGAAAAAAAAGGAAAAAAGGACGACGAATTTGACGACCTCCGTGGCGCAGTGTGTAGCGCTGTTGCCTTAACGTGCGGAGATCCCGGGTTCGATCCCCGGCATGGTCAATTTGGGAATTTATAATTTCTGAATTTTCCCTGGTCTGGCCTGGTGGGCTTCGGCCGTGGCTAGTTACCACCCTACCGGCAAAGACGTGCCGCCAAGCGATTGAGCGTTCCGGTACAATGCCGTGTAGAAACCGAATAGGGGTATGGGTTTAATATAACTGCCATGCCCCTAACAGGTTAGCCCGCTACCATCTTAGACTGCATCATCACTTACCATCAGGTGAGATCGCAGTCAAGGGCTGACTTGTAGTGGATAAAAAAAAAAAAAAAGGCTGCAGGTGGTGTCATCCTATAACATACATACATTCGAATAGCTACATACTAATACATAAACCAATAATAAACATTAATAAGACAATATTAAACCATATATATATATAAAAAATAGACATATATATATACTATAATTCAGTTTAAATAAGAAATATTGTTAATATAATTTTTAAAAATGTCTTCAGTTTGAAAGATAATTGTTACAGCATTTCTGAAAATGTCTAGTGATTTTGACTGGCGTATGGTCAGTGGAAGTGCATTCCAAAGCTCAGTAGCTTGCACAGCGAACAAGTTAGTATAAAACTTCGTTTTATGAGGAGGAATTTTCAGTGTTAAAGTTTGGCATGGTCTTAAGTCGGATTGCACTCCAAGAAAACTGAATTTCTCCTTGAGGTAGGAAGGAGTATTTAAGTGAAATAGCACACAGTACAGAAGAGAAAGTACATGCAAATCCCGGCGTCGGCGAATATGAAGCCACTTGAGCTTTTGACGAAATTCGGATATAATGTGGTCATATTTACGCAAACCAAATATGAACCGTATGGCAAGATTTTCGAGTCGCTCAAGCTTGGTTTTAGTTAAATTATCCTCATACTAGCTGATGCCCGCGACTTCATCCGCGTGGTTTAATTTTTTTTCATTCCCGCAGGAACTCCTTAATTATACGGGATAAAAAGCCTACGTCACTCCATGTCCTCAATTACTATACCCATACCAAAAATCACGTCGATCCGTTGCTCCGTTGCGGCGTGATTGAAGGACAAACCAACTAACCAACAAACAAACAAACACACTTTCTCATTTATAATATTAGTATGATTTCAACCAATTTACACAACTCATTAATGAATTATACACGTAAACCTTTCTCTTAAATAACTCCGTCGATTGGTGAAAACCGTATGGAAATCGGTTCGTATAGGTACCTAGTTTTTGAGTTTATCGCGTTCAGAGAGACAGATACGGAAGGGGGACTTTGTTTTATAATATCACAGTTTTACGATAGTAATATGACAGTGTGTAGTAGATCTACTTGCGTTTGGTGATGGATAGGGTTTTTTAATATATATAATACACAGACTCGGTATTTATAATAAATATATGTCACCGTAAGATTGTAAAAACCGTAAGATTGTAATCTAACGCTTTTTTTTCGATAGATTGTAAACAGTCGCAAGATTGTGAACCGTTCAATATTGTGTCAATTTTTGAAATATTCATTGTATTTACGTTTTCTTGTCTCTTTCTTGTAGGTTAAGTTAGGGTTCGACATAAATAATCGGGCACTTAGGTTCTATCGGGTTAATAAACCTAACAGATTACAATATACCGAAAAGTAATCCGTTATATTGTAATCATTCGACAGTTTACAATTTCGCAAGTTTGATTATAATCTAACGGTTTTTACAATCTTACGGTTACATATATAAAATTTATTGCAATGTAACAATATAACAACAACAAGATCCATAATTATCTACTCGCAACCCAGGTAAAGATAGGTCTACTTTCTTGACATTTGTTGTTCAAGCACCGAGAAGTACCCCTATATTCAATGTACTCTGTGCCGAGAAGTTAGTGACTCGGAATTTGTTTTAATGTAATATCCTAAAACAATATAGTTACGTCACGCCATTAAACATAGCTGCCACATGAGTGGGAACTTCTCTGATTGGCGGAAACCTCGCGTAACGACTGCTTTGCCGCCTAATAGGTCCAGCGCATCGAGCGGCGCTAACAAGTGATATGTAGGAAGTATGGATTTAGTTTCACACGATCTATACTTATAATGAAACTGTAACTGGACTGAAGTCCCCCTGCCGCGTCTGTCTGAACGCGATAAACTCATAAACTACCGAAACGATTTTAAAGTTTAAACTGCCCGATATCGCCCGCGTCGGCTATTGGAATCAACTGCGTGACGTCACGGCAGTGACGACCGGCCACGTGCCGGACAATTTGGAAACGCAAGGGAAAATATACCAAAATTATGATTCATAGCTTTGTCATTTCTGAAGATAATTAAAAAAATTCACCAGGTTTCATTGCAAGCTTAGCTTTATATTTTTAAGTTAAATTATTAACATACTACGTTTATTAATTTAAATATAGGTAGTTATAATTGATTAAGAAACCAGTTATTTCTATTTCCAATTTAATCAACTCATCAATCAGTAATTATATATAACTATAATAGATGTAGTAACACCAATACTTATCTGTATAATTGCAAAATTGTTACGCCTTTTATGGTATGTATTAAAATATAATATTATACTTTTACTCTACTCCGTAACTCCACAATAATTGTTCACAGTTAAAAATAAAAAATTAGAAACTTCCTTGTTCTTCGATAAGCAGGAGATAGCCCAGTCATATTAGGTAAAAAAAGGGGTCAACCTCGGAATGAAAGATAATAAGCTGCAAATTGGTATGAACCTTTGTTTTGTCATTCTAAATGTTGTCTCAAAAGTCACAATCGTTATCGTGTCCGCGTCTCAAGATATTCAAGGTCAAAGGTCACAAAAATCGGTTTTTCGCGAATATCTGGCTTCCTATCGGTTAAATGAGATTTGCATTTATTATAAAAGTTGTAGGCTATAAAATTCCCTACAACTTTTGTTTAAACTTTTTTTTCATACGACCAACCGTTTTGAAGGTAGAGCGCGAAGAGTGCACATCGTACAGTCATATACGGCCTAATGCAAGGTCAAGCGTGAGTTATGGTTATCAGTACGTTATAAAGTCAATTATTTACTTGGAAATTATAATTATTAAACAATGCCTATTATTTATGTACTAACTATTAATTTATTTATATTTAATTAAAGTAAGTAACTTGATTATTTATATATAATTATTCATATTTAACTATTTAAGTATAAAATATTATTAATTCTGGATTATATATTTTAGTTTTATTTTAAGTTAAAATGATAGTAAGAGTATATATTTTACACATATTTTTATTTATTATTAAATACGGCATAATATACATTTATCAAAATGTGAGTTCAAATATCAAAAGTATCTTTGTTGATTTTAATTGTAATGAAATTGGAAATGGAAGCTAATTATCTTCTTCTTCTTCGTCGTCTTCTTCTTCTTGTCGCTCAAAAATGTTCGATTCATTGTCATCATCCTCATTATCTGTCATGTTCATCTCCAAACCTTCCAGAATATCGGGATCATATGTATTTTCTTCATCGGGATTACTTGGATACAGTGAAGCGTTGAGGCAAGCTTGTCCGTTGCACTGGCCGCAAGCTAAAGAACATTGTAGCCCTGATTTTCTGCATCCACAGCGGGAACCACAACCATTTTTGCAATTGCAAAATATTACGTTTAGTAGTTCGGCTGGTGCTGGAGGTAATAACGTTCGTATGGGCTCCAGGATTTCATTTTCAAGCATCCAGCCCCATTCTTGAGGTTCTAAGTCCTTCCCTAACCACGTTTGAATCTGGTAGTAGACACGTTTTATGTGTTGATGAGCTGCTACACTTGTTGGTGGGAGTGTTGACAGTTGTACAGGTTTATTTAGTTTTGTAAATTTGATGAATTGCGTGTAGCGGAAATGATCAATGTTGTCCTCAGATTTTGGAGCATTATATAATGCCAACAAGATGCGCACTCCATTTTCTAATAATGTTTGTTTTGGGCAGTTTTCTTGTTGAAATACTTCCACCAGTTTATCTAAATCAGGAATTTTTTCCAATGCTCTAGTAACAGTTCTTTTTCCTTTTTTAAATAGCGCAGAAGTCGTGTCACAGCCACTGAATGCGTGTAAAAATAAAATGTGCTTTTTAGTACGAGGATATTGGTCAAAACTTTTAGTAGAATATATTTGTGTTTTGTCATTGCCTTTGCCAACTTTTTTCAAAAAAAATTCCTGATGATGTGACTGAGTACGTCCAATTAAAATAACGAGCAAATCGATATCTTCTCCTATGATGACAGCAGTCTTTTGATGTTCTGATAAGGCAATAGCTGTGTCAATGATGAGAACATCAGCATCATCTCTGGCTTGTTTTGTTGTGATATTAACAGTTTTAAATTTTTCAACAAGCATGTCGATAAAATTTTTTTTATTAGACCGATTTGATAAAAAATTTTCTTGACTGATTGGCACAACCATTGTTTCGTCAAAACAAACTTCATATGATTTTGAAAGTGCAGCAGTTCTTCTTTGTTGTTCCAGTGCTTTAATATTTTTACTATAGTCCGAATATCCGTCAAATACAACAACAATTGCTGAGCCATAATGTGTTTGTAAATATTTAATGTACTTATTTAAAATAATAGAGAAAGTATCGTCTTTGCTCCATACGACGCGATGCAGAAGAAATCCACCATCGATGATGTATGTTACATTATTTTCATCAAGATCGATAACGACAGGCATCATATTGTCATATAATGTTGCTTTCGTGGTTTTTCTCATGCCATTACTATCAAATAAAGATGTCGGATACGGGCTTAGTTCATACTGAAGATATTCTTGTAAATTACTTTCAAATTTTTTGCTTACAGCTGTTATTCTTTGGAAAAGTAACATTGGATCTATAGAAACTTTACAATCATTAATTTTGACAGATTTGTTAATGGCTGAAAGCGGTAAAACCTTATCGACGCGTTTTAACTTTATTTCGTTGAAGTTCAAACCAGTTATCTTTACCATAGATTGCAATCCGATTTCATGGGCTCGGTGACAATTAATTTGGTCATTTCCAACGATTCCTGAAGCTAAGGATACCAACTGATTCGTATTTGGAAAGGGATTATGAAGCGTAAACCAACCAACCAGTTCATTTACATCAGTATCATCCCTTTTTATTCGTGAATCTCTAGCATCAACATGTTGGTCCACAGAATCGAAAGAAATGTTACAAAACCGTTCAATTTCTTCACAAATTGTATTCGTGGCATACATAGCATATACCCACTTACATAGAACACTTTCTTGTGTACTTCGGCCTCGAGATACTCCTCCTTCTGTCTTCATAGATTTCATCAGACTTTGCTCGATTACCATGTCTGTCCATGTACCAGAATTGAATTTTTCTGTTCGTTTTACAGTAAAGAATCCGTTTTTAAAGTTCTCAAAAGCCTGTTGATCCATTGTCTCCTCAAGTTTTAACATATCTTGAAGATACAAATGAGCTGATTTCGCATATAGGAAATGACCACCAGCATGAAAATAGGGCAGCATTTTTCGCACTGCATCCAAATGTTCTTGAAAAAGTCCCAGCCTTTCAGCGCGAATGAAATCTAGGGCTATTGATACCATTTCAAAATATTGCACCCATAACTGTGCCGTGGGACCTCGAGCTTTTAATTCTTTTAGTTTATCCTGAAATTGATCAATTAACGAGTTGGAGCTGCTCGTACATCCTTCAACATCTTCGTAGGAAACATCGCGACTAGTTATCTGTTCAATTAACTCATCTAACACACAATTTTCAATTTTCATCTCTTCAAAAATCTTTATTGATAATGCAAGTCGTAATAATATATGGCCTCTGATACTTCTTGCATAAGCGTGACCATTCAACATTTTGTCGACCGAATTTGTAGCATATATTTTACTTAAAGCTTCCTTGAGACCACCACCGTCCATTACATGTCCTATGCATCCAAGAAAAGACATGAGCATATGAAATCCTCCAAGTTTGACAACTGTTTTAGACAAGTCTGAGTTTGCATCTGACGCAGCAACCATTTCACGTGCTTTTGAGTACAGGGGCTGATCAAATGTAATTATGCACGTTTTTTGTTGATGTGACTTGGCAATATTTATAGCACTATGTAAAGTTGTATAAATTGTGTCTAAATTACTGGCAGGATGATCAATGAAAGGTAGAAATATAACCTGAGAAGTTGAAAAATTTTGATTATTTTTCGTAAGTTGTTGAAGATAGCCATTCCACCCTGGCAACGGTGAAAGATTCTTCCATTTTCCGTATAACCACAACAAATCAACTGCATAAAATTTTTTTTCAATCAGTACTTGATCATCATGTAGATTTTGGACTTGAATCTTGCTGTACCCAGGTACAACTGGCTTTTCATATGCTAAAAGAGATACATGTGATATTGCTGCTAACTCTTTTGCACTCGGTTTAGTTGTACATTTTTTTATGCGATCATCATAAATTACAGCATCTTTCCGAGTAATTATTTTTATCATTCCCATAACGTGAAGAGTATTATTACCGTCAAGAGTACTGACATTAATATCTGCATTGTCTCCAACATATTGTACCAACGCACCAGACTCTGATGGTAAAATACGAGGTTGTGGATGGTAAACTGATGAAACTTCATACTGTATGGTATTACTATATGATGCAGCAAATCCTAAAGATGATAAAACATCCAACAATTTTTTAGACCCATATCTTCTGTGAAGAAATACGGAAAGGCCCAACAGTAGCTGTGATGAAAATGAACGTTCTCGTATCGAAGCCATTATTGCGTGGCTATTATACTTCGTCGCTTCATTCTTCAGATATAATTCATTGAACTATGTAGTTTCCTTCACGTAGAAACAACCAAACGCACGTTCTTCAGAGGAGTTATAAAAAAGAACCCCTACTAACCGCCTCTGTCTCACGCGACACAGCGGCTTCGTTCGTCATTCCTTTTTCGTGCGTAGCAACGATCACACGTTCCTACTTTCTACACACTTAAGATAATTTTATCTGTAAAGAAGTATAAAATAATATTAAAATAAGTCTGTCTGACTAATTAGTAGTCGGGTGAGTCTTTAATCTTTCATTTTCAGCAATTTATTTCAGCACTACGTGGTTGAGTAATCATTATTAATTCATGCAGTGTTTATATTTTACACTAAAGGTTTTATTGGGGGTTGGCCAAGAGTCAACACGAAGGAGAATAAACCTTTCAGCATGACGCGCCTAAACAATTATACTTTCATGCAGTGTGTGTTACACTAAGGGTTTTCCTGGCGGTTGTCCGAGGGTCAACACGAAGGAGCATAAACCTTTCAGCATGACGCGCCTAATAAATAATACTTTCATGCAGTGTTTGTTTACACTAAAGGTTTTCCTGGCGGTTGTCCGAGGGTCAACACGAAGGAGAATAAACCTTTCAGCATGACCCGCCGAATCAAGCATACTTTCATGCAGTGTTTGTTTACACTAAAGGTTTTCCTGGCGGTTGTCCGAGGGTCAACACGAAGGAGAATAAACCTTTCAGCATGACGCGCCTATTATATTATACTTTCAAGCAGTGTTTGTTACTCTAAAGGTTTTCCTGGCGGTTGTCCGAGGGTCAACACGAAGGAGCATAAACCTTTCAGCATGACGCGCCTAACCAATTATACTTTCATACAGTGTTTATTTACACTAAAGTTTTTTCCTGGAGGTTGCCCGAGAGTCAACACTATGGATAATAAACGTTTCAGTACGACGCGCCTGAGGAATTGTGGTACAATACTATGTAAAATGTATGATTTCCTAAGGAGAATACTAAAAATAAAAGTTAAGTAAGGAGGGTACTTAAAATAAAAGTTAGTATTGAATCAGCTATACGCGCTCATTACAGGAATTACACTTTCATGCAATGTTAAATTGCACTAAAGGATTTCCGGGAGGTTACTCGAGAGGTAACACGAAAGAATATAAACGTTTTCAGCATGGATCGCACTTAAGAAATTGCTCGTCCATGGAGTGTTTAATTGCACTAAAGGTCTTTCCAGCGGGTTGCCTAAAAGCTAGACGCGTCTGGCGATGACATCTGCCCAATTAGCAGTCCGGCGATGAAGAATTTGTCCACCAAATCAAGATAGCTGGCACTTAGCAAGCTGTTAACCGTCCTCTGAACAAGGGGGAAGACGTTGAGGGTCAAAGTGGACCAACGATCGGATACGTCACCAAGGCCCAGCTTTGTAAGCCTAACACAAATTGATTTCGACCAATACTTGAGAAGTAACCGGAATTCAGGTAAATACTATGCACCTACCATAAAGGAGGTTACCTTCTACTTCATTTATCAACTGCTGTAAATTATTAACAATCTTCAGTTTTTACTGGGTCAAGGATTGTATGGATACCGACTTACCTACGAGTACTTAATTCGAAATCAAAGCTAAACATTATCTTTCGTACCTAGGTGTTACCGCTGTATCAAAATAGTGGACATGATTTATTCAATCATAAGTACATTATAATATATTATATTATAAGTGTTTGCATCGCCTACCCTTTTTTGCTTTGTGTTCATAGTTCATACACTATCACCGCCAAGGCCAAAATCCTTATACTAATGAGGTTCTGTTTTTAAGATAAATCTATTAGCATGGAGGCACAATAAAAGTGTTTATTATTTACGGCGATAGATAAACAGAATACTTAAAAATATCTATGTATTTAATTTCTTTCAAGCAAGTAAATGCAATTATTAATCTAATACCGTTACCACAAAACGTTATTTTAAAATGTAAACCTATGGAACAAATTCCATAATAAAATCTCTGGAGTACCGTCTTAATAAAAAGGTATATCTGATCGACTATAAAAAAGACTAGTTAAATTCTATACCAGTGTTTTAACTTTCAATGAAACACTTGTGGTGGTTCTAGTCATTTCTTTAAACGTTACAGTTTACATAATATCTGCCCGGCTATAACATGAAAAGATCTAGCATTTCAGATTTTTATTTTGGAGACTGCAATAAACAATAAAGCACTCTTACTAGATAACAAATATTTATATATATATATATATATATATATATATTCAGCTTAACACCACTACTTAAGTTTTCAGCTTTTGCATATTTCAGTGCCTTACACGCAGTCACTAGACCTAAAAGAAACATAAATGTTTCATTTAGTGTATGCAGATTCAAGATCTGGGGCTCAAAATTTTCAGATGTAATTGTTTACAATGCAAAGCCTCTTGGAATCAAACTTACATACACCTGCGGAGTGGTAACTAAAGTTCTGAGAATTCTGAGGTAATAAACATATCTTTATCTTTTTTTTTTATCAGCTAAGTACTTCAGCAATAAATCAATTTATTTGCAAATACTGATGTAGATACAGAAACGTCGAATTTAAAAAAAAAAAAAAAAACTGCTAGTAGAAATCCTCAGCGTGGTAGGTACGCAAAGAACTTTTACGAAGGAAATGTGTGGTAAGATTGCAAAAATTACCCACAAGTTTTATGTTTTTTCCCTAACAACGTAGGTACTCTCGAGTTTTACAACTTAATAGTGCCCGGGAAGCATATATCATACACCCGTTGACAGGTAATACGGTTGATTATGCTTAAAACAGTTCGAAAAACCAAAAACTAACAAAGAACCTTCTTCTTTTTGGAAGTCGGTTAAAAATAAAGATAATCTAGCTAAAGCGAGTATTTTGACGACCGGATGTAGATTATATTATAATATTACATACTTAATAGTGTAAAATCACCAGCTAATTACTGTTTTAAAGATATTTCGTGGGCATTTGTTTAAAACGTAAAACGCGTAAAACGAGGGTTGTCTTACCCGAAGCGGGAATCCAAGCGGGGTGCCAAGGGTCACTGGTAGAGATCTCGTATAGAGATAACCTACCTACCTTCCTGGTCCACTATGTTTCTGTTTTTCTAAGTATTTCATAAATTTTTGGTAAAAAATAAAATAAAAAAGAATTTTAAGTTTAAGATCCATTCATATATATCCATTATCCACATATTGGAAACAATCTTCGAAAAACTTATAAAAAAAAAAATATATATATATATATATATACATAATCGGACTGGAGACATCTGGACTCGAGCCGGGGTGTTCTGGTGTCGTGGCCGCCCTATTTCCTAACTGAGCTATTTTAATCTTGTAGATGGCGGCGAAATTTACCTTCGTATTCTAATGATAGTGTTAGGTTATTTTCGTTACGGAATTTCTGGATTCGGTCTCCACGCTCAAGGCCCGCGATAGAACCTATGCAATAGCTTAATAATACGTACATCGTAATCACTCGTGGCAAACATGGTACGTAAACAATATGCCCCCGCAACACTTGCCTAGAGCAAAATTAAAATTCTTGTTTAGTCAAATCAGACCCTGAATGAGAGTTACCAATTAAGACATTAATGGAAACCCAAAATCGGCTTAGAGCAGTGGCCGCAAATGTAACATTTGGATCACGCTTACCTCACATAGATCAGCGGTGTCAGTGCATCTTCCTTAAAATATCAGGGAATTAATGCATCCATTCAAAAATTCTCATTTTAAATAGCTTATAATGAGGTTTATTTCTCTCATTTCATGTTTTTTATTAAAACTCTATATTCAATGGCCTGAACAGCTAAGTTATCTATCGTTGAAAAGTATCTTACTTTAAAGCTCCTAACGTCTGTGGGGCAAGAAAGTTCAAACCAATCGATTAACCCTTCAAAGTCGATAGTAGTCGGTCACAATATCGACCGAATATTCATTCTTCACCTATAATTGCGGGGTAACTTTTACGCGGATAGGAATTTATTAAATTCCATAACTTTAATGACGATATCATTGTTCGACAAACAACTTAAAACGGTATTTTAATATAAAATTTTACTCAAATATATAGCTAAAGCAATACTCGAAATACCTTCACAACAGGACCAGAATAAAACGGTTCTTTTCCCGCCGCGCTTCCAAAAAAAAAACAAAAAACAAAATATGCATTTTTATGCTACTGGGCAGGATTTCGCACATAAGCGCCCCATTGGATGTCTGTTGTGCTAATTGTGTAAATAAAATAAAGTATTGTCCCGGCTAATATACTTTGTACTAGATTATAAACCTTGCAGTATTGACATCAATAACTCCATTCATTCCGTTCCATTCGTTTGCATCGAAACTATAATACGTTTATGCTTGTTACTAGCAACTAAAGCAAAAGAGCGCAAGATTATATTATTGGTAAATTGAAAGTTATTTAAATTGAAACTTTGTACAATAAATACTTAAGAAAAATTTTAAAGTCATCTTAAACGTACGTAGATAAACTTCTCGGGAAATCAGCAGATGCCACACTAAACATAAACTGTTTAAAACATTACAGCTCAAATAAGAGATAAGAAGAATAAATAAAATTATTGATAACAATAATTAGTATCTATTCAGTGTAGATACAGTTCTTGCAAAAATATATATCTCTTAACATCTACATAGTTCAATGAATTATATCTGAAGAATGAAGCGACGAAGTATAATTAATGATTAAACGAACTTACCTGTAAGTGAAGTTCTATCATAATTATATGAGTCGCTTCATTCGAAGATATAATATTAAGCTCCCAACCCACCCATCCCAAAACATATTTTCGCAAGAGCTTTAAGTATAGGTACCTATATCTCTAAACTAAATGACGAACGAAGCCGCTGTGTCGCGCGAGACAGAGGCGGTTAGTAGGGGTTCTTTTTTATAACTCCTCTGAAGAACGTGCGTTTGGTTGTTTCTACGTGAAGGAAACTACATAGTTCAATGAATTATATCTTCGAATGAAGCGACTCATATAATTATGATAGAACTTCACTTACAGGTAAGTTCGTTTAATCATTAAATAGATGTGCATTTCGTTTTTAAATGATCTACTTGTCCTTTTCTATTTTTTAATATCATTTCTTCCAAAAAATGTGATAATGTTTTTGGTATTTCTTCATTAATACAATCTAGCATTTTATTCGGAGGTGGATACGTTTTTGTTTCAACTACAGATGATCTGATGTCTTCCCTAATAATAGCCGCAGCAGCTTCTACAATCCGTAGACGTTCTTCTACAGGAGTACTTTTTTTATTTTCGTACCAAGCTTTTGATAATACGTTAAGCTGTGTATCACGGAAAGATATAATTGTAAATGATCCAATTTTTTTTGTGATTATTATATCAGTTAAATACTTTTGTTGTAATTTTGTAATAATTGTCTTGTCGTCAGGTATGTATTCCGTAGGGACATCTTTAAGTTCTTTCAAAGTAAATTGAGAATCTTCATTATTTTCTATATAATAAAAAATCTCCTTCATTGCTTGAGTGACTTGATCATCTTGGCGAGGCTTTTTATCTGCAGATGGTACTCGGGTTAAAAAGTTGGTATAGCAAATAGTATGATACTTTGCTTCAGCAGCGATCAAATCATACTCGTAATATATACGTTCCTTTACTAATTCTCCTAAGGAATCGTTTCGTTCTTCTGCTCTCTTAATTACGTTGTCTTTGAATGCAAGAGTACTTACATTACTTATTGTCCGTCTATACTTTAATTTTTTTTTCTTTTCTGCTATTTCATCAGCTTCTTGGCCACAAAATAAGCATAACTTTCCAAAATCAAAGACTTCATTTCGTTTTTTACGAGGTGCACTTGACGTTGAAGGTTCACTCTCATCTGTGCGTCGTTTTGATGCAATAATAACATTTTTACTCGTGTACACTTTTCGACACTCGGAATGCACATTTACAGAACTTAAAGTATTTAAATAGTCTATATGTCCATCATTTCTTTCAATACTTGCAGTTTTTAAAGTTTGTAAACCACGTACGACATTCACAGAAACACCTTCTGAAAGTTTCTTATCACATATAAAACACAAATCAGCCATAGCTCTTAAAACCGTACGTCCGTAGTTGCAACGGTACAATTTCAAACTAACGAATAATCTTGACTCATACAAAGTGGAGAGAGTGGCCTTGAATACTATAGAACATCTGTCCCGGCAATGAATACAAAAGGGCATAGGGTAGGGACAAGTATTTCCAGGTATACAAGTATTTCCAGGTATATAAGTATTGAGAAATTTACGCGTTTTAAAGAAAAGATATATAATGTCGTGTTAACTTAAAATAAAACTAAAATATATAATCCAGAATTAATAATATTTTATACTTAAATAGTTAAATATGAATAATTATATATAAATAATCAAGTTACTTACTTTAATTAAATATAAATAATTAATAGTTAGTACATAAATAATAGGCATTGTTTAATAATTATAATTTCCAAGTAAATAATTGACTTTATAACGTACTGATAACCATAACTCACGCTTGACCTTGCATTAGGCCGTATATGACTGTACGATGTGCACTCTTCGCGCTCTACCTTCAAAACGGTTGGTCGTATGAAAAAAAAGTTTAAACAAAAGTTGTAGGGAATTTTATAGCCTACAACTTTTATAATAAATGCAAATCTCATTTAACCGATAGGAAGCCAGATATTCGCGAAAAACCGATTTTTGTGACCTTTGACCTTGAATATCTTGAGACGCGGACACGATAACGATTGTGACTTTTGAGACAACATTTAGAATGACAAAACAAAGGTTCATACCAATTTGCAGCTTATTATCTTTCATTCCGAGGTGAAAGCCCTAATATGACTGGGCTAAGAATCGGTATCCAAATTCGATGCAAAGACGAAAAAATTAAATGAATTCAACCAAATCACACAACCGTATCGCAAAATGACTGGTCTTAGTTTTCTTAGTAAAAACTTTTTCAGGCATCAAGCCATATTATTACTATAGCATTAGACTATGGTACCTACTTGTCACTTATTTTTGAAAACGCCCACTCTTATAATATCCTTAGTGTGCATCAGAGCGCCATCTAAGGAACGTAGGCTGGGAAGCTGGAAAGTTCCTCTATTAAGTTGCAAGTAAGTTCCCGCTTTTCAGACTAGATGGCGTTGATGGTGTTGCTAAAAATACGCCCACATTCTTTGTTTGACAGGGCCCGTCGATGTACGTTGGTGGCGCTGAAACACACTAAGGATAATATAAGAGTGCAACTAATGCTCTATGGCCCGATGCCTGAAAAAGGATGGAAAAAGGTTTACGAAGAAAAATAAGGCTAGTCACTCACTATTTCGTTTTCCTTTACGGTTGCGTGATTTCACATTTAATTTTTTCTGCTTCGCATCGAATTTGCACTCTCTATTTCTTTACGCTCACAGCGACACAGCCCGATGGGACGGAAAATCCGATACGCCCGGAGAGAGAAATACATGAAATTCAAACCGCCGCGCACCCGACCCGCGCCCTTCCCTGTGTGTATTGCGCTTAAGTCAGTTTAGAAATAAAATAAAATCGCATTGTTGACACCAAGAAATAACTATCGCTAGCGCATACCTACTATATACGCTGACGCAAAGTCCATATTTCTTTCTCTGTCTGCTTGGGACTCAGAAGGGCTGGAACCCAGAACCGTAAAGCCAGTTAATAAAAAAAAATTGGAAATGTGTTAGCTCTGGCATAGGACGGTTCCACAGACAAGGACGGTTCTCTGGTTAACTTGTCTCTGATGTGTTCTGCGGGGAACTCAGATTAAAAACTTACTAAGATGTCATTGATCTGAGGCGCGGAAGTTATCTTGATGCTCCTTTGATGTCTTGTGTTTTGTCCACAGAGTACATTGAATAAAGGGTTGTTTTGTCTCTGCTTGGAAGATTGAAGAACAAAGAGTATAAAATTAGTAAGCTTTAAAAAGCAAAAAGTTTTAAAAGACAGTGAAGAAGTGAAGAGCAGAGGTGAAGAGTTTGAGAAAAGTCAAAAGTTTGATCCATGACTGTGATTTATATTTATAAATATGATAAAAGTATTTAAATCAAATTTACCTTCAAAACAACACCAGTTCTTCAATCCATTCTTCGGTAAGTAACTACAAGCTACCTGGTACTTTAGTATGCCTGCTAGCTTATTGCTTACGTTACATGAACTGTAAAAAAAACTAATGAAGTATTTACATATTTACCTACGTAGTTTTCCTTAAACCTACATATTATGCCGCTCAGGTGGTGTTCCACTCTGGAATTTTCCATTGACTTCTTTGTCTAAAGGCGGCTTTAAATACATGTTGTCTCGGTCAATAAGGCGCATATCATAATTTTTTATCGTTATCAACCTTCTTTGTATCAGGTGGTAGAAAACAAGTTGGCAAAACTTTTCACATAGCTCCAATAGTAAAATATCCACAAGTTGCAGAACTTAAACTGCCTACAAATGTGGTCAACATAAATGAAGCTGAAATGGGCAGATTTTCTCCACTCAGAGCAAGAGATATATCTGGACCAGTAATAAATGCTTACAATATAAAACATGTGACATCTCAAATTGATGTAACACTACAATCTGACCCCCATGTTAATAAGTATGATTGCCGAGGAGCAGTTAGTCTATCATCATCAATGCAGAGTAATGTGCCAAGTCCATTTACTGGCAATAAGACACATCTCAACATGCCAGGGTCACAGTGGGGTCAAGGACATAAATACTTGTCTGATCACCTGCACAGTGCTCATTATTTGACTCTGAGAAATGAATACAGGGGAAAGTTATATAAAGGTATAGTTCATAATAATATAAACATGATGCATGTGAGCTGAAAATAACATAAAATTGTCTTGTGATAGGTACATAGTAACATGTGATTTAATAAGTTACTAAAAAAAATTCAATCTTTGGTGTGGGCAAAATGGCTTGAACAGGTGTGTAAAGGTTTTCATTTCATTGATTCTAGAATATTGAGATTCCAGATTTTGGGCATTCATAAACAATCTATAATAATATTACTGTTATGATGATAAGGGTCATTCTTACAGTCTCAGTAATGTAAGTTTTGATCTGTATTAGCATTTTACAATAAATATACTTACTATTTTTCCCTATGACCTTGGCAGTATAATTTGTGATTTTCTATCACTAGGACACCAGAGTAACTAAATGTGGTGTTATTTGGCTATAAACAAAACCTATTCTTAGATTGTTGTGGAGGCCCTGTAACAATACTGAATCATTACTTGTATAGTAGGAACATTTATGATAACTAAAAAAGTTTCTTGTTTTTGGTGTTGGAAAAGTAGTTAAGCAGTAGTTTTACGGCCAGTTCCTGAATTGAGAATTTCATGTTGAGTCTGTCTCAAAGACTACTTAAGGACTAATTAAGCAAATTTTTTTATCTAAATAATTGATATTGGGCCGGTTTCTGAATTAGGCATTCAAGCAAAAACAGCAAGTTCCAACTCTCAAACCTTACACAATATCAATTCAGAAACAAAAATTTGTTTAATTAGTCTTTGAGGCAGACTCAACATGAAATTCTCAATTCAGAAACCGGCCGTCAGTCCTCAAATAAATTTAATTGGCTTTTAAGAATATTAAGTTTTTCAAATACTTATTTGAGGTATAAATATGTTTTTGGCATATCATCTTATTTTTACATTAAATATTATGTCTATTTGTTCTTACAATCGTAACAGAATTGGTTTCAATAATTAATAATCCATCCACTCTACTGAACTTTGTTCATTGTAATAATTATTATGCTTATATCTTACAAGCGAATGGCCGCGACTTCGTCTGCGTGGTTTGAGGTTTTTTGGTTCCCGCAAATTAGCAAATTTTGGTTAGCCTATGTGCTATTCCAGACTATAATCTATCTCTGTGCTAAATTTCAGCCAGATCCGTAATTGAGTAACAAACATCTATACATCCATCCATACATCCATCCAAACTTTCGCATTTATATTTCAAGAGCGGGAACGGGAACGGAAAACCGAATTTTTAAGTAAGTATATATAAATAAATATGTTAGCAATCATGCAAGCATTTTATTAAACTAAATGATGCCCGCGACTTCGTCCGCGTGGATTGAGGTATTTTGGTTCTCGCGGGAACTCCTTAGTTTTCCAGGATAAAAATGTAGCCTATGTGTATAGTCAGGTATCTCCATTTCCAAATTACAGCCAAATCGGTTCAGTAATTGCGGCGTGAAGGAGTAACAAACATCCAAACTTTCACATTTATTATAGGTATATTAGTAGGAAGTAGGATAAACAAGGATCCATACTATCCATAGTCCATAGTCATACTAATATTATAAATGCGAAAACGTGTCCGTCTGTCTGTCTGTCTGCCTGCTACGCTTTCACGGCCCATCTGTTCAAACGATTTTGATGAAATTTGGTACGGGGATGGGTTGTATCCTGGGAAAGGACATATGCTACTTTTTATCCCGAAAAATTAAAGGAATAATTAAAACAGGAAAACACTCGCCCGGGTCAATCTTAGTAAAAAATCCTGAAAATAAGATTAAAACTATAGGTAAGTATAATGCAGTCTGATACCGATCCCGCCCCATCAGGTGCATACAAAGAAGTCAAGCAATAAAAAGGAGTTGCCACTTGCTAAAGATGAAATGGCAGTTATCAATGAATCAAAGCTTAATCTTTTCTTTGCTATAAACCTCACGGAGCCCGAGACCTTTCCAACGAATGCAAAACCGTGGAAATCGGTTCGTGCGTTCTGGAGTTATAGCGTCAGGAAGGAAAATCCGACTTATTTTTATATTATAGATGATTCGCCCCGAACTGAGACCTCGCGGCGCCATCTATTGACATAATTGTGAAGTTCTGTTGTAAATACTAAGGCTCATTAAAAATTAAATAATTTCGTTTCCTTATAATATTTATCTTATTTTTGTATTTGTTGTTCAAGTACAGGATTTAATTCAAATAATTGATCAAGTTTCAGGGTCAGCATTTCAGAAAATTTAGAGTTCTGAGGTCAACTTTGTATGTTAGAAAATCTCCACTTTGAAAGCCCCCCATTTGTTCAATATTAGGGGAAAAATTAAAAAAAAAATATTTTTGGACTCTGTTCCTAATCATCTTTAAAATGATATACCGTACCGAAATTTTCGTTCGCATTCGCTTCTATGAGAGCCCCCCTGAAATAAAAAAAATTATAACTTTTTAAGCCATATTCGGCTGGACGCCATCGGTTTATGTATATAATATTTAAATTTGAAGTAATTACGTTCAGTAATTCAGAAGATATAAGGCTCTGACAGAAGGACGGACGGACGGACAAGTGCAAATTCACTCAAGTAGACTCAGAGACCTTCGCTTCTCTCGGTCTATTAATATAATAAGTATAAATAATATTATAAGTAAGATTACGAAAAGCAACCAACTAAAACCATGCATCACTTGCAGCTAGGTTGAATTTCCCCTTCTGTCAAACCATAGCATTAAAGTATTGTGTAACTGTAAGGAATACAGATTTTTTTTACAAGATTAAGCTTTGATTCATTGATAACTGCCATTTCATCTTTAGCAAGTGGCAACTCCTTTTTATTGCTTGACTTCTTTGTATGCACCTGATGGGGCGGGATCGGTATCAGACTGCATTATACTTACCTATAGTTTTAATCTTATTTTCAGGATTTTTTACTAAGATTGACCCGGGCGAGTGTTTTCCTGTTTTAATTATTCCTTTAATTTTTCGGGATAAAAAGTAGCATATGTCCTTTCCCAGGATACAACCCATCCCCGTACCAAATTTCATCAAAATCGTTTGAACAGATGGGCCGTGAAAGCGTAGCAGGCAGACAGACAGACAGACGGACACGTTTTCGCATTTATAATATTAGTATGACTATGGACTATGGATAGTATGGATCCTTGTTTATCCTACTTCCTACTAATATACCTATAATAAATGTGAAAGTTTGGATGTTTGTTACTCCTTCACGCCGCAATTACTGAACCGATTTGGCTGTAATTTGGAAATGGAGATACCTGACTATACACATAGGCTACATTTTTATCCTAGAAAACTAAGGAGTTCCCGCGAGAACCAAAATACCTCAATCCACGCGGACGAAGTCGCGGGCATCATTTAGTTTAATAAAATGCTTGCATGATTGCTAACATATTTATTTATATATACTTACTTAAAAATTCGGTTTTCCGTTCCCGTTCCCGCTCTTGAAATTTTCTTTGCTATAAACCTCACGGAGCCCGAGACCTTTCCAACGAATGCAAAACCGTGGAAATCGGTTCGTGCGTTCTGGAGTTATAGCGTCAGGAAGGAAAATCCGACTTATTTTTATATTATAGATTATATAGAATATAGATTGTACAAGGGTAGGTTCTCCACAGCCTACACTAGATATAGTGAAGGATTATTTATTATGTAGGTATTTATTTAGAGCTCAAAGCTAATAGATTGCTTAAAGAAGCTTCAAAATCAGCAGCTTTAATTATTTAGATCAAAAGAGAATGAAACACTAACACGCAAGTGTAAAAATCGCGGGTTGGTTTTTGGAATTGGCTTTTGGATGGATTATTGGTTCTATTGCAAGGCTTTGTATTTTAGACAATCATAGTGAAACAGTGCAAGCTTATCAGAAGGTTTTCATGTTTGTGAAACTTTCTACAATCATGTATTGTCTAATAAATATAGGTGTCATGTTAAAAGGTCTCTTGACGGCAGTGGCGGGGATTTGTCCACAGTCTGCGCATGAGTATAATATTATTTTGATTGTACCTACCCACTGCTCGTACGGCGTAGCCAAAGCCCGCGAGACGAAAGGTTGACGAGCCATTGCGCGACAGAATATACATTTCCGCTGTCGCTTTTCACTTTTTTCTGTGATCGAAGTTTTCACTTCCTAGCACCAAAGAAATCAATAAATCAACTAATGTATTGCGGAGGTTTAAGGCCAGAGGCCTCTTTTCTCATAAATTGCATACTGTGGCTATTTCGCATTGGGTATCCATAAAATATTGAGTGTGGACTGTATTCTCAGTTTTATTAAGTCACTCTATACTAATCTCACTGTATCAATTTGTCCAAAGCATAGCTATAACCACCGGGGCAAGAAAGATGAGTACAACACCAGATCCGCCGCTAAGTGCTAAAGAAAAACTAAAAAAAGCAATTAAAGATTATGGCGCAACTGTTATAGTATTCCATGTAACTATATCTCTACTATCTCTGGGGGGTTGTTACGTCCTTGTATCTAGGTATGTGTTATTCATATCTCTGCACCTAAATCTTATTTCGCACTATTAACATGCAGCCATTAAAATAGTACATAGAAATCGTTTTGTGTAGCTTTTTTACTGACCGACACGACAAGGTATAACATTGTGGAAAAAACAATAAAAAAAAGACGTGTGGCACTCGGAGACTGCCGCGGTAAAGCTAGCATTTTTTATCAACTTGCTATGACTACTTGTGTTGTTGACTTCAAGTTGTTGAAAATATAAAGGCGAAATAATTTTAAGGAATTATGTTTTCAATAGTCTGGGTGTCCAAGGGGAATCAAAAAACCTCTGTTGAGGTTTTTTGATTGAAGCTATGCAATAGCTTAATAAAAGTAATATGGCACACGCATAGATTTAGGATTGGTCTCGCTCCGCTCAACCCTATCCTATATCTATGGTCACACGGGTCAAATTAATAATTCGCGACAGCTAAAAATATCACATCGAAACGGTATCGTATCGGTCAATAAAAAAGAGTCTTAAGTAGCTTCATACATTTACCTACATACATCGGTGATTCTATAAAAACCAAGTTGAGACACAAAAAGAAAGGTCCAAAGGAAAAAAACGTGATAAAAAAAGAATTAATAAATCACTTTATAGCCTCTAACTTTTTCAAACAAAAATCGTGGTTTTTCCTCTTACATAGTTAGGTACGTACTCTTGTCTTAACAAGGGTAACTTTTGTCAAATATATCGCTTTTGGAGTTATGTTGATATCTTTCATCACTTGGAAAAGGAAATTTCGGTGTACGCTATCTACAGGATGATGGGTCGACATTAAACTCGCGTGTTTTTCGCGGTTGTATCGACAATACAATTGGTCGGTTGTTGATAAATTGGGACGGAACTCACAACCACCCATTCCTCTAGTGTTGGTTGATTGATCAATTCTAACTCGTTTAATGAAATAAGTAAGTAAAACTTTAATTCGCTATAATCCGCCACTTAACTTGTTGCTTTACAATCGAGCATTGTTGAGTCAACATCTCGTGAAGACGCTCCGGTGTCGGTGTGAAACGTACGTTGAGAATAATTTGGAAGATTTGTTTGGTGTGGTAAATATCGCAAGATACATGTACTGTACCACATAGATTTACTTACTGAGACGGAAGTTCTACTTTTTTCATTATCATAGACTTCCGCAAAGTAACGCCTGCTTCTATCACATACTAACTAGTTTGTCATATAAACATGTCATATGCACATTTTGAAGATCTTGTAAGCTACGTTGAGTAATATGAAATAGCCCTCTCTACTATATTACTTTTTTGTGTAAAGGAGATACGATCGCTGTATTAAATTCTTAGGCATGCTTTTACTTCTCTATATGTTTATTAAACTATGGAATTCTTTGTAGTCTTCTGCCGTACCCGTATTTAATAATCCCTGTAACATAACCATAACCTGGTGATTTAATATTTTTGAGCCGTTGTATCCGTTGCTCAACGTCGTCTATTGTTGGTCGGAAGTGAGTGGCCTCATCATCGTTCATTAGATTGTTCGTGCTGATTGGTAGATCTATACTATTCAGGAGCGTATTGAAATGTTCTGCCCATTTCGTTTGATAATTTTGTACGTCCTATAGGAACTTTTTCATTAAATTTAAATATTTTAGATCCATAAAACCATTTTTCGTGTCTCGATTTGGACGATAAATTATTGTGCAACGCAAATACCATTAAACCAATTGAAGTGATACACTCAGTGTGTATCACTTCAATTGTCGGCAAAATAATATTCGAAATTAATATCAATTAATCGCAATCAAACGAGTAGTTTCGTTTGACGAAACTTGCATCGAAAGAATTATTTAGATACAAAGTAATGCATTGCACAATCAATCCTTTGATTTGACAATTTGTTTTTTTTACTAATACCGGATAATGATACCAGATCGATACAGTGCCACAAGTATTAGTTAAAAGGACACTTCTACACCAAAGTTCATCAGGGACATGGTTTCATATCTTATGCAAATTATGAAATATTAATCCCGCCTAACGATGTAAAAGGTAGTATTAGATAGATAGTAATACAAGTGCATTCGTTTTGTGCAGTAGCGCACTGCCGCCCCAAGCTATACTTGTGGCACTGGCTGCGTGACGACGTGCACTGAAATTGTCACTTTTCAAAACAAAGAACAATGAAGGCTTTATTACTATGTGGTTTAGCTGTGTCGGCATCATACGCTGCCATTAATTATTGTCCTGGTCCAGATAATTTGGTGGGACCTTCGCGAGTTTTAAGTATCTGTCTGCCCGTGTGCCCGAAGTGCTACCGTCGCGAGTTATGATGTGGGATAGTCTATATTTAATTGATTTTAATTACCTTATTTCAGCGGAGTAGATGTGCTGGCAATTCTGAAGTACTTTAATATCGGTGAAGGAGCACTCGCGAACGCAGTAACATCAAACGCTGGCACATTTGTGATTGCTTATGGAGTGCACAAAATTTTTGCACCAGCAAGGATAGCCATTACACTTACAGCGACGCCATTTATTGTACGATATCTAAGAAATATCGGAATTTTGAAGCGCAGTATTGCTTCTGGTGGTGGGAAATAAATCACAGTTTAAAAACTTTTTGGTCTTTTCAATGAAATGAAAATATACTTTATTGTACACCATACATAAAACACATGTAAACAAATACAAAATATGAAAGACTGTACAATAGGCGGCCTTATCGCTGAGAAGCGATCTCTATTATAAGCGAGAAAATTTGAATGAGGGTGTACACAAAGTAGGTAATACAATTAAGGGATAAAACACTATCAATGTCCAATAAGTACCTACTTATTGAAAACTACTTACAATTCACAATAATTGTAGTGATACAAGGGTTTGCTTGATTTATAAGACTCCACCTACATTAAATACCGATGATATAGTCATCATCGCAGAGACTGTGAAATCCTAATGAAATGCTCAATCACCTCAGATAATTTCTCAATAGGTTGCCTTAAAATGAATATGAGTAAGACGAAAGTTCCGGCCCGAACCGTTTCCGGCCCGAGTGATCGTTGAGAACTGCACTCGAATTGTAGACGAGTGCAGAAAATGTTACATACAAGCAACGGGACGCCAGATATACAGAGGCGGCGAGGTGCGGACGCCACTTTTTACTTCCAATGCCACACCGCCGCCGCCGCGCCTCTCCTCTAATCCCGCGTCTTATGGATCCGAGACATGGTCGCTAACTATGGGCCTGTTAAGAAGGCTCAGGGTCACTTAGCGGGCGATGCAGACTGCTATGTTGGTACTTTGGTAGTGCTCAAATCAGAAATGAAGAGATCCGTAGGAGAACCAGAGTCACCGATACAGCTCGATAAGTTGCGAAGCTGAAGTGGCAATGGGCGGGGCACATTATGCGGAGAACTACCTAATGGTAACATGTACTTTAATGCGTAATGGTAATTACCTACCTAGTTGCTAAATCCTTTGTTGTCAAGCGCAAGTCTGCTCATAGAGTTCAAGTCCAAGACTTGTTTTACAGCGATGTTTCGGAACAAGCCAGGCAGTATTTGTTCGACTTTACAAAAACGGATGATGTGGCTAACTGGCAAGAACAGTCCGATACTGTGCGGTGTGTAGGCATGTCTAAAACTGCCCTAGTCATAAATAGGAATGCAGAATTCAGAAGAGCTATATTTTTTGCGTTGTTGAACCCGCAACCAAATGGTGCTGGGTTTGCTGGTATAAGCGCTCGTGGATCGTATAATTTGACGGGCTACACTAAACTGCAAATCCTTTGTCGAGGACAAGGACAATTTAACGGTTTCAAAGTTGTACTCAGACATAAAGGACTAAATGATGAACCTCATTATTCGTTAGCACAATATTTCCAGGTATGGTACCTACTAATCTGTCCTTTGGACCTTTATAGTGGCGATCTTCAACACCGATAAAGTTAACTGAGAGTATGAGGAGCATAATATGGAATAGAGATTAGAGAATAGTAAAGAAAGGACATGAAAATTTCTACGCAACCTAATTATTAGAAGCCACTTGAGACGACCATGATACTCGCTGTCATGGTCAAACCTCCATCCATAGATAAATCGAAAACATAATAAATGTTCTGTAAACGCTCGTGTAACTGTTATCGGTATAGCCTAGTATAGGGGTAGTAAGTTCATGAACTATTTTTTTCCAGGCGCCTAAAGATGAGTTTGCAATACGTGAATTACCTTTTTCGGAATTTAAAACTTACTATAGAGGAACACATGTGGTTAATAACGAATCATTGGATATATATCTCAAATATCCAGTATTGGTTTTCAAATGTATTGAGGAGTTTATCAACCAATCAAACAAAGAGGACCAGCTTCATTGGAATAAGAGCGGAATAAATTATTTTTGAATTTATTTATAGGAATGTCGAAATGGCAAAAAGTGACAGAATTAAAATTTAAAACCCTTGATTTCTTAAATTTGACACATGTGCTTGTAAATTGTTTTCTGATTTATGACTCCCCCCCACGAATATTTCGGATTCCCAAAACGAATGATTGTTGTGTGAATGATCATATAGCTTTGTTGCGGCGCGGTGCGACATAGTTTATAGCGCTGTGAGTTCTCCGAATCGTGTTATTTTGTAAATTAGGAACCGTACATCATTGGTCACAGTCACAGTAGTAATTAATGTATTCTATGGTTACAGTTAACGGACTTAGGCAAGTTCACGTCGAACCCAAAATGTCAGTCTCATCTGTGTCTCGTGCAGTGCAGACGTCTTGCATTTGGTGCTCTTTACTTACTAGCCCGCTATGGTTGCCGTGTAGGTAGGTAGGTACACAAATGTCAAAAACATGGCTGAACAGCTACCAATTATATCAGTTGATAATAATTCGTTTTGACGTGTTTTTTATACTCAGAATTCAGAAATTCAACAAATTTTGAATCAAAACTTCTGTTATTTTATTTAGGTATTTAATACTTCTTAAAACAATTATTTTTTAAGGTAATTTGTAGGGAGCAATTTAAACGTACCTGTACATTTTAAGAGAATTGAAGAAGGGTCATAAATACTGAGCAATCACGGTGTTAATGCGTCCTTCTTACTTCCATACAATAATTATTATTGTGCAAAATACAAAAAAATACAAATGTTTTTTTATTCACATAAACTTTTACAAGTAGGTACTTTTGAATCGTCGAGTGAATCTAATGCAAGAGAGCGCTCTTTACTAACTTGATAAGTAGAACAGACTATAGTTATAGAAATTGCATTAAGCGCCATATAAATAATTAAATATAACTAAGTGCCAGTTACTACCAATTGTTGTTTTATTGATTGAAGGTAAGTATTGAGGAGCCACATTGCTTTTTTTTTCATATTTTTTTTCATAAGCATTTCCCAGTTAAGCGTACCTACATTAACTATAACTATTCGACTTTTAGGACATTAGTAATACGACATTCTACAGCTCTTCCACTGTTGCGTCTAGTCTACCTTCAAGCGGATCGACATTCACGTAAATTATTATGCATCAACTTGAAACAGAATTTAAGGACTGGTATGTATTTTATCTTCATCTCTTTGTATCCAATTAATTATTATTTTATCTTTGCTAAATACCTACTTGATTAAGTTATTCCTTTGCTAAGTTACACAGTACACTTACATGAGAAATTCGGTTAGTATCTTTGTTAAGGTAACGGGGGCAAAGTGCGCCATACTTTTTTCATAGTTGACTTTGGTGCAATATTACTTGTGCTTATGTTCACGAGTGACACTAAATCATGGTACCATAAGGATCTGTGATGTTTTGCAACAACAACTAATGTCGTGTCATTAGAATCTGACGGCAAATTAATGAATTTTAGCATAAAATTTGAAAACAGTCTGACCCGGAAGAAGAATCCTTGAATTTAAAACCAAATTTCGGCTAAATGCGCCATACAATCTTAAGTCAGAGGCTATGAATCTTTTTTCTAAATATTGATAATCGAGTGTCAAGTATATTTTTTCTTTTATTTACGATGGGAATACCATGGTTTGGAACTACTTATTTGGTATCAGTATTATAAAGGGACTGAAATAAGAAGTTAGTCATTGAAATTAGTTATTAAGTGTAATATTTATTATAAATTCTTAACAAAACTAGGTAACGAAAAGAAAATCAATGAGAAACATCTTCTAAAATATATTAGTTGTAATTATTAAATTATAACGCTTTTTGAAGCTTGAAAACCAATCTTTGCCGGGAGTACCATCGTTGAAAGGTGTTTTTAGATCGTTCTGTTTGACATATCCCTTAACAATATCTAGAAATTCTGTACGAGTCAGGCCGAAGCCATTTTTTTCCATTATATGCAAACATTTTGCCATCATTTTTTCTGTCTCATATTTAAGTACTGGTGGTCTGCCTAGACTTAATGATTTTTGGCCTCTTCGACCTGTGACGTGGTCCATAATAGTTTTTCTTGGGATAGCAAAGGTTGATGCGGCTGCATACCCAGACATTCTACCCGATCGAACAGCTTCGACTGCTTCATTCAAAGCCTCTCTGGACCATGAAGGACCTTCAGTTTTTCTTTCATAGCGCCCCATATTAAACAAAAATCATAAACAATAAAATAATAATGATTTAATAATTGTGACTTTTACTAGTCTATTGTGTTTGGGTGTGGTGTGCATGTATGTAGGTTAGCCTCATAGCACAATTACTAATATTTTGGCAGTTAAGGTTTCTATGACACTCGGATGACAAGATTTGAAGTAATTCCAACAATAGCACACACTTCTCATGGGATCAAGAATTTAAAAATTACAGTGGAAAAATTACAGTGGTGTCGAACTAGTCACGTACAAAAAATAAATAAATACTTAGTAAGATACATTTTTAAAAACAAACTTTTATTTAAGTAAGTATTTTAAAAAGAATGTAAACTTTATGTCAAATCAAAACCACCAATGCCTACAAAATTTAAATTAAAAAAAAATTGTCGCGATCTTAAACTTTTGTAAATGTATTTCACTAATAAACTTAGGTATATGCAAATTACATTTTAATCGGTTTAAGATAACTGCTTTACAATTCATTTGCAAGATTTCACCCGAACATACAAACAAACAAGTAAACAAATATTGCAAGTTAAATAAAAGCTTGTAAAAAAGACACATTTTAAAAAGTTTGTAACCTCTGGATTGCGGCGAAGTGCGCCATATAAAAAGTCAGTATGGCGCGCTTCCCCGACTATATAAATTTGAGGTTAGAATATTTAACTTGCAAGAAATATATACATTTTACTAGATAGGAGTGAAATAAAGTCAGAATCTTAAAGCAAAATATTTAAATTGTGCACTTACCTCACTCGTATATCGGTAAAAACTCGATTTCTTGAGATTTACGACGATGATCACGCCAATAGTCACCTCTCCTCACCACTTTGAATATCAGTGAAAATGTAATGGCGCGTGTCTCAAACTCACATGACTAGAGCCACCTATGAGTTTCACCAAGAACTATGATTTAGTTTGTAGCATCGATATAAGGTGTCACTACTAGTATCAAATCGGTAGTTTTCGAGATATTTGTGGTAGGTGCACTTGCCCGCTAGGCGCACTTTGCCACCTTCACCTTATATATCAATTTGCAAAAGCGGTTTACATCCCGGGTTTCGCGGTACCCGTGTTTTATTGGATACTAGTGGGCCAAGCAGACGTCCTGCCCTGAATTTAGAACTCGATTGCAGCGCCACCTACAGGTCCAACAGTGATTATAAACCATACCGGAACCCACTCAAACATATGTACCTAAGTACTTACACTAAAAATTTCATCAGATTCGGTCACGCCGTTCTGAAGAGATGCGCTTACATACATTCGGCAATTGTTTTTTATACTAAGTATATAGATTTCCTTCTCTCATTAGTTAGTTCATCTGCTTTTCTACACAACGATGTTCTAGTACGTACCTAATATGTATCGTGTGTACACATAGGTAACTACGTAGTGGTGATGTCACCGTAAGATTGTTAAAACCGTTAGATTATAATCTTACTCGCGAAATTGTAAACTGTCGAATGATTACAATATAACGGATTATTTTTCGGTAGATTGTAATCTGTTAGGTTTATTAACCCGATAGAACCTAAGTGCCCGGCCGCGATTTATGTCGAACCCTAACCTAACCTACAAGAAAGAGACAAGAAAACGTAAATACAATGATACGTAAATAACGTAAATACAATTCAAAAATTGACACATAAAACATTGAACAGTTCACAATCTTTCGACTGTTTACAATCTATCGAAAAAAAAGCATTACCTAGATTACAATCTTACGGTTTTTACAATCTTACGGTGACAGTGATAACCTAGTTACTAAATCCTTATTTTCTTCTCAGCCCAGAAACAATTGTTGTCAAGCGTTAAGTTTATAATTTACCTATGACAGAAGCTGCGATGTACAATGTTTCGTAGTAATTTAACTAAGTACCTAATATTTTGGAGAAAAACTGATATGCCGGACCTCAATAGCATTCGTAAAGATAAGAAAGTCAAATGCTCACTAAAGACTAAAGTAAACATGGACGCAAAGTTGTTTATACTTAGTGATAATACATATACCATTATGAAGCTAGTAGGTACCTACATATCATTTTAACATTCTTTAAAATGTAGTAATTCAATAAGTTTTATTCAAGTAGAAGGCACCAGTCAGTATTTATACATAATCATGTATCTACGTGTCTTAAATTTACTGTCAATCAAGTGTGTTATCATTTATTTAATTAGCATTAGCGTTTCAGCGGAAAGGTGAGCAAATATAATAATTGGCAAAATTTATGTTCTAACTTCCTGCTCAATAAATTTTAGCAAAGCTCCTAGTTACTAGCCTTTTATAAATTCTTTTAATTAAGGAGTTTGTCACTTCTATTTAATTAAGGCCTCACGATTCCTCCACGAGGCCTCAATAAATGCTGCATATAGTGGGTAGAAAGTTATAATCTCCCTTTCTGTCAGTAATTTGACATTCATAAGAATACAAGCTCTACACAATGTTCATTAGTAAGGGGTTAAATTATAAATTTTTTTAATCGAGTAGTTGTTGATTTTCTTAGGTAGGTAGGTAACTAACTACCTAGATGATTAAATTATTTTATGGGAAACAATTTTTGCAAACGAATATCTCCTCGTTATACTTTTATTGAATACAAAAGTAGAACGTGATAATAAAAATAAAATAACCGAGACTTGTTTTACAGCGATGTTTCTGCACCAGCTAGGCAGTATTTGTTCGACTTTACAAAAACCGATGATGTGGATAACTGGCAAGAACAGTCCGATACTGTGCGGAGTGTAGGCATGTCTAAAGCTGCCCTAGTCATACATAGGAATGCAGAATTCAGGAGAGCTATATTTTTTGCGTTGTTGAACCCGCAACCCAATGGCGCTGGGTTTGCTGGTATACGCGCACTCGGATCGTATAACTTAACGGGCCACACTAAACTGCAAATCTTTTGTCGAGGACAAGGACAATATAACGGCTTCAAAGTTGTACTCAGACATAAAGGATTGAATGATGAACCGAATTATTCGTTCGAACAATATTTCCAGGTATGGTACCTACTAATATATGCTTTAGTATACATAATGCTGTGAGACCTTGGCAAATTTCATGATTCAAGGTCATCGGCAGGCTGATTACGTATCATGCAAACGATTCGCAAATTCGTATTATGTATCGTCGATTAGACAACAAATATTGTACAATTTTTGCTATTCTTGCTAACGCGAATCGTTTGCATGATACGTAATCAGCCTGCCGGAAGTACTTACCTTACAAGTTACAGTATTTGAATTATTGGCGAGTGTCAAAATATGCTGCCGTATCTTTAGTTGCTTTGACTTAGAAGCTTGATTTTTTTACACCTCCCAGAGACCTAAGTATTTGATAATATGTAATTTCAACGCATTTCCGAGACAAAGGGTGTGTCAACAGACAGACGGGCGGGCAGGTTCCTTTTTTTAGGGTTCCGTAGCCAAATTTGGCAAAAACGGAACCCTTATAGATTCGTCATGTCTGTCTGTCTGTCCGTCCGTATGTCACAGCCACTTTTTTCCGAAACTATAAGAGCTATACTGTTGAAACTTGGTAAGTAGATGTATTCTGTAAACCGCATTAAGATTTTCTTACAAAAATAGAAAAAAAACAATAAATTTTGGGGTTCCCCATACTTAGAACTGAAACTCAAAAATTTTTTTTTCATCTAACCCATAGGTGTGGGGTATCTATGGATAGGTCTTCAAAAATGATATTGAGGTTTGTAATATCATTTTTTTCTAAACTGAATAGTTTGCGCGAGAGACACTTCCAAAGTGGTAAAATGTGTGTCCCCCCCCCCCGTAACTTCTAAAATAAGAGAATGATAAAACTAAAAAAAATATATGTTGTACATTACCATGCAAACTACCACCGAAAATTGGTTTGAACGAGATCAAGTAAGTAGTTTTTTTTAATACGTCATTAATCGTAAATCGCAATTTACCTTTCATTCAATCAACTCAAATTTGTAAAAAAAACATTTAATTTAAAACTTTTTACAGGTTTGTACGGAACCCTCGGTGCGCGAGTCCGACTCGCACTTGGCCGGTTTTTTTCTCTTGAGGTACGGAATCCTAAAAAGAATGAAATTTAACGATGTAGGTTCAGGCTATAGCCACAGTATTGGTATCTATACAGTATTGTAACTCGGCCGTGTCCTTGAATTAAGTACCTACTTACCTGAGTTTCTTGAGATTTGTAATCCGTTAGCAAAGATGTGAATGAGATTTAACGTTATTTTATTTACCTACCAAAAGACCACTAAAATCTAATATAAACTCGCCGGCATATTTAGCGGAACATAAAAAAAAGGTCCATAATTAAAAAAAATATGGTTTTATTTTAAAATCTAATTACTACACTTCTTTTGTTATTTAAAGTTTCATTTGTTTTACTTAAAATGAGATCACATTAAGAACAGATTTTGCGAGTAAAGGCTATTTGTGAAAAATGGTACATTTTTGAACTTTTCATGTAACCGGGAAAAGTGAAATTTAATATTAAAATAACATTTAATTAAATTAGAAAAATGGTGATTAATATCGCGTATTTCCTCCACGTGCTCTTATTAAAGTTTCTACTCTTCTAGGCATACTGAGAATGATGTTATCGATGGTCTCCTGGGATAGTCTCCGCCATTCCTCAACTACGGCGAATCGCAGTTCACCCACGTTGGCAGGAGCTGGAATTCTGGACTTAACTTTTCTTTTCAGCAAGCCCCAAACGTGCTCTATTGGGTTCATATCCGGTGATCTCGCCGGCCACTCCATAACAGTGATATTCATATCATTAAGATAAGCTTGATGCGGCCGAGCATTATCCTGCATAAAAACAAAATCGTCACCGATATATGGGGCAAACGGTACGACATTTTCTTCTAAAACTTCTCTGATATAGCTGTCTGCAGTCAGACTCCCTCTGTCAATCACTACCAAGTCTGTGCGAGCTCCCAAACAAATGCCCGCCCAAACCATTATTGATCCACCACCGTATGCAACTGTAGTTTCAAAATTTGTCTGAATGTATCGTTCTCCTTTGCGTCTGTATATTCTTTGCCTGCCGTCAATTTGATTTAAGAGAATTCTGCACTCATCACTAAACAATACCTTACTCCATTGGTCTGCGTTCCAAAGTCCATGTTCCTGAGCAAAAGTTAACCTGTTTCTACGATGATTTACCTCGAGCCTTGGAGCCTTGGCGGGCACAAATGAACCCAAACCAGCTTCTTCGAGCCTTCTTCGTACCGTACGCTCACTTACGGTTACACCCCGCACTGCTTCTAACTCATGTCGGGCTTGGACGGCCGACAAACGGGGGTTCCTACGTACACGAAGCCGAATGAAACTGTCATCCCTACTCGAAGTGCGTCTTTTTCTGCCTTGTCCCGCTCTTCTCACATAAGTACCGGCCTCCCTGAACCGTTGGATACTGCGATGGATCGTTGAAACTGGTCGACGAAGATCTCTGGATATCACTCTGTAGGTTTGACCATTTCTTCGCATTTCGAGTGCCCTGGCAATCTCCGTTGGGGCTGAGTCAGGCATAATTCAGTCATCAACTCCAGAAAGATACGCGATTAAAAAAAACTAACAAAAAACAGTATTTCAATGAAATTTTAAATCAAACTCAGAAGGAAGAAATACTCGAAATTCGCTCCATATAAGGTGTATTTGAATAAAATTAAAACAATTGCATAAAATGTGATGTTCAGTTGTTTTCTTAATTTGAAAATACCTATTTCTTTTTAAATTAAATGACGTATAAACCAGCCAGCAACCTTATATGATACTGATATCAAACCTTTTTTTTATGTTCCGCTAAATATGCCGGCGAGTGTACATAACTCTAAAGCATTTTACGCCGTTAGAGTTCAGATTTTGTTTTTCGTTTTATATTGTAGGTATTTGTAATACTTTTTCCACCCTATCCACTTATTAATTTACTAACCCAAGTTTTTTACTCGATGAAAAAAGCGAAATAGCTACCTATTAGTAAAAGGACAAATTGTGTACTAGTAGGTACTTACCTACTTATAATAATAATAAATAATAATAAACGTTTTTAATAAAGGCATAAAACCACCATAAAACCCACTTGTAGGTATACATATTAACAATGTACCGTTAAAATATAAACCTAATAATAAAACAATTTAAAATAAAATAAAATAATGTGTCATTGTAAAACAGCACTACTATAATATTCTTTATCTACTCCAGCATCGAAAAGTTCCAATTTCGAATTTGACAACTATATCGAATTGAACCCTCTTTCGTGTTTGCTTCTCATAACGATACAGTTCGTTGTATGGGAGCTGTATCGTTATGAGTCGTAGCTGTATCGATATGGTTATCTTCATAAATAGGATACCTATAGCTTAGCGGCTCTGGGTTCTGGCACTTTCCCAACCACAGAGTTCTTAGTATGTAGAGGAGCCATACCTACATCATGGCGGATGGTGGCACCCGTCATTGAATATGTACATATTATATATTTCATCTCCACCTACTCTATACTCTATGTACCCAACCCACTCTATGGTTGGTACTGCCACTCTTACTGCCAATATTAAAAAAAATTATAAAGACGTCCTTGTCGTAGATAAAATCTTGTATGCAACTGTACGTAATTAGTCATTTTAATTCTCGTACTATCCTATTTTGATACTCGGCAAGCCTCGTATCAAAAAACAGCACTCGAATTAAAATGACCCTCATTACGATACAGTTGCATAAATAGCTATTGTCATCTTACTTTCTATTACGTGTTTGATGAACAGATAGCCAGTAAGTTAATATTGGACTAGGCATACCATCACACACCGTTTGTAAAATGGTATTTTGGGATTGCCTAATCCACTCCCAGAAGGATGCCACTCGTGTTCTGATAACAGTATAAAAGCCAGGTACTCTCGATTCGGCAAACATACCCGAAGCACTACAGTACATAGGCAAACCCATCAAGATGCGAAACGCATCATTATAATGCACGCGTATTGCAGTGTAGGACTTCCTCAGAAAATTCGTCCAAAGTTGGCAGGTATAGAAACACTGACAATACGCGTTGAACAGTGTTTTCTTGACAGGCTTGCTACATTTTCCGAATCTACGCGCTATCATGTTGCATCGAATTGAGAGCGCCCTCCTTTCCCTCTCAATATCACAGTCGTCCTTTAGGTGCTCAGTCAAAACATGTCCTAGATATTTAAATTTTGTTACAACCCGAACTGCTGATCCATACAGAAAAACTTCCGGCAACCTCTCCGGACCTTTGCCTTATATAATAGTAGATTGTTAATCGAGGGTCGAAAGAATCATTTCCCGAGGTATTTAGACGCCCGAGCGTAGCGAGGGCGGCTATAGTCCGAGTAGGAATTGATTCTTTTGCCCGAGTTATACACTCTACTTTTCATTTCGAATAGGTATGAGGAAAATAAAACTAGTTGTTTATCTAAACTATTTATTGATAATATATAATAATATTAGTAGTATGTACCTATTTAAAATTAATTGTGAAATTAGGACAATTCGTGAAATTGAAAGTAACATTTTTGTTTGGAATGTTTATACTGTTTGATATATTATGACAAATTTGGCTGTTCTGGATATCTGTAAAAGTAGGAGACTGTGGTATTTCATCAGACGATGGATTACATGGCGGATACTCCCTGGAAGTTGTCGGCTGAGGCGAATTGGGGCGTATTTTTATAGTTTCAGCTAATTTGGTTGAAATTTTAATTTTATTTTGGACTGAATCCTCAATGTAGCCTTCGGCGACTGTGCTGGATTTCCAGCCTCCATGTCGTTTTAACGTTGTCATGTTTGCCCCTGAATTGGCTAAAAATGTTGCTGACGTTCGTCTATAACAATGTCCGGTATACTGCTCACAGTTAAATTCAAATATGTTGCTATCTGCTTCGGCATACCTGAGATTTTATTTTTACCGATCACTTGTTTATAGCATTTTCCCTTCTGATAGTTGAGAAAAAAACGGTCCGTTTTTACATCACTAGGTCTCATTTTTAGGGTTCCGTACCAAAATGGTAAAATGGAACCCTTATGGTGCGACTTTCTCCGTCTGTCTGTCCGTCTGTCCGTCCGTCACACTCGATTATTTCAATAACTACCGAAGCTATCGACATGAAATTTGGAATAGTTGTGTATATTAGTGGCCCAAAGACACTGGAATAAAAAAAAATTGGAAATTATTTTTGTTCTTATTTAAAAAGGGGGGAAAATCTGAGGGTTGAAATTTAAAAGTGAGATAACTGTACTGTGTCGGGTATCATATGAAAGGGTTTACTTTGTACATTCTAAAACAGATTTTTAATTATTTTTAGTTATGATAGTTTTTGATTTATCGGGGAAAATGTCTAAAAAAATACCGTTCCCCCCCCTTATCTCCGGAGTTTACCAATCGAAAAATTTGAAATAATTATGGTCAATAGGAATTTACGTATATTTTACAGGAAAACTATAGCCAATGCTCTAACTAGCATAATTTTTTTTTTATATTAACAATAAACCTCTACAAACAAAGTTAGTCTTGCGGTTCATTAACAAAGGTAATTATTTATTAATAATGGTACGGAACCCTTCGTGCGCGAGTCCGACTCGCACTTTCCTGGTTTTTTTTTATATTTCTTTACTATTTGTGTAAACTCTTCTTGTACTACAAACGAGCGCTCAATATTTGTTTTTGTTTTAGTCAGTTTTACTAGTAATAATTGGCCTTGACTTTCAATGTCCATATTTGTCAAATTTGTGAGTTCACTGCTTCTGCAAGCGCCGCTTATACCGAGTATCAATACCACCTGTGAAAATCATGTAATTTTTTAGTATTTATGTAATAAATACGTTCATTTTTAGAATAAATCCATGAATACTTAGGTAAACTTACCTTCACTGCCAAATATATCTCGTCAGGAGCATCATTTAAAAAAGTTTCCACTTCATGAGAGGTGAAAACCTTAGATTTCTTACTCTTGAACCCCTGAGACTGTCTTTTCAAAAATGATGTTAAATTATGAAATTCTTTCAAATTTACATTATGTTTTACACTAAGTGTACTTTTGAGCATTGAATATCGGCTCCATAGCGTAGAAGGCTGTAGTTTACTACACAGTCTATTAAAATACCTATGTAAGAAATACACTTTCGGAAAACGATCTTATATTCTTCTCTGCTCGCCACTTCATAAAATTATTGTATGTGTTTATATATCTTGCTTTTGATATTTCTGGCAAAATATTTTCAATAACACTATTTGCTTCGTCTCTAATCGAATCTGGTGTCAACATTTCAGAATCGCTTGAACTCATTTTTAATATTCAAATCTAAGATTAGGTACCTATTAGCTATTTATTTGAATTCCGTCACAAATACTTAACAGAAATTAGTATCCCGCCAATTTATGTCGACTTTTTAAATTTTAAATATGGAACTCACCGCGTAATTATTGTTGCTGTTTATTCCGCTCAAAGAAGTTTGCGCTAAGTTCACACTGGTCGTTTAGAAAGTCACATGGCCGCAGCATTTCTTTTTAGTAGTTTTTTTTTTACATTAAAACTCTTTACAGCTGACAGCAGTTCTATTTTGAAAGTTCATTCCGGCCCATAAGTGGGAAGTAATTTGTATGAGTTTTTCCCTCCCTATGGAGGGAAGCAGCATTTTCCACCCAATAATCAGATCAAAACAATACTACTTTCCGAATATGAAAAATGCCGTCTAAATACCTCGGGAAATGATTCTTTCGACCCTCGGTTAACAATCTACTATAGATTATAATCTAACTCGCGAAATTGTAAACTGTCGAATGATTACAATATAACCGATTATTTTTCGGTAGATTGTAATCTCTTAGGTTTATTAACCCGATAGAACTTAGGTTCGGCCACTTGATTATTTATGTCGAACCCTAACCTAACCTAATTCAAAAATTGACACTTAAAACGTTGAACGGTTCACAATCTTTCGACTGTTTACAATCTATCGAAAAAAAAAAGCGTTAGATTACAATCTTACGGTGACATATATCCATACTATAATATTATAAATACTATTATACTATATACTATATTATAAATGCGAAAGTGTGTCTGTCTGTCTGCTACGCTTTCACGGCCTATCTGTTCAACCGATTTTGATGAAATTTGGTACAGGGATAGGTTGTATCCCGGGGAAGGACATAGGCTACTTTTTATCCCGGAAAATTCAAAGGTTCCCGTGGGAATCAAAAAATTTATCTGTTCAACCGATTTTGATGAAATTTGGTACAGGGGTAGGTTGTATCCCGGGGAAGGACATAGGCTACTTTTTATCCCGGAAAATTTAAGAGTTCCCGCGGGAATCGAAAAATTTTGTCCACGCGGACGAAGTCGCGGGAATCATCTAGTACATAATATTACCGTGCTATAGCCATCGTAACAGTATGAACTACTTTGTTTTTGCCAAGATCGATTTATCGGTTGATTGAGCCGAGAAATTGTAACAAACCAAGTTACGAGTAAGGGAGTCCCTACACGAGGAGATTAATGATTGTCGTACGACCCGTAGTCGATCGACGTCTCTTAGGTATTTAAGTATTATAATATGACTCAGACTGTTTCACGTCATGTTTGAAACGCTCTTTGTGATAAAATCCGTTGTCATAATAATTATGTAGGTGTTATACCTATGGTATAGGTATTATACTTACTTCATAGTAAACAATTTTTTTTCCAGGCGCCTAAAGACGAGTTCGCGATACGTGAATTACCTTTTTCGGAATTTAAAGCTTATTACAGAGGAAAACGTGTGGTTAATAACGAAACATTGGATATATCTCAAGTATCCAGTATTGGTTTTCAAATGTATGGCGGCGTTTATCAACCAATCAAACAAAAAGGACCAGCTACTTTGGAAATCGACTGGATTAGAGCGGAATAAATTATTTTTGAATTTATTTTAGAAGAATACTTACATAGAGTAGAAATAAAAATAATTTAATTTTTTTTGTATTTGATTTCTCTTCTGTACTCTAAGGAAAAACAGACTTATTAGTTGAAGCGGCAATGGGAGGCACATAGATCGGAAAACCGATAGACTTTGGGTACCTATGTTCCGCTTCCGATTATACACTGCGAGCACTGTAAGGTGTGTCGTCAATTCAGTATACTGCGAAGCCGTTCTTTTATTATAGTTAGGTATACTGGTTACTGTTTAAAAACGCAGTCCAGCTGTTGATCACGTGATCAAAGCACTCGGACCCTTACCTCGAAAACGCCAGTGCGTGAGTACAAAAATGGCGACGATTTATGACGTCATATATTTCCCTAGGATAATAAGACAGTATACTGTCAGTCCATAACGGAACGAATTTCGCCCCAGTAAGAGCACTGAACAGTGCTAGCAGTGTATATCGGAACATTCAACATACCCATAATTGGATCCCAAATTACTGGAAAATGACTGGAAAGCGCAGCATTGTCTGACCCCGCTTAGACAGACTGCATAAAACGAGTAGGCATGGAGCTGCTGGATCTATGCGGCGCGGCGCAAGATCACTGCATGTAGAATCCCTTGCAAGAGACCTACAGCAGCTGCCTGTATTTCCCAGCAGTGAACGCCATTTGGTTGACGAAGACTTTAAATTGGTACCAATTTACAAAACTTTTTTAAACTGGTCAACACTGAAAAAAAATCCGGAGTATTGCTAAAATAACTCTTGAACATTTTTTCTTGCAGCTCTTGTTTCTAAATTACACAAGACTTCTTAATTCTCACAAAAATAGATACACGCTTTACTTTATTGTTGTCCTTTACTTGGACGACGAAGGAAGGAGGACGATGTGTCATAGTTTTCTTTAGTCCATGTTTTTTGAGCAATCGGCACAAGACCGTACTCTGTGGCGATCCATGCAGGAGACCTTCGTCCAGCAGTGGACGTCTATAGGTTGAGACGATGAATCAGACGCCGGCAACGCATCTCTTATTACTTAAATAGCTTAACACACAGATTGCACAGAAACAACATAAAAGCGATAATGCTACTACAGGGTGTCAAGGACTAAGGATTAAATCTGTAATAAAGATAAGAGTAAGTCTGTCTACGTGTTAAGTCAACATACACATTACAACAATTTAAAATAAGCAACTTACAAGACAGTTTACAGCTACGAGTACTTATTACGTGAGGAAAAGTTACAGATAATTGCAGCTTAACGATAAGTTTTTTCTTCTTTAAAGCCACAATTACACTATTGGGGTACGTTTCCACTTTCCACCAGAGATATGCTTCGTTACTACGTGCTACCCCTGGGTGGGTTGTGTGCCAACATTATATTAAATACCTAACTAAAACGCGTTAATAGAAAAACACTAGGGGTGGAGCCGACAAGACTGCGTGTAGAGTTGGGGTGCCCAGATTTCATTATGGTCTTGATTTTGGAGTTTGCGATATGGTCATACAAGAAACAAGCGGCGGCGGCAGCGGGGCGATGTGATTAGTCGGAGAGCTGGCGACGAATTTAGCCGCAATTTTGTCCTACTCATTTGAAAACTTTATTCACGTCTGGGAATTGCTTGAAACCGCAAAATTTGGCTGGCGATTTGCAGGTATTATAGAAATTACTCAATAAATAAGTACTTGATTAAAATTTCAGATTGCCAAAAGGAAAGGGTCTGGTAATACTTCATAACCGAAAAAACGACTGGTTTTTTTTTCGACTTCTATAAGTGTACTAAATCGAAAAGATAAAGAAAAAACCAAGTTGGCAAAAAAAATGTTTTTTGGATGTTTTCGCAAATGTTACATGCTGCGCAATAGTGAAATAACCGCAAACGCTCTACCAGACTGGCAGGACTTCCGACTAGATTCCCGAAATTCGTCACCAGCTCTCGGACCCCATCGCCCCGCTGTCGCCGTCGCTAGTAGTTTCGTGTTTGACACAGATTTATAAAGGGAAGGTGTTTGACGCCTTATTATAGGATGATAATTTTGGCAGATGTCGTTTGCATAGTATTGCTTCACAAACCATAGTGTCAAATGACCATATTGACCATATTATTGCAAACGCCAAAATTGTATAATTTAACAAACCATAATTTTCGGACGGAATCGAGGCTGACGTTCGTTCAGCCGTATTTAAATCTGGGCAAGTAAATAGTAATCCGTTACAAGGGTAAATGATAATGAAATGTAAAAAAAAAAACAAATAACATCATAACTGTGCATACTAAATTACTAAAATGAGATTATTACTTCAAGGCACTTAGTTGTTTGTTTAGGTTCTCAAGTCTCAAGTTAGTGTTGATTTTAATTAAATGGGCAAATAAAAAAATATTGAAAAACTTTATGGGGTAGGGTGGCTGGAGGAGTATAAATAGCAGGATGTCCTGCCACTATATTATAGAATTTGCATAAAGACAGAAGAAATAAAAACCAATCAGACATAAAGTGACATCACATGTGTATTGCCTAAATACAGAACACCACTAATAGATAACACTAAAATTAAAATATATAATTAATTTTTATCATAGTTCATTGCTTCGCTGTAAATGCTATATAAGGGGGAGGTTCATCTTTGTCGCGAGGGTAAGAGTAGCGTGAGTGCAGTCATTGCGTCAGGGAATAGCGAGTGGTAGTTGATGAGAGGGACGTATGCCGCTGTGATCACTCTGCCTGCGAACCATCGGCCGTGCAGCGAGTTGACGGACGCCACAGCGGTCGCTATCGTAGGGCACTTGCAATACACGTTCCCTTGGGGGGAGGCTTTGTCCACGTACACGTGTAACACACCCCCGTGCTTGTTGCATTCGCTGATAACATCGTCTCTGATTTCTATGTCCCAGTTTGGGTTTGATTCTCTGTAACAATTATTTACAAGTTTAAGTACCTATCTTCCGTTTCTTAAGTATAATCTTCTTCTAATTTACAGGTAATGTTGGCTGCAAAGTTAAAACTTTCTAAAAACACGTAATAAATTATTTAATAATGTCCTCCCGACCGAATTTCGGCCATGGCAGCCAACCTTTTTTTTCCACTACAAGTTAGCAAACAAACTCTGTCAGTTGCTCTTTTAAAAATTTATAGTTACTTCATCTCATCTTGGCGCGCGGCGCTATATTATCAGCTTTGATATGTATGGCAGTAACGTAGCAGTCGTCCTCCGAGCATCACAAAACCAAGCATATCGTTACGAGCACACGCACAGTCACACATAGCGCCGCGCGTTGGATTAGTTGAAGTAACTATAAATTTTTAAAAGAGCAACCGATCGAGTTTGTTGCTTGATCTTCTCAGTAGAAATGACATTGCGAGCCAGTGACCTGCTCCACCTGACAATACAAGGGTACGATTAATGGGTGTATGTTGGATTAGATGAAGTAACTATAAATTTTTAAAAGAGCAGCCGTTCCAGTTTGTTGCTTGATCTTCTCAGTAGAAATGATATTGCGAGCCAGTGACCTGCTCCACCTGACAATCCAAGGGTACTAAATGGGTGTAAATCTATCGACGCGGAACCGGCCTGCCTCCCGATTGTGTAAGGAAATCGTAAACGTTTGTCAAACGGATAAACCGACCTGTTAAGGAGTTCATAGATGCCTGCACTACAAAAAGCATTTATAAACTCCTTAAACAGTTCGAGTAATACGTTTTAAGCTGTTAAAGTAGCTCGACTCGGCCGTCGTGTCGTGTCGGCCGAGTCGAGCGACATCGTTTCTACCCTTAATACCGCAAACATGACCGGCTCAAGCCGGTTACGCGTCCGTAGATTTGGGGAGACCCTAAAATAAGAATAAACGATGAAAACTGTCAACTTACGAGGCGGGATCGAACATATTGTTGAGCATGAAACATTGTGTGGCGATCGGCGGCGCGACCTGCGGTTGAGCGGCCACAAGTGTGGAGCCTGCACCCATCAACACGGACGCGGCAGCTGGCGGTATCTACGAATCAAAAAAAAGTTTGTATATATGTAAGAGTAAATTCAACGTACAGTTGAAGTAAAAGTCGACACGGGCAGGATTCCATTTTTGAAATTTGTAACAGTTGTCAATACTTTAATGAGCGTTAATTTTTAAGGACATTCCTAATAAAGGAAGTAAAGTTTTAATAATATATAATAATAATTCCTTATTAGACTAAACACATACTAAACAACAAGAATGTGGCCTCAAAACAATTCAGTATTTGACAACTATTCAATTAAATTATTTGGTGATGATTAAATAGAGGAACTCCTAAATTGTAATATCCATGTCCCCTGTTAGTTTTATTTTCAAAAACCATTTTAAACTATTGATTTAAGTGAAAAATTGTGTTGAATTTTGATGACGTCGCTGTTCAGTATTTCATACAACTTCTCATACTAAGCGCGCGTTTTGACATTTGAAAATATGTAGTTGCTGATTTGACTTGTTGTCAAATACCTCAAATACCCAATTGCTTGGCTTGGGGGCGGTTTTCGGCGGAAATGACGTTTGACTTTGAACGTTACTGCCGTCCGAAAAGATCATAGATATTCACAAATTGCGGCTAAAGTTTTTACTTTAATTACATAAGTGTTTTTTGAATTACCTTCAAAGAACTAACATCCAATCTTTCGCTTCGTGTTATCTTCACTCACAACTTGGGTATGTTATTAACTTTGAGTGAAATTATCGGGAGGTGTGAATCCGTGCATGTTTGCACTTGAACATGGTTAAAACTAAAGCTAAACTAAGATGTTTATGTCTTTTTGGTACTTAACTCCCAAAAACTATCAATTATTATATTTTAATATTCGACAATGTAGTCATACCGACAGTTAAATGACTGTATAAAATGTTGTGGTAAAAACACACAAAATTTAAATGGCTATCTCTATGTATATGTATTGGAATAGCTAAAGTAGGGTTATCTCACTTGTAAGCCAGTGCCTTCAGCAAGCTTGAACATGAGTTGCAAGCGACCGGTGGCCCCTAGGTCGACCCCCGCGCGGTCTAGTTCGTCCGCGTCGAAGCGCGTGCTTGAGCCCCCGTCCGTGCGTTCCGTTACATTCCCAACTTTCATCGGTCTTCCAGCCAATTCAAATCCATTCAACTGCTCCATTGCCTTTTTTGCATCTGCCGCATGATGAAACTGAAAGTTACATGATCATTTGAGACATGGTATCATAAATCTATCTATCTAATTAAATATTTTGTGAAGTTGACAATTTGACATTATTTTTATTGAATTGTAATTAAATCCATACTAACATTAAAAATGCGAAAGTGAGTCTGTCTGTATGTCGCTACGATTTCACGGTCCACCTGTTCAACCGATTTTGATGAAATTCGGTACAGGGATAGGTTGTATCCTGGGGAAGGACGTATGCTACTTTTTAATTAAAGAGTGATCTCTAAAAAACTTATCCACGCGGACGAAGTCGCGGGCATCATCTAGTTAGATATCGAGATATTAAAATGTAATGAATTTTGAAGTAGATGTACTGAAATTGATAATTTTATTTCGTTTTTGTTATAAACTATGCAGAATTGTTAGCTTAATACTAAAATGTAACTAATTGCAATGCCCTAACAGAGCATCATGTCATTATAATTAATATAATATATATGTACATAAATGCAATGAATAAATTATATGACATGATATACAGGAAACAAACTTACTGTAAGGAAACCATATCCTTTGCTTTTTCCAGTGTCAGGGTCAGTCATCAGTTGAATGTGATCAATTTTTCCAAACGGTTCAAATATTCCCCTCAACATGTCTTCCGTGATGTTGAAATGTAGAGATCCTACATATAACCTAGTTGGTCCATTGCTGGTCTTTGGTGCTAAATTCGGCAATGTGTTACCTACTCTATTTTTCTCTGCTTGCGTATGTTGAACAATTATAGGAACTCCAAGTAATTTCTGCCCAGTTAGACCAAGAGCCTAAAATATAAAAAAAGGTTAGGTTATTACTTTAAAAACAAATATTAAAATGAAAGTATTTCACTGTTTATTTACCAATGGCACAGATTCGGCATCTTTGAACTCAATATATGCAATTCCCTTAAATCTTCTGGTTTTGTTACATGTGATAAGTCTTACATCTCTAACTTTGCCAACAGATGAGAAAAATTCTTCCAAATCTTTAGCTCTAATGCGTTGTGATAACTGCATACAAAATACTGTACGCAAATCTCTCTCTTCGGGAGGCAAGTCATCAAGCTTAGGTTCTACACCTCTCGATTTCGATCTGTATTCTGTTCTTTCAGGTTCACGGGGTTTTTCTTCTTCACGAACTTTTTCTTTTTCACGACTCCGTTCCCTTCGCGATAAATGTTTATCACGACTTCTTTCTCTATCTCTGCTGCGCTCTCTGTCTTTATCCTTGCTACGGCGTTTGTCTCTATCTCTTTCACGTTCTCTGTCCTTATCGCGATCCCTATCCCTGTTGCTGCGGTCCTTGTCCCGGTCTCGGCGATCTCGGTCCTTGTCTCGATCCTTGTCGCGGTCCCTATCTTTTCTGTCATCCCTTTCTTTCGAACGTCGTACATCTCGATCACGCGATCTTCTTCTTTCTCTGGACCGGCTTCGTCTAAAAACCAAAAACATTATACTTAGATATTTCTAAACCTACTTTAGAACCAAATTTCATTTCATAATACATATATGTTATTTACTAATATTTACCTTCGACTGGTTTCCTTTTCTCTGTCTCTGTGTTTGTCAGAATACTTGTCCGATGAGCGATGTTTTGAAGAGGAAGTGTTATCCTGTCACACAAAGCACAAGGTAGAAGCAGCGCCACAGCAACACACGCCGAGTGAATAAATAAAATTGCATTAGTTGAATGAATTAACTATATGATATCAGTGCATTTTCAATAATGACACTGGAATAAAATGCCATCATTGAATATGCACACATTTTGCTTGTTTCCTATTCTACAGACAACAGCTCTCACAACCAAGTGTGGTCCTATTGGTGGTTCTTGAAGTTGGGTCCCTGGTCTACACTTACCATTTGGATAACCACTGACTAAGGATGTACACAGCGCTAACATCACACAGGGATACTTCTGCAAAAGATTTACGACCCATCAGCGCATGACGTTTTGGAATTTGTAATATGGACTGTATTAAATTGCATTTTGCCACAAAAAAAAAAGTTTTTAAATATTTTACTTAAAATTAATTTAATATTATGTAAGTGGAAAAAAGTAATTATAGTTGTCGATACCTCATAATGTTCAGGTCGGTGAAGTAAGCTGGACTATTACCACAAAGTTCTATAAATACAAGAAATGATTCTCATATGTAATCTGTTTCACAGTTCTTAGCATGTAACTGTTCAAATATGTCACCAGTTGTATGTTTGATAAGACTTGGGACTAGGACATTGTTGAGCAGTTTCATGTAAGAATTTAACATCAGAAAAAACCAGCACCAGTAATAAGAATAACAAATTTTGTGGTCACATTATAGTGGGAGTTTGAGAGAGCATTATAAATATGTACATATTTTTCATAATTTATTTATCCATACAAAATATAATATAATAAGTATATAATATTTGAGAAAGCATTATAAATATGTACATATTTTTCATCCATATTTTTATCCAAACAAATACTATAGTATAGTATTGTACATAAATTTGAACAAAATTTAAGCTTAGTTTGGAAGTGAATTTGCCATAAACAATAAAGAGGGATATGATTAAAAGAATTACTATTTCATCATTATGATAAATGAGTTGTGAATCACACTGCAATAAATGTAACTACATATTTCAAGCTTCCATATTATGGAAGATAAACAATATACTTAATTATTTTGTTAAAGATGAATACTTTCAAATGGATATTAATATACAACTAATTAATATTGGGAAAAAGTTGTATATATTCGGTACAAAGTACATGAACTTTTTACTTATCAAAATTAAAATTACTAAACTACAATGAAAATAGAAGGACAAGTTTAATTTTTTTTTATTTACAATGTTCACTATTTCACGTGTCTAAAGTTAAAGTTTACAATTAGGTGAATAATAAGATTTAAGAGTCATTAGTAACAAGTAATAACTTACCGATTTATTGTAAGGGGCTTCTAACATGGCCTCTACATCCAAATCTTCAGCCATCCTAAAAAAAATAAAGGAAAAGTTTAGAAAAAATTAACTTCTTTCTACTCAGGATGTTTTGTAATTTACTATAAGATTTAAATTCTGAACTACGGTTTTACAATGAAACAAGGCCTGAAATTTTTATGATTTGTAAATAAAATTCCAAAATTCTTAGTTTAGATTTTTTAGTGAGTTGAGCTACTATCATGCCAGGTCAGTGGCACTACTCAGGTCACAGGTGTGTACTGTCTCATCAGCAGCTCTTGCTAAACTCAGAGCTACTAAACTCAGAAAAGCTTCTGTTTAGTTACTTCCATTCAGAAATTACAATACAAAGCAATATTATCAATGCAACTCATCGATTTACCAACTAAGGATACAACATTACCTACAAAATAATACTCAAAAAGTGTCCACAATCGCCTATACAAAAACAGCTATATATAATATAGACTGAGACACCAAACGGTTCACAAAAACCAACCATATGGACTCATAATTAGGGTTAAATTTTGTAATAAAAGTTCGACACATACAACATTTTACAATGAATCAGCGGAAGACTTTCTGTATTCCGAAGTAAAGTACTCCTATAGGAGTTGCCAATTTTTTATTTGATATTTTTATTTTTTTTAATACTTTATTGGTGATAGGTGATTTTATGAAAATTATCTATATGTATTTGTGTATTTATGTGATAATATGCATTAAATATTTTATTTATTTACGTATTTGAAATAAAACACAGTTTCTTCTTGGCAGGATAAAAATTTCATTAAGTAGTAGTCGCGTCGTAGATGTCGCGGGTTCGAATCCCTCTCACGAAATTCACGAATTGAAATCCATACTTAATATTATAAATGCGAAAGTGTGTTTGTCAGTCTGTCTGTTTATCTGCTACGCTTTAATGGCCCATCCAACCAATTTTAATGAAATACATATGGTAATAGGGATAGATTACAACCCGGAGAAGGATAAAGGCTACTTTTTAATCGACTTTCACCCAGGAGGAAATTCTCAATCCGGTGCATATTAAAAAAAAAAAATTGTTCAACGATTTAGATGTTTCTTAACCGATTTGAAAAAACTGCCTGCTGCTGAAATTTGGTATGAATGTAGTTTATATCCTAGGGAAGGACAAAGGCTAAGTTTTATCCCGAAAAATTAGGGAGAATCTTGACTAGTTCTTAATAAATACAAAAACTGGCGAAAGATTGATTTTTGACCTTTTGATATAATACCCCTGTGGTATTTTTACCCGGTTGTTTCTTCTGTCGGGTAAATCAACCTTCTTCCCAACTCCTTGCAAAGTCAAAATATTTCATTCAATTCAAACATTCAGACATAGAGGATTGGGAGCTGCGCTCGCAGTCATGACAATCCTAAACCTATGCAATTAATGCACCAGTCATAAATCTAGGCATTCAGTATCCACTTTTAGATCAAATGAATTCTTGACCCATCCTTCGAAAGAATAATTTAATTTGGATATTTTAAAATGCTAAGTAATTAATAAGTACATACAAATGCAATTGGTACAATGTAAAGATTTAGTGAAAAAATTTCGAACCAAACCTCATGAGGCTGATAAAATTTTAGGGAATACAAAATGGCGTACTCACAAACTGGATTATTCTACAAGCGCATGCATAAAAATAAAGCATAAAAATTACCTTTTACTAAGCTTGATGGCTGTGGCTAAGTAATAATTTCTTAAATTTTATGTTATATTTGTTGATTTCTGCAAAACAATCGGGGAAAAGGGTAAATTATGAATTTTTAGTAATAGCATTAACTTTCAACAACCATTTTCTTTCACATCACCACAGAGTACAGACAGATTATCATCTGGATTATCATTTTATCGTAGTCGTTTATAAAAAAGTGGGTACTCTGTGCACATTTGCAGTGATTACAAACTCTTTGGTATTTGCACAATGCCTTACTCTGTGCACGTTGGTCGGTGGCATAGAATAATTAAACCTCTTCTCTGTCTACGGTCGGTGGCTTTAGATGTCTGTGTTCGGTGGCGTAGACCACTTTCTTTATTATGTCTGTGGCGTAGACCATAGAGACCTTCTTTTCCACAGTTCTTTTCACAGATTTATAAAGGCTGATTTTTTTTTACTATGTCTGTGCTTCTTTTTCTGGTCGGTGATAGAGACTTCATTTTTTGCTTTGAATATGTACTGTGATCTAGACAAAGATCTAGACATCAGATCAGAGCTAGACATAATCAAAGATTTTTTGTTTTAAACATCCTCTAGGTTACATGACTCTGATATAACATCAAAGCTCTGGGTAGTGTTTTTATTTATTACATGCTCAGGCGCAGAAGGAGTAGAATCTAGAGTTGTTAAACCAAAAGAACCAGAGTTGTAAATTTAAATTAAAAAAAAAATTTATAACATTTTGCCATAGAGTAAGAATATAGCTTTTACCCTACGCTTTTACCCAGTCAAAGGAATCAAGCATAAAATATAAAATAATATATCTTTCTCTGTCTACGCATTTTGCAAAGTTTACCATAGACTATACGTAATACGTATATTTGATTAGGTACGTATAAAAGGTACGTATATACAGTCAAAGAGGATAATATAACCACTACGTTTTATACAGTTGACTTTGTGCTTTGGTTCACAGAGTACATTGATATTAACCATGGGTAACTCACCAAAAATTCGTGCGCTGACTCAGTAACTCTAACTCAGCGCACGGAGTCAGCTCACTGAGTCAACTCACTGAGTTAGCGCAATATTGCGCCATGGCGCACCGAGCAGCATAGCGCATAGCCGCACAGCGCACACTCGTGACTCGTCACTCAGTGCGTACTGCGTACCTACTGAGTTGGCAGCTAGTTGGCAGTTGGTAAATGTTACTGCCGCAGTAACTCGCGCAATACGCAATTACGCAGTAATACTACGTAATTGCGTATTGCGCGAGTGTGCAATGTGGATGTGCCCATTTAAGAAGAGGCCAGAGATTTGGATTTTGGCTTATAGATGGCGCTAACCCATCACCTACCTAGTACCTAGCCACGTTTCAATTTTGAACAGGTTCCTAAGTAAGAAACTATCATCAATCAGCGCGAGCGAACTGCGAAGTCGTAGGATTACATACTACATAGTACTCACCTACCTACCTACACTACGACTTACGAGTACGCGGGTCTCGAAAATACCTACAGTTTATTCTACAAACGATCCGATGGATCGTACTTAAAGTTATAACTAGTAGAATCTAATAGTTATAACTTTAAATACGATCCATCGGATCGTTTAGTTAGTATTCGATCACATTGGCGTCAAATTCAAAAGCTAAATACTAAAACAGACCCAATAGCCAAAACTTCAAGGACAACCGGCTTTTATTTGGAATCGCATCGAATTGAATCGAAATTGAGCTCTAAATCAATAGAAATATGGTGCATTGTGCCGGCTAAGACTTGAGTCTTGATGATACTTTTTAAGTAAGTGCCTAGGTAAATATAAATAAATATTTTCTTATCTTTACTAAAAAACAAAATGATCTTCACAATATGAACATAATTGAGATGTTTATTAAGACACAGAGTCCGAATAAAGTACCTACCCAGCGCAGACGCCCGGCCCAGCCAAACCACAGACTCCACAGAGACAGAGTCAGAGTACTTTTCTTTATAGCGCTCAGCAGTCAGCTCAATTTGTAACTCAGCGCTTGCTACATTGCACAGCGCCCGGCAGCGCTAAGCTGCGCTACCACTGAGTCGTGCGCCATGACTCTTTTGCAAAAGGAGTCAGAGCACCCAACTCAGTAAAGTGAGTTAACTCAATTGAGCGGCGTAACTCAGAGTTACCCATGTTTAATTGATATTGAATTTAGTTGTTTCCGTGTTGTTTCCTAGGGTAATATTGTTCTGTGTTTATTTCACCGACCAGAAAAAAAAGGTTTATTTCGTGTTTGTGATAAAAAGTAATTCTCACGGTATGAAATTATAGTTTTGAATTTGATCATCTAATCTTCAACTCTCTAGTGCTACAAGTAGCAAGATTTTTCGTTTTTTTTTGTAGAAAGCTCGATAATTTATCCAAGTAAGTTGCTCCATTCAAGGGATATAAATTACATGTTATCAATAATCCTAAACAATGTTTTACTGATTATAATTTAGTGTATTGTAGGTATTCGAAAGTTTATCCAATATTATTATAATATATTTATATTTTTATAAACCTCTTATCTATGAACCATTATTATTTACAGCTGTTTAGTCGTGACACTAGTGAAATGACAACTGCAGCTAGACCAACTTTTGATCCTGCAAGGGGTGGCCAAGGCCGCGGTGAAAAAGATTTAAGTGCTATATCTCGTCAGTACTCTAGCAGAGATCTCCCAGGTCATACAAAGTTAAAATACAGGTAAGGTAAAGCAAACTGTGCTTTGACCAGGGATTTTTTGCATGAGTGTGTGTTCTATGTTTTGCTCAATTTGAACAATTCTTAGATTTAAATCTCATTTGAAACGCAGAAATTCCTTAATATACAGATTTCTAAGACCTTTCAAGTTTCAATCATTCAGAGATGTTCATAGGATGACATGTGTAGTTCAGGAGAACTTTTTGATTTCTTTTAATAATTTAAGAAACAAATTTCTATAAAAAATGTACATCATGTCAATCAACTAATAACATCCATCCATACTTACTTAATATTATAAATGCGAAAGTGTGTCTGTCTGTCTGTCCGTCTGTCTGTCTGTCTGTCTGCTACGCTTTCACGGCCCAACTACTCAACCGATTTTGATGAAATTTGGTACAGAGATAGGTTACATCCCGGGGAAGGACATAGGCTACATTTTATCCCGGAAAATTGAAGAATTCCCACGGGAATCAAAAAAATGTATCTGTTCAACCGATTTTGATGAAATTTGGTACAGGGAGAGGTTGTACCCCGGGGAAGGACATAGGTTGCTTTTTATCCCGGAAAATTGAAGTTCCCGCGGGAATAAAAAAAACAATCCACGCGGATGAAGTCGCGGGTATCATCTAGTAAGTATATAAATTGATGGTAAGTATAAGGTATAGAGTATGATTTGTTCTTGGTAGGTTTGAACACTAAATAAGTTATGAGAACCTCTAAACACAAACACTGAGATTATGTTGTCGCAAGGCTCCAGTTTTCTTATGATTAATTTAAATAGTTTTAACCTAACAATTTTTTTAAAGATTATTTATGTCAACTAATTTTTTGCTAATGTTTTTGCCTTACTTTATATTTTTTTGTATGGTCATATAATTCAATCAATCAATATTTATTTATTAAAATTAGGTACACCGTTTGCTCACCCTGGTCTGAGGAGAGCCCCCAACAAACTCAGCCAAGTTTTTTTTTTAAAATTATCACCATTTCACAATACATCTTAAACTTAAGAACTATCAGAGCTGTTCGAGCAAATTATTGCCAAGCTTTCTTGTCATTTAAGTAATCCTTTACGTTGTAATTGAATTGCTAGTTCTACTAAGTGTAGAAGCTGGCATTGCAATTTTATTTTTATTTCTTATTTCATATTAACAATATGACATTCACTTCTTGAATTTATCAATGTGTTTATGCATATATACTAAATTTTCAAATACATATATATGGTTTGTGTACAGTCATAAATGCCATAAATACGCAACTCTTAAAACCAAGGAAATAGGATGCTTTTAAACATTGAAAGATGTTTTAGAATATACTTACTTGCCTTTGGATACGTCACCTTATTACTTACTAATTGACAAACATTACTTTTTAGGTCCCTTTTTAAAGTTTTAACTGCTATGTTTGTTTGTATAAAAGATAATCAAAACTCAAAACATGCTGAACAGATTTTATTTGGTGATTGCATACATGTGTATTAAACTAAAGTATCACTTTAATTTAATGCACATATTGTCGCTTTTCCTACGAAAGGACCTAACTGACATCGAGTTAATTGTTCAGGGCAAGCGTTTTTCAGTTTCTTGCTTAACTATATTGTCCACAGCTTGCTCAAATAAAGCTATATTAAAATTAAAAAAATATTCTTATAATCTGTGAATCAAGGCCTTTTTGCAAGTAGGAATTGTCTTATTTAAATGTGCGTATTCATTTAGGTAAAAATATTTAAAACAGTTACGCCACTTCATAAGAACTTTGTTTTTCAACTATATTGTCCACAGCTTGTTCAAATAAAGCTATATTAAAATTAAAAACATATTCTTATAATCTGTGAATCAAGGCCTTTTTGCAAGTAGGAATTGTCTTATTTAAATGTGCGTATTCATTTAGGTAAAAATATTTAAAACAGTTACGCCACTTCATAAGAACTTTGTTTTTCTGAAAAATTAATTACTTAGGAGATACGACTGTATTTTTTACTGAATAATTAAATCACATTTAATTCAAAATAATTTGTTTTTTATTTCTTTATATATAATAATAATTAGGATAGTTTTAAATCATTTTTTGACTGAAAGTTTTTGGATTCGTACTATTTTGGATTTTTTTACTGCCCAAGGTTTTATACATTTTTTGTCACCAATTTACATAAATTTTTAACTCTATTAGTTAATGTCTAAGGTATTCCGTCGCAATCAAAATTCCGACGTAAGTGAAAACCCCATTTTTATTCAATATAGTCTAGTTCACACTAAATGACGTATTTTCAGTTACGTCATAAGTAGTTGATAGATTTTTATTTAGCTGATCACTAAATAAAAATCTTTCTAATAGCCCTAAGTATAAAATACGCCACTTAGTATGATTTCCTTTTCGCAAATGAGCATATACGCCACACTTACCGATTGTCCTAGCCAGTAAACGGTAAAAGATATGAAAAAGTCGATAAGACAGATCGACAGAGAATCAAAAGTACATTAATATGATGTATTTAGTGCAGTTACGTCAAAAGTGTCAGATAGGTCCTTTCGTAGGAAAAGCGACGATATAATTAAAGAGCTTTTTGTCTGGTTGTTGAAATCTGCTGTGTCTATATCTGTCCAACCATTTATTTAACTTTTGATATAAACACGCATATGAAGTTTCATAATTATTGACAGGCAACCATGGACAAAAAAATGCAATACTTCATAGACGCAGATTTTTTTAAATAGTGAAGCAACATTCCCGTTTGATCCGATATTTCATAACTCGTATGCTCATCTAGTGATTACCAGTACGAATTTCCTTTTCAAAATAGTCACGAAGTTGCAACACTAGCTCCATTAATAGTCCTGTAAGGACACATCTTTGGCGATGGATGACCTGCCTGATTCATGTACATTTACATTTTACTTACTGTTGTTCTACATAATAAATTTATGTTTGGGTATGGTTATAAAACAATAAGCAAAAAAAATATCAATGTCTCAAGTTGATTAATACTTCTTCATAAACAAAGTCAATTGTTATTAAAAATCAAATCAGTAAAGCATTTGAACATCATTGAATAGTTACCACCCTACCTACAAAGATTGCCCCTGAGCACATCTAAGCATCCTGGTACAATGGCATGCAGAAACCAATAAGGATTATGGGTATATACCTGACATATCCCTAACAGGCTAACCTTAGAATATATTGTCACTTACTACTAGGTAAGATCATAGTCAGCTTGTAGCAGATAAAAAATAAGCTGGGAAAATTCTTTCTATATTTTTTTTTTTTTTTAATATGTATAGCTAGCAAGCGAGCAGGCGGGTCACCTGATGGTAAGTGATTACCGCCGCCCATGAACATTTGCAGCACCAGAGGAACCGCCAATGCATTGCTGGCTTTTGAGAAATTTGTTTATCCTCCCTTTGAAGAGCCCCATATTATAATCATGAGGGAACACAGACGATGGAAGCTGGTTCCACAATTTGCGGGTACGTGGCAGAAATGACCTGGAATAACGGGTGGTGGAAGAGGGCCAGGCATCCAGGTGGTGAGGATGGAATTTGTTTCTGCGACGTAGGGTACGACAGGAGAACACGGAAGGTGGTATTAGATTGAATAACTCCTCAGAACACTCCCCATTGTAGAGACGATAGAACACACAAAGAGAACTAACGTCTCTTCGGTGCTCTAGGGACTCCAGCATGCAAGTAATATTGGGATTATCTACGAGTCGAACTGCCCGCCTTTGAATCCGGTCAAATGGAAGGAGCTGGTACTGGGGTGCTCCGGCCCAGAGGTGAGAGCAGTACTCCATGTGGGGCCGAACTTGCGCTTTATACAGCAGAAGCCTATGCTTAGGCGCAAAGTATCTTTTTGCTCTGTTGAGCACCCCGAGTTTTTTGGAGGCTAGTTTGGCTTTACCTTCCAGATGTTCGCGGAACTGGACTTCGTTCGATATACTAACACCGAGGATCCCAATGCTGTTAGATGGGGTCAGGGGAGTGTTCTGGAAGAGTATAGAGGTGTTAAAGGGGGTCTTTTTTGCCGAAAACGCGCATACTTGTGTCTTGGTGGGGTTGAAGTGCACAATATTTTGTGAGCCCCACTGAGATACTTGGTCGAGACAAGACTCTATGTTCGACACAAGCGTATTTCTACACTCCTCCAGCTGAGCGCGAGAAAGCTGAGCACGACCTTTATATAAGGCATCGCCCGTACTGTCGTCCGCGTAGCAATGAACATTGTTATTTTGTAACATGTCATTAATATTCAGTATAAAATGTGTTTAGGGGTTACAGCCAGACATGTCTCCGTCCCAGGTTGATATTTTCAGTTTTCCTGTTAAAGCTACTTGATTATATTGTTTGTTTTAGGGAACAAGGTCAAGGAACTACAGATGAGCTGCGTTCCAGAGATTTCCGTAAAGAGCTTGATGAAAGAGAGAAGGAAGTCAAGGCCCCTAATGCTAGGAGACAAGTGGAGCCTACAGTAAAACGGCTAAAGACTGACCAAGTACCTGCAGCTAGTTTAGATGCAGATGATCCCCTTGAAGGTGACTCTACTGACTCCGAGGACTCTGATGATGACACAGCTGCTTTGTTAGCAGAGTTAAATAAGATAAAGAAGGAGCGTGCTATTGAACAAGCTAAGAAGGTCAGTGCAAATAGTTGTATACTAGTAATAGATGGATGGCTTAGCACGAAAATTGTGACTGCTACATAATCAATAATTGTTGATATAGACTGAATTTATGGTATTCTACCTGAAACTGTGAGTCTTAGTGAAGCAGATGTAATTATGAATGAATTATGTTTATGGTGTGCTGTTACATTTTTATATGATAAACCGTCAATTACTGAACTTGCAAATAGGTTATGGTTTTTGCATAATATTAATTATGCAACAAATTTAAAAATAGTAACTTAGGGTTTCTATTTCAAGCCCTTCGCTTTAGTGTTTCAGCATCAATTATTGATTTAAATGTTTAACACATTAATTATTAATATTACATATTTATTCATATTACCTTGACCCTTATTTGTTAAACAGGAAGCTGAAAAGAAACAAGAAGAAGAGAGAATAAGAATGGAGAATATACTCTCTGGGAACCCGCTGTTGAATTATTCTGCAGCAGGACAAAAGAATGACTTAAAGGTATGTGATCAAACACCAACTAGTTCTATGTATGGTAGATTCATTTGACTATTCATAAGAACTTGTAAAAAGTCTATTTGAATAAAAATAATTTAAGTTTGAGTATAAAAGTAAAAATACTTATTTTTAGGGATCTGTACCAAAAAAAACTGTTAAAAGGAACCTTTTAGGAGAGGTCTTTGTCTGACTCACTTGCACTCCTTGTTACTAAGTACTTTTGCCAAATAATAAAGCATTATCTGAGCAAGTTGGAGAAAAATAGATTTTTATTTAAAAAGTTACCAAATTGTTATATTACTTTATTAATCCTTATAGTCAGGTCAAATTAGCCCAAAAAACAGGGGTACCCTTGCACCATAAATGCACTTTCATTATATGTAATGGGATACCCTTACATATAATGAAAGTGTGAAAAATCCCAATCGATCCCATTGCCATGTGTGCAATTTTTTTTGTTCAAGGTTAAAATGAGTTTTTTAAATTTTTTAGCGAACCGGTTAATTTAATGATAAAAATAGTTCAGAAATTTTGTACAGAGATAGTCTAAAGCCTGAGAAATAACTTTTTAATGCAAAAAGGGCTGTATGGGGTTGAAATTCGGGATGAAAGTTTGTATGGAAATTACGTCATTTTTAAAGCTTGATAGGATAGGCTTTTGATTAGATATAAATAAATACGACATTCAAAGTTTGTAAAAAAATTTCTCTAAAGGGTAAACATCGGGGATGAAAGTTTTTGTGTGATGACGTCGGCAAAAAAACTTTCGGCCCAGAAAAAAAAAATAGAAGAATACAGAGAATTACGGAGTCAATACAAAATGTGAAACTGAAATTTACTGAACAGGCTTAGGACTGTCTATAATAAAATTATTAATGTAAACGTTATTTAACATTAATCATACTAATATTATGAATGCGAAAGTGTGTTTGTTTGTTGGTTTTTCCTTCAATCACGGCGCAACGGATCGACGTGATTTTTGGTAGGGGAAAAAATTAAAACGAAGGAATTCCCGCGGCAATCAAAAAAATTTCAGCTTTCTAGCTATCACGGTCTATGAGATACAGCCTGGAGACAGACAGACAGACAGACAGACAGACAGACAGACAGACAGACAGGCAGACAGACAGACAGACAGACAGCGGAGTCTTAGTAATAGGGTCCCGTTTTTACCCTTTGGGTACGGAACCCTAAAAACTTAAACCACGCGGACGAAGTCGCGGGCATCAGCTAGTTATGTACATAAATGTGAGAGCAAGTGTATTTGCTGTCCTATCCACCACCACTACAGCCCATTAACGTCCCACTGCTGGGCACAGGCCACCACTTTCATAGGAGAGAGGGAATTAGAGCTTAGACCCACCACGCTGCTCCAATGCGGGTTGGCGGGCTTTAACGACTATTATCATGTTAGTGATAATAACCGGGACCGACGGCTTAACGTGCTCTCCGAGGCACGGGGGTGAAACATTGCCAACTTCCTAACTCCGGGCTAGTGCTGAGAATTTCTAGTCAGAAAAACCCAACACTTATTACGGCCCGACCCGGGAATCTAACCCGGGACCTCGTCAGCCGCAGTCAAACATGCTAACCACTAGACCAACGAGGCAGTCGCTGTCCTATGCGGGATTGAAAAGTTTCTAGTAAGACTTAACTAATATTAATTTATCATTCTATTTATTAATTTATCAGGAAATACAAAAGTGCATTTTTTAGGTCAAAAGGCGATGGGATGACGACGTTGTGTTCAAGAACTGCGCCCGCACAGAACCTGAAAAGAAATCAAATACTTTTATCAATGACTCTTTAAGATCAGAATTTCACAAAAAATTCATGGAAAAATATGTGAAATAGTGAAGTAAACTCTACCTAAATAAATATAAATATTATATAGCCATTACTAATGAAATGTATGTGTCACCGTAAGATTGTAAAAATCGTTAGATTATAATCTAACTCGTGAAATTGTAAACTGTCGAATGATTACAATGTAACGGATTATTTTTCGGAAGATTGTAATCTGTCAGGTTTATTAATCCGATAGAACCTAAGTGCCCTACACTACATGATTATTTATGTCGAACCCTAACCTAACCTACAAGAAAGAGACAAGAAAACGTAAATACAATGAATATTTCAAAAATTGACACCTAAAACATTGAACGGTTCACAATCTTTCGACTGTTTACAATCTATCGAAAAAAAAGCGTTAGATTACAATCTTACGGTTTTTACAATCTTACGGTGACATGCATTGCAACTTGGCTGATACAGAATGTTATGAAATTTTAAGAGTTGTCAGTGAAGTGAAGCGAAAATTTAAATAACATGAGAGAGAGAGAGGAATTTGTTTTATTAGAACCTACATCGTTGATTTTAAAGAAAACTAAAATTGGATTCAAACCTTTGTTGCAAAATGTTAAGTAATTTTCTAGTGGAACATGAAAGACATTGTCAGAAATAAAATTTAATGTGGTAAAGAAAGACTTCTGTAAGAAAAAGGAAGAGCTTGCTAGAAACTGACTGCCCTTAAAAAATACATTGTTCTTTTATATTAGAACGTATGTGTAACTTAGGAAACGATACACTGTGATGATTTTAACCATATTTTCTTTGTTTGATATTAATTAAAATTTCTGGATGTTTGATTTGATATGTTTATATGTGTTTCAAATACGAAGACCATCACCATATTTAGGATTTTTATCTTTGTTTTTCTATTTCATTTTGTAGGGTTTATTTTCTTTAAAATTAAAATGCTAAAGTTAAAGTAATATAAGCCATCACCAATCTAATAAAATTTCGTACTTGCCCTTGCCAATATTTCAAAGTGATTTCAAACGATTAGTTCAACCGTTTGTTGCACATGTAAAGGTAAAGGTAAAAATTGTTAATTCTTCGATGGTGTTCACATTTGAAACGCATAGTAGGAAAATTATAATAACTAATGTAAGTTCTTTTTCAAATTTCAATAAATTATAAGATTATAAATTGGTTCATATTTAATCATTATTGTAAAGATCGCAAAATTACCTACTATATAATTTTGAAACATAATTAAAAAATAGAAATACTCACTCGAAAGTATATTTTGGCATCTTTACATGCAATTTATCTCCATTATTGTGTCACTTTAACTGCTCCAGCCCGTTATAATATTTATCAAATTTATTCAGCTTTGTCAGTGAAATATGTATCAATTCCTATTAATTATTTAACTACCCACATTTGGGTTTCAATGGCTGTAGACGTCACAGACTAATTAGATTATGGATTCATGATTCATATTATCTAAATCATTTCTTTCCTGCGCCTACGTGCTAATTACACTTAATAAGCCATTTAAGAGGGCTTCCTCGTACATTATATATATACAGACTGGCGAACATTATTTTCTCGTACGCGAAGCGTTGAGTTTTATGAATAGGTACAATTAATCAAAATCAAAACTTATTTAAGAAATTAATTAAATAAATAGTTTTATAATATTTATAAATTGTTTAATAGAGGTCGGTGGTAGATTAGGTTAGGGATAGATTTGAACTTAACTTTCTTTCACAGAAGAGAAATTTTTAATTATTTGACGACTTTCTGGTCATATAGTGTAAAATATACCTATACAGGGTATGATCATCTATTTTTCTATGAAGCCACGGTAAAATGCTCAAAGTTAAAGATAAAATCGTCCTTCGTCTGTTATGGGCAGATAATTATTGATGAAGCAGTGTAATTTAGTTGCGAATATTCGAGTTGATCGTTACTATGAAGGAATGTGCATATAAATGCGCGCGGCAGCCGGTACCATGTTTACATTACTAACCGAGAGGGAGGGGAGGTTGCGGCGAGCGCGGCGGTCGGCGGCCTACCTTGAGCGGGCAGGTTCAGTGGCTGTGGCGCTGGCTAGTGGCTGGACCCGGCAAGTGTTGTGTATCGGGGCCGGCGCACGCGTCAGTTGAGTGGGCGCGTTAACTGCGTACACAATAGTGAATAGGGCAACGAACATGTCCGGCTCCAAGACGGCGTGGCGGTACGCGAGCTGTCTACTGTTTGTTGTCGCGACGGACGCTGCCCTGTCTGGGCTTTACATAGATAATGGTGTCGATCAAACCGTAATACACCATTCTATGACGCGACATGAAAGACAAGTGGTCGAGCACGAAATATTGGAGCTTTTGGGCCTCGGCGAGAGGCCGAGGAGGTCCCAAGCGCCGCCTCTGGATCGCTCTGCAGCGCCGAGTTTCTTGCTGGATGTATACAAGCAACTCGCTGAAGAACATGAACAGGCTCGCCCGACACGCAGTTCCGAAATGGCTCTCAGTGGTGAAGAACAGCACGCCATCGATGAGAGCGATTTAATTATGACATTCCAGAGTAAAAGTAAGTTCATTATATTATAATATAGTTATGCACTTGTCAATTAAGTACCAACTTTAATGTTTTAGGTAGGTATGAATATGTGTACATATCGAATACGCAATGATTAGGTATTTTCTCAGAAGTTAGCTCAGTGCCCACTACTTTATCAATGCGGGAACTACTTATATTATTAGTTAGGTAACATAGCAAGTTTATAAATATATACCTAGGTCTTAATAATGAATAGGCATTATTATTTAGTATTATCCGGGTATTACGTCTCTAATGTAGGTGCAATTGGCCCAGGAACGCCCAAATTGGCAGGTCAAGCTTTTGTTAAGGTAGGTAATAGAGGTAGACAGTTAGCGATCGCGATCGATATTTTGCTTTTATCCTTTGAAGAGATAGGCTGTAAGATAGTAGATGTAAATCTACCTAGATCAAACCTAGCCCCTAGCTTAAAGGGATGTTTAATCCATACAAATCCATACTAATATTATAAATGCGAAAGTGTGTCTGTCTGTCTGCTACGCTTTTACGGCCCATCTGTTCAACCGATTTTTAAGAAATTTGGTACAGGGATAGGATGTATCCCGGGGAAGGACATAGGCTACTTTTTATCCCGTAAAATTCAAAGGTTCCCGCGGGAATCAAAAAATTTATCTGTTCAACTGATTTTAATGAAATTTGGTACAGGGATAGGATGTACCTATCCCGGGGAAGGACATAGGCTACTTTTTATCCCGGAAAATTCAAGAGTTCCCGCGGGAATCTAAAAAACTTGGTCCACGCGGACGAAGTCGCGGGAATCATCTAGTATTATTATAAATGCGAAAGTGTGTTTGCCTGTCTGTCTGTCTATCTATCTGTCTGTCTGCTACGCTTTCTACGCGTTCAATCGATTATGATGAAATATGGTACCTACAGGGATAGGTAGTTCGTATCCTGGGTAAGGACATAGGCTATAGGTATACCGGAAAATTAGAGAGTTCCCGCAGGTATTAAATAAACTTAATCCACGCGAACGAAGTCGCGGACATCATCTAGTTTCTGCTATCTCCTTCAACGAGTAATTACATCTAAATCCATTACTAGTCAACTCAACCGTACCAGATAGAGGGCTGTCTGGTAGGTAGGTACAGTTGAGTAAAATAGTTCTTTCGAAAATGTTACCTTATTTCTATTAATCTTAGAGATTAAAATATAAAATCTACCATTTACGAATACCTGCTTAGAAAGTAAAACTGGTGCCCGCAGGTAAACATGAGTCAGATTACCTACTACCTACTGATCCTTAATTCCACAAACCGACCAAAGGTCCTATATCAGTCGCCACGGCCAGGATTGAGTTAAAAGGAAAACATTTCTATGATGTCTGTGAATTGTGATCTTTACAGTTATTTTAGTATTTAGACTTAAGAGGAAATCGATTTGTTTAGTGCTAGTTCGTTGATGCCCGCGACTCCGCGTGGATTGAGAATTTGTAATTCCCGCGGGAACTCGATCGTTAATTTGTCCTTGTCCTTCTCCGGAACATAAAAATCGGTTGAACGGATGGGCCGTCAAAGCGTAGCAGAAAGACAGACAGACACAATTTCGCATTTATAATATGAGTATGGATTTTAAAGATTCCGTGGGGCCGTAGGCAGCCTTTCTGGGATAAAACTAAGTAGGTATATGTCATGCATGTCTCGAGGATGCCAAAGTTCTGTACAGTAGGACTTCAATTAGAAAACATCCATTCTGTGGTTGAGCCACGAAAAAAAGTATACTACAGTTTCTTACTAATAAGTATCTGAGAAAATATCGTAGGTAGATAGATTCATAGGTAGTTAACCTAATGTACCATTGGTAGTTGGAATGGTAAAAATATCGATGACCAATTAGTTAAACTCGTGTCTTCACGAGTCGAAAAATAACATTAGATATAGGATTTAATTATTTGCCTATTATGGAAATGAAATCACAGACACGTGCATAGGGAGTCAAGTTACATCAGGCTTGTGAGACACTGAGACACCTGTTGTGAACTCATTTGCATATCATTAATATTTCATTAAAGCCAACAAGGACAATATGTAAACATAATCTATTTATAATATGTAATGGGAAATTTAATCCTCGTTTATGTAGGTACCTATTTAAATACATCCATTAGGGCATCATGCAGGGTAGTAGGGACGCATGGATCATGATACGCCACCAGAACTCACAGAGCTTTTAACATTCTGATTCTATTTCATAATATTTCCAGAGCATCACCTGGGAGCGTTGCGTCACGGCCACGGAAGGCACGTTTGGTTCGACGTGACGAGCGCGCCAGGCGACTCGTCGTCACTCCTCACTGCAGAGCTGAGGCTTCATCAGGCCGTGTCGCATTCGGACGATCCCACCGCCTTGTATACAGTGGTCGCAAACAGAGTTATAAGCGTCGATAATTTGGGGTAGGTCTTCAATACCTACGTCTTAACTCAACAGCTCACTACTGAGCACCGGTCTCCTCTTAGAATGAGAGACCATTATGGAGATTGGAGTAATCTGAGTCTCAAGATTTCCTCACGATGATAATTTTCCTTTACCAAGCATTAAGCAAGTCATATATTTTTCATCCCACCATCTCGGAAAGAGTATTTTAAATCTTCGATATCTGAAAGCAAAAACCGTTATTATCCTCTTGAGGATAAAGTAAATTGAATTTAGAACATCGTGTGCACGTTAGTAAATATAACTCGTCTATGATGTTTGTGAATTCAAAACATCATTAAAACCTATTTACTTCTACCTCTATGGTGCCGAATTTCCATACAACCGTTTTTAATTTGTTAAAAACTCACACTCGTAACCTTCTTGGTGTACTTTTTAATTTGCTTTGCGCGCACCATTTTTTTTCACGTCATGTCATTTCCTCGCTGAGGTGGGATGAAAAGTTACGTGTTGCACTCGAGTGAAAAGATTTTTCACCTCGTGCTCTTTTGATTCCTTCGCTGACGCTTAGGATTCTTATTTTTAAACCACTCGCTGCGCTCGTGATTCAATTTTAGAATCCTTCGCTTGCTCGGTCATCAAAATTGAGCACGCGGTTAAAAAACAACTTTTCACTCTTGTATAACAAATAACTATTATCTCCTATCTATTAGTCCTATTGAAATGAACTTTTAATAAATAGGTAATTGAATGAAGTTTAATTTTGTGAAACTTTAAAAAAAAAACACGATCTGAGACACATTTAAAGAGGTAGTCTTGAGGTAATTAAGGGTATGAGAAAAAGCCGCTATTCTAGGTGTGGGTACTTTTTAGGACATGCTTCCAAGACCCTAAGGAACACTATTGATTGCTTAGGGACACTACATAATACTTTATTGATTGCAGGGGGATTCAAATGGAGCGAGTAGCGGAAGTAAACACAAGCGCCGCTGCTGAAGGCTGGTTGGAACTGAACGTCACGGGAGCGCTGTCCACCTGGCTGAACGCCCCCGCAGACAACCAGGGATTCTTCATTACTCTGCATCCGCATTCGCAACCTGGTACATTAATTTACCTATTATACTTATGTTTTAGAGTTTTAGGGTACATTTTGTACGAAGACTTCACTGAGCTGCTGACATTGAGCTGACATTCTAAGAAAAACGTCAAGATTTGCTTATTTTGATCAAGAAAGATTGCTTATTATCTCACACATTGTTAAAGATACACAAATAAAAAATAATAATTTATGTACACAGAAAAAGGAATCTGCTTTTTCTTCATTTTTTCTGTGAGGTAGGTATAACCAAGCAGTGATTTCTAACCTTTATTCTTTTTTCACCGATCAGTGACTTAATTGGTATCTTGTACAAAGAACGGAAAGAATTTAGGGGAGTCAGGTTCGAATCCACGATTTTATTGATTTCAGTCCATTAACCATTCTTATGTCAGTGTCGAGGCTTTGTAAGGCTAGCAGAAAAAATATCTTAAAAAAATTATTAATAACCCGAAAGGCCACCACCAAACACTAATCTGGATTTTGAATTTTAGAACGGAACGTTAAACCAGAAGATATAGGTTTACAAGAGACCCATGGCGCCAACTCCGAAGGGAAACAGCCATTTATGGTTGCGTTCTTCAAAAATGGCCCTAAACTGGGTTCCGCAGATACAGGAGCACGTAGAAAACGCGAAGCGAGGAGGTGGCGTAACCATGGCTATTCTGAAAACTATCTGAGAAATCCTCTAACAGGCAAGTAATTATTTCTAATTTCATACCTTTTACTTCTATCACAGAATATATAAATTATAAATACACCTACCTATCTCATCATCATGGATATATGGATTACCTATATGGATAATTAAATACTTAGGTACATCATTCCAATATAATACATAGTTTTTTTTTTTTTTTTTCTGTGTGGGTAGGTCGAAAAGTTAACATCTTGAAAAAACGTGTCCCTATTTTTTGAGTATTTTAATTATGTATTCAATAATTAAACACAAAGTTTAGTCTTAAATGTATTAATATTTACCTGCATCATTTGGCACATATATTTCACTCACTATTATCATCAATTTATTCTAAACAATGGATCTACACAGTCAACTGGCAAAAGGCATGGATGACATAACAAAAATGTTTGAAGAAAGGATGGATCGCTTTGACAAAGCACTTGCACAACAAACGGGTGTGAAAACCACAGGTAACACTGTCACTTCTGGACCTGGAGATCTTGCTTCATTGGCCGCTGACTATGCTGATTTCAAGTCCATGGTATGCAAGACATTGGATATGCTGCGTCAACAGTTACAACTACTTGTACTCGGGTTTGATAAACATGAAGCAACCTCCCGCAGAAAAGTTCTTCTAATCCATGGTTTTCCAGAAGACAGCAATGAGCAGTTAGACACCAAGATTTGCTCCATAGTTAGTGATCAGTTAAAGTTATCCAGTGTTGATCAGACGTGCATTGATATATGTCATCGTTTGGGTGTGAAAAAAGATAAGCCCAGACCTGTACTCGTTCGCTTTACTGGTCTTAAGCACAGGAATGCAGTATGGAACGCTAAAACTGCCCTTAAAGGATCTGGCATTACGATATCGGAATTCCTTACTAAACCTAGGCAAGAAATTTTTGTCTCTGCCAGAAAACATTTTGGGTTGAGAAATTGCTGGTCCTCCGATGGCACAATCATTATTGCGTTGCCGGATAAAAGTCGTGCCAAGATCATTTCTTGCCGGAACTGGACCTGTTAATCAATAAATTTCCTCTTGCTCAGACTTCTCAGGATCAGAAACATACAAGGCTGCGTCGCAATGCTAAGACTGCGGCAAAGTGAAGTTATGGTGATGTTATTTTAGTGTTATGCTTGTTTGGCCGGGTTAGTGCTGTGTCACAATAGCAACTCACTTTAGTTATTTGATAAGACGGTACTTAGTTTATTTTATTATAAACAATATCACGTGATTTTTGTTATGATCGTGACACGTAATGTCATACCCATATCTGTCACTGTTGCTGTCATCTGTCAATTTATTTGACACAGACAGAAGCACAGACTGCTAAGTTGAGTTGCGTTCCGTTATCCCGTCAAAGCCATAATAATGTAAGGTTTAAATTACTTGTTTGATTCACTTATGTATGTTTCCGTTCATAACTACATATTGAAACTGTAGAAATTGTTTTGACTGGAATCCATTTGTTTAGTAGATACTTTAGTTTTTGTTTTCTAATATTTTTAGTTTGTATTCGTTTAAGTTGATGTTTTTCCTTCAGTTCTGCCAATGAGTGTGGGTAATGTAGAACATTGTAAAGTTTTATTTAACTACTATTGGACGCCCGCGACTTCGTTCGCGTGGCATACGATTTATAACTCCCACAGGCATTCCTTAATTTTCCAGGATAAAAAGAACCTGTGCACAAAAAACATCCGTTGCTCTGTTGCAGCATGATTGAAGGACTATTTAACGTCCTTTGGGAAATAATTTTCAATAACTGTGAATTATGTATTTCATAATTTAAACCCGTTGCCCAAACGTCAAGTTTCATGGCTATAAATTGAAAAACGGCGGCTTTTTACACCAACTTAAAACCCCTATTTTACCCGTTTGGGGGTGGAATTTTTAAAAACTGTGACACACGTTATTCTTTATTTTTTACCTATAGCCAAAATACCAAGTTTCGTTGATATAACTTGTAAAATACCTTGAGAAATGAAGGCCTTTGATACCAATTTTCATCCGCTATTTCACCCCTTTGGGGGTTGAATTTTCAAAAACTGTGAAATATGTGTTTCTTCATTTTCAACCCGCAGCTCATATACCAAGTTTCATGGCCATAACTTGAGAAATGAAGAACTTTCATACAAACTTTCAACCCCTATTTTACCCCTTAGGGGGTAGAATTTTGAAAAACTGAAACACGTACTTCTTTATTTTTAACCGATAGCTCACATACCAAGTTTCTTGGCTATTACTTGAGAAATGAAGGACTTTCATACAAACTACCAACCCCTATTTTACCACTTTAGGGGTTGAATTCTGAAAAACTGTGACACACGTAATTCTTCATTTTTTACCGTTAGCCAAAATACCAAGTTTCGTTGATATAACTTGTAAAATATCTCGAGAAATGAAGGCCTTTCATACCAACTTTCATCCCCTAAATCACCCCTTTGGGGGTTGAATTTCCAAAAACTGTGAAATACGTATTCATTCATTTTTAACTCGCAGCTCATATACCAAGTTTCATGGCTATAGCTTCCATAAAAATTTTCAACCCCTATTTTACCACTTTAGGGGTTGAATTTTGAAAAACTGTGACACACGTAATTCTTTATTTTTTACCATTAGCCAAAATACCAAGTTTCGTTGATATAACTTGGAAAATACCTTGAGGAATGAAGGCCTTTTATACCAACCTTCATCCACCATTTCACCCCTTTGGAGATTGAATTTTCAAAAACTGTGAAATATGTATTTCTTCATTTTCAACTCGCAGCTCATATACTAAGTTTCATGGCTATAGCTTGAGAAATGAAGGACTTTCATACAAACTTTAAACCCCTATTTTACCCCTTTGGAGGTGGAATTTTGAAAAATTGTGAAACACGTATTTCTTTATTTTTAACCAGTAGCTCACGTATCAAATTTTTTGGTTATAACTTGAGAAATGAAGGACTTTCATACAAATTTCCAACCCCTATTTTACCCCTTTAGAGGTGAAATTTTGAAAAACTGTGACACATGTACTTCTTTATTTTTTACCGAAAGCCAAAATACAAAGTTACGTTGAAATGACGTGTAAAATATCTTGAGAAATGAAGGCCTTTTATACCAACTTTCATCCCCTATTTCACCCCTTTGGGAGTCGAATTTTGAAAAACTGTGAAATATGTATTTCGTAATTTTCAACCCGCAGCTCATATACCAAGTTTCATGGCCATAACTTGAGAAATGAAGAACTTTCATACAAACTTTCAACCCCTATTTTACCCCTTTGGGGTGGAATTTTGAAAAACTGTGAAACACGTACTTCTTTATTTTTAACCGGTAGCTCACATACCAAGTTTCTTGGCTATAACTTGAAAAATGAAGGACTTTCATACAAACTTCCAACCCCTATTTTACCCCTTTAGGGGTGGAATTTTGAAAAACTGTGACACACGTAATTCTTTATTTTTTACCGTTAGCCAAAATACAAAGTTTCGTTGATACGACTTGTAAAATACCTTGAGAAATGAAGGCCTTTGATACCAACTTTCATCCCCCATTTCACCCCTTTGGGGGTTGAATTTCCAAAAACTGTGAAATACGTATTTCTTCATTTTTAACTCGCAGCTCATATACCAAGTTTCATGGCTATAGCTTCCATAAAAATTTTCAACCCCTATTTTACCACTTTAGGGGTTGAATTTTGAAAAACTGTGACACACGTAATTCTTTATTTTTTACCATTAGCCAAAATACCAAGTTTCGTTGATATAACTTGGAAAATACCTTGAGGAATGAAGGCCTTTTATACCAACTTTCATCCCCCATTTCACCCCTTTGGGGGTTGAATTATCAAAAACTGTCAAATACGTATTTCTTATATTTCAACTCGCAGCTCATATACCAAGTTTCATGGCTATAGATTTCATAAAAATTTTCAACCCCTATTTTACCACTTTAGGGGTTGAATTTTGAAAAACTGTGACACACGTAATTCTTTATTTTTTACCGTTAGCCAAAATACCAAGTTTCGTTTATATAACTCGAGAATATCTTGAGAAATGAAGGACTTTCATGCAAACTCTCATCCCCTATTTCACCCCTTCGGGGGTAGAATTTTTAAAAACTATGAAACACCTATTTCTTTATTTTCAACCAGTAGCTCGTATACCTAGTTTTATCAATATAACTTGAGAAATGACGGACTTTCATACAAACTTTCACCCCCTATTTCACCCCCTTAGGGGTGGAATTTTGAAAAATCCTTTCTTAGTGAGCGCCTACGTCACAAAAGGAACCTACTGCCAAAATTTCAAGTTTCTAACCCCAGCGGTTTAGGCTGTGCGTTTATCCCTTAACGATTTTATATATATATTAGATAGATTTATATTTTATTATCATATTAAGCAAGGATTATTATATTTATTAGTATCTATTTATTATATTATATATTTTGTATTTATTAAATATGTCTGAATTTTTCCCTTGTGATGATGAATATTTTTCGTGTTCATCCTCTGAAGAATTTCAAAGTTTGTCCAGTACTGCTTCCTCTGATGTCAGTTTTTCTCTTGACCAAAAACTTAACTCCATTTTCGGTAGCGACTCTCGCTGTCTTAATTTTGTACATATTAATGCGCAAAGTGTTCCGGCACATTTTTCAGATTTTCTCGCATCTTTTAGTGGCGTTTCAGTGGATTGCATCCTCGTCTCAGAGTCCTGGTTGAAACCATCCCTTTCCTCTGAACTTTTCAGACTACCAGATTACACACTCATTCGTAATGATCGCACGGGTAAAGGTGGTGGCGGAGTGTGTATTTACCTTCGCAACAATCTATCACATAAAATCGTTAGCCAGTCACCTACTACTTACTCTGGTAGCCTGGAATATCTTTTTATCGAAAGCTGTACACACCACTCGAAATTTCTTGTGGGTGTTTTATATAGTCCGTCATCTTCTATCAACTACTTTGACTCCTTTGAAAATCTCCTAGAAAATCTTGCCCCATCTTACCCCGACATTATTCTTATGGGAGATTTTAATACTTGCCTTTTAAAAAATGATAGTAGATCGGAAAAATTAAAATCCTTAGTATCCTCCATAAACATGACTATACTCCCTCTCGCAGAAACCCACTTTGCTCCACACTCCGAACCTTCCCATCTTGATTTAATAATTTGCTCCAATCCTCTTAACGTTCTTGCGCACGGACAGCTTACTGCGCCCTTCTCTTATCACGACCTTCTGTTTCTTCGCTATAAAGCGCGCGCCCATAAACGTAAGCATAAGGTTATTCTGCAGCGGAATCTCAAGAATATTAATGTGGAGCGTCTTACTGACGATGCATTGAATATTGATTGGACAGGTCTATTAAATGCATCATGTATTGATGAAAAAGTTAGGTTATTTAATATTATTGTTACGAAGTTATATGACACACATGCTCCTATTAGACCTGTCCGGATTAAACATCCTCCAGCACCCTGGCTCACTGACACAATTAAAAGAGTAATGGTTAAAAGGAATAAAGCCAAGAATAAATGCAAAACAATTCCAACCGACGAGAATGTTGCTGCCTATAAGACGTTGCGTAATCTCTGTATCAGGATGTGTAGGAAAGCTAAGCGTCGCTATATCCACTCTTCAATTGACAACTCCTCTACTCCTGAAAAATGGAGATTTCTTAAGTCCTTAGGTGTGGGTAAGTTTCTGGATACTTCTACAAATATATCTGACCTAGATGCACTTAATACTCATTTTTCCACTCCTCCTGTCATTCTCTCTAATTCTATTAAGTCTCAAACACTTCGGAAATTAGCGAATGCCACCCCACCTTTGTGCGAACCCTTCTCTTTCCAGGAAATCGCAGAGGCAGATGTTAAGAAGAACATCCTTTCCATCACAACAAAGGCTATTGGTAGTGATGGCTTGAGCCGGGACATGTTAGTACTGGTGATAGATCTTATAGTGCCTATAATTACTCACATCTTAAACTTTTCCCTGGCAAATAAGGTCTTCCCTACACTGTGGAAAATGGCTCATGTAATCCCCCTACCTAAATCCTCCAATCCTAATTCTTTTTCACAGTTTCGTCCTATTTCGATCTTACCTATCCTTTCCAAAATTATAGAAAATGCAGTATTTAAACAGTTGGCTTCTTTTCTCTATAATAATAAACTTTTAAGCTCGTTTCAATCTGGTTTTCGTCCATCTCATAGCACCGTCACAGCCTTACTCAAAGTCACTGATGACATTCGTTATGCAATGGACCACAAACAGCTCACTATTCTTGTCTTATTGGATTTTAGTAACGCCTTTAATTCAGTGAACCTTGAGGTTCTACTTGGTATCCTACGCTCCCTTAACATATGTATCTTCTTCTGCGATTGACTGGTTCCACTCTTATCTTCATGGTCGTCAGCAGAGAATCCGCACAGATGAGGCTCTCTCAGACTGGGCTAACCTTCCTGCTGGTGTACCCCAAGGCGGCGTTCTTTCCCCTCTTCTCTTCTCTATATTCATTAACGAAGTTACAAAAAATCTTTCTTCTTGCTACCATCTTTACGCAGACGATTTGCAACTCTATAGGCATGCTGAATTATCGGATTTGGACTCTGCGATCATTGCAACTAACGCGGATCTTGCTGCTATTCAAGACTGGGCTGAAGCCTACGGGCTGGTTGTCAACCCAAATAAATCGCAAAAATACAATTTAACAATCTTCCTCGTATTCAATACAACGGCATACCCATAGAATACACCAGTACCGCAAAAAACTTGGGTTTGACTTTGGATGGCAACCTGACTAGGTCAGCCCAAATAAATCAAGTCAGCAAAAGATTGCATTATTCGATTCATTCCTTGAGGAGGCTGCAGAATTTCCTTCCGCTACGTACTAAAATTATGCTTGCACAATCGTTGTTGCTTCCTATCCTCGATTAAGCTGACGCCTGCTACTTAGATGCCACTGAAGAGCTACTTGACAAACTCGAGCGACTCCAGAATTTGTGCATACGTTTTATATACGGACTGCGCAAATTCGACCACGTCTCCGATTTCCGTCGTCAATTAAAGTGGCTCCCGATCCGTTTTCGCCGGAACATGCATATTTTAACCATCCTTTTTAATGTCCTCAAAAACTCTTCTCCTGAATATTTAAGGGAACGTTTTACACTGTCGCTTCCATCTACAAGACCCTTGCGAACATGTGTCTCTAAAAAACCTCTTGAATATCCTAATTATAACACTACCTTCTATAAAAAATCTTTCACAGCAGAAGCTACTCGTCTTTGGAACTTCCTTCCTGAACAAATCAGGGAAAGTCAGTCTGTACATATATTTAAAATCAGAGTTAAACAGCATTTTCTTTCAATGTTATAGTATACATATTTATCATTAAAGTTTCTTTATAAATAGAACTATATAGTATGTATTATATAGTATATATTATATATTATAAATATTATATTAATTTATTTATTTTGTATTTATATGTTTATGTATTGTATATATTATGTTTTAGTAAGTGTAAGTAGTATAACTACATACTTATATTAACTTTTATAGTAAGTATATAAATTTTTGAAGTAAATACTGTACATTTTCTATTTTTTTAAATTCCAATATATTTTATTTTTGTACCTATACCACTTAACAATTTCACCTTACTCACTTTCAAGGAAGGCTGGAAGAGATTTCTTTTTAGAGATAAGCTTTACCTTTGTCCACTTTTTTAAAATTAGGTTTAAGACAATATTTTGTACAAGAATAATAAAAATAAATAAATAAATAAAATAAATAGTTCGAACATGTTTGCAGCTGCTGCATGTGCAATTTATATCATCTGTAAGAACAAGCTCAGGGATTTTTTATTTATGGTTTATTTTTCTTGCAACATTTTTATTTTTATTTTTTTTATCCACTACAAGTTAGCCCTTGACTGCGATCTCACCTGACGGTAAGTGATGATGCAGTCTAAGATGGTAGCTAACCTGTTCGGGGCATGGCAGTTATATTAAACCCATACCCCTATTCGGTTTCTACACGGCATCGTACCGGAACGCTAAATCGCTTTGCGGCACGTCTTTGCCGGTAGGGTGGTAACTAGCCACGGCCGAAGCCTCCCACCAGGCCAGACCAGGGAAAATTCAGAAATTATAAATAAATTAAAATTAAATTAAAATAAATTCCCAAATTGACCCTGCCGGGGATCGAACCCGGGACCTCCGCAAGTTAAGACAACAGCGCTACACACTGCGCCACGGAGCTCGTCAAAGACATACAATATAAGATTAAAATTACAGATACATCACATTGGACGACACGTAGCTGCGAAATACAGACGCTTTATGTTAGTTTCAAGGATTTGGAGTGGCAGGTAACCTATTATCATATATTTTTTTCCAAATTTTGTTTTTTATCTTATCGATGGAAATGAAAGTAATGTAATATAAATCCTAAAGAAAAAGGTATAGTTTAAGTACTTATGTACATAACATACTTCACAGGATTGGATTATCGCACCTGACGGCTACGGAGCATTTTACTGCAGCGGAGAATGCAACTTTCCTTTGAACGCTCACAAGAATGCAACTAATCATGCGATCGTGCAAACATTGGTTCATCTTCTAAACCCTACTCAGGTAAATATTTCACGTAAATTCATTTGATAACTTTTTGGGTCTTTTTAATACCCAATGTCTGTTAAAAGGCTCCTAGACTTTTTACCCTTCTTTATTGAACTTTGAAGCACCTAGATGCAATAAAGATCCAAACGCCGCTAATTACAAAAACAAATAGATATCCATATCCATATATCAAAATTTGAGCATTGGATTGGCCGAATTGCCTAATGGTACCTACTCGCGCTTTCTGGTCCCAGGCCAAAGTCATACCAATAGTCAAAGCAATATCTTTCGCTATGCGTTTTCGCCCTTGCTTAAAAATAAAAAAATCTTTCGACGCTTGATAAAAGGGGTAAAGCAGCGCCCACAACACCGCGGAGCTATGAATGAATTATAATATTTTTACAAAAGAAATTTGCACTAACGATATAATACTAGATTGTGCAACAAGTGCAATTATAAGGGCTAATTTATAATAACATTTTATTATTTCTAGGTACCCAAACCGTCATGCGCTCCAATCAAGCTGTCTCCGATTTCAGTTCTCTATTACACGGATGACTCGAATGTGATACTGCGGAAGTACAAAAATATGGTGGTCAAAAGTTGTGGCTGTCATTAGTTAACTGTACCTCATAGTTGCCAGTTACATGTCTATAATCGCGAATTGTATATTCAAATACAAACTGCGCTATTAAAAGTTGGTATTTAAACTCAAAGACGAAATAACATGAAGTTTTCAAGTATATCTTAACTTGAACTCAAATAAACTATGTACGCTTTATATTATAAGAGAAGAGATAACTGCACTTTTGGTAACTGTCGCTAGAAAAGCTGATTCAGTAGTAGATGGGTGCTACACTCTCCACTGATGGCTATAGTGAAAGTCTGCCCGCATGCTGATGGGCCTTTCACTCGATATGGCCGCTGCAAGATAGTTTATGGTTACCAACAATTAACCATAACTAAAACGGCTGATTCTTGTACAGTGTTAAAGTATGCGCAATACCTATGTAAACAGTATAAGAACTGAAGCATCAGCATGCGGGCAGACTTCCACTACCATCATCAGTGGACAGTGTAACACTCACCTATTACTGAATCAGCTTTTCTAGCGATAGTTACCAAAAATGCAGCTATCTCTTAGTCTATTAGTATAAGCAATACAACATCCATAAACGTTCAACATCCTTATTTGTTGAAGCCGGCATCTATTGATTTTACAAAACTCAGTGTTAAGTACTTCACCTGATTTTAATTGCATAAGTGACATACGCTGATTTACTTATATTATGCAAGTACATCAATATAATAATAATTACATACCTGTATATTACATTTTACGATTTGTCTTGAACTAGTCGAATACATGATCGAACAAAGTGTATATTATGTTTCATTACTTTATGTAGCTAGGAATAGAATTTAAATTATTAGTAAATAAGTACGGCAGTGTAATTTTTAAGTCATACCCGAAGCTAATACTTGCAGATAGACAGACTGATAGACACACTTTCGTAATCATAATTGCATGGATAAATGTAAATTATCTTTCTCCTTATTGGGTCAAAACATTGAACCTCGTGTTGTTTTTTATTCATACACGTATATACGTAATGTATTATAATGTATTTAATTAAGTATGTATTAGTGCTCCTAAAGTGACAGTTACTTCACTGCTATCAAAACTATAAAATGACTTTAACCTATTATCCTTGTACGATAAAAAGATGAACGCACAGTTATAGGCCTACAATTTGTAGGCTTATATTAATAATACTATTTGTAGCCTTTTTTTTTGCAAGTATCATTTTTTTTTGCGCTAGTGCGGTAACAATGGACGTTTCGAAATTTCGTTACTAAAGCCATGTCATTTGACTGAAATGTAACTTTGAAACTTAGGTACAGGTCCCGTCACGTAAAAAGAACGCTGGCCGTTTACCTGCGCACTGAGCGATTTATTAATCAAATTGTATTGTTTGTATGAAGGGGGGGGGGTTCCTCTGGTATTCCTCTGCGCGTACGCTATTGGTTCGTCAGTTGAATCATGCTTCCCGTGCTGAGATAACGCTAAAAAACATCAAAGTAAAATGAACCTTAACTGCATTGGTTTAGAGCTCATTTCATCATTTCGTGTATTTATTAACAGCCAGCGCTCCAAACGCTGAATTTGTGACTTTAAAGCAAGAGCCTTTGGGTCAATTTTACTTTGACGTTCGCTTACACTTGGCGTGGTGAGCTCTCACGTCGATCAATCGTATTTGCAATGTTAAAACTCAAAGTAAGCGTACGGACCATAATATATTAATATTAAACATATTGAACAGACACATCTTCTCTACTGTCCCTCAGCGTTCTTTTTACGTGACGGGACCTAAACCTAGGAAGGCGGATTTATTTTAACTAGAAATTAAATAGATAAGTGTAATTTAGTGCCAACGTTGTAGTCATACTTATTTAATAAAATTAGGGTTGCAGACATAGGTTCTATGATTCATTTGAATATTAAACGTTTTAAATTCTAATCAGTAGTTGTTTTTTTAAACTAATCCTTGCCTAGAAGTTACAACGTAGTTGGTGTGCACTTATATAAAAATATAAGTCATTGCTAAAACGAAAAAAAAAACAATTTCGGCGTCGCACAGTCTAATCTAATCAAATGTCTGCGAAAGGGGCATATGTATTAAATCGAAATCAAGATATCCTGCGGCTTACTCAACTACTAGGTACTTATCAATTTGCCATACAGGATTTCCTAAATATAACACTTTTTAAATTCAATTGAGATACTATGATAGTAGGTAGGTAAGGTAGGGTTCCATACCAAATGGGTGCCAACTTGGACTGCCAACGGGACCTTATTACTAAGCCCCCGCTGTCCGTCTGTTTGTCAGCAGGTTGTATCTCATGAATCAAAATATAATAATAATAAAGTTTCACAGAGTTTGTATAACAACAAACAATAAAAATAATAATAAATTAAAAACAAAAAAAGTGTGTGTGTGCAATTCACACGGCAGAAGTGAAACTTCAGAAAAGTAGCCTACGAAAGAATGCGATAAATATAACTTGTATTCTATCTCATTCTCTCGCAGGCTAAATCCTATGAATATGTTTGTCTCTTTTTAGTGTCGCTTTTTCGTTACATCGAATTTTTAAATCACAACGATTCTAAAGAAGTTTCACTTCAAAAGTAAAGTCCCCATACTTGAATGGATGAAACTTGACATGGCAACCCTTCGAGCGCGAGTCCGACTGCCTGCCGGAGCCTGTTTTGTTGTTTAGTTAAGATAAAAAGTAACATTTATAAATTATATATTTTACAAAACCTAGTATGTACTCACTTAATTTTATTGTAGTTTTCAGTAAAGTTAATTCGTTAAATTCGAACAGAAATTTGAAAGTTATTGAATTTTTATGATCTATACTTACTTAGACCTATTTAAAAATAATTTTATCTTCTAAATTCCACGAAATCGTACTGATTGGCGATTATCAGTAAGAATTATTGATAACGTTATAGAATCGTCATCTATGTCGCAATGGGTTGGCGATTCCACGTACTAAGTATGTATTTACGTTTAGTGCTTGTTGAATTGTTGCTTCGTACACTTCATAAATATTGTACCGATACGTTGTTCACGTCTAACCTTGAGAAAGTTCCTAATACGTTAAGGGTTTTCCATTATACTATAGCCAGCAAACAGTGTTTAGTGAAGGAGAAGCAGGTAGTCGTCTCAAGGGCGCTACAGCCTCCCGCGAGTGCTCCAACGATGATCACATAGGCGCTCAGGCCTCAGGGCCGCAGCATTTACCCGCCGCCGACGACCTATATCGCACGTTTCGTGTTCCTCCGCAATATAAACAAAGCAAACCGCGATGACCGACGCTCACCACCTGTTATAACCGTATTTATTTATTAAAATCACAGCCTTGAGTGTAGTCTAAACTCTAAACAATGTGGCCTCAGATTTTTCTGTTCGCATTCGTAAGTGCAGCGGCCGGTGCTTTTGTTGCTGAAGATTTAAGCGATGGATCGGAAAAAGTTATTCGGAAATGTTGCCTCGGAAGCCAAAGTCTTATTAGAGTTAACGAAAGTGAAGAATATAAATGTGTTAATAGTAAGTCTTTAGAAAAACGCTATCGAATTTCCAGTGAACCTCTTTACGTGGGTAAAAGTGTTGTGATCAGACATGGTCTTCCCGAGTGTGACGAATTCCAAGTTTTACAAATACGCTTTGGTGAAACTGAAATACAACCATGGGAAAATGTTTGCTATGACAAGCTGGTTGCAGATATTGTAAACGGCACTCTAAAATCGAACATGCCTAAAACTGTAGCCCTAACCTGTAATCGTAGTGAGGAAGAGAGTGAACCTGATTTTAAACTAAAAATAAATCAACTACGCAAATGTTGCCCACGAGGACAAAGTTTTGATAAAGAATATCACGAATGTAGAGTTAATGTTCAGCAAACCGATAAAGATTGGTTGGCTGATAAATTGGAATCCAATTTAGCTGATTTATATGACGTAGAGTATGGACTCTCTTGTAAAACAGATGAATATTCTGTAGAACTGTACGAAGATGTCTATTTACTAACGCAAGAAGGAAGTAATTTATTGGTATCAAATGGAAATGGACAAAATAGCGATATGCTAATGCCAGGAGAGTGGTGTATGGATACAGAATATGGGGGACATAAGCTTATAGCTCAAGTATGTACCCGCAATTGTGATAAGTTTAGTGCTTATTGTATAAGAAAATGTTGTCCGCCCGGAATGCATTACAAAATTCGTCATTGCGGCACTCTCGCTAGTTATTGTGTCCCCAATGAAGATATAAAAGGCTCATTTAACATTTCCTCGTATTTGGATCCTCTACGAGAATATAACAGAAACCTACTAGGTAAGAGCTATTTAATAAAATTCATAATTCAATATTTAGGTACCTAGTAATTCTCTTCTTGGACACTTAACCGTGGACACAATAATAGTTAACTCAAGGTTAACCTATGAACGATCTATAACACGGTACTATAACTATAAGAAGATAGGTAAATTCTAGGTACCTACTTTAGAACCGATCTGGATAAAATTTGGGCAGAGATAGTTTATAGTCTGGAATAACACATAGGTAGGTAGGCTACTTTTTTAATTTTCCTGGATAAAAAACCTCAAACCAAAAGATAAACCTCAATCCACGTTTACGAAGTAGCGGGCATCAGCTAGTATAAGAAAAGGAATCCTAAAAATCGGTAAGAAATTAAAAAAAATGGTGAAACGCGTCAGTTTTAACCATATTATTTTAACAGACATGTTTGTTGTTTCAACCCATACGATACACAGCGGTTTCGTTTAAGCACTCGCTTGCATGTTTCATTTAAATTTCGTACGTAAGTATACGCTATTGTACGCAATACATTTCTATGACTAATCATTCACTCTGCTAGTATTTTTTTATCACCATCAACCCACCACCGGCCCAATCTCTGTTGAGCACGGGTCTTCCCTCCGAAGAGAATGAGAAGGGTTTTGATCATAGTAGGTACAACAGGCTGGCTAAGTGCGGGTTGGCAGACTACACCTTTGAGAATTTTATCCCATCAAAAACATAAATGTGAAAATGGGAGCCAAGTTCAACATAGAGAATTTAATTGAAAATTTAAAGGTGATTTACTATATCAACTCTGTTGAGCACTGGTCTTTCCTCCGAAGAGAATGAGAAGGGTTTTGGTCATAGTAGGTACAACAGGCTGGCTAAGTGCGGGTTGGCAGACTACACCTTTGAGAATTTTATCCCATCAAAAACATAAATGTGAAAATGGGAGCCAAGTTCAACATAGAGAATTTAATTGAAATTTTAAAGGTGATTTACTATATCAAGTTGGATATCATACCTACAAAAGGGTTTACTTTGCTTATTCTATTTTTAGTTACCTACTTAGTTTTTAACTTTTAGTGAAAAATTACCAAAAAAACACCTGTATCGGCTAAGTTTGCAAAGCGTGATATAATTAAATAATTATGTTCACTAATTGTGAAGTTATAGGGGTCTGACGGATGGACGGGCGGACAGACGGACAAGTGCAAATTCACTCTTAGTAGACTCAGAGATCTCGTTTCATTCGGTCAATTAGCAGAAGAACCCTTTTGCAAATTGTAGTCGCAGCTTTTATGGGTATTTTACCTGTTTGGGATGTAACCCTAAAAAATCGTAATCCAGGGAAACGTGCGTCGCGGGAAAAAGCTAGTCACACTGATGTGTAATGAAACCACAAAATTAGCCCAATGATTAGCCCACCATACTCCCAAAACGTCAATCCATTCATAACCCTTGCTCACCCACACTTAATATTTCAATTAAGGTTTTAAAAATTCAGGTAAGACCATTTTGCTAATCTTAATTGTAGGTATTAACTATAAGGCGGCAAGACGAATACTGCGCGAGTATTATATATTTGTGTACTTATCTACTAAGCGTAGGCCCACCGCTCTGTCTGGATTGAGGAGTTAGAAGACGAAGTTCAAAAGTTGAAAATACATTTTGGACCAAAAAAATAATCGTCTGGCGGACACAGGGGTGGAAACTCGCACGGCGTCTTGCGGTACGATCATGGTCCGATGGTAAAAAAGTGAAGGAAGTAAAGATCGAAAATAGACAAAGAGGGGATACACAAAATCGACTTACCAGAAACCGGCATAAACTAGAAATGCCGCGATGTCGTCTACGCAAGGTGCAGAAATCCTTTGTGGGGTCGAGTATACCTGTTATAATATGGTTCCAAAGGAACTTTTGGATTTGCCATTGCACAAATTTAAAAAAGCCGTAAAAGAACTCTTGTTGAGTCGGGGCTAGTATACAATTGACGAATTTTTAATGACAAAGTTGCATGGAAGCAACCGACTAGCAATGTGCTAAGGAGCTTTTCACCAAAATAATATATCCTGTAAAATACCGATAGGCTACCTTACGGCGGTGATCCATAGTTTTGTCGGTCATTTTGTAGTTTCGGCTTCCGTTTTTCATCCGCTTATAATATTGGTATCTTCAAATCAAAGAGTTTATATATACAAGCGCGCTCCACCTTAGGCTGCATCATCATTTGAAAGCAAGTTTGATTGCAGCTAAGCGCTAGTCTAAAAAAAAAACTATTTGGTACCTAACGTAGCACCTTATTGTTACGACCTTGATGATAAATAATTGATATAACAAGGTACCGGTTACTAAAACGTCTAAATTGTTGAAAGGTTTTTATTCAGAAAATTAAAACGTATACCTACCTAATGTAGCAAAACATTCTGTAATCTTGTAACGGTTTTAACAATTATTTTATTTAAGTACCGACATAACTATTATTTTAAGATAGGTACATGAAAGTAATGTCTGGCGACGGCAGTCGGCATCGCCCAACTTCTTTAGGGACAAGAGTCGCGGGGCATTTGTATAATAGTGGATATGAGGCTTATTATATGTTAGGAAAGATTTGTCGATTTATGAGTTGAGGATTGGAAAAATAGCATCGATATATATGTAGGTATTAGATGGGCCCTTTCATAGAAAAAGGTTGGGCGACCGACTATGAGAACACGTTCCTAACCTGTCTTTGTCCCCATCGTAGCGCTGTCACGGTCGCTCGTCGTGTAGATAATTTGTTATTCTTGTTAACATCTAAAGTCTTAATAGTTTGGCACTGAACAATTTTTATTTTAAGGTAAGTGATTCAATTCACAATTATAAATTTCCAAAAAAACGTTATTTAATATTCCTATTTAATATTTCTATCTATTACGCAATCATTTAATTTCCGCGGCAAACTGTATGATATTTTTTTTTTACTAACTGGCCTTACGGCTTCTATGGCTATGGCCTATATTATCTATGACCGAGTCATACGTTTTCAAGCTTTCATTCAAGATGTTGCAAGCAAGTTCCCGCTTTTTAGACTAGATGGCGTTGATGGAGTTGCTAAAAATACGCCCACATTCTTTGTTTGACAGGGCCCGTCTATGTAAATTGAGGTCGTTGAAAAATAATAATTAAGTATACCATAGTTCAGACTATACTGATAAGCAGCTTTTAAAAACTTTAATTGATTTTTTCACTTGTATTTAGATGTAATAGGTATACGCATCGATTTGCAATGTACCGATGGAAAATTCGCCCTTAACAAATCGACGCCTGAAGATCAGCATTGGTTAACCAGAGATTCTTACCTGGAGACGCCCACCACTCTCACGAAAGACTATTGCCTGGAGGTGTTTGATCGGCGGGAATGCCCCTTTAATGATGTCATTGTCAGCGGCTTACTCTGTTTTCAGCCGGCAAAAGCAACAAAGGATTTCCGCATTTCATTCATAGTAAGGTTTATTTCACAGATTTTTTTCTCTTACCATTAAACACCATATTAAGACGTGATTTTATACTCGACTACCATCTAGCTGCTAGCATTTGGTCTAATAATCAAAAAAAAATTTGCTTGTCTACCATCTAGCTGCTAGCATTAGATCTAATAATCTAAATATTCTTAATAAAACTGTAACTGGACGATTCCTGTACCTACATTTTTATTTTATTTTCTACTTGAGGAAGTTCTTTAGGCAGTACCATATTTTTTTAATTTTATCAGTCGGTATGTGTGCCTATCCGCATGTCTGTCTAATAGGATACAATTAAACGTATATAATTTACAAGTCAAAAAAGTTGCAAATGTTTTCGTTAAAATTAGATATGAAAGAGAACTTCAAGAATGCTTTTTAGGTTTTCCTATAAGAAGAAGCCAGAAGGTACCTAAGTATAGGTAATTAAATCTCAAGTCTTCAATTTTTTGTCTACTTGTGCAGGTTATTACAATCTCGTGTGTCTGTCTGGCGCTTACATTGATCGTCTACTGCTCCTTGTCTGAGTTGAGGAACCTGCATGGAAAAACTTTAATATGCCATGTGAGCATGATGCTGCTAGCTTGCGGCTGTCTAGCAAGAGTGCAGCACAGCACCATTTCGGACCGACATGTCTGTACATTGTTTGGTAAGTTCTCTCTCTTTGCGTCGTATTCCTCATTACTGAGGGTCGTAACCCCTTTTCCGTTAATCACATAATGGTAGGAGTTTTCTTGGGATAATAAAGCGGTGGGCTACCACGTCCTTCCACATACGATTGGGCTAAGAGTATTAAACTCTTAGGTTTTTGTAACGATTATTATTCAGATTTTAGTGATAATAACCAGGACCGACGGCTTAACGTACCTTCCCAGGCACGAAGGAGACGAAAATATCAAATTTTAACCTCCAAATTCGGTCACCCATCCAGTTACCGACTTGGGTCAACGTAGCTTAACAATCTTAATCGACTGATATGCGATGTCACAACTAGGCCACTCGTCTCTCAAGTTTCTCAAACACGTCGTTTGCTCAGTAAAGTAAATTAATTTACAAAAATGTTCCGATTAGGCTCTACAATGTTTGTGTAGTTTGTGTAGGTACCTAATAAGGTACACGAGACATACGGATTTGTATCTATTTAAATATTACATGTGTGCTGACGTAACTGAGAATCGATTCCATCAGCTTCGTTTTATGTACCTACATAATATTTATAGTAACAATGGTATTGTCAGATCGCGAAATACAAAGCAGCTTTTCTGGGTATTTTGTTGATCACTATTACTCAGCTTATCTTTAACGTAAACTGCAATGTTGTAGTTGTTATTGTTTCAATGTCTTATCGCCCAATCATTTTCATTCTGTATAAATGTGATTCATAATTTGTAGCCTAGGTATGTATATGTCACCGTAAGATTGCAAAGGCCGTTGGATTGTAATCTAACTAGCGATATTGTAAACTGTCGACAGATTACAATTTAACAAGGCCGTTGGATTGTAATCTAACTAGCGATATTGTAAACTGTCGACAGATTACAATTTAACGCATTATTTTTCGGTACATTGTAATCTGTTAGGTATATTAACCCGATAAAACACTGCACTGCAACTAAAGGCACTGCCTGATCGATTATGTCGAACCCTAACCTAACCTACAAGAAAGAGACAAGAAAATATTATGTATAAATACAATGAATATTTCAAAAATTGACACTCGGAACATTGAACGGTTCACAATCTGTCGACAGTTTACAATATCGCTAGTTGGATTACAATCTAACGGTTTTTGCAATCTTACGGTGACATATACAAATTGAATAGCCTAGCTTCAATGGAATAGGTATATAGATTTATTGTAATTTTTACATATCAGACGTAAATGGCTCATTGGATGAGATAATTTAAAAACAAAAGTACCTACCTAAGTATCTAAAATATGTAATATTTCTGTCTATGCATCTTATAATGGTTCTATACGATTTGTTCAAAATACTTCATATGTTCATTGTTTATCCAGGGTATGGCATATACTTCGGCTTTGTGGCAGCATTTGCTTGGCTCAACGTCATGTGCTTCGACATCTGGTGGACATTTGGGTAAGTTTCTTGTATACTTTAAGCTTATTGTGTAAATATTATTCTATGTATAAGTAAATACATGAGAGCTTATTTTATAATACCTACTTTTAGGTCTAGCTTTTTAAAAATGTTAAATAAAATGTTTTCTTAATATGATCTGCACTACAATCTGCACCTATTTATGCGGTGTCAAGATATTAAAGGTTGAGCGTTTTGACATCGAAGAAATTAAAAATTATAAGGTACTTACCTTTTTTTCCAAAAAAACGGTGGCACATTAGCAAATTAAACACAAATAAATGTAATGAGTGTTGATAAATTCTTACACACTTTCATACCGCGAAATAATATAGATCTATGCATATTTTTCTAGTAAACTAATAATTTAATGTAGCCCGACAAACTTACCTGACGCAGCGACAGCGTCGCTATTAAGTAGGTATATTAATATGAAAAATAAAATAAAAACAACAACTAAACAGGCATAAAAATTATTATTATATTAGGTATAAAAATTAATTCCAATTTTGGCCACCGGGCCAAATGAGTTGATGGGACTTCATGAACTAAAGATTTTTTAACGATTAGAACAAAAAGGCATTTTATAATTACTGCCTACCTATTTTTTACAACAGTAGATTTAAATTGATTGAAGTAACCACTGGTAGGTCATTGATAAAGCTCAACGTAGGTATCTGCTCAATGCATAAATTCCTATTACGTAATCCTTCTGCTACATACTCGTACCAGCCGTAGATGTTTGTTTGATCACGAGTTTTCAGAAATTTTTAAATATCTCGTTAGTTATGATATGTTTATATTCTAACATTTGTGGGCATCATTCGGAGTATTCCAGTACGAGTTCCTAAAAGATTACGTTAATAATATTATAATGTATTCAATGCCACGGTAGAAGTGAGGGGATTCTTCATGGCTGGACTAGGTAAGGGTTGGAGCAAACGGACCGAAGACTATTATTTAATTAAATTAATTAAATAATTTTATTATATACTTAAATCAAATTAAGAGATCGTAGCTTATCTACACATAACGGTTTTATCTGTTACCTTCTTATCGTAAATTCTTACATTTAAAGTTTTAATTTTTTTGGAACCTGAATTAGTGTCCGTACCTATACCTGTTTCTATTGGGAAACGATGTGCCTACCTATGGAGAGGTTGTCACTTCTGAGTAGAGTAAAACCACTTGGTGGGGGTGTAATCTGAGTCCATTTGAGTTCAAATAGCCTGAGAGGCAGAACTTACTACGGCAGACAGGTGGAAGGGGAATTGAAGCTTGGAACAAAAATTATCATAGCGGATGTAGGTATTTAGACCCCGGAATCAAGTTAGGTGTCAATTTTAGTTAAATCGATACTTAATAATGGCAAATTCATTGGTACTGATTTTACCAATGAGTTGGCCATTAAGTATCGATTTAATACAGTTTCATTCATATTTTTATATATTCATTCATATTTTTTACCTAAAATAATGAACTCTTGGCAGTAAAATAATGCATATTTTCAGAATGATGTATGAAACTTGATATAAAAAAGATACTCCCTGAAAGACCTTTTAATGTAAATTATAAAAATTTTAGCATTTGATATCCAATTAAAAAAATTCAACGTAAAAAAAATTACGTAAACTCAAGAAACGTCGGGTGCGAGACTCCACGCCCAAGAATTCTTTTTACGCTCCGCAGTCTCAACGCCTTAATGTGTAATCTGTGTATCTTCTAGGAGATGTATTGAACACATTTTCTTTCAAGATTCAGAGTAAATTGCAGAAGATTACAACACAAACTATTTAACAAAGTTATCACGTAGTGAAACGTACCCATTAGATGAGACGAAAGCAAACATATTCACGATATCGATTTTAGATTACGACTTATTCAAAGATTCAGAGAACACTCGGGTAATTGTGTCATCGAATAATGTCAATATGTTTTCATTAATTGTATAGGTAATAAAAGTCTAGGGTGTGGAAGATTCATGATAATCGATTTTGTCCTATAGCTGATGTTTTCCATCGAGACAACGACTCAGCGAATTAGTACCAATCTCTTAGTCGTGTGTATATTAATGTAGACATGGTATGATACCTAGCAATCTGTATCTATTGCAAATTTTACCAGGAAAATTGATCAGTGTGGATATTACACCCTCTATATTATGATGTACTCACTCGAATAATGTTTACGTAGCTGTATTCTGATTGAATCGTTACCATCGTAAAACCGGATTGTTGAGTCGCTCCAATTATTCTTTGGGGTCCTATTTATTAGATAATTTTCGTTTTGAGCCGCGATGATTTTGCGGCCACAGGCCACTGCTTGTAATAGGTATTTTATTAAGGATTTATATACTCTACGTCTTGTGTTACTGCTCGTGCGACTCGTTTGATTTCGTGTGTCCATCTAAGTAGGTACAAGTAGTTTACTAACAGTTCACATTTAATTTCCGGTGCAACGCGTCTCCATTCCTGCCTATAGGTTACAAGTAAAACCGTCCCAGGTACTCCGTAGTCCGTAGGATATTACGACCTTTGCCACATCAGTATACAGCATGTAAATCATGATAATTATAAAGTATGGCTGAAACCTGAAAGTGGTCAGATTATAAACCTACAAGGTAAATCAGTTCTCATCTCCACACCCCAATTAATTATGTATGCGTATTAGGGCGTGACATATTTCTGTTTAAGAACAGTTGCTTAAGTGAATTGATTTTGTTTTAACGTTACATTGTCTATTAAAAACATTCACTTTCTGTATTAGCCATAAAGAAGGTGGAGTCGTAATTAACATCAGCCCACGGGGAATTTCGTATTACGTGCTAACTTACATAGGTCAAACGAAACTCCATCAAGCTAACATAAATCGTGAAAATGGAAGGACGTATCATAAAAATAATAAATGCTAGCATTTGGTAAATGTTAACGTTAGTGTTCATTGTTTAGAATAGCGATACCTCTAAAGCGTTCTGGTGTAGATCGCTGGAGTACAATAATAGGGTACTCGTTCATATCTATAATTAACCAATCACTATCCTATTTTATCGACACTTCGTTATCGATATATTTTAGATATATTTTACTTTCTATCGTGTAATTATCGTGGAGCTTTTCCAGTTGCTTGATACCCACTACCCGTAACCGCGTAGGAGGTTACGCTTCAAGGGTTCACGCTTCTTTGTTAATAAACATACATATATAAATCATGAGTTTTTTTTAGTATAGGTATATAATGGTCTAATTGAGACAGCATGCTAAAATCAGTCAACTTTGATCCAGTTCAGTAACTTGATGGCCACGTTTCCTTCCTTTTGTGCCTCAGAGACCAAGCTTATTCCTTTTTTTCCTGAGTATTATCGCTAAGATCTGATAATAACCGTTAAACCAGTGAAGGTTAAAAGGCTGTCGAATCTGGGAGTCCATCCTAATTAATCCCTAGAGAACTTTATGTGGTAATAGGAAGGGCCATCAGGAAAGATATCGATATCTCATATTATATTAGAATTACTGTCTGTTTATTTTAAAGGCTAGAATACAAATAAATGTCCTCTTAACTTTTATATTCTAGAAGTATCCGTACGGTGCAACCTCTCCGCAAGTCCGGTTCAGACAGACGGAGGTTTATTTGGTACTCTGCCTATGCCTGGAGTGGCACTGTGCTGCTTACTCTCACAATGTTCCTTTTGGACCGGTATCCTATTTCCCCAATATTGGATGCTAATATTGGAGTTAACGCCTGCTGGTTTGGATCTCGTAAGTTTCTACAACTCAATATAAACAATATGTAACTATTATGTACTCGAAATGACTGCTGTAACGACTGGTTTCATGTTAACTGTGACCGACGGCTTAACGTGCTTTCCGAGGCACGGGGGTGAAATACCGTCAACTTCCTAACTTCGGGCTAATAGTGAAAATTTCTAATCAGAAAAACCCAATAAATACTTAATTATGGCCCGACCCGGGACTCGAACCCAAGACTACATAACTACTAAATGACTAGACCAACGAGACAGTCAAATTTAGATTAAACGCATGAATTTGATGTGTCGGAGTTGATTTAATAAATTACTATTTTACTTTCAGAGCAAAATCACAGATCAGATTGGCCGCACTACATATTCTTCGTCATACCGATGGGTATAGTGTCGTGCACGAACTTCATACTGTGGCTGCTGACAGCTCGTCATTGTGCACAAGTCAAGTCCGAGGTTCATCGCTTGCAGGCTGGCTCGGTTGGTGATCGTGCAAAGCGAACATTCAGAATTGACAGAGCAAAGTATGTGATGCAATTTTCTTCGTACACATAACCACAGATTAATCTATATATTATATAAAATTCAAAGTCCTGACTGACTGACTGACTGACTTATATATCAACGCACAGCCTAAACCGCTAGCGTTAGAGACTTGAAATTTAGACAGTAGCTTCCTTTTGTGACGTAGGCGTAGGTAAGGAAGGATTTTTCAAAATTCCACCCCTAAGGGGGTGAAATAGGGGATGAAAGTTTATATGAAAGTCCTTCATTTCTCAAGATATTTCTCAAGCTGTCTCAACGATACTTGGTACTTTGGCTTTAGGTAATAAATAAAGAAGGATGTGTGGCACAGTTTTTCAAAATTCTATCCCCAAAGGGGTAAAATAGGGGTTGAAAGTTTGTATGAAAGTCCTTCATTTCTCAAGTTATAGTGATGAAATTTAGCATTTGGGGTTTCAGTTAGATATGCAGAAGTACGTGTTTCACAATTTTTCAAAATTCTACCCCCAAACGGGTAAAATAGGGGTTAGGGGTTGTTAGTTGGTGTAAAAGGCCGGAGCTTTTCAAGCTATCCATGAAATTTGATATTTGGGCTACCGGTTTAAATTATGAAATACATAATTCACAGTTTTTATAAATTCTATCCCAATGGAAGTTAAATAATCTTTCAATCACGCCGCAACAGAGCAACGGATCGACGTGTTTGTTTTCATGGGTTCTTTTTATCCCGAAAAATTAAGGAATGCCTATGGGAATTAAAAAACTTATGCCACGCGAACGAAGTCGCGGGCGTCCGCTAGTCAATTATCAAATCAAATCAAATATCAATCAAATAAATATTATAAATGCGAAAGTTTGGATGGATGGATGTATGGTTATGGATGTATGGATGGATGTTTGTTACTCAATCACGCCCGAACGGCTGAATGGATTTGGATGAGATAGATGGAATAACAGATAGACTACTTTTTATCCCGGAAAATTAAAGAGTTCCCGCGGCCGCGGGAACCAAAAACCGCAATCCACGCGAACGAAGTCGCGGGCATCGTCTAGTTCTGTATAAGGGACCAGACGTGTCGTAAAATTTCAAGGAGCCGTATTGATTTTCATACAATAAAAATGTCTAATGTGACCTATTACGTTTGATGGGCAGAAATTGGATAAATGCTATATACTATACTTAAAGATGACTTAAAGCCCACAAAACGCGCAACGACAGTGGGACTTGATAGCAGTCATAAACGGTCAGCTTTTGTGCTCAGACATCTTAGAACAAATAAAAATTATAATCCCTCGCCTCGGGGTAAGAAGACGAGAGAAACGTCTCTTTCACGTGGCGTTTGCAAGAACAGCATCTTGTAGTAATTCACCCATTCCTCGCATGCTCAAGTGCTACAATGACATTTGTGTATCGGGTGCTATTGATGTGGACATCTTCTATGACAAACTGCCCAAATTCAAAAGAAAAATTGCTGGTCGCTGAGCCCTCTCCTTTTGGTACATTTTTGTTATTTTCATATATTTTCATATATTTGTATTAAGTATTGTTAATTTTAAATTTACGTATTATTATTATTTTTGTAATTGGCAGTTTACCTCCTCCTAGTTAAGTAGGTATACTATTTTATAACTTTCTTATAAGTTAGTTAAGCATACTGATGTAAGAATAGGATCTCTAAAATATTATAAGTGCATGTTAGTAACTAGATCTTAGTGTCACACCTGTAATGGACAACCATACGGGCAAAGTTGGAAATATATTGTTGTTATTATAATGTATGGAAGTTGTTGGTGTGAATAAAATAAAAATAAAATAAAATAAAATAAAATAGCAACGTCACAGCAATGCTGACAACCTGGGTCCTAGTAGTTGTAATAAATGCAAATGAAGCGAGCATGCATTTGGCCCGCACTCCTGAAGTCGCACGCCTCTACCTCAATATACTGTTCCTACTTCCTACCTACCTACCTACCTACCTACCTACCTAGTAGTACCTACTGTTCTTCTAATGGTTCCTTGCGCGTAGTGTCAGTTGACAGCTGTTTCTACCGTCGCAGTGTGTCGCTGCCACACTTCCACCTATGCGCGTTCTGTTTGATTCCATCTCAATTACTTGTACAGTCTCTTCGTCGACGCCTTCGTCGTTAACCTCGGTCGTCGGTGACCTCTTCTCAACTGGAGTCTGGACCTGGCTATCTCATATAGAGACTTCCGCGCACTGCGGTCTTTAAGCTTGTTACAAAAAAAGAATATTGAATGTATAACTTTGTATAATATAGGTCAAATGTTTATTGCATGTACTTACTTAACCTTTGTAGGTACATTCTCACCGGAAAGCTTTGGGTGGTGATGGGCGCCGGATGGGTGTCGGAGCTTCTCTCCACCGTTGTGACGGAACCTCAGTGGCTTTGGAATATCGTCGACCTCATGAATGAGCTACAAGGAGTTTTCATATTCCTCATACTTGTGGTCAAGCCCAAGGTGTACACTCTTATTAAAAAGCGGCTTGGTGAGTACCTACTACTTACTCTTATTCATTGTGATGTTTTATGCAGTCACTGGTAGACCCAAAGCTTTTGGGTTTTCTGGCAGGAAATATTCAGCAACTCGGAGTTGGGAATTTGGCAAGCTTACATTTCTTGCATCGTAGGCCGTCGGTCCAAATTCTAACGAATTGCCGCATTAGGATATAAGAGTGGAGGAATAGAGATTGCCCCTGTGTTTGCGTATACCTCAAAATTAATTTTGTACGCATACATTTGACACGTCTTGTGAAAAATGTTGTGACTTCTGCGAGATTATTCCATAGAGATGATTCGTCGTTGCCATAATCAGTAGGATCGATGTTTATTCAAATCAGATGAGTTGTTTTTCAATTACGAGGAAGCAGATGAACCATCAACACATACATTAATAGACTTCTAAATACATATTCAGCAATAGTAGGTTACTTTTCTGTTGCTGCGTATTCCGTAAAATACAAAATTATTTACTTACAAGAGTACCTATTTGTATATCATCACAGACCATATAACCAATTGACTGAGCATAGCGGGCCGCCTCACCAGCCAAACGTTAGCAGTATGACTGCTAACGCTACGTTTTGTGCCTATAGTCGCCCTCAGTCCGTATTCGACAGTGCTCGGGAATTGATCGAGAAAAAAAACGAAAAATATGCCTTTTTGCAGCATTAAATAGCGTGGGAAGAGAAGCAATACCTCCAGCTATGCAAAGGATGGGATAGCATTTCATAATTAAGTTTAGTTAGGTAATAATAAATAAAAATCATTAATACGCATAAAAATAATGTCTTTCAGTTTTTCTTTGTCTTTCACATGTAGTTCTACATATCTCCGTCTCTTCCACGCACTGCCCAGTGTAACCTGTGCAACTATCGATAAATTATATCGATAGTTGAATGCCAATACATTAATTTATTTAGTAAAAATTTATATTTCATTATATTCCGAACAATTCTGAAGTAAAAGAGCAGGTTAAAGGTTTATTATTTATTTGATTGTTTACTATTAATATTAAAAAGTTTCTGTTGAAAACTTAAGTTCTTTAGTAAACATACTAATCCATACTAATATTATAAATGCGAAAGTGTGTCTGTCTGTCTGCTACGCTTTCACAGCCCATCTGTTCAACCGATTTTGATGAAATTTGGTACAGGGATAAGTTGTATCCCGGGGAAGAACATAGGCTACTTGTTATACCAGAAAATTCAAAGGTTCCCGCGGGAATCAAAAAATTTATCTGTTCAACCGATTTTAATGAAATTTGGTACAGGGGTAGGCTGTATCCCGGGGAAGGACATAGGCTTTTTCTTATCCCGGGAAATTCAAGAGTTCCCGCGGGAATCGAAAAAACTTGGTCCACGCGGATGAAGTCGCGGGAATCATCTAGTATTGTATAATAATGCAAAAAAGAAGCGCCTAAGATATAATTTCAAGATTAAAAAGTGTCAGTAGGTATAATGTTGATCATAAATTAAAACCATCCATCCATCTGCATTAAAGTTAAGACTAACCGCTGTATCCAAATGCGCTTTATTGAAAAACTAGATGATTCTCGCGACTTCGTCCGCGTGGTTTAGGATTTAATGATTCCCGCGGGAACTTTTTAATTTTCCGTGATAAAAGCCTATGTCCTTCCCCGGGATATAACCTACCCTGTACCAAATTTCGTAAAAATCGGACATAGAAGAAGAATAAACTAATATGAATCCATACTAATATTATTATTATTAATTTATTATCAAATCTTACTAATATTATAAATGCGAAAATTTGGATGGATGTATGGATGTTTGTTACTCAATCACGCCCCAACTGCTGAACGGATCTGGCTGAAATTTGGCACAGAGATAGATTATAGTCTGGAATAGCACATAGGCTACTTTTTATCCCGGAAAATTAAAGAGTTCCCGCGGGAACCACAAAACCTCGATCCACGCGTACGAAGTCGCGGGCATCAGCTGGTATTATAAATGCGAAAGTGTGTCAGTCTGTCTGCTACGCTTTCACGGCCCATCTGTTCAACCGATTTTAATGAAATTTGGTACAGAGATAGGTTGTATCCCCGGGGAAGGACATAGGCTACTTTTTATCCCGGAAAATTCAAGAGTTCGCGCGGGAATCAAAAATATTTATCTCTTCAGTCGACTTTGATGAAATTTGGTATGAAATTTGGTTTGATGAAAGACGCGGCAGATCCAAGAACTCGATTGCAGCGCCCCCTACTGGGTTCTATTGTGAATATAAACCATTCCGGGTCCGACTAAAACACACAAAAATTTCCATCAGAATCGGTCCAGCCGTTTGGAAGTGATGCGAGAATATACATTTTGGCATATTTTTAATTAAACATATAAATTATACATATCAGATAATCCGTACTAATATTTTAAACGTATGTAAGTATGGACCTATGTATGTTTGTTACTCTTTCACGCAAAAACTACTGAATGGATCTGGATGAAGTTTGTCACAGTGATAGATTTTATTCTGGAATAACACAAAGGCTACTTTTTATTCCGGAAAATTAAAGAGTTTCCGCGGGAACCAAAAACCTTAATACACGCGGACGAAGTCGCGGGCATCAGCTAGTTATCTATAATTATACATGATATGGTGGTATTTTGCTGTTTGAATAAAATTATTTGTATTGATTTTCCAATACTGGTAATAATATATACCTATTAGACTTTATCGATATATTTACTGTCGCGCAGCGGGCAGCCCAAGTGCCGCGGTAACATATATAACTGTGTATAGTTGATCTTGAGCCAGCCAATAAGAAATCCCACTATTACCCCGTCCCCCGCCAGAAAGTGGTGAGATGTGTTTCAAAGCGAAAATTAGCCTATTAGCTCTCATATCATACTAATATAATAAATGTAAAAGTGTGTTTATATGTAGGTTTGTTGGTTTGTCCTTCAATCACACCGTAATATAGCAACAGATTGACGTGATTATTTGCATGGGTATAGTTGAGTATCTGGAGAGTAATATAGGGTATTTTTATCCCGGAAAATTAAGGAGTTCCCGTGGGAGTTAAAAAACTTATTGCACGCGGACAAAATAGCGGGAATCAGTTAGTCTTCAATAAAAATGTCTATAGTTAGCTTCTTATTTATAATACGCAAATATTATTGATAACCTAGTATCTTTTTAATTAAATTGGTGATACAATATATTTTTTCCAGGTTTATCACCGACTCCGATTGATACAAGTATATATTAGTGTTTATAATGTTGATGTTTACTAGCCATTGCAATAACAGCCATTGCTACTTTAGGCATAGGTAGTTTAGTTTAGTACCTACTTTGTAGTTTAACAGAGGTGTTACATTGCGCTTTTCTAATGGCGTTTGAGAGCGATATCGATGGTTCTACATGAATAATTTACAAAGCCAATTTGTAGATAACGTGCGTGTAATGCTTTATGCTATAATCAGAAAAACTGTTATCTTACGCGGGTATAACATAGCATTAAAGTAACGCTGATTGTGATTTTTACCGCTATTTATGTTTTAACATGTACTTATACTTAACCATCCTCTATAATAAGTACTCTTCAGCCCTGAGCTTCTGACGCTGATTTTCCTATGTGTTATTGGTATATTAGTGTGACGCATGACGCCTAAATTAGTTTTTATAAGTGGATTCAAAGAATTATATCATTTATTTTTATATTAACAGGGTTGGAGAAGCCGGATGCGAAAAACAACGCTACTTCATCTGGTCGAACCTCTTCTACCTTCCTGTCGAGGACAATTAGCTCTGATGAACGCGCTAACCTTCGAACTTCGTTACCCAATAATATTAAGCAACCTTAACCTAAAATATTTTATTGATTACTTAATTGCTCTATTCATGACATTTTCACAGGAAAATACCTCTATTTGTCGATCCCGCTAGGCAACTTTAGTGTTAGGAAATGTTTAACGAATTTGCCCTTTAATCTTTTTAAGAATAATTGTTATACCTATAAGTCTGTATATTGTAAATAAGTCTGATGGGCATTGACTTAATAATAAGTCAATGCTGATGGGCATTGAATTTCATGTGGGCTGTGGCATTAAAGCATTCATCGTTAGCTGGGTCCACACTCAGCGCGGCAGGTTTAAGGTGTGTCCAAATATAAAGCGTCAATCTTGCGCGGCTGGTGCGCTGTGGATATTATATTCGAGGGTATAGCCCTCAAGTAGGTACAGTTCGCGGGCGAGTTGAATGCAGAGTAAATGTTTGGTGATACATAAATTTACTCTGTATTCAACGACCTGTAAACGCCGCGTGTTACTGCCGCGCACTTGCCGCTCTAGGTTTGGATACGTCACCGTAAGATTGTGAAAACCGTCAGATTGTAATCTATCTAGCGAAATTGTAAACTGTCGAAAAATTACAATTTAACGCATTATATTTTTCGGTAGATTGTAATCTGTTAGGTATATTAGCCTAAGAGGCAGGCTGGGCACTACCTGATTATTTATCTCGAACCCTAACCTAACCTACAAGAAAGAACACGTAAAAAGAAACACAAGAGACACAAGAGAGAAAACGTAAATACAATGAATATTTCAAAAATTGACACTCAGAACATTGAACGGTTCACAATCTGTCGATAGTTTAGTTGTCTGTCGAGATAAAAAGCGTACATTGCAATCTGGCGGTTTTCACAATCTTACGGTGACAGATACACCTTGAGGCAACGCTTTGTAGTGCGATCACAAGTTAAGACCACAACGACACGGCTCAATCAAAACAGCCTCGCCTCACTTAGTAGGAAGTGGAAACGCAGCAATTATTTTTAGTAGCATAAGATTTATTTTCTCATAATATTTTATGATAATGTTGCTTCAGTATTAATAACTAATAATTAGTTTAAATAACTAGCAAAAAGCACACTCAAGGCTTACTTTCGGTGCCATAAGTTTGACCGCTTTGTATGTCTGATTTCAATTCCTGTCTTTCTTTTTGAAGGAATGTTTGTTCGATGCAAAAGATGATTAGCTTTTTGTCGATTAATTATTCGATCTTTTCTCAGACGGCGGTTTCAAGCCATAATATTTTTATATTTAATAGTAGGTAATTTGGAATTCTATTCGCAAGCTATAATTTATTGACACCATAATATAAGGATACCATGCTTCTGGTCTGTTCATTTTCTTTAGACCAGCAGATCTATCATGTTTGGACCCATTTACCTACTTGGTCTAGACGAGCAGGTGAGGTTTAGATATTACCCAGGGGCTATGATAGAGGTGGTTACAGGAACTTAGCTCGACGTACAGAGTTTGAGAGTAGGTACTGGTTGCATCTGGCCTGATGTGGAGGGAAGCTTACCAAAAGTAAACCCATCTACATTCCATACATTCCACAAGTCGGGGTGATTTAATTTAAGTTTCTAATTGAGGGGATTATATTCTATAGGCCGCAGCTGGTCACAGATTGTAATAGATAATTGATTTATCCTTTATAATATTAAGTTAATCGTATTTACTCGACCTTATAATAGGATTAGGTATAGGGATGATCGTATTCCCCCTTCTTCCATTTGTATTCTTCGTAATCGTACTTATTCCATAGTACCGAGTTGGAGTATGAGAAAAGACGTGGGTATTTGACCCCATTGTAACTAAAGCTGTAACGAACTCTGCTAAATAATGATTTAGCGAAAACAATTTCCGCTGAAAACAAAAAATGTATCCTTTTAAACGCATTTAGAAGGTTAAGACATTTTTTGTAAGTTGTTACAGTTTGTGACTGCAGAGTTTATTGCCTTTTTTAATGTAAGTATGTCGGTGCATATCTCCGTGGTTTCTGTATCGATTTGATATTCTGACTCCAAATCCTCAATCCTGATACTAAAAAGTTAAAAATAGAAATTTCTTCCAAAAAAACCTACTTCCAAAGCCACTGTAAAGTAAAAAATAATTTGGATTTCTACACACTATGTTGAAGTCGGGAGGGTATAATAAGGATAAGCAAAGTTGACGCATCAGGCTCGCCCGACTTCAACATAGTAGGTGGAAATCAAAATTATTTTTTACTTTACAGTGGCTTTGGAAGTCGGTTTTTTGGAAGGAATCTTTATCTACTATAATTACCTACATATTCATTAATTTCCAAAATATGTACCGTAAATTAATGACTATATATTTGCACTCAAATATTATGCACTTAATAATTATAATAGAACGCAATATAGTAGTACGCGTATACTACGCAAACCTCGGTGCCCAAAACTCACTCAGTCACGTCTGCATTTTCTATACTTTTGATGAAAATATTTGTATTTTATCGATATCGATCTATTACCCATGTATTTTGAAATGCAGTTATTTAATTATAGATCTTTTATTTTTATATTTAATCTAGTCATAGAATTATACGCAAAATTGTAAAAGGTAGGCTTTTAGATGTCTGTAGTTAATTTTAAAGTGATTAATATCTAATTATAGATTTAATTGAAAATTATAAGAACTAATAAATATAAAATGATGATGAAAATATAAAAGTTTGGGAATTGAAAATTCTTTCAATCGAATAAAATCTATTCGTACTTATTTACAGTTAATGAAGTTACCTATTAATAATTAATAAATATATCGACCTCCCACTTAGTAGACGTACGATCTCAAGGGAGCTGCTGGAAGCTAAGCGACACACAACACAACCGTGTAATTTGGAGATCCATGAAATTAATTTTAATTTCTAGTAGTGGACGTCTATCGGTTCAGACGAAAACGACGAAATACATTTTTAAAGATACTCGACTGTAGGATAGTATTTATTATATACCTATATTATGTCGTAAACAGATCGCAGAATTGATTCATGATAAATAGTCTCGTCAACTATATAATTGAATGTTCAACTTTTGACGATATCAACATCTAAATACACGGCTATTTCATGATATTCCTTACGTAAATACAGCGAAATACTTGGGTATGACGCTAGACCCAAAGCTAAGATGGAATGCTCAAGTTAAAGGGGCTCCAAGCTGCCAATGGCCTTGGGCGTTCGACTTTCTTTCCCCCCTCGCTTCATGTCCAATAATTTTTTAATTTTTTAAAAATAATTTTTGAAAAGATGGAAAGAAACGCAAATAGGTACAATTACGCCACAAAAAATGTATTGGCTGTTTGGACGGCATTCAACACTCTCAATACATAATAAACTAATACAAGCAAGTTCTGATGCCTGTATGGACGTATCACGTATGGTATACAACTTTGGAGGTGTACCAAACCGCGCAATATTCAATTAATACTAAATACAGAGATTTCAGAATAAAGTACTCAGGGAAATAACTAATGCAGCCTGGTACGTAAGAAATGACGATCTCCACAGGGACCGTAAGATAGATTCCGTATGCGAAACCATACCTACCATACCATACCATCATGTTAATCTGGAGGCTATTAAGCTTGTCTTAACAACGATATCAAAAGCAGACTCAAAAGAACGGAACCGTTCGAATTAGTGTGGAAAGTGTATAAGTGACTACTACTATTGAAATAGTACCTGTGCTACATAACTAGGTCACATTGACATTAAGTATATTAGGATTAACTAAGGACTGTTAAAGTGAATATGAAAGAAAGTTATTGGACTGTAAATTAGTTGTAGAAATCAGTCATTTATGTAAAAGTTTAAGTTAACGTAATATTAATTATTAAGAGATCGCATCAAGGAATAGATAAACATGGCTAAAACACAAAAACTACATTATTTATCTTAGCACTCATTCAGACTCATAAAATGAAAGCTTAAAAGTAAACAAATAATACCCCAGATAAGTACCAATTTCAAAAATCAGTACCTACAATAACAAATACCAAATGGCGCTGACTTCTTTAAAATTTTAGTAACAGTTTCGTCTTTTGTGATACCTACCAGAGAACCCCAAATATCGATTTTGAACGAAATCGGTACGATAACAAAGAATTTCAAACTGGCCCTAATTAGAGAACTCTAAAAATAAGTAATGACTATTCAAAAACACTCGAGTCCGTACTTGAGAACCTCCGACTTGAACCCCTCTGTGATCCAAACCCTGTGACGAGAAACCTTTATCTACGTAGAGACTCGATGCAGCGACGCGAGATGGCGCGCAGATGACCTCAGTTATGTGAAAATAGCATTCGGTCATTGCCACAGGCGGCGGTAAAAATTATTGGACATGAAGCGAGGGGGGGGAAGGGAAGTCGAACGCTCAAGGCCATTGGCAGCTTGGAGCCCCTTAAGCTAGATCGTAGTATAAAATAAGGCTGCCATGTTAAGTTTTGCTTTTTGAAGGAAAAAAATATTGTGGTGAAACCTTGATACGATCAGTTCACAACATTTAAAAAATATTTACCAAGTACCTAAGTAAATAAAACGACGATTAATTTAGAAGTTTTATTGCCATCTTGACACGAGTTGGTCCAATTTCAGCACCAAATTTGTTTAAATTTATTTTAACAGTAACAATATTATTTAGGACAAAATATGATATCAATACAATTTTATACCAAAGGCATTATTACTGGAGCATTCTCATAAATTCATCCATTTCATAGAAATATATACTATAGTTTTTTTTAAAGATTATATTGATATTTATCTATTATAATATACTCACAGAATTTCTTTTCTATATGAATTCGAGCGTATAGAGTTAGATACTAATGTAAATTAAACACCGTTTAAACACTGATCGTTAAATTATAGTCACCGGTAAACGTTAATTTTCATTATGAGATTTTAGGCTAACCTTTGCCAATTCTAAATAATGATCATTTTATTTTTATAATATGAAAGTGATTGTGCATAATAATTAGGTAGGTTGGGAAATGATAACTGAAATAGGTATAATTTTCATACAGCCCACTAGACAAAAGGGAAAGTGTGTCTTAAATTGTTAGATACTCCAGCTTCTATGTAGAGCTTCAGATATTTCTTAATGTAGATTAGAGTATAAAAATAACTATTTTTACATTTTCCGAATTATTTTACTCCTATTGACTTATTTTTTAAATAAATATACTTGCCTATACTTTGTACCCTTATAGCTACAGACTAAAGTTATTACTATGTAAAATAAAATATTAAATATCACAATACTGATTTCGATTACTTACGCTTAAATATTAAAAGTATCAATACCCTAATCTATTAAAACCTTTTCAATAATGTGGTTTATACTACCTTGTAATTATCGAAACAAACGATCTCTTTATGAAGTAGAACGCTTAAAACTACAAAGGCGAGGCTCTATTTATTTTTAAACAATTGCCTACTAGGTACTTAGTACACAAAAGACGTAACAAATATTTAGGTGAATTCAAAAGTCTCTAATTATAGGAGTAACCATTATTAACATATAGTACATAAACAACCGTTTTTTAATATAACATGGATTCTTAAATTATAAATTGTTATATTTACATGGCTGGAATGTTGTTTTTTCGTTTCAATGTACCTAAGCTTTATATTTACGCATTTCTACAAATAAGAAACGAATGACCAATATTTTTTTTGTAAGAAAATCGACTTTCTCATACATTGAATTTGTTATTTTACTGAATCTAAGGTACTAAAGTTCTACATCAATGTACCTAAATCTACAAATTTACCGTTCATAGCTATCAACTACGTGATATATTGTATCATCTTATTTTTGCGGCATATTTCTAGGATTTAGTTTTGCTATAACAAACAGTACTTATCTGATTTTTTTTCAAAATTCAACGTTGTGCCTATTACGAATTTAGCAACAATATTGGTTTTAGCAACAAAATTAATGTAAATCTTTAATTTATTAAATAAAATACATATTTATTGCCTTTTATTTTCTCCTTCTTTGCTAATAAGTACTGCCATAGATAAATAATTAATTACTAATTGTGAGCTAGTTAGGTATCTATTTACTTTCGCAACATCTGCAAAAAAAACGTTTTCCAAAACTTACAAAATAACTAATACCTATTTATAAAATAGTCTCTAATTAAAAATCCCATATTAAAAATAACGTGAAAAGAGTTATATTTTTTAAGCTTATGGACGGGTTAAATAAAATAATGTAAAGCTTTCATTCACACTGAAACTCAATTCACAATTCACATACTATTTGCTTGCTCAAATGAAATATTTTATCGGGACTACGCACACCAACACCATAGAGATAATATACGTAACGCACACATTAAGCGAGTATCGTGTCAAAAACATGGCTAATGGTAATGGTTCCAGTTCCAATAAATCTTAAAATACAAAATAGATACTCAAAAGGAGGAAGACATATCTAATGTCCCACTGCCAAAACCATATTATACTGTTTAATATTTCCTTAGAGAATGTGATGAACATAATATGTAAAAATAAATTAATGCGCTAAGTTAAACTGTATGTCGGGATTCTATGTGCGATGGTTTGGTTGAACAGTGATGGGATTGGGTGTGCTGTTAGCGTTTGGTATTGCAGTGGGTAATGGTGACACTGCTGGCGAGCTGGGAGTTTGGGTTTGACTTGGGGTCTGGGCGTCTGCTTCTGCATCCCTTTCAGCAACTTCTTCTTCGTCAATAATTGAAATATCACGGATTGAAGGTCTGTGTGATCGGCGCCATCCTGGAATGAAGTAAGAGGTTATAAATTAATTTATGTTGGATATTTTTTTAACATACTTACTGGACTAACTTTTCGATTAAAATAACCTAAGTATTCTAATAACCTTTAGATTAATAATACATTTTATTATTTTATCTGTAGGTCTGAACGTGATAAACTCAAAAACTACCAACACTATTTTCATACGGTAGGTATTCACACGGAGTAATTTAAGAGGAAGGTTAAGTATTCATGAATGTTTTTAACCGACTTCCAAAAAAGGAGGAGGTTCTCAATTCGGCGCGTATATTTTTTTTGTATAAACTGGTTAAAATATGACGACTTTCAACAAGAAGATGTTAAAAAAAATAAAGTCGACTTGAAGCTTTCATCGCAAACGCTGCCTAATCCCTTTGAGATATAAACAAAACGATGAACCTATAGTGGAATTGGTCCTCTTTTATGGGTCTACAGAAAAGTCCGCGATGGCATATGTCTATCTTATAATTGGCTTACTATAGTTACTCTGCTTTATACCTATCTACCCATTTTAAGTTTAAAAAAAAATGGTCACATTTAATGTCCTAATTGGAAAACTATTTTGACTGATACGATATTAATTCTTATCAAATTAAATACGTTAGTTAAGTACCTTAAACATTTCATGCACATATTAATTGTCCTTTATACTTTATTATTTATTTCAAGTAATAGGTAATGTTATTAATGTTATTTTAATTAAAACTAAGAAATAAATTAAAATTAAAATCTAAATTAAAAACTTATTATATTTACTAAAAAGACACGCCGTCCAAGTGATCGATAATGGGCATAGTGCCCAAAACACTGGCGCTATTACCTCGTTGAATGGCAAGACTAAGCCGTTGGGCTAAATAAGCGCCAGCTCTTTGGTCACCAGAGGCGAGGATCAGTATTTGGGATACGACATTTATAAAATTCTTCGAGTCCGATGACCATGGGCCCAGAGTCTCAAAAACAAGCGCCGCAAAAACGTAGTCCTTAGTAATGGCTGAGTATTTACGACGCTTAAGCAACTGAGCAGAAACTTTATTTAAATAATATCTGAGGAGCTATCGCAAAATTAAAAGTATCACGTGACCAAATAAATGCTACCCGTGCGAAGCCGGGGCGGGACGCTTAAAATTACCTATGTAAAAATATGGGTTTTATATCTGTCATGTCCCCTATCACTATCAGGCTAACCCACTACTTACCATCTTAGACTGCATGATCATTTACTTAAATCAAGTACGTGATCGCAGTCAAGGGCTAATTTATAGTAGAATTAAAAAAAAAACAATATTAGTTACATAAACGAATGTTCTCAGATAAATGTTTTCTTGGAAGTAAAGATGAAAAAATTTTTTACTTGTTAAAATTATCACGTAAAATGATAACGCAATATTAGTACCTACAAAATAAATATTTAAACAATAGCAACAAAATAATTATAATTACTTGTATCGTGTACCTAACCTAACCATATTATAATAACTTTTGAAGTCTTGAACAATATTTACAAGCCGTAGAGGAAACTTATCAACCTTCGGTATTAGTAACTGATAAGAAGGTCGAAGTGTATCGGTTCCACTATCTTTATTCCTATTGAATTGTGAGGAATTTTAAATTACTTTAGTTTAGTCTAAGTTTAGTCGTCACCATGATTACATTTAAGTCAGTGTATTTTACCATTATAGCGATTTTCTTAGTTTCCTTTTGTGGAAAGTGTTCGTCAGTACCATTCAAAAATGTGCAATTTATTACAAATACAGAGCAAAAAAGCAATGAAGATTGGGAAAAGGAACTTATTGAACCCGAAATTTTGGAAGGAAAATTAGATCGTACAAGTCCTGGATTGAGTAACAAAAATGATCAAGACGATGAAAATAAGAAATTAATCACTGAGGAAAGAGAAGAAATCAAAGATAAATACGTTAAAGAAGATGTAGGAAGACAAAGGATTGTGCGCCAAGTCAATAGCGCATATTCGCCCATCTATCCTACATTATCACCACAAAATCCGATGTATCCAACACCTTACAGACCAGCGACGGGTGTTCATGGAAATGTGCCTAATAATTATTATGCCAATAATTCAAATAGTTATTCAAAAACAGGATATACACAACCAAATTATTATCCACAGGGGCAAAATCCATTACAACCGAATGCAAGCTATACTAATCAAAGATATAACCAAACATCCCCTTACAACAATCAATACCCTATAAATCCACCATATTCACAATTCAATCAATACTCAAACCAGCGTCATAATTCAAGCGTAGGTCAACCCAATCACTATTTTAATAATCATCCATCAGTAAATAATTCGAATCCATCATTTCAGAGTAATTTTCAGCAAAACGCTTATAATGCAAACCCAAACGTATTTACTCCAACGCCTGCAAATCAATGGACATCTAGTTACACGAATAACAATACTCGTTACAATCCTACAGCACCAAAATATCCAAACTTTAACAATAATTCTCCCAATACCTTTCATAATTATTTCAATAATTCAACACCTCGTACCGTCATAAACGGTCAGACCGGGTACAATCCTCAATATAATCCATCAAATCCACCTTACCAAAGTTATCCACTCAGTAGGAATTCCCAACATAATAATTACAATGGTTCAAATCAGTGGTCTTCCTCAAGTGCACAAACGCCGTACAATCCAGGAAGCCTTAATTATCCTTCTATACCCAGCGATGGACGATCTTCAAACGTATCACCTCAGAATTATCCAGCTTATAACCCTAGCAGCAATCCCATTAATAATAATCCATACAATCAACAACAGCCATACTCGCCTAATTCACAGAATTATCCGACTGGACAAAATGGATACAATAATCAATTCAACTCTTCGTACCGTCATAAACGGTCAGACCGGGTACAATCCATCAAATCCACCTTACCAAAGATAACTCCATAGGAATTCTCACCATAATAATTATAATAGTTCAAATCAGTGGTCTTCCTCAAGTTCACAAACTCCGTACGATCCGGGTAGTCTTAATTATCCTTCTCGAATTATCCTCAGAGTTACCCGGCTTATGACCCTAGCAGCTATCCCACTAATAACAATCTATACAATTAACAGCAATACTCGCCTAATTTACAGAATTATCCGACTGGACAAAATGGACATAATAATCAATACAATAAAGAACCTAACCACTTTTTTACTCTCCAGGCAGTAGAGACACTAGGTATGATCCTCGTAATAACCCGTCTCAGAACTTTTCTTATTCCCATTAAAATAAATAACAAGTGTTTTAAAATCACAAAGTATCTGTTTCATACTAAACTATTATATACGTAATTATATTATGTATTATTATGTTTATTAGGTATATTGTAATGGTTAGAACTTAATATTATCTTTTTCTTTTATAAATTTGCATCATGCAACCTATTTCCTTTCATATAGGTTGTCTGGAAGAGATCACTTGTAATGATAAGGCCGCATTTACATCGAAACAAGTTGTAAATTTGATCACGATTTTTGTTACTTGTCAGAATCTGTTCTGTTATCTGTTTGTGTGTAATAAAGTGTTTTTACTTACCCGGAACTATAAAATAAGTTTTTCCATGTGTCGTAGTTTTTGTGTGATAGGATTAATAAATACTTAAGTAATTAAACATGAGTCTAAATTATTATTAGGTATTGACTTAAAAAAACCTTTAAAATTGTCATGTGTAACTTTACAGCGAACTACATAGTTTGGTGAACCAACCAACCACTGGGCCAAAAACTCAAGTTTATTTATTTAAATGTTATATTTTTATAGGCTTTGCATTTCCACTCTTAGCTTACCAGAACGGTGTTCCACATCTCAGTGGATTGTACTAATCAATTAACTAATAGTTATTTGTTATACAAGAGTGAAAAGTTGTTTTTTAACCGCGTGCTCAATTTTGATGACCGAGCAAGCGAAGGATTCTAGTTCAAAAATTAGAATTCTGAGCGTCAGCGAGGGAATCAAAAGAGCACGAGGTGAAAAATCTTTTCACTCGAGTGCAACACGTAACTTTTCATCCCACCTCAGCGAGGTGACATGACATGACATGAAGAAAATGGTGCGCGCAAAGCAAATTAAAAAAGTACACCAAGAAGGTTACGAGTGTGAGTTTTTAACAAATTAAAAAAGGTTGTATGGAAATTCGGCACCATAGAGGTAGAAGTAAATAGGTTTTAATAATGTGTTGAATTCACAAACTTCGTAGACGAGTGATATTTACTAACGTGCACACGATGTTCTAAATTCCATTTACTTTATCCTCAAGAGGATAATAACGGCTTTTGCATTCAGATATCGAAGATTAAAAATACTCTTTCCGAGATGGTGGGATGAAAAGATTATTATATTAACTGTCTTACCTTCTAATACGGGTGGCTTAGAAGTCTTTGAAAGCAGCCTTGGTCCTGTAATTGTGATGACAATTGCTCCAAGTGGTGCAGTGATGACTATAGACATGATGCATATGGTTATAACGACGTCTGCATAATTCCTTAGCACGGCTAAATGTTCATCATCCACGCCGGTGATCTTGCTAACTTCATCCAGAGCTACAGGTGCTAAAGCGGCCTGTAATAAATATAACACAACCTTAAAAAGTGTGGTTTAATAACTTTACCGGAAAAGAGTGGTGGTGGTGGTGTGGCCCGAATAAAATGGTGCAATAAATTAGTGAAAAATATGAGTAAATATGTTTCCTCAAAATGGAAATTCCTTCCAATAATAATTTTATTTAATCTCTGATCTGTATATTTTGCTCAAATTTTATCTTGCTTTGGTCGATTGAGTCTAATAGCATGTAAAATTGCTAAGATTTATGCATAAAGATAAACTCACTTGAACAGTTGCTTTAGCCATCCATGCTAAGCCAACGAAGATCTTTTCCCTCATGTTGAGGTTGCTGCGGACGGCACAACAACTTGTGAGCACAGCGCGAAGAATCATACATGTCACGATGATAGCACATCCTACCAAAACTAAGTGTGGCGCCAAATCAGCAATCTGAAAATATTGGTGATATTTTATTAAGGAGGTCAGAGAGAGAGGAGTAGGAGGCTTTTATTTATCCATGCTAATACAATATGCGAAAGTGTGTCTGTCTGTCTGTCTGCTACGCTTTCACGGCCCAACCGTTCAACCGATTTTGATGAAATTTGGTACAGGTTTAAGTTGTATGCCGGGGAAGGACATAGGCTACATTTAATCCTGGAAAATCAAGCAGTTCCCGCGAGAATCAAAGAACTTAATCCACGCGGATGAAGTCGTGGGCATCATCTAGTTATAAAATAAATTTAGTTACTTGAGCAACCTTCAACTATGGATATTTTGATGCTATGGTCTATAGATCGACAGTACCTACATTTTAAAAATAAATGTGATGATGTTAAGTCAATGATGATGCATAGATGCCTATCTATAGGCCGCCTTAAATAATAAAACGGTACTACGGTAAACAGATATTACCTATAATGTATTTAACTTACAACAACTTGTGCACCAGTAACGGCGAAAAGCATAGGCTCGAAGAACATCCAGAAGATTTCAAACGCCGTGGCAGCAGGGTTGTCTTCGAGATCCCATCCTTGTTCCACCCATTCCTTGCATGCGACGTAAGCAAATGCAATTACCGCCAATGGTCCTGTAATTTGATTACAAAGGTTATGTAATAATTAATCTTAGGTAAGAATTAGCTTTTCTTCCTTATGGATAAAATTACTATTAATAATAATAATAATGTCCTCCCGACCGAATTTCGGCCACGGCGGCCTATCTCCAGAGAGATTAGCCATCTCCTTCGGTACAAGGCCTATACACCTGGTAATAAAACTTCTATTGTGGCGGCACAAGGCTTATAGACCCTGTAAAATTTAAGAAACTTAAATCATCATAGTAAGTATGTTTTTTTGCTTTGAATATTAATAATAATGAATTAATTGACATACACCTGAAGGCGTTCGTTAACAACTTGTTTAGTTTAAAAATTATAGCTATATTCAAAATACAGGGCTTAATCACCCTGTGCCGCACTGAATAAGGGAAGTCTGGTGCGTATTATAAGGATGTGAAATAAAAATATCGATAACTGTAATTAAGTTTTAATATAATGGAAAAATTCATGTCAGCGGTTTAGGCGTGAAAAAGTATTACATGCTATATACCAAAAGTAAAAGTCCCATATTTTTCGTTCCCGTGGAAATTTTGGAAAAAAAGTATCCTATGTGTTAATCTAGATTATCAACTATCTAGGACGTACCAAATTTCATACCCATCCGTTCAGCCGTTTAGGCGTGAAAGAGTAAAAACATACATACATCTATCCATCCATCCATCCACACTCACAAATTTTGCATTTATAATACTAGCTGACCCCCACCACTTCGTTTGCGTTAAAAAGTAAAAGTCCCATAAGTCTCGTTCCCGTGGGAATTTTGGGAAAAATATCCCATGTCTTTCCCCGGTATACTCAAACTATCTTTATACCTAACGGTGGACCCTCGCTACTTCTTTAGCATTATAAAGTAAAAGTCCCATATTTCCCTTTTTCATTTCCATTTTATTAGATTTAGCTTTCACTGCATCACTGTCCTCGCAAACATCATATAATATATTTTTTCGGCACCGCTTTGTTGGTCTTGACGCCATGTCGACACTTGCGTTTCTCACGATTGCAAGCCAACACTAGTCGCGCGAAGCTAACGCGGGGTGCGGTACCAGGTGAGCGGGGTACAAGGTGCTTAGACCTGGTTTCGCATTATGATGAACTTTTATTTCTTCCGTGCGGTGCCAGGTGTAAAAACCTGGTATTAAGGTACTGGTAGGTACACTATTGGATTCTATTTTAATAATACATCTTAGATATATATTCATCTCTTTCCTACACCGAACTAAGTTAAAGTTAGGCCTTCCGCGCGACAAGCAAGTCTATACTTTTCTTAGCCGCATTGTAAGCGTAGACGTATACTAACAAGGTGTTTAGAACCTGGTTTCGCACTCAACGTGTTAATCCATATAAGATTACAAATGCGAAAGTGTGTTTGTCTGTCTGTCTGCTACGCTTTCACGGCCCAACTACTCAACCATTTTTGATGAAATTTGGTACAGAGATAGGTTACATCCCAGGGAAGGACGTAGGCTACTTTTTATCCCGGAAAATTGAAGAGTTCCCGCGGGAATCAAAAACCATCAATCCACGCGGACGAAGTCGCAGGCATTATCTGTCGACAATTCACAATCTGTCGACAGATTACAATCAACAAATAAAAAGAGTTAGATTGCAATCTGACGGTTTTAGCAATTTTACGGTTTTTAGTATTTTTAAATTAACCCTGTGTTGCTGAGTTTAAGTTGTCATAAAAAAGAAGCTCCAACGCCTCGCCAGAGTGAACGAGCCTCGCCGTCAATATACTATTAATTATCAATTTTGTGACCTCGCCTCCACTCGACTCCATAAGAATCCGCGTGGGATCTTCGCAGATTAAAGACTTCCATCATCTGTTTGAATTGCCGCAAGCCGGCTGTATTTGTTGGTCTTTCCGGCTATGACCCCAATTCGTGATTTAAAAAAAATGCTTTAATCAGCCTGTCGCTCTTTCTCAATGGTGTGTTTCAGGAAAGTTTATATAGCATTGAGAATTTATCAAACCATGAAATTTTTTACCAGGGCGTTTCGTGTAAATCACAATCATCAAAAACCATTATTTTTATTGGTATTCTATCGTTGCTTTTCTATAGCATTACCTATATTATGTGATGAACCGATAGCCACCTGTATTAATGGGATATTCAGTGGTTATATTAAACCTATGTAGGTATATGGTTTGTTGTTGTGTTGTGGTTGTATGTATGGGTATATATGGTTTGTTTTCATGCTGTTTTATAGCATAATATCTTCACATACATATAACAATGTATTGTTTGAGTGAAAGCCATGCGGAGTAGTGTGCAAACAATCAATGGATCAGTCGTGTTTAAGGCTCGAAGTAAATTTTACGATTACGCTGTATAAGGGAAATGGAACTATGTATGTACTTGTATACCACAAACATTTTACATACTAGATAATGCCAGCATAACCTACTTATGCTTTTATCATTCAGTAGTACACCTGCTACTTCGTTCACTATTTAGAGATAGGTAAGTCGACATTACTTACCAGCGCCACCCCAGCCAATTTCTTCTGACCCAAGAACAGACATAAGGCCACCCACTAATAATAGAAGTACTCGTATGGGCACCAAAAAGGCATCGTTTCGTTCTGGAATGTATTTCACTAAATATCCACAGAAGTAACCAAAGGCTACGCCTCCAATGATACTGAGAGGACCCTGAAAATGAAGCAAGAAAATTTAAGTTAAGCTTTTTATCCAAGTTCAATTCTAACTACAAGCACAGAATAGGTAATAGTCTACAAGTTACCAGTGTACATTTAGATAACTACTTAAAGAAAAGAAATTGGGTAGGTACTCACTTGAATAATATTTGTAGTTAGCGATGACTGTGAGAACATGATCGATGACACAATTCCAAATACAGCAACACTGGCAGCATCATCAATACCGGACACGGCCAACACCAGAGTTGGGATGCCTTTTGACACACCATAACCCTTTTCTCGAAGGCGGAACAGACAGGGTACGATGACAGCTGGAGACACTGCAGCAAATATCGATCCCAGGAGGAACGCTGAAACAAACACTCGGTTAAAACTATTTATCGAGCGGAGCGACGTCTACGCCAGTGTATTATCTATGGTCTACGCCCGTCTATCTGCCCTTCTGTCAGATTCTGTCAGAGGCCGAAATCAAGATGAATATAATTAGCTCAAATTTTAAATATCTATTTTTTTTTATAAAAATAAAATTACATAGAATAACTTTATTTTAGGGACGCGTTCAAATAAAGTTTAAGCAGGAAGTTCTAGTAGAACACAAGGGTTCTAGTGATGATTGTACTGATAATAACGCTATGTTTAAGAATAGTAGATTATTCACCACGGGGGTAATGCGATGTATTATGTCACGGGCGCCGGGATAAATCCCAAGCGGAACGAGGGATTTTAGAGTAACTCCCGAGCGGAGCGAGGGTGTTGCATCTAGAATCCTGAGAGTAGCGCGGGAATTAGGGGCGCCCAAGATTAATACAGCATTACCCCTACGGTGAATACTCTACTTTTCACACCTCGCGATACAACCACTTCTTTCAGCTGGCGTGGCCTACTCGATTTGACAAACAAATGTCGTCAGTGCGAATCTAGTGGGCCACGGCTTCGGTTTTCGAAAATCGAGTTGGCCGCGCCTGCTGAGAACACATTCTGTTTACCGAAATTAGACTTTATGAATATAGCAATAAGAATTATGAATAAAACCTCTTTGGAATGAATAGAATTTCCTTCAGATCTTGCTTCAGATGCCCGATGATTCTAAATTCAAATCACATTATAACCCTAGGGAATAATGGATTTCAGTACAACATTATAACCCTAGGGATTTAATGTCTTACTTTAACCTTAGATAACAGGCCATGTAATAAGGCGTTGTTGAGCGAGTGGTGTGAAAAATAGTTTTGTCATACCCCAATCCCAGGGCAGTCCAAGCAGTAGATTACACATTACAGCCGACAAGACGTATTCAAAAGCCCATGGTATTAGTGCAAGTTTGATTACGGTCCAGAAGAATTTCTTCATCGCATTTGGATCCAGGTCTAGACCAGCTCGTGTTAAAATTATTGTTAAGGCTATTTTTCTGAAATTAAAACATATAGTTAGCATTCATGAATTAATTAATGAATTAATTCAAACGGCTATAGAGGATCTTCGAAAAACATTTTATCTTTTGGTGATTATTTATACGAGGACTAATTATTTATCAATTTTGAAAACTCAGATAAGATCACTTTCTGTCGTTTAGAATTCTACTAAATAATTGATGGACATGTGTCCATTTTTAAGGTGTTTGATAAAAGCACCAAGCATAAGCACTTACTCATAGTGATTTATTATGGGTAAGTAGATCTCCGTTACCTCTTGCTTGATATATCTCTTGATTGTATAATATTGTAATATGCGTTTTATTCCATTTTTTCGAAATCTTTGTCAATGTAAGATTTAATGTTAGGTGTATAACTATGTTCAGGTATATATTATTTTATACATCATACTAATATTATAAATGCGAAAGTCACTTTGTTTGTTGGTTTGTTGGTTTGTCCTTCAATCACGCCGCAACGGAGCAACGGATTGACGTGATTTTTGGCATGGGTATAGTTGAGGACCTGAAGAGTGACATAGGCAACCATTTTTGATGAAATTTGGTACAGAGATAGGTTACATCCCAGGGAAGGACAGAGGCTACTTTTTATCCCGGAAAATTAAGGAGTTCCCGCGGGAATAACAAAAAACTTAAACCACGCGGACGAAGTCGCGGGCATCAGCTAGTAGAAAGATAACTTTCCAAATTTCTTCATAACCAATTTTTATTTACCATATTAATTATTTATTTATTAATTTAATTAATTAATTTATTAATTATTTTTATAGATCGCTGATACCTTATATACGATGCGACCCGTTGATAATGTGGATCAAAGTCCACAAAACCAATGTTTTTCATTAATATTCCCACTATTAACATTCCTATGAGTGCAGGTAGCGTGGTGACTTTCACCATGAGCCATCCTCCGAAGTACGCGGCAATAGTTAGGACAGCAAACATGAATAGCTGGCCTCCCGGTGCAGCAGTGTCACCTAAGACTATCCATACGATTACCCATGACATTATGCCTGTAAAAAATAAACAGAATTTTAGGTTAAAAATCACATGGTTACAAGTCTTACAACTCGTGTATATCAAACAGTTTTTTTTCTTCATTTGATTGTTGTTGTTTAAATGTATCCTGTTTTTTGGTGTTACAACAGAGAATATTTCATTCATTCATTCATCAAATCGATTTAAGTCGGACTTGTTTCGAACCCTATAGAAATTAGAACAATTTGTTCTTCGGGTTCTTTAAGATGCATTATTATGCATCACATCTCATATTTAATGGTGATACATAGTGTCAACTTCAACTACTTAGTTAGACGGTGCAATCGCCAATGCGAAACAACTACCTACTTGCACCCATCACGCATGACTGGCTAAGTTAGTAAACTTGTTACCCTGACACGCATTGTTTTTTTTTAAACGGTTTGATTTAGCTTCAATATTGAATATCTATATTTTATTCAAATTGTGCGAAGGATTTATTATTCTTATGCTTAAATTACTTCTATCGCATCTTTGACCCACCCAATTTCAATCATAATCGAATTTGCATACCTACTTAAGCTTACGTTCTAATGATATTATTAATGCAACTTTGAACAGTGATATTGAACTCCACAATCCTCACTCTGAAAAGATTTTGAAGTATTTCAAATGCGCTTGGCTTGTTGGTGTTTTTAACTTCTTTTACCTCATGGTATTTATTTGATTAGTCGGCGAAACGCGCAATACCTATCTACTGATAAAAATGCAAGTTCCAGGCTAATAATAAGGCTAATGTTTTTTACATACCGTTGCTAATCGAACCGAGTAAAATTTCGCAATATTGTTTTCACGGCTACAGTGTAGAGGACCGAATGTTCGCCTCACAAACAACAAGGCTGTGATCGAATACCTAAGTTTTAATTGAAATAATATAGTTTCAGACTTTAAATTACTCTTCAGAAGCTCCAACAAATCTATACATCTACATACTCATATTGATTTGAATAGGTAGAATGTCTTGTTCATATTATGAAAATTTTACTTTAGCAATTTTTACCCTGCATTCAACAGTAGGTATTGACCAATTTATTTAACTTCATACTTAGTTTTAAGCTTAGAGCTCAATCTCATTAGAAGTACTTCAAAAAATGGCCCATACACCTATATATGTATTTTACTACCTACCAGTAGACCTATACTACCGAGGCAGTCCCGTAGGCAATATTTGAATAGGTAAGTACTCTTTTCTAGGGCCCATATTTAACTAACTAATATTAACTATTCCGAGTTCTCGTTTGAATTCCGATAATATTCATAACGGCTCAGATTTGCATGAAATTTTGTTTCTGGTTTTTCTTAATCAACTACCTACTCAAGTTAAATAGAAAAACCAGGAACGCCGAGTGAATCTTGATGATTCACTAGAAACCTAAGTATAATATCACAGTAGGTAAGTTATGCAGTAGTAAGTGTCAGTAAGCTATCATTCGAGTTGCTCTGTCAGACTGTTTTGAATATAAGAACGAATACTTACCAATTAAAAGTACGGCTAGGTTTTGAGCGAATCTTCTGTAGGAGGGACATAGTGGATACGGACAAATTTTCTGCCAGTGCGGGGGCTCCCATGATGGAATACTGGTATCGTCCGTGTGACACCTTGCGCAACAGGCGTACCACCAAGATCTGTGTTAACACAATATAATATATTGAAATTTGTTCGAAGATACATCGGAGGAGGAGATATTTCCATTTTTTAAACACTTTTTACTCTCCATCTTTAAATAAGCGTATACCTAAAGCTAGCAGTTAGGAATTACGACATATTCTTTAATAAAAAATAACTAAATTATTTCAGAAAGTATATAATACGTAATAAGATTTAAGTTCCTAGTTTTATATCAAATTAAATTTCTCGAATAAATGACATAACTCCCTGGATATAAATAAAAATCATTTTCATTCTCGATTTTAGGAGCAGGTACCAAGTTTTAAGGACAGCAAGGTTCTCAAAAAAAAAGGAAAAAAATTCTTCTAGACTAGAACCCGTCTTATGATTCTATACGGATATGCTTTTTTAACAAGTTACCGATGTACCTATGTCAATCAAAAAACAATTACGTCTCAGTAATTGAGAAAAGAAAGATTTCTTCTAAGTGTCTTACCTTTCTATGTGTTCGCTTTGATGTGATAATGCCTTTTTGGAATAGATAGAAGAGGTAGTTGAGTATTTTTTATATCTGCCTTCGATGTGCGCTGGTCGATCTAAGAATCGGAGAATCAAGCGTTAGTATTGACGACTGGTAATCTAATAGTGGCGATCAATGGAAATTCGTGAGAAGTAACATGTGGCCCGCATGTCATTTCTCACAGGCGATGATAGAAGCCTTTTATGTATTTGTATTTTTTCTTATGACTAAAATAAATATGGGCCATTCCGCAATTGACTGTCCTTTACACTTTACCTAATCCGGGCAACCAGCATAAGTTGAATGATCAATGGCTCAATTATTATAAATCATTTAAAGCCACACTGATATACCTACTGTTTGCACTATGATTATTACTATTTCATGCCGACAGTAAGTACTTACGGAATTATGCTCGATATAAGGACAGTCTATAAAGTAGTCTTAACAAGTCTTACCCCAGGATGTATCCATTTCTGCCGCCATGGCATTGTGTAAATTGCTTTTCCGGCGCGAGGGCCCTTCCGCCTGAGCTGATACTCGGCCATTCCTGTGAAATTATTATCAATTTAGTTTATCTTATCATTGTTATGTGTACGCTTGGCTACAAGAAACTTGGGACTAAACTTTTTACTGATGTTGGTCACTTTTGCTTCAGTGCGGAAATTTTCTATGAAAACGGCAATATCAAGCAGATTGTTCGGAAGAATGCATTAAGAACCTACTATAGCCATACTTTAATACTTTTAACTTTCATCTAGCTTGATTATGATTGACATCTCAAACATGAGTTTATTTAAATCATATCAAAAAGTTAACGCTGGTCCCTTTTATTTTAAATTATTTAGAGAGGGATGCATTTTTTTTTATCCACTACAAGTTAGCCCTTGACTGCGATCTCACCTGATGGTAAGTGACGATGCAGTCTAGGATGGTAGCGGGCTAACCTGTTAGGGGCATGGCAGTTATATTAAACCCATACCCCTATTCGGTTTCTACACGGCATCGTACCGGAACGCTAAATCGCTTGGCTGCACGTCCTTGCCGGTAGGGTGGTACTAGCCACGGCCGAAGCCTCCCACCAGGCCAGACCAGGGAAAATTCAGAAATTATAAATTCCCAAATTGACCCTGCCGGGGATCGAACCCGGGACCTCCGCACGTTAAGGCAACAGCGCTACACACTGCGCCACGGAGGTCGTCAAAATTTTGAATGAATAATACTTCATTACTTTGAATGAATAATACTTCATGGAAAATGTGCCTTCGTGCTTAAAGAAATGCGGTCGGGTTAAAAAAAGTAAAATGAACTTTGAATTGATTGCATTAGCTTGCCTATTGGCTTAGCCAAATAATAATATCCTCTTCATCTGTCCATTTATCTTGAGTTAGGTACTTATTTTTTCAACTGTTCGGTAAATTGCTGCTATTTGTACATTGTCAAAGATATAAAAATCTTCTGAGCGCCTTCCTGTTTAATCGAGTAAGTATGCTTTCAGCTTAGCCAATTTAATTCAATTTCCATGCGTTTTGTTCTTTACAAAAATATTTTAAACTTATACTTAGGTATACACGCAAGCTTTACAAAACAATGAGTATAGGTATGGTATAGGTATGATTTTATAGTAGCTTATCGGTAAAAATATAAGGTACGCATTTTCACGGACCGTTTATTGCACCGCCGCGCTGTTACATACTGATACGGTAAGGTGATTGGGTTTTCAAGGGTAGTAGATGATTTCTACTGAGTTTCAAGTTCCCAGCCGTGCACTCGTTTAAGGTCGAACTGTTTGCCCATAAAAGCAAGTATCTCGGATCGCGAAGGTTCAGTCTAACAAAACTACTTACCTACCTGTATTTCTTAACCTTCTACTGAGACCAACTATTATATTATTTTCTTATTTGTTTGTAATTTAAAAATGTAATTTTTATTTCTTATTTTTAATAATCTAACAGCGTTATAGAGAAATATTCGTAAATGGTTGATTTTAATTTGAATAAGGAGCCAAGAGATTACAGAATTGAAATAAATGTACGAATACGGTATGAAGGTTTATCAATAAGTAAAATAATTTAGTCCAAAATTTAATTTAAACAGCAACTCTTTTAACCAATTTTTTTAACAGAACGAGACGACAACATTGCAACTGTTTTATTACAGAAATCGCCTAAACTTATTATGTTAGCCTAAGGGGCTTAATTCAAAGGTTTCGTGAACGAGTAATGTTTCGGAATCTTGTTATATAGATTCTAGAAAAACCTTGTTTTTGTATCCGTGGTGGAATTGACCCCTAGGGATAACACATTGGTTCTATTTAGCTTACTAACTAAATGTCGAAACCATTACCTCTTCCTGCCTATAAGACATTGTACAATCGAGGTTGCATAGGTAGTCATTCCATTATATCCATATTATGCTAGCATGGACATGTTTTTAGGGTTCCGTGCCAAAATAATAAAAAAAAAATTATTATTTGCCAATAGGCCTACTCTATCCTGTCAATCTTAAGGCCGTTCATACCCAGAGCTTCTTTTGAAGTGTAGGTATTTTTCATAGCATTTATTGTGATCGCGTGGTTATTGGATTATGTACTTTTACGGTTTTAATGCCGCTGATATTATTTTGGCGACATAATCTCATCAACAATGAGTGATTTTGAACTTGATGAGGGGATATAGGTAACATAATATTAGCACGGAAGTAATTATTCTAAGTCTAAGATATTAAGTAACTAATAAGTTATATAAATAAAAATGAATGTTGCTAAGCGCAAAACTCGAGAACGGCTCGAACAATTCGGCAAATTTTTTTTTCGTATGTTCCTTAACTTCCACGGAATGTTTTTATATTTATAAAAAAAATATTAAAAAAAAATTGTTTAATTTAATTTTTAATTTGGTACAGAGATAGTTTACATGGTGGGAAATGACGTAGGCTTTTTATCCCGAAAAATTGAAGAGTTCCCGCGGGAATTAAAAAATCTCAATCCACGCGGATGAAGTCGCGGGCATCAGCTAGTACCTAAGTTATATATAGTAACAAAATAGTTATACCTACTCAATTTCTACTGAGAAGAGCTGGCAAGAAACTCAGTAGTTGCTTTTTTATACTTGTAGTTTTAAATGGGTACAACTATTTTGTTGCTGTTTACCTATTATTCGCTATGTGTGACTAAAAAGATTATCGTTACAATCTTGAAAACAATGTAGGTGCGTAGTATGTACCTAGTAGGTCAATGTTGATAATAATTGCTGTATAAGAGTTATGAATAACGCATATTATGGTATGGCGGTCTAGTTGTTTTCAATAAACTGTTCCATTACTGTCAGATGTCAATCGCGTGGAACTATTATTATTATTTATTATTAGTATTATAAATGGGAAAGTGAGTTTGTTTGTATGTTTGTTCCGCTTTCACGCCGTAACTACTGAACCGATTGCTTTGAAATTTTGCAGACGTAAAGTTAGAAGTCCGGATTAAATAATAGGGTACTTTTTATCCCGGAAAATTAAAGAGTTCCCGCGGGAACTAAAACTCCTCAATCCACGCGGACGAAGTCGCGGGTATCAGCTAGTAGTAAATAAAAGAAATAGTAAGTAGGACATGTTGGTTAGATATAATTGTATATTCTTAATCCAGCATAGGACTATAAGTTTGTTGATAGGATAGGCACTTGTAAATAATAGATAATAATTAACAATAGTATTATTGTATAGTTATTATTTAAATGTATAATAAATTGTATAGATATAAGCAATTAGATAAGAACTGTGTATCAATAATTAGAAATTAAAATATAATAAATAAATAAACCCTTGTAAATCCTGAGATGTTAGAAAATAAGAAGGGAACCCACCCATAGTGTGAAGGATGATGGATGAAAGAAAGAACTTGAATGAGGAATGAAAGTACGAGCAGCATACGAGCGAAAACTTGTATGGAAGAGTAGATAATCATACATAGCCAAAATTGACTAATCATATTAGAGGGATAGAATAAAACAAAAAAAAAAGGATAGATATATGCTATCGCGGAATTTTTTTAGAACTTTTTTAGAGAAACAATTCCACTAAACATTGTTTTTGTGTAACTTTACCTATTTAGGCAGCGCACGCCTCGTAAGCTCTCAGAAGAGACGATTTTTTCCGACTTCGTTGACATTATTGCAATTTTCGTGAGGATCTCTAATTTTTTCAAAATAAAATATAGCCTGTGCTACTCGCTGATAATGTAGCTTTCTATAGGTGAAATAATTTTTAAAATCGGTTGATGAGTTTTTGACGTATGCATAGCCGCCTGAATGTGCTGAAGTGATTGTAAATGTCACGGTTGCAATTATTTATCAACCGTAATTCATATGTTGAATGGATTGGATATACATAACGATAACTAATACAATAAACACCCTCTGCCACAAAAACAACATGAATATGATAATTTTTGAGTTTTTATGATCACTGGTTATTGAACTATAGTGTTATATGTTTTTGGAATCTACTCATCATTTTCTAGATGATTATTACATAGTTAATCTTATTTTCGATTTTTTTTTCAACTCTAGTCTTTAATGCGGGACCATGGCCAATAAAAAAAAAAATCTGTGTCAATAATGTATTAATTATCTAATCCAGCATCGAAAAGTTCCAATTTCGAATTTGACAACTATATCGAATTGAACCCTCTTTCGTGTTTGCTTCTCCTAACGATACAGTTCGTTGTATGGGAGCTGTATCGTTATGAGTCGTAGCTGTATCGATATGGTTATCTTCATAAATAGGATACCTATAGCTTAGCGGCTCTGGGTTCTGGCACTTGATTGATTTGACTATTTTATTAATTTATAAAGTAAAAAATTATAAAGACGTCCTTGTCGTAGATAAAATCTTGTATGCAACTGTACGTAATTAGTCATTTTAATTCTCGTACTATCCTATTTTGATACTCGGCAAGCCTCGTATCAAAAAACAGCACTCGAATTAAAATGACCCTCATTACGATACAGTTGCATAAATAGCTATTACAAGTTTAAAATATCTACCGTCATAATGAGAGTCAGAATCACCCACCAAGGGTTCTGTAATGTAGAAGAAAACATATATCTACCTATATTATACATTTTAACTTTACACATTATGCACCTATGTATAATTCAAACGTAGTTTGTTTTTAAAGGTTTATTGGTAGGTAATTGCGATTCGTTTCGTTTTATTGTTGAATATTACAGTTTACACATACGCCTCTGTGATCTTGGAAAATTAATATGGAAATGGATCCACCATTTGCTATTGAATAAAAAATACTTTTTTAAAGATTTCCATTCAAATTAGATTTAGCTTAAAATAAATAATATTATAAACTAATAGATGATGCTCGCGACTGCGTCCGCGTGGATTACTTTAGTTTTTTTGATTTCCGGGTAACTCCTTAATTTTCCGGGATAAATAGCGTGTCTTTCCCGGGATGTAACCTACCCCTATACCAAATTTCATCAAAATCGGTTGAAAAGGTGGTCCGTTAAAGCGTAGCAGACAGACAGACGGACACATTTTCGCATTTACAATATCAGTATAGAAGTATGGATTATTTGAAATACCATTGGGAAAGCATTATTATATTATAATAAGATAATTATAGATAATTATAATAATTTTAAATATATCACCATAGCCACTAAGGCACTGTTATGGAGGTAACTTAGTTTCTGAAATAATCATGCGTGAACGACGGACCGAACATATTTTAGTCGCACCTGGGTTCTTTTTTATCATTTTGATACGGAACACTAGCTAAAACGATACATTGTTACTAATAATATACATAAAATATTTCGATTACATTTTTATAGCCAAATATTGGAGGAAGGTAGCCGTAGGTCTAGGTCATTGAGGTATAATGTACTAATAGTACATATTACTTCAATGCTCTAGGTACGTACAACAAGAATCTAATATCTAATAGAATTGGGCGACGCAATATGGGTACCATATAGGAATAGAGTCATTAGGTACATTGTACTCAGGTAAGTTAAGTGTAGATAATTAAACGTTGTAATAAAGAAGGGCCCACTTGCACAAGGGCTCTTAAATTGATTTAGATAAATCAATATTTTAGTGCTATATCTCTTTTGCAACTGCTGCAAATGCTTTTACCAAAAAGTGAGAGAATTACAAAAATTTAACTACATAAGTTTAAATGTCCATGCATGCTGCCCTAATTCTAATTAATTAAATTATAATGAAGGTATTATTTGAACTCACCAATGTCGGTTAGTAAGTGCATCTGTCTCAAGAGAGGAATCGGATGGAAGGTAGCTGTCGTAGTGACAACTGAGGCTGCTGTGAGACATCCTACATGGCATCCGGCCAGACTTGTTCACTAGAGCTGGGGTCGTAATGCTTATGGTGCGTGTGTTGCGAGATGTTTGCACTGGGGCATGCCGTCCGAGTCAGCACGCTCCACACCTATGCCGCAGCGAGTGTGCATCTTATAAGAGAAGGTACGGCTGCGGGTCAAGCCGCCCGCCGCGCCTCACCCCGGACACGTGACTGCTTCGCGGAGCTCAGTTTCGCCGGCCGGCTGCTCGGTCATTGGCAGTGCGAAATGTGCTGCAACCGCAATTGTGAGCCCTCAGACGCAGGAAGCCGTATAAAACCAACAACGCCCGGAAGGCGCCCGTATCGAGGCTGAAACGGCGAGCAACTGACTAGTGACTATACCGAGTACAGTACAGCGAACAGTCTGAATGAGTGCGCATCGATACAGCTGACTGTTTAAAATTCCTCTTCAAACATCTCAAACACAGCTCGGGTGTCACCACCCGCTCAGCCCGCTCGCCTCCCCCGCCTATCAACTTATGCGCACACGCGGAACACATTTTCTAATTTTCCGTTTATTATTTCTTGAAACACGTTGCTCGCTACTCATTTTACAGCACGCTCACAAACAGCACATGTACAAACGTGTTAAGTACATAATGTAATATTCAATGAGACTGTATTCTGGTTGGACGTGTGTAACCGATTGAAAGAATCGTTCCCAAACGTATGTACGAGTATGTAACTAGCTGGAAAACGAACAAATATTACCTATAAGTACCCGTTCATGACAAATGGCCCTGACAAAAGAATTAAAACAAAGGCTCATGTTTGTAAGAATGATACCTACCTATATAAAAAAAAGTTGCGTTTCACGATTTTCATTTATCATAATCATAGATTTAGGATTGGTCTTGAGCGGAGCGAGCCTAAATAATTTTTTCGTACCACTTGCTCAAAAAAGTGACATTCTATGCCACAAAAAGCGAACATAACAATAGTCATTTTTAATCTGTTAAAAACAGGGAAAGAAAATTGTACTGAATTTCATTCATCCTCTAGGGGGAGAATGTGATTTAAATTTGGAATACCTACTTACCGAATTTTATACTGAAATACATCTGTGTTTACACCATTGAGTTTGTATATAAAGCATTAAACATCTTTTTGAAAAAGGATTACGCATTTATTATGCATTTATGATTATTAAATAAAATTACGAAAACCGACGAGGCCGTATGGGCTTGATGCCTTTGCTTCTCCGATAAAAAAATATTAGTCTAGGAATTTGCCGCGTTTTTGTTTTCTTCAAATACATAAGTAAACGTTAAGTTTATTTTATTTTTTATAAATAAGTTAATGTTCTAAAAATACGTTACGATGTTAAATCAAAGCTACAGTGACAGTGAATTGTCGGATTCCATCAGTGCAAATGCTGCCGCAATTATAAATAATTTGCTTCCAACAAAATCCAAGGAAAATTATTTAAAAACTTATGAACTCTCTCTATCAATAATTGGACCAATGTTTCGAATGTTAACTTTTACTTTTGATTGTCATTATTTTTAATAAATGCTTAGCTCATATTATTAATGTGTTAATTTTTTCGCAAATGGTACGAAAAGTAGAGTATTTTCCTCGGTGATAAAGCTGTCTTAGTCTTGGGTGAACTGAAATCCCTCGCTACACTCAGGACTCGTCTTAAATCCCTCGCTTCGCTCGTGATTTAAGTTTTTAACACCCTCGCTACGCTCGGGAGTAAACCTTGAGTCCTTCGTTACGCTCGCGATTTAAATCGTCACCCGCGACAGAAGACACTGCTTTATCCCCTTGGTTAATAATCTACTAATTCTAAGTAAAATATATTTCTTGATTGATATCTTTTGATTGCGTTGGCTTTAGAAGCTTGAATTTTTCACAGCTCCAAGGGCCGGCCATCACATCGTAGACGGCCTACCACGTCACAGTTTGTACGGAACCCTCGGTGCGCGAGTCCGACTCGTACTTGGCCGGTTTTTTATAATATAAATGCTGTGAATAAACAGAATTATAATTTTCCTATTTAGTATATTTAAGTATAGGTATTATTTATACTCTGGTCTCATCAGGCTCATTCACTGTAAGTCTAGACAGGCCTATTTTTATCGATAACAGGTTTGCTTTTAACCATGGCCACACCTGTAAGTGAGGACTAAGGCTAAAATAGAATGCACTAATCTGGAAGAGACTAAGGTATAGTACATTAAAAACTGGTTTTGACGAGTCCTAGTGGATTGAGGAGATATAACTTGTAATGGAAGGCGCTATATCCATACTAATATTATAAATGCGAAAGTGTGTCTGTCTGTCTGCTTCGCTTTCACGGCCCAACTACTCAACCGATTTTGATGACATTTGGTACAGAGATAGTTTACATTCCGGACATAGGCTACTTTTTATCGCGGAAAATTGAAGAGTTCCCGCGGGATTTAAAAAACCTCAATCCATGCGGACGAAGTCACGGGCATCATCTAGTTTACAATAAAAACAAATTGCGCAGGAAGTGGTTAAAAAGTATTTTTTAATTATTATCAATTAACATAGAAGAAGGTACTAGAAATAAAATTAATCGTCTTAATTTTCTTTTTAGTTTCAACTTTCATTATTTAAATAGTTTCATTGAAGTGGCAGCGGGCTCTTGAAACATAATAACACAAGTAGACAAATATGCTATTAAATGAAGAAAGGCGTTAGGGCAAGTAAAGATAAAATTATAGCTGCTGTTATAGTGTGGTCTTTACACGGTTTTGAATGTACCTGCATTACATACTTTGTGATTTAAAAGTTAGTTAAAATGCAGATGTGAACTAGTTTAAGAATATTTTTGTTGTTTAAACATAAACAATGTTTACTGGTTTTTGTGTTTATATGTAAAGAGAGGCAATCATGCGTCATATAATGAGTATAAAGTTTTTAAAAAAGACCTGCGAAATAGTGCTTATCAAATGAAATTATGCCTATTGCCTAGGTAGGTCCTATATATATAGGTAGGTATAATTCTATGGTCTTACCATAGACAATAGCTGACATTAGTTTGGATCCATACTAATATCCATACTAATATTATAAATGCGAAAGTGTGTCTGTCTGTCTGTCTGTCTGCTACGCTTTCAAGGCCCATCTGTTCAACCAATTTTGATGAAATTTAATTTAGCGGTAGGTTAGGTACATACCGGGGAAGGATATAGGCATTTTTATCCCGGAAAATTCGAAGGTTCCCGCGTGAATCAAATAAACTTGTTTCACGCGGACGAAGTCGCGGGAATCATTTAGTTATAAATGAAATAGTGTGTCTGTCTATCTGTCTGCTACGCTTTCACAGCCCATCTGTTGGGCCAATTTTGATGAAATTTAATTTAGCGGTAGGTTACATACCGGGAAAGGATATAGGCTACTTTTTATCTCGGAAAATCAAGGAGTTTCTCCGGGAATTCAAAAAAACTTAATCCACGCGGACGAAGTCGCGGGCATCATCTTGTAAAGTATTAAGTAAAATATAAGTATAAAGTTGTATACCTACTTACTATAATCAATCAAATATCAAATCAAATCAAATAGATGTATGGATGGATGTATGGATGGATGTTTGTTACTCAATCACGCCCCAACGGCTGAACGGATCTGGATGAAATTTGGCATAGAGGTAGATTATAGTCCGGAATAACACAAAGGCTACTTTTTATCCCGGAAAATTAAAGAGTTCCCGCGGAAACTGAAAATCCTCAATCCACGCGGACGTAGTCGCGGGCATAAGCTAGTAACCCATAAGCTTTATCTCGGAAAATTAAAGAGTTCCCGCGGGCATCAGCTAGTCTTACTATAATTGCAAACTGTAAATAATTATTCATTTCACGTTTGGTTTAAAAATATCCGATTGCATCGAGCTTTCTTAATATAGCCAGTCAATTCTTAGAACAATTTGATTGATAGGTACTTATCGAGCAGTCCTTTAAGCACGTGACAGTAGGAGTAGACAGCCTTGTTGGGTGAGTCATGACGTGTTAGTACGGGACTAATAAACATTGACCCTAAAAAAAAATGTAAAGCTGATTTTTGGCACAAGTGTTCCTTGGGGTCTGGGAAGTACCTCTTAAAAATTCCCCCCTCCTAGGCCGCGGGCGTTCCCCCCCACCCCCCCAAACGTCTCCCCAACCGCAGTTTTTTGTAATTTTCTCAAAAAATATTAGTGCTAGAAAAAAGTTTTCTATGGCGAAAGTTATCTTCATTAAATTATCTACAAAATAATATCATAGTTAATTTCGATAAGACTAATAGTTTCGGAGATATGTTAACCCTTTGTGCATGAAAAGAAAATAATTTTTGTAATAAAGTTTCTTGTGATTTCCTAAAAAACTGACAGAGCTACAAAAATGTTGTCAGACGCAAAATGAAAGGCTATTAAATTAGCTATAAAATGATATGTAGTTTATTTTGATAAGAGTAATAGTTTTCGAGATATGCCTACCTATTGTGTAAGATAAAGAAAATAAAATGCAAATACCGTGTACGTTGTTTTTAATTTTCGAAAAAAAAATAACAGAGTTAGGAAAAACTCATTGAAGCAATAAGAAACATAGTTAAATAACCTACAAAATAGTAATTAGTTCATTTTGATAGCACCAATAATTTCGGAAATATACCTGTCATAGTTAACATGAAAGCAATATTTTTCAAAATTTTATATGTTTTCTGTAATTTCTAGAAAACTATTAGAGCTAGGCAAAAACTCCCAGAAACAAAAATAAACACCATTTGACCACTTATTAAAAAAAAAATAGTTTATAAATATAGGACTAATAGTTTCGAATATATATGCATGTATAGTTTACGAAAAAAAATAAAAACATTGCTAGAATCCTATGTTATTTGCAATTTCCACAAAAACTATTAGAGCTGGAAAAAATCCTCGGAAGAATAATTCATTTCACTAAATTACCCACAAAAAAGTCTTATGGTGAATTCAGATAGGACCAATAGTTCGAGAAATATGGCAACCTATATTCCAACTTGTTTTTTGTCTTTTCAACAACCGTGGTTATATTTTTAATTTTCACAGAAACTAATAGAACTAGGAAAAAAAAACATAAGAAGCAAAAATGAACTTCATTAAATTATCTTCAAAATAGTTTTTAGATTATTTTGATAAAACTAATAGTTTCGGAAATATGGCTGCCTAACTGGAATAAAAAACTAAACCTTTCTAAAATCCGTAAATGTTTATTGTAATTTCAAGAAAAAGTATTAGAGTTAGGAAAAAAGCTGTCAGGACTTAGTACAAAGATTATTAATTTACCTATAAAATAGTGTTTAGTTTATTTTGATAGGACAAATAGTTTTCGAAATATACCTTGCTGTTGTGTAAGAACCGGTGGTAGTCATGTAGACTTAGCATAATACTACATAATAAATAGAAATTAACCCACAAATGTAACATATTTTTATAACATCCCCTCCTCCCACAACCCCCTTCCCCCTTCCACAACCCCCCTCCACCATTATTTACGAAGTGTGGTGTTGTTTTGTAGATAGATAGATAAAGATATCATGATTATTACTATTAGTTTATTGTATTATAGCATCGATGATTTTCAAATAAAATGTCATGCACATTTTCGATCGTAATATTTCCGAAAGTATTAGGTCTACTATTGCAGACGATTTTATGAACTTTCATTTTGTTCTTGTGGTTTTTTTTCTAGCTCTTATACTTTTCGTGTAAATCACAAGAAAATTAAACAATTATTCAAAAAAATTTAAAATACGCAAAATAAGTCGGCATATTTCCAAAACTATTTGTCTTATCATAATGATTTAAATGCCATTTGGTAGATTAATTAATGTAGAATATTTTCGCCATAGATGGTTTTTTCTAGCACTAATATTTTTTGAGAAAATTACAAAAAACTGTGGTTGGGGAGACGTTTGGGGGGGTGGGGGGGAACGCCCGCGGCCTAGGGAGGGGGAATTTTTAAGTTCTCAGACCCCAAGGAACACTTGAGCCAAAAATCAGCTTTACATTTTTTATTTTAGGGTTCCCATACAACGCTTGCATAAGTAGCCTGAGCTATGTATTGTGCCAATGCACCTACAAAGCGAAATAGCGTAAAACGTATAACTAGACCTCCTCTCCCTCTTGGTATAGTAACGGACTGATTTGATGGTTCTTTCTCGCTGGGCAGTATATACTAAAGTCACATGATGCTTTAGGTTTAGGTCTTAGGAGAATGTAAATGTACGCGTCTGAAATGAGAATTGCTTAGATGGATACTTAAAGCTTAATAAATACCCAGTCTGAAGTATGCGGACTGGAAAGAACAGCGAATAAATAAAAAACCGGCCAAGTGCGAGTCGGACTCGCGCACCGAGGGATCCGTACAAACCTGTAGTAAGTTTTAAATTAATAAAAATATTTTTATTAAGCTATTGCATAGCTTCTATCGCGGGCCTTGAGCGTGGAGACCGAATCCAGAAATTCCGTAACAAAAAAAAACCTAACACTTTGGTTGCTATGACTACTTGTGTTGTTGACTTCAAGTTGTTGAAAATAAAAAGACTATTTTTATGAAAAGATGATATTGGTTGCTATGACTACTTGAGTTGTTGACTTCAAGTTGTTGAAAATATAAAGGCGAAATAATTTTAAAGAATTACTACTCTGTCAAGTACCGGGAAAAGGTCTATAATACACAAAATGTTAATTACTATTACAAATTAATATATCTCCTAAAAAATAGGTCCCTTTGGAAATAATACACTTACGCCACCGAATAATCCAATTTTCAAAGCATTTTTAAATGCATTTTTCGGAATCGACTTCAGTTCTTGCCGCGAATTCTCTTTTTTCTTTCGATTCGATCGATTTCTTCTATCGATTGAAAACGGGTGCCACGAAGTGGTAATTTGAGTTTTGGAAAGAGAAAAAAGCCATATCCGGTGAATACGGTGGTTGTTCGATGGTATTTGTTGAGTTTTTGGTCAAAAATTCATTCACAATGATGGCCTTGTGCGATGGCGCATTGTCGTGGTGCAAAATCCAAGAATTTTCTTTCCACAAATCTGGCCTTTTTCGACGAATTTGCTCTCTCAAACGCCGCATAACGCTCACATAATATTCTTTATTTATAGTCTCACCTTTTGGCAAGAATTCCGAGTGCACAACACCGTGATAGTCAAAGAAAACAATCAACATGACTTTGACTTTCGATCGACTTTGGCGTGGTTTTTTCGGTGTCAGTTCAGTTGGAAAGCGCCATTCAGAAGCTTGTTGACTGGTTTGCATGTCAAACTCATAAACCCATGTCTCGTCACCAGTAACAATGCGTTTTACGAATGAAGGGTCGGAATTGACTCGTTCTAGCATGTCTTCAGCGACTTTTACGCGATTGAGTTTTTGAAGCAAATTCAGGTCTTTTAGTCGAGCGGCAACGTGTTTCATACCCAAGTGCTTGTTTAAAATGATACGAATCGATTCGTGAGACACAGAAAGTTCAGCAGCTATCTCTCTCAAACTTGAATGAGGATTTTCAGTCACCATTTCTTTAACTTTAGCGATGTTAACTTTAGTTGAAGACGTTGATGGCCGCCCAGAGCGAGGCAAATCTTCCACCACATCTCGACCACTTTTGAATGCATGGTACTAGTCGTATATGCACGTGTTTTTGATAAAGTCGATTCCCCGTAAGCTTTCTGCAACATTTTCAGCGACTCTGAACACGAAATTCCATTTGCTATGCAAAATTTGAGACAAACACTTTGTTCGATATTTTTATTCATTGTTAAAAACGCAAAACAATATTGAGTTGAACTGACAAAATGGCGCACTGTAAACAAAGTAAATAACAATTGACGCTCAAACTTCGCGGCAATATAGACAACGACAGTTGTGCCAACTTAGCGACAAAAAAGAATTTTTGAATTGAATTTGGAATTAGAAACAAATGATGAATTCTGACAGAATGTATGTAATAGTCCGGGTGTCCAAGGGGGATCAAAAAACCTCAAACAAAGAGGTTTTTGGATTCCCCTTGTACACCCGGACTATTGAAAACATAATTCTTTAAAATTATTTCGCCTGTATATTTTCAACAACTTGAAGTCAACAACACAAGTCATAGCAACCAAAATCATTTTTTCATAAAAATATTTCGCCTTTATATTTTCAACAACTTGAAGTCAACAACACAAGTAGTCATAGCAAGGTGATAAAAAATGCTATGTAAGAGCTTTACCGCGGCAGTCTCCGAGTGCCACACCTCTTTTTTTAAATATTTGAGGTGATTGAAAGAAAGGTAAATTGCGGTTTACGATTTATGACGTATTAAAAACAACTACTTACTAGATCTCGTTCAAACCAATTTTCGGTGGAAGTTTGCATGGTAATGTACATCATATATTTTTTTTAATTTTATCATTCTCTTATTTTAGAAGTTACAGGGGGGGGGGGGGGGCACACATTTTACCACTTTGGAAGTGTCTCTCGCGCAAACTATTCAGTTTAGAAAAAAATGATACTGCAAACCTCAATATCATTTTTGAAGACCTATCCATAGAAACCACACACGTATGAGTTAGGTGAAAAAAAATTTTTTCAGTTTCAGTTCTAAGTATGGGGAAACCCCCAAAATTTATTGTTTTTTTTCTATTTTTGTAAGAAAATCTTAATGCGGTTCACAGAATACATCGACTTACCAAGTTTCAACAGTATAGTTCTTATAGTTTCGGAAAAAAGTGGCTGTGACATACGGACGGACAGACAGACAGACAGACATGACGAATCTATAAGGGTTCCGTTTTCGCCAAATTTGGCTACGGAACCCTAAAATAAGAAATGAGCTTAAAATAAATAAAGTAGCCCTTGATTACGATCTTTCTTATTGGTGAGCGATGATTGCTGTCCATTGGAAGATAATTCGACTTGAGAATTAAGACTTAAGAAAATTGATGTTTTATTTTTCAGTACAGTTACTCGAAAAAGACATTTGCAAAGGCATAACCATCGCCTGCTGCTTGGGCTCGTAAGCGTCAACTTGTTTGTATAAAACTACTTACCGCTCATAATACATATATGTCACAAATGTCTGTGTAGAGACATTAAGTAACTGCGGTACTGCGTAGGTATTAAAAAAAATTATAGGTAGGTAAAAATTTATACATCGAAAGTAGATTATTGGTCTCACTCAATTATTAACTTTGACGTTTTTCAGCACAAAGAACAATAGACGTACTTCGGTATTCCGAAAACACACCTGCATTAATTGCACAAATGTTTTACGGTGACTGATGAGGAGAAACTATATTGTTTACTATTTAAAATTACCTGTCTTTATTTTTAGAGATAAAATATTTGAAGGACTTTTAAGGTTGTTTTACGATTATCGTATTTCACGAAGTTATTGTTATTGACAAACAATGCATTTTGTCTTTTTTATTTTTAGAAAAAAGATAATTAATGATGCACCATTATATTATTATATTTTAAAAATAGGTAACATTAAATAAAATGTGCGAAAATACACTAATTACTTATTATAGGTCGAAATTTAAATAAAAAACAACAGATGAATGAATCAAAAACGTATTTAAAAAATTCTACAAAAATGAGAAAACCTGTAAGAGAGTAATTTTCCCTAGTAAAAGATTTCAACGGTATCACTGCAATTATTCAAATTTTATTAAATGTTTATTTTTGTATAAATTTGGATCTATCATAATAATATTGGATATTGTACCATGAATTAGTTAGTAAGTTATTTATACTGTTTAATGGACAACAAAGATGAAGAATGATTAGGTATAATAAATACACAATAGTCGAAATCCTTTCTTAGTTAATCTTCTTTCTCAAGTTGTATCAACGAAACTTGGTATTTTGGCTTTAGGTAATAAAGAAGTACGTGTGGCACAGTTTTTCAAAATTACACCCCCAAAGGCGTAAAATAGGGGTTGAAAGTTTGTATGAAAGTCCTTCATTTCTCAAGTTATAGCCATGAAACTTAGCATTTGGGCTTTCAGTTAGATATTCAGAAAGTACGTGTTTCACCATTTTTGTAAACTCGACCCCTAAAGGGGTGAAATAAGGGATGAATGCCTTTCATTTATCAAGATATTTTTCAAGTTATAACAACGAAACTAGATATTTTGGCTTTCGTTATAATATAAAGAAGTAGGTACGTGTGTAACAGTTTTTCAAAATTCTGCCCTCCAAACGGGTAAAATAGGGGTTGCAAGTTGGTGTAAATGTTTGTCAAGTTAGAGCCATGAAACTTGATATTTGGGCTACCGGTTTATACAAATTCTATCCCAAAGGAAGTTAAATACTCCTTCAATCACGCCGCAACAGAGCAACGGATCGACGTGTTTGTTTTCATGGGTTCTTTTTATCCCGGAAAATTAAGGAATGTCTATGGGAATTAAAAAACTTATGCCACGCGAACGAAGTCGCGGGCGTCCGCTAGTTATGTATATATCACGCCCGCGTGGAATGGTAGCAAGAATGCTGGCTTCGGTTTCACTTATGTGTATATTATATACACGCCGAATTGAGAACCGCCTCCTTTTTTGGAAGTCGGTTAAAAATTAAAAAAAAATTATATACGCGACGAATTGAGAACCTCCTCCTTTTTTGGAAGTCGGTTAAAAATTCAAAGAAATCTCACCTTAAATTCTCAGAAGGTAAGTTTTCTCTATCCTTACTGCTTTCGTCAGCCATGATGGAAACTTTTCTCTTGCCGTCTGGTGTGGTAGAGCGGTTTATATGATTAGGTTGTGGGTTCGTATTGACGTTGTCCGCCACTGGGGGTCGTGTATCGTTATTTTGGTTTTTTAAATCACTGAGATCGAATGGGTACTCCTTTATTGCAGTCATCCGGATGCTTGTTTTGCGGACCTGGAAATGAAAATAATTCAATTAAATAAAATTGATATATCCGTCCGTATTAGGAGGCTGGGCACATAAATATTGGAGAAACTATATCAGCGTGACTGAGCCTTTTATCGTTTGGAAATTGGCATAATATGAGATCGTACAAGAGCACTTGTAATGTACCTGTTTTGTAAGAATTTGGGTTGCCCAGTCAGAAATTGCCCTGGTGGTAATCCAAGAGTGGCAAGACACTCGAAAGAGTCAATTAGCGTTCTGCGACAGTTAGGTATGTTTAGCAGTTTGTAATATCGAATAGCAAGAAAAATTTGTGCTCTTTTTGAGTTCCTGCAAAGCAAAGTATTAGGCTCTACATAGATTGAAATAAACTTTAATAAGCTAGCTATCAATAAACCCTTCCCAGCTTCGCTCGGGTGGCATCCATTTCTACTCAATAGGGTCTAAGGGATATCGCGCAAACTGACATGCAAAATGCCAAGTTTTTATTTATTAATTCGGTAGAGTAAATGGTTGAGTGAGCTCCTAAAATTCAAATGAACTCAGATCCAGGGATTTTTATTTTGAAATCTATGGAAATCAAAACTAACATACCTAGATTTAAATGGCATTTATTGTAAAAGTGTATAGTTCTCTTCAGTTCAGTGAATAACAGTATAATACCGACCAGTCATATTAACTTTATTTTCGGTTATTTTTAAGTCTTCAAGTATTTAGATTCAATTAGCAAATTAAATTATTCTTCAGGTTGCTTTCGAGCTTCTCTCGAATCTGGAATCCTAATGGAATACTGGATGTGACCCAGAGCCAAGTGCCTTTTTACAAGACGTGGTTTAACCTATACTTATTAAACCGGGAACACAAAGAGTACATGAACGTATGTATTTAAATCCATATCCAATAAACTAAATATTTTATTATATTTCAACTAAAATGTCTAAAGTCCGTAGGTCTCGGTAAGCTTGGTCTTTATTTTTGTAGTGGCTTTAATAAATTAGCTTTAAAAATTGTATTACTTTCTGTAATTGTATTTTAAATACATTTTCTCAATGCTAAAGTACTTAATTTATATTTATTTTTTCCTCCCAAAACAAATGTTATATAATACCTATTCCGTGATAAAAATCTATTTAAAAACTTAATATTCCAAAGTTACAAGGAAAATATTTCCAAGTTCAATGAACCCACCTCAATGTTAACTTCGCCAATGTAATTAAAGAAATTGAATCGAGTTAGCACTAAAAAGTATCCATTATTATCCGCCGTGCGTCTTTTATAGTGGGTTTGCTTTCAGCTGCGCGCACGCTTTTCGATAGCCGACTGAGTACTGAAATAAGAATCTCGTTTCACATAATTTCCAATGTTTCAGCATATAATATAAGCCTTTAAGTTGATTGATATAAAGCCTGCGACATACTACATCCCCACGCGTGAGGATAAGTGGCAAAACTCATGTTCATAAAGCTTGTATGGATACAATTTGACTATATTTGTATCAAATTTGGCTGCGTACTTGGTAATTGAACTTCCTTTCCCGACAAGATTAGGATGATTGGGATTAAGGGGCACCGCCCACGAGGCCAGTTACCATCAGCAAGATATGAATTTATCTTCTAGAAAAAAATAATTTCAATAATACTTGTTGACAAAATGAGTTTTAACATTTTGTTATCAAACCCCCGTGCCTCGTTAAGAATGCACGTAAAGCCGTCGCTCCTACGTCTGACGGTCTGATCTCTCTAGTTGCGTCGGATTTTCCATCCCATCGAGCTATCAGAGCGCTATATAGAGAGTGCATCTGTGTTTGCGCACTTGTACCTCCCGACATATCGTACCCCCCTTGCATATGGATAATCTCTGTGGAGATTGGCCGCCCTGCAATTTATTTTATAAGCAAGCGCCTGCTTATTTCTCATAGCTAAAGTACTCCTAAACGTTTCAGGTGACGGAAAATTTATATTTTGAGGATACAATCCGAAGACTAGTTAATCTACAACAAAGAGTACCTACTTGAGAACAACAATTAACCTCCGTCATATAATATTATTATTATAACACCTAGCTGACCTGACTCACTCCAGCATCACTCGGGTGTTATGCTGGGTCACCCAACTGGGTAACCCAGCTTACCCGTTAAAAAAATGTACCCTTTAATTAAAAAACTCAATGCTTACTATACATCATGCCCTGCCTACAAATAGGTATCTGCCTAACCAATGTACAGTCGACGTCAAAAGTTCATAAAGAATAAGCAAACAAAATGACTTGTTAGTTGCAAAAGTCACCCTCAAACTTACATAAATAATAATCAGCTTGCAGCTAGTTGACATTTTATGTCTATAATCTAAGTAGTATTGGTTTGATCCTAATGATTGTGTGGATGAGTGATTCAGATTGCTTGCACACAGTTCGAAATGCTGAAGGCTGCCAGACAAAATGCTATTAGCAGCTGAAAATGGGAAAATTGCAAATGTGTATCAGAACTCAGAAGGGATTTAAGCTGTGTATCGACTTTTGACGTCGACGGTACATGTGGACAGCCTTGCTCTGGACTCTGTGGTATTCCACTGGTTGGGTCGGTGAGTTTCTTTACACAAATTAATGAAAATTTCATCAACGTCCTCCGCTAAATGTCCTAAATTATTATAGTGAAAACCGTATTGAAATCTAATAAAAAGTATGCAAAAGAAACCAATTTTGTAGGTGACAGTATCTCTTCACTAACTGACAAATCACCACATTAGTCCAGAGGGTCTAAGGAACAATGAAATGAATTAAGTGTTCCATAAAACGCAGCCAATGACCTAGAAAAGACCTCACAGCCCGCACAGAGGTTTTTCAGATATCGAAACCATAATATAATGTAGACCAAGAGTCAGCTCAATACGTGCGACAAGCGACCGCGTGGGCCGCACATATTAGGATGGATGGATGGACTTTGACTGATCATACTCGTAAGCTGTACTCCAAAAACCCAAAATTTTGAATACAAACTCTTATCAACAGATAGTATAATTACTGATAAGTATGTAAAAACTTGTAAATAGAATCAGTGCATTTACAACTTCTTAGTACAATTTATAATATTTTCGCACCTTTGCGCCTACCACGCCTATAATGTAATATATTTACTTGTTGCCCGCGAATTCGTCTGCATGGATTGAGGTTTTTTGGTTCCCGCGAGAACTGTTTAATTTTCCGGGATAAAAAGTAGCCCATGTGTTATTCCAGACTATCTCTGTGCCAAAATTCATCCAGATCCGTTTAGCCGTTCTGGCGAGATTGTGTAACAAACATCCAGCCATCTATACATACATCCATCCATCCATCCAAACTTTCGAATTTGTAATATCAGTATAGAATATAGAATTAAAGATGAATATAAAACCTCGATTCCCGTAAACTGTTCGACACACGCGTAGGTAAACAAACGGAATGTTGACAGTATTTGTTTGCGGCCAGCAGCCGGGCTCTTTATTTGCTTAAGTGGTCTCATCACAATCACATGATCATTCACGAGGAGCCGGCCACGAGTTCCCAATAATCAAGTGAGCACGTCACTTGTTAGATAGGGTGGCAATTTTGATTTTTGGTATATATAATTGTGTAAGGGACAATCCAGAAGTAGGTATTAAATGGTTAAATGTGTAGAGGTTTCACGAGAGATTTAATTTAATTAGATAAAAGTTATTAGTTATTATGAAATTATTGAAAATAATTTCATTTTTGTGCCTTTTGGTGTTGAAACCCTGGGGTCGTGGGGCGAAGATGCCAGATCCTTTTTTAAGGATCTATCTTCTCGTCTCACAGGGTCCACAGGTGACCGGAGGGCTGGCAGTTACCTCGGCTAACATGTAAGTTTGGCTATTCAGCGGGGTAACGCAGCCAGCGTTCTGGGCACACTGCCTCATTGCAGCGGGATAGATGATATTTTTAATGTTTAGTTTTTAGTTTTTAATTTAGTTTTTAATTTAGATTTAATTTAGATTTTAATTTTATCTACTATTATTATAATTCAGATAAAAGTTATAAGGCTATACATTAAAACAAAATTCATTTGATCTGGCCACGATTGCTATCGTTAAGCTCTAAACCATATTACGATCTAAACACAAAAGTAATCAATAATCGCTGAGTCTGCCGGCAGGAGACTGAATTACTATCGTAAAAACACTCATATAATTTATACTAACTAATTTCAATATGGCGTCCGTACCCGCGGATTAAATCGAATGACATGAAACGAGTCAAATTGACAGATATTATGCTTCCTGTTTCACGAGATATAATGACAAACAGTAAGTAATAAGGCTAACAATTGGGTATTTGACAACTAGTCACATCAGCAACTTTTTGTCAAACGTCAAAACGCGAGCTTTGTGCGGAATTTTGTATGAAATATTGAATAGTGACGTCAACAAAGTTCGACTCAATTTTTTACTTTAATCGATAGTTTAAAATAGTTATTCAACATAAAACTAACAGAGGACGTGGATATTAATACTTTTGGGAAATCCTATATTTAAAAATCACTAAAAATTAATTTATTTGAAAAGTTGTCAAATACCCAATTAGCTCGTCGGAGAAATAGATAAGGAACAGAGTTTGAAGCATGAGAACAGAGTGGTAAGGTCAGTCCACTGATTTTGATTTTGAGTGTCGCTGATTTTTCGAAAAATATTATAGTTTGTAAAAATGGCCGTGCTTTATATTGTTATCAAAGAAAATCTCTACCATTTTCAGGAAAGCAAATGAGAAGAACACCAATTTCAAGCTGTAGCAATATGTGTACAAACAAAGCTGTACCCAATCACAAATTGATTTTATTATTTTTTTACAATATCAACTGCTGACTCGCAAGGTAATGATTGAATAATTTAAGTAAACGATGAAATTTTTTTTTCAATACAGTTGTCAAACATGGCGCACTTTCAGAGGCTGTAGTTATGATTCGAAAATTGAATCTTTCGCATATGCATCTTACTTTTACACGGTCGTGACTTACTTTTACAAGCTCGACACTTACTTTTGCAGTTTAGTTTTAAATTTTCCAAGTCAATTAAAAAAGTTTAGTAGCAAGGAGTTTTCATACATAGAATATAATCGGATAGCCTTTTTACGAGGAAAAATGAATGAATCCGTACGTTTTAGCATTGAATTTCCAAAATTATTTTAAATGGTTGTTGATTATATTTAATTACCAGTTTTAATTTAATTATTTTCAACATTGGACAAAAATCGAATAGGCTGTATACGCGTAGGTACGAACCCGTAGCCTAGTTTCGTTGAAAAAAAAAATATATCCAGGTGTAAATACGCGCCATTTGCTGAAATTATTTATTTTTTATGTGATAAATTGATTATATTTTTGTTCTAGTACTAATGATGAAATGGAATTAACTCCACCAGATATTTTATCTGAGGCGAAAACTGCGCAAGATGGAATTTTGCCCCCAAAATCGGGAAAGATATATGACGGCTTACAATAATTTTATTTCATGGAGAAAACATAAAAAAACTAAGTCATTCTCAGAAAATGTTTTGTTAGCTTATTTTCATGAATTGAGTGGAAAATATAAACCATCTACATTGTGGTCAAGTTATTCCATGTTAAAAACTACTCTCAAAACAAATAATGACATAGATCTCCAAAGTTACCTAAAATTAGTAATATAATAAGTCTATGAATATAATAAGTCTATGCCTAAAATTATCAGCTTTCATGAAACGGCAGTCTGATGGTTTTATAGGCATAGGAATATCAAAAGTATTGACAACTGATGACGTGGAGAAATATCTAAATGAAGCGCCAGACGATAAATATTTGTTAACAAAGTTGTTAATTGCTCAAGCTTTACTCTGAATTTTCAGAACTTAATTACTATGTACGTATGTATGTTGAAATAAACTTGTAATTATTTGATTTGTTTATTACTATTTCCCACAACTGTATTGAAAAACGTCGTGTGATACACGGGTGTGAAGGTTATTGCAAACTCGTGACATTAAAAACCCTCACCTTCGGCTCGGGCTTATTAATGACAGCTCGTTTGCAATAACCTACTTTCCACCCTTGTATCACAATATACTATTCACCAACTCGTGAAAGTTTATGAGGCTGAGTTTCATACTGGTTCGTCTCGGTAGAATCTGCGTACACTAGTAATAAAGTGTATTTCCTGTTTTGTGTACCTATACACAAGTGTAGGGATTCCATTCTTCATCATTTCGCCACTTTTTTCTGGCTAGGTAAAATTTGGTTAAAGTACCTAACGGTAGGTACATTCTCGGTTATAATTGTGAGTTAGATACTTCAAAGTAAAGTCAAGTATTAGTGGTAAGTCTGCCAACAGTACCAAAACTATTAAAATGTTTATGCTATAAAATGCTTAACTCGGCTGAGTTTGTTGTGGGCTCTTCTCAGACCAGGGCGCGTTTGGAACCCTTGTAGCTTTACTTTTAAGATACTGTGACTATTTAATATCACCACCATGTATTTTATGTAATTTACGTCAGTAAGTGTACCTACAGTGGAGCTAATTAGAATAAATAAATATTGATTTGATTTTATTTGGTATATTATGGTATCCGGTAGTAGTAAAGATCGAGCTATATTTCAGTTGGACGCAGAAGTTGCGTCTGTCAGTTGCCCCTCGTAAGTATGTACAAAAAATATCTGTATATTTTTCAAAAACAAAAGAACTAAAATTTTGGATTATTTACAACGACTAAAAATTAAAAAAAATAGCAAAATTCAAAACCGATATTAGATTTTTCCCACCTTCTAGTAGGTAGCTATAGCTATATATCCGTCTGGTCGTTGATGAGTCAAGGTCTTTTTCATTTATGTTTGAAACAGATGCTATGCTGAATAAGTGATTTCCTTTCACATTCTTGTCAAAAGATAATGCTGTTTTATCTCATTGATGACTTCTTGCCTCCATTGAATACCTAGTTACTTACTCTTAGTAATTATTATATTCCTTAGAAAATTATTACGCGTTTTGTATTGAGATAATATGTTGTTTCGGACAATATCACCTTCTTTGTGTAATAAAACAGTACAACACAAAATGCTAATCGATTGCTATAATTATACATATTGAAAAATGTTGAACCGCTCTTCTTATGTGTGTCTACATAACTAGCTAGGTTATAAGACTAACTTGACACTTGAAACTCTCGAAAACTTTATAATTATTAGGTGCAAATGATAGAGAAATTTTGACTTTTAAACTATCGTGAGTGATATTAATTTTATTTTAACTATACATAAGTACCGGATAAGCTCACGAAACTAGTAACGAAACTAGTCGGGCATTTTTCCGACAAACACCGTGAGTTTATCCGGTAGTTATGTAAAGTCCGCGTGGATTGAGGTTATTTGGTTCCCGCGGAAACCCTTTAATTTTCCAGAATAAAGAGCAACCAATGTGTTAATCCAGACTATAATCTATCTCTGTGCCAAATTTCATTCAGATCCGTCCAGCCGTTCTGGCGTGATTAAGTAACAACATCCATCCATCCATCCAAACTTTCACATTTATAATATTAAGTATAGATAAGGACTTATAATTATATCATAATTATTATGCAAAAATAATCCTTTAGAAGTACGAACTTTTTCCCACAACACAAAAAAGTCGTTTTGTGTTTTTTTAAAATATTTTTATGGCATCGTCTCAATTTTTACAGCGTTGTTATAATTTAAAGAAGAGCGCTTCCTGAAGAACTAGGTAAATATTATAAAGACTAGATATGTAAATAAAATTATTGGCTAACAATGTTATTATTATTATTTAAATAAGTACTTCAAATAACAATAATTTCCACAACCATTGTTAAGTAGACTCTTTAGATTAGTTATTATTTGATCTTGAAATTAATACGTTTTCAATGTCAAGTAGGTACGTGGATTAGAAATATCTACTGCTACGAATGCAGGAATCTGTATAGGAATTTCCTTTCTTTCTTTCATTGAATTTACATTTTCCTTATGAATTGGTGTCGACTACATAGATTAAGTACGGAAGTCCGCCTTTTGTATTTACGAGTAAATAAGTAATGAGAAAGGAATTATTAAAAACTAGATGATGTCCGCGACTTCATCCGCGTTGATCATGGTTTTATGATTCCCGTAGGAACTCCTATGTACCTATATCCTATAAATGTAGCCTTTGTCCGTCTCCGGGATATAACCTACCTCTATACCAAATTTCAGTAAAATCGGTTGAAAAGATTGGCTGGGAAAGCGTAGCAGACAGACAGACAGACACACTTTCGCATTTTTAATATTAGTATGAAAGTATGGATAATATTAAGGGTGTATATATACTTTTGTTAAAATACACACTATTTGCACCAAAAAGATTTTTTGTGATTTGTCAGAGGACGTATAGCACTTCATAGAGTATGACGTAAGGTCCTGCGCCTGATCTTTCTCCAGTCGTGTTGGTTTTCCGTCCCATTTTGAGAGTGAGGAAACAGTAATGTAATGTGTAATGTATTTATATGATAGACAGATTTATCTGTATTTGATACGTACCTACTCACTGCTTTCCTCAAGTTCAATCCAGGAACTTCTGATTGCGGTTATCAGATCACATAAATTCATGGATATCAAAATGGACCCTTCGTAATGAAAACCAACGCATCATAATACTAAAGAGGGCTCCAAATACCTACTTAAAACTATTTTTGATATTTTTATCTGGACAAATAGACGAAGACACTCAAACCAAAAACTTTGACTATAAAACGTTATGCGGCCAAGATTATAAATAATTGAATCGCTCTGTAACGAGTAAATAATACGCGATATTATGACCACAACTTCGATTTTAATGAAAAATCACACGCGAAGTTAATCTCTTTCAGACGTTGCAAAAATCGTAAATGAAGTTTATGACCGTAATGTTTGTACTTCATTTAGCACTCTATCCCATCTGTATTCTGTAACCAGTGTTACTGAGGTTTACTTATCGCTTGATCACGATCGGACGTTTAGCATTATTATTTAAATATTGTTATCTTATTTTCACGTTGTTCGCAAAAAGTTCCATCAAAAAGATTCTTATTGTGCTCTAATATTTTAATAGGTGTTAAAAACGTTCAATCAATATTTAACTTATAATATTATTATTTGGCTAAAGGCCAATTTTTAAATACAATTAGGGCGAAAACATACTACAAACTGTTCAGGAAAAACATCAGCACGACGCATCAGCGCGTGTACTTTGAAGGTCTATACCCACTACAGAGGCGCGGCGCGGCACGTAGCGGCAAGTATAAGTAAGTTGTATGGAGCTGAGCCCACTTAAGCGACGCAGCACGGAGATGCACTGTGCGACGCGCCCGCGAACGAACTCATACAAGTAATATTTGCCGCTATATGCCGTACCGCTTCGTGCATTTCAAGCTTCATAATATGGAGCACAAATCTGAGCGACGCGCTGCGAAAAACCACGTAGATTTAAATTGCGTGCTAAACCTCCATATAACTAGGTATATAGTAGTAATCTAATAGTAGTTGTTTGAGACTGTGTTAACTAAACTCATATGATAGCTGTTTTGAGTGCTCTCCCCTATGTAATGGTTTTCTTCCTAATCTAGTTAACTCGCCACAGCTTCGCACGGCGCGGGCTGTTCTTTAAGCAAACTCCGAATGTTTTACACATACCTTTACCTGAATAAATATACAAGAGCTTATTATAAAGATGTATGGATATCCATACTAATCCATACTAATATTATAAATGCGAAAGTGTGTCTGTCTGTCTGTCCGTCTGTCTGTCTGTCTGTCTGTCTGTCTGTCTGCTACGCTTTCACGGCCCAACTACTCAACCGATTTTGATGAAATTTGGTACAGAGATAGGTTACATCCCGGGGAAGGACATAGGCTACATTTTATCCCGGAAAATTGAAGAGTTTCCGCGGGAATCAAAAAAATGTATCTGTTCAACCGATTTTGATTAAATTTGGTACAGGGAGAGGTCGTACCCCGGGGAAGGACATAGGTTGCTTTTTATCCCGGAAACTATGCTGATAGTTGCATCAAATCATTAACTGTAGGAAAAAGTAATATTTATTTTTCCTGTAGGTACCTACATATTACATTGATGTATAATTTTAGTACCTATACATTATTTAAGCATTCACAATTATAATAATTGTAATATTATAATATAATGTGCAAAGGTAAAATAGTAGACGAACACACAGCCACACACAGAAATAAACACGCACAAACTCACACACAAACAAGAACAGCACACTCCCACTTATTTAGAAGCAATGCTTTGCGTAGTGCTCATATATTGTATCAAAACTAAGTTTTTACTTCTTTATGCTTATCAATGAATGAAGAATAATTGTTAAAAATAACATATCTATTAGGGTTTGTACAGGTTATCTGTAGTGCGTACAGCGAAAAAATACTAATGTTCGTTGTTATAGAAAACTAAAAACCCAATACTATGAGAACTCCACTAAGGATTCATTATGTAAGAGCACGTAATGCGGAATACCTTCACGTGTTTACGTATCCAGATACGAACGCGGTCAATGATATCCCTAATTTGGTGCTAGGTTTTTTTTGCACCCAGACAAAGCCTTTGGTTGTCTCCACTGAAACTGCTTCGCGCTCCATATCTTTGGCTACAGAGTTCCACCACGTGGCTTCAGAGCGTGTGATTGTTATCATATCAGCTATATTGGATTTTTCATGGCGTCATAATATAGCCACCTCAACACCAAGTTTGTCAAAATAAGTGATATGTAGTGACATTATGATAAAGTGATTATGAAGGACCGACAAACTAACATAGAAAAATACCTACATAGAGTGCTAAACTGCTAAACTCATCAGTCATGACTCTCCGAAGTCCGAAAAATACATATCTGACACCTTCAATCATGTCCTCAAACTAAATAATAAGTGTGCTGAACATGCATCGAGATTTGATCGGTGGATAACAAAAGGAAAATCGGTAGAACTAAGTCATGCTGACCAATGATATTGTATACATATTATCTTTACTTAATATTATAAATACGAAAGTTTGGATGGATGGATGTTTGTTACTCAATCACGCCAGAACGGCTGATCGGATCTGCATGAAATTTGGCACAGAGATAGATTATAGTCTGTAATAACACTGAGGCTATTTTTTATCCCGCGGGCATCAGCTACAGTGGCGTGCACAGTATTTGGAGCCTGGGTAGGCATTGGTTACGTACCTAGCTACTTTCAGGCAGTGAATGATGAAAATTATGCATTGAGCTTTTTTAACTAGGGTAAGCTGTACTATTACGCCTCTATGTCGTGCACGCCACTGATCAGCTAGTATGTATATAATTATAAGAATATAATTAAAAAGCTTTAGATGCCCGTAGTGTTTAGATATAAAAATAGAATGAGTTCAAAGAGCATACAAAGATAGAAAATAAAAAATTGTCTATGATTGATTTAAATCAAACGCCGCGCTTATAAAATAGAATACCTACATAAATATTATACGGAGTACGCACTCAGACACTCACATACACATATTGCAAATTACATAATACGAGTAACAATTCGTAAACGACATAATTGAAAACAATACATTAATTTAAAGGAAATAAAGGCTTTAAAATTGAAATAATATGAGGTTGTTTCTGAAATCCTGAACCAATGTTGCTATACTAAAGAACGCCACCATAACAGCAAAATGTTACAACGTACCATTTCAGATATAATGCGGGCACTACTACAATCACTTCACAAGTTATACTTTTAAAAAAATGTTCTTTTTTATTTTTAAGCGGGATTCACGCGATCCCGCTCTACGACGAGTCGACTGTGACAGCGCGATGTACAAATGCTCAATGTTATTATGGCCGGTTTGTCCCTGCCAATTGTATCCCAATTGACACTTCTTTGAATATAAACGAGTTTCAGAGATAAGGTTATGATAGCAAAATATATTCACACTTCAGATATAATAATGATGCGAAAAAATATGAAATACTGATTACGAAGTGTCTCACAAGCTCGAGGTCTATTCTAGGTTTCAAGGTATTCTCTACTTTGTAGCTTATCACAGTACTCTTTTACATCTGTTTACCTAATATCATACTAATATTATAAATGCGAAAGTGTGTTTCTTTGTTGGTTTGTTGGTTTGTCCTTCAATCACGCCGCAACGGAGCAACGGATCGAAGTGATTTTTGGCATGGGTATAGTTGAGGATCTGGAGAGTGACATAGGCTACTTTTTATTCCGGAAAATGGAGGAGTTCCCGCGGGAATCAAAAAAACTTAAACCACGCGGATGAAGTCGCGGGCATCAGCTAGTAAATTAATATTTTTTAAAGTTAGGAAAAGAAAAACATAAAATCGAACGTGACTCGTGTCAACGATAAAAGTAATTTTTAATTGTTTTGGTAAATAAAGTTGAACCGAAGATGAAAGTAGCTTTGTTGCATTTCGAATGTTAATTTGTAGAAAAAAAACAGTTTATATTTAATGTATAAAATACATTTGACTATTATATATTTCTAGATGCAAACAAACAGCCCTTAATTAAATAGCAGTAGACATCCTAAAGGCACGTTTTTTTAAAAACAGTATCGTTTATTATACATTTAAAATTAAACAGACGTTTTAAACACGCTATAATATCCGGTTAATTTATGAGTGTTACTCTATGGTTAAAAATGATGCAAACGCTTTCTTTGACTACTTAACATTAATTAGCGCCATATTTCAAACTCAAACTCAAACATTTTTATTCAAGTAGACTTTGACAAGTGCTTTTTTTTACTTGGACTACCAACAAAATTACATGTAGATTTAACTTAGACTTGTATAAACTTAGGGTAGCGGAACACACATAATAGGGAATATGCATGATTTATTTTTATTTCTTCAATCAATCATTTACATCTTTATAACATAGTAAAACATATAAATAGGTTTGAAAATAGTCAAATAATTACGTTAATTGGTGTTTCAAAGTGAAGTATAAATTTGAGCCGTTCAAACGCCACCATTAATCGCGCGCTTTTGATGACGTCATTGGTTATGTCCTGTGTTTGTTTACTATAGCGATTCAGTTCAGTTACTTCATAATTATTATTTTCAGTTTTAATTGCCAAGTACACAAATTATGGAAGAAGTTAAAAAAACTTCTTACAAGTATTGTATGGTACCGAAGTGCAAAAATACTACTCTTAGTACACCCGATAAAGTGTTTTTTAGTATTCCACGCGATGCGAAATTACGAGAAAAATGGTGCAAGATGATGAGAAGGGATAATCTAGCTCCATTATCGGTTGTATTTTGTTGTGAAGATCATTTTAACGTAAGTACTCAATACTCAATCATTTATTCAATATAGGTACACTGTAGGTACACTTATTGACGTTAAAAATTACATAGAAAACATGATGGTGATAATCGGTTACAGTATCTTAAAACTAAAGCTACGAGGTTATATTCAATGTACTCTGTGCTACGAGGCTTCGCTTCACTTAGCTCGTCTCGGCGGGGACACTCCCGTAAATTAGGAGTTTAGGAACAATTTTAATGACAAATGGTTATGTATAGGTTATGTTTAGTTGTAAGTATTATTTAAATATTTATGCATTAAAATCTATGTTATGGATTAAAATATACCATGTAACATAATAATTACCTTGCAGCTTTCTCTCTGCGCTCGTAAAATCGAGATTTGACGCAAAATATGCTGACATCATAAATTCATCTATTTTCGGTAGATTATCCGATTGTGCTTTGACAAAACCAGTTTCTGTCATCGTCCTAGATTGACTACAAATATATATAAACAAGTAATCACACAGGAATACAGTTTTAAACAATTTTTTCTCACAAACACTACTAACACAGTATGAATATCGACGCCGATAAATCCACTGACGTGACCATTTACGTCACATTTCGTTTCGACCAATGGTGACGCGTTTTGCAAGTTTGAATTTGCCTCCCTTATTTTTCACTTTCTATTTAATATTTTCTGGGTTTAAATAATAACTAAATAAAAAAAATACCTTTTAAGTATAATGTAAAGACAATAAAGAATCTAGAAAAAAATATTTGAGACAAATTTAAGTTTTATGCATATTCCCTATTTCACTTATAGGCAGCCACAACATGCATAATTCAGAGGTCGTACTAATATAAACAAAATATGAAGTTAAATGAAATAAATTATATAAAATATACTTATTGCTAAAGAAAATAAAAAAATTCTAGACTTATTCATTCACTAAACTTATTGTTAGTAACATTAAATTATCTGGCGCTTTTAAATGTGTTTTGTGCTTTTAAAAAGGTTACGTGTCCGTCGAAATATGAAATGCTGATGCAATTCAGCCTATTGCAATTTGTGGTCAAACTGAATATTAGGTCCTTAAATTCACCGAATTCTTTGATTTATGGGAACCTAATAATATATTTCAATTATTTATCTGTATTTTATATTTTCTTTAAGTCTTTTTGCTAGTAATCATTGTTATTTTTCTGAGTCAGCAGCGACAGGGTGCTTAAACTTCTTGAGGTGAATGAATCCAACAACCTCTATGTACCTCGTTATCAAAGACAATTCAATCCTAGTATATTTACCAAATAAGATGTACCTATCACAAATGTATCCTCTAATAAATTGATACGCGGAATGCGACGAAGCGAATAACATCCAATAAAATAAACAATGAGCTGCACAAGTTTGGTGATTATATTTAGATATTACTAGATGATGCCCGCGAGTTGGTCCGCGTGCATTAATCCTATATCCTTCCCCGAGATACAACCTATTCCTGTACCAAATTTCATCAAAATCGGTTGAACAGATGGGCCGTGAAAGCGTAGCAGACAGACAGACAGACTTTCGAATTTATAATATTAGTATGGATTCAACTGATGAGCATCAAGGCGCACGGTAGTGCCCCAGGCCAAGTACCAGAATACTGCACTTATGGTGTATTTTTACACGAAACATTTCATGCTGTATTTACCCTCCTCATAAATTGGGCCGCGTCATATTAACATAATGAAATTTGTAACAGTGGTTAAGCTAATAAAATATATGACGACAACCTGTAAATTTTAAGTATCTGAGAGAAATGGTACTTGAGAGAAAGGGGTTCGAAAATTACATAAAACGGGACCTACTCACAATATACCTACGTCCCACTCAACAAAACTATGAAGCACTTCCCGTGTACGTAGAAAGTAAAAAGTATAAAAAGTAAAGTAGGTATGTTAAGTATGTAAAGTAGGCTTACAGTATGTAAATAAAGGGAAAAATCGAAAAAGATCCAAAATTTGAACTAAGTTTCGCCCACGGAGGTTCAGTTTGAAAAGTAAATTAACCTAACTGGTTCAGCACCAGTAAACAAGCACTTTTAAAAAACTAAATAGGAATAGTAGGAACAGTATAATATGATATGTATGTATAGACAGGAAAACGGTAACAATTTACATTGCGACAGTTTTCCTCGACAATTGAAATTCTACAGTAGCTTTGAATGATACATATTGTTTGCGTGACGATAAATCCTCGAAGGTTGCGGTGATTGAGAAATATCAATCGAGTTGATGCTACGTATCTAATCATCATATCTGAACTAGTTATTCAGACTTCGTCAAAATTTTTTGTTTACTAAACAGAAAACCCTGTATAATAATACAGGGTTATTTGAAAATACAAACAAGCTCATAAGGGTATCTTCTGTACGTAAATAGTACTGAACAACTTGAGATTTACGACTTTAAAACGTTTTGATTAAAATAAGTCGTTTTGCGTAAAAAAATAAACATAATATTATGTACATATTTAAATGGGCTGTTCTATGGCGGCAGTACTCAATGCGACGCGCGGTTGATAGATAAAATAATTTATAGATAGATTTACTAAAACATGGAGTTGAAAAGGTTTTTAAAGTTTGAAAAAAAGTAGGACTAAAATGTATTATTTGTAGAGACGAGGTTATTACCATTTTCAAATTAACTTTGTTTGATGCCAGCAACTTCGTCCGTGTGGATTTAGGTTATTAAAAATCCCATGAACTCTTTGATTTTTGAAAAGTAACCTGCATATCTGCAACTTTTTTAATACCTAATTTCGCTAAAATCGGTTGAAAAGATGGGGAAAGCGTAACAGGCAGATACAAATTTTCATAATATTTATTATAATTTAATCGACTTTATTTTCATCATTAGATTATTACATCCGACCTTGTCAAGCCCACACTTAATTATATGACCCTCTATTTTGACCCCTTTTGCGATGAAAATATATTATTTTGAATTTATTTCATTTTCCCTGAGGAACCAGTGGTAGATTCACGTGACGATTTTTAGGCACTTGCAAATATTTATTTGAATACAAAATCAAAAGATTTTGTTGGGAAAGTATTATTGAGATCTATTCCAATTTCAAGTTGATAGTACTCCAGCGTCGCATAAAATGACTTTTCACCATTTTGGTACGAAATAAATAAATGATTATGATTATGAAGCTTAAAATCAGTGATCAAAAGTTTGCTTTGTTTAAAAGCTTAGTGTATTTAATGCTTAAATTAAAGACTTGTGAAAAAAATATACCTATTGATACGCACCTCTGATCATATTATCAGTTTGACTTTCGGCTTTTCACAAAATACCACAGCATAACATGTCCAATGTACATTTATGTATGTTATTCGGTCGATGATATCGATAATGTCTAATGTACTGATAGAGTGTGTAAGCTTGTGAGGTTCTCAAGTCACGAGGTTTAAGTGGGTGCCTTAGATAATACAAGGATAAGAGCGAGATGAGTGCACGATGCCTAAATCTCTGATATACAGATCTTTATCTGACGTGGGGCAATCGGTCACCAATTGACGGAACGTGGCGATTAACCCTATGTTCCGATATACACTGAGAGCACTGTTCAGTGCTCTTACTGGGGAGAAATTCGTTCCGCTATGGAGTGACAGTATAGTGCCGCAGTATCCTAGGGAAATATATGACGTCATAAATCGTCGCCATTTTTGTACTGTGAGTACTGGCGTTTTCGAGGTAAGGTGCTCTCAGTGCTTACTGCGTTCCATTTTAAACAGTGACCAGTGTAGCTAACAATAAAGGAACGGTTTCGCAGTATACTAATTTGACGTCACACCTTACAGTGCTCGCAGTGTATTTCGGAACATACCCTAAATCCATGCTATAGATCCGCGCGTTAACTGAAGCTACTGTCACATGAGAAAATAATTACTCATGTGCTACTGTTCTACAGTTTGAGGTGTTTCAGCTCAATTGTAACAATTTTTAACCGACGTCCAAAAAAGGACGAGGTTCTCAATTCGGCGCGTGTTTTTAATTTTTTTTTTAATCTATGTCGCTGCATATCTGCGTGGTTTCTGAACCGATTTGAATTTTTTTTCTATCAGTCGTTAGAGGAAGCTCTCGAGGTGGTCCCATAAAAATCTGACTCCAAGTCCTCAACCCTGACACTAAGAAGTTAAAAATAAAAATTCTGTCCACAAAACCGACTTCCAACACCACTGTAAAGTACAAAATAATTTTGATTTCTACCCACTATGTTGATGTCGGGCGAGTCTGATGCGTCAACTTTGCTTGTTATTGTTATACCCGCCCGACTTCAACATAGTGGGTAGAAATCAAAATTATTTTGTACTTTACAGTGGCGTTGGAAGTCGGTTTTTTGGAAAGAGTTTTTAACAATAACATTACTTTTTATACAAGTCACGTGTATTTACAATAAATGGAGACTAGGAACGCGTGGCACATAATATGGTATATATACTATCTATACATAAAAAAAATACTTGTCCGGACTAACTAACTGATTTATCAACGGACAGCCCAAGCAGCTGGGGTAAAAAATACTTGAAATTTGATACAAGGTATTTATGACGTAGGTACTTCTTAATAATGGATCTTTGGAAATTCTACCCATAAGGCCACGATTGCAACTGTAAGTATTACTCACATAAATTGATTGTATGAGTAAATTACGAAGTGTGAACAGTCTTGTAAGACGCCTATCGTATGCAAATGTTAGATATGTAAGTTATTTACGAACGCTACTTACATATTGAGTAGATAGTACTTTAATATTTCAGGAATTTAGACGAGTATATTCTCACACCAATTTATAAAAATTCCACTCGAGCGAAGCCTGGGCGAGCAGCTAGTTAGTTACTATTAGATATAGGTATGAGAGTAATGGACATTAACATAATATAGTTATTTATGAACTTGTACATTGTCCGTGGCCCTTATGTGGGTGTATTATGGAAAATAATAAAATGTAAAACTCTACTAAAACAGGTTGTATTAGAATCATGAATTGGCAGTTTTTAGAGAGTTAAGAATAGGCTTAAAAGGCATTTTTTTGGTCCCATACCAGCGTTTGGATGATATTACCAATAAGTTCGTGCCATCTTTTATTACCTACATTACTAGCTGACGCACCTATTCAGTGCTGATGCCCTCGACTTCGTCCGCGAACTCGAACTCTTTAATTTAACCTATGTGCTATTCCAGACCATAATCTATCTCTGTGCCAAATTTCATCCAGATCCTTTTAGCCGTTCTGGCGTGATTGAGTATCAAACATCCATTCATCCATCCAAAGTTTCGCATTCATAATATTATAGTCTGGAATAGCACATAGGCTACTTTTTATCACGGAAAATTAAAGAGTTCCCGCGGTAACCAAAAAAACCTCAATCCACGCGGACAAAGTCGCGGGCATCAGCTAGTTATATGTTATACCTATATAGGTCCATGATATGAATGATTGAAATGTGAAAAGTCCGGCGGATTTTTCCACATGAGAGGATTAGTAGGTATATACGATATATATTTCTCCATGATAAATGTCAGCTTCTCTTATCTACGTTACAAATCAATAAGCCTAGAAAACTGGCTTTGATTTCAATCTTAATAAAACTAGCTTATACCTTCTGCTCTGTCTACGTGAAATTATCGTTTAGGTTTTATCTCGTGATCCGATTTTCGACTGCATCCGACTGGTTCAATTAGCCTAGTGATACAGAACAGATAATGATCTATTACGCATTCAAATTTATTGTTTAATAATTTAAATTAAAGTAACAGACAAGTAAATTGGTGACTTAATTTCCACAGTATTGTTCCTGTCCTCGTACGCGTCGGAGGTTATAACTAACTAGCTGCTGCCCGCGACTTTGTCTGCGTAGATTTTGATTTGGCGTTATACCGTAAGTAGGTATCTATGTCTTTCTACGATAACCAGTGTAACCTATCCGGTGTAACCTACCTATTAACAAAATTTCCTCAAAATCGGTTGAACAGATGGCTAACAAAAGTAGCAGACAGACACATACATTCGCATTTGTAATATTAGTACACTTACGAGTGCATTGATAATGTATCTAGAATCTAGATCTACCTAGATTTTACAACACGGTCGTACTCTCTAGAAAAAATTTTGACAGTGAAAAAGCTGATTTCACGCGAAAATTTTACGATCATTTATCTGTCAATACAGCAAACCTAATTTTTATTGTAAACATGTTATTTACTGATAAAATCTGTGTTTGTTATCATTTTTACTTTTTGTAACTGACATGAGTATGAGTTGGAGACATCTATAGTTGAAATAATACTGGAACTGGACGATTCCTGTACATTTAAAAACAATAGAAACTGGAAGAAGCTTTAGGTATTATCTACTAGATGATGCCCGCGTCTTTGTTTGCATGTAATTAGGTTTTCGGAAAATCCCGCGGGAACACAGATTTTTTTATTGATCCTATATATTAACCCTGTGCTACCTATGAGCATGTCCATCCAGTATTTTCAGCGTGATGACAGATGATTGAACAGACAAACAGACAAAATTAAAAAAAAATGTTATCGGCTCCGTGCCAATTATAGTGTCCTCCAATTAATCGTCAAGTTACAGTTTAATTTTGTAATTAGACTTGTATAATTTAACTAACTTTTAAAATTTAGGTAAAGATGGTAGGTTAAGATAAATGACAAAATCAAACAATAAAGTTTGACCTGATTAGTACGAGAACAGTAGTTTTATTGGATCTCGCAAAATGAGAGCTCAGAGTATGGAATCTTGCGAAAACAGTCCTTGCAAAGAACAAGATGTTGCCCTGTGAAAGAATCGTTACTGTTTTTATTTCAATATTGCTCGATTTTTGAATGTCAAGGGCAGATTTCGTTCAATAAAACATATCGCGTCCACTTTATTTAAGTCATTTTCTGCTCATAAGTAGTACCTAGTAGCTGTGCGATTCATAAAGAAAAATCCTTGAGGGCACTCGGGCAGTGTGCCACATGGGCAGATGCATATAAAACTGTATGGGCAAAATTTGGAAAAGGTTTGTACAAAGGTTTTGTACGTTTGATTAGTGGTGTCCACTTAAATAATATAAATATAATGAAAAAGTCAATGTATCTACTGTAATCTAAAAATTTACAATTATTAAATTGTAAATTTTTAGGTTACAGAAAAAGAAGAACCTTTGCCGGGGACCTAAGAGCACAAACTGTTGATTGTTATGTTTCTATAGGTACCATTGTATTTTAATTAGGCTTTGTAGGTTTCATTTCAGTCGAGTTTCTTTTTTATATGTCAATTTTTATTAATTTTTTTATGATCAAAAAGAAGAAAATGCTTGAAAAAATTCAAGCAATTTTTTTCTTTTTGATTTATTCGCAAGCGGTAAAACAAAAAATCTAAATAGATATTCACAATAAAAATGTATTAACAATAAAAAAAAAAAAAGACGTGTGGCACTCGGAGACTGCCGCGGTAAAGCTATTGCATAGCATTTTTTATCAACTTGCTATGACTACTTGTGTTATTGACTTCAAGTTGTTGAAAATATAAAGGCGAAATAATTTTAAAGAATTATGTCCAAGGGGAATCAAAAAACCTTTTGAGGTTTTTTGATTCCCCTTGGACACCCGGACCAACCAACCAACCAAAATCATCTTTTCATAAAAATAGTCTTTTTATTTTCAACAAATTGAAGTTAACAACACAAGTAGTCATAGCAACCAAAGTGTTAGGTTTTTTTTGTTACGGAATTTCTGGATTCGGTCTCCACGCTCAAGGCCCGCGATAGAAGCTATGCAATAGCTTAAAAAAAAAGATATGATTTTAAAAACCTATTCAACGTGGTCCCACTCAAGGGGATGCGATCTTTTCGGACCTTCATTTCTCACTTTGGAGAATTTTGTTTTTCAAAATGAACCGCCTGCTAAGACAAATATAACGACACGGTCTAGTTTATATGAAAATCGATCCACCCCTTTAGGCTACAGGCTGCCCCAAAAATATTAGTTTTGGTAGCTACGAGAGCATTCGCGGCGTTTAAATATTAGGGGCGCGTCTCAACAAGGGAAAAAAATTCAGGCGCCAATTTCGGGGACGCCTATTCCTTTAGATTTGTTTTGTCCGTTTCTTTCAATTGCTCTAATGAATTGTGTAGTGTATTTGGTGTGTTAAGATTACACAAACTAATTGTCTTAGTGCGTTGGTTACATACTCGTATTTACTAATAGTGAGTGGTGTTAATAGTCGTCTATTAGGATCATTAAAATATACGGGATGGTTAATTTTTAAGACAGAACTGGTGTTTAAATTAATACTATTTTATTTAAGATTGACCATATTTAATTTTGCTATCAAACTACGTAATTATTGAAGAAAAATCTTAATAAACACTGATTTTTAGTAGAGTACCCACACAAAAACTCGTAATTATGTTGATCAGTGGTGCCAATATTTCAATAATAAATGTAAATTATGTACACATGTATGACTAAGATTTAATTATCACATAAAATCCATATAATATGTAGTAAGAGCTCTAAACGGTCTTGTGATCACATCAGTAGTGCAAACATCTGTTGTAATATGTTTTGCGGGACAGTGAGATTTAAATAAGATATTAACTATGGTTGTTTCTCTTATTTTAAAATGTTATCCCCAAGGTAGTAAGCCTCTTTAGCGGTCGATAATCTTTATTTGTCACGATCTCAGCAATGTGATAAACGAATCACATGGTTTTCTCGTCACGGCCACAACGTAGGTTTCTCGCATTCGAGGTGTATTCATATCATTAAGTATTATTTTGTATGCAAGACCATTCTTGTTGAAATATTCCAAACATGTCTTTAAAGTATTAAACGTAAACATAAAGATATGTAATGGTTTTACTCTTTAAAATGAGGTTAAAACATTTTGAAATTTTTAGATTTAAAATCACCGGTAGAAGTGGTAATGGTCAAAATAGTTAATTACTTATTGTTTATCTTATATGAGATTATGATAGAGCAGCGATTTTAATATTTAAGAAAAAGTGAAAAAACATTGGTAAGTAAATAAAAAGTATTACCGCAGTTGCAGATCTAGATGTTCTACCAGTTCCACCTGTTGCCTTCAAATGCATTTTGACAGCTTCCACACCTGAACGTTTCGCCCGAGGAACCAGTACCGGAGAACGCGGCTTTGCACTTTGATGTTCTTGTTTTAAACCACTTTTCTCTATTTTAGGCACCTTTTTATCATTTCTTTTACTATATATATAAAATTTGTCTTTATCACTCCGAGTTTTCATTCTTACTATAACTAACGATCCATTAGACCGTCATTACGTTCATTTAACCGCAATTATAGAGTCAACTCGTTGGACTCGATGAATCGAAACACTGGGTATCGGAAGTATATTTGTATTTTTTTTTTGACAAGACGTGATCGATAAGATACTGATAAAAAATAACATAGAAGTCTGATGCCTCGGGTGGTATGTGCACTAGAGGCCCTTTATGTTAGCACCTCGATGTGGTCACGTAGGTCAGTCGTGCCTTGAAACAGAGCCGGTGGCTATATTGTGTTTGTCACTTTTCAGGATTTACACAAGCACTTTGAGTGTGTTAACGAAGATCACCATAATATTATATACAACAATCACTGTGCAAGCGCCAGAGCGGCGGACTGGTGAGGCACGCGCTCGCTCACTAGTGAAACACTTGATACCGTCTCAAATTAATTAAAGGGATCTTGTGACATTACAAATGAAGCGTTATTCGAAAATCATTAATGCTAATGCATAACACTATTTCATTTGCAATGTCATGACCGAGTAGGATATGAACTGACCTACATTGAGTTTTATTTTGGCGAGATTATTCACGATAACAGAATCTGGAGTGTTCCTAGATCTATTTAAGTGTATTTATTTACATAGAAATTTCACAATACTTAATATTATAACTGCGAAATTATGTCTGTCTATCTGTTGCATTTTCATGGTCCATCTTTTCAACCGATTTTGATAAAATTTGGTCAAACGATACCTTGATAGGTAGGAAAATTCCCACAGGAATAGAAAATCTCCAGTCGGAATAAGTCGCGGGCATCATCTAGTTTTTGATAATTACTTATCAATAACTAGATGATGCACGCGACTTCATCCACGTGGATTACTGTTTTTTATTTCCCGCGGGAACTCCTTAATTTTCCGGGTAGTAGCCTATGTCCTTTCCCGGGAAACAACAATCCCCATACCAAATTTCATGAAAATCGGTAAAACAGATGGGCCTTGAAAGCGTAGCAGACAGACAGGCAGACAGACAGACTCATATTTGGTCTTTTCTTGATAGGGATTTTATGTAAGTAATTGTAGCGGAAATTACCCTAACTCAATATGAGAGAGGCTACATTGGTCTGAAAAGACCTACTAACTATAAGTGTGTGCCATTTATACAGGACTTACCAAATTGGGAGAGCCGGGCCGGGCCGGCGCAACTGAGTCGTCTACGAAAACTTCGGTTGTATGGAGTAAACTCAGGATGCTCTAAAATTGTAGCTGATTTGAAGGGTTTATACGGAACTAGATGATGCCCGCGACTTCGTCCGCGTGGATTGGTGTTTTTGTATCCCGTGGGAACTCTTCAATTTCCCGGGATAAAAAGTAGCATATGTCCTTCCCCAGAATACAACCTATTCCTGTACCAAATTTTAACAAAATCGGTTGAACAGATCCTTTTTATTGATTCCCGCGGGAACTCTTCAATTTTCCGGGATAAAAAGTAGCCTATGTCCTTCCCCAGGATGTAACCTATCTCGGTACCAAAATCATCATAATCGGTTGAGTAGTTGGGCCGTGAAAGCGTATCAGACAGACAGATAGACAGACACACATTCACATTTACAGACAGACGATAAAAATCGATTGATATGAAGTTTCAGTCCTAAAATGGAATACAAAATGCAGGAAGGGAATGTAGGTTAGTACGAGTAAGTCGTAATATTTGACTGATAGCTATAGCTTTCAGTTTAGTTTCAATTTTATCGATCCTACCATAATATTATGATTAATAATAATTGAAATAGGTAGTCTTTTGTTTAAGCTACTTTAAATCCTCATACAAAATTTTGCCTACCTGACCCAAGTCAACGAATTACTTTCCAAAAAAGTATTTCACTGTAGTTTAGGACTTTAGGTAGCGCTCGATAGATTGCGTTTTAGGCCCGCTTGCAGAAACACCGCCAGAAAACTTTTAACCCAGAGTTAGCTAGTAACTTTGACTGAATTTGTCTAAAACTACTGTCAAAATTACTTTATTCCTGGGTTAAATGCATGGGTAATAATTGCCCGGCGTATAAATTGCAAGCGGGCTTTATAACGTCATCTAAAGTAATGTTTGGAAATTACGTCTTCATGTTCGTGACAAGGTTTTCCTTAGCAAGGTAAATCTTGAAAAGTCTGTAAGGTGTCGCTAGTAAATCGCGTAGACCTAGCGACATCTATCGAACTTTTTAGCAGTAACAACTAATAGACCGTTCCCCTAAGTGGTTGACGTCCAATCTGCTCGCACGAAGCGTTTTTGCTCGACGTTTCTGATACGAACCGCTAGGGTGCGGAACACCCCTCTCCCAGCGCACGTGTGTTTCCTGCCACATATAACATAAGTATCTTCAAGGCAAGAGTGAATAGGCATCTTCTAGGCAAGCGCGATCCAACCTAGACCTCATCATTGCTTTGCACTACGCATGATGGTAGTCAAGCGCAAGCCTATCTCGCAATAATCTCAGTCGCAATCTCGGATTGTATTTTATTTATAATATTGTTTTTATTTTTTGTGTAATCTGTATTGTATGTATTTTATAATATGGGCCTTGATGCCTGAAATAAATAAATAAATAAAAATAAATAAAATAAAATAAATAAATAAAATAAAAACTATAGAATTATTCTACTTAATAGAGATGAGGTGGACATGCGAGGCCACAGAACATTATTGTTTAACTGATCTGCGTGCGAGACAGTCTGTAAATTATTTCTTTAAAAATAAATAAGCAATAATTTATCCCTCCTCAATTTAAGAAAACATGCACGTTAGAATAATTATATTATCCTTGCAGTATTAATCCGCATAACACTACGAAGGCTGTCCTCAGTGGCTATTATTTCGCTATTTCGATGATGCCCGTGACTTCGTCCGAGTTGTTTAAGTTTTTTTTATTCCCGGGGGAACTCCTTAATTTTTCGGGTTAAAAACCCTTCCCCGGGATATAACCTATCCCTGTACCGAATTTTATCAAAATCAGTTGAACTGATGAGCCGTGAAAGTGTAGCAGACAGACATATGGACAGCAGACACACTTTCGCATTTATAATATTAGTATGGATATACATATAATTTAAAAATGTATTTATTCAAAGCGGGTACAGCACTATACATAAAATAAAACCATTCTAAACATTGAGTGGTAAAATGCATTATTTACACTTTTTTTTTGTCATCATAAATTATAAATAAAATGTAAACACTAAACAGATAATATAACGTTGCACAATGATTTTAAGTGATCTGATATTATAAAGTATAAACTGGTATAAAATAACTGTCAAGTACTTAATAACAATAATACTAATCTTAAAAATAAAATGGTAAGCTTATTCCTACATATTTTATACTATGAGTTCGTCATATAAATATTTTTATAATGTACGTACCGGTACGCAGTTTAAAGTAAAAGATAACCTGTTTGTAGATATTTTCATAAAATAAAATGAAAAGAAGAAACATCAAGCTCCAGCGATTCCGCAAATTTTTAGTAGGTATATTATTATCCTCGTAAAACCAGTATCTACGTAAATCACGAATGGAATGGACATTCTCTCAAACATGCTTTGAAATCTGAGCATTATTTTGACAAACTTCTTCGAGATAAATCTAACTTGCTGTACTAGCTAAATACGTGCGAGCAGCGGCCGGGTAAAGTTGTATGAAAATCCATATCTGTCGTGGTTTAGCGACCAAATAAATTACAAAGTAAATTCATATCTGTCTTGTAATTTAAAAATCGAACGATCTTTTACTCCGAAACATGGCAACAAAGGAGGTAATTTATCAAAGGTTTTATTTTAATTTTGGACTAGCTTGCAAATAGAAAACTGTTTATTGAAAAAAAAAACAAATGAACACTTGAACGCGGGAAAAATTATTGTTGTTCGTTGTTCGTCATTGATTTTAAAATGTATTTGACAAAATGAGTTCAAGTGAAGACAATGAGTGTGATGAACTTACTCAAGAGGCGGCAAGAGGCGTAATAGAAAACTTGTTACCGCCAAAATAGAAAGAAAAATAATTGAAAACCCATGAAAATTTTGTTCAATGGAAGAATGAAAGAAAATCGAAATCGAAGTTCTGTCTAGGTACTTAGTTTTAATTTCCGCGCATTATTTGAGAAAAGTATACTATACAAACCTTGGCCACAACTAGGCATTGATGGGCTTACGTACGGTTTACAGTAGAAAACACATAAAACATATTCAATTGTAAATTGTTAAACTATCACCTAGAATTTCCATGGTAAAAAATCATTAATAGAAAAATTATTATTGAAATAGAAAAATCATTATTGACGAAAAGTCCGCGTTATTCATTTTGATATGGAGCAGACTATACCTACGTTGACCACACAAAACGTCGTTCAACGCCAACGTTTTGTCTTTTATTCCGTAGTGTGGTTTCGCTCTTATTGTGCATTGGTAAATATTTAATTCTCAAATGTTAGACCTTTCGTTAGACTGCGTTAGACTGACATTGATAGATCAAATCCATGGTCTTACTACCTCTACAGCTCTCGACAGTGACAGCGCGATTGGAAGCGCTTGGCGGGAGATCAGGGGTGTTACTATGAGCTCTTAAAGCAGGACACAAATTGAACTGCAGGCTGCAGCACAGTTCAATGCAGTGTCTGCCTACCAGTTCAGTGCCTTGAAGTTAAGTGCAGTTCAATATCTGTCCTGCTATAAGAGCTCATAGTAACCCCCCCCCGGTAATGTCATGATGGCAACCGTGTCTGGTGATTAAATATGGAATAAATAATAATAATATAACTACATAGTGTTTGCATTTAATACAAATTTTTTCTATATATTTTAGGCAGATACAAAGGTATGCTAATTTAAACTTAGATTAAATATATAACGTTTGGTATAAGTTGACTAACATCAACTAACGGCCTGCGTTAGCGACATAGCTCCTTGAAGGTACATTAATGTTTGTCCCTTCAATAGTCTCCAAACTCATAACCTGCTGTCTTCACTAAGAGATCCATTTGATTTCCTCTTTGTCGAATCGGTTTCTGTGAAAAGGAAAAGCCGTTTGTAAAGCAAAGGTAGCGGAAAACGCTCGTCAATCAGGGCTTAGTCAATGTATTGATGCCTTTTATTGCTCTTGAAATATCTGACCAGATTTTCCTTTATAAAATTTTCCCTGTCAAAGCCATTGATTGCCTTTTGATGTTGTGGAAATTCTTGACAAAACAGGTTAGTAATATTATGAATCTTATATAGGTATTCAATTGATTTCCTAGGAAAGCTGTGCTTGAGAGAGCTGTGTTTGATGGTAACGATAGTAATTTTATTGTATAATTATATACCTACTATATTTTTTTTGTAACATGTATATCTAAAATGACTTATAAATTTTTTACCAATAAATTGACTACTGACTATTGACTATCAAAAACGCTCTCTAGGAACCGCTATCTTGTTTCAATAGACACCATTTTGGTTAGGTCAATCGAAGTTTCACTTAAAAGCCAACTTGTCATAGCACTGGCCTAAACTAATTCATAAAATATACAAATTTAGCCATATATTATTTTAAATTAAATTCATTCATTAATTTACGACCTCCTCAGTGTTGGCGCAGTGTTGAGCGCTGTTGTATTAACGTGCGGAGATCCCTGGCAGGGTCAATTTGGGAATTATAATTTCTGAATTATCCCTGGTCTTGCCTGGTGGGAGGCTTAGGCCGTGGCTAGTTACCACCCCACCGGCAAAGAAATGCCGCCAAGCGATTTAGCGTTCCGGTACGATGCCATGTAGAAACTGATTAGGGTTATGAGTTTAATATAACTGCCATGCCCCTAACAGGTTAGCCCGCTACCATCGTAGACTGCATCATCACTTACCATCAGGTCAGATCGCAGTCAAGGGCTAACTTGAAGTGGATAAAATAATAATAATAAGAAGCATAATAATGGTTTATAGAATACTCACTGTTTTCACAGTCTTCTGAAGATTTACTCAGCAAAATAGGCCCTAAGTAGTTGGTAAGCAGGAAACCTATAGGCGTGGTGATCAGTATGGCTTGCACTATTAGCCTCATGAGCTCTTCCGCATAAATTAATTCTTCACTTCTCGTACCCGTTATTAAAATGGTGTCAATTGCCAGAGGGCATAAAACGGCCTGAAAAGTAAATATCTAGACGTAAAAAAGCCTGAAAAGTATATAAAATGTATATATTTTCATTAATTTTAAGGGATAAAAAGCCTGTAGGTATATTTGAAAACTAGGTAATTCGTCTGCATGGATTTAGGTTTCTAGAAAATCTTGTGGAAACTCACTAATCTTCCGAAACACAACCTATTTATGTACCAAATGATCTTGACCATTTTTGTATGAGATTTGGGCCATTCTTGCGTCTTAATGAAATTAACGGTCAAAAATTGGAAATATACTCAGTATTATATGCCTAATAAAAAAATCATTAAGATGAATATCTTAAACCACTAAACTAAAACACTTATTAGCTAAATGGCTAAATAATACCTAACAATTGCCAAACTTAACCTAAAACTTAAAACTCAGAATACTCCAAACTCCCATCGAATATCTTAATGTTTTTTTTATCATAATTATAATCCTGAATTTATGACCCTCGACGAAGTGGAGACGGTATATGTGTTTGCCCTAAGAGGTTGTTTTCAATGTTTTACCGTTAATTTCATTAAGACGCAAGAGTGGCCCACTTTTGGGCATTCTCTTTTCGTTAAAATTGGTTACAGAGATGGGCCGTGAAAACCTAGCAGGCATATAGACTTTCGTATTTATGATGCCCGCGACTTCGTCCGCGTGGATTGAGGTTTTTTGGTTCCCGCAAGAACTCTTAAATTTTCCAGGATAAAAAGCCCATGTGTTATTCCAGACTATAATATATCTAATGTTAATGTTAATGTATAATAATGTTTTGTGTGGCAATAAAGCATTTATCGATCTATCTATCTATATATCTCTTTGCCTTGCATCCAGATCCGTTCAGCCGTTCTGGCTTGATTGAGTAACAAACATCCATCCATCCATAGATACATCCAAACTTTCGCATTTATCAGTACAGTATAAAGTATTACTAAGAAATATAATATCTATATATTAGAACAGATAATTAAATATTTCACCTCTACAACAGTTTTAGGTATCCAGGTGCAACAAACGAAGATCTTCTCTTTCAAAGTGAGTCTCCAGCACGCCAATGCAGCAATTATGAGTCGTACAGTTAGACAAAGTAAAAGGATGCCCAGACCAGTTAGCATCGTCTCTGATATCGAACTGTGCAGCTGAAAATTAATTAAAATGGCTTACTGCAAACTGTTAAACAAGGTAAGCTTAGATTTAGAGCTCCGAGAAATAGGTTTAAGTAATAATCCTGCTCAGTACCAACGTATTAGTTACGTGATAAATAACAATTGGAATGGTTATTTCCTACATTTATTTATACTGGAATTCAAGTTTTTCAAAAGTAGTTTCTATACTCTTGTATTAAATGGAAAATAAAAAATATAACTATAAAAAAACCGGGCAAGTGCGAGTCGGACTCGCGCACGAAGGGTTCCGTACCATTATTAATAAATAATTACCTTTGTTAATGAACCGCAAGACTAACTTTGTTTGTAGAGGTTTATTGTTAATATCAAAAAAACTATGCTAGTTAGAGCATTGGCTATAGTTTTCCTGTAAAATATACGTAAATTCCTATTGACCATAATTATTTCAAATTTTTCGATTGGTAAACTCCGGAGATAAGGGGGGGGGAACGGTATTTTTTTAGACATTTTCCCCGATAAATCAAAAACTATCATAACTAAAAATAATTAAAAATCTGTTTTAGAATGTACAAAGTAAACCCTTTCATATGATACCCCACACAGTACAGTTATCTCACTTTTTAATTTCAACCCTCAGATTTTCCCCCCTTTTTAAATAAGAACAAAAATAATTTCCAATTTTTTTAAATTCCAGTGTCTTTGGGCCACTAATATACACAACTATTCCAAATTTCATGTCGATAGCTTCGGTAGTTACTGAAATAATCGAGTGTGACGGACGGACAGACGGACAGACAGACGGAGAAAGTCGCACCATAAGGGTTCCTTTTTACCATTTTGGTACGGAACCCTAAAAATGAGTAGGCATTAAAAACCGACGACCGATGGAGCAGATGTATTCTGGAGTGGAGAGTGGAGATCACGGTACCGGTAAGTGAAATTACGGGGACCTGAAGAAGGCATAGCGGGAAGCGGTGTGTTTGGCGATCTCGAAAAGGCCTGAGATGTTATGCCAGCAGTGAATGGATCGTACGTCGCGACGCCGATCAATTGTATTTGATGGAACTACCCAAAAAATAAAATTGTGTGTGATTTTGTTGAAGCTGCCCGTTACCAAAATCCTAACATAAGTACTCGAATAAAATCCTGCCTGTATTTAGAGTTGTGAGAAAATGCACAATTGTACTAACCACAAAGAAAGTACCCGTATAGGCAAACAGTACTGGCTCGCAGGTCGACCACACAACTCTATACACCGTTGCGGCGGGGTTCTGGTTCAATTTCCACCCTTTCTTGGCCCAGTGTGTCGCCGCCGTCGCATTGCACGCCAGCACCGCCACAACACCTGTTCAAATAACAGTTAATTGATTAAACACACGGAGGAAACGTCTTTATTAACTTTTCTAACCTTCCGTTATTTGTTAGACTTGAAACATAACAACTAAAGGTAGTAGCCCCAGGGATGATAAGAATTAGTCTTAATGAGCTCACTCTTAATTAGCTGTTTAATCAAATTAAAAAAGACGTTTATATTATACCTATTCAGATTACATTAAAATGGGATTCGAATATAATTTACTATACAGTACACGTGCCGCTTATAAAACAGGAATGTTTATCACTAGATTATCAAATAAAGTGAAAACTACTCGTATGTACTAAAATGCACTACAAATCTTTTATTCGATTTGAGTCACACCGATATTGTATTATATACGACGTCTGTCTTATTACGGTAATGATCGCAATTTTTACCTCGTACATCTAATCTGACTGCCTCGTTGGTCTAGTGGTTAGCATGGTCGACTGCGGATCACGAGGTCCTGGGTTCGATTCCCGGTCGGGCATAAATGTTTAGGTATTGGGTTTTTCAATTAAGAAATTCTCAGTGCCAGCCCGGAGTTGGAAGTTGGCGGTGTTTCACCCCCGTGCCTCGGAGAGCACGTTAAGCCGTCGGTCCCGGTTATTATCTACTGATAATAACCGGGACCGACTATTATCATGTTACTACATGATAATAGTCGTTAAAGCCCGCCAACCCGCATTGGAGCAGCGTGGTGGGTCTAAGCTCTAATTCCCGCTCTCCTATGAGAGTGGAGGCCTGTGCCCAGCAGTGGGACGTTAATAGGCTGCAGTGATGATGATGATGATGACATCTAATCTTAAATACATCATTTACCTACCTCGAAATGTTACACCTGAATTACGTTCCTTGTTACGCTCTTTGATATTCTATATATTATTCCTGATAATAGGAGCCTGAACTTATTGTAATATTAGTCAATTTCAAAACTTACACCACAGAATAGGTAAAAGTACAGTACACCAAAGCATCTGCTTATCAAGTAAAGCTCGAACTTTGTAAATAAATAAGGCAAAAACTTTTTCTTATTTCGTTTGGTTGATAAAAATAATATGTAAACTTACCAGTGCCACCCCATCCGACGGAGGAGGTGAAAAAGTTTGCGAAAAGTCCTCCAACGAGAACGAATAACACTCTCAATTCTGTCACGAAATAGTCCTTTGAATTCGGTACGAATTTTGCTAAGGTACCCCACGCGATGCCAAGTGCTACTCCAACGAATAGCCCTAATGCTGCCTGTAAGCATAAAAATAAATAATCCGGTTTATAATTTTCAGTATTGGACAATAATATCTATGTTGATGTTTAGAGTTGCATTAAATTCAGAAGTTGATTAAAAATCCATTTATATACCTACTATAGGACCTACGAAGGTCATTTGCAGTGGCACAGGTTTTGTAGCTAGATATTAGATGTAGTACATATTATATAGTTTTGTACTTAGTATATTTTTATTTTTAGATTTTATCGGCAAGTTTAACAATTACCGTTATAACCTGGAGATAACTTAATTATTAGCCACAACTAGAATAAATTATGTTCATGTTTATGTCTTTTTAGGGTTCCGTACCCAAAGGGTAAAAACGGGACCCTATTACTAAGACTCCGCTGTCTGTCTGTCTGTCTGTCTCCAGGCTGTATCTCATAGACCGTGATAGCTAGAAAGCTGAAATTTTCACAAATGATGTATTTCCGTTGCCGCTATAACAACAAATACTAAAAATTAAAAAAATATATATATTAAGGGGGGTCCCCATACAATAAACGTGTTTTTTTCGTATTTTTTTGCTCAATATTAAAAACGGTAACAGGTAGACGGTTCAAATTTTCACAGAATATTAACTTGTATATTACCTTTCAAAATAAATAATTAAATATCAATAAAGTAAATATTAAAGGGGGGCTCCCATACAACAAACGTAATTTTTTGATATTAACAGTAAACCTCTACAAACAAAGTTAGTTTTGCGGTTCATTAACAAAGGTAATTATACCTACTTCTTGAGTACGGAACCCTCGGTGCGCGAGTCCGACTCGCACTTGGCCGATTTTTTTAATCTCTCCGGAACCGAACGAGAGGTTGCGTGATTGTCTTTTGTTGGACTTACTTTTATGTAACGATAATTGTCATGGGTTTCGTAAAACATGAATGTGAAGATAATGCCAAAAATGCCGACGCTGAGGCTGGTGTCTATCCCCCCGGCCGTGCATATTAGCTGTGTCCAGTTCACTGCCCCGGTGGCGTTCTTGCCGTGCTTCATCACCGACGGCATCACCACTGGGCATGACACGGATGCGTAAACAGAACCCAATAAAAAACCTGAAAAAACTGCCTGTTAGTACTTATCTACACTACATCCCAGTAACGTCCCACTGCTGGGCACAGGCATACACTCTCATAAGAGAGAGGGAATTAGAGCTCAGACCCACCACGCTGCTCTAATGCGGGTTGGCGAACTTTAGCGAATAGTCGTTAAAATCGTGTTAGTGATAATAACTCTCTCCGAGGCACGAGGGTGAAACACCGCCAACTTCCTAACTCCGTGATAGTACTGAGAATTTCTAGTCAGAAAAACCCAGCACTTAATAATGGCCCGACCCGGGGCTCGAACCCGGGAGGGTCAGCCGCAGTCGAACATGTGAACCACTAGACCAACGAGACAGTACTTATCTGATACAATTCATACTAATATGATAAATGCGAAAGTGTGTCTGTCTGCTACGCTTTCACGGCCTTCAACCGATTTTGATGAAATTTGGTATAGGGATAGTGTTTATCCTGGGGAAGGACTTAGGCTAATCCCGGAAAATTAAAGAGTTCCCGCGGGAATCAATAAACCGTAATCCACGCGGACGAAGTCGCGAGCATCTTTACTAGAATAGCAAGAAACTGATTTTTAGATACTACATTAACTAATAATAATCATTATGTACACTACCTACACAAACACTAGATGGTGGATTTAAAATTCGTCGATTTTTCGGGATAAAAACTAGCCTATTATATGTCCCTCTGCGGGATGCAAGATAAATTAACTGTAATCAGTGGCGGCCTTAGGGGGTGGCAAGCAGGGCAATCGCCCAGGGCCTCGCTCTTGCAGGGGCCTCGCGCTCTTGCCCAACAACGCTACAGCCCAAGTAGAGAAAGTAATTAGGTACTAATGTGTATTTGAATCGCGCGCCTCGCAAATATCAACCGCCCAGAGCCTCGCAATGGCTAAGGCCACCCCTGACTGTAACCCTATGAAAATGAGTCTGTTTTAATGCGTAAACTAGTACTGATGCTTCACTAGTCATCTGTAGTACGACGGAAAGCTCACGTGCTTCTTTTTTTACCATGTTTTCTACACCTATTCTGCATCTTATTTTTTTTGTTTGATCTCTCTCTGCGTCGTATTCCTCATAGTAATGAATGGAAAGGGGTCACGACCCTCTACTGAGGGTCGTGACCCCTTTCCATTAATCACATAATGATAGGAGTTTTCTTGGGATTATATTGCGGTGGGTTCCGCACCTCCTTCAGAGGAGGTAACACTTTAAAAACAAAACTCAATCAGGATTAAAACTAATAAGTTTAAAAAAATAAACATTATAGCATATAGTTAAATTTTAATTCGGCAAAGGTGGAACATTTTTAACACAATGAAAATCATAAGAAAAAGTAACATAAACAATGTCTAAATAATAATAATAATGGTACCCTCTAAAGACTACATCACCGAATTAAATATCCTTGTTTCATAGCTATATCCACTTGCGATTCGAACATTCCCAGTTACAAGGTTGTTGTATATTTTTTCAACCAATTGACCAGGGTAGTAGAACAACTTAGGAGGTGGTGCTGGATAGATTCTGATTTCACTGCAAATATGTTTTGCTATAGGGGTCGTTTTGAAAACAACTTGACAATAATTAATAAGGTTACCACCGCCGGCAACGAAATTCATTTTTCCGTTCTTAAAATTATCCGCTTTTCTATCTAGATTGTTAACAACAATATTTATGATAAAACTGCAACGAATTTGAACACAACGAATCAAAATAATGATGCTTTGTAATGATGTCATTGACATGGTCATTGAACAATAAAAATAAAATAATTTGTCTGTGGCTTGAAAATCTAAGTGCTAAGCACAGGTGCTAAGTAGATCGTTTATTATTCTATCCCTTAATAATTGTTCACTCATTTACACATTTTATTATTACAAAATTCTCGAAACTTGCTATCCCTATCACACAGAAAATAGAAAAGATAATTCTCCTTTGTTGAATTTTTTTGCACAAGTAGGTAGAGCATTTATCCTTTGCACTATACAGCTTTAGGCTTTAATCAAAACATGTGTCTGAACTCTGAAGTCTTTGATTTTTAAATAGATAAAAAATCAAAGTCTGAAGCACAAGTAGGTAGAGCATTTATCCTTTGCACCATACAGCTTTAGGCTTTAATCAAAACATGTGTCTGAACTCTGAAGTCTTTGATTTTTAAATAGATAAAAAATCAATAGATAAAGAAACTTTCATCCCCTATTTCACCCCTTTGAGGGTCGAATTTTCAAAAACTGTGAATTACGTATTTTTTCAATTTCAACCTGCAGCACAAATACCAAGTTTCATGGCTATAACTTTAGAAATGAAGGACTTTCATATAAACTTTCAACCCCTATTTCACCCCTTTAAGGATGGAATTTTGAAAAACTGTGTCACACTTACTTCTTTATTTTTAACCATAAGCAAAAATATTAAGTTTTGTTTATATAAGGTGAGAAATATCCTGCGAAATGAAGTACTTTCATACAAACTTTCTACCCCATATTTCACCCCTTCAAGGGTAGAATTTTCAAAAACTGTGAAACACGTATTTCTTATTTTTTACCGGTAGCTCATATACGTACCAAGTTTCATGGATATAACTTTAGAAATGACGGACTTTCATACAAACTTTCAACCCCTATTTCACCCCCTTAGGGGCAGAATTTTGAAAAATCCTTTCTTAGTGAGCACCTACGTCACAAAAGGAACCTACTGTCAAAATATCAAGTTACTAACTACAGCGGTTTAGGCTGTGCGTTGATATATAAGTCAGTCAGTTAGTCAGTCAGTCAGGACTTGAATTTTATATATATAGATAAAGATGGATATAATAGTAAAAGATATGAATAATTATAAACGTGGGTAGAAAAGATCGATTAGATAGATATTACTTGATAAACAACAAAAAGTTATTTAGCTATTTTAAGTGCTTTTGCAAAAATTTAGTTCTAATAGATAACTTGTCGTACAAAAAGGATATAATTTATTAAATTAAACGATACGAAGTTATACGAAGGAAACTAAAATTAAGTCTGACTTCATTAATAAGAAACCGAGAAAATAAATTCTACCGTAGAGCTCAAATTTACATTTAATTTTTGCAGAGAAAAATTTGAACGTGAACAGAATTATTGAACATAAATTGAAGGATGTCTTCAAATAAGGTTTGTGAGCTATTAGGGTGATTTAATGCAAAGAGGTGACACGCAAGACCTTAGAAGTGGCAAGAGCTGCCAGAACAGCAATGTGAGGCACGTGGCTGCTCTAGCAGCGAACACCTGCACCCTCACACGAATAACAAAATTTCCAATAATGAAAATGTACGTCACAACAGAGGTAGGATTCAGCTGCATTCCACGTATCAAAAATATTACATATATTACGTCTTCTTTGAACGGTACTTGACCAGGTACTGTACCTCTACCTTACTCACGCAGTTCCTATTCTGCTGGGGTCACTTGCAGTGTTTGTGATGTGAAAATACACCTTTTCCCGGTTTTGCTGACATGTACATGACACGCATTCCAGGCCCATCTTTTCAACCAATTTTAATGAAATTTGGTATAGAGATAGGTTATATCCCTGGAATGGATATCCCTTTTTATAGCGGAAAGTTAAGGAGTTCCAGCGGGAATCAATTAACTCAAACAACGCAGACGAAGTCGCGGGCATCCGCTTATTGATAATAATATGTTACGAAGATATTGAAGAAGGTGGAGTCCACAAGCCCATTTAAGGCTAAAAGCAACTGTTAAATTATATTCTGTGCTAAAAGTCTGTTTGGAGCGGTGTCCAAACCACTGTACAACGGCAAAGCTATACAGTGGTTTGGGTATCATTGGCGCGCCACCTCTGTGGCACGTCATGTATTGAAAATGCATTCAGATCTTTTGAAGTAGCTGTTCTATAGGAGAATTTATTGTATTGGCTCTGCCTCGGTGTATATATTGCACCCTATTGTGTTGTGTATCGTGACAAATATTTTATTTTATTTTATCATCTAGTGAAATACAATCCGCAGTGTACTCGTACTCGTTTAGAGCTGTTAGATAGAGCATTGGACTCGAAATTCCGACAAAGTTTTCGTGGATTTCTTAGTCTGTGTAACAATTTACGAATCTTGTATAAATATTTGTAGTTTTAATTTAAGTGAGATTCTAAAAGTACTTTGGGTTGAAGATAAGTTCAAACATTTTATTTACTTTAAAAAGCCGGCCAAGTGCGAGTCGGACTCGCGCACCGAGGGTTCCGTATAAACCTGTAGGTATATAAGTAAAAGTTATAATACCTCTACGCGTTCATGCGGAAACGGGTAGTAAGTTTAAAATTATTAAAAATACTTTTATTATATGATGTATCTAAAAATTTCTGTTTTTCGCAATTCTTCCTATATCTTTGCTATAAGACGTTGCTTCGTACCAAGTTTCAAGATTCTGAGTTCACGGGAAGTACCCTGTAGGTTTTGATTCCCTTGCGAGTGTCGAAAATTTGCATAAATATATTTTTATTATATGATCTAACTAAAAATTTATGTTTTTCGCAATTCTTCCTGTATCTGTGCTATAAGACGTTGCTTCGTACCAAGTTTCAAGATTCTGAGTTCACGGGAAGTACCCTGTAGGTTTTGATTCCCTTGCGAGTGCAATAAAATTCGAAAATTTGCAGCATAAACGGCTTTATATTTTGATTGTGTTGGCTTTGAAGTTTGATTTTTTCACAGCTCCAAGGGACACTAGACTTGAGTATTTGATATGAATTTCAGCTTGATACCTTCATGCGTTCCTGTGGAAAAGGGTCTTGACACACAGACGGACGGACAACGAAGTGATCCTATAAGGGTTCCGTTTTTTCCTTTTGAGGTACCTACGGAACCCTAAAAATACTATGAATCGGCATTCATGCAATCATAGTATTTTTTAAAAATGATTCGGCAATATTGAAATTTACAATTAACAATATTTTGAAATATTATGTCATGCATTCATAAACCAACTTAAGGTATTTAAATGAACAATAAATAAATAAATAAATATCAAACATGGAATAAATAACCATGTGCATACGGCAGGATTTCCTCAATGGTATATTAAAACTCATACGTGAAAGCGTAACACGAACTAAGCGCTATTCACGAGGAAACGTACTGTTTTCATATGTTTGTAGTAGGTACTTTATCCTCGTTAAATATCCCTTATGGCGTACGGGGCAAATGTCGAGAGGCACTTTAGCGATATACTCTAGTATAACGTATTATATTGGCTGGCGACACTTGGAGCAGAACAAATATTACGAGCAATAAAAACCTCTAAGTCCCCTTTTGAAACAAAAACTTTGAAAGGCTGAACCACACTAGCGGAAAAACAGCGGGGTCCTACGGAAACGTGCCCAACGCGACGCCAAAGCTGTATGTAAATGTACAACAGAAGGAACTGTATGTACTATGCGAACTAAGAACTAGAAATGATTTTCCGACTTATTCTTGACATCTAAGGCTAAACAATTATATTTGAATTCAATAGATTTGTAACAGTAACACAGTTTCATAATGTAGTAAAGTAGAGTAATGGGTGCTAATTACTTTCCTTGAAAATCATACTCTCCAATAAATAATAAATTATATTAATCTCCAATATTATTGTTAGTTTGAGGTCAGTGTTTTTCCAATGTTAACTTGTAATGCATTGCAGGCGTTTACGCGCGTTGTGTGTATCCTTATAAACTAAATCGTGTTTAGTGCCTAAATATTTTACACCAGAAATTTCGGTCTCGTGGTCTGTAAATCTTAGGAATCTGTAGGAATCTTTACATTCCCGCGATAATTAATAACAGTTGCTCTCCACTTTGTGACGAAGCTAAAATATTAATTATGTCAAAACTAGCTGATGCCCGCGACTTTGTACGCGTGGATCGAGGTTTTGTTGTTCCCGCGGGAACTCTTGACTTTTCCGGGATAAAAAATAGCCTATGTGCTATTCCAGACTACATAATATAATCTATCTCTGTGCCAAATTTCAGCCAGATCCGTTCAGCCGTTGGGGCGTGATTGAGTAACAAACATCCATCCAGACATCCATCCATACATCCATTCAGACATCCATCCAAACTTTCGCATTTATAATATTTACTAGCTGATTCCCGCGACTTCATACGCGTGGATCGAGGTTTTGTTGTTCCCGCGGGAACTCTTGAATTTTCCGGGATAAAAAGTAGCCTATGTGTTAGTCCAGACTATAATCTATCTCTGTGCCAAATTTCATCCAGATCCGTTCAGCCGTTCTGGGGTGATTGAGTAACAAACATCCATTTGAGGTTTTTTGGTTCCCGCGGGAACTCTTCAATTTTCCGGGATAAAAAATAGCCTATGTGCTATTCCAGACTACATATAATCTATCTCTGTGCCAAATTTCAGCCAGATCCGTTCAGCCGTTGGGGCGTGATTGAGTAACAAACATCCATCCAGACATCCATCCATACATCCATTCAGACATCCATCCAAACTTTCGCATTTATAATATTTACTAGCTGATGCCCGCGACTTCGTACGCGTGGATCGAGGTTTTGTTGTTCCCGCGGGAACTCTTGAATTTTCCGGGATAAAAAGTAGCCTATGTGTTAGTCCAGACTATAATCTATCTCTGTGCCAAATTTCATCCAGATCCGTTCAGCCGTTCTGTGGTGATTGAGTAACAAACATCCATTTGAGGTTTTTTGATTCCCGCGGGAACTCTTTAATTTTCCGGGATAAAAAATAGCCTATGTGCTATTCCAGACTAAATATAATCTATCTCTGTGCCAAATTTCAGCCAGATCCGTTCAGCCGTTGGGGCGTGATTGAGTAACGAACATCCATCCAGACATCCATCCATACATCCATCCAGACATCTATCCAAACTTTCGCATTTATAATATTTACTAGCTGATGCCCGCGACTTCGTACGCGTGGATCGAGGTTTTGTTGTTCCCGCGGGAACTCTTGAATTTTCCGGGATAAAAAGTAGCCTATGTGTTAGTCCAGACTATAATGTATCTCTGTGCCAAATTTCATCCAGATCCGTTCAGCCGTTCTGTGGTGATTGAGTAAGAAACATCCATTTGAGGTTTTTTGGTTACCGCGGGAACTCTTTAATTTTCCGGGATAATAGGTAGTCTATGTGCTATTCCAGACTATAATCTATCTCTGTGCCAAATTTCAGCCAGATCCGTTCAGCCGTTGGGGCGTGATTAAGTAACAAACATCCATCCATACATCCATCCAGACATCCATCCAAACTTTCGCATTTATAATATTTATATTTGATATTTGATTTGAAGAAGTAAACAAACATAGAGCACTTCATAAATATGTGGATAATATTCACACTACTTTGTTTACAATATCGTAGTTTTTTTTAATTATTAACATGGTAAATATACTTAGTAAATTGCACTCACCCCAAAGCCAAGGGAAACCTAGAAGGTAATGTGTACACACTGCAACAAGTACTACTTCTGTAGTCCATGGAAGCGCTCCTAAAGCAAGCACCTGACGCCAGTTTTCTCTCATGTAGTTGACGTCCCAAGACAACGATCCTTTCCCCAGGATTATTACTGGGTATATTTTCCTGGTAAATAATAAATTAAAACTCATTTACATTTATCGCTGATATAGGTACCTACTCATTATCGTCAAGTACATACCCGACTTTGAAAGCTGAAATTTTGGACAGATGACTCATGTCAGTCCGATGAAGCCAGTCGAGGGCTGACCATCGTCACGAGTTTGTTAAAACCTTAACGCCCGTGTATCACACGATATTATTCAATAAATTTTTGAGAAAACTTTAAAATAAAACTCTAGTAGGTAGGTACAAGGTACTCACTAGAAAATGGTTTCTCTTGCCCGTACTTGTTTCGAGATTTTTGGCGTCTATTAATAGCGCGATTTTTTTCTCAAATCTAAAATACCTAATTTTTGATTTAATTTTATTATTCCACATCACTTAAACCACAATATATTATTTAATAATTTTTAAGAAAAACTCAATGAGACTTTTAAAAATAGCGCCCACAATTTAAATATTTAGTACTTACCTACGGCGCGTTGTTGTAATTGGCTATTTGACAGTTTTCGGAAAAGTACTTACTTAAAAATGTACATGGGTTCATTTTATACCTCTTACAATTATCTTTTCTCAAAAAAAGCGTTATTTATTAGAAAAAAATACATTTTTAATACATTAATTTTAAATTCCCGCGAAAACAGCCGGTTACGTGACATTTGCTAGCTGTGACGTCATAACTCAAAATAAAATAAAGCTAACTACGACGCACCGAGTTATAAGTGATTTTGAGCGGAAAGTTTAAAGCTTTTTTGATGCAATTGTGAAAATTACAAGCTACAACTTACAAGACGTGTGTAGAAATACTATAAACAATAATTAATTCGTATCCTTTCAAATTATATAAACACATTTCTATACACAATATTATACCTATGTCATAAACGTCGAAAGTTACACGTGGTTACAGTTCATCTGCCGAGATCCGGAATTTAAATCGGATAAATCTGCGATATTAGGTACTTTGTGAAGACCACTTTGATGCTAGTGTTATAAGGAAATCAACTAAAAACTCTGATCTAGCAAAAAATAATTAAACCTAACCTAACATTTTCTTCGTAAAACATGACATAAAATTAACATAAATTATATTTCTGTCACTTTATTGCAGCACTTTCTAAAGTCTTAAACACGAGACCTAATTACTATTACTTTGTGTATTTCGGCAATTACCTACATGTAAGATTTTACATTAGGAAACTCGGCAGAGCAAAAGTTTAACGCAAATTGCAACCATATATGAATCGACTTTAGGCGGATTTGCACTATCAGCTGTATAGCATTCCATTCCTCTCACAATCACAAATCGAAATATATTGGTGTTAATTTTCTCAACAATACGCAAACGTTAGTACACAACGCCGTTTTTTTTTTTTGAAATGTGACGTCACACGGGGCTCTATCATGACCGCCCGCGGTCGCCCCGTTCGCTTCTTGTCATCATCATCATCACTACAGCCTATTAACGTCCCACTGCTGGGCACAGGCCTCCACTCTCATAGGAGAGCGGGAATAGAGCTTAGACCCACCACGCTGCTCCAATGCGGGTTGGCGGGCTTTAACGACTATTATCATGTTAGTGATAATAACCGGGACCGACGGCTTAACGTGCTCTCCGAGACACTGGGGTGGAACACCGCCAACTTCCAACTCCGGGCTGGCACTGAGAATTTCTTAATTGAAAAATTCAATACCTAACTTTTATGCCCGACCGGGAATCGAACCCAGGACCTCGTGATCCGCAGTCAACTATGCTAACCACTAGACCAACGAGTCAGTCAGTCGCTTCTTGTAATCCACAGATAAAAAATCTCAAATTTGTTTTGCAAAAATAAAATTTTTACAATTTATTTTAATGCAAAACACATTGTATAATTATTGTTAACCTACAAGCTACTAATCTAACATATTTCATATTTTATAGTTACAGCTGTCAAGTAGCCAATTGCTTTTTTTAAATTGGCTTCATGGCTCTAGGTGAATTTTTGATTTCATTGACTTTGTATGTAGAAAATCTAAAAAGTAATAACAATAAGATGTGGATCAAGATGAAATTAATTCATGAAATCAAAAATTGTATTTAATATTATTAATTCAAATTAATTTAAGTTTTATAAATCAAAAGAGTAAAGGCAGAGTAGTTCAGGCTGGGAGTTAAAAGCTAGAACCTAGAGCCATGAAGTCAATTAAAAAAAAAAGCAATAACAAAAACGCGCCGTAGCTATACCAGATCTTTAATCTGTGCGCGCTATTTTTAAAAGTTTCATTCTTATAAATAATTATAAATTATTATGAGTGGTTTGAGTGATGTGGAATCATTGATGTAGAATTTTAGTACCTATGGAATAATAATATTAGATCATCAATCAAAGATTGTATCGATCAAAAAATCGGCGACAAAAAATTTAACAATATAGAAGATAAGATGTCAATAGTCGGATTAATCGAAATGAGCTCGATGCAGATCGCGTCGCTTTAGAAACGCATCAATATGCGGATTACCTTAAAAATGCGTCAATGTGCGGATAATGGCGCATGTCGATGAACCCGAGGTGGCGGGCGAGAATGCCCGTTAGCAAAGCGGCGAGAAGTGCTGGCAGTGTGGTCAGCTCTTGGAGGATGAGCCCACTGGCCCAGGCGATCACAGCCACTATTGTTAATCGAGTCCATTGTCCGTCCAACGCCCAGTTGTCGCCCCATGCGCACCACAAGATTCCCCATGTCAGTGACCCTGTAATCAAGTTGGGTTAACGTTAGCTGTTATCTCTGTTATCTCTAAAGGCTTATGGCGTAAAAACAAAGTGCGACGATAGCGACGGCTCATACATTCAGATGTTGACACGACAATGCACGATTGTAAAGTCATTACAATCAAACAGTCAAAAGCTCCTGAACATGCTCCGGTGTCGAAGTGAAACGAATATGAAAATAATTTGGAAGAATTGTATGGTGTGGTGAATATCGCAAGCTACAAGTGGGAGATACGCTCTGTACCACATATATTTACCTACTATGGCAGATTATAGCGACACTTCCAGTTCTTTCACTGTATTCGACATTATATTATGTCGTCTGTTTTAAAAATCCCAAGTGGATTATTTGATTTTCCTGAATATTAATTAAACTTTTTCGTCAAAATCGAATTCGGTTAATCGAACAGACCGTATAGGAAAATATACTCGCCGGCCGGTGTTCCGCTAAATATATTTAGCAGAACATAAAAAAAAGGTCCATAATTAAAAAAATATGGTTTTATTTTAAAATCTACTTACTACACTTCTTTTGTTATTTAAAGTTTCATTTGTTTTACTTAAAATGAGATCACATTAAGAACAGATTTTGCGAGTAAAGGCTATTTGTGAAAAATGGTACATTTTTGAACTTTTCATGTAACCGGGAAAAGTTAAATTTAATATTAAAATAACAATTAATTAAATTAGAAAAATGGTGATTAATATCGCGTATTTCCTCCACGTGCTCTTATTAAAGTTTCTACCCGTCTAGGCATACTGAGAATGATGTTATCGATGGTCCCTGGGATAGTCTCCGCCATTCCTCAACTACGGCGATTCGCAGTTCACCCACGCTGGCAGGAGCTGGAATTCTGGACTTAACTTTTCTTTTCAGCAAGTCCCAAACGTGTTCTATTGGGTTCATATCCGGTGATCTCGCCAGCCACTCCATAACAGTGATATTCATATCATTAAGATAAGCTTGAGTTACCCGAGCGGTATGCGGCCGAGCATTATCCTGCATATAAAACAAAATCGTCACCGATATATGGGGCAAACGGTACGACATTTTCTTCTAAAACTTCTCTGATATAGCGGTCTGCAGTCAGACTCCCTCTGTCAATCACTACCAAGTCTGTGCGAGCTCCCAAACAAAAGCCCGCCCAAACCATTATTGATCCACCACCGTATGCAACTGTAGTTTCAAAATTTGTCTGAATGTATCGTTCTCCTTTGCGTCTGTATATTCTTTGCCTGCCGTCAATTTGATTTAAGAGAATTCTGCACTCATCACTAAACAATACCTTACTCGATTTTCGAAAGTCGATGTTCCTGAGCAAAAGTTAACCTGTTTCTACGATGATTTACCTCGAGCCTTGAAGCCTTGGCGGGCACAAATGAACCCAAACCAGCTTCTTCGAGCCTCCTTCGTACCGTACGCTCACTTACGGTTACACCCCGCACTGCTTCTAACTCATGTCGGGCTTGGACGGCCGTCAAACGGGGGTTCCTACTTACACGAAGCCGAATGAAACGATCATCCCTACTCGAAGTGCGTCTTTTTCTGCCTTGTCCTGCTCTTCTCACATAAGTACCGGTCTCCCTGAACCGTTGGATACTGCGATGGATCGTTGAAACTGGTCGACGAAGATCTCTGGATATCACTCTGTAGGTTTGACCATTTCTTCGCATTTCGAGTGCCCTGGCAATCTCCGTTGGGGCTAAGTCAGGCATAATTCAGTCATCAACTCCAGAAAGATACGCGATTAAAAAAAACTAACAAAAAACAGTATTTCAATGAAATTTTAAATCAAACTCAGAAGGAAGAAATACTCGAAGTTCGCTCCAGATGTGCATAAAATGTGATGTTCAGTTGTTTTCTTAATTTGAAAATATTTCTTTTTAAATTAAATGACGCATAAACCAACCAGCAACCTTATATGATACTGATATCAAACCTTTTTTTTAAGTTCCGCTAAATATGCCGGCGAGTGTAGTTTAAACAAGAAAACAGAATAATATAATATAAGGAAACAGACATATAGAGTTGATGATCTAGCCAATTCCCATAGCCTCGTCATCTAAAACTTTAAGCCACAGAAGTAAAGCATTATACAACGCCTAAAAGAAAATCCCAGTACGTTGGAAAAAAAAGACGTGTGGCACTCGGAGACTGCCGCGGTAAAGCTATTGCTTGTTCTGTATTCTGAGGCTATTGCATAGCATTTTTATCAACTTACCTAACACTTTGGTTGATATGACTACTTGTGTTGTTGACTTCAAAGTATTGAAAATACTTATATAATACGAAATAATTTTAAAGAATTATGATTTGAAACATAATTCTTTAAAATTATTTCGCCTATAAATTCCAAATCATCTTTTCATAAAAATAGTCTTTTTATTTTCAATACTTTGAAGTCAACAACACAAGTAGTCATAGCAACCAAAGAGTTAGGTTTTTTTGTAACGGAATTTCTGGATTCGGTCTCCACGCTCAAAGCCCGCGATCCCGCGATAGAAGCTATGCAATAGCTTAAAAATTTCTTGTTACAATTTAAACACCATACATTATTCAGTACTGGACATAAATAACTATACGCTACAAAATCGGTGTACTAAATACTTGGTAGTCTTCTTGTATCGGCAATGCTGTAAAATTAACTAGCGTAATATCATATGTAATGCCGTGTACGTAGTCTTATTTCTATGTAGATTTATAAAAGCATCTAAACCTATACATCTACAGTCAAAGGTTGTTTTAGGATACTCATTAATTCAAATATTAAAATTTTGGGTCGCATCATAATATTAATTCGTATCTGCAGCTATCTTTGTTAAATTTGTTTAAGGCGGCTGATTTGCTTCGAATTTTTAAGCTATTCAAAAGATGGTCTTATACAACACACATATAATAAATATTTCTAGTTGTTGATGTAATGTTAAGACATTGTAATAGTGGGCCATAATAACTTTTAAGTAGGCAAGTATAAGACCGAAAACCTTGTCCAACTTTTTTTTGAAGAACCGAATGTCGATATTCGCTTTTTTTCATAATCATTGGATCTTGCGGTCCAACGTCCGATAATTTAGCCAAGATCAGCCCCCCGATTGAGTAAGAAAATCGTTATAGTATAATTCGAACTATATAAGGAGTTCATAGATGCCTGCATGTCAAAAAGCATGTTTGAACTCCTTAAATAAATAGTTAGAGTAATACGTTTTAAGCTCTCAAATGATTACAATTTGCTTAGACAAATTAGGCCTCTGGCCTCTGAACGTGCTGAAGGGCTTTGCACACTGTGCTTTCTTGTACGTGGTAAAATTACTCCAGGACTTTACGGGTATAGATTATAGAATACAGATGCAACGATTGAAGGCTATTTTGAAGCTAATTTTTTTTACTCACCTAGTAAAACTAATGTAACATAATGTGCAACAGTCGGGACGCACGTAATATACCACGCTTTCTTCTTGACGATACCATCTTCTTTAGTAAGTTTGTCGAGGCTGAGTGTGGGCGTAGATTGTATTGATCTGTAATTTTTATTCGGAAAATAGTTTACAATTAATGAATTATAATTCCGACTGCATAGATCACAAAAAATCTCACAAACTATCGTTCATTTTATCGTCCCTGTCACCTGCAAACCCGAATTTGGTTAATAAACTGTCGTCTTCGTTCATGAGAGTTTGATATATTATTAAAAGGCAAACTTTAGTAATTATCGTTCTTATAAAGATATGAGGAGCAGGAATCTAATTTGAGTTGTTTGATTAAGTGATGTAAGTACTTACTCACGTTTTCGCTTCCTCCCGGTGTACGAGATAGACGCCTTTATCGATAGCTGTCACAGTCTGTTTATCTGGAATAAATCAGTCTGGATATAATAGAAAGGCACTGTAAATAAAATTGAGCGTATCTCTAGATGCGCACTTTAATTGCCCGCAATTCAGAGACTACCAGTCACGGCCATGACGCAACACCAAGCGGTTTGTTATGAGTATCCTTATTATACAATATCTATTTAATTAATGTGCATTGGCATTGATTTTGCATTTATAGAATGCTATACGCAGATTTTCAAGGCGTGTGTTTCAAGTATATATTAAATTAACTTTTTTAAATAGAGCAATATAGATTTAGTATTAGGCTAGTATGTAGACTGTAGAGCAAGTACTATGCTCGCGATTCGTATTCAAGTCCTATGAATTTCAATATTTGGAGGATAAAATGGTTCTTCATACAGGATTTATGTGCATCGATACGTCCCTTATTACAAAAGTATGAGTATAAATAAGAATTTAATGCATTTTTAAATAATCTGATAGTTACATATTATGCACTTAACTAAAGTGATATCTGCATTTAAGTGATTCAAGCTTCCCCATTAGTTAGGGTATGGTATAAGAATAATTTCGTTTATTTTTATTTTACCTTGTTACCTTGGTTTGACTAGAATATAAAGTGCAGTAAGCAGGAAATCTATTTGCAAGACCAATAGAATGTTTGTATCTAAGATTTGCTTGGGGGATTTATCTTACTATTTTACTGACGTCGATTTTATAAAATGAATCAGCGACGCTCATTGGCATTGCCTTCAATAAATCATCACGATATAATATTAGGCATAGAGTTAATATTCTTACTCTGAGATATTAGGTCTTTTAGGTGGGCAGGTAGTAGATATTTTTGCCGGTTTCTAAAGCACTCTGTTTTTTACCGACTTCCAAAAAAGTAGGAGGTTTTTGAATTCAGCGCGTATTTTTTTTTAAAATGTATGTTACTGCATATCTCCGTGGTGTCTAAACCGATTTGAAAATTATTGTTTTCAGTGATTAGAGGAATTTCGCGAGGTAGTCCCATTAAAAAATTCTGACTCCAAATCCTCAATCCTGATGCTGTAGGTGTACCTACGACTCAAAACTAGGGAGTTAGGAAATTTTGATGGTGAATTCATATAGTAGGTACACTAAAAAGTTAAAAATAAAATTCTTTCCAAAAAACCGACTCTCAAAGCCACTGTTAAGTAAAAAATAATTTTGATTTCTACACACTATGTTGAAGTCGGGCGAGTATAACACAGATTGGCAAAGTTGACGCGTCAGGCTCGCCCGACTTCAACATAGTGTGTAGAAATCAAAATTATTTTATACTTTACAGTGGCTTTGGAAGTCGGTTTTTTGGAAAGAATTTTTATTCACTTTCTTCTAGTCTTGCTTGTACAATAAGTTGCGTCTGTAATTCAACGAGCGATAATTTTCTAGCCACAGCAGAGCAAGAGCAAGAGAGCAAGTCCAGGTAATTTTGCAGAAAATTACAGAAAATTTACGTTATGACTATTCTATAAATAACAAGAAGCAAATTGATTCAGATTAAAGACGCTAGCGTTTAATTTGGCTGCTATGGTGTGTTTTGTGCAAACTAAAATGCTATCAGACGACAGCGTCATTGACTTTAATGAAGGCTAATTTTTCGCTAGTTGCCAGAGAGAGCAGCTGCAAGCATTTTTAAACGGCTTTATTCGGCTAACATTTTTAAATTTGAATCGAGCTTGATAGATATGGAAATATTTATTAAAGACTAGCTGATGCCCGCGACTTCGTCCACGTGGATTTTAGGTCTTTTCGAGTCCCGTGGGAACTGTTTTTTTCCAGGATTAATATATCTATATAATATATGAAACTGAATAAATGACCGTCAATCTGTCAATATATTTGAAGATCTCTTTACTGTCTTATGTCTCACTTATATCTCATTTACTTTTTCAAACATTTTCTTTCATATAAACCTTGTCCTGACAATTATAAACACAATAAAAAAAGAGTAGGCCAAAAAGATGCAGCCGTTCTGAAGAATTCATATGTCACCGTAAGATTGCAAAAACCGTTAGATTGTAATCCAACTAGCGATATTGTAAACTGTCGACAGATTGTGAACCGTTCAATGTTCCGAGTGTAAATTTTTGAAATATTCATTGTATTTACGTTTTCTTGTCTCTTTCTTGTAGGTTAGGTTCTAACCTGATTATTTGTGTCGAACCCTAGTTCGACATAAATAATCAGGTAGTGCCCCTAGGCCCGGACGCTTAGGTTTTATCGCGTTAATATACCTTACACATTACAATCTACCGAAAAATAATGCGTTAAATTGTAATCTGTCGACAGTTTACAATATCGCTAGTTAAATTACAATCCAACGGTCTTTGCAATCTTACGGTGACACATACATTCAGCAGTTGATTTTTATTTATATAGATTTTACCATGCCAATAATAAAATTGTTGGTAGGTATGTACATTATTTAAATTTTGCGTTAAAATTTTGCCTTTGGTGGATATCAATTTGTAGGTATATTTACTAAGATGCTGACCTTATTTAATGATTGGCAATTGTAATTATAATTATAGTTGGTATGCATTTCATAAAATGATGCACAATAAAGTGGGTTAAGTGGTTGATGTGACGATTGCATAAAAACCCATCACAACACAGAACTATACTTGTCTGTAGGATAAACTAGCTGATGCCCGCGACTTCGTTCGCGTGGATTGACGATTTTTGTTTCCAGCGGGAAACTTAATTTTCCGGGATAAGAAGTGCTTTATTCCAGACTACAATCTATCTCTGTGCCAAATTTCATCCAGATCCATTTAGCCGTTATGGCGTGATTAAGTAAGAAACATCCATCCATTCATACATACATACATACATTCATCCATCCAGCCATCCAAACTTTCGTATTTATAATATCAGTATAGAAGTAGTGCAGTTTCTTACAGTCTGCTGAGCGAGTGCAGCATAAGCAGCTGAATCGGTAAATATTTTGCATCTTAGGCATCCAGAAGAGAAGATTTGAGCACGCGTCTGCTGTAGAGAAGATTCTGTTTTCGAGGTTGGCAGAGAGACTAGACACTCAGGCCCTAGTTTTATTGCGATTAGTCAGTGACGTTGAAGCTTGCTTGAGTAGGATTTTGAGGACTGGGTGCATTATGGCAGAGACAAAGTGATGCGATCAAAAAGATATCGGTATCTCTTTATGTATGACAGAAAAATTAAAAAGAGATATGAGAGATTTCGTTTTTGGTTTGTTGTATTCGTTCCTTACAAATAACATAAAGTAGTCGAGATAAAGTATGCAAATAATAGGTCACAAGCCTTTAGAACAGTAAATATAAAAATATGTCGTTGTCGTTGCTACAACTTACAGACGTCCGCTAATGAATGAAGGTGTCCTGTATGGATCTCTATGGGACACTGGGATTCCAGCGGTTCCCAGATACTCGCTTGGGATCATTTGTCCACCTACTGAAAGATCGTCTAACGCTGCGCCTTTCGCCGCCATTCTAGAACCTTGGAACATCGATAATATACTTTGATATAATAGATAATGAATTAGACGAATTTACGACGACTGACGCAGTGTTCTTACCTATAAGCAGGTTCCAGGTTTCATTTCTGGTAGGGGAAATTTGGGAATTTATGATTTCTAACTTTTCTCTACGTCTGTTCTAGTAGGTAGGTACACTGCGTAGGGTAGGGTACACAATATAAGTGAGGAATAGTGGGAGGCTCTGGCCGTGCCAAGTACCTACCTAAGTGGCAGAATTTACACACCTTTCAGAACATTAGGATAACTTTAAGGCATGCAGGTTTCCTCAGATAATTACTTTATATCATGTAAGACAGTTAAATTTAACCCATTACATAATCGGGGTACATCAAGCAATATAAAAATGAAATCAACTTAATTTCAGTCGATGAAAATTAACACCGTATACAAAATTACAGCAATTGTAGTAATCAAAGCAGTAGCGTCATAATGATGAATATTGATAATAATTAATATGCGACCATTTACTTACACGATTGATGATATACTTATATAGGCGGGGACTATTAATAGAATATAACGATCTATTTAGTAGAATGAAATAAGAAATGGTTCCAAGTTCCAACCTATAACAATATTGTTTCAAACTAGAAATAAGTCCGTTAGGAGTAGAATATTTTTGCCCTATTTAACGCTTTTGTAGGTCTAGATTTGAGATATTCCACACCAAGAAAACACAAGTCCAAGTATTATTATTGTGTGTCTTATTTTATTGTTTTCAATGGGGGTCCTACTGCTGCAGTTGTATCTATGTAGTAAATAATAAAGCATCTTTTAAAACCATGCCCTTCAATATAGTATGCCAGCAGCAGGTGACGTTTATCGTTTCAAGAAATTATGGTCCAAAATGGCCCCGAAACATGAAATAATACTTTTCTTTTTGTTTTATTGGATTCAAATCATGCTTTAGGAACACAGCTACAAAAGATTGCATCATAGAGTTTAGGTAATGAATGGATTTAGAATTTTTTCACTTATCAGTTATGCATAACATAGACAATGAATGGGGTACGTGAGAAACTATAGGTAATGGTAACTATAATGAATTAAAATAATGCAATATTAAATAGCCTTGAATAAGAAAATAGAAAATATTACCAGCTGTTATATATTAATACTCTCTCAAAAGTAATAATATTGAATTGGCTCATATAGTTTAAGAGTTACTGAACTTTTAAAAATGCAGTGTATTTCCTGTATGCTAATTCATAAAATCAATAATTTATTTGTTTTGGAGTCTACGATCCAGATTGTAAAATTCTACTAGCAGTTAATTGAAACAGACAGTTATGCGAAATACGCGTGATTGTTGAACGGCGTGACTAAGATTCTATGGTTATATAATTCAGCACCCAGTCCCACAAAAATCGGCTTACAAGATTAAAAGAGCCTATTTATTAATGTCTGACTAGGTAAGGCTTAGCTGACGAATAAATTTGGTTTTGACAGATATATTGTATAAGAATTCTATCACAAATTACTTATTCGTCAATTAATGTATTGGTGATTATAAAATAGGTCCCTTTCTTACGAAAACATGGTTTTGTCATGTATTGTCAATAGTGTGGTTTCGACCTTAATATCAATTTTCGTTAACTAGGGTAGGTACTTAAGCATGTTTAAAAAACATTTATAGATAGATTACGGTATTAGCATCGTAAAATTCTACATTAATGGGTATAAGTAAGTTGAAACTTGAAACATAGTAGCATACTATTAACTACTGTGACAGTAGTTCTGAATAAGCAACTTCGGCAATACAAGGCGTTGCGCCGGTTTGATCATACCACTAGCTAATTTCTATGAATTTTATGCGAATTTCTATGAAGGTTTATAAATCCAGTGGAACTAATCGATGTCCTTTGGAACAAAAACTACCTCTGAGTATTATTTCAGCAGTTAAAACATGAAAAGTTACAAACAGACGATGGATTGCCTTTGGCATTTCTAATATTAAAAAAAAGTAAGTATGGATTGCATGCAAGTTCTTTAAGCAGGAGTCAATATTAATAATTATTTTATAAGAGTTATTGGTTTTTAACACAAATCAACTATTTCACTTCGAAGGAAACTCTCATGTATAATTGTTGTTTTCAAATTGTTAGTTAGTTTATTTAGATTGATCATATAAGTAAGATAGGTATAATTTTGAGAAAAAAAAACTAATATTCAACTAGCACTATACCTCACATAACAATAGATACCTATTTTATACTCTAGTTTAAGAACAATAAAAATATATAAACCGAAATACATTATTTATAGCCGAAACTGAATTACATTGCCAAAAAGCCTATTGACGAAAAATGAAAAGTTCTCTCACTTAAGCACGAAAATTGCATTAGACAATTAATGCAGCTTTGCGTTTCCCTATCAAAAATGAATCCATAATAGGCCGTTTTACTTTTATACTTAATTCGAATGATGAAAATAAAAATTAATTGTTATTTACACAATCGAATAAAAACGATACCAAAACAATTTTTTAAACCTTTGTTTCTAAAAATTAAAATTACACTCACTGTCTTGCATGTCCTTATAATATACAGTTGGTTCCAATTGCTAAAAAACCTCTGAATTTAATATTTAATTTTATTAATTTATAAATGCGAAATTATAAGCAAATTTGACCACAGGAAATGAGAAAAATGATTCAAATGGCCACAAACGGCCCGTGCGCATGGTAAAGTATGTCGCACTGCAAAGCAGACACGTCACGAGCCGAATCAATAAATATTATAATTGTCGTTTGTCGCTAAGGTTTTTAGCTGTCTTTAAGAAGACATTGGGTTTACTCACCTACTGCATGACTGTGTGATACATTTTTTGCTATGCATTTCAATAACGAAGTGCTTACATCGGCACTCCGACGATATGACTCCGTAACGAGCATTCTATTATTTGTCTTACTTTTACCTGCTCAAATAATAGATTTATCTATTTAATACTAACAGACTCGCCCTAGAAGTTTGCTCAAATATTTTCTTAGGCTCAAAAGGGATAGAAAATAAACGTAAATAAAAGCATAATATAGCAAATATTGATCCTCTTCGTGTAACTCTGATTAAATTATCTTGGATTATTTTCTATTCGCCTTTAAAGTTTGAACCCAATGGTTTGACCAAAACCATTCTTTTCACAATTTTTTTTTCTTTTTTAATAATAATTAAATGGTGTGTTTTCCTATTTATAAAGATAGCAAATCAATTAATAAATAAGTGGTATTTTAAAATTTCCCTCAGTAAGTTATTCAGTCGATCTTCTGTAATCATTGGCGCATTATATTGTTATTTTGTAGTTTATTTTGAGGTTTCCTATTAATTATTGTTCCATGATTTTAATTCAGCAAGAAAAGCGGAAGTCTAATCGTGTATGTTATTATCAATATGTACCTACTAAAAAACTATCATCACAATATTATCGATAATTTTGATAAGATTTATAAAATTAAAAGTAGATGTGTATTTATCTTTATTGATGCTCCAATTTATTGGTAGACAAAAAGGATAGTAAAATTGATAAGAATATTAGGTATGATTGTCGATTCGTGATAAAAGTTTGTGCTTGACTGTAATATGAACTCATTCGATAATCATTTATTTTAATCGGTAAATTGATGAAAAATTTAATGACCGCTATTTCGTGAGTCGATTTATTGCAAATTTGCTTCCTTGTAAGTTTTTCCGAGTCATAACACAGACAAACACTATAAAAGTTTTATTCAATTGGACTTAGCTTTTATTTGTTCCAATTTGCCTTTCTGTAAGCTAGTAGGTAACGAGCGCTAACTAAGGTTAAGGTGGCAAGTAATAAACCAAAGGCAAACTTAAAAATAGGAAATTGCATCGAAACATCTGTTTAGATGCGTCGTATCAATTTCAATTTAGTAGCCAAAATGTTGGTACTTGATTTCTTAGACAGTTTAAATGATAAAGATTTTGTACAAATGTATTTTTTAAATAAATATTATTTAAATTGCTTATTTTTGGCACCAGAAACAAAACTTACGAACGTACTACTCGTAGCTCGAAATAGGAGCCCGTTACCTTCGATTTTTCAAAACCGCAAAGGCACAGGTCTCCTAAGCAGATTAAATGCAGATAAGTTTGAAAATGTATCGAACAAAAAGCTAAATTGTTAGATACTTTTATTGCAACTAGACACTTGCATTGCAACTTCCACCCTTATCATATATATTTAGGTAGGCAAATAAATCCGGGAGTCCAAAATGCTACGGCACGGCGTTTACCACTGTACCGTCATCGTATTTCATTTCATTTATTCATTTGTGAATACAGTTGGTACAAAAGGTGTTACAATTATAAAAGTTTCATGTATCCTACCACAGTGTGGCGTACAAATAATATGGGTAACAAGCTTTAACATAATAAGGAAATTATAATGTTAATATTAAGTATTTATAGCAAATAACTTCAGAAACAGACTGCAACGTAGTCAAAACTTCATATGCATGAATTATTTAGGTAATATATTTAGATGATGAGAGGATCATGAGCCACTCTTCAGTTTTCCAAAAATATAATATCTATATCATTATTTTAGTAATACATTACAATACATTCCTTTCAATTGAGTATACATATAAAATAAATTTAAGATGTCATTTATCCTTTGTTGGAATACTTTATCTAACCCACATGCTCTCAGGCAGTAAACAATAATAAAATATTGATCGTCTTCATCGTCAGCCCTTAGCTTCCTCTGTGACATAATATATGCCTTCGCTAGTGACTCAGTGAGTACAACCACACCCAGTTCGTAGCCTTCCTCATCCAGCCCATTTCCGCCGCTCTTACCGTTCGTCCACAGCGGAAACAAGTTCCGGTTACTCAATTTAACCACAGAATAGGTAATAGGGTTTAACCAACAATCTGACCTCTGGGAAATACTGGAGTCGCGTCGGTTTTATAGTTTGAGTATACCTACTTTATACTCCTGGAAATTATGGAAAAGTGAATATTTACTTCTCCGTATCTTGTCCGAACAATATAAAGAACGAATAAAACATTACGGATCCTCTCCTAACAATATCAAAGTTTTAAAGTAAACAGAGCGTAAAATACGGTCCTCTGAACTTACATATTATTTTTATAGGAAAGCAAAATGTGAAACCATAGCGATCCGTTTAAATGAAAACGAGTATAGTTTTAATGTTTTTATTGCGCATCTATGTATTGGAGGGAGTCGAGTGTATTGTTTGTTCTGACGATGTTGGTGGATCCTGGGGGAGGCCGTGGCCGGTTGATTTCTGCAACAGCAAAAATATTATTATTATTAAATGACCAAATGTTCCCGCGACTTCATCTAGATGGGTTTCAGGTTTTGAGGAGCAAAAACACACAGACTGGACCGGACCGGACAGGGACCGGAGAGGTTAACTTCTACAACCCACGTTGAACACGTTTTAGACGTGCGTCAGTTCTGTCGCGCAGCTGTGTCCAGGCTTTTGAAAATATCAGATGAAATATGCCATTTATTTCCTAATTTTAATAGAAAACTGACCTTCTGGTGATATCCTTGTGTCACGAGAAAGTAGGATAGGTCCCAATGCTGTGGTCAGTACTGAGCCCAACGTAGTTGTTATAAGTATAGCTATAACGATGATATTCGAGTGCTGCTTCGCTATCCACTCATCTTGGGCTGTTGAACCTTCCGTCCACAAAGAATCTGCGGCTACTCGTACAAGCACCGCCTGAAAAAATATAGTGGATTTTAATGCTCTGAAAGAGAGAGAGAGAGTAGAAAAAACCGGCCAAGTGCGAGTCGGACTCGCGCACCGAGGGTTCCGTACTCAAGAAGTAGGTATAATTACCTTTGTTAATGAACCGCAAAACTAACTTTGTTTGTAGAGGTTTACTGTTAATATCAAAAAAATACGTTTGTTGTATGGGAGCCCCCCTTTAATATTTACTTTTTTGATATTTAATTATTTATTTTGAAAGGTAATATACAAGTTAATATTCTGTGAAAATTTGAACCGTCTACCTGTTACCGTTTTTAATATTGAGCAAAAAAATACGAAAAAAACACGTTTATTGTATGGGGACCCCCCTTAATATATATATTTTTTGAATTTTTAGTATTTGTTGTTATAGCGGCAACGGAAATACATCATTTGTGAAAATTTCAGCTTTCTAGCTATCACGGTCTATGAGATACAGCCTGGAGACAGACAGACAGACAGACAGACAGACAGACAGACAGACAGACAGCGGAGTCTTAGTAATAGGGTCCCGTTTTTACCCTTTGGGTACGGAACCCTAAAAAACATAAAGTATAAGAAGATACGCTTACTTCAGCTCAATCCTATAAAGTAGAGTCTAAAGTAAGCGTAGCATGTGATCATAATTTCTTGTATCTCTTCCTTATGAACATTTAAGTTCTTCGCAATTTATCCATAAGTAATTTAAAATGCTTTCGTTTGCAATTTTATTTTATTTATTAAATTTATTTTCAAATACTAATATTATACTTAAACGCGAAATAGCGCCTGTCTGTCTGTCAGCTTTCAACCGATTTTGATGAATTTTAAGTAGTGCGAAGGTAGGTTACATCCTGGGGAAGGGTATAATAGGTATGCTTTATATCCCAGAAAATTAAGGTGGTCACGCGGGAATCAAAAAACCTTTATCTACGCGGGCGAAGTCGCGGGCATCTTCTAGTTTTCTAATAAAACCATAATTTTGTCACAGTCTATATTCGTAGTAATTAGGTAATACAAACATTATTAAGAAAAGTCTGTTAACACTTTTAGCTCTGTAAAAGTACTAGAATAACAGTAGGTAATATTTTCTTTTGCTCCATTATATTAGTGTTTGTCGAGGTATTACCTAAGTGTAACCGCAGAATACATAGTAGTACTGCTGTAACTATATTTCTTGTATTTAACCTATTTAAGATCCAAGGATGCGCAATATTACCGAGATAAGAATTTTATGGCTAACTAATAAGTCTAGTACCGCATTAATTAAACACAAGTAAGTAGCGACGGTAATTTTATGATACTAAGTTTTGGGTTCCTTATTCAAAGCGTAACAACGGGACTCTATAACTAAGCTTCCGCTGTCCGTCTGTCTGTGAGCGGGCTGTATCTCATGAACCGGAATGAAATAGGTATAGACTATAGAAAGTTGAAATTTTCACTCAATGTGTATTTCAATTGCCGCTATAAAAAACAAAATATAGTAAAAATAAAATTATTTTTAATGATTTTACTCATTAGGTATGACGTCCCCTCGTTTTGGTGCAGATAAGTACTTAATATGTAGCAAAAATTTGCATCAATCGTAATAACAAGTATAAATTACAAATTTAAAACAACCCCGACATAATATGGAAGTAACAGATTAAGAAAAAAGCTGATAACCTTCAGACGGATGAACAGATTTTCATGAAACATGGCTAAGAACACTCGGGATAAAATTATCTATGACACAAAAAAAAAAAACTAAACGAAAATCGGTTCATCCGTTTGGGCGCTACGATACCACAGACAGATACACAAACAGACACGTTAAACTTATAACACCCCTCTTTTTGCGTCGGAGGTTAAAAATGACGCTGAAGTTTCCTGATAATAACAACCTAATTTTCTTAAACTTGGTAAATGGAGTTTATAGTATAAACAACAACTAAGAACGTTGTCTACGTATTCTATTAATAAATCTTAAATGTACATAAGTTATTTTAAGTTGCAAACTTTTACTTCTACTTTAAAAGTTCAAAACATCTGCAGTGTTATTAAAGGAACAGATGTTACTATTAAACTTATTTGAACTTGTCTGATATATATCTAGTTTTCTACTTTTAATAAATTTTTGCTTTCCGCGACTGAATGAATCGCAAATTACGGATTTAATAGCCAGTTCAACTGTTGATGAATAAATTCCCCGAAAAAAGGTTCAACATCGTAGAGGTATAGTCGAAGTGGTGGTAGCTTGGTGGTGGAGTCTAAGATGTAAATTGCTCTTTTGCTTTACTACTCAATAAAAAATCTAAGTAATTAGAGAGCCAAAATGCAGAATAAAGAGAATCAGAGAGAGAAAGAGAAAGAGGTTTTCACCAAATCGTAGATTGATTTATTTTTGAAAACTAATAAGAGATCTCGGGGATTTTGTATGGACCCTATATGGCCCTCTCAACCAGCAGTCGGATGACTAGTAAAATCGTTATCTACTTAGACATGTGGTACATCTATGTACCTTTTACTTACCTTCTACACGTGTACCTACACACTACACAGTACACATGCAGAACTGATTGTTATCGTGCAGCGTACGAGTAGATTCGACATCTCCGAGGATGCTCGGTGATTGCTCATTAAGTATGCATCGAAACCGGCGTAGGTAGTAGCTATTAATAAATATTCTAAGAACGACACATTTAACAGAAAGGGCGCGCATTAAGCTCTAACGATAAAGTCACTTAAATATTTCATAAGTAGCAATGACGGACTCTTGATGACTTGGAATGGGCCAAAGTTATTAATCGTGATTAATCACCATCGCGTGTTTCAAACAACAATAACAGTTAATTTTTAAACTTGCTATGCGAGATCAGCACAAACCTATAAACCTGCGGATGAGAATGCTCCATTGTTACATCTGGCCAAAAGTTTTGTATGGTTGTGAGACTTGGACAGTAAAAGGAAATACAAAAAATTAGAGGCCTTCGAAATGTGGTGCTACCGAAGAATGCTGTGAATTAGCTGGGGCCAGAAACTAATAAATGACGAGGTCCTATCGACGCGCGGAAAAAATGAGAGACTTAATTTTGACCATCAAGCGCAGAAATGTTATTTCTCCTTTCTAAAGGATCGGTAACGTCTTCTTCAGACCATATAGATGCGCAAAATTGAGGGAAAGAGGAGCGTTGGTAGAAGAAGAAAGTCGTGGCCTAGAAACACAACTTTTCTTTTTGGCGAAGGATAGAGTAATATAAATATGATGAGATCACGGCCAATCTTGAATAATGGAGAAGCACGAGAAGAAGTAGAAGTACTTAGACTTGGTGACCACTGGTGGACTAATACCAATTACCTATTCTGTGCTAATACTAATAACTGTACCTACTATTACTTATCCTGTGCTATTACAACGTAATATTACCTATTTTGTGCTAATACGGCTTGCTAAGTTGATTTCTCTTCGGCATAATTATTTGGCGGTAGGTAGTTAAAATGTGTCCATTTTATGTCGATAGTAAAATGGAGAGATTTATAGAAACATGCCGCAACAATCGTTAACTTAATTAATTAATTAATTAATTGATGATGTATTAAATACTTTCAGAAGTAATTGTGTTAAACATACATCACTGCAAATTCCCCGCCATGTCATATTTTAAACGCAATTGCAATGAGGAACATCGAATAAGCATACGCATATGTATTTTAAAGAATGTATTTTAGTAGTTTTTAACCCCCGACGCAAAGAGAGAGGGGTGTTATAAGTTTAACGTGTCTGTTTGTGTATCTGTCTGTGGTACCGTAGCGCCCAAACGGATTAACCGATTTTCGTTTAAGTAGTTTTTTTTGAGCAATAGATAATTTTATCCTGAGTGTTCTTAGCCATGTTTCATGAAAATTTGTTCATCCGTCTGAAGGTCATCAGCTTTTTCTTAATCTGTTCCTTTCATATTATGTCGGGGGTTGTTTTAAATTTGTAATTTATACTTGTTTTATTTATCTTTCTGTAATTAAATGTTTGGCCTATCCTTGAATAAATAATTTATTATAAAATCCTTGCGATTACTGTTTACGATATGATTATAAAGATATTATGGTTATATTATTTTATGACTATATATTATTATTATATTATATTACTATTAGTATGCACCCTGTGCTAAACTTTTCTATTTTTGAAGATATGGTTTACAAATTACAATCAAACGACGTATTCAGGACATTATGTACACAATCGAGGCACACGGCAGTGCGCCAGGCCAAGTTCCGCACGCAGTGTGTATCTTTATGTGTCAGGTTCAGTTAAAAGCAACGTTTGGATATTTTTAATTTAGATTTTAATGTATTTCATAGTTTTAATTACATATTTTTTGGTATTTATAATAAACTAGATGATGCCCGCGACTTCGTCCGCGTGGATTACGATTTTTTTGATTCTTTTTTTGAACTCTTTAATTTTCCGGGATATTCCCCGTCCTTCCCCGGGATACAATCTACCCTTGTACTAAATTTCATCAAAATCGGTTGAACAGATGGGCCGTGAAAGCGTAGCAGATTGACCTACAGATAGACAGACAGACAGACAGACACACTTTCGCATTTACAATATTAGTATGGATTATTATTTGTTAAAAAGGAAAAGAGAATGACCAAAAGTGGGCCATTCTTGCGTCTTAATGAAATTAACGGTAAAGCATTGGAAATATACTCAGGATTATATAAAAAAAATCATTAAGATATTAACTGGGAGTTTGGAGTAATCTAACTTTTAAGTTTTGAGGTTAAGTTGGGTAATTGTTAGGTATTATTTAGCCATTTAGCTTATAATAATATATTTATCGACATGCAGGTTTCCGAAATACGTTAGTAAATATTTATAATATAGATAATTATTTAATTTTTATCTTTAAAATTAAAATATTTTTTTTGCGTATAAGTTAATTTAGTTTACTTTGTACCATCTAGATGGTACCACTTGTACTCTATCTCGCGGTTAAGCTAGCGTAACGCTATCTAGGTGGCACAAAGCAAACTAAATTAACTCATACACAAACAATTATTTTAATTAAAGCTAAGAATAAAATAAAATAATAACGTATTTCGGAACCCTGCATGTTGATAAATATATTATTATTAGCTAAATGGCTAAATAATACCTAAAAATTGCCAAACTTAACCTCAAAACTTAAAAGTCAGATTACTCCAAACTCCCAGTTAATATGTTAATGTTTTTATTATTAAATAATCCTGAGTATATTTCCAATGTTTTACCGTTAATTTCATTAAGACGCAAGAATGGCCCAAATCTCATACAAAAATGGTCAAGATCCTTTGCTATATAATAAATTAGTGTGCTATGAATATGTTTATTTCTTGAAACTCATTTCCTATTTTTGTGTGCAATAAAGTATTATTAAAGTAGTAAAATAAATTACCTGTATGCTCCAGCACTATGCAAAAGCGACTTAAAAGATTTTAATGTTTTTCATAAAAGTGTATTACGAGTATTCAGAGCTATACCTGATCGTTGTTTTATCATAATCGGTGCAATATTTGGAAGATATTCTGGTATTTTAAAACTTTACGCAAAGGGGTCATCTTTGGTGGGTTTTAACCAGTTCTAAGCGTGGGGATTTAGTATCTATTGAATGCAGATTTTATTGATTACTTAGAAAAAAGAAGGGAGATCCCAGGAAAAACACTATAAAGTGAAATTATATGGCCAACATATATTATAGGATATATTTTTACGCCTTTATATACTTAATGTGGATTGAAAATATCGCCAAGCCAACAAATCTAGCAAAAAACTTGGTCATAGTTTTGATCGCGGTACTCTATTTCGCCAATATTTTGATAAGAAATTGGCCATTATATATTAATTTCACATTATAATATTTTTCCTGGGACTTATCTATAGTCTATACTCTATACCTACTGCATTTGATATGACTTATTATGATAATATAAATAATTTAATTTTTCCGCATAATACATTTTGTATTTACGTATGTACTCGTACCTATTATCCGCCCGGTTTACGACCCGCATCAATTTTTGCGATCCAGATTGATCAGTGAAATGTCATTGGATTGACCGTGAATCCACCATGAATCTAAAACTATATCTATCTTACTTTGTATCTGTATATTTAAATAACTATGTATAGATAGGTCTATATAAATACCTTCAGAACCATGGAATCCACCGCGTACACGATCAATCTGGTTCGCGATCATTGGTGTGGATTGCGAAACGCATATTCATCACCCAGAATGACGTGACGACCTCCGTGGCGCAGTGTGTTGCTGTTGCCTTAACGTGCGGAGGTCCCGGGTTCGATACCCGGCAGGGTCAATTTGGGAATTTATAATTTCTGAATTTTCCCTGGTCTGGCCTGGTGGGAGGCTTCGGCCGTGGCTACCTACCGGCAAAGACGTGCCGCCAAGCGATTTAGCGTTCCGGTACGATGCCGTGTAGAAACCGAATAGGGGTATGGGTTTAATATAACTGCCATGCCGCTAACAGGTTAGCCAGCTACCATCTTAGTCACTTACCATCAGGTGAGATCGCAGTCAAGGGCTAACTTGTAGTGGATAAAAAAAAAAAGACAAGTCTACAAGGCAAGGGTGCGCACAAACCAAGTTAATGTTAGAAAAGTTTTGTATTTTTTTAATCTATACTTTATACTTACAATATATCTAGATACTAATATTATCAATGCGAAAGTTTGGAGATCTGGATGAAATTTGGCACAGAGATGAGCTTTGTTTGTTTCAGGGTGTAGTACGACAAACTTACCTCAACTATGGCCTTAGGTGTCCATGTGATAGCAATGAAGATACTCTCTTTAAAAGTTAACTCATTAACCAGAGCAACCAAGAAAGCAGTCAACATTCGAATGAAAAGTGCAGAAAATATGCAAGCCACAATCAGACCGAAATCCCGCGCGGTTATTTCTGATACCTGCCAAAGTAAAGGTTTTGTTAACACATACGAATATTACTGACAAATAGTTGGGAACACCAATTTCAAAGTAGATTTGAGATTTGAAATTGGTGTTCCGGAATGCCTGAACAACGAATTTACGTTTACCCTCTATGCACTGAGAGTTTGGATCAAGATAACCGTAAAATCCAACGTGCATTTACGTACCTAAATTAAGAAATTACGTGCTTGAATGAAGAACAAATCGATGTATTCTGTGGTTAAAATTAAAAACTGTAAGCTTTACCTAATGTTGATTCACAATATTGGATAAAGATAAAGCATACATTTTTAGTAACATCATATTTATAATAAAAATATTTTTAATATATTTATTACTTTTTAAAATTTTTCCTTTATCGTTGCTATAAGACGTTGCTTCGTACCAAATTTCAAGATTCTGAGTTCACGGGAAGTACCCTGTAGGTTTTGATTCCCTTGCGAGTGCGGTGCGCGAGTCCGACTCGCACTTGGCCGGTTTTATTATATGAATAACGTTATTTGTTGTGTGGATATCATGCTTTGTATGGATTCCAAGAAATAAAAAAATACGCCTTAATATAAAATTACAATTCGGATATTCAATATTAACAGCCAAAATTTTCATTTATAAGCCAAAAGTCATAAATACACAAACACACTTATTTATATAACATATATATTCATTTTAGGTAGGAACACTACACTTATTGACGTCGTTGACATGATAAAAATACGATGGTGATAATCTATTACGGTATCTTAAAACTAAAGCTACGAGGGTTCCAAACCTCGTAACGAGCCCTGCTCTGAGAAGAGACCACAACAAACTCAGCCGGGTTGAATTATGTTATGTTATCAATTCACTTACGAGTCTAGCAGATCGAAGAATTTATATGTGTACATAACGTGTAGACATGACAATGTATCTATGACATACTCGTATGTCAATGCCTTATCTCTGTTGCAGTGTTTACTCGATGGCACTACGTAAATAAATTTTGGTTATACTGTCGTACATGCACCTACTGGTACTGTGCTGGTGCTTTCGTAAGTCGTAACATAATTCTATTGCGTATTAAACATGAGTATTGAGTACCTATCAATTATTTATGTGTATACAGAGACGGGTATTCATATTTGATTATATTGGTAAAAAATGCATAAAATTGCAACCTGCTGACCAGCTGACCAGCTTTATAGACATTAAATACAGTTAAATAATGAATTTATTGCTATACTAGCTGATGCCCGCGACTTCATCCGCGTGGTATGAGGTTTTTTAATTCCCACCGGAACTTCTTAATTTTTACGGGCCTAGTCACTCTCCAGGTCGTCAACTATACCATGCAAATCACGTCAATCCGTTGCACTGTTATGGCGTGACTGAAGGAAAACCCAACAAATAAACACTCGCATTCGTTGTTGGCTTCAAAAACCTTTCTTTTTTATCTACTAGGTATCTTAATTAAAAGCTAAAAAAAATTGTTGGTATTGCTAACCACTAGTTCTCAATATTGCCTGACAAAAAAGTTGCTGCTTTATCAAGCTATCGAAACTAGGACCACAAGACATGAAGAATCGCTAATACGTAAATGAAAATTGCAATTTTCCTGCATAGTTTCTAAATTTTATCCACCTAAGCCATCAAATATACGTACTAAGATTTCTTGTGTACATAAATCTGTGTGTGTACATGAATCTAAGATTTCAGCCATTGCTATTGCTATTAAGATGAAAGTTAGCATTCTATCCTTTTCTCTCAAGTAAAAAGAAATCGCATGCAAAAGAAAACCGAGTTAGTCAAAACCATCAAGCAGCGAAATATCTCGTACCTAGGCCATATCTTACGACACGATAGGTACCGCCTGCTGCAGACTATAATGATGGGTAAAATCGGTGGCAAAAGAGGGGTGGGAAGAAGGAAGAAGTCATGGCTACGTAACATATGGGAGTGGACGGGTATAAAAACCGTCGGAGAACTATTCCGCCTAGCCATGGACAAGGAGAAGTTTAGTAAACTGACTGCTGACCTTCAGTAATGGAGAAGCACATGAAGAAGAAGAAGAAAAAGAAATCATAAGCGGAATAGAGATAAATCTACTTTTATTATCCTGATAGCTTCTGGATTGGGTTACAGTTAAGTACTTGAGGTACAAATATTATTCAAATACTATTACCTCCAAAAAATACCCACTAAGCGTAAACAGCATGGGTTCGAAGATCCTCCACAGAAGCTTGAACACCTCTGCGACGGGGTTATTGTTAATAGGCCAGTCTCGCCGCGCCCAACGTGTACCGGCTGCGCTTGCGCACACCATTATGGCTACACCGGCTGCAACGAAACATATTCACTTAACTTTTTGAATTCAGGTAAATTATTTTGGCAAGTAGGTACGTAAAAGTGCAAAACTCAGCGTTGGCAGACCTTCCACTATGTGAACGGACAACATCAAGCTAGTCACAACAACTGGTTCTAGGAGGTGCAAAAACGCGTCGTGCGTAAGGCTCTGTCTAGTTTTAATGTCAAGTTGTGAACGTCTATCGGTTGACGACGACAAGAGCGCCAGAAATTCAAAAATATTTTAGTACCATCTGCGCGTCAATTAAATAGAACCGTTTCTAAGGGTTTAGGGTTAATAATTGCTCCCACGGTTTGAGATTGAACTAAATTAAAATGTTTAACCCTTCGATAGAGTTCATTTCCCTCTCAAGCATTATAATTGCTCTCTACTTATACAGTAAATAGAGGGTGACATAATTAATATTGGCTATATTGTTTTCCTTTAATGAAAGGTACCCCAACGGCCGCGGACAATTCGCTCAGCGGTTATTAGAAACTAAATTATGAAAGGAATTTCTCGAATCAGTCGGATGAAACTCGCGAACGTAATATAATATTAGTATTGTTAATTGGCTCTAATTGGAGCGAAGGTTAATAAATTCGTATCACATGAAGATGCGCTCTACACTTGTTCCCATTCAGATGATTATCTCTATAGATATTGAGGTCGCAAAATGATTATGAGTGCGCGTATTCTTTAATAAACGTCTTATAGAAACCTAGTTTCTTTAAATATGAACTTAGGTTAAATTCGTCCCTTTTGCTTTCGCTTTTGGCGTAGGCTAAGTCACTTACTTACCACCTGTTGGAGTGCAAAGGTTAATTTGTCATCCATTCTAATATTATAAATAATGCGAAAGTGTGTCTGTCTGTCTGTCTGCTACGCTTTCACGGCCCATCTGTTCAACCGATTTTGATGAAATTTGGTACAGGGATAGGTTGTATCCCGGGGAAGGACATAGGCTACTTTTTATCCCGGAAAATTCAAAGGTTCCCGCGGGAATCAAAAAATTATCTGTTCAACCGATTTTAATGAAATTTGGTACAGGGGTCTGGGGTAGGTTGTATCCCGGGGAAGGACATAGGCTACTTTTTATCCTGGAAAATTCAAGAGTTCCCGCGGGAATCGAAAAAAATTGGTCCACGCGGACGAAGTCGCGGGAATCATCTAGTCTATTATAAACTAGATGATGCCCGCGACTTCGTCCGAGTGGATTAAGGTTTTTTGATTCCTGCGGGAACTCTTTAATTTTCCGGGATAAAAAGTTCCCTATATCCTTCCCCGGGATACAACCTATCTCTGTACCAAATTTCATCAAAATCGGTTGAACAGATGGGCCGTGAAAGCGTAGCAGACAGACAGACAGACACACTTTCGCATTTATAATATTAGGATGCGAAAGTTTAAATGCATGGGTGTATGGATGGATTGATGTTCACTCATCTCGCCAGGACTCAATCACGCCAGAACGGCTGAACGGATCTGGATGAAATTTGGCACAGAGATAGATTATAGCCTGAAATAACACATAGGCTACTTTGTATCCCGGAAAAATCAAAGGTTCCCGCGGGAATCAAAAAATTTTCTGTTCAACCGATTTTAATGAAATTTGGTACAGGGGTAGGTTGTATCCCGGGGAAGGACATAGGCTACTTTTAATCCTGGAAAATTCAAGAGTTCCCGCGGGAATCGAAAAAAATTGGTCCACGCGGACGAAGTCGCGGGAATCATCTAGTCTATTATAAACTAGATGATGCCCGCGACTTCGTCCGAGTGGATTAAGGTTTTTTGATTCCTGCGGGAACTCTTTAATTTACCGGGATAAAAAGTTCCCTATATCCTTCCCCGGGATACAACCTATCTCTGTACCAAATATCATCAAAATCGGTTGAACAGATGGGCCGTGAAAGCGTAGCAGACAGACAGACAGACACACTTTCGCATTTATAATATTAGGATGCGAAAGTTTAAATGCATGGGTGTATGGATGGATTGATGTTCACTCATCTCGCCAGGACTCAATCACGCCAGAACGGCTGAACGGATCTGGATGAAATTTGGCACAGAGATAGATTATAGCCTGAAATAACACATAGGCTACTTTTCATCCTGGAAAATTAAATAATTCCCGCGGGAACCAAAAAAAACCAAAAAGTCTATGGTGTTATCTCAGGAAGTCCCTTGAAGTTCGCGTTAAATCAATTCCTAGTTCCTACAAGATGTCTAATATCTATCTATTCATGGACGTTTATGGTTTGATACGACGACGCAGACCACCTAGAATACCTATATTAGATTTCTATAACCTTCCCAAAATTGCGTCCTAGGAATACCCGTTTATATACTGAACACGTATTCGATACCTTCAGCGGACGCTTGGATTCTAAAAGGAAGAGGCAAATTAGGTTTTTGTTCGTTACCCCCAACATGTCAATAATAGTCTTCAGAAAGTAACAAGGTATACCATTTTATTACCATAACGAGATTTTGGTTAACACAAACTTCCACCTTACAAGTGATTCGTAAGTAAATCGGTGTTTCAGTTTTCTTGTTCGCGTACACTTTATACGCAAATTTTCCTATAAATTGGAGAAAATATTATGATGACGCGTTTGTTCATAAATATTTTATGAGCCGTGAATATCAGCATTTAGGATATGTATTTATAGTTATCTGTGCACATTAAGGTATATGTGTCACCGTAAGATTGTAAAAACCGTTAGATTATAATCTAACTCGCGATATTGTAAACCGTCGAAAGATTACAATATAACGAATTATTTTTCGGTAGATTATAATCTGTTAGGTATATTAACCGGATAGAGCACTACCTGGTTATTTATGTCGAACCCTAACCTCACCTGCAAGAAAGAGACTAGAAAACGTAAATACAATGAATATTTAAAAAATTGACACTCAGAACATTGATCGGTTCACAATCTTTCGACAGTTTACAATCTAACGAGATAAAAACAACGACAACGAGTTTTTGCAATCTTACGGTGACATATTATGTACTGTTAGATACAATTTTACTAAATGGGATCAAAAATCCCTACTAATATTATAAATGCGAAAGTGTCTGTCTGCTACGCTTTCACGGCCCATCTATACAACCGATTTTGATGTTTGGTATAGCGGTAGATTACATCCCGGGAAAGGACATAGGCTACGTTTATCCCGGAAAATCAAGGATGATCCCCCGGGAATCTAAAAAACTTAATCCACGCGGACGAAGTCGCGGGCATCATCTAGTAAGAATATTAGTAGGTACGAATAATTCAAAGTATTCAGTTTCTAAGCATTCGGCAACTTCTTGTGACTTGAGTCCCTAATAAGAGACCCACTTTATAAGATAGATTTATTTATATCTACTCGGAATTTTTTTAGAAGATCAAAGCGTTTCTAAATGTAAAGAATGTTTCTATTTCCTCTTTGACGTCACGGGTAAAGAGATGACATAAAATTGTACTTGGGAAAACACTCATCAGATAAGCTGTACCCACATTAAACATTTGACCCGAGGCTGTTATAGTGAGAAGCGTCCTTTTAGCCATCGTAAAAACATTAAGCGGGTTACTTTTGAACTCAGTAAATATCAAGAGTCACGAGAATCGCTAAACTCAGTGTCTCAAACTATTTTAAAATATTATTGGTAAGTAATATGGCTATATATATTTCTAGTTGCATTGTTTTTTATCCATAAGCTTAGGCTCATAAGCTTTTAGTTAGTATGCGCATTAATATATATATAGCTGCTCGTGCTGATTCATTGATTGATCACCTCTCCTGAACAATTTTGTATGAAAAAATTTTTTTTCACTGACCATTTCGTATAGAGGGGAAAAATTCATGAAGAGGAAAAATACGGAGAGAGCTGATGATTGAGGATTTCGAAGACGGATGAAGAGCACAGCCAGGGTATTGAGGATAGGTGGGGGGTGCTCGACCAAATGTCATTCGAAACTTCATCCAATTGACATTGAGCTAAAAAAATTTTCAAAATGGCGGATTTAAGATGGCCGCCATACAAATTTCGTCGGTGTCTATCTCGGAGAGTATACAAGATGGAAGAGTGGTTTCTTGGCAAAAGATGATCAAGACATGAAGATCTACTTGATGAACAGAAAAAAAATTCAATATGGCGGAATTTATTTTTCCATAGAAAATGTATGGCGAATATTGAACTAAGCAAGACTTTGACGCGGTTCCTTTTCAAAATTTGTTTTTAAAGAAGAACTCTCCATAGTTTTTCGGAGAAAAAAATATACAAGTATGGAGAGCGATGATGATCGAGGGTTTGAAAGATGGGTGAGGAGCACGGCCAAAATTTCATAAGTGTCTATTTCAGAAAGTATACTAGATGGAAGAGTGGAAGTAGGAAATATACATGGCTTTGATATGGTTTTTTTTACAAGATTGGTTCTGTATGGAAAAATTGTCGGTTTGCCGTTAGGAAAGCCAAGATGGCGAAGTTCAATGGCACCCAAAGGTACCCGATCGTCAGCGGTATAATATTGATTTTATGCATGTCTGGAAAGTTTTTTTACATTTAAAGGCCCTTTTTGATTCTTAGGGGGGGGGGGGGGGGGTGTCTCTGTTTTATGTTTCCTTATGAGAATTTTTTGACATCTGTCGGACGCTTGGCACGATGGTGCTTCCACTGTGCTCGCTAGCATAGCAGTGTGTTGTTTTCTTCGGAACACGTAGGCAGTAAAAACTGGGATAGAAGGAGAGTAAGTAAGCAGACAGTAGGCCACGCGGTCTACTACGTGGTCCGCTTTAGCGGGCCACGCACCCACGCGCCCTAATATGGAGCTGGATAGAGTATCGAAATACGACTACACGCGTTTACCATACAACTATAAACTACTAAAGCGTGTTCTTGCATTCAAGCGCGACATCAGCAGCAGCGACATACGGAGACGTCATGAGGGGAGCGCGCGTATGCGTGCAAGGTTTATAAGAGAAACCGCAGGGACTCTTGGCTTCAAAGGCATATTTTTTCCATGACTAGGTACTTATTCGTATTTATTCACATTATAGCCGTAGTAAAACAATAATTATAATTAACTACTTAGCTGGTGCCCGTGACTTCGTCCGCGAGGATTGAGGTTTTCAGCTAAATACAGGATTACAGGATTCTAGTTAGCTGCTAGGTCAACCCAATTTTTACTGCATTTATTTATACTGCATTTTAATTGTCTGTCATTTATTTATTATTTAAATAGATTTATTAATAATGAGATTAGATAGATTCACTGGGTAAAATTGGTAATTAATTGTACGTTTCTAATTTTTGACAATAAAGAATTATTATTATTATCATTATCCATCCAAACTTTTGCATTTGTAATTTTAGTATTTATTGTAGTACTCACAAACGCCGCCCCATCCGAAGTAAGCACCAGCATACATGATGAAAATGCCACCGGAGATAATATGGAGACTTCGTATTGCCGGAGCGTACAAATCATTGTGGGCCGGCAATATATCAGCCAGCACTCCCCATACCACTCCTAAGCCGATGCCGACGAAAATTGCGAGCAAGGCCTGTGAGCAAATAATATATTATTAGCTCAGATCATAATTTAGGTTATACCTGTCTACGTAGGCAGACTGAGATTTTCTATTTCTACCGTATTTCACACACAAATAATATCATATTTTATCCTTGTGTCAAGTATTTAGCCCTATTGTACAAGAAAATGTATAAGATGAAAATTATTTCCAAAAAACCGACTTCCAAAGCCACTTTGCTTAAATCCTTGTTATACCCGCCCGACTTCAACATAGTGTGTAGAAATCAAAATTATTTTTCACTTTACTGTGGCTTTGGGAGTCGGTTTTTTGGAAATAATTTTTATTTTTAACTTTTTAGTGTCAGGGTTGAGGATTTAGAGTCAGTTATGGGACCACCTCGAAAGCTTCCTCTAATGACGTATAATTTTTGTTCAAATCGGTTCAGAAAGCTCGGAAACATGCACCGACATACATTAAAAAAAATACGCGCCGAATTGAATTTTTTGGAAGTCGGTTAAAAATGTCTTATCTTATAAGTTATATCTTACATGCGCGTGTCTGATAAGACACAAGAAAAAATATCTTGTAATATGTATGGTCTCATACAACAACCATTGCGGCTGAATTTCAAGATATTTCTAGACAAGACACAAGAAATTTTCTTGTAATGTGCAATAGGCCTTATAATTTCTGAGATCAAGGTTTGTCAGATGAAATTAGATCAGTCATATCATAAGCACTTAGCAGGCATTTAGCAGGCAACAAAATCAATATCACTCTAGTTACTGTCTATCTATGCGATGATTGTTATATATTAATGGCAACAATTACAAATGCGCTATGCAATTAATCCCAGCTTATGTGGAAACAAATGGGATGTTTGTTAAAAAATAGTGTAGGTAATACGATAATAATTGTACTTAATATCAGTACATGTTCAGGGACCTACTTTTACTGTTAATAATGACACCACACATGGCGATTACGTTAATCGTAACATTATGGCACGATGTTGTGCTAAACGGATTATAACTAAGCACAGGTGCCTAATATCGAAATCATAATAATTACACTTTTCAACCAACTTCCAAAAATATTCAGTACAATTAGGTCTGTGTTTTTATGCCAGCGCTAAGAAAACGGAAATTAGTGCACCGTTGCCGATGCATGTGATGTTCTTTAGATCGAAAACACACTACGGACCGGACAGGAAAATAATCCACGCGATACATCCGCATCAGAGTGGGATGAGGTTTTGTCCTGTCGCCTAGTGTGCGCGTTAGATTTAAAAGGGACTATTTCTGTCCGTGGTGTGCTTTAACTTTAAAAGGGCATATTATCGATCCGATGAATAAGCAAAACTTATTCTAAAAGCTTGTTGAATATTTAAACACAAGGGATCCTATAATTATGCAAAAGAGGCACTTATGGGCCCATCAATAAATTACCCTCAATACATACCAAAATACTTAAGCTCATTAAAGGTGCGTGAAAAATTATCCTCGGATAAAATTGAATTTTCTAAATCGTTAGGAGAGGACCAGAGTAATTTTAATCGAGATTGGCTTCACGAGATTGCATTAAACTGTGAATGGCTACTGATAACATCGCGTTTGTAAGCCGTAAGGTATGTACTTAAGCGTATTAAAACTAAAAGAGACATTGAATTCTGTCAAACAAAGAATGTGGACCTATTTTACTAACGCCACCTAGTCTGAAAAGCGGGACAGCGCTATGGCGGTGACAAGGACAGGGCTATACAGGTTAGGAGCGTGCTCTAAAGGTTAGACGCCCAATTTTTTTCTATGAAAGGGCCCATCTAGTACCTACATATATATCGATGATTGAATTTGATTACCTTGGCTATCCTATAAACGGGAGCCGTTTGGAAGAACATAGCACTGTTGATAACTCCGAACATGCCTTCAGTGAACGCTGTGTCTAATCCACCAGCATTTGCCACTAGTAGCGCTATTTGATTCTTTAAACCGAGTCCTCTGGCACTAAGCGAATTCGTTGTGGGTACAACTACCGCTGGTGAAACTGATGATAATATGGCACCGAGATGTAGACCTAAAAACAAACATTGAGTAATACTAAATGATAACCTAAGTATATATTTTGATCCTCGGATTATTCAGTCTATACACCCACCGCTGTCACCATGTAGTGGAACGACCAACTGCTCGGTAGAGACTGTTTTAATTCTTGCAATTTTATTCAACTACCTACATATAAAATTAATAATATATACAACATAGTTTAGCTTTTTAATATATTTTTTAATTTCCAATTAAAAAATATTATAAAACTATGAATTATTATGTTTTTGGTGACTATGATCATTGAGTGCCTTATGAGTTGGTCCAAGTAATCAATTATTTTGATCTATGTAAAGTCAACGTCGCGTTGCATCGTATGCGTAACAGAATAGTTTCGATTTGCCATTAAATGTTATCAGGTGTTCAATTTAGGGATTGTGAGAAAAGTTCTTGGTTTTGTTGCCGCTATTTCCTGTTACCGAGCGAATGATATTACTTATTAACGTTTTGTACTAACCCCAGTACCAAGGGAATCCGAGGAGCACATGAGTGAAGAAGGCCGTCGACAAACACTCGACGATCCAGGGAAGGGTCGCCAATGAGAATACTTTGACGGAATTTCTTTTTATGTATTCCCAATTCCACGCGAGTGGGCCCTTTGTCAGAATTATAACAGGATAAATTCGTCTGAAAATTATTTTACAAAAAAAATTGGACAACGTTACCACACTATTATCCCTATTACTTGATCTAAGCTTGTGTTAGAATGATCATGAAGAATGTCTGAAACAATACCATTTTCCCAGGGAGGGAACCTTAACTCCGAAATGGGCAAAGCCATGTCTGAGGTTTGACTTGATAGAAGTTTAAGAAAATTGGAATCAAATTTTTTTATTAGACTATTTTGGAACTTAAAAATGCAGTCCCAGATAAAGCAGTTTTTTAGGCGGTAGGTACATTAATTACCCAAACAATCCAGTACACTTTTCCTTGATTCTTTCATGGTACGGAACTTTCGGTGTGCGAATCCGGTGCCGAAGGTAAGTATATTGGATTGGATAAACTATACTGTCGTGAGAGATAATATTATATTGTACTCGGCTGTGGTTGTATTGAACGCCTGCTTTATTATGAAAAGCGTATGTTGTTTTGTCGAACCTGTATTGATTACATCAAATTTATTGCAAAACTTCGTTGTACATTGCTATAAAACTAAACTTTTGTATAACTAAGAACCATTAGTGTACGTAAAATATTAATACTTTGCATTAAATAGCCCCTGGTTATTAACTGCTTGCACTGTAGGTACCTATAACTAGTGGTGCGTCCGAGTTTGGACGAATAGACGTACAAACTGTTTATAATTACTTATTTACGTAGAAATATTTTTACCAGTAGTTGTAGAAGTAATTACGTTCACTAATTCAGAAGTTATACGGCTGTGACAGATGGACGGACGGTCAGACGGACAAGTGCAAATTCACTCAAGTAGACTCAACACAACTTGCAGCAGCTTATTACTTGTTTGTAAAAGTTCCCCGTTGAGTTTATAAACGAAAATGTATGAGTCGGATCAATGTTTTTTAACAACTAGCTGAGCGACGCTTTTAAAGCTTGTATACCTAAGATGAAAGTCTATCGCGTCTGCAGTTGGATTTTCCAGGAAGTTTACCGGAAAGAGGGTTCTACATAAGGCTCCTATTAAAGTCATTCCGACAACTGGGCTTATTGTTGTGTATCTTTCCAAAGTGTGACCAAAGACGTATCCTGTTAGAATCAGAAGTGTTAAATTGAACACAAAACCTCCAGGAACTACCAAATCCTTGAGTAGGAACCACGACGTGCCCCATAGAAGTATACCTGCAATGAACAACATAAGTGTTGACAATGTGTGACGTACGCCTTTATAGGCACACAGCAAAAGTGTACGGTTACACTATCCATTAACTTATTAAGGTAAGTATCAAAATTACTTCTCTAAGGCCTTATTATTTACACTCCCTCATGAAGTTGTCTAAGACTTCTTGCTCAAAACTTTTGCAAAATGATCTCATCAATTTAGCTACAATCCAAAAGGCAACTATTTACGCTGGATTCAAGTAAAACTATGTTGGTTATTTTATAATATACCAAAATATTGTTGATTGAATAAACCAAAATATTGTTAGTATTTGATTGAATATCGAAACAAAATTAGCTTATGCTTGGTTGTTCGGCTAATCATTTAAGTAAGTACTAAGTAAGTAAGTAAATAATCATTTTTCAGCATGCACTGAAAATGCAAGATGATGAGGTATATTTTGAAAGTGTACCTACCTAATTTCTCCGTGTATCTTAGACTCTATCTTGCTATACTAATCTGTTATTTATTAAAATAATAGATTCTTCAGTTAATCTTACCGCATATGATAACAGCCAGATATTGCTTTAGTTCTACTGTAGTAGGTAGAGTCGAGCCTATTTTTTTAAAACCATCTTTCCATTTATTATTTCGACTGTTCTCTCTGTGAATAAATATTGAATTAAAGAAAACAAATATTATTTTTAACTTACATCTTTTGAACGAGCATTTTAGTGTGGGAACTTTATACTTACTCACGTTTTGGAGAAGCTAATTTCAAACTTCGAAACTTTACTACTACTCGTATTTAAATCCCTCGCATTGTTGTCTGAAATTTTAAAATAAAATGCTAGTTAGAACGAAAATATAAATAATCCATTTATTTATATTTTCGTTTTTTTATTTTTTCATTTACATAATACATAAATAACATAATTTGTTCAAAATCTATATAAATCGTCCCAACTTCACATGGCTTTTCTATACTGAGTAGATATAGACTACAGTGATTGTGATAAGTGATAGAATTTCACAGTTATAAATCTACTAAGGTGCTAAGTTTATGTTCACACCATGTTTATTTGTAACACTGTTATTGTAAGTTTGTAAAGTATCAATAAATAAATAATACTGAAATAATTTCCTGGGGAAATAAATGAAGTGGAATTTTGCATCAAAATCAACAAGTTTAGATGTCAATAGCGATAGCAGAAGCCAACGTTGATTACATCTTTCTTTTATACTCCACTCGCGGAAAGTCTTTAATTTTCCGGGATAAAAAGTAGCCTTATGTCCTTCCCCGTGATGCAACCTATATCTGTACCATTTCATCAAAATTGATGGAAAAGAAAGGCGTTAAAGCGTAGCAGATAGACAGACACTTTTTCGCATTTATATTTATAGATATATTATGAGTTTTATTATTATTTATTTATTTAGTATGGATGGATTAAGATATTAAGACTATAATGTAATTGGACTTACCGGTATATACTGACGCGTTTGTCATTTCTTAACATTTATGCAATACGTGACACTGTATTAGTTTTTTATATATATTTTCGTAAGCACAGCACTCTCCTTGTTTCCCCTAATGAAACTGACCGATCTCAGATATAGTTCTTGTAATAATGCATTTGTTCGCATGCGCGCTCGCCTCAATTGATATAATAGAAACCACATTAATCATTGGGCGTCGAATAATTGTTTAACAAGAATGTGCGTCCACAGCGTTGAGTTTGAAAATAATTCAATAAGTTTTATAAAAGAACTCCTTGTGACACATAATGTTATTATAATTTTAATGAATGAAAGTACCTACTACATACTTGCAGGTCATTATTTTAAAGACAACTGTATTGATTAATTAATAATTTGTAGTTTTACACACGTTCGGTAATGGCGCACTAGAAATATAATTGTCACTTGTTTTGTAATCAATTAAATTAATAGAAACAAACTTAATCCTGTCAGTAAGACACTTGTATTAACAGTTTGTATACTCGTAGATAACTGGACCATGTTTCTGTAACCGACTTGGCGCAATATCAATAGGATTCTTATTTTTAGTATTTCGTCTCGCGAAACCTTGTTATTATTGTTTTAAATATATTCTCGTGACATAGTTATGCAATCGTTCAATGTACGTAAGGGCTAAAGTATAAATAATACTTTTACTATCAGCGATCGGCAACTAAATAGCTTTTGCATGGGATTGCTTGCGCTCAAAACGCATTTAATCGACTATTTCGATGCTACAACGCGTTTTGGCAACAAGTTGCGTTTGACCGGGGTATCAAAATGACAGACGTTAGAGCCCCAAAATATGTTTAGGAGGGTACTGTTGGATTACGGAATAATACTCTGGTAATGATAATCTAGTAATTTGTTTTAATATTTACAACTAGCTGATGCCCGCGACTTCGTCCGCGTGGATTGAAGTTTTTTGGTTCCCGCGGGAACTCTTTAATTTTCCGAGATAAAGCTTATGGGTTACTAGCTTATGCCCGCGACTAAGTCCGCGTGGATTGAGGTTTTTTGGTTCCCGCGGGAACTCCTTAATTTTCCGGGATAAAAAATGTAGCCTATGTGCTATTCCAGACTATATTCTATCTCTGTGCCAAATTTCAGCCAGATCCGTTCAGCCGTTGGCGCGTGATTGAGTAACAAACATCCATACATCCATACATCCATCCATCCAAACTTTCGCATTTATAATATTTATATTATAAATTATTTGATTCCGGACTATAATCTATGTCTGTGCCAAATTTTATCCAGATCTGTTCAGCTGTTTTAACGTGAATGAGTAACAAACATAAATAAGTCTAAACTTAAACTAAGTGTCCGTTCATGTCCATGGCAGATGGGAGGTAGGCGTTTGTGCATCGCAAAGCTAGTTTTTTTGTAGGCCTATTACGAAACTTACGGCAAATAACTACGTACTTACCTACGGTGCCATTTGAATCCTGGTAATGGTATGGGTCCATATCACGCAATGAAGCGCTGCGACTGGCGTTCCAATGGGTGCGGAATAAATTAAGCAGTTACTGCATAGCGTCCGCTAAAAATGATAAAAATAATATGATGTGCTGAGTTTATCGCAGCTTCTATAGCTTTCAAAAAGCGATCGATTTGCAGATTACCTTTTCTAAAAGTATCGCGTCTGCTTTAGCCCTTATGAAGAGTATTTTTGTCTTTTTGTTTTTTTTGGTGTTTACATGTTTTGATCACGATCTCGCCATGATAGTGAAAGATGATAGATTTCAAGAGAATGCACTTTATATAGCGGCCATTTTCATCTCTCTTTGAGTCGTATTTCTCATCACTGAGGGTCGTGACCCCTTTCCATTAATGACATAATGGTAGGAGTATTTTTAATAAATAAACCTTTATTTGGAATTACCAAATATACAGTAAAGAAACAAAAACAAAATTACAAGAAAAAAACTTGAGAACTAGACTCTTCTTCTTGAGATAATAATAAGCAGTTTTCATAGATGTGCTCAAATCTTTGGCACTCCAATTTTCTATAATTTTTTCTCACTCTACCTATTTTTCTGGGGGGTTAAAAGCTAGCCTATCATAAAGATTGTTTCTTGTGTAGAGATAAAAGAATGTGATTTGCAAGCACTTGCCATTTTTTTTACACAAAACACGTTATTAACCAAGAGAGCACCGCAAAGATGGGTTGTCGCCTCGCTTAATGAGACACGCAGCTTAACGTAGAGTTAACATGTCATCATGGCCAGTTTCTGTATGCAGCCGCAAAAGAAAGCCATTCCGGCGACAAACAATAACGTAGATACGGTCGGAAACGCTTTTCACGCTAGACCGGAGAACGTAAGAGAGGGTATATAAAGAGCAGGCAATTTTCTCTATAATACTCGTCGGATGCTGGCTGCTCATTAACTATGAACGATGTCATCAAGACGCTTCTTCAGTAGAAAAAAACACGCTAAACAGCGGCACTCTTCACGAATAAATGCTCGGGCGAGACGCTTTTGAGCGACCACAGCTACAAAGTGCATATAAATTGCACCGCAAAATTGATACGGAAGACGTAAAAGAACTCTATTGCGCACATTTGAATGACAAGCTCGGGGCAACTCACCTAGGAATCTACGGGATCTATTAATAGAAATGTATAGAGAACGGTGCAGTACTAAAAAATGGGCTGCATTACTTTCAAAAGATGTCTATGGTTAGGTTAGGTTATGTGCAAAATCCAAATGTATTATAGTTGTTAACATAGATCGTATGCTAAGCGTGTGGTATACAGCACACACTATAAATAATTTATACTGTAAATGTACCTACTTGTCCAGACAAGTACCTCGTTATCTATTTGTAGGTAAACATGTAAAACCGTTACCCAACCATTTTTAAGACCTTATTAAAATAATGTCGCCAGTTTTGGGTCGTATCTAAAATATTTTGCGTATAATAACCGATTTCCTTTTGTAGAATAAACAGACATCGCTAGAGTATAGACTGTGACGGAGAGGGGATACAGTAAACAATTTGTATGAGGATTTTCATGCGTTGTGTGTGACGTATTTATGAGCTCGGCAAAGTCTCCATGAAAAACAATATGAATTATCATGGTCTGACATTGCTATTAGGGTAATCGCAAATGATTTGCTGTTGAGGAGTTCCGCCCTCCATATAATACCTACTAACAGACTTACATACTCATGAAAATCTGATCAGTAAAGATTTGATCTTAATTGATGATCACTTCGATAATAGAGGCATATTTTCTAATATGCATCTATTAAGTAGTGAAGTGAACTAACAGCATGTTTACGATAATTCCCGCTATGCCACACAAAATGCTTAGCAAGGGAAACAACCATTTTGAAAAGCAATGTTTGAACATTGGTTCACTTTCGACCAGGTCATAGGAGTAGAATATAATACCTTCATGTTATACTCTAGTACCTACTAAGACAACATAAATTGCGAGGTTTAAATAATCCAAGGCACAATGGCAGGTTTAGTAAAGTTACACGACTGTTTCTGAGACACGTTTCTGCTTTCCTATTACGTTTTCGGTCTTCACTGGACGATACCTACTCCAAGTCGGGAACATCGTAAACTTATCAAGCCCGACAATGGTAACTAAAATTTACGTAGACGGCTGGTCCTCTGTTTCGAGTTTTAGCCATTAATGTTGTATTTTCTTCTAAGCTCCATGGAAAAATATTATATGTACCTTTTTTCAGGGCAGAAGTTTTAATGTGATGTTATTTAGTTTTTTTCGTTTGGTTTTTTATAGAAATAATTTGTAGTTATTTATGGTTTCTACAATTCTTTCTCCCATTCGGACAACACTATACCACAAAGAATACTATAAACGGACGGCAAAGGGTCGTTGTAATAAAAGTTCTAGTTATTTTCAAATAGAACTTTCCATAAAATTATTTTATATACACTATGCTCCTTCACTTTCACTTTTTGTACCTTTTCTAAACTTCTAAACTAATATTATAAAGAAAAAAGATTTGTTTGTTTGTAATGGATAAACTAAAAAACTAATCGACCGATTAAAAAAAAAAATTCACCTATAGAAAGCTACTTTATCTGCGCGTAACATAGGCTATATTTTATTTTCAAAAAATTAGAGATCCCTACGAAAATTGCAATAATAATTTGATTTTTTCAACTTCTTACGTTAAACCTCTATTCGTCTATTAATTTTTTTATTATATTCAAATTCTGACTGACTTTTATAGGTATCATATTTGTCAATTGTATGTCATAATAAATACAAGAGAACTTACTAACATTTTTTTAAACATTTTAATATCTAACTGTTGTAGACAGACTGCGAAATGCCTAAAAGAGCCAGGTCTCAACTTAGTTGTTAGTTCTAAACATAGTTCCCAGGCGAGGGCAGCGAATATACGTCGTATTGGAGACTCAAGTGCCAAGCGTTCACAGCGGTTTGCTGAACAAAATTTGAGAACGTATGGTGGAGTTGTTCGTCTCAGTGCCGACTGACCATTATTGGGTATGGACTATTTTGATCAAGTGCTACCCGTGTGAAGCCGGGGCGGACCGCTAGTCATATTAATAGGTACTTCACATTTTTTACATTTCATGTTAACTCAAAATTATTGTAATCACTTCACTTAGCTTGTATTCATATGATGATTTTTATTTTTAGTAAAATGTAAGTGAGTGTTAGTAAACCTATTTTAAACTAGCGGGCGCCCGCAACTTCGTTCGCGTGGTATAAGTTTGTTTTCCCACAGGCACTCCTTAATTTTCCGGGATAAAAAGTAGCCTATACCACTCTCCAGGTCCTCAACTACACGTGCAAAATACCCGTTGCTCTGTTGCGGCGTGATTTAAGAACCAACTCTCTATTTCACCCCTTTGGGGGTAGAATTTTCAAAAACTGTGAAACACACATTTCTTTGTTTTTAACCGGTAGCTCGCATACCTACCAAGTTTCATGGCTATAACTTGAGCAATGAAGGACTTTCATACAAACTTCCAACCCGTATTTTACCCCTTCGGGGGTGAAATTTTGAAAAACTGTGACATACGTACTCCTTTATTTTTTTACCGAAAGCCAAAATACCAACTTTCGTTGAAAGAACTTGTAAAATGTCTTGAGAAATAAAGGCCTTTTATACCAACTTTCATCCCCTATTTCACCCCTTTGGGGGTCGAATTTTCAAAAACTATGAAACATGTGTGTCTTCATTTTCAACCCGCAGCTCATATACCAAGTTTCATGGCTATAACTTGAGAAATGAAGGACTTTCATACAAACTTTCAACCCCTATTTTACCCCTTTTTGGGGAGGAATTTTGAAAAACTGTGACACACGTACTTCTTTATTTTTTACCGTTAGCCAAAATACCAAGTTTCGTTGATATAACTTGTAAAATATCTTGAGAAATGAAGGCCTTTCATACCAACTTTCATACCCTATTTCACCCCTTTGGGGGTCGAATTTTCAAAAACTGTGAAATACGTATTTCTTAATTTTCAGCTCGCAGCTCATATACCAAGTTTCATGGCTATAGCTTTCATACAAATTTTCAAACCCTATTTTACCACTTTAGGGGTTGAATTCTGAAAAACTGTGACACACGTAATTCTTTATTTTTTAACCAAACTCATAATACCAAGTTTCGTTATCTATCTTGAGAATATCTTGATAAATGAAGGACTGTCATGCAAACTCTCATCCCCTATTTCACCCCTTCGGGGTTGAATATTTAAAAACTGTGAAATACGTATTTCTTCATTTTCAACCAGTAGCTCGTCTCCCAGTTTCATGGACATAACTTGAGAAATGACGCACTTTCATACAAACTTTCACCCCCTATTTCACCTTCTTAGGGGTGGAATTTTGAAAATCCTTCCTTAGTGAGCGCCTACGTCACAAAAGGAACCTACTGTCAAAATTTCATATTTCTAACCCTAGCGGTTTAGGCTGTGCGTTGATTAGCTAACGATTTTATATATATATACTAGCAGATACCCGCGGCTTCGCCCGCGTAAATTTTAGTTTTCCCTATTCTCACGGGAACCATGGATTTTTCCGGGATGAAAAGTAGCTTATGTGTTAACCCAAGATGCAATTTATCGCCATTCCAAATTTGAGCCAAATCGGTTCAGTAGTTGCGGCGTGAAGGAGTATTGAAGCTTGGTAAAATACGAAATTTGGAGCCCCGTTTCACCCCTTTAGGGGGGGAATTTTGAAAAATCCTTTCTTAGTGCACCCCTAGACCTCATATGGAACCTGTGTGCCAAATTTGAAGTCTCTAGACCCAGCGGTTTGGGCTGTGCGTTGATATGTCAGTGAGAGCATGAGTCAGTATCTTCTTTGATATACCATGAAATTTTCCGGGATAAAAAGTAGCCTATGTATCAATCCAGGATAAAATCTATCTCCTTTCCGAATTTCAGTCATATCAGGTCAGTAAGTGCAGCGTAAAGTAGTATTTTTCACGCGTGAATATCAATTTTTCAGTTTTCCCGCAAAAACCATGGATTTTTCCGGGATGAAAAGTAGCTTTTTTATTAACCCAGGATATCATCTATGTCCATTCCAAATTTCGGCTAAATCGGTCTTGTACTTCCGGCGTGAAGATTTTTTTCCGCGTGAATTTCGGTTTTTAACTAATCCCACGGGAACCATGGATTTTCCCGGGATGAAAAGTAGCTTATGTGTTAACCCAAGATGCAATTTATCTCCATTCCAAATTTGAGCCAAATCGGTTCAGTAGTTGCGGCGTGAAGGAGTATTGAAGCTTGGTAAAATACAAACTTTGGAGCCCCGTTTCACCCCTTTAGGGGGGGAATTTTGAAAAATCCTTTCTTAGTGCACCCCTAGACCTCATAAGGAACCTGTGTGCCAAATTTAAAGTCTCTAGACCCAGAGGTTTGGGCTGTGCGTTGATATGTCAGTCAGTCAGTCAGTGTCTTCTTTTATATATTTAGATTATGAGATAAAATAAATGAGAACTGTCGATAAATAAGCGGTATTTAAATTGTGTTTATATTCGTTCACGTCAGTTACCGACTTAGCGAAAAGCTTTGAAATGTATATGTGAGATTGAAGTTTTCCCGGTTCGTAGCGAGATAACTGGCTTCAGTGAATAACAGATTTCCCACATCGCGGCTTCGCGAGGCTGACGTATTTGCCGTATTTGACGTATTTGCTTGGCATATTATCTACATGATACCACGATGCTTCAACTGATAGATGCTCTTTTGTCTTGGTTAAGTTGCATCCATACATACTTACAACATAACACAAAGTTTCACATAATATATGCCGCCTTAAAAAGTACCCAGCTTGCAGCTTGTTGGTCGGATTACGGCCACGTGAGTAAGATATCTTTACTCGTATGGCCGTTGCTGATCATTGATTTAAAAAATAAGATAGTTACGAAAACTAAATGCAAATCCACTTATAAGACTTTCTATACTATTAATTTAAACAAATGTTTAAATTCATAGGTTTAACCTATGATATATCAAAATTGCAAGATATATCAAAATTCCAAAATAAAATAAAAAACCGGCCAAGTGCGAGTCGGACTCGCGCACCGAGGGTTCCGTACTCAAGAAGTAGGTACTGAAGCAAAACAATCAGGCAAAACCAATATGTTTATTTGACGACGAGTACGAGGTTTACTGTTAATATCAAAAAAACTATGCTAGTTAGAGCATTGGCTATAGTTTTTCTGTAAAATATACATAAATTCCTATTGACCATAATTATTTCAGATTTTTCGATTGGTAAACTCCGGAGATAAGGGGGGGGAACGGTATTTTTTTAGACTTTTTCCCCGATAAATCAAAAACTATCATGATTAAAAATAATTAAAAATCTGTTTTAGAATGTACAAAGTAAACCCTTTCATATGATACCCCACACAGTACAGTTATCTCACTTTTAAATTTCAACCCTCCGATTTTCCCTTCTTTTTAAATAAGAACAAAAATAATTTCCAATTTTTTTTAATTCCAGTGTCTTTGGGCCACTAATATACACTACTATTCCAAATTTCATGTCGATAGCTTCGGTAGTTACTGAAATAATCGAGTGTGACGGACGGACAGACGGACAGACGGACAGACAGACGGAGAAAGTCGCACCATAAGGGTTCCATTTTACCATTTTGGTACGGAACCCTAAAAAGCGATTGTGACGTTCGGAATGCGTCAATCATTTCGCACCACAGACATTCCGACCCAGTGGTAGATTCACTCGACTATTCAAAAGAACTTGTCAAAGTCAATTTGAATAAAAAATATTTGATTTTGAATCACATGTTTCGTAGTACAGTTCATGGTGGCTGAGCGGGGATTCAGTGGAAATATTCTAGTAGTTCATTAGCTCGAAGTGTCCATATTATGTCATCAGATATTGTAGGCTTTTATAAATTTATTTGCATGACATTTTACAACCGTAACGAGTAACAATAATATATATCAAATGAAAGTACAATCTTTACAAATATAGGGGTCTGCGATTTGGAGTAGGTACTTATGCAATAACTGCTTTGTCATTTTGCATGTTTTCAAAATTCGGTAAAGGCCGCCTTTAAGGCCTTATAAGGTAAAGTTTATGCATTTTACGCTGGCTAAGTGAAGGTTTTTATCCATACTTCTATACTAATATTATAAATGCGAAAGTTTGCATGAATGGATGGATGGATGTTTCTTCCAGATCCAGCTGTCTTCCAGTTCTGCTGTTTTGGCGTGATTGAGTAAGCTCAATCACGCCAAAACAGCAGAACGGATCTGGATGAAATTTGGCACAGAGATAGCTGATTATAGTCTGGAATAACGCATAGTCTACTTTTTATTCCGGAAAAATAAAAGAGTTCCTGCGGGAACCAAAAAATCTCAATCCACGCGAACGAAGTCGCGGGCATCAGCTAGTAATATTATATAAATGCGAAAGTGTGTCTGTCTGCCTACTACGCTTAAAACACCCAGAAATTTCGTATAGAGATAAGGTACGTCCCGGGTTTGTCCCGGAAAATTAAGGAGTTCCCCCGGGAAGTCGCGGGCATTATCTAGTAGCATAATATTATAGTACAAGCAAATTTGCATATACGCCGACGAAATTACATTGAAGACGTATATCAATCGATTGCGTTGGCGAAGCGACGTTCAGCCAATTTGTTAACCGCATGCGTGACTGGACTTAGATGGTGTTAAATTTGAGCGTTCACTTTGCTTCGTGCCTGGGTGAATATTATGTTAATCCACAGGATCCGGGTGTTTCACGAACGGTTTACGATAACAAATAGTTATTGTTAACCACAGGTACGGATAATTCGGCTTTCCTTTCACCATCTGCTGAATTTAAACGACTTTTAATGGAGTCATCTATATTTATAAAATTCAAAGTCCTGACTGACTGACTGATTGACTGACTGACTTATATATCAACGCACAGCCTAAACCGCTAGGGTTAGAGACTTGAAATTTTGACAGTAGCTTCCTTTTGTGACGTAGGCCGCGCTCACTAAAGAAGGATTTTTCAAAATTCCACACCTAAGGGGGTGAAATAGGGGTTGAAAGATTGTATGAAAGTCCGTCATTTCTCAAGTTATATCCATGAAACTTGGTATATGAGTTATCGGTAAAAAATAAAGAAATACGTGTTTCATAGTTTTTGAAAATTCTACCCCCGAAGGGGTGAAATAGGGGATGAAAGTTTATATGAAAGTCCTCCATTTCTCAAGATATTTCTCAGGTGTATCAACGAAACTTGGTATTTTGGCTTTGGGTAATAAATAAAGATGTACGTGTGGCACAGGTTCTCAAAATTCCACCCCTAGAGGGGTAAAATAGGGGTTGAAAGATTGTATGAAAGTCCTTCATTTCTCAAGTTATAGTCATGAAACTTAGCATTTGGGCTTTCAGTTAGATATGCAGAAGTACGTGTTTCACCATTTTTGAAAATTCGACCCCCAAAGGGGTGAAATAGGGGATGAAGGTCCTTCATTTATCAACATATTTTTCAAGTTATAACAACGAAACTTGGTATTTTGGCCGGCCGGCATTTTTCATCTTATAGCCATGAAACTTGATATTTGGGCTACCGGTTTAAATTATGAAATACATAATACACAGTTTTATAAATTCTATCCCAAAGGAAGTTTAATAGTCCTTCAATCTCGCCGCAACAGAGCAACGGATCGACGGGTTTTTTTCATGGGTTCTTTTTATCCCGGAAAATTAAGGAATGCCTATGGGAATTAAAAAAAGTAAGCCACGCGAACAAAGTCGCGGGCGTCCGTTAGTAGCAAATAATTACGTCTAAATTGCGCTTACGGTGGTTTAACATCTCGTCTTCAACTCAAATCTTTGCTTTTTAAAATACTGGTTGACTGTTTGATCTATCAACTCACAGCTCACATACTCATATCACTCACACAAATCTCACTCGAGAAAAGCTGAGGCCGTAGTCAGAGCCTTTTAAATCCTACAATTTCTATAATTAATAAACTACTATATATCTTATCTTACTAATATTATAAATGCGAAAGTGTATCTGTCTGCCCACCAGTCTGTATGTCTTACATGTTAACTTTTTTACGGTCCATCTGTTTTACCGATTTCGACGAAATTTGTCACAGAGATAGGTACATAGTACCTATGAATCCCTGGATGGACATCTTGTTTGGATCCCGACAAAATAGAGAATTCCTACGGGAATGTAGTTGCGGGCATCATTTATTTAAGCATAATTTTTAAAATAACACTAAATACTTAATCAAATAAAAATTAAATTTTAAATTAAGTAATATTAAGTTTAAGTTCAAAAAAAGTTCAATAGTTACGTGACTTGATACATATTATATTAGATACAATAATAAAATATAGCAATACAATCAATCAATCAAATAAATATTATAAATGCGAAAGATTGGATGGATGGATGTATGGATGTATGGATGTTTGTTACTCAATCACGCCCCAACAGCTGAATGGATCTAGCTGAAATTTGGCACAGAGATAGTCTGGAATAGCACATAGGATACTTTTTATCCCGGAAAATTGAAGAGTTCCCGCGGGAACCAAAAAAACTCAATCCACGCGGACGTAGTCGCGGGCATTAGCTAGTATAATAATATACGGATTCAGCACACGACCACATAGGGTAAGCTAGACCAAAAGCATTGATGTAGAATTTTAGTACCTATACCAAAAGTTAGAATTGTAAAGTAGATGCCTGAGTGAATTTTGTTAAATCAAGTCTTAGTAAGTAGGTACTTTTGCCTTGAATATTTCAGCGTAAACTTTGTGTAATAATATTAAGGAAAGAGCAAGTTAAAAAGAGTTGAGAAAACTATTTAACAACATGTTGTATTAAAGCTTCCACGGAAATTACCATTTTGCATACAAAATATGTAGAACAACATACATCGTCTGCGAACATTCACAAACTCGCAGTTCCTTTATGATATTTTAGGATCTGGTTTTTTAGGGTTCCGTAATAGAAATTTCCCAACTTCATAACATCATAATAGAAACATAAAAAACCTGAGGATCACTTTCGAGATGATTGTGTAGATAAATATTAAATTGAAATTATTGTATTGATTGAAACATAAAATTAAATAATACTTAACTGTATTTACTTTGTCGTCCATCTGCCTTTATGTTCAGGTGGTTTTTCTTTGAAACGGCTTGAAGTATTGTTATAGAATACATATTTCCATTCCAAATTTCAGGCAAATTATTTCAGTTATTATGGAGTGAAGGAGTAACAAACAGCCAAGCATACAAACTTAAACACATCCAAACTTCCACATGTGTATTATCAAATAAATATTATAAATGCGAAAGTTTGGATGGATGGATGTATGTATGGATGTTTGTTACTCAATCACGCCCCAACGGCTGAACGGATCTGGCTGAAATTGGCACAGAGATAGATTATAGTCTGGAATAGCAAATAGGCTACTTTTTATCCCAGAAAATTAAGAAGTTCCCGCGGGAACCAAAAAACCTCAAATGGATGTTTGTTACTCAATCACGCCAGAACGGCTGAACGGATCTGGATGAAATTTGGCACAGAGATAGATTATAGTCTGGACTAACACATAGGCTACTTTTTATGCCGGAAAATTAAAGAGTTCCCGCGGGATCCACAAAACCTCGATCCACGCGTACGTAGTTGCGGGCATCAGCTAATAGTAACATAAATGATTTCTCTTAGCTAGTATTTTGCTTAAGATCATATCTACTCATTTAAGTAAGGATAATTAATAGTAAGTAAAGTAATTGTTAAAAGTAATGGAAGAGTAATTTACAAATTGGTAAAATAATTGATGTTCATGAGCACCCTTATGTAATTACTGTCTATAAAGTCGACATCTAGCTTTTATAAACAGCTTCGGCGAATCTGCTAAAATAAGCTTTATTTCTATCATTTCTGAATAGTTGGTTCTCTTCCTCACTATTTTTATTCTAAAAAATATAAACAGTAGGACTAAACTAAGCACTTTAGTTGATACTGTGAAAGTATGTCTGTTTATCTGTCTGTGTGCCTTTCCAACCGAAATTTGGTACAGAGATAGGTAACACGTGGAAGGATTTAGTCTACTAATTTTTATCCTGGAAAATTAAGGAGTTCCCGCGGGAATTCAAAAAACCCAACGAAGTTGCGGGCATCATCTAGTTTGGAATAACTATTGTACGTTTGTATGGTTATCTATTGTTATAATATAGTCTCTCTAATTGGTTAGCCTGTTAGCTCTACCTATTCCGTAGAAACTTCCAGGTTGATACACCTCACATATCATTCCCAGGGAACGTGAGACACAAGCCAGGTAATTTGCAATTGGTATTTTACGAAGGTTGTGCGTCCTGCCTGTAAATTTACCACTAGTTGAGTTCTGATACACTAGGGGTGTCAAATTATTCTCAGGCTGGTATTTATTGTATAAGTTTACAATTCGTGCTTTTTAAAATTAAGTAAGTAATAATTTCTTTGCACTGCTGGTTCCTGATATTACTTCTGATTTATCAAAATGACTAGCTGATGCCCGCAACTTCGTCCGCGTGGATTGAGTCTTGTTGGTTCCCGCGGGAACTCCTTAGTTTTCCGGAATAAAAAGTAACCTATGTGTTATTCCAGACTATAATATATCTCTGTGAAAAATTTCATCCAGATCCGTTCAGCCGTTCGGGCGTGATTGTGTAACAAACATGCATCCATAAATCAAAATGAAAATCAAAATGCTTTTTATTCAAATATACTTTTACAAGTGCTTTTGAATCGTTAAGTGAATCTACGACATCCATACATCCATACATCCATACATCCATCCAAACTTTCGCATTTATAATATTTATTTACTGTCAGAAATTTTCTCTAGTTTAATAATTGATATGAATTTAACTCTCACGCCCGCATACAAAATAAATACATATTATAAATAAGGCCAAAAAATCTATAAACTTACGTAAATAAATAGAAATGAATAAACTTACATACACATTACACAAATAAATAATTGTAGCGGGCGGAGGATTACACCCCGGCAGGGGAGACCAGACGGCCGGGGGTCAGGGGGACAGGTTGAGAAACCGCCGATTAATTATTATTTTTTTTTTTCATTATTTACAATATTTCTTTTATAATTATAAACAAACTTAAACTAATACACATTAAAATCTAAATAAAAAACTAAATTAAAAACTAAAAACTATACATTAAAAATATCATCAATCCCGCTGCAATGAGGCAGTGTGCCCAGAACGCTGGCTGCGTTACCCCGCTGAATAGCCAAACTTATATGTTGGCCGAGGTATTATATTTATTTGATTGATTATTTGATTTGAATTGATTGATTAATAGTGATTGATTGATGACCAAGTTTTTTGCTACACTTGTGTTGACTTGGCGTGGAGGAGGAGCGTGGAGACCGAATCCAGAAATTCCGTAAAAAAAAAACCTAACACTTTGGTTGCTATGACTACTTGTGTTGTTGACTTCAAGTTGTTCAATCAAAAGGTTTTTGATTCCCCTTGGACACCCGGACTATTGAAAACATAATTCTTTAAAATTATTTCGCCTTTATATTTTCAACAACTTGAAGTCAACAACACAAGTAGTCATAGCAACCAAAATCATCTTTTCATAAAAATATTTCACCTTTATATTTTCAACAACTTGAAGTCAACAACACAAGTAGTCATAGCAAGTTGGTAAAAAATGCTATGCAATAGCTTTACCGCGGCAGTCTCCGAGTGCCACACGTCTTTTTTTTTGCGTCTTTATATTGTGTAGATTTGAAAAACCAACAAATGTCTATCAAAGAATTTAGTCATAATTTTGATTTCCGTACTTTGATTGGCCAATATTTTTAATAGGAAGTTGACCATATTATTTCACATCATAATGTTTTGTATGGGAACTCACTTATTTTTTAGGGTTCCGTAGTCAACAAGGACTTATGTGTAGTTTGCCATTTACGTTGTTAGTACTAGAAAGCTGTAATTTGGCATGGGTATTAGTCCATAGTTACAAATCGATGATAGTTACACATATTATTAGTCACGCCGACAAAGTGGTAAAAGAAAATTTGGAAAAATAATAATTAATAGGGTACTTCCCCTACACGTATAGTGGGGTTGATGATTTTTCTCTCGTCTATCCTATGGTGTGGAGTGTTGTTGCATAGGACGTTCAAAAATAGTGTAGGTGTGGTAAAAACATTTTTCAATATTCAGGGATTCGTTTGCTTTAAAGTGCCAATGTAAGAGTGAAATCGTAATTTTGATGAGTGAGTGAGTAGGTTGCCTTTTTTATCATTTTCTGTATCTTAAGTAGGTACCATTTAAGTTGCATACTTTAAACTTGTCGTCATATTTATGAGCTTAACCAGTGTTCCTTTCTTTATACTAGTAATACGCGGAATAAGTTTATGAGGGGGGTAAAAACAGCGTGAAATGTTTCGTGTAAAGATACACACATGCGTGCGGTAGGCAGATACGTGGCCTGCAACTGCCGTGCTCCTCCGTTTACACAGAAAATCTTGTAAAGCTGGACATTATTGCCGGTATTTACATAATTCAAATATCGTAGCAATATCTGACTAAACTAGTGTATATTTGCTCGGGGATATCGCTGTGGCATCCAAGCAGAAAGGGGTCTTTATTTATAAGAGCATATTATGTAAATACGACTGTTTGAATAGGAAACCGAATTTGGGACTCAATAACTCAATTTTGGTGTGTAACTATGATCAATTTGGAATTGGCGTACGCGATTAATGTTATTATCAATAGATATCTGTCCGGTATGTATTTGTAAGATTAAAAGATATTTCGGAAATCAAGCTTCGTTTAGTTACTTTACCAACTGAGCTATTAGAACCTACCTTGGAAGTTAGGTAGGGACTAGCGGAACAGGCCTAAGTATGGCCTCAAACTGTGTGTCAAAACCTCAAAAGAAAATAAATATGAATAATCTAGTTTCCATTTTATTTCGATATGTAAGAATTCCACTAATAAAAGCTTATCTACCAGTACGAACTGTAAAAGCTTCCATGCAGAATTTTAATTGAAGTTATTCTGTGTATGTACACTTTATAAAATGTATAGAGGATCATCGAGGCACGCCTATATAATTGTGCGTACAAGGCCCTCTCATATATCAATGTCGAAAAAATGAATTTGTGGATATGTTTCACCATGAATATAAATGAACTTTTGTACACTGAAATAAATTGCCTGGCGAACTAAAACTACGTAGTATAAAAGCTTTTCGCATTATTCTATTACAATTTTTGTAAAACAATGCCACGTTAAAAATGAATATTCAGAAACAGAAGGTTACAAGTACTTTAAGTATGGCCTACCCACTCATTTATGTAGAATTTTATTATTACTCATTCTATTTCAATGTACCTACTAGTTAAACGACAACTGTTCGCAAGAGATCTGGCTATCGGACAGAGCCAGCTGACGCGTCTTAAAACTGATGATGGTAGTCTCATTTCTTCGAAACCTGAGATCTTGGGGGAGGTAGAGAAGTTCTATGCACAGTTATACACCTCAACGCAAAAGCCTGTTGAAGATTTGGCGAGAGATCCCAGAGCCAAACTGACCCGACACTATACCGAAGATATCCCGGACGTCAGCCTTTACGAGATTAGTATGGCTCTTAAACAGCTTAAGAACAACAAGGCGCCAGGTGAGGACGGAATCACGGCAGAACTCCTGAAAGCAGGTGGAAAACCGTTACTTAAAGTCTTTCAGCGATTGTTCAATTCCGTCATTCATCAAGGCACAACGCCTGAGGCATGGCACAGGAGCGTGTGGTGGTTTTGTTCTTCAAAAAGGGTGATAATACCCTGCTGAAGAATTATAGACCCATCTCGCTGTTGAGTCATGTCTATAAGTTGTTTTCAAGAGTCATAACGAATCGTCTCGCCCGTAGGTTTGACGACTTCCAGCCTCCCGAACAAGCCGGAATCCGAAAAGGCTTTAGCACCATAGACCACATCCACACGCTGCGGCAGGTTATACAGAAGACTGAGGAGTATAACCGGCCACTTTGCTTAGCGTTTGTGGACTATGAGAAAGCCTTTGATTCGGTGGAAACCAGAGGCGGCTCGTGAAAGATCATATTGGGAGTTCACTAAAAAAAAAAATGCTTACCAATTATTTGTAAATGAAGTCCATACGTTATATTGTTCCATTTTAACCGCCTACACTATTTACATAAATCACAGTCTTTTTCACATAAATACACAACACAATAAGTACACTATTTAAAACAACAATACCTACAGATTTTCCAGCCACTGTACAATGATCCGACGCACTCGCGAAGAAATCAAAATAAATTTACTTTCGTATTTTGTGTTTTGTTTACATCTTACCGGCATAATACGAATAAAAAAAATACTCGCGAGTTTTAACTCTTTCTTCGTGACAACAGGCCATCTCATTTAGTCGGGTAATATCGCGCATGCGTACTTCGGGTCAGGAGCGCCGCTCCATATTTACCAAACTTCTCATACAAATCTTTTGTCTCACGCGCCGCTCGCATCGAATGCTCTCTTTTACTCTCATTACATTTCAATAAGAACGTTGTACTAAACTTTCGTCTATAGGAGCGTTGTTCTAAGCGCTCCACTTAACAAAAATACCATGTGTTGATTGATGAATTATGTAGTAAAGTAGGTAGGTAGGTACTTATGGATATTCATGATTAAAATGACAATGGGAATAGATTTATATAAAAATATTTATAACGTTTATAGCAAAGTTTATTTGATTATTATACCTACCTAGTACCTATGTATTTTTTTAAATTTTGTGGGAGTTCACTGCACCAGCGCTCCTTTGAGCGAGCCGCCTTTGGTGGAAACTTGGGCGGTATTGAGGTCTCTGCAGAGATGCCGGATTGATTATCGGTATGTCCAAGTGCTGAAGTGTTTGTACGAAAGCGCCACCATGTCAGTCCGTATACAGGACCAGACTACGAGGCCGATCCGACTGCAGCGGGGAGTGCGACAGGGGGATGTTATCTCCCCGAAGCTGTTTACCGCTGCATTGGAGGACGTCTTTAAGCTTCTGGATTGGAACGGACTTGGCATCAACATAAACGGCGAGCACATCACTCACCTTCGGTTTGCCGATGACATAGTCATCATGGCAGAGACTCTGGAAGACCTCAATGCAATGCTCAATGACCTCAGCAGAGTTTCTCAACAGGTGGGCCTAAAAATGAATATGAGTAAGACGAAAGTTATGTCTAACGCTCATGTTCCGCTCCACCCAGTGATCGTTGAGAGCTCTGCACTCGAGATTGTAGACGAGTACGTGTACCTGGGGCACACAGTGCAGCTGGGTAGGTCCAATTTCGAGAAGGAGGTCAACCGCCGAATTCGACTCGGCTGGGCTGCGTTTGGGAAGCTTCGAGATATCTTCTCGTCCAAAATCCCTCAGTGTCTGAAGACCAAAGTCTTCGAACAGTGCGTGTTGCCAGTGTTAACTTACGGATCCGAGACATGGTCGCTGACTATGGGCCTGATAAGAAGGCTCAGGGTCACTCAGCGGGCGATGGAGAGGGCTATGTTGGGAGTGTCCCTGCGTGATCAAATCAGAAATGAAGAGATCCGTTGGAGAACCAGAGTCACCGATATAGCCCGAAGAGTTGCGAAGCTGAAGTGGCAATGGGCGGGGCACATAGTTCGGAGAACCGATGGGCGTTGGGGTCCCAAAGTTCTGGAATGGCGACCCCGCACTGGAAGGCGTAGCGTCGGCAGACCCCCCACACGGTGGACGGACGACATCAAGAGAGTCGCAGGGAGTCGCTGGATCCAGGCGGCGCAAGACCGTGGCTTGTGGAGGACCCTACAAGAGACCTATGTCCAGCAGTGGACGTCCATCGGTTGACGACGACGACGACGACGACGACTAGTTAAACGACATGGAAGAATCAGTTTTGACATTTCTCTCGGTTATTGTCTTCTATCCTAGCGGTTCGAATTAGGAACGAGGACGCAAATCGCTTCGTACGAGTCCGCTGAATTTCGGCTGCGGAAGGGTGGAGAGATAAAAAGGTGACGGAGGAACCAGATCGAATTCTAATTATATCATGTAGTTAATAGGAAAAAGAGTTATAAATCATCTGCCATCCTAAATTCCTGGTACTATAAAATACCTCGACAGAGATGGCGGAATCGAATCAGCTTTTGCTTGACTTTGTGACTGGTAAGTGCAGATATGTATTTTGTTTTATAATATGGCGCAATCCACATTCTAGTATGTGTCGTAGCGCAGTGTTTTTTTTGATAACAACTTTATTGAGAACTCAGCTTTATTGAGTTCGTTGGTTTATCGTTAAAATTGCTATACTGAGAACCATCACAATAAGCTATGGAGGAACTCTAGAGATAAATTTATTTTATTGTATATGATTATGACACGATTTTTCAATCTAAAATATTTAACTGAACAATGAGTTAAATATTTTTAAAAGATTTTGTCTGTATTGTAAATTTTTACTTACTTACTTTTGCAAATCTTTACTTTACTCACTCTTACTTTGTCAGGAAAACATAACTTTTTATTTACATTTCCGTGTCCATGTTGCCAACATCTCAACGCATCTACTTAGAAAAGAAATTAAAAAAAAAGACAGGAAAAAATGAATTCAGTGCTTTTTTAGATTGATATTAGTGCATGTATTTGCGCGGTCACGTAAACACCAGGTCAAGTGATAGTAAGTGTCGTCAACAACTGCAGAATGAGGTACTGTTGGATTTAAGTTTATGCTTCAGCACGTCTTGCGTTGTTACACGTTTTGAGGAAAAAATGAATTAATACGGTAAAAAATGAGAATAACTTTCACCCGTTGTCCTATTTGAGCGACAAACGCGACATCGCGACTCGATACGACGCGACACGACAGTATCAAACAGTAGCTGACACTTCTCGTGGCCTATGGTGTCGCGTTGACAAGTTTGTCATTTTCTATGGCGGCGTATCGCATCGCGTCGCGCGGGCCGGCGGAGGGCGAATTGCCCATACAAACGTAATACCAAAATAATTTGTAATTCGAGAATATTTCCACCATATTATGCGATTATTAAGATTGAACTTGTATTTATCTAGGTCCCTGGATAATTATTTTTTCAAAATACTTTCCCAAAATTAAATGTAAGCACATTGCGTTTCGACGTTTCGTTTTACGACATAAATGACATATTTTCACCGTATTTGTTTCATATTAAAACCAACGATATCTCACGTACTAGTTGTTGAGGAACATAGCCTATATTGTCAAGTTACAGAATAACAACACGAAGTTAAAAACACAACAATTTTTCATTCATCATTTTTGGTATTCACGGAACAAGACCAAAATGTATAACAAACTCTGTACGCTCATATTGCTATCGCGCTTGCACGCGATCATGTGTCATCAGCCAAATAGAGATAGCAATATACCGGCAAATTTATATTTGCGGTTCGAATAGAAGTTTCGAGCGCCGCTCCCCGGCCTCTTAACCTAGTGCTAGGCATTATTACTGTTTGTCATTATATCTCATGGAACAGGAAGTATAATATCTGTCAATTTGACTCCTTTCATTTCATTTGATTTAATCGGCGGGTACGGACGCCATATTGAAATTAGTTAGTATAAATACGAGTGTTTTTACGATAGTAATTCAGTCTCCTGCCGGCGGACTTTGATTTAGAGCTTAGCAATCGTGGCCGGATCAAATGATTGTTATCTTTAAGTTTAGCCAACTTTTATCTAATTACATTAAATGTCTCGTGGAACCTCTACACGTTTAACCATTTACTCGTGCATAATACCTACTTCTGGATTGTCTCTTACACAAGGAAAGCGGTACGGATATTTTTCGCTGAAGTTTTGTTCTGACTTGTAACAGAAGGTGGGTCAGGATGGTAAATAATTAATTCGTATTTCACTTCACACAGTTTATAATACGTAAAATAGGTGTTCTCGGGACGAGTGTTACAAAAGGTCTGGCTTGAGCCACTCAAAATACAGCATCACCGGCCCCAGCTACAATAATCTTATTACAGTTACATATACAAATCTCATCTTACAGTAAGACGAAATAGTCAAAGGAAATAACAAAAGCTCCGTCCTGTGAACGCGATCTCATAACATTTAACATCTCTAGCCGCCAAACAAAGGCCCTTTGATAGGTACCTACTAATAACGCATGATCGGGCAAGGTATACACATACGGTCAAGTCATTAATGAGGCCCAGCAATAGGTGTATGAAAAAATTCTATAACATTCGGCCTTCCTGAAAACGCGTCGTGTCCCACGGCGCTCAATGTACTCGTAGATTGTGCTCTGGCATCTGCGACAAAGAAAAACAAACGCAGTAATTGTCGTTTGTAACAAGACACTTAAATACTAAACAAGGATTCACAATATTTTCCAATTTTTCTCTTCTTTCAATTCATTTTGTCACAGATAAATACATAATATACTAGTGCAATGCATAACACACAGCAGCTATGCACCTCACGCAGTGTTCTGGATCAGTCTACCACACAGCAAGTTGACAGAGTAGCTCTAGTATTTCTGGGTCTCCTACTATTTACGTATTTGTACACATAGTGTAGAGCACAGATCACACAGCAATGCTCTTCACATAGTGCACAGCATATCACACAGTTATGCATTATCACACAGTTTAATCGATTGATCAGGTGCGCTCCTTGTTGTTGGTCACACAGTAAATAAGCTGTTAGAGTATAGCTTTGGTATTTCTGGATCTCATATCTACTATTTACGTACTTATTTGTAGTTTGTACACATAGTGTAGAGCACAGATCACACAGCAATGCTCTTCACATAGTGCACAGCATATCACACAGTGCTGCATTATCACACAGTTTAATCGATTGATCACGTTCCATCACACAGTAGGTTTAACTTCTAGTTTTTAATTTTTACCTTGTGCTGCCGTAATTATGTTTAATCTACCGCCTGAGTCTAATTATGCTAGTAATTGAAATGTATTGATATGTACTATTATTTTATATAAATCCTGAAATAAATGAAATGGGACTTTGATGTCACTGACCTTTTTAAGTTATTGCGAAGAGCCCGCAGCAAACCAGCAGTTCGCGGTGGCGTGCCCGACGCGCTGGCACACCTGGCACCGTAGCGGCAGACTCGTGCAGTCCCTCGGCTCATGATCAGGTTTACGGCACACGTAGCAATTCTTCGGTAGTGGCTGCTTCGATGTTCCATTCGTACTCGTTGTGGGTGCAGAATTATTGTTTTCATATGAGCTTCTCCTCCAAGTAGACTCCCGTTTAGCGTTGGTTGTTTCAACTCGTTTGTAATTCTCCAGTGAGGATAAATAACCAAAGTAAAGACTTTCAGGTTTGTCGCACTGATAAGCCTTAGCGTTGGCCCTCAGCTCTAGTGGCAGGCCTCGTATGATGCAGGAAATGGCTGCTTCTCCGTCTATATTGCATTTCTTCAGCAAGGACAACTTCGCGTGGTAATATTTTGTCATTGTTTCAGAGTCTGACTTCGTTCGTGCTAACATTTCTTCAAGTCTGTTCACGTAGTCCGTCGATCGCGGAAATGCGGTTTGAAGTGTTTGCTTCCATTCTTCCCAAGTCAAATCGTAATCCTCTAGGTCATCGTACCATTCGCGTGCAGAGCCGCGTAAACGAATTTGCATGATGAACTGTCGTTCTTTATTATTCCAGCCGTAAACGTCTCCGAGCTGATCTATTTTATGCAACCAGCCTGTCACGTTGCTTCCTTTATCTTCTGGGCGAAACTTCGGTATCACTTCAGCATCCGTTGGAGGAACACGTAGTCTCTTGGTTGGTTGAGAGTACTGAGTCTTCAAAGAAAAATTCTCATTTTCTTTTTCGTTCGATGACTCTGAAGTCGTAGATTCACGTCTCCGTTTGCCTAAGCAGTCGACATACGTGCCCGACATTGTTCTTCATCCCACTTCTGAAGTGTAACAGAAGGTGGGTCAGGATGGTAAATAATTAATTCGTATTTCACTTCACACAGTTTATAATACGTAAAATAGGTGTTCTCGGGACGAGTGTTACAACTTACAAAAGGTCTGGCTTGAGCCACTCAAAATACAGCATCACCGGCCCCAGCTACAATAATCTTATTACAGTTACATATACAAATCTCATCTTACACTAAGACGAAATAGTCAAAGGAAATAACAAAAGCTCCGTCCTGTGAACGCGATCTCATAACATTTAACATCTCTAGCCGCCAAACAAAGGCCCTTTGATAGGTACCTACTAATAACGCATGATCGGGCAAGGTATACACATACGGTCAAGTCATTAATGAGGCCCAGCAATAGGTGTATGAAAAAATTCTATAACAGACTGGTCTCTATAAGTATGCTTTCACTTTTATGAATCGAATAACATTGAAAATAATAAACTGATGACAATAATTGCTTATGGCATACCTAATTACGGTTTTAGTATTGGAATTATAGTCCTTATCAACCTTAATTTCGAGCACATTTATACTATAAACTAATTTACGAGCTTCAGTTAGTTTGGAATAATTGAATTAGTTTATCTGCGGAGTTTTCAGTGGTGAATGAATTAGGTGTAGGTATGTATCGTAAAATTGTGGTAATAGCGACGAGAACCATAATAGTAGATTATTCACCACGGGGGTAATACGATGTATTATGTCACGGGCGCCGGGATAAATCCCAAGCGGAACGAGGGATTTTAGAGTAACTCCCGAGCGTAGCGAGGGTGTTGCATCTAGAATCCTGAGAGTAGCGCGGGAATTAGGGGCGCCCAAGATTAATACAGCATTACCCCTACGGTGAATACTCTACTTTTCACACCTCGCGATACAACCACTTCTTTCAGCTGGCGTGGCCTACTCGATTTGACAAACAAATGTCGTCAGTGCGAATCTAGTGGGCCACGGCTTCGGTTTTCGAAAATCGAGTTGGCCGCGCCTGCTGAGAACACATTCTGTTTACCGAAATTAGACTTTATGGATATAGCAATAAGAATTATGAATAAAACCTCTTTGGAATGAATAGAATTTCCTTCAGATCTTGCTTCAGATGCGCGATAATTATAAATTCAAATCACATTATAACCCTAGGGAATAATGGATTTCAGTACAACATTATAACCCTAGGGATTTAATGTCTTACTTTAACCTTAGATAACAGGCCATGTAATTGGGCGTTGTTGAGCGAGTGGTGTGAAAACTTCATTTAATATCACAGCTGCGTTTAAACCACAAGACATAAATTAATGCATTTTGATTTTGCAGATCTTTTACATATTTGCATAACAAAAATGTATAAACTGTGCGTAAAGCCTTTATTGACAAATGGTTGAAAATACACTATCCTAATATTTATTTTATTTAAGTGAATACAGAGTAAAGTCCTACCTCACTCTCTTACTGACTTACGCCCAGCCCAAACCCTTAGACCTAGAGAGCTGAAATTTTGTAATTTTGTTTTGTGTTTTAAAATTCGCGAATGCCGTGCTTCCGCACATACGGCATCCGGTACGATGCCGTGTAGAAACCGAATAGGGGTTTAATACAACTACCATGGCCCTAACAGGTTAGCCCGCTACCATCTTAGACTGCATCATCACTTACCATCAGGTGAGATCGCAGTCAAGGGCTAACTTGTAGTTGATAAAATAAAACCTACGCGTAAGTAGTTTTAAGTATGGTGGTGTTATATTTTCAGATAAAGTCTATGAGCCTCTAAATGAGTCCGCATAAATTTCAAATTCGTAGACAAACAGTTATTACGGAACGTGGTCTGGGTATAAGAAAATAACATTGTCAGAACAAATTAAATATTCAATTAGTCTTGTCCTTACCTTGAAAGTTGAATATTTACTCAACCTAATAAGCGTACGAAGAAAATTTTATGTGATCCTTAAAAGCATAAAATAAGCTAATTTATTATTTATTTAAACACTTGCGACTTGACGTTATGAATAAGATATATCAGACATGAAGAAATAAAAATATTTTTGCATCGTGAGTTAAAAGACCAATAAACTTCTAAACGTTTGCTATGATTAAAAAAATACCTACCGAGTATTGAGAACAAATATTTAAAATTATTAGATGACTAGCTGTGCCCGCGACTTCGTCCGCGTGGTTTAAGTGTTTTTAAATTCCCCCGGGAACTCCTTAATTTTCCGGGATAAAAAGTAGCCTATGTCACTCTCCAAGTCCTCAACTATACCCATGCCAAGAATCACGTCGATCCGTTGCTCCGTTGCGGCGTGATTGAAGGACAAACCAACAAACCAACAAACAAACATACTTTCGCATAGTATAATATTAGTATGTTATAAAAAAAGCTTAAGTACTAGTTACTATTCTGTGGCTTAGTCCACGCGGACTAAGTTTTTTATTCCCGCTGGAGCTCCTTAATTTTCTGGGATATAAATAGAGTTTGTCCGTCCCTGGGATACCGCCTAGCTCTAAACCTTTCATGAAAAGATGGGCCGTTAAAGCATAGCAGACAGACAGACGCACTTTCGCATTTATAATTTTCGTCATAACAATATGAACCAATTGAGAGCTGAGGGATCCTCCGTAGCTCAGTATTGAGCGTTATGGTTTTATAAGTGGAAGGTTTCGGGTTCGATCCCCAGCAGGGGCAATTTGTGAGATTATAAATAAATGAATTGTCTCTGATCCGGTCTGGTGGAAGGCTTCAGCAGCGGTTAGTTACTATCCTACTCCATGCGATTTAACGTTCTGGACGTGAAGAACCCGATAGAGATAGGTTCAATGTAAGGTGTAACCAAAATTCTTATGGGAACTACTTAAATTACTAAGTACTGTAATAATTGAAATAAGCACAATGAAAAAAGCGCGATTTAGCGCCGCGGTGGTGGTGTCGTACTTATTTTTTTTTAAATTGTTAGCATTGAATTGATTTTATACTTAGCAGTTGTAAAATAACTTATCACTATAGCGCATGCGGTGTTTACCTATAAGTGTCTTATTATTTTGTCATAGTACCTAATATATTGTAAAATGCTGATCTATGTTTTAAATGCTGTTGGTAGACCAACTAAACGAAAAAATACCATAAAAGTTGTTGTGCGTCCTTCAGCTTCTTGTGCTTACTAACGCGCGTAGCATAAAACTCAATATTTTAGCACAGTTTTTGGTAGTAAACAATATGATGTAAAATAAGCAGGTACCAATCTGTATTTTAAATGTATTTTACTCGACGAACTCATTACAGGGCAGTGGATACACTGAAATAAAGTATTTCATATGACAGTGGCGAGATAAGTGGAAAATTGTCGGTCTGCAAACAGCCTGAGCATTTCCTTTCAGGAAAATCAACCAGCAGTGAGTTATAACTTTAAAAACGTACCTACGCTTATATTATCTGTAAAAAAACAGTAAATTTTAAATTAATTTGTATTTTTTTTAAATGTAATGGAAGCGAATTTTGGTAAAATATCCTCATAGTTGTGTCCAGTGCGATCTTCCGCATCACAGACATTAAAAAAAAGGAGAATACGAAAAGTGGAGAGTTCGCAATCATCGCTCAAAAAAGAGCGGTTCATACAAAGTATAAGTGCGCGCGCGAGTTGAATGCAGTCGGAACCTGAGGTGACACATACATAAGCTCTGGATTCAACTCGCGCGCGAACTATACCTGATAAATTAAAGGCGAATATGTTGTCTGAGTATCAAAGTTCAACGTTGGACCGATTTTGACGAAAATGAAAGCACAGAGAAAGCTTGCATCCCAGAGACGAACATAGGCTACTTTCGGAAAGTCAAACAGTTCCGATGGGATTTATTTATTTACCTAAATCCTGCACGTGGACAAATCGCGGGCTTCACCTTATCCATACTTCATATCATACTATCCATACTTCCATACTTCCATACTATCCATACTAATATTATAAATGCGAAAGTGTGTCTGTCTGTCTGTCCGTCTGTCTGTCTGTCTGTCTGTCTGTCTGCTACGCTTTCACGGCCCAACTACTCAACTGATTTTGATGAAATTTGGTACAGAGATAGATTACATCCCAGGGAAGGACATAGGCTACTTTTTATCCCGGAAAATTGAAGAATTCCCGCGGGAATCAAAAAAATGTATCTGTCCAACCGATTTTGATTAAATTTGGTACAGGGATAGGTTGTATCCCGGGGAAAGACATAGGCTACTTTTTATCCCGGGAAATTGAAGAGTTCCCGCGGGAATCGATAAATATAAATCCACGCGGACGAAGTCGCGGGATTCATCTAGTAATATTATAAATGCAAAAGTGTGTTTGTTTGTTGGTTTGTTGCTTTGTCCTTCAATCACGCCGCAACGGAGCAAGGGAAAGACGTGATTTTTGGCATGGGTATAGTAGAGGACCTGGAGAATGACATAGGCTACTTTTTATCCAGGAAAATTAGGGAGTTTTATTTTATTTTATTTCTTTGGGTTCACAATTAACAACGACACAGTAGGTATTACATAGGTTAAGTCTAAGTATAACAACAATAACTGTGGCGTCAACCACGCAAACCACAAATTATGAAGATACATTTTGAGTGGACCTAGTGCTAAATAATAATTATAATATAGGTATGTTTACAAGTACAACATTGAGAGATTAAGATAAGCTAATTAATTATTTAGGTCAGAAAGAAAAAAAATGACAAGAAATATTACTTAGGCAAAATGGAAATTTCAGTTAGTAGGTAAGTAAAAATAAAGTGATTCGATATTATTAAAAGACTCATTGTATGATTGCGTCATTCTGTATAATGGAGTTCCCGTGGGAATCAATAAAACTTAAACCACGCGGACGAAGTCGTGGGCATATTATAGCTAGCATATTATAAATGCGAACGTGTGTCTATCTGCTACGCTTTAACGGTCCACCTGTTCAACTTAATTTCAGAAGTTGTAGAAATGTGCAGATTCAAGTTTTGCATTTTATTTTTAGAAAATTGTGGTTCACGGTGGAAGTCTTGCGTCTCGCAGGCAACCAACATCCGTAAAGTGAATGTTATTAATATTTCTTCATTCACATATCTATTTAATAGCTGATGATGCCCACGACTAATATAATTAATATTCATGTTTTCGAAAGTCCCGTAGAAATTCTTAAATTTTCCGGGAAGGGTTCTCATCATTAGGTTTCAGAATAAAATATACTTGTAGTGATTAAAAAGAAAGTGAAAAGAAAGATATCTGAAAGTAAAATAATATATTTTGTGAAAAACAACACATCACTGACTAAAAATACCTAGATACCTTGTAGAAATCTACAAGGACAAAAGGGACGTCTATAATAATAGCTTCGAATATTATGAATCCGATTTCCCTGAATTTTTCATTCGCATGTATACGAGTCATTCAAATGTGAAGGGTTCTTTAGAAAACGTTATGTAAATAAGTATGTGAATAAGGAGGGTTTTCAATTTTCGCTTAATAATAGAGGAATGTATTGTGATTTTTATTACTTCGAAGATTATTCAAGATATCTAAACTTTTTGTTGTTTGTGTAATTTTTTAATAACAATACTAGCTGATGCCCGCGACTTCGTGCGCATGGATCGAGGTTTTGTTGTTCCCGCGGGAACTCTTAAATTTTCCGGGATAAAAAGTAGCCTATGTGCTATTCCAGACTATAATCTATCTCTGTGCCAAATTTCAGCCAGATCCGTTCAGCCGTTGGGGTGTGATTGAGTAACAAACATCCATCCATACATCCATCCATACATCCATCCAGACATCCATCCATACATCCATCCAGACATCCATCCAAACTTTCGCATTTATAATATTTATTTGATATTTGATTGTGAACATGCAAGCACAATTGTGTGTAAGCGCTTACGAGCTTGAAGAAATTGGAGCATGCAGCGAGAAAAGAAAAATTCGATGTAACGTGTACTTCACCAGGTTTCTAAAGCTGTGCCAAATTTCACCTTTACAGCTATATAATAGACTACAAGAGTTCCTCGATTTACTACGGAACCTTAAAACCCCGTAAGATGCTAGCTATTGTAGAGTAGATAGAGTCATTAAGGGTCCTACCCTTGGCCGACATCTAGGCGTTGCTGTCAGCCGCTGTCAATTGTTTCTATACACATACAACCACAGTCTACGCAGGCACACATAGAAGGATTCAGCCCCTACCACGGGAGCACACAATATGCGATCAACTATCTCACTATGGCACAAATAATATTATTTATTGATTGATAGCTAGATGATACTTACGGCTTCGTCTGCGTTCGTTAATTTTCTTTTTATTTCTGCGGGAATTTCTCAATTTTTCGGGATAAAGTTAACTTATGTCCTTCTTCGGGATGTAACCTTACTCTATACCAACTTGGTTGAAATAATGGGCCGTTCAATTACACGTCTTTGGCATTTTTAATATCATAGTATGGATTGTAGAGGTGCTTCTTGATAATATACCAACCGGCTGATTCCTGCTAACTGATTTATAACTATGAGTAGGTATAGGTAAAGATAGGTGTTTATTTGATAAAGGTTGTATGCTTAGGTAGAAAAATAAATTAAATTAATAATGGCGCTTAGTATTAGTAGTAGTTCTGCATGAATAGTATAAAAACGGTGTAAGACAGCACTAGGAGACTCCATTTCCATCTGAGATGTGCGATGTAGATGAAGTGGTTTGAGAAGTAACTAGTCAGCTTCTGTGTACCATACTTCAACTAGTATAATGTGTAATGTAGGGAACATTATGGACGTAAGTAAGCTGCGTGACTGTCATGCTGTCATTCCCTCTCTCGTAATAAATACTTAGGACGTGTTTCCTTTCCTCATTATGTGAAAAACTTCGTTGCTTAGTTGAACCCCTTTCCCCTAGAGCTAAGCTATGAAAATCATAATGAAGTCAAGTTCACAATCGTGCATTGTGGAGGCAACATCTCCTGAGGATGCTCCGGTATCGGAGTGAAACGTGCGTTGAGGGTAGTTTTTGGGGGAATTCTGTGGTGCGTTAAATAAATATATATATATATATATATATATATATATATATATATAAAATAATAATATATATAATATATTATACATAATCAATATATATTTATAATATATAAAGGGTAGTTTTTGGGGGAATTCTGTGGTGTGGTAAATAAATATAAATATAAAATAAATTAATAATATATAAATAAATTCACGATATATAATTAAAAAATATATAAAATATATAATCAATATATATATATATATATATATAAAATCACTGTACCACATAGATATTCCTTTTGTCGCGGATTATAGCGAATTAAACTTCTGGTTCCTTCATTATGATGGACTTCCGCAAAGTAACGCCTGCCTCTATCCAACTATGAAAATCAATTGATGCTGGTGGGTTTGAGACATATCCGTAACAACTAACGTAGCATCAACTGATGATTTTCCTAATGTTGCATGGAAACTATCCACTAACAGCCCACTAAATCAGAGTAATACTTGATACATTATGTATGTACATATATTTATGTAGCTCCCTATATATTGTGTATTATTTTCTAGGTACATTATTGCAATTTTTTTTCTTTTTATAAACTGCTGAGTTATTTTCATCTCTCCTCAGTAGAATCTCCTTTTCAAGCTGGGTAAAGTCCCGTTGATTCATCATAAATGACACAACTCATCCTAAAAAACCTATTTCCATTATTTATTTAGTTTTTGATGTGAAACTTTTATAGCACTTTGAAATGGAAAATAAAACCGCAATTTATTACTACAATATAAAGTTTATTAGTATAAAGTACCTAATATAATTGATATAAATAAAAATTATCCTTGTCACATTTTGACAAACCGAAGTTTTATGACAGCAAAAAAACGTTTATAATATCATGTACTGACTATGAGATAGCTGCACTTTTGGTAACTATCGCCAGGAAGGCTGATTCAGTATTAGGTGGGTGTAGGGCTCTTCACTGATGACGATAGTGAAGGTCTGCCTGCATGCAGATCAGCCTTTCACTAGATATGGCCGCTCAAACACGTACTATGGTTACCAAAAATGAACCATAACTAGGAAGGCTGATTCTTGTACAGTATTAAAGTATGCGCAGTACCTATGTAAACAGTATAAAAACTGACGCTATTCATCGGGCCGTTCACTAGCTAGCACATGGCCGCTCAAAGATGTGTTAGCCTTCCTAGTCATTGTTAATTTTAGGCAACCATAAGACATCTTTGAGAGGCGATAAGTAGTCAGACCCCATCAGCATGCGGGCAGTCCTTCACTATCGTCATAAGAGGAGAGCCTACACCTACCTAATACCGAATCAGCCTTCCTGGCGATAGTTACCAATAGTGCAGCTAGTTTGAAATAAGTAAAAGGTACTCTTTTATTTATTTCAAACCTTTATAATTGTAATTTTACCCATCAACTAAACCGACAGATATAATTTGGAAACAACAACAAAAAATGAGGTTTTTTGGTTCCCTTAATTTTCCGGGATAAAAAGTAGCTGTTTTATTAAGTAGTAAGTAGTATGTGTTATTCCAGACTATAATCTATCTCTGTGCCAAATTTCACCCAGATCCGTTCAGCCGTTCAGGCGTGAAAGAGTAACAAACATACATACATACATGCATACATCCACTCATCCATACTCACAAGCTTTCGCGTTTATAATATTAGTAAGGATAAGGATTTATACCTAGTTTTGTAATTTACCTACCTTTTAGTTATTTTTGCCGAATGCTGTTTACCTTGCTGTTCAGAGCTCTCCAATTGCAATACGTAAATAACCAAAATGTTTAGATAGGAAAGATGAATGTCTTTTGTTGGTATAGTCTACTAATTATAAATTAATATTTTTTTACTAGTGTACAGGCTATGGTGAGAGTAGGTACATGAAATGGTATAACTCTGATGCGATTATAATTAGCGGAAAAGTGTTGTAGGTACAATGAAATGAAAATTTAGTTGATTTGTATTGAGAAACGAATAATTGCATTTTGCGATAAAGCGCGAAACTTGTACAGAAATTATGTAGGTAACTAATGCATTTATTTGCTTCTTCTCTGCAATCTGCATGTGATATTATGTGGAAGTGATATGGGATGACAGCTTTCAAGATTTCAGGAAATAAGAGTATACTTTTTGTTTGTTTTTTTCCAATGCAACGGCTTATTTTCTTTTTTATAATAGGCAGACCTTCTTTTATGTTTTCCCATCTGCAAAAATAATGAATCACAATAAATCATTCTAGATCATGTCTAGATAATTTAAAAAATACATGGACTGATGAACTTTGCTGAGCTTTGATAAAAGCCTCAGGTATGTTTACGTCATTATGTCAAAAAATTAAAGTGTCGGTACATGGGTTTTACTGGCGTTGCACTCTCCATTATATTATGCGCTGGCTGTAAAAGTACGTGGTGACGTGTCTGTAAAAGTTTTACTTCAACAAACGTCAAATTTGAAATCACACAATGATACAAAACCCAACAATCAGCGCAACAATACGAAAATCACCGCGGCCGACGCCATATTAATTTTTTTTTGAAGGGATCTTTTATTTCAAATATTACAAATAATCACACTGACTATTACTGTAGGTAACTAATAAAACAAATTATACTTACTTTTTTACAATAGTCACACACTGCAGAAGTAAATTGTTTTTGTACTCGACAGAAAGCAAGATTATCACTTCAGATCAGACGAAGCTATTTTGACAGCCTACGTGCGACTGAAAACTGCGAAGCAAGTTCTGCGCGTTCAGTAAAATATTGGATGAAGCTAGGCGGCGTGCGCACGTTTCTTTGTTTTGATACAAAACAATAGAGAGGATTGGAAAAATTGTGCCTTTATGAGGACTTTTGTTTTGTTTAAGTTATGTTTCATTCTATCTATCTATATAGGTACTTATGATAAATCTTTGGAGTAATGTTTATTATGTATACAGACCCCAAAAATATTTATATAGAACTAGATGATTCCCGCGACTTCGTCTGCGTGGATTCATATTTTTGGATTCCCGCGGGAACTCTTCAATTTTCCGGGATAAAAAGTAGCCAATGTCCTTCCCCGGGATACAACCTATCCTTGTACCAAATTTCATCAAAATCGGTTGAACAGATACGTTTTTTTGATTCCCGCGGGAACTCTTCAATTTTCCGGGATGAAAAGTAGCCTATGTCCTTCCCTGGGATGTAACCTATCTCTGTACCAAATTTCATCAAAATCGGTTGAGTAGTTGGGCCGTGAAAGCGTAGCAGACAGAGAGACAGACACACTTTCGCATTTATAATATTAGTATGGATATGGATTTTTTATATACTTAGGTACTGCTACAAAGTTAGCCCTAGTTTCCGATCTCACCTGATGGTAAGTGATGATGCAGTCTTAGATTGTAGCGGGTTACTACACGGCATGTTACCTGAATGCTAAATCATTTGGCGGTACGTCTTTGCCGGTAGGGTGGTAACTAGCCACGGCCGAAGCCTCCCACCAGGCCAGACCAGGGAAATTCAGAAATTATAAATTTACAAACCCTGCCGGGGATCGAACCCGGGACCTCCGCACGTTAAGGCTGCGCAAAGCACTGCGCCGCACGGAGGTCGTCAGACCTAGTACACACATATTATACTTAATCCATAATATCTATAATCCATACTAATATTATAAACGTAAAAGTGTGTCTGTTGGTTGCTTGTTTGTTTGGTTGTATGCTTTCACGACTCATCCGTTCGAAATCAAAAACCTTAATCCACGCGGACGAAGTCGCTAGCATCATTCAGTCCATACTAATATTATAAATGCGAAAGTGTGTCTGTCTGTCTGTCTGCTACGCTTTCACGGCCCATCTGTTCAACCGATTTTGATGTAATTTCGTACAGGGATAGGTTATAGTCTGGAATAACACATAGGGTACCCGGGGAAGGATAAAGGGTACTTTTTATCCTGGAAAATTAAAGAGTTCCCGCGGGAATCAAAAATCCACGCGGACGAAGTCGCGGGCATCATCCAGTTTTCAATTATGTATTGGTCGTGGACCGTCATAATTTCAACTTCTTTGAATTTAGTTTTGTATATGGCACGAACAGCCCTTTTCTGCGAGACCAAAACAGAATGAACATCAGCATTAGGTACCCCATAGACCCGAAATTGATATTTCGCCAGTTTCCCCCTTCGGACGACTGTTATAAAAGAAAAAAATCTACTTAGACTAAGAACCAAAATACCCATTCAAAGTTAGTTTTAGTGGAGTTCGTGCACAAAACAGGCAAAATAAGACAGAGAATAAAATACCGTTTTGGGCTCAGTGAATAATAAAATAACCACCAATTAAATTTTCAAAATAAATATTTTATATACAGAAATCGTCCAGTAACATTTTTTTTATACGTATAAATATCGATGATTAGTTTTGTTCAATGGTAGTGGATGCATTGACGTTTGTGTACGGATACTAACAGTGACAAACGTCAGTTCAGGAGCAACGGGACGCAACCTCACGCCTTGAGAGCCCGCAGGCGTATGGGAAATGACTGCCGTATTTCATGAATATATAACGAAATTTTGTGATGCGCGCGCCCGTACTAAATTTGTATGAAAAATTCGTGCTGTAAAAATGCGGGATGTTTGGAACCAGATTGTAAAAAAACTATAAGTTTCATTGAAAATATTATTTATTTAAAGTGTTTTTTGATCTTTTACGATCAATTTAAAATAACTTTTGTCTAAATAATGTCTCAAATTAAATCACAATAGTCGGAACGCGATAAGTCCTTTTTTGAGATTTCCATGAATTTCCCAATAATTTTCTGCCGTTACTATACGATTTTTTGACCACTTTTTTTAATTACATCATACTATATCTCAATGAGTAGCGAATGGTATTTATTCGATAATGAAATTTTAATTTTTGCTACACTAAAATGTCGGAACAGAAAAGGATGTTTCCCCCTATTACAGTACATCCGTCCTTAAGGCCAAAATTTCTTGGAAGTCCACGTTCTAAATGATTTTTAATCAACAACCGGAACGAAGATTATACCTACTAATTATCTACCTGAGTCGAAATATATACTTAGTGTTTGTCTGGGCTTTTGTTTGAAAGGGCTGAACCGGTTGTGACAGGACATTTTAAGGCAGTAAAAAGAATATGCAAGGAGTGATTAAGGCTATATTTATAGGTACCTATTCATCCTCCTATTATAAATGCGAAAGTGTGTGTCTGTCTGTCTGTCTGTCTGTCTGTCTGCTACGCTTTCACGGCCCATCTGTTCAACCGATTTTGATGAAATTTGGTACAGGGATAGATTGTATCCCGGGGAAGGACATAGGCTACTTTTTATCCCGGAAAATTCAATGGTTCCCGCTGGAATCAAAAAATTTATCTGTTCAACCGACTTAATGAAATTTGCTACAGGGGTAGGTTGTATCCCGGAGAAGGACTAGGCTATAGGCTAAGGACATAGGCTATCCCGGAAAATTCAAGAGTTCCCGCGGGAATCGAAAAAACTTGGTCCATGCGGACGAAGTCGCGGGAATCATCTAGTACACAATAATTACGAAGTAGCGGGGAAAAGCGGGTGATAAATAAATTAAATAATAGCTGCAATCGCAGTACTAGTAAATCAAGCTCTGGGGTATTCCGCGACCTGCTTCCTTATGCCACTTGATATATTACGCGCCACCACATACCGACTTTGTAATATGACTGTGATTTATCCACTCGCCTCGTCCGCGTCGTCGGCTAGGAAAAAATTCTACGGATGAAAACGCTGCAAGGGTGTGACTTGATTATTTAAACAAATGTGCGAATAGATAAACTACTACTACTACTATTAAACTACTACTACGTACTATTTTTGAATTTTTTAAAGTATTAAATTTAATAACTATTTGCATATTTCTGTTTCAAGTAAATAAGTCTGTTCGAATACGTCAGCAGCGTTTGGCCACAAATAGATTCCAGTTTATTTTGTAAAAAAATATATCTGATAATAGGTAGGTACTTGTAATATGATTAACTTCAAAAGAGCTATTTAATTTGGCTACATAAGGGTATTAATTAAACTTATTGGTAAAACCTCGAATTAAATCATGTAAAGGCATAGCTTGAAATAAGTGAATAAGTAGGTACACAAAGTATGCAAATTGCGAGTTTCTTTTATATTTTTATTCTTATTTAGAAAAGAGAAGACATGAAGTTATTATAATGATGGATTATCGATATTCTGCAATAACAATCCTTATTTTACTTAGAAAATAGGCTTAACCTTAATAATGTACTTCTAAACTTTCACATACTTCAAGCTTAATTAAATAGCAACCACGAATAGTTACAAACCAACTTCTTCAAGTATACGGAACATGAACACGGAAGTCGATTCACAAAGTTATTAACCAATGTCATAGCAGAATAGAGCAATTAGTTATTCTTGATATTCACACAGTTTGCCCGTATGCCCCTGAGGCTTTCGACGGAGTGTGCCAAAACAGCCAAACCTCCGATCCAAATGTACCTCTAGTTTTCGACATAATGCGATTGTTTGAAAGGCAGCATCTCTACAAACTTTGATTCACTTCATAATAGTAGTAGATTCGACTTCGAATAAAATAAAATAATTGCTTTGACAATAATTAAGTAGATAGATACAGCTGGTTCAATCAGCTGGTTTAATACCTATACCTTGTCCAACGATTTATTTTAATTTTGTCATATGCACGTCTATGAAGTGACATAATTATTGACAGGCAACCATCGAAAAAAAAATGCAATACTGCATATGCGCATATCGTATTTTCCAATAGTGAAGCGACGTGCCATTTTATCCGATATTTCGTAACTCGTATACCTACTCATCTAGTAATTAAAAGTACGACATTCCTTTTCAAAATAGTCACGGAGCTTCAACACTTTTGATAGTCTTTTAAGCACCATAATCTTTGGCGATGGATGGTTTCTATGACCTGACGGATTTATGTAAATTTAGTGTACTGTTGCATATACATGATTTATTTTAACACATTACTTTAATATACTCAGTCATTTGAACGCTTGGGTATGTTTATAAAACAATAAAAACTGGCAAAGGTAAATATCAATGTGTCAAATCGATTAAAACTTCTTCATTATTAAAGTCGATTATTATCAAAAATCGAATCAGTAACGCGTTAGAACATCATTGACTCCATCTGCCAAAAGTATAATAAATAATTGGACAGAGTTTAGTAGGTATTAAACCAGCTGATTGAACCCTGTTCCAGTTAAGTCAGGTTAGGTTATCCTTAAAGAAAAATGTCTAAGCTATCGTGAGTAACATTATAAATTATTTTCAAATTTAATTTTATTTACTCTCTCCAGTAAATTTCAGTTGTTTGATGAATGTCATATTGATGTGTTGTATTGGCTATATGTAGGTATAGTATCAAAGCAGTAGGTACACATTATTAAACACATTGGAGTACCCTAGAGCCTAGGGTTAGGTTTAGTTGTCCTGTATCCATTGCCTGTGAGGATTTCCGCTGCGTATTGACCGTATTGCCGCAAGCCGGAAGCACGCGGTCTGATTTATAAGCTGATATCCGTTGGCACTGGACGTTTTGCAACAAATGACTTCCTACACAGTACCTACACATAGTGATAGTTTTTTACAAAACCTATATCAACATTGCGCGCTAGGTGTTGGGATGCGACTTCATATAGGTTGATTTAGGGTTTTCCAGAATCCCGTGGGGACTAAATTTCCTGGGATAAAAAGTAGTCTATAACTTTCTATCCCTCTAGGTCTTTAATGCAGAAAGTTGCATCGATTGGTTGCTCCGTTGCAGCGTGATTGAAGGACAAACATGGCAACAACAAACAATGTAAATCGTACACATGAAATGAGAAATATAATTAGATATTAAATCTTTACTTGATTATGAAGGCCCTTCTTTTTGAAAATTTGTACACGTTTCTGTCCAAACGTTTACTTCAACAGCTGCATATGCTTCGATTTTCGTATTTGCACTACGGAATACAAATTGGTATTTTGTTTAAGCTACGAATATTTCTACTTCTAGATTTAGCTAACAGCTATACACATGGTCACCGTGTGACAGATAGGTACTGTTACTGTATTCTTATTTCTTACCATAAAATAACATTACTTTGCATTTACCAAAATTGTTAATTTTACTTAAAAATACAACTAATTTCTTTATAGTGAGATTCACCATAAAGTGCACATACCTATCAAATTGAGTTAATTTATGCAAATTTTCAACTAATAATAAAAAAACATGTAGACCTTACGTAAAAAAAGTTACAGCTATTGAACTAAGTGGTGGATTGTTAATTGGCAAGCGGTGTCTACGAAAGAAGTTGCATGTTTTTGCAATTAATGTTTTTTTTAACGCGATAGGCCTCTAATCGGGTATACTCCTACCAAAACGTGAGTTGACCCTTTTTATATATTTAAGCGTGTAGTTTATTCATCATGTTTATTTTTATGTTTTAATATAATAATAATTAGATTAAATAATAATTTAGATAACTAAAAACTCTAAAATGGAAAGAAATCAGTCAGTCGAGGCAGTCTATAGCCGGATGTACGCAGTTTGATTTATAAGCTGATATCCGCCGCCGCTTAACATTCTGCAACACTTCCAACGTAAACGACTTCCTATGCAGTATGCGACTCTTTTCAAAACATTTCTATGAAAGCTGTTTAGAGATCAAGAATGGAATAGGGTAAACTTTCTTTAGACAACGATGGTACAATATTACCCGGGGGCGTAATGTTGCTTTAAGTGATGGAAGTATGCCTCCTGATTATAAAGCAGGCTGATATTCCTGAAAGTTCTTGTGGTTTTTTATTTTATATAGATTTTCTTAACTCACATAAAATAGGACAAGATAAGGAAAGTTATCAAAATAAAGCCCATTCTTTTGGTCGGTTTCACATCATCTACAAGAATAGGATTCATTTTACAGTAGAATCTCTGTCCGTGGTGTATATGTGTATGTGTGTGTTTTATTACCAAAATATTAAAATGTCAGCTTCTAATCACAAATTACAAGGAGCTGTCGAGGACGATCGCAAGCTATTTTATCTATTGAAGATACTCCGATGAAAAGGACGGATCATGATTGGAAACAAGCTTTGAAAAAAATAACTGTCTGTTGATTTTATGAAAAAGGTGGGTATCGAGATAACACCACGTGTCGAGTACTACAAACAATAATTTTCCGGTTCTTCGCAACTATCTCATCCAATTCTTTGAGTGTGTCAGTACCCGACGATATTGCAACGCAACGGTCCGTGGAAATTTACGGTGAAGTTCCTTTCATTAGAGCTAACTACCGTACTTTGTTTTAATAGGTACGTATATTACCTAGTATTATTAGTCCTTCACTTGCACGGGTACTAGAAATGAGGGTTGATTCCTCAACAAATTTGTTTTTAGTATTTAATGACTATATTTATTTTATGCTTGCTATGCACAGTTGGTGCATAGCAAGCATAAAATTTTTTGAATTTGCTTTTTTGGGGGTTTGTTTATTACACGAGATATAACTGTAAATTAGGATCCCTTCGATAGTCTAGATGACAACCCTAAAATATTATACACGTCGCGTCGGCTCGTAGTCGTCATGTAGTCGTAGTTATTTTTTTTAAATATTTACGAGAAGTTTTTACTATAATGCTGGTAGGTACTCGTACCATAAAGCTTTGCAGATTAAGAACTAATTTTAAGAAATCCATACTAATATTATAAATGCGGAAGTGTGTCTGTCTGTCTGTCTGTCCGTCGGTCGGTCTGTCTGTCTGCCTGTCTGTCTGTCTGCTACGCTTTCACGGCCCAACCGCTCAACCGATTTTGATGAAATTTGATACAGAGATAGGTTACATCCCGGGGAAGGACATAGGCTGGAAAATTGAAGAGTTCCCGCGGGAATCATAAAACATCAATCCACGCGGACGAAGTCGCGGGCATCTAGTTAGTCTAAATAGTGGGTCTAGTTATATAATAAAGGCCTGCTGTAAATGTTTTTCAAAAACCTACTGTTGGTACAACGAGCCCCGCTTCGGAGCAGTGCATGGGCGTGAGCGGGGGCTGCGGGGGCGCGCGGGCTGCGGGGCTTCAGCGGGCTGCGCGGGCGCCGGGATCAGAACAAAACTCGCCATCCTACAGTTCAGTGTCTGCGTATTGATTTAGTGTTCTCGTATTAATAAAGAACCAGTAATCATATTGGGTGTCCACGCTCATTCAATGGTCCTTCAAAGGAAATAAATAACAAAATTAACCTACTTAAAAGTTCATCATTACGTTACGTTCGGCGGTCTTCGCACCTGAGAAGAAACCTGCAGTGTTTTCGAACAGCGGGTGCACTCGTCGAGAACGTTCGCTTTGAAAACAATACAAGAATACAAGAATAATTTGCAACGCTGCAACATCACGTCTTTTCGTATGTGGATGGTCTTAAGTGAGTTCGTTCCATTATCCTTATTTTCCTTAAAGTCTCCCTTTAAATACTTACTTTCATATTGTAAAACAGCCTCATTTAGTGTATCTTAGTAGCATATCTACGACTAAGTTAGCAAATACCATTATAATATTTACTCGTGCTTATACCTAACTTGTTACTTGAACAAAAAAACGCACGGCCGCTCGGTCTGGCCGCTTATCTTGATCGTAGGCTACAAATACCTACCGTTCATATGCAATAGATGCGCTTGCGACTTATTATTGAATATTTTTCATAACTTACGTAAACAACCTTACGCGCTCGCATTATTATTGCATATTTTCATACTTTCAAGTGCAATACGTTTGCGCTTGCATCATCTTTATAATATTAAGTACCTACCTTATAATACTACGTATGCGATTGCATCTAGCTTATTTTTTAAAATCTTACATAAAATCTATGCACTTAGATAATTATTTAATACTTTCATAGCAACTATAGATAGGTACAATAGGTGGTTGTTTACACTATTGAATACTTATAATAACTACCTAGGTATTTCTTATACCACCATGGCCGAATACGAAAAACTAGTGAAACGTCGTAGTTGCATGAAATCTAAATTGACAATATTTGGCAATTACGTTAAAGTTTTTCAAAGCTGTGGCAAACCTAGCAATTTTCAACTATTAGATTTAGAAAGTCGTTTCAATAAATTCCAAGCCTTACACGCGGACTTCGACAAATTACAGAGCGAAATTGAGATGCTTTCGGAAGAGCTCGACGATGAAACTGAAGAACGCGAGCAGTTCGAAGGGCAGTATCATAGACTGGGGGCCACAGCTCGCAGTTTGCTCGGCGAGCAACCTGCTTCGCATCATGACTGCTCCGTAACGAGTCACGAGGATTCACAGGCAGGTGCATTTAAATCGAATTGCGTAAGATTACCTAAAATTGAAATCCCTGTCTTTCACGGTCAATATCAGCACTGGCTGGAGTACAGAGAAACGTTTGTGTCCCTAATTCACTCTAGACAAGATATAGACAAGATCAATAAATTACATTACATAAGCGCATCTCTTAAAGGTAGTGCATCATTGGTTATCGACAAGTTAGATTTTACAGCCAATAATTACGATGCAGCATGGTCACTGTTATGCAGCAGATACGACAATAAAAGACTGCTTGTCAATAACCACGTCTCCGCACTATTTAATATTGAACAAATGCAAGTCGAATCTTATCAATCTATTCGCCGTATTATAGATATTACAAATAAAAATCTTCGCGCTTTGTCTACATTAGATCAACCCACTGAGCACTGGGATACGTTGATTATACATATGATGGCCGGCAAACTTGATAGTATCACTCATAGAAAATGGGAAGAACATAGAAATACTCTGTCTGATCCGCCATCTTTAGATGTTTTCATTAGTTTTCTTAGCAACAGAGCTGACTTATTAGAAACTTTGAAGGAAAGCAAAGGTACTGCACAAAAATCCGAACAATCTAATTCTAATTTACTTATAGCTACTGAAAATAAAAACTTACATAATAATAAAAGGAATAATATTAAAATTCAGTCTAAAAATATTAAGAAATCTTATTCATGTCCCATGTGCAATGAACAACATTATCTTTTCGCCTGTGAAACATTCAGGGCCCTTCCTATTGAAGGTCGTATTCAAAAGGCCAAAGAAAGCCGCGTTTGTGGGAACTGCTTAAGGCCAGGTCACTTTCCTGAAAAGTGTCCCTTAACAGGTTGTAAATACTGTAAAAAGAGGCATTCCACGCTCCTACACATTAATGAGACACCACCAGCTCCAGAACCCGCCATACCATCAGTTAGCAATGTCACTAACTTTGCTAGCTCAAAAAATGAAAACCAGTTTACTACTTCTTCGCAAATGTTGCTTTCCACAGCACTCGTGAAGGTGGTTGACAGTGCGGGCGACGAACAGCCATGCCGTATGCTGCTGGACAATGGCAGTACGACCAACTTCATAACTGACTCACTCTGCGGTAAGCTGGGTCTGTCGCGGCGTAACGCGAGCTCCACGGTGACAGGTATCAATAATAATACTTCACTCATTACACAGTCTTGCAGCCTGACAATAAGATCATATCACAGTCAATATAGTTTAGATGTAGACTGCTATATAATACCACAAATCACAAAAACCTTACCATCAACTTATGTTGAAATAGGAAATATTCCTATTCCAACAGGAATAAATTTAGCTGACCCTAACTTTAACATTCCGGCAGCTATAGATATATTAGTTGGCGCAGAAACCTTTTGGTCAGTCTTATGCAATAATTCCATTGATTTAGGTAAAAATCAACCAAAATTATATGAAACGAAACTAGGTTGGTTGGTGTCTGGGTACGTTTCCCGCCTTAAATCACCGTCTTCAACTCTTGTTTGTCATTTTATAAATGAAGAATCTAATCCAGACTTAACTCGTTTCTGGGAATTAGATACTGTAGCACCTGAGCACTCTTTATCACAAGAAGAGCGTGCGTGTGAAAAGAGTTTTTTAGAAAACACAGTACGTAAAAGGGACGGGCGCTTTGTTGTCACTATGCCGCTAAAGGAAGATCCTTCAGTCTTAGGCGACTCATTCTATAAAGCAAAGACTCGTTTCCTGTCTTTAGAACGAAAATTTTTTCGAGACCCCCTTTTTAAGGAGCAGTATATAGCCTTCATGCGGGAATATGAAAGTCTTGGTCACATGACTGAAAATAAGGAGACTGCAAATAGATGCCCTAGTAAAGTGAATTATTTTTTGCCTCATCATGGCGTCCTACGCGAATCCAGTCTGACGACGCGCCTTAGAACAGTATTCGACGCTTCTTGTCAGTCTTCGTCAGGTTGGTCGCTCAATAATATCCAAATGGTCGGTCCAACGGTGCAGGACGATCTTTATGCGATCCTGTTAAGGTTCCGGCAACATAAATATATTGTAACCGGAGATATTGAAAAAATGTATAGAGCGATAGAGCTCAACCCCATTCAACGCTCTTTACAACAAATTATCTTTCGTTTTGACTCTACGGAGCCCTTAAAAACGTACACACTCAACACTGTTACATATGGCACAGCGTCTGCGCCATATTTAGCTACTAAGTGTTTAGTAAGTCTTGCAACTACCGCACCCGATGATAATGTTGCGTGGTCGATTCAGCACGATTTCTATGTAGATGACTATTTAGGTGGCGCATCGACCATTTCCGAGACTATCAAGCTCTGTAAAGGTGTTATAGCGTCTTTAAAATCAGCACATTTTAATTTACGAAAACTTAAATCAAACAATAAAACAATCATCAAATCCATTGCCGCTCCATTATCTAAAACGGAAAACATTCTAGATATTTCTAATAGCATGCAAGTATCTGCCAAAACCTTAGGTCTTAATTGGATTTGCGATTTAGATATTTTATCCTTTTCAATAAATATTGAACTTCGTGATAAGGTCACCAAGCGTCACATACTGTCTGTAATCAGTCAAGTCTTTGATCCACTGGGGCTAGTTGGCCCATGCATACTTGAAGCAAAACTAACAATGCAAAGGCTATGGATAGAGAAATCTTCATGGGATGAAGAAGTCTCCGAAGAGACAAAAAAGTCTTGGAGCTCATTTGCAGAGACGTTACCTTATCTCAATCAATTAAAGGTGCCTCGCTGGGTATTCACAGATGATTCTATTCACGAAATCCATGTATTCTGTGATTCATCAGAACGAGCGTACGGTGCCTGTGTATATATTCGGTCGGTAGGCCAATATAAAGTAACAACGCATCTTTTAACTTCGAAGAGTAGAGTAGCGCCCATTAAGCCTACGACAATTCCACGCCTTGAACTTTGTGGGACTTTGTTAGCTGCAAGACTGTGTAAAAAGGTCCTAAATTCCTTATCCATATCAATAAATAAATGTAGATTCTGGTGTGACTCTACGATTGTTCTGAGCTGGTTAGCTACACCAGCAATCCATCTTAAAAGCTTCGTTCGCAATCGCGTGCATGAAATACAAGATATTACTGCAGGTCACGCGTGGAGCTACGTACCGTCGAAAGACAATCCGGCGGATCTTCTTTCTCGAGGGCTGAAGGCTGATCACATCAGCGATTGCGCCTTATGGTGGTCAGGGCCCGCCTTTTTGGCAAAGAGTGAAGCAGAATGGCCAAAGATGCCCAATGTCCACGATAAGGAAGATCTACCAGAGTTAGTTGCATGCAATTTAAGCCTTGATGAAACGTCTAATGACGACTTAATAACTAACTTAATAAAACGTAAATCTAGCTTATCTAAATTACAAAATACCATATGTTACATAAAAAGATTTATACACAATTGTTCAAACAAAACTAAACTAACAGGTTTTCTTACGGTTCAGGAGCTTAAAGAATCTTTAACTTTAATAATTCAAAAATCTCAAATTGAAATGTTCCCAGAAGAATATAATACACTTAAATCTGGAAAGCCATTACCTAAAAAGAACAGACTCATCTCGTTAACTCCCTTCTTGGATAAAAATAATATAATTCGAGTAGGTGGTAGATTAAATAATTCACCTTATTGTTACGACATCAAACATCCTATTTTGCTGTGCAGTAAACATCATTTTACTAAAATTCTGTTCGAATATTATCATATTAAATACTTACATGCCCCACCAAAATTACTCTTAAGTAACATAAGGCAGTCATATTGGCCTTTAGGTGGAACCAATTTAGCGAAAACCACTGTAAATAAATGCGTGCGATGTTTCAGATTTAAAGCTGAAAATATCCAGCCCATTATGGGCCAACTACCTACATCCAGAACTGAACTAGAGTTTCCCTTCCTGCATTGCAGTGTTGACTACGCGGGACCGGTGATGATAGCAGATCGTAAAGGCAGAGGTTGTAAACTTTTAAAATCCTATTTGGCTATCTTTATCTGCAATTCGGTTAAAGCCTGTCATATCGAACTCGTTTCGGCGCTGTCTAGTGAGGCTTACATTGCCGCATTAAATCGAATGGTATCTCGACGAGGGAAGCCGCAAAGCATCACATCTGATCGAGGAACTAATTTTATAGGCGCTTCCAATGAATTAGCTCAGTTATTAGTTCAGTCAGATCTGCAGAGCCATATGGCACAAGAAGGCATAGAGTTTAAATTTGTGCCAGCTTACACCCCCCACTTTAACGGTTTAGCTGAGGCAGCTGTGCGTTCTACCAAGCACCACCTTAAAAGATTGCTGCAGACTACTCACTTAACTTACGAGGAGATGGTTACTTGCCTCACTCAAATAGAGGCTGTTTTAAATTCTCGCCCTCTCACTCCTCTTTCCTCAAATCCATCTGACCTATCAGCCCTTACTCCTGCCCACTTTCTTATTGGACGCTCGCTGACAGCCATTCCACATCCTCAAATACCCGAGGACGTAAACATCAACCGACTGGAGCGTTACAAAAGAGCGGAAGTCATCAAACAGCATTTCTGGCGCCGATTCTCCATCGAATACGTCAATCAGCTCCAACAAAAAACTAAGTGGATGAGATCAAAGGGGGAACTCAATCCAGGCTGTCTCGTTCTCATAAAAGATAAGGCCCTTCCACCGCTGCTATGGAGTATGGGGAGGGTAACCAAAACATATCCAGGCAGCGACGGTGTTTCCAGGGTTGCCGAAATAAAAACAAAAGGAGGAACTGTCCGAAGAGCCTTTAATAACATATGCCCCCTTCCAGAGGAGTCTTCTTGAATTCCTTCAACCCGGGGAGCTTGTTGGTACAACGAGCCCCGCTTCGGAGCAGTGCATGGGCGTGAGCGGGGGCTGCGGGGGCGCGCGGGCTGCGGGGCTTCAGCGGGCTGCGCGGGCGCCGGGATCAGAACAAAACTCGCCATCCTACAGTTCAGTGTCTGCGTATTGATTTAGTGTTCTCGTATTAATAAAGAACCAGTAATCATATTGGGTGTCCACGCTCATTCACCTACCGAACTTTAAAACATATTAATATCATAGACTTAAGTAAATAAAAGAAAATACATAGTATTAATTTATAGGAGACGTGTATATAAACAAATTCTCAATAAATAAGACGCGTCGTCGAACTTGGACCGTAAATTTCGGTAACCGATGCTTCTGAGACACCAGTTCAACCACTAAATGCTAATCGATATCGCAATGGAACATATTATATTGAGTTATTGACGCCTTGAATCACAGAAATAGGAATACGATACATTGAATATCGAATTTGTATGTAGGAATTTCGGTCTAAAAGTATTTATTTCAAAAACATGTTTAAGCATATAATTAAACCAATTCAGTTGTACACCATCTGTAATCTAAACTAAAATAACAGCTCTATATTTTATATTACTACCCCTTTCAGAATAGGTATTCCCTGCGGAAAGGGGCTGCACTTCTAGAATTTTTCGTGTGAGCAAGCTTATGTAATCCTTACCAATAAGCTTCAAAAAAACATTTTTACCTAGATAGTACATAATATGCCGGATATCATTGATGAAAGCGGTGCAAATATTAACCATACGTATCTGTAGGCTTTTGTTGTGCTTTTATTCGACGTCTTGGGATTAAAAGTAGGGCAGACACAATATGAAAGGCGGTAGGGCGAGACAGTACAATAGGAATACTGCGGCGAATAGTGTCTCTTGAACTTTAGCCAGCATCCCAAGGCGCGTCGATAGATTTGCATGAGATCCGCCGCGGTGTTCATTTTAAAGCATAATATTTGTGAAACATCCTTTAATACCTACAAGTATTTGTTAGATTCTGCGACACAATGACAAAGAGGACTGATAAAAATACTATACCGAACTAAACGGTCAGTATGGCGAAAATCGGACTGATGATAATTACCAAACTGCCGACCAAATTGAAGGTACGGACATGGTTATACATATTAACAAACCAGTGAACAGAAGCTTGTGCATAAAATGGCAGTGTGTTAATCCAAAAAAACCAGACAGTCAAAAAAAAATGGGAGTGATGAAAATCGGTTTCAGATAAATTGGCCGTATAAATGAACTGTTCGTCCATTATTTTTTACGTAGGTGAATCTTTTATATAAAACTCAACCTTTTGTAAGAGCCAATTCTTCCAACTCCGGGTAACGAATTTTGTAATTTTTTTAGAATTCCATCTTTATTTGTAGACTAGATGATGTCTGCGACTTCATCCGCGTGGATTAAGATTTTTTGATTCTCGCGGGAACTCTATCCTAGCCTATATCCTTCCCCAGGATACAATCTACCCCTGTATCAAATTTCATCAACATCGGTTGTGTAGATGGGCTGTGATAGTAAGTAAAGATAAGATAAGTATGGATTGGATGAAGAAAAATCGGCCCTTATTCAAGCAAATCATATCGTATTTGTTTACGACAGCCAACCCACATGGTTATTAATAGAATTTGACGCTCTGATGCCAATATTGGCATTTTGACTCTCGGAATATCACCTTGTCATAATAAGCGTTCGTAAGTGACACCCAATACCTAACAGTGAATTATACGTTCAAATTTGTAGCACGTATAACCATCTTTCAATATGTTGGTAATGTTAAACATAATATAAATATTACGATTCCCCACTAGTTTCGAACTTATTTAAAAAAATATGATCAAAAGTGATATAGCTGGTATTTACCTGCATAATACCAATAATTATAACAAAGAGATTTTTATTTATCCACAAAACAACTAGTAACTTTGCCCTGAACTAAAACCTCGCGTCCTGTGTTCGGACCTCAGATAAAGCTTTGGACCTACTAAAGAGAACGAACATTAATTTTACGTATTGTTGAAAGAAAATATCACAATATTTTCTTAGATCTTTCTATATAATATTTTTACATAATATGATACATTTTATTCAGCCCCAGATAGAGCAGAAAATTGCCAATGTAGGACCACTTATGAACGTTCTTAACTTTAAACGAAATGATTAACATTAATAATATAGGTACCTACTGCATTTTGAAAACTCTTAAATTAAATCGAAATAATTGTGTAAGTATTTCGTATTTATTTTTGATTGTAAAAATACAATTGAATGATGTTTACGCTCTTGATTGATGAATTTTTAATCGAGGTGTATTCAATCATATAAAACTTGACACGCTTTTTAAAAGTAATGGGTATTCAATTTAAATTGCACGACAATTGCACATGGAAACAACTACACATTGATATTGTTTGACAATTAATTAATAATAGCCTTCATACTGTGCTGTGTGTGTACGATAGTCAGTCCGCTTCGAGTTGCTAACACTGCTCAGTGGCAACCACAGAGTACTTTTTATATATGGTGGCAACACTGATGGCACCAGTGAGTGTGACCAGTTCCGCCAGGAGTATAAGTGTTCTCAAATCAAATCAAATCAAATTTTATTTCTCACATACATGCATATATACATTGTTCAAATGGTTAGATCTATTACTATTACAATGCACAATTCAGTGTTCAAATGAAAATAACAAAAATTAGTAATGAGATCAATGGTAGTTGTCCTTTCTAGATTTTTTAAGATCTGTGTTAAGGTCAACTAGCCCTCTCCCTCGTTTACAACAAAGTAAGTATTTTTTGTACACAAGTGCATATTGAACAGATTTCAATTTATTTTAATGTATAGTAGTTCAATCCAAAACTATGCTTAATTTGTGTGTGTGTGTGTGTGTGTGTGTGTGTGTGTGTGTGTGTGTGTGTGTGTGTGTGTGTGTGTGTATGTGTGTGTGTGTGTGTTTGTGTGTGTGTGTGTGTATGCGCGCGTGCTCATAAGAAGTGTTTAAGTGCATGTAAGTGACTAATGCTTTTTTTAAAAGGAGTGTAGGTTAATTTAATTTTGAATTTTTAAGAATTCCTCTATTTCGTCGTATGATTTATCAATAAGAAATGATATAACTTTTTGTTTGCAGTGAGTATATGACAGGTTGAATATGGGTAAAGTAAGATTAATTTTATTGTATAGGTATGGGCCTAGGAAGTAACAAAATCGTTTGGTGAAGGCAATTTTAGGTGCACGCAAGGTACAAATTTTGTTTTTGCGACGGCCTTCAATTTTGCGGTATGGAGTTAATTTATGTTGAAGTAGAATTATATTTAAGATAAAAAGTTTCCTAACACTAAGGACTCCACAATCTTTGTATAATAGTGTGGTGGGGAAAAGGATAGGCCTAAAAGTTGCCACCTTTAAAACAGCCCGTTGCGCGACTTCAAGGGGCTTGAGTGTGGTTTTTGCTGTGCCTCCCCAACATGTGATGCAGTATTGAATTGTAGATTGGCATAAGGCAAAATACACCTTGCGGATCACTTGAGAATTTGCAACATATCGAAGGTTTTTAAAAATAAAAATCAATTTGCGGACCCTAGCTGTAAGCAAAGCAACATGATCCTTAAAATTTAAATGCTCATCCAAAACTATGCCCAGGTATTTGATGTTATTAGTGGAAGCTATGGAGGGACATTGGCAGGTTGTACTATGCTTGTCGTAACAAGAGTGAACTTTAAGCGTTAATGGGGTCGAAGGCTGCGAGGTTGAGCGGATCGAATAGGCTATAATCTTGGTTTTGGAGATGTTCAGTGTTAAAGAATGTGAAAGTAGCCAATCATAGACAGTATCAAACCCTCGTTGGGCAGTTTTTTGAAGTTGAGGCCATGTTTTGCTATAAAATGTTATGGCAGTATCATCAGCAAATGATACTATTTGGGCATTAGGTATATGAAGGTTACAGAGATCATTAATAAATACAAGAAAAAGAGTCGGGCCTAGAATGCTGCCTTGTGGAACACCATAAGATATTGGTAGCTCGTCACTCAATAGATTTCCAATTTTAGTCGTTTGAGACCGACCAGTGAGGTAGTCGCAGAAAAAATTTAACTGTTTTCCACGAATACCCATTCCTTCAAGCTTCGTTAGGAGAATTGGGATTGGTACTGTGTCAAACGCCTTGGCAAGGTCCAAAAATACTGTCATAACTTTATCTCCATTATTAAGGTGTTCAATAACATTATCAGTGAGTTCAAGAACAGCATCCGATGTGCTTTTATTTTTCCGAAAGCCAAATTGTTGAGGTGATATTAAGTTAAAATGTTCAAGATAGCACACAAGCCTATTACAAACCAAACGTTCCAGTATCTTTGATAGGGCAGAAAGTATAGCAATGGGTCGATAATTGTTAATTGCTTTTTCATCGCCATTTTTATAAATAGGAATGATGATTGCTTTTTTGAAAGCCGTTGGGAAGATACCCAAAGAGAAACAATGATTGAAGATATGGCATAGAATAGGTGCTAAAATTTGAGAGTATCTAATAAGTATTGTTGGAGATATGCCATCCCAGCCAGTTGCAGCGTTGACTCTTAGGGAATTGATTATAGAAGTAATTTCATCAGTATCAGTTTGTTCAAGAACAAAAGAGGATAAGCAATTAACTGAGGTCGAAGATGTTGAAAAGGTAGTATTTGGTGACTTCTGCCTAATATTATCTGCAAGTTGTTTACCTATACTAACGAAGAATTTGTTGGCATTATTACATGCTAGGTGTGGAGAGGAATCACTTATCAATAGTTGAGTACTATGTTGTTTTTGCGCTGAGGTAAAACATATTTTTTTTAGAGTGTCCCATAATTGTTTAATATTGTTTCCTGCCATGTTAATTTCCTGTGTGTCATACAACCGTTTTGCTTTTTTTAATATCTTAGAGCAGAAGTTCCTGTATCGTTTATAAGTTAACTTAAGTATTTCATTTTCTGGGAACTTTTTTAGTTTTCTATGCATTGAATCTCTGTTTCGCATGCACCTCAAAAGACCTGGTGTAATCCATGGTTTCAAAGTTCTCTGCTTGCAGGAAGGCCTTGAGGTAGATGTATTTTCTAAAATAGCTTGCGACAGTGACTTAACTAGACAATCAGAAGCAATATCAGGATTTGAGATGGAATAAATATAAGAAAGGTCAAGTTTTTCAAAAGTATTATCTAAGGTTTTGAAGTTAATTCTTGTAGACGGATTGTATGTCCGACTAATGTGCATTTTTGTGGCAATGCCAATAATTGTTGCGTAATGGTCAGTAACAGTAGAATTTAAAATTAGTGTGATAGCCGATAATTTAGTGCGTAATACTACATGATCTAGACAATTGCTGGCTCTTGTAGGTATCGTATGTGCTGGTAGATAGCCATGGAATGCAAGGTTGTTGAGGTAATCCTGCGAACGTGAGTCTAAGGAATTGGGCTTTATATCTAAATTAATATCGCCTGTGATCACTACTGATTTAAAGCCAACGAGTGAAGTTAGTATGTTATTAAGAGCAGAGATAAATATGTCAATATTGTCATTAGAAGGAGATCTGTAGATACAAAGTACTGCAATGTCACAGTTAAGTTTAATAATTAAACCTGAAGCTGAAAGTTGGAAGTCTGGCTCTTCAAAAGTATGACAGATATCTGAGTTTACATAGACAACAACTCCATCACTCTGATTTAGGTGGTTTGTTGTCTGTCGCGTTGTATAATTATTTAGAATAGGGGTGATTTGGTTATTGTTACATGGTAGCCAGCACTCAGTTAGTACTATAACGTCATTGTCGAAGGGTATGCGATCTAGAAGAGTTTGAAAATTGCTAAAGTTGCAATTAATGGATCTAATATTTTGGGACAAAATTTTTAAATAGTTTCCAGGTTCTTGTAGGTATTGATCAGATAGTTCAGGATTACAAGTGTAAGAATCCGATACAGAAAACTCATCAACATTATTATTCAAAATATTAACTTGGCTATGCACAGTAAAAGTAGGTTGATTGGTGAGTTGAAGTAGGAAAAACGACAGGATAATACTAGTTTATACTTTAAAAAACGCAAAATATAATGGGAGCTTATGTGAATAAGAAAATGGTTAAATACAGGTATTATGTGCTTATCTTCAATTTTAGATGACCATTCAAGGTTAAGGTTTTTGTACTCAGCATGATAAGTTCGTGCTAGTGGTGTATGTGTTAAAATGAGTAGAATGAGTAAACGCGAGACAACTGTGTGTGTGTGACAAAATGTGTGTTTCACATATTCATTGATGTCGAGGGGGTGTGCCAATTTCTTTGAAAATATGATTGCATAAATATATATTATAGGTAAATAAAATAATAATTAGATCAAATATTATTTGTTTTTTCAAAATATGAACTCACATTTTGGCTACATTTTAGTCATGGTACTGGTACCTACTGGCCTACTAAACATCGGAATTTAAGAAGTAGAAAAACATGTTTTTTAAATTCTTAAATTCCGATTTTACAAATCATTTTTAAATCACATACCTATCTGTAAGCGTGTTTTGTTCAAAGAACACAGACAGTGACTTGCATCTTCGTTGCTTTTAGGCATGAAGGCCGCCCAAAGGCAAAAATTATGTGACAATTTTAATACCACTGCGAGCGTTTCTTTCCATAGTCGGTGCAGGTAATGGTGATGGACATTACAATTGAAAATGATGCGGTCTTTTGCAAAGGTTTTGTAAGCTATAATAATAATTGTGCTCGCTTTTTATTTTATTTATTTTATTATTATTATTATTTATTATTCATTTATTTCAGACAACAAGACCCATATCAAATAAATATTATAAATGCGAAAGTTTGGATGGATGGATGTATGGATAGATGGATGTATGGATGGATGGATGTAGGCATGGATGTTTGTTACTCAATCACGCCCCAACGGCTAAACGGATCTGGCTGAAATTTGGAACAGAGATAGATTATAGTCTGGAATAGCACATAGGCTACTTTTTATCCCGGAAAATTAAGAAGTTTCCGCGGGAACCAAAATAACCTCAAATGGATGTTTGTTACTCAATCCCGCCAGAACGGCTAAACGGATCTGGATGAAACTTGGCACAGAGATAGACTGGACTAACACAAAGGCTACTTTTTATCCCGGAAAATTAAAAAGTTCCCGCGGGATCCACAAAACCTAGATCCACGCGTACGAAGTCGCGGGCATTAGCTAGTTATAAAATACAATAATACTTAAAAATTAAAATTAAAAAGCAATACAAAATAAAAAGAAAATACAAAATACTGAATAAATATAATAATAATGAATTTTGTTTTGTTTAATTGACACCAATTACATCGGCTTTTATTAAGTAAGTATTTAAATCGTTATTGCTTGAGCTGTGCTTGGTAGGTACTGGAATAATTTCAGACTTTGGTTAATTCTCTGAAAATTTTATTTGTACCTTGACAAGGAGTTCTATAAGACACACTCAATAAGACCTATCTAGATATACCTAGACCTATTTTGCTATCACCCGCGTGGAATGGTGGGAAGAATGCTGGCTGCATTTCCGCGCTGGACAGCCAGGCTGATCCTTTGCGCAAAAAATCAGCCAGCCCTTCTGTCATCAGATGAGGCAATTAACCGCGGTGAAATATCTCGTAATAACATTTTGGCACTTAGACTCTATGGCCACAGGGTCTCCACTGCAAACGGAACAAATAGGTATGTAACTCTCTATGAGAGAGGCATAGTTCCTGCATGATTATAACTTGTATCAAAAATTATATCAATATTTCTTTGTTGTAATTATTGTTAAAATTGGAAGAGCCTAGGCCTTCTGACACAGGTCTTATACACACTTATGCTTAACAGAAGGCCTCAGCCACAATTACTTGTTAATATTGTATATGGAAATAAAATCATTTTCATTTTTCATTTTCATTTTCATACTTCCGCCGCTTGCCGTTTTAAAATAAATTATTTACTTGACAATAGTATGTAAAGTATTATTTAAAAAAAGTATAAACACTCAACATCATATACCTGCCATTACATTTTTTATATTATACCTACCCATTTTATTTATTTGATGTATCGGAAACCCATTTAATCAGATAGTGGACATTATTGAGCGTATAATTATACGGTACGTAGTAGTGTTATAAAACCTAAAATTTACCACTAATAGCCGAAAGGTGTCGATTCTTATGATTACTCAAACTGGGTACTGATAATAATGGTTATTAATTATTATTGGAAGTATTCTAGAAGAAAAAAACATTAAAATCTAAATTAAATCTAAATTAAAAACTATACATTAAAAATATCATCTATCCCGCTGCAATGAGGCAGTGTGCCCAGAACCACGGTAATATTATGTATCAATACTGTGCCAGAACGCTGGCTGCGTTACGTTATATTAGGATAGATAATAACATTTTGTTAAGTACCTACAGTATTAATAGGCACCCATTCATACACCTCATTGAACACGTGCGATATCGTCAAATTTATTGTTCCGTGCAATACGTGTCCTTAGGGGATTGTTAAATCTACGTGATTCAATCAATTTGTGGCCTATTACCATTACACCTCGCCCAATTTATTGGAATGTATTAAATCTGTTTTGTGGTATTTGTGTGTCAATTTTATGTTTGTGGTTGTTAAGTTTAGAGAATCAGCGAAAAAACACCGATTGAAACTGGTAAAATGTTAGTTAACAAGTTTACAGCTTTTTATCTAATGTACCACATCACTTTAGACACTTGAAACTAACAGGTTGTCACCATATTAAAAGCTTAACCAGTGTTCGAAATTTCGTTAAGTTACTATGATGAAGACGAACTTTATGAGGGGGGTAAAACAGCGAGAAATGTTTCGTATAAAGATACACACTGCGTGGGGTAGGCCGGAACTAACTTATACAGGTTGTCAAGATATTTATGAGCTAACCAGTATTCCAATTTTCGTTATGTTATTATGACGCGGACCAATTTTATGAGGGGGGTAAAATGTTTTCGTGTAAAGATACACTCTGCGTGCAGTAGGCCGGAGCTTACACCCCCATCAACACGCCTACAGCACAGGCAAGTCAACAGAGACGGCACTGCATTCAGTTGTAGCAAAGATCGAACATGATCTTGAAAACAAACTATCAACACTGGGTGTCTTCATCGACATAGAAGGAGCTTTCGATAAAACTACCTTCGATAGCATAGACAAAGCCCTAAGTCGGTATAACACACCAGGGACCCTACGATACTGGATAAGATCGCTACTAGAACAAAGAGTTATACAACTGGACATCAACGGAATCACAAGAGGCGTAGTATCGAGAGGCTGCCCACATGGACGAAGTCGCGAGCAGTTCAGCAGATTAAGTGGTTTTTGACCAAAAACTATCAAATAAATATTTTAAATGCGAAAGTTTGGATGGATGGATGTATGGATGGATGTATGGATGGATGTATGGATGTATGGATGGATGTATGGATGGATGTTTATTACTCAATCACGCCCGAACGGCTGACCGGATCTGGATGAAATTTGGCACAGAAGTAGATTATAGTCTGGATTAACACATAGGCTACTTTTTATCCCGGAAAACTAAGGAGTTCCAAAAAATCTCAATCCACGCGGACGTTGTCGCGGGCATCAGCTAGTAGAACCATATTTTTGAACGATTCATCGAATATTGATAAACACTGTAAACCCTATATTTTCAGAACCGTCGGTGTATGAACTGTGGCAGCGGATATCAGCTTACAAATCAGACCCAGGACATCCGGCTTGCGGCAATGAACCAACTACATAGCAGAAATAGATCTACAGTTACTACAATTTCCTTTGATCTGCTCCATTCCCACCAGGTTTTGGTCATGTTGGAAATGTATTTACATCGGTTTCAGCTGCATAATATTACATGCTTGAGTTTGATATATTTCGAAAAATTCTTCTGATTCTGTAGATACTTAAGGTAATCTTAGATTTTTCTTTAATTCCACTACCGCTAATCCGCGACAAAAGGAATATCTATGTGGTACAGTGATTTTATATATATATATTGATTATATATTTTTTAATTATATATCGTGAATTTATTTATATTTTATTAATTTATTTTATATTTATATTTATTTACCACACCACAGAATTCCCCCAAAAACTACCCTTTATATATTATAAATATATATTGATTATGTATAATATATTATATATATTATTATTATTATATATATATATATATATATATATATATATATTATATATATATATATATATATATATATATATATATATATATATAATATATTATTCATAATCAATATATATTTATAATATATAAAGGGTAGTTTTTGGGGGAATTCTGTGGTGTGGTAAATAAATATAAATATAAAATTAATTAATAAAATATAAATAAATTCACGATATATAATTAAAAAATATATAAAAAATATAATCCGCGTGGATAAAGGTTTTTTTATTTCCGCGGGAACTCTTAAATTATCCGAGACAAAAAGTCTGTGTCTTTGTCCTGTCCTCGCATTTATAATATTAAAAGAATGGATAATATTAGTATGGATTATTAGTTAATTCCGAGTTTGTGCTTTCATGATAGTTTCACTCGGTCGTTAGGTTACGAGTCAACTCAATAAGCGGCGTAGCCTAGGGGCTCAGATCCATGAGGCTGTCAGCTTAGCGCCAACCCTGTTATCTCATTAGTGATGCAGCGATGCTATCGTATTGCTCTAGGCGATATTTAGTCAGGTTTTTATTTTTTAATTTCAAATGGCATTTTGTTAGGTGCTTTGCTTTGTAATATAGGTATCAGTGAAAACTGTCGCATTATTAATTGAGCTTCAAATTTCGACGGATGATTCCAAGTTTTATATCCTTATGTACAGTGCTGGATTTACACATTTGCCGCCCCAAAGCTATAAAATTTTTGCCGCTCCTACTGACTTCTAAAATTAGATACACTGTTCACAGTATAGTTTCTAAATTATTTTTACAACTTTTTTTCTGTACCAATTTTGCCGCCCTAAGCTTCAGCTTTTTCAGCTTCTATTGCAAATCCGGCACTGCTAAGGTACGTATTACTCATTCAGGAGGTGTTCTCTTGTTTTTAATATTAAAAAAAATATATGAGTAACAAGTTTCTATTATTGCTGTATTTCAAATGTGCAGTTGTAATAATTTCTTAGTATAATGGCTGCGGCATACAGAGAGACTGACGGACAGACATACTGCCAGATGAAACCCTAAGGGTCGGAGGGTTGTTTTACTGCGCAACCCTAAAAACCTTTATGAAACTAATCATTCTTTATCATCAAATACATTCGATATAATATTTGCATTCTCCCATTTACTAAATAATAAAAGATAATATGACATTTTTACTCGTAGGAACTTGAAAAGCTTGGCAAAGGAATTTAATATTATAGGCGTAAGGGAAGAATAGAAATTCCACACCTGAATTTTACATACGTAAGAGTTAAGCGGAGTGCGGTAAAAGGACTTGAGCTGAGAAAATATTTTTGGAATGTCTAAATATATTATGGCAAAATATTGGGTTGGCAACCTTGCTACTGCTATACAAGATTCTGAAAACTGAAACTGAAAACTCTCTGTATAGTATTCCTCATTGTTGAGGGTCCTGTAATGACAATGATGGGAGGGGAATGATGTTCTTATAATAACAACGCTCGTTAAGATTTCATAATCTTTGTTTTTTACTTTTCAATGTGAAGTACTTACCTATTCCTATAACTTTTCTCTTACTTCTTTTTGTCCTTACCGCTGTTTTTAACTGTGTTGACTAGTTTGTAAAGTGATAAACGAGGGATAAAATATTATCATTAAAGGTTCTTCTGCTTTCGTATTGTCAACAAAGGTTGTATTGTTTTTCACCTGGAAAAAGCAATAAATTTAATTATATTGTCCTTTGTTATGACAAAAAGGCAAGTTATAATTAGTACAACAATCATTAGTGAAGGCGAGTCACTTGGAAATCCTTTGAAGCTCTCCTCGCAGCCCATCCTTTTCATTGAAATCCGAAATTAATTAAATTATGACAAGTAAACTGAACTTATGCTTTCCAAATACTATTTATGTATCCATACTATCCATATCCATACTTCCATACTAATTTTATAAATGCAAAAGTGTTTCTGTCTTTCTGTCTGTCTGTCTGCTACGCTTTCACGGCCCATCTGTTCAACCGATTTTGATGAAATTTGGATAGGTTGTATTGATGTACTTTTTATACCGGAAAATTCAAGAGTTCCCGCGGGAATCAAAAAAAATATCTCTTCAGCTGGTTTTGATGAAATTTGGTATAGGGTTAGTTTGTATCCCGGGGAAGGACATAGGCTACTTTTTAACCCGGAAAATTAAAGAGTTACCGCGGGAATCAAAAACCTTAACCCACGCGGACGAAGTTGCGGGCATCATCTAGTATTTCTATATTTTTTGCTTAGTTTAGTTTAGTTTTTTGGTTTAGTTCGTTTGACTTTTTTTTAAATCTAGTCTATAAAGGGCTTTTATAGGTGACCTATATGTCAGCCCTATCGTTTCGTTTGACTTATAAGTATGTCGTGTTTCCGTTTTAATTGAACTATTTTTGGCTACTTTGAAGTGTCTGGACACGTTAAAATATTGTATAGTCCCACAAACTTATAACCAGTGACAGCGTCGCTAATAGATATGAAAAAAAAAATTAAAAAAAAAACTAAACAGGTATAAAAATTAGTTCAAATTTTGACCACCGGGTCAGATAAGTTTGTGGGACTGTACACAGTACCCACGTTTGGTTTTGATAACATTAAATGACTTGTGTAATGTAATACTGAGCGTCTCTGATGATGGACGTGGGCGGTGGACGTCAGAACTCCCTGATGTCATGTGGCAGGTCACCATCAGTCATTTTCTCACTTTGGGTTCTTGTTTTCATGATAAATAAACGATTGTAGATTTGTCTCGAAACAATAACCAACCCATCCACATCATACTAATATTATAAATGCGAAAGTGTGTTTGTTTGTCCTTCATATTCATGGGTATAGTTGAGGACCTGGAGAGTGACATAGGCTAGGAAAATTAGGGAGTTTCCGTGGGAATTTAAACTTCTACGCGGATGGAGTCGCGGGAAGTATTAGGTATGTATTATATAATATATATGTATGTATAATAGGTATGTATAATTATATTGATGGATGAACAATTTACACTAACATCTTTATAAGTGTCGGTCTGTTCACAGAGTACAAATTGGCGCAATAAAGATTTGTCAATTCTTTACCCACGTCGCTAAAGCTGCGCGGGCAGAGAATTTAAATTTTTCTCGGAAAACGTAACCGCCAATATTCAGTTTTACTGAAATTCCCAGTTTCAGATACAGAATCCCGATTTTTTGGTCAGGTAGTGGTGTGGAATCTGTTGGAAATTTGAACAAAGAAGCCCTTTATTGCCTGACGATTTATAGCTAAAACCTTTATCTAAGTGAGTGGGTAGTAAATAGTTATTGTTTATATCAATAAAACTTATTTTCTTAGATATTCGTGACGCAAACCGCTATGGTAGTAGACGCAAATGTTTACTAATTTATATAATAACAGTTAGGTACAGTGGTGAATTCTCTGAAAATCTGATCTGGGGCCAGGATGTCCTTAATTCTAAGTAGGTATTTACTTACTAATATCAGCCAATTTGGCTACTACTTTTCTACTAAACTCAAATTTCAAGAAAATTATTTTAATAACCTCTTTCATCTCTATTCCAGTTTCAAGTGTCACTAGAGAATATTATGGCCATTTAAGATAGCGCTAGGTGATGCGAAATAAGTGCTCTGCACTTCAATGAACATTTCTAAGTGTAAAATTGTGGTGAAGAATGCTTGAGCAACGCTCGTTGGCTGTGAGCGTACACTTAGCAGCTTACAAGAACATTGGTTGTAAACAAAATCAAATGATCATTAATTAATAATCATTGCATAACGAACTGAGCGTAGATTTTGTATTTAAATCTAAAGAATAATGATTAAGCGACTCTAGGTGCGGCAGTCAGACTTAGTATATAAAGAGTACTAGTATATAAGTATTTAAATAACATTCTATATTATGATAATTGAAATGTATTGGCAATATTATGAACACAAGTTACCGTAATAATACTATCGACCTAACCATTTTGAAAGCGACGTCGAGAGAAAATAACCATGCCAGTTTTAGTTTTTGAAATTCTGTATAAAATAATTAAAAAATACATGGGAATAAAGTATCTACTGTAAACTGTTCCTGTCTAGAGTGTTTTTTTCTTTCTATAGGAACCAGTATTTCTTTTAAATATTTGTTTTTAAATTTTCCTACATACCTATGGGCTACCAAATGGCCTCAAAAATAAAGCAAACACAGAAAAAATAAAGTAGTATTGTATATTTAAAAATCCCTTTCCAATAAGTGTTCAGTTTGTATGTACAGAGGATTGCAATCGAACTCCCTATTCAATTAAGGAGAGCCATCGATATGTCTGAATTCGTGCATACAAACGGGGTCATACACTTTTGCATGAAAATCGTAGGGCTATCTGAATCAAAGATACTCCAACCTTAAATTTATACCGCATTGAATCCATAGAACAAATAAATAAGCCTATTCGCAAATCAAAGGATCAAATTAAAATATTTTTTAACCGACTTCCGAAAAAAGGAGGAGGTTCACAATTCGGCGCGTATTTTTTTTAAATGTATGTCGGTGCATATCTCCATGGTTTCTGTACCGATTTGAAAAAACAAAATTTCAGTCGTCAGAAGAAGCTCTCGAGGTAGTCCCATAAAAATCCAAATCCTCAACCCTGACACAAAAAAGTTAAAAATAAAAATTATTTCCAAAAATCCGACTTCCAAAGCCACTGTAAAGTAAAAAAATAATTTTGATTTCTACACACTATGTTGAAGTCGGGCGGGTATAACAAGGATAAGCAAAGTTGACGCATCAGGCTCGCCCGACTTTTGTGGCTTTGGAAGTCGGTTTTTTGGAAAGATTTTTTATTAATCAAGTTGACTCTGACAAGTGCTTTTGGATAGTTGAGTGAATCTACCACTGGTTCGGAATGCCATTCCTACCGAGAAGAACGAGCTAGAAACTCTTCTAGACGATTTCTCTTTTGGAAATATTAATTTACAATTACATCAATTTGTAGATACATAAGTAACCGCTGTCCTTAGTATTGCTGCAGCGAGTCAGATCCATGCTCTTTCACCCAACCAATGTTATAAACGGTTTAAAATTGGATTTTGTTTTAAAACCTCAAATGCGAATTCCATATTATAGTGTATTAGCCGTAATAAGTTAGCATTTACTTAATACTTTATGATTTTCTTACCCAATGGGGCCTCTGTTCGAGAATGGATTAAAAGATTACTTTCACATCAATTAATTAATAGGGTTCCGTACCCAAGGCGCGCCAAACTAAACTAAATGTAGGTGTTGGTTAACAGCTTAAATATTTATCTCTATCTCTATTAGATTTGATGCAAAGCCGTGTTACATGAAAGGAGGCAAGGCAAAATGGATCCGAAAAGTCAATCAATCATATTTTATCCTAAACCTCAAACCTCTTCTTATTGAGAAGGTAGGAATTTACGCATCTTCCACAATCCCCTTAGACCCTTTACGATTGAATAACGATATGCGTACATCATGTTAACTCAGGCATTATATAACAATATATTAATACTTGGAAAATACCTACCTGTTGTGCTCTAGCCTCTATTTAAGCTACATACGTGTGTGTGGGTTAGGTTAGCTACAAGGTATAGGAAGAATCTCTTTTTAATGATTATAGATTTTTGTATTTCTCTTTTTTTGGTTCCCGCGGGAACTCTTTAATTTTCCGGGATATAAAGTAGCCTATGTGCTTTATAACTATAATATAATCTATCACTATAATCTATCTCTGTGCCAAATTTCATCGAGAACAGTTCACCCGTTTTGCTTTGATTGAGTAACAAACATCCATCCATACATCCATACATCCATCCATCCATCCAAACTTTCGTCTTCAAATTTTAAACACACTTACCTATTTGAAAACTCTAAGCGGTTTGTACCTACTTTGGACTTGGTAACAAACTAAATTAGTTTTGCATCTGGATAAGGAACGCAAGGCTGTTTATAGAACCCTCTGTAAGTAAAAGTAGTTTGTAAAAAGTAGAAAACTTTGTAAATAAAGTTTAATAAGAAGAGGGGAATAGGTAATTTTAAAGTAGGAGTGAAGTTAAAATAATTCACATAAGTAACCAGGTATCTTGTGCATGGGTTATGTATGTTTTAGACAAGCTTTACTTCTCACAATGAAGCATTTTTGTCGTAAGTCTTACATTTTCAAAGAGCCGGGTAGAAGCCCAGGTAGCATTTTTACGTCATTATGTCGTCAGTTTACGGTCCTGCACGACGTAAGAGACGTCCTGTTTTGACGTCGCGGGTCCCTTCAGATGACGTCAATTTGTCACAGCCTCAAGACGTCAGTTTACAGAGGTTTCAGGGACGTCATATACTAAATGCATAGGGACGTTACTGGGTCGTACATATTAGGTCAGCCACTGACGTTGGAGTGACGTCATATACTGAATTCCTAGGGACGTCACCGGGCCGTACATATTAGGGCAGCCACTGACTTTGGAGTGACGTCATTTACTTAATTCATAGGGACGTCACTGGGCCGTACATATTCGAGCAGCCACTGACGTTGGAGTAACGTCATATACTGAATTCATAGTGACGTTACTAAGGCGTACCTACACGTCAGGACCTACGGGGCTGCATATTATTAGGTAGCATGTGTGGGTAGTATCCTATGTACCCTGAATATTTAACTCTAGGATTTTTATGGATCCAACAAAAAAACACTATGAAAGTAGCAAAATAATTTATATTCTTATATAGTTTATAAGTAACAGTCAAGATTGTTTACCTTATATTTCTATTCATTTTAATTTCTATGTAGGTTTTATAACATCATATTTTACAAAGTATGAGATCATGACTTAGAATAATAAAAAAATAAAAAACACGACTGCCCTTAATTAACTAAGGAAGAGGACACACTTACAGCTGTAGTACTCTCTTGTAAATTTGAAATTACCCTTAACTCTGCTTCCTTTGCTCTTCTTAATTATTGACGTTTGCCAACTATAGCTTTTTTTCTTGTATTTTATTTTCTCCGCCATGTTTATTGAACGAAGTTCCTTATCGCGTGTTTTGACGTGACAACGTCTTATAAATTGGTTTGCCGGGTGACACTTCAAGAAACTGCGTTACGCTCCGCTCACGTTATGCGCTCACAATGAGAGCGAGTGAGAGGCACGCGTCCCTTCCACTCGGGCATGGTTAGCCCGCCTAAGAGCGAGAGAGACAGACATACGTTGTCACGTAAAACTTTCGCCCGTATACCGACTTTACAGGCAACCAATTTTAGGGTTTTTTTTTATTTATTATTCCTCTTCAATCTCTCAGGGGCATGTTTTAGCCAGATTTTAATGGAATCTTCAACTTCCTTAGCTGTAGACCCAGATGTTGTGGTGACAACTGCTTCTATAAAGATATAATACAATTTTTATTATTATAACTACGCAAAATTAAAACTTTAAACTTCATCTCCAGCATATGCTACACTGCTAGGCACAGGCCACCTCTCAAATTGATAGAGCTTGGGCTGTATGTCCCACACACAAATAGGCGTTTGCATCAGGGGTTAAAATAGACAAGCACAAGTTTTAAAAAGTATTTTTCGGAATTAACCTATTAGGCGAACAGTAGCTAACTGTTTGCTTCCATTTTGCCTCCCTATAATTATGACATGGAGTGATCATACAGCATGTAACGTATAGTGGCTGAGTTAACCAGCCGCTTAAAGGTCGCCTTCTATGGACACGGCCTTACAGTAATGTGTTATGTTAAACTTACCCACGATACACTCTCGCAGGCGCAGTTGGCAGAAAGGCTTTTTGTTGGATCTCTTCCCACAGAAGTTATACTGTTCAGCTAGCTGGTCAGTGAAACAAAATTTCATTATCCGAGAGACTTTGCTGGAAATATCCCTGCCACCAAAAGTTCTCATGTATGAAACCTGTAACAAACAAAATAATGTGTACTTGTAAAAGAATTAAAAAAAGGCTTAATAGCAGATCTGACCAAATAAGTGTCAACAGGGGCTCGCAAATAAATGGTATCCACAGTCATCCAGTGGATATTTATATGTCTAACTAGCAAACCCGGCGAACTCCGTTTCGCCACCAGATGGCTTTCCCGCTAAAAAGATTTTCCCGCATTTCTGTTGAAATTTTTCCTGAATTTTCTTTGCTATAAACCTCACGGAGCCCGAGACCTTTCCAACGAATGCAAAACCGTGGAAATCGGTTCGTGCGTTCTGGAGTTATAACGTCAGGAAGGAAAACCCGACTTATTTTAAAAAATAAGACAATAAAATAATATGTAAAAAAAAATACTTAAAATAGATTTATGTTCTCATTAGTTTTAGGGCTCCATACTAAAAAAGGAAAAAACTTCCATCTATTCTACCATACCCAAACAGTTTACTAACAAAAATATAAGTTTGACTACAAGACATACTTCTATTATATATACCAGAGTAATTTTTAATAACAACTTTCAAGATTTTTTGCTGGCCTGTACTTATTGTTGAATTTACTTGTGCTATCAGTAAGTACTGATAAAACAAATGAGCCAAAACTCAACCATCTCAGCACATTTCAATACCAATCTACAATATCCTGGTCCCATCATCAGATCAGCTTGATGGTACCATGATATTGCATTGTCACCAAGTTTACAGTATGCATAATTTGAGTACAATCTAACACCAGGAAGTGTGTAAAATTTAATTTGCATGAATTGTCCCACACTAGCAAACAGAGGCGCGATTGCGTACATAATGCCGATACAATGATATGGTTTACCTACGCAATCGCACTGCAGGTTAAAAAACTTGTAAAAATTAAGTACTTTTCATGTTCTTACTTCAGGGAAACCATGGGACATGTATATTAAAAAAATTCAAAAAGGGCTCTAATGAACTGGCTGAAAGTTCTTTGAATATAAAAATGCAGCAAATAATATGTTAATGCAGTAATAAAAATTACTAAGTATAGTTAATGGTTGTTATGAAGTAAATTCTGACACATTGCTGATTGCATTACTATAAAGTTTTTGAATATTGACAATGTGAACAAAGGGAAAAAAGCTGTACTTGTTGCATATGTGAGAATAGTAAGCATCACATTTTTTTTCTGTTTATATTGCCAATATTCAGTTCAGCAACTTCATCTTTGTGCAGTACTATTTTCACACATGCAACAAGTACAGCATTTGTTCACATTTTCTATACTCAGAAACTTCTTGTGTCAGGATTTACTTCATAATGGTCGTTGACAATAAAACTCACCTCTATAATAGTGTAAATTGTTAAGGGGTTCTTTTATTTAATGGTGGTGACCTTATGTGATTGTCAAATTCATCATCGCTGCTAGAAATATATCTTTTATTTGAATTTCTATTCCGTTTAAGAGTTGGTTCTGCTTCGGCTTCAGTCTGTAAGTCTGAAGTGTCCTCAACCAGTTTCAGTTTTTTTTTGCTATCTCGATGTCATCTTTACATGCAAATTAAATAAAAATACACACAACATACAAAAATAAAAAATTAACATGACATAAATGCAACCCTCAATCAATTAAAACAAGGTTTTTAGTAAATATGTAGGATGGAGTTGCCTTAGTAAAAACAACCTGAAAATGTAACGTCCAACCAGTTTGATTAGTAGTAGACGTTTTCACAATGAATGTTGTAATGTGATGTGATGCTAATGAAATGCTCTAGTCACAGAAAACAGAAAACTTTCACCAAAATAAGTAAGCTCTCGGTAAATAAGAAAATATTGTGTCCAGTTACACACCATATAGCACAGATGTAGTACTAAACATCTGTGCCATATAGGCTCCAAGTCAGGAAACAAACCTTAGTTTCGTTAGACGTAAGTACCCATAACCAAATCAAAGTGGTTCGTAAAAAATATTAAATTATACATACCAGTCTCACAAAAAACTCTTTTAACGCTGTATAATTTCCACTTTTCATCTGGAGTCTTATCAGCGCCCAAAATTCTTTCATACGCTTTTGTCCCTTTCACGGGTGGCCAAAACACTTTACACCGTCTTGGCGTAAACCACCGATTGTTTATTATTGATACTGTTACACTGAATACATAATTATGTAACTGAGTACTCAGAAATGAGAATATTTGTTTGAAACGCACAACACTGAACACACTCCGGACGCGACACAACGGAACGCGGGAACCGAAAAAGGAGGGAAACAAAAAAATACTGTATGACAGTATTGACAGTTCAGTGTTCACTTCAATCAAAATTTGAGAATGTCGTTCCATTCCATTTTTGTTTTTTTTAATCACATTTTTAAGCTTAATTTGATAATGTTGGTTATTAATTAAAAAACCTGTAATAAATTACTTTATATCAACATTGGATTTACCTTAAAAGACGGAAATGTTTTTATTTTTTTACTTTATAAATATTTCACAACACAAGATTGAGAAATTGGTGTCAAGAAACGAAACGTATTATTTTTTAGTCGGATGCTCTAGCGTATAAGAAACTGTCATATTATTTCAAATTTCTATGTGTTAAGTGACGGCCATGTACCGGCTGTACAAATCCTTGTTTTAATGTATTCGCTATGACGCTGGTAGATTTCACTCATGGAATTTTGTCGGTCAGATGCATTCCTTTATAATAATAATATTATGTTCTTTAGCTCTTTGAGACCACATAATATATACGCCATGCGATTGACGTCCACCGGAGGACTTATTAGGGGACTTATTAGGGTTTAGGGATGGACTGTAAAATGACGTCGCTAGGAGGTATCATTAATGACGCATACAGTACGTACAATACAGTACCATAAAGGTACGTAAGTATGACGTACAATAATGACGTTACTGTAATGACCCTAAAATGACTTAAGAATGACGTCATTTTTTAGTCTCCGAGGTCTCTATTTAAGACGTTCTGTACTGACCCTAAATTGACTTAAGAATGACGTCATTTTTTAGTCGCCGACTTCACTTGCTACCTGGGAGTTGCAGTTGGATGTACCGACGACGCGAAGCGCTGCGCCTGGATGGTAAGGACAAGTAGGTAATCTCTGGTAAGTACCCCCGACACCCCGTAAGACATCATAATATTGTATATGTATATTTTTTTATCTTTGCCACAGCTGATAGTACACCGCAAACATATATTGTGTTTTCAATCTGTCGTTTACCTATTATGTGGTCGAAAATGCAAATAATCCCCATTATAGAAATCCAAATTTTAAACAAAAATCAGAAAAGAGCGCGTGTGCGTATTGATAGTAAATTAATTTTCACAAGGTGCTTTTTAAAATATTTGTTCGGAGGTAAAACATTGTACTATTACCTATTCATGTGGTAAAACAAAGTTTTTAATGACAAATCCTCGTTACCAACACTACAAAATCGTTTTACAACAATATTTTATGTGAATAGATTTGAGAACAAGTATATTTCTTTCACTGATGAGAACGGATGCAAGTTTTATCAAGACACGCGGAAGCGTGTCCAGCCAAAGTCCAAAAAAGAAAGAACTGGCAGCACCGTGTGTAATATTACACGAACCATTTGGAGCCACTTTTGACCCCCTCATAACTCAAAAACTATTACACTTAAACATGTCAAATTTGGCTCATATATTGAGACTCGCGAGATACGTATGTGCTCCAAATTTCATAAGCACACCTCAAATGGTTATTTAGATATAAACGTCCAAAAATCGTCATTTTTATGATCTACCTACGGATAGATCAAAACTCTGACACGGGGCATACTACCATCGCTTAAAGCCGTATTATTTTAATATTGTTGACGTTCATGTTGTAGTGTTATAATCATTATTTTAAGGACGTCAAAGTACGTGACATTCAACCGTTACTTTGAAATAATACTGCTTTAAGCGGTGGTAGTAACTCCCTCGTCCACTTCCTGCGGCAACTTGCATTACATTCTACGCATAGTGCATGCACAACTAAATAAAACAAGAGTTGTTAAGTAAAAAAAAAACTCCTATTATATAAATCATACTGCAGGTCTTTGTTTAAATTCGTTATTTTGTGTTGTTAACTATTGAAAATGACACATAATTATTATTTTAATGTAAATAATAATGAATAATAATATAGTTGCATTAAAACCTTACCTTCGTATTCACGCATTTTGTGCAACGCAACGTCATTGACAGAAAAGAAGAAGAAACGTATTTGAAGTCGTCAGTCATTGTGATTTTTAATCATTGTTTATAGTGGTTTTAGTGATATCGACTGTTTACCGTGCTTGTTTTCAATGTTTCACTAAAAACTTTTGCTATACTATAATATGGATTCGATCTCGCCGACTTCGCGCTATATTCCATGGATGACCATTGTTTGCAATTTGGGTACGTTACGTTGAGGTGCATAAATTGTCACCTGAGTGTAAACAGGATGCTAAGACCTGTTGTTACCATGGGTGGGCTCACCATCGAAATGATATTGTTGCACCGGCAGCTTTCTTGATAATGTAACGACAGTGATTACCTATTTAATATGAAGATGAATAAATCAATGAACTAATAGAAAAGTCCTATTACAGTGTAAAGGATTATTTGAATGATAGCAAGGCATGGGTATGAATTGTTACAGCGGCTGATTATGTAATTGTTATATTGTATATATAATTTCAAATATTTGTGAGATGGTGATAATAAAACAAACACAGTTGAGTTTGTTGCGGGCTCTTCTCAGACCAGGGCACGTTTGGAACCCTCGTAGCTTTAGTTTTAAGATACCGTAGTTAGTTATCACCATCACGTCTTATGCTCTGTAAGCATGACGTTCAGAAGGTGTACTTTGTAGGTACCTATTTTGAATAAATATGTTTTGAGTTTGAGATTGTGTTCAATAATTTCTGTACAAAAAGAAATGATATCCCATCAAAAACATAAATGTAAAATGAGAGCCAAAATCCAAAATTGTGATATGTATATAATATATGCATTGGTTGTTGACTTCAGCGACAAAAGAAGTGAGATCTAAATGGGTGCCTAAGTTCAATGGTCAGTCCTGCAATTTATTTATAACAACATAAAATATTTTATAACAACTTTAAATATCATTTCTTCTTATAACTTAGGATAATATGTTGAAGACTAAGGCTTTGGCTTAGCTAGTTTTCATATACGAATTATAGCCTTCGCAAGTTGTAAAGCTGTAAGTTCTTATTTTATTCTTCCGAAAATTTGGCTTGCTAGTAGAAACTGTACTTTTAGGTACCTACTTAATAATAATTCGTATATGGAAACTAGCCAAGCCAAAGCCTTAGTCTTCAACATATTATCCTAAGTTATAAGAAGAAATGATATTTAAAGTTGTTATAAAATATTTTATGTTGTTATAAATAAATTGCAGGACTGACCATTGAACTTTGGCACCCATTTAGATCTCACTTCTTTTGTCGCTGAAGTCAACAACCAATGCATATATTATATACATATCACAATTTTGGATATTGGCTCTCATTTTACATTTATGTTTTTGATGGGATTAAATTTATTCCCTTTGTGACATTGGGTCACGATCGACAGTAAAAATGCTGTAGATACCACGTTGTTCATGTCGTAAATTGAATTGACTTCGGCGAATAGAAATTGTGTGTTTACTCCCTGTGGTGCATTCACCACAATAGATCCAGATAAATTTGCTACCACAAAGATTGCTAGCTTTGTAACTAAAGAGACAATGACAAAGGATACAATGAGCACATACGAACTCTTTTGTTAGAGGACTTTAATTTGTTATCCTTATGTAGTTCCATCCACAACGAGACGCCCACCTCGTTAAAATATTGGTTTACTTTAATGTCCGGTTTCTCACGGGTAGGTTTACCTTATGAAATACCAAATAAGCAGTAAGTATATTAAAATTAAAAATCTGTACCCCGACCACTAAATCAAGATCCTCGCAAGTCGCATGCGCATACGTGGCACGTAATCTACGTGTATAGGTCTCTCAAAGTGAGTTGCTAATTTGAATATCCGCAGAATGTTTGCCCCTGCGCGAATATCCATGAGAAATATTATTTCTACGTGAAATATTACTTTGGGCAAGTACTTCTCTGCGGATGAAAATTGCACGTGGGACATGAAATTTCCTCGGTGAACCGCAATTTTTTAAGAGAAAATGCATACATTAAAATCTCATTGCTAGTTTTTCCACACAGATCTTATAAAATAGCGTGAAGGCTCAAACTACATCTCAATAGAGAGGAAGCGAAGCAACCTTTATATATTACAGAATGGACTGGAGTTATCTCCATGAAATAATTATGCACTTTATGTATAGCGCGTTGTTTTTTTAATTGAATTATTGTGTCTTTAAAATATAGTAAGCTCTGTGATCTCACTAGATAGTAGACGGGTGTCGGCTGATTATGAATTATTTCGTCTCTTGGGTCTCAACCCCGAACTTGAGCTTACTACTTTTAAGGTAAGTAAAGTTCCTTAAGAAATAAGCGGAGAAATATGAAAATGCGGAATATGAAAGTCCAAATGAAGAAAGGGTGTCGGTCGGCTCTCGTGTCGGAACGTAACGGAGCTGACAAGGGTCCTATCAAAATAAGTAATTTCAAAGACAAAGTTGTTGTTAATCACGTCAACCGGTCCCGACGTGATCCATCTAGGCTTCAATGTACTCTTAGGTATTATTACAGTTTCAGGCATACCTTGCAAACTAACTGACGAAAGTATTTAGCAAGTTAGTGTAGTAAGTATGTGGCATGGGTATAGTTGAGGACCTGGAGAGTGACATAGGCTACTTTATATCCCGGAAAATTAAGGAGTTCCCGTGGGAATCAAAAAAACATATTCCACGCCCACGAAGTCGGAATACAACAGTAGTACAATATTTAAAAAAAGTCTGGATTTTAATACAGCACTAGATTTTATCCCAAATAAATTTCTTCAGGATTTCATGAAACCTAAATTGGCACGGACATCAATCGAGCCTAACAATTTCTTTTGTCTATGCAAAAAAATAAAGGTACAACAAGGTGGTTCATACACTACTTGAGTATGGCAGGTTATCTTTTACAAAATATTTGAAGCACGTTCGTGCAGAAGAAGCATTTTGACGGTTTGATAAACACGCTAGAAAAATATCTGGGTGAGCCAACCAAACAAGGCATCCTATATTAAAATACATGTGAGCGGCTTTTGGAGGTTCATTACATCAAAAATATGTACCAATTTTAGTTTATAGATAAATTTGAGTACTTTAAGTATCTTATGGTAGACAAAACATAGCTTTATTTTGATTATCTTGCGACACAATAATTTATTATTTTTACTAGTATAATGAACCGATACTGTCTGTTTGGCGGATCAGACTTGACCACAGACCACACAACCATCGGTGGACTTGACAGACTGGATAGACTAGACAGATTGGATAGACTGGACAGACACTTCCCACTTCTAAACTAATATTATAAATGCGAAAGTTTGTATGTATGGATGGATGGATGGATGGATGGATGGATGGATGTTTGTTACTGAATCACACCAGAACGGATCTGCATGGAATTTGGCATAGAGATAGATTATAGTCTGGAATAACACATAGACATAAATAAAGAGTTCCCGCGGGAACCAAAAAAACTTAATTCACGCGGATGAAGTGGCGGGCATCAGCTAGTTTTAACATATTTTAAGGGTTCCGTACCTCAAAAGGAAAAAACGAAACCCTTATAGGATCACTTTGTTGTCCGTCCCTTGGAGCTGTGAAAAAACCAAACTTCTAAGCCAACGCAATCAAAAGATACAGCCGTTTATGCAGCAAATTTTCGACATTCGCATGGGAATCAAAACCTACAGGGTAATTCCCGTGAACTCAGAATCTTGAAATTTTGTACGAAGCAACGTCTCATAGCACAGTTAAAGGAAAAATTGCGAAAAGCATAAATTTTTAGTTACATCATATAATAAAAATATTTTCATGCAAATTTTCGACACTCGCAAGGGAATCAAAACCTACAGGGTACTTCTCGTGAGCTCAGAATCTTGAAATTTAGTACAAAGCAACGTCTTACAGCACAGATAAAGGAAAATTTGCGAAAAGCATAATTTTTTATTTGCATCATATAATAAATAAAAAAATATTTTTAATAATTTGAAACTACTATTTTTACCCCTTTCCGCATGCACGCGTAGAGGTATTAAATTGAAATTAAAATAGATAAGTGGAATAAAAATACCATAACTTTTACTTTATGCAGGTTTGTACGGAACCCTCGGTGCGCGAGTCCGACTCGCACTTGGCCGGTTTTTTTGTAACAAAATAGGCACATATAAGACGAGTATATTCTAGAGATTGCCTGCCTCCGAAAGAGGTAGAGCACGAATTGAAAGTAGCCTCCAGAGGACACCGCGTTAAGGCAGCTATTCTATTTTATTTGACCACGATCCCGAAGGATTCCAATTATTGTAACCATTGCTAGAAATCCTTGCAACGTCGCAGGGACGACGCCTCACAATAAATTATTTAACGACAGGCAAAGGGTAAGAATACTAAAGGGACTTCGAATAAAGGTCACGCTGGACCAAATTGGGGCAGACTCGTACCTACATATTATAGATTTAGTCAACTTCTGATTACAAATTGCTTCATAGTACCAAATAGGTACAAGCGATTTCCTATGCCAGAGCGAATATTAAGCCTAACCAAGTAGCTACAAAGTGTCTTATTTGTTTCAGCAAAAACAATTTAGGCCAGAGTTGTATTTAAAAAGTTTTTGGATCTGATCAACCACATTTTGTCTGAATACGTTGTAATCGCCCGCCGTGGGTGAAAAGTTGAAAAGTAAAACTTTTCCTATGGCGCGGTCGAGAATATTGAGTTTAAATTCGTTTTTAATCAAATTTTATTTGTGTAGAATTCAAATTAAAAAATATACAATAGGAAGTTTGTAATTTCAATTTGAAAACGTTTATTTCTTTATCTACTCCAGCATCGAAAAGTTCCAATTTCGAATTTGACAACTATATCGAATTGAACCCTCTTTCGTGTTTGCTTCTCATAACGATACAGTTCGTTGTATGGGAGCTGTATCGTTATGAGTCGTAGCTGTATCGATATGGTTATCTTCATAAATAGGATACCTATAGCTTAGCGGCTCTGGGTTCTGGCACTTTTGGTTTTTATTAATTTATAAAGTAAAAAATTATAAGGACGTCCTTGTCGTAGATAGAATCTTGTATGCAACTGTACGTAATTAGTCATTTTAATTCTCGTACTATCCTATTTTGATACTCGGCAAGCCTCGTATCAAAAAACAGCACTCGAATTAAAATGACCCTCATTACGATACAGTTGCATAAATAGCTATTATAAAAAGAGTTCAATCCTTTATGAGTGCGAGTTATTGCAAGAAACTAGAAAAGCACGTGGTCGCGGAATACCGTAAACTGGCTCGTAACGAAGTGAGAAAAGAATTTGATTTTTCCACGGTCAGACAGCTGAAAAAATTCAGTCTCATTGCTGAATCCCGGTTTACCTCAATGTATTGACTTGTCGACTATTGATACAAAGTTTACAAAAAAAATCGTTCTGAAAACGTTATAGATACTTTATAAATTAAAATTGACAAAGGCTGATGTGATTTGTGTGATCAATTGTAACCCAACGCAAACGAATTATGAACGTATAACACCCATTTTAACGTGTGTATTTGTATGTCTGTGGCATCGTATCTCTCAAACGGATGAACCTATTTTGATTTAGTTTATTTTTGTTTGAAAGGTGACTCAAACGAGAGTATTATGAATAAAGAAAATCTGTTTAACCGTTGCAAGATCATCAGCTCCTTTCTAGTTCATGAAGGGATGTGAGCCACTGCTACAGATCAGATGGATTCGTGGTGTCCCGTTATCAAGTAATATTATTATCTAGTTAAAAGTAATTACGAGCAATGCTATATTTTACAGAGCATTTGCTCATCAGTACTACACTGGATGGCTCTTAATTTATTTTAATTAAGTACCCACACGATGAACTTTATTGCAAGTTCGTGTTGCTCTGTGTTGGGTAAATTGTGGTAAAGGGCTCTGTACACTCGCTAACTGTGAGTATCCACTCAGCAGCTCATGATATTATCGATTACAAATAAAGGCTTACCGAATAGAGGACACAAAATTAACGTTCCATACTGTAATTTAAAATTTATGCAAAGGCACTTTGGACATGTAGCAATTTAGTTTAAAAACAAGTTAGTAGGTTGAAAAAATGAAAAATGAATGTATGAATAGTAATCTAGGTCCTTAAAACTTATCCCATAAGATACATGAACGGGACTAGCACATAGTGGAAGTAAGTAAGTACTTAAATATCGCAGACCTGTACTGAAAATAAATACTTAATTATTATTTAAAACTAGCTGATGCCCGCGACTTCATCCGCGTGGAATAAGTTTTTTAATTCCCACGGGAACTCCTTAATTTTCCAGGATAAAAAGTCTCTCTCCAGCTTATGTCACTCTCCAGGTCCTCAACTATACCCATGCAATTTACGTCAATCCGTTGCTCTGTTGCGGCGTGATTGAAGGACAAACCAACAAACAAACACACTGTCGCATTAATAATATTCATCATCATCATCATCATTATCAGCCGACAGACGTCCACAGCTGGACATAGGCCTCTTGCAAGGATTTCCACATGCCGCGATCTTGCGCCGCCTGGATCCAGCGACTCCCTGGCGACTCGCCTGATGTCGTCCATCCACCGAGTAGGGGGTCTGCCAACACTGCGCTTCCCAGTGCGAGGTCGCCATTCCAGCACTTTGGGACCCCAACGTCTGTCGGTTCTTCGAACTATGTGCCCCGCCCATTGCCACTTCAGCTTCGCAACGCGTCGAGCAATGTCGGTTACTTTGGTTCTTTTGCGAATCTCCTCATTCCTGATTTGATCGCGCAAAGAAACCCCGAGCATTGCTCTCTCCATCGCCCGCTGAGTGACCCTGAGCTTCCTTATGAGGCCCATAGTTAGCGACAAAGTCTCGCATCCATAGTTCATCACTGGCAACACGCACTGTTCGAAGACGTTTTATAATATTAGTATGATTTAATATTAAGTTAAGCATTCTTATTTCAGTCAGTTAGTTTAAAGGGTCGGTTGATGTTATTATAATATAGGAAAAGCTAGGATTGGAATAGGTTCATTAATATTTTATTTACGTTAGAGTCGACATTAGACTCAGCCAGTCCTAATTATGTGGTTTCAGCAACTCCGCCGGGTCTCGTTAAGGCTTGAGGTTAGTAAACTTTTTAAACGTTATTTGATATGTACGCAGGGTATAAGCAATTAAAATTTAAATAAAATCCTATTCCCTATTCCGGTATATCAATTAATGATAAATTAATTATTATTTAATAATTTATTATTTCCTAAAACGATTACAGAATAAAAATTCTTTCCAAAAAACCGACTTCCAAAGCCACTGCAAAGTAAAAAATAATTTTGATTTCTACACACTATGTTGAAGTCGGGCGAGCCTGACGCGTCAACTATGCCTTTCTATGTTATACTCGCCCGACTTCAACATAGTGTGTAGAAATCAAAATTATTTTTTACTTTACAGTGGCTTTGGAAGTCGGTTTTTGGAAAGAATTTTTATTTTTAACTTTTTAGTCTAAGTACTCTAAATCCCATGCAGCATCAGAAATTGGGTTTAAGTATGAAGTCGTTGCTTGCCACCTACAATATTAATTCATCATAAAAAAAATCTAAATCACTATGTTTAAGGAGTTCAGTACCCTGCAGCATCAGGGTTGAGGAGTTGGGACTTGGGTTTAAGTATGAAGTCGTTGCTTGACACCTACAATATTAATTCATCATAAAAAAATCCCAAATCTCTATTTTTAAGGAGTTCTGTACCATACAGCATCAGGGTTGAGGAGTTGGGACTCAGAGTTGTATCGTATACACGTGACTTGATACCTACTATATGAATTCACCATCAAAATTTCCTAACTCACTAGTTTTGAGGATTTCATGTAGTACGGTACACCTACAGCATCAGGATTGAGGATTTGGATTCAGAAGAGGATTTATGGGACCACCTCGCGAGCTTCCTCTAACCAATGAAAAAAAAATTGTTCAAATCGGTTTAGAAACCACGGAGATATGCACCGGCATACATTTAAAAAAAAATTGAGAACCTCCTCCTTTTTTGGAAGTCGGTTAAAAAGTAAAATGCTGTAGCTGTTATACTTATTTGTAACAATAGGTATCTAATTCGCATGCTCATACATGTTCCACATACCTACTCCATAACTTGTATGTGGAGAACGAATTGAGCGCAACGCATCTCGTCGTAAACCGCGTTTGTTTCTATTTTGTACGTGCGTTGCGTCCGCTTGATTTTTGAACAACAAAAATCAAGCGGACGCAACAACAAAAACAATTAAGTATAATATAACAGCTATACATAACTACTGATTAAACTCACGTGTTATGGCGGAAAATGTCCGACTAGTTTCGAACCCGTTTGGGGCCCTTAATCATGAGCCTGTTCGCGTGTCGCGGTCGCTGCTCGACTATTTTCTGACATTGCATGTTAGTTTATCCGGTAGTTGTGTAGTTATAATGAACTAGCTGATGCGCGCGACTTCGTCCGCGTGGTTTAAGATTCTTTATATTCCCCCGGGAACTCCTTAATTTTCAGGGATAAAAAGTAGCCTATGTCATTCTCAACTATATCCATGCTAAAAATCACGTCGATCCGTTGCTCCGTTGCGGTGTGATTGAAGGACAAACCAACAAACCAATAAACCAACAAACAAACACACTTTCGCATTTATAATATTAAGTATGATTATCACACACGATAGTTTAAACTTTATCACAAAAACAATGACTATTATTCTGTAACAACAACTATAGTCTAGTGCTTGACTGCAACAATAGTACATCATACTACAGCTAAAAATAAAGAACAACATGAATACCTACTTATAGTTCGTCAATTGGTCCACCCTAAGGTGAAGTGAAGCGATTGCTTTCATTATAAAAAAATATTGCTGCTCAGACAAGTGCCTATACTAAACATTGAGTTATTGTGGTTGACAATATTTTTCAAAACATACGATCTCGAGGACAAGTATATAATCAACAAATATCGAAACTTTTATTGCAGAAAGAACTCCTGAAATTCCGTGAAAATTTAACCAACTTGAAGCGGTTATATTCAATTCGGCGAGACTTGAAATAAGTAGTTTTATACCCCCTGGAGGACGTTTCCAAGCTGTTTATTCAACAAACTTTCGAAATGTCTTTAAAAATGGTCTGTAGGTAACAGTCTTGTGTTTTAGTAATATTAAGAAACATAATACGAACAATTTTTTTTGTTGAAGAGGAGGAGAGTACTTACTGAGAATTTCTTGTCAGAGAACCCCAACACTTTTTATGGCCCGACCCGGGACTCGAACCACTAGACCAACGATGCAGTCATGATAATAGATGTCTGTGATAATAGATATATCGAAGGAATGGAACCTGCAGAAATTGCTACGAAACGACGCTCAACCAAGAGAAGAATATCTGCTTTAATAAATTTGTTACAGGTATGTATTGATCTACAATAAAGAACACTCGTTAAAATCTAAATTAAAAACTTATTATATTCACAAAAAATACACGCCATCCAAGTGATCGTTAATGGGCATGGTGCCATAAACACTGGCGCTATTACCTCGTTGAATGGCAAGGTTATGCCGTTGGGCTAAATAAGCGCCAGATCTTTGGTCTGCACCAGAGGCGAGGATCTGTTTTTGGGATACGACATTTATAAATATTCTTCGTGTCCGATGACCATGGGCCCAGAGTCTCAGTTAATTTATTTCTTAGTTTTAATTAAAATAACATTAATAACATTAAATAAAATATTTAATTGGTAAACTAAAAAAAAAATAACACTCGTTCTATATATATTACACCCAAATATTATTAATTTATAATTATATTATTACAATATTATTAATATAAGCAGGTGTAATAATATATCAGTCGTAACTAAATTCCAGTGATAAAAATAGTATTTCATTAATATTATAAATCATCTGCCTTATGATCTAAATTCCTTTCCTTTCTCCAGCTAAGAATGCCTTTATCGCTATTAGATATTAGGAGGGTTCGCTTCGCAAATTGCTGATGATGTCTTTAATATTTAATAACCTCATAAAAAAACCGGGCAAGTGCGAGTCGGACTCGCGCACGAAGGGTTCCGTACCATTATTAATAAATAATTACCTTTGTTAATGAACCGCAAGACTAACTTTGTTTGTAGAGGTTTATTGTTAATATCAAAAAAACTATGTTAGTTAGAGCATTGGCTATAGTTTTCCTGTAAAATATACGTAAATTCCTATTGACCATAATTATTTCAAATTTTTCGATTGGTAAACTCCGGAGATAAGGGGGGGGGGGGACGGTATTTTTTTAGACATTTTCCCCGATAAATCAAAAACTATCATAACTAAAAATAATTAAAAATCTGTTTTAGAATCTACAAAGTAAACCCTTTCATATGATACTCCACACAGTACAGTTATCTCACTTTTAAATTTCAATCCTCAGATTTTCCCCCCTTTTTAAATAAGAACAAAAATTATTTCCAATTTTTTTTAATTCCAGTGTCTTTGGGCCACTAATATACACAACTATTCCAAATTTCATGTCGATAGCTTCGGTAGTTACTGAAATAATCGAGTGTGACGGACGGACAGACAGACGGAGAAAGTCGCACCATAAGGGTTCCATTTTACCATTTAGGTACGGAACCCTAAAAAGGAAATATCCATATCACATTAATAAATGCTTTATTTTTGTATTAATTAGGTATGGTTCCATGTGAAATCGGTAACATCAGGATAACATCGTGACAATATATCTATAGATCTATAATCACATACTGTAAGTAGGTATATTTAGTTGTGTAATACTAATTATAACTGAATAAAAATAATATTAAATAAAATGTTAGTCGTACGTAAGTACCGAATAAGTTAAATATTCCTCTGTATTGCTACGCTCTTGGCAGAGAAAAATTTAATGGCAGAGTGGAAGTATTGGGTACTGTGGCATACTCGACGATACATTTACACCATGGATTTCCACCCCTGTCTGACAGCTGCCTTCCTTGTGCATTCATGTATTGTGAGAATGCGAGTCTGTTCCGTGGATCCGTGTCGAGGATGCCGAGGACAATTGGATTCTTGATTTTGAAATTTGGCCCAATACACTCTCAACATTCTACTCCAGCACCAAATTCTCCCCTCATTTCTTTACAGGGTATTCGTCTCCGAAGCCGAGAGGAATTCATATTTGTATTTGTTTTTCATATTATTTAACGCCGGCTCTTAGTTTTTGTTTTGTTTCCTCCATAATATTATTATATCTTCAGGAAAAAAAATACCTACTAATTAAAACTTGAAAAATCGTATATATGATTTTTAAAAAAAACCTTGAGTAATATTTTGTTAATGTCAAATAGTTTTTCTTTCAGAGAAGCTCTATAATGAAAGACCAGTACAGTAAAATACAGCGGCCATGCTGTTGTCGCCGTAATTGGATTGGCTGTGTAGGATAGAAACTACACGTTCGTACTTGCGGTGCGCGGGCCGTGTCTGAAGACGCGAAAACGTTCGCTATTTTGAACATTGCTCACTTCTGTAACTTTGAAAGAAGTTTACGAGGCTTCCTAGACATGCTCCGTATCTTGCTTGAGGGCGTTTTTTTCCTCATAAATATTTTCAACATCTGCCTTCCAGCGTTTTAATTTAAAAACCGGCCAAGTGCGAGTCGGACTCGCACACCGAGGGTTCCGTACAAACATGTAGTAAGTTTTAAATTATTAAAAAAATACGAAAAAAACACTTTTATTGTATGGGGACCCCCCTTAATATATATATTTTTTTAATTTTTAGTATTTGTTGTTATAGCGGCAACGGAAATACATCATTTGTGAAAATTTCAGCTTTCTAGCTATCACGGTCTATGAGATACAGCCTGGAGACAGACAGACAGACAGACAGACAGCGGAGTCTTAGTAATAGGTTCCCGTTTTTACCCTTTGGCTACGGAACCCTAAAAATGGAACTTTTACATGAAGTTTGTTTTGATTTGACTTGCTTGACGGAAGTTGCCTCATAATAGTACCCAAATAAATTATTATTTAATTGATTTCGTTGAAGGTATACCTTCCTGTGTATGGCACAAGCCTGGCGAGTTACAACTTGCATCAATTAATCTATGCTATGACGATTCACCTATCAGGTTCACACCAAGGTCTCAAATTATAAATGAATCGTTACAGATTCTATTAAACTTATTAGCCATTGTTAATAAAAAAATTATCTGCCTCTATAGACATTACGGAAAAATATTCTGAATACAGGATGGCCAAACCAACGGGCCACGGAGGAAAAGAACATTAATGTAGAAAAGTATAATATAGGTATTATATGAAACACTCAAAGGAAACATTCTTTATTTTTAATAAGAATATATTATAAGCATTCTTTTTTTTTTAAAGCTTACCTGAATTTGAAACAACTGAAAATGCAAAAAATAATTAATCAAGTCAGTATTTTATTGAACCAATTGATTCAATAAAATACTGACTTGATTACAATTTACAAGTTACATTTTAAGTTTACATCTTATTATCACTATAATATAATACATTAAGGAAGACCGTTTGTTTTGTCCACCCATGTAGGTATCCTACTCGCTACGTCAACAGAGAATATTTATCAAAGAATTAACATTTTAGAAGGGATTCTCCTTTATTTAATGCTGAACTAGCCATGCGATACCGGAATCCATTATGACTGTAGTCCTGAATAAACAGATAATCGGCTAACCCTTATTAAAACTAGTAAGTAAAACTTACGTTTGCCTTTTCCAAATTACTAACACTATTATTGGACCTTATAAGTATCTAAGCTTTTTATTTAGTAAATTACTGTTTTTCACAATTCTAATAAATTAAGTCACACGAGGCGAAAGTTTAAAATAAATCTGGTCCGGGATAAATCCCGTATACTAAAGCTGATAATATGAAAATGCAACGTGTTCGGTCACACTCGACGAATTTTTTATGAATTTGGAATGGGATATTTAAATTTGGTAGGATTCCAAGCAGATTCCTTGCCAGCGACTTTCCTACGAATTTATGATCCTGCACGAAGTGGAAATAATGGTGAAAGTCTACGATTTTAAAAGGATTTTACGTATAATGGCTTGGATTTTTTTTTGTCATCTAATAGTTTTAGTAGAATTAATTTTTGTCTTTTTTTTGTCAGGAAATATAAATTGATCTACGTCAAAGAGCATTTAATAAATATCTAAATAATAGAAATATCTATCTATCTGAAACTAATAAAATCCTAAAAAGTGCAGATTCTAATCAAAGTTGATATCACTTTCCAATCGAATGACCAAACCTTTTTGCGTCGCGTGTTTGTCGAATTGAAAATTTTAATATCAAATCGTTGGGGCAGACGACAATGATTCACTCCTACGTTCACTGTAATATCAGGATTTCAACACGTAAGTTATAAAATTATAGTTTGTCCTCTACCTATTATTTAATTACTAGATGATTCCCGCGACTTCGTCCGCGTGGATTAAATTTTTTTGATTCCCGCGGGAACTCTTGAATTTTCCGGGATAAAAAGTAGCCTATGTCCTTCCCCGGGATCCTATCCCTGTACCAAATTTCATCAAAATCGGTTGAACAGATGGGCCGTGAAAGCGTAGCTTTGATGCTAAACTCCAATGGGGCCATCATATAGATGACTTATCGAACAGACTTAGTTCTGCTGCATACGCGGTTAAAAAGATCCGCCAGTTGACAGATATAGAAACGGCGAGATTAGTTTATTTTGGTTACTTTCACAGCATTATGTCATATGGTATATTATTATGGGGTAATGCTGCTGATATTAATTCTGTTTTTGTACTGCAGAAAAGGGCTGTTCGAGCCATATATAATATGGGACCACGAGAGTCACTAAGAGATAAATTTAAAGAAATCAATATTATGACAGTGCACAACCAATATATATTTGAAAATTTAGTATACGTGCATAAACACATTGATAAATTCAAGAAGAAAAGTGATTGTCATAATGTCAATACTAGAAATAAAAATAAACTTGTAATGCCTGCTTCTAGGCTTTGTAAAACTAGCAATTCGTTTGTGGGAAGCAGTGTCCGCTTCTACAATAAGCTCCCAGAAGGCATGTTGAAGATGTCTCTGAATAAGTTCAAAGTTAATGTAAAACGTAAACTCATTGAAAAATCTTATTACCATGTGAAGGATTACTTGAATGATAAGGAAGCTTGGCAATAATTTGCTCTAATGGCTCTGATAGTTCCTTAGTTAAGATTATTTGTGAGATGGTGATAATGAAAAAAAAAAACCCCCGGCTGAGTTTGTTGTGGGCTCTTCTCAGACCAGGGCGCGTTTGGAACCCTCGTAGCTTTAGTTTTAAGAAACCGTAACCGATTATCACCATCGTGTTTTTTTAAGTAAGTAATTTTTAACGTCAATAAGTGTACCTACAGTGTACCTATATTGAATAAATGATATTGAATTGAATTGAATTGAATAGCAGACAGACAGACAGACACACTTTCGCATTTATAATATTAGTATGGAATAGTGTGGAATATTAGTATGGATAGAGAGTCAAAAAGTTTTAATTAGGTAATATTCATCAAATACTGAGATTAATCACTATTTTCCCACTTTTCTCATTATCCATACTAATATTATAAATGCGAAAGTGTGTCTGTCTGTCTGTCTGTCCGTCTGTCTGTCTGTCTGTCTGTCTGTCTGTCTGTCTGTCTGTCTGCTACGCTTTCACGGCCCAACTACTCAACCAATTTTGATGAAATTTGGTACAGAGATAGGTTACATCCCGGGGAACGACATAGGCTACATTTTACCCCGGAAAATTGAAGAGTTCCCGCGGGAATAAAAAAAAACAATCCACGCGGACGTTGTCGCGGGTATTATCTAGTAATTATTATACCTACTTACAATACAATAATGAATAATAATTATTTACGTACCGATATGTACTTTAGAATTGGATGTTTTTTAACTGACTTCCAAAAAAGGAGGAGGTTCTCAATTCGGCGCGTATTTTTTTTTAAATTAAAGGATATTACATACCTTACACGTGTTCGCCTTCAGACAAGGGTTGACAAGTTTGCAAACTGTTTAAACGTCTATTTACCTATTCACTCTCTCGCCCAGCTCGTTACCACAGAATAGGTAACAGAACGATTCGCTACTCAGTTTTGCTATCGATTGGCAGAACTTTATTAGCGCATAATTTCACCATACCGCAGTAATTCGTGAGTGCAAGATGAGCTCGAAGAAGTTTGGTTGCACCGTGCACGTATAGGTACGCTTCGCGTCCCGTATTTTGTCGTCGCATCCACAGAACAACGTCGCATAGCAAATCGCAATCCTAGTACAAATGTACAGATGCGCCTTTACAAAATTACCTATGATCTTGTTTTAAAATAAAATTATTAATGTTTCAAATATACCTATTTGACTACGTATTGACGAACAAATTTACTTGAAACGTGTCTACGTGAGAGAAACTCCGCGGAATAATGCATTACGGTGAAACTTATAAAACAATGCCGGTTCGCTAATCGAGACACTGTTCAGTTCAATTTTCAACAATCGAAGGTGTAGTGTGGTAGAACACACTACCCAATTTCTGTGGCAAGGTTACCCACCTTGACCCACCTTTATACCAAAGTCGCCCACTTCACTCTTTACTTTATGGTATGCATATCTAATCCATAAAAACTAGCAAAGCCATTTAGGAGGTGCCAACGTAAGAGATGATTAGGCTACTGTCTCGCTCCAAACAGGGGAGCCACAACACGGTCGAGGAACGCGGGTGTGACCCTGCTTCTGGTGGAGCTCTCGGAGACTCGCGCGCGCAGCTTACACGATGTCGCAACGCAAATGGAAGACCTGAGGCATTTCCCCTAAAAATGGCTGTTTAGTTCAGCCGTGTGTTTTTCCCTTTTTCTCTTTGATCCAATGTGATCAGCTAAACATCCTCCTTTCCGAGGATTCAATCGATGTAATTCGCATCACCAAAGATGGCGAATTACCACGGCATAATATATTTTTTTCTTTTTCCTCGTTTCTACGAGTTTAATTTAATTTCCCCTTTTTCCTAAAGTCGCGCGAAGAAACTTTCGTTCGACTCTCATTCTAAAATCTAGTTTTAACGTGAATGGATCATGCATCCGATCAATCGAGATTAATTTACTTTGAAAGTTCTTTCCGCCATGTTGAAAGAACAAATTCACCTAATAGTGGAAAGTTTTTGACATTATAATATCTCATCGATGTTTAGTTTTAATAAGTGCGTCCCAAGTGCAATCCAGTGAATGAGCGGGAAGTGTTATTGTTCCCGTCCAGTGCAGTGATTCAGAAAGTTCGTTCAGTGTACCACGAAGGCCTTCCGCCTTTGTTCCTGCATTCCGTCAGGCCAGGCTGGGACCTGGTTAGCTGCCAGGCGCCATCCCTTCGGCCAGATGGTTCATCGGGTCGCCTGCCATGGCGCCAAGGGTCTCGTCGCGCTCGTCAGCGCGACGAGACCCCGTCTCCATGCGTGTACGTATTCTTCGAACGGACAATACCGCGTAGTAACGTAAGTGTAGCTTTAAGATACTATCTGTATTAGTCTTAAGGACCTCTTTGTGGAACCGCCATTAAACGGTCTATTTTGGTAATCACATTAGTCCTCATTTATGACTAAAATCCCTCCAACTCGTTCGCCGTGATCAGAGACTTCGTGAGATTCGCACGAACGGCCTGGGAACAAAAGTCCGTTGCTCCAACTGGCTGAGACATCTCCGGCAGTCCTGCAACAAGCTGGTGAGTATAAAGCTGGTGTGTGTGTAGATACTTACGTATCTACACACACACCAGCTTGTCTCCATCTCAACCTACCTATTTCTCTCTTCCTTCATATGACAAAGGTTCAGTTTAATTTTAAATTTTTCTCGTATCGTATTGAAATTCATAATATTAACCATTACGAATTAATTTACATATTATTATAAATAGTTTAGCCAAGGATACCCAGTGACGTGACATGCAGTCCTAGGGATGTTCACCGCGAAAATATAGCCAATATTCTCGGCATTATTCTACGTGGGCACGATTTGTACAGTTGTAAGTTTTATTGTAAGAAAAATATTCAATCAAACAATTTATAAAGGTAGTAAGCGTTATTTTCGTTATTGTTCGTTCAATATTAAAGTCAATCAAAATCAAAGATCAAATGTTTTACCTATTAGATTGTAAAATGACAGGTTCAGGAAAAAAAATCACCTTTTTTAAAAATGAAAATGAAGATATTTTTATTTTTGTAACTCTATTCCCTGTGGGTCTTGTTTGGTCTCTATCCGATAATCTCATTGAGTTTCGGGTCGAGTCCTCGCGAATAACGCTAAAGTCACAACTATGATAATCCCTTCAAAGCGTTCCCTTCCCTTCCCTTAAAAATAAGTAAGTAACGAGGTAAGTATGATATTATTATGCCAATTTAATATTTTTTCGGTGGAACCGTGGTTATCTCATACCACAGAATACTTAACAGTACCTTTCAGGTATAGAATAATTGGACCGCAAATACTTTTAAATAAATAGCGCTCTTGATACAGCCTAATAAAATGCAATTCAGCTCACACAGCGCTGCGAGCGAAATTTAAAAAGTGAAAGTACCTACACCCAATCATTTTCTATTGCATACTTATCCCTTTGACGAAGACTTATCCCTACTGATTCGGTGCGTGTACTGAATAGGTACGTACTTCTTGTAATAACTTTATTAGAGTTTAAATGACTAAGAATGATTCCATATCGCTTATTGTACTTATTTCGTTCATTTGTGAGTAACGAGAACGTATGAATTCATACCTTTTTAGCAGTGCGCGCGCGACACTTGACTGATACGAGTGCCGTCGACGGATTGCGCCGCCGTAGGTATACAGGGCGTCCCATGGCTATGCCACATGGAAGGGAAGTACCTTAAATATCGTAGGTGAAACATTTTACTGAAAGAAGACTTCATTTTAATTTAAAATACAATTTAAACTGCATTCATAGATTTTTAAATAACTGCCCGGTTGAACCGGGATTCGAATCCGCTATACAAGAAAAAAAAATTACCTGTAGCTTTATCATACCGATCGAAAGGCTTTATTATAAGGATTATTTTTTGCTAAATAACTTAGCATCAGAAATAAAAGGAAGACCACGAATTTAAACATTTGATGTAAAATTTTGTTCAGAAAAATGAAGAAAAGCTGACAACCGGTATCTACTACGGCATAGCCATGGGACGCCCTGTATAGCTTGCTTATACTTAGGTTAGGTAAGATCTCATCAATTCTGTGTTGTGATAAAATATATCCATAAAGGTTCTAACCAAGTTCCTTGGACTCCCGCAAAGTAACGCCTACTTCTATTCCAACATGGGCTCTACGCAGTAAAATATATATTTTTGAACCACGACAAGTAAGCCGTTGATTACGATCTCACCCTGGTGGTAAGTTATGATGCAGTCTACCCATACCCCTAATCGGTTTCTAAGCGGCATTGTACTTACCGGGAGGCTAAATCGGTTGGCGGTACGTCTTTACCGGTACGTCTTTACCGTCTTTAAGATGGTAACTAGCCACGGACGGAGCCTCCCACCAGACCAGACAGAAGAAATTCAGAAATTATGTATAAATTTTCCAAACGAACCCTGCCAGGGATTGATACCAAGACCTTCCGCTTATACGAAGACAGCGCTCACCACTGCGTCAGGGAGGTCGTCAAAATGTCTTCTGTATATTCATTTTACTTTATACTTACTACCGGGAGTTATAACCGGGATATCCACCACCATCATTACGGGTAGGTATTTATATTTAAAATGAATATCACTCACGATAGTTAAAAAAACACAAATTTTAATATAATAGGTATACTTGTAAAACTAGACTAAAGTTTTCTCCATCGAGAGCTAGCTGTTTTTTTTTAAGTCTTTTGTGAGACGAGAAGAAAAGTTGGCGTTCGATATGCTACTTTCAAAAATGAGACCTACGCGTATACTTCTAGTTTTATTATACGATTGTACTAGAACTTTTCAGAAGAGTCATTTTTATTTTTTTATTTTTTTATAAACTAAGTAAAATAAGTATAAAATTGATACAAATGCTTCAGTCTTAATATATAACATAAAACTGAAATAATTTCAAGAAAACATAAAAGATTCATTAATAAGAATCATCACAAAAAATATATTTGAGGAATAGGTATTTCTACTATAATTATTGAAATAATGCACCGTGGAATATGAATAGAATTTACGATCCGGCCATAAATTAGGGCCACATTGAAGAACAACGTCTGCTCCTATAATGAAATTCCAACTTCAATATCCTTCATTGTTTGAGCTAGAAATAATGCCAAAAGGGTTTACCTATGTCAAATAGAAAGCTAATAAATAGGCACAGTGCTACATTTAGACCTTTTTTATGTTTTAGTTTAGAGATTATGTACCGTTGAATTAGCTAAATTGGGTGTCTATAACAACGCATTTTAAATGCACCATAATACTTACGTAAATATCTGTCTTGTTTTGGTGTTAAGGTTCTAAAAACACTAGTCGCCATCGTATTCTTATTGTGATTCTTCCCCTGCCCCATACTCATTGGGTCTGCTCCACAACTACGTAGTTTAAATGCACCGTAATACTTACGTAAATATCTGTCTTGTTTTGGGGTTAAGGTTCTAAAAACACTAGTCGCCATCGTATTCTTATTGTGATTCTTCCCCTGCCCCCATACTCATTGGATATGCTCCACAACTACATAGTTTAAATGCACCGTAATACTTACGTAAATATCTGTCTTGTTTTGGTGTTAAGGTTCTAAAAACACTAGTCGCCATCGTATTCTTATTGTGATTCTTCCCCTGCCCCATACTCATTGGGTCTGCTCCACAACTACGTAGTTTAAATGCACCGTAATACTTACGTAAATATCTGTCTTGTTTTGGGGTTAAGGTTCTAAAAACACTAGTCGCCATCGTATTCTTATTGTGATTCTTCCCCTGCCCCCATACTCATTGGATATGCTCCACAACTACATAGTTTAAATGCACCGTAATACTTACGTAAATATCTGTCTTGTTTTGGGGTTAAGGTTCTAAAAACACTAGTTGCCATCGTATTCTTATTGTGATTCTTCCCCTGCCCCATACTCATTGGGTCTGCTCCACATCTACGTAGTTTAAATGCACCGTAATACTTACGTAAATATCTGTCTTGTTTTGGTGTTAAGGTTCTAAAAAAACTAGTCGCCATCGTATTATTATTGTGAGTCTCCCCCTGCCCCATACTCATTAGGTCTGCTCCACTCCACTCACTTTTTATTAATTTCGAAACGTCGAATAAAAGCACAATAGGTACTTTCCAGATCTGTCATATTGATATTGGCTCTACAAGAACTTACCGACAACCAATATCTTAAGATCACGAGAAGAAATCGTTTTAATGAACACTTAACTTGTTATAATAATCGAACATGCCATATCCGCACGAATCTATACCTAAAATACTAATATTATTATAAATGGGAAAGTTTAGATGGATGGATGGATGGATGAATGTTTGTTACTCAATTACGCCATAACCGCTGAACGGATCTGAATGAAATTTGGCACAGAGATAGGTTATAGTCTGGAATAATACATAAGCTACTTTTTATTCCGGAAAATTAAAGCCCTCCTCAAACCCTCAACCCAAAAAAACCCAATCCGCAGGCATCAGCTATTATAAATGAGAAAGAGCGTTAGTATGTCCTTTATGCTGCATCGACGGCGTGATTTTTTGAGGACGGAGCTGCTTTTAATCCCGCAAAATCAAAGAGTTCCATTTTAAAATAATTGTATTCAAAACCACTAAATATGTAAAATATATTTTGTCCTCTACATTTTCGCGATAATCCATACTAATATTATTTATGCGTAAGTGTGTCTGTCTGTCTGTCTGGCCCCTATATTCAACTGCTTTTGATGAAATTTGGTACAGGGATAGGTTAGATCCCGGAAAATTAAGGAGTTCCCGCGGGAATTGAAAAAAACATAGTCCACGCGGACGAAGTCGCGGGAATCGTCTAGTATAACATAAAATAAAACAGTTTTTGTAAGATATACGTAAGTAATTGATGCTATTTGTCACTTCAATTGTTACTAAACTTGTAACGATAATTGTAATAATGATCGTACAAAACTCTAACGTCTGTTCCATAAAGCTAGTGCACATGAGCAAATGCTTTGTATTAACGACAAAGGCGGCGGGTTGCTTCGCTGGAGGCTTTTAAGCGAGCACATATCGTGCTGTGTAGGTACAAATGCGAATTCACACTTTGCATTTGGAAAAATTAAAAGCGACTCTTTCGATGCAGTTGCAAACGAGTTTTCACAGTCGGCGCGGATAATGGCAATAATTTGAACTTGCATGTAATGATGCCGTGATGATACCGCCCAAGCTTTTACACACCTTCCTGAAATGATTGTGCTACTGAATGAGTTTAAACTTATTTCTATTGGGGTTGTACCTATCTGTTTCTGTAACGATTTTTGTCTTTTTGTCCGTCTGTCTGTTACGGCATCAAGCCGAATCCATCCGTGCGAAGTCGGGGCGGGTCAGTTATTTGTAAATGTTAATGTTTAGTTTGGTTATATATTGTGTAAATATCTAGTTGTATGTTTTTATGTATTACTAGCTGATGCCCGCGACTCCATCCGCGTGGAGGTATGAAAAATAGATAGTAGCCGATTCTCAAACCTACTGAATATGCATATTAAATTTCATAAAAATCAGTCAAGCCGTTTCGGAGGAGTATGCTAACTAACATTGTGACACGAGAATCTATATATATATATATATATATAAAAAATTCAAAGTCCTGACTGACTGACTTATATATCAACGCACAGCCTAAACCGCTAGGGTTAGAGACTTGAAAATTTTGACAGTAGCTTCCTTTTGTGACGTAGGCGCTCACTAAGGAAGGATTTTTCAAAATTCCACCCCTTAGGGGGTGAAATAGGGGTTGAAAGTTTGTATGAAAGTCCGTAATTTCTTAAGTTACTCGTATATCCATGAAACTTGGTATGTGAGCTACTGGTAAAAAATAAAGAAATACGTGTTTCACAGTTTTTGAAAATTCTACCTCCGAAGGGGTAAAATAGGGGTTGAAAGTTTGTATGAAAAACCTTCATTTCTCAAGATATAGTTCATGAAACTTAGCATTTGGGCTTTCAGTTTAATATGCAGAAGTAGGTACGTGTTTCACCATTTTTGATAATTTGGCCCCCAAAGGGGTGTATTATGGGATGAAAGTCCTTCATTTATCAAGATATTTTTCAAGTTATAAGAACGAATTGGTATTTTGGCTTTCGGTATAATATAAAGAGGTACGAGTGTAACAGTTTTTCAAAATTCTACCCCCAAACGGGTAAAATAGGGGTTGTAAAAGGCCGGCGTTTTTCAAGTTAAAGCCATGAATGAAACTTGACATTTGGGCTACCGGTTTAAATTATGAAATACATAATTCACAGTTTTTATATATTCTATCCCAAAGGACGTTAAATAGTCCTTCAATCACGCCGCAACAGAGCAACGGAGCGACGTGTTTTTTTTCATGGGTTCTTTTTGTCCCGGAAAATTAAGAAATGCCTATGGGAATTAAAAAATTTATGCCACGCGAACGAAGTCGCGGGCGTCCGCTAGTTTTATATATATAGAGAGAGAAGAAGATTTAATGTGAAAATGATTTAATTTGGTTAATTTGGTTAGTAGCATCTAGACTCTAGACTAGAGCATCGTGGAGATCATATATGACGATATTGCTCTGTTAAAACCGGCAGCCTCATAATTAAAGGGTTTAAAGTAACGAAGCAGGCTCTCGTAAAGTAATTAAATTGAAAAATGATAGGCGCAGAAATAAGGGTACATTATCCAGCTCAATACCTACTTTATTTTTGCGGAATTCAAGGCTTACAAGTTACTTCGTTTGCTGAAAGCATTATAAAAGTTTGTTAAACAAGCTGCCTAGATGATTCCGCAGACCAGTTTTAAAACTGCTAAGTTGAGTTCAGCCCAATGAAAAATATTTGCAGGAAAGAACGCCAAATTTTGTTGAAACTTTTTACAGTGTTTAAGCTTTTTATACTTTAAACTACCATTACAGTGAAGTGTATTAAAGTTATTTTTTTTGCAGTGTGCATTGGTAATGATCGAGTCATCACGTTCTGACCTGACTTAAAGCGCAAAGTGAAGGCTTGGTACTCCTTAAATGTTTAAATCAGAAAAGTGCTGACTAAGTGCTTACAGAAAACTCGAGTAGGTAGATTTAATTAAACATATTCAAATGGTGGCCCTAGTCGTGTCAGAGTCTCACGACATCTATCGACGCGAAATCGCGAACCGATCAGAAAAAGCTTTAAGAAGTCGCGCGACGAAACAGCTACACAATATAAAGCTCACATAAAGCTTTTCTGACTGGCTCAAGCTGATTGCGCGTCGATAGATGTTGTAATACCCTAACTCTAGTAGGAATTAAAGTCATAGCCGACTAGTTGACTCGAGTCTAGAAAACTAGGCCAGATTTTCGATTTTCGAATGGCACGATGTTCTATGTTTAACATAATATAGAACCTGATTACACGAACGTAATTTATATATTGTATTATTGGATAAAAAGAAATAATTAAAAAATATACAGATACGAATTTAGCTCAATAAATACCGGAATTACAACCGATTTGAGCTAATTGAATAGAATTTATGACAGTATTGGGAGTTATTCAATATTCACCCGTGCCTAATTGTATTTTAAAAGCAATTTGTCATACTAAACAGGCAATAAAATAGTTAGTTTAAAATATTTAATTTCCAGAATAGGTTTCTACTTTCTAGGTACAACAAAAAATTTATTCTTATTTTTTTATCTGACATTACTAACAATGTATCACTTGTAGCACAAGGACATTTAAAGTGATTTAGTTAAATTTTGTAAATTGTAATGCTGACACTATTTACCATTGCGGTTGCCATAAAGTGATAGCTTTTAAGAATTAAACTATTTAAATCAATATTTTAAGAGTCCTTGTGCAAGTGGGCCAATATTAACAATAAGACACTTAATGGAACCTAGATCACTATAATAGTAAGTCATACATCATAGAAAAAAGAGCTGTGTATTCTAACCTAACCTAACCTGAACGACTTAATGAAGTCCTTGCTACGTTTAGTTTTGAATTTTAGCCTCGATGCCATTTGATTGAACACAAAGAATACCTTCTACAAGTAAATGTAAAATAGCGGAATATACACGATAGCAAAGAGAATTTCATGCTATTTTAGCTCTGGCAGTAGGTAATTATTAGTGGACATTCAGTGGTGTGCAGCTGAAAGCAACTGTATCTACTGCAATTCATAAAACATGTTATATTATTATGATCCTCCCGGAGATTAAAATTTTTCAGCAACTTACGTACCAACAACTTAGGTACCTACAAACTTTGAATGACCTGTACGTATTGGTTTAAAATCTAATTTTATGATTAAATATTTTGATTTACCTACTCATTGATATATTATTTGTTTTATTTGTGGGGAAAACTGAGTTTCTAAATACCTTTGGTGAGATCTCTTCAGCCTAATGTAATTGATTCAAACCTTTTATTCTTCTTATTCTTTTTATTGTAGAAATTAAGGTTTATGTGGCGGGAAATAACCTGCTAATAATAAAATATAATAATAAAATGTGGCGGTGTGACAACCTATATGATAATATCTTAGTACTTACCTACAGCGAAACAGAAAGTTCTGTATCATAATTTAACTCGAATGTTGTTCTGAGTGTCACTCTACTGAACGCAAAGAACACACTTGAAATGCAAAATACAGCAATAAAACAGTGGAGACAATTTCATGCTGCTTTAGTCCTCGCAATAAAAGTCTGTGTTGACATTTCAGTGGAGTGCAGCTGAAAACAACTGCATAACAATTTATCTCAACTGTCGTTTTCTTCCTGCACACTAATCTTGCAGTTCGTGATACTAGAATATATCCTGTTAGGAGTAATAAAGCACGGAATAACGAATCTGCTTATGCAGGGAAATAATGCTTAAATAGTATTTAGGGCGGCATTATAATTATGTGTCAATCCTATGACATTAACTAGCTGATACCCGCGACTTCGTCGTCGTGGATTGAGGTTTTTTCTCTTTAATTTTCCAGGATAAAAAGTATTAGTAGCTTTATGTGTAATTCTGGTCTTTAATCTATCTCTGTGCCAAATTTCATCCAGATCAGAGGTGGAATCATGTAAGGATTGTCGATCGAATCGTTAAAAAGCTAAGCTAAGATATGCTTCTTAGGTATGTACGATACCATAAACGTATGAGAATGTATACACGAAATTGAGCTCTAATTCAATGCTGTTATGGTTTATTTTACTTTGAAGCCGAACTTTAACGATTTGATCGACAATCCTTACATGATTCCACCTCCGTTCTAACATTCAGGCGTGATTGAGTAACAAACAATCACGAGTGAGTGATGAATAGTATAATACATTAGTATAGAGGAATGTATTTAGTTGGATTAACGAGGCAGGAGTTGTATGTAAGTTAACCCATGTCTGCCAAATAATAATAGCAAAAGGGTCCTTGGGATTCGCTTACCTACTACCAGTAGGTATATCTCTCAAGTAAACAGTGTCTAAAGATCTAACGTGTACGTAAAGAAGCAAATGTATAGCCATGATTATTTTTTACAACGGCAGAACATGTTGTAATTCATGTTTGGGATTTAAACCATTCAAGATTATAGATATATAGATTACAAATTTTATGCTATGCATTAAAACCCTATTAAGTATTAAGTCGTAGAATACCAGCTGAATTTTGCGTATTGTATTTGAATGTTGTTCTCTATGCAATTGCACTGAACGCAAAGTACACACTTAGAATGCAAAATAAAGCAATAAAACGGTGAAGAAATTAGTTCTTGCAATAATACCCGTACCTACTCTAAGTTGATATTTCGGTACGCTGTTGCTAAAAAAAAAGTTCGTTACAATTTTTTATAAGTAAAAAAAGATACGCGCCGAATTGAGAACCTCCTCCTTTTTTGGAAGTCGGTTAAAAACTGACTGTGGTTTCCTTTCTATGAACTGAAATGATACGATGCCATTTCTTGAACATTGTGTAATTTCTCTGTCTTGTTTTAAAAAGTTCTAAACATTTAACTCTCTGCATAGATATTGAAAAGTTGATCCTCAGAAACATTCAATCGAGTCTTTAATCTTCTACCCGAAGATCAAATGTTACGGAAGTATCTGAATTTATTCATATGAAAACAATAGCAATGTGAGCCTAATGCTGAGATCTCTAGAACGTACTTTTACTTGGCTTACGACCGGTTTCTGAAATAAGAATTTCATGTTGAGTCTGTCTCAAAGACTACTTAAGGACTAATTAAGCAAAATTTTGTTTCTGAATTGATATTGGACCGGTTTCTGAATTAAGCATTCAAGCAAAACCAGCCAGTTCCAACTCTCAAACCTTACACAATATCAATTTAGAAACAAAAATTTGCTTAAGTAATTAGTCCTTAAGTAATCATTGAGACAGACTCAACATGAAATTCTCAATTCAGAAACCGGCCGTTAGACTCAGAGTTACAACGAGATGGACTTCTGTTACGGTGAGTAGGTTACTAACATAAATCTGTCTCGTTTTAACCATGTCTTACTCGTAAGTCTAAAAGGCCTATTACACTATACACTTTTTTAAGGGACCCTTACCCTGATCCAGTGTCGTGTAATAATATTTAGTGAGAAAGGGTCCCTGATGAGAAGGGACATTGGGTCGTCCCGGTCTGCCGCGCTCTGCCGACCGGGCAATGTAATAACACATAGGGTGATTAGGGAGCTCAGTCGTCGCACGACCGTAGAGAATAGTCGTGTTTCTCCGGCTCGCGCGAGCATTTTGACGTTAATTTAGTTTACTTTGTGCCATCTAGGTTCTCGGTCATACTGAACTAGGAACCGATAGTTAGTGCAGTGTAATAGCGACGCCAAAACTAGCGGCCACGCCGACCATTGCCACAGGGCCCTTGAAAAACTGTAGTGTAGAGGCCCGGCAAAGTCAAAGTTCGCTCTATAGATCTCACACCTAGATCCCAATTCCTCGATTTTGTTGGAGTTCCTAATCTCCTCACAAACCAGAAAAATACAGGTCTGAGTGAAGTTCAATACAAAATATATTTTTTATTAAAGATTTCAAACTTACCAATTTTTAAACGGTGTATTCGTTTATTACCCGTACAAGGCCTGAATTTATGTTGTGCACCTTAACCGCAACTGTAAGTACTGAAATATTATGCAGCATAAAATTGTTGAACGCTTTGTTGCACATGCTGTCTAAATTTTGTATAAAGCGAATCATGACATGAATTTCAAAATAGTCACAATGTCATGAGCAAGAAAATCAATATACCTACTTATTACATTTATTTTAAGTGTTCAACTCCGGGCTGGCACTGATAATTTCTTAACTGAAAAGGAACTTGTGATCCGCAGTCGACCATGCTATCCCCCATACCAATGAGTTAATAATTATACCTCATATTATTAAGTACTGGTTGATGCCCGCGACTTCGTCTGCGTGGAATAAGTTTTTTTAATTCACATGGGAAATCCTGAATTTTGCGGGATAAAAGTAGCCTATGTCACTCTCTCCAGGTCTCCAACTATACCCGTGCAAAAAATCACGTATATCCGTTGCTCTGTTGCGGCGTGATTGAAGGATCAACCAACAAACAAAAACTTTTTCACATTTATAATCCTTATTACTAATCCTTATTACTAATAATATTATAAATGCGAAAGTATGTCTGACTGTCTGCTACGGTTTCAGGGCCCATCTGTTCAACCGATTTTGATGAAGTTTGGTACAGGGATAGGTCATATCCCGGAGCAGGACATAGTCTACTTTTATACCGGAAAATTACAGAGTTCCCTCGAGAATCAAACAAAAATCATCCACGCGGACGAAGTCGCGAGCGTCATCTAGTATCAGTATAAAGTATGAAGTAATTATAATAATAGTTTTGTATTTATCGTATTAGTATGCATCTACCGAATTTGCCAAACAAAGGTGCACGAGAGACGCCGAATTCCAAACGTTCGGATTGTGATAGTTAACTAAGTTGTACGAGTGGTGATAGTACAAGAGGCAACTGCGTGTTAATAAGCCTGCACCTGTGTTGGTAGTAAGACAAAATATAGCATTTCTGATTATTTTTTGTTTTTCAGCTTAATAAAACCAAAAAGAGGTTGTGATATTTTAATAAAAAATAGTTAGCTTGTATATACTCCGAGGATAGGTACCAAATGTAACGTTCATTATTACAGCATAGGGAGCATAAAGATGAACGGGCGATCTCTACTAGGTCACTGAGAGTCGATGGACGCAAGCGTTTTCAAAACCGTATTATGTGGAAATCCTTACAAGAAATCTGCATAATATCTAGGAGAGGACTCAGCGATTGAGGCGACGCTGACAACGACTACGACGCGACGTGGGGGTTAATTTTATATATACTTCTGGCATAGGTGATATCTATACGTACAATTTAGGTGGCCAGTAAGTCGCAGTGCAATTGACTCCGGGCATTATCTGGCGTATTTTTCCTCTATTGACTCTCCGTCTACGATATTTGAATGAGAAGTTCGAATGTTTTCCCGCACTCTGCCTTGAAGTTTTTGAAGGTTTATGCGCTCATTGTGTGGATTGCACGTATAACTTATTGCACTTATGAGGAATTGATGCTAAAGTTTGCATAATGCACCACAAATTTATCTTCCAGAAAAATAAAAAATTCAAAAAAATAAACATTCCAGCTTGCTAAAATATTCGTTATTTTTAGCCTTATCTCAGAGTACACTCAGTGGCGTGCACAGGATTTGAAGCTAGGGTAAGCATTAATTAGTCAGAATACCTATTTACTGACTATCAATGAGAAATGAGCATTGACGTATTTCCGTTTGAGTAAGCATGCTTTTATGCCTCTGTGAACTGCACGCCACTGAGTACACTGCAATATTATCCCAAGAAATTGCTTACCGTTATGTGATCAATAGAAGAATCAAGACTTAAGCAATAAGAAATACGCGTTACAGCTTATTAATATAAGAGGTAAATGTAGCTATCGAAATGCAAATATAAATTGCACAAGTTTTGTTGAGCTATCAATGCGTATAATGTAGGCATTACCTACATTGCCTATCTTGATTAATCCAAGCTTACAAATTTCTCCATAATATAGCTAATTAAACAGCTTCTCAAATGATGGAATGTCAATACACTGTATTGGTAGAGCGATTATTCAGCAAAGGCGATAATGAGCCTTTGTACATGATCGATAATGTTATAAGCTATGGAGTGGATGCTTATACAGCTTACAGCCAGCGAGTGTCGAGAGTCCTTCAACACAATTTACAGTACGATGTTATTTTCTAAATACAGCCTAGTTCTCGACGCTGATGCAGCGATGAAATTAAATCATATCATCATCATACTTCATAGTAATATTATAAATGCGTATGTGTGTTTGTTTGTTGGTTTGTTGGTTTGTCCTTCAATCACGCCGAAACGGAGCAACGGATCGACGTGATTTTTTGCATGGGTATTGGGTATAGTTGAGGACCTGGAGACATACTGTTTATTCCGGAAAATTAAGGTGTTTCCGTGGGAATAAAAAATATTACCATGCGGACGAAGTCGCGAGCATCAGCTAGTATACAACTGGCATGAATTTCCGGTAATTAGGTATTGCTGCTTGTATTCAAATAGTTAAAGGATGCGTACAGCTTACGAAAACATTCTACATGAAAATCTTTTAAATAAATAAAAATCAATTGCAAAATGTATGTTCTCGCATCACTTCAGAACGGCTGGATCGATTTTAATGGATTTTTTGTGTGTATTTGAATGGGTCCCGGGTCTACTTTTAGTCACTATTGGACCCGGTAAAGAGCGCTACAATCGTGTTCTAGGTTTAAGGCAGGACAACGTCTGCCGGGCCAAAACAGTTGAACTAGTGGGAAGTACTACCCCATTTAACGCAACTGAATCATAAACATTAGGGAAATGTGTCAAATATATTTCGATGCTGAACTGTATGACGAGTATCACGTTTTATAGAATAAATACAATGTTCAACGTTGTTCAACTTCGGAGCACTTATCTCGCATCATTTAATGTTGGCCCAAATTACTGTAATGTTCTCCAGTGACAATCTCTACAAAGTGAATGGAAATTAAGTAAAATACTTTCCACGACGACGAGACCGCTCGTTGATAAGTTCAAGTTTGTGCTACTACTTGTATATGAGAGTGAATAATTTTACACTTAATAGCATTTTATTTATTTATTATTTACCAATAAGTTAGTGATCGAAGGTGACAAAAGCAGAGCTTCTATGTGTTTCCGGGACAGTAGTACCTATGGCTCCGCCCGCTATTGTATGACGTTTTACTCGGTTTGAGCTCCGAGGCAGCTGCGAGCTCAACGACACTAAAGATTTTTAACTATACAAAAATGGAGATAGAACACCCGTCATTCATTGAAAGATCTAAAGAAGAATCATAGTAACAGACATAGGAGACGAGAAGCAAAGCTCTGGCAAAATATATATAGGCCACAGGCATATTATATGGCAATGGAAGATTTATGGAGAGTCCTATAAAATAGACAGTAAAATATGTCTTACTCACTTCAAAGAATTTTCCAAATTATACTTATTAATTTTAGAACAATGGACAACCAAGCGCGCAGAACCTAGTGGGTCCCGAAAATAAAAAATCTTTTTTCAAAGCTCGTAAATTACGTCTTCATTTTCTTCTATTTATTTTGATAGGGCCCTTGTCAGCTCCATTACGTTTGACACCGAGACCGCCGTGATTCGTTCGACCCGACGCCCGCCTTTAATTCGAACTTTTTACTACTTACTTTCCGACACATTTATTATTGCCCAAGATTGACAAGTATTTTTATTAAATCTTCTACAAATTGTTTGTCTGTTATTATTTATTGAGAAAAAGTCTTCAGGCATTTACTTTTAAATGCATTCTATCAAAAGATCCTAATAATCAAAGTCCCGTGATAAAGAGATTTAAAAATTAAACGAAAAGTATTTCAAGTTGGATTATCTAAATTTTCGCTTGAACACGAAGTCGTAAAAGAAACTAGTAAATCGATATTTGAAGTGTGATTACACCTGTCTGTCTTTTGTATCCAGTAGTATCAATTTTAAAAAAACAGATAGCAAAACGGACGTTTTCTGTTTGAATTCATTGATAGTTTGGCACAACGATAGCTCTCTGAAATCGAACGGCGAATATATTATTTTCGATTCACTACTCACTTCACTTGCATATTGTGAAAATAGCAATATTCTGTTACTCTTCCCGACATTTGTAAACGTTTTCTGAAGCATTACTGCCCAAATGGATAAAACTGAGAAGAACATTATTTTGTCTGCAAAGTATTGAGGTATTAATCTACAATTCAAGCATGTAGATTGTAGATATTCACATGTTTCTTTCATAGCCACGAACTCATACCCTCGGTGGGATAATCAGAAACTTGGCTGTTTTTTTCTTAACTGTTGACAAAATTGTAATTGTAACTCGAACATTGCAAATTCCTCAAAGTTCGCAAGTTACTTTTCACAAAAATAATGAAACTATTCATGGTTTAAAATGTCCTATAAAGTGAAGTGAAGAATGGAATTTTAAAATGGAAACTCCAGAATTCAATTGCTTCTAAAAATCTAACCATAAACTTAATTTATTTTTCCTTTGACAATATTTCAAATAGAGTATTACATTTCTTGTAATCACGACTCTTTTGTGGTGTCCTTATTGCCTGAAAAACTCACGATGTTGGTTTGAGAATCTTCCAACGTTTTTAAATAAAATATGAGTTGAAAACAGGTAGCGTTATTAATTCTTCAGTTTACTCATAGCTTGAAAAATTCATAATACTTAATTTGTTTGTAAGTTATTTTGCAGTCGTATCATGCAGTCGTTGGTAATAATTTAGCAAATGGATAAAGAAGCGTGTCTCAGATACCTATTCTTTTACACTTTACTAAATTGCAATGTAAAAATATGTATGCACCTAATTGTTCAAGTTCGTGGTTCATAACATTGACTGTTATTTTTAAGCGCCATTTTCTCTATGCTATATTATTATATGCTAATAAATACAGCTTAGGAGTGAGTGAACGTCGAGTTGTATTCGTGGACTGAAAATATAGCTGGCTAGAACAGGTTTGTATTCTAGTACAATAATAATTTTTAGATACCTAAGTGATTTGTGTACACTGCGATTATGATGGTACACTGCGATGTATTACACATCGCAGTGTACCATCATAATAGTAATACCACAGTCTAGGGAAATACTATATTTTAATACCATAGATAATACCTACCTACACCAGTGTGCTAACTAGGTCTAACATGTTACATGTTAGTTTCCAATGTCAATATTCAAGAGATTGCGGCTGTGCTCTAATGGAAGTCTGTCGAGGACTCCAGTCATGTCCCATTAGTTATTTTCAAGTACTACGTAAATTGGAAGTCGATTTAATTACTCAAAAGTTTGGCTCTTTTGGTCAACTACAATGTACTGTGCTTTTGCATTTTTATGTATACTTACTGTACCTAGCTGTTCACCATGTTACATACTTTCTTATTGAAGACAGATAATGTAATTATCATTATTCTTAGTTTATTCGAATCACGCTGTGTAATTATGGGTCTCAATCATATATTATTACTAGTGGTCCTATTATATTTTTCAACATACCTACAGTTTTTACACTTACCTGTCTCGTTAATTTCTACGCGTTTTTATGATAACATGCTTAGATCTGATTTTGTCGAAACGAATGGCAAATCTTTTTGACATTTTATTGGAAAACTAGATGATGCCCGCGACTTCGTCCGCGTGGATTGATGTTTTTTTTAATTCCCGCGGGAACTCTTCGATTTTCCGGGATAAAAAGCCTATGTCCTTCCCCGGGATTTAACTTATCTCTGTACCAAATTTCATCAAAATCGGTTCAGTAGTTGGGCCGTGAAAGCGTAGCAGATAGACAGACAGACACACTTTCGCATTTCTAATATTAGTATGGATACAGTACAGTTACATTTTTGACATTGACCGGATATACCTACTTGTTTCAGTAGGCCTCGTTGTATTATCCAGTGAAACAACAACAACAACATAAAGCAATGTAGATCCGCTCTCGAGTAAGATTTATGTTGTAATTAGAGAAGGTAAGAGGATACAAGGCCCTAGAACGGGAATATAGTAAAATTTTCTGACTGTGTCCATCCGTATTACTCAGTCTTATCGATCTTGGGGCTATCATTTTTCATTTGCTATTATTTATTCACTTGGTGGTATACACCAGCTTAGTTAAAAAAAATATTTTCTTTATTCTACTACAAGTCAGGCATTGACTGTGATCTTACCCTGTTACTGATAATGCAGTATATATTGGTGGCGGGCTAACCTTTACGCCTTATAGGTAGAGCAATTGCATAGTCCGTCAAACTTATCGGGCCCGGTGATAGCGTCGCTAGTGTATAAAAATAAAATAAAATCGAAAACTTAACAGGCATAAAAATACGTTCCAGGTTTGGAGACGTCAGATAAGTTTGTGGTACTAAACTCATTTCGAGATCACGCTTAATCCCTTGGCATCATGTGTTTGCAACTAGGCTGGTAACTGGCCACGGCCTAATTTTCCCACCAGACCAGACCAGAAAAAATTTTGAAATTATAAATCCTTGCTCATCTTTCCCTTACTGCCTATTTCAATAATTAGTTCAACCAGTAAAACTGATTCCACACAAATCTCGAAAGAAATGTAGTGACATGTGAACAACTAGTTCAACAGAAAGCTTTCATAAAAGTTGAAGTTCAACTTTCCGGGATAAAAAGTAGCCTACGTCCTTCCCCCGGATACAACCTATCCCTGTACCAAATTTCATCAAAATCGGTTGAGTAGTTGGGCCGTGAAAGCGTAGCAGACAGACAGACAGACACACTTTCGCATTTATAATATTAGTATGGATATTATTGTAATTTTATGTCATTTATTTCTTGAAGTTTAAAACTATAATAAGATACGGAAACTCATAATATAACGATCCAATCCTTCTGAAATCCATTATGATCACCAATAAAATAAAACAATATAATATAATAAGATGCTTTCGAGCAAGATTTATGTTGCAATTAGAGAAGGTAAGACCAAAGAAGGCATCAGAGCAGAAATATAGCGAAATAATTTGCCGGCGACGTCCACCCGAATATTTATCTCCATCAATCAAGCTGCCTAAATAACATTGCGATGGCCCGATACGTCATCAATAAGGAAGAGTTATTGTCCTCTTAAGAAAATGACCCTAATATAATGCTTTTTAGGTTTAGGTATACATAAGTACTTAATATTATAAATGCAAAAGTGTGTTTGTTTGTTGGTTTGCTGGTTTTTCCTTCAATGACGCTGCAACGGAGCAATGATTCAACGTGACTTTTTGCATGGGTAGGTATAGTAAAATATACAACATAATTTTTATCGTTAAATAGACAAGTTAACTCACGTAGGTACTTATGCTAATAAAAATCTGTAATATTATAAATGTGATATAATTGATCCCGTTCAAAACGGGACTTAGGCTATTGGCGTTCTTTTTTTCATCATCCTCAGCCTGTTAAGGTTGCCTTATAACAAAATTATGAATGACTAGCGAATGCCCGCAACTTCGTCTGCGTGGATCTAGGTTTTTTGGTTCCCGCGGGAACTCCTTAATTTTCCGGGATAAAAAGTAGCCTATGTGCTATTCCAGACTATATTCTATCTCTGTGCCAAATTTCAGCCAGATCCGTGCAGCCGTTGGCGCGTGATTGAGTAACAAACATCCATACATCCATACATCCATCCAAACTTTCGCATTTATAATATTTATTTGAAGCATTTGCAGTACACATAATTATAGATAGATGTGATAAGATATTCTCATGTTATGCTAGCAGTAAAACTTGCAGTAATCTAGCTAAAATTTCTGATAAGTCTGTTAATGTGTTAAAAATGTATAGTCTGAAAAACAAAACGTGCAAGTTTTGGTCCTTGTCTCCTATAAAAAGCATATTTTTCTACTCTGTCAAGAAATTTTTAATATAAAGCTTGCAGGTAAATGAGCAAAGTTTCCTCATCGAGCGATGCGAGTTTTTGTGTACACCTACATTATGCCTGTTGGAAGATGAAAAACAAGAAAAATGCAAGTGCCTGCTTTGAAATAAGCACAATCTTTGTCTTAAGGCGAAAACAAAACTTTGCCTCTACCTTAGCGTCTTTTTCGCTATCTGGATTTTTTCATAGATGAATAACTATATTTCTTGTGTTGCATCCATCTTTTATTTATGTTTACCTTTGTTAAAATACTTCTAATGATTATAAAATCAACTAAGACAGAATCAATAAGCACAACAATTTGCATGTCAGTACAGTCAATGGGTTATCTAGTGGTTCGCCCCGAACTGAGACCTCGCGGTATCCATAAGCGCCGTCTATTGACATCATTGTGAAGTTCTGTTAAAAATTCTGAGGCTCATTAAGGACGGATGTACTGTAATAGGGGGAAACATCCTTTTCTGTTCCGACATTTTAGTATAGCAAAAATTAAAATTTCATTATCGAATAAATACCATTCGCTACTCATTGAGATATAGTATGATGTAATTAAAAAAAGTGGTCATAAAATCGTATAGTAACGGCAGAAAATTATTGGGAAATTCATGGAAATCTCAAAAAAGGTCTTATCGCGTTCCGACTATTGTGATTTAATTTAAGACATTATTAAGACAAAAGTTATTTTAAATTGATCGTAAAAGATCAAAAAACACTTTAAATAAATAATATTTTCAATAAAACTTATAGTTTTTTTACAATCTGGTTCCAAACATCCCTCATTTTTACAGCACGAATTTTCATACAAATTTAGTACGGGCGCGCGCATCAAAAAATTTCGTTATATATTCATGAAATACGGCAGTCATTACCCATACGCCTGCGGGCTCTCAAGGCGTGAGGTTGCGTCCCGTTGCTCCTGAACTGACGTTTGTCACTGTTAGTATCCGTACACAAACGTCAATGCATCCACTACCATTGAACAAAACTAATCATCGATATTTATACGTATAAAAAAAATGTAACTGGACGATTTCTGTATATAAAATATTTATTTTGAAAATTTAATTGGTGGTTATTTTATTATTCACTGAGCCCAAAACGGTATTTTATTCTCTGTCTTATTTTGCCTGTTTTTTGTGCACGAACTCCACTAAAACTAACTTTGAATGGGTATTTTGGTTCTTATAGCTCAGTCTAAGTAGATTTTTTTCTTTTATAACAGTCGTCCGAAGGGGGAAACTGGCGAAATATCAATTTCGGGTCTATGGGGTACCTAATGCTCATTTTGTTCATGTCATGGATGTTCATTCTGTTTTGGTCTCGCAGAAAAGGGCTGTTTGTGCCATATACAAAACTAAATTCAAAGAAGTTGAAATTATGACGGTCCACGACCAATACATAATTGAAAACTGGATGATGCCCGCGACTTCGTCCGCGTGGATTTTTGATTCCCGCGGGAACTCTTTAATTTTCCAGGATAAAAAGTACCATAGGGTACCCGGGGAAGGATAAACCTTCCCCGGGTACCCTATGTGTTATTCCAGACTATAACCTATCCCTGTACCAAATTACATCAAAATCGGTTGAACAGATGGGCCGTGAAAGCGTAGCAGACAGACAGACAGACACACTTTCGCATTTATAATATTAGTATGGACTGAGTGATGCTAGCGACTTCGTCCGCGTGGATTAAGGTTTTTGATTTCCGCAGAAACTCTCATTTTCCGGGATAAAATAACCTATGTCCGTCCCCAGAATACAACCTACTCCTGTACCAAATTTCATCAAAATCGGTTGAACGGATGAGTCGTGAAAGCATACAACCAAACAAACAAGCAACCAACAGACACACTTTTACGTTTATAATATTAGTATGGATTATGGATATTATGGATTAAGTATAATAATATGTGTGTAGTAGGTCTGACGACCTCCGTGCGGCGCAGTGCTTTGCGCAGCCTTAACGTGCGGAGGTCCCGGGTTCGATCCCCGGCAGGCTGGCCTGGTGGGAGGCTTCGGCCGTGGTTAGTTACCACCCTACCGGCAAAGACGTACTGCCAAGCGATTTAGCGTTCCGGTACAATGCCGTGTAGAAACCGAATAGGGGTATGGGTTTAATATAACTGTCATGCCCCTAACAGGTCAGCCCGCTACCATCTTAGACTGCATCATCACTTACCATCAGGTGAGATCGCAGTCAAGGGCTAACTTGCTAATTAGGGGCGCCCAAGATTAATACAGCATTACCCCTACGGTGAATATACTCTACTTTTCACACCTCGCGATACAACCACTTCTTTCAGCTGGCGTGGCCTACTCGATTTGACAAACAATTAATGTCGTCAGTGCGAATCTAGTGGGCCACGGCTTCGGTTTTCGAAAATCGAGTTGGCCGCGCCTGCTGAGAACAAATTCTGTTTACCGAAATTAGACTTTATAGATATAGCAATAAGAATTATGAATAAAACCTCTTTGGAATGAATAGAATTTCCTTCAGATCTTGCTTCAGATGCGCGATGATTCTAAATTCAAATCACATTATAACCCTAGGGAATAATGGATTTCAGTACAACATTATAACCCTAGGGATTTAATGTCTTACTTTAATCTTAGATAACAGGCCATGTAATAAGGCGTTGTTGAGCGAGTGGTGTGAAAAATTAGTTAGGTATTCATTTGTCGGTAACAGTATGCGTTTTTATAATAACTCCCAAAAGAAATATTTGAGATGCCAACAAGTTCAAAGTTTTTGTAAAACGTCAACTATTGAAAAGTCCTATTACAGTGTAAAGGTGTATGATACCTACAGGGCGCGTTTGGAACCCTCGTAGCTTTGATACCGTTGTCCATCACGTCTTATACTTTGTAAACGTGACGTTCAGGTGTACTGTGTAGGTACCTACTTATCTATACTTAATATTATAAATGCGAAACTTTGGATGGATGTATGGATGGATGGATGGATTGAAATTCAAATTCAAATTTTTTTAAATTTGAATTTTTGTTAGGTAATTAATCACGCCAGAACGGCTGAACCGATCTGGATGAAATTTGACACAGGGATAGATTATAGTCTGGAACAATACATAGGGTACTTTTTATCCCTGAAAATTAAAAAGTTTCCGCGGGAACCGAAAACCTTGATCCACGAGGACGAAGTCACGGGCATCAGCTAGTTTTTAATAAATATATTATTAAACTAGCGGCACGCTATGATGGCCGGTTTGACGTTTGTCCGCTTAATTGATAACGAGTTCCGTATTAATTGATAACGACTTTGAAGGAAATAATTGTATTACTTTATTGACGATAGTGATGTGCAGAGATTCATAAATTTTATCGAATGTAGTTTTAGGTTTAGGACTCAAAATTTATTTATTAAACCGGGTGTCAAACCGGCCATCATAGCGTGCCGCTAGTGTAGTTTGAGTTTATGTCGTCGTCAAATGTTAATCACTCCATGATAAAGTTGACTATTTCATCAAATTTTCGATGACTTCCATGACGCAGTGGTTAGCGCTACAGTCTTATAATGGGAGGATCCAGGTTAGTTTCCTAGCAGGGTCAATTTAGGAATTTATAATATCTGAATTCACCCTGGCCTGGTCTAGTGGGAGGCTTAGTTGCCACCCTACCGGGAAAGATGTACCGCCAAATGATTTAGCATTCAGGTAACATGCCGTGTAGTAACCCGCTACAATCTAAGACTGCATCATCACTTGCCATCAGGTGAGATCGGAAACTAGGGCTAACTTTGTAGCAGTACCTAAGTATATAAAAATATCCATATCCATACTAATATTATAAATGCGAAAGTGTGTCTGTCTGTCTGTCTGCTACGCTTTCACGGCCGAACTACTCAACCGATTTTGATGAAATTTGGTACAGAGATAGGTTACATCCCAGGGAAGGACATAGGCTACTTTTCATCCCGGAAAATTGAAGAGTTCCCGCGGGAATCAAAAAAATGTATCTGTTCAACCGATTTTGATGAAATTTGGTACAAGGATAGGTTGTATCCCGGGGAAGGACATAAGCTACTTTTTATCCCGGAAAATTGAAGAGTTCCCGCGGGAATCCAAAAATATGAATCCACGCAGACGAAGTCGCGGGAATCATCTAGTTCTATATAAATATTTTTGGGGTCTGTATACATAATAAACATTACTCCAAAGATTTATCATAAGTACCTATATAGATAGATAGAATGAAACATAACTTAAACAAAACAAAAGTCCTCATAAAGGCCCAATTTTTCCAATCCTCTCTATTGTTTTGTATAAAAAATTCTTTCCAAAAAACTGACTTCCAAAGCCACTGTAAAGTAAAAAATAATTTTGATTTCTACACACTATGTTGAAGTCGGGCGAACCTGACGCGTCAACTATGGCTATCTTTGTTATACTCGCCCGACTTCAACATAGTGTGTAGAAATCAAAATTATTTTTTACTTTACAGTGGCTTTGGAAGTCGGTTTTTTGGAAAGAATTTTTATTTTTAACTTTTTAGTGTACTCTAAATCCCTACGGCTTAGGAGTGCAGTACCATGCAGCATCAGAGTTGAGGAGTTGGAAATTGGGTTTAAGTATGAAGTCGTTGCTTGACACCTACAATATTAATTCACCATAAAAAAAACCTAAACCACTATGTTTAAGGAGTTCTGTACCCTGCAGCATCAGGGTTGAGGAGTTGGGACTTGGGTTTAAGTATGAAGTCGTTGCTATTAATTCATCATTAAAAAATCTTAAATCGTTATTTTTAAGGAGTTCTGTACCCTACAGCATCAGGGTTGAGGAGTTGGGATTCAGGGTTGAGGAGTTGGGACTCAGAGTTGTATCGTATACACGTGACTTGATACCTACTATATGAATTCACCATCAAAACTCCTAACTCCCTAGTTTTGAGACGTAGGTACACCTACAGCATCAGGATTGAAGATTTGGAGTCAGATTTTTTTATGGGACCACCTCGTGAGCTTCCTCTAACCAATGTAAAAAAATATTTTCAAATCGGTTTAGAAACCACGGAGATATGCACCGACATACATTAAAAAAAAAAAAAAAATACGCGCCGAATTGAGAACCTCCTCCTTTTTTGGAAGTCGGTTAAAAACAAAGAAACGTGCGCACGCCGCCTAGCTTCATCCAATATTTTACTGAACGCGCAGAACTTGCTTCGCAGTTTTCAGTCGCACGTAGGCTGTCAAAATAGCTTCGTCTGATCTGAAGTGATTATCTTGCTTTCTGTCGAGTACAAAAACAATTTACTTCTGCAGTGTGTGACTATTGTAAAAAAGTAAGTATAATTTGTTTAATTAGTTACCCACAGTAATAGTCAGTGTGATTATTTGTAATATTTGAAATAAAAGATCCCTTCAAAAAAAATTAATATGGCGTCGGCCGCGGTGATTTTCGTATTGTTGCGCTGATTGTTGGGTTTTGTATCATTGTGTGATTTCAAATTTGACGTTTGTTGAAGTAAAACTTTTACAGACACGTCACCACGTACTTTTACAGCCAGCGCATAATATAATGAAGAGTGCAACGCCAGTAAAACCCATGTACCGACACTTTAATTTTTTGACATAATGACGTAAACATACCTGAGGCTTTTATCAAAGCTCAGCAAAGTTCATCAGTCCATGTATTTTTTAAATTATCTAGACATGATCTAGAATGATTTATTGTGATTCATTATTTTTGCGGATGGGAAAACATAAAAGAAGGCCTGCCTATTATAAAAAAGAAAATAAGCCGTTGCATTGGGAAAAACACAAACAAAAAGTATACTCTTATTTCCTGAAATCTTGAAAGCTGTCATCCCATATCACTTCCACATAATATCACATGCAGATTGCAGACAAGAAGCAAATAAATGCATTAGTTACCTACATAATTTCTGTACAAGTTTCGCGCTTTATCGCAAAATGCAATTATTCGTTTCTCAATACAAATCAACTAAATTTTCATTTCATTGTACCTACAACACTTTTCCGCTAATTATCATCGCATCAGAGTTATACCATTTCATGTACCTACTCTCACCATAGTCTGTACACTAGTAAAAAAATATTAATTTATAATTAGTAGACTATACCAACAAAAGACATTCATCTTTCCTATCTAAACTTTTGGTTATTTACGTATTGCAGCTTTGAAATTCTAAACGATGATCAAGTTATAGAATATAAATTGGAGAGCTCTGAACAGCAAGGTAAAAAGCATTCGGCAAAAATAACTAAAAGGTAGGTAAATTACAAAACTAGGTATGTACATGCATACATCCACTCATCCATACTCACAAGCTTTCGCGTTTATAATATTAGTAAGGATAAGGATTTATACCTAGTTTTGTAATTTACCTACCTTTTAGTTATTTTTGCCGAATGCTTTTTACCTTGCTGTTCAGAGCTCTCCAATTTATATTCTATAACTTCAATTTATATTATACGCCGTTCAGGCGTGAAAGAGTAACAAACATACATACATATGTATGTTTGTTACTCTTTCACGCCTGAACGGCTGAACGGATCTGGTTGAAATTTGGCACAGAGATAGATTATAGTCTGGAATAACACATAATACTTACTACTTAATAAAACAGCTACTTTTTATCCCGATAAATTAAGGGAACCAAAAAACCTCATTTTTTGTTGTTGTTTCCAAATTATATCTGTCGGTTTAGTTGATGGGTAAAATTACAATTATAAAGGTTTGAAATAAATCAAAGAGTACCTTTTATTTATTTCAAACTAGCTGCACTATTGGTAACTATCGCCAGGAAGGCTGATTCAGTATTAGGTAGGTGTAGGCTCTCCTCTTATGACGATAGTGAAGGACTGCCCGCATGCTGATGGGGTCTTACTACTTATCGCCTCTCAAAGATGTCTTATGGTTGCCTAAAATTAACAATGACTAGGAAGGCTCACACATCTTTGAGCGGCCATGTCTAGTGAACGGCCCGATGAATAGCGTCAGTTTTTAAACTGTTTACATAGGTACTGCGCATACTTTAATACTGTACAAGAATCAGCCTTCCTAGTCATGGTTCATTTTTGGTAACCATAGTACGTGTTTGAGCGGCCATATCTAGTGAAAGGCTGATCTGCATGCAGGCAGACCTTCACTATCGTCATCAGTGGAGAGCCCTACACCCACCTAATACTGAATCAGCCTTTCTGGCGATAGTTACCAAAAGTGCAGCTATCTCATAGTCAGTACCTACATAATATTATAAACGTTTTTTTGCTGTCATAAAACTTCGGTTTGTCAAAATGTGACAAGGATAATTTTTATTTATATCAATTATATTAGGTACTTTATACTAATAAACTTTATATTGTAGTAATAAATTGCGGTTTTATTTTCCATTTCAAAGTGCTATAAAAGTTTCACATCAAAAACTAAATAAATAATGGAAATAGGTTTTTTAGGATGAGTTGTGTCATTTATGATGAATCAACGGGACTTTACCCAGCTTGAAAAGGAGATTCTACTGAGGAGAGATGACAATAACTCAGCAGTTTATAAAAAGAAAAAAAATTGCAATAATGTACCTAGAAAATAATACACAATATATAGGGAGCTACATAAATATATGTACATACATAATGTATCAAGTATTACTCTGATTTAGTGGGCTGTTAGTGGATAGTTTCCATGCAACATTAGGAAAATCATCTGTTGATGCTACGTTAGTTGTTACAGATATGTCTCAAACCCACCAGCATCAATTGATTTTCATAGCTTAGCTCTAGGGGAAAGGGGTTCAACTAAGCAACGAAGTTTTTCACATAATGAGGAAAGGAAACATGTCCTTCTAAGTATTTATTACGAGAGAGGGAATGACAGCATGACAGTCACGCAGCTTACTTACGTCCATAATGTTCCCTACATTACACATTATACTAGTTGAAGTATGGAACACAGAAGCTGACTAGTTACTTCTCAAACCACTTCATCTACATCGCACATCTCAGATGGAAATGGAATCTCCTAGTGCTGTCTTACACCGTTTTTATACTATTCATGCAGAACTACTACTAATACTAAGCGCCATTATTAATTTAATTTATTTTTCTACCTAAGCATACAACCTTTATAAAATAAACACCTATCTTTACCTATACCTACTCATAGTTATAAATCAGTTAGCAGGAATCAGCCGGTTGGTATATTATCAAGAAGCACCTCTACAATCCATACTATGATATTAAAAATGCCATGAACGGCCCATTATTTCAACCAAGTTGGTATAGAGTAAGGTTACATCCCGAGGAAGGACATAAGTTACCTTTATCCCGAAAAATTGAGAAATTCCCGCAGAAATAAAAAAAAATTAACGAACGCAGACGAAGCCGTAAGTATCATCTAGCTATCAATCAATAAATAATATTATTTGTGCCATAGTGAGATAGTTGATCGTATATTGTGTGCTCCCGTGGTAGGGGCTGAATCCTTCTATGTGTGCCTGCGTAGACTGTGGTTGTATGTGTATAGAAACAATTGACAGCGGCTGACAGCAACGCCTAGATGTCGGCCAAGGGTAGGACCCTTAAAAATTAAATAATTTCGTAAATAATTTCGTTTCCTTATAAAATATTTATGTAATTTTAGCATTTGTTGTATACAGGATATAATTCAAATAATTGATCAAGTTACAGGCTCAGCCATTCAGAAAATTGAGAGTTCTGAGGTCAACTTTGGACGTCAGAAAATCTCCACTTTTAAAGCCCCCCATTTCGTCAATTTTAGGGAAAAATTAAAAAAATATATATTTTTGGACTCTATTCCTAATTATCTTTAAAATGATATACCGCAACCCTATGTAACGCTATAATAGTAGATTATTAACCAAGGGGATAAAGCAGTGTCTTCTGTCGCGGGTGACGATTTAAATCGCGAGCGTAACGAAGGACTCGAGGTTTACTACGACGAGTCCTGAGTGTAGCGAGGGATTTAAGTTCACCCAAGACTAAGACAGCTTTATCACCGAGGAAAATACTCTACTTTTCGTACCATTTGCGAAAAAATTAACATAATAATAATATGAGATAAGCATTTATTAAAAATAATGACAATTAAAAGTAAAAGTTACCTAACATTCGAAACATTGGTCCAATTATTGATAGAGAGAGTTACATTTTTGTTTGGTACATTTATTGTTGATGAGTTGATTTGAGTATTTCTCTGTTCTTACGTATAAAAAAATAAATTAAAATAAACTTATCGCTTATGTATTTGAAGAAAACTAAAACGCGGCAAATTCCTAGACTAATATTTTTTTTGTCGGAAAAGCAAAGGCATCAAACTCATATTATGGCCTCGTCGGTTTTCGTAATTTTATTTAATAATCATAACTGCATAATAAATGCGTATTCCTTTTTCAAAAAGATGTATAATGCTTTATATACAAACTCAATTGTGTAAGCACAGCTGATGTACTTCAGTATAAATTTCGGTAAGTATTCCAAATTTAAATCACATTCTCCCCCTAGAGGATGAATGAAATTCAGTACAATTTTCTTTCCCTGTTTTTAACAGATTAAAAATGACTATTGTTATGTACGCTTTTTGTGGCATAGAATGTCACCTTTTTGGGCAAGTAGTACCAAAAAAATTTTTTACTCGCTTTATTCGCTTCTATGAGAGCCCCCCTGAAATAAAGATTTTTATTACTTTTTAAGCCATATTCGGCTGGAGGCCATCGGTTTATATATATAATATTTAAATTTGAAGTAATTACGTTCAGTAATTCAGAAGTTATAAGGCTCTGACAGACGGACGGACGGACGGACAAGTGCAAATTCACTCAAGTAAACTCAAAGACCTTCACTTCGCTCGGTCAATAAATACCTAAGTAGGTAGGTACTATACATTATAGTTTACATATAAAAAACAAATTGAACATCTTCTCTACTTATTAATAGCTTTGAATACCCGAAATACACTTTTATGGACAACATTAAAATCTGTTTAGTATATTTGCGTAGTGCTGAACCAGACAGGTTAATTAACGTTTTAAATTGAAACTCCGTGGATATAGCGTATTTCAACTTTTGGACCTTTTTCGATTTTTCACTTTAGCCAAATTTTCAGAATTTTACCCAAAATAATACCTAAAAAATTTAATTTCTTAGAAGTTATTTCTCCAATTCCGAATAATATGTTTTCTTGCTATTGTTATTGAAGCTCTAGTCGTTTTTTTACCAAATTGAAATGAAATGATTTATTTATTTCACGTAGGATAACTAGTGCCACTTATGATAAGTCAAGACTCTACCACCGGTGCGGAAAGATATTCTTCTACGTTATATTTTGTTATTAGTCTTCCTTAATGGGGAATTCTCATACGGGGGTGCATTTTGCATCATCATAATATTATGGTAAGAAATTGAATGCACAGACAAGTTACGAATTCCCAAAGCCTTATTTTGTTTGATTGCGTCGGATAAGCAAAGTTAACCCAAGGTGGTATGGATGGATCGTCAAACTTGTTCTAAAACTCGCTATTAACATTGCTTCCGTTCTCCGTAGAGCATTAAAGTTATTAAACTGTTAGAGAACTTTATGTTTAATCTCTTTGAAGGGAAACGTTGAGTACTCACTTTTCTTGCTATCCATTTGTTAATTAGTGTAACAGAAATTTTGTTTTGTACGTTAACAAGAATAGACTCAACAGGTAACAAGTTAGGTAAGTGAAGGTTTACGCTCTACTCATTGGGCTTAATTTCTGAACGGAGTACTATATATGCTTTCAGTAGTCTGTTCAGCCATAAGGACAGTTCCTTACCCGTTTGTCGGAAAAGTTTTGTCAGAGAAAGACATTACGACCAAACTTGGGATTATTATTTAACTGTGGAACAATGAGTATTGTCTCCTAACTCTTTAATGTTTCCATTCCATTTGTTAATCGTCAGGACAAAAGAAAAGTGAACAATGATTGTTGTTTAATAAAAGGCAAATTAATTATTACTCTACTACTATTCCCCTTACTTCCTACTATATTCCTACTATGCATTACAAATGTGAACGTTTGGATGTTTGTTACTCCTTCACGTCGCAACGACTAAACTATGGAATGTATGTAGATAGCATTTAAGCTGAATTAACACACTCGGGTATTCTCCGATTGGCCCCTGCGGGGGTACGGGCCTCGAGGCATTGCCTCCTTACCAGGGCAGGACGCAGGGTAATGCTGTTTCTCAGTGAATGTCTTCTAGTCGTGTTAATCAGCTAGGACCTGCCATGTAAGCTTAAAGGCCCTAAGCTGGTGGCCTCATCCGGTGTTTGGTCCGCGCTCCGGTGTGGGGTCCGCACTCCGATGCTGGGTCCGCCGCCGCACGGGGGACCCGTTTTCCTTGCCCATCTGAGTCGGGAGTGGCCTACTTTGATTCTGGAATGAGCTCGGTTGGCTGGAGTGATCCGGAGGGGAGCTGCAACAGAGGTCTCACCTACAGCGGACCACTCATCTAAGCACGGAAATATACTGAGATACTGATGATATAATACGAAGAAGAAGGTTCAACAGCAAATCAATCTTGATCAGTGTAAACGCTTGATAAGAGTTAGATTTTTAACGTTTTTTACAGTACATAAGGTAAATACACCCGTGCAAAGCAGGGTCGGTCATCTGGTCTAAATCTAATACAATAGGTTCAACATTCATGTCAATAAATGTAGGAGCATAGCAAAAGAGGTACTTAGTAAAAGCTTGCTGAACCTTGCTTGGATCAAAAAAACTTAATTAAACCTCGGAGTGCTATAGCAGGCATAAACTTTATACAAACAGGAAGAAATAGCCGAAACTTTACGTTTTCAATTTGTACACTATTTCCGGTTGCTCATACAAACAAAAAGCCTTTTAGTTTTGTTAAGTGCTAGTCACATTTGAATACCTAGTTTTTAACTTTAATCAAAACTTATAATTGAAAAGTCTCTTCAGATTATTAACTAGATATTCAATAAAATTCAACAAATCATCAATTCAAAAGGAAATATTATTTCTTAGCTCCGAATAAAGACGAAAGAAGGAAGAAGTAAGAAAATAAAAAAAACACAACCTAAAGTAAATAAAGCCTTAAAGAATAAAATTTATATTAGGTATAAGTAAAGACAAAAGTTCTCGTTGGTTTTAGACAAGGGTCGACAAGTGTGTAAAATAATTTACTAAGTGAGCTGAGGCCGTAACGGCTCTCATCCAAACTTTTACAAAATTTCCCATACGGGGGATATATTATTATGCGGGCTTATTTGTCTCGAGGAGTTGTGAAAATTAACCTATTATTGTGTCGCTGCACACTGTTAAACTGAGACTGTACTGCTGTTCTGAGAGTGAAAGTTATGATCCATTTTCCATTAGTGCATTATTAAAGACTAGGGAGATCAAGTTTATTATAAAGTTGTTTATTCCAAGTTTGTGTTCACGTTACTGTAATAATTAATTTATGCCAAAATAAATGAATGAAGAAATGGTATGGACAGGTCTTTCAACTGTGTGCATTCTGAAATTTCGGTGCAAACTCTTAATCACACAAAATCAGCAGTTTATAAATTATTCATATAAAATTACCCTAGCTCCAAGTCCAATCCTTCCCTTAGTTTTTTTGAAAAGCACAAAGCCAGAAGCTCCGTAACGCAAGGTCGACTATGTGAAGCTGAATGAAAGAGTACCGATGCGAGTTTCAGGGGTACCGCATATAAAAACTTTCTTGTGGTAATACCGAACATAGGAGAAGGATATAACACTGCTTGGAGCCGGGAGAATCAAAATTCAAACCATTGTTAATTTTGAATGATATTTTTCAGACAAAAGTACTGTTGACCAATACTTTTTTTAATTAAAACTTCTTTTGACAAACATCTACATGTATACACAAGAATATAGTTTTAACTGATTTTTTTAGGCTAATAGTTGTTTTGACTGCATAAGAGTTTCAAAAAATTAAATACAGATCTCGATGTTAAGCAGCAATGCAGTGAGCAACAATTGGGTGATTTGAAATAATATATTTATGTATATTATGCTGTTTATTTCACAAATTTCGTACATTAATATTATTTATAGACAGTACTTAACTATTAGTATATTCCCTTACATGGCTAAGAGTTTCTGGCTACAAATATGTTCAAAGATATACATTTCTGGTCGGCTATAGTATGAGAATACAAGTTTGTTAAGTTCCCTAACTTTTCTATTAACAGATCTAATGGATGATATTATTATGTGAGTCTGCGACAGCTATTTGGTGGCCATAACGTTGTCCATAAACATATTTAAATGTTTTGACATCGCCGCTATTTCTCTTTGTCGGCACATTGGCCTATTTATCAGCACAGCGTGAGTGATATAAAGGGTTGCCGCTTCTACAAATGGTAGACCTGGTTACCGTGACAGTAGTAGCACCTGGAGGTACGGTATCTCTCGGACTCTGCATACAAATTTGACATAAGAGTGATAAAATTTTGTATTGAAAATTCTGTTTCCTCCGTCACGTCCCTGACACCCCTTTCCCTGAGAACCTTTGCTCATAGGCGAAGGCTAGACGATTTACCAAATACCGATATACCACAGTATTTACTGAACGTACTCTAGCCTCCGCCTTAGACTGTGCTATCAATATATTATTTTACCTTTTTAATTAAGTCAGTTTTGTTTTAACAAGAACAAAGGTGACCCTATAATTTTGCTGCCATAACATCTGCATTCTACGCATCCACAATTCATCAATAAATCCTTTTTTATAATGATACAGAAAAAAAAATAAGAAGAAAGTAAATAAAAAAATTGGAACTGAATTTTATGTTAAGATACATTAATAATTAAAGTTTTTTTTTTTTTTATCCACTATAAGTTAGCCCTTTACTGCGATCTCACCTAATGGTAAGTAATGATGCAGTCTAAGATGGTAGTGGGCTAACCTGTTAGGGGCATGGCAGTTATATTAAACCCATACCCCTATTCGGTTTCTACACGGCATCGTACCGGAACACTAAATCGCTTGACGGTACGTCTTTGCCGGTAGGGTGGTAACAGGCCACGGCCGAAGCCTCCCACCAGGCCAAACCAGGGAAAACTCAGAAATTACAAATTCCCAAATTGACCCTGCCGGGGATCTAACCCGGGACCTCCGCACGTTAAGACGCGCTATACACACTGCGCCACGGAGGTCGTCAAATTAAACTGAACCGGCGGATATACCACACAGTTTTTATAACGAACCCATATTATTATTCCAACAAAAACAAATTGCTTCGGAGACGAAAACTGAAAGCTGCGCTGCGAGATAATTCATTGCGGTGTCAACGCAAACAGATTGGATGAAGTGTCAGTGTACTGGTAATTCCTCCAATTCATTGTTTTTATAAATGACTAGTTGATGCCCGCAACTTCATTCAAATAGGCAAAAAAAACCTACGTGCCTAGATTATTTCGAGCGTATCCCAAAATGATGACAGTGAATGAACCATGGTATCAGAGCGGGCTACACCACGACCTTAGTAAAGGCTGTACACAAAGTTTAGCCCAAAAGCAAAAAGCTACTGAGTATGGTTCATTGTTTAATTTCGGTCGATCAAAAATTAAACTCAATTATCTTTCAGATAACTTTCCGAAAGTACAATCAAACCGCTTGGCACAAAGAAGAGCCTAAATCACTAAGATTAATTTCCCGCGCATAATATAATTAATATAAACGAACAAGGAGGCGGATCGGCCTAGCCACGCGCCAATTTACAAACTCGAAAATCGCGAAAGTTCGTTAATTATTCGTTGGGAGCAGGTCTGGACGGCGTGGGACTCACAGTTATTGTCAATTAAGACAAAGCTGGATCACTTTACGTGCTTATTTGCTTGCTCTTTTAACATAACCCTTTTCAGTAATTCACAAAGTAAAACCATCTAATTAAGTGCGTAGTACATTGGGGTCGTTGACAAATGCCAAACTCAGATTCAAGGCATACCTACTTATTTGGGGAGAGTAGAATCAATGCGAATCATCTTTTCTAAAAAAGGTTGCAGAGTCAACAATTTGCTTCAATTGGCTGCCAATGTGAATCAACCATTAGGGAAATAATAATTCTAAAATGCTTCCTGTACCACCTACGTTGAAATTGACGTGCGCATGAAATTTTGCACAGTAGGTATTCATACCTACCTACTATCAAAGACAATATATAAACCAATATAGACTGTTCACTTCATACATTCAATCAAAGCTCGCTAAATGCGCATTAAAGTCGCCGGTACCTTGTAGTTATTCGCACAATCTGAGATGGCGTAACTGTGCAAGCTGTTTGTTAAAATTAGTTGAATGTAAATTTGCTATTTGCTTAAGTGATTTTATCAAATTTTTGTATTTTGATAATTTTATATAAATAATTAATACAAATTGAACCAAGAAAATACGATATTTCACCGATTTTCATCATATCAAATAAAGAGCGAGCCTGGTAGCGCCATCTAACGATAGTATTAACCTAGAATTTTTTTTATAAGGGAGTTAGCAATCTATACTTGTTATTATAATTAATCTATGCTACTATGTAAAATTTAGTCAGTTTTATTGAGTAGGTACAAATGCTTGGTTATAAACATTTAAAAACAACGAAAAGAAACAAAATCTTTGATTATGTATCTAGTATCTACATTCATTACTCAACCGTACACATATTAGGTTAAATATATTTTAGTGACTACTTGATTGAGTGCACGAAACCTTAATCGTGTAAAAGCGTTTCCCATGAGGGGAACTTGTTACTATAAACCTTCGGCTTTACCGTTGTAAATTATTTCTCACTACAAATTAACATCAACAAGCATTTAGATAATTTAAAGGTTTTTATTTAAATTAAGATCTAGAAGCCATTCTGACTCATCATCATGCCATCAAGTCAGTCATCATCAACCCATCGTTAGTGTTTGGCCATAGTTTACCCACGCTGCCCAAGTGTGGATTTTCACCCAACTTCGCCCAACTTTTGAAACATAAAATTATTTGTGAATATGAAGAACTCGTAGGCATGCAACTTTACTCACGATATTTTCATTCACCGTTAAAACGAGTAATATTAATTGGTTGGTTAAAACGCACATACGAGTAGCTCAGAAAGAAGATGAAAATGGCTTTATACGACCAATGGAGGTGATCGAAACCGACTTGTTAAGATGAGTTGGATTTTTATTTTATGTTGATTTTGGTTTAATAAGCACTAAATAATATGAAAAAAAGCGTTTTTCAAAAAATTTATTTTCTATTGATTTTCTCACATAAAGTACAAGCAGCGATATTTTATATCGCTGCTTGTACTATATAAGCAACGATATAAAACGTGTGCGTGTGTGTGTGCGTGTGAGTACAAGCACGTGCACTCACAAGTGCACTTGTGAGTGCACTTGCACTCACAAGTGCTCACACTCACTTGTGTGTGAGTACAAGTAAATTATTTTATGAGATGAATGTTGCCTAGGAATCGAACCCTGGACCTCAGAAAAGAAGGCCGAGATCCATATCTAGTTGATATTGATAGTGGCTGTCCCCGCTTTCAAAATAATGAACAAGAAATTATTTAATACTAGCTGACTAGCTGATGCCCGCGACTTCGTCTGCGTGGAATAAGTTGTTTAATTCCCACGGGAACTCCTTTTTTCACGGGAAAAACTTTTTATCTTAAAGTATGTAAAAAAGTAGCCTATTGTCACTCTCCAGGTCCTCAACTATACCCATGCAAAAAATCACGTCAATCAGTTGCTCTGTTGCAGCGTGATTGAAAGACAAACAAACAAACCAACAAAAACACACACTTTCGCATTTATAATATTAGTATGATGAAGAAGGTAACTATACACCGCTAACGTATTTGTGCTGCTCTATATTAATTCTTACTTCTGAGGATGGCTTTGTCCTACTAACCGCGCCTCCCACAGATCAGAGAATCAGCTTATTATTAAGCTCTGACATTTGATTTCCGTGCGCTGTATCCGCCAAAGTCGCGGGAAGAAACGTCAGTTTTTTGTAAGTACTTTGTTAAATATTTTCTAATACAGCATTCATTTTATGTAAAGAGCATTATGAATAAAAAATAATACAGTGGTGAACGCGCAAAGACGTAAGCAGTCTGGGGTCCTATTATTATTAAGTACTTTGGATTGACGATATGAGGTGACTCGAAATGAGGAATACTTACAACAGATAAAAATGGTTTTAAGTTAGGTATTGGAGATTTTGTTTTTTTTTTACTATGACTAAGAAAAAGAAAACAAAACTATTTTAAACATTTTGGTACAACCTCATTTCCATCAGTTTTCCCGCCGCAACTCGCAGCCTCTATCGCGGAATATTCAAAATCCAAACACATGCAATCGCATCGGCTCTGTGATTTTTCATAGTCTTTTCGCGAGTTCGTGCCGCTAAATCTGACGTTAGCATCGATATATATGTAGCTACTAGATGGGCCCTTTCATAGAAAAAGGTTGGGCGACCGACTATGAGAACGCGTTCCTTACCTGTCTTTGTCCCCATCGTAGCGCTGTCACGGTCGCTCGTCGTATAGATAATTTGTTATTCTTAGGCTAACATCTAGTTTGGCACTGTACAATTTTTATTTTAAGGTAAATGTTTCAAGTCACAATTATACATTTCCAAAAAAACGTTATTTAATCTTCCTATTTAATATTTTTATCCATTACGCAATCATTTAATTTCCGCGGCAAACTGTATTATATTTTTTTTTTACTAACTGGCCTTACGGCTTCTATGGCTATGGCCTATATTGTCTATGACCGAGTCATACGTTTTCAAGATGTTGCAAGCAAGTTCCCGCTTTTCAGACTAGATGGCGTTGATGGCGTTGCTAAAAATGCGCCCACATTCTTTGTTTGGCAGGGCCCGTCTATGTAAATTGAGGTCGTTGGACGTTAGTGATTAATTTGTTAAACCGCGGTCCAGTCTAGCATGAATCACGTGTCATTTCTGTACACCAAGGCACATGCAACTTGCTCTTGCACTTAATTTCTTTAGACGAACTGTGAAAAACGTTAACAGACAGACCTATAACTTTTATATGTGTAATATTTTGTACGGATACAGTTTGGACTTGTACCCTTTCATATATGAAGTGATATTATATATACCTACCTATTAAGTGAACAACAGCAGTGCTCGACAGCGATAAGCATAAAACAATTCCAAGTTACAGCAGAATAATTGCATTTTCATTCAGATACGTGAGCGGACCGGCTCGATAACAGGCAGACATAATATGAAACCGTCCGTATAACCTTCGCATTTAATTTTTAACATACAATCAACTAATGGTACTTATTTAAAAGTAGTTTACTTTGTAGTAATTAGTTTTACTAGTAGTACTTTGCACAAACGCATCCATTCATCAAATCTAAGGGCTAGAGGCAAAAATACATTACGAAAAAGTTTAATTATGCGCTCGAAATGCCAAGAGACCTAATTTAGATGACAAAATGACAATTCATTTTCGATTAATTGAAAATCAATGTGTTTAGTTTAAGAATATTCATGCTGCAAGGTTTAATGATGTCAGCCTGAATTCATTGCACATTGCATGTATGTTACAATTACAATGTTGGGATTTTGAATGTAGCTAATTGGACAGAGTATTACTGAACTCTTAACAAAATACTCGTCGCTAACGATGGAATAAATCACAAAAGGCTGTTAAATTGTCGACAATAATTCATTGCCCAAAAATGCATTGCATAAATAATATTACAATACTTATTACGTATGTGATCATTTTCAGACATAGCCTCTGTAATGACCTTATTTCCAACGCTTCTGTGAATATTAATTGTATCTAGTCTCAGCGTTGAATATTGGATCGCTGCATTTGGGTGTCTCTCCTACCGTCTCATTAAGTTTATTGTGGCCGCTTCAGTAACTCTCACATCAATCCTATCAATCCTATCAATCCTAGTCAAGCGATAAATGGTCAATGATAAAATAAAATGCTCCTCGAATGAAACATGACAATTCGGCGGGAACGTGCATCGGCGGACGTGTGTCGTTATCGTGGCTTGCGAATTTTCCGTTTGGATTTTTACTCGAAATCGTTGCGAATGTTGAAATTTCAAATTTCGAACGTGTTGTTTGAAAGTTGGGCGATTTAACACTATAACTTTTACTGTTACAATATTGAATAGTACTCGCTAAGAGTATCTACTCATGTGCTAAATTGTGCTTTACTAATATTATAAATGCGAAAGTTTGGATGGATGGATGGATGGATGTATGGATGGATGGATGGATGGATGGATGGATTGATAGATGTTTGTTACTCAATCACACCAGCACCTCTGAATGGATCTAGATGAAATTTGGCACAGATATAGATTATAGTCTGGAATAACACAAAGGCTACTTTTTATCCTGGAAAATTAAGGAGTTCCCGCGGGAAACAAAAAACCTCAATCCACGCGGACGAAGTCGCGGGCATCGGCTAGTATTATTATAAGGTCGAGAGATAGTTACAGTTTAATATAAGAAGGATTCAAAAAGAAAAGTTGGCTCAAGTCGCTTTCAATAATAGCCAAAGATTTCGGTATCACTATGATTTCGCTGTTACCTTTTCTCAGAGGTCCTTTTCACCAGTCTATTACGCGTTAAGCTGCCCGATAAGATCGATTACGCAATAAAATGTCTTCCCCTTTATTAGATTTATTAAACCATTCTTAGGTTACAAGGCTTTCCTTAAAAATCCCTTAAAAATTTGACAGTGATATTTTTTTATTTTAAGCAATATTGTTTTAGGATTTCGGCAATCAGTTTTAATACATTATTAGTTGAACAGAATTTATCTTTGATAATAGATATATGAATGCTTTTAAATAAATCTAAGCAATCTTTTAAATGAGGAATTTTAATTCGACTGATGAAATAAGTAGTTAAATGACCGAGATTCTCCGACCGAGCAAGTCTTCATCCAATCAATATAATTAACGAACTTCGGTCATTTGAGTTTATAAATTGCGACGTAGCCGTTCGGTCCCCTAAACCTGCCGCTCTAAATTATGTGCGCAGAAAGTTAATCTTTGTGATAAAATACCCTTTCTTTGTTTAATTGGCTAACTGGAAAGTTATTCTAAGAATAAAATCTAGTATTTTTCAAACCGGTCAAATTTTAAAAGCACGTTTCAATCAATCAGATCATATAACGTCAAATTTTACCAATCATAATTTATTATTATGCTATCACTAAAGACATTTTTAAGACCTCCCTGGCGCAGTATTGACCACTGTTGTCTTAAGGTGCGAGGGCTCGGGTTCGATTCCCGGCAGGATCAATTTGGGAATTTATAATTTCTGAATTTTCTCAGGCCTGGTCTAGTAGGAGGCTTCGGCTGTTGCTTATTAGCATAAGTACTCGTAAAAATACAAATACAAGGTTTAATCCAGTGACCCATCGTCCCATGGATACCAACCGTAAAATTTAATTAAACATAAATTAATTACATGCCCATGCATTTCAGCCGAAGCAAATTTGTGCGCTGCAATTTGAACTTCACGTCGCAACACGGACACCTGTGAATCCGTGATTCCATAGCTTTAATAAAATATTAGTTACGTTTCTCGTAACTATATTCACAGACAGCTGATGCCCGCGACTTCGTCCGCATGGATTAAGTTTTTTATTCTGCGGGAACTCCTTAATTTACCGCGATAAAAGTAGCCCATGTCACTCTCCAGGTCCTCAACTATACTCATGCCAAAAATCGCGTCGATCCGTTGCTCCGTTGCGGTGTGTCCATTGAAGGACAGACCAACAAACCAAAAAAAACCGGCCAAGTGCGAGTTGGACTCGCGCACCGAGGGTTCCGTACAAACTGTGACGTGCTAGGCAGTCTACGATGTGGTGGCCGGCCCTTGGAGCTGTGAAAAAATCAAAATGCTTAGCCGACGCAATCAAAAGGTACAGCCGTTTATGCTGCAAATTTTCGACAGTCGCAAGGGAATCAAGACCTACAGGGTACTTTCCGTGAACTCAGAATCTTGAAATTTGGTACGAAGCAACGTAATATATAACGTATAGCACAGATAAAGGAATAATTGCGATTGCATAAATTTTTAGTTACATCATATAATAAAAATATTTAATAATTTTAAACGGCATTTAAAATTATTAAATTTTTTTTTTTTTAAATATTATGATGTGACTGAGTATTTGATATGAATTTCAGCTTGATACCTCCATGCGTTCCTGAGAAAAAGGGTCTTGACACACAGACGGACGGACAACAAAGTGATCCTATAAGGGTTCCGTTTTTTCCTTTTGAGGTACGGAACCCTGACAAACAAACACACTTTCGCATTTATAATATTAGTATGATTGATTTACACAAGAAGGTTTGTGGAAAGTGGCAATGAGCCCTAGAATGGCTACCACTTATAGCATGTTTTTACTAAGGATTTTACGTATTGAACCATTAGATAGATCGGCAAGTTTCATGACTTGTTTCATGGTTTTCTTTTACAACATAAATGTTTGCATTAGTAATTAATAAACCTCTTGTCTTTCTACAAACCTTTTCTCTGCTTCTCTCAGTATAAGAGGTGAAGTTCTACCACATTAATACATAAAACCTTGTACTTGCGTACCTACTTAAATAATTTGAAGCCCTAGATGCAGCAAAGTTCCACAGGGGCGTGAAATAGTTACGCGAGTTATAAAATACCAGCGTAGCCGTGGCGTACGGTCCTACTTACGGAGATTTTACAAATTAAACATGAAATATAATTTTGAATATTATTATACTAGAGGTTGCCCGCGACTTCGTCCGCGTACAATTATTGATTTCCTATGAGGTTATGTAATTTTCCCGCTGCAAACAGCCTATCTATAGAGGCTTTATATAGCTTATGCAGGTTTATTTGCTGATTTTCATGTCTATACCTACTTCAAAGTCATAAAATTTGTATGTAACCTTTCACCCCCATTTCACCCCTTTTGGGGTGGATGTTCGTAAAATTGCTTATACAGGTTATTATTATTTAAAGCTAATAACCTAAATCCCGATTTTCAAGTCTCTAACTTCAGAAACATAGGACTTTCATACAAACTTACAACCCCCATTTTACCCTCTGTGGGGTAGATTTTCATAAAATTGCTTATGCAGTTTATTATAACTTAAAACTAATAACCTAAATCCCGATTTTCAAGTCTCTTACTGCAAAAAATTGGAACCCTTATGCAAGCTTCCAACCCCCATTTCACCCCTATTGGGGTACATTTTCGTAAAATTGCTTATACAGGTTTTTATTATTTATAACTAATAACTTAATTACCAATTTTCATGCGTCTAACTTCAACAACAAAGGACTTTCATACAAACTCCAACCCCTATTTTAACCCCTTAGGGGTGGATTTTCTCAAAACCCGTTCTTAGCTGGCAGCTACACCATAGAAGGAATCTACCTTCCAAATTTCAAGTCTGTACGCTTTGTAGTTCCTGAGATATCGTGATTAGTCAGTGAGTGAGTGAGTGAGTGAGTGAGTGAGTGGTATTTCGCTTTTATATATATTATATATAGATTACATACATACATACATAATTTATATAACAGCTCCACCTTCCTGGCGCAGTGGTGAGCATGAGAGTTTTGTCCTAACGTGGAAGGTCCCGTGTTTGGTGTCTGGTCAGGTCTGGTGAGAGGTTACGGCCGTGGCTAGTTACCACCCTACCGGCAAAGACGTGTCGTCAAGCGATTTAGCGTTCCGGTACTATGTCTTGTAGAAACCGAGTATGGGTTTAATATACCTAACTACCCCTAACAGCCCGAATCACTTACCATCCGGTGAGGTTGCAGTTATGGGCTAACTTGTAGTGGAACCTATAAACATTTATAGGTATCGATAGATGTAGACAAATGTACAACAATGTTTTTGCCCCAGACACGAGTTCTGTTTATAATATTATGTACCTAGTTTTTATCAATTTAGGTTTTCATTTATGAAATTTACATAAAAGTTAAATGATTTCTATGCCGTGATAAATAAATAATAACTACGAGTAAGCAATAAGGAATACGACGCTGAGCCCTCTCTCTGCGTCATATTCCTTATTGCTTAGTTATTATTACAGTACAGAATACTTAAAGGCGTCACGACGGTCAGCAAAGAGGAATCGACGAAGAGAGAGAGACAGAATACTTAATAGTGTGTAGTTCTACGTAGTAGGTAAATAGGTACAGTATTTATTCTGTGGCTTGGGTCTCATTAAGTTAGTGGTATCTCTCCACTGTTCTAACTTGGTCTAACCAACAACGACTTAGAGAGCTTTTGGTCTCTTTCCAACGACATAAAGATTTTCCCGGTTATTATAACTTGCTCAGACGTGAACTATCTACCTCAGACTGCTCTTTCTAGTTATTTTTATATACTTTTATTATACGGAGGCCATGAGGTGCGGTCGCAAATTCAGTCATACAAATTTCCGCACACGCACAAATTTGTACATCGCAGTGCCTACAGGCATACCGCACAAACAAATGGGGTGCTTAAAATTCAATTTCAAGGTTTCACGGCCCGGTTCATCTACTCGCCTCGTTATGAGCTGGACTCGTGTACGTATTCGGAAATAAAAATGATTTTGCCGCTGCATCAATGTTTATTGCTGTCCAAATTAATTTACCAGTGTGATGACTTCATTCAAATGACAACAAACAACAAAAACCGGCCAAGTGCGAGTCGGACTCGCGCACCGAGGGTTCCGTACTCAAGAAGTAGGTATAATTACCTTTGTTATTGAACCGCAAAACTAACTTTGTTTGTAGAGGTTTACTGTTAATATCAAAAAATTACGTTTGTTGTATGGGAGCCCCCCTTTAATATTTACTATATTGATATTTAATTATTTATTTTGAAAGGTAATATACAAGTTAATATTCTGTGAAAATTGGAACCGTCTACCTGTTACCGTTTTTAATATTGAGCAAAAAAATACGAAAAAAACACGTTTATTGTATGGGAACCCCCCTTAATATATATATATTTTTTTAATTTTTAGTATTTGTTGTTATAGCGGCAACGGAAATACATCATTTGTGAAAATTTCAGCTTTCTAGCTATCACGGTCTATGAGATACAGCCTGGAGACAGACAGACAGACAGACAGACAGACAGACAGCGGAGTCTTAGTAATAGGGTCCCGTTTTTACCCTTTGGGTACGGAACCCTAAAAATTGTATTAAGAGTTAACTACGTTATTTTATAGTTATTTAAGTTTACGGCACCAATTCCAAATAACATTTTACTGTTAATGTGCTTAATGTTTTCATAGAGTTAAAAAAAGAGTTACGTATTTTTTTCATTGTTATTAATTGTCTGTTAGTTTATCCGGGGTTTTCTTTGAGACGATTATTCCGGTTTGTTTCCTGGTAGGTAGAGATCTAGGCAAATGCAAGCAGACAAAGTCGCTGGCAAACGCTAGAAATTTCAAAGGGTGAAACTATCAAATTTCTCTGCCGTTTGCCACAGAGAGACAGGTATACTACAGGATTTATTTCGGAGAATGTGCTCAAGAACTATTCGATTTGGTTCCTCCGTCACCTTTTTATCATCGAACCGCAAGGCATCGACAAGGTCTGCACCCTTGCGCAGTCAAAATTCCGCGGGGTCGTACGAAGCGATTTGCTTCCTCGTTTCTAATTCGAACCGATAGGATATGGAATACCCTTTCGGCTTCCGTTTTCCCTTCCTCTTTTAATATAGGTACCTTCAAATCAAGAGTAAATAGGCTTCTTCTAGGCAAGCGCGCTCCACCTTAGGCTGCATCACCACTTGCAAGCAAGTCTGATTGCAGCCAAGCGCTAGCCTATATTATATTTTTTTTAAACTGCTAACGGAGAAAAATGACGACCTTCCGGGTCCTTTCAAAATTCTCTCGTGTTTGGAATAGTGAAAGGCTTGTTACCACCGTGTCAGCAAAGCCAATACTAAGCCAGATATAGGTTTATAAAAACTGTGATAGAAGTTCCAATTTACCGAACGCGGGACCTCGTTATCCGCAGTAAAACATGCTAACCACTATTCGAACGAGGCAGGTTATTATTATCACTCATCGTTGACTGCATCATCACTTACCGCCAAGGGCTAACGTGTGTTTGAATTAAAAGATGTATAATTGACCGAGCGAAGCGAAGGTCTCTGAGTCTACTTGAGCGAATTTGCACTTGTCCGTCCGTCCGTCTGTCAGAGCCTTATAACTTCTGTATTACTGAACGTAAATAATTCAAATTAAATATAATATGTAAACCGATGGCCTCCAGCCGAATATGGCTTAAAAACTATAAAAATCTTTATTTCAGGGGGGCTCTCATAAAAGCGAATGCGAAGAAAAATATTTTATAGCGTTACCTATGGTTGCGGTATATCATTTTAAAGATAATTAGGAATGGAGTCCAAAAATATTTATTTTTAATTTTTCCCCAAAAATAATCAAAACGGCTTTCAAAGTGGAGATTTTCTAACGTCCAAAGTTAAACTCAGAACACTCAATTTTCTGAAAGGCTGAGCCTAAAACTTGATCAATTATTTGAATTAAATCCTGTACTTGAAAAACAAATACTAAAATTGGATAAATATTATAAGGAAACGAAATTATATAATTTTTAATGAGCTTCAGTATTTTTAACAGAACTTCACAATGATGACGACACTCTGTAAAAGTTTATTCATTTGTGCTTACAAATCATTGATGTAGAATTTTAGTACCTATACTCTATTTCAATGTTACAAATAATAGACGTTAGCACCATCTTACGTGGAATAATAAAATAGTCTACTGATAGTACTGATGTCTATGAACGTAAAGATGAGCGCGTACCTAGGCGTACCGCTAGGTTTCAGTTCGGGGCGAACCACTAGTAAAAATTCTTTCCAAGAAACCGACCGAAGAATTTTTATTTTTAATTTATTAGTATCATGGTTATGGATTTGTAGTCAGAATGTTTCAGAAGTCGGTTAAAAAAAAAAGAGGTAATTTATTCAATTCATAAAAATTTTCCAACTCTGCGTGCACGTAGTATTGACCCTAATTTTACTAGAATTCAAACAAATTTAACAATAAATTGTAACACTTTCCGGCAGATATAATATTAGCCGATAAAATTAACTCGCCGAAGCATTATACGGGGCAAAATCATTAACCTTTCATCCCGAACAACCTCAAATCAAACTTGCAGCCGATTTGAAATTCAAAATGTTGAATTCGGTTTGCCGAATCGCTGTGTAAGTTTTTCTTTATAATACCTATGGTGCATATCCAAACTCATTACTTTTAAATGTTATCCGGCCATCATCCTTTGGCATCAACATCAAGGTCTGTTGCAAACAAAATGCACAAAAATTCAAAAGTTAATAAAGGGGTAATTAGGTAAGTACATCATGTATCTTACTTAGAAAATACAGTGCAGTATAATATTTCTTATCTTGAAATACGTAACAAGATGTGAATAATTTAATTTCCTGGATAAGCATGAAGAAGATACGAGTACATAGGTACCCGTAGAATTTTCGGAGTGATGAAAGTATTAATATAAGAATAACTCGGGACTCAGGAATAGTAAATTTTTACTTAGTAGCTTATCTTATGGTTATTGTTTTCTTGTTCCTGTTCAATATTTCCCAGTGGTCAGATTAGTGGGTAGTCTAGTCTGGCCATAGAGATACGATGCGTCTTACTGATATATTTTTTCCCCTACTGCTGTTAAGATAATTTGACAATTATTGGCCAAATCGTCAGGATTTTAGTAGATTTTGGTTCTTGTCTAGGAGATATTTTTAACAATATTTTGATCTAGCTGGTAGAAACAAAATGCAAACCAGTTTCAAATATTTATTCGACACCATTTTTTACGCACTCCAAATATACACCAAATTGTAACAAAATGCTGAGTTTTAACATATATACTTATCTACTAAATCTCAATAGTTTTCCAAAACAACATAAACTATTAAATTTTCTTTTTCATAAAATTACATAATACCTACATGCGAAAAGTAAAATGGATAGAGTTATGATTATGTTTACACACCATGGATGCATAGTGTTGTAAAAATAATCATAACTGTGTTATGATACTTAAAAAAACTAATACATATTTTACTGCCGTCAGACAGTTCAACAGTTTTAAATAAGTAAATATAAAAAAATGAAAATATTTGTTTTTAACAGTTTTATAATAATTTTAAAGATCAGTAATAACAATTTTAGAAATATACTAAGTATAAATAAAATAACTATAGGTATCATTTTACAAACCAACTGTACGAGTATAACTGCACATTTATAACTTTTAAGCAAGATAATACAATTCCTTGAAGATTTTTTTTCGTTGATATAACTTATATAAGCTTAAATATGAATCATTCTTAGTTGTTACTCCTTAACTTAGGAGATACGAAGCTGATGATTTTGAAGATTGAACGCTTATCATTCATTACTCCTGGCTTCAAAATAATTCAAGGAAATTTGTTTATAAAAAATGTGCGATTATTATTTAAAAGGTAATTTTTATAGAAATATTATAAGATTATTTCATTAAAATTAATTTTAAATGGAGCAACAACTAAAAATATAAATAATATTATATTGTCGTATCAAAGATAAAAATCAGCACAACAGATTTTTTCTTAAAAAATGACTTTCATAAATTCTGTAATGTATAAAGGCAGAAAAAATTTAATATATTCGAGTAATTATGTGCATTACAACACATGAATAACATCAAAAAAGTATAGTCAATTCCATATTTATGTAATAAAATGTTCGACAACGATTTAGTATGTATAATTAATATTGTTTAAGTATTTATATAAAGGTAAGAAGGCTATAAACCATAACACATTATTTTTGTGCCTACATCATTGTAGATAACATTTGTATGAATGATACAATAATTTCGGTAAACTAAAACGTTGGCTGATTAGACGATAAATACATCCAAACGTTTCTCAATATTTTCAAAAAGATTTTGGCGTCTACCGTTGTGGAACAGTTTATGTTTCAGAAAATTACAAAATATTGTTAGTTTTTTTATTCCACTACGTAGTTGGTAGTGGACTAGCCTGTTAGGGGTATGGCATTTATATTAAACCCATGCCCCGTATCGGTTTCTGCATGGCATAATTTACATATTAATGGTCTTTTTTACGAAAAAATAAATAAAATAAAAACAGACTGTACTATCATATAAACTGCTCATCTTACATACACACAAACTCATTTGTTTTGTAAATTATAGTTTTAGTATAGCGACTGGTTAAAGAAATTTCAAACAAAGTAGTATATTAATCCCATTTTGTCACAATGTGGATAATGACGCATATTTACTTACTAAATCACACATCATTACTTAAATCATCAATTCCTGGGAAGATAAAATTCTGGACGAGTACTGTGATTGGTTCTTTAATTTCATTTTAGCTACACTTTCTTGCACTTAGTTAGTACCCCAACTTTGCATTTCCTGTGAAACGAAACTTGTTACTTAAAAGTTATATTTAGAAGAAATAAGAGTCAGTTAAACAGGGAGAGGTAGAGTTATTAGTTTAAAAGTTGAATACTGAGTATAATTGTGGTACCCTGTTTACCTCATGCAAACAGAAAACAGTGTGAAAAATTTAGTAAGAAATCAATATAACATCTATAATATTCTGTACTCGTCCATGTCATATTGGTTATTATTATAATAGTGTTCAATATTTACTTATCAAAAACTACTTAAAATTAATACATCTCAATTAAAATAACTTTACAAAAAATTACAACATTATGCAATATAAATAATTATTTATCCTACAATTTCTGAAACACGTCTTCTCTTTTGATAAAGTTATGGTACACTAGATCTTGTATTTTCGCACTATAATATTATAATTATATTCACATTTATTAAGTGTACGAATAGGCTCACAATAATCTACAGTAATTACTTTCAACTTGTCTTCAAATTCAGAAATATGAAACAGAAATAAACTAAAGTCTTAGCGTATCATCTTAAAATTATATTGTGCTTCGATTTTTTTAAGCTTATATCCGTTTCGTATTTCTGTTTCATCAATAACAATAGGTACGATACCAAAAGACGGGATAGAGATTTTAAGTGTTTAAATAGTTACACACATTGTATTTACAGTGAATTTGCACGCAAGATTCCATATCGGTCCTAATTATCTTACCCCACTAATGTACACTATTTACAAGATCATTAACACATTTGGCTTGGAATACAGTACTACTAATGTATATTTACAAGAGAAATCTATAAATCACAACTTTGTCCGAGTATTCACTACAATTTCAGCAGTGTCCAATTTCTGTAACTCTCATACAGAAATCTCTTGTATCTGTACCCTTTTCTTCATAATCCCTGGTGGCGCTGGAGTAGTTGCTGCTGGGGGCACTCTTAAAATACCTGATCCACCAGCGACACCCGATTCAGAATCACCATTTGTTTCAGAATTATCAGAAGAATTATCAGCTACGGGTCCGAATTTAACCTGAGTAGAACTATCTACAACACGCGGTTCAAAAGTGCTAGTCCTTCCCATAGCTATAGCTTCTGTACTTCGTCCTTCCACTCTTTGTATATCTGGCTTCTGAGTATCAATACAAACAACACTTCCCGCCTCTATTGCGCTACCTACGCTGACATCAGGCAACGAACTACGAGCTGCACGATGTTTCTCGTCATAACAACTGTACTCTCCAAAAGTAGGTTCTCCGCAGTCCGATAACGTCCGTAAATCAAATTTGGAACCAGAACTTCGTGGCACATGCGCGGATTTACACTCAAAACCGAAACCTTTACCATCAAACGCACGAACTTCGTAATCTAATTTTCCATCGTAATTATCGGAAGATGATGAGCTCCCTGCCTCAGCTAGATCGTCCTTGCAACGCCGAGGTCGGGAGCCTCTTTGATGATAAATGCCTGCAAAAATAAGAACGTTAAGTAGAAGGAGGAAGCAACCCACGGCTATCGTAACTGTAAGAGCTGCAGTGTATGATTGATAGTGAGATGAAGCAAGCCTTCGGAGTAGAGCATCATCAGGCTGCATTGGAGTAGCTGTAGCATTTGGAGGACATTCTGTAGATGCTGGTGGGGCTGGCGACGGCTTCGGAGGAGCAGCACGCGGGGATTGTGTACTTCTCCCATCGCTGCGTGCGTTACCAATATCAATGTTCACTACGTGTGGCACGTGAGCACGTGATAGTGACTGAGTTCTCACTGCACCTGATAAAATAAAAAGTTAAGTTAGTGTTGATTTTCAAATATGTTAAGATAATACCATAATAGTTATCATGGCTTGACCTGAATTTGATTAGATTTTCTTAGACAATAGTAAAAAAAAAAAGTGTAGCACCTTCGTAATAATTAGCATTGTCATCTTGGAAGTGGTGATGGCGCATGGCTGCGTCAGGCAAGTCAGATCCAGGGCGATGCAGTTGTGGTATAAGGGACAGCCACAGCGACATTTTGTGGCCACGGTAGTGACTTCTCATCTCGGATTTGCTGCCTGTGACCCAAATTACAGGGCTAAATTGAAATAAACGAGGCTTTTACGAGAGTTCAAAATAGGAAACAACCCAAAACTTTCTGATTTAAATTCACGCACACAACATACCACACAAATTATATAATTTCCGCACTGAGGTATTTCTAAAACTATGAGCGGATTGTGTAGCTTAAAATAGATTACTAATGTTTAATTAGTTTGATTTAAATTTAGTAAATTTAAAAAAATGTAATTATCTTCGTCTTTTTGAACATAACAAAAAATTGTCAGAGTACGTACTAATTTCCATATAAAGTTGGTTGATAGTGTCGTATGTGTCCCAGTAGGGCGTCTGGTCGGTGCCGAGAGGGGGCGACTCTCCCATCACTGGGCTGGGCGGCGGCGTTGCAGACGGATCGTTCGGATTTCTGTGATACAAATTCTACTTTAACCTACCATGTAACTCATATATTACGTACTAGATGATTCCCGCGACTTTGTCCACGTGGACCAAGTTTTTTCGATTCCCACGGCAACTCTTGAATTTCCCGGGATACAACCTATCTCTGTACCAAATTTCATCAAAATCGGTTGAACAGATGGGCCGTGAAAGCGTAGCAGACAGACAGACAGACAGACAGACACACTTTCGCATTTATAATATTATATATGGATGGATATATGGATTATTTGAGTCTCTTGCTCTTCGCTTTAAAACACAAGGTTCTAGAGGAAATCAATATACTTCTGTTTGTTATTATCACACGAAATTAATCTGAAGAAATTTAGAGCAAGGCCAGCTACTCGCAAATTCCACGTGGCAATTAATTGTTCTAGAATATTTAATTTAAAATTTTACTAATATGGTATTAAATCAAACCAACGTACTCGTAGAGATAAAATTCAAAAAGGGGTCCGTGGTCTGAAATTCTCTTTAAACAATTAAAGAAATATAATGTCGTAGAAAATACTATTCAAATTACAGACACTAAATCCTGTTGCGGAAAAATGGGAAGAGCTTTATCTTGCGATGTTAATTAAAATGTTTCCCTAGAACAGTAATTCATTTGAAAAGTCCTAATGATGTACACTAATTATGTAAGGATGAAAAAAGTGTCTGTAATTTAAATAGTTTTGAATAATAATTTTATCGCCGACTTTTTATTTAATAATCTTGTAAACTATTTAAATACAGTACAAAATTCATTCGCTGTTCGTAGTTATTTGTAGTTTTTAAACTTAATTTAAATCTAAGATTTTATTATTTAACTAAAAGTTTATAACTAGATAATGGCCGCGTCCTCGTCCGCATGGATTTAGGTTTTAAGAATTCCGAAAAACTCCTTGATTTTTTGACATAGGAAAAGTAAGTAATTCATGTCATTCCCCGGGATACAACCACAATCTATTGAAAAGACGCGACGTGAGAACGTAGTTGACATACAGATACTCTTTCGAATTTGTAATATTATAGCAGATATGGATAATTTGAACGACGAAGAACTTACCCATATTTAACGAAGTTTGCGAGGTAGTGCATACATAATTTTGCAACTCGTTGCTCCTGCTGAGTAAAGTTCTGCTGGTGATGGGACAGGGCTAGAGGAACACCGAGATAGTACGGTAGATCCTCACCATGGACGGAGCCCGGCCGCTACCAAGAAAAATGATTATTTCAATTTCTACATTTTACTATAGATAATTACACTGGAGCAAAATTAGGTCATTGAAATTGATCTCATTTATAACTTAAAATACTAATTTATTTTAGTTTAGTTACTTAAAACATATCTATTCTGTGTTAAAAATGACAACATAATATTCTCGCTAGATCAACGTTCTGATTAAATATTTCTGAGAAAAAATAATTAATCAGAACGTTTGATATAACAAGTAGCACTCGCAAACTGTGGCCGAAATGATCACGGCACCCTAGCCGCAAAAGCCAAAAAAATGCCGGTCTGACTTCTGTTACTGAAAATTTTCAAAATGGTATGCATTTGCAATTTAAAATTTGAGTAAAACTATTGAAACTACTCGGTAAATACCGAAATAAATGCACGCCAGGTAGGTGCTTTAAAGTAAGAGGTTAACTTTAAATACAGACTTTTTATTGAAGCTAAGAAAAACATAATGAAAGATATTATAATAACTCGAGCCCCATTACAACTTTGAAGCCTCATTAAGCGGCATATTGAAAAGCTGACAAAAGCGCACATACAAATATTATACATAAAAATTCCACTTCCCATAATATGTTTCAGCAAAGGCTTTATATGCTCACAAACACGGTAAATAGCCGCAGTAACTTGGAAACATACTCGTACATGCCTAAACCTATTTCATTCAAAGAGTTGAAGCACCATTTTAAAGTTGCACAGGTACTTAATATGCAAGCACATAGCAACTCAACCTAGCATTTTACGGTATTTAACCAGGGGCTGCTTTTTCTATACCAGATTTTATAGTCTATCCGATTTTACATAATTATGAGGGTCATTTTTTGTGTGACACTAACAAGATAAAAACCGGCCAAGTGCGAGTCAGACACGCGCACCGAGGGTTCCGTACAAACCTGTAGTAAGTTTTAAATTAAATATAAGTTTTATGTTAAATAGATTTTGAGTTGATTGAATGAAAGGTAAATTGCGGTTTACGATTTATGACGTATTAAAAAAAACTACTTACTAGATCTCGTTCAAACCAATTTTCGGTGGATGTTTGCATGGTAATGTACATCATATATTTTTTTTAGTTTTATCATTCTCTTATTTTAGAAGTTACAGGGGGGGGGGGGGACACATTTTACCACTTTGGAAGTGTCTCTCGCGCAAACTATTCAGTTTAGAAAAAAATGATATTACAAACCTCAATATCATTTTTGAAGACCTATCCATAGATACCCCACACGTATGGGTTAGATGAAAAAAAAATTTTTGAGTTTCAGTTCCAAGTATGGGGAACCACCAAAATTTATTGTTTTTTTTCTATTTTTGTAAGAAAATCTTAATGCGGTTCACAGAATACATCTACTTACCAAGTTTCAACAGTATAGTTCTTATAGTTTCGGAAAAAAGTGGCTGTGACATACGGACGGACAGACAGACATGACGAATCTATAAGGGTTCCGTTTTTGCCAAATTTGGCTACGGAACCCTAAAAATACCTTAGTAAAGGTTATGCCAATGCTGATAAATGATTAGAAATTGATATTATTATAGGTTAGTCCACTCTACGCCTCCAAGGTGCCCCACCAGTGGGGCTGAGTCCAATTGTTAAAATTTCACCATAGACTTTGCCCCACTTTTAGATTTGAATTTTACTTTTAGATTCGGGGCAGATTACGTCGAAGAAAAACTCATAGTGGAATCTGCCCCACCAGGGTTGACAACATAGAGTTCAGTAGGTATACGTAGTACTTTAAAATAAAAAACAAAATTGCTCTAAATTAAAATAATATGTTATTTTGAAATAGTCTATTCATAGGTGAGGAGTTAAATTTGATATTTATGGTCTACGTCCCCAAGTACATACTACTATATATTTAATATAGTTCAATATTTTAAAGTTAAAATCAAACAATAGGTAGGTAGACGTGCGCATAAATTTTAATGTTCTTTTTGCTGGTTTATATTTCGTTTATGATAAGTAGGTAATTCTGGACAGTACCATACGTGCCTTAACGTTTTTTATTCAAAAAGGTTAAGCTTCATTTTATATTCACACATAAATATTGTGATAAAAAGTGCTAGCAACTAGAACGTAAATTGCTTTTACTCGCGTTACAAGTAATCCGATAACAGTTGTATTTCGGCTTTGTTTTTACGCGAAAAAAGAGTAGGTGTTATTTATTTCGGTAGGTTAAATACGATGCAGCATTGCTCTCTCTAAACCGAAAGTTTTGATTAATTCGTTGTTATTGGTATAAAAAGAGTTTTGGATTGAATATTACTCGACAACAGCTGGTCCGTACCTACTAATAAAATTAAAAATTATCTTTTCTATCCCCGGCTGTCTGTGGTGGTATTACTTAAAGTAATCAAAGTAAATCTCAAAAGTTGGTAACTTAAGATCAAGGTTGCCTGTCTATCGAATTTCTATAGAATTTAATTTTAGAGATTCTGAGCGCGACGACAAAGTTCACGACCTCGTTTCTCTTCAACCTTTTATCCATCGAACCAAAAGTTACCAGAAAAGTAACGTTCCACATCAAAAGATACTTAATGTGGGAATTAATCTTATAGTTTCATCAGTAAGTAGGTAATTTAGATTAGTTTCAGGAAATTGTCGCTATATTTTCATTTTTAAAAGAATTTTTCAAGAAAACTATAATGTCTTCACAAATTAAGTTCCTAGCAGTTTCTTTTCCCGGTTTGCGAGACGTTGTAACCTCCGCCAACAGCATGGCTAAAACAAGACTTTCAAAAACAAAATAACGTGAGTAGCATGTCATGAATGAATGTTTACACTAAAAAAAAATTGTTTAGTAAAATCCATAGATACTATGAAATATGGTCTATGTTCTCTCGTGTTTTATGTTCTCAATCGCTTTCTTGATAGATTGTTGGTAAGTAGCTAATGGGGTGATGCAGATATACTTTAGTCGTCATCAGTAAGAATGGCTTTGGGTCGCACCGCCTCCCGTTTGGTAGCGTTGCGAGAGAACTCAACTCAATAACAGTTGTCTGGGTTACTGCTTCCACCTCAAATCTGTCCGTCGCGTGGGTTTACATCCTCAGATCAGACTGGTGAATAATGTAATACCTACTTACATTTCGGCTGAGTTGCATGTTTTGAAACGGTCTTTTCTATCGATTAGGTCGAGGAATGAGCCAAATGAATCTATCTAGACGTTAAGCAGCTACCCATGATTCACTAATAAGAGTGTAAGATTCACCTTTTTCTATGATATTTGCCATTCATTGCCTTATTTAAAGAAAGGATAACATGAAAACAAAAAAATACTTTTAGTAATTTACCTGCGGATAGTCTTTATCGAGTGAAAGATGGTGGAAATGTGTGAAGTAAGTCGTGCCACCGCGTAACGCGTGGAGGTATCCAAGCCTTATCAAAGGGGCTGCCGTTCGCCCGTCACTTAATACCTGCAACAAAATCAAAATTAAAATAGTACTATATCAAATCGGTTATCTTTTTATCTCAGACTAGCTGATGCCCGCGACTTCGTCCGCGTGGAATGTTTTTTTGATTCCTACGGGAACTTCTTAATTTTCCGGGATAAAAAGTCGTCGGTCCGTTGCTCCGTTGCAGCGTGATTAAGGACAAAGCAGCAAACCAACAAACCCACAAACAAACACACTTTCGCATTCATAATATTAGTATGATACACACTAGTTTTACTCACGTCAGCCGTTCATATGTAAGTTATAGTACTTAAGTAATGTAACTGAAGTCTTGTAAGTCACATGTCGTATGCAAATATTAGTTATATATAAGTTGCTTACGTAAGTTGCTTACTTAAAAACTCACAAGTGTAATTTCCTAAGTATAGGTAAGTGCCGTTTCACACGTGCCGTACTGAGTAGCTTAAGTATCCGAGTCTCGCATCTTCACCCGGGTGGTTAAAGTTTTTTTCCCCCAAGGGAATGCCTTAATTTTTCGCGCGATAAAATGTAGCCTTTGTTCTTTCCCGGAATGTAACCTACCCCTATGCCAAATTTCATTCCAATCGGTTGAAAAGATGGGACGTTAAAGCGTAGCAGACAGACAGATTTTCGCATTTATGACATTACCCCCTATATGTATATCTACTCGTGTGTACAAGAATGACTCAGTAATCTTAGTAGGTAATTGTTAAGGAAAAATTATACGATAAATATTCAAAAAATATTCATTAGGTAAGTAAGACTTATAGCACAATCTTATCTTCTTCCTCCTGCCCTTGTCCCACGGTACGTGGGGTCGACACAACATGTTTTCTTCTTCCACTCACTTCTGTTATCCGTCAAACTATTCACCCCTTTTATACGCATATCCTCTTTCACACAATCCATCCATCTTTTCTTTGGCCTCCCTCTACTCTTTCTTCCTTCCACATGCATATCTATCATTCTTCTCGTAATATGCCTTTCTTCCCTCCGCATTACATGCCCATACCATGCTAGCCTATTACTCCTCATCTTTTCTATCACTGGCGCTACTTTCAAACTTCCTCTTAAATATTCATTCCTAATCTTATCCATTCTAGTCACACCACACATCCATCTCAACATTCGCATTTCGGTCGCATGTACTTATAGCACAATCTTATAAGTACTTATATATTTAAAATAAAAATCCATTTCCAGATGTTTGTAAGCGCATCACTTCATAACGGCTGGACCGATTCTAATGGAATTTTTTGTGTGTGTTTGAGTGGGTCCAGGGATGGTTTATATTCACAATTGGACCCAGTAGGTGGCGCAGCAATCGGGTTCTAGATTCAGTGCAGGACAACGTCTGCCGGCCCACTAGTAGGTATTATATAACAAAATATTATTATTCCTCAAAACAATATAATACGCGTTATCTGTATTCTTTCAAGTGTCAGGCTTTCGATTATGCACTGAAAAATCGATTAATAATTAATTAACTGTGTTGATTTTCAATATGAAATAATTATTATTGTATCAACGTGGACGGTTATTAATTTGAACAAAAATTATAAATTGAAACTCATTTAACACTATAAATGCAAATTTGAAAGGACGCGGCTTATTCAAATAAACTTCATTATCCCAATCCAAATTATTTCAGCTTTAACTCCGATATAATACATACTAATTTATTATTTTGTAGTCAATCACACCATTAACTATTAAGCCAAATTGAATAGACATTTATTCAAACAGGTAATAACTAAGGTAATCACAGGTCCTAACACGCAAAGTCTGCAAAGTCGGCCCTAACTCCTAACACGGTTGACGTTTTCAATGCGTATTAAGATGTGTGGCATGGGCCGATGGAACATGTTATGGTCTTGTATTGTGATGATGCCCGCGACTTCGTCTGCGTGAAATTCCGTTATAGACTTATTCCTGCGGGAACTTTTGAACCCTATGGGATAAAATGAAGCCTGCGTTAATTCAGGGTATAACTATCTCCATTTCAAATTACAGCTAAATCGGTTCAGTCATGCTAAAGAGCACTTTTACTTTAAACAATTTTATAAGCTAGCTTGTTACTTATGCGAGCGACCGTGGCGCGCGTCCTTTGTTGATAAAAAAAGTTGGTGACTAGCGAAAACCTGTGGAGATTCTATTTAAGATCAGTAATTACATCATCTGTAAACGATTTTCGTCCCATTTCTATTTTACCTTTTCTCTCAAAAGTTCTTGAGAAGTTAGTCTATCAACAATTGAACCTGTTCCTTAATAAACACTGTCTTCTCAGTCCACTGCAATCTGGATTTCGTCCTGGTCATAGTACGGTTACTGCACTGGTCAAGGTTACCGACGACATCCGTTGGGCAATGGACAATAAACAGCTCACAATTTTAACGTTGCTTGATTTTAGTAACGCATTTAATATTTTTTATTTCATTTAGATATCTTTATTGCACACACAAAATATACAACATACAGTTTAGAAGCAGTAGTAAAACTACAGAGAAATGTGCAAAGGCGGTCTTATTGCTAAAGCAATCTCTTACAGACAACCTTTGGTGAAAGGATAAATAAACCGGAGCGCGGGATGGTGCTGCATTTAAAAATAAAAATAAGTAATACATACACGATAAAGTACATAAATTTTAGACCAATAAATATATATAAATATAAATACCTACATATAAAAAAATATATATAATATAAATATAAATATACCTATATAATTATATAAATAAATATATATCTATATACTCAATAATAGAATAAAGTATACACTAATAATGACAAAGAGATAAATAATGATTAAACAAACGACTTTTGAAAATTGAGAGCGATTTGGAATGTCGGATTTCAGAAGGCAGACTATTCCACAGTATCACAGACTTGCACGTAAAGGAGTCGTCATAATACCGCGTGTGATGGGCGGGAATGTGCAAGCGGTTATCCTTGCACGACCGCAGATGTTGGCGCTCAACGTTCGAGCCAAGGTAGGAAAAGCGCTGCTTCAAGTACGAAGGAGTTTGTGGATTGTAAAGGATGGAGTAGAGAAGAGAGAGCAGGTGTAGATTACGGCGAAGCCTGATTGGTAGCCACTTTAAGCGGGCTCGGTATTCTGACACATGGTCATACTTACGAAGCCCGAAGATAAATCTAATGAGCAGATTCTGGAGACGCTCGAGCTTATTGAGTTGTTCCTCAGTTAAGTCGGGATAGGAGGAGTCAGCATAATCTAAGATTGGAAAGAGAATAGAGTGGGCTAAAGAGATTTTAGTTTTTATGGGAAGAAAATATTTCCAGCGTCTCAGACAGCCAACTGACGCAAAAACTTTCCGGCTTACCTCAGCTATTTGAGGTACCCAGGAAAAGGAACTGTCAATGTATATGCCAAGGTTTTTAACAGGGGAGCTGAGGTCTAAAATTGCTGTGCCAAGCCGGACTGGGGGCAATTCCTCTAGTACGATCCTATTGAGTTGCTTTGTCCCACCCACCAAAGCTACTTGGGTCTTTTTCGGATTCACATGCAACCCATAAGATTCGCTCCAGGAGTTTATGCGGTCCAGATCACGGTTTAGGCTCTCGATAGCTGAGTTGATTTGGTGAAAGGGTGCAGCAGTATAGATTTGGAGATCGTCAGCGTAAAGGTGATAGGAACATGAAAGAAGATCAGTAACAGTATTAATATAAATAGCGAAAAGAAGAGGGGATAGGACACCACCTTGTGGCACGCCCGCAGTGATTGGACTGTAGGAGGACATTCGATTACTAGTTTTGACAAGGTGCTGACGACCACGTAGGTAACTGTTAAACCAGGAAATGACATCGGAAGAAATATTAATAGATCTAAGGACGCCAAGGAGCAGGTCAAAGTCTACAGTGTTAAATGCATTGCTAAAATCAAGAAGAGCTATAATACTTATCAAACGGTTGTCCATATTGCACCTAATATCGTCACAGACCTTAACAAGGGCTGTGACGGTACTATGACCAGCCCTAAAACCGGACTGGTTAGGGCTAAGGATATTATATTTCCTTAAAAACGTTTGAAGTTGGCTATGGACTAAGCGCTCCAAGACTTTAGAGAGGAAGGGAAGAATGGATATCGGTCTATAGTGAGAGAAAGATGAAGGGTTCTTTGTTTTTGGGATAGGAATCACGTGTGCATATTTCCAGGTACATGGAAATTCATTGGAGGAGAGGGAGAAGTTAAAGATGTGGCAGAGTACAGGCGCGGCTCTATCGAGGAGGAGAAGTAACATTTTCCGATTAATGCCGTCGCAGCCAGCTGTACCAGACTTTATGCCTAGAATATGCTTTTTAACTTCCGCAGTAGAAACTGGTACAAAGTGAAAAGCAGGGAAATTTGGAGTTGGCAAGGAACTAAGGTGACCTAAAGTTTTTACTTTGACGCCGTTATCAATTGGAGAAATATTTGCAAAATGCTTATTAAGGGCCTCAAGGTCAAGATTAAGTTCAGCATCCATTCGTTTCCGTCCAATGCCAAGAGATTCCAGAAATCTCCAGGTCCCAGCAAGGTCACTGTTTTCAATTTTGGAATGTATGAAGTTGCGCTGAGCATCTCTGCACGCTTTATTGCAGCGATTGCGAAATAGTTTGTATTTAGATAAATTTTCATCCGTCGGCTTTCTTTTATATTTAGACTTCGCTGCATTGCGCTTCGCCATTAGGATTCTAATGTCTTTAGTTAGCCAAGGAGCTGGCAGGTGCTTTAATTTTACAGGGCGAAGAGGAGCATGTTTATTGAATAATTCTGTTAACAGCGAATTGAAAATTTCTATTTTGTTATTTATGTTTGGAGCACCTAACACAGCATCCCAGTCTATTAAATTAAGGTCACTCATGAAGGAAGTGTTGTCAAAATGTTTGAAGCAGCGCCGCATAACAATAGTCGGCTTTAATTTAGGTGGGCGAATCTTATAAGAGAGATATATAAGGTCATGATAGGAGAAGGCTTCCGCAGGGAATTGACCATAGCTACTTACATGATCAGGAGACGAAGTTATCATTAAATCTAGTTGTGATGGAGTGCAGTTAGGGAAGAAATGAGTGGCTTTGGTAGGAAGGATTTGGAGATTGCAGCTATCGACGATATTGTTAAGGCGCTGTGCCCGAGAGTCGTTTTTCAACAGGCAGGTATTAAAGTCCCCCATGATGATCGTATGGTCCACAGTAGCAACATACTCCTCAAGAAGACTTTCGAACGCTTGAAAGTAATCAATATGAAGAGAAGGACTATAAAAGACACCGAGGAGTACCTTCAAACGCCCAAAGAGTACCTCGATGAGTATGTGCTCTGAAGATTCGGAGTATGTCGATGGTGACATATTCAATATTGAAAAGGGAATATGTTTACGAAGGTAGATAGCTACACCACCGCCACCCTTGCCCGTACGATCATTTCGGATTAGATGAAAATTAGGTAAACTGTAGGAAATGGAGGAGAGGCAAGGTTTGAGGAAAGTTTCGGATACTAATATAGCGTGAATGTTGTCGTTGTCGAAGGAAGCAAGAAAGTCGGGAAAATGAGAAGGGATGCTCTGAGCGTTGATATGGATTACGTTAAAGTTTTTAGGAAAAACTGAAAAGGTGGACTCTAGGAGGGAGCTCAGCGGTAACGTAAGACTGTGGAAACTGTCATCAGAAGAAGAGTCTGCAGAAAAAAAGTGGATTTCACTCTCAGTATCACTAGAATTATAGTCATTCACAATCATAATACTCATATTGTACTAATGAATAAAAATGTATATAATATATTTAAACAAATAATATTAATAGCTTATAAAAATTAATGAAATAAAAATATATGTAAATCGCGAAAGAAAACAAAAAAAAAAAAATAGCTTCTTTGCCTTTTTCACCCGCCAGCTATATGTAGGAGTTTGCTCATTGCTAGAATACTACTAAGTTGCTACAATATCTTAGTGAACTTAATGCTAAGCGTTTATACAGGTAAACCAACAAGCAAATAGTTTCAAAATGATTACGCAATATTTTAGACTACAGATACACACAGTTACATCCCAGCATGAAATGGAACGTATTTTGAATGCATGAATGAAATAAACGTATTTTGCCCAAAGACCACAAAGCACAGACGTCAGATTGACACCGTAACGTCTACGAGACTGTCACGTGTGAAGTTGACGTATAAATGTTAAGTTGACAATGACATGTTATTGTTTTGATGAAATGATTTTTTGAAATACCATTTTAGAAGCGAGATTAAAAAACGTAAAATGAAGGTTGTTATCGCAGTAAGTGAAAACTGAAAGTGTAAATACAAATAGGCAGATATATAGCACTAAACTACAAGTGTACCTATATGATTCAATACCAGCGTTAACAAAACAAAGTAAACAAAACTGTACTCAAGTTCACTTCCTAATGTTTCTTTTCGACCTTCCGGAGCCAAGCTCATTCACCGGGGGTTTAGCAGCTTTTGATGCTTGGGGAGTGATCCTGATGCTAGAGGCGGCTGCTGATGGAGATGGCACCTGTAAATCACCCTCTGCCTGGATGGAGTTAACCTCTACCGTGGAAGTAACCCTGTGGCGTCTCCCATTCTGTCCAATAATGAAAATGACACCCTCCCTCGTCCAGCACCTCGACACACCAAACTTCTGCCTCGCCACCATGAAGGCATCATGCCTATCTTTGGTCAAAAACTCGGACAGTGTTAAGCCAGTATTCTTGAGTGCTGTTTTGGCGAACCAGACCTGATTCTTTGCCTGCAAGTCCCGGAACTTGAGAAGTACAGCCCGGGGTTTATCACTCTTGACCTGACCCAGGCGCTGGCAGCGGCTGAAGCTGTTTTCATTTAAATCGGGTTGCTTAAGTTGGTTAGACAAGGTTGCACTTACTGTGGCAGTCAGATCTTTATCACCACCCTCTGCAATGCCGTGCACCAACAACATCTTACGCCTGCTACGCATCTCCTGCTGATCTACCTGTTTCACCAGAAGACTGACTTGCTGTTGGAGACCTTCTAGTGCAGCCAATACAAATGTCCGGAATGCATTAAATTGGCCAGCAATGTTGGAGGTGGGACTTGCCGCTGGTATGGCTCCCTGCAGGCTCCTTTGGAAATCTGCCATCTGAGCATTGAAGTGTTCACTTAAAGTTTGGATAGATTTCTGTATATCCTCCATAGTGTGTATTGCTTTAGTGAATTGGTTAAATGAATTACACAATTAAGCTTCCTCAGAAAGGAGTACAAGTATGGAACTGATGCTAGCAGGTATGAAAAACACTAATTCATGTACATTAAAGCAATATTTATAATTAATAATTAATACCGTAGATTACGACATTTTGTTGAGTATGTTGCGTTCTTCTTTTAACATAGCTCCGTCGGTGATTGATTGGTTTCGGAGTTACCTCAATGGTCGTCGACAGCGCATCCGAATCGACGAGACCTTTTCGTCGTGGTGTAATGTGACGGCCGGGGTACCTCAGGGTGGCGTGTTGTCTCCTTTACTATTTGCTATTTTTATTAACTCTATTACTCCGTATATCTCTTCTCTCTACCATATGTATGCAGATGATATCCAAATTTATCGGTCTGCAACTCTGGAAGACCTTGGTTCAGCCATTACCGCCATTAATAACGACCTAGCTGCAATTGCTGAGTGGAGCAGACAATATGGACTTCGCGTGAATCCTGCAAAATCTCAGGCAATTATTATTGGCAGTCCAGGGTTTATTTCTAGAGTTAACTAGCAGAGCATTTCTCCGATTATGTTTGATGGCGTTGCTATACCATACTGCGCCTATGCTAAAGATCTTGGTATTCATTTGGATTCGGAACTGACCTGGTCTGTGCAGATAAAGGAAATAAGCAGGAAAACGTTTGCTGTTATGAGCTCGTTACGTCGACTGCGTAACCTTTTGCCAATTCCTACCAAAATTATGTTGGCACAATCTCTCCTTCTCTCTATTCTCGATTATGCGGATGCAAGCTTTCTTAATTTGACTCAGGACCAACTTAATAAGCTTGAGCGACTTCAAAATATTGCTATTCGGTTCATATTTGGCTTACGCAAATATGACCACGTTTCCGAATTTCGTCAAAAGCTCAAGTGGCTCCCTATTCGCCGTCGCCGGGATATGCATGTCCTTTCTCTTCTGTACTGTGTTTTATTTCACCTTAAAACTCCTTCTTATCTTAAGGAGAAGTTTCAATTTCTTGGGGTGCAATCAGACATAAGATCTTGTCGAACACTTACCTTGAAAATGCCTGCACACAAAACAAAATTTTATCAAAATTCTTTTACCGTACAGGCAATTGAATTGTAGAATGCACTGCCATTGACAATTAGACAATCAAAATCTCTGGGTGTATTCAAGAACGCTCTAAAGACATATTTCCTTTCAAATTGAAGACGACTTTAGTTTATTATATATTATTCTATGGTATGTAAGTGTATGTATGTATGTATGTGTAATGTGTATGTATATATTATGTATATTTTAGTATATATTTAGATAAGTATATATATATTTTAGTTTAAATATAATACATCTATTTATATGTTATATTATGTAGTATTGTATTTGTGTATTGTATTATTTAATTAAGTAGAAATTTTGAGCCACCCGCATTCTGGTTTCCTAGCGCTTTCCTAATCTTAAGGTTGCCTGGAAGAAATCGCTGTTTAGCGATAAGGCCGCCTTTTGTACCTATCCTTCCTTTTTATTTCATTTCATGTTTTATTGTCTTTGTTTTTCTTGTGTGGTGCAAATAAAGAGTTAAATAATAATAATAATAATAATTACATTCACTGATGGTATTAGGTACACGAAGTAATGGCAAAGGCAATGTTACCAGTAGTCATGTTCTTTAGTCGTTGTCTGTTACCGTATCACGGCCCATAAAGAAAGAAAGGAAAATATTTATTTGAGGCCACTTGTATATTAAAATATTAAAAGAGGAGGAGAGGAGATTATATAAAAAGAGCTTGCATCCCGGGGACAGGCGTAGGCTTTATATGCTTTATCATAAACTTAAGTAAAAATAAAGTAATAAAAATAATTTAATTCATACATTTTTCACATTTACAATATTTTGAATGAAACCGAGAGTATACCTTTCGGTTCCATTGCTCACAAGTCACAATATCTGGGGACACGGGAGTGTCCCCGCCAAAGACGAGCCAAAGGAAACGGGGCACTACCTACCTTTTCTCGAAGCGTTTCGTCGAATTTTCGAACCGTCATAGCTTCGGTCCGAATGACGCTAGAAAGCTGAAATTTTCAGGATAAGATGTTGTTGGGGGACTTACCGAATATACCAAGTTTCAATTTTTTAGCATTTATAGTTTCAGTTTATTGATTACCTAAAATACGTCGATTTCGTACTCACTCACTGATGATCATCAACTGAAAAAAGGTACTTCCTGAAGTGCTAGAAGACTGAAATTTGGTATGTAGGCTAGAATTTGCATATAAACAACAGGAAAATTAAGAAATCTGAATCTTTTCATCTCCAACCCCTCGTATAGGGGGTGCAAATCTGACAGCATTTCCTTGTATTTTAGAACAGTCATAACTTCGGTACGGAACATGGTAGAAAGCTGTAATTTTCAGGATAACATGTCGTTGACAGATTTATTACACTTACCAAGTATCAATCATCTAGCATTTATGGTTTCAGATTTATTGGTACTTGAAATACGTAGTTTAGGTTTTTTTTTTCACTTTTACGAAAAAAATCAAAATCTCTAGGACTCTAGGGTGGGCCATGAAAAAAGGATTAGCTGAAGTACAGGAAAATCAGCTAAAAAAAATCAAAAAATCTAGGGCGCCTGCCAAAAATAAATGAAATCCCACCAAAAACATTTCATGTAAAATTGGTTGCCAAAGACTCACAAGTGCATAATGCTTTCACTGTTAAAAAGTTATGAGATCTCTAATTAGAGCCAAGCCCGAAGGTGAGCTCCTCTTTGTGCTGCGCATCATAACCCACGGAGTCTGTCTCAAGTTCAAAGTACATAGTTCTAAATGCTCTTTACTGTGTACCAAACTAATAATATTAAATAACATGTAAGTCTATATATAAAACTTGTCCCTAGAACCTCTACATCTTGGTAAAAAGGTACGGCTTGGCCGTTTCGTATATGTCGCCCTAACTATTCCTTAATGACTTAAATGTTATGTCAGGAAATGTTCGACGAATATTAAACGGCCAAGCCATACCTTTTTACCAAGATGTAGAGGTTCTAGGGACAAGTTTTATATATAGACTTACATGTTATTTAATATTATTAGTTTGGTACACAGTAAAGAGCATTTAGAACTATGTACTTTGAACTTGAGACAGACTCCGTGGGTTATGATGCGCAGCACAAAGAGGAGCTCACCTTCGGGCTTGGCTCTAATTAGAGATCTCATAACTTTTTAACAGTGAAAGCATTATGCACTTGTGAGTCTTTGGCAACCAATTTTACATGAAATGTTTTTGGTGGGATCTTGTATAATTTACTTTTGAAAATCATTAATTGTATCTATTCAACTTTGTGTCGCATCTTTTGTAAACGGGAACCATAAAAGGAAGTCAGGGACGAAGACGTAGTTCATTAATCATCACGCCTTGGGTCACGTAGAGGTATTCTGCCACCTTTCCGTGCCTGCGCCCTTATCAACGTTGAAACAAAAGAATGGCCGTTAAAAATGGAGCACGGGGTACGAGATATGTTCGCTGGAAAACAAACACCGCTTTTTATACCTTTTGGAAGGTACATGAGGGAAAATTATAGCACTGTGGAGAGAGTGTGCGCATTGGGCAAGATATTTGAAGAATTGGGAAAGAATTAGCTGCAACATTAGATATTGCTTACCTGCCTGAGTAAGTACATTTTCAAGTTTAATTTTTTTTTTGTAATAATTTAGGTTTAGAGTTAGGTAATTCTTATTTTAGTTTTATATAAAATATTCTTAAAATAGCTCCGAAATAGTGTACCTCTAAAATTTGCGTTTTCCTTGCATCATTGAAAATCTAAATAGGGATGATGCCTATGTCAAAATTAAATAATTTCTTACTGATTATTAAATAGAGAGTCTTCCAAAAGATCTAAAATTCAAATCCTCGGTAAGTTTTATGTTTGATAGCCATTTTAAAGTATAGATTAAATAAAAAAGATGCATTAAAAAATTGATGACGTCACAACTATGTATTTCATACAAACTTTCATACTAGAAGTGTGTTTTTTGAGTTGCTGATTTGATTGAGGTGTCATCATCCCTATTGCAAAATGTAGTCGTTGCAAGTGTAATAGTATCGTGCTGTGTTCAAACCTTCCATGTTTTTGGAATATTTTTTTTGTCATCTAAAATTTCAAGTTGGAAAATTTCTAGTAATCCAAAAAGTAAGATGAATGCAGAAAGTTCTTTCAGAAACTTTCAACGAGATATTAAAATAAATTCCTTACCTCGAGCGTGGCGTCGCGCACACTAAGCGGATTCTGCACAGGCTTGTCCCAGTCCGTGTACTCATTCTTTAGGGTGGAATAAATCTCATTGAGGTGGTAATAGTAGGCGTTGCGGACGAAGGTGCGCAGAATGCGGTCTCGCCGGCTCTCGTTGAACCCGAACTCCAAGTCTTGAGCATTGAATTCCAAGTAAGATTCTGCAAGTAATGGCATGTCATTCATTTGCATAAATTTATGAGCCGCCCGCCACGGCATTCGTATTTAATTAAAAAGTGGGAAAGTTTTAACATGTTCTATGACTTAATTTAAGTTGACGAAGAAACGTTTTGTGGATATAGCTTGTATAATGCAAACCTTGATGCAAACATAAAACGTAAATCTTCACCTTGCATGCTAGCTTGTTCTTTTATCTATTGAAAAAAACTTTTGGTCTTTGAAGTCGGGATCTTTTAAACCTTTGATCGTATTATTGTGTCAACAGAATCATACGTACGCTGCTTAATAAACCGAGACCAAGAAAACGCCTCATTACCCTATGTACTTAACAAAATTTATGCGGGCGTTGCCGCTGACAACGATCAATATCTATTTATGACATTTATGTGAAAGGTACTTGTATCTAAAAGAAAAGGGAATGATCCTATGCTTGATTTTTTGTTCTTTGCATAAATAGAAAGTTTTCCTACCTGTTGTGGTGAGTCCAAACAGAAGTTCTCTGTGAGGGAAGTCTGCCAATTCGTGCCCGGCAGCCGTAGCGACTGCCGCCGCTCCCGCTCCTAATCTAGAGTTGTCAGTCGGAGGGGGAGCCTGGAGATAGTAATATTTATTACGGTACACATAAAATCAAAAATTAATACACACCTTTTATATAAACTGTGCGGCTAAATATGCAAGAACTCAGCCGGGGTAACCTTTTTTTCCCTCTGTTTACTAATCATTTAAATCGTGTTTCAATACTAGGTATCTAAAATTCTACATCAATGTTTAATACTCACATAGTTTTAAATTATTACTATTAATTTTCCTTGTTTACATCATAGTCCTTCAGATTCAAAGTATATCTTTTTTAATGATCTCACACTCCCTCAAGATTATTGTTACTGTAGTTATTATTAGGATCCTTGTGAATAAAGTCCTTTATTATTAGTGCGACAGTCATAAAAGACTACTTAATAAACTTTTGAACGAGACACATTTGAGGGAATATAATATATTGAAGGTCCGTTAAAATACTGAACATGTTGGCATCTATTTTCACTCACAACGTGATTTCTTTGATATCCGATGGCAAAAGCTGTGGGTGTTATTGCATGAAAACATTTTGATACTCTCGTGATAATTTCGCAGTTACAAAATACATGTACATACACATACAAAATACATACATACTCAATTTAGATTTTTTTATGAATGGTTAGATGGTGAAAGTGTAAGCGGTGTTAGTGGTCAGACGTATAATAATAAACTAAGTTATCTTTTCATTTAATTACAAAACAAGAGCCGTGTTCACTTCGCAGTATAGATACGTTAATATGATGTTATACTCACAGAGGATGGGTTAACAATAACGGTGCCATCGACAAATGGGGCAAATCCGGGCAGGAAGCGTGGTGGATCAAGCCGAATCGCTAGTAACTCCGTGAGGGGCTTGTTGCGCAGGCACGGTGCCAGGTCGTCTTCAAGCAAATCCCCGTGGCACCCTGTCTGCTCCGCAACCTAATAAACATAAAGCGAACGTAAACATTCCCAAACTTTATCCTATGCCGAAAGAGGACACTACGCTTTAACAGAAATTTGGCAGGCAGAACAAGGTCAATTGCTTAACCTGCAAAGCGCAAACAAGGCCTTTTGATTGGGTTTACGGTTTTATGTAAATCCTTCCTACTTTTGCTAGGCTTTTAATGTAAGCTTTATTCAAGTCTGCTATAAACAAACATTGTTTTGAATTACGTGATATATAAAAATGTTAAACATGTTTCAACTTTATCCACAGCAAAAACAGGAATCGCTTTTAACTTTGCATGTTGAACACTAATGCCTTCATTAGTTTGTGGAGTCGAGTTGAACCTGCAAAAGTGCAGTAAACTCAGTAACTTTTAACAAAGCTTACCATCTTTATTAATACTACTTTCATGAATAATATGACTCACATTTTTTAAACGTATAACTATGTACAATGCAGAACTTTTGATCTATGTTGAACATTGTAAATTAAAAAGGTCAGATGCTCGCCTAGAAAGCGCAACATAAAAACCAGGGAGAGCTGGGATTAGCTTTACAAATTTACTCAAATTACTTTAACCGCCTCGCTCAAAGCTAACACTTATGGTATGTTCCGATATACACTGCGAGCACTGTTCAGTGCTCTTACCGGGGAGAAATTCGTTCCTTTATGGACTAACAGTATACTTCCGCAGTATCCTAGGGATATATTATATGACGTCATAAACGTCGCCATTTTTGTACTGTGAGCACTGACGTTTTCGAGGTAAGGTGCTCCCAGTGCTGACTGTGTTCCGTTTTAAACAGTAACCAGTATAGCTAACTATAAAGGAACAGCTTCGCAGTATAATAAACTAGCGGATGCTGACGACTTCGTTCGCGTGGTATAAGTTTTTTTAATTCAAACAGGCACTCCTTAATTTTCCGGGATAAAAAGTATCCTATGTCACTCTCCAGATCCTCAACTACCCGTGCAAAATACCCGTTGCTCTGTTGCGGCGTGATTGAAGAACAAACTCTCTATTTCACCCCTTTGGGGGTGGAATTTTCAAAAACTGTGAAACACCTATTTTTTTATTTTTTACCGGTAGCTCACATACCAAGTTTCATGGCTACAACTTGAGAAATGAAGGACTTTCATGCAAACTTCCAACCCCTATTTTACACCTTCGGGGGTGAAATTTTGAAAAACTGTGATATACCTACGTACTGCTTTATTTTTTACCGAAAGCCAAAATACCAAGTTTGGTTGAAATAACTTGTAAAATATCTTGAGAAATGAAGGCCTTTTATACCAACTTTCATCCCCTATTTCACCCCTTTGGAGGTCGAATTTCCAAAAACTGTGAAACATATATTTCTTCATTTTCAACCCGCAGCTCATATACCAAGTTGCATGGCTATAACTTAAGAAATGAAGGACTTTCATACAAGCTTTCAACCCCAATTTTACCCCTGCGGGGGTGGAATTTTGAGAAACTGTGAAGTACGTACTTCTTTATTTTTTACCGTTAGCCAAAATGCCAAGTTTTGTTGATTTAACTTGTAAAATACCTCGAGAAATGAAGGTCTTTCACACTAACTTTCATCCCCTATTTTTCACCCCTTTGAGGGTCGAATTTTCAAAAACTGTGAAATACATATTTCTTAATTTTTAACTTGCAGCTCATGTACCAAGTTTAATGGCTATAGCTTTCATACAAATTTTCAACCCCTATTTAACCACTTTAGGGGTTGAATTCTGAAAAACTGTGACAGAAGTAATTCTTTATTTTTGAACGAAAGCTGAAATACCAAGTTTCGTTTTTATAACTTGAGAATATCTTGAGAAATGAAGGACTTTCATGCAAACCCTCATCCCCTATTTCACCCCTTCGGGGGTAGAATTTTTAAAAACTGTGAAACACATATTTCTTCAATTTCAACCAGTAGCTCGTATACCAAGTTTTATGGATATAACTTGAGAAATGACGGACTTTCATACCAACTTTCACCCCCTATTTCACCCCCTTAGGGGTAGAATTTTGAAAAATCCTTTCTTAGTAAGCGCCTACGTCACTAAAGAAACCTACTGTCAAAATTTCAAGTTTCTAACCCCAGTGGTTTAGACTGTGCGTTGATTAGCTAACGATTTTATATATATATAGATAGATAGATAGATTGACGTCACACCTTAAAGTGCACCTTAAAGTGTATGTCGGAACATACCCGTAATACGCTTTTATGTAGCGGCTGTCTACCTTTCTTTTTATCGTGAGCGGTTCCCTCTGCAACGCCCAAGAGCTGAGCCCCGATCCGCTTAATAAGATGACGCGCCTCAGTAGCTCTGAAACAGATTACCTAATTAAATTTTGTTATTTCCGTGAAGGAACAACTGATAAGCGTAAGCTATTTGGAAAAGCATTTTGGCCGCACCAAGAACAATCAATTAGCTCGATTAGATAAACTTCTTGTTTCTACCCAATAGTGAATTAAATGGATTGTAGTTTTTTTTATATGGATTTAATTAATTAGTGCTGCAATGGATGTAATATGCACAAGAATCTAATAATTAGATTACATAAATAGTCTCAATGGGTATGTGTGTGTACCGTTTATTCAATTAGTAAATAACGTGTCGGTAACCGACACATAAAGGTTTTAATGAAAAATAACTATTTTTGTATCGACATAATTGGAGCTTGATGCAAAACCACGTGCTCCTTAACGTGTTTCTTTTTATACATAGATAAAACAATTTCGTACATTTTTTATTACTTCGCAGGTGTAGAACTCAAAAAATCTGGTAATAGATTGCGGTTGCGTAGCTTGTAATACGAGTTAACGTAGTGAATCGTTTGGATTGATTTGTATTAGAACTGTTTTGCAAAAATCCGCGAGAAGAATTTGATTTTGCTTGGATTACCGGTTCAGGATTTTGTTATACCTGTTATAACACAATCATTCATGTGTCACGCCCATTATAATTTAATAGTGACGAAGGATCTCTGCGAAGCTCTGGACGCGAGAGCGTAATGAAATTCACCCCAGGCCGATCTCATAAACAATGGGTGATTCCATGCATCACGCTGTTTGCGAAGCCGCGGTCTCTGCTTTGGCGATTTCAGATTTTTTTCCGTGTAATTCTGCTTTATTTTCCCTTTTTTCGTGGTATTCGTTGATAATGAAAATGCTGGAATTATTTTTTTCGGCTGCATTTGCGTCCGCTAATACAAATAAAAACGAGTAGCTGTAGAAACTTATGAAATATTTTATTTTATGTGGGACAACTCGTGTCACTAATTATAATACTAAATGATGAGATTTTTGAATCCCTCAGGAACTTCTTAATTTCCCGGGATATATTCCTGGCCTATGGCCTTCCCCGGGATACAAACTATCCCCATACCAAATTTCATAGAAATCGGTGGAATCGGTGGCGGATGGGCCGTGAAACCGTAGCAGGCAGACAGACAGACACACTTTCGCATTTATAATATTAGTATGGATTGGTATGGATGACAGGGCTTTACCACTGGTTGAATATTAATGATATTTTAATATAATGATAGGTACAATTTTAATTTTTTGTAGAATCTACAACTCACAACTACACAACTCTACCCCACACACGTATATGGGCTAGAGTCGACAACTCTACCTCTACGTCATAAAAACGTAGAGTTATTTTGCTACGAGTAAACAAAAAAAACAAACCTCTAGCAACAGGTGAAACTGCAAGAAAGTTGGCGAGTGCTGCTCCAGTCCCATGCCCCATTAGTGTAACCTTTTCGGGGTTCCCTCCAAAGGCAGGAAGGTTTTCCCGCAACCAATGCAGCCCTGCCACGAGGTCCATTAGCCCGAAATTACCCTGTGCTGATCCTCTAGCACCAGTCTTTAAAAAACCTGCGAAATTTATTCCGTAATTAATTTAATTAATCAAATTAACCACCCTATGTAACCTTTTACAAATTAGTATTTAGTTTAGTTAGGATTCTTGTTGGCGCAGCTTAACAAAATAATGTAATTAACGTAGACGTATTTCATCATGTGGCCAATAAACATCGATTGTGTCAATTTGTGGGTGGATTTATCAACATGCTACACCACCGGTGTTCATGTATCGCGAGTGCTAACAAGGGTTTTCATCACGAGAATTTATATATAGGTTTTTATTGTAAGGGCGAAAATATACTACAGTTTTTTTTTACTGACTGGCCAAAACCCTGCGCGTGCATTAATACTGCTGTTTCCCATACAATACCGACGTTTTGTGTGGGGGTTCTGTCATGTCATGTGCTTAGTGTATTTAGCCTAAATAGATCGACATGATAAATTATGTTTCAATAATTTTTTCAATCTGAAAATATGTGACAGATTCGCACAAGTCTATTGAATCAAAAAATACCCGACCCTTTGCAAGCTGCAGTCGGCTAATATAATGGTAACATCATTATAATACTATGTCAGTGTTAACGTGATGACTACCATCAAACACGTGACATTTTACCCGGGTATACAGTAAATGACACCAATAGGAAGGGTTTAGCATTGCGTATTTTATGTGTATGCTGATAAACCAGACACATTGGCAATCACGGTGACATATTACATTACATGCCGCTTTACAACCGTGTGATATGTGGACAAACTCATCCACACGTAACGCCCAGAGATCGGTTATCAGCAAACGCTATCGGACAACTAATTTCCATATTAATTAATGTATCTATAGTACCGGAAGCTCTGTCCAATTAAGGAAAGGTCTTTGCACATCCCATTATCTATCTAATATAGTACCTAAAACCCATGGATATAACCAGAATAAAAATATATTTAGTATATAATTGCCGTGTATTAAATAGACAACAATATAAACGCATGGTTAAAACACATAGATAATTACTAATAAAATTCGTCTTTACCCGCCAACTTATAAGCACATTAATATGCAAACCCCAAGGTGGGGTTAAAACCTATGACCATTCAGATTTCAGCTTGATCCCTTAGGTATAAAGCTAGTTACCTTCTATGTTTTACTCTCTGAACTAACTAATGGCGTGTAGAATAGAATGTAGTTTATATTATTATTTATTATTGTTAATTATTAATGTTATACTGTGTCGGTACTTATTCTCTGAGGTAGGCGTTGGTGGTTGCGCATCAGTTTATACTATTGCAACCATTAACGTTCTATATATCTGGTATTTAAGTATGTTGTAATAATATGGTATAGTTATAATAATGTAATAAATGTTTGTAATAATATAGTTATAATAATAATGTAATGTAATAATAATATCGTATTAAACGTGTATTTAAATACGCTAAAAAAAAAAAAAAAAAATTCTGTAAAGATTTGATTCAAACCAGACCAAATCCAATCGATTATGTGTGCGCCTCGATAAACACCACCAAATGTTGTGTTCAATAACAATTTCAAAGCGATTACATGAATAAACCTTTATCACTTCGTGTGTGACACGCCCACACACTTAGCTTTCATACGAGTATATCGGTGAATAAATATTTTACTGAGATAATACTATTAAAACGCTTCAATTATCTGAGGCGTTTTAATGGTTTCGTGATATCACGAGTAATAAAGTTTTAGAGATAATATTTGATTATTTATTACGACATCATAAAATACTTGTTATTATTATTACTTTCATAACTACAAGAAAGCGATAGTTACGATACAAATACGGATATTGTATACATAGGTAAACTGATTCGTTTATTTAATGTAAAAAAATTTGCTTCATACTACGGGTACCGTTATAAAGAAATGGAAAATTTATATTCCCAAAGATGCTATTTCCGACGGCAACGGTGATGAATTACATTGTATACGTGATCCACACGAATTGCGTCAATTTGAGGTTGTTGCCGTTCGCACATAGTGTCCAGCGACCAGAGATATCGACGTGCGTTCTCGACCATTTCATTTCCATATTAATTAATACGGAGATTTTGCACTGATAGTTAATTAACAAAAGTTGCACGGCAACGTATTACATCGTTCGGGAGTAATTCACACTAAATGTGTCAATTACTCGTAGCGCGCGGTGCTTCGCTCATTACGCCGAGGGATCGAATTTTGGGGAGCGCTATAAAATCAAATGTCTCATTCCCATGTTAATGATCAAGATTTTTTATTGCCTCACTAATATAGTATTGATTTTCAGCAACGAACATCGTTGTTTGTTAATGTGTTTAAGTGATTGTTAGTAAAACTAATAAATTAAAACATCAAGTAAAGATATATCTTGTAACGTAACACTAATTAGTGATCTGAATAGAATCTAAGCCGATTGCGTCGTATACCATACATAGACCACCATACATAGTAACTATTATCAAGTTACATCAAACAGCTTACCTATGACTTGGCTTACCTATGACATGATCAGTAATCATAGAACACGACGTTTGAGTTGTGTTGTACATCCATTCCGAATCATGGACCTATAGAATATAGCACGGTGGTTTCTCCTGCAATGACTATGACACCCCTAATAAGTAGGTACCTAACACGCAGTTCCTTGGCTTCAGATATCAAAAATTTGATTTCGCATCAGCATTTTTTATACGATCTAATGAAAGAAAATATTTTTGTTTTCTCTATATTGGTGTATCAACCTTGCAATTTAGATCAATTTTCTCATAGAAGCCTCTACGTGCTGAACGTATGTCCAAAGCTTTGCCCATGACAACAATCAATGATGACGGCGATTCAGGTTTTTATGCAAAGCGGAAATTTCAAAAATATTTTTATAGAGAATTGTTTGGCTCACTTCTTAGAACTTATTAGATTCACTTTGAGAACAATAATGGTCTACTCCTGCAAAAATGTTATTTCTGTTTAATCTTGATTTATTTATGAAAATGTAGACTTATTCGCGTAAGAACTTGGATAGCAAAGAATACTCACTAAATAAAAAGTGAAAAAATATGAAATACAAATTGACAAAGGAACCACGACAAAGCAGAAAAAAATCTGACATAATTTATTCGTTAGAATTAAGAATAACAAAGTTATTGCCTCTTCTTACAAGACTGATATCTAAAGAGAAAAGAAACATTTTTGGAGATTTTTTTAGATCAATTAACTCTGTATTTGAAAAATAGGTATTTAAAATAACTGTATCCTTTACCCGATGCTGCAATCAGTGCTATATTAGGATCACCCAATTTCTCAACGTCTTACTTGGGTTTATATAAGTTTGGTATGATGAGAATAGGGATGATGCCTATATCAAAAATAAATTATTTCTCACTGATTATTAAATAGAGGTTCTTCCAAAAGACCTAAAATTCACATCCTCGATGAATGTTAAGTTTGATAAAAAAAGTGCGCTGAACAACTGTGATTTCATATAACATACTAGAAGTGCGTTTATAAGTTACTGATTTAGTTAGTTATAAAGAGTTGCTGATTTGATTGAGTTGTCATCATCCCGATTTCCCAAGACAGTGAATCTAATGATCGAGCACGAAAGTATGAATCACACGACATCAGCTCACTGACAGAACACTTTTAATTGCAAACCAAAACGTTAATATTCTGCCAACCAGTTAAATGATTATATTGATAAACTAGCAGATGCCCGCGACTTCGTCCGCGTAATATAAGTTTTTTTATTCCCACGGGAACTCCCAATTTTCTCGGGTTAATATAATATAGCCAATGACACTCACAAATAATGTGGCTAATATTTCTATTGGGACCAGAATTTACAAAATCGGTTCAGTAGATCCAGAGATTACCCCCTACAACCTCAAAAACTCACAAACTTTACATCTTTATAATATTAGTACTAGCTGATGCCCGCGACTCCGTCCGCGTGGAGGTATGAAAAATAGATAGTAGCCGATTCTCAGACCTACTGAATATGCTCACAAAATTTCATGAGAATCGGTCAAGCCGTTTCGGAGGAGTATGGGAACGAAAACTGTAACACGAGAATTTTATATATAAGACTAGCTGATGCCCGCGACTCCATCCGCGTGGAGGTATGAAAAATAGATAGTAGCCGATTCTCAGCCCTACTGAATATGCAGATGAAATTTCATCAAAATCGGTCAAGCCGTTTCGGAGGAGTATAAACACTAAAACTTTGACACGAGAATTTTATATATTAGATGATGATTATAATTTGACGCAGTCCACCGAGTTTGCACTCTTTGTATTGGTCTCGACAAGTTGTTGCTAGACATAATAATATGATCATGATGAAACAGGATATCCCGTGCATGAAACATGGACCATGGTAGTTTTTAATTGTTAATTTACTTTTAGTAATTAATGTTACTAGGCGGTGATAGCCTAGTCATTGAGACGTTAGACGTTCTATTCGGGTGGTCGGGGGTTCAATCTTCGGACACGCGCTTCTAACTTTTCTGTTAAGTGCATTTTATAGTTTCATATATAGATTTTAGTATATTAATGTATAATATTTATTTATTTTAGTTTCATAATGTATGACTTATATTACCTACGTACATTTTTAATATGCAAATGTTATTTTATACAACAATAAATATTATATATCTGCAGCTAATGATTTAAAATGGTGAATGAAAACATTATGAGAAAACCTGCCTGAGAGATCTTCATGAAGTTCTCAAAGGTGTGGGAGTTAGGTCGTCGTTTACCACGCGTAGTAAACAAGGGCCAAACTTCTCATTCTGAGAGAAGACTCGTAATCAATAGTGAACCGGCAATTGGTTGAAATGATGATGATGACGTTAAATTAATGTTACTTACCCAGTACACCTAATCTAAAGTTGATAGTAACTACAATGATGCCGCCGTGTGCAGCGAGCGGGGTGCCGTCGTACGCGTTGCCTGAGCTCCACTCGTATGACTCCCCGTGCACAAACACAAGGCACGGCAGACCCGCGCCCTCGTTCTCCCCTTCTATACCTGCGTATTAAACATTTCTATAGAACTCTGAAGAGCAATTATGTACCGAACGCTCAAAGGAGAATCATTATGCGACTTTATTACTACCGGCACTTTGATTTCCCATTGATTCATATCGTCTCAACCTATAGACGTTCACTGCTGGACGAAGGTCTCCTGCATGGATCGCCACAGAGTACGGTCTTGTGCCGCTTGTTTCCAGCGGCTCCCAGCTGCATGCTTGAGATTGTCCGTCCACCTAGTGGGGGGTCGTCCAGCGCTGCGCTTCCCCGTGCGAGGCCGCACTTCAAGCACTTTGAGACCCCAACGCCTATCGGTTCTACGAACTATGGGTCCCGCCCATTGCCAGTTGAGCTTGGCGACTCTTCGAGCTATGTCGGTTACTCTAGTTCGCCTATACGAATCTCCTCATTTCTGATTCGATCACGCAAGGATACTCTGACTCCTCCATTGCCCGCTGAATGACCCTGAGCCTTCTTATCAGGCCCATAGTTAGCGACCATGTTTCGTTATTGATTCATATGACTGAAATGAAATGAAATATTTTTTTATGTGAGAGAACGTGTGTCACTTCTAATACGTCTGGACTGGACAAGAAGCTCTTATTAGTTCTGAAACATGCAGAACGTAGTATGACGTCGAAAGTTACACTGAAAGTTGATACACAATTTCATTTCAACTGAAATGAAAAACGAAGCACGATTTACTTCACAAGCGCGACTGCAGTGGCACAGTGGTATCAATATTATGGCTATTGTTATAGGTATAGGTATATACAGCAATTGACACCTTGCCGAAGCGTCTTTCTTTCAGGCTTTACTGGGGTCCAGTTTCATGCCAGGAGGCCAAGTTACGTTATACTCACAAGGCGAAAACCATGTATGCCCTGAGAATTGATTAATGAGAACATTGTTCTCCTTAAACAATTGGAGTAAAGGTCTAGCCTCACTACAGATACGCGGCTTGGCGGGGCATGTAGCGGCAAATATTCTTACAGAGTTTGTATGGAGCTGAGGCCACTTAAGCGACGCGGCACGAAGATGCACTGCGACATAATTGTACAAAGAATACTTGCCACTAGGAGCCGCGCCGAGCCGCGCCTCTGTAGTGGCGCTACACCTCAATACGTTATGAGCTTTCAAAAATCGCTGTTCAGACAATACCAGTTTTGCACTGTGTCAAACAAGAACCTGAAGAATTTTTTTTCGATTATATTATCGCCTATATAAATGAAAATCCGCCGTATTGCTGACCGTTAGTCTCGCTAAAACTCGAAAATGGCTGGACCAATTTTGATGTTATTTTTTGTGTGAATCTAAACCATCCCGGGCCCGCAACTCGTTCCCGGGATGCGAAGGCATCACCACAAATTAATCGAGAGAGAGAGACGTATAATTATCAGTCATCAGGGAATTTCCTGTCCTTTCCTTTGCCGTAATTCAGTGGACCGCTGACAAAGAAAATTACGCTTTGCTAATACTAAGACAGACAGAGAATAACACGAGAACAAATGCTACATAATAATCAGATAATGAATATAAACTTCAAGAAATATTTTTTTTAAATAAATTAAAATCCACATTTATTATAAATTACATGGTAAAATTTCGTCCCTTATTTTAGCCCTTACCAACCAACCAGTTGCATCAGGCATACGGCAACTACAGGGAACTAATTTCTTCTTATAGTGTAATTAATTGAGTATAATCAGAATACTTATGTCATTCCTCTAATAATATTAATATAACCACTCTGTTTACACTTTATATTATACGGAGTCGTCAAATTAATACTTCAGAACCAGGCCGTCTATAAAAAACGAATATTATGTAAACTTGTAAGCCAATAATTTATTCCTGTAAAATAAAGTGAAGAATAACACAAAAAGCCAAAAAGGGTAAATCGAAAGGTTTTATCCATAACTTAATTTACGGGCCCACAAACCCCGGGTTAATTAATAATATTTATTTAGGTGTCAGGCCTTCGTAATAAATATAAAGAATGACTATTTACCTAAGGAAATCTCGCATCAGTACCATTGTTACTTTTTTTTTACTCTTTTTCAGATGTTGAATATAAATATTTTAATTAATAATTAAGTATTTGATTATGAGAGTTATAATAAATAGTTTCCCTAGATCAAAAATAACTAAAAATACAAGAATATTTTAATTTATTGAAAAATTCAGATAGCACACTATTACCATTATTAAGAGCTTGAATTGCCCTGACACCAGTTTTGAACTCTACCCTGGACGTGGACGAGTCGAGGTCGAGTTCAATGTCGGTGACCTAACACCTAACACCAGAGAAATATATCACCATTCTATAGAGTTTTGTCAATTAATCGTACCAACATGCCTAACTAATCATGGAATGAACAGTCAAAAATATTCAAACCGTTGTATTGGGTTGGATTAGCTAGCTTTAACTTTACAGGTTACATAAAAACATTTTCAATAAACAACTACAATAAATATTTTGAACACATTTATTTACACATACAGCTCAAATAAGATGTTCAAGAAAGTAAATATATGCGTAAACATAATATTATGTAATAAAATGTTTCGACAAAGTTGGAATCTGATAGCCCAATCTGTAAATCGTCCCGCTGCGATAGCCGGGGGGTGTATGCTGATTCAAGTCACATGCCATCGATAGTTCTCTACCGAATATTTTTCGTGGTATTTCTTCTTACACTACAGCGTTTACAATTTTATTTCCAACAAGTTTATCCCGCTTTTCATCCGCATAGGTTTACATTTTTTAAAGATCTCGTTCGATTCGCTCAAAATCCTACAGAAGGAAAAATACCGTCAAAATTCTGTGCCAATTTCTGTCAAAATCGGTTCAGTTGTTGAGCCGTGAAAAATTATCAGAGAAACACTCAATTTCGCATGTATAGTATGGATATGATTTTTTTTATTAACGTATTTAGAGAAGTTATAAATTCTTGAAATCAACTACCAAACGATCGCATAGCAGCAAACTCTGTCAAATAATTCGATCATGCCGCCGTCCAACGTCTTAAGAGGAAATAAATTTATCCAATCAATGTTGTCACGGGGAATCGAATTTCTAAGTGGTTGGCAATTGAGTTATAACATTGGCTTTTCCTCATTGCTAAGAAATCCCTGTCCCACTGTTGATCCATTAGCAAATTCGGTAAAAATTACAGATTAAATATTGACTCAGCTTGTAACGCCGAGTAAAGGTCGAATAGTTTTATTCTGATACAATGAGTAAACTCAGAAATAATACAGAATAGGTACCAGTGTTGCATCCATACACACCTATGTATATTTCTTATATTTAAAAAAAACACTATTTAAAATTACAATTTATTTTGTAAAATACCCTATAACCAATATCTACCTGTCATAGTGGTAGTGAAACCTTTGTGTTTCTTTTCGAAAAAAGTTTCAAAACTCCACACCAAAGTTAACGTTAATCTACCAGAATAATTGTAGAGTTATCATAAACTTTGCCTTACACTTAGCCAAGTTAACAATGCTACTTTATTTAATTTAAAAGTTACAATTGGGCCTCAGAATTCTTAGAATGTAGGTACATACATACAACATTTAAAGATTCGAAAGTAACTCCCTACGTATTAATTTCAATAATTTCTTGACATATTCTCTTCTTCCGTCACAATTCTTCGTCTTCTGTGGGCTCCTGTTGTTTCGTTGCCTAAGGAGACCTCAGCCTCACTTCCGCACTGCTTGCAGGGGGCGATATGCACTGCAATGCACTACGGAATTGAGGCCTCGACACCCTATCGCGTTGTCTCTTCCTGTCCAATTGTACTATTCAATGACTCACGGCTTGCACTCTTCCTGGTTTATTGTTAAACAAATCTTCTTACGTTCTAGATTGTTAAAATTAAAAAAAAATTCAAATTATTTTTATTCAAATAGACTTTTACAAGTACTTTTGAATCGTCGAGTGAATCTACCACTGGTTCGGAATGATATTCCTACCGAGAAGAACCAGCAAGAAACTCGGCGGTTGCTCTTTTGAATACAATATCAACAAAAATCTCTATATCATAAATGTTAAAATAATTTATCAGCTAAGTACAGCTCATAAATTAATTATTAATTAAAATTGTTATTAAAAATTTAAGTTACTTTTTGCGAGGTTAGCGAGGTTAGCTTTTTTGCTTAATAAGCCTAAATCATTATTATGGGTAAAAAATTGAAAAGAAATGAAATCTTCTTATATATAATATAATTATGTAAAAATCAATTGCTGTTCATTTGTTTCGCTAAATCTCGAGAACGGCTGGGCTGATTTAGCAGATTTTGGTTTTGAAATGTTTCTCGTAGTCCAGGGAAGGTTTAAACGGTGAGAAAATATGGAAAAATTGCGAGGAAGATAGGGCAGGACAACGTCTGCCGGGCCCACTAGTATTAAAATAATTACCTACATTACAAAGTTGCATGGATAAAATCGGCTTCGCATTCAGCAGCCCACAAGTGTAATTCTTCTTTTTAAAAGAGAGCAACTGCTGAGTTTATTGTCGGTTCTTCTTAGCAAAATCTCTACCACCGCCGCGCCGGTTCGGATGCTTTCCGAGTCTTGATAATATATTATAACTGACACAAGTTATATCCTACGAAAAAAATGAAATGATTTATCTTAATAAATCATTACATTTTTTTCTACTTAATTAATCCATATCTATACTTAATATTATAAATGCGAAATTGTGTCTGTCTGTCTGTCTGCTACGCTTTCACGGCCCATTTGTTTAACCGATTTTGATGAGATTTGGTACAGGAATAGGTTGCATCCCGGGAAAGGTCATAGGCCCCTTTTTATCCCGGAAAATTTAAGAGTTCCCTCGGAAATCGAAAACCTTAATCGACGCGAACGAATTTGCGGGCATCATCTAGATAAATAATAAAACCTACCTACAGTCACTGTTTGAAATTATATTCTAAAACAACAAACATACAAATTAACACGGGAATACCTATCGTAGAGTGATATTTTTTGGTATCAAGGTCGCCTTCGTATATTTCACAAAACTTCAAAATACTTGTACCAACAAGAAAAAGCAAAATGACAAAATCGGGTGAGTACAAGATATTTCTTAAGTAGCAGAAAAACAGCGACGTAAAAACATCCATTTTATAAATTGCCTCCTCATTTTCAAGCTTTCCTAATACCGTGAGAGACAGAAAAAGTTGCGTTGTAGCTAAAACTATCTCGTCGCGAGGTTAAATATGAGATTAATCCATGAGCTGGTAAATGGTAATGCGACTATAAAAATGGAAAGTGCTGAAACTGGTTTCAAAATATAATTGTATTTAAGTCACGATCATAATCATTAAATACTACCTGATGCCCGCTACTACGTCCGCGTGGATTTAGGTTTTTTGGTTCCTGCGGGAACTCCTTAATTTTCCGGGATAAAAAGTAGCCTATGTGCTATTCCAGACTATAATCTTTCTCTGTGCCAAATTTCAGCCAGATCCGTTCAGTCGTTGGCGCGTGATTGAGTAACAAACATTCATACATCCATCCATCCATACATCCATCCAAACTTTCGCATTTATAATATTAGTAAGATTTTTCTCGAATTATTTGGTATTTATATCTTTATATGAGTCTATGCCGTGCGCCCCCGAGCGCACTCCGTACAAATAAGGATTAACAATCACAGTCAATGTCATTTCGCAGAAAGACAAAAAACTTTTTTACGTACGTAAGTCTTTAAAATCAAAGACGTAAGTACGTACGAGTGAGAGATACGCGTCTCTGCGCAAAACGTACAGACGCGTCAGAGATCGACGTTCTGTCTAGTCGCGCTAGGAAGTATATGCGCCGCCGTTTATAAGTGAGTTACGACAAACACAATTTTCTTTGGCCCCTAGTGTGTTTTAACGCTTAGTTCTCCACAGCAATAAGGGAAAAGCACTTGACTCCGACGTAGAGAAAATTTTAATAATTAATAGTAGAAAACCGCGTTCTAATATGAGACTCAGTTTTGGTACCTGTTACACCGTAAATAAAACATAAGAGTGAATTTGTTCCCAAAGTGTAAGTGCTTTACAATTTGCGAAACCTTACCGTTTTGTGTAGTGGTAAATAATTGAAAAGCGGCTTATATAACGGGCAGTGAATTTGCGGCGAAATGGTCCGAATAAATAATGAATAACTCGCGCGGATTAAAGGGCACCCCAAAAACTCCGAATCGCCACCCCAACCGAAACAGCGCCACTCCATTACAATATGATTGGTCCATTATATTATGATCTTTTAAAATAAAATTCAATTGTTCAATCGAGTTTCAATCATTGTGCGAAAGTTTTCGTCTTGACATAATTGCCTGTTTATATTTTTTGCCATAATTCAGTGGGTGCACGGGTAAACAGGAATTCCCTCTTCTTCCACTGATGGGAGAGGCCGGTGAGTGCACTGGTCGCAAGTCGCAACCTGTGCACCAACTTTTAACTTTTATCAAAAGTGTTCATTTAAAAAAGGGCATGATATTCGCAACTTTTTCTACTGGAGCTTTTAACTAGGTGCATAATAAATGGCATGTAAAAATAAACATTCGCTCCATATTGATTAATAAAAAGTACATAAAAGCTTATTTTTCAGTTTCCAACTAACTTTTAACTGACGAATGAATTTGTCATTTTGGCATACTTCCAACAATGTTATTCGACGATTGAAAAATTGGCTCGTAGAAAACTTAATAATGCTAAGTGATCAAATTAGAAACACATTTGCCCGGGGCAATTCAGAAACAGGCGTTCAATTTGCAATATTCACAAATTCCGTTAAAAGCTGTATCAAGGGAGGCAGAACTATCGAATGGCGAATACGATATTACTAGTTGAACAAAGCAGTAAATACTTTCAGCCCGATATTGAAAGTCCAATACCTACGCGAATGTTGCACTCTACCTATTGAATATCTAGGCCGTGTCAGCTACTTCAATAAAATAAATGAAAAATCTGTTTGTGTGTGCCTATATTATTATCTAGATATTTTAAACTCCCTACTAGATGGAAATCAATGCCTAGTTGGTACTGTAACTGCTGGCAAAATATTTAAGTTGTCATGTTTTCTATTACGCTAATCACCATAACAATTGCATTAGGTCGCAAAAAATTACACTATACAGATTTTTTGGGATGTTGTTAGGTTCCAAAGCAAATTATAATATACTACTTTAAAAGTGTGCTATTGGCTTATTCCACAGGATGCACCGTATAGATTCTATACGGTGCATCCTATACTATAGAAGTTATAAGCTAAAACGAGGTTCAAGTTCGAGGTTTTCCGAGTAACACGCAGCTGGCATAGATCTTTTGTATTTGCAAAGTTGGTTGTACAGTATTGGTATCCTAACAACACCCCAAAAGATCAGTACAGTGCAATTTTTTGCGACCTATGTTGTATAAAATGACTGGCCTAATGGACGATTGGAATACAAGTGGCATACCATTTACAGGCACATAAAGGTTGACGTAAAGGCAGTCTTCGCTCTGGTTCGCGAGTACAGGGAGCAGTTGCTCGAGCTGTCGGATGCGCGCTCGCGGGTGCAGCAACAGCGCTTCCTCGCGCGGCGCAGCGGCGGGCGGCGTCTGCGGGCAGGCTGGCCCGGCGGCGTCGGCCAGGCGCGTCGTGCGCCACTGCGATGGCGTCACAGGCGGCATGTATCTGTCACAAACTGTATTGTTAAAAGATACACGTACTGCATTTGTTTATTACAGCTAATATCCAGGCAACTACATAATTGTTCCATTAATTTAAATATGCCAATTTTTAATCCATACATTTTAAAATAGATAACAGATTTGTACTAGATATACAACGTGATAATATTTTGTAACTTCGTAAATAAAAGTGCATGTAGCAACTGCATGAAAAACTACATAAAGGTTATATAGCTCTAGCTTCGCTATTGTTAATATTATTGTATTTAATGCAAATAATCAACCTTAAACTTCCAAGCGGTGGAGTCGCGTAAGGTACGCCAAGGTACGCTTCTACTTGCGGATGCGAATGCACCACGATTCCGCGCAGTGGTCCGTACTTGGTGCGGATCACGCGCGTGCTATACTTGTGCGTAGAGAGAGCTGCGGCGCAACAGACGAGCCACGCGTACAGCGCGGCGCAGTCCGCGCGCATCACGCGCACGGGGCGGGCGCGAGCGCGAGCGACGCGCCGCCGGCTACGCGCGCGCTCCCGCGCATCACGCGGCCCGCTCCGCGCGCGCGCTCCGCCCCATACACCAGCTCATCCTGATACAGCCTTCTCGCGCGCTCGCGGCCACTGTTAACACCAACACCAAATCAATACATACTGTGTGCTCTGAGTTTTTGTTCGATTGATCGTATAAGAATTCGATGTTATTAGCGTCGAAGTAAAATGAACCTTAATAGCATTGAGATAGAGCTCAATTTCGTTTATGCGTTCATATACGTTTATGAACACGATACGATTCCAAATTAAAATCTGTTGTACTGGATTTGTGACTTTAATTCAATGCTGTTAAGGTTCATTTTACTTTGACGCCAATGTGATCGAACGTTCAATACGATCAATCGAATTTGCAATGTAAAAACTCAGAGTAAGCACACTGATCTACCTAGCTATATGAGGTATTAATGCGATAGAGTTTTTATTTGTTGGTCTGGTGATTGAATGAAAAATCAACCAACCAACGGGTATGTTGCAATGCAACGTTGATGTGTGATCGACGTGATTTTTCCATGGATATAATTAAATTCTTTGACTGTGTACCAGCCCGGCCACCTACGAGACAACAGCTACGATGCTACGAAACGGTACTACGTGCTACGAAATAAACTTACTGCGAATTGAATCTGGAAAATAAAATCTTGTGCTTTTACGATCAGTAAGAAAGCTTACGCCTCATTTTTTTCTAAGTCAAGACGACTTTTGATTACATACTTTTACTTGCAATGAACTCATTATTTTCGAAATCAATTCAAAGCAAGCAAAGCAATTTTGCATCGTTTCTTCAGAAAGAAGTTCGATGGTCAGTGAATTTTAGAGACCATTTTTATTGTTGACCATTTGTTGACTTTGGTCGACAATACTTTGTTAAGAGTACAAGTTTAGTGGCATCCGAACAAAACATTTTTAAATGTATAGTTGGCATAATATATATTTTTAATTAAAATAAATTAAATCTATTGTTTTACATTAATTAAACTTACCCAAGTCATGTTTTCGACGGTATGTCTTCATATGTTAAAAATACAGTCATTTGTTTAATCTGAAACAAAGAAAAACACTATTAAAAAATTATTTAGACAATAATGATGTACTATATAGGATGGAAAAAACGAACGGTCCCGAGAAGTTAACCAATTTCTATATATTAGGGGTAAAAGTATGAAATTGCCGATTTGTACTGAAAAATTGAAATGCGGGTTTTGGTTTTAATTTAACACATTTATTTAATCACAATAATTACCATTATTATCTATACAATGCTGCCATCTAATAGGAAGTTTATTTATGCCTTTGCGATAGAACTCTGGTGATCTAGTTTCGACAAACTGTGTGAAAGCATTTTGTACTGCCTCCCGAGAAGAAAACTTTTTATCACGTAGAAAATTGTCCAAATCTCGAAAAAAATGGTAATCCGTTGGAGCAAGGTCTGGCGAATACAGAGGGTGACGAATGGTTTCTAATTACAGTTCCTGTAGAGTTAAAACGGTTCATGAGTCGGTTCATGTAAGATCGATTCATGAGTCGGGGCTGTTTCACTAGTTTTGCTATGATTGTCTGGAATTCGGCACAGTAGACATCTGCCGTTAATGCTTGACCAGATCGGAGAAAGCTATAGTGAATAACACCATGTTGAGACCACCAAACAGTTACCATTACCTTTTTATTGGTAAGCTTTGCTTTAGGACACTGTTGCGGCGGTCACCTGGGGTCAGCCATTGCATTTTTCGCTTACGGTTATTGTAAAGAATCCACTTTTCATCACATCTCACAATTCGATCCAATATCCCTTCAAAACAAAACTATTTTCAACACGCGTTTCCTTCTGCAGGTCAGTCAAATCATGAGGCACCCATTTATCATATTTTTTTATTTTATTGATTTGACGCAAATGAGTCAATATTGTTGGTAAGGTAACGTTAAACCATGCCGCTAATTCCCGGATAGTTTGGCTCGGATCGGCTTCCACCATCTCTTTGAGTTCATTTTTATTCACCTGTGTGGGCGGTCTTCAACGTGGTTCGTTCTTCAAATCAAAGTTTCCATCACAAAAGCGTTTAAACCAAAATCGCACGGTGCGTTCATTAGCAGTCCCCTCTCCAAACGCAACATTGATATTGCGAGCTGTTTCTGCCGCGTTAGTTCCGCGTCGGAACTCGTATTCAAAAATCACTCGAATTTTCGAAGCTTCTATCTTTCTTATTTAAGCTGAATAAAAAAAACAACTGAAAGTCGATAATCGAATGTTGCACTTTTTTAAAAGAAGAACTACATAGGTACCATGTGAAAAAAGTTTCATTCAAAAATCTCAAACCATGAAGGTTCAATGTCAATTCGAAGTACCTGTGACAATAAAACGGCAATTTCATACTTTAACCCATATTACTTTGGAAAAATCTTACCTGAGGCGGGAATCGAACCAACTTAGTCTGTCACTATTTTATTAAATCAATCAATAAGATCTATGATGAAGATAACATATCTCAAGAAAATAAGTAAGGAAGACTTGTAATCTACAGAGAGACACAGATTCATATTACGTACATTATTACTCTGAGTACGTACCCCACTCTATAAAGGATGTTTAAGCTTATTAATGATCATACTTCATACAATATTTTTTCTTCATGGTGTCGCTAAGGTTACGAATTAGGAAGATAAAATTATCTACGAATTGTTTGATTTCATGGTCTTCTTTTATTGGGTACTAGATGATGCCCGCAACTTCATCCGCGTGGATTAAGGTTTTTTGATTACCGAGGGAACTCTTAAATTTTCCGGGATTAAGAGAAGCCTATGCCGTGAAAGCGTAGCAGACAGATAGACAGACACTTTCGCAGTTATAATATTAGTATGGATTTGACAACTAGTCAAACTAGTTATTCAAGATAAAACTAACAAGGGACGTGGATGTAACTTCTTTTGGGAGATCCTCTATAAATTAATCACTAAAAATAATTTGTTTGTCTAGTTGTCAAATTAAAAATAATAGTGTAAGATACAATGTTTCTTCGCGAGATTTTATCATTTTCATACGCTCTATCGAATGGTTCATTTTAATAATGACGGTCTATTTTTTTGTATTTTAGTAGGTTCGATTCCCGGTACAGGTAATTTTTTTTTAATGTTTGAATGCTTATATTAAACACCTATTGAGTAGAGATTTATTTCATAACAAATTTATTCTGAGGTAAAAATATATAAATAATGGCTTGCATTGGTATCAACTGCAAAGCAAATTAATATGTAAATATTCGTATCATTTCCATTTTAATCAAATATCATTGGAGTGCGCTGGCCGGCAAGCGACAATGGCGTAGGTAAGAGGGAATGTTTACCTCGGCAAACTTAACCTGCCGTTCGTATAATTTAATGGAACACAAACACAACAACAACGTCACAATTTTAAACAAGGTTTTCATAACAAACTTAGGAAATACAGGCGTAAATAGCGTTCCGTTCCGTCCTATTGTAAAAGCAAGATATTCAAATCACTCCTCCGAAAATTAACTGTCCTTAGTCTGTGAGTACAATACCAAAAATTAATTTCGGTTATAAGATTTATTAATAATTCCTAGAGAATTTATAAACGGAGATTACCATTTCAAAATGGCACTTGTACCTAATTTCTAAATTGTTATTATAATATTGTTTTTCATAAAGATCTTCAAAATTTTTAAAAGCATAACTCTAGCTGGAATTTATAGATGTAGAAGCTGCCAGTTATATGGGTAATCAGGTTAATTAGACAAACTCAGAAAAAAAATCCGTTTGTTGGAACTTCTTACTAATGGGCCTATTACACTACACTTTGTCAAGGGCCCTGTGGCAAGGGTGGACGTGGCCGCTACTTTTGGCGTCGCTATTACCCTGCACTAACTATCGGGCCCTAACTCGGGCCATACTCTGAGTATGGCACACATACTCTGGCACGCGTTATGCGAGCCAGATTACAAGTGGTGCCATCTAGGTGGCACAAAGTAAATTAAATTAACTTCAAAATGCTCGCGCAAGCCGGAGAAACACAACTACTCTCTACGCTGGTCGTGCGACGACTGAGCTCCTTACTTAACCACCCTAAATTTTATTACCATAGAGGTAATTATAACTCTATGGTAATTAAATTGCACGGTCGACAGAGCGCGGCAGACTGGGACGACCCGATATCCCAAATAGGGGACCCTTTTTCTCTAAATCTTATTACACTACACTAATTCAGGTTAAGGGTCCCTTGATAAAGTGTAGTGTAATAGGCCTTTTAGGTATAGGAAGTAGGTACTGTGGATCATCATTCATGAGCACTTAAGTCTTATAATGTGCGCCATTCTGCAATATTTAGTTGGTATTTAGCACAATGATTCAAAACTCGTATTACTATAAAAACATATTATCAAGATAAAGGAATTAAAATCGACTTATTAAAAAACTAGCAGGTAGGTACTGAGATGGTCAATATGGTACCTATCGTATACTTATACAAATTTTTTATTTTAAAGAGAAATCTCAACGCGAGGCAAGCAATAAAATAAAATAGAAATTTTAAAAGTGCGACAAGGGTCGTAAATTATTAAATAGGTTTAACACAGAAAAAATTCTCAGAAAACAGAATCATGGGGAAAGACATTTAGCGAAACCTAAGGGGCATTGAAATGCGATACTACGTTATTTATCGCCTAAAAATCAACAGGGTTTACGCACTTAAACAGAAATGGCTTTACAAACAGTCATAAAACACCAAAATTTCAATTTGGCCAGACAGCTAAAATTAAAGAAGGCAATAAATACGAGTCGACTACATTGTGTAAGTGAACGCAGCGTTGATAGAAATCGATACCAGATGTTGATGGACCGCTAACTATAAAAACAAAATTTAAAATTTAATACTGTAGAAATCTTTAAGACAAAAAAAGTTCCTAGGGAAAGGGCGGGGTCAAAGCGACTTCGCGATTATTGGTTAATACAAATGCATGAAAATTATGTGACCAATGAGAGGAACAAATACTGTGTGTAGTTTTTTTGCAGTGGGACTCGCTGGGGGAAAAGGCTGGCAGTGGATAAGAGGTGACGACTTCGGGAAAAGGATTCATTCATCATTCAAGCTCCGAGCGCGATTCAGAGAGGAGAGTCCTCAAATCCGCGAATCTATAACGTATAAGAGTTTAGAGTTCAGAGTAAATATTGGGTCCAAAGTTGTTTGTAAAAGTAACGGTGTTAATTTATACTTTTCCACTTAATTAAATGGTTGTATAGATTCAGATCATATTATAGATAAGTTCTTTCGGGGAATAGGCGATTATAAGTGATTGTAGTGAGTGAAGCTGGTTGCTGAATATTCGGTAAAGTACACAATTAAATTAAATAAGGTATCGTAAACAAGGTTCATAATAAGGTCGAGTAAATCGTTTAAGACATCTAGTCATAGGACGCCTGGCTAAATGGATGCAGACGCTAGCCTAGATTTTGTGTATGAGTTGATGATGAAAAGTGAGAATAAAAATTGGTCACAAACAGATATTATTATATTGATAATGCAAATAGTTACCATTATCTTTCTGCTTATAATGTTGTATAAAAAGAATTGGGTAAAAGGCGTATTCCGTGCAATGTTTGGACCTTGCTGTATTGTAAATACTCCCGCATCAACCATTGAGTTGGGAATGATTTAATTAAATTTAACGACATAATTACCTAAAGCTGTGAATCTTGGTAACATACCTAAAGTATATTCTTTGTCTAGAGTTATATAATCTGTGCCTTAAATCTTTCTTTATTATAAATCATGAATTAAAACTGTGTGCATGTGTGTATATCGTTATAAAATAAGGTGTCTATTAGTCCTAAGCGGCTGTAAGAGTTTTTATCTTTGGAAATTCTCTTTTCTCTTACTTTAGGAAGCCTAGGTAACGAGAATTTTCCCACCAAATTGATACGATTGCTTCAACAATCGAATTTGGTGTAAATAAATTAAAATCAGTGTCTTCTCTTTAATAACACTCCATGTGGAGTAATATAAATAAAATTTCAGAAAATAAAAGTAAATAATATTAACAATCTCTCTTTTATTATTATAGATAAGTAACCTTACAGATTTATTATTGGAAGCTATTAAGATCTGAACACTTACCTACCTTTTGTCCTAATAATAATTACCATTTAATGACGTGTGCTAGAGGTTACGAATAATATTCCAATAATGAATTTCACCCCACATATCTAGGTTTGCAGTCACGATTCTTAACCTTAAAGAAACGAGCTAGGTAGATTCTATATAAGTTATCATATTTAATTTAGGTCTGCAGGATAAATTCTTAGTTAAAATCTAGAAGCAGTATTTTGCTATAAGCAAAATCCATACACTACTTTTTATACAATAGAGCGAGTATTGGCTAAAATGAATAGCTAAATCTAACGCAGTCTAGGAAATTACTGCTTTTACAAATTTGGCATAAGGGCTAAATAGGCCTGAGCTGTGTACATGAGGTATTAGCGGCAGCAGGGAACAACAGGTTTTTTTTCTAGCATAATTATATAGCATTTGAAACGAGACGGCGATCTACAGCGGCGAGAGCGAGGGACAAAGCGGGTGAGCTACATGAAACAAAGGGTCAGGTATACGACTATTGTATCGAGAAATGGGACGTAATCGTAGAGTATTTGGCACTTTGGTTGATTGGGAATTATACTTAATATTGATAATTTGATTGATAGTGATTGACAATATAGTCAAAGTAATCGGCTTCATGGCTGCGTGGTGACAAGCCGGCAGCAATGGTTCAGCACACCAAACACAAACTCCTCCCGCAGATCGACCTCCGACTTTGAATTGGCCAATTCATAAACCTTACTATATAAAATGATATAAAAATTAAGTCCATGGACCAAGGGGCGGGCTAAAATGCCCATAAAAGATAGATCCAGCCGTTTACGGATGTGGAAATAAATTCGCGTCGGAGCGCATAAAGGAGGTCGAATGCAGCCCCTATAACAATGATAAAAGGCCTCGTGCAGGCGTAGGGAAATGTCCCCGTGCTCGGTTACCATTGGTCAGCTAAGATGCCTTTTAAAAGGAAATACACGTAATCAGCAACCATTCAATCCGACCCTGATTTGCAAACTCGATTTATTACATGTTACTATGCCATAATTTAAATAACTCTAAGTTAAACTCCGCGGTAAGGTATCGATACAGAATACCAAAATTCAGACGGATTGATTAGGTCTGCCTTACGCGTTCACCCAGCGTACTGAAGCTAAGTATCAGTTTTACTGGTAATTCATGACAAACAAATACGACTACCGGATACTGGAAGTGCCACTAACTCTACAGTGTTATTATCCCTTTCCTTAGGTTTATAGGTTTCCTCACTTATACTAGCCACGATATTTTATTAGCTAAGACGATCACGCCGGTACCATCACAGAATTTTGGTGCCGTGACCAGGATAATAATTCACCAGGATAGTAATTCATCAGGATTAAAATTCATCAGGATTGATTCATCAGGAGAATAGTTCTATTTAGGTCCTTTGTCACGTCTGTGATCGAGTTAGGTCACGAAGTTTGGTATATAGGATCAGGGATTATGTCCTGTGTCACAAATCTGTGACCGCGTAGGTCACAGAATTTTGTTGCCGAGAGATCAGGGATCTATGTACGTATTCGGAATGACGATATGACTAGATCTATATTAGCAAAAATTTAAAAATAAACACAACGTAGGAATCGTGACTTGTATGTGAGGTTATATGAAAAAAAAAAAATGTATATATATAATATGTATATATATACATAGAATAAACAAGGAAAGATTTAAGACACACTGTGCATGTTATTATGTAAGATTATGTTGTATTTTTCTATAGGAATAGTCGAGGCGAGCGGTATATTTTTATAGATGTACTATTTACAGGGATCGTCGGGTGATTGATTGCAGTGACCGAGATACTAACTCTGCCTTATATTTTAGACTTATTCCCTTGAACTTTAACCATTCATAAAATCTGTGTATATCCCTAGGTTTCTAAAACATCTGGTATAGATATTACGTTGGTCTTACATTATTACAATAATAAACTGTCTGTCAGATTTAAAAAGGGCGCGCAAGTAAAACAAGTAATTTAGCGTAAACGGAAATAGAACGGAAAAATAGTAAATAGGCGAGTTAAGTCGGACTAGTAACGATGCCAGCAGGTAGAAAGGGTCGCAGTGCGAAGCAGGTAGCGGAGAATCGACCAGAGACGAGTGTTGTAGGAACGAACGAGCAAACAGAGACCGTAGGGAAAGCGACATTAGAGTTGATTTTACAAAAAATTAGTGATTTCGAGAAGAAATTGCAAAATTTGGGTTCGAGTCCCAATGCTACATTGAACGAAAGGGCAAGTGTTATGTCACTAGATACAGTTAGCGTAGTACGTAGTGAAGGGGGTGAAAGTGAAAAACAGGAAACTAGTGTAGAGTCTGCGAGTTCTAGTACGGCACTATCCGAGACTCGGAATTTATATGTGGTTCAGCCGTCTGTTAGCAAACCAAATTTCGATGGGAAACCATTCACCAACCCTATTGCGTTTTTAAAGCGATTAAAGAAGTATATAAGGGCTGTAAATGGAATGGACCGCGAGATTGATATAGCGCTAGGTTGTATATCGGGGCACGCGAGAAAGGTTATGGAATTGTACTCAAAGGATTGGGTTACGTTCGCTGATTTCGAGACAGACTTTAGACGAAATTATTGGACCGAACAGATTCAAGAATCAGTAAGATAAAGGTTAATTAATGCAGTTTATACTAGTGACTCAGGGATGTCTATGTCTGAGCACTTTGCCGAGCAAGCTGAGTCAATGCAGTCTTTGACTATTGCGTTTAGCGAACGGGATTTAGTAAATTCCATTATGCGCCACTATGCAATAGATATTCAACGATTATGGTTTACCAGAACTGAGGAAGTTAACATCATGAATGGGGCGAAATTCCTTAGGAGCTTAGAACAAAACATTGTCGACAAACAAAAGGGAGCCGCGCGAGGCATTGTAGGTAGTGGATTTAGAAGACGTAGGTACGCGGTTTTCATGGAGTAGACGTAGTCGCGGATGGCGCGTCCCATTGTAGCAACAATTTCAGCTAACAATTGGGCTAGTAGGGGTAATTCGACAAGGGGACGAGTCTATCGCCGAGGTCGGCTAGGTTATAGAGCGAATTTTAATAGACCTATTTTGTCTGAAACTGAAAGAGTCAGGCCAGCCATTACTTTCGTAAAGGAGGGCGAAGGCTCTAATTCATCGGAACATGTGGGGGAGGGAAATTCAAAAAAACTAAATTTCCCCATACTAGTAAGGACCGATAGCTTAGTGTTGTGTAAAACGGGGAATAAGGGTATATCGGAACATAAAAGAATAGGTTTGGCTTATAGAATCCTAACGAACAATGGATGGAAGCCGGGACAAGCTTTAGGGGTCGGCGGAAATGGTATTACGCGAGCATTGAAAGGCAAGATGAATGACGGGGGTTATAGTTGCCAGTTAGAAATTGATAGCATAAGGATCTTGTTGGAAAACCAGTTTGATAATATACTGGAATGCGACGAGTTAGACGAGGCTTGTAAGAAATGTTTGAGGCGAGGTTTAGACTTGTGTACAATGTTTCACGAACTCGATGAGACGATCGATGTAGGAATTGACTATTCTTTACCTAGATTAACAGAAGTATGTGTAAAGTTGTACGGTAGAAACATGAATGCGCTTATTGATACGGGAAGTCAGATTAGCGGAATGACTAGGGAGTTGTATGACTCGATCTTAAAGGGAAACATAATTTTACCTGAGATAGCGATCCCAGCGGTTCAGATACAAGGAGCATTCGGTTCACGAAGTGAGAGCACTAATAGGTTAGTACTGATAGAGTTTCAATTAGGTAGTACCTTAGTTGAAGCACCTGTATTGATTATGAGACGTTTACCTAGATCGTTGATACTAGGGTATGATTGGCTAGAACGAGTAAAAGGAGTGGTAAATTGCGATAGTGAGCGGACTTTGACGATCGAACACCTAGGAGTTAGGTCTTGCGTAAAACTAAATTCGGAATGTAAGATAGAAAGGCTTGGGGGAGTGACAAACGCCGCCAAAATTAATTTATTGTTAAATCAAAATAGTAGGCCAGTAGAGTTAGGCGTGACGAGAAACGGAACAGACGGTGAAGTTCAAACGGGCTATCACTTAGATGACTCGTGTTTAAGTAGTGAACAAAAGAAACTATTACTACCTGTGTTAGACAAACATCGTAAGGTATTTATTGACAAATTAGGATTAACGAACAGGTACGAGCACATTATTGAGTTGGTAGACGAAACTCCATTCGTAAAGCACAGTTATCCGGTACCTTTGGCGTATAGGGAGCGAGTAAAAAAGGATTTGGAGGAATTAGAAAGATTAGGCGTGGTCAAACAGGAGGCAACCCCGTATTGTAGTCCTCTCACGTTCACTAAGAAACGAGATGGGTCGATAAGACTCTTATTAGACGCGCGCGAACTTAATAAGAAAATGATAGGTGATGCAGGGTCACCACCACTCACATCTGAGATCTTACCATCTTTTCATGGAGTAAATTATATCAGTCTGATTGATTTGAATAATGCTTATTTTCAAATACCTTTGCATCGGGATTCTAGGAAATATACAGGGTTTTCATTTATGGGAAGGACTTATATCTATTGTGTATTACCTCAGGGATTAAAGACGTCTGTGGCAGGATTTTCTAGGGCAATGGATATTATACTGAAGGACGTGCGTGAGTTTTGCGTGAATTATCTAGATGACATTGTCATATTCACTAAAGGAGACATAGAACTACATTTAGCACAATTAGACCAGGTACTAGACAGGTTAGAGACCGCAGGATTGACAGGTAGGTTAGGAAAGTGTCGATTTTTATGCGTAGAGGTAAAATTGTTAGGACATATAGTGAATACAAACGGGGTATGTATGGATCCTGAGCGAGTAAAGGCCATACTAGATTTCCCCATACCTCGAACAGTAAAACAATTACGGGGATTTTTGGGATTAATAAATTATTTCAGAAGGTTTATTTCGAAATATAGCGAAGAGGTTAGACCGCTCTGCGATCTATTGAAACAAAATAACAAGTGGTCATGGACGAAAGAAATAAACGATTGTTTCGAGAAAGTCAAGAAATTATTCTTAGACACAATACTTCTCGTACATCCAAATCCGAAGGAGACTTATTATTTGCAAACTGATAGCAGTAATCTTGGAGTTTCGGGATATGTTTATCAATTAAACGAATTAGGGGAAGAGTGTATAATAGGGTTTTGTAGTAAGTCATTGTCGGAGGCGGAGCGAAAATGGACAGTTACAGAGCAGGAACTGTGGGCAATCATCTTTAGTTTGTCGAAATTTGAGACGTATTTGAGAGGAGCACGGTTAGTGATTAGGACAGATCATAAGAGTTTGATTTTTTTACAATCATGTAAATTATTGAGCGCACGTATGATACGTTGGGTCCATTACATGGGTCAATTCGACTATACAGTAGAACATGTGAAGGGTAAATTGAATACAGTTGCGGATGTATTATCGCGGCATATAAAAGGGACCACCGATGTATTAACAAATAAGACTGCGGGGCCAGAAATGAATCTATTCAAAACGACATTAGGACGAGTAGTACAGGAAAGATGGAGAGAGATAAGTAGTTATCAAGAGCGTGATAAGAGTGTTAGCGAAATAATTAGGCGTATAAAAATAGCAGGTACACCTGAATCAAGATATTATGTGCTCAAGGAAGGGATTTTATATAGGACAGGAAAAAATGGGGATACGGTGAGATTGTATGTCCCCGAGGTGTTGCAAAGAGATTTGATTATTAGCATACATGAAGAGTTAGGACATTTCGGACGTTATAAGGTGCTTGCTACGATGAAGCGTCGTTATTATTTCTCGAATATGTCTCGTATTATAGGCCGAATTATAAGGGCATGCGATATATGTCAGAAAGCAAAGCACGCATTAGAAACACATACAGGACCTATTAAAACAGTAATAGCTAAAGAAATAGGAGAGAGAGGTTTCTGTGACATATATGGACCTTTACCAGCAGGACGGTTCGGGTACAAATATGTATTCGTGATACAGGACTCTTATAGTAAATTAATTAGACTATATCCATTACGACAGGCGAGTGGAAAGGCTACGTTAACATGTGTGAGAAAGTTTCACAAACAGGTAGAGATTAGGACATTATGTTCGGACAGGGGCACAAATTTTACTTCAAAGGTTTTCGAGGCAGGTATTCATCAGTTAGGTATTGTGTTAACACACACATCTGTTAGGAACCCACGACCAAACTCAACGGAGAGAGTAAATAAGGAGTTAGGCAGGCTATTTAGAACGTACTGTGATAAGTCACACCGATCTTGGGTAGATTTATTGCCAGACATAGAAGACTGCTATAACCAGGTTATACACACTACAACTGGTTATGCGCCGAACGAAATAGTATGGGGAAAACGAGTTTTTCTATCAACCGATTTTGATAAATGTGAACCAAACAAGACCGGTTTACAACGGGAGTCGTTAGAACAGATTAGAGAGCATGCAAGACGGAACATAATAAAGGCGGCAGAAAATAGGGAACTCCATTATAACAAAAATCACAAGTTAGTACAGTTTGAGATAGGAGATTTAGTTAAGCTCAAAATTTTTTCAAAATCGGACGCTGACAAAAAGATAACGAAAAAATTCATGCGACTTTATGAGGGACCTTACGAAATCGGGGCCGTTCCATACAATAATGTATACACTTTAATTGACGTTCGTACGAAAGAGATTAAAGGAAACTACAATGCGATCCACCTGTTTCGGTATTATGGAGATATTTAAAAGAATAGATTTAATTAGGGGTTAGAGTAAAATAGGAGAGCGAGTACTAACAGTATATTGTAGGAGAGAAATAGATTTTCAAACGACTAGTATGGATGCCTAGGCATTAGTTAGACTAGGTGTATTAAAAATCTATTTGGGGGAGTGTGAGATGGTCAATATGGTACCTATCGTATACTTATACAAATTTTTTATTTTAAAGAGAAATCTCAACGCGAGGCAAGCAATAAAATAAAATAGAAATTTTAAAAGTGCGACAAGGGTCGTAAATTATTAAATAGGTTTAACACAGAAAAAATTCTCAGAAAACAGAATCATGGGGAAAGACATTTAGCGAAACCTAAGGGGCATTGAAATGCGATACTACGTTATTTATCGCCTAAAAATCAACAGGGTTTACGCACTTAAACAGAAATGGCTTTACAAACAGTCATAAAACACCAAAATTTCAATTTGGCCAGACAGCTAAAATTAAAGAAGGCAATAAATACGAGTCGACTACATTGTGTAAGTGAACGCAGCGTTGATAGAAATCGATACCAGATGTTGATGGACCGCTAACTATAAAAACAAAATTTAAAATTTAATACTGTAGAAATCTTTAAGACAAAAAAAGTTCCTAGGGAAAGGGCGGGGTCAAAGCGACTTCGCGATTATTGGTTAATACAAATGCATGAAAATTATGTGACCAATGAGAGGAACAAATACTGTGTGTAGTTTTTTTGCAGTGGGACTCGCTGGGGGAAAAGGCTGGCAGTGGATAAGAGGTGACGACTTCGGGAAAAGGATTCATTCATCATTCAAGCTCCGAGCGCGATTCAGAGAGGAGAGTCCTCAAATCCGCGAATCTATAACGTATAAGAGTTTAGAGTTCAGAGTAAATATTGGGTCCAAAGTTGTTTGTAAAAGTAACGGTGTTAATTTATACTTTTCCACTTAATTAAATGGTTGTATAGATTCAGATCATATTATAGATAAGTTCTTTCGGGGAATAGGCGATTATAAGTGATTGTAGTGAGTGAAGCTGGTTGCTGAATATTCGGTAAAGTACACAATTAAATTAAATAAGGTATCGTAAACAAGGTTCATAATAAGGTCGAGTAAATCGTTTAAGACATCTAGTCATAGGACGCCTGGCTAAATGGATGCAGACGCTAGCCTAGATTTTGTGTATGAGTTGATGATGAAAAGTGAGAATAAAAATTGGTCACAAACAGATATTATTATATTGATAATGCAAATAGTTACCATTATCTTTCTGCTTATAATGTTGTATAAAAAGAATTGGGTAAAAGGCGTATTCCGTGCAATGTTTGGACCTTGCTGTATTGTAAATACTCCCGCATCAACCATTGAGTTGGGAATGATTTAATTAAATTTAACGACATAATTACCTAAAGCTGTGAACCTTGGTAACATACCTAAAGTATATTCTTTGTCTAGAGTTATATAATCTGTGCCTTAAATCTTTCTTTATTATAAATCATGAATTAAAACTGTGTGCATGTGTGTATATCGTTATAAAATAAGGTGTCTATTAGTCCTAAGCGGCTGTAAGAGTTTTTATCTTTGGAAATTCTCTTTTCTCTTACTTTAGGAAGCCTAGGTAACGAGAATTTTCCCACCAAATTGATACGATTGCTTCAACAATCGAATTTGGTGTAAATAAATTAAAATCAGTGTCTTCTCTTTAATAACACTCCATGTGGAGTAATATAAATAAAATTTCAGAAAATAAAAGTAAATAATATTAACAATCTCTCTTTTATTATTATAGATAAGTAACCTTACAGATTTATTATTGGAAGCTATTAAGATCTGAACACTTACCTACCTTTTGTCCTAATAATAATTACCATTTAATGACGTGTGCTAGAGGTTACGAATAATATTCCAATAATGAATTTCACCCCACATATCTAGGTTTGCAGTCACGATTCTTAACCTTAAAGAAACGAGCTAGGTAGATTCTATATAAGTTATCATATTTAATTTAGGTCTGCAGGATAAATTCTTAGTTAAAATCTAGAAGCAGTATTTTGCTATAAGCAAAATCCATACACTACTTTTTATACAATAGAGCGAGTATTGGCTAAAATGAATAGCTAAATCTAACGCAGTCTAGGAAATTACTGCTTTTACAAATTTGGCATAAGGGCTAAATAGGCCTGAGCTGTGTACATGAGGTATTAGCGGCAGCAGGGAACAACAGGTTTTTTTTCTAGCATAATTATATAGCATTTGAAACGAGACGGCGATCTACAGCGGCGAGAGCGAGGGACAAAGCGGGTGAGCTACATGAAACAAAGGGTCAGGTATACGACTATTGTATCGAGAAATGGGACGTAATCGTAGAGTATTTGGCACTTTGGTTGATTGGGAATTATACTTAATATTGATAATTTGATTGATAGTGATTGACAATATAGTCAAAGTAATCGGCTTCATGGCTGCGTGGTGACAAGCCGGCAGCAATGGTTCAGCACACCAAACACAAACTCCTCCCGCAGATCGACCTCCGACTTTGAATTGGCCAATTCATAAACCTTACTATATAAAATGATATAAAAATTAAGTCCATGGACCAAGGGGCGGGCTAAAATGCCCATAAAAGATAGATCCAGCCGTTTACGGATGTGGAAATAAATTCGCGTCGGAGCGCATAAAGGAGGTCGAATGCAGTCCCTATAACAATGATAAAAGGCCTCGTGCAGGCGTAGGGAAATGTCCCCGTGCTCGGTTACCATTGGTCAGCTAAGATGCCTTTTAAAAGGAAATACACGTAATCAGCAACCATTCAATCCGACCCTGATTTGCAAACTCGATTTATTACATGTTACTATGCCATAATTTAAATAACTCTAAGTTAAACTCCGCGGTAAGGTATCGATACAGAATACCAAAATTCAGACGGATTGATTAGGTCTGCCTTACGCGTTCACCCAGCGTACTGAAGCTAAGTATCAGTTTTACTGGTAATTCATGACAAACAAATACGACTACCGGATACTGGAAGTGCCACTAACTCTACAGTGTTATTATCCCTTTCCTTAGGTTTATAGGTTTCCTCACTTATACTAGCCACGATATTTTATTAGCTAAGACGATCACGCCGGTACCATCACAGTACATTGGCTAATGAATATATATATATATATATATATATAAACACTGCAATCGTTATCATAACTTTTGAAATTAAATAGTGAATCCACTGTTAAATACCGCACAGACATCATAATATAACTCGAATAATACTATCGCATTTTACAGAGCAGAAGTAGTTCAGACACATTTTACGAGTGATACATGACTTATCAATTATCAAAGTTCGGTTTATTAGGTATATTATGTGCTTGTTATTATGTTATTTACCTAACATAAATCTAAAAATACAAATTAGTTGAATACACCACAGTAAAACCGACGATCAAGGATTCCGTGCCTACCCGCAAATAACATTTTCAGTTGACCGAGATTGTCCAAATATCCTCATCCATTACTGGAAAACTGAATACTGTATGTAATCAATGGCGAAAAATATGTTAGTTCATCTCGTCAGTTCCACATTAAATGATTTCAAATTCAACCAAATTGAAATCTTTCAACTTGTTTTACATAATTATATTTACCTGTGGAGGCACGTTGAGCATACGCTGCAGACATTCACTTCTACTAAAATATCTCTTTCCGCATGAAATAACGTAAGTTTCACGGTCGCCATCTTTAATGCTTTGAGTTTTGAAAATGCTGCTAATTTTCTCTACGATCACGACGACCCACCTTTTTAGATGGTCGCCGTGAGCTTCGCGTGAGCGTAAGTCATGACGTCATAAGTGACGTTTTCGCCGTGACCACAACGACCGCGGTCGTTATGTGGAACGACTAAAGGAGCATTTTGATCGTTGTGGGTGCTTAGTGGAACGCACTACCTGTGTCGTGGTATGTCTAATGTATAAAACCATTGATGTAGAATATAAAACAGATAATGCGTCACAGTAAGTTCGGTGTCCAAATCTTTATGAACCGACTTCAAAAAAAGGAGGAGGTTCTCAATTCGACTGTATTTTTTTTCTGTTTCTTACCTCAGAACTTTTGACTGGGTGGACCGATTTGGATAATTCTTTTTTTATTTGAAAGAGCATGCTTCCCATGTGGTTATATATAAATTTTATCGAATTCGGTCGAGCGGTTTTTAAAATATCAACAATAAAATAAGTACTTTGTATAGCGTGTGCTTGTTGTTGTAAAGTTGGCGCGGGAGTTTGAAGTCGGTTGTTTAAAAAGTATTTTTTATATTAAATTATTTTTTAATCTGTAATGGAATTAGCGCAAATGACGAATTATTGGAACTTTTAATACGAAGTCCCGTGTTCCTGATTTAATTTACTATTTTAAGGAAGTTTTTACTATTTGGATTGGAATCCTAAATTATGAGTTGTTCTAAAGTTTGTGTTACACGTAATATAATAAATGTATTTCCAAAATGTTATGAATACCTTATTGACAGGATAAAAATTATGTCAATGTTAATATTAACTTATAACGTAGAGGTAACTTAGAAGTATTAAGTAATATAAAATATTATGATAATCGCTTACATAAAAAAGGGTTTTATTTCCGTCCCTATAATCAATGAAAAATTCCTTTCTATTTAACCTGAGGTTTCAGTTAACAAATGCTTCCAATTAAAAAGGTTTCCATGTTTCCCATTAATAATACCTTAACCTAATTAATTTGGAGAAATTATTTTCGAGACTTTGTAATATTTTCATGGACCTTTTTAATGCGAGGCCGTTTACAAATTAATAAATAAAACGCAAAATTTTAACAAGCAATTTCTTGTACAATGCAATAACAAATGGTTTAATTAGTTTCCTCAAACCCTTTTTAAAAATTACCCACTTTGGTTTCGCATGGCTAGCGTCTGGAACACTCTACCAAAAACTGTGTTTCCCACCAATTGGGTATTTGACCTTTGATTTTATGTTATTTGACAAATAGTCAAATCAGCAACTTTTTTTCAAACGTCAAAACGCGTCCTTAGTATGGGATTTATATAAAATTCTGAAATGTGACATCATTAAAGTTCGACGCGCTTTTTCATTTGTTTAAAATGGTTATTCAACATAAAACTATCAGGGGACGATATTACGACTTTTGGGCGATTCTCAATTTAATAATCACAAAAAAAAAAAAAATTTGAATAGTAGTCAAATACCCAATTACAATCTGGGTATCTTTAAATCAAGAGTGAATAGGTAGATACCTATACGCGCTTGCATAGAAGATTCTAGGCAAGCGCGTCCCGTCCCATCTTAGGCCGCATCATCACTTCCCATCAGATGTGATTGTGGTCAAGCGTAAGCCTATAATAAATTTAAAAAAATATTATATTCCATCAAATAATAAATCCATACGCCGCAAGTAATAGAAAAAAACACGCAGTTATAAAAGAACGAAAGCACTGAAACCGGGTTAAATATTATGAAGGCTCCCTGGTTATCCTCTTCTTCCGACAATAAAGACGTAAGTTAATTTCACTTCGCTTTTAACTATGTATAACAAAAGAGGCTTTTACTGCTTTTACTTCGCAACCCTCCGCAGTAGTCAATTTTAAATTAAGAACAAGCCTGAGTGTACTTATTAAAAAGTTCACATGCCGGTGTTAATTGCATTAGGACGCGTCTTTAAAATCTTAGCACATCTTAGTAAGTAGACGGGATTTGCTTAAGTGTCAGTGGTAAATTGTGGGTAACATGATAATTTTTTTAGGGTTGATCGAGCTTTGGTTCTTGCCGCAAAATATTAATTTTCTCTCTCCGATGCTACAAGGAATAATAAATTATATTGTATCGAGTTAGCCTCATAAGTACCAATAGTCCTATACTTGTATAGGACTATAGGTACTTATGAATGGGAATCCTATTGCGGAAATCACTGTTCCACTTACTGTTGTAATCACTTCTGTACTTGTGATCTTTATCTGAATAAATCTGAATCTGTATAATATGCAGTAAGTAATTTGTTTATAATCAGAAGACCCTTGTTAGTCCAAATAATTATAGTAACCTATATTTTTTGTAAATTTCGGTCTTATGAAGCGTATCCTAATTACTCAATTATTTGACAACTTACCATTACGGCAAATAAGCCGAGATGGTAAGTTCATATCCCTAACATAAAAATTAATGTGATGTGTGTGTGTGTTTTTGTCTGTTTTTGTCACAGTTCATAATGATTTTGAAAAAAGGTAGAGAGGTAAATTTCATTCCGGGGACGAACATAGGCTATAATTTATTTATAGATGACAGGGATAGACTTTTTATCCTGGCAAATTGAAAAACTCTCACTAGATTAAAAAATACAGAAATTCATCGCTATAAAGTCTAGAATGTTTTTATTGAAATAAACTTTTACAAGTGCTTTTGAATCCCCGAGTGAATCTACCACTCGTACAGAATGACTATTCTGAGTCAGAATATTAGTTCAGCAGTAATTATTCAACCCTGTAATAAATCAAAACAAGAAAAATAATCTCCTGTATTAACGTCACTCGTACGGTGTCTAATTTCCTCACAAATATAAGCTGAGATCTGGGATTTCGTATGACAGTTTGATATATTATTATTATACTCCGCTTAAGCCTTGGTTCCAAAAAAAACAGAACGGGTTATATGGCTGTACATTGGCATGTAAGTATACTTTGCTACGAGTATGTGGATGTATTATACTGAGAACAGTGGATCACAGTGAAATTCTAGAGTGCTTATCGATCCACTGGTAGAGCCGGATGGTAGATTCTAACAAAGCTAAGTTTCACAGAATCCACCCACACTCAGACCAATGGTGGAATACAGTTTACTCCAGAATGCTACTCAATCCACTAAGCATAGTGGATCCGGTCAGTGTATCCTTGTGCATTAAAGGCTATTATTCCCATATAGAATCGAACACACTACTATCTTACCTCTTACTATTCTATAATATTATAAATGCGAAGGTTTGGATGGATGTGTGGTTGGATGTATAGTTGGATGTATGGATGGATGTATGAATGGATGTATGGATGTTTGTTACTCAATCACGCCCCAACGGCTGAACGGATCTGGCTGAAATTTAGCGCAGAGATAGATTATATTCTGGAATCGCACATAGGCTGCTATTTATCCCGGAAAATTAAAGAGTTCCCGCGGGAACCACAGAACCTCGATCCACGCGTACGAAGTCGCGGGCATCAGCTAGTTCTAAACAAAAATGTTTGTTTAGTACAACTTCAAAGACATTTTTAAAGAATGTTTGGTAACGTTCATCAAAATTATAAAAATTTCATAATTTACCTCATCCTTTTCGAAAGATAACTTTCAATTTGAGTTGTTTTTGTTGATTTAATTGGTAACATCAAGTACACGCGCCTCGCCCACGCCTTAGTTAGTTGTTTGTTTGTTTTTATAAAGTTACTTGATACATACCTACTTGTTTACTCTCCCAAATAGGGAATTATTTGCCTCATAATTTGTAATTTGTATTCGTAGAGAAAGACTGTGATATAATATAGCAGCATCATAACATTTTAAGCTTCACCGCGCGTCATACTTCTTAATTTGTTAAACAGCCTGTAGTGCGGTGTGTACTCATTAATTTAATTGGTTTCAGGTAGAACACGAGTACACACTCCCTTAATGAAATCGAGGTGGCGTAACAAGTCTGTTGTTATTTATCAATTAAGTTACACGATATAAATTTCTGCTCCTGCGTAATTAATGAAGACTTTCAAACACGAGCGTTGAGTTACACGAACTGGATTATCCTTTAAACATTAATAGGAACATAGGTGGGAACTTTAGTAAGTAACGACTACCTCTTGATAAGTCGTCTAAGCTCCTCAGATAAAACGATTGGATTATAGGGTGCCCTTGACGCATATTATAATCTATTAAAGGAAAAACTTTCACATTTTCGGGTTTTCAACATTTATGAGCACCTCCTTAGTACCTATTTAACTACTTAGAACGCCATATAAATCCCGTCATATAAAAAAATGCGAACAAGTAGCAAAGGCTTTCTGGCAGGTAAATTATGACCCACTGGCATGATTTATAACTTGAACAACATGGAGTGACGGAAGGTCTCATTTATTTCATCCAAGGTTCTTAAAGCTGCTCATTTCTCTACTAGAATATCTTATATATTTTTTTATAAAACACATAAATACAATTTTAAAGCATAAGATGGACTTACCAACGTCATAATGTGCATAAATAATAATGTGTGTACAAAAGTTTGCAACAAGAAGTAGGTACATAATGGCTTAGCTCTTTGTTGTTTTGTATACATAACTAGACATATTATACTACTGAACTATGTGCTCTGCACTAAACGACCAATCTGCAAGGAGACTAAGTTTGAAAAATGCAAAATAAAGTTTGCGGAAACCTAATTTGCGCAGCGTTATCATCGCTAGTTTCATATACGTTTTGCACCAACTAGGTATGGCATGCAAGTGAATTGCTTTCATCCGGTCCTAGGCCAGTTCTTATTAACTCTTTCACAATATAAATAATTATTGTAACTGAATAAAATCTTCATAATGTTGAAGATATAATTCAAATACATGCTAATCAAAGTATAATATTCAAATATATTTTTTAAAGATATTTAACAAGATATTTAAAATAGCAGTGATTGCGTAGTGGTACGACGTAGTGCGACGGCTCCTATTCGAGTATTCTCGGGGGTTTGAACCTCAGGCAGTTCTGAACTTGTCGGAGTTACATAAGAGTGTTTTAAACAAAATTACACAACTAGCAGATGCCCGCGACTTCGTCCACGTCGTTTAAGTTTTTTTCCCCACAAGTACTCCTTAATTTTCCGGTATAAAAAGTAGTATGTCAATCTCCAGGTCCTCAACTGTATACTCATGCAAAAAATCAAGTTGATCGGTTGCTCTGTTGCGGCGTGATTGAAGGTCAAACTCTGTATTTAACATTTTTGTGGATAAAATGTTCAAAAACTGTGAATCACATATTTAACCGAAAGCTCAAAGCCCAAGTTCCATGGCTATACCTTGATAAATGAAGGACTTTCATACAAACTTTCATTCCATATTTCACACCTTCGAGGGTAGAATTTACAGAAACTGTGAAACACGTATTTCTGAATTTTTATACCGAGTTTCATGGATATAACTTAAGAAATGACGAACTTTCATACAAACTTTCAACCCTTATTTCACCCCCTTAGGGGTGGAATTTTGAAAAATCCTACCTTAGTGTCCGCCTACGTAACAAAAGGAACCTACTGTCAAAATTTCAAGTTTCTATCTCCAGTGGTTTAGGCTGTGCGTTGATATATAAGTCAGTCAGTTAGTCAGTCAGTCGTCAGTCAGTCAGGACTTGGAATTTCATATATATAGATATATTGTCACTTGTTTTAACAGTGAAGAAAAACGTCGTGTGATTTCGTACCTTAATAAAGTATTATTGATCCTCATTATCATTTTAACCACGATTTCAATATATTGCCGGTACACTAATGAGCACCAGTTTTTAGAATGGGAAGGGCTTGGCCATAGTCCGAACATCTGAACCTTCAACGTAAGGCTGTCACCGCTTATTAATTGAAATGCAACTCTTACATTAAATAAAAACCGGCCAAGTGCGAGCCGGACTCGCGCACCGAGGGTTCCGTACAAACCTGTAGTAAGTTTTAAATTATTAAAAATATTTTTATTATATGATGTAACTAAAAATTCATGCGTAAATTACGGTTTACGATTTATGACGTATTAAAAAAAACTACTTACTAGATCTCGTTCAAACCAATTTTCGGTGGAAGTTTGCATGATAATGTACATCATATATTTTTTTTAATTTTATCATCCTCTTATTTTAGAAGTTACAGGGAGGGGGACACACATTTTACCACTTTGGAAGTGTCTCTCGCGCAAACTATTCAGTTTAGAAAAAAATGATATTACAAACCTCAATATCATTTTTGAAGACCTATCCATAGATACCCCACACGTATGGGGTAAATGAAAAAAAAATTTTTGAGTTTCAGTTCTAAGTATGGGGAACCCCCAAAATTTATTGTTTTTTTTCTATTTTTGTAAGAAAATCTTAATGCGGTTCATAGAATACATCTACTTATCAAGTTTCAACAGTATAGTTATTATAGTTTCGGAAAAAAGTGGCTGTGACATACGGACGGACAGACAGACAGACATGACGAATCTATAAGGGTTTCGTTTTTGCCAAATTTGGCTACGGAACCCTAAAAACATTTATTTACTTCAAATAATACAATAAAATCAATATTGTAATAATATTAGACAAGTACATACTCCAATATTAATCTAGTGATTAACTGTTAATTAGGTAATGTAGGTACTGTGTTAACAGGGCCTCGCAATCAGATACGGATCGAGTTAAGTAAATTTGATGTACCTACGAGTTGGATCTGTAGGAATAACAAACAAGTAGTTTATGTTTAATTTGTGTAAACTAAGTGTAGGTAATTGTATTGTAGTGTTGGTCAATAAACTTTTATTTATTTATTTAAACAACTGAAATCCATACTATTATAATACATATCTGTCATATAGTCTGTCTGTCTGTCTGTCTTATTATCTCGGAAAATTTAAGAGTTCCCGCGGGACGTAAAAAACATCAATTCACTCGGACGAAGTCGCGGGCATCATCTAGTTACTACTATAATTGGTCTCTGTTACGTATTTACTCGTTTAAATTCTTAATATCCTTATGAATAAATGAGGGTTTTGTTAATCCTTGCATATTGAACTCATGACCAAATATTTATAAAGTATCCCGAACGGACGGGTCAAAAGTATGCGAACCTGACCAATAAATTTCATGTGAATAATGGGCATAACGCTATTATAATAACAATTTGTAAAATATGGATATGTACAAGTTCAGTACGCGCACTTATTTAAATACCTACAGCTGCTTCGAACTCCGTGACACTGACACCAACGTAGATACTATTCCTATTTTGTGGTGACACGGCGAAATGTATTTCCCATACGACGGGGACGGTGCCGGGTGCGCGTTTATGTTTCTGAATTCCTATTCGTGTTTCTGAATGCCTTTGCCTTAAAGGTGTTTTTTTACTTAATTTGGTACGGAACTCTAATAAAACTGGAGGCACCTAATTGAAAATGTAAAAAAGTTTAACATGGGTATTTTTGACTCGGCGGGTGTGATAGAATACTCGTTTGACACAATTGTTTTTATTGCGGGTGGCTGCGGTATTTACAGGCGTATTTGGTTACGCGAGAGGCACACAAAGCGGGAGGGAGATTGATCATCAATCACTCGCGTGACACGCAGAATCTTTGTTGTCGTTTCGCTTCCTTTTGACCCTGTAACCGATACTGATTTTTATATAAAAATATTGGTAAATAAAAGTTCTTTTCAACCAAAGTTATCGCGGTTGAATAAAGTTCTTTCTGTATTCGAGGGTATTAAGTATTTTTCAACTGGGACTTACAAATGGCGGTCTAAACTTCGCTCTTAATCCTGGATATTCTTAGAAAAATGTTTTGTTCGCTCAGAATAGTATATTGTGATACAAGGGTGGAAAGTAGGTTATTGCAAACGAGCTGTCATTAATAAGCCCGAGCCGAAGGTGAGGGTTTTTAATGTCACGAGTTTGCAATAACCTTCACACCCGTGTATCACACGACGTTTTTCAATACAGTTGTGGGAAATAGTACAAAAATATAATCAATTTATCACATAAAAAATAAAAAATTTCAGCAAATGGCGCGTATTTACACCTGAACATATTTTTTTTTCCAACGAAACTAGGCTAGGGTTTCGTACCTACGCGTATACAGCCTATTCAATTTTTGTCAAATGTTGAAAATATTTAAATTAAAACTGGTAATTAAATATAATCAACAACCATTTAAAAGAAGTTTTCAATACAGTTGAAAATATAATCAATTTATCACATAAAAAATTAAAAAAATCAGCAAATGGCGCGTATTTACACCTGGACATATTTTTTTTTTCGAAACTAGGCTACGGGTTCGTACCTACGCGTATACAGCCTATTCGATTTTTGTCAAATGTTGAAAATAATTAAATTAAAACTGGTAATTAGATATGATCAACAACCATTTAAAAGAATTTTGGAAATTCAATGCTAAAACGTACGGATTCATTCATTTTTCCTCGTAAAAAGCCTATCCGATTATATTCTATGTAACTCCTTGCTAATAAACTTTTTTAATTGACTTGGAAAATTTAAAACTAAACTGCAAAAGTAAGTGTCGAGCTTGTAAAAGTAAGTCACGACCGTGTAAAAGTAAGATGCCTATGCGAAAGATTCAATTTTCGAATCATAACTACAGCCTCTGAAAGTGCGCCATGTTTGACAACTGTATTGAAAAATTTTTTTTAGTTATTTTAGAATAGCGTCAGAAACCAACTTTAGAGGACTTTTGTCTAGAATCTATCGCGGTCTAAAAATTTAAAACTGTAGTGACGAGCAAATTGAAATCTGTCTGTGACATTTCCTAAACGCCTGAAATGTTTTTCTATACTAAAATTCATATAGATTTTTTTTAAATCCTAGCGGGCCCCAGTATCAATGATTGAGATAAGAAGGTCACTTTTCTGGAAATTAAGATATATGATAGTTGTAGGTAGTATTTGACAATAGGGATGTTTCCTATGCCAAAAAATTAATTTATTTATTTTATTCGTGAAAATAAATGTATTTATTGTGCTTATTAAATAGAAAAGACGTAATATCCACGTCATCTGTTATGATCTTGAATTTTGATGACGAGTCAGTATTTCATACATAGACCATAGCGTGCATTGTTGACGTAGGTACCTAATAATGGCAGATTCGATTACTTAAGCCAACCATTAAAACAATCAATTTGGTATGGCTGGCTACGTTTTATCCCGGAAAAGTAAAGATTTCTTGCGGGAATCAAAAAAACCTTAATCGGGCGGTCTAAGCCGAAGGACATAAGAACATCTACTAAAATTTAAATTTTTAGTAGATGTCCTTATCTTTAATTATTTTCCAGGATAAAACGTAGCCAGCCAGACCAAATTGATTCAGGCAATGTGGCGTGAAGAATTAACCAACGTAAAAGTAAAGTAACATACTAACTTTTCTCTGCGTCGTATTCCTCATTTCTGAGGGTCGTGAGTCGTGACCCTATTCCATTAATCATATTATGGAATGGATTTCGTTGGATAACAATAAGGTGGGTCCCCAAGTCCTTCCGCATACGATTCGACTAAGAGTACTATTTCAACTCTTAGGTTACTAACGATTAATTATTAATTATCAGATGTTAGTGATGATAACCTACAAACTTACAAACCTCCAAACTTTCACATTAATTATATTAGTGAGATTACCGCGATGATTATTCATAACCATTTACCTACCGTACATTATACGAAGGGTTGAAACAAGTTCCCCGGTACCAGTACCAAATTGGGTCAACGCCATTCCTTGATAAACAGTAGACTACACCAACTAACAACTAGAGTACACAAATCCCAATAATATATTATTATCTTTATTTAATTTAATAATACACAGTAGATTAAGGGATCAAATCAAATGAACTCTCCCGCAGCATCCAAGTAAGTAATTGCCAATTGGTACTTAATTATTGTTAGCTTATGTTCAAGTTTAATACTTCTACATTATAATCACGTAGCAAAGTTTCTGATCATTATAGTGTCAGTAAATAAGGCTGTTTTCACACTAGCGCTGAGTCGAATCGAAGCGAAGACGTGTTTTTGTAAAATGTTGCAAAGAATACTTTGGAAAATTCGAAATGTTTATCTCCAGGATATTGTGTATGGAGAAAAATAATTGATCTAAAAGTGACATTTGTAGGAAATATTATCTATCGGCACTGAATGTTACGTACGTACGTATGTAGAAGCTTGGATTTAACAGGTCCAAAGGTGGATTTTAGTATTTGATCGATACCTCTACTCGTTCCCGAAAAATAGGTGGTTGACAAACGGACAACGAAGTGATCCTAGAAGGGTTCCTTTTTTCCTTTTGAGATACGGAACCCTAACAAAACCATAAACGATCGCCAAATAACACGACCATAATTTTTATATCTAGTGGCCGGCTTTGAAACGTAACCGGCTTATCCAAAAACTAAAACTATTATGTCAAAATATTCCCAACTCTCAAACACTAATACAACAGCGACTGACTAACCCGCAATACACATAAAATCAATTTAACAAAGCCCCTTAAAGCGTTCTAACTTTTGACCCTTACAAAGATAAAGCCAGATTTAACTTTCAAACCTACCTACAGATAAACATATTTTTCATTTTCATCAACCAAATCGAGAAGTAAAGGCAATCCCTCTTTACTTACTTAGTAATGGACAACTGTTTTGTCTAACACTTCAGAAAAGCTGCTGATGGATTTCGAAAATTCCGCCAACACCAGCTTACTTATACGATGATCACAATTAATCATGATCATCATACTAATAATTTCACCCCAACCAAATTTCGGCCACAGCGGCCAATCTCCAGAGAGATCTGCGCAGGAGATATTATAGTGCACAAGTGTGTGTTGGGATAAAAAGTAGCCCATGTTACTCTCCAGGTCCTCAACTGTACCCATGCAAAATCTCGTCGATCCGATATTCTGTTGCGGCGTGATTGAAGGACAAACCAACAACAAATTTATAATATTAGTATGATAGTATTAATTTGAACTGCATTAGGTCAGGCTCTTTTATCTAAACTTCTAAACTAATATTATAAAGAGGAGAGATTTGTTTGTTTGTTTGTTTGTAATAGATAAACTAAAAAACTACTGAAACGATTAATTTTAAAAATTCTTTTACTAATAGAGAGCTACTTTATCAGCGAGTAACATAGGCATTTTATTTTCAAAAAAATTAGATATCCCTACGAAAATTGCAATAATAATTTGATTTTTTCAACTTCTTACGTTAAACCTCTATTCGTCTATTAATTTTTTTATTATATTCAAATTCTGACTGACTTTTATAGGTATCATATTTGTCAATTGTATGTCATAATAAGCAAGAGAACTTACTGTCATTTTTTTAAACATTTCAATATCTACTAACTGTTGTAGACAGATTGCGAAATGCCTAAAAGAGCCAGGTCTCAACTTAGTTGTTAGTTCTAAACATAGTTCCCAGGCGAGGGCAGCGAAAATACGTCGTATTGAAGACTCAAGTGCCAAGCGTTCACAGCGGCTTGCTGAACAAAATTTGAGAACGTATGGTGGAGTTGTTCGTCTCAGTGCCGACTGACCATTATTGGGTATAGACTATTTTGATCAAGTGCTACCCGTGCGAAGCCGGGGCGGACCGCTAGTACATATATAACTAGGTATCCTTACTTAATATTATAAATGGGAAAGTGAGTTTGTTTGTATGTTTGTTCCGCTTTCACGCCGTAACTACTGAACCGATTGCTTTGAAATTTTGCAGACGTAAAGTTAGAAGTCCGGATTAAATAATAGGGTACTTTTTATCCCGGAAAATTAAAGAGTTCCCGCGGGAACTAAAACTCCTCAATCCACGCGGACGAAGTCGCGGGTATCAGCTAGTATTTAATATGTTGGTAAGCCTTAGATGACTTACGAGATTAGCGGCTGAACTGACGCGACGTTGGCATGGCAGAGACAGAGATTCGGTGTTCACATTGAGACCAGCAATATATCCAAACTACAAGGACGCAAATCTTCACACCGGACTTCACTGTCATGACAGATACTATCGATGTTTAAGCAAGATTAACATCTAGACTTCAACCGTAGCTACTATTCCTTTTGGCTTTGCCGTAGTCGGCAAAAGGTACTCTCATCAATCAATCAATCAAATAAATATTATAAATGCGAAAGTTTGGATGGATGGACGTATGGATGTATGGATGTTTGTTACTCAATCACGCCCCAACGGCTGAACGGATCTGGCTGAAATTTGGCACAGAGATAGATTATAGTCTGGAATAGCACATACTTTTTATCCCGAAAAATTGAAGAGTTCCCGCGGGAATCAAACAAATGTATCTGTTCACTGATTTTGATAAAATTTGGTACAGAGATAGGTTGTATCCCGGGGAAGGACGTAGGCTACTTTTTATCCCGGAAAATTGAAGAATTCCCGCGGGAATCAAAAAACCTCAATCCACGCGGACGTAGTCGCGGGCATCAGCTAGTACTATAATAAATCTCAATTCTTTTTCACGCGTTATTTTGTTGAAAGGGATACAAAAATAAAGAATTTGCAACATATTCGCATTCCTGCAGAAAACATACAGACAATTTGACATCATTTACTAAGCTTTCGTTCTAAACTCATCCTTAATGACTCCCTCATGGCCTCAGAGCCATATCTCAGCAGCTTAGCTTATACGACACTCCTTGTCGTCGCCTTATCTTAAAGCTTAATGTGTTCGCATCACATCCACGTTAAAGTTTCCGATCGTTATGTAGGGTATGGCAGACGAGCAGATGAAATCAAGAGTGACATCCAATCACCTACATTATGTAAATAAAAATACGGTATTTTCTTCGAAAAATACCTATTGATCGTCGTATCCAGTTCATGACATGCCCTCCAGCTGAAAAACTTTAATTTATTCTCAAGAAAATAAGCTATTCAATTTCCTCAGTGACTCGTAAAATTGAATCGGAATATAGAATGGTTTATAAGATTGAAATTGATTATATAATCTTCATGGTTCGCTACACTTGCCATTTTAAAGAATAGCTAGATTTTGTTTTTACCCCAAGTGAACTTTCTCTGAAAAGATGCCTTTGTTTTTTCATAGAACTTTTCAAAATATGAGAATAGTTACTTTTTTACTGCATAAATATTCTTATTCTACGAGTATATTTCGTTGTTATTTTTGACTGTTTTCACTCCACGTATTCTTCTAAACATTTCAAATTTACAAGTGTAAATTACAAAATTTTATTCGTTCTTTCTAGAGTTTTTTTTTTGTTTATTAGGGCCTAAAAAACTGCATTAAGTATTCAAATCGGTCTGTCTGCTGGAGCGCTCCGATGCCCCATACACAAAGCGCTCATAACACTGTTTGTGAATTTCGTCGGGGCTAAACATTTAATTGAAATAAAATCAATCAAATATCAAATAAATATTATAAATGCGAAAGTTTGGATGGATGGATGTATGGATGTATTCATGGATGTTTGTTACTCAATCACGCCCCAGCGGCTGAACGGATCTGGATGTTTGGCACTGAGATAGATTATAGTCTGGAACAACACATAGACCATTTTTATCCCGGAAAATTAAAGAGTTCCCGCGGGAACCGAAAAACCTCAATCCACGCGGACGAAGTCGCGGGCATTAGCTAGTTAAATAATATGGAATCAAAATTGTGTTTAGGTATTAGCTAACGTACCTACTACCTACCTACCTATTCTGTGGTATTTATTAGTCTCAATATTATTTCATTTTCACCCAAAGATAACGTTATATAACCAGTGTACACGACGTTAATGATTTTACTAACAAACGTTACGATATCATACGAGAATCGAGATGAGAGCGGTTTAACGTACTGTTGCGGACATGAGTAATGACTGTTGGCATTAAGACAAGCCATTGACATTAGTTAGAGCTACTCGTAAGTTTGGTGAACTTACAAAATGGCTTTACAAGGCTACATAATAACAATTAACATGACTCTAAGTAACTAAGTAGGAAGCCTAATCCATACTAATATTATAAATGCGAAAGTGTGTCTGTCTGTCTGTCTGTCTGTCTGTCTGTCTGCTACGCTTTCACGGCCCAACTACTCAACCGATTTTAATATTATAAATGCGAAAGTGTGTCTGTCTGTCTGTCTGTCTGCTACGCTTTCACGGCCCAACTACTCAACCGATTTTGATGAAATTTGGTACAGAGGTAGGTTACATCCCGGGGAAGGACATAGGCTACTTTTTATCCCGGAAAATTAAAGAGTTCCCGCGGGAATCGAAAAAACTTGGTCCACGCGGACGAAGTCGCGGGAATCATCTAGTAATGTATAACTTCGCTTCACATTGCCTACTTTGTCACGTAGGTAAGTTTGTTATTTTCCATGGAGAGTACTCATATCGCGTCATGCTGCGTCGCTTTCGTTGCTCGCCCGGGACAACGATACGTGTTAGTAAAGCGGGCCAAAATCTGCAGTAATTTTCACTCATTAGTCCGGTCAAAATAGACATTTTAAATTACAAAATCTCTGACAGAGCTGAATTTTGCCAAAGACCTTGGGTACACCAGTAGAAATAAATAGTCAAAACTCAAAAGTAATAATTTGACCGGACTACAAACTTGACAAATAAGTTTAGATTTCGACTACTAGCTGCCTTTCAAGCTACTCTACTCGTGCTACTCTACAGGCTAGTTAACTTAGCTGCAGAATATAAATTCAGTTATTTCATGTTAACTTATCTTAATGTTTTCGTATCACGTTTACAAAGTTTCTAATCGCAGTATAGTAAAGTAACCGTGTATAACTTTAGTTAAGTATTATGATGGCTTAGTTTTCGTAGAGCTTTTTGATATTAATTTGAGTATGTTCGAAACTTTGTTTGTTGTATTAATTCTAGAAACTTGAACACTTGATTGGTCCGCCTCATACTAAGAGTATGGTATAATTTTACATTATTTCGCACTGAACGTCTTTAACAGTTCTACTGTTCTTTTTTCGTTTAAAATACAAATAAAGTTTTATTCGGTAGGCGTGCGCAGCCACGGCCATGCTGTACAATTTATAGTCGTGGTTAGTAGTATCAATGTAGGAAATCTTGACACAAGTGGTCTTAAAACGAGGGACCCTCACAAGTCTCGTATAATATCTCGTATTAAAAAAAATATCTCAGTATTACTGATTACACAGCGTTTACAGTAATGCAGCGGTTTTATATTCGACTACAAATTTACCACTTTTTATAACTAAAAGCAATTTTCATATAAGCATAAACCAGTCAGTTCTCTTCCAATTATTAACGATTGCCCACCGACAGGCGATCAATCAAGTGCTCTTTTGTAATAACTTTTTGTTCACACAAAAATAAGGCACGAAAATCCCTCGGTGGCTCTTAAAATTAAAGCGGATTAATCAAAACATAACTCATGAATTAAACTGCAGTTTCGGTTATCTGCAGGGTGTGAATGGTTTTCGAAGCATTTTTATTATCCTTTAGTAGTATGCTCTGCATTGTGAGGTTCAGTTTTTCCAAAAATAAAACAAAATAAAAAATATTACAGGTATTTATGAACCATACTTTAGATTAATACTTACAATACCTTAGATTAATATAAAGGTCAACTTGTACAAAGCCCTTTAAAACCATCTTGCATGAAGCTGATACAGTTAAATTATGTGATGCTGTCACTTTTTAACAAATATGTTTCAGGGTTGACATGAAAAGGTCTGATATAGAATTAGACGGCTTTGTGCAACCAATAATTATAGTTTACCCTGCAATTCAAAAGAAACTATTCATAAAAGCTATCGGGTATCATTTATAATGATAATTATGTACCTCCGACGATGATGATGATGTAGGGTCAAGTGTCCAACAATGAAACACTAAAAATTCAAAGTCTCATAAACCTTTTGTTTTTACAGATAGAAGTCTAATTTTTTACAGGTAGATAGGCAATTTTATTAGGTATCGGACGGCATTTATAGTTCTTTTGATTAATGTGTAATCAATCACCAAAAAATTAAAAACCAAAAAACGGGAAATGTTTCATTGTGTCCACAATGGTGTACTCAATGAAACACCACAAATTCAACAATGAAACATAATAAATTCATACTCTCTGTCTCACGTTTTTTTAAATTTATCGAGTACGCGTAGGTAAATGCTGCAAAAAAAGGCTGAGTTCAACTATAAGAGGTTTTATTCTTAATTTGACTTTATTTTGGTTTGCACTTTCCAGTCCATGGATGAGCCTTCAATGGAGTCATAAATTCCTTCTTCTTCGGTTGCCTCTCTGATTAACAAAGGTTGGCAGTCAGCTTCGTATATCCCTATCTGTTCTTCGCGAAGCGAAATAAATCGGCGGCACTCATGATCTGGTCCTCTTAACTCAAATTTTTTGAATTTTGGGCCCCACTGGGTCAGAATGCCATTTCTATGTACCTACGAGATGTTGTAATTTGCAATGAAGCCTGTTCTGCTGCAACCAACGCCTCTTTTTACAGCATTTTTCCTCCATCATGATGAGTAGTAGGAGTTCGTATCTGTCGTGCCTGAACACGTGCCCCAAATATGCGACTTTTCTCATCTTTTCTCATTTTTCCTCGGAAAAACAAGGAATATTCCTTGTCCGTGAATTAGAATAGCTCAAAGCGTATTTTTTCCTGAATGATAATAACCTTTCTTTATTTTTAGGGTTTAATATTCTAGCAACAAAAATATTCACTTGCAAAGGAAGTATAGGTACTTACCTAGATATACTATATGGTACGCAATGAAACAGTGTTTCATTGTGTCCAGTATGCAACTGGTTCATTGTTGACTACCTAAGGTTTATTTTACTTACCTTGAATTTTTTTCCACTAAATTGTAACGCTGTTACATAATATGATCTATTCCACGTTAATCTACGAAACATGGTTAATGCTAGGTTATCATGAAAATTATGATAATTTCAACCAAAATTTAATGAAAAATCTACAAAGAATGCTGGAAATATTTACTTTTTGTCGAAAAAATCAAAAAATTCTCCGAAACACGTCATCTTCCACGTGGCGCCGATGGAAACTGGGATAGGGCGGGGGGTTCACAAGAGTGTCCTATTGCGATATAATGCACGATCTGGCAACGTAGCATTTTAGAAATATCACAATGTTTTATTGTGTACCAATGTTTCATTGTTGGACACTTGACCCTATATTGACGACCTCCGTGGCGCAGTGTGTAACGCTGCAAGGGCTAACTTGTAGTGGATAAAGAAAAAAGAAAAAAAAAAACCTGAATCAAATTAAGTACACAAATCAGAACGTCCAAACTAAAACAACGTCAGCCTTCTCTTGAAGGGATAAAGGATCTCCACCGTCAGTCACAGTGAGTGGTTTTACAAAGAAATGTAGAGCCATTATTACCGGTTCGATCGCCACATCGAGATTCCGCAGACGTTCTTGGCAATAAACAAGACCATCTCGCCTACTCGTAGAGCTCTATCCACAGCCCCTATGTTTCTTTTACCCCTCATATAGTTACTAGTTAGCTACATAACATTGTCTGCGTCGGAGATCTAGTGGTTTGACATTTGACTGCAGTTGCTGTTTCGAGGCCTTAGTTGGATTATGTTCCAACCAAGGTCTCCTTTAAATTAGTTTTTTCTGTCTAGAAAAATGCAGTAGCAACCAGTTTTTGAGAATTTGGCGGAGCTAATACTCAGATTAGAGCAAGTTATCCGTTGGTATTGGACCTGTTCTCCCTCTAGTTATGTCTGATTGCCGTCCCAATGGACTATGACAGTGAAGGAGCTACACCTGTGATTGCGCACACACTTATATACCACATATCTTCTCCGTATTTGGCTAAGTTTTATTGTGAATGGCTGCCGAACTTGCCGAGGCTTTATTTCAGACTTGTGAAATCTATACTAATCAAATAAATATTATAAATGTGAAAGTTTGGATGGATGGATGTATGGATGGATGTTTGTTACTCAATCACGCCCCAACAGCTGAACGGATCTGAATGAAATTTGGCACGGAGATAGATTGTAGTCTGGAATAGCACATAGGCTACTTTTTATCCCGGAAAACGAAGGAGATCCCGCGGGAACCAAAAAACCTCAACCCACGCGGACGTAGTCGCGGGCATCAGCTAGTATTTTAAATGAGAAAGTTTGGATGGATGGATGTACGGATGCATGGATGGATGTTTGTTACTTAATCTGCACGCCAGAACGGCTGAACGGATCTGGCTGAAATTTGGCACGAGATAGATAATACTCTGGAATAACACACAAGCTACTTTTTATCCCGGAAATTAAAAAGTTTCCGCGGGAACCACAAAACCTCAATCCACGCTGACGAAGTCGCGGGCATCTGCTAGTGTGTTATAAATTATATAACATTGCAAAAATACACCCGTACCTACATAATAATACTCTTTATCACAAACCTTTGGAAAAAATACCAAGCTCTATCAATCTCCATTGCCTCTACCAGCATTAAGTAATATTGCAACATTCGTCCTATTAAAAACTTTCTTAATACACTGCTACTTTTAGTTAAGAAACGAAAGACCCTAGTCCAGACAATAACGAACTCAATAAAATAATTGGGTTTGTCCAGTAAGGAATAAAGGAGTCATGCTCATCATCTGTCAGATCGAGTAGCCTGTACGAAGAAATGTGAGGCTATTAGAACTGGTTTGGATCTCGCCGCCTCGAGCTCCCCCAGACGGTCCATGCTATAAACTAGATTATCTCTCCGACCGCTCTCATCACCAAGCCCTCCGTTCAATTTCCCTTACTTTATGAAGATGGTCCCACTTAATGTAATGGCACAAAATAAAATATTATTAGGCTCGATAACTAATACCTTTCACTTATATATCCATAACTATAAAGTTTTATTTGTTACATACTTCCATGAAGGAGTTTCACACTATCCGATCCGGCACTTACCTAAGAGCCCGAAGGAAATTTTGAGAAGGTCGTTAATATGGGCTTAAAGTTTGTAAGGTGATTCATTAAAAAAAATACATCACGCTAAATTCAATATGGCGGATGATAAAAGCTTGTTTAAAAAAATGTTTTTTATTACAATAACCTGTTCAAAATGGATTACTTACGACATCTCGCACGATACACGATATTATATTTTATCTACTCCAGCATCGAAAAGTTCCAATTTCGAATTTGACAACTATATCGAATTGAACCCTCTTTCGTGTTTGCTTCTCACGATACAGTTCGCTGTATGGGAGCTGTATCGTTATGAGTCGTAGCTGTATCGATATGGTTATCTTCATAAATAGGATACCTATAGCTTAGCGGCTCTGGGTTCTGGCACTTGATTGATTTGACTTTTTTATTAATTTATAAAGTAAAAAATTATAAAGACGTCCTTGTCGTAGATAAAATCTTGTATGCAACTGTACGTAATTAGTCATTTTAATTCTCGTACTATCCTATTATGATACTCGGCAAGCCTCGTATCAAAAAACAGCACTCGAATTAAAATGACCCTCATTACGATACAGTTGCATAAATAGCTATTGTCAGCTAGCTACTTATTCTTACTTATTGATATTTTGAGAGAGAGAGAGAGCGAAACTTTAAACAAATGAAAGCTGAAAGCTCAAGAGGAAACTGATTCTTATTCATTTATGCGTAAATACTTTATGTTACTTATTGGAGATATTAATAAATTGAAACATCGTACCAAAGTTTGAATGAAACCCTACCAAAATATATTCCATAATTGTATAAAATATTATAATCAAAACCAAACACAATGTTTTACTCGCTGATGATAATATGAGCAACCCTGTGAAAAATGAATTACATACTGCCAAACGTATTAAGTAACGCTTTAATTTGATGTGTCGCCAACTTGGATGAAACAAACGTCGCCAAACACTGACCGTAGAACACCGATATCATACGTCATGATGGAGAGTATTTGTTTCAATATTTGTCTCCTTTATTGGTTTCTTAAAAGGCTCTATTTGTTGAGGATCGTCTGTACACGTAGTAATTGACAGACACTTTATTTATTGACCTGTGCATGTTCACGAAATTTTAGCTTATTGTGTGTGTTTGTCCTACTTTTGATCTCAACATAGAAGAAAGAATACAGTGACATTATTTGATTTAAACATGTTTCTATGTTTTTTTGTAATATTTGCCGAATATTATACAATAGGTACACAGAGAAATTGCCACTAGTTTGCAATTTTTCTGTACATTAGTTTTAAACCTAGATTATACGAACTTCGTTAAAACATTTTTTTTTGTATCTACACGCGTAAATAACATATATCTAGTAAACGAACCTTAGTCTTGCTAACGTCATCATCTTTCATCTACCTATTCCATCTTTCTTTGTTTTACACTTTTCACTTTCATACTTAATTTTGTTAAGGAATAAATAAAAATAACTCAACTACCCCATAATTAATAACAACTTAGTTAGTTTTCAACTAACATCACTAGTATATACCGAGAAAGATCAAAATCTGTAAAAGATTTGGACTGAAATACGAGTTGAGAAAAGATAAAGTCTAGGGCTTATGTTACGAGTCGGCGAACACTAAGCAGTTTATCTAAAACTAAAGCTATTCCACTAAAGTCGAAATATTCCCAACGCTCGGACACCAATACAAATGGGACCGAGTAAAGTCTGCAATACACATAAAATCAATTTAGCAAAGCTATTCTAAACCGTTTGTCCCTTAGAAGTGACACAAAAGAACCGAGAATTAGCTTTAAAACGACTTCTTTTGATTTAAATTACGTTTAAACGTTTAATTTAAATAACTGGTTTGAATTTATGATTGCTTGTTCAAATTCTTTACAATCATACTTTAATATTATAAATGCGAAGGTCACTTTGTTTGTTGGTTTGTTGGTTTGTTGGTTTGTTGGTTTGTCCTTCAATCACGCCGCAACGGATTGACGTGATTTTTGGCATGGGTATAGTTGAGGACCTGGAGAGTGACATAGGCTACTTTTTATCCCGGAAAATTAAGGAGTTCCCGCGGGAATAACAAAAAACTTAAACCACGCGGACGAAGTCGCGGGCATCAGCTAGTACGCGAATAATTCGAGTTTTATTGTAAAGTAACGCAGGCCTTATACTATAATATTTGGTAGATGATAATATTTAAGTAAGTACATTATTATGATTTACATTATAAACAACCCACTTGATTGTTTGTAGATAACTAAAATATTTACCATTCAATTTGGTGTTACCCTTGTCAAAATAATTTATAATAGTGGAAAAGGGAGAATCAAAGCGTGCGTAACGAAAATAAAAATTCTCTAAAATATGAATAAATCCTACCTAACCTATTTACTGATACAACAATGGATAAGTAAAACATCCCTCAAACCGTAATAATAATTCCCAGTATTTCTTATTAGGACATACAAGAGCAATCTCTGTGAGCATCTCTCACGTTTGTTTGATCGATGATATTTTTAACCGACTTCCAAAAAAGGAGGAGGTTCTCAATTCGGCGCGTATTTTATTTTTTTAATGTATGTCGGTACATATCTCCGTGGTTTCTGAACCGATTTGAAAATAATAAAAATCTATCGGTCGTTAGAGGAAGCTCTCGAGGTGGTCCCATAAAAAAAAATAATTGTCTGTGTCAGCTCCGACGCACGACTGGAGTTTACTCCTTAAGTACGATTGTCTAAACATACGCAAAAAGAGTTTACCCAACTGAAAATAAGATTAATACCATATGAAAGGGTAAATTAACAAATTAATGAAAATAATATACATATATGAATATATATTTATTCATTTTATATACATTTATTATAACTAATCGGCGAAATATTTTACATTAAACTTTTCACAATAGTCAATTTCAGATGTGCACAAATATTTCATTAGGAATGTTGATAAATTATGTAATTATTATTATCTGACATAAGTACATTGACACTGATAGAAACAAACAAGCCCAACAACATATAGGTATAGTCGCCTTGACAACCAAATTAGAAAGTTGCGCACCATAAGTGCGCACCAAAAAAGTAACGAGGTCATTCATCAGTAGATTTTACCTCTCATATTTTTCTCATACCGGGCGCCTTATATATGAAAATCGATTCTTAAGGAGTAAACTCCAAAAAATCTGACTCCAAATCCTCAACCCTGACACTAAAAAGTTAAAAATAAAAATTCTTTCCAAAAAACCGACTTCCAGCGCCACTGTAAAATAATTTTGATTTCTACCCACTATGTTGAAGTCGGGCGGGTATAACAAGAAATAATTTTTATGATAACGCGAGTGTACGTCACAACTCACGACGGACCTGCATAGAAATTGATGTAGAATTTTAACAAGGACACACAATATGATCGTGCGTGTTCTCGATGACAGCTCCGAGCTCGGGTGTTCAGTGATCAGCATACTAAAATTCTACATCAATGGTGACCAGTGATGACTATTGACAGTTTCAAAACACGTTTGCTAAGTCTACTCATTCGCAAGTATTGAACACAGCACATGTTTATAAAGAAAAGCGTTTGCTAAGAAGATTCAAGTGGTAATAATGGTGGGCTGTGGGCGATACTTACAAATAATTTTAATGTCAAAATCTACTATTAATTTACTATTTACTACAACTAGGTAACCGTTTGCATACCATACCATATTTTTTGCTAACTATGATGTTGCTAAATGTATATACTTAACAAGAAAATAAAAAAAAGGGAATTATGTCTGGTACGTCGTAGGTACAACTGTTCCGAAACACTCACCCGATTTCCTCCTTCTATTAAAGACATCCGCTACGTAGAAGCGTTCGAACTAATCAGCTTTTTTCGCCTCCCTCTAATGGAAAAACTATTACTTCACTACTCGAGGACGGAATAAAACGTAATGAAGGAGCTCTTGTCGGGTTCGCTCCACTTTATCTGTAAGGTTTTGAAAAGATGACATTCTGATCTTCCTGCAAATTAAGACTATAATTGGTTGCTTTTATTAGTACGGAATTTCATGGAGTTAGGCTCTTCTGTGTAGTATGCGAAGACTAGTAGTGATGGAGATAGAACATGTCTGGGTGTAGGTATAATATCCCATATTCTAATAATAGGCATGATGACAGTAACCAAGAATCAATGAAATTATGAATTTATCTAATGAAATAGGATTCGTGGATTATAAAAAACGTATTTATTTTCTATTTCGAGTGAGATTGCTATTCATATTGATAAAATAAAACTATAAAATACAGCAATCCGCCATATTGCATAAAACACAAATAAATAATAAATAAATAAATAAATAAATAAATAATCATTTATTTGCATAGAATGTTGTACAATAATATTTGATGGTAAGAAATGTCAAAGAGAGGCCAGAACATTCAAGTAAATGAATAGTGTGCAAATTTCAGATAAGCTAATTAAATTATTACTACAAAGTTTCATCAAAATAATAAATTAGGTAGTCAAGCAAAAAGTCTAAACAAAAACACTTAAAAAAAATATTTAACAATTCAATTTAAATATTCCTTAATGTCATAATAACATTTTTCTAACAGCCATTTATTAATATTTCTCTTAAACATATTTAATGTCATTTTTTCATAATCTGTTGGTAGTTTATTATATAATTTAATAGCCATGCAGTAAGGGCTTTTCAAATATGTACTTTTACATTGCTTTGATATAATAAGCTTATTGGGATATCGAATCGACCTACTACTACTTAAATCCGAATTTCGTTGGAAGTACTTTGGATGCCGCTTGACGAATACACAAATGTCTCGTATGTACATACACGGCAATGGTAGAATACCCAACTTTTTGAAATGTGGTTTGTAGCTGTCTAAGGGACCTATATTACAAATAGCTCTTATGCATTTCTTTTGAAGTCGAAATGCTCTAATAGCATCAACTGAATTACCCCAAAGTATTAAACCATATGACAATACAGATGATACATAGCCATGATAAGCACTTAAAGCTGCAGTAATTGAAACTGTTTGTACTAGACGCCTTAGCGCATAAATAAATCTGTCTAACTTTGTACAAATGTAGTCAATATGTGCTTTCCAGTTAGAATTTTTATCATATACTATACCTAAGAATTTTAACATGTTTACTTCTTCTATATTATTATTATTGTATGTAATTGTTTTTGGAACAATTTTTGCACTATAGTAACTGAATTGCATTAACTTGGTTTTATTTAAATTAACCTTTAAGTCATTTAAATTAAGCCAATTTTTATATCTTTTAAAGCGTTATTTATATCTTGTTCATATGTCATATTATTTTTACATTTTACTAATATTGTCGTATCGTCCGCAAATAAAACACAAGGGTGACTGGTGGCCGACGTTATGTCATTTATGTAGGTTAAAAAAAGAAACGGCCCAAGTATACTGCCTTGCGGCACTCCTCTCTTATTGTATTTGTATTGAGAATGATACAACGTCTTTGTATTGTTTTCCATTTTATAAATTTCAGTTCTCACTTTCCTGTCCCTAAGATATGATTTAATCCAGTCATAAGCCTTTCCTCTGACACCATACCTTTCTAGTTTGTTTAATAATATACTATGATTAACATAGTCAAAAGCTTTAGTCATGTCTAGAAAAATAGCAGTAATGGGCACTTTGTCATTTAGGCTATCGTGTATTATTTTACTCAAATAGAAGCAAGCCTCAGTCGTAGAACTATTATTGCGGAATCCGAATTGTTCGTTTGCCAATAAATTGTTCGAATCAAAAAAGCTTTTAAGACGCTTAACCATCGCTTTTTCTACTATCTTTGCTAGAATAGGAATAAGGGTTATGGGACGGTAATTATTTTTATCCCCGCGATCGTCTTTTTTAAATAAGGGTTTTATAATGGACATTTTTAAATTAATGGGAAAGACTCCTTGTTCAAATGACTTGTTTATTATATCTGCTAATGGTCCACACAAGTAATTTGCGCATTTTTTAATTATATCAGTCCTTATTTCATCATATCCCACAGCTTTGGTATCATTGAGTGATTTTATAATACCTAAAATTTCAAACGGGTCTGTAGGGTTTATAAACATTGTCTGTTTGTTCATGGCAAAGGAATGTGCTTTACCAACTTTAGTGTTGGATTCATCTGAATCTAAATTAATAAAAAAATCATTAAATAATTCACAAATGTCATATGGGTTATTACATATCCCCTTTTCCGTCTTAATTAATGCTATATCACTTTGTTCTATTGGTTTACCTAGATTTTCATGTATTAAGTCCCAACTGGCTTTACACTTATTTTTTTGATTATTAATATATTTAGTATTCTGTAACTGCTTTGACTTATGTATGCATTTTTTAACACAGAGTTATATTTAAGAAAACGTTTTTTATTTATATTCTTATTTGCTCCAGAAAGTCTATATTTTAAGTGTAATCTTCTTTTTTGGATACTAGATTTCCTTATACCTTTCGTTAACCAAACTACCTTATTACTACTATTATTAATTTTAACTTTTTTAATCGGAAAACATAGTACATAGAATAGCCTTACTATTTCATGAAATGAGTTAAAGGCTTCATTAACATTGTCTTCGTTTCGGATATCTGAAAAAGTAAGTGCCGAAATACAATCCAAGAATTTTCTAACGTTTTCTTTATTATAATCTCTCCTGTATTCAAACCATGTAGATTGATATCTTACTTTTTTTACTTTTATTGTTAATGTCTGAGCGGTATCGTGGTCCGAAAGTGCTAGGTGGTGAATTTCGGCCGTCGATGACTTAATATTGCTTACCATCAAATCTATGCAAGACGATAATCGTGTTGGGCGCGTAATATGAGAAATGAGGTTAAAACTATTTAGCAGGCTTATTAATTCACGGCTATTCGTATTACTCTTTAGTGTATCTATATTCCAGTCGCCACACAATATTATCTTTTTTTCCTTTTTCTTATTATTCAATGTATGTAAGATTATATCTAGTTTTTCAAAAAACAGGCTCGGATCACTTTTCGGTGTTCTATAAATACAAATAACTATAAGATTATGATTTGGAATATCAATTCCACAACACTCAAAAGCATTTACTACACCCATGTCTCTTACTAACTTAATTTCTTTACAGTTTATGTGCCTTTTTGTTAAAATACAAGAACCTCCTCTTTTTATATTTCTACAAAAACTAGCCGATAAGTTGTAGCCGGGAATTTTTAATAGGTTTTCTGTACCTTTTTTAATGAAAGTTTCAGTCAGGCATAAAATATCCAAACTATATGAAATTTTTTTGTTCAAGTCGAGTAGAGATATATATAATATGTCTGATTTGTTAAGAGCACCGGCAATGTTTTGATGCAAGACTGTTAAGCTATTTACGAAAAAACTCCGGTTGACTTATATTATTGTTAATTGTTTGTGTATCCTTCCTGCTATCTACTCGTTCATATTGCGTTTTTGGTTTAAAATAATAAGTAATTTTGTTTTTGTCTTGTATTTTGATATTTTGTGATTTGCTGGTAATTTTTTTTAGTTTAAAATAGTACGTTATTTTGTTTTTGTCTTCTTTGGTCATAGTATAATCTTTTTCATAGTAAGTCATTTTAGTGTATGATTTTTTATTTTTATTGAATGTCAAAAATGTTTCATAGTAATCGTCATAGTCAATATGAAAATTAATTTTATAAGTCATATCATTTAGATATTCCATAACGTCAAAGTGTTTTTTATTAGACTTTATAAACCTACTGTTCTTATATAACTTTACTAAGCATTCTATATGGCTATTAAGGGTACTAGTTCGCAGGTAATCATTTGTGTATACTTGGAGAACATATACTCTGAAGTTTCGAAGCCTATGTAGTGCAAGCCCTAATTCATTGAGGAGAGCACAAGGATTTTTATCATTAGCACCTACTGCTAATACTACGATGTCGTTGTCATAAAGAAGCGAATGACGTCACAATTGTTTGTTTTCGAGCTTTGAAAATCACACTATTGCTTACTGCACACTGCACAGAGTACATTGGTAAAAACAATAGTGACGTCACAACGACGCCATGACACCGCCGAACGTTTTGGCGTGAATTTTAAAATTTAAATTTCAAATGCTAATTTTATCTACCAAACTTTATTTTTCTACTGAAATAAGATATTTTTTCGAAATAGTAGATACTTCCGAACATAATCTGACCATTTTTCAAAATCAGTCATCATGCCTATTGGTATACCTACTAGGATATTATGATCGAATTAACATTAATTGCCTTTTGCGTGAACTGTTTATTTATCGTTTACTGATACCATTTTATACGTTGGCTGACTTGTATTGAATTAGGTATCCTTTTTGTTCTGTTTTTGGAGTTCAATTTTAATTTGTCATTTATACTGTAAAATATAAGGACAGACCAGACTGAAGTTTTAATGAGTAAAATTTTCAAAATAATAATTGTATTCAATATTTTTATATTTGGTAGGTATCTATAGTAAATAGTTAATTTGATACAATAGGGAGTTGTCATAAAATTTGAAAAAAGGTACCTAATTATATCCTCAAACTTTATATTTTATTTAGTTTTACGTCATAGTAATAGCACAGAATAGGTAATAGTATGGTAATAGCACAGGTTATTATAGCGAGGATCGTTCTATATTTGCACGGGTCGACGGCGGCGCTGTATCAAGACTCAAGAGTCAAGAGTTTACCGGTTACTAAAATAGGCACAATGCCTTGAAGTGTTTATACCCGATATCGATCGACTCCCTGTCTAGCGCCTCATCTGAAACCGTAATGATACAAAGGAGAAATCCGAGTTGTTGTAAGGCTCACATTACAGCATAACTTTTATTACATAAAAGATTATAGTTATCTAAATATATAGTACTAGCGATCCGCCCCGGCTTCGCACGGGTCCCAATATAGCCAGTGGGCAGTGGGCAGGTTTTACATTTTAATATTACATTGAAAGAGTACAGCGTTCTCGCGTGAGCTCTCAAAAGAGAGGATTTTTTTGACTTAGTTCACGTTTTCCTAAGGATCTCTAATTTTTTTGAAAATAAAATATAGCCTATGTTACTCTCAGATAATTTAGCTTTCTATAGGTGAAAGAATTTTTAAAATCGGTTGAGTAGTTTTTAGTTTATCCATTACAAACAAACAAACAATTACAAATCTTTCCTATATTCCTAAATTATATTAGTTTAGATGAGGCGTGCTGTTTAAAATGTTTATGTACCTATGTATTTATAAAAACCGGTCGAGTGCGATTCAGACTCGCGTAAAATGGGTTCCGTACCACAACACAATGTAAATTATTTTAATAAATAACATACATGACAACACATAATCAGCTGTGAAACAACTGGATTACGTATGGTGCTTAATGGGTAGCGCCTGACAAACAATTCGATAGCATATGAATGCGGAACCCTAATTAACGATTTTCGAATTTTTTCCATATTTGTGCTGTGAGACCTTGCTTCTTGCCAAAGTTCATGATTCTAGGTCAACGGAAAGTACATTATAGGTTTTGATTTATTTGCGAATGTCAAAATATGGAAAATATGCGCCACAAACGGCCGTATCTTTTGATTGCGTTGGCTTGGATTGATTGATTGAGCTTGATTTTTTACAGCTCCTTTTTTACCTCCACGCGTTTTCTAGAAAGAGGTGGTTGACAGACAGGCAGACAGACAGACAGACGGACCGCGAAGTGATACTATAAGGGTTCCTTTTTTCCTCTCGAGTTACGGAACTAAACCATAAGTTCTCGAGTTACGAACCTAAAAACTAAACCATACGCAACGAACTGAATACACAGAATTATGGGGTTTCCTGAATATTTTCACATTTCAATTTTTATGAGCGAATGAATTTATATTTTCAGTTTGCAGGAATTTTTCGTTCAACAGCTCTTTCGTTTCACACTCACGCGTACCTATACCTACACAAAGCCTCAAAATACTATCACACAAAAAAGTGGTTCTGTTCTTTTATTAACTTTTTTTTCCTGTGATGTGTGACACCGTTACCTATCGCAGTATTAATTTGGGTGTAAAATGTGACATTTGTAACGCAATATATGTAGTATGATGTAAAATCATCAGAGATCATTTCTCAAGCCTTGAAGCCTTGAAGTAACGGTAGGTTTGGAGTTCAGATCTACAAACTCCGCCCGATCCATGTAGAGACCTTGTTTGGAAAAGTACTTAATCAGACACGAACAACTGAGTGCCCTGGTTTCCCAAATATTCCTACACCGTAAATATTTATTCCATATTTACGTAGATTTCCCAGATTGCCAAAATTTATTGCTTCGACGTTTCATCTCAATCCTACTCGTAAAATTTGTGATACAAAATATTTTCATAAAATATCTTGTATTTTTCAAATATGACGTGTAAATATAGTAATGTATTTACTGTATAGTTTTTTATAAAATAATGTAAAATAGTCTCTTCTAATTTTTTTTTATAAAGTTTCCTCTGCACTGAGGTTGCCTGGAAGAGGCGATAAAGCCGCCTGTTGATATCTATTACGATTGTTTTTGTGTTTGTATTTATTTAAATGGTGTACAATAAAGTTTACGTTTACTTAACTTTACTTACAGAAATTGCTAGTTTCAAAAACCGCATTGCTAATTGTTATACTTACCGCCAAAGAACTTGTTTTATTCAACAACTTGAAGTACGTAGCTTATTATTCTTTCTCTTCCCGACAGCTTTGCACTGCTGAAATCCTTGGTTCCATCTATCACGACGAACTTTTTTCTTACAACTAAAGTTGTGGCGTCTCTAACTTGTATAATGTTTGTCCTAGCTTTTTATTTACTGCAAACTGCCAGCCATTAACTTTTGCAGAATATAAACTACTTTGAGAATTCTAACTATATATTATTACTAGCTGATGCCTGCGACTTCGTCCGCGTGGATTGAGGTTTTTTGGTTCCCTCCTCCTTAATTAGCCTTTGTGTTATTCCGGACTATAATCTATCTCTGTGCCAAATTTAATCCAGATCCGTTCAGCCGTTCCGATGTGATTGAGTAACAAACATCCATCCATCCATACATCCATCCAAACTTTCGCATTTATAATATTAGTATACCTTGATTTTACAGAGCTTTTATTAGTTTTAGGAGTCATGACTAATTTTAAAGATCAGTGAATTGGCTTATATCTAACTGAAACAAAGTACTATTACCTATTCTGTGCTGAAACTTTCACTCTCCCAAGGTATTCCACAACTTCATCCGCATGAAGTAAGGTCTATGATGTAATGTCTCGTTGGAAATTCTCCAAATCATTTTTTAGTGGGGACGTTAAAGTGAGAGTCAAGATGAACAACTTTCTACATCGTCTAGCTCTAGCACAAGCTATCCGTTGAGTCAGTCATGATACTTTTGTACATGTATCGATCATTATAAGAACATTATATTATGACATTTACCTATGATCTAATGAAATTTAAACTCAAAAATACATAACCATTTGCACACCATTGTATGGTAGGATATGTAAGGGAAATATTATCTTTAAGGCCTATATCTGTACCCATATTCCGGCAAATACAATATTATTTATTTATTTATTTTATTTAAACTTAATACACAATTTATGAACTCACCTTTCATATCGCTCGCAATATAACTTTACAAATAAAAATACAGTAGAGAAATTGAAATACTTATAAAATCCATGCTAATATTATAAATGCGAAAGTGTATCTGTCTGTCTGCTACGCTTTCATGGCCTATTCAACCGATTTTGATGAAATTTGGTATAGTGGTAGGTTATATACCGGAGACATAATATAGGGCGGCAACTTTTTATCTCGAAAAATTAAGAAGTTCGCCCGGGAATCAAAATAACTTAATCCAACCCATTTTAATCTAAATTATGTAGAAACAAATATTACAGTAAATGTTTTTTTGTTTAATTAGTATCAATTGAAATCCATATAATTTGTCATTCCCAGATGCATCGACGTCCATCGGCCCCTTCGATATCCATGGATTTTAATAGTTTCGTGTTACACTACAGGCAAAAAGATAATAGTTCCGGCCGTATACAATTTAGAAGCCAATTAGGAAGGAAGCCAAATTAGGTCCTTGTACAACTTCTACACGCATTATAAGGCCGTAGATTCCCAAATACCTACAATCTACATGTTTCTTTTTATGTACAAAAATTACCTGCAGAAATATTTATTTAATGAATCAGAAAGGTTTTTCATGTGAAATGTGCGTTGCGAATTGCGAAACAACCAAGCCATACATATTGGGAATCTATGGATGTTATAAAGTTGGATTTAAAAGATTCATTATTACATTCTGTCTGTCAAAGTATGTCTCTATGTTACCTTTCCATGGTCTCCGAGTGCAGAAAGAGCTTGTATTCCGGAGATGGACTTAGACAATTCTTTATCCCTGAAAATAAATGAGTCGGTACGTTGTGTGTTACCGAGAATTAAAAAAAATCTAAATCCGTCGCGAACTTCTGGATAGAAGACCTTCAATTAGCGAAAAATAAAGTTACTTTCCAACGTCGAATACACGGGGCGATTTAGGTATGCCTTTTATATATTATGTAACACTTTTATATATAAACACTATATCAAAGTAACACCGCCCCCCCCCCCGCCCCGCCGGTATATAACTTGGCGGTACGTCTTTTCCGATACGGTAGTAACTAGCCACGGCCGAAGCCTCTCTCCAGGCAAACTTTAAAAATCCTTAAACGTAAAATTTGAATTATACAATCCATACTTCCATACTAATATTATAAATGTGTGTCTGTCCATCTGTCTGTCTGTCTGTTACGTTTTCACGGCCCACCTTTTCAACCGATTTTGATGAAATTTGGTACAGGGATAGTTTGCATCCCTGGGAAGGACACAGGCTACTTTTTATAGCGGAAAATTAAGGAGTTTCCGCGGGAATTGAAAACCTTAATCCACGCGGACGAAGTCGCGGGCATTATCTAGTAGAATGATATTTTAGTATGCAGCCTGCGACATTTTACAGTCGTCTGAGTAAATAAATTTTATGATACAGTTACTATGTGTGGTATATAAAGAAGTAATTGCTGTGGAAATGGCCCTAATACGGCGAGAGTTGTAGTTAACAGGGTAAGTGAGTAATTAAGTAGGAAGGGATCTCGTCGTCCCTATATATCTTAATTTTACTAAAGTACAGAGTATATAAATTATATGGTTGTTTGGTTTACTGCCTACAATTTGTTGTGTTTAATCTTGTCATAATATCTTGGTTATCTTTGACGGCTATAACCCTTTCTACTTTTGACCGTTTTCACTGCTGCCCGTCGACATCAAAGAAACCTACCCTGTCAGCCTTTTGAGTATGTCCAAAATAATAATACCTTTATATAATATTTGAATTATCAAAACAAAACTAATATTCCTAATAGTAACTAATGTCCTAATGTAACTAATGAGAAAGTTTGGATGGATGGATGGATGGATTTTTGTTACTCAATCACGCCTGAACGGCTGAACGGATCTGGAAATTTGGCACAGAGATAGATTATAGTCTGGAATAACACATTTTATCCCGGAAAATTAAAGAATTCCCGCGGGAACCAAAAATCCTCAATCCACACCGATGAATTCGCGGGCATTAGCTAGTTAAACATAATCTGCTTCTGATATGGATCTTTAATATTTTCAAACCACGCTCAAACGCTTCTTTGTCTGAAACGTTTTACCTGCAATAAAAGTCTGAAAACTTTTAATTCTTGAGGTGTAAAAAATCCAGTGTAAAGCAAATGGTGAAAAAGGGAATAGGTAAATCGAATCACTAATCGTCCCGAGTGAGGGAACGCTTTGATAAAATTACCCAATCAACATATAAAGTAGCTGCGGAGTGAAGTTTAAATCACAAGGATCAATGAATATCACTGATTAGGTACTGAACGTTTATTTACGCATTCAATTATTATGTGTGCGGCGCACGAGTACCGACGTCGTAGGATTATATTTTAATGGTTTCATATTAGAATTTCGTGACTGTGTTTTAAGCTTCACCAGTGTATAGATATAGTTTACCTGAATTACGATTTACTCTAACTAATTGTGCGAAAAGTTTGTACGGGATCGCAGATATAAAATTTTGTGAACTAATTAAATGCTAGATTGAGCCGCGCCCGAGCTCCATTAGGGCGTTCTTAGGTCCTAAATAAATCATCCCTAACAATCTTATCTTATTTCATATCTACCAACTGGAAATAGCTGTCGTTTACCTCTTTTATATGGCCAACGAGCGCGCTGCGAATGCACGTGGCGTGCGCGCAGTGGTTTTTAGCGTGCTCGCGAACACATTAAAATGTATGGAAAATGTTGCATTGCATGTTGTGTTAAAAAATATGTATACCCAGCTTAATGAAATTAGACAAATGAGCCTGGTACTCGCCTAGGCTTATATAATTTAACTAATAACAACGCAAGCTGTAACTTGCAGCAACTACTCCAAACTGTGGTTCGACAATTTAAAGCGGAGACAACTAAAACGTCCTTATTTTGCAAACAGCCCGTTAAACGAGGACGCTTCTCTAGTGTATATATATATATATATATATATATATATATATATATCTATATGACATATATATATATATATATATATATATATATATATATCTATATGACATATATATGACGGCGCCACCATCAACATTTTGTAAAGAACAGGTGCAACGGGCAACACGTCATCGTGCCCCCACCGTCGCTTGCCCCACCATCGATTGTTATAAAAGGCGGCGCTCGCCAGTTGAACGGGATTTTCGCTAGTTGACGGTTGCCCGGTGCACACGTTATACCAACGGTCGTGCTTGTTATAAAATTCAAATAATAATTTGTGAGAATTCAGCAAAGTGATTAAATAAAAGGAAAGTGACCTTGAAACGTGATTTGTCTATATTTTAAAATTAAAACAATGTCGGCCACTGCTCTATATATATATATATATATATATATATATATATATATATATATATATATATATATGTATATAGAATACACTAGAGTAGTTATACCTACTCTGACGAACATTTTTAATATATAAAACAAATCCGGGTTTGTTCGAACACTTATAATAACTCTAGAACGGCTGGACCGATTTACATGGTTTTTGATTTGCTGTATTTGTCTCCGTCCCGAATAGCAGAATAACTATTAACAAGTAATAAAATTAAAAATGTTAAAAAACCCACGACGAACTGTAGAGCTCCATTATGGCCTTTATAAATTTGAAAAACAGCTATTAGAACTTAGCAAAAGTATATATAACATAATATCTAAAACAAAGAACCTTGCCAGAAGTTATACTTATCTAATGCAAAAAACCGCATATTAATCGGTTCAGTAGTTTTCCAGCAAAACGGTAACAAAAAAGTGCACAAACAAACAAACAAACAAACACACAACCTCTTAGGGCAAACACTACTACTGCCTATGCAATATTGACATAAAAATTCGACGGGAGCATACTGGACTCTTTCAATATCGACGAAGAAGCCAACAGAAGAATACAGCTGGGCTGGGCAGCGTTTGGAAAATTAAGTCAGGTCTTCTCATCGTCAATACCTCAATGCCTGAAGACGAAAGTCTATAATCAGTGTGTCCTTCCCGTCCTCACTTATGGCGCTGAAACGTGGACACTAACAAAAGGCTTGATCCACAAATTTAAAGTCGCTCAGAGAGCTATGGAGAGGGCTATGTTAGGAGTTTCTCTTAAGGACAAGATCCGAAATGAAGAGATCCGTAAGAGAACCAGGGTCACTGACAAAGCCCAAGCCATTAGCAAGCTGAAGTGGCAGTGGGCAGGCCATGCCTGTCGAAGGAGCGATGGCCGCTGGAGCCGGAAAGTTTTGGAGTGGAGACCACGTACAAGTAAGCGTAGTGTGGGGCGCCCTCCAGCACGATGGACCGACGACATTAAGAGGGTGGCGGGAAGTGGCTGGATGAGGAAGGCTGAGGACCGGGTGTGGTGGCGTTCTTTGGGAAAGGCCTATGTTCAGCAGTGGACGTCCGCAGGCTGAGATGATGATGATGATGATACTGGACTCTATTAACTGTCAAAAATAGGGGTTGCTTTCATTGATAATAATTATTTTGATCATTATAATTATAAATTTATGATGACAATTAATATCCGTTAAAGCTCATGACGTATTCGTCACAACGAATGAAACCATAGACCTGTTACCGCATCAAACAGTTAGCTTTTGATTGTAATGAATTTAACGTTAATTTGTGTAAAATATAGGTAACATTTATTATAGGATAGCGTAAGGGTACGACTTACATTTTTTTATCCACTACAAGTTAGCCCTTGACTGCGATCTCACCTGATGGTAAGTGATGATGCAGTCTAAGATGGTAGGGGCTAACCTGTTAGGGGCATTGCAGTTTTCTTAAACCCATACCCCTGTTCGGTTTCTACACGACGTCGTTCCGGAATGCTAATTCGCTTGGCGGCACGTCTTTGTCGGTAGGGTGGTAACTAGCCACGGCTGAAGCCTCCCACCAGACCAGACCAGAGAAAATTCAGAAATTATAAATTTCTAAATTGACCCTGCCGGTAATCGAACCCCTACTTCAAGGCAACAGCGCTCAACACTGCGCCAGGACGGTCGTCGACCTAACGGAAGTCGTCAGGAAGGATATTTCGAGTGTCATCATATTTTAGGGTGTTGCCTACGTTTTGTTTCCAACAAAATTTGAAATACTATCTCATTGTAATATAATATATCTCGGTAGGCCTACAATTTATAAACTCCCACGTGTAAAACGTTATGTCGTACATGTCTGTCACACGTGTGTCGTGTGAGTGATGCTTTTATTAAACGTTCACGATTATCCGCCAGAACCACCTGAACCATTCAGCAAAATAAAGCTTTTAAATGAAAGTAAGAAGAGAATGAGTATTTAACTATCTCTTTATAATTAGGACTGTAGCTAATCCGCCTTCTCGACAGAAGCTAGATGCTAAATCTAAAGTAAAATAGGTAGGTACGTTGACATGTCAGTATGTCAATCAATATGTATATGCTTCAAAATAATAAGTGAGTAGTATAAGTTTATCAGAGAACCATCTGAACCATTCTGCAAAATAAAGTATGAGTATTTAAATGTCTCTTTAGTTTATATTTAGGACTCTAGCCAATCCGCCTTCGCATAGACAGAAGCTAGATGCAAAATCTAAAGTAAAATAGGTAGGTACGTTGACATGTCAGTATGTCAATGTATTTGCTTCAAAATGATAAGTGAGTAGTAAAAGTTTACCAGAGAACCACCTGAACACCTGAACCATTCAGCAAAATAAACCATATAATATTCTGTGAGTATTTAAGTGTATCTTTAGTTTACTTTATAATTAAAACTCTAGCTAATCCGCCTTCTCATAGACAGAACCTAGTAAGTTGAGTAGGTAGGTACGTCGACATGTCAGTATGTCAATCAATATGTATATGCTTCAAAATAATAAGTGAGTAAAATAAGTTTATCATATAATTTATTATAACTGCATACACGGCAGTCTTTACTATGTATCTTCACTGTAATTAACCCGAAAGTATGACAGAATTATTAGATCGCAGCATTTTAATGAAACCAGCATTATAAACCTTTTACGAGAATTCTTTAAAAAATAACCCACATTATACTATTCTAGAATTAACAAGGGAATATTATTTTCAATCCACAAACCGCAAAGACAAAAACTTAATAGCCGTCGAAAACCATTCGAAAAAGTGGTTGAATGGAAAGAATTTTTCATTGCCACTTAAGTTTAAAACGGCGGAAAAACGGCGGCGTTCTCGTTCCTTACAAGAATTCTTGCCGGATATTGCATTCTTTACTCTAATAAGATTAAATTTTATTAATGAAAAAAAGAAAATGACAATCACGAAGAAACGGAATATGCAAAATAACTTTGTGCGATTTGAAATTTGTGTTAGGATGGACTCTGTTAAGCGTATTGCGTTTTACTTAATTTTTAAATTGAGGAAAAATTATTGAAATACAAATTCAATTATCGGCCTAAAACGAATAGAAAACAGCTCATTAAACACGTTACAATATTTGACGAAATAGGTAGCTACCTAACAAATGTGAGGCCCGAGGATAGCTCACAATACTAATTAGTATTTTTTTTATATTAATGCAAAATACAAAAGATAAAAAATCCTTAAATTAAAAATAATCATCTTTGCATTGCTTCCAACGAAAGAGTTTTAACCTACTCCACAATTATATAATTATGATTTCCTTGCAACAGAATTACCTATTTAGTTTATTTATTTACTAGATGATTCCCGCGACTTCGTCCGCGTGGATTTATGTTTTTTTGATTCCCGCGGGAACTCTTCAATTTTCCGGGATAAAACGTAGCCTATGTCCTTCCCTGGGATGTAACCTATCTCTGTACCAAATTTCATCAACATCGGTTAGTTGGGCCATGAAAGCGTAGCAGACAGACTAACAGACAGACACACTTTCGCATTTATAATATTAGTATGGTTGCTTGCAAAGTACGCTTAGATTCATGAAGTAAATGATTTGGATACTACATAGGTACCTATTAGATTTTTACAAACAAACAAACAAACAAACAAATCTTTCCTCTTTATAATATTAGTTTAGATATAGATTTAATTGGTATAAAATTAACTGCTCTTATGTAATTACTAGCTGATGCCCGCGACTTTGTACGCGTGGATCGAGGTTTTGTCGTTCCCGTTGGAACTCTTTAATTTTCCGGGATAAAAAGCGATAAAATTTTCCAAATTTCAGCCAGATCCGTACAGCCGTTGGGGCGTGATTGAGTAACAAACATCCATACATCCGTCCATACATCCATCCATACATTCATCCAAACTTTCGCATTAATCCATACTTAATATTATAAATGCGAAAGTGTGTCTGTCTGTCTGTCTGCTACGCTTTCACGGCCCATCTGTTCAACCGATTTTGATGAAATTTGGTACAGGGATAGGTTATATTATGCCGGGGAAGGACATAGGCTTTTTATCCCGGAAAATGCAAGAGTTCCCGCGGGAATCGAAAAAACTTGGTCCACGCGAATCATCTAGTAATTAATATTAGTAAGAAGTAAGATGACCTACGATGTACAACTCCCACTTTGTTTAAAACTTTGGCACAATCAGCCTTCATTTTAATTGGACTTTAATATAGCCGACGATAATAAATTAAATGGAGCCCTTTTGAAGTTTCATAACCTTTGGATTTTTTTCTGGCATTTAGCAGAAAATAAAATGGAAAGTTTAAATAAAGGCTCGAAATTGCGATCTGGACATCATGGTATTTATTCAAAAAATTCAGCAGACCTTTAGGGAATTTATTATAAAGTTTTCAAGTAAATAACTAATCTCTATAATTTTCATAGTGATTCTACAATTATTCGTTATTTCATCGTTTTCGATGCACATGCACAGACTTCGATTTCAGGAATTTGAGTTAGACCACTCTAATTAACCTATATGCTTGGTTTTGGACATTCTGCGAGATTGGCCAAAGAATGTCTGAATGGGTGGTTGAATGCATAGAGGTTCGTTTGTCTACAATATAAGTATAAGGACTAGAGGACTTCACCAGACTCTCGACATTATTATGAAAGGAATTACACTGCTACGTATTCAAACTTCCCTATTCTCTTTCTATATAAAAGTCTATTCTCATAGAATTTGACCTACTTACTCATTAATATTTACACAACAAACAAGATCATCAAATAAAGTATTCTTATTCGTAATTATAACATGTCTAAGGCATAGTTACGTTATAGTGTAGTAACTAGTTAGTATATAATGTGTATAAACTATGTGTGTGTGTGTGTGGGTGTGTATATGTATTACGATATAATAATATGAATAAAACAAAACATGTGCAACACAGAAAATTCAATTTTGTATGCGTTAATTTAAAGCAATTTTATGCTACAAAAAATATTTCAAACTTCAATGTGAATATTAAATATCAATGCAGTGCGGGGCGAGCGGTGATCCGTGACTTTCTATTCAGCCTTCAAATCCACAAACAAACAGTGGAATTCTGTTACAAAAGCTGGATATCTGATATGTGTGCCAAAAATAACCACGATCTGTTCAAAGAGCGTAGGGTATAAGTGTAGGGCAAACAAAACGCCCCCCATTTCCCCCTTTGTAATCCGGCACCCTTTCCCGATACAGCGTTAACTGTAAGGAAAATCAGCACGCTCGTCAGCGACATATATATTTATACCTATACGGCGCCCGCTTTATCAGTGAAAGATCACGCAGTGATAAATTATACCACTTCTGAATAGCATTTACCTACATAAAGTACCTATGCATATAAATAGCGTAAAAGGTGGTCAAACGCAGTTTCTACTACACTTATGATTATTTATTATAGTCTATTCTATGCGATTGTCTCTTGTTTCTGCAGGTAACCCAGAGCATCGAGCTACAGTAAAGTCGTATTTTTATACAATAAACATTGTCATGTGTTGGTTACAAAAGTTCACTGAGTATTTGACTCATTATACTTTACAGAGACAAATGAATAATAAGCCGACTAGAACCATTTCTGCTTCATGAATAATACGTCCACAAACTTGAACAGTCTTTGTAAATTATTCCTAAAACCCGTTAGTATTTAAATAAGAGAAATTTTTCATTCGCACGGTTTAAAGCGACTCTACGCCAAGGACGGTTTCGACTCTCGTTTTGTCGTAACAAGTATTCCAACGGATATTGCTTTTCTTTTCTGTGTTCTAATAACTTTTTATCTTATTGATGAAACAGAAAATGACAATTTTCACAGACGGAAAACGGAATTTGCTTAAAAACGGTCCCAATAAAATAAATCTTTTTCGGTGCTTTCACTCCGAAATTTTCATTGTATTTTACAAAGCAAAAGAAAATTAGTAATTCGCAATTTCATGTAGGCATCGTTAATAGACGACCAATACAAATAAAATGAAAAAAAAAATTATGCTAAATGTGTTCAAGACAGTTAATCAGGTAACAATAAAAGCTACTTCAGCATAGTTTAGAACAATACATTTTACATCCCACCATCTCGGAAAGAGTATTTTTACTCTTCGATATCTGAATGCAAAAGCCGTTAAATTATCCTCTTGAGGATAAAGTAAATTGAATTTAGAAATTTAGTCATTTCCTCGCTGAGGTGGGATGAAAAGTTACGTGTTGCACTCGAGTGAAAAGATTTTTCACCTCGTGCTCTTTTGATTCCCTCGCTGACGCTCAGGATTCTAATTTTCATCATTCACGATCCCGATCACGGATCACGAGCGCAGCGAGTGATTCAATTTTAGAATCCTTCGCTTGCTCGGTCATCAAAATTGAGCACACGGTTAAAAACAACTTTTCACTCTATAACTATTGTTCTAAACTATGCTTCGTGTTTGTCGTCATTTCACTAACAGCTTAGTGCCATTAATTAAACAAAGTCAATTTGTCTATTTAGCCCAAGTCAGTCTCCGGGGTGCAAACTACCACTTCGTACAATTTTGTAAAAAAATCAATGGATGAAGCGTGATTTAATACTAGGTAGGTATGGATTCTATAAGCTTCCCAATTTTATTTGACAATTCATAAGCAAATATTTACAAGTGAATTAAAGTTGTTGGGGTAAATAACAAGCATTTTTACTGCATGATAACAGTTGGTATCTCATTACTTTCTTCGCCTCTTTGTCATTCGTATTCCTTTAGTAACTTGAAAATCCTGAAGCCTTTTGTTTATAGAGAACAAAAGAGTGTTGAGAGCGGCCATTTCTACGCTGCTCGATTAAAAGCCGTGCCTTCGATTACGGTTGGTCGATCACACAGTGCTCGACAATGAGACTATTTGAAAATGGCTGCTCAAAATGTGAAGCCAACTGTGGAGGCTTCCTTACTTCGATACAGATTTACTTCCGAGTGCATTGCCATTTGCCGTTTGAAAGCGAATGCCCGTGAATTGTAAACAGCCAGCCAGCGGCAATAAATACATTTTATTATCTACTAACAATAGAGTAAAAATAAACAACGTAGGAATTCCTACTAAAGGATTTATATAGCCATTTATTCACATACAATGTGTCAGCAATGACCAGAACCTACCTTAATGCGATCTTCGCTATATTCTTCTGAGTGTGCACTCGTTAATAACATACAAGAACGAGTTTCTAGACGGCTGTCTTGCACAACGCTGCCTAAAATTTGGTCAAACTTTGTGATGCCGTCACTTTCATAAAAGTCTGTTCCGGGGTTTACATGAAAAGGACAGATATAAGAAAATTTACCACATCAAGTAAGCAGGCGTAACAAGTAATTGCGCTGTGTGGACACGACTCATTGCTGTCCGGTAGAGGAAACGTGCGGCCAACAATTTTGAGCTTAACCACTTCAACCAACACTAACATAGCATAACTATCTACTTACTAAGTACAGAATCTTGTCCATTTTCAGAAACCAGCAACACTTGTGTATTAGATAATTTACATTACCGCAGCAAACGATTTTCTCGAAATTTATGGGTTAGGGTTCCGGGATCGAGAAAATGATTAGTCAATGTTCCAACTTCGGATAAATTTATCGTCAGTTTGGAGCACAGCTTGGTCACTCAGATTAGAAACTTCAGCCCAGTTATGCGAACGTTTACCGCCCAAGCAAGAGGTTCCAGATTTAATTCCCGCTTGTACCTATCAATTTAGCCTATTTTATATTCATAAACCCTAATATTCATAAACGTTACTCGATTCTGATATGTAAGATACCATAAATTGTGTCATAGCTTGCGCAAAAGGCTGCGTCGTTTTCAAATTAGATACGGCTACCTGCTAGTTTTAGTGTATTATCTTCAGGCAATACTATAATGAAATGAGACTAGTCGCCACACAAAGCGAGAGCTTCTCTACAGTTCTCGGGCTGCCATTGCCCACTGCGGTCTGTGGTCAGCCACATTGTACACGCTATCAACCCCTAGTATTTAGGTGCTACACGGAAACCGATACTCTTTAATGGATTACGATTACGTAACATATGAAAATAAATCTACTAAGTATACATAAATTTTAAGTATTATTTACTTCATATGGCTTATTGTTTTTCGGGCTAGATTGTAAATTTGATAATCTTCCTTATATTATTCCTAAATTTTAGGCACAATTACACCGAAAGTGGAGAAGTTCAATATTATAGGGACTTGGATTATATAGAAGCGAATTTTACAGCTTATAACGTATTACTCGAACTGTTTAAGGAGTTCATACATGCTTTTTGACGTGCAAGCATGTGTGAACTCCTTAAATAGGCCGAATTATCCATTTGACAAACGATTAAGATAACGATTTCCTTACACAATCGATGGGCAAATGTAGGGCAAGACCAAGATGGTGATGGACTATTTTCTAGTTCTCCACGGCACGTACGCTAGCATATCCTTGTGGATACGATGCGAATAACTTCCTTGCTCTTAAAAGAGTACAAACTCGTGAAGTTTGGCTAACTTTAGAAACACTCCCCATGTGGGAGAGGTAAGATTGGTAGATTAGATTAGTCTTAATGCTATAAGTCGAACAAGGTAGAAAGTTGTTTATCTAACCTTTTCAGGTGTTAATTTAGTTACCAAAAGGTCACCAAATGTAAGGTCTTGACATTTTTTTCGGTAACGTTGGCATAGGTAGGTATAAGTTATTAAATAAAATGTGTAAATTTGTTGTAGATTGTTGATAAAATAAGACATAATAAATCTAATCTTCGATCTGGAACCACGGGCTTAGTTTCTCTAATATTGTGTTCTAACTCACACATTTAAGCCAAATATGGTTCAAAACACAATTCCTATAGCGTTTTAGGACAAAAACAAATGTTTTGCGCGATTATCTTTTTTATAATACGCACGCGCAAAAAGTTGTAATTAATCTGAATAAATTATCACACCCCAGATAACTCCTAAATTTAACCGCATTTTCGGCGAAGTCAAACATTTATTCAGCTTGCAACAGCTTGCGCGCTGAATAAGTGGGCCTAAAATTCTCAATTTGATCTAATTTCCGAGCACATACATCACTGCCCCTCGCGTATTTCATTTGAATGACCAAACAGATTAATTAGCCCTTCGTACCGCGTTAATTTGCTGTTAATTTGTAATAATTCCATCACACACCATTAGTGTTATGCGCCGCAAGATTTTCAAATTAAAAAAAAAATCTTCATCACATAAATATTATGACATAATGGGACATGGACATACTTCTTCTTGAGTACAACCGTGTCCCATACCCATTTAGGACATTGTAATGTACCTACCTATCATGTACCTATACACTACAATGTCCTAAAAGATCGTATGATTCAGGGTAATGGACGTATAATAATGAAATTATATATGTTATTTACTATATGATGCCCGCGACTTCATCTGCGTGGATAAAGTTTTTTTCATTCCCACGGGAACTTTTTAATTTTCCGGGATAAAAAGACCTTCCCGGATACAACCTATCCCTGTACCAAATTTTATCAAAATCAGTTGAACAGATGGGCCGTGAAAGCGTAGCAGACAGACAGACAGACACGCTTTCGCATTTATAATATTATATAAGTATGGATAAGTATAAGTATGGAATAAGTATGGATTTTCAGAAACAGTGCCTTTTGTAAAACGAGATTAAAAGCAAACCTTAGATTTTTCTCTAAAGTTTTCTCATTAATACCTTCGAAGCTGGGAAATAATAATACTAACGCAAAAATCAAAAGCAAAGTTCGGTTTCATTTAGACACAAAAACAAAAATTTGTGATTAAAGCTTACAATTTCATTTTCCAAGGTCTTTATAGGAGTGTTTGTTGGGCCCAACAGAATGGCTAGCGTACTAATGAAGCCAGGGACAAATGATGAGATGGCACCAAGCCGCGGGCGGGCAGTTCATTAAATATCTGTGAGCACAGCTTGCTGTGACAACCGGTGTTTGGTTTCATAATACACTGATCTCCAATAGCAATAAATAATCCGATAAGTACTTATAAAAAATTACAAAGAAAAATGAATGTTAGAGCCTCTGCTCTCTCTGTGTCGTATTCCTCATTACTGAGGGTTATGACCCCTTTCCATTGATTACATAATGGTAGGAGTTTTCTTGGGATAATAATGCGGTGGGTTCCCACGTCCTTCCGCATACGAATCGACTAAGACTATTTAAAATCTTAGGTTTTTGTAACGATTATTATCCGATGTTAGTGATAATAACCGGGACCGACGTCTTAACGTGCAAACGAAAAGGCCCAATTAGGACGTCCAAATTCGGTCACCCATCCAGTTACCGACTTGGGTCAACGTTGCTCAACAATCGCAAGCGACTGATAATGTGTTGTCAAAGCTATGCCACTCGTCCCTCAAGCCTATGCTATGCACATTGCACATGTATTTTATACGCGCAGACAACGCGCTATCAATACAAATGCTATAATCAGCCCCTCCAATTGTCTAAAAGTTGCCGATCAAATCGTCAAAGTTCGGGGTCAAAGTAAAATAAACCATAACGGCATTGAATTAGAGCTCAATTTCGTGTATCCATTCTCATCCGTTTAGGATATCGTACACACCTAAACGTATGAGAATGGATACACGAAATTGAGCTCTAATTCAATGTTTTTATGGTTTATTTTACTTTGACGCCAAACTTTGACGATTTGATCTTTAATTCTTACACAATCGCACCTCTGCTTTTTGAACTGAAAACGCGCAGACATCACGCGTTCGTGAAACGCGTAATGGGCAAACAAAATATGAATTACTAGACGATTGCCGTGACTTCGTCCGCGTGTACTATGTTTTTTCGATTCCCGCGGAAACTCCTTAGTTTTCCAGGATAAAAAGAAGCCTATGTTCTTCCCCGGGACATATCCCGTCATCCCGTATTAGGTTATAGCCTATACCAAATTTCATCAAAATCAGTTGAATAGGTGGGCCGTGAAAGCGTAGCAGACAGAGAGACTGACAGACACACTTTCGCATTTGTAATATTGGTATGGATGTATTTAGTCCCTCCAGCACGATGAACTAACGATTCACTAACGACATTTCTCGTTCAGCCGGGCTGAGGACCGGATGTGGTGGCGTTCTTTGGGAATGGCAAAGGCAAAATGTTCAGCTGTGGACGTCCGCAGGCTGAAATGATGATGATGTATTTAGTCGTACCGATCTATAATCATTTATTTTATATATAAAAGGCTTACAAATTTATTTAAGTAATCAAAACAGAGGAGGGGCTTAGACATGAGGCTCTACACTTGCAAAATAAATAAAGACTAATTAAAAATGAATTCAAACAAAGCTAGAGCGAAAAGTAACTTTCTCAGACATGTTGGAGCTTTGTTGTTTTGTTGTTCGTGTGAGTGCCATACGAGATATTCGTTGTTATTTCCAACAGCGCCACAAAGGCTCTCATCCTTGTTGAAAAAAGCTGTACAAATTGCATTGTAAAGTAAATAAGCTAAAGTTAGAATATTGTGTGTACCTCACTTTAAATCGCTTGTATTTTGTGGATTTTCGAAACAAACGAATGAAGAATTTCGACTATATTTAAATTATTTAATTATTTTCGATTATTTTTAATTTTAAAACATTATAATATCTATTATTTTTAATCTATGATAATATAAAAGTACCTATCTACTCATCTTTCTACTTATCTTCTTACTTTTTATTAATGCGTTGTTTTTTAACATTTTTTTTAATTCCATCATCAATCAAATATAACAGAGGTTCGTGTTTTAAATAATTGAAAGTCTTCGTCGTCATAAAGTAGTAAGTACACAGGTAATTTTTTTTTCAAATTTTCGGTAGACGGTTTCTTCTACTTACCTACTAAAGATGGGTACCTACTCGTAGGAGTTCGCGAGGTAGTGAACGGCCGTACAGTTTTCTGGATAGTAACGTAACTCGACGTTATATCTACGTCATTGATTCATTTCATCCCGATGAATGATATTATCATTTCAGTCGTTGGAGGTTTTACAATCATGCGCGGGCACTTGTTATGTTGATCGTATATAGCCGGCGTTTCTGGTAGGCCGAAGAGTATAGGTACCATGCAGGGGTCGTGTAGTCAGGCGTCACTTCCATCAAGATTCCTAATACCTATCCCGTAGCTAAACACCGCTCAGTTGCATTACATGCCGGACATGAGCACAGAATAGGTAATAGTGACATGAGGTAGTAGGTAATTCATAAATACCCATTAGACCTACTTATGTAAACAGGAACCAATCCACACACATGCCAAAAATGAGATAAGTATAAAGAAAGCTTTGAAATGCACCTTCCATCGACCATGTAAAGATCAAAATGATCTGACAATTTTGGTCACACAATGTCAAAATTCTCAGATCATTTTGATCTTTACAGGGTCAATAGAAAGTGCATTTTAAAAGCTTTCTTTATACTTATCTCATTTTTGGCATTTATCAATAGAGCCTCAGGACAACTTGTTCTTGTTAAAGGTATACGAAATAATAAGACATTTATTCCATTTCTCAAGGAATACCTATCTCGTAATTTTACAAATTAGCTTTGTTAGGGGAAAATTTCGTGTAAAATTTGAGTCAGGTCTAATTAACTTAATGAAGTTAATTATAACATTAAAGCTGAAAGCAGTGAGAATTACAATAATAACAACTTGAACTACGTTTGTTGTTTCAAGTATTCGATCTTCCCATTTGTAAGACTCCCGACTTACTTTTTTGTGGGTACGAGTACTTAATAGAGAGTTTTCTTAACTAATTCAGCATATTATGTAACAAAAATTATATATGTATTATGTAATAATATATTTTTCCTTTTTTACAATAAATACCAAACCATCTTATATTTCTTAAATTTTTCATTCAGGTAAGTAGACCTATCATAGTCTACTTACAATATTAAGACTTCCATCGATTCGGAAAGTAGTTGTTCTTAGAAAAGCCGAAAGGAAATTCAGTGGTTACTCTTTACAAAAGATCACAATCATATCATACTAATATTGTTATATATAAAATTCTCGTGCCACAATTTTCGTTCCCATACTCCTCCGAAACGGCTTGACCGATTCTCATGAAATTTTGTGAGCATATTGAGTAGGTCTGAGAATCGGCCAACATCTATTTTTCATACCTCCACGCGGATGGAGTCGCGGGCAGGCATATAATATTACTAGCATCAGCTAGTAATATTATAAATGTGAAAGTGTATTTGTTTGTTGGTTTATTGGTTTGTTGATTTGTTGCCCTTTGATCTCGCCGCAACGGAGCAAAGGATCGATGTTATGTTTTGCATTGGAGTTGAGGATCTGAAGAGTGACAGCTACTTTTTATCCCGGAAAATAAGGGAGTTCCCGCGGGAATCAATAAAACTTAAACCACGCGGACGAAGTCGCGGGCACCAGCTAGTTAAACAATAATTTAAACAGATCTACAAATCATTACATTATCGTGTAAGGCAAAGCCGATTGCTTCAATGTAGGTACTTAAAAACAATGTAGGTATTTGGTGAACCGAAATTTAAATCAAGAGTGGATTGAGATCTTCTATGAAGCTCTAACTAATGTAGGTATTATATAAAATACTCTATTGGTGACTAAATCGTGAGCATGAAACTAGTAAAAAATAAAAAAAGTGCTGTCAATCGGACTGTCCCAGGGAAAAACTGTGACTTTGTGGACAGTCGAGGCCACTTTGCAACAGGTGCTCCGGTGTAGTCATGAATTATTACGGATGACAAGCTACACCACTAATTGATTCTTGAATTTTGCAACCTTTATTTACTCTCTCTTGAAAATACTTCTAGACCTAGACTTGACCTTGATAGTTTTGTGTAAATGTTTTTTCTTCTCTTCTATACTATTAATAAAATTATAGCGAGGCGAACTTTCACGAGGTTATACATTGCATGAAAAACCGGTAAAGTGCGAGTCAGACTCGCGCACAAAAAGTCCGTACCTCCACACAATATTAATTATTTTTGTACTTATCAAGAAAGATGTCATAACAACACGTAATCAGTTCCAAAAATCTGGCTTACATAATATGGCCCTGTAATGGTAGCGTCTGACAAACAATTCGGCGCCCTATGAGTACGGAAACTTTATTATCGATAAGTGGAATTTTTTTCCTATACTTGTGCTAGGAGACCTTGTATTTTTGCCAAATTTCATGATTCTAGGTGAATGGGAAGTACCCGATTTTGGTTGCTTTTTTTACAGCTCCAAGAGACCGTAGACCTATGTATTTGATATTAATTTCAACTTGAACTAACTTCACGCGTTCCCGAGAAAAAGGTGGTTGACAGACAGACAAACAGTCAGACAGACAGACAGACGGACAACGAAGTGATCCTATAAGGGTTCCGTTTTTCCTCTTGAGGTACGGAACCCTAAAAAAGAGACAAAACAACTCAAAATTAAAAAGCTTCTAAAGTGTTTATCTTATTTGAAACAGTTTTCCGCTCATCTTTTTTCGACATGTCACGAAAACGCTTTTCATCATTAAGTTAGACCACGGAACTGCCAACCTCATAATATGTATATCACGCGACAAGCGAGCACTCTTACCTAATGATTAAGCTTCATGTCATAAATCAATTCTATAGTTCGCGCGCGAGTTGAATGCAGAGTAAATGTATGGTGACACATACATTTACTCTGCATTCAACTCGCGCGCGAACTGTAGTACTTAATATTATTAATGCAAAAGTGTGTTTAGTGGTTTTCCTTCAATCAAGCCGCAGCGGACTAGCAGATCGACGTAATTTTTGCATGGGTATAGTTGAGGAACTGAACGACATATAGGCTACTTCTATTCCGGAAAATTAAGGAGTTCCCGCAGGAATCACAAAAACTTAAACCACGCAGACGAAGTTGCGGGCATAAGCTAGTCTCCATATTATGACGAATATGACGGCAGACACATAACAGTAAAAATTACTTAACTAACACTATACTAGTATTAAATAACATTTTGAAAAGCAACCATCCGTAAAAATAGGTTACTTAATTCGTTTTTCAACTCCGTTAAATTAGAAACCAATGTAAGAGGTAATGTTTTGTACCTTAACATCATTTTCTTTAGTTTTTTCAAGTTCATTAAGCAATTAATGTACTACTATTCATGGCAAGGGTATAAACTATATTATTAAGTAATAGTAATTAGTATCCGCCCCTCGAGGAAAACAGAGCTCTTTGTGAACTGTAATTAAAATTATTTGCGGCCAACTACCTACTTCGCAAACCTACCTCGCAAACAATAGCTACAATTACAAGTTCAGTCCTATCGTATTGTTTTTAATCTATATAAGACATTTTTAGTTCGCCGACGAGTTTTATGCAGAGTAAATGTATGGTGACACATACATTTACTCTGAATTCAACTCGCGGGTAGAATTGTTATTCTTTTAAATAATTTCTATTGAAACATCTCTGTGAATTTCCGTCTAAACAGACGATACAATATCAGTTATATTGTTTACAAAATGTAACATAAATCCACGCAAAGTTTCACCGAACTAGCAGGAGTCTCTCAACGCTTTCTGTTGTTGTGCCCACTTCCGCTTCGTGGCTTGTTGAGCTATAATAGGTATAATCTAGTTTTCCTAGCGTATAAAATCTTAATCAAGTCGCAGAAACTTTCTTGGATTGCTCTGCGCTTTGCTCGGCGCTATAGACGCTTTCTCAAGTGAATTTTTCACTCGTATCTGCATGAATCTTGGTAATAACGTGCCATGCGCCTCGAATAGTCCGCAAGAAGAGAAGAAGAGAAAGGAGAGAAGAGTTACGCGTTTCCGCAAGAAGCCACTTGTTTACCTTTTCGTATAAAAAGTTGTTAGTAGATAAGTATTTTCTACCTACTATTTAAGAATTTATGATTTGGTCACGTAGAGATCCTCCGAATCTGATATCACCTACCGAGGTACTTTAATCTTTCTTATAACAACACGGTTTCGAATAAGGTAGGTATGTTGTGATATTTAGGGCAAATAAATTTTCGTACCAACAGTACATCTGTTCTTATTTTATGTTCGGTATTTTGAAATTACTAAATGCAAAAATGCTTTGCAAACAATGCATGCAAATCAGAGATAATGAAGTTTTACTTATCTTTGATGCAAATGGAAAAGATTAATTAATAAAAGTTTATCTGAGCTGCATCCCGACCACAACACAAAAGCGTTTTTTAGACTCTTGCTTGTTATTTTAAACATTTGTATAAGGTAAACCAGCTCTATTTAGAGCAACTATCATCCGCCTCTCAGGGTTTATTGTGTGCTAATGATACGCTAATGTAGTCGTAGTACGTAAAACTTCTTCTCAGGATAAGCACGAACAACTGGTCATGTTCATCATTTGGGAGAAGGATCACCTTGACAATCGACCTCCATGGCCTTCACTTTTTGTGATGGTTGCCTTTCTTGCACTCTCATAATATAATAAATATATATTATAAGTATGCAATTATGGATACATCTATAACACAACAGATATAATAATCAATTTTGTTTTCAGATAATACTAGATGACGCCACAATATGACGCCCATGACTTCGTCCGCACAGATTTTTTTAATTGGGGAACTTAAATAATCAGCCTATGATCTATATCTAAACCAATTTTTCTTCAAAATTGGCAGAAAAGAGGGCCGTTAAAGCGTAGCAGACACGCAGACAGACAAAAACACTTTCAAATTTTAAGAATTAGTATGGATGTCATATTTCATTATGGAAACAATAGAGTATACGTAAGTTTTAGTAAAAGAGAGTTCACAAAAATACTAGATGATTCCCGCGACTTCGTCCGCGTGAATTAAGTTTTTTTGATTCCCGCAGGAACTCTTGAATTTTCCGGGATAAAAAGTAACCTATGTCCTTCCCCGGGATACGACCTATCACTGTACCAAATTTCATCAAAATCGGTTGAACAGATGGGCCGTGAAAGCGTAGCAGACAGACAGACAGACAGACACATTTTCGCATTTGTAATATTAGTATGGATGTATATGTCACCCTAAAATTGTATAAACCGTTAAATTGTAATCTAACGCTTTTTATCTCGACAGATTGTGAACCGTAACAACTGCTTACATTTTAACGCATTATTTTTCGGTAAATTGTAATCTGTTAGGTATATTAACCCGATAGAACTTAAGTGCTACCTGATTATTTATGTCGAACCCTAACCTAACCTACAAGAAAGATACAAGAAAACGTAAATACAATGAATATTTAAAAAATTTACAGTAAAATCATTGAACGGTTCACAATCTATCGACAGTTTACAATCAATCGAGATAAAAATTGTTAGATTGCAATCTGACGGTTTTCACATTCTTATTGTGACATATATAAACTTTATTTCCATTTCAAAAATTATACATTTCATAAAAGTTGAACAGTTAATAAATTTTGTGAAGCGAAACCAGTGATATAATTACACATTATTTTAATGACTGGAGTGTCGTGTAAAAGCGTACCCCTTTCAGTAAAACTCAAGAAGTTACCCCATTATTTGCTTACGCCAAAGCGAATGTGTATAAACAGAGTAACACGCGTGACTGGAATAGAGGGCTGCAAAATGGAAGGAGAAAATCCTTAAAAACTTTTCACGCAAAAGCCTATTTTCAATACAAAACGAAAAGTAACTATGTCACGTCTGGTACGTCAACTAAAATGTTTAATATTTATATTGAAATATTTCTTTATTAAATTAGGGCACCAATTAAAAATGATTTTTGAAAAAAAATGTAAATCCTGAAAAAAATGGCTATCCAATTATAAGATATCAAATATTTTGCTACAGCCTAATTTAATCATAATAAAGCAGCCATCGCAAAAGACAAAATATCTTTAAAAATAAATGAGTTCGAAAAGCAAAAGATTGAGCTAAGGGATTCCGGAAACCCGTTTAATTTTTAACCAGCTTCGAAACAAGAAGAGCCATTCAATATATTTTTTTAATTTATTTATTTGTACAACTACTTCTCCGAGATTACTGGATCGATTATATCGTAATTAGGTATTTCAGTTTCATACAAAAATAATTAGTCTGAAATAAGTTCCATTAATGTTATTAATTACCGTTCAGGTATAACACAACAGTCTTTCCTTGAGTGCAAAAGCACTTGTGATACATTACATAGCAATGCAAACTTCATTAAAAAGGTAGTTTTTTCATTCATTTTCTATTTGCCGTAGAAATTATAGACGTAGATAGTTGAATAGTTCGATTCGTTTGCATATCCATTCATTCACTCTACCATTTCACTTTTTAACACCTTTCTACAGCTCGCATTGCGGACTGAATAATATAACAGGCAGGAATCCCACGTGAAATAATTCAATACGCAATAATGCGCGTGGAATACCAATAAACGAATATCTTTAAAAATGATTTGATATAAAGACGAAAAGAAAAAAAAACTTTTTTTGTTACTGCAGCGGCTGAAAAGAAACTCGATTAATTCTCTAAAATATCAGTGTAATTACGTTATTATTTAGTCTCACAATGTGAAAGATATTGAAACAAGATATAGCATCTTTTTCCGCATTTGGGTCAACAAATGCTAAAGAAAACAGTGAATTTTCTCTATTTTGTGAGTTTAGCAACGTGATATGAATCGAGGCGAGGCCCAAAGAAAAGATATAAGAAATATGCCTCTAATTTTCACACAAAATTGAACGTACCGCATTATGGAAAGATTTATTTCCCAGACAAGCTCCGGGTCTTGTCTGCAGATAAAACGTCCCCGTACTTATTCCTATTTAGCTAAGACTAGGTACTGATGAAAATGCCGAGGTCCCTTGGGTATTCTCCCTTTTATTTTCTGAAGTTATAAAAAGTAACGAGATATTTTATCTGTCAGAGTGCTTTTCTCCATTGTTTGAATGTTTTTTTTTCTTTATCACTATTGCAGATCTCTATGACCACATCAAAAGCATCGACCGCATTTAGAATGTTATGTTTGTGAGATTTATACAATTTATAATATCGTATTTTTAACCAATTTCCAAAAAGGAAGAGGTTCTCAATTCGGCGCGTATCTTTTTTAAAGTAATTACTGTCCAAACATGGACACAACAAATCGTACATTTATTTGTTCAATTTATAATTTTTTGTGCGAATTTCATAAGTCATATTGAGAAATAGTAGGTATATTTACATCGTTTAGTACCAAAAAGCCTATAAAAGCTATTAAAATTAACCAAGAATAAAAAAGTAATTTATAAAAAACAAAAAACCCGACTGCTTGGATACCAAAAAGTATAACACAAGACATGAATTGAAGTATTTCATTATTATCAATTTAAATGGTATAATATTAATAAAATGTATCAAGGCGCAGTCGCACGTCCTAAAGCTAAACTTAACGTGCGACTGCGCCTTGATAAATTTTATTAATATCATACGATTTAAATTGATAATAATGAAATACTTCAATTCATGTCTTGTGTTATACTTTTTGGTATCCAAGCAGTCGGGTTTTTTGTTTTTTATAAATTACTTTTTTTTGAATATCTGATGCCCACGACTTCATTCGCGTGGATTGAGGTTTTTCGATATTCTATAATCTATCTGTGTGCCAAATAACATCCAGATCCGTTCAGCCGTTCTGGCGTGATTGGTATTATACCATTTAAATTGATAATAATGAAATACTTCAATTCATGTCTTGTGTTATACTTTTTGGTATCCAAGCAGTCGGGTTTTTTGTTTTTTATAAATTACTTTTTTATTGTAAGAAAATCTAATGCGGTTCACAGAATACATCTACTTACCAAGTTTCAACAGTATAGTTCTTATAGGTTCGGAAAAAAGTGGCTGTGACATACGGACGGACAGACAGACAGACATGACGAATCTATAAGGGTTCCGTTTTTGCCAAATTTGGCTACGGAACCCTAAAAAGTAGGTAGGTATTTTTAAGTATTTTCAAAAACACAAATTGTACGTATTTTGGTACGTAGTGGACGTATTTATTTATTTAGTATATAACTAAGTGGACTCGGAACTAATATTTTAATAGACATTAAAAATGTTTAGTCGAATATGCGCTGCATGTGGCATTGATGAATTTATTGATTGATCGATTGAAGGAGTAAAAATCATCAAGTTTTTTGAGACTTGTTATTTCGTCACATTAAGCTTAGGTATACAATGATATGTTACTATACTACTGTAATATTTATTATATTGTAGATTACCTTCACCCTTTACCTATCCGCTGTGGTCCGCGTCATTTTCTGATGAGGTTACTGTATTTCTATATCTCATAAGATATTCATCTAAATTGAATGGTGTAAAGGACAATTTTTGTCTAAATTAAATACTTGAGATGAGTAAGATATTTATTGTGATAAGTAATTAACGATTAAAACTATGTTGGTAAAACACCTTCGCAAGTAAAGCAGTGACCAAATTTGAAAATCATAAAAATGGTTATTGTGAGTCAACCGTAAAAGATAGTTATATGCTATTGCGGACTTTTTTTTTAACTTTTTGAGAGGAACGTTTCCACCATACATTGTTGTCGTGTAACTTTATCGATTTAGGCAGCGCACGCCACGTAAGCTCTCAGATGAGACCGTTTTTTCCGACTTAACTAACATTATTGCAATTTTCGTAAGGATCTCTAATTTTTTTGGATAAAATATAGCCTATTTTACTTGTCAATAATGTAGCTTTCTATAAGTAATATAATTTTTAAAATCGGTTGAGTGGTTTTTGAGATAATCCACCTAGTTTGATAGACATAGATGATATGAGTAGGAACTTTAAACATTTCCTTTGAAACCTCGTAAATCCAAAATTATCATTTAAACGGAAAAATGGTTTAAGGAACCTAGGCGTGATTTTAAAAGACCTATCTAACGATACCCCACTTGCTATGCTAAGAGCCTATCGACTTTTATTTATTAATTGGCTTCTAGTGGACGCCATTTTGTTTTTCTCAAATTCGGCCTCCGTAGTGACACTCACAAGATTAAGATAAATCTAGTGGTGCAAGTATTATCAAAATCGGTTCAGCCGTTTTGTCTGTAGTGCGACACAAAGGAATACACAAAAATGGACCTTTGAAACCTCGTAAATCCTAAATAATCGTTAAAATGAGAAAATGGTCAAGGGAACCTAACTATGATTTTGCAAGACCTATTCATCGATACCCCACTTGGCATAGTCTATCGACTTTAATTTTTTAATTTGGTACATTATGGCTTCTAGAGGCCGCCATTTTGTTTTTTCTCAAATTCGGCTTCCGTTATGACACTCAGAAGATTAAGATAAATCTAGTGGTGTAAGTATTATCAAAATCGGTTCAGCCGTTTTGTCTGTAGTGCGACACAAAGGAATACACTAAAAATGAACCTTTGAAACCTCGTAAATCCTAAATGATCGATAAAATGAGAAAATGATCAAGGGAACCTAACTATGATTTTGCAAGACCTATTCATCGATACCCCACTTGCCATAGTCTATCGACTTTAATTTTTTAATTTGGTACATTATGGCTTCTAGAGGCCGCCATTTTGTTTTTTCTCAAATTCGGCTTCCGTTATGACACTCAGAAGATTAAGATAAATCTAGTGGTGTAAGTATTATCAAAATCGGTTCAGCCGTTTTGTCTGTAGTGCGACACAAAGGAATACACTAAAAATGAACCTTTGAAACCTCGTAAATCCTAAATGATCGATAAAATGAGAAAATGATCAAGGGAACCTAACTATGATTTTGCAAGACCTATTCATCGATACCCCACTTGCCATAGTCTATCGACTTTAATTTTTTAATTTGTTACATTATGGTTTCTAGAGGGCGCCATTTTGTTTTTTCTCAAATTCGGCTTCCACAGTGATACTCTACTGATATACTCGGCATAAACTGGTGCAAGAATCATCAAAATCGGTCCACGCGTTTAGGCTGTAGCTGTCCTGCAAGGAACAAAAATACATATATAGACTGATGAACACATAACCCTGTGCGTTCCGCAGTCGGGTAAAAAAGATGATGTAACTGTGGTGGTGTGGTGAGGTATAATCTCTTTCCGCGCTGTATCCGATCTGATTGCAATATTAGTGACTCGAAAACTAAGCCAGAATATCAGATGATATCTATCAATTAAAAGTTAAGTTATATAGCATCAGCTGCGACCTCATTAAGCTGTGACTTAAATCTGGATTCTAGAACATTTGAAGGTTGAACGCAAAAAGAGGTCAGTGAAAAGGACGTAATCCTTCTACCCCCGGCATTTTAACCGAATGTCGGCAACCGCACTAAAGATATTTCAACGACGAGCCGGAAATAAATTTTCACACCATCTAAAACTATATCTATAGCGGTTGTGCCTTTTTTAAATATAATATATCCTACTCAACTTATTTTGTGTGTTTATCAGCATAAAAACACGAATATAATCAAGCAGCGATGGATCGCCTTGATTTTTTCATGGCTGTAGCTGTTAAAGACCGAGTGTCTCATTATCCTATACTTTTTATTACAATAAAATGAAAGATTCTCCATGGGATTTTAAAAACCTAAATCCACTAAGTTGAAGACTGCTCCGTCCGTTCCGTCAGAATTCAATACGTACCGCAATCTATATATATATATACATAAAATTCAAAGTCCTGACTGACTGACTGACTGACTGAATGACTGACTGACTTATATATCAACGCACAGTCTAAAAGAAGTACTTGTGTCATAGTTTTTTAAAATTTTACCCCCATAGGATTAAAATAGAGGTTTAAACTTTGTATGAAAATCTGTCATTTTCAACTTGGTATTTGGAATTTCGGTTTGAAATGAAGAATTACGTGATTCACAGTTTTTGAACATTTTATCCCCAAGGATGTTAAATAGAGAGTTTGTCCTTCAATCACGCCGCAACAGAGCAACGGATCAACTTGATATTTTGCATGAGTATCCAGTTGAGGTCCTGGAGAGTGCTACTAAGCTACTTTTTATACCGGAAAATTCCTGCGGGGAAAAAACTTAAACCACGCGGACGAAGTCGCGGGCATCTGCTAGTTTTTATGTGTAAACACTATAATAAAAATAAATAAGATTTACTAACTGCCAGCATACAGGTCAAACCAATAGATTTAGTACTTTTTTAACCGACTTCAAAAAAGGAGGAGGTTCTCAATTCGTCGGAATCTTTTTTATTTTTATTTTTTATGTAAGTATGTTCCCCGATTACTCGAAGACGCCTGGACCGATTTCAAAAATTCTTCTGTTCTGATTCTTTTGTTTGAAAGGGCATACTTCCCAAGTGGTCCCATATTTTATCGAAATCGGTCGAGCGGTTTTTAAAATATCAACAATAAAATAAGTACTTTGTATAGCGTGTGCTTGTTGTTGTAATGTTGGCGCGGGTGTTGGAAGTCGGTTGTTTAAAAAGAATTTTTTAAATTAAATTATTTTTAAATCCTAATCCATGCAAATGCAGCATGTTTGATAAGTGTGTGCGCAGCCTAACGATATCTAGACAGAAATAATATTATCTATCGAAATAGCTGACACTTTATACACTTCAGATTCGGATTCATACACTCGTATATAATATCCTAGATGATTTCATGATGATGATGATAAGTTAGTAACGGCCTAATACTAAAAAGTCAATTTAATTTTTTCCGGCCATCTTTAGTTAGTAAATAAAAGTATTAATTTATCAAATAAATAAATGAAATCACTTGAAGCAGTGATAGGATTCTCACGTAAACACTTAGATATTACTAGATGATCCCCGCGACTTCGTCCGCGTGGATTAAGTTTTTTTGATTCCCGCGGGAGCTTTTGAATTTTCCGGGATAAAAAGAAGCCTATGTCCTTCCCCGGGATACAACCTATCCCTATACCAAATTTCATCAAAATCGGTTGAAGAGTTATTTTTTTATTCCCGCGAGAACTCTTGAATTTCCCGGGATAAAAAGTAGCCTATGTCCATCCCCGGGATGCAACCTATCCCTGTACCAAATTTCATCAAAATCGGTTGTACAGATGGGCCGTGAAAGCGTAGCAGACAGACAGACAGACAGACAGACAGACAGACAGACACACTTTCGCATTTATAATATTAGTTTGGATTTTGATTATAATTATTAAGTCATTCGATTCGATTTAACGCCCCACCTTTAGGATGTATATGCTTTATTTTAGTTGAGAATTTGAGCAAAGACCTCTAGTATTTTGGTGACTAATTGAATTCTTAATAAAAGTTCTACTTCAATCTATACTTTACCCTGAAGCCAGAAGAAAACTTGTTCATTAATCACTGAACATAAAAGGGGTCAGTGTAAATTACGAAAGCTATCAATTGTCTAACTCCAAGAAATAAATCCAATATGCCTTAAATCCTACGTACTAGTTTTTACCAAAGATTTATTTAACGTAAATCGTTAAAATAAAAGAACACTAGTCTACAAGTCACGTATTTCTATTTTGTTCGACAAGATTCATTTAAACCTAAAACCTTGCGAGTAAAGTTTAACAGATAAATCTATTTAAAATCGACTGACTTTTTTAGCATCCTCAGCTTTAAAATGGGACCACGTAAACTGATAGTGTTAGTTACTTTTCACCTCTTTTCGATCATTTTTAATAAGCAAGTGCGTAAACCCTATCTATATAACTGGGTATTTGACTACTGTTCTAATAAATTATTTTTTAGTGGTTAATAATATAAAAGTCGTAATATCTAGATCCCCTGAAGTTTTATGTTTAAAAACCATTTTAAACTATCGATATCGAAGTGAAAAAGTGCATCGACTTTTTATGACGTCTTGAAAAGAAGTTGCTGATGCTGATTTGACTTATTGTCAAATACCCAAATGTAACAGCACTTTCACACATCAAGACACGCGGAAGCGTGTCCAGCCAAAGTCCAAAAAAGAAAGAACTGGCAGCACCGTGTGTAATATTACACGAACCATTTGGAGCCACTTTTGACCCCCTCATAACTCAAAAACTATTACACTTAAACATGTCAAATTTGGCTCATATATTGAGACCCGCGAGATACGTATGTGCTCCAAATTTCATAAGCACACCTCAAATGGTTATTTAGATATAAACGTCCAAAAATCGTCATTTTTATGATCTACCTACGGATAGATCAAAACTCTGACACGGGGCATACTACCATCGCTTAAAGCCGTATTATTTTAATATTGTTGACGTTCATGTTTTAGTGTTATAATCATTATTTTAAGGACGTCAAAGTACGTGACATTCAACCGTTACTTTGAAATAATACTGCTTTAAGCGGTGGTAGTAACTCCCTCGTCCACTTCCTGCGGCAACTTGCATTACATTCTACGCATAGTGCATGCACAACTAAATAAAACAAGAGTAGTTAAGTAAAAAAAAAACTCCTATTACATAAATCATACTGCAGGTCTTTGTTTAAATTCGTTATTTTGTGTTATTAACTATTGAAAATGACACATAATTATTATTTTAATGTAAATAATAATGAATAATAATATAGTTGCATTAAAACCTTACCTTCGTATTCACGCATTTTGTGCAACGAAACGTCATTGACAGAAAAGAAGAAGAAACGTATTTGAAGTCGTCAGTTCAAGTTGTCAGTCATTGTGATTTTTAATCATTGTTTATAGTGGTTTTAGTGATATCGACTGTTTACCGTGCTTGTTTTCAATGTTTCCCAAAAACTTTTGCTATACTATAATATGGATTCGATCTCGCCGACTTCGCGCTATATTCCATGGATGACCATTGTTTGCAATTTGGGTACGTTACGTTGAGGTGCATAAATTGTCACCTGAGTGTAAACAGGATGCTAAGACCTGTTGTTACCATGGGTGGGCTCACCATCGAAATGATATTGTTGCACCGGCAGCTTTCTTGATAATGTAACGACAGTGATTACCTATTTAATATGAAGATGAATAAATCAATGAACTAATAGAAAAGTCCTATTACAGTGTAAAGGATTATTTGAATGATAGCAAGGCATGGGTATGAATTGTTACAGCGGCTGATTATGTAACTGTTATATTGTATATATAATTTCAAATATTTGTGAGATGGTGATAATAAAACAAACACAGTTGAGTTTGTTGCGGGCTCTTCTCAGACCAGGGCACGTTTGGAACCCTCGTAGCTTTAGTTTTAAGATACCGTAGTTAGTTATCACCATCACGTCTTAAGCTCTGTAAGCATGACGTTCAGAAGGTGTACTTTATAGGTACCTATTTTGAATAAATATGTTTTGAGTTTGAGATTGTGTTCAATAATTTCTGTACAAAAAGAAATGATATCCCATCAAAAACATAAATGTAAAATGAGAGCCAAAATCCAAAATTGTGATATGTATATAATATATGCATTGGTTGTTGACTTCAGCGACAAAAGAAGTGAGATCTAAATGGGTGCCAAAGTTCAATGGTCAGTCCTGCAATTTATTTATAACAACATAAAATATTTTATAACAACTTAAAATATCATTTCTTCTTATAACTTAGGATAATATGTTGAAGACTAAGGCTTTGGCTTGGCTAGTTTTCATATACGAATTATAGCCTTCGCAAGTTGTAAAGCTGTAAGTTCTTATTTTATTCTTCCGAAAATTTGGCTTGCTAGTAGAAACTGTACTTTTAGGTACCTACTTAATAATAATTCGTATATGGAAACTAGCCAAGCCAAAGCCTTAGTCTTCAACATATTATCCTAAGTTATAAGAAGAAATGATATTTTAAGTTGTTATAAAATATTTTATGTTGTTATAAATAAATTGCAGGACTGACCATTGAACTTTGGCACCCATTTAGATCTCACTTCTTTTGTCGCTGAAGTCAACAACCAATGCATATATTATATACATATCACAATTTTGGATTTTGGCTCTCATTTTACATTTATGTTTTTGATGGGATTTGATATAATGCAATGAAACGAAACTGACGATTTCCTGCAATCTTCGTCCTCTTTTCGAAATAACTCCCTTTTATTTGAAACTAGATCATGCCCGGGACTTCGTCCGCGTTGATTTAGGTAGGTTATTTGATTCAAGCGGAAACTCTTGATTTTTTTGGGATTAAAAGCCTAGCCTATGTCCTACCCCAAGATACAATAGGTTGCAGGGATAGGTCCCTACAACCTATTGTATCCCATATATGTACTTATCCACTAAATTTCATCAAAATCGGTTGAACAGGTGGCCAGTGGAAGCGTAGCAGACAGACAGACACATTTTCGCATTTTTAATATTAGTACGGATTTGGATGTTTGTGTAAATTTTGTGTTTGCCCGGTCAGAATTTAAGGCTAGATCTATTTTGCCACGGGAAGACAGAGATAAAAAGAACCTGTATACAAGTGGATGAATTTCGGGAAAAAGCTAGCTTAACAAAATATAAATCCTGAAACAAGCTGAAACGATGCAGTTTTACCAAAGGCTCGGGGTGTAGAGCAAATTGTATTCGGCTTATCACACTTGCAATCGCACGCGGAAATAGTACGTGAAACCGAGTGTTGGTATTACTTGTTTCCTTTTACAACTACTACATACCTAATTTCAGTGTTTTGCAGAGTTATTTTATACGGCGGGGGATTTTTGAAAACTTTCGGTTTTTAAGCTATTGCATAGCTTCTATCGCGGGCCTTGAGCGTGGAGACCGAATCCAGAAATTCCGTAACGAAAAAAAACCTTACGCTTTGGTTGCTATGACTACATTGTGTTGTTGACTTCAATTTGTTGAAAATAAAAAGACTAGTTTTATGAAAAGATGATTTTGGTTGCAATGACTACTAGTGTTGTTGACTTCAAATTGTTGAAAATATAAAAGCGAAATAATTTTAATTCTTTAAATTTTTTTTTAAGAATTATGTTTTTAAAACATAATTCTTTAAAATTACAACAACAACAACAACAACAACAAGTAGTCATAGCAACCAAAGTGTTAGGTAAGTTGATAAAAAATGCTATGCAATAACTTTACCGCGGCAGTCTCCGAGTGCCACACGTCTTTCTTAATTATGTAACGTAATCTTGCCTTCAAATTATTTAATGCGAAAGTTTGGAAGTTTGTATGTTTGGATGTTTGTGACTCCTCCACGCTAAAGTAACGGAACAGATCTAGCTGAAATTTGGTATGGAGATAGCTTATAACTTGAATTAACGCATAGGCTACATTTTTGCGCGGAAAATTAAAGTGATTCCACAGGAAACAATTAACTCACGCTGATGGCTTTTGTTTAATATATAATTTACTAGACTAGATAATGTCCGCTACTTCTAGCGGACATTATCTAGTCTAGTAAATTATAATTCAAAGCGCTTTTTAGAAGGTAAGATAAGTTATTTAAGTTATTTAATTAGCTAACACGGTTAGCTAAGCCAAGGCGAGTCAGCTAGGGGGAGTAGAGGGAGATCATGTCTATACTATGTACCTATACTTCTATACTAACATTATAAATGCGAAAGTTTGGATGGATTGATGTTTGTTATTCAATCACGCCAGAACGGCTTAACGGATCTGAATGAAATTTGACACAGAGATGATTATCGTCTGAAATAACACATAGGCTACTTTTTAACTCGAAACATTAAAGGGTTTCCAAAGAAACCGAAAAACCTCAATCCACAAGGATGAAGTCAAGTAGCAATTCACAAATCTTTTAATATTTATTGAACCGTAAAAATGTTTTTGGGGTGTGAATTGCTCAAAATTCAATTAAAAAACCAATTTCATGTACCTACTCGCTGTGCAATTTACCAATTTGCTCCTAAACTCTCAAGCCCTGTTTACGTCACTGCGCATAATTACGGACAGAACAATCCTATGCCTATGCGTGTTTAAACAATGCTTCCTCCATTTCACTCGTTAGTTACTCTTCCGCTTTAAATTACTTACTCTAACATTCAAATTTTAAAACTAATAACTATCATAGGTAATAGATGTTTAACATTTACTTTTTATTCTACATATTTACATAATTTTTATGGTGATCTTTCTTATCGTATTGAGGCCCGTGTCTAAAAAATCCTAATCATTTGAGAGTTTCAAACGTAAATCGCTTGAACTGTTTAAGGAAATCATAGGCATATTGGCTTTCGATTTGTAAGCATCTAAAAGAGTTTGAATTAGCTGCTTGATAAATGTAAATGAGTACGATATTCTTACACAATTGCGCTACAGAATTTCATTAGAAAAGCATGCCAAGATTCTCATAGATTTCCATGAATATTGTTTACACTTACCATCCTGCGATTTGCTTACCTTCACTCAATCTCGCTCAATTCAACCCATTGCCGGCTCACTACTGAGCACGCGTCTACTCTGAGTATGAGAAGAGTTTTGTCATAGTCCACCACGATGGCCAAGTGCGGACGGGCAGACTTCACACGCCTTTGAGATCATTATAAAGAACTCTTAGGCATGCATGCTTCCACGCGATGTTTCACCGTTAAACAAGAAATACTTATTTTCATACCTACTTATACCTAAAACCTCTAAATTTAAAGAGAAAGGTGGTAATGAAATGGATTAAAATTCATTTATACAAATTGAACTCGATCTACACTCGAACAAGATGAACTGCTAGGAAATAAATTTTCACTTTCAGAATTTTAGAAAAGTTGTAGTTTCATTTCGGTTTTATATTTTATTCTTCATTAGAAACCACAAAACTGTAAATCTTCTTCTTATCTAAATATGAAAAGAAAAGTGTTTATGCTCACATGCAAAGTACATCGCGTACTAGTACCACAGAATAGGCAATAGCTGGTACATAGGTTTTGTGTCCAAATCGTAGAAGAAACTGCCGTATTACAAAACGTTGCCGTTTTGTAATGCGGTGGTTTGACCTATAGACGGATTTTCGTTATTATACGTTCTACAATTTGGCTGCCCACATTGCCCTCAGCCGGATTGTAATCAAGTTGCAGTGTAGAGCGACCATTAACAAAATAAATAGGCTCCGCCAGAAAGCCCTCTAGGTAGACAAGACTGCGTGGGGTCGGGGTACCCAGATCTCATTAAGACCCAGAGCTCATTTCACGCTGATTTACAAAACGGCGGCTCATAAATTTTACATAACGCCTAGCCATTTCGAAGAACGCGAAGCTCTGATTCAATGCGGTGAACGTTCGTTCAGTAATATTACAATCTGGCTAAACATGGAGATTGTAACGTTAGAAAGGTGTAACGGCACTGTTTTGTAATATGGCGATCCAAAGTAGGTACGCAGAATATATTGTAAAACTATTACAATAAAAGTTGTTTATATTTATATAATTTTTATTACATAAATATTTTGTCACCAACTTCGAACATCGCGAAGTTCATATCAGCGATGGGGGTGCGAGTTGTAAAAGTTTGAAGTAAGTAATTGTATAACTTTTTGACCCGCACGTTCTCGCCTTTATATATTACGTTTTTTCACATACTTATAACCAACATTTTTGTACTTTTTACTGCGTTTTAGATATTTGAATTTGATTTACTTAACTAAACTGGCTTAATATCTTACTATTGTTGCCTTAGCTATATAATTCTCTTAATAGGTTTCTTTAGTTCTAAATCTGTTTCAAATGTCTCATGTCAATTGATTTTTACCACACGCCTATGTTGTTGAATACTATATGTATCTATACAAGATCATAATATAATATTACTGCAATAATGAATTGAATTTAAATATTAAAAAAATATTTGAGCAAATCTAGAAATAATAGTAGGTACCTATGTATTTAGTCAAAATACCATAGTAATATGAACGTTCACTATTTTTACGACTGCGCCAGATGATTATAGTATTATTTTTCGAATACAATCAAAACAGTTTAAACCTTAATCATTTGTGTTAAATATAAAACAGTGAAATCAACTTTGAATAAATAAAAGGAAAATAAACTTATATGTACTTTCAGATAACTAGTAGGTAAGTATTTTCTAGATTATTATAAAAATATATCGCAGAACGAATGGAGTAGGTAATTATTATCATTGATTTCGAGAAAAAGATATTTTATACACCGCCCTTTCGCCGCCCGCCCACCGTGATAACGCACCCGACCCTTATCACTACACGCTCTTACCGTTTGTCGTGAAATTTATCACCGATGAGCGGAAGCAAGCGAAGATCTCCTTCTCGGAATTTCCTCCGAATTAACGAGCCGTAAACTCGTGAACAAGTTTCGGGTCTTTTTCAGTCACTTACACGATCACTAGAAACGACACTTACATTTTCGAGTCAACACTTCACAATTATTTTTCTTTTTATACTCAATCCATTAGTTCTAAAACATCAGTACATTTAATTTAAATTACACAAAAAGTGCTCAGTTTATAGCGGTAAAGTCAAAAATATTTAATAATAATAGTCTTTGGATAATAATTTGTTCGGTGTTCAGCAGCTCCAAAATGACACTGAAGCAATTCCACGTAAGGAAGGAAGGTTTGAGGTTGTAATATTGTCGCGCGCTGCGTCTGAAATGTCAAACGTTGCGGTGTGGGCGGAACGACGTGCGGGGTCAAGGCAGTCGCTCGCCTGGCGGCCAGCTGCGGACTGCGCGGGTGACACTGAGTGGAGTTGCGAGCCCAACCGCCCGCACCTGCGGCTGCGGCGCACGCGCCCCACGGGGATCGATACACCCCGCCCCAACCACCATCGCGCCCGCCGGGGTGCCTCGGCCCACTCACGCATTCGTCGCGACGCAACTTAAGACACGCTCGCTTAAGATATCCTCCCGCAGTTCCTCCACTTTTCTAGTGAACTAAGCAAATGTAAACGCCGTCACAAACAAATACAGTTGAGTTACTTGCAAAAGCTAAAGTTTTGATTCGCTACTTAGAACTCTACTTATAACTTTTTGAAGCAAAATTATATTGTAGACTGTTAAAATAAATAAATATGTCTGTAATTCAGAAATTCACACTAACACTTCAACTAACCTACCTACCGAATATTACTTAATATTATAATTATTATGACTTAAACTTTTTTCTATGTTTTATGTAACCAGCTACCTTGTTTTTATTTTCAAAGTAACTAGCAACTCCAGCAGTTTAAAGCATATTCTGTACATCACAAAAATCAACAATGCCCTGAAAATGCTGATGTACTCATTCACTTAACTCACGAAATATTCCAAAAAAGAATATCATAATGGGTAGGTACCCAGCCTATCAGGTGTACGGTAACAAAGCTGACTTGATATTATTTTTACCAAGTTAACTCCTTATATATATTTACGTGTTTTTATACGGTTTCAGAATGAAAAAGCAATAATTATATTTTCCTTATTTCTGTAGCAGATTCATACTAATATAATAAACACGAAAGTGTGTCTGTCCCTTCTCAACAGATTTGAAGAAATTTGGTATAGAGGTAGTTACATCCCGGGCTACATACATACATATACTACTTTTTTCCCTGGAAATCTAAGGAGTTCCCAGGGAAATAAAAAATCTTAATCTTAAACAAAGTCAAGGGCATCATCTAGTAAAATATAATGAAAATCACTCAATATGCTGAACCACTCGCAACAATGTACTTGACGATTCTTCATTGTCACGTTGAAACCCTTCTCATCGAAATAGATGAGAAAAAAATCCTACAACTCGAACCCGGCTGACTACGTCTCAACCCTCTTGACATAATAGGAACACAAGGCCATTTTAAAAGATTCTAAAAATAATACTCTCTCTTACATCCGACCTACTCCAATACAACGAAAAATCGTTGAAACTAACCGCATTTTATTTTAAAACTAGGTTTTATTTTAAAGACGATCCAATAGGTACTTATTAGATTCGTGCTTCTCAATGGATTTGTCTATTCTAAGTTAGTAACGGCCTAATACTAAAAAGGCAATTTTATTTTTTCCGGCCATCTTTAGTTAGTAAATAAGAGTATTAATTTATCAAATAAATAAATGAAATCACTTGAAGCAGTGATAGGATTCTCACGTAAACACTTAGATATTACTAGATGATTCCCGCGACTTCGTCCGCGTGGATTAAGTTTTTTTGATTCCCACGGGAACTTTTGAATTTTCCGGGATAAAAAGAAGCCTATGTCCTTCCCCGGGATACAACCTATCCCTATACCAAATTTCATCAAAATCGGTTGAAGAGTTATTTTTTTATTCCCGCGAGAACTCTTGAATTTCCCGGGATAAAAAGTAGCCTATGTCCTTCCCCGGGATACAACCTATCCCTGTATCAAATTTCATCAAAATCGGTTGAACAGATGAAAGCGTAGCCGACAGACAGACAGACAGACAGACAGACACACTTTCGCATTTATAATATTAGTATGGATATGGATATATCTTAATATTAAATACGACTGTAGGGAACCGTGACTTGATTTTATGTAAAAACATAATCTTATCATAAATTCATAGCGTATTTTATTAACTTACGACTACACTGTAAAAATATTTTCTGAGGAGAAATAATGCAACTGAGCTCAGGGAGCTGATAAATTTAAGACATTACGGAACGCCCCGTTGGCTTTCATCTCCTGAAGAACGTTATAGGCAGTAAGAGGTCAAATTATTATGAAATTATTTTACGTTTTTCAATATGCTGCCAAAGTCGTGGTTTGGCCAGTCACTTAATTCAGTGTACAGTCTATAATAGTGCGTAACACTATATAACATGGTTAAATAATAATATGCCAATATGCCTTATATGACTGTCTCGTTGGTTTAGTGGTTGGCATGTTCGACTGCGGCCGGCGAGGTCCCGGGTTCGTGTCCCGGGTCGGGCCATAATTGAGTATTGGGTTTTTCTGACTAGAAATTCTCAGTACTAGCCCGGAGTTAGGAAGTTGGCGGTGTTGCACCCCCGTGCCTCGGAGAGCACGTTAAGCCGTCGGTCCCGGTTATTATCACTAACATGATAATAGTCGTTAAAGCCCGTCAACCCGCATTGGAGCAGCGTGGTGGGTCTAAGCTCTAATTCCCTCTCTCCTATGAGAGTGGAGGCCTGTGCCCAGCAGTGGGACGTTAATGGGCTGTAGTGGTGGTGGTGGGATGCCTTATATCACATTACACTGCTTAAACGTGGACACGTATTTCCACAATGTGAAATATGTTATGCAACAGATGTTTCAGCACGTCAACATACCACATCAACCCATGTCATCAATATATGTACAATTAAATCAAATTCTTATATTTATGATCATACTTACCTAGTACAAATACTTCCAAAAAATAAACATTTAACATGTTATAGGTTTTAAATGCTTGTGGCGTATTTCTAGACTCAGTGCCAGTCGTGGTATGCGGTGTGACGTGACGTTTTACTGAAAATATAGTATATTATATACATATATCTTACATAATATCAACACCTACCTCAAGCCGCTGGTTTTAGACACTTGAAATTTTGCATGTAGATTTTCTGTTCAACGTAGACCTCCTAAGAATAGATATTCAGAAATAACACCAGAGAAGATCCGGGACGGTAACCTTCTTAGTATTAAACGAATATTAAGGTGATATTTTTAATTGGATGATATTTTTATAAATAAAACCTTGAAAGTTAATTAAAGCTGCCTGGGATAAGCAATGTTTCAATAGTTGCCTGGCCTCTAAGGAGTTGCATGTAGAAAGGCAATCCCAATTTATAGCTCGCTAAATCAGATCCCAGTACCATTACAGCCTACCCACTGCCGAAACGCTATCAAGGTTGTTACGAAGATTAACTTTTCTTTTTACCTTGATCTAAAACTGTTTTTTCCATAGAGCATAGTAGCGATAGCTTTTTAACTTAGAAGAGTACCGCCATGTTTAATAAGTAGTGATTTTGTAATATTTGTAATATTATTATTGTTTGAATTTTTCAAAAATAAAACGGTGGAACTAATTAAAATCGATTCAAAATGCTAGCATAGATAGCTAGTTCCTACCGATTATCTTGACAGTTGAAATTCATAGCACATTAGTATACAGTTTGATAAGGCAATATGCGGCATATAATTAATTATTAAGATTTTGTATTTTCCGGTCCGTTTATTTTAATCATTTGAGGCTACATTATTAGCGAACCCACGTTCCATTTTTTTTCAACCGACTTCAAAAAAAGGAGGAGGTTCTCAATTCGACTTTTTTTTTTTTTTTAATGTTTGTTACCTCAGAACTTTTCACTGGGTGGACCGATTTGGATGATTCTTTTTTTATTTGAAAGGGCATACTTCCCATATGGTCCCATATAAATTTTATCGAAATCAGTCGAGCGGTTTTTAAAATATCAACAATAAAATAAGTACTTTGTATAGCGTGTGCTTGTTGTTGTAAAGTTGGCGTGGGAGTTTAAAGTCGGTTGTTTAAAAAGAATTTTTTATATTAAATTATTTACTGAACCAACAAAAAGTTCCCTTTGCCAAAATAGGACGTACATGAAACGCGGAAAAGAGCTTCACATCTTTGGAGCGGTGACCTCCGTGGGACTATCCTCCCTCTAATTTTAATATTATTTTAGTACATCGAGTGGAAAAAATTTAAAAGAAATTCTTAAATGCTTGAAAATTGGAACAAATACCTGCCCTTGTGATTTGCATTTTTTTCAGGCTTAGAGACAAACCTAGAGTTATGCGCGCGGAATTTCACTAATGCCGTATTATGTCCAGTTGACGTAGAATATCGGCACCCTTTACTTGCTGAAATAGTAGGTGTTTTATCAACGAAGAAGAACCGAAGTGAAATTTCCGCTTAGATTTTTCAGTGTTTAAGCGAAGTTTAGCTCATTAAATTCGCTAGATTTATCGCCAGCCTTAAATCAGGGTTGATAAATATTCATCACTGTTTAGGCCAAACAGTCAAAAGCACTTCGCAAGATATTAATGATAAAAATATACACAATTTTTTCTATTTTTATTATCATTCATAACAATATTTCGTCACGTGTTTAAATAAGCACATGAATTTTTTATTACTGTTCAGTCCACTACAGCGCATTAACGTCCCACTGCTGGGCACAGGCTTCCACTCTCATAGGAGAGAGGGAATTAGGGCTTCGACTCACCACGCTGCTCCATTGCGGGTTAGCGGTAGACTGTTCAGTCAATTCACATCAATAGTAGCCGTTATTAACTTTTTAATGAGCCTCGACTGTCTACTAAAAAAATGTTTTGGATTATGTATATATTGTATTTTGCTTTTGGCTATTCTTAGATTACCGTGAATTTAAAGCTACTTCACCTGCACCAAATTAAATTCAAAGGTATTTTGTACATAAATGAATGAGGAAAAAAATAAGAATCCGTTCTTATGCAAAAAGAAAACAACGTAAATCTTGCAATAATTCAAAGAAATTATTTCGGTTCATTGAATACTTTTTAATAAAATGTCTTTTTGAAAGCCTTTTGAAGTTTTCAGTGACAAAAACCGAATTAGATACTATCTTTCTTGTTAGAAATAAACGCCTACGTAGCTGCCTATATGCTACGGTTTTGCTACGCTGATGGGTAAACTATACACGGTTAAAAGTTACGCTATATCACTTCAATGGAGATTTTTAGATAAATTATCTTTTTGAAAGCCTTTTGAAGTTTTTAATGAGAAAATCCGAATTAGATACTATCTTTCTTACTAGATATAAACATCTACGTAGCTGCCTATATGCTACGGTTTTGCTACGCTGATGGGTAAACTATACACGGTTAAAAGTTACGCTATATCACTTCAATGGAGATTTGGAGATAAAACGTCTTTTTGAAAGCCTTTGAAGTTTTCAATGAGAATATCTGAATTAGATACTATCTTTCTTGCTAGATATAAACGCCTACGTAGCTGCCTACGTGCTACGGTATAGCTACGGCGATGGGTAAACTATACACGGCTACAAAATTAAGCTGTACAGTGTACACTAACAGCTCTGAGTTTGACATTGCAAATTCGATTGATCGTATTCAGCGTTCGATCACATTAGCGTCAAATGTAAAATGGACCCAAAAGCTCTGGCTTTAAAGTCACAAATTCAGCGTTTGGAGCGCTGTCTGTCAATAAATACACGAAATTATGAAATGAGCTCTAAACCAATGCAGTTAAGGTTAATTTTACTTTAACGCTAATCTGATCGAACGCTAGATACGATCAATCGAATTTGCAATGTAAAAACTCAGAGTAAGCGTACTGCTTGTAACAGCTAACACCTATGTACTACACTTAAACTACAGCGGATGTTGTATATGAATTTGATTTTATTGAATTTAATTTATGAATGTTATGAAATTACTTTTTTAGATTGAGAATTGAGTGGTAATTTGTTAGATTTAATAAATTGACATTAAAACATCTCATCCAATTAAAATTTTATCCCTCAGAGAAACTTTAGCCTTCGGTCCTAGATACAAGTACCTGACGCAAATGGATACTTGTATTTATTTATTACAAATTAATTACCCATTTTAATAAAATCCTAAGCTGTAAAAATACATATTACTCATGAAGACGAACATAAACTCCGTAAATATTACAGAGGTACTTTAAAAATCCGTTGCTGACGTAACGACAACGTTGCGACATGGACATCGTCGTAGTACTAAAAGAAGAGCTAGTCTTTTTTACATTTAAGGCGAAAACACACTGCGGACAAAGAAAATTGTCTGACGGACCAAAAGTCGTTTCACCGTAGTGCATTTTCGCCCTTTGCCGTTTTATAAAGTTAGACTTCAACTCACGTTGCTTCGGATGCTACAGAAATAAGTTTTAGTTTTTTTCGTATCGTATAATTAATGGGCACTATTCCAGAAACAAATAACATCATTCACTGAATGTCGTACCACATTTACGATCGTACCTGATTCAATACCATCATGTCTTATCGGACTGTTATCGGACGGTTGAAAAGTAGGTACATATTCCAGGTCGAGTGCGGCGCTGTTTGCGCTACAAACACCGGCCCCTCAACCCTCACTCGCCGCCCGCCAACAAATCCAGACGTCAATCATCCACCGGTAACTTATTGGAAACGATTTTTATATTTCTCTTTAAACAAATCCATGCATGTTAAAAATTCCCTTTCGTGTCTGTTTCATACTGTATGCGAAGGGTCAACGTATACAGATCGAATAGAGTGGACGTTAGTGATTTGTTAGTACCTAATTTACACTCAGCTTAGGATGATACCTCGTCATAAGGTTGGTTAAATTTTATAAAAATACGACAAGAAATAAAATTGAAACTGAAAAACAAAAATTGTAAACAACAGTTCAATGGCTGCGTGGCACATAGAACTGTCATTGATACTGGCATGTTGTGATGGTACCGGCGTGATCGTCTTAGCTAATAAAATATCGTGGCTAGTATAAGTGAGGAAACCTATAAACCTAAGGAAAGGGAAAATAACACTGTAGAGTTAGTGGCACCTTCAGTATCCGGTAGTCGTATTTGTTTGTCATGAATTACCAGTAAAACTGGTACTTAGCTTCACTACGCTGGGTGAACGCGTAAGGCAGACCTAATCAATCCGTCTGAATTTTGGTATTTTGTATCGATACCTTACCGCGGAATTTAACTTAGAGTTATTTAAATTATGACATAGTAACATGTAATAAATCGAGTTTGCAAATCAGGGTCGGATTGAATGGTTGCTGATTACGTGTATTTCCTTTTAAGGCATCTTAGCTGACCAATGGTAACCGAGCACGGGGACATTTCCCTACGCCTGCACGAGGCCTTTAATCATTGTTATAGGGGCTGCATTTCGACCTCCTTTATGCGCTCCGACGCGAATTAATTTCCACATCCGTAAACGGCTGGATCTATCTTTTATGGGCATTTTAGCCCGCCCCTTGGTCCATGGACTTAATTTTTATATCATTTTATATAGTAAGGTTTATGAATTGGCCAATTCAAAGTCGGAGGTCGATCTGCGGGAGGAGTTTGTGTTTGGTGTGCTGAACCATTGCTGCCGGCTTTTCACCACGCAGCCATGAAGCCGATTACTTTGACTATATTGTCAATCACTATCAATCAAATTATCAATATTAAGTATAATTCCCAATCAACCAAAGTGCCAAATACTCTACGGTTACGTCCCATTTCTCGATACAATAGTCGTATACCTGACCCTTTGTTTCATGTAGCTCGCCCGCTTTGTCCCTCGCTCTCGCCGCTGTAGATCGCCGTCTCGTTTCAAATGCTATATAATTATGCTAGAAAAAAAACCTGTTGTTCCCTGCTGCCGCTAATACCTCATGTACACAGCTCAGGCCTATTTAGCCCTTATGCCAAATTTGTAAAAGCAGTAATTTCCTAGACTGCGTTAGATTTAGCTATTCATTTTAGCCAATACTCGCTCTATTGTATAAAAAGTAGTGTATGGATTTTGCTTATAGCAAAATACTGCTTCTAGATTTTAACTAAGAATTTATCCTGCAGACCTAAATTAAATATGATAACTTATATAGAATCTACCTAGCTCGTTTCTTTAAGGTTAAGAATCGTGACTGTAAACCTAGATATGTGGGGTGAAATTCATTATTGGAATATTATTCGTAACCTCTAGCACACGTCATTTAATGGTAATTATTATTAGGACAAAAGGTAGGTAAGTGTTCAGATCTTAATAGCTTCCAATAATAAATCTGTAAGGTTACTTATCTATAATAATAAAAGAGAGATTGTTAATATTATTTACTTTTATTGTCTGAAAGTTTATTTATATTACTCCACATGGAGTGTTATTAAAGAGAAGACACTGATTTTAATTTATTTACACCAAATTCGATTGTTGAAGCAATCGTATCAATTTGGTGGGAAAATTCTCGTTACCTAGGCTTCCTAAAGTAAGAGAAAAGAGAATTTCCAAAGATAAAAACTCTTACAGCCGCTTAGGACTAATATACACCTTATTTTTAACTATATACACACATGCACACAGTTTTAATTCATGATTTATAATAAAGAAAGATTTAAGGCACAGATTATATAACTCTAGACAAAGAATATACTCTAGGTATGTCACCAAGGTTCACAGCTTTAGGTAATTTTGTCGTTAAATTAATTAAATCATTCCCAACTCAATGTTTGATGCGGGAGTATTTACAATACAGCAAGGTCCAAACATTGCACGGAATACGCCTTTTACCCAATTCTTTTTATACAACATTATAAGCAGAAAGATAATGGTAACTATTTGCATTATCAATATAATAATATCTATTTGTGACCAATTTTTATTCTCACTTTTCATCATCAACTCATACACAAAATCTAGGCTAGCGTCTGCATCCATTTAGCCAGGCGTCCTATGACTAGATGTCTTAAACGATTTACTCGACCTTATTATGAACCTTGTTTACGATACCTTATTTAATTTAATTGTGTACTTTACCGAATATTCAGCAACCAGCTTCACTCACTACAATCACTTATAATAGCCTATTCCCCGAAAGAACTTATCTATAAAATGATCTGAATCTATACAACCATTTAATTAAGTGGAAAAGTATAAATAAACACCGTTAATTTTACAAACAACTTTAGACCCAATCTTTACACTGAACTATATTATACTCTTATACGTTATAGATTCGCGGATTTGAGGACTCTCCTCTCTGAATCGCGCTCGGAGCTTGAATAATGAATGAACCCTTTTCCCGAAGTCGTCACCTCTTATCCACTGCCAGCCTTTTCCCCCAGCGAGTGCCACTGCAAAAAAACTACACACAGTATTTGTTCCTCTCATTGGTCACATAATTTCCATGCATTTGTATTGACCAATAATCGCGAAGTCGCTTTGACCCCGCCCTTTCCCTAGGAACTTTTTTTTTCTTAAAGATTTCTACAGTATTAAATTTTAAATTTTGTTTTTTATAGTTAGCGGTCCGTCAACATCTGGTATCGATTTCTATCAACGCTGCGTTCACTACACAATGTAGTCGACTCGTATTTATTGCCTTCTTTAATTTTAGCTGTCTGGCCAAATTGAAATTTTGGTGTTTTATGACTGTTTGTAAAGCCATTTCTGTTTAAGTGCGTAAACCCTGTTGATTTTTAGGCGATAAATAACGTAGTATCGCATTTCAATGACCCTTAGGTTTCGCTAAATGTCTTTCCCCATGATTCTGTTTTCTGAGAATTTTTTTCTGTGTTAAACCTATTTAATAATTTACGACCCTTGTTGTACTTTTAAAATTTCTATTTTATTTTATTGCTTGCATTGCGTTGAGATTTCTCTTTAAAATAAAAAATTTGTATAGGTATACGATAGGTACCATATTGACCATCTCACACTCCCCCAAATAGATTTTTAATACACCTAGTCTAACTAATGCCTAGGCATCCATACTAGTCGTTTGAAAATCTATTTCTCTCCTACAATATACTGTTAGTACTCGCTCTTCTATTTTACTCTAACCCCTTATTAAATCTATTCTTTTAAATATCTCCATAATACCGAAACAGGTGGATCGCATTGTAGTTTCCTTTAATCTCTTTCGTACGAACGTCAATTAAAGTGTATACATTATTGTATGGAACGGCCCCGATTTCGTAAGGTCCCTCATAAAGTCGCATGAATTTTTTCGTTATCTTTTTGTCAGCGTCCGATTTTGAGCTTAACTAAATCTCCTATCTCAAACTGTACTAACTTGTGATTTTTGTTATAATGGAGTTCCCTATTTTCTGCCGCCTTTATTATGTTCCGTCTTGCATGTTCTCTAATCTGTTCTAACGACTCCCGTTGTAAACCGGTCTTGTTTTGTTCACATTTATCAAAATCGGTTGATAGAAAAACTCGTTTTCCCCATACTATTTCGTTTGGCGCATAACCAGTCGTAGTGTGTATAACCTGGTTATAGCAGTCTTCTATGTCTGGCAATAAATCTACCCAAGATCGGTGTGACTTATCACAGTACGTTCTAAATAGCCTGCCTAACTCCTTATTTACTCTCTCCGTTGAGTTTGGTCGTGGGTTCCTAACAGATGTGTGTGTTAACACAATACCTAACTGATGAATACCTGCCTCGAAAACCTTTGAAGTAAAATTTGTGCCCCTGTCCGAACATAATGTCCTAATCTCTACCTGTTTGTGAAACTTTCTCACACATGTTAACGTAGCCTTTCCACTCGCCTGTCGTAATGGATATAGTCTAATTAATTTACTATAAGAGTCCTGTATCACGAATACATATTTGTACCCGAACCGTCCTGCTGGTAAAGGTCCATATATGTCACAGAAAACTCTCTCTCCTATTTCTTTAGCTATTACTGTTTTAATAGGTCCTGTATGTGTTTCTAATGCGTGCTTCGCCTTCTGACATATATCGCATGCCCTTATAATTCGGCCTATAATACGAGACATATTCGAGAAATAATAACGACGCTTCATCGTAGCAAGCACCTTATAACGTCCGAAATGTCCTAACTCTTCATGTATGCTAATAATCAAATCTCTTTACAACACCTCGGGGACATACAATCTCAACGTATCCCCATTTTTCAAGGTTCACAGCTTTAGGTAATTTTGTCGTTAAATTAATTAAATCATTCCCAACTCAATGTTTGATGCGGGAGTATTTACAATACAGCAAGGTCCAAACATTGCAAGGAATACGCCTTTTACCCAATTCTTTTTATACAACATTATAAGCAGAAAGATAATGGTAACTATTTGCATTATCAATATAATAATATCTATTTGTGACCAATTTTTATTCTCACTTTTCATCATCAACTCATACACAAAATCTAGGCTAGCGTCTGCATCCATTTAGCCAGGCGTCCTATGACTAGATGTCTTAAACGATTTACTCGACCTTATTATGAACCTTGTTTACGATACCTTATTTAATTTAATTGTGTACTTTACCGAATATTCAGCAACCAGCTTCACTCACTACAATCACTTATAATAGCCTATTCCCCGAAAGAACTTATCTATAAAATGATCTGAATCTATACAACCATTTAATTAAGTGGAAAAGTATAGATAAACACCGTTAATTTTACAAACAACTTTAGACCTAATCTTTACACTGAACTATATTATACTCTTATACGTTATAGATTCGCGGATTTGAGGACTCTCCTCTCTGAATCGCGCTCGGAGCTTGAATAATGAATGAACCCTTTTCCCGAAGTCGTCACCTCTTATCCACTGCCAGCCTTTTCCCCCAGCGAGTGCCACTGCAAAAAAACTACACACAGTATTTGTTCCTCTCATTGGTCACATAATTTCCATGCATTTGTATTGACCAATAATCGCGAAGTCGCTTTGACCCCGCCCTTTCCCTAGGAACTTTTTTTTTCTTAAAGATTTCTACAGTATTAAATTTTAAATTTTGTTTTTTATAGTTAGCGGTCCGTCAACATCTGGTATCGATTTCTATCAACGCTGCGTTCACTACACAATGTAGTCGACTCGTATTTATTGCCTTCTTTAATTTTAGCTGTCTGGCCAAATTGAAATTTTGGTGTTTTATGACTGTTTGTAAAGCCATTTCTGTTTAAGTGCGTAAACCCTGTTGATTTTTAGGCGATAAATAACGTAGTATCGCATTTCAATGACCCTTAGGTTTCGCTAAATGTCTTTCCCCATGATTCTGTTTTCTGAGAATTTTTTTCTGTGTTAAACCTATTTAATAATTTACGACCCTTGTTGTACTTTTAAAATTTCTATTTTATTTTATTGCTTGCATTGCGTTGAGATTTCTCTTTAAAATAAAAAATTTGTATAGGTATACGATAGGTACCATATTGACCATCTCAATGTCATCAAATGTAAATAAAACTTTGCGCCTAATAACAAGGACTATTAAGTATTCGTACTAGCAAAACCGTTTTTCGGAGGGTAGGCATGAAAAAGTTAACACATATTTTAAAATTGGTCTGAGTTTTTTATTTTAAATTATTGGAATTTGTTACATATTTTTGCTTTTGAATGTTAAGTATGTATATGTGAGTGAAAATACCTACCAGCAAAAGTTTTCCTTGTGAAATTCACTTTAGAACATAACTTTTTCATTCGTGACAATCACTAGCACAACTACCAGTATGGAATCACTTAAACAGTCGTTTACTGCTATGTCCAAGATGTTCCACACGAAGATGGATGAATTCCAGCAGGATCTGCAGAAGAACTCCGCCGCCAAGACCCCTGTGACCACATCATCTGTTGCAGCTGACTTTCAGTTTTTTAAAACTTTTATTGTGACTGCTTTGAACACCCTGCAGCAGCAGCTGGAATTCTTAAGGCTTGAAATGGATCGCCAGGAGATGCGGAGAAGACGCAAGATGTTGCTGCTACATGGTGTGCCCGAGGTGAAGTCAGAGGACCTCACTGCGTGTGTTACCAAGGTGGTCACTGATCATTTGGACCTCCCAAACTTTTCCAGCTCGAGCATTAAGTCGAGTTATCGCCTTGGCCGCACTTCGGATGACAAGCCCAGGCCTATTGTAATAAAGTTCGCTGAAGTTACAGTCCGTGACAAGGTATGGTTTGCGAAAACTAAATTCAAAGGCACTGGCATCACTCAGTCAGAGTTTTTGACAAGGCCTAGGCATGCTACATTCTTGGAAGCTCGGAAGCGGTTTGGAGTAACGAACTGTTGGACGCGGGATGGATGTATTCATATAATGGTCTCGGACGGGAGCCGGCATCGAGTGGAGACACTAAGTGAGCTAGAGAGCATTCCCACAGGGTCGGCGTCATCGGCAGCCGCTGCGAAATCGCCTAGTCAGACCCCTGGATTGCCTACTAAAAGTCCAGACACTAGGTTGCCTATTCATCGTTCTTCTAGACGAGTGGTTAAAAAATAGTTACATATTCCTTGTTTGCTATAAATTATTAATTTACCCACTCGTAGCAGGTTTTTGAGCTTCTATCTCTGTACATAAACATCGTCAATTCAAATTGGAAAGTGACAGAGAGACAGATGAGATTTCCTAACTGACATCTATAGACTTGATTAGTTATTTTTAATTTAGTTTTAGATTCCAGTGTTTTCAATATTGTCCTTTGCTATAGTATTAAGTCGTGGTGGGTAACTTTGATAAGTCAGCAGTGGTGGGTAACTTTGATACGTCGGCAGTGGTGGGTAACTTTTGTATGTCAGCAGTGGTAATACTCGTAATTTCCTACCTCCATGATACCAATTGCTGTGTCTTTGAATTAATGTATTAAATCTAGGACTCCTTGAGTTTGTTACATACTACATTAAAAATAGGCATAATAATATAAAACAGGTTAATGTACTTTAGAATAATTATTATTTAATATTTTTCTCTTGGGTTAATGTCAATTCTCTCTGTCACATGTTATTTATGCTATTAATGTTACTGTTGCTTTGTATTAAGTTATTGTGATTTGACTTTCTGTTGCTGGGGGTACGATTTGTTTGTATTTAGATTTTATTTCATTATTTTATATTTATTCGTATATTATTATATTTTATTTTATGTCATTTCAAGATATTAGCCTAGACGAATCATTTTTTTCTTTATCATCCTCTGATGGATTGAATAGTAGTGACAGTTTCTTCAGTCTCCCTTCTCTCAATGAAACTATAGATTCTCACTTCTCAGATGTACTGAAGAATTTCAATGTTGTCCATATTAATGCCCAGAGTATTCCTGCACATTATCCAGATTTGCTCTCCTCTTTTGACTGCAAAAACTTACACGCTATTTTAGTCTCCGAAACCTGGCTTAAGCCATGTTTGTCCTCCACATCTTATGCTCTTCCTGGCTTTCAATTAATTAGGAATGATCGTACTGCTCGTGTTGGCGGAGGTGTTGCCATATACCTCCGATCTCACTTGCCGTTTAAAACGATTAGTATGTCAAATGTCCAGGCTGCTCCGGGAGCTGAATATTTGCTTGTTGAGGTCCTTTTTTCTAGTAGTAAGCTCCTACTTGGAGTATTTTATAATCCTAGCCTAACTATTGATTATTTCCCTATGTTTGAAAGCCTTCTGGATCAGCATATCCCACTGTATCAGCACTCTATCATTATGGGTGATTTCAACACCTGCCTCTTAAAGGATGACTTCCGCTCTGTTCGTCTGAAATCAATAGTTGATGCAGCGAACTTACATTTACTCCCCCTTTCTGCCACACACTCTTTTCCTAATTGTTCTCCATCTCTTCTTGACCTGATTCTTGTTTCCTCTATTGATCATGTTGCAAAACATGGTCAATGCGCTGCTGATGCTTTTTCATATCACGATTTGGTTTATCTATCATATAAGTTACGACCTCCTAAAGCTAAAAAGAAAATTCTTCTGCTGCGTAATTTTGGTGGTATGGATTTAGATCGGTTAAGAGATGACGCGGCGATGATAGACTGGACCGATATCCTTACGGGAGTTAGCGTCGATGATATGGTGGAAAGCTTCAATTCACTTCTAACGCAACTCTATGATGTACATGCTCCAATTCGGCCAGTTCGGCTCAAGCACCTTCCTGCTCCCTGGCTTTCTGAGGAGATAAAAAAATTGCAGCATAAAAAAAACACTGCAAAAGCTAAATATAAATCTAATAACTCTGATGAGAATAGGGAAAAATATAAAAATATTCGGAATCGTTGCAACAGGTTGTGTAGGGATAAACAACGACACCATATCCACAAATCCATACTTGAAGAAGATGATTCTGGTCGAGTATGGAAGTTTCTTAAATCTCTTGGAGTTGGGAAAGCACGTCAGGATAAGAGCTCCTTAAATATTGATCTGAACCAACTTAATCAGCATTTCTCTTCTTCTTGTGCCATTGATGATGCCACAAAGTCCCGGACTAAGAGTCAAATTTAAGCTTTACCCACTTCTGATGATCCTGCTTTTATTTTTAGTCAGATCACTGATAGTGATGTTAAGAAAAGTGTTCGTGAGGTCAACTCTGATGCTGTTGGTACAGACGGTATTAGTCGTAAAATGATCATCCCTGTCATCGATATAGTGGCTCCTGTTATTAAAACCATCTTTGATTTCTCAATTTCTACTGGAAATTTTCCTTCTTCCTGGAAAGAGGCTCAAATTACTCCTATTCCTAAAAAAGCTTACCCTTCTGGACTATCGGACTTCCGACCCATTTCCATTCTTCCATTCCTATCAAAAGTCTTTGAACGCATTGTTCACCAGCAATTGAGCCTTTTCCTATCTAGATGGAGCCTGTTTAATCCATTTCAATCCGGTTTCCGGACAGGTCATAGCACGACTACAGCTTTAGTCAACATTACTGAGGATATTCGTCTCGGTATGGATAATCAACGTGTAACAGTGTTGACCTTACTTGATTTTAGCAATGCATTCAACAATGTTGATTTTGATCTCTTATTAGCCATTTTAGCTTCTCTTAACATATCTCCTGAAGTGATTGACTGGTTTCATAGTTACTTGTTTGGTCGCCGGCAGCGGACGCGAGTTGATGATTCGTTATCTAACTGGTGCACGATCAATGCTGGTATCCCACAAGGTGGCGTGTTGTCTCCTCTCCTATTTTCAATTTTCATTAGTTCTATTACTCTCCAGTTATCTTCTCACTACCACTTGTATGCTGACGATCTCCAATTGTATGTTCAGGCTAAATTGGTGGATCTACCTGAGGCGATAGATTTGGTAAATAATGATCTAGATTCTATTGTGCAGTGGAGCAAGTCGTATGGCCTGAAGGTAAATCCAGCAAAAACTCAATGTATAATAATAGGCAGTCAAAAGTTGGTCACGCGAATAGATTTTTCTACATTACCTAGTATTATTTTTGACGGTACTTGTGTACCTTACAGTGACACGGTTACAAATCTAGGTATCATTTTTGACAAATTTTTATCTTGGGCTCCGCAAGTGAGTGAGGTGAGTAGGAAGGTGTTTGCGTCTGTCGGGTCTCTTCGTAGATTGTCAAATTTTCTACCCATACCAACCAAAATAACGCTAGCACAGTCTCTTCTCTTGCCCATTCTCGATTATGCTGATTCTTGCTATCTTAATCTAAATGAGGAGTTGCTTAATAAACTTGAGCGCATTCAAAATCTTTGTATACGGTTTATATTTGGACTCAGGAAATATGACCATGTTTCTGAATTTCGCAAAAAACTCAAGTGGCTTCCGATCCGCCTTCGCAGGGATACTCACGTTCTTTCTCTTTTATACTGTGTACTATTCAATCCTGCTACTCCTTTTTATCTCAAGGAGCGTTTTGAGTTTCTGAGTGACACTCATGGTCGCTCTCTTCGCTCTAATGATAACCTAGTTTTAAAAATCCCTTCCCATAATACCTCTTTTTCTTCGAAATCCTTTTCCGTTGAAGCTGCTAGGCTATGGAACTCCTTACCGTTACATATTAGGCGTGCGCAATCTCTTGCAGTTTTTAAAAGACTCATCAAAGCGCACTTCCTTCCTCCCTGAATTATTAAATTACCTCACATCTTATATAATCCTTCATCTGATTTACTTTGCGTCTTCTGGCTTTTATTTTATTTTACCCCCTTTTTTGGCATAATATATATTATAGTATTTTATTATTTATTGATATTTATTATTTATGTATTATACTGTATTTTATAGTATTTTTATTTTGTAGTATATTATATATAATATACATATATTTATTATATTAGCATAAATAAATACATTATTATTATTTCCTCCTGAACATATCTACGTACACCCTCGACTCACTAGGCTTAATTCCTATAAAGCGTGGTTGCCTGGAAGAGATCGCTTCAAAGCGATAAGGCCGCCATTTGTACCGATTTTTCTTTTAGTATTTTTATTGTTATTGTTTAAGTGTATTTTTTTATTTGGTGTACAATAAAGAATATTTCATTCATTCATTCATTCGAAACCACTATAATTTTACTTTATAATATTATAAATGCGAAAGTTTGGATGGATGTATGGATGGATGGATGGATGTATGGATGTTTGTTACTCAATCACGCCCCAACAGCTTAACGGATCTGACTGAAATTTGGCACAGAGATAGATCATAGTCTGGAATAGCACATAGGCTTTTTAACCCGGAAAATGAAAGAGTTCCCGCGGGAACCAAAAAACCTCAATCCACGCGTACGAAGTCGCGGATATCAGCTAGTATTAGTTCTAAATGATCCTTGATCCTTCATACCTCATAATATTACATCTGTTTTTGATGTCTTAAAGATCAGGGAAAATTTCTGTCTGTCTGTTAATTTTATACGAAATTTGGTGGTAGATAGATAACTTGCATCCCGGGGACGCACATAGGCTACTTTTCATTAAGAAAAATCTGAGAGTTCCCAGAGGATTTTCAGGAAAACTGTATAAATCCACACAGACGAGGTTGCGGGCATCATCTAGTCTAAAATATAAGCCGAGGCAAAAATGTTTACGCTCACGCGATATTTGTAAGCAATATGTGGAAGTATGCAAACGAGCTCAGCACAAAGAGACGACATACCAACGCACACTCATATCGCAATGCCACGCCATCTCACAAATATTTCATAGGCTACGCTATTTACATTGCCTTCGTTTGGCCATTATAGTTTGTAAAAAGGAAAAAAAAAAAAATTGTTAATACGCAACAATGACTATTATTTTCTACTAGAGATAATATGTTAAGATGCATGACAATAGACGAGTGTGTAAGTCACTGTGTCATCACTCTTAAAACGCTGGATAAGCAACGTTGACTGAAGTCAGTAACTAGATGGGTAGGATAGTAAAATGGGCTGCCACCTACTTAGAGTTGGCCTGGTGCGTCAACTTTGCTTATCCTTGTTATACCAGCCCGACTTCAACATAGTGTGTTGAAATCATAATTTAATGATAGAATCGCTATATTTCGTTGCTTAGTTAATAGAACCCTGTTTGGCTAGATCTAAGATGAACCATACTAATATTTTAAATTCGAAAGTGTATTCGGTTGTTGGTTGGTCCTTCAATCACGCCACAACAGAGCAAGATTTGATTCGCACGGGTATAGTTGAGGACCTTGAGATTGACATAGGCTACTTTTTGTCGGAAAATTAAGGAGTTCCCTCGGGAATTATATAAAAACTTAAACCAAGAGGACGAAGTCGCGGGCATCAGCGTTGCAAAATATAGCGATCATACACACCCCAGCTTTGTATCCTTGCACGTTCATGATGTAAAAGTACTCTGAATCAAGTTTCAAAGCCCAGGCATCTTTGCATTTCGTATAATATGGTGAGCATTTACAATTCATTTTGCAGTTTTCAGTGTGAAACGAGAGCAAACATCGTAAGGAGACTTTCATATCTCAAGAGAAATTCGTTAGAGCACCTAGCTATGTTATTTATTATGACACACTGCATTTACAAACTTTCTAGAACTGTATATGATAATTCTCTATAATATGAAATCATAACACAAAGTTTTTTATAAATTCCAAGTTATTGTCGTAGTAAATTGTTGAATTTTTAATGTTGCAGTTTATACTCATCTTTGATATTCCACAAATAAATACCTTCATAAATAATAGCGCTTGTTTTAGTTTATCCGAGTTTATTTGCCTTAAGGATCTCAATTCATTTACCTAAAAGACAATGAGAGGAATAATTTATCCATGAATATTAATGAAGTGGGATTCGCACTCATCGCTTTGCCAGCGCTTTTATTGCGTATTAATATAATGGCTCCTGAATACCGGGATATCTTTAATTCTTTATAATATACAGCATTTCGTTAATTGATTCCTTTCGGAACAAATAATTTCACCTTTATAAAGCTTCTTAGCGGCAAAAAAAATTTAATGACAAAAACATTACTAAAATTCTACATCAATTTACAATAACGAACGCTGGCTGGGCAGGGTTCATTGACCAATGTTGTTGCTATAAGCCAGCTCAACGAAGCCAGACAGGGGCCTTCTGGTCCGGGCCCATGAGGGAACAGGTGACCCCTGTTCGTTGAGTTCTGTGCCTAATTCTGCGGACAAGCTAGTATGAATAATTGGTAAGATACCTTAAATTCACCGCCGTCCTTTGGCGAATCGGGCAATGGTGTTTGTGTGTAGGCAGTGAATTGTGTTGTGAGATTGTGTGCGTGGAGTGAACCCTTACTCGACTTTGATGAGGGTGTCAGAGCGCTCCTGGCTTCAAGGCTAACAGCCCCCGGTGTTCACAGGCACTACACTTAAGTTCTTTGTCCAAATCACCAATTAATGGAGTCAATCACGGGGTAACAAAACCGCGTGCTCAAAAAAAAGTAAGCAAAACTTTATGGAACACTACAAGGGTTCATTCAACTACCAATACTACGCGGGGGCATACCAAAGCCACAATTACACTAACAATTCCCCAAGCAAACGCGTAACAAAAGTATTTCAAGCAAAAATCGCCCAACCAATTCCAATGGCGAAAAACAAGAAAGCGGACGTGTCAACTGAGTAAGTGAGACAAACTACAATACAAAGCTTCGTGTCATTCAGAGGGCATGCTACCATAGCTTAAAACAGAATAAATTTTAAAAATGACAGTTTTATATGAGATACCCTGACGTCCCTTACATAGGAATTATAATTATTCTGAAACATGAGCGTCTACTGTTTTATTCGATAGTAATAGTATGCCCCCAGCTGTTTTACCACATCCCGCATTTTTTTTTAGCAAAGCTTCTAAAGGAACATTCCGATCTTGGGAAATGGTAAAAAGTGAAACAAAGATCATGTCCAAATAGGTGCTTATTGCACAATAACTACAGATTTACACTAAAAACATTGCTTTGGCCGGAATATAGATTTAACTTCCTACAGTTACTTCAGTGTAAACTCATACATATAGAAAGTTTGCACGCCAAGCGTGTTTTCATAGACCGCAGAGCAAAACGTAATGCAGCAAAATATTATATTAAATTCAAAGCATAAAATTATTGTAGAGTTAACTTTACACCCCTAACGTGAAACCACTAACCGTTTACATTATATTTAACATCATTAAAATCAGTTTTAAACGCAATTCGTTATGACTGTGGTTGTAAACCTCGAAATGAATCTTACCATAAAACAATGAAATGGCGTTTTGTTGTTACTATCTTTCTATTTTCGTTATCATGGAACAGGTGATAGGTAAAACCAGGTTGTATTCCTGAAACGAATGGCCGCGTGATTTATCTTTTTTTTAAACTAGGTCATTCGGTCAAGGAATCATTATAGGAATGGTCAAATCATAGGAATCACTGAACTTTTTTATGTTTTTTTTTAAATGTTTTTTTTACTCTCACAAAGAACATAAGTTGTTGTGTTTGTTGTTGAGTTGTAGTATTATAATCCTGGGGTTTTTGAAAGCCTTGAAAAGGTTCATATTTGTTTTAGAAATGGTACGTACGCTTTACTGGGATTCCCTTGAAATTGATTTACTCCATTTGGTATAGTAACTGCCTCGTTGGTCTAGTGGTTAGCATAGTCGACTGCGGATCACGAGGTCCTGGGTTCGATTCCCGGTCGGGCATAATAGTTAGGTATTGGGTTTTTCAATTAAGAAATTCTCAGTGCCAGCCCGGAGTTGGAAGTTGGCGGTGTTTCACCCCCGTGCCTCGGAGAGCACGTTAAGCCGTCGGTCCCGGTTATTATCACTAACATGATAGTAGTCGTTAAAGCCCGCCAACCCGCATTGGAGCAGCGTGGTGGGTCTAAGCTCTAATTCCCGCTCTCCTATGAGAGTGGAGGCCTGTGCCCAGCAGTGGGACGTTAATAGGCTGTAGTGATTTGGTATAGTACTTGTTATTTTTATTACATAAACAATATCACAAGATTTGAAATCGTTTGTCTTAACAAAGAAGAGAACTTGGAGCCCACTGCATTTTTGCAACAAATTCCCGACCATAATGTGACATATTATACATGACTCTTTTAATATAATAAAAACGGTTGCGATGCAGACGGAAAGGAAATATTTATATTACTCCTATTTCACCATTCTGCTTTAAAGCTATAAGCTTTTTATTTTCTAATTACTTCCTATGTAGTTTATATTAATATCTATTTTTCCACCTTTGCGAGCTATTTTTATCTTATGTAAATTCTATCTGTGAAAACTTGTAATTGGCGTTATACTCATTCTTTATTTATGTATCCATCTTTGTTGTAGCTGTAAGTTTTCTGTACAAAATAAAATAAAAATAAAAATAAAATAAATGGAGTGGTCGTCAAGATACTGATCTATTTTTCCAGTCAGCGAAATCTAGGGCAACACTTAGGATTAATTGCAAAACTTAAAAAGGCGTAAATGATTCCATTACATGAAACATTGAAACCGGGAGACAGTTTTTTCCGCTTTGTCCTTTTGTCCATGAAAATGCAAACAAAGCCAGGGAGTTGGTAGTAATTTTGATAATACATTCAAAATATTATATTAGACTAAAAAGTCAAAATTAACTATCGTTAATTAGCTAATGTATGGTGACACATACAAAAGCTCTGCATTCAACTCGCGCGCGTAATATATGTGACCATTGATGTAAAGTACTATATTATACATATATAATATTATAATATATTATAACGAGTGAAACCTTATATACAGGGTTGAGTAAAAAGTACTAATAGATTATAATATTTAAAGTCCTAGAATAAAAATTGATTAGTATTATGTAGAAAACTGATCTTAAGAGGTTAATTATTTAAATTAACCCTGTTTAAAAAGGATGTGACAATTTTAGAAGTCTGGTGACAAGACTAATTTATGGAAGTATTGACGTAGTAGGTAAGTACCTATTAGTTAAATTCCCAAGCACGTGCAAAAAATTTTTTTGTTTTATAAATTAAATAGAATGAATATTATAAATTACTAGATGATACTCGCGACTTCGTTCGCTTGGATATGTTTTATCCTCGCGGGCGCTCCTTAATTGTCGGGGAAAAAAGTATTCCATCCCCGAGATACAACCTATCTCTGCACCAAATTTCATCAAAACCGGTGGGAAAGATTGGCCGTGAAAGCGTAGCAGACAGACGTCTGTCTGTCTGTCTGCTAGATAGATAGATAGACAGACAGACACACTGTCGCATTTATAATATTACTTAGTATGGGTTACTTAGTTGTTTTTATAATCCTTTGATTATATTTTATGAATAACTTAGGTACCTTCAAGGCAAGAGTGAATAGGCATCTTCTAGGCAAGCGCGTCCCAACCTAGACCTCATCATTGCTTTGCACTAAGCATGATTGTGGTCAAGCGCAAGCATGTCTCACATTAAAAAAATAATTAAGTAAGTTATATTTATTAGTTCAACTTCTGGCATACGAGAAGCGTTTTGCCTGCTATCAGCTCCCTATTTCACACCTACAGCAAAAGATCAAACGCGGGAAAGTATTTCCCCGTAGGCACCCATCCCTTGCCGTGTAAACGGTCACGCCTCACCGCCGGTCAATTTACAACCAGCATTTAACAATTTCATTATTATATGTACCGGGCTTGTACTGGGCTCATTTTCCTGTATCTACCCCGAGGGTAAGTGTTTGGATTCTGTTGGGGTTTTCACACTTTTACCCATAGTAAACTAAATGAATTATGCATATTTCTGTAAACTGCAACCAGTAAAATCAAATAATGTACCTAGCTGTAGGTAATATAAATTACTGTACCTAGCTGTTATCCGCGACCTTATCAATTATTTACAAAGTTTAAAAGTTAAAGTTCAAATTATTTATGTTTCAATTTAAATGTTTCATTCCTTTGTTAAGTGGTTCCTTGTATTTAACATAGCATTATATAAGGACTCGGGCTATATTAGTACAAGTACCTAATTACCACAACAAGGTAGCTAGGTGATTATACTCTTTCAACCTTGAGTTCTGCCACAGATTAAAGAATAGATACTTGTTTTGCTTCTATCTTCTCATACAATCTAAAGAAAATCCTGATTCTTTCACCGACTCATCAACGCCCAGCACAAACTCTTGGACCTAGAAAGCTGAAATTTGAGCTGAATAGCTGAACAGATTTTTCGAAATTCCTACGAGAGCGAAGCCACGGGCATTCACTAGTCTTCTAAAATATAAAAGGATATGACTATGACTGACCAGCTAAACTTTTAATGCACAGTGAATCCACTGGACGGACCGGGTGAAATTTGGCATACAGAAGCTATTATATATAACGTAGGCTTATGGTATGAGAGGATTTTTGAATATTCAACCACTTAGGGGTAAACTAGGGGTTTGATATTTACCATTTTAAATCGAAGTTAACGTATCCGAAGCTGCGGGCAATAGCTAGCTAAGCATACTTATTATCATCTTAAGTTAAACACTAAAATTGGATCAGTCCGCAATATTTATCGGAATTTGTAATAATAATAATCGGCCCTTCATTACTTGTCAACAATGAGCTTCCCTTTCTGGTGTCTTTACGAGTTAAAAGACATTGCCTGATTTATAACCGTAAAATTTTAAAAGCATCATAATAATTGGGTATCAAATTATGGTACCCTTCTAAGTACTCGATTTCAATTATTTTTTATATTGAATCAATTTTATACTTTACTTCTTTTTCTATTGCTCGAAATCTAAGCACAAAAGTTTTTAGGGTTCCGTACCTCAAAAGGAAAAAACGGAACCCTTATAGGATCATCTTGTTGTCCGTCCGTCTGTGTGTCAAGACCCTTTTTCTCAGGAACGCATGGAGGTATCAAGCTGAAATTCATATCAAATACTCAAGTCTACTGGCCCTTGGAGCTGTGAAAAAATCAAACTTCTAAGCTAACGCAATCAAAAGATACAGCCGTTTATGCTGCAAATTTTCGATACTCGCAAGGGAATCAAAACCTACAGGGTACTTCCCGTGAACTCAAATCTTGAAATTTTGTACGAAGCAACGTCTTATAAGCACAGATAAAGGAAAAATTACGAAAGGCATAAATTTTTAGTTACATCATATAGTAAAAATATTTTTAATAATTTTAAACTTACTAATGTTATGGATTTCACTAAGCAATAAGAATACCATAACTTTTACTTATATACCTATAGGTTTGTACGGAACCCTCGGTGCGCGAGTCCGACTCGCACTTGTCCGGTTTTTTGTAATTCAAACGTGACGAACGGTGGTGTTTCTGGCTTTAAAAAAATAACATTATGATACGTCATTAAACGCTGATCAATTTTATTTTAATTATTTTAATTACGAATATTAAATAAGATTACAATTTGTACCTACTTAGTACTTACACAAAATTTACTGAATTTATACAAAATCCATATTCATACTAATATAATAAATGCGAAAGTGTGTCTGTCTGTCAGTCTTTCTGCTACGCTTTCACGGTCCATCTATTCAAACGATTTGGATGAAATTTGATACAGGGATAGTTTATATCCCGGGGAAGGACATAGGCTAGTTTTTATCCCGCGGGAATCAAAAAAAATAATCGACCCGTATGAAGTCGCGGGCATCATCTATCTTCATCTAGTTACTAAATAAATAATACTTAACCTATGTTTGGAAGTGCTTTTAAAAAATTTTTTTCATTTAAATATTTCGTCTGCTAAACTTATTTTTCTCCAATCGACCACTGTCCCATCCCAATGGCACACTAAACCGAACTTCACAGGAGGCACCCTTAGGAAGACGTTGTCTTTGAGCCCTAGACCTCACACCGAACTTCTCGGCGTTGCCTAGCGCTCGTCATAGTAGCCAGTAGGGTCTACGCAGCATACTCAATCCGAAAAATATAATGGCTGTAGTCCAACTTATCATGTTGGATGCTTCCAGGCTGCAAAAATATCCAATTTTTGAAATCTTGGAGTCCTTGGCTCGTGCGCCAAATTACTTCTTTGCTGTCTTATATATCAAATATCTATTAGATATACCTTATTCCATACCCTGAATAAAGGAAAAATAATAGGTCAAAGAACCATAAAGTAAACTTTCAAAGTAGATATTTTGCATAGAGTTCACTGAAATTTTACGGATCCCTGTAACATCTGGTTTACCTGGGAAGAGGATTTTGTTCAACCACGTACCAACCTCTCGTACTAAAATAGCATGGATAGAATATTTCCATACTATTAGCCTTTACCTACACATCAATAAAGTTAATGGAAAGCTACGGGTTCTTTATTTGAGTGGGTAGTTAGCAAATTAGATGAATGAATGAATTATTACTTTACAGCGTTTTTTATTATTATTTTATTTATTAATTTACAGCGTTTGTTTGAGATTTGTGTGTTTTGAGAAAACATATTTGAGCGAAAGAAGTTATACTTGAATCCTGTAGTACAAAACCAAATAGCATCTTTAACTATATCTTATGCTATAATGTTTAGGAAGTTTAAGAAAATAAATTGGTTCCTTCCGCCCAAATTAGTCTGACTTCCAGAAAATATGTAACATCTCAAACTGAATCGGACCGTAAAATTTCCCTCCGATTATTCGATGGCAGCCCAAAATAACTAAAAGCTCATTATGTAGCAGGTGTTTCCTCAATGGGCAATAAAAACAATTTTTATTGGTTTTCCCTTTCCAGTTCTTATTGTAATCTTCTCACGGTAAAATAAGTTCATGGCTATAACAAATTTATTGCAGAAGATCGAGCTGGTAAAAGAAATGCATTCAAGTAAATGGATATTAATACACTTTTATAGTGTAGTGTATAGTAAAAAAGTAATAGTAGTATAGTGTTTAAAATAAGTATTAGTGTATGGTGTACCTACTATACAATATTAAAATACTAGTCATATAAAGAGAAAAGCAGTCTCGTATACGAAAATGGGTTTACAGAAACGTGAACGCAGTTGAAACCTGGCTGGTAGGTATTCACTGGTAAGTGCTTTTGAGAAAATATCTTTCTACTACACGAAAAGGTAACGATATTAGAATCAGGTATCACTCACATCACGATCTATGTATTAAAAGCAAATGCCCGCGACGTCGTCTGCGTGCACCGAGGTTTTTTGGTTCCCGCGGGAACTCTATTTATCTAGCCTATGCGCTATTCCAGACTATAATCTATCTCTGTGACAAATGTCATGCAGATCCGTTCAGCCGTTCGTGATTGAGTAACAAACATCCATCCATCCATCCAAACTTTCGCATTCATAATATTAGTACAGAAGTATAGATAAAGGTGAGGCCTGTCTGAATGCATGCATGAGATCCAATATTTTTTTCTCGCTTGACTTCCACCCTTTAATTTTATAAAAACTTTGGGAATCTTTGTCCAGGTCCTCAACTATATTATGCCAAAAATCACATCGATCCGTTGCTCCGTTGCGGCGTGATTGAAGGACAAACCAACAAACAAAGTTTCGCATTTACAATATTAGCTGTGATATAAGTATGATGTAGAAGATCAGATAAGTGCTAATAAACGAGAAGGATGCGAAGTTTGAACATGCTATTAGAAGCAAGAAGGGGAACAAAGGCTGCAACAAAACACATGAAACACCATACATTTTATTATTAGTCGTTGTCGTGTCGTTGTCGTCGAGATGCAAATTCGAAATATTTACGAAGTCGAGTGCAGCTCTGTTTGCATGACATACACTTCAGCCCTCGCTCACCACTCATACGAAAGAATATCTAATATTCTCTCATAAGCATTACCGGATAGCTCACAATTTCATTACGTAATAATGCTGACCGAATAAAGAAAAATAGTTATAAAAGTTATAAAAGTCCTTGTGCATAAATAATATTTACTAAGAACACATAGGAGGTCGACGATCTTATCGAACTTATCCGATTTCATGTTTACTGAGCTTCGCAATTCGCAGGCGTATTTATTTCCGAGGTCGAAAGGTGACGAAAACTAGAACATTTCATAAAAGAGATCTCGTTCTTGACATATGATCTGGCTTAACGTGTTCAATCTGGCATCGGGCAAAACGAAAAGTGCAATGTAAGTATTTTGGGGCGCCTCGTTTGATAGAATAATAAAATAAGTTATATTGCCACTTCGTGTACCCTAATTAATCTTAAGACGTGAGATAGGAATCTTTGATAGGACCGTAACGTGTCACACACTGTAACTATTAGTGGACTGGCGTATTTAATCGTTTGCTACTTTTACTTTTTTTAGGGTCCCGTACCTCAAGCGGAAAAAAAGAACCCCTAAAAAATCACTATGTTGTACGTCTGTCTGTCTGGCTGTCTATCTGCCAATCACCTTATTTTCGGAAACGCGTGGAGGTATCAAATTGAAATTAATATCAAATACTTTAGGTCTATATAAGTAATATTATAATCGGAATACAAATTATTATATAATAATTTGTATTATTATTATAATAGTACCTACCTGTACCAAAAATAGCATATTATATTTTATGATCCAAAATATAAATTAAACTAAGACGTAAATCATTCCATTCTCGCAAGATAATAATAATTAAGTGTAGGTTAAAAGAATGAAATTAATTTCGCAACATATCAATTGTGTAAACTGAAACATAAATTATGGAAAAATGGAATAATTAACATTCTGACACTACTATTTGCTTTTCTAAATTAAAAATATTAAACTTATCTTATGAAACAAAGTTCCTTATTGATAAACATTAACGAGAATAAGCCAAATAATAATGAGCATTAATGTCCTTTTCTTTTATATAGTAAAATAAAATTAAGGCACTGTACGTATGTATTTTTAGGCTCTTAGAATTTAAAAAAAAAATTTAATATTTTCAAGAATTGTTCAAATATGTTTTCAGTAAATAAAGGCTATTTTATTTTATTTTATTATTTATTTATTATTACTTTAGGTCTATGGTCCCTTGCAGCTGTAAAAAATCAAGCTTCTAAGTCAACGCAGTCAAAAGATACGGCCGTGTATTCCGCATATTTTGCATATTTAGATTGATTTTGACACTCGCCAATAAATCATAACCTATGGGGTACTACCCGTTAACCTAGAATCATGAAATTTGGGAAGAAGTGAGATCTCACAACACAAGTATAGGACAAAATCCGATAATCGTTAACCAGGGTTCCGTACTCATAGGGTGTTTGTCAGGCGCTACCAGTTTACCAATTATGTAAGCTAGTTATTTTACAGCTGATTTCGTGTTGTTAAGACATCTTTCTTGTTATTTACTAAAATAATTTATATTGTATGGTGGTATGAAACCCTTTGCGTAAGACTCTGACTCGCACTTGACCGGGTCTTTGTTGAATGTAATCTTTTTTCAGTTGTCTACAATACAATGCTACATGGCTGATAACACTGAAGAATAATATTATGTTCAGGCGATAAGTTAACCTGGTTGTCCATGCATTTGTTTGAGGTGTTCAGTTTTATATCAACAACAACATGACTTACCTATTTCATTTCACGTTTTGCATAGGTGCATTGTATTCATGTGCTTTATCTTTTGTTTTATAGTAAAAACAAAAGATACTCCAAAAGCTACAAAAGATTTCTACTTTGTAGTAGAGGTACTTAGAAACTGGCATAAACTAAGTCGTTTACGTAAGGTAACAGAAATCCTTTGTGAGGTCTTTTGGAGAACTTTTGGATTTGCCATTACATAAATTTTAAAAAGCCAAAAAGGAACACTTGTTGAGCCGAGGCTACTATATAATTGACGAATTTGTAAGCTGCTTATACAGATTCCTATAATTAGAACTATAACTGAAATATAGGACTTTCATACAAACTTCCAATCCCCCTTAGTGATGATTTTTTTCAAAACCGTTCCATCGCTGATGTCTACACTATAGAAGGAATCTACCTTCCTTTCAAGTTAGTATACTTTATAGTTTCTGAGATATCGTGATTAGTCTGTGAGTGAGTGGGTATTTCGCTTTATTCTATTAATATTATACTGTATATACTTACACATTTTAAAGAATCGACGCTTGCTCCTACCAAAATATTCCTATGTCTATTAAGATCCTACTGTAACCATTTCAATTTTGTGGGGGTGGTAAAGCCCAAGCTTTGTAAATCCGGTCTTATACGATCCAATTACTTAACAACTAAATATCATCTATGCTAATTCTGAGTAAAACTAATTCGGTATGCAAGAATTTTGAGTTTAATTTTCACATTTCATACACGAGTCGTCATAAAAATTTGAAATGTAACTGAAGCGGCAAAATGAGAATATTACAGAGAGCCACACACTATATAAAATTATTAAAATTTTCACTACAGCCTATTAACGTCCCACTGCTGGGCACAGGCCTCCACTCTCATAGGAAAGCGGGAAGTAGAGCTTAGACCCACCACGCTGCTCCAATGCGGGTTGGCGGGCTTTAACGATTATTATCATGTTAGTGATAATAACCGGGACCGACGGCTTAACGTGCTCTCCGAGGCACGGGGGTGAAACACCGCCAACTTCCAACTCCGGGCTGGCACTGAGAATTTCTTAATTGAAAAACCCAATACCTAACTTTTATGCCCGACCGGGAATCGAACCCAGGACCTCGTGATCCGTAGTCGACTATGCTAACCACTAGACCAACGAGGCAGTCGAGACGATTAAAATTTTACCAGGTTAAATTATTAAAATTAGCACATGTAACATCACTATCTAGGTAAGTACCTACTAGGTACATTCAAGCCGCACCAAAAGCGCTAATATCAAAAAGTGCTAGGTATAGTCTATCATCATCATCATCTTATAGGTTAAGGTTTCTATTGTAAGCCAAAGCCCTAAATTCAATTCTCATCCTTAATGCTATTAACGCATAGATATCCATGTATCGATCACATAATGTTTACATGTCGCTTACTGACCGCTTCAATAGTGGGTAGGCACACAAATTATTTGATACTAGCTTATGCCCGCGACTACGTCCGCGTGGATTGAGGTTTTTAGCTTCCCGCGGGAACTCCTTAATTTTCTGGAATACAATGTAGCTTATGTGTTATTACAGATTATAATCTACTAGCTTATGCCCGCGACTACGTCCGCGTGGATTGAGTTTTTTTGGTTCTCGCGGGAACTCCTTAATTTTCCGGGATAAAAAGTAGCCTATGTGCCAAATTTCAGCCAGATCCGTTCCGCCGTTAGCGCGTGACTGAGTAACAAACATCCATACATCCATACATCCATCCATCCAAACTTTCGCATTTATAATATTGATTGATTGATTGATTGATTGATTGATTGATTGATTGATTGATTGATTGATTGATTTGATATCTGTGCCAAATCCGTTCCGTTTCATCCAACTCATGTTCGGGCGTGATTGAGTAAAAAACATTCATCCATCCGTATGGAGAAGTGGGTGTTTGTTTGGATCCATCCATCCATCCATCCATCCAAACATTTATAATATTAGTATAGATTTTTGTTTTAATTGGAGTTATTGTGAGTAATTGAAATGAAAGGAGTTACATATTAGAAAAATTGTGTTTTTTGTGTTTCTGTGAACAAAACAGGATGAACTTAAGCCTTAAGCCTCACGGGAATTGGGAATGATATCCTAAATACAGGAGACTAGTTAGGAGTCAAACCTATCACCCACGCAAATGGCCAAATTATGACGTAAGTTCTACTTTTATGTTTAATGAAATGAAAACTTCTTTAGGCGCGTTGAGCACTTTTAAGTAGGGCGTAAAAATGTGGAAACGCGAGACACCGTTCTTATTTGTGTTTCGTGTATATCCATATCCATACTACTATTATATAATTGGTCTTTTGTACATTTGTAACCATAACATCGTAACGTTTACGAAATTGGTGCCGCTGACCAATAATATGCCTTTGCCCACACATCGTTTACGTTTATGAATACTTACTTCACCGCGCAGACGTCGTTTCTAAGACAATAACGAACGTATGCAATGTTATATCCAGTAGAACCATATGTTCCATTCAAACGATACCACGCTTCAGCACTGGAGTCAAAGCTTATCTGCAAGCCACAACTGTTATTGCATTCATCGGATAAACTCGTAAAACTAGCAGTCCAGTCCTAAATATTGAAGATTAAAATCACCAAGCTCACTGATTCCCTTCTGGTTTTTTCGATCGGACTTCTTCTAAAGTGTCGAATAAAGTTCGAAACAAAGTTTGACATGTCCATAATTAGATCCGTGCACACTCAAACAAGCTTGTCGAATTACTAACTTCATCTGACGCGCTTTTGTTCATGAAGTAGGTAGGTACTACAAACTGCAAACTATAGGACTTCAACAGTACTTTACAATAGTACGCTCAGGTTGTTGTAAACATCTAATATATACTTAACATTCAGTCGCAAACATCGTAGTCAAAGTCTGCCCGCATGCTGATGGGGCTTTCACTAGATATGGCCACTCAAGAATGTGCTAAGGTTACCAAAAATGAATCATAACTAGAAAGGCTGATTCTTGTTTCTTGCTATCCAGCAATTTAGGAGAAGTTAATTATAATTTTTAAAACAATTTCTTTTAAATTACGTAAAGCTATACGTAATTACGTACTAGTATAGTGAAAATTAAGTAAAGCGTCGACTGGCGAATTTACATGTAATTTATGTTCGTAGCTGGTTTCGGAGACCTGGAACTCTAGGTATACGAACATAAATGCACAGCACGAATGTGAAACATTTTATAAAACTAGTTTAGTACCTATTATATTGTATTTCATTTATTTAGGATTAAATTATCACTTTATCTCTCATCTCTTTCCTAGAACTCAATTTATCTAAAAGACAATAACTAAATAAAGTAATTAATTAATCTATGAATATTTATGAACTGGGATTCGTATAATCTTCTCGCTAAGCTCCTATTTCTATGTAAAATAGCTGCTAGTTGCTGCTAGCTACTCTGCCTGCTCTCGTTTTTTATTGATTTTATTTTTTTTCTTGCAGTTTGTGGTTTTGTTCAGGTCAAATCTCGCAAATGAATTTTAAAACAGTTATTCCTAACCGATTGAGCTGAAATTTTTCACAAACGTTAAGTTGGATGACAATGCATGGTCAATGCATGACGTCACTTAACCAAGTGTCATTCTAAATCTAATTAATTTTATGCACTCCGATGATATGGATATCAAATAGTAGGATTTGCTGGGAAGAATATGAAAAATAAAATGACATCACAAATTTTAATAAGGCAGACGATGAAAGCTTGTTTAGAAATGTTTTTTAAAGATAATAAGCCTTAAACTTATTTTATATTTTATTTTATTTATTGAAGATTTTCTTTTTACGTTAAGCCGATTGGCTGACATTTGGAATGTAGATAGCTTATAACCTGAATAATAACACATATTTCTCGTGGAAATTTAAAAACCTCAATCAACGCGGAGGAAGTCACTGGCAAATATCTCGTAGTAAAATATAAAAAGGCAACACCCAGGCTTTGGTGGACACTAGTCAACCTAAAGGTCTGTGTTCCGTGCATGAACGTAGGAATACTTTAACCGGAGTTCTGTTTAACATTAGACAAATCGTCATGGTTTCTACGGTCTGTGTGTGAAAATGATGCGGAAAAAGTTGAGGTTTTGTTATTATTTTTTGTTAGTAGGTATTTAGAATTTTTTTATAGTTAGTTTAATATTAAGTTTTAGCATATTAGTGAAATTATTTACTTAAATTAGCATTATTTTGGTTCTTTACTGTAAGTGTATATAAATAATTAAAATAAATTTAATAAATAATTTTGAAATTATAATAATAAAACATCAGGCCCAGTTCAAACAGGTAGTCAGCCATTTTTGCTTTCGTATTCGAGTACAGTACTTAATAGGAAAACTGCGAATACGTGATAAACGTATTAAAACGAAAAGTGCAATGCAAGTATTTCAGCTGCGACGCCTCGTTTGATGGAATAATAAAATAAGTTTTATTGCCTCTCTCTTGCCGTAATAAATCTGTTATCGATTCGTACGAATGCCTGTATGACAACTTATTTACCTCAATATTTATATTATTCACTCAAAATATTGTGTACTATAATATAATACGAGCTCCTAAGTACATAATATCAACTTTTGCTATGGGTTTACGTTTTAATCATATATTATTGCTTTTGCCATAAAATTGAACTTGTAGAGTTCTACTTAATGAAGTAAAAACTGTAATAATTGATTCCTCTTCGAACCTATAAATAATAAAAAAGATACGTAGTAGGTAATACGTAACAGTCTGTAAATACCATTATTTATGAGCACTCATCCGCTCTTTCAGCATGGGATCCGATTTGCATGCCTAATCTTATTTAGAGTTTTTTTTGTATTTCAGTGTTTTTCAACGCAGCTTTAGATATGGCAAATAGTAGTGTTGCTCTATAAAGCGGTGTCCCGATAGATAGATGAATTTTAGTGGTGGGTACTTTGTCAAACAGGTTTTTTAGTTTTGAAAGATTTTTTGGACTTAGAAGATGATAATAATCCAAATTTATTTTTAAATCTTTGAGCGTAGATATCTATAGGTACTAATATTATAAACAAGAAAGTTTGGATGGATTGAACGACGGATGTATGGATGGATGGATTGATGTATGGATGGTTGGGTGGATGGATGTTTGTTACTCAATCACGCCAGAACGACTGAACGAATCTGGATAAAATTTGGCACAGAGGTGAATTATAGTCTGGAATAACACATAGGCTACTTTTTATCCCTGAAAATTAAAGAGTCTCCGCGGGAACTAAAAACCCTCAATCCAAGCGGACGAAGTTGCGGGCATCAGCTAGTTTGTTATAAGTTTTATGTATCATTTATAGTATCGAAAGGATAGATGCCTAAATCTCTTGTACTTGGGAGTGTGGTATAATCCTGGCGAAACTGGCATTTGGCTCGACGCCATTCCATGTAACGGCTTTCCCCGTTTTGTTTTAACGTGATAACTGTACAAATAAAGTATCAAGTCGAGATTGTTTTGGACATCCTCTTTATTATATTTCTTGCACAAAACAAATCTATTTTTATGGAATAGATAAACGCTTTAACAAAAGTTTATCGCCTTACGGGTTCATCGAGGGTTCAATCGAATACTGTCTATCACAATGAGTATATATAATAATCGAATGTCTTTCACATAATTATTGTACCCGAAACACACGTCGTGTGACTTGATTCTCTAGCTCTTTTTGCATCGAAAAATAATAATTAACAAAAGCCCTCATAGCTTGTTAATTTTAAGCCTTGTTAAACTTGTAGCGCTTGGGCTCAAGTACTTACAATTCTGTTAAAATCAAAAAACTTTGAGCAAGTGATCACAATCGTAAGGTGACCTGGAGTGTAAGCATAATTCCAGAAGTGCGGGCAAATAATTAAAATTACTTTTAAAATATGTTTGTACTCTCTTTAAAACGTGCACGAGCGAATGGAGAGATTTAATGTAAACAAAAGTAAAAAACTTGGCCAAAGCATCACAACAACAATAAATAAATCATTTGATCAGACTGCAGTTGCTACTGCTAAGCTCTAAACACAAAAGTATTCAATAATCGCTGAGTCTGCCGGCAGAGACTAACTTTCAAACGTCAAAATACTCGTATTTATGTTAATTATTATTCCAATATGGCGTATCCCCGCCAAAGAACGAACCGAGTTAAATACATCGAATGAGTCAAATATCAGCCTAATTAAACCTTCATCACTGAACAAATTCACAATCTTTTATCTTTTCCAAAATTTCAATTCAATTTCATCAATTCCAATTTTTTCAATTCATCCATACATCCATTCATCCATACATCCATCCATACATCCATCCAAACTTTCGCATTTATAATATTAAGTAAGAAGATAAGAAGTAAGACGACCTCAAGTCAAAGTACAACGTAAATACAATCATAAATATGAAAATAAGGTCGTAGAAAATGAATTATAGGAATAAAATTAATATTATATTATGGGGTCAAGGGTGGGGTCAGCAGTAATAACGCGAATGGATGTTACAAGTCAATTTGTCATAAAACTTTTGGCGTTAAAATATAACTAAAGAAAAATAATTAACATTGAGCACTTTCATCCGAAATGTACTAAAGATTGCGACTTTGAAGTTTTATCGAACTAAATAGTAAAGAGCAGTTTCTAACTTCCAGTCTATCGGGAAGCATCCCTAAAAGATGATTTTATTGAGTTGTATAAATCAGACGTAGACTTTAAATTTTAGTGCTAAATATATAATCAATAGTTCGTAATATATCTAACTGCGTGATTGCATAGATCTGTCATCACGAACAATAAGGTAAACATTACCAAACTAATAAGCAAGATAACGCTCTGTTACATCCCTAGCTACTATGGCGTATATTGCTGACCATTCATGTAGCATTTTGATCATTCATGTAGCATTCGAGATTGACGCGAGACAATAAATAATATATTGCCTATAAAAGCAGCTAATTAATTCTAAATATCCAGTCGTTCTGGTAAATAGCCTTAATGCTATCCAACACCGGACCTGGTTTCTGCCTGCCGGACTGGACAGCAATAAAAGCTAAGGCCCTGAACCAAAAATATCGCCGAAAGACCTTTTGGAGGTCTCCGCGAGTCGCTACAAGTGGTTTAAGTAGTTAATCTTATTTATTTTGTGAGAATATTAAAATTTTCTCCATTAATAAACTACAGTTCGAGTACTCGTGTTGTTTCCTTTATAACCACCGAGTGCTCAGGGAACCAAGCAAATGGGTCGAATTTAGAGACATGTATTTATCATTAATACACAATAATGAAACTATAGATGATATTAGTAAATTCCATTATTTAAAATCGTACCTACAAGAATCAGCAAGCGAAGTTATTAGTTCTGTCACAGTTTCTTCTATCAACTACACCACAGCTTGGTCACTTCTTTGTAACAGATTTAATAATAAGCGACTTTTAATTAATGAACATATCAAGGGTTTATTTTCATTAGAACCTATTAGTAAGGAATCTGAAAAATGTTTACGTAATTTAATTGACAATATTACAAAAAATTTTAATGCTTTAAATTCACTTGGAGAACCAACAGAACATTGGGACTCTCTAATGATATACATGGCTTCTTCAAAGCTTGATTCATCTACAGCTAGAAAATGGGAAGAATTTAGGAGCACCCGTGACAGCATGAACCTTAAAGACTTTTTTGAATTTTTGCGTCAGAGGGCAACTGTGTTGGAGACTGTTCATTCTAGCAAGCCTGTCAAATCAGATAAACGCAGTCAATTCGTTAAATCAAAATCATTTATAGCTGCATCGCCTTCCTCGCCTTCATCACCATCTACGTTAGGTAACAATAATAACTGCCTAGCTTGTAAGCTAGATCATAAATTATATAACTGCCCTAAATTCAAATCGATGCCAGCAGATGACAGAATTGCTAAAGTATATGAATGGCGAATCTGTGGGAATTGTTTTCGCTCAGGTCATGGACCCTCTCTTCACTATATTCAACCACAAACATCATCATCAACATCAGATTTATCGTCACAAAGTCGTGAAGGAACTACTACATCACTTCTTACATCTAATACTACACTTCCTAGACATGACAACTTACCGTCATCATCTTCAGTACCTACCAATGTAAAGGATCCTTCTTGCGTCGTTAGTATATCTTCTCTGTCTTCAAACCAGGCTCTTCTGTCTACGGCTTTGGTAGAGGTAATAAATAACGGCAAATCTTTTACATTGAAGGCTTTATTAGACAGTGGTAGCCAATCTTCTTTTATAACCGAGGCTGCACGAGCTAAAATCGGTTTACCAAAAACAAAAAATCACCTTCGTTCTATATACGGTTTGAATAATTCCATCATTAAGATCACTGAGCATTGCGATGTCATCATTAGATCTGCACACACCACATTTAGGATGCCTGTTAAGTGCTACATCATTCCTCTTATTACTGACGGGCTACCTCAAGTTAACATTAACATCGAAAGTCTGGACCTACCTAACTACATTCAATTAGCGGACCCTAACTTCTATATTTCTTCAGAGATCGACATGCTTCTAGGGGCCGACGTCTTTTGGGACTTACTTTGTTCTTCTCAATTTAAACTGGGTCCTCATATGCCCACACTACAAGAAACTCATCTAGGTTGCGGGCCCCATGGCGGGAAAACATCGTGATACATCAAATAAAATTTATTGTAACTTTAGCAAGGAAATAGAACAGCAACTTTGCAAGTTCTGGGAGCTTGAAGAAGTACCCACAGAAAATCCTTCTATCAATGAACATCTTTGTGAAAAACTATTTAACGAAACTACTTACCGGGATAACGATGGTAGATTTTGTGTACAAATTCCTCTTCGCGATTCAGCTGACGTTTTAGGTGATTCCTACGATATTGCGAAAAAGAGATTAGTTCAAGTAGAAAGAAAATTAAGTAAAAATCCAAATTTACGTTTAGAATACAATAAATTTATGAAAGAATATGAGGATTTAGGCCATATGTCTGAAGTTACTGATTCTAATTATCATGGTTGTTTCTTGCCACATCATGCAGTAATCCGAGAAAGCAGCGAGACGACAAAAACTAGAGTAGTTTTCGATGCTTCTTCTAAAACGTCAAACAATATAGCGCTAAATGATATACAGTATGTAGGGCCAGTAGTTCAAGATGATCTTTTTTCAATATTGCTCAGATTCAGGCAACATAAATTCGTAGTGTCAGCTGATATTGAAAAAGTGTATCGACAGATCCTCATACAATCCGAGCAACGTCATCTTCAACAGATTTTATGGCGAGAAAATGAAAATCTTCCTATTAAAATATTTCAACTAAACACAGTAACTTACGGCACTGCGTCAGCTCCATTTCTTAGCACACGATGTCTACTGCAACTATCAAAAGAATGCGAAGATGAAAAGATATCACAACTAATCAAACATGACTTTTATGTTGATGATTTTCTATGGGGTAGTAATTCTGAGCAAGAACTTCTTTACATAATAAACAAGGTTACGGAAACACTAAAAACAGCATGCTTACCTCTGCGTAAATTTCGTACCAACATACCTTCTATATTCGAAAACAATCCAAATATCCACATTTCTAAGGACTTAAATTTAAGTTCACAATCCAGTGCATTGGCCCTTAAATGGGATCCAGTCGCTGACGTCTTAAAAATTCCTACAAAAATCGAATCTCCTGCTATCGCAACTAAAAGAACTAAAAGATCAGTTTTATCAAATTCGGCTAAGCTTTTTGATCCTCTTGGCTTACTGAGTGCGTGCACCATCATACCAAAAATAATTTTACAAAAATTATGGATGTCAAAGTTAGACTGGGACGATCCTATTCCTTCTGATATTTCCGATTTATGGTTTAATTTTGTTTCCAATTTAGAAAATTTATCTAATCTTCAAATTCCCAGATACACACTCAGTAATGAACCAGAGACCATTGAGGTTCATGCATTTTGTGATGCTTCTCTTGAAGCGTATGCGGCATGCATATATCTCAAATCAATTGACAAATCAGGACAGACAAGCGTTAATCTTCTGTGTGCAAAAACTAAAGTGTCTCCCGTATAGTCACAAACGATCCCAAGGTTAGAGCTTTGTGGAGCTTTACTCGCATCTCGCTTAGCATCAGCTGTTTTAAAGGCTCTACGGCTTCCAAAACTTCCAAAAACTTATTATTGGACGGACTCTTCAGTAGTTCTAGGATGGTTATCGTCTCAGTCTCGCGATCTTAAAACTTTTGTTTCTAATCGAGTAGCGAAGATTCAAGAGATGGCTTCTTCTGGTGTCTGGAAACATGTACCAGGTACACACAATCCAGCGGATCTAGCGTCTCGTGGTCTAGACCCTAAACACATTCAAAACGCTACACTATGGTGGCAAGGCCCTCCATTTTTATTAAAAGACGAGAGTGAGTGGCCTTGTGATATAAAAAATATACATGAACTTCCTGAAAGAAAGGCTTATAGTAGTAAACCTAAACAAATATCTACATCTACACTTACAAGTACATCAACATTTACTACTATTACAAATTCTACAGATAAACATGCACATCACATAATAGAATTTGAAAGATTTTCAAACTTTGCAAAATTGCAGAGAAGCTTAGCTTATGTTCTAAGATTCATCCATAATGCTACGTACCCGAGTTCAAAGAACACGGGCCATCTAACAACATATGAACTCAAAAATTCACTTAAATATTTGATAAAGCAACATCAATCAGAAATTTTTGAAGCAGAACTTAAACTATTAAATAATAAAAAGTGCTTACCTTCTCGATCACGCTTGCTCTCACTGCGACCGTTTGTAGATGAAGACGGTATCTTGCGTGTAGGTGGGCGTATCCAAAATTCACCTGAAACTTATAACAAAATACATCCTATTTTATTAGATTCAAACCATCAATTCACAAAATTATTATTTAAATATGAACACATAAAACTATGGTGGCAAGGCCCTCCATTTTTATTAAAAGACGAGAGTGAGTGGCCTTGTGATATAAAAAATATACATGAACTTCCTGAAAGAAAGGCTTATAGTAGTAAACCTAAACAAATATCTACATCTACACTTACAAGTACATCAACATTTACTACTATTACAAATTCTACAGATAAACATGCACATCACATAATAGAATTTGAAAGATTTTCAAACTTTGCAAAATTGCAGAGAAGCTTAGCTTATGTTCTAAGATTCATCCATAATGCTACGTACCCGAGTTCAAAGAACACGGGCCATCTAACAACATATGAACTCAAAAATTCACTTAAATATTTGGTAAAGCAACATCAATCAGAAATTTTTGAAGCAGAACTTAAACTATTAAATAATAAAAAGTGCTTACCTTCTCGATCACGCTTGCTCTCACTGCGACCGTTTGTAGATGAAGACGGTATCTTGCGTGTAGGTGGGCGTATCCAAAATTCACCTGAAACTTATAACAAAATACATCCTATTTTATTAGATTCAAACCATCAATTCACAAAATTATTATTTAAATATGAACACATAAAACTAATGCATGGTGGCCCACAATTATTGTTGAATACTTTACATCAAAACTATTGGCCTATTGCGGGCAGACGACTAGCTAGAAGCACAGTAAATAATTGCAAAATATGTAGAATTATGAACGCTAACACATTTAATCCTATAATGGGTAACTTACCTGCGTCTCGGGTGACTCCTAACTTACCTTTCCAGATTTCAGGCGTAGATTTTGCAGGACCATTTCTAATCCGAGATCGCCTTGGACGTGGCTGTAAACTTACTAAAGGTTATTTGTGCCTCTTCGTTTGTCACTCAACTAGAGCTGTTCATCTTGAGCTTGCGTCTGACCTCAGCACCGATATCTTTTTTCTTTGTTTAAAAAGATTCATATCACGCAAAGGAAAGCCCAGCGTAATCTATTGCGATAATGGTCGGAATTTTGTTGGCGCAAACAACGATTTGTTCCAATTTTTCCAACCCATGGAAAACAATGAATCAATCAACTCGTTCGCTGCCAGTGAGGGCATAGAATTCAAATTCTCACCGGCTTATTCCCCACATTTTAATGGGCTTCTCGAGGCCGGTGTTAAATCCGCAAAACATCATATATATCGCATGTTAGGAAATAATCATTTCTCATATGAGGAACTGTCGACTTTATTCGTGCAGATTGAAGCCATTTTAAATTCCAGACCTCTTACTCCACTTTCACCTGACCCAACCGATTTACTCCCGTTAACTCCTGGGCACTTCCTCATTGGTAGACCTCTCACCTCATTGCCATCACCAGCCTTATTAGACGTCCGGACAAGTCGATTGAACAGATTCCAACAACTTGAACAAGCAAAGCAACAGTTCTGGGAAAGATGGAGTAAAGAATTCCTCTGTGAACTTCAACAGCGAGCTAAATGGCGTATCAACAAAGGAAACTTACTAACTTACTTCAAAGAGACATGGTCATCATTAAACAAGAAAATTTGCCTCCTCTTAAATGGCGCATGGGGCGAATATTCAAGCTCTATCCAGGAGCAGACGGCGTCTCACGCGTAGCTGATGTCTTAACTACAAAGGGCATCATCCGACGTGCCATTACCAATTTGTGCCCATTACCGTCAGCATCCAATGAAGAACCTCAACATCCCAAGGTCGTTGAGGGGGGGGGGGGGGGGGAAGATGTTCGCGCCGATGCAGCGAATTAATACGACGGCGGCCGACAGCGCCCGAGCGAGCGGACGGCGGCGAAAGAAACCGTTGAATCTGCCATTACGTTACCGACACTAGAACAAACATCTATTACGTCTTTATAAATTATATCATCTTGCATCTTGTAACAGTTTAATAATCAAGTAATAAATCGAACAATAATTGGTACTCAGTGTGTTTACATCAAGATTCTCCTTCTTCGTGTAATACTAGCAACAATATACAACATGCAGTAATACCCGCCTAATGCCGTAATAAGAGGCCTAGTGGGAGATTTTAATTTACATGATAAAGTTTTACTACCATATAATAAGGAATTAATAACCGCCAGCTGTCATCTGTCAATAGGCGCGTGACAACTGACAATATGCATGTGATGACTGATTTTGAAAATTGGTCAGATTATGTTCGGAAGTATCTACTATTGCCATTGATGTAGAATTTTAGTACCTTTGCGAAAAAATATCTTATTTCAGCAGAAAAATGAGGTTTGGTAGATAAAAATAGCATTTGAAATTTAAATTTTTCACTATTGTTTTTACTAATGTAGGTACTCTGTGCAGTGTGCAGTAAACAATAGTGTGATAGTCAAAGCTCGAAAACAAACAATTGTGACGACATTCGCTTCTTGGTGCTTAATCCATTATGGCGGATTGCTGTATTTTATAGTTTTATTTTATCAAAATAAATAGCAATCTCACTCGAAATAGAAAAATAAATACGTTTTTTATAATCCATGAATCCTATTTCATTAGATACGTTCATAATTTCATTGATTCTTGGTAACTGTCATCATGCCTATTGTAGTTAACTTTTACGCGATCGAATAGGTAAAAAACGTGAACAAACACTTTCTTATCTAAATATCACAGTTTTATGCACACACCGTCATTAATATAACACCAACCTGCTTTTAACTAATTACTCGACTTCCTTCCTAAAGGCGCTCTACGGAATAATGAACACCAAATTAAAATCCACCAAGAAGCTCAGCAGCTTAAGGCGACTATTATACTCTTGCTAAATTCTTCATACAGTAAACTTAGGGTAATGTATTCATAAGAGATTTCTTCTAAAACTTTTATTTTTCTCACTTTTTGCACCTTTTTCTACAAAGAAATAAAAAAATATTCATCCTTCCGCCCTAATTGTTTTCTTCAATCCTTTTGAACGTTATACTATACATATACGCTTTTACAAAAGGGTCCCTTTTAAGGTAGGAAGACAGGATATTTTAAAGAGGTATTTAATGGTAATTACAAAATAAGTAAAATAATAATACAAATAAGTAAGCTTAAGTTCAATTAAAATAATAGAATAGAAAAAAAAAGACGTGTGGCACTCGGAGACTGCCGCGGTAAAGCTATTGCATAGCATTTTTAGGGTTCCGTACCCAAAGGGTAAAAACGGGACCCTATTACTAAGACTCCGCTGTCTGTCTGTCTGTCGGTCTGTCTGTCTGTCTGTCTGTCTGTCTGTCTGTCTGTCTCCAGGCTGTATCTCATAGACCGTGATAGCTAGAAAGCTGAAATTTTCACAAATGATGTATTTCCGTTGCCGCTATAACAACAAATACTAAAAATTAAAAAAATATATATATTAAGGGGGGTCCCCATACAATAAACGTGTTTTTTTCGTATTTTTTTGCTCAATATTAAAAACGGTAACAGGTAGACGGTTCAAATTTTCACAGAATATTAACTTGTATATTACCTTTCAAAATAAATAATTAAATATCAATAAAGTAAATATTAAAGGGGGGCTCCCATACAACAAACGTAATTTTTTGATATTAACAGTAAACCTCTACAAACAAAGTTAGTTTTGCGGTTCATTAACAAAGGTAATTATACCTACTTCTTGAGTACGGAACCCTCGGTGCGCGAGTCCGACTCGCACTTGGCCGGTTTTATCAACTTACCTAACACTTTGGTTGCTATGACTACTTGTGTTGTTGACTTCAAAGTATTGAAAATAAAAAGACTATTTTTATGAAAAGATGATTTGGAATATAAAGGCGAAATAATTTTAAAGAATTATGTTTTGAACATAGCAACCAAAGTGTTAGGTTTTTTTGTTACGGAATTTCTGGATTCGGTCTCCACGCTCAAAGCCCGCGATATAAGCTATGCAATAGCTTAAAATATAGCTGTTAATTCGCATTTTTACAGAAGCACAATTATATCTGTAACTTTAAGACAAATTAAAATATAAATAAGTATATCAAATATCTACGCAATGTAAGTAATAGGTACATTATTACAAACATTTATGTAATTTATGTAAAATACGGTCAACGATAATGATTATAAAAGATACCAGGGTGGGATATGGAAACTGGGGACGATCCCGTTGATGGTTCATTCACTGAAGCTAGGGAGGGAATCGAATTAGAAGCAAATGTGCCGTACAAAGACAGCCGATGAATATAAAGTCATCCACTTTCTACGAAAACCTCTTTGATCGAGATGCTTAGCAAGAAATAGAATAAACAAATACGAACAATGTTCTCCATTTGCTACTTGATTGTGTATGAAGACAATTTGATGGTAATTTAGCTTTGTCTCAACGAAACTTAATTTCTGAAACTGCTGAAATGGAACAACAACAATATCCAAATATTCCTCAATTATCCTCATAGAAACTTATCATAACTTTGTAAGTTTGCTGTATTTGTTTTCAATAGCAAGACGGTCGTATCCGGTAACCGGTATCTTATTAGTCGGTAAAGTTTTGGTTTGGAAACCATACAAAGAACCATCGGAAATATCGCAACGAAGCGCAAAATCGTATTCAATTAAATGAATCTTATTACGTCATCTGAATGATCCATTTTCTCATTTCGTTTAAAACTTAATGAGTTGGACCATTAAAACAGACACAAACTTCACAAAGTAGTGCAGCACTAAATAAGTAGCACTTAGCGTTTGTCTGGCCGGCCCTATTTTTGAGTGCGGTGATAACTACACCAGAAAAACTTTAATGAAACTGCTCTCCTTGCGACTGTAGAGCAAACAGGAAGTTGTTATTTCACAGCCAAAGTTTTCTAATGAACCAATTTGGATAGTACTCAGAAATACGTAACAACAACTTGGTTTCAAATTGTAACTTTTAATAAAGGATCCTACTCATTGTACTCAATTCTGGCAATTTATGGTTGTGTAATAAAACAAGAGATCAGGGCACGTTCATGGAGTCGCGGAGGCGTATTTACGTTATTGTACGTAGTAATAGAACGGCAAAAACGGAATACCGCAAAACGCCCTGCATCGCAATTGATCAGTTTTTTTTTTATCCACTGCAAGTCAGCCCTTGACTGCGATCACACCTGATGGTAAGTGATGATGCAGTCTAAGATGGTAGCGGGCTAACCTGTTAGGGGCATGGAAGTTATATTAAACCCATACATACCCCTATTCGGTTTCTACACGGCATCGTACCGGAACGCTAAATCGCTTGGCGGCACGTCTTTGCCGGTAGGGTGGTAACTAGCCACGGCCGAAGCCTTCCACCAGGCCAGACCAGGGAAAATTTGGAAATTATAAATTCCCAAATTGACCCTGCCGGGGATCGAACCCGGGACCTCCGCACTTTAAGGCAACAGCGTTACACACTGCGCCACGGAGGTCGTCGGAGTTCTTTATGAGAACGGAGAACGCGTAGTTTTCTTGTGTAGTCAGTGGCGGCCTAAGTGGGTGGCAAGTAGGGCGGTTACCCGGGGCCCCGCTCTTGCAGGGGCCTCACGCCCTCGCGCTACAGACCAAGTATAAAGAGTCATTAGGTAATAGGTTCTAAAAGTGTATTCGAATCTCGCGCCCGCCGCAAAGTATTACAAAACCCACTAGGCGCAAGTGCAAGCGTGTAATGGTCACCAGGTTATACATATAAATCTATGATGCCAGTGCTCGGGCAAAGCGGGCCTCGCAATTGTCTACCGCCCAGTGCCTCGCAATGGCTAAGGCCGCCCCTGAGCATAAGGATTATCAAAAAGAGATTAAGCTCTATGATACATACCAATAAAGTTCATTTTCCAAATCACAATTCACGAAGCTCATTAATATAAAATTATTGTTTTCCGTCGGCAATCGGCATATTATCATACTGCATGGTAGATATACAATGATCGTTCAAACTGTGTAGCAGTGAGTGGCTCGAACTCGATATGACATGAAATATAGTCCCTCTTGAATAACAAATGAGCCGATAAAAACTTGCGGAAAAGCTATATAAGTCAATATCGGAACAACTGGAAATCGTAACTTGTACGTAATATATTGACGTTGTAGCTTCAGCTATCCGATAACTATGTTGTAAATTTCACAGTTATTTTTGAACTAACGTTTTCAGTAAAAAGCAGCTTTTGTCTGCTTTTTTCCACAATTGACGCTAGAGTATTTTGATATTAAGATAATATGTTGACTGCATGACGAAATCATACTGGATTTTATAAATGCGAAAGTGTGTTTGTTTGTTGGTTTGTCTTTCAATCACGCCGCAGCGGATCGACGTGATTTTTGGCATGGAGCTGAAGAGTGACATAGGCTACTTTTTACCCCGGAAAATTTAGGAAAAACCCTCGGGAATCAAAAAGACTTAAGCCACGCGGACGAAGTAGCGGGCATCAGCTAGTTTCTCATAGGGCAATTAGATAAGTTCTCCTTTGGGCATTTTTTTCACAACTCTTATAATTTAAAAATTGTTAGTAAGTAATTAAATAGTAAAAATGTTCTCCATGAGATTAATTCGTAACTTTTAAAATACATGTATAGTGCATGAATAGAAAGTGAGGGACTTTTCTGTCCAGGGGGGAGGGGCAAAAATAGGGGCTCTGTTTCCACCGCACACACTGGTTTATATTATTTTACAACCCTGATCTATTTACATAATATTATACCTTTATTGGAGTAAGTATGCCTCTCTCATAGAGAGTTACATATTTGAGACCCTGGGACCGTGAAGTCTTAGTGCCAACAATTTTTTGCGAGATATTCCACCGCGGTTAATTGCCTCATCTGGTGACAGAAGGGCTGGCTCATTTTTTGCGCAAAGGATCAGCCTGGCTGTCCAGCGCGGAAATGCAGTCAGCGTTCTTGCCACCATTCCACGCGGGCATGATTTATATAGTAATTAGGTTAGGCTAGCTAGCTTTTTCGCGTGGAATAAGTTGTTTAAATCCCACGGGAACTCCTTTATTTTCCGGGATAAAAGTAGCCTATGTCACTCTCAAAGTCCTCAGCTATACCCATGCAAAAAATCACGTCAATCCGTTGCTCTGTTGCGACGTGCGGACAAACCAACAAACAAACACACTTTCGCATTTATAATATTAAGCATAATAATAAATAGTTTAAAAAAACAATTAAGTATTATACTAAATTGAAATCTAAACGAATTTACTAGATTATTCTCCATAGTATAGTTATAGTACAGTCAAGTAAGTGGGTACCGAAGTGTAGAGTCGCCGAGTCCGTGGGAGCGAGACAATCAGGTTGATGGCTCATTCACCGCTGCAACGAGCCGAGCAGAGAATTGAATTGGAGGCAAATGTGCCATACGGATATATCCCTCGAATCTTCCTCACTTCTCCCTTGTCAAATCACAGTGTGTAAAATAAGTAAACCTAGATCTACCTAGATCAAACTGAACTTTTGAGAAAATTGTTATTGAATACTTTGTAACATTACACATGAACCAAGCTTCAGGGAAAAACTATAGCCTAGCCTTTAAGTGAGATCTAATAACGTTTATTATCATGAGTTCTGATAGTTCAGTCAGTTGTCCATCTACTCACCAATTCATATAACATCGATCGAGAACGCAGAATATGCCACACAAAATGTTTTGAAGCTTTTTAGTAGGTATTTAAAAAAAACATGGACTCGGTCTATTAGTTAATTTAATAGGTCAACATTGTATTGACATCTGCTTTACATCTTTGCCTCAAACAAAATCAATAAATTATAAAGCTTATAATATATTTTCAAATATGATAATCGCTGATCACTTCTCCATTTGTTTTAACTTAAGGGCTTGGCATAATCTACTTGGCTTGGCGCCATACTGTGGAACGGATTTCGCATACTTTATCGTTACAACTGTACGAATAAATATCTTTTAAGCGCACTTTAATTCATACATACGTTTAGTAAAAACCGTTTTGCAGTTTAATGTTGGCTGTTTTATTGCCATTTTTTTTTTCGTTTAGTTAATCCCGAGAACCAATTAATCAACAGTAAAGTTTACAGAAACGGGGCGGAGTATGTGGCTGTTCAGCTTAGACTTGCTGGTGTTACATATTAGGTATTATTCACCTAAAATCCATATCTACACCTAATAATAAAAATGCGAAAGTGTTTCTATCTGTCTGTCTATCTGCTACACTTTCACAACCCATCTTTTTTACAGATTTTGACAAATATTTTTCACAGATATAGTTTGCATTCCAGGCTTTTATCCCGCTACCTATTGCTGTACTCGTAGTTCATGAAATTATTTACCTAACTTGCAAGTTCATTAAAGCGGTTAAAGTGCTGGTTTATTAAACTCTGTTGAATACTAGAGGTCGTTAAGCCTTGTGTGAACATGGCTGAGGACGGGCTACAAAGGCAACTTTGGAAAGTAACTGGATATGCTTAAAGGTGTTATCGCCTTTCTTTTGTGTTAAAAACTTTTATGGAAATATTATTCCGTTAATTGGTATAGTTTGTTATGATGTTGTCTAATAATTCAATACGTTTTGTTCGCTATTTACGTATGAAATATCATCCACGTAATTTTTTTAATAGGCCACGTTACATGCTGCGATACAGTCGCGATCGGGACAAGTAAATCCATAATACACATAATAACATAGGTGAGGCTAGGTATGATTAAGTTGTGCGCAGCGTGGGCGGAGCCACGAGAGGCACTCGTTGAGGTGGTGGGACGGAACCTCTCGCTTCCGGCTGTGGTGAGAGCAATGGTGGGAAGCGAGAGCTCCTGGAATGCGATGGATTCCTTCTGCGAGAGCGTAATGTCGCAGAAGGAGTCAGTGGAGCGGATGACAGAGGATGACGTGGGCTCTCATCCCATCCGAAGTAGAAGGGGCGGGCGCAGGCGTGCTGCCCATGATCGCCGCCTGCCCCATGAGAAGGGCTTCCGAGCGACAGACATGGGGATTCTGTCGCTCATTAGGAAAATGGTCCTCGAGTCGGGAGGCACACGTTGGTGTTCCTGGTGTGCCTCAGACGGTGAGAAGGGAATATTGAAGTCCCGCGGAGAAGGGTTGATCAGACGACGCTGGTGGCTGGGTTGCGCGTATTCCCCGGTCCCTATTCAGCCAAAGCGTTGGGAGGAACACCGTGGGGTTTTAGTCGGTAAGAGTCCGACATAACCTTTGCATTTCCCTAGATGCAAGGGTATCCATGAGGATATCCCTACGAAAAAAAAAAAGGTATCATTAAATTCTATATTTATTATATTTTGCGATAATAAACAATTTACCTATAAAAAAATAACATTCTGAATACGAAGTTAAGTTGATAAAATATGCGAAAATGCATTTATATGAAATAGCCTAGCAGGGAAAATGGATAGTCCTTTGGTGGGGACTAATTCTCTTTTAGTTTTTAGGTAAGTACTAACATAGATTAAGTTAAAATTGTTACTAACACCTTAGATTGTAAGTACTAACATAGTTATTAGGATTATATTGTTACTAACAATAATCAAATAAATATTATAAATGCGAAAGTTTGGATGGATGTCTGGATGGATGTATGGATGGATGTTTGTTACTCAATCACGCCCCAACGGCTGAACGGATCTGGCTGAATTTTGGCACAGAGATAGATTATAGTCTGGAATAGCACATAGGCTATTTATCCCGGAAAATTATAGAGTTCCCGCGGGAACTCTTTAATTTTCCGGGATAAAAACCTCAATCCACGCTGACAAAATCGCGGACATCAGCTAGTACCTAATAATATATTTAAGGAACAATGTAGCCTCCGACCTTGAACCAACATTAAAACAATATTATTTGAAAGAATAATATTTTGCGACGTTGAAATCGGTTCACAAATTTCCAAGTTCTAGACTACAAGCTCTAGAATATAGAGTTTTTATGACGCTTAGAGATTTCGTTTTAACATAGAAAGTTCGAGGCTGTGCTCAATTTTAAAGTTTCAGAGTAAGCACAGTTTCAACACACGCAATCTGGAAATTTGATCATGCGAACGCCGTGGCAAAAGTCATGAGCATCTATAACAATCACATATAACGAGTTTTCAAAGTTTATTTATACACATCCTCTACGTTGAGGGGTGTATTAAATTTTTAATTAATATTATTACGGTGAACAGTCAAACATACGTGTGCACATAAGTTTGTCAACTCGAATGGAACTTGATATATGTGCAATATCCTCTGTATAATTAGTTTAGTAATTACTTCAGAGTTCCAGACTAATGATTGCTGAATGCAAACGGTGCATGCTAAATTTTACGATATATATTGACTACCCGATGCTCGATTCCCGGGGAAACTCCTTAACTTTCCGGGATAAATAGTAACCTGTGTTCTTTCCTGGGATGTGATCTACCCCTATACCTAACAAATTTAATCAATGTCGATTGTAAAAATGGGCCGTTAAAGCGTAGCAGACAGACAGATGGACGCACTTTCGCATTTATAATACATATTAGCATGGATTAAATATATTTTCATTTGACCACAATTCAGTATCAGTAATAAAATGTATGTCGGGGATTCCGAGATTTGTTTTTGTTTTCTCTTTTGAGTCAAGTAAATAGGTACTCGCACAGAATACATACCTAATAGTACAGGTAAGAGTAAGAACGTAACTCTATAAATATCATACTAATATTATAAATGCGAAATTGTGTTTGTTTGTTGGTTGGTCCTTCAATCACACCGCAACGGAGCAGCGGATCGACGTGATTTTTTGCATGAGGATAGTTGAGGACCTGGAGAGTGACATAGACTACTTTTTATCCCGGAAAATTAAAAATTTCCCGCAGGAATTAAAAAAAATTTTAACCACGCAGACGTAGTCGCGGGCATCAGCTAGTGTAATCATAGATACTTAATATTCTTATTACAACTCTTCTAAAGCTTCGAAGCTGACGATAAGGGCCAAAACGATAGTATTTTTATTTCGCGCTTAATTTTATATCGGAATAGATTCAGTCTCCAGGGTGTCTACAAAGGCCGGCGACAGGGATTATTGTCTGAGTTAGAATAAATTCTCGTAATAATATAAAGCTTATTTATTAGGGCTAGTCGCCCTAATAAATAAGCTGCATGCAATGCATTATTAATGGAGCCATTAAAGAAATTGGATGACACAATAGACTAACATGATTTATAGGTACGACGACATCCCTGACGCAGTGGTGAGCGCTGTGGTCTTATAAGTCCCTGGTTCGATCCCCGGCAGGCTCAATTCGGGAATTGGCTAGTTACCACACTACCGCCAAGCAATTTAGCGTTCTGGTACGATGTAGAAACCAATTTATGGATTTAATATAACTGCCATACCCCCAACAGGTTAGCCCACTACCATCTTAGGCTGCATCATCGCTTATCATCAGGTGTGATTGCTGTCAAGGGCTAACTTGTAGTGGCGTAAAAAAAATTGTACTCGTAGAAGCAGTTTGGTCTTGGACAAATCCTACGTATTATTACTAAAAATTTAGAATTTCGAACAATATTTTTATTACATAAGTGTTTAGTACCGCAGAATTTAGGTTTATTATTTTTACGTGTATATATTTTCTACTAAGTTTTAAGCGCCACTGAATCTTATTAAGCGTTCCAGTAATAAAATGTACGTTGTAATCAGAGATATAATCTCGTTTTACATTAATTGGATGACGCTCGGCAAGGTTTAACGATCACTCGGTTCCGTTAAAATATCCAACACGAACATCTAAAATTGAAAAGATTGTACATATTATACACTAGCGGATGCCCGCGACTTCGTCTGCGTGGTTTGAGGTTTTATGGTACCCGAGGGAACTCTTTATTTTTCCGGGATAAAAAGTAGCCTATGTGCTATTCCAGACTATATTCTATCTCTGTGCCCAATTTCAGCCAGATCCGTTCAGCCGTTGGGGCGTGATTGAGTAACAAACATCCATCCTTACATCCATACATCCATACATCCATACATCCATCCAAACTTTCGCATTTATAATATTAGTAAGACTTGTTGTGTCTACCGCGTACTACTACCTAATACGGGGTACCGCAGACTGCTTAAATATTCGTTACTCCGTTATCCGTTAGTCCGTTTATACCAAAAAAAAAAATCCATTTATCAGCCTTCATGCACAGGTCGACACAGTCTTTTTGGACGCGATAATAGGTAACTACACGGTCTAAAAAAATTTTGTTACATGAGCACCATTTATTTTATGCTCTTTACCAACTAGATGATGCTAGCGACTTAGTCCGCGTGGATTAAGTTTTTTTTAATTCCCGCGGGAACTCCTTAATCTTCCGGGATAAAAAGCGGGGTAGCATAATATGTCCGTCCCCAGGATGCAACGTAACTCTGTACCAATTTTCGTTAAAATCAGGCGGGATAGCGTAGCAGACTTTCGAATTAATAATACTAGTATGGATTATACGCAACTGTGGAAAAAGGACTGCGTTTAAAGTAAAAGTGAATAAAGTCAACAGAATATTAATTTCTATTCGTCGTTACCCCGAGATTGTAGATCAAGTAAATTTCGGAGCAGATAACAAAATTATAAATAAAATACGGGTTGTAGATTGACCGGCAGTGAGGTGTAACCCATTAAGAGCAGGGGATTACTGCTAGTAGACTTTTGATCTTTTCCCTCGAGGTGTTCGTTTGTACAACGGGGAACAAAGCGGAAAATCTGAAAGAAAATTGTAACGCCTGCGTCTATGAAAAAGAAAATACTGCACCGCAATCATTTTTCTTAAATATTTTTTTTTGTGTGTTTCAGGCTTTATGTTGCGTCGCATTCACTCGCGCCCAATCGATTTTTTTATATCGTCGTAAATGAGGCTTTCAGGATTATGGATTTATGAGGTTTACCCGACGCGGATTGATTTGAAGTATTGTTTCGAAACAATTGAGTGCCGCTTTTGTATTCCCGTGGTGAATTCAACAGCTCGCGTATTTTTCTCCCTCGTTACTTGCATATTCGAATTATTAAGCCGATTTATAAAATGAACTAGCGGACCCGTCCCTGCTTCGCTCGATTGGAGTGGAAAGTCCTGAAACGCGTATTTCTTTATTTTTAAAGATATTACGTGCGTATTGTCAAAGATAGAATTTCAAAAATGAATCCCTAACCCTTAGGGTCGGTTTTCCAAAAATCGTAAATTATGTAGTTGATATTTTAGGTAGGTACATTCGCAAAGTAAAATGTATGCGTTTTGAGTATTTGTCAAATGATCATTTTAAAAATGATATTATGTTTGCCGAATACAAAGTTGAAAAGTTTTTGAAACCTTTTTTTGTAAAATAATCATTTGTTAAAAGTTTAACTAGAGAAAAGTAATTCACTCACTGACTGACTCAACAATGCAACGACCCTTTAGGTACCTGGAAAGCTCTGCACAGAAGTTCGGTTTAACCTCCCGTAAGAACATCTAAATTAATAAATAGGAATAAAAGAACGGAAAAAGATAGGTATTTAAAATTACGGTGTTGCACCGCGGTATGTCGAGTCCCGGTATGTAGTGCCTGTGTGTAGAGCTCGTTTACACATTTCCTCATATTGCTTACAAATATAACTGGAACGTGAACACTGAACATTTCTCTGGCACGGCTTGTTTATTGTTTCATTCTGAAGACTGCATTGTGTATGTAATATGCTTATTTATATTTATTTTCCTACTACATACTTAGATGATGTCCGCGACTTCGTCCGCATATATTTAGTTTTAAAAAATCCTAGGCTAAATGAAAAATCCTTCCCCGGAATTAAAACTATGTGTGTACCAAATTTCGTCAAAATCAGTTGCATAGATGTGCCCTATAGATGTGTACCAGACAGGCACACTTTCGCATTTATAATATGACTAGCTGATGCCCGCGACTTAGTCCGCGTGGATTGAGATTTTTAATTCCCTCTTCAATTTTTCGGGATAAAAAGCCTACGTCATTTCCCGGGATGTAAACTATCTCTGTACCAAATTAAAAATTAAATTAAACAATTTTATTTTTACCCTCGACGAAGCGGAGACGGTATATGTGTTTGCCCTAAGAGGTTGTGTTTGTTTGTTTGTTTGTTTGTTTGTTTGTTTGTTTGTTTGTTTGTTTGTTTGTTTGTTTGTTTGTGCACTTTTTTGTCACCATTTTTCTCAAAAAGTACTGGGCCGATTGAGATGCGGTTTTTTGCATTAGATACGTATAGCTTGTGAGAAGGTTTTTAGATATATTTTAGGACCATAGACAACCAAGCTGAGCTGTAGTCTATGGTTTTAATATTTCAACATGTTACCATTTTTCACAAAAACTACTGGGCCGATTGAGATGCGGTTTTTTGCATTAGATGTGTATAGCTCGTGAGAAGGTTCTTAGATATATTTTAGGACCATAGACAACAAAGCTGAGCTGTAGTCTATGATCTTAATTTTTCTATGTGTTTAAAAATTTTCACAAAAAGTACTGGGCCGGTTGAGATGCGGTTTTTTGCATTAGATATGTTTAGCTTGTGAGAAGGTTCTTAGATATATTTTAGGACCATAGACAACAAAGCTGAGCTGTAGTCTATGATTTTATTTTTTCAATATGTTACCATTTTTCACAAAAAGTACTGGGCCGATTGAGATGCGGTTTTTTGCATTCGATGTGTATAGCTTGTGAGAATGTTCTTAAATATATTTTAGGACCATAGACAACAAAGCTGAGCTGTAGTCTATGATCTTAATTTTTCAACCACTGTTACCATTTTTCACAAAAAGTACTGGGCCGATTGAGATGCGGTTTATTGCATTTAGTACTTGGTGCGATTACAAAACAGGAAACTGGTACCAAAATTTTAAAAAATCAGCGCCATTTTGAAATTCTTTGTTAATTGACGGATTTCGTTCAAAATCTATATTTAGGGCTCCCTGGGGTCACAAAACAGGAAACTGGTACCAAAATTTAAAAAAATCAGCGCCATTTTGAAATTCTTTGTTAACTGATCGATTTCGTTCAAAATCGATATTTAGGACTCCCTGGGGTTACAAAACAGGAAACTGTTACCAAACTTTAAAAAAACAGCGCCATTTTGAAATTCTTTGTTAATTAACCGATTTTGTTCAAAATCGATATTTAGGGCTTCGTGGGATTACAAAACAGGAAACTGGTACCAAAATTTTTAAAAAATCAGCGCCATTTTGAAATTCTTTGTTAATTGACCGATTTCGTTCAAAATCGATATTTAGAGCTCTCTGGGGTCACAAAACAGGAAACTGGTACCAAAATTTTAAAAAATCAGCGCCATTTTGAAATTCTTTGTTAATTGACCGATTTCGTTCAAAATCTATATTTAGGGCTCCCTGGGGTCACAAAACAGGAAACTGGTACCAAAATTTAAAAAAATCAGCGCCATTTTGAAATTCTTTGTTAATTGATCGATTTCGTTCAAAATCGATATTTAGGACTCCCTGGGGTTAGAAAACAGGAAACTGTTACCAAACTTTAAAAAAACAGCGCCATTTTGAAATTCTTTGTTAATTAACCGATTTTGTTCAAAATCGATATTTAGGGCTTCGTGGGATTACAAAACAGGAAACTGGTATCAAAATTTTAAAATAATCAGCGCCATTTTGAAATTCTTTGTTTATTGACCGATTTCGTTCAAAATCGATATTATGGGCTCCCTGGGGTCACAAAACAGGAAACTGGTACCAAAATTTTAAAAAATCAGCGCCATTTTGAAATTCTGTGTTAATTGACCGATTTCGTTCAAAATCGATATTTAGGGCTCCCTGGGGTCACAAAACAGGAAACTGTTACCAAAATTTTAGAAAATCAGCGCCATTTTGAAATTATTTGTTAATTGACCAATTTCGTTCAAAATCGATATTTAGGACTCCCTGGGGTTACGAAACAGGAAACTGTTACCAAAGTTTTAAAAAATCAGCGCCATTTTTATTTATTTTGTTATCACCGTAATAAATGAATTCAGTTTAGTACAGTAAAATCTGTACTACTTGTAAGTCTAACCACAACCCGTGAGCTGCTTTAGCAGCTCGCGCACAGGGCGAAATACTAGTTAGATATAATTATATAGCTTGAGAGAAGGTTCTTAGATATATTTTAGGACCATAGACAACCAAGCTGAGCTGTCTCTATGATTTTAATATTTCGATATGTTACCATTTTTTACAAAAAGTACTGGGCCGATTGAAATGCGGTTTTTTTCATTAGATGTGTATAGCTTGTGAGAAGGTTCTTAGATATATTTTAGGACCATAGACAACAAAGCTGAGCTGTAGTCTATGATTTTATTTTTTCAATATGTTACCATTTTTCACAAAAAGTACTGGGCCGATTGAGATGCGGTTTTTTGCATTCGATGTGTATAGCTTGTGAGAATGTTCTTAAATATATTTTAGGACCATAGACAACAAAGCTGAGCTGTAGTCTATGATCTTAATTTTTCAACCACTGTTACCATTTTTCACAAAAAGTACTGGGCCGATTGAGATGCGGTTTATTGCATTTAGTACTTGGTGCGATTACAAAACAGGAAACTGGTACCAAAATTTTAAAAAATCAGCGCCATTTTGAAATTCTTTGTTAATTGACGGATTTCGTTCAAAATCTATATTTAGGGCTCCCTGGGGTCACAAAACAGGAAACTGGTACCAAAATTTAAAAAAATCAGCGCCATTTTGAAATTCTTTGTTAACTGATCGATTTCGTTCAAAATCGATATTTAGGACTCCCTGGGGTTACAAAACAGGAAACTGTTACCAAACTTTAAAAAAACAGCGCCATTTTGAAATTCTTTGTTAATTAACCGATTTTGTTCAAAATCGATATTTAGGGCTTCGTGGGATTACAAAACAGGAAACTGGTACCAAAATTTTTAAAAAATCAGCGCCATTTTGAAATTCTTTGTTAATTGACCGATTTCGTTCAAAATCGATATTTAGAGCTCTCTGGGGTCACAAAACAGGAAACTGGTACCAAAATTTTAAAAAATCAGCGCCATTTTGAAATTCTTTGTTAATTGACCGATTTCGTTCAAAATCTATATTTAGGGCTCCCTGGGGTCACAAAACAGGAAACTGGTACCAAAATTTAAAAAAATCAGCGCCATTTTGAAATTCTTTGTTAATTGATCGATTTCGTTCAAAATCGATATTTAGGACTCCCTGGGGTTAGAAAACAGGAAACTGTTACCAAACTTTAAAAAAACAGCGCCATTTTGAAATTCTTTGTTAATTAACCGATTTTGTTCAAAATCGATATTTAGGGCTTCGTGGGATTACAAAACAGGAAACTGGTATCAAAATTTTAAAAAAATCAGCGCCATTTTGAAATTCTTTGTTTATTGACCGATTTCGTTCAAAATCGATATTATGGGCTCCCTGGGGTCACAAAACAGGAAACTGGTACCAAAATTTTAAAAAATCAGCGCCATTTTGAAATTCTGTGTTAATTGACCGATTTCGTTCAAAATCGATATTTAGGGCTCCCTGGGGTCACAAAACAGGAAACTGTTACCAAAATTTTAGAAAATCAGCGCCATTTTGAAATTATTTGTTAATTGACCAATTTCGTTCAAAATCGATATTTAGGACTCCCTGGGGTTACGAAACAGGAAACTGTTACCAAAGTTTTAAAAAATCAGCGCCATTTTTATTTATTTTGTTATCACCGTAATAAATGAATTCAGTTTAGTACAGTAAAATCTGTACTACTTGTAAGTCTAACCACAACCCGTGAGCTGCTTTAGCAGCTCGCGCACAGGGCGAAATACTAGTTAGATATAATTATATAGCTTGAGAGAAGGTTCTTAGATATATTTTAGGACCATAGACAACCAAGCTGAGCTGTCTCTATGATTTTAATATTTCGATATGTTACCATTTTTTACAAAAAGTACTGGGCCGATTGAAATGCGGTTTTTTTCATTAGATGTGTATAGCTTGTGAGAAGGTTCTTAGATATATTTTAGGACCATAGACAACAAAGCTGAGCTGTAGTCTATGATTTTATTTTTTCAATATGTTACCATTTTTCTCAAAAACTACTGTGCTGATTTAGATGCGGGCTTTTTGTTTTAGATATATTTAGCTTGTACCTAGATGCTGCCCAGGGTATCATGATGGAGTCAGGAGGCGATCATGGGAACTCCTTAAATTCTCATCGTATACCCGTCGCGTTTGGACTCTTTTGATTTGTCCATTTGAAAAGGGTTTGGCCATAGTCCACCACACTGGTCAAAAAAACTACTGAGCTGTCAAAGATGCAGTTTTGTGTTTTAGATATTATGTAATATATACGTTTGCTACGTTCTAATTGTTGTTTCAAAGTTATAAAGGTCAAAGGTATAATGGAGCTCTGCAGTTCGTCGTGGGTTTTTTTAAAATTTTTAATTTTATTACTTGTTTATATATATAAAAACATTCAGTGGAAGTTAAGCTACATACGAAAAAAATTAGCCGAATTGGTCGAGCCGTTCTCGAGTTTTGCGCTTAGCAACATTCATTTTTATTTATATAGATTATTATGTATTTTCCGATTGATCACTTACGTAAAATATGTAATTATTTTGTGAAAAAAAAGAAAATAGTTTCGCATTGATGATTACATTCAACACTCTTGATAACCAATGAATATTATCACAACAATTTGGATATTATTACTCATATTTCAATCTCAAATTGTATGCCACCACAATATTAAGTGTAGGCGGGGATAATCCCGTGAAGGTCGACCCTCCAAAGCTGCCAAGCCCTTTCCCGCATTTAATATACTTTTTAGGCACACCAATGGAACTTTTTGTTGGTACAGAGGTTTTTTTTCCCACGTCATTGGGAAGGCGCGACGTTCCACCAAGGCATCAAATAACTGTACAATATACAAATTTGTCGCGATAAATATTTAATTTATTTGAATTTCAATAATTCGCGTAAAGTTATTGATATTCATAGACATTTCGTAGTAGGCGCATCAAAGCCACTGAGTTTTTCAAAACTGTTCAAAACTTTTACTGACCCCTACCACTACAGCCCATTAACGTCCCACTGCTGGACACAGGCCTCCACTCTCGTAGGAGAGTGGGAATTAGAGCTTAGACCCACCACGCTGCTCCAATGCGGGTTGGTGGGCTGCATTTGTCATATCTCTCTCTTCGGTCGTTCCTTCATTTCTGAAAATCGTGGTCCTGGTTAGATCCTAACCTCGAACAGATTATTTGTTTTCACTGGCTTCTGTTAATAGCCATTCTCACTATGTTATACAATTTGGACACCTTCGACTCCCGCAGTAGGTCAGACCATCTAGTTGGTGAGCGGCCTTTCGCTCTTTTGCCCTCAGTGTTGCCCGTGACAATAATCTTCTCGAGACTGTCGTCCCCACGCCGTATGAAGTGTCTGAAATACGAGAGCAGCCGTTGTTGACATATAGAGCCTCCATTCCCAGCTGTGAAAGAATTGATACGTTTGTCATAGATATCACAAAAAATAGTTACATTGGAGCTTGAAAAATCAAGTTTGCATAAATCACATATACATCAAAAATGTACACGAATATTTTTATTATATTCTAACTTTTAGATGTGTAATAGTGGTCACTAATATATCAATGGAAGGGAAACGGGTGTTCGGTTTGAAGATTTGTAGGTACGCATACGCTTCGCTATCTTTTAACCACAATTGCCAGAAGTGGTTTATGGGTGTAGCGCATAACGTGTAAACTTACAAACATAAACAAACTTTATATTTATTAATCTGGTATCGTTAGATTAGCTTGATATTATCGCAGTTATAATGTATTTACATTCTATGTAAGTATATTTTCCATAAAAAAAGAAATACAAAGGAAAGCTTTGTAGAGAGAGATACCTAATTCCCAATTTCCTCATTTAGCCGCCCTAGGCACTGTCTTCGATAAGCCTATATTCATCGCTGAATGGAATAACAAGTAGACCTTCTCCAAAAGTCAGGAAAATACACTAAGAGCCACTGTTCTAAATGCGATAAATAATTTAAGGTTTTAAGGTCATTTTTACCTCCTCTTCCCAAAATAGTAATAAACAAAGTTGAATGATCAAATCAAATCAAATCAAATGTTTTATTTTATTCAATTAAACTTTTACAAGTACTTTTGAATCGTCAAGTGAATCTAAATTCGGAATTCGGAATGACATTCCATCCATGTAAGTACGAGTATTTCTGCATTCCCCTAGTATTTATCAATCACAGATCAAGTTACATGCTAAACTTTGATCGGTTTGTAAAAACTTCTTTGGACCAAAACCTAGCCTAAAACACGGATGTATGAATAGGTACTCGATAAAGTCCGCATAACCGTACTTGGCCATACTTCACCGCCGCGCCGGTCGTGCAACTGGACTTATGGATTTCAACATTATTTAGAAAATTTATGATCTTTTATGTGTCCCATCGAAATATCTGAGTGTTTAGCTATATTTACAAGATATGTATTTAAACATTCACATTTAGTATTAAAACTACTGCAAACTTCAATCTTTTTTATTCAAATAAAGTTTTACAAGTGCATTTGAATCGTCGGTGGTTGTCCTTTTATATCAAAAATTACCGTAATTATAAGTCTACTACTACTTACTTCTAGTCTATATAAAGAAAAACCGGCCAAGTGCGAGTCGGACTCGCGCACCGAGGGTTCCGTACAAACCTGTAGTAAGTTTTAAATTATTAAAAATATTTTTATTTTGCAAGGCGAAATTTGCTTAATTATTTTAAGTTTGTAAGACTATATAAAATATTAACATTTAAGTACCTATAAGTACATATGGAAAATATTATAAGTAGATAAAATTAAAATCTAAATTAAATCTAAATTAAAAACTAAATTAAAAACTAAAAACTAAACATTAAAAATATCATCTATCCCGCTGCAATGAGGCAGTGTGCCCAGAACGCTGGCTGCGTTACCCCGCTGAATAGCCAAACTTATATGTTGGCCGAGGTAACTGCCAGCCCTCCGGTCACCTGTGGACTCTGTGAGACGAGAAGATAGATCTAATAATATTACTTAATGTAATTATATTTTTATTTTAAATATTTGAGTTGAATGAATGAAAGGTAAATTGCGGTTTACGATTTATGACGTATTAAAAAAAACTACTTACTAGATCTCGTTCAAACCAATTTTCGGTGGAAGTTTGCATGGTAATGTACATCATATATTTTTTTAGTTTTATCATTCTCTTATTTTAGAAGTTACAGGGGGGGGGACACATTTTACCACTTTGGAAGTGTCTCTCGCGCAAACTATTCAGTTTAGAAAAAATGATATTACAAACCTCAATATCATTTTTGAAGACCTATCCCTAGATACCCCACACGTATGGGTTAGATGAAAAAAATTTTTGAGTTTCAGTTCTAAGTATCCCCCAAAATTTATTGTTTTTTTTCTATTTTTGTAAGAAAATCTTAATGCGGTTCACAGAATACATCTACTTACCAAGTTTCAACAGTATAGTTCTTATAGTTTCGGAAAAAAGTGGCTGTGACATACGGACGGACAGACAGACAGACAGACATGACGAATCTATAAGGGTTCCGTTTTTGCTAAATTTGGCTACGGAACCCTAAAAACGGGGAAAGACTGTTTGATTATGAAAAGGTGTTTTGAAAATACACCCGTCAAAGCTGGGTCGAGTCAGCTAGTATTTTATAAGACAACTAACTACTAACTATAAATAGGACCAAGGTAGAGAGCCGCTTGGTTCTGTGGTGTTTTCTCTAATGAAGTTAACGCTAGGATGTGGCCTCACAGCGCAGCGCCTCTACCTCGTTTGCTCAGATTTATGCTAACCTTCTTAATTGCAACTACGCCAGGAGCATTTTTAAAGATTGAAATTATACGCAAACCGTTTTCATTATTCATCTAGGTACCTTGCATAACGTAGTTTACCTTACATGCTTAGATGTGTTGATTTTGTGTCTAACATCATGTATGTTCTTTCATCAGTAGGTATTCATCGTTTAACCCAACGATGCGAGGACCAAGATTCTACCACAAAATATCCTTATACAGAAAATCCGTTGTTGTTATGCACTTTCACGCTTTGTTCGTTTGTTCGTGGGTAAGTCAGTATTACAACATGAAACAATGAATAATGAACTATTAAAATAATGCAGACTTTAATTACAAGTTTACAAACAATATGGTCATTCTTCGCCCAAAGCTGAAAAGAATTGCTCACACAGGTTTTCAGAAAGAATATTAAATTAATCTAAGGTTGTAGGATATCAAAGAACTTTGAAAAAAGTATTATTATTGATGGAGGTGTATCTCAAATCTCTAATGCTGTTACTTGTATATATTTTCAGTATATAAATATCAAAACAATTATGCTTTAAAAGCGTTCTCTTAGTTCAAGGCACCTCTTGGGAGTTGGAGTAAGCAAGTGCAATTATTAAATTATATAAATCTAGCCCAAAACTTCATTAAACATTAATTTTTTTACGACTGCCTGAAAAAAGGAGTATATTGTTTTCAGGGTTCATGTATGTATGTATGTACCCGATAAATGAGGTATCGTTAGAATCTCTAGCTTATTCCGGGTGACATAGGCTAGTAAAATTTAAAAGAAAATTGATGGGGTGACCATGGTTCCGCATTATAGACTAATAAGATTATATAACTAACTATAGATAAGATTAACTATATAATCATTATCTAGAAAATGATGAGTAGATTCCAAAAACACTATAGTTAAATATCCAGTGATTCACAAAAAAACATAATTTAATTAAAAATGTGATTAAGATTCCAAAGGTAATTAATTTAACGTTACGTATAGTAGCAGTGGTAGCCGTACTTCCATTCGAGGGGGACTTTTTACTACACGACTGCCCAAAAAATGAGTGTTATGTTTTTAGGGTTCGTGTATGTATGTGTGTCTACGGCAGAACAGTCGTATTTTTTATTTAATAATCTTAATTATAATCACTTGTTTATTAAGTATAGTCACTAGACCAAGCAGAAGATTAGTTAATATTACTAGATAGTGTTATCTACGCCCATACCATGCTTAGCAGTCATTTGCAAACATGTTCTTAGTAATTAACTAAACTAAACCAATTATAAAGGGTTATGTGTACATAAACAGACTTCAGGCATAAACAACCAACAGCTATTTTCCCATCTAATTATTTATCTTAAGCCATGAATAAAATTAACACATATAACAATTATTATTGTTGTTATAAAGTTACAAGGATTATTACTAGGTTACATTATTATAATGTGCTGGGTAAATACATATTATAGTTTCAGACCTAAGACAAACTTGCTATTATTTCGTAATGGCTAAATATTTTGATCGTCACTTATATTTATAGTATTACTTAACCTACTTTTAAAAGATTTTCATTTGTGAGCATATTTGAGTCGAAACCTTAATATATGCTTACAAATTTGAACCTGATTATCATTCGTAAGCTTATTTCGTATCAAATTTTGTGTGTTTTTATATTAAACAACTAAACTGAATTTTATGGAACACATGAATATCGTTACCTACCATTTAAATTTACGTACTATATTACGTTAACTCTCGGATTCAACTCTTTAATCCAATCCGGGATTCATATCTACACAGTATTTCTTCAAAACTTTACTTAAATATGAAAGACGACCAGGGAGCATTTGAAAACTACATCTTCAGTAGAGATAATAATATTTGACTTTAACTGTATTCAATTTTCAGCGTTGTGGTCTACTTGGCTAAAAGTTATATTTTTCTCTTATATTTCGACCACGTTGTATACATTTATCATATCCGCCGACACATCATAGCATCCGATAAAATCATTTTAGCAAAACTTTATCCGTAGGCGGGTAACTGAAACAAAAGCCAATTTATTGTTGGAAAAACAACTTAAGGCGCTGTGAGCTCACGAGATGCAAAGCACAGGCGCGCGGGGGTGAAGGCGTGCAAGCGCATGTCGCAAAAAATGCATATAATCATTTGTAAAAAAAATAATATATACTTTTCAATACAAATGAATCCAACAATGTGTTTGATATAGAAATATGAATTTTATCTTATATTTCTAGAGCTAATTATTGGTTTCAATAAGGAGAAAAATTGCTTTAAAAGGTAAATTAAGAGGTATGTTCAAAATAAATTTCAATGCAGAGTTTTTTTAAAATTGTGTTTTGAGATGCGTCAATGGCTGCTCAAAGGTCTTGAAAACAGCAAATTATTTTTACAAGCATACATTAAGTCACCGTTTGTTGGATATGTCACCGTAAGATCGTAAAAACCGTTTGATTATAATATACCTCGCAAGATTGTGAACTATCGAAAGATTGTGAACTGAACATACTGATTACAATTTAACGCATTATTTTTCGGTAGATTATACCTAATCCATCGAAGTAAAACCGTCAAATTGTGAAATAACCGTCAAATGAGAAATTGTCACCTAGCGCGCTGATTGGTTGAACGGCATACCTATGCCATGCGTCGCCATATTTGTTTGATAATTCATTTGTTGTCGAATGTAAACAAACAGTGTTTTGGTGATTGTAAATTGATTTCGTGTTGAAAATAACTCACAGCTTTAGAATTCGTTACATAAAATTGTTGTGGAAGTAAAATGACTCTATGATTAACCAAAGAAGTGCAGTTTGAATGATAGATAAGTTAGTATTCGTCACTGAACATAGCCTTAAATTACAGAAATTTTGCGTGTTTTAATATTTTTTATGCGCGTGAACCTATGTGATCTCATTTGATAACATTTACAATGTCGGATATTGAGCCTATCTATCAACACCGACCAATCAGGGACGGCCTTCGGACAGCTGTCAATTTAACGCGCGGCAGATTGTGATATAACAGTTTCACTTCGATGGATTATAATCTACCGAAAAATAATGCGTTAAATTGTAAGCCGTATGTTCGGTTTACAATCTTTCGACAGTTCACAATCTTGCGAGGTATATTATAATCAAACGGTTATTACGATCTTACGGTGACAGATACACTGCTTTTAAAACCCGCCTTTTACGCTACACAGGGCCTTAATGAAAAAGTTCATCTACACCGCCGTCTAATTTATTAAAGCAGTGATCTGTGATAGCTTGAAATGTCTCATGATTCACACGTGAGGGGAATGAGCACGAGCGGTCCATGAAAGTTACCGTGTACAGTTTATTAGATATACAATGCTAGGGTTGCTTTCAGTCGAGCTTTTTATCATCGACTGCAGGTAATGCTTCACTGCGAGTTACTCCAAAATACCTACTTAGTTTGCGTTCGGTTGGACGAAGATAATGAAGAAGTGTTTGTTTGTCCTTCTATCACGCCGCAACAGAGCAACGGATAGACGTGATTTATGCATGGATATAGTTGAGGCCCTGGAGAGTGACATAAGTATCCCGGAAAATCAAAGCATTCCCCGAGAATTTTTAAACTTAAATCTACGCAAACGAAGTCACGTGCATCATCAATATAGAAGGAAAATTAATATGACTGACGTTCAACCAATCGTGGGCCAATTGCACGATTGTTGTTCCTTCGCGTTGGACTGATTTTGATTTGATTGACTAGCCTATATCAGACATATCGTGTGTTAAGCACTAAAAGACTGTCATATTTGTTACCAAATTACCAAAAATAGAAAACAAGGTCCAAACTTCTAGTTTATATAAATAAATATTTATCCAATATTTAAATATTTACGCCAACAATTTACATAGAAAAGTTTCTATGTAAACATTTGGCGTTGCGTTTAATCAATACGAGCGTCATTTCATAGCTCTATCTCTCGGGATTAGTTAATATACAGATGCCAACCCTGAGTACAGAGGTATGTACATAGTTAAGGTTAAACCATGGAGCACTAATGAATGTTCATTCCATCATTCCTCATGCTAAAATGAGGAAATGTTTGTATCATTTGTACAACTGAATGTGACGTAAACATCGTTAATAACTGCATTTAGAAAAAGCTGCTATGTAAGGTAATATTTTTAGGTATACCTCTGTAAGAAATTCTTATTCCATCTGCAAAAAATACTGATATACTGACGTCATTAGCATGTGCATTGTGCGCCTCTTACGGCTCAGACTCTTTCTAACACTATATGTTGAGTTATGCGACCATCTAAACAGTTCTTTCTCAATTTGTTGATTTTTATGCGTCATCGTGCGTAAAAGGGTTCGAGGCAAAATGTTTACTTATACAACAAGCAATCCCCGAAAATTTTCAACATTTTCTCATTCGTTATTCATGAGCATCTATATTTCATACCATAATATCGACTGAGAGTAAATACGAGCCATACATAGTTTGATATAGGCCTGAACAATAGTTCGACATAAAAAAATATGATTTGCCCATATCCGTTTCGATAGATTTTGTGTGTAATATTTTTTTATATTCACAAAATTAAAGTAGAAAACTATACCTATGTATAGGTCATTTTGACTACCAAAAAGATTATCTTTTTATACGACTGCCTGAAAAAAGGAGTATATTGTTTTCAGGGTTCATGTATCATGTATGTATGTATGTATGTGAGTTTGTATATTCCACCATAACTTCTATACGCCTGAACCAATTTTGATAAATGAGGTATCGTTAGAATACCTAGCTAATTCCGGGCTATAGGCTAGTAAAATTTAAAAAAGAAATTGATGGGGTGACCATGGTTCCATTTAAAGACTAAAGTTAAAAAAAAATCCAAAAAACAAAAATTTTAACAAAAAAAAAAAACCGACTTCAAACTAAAAACTATTCCAAAACAAATTAATATGCACTAAAAAGTAAAAAATAATGGCGTATTCTTCTTCAACTTTAATCAACTTACTTTTTCTACTCATCCATATGTAGGTACGATCTATATGTTTACCACGCAAGTAGGTAGGTAGGTACCTACCCACTTCAAATCTAACTCAACAGTCAAAACATACCTATGAATAACAAACAATGATCAAAACATTTTTTAGAGTTTTCCTAAGTAGGTAAAATGAAATGAAAAATATTAGACTAAGTACTTAAAAGTCAATCAAATTATTACGATAATATAATTTAGTTACAATTATTTTTATTTTTGGAGTCGGTGTCAGCCAAAGTAGGTTTGTAACTACATACATACATAAGCATACATAGTTATAAAGGTGAGCTGATGTGCTTGTGCAATAGCCGTCTCTATAAACGACTATGCTTATGTCTAGACGTCTAGTCTATCGTCTCTATAGTCTCTATAGACGACGATAGTGATGGCTATGGCTTGTGTCGCACGCGCGACTAGACGAGGCGAGGCGAGAGCGGGGCCGCGGCGCGAGGGGAGCTCAGTGGACACGCCGGCGGCCGGCCTCGCGCCGCGCCCGCGGCCCGCGCCAGTCAAGAGAAAGAAGCGATACGAGTCACTAACTCACTACTCACTTGATCTTTACGAACCGTTTCAGATTCTTTTCTCGTTGTATATCTACACCGTCTTTCCTACGGTAATTCCTTGTGTTGGCTATATTTTCGTCTCATCGTTTGCTATATTATATCTCAGCATAGTGTCGTATTCAAATTCGTTTAAAATTATGTTGGTTTAATTAGGTATTGGTATAGGTACTGTCACAGTACTCACAGTCGTTTGTATATAGGTTAATTTGTAAAAAAAAATATTTCTTAAAGTACCTATTCTCGTATTATTATTGCTAGGCTTAGATAATTTAAGAATTCATTGTTGCTAGGTATATTGCAGTGTTTCTTTGGCTGACACCGACTCCAAAAATAAAAATAATTGTAACTAAATTATATTATCGTAATAATTTGATTGACTTTTAAGTACTTAGTCTAATATTTTTCATTTCATTTTACCTACTTAGGAAAACTCTAAAAAATGTTTTGATCATTGTTTGTTATTCATAGGTATGTTTTGACTGTTGAGTTAGATTTGAAGTGGGTAGGTACCTACCTACCTACTTGCGTGGTAAACATATAGATCGTACCTACATATGGATGAGTAGAAAAAGTAAGTTGATTAAAGTTGAAGAAGAATACGCCATTATTTTTTACTTTTTAGTGCATATTAATTTGTTTTGGAATAGTTTTTAGTTTGAAGTCGGTTTTTTTTTGTTAAAATTTTTGTTTATTTTTTTATTTTTTAGTGAATCTGAAGTACTGCAGTTTGTCTGAATATGGGTAGACCTACTAAACGTGCTGCTCATATGAGACAGCACCGTTTAAATGAAATAAACAAAGACAGGGAGCAACGCCTATCTCAACAGAGGAAATCTACCTCGAGGACAATTTTAAAAGAGACTTGCGAAGAGCGCAAGAATAGGCTTTCGAAAATGCGACTTTACATGAACAAAGTTTTGAACAGGGAAAATACCGAAAAACGTAGTCTCCGTCTCGGCTTGATCAACGATCGTCTATCGAATGAGACGGGGGAGCAACGTGCCCACCGTCTTGGCTTAATCCACGATCGTCTATCTAATGAGACGGGGGAGCTACGTGCCCACCGTCTCGGCTTAATCCACGATCGTCTATCTAATGAGACGGGGGAGCAACGTGCCCACCGTCTCGGCCTAATCCACGATCGTCTATCTAATGAGACGGAGGAGCAACGTGCCCACCGTCTCGGATTAATCCACGATCGTCTATCTAATGAAACGAAGGAACAACGTACCCACCGTCTCGGATTAATCCACGATCGCTTATCTAATGAGACGAAGGAACAACGTACCCACCGTCTCGGGTTAATCCACGATCGTCTATCTAATGAGACGGAGGAGCAACGTGCCCACCGACTCGGATTAATCCACGATCGTCTATCTAATGAGACGGAGGAGCAACGTGCCCACCGACTCGGATTAATCCACGATCGTCTATCTAATGAGACTAAGGAGCAACGTGCCCACCGACTCGGATTGATTCACGATCGCTTATCAAACGAAACATCTGAAACTCGTTCACTTCGACTTAGAAGAATGCGACAGGTCAGTCATGTTTGTAGGGATATCGCAAATGAACAATCCTTTGAAGCGGCTATTAATATTTTTGCTGATGTACCATGTGCCGTTTGCAAAAGAACTCTTTATCCACAACAGCGTTCCAATTTACGAGCTGGTTTGTATAGTACGCTATTACCTGAAGAACTGATTACTTTAGGTACAATAACTACCTGCACTCGCTGTTACAATAATATTAGAAAAAGGAAAATTCCAACAACTGCATATTGGAATAAAATGATGCCTGCTGAAATACCGCCTGAATTAGCCAATTTGACAAGCGTTGAAGAACGGTTTTTAAGTCGCATTACACCATTTTTAAAGATTGTTAAACTTAATAACCGTTTCAGTCAAAATTGGTGTAAAGGGCAGGTCATTTCATTTGCAAAGGATGTTGTGGAAATAGCTGAACAGTTACCACTGACACCACATCAAGCTGGTTTAGTTTTGGTAGTGGAAAGTCTCGAGAACCTTTCATGTTCTAAAGAATTCGTCGTGGATATGCAAAGACTGAATCGAGCATTAACTTGGTTGATTTCCAGTAACCATCTTTACAGAGATGTTCAGGTGCATTTTGAAACTACCTTAAACATACCTCATTTAGTCCAAATGGCTGAAAATTCTATTCCTGAACAGGATGCTGTTACTTCAGAATCATCCTCGAAACATTATGTCACTTTAAATGACAACAAGGCAATATTACGCGGATCATTTAATCAAGGTGATTTAAGATTTGATTTATCTCGAGGTAAGCAATGCACTGGGATAGCGGCTGTTGCTTGTGCAGCATTCACTGTGTTCGATCCGAACAAGTGGTCCAAAAGTGATATCGATTACATTGTAATCATTGGCGATAAATACTACAACGACTGCATTACTGCTAGAGATAATCCTGCGCCCGGCGAAGTAAACCCTGAGTACCTTGCTGTAACAGATCTTAGTCCAAGACTCATATACAATAGAGAAAATTTATTGATCACAGTACTCGAGGAAACCAATTATAATGGTCACATAGACAATGACAACAGTTCTGATGGATTCCCTAACTTGAAAAATGCATTATTAAGTTTTTTCAGAGAACACTCGAGTGGTATACTTACAGCAAACGCCATTTCGATAGCAGTACATTGCAAAATTTTGGGTGACAATCAAACTTACTTTTTGTTTGATTCCCACGCGCGTGCTCCCATAAATGGCACCGCTTGTTGCATGCGATTTAGTGATCTGGACGATTTGCATGCCATATTACGTCGCAATTTATTTGTGTCGCCAAAAAAAGTGCCAGGAGGAAACTTTCGGGATAATCTTAATGTATTCTCGTTAACATCATTAGTTATTGCTCGAGACAACCAAATACAATCGTTTGCGCCCATATTGCAACAATCGACAATAGATAGGGTAGAGAATCCAACATGTACACCAAACGATTCCCTCCGACCAATAATACAAACTAGTAATCCCCTCCAAACAACAACGCAAGCCATTCAGTCACTCCCAAGAACAATTCCAGTAACATCAAACCATTTTCAGTTACGAGTCAATGATTCCTCGGGCACCATTTATATCGAATCAACAAGTATGCTCCAAAACATAGATGATAATGTACCTAATTTAGAAAGTGTTGTAAATATGAATAGCCCTTCAACAGATGATACAATGAGATTGGCCGCCATCACAAGGAAAACTGCACCACCCTTGAATTTGGAGCGTGAACGTCGTATGGAGGAATTGTGTTGGTATTTTCTTTTTCCAAATGGCAAAAATGGCTTTGGCGAGGAAAGAAACATTGCGTGTACCCCCCTTGACTACTTTCAAAACCGGGTAATGAGTGAAGACAAGAGGTTCAACAGGAATGATTATTTATTTTATGCTCTATCCATTGTTGAATATTTTCGTGCGAAATCAAGTGTATCTGTGTCATGTAGGATGCGACAAGGTCATGGAGAGCAAACACCACAGGGACTTGTGGATAACATGCATCTCACTATGAGAAATATTCGAGGATCGGCATCATATTGGCAGAAATGTTGCTCTGAATTAATTGCAATGGTTAGAAATTTAGGGCCTCCCACATGGTTTTTAACATTTTCCTGCAATGATTTAAATTGGTCAGATATGATAAAAGCCTTGCTAATTGCCGATGGAGGTAACATCGATGACGCCGAACGCCTGTCATTTCCGGAGCGCTTGAATCTAGTGCAAAAACATCCGGTAGTGGTAGCACGACAGTTCACACTGCGTGTTAACGCTCTCATGCGATTTTTAAAGAGAAATAATGTTTGCTTGAGTGGTCCTATTGAAGACTTTTGGTACCGAGTGGAATTTCAAAACCGCGGTAGCCCACATCTGCATATGTTGGTCTGGTGTAGTAATGTTCCGGAATTCTCTACTCCAGAAGGAATTGCCGTAATTGAAAAGGTGGTTTCATGTTCATTAAATCCTAATGACTCTACGTTGCGTAAATTAGTCGAGGATGTGCAAATTCATAAACACACAGCGACATGTAAAAAAAACCGCCAAGCTGATGGTTGTCGCTTTGATTTTCCAAAGCGAGTAAGTGATAGCACAGTTTGTCTAGGGCCAGATGAAGCACTTGCTAACAACGGACGATTCTGTTTATTGAAAAGAACCTCAAATGAAACCATGGTCAACAATTACAATCCAGTTCCTTTAGGACTATGGAAGGGGAATATTGACGTCCAACCATGTGGTAGTGTCACCGCTGTAGCCTACTACATCGCAAAATATGCGAGTAAATGTGAACCATATGATACAGGTGAAGTAATTCGAGACGCTATTTCGAATGCTAAGAGACAAGGTGGTGATGTTTGGAAACAATTGTTCTCAGTATCAATGACTATTTTAAGTCAACGCCTGGTGAGTGCGCCTGAATGCGCATACAGATTATGCCATTTGCCATTGAAAATGTCATCGCGAAAGACTGTTTTTGTAAATAGTTGCAGGCCGGAGGAACGTTTCAGACTTTTGAGATTCGACAGTGATGAAACCAGTATTTATAATAACATTTTTGATCGTTATGTATTACGCCCAAACGAGCTGGAGAATTTAAGCCTTGCGGAATTTGCAGTCCGTTTTGAAACTGACTCTAACACGACATGGTCAGAGGAAAACGGAGATGCAGAACTGAGGGACGAAGATACTACGCCAGTGAGGTATATCAAATTGCAGGACAACACTAGAATGCGTGTAAGAAATAGACCGGCAGTATTACGTACCCGCTATTATACATTTAATAGTGACAAAGAAGCATACTATTACAGTTTAATAGTATGCCACATACCATTTCGTAATGAAGGCGAGTTACTGTTTGAAAATGAAACCGCTGAAGACTGTTTTATAAGGCGTCAAAGTGATCTTCGCCCGTTGCAGGGAAATGTCAGTGCAGAACAATTCGGTTACTGAAATAATTATTCAGCAGGCTGTTGCTCAAGCTACCGCACTTAATGCTGCGCGTGAAACCGATGTCGACAATGCACCCATATTATGTGTTGGTGAACAAATTGTACATGACGATGATAACTTTTGTGAAGACATGGAAGAACGAGCCGTCATGACAGATGAATTGTTCCTGGGAAGCATTCGCGGATTAAATGTACAACAGAGGAATTTGTTTCAGAAAGTTTCAACGGCAATCAAAAACGATTTGCAAAGACAAGAAAGTCAGCTGTTACTTTTTATCACGGGTGGTGCAGGTAGTGGTAAATCATTTCTGTTGAAATTAATCGTGCAGCATATTAAGCGTTGTTACGCACCAACAGTAGATATACTACTGAAGCCTAACTTTGTGGAGGTAGGGTCCTTAACCGGAGTTGCTGCTCGTCAAATTTTTGGCAAAACACTGCATAGTATTTTCTTGCTTCCGATAGAAAAAAAGAATACTATGACATACAAAAAAATTACAGGACAAAGACTGGAGAACGAAAGGCGTAAATGGCGCTATATAAATTGGCTAATCATAGACGAAATTTCTATGGTCTCTTATGAGAACCTAAGAATAATCCACCTAAGACTTCAAGAATATAAAAACAACGACAAATTATTCGGTGGAGTCAACATTTTGGTATTCGGTGATATATTTCAGCTTCCTCCGGTGAAAGGGAATTGGTGTTTTGTGCAGCCATCGTGGTTTTCTGCAGAAGTTAATTTGTGGCATCAGTTTTCTTTTTGTGAACTGACCATAAACATGCGACAACGCGATGATAGCGAATTCATCGATTTATTGAACAGCTTACGGGTAGGTGAATTGACGACCGCTCAGCTGGAAATATTATGCGAGCGGCGCCACGTGCCTTTAAATGGTGAATTTGCGGAAGGGGCTGCCGTTCGTATTTTCCCCACGGTGCGGCAAGTCGATGATTATAACGAAAAGATTAGCAAAGAAAATGCAAAGCTGCACCGAACTTACCTAATCAACGCAGTGGATGAGTCTCGAGAAGTAGCGACATATGGTAGACTACCACCAGAGAACGTCATTCCCAAGGACGTCAATAGCTGTGGTGGTTTTCTGCCATCAATAAAAATTGGCGTCGAGTCTCGAGTAATGTTGAGACGCAATATCGCCGTATCCGAAGGACTGGTGAATGGAGCTATGGGTATAATAAAAAAATTCAAATGGCCGGCCTTGAGGAGAGATCAACTGGAGGATGGAGAGCTACCAGAAGCCGTGTACGTTAAATTTGATGACGAATCTATTGGGCTTAGGTTAAAAGATAGTAATGGTTGCATACCCATACCTCCATCTAGTACTACGTTTCAGGCATTAAGAGGTTATGGAGATGTGGAGCGCCGTATGTTACCTCTAATATTAAGTTGGGCGGTAACAGTCCATAAACTGCAGGGTACCACCCTCGAAAGAGCTGTAATCGACCTTGGCAAAAAAAACTTTGCAAAAGGGCAAATATATGTTGCACTAAGCCGTGTCAAAAGTTTGGAAGGCATAGCTTTATCAGATTTGGACGCCAACAAATTATTAAATAGACGATAGATCGTTGACGGAAATAACGAGACTACGAAATCTGTCTTCCGACAATGAAGGTCACACATAATACACCTTAAGTAATGCAATTAGTATGCTTGCGTCATGTTTCAACGCAGCAACGAACGTAAGCGCATTGCGATTTGACTACAGTCAGAAATTCTGCCACAGATCGCACCCTTACTGTAAGGCGTCCGGGTAGCCTATAAAAGTAGTGTTGCCCAAAATCGGTCTAGCAAGACCAAGACCAAGTTTCTATTATTATAAATATAATTATTACCTAATAAATAAACATGTTCATTAAGTTCACTGCAAATCTCGATTTAAGTGCTTCACCCATTTAATCCATACAAATAAAATATATTGCATACTAGATGATTCCCGCGACTTCGTCCGTGTGGATTTATGTTTTTTGATTCCCGCGGGAACTCTTCAATTTTCTGGGATAGTAAAAAGTAGCCTATGTCCTTCCCTGGGATGTAACCTATCTCTGTACCAAATTTCATCAAAATCGGTTGAGTAGCTGGGGCGTGAAAGCGTAGCAGACAGACAGACGGACACACTTTCGCATTTATAATATTAAGTATGGATACGTATATCTCGCTTAGGTCGTGGATTCAAACCCCAACCGGTGTCAGTTAATTTTTCGAATTTCTCAATAAATGTTTAGCCATTTATTAATTTGGTTGTTCTTTACTATGCCTATGTTAATTCAAGCTCAAATGTACTTACTCTGTTACGTTGTTCTAAGATCTAAAGTAACGTTTAATAAATAACAATAGGCTAATAGGTAATTGCGAGACTTGCGAGACTCTTGCTGCAAGACCAAGACCAAGACCAAGACTGGGAGCGCAATACCAAGACCAAGACCAAGACCAGGTGTATTGGCGCAAGACACCTTACACGTCGGTTTAAATGCATTGGGCAACACTATATAAAAGATACGGTCGAGAATTGTTAATTTACTTCTAAATAAATAAAAAATTGAAGAGTTCCGTGAAGAGTTGAGTGAAGAGTTCTGTATCAGAACCGAACCAAACTCTCATCAAACTACCCTTCAAGTACATCCTTTCCAATAACAAAAGAATCATCGAAATCGGTTTACTTGATATTGAGTTATTCGTCCATTTGTCACGCACATACTTAATGCAAATTTAAGACTTATATGATTTTCTCATGGATGCCATTATCAGAACTGGACCAAATTGAAATGGGACCACACGGGAAGCACCAGCTTTCAAATAAAAAAAGAATCATCCAAATCGGTCCACACAGTCAAAAGTTCTGAGGTAACAAACATAAGGAAAAAAAAAAAAAAAAAAAAAAAAAAAAAAAAAAAAAAAAAAAAAAAAAAAAAAAATACAGTCGAATTGAGAACCTCCTCCTTTTTTTGAAGTCGGTTAAAAAAGATTAACTATATAATCATCATCTAGAAAATTATGAGTAGATTCCATAAATATACAACACTATACTTCAATATCCAGTGATTCACAAAAAAAATCATTTAATAAAAATGTGAATAAGATTCCAAAGGTAATTAGGTAATGACTGTGGTATCGTTACGTAAGTAGCTCGTAATAGCAGTGGTAGCCGTACTTCCATTCGAGGGGATTTTTTATTACACGACTGCCCAAAAAAGGACTGTTATGTTTTCAGGGTTCGTGTATTGCATATTATGTGTCTACGGCAGAGCAGCCGTATTTTTTATTAATTTTAATTATATTCACTTGTTTATAGCATTCAGTAGGCATATTATACTAGACGTGATTACACCATCATTAGATTAGAATGTACTTAAGTAATTAAATATTATCAGACAGAACGAGTATTACTTTGTACAGAATTCCAATTTATTAGGTAAGTAGGTATCTATTGAAAATCGACCGTAATATTTAATATTAAAAATATAAAATTTTGCAAAACATATCAAACTCATAATAAACCAAGATCAAGCACCTAATAAACTTTTATGTGAGCCGTAAAAGAAGCCGCTGGCAGACCTCAGCCTAGATAATATTGTGCTGCGTCCAAATATTTTACATAATCACTTCCAAGAAAAATAAACTGTAACTATTAAAATGTCAAATAAACACTCGAAATTCTCACTGAATCGAGCTTTTTAAAGTACCTAAGTAAGTACCTACACTATTTTCCTTCATATAGCTATATTTGTAAGGAAACTCCTTATGGTGTTACTTGAGAGTAGACATTAATCATTAAAATGACTTCTCAGACCATCTGTTGTGAAACTGCTATCTCTATATTTTTTGAGTTGGCTTTAACTTTAAAGATGATTATGATAATTCTAATAATGCAAATGACTCCAAAATAATCATTGCTAACCCAAAAATAGTAACCATCCACCAAAATTCTAACCACATTTTAATTTAACTTTAATTTAAAACACATTAACACTTTTAACATAAGTTATATATATTTAGTACCATTATGAAATAATAGGTAGATGCAAATCGGGCCGACTCGTAACATATTTTAAAAAAATCTATTGAAAGCACGGTAAAGGAAACTGTATGAGTTACTGTTTAAAAAGTGTTAGTGTTTTTCTTCTAGAATCTAGTAGTAAAAGAAATAGCTTCGCCGTGATGAAATAGATCTATAATGAATCCTTCACTCTTTCGATTGTAAGCAGCTCATTTCCCAAAAGTAACATCATGCTAATATTATAAATGCGAAAGTCAGTTTGTTTGTTGGTTTGTTGGTTTGTCCTTCAATCACGCCGCAACGGAGCAACGGATCGACGTGATTTTTGGCATGGGTATAGTTGAGGACCTGGAGAGTGACATAGGCTACTTTTTATCCCGGAAAATTAAGGAGTCCCCGCGAGAATAACAAAAAACTTAAACCACGCGGACGAAGTCGCGGGCATCAGCTAGTTAGTCATAATTCGATTATTTTTTAGTATTACCTATTATCGAATTTGTTGTTTACGATTGTATCATACTTATAAACGTTTTATTTACGAAAAAATTTACATTTTTCGAATTTCGACCATAGTTATATGTTAAGACATCAAATTGATTGAATTAGGAAGTGGTTCAAATCCAAATTCAACTAGTTCGAAGCCAACTGTAATCGTTTGGCAGATTTGGTTCCAATTCAATTCTGTGTTCGGCTCGTTGCAGCAGTGAATGAGCCGTCGGTGTGCTTGTCTCATCCCCCTGCGCCTCGCCTCCATTATCTGACTAGTACAGGCCTTTAACAAACTGAAGCAAAATATTTTTGTAAAAGCTATTTTAGATGGGATCTTATATAACTTAAGCTTTCGCAAAGAAGAATGTTAATAGACATTTATAACGATGGACATACAATAGCAGTAATTTAATGGAAATAGAAACCACAGAAATAAGAATCTGTTTGGATTGGGCCGGTACCTATTAATACCTTACCTGCTTAATAGATTAAGAAATAGTTAGTTTTTTTTTTTTAATCACTTTTTTTTTAAACCTGATATGATGGTAAGTGAAGATGCAGTCTAAGATGGTAGCGGGCTAACCTGTTAGGGGCATGGCAGTTATATTAAACCCATACCCCTATTCGGTTTCTACACGGCGTCGTACCGGAACGCTAAATCGCTTGGCGGCACGTCTTGCCGGTAGGGTGGTAACTAGCCACGGCCGAAGCCTCCAGGGAAAATTCAGAAATTATAAATTCCCAAATTGACCCTGCCGGGGATCGAACCCGGGACCTCCGCACGTTAAGACAACAGCGCTACATACTGCGCCACGGAGGTCGTCAAGATTAGTTACTAACATCGCCAATTTTTAGGATATCATAAGAATGCATATTTCTCTACATCAGTGTTAAATATACTGTGTACAACTATACTTCTGTTTTTAGCTTTTACAATAACATACTTGTGAAACATCAGTGCATTGATCTCCGTGGCCATTTTCACTTCCCTACCTATTCTGAATTCGGTGGTACAAACTCAGGGTAGCAAAAATAAGGGATAATAAAAATAATTTAATTAATTAATAAATAATGTACATAAAATAGCATTTTTATGTACATATTTATTTACATCGTTTAGAGGCTAGATTTCCCAGTCAACGTAAAATTCCACCGATCCACAATCCACATATTATACCAACATAGAGAACCTGAAAATCCCTAATCTAAAGTCCAAAAATACCATTTTTTAAATAAGAACAACCTTTTTTAGCATCAGGGGTATTTTAAGCGCCTTTTTATGAAATACTTTTATCGATATTAAACGCAGTAATGAGGTCACACGGCTTTATTAAAAAGAGTAAGAGTATCAGGATTCGGTGAATATTAATTTTAAATCAAACATTCTTGGAGCGTTCGATATAGGCGCGACGCGTGCCTGGCGGTTTGATTGCACTAATGACGCATGAATCCAAACTTAAATTATAAATGCGAAAATGTGTCCGTCTGTCTGTCTATCTCAGCCTTAAAACCAATAGAAAATGGGTATTTTTTTGTCCACGTTATTCCTACTAACTGCTCCCGTTGTAACTAGTAAGCAAGGGTCTCCTATCAGATTGAAAAACAGTCCATCACGCTGGCCAAGTGCGGATAGTACAACAATCAAGGGATGCTTTTTTTGTTTTTACGGGAAAATCTTTGTTCATTTATTTTTCATGATAATGACCACGGTAACTTCTCGTGTCGCGTATATTATTACCTACGTGAGGAGGATAAATATAAAATATACTGTATTTCTACTGTGACACACATCTCATATAATAGGCCTTTAATCCACACATGCGTGCGACTGACATAGCAAGATATATTGACTTTATTAGTATCGGATATTAAATAACTTGAGGCATAATATTATCCTTTATTGTGGTTTACTCGCCTGAAAACTGAGAAAAATGTGCATATTATAAAAATCATTAGATTGTCCACCCGTCTGTATTTGACGTATCTATGAAGTTGATAAATAAGTAATCGTTTAAAAAAAAACATAAAATAATGGAAAGCTAAGTAAATTTCCTGGAGCAGCCTCTCATAGGCATAATATAACACGCCATCTTTATACTGACCATCAGCACACCAAGTGGTAGGTAGTGATAGGATGGCATTGTTTTTGATGCTGTCCCTGGCGCTCCCGGGTTCGATCCCCGGCAGGGTTAATTTGGGAATTTATAATTTCTGAATATTCTCTGGTCTTGTCTGGCTTGGTGGGAGTCTTCGGCCGGGACAAGTTACCACCCTATACCGGCAAGCGATTAAGCGTTCCCATACGATGCCCGATAGAAACCGATTAGGGGTATGGGCTTAGCATAACTGCCACCCATACTTCCAGATAACTTTAGCTGATACAGTCTGTAAAGCAATTGTAACACTTTGGGAGTTTCCCAACTTAACTAACAAATGAAAATGAGCGTTATGCTATGAGTGAAGTTAACAGGAGTTGTCAAAGCCTAATAAAATTATTATTAGTAGGTAAGTACTTGCCTACTTGGGTATTCAATTAAATTGGATTATTATTCAAACTTCAAGTAAGATAACTTGGTTTGAATTACAAATATTATATACAGAGAATAGAGTATATAATAAAGTAAAACATGAAAATATTTTTAAACTGTAAAATCATTTTATAGTGCAAGGTGGCGCGAGCGGGCGGTTCCCGGTCTGGGGTAACGAAGTTACCCCGGCTGGTCGTAACCATACCTCGTTTGCGGGAATTCATGCTAACATAATTAAGTATTACGACAACGTTATACTTATAAACGCTTGCAATTTTTATTTCTGGTATTATGAAAGAGCTTTTGCCCGCAGCGTCCCCGCAGATGTAAGTTTTGAAAAATCGCGCAGGATTCTTTCTTTCCCGTGGTTAAATAGGACAATAATAGCGAATATATTACTGTCCTGTCCAGTAGCCTATATTATTATTGTGCAAAAAACTCGTCAATTTCCCTTGACTAAATATATGAGGTTCAGAATTTGGACAGTAATATTATTTTTTATTTCACTACAAGTTGGCCCTTGACTGCGATCTCACCTGATGGTAAGTGATAATGCAGTCTGAGATTGTAACGGGCTAACCTGTTAGGGGTATGGTAGTTATATTAAACCCATACCCCTAGTCGGTTTCTACACGGCATTGTACTGGAACGCTAAATCGCTTGCCGGTAGGGTAGCAACTAGACTAGCCACGGCCGGAGGCCCCCTCCAAACAAATGTAGTAGGTATGTTTTATCACAAATCCTACTAAGATAATATAGCTACTAGTTTAAATATAATACAATTTCACGTGATCTTATATTATGTTCTGAGTATGATATTATACAGGTTGAAACCTTACTTTAAATATATGACTTTACTCTTTAAGGTAAGGTAGACAACAATGTGACCTTGTAGAGATATTTCACTTGTTCACTTAAATAACGAAAGTGCCATCCCGCAAAATGGCATACAGCCAAAATATGTCAGCTTCACCAGGATTATACCACACTCCCGAGTCACGAGTCAAAGCGATACAATCGACTGTCCTCTCATCCAGTTCAAATTTATAGCCAACTACATCCTTTCCGCTAGTAAAATAGATATATTATGTATAGGTATATGGCTATCAGTACCCAAGATATCGACCAAAACTTTATGCCAACACTACTTTTCAAATAGGTAAGATAAGACAGTTATTTTAACTTCACTCACTGACTTTATTTTTGTTTATACATAGAAAGCGGCGAGAATCCTCGGATAAATAATTACTTAACTAAAAAATATATCCATCTTCGTAGACGAAAATCGGATTGTGTGGGATTTCTATCCACTTGGAAAGCGTACCAATTGATGAGAGTCCTCTGTCATCATCATCTTATCAACCCCACTGCCAGCTCACTACTCTGAGCACGAGTCTCCTCTCGGAATGAGAAGGACCTGGCCGTAGTCCACCACGCTGACCAACTGCGGATTGGCAGACTTCACACACCTTCGAGAACATAGTATCAATATTTGCAGTAATTGAACATAATTATATGGTGTGTGTGGATTATGCCACCCGTACCTGACCAGCGTGGTGGACTATGACATAAACCGTTCTTATTCTGAGACAAGACTCTTGCTCAGCAGTGGGCTGGCATCGCCCGTAATTATAATTCACTAAATGATGCCCGCGACTTTGTCCGCGTGGATTGAGGTTTTTTGGTTCCCGCAGCAACTCTTTAATTTTCAGAAAAAAAATATATAACCCACTATTTGCTATAAGCTACCTATCTCCATTCAAATTTTCAGCCAAATCAGTTCAGTCAGTCATAACGGCGTGAAGGAATAACAAACATCCAAACTTTCATAATAATAGTAGGAAAGTAGGAATTATGTTTTTGATACAAACTCAAAAACACACTCTTTAATACAAATCTCTACCCAGCTGCTAATCGAAAAATTCCTTCTATGTAATATTTATTTATGAATCTAGGGGACGTTGTTTATAGGTCAAGATTATTCATAAAACAAACATTTCCGCAACCCTAACAGGATAATATAATAGCGTAGCGATAAGCATCGGCTCTAATATCTTTCCACTACATAAATGGGTGTCGTATGATCGTAAATCTTTCTACCGCAATTTACACACATTGCACCAAACCACCGCAGCATAGTAAAAATATAGGTACGTTTTATCTTATCTTAATAATATTGTAAATGTTTGTTTGTTTGGTTTGGATGTTTGTATGTTTGGATGTTTGGATGTTTGTTATTCCTTAACGCCATAAATTGGCTGAACCGAATTTGGACTGGAAATATGTTAATTTAAGTTAAAACTTATCAACTACAGGTTACTTAATTTACCGGAAAATTTAAGAATTATCCCAGATTATTAGGGAGACGTGGGCATCATCTAAATCTAAACTGTGCACGGTGTGTGCTTCCTTGAGCCAGAGATTTAAGCTGATTTGCCAGTGAATCTATATTTTTAACCCCCGACGCAAAAAGAGAGGGGTGTTATAAGTTAAACGTGTCTGTTTGTGTATCTGTCTGTGGTATCGTAGCGCCAGAACGGATGAACCGATTTTCGTTTAGTTTTTTTTGTGTCATAGATAATTTTATCCCGAGTGTTCATGTTTCATGAAAATCTATTCATCCGTCTGAAGCTTTTTTCTTAATCTGTTACTTCCATATTATGTCGGGGGTTGTTTTAAATTTGTAATTTATACCTACTTTTTTAGGGTTCCGTACCAAAATGGTAAAATGGAACCCTTATGGTGCGACTTTCTCCGTCTGTCTGTCCGTCTGTCCGTCCGTCACACTCGATTATTTCAGTAACTACCGAAGCTATCGACATGAAATTTGGAATATTTGTGTATATTAGTGGCCCAAAGACACTGGAATTAAAAAAAAATGGAAATTATTTTTGTTCTTATTTAAAAAGGGGGGAAAATCGGAGGGTTGAAATTTAAAAGTGAGATAACTGTACTGTGTGGGGTATCATATGAAAGGGTTTACTTTGTACATTCTAAAACAGATTTTTAATTATTTTTAGTCATGATAGTTTTTGATTTATCGGGGAAAAAGTGTAAAAAAATACCGTTCCCCCCCCTTATCTCCGGAGTTAACCAATCGAAAAATCTGAAATAATTATGGTCAATAGAACTTTATGTATATTTTACAGGAAAACTATAGCCAATGCTCTAACTAGCATAGTTTTTTTGATATTAACAGTAAACCTCTACAAACAAAGTTAGTTTTGCGGTTCATTAACAAAGGTAATTATTACCGTCAAAGATAGGGTTCAACGCAAGTTCTTCTAAGTACTCGTCGTCAAATAAACATATTGGTCTGATTGTTTTGCTTCAGTACCTACTTCTTGAGTACGGAACCCTCGGTGCGCGAGTCCGACTCGCACTTGGCCGGTTTTTTTTATATTGAAAATAATACAATAGAACTTAATGCTAGCTAGCCTAACCTAATTACTATATAAATCATGCCCGCGTGGAATGGTGGCAAGAATGCTGGCTGCATTTCCGCGCTGGACAGCCAGGCTGATCCTTTGCGCAAAAAATGAGCCAGCCCTTTTGTCACCAGATGAGGCAATTAACCGCGGTGAAATATCTCGTAAAAAGTTTTTGGCACTAAGACTCCATTACCCCAGGGTCTCCACGCCAAACGGAACAAATATGTAACTCTCTATGAGAGAGGCATACTTCCGCCGCTTGCCGGTTTCAGCCTGTTCTGCTGCGGCTCCCGGCCTTGATGCTGTCTCCCTGATATGACACGGGGCCAATGTGTCTACGCATGTTGCGTCCCACATTAGCGCCCGTCCCCGTTCCCAGGGAACCAGCGTCAATCCATCAGGTATCTTGCCATCATCCCGACTTATCCCTGCCGGCTCAATGAGCGCAGGAATATCTATGGTGGCAAGAGCTACTTGTAATAATATGTAAGTATAGGTAGATAAGTACTAATGTAAAAGATTTTGTAAATATATTACTAAATAGTAACATAAATATTATCTCTATCAAGCCAATCACCTTAAACATCATCATCATCATCTTAGCCACCCAATGCCGGCTCACTACTGAGAACGAGTCTCCTATCGGAATGAGTCCACCACACGGGTCAAATGCGGATTGGCAGACTACACACCTTCGAGAATAAGAACTCTCGGGCATGCAGGTTTCCTCCCGAAGTTTTCCTTGACCGTTTGAAGCAAGTGATAAGTACTTAATATTTTTTTTAAACGCTCATAACTTCGATAAGTTGGAGGTCCGTGTCCGGGGTTCGATCCCGCGACCCCGTACATGAGGTTGAGTGTCTTAACCATAGGCTATCACAGCTTCCTTACCTTATACAAACCCAAGTCAAATAAATAAATAATTAATTAGACACACAGGACAAAGGCGCCTCTCACGAATGCCAATAGGGAGACGGATCCTCGTTCTTCAAGTGCGGTAAGCGTGGGTTATACGTATCCCAAAATCAGTTCCCAGATGTAAGTAGGTACTTGGGTTCCTTCCTTTCCACATTTTTCAACAGGATCATTAGAATTTATTACATCTTTGTGTAGGTACTAATTATGTATCTATACCTACTTAATAAAATTTATGACCAACATTAAATATAACTTATATAACACTAGCTGATGCCCGCGACTTTGTCCGAGTGGATTAAGGTTTTCGGTTCCCGCGGGAACTCTAAGTTTCCCGGATATTAAGTAGCCTATGCTTTATTCTTGACTATAATCTGTCTCAGTGTCAAATTTTATCCAGATCCGTTCAGCAGTTCTAGCGTGATTAAGTAACAAACATCCATCCATTCATACATACATCCATCCATCCAAACTTTCGCATTAATTATAATATTAGTATAGATGACATGTAAACTCAACCAGGGTACTTTGTTTATTATTGTACCTGCATACTTTATTCGTAGTATAAAACGAATGGCTAAAGAGAGCGTTCCTAGAGTTAGAGCCGGCATAAAAACTATAAATTAGCGCAATCCCAGCTAAATACTCGTTTCGCACTGTCTGGTGAATTATTACCTAGATTCTAGAATAACGACGGCTTTATAGTTTATGCGTGTAGTTAAGATATATGAAGCTAACAAAAGAAATCATGCCTAATAACGTATCAACATCCACTTTGGGTATTACCTAAGTACGCGCATAAGGGTAGTACCTGTATTAAGTTTATGTTATATCACCTCCCTTACTTTATGTACCTAAATATTATAGCTATATTGTAGGGTTTGACGGGGAAAAGGCTCTCTCACGACTATGAAAAATTATACATGTCGGCCAACCCGTGTGCACGCCTCGTTCTACAACAAAGAGTCTCATACATAACAGAGAATTGCACTAACGACAAAAGAAAACATTGTGCAAAGACCACCTTTAATAAGCCGCAGTTGATAGCATACGGAAAGGCATGGTGGTATTGATGGAAAGTCAGAGACCGAGTGTATATGTCACCGTAATATTGTAAAAACCGTTAGATTATAATTTAACTCGCGAAAACTGTCGTATGATTACAATATAACGGATTATTTTTCGGTAGATTGTAATATGTTAGGTTTATTAACCCGATAGAACCTAATTGCCGATTATTATTTATGTCGAACCCTAACCTAACCTACAAGAAAAAGACAAGAAAACGTAAATACAATGAATATTTCAAAAATTGACACATAAAACATTGAACGTTTCACAATCTTTCGACTGTTTACAATCTATCGAAAAAAAAAAGCGTTAGATTACAATCTTACGGTTTTTACAATCTTACGGTGACATATATAGTATATGTATCCTATCTTACAATAATAAACTTCCTACTTAAAAACCTATAAAAAATTTAAATATGATAGTTTTATGTTTGTCAGTTAGGATGTTAGTTACACCTTCACCGTGACAATGTCTAAGCCGATTTAGCTGAAATTTAGAATGGAAATAGCTTATACCATGAATTAACACATAGGCTACATTTTATCTCGGAAATAAGTAGTTCTCGCAAGAGTCAAAAGACGCTAGAAAAATCAACATAAACGAAGTCGCGTGAATCATCTATAGTTACTAATAATTCTGTAATAATTAGTTAGGTAAGCTTTTGAAAAACATGTACCAAATCTTATTTTAATCTTGATTATACTGAAGACATCTGTATTGTACCTATATCTAGTGCAGCTATTTTCAATCAATATAAAACACGAGTTAGTACGTTATTTTTTGTACCTACTCTACTTTTATTACTGCAATCTGTTTCAGTTAATTGAACTTTTCAGACGGAGTAAATGCGGCTATGTGTTATTTATTACGTTACGCAATTTGACCGCAGTAGTGGAACATTGGGTTAAGTCATTTACTACAAAGAAATAAAAAGCTCAGCTTCGCTGGTTTTTACCTATTCTATTTAGGAACCTTGAAATATGTTATGTGTTTTTAAACTTTTCTCGATGAAGGCATAGGGAGGTTCTAAATGCAGTAAATACCTCATTGCAACCCGGTATGGGTTTTACTTCTACGTATTTATAAGTTACAAAACAAAAGCAAATTTCGACTATATTCTATGCTCAGATATTATTTAGAACATATTTTGACCTAAAGGATACTGTATATAATAATTCGCTCCTTCACTAATAGTGAAGGTAGTAGCAATTTTACAACCTATTGTGTCCGCCTGTAATAGCTGCATAAAATAAGCTTTGTGTGAAGTGAAAATGCCGCAGAAGGAAATTCGTTTCAAATTTCGCACGTAAGCGGCAGACTCTTTAATAAATTTTAATCGTATTCAATCGTAAAGCATCATCGTTATAACCAAAATCATTAGTTTTGAACTCAAAATGATTTTTTTTGTAAATTGAACCTAAATAAAACTTGTCCGGTTTTCGAGTCTTCCAACCTTTGTACCAACAAAGTATAAGTTTGACTACCCACATAAGGCAGCATTTTTATATTATAAAAATACCTATTACTATACTATACTACCTATTTTTATATATAATATAATAAATAATATATCGATGAGGTGTTCCACTTCCTCTATCTTGGTTTTTTGGTTGTTAAAATATGTATAGGAGAGGCAATAAGTCAAAAGTGGTTGTAATTTTGGCCTAAGGAAGTGGCAGTTTAACCTTTGAGTCAAACCACAAAGTTTTGTTTCAAAACTGACTTGAATAATACCGGCAGTCTTATAACACCGCAACTCCACTGTAGGTAAGTCTCACTTCCAAATACCTCGTGTTGAAACTTTATTCAACTTTGAAGTCGCATCTATTTTGCATAAACGTTGTAACTTTTTAAATCGTTCCCAATTCTGAGCAAAATCAAACCGTTCATTTTGATGAAATTTTAAATTTATAATACTAACTACAAATGCACCGAACAAAAGTAAGACATTCTTCCAAAACGTATTATTTATGCGAATTATAACACTTTAAATAGTGTAATTGCTCAACGATTTTCTGAACTTTCTTGGTATCTTTGTAGTGAAACTTCTTTTGAATCGTTGTGATCTGAATATTCGATGTAAAGAAAAAGCGACACCAAAAAGAGACAAACATATTCATAATAGGATTTAGCCTGCGAGAGAATGAGATAGAATACAAGTTATATTTATCCCATTTTCTCGTAGGCTACTTTTCTGAAGTTTCACTTCTGCCGTGTGTGAATTGCACACACATACTTTTTTTTGGGAATAGAAGGTCCCGTTAATTAAATTAATACATAGGCAATGTGGGGAAGTCCTTATTTTAAAATCGGGTCAGGTGATAGGTGGCACCGGCCGCAGCATGATCAGATAAACAAGTGAAATGCTATTCCTCAATTAACAAAAAGTATCAAAAATTTATCTTATAAACTACTAAAACACTAGTAAAACATTTCAATTGCATTTTAATTTTTCAAGACTAAATTGTTTCAATTTGCCAGCAATTTGCAACCTGTTCAGTGTACTCTGCACAATTACTGATTAAAACAGAGAAAGATGCAAATCAGCGCTTGAGCGGTAACAAAGAAAAATTAAAGAAATGCACTTCCGCTTGTGTAAGTCGTACTGATCCGGTGAAATATGAAAAATGAGAACTGGCGGGAAGCCAGCTGCTCGCCGTTCTACGGAGCATTCATCTGAGAATTGTTCAGACAATAAATGAAAATAATATGTAAAACCATAGAGTACTCTTCATGATCGCTCCAAGAGTGTGAGAGCATGCTATCTCAATCAACATACGGGAATCACTCAAGGGCGATATTATCACAGAATAGGTAAAAACGAAGGAACATTTGGTATTACCTGGGTACCTATTTTGCAAACGAATCAATATTTTTAAACAAACACATTAAAAATATTTGAAATTATTATTATGTAAATATGCTTGGTTAGTTTTGCTATTTATTAGTTTCTTATACAGGATTGGATGCTGTGGTCGAAATACAAAATACAGAGTTATATGCATACAATGAATTTATGCTAGCCATTAAGTTTTTGTAAGTGTCATCGAAAATATTAGTATTTGTGTGGCAAGTAAGTACCTACGTCTACGTAGGCTATCTCCGAAATTTTGCTCTGAAAATGGAAAGCTTTTAGCATGTAAATGAATTTCTATTTCGAAAGGGTTTCCTAAATCAAATATTTTGAGATTGAAATACGAGTAAAATGTCCTCTTAACGGAAAATACTTACCTACTTATGTAACGGATCCTACTAAACAAATTATTGTACACTACCTAGTACCTAGCAAATCGGTATCGATTGCTTTAATCCACGTAACGTAAGCCGTTGCCTTGGAAATTCCTGATTATGTACCTACCTACCAAAACAATCGCTATGATTAAAAACACAAAGATCCAGACTCCGGGTCAAAATGCAGAAATTGAACCTTCTGTAAACTTGTGGATATTATTTTTAGCTCTACTCAACCCGAAATTCATTAATCATGCAGTAATATTACAGTTTAGGCTTCAATATCGATTATACAGGTCCCTCCAAAAAAAATCAAAATACCTTCAATGTACAAAATCCGACCTGTTACAATTTTATTATATGTATAGAAAGTATACTTTTTAGGGTTCCGTACCAAAATGGTAAAATGGAACCCTTATGGTGCGACTTTCTCCGTCTGTCTGTCCGTCCGTCACACTCGATTATTTCAGTAACTACCGAAGCTATCGACATGAAATTTGGAATAGTTGTGTATATTAGTGGCCCAAAGACAATGGAATTTAAAAAAATTGGAAATTATTTTTGTTCTTATTTAAAAAGGGGGGAAAAATCTGAGGGTTGAAATTTAAAAGTGAGATAACTGTACTGTGTGGGGTATCATATGAAAGGGTTTACTTTGTACATTCTAAAACCGATTTTTAATTATTTTTAGTTATGATAGTTTTTGATTTATCGGGGAAAATGTCTAAAAAAATACCGTTCCCCCCCCCCCTTATCTCCGGAGTTTACCAATCGAAAAATTTGAAATAATTATGGTCAATAGGAATTTACGTATATTTTATAGGAAAACTATAGCCAATGCTCTAACTAGTTTTTTTATATTAACAATAAACCTCTACAAACAAAGTTAGTCTTGCGGTTCATTAACAAAGGTAATTATTTATTAATAATGGTACGGAACCCTTCGTGCGCGAGTCCGACTTGCACTTGACCGGTTTTTTTGAGATGCCAATGCCCACATAACAGTCGCGTCGCTTTTATCTTTTGCTTCCTTGTTTTTATTGTTTTTGTATCTTCTAAGATTATTGACCGATCGTCATGGTAATGGTGTTAAAATACTCGGATGCAGGCGAGAAGTGCATTCGATTTGGAATTTTGAAATACGGGTAAGTAATAATTTTTTGAAAAATTTTGAAGAAGAGATTTTTGTTTCAGATTTTTTTTCGTAAATTTTTGTATTCATTTTCAATGCTCCGATTCTTGCGGGGACTGCGAAATCTGTGATTTTTTGCAGCAGGAATCCGGACTATATTTTTTTTTAGAATCAAGCCAGTTTACGATAATACGGAATAATCAAATCTCTAGAGAGGGACTTGTGTACGAAATCGCTAAGCAATGATGCGAAATACGAGAGCCTACTTAGATGGAAAGCTGTGTTATCGAGCTTATTAAGTAGAATAAATCTGGTTAATGTTTGTTTACATTAGTAAAAAATACAGTTCAGTTATTCATTTTCGTTTTTGTAACACCGAAATGCTTACCGTAACCTACTTACTCGTAGATAGTTACAGAAAGTAAGTATATTTAGAATAGATACTTACTTATTTTATAACACAAATCTTAAAATGTACATTATAGAGATACCTACGTAGCTTCTAAGCGTATTTTCCTAAAACACCCACGGTAATTAGAAAAAGGTTTACTCGATCTGCCTCTGAGATGTTTAACTTTTAAATGGAAAGTTTATGATGAAAGTAATGTTTACCTATTTATAGCCGTAGGATCTGAATATCATACAGAGGTGCTGTAGGTAATTGTCATATTATTTGCCATCGTTTCCGACGTAAATCACCAAATAAAGTATTTGAGTGCGCCAGTATTGAATCATTCTCATTTCCTCCAGTCATGCGGCCTACGTTGGCGCAGCAATAGGCTGTTTCCTTTCTCAGCTCTGTAGGCCGAGCATGGGCGGGGAGATTTTATCCACGGGGAAAGGATAAGATGTTCCAGTTGGCTCGAGACATCTTTTTTATAATTTAATGGTATGAAAATAAACTTAAACCTACGTCCTATGCACAAGTGAAACAGGGATATACTTCTCCTTTCCCCTGTTGCCATGCTCTAGCATAATTTTATCTCTTGTCAGTGGATATAATCGGGGGATAAGATTTTTGTCCCCTCCCATGCTCGGCCTGCTGGTCGTGTACACTGCAGGCTTAGTAATCATGTTTTCAAGAATCGAATACGAACATTACTAATTTAACTTAATTAATACTATTATTTATTCCACGAAGGACATACATAATATGTGTCTCTTATGTTACATCATGTTCTGATTCTACCACCGTGGAGAAGCGTGGTGGTAAATCTTTCTATTTGGAAACCACTGCCCCACCAGTTCTAACCGAAACAATTGTGATAGTTTTTCAAATAAATAAATGAAATTAAATTGAATGAATGAAATATTCGGAACAAAAAGAAGCCTATACCCGAAGCCTGTACAAGCAACGAAAATACCGTAAAATAGTGAAAAGGTCGGTAACAGACGGACAGACGCCTGACACATTTTCGTCTTGTGTGGCTTAATTTGTAAGTAGAGAACATACAAAGTGGATACAACGAACATATTCTTGACAGACTGCAGATAAAAAGCGGTCTATACAAAAGTAAACCCGCAAATACGAGGAAACCTGGCTCCAAGTTAATAATTTAGGGTTGATAACAATACTTTCCAATATACTTATTTTGAAAACAAAATTATATCCCCTAAGGTTATATTCAGCTTGGAAGTTGGAACCATGCTAGTGACTGAAGGTAATGAGCGTTGGGTGACGCAGTGGGTCTGTCACTCTAACTTTGCTCCGCAAGTCCGCTCTGACGAAGCAGTACTGGAACATTTTCCCAAACTTTTTAAATATAATAATATTGTTTAAAGTGTTCAAAAGTTTCTAAATATGGATTGGCATGATTGATTATAATAATAATTGCGTTATGCTCAACCTCGCGTTTAAAATATATATGCGCTTAGACTTGAAATCAAAAACGTGCGACATAACTAATACCTACTTACCCAGGTATTAAAATAGTCTACTGCTTACCTACTGTCAGTCCACGATGAAATAATAATTCATTAAATTAAATAGATAAATAAAACAGTTTCAGAGCTGAGAGCATTCAAACAATAACTGGTGTCGGTCGAGGTTCAAAGGTCAAGTATTTGTTTGTGAAAATCAATTGGAGCGAAATTCGACAAGTACCTATAGATTTAATTGGAAAACAACTTTTATGGTAACTAAAGGCCCACTCAAAATCATTCCCAATTTCTACAAAATGTGATTTTGATTTTTCAGTTGGGTCTGTCTGAATGGAATAACTTATTCGATAGATAGAGACAAGCAAAACAATCAAACGCCTACTATGCCTTTCGGTAGATTTTAGAGTAAAGATAGGTCGATTCAATTTTCAGTGTCGATTTTTCCCATAAATGCCTGTTTTCTGTGAAGGTTCGAAGACAAGAGGAGGCTTATTTATTGAATGAAGGCATATTATATAACGTAGGTAATACAAATAAATTGACCTTATCTTAAGTCAAACAAATAACTTAACCTTATCTTATTAACGCAGCAAGTTAAAGGCCTTGACTAAAAGAAATCGTGACGGCAGCGCCACGCGACGGCAGAAGATGTCAGAGAGTCACGCTGAAATAATTAACAACAAATTTTTAACCACAAGGAACTTGTGATTACAAACAGGACAATGGGGAGCAACAGCAAACCCTTATGATTGCGTTCATAAAGTTCCTTGTCACCACCCGTTAAGCACGAGTCCCCTCTCATAATGAGGAGGGATTAGGTAGTAGTTCGCCACACACTTTTGAAAACGTTATGAAGAACTCTCAGGCATGCAGATTTCCTGAACGGAAACCTGCGTGTCTGAGAGACAAACACAAACATCGTGGTGTTTTCCTTCACCTTACTTATTACTTGTTTAAAAGTCCTTGGAGCCATATTGTTTGCTGCCACGCGTCGCTTATTACACACGTTGAGTCTGTCCATGGTCTGTCTAAACCCTAACTCGCTGGCGGTAACCCACATTTATGTGTGTGCGTGTGAACCCAATAAGAGGAAACCAAGTGGACTGCCTCATTTCCGTGCGTGCGACCGCGACCTCACCCTTATTTCCTTAGCGGATGACAGTCGATTTAAGTGTTTACGACAGTTTAGCCATTCAACCTCATGTAAGCTAAGTGATAAGTGATAATAAGTGGTAATATACTTACTACTATAACTGCACTCCCACTACGCACAACATTATTTTCCTAAAATATTCGTATGTAGATACTGAACAGAATTCAGGAAGGTCAATCTTTAGTAATACAGATGTAAAAAATGATTCATAGAAATGAAAGTCGCTTGGATGATAAACCGACCACAAAAAGAGGACAAACACGGGAAAGCCCGGAGGGATACCAACCCTATCTGAACTCTGAAGTCAAAGAGATCACGTCTTAGGTATTCGTCATAAGAAAACCGCTTTCACAGGAATGAACATTTTATAAGGTTTTCGTTAAGTACCTAGGTACTTTACACGTTAAACTTTAAACCACAGACTATACAACTCGGTGCCTAAATCATACCCTAACATACTAATAGTTATCAAATATCAAATCAATCAATCAAATAATCAAATAAATATTATAAATGCGAAAGTTTGGATGGATGGATGTATGGATGTATGTATGTATGGATGGATGTGTGGATGGATATTTGTTACTCAATCACGCCCCAACGGCTGAACGGATCTGGATGAAATTTGGCACAGAGATAGATTATAGTCTGGGATAGCACATAGGCTACTTTTTATCCCGGAAAATGAAAGAGTTCCCGCGGGAACCAACCAAAAACCCTCAATCCACGCGTACGAAGTCGCGGGCATCAGCTAGTCTATTATAAATGCGAATGTGCACTTGTTTGTCGCTTTATTGGTTCATCCAGTCTCAGTTTCCTTACGAAATTTTCCGCACTTGGTCAGCATGGTGGTCTAATACGTACTTAAGCCCTTCTAATTTTGAATACGGACTCTGTATTGGGCTGCCGATGGGTTAATAGACGATGATACAGAGTACGAGTAAACAGAAGTAATTCAATAGATACCAACTTACTGACTTTATCGTTAACGACGCTGGCCTTTGCTTTGGAATCCAGATAGGTATCTGGTATTTGTAGGGTCTAAAAATTTAAACGAATTCAAATCCAAGTGCCAGGAGAATAGATTACGAAGTTTCCTTTCATGAAAGTTAAAAAAATGGGAAAGTTTCAGGTACTTACTCGTACTTTGATATTTGGACTCGTCATCCATTACCCGAACTTTTCGAGGAATGTTTGGCTTCACTCCGGACTTTTCTCATTTTACTCGACATTTTTTATAACTCGAGTTCGTGATCCAAATACGCATCGTTCCCCAAAATATACCCACGACGTAGATTCTTCTGAAGGCAATATCAAATACCGCGTGGATTTTAGAAAATCCGTCAGGATCTCTTCAAATTTCCGGAAATGCTCAGCCTAGGAGGAAGCACACTAATTCTCGCATTTAAAGTATGGATTGTACCTATTTTATTTGACGACCGTGTAGGTAACTCTCATACATAACTAAAATCGCATCGATGCTTAAAGCACTTCACGTGTTGTAATTGTAAAGTTAGAACGGAAGCCAGACGGACAATCGGATGAATGTCCGATAGGCTAATACCGAAATACAGACAGACACTGCGACTTTATTTATTTGTATAGGTATACAGGTACAAATAAAAATGGATTATTTCGTTGTTGCTCCTACTCCTTAGAAATAACTAAGTAATTTCCACCTTCTCGATAAAAACAAGTGAATGACGAGGTTGATCTGTCACTCTAACTTGCCTTTGTGCATAATAAGCATGAGACAAGTAGTTTTGGAAGTCTTCTTTTAAAAATACTTACCTAAAAGATATCTACGTGGGTATTGATAAGCAGACGCCGTTCCGTGGTAGGTATTGCTAAATTAACCCTACACCCCTATCTTCGGTAGCATACTTTAAATGTTCAGAGAAAAATGACATAGAGGGGGTGATTTGTCGATAACATTGATCGAATTTCACGCTATGAGGTACAGAATATAATAGTACTAAAAGACTGACACGCTGGGGTGTAAGGAGAACGATGACGCTAACGAAAACGTATTAGGTACTAAACACAATCATTTTTATTTATTCCACTACAAGTTAACTACCTACTTAGCCTTTGACTTCGATCTCACCTAAGTGGAGTAGGTAATTATGCAGTCTACGATGACTAGCAGGCTTACCAGTTTGGAGTCTGGCAGTTATATTAAATACCCTAATCGGTTTCTTCACGGAATCGTAACGGAACGCCAAGTCTTTTCCGGTAGGTAACTACCACGGCCGAAGTCTGGTGACTTGAATCTGGCCAGATTAGAGAAAATTCAGACATTACAAATTCCCAAACTGATCCTGCCGGTGATCGAACCCGGGACCTCCCACAATAAGACCACGCGCGCTCACCACTGCGCAAGGGAGGTCGTCAAAATAACGATAATTTTCAACTCGCATTTTTGTGGTAATTAGATATTCTTATCAGTGATCACCAGTAGATACCATCACCTGTCTTCGTTTTGGTAGCGGTCCCTCTTTAATGAAAATGAGCACATGAACTCCAACTTGAAAAAGACTCGAAGCGTAGCGCTGTTTTGTTTGCTGCTGTCCAAAATATGGACATGAGACCGGAAGACACAGAGATACAACCTTGCATTACCTTTACCATTGGAGTCAATGATATTATATATATATAAATTGATTGGAGTACCTACTAGTAGGTAGGTAGGTACTTAGAAATAATCTATTGAGGTAATCTCCGTCAACAAAGCAGAATTTTTATGGCAGAAGTGGCAGCATCTACGCCGAAATAGTACCTACGGACAAAGGCTTTATATATATTTTGGTGATAAATTTTCTGCGTACCCTTGCAGTGCGTGTAAATTGTGGTGGAAAGATTTAGCACGCGTGCGATAGGTACACTTTTATGTAGTGGAAAGATATTTTAGGCTGACGTTTGTCGGTATCCGACGCATTCCTCAACAAATATATTAGCAATCGCGCCCGGTTTCGCTCGGATGGAATTTATGAAAATCTTTTCTTAGTGGTGGTGGTTTCCCAAGTTTCTACTTCCTATTGAACAGTTTTGCACCACGTTAATGCTACGTCAGTCCGTGTTTATTTCGATTATTATATTTATTATATTTAAGTATGTTGGACAAATTGGCTATAGAACTGTGCATCTAGCCACTCTAGTAGGTACCTAGCCCCATTATGTAAAGAGGCATTGAAATACAAGGTGGAAACATAAAAACTAAAAATCAGTAGCTGATAAAACCTTGTCAGTAAGACGTATCGTTACTCTATAACGCAGCGATATTAGGGCACCATAGATTTAGGATTGGTCTTTGCTTGCGATAAGCGAAGACCACGCGAAGACCAATCCTATCTATGTAGGGCACAAGCACTGATTAGTATCTTACTTATGTACTCGTTTCGAGGTTGATAGACCAGACGCCATAATTTGATCGCCAAATTATGGCGTTTGTATGTAAATATTTCATGATTGAGGTCTACTAAAAAGTCGTTGCAAAAGTTTACATTTCGTAGGCTTTGGTTATGTGTTTTCACATTATAAACCAAATAATATCCTGCCGTAACGTCCACGAGTAGAATGAAGTTTATGGTTTATGGAGACTAAAATGACTTCTTTAATAAAGAATTTTATATTTCCGTCACAAAACGGTTTAATGGAGTAGGTATCTGAAACGAAGCACAATGACATCGAAGGGCGAGATCTGCCGGCGTGTCGTCTTTTACTACCGCATAAAACTTTATGAATGCTTGCTGTTGGTTTATTATGTGTTAAATGTATTAATACCCTTACAGGCCTATGTATTCAATTTGCTAATAGTGTAAATGACCACCACGATATTGATAGGTATAAAACTGATTAAATAGGTACACCTTTAGTATTATTATAACAATTTTTATTTAATATTTTTCCACAGAATCTATAAATCAATCTTTAATTTGTTAAAAAGTTGCTAGAGTCTATCTAGTGAAAAGCTTAGTGCAAAATGACGGGAAATTAAAAAAAATTGGTACCTATAATAGATTTTTTATTTTGTTAATCCTTGAGTTTTGCAATTGCTCAGTGTTGCCTGTAATATGAAAATCCGACTCCCAGCTTTTACTAGACTCTAGCAACATTGTCATATAAACATCATACTTATTATTGGCAAATAACAACATTACCATAACGAAAGATTATAATAATTATTAATTTTGTTCGATAATGAGGCCAATTCTGTTGTTCATTATCTCTATAATAGTTAAAATGACAGCTCTATTTATATTGGTATCCCTTTCAGAATACTCCCTGCGAAAAGGGGCAGCATTAGATTTATAGCTGCCATTTTAGTTAAGTGATTGTGGTAAACAGAATTGGCCACATTGTATTACAAAAATGTTACTTATACGAGTAGATGTAACTGCACTTGTTACAGTTAGGTACTATTCTAGATATGGCTTATAATATCTAGAATGTAACTGTTTTAATTCTAAAACTAAAATAAATTCACCACATCATTCATAACACTAGACCCCGATTTCTGAAAAGGTTATTTTTGAGAAAGCCTTAATTTTAATTGACACGTTCTTGGAATTTCTTACTGTAGCAAATGTCATAAAGCAAGACTTAAATGTAATAGTCACTTATTATTTAAGGTAGCCTTAACAATTATTTGAAGTTACAGTATCTAGCCGTTATACAGAATAATAATTTTATTTAAAAATATATATATACATCACAGATAAAACACTTCGAAGTTTAAGTATGTCTGCACTATGCACATGAATATTATTATGATTACATACTCAGTAATAAATGGCAATAAATGTTTCGACAACATCGAAGGTGATTAAAAATACTATTATTAATCCGTATAAGTGTCATAAATGCAAAAGTGTGTTTGTTTGTAGGGTCTTTATCACGCCGCAAGAAAGCAAACGACCAATGTAATTATTTGCATGAGTATAGTCCAATGACGGAGTGTCATCCATACCATCCATAATATTATAAATCCGAAATTGTCCGTCTGTCTACTACGCTTTCACGGCTTTGATTAAATTTGCTACAGCGATAGGTTGTTTCCCGGGGAAGGACATAGGCTACTTACTATCCCGGAAAATTAAGTAGTTCCCGCGGGAATTTAAGCAACTTAATCCACGCGGACGAAGTAGCGGGCAACAACTAGTATCTAGCATTATATAATTTATTAGCTGCATAGTCATTATTTTTCTATTAACAATAACATTAATAGTTACTTAACAAGAACAATATTATAGTTACTATCTTAAGCATATTGAAGAACATAATATTTACAAACCAAATAATAATGCAGTCTAATAAAGATAACTCAAGAAAATTAAAATGATCAAACCAAACAATTATTAAAAATACAGAGTACCGTACTGACGAGGTAGCATCATTTAACGTGAAGTATCTGAGAACTGGATGTATCAAATGCTATTTGTTAAACAAAAACTGCGGAGTGAATGTTATACTTTCAAATACAAATAACAAGACACAATAGGGATAATGACAACTCAATCAAATCAGCAACTCTTTAACAAACTTAAAAACGCACTTCTAGTGTGGAAGTTGTATGAAATTGACAGTTGTGACGTCATCAAATTTCAACGCAATTTTTTCTTCAATCTTTATTTTAAAATGGTTATCAAACTTAAAACTAACCGATTATGTGAATCTTAGGTGTTTTGGATGACCTCGTATTTTATTATCAGTTAGAAATAATTTATGTTTGATATAGGCATCATCCCTATTCTGTAAATATGCGGAAATGTTTTGCATATCAATCGAGAATGCAGGTGTCACCGATTGGCGCGACACCGGCGGGCGTACTCTGGAGCGACTTGGTGCAACCACTGCGGTTGTATCGCCGACACTGTGACGAGGTATGACCGTTTGGTGTGAAGCAGCTCTGTGTACAGCACTGCAGGCGGGGCGGGTCGGACGGAGTGCAATACTCCCGATGGATGCAACATGGCGGCCACACCGGCGCTGGTGACGTAACGACCTCCCCCGCCCGCCCCCGCGCGAGCCCAAGCGCAGTTCGTGTAAAGGCCGCTCAGGAGACACTTTAGCAACTGGAACAGAAAAACTCTATAACGTGAATATCAGCAACAGAAATGTGATGAAGACGGAGAATCTTTATGGAGATGGAGAACAACTCGGCCACTCGTCCCTATAATATATTACTGTTACTAAAACAAATACTTTAATATAAAAAAATTCTTGTTTAACAACCGACTTCAAACTCCCGCGCCAACTTTACAACAACAAGCACACGCTATACAAAGTACTTATTTTATTGTTGATATTTTAAAAACCGCTCGACCGATTTCGATAAAATTTATATGGGACCACTTGGGAAGTATGCCCTTTCAAATAAAAAAAGAATCATCCAAATCGGTCCACCCAGTCAAAAATTCTGAGGTAACAAACATAAAAAAAAAAACAGTCTAATTGAGAACCTCCTCCTTTTTTTGAAGTCGGTTGAAAAGGATACCTGGTCTAAGGCTGTTCCGCAGCTGGCGACAGCCATGTTCAGTCGCTGGCAGACGCCAAGCAGCTGTTGTCTGATCTCGTACGCGTACGACAAGTTCTTGTGGTTCAAATAATTTTCTCGGCACCATTGCTGCAATGGAAAAAATCGCCGTTAACAATCCATACTAATATTGTAAACGCGAAAGTGTGTCTGTCTGTCTGCTACGCTTTCACGGTCCATCTGTTCAACCGATTTTGATGAAATTTGTTACAGAGATAGGTTGTATACTGGGAAAGGACATAGGCTACTTTTTATCCCGCAATAATCAAGAGTTCCCATGGGAATCAAAAAAAAATCTTTTGGTATAGGGATAATTTGTATCCAGGGGATGGACATAGGCTGCTTTTTATTCCGGAAAATTATTGAGCTCCCGCGGGAATCGAAAACACTTAGTCCACGAGGACGAAGTCGCGGGCATCGTCTAGTGGTTCAAAAATAATTACTACTACTACTTAAAAAAAAAAAAATTTTTTTTCCAAATAGGAGAACACTCTCCACGGTTTTTAGAATTCATTATTGAGGCATGCAGTTTTCTTCACGATGTTAACGCAAGTGTTCCTTTTATTTACATTTCCAACATACCTTTTTTAACGGGGCTTTACAGAAAGCTTTATATACGTTCAGAAGCGTGATATGATCACCGAGAGGCGATATAAATTTTTGTTTCACTTTCAAAGCTTCCTCCCTCTTGTGTAATGGTGTGTGAAACACATTTTCGCTGGACATTACTGCGACCAAACTCAGTGCCTGGAAAAATTATATGACTGAACATTCGTATTAAGCACACAAAGCACTTATTCTATCTTTATTTATGCTACATAATAATATTACAGAAAAGATGGCTGCGTTCGTGTGTTTTTAGACTGTGATGTGATCCGAAGAATGCTTGGAAAACGTATAAATTGGTCCGAGAATTTTGTGCGTAGGTAAACCTACGACGTGTACAAACTAAGAAAGAATAGGACGAACAATGACCCCTATCTGTCACGTAAAAAATACGGTTCGGAAAAAAATAATTTCAATATTATTCAACTAAATTTTAGCTCTACAAAACCTATCTTCAAAAAATCTTTAAAAAATATTTTGAATTGAAATATGACGTCACTTAACGACACTCCCATAGAACTGACATCCTTGTTAAAAGTTTTAACTGATTATTATCATCATAATATTCATTACTATCTCATTCGCATAAGAATAATTTGGGATTAGTGTACGTTATTAAAACTTTTCAATCAAGTTAGAGTACTAAAGGATACTTATCGGAAACCCATTATTACCTCATCTAAGCAGTCGTACTCAGGGGCACATAGGAGCACTTTTGAATATTTGGGTTCTATTGGAAATGCAGTCATTTTCTTACCAAGTACAGTCAGTTTTGGATTATTTTCATTATCTATGGCACCTGAAAAGTATCGTATTTATTATATATCATGTACCTATCGTAAAAATCTTCCAATATTCGTAATGTTCTTTTTATTTAATGAATCCACCCTAATACGAAATACGAAAATGTTTGTCTGCTATTTTGTTGGAATTGTCCTTCAATTACGCCGCAGCGAAATCACATGAATAAAGATCATCCTTACTCATGTGGCGAAATAGTGGTTATTTACCTACTAGCGGGGCCCAACAGACGTTGTACTATCTGGACGTTTGTGGAACTTTTCTTTTGTAATATTAAAACAACAAAAATTATGTGATTCAAACTCAATTTCTAATCTTAGAGCTTTCGATATCTCTGTCCGATCTTCATCAAAAGAGTATAAAGGTGCTATTGAAAATAAGTATTTTTTAAAGTAATGCAAATTATAAGTACCTATTTCTTTCAACAGAACTAATGCAGCTTCTATAGAATCTCGCGGTGGCGAGTCCAATAAAGGGAATGTACTGGGGTCCATTCCTGCCGCAATCAGCATTAACATTGTCGAAGCCAAAGGGCATCTAGAACAATAAATTAATACTTTTATCAAAGGTGAAATATGCTAGGTTTTAGATCTGCAAGAGTAAAAATGTTAATTTATTCGTAAAGACCTAAAGGCATAAGACGGGCGGTGTGAAAGTAGCACGCGCCTGCTGATTTTTCAGTTTCAAATCACTCATATAAACTTCTATATCTATACAATACCGACAAACGACCGACCACTCAGTGATTATATTATACCGTTTCGGCAGGGCCATCCGCTGTGAGCAGCGTCGCTGTGCACCAGTCACCTGACGATCTCAGGCGTGTTGTGGTGTTGCCGCGCGGCGAAGTCGGCGGCGGTGTAGAGACGGTAAGCGGCGCCGGGGGCGGTGCGGCCGGCGCGGCCCGCGCGCTGCCAGCCCGCCGCCTGCGAGCACGCGCGCACTACCAGCCGCTCCGCGCCCGTCGCTGTGCACCACTCACCTGACGATCTCAGGCGTGTTGTGGTGTTGCCGCGCGGCGAAGTCGGCGGCGGTGTAGAGCCGGTAAGCGGCGCCGGGGGCGGTGCGGCCGGCGCGGCCCGCGCGCTGCCAGCCCGCCGCCTGCGAGCACGCGCGCACTACCAGCCGCTCCGCGCCCGTCGCTGTGCACCACTCACCTGACGATCTCAGGCGTGTTGTGGTGTTGCCGCGCGGCGAAGTCGGCGGCGGTGTAGAGACGGTAAGCGGCGCCGGGGGCGGTGCGGCCGGCGCGGCCCGCGCGCTGCCAGCCCGCCGCCTGCGAGCACGCGCGCACTACCAGCCGCTCCGCGCCCGTCGCTGTGCACCACTCACCTGACGATCTCAGGCGTGTTGTGGTGTTGCCGCGCGGCGAAGTCGGCGGCGGTGTAGAGACGGTAAGCGGCGCCGGGGGCGGTGCGGCCGGCGCGGCCCGCGCGCTGCCAGCCCGCCGCCTGCGAGCACGCGCGCACTACCAGCCGCTCCGCGCCCGTCGCTGTGCACCACTCACCTGACGATCTCAGGCGTGTTGTGGTGTTGCCGCGCGGCGAAGTCGGCGGCGGTGTAGAGACGGTAAGCGGCGCCGGGGGCGGTGCGGCCGGCGCGGCCCGCGCGCTGCCAGCCCGCCGCCTGCGAGCACGCGCGCACTACCAGCCGCTCCGCGCCCGTCGCTGTGCACCACTCACCTGACGATCTCAGGCGTGTTGTGGTGTTGCCGCGCGGCGAAGTCGGCGGCGGTGTAGAGCCGGTAAGCGGCGCCGGGGGCGGTGCGGCCGGCGCGGCCCGCGCGCTGCCAGCCCGCCGCCTGCGAGCACGCGCGCACTACCAGCCGCTCCGCGCCCGTCGCTGTGCACCACTCACCTGACGATCTCAGGCGTGTTGTGGTGTTGCCGCGCGGCGAAGTCGGCGGCGGTGTAGAGCCGGTAAGCGGCGCCGGGGGCGGTGCGGCCGGCGCGGCCCGCGCGCTGCCAGCCCGCCGCCTGCGAGCACGCGCGCACTACCAGCCGCTCCGCGCCCGTCGCTGTGCACCATGTCCTAACAATATCGTTAACTTTTAATCAAGGCATACCAGTAAGTTGTAAGTTGCACAACTCTAGACTTCGCGACGCGTAATGACTTAAATTAGATGTCTTTTTTAACCGACTTCCAAAACAGGAGGAGGTTCTCAATTCGGCGCGTATTTTTATTTTTTTGTCAGTCAATTATGAATAAAAATAATTTATTTTTATTCCATAATTGACTGACAAAAATTATTATAAATGGGCATTGCAAGGCCATGCTATTAATTTCGTAATTTTAAACAAACAATGATGATGATATTCTAAATAATTGTTTTCAGAGTAAATTATAAATTACTTAAAAAATTCACCTTTCCTTTACAACACCAGTATCAATGACACATTTTATCTGTGGAATAGTGACAGATGCTTCTGCTATATTAGTAGCCAACACAATCTTCCGCATTCCTGGTGGAGTTTTCTTCCAGACCTGGAGTTGCTTTGCTGCTGGCAACCCTGCATATAGGGGACATACCCTGATCTGAGGACCTTTAGCTTCCTGAAATTACGAAACTGTAATACATAAAATTTATATAGGCTACTAATTGTCAATGTAATATTGGCTTATTTCACAGAAAAATGTTGTTACACTTACTTTGGCTATTTGTTTTATATTGCTCATAACTGTCTCTATTTCTTCCTGGCCAGTGAGGAACACAAGGAAGTCATGGCTAAAAATATAAATACCAATGTGTTATAGTTTAATCAACTACATTCTCACTAATTACAAATAGAATATATCTATTTGTTATCCATACAAAACTCATCAGCTTAGATCCTGTAAACATCCATAGCCCCAATTTGTATTGCAAAACTATAATCATAAAATAAAATTAGTTTAGTGACATTAATTTCCTTAACAATTTTACATTTAAACTTCTTATTTCAACATGCACAAAACTAATAACACATCAAATTTACATTCGCAATGTAAATTTGCCTTCACTGGAATTTAAACCTAAATTCACAAATAAAGTTCCAGATTATGGATTGTTGAACTCATTGAATGGTAATGGTGTGTGCATCTTACAGTTGTATTATTAATATTTGCATCATGATATTAGATTTTAATTATTGTAATGCTGCTAACTTACTTTGCTGGAGTTGTTGCATGTAACTGGAATATAGTACACACAGCAGCATATTGATAATCCTCATGTTTGATCTTTGAGTGGTAGATGGTCACAGGGTAAGTTCGTCCTTCCAAATATATTACAGGACAATTGTTGTAATATTTTCTAAATGCATCTACATCCATTGTAGCTGACATAATGATGACCTGAAAAATAATTATGCCCTTTGGGAATTGCAAAATGTCTACTGAAAATATATATCTTATAAAAGAGTAGTTAAGTATTTAAGAAAGATATAGCTTTAATCAAATATTATTTTTATTAAAACATATTACAAACCTTTAATGTGTTCATTTTCTGCTCATCCCTTTCTTTCTGTGCCAGTTTGACAATACCAAATAGAACATCTGTATTCACTGTGCGTTCATGAGCTTCGTCCAAAATTATCACTGAGTATTTCTTCAGCAACGGATCATTCATTGCTTCTCTAAGTAGCATACCGTCTGTCAGGTACTTAACTTTTGTCTGTGGACTTGTCACATCTTCAAATCTGACTGTATATCTGAAACATATAAATCAGAATAAGTATAAGTAGCTAAGAGTTAAGTAAAATATTAGATGATAGAGGCATACTTATTTACTTCCTCAGGTTGATCTAAATTGCTTTTTAATGCTAGAGATAAGTAAGTAATTGTTATGAATTATTTCGTACATTGTTTGCGAGTACACAACAGAGCAACCTTTTCTAGTACTTAATTTAGAGTTCTGTGATCTGAATTCTGAAATTAACCCATGTGGTAATAAATGTAAGAAAATTTTGTATTTTGGGCTATTAAAGAAGAGTTGTTGAGGTGCAGTCGCAAATACACAACAATAAAAATTCATAAAAATATTACAGTTACCATTCATCACTTCTTCAAACTGAACTTCAACTTCCACTATCTAGTAACAGCAAATAGGTAGGATAAATATATAATAAAAAAAAGGTTTTTACCCTACTATTGATCCTATCTCACTATTTGTTTCTGCCGCCACACGTAAAGCCAAGGTGATTGCCGCAACCCTTCGAGGCTGTGTCACGGCTATACAGCCCCTACCCTCCAGCCTATGTTCATGTATTATCTGTGGAATTTGTGTTGTTTTACCACATCCCGTTTCACCAATCAATATCATTGTGTCATGTTTCCTTATCTCCTCTAGAATTCTGTAAAAAAATATGATTTTTACATAGTTCAAAAGCAAAATAAAATTGACGAAATTATCTTCTTATGTATGTAAGTAAGTACTACCCAAAAATACTTGACTGACATTGAAACAGGAAATCATCATTTCTTTTAATGATATTCAAGGAAATAAATAACTGAATATAAAATACCTCACTCGAACTTGATAGACAGGTAATGTTTTTCTGGCTTCTTGCAAATCTTCAGTTTCAGTAGCATCGTTGAACAAAATCTTGTTATTAGATTTACCAAAACTGTCTTGACTTACACCGTTTAAACAAGAAGTTTTTGCACCTTCTTTAATATTTTTCACGTTATTTTCAACGCTTAGTTTTAATCTTTTAACTTTCAAATCGAAAGAGCTTTTATGCTCTTTTTCCCTACCCACTGCAGTGTACTTAGAATCCATTTTGCTATTTACATATACAAAACATTATAAGAATTTTATTGCTTGAAATTCTGAAAAACAAGATATTTAATTTTTATTTTTCTAAAAATATTTGATACACTAACTATCACAAGACAAGACTAGAGTAAAGGCGTTGATGGAGAATATTCTCCATCAACGAGTAAAGGCCAAAAGCCAAAAGGCGTAAACAAAAACCTAACCTCAAAATCTTTTTTTTTAAATTAACTGGCTTTACGCTACGGCTCTGGTTTCAGGATGTACATATTATTTCTCTCTGGCCTCTGGGTTCCACACAGACATAATAAACAAAAGCAGATTAACATCACACCTACATAGACAAGTGTATGAGAATCTGTGTCCTTTTCCCTCCAATAAAAATGTCTATTTTCCTATCTTTTTTTTTATTTGTTGCAACACTGTGCAACAACAAACGCACAAATTGACAAAAATTCAATGCGTGGCAGTCCGATAAGACATTTAAGAGACATGGCGTTTGTTTACATTGTGTTGTCATAAATTGTTTGTGAAATTTAGAGGTTTAGTAGCCAATATTTATTGAAATAAAATGGTGGAGTTTTGTGTCTCCCTGTGTTACAACGCTTCGTACAGGAAAACCCCAGAAATAACGTTCCATCGGTAAGTAAATTTCGTAGCTTTGAGTTTTTTTCGTTTATCGCATCATATCAAGGATAGGATATCTAATATTAATTATAGTTGTTAAGACGAAATATGTAACCATGCTAATATTATAGCTATAATGTTATGGTTTTCTGTAGAAATACATGTTTTATGTTGAATAATCTTTTGTTGACATTTCGAGAACTTGAAAAAATTACAGGGCCGGACTTGACGACTCTATTATTATAAGTTTATAACTTTCTTTTAATTTCAGGTTTCCAAAGGATGAATACCTGAGAAACCTATGGATGAAAAATATTAATAGAAAAGACTGACAGCCCAATTCATCAAGACGTGTTACTCCAAGCATATTACAGCTGATTTAATAGAACGTAGTGTGTTCCGTTCTATTCTATCTCCTGGTGACATACCGACCATTTTCAAATAAAAGTTAGCCGAGGTAAGTAAGTTAGGTAGGTAGGGTGGTAACTAGCTACGGCCGAAGCCTCCCACCAGGACAAACCAGGGAAAATTCAGAAATTTTAAATTTCCAAATTGACCCTGCCTGGTTCAACTTTTACTCCACCAGATGTAAGTTTTTTTATCGGAGTTCCGTTGTCCAAATAAGAACCCTTATAGTTTTCCATGTTCAAAGTCAGCTGAGGTAAGAACAAAGTAGGTACAAATTTACTTACCTGATTTTTCATTTAGCGGATGAATTCAAGTAGGTACTTCTCCCCTTACAAGTATTTCTCCAACAGTTGATTTTAAATCGACATGCCCATGATTCAGTTACCAAACTCTTTAATGATAGGCATGTGGTTTAAGGTTTATTTAGTGCCTAGATTGATTTATATGTTTGTTTATAAATAATTTATTAATATTTTTTCCAGAACAAAAATGAATTTTTTCTCCCAGAATCGGTTTACCCAAGTACCACTGTACCTTCAATAGCAGAGCTACTAATGGTTCAGCCTAGTTCAACTTTTACTCCTCCAGATGTGAGTTGCATGTAAACAATCGGCAACCAACGACCTCAATTTACATAGACGGGCCCTGTCGAACAAAGAATGTGGACTTATGTTTAACAACGCCATCTAGTCTGAAAAGCGGGAACTTGCTTGCAACATATGCGCCATCTTGAAAACGTATGACTCGGTCATAGATTAGTACAGATGCGCTTGTCGAAAATAATACCTACATGAGTGTACTCTCTGAGGTAAACGATAAATGTTCTAGTATGACGTTGTTATTTTTACCACTTTTTTGTTACCAGTTTCCTGGAAAACCATTGAACCGATTATTATGCGGTTTTTTGCATTAGATATATATAGCTTGTGAGAAGGTTCTTAGATATATTTAAAGGTCAAAGTCCACACAATGGGGCGCTGCAGTTCGTCGTGGGTTTTTTTAATTTAATTATTTGTTAATTGTTGATACTGAAGTTTTGTCGAAAAATTGACAGAAATAAAGTCATTTTTAGGGTTGCGTACCAAAATGATAAGAAAACAACCCTTGTGGTGCGACATGACTGTCCGTCACACTTAGCATAATTCGGTAACTACTAATGCAAAAAACTTGAAATTTAAAATAATAACAGCTAAAACAGTTTAAAATAATCCTCGCCAAACCTTATTGCAAATGAAAGAATTCAAAAATAATTATCAGTACTATTATAATAAAAAGGGGTTGGAATGGGAGAGGTGAAAGAGTACTAATGGATCGAGTCACAGAAAAATACTTCATTTGAAATTATTTTATTTTATACATTTCTAAGTATGCTACTTGCCATCAAAAAAAATATTAAAAGTTATTTTGAGATAAATCACTTACACAGTGTGCATTTAAAAATACGATTAAGTAATAATCACTTGTAAGTAGGTAGCTGTACATAATAGGTACTGAACAACTTTTGTTCAACGAAATAATAAAATTCTGAATTTTGAATTAACTATTTATTTTTCATCAAATATCAATCAATCAAATCAAAAATAATAATATATCATATATAATATATATATATATATATTTATATATATATATATATATATATATATATATATATATATATATTATGAATGCGAAAGTTTGGATGGATGGATGTATGGATGTTTGTTACTCAATCACGCCCCAACGGCTGAACGGATCGGGCTGAAATTTGGCACAGAGATAGATTATAGTCTGGAATAGCACATAGGCTACTTTTTATCCCGGAAAATTAAGGAGTTCCCGCGTTCAAAAATCCTCAAACCACGCAGACGAAGTCGCGGGCATTCGCTAGTACAAAATAAAAATTATCACTTTTAATAAATAAAAACCCTTTATTTATTGAAGTTGGTTAAACATTAAACTCACGTCAATAACTAATTTTATCATATTATTACAATAGCATAATATTGCGTCTCGAAAGGTATTAATGCCTACTGTCCGTTCTGCCCATCTATGCATTAACTAATCTTGGTTGCATTTTTTTTATCGTACTGGACTGGACTATTCTAGGGCTGGAACCCAAAGCCGTAAGGCCAGTTAGTAAAAAAAAAATATCATACAGTTTGCCGCGGAAATTAAATGATTGCGAAATGGATAAAAATATTAAATAGGAAGACTAAATAACGTTTTCTTGGAAATGTATAATTGTGAATTGAAACACTTACCTTAAAATAAAAATAATACAGTGCCAAACTAATAAGACTTTAGATGTTAACTTAATAACAAATTATCTACACGATGAGCGACCGTGATCGCGCTACGACGGGGACAAAGACAGGCTTATGACCGGTTATAGGAGCGCGCTCTCATAGTTGGTCGCCCGCCATTTTTCTATGAAAGGGCCCATCTAGTACTTACATATATATCGATGTCGGCAACGCATGTCGCATCCATCTCGTAATTTTTGATAGTTTAACATTGTGTTAGTGTCGATCTGAACCTTAATTCGTGTTAAGATTAAAGTCCTGTTTGTTGTGTTGTTCCATTTAAGTTATTTTCTGTTTGAGATTGTTAAATGCGTGCTGTAGAATAAAGATTAGTTTGTTGTTTTTTTTTTACTTTAATCCACTTCTGGTTCCTTAGAGTACATATTGTAACTCTTCAGATTCACTTGTTATTCTAAAGCACTAATTGTAAAGTTTATTTGAATAAAAAACATGTGCGTTTAACCTGTTGATTTTTTTTATTTAACCTTCTAACCTAATTTTTGGAGGTAATGATTCAATTCGATTAGTTTACAACATTTATTTGGCTTACTGTCAAGAAATTAATGTCAGTAGGAACTTTCTATAAATAATATCCCCATCACATGGTGGTGATTACCATTGCGGACCCAAGCCCGGAACAGGCATCTAGCACAGCTCTATCCTATCGAGGCAGGCTTGAGCCAACTACAAATGGTTAAAAGGTAGGGGCGGATGCTGAGAAAGTATTTTTGAAAATCCATTCCCTCGTAAAACAGGGATCTGAAATTTGTATGAAAGTTGAATTTAACGTAAGCGAAGCTGCGGGCAAAAGCTATATGAAATTACAATTTTAAATTTTGTTACTACATTGCAGTTGAGATCGCTTGTGATGAAAAAGTCATAAAAAGTACCTATAATAATTTTTAAAACCCTTACAAAATATAGGTTCCAAATGATAGGTAACGTTTAGATCGTTTTTTTTTTCACACGACTTGACCCTACATATTAATAGAGAGTTTTAACTACCAATAAAACTTACATATTATTTTTTCCATCAATATCCGGAATCCATCTTGAGTCAAGCACCAGTCTTTCTGCCTAAAGTCAGCGTTTCCTGTTCCCTCTCCGATAGTGGCGCCACCTATATGGTACTTACGAGACTTGTTCAAGCACCGGGTGTCCGTTCGTCATTATAGAACTCATGATGCACCAGGTAGGCCATACCTGGATTCCGGATATTGATGGAAAAAATAATAGGTAAGTTTTATTGGTAGTTAAAACTCTCTATTATTTGTTTCGGCTCAATATCCGGAATCCATCTTGAGTGACGTGTTTGTTATCACCTGGTGCTGTAAAGGTGACGCTATAATGTGTTATAAATATTATTTATATGTTCAACACAGTATGAAAATTATATGAATAAAACTAATTGTTTTGAATCAAAATTAGGAATCATAATAATATATTGAACACCCAAATTAATACAAATAAGTAAGTACAATTAGAAAAATTTATAACAAAAACTTTAATTTGTCCTAATCAGTGGATCAGATTAAGATTTTTATACTTATAATTATTATAAAACATGTTAATTAACGGGGTCAAAGTAATTTGATAATGATACTGATTCCGCAATATTTTGTAAATTATGATTTATCAATTCTCTATGATAATAATTTTGAAAAGTATGAATCGTCTTCCAATTACCAGTTGCTAGAATTTGATCAATTGGGAAATTTTCTACAAAATTAAGGGAGGCTACTGCTGATCGAACCGAACCCGGAGTATTTTCAATACCTGCATCTTTTAAGAGAGATTTAACCCAACCCCCTATTATAGTTCTGGATGCGGGCTTAACTTCATTTCTAACTGTTATAAACAAATTAGTAAAATTTTTTCTACGACTTTGACTTAAGTTAAGTAATTGCCTTATCCAGAAAACCATATTTAAATTCTTATCGGGATGAGTTTTTAGCCACCATCCAGACTGTCTTCTATTGACATTGTCTGTCTTAGAGCCAAATGCTGGCCATAGAACTATACTAGTACCTTCATCAATTAAACTATGACTGTCTACATTCAACAAAGTGAGGTCATGAACTCTGTGACCTGAAGCTAATAGCAATAGTGTGGCCGTATGTCTCGAAACCTGGTCAAAATTGTTTTCGTCAGGACTATATGAATTAATATATTGCAATAAAAGGTTTGGATTCCAAATAGGTGGTTTTGCGGGTCCGATATCTTTGTGAAGATGAGACAGATAGCGTGCTACTTGGTCAGCGTTAGGATACTTATAATCAGTTGAATAGAAATCACACCACTTCTTCCATCTGATCCACACTGGCTTGTAGGTCTTGATTGTAGAGCCTCGCCAGCTCGACATTAATAGTTCTAGTTCCTGATCAGTCCAATCTTTCAACAAATCTTGCCACCCGAAATCAGCCAGGCTTCTAATAGCAGGTCTTGAATCTCTGGCGGGTGAGTGCCTGTTCTCGTGTCTAACAGAGTGTGAGCTAGATCTGGAATCGTATATGGGGGCTGTAGGGCTCTGTTTTGAACATCCGCTTGCCAAAACACTTTGTTCCATTTCGGAGCAATGAGTATGTATCTCCCGCTGGATTGGTTCAAGTGACTGAGGACTCTGGGAATCAGGTTCGGTGGGGGAAACAGCCACGCAAGTCTGTAGTTCCACTTGTGGCAAAATGCGTTGTGGTGTTGAGCCTGCTGGTCCTGCATATCTATTGAAACGTATCTCGGTACCACGTGAGCTGTTTTCGACGCAAAGAGGTCTATCTCTGGTGTGCCCCACATTTGAAATATGACCGCTGTTGCTACTGATTTCAGATGCCACTCGGGGCACGCTTTCCAACGTGACATGGCGTCCACCTCCGCATTGTATCTGCCCGGAAAGTACTGAGCTATTAGGTGGATATTCAATTTGTCCAGTATTGACAGAAGCTGACGTGTTTGTTGAAGCACTTTCACTGATTTCGTATCGCCTTCTTTGTTTATGTAGGCAACTACTGTTCGATTGTCGGTTTCGAGGAGTATCTGAGCATTCTGCAGCTGATGTTGTTGATCTAGTATCGCTGCATACACCGCAAACATTTTTTTTTGATTTGCGTGCCAGGCTAGCTGTCGATTCGTCCAAGACCCGGTAATTTTGACATCGTCGAGCTGCGCTCCCCAACCGATGTCGGACGCGTCCGTGGTCAATAAGTGGGTCACTGGGCCCATGTGTATTGGCATGCACCCTCCTATGGATTTGACCCACCACTCCATTTCTGACCGCACTGGAAGAGGGATTGCCACCCTGCGATAGGGGTGATTCTTCGGCAGCTGTCGGCTGTGATATTGCAGTGTATGACAGTGAAGCCGACCCCTTCGAGTTACGAATGTCGCAAAGTTCAGTCTCCCCATAAGATATTGGTATTGCTTGAGAGACCATTTGCGATTTTGGAGCTGTTGCTGAAGTGCATTGCGTAGCGTTAGGCACTTCGGCTCCGACAAGGACTTTGTGATGCGTTTTGTGTCAAATGTTATGCCGAGAAACTCGAGGCATTGCGTCGGAGCTAGCACAGACTTGTCGAAGTTGATTGTCCAGCCCAATAGCTGCATAATCCTTATTGTGAATGCTAAGTCGTCTTGTAGCTGTTGCTTGGAGCTGTTCGCTAGAAGAAAGTCGTCCAAATACACTACGCACCTGATGCTGAGACTTCTTAGGAACTCTGCTACCCAATTCGTTATAGACGCGAACGTTTTGGGCGCTGATGAAAGACCGAAAGGCAAGCAGGTCATCTGAAGCAGTTGCTGCTTGTGCACATTTTGGTGGTAGTTGATTCTCAGGAATCTGCGATGCTGTTGAGCTATCGGCACGTGAAAATACGCTTGGCTCAAATCCAACTTCACCATCCAGTATTGGTCCTGAAGGAAGTCTGGTACACGGAAGTGATTGAAAAGCCGGAACGACTTTGCTTTTACAAACTTGTTTAGCTGTTTTAGGTTTAAGATAGGGCGGAATGTGTGGTCCGGTTTGGGTACCAAAAAGAACGTGGAGAGGTAGCTGGGACTGTATTCCGCCTGTTCTAGTATTCATGTCTCTAACATTTTGTCGATTTGTAAAGTCATATCGCGGGTAGTTTGTGTTCTGTAACATTGCATAACTGCTGGACTCGGAAATATTAGCGGCGGTTTTAGTATAAAAGGAATCCGTACACCATTCAACAATTTGATTATTTTCTCTGGTGCCCCTAGATTGCTCCACATACTTCGAAATCGCCTCAGACAGCCGCCTTGAAATGTCCGACAGTCATTCGCGACGCTTATTCCTAGAGGTGGACTGCGAATGAGATTTCTTTCCCTTTTGTTTATTGCGATTGATGTTTCGTCTAGTTCGTGTTGGACTTGATTGGAAAGCAGTTTTCTTTTCTTTTTTGGTTGAAGTACCTCGTCGAAAAAATTTTGAATCTGACTGTTTACTAGTCGATGGATTTTGATTTAGGTAAAAATTATTATTGTTGCGGGTATCGGGAACTGGACGAAATGATGAAGCTAGTTTATCTGCCCCCCCTATTTTTTTAAAATAGTTCTGGATTGACTCATCATTAAATAAGCATTGTGAACTTGGAGGGATCTTATGCAAAACATCGCGATGAAAATCCTCAGAAATCTGTCATAATAGCTCTTCTCGACGCAAATTAATGAAATCAGCTCGCCTGCCACATAATAATTGTAATAAATCATCTGTCAGTTTACTATATTCAGAATCTTTTGAGAATAACGTTTGAATCTTGTCAAACAAGGAATTTGGAGTCAGAGACTCTTTGGGATCACTAGCCCAATCGACTAAAGTTTGTAAGGTTTTTTGTAATTCATCCTTTTGACTAAGTAAAGCATTGGACAAGGCAGCAAAAGAACGCTCTAGTAAATACGAACGAGAATCTTCTTTTAATGACGCAGCTTCAAATCTTTTTAATTCGTCGTTAACTTTAAGCTCTACGAATCCGGGGGTCGCTAGATATTTCTTTTGAGCATCCGAAAAACGAATAGCGTACCAATCATCACGCTTAAAGTGTTGTAATTCTGTTAATTTTTTAAGATGACTCTCGTTCGCTTTAACGTCAATAGGATCCTTAACTGATGTACCAACTTGGGATAAAATATTGAGTTGGTTATTTTTTATCTCACCCTCAGGGCGACGTAAGTTAAGATCGTTTGAATCTACTGTTGCATTCTCTTTATTTAAATTCGAATTCGCACTATCCCTATCTTTTGTTATAAGATTCGTTAAAAATGCAACTTGTTGGGACAAGTATTCGAAATATGCATAACTCACGGTTTGCGAATCGTTCCTTGTCCTGCTCCTCTTTGGACTTCTACTCGTAGAATCACTGCTTGAGCTTGGTGATGGAGAACGCACACGTTTTCGAGTATTTACTTCCTCAGAAACACTTTTGTCCTCCATTTTCGGAGAGGTATTTAATTACTTAAATTTTTATTTTTATAATTTTATATTTAACTTTAGGGTATGTATAAAATTATTTTCGTAATAAAAATATAACTGACTAATGAACGGCGTGAAAAACGACGCTATAATGACGAACGGACACCCGGTGCTTGAACAAGTCTCGTAAGTACCATATAGGTGGCGCCACTATCGGAGAGGGAACAGGAAACGCTGACTTTAGGCAGAAAGACTGGTGCTTGACTCAAGATGGATTCCGGATATTGAGCCGTAACAAATAATATAATGTTTTATGCAGCAACAAGGTGCGGCCCTGAGTTTTGTGTGAGTAATGTTTCCGTGTGTTTGAAATTGCCACGCAATTTTTTTCACTATATTGAATCTGCTCCCCTTTATAAATCTGTGGGGTTCCAGCCCTTCTGAGCGTAACGTTAAACCACAGAATTCCTGATGCATCGTAGACAGAGAAAGATATATATAGATATGCTTTATTCTTACTCTATGTGATGCATAAACTTTAAAATGACAAATGACTGTAATTTTCAGCGTTGCCAGAATGTTACTTTTGCAACATTCTAAGTTACTTTTGAACCTCCATGTTTCACGACTCAAAATGTTACTTTTACGTAACTTTTAGGACTAAAAAATATTTAATTTTTTCCGCAATAATCAAGAAACAGAACGCAACCAAGAAAGTTTTCGTTCGTCGTGTTGGCGCTTGTTTGTTTTTGGACTGACGCGTCACTCGCATGTTTTACTGAATCTTCCACCCCGCTTACTTCAGCGAGCGAGGCGCGAGCGAGCGCCTACATAGTGGGCAGTGTATCCGTCACTCGTCAGTGTCAACATGGTGTCAATACGCCAACTAATACCTGATCTGTGAATACGCCACGAGTACCTATAAGTGTTCATTGTCAGAAGTTCACCTTAATGGCTGCTTTAATTCCGTGGAATTCTGACGTTTCTTGGTAATACCATAGCTATAACAGTTCCCACAAAAAAAGGGTAACAAATTTTAATAAAATATAAGTAATGCTATGGATTCTAAAGATTAAATTTATAGCAGTGTTCGTTTACATTAAATTGTTAATTATTTAATAGACCAGTATTTTAATTCCAAGTGACAAACGTTACGAACATTTTATATTTGCATACATGTAAATAATCCATAAGCAGAATCCAAATACTGCCGATATTATTACCGACAGAATAATGAAAGAGTCCTAAAGTAAATAGAAAGAACGATTTTGTGAGAGGATAAAGAAAAACTAAATCAGCAGGATCAGCAGTTAATTTATTCAATTAACAATTATTTCGAATCTTTCGAAGCACAACTAATGGAACAGAAAACTTTTTTAATTTTTGTGTAATAAAGTGCCATATTAGCACAGACATATTAGTTAAATGTATTAGTTTCGTTTTCCATATAATATATGGTAAAATGGTATTCTCGTGAAAATGTGACTCATTGAGCCAACGACCTCAATTTACATAGACGGGCCCTGTCAAACAAAGAATGTGGGCGTATTTTTAGCAACGCCATCAACGCCATCTAGTCTGAAAAGCGGGAACTTGCTTGTAACATATATTGAAAACGTATGACTTGGTCATAGATAATATAGGTCATGGCCATAGAAGCCGTAAGGCTAGTTAGTAAAAAAAAAATATCATACAGTTTGCCGCGGAAATTAAATGATTGCGTAATGGATAAAAATATTAAATAGGAAGATTAAATAACGTTTTTTTGGAAATGTGTAATTGTGACTTGAAACAGTTACCTTAATATAAAAATTGTACAGTGCCAAACTAATAAGACTTTAGATGTTAACCTAAGAATAACAAATTATCTACACGACGAGCGACCGTGACAGCGCTACGATGGGGACAAAGACAGGTTAGGAACGCGTTCTCATAGTCGGTTGCCAGACCTTTTTCTATGAAAGGGCCCATCTAGTACCTACATATATTATATCGATGCATTGAGCTATCTCATTCTCATGTTACATTTGACATCTGCCACTGGCAGCACTGGTAATTTTGTGTGTCAACTGTCATTGTAATTTCTCAATTCTCGCTTTTTCCGCAATTTTGAAAAATAATAAAGCTAAACTAACTAAGAATTTATAATTTATTAGAGGATAAATAGAAGTGGAATAAATACTTATAGTGAATCCAATATTTTATTCTGGAGGCCTAAAATCGTTAAATGACAATATATAAAAATAGGTATCCTATAAATAATAATTGCGATGATTTTAACTAGAGCATTTTTGAAAAATTTCAAAAGAAGCTTCCATTTGTCTCCAAACGTCTACGCTAAACATCGCAATCCTTTCATTAGAACATGGCAGACGTTATTTCAAGATGTTAAAGCTGGCTTCAACGTGACGAGCCCAATTTATCCCGAACACGCAGATGTCGTTATAGTTGGTGGAGGTTTCATAGGGGCTTCGGCCGCCTATTGGCTCAAAACTAGGGCAGGTGAAGGATTATCTGTAGTTGTGTTAGAAAAAGATCCTATGGTGAGTTCTACTTGTATCATTTTTAGTAGTTCTATCTAAAGTCTAAACCATTTTTATACTGAGTAGGTACCTACTTACTATAACTTATACTTTTTGTGAATTATCAAAATGTTTATCACTAGCTTACGCACTACAGCTTCGCACAAATGGTTTTACCTAACATTCTACAAATGTACCTATGTATTATATTTTCTTTTTAACCTTGTTGTTCTCCATTTTTGTTTCAGTATACTAACACTAACCAGATGTTATCACATAATGTGCTGACTCAACATTTTTCATTGGCTGAAAACATATATCTCTCACAATTCAGTGCAGAATTCTTTCGCAACATAAAAGAACATTTAGGTGAACATGTCAATCTGCAATACCATCCAATAGGGCAATTACTCCTAGCTAGTGACAAATATGTTGACAAATTAGAACAAAATGTTGATGCACAGAAAGATTATGGTTTAAGAAACAAATTGTTAACAGTTGACGAAATACAGGACAGATATCCATGGATTAACACATCAGATATCAAGTTAGGTAAAACATTTTTATTACTCTAGGTTAAATTTTATTTTTAACGGGCCGGCGGAGGGCGATTTGCCCATACAAACGTAATACCAAAATAATTTGTAATTCGAGAATATTTCCACCATATTATGAGATTATTAAGATTGAACTTGTATTTATCTAGGTCCGTGGATAATTATCTTTTCAAAATACTTTCCCAAAATTAAATGTAAGTACATTGCGTTTCGCATGTTTTTACAACATAAATGACATGTTTTCTCCTTATTTGTTTCATATTAAAACCAACGATATCTCACATACTAATTGATCAGGAACATAGTCTATATTGTCAAGTTACAAAATAACAACACAAAGTTAAAAACACAACAATTTTTCATTTATCATTTTTGGTATTCACGGAACAAGACCAAAATGTATAACAAACTCTGTACGCTCATATTGCTATCGCGCTTGCACGCGATCATGTGTCATCAGCCAAATAGAGATAGCAATATACCGACAAATTTATATTTGCGGTTCAAGTAGAAGTTGCGAGCGCTGCTCCCCGGCCTCTTAAGACACCAGACAGATATAGTATGTACTGAAAATAACTTACATTTTTATATTTTAGGCTGTATTGGTACAGAATCAGAAGGTGTTTTCAATGCTTTAGAACTCCTTAGAGGATACATACTGAAATCTCAGGAACTTGGAGCAGATTTCGTTGAGGCTGAAATGATTGGGTTTGATATGGAAGTACAAAGGGATGTATTAATGGAGGGTATAGCACCTGGCTCCTTTCAAAAGATAAACACATTATCCTACAAAACTGAAGATGATGAGGTGCACAGTTTGAAATTTGCTGTCTGTATATTAGCTGCTGGAACAGATTCTCCAGATATTGCTAGGCTAGCGAAAATTGGTACATCAAAAGGCTTACTCAAAGAACCATTGCCAGTTGAAAAAAGGTAATATGCTATAGCAAAAGTATAGCAAATCTGCTACACTTACACGTTGCCCATCTGTTCAAGCAATTTCATCAAAATCTGTTGCATAGGGAAAATCTTTTATCTTGGAGAATTAAAGAGACATGGGTTTTTTTAGAGATTCTAGATTCCCAATGACAAATTGCAAGCATAATCTTAAGTTAGGTATTGTATGTCAAAATAATGGAACGACCACCAGCACTAACTAGATTTAAAGTGGTTGAAATCTTCAAAATCCATAATATAGTGTATATCCACGCCGCAACGGGTCGCCGTGATTTTTGACATGGGTATAGGTGAGGACCTGGAGAGTGACATAGGCTACTTTTTATCCCGGAAAATTAAGGAGTTCGTTAACAAAAAACTTAAACCACGCGAACGAAGTCGCGGGCATCAGCTAGTATAATATAATTTCAGTATCACCCAGATCGTGATAATGGGGCCAATTTAGTTTAGAGATTGTGCTAAACAGAATTGGCCCCAATTCTTATTTATACCTTGCAGAGAATACAACATATATTCTATAGAAAATGCTAAAAATGAAATGGCACTTGGATTGAATTCTCCATATGTAATGGATACAAGTGGGTTATGGTTGAGAAAAAATGGTCTGCAGAATAACCTAGTGTGTGGACAAATACCTTCTATCAAACAAGACAGTGGTTATTCTGATAGTGAAGTTTTTCATGCATCCCTATTGAATAGATATCCTCATTTAAAAGGCTCTGAGGTATGTAAAGCTAAATATAATAATACTTGTTGTTTTTTGTTCAAGATTTGAATATGCGCTCTGGCATCCAGCAAATTAAATTCTTCAATATAGTCAATAATGGTGGTCATATAAGAGATACTTTTGTTGACATATCAAATCCAATTTGTTACTTCATGTCTCACAAACTCAACTGATTTCAGCTAAAACCTGGAAAAGAATGTTGGTTCGTTTTTAACAGAAGGCTAGATATTATGTTAACAAATATAATTGTATAATTGTATAATTTTGACTCATGGTATCTGTCAGAGAATGCCTATTGCTAGAATGCTAGTTAATCGATTGCATAATATCACTCACATACTTGATAAATAATAATGATTTTATCTTTACTGTACAGGTAAAAGTGATTTCAACTGAGCAAATAGACTGCAACACTTATGATGAAACTGGCATCATTGGCCCTCATCCATACCACAGCAATTTGGTTTTTGCCTCAGGATTTGGTAGACAAGGTAACTAGACTATCATGCATATTATAATGGGTTAAACATATGTAACTAAATAAAATATAAACATAATTAGTGTATGAAAATACTGTGGAAACTGTTTTGGAATAAAAAACATCCATCCCCAGGATGCAATCTATCCCTGTGCCAAATTTCGTCAAAATACGTTGAACAGATGAGCAGTAAAAAGTATTTTTAATTTCAACAATAGGTTTTTTTTTCTGGACACTTTGAAACGAATTTATGATAAAAGGTTTAACAATATTGTACAGTACTGTATATAAAATCAAGTATTAAACTTAACTTTTATGATATTAAACCTGTACCTAACTTATGTAATTATTTCAGGTGTCCAACATAGTCCTGGAATAGGAAGAGCTATTGCAGAGCTAGTCATAGACTGCCATTACAATACTATAGATTTAACTAGATACGGATTTGATAGGATATTAATAAATGAACCATTAATTGAAACAAATTTATATTAATTATATGTTATAGTTTATTTATAAAAAACAAAGTCAAATAAAATAATTGTTCATCGTACCATAATTTAACAAGTTAATCCAATCCAATGAAGAACACTCAAGGAAAATTATTTTCTTAGGCTGGGTGTTTGAACCATAGCATCAGTAGCTGTAGAGTTTAAAAACAACTTCTAGATTCCTTAACAGCAGTTTTTTACAAGAAGCATCCAAAAGTGCATCCAATTGAAACTTCTTAACAGAAGTCTTATGACTGTCTTTTAGTCCTGAAAAGCAACAGCTCAGAGGATAATAATAGAGCATTCATTTACAGCCAGCATTGTACAGTTAAGTGACGGGCGAAATTGTTTTCAATTTATGTTTCACATGACGAATATACCATTGAGAAGATTGAGTTTTCAAATGTATTATTAGCTTAACTCTAGAACTCTGACACTATCATCTACAATGTAGCATCAGCTTGTCATTGTATAGATGTAGATTCTACATCTATACAATGACTAGCTGATGCCCGCTACTTTGTCCGCATGCTTTAAGTTTTTTGATTCCCGCGAGAACTCCTTAATTTCCCGGGATAAAAAGTAGCGCATGTCACTCTCCAGGTCCTCAACCATACCCATGCCAAAAATCACGCCGATCCGTTGCTTCGTTGCGGCGTGATTAAAGGACAAACTAACACGTTTTAACAAACAGTATGAATCAAAACAAAAGAAGGAGCTTATAATTGATATTTGCTACTTATATATTACATAACTTAACAACAGCTGCAGTTATACAGTCATTTTAAAGTTACTATTTGAACTGGGCTGGAGGAGCTGCAAATAAGGCACCACCTTGCTTTGAAGCAGCCCTTGATGGAGCAAATCCTAACAACTTTTGGATATTTTGCCTGAAAAAATAATGAGAAATAAAGGTTTCACAATTCATGTTCATTTTAATTTAAAATAAGAAAAGATTAATTTTTAGAATCTGTTCTATTGTTTCCTGTTTAGAAGTTATTGTCACAATTAATATTTAGTTAATAAATTGATTAATTAGTAAATTACCTTATGCTCATTGTGCATAAAATGTACAGAAAAATAAAGGAACAATCAGTGTAATCATCACCAGGCAAGTTCCTGTGGCTTAAACCTTGAATCCAGGATATAGGGTAAAAGGGTAATTTAGCTACAACCCTGCCATCAAATCTAAAACAAAGACAAACATTAATTATTTATTAACAAAAGATGTAATCCTATTATTTAGCAGTATGCATATTTCATAACTAAATTGAGGAGTCTAGATATAGTACAATATATTTTATAATTTTCAAATAGAAACAGACCCCTAATATGTAGCTGTATGCATATTTCATGTAGTTATACGTTTTGTTACTCAAACCTTTTGATCATGAGGAAAAAGAAATATTTTATTAGTATATTAAGTTTATACTATTATTGAAGTCATTTTCTTTTGCCACTTGCTTTATCTGTATAAAATTGAAGTCACTCTAATTTCTGTTTAAATTTAAATTGAAATCTATTAAACTTTTTGACCTAAATTGGAAGGTCATGACTATTTATGAGATAAAACTATCTCAACTATCCATATAAAGAACAATAATGAGATGTTATTTGCCCCAATGGTTATTGTGTTGATGACTGATGAATATAAAATACTAAACAAAGTTTGATAAAGATTGAGAAGATTGGTAAAGAATTAAAGATGCTATTTATATGAAAGTGCATCTTTCTATCTGTGTGTTGTTTAACACAGTCAAACAGCTAAACTGGTCTGGATGGAATTTGGGACAGAAATAGCTTCCTATAAACAGACACAGTACTTTTTATCCTAGAAAATCAAGAGATCCCACTGGAATTTTTAAAAAGCTGAGATCAATAACTAGTGAAAAATATCCTTCTTACATGCTGTTAAACATGCTAAGCAATGCTGTGAATGCAAAACCAATTGCAAACATTGATTTCATTTTGACTAATGAGAGATCCCTGTTGTTATTTTTAAGTCTTTCTTCCTCACGCTCTATCTTTTTCTTGTGTTGCTTATCCAATGAGTCTCCATGTGCTTCTTTCCGCTTTTCCACTGTTACATAAAAATAATTTTTAACTTAAGTAAAGAAAATCTTATTGCAGTAAAATAGCCACAGGACTTCTTTCATGATACAGACTAGGCTCAAATTCAAACTGTTACATGATTGTCCTAGTTCCTTTATTAAATTGGGTAGATATTATATTATCTAAGAAGATCTATAAGTAAGCAATAGTAGTTAAAACATATGTCACATCAAATATCAATCAAATTAATATTATAAATGCGAAAGTTTGGATGGATGGATGTTTGTTCCTCAATCACGCCCCAACAGCTGAACGTATCTGGATGAAATTCGGCCCAGAGATAGATTATAGTCTGGAATAGGACATAGGCTCCATCAAGGGCTGCTTCAAAGCAAGGTGGTGCCTTATTTGCAGCTCCTCCAGCCCAGTTCAAATAGGAACTTTAAAATGACTGTATAACTGCAGCTGTTGTTAAGTTATGTAATATATAAGTAGCAAATATCAATTATTAGCTCCTTCTTTTGTTTTGATTCATACTGTTTGTTAAAACGTGTTAGTATGTCCTTTAATCACGCCGCAACGAAGCAACGGATCGGCGTGATTTTTGGCATGGGTATGGTTGAGGACCTGGAGAGTGACATGGGCTACTTTTTATCCCGGAAAATTAAAGAGTTCCCGCGAGAACAAAAAACCTCAATCCACACGTACGAAGTCGCGGGCATCAGCAAGTGTTAAATAACGGTTTACTTAAGTAAGTATATATGACATAAGTACATTGCTTCATTTTACTGCTATATGAAAAAATTAAATTCCTATATACATACATTTCTTACTTTGTCGTTCTACTTCAACTTTCAATTTCTGATACTTCTCAGTTCTGTAAACTAATATCCAAGTAAGACCTGAAATAGAAGTAATATATTATATTCAAATGCTAACAGGCCTGACTTAACACTAGAGCTTGTTAAACAAATATCCACATTGTTTTGTATTCAGATTATTTGGGATACATTATTCTGATATTTTGAATAATCTCATAAAATAATCTTGAAGTAACAATAAACTAAAGTGAATGTCTGTACTAATTTGTAAAATGAAACTGGGATCAACAGGGTGAAACCCGGGAGCGTTCATCGTCGGTAAGCTATAAACGGCCAGAGTCCAGACTGGTCCTCCGACCTCCTTGTGCTCATATCCAGAAGTAGAACACCGAAAACTTTCAACTTGAACTGCTGAACCACTGACTGCCACGCAGACGAAGTCACGGTTATACATAACCTTCGCTCTGCGACGGCCTATAATTTACCAAATCTTTTGCACTTTACCTTCTCCAAGAAAAGCAGTACATATTGAAATAAATACTATCAGTAACGAGTCTCCCCACATAATGTTAAGGATTCACGTTGAGTAATAGTCGAACACTAATTAAATATGTACACGAACTTGTTACTTCTTACTAATTCAGAGATTTAAATTGTTAATTAAGGGCAAAGAATACACCACAGACTACAGAGTACTTTTTATATACGGGAAATTATTTCTTGATTTTATGGCTTAGGGTTTGTACCAAAATATGGGTACAACCAGTTACCAGAGGGTACAACTCTCTACCAACGCTACCAACTACCAAGAGTATCAGAAATCAGAATTCAGAATGATTGATTCGAGATTCGTCAATCGTCATTCGATCGTAAATTGTGATTCGCAATGAAGGAAGTTTCGATCGGCACGGCGCGGCGACCGCATATCTTCTGTAGGGCGACCGCGTATCTTTTGCATCAATCATTGATACATCGCAATCACCTCTGATTGGTTAACACTCTTCTACTATTAGACAAAATCCATTGACGCAGCGAGAAAACCATAAATTCAGCCAATCAGAGGTGATTGCGATGGATCAATGATTGATGCACAAGTTACGCGGTCGCCCTGCTGCATCAATCATTGTTACAGTATCAATTGTTGTGATTAGCTGAATTTATAGCATTCTTACTGCGTCAATGGATTTTGTCCAATAATGAAAGAGTTTTAACCAATCAGAGGTGATTGCGATCGTTACACTGTAGCTGTCATTTTTAGCCGGTCGCCAATGGCATTCACCCTGGCATTCGACTAGCATTTCCCTTTAAATTATTATACTCTTTGGCATTCGATATCGCCACCAGAGACAAGTAACATATAGGCGTAGACAGAGAAAGAGATGTAGACCGGGCGTCAGCGTATAAGTATGCGATAGCGATATTCATATTGCGATATTTTCAAAATGGTAAATAAGTATTTATGTTTTGTTATTGCTATACTTTGTAGCATTTATGCGAGTCTTTACAAATATAACCTGTTTTCGTATTTACATTCAGTTTGGCTTTTGCAGTCTAACACATAACAATACACCATCGTCTTTATGTTAAACCACTTTTTTCGCAAGCAACGAATACAGTTACCACTTTGTCCAATTTCTATTTCGTACGAATATGAGCGAATAACAAAAACGACACAGGATTGTTTGACCTCTACTATCTTAGAGGTCCAACAAAAAAAAGTAATACGCTGAGCAGGACAAGAAAAGCGATTTTCGCGCTCTGTCACCCCTTGGCATTAGCGTATATACTCATTTCGCTCACTTATGTTATTATTATCACAATGCCTACTCTATGCTTTATATTCTTACTCTATGCATATAGGTTAAACAAAGGGTTTAACATTGTAACATATATATCGCCACCACCGACCAGAAAAAGAAGCTTGCCTCTATATTCAATTTCAATGTACTCTGTGTCTCTGATCCAGAGATAAGTAACATATTTGGATACTTTGATCGCCACAGGCCACTACTAATTTGCTAGCTGGGGTAAGTCTGATGTTTTTTTTTTCAGATTGGGTTGCTCCTGATCCTGCAGGGGAAATTGGTGCATATTGCAAATACTGTCACCTCTCTTTACTATTTTAGCATTGGGGCTATGATATATGGAGGTCAGCAGAGAATTTTATATCATAATATGGGATAGTATTTTCATCATCATTCAGCTCCGGTAAAGTTTCTGTCAAACAGTCAACTGAATCAGCAAAAGCAGTCCAGTTGGCCTTATTGACTTTATGTTTATGGAGGGGATTGAATTTTGTGACTGGAATAGATCTTTGGGTGATTTTGAGAAGGATAGGAAAGTGATAACTACCGTAGGAGCTTGGGAGGGTATTCCAAGAGGAGTGGGAAGCCAAAGAGGGGGAGCAAAGGGACAAATCAATGCCTGCCCTTGGATTTTGGTTGGGGTATACTCTTCTGGTAGGCGATCCATCATTAAGAATGCAGATATTAATTTCATCGAAAAGTCTAAAAGAAGAGTGACAAACGCGTCGGAAGAGTGGGAGCCCCAAGTTGGGTGATGGGCATTAAAGCCTCCCATCACCAAAATGGGGGAGGGGAGTGATAACAGAACGTATTTTAATTCAGGAATTAGAGAAGGATGAGGATGGGGAATATAAATTGAAATAAATCATATATCAAGGGACCTCACAGCTACAGCATTAAACTGTTGACTATGGGGGGGAGGGATATAGAGGAGTATGCGAGAGAGCGCTTAACCAAGATGGCGCTTCCCGCATACCCGTCATCCTGTCATCCCTTTAACAGGCATAGCCCGGGACCCGAAAACGGAAGCCAGGTAGAAGGCATGTCTCTGAGATGGCAAGAAGGACAGGTATGTGTTCATTTATAAGGGATAATAATTCAGGTTTTTTAGGACGGATAATTTTACTGTTCCATTGAATGACCTGTACTGAGGCCATTGCTAACGCGATTTTGTTGAAAATTTCGGCAACGTTGGACGGTATAGGGTTATTGCTTAAGCAGTTTCATAATACTAGTGAGGGATTGAGATAGGTTTAGGATTAAGTTATCATTTGAGGGGTTGCTATATGTATGATCAGAGTTTAGTGCAACACCGTTGCCTAGGGAGGAGGGTACTAGGGAGGAGGGTACATTTCGGGTAATATTGTTGTGAGCTTGTCTGTCATATCCTTTAGTCATGGGGGTTCTAGGCCGGGGGGAGCGGAATATAGTTTGCCTGTGGGATTTGGATGGTGTCTGTGGTGAGGATATTACATAGTTAGGAATGGGCCTGGTTGAGTAAGAGGGAGGAGTGAAAACTATTTTGGGCATTTCGTTGTAGGTAGGGCGGGCTGGGGGGAAGCGTGTCGAAGCTTCCTGGTATGATAGATTTTCATCAGACATCACCACCTTTATATAATGCTGCCGGGTGTGCTCTGGACAATTCTTATCAGTGACTTGAAATGAAATGAAATTTATTTGAAATGAAATTTATTTATTTTTCTGTAAACTACAACTTTTTACAAAAAATTTGATCTTATTTCTATGAACGGTGACGGCTAAAAAAGTATAAACTGCGTTTCAGCCGTCAACGCCCACCTCCGAAACAGTTATAGGTAGTAGGTACAGATATCTCTTAAAATAAAACTAAAACCTAAAACGGAAGCATAACTATACTAAGTTTTGTGTGTGTGTGTGTGTGTGTGTGTGTGTGAGAGAGTGTGTGTTGAGTGAGTGAGTGTGCGTGTTTGTGTGCGTATATTTGTTTGTGTACTAAAAGAATGAGTCTAATTATTTAACTATTATTAAAAGTTTTTCTGTCTCTTCGTAGGAGAGTGATTGAAGCCATTTGGAACACTTAGATTTACAGGAAAATGTTGTGAGGGGGAAGATATTTAACAATTTATTGACTCTGTTGTACAGTAAGCAACTTAAGAAAGGGTAATGGCGTCCCGAGATTGCTGTCCGCGTCGAGGGCATTGTACACACCGAGTGAGGTCTACGTTTTGTGTAAATTTTTGGATCGTAGTGAAGTTATGGGTGTTTACGCAAAATGGTACATAAAATAAACAGTTGTCTCACAGTTAGGAATTTCGTATGTGCATAAAGCTCAGCCGTGGGAAAATAAATGGGTTTATTACACACAACCTTTAGCACCATTCTCTGGGCCCTTTCAAGTCTCAACATAGACGTTACGCCTGAGCCACCCCACCAGGTAATGCAGTATGTCAAAATCGATTGAGCCAGAGAAAAGTAAACAGTTTTCAAGCAACAAAAGTCCACCACGTTCCTCAGCCGCTTAAAAAAAAAGATGAGCTTCCTGAGTCGTGACACCAGTGAATCGATCTGTTGATTCCATGTCATAGAACCATCCATAATTACACCTAAATATTTGGTGCTTAATGAACGCTCCAAGAGGGGACAACCACAACTACTAACAGTGTCATTATTAAGGCAGCTGTGTGCTCGGATTGTGAAGGAGGAAGGCGCTTGGGATGGTGAAGAAGAAGCAAAAGTAATGAATTTAGTTTTAGCAACGTTAAGGGTGAGCAGATTCTGTTTAAGCCATCTCAAGACAAGTCTTAAAGTGGATTCGGAGAAATTTTTGGCTTCTAGCCAGTTTTTTCCGTGGATGAGAAGTACAGTGTCGTCAGCGTAGGTGATAATCTTGCAGTTAGGCAGTGACATGCCACATAACTCATTTATGTAAATAAGAAAAAGAGTAGGTCCTAGGACGCTACCCTGAGGGACACCGTACTCAATTGGGGCCTCTTTACTTTGGAAGTTATTTATCTTAACGTATTGTGTACGATCTGTCAGATAACTTTTAAATATGTTAAAAGCCAGGCCTCTAACACCTATTTGCTCGAGTTTATTTAGCAACTTGGGGACAGAGACAGTGTCAAAAGCTTTGGAACGGTCAATGAAAATTGCGACAGATTTTAATTTGTTATCAATATTTTTATAAGACTGCCTGAAAAAAGGAGTATATTGTTTTCAGGGTTCATGTATGTATGTATGTATGTATGTGAGTTTGTATATTCCACCATAACTTCTATACGCCTGAACCGATTTTGATAAATGAGGTATCGTTTGAATCCCTTGCTTATTCCAGGTGACATAGGCTAGTAAAATTTTAAAAAAAATTGATGGGGTAACCATGGTTCCGCATTAAAGACTAAAGTTGAAAAAAATATTCGAAAATAAGATTAACTATATAATCATCATCTAGAAAATGATGAGTAGATTCTAAAAATATATAGCACTATGGTTCAATATCCAGTGATTCACAAAAAAAAAATCATTTAACAAAAATGTGAATAAGTTTCCAAAGGTAGTTAATGACTGTTGTTTGTTTGTTTGTTTATATTGTTTTCAGGATCCGTGTATGCATGTGTGTCTACGGCAAAGCAGTCGTATTTTTTAATAATTTTAATTATTTAAAATGTTATTGGACAGTTTTAATACTGCATCTTCGGTAGACTTTCCACTGCGGAATCCAAACTGGTTTTCTGATAATATATCATTGTGATTGATGTAACTTAAAAGCATCTTGTTCAAAATTTTCTCAAATATCTTTGAAAGGGTTGTTAATACAGAGATTGGCCTATAGTTTGTGACACTGCCTCTGTCTCCATTTTTATAAATAGGATGCACAACTGCTCTTTTAAAAGCACGGGGAAAGATGCCTAGAGATATGCTGAGATTGAATATAATATATTGTAATATAGGGATAAGAATATGTGCACTAGCTTTAATAACTGATGAAGGAATACCATCCCAGCCCACAGCGCATTTTTCTTTGAGGTTAAAGATTGCTTCTTCTATTTCGGTGGATTCAATTGTCAGTAAAGCCATTTAATCCATTACGGTTCGAAGTATAGACTATGTTGGTTTGATCCGCAGGCGATAGAATTATATTTTCTGCAAGGTTTTTACCTACACTGGAGAAAAAGCCGTTAACTGCATCAGCAGAATCAACTGGGTGAGTACATAGATTCAGCAACTCGGACGGGCTTGGTTCTTTTTGTTTAAGATTAGCAACTTTCTTGATTAATTCCCAAGTTTTTCCAGGATTACTTCTGGCCTTCTGAAACTCATTCCGCTCATATTCTTTCTTTACTTTTTTGAGGAGATTGTTACAGTAATTACGATAGCGCATGAAAATGACTTTTAGGGTTAAATTATCTTTATGTTTTTTTGACTTTCTGTATAGATTGTCTCTATGTCGAATGCATCTCAGGAGGCCAGGAGTAATCCATGGTTTAATGATTCTATTTTTATTTGGAATAACTACTGTACGACTATTGACCTTTATAGCGTCTGAAAGGGTATTAATGAGTAAATTGGCAGCTTTTTCAGGATCTGAGGACTAAGGATGGGGGAGAAATCCTCTTGTTCCAGACAAATAACCACGCCTTGGATGTCTAATTTCTGGGATTTATGTTTAAATGCTCTAATTTTAACATCACAATAAAAAAGAATGGGTGCATGATCAGTGATGTATGAATCTAGTACCAAGGTGGTTACAGGATTTGTAGATTTAAACATTATATGGTCTAGACAGTTCTTGAGTCTAGTAGGTAAACTATGCGCGTTGATGCTGAACTATGAACTTGATGTTTACCGGAGCATAAGATGCATACTGAACTAACTGAGCTTACGGAGCATGACTCCCCATGCATTGTATTGTGGGTAGTCTGTATGTTTCTATAGGTAGGAAGGTATGGTATGAGTATATATGATCCTCCTCGACGTATCCGTCAACGGCGGACCTGGCTAGTGCCGGTTATGTGATCGGAGGTGACTGGCAAACCCAAATTTTGTGTTGAAGGTCCGGTTGCAGGGCGCACAATGCAACTGACCCAACGCGTTGTAGGTAGGTATAGATGTAGGAGGGTCTTGGATGGGTCTTTTTGTTAGTACGCTTGACGTCCAGGTCTTGAAGACGTCATTCCTCAAAAGCTGAGATAGCCTTTTGGACAGAAGAGCGCCACTCCTGCCTCTGCCGCGCAAGTTCCTCCCACCCGTCGCTTCGTATATTACATGCGATGAGATGACGCTTAAGTACGTCCTTGTAACGTAAGAATTGACCACCAGACTTGCGTTTTCCTTCCTTTAGTTCCGAGTAGAAAACTGCTTTAGGAAGTCTGGAGTCACTCATACGTACAAGATGCCCGCACCACCTCAGCTGACACTTCATAAGCATGGCCTCTATTCCGCTTAGCTTTGTTCTACGCAGTATAGCTGAGTTAGGTATTCGGTCCTGCCTTTTGGTATGCAGAATTGAGCGTAAACATCTCAAGTGAAAAGTGTCTAATTTATTTATATCTCCAAACCCAATATATACCAATACCAATTTATTTTATTTATATACCAATTTTTTTATATTTTATTTAGAGACACCAAGTCTCGGTCGAATAAAGCAAAATAGGTAAAATAATTGCCTTATACACAGCTATTTTTGTGTTGAGCCGAAGATCGTGTGAGTCCCAAACTCTGCTACGAAGCATGCCGAAGGCGGCATGCTTCGTAGCAGAGTTTGGGAGTTTGGGATGCAGCCGCTTTTGCAATACGCGAAGAGATTTCAGATTCCAGGCGATTGTCCTCACGAATCATGCATCCAAGGTAACGAAAAGATGAGACCTCTTCAAGAGCTACACCCACGAGAGTTATCGGTGCTGGACCTGATGTAGTACCACGCGAAGGTTGTTTTAGCACTTTAGTTTTTGATGTACTTATAGTCAGTCCAAACCGACGACATGATTCATCCAGGCGGTTCAAAAATGATTGCAATGTATTAACATCATTGGCCAGCAAACAAACTTCGTCAGCATATAGAGCATCGACGATGGTGAGCTCCTGCAACGATCTCTTAGCTCTGAAGCGAGATAGATCGAAAACGCTTTTGTCAGTTCTAACATTTAAGCATATTTGTCCTGTATAGTCTCTATAAGAGTCTCTCAAGACAAAGGCAAAGTAAATAGAAAAGAGACGCTATCACACATCCTTGTTTAACGCCGCACATAACTGGGAATCGGTCCGTGAAGTCGTGTTCGTGCTGCACTCTGGCCATCATACCATCATGAAACTGGCGCACTAGGGTAATGAACTTCTCGGGGCAGCCAGCTTTTGAAAAAATGATCCAAAGGGCAGATCTAGGCACTCGGTCAAAAGCCTTTTCTAAGTCGACAAAACACATGTTAAGTGGTCGGTCCTGTTCAAGACACTTTTCCCGCAGTTGCTTGATGACAAAGATGGCATCAACCGTGCCTCTGTTGGGGCGAAACCCGCATTGGTTCTCAGGTAGTATTCGTTCAGCTAGCTGCCCTAACCTACGATTTAAAATATGGGTCAGAACTTTACCAGCCGCATTAAGTAGAGCTATACCCCTATAAGATCCACAGTCCGAGATATCTCCCTTACCCTTATAAATTTTGCAAATAGTGGCGTCTTTCCACTCTTGGGTTATAACTTCAGACTCCCAGATTTGTACAATAAGCTCAAAGAAACTGTTTTGTACATTAGGGCCGCCATACTTGGAAAGTTTCCCGGGTATGCCATCCGATCCCGCAGTCTTTCCATTCTTAAGCCGATTTACGGCGCGAAGAAATTCTTCAAAAGTCGGAGGATCGGCAAACTCGGGGGATGTTGGTAGGGTTTGTAGGGAATTTACATAAGCAAGATCTATGTTATGACTGACTCGATTCAAAACATCACAAAAATGTTCAGCCCACAAATTTAGAATCTCACCATGTTCTGTTAAACGTTTTGTTTTGTCACGCGAGTATATTGGGGATTTTTTTTAGAATCGAGGCCCAAAGATGGCCCTGATGCCTTCGAAAAACCGTCCAGCTTGTTTAGTGTACAAACTACCAACCCCTATTTTACCACTTTAGGGGTTGAATTCTGAAAAACTGTGACACACGTAATTCTTCATTTTTTACCGTTAGCCAAAATACCAAGTTTCGTTGATATAACTTGTAAAAATATCTCGAGAAATGAAGGCCTTTCATACCAACTTTCATCCCCTATTTCACCTCTTCGAGGGTTGAATTTGCAAAAACTGTGAAATACGTATTTCTTAATTTTCAATTCGCAGCTCATATACCAAGTTTCATGACTATAGCTTTCATAAAAATTTTCAACCCCTATTTTACCACATTAGGGGTTGAATTTTGAAAAACTGTCACACACGTAATTCTTTATTTTTTACCGTTAGCCAAAATACCAAGTTTCGTTGATATAACTTGTAAAATACCTTGAGGAATGAAGGCCTTTTATACCAACTTTCATCCCCCATTTCACCCCTTTTGGGGTTGAATTTTCAAAAACTGTGAAATATGTATGTCTTAATTTTTAACTCGCAGCTCATTTACCAAGTTTCATGGCTATAGCTTTCATGAAAATTTTCAACCGCTATTTTACCACTTTAGGGGTTGAATTTTGAAAAACAGTGACACACGTAATTCTTTATTTATTTACGAAAGCCAAAATACCAAGTGTCACGAATTCCCGTTAAGGTCTATATATTCCATGACTAAATACAACCTAAGACCGATTGACTAAATACGGATCTTTATTTGAAAGTTCATAAAACTACACGTGGGCATAGAACGGGCATATTTTTGGGTAGTAGCGAATAACTTCGCTACCCACAATGTAACTTATAGAAATCCTGAAATAGCACACTAACACATGTGTTAAAGATTACTTTTAAAATCCATCAGAGATTAAATAATAAATAAATAATAAATTGGAACGATACAACAAAAGGACTTACTGGCATTTCAGCTATCATCTCGCACACACTTTACTTTCCAACACCACGTCTCAACTCACTCTATACACAAAAGTATAACACTGTATATATTATATTATATAAGAATATACACTGCACAGGCGTGCACCTCTGATGGCGAGCGATACTCAACTCCCCGTTTACAAAATGACGCCCGTATTTATACACAATGTCTTTTTCGCCTACCCTCTACCAACTCTGAATTCATTAATAGTGCAATACCAACATGAAATCAGTATTGCCATTCTTTATATAATAAATAAATGTTGCCCGTCGAACACACGATCACGACATTCGGCCATCCGATATTGTGCAACCTCCCGGTGCACAACAACCAAATATTTGCTTTGCTAAGCTTAGTTCGTTTCATTCTTTGCAATAATCTGTAGTGTACAACAAAACATTTTCTGAAGCAAGTAGCTGAAGTTCTTGCGCTTTTTCCATCCACCAACGGTCTTTAAGTTCTCGCACTTTTGATTTTAGCTCCCGCTGAGGCTTGCAGGACTTTGCAGCAATCGCCTTGAGTCGCTAACAAGTTTCATTATCTCTGTATCTGAGTCATCAAACCAGTCTTGGTTTTTCTTTTCTGGCCTTCCGATAACTTTTTGTGCAAATTCCTGGAGAAATTGTGCAATGCCACTTATCGTCAATTGAGAACGCTGTATCGAAAGACGTACTAAAATTAGAGTTAAGCTGATTCTGCAGATCGTCCGAGTGGATTAGTTTAGCAAAAGCCAGCCTAGTTGGTATCTTGTGATTTGCACGGTGAGGTGGTTTATAGCAAAAACGAATTTTCGATCTGATTAATCTGTGATCAGTCCAGCCCTGGGCACCACGCATTGCTCCAGTAATAAGCACATCCTTCAAATCTGCTCGACGTACAATCACGTAGTCAATAAGGTGCCAGCGCTTAGAACGTGGGTGCATCCAGGATGTTTTATATTTGTTTGCCATCCGAAAGAACGTGTTTGTAACACTAAGGTTAAATTCTGCACATAAGGACAAGAGCAGGATTCCATTAGTGTTACATTTACCAACACCATGTCTACCGAGAACATGCTCCCAGACAATGTGGTCAGAGCCCACTCTGGCATTAAAATCACCCATTAACACTATTTTATCGCTGGGAGGGATACCTCGCAAAACTTTCCTTAAATCGTCATAAAATAATAGCTCTTCCTCGTCATTATATGTCATGGTAGGCGCATATGCACTTATTAGGTGTACGTATTTGTTGGTACCAGCGTGAGGTCGAAGCGTCATGAGCCTATTATTAATACCTTTAGGGATTTCCATAAGAGAGTTAGCTAGTTTTGTTTTAATAGCAAAGCCAACTCCGCTACTTGCGCGTTCAGTCGAGGGCTTGCCTATCCAGTAGTAGGTGTACCCACCGCGGTCTTCACAGAGTTCTCCGCAATCCGCTAGGTGGGTCTCACTTAAACCGCGGCGATGTCTATATTGTATCTAGTCAATTCCCTGGCAATAAGCGCAGTTTTTGGCTCTGGACATAGATTGGTGGGATTGCCCAATAAAGTTCAAATATTCCATGTGGCAAAATTAAAGCGTCGTAGTGTAAAAGGGGGTTTCTTAAGTCCTCTAAAGCTAAACTAAGAATAAACTAAAATAATTACGTATTTCGGAACCCTGCATGTTGATAAATATATTATTATTAGCTAAATGGCTAAATAATACCTATATATTGCCAAACTTAACCTCAAAGCTTAAAAGTCAGATTACTCCAAACTCCTTGTTAATATCTTAATGATTTTTTTACTATATAATCCAATGTTTTACCGTTAATTTCATTAAGACGCAAGAATGGCCCAAATCTCATACAAAAATGGTCAAGATCCTTTGCTAACATGCTCGCATGGATTCTTATTTGTAGTATTTTGTATTATGTTCATGAAAAAACAAAACCAATCCAATTTATAAACAGAAAATCACAAGATACCACAGACTCTAAAATATTACTTGGTTATATAGGTAACACAGTAAATTTTGGAAGACTGCTATGTCGATTTAAATTGCTAGATTACCGCATGATTACCATAGATATTCAAATTAGTCGGTTTATAAGTAGGTCTGCACCACCAAATTATTATCGATATTCAGCGTTCGTGACTCGTGTTAGCAAATTCAAATATGATTGGTGTTTGTCAATGTACCTCATGAAACAATAAGTGGAACCATGTCAATGTACCTTTGTCAGTATACGTTTCGTGACGTATATTGACAAAGGCCAAACCGTTAGTAATTTCAAATATTATTAGTGTCTGTCAATACACCTTTGTCAACATACGTTTCATGACGTATATTGACATGTGTTAGCATTATTACTGTTTGTCATTATACCTCATGAAACAGAAAGTATAATATCTGTCAATTTGAGTCGTTTCATGTCATGCGATTTAATCTGCAGATACGGACGCCATATTGAAAATAGTCAGTATAAATACGAGTGTTTGAACGATGGTAATTTACATATAGAAGCCGTGCACAGCGTTCGCCCCGTGCGGACGTCTCCCATACTCGGTCTAGAGTGCTCCGACTCCCTTCTCGCGCAAGTGTTGTGCCGCCCGCCGCCAGTAGTGATAGTGCCAGTGTTGTGGACGGACATTGATCCAGCGTTGTGTGTAGTGCAGTGTAGTTCCAGGGTCTAGGATTCCGTGAGTACACTACTCTAAGTGCAGCATAGGTCCACACCCCCGTCTCCAAAGGACGGGGACTCAGCTAGGGTTTTTCACCTTAGGTACCCACCTCCCTGCCCCGGCAGGGGGGACATCCTTAGCTACCGGGTCCACTATGGACCCCCGACCCACCGACCGACCCGCTCTCGGGGCCACTAGGGCCCCGACGAAGCAAGCCCAGTGCCATTTTAACATCCAGGCACTATTAGAGGACCTGCAAAAACGCAGTCCCCAATATCTAAGCTATTTTTATAGCTCCTCACCTTTATCAACCCCTCCGGTCTTACCGCCAACCGAACCGCCCTTCAGGCAGCCATCAAAAACCCCCTCCCGGGCGACAGCCATGGAGATCACCCCCGCATCGCGCCAAACCAAGGAGCTTCACTCCATGTCCCCTGCTGGGCCTTCAGCCGCCCCTATCAAACCAGCCCTGCCTAAACCTATCCCAGGTCCCGTAGCCCGAATCGCTCTTCCAGCGATATCCGAGGAACCTCACAATGAGACCTCTCCCGCCTCATCCGAATCGGACGATTTCACACAAGTCCAAACGAAAAGCCAAAAGCGAAAGCTAAAGGCACCCAAATCCTGTGCAAACCCTCCTAAGAAGGTTGGTCTTGCCGCTCCGTCAACATCAAACCCATCAGATCCCAACTCCCAAGTTCCCTCCGAAACCCAGACCTCCTCCGGAGAGGAGTCGGAAGACTCCCCGATGGAGGAACCAGTAAGGGAAAAAGGCCCTCCTCTCTACATTAGAGAGAAGCTGAGCTGGCAGCGTATCCTCCCAATCCTAGCAGAGAAAGGCATCACCTTCTCTGAAGCCCGTTCCACCGCCATAGGCATTCGAGTCGAATGTCCTACCTCCCAAGACCACCGTGGTCTAACGTCCATTCTCCGACAGGAAAACGTAGGTTACCACACGTATGCTCTGCCCGAGGAACGCGTCCTCCGCGTAGTAATCCGAAACATTCCTAAGGAATTAAACACCGACGTGATCAAGGATGATCTCCTATCCCAAGATTTTCCAGTCAGGGAGGTACATCGCATGTACCACGCGCAACCAAAATCTCCTTATGAGATGATCCTGGTTATTTTAGACCTTACCCCAGAAGGTAAGAAAATCTATAATTTAAAATCTATATGCTGCCTTTCTGGCCTTAAGATCGAATCCCCCCGTCAGCGCGGTAAATTAGGACAGTGTCATCGCTGTCAGTTATACGGCCATTCCGCTAGGAATTGCTTCGCCCGTCCTAGGTGCGTCAAGTGCCTAGGAGACCACGGCACGGCAGATTGCGCTAGGACGCAACCGACCGAGGAGCCCCCGAGCTGTGTTCTTTGCGGGTCTCAAGGGCACCCCGCGAACTATCGCGGATGTCCTAAGGCCCCCAAAGAGCCTAAGCGAAGGGTCAAACCGGCCGGCCGCAAATCTGCCGCCCCCCCCAAACCGACCCCAACCTTCGTCCCGGCACCGGCCCCGGTCACCAATGCTTGGGACAACCCTCTTCCCAGGACAAATCGCCCTGCTCCCGCGGCTAAGACCGCTCCGTCAACCCAGACACAGGCCCCACCAAAAACGCCCAATTCGGCCAGTCAGGCCAACTTCGATCAGTCTTGTGATGCCTCCGCTTATGAAAATGCGTCTAGTAATGTTGACATTCTCAGCAAACTCCTCCTGACAATAGACCTAATCAAGTTAAACAGATTCATCTCGGACATTAGAACAAACCCAGATGCGATTTCAGTCCTCCAAAAACACATGGACTTTTTCATTCCGGTTAAAGAATTATTTGACTCTCTCAATGGCCAACACAACAAATAGCAGAATCAAACCACATTCCCTTGTAGTCGCCTTTTATAACGCGGCCGGGCTTATCGACCAAATAGACGAAGTTCGCGATTTTGTTTGTGCACATCAAACCGATATTCTCCTAGTGCAAGAGACCTTCTTAAAACCTAGTAGAAGCAATCCGCGAATTGCCAATTATAATTTAATTAGAAACGACAGAGCAACCGCCCTTGGCGGCACCGCGATTTATTACAGAAGGGCTCTTCACTGCACTCCTCTCGATACTCCTCCCCTTACCGATATGGAAGCATCTATTTGTCAGGTTAGTATGTCCGGCCATCTGACGGTCATACTAGCATCAGTCTATCTCTCTCCAACGAAGCAGCTTCTAGAGAGTGACATCAGCGCACTCCTCTCCCTCGGAGACTCCGTCATTCTGGCAGGAGATTTCAACGCCAAACACCGCCGCTGGAATTGTAACACAACAAACCGACGAGGAGTTATACTCGAAAGACTGACAAACAGACAGGACCTTAATTTTGCACTTTTGGCCCCTGACACACCGACTCGTTATCCTAATACAGAACGGACTACTGACCGACCGGACATACTAGACATAGCACTGCTAAATAACATCGCCTTACAGGTGTGTCCTTTGGAAGTGCTATCCGAACTATGTTCTGACCACCGTCCCGTCCTACTCCGGCTAGGACCCCCGCCCAACGCAGTCCCCCCGACCAAAACAGTCATTGTCTTCAAGAAACTCTCCGAGCATCTTAAGTCCATAGACTCAGTGCACCTCTCTCAAATTCCTGACAACATAGGAAGCTTAGACGAAGCGCATGCAGCCTCACTGCACCTAACCAATCACATCCGCGATGCTCTCAGCGTCTGCTCCCGGGAGATGCCTAACGGTTTTATCCGCCAGCTTCTACCGGACGGCGCTAGAGAATTAATCACCAACAAAAATGCCAAACGTAGAGCCCATGACGCATGTCCGACCGACGAAAACCGGAGAGAACTCTGGAGAGCCCAGAGGGAGGTAAAGGCTCGCCTTGCCGAACTCCGCGACGAACAATGGGACAGGAAGCTGAGCGAGCTCTCGCCATCGCATGTAGCGTACTACAGCCTGGCTAGGGCTCTCAAAGCCGACCCTGTCTCGGCTACCCCTCCGCTTATACGTCCCAAGTCCCAACCAACCGCCCGCCTTTGAAGATGTCGATAAGGCCGAATTATTAGCCGATAGCTTAGAAGCCCAATGCTCTCCTAGCACAACGTCCCTCGATAGGTCACACGTAGAGCTAGTCGATAGCGAACTAGCTACCCTCTTCTCCTCCCCCCCCTCTCCTGAAGAGGAACCTCTCCCTCCCACAACCTGCGGCGAAGTCCGAGGAATTATCAAAGAGTTACACGCTAAGAAAGCTCCAGGTCCCGATTCAATTAATAACAAAACATTAAAATTGCTCCCCGATCAGATAATAAACCTCCTTGTAATTATATTTAATACCCTAATGGCCGGGTGCTCCTTCCCCGATAGGTGGAAGGAAGCAACAGTGATAGGCATCCCCAAACCGGGAAAACCCCGAAACTTACCAACTAGCTACCGTCCTATAAGTCTACTCAACACGCTTGCAAAGGTGTATGAGAGAATTATCCTTAACCGGCTTAAGTCCGTCGTTGAAGAGAAGAAGCTCCTCACCGACGAGCAATTCGGCTTTCGGGCCAGACACTCATGCGTTCATCAAGCGCACCGCCTCACGGAACATATCTACACAGGTTTCAATCGCCTTTCTAGAGGCATCCCAACCGGAGTCCTCTTCTTTGACGTAGCGAAAGCGTTCGATAGGGTTTGGCATGCCGGCCTGATTTACAAGCTTCACCACCTCGGCGTACCCTTAAGACTCGTACGTCTGTTACGAGAATTCCTCACAAATCGCACCTTCCGCTATCGGATAGACGGAACCCTTTCTTCCCCCAGACCGATCCGTGCTGGCGTCCCACAGGGCTCAGTACTTTCCCCCCTTCTTTACTCACTATTTACCAGTGACATCCCAGCGTCCCCTCATGTCAGCGTGGCTCAGTACGCGGATGATACCGCCCTATATAGCTCTGCGGCAAACCGCCTCTTTATTAGATCCCGCCTTCAAGCGGCAGTCAGTAGTTTAGGTGACTGGTTCCGCCGTTGGCGAATCGAAGTCAACCCCGAAAAGAGCGCCGCTATGCTCTTCTGTCCCTCCGCTCGCAGGAAGAAGTTAGACCTCCCTGAAATCACCTTATACGGTCGCCCCATCCCCTGGCAAAAGAATGACAAATACTTAGGTGTAACCTTTGATAGTAAACTCAGCTTTAACGCCCACATACTAGGCTAGCTATGTTTTATTCCGTCTATATCCCATGATTTGCAGCAAAAGCAAAATGTCCCTGTGACACAAAGTCACGCTCTACAAAACGTGTATCCGTCCTATCATGTCCTACGCATGTGTCCTATTCGCACACCTCCCTCACTCTCGATTTAACAGTCTCCAAGTCCTCCAAAACAAGTTCATGCGTATGGCCACGGGATCCCCGTGGTTCGTTCGTAACGTAGACCTCCATAGAGACCTCGAACTCCCCACCATAGCCCAATATTTTAAACAGCTCTCCAAGAATTACTTTGAGAAGGCAGTCAGACATCCCAACCCCCTTGTAGTTCAGACTGCATCATACACCCCCGACCGAAATGACCCACCAGACAAACGACGTCCTAAACACGTCCTTAACGACCCTGATGACCAAATTACTACCGACAATGCTCCCTACATAGGGCTACACACAAACACCAGCCAAACACAGCGTCTTCGCCGGCGAAGACGAGGACCCCGATATCTTACGTCACCCGGACGTGGTCTTAACCCACGGCCTCGGGGGCGTGTGGACTAATCTAGTCCAACCGACCTCCCATTCGTCCCAACGTCATCCTAAGCCGAGGTCCGAGCCTCACAGGAGGCGCCCTTAGGAAGACGTTGCCCCCCCCGATGTCTTCGAGCCCTAGGGCTCTTTTCTCGGCGACGCCTAGCGCTCGCCCAACCCCCCGGTGACGCTGTAGCGGCCAGTAGGGCTAGCAGCATACTCAATCCGAAAAAAAAAAAAGATGGTAATTTAGTCTCCTGCCGGCAGACTCAACGATTATGGAATACTTTTGTGTTTAGATCGCATTTTGATTTAGAGCTTAACGATAGCAATCGTGGCCGGATCAAATGAATATTATCTGTAAGTTTAGCCATCTTTTATCTAATTACATTAAATCTCTCGTGGAACCTCTACACGTTTAACCATTTATTCGTGCAAGTTCCAAATGAGCGTACAAATATATTAAAAGTGTCTCATAAATACCTACTTCTGGATTGATCTCTTACACTTGTAATCTGTGGTTTGCGACCCATTGCTACATTCCTGAATAAGCTTACGCAAAGCCGGTAAATAATGACTAAAACAAACACGATCCGGATATTTTTGGATGTGATATTGCGACAATTTTTAGCCGGTAGGGCTGCAGGTATCTTTCGCCGGACAGCAGCCCTACCGGCTAAAAATTGTCGTTGAAGCCATTCCAATCTATCATGCCTACTTGTTTGAAATAATAGTATTTTCTTACTTCAAATAGACTGTAGTCAGTCTATTTGAAGGGGCAGCGAAAAACCTGTAAACAAAACATACCAGTTACAACTTTTCAACTTTGTTATCAATATTTTCACTGTTACATATCACAAATCACTCACAAACGTCTAATTTCCTGAAGTAAAACATTTAAAGTTCATAATATACTCAAAAGTAAATCAATTCAAGCATTAAAAAGCTATTAATTTATTAAATAACTAGCAAGAAGCCCAAAATAAAAACAAAGACTAATGACCTAATGGTCGTTTGACAAATAGAAGTAAAATGATTCCGTAGATATGTGACATTAAAGTGAAATAATTCGTACTATTTCAGGAGCGGAAGTATACGATTGTAAAAATCGAAAATCGATTACCACATTGGAGCAGCAGGGTGTGTCTACGTTATAATTCCCTCTCTCTTATGATAGTGTAGGCCTGTGCCCAGCTGTGGGACGTTAATGGACTATAGTGATCAGTGATCAAGTACCTAGTTATAAAAAAAATCTGTGTGTCAACACATGTCAAACACCCATTAGATCATTAGTCTGTGTTTTTATTTTGGGATTCGTGCGTCTTGTTGCTTAAATTGAATTACTTTTGAGTATATTATGAACATTACTTCAGAAAATAAGACGTTAAAGATAAACAACAGTGAAAATATTGTAAGCAAAGTTGAAGTGTCGTGACTGGTATGTTTTATTTAAGTACATGATTTACTTCGCTATGTAGAACCGACTGTATATTGTGGTAATTGATTCAGAGATCGATTTCAGAATGTATTCAATCGTTCAGTCACAACTAGTCTGTCAATGTTTCCATCACTATAAGTTCAATGACAATTATAATCACGTGATCTGACGCCTTATTTGTTTACATGTTTTACGTTGCCTCATCAAATGGACTGTAACTATGTATTCGAGCTATTTAAATCCTTATATTATATTATATTATATTTTTTTTAGTTAATATAAGTAGTAAAACGATTAGCGGACACCTTATGTCACAGCTAAAAACACCTCTTGCCATGTATCAATGAAAGCCTAGTTTGACGTAACGTTTGTCGTGGTCCATAAACGTAGATAGAGAAATTAATATAAACCAAGCCATATCTCCTTTTCCCTCCCACAAGAAAGAGATGCAGTGTTGAGATGTTACACAAGATAGAATGAGAACAAAATATGATTTCTTATATCCCTTTCTGCGTGTCACGGGTTTAGTTTGTTTTGTTCTTAAAGCACTTATTGTGCTTGGTGCATTGCAGCGTTTTACCTATTATTACCTATCCTTTTCGGTTGCACGCTGGCATTGATTCTAGAGGTTTAATTATTCTATGTCCATAAACGACATCCTACTTCAAAAGTCTTACGAGACACCAATTTTCAGCAATTATTTTTATCGATAGTTACTGCATCAATGTCAAAACGTTTTTTGTCCTCAACGATCCTTTACGGACAGTCTCAATGATACGCGAAACCAAAACCATTTTTTGGCATTGATGAAGTCCTTTAATGATTGATGCAAAAGTTACGCGGTCGCACTGCAGCTCTCATGTACTCTGTCTACGTCGATACGGATCACAGATAATAATCTGTGGTTCTGTGATACTTAGTCAGCGTCAATTACATGTTTCTGATGATGGCACCATTGAACGTTCACTCAAACGTCCGTCTTCAAAAGTCATTGTTTCATTCTTACATTCAGTTTTGTGTTGCCAGAATATAAATTTTACCATTATAACGTCTATCAAATATTTTCCAAATAAGTATCAACTTTTTAAAATACGACATTCCATACGAATCTTTACATTTTGAATCACAGTAAATATGATTGTGAATTTAAAATGTTTGTGTCAACTATAATCTATACTAATATTATCAATGCAATGATTATGGATGGATGTTTGTTACTCATCCACACCAGAACGGCTAAACGTAGTACTAATACTACTAATTAGTACTAGTAATTCATACTAGCTAATGCGCGCGACTTCGTCCGCGTGGATTGAGATTTTTTGGATCCCACGGGAACTTTATATTTCCGGGATAAAGAGTTAAAATAATAAAAATATAAGTTTGTGTGTTTTGAAATGTTCATTGTTCATATCACTTTATTATTTTATTCGCTACATTGCATTTTATATTTCATACTAGATGGCGCCCGCAATTTCGCCCGCAAAGAATGCGTATTTTAATTCCCGGGGGAATTCCGGCATCAAAAGTAGCCAATGTCCTTCCCCAGGATGTAACGTATCTCTGTAATAAATTTCATCAAAATCGGTTGAAAAAATGGGCTCGGGCTGTTAAAGTGTAGCAGACAGACATACAGATAGACAGACAAACTTTCGCATTAATAATATTAGTATGGAAGTGTGGATACCTACTGAAAAGGGATACCTAGCAGTACCGAAAGATTTACAATTATTGTAATTTAAGGTATTTAAGAAATATAGTTTTATGTACAAAAAATAGCCACAATGTTTATATTATGACAACGGGGATTTATTATAATTAAGAAAGAAAACATCTTGCGATTATTAATTAAAAAATCTAGGACCTAGGAAGGAAATAAAATTTAATTTCATGAAATCTGAAGAGTTGAGGCATATTATTATAAGTGTCATGTTCTACCTTCTACACGGGTGTATCAAGAGCGCTAAATACAAATAGTGCACAAATAGTGAATTGAAGAACATTTTGAATGTAGATTCCACCATGTAATCTGGCAACATTTTTTTTCAATGAATACCAACATCACAAACATTAAACACCGCCCCCTCCAATCGAATGAACAAACCTGGTCATTTTTACTTCCTGTTCAGTTCAATATATTGAATTATTGATCATTCTGCTTCTCGCTCGCTGGTCGTCTTGTCGTGTTCTTGTTGAATCAGCGACGACGGACGGGACAAGGGTCTTCTGTTGCTGGCCTTCTGAGATTCCTTTGTTGTGCATATACCTATGACAAAAAATATTGCAAGAAGTAATTTGTTATATACCACAGAATAGGGTTTATAGGTATTTAAAATGAACGAATTTGTATATTAGAAGCTTCGTAGCAATGTCTTAATTGTAATAAAATAACAGTACGTTAGTGACGAGATTTATGTAATAAGTGTTTATTTGCCAATAATGAACAATTAACTTAACGTGTCCTATGATTTTTGTGTAAAAGAACCGATTCTATATCGATTTACTGTCTTGGAAGTATGAGCCGCCATTTTGTTATGGTACATGCAAGGCGTGGCACATGATTGTGCAACACGTCATCCGCACCTTGTTGAAATATAACACGCAATAACTAAAGCATGGTAAGTTTTTCATAGATTTTAATAATATTATTCTAGAAAAAAATTATTCTAAAAACTAAGTAAGTAGTAAATACGCCTGACTCGAAACATTTAGGTCATCTGGAGGCTCGTGAGTAAATTCAAATTTCATTTCTGATTCTGAAATATCCTTACTTCTACTATTATAGGTAGTTTTTAGACTGCGCTGGAATTCACACTCCAGAATAGATATATTTAAATACAGGCGTATTGGTAAATGGGCAACATTTCAAATGCATATTATGTATTTTGATATGCCTTTTGCATGCATTCTGAAATAGTATTCTCATTTTCTGAACTACTATCTACGTAGTACCTTGAGAATTAATTATTAATGCCTAAAATAAACTGAAAGTAGCTTCGATGCTGGGAATGAGGTCGCTCTCGGCTTACGTCATCGCGTAGGTACGCACTACGATAGGCAATTTTAATTTACCGTTTCCATCCACATCGGTACGATAACATACTAATCACATTCTTGGTCTGTGAAGGGCAGTGCATGTGCAATCGAATAATAATGGTTATCAAGGTGACTCTATGACTTGGACTTTGGACTCGAGTAGAGCCGCAAGCGTCCATGACGAATAAGCGCGAGGCCGGCGGGGGGGGTGTCGTGACGTTAAAACTGGCTTGGGCTTTCTCTTTTGTGTTTCACATTGTATTGCAGACAGTACTTCAGGCTGATTATTAAATAAGCATTTGCGATTGCAGTATTTTTGTGTTACATTTAGCTAGATTTCATCTCGATAATATACAATAAGTAGGCAAGCCCTTATTTCTGTGTTGCAATTTCTATAAATATATTTTTGTGTGAAATCAATTTGGACAGAATTATTTCCAGTACAGTATTCGCCTTTGACTTTTAATATGATGTTGTTTAACGGTCCATTTATTTCTTAACACTTTGGTTGCTATATGACTACTTGTGTTGTTGACTTCAAATTATTGAAAATAAAAAGACTATTTTTATGAAAAGATTATTTGGAATATAAAGGCGAAATAATTTTAAAGAATTATGTTCATAATTCTTACTAATAATTAAATCTTAATTCTATTATTTTCAATAATTTGAAGTCAACAACACAAGTAGTCATAGCAACCAAAGTGTTAATGTTCTTTCAATCTTAGCAAATAGTTTCAAAAGTTGGTTATGCGATTTTGGCTTGTCAATTTATTTTAGTGATTATAAATATACAACAAAATTGTAGAAGACTATTTATTTAATTTTACAATACAGTATTACAGTGTTATTGTTCCTTGTTACAGCCCCGCATTGACCCAGTCCAATTGTTGAACTGCCTCAGCGTGCTTATGTCACCACATGGTGGCATCAAAAGCAGGGATGAAGTGCATAGATTAGCTGGGTAAGATATTATTAGTTAATTACAACCTACTTACTTAGAATAATTAATATCAAATTAGTGTAGTTATTATATTGTTATATTGCCATAACTAACTACCTGCCTCATTACAGTTCGCACGCGGGTTGAATGCAGAGTAAATGTATGTGTCAGCATACATTTACACTGCATTCAACTCGCGCGCGACCTATAGTTGATTAACATTCATTTCTTACAAATTATTTCTTTTTTCTTCCAGCTTAATGACCAAGTATTCCAAGAAGCTAGTGTCTAAGTGTATATACATACAAATACTTAAGTGTACAGAAACTGATTTGTTAGGATTATTCATGGGATCTGGTGGCTGGAGATTAGTACATATGTGGCTAACGGAGAGCATAGTTGCTCAAAACTGGCCACTTATAAGAGAATTATTAGAGTTATTACTATTATGTCCAGTTGATATAGAACGACTCAAAACAAATAACTGTCCCAAGCTTGTCAAAGAGCTGTCCAAGGATGGGAATCATTTTGGTAAGTTATACCATAGTAGTAGTATAGTCGTTATATATATGGCATTGGTCAAAATTTCTACTAGATAAATAATTCACTAATGGAGATTATATGTTGTACCGGTTGATACACAACTTCGATCGCGTGTTTTAAGTTTTTTAAATTCCTGCGGGAACTCTTTAGTTTTCTAGGATAAAAAGTAGCCTATGTCATTCCTGGGATCGTATCCCTATGCCGAATTTCATCAAAATCTTCTGAAAAGATTGGCTGTGAGAGCATAACAGACAGACAGATAGACAGGCACACTTTCGCATTTATAATATTAGTATCGATAAATCATTGCTTGTGGTACTAGGCAGTCTGAGAGTTTATCACAGTATATAGAAGTTTTGAATCTGAAATAAAACATCAAACTGTAAATGTGAAAGTTTGTCTGTTACTTTTTCATGGCCTGCCCACTAACATAAGATGAAGAGTTCTCACTGCTTTTTTAATAAACTAAATATATGCATTTGGAGTCTGAAATTTAAGTTAACATTTCAATTTTAGTAATCAGAGCTCTGGCTTCAAAACTAGTAGAACAATGGCTCAAAACGGTCAAAGGTGAACAAGTAGTGACACTTCAAATATCAGATATACCACAAATAATATCTGAGGCCCAAGTGGAGTTAAAATCAGAGGTTATCAGTACTGATGCTTTAGATAATGAAGTGGAAAAGAAATCTGTAGATTTAGACAATTCTGTGATTGTTGAAAATGGTATCAAAGATGAAAAAACTGAAATTGAACCCATCAATTCAGCAGATGTTAAAATTGAACCTGTGGAAAAAGAAGAAGTCAATAGTGAAACAGACACTTTGCCTGTACTGAAGATAACTTTGAAAAATGGGAAACAAGTGGTATCACAAGTTGAAGATGATGATAATAAGGTGCAAGAGGACACACCTGAGAAAGATAAAAGCAAAGAAAAGCATAGGAGTAAGAGTAAAGATAAGTCACATGATAAAAATAGGAGCAGTAGCTCTTCAAGATCATCCAGTTCCTCCAAGCATTCTAGCAAATCATCTAGTGATAAACATAAAAGTAGCAGTAAAGATAGCTCTAGTAAACATAGTAGTAAGGATAAATCAAGAGATAAGGATCGCCATTCTTCTCATAGTTCCAAATCTAAAAGCAGCAGTAGCAGCTCTAGTAGCAGTAAAAAGAGTAGTAGTAGCAGTAATAGTAAGTCTAAAGATGAAAAAAGTGAAAAGGTAGTATCTGATAAAGATAAGGTTAAAGAGAAAGATGCAGAGAAAGAAAGGAAACCATCTATAGATAAAACAGAAGAAAAAATTACTAGTCCCTCAATACAGAAACTAGGAAAAATACCAAAATTGAGTGATGTCAAAAAAGAAAAACCTTCAATTTCTATTGAAGTCAGAAAACCTGATGAACCAAAACCTAAAACTGTCAAAACATTTCATTCTAAATTTAGGAATCATGGTCTGGCAGAAGAAATCAAACCACCACCATCGAGGGCAGCATTGCTAAACAAAAAGCCTCCCCCTCCTGCCTTGCCTCCAACAGTCTCAATTCCAAAGAGGCCATCACCTGTTCACAATGAACCCCCTCCTGAGAAAAAGCCCAAGACAATAGATATAACTGAAAAACCTGGGGCTATAAAATTAATTCCACCTAAGCCTAAACGTAAGTATCATTTTAAATATCAGCTTTTTAATACTTTACTAATATTTCTTATTTTTTCAGGAAACAACGGTGACCAAGAATTCCGGTTACTAGTTATAAAAAGTGTAGTGAAATTTATAGTTAGCAATTTCGTGTGTGGTAAGTCTAAAATGCATAACTTGACGGGTCTTATACTTGTTTTGAAGTTACCTGTAAAGATATTGTTTCAAATAAAGGTTAAAAATTTTATAAAAATCTTTCGTTGAATATTGACCTGAATCTGTTCAAAGACATCTTAATGAAGTGGCCGGCCCAGCAGTTCAGTTGAGCACACGAAGATCCATTGCAGTCCATTGGGGAACGACGTCGCATCCGTCACATCCGACAGAGCTAATGGAGTGAAGTAATCTCACTAGACAAATTTAAAAGAAAACCTTGTTGACTATAGGTGCAGGAGTAATTAGTATTGCTGTGTATGCAGTAACAAATAAAATTTGAATATGTTATGTGCCTTCCAATTTAGGTTCTGCGAATGAATATAATAATTCCTACTAGAAAAATAATAATGAAATATACAAGTCAGATAGCTTAATATAATCTTATCATGCCTATGCAGTTATTAGGTTTCTATCAATTAATATGAAATAGTCTTATAATTTTTCTAAAATCTGAATGGCAAACCAAATAGCTACACCAACGATGGCGTGGCGTTTTTGTTTTTTACATATACATATTGCCAGATGAAAAATATTATACCGACATAATAATGTAATAATATGGAAGTTATATCGAAAGTTTTAGTAATTTTAATATCGATGCTTTCATATCTTAGGTAGGTACATATGAACAAAGACAAGCTACCGTACATAAGTTTGACTGATAGGATAGGTACTTGGCTAGCTATTGTGCATATCATAAAAACTTCCTAATCAAAGTGATACCGCGATCAAAATAAGAATAAGAAAGCGAATGACCGCGAAACTTTCAAGAAAAAAGAAATTGCATGCCATAATCCTTTTTTTTTTCTGAACTATTCAACAAGATGTTAAACGTACAAAAGCTATTAAAACATTGTCGGCGTAGACTTCACAAAATATGAGTCATTCCTAATCTTAGTTTGATTGCAAAATATTATTAGTCTCACATTTAGTTTCGAACTCTTGAGTCCAGTAGGTACTAGGTCCCACTGCATCATGGGTGGGGGTGTGCATAAGGATTTGTGAATCCTTGCACCCACTCAAGTAAGTAATAATTTTCCTTTAAAGGTGATTATCCAGCCTACAAACTCGAACAAAGGTTCCTCTTCAATAAAGGTTTCTTTTACATAGAAGATCATGAGTCTGATGGACCAAATAGCCTGCTTGTGAAATTTAAGATTGTGAAATAGAAGACTGTTTAAATTGAGTCGAAAAACTTATAATTTAGTAGGCCCTTTTTCCTATTTCTCCAATGCATGCCTGCCTAATCCATAGCGATTAGAGCAGATTAAAACCTAAAAGGTTGTTCAAATTGCAAGTCAAGCATGGAAAGTTTGAGGAGCTTGACTATATTACCTGTAATTGTGTATTACAGGTTTTGTAATAAAATTGACGATGTTGTATACTGAATCGTATACATCGCCTATGAACTATAATTAATTGATGATGAATAATGAACATATTAGCACACTACAGAAGTTGCCTACCTGCATGATAACGTATGTTAAAAACTCTACTAAAGCATACTTCTAAGGTCAATGAATCAAAGTATGTAGCAGATAATAATAATTTAGCAAGAAATTTATTATAAGTATGTGCCCATTGTTTAAATGGAATTATTGCTACGTAGAAGGCTTTGAGAAAAGTGACCGTATCATAATTTTTTTTATTTCTGAAAATGCAAGCAACGTGAGTGATGTCGAAAGAAACCTTTATTATAATATTATTATGATGCCCATTATTGCAATATTGCCTGAAAAAAAAACGCGATCAAAAGAAGCGCGTACCTAACTCGGTATTTTTTTTCCGTTATGGCGTGAATCTTCCTAGAAAGTTTTCAGGTGTACAGCCCTGAACCAGCCTGAAACGATTTTCGAAATAATCGTCATGGTAATCGAACCAGATTAATACTTCATAGGTACTATAACTGCAGAGCAGCTTGTGTGTGGCTCAGTAGCCACAAACACCTGTCAGTAATGCAGTTTAATGTGCACTTAGCGGTGCACGAATGGAAAATATAGGAATTGATTTATTTCATTTTTCTAAATAGATGTTTGATAAAACAAATTAAGAGATAGAATATTACCTTGACTACGTCTACTATACCTAAATACCTACTGAAAAGGAAAAGAAAACTGAATAATCCAGTACGTGACATTACCTTGGGCACGGTAGGTAGGTACCTGTACAACCCAATAATTATACAATGAAAACCATTTAATTAAATTTGATGATAAGTACAGTCTTAATGTCAGTGTTTTTCATGTAGGTACCTACATACTAACTTGGAATTTTACACAAAGACCTAAAAATTCGATAATAATCTCAGTTTGCTCAGTAAAGCTCTGATTTTTGCATTTAACCGATTTGAAAAGAAGTGTCTCAACTCCCAGTAGTTCTCGGCGTTAACTCCATGCGTGTAGATAGTAGACCTACCATATTGTTGCGATCTTGTGTAGGTTCTCATTAATTTTGAACTTTCCAATGCATACCTAGGTACCTACCTTTTTAAGGTTGGGCTTATGTTTTGGTGAAAAAATCTGATAGATTTTTGAAAATGAAGGTCGGAACTGAAATCCTCAACAGATATCAGAAAATCAATCGCTCCATACGATATCAAGTTTAGTGAATACATAGAATATTTTCATCATTTAGAAGTGTAAATTACCGCGATAGTACGAAAAGTGTTTCCCCTATTACGACGCGGACGTTTTCTGTCCTGTACGTACGTACCTAGTGTGTTTTCGCCCTTATACTAGAAACAGTACGCGCGCGAGATGAATGCAGAGCTTTTATATGTGTCACCATACATTAGCTCTGCATTCAACTCGCGCGCGAACTGTAGCTGATGTCCGCGTGGCTTAAGTTTTTTTATTTCCGCGGGAACCCCTTAATTTTCCGGGATAAAAAGTAGCCTGTCACTCTCCAGGTCCTCAATTATACCAATGCCAAAAATCACGTCGTTCTCCTTTGCGGCGTGATTGAAGGACAAACCAACAAACAAACACTTCGCATTTATAACATTAGTATGGTAATATCCATAATATCCTATTGGTAAAAGCCTAAAGGGTTCCCTGCTAGAATGTTTAAAATGAGAACCCATATTATGATACGAGTAACTATGTCACACGCTAATCCAACCGTATTGCCAATTAAATAATTCAAAAAATATTAAAACTATTGCAAAAGTACTAGAAAAAACTAGTGGCAATTTAAAACTAAGGCCCGTATTATAATAAACTGACATCAGCTAAGAACATGTTCTCAATTATTGGTCAATCTATGCATTAGACCGGTCTTATGCATAGCTTGACCGATACTAGAGAAAATCTTTTCATAGCTGACGTCGATTTATTAATACGGGCCTGAGGTTTCTGGTTCAAAATAGTAATAATCTGTTTGTGAGACCGTAGATTATTCAACAAAATAACTGTTTTTTTATAAGCTACGGAACCCTGGGTGGGCGAGCTTAATACGGGCCTAAGGTTTCTGGTTCAAAATAGTAATAATCTGTTTATGAGACCGTAGATTATTCAACAAAATAACTGTTTTTTTATAAGCTACGGAACCCTGGGTGGGCGAGCCTGACTCGTTTTGGACCGGTTTATCTATTCATACCTATAGAAAACTAAACCACCCCTGCCAGCTAGTTCATTTCAGTATTATCATTTCACGAGCTCTGCCCATGTATTTGTCACACGTTTTTATTATTATTTAAAAACAATGACCAAAATGCCGATTTTCATGTCCCGAACTTCAAACACAGGACTTTCATGTGAACTTCCAACCCCTATTTCACCCCCTTTGGGTCGATTTTCGTAAATTATCTTATAAGATTTTTATTATTTGAAACTAATAACTTAAATGCCCATTTTCTGTTCTCTAACTTCAAAAAGATTTTCATACAACTTTCCAAACCCAATTTCACCCCCTAGGACTGAATTTTCTCAAAACGGTTTCTTAGCTAATGTAGGTAAGTATATGCTATAGACAGAAACTTACCTTACAAATTCCAAGTTTGATGTTTTATATTTCCTGATCGTGATTAGTTAGTGAGTGGTTTTCCGCTTTTATATGTAACTAGCTGATGCCCGCGACTCCGTCCGCGTGGTTTAATTTTATTTTATTCCCTCGGGAACTCCTTGATTTTCTTGGATAAAAAGTAGTCTCCACGTACACAACTATACCCATGCCAAAAATCACGTTCCGTTGCGGCGTGATTCAAGGACAAACTAACACACTTTCGCATTTTTAATATTAGTATGATTTAGCATAGAAAATTAACAATATGTACTTACATATCTTTATTGATCCCGTCTCGAATCTTAAATAACGTAACCTACCGTGACTAGGCCGCAGGTGGAATTTGTCATAGGCAATTTTAGGAATTTCTGAATAATACCTACCCTATTGCAGAGTGAATCAAGCACTTTCTCAAAACACGTGTTTTTTTATAGAATCGAAAACACCAAATTTGATCTTGTCAGTTCGTTACCCATGCGTTTGCGCGTCGCTCATCTGATAGAGTTGAAACTTTAACACAATAAAATAAAATGTCTGAACTTACGTACCAAATGGTTCAATTATAACTGCTTAACCCTAGCGGAAAGAGGCGTTTAGATTATGGTCAAATGTGTAGACCCCTTAGGTTCAGAAGTCAGAACACGCATTCAAGGCGGGGTTCCACAGTCGCTAATATATATAAAATTCAAAGTCCTGACTGACTGACTTATATATCAACGCACAGCCTAAACTACTGGGGTTAGAAACTAGAAATTTTGACAGTAGGTTCCTTTTGTGACGTAGGCACACACTAAGAAAAGATTTTTCAAAATTCTACCCCTAAGGGGGTGAAACAGGGGTAGAAAGTTTGTATGAAAGTCCGTCATTTTTCAAGCTATATCCATGAAACTTGGTATTATAGCTACCAGTTTAAAATGAAAAAATACGTGTTTTGCCATTTTTGAAAATTCTACCCCCAAAGGGTTCAAATAGGGGTTGAAAGTTTGTACGAAAGTCCGTTGTTTAAATTCAAGCTATAGCTATGAAACTTGGTATTTGGGTTTCTGTTTTAAAATGATGAAATACGAATTTCAGTTTTTGAAATCTATATCCCCAAGGACGTCAAATAGAGGGTTTGTCCTTCAATCACGCCGCAACAGAGCAACGGGTCGGCGCGATTTTTTGCATGGGTATAGTTGAGTAGGTACCTGGAGAGTGACGTAGGCTTTTTTTATCTCGGAAAATTAAGGAGTTCCTGTGGGAATTAAAAATTTATGCCACGCGAACGAAGTCGCGGGCGATCGCTCGTTCTGTGTATAAATTTCCATGTTCCTATTTATATTCAAAAATAATTTCATCTAGTAGAAGTTTAGGTATGTTAACTTTACACGAAAAATATAACGAAGTTTCTATCCAGGATAGTTCTTTGAGAAATCAACCGTAAAAATTTACAATCAAACTTAGTTTTGCGGTCCGAAATAAAATGTTTTTTTTAGAGTTTAGAACTTTACAGTAAACTGTACTTTTTTGTCTTCATTAATAATAATTGTAAGTAGCACCGTCTTCATTATTTAGAGGTCGAATATAAAGCAAATCCTTCCAAGATACGCAACCCTCGGTGTTAGAGTCCAACTCTCACTTGGCCGGTTTTTTTTCATTAACCCGGAGACCAGATGATATTTTTTATACTAGCTGTTGCATGCGACTTAATATGCGAAGTTTATAGTTATTTATATGGCAGTGATGCCATGTGGCCCCGGGATGTGTCATGTGTGAGCTATCTCCGCTAAATAGTCGGTTCAGCGTTTTTATCGCAGAATTATGGAGTGTAGAGCAGAATGGTGGAAACTGGAAATGGACTTGCAGATTGCAGTCACGTTCAAATGTCTAAGAGCAGGGTGGAATTAAAACCAAACTTAGTTAATAAAATATACTTAGTTACCTACTGACTAAATTTTTTAATTTTAAGATTTGGTGATGGATTTTTATACCAATTAATATGTACCTACTTCTTATATCAGTAGGTCAATACCTATCTGAGTACACCTACCAAATACATAAATTTGTCCGTTTGTAGTAGCTTTATACTATTATTTTATAAATAAATACCATTAAACATATTAATATGTATCTACCTATTCTAATCATAGTTTAGTAATATTTTATTTGATAGGCAAATTAGGTATCTAGCTAACCGATTTCCTGCGATCACTAATAATAGAAAATTATATGAAATACCGAAATTTTCGTAACAATGTTAACTCTATTCTATGTTTATCATCTTCTATGTCTCATTTCATAACAGGCTGATAGTGATGCCCGCTACTTCGTGCGCGCGTGTTCTTTCGTTTATTCAAAATCCTTCTTGTATAGTCCAGTGGATAATCAATTTTCCCGGATAAAAAGTAGCGTATTACACTCTGCTACTATAGCGTATTACTATACGCATGCAAAGAATCACGTCGATCCGTAGCTCTTGCGGCGTGATTGACGAACAAACACTTTCACATTTATTGATGTGAAATTGATAACTGGCTGATGTCAGCGACTTTGCGTAGATTTAGGCTTTTAAAGATCCTATGTAAATCTTGATCTTACCTACGGGATAAAAGTTAGGTACTTACTTATATCCGTCTCCAGAATTCGAGCTACCTCTGTGGCTTGCCCTTGCGTAGAGTTCATTTTAAATTAAACTAGATGATTCCCGCGGCTTCATCCGCGTGGACTAGGTTTTTCGATTTCTTCCCCGGGATATAAGCTATCCCTGTTCGAAATTTTATCAAAATCGGTTGAATACGTGGGCCGTGATAGCGTAGCAGACCGACAGACAGACACTATTTCGCATTTATAATACTAGTATGAATGTGAATCAGAAAACCGTCTCTTCATAATCGTAATTTTATCAAAATTGGTACAGTTCATGACAAATAAGTAACTCCATTTAGTTATTGTTGCAATACAGACATACCGAGGCCTACTTATTTATTTTACTTTTAAATTTCATAGAAGACTGCTTATTTGAAAAGAAGCATTGTTGAGGTCAAGATCTAATTTAGGTTATTCTGCGTTTCAACTGTTACTGTACCTAATATGACAATTGGTAAACTTATTGTATCTATCTGCTTACCGAGGTACTGTAATAGTTACCTCGAAGAAAGTAAACAAAAATGTAATGAAATAGGTACCTACTTAGCCAAATTTAAGGTTAATTTTATGAGCAGCAACTGTCGTAGTTTTTTAGGGTTCCGTAGTCAACAAGGAACCCCTATAGTTTCGCCATGTTCCATTTAAGTTCATTGAACAATATCCGATGATATTAATTCGTCGTATTTCTATTAATCCATAAATTATGTACAAAATAAACCCGTCATATGCATTTTAGACTTAACTTAGATATATAGTTATATAAAATATTATCGTTATGTAAAAATGTATGTGTTGTATATGTGTAACTTGTTCTGATCTATTTCTTTTTTTTGTTACAGCTATGGTTCTGCAAGAGAGTGATATGTTCATGGATGCTTTAAATAAATCTGCTACAAATAAAAAAGAACCCAAGAAAAGAAAACGACGTATAAGTGGTTCCAAAGATGCGTCCAACGATGGTTCTCCACCGCACACCCCCACAAGTCCAAACAGTGAAAATAAATCAGTTCCTCCTAGATTTTATCAAGACACCCTTGATGAAGAAGATAATAAAGATAAGAGTCCTGATAACAAGGATAAGAAATCTACCGATACTAAAGAAAGTGAGGAAGTAGAAGTTTCTGAGGAAAAGAAAGTTGATGAAAATATGGACACCTCGGAGCCGCACACTTTAACGGTTAACGGTCTAAAAGGTGTGCTTTGTTATCATAAACGGAAAGGTCCCAAGAAAAGCATTAAATGGAAGCCAGATACAGAACTGGAAGAAATTCAATACTTTGAACTTGATGAAACTGAAAGGGTTAATGTTACAAAGACGTTTACTGACATGAAACATCTAGAAAGAATTCACGAAAGGGAGGCTTTCCAAAAAGCTAGGAATCTCATTAATGATGACGTTATGGAAGAACGGACTACTTGGAGGCCGCTAATACCAGTTGATGCTGAAGGCCAAGTTCACATAGAATATGGTAAAAATAGCAAAGAAAAAGATATACAAGCCATTCGACAAAAGGGTACATTGCAGCCTCTTTATTTCCATAAAGCAATGATACCAGACTCACCCCATGAACCGGATCCTGAGACCCATACATATTCCGAACCTATAGTTATACCCCTTGAGGATGCCACTGGTAATCAAGACAACATAAGTGATTTTAGAAATATGCCATGGCCAGAACCAAAAGGTAATGCGCCTCCCGCAAACAGCAGCAGTATGAACGTTCCGACGATGTTCCCAGCAGGCATGTCACAATTTCCGAATACTTTCCCTCCTGCACAATTTCCTGGTGTACCAGGTTTTCCACCAGGACAGCCGATGATGCCTGGAGATTGGCCTAATGGAGTTCCTACTATAATGCCTAATGGAATGCCAGGTCCCATGCCTGCACCGGGTATGGCTCCGGGTCCAATGGGTCCTGGCCCTATGGTTCCAGGCCAAATGGTACCAGGTCCTATACCTCCGGGAAATATGCCCCCAGGAATGATGGTCCCACCTGAAAATATGATGATGGGTCCAGACATGTTTGTAGGGCCCAATATGTTCCCCGTGCCACCAGATGGATTTAACATGCCACAAAATATGTTTCCTCCCGTCGACTTTAACATGGCTGGTCCTCCCGGCCCAGACGGATTCGCTGGTCCCGGAAACTTTAGAGGTGCTGTGCGGGGTCGTGGCGCTGGCGGTTGGAGAGGAAAGCAATCTGGCAGTTGGGAGGGACCGCCAAGAGGCCGAGGAGGGCGTGGCGGAAGCGGTCGTAAGACCGTTTGTATATACTTTCAACGGAAGGGCTCATGTCGACAAGGTGACAATTGTACATTTTTACATCCTGGTGTCAATTGTCCGTATTAAAGGTTAAGAATATTATGATCTATATATATGTAAATACGAAGACTTAAAAAAACTGGGTACATGTATATAAGATTATAATACCTGGTACCAAAAGACTGCTTAATGTAAATAGATAATATTTTGTATATACTGTAAAGGTTGTTAATAGACTTCAAAAATAGTGCAAATAAATAAACTAAGTTTTTTTTATGAACTGTTTTTTTAAACCATGTCACACCATCGTAATAATTATGATTAGGTACAGCCTGACCATAGAAATAAAAAATCTGTTTGGGGGTGCAACTATTGTACCACTGAGTATTTATGATTGCATAGTTCAAGGATAGTCTAAAATAATTATTAATTAACATAAGTCTGGTCCCACTACAGAGGCGCGACACGTAAAAAACATATTTGTTCAGCGTACTGTGCAACGCCTTGCGCGCGTATTTCCCTTTCCGTGTTCAGTGTTCAAAAATCACGGTTTTGTATTAATATCCAACTCGACAAATCCGTGCTTAGTTCGCCTCAACTGAGCACGCTTTTGCGATCAAGCAACATTAAAAACGTTTTACAAAGCAGCGTACAGCTGAATCAAACACGGTTTTTAGGGTTCCGTACCAAAATGGTAAAATGGAACCCTTATGGTGCGACTTTCTCCGTCTGTCTGTCCGTCTGTCCGTCCGTCACACTCGATTATTTCAGTAACTACCGAAGCTATCGACATGAAATTTGGAATAGTTGTGTATATTAGTGGCCCAAAGACCCTGGAATTAAAAAAAATTAGAAATTATTTTTGTTCTTATTTAAAAAGGGGGGAAAATCTGAGGGTTGAAATTTAAAAGTGAGATAACTGTACGGTGTGGGGTATCATATGAAAGGGATTACTTTGTACATTCTAAAACAGATTTTCAATTATTTTTAGTTATGATAGTATTTGATTTATCGGGGAAAATGTCTAAAAAAATACCGTTCCCCCCCCCTTATCTCCGGAGTTTACAAATGGAAAAATTTGAAATAATTATGGTCAATAGGAATTTACGTATATTTTACAGGAAAACTATAGCCAATGCTCTAACTAGCATAGTTTTTTTGATATTAACAATAAACCTCTACAAACAAAGTTAGTCTTGCGGTTCAATAACTAAGGTAATTATTTATTAATAATGGTACGGAACCCTGCGTGCGCGAGATGACTCGCACTTGCCCGGTTTTTATTACTATGGAATTCAACTAACCCGCGTTCAATTCGCATCAACTGTGTTGTAACGAGTGGCGCTAGGTGATGTTTTACAAATTAGTGTAGTTGAACTGAATACAGCAAGGGTAAGGGTAAAGGGTAAGGTATGAAATTGGTTAAGTATGGAAGTTCAGTGAAACATACAATTAAAAAAAGACATTTATTTGCTCAAAAATAAGTACGTAGTACATGACTAACAAGTGGAGATCCATTGTTTTTGTCTATGTGAATGCAAGAGCGAGCGAAGCGAGCTCGGGACTGGGGGCACTCCGACTTGGCTAGTTTAGGTGACGAAGAGGATGGCGGGGTCTGAAAGACCCCGCCATCCTCTTCGTGGTTATTTCCTTTTAATACCACCCAGAAATAAGGAGCCCCGCGAAGCGGGGCTCCGTCGACCGAGCCTTGGGGGGGGTGAGAGGAAGAGGGTGAAGTCTAAGAACATTCCCGAACAATCCGAACATTCTCTTAAAATGCACACGGTTTTGAAAACGTTTGTTAGCGTTGCTTGATCGCAAAATCGTGTTCAGTTGACGCCAATTAAGCACGGGTTTGGCGAGTTGAATAGTAATACAAAACCGTGCTGATTTTTGTCGCCAACTGAACACGGAAAGGGAAATACGCGTGCCTTGCCGATAAATTGGGCCTAGGCTGCCTCTGTTTCATAGATAAATATGTATGTACAACCTCTGCGTAGTGCGTACATCTGCCGGTACGTGCCGCGCCTCGCGTCAGATTCCGTTGAACACGCGTGAATTTAAAATTTAAATTATCGCTTCACGCAAACATTTTATTGATAAACTTATGTTTTGTGAATGATACCCATGTCATATAAAAAAAATATTTACTATGACTATTCGGAACGCTTGACTTTCTGACGTACAGTCACGGTCAGAAAATTTTTACCACCTTAAGGCTCATAATTGCATGTGATGGACCCATCTTTGTAAGTGGTTTGATTAGGCATTTATGATAGATTTTTTAACCGACTTCCAAAAAAGGAGGAGGTTCTCAATTCGGCGCGTATCTTTTTTACTTTTTCAGTAGTTTCTAAGTTCCAACTGAATGGGATATTGGTAATAGGCTATAAAGCCTCTATAGATAAGCTTTTTGCAGCGGAAAAATGTCATAATCTCATAGAAAATTCAATTGTACAGACGAAATTGCGGGCGACCTTTAGTAATAATAATAAGAATATGGGTGAAACCTAATAATACATTATCAAATGTTTTGGCCCCCAGTGCAGTGTGTACCTAATCTTTCAAATAGGTACTAAAATTCTACATCAATGCTTTCAAGTTGTATAACTAACGTTTACGCGCGGTGCGCGGAGTTGTGTAAACAGGTAAATTTATTCTGTGTGTCAAAGATAATAACTTGGAAAATTACGCCAATACCTGAGGTAAGAACTGTTAGGGCGGCCATACACGGACTGCTCGAGCAGTAATTAGCCAGTGATTAACATACACGGACCGCTCTTGCAATCATAGTCAACAACTTGAAGCTACCATTGATAACAGTAACTGCTGCCAACCGCCCGAAGCAGTCGCAACTGCACGAGCGGCAGTGGCGGCTCTAGGTGGTGGCAAGCAGGGCAACCGCCCGGGGCCTCGCTCTTGCTGGGGCCTCGCGCACTCGCGCTACCGTCGCGTGATCGTGAATCGTGATGCCGCTAGAAAATTTGAGCCCGGTTGTTCAAAAAGGAAATGAGTTTGTTAATTTCCAATATAGAATATTAAAACTCTAAATTTATTTTTACTTATAACTTTTGCATTTCTCGTCAAGCATCATGAATAAAAATACTTTCAATTCGCATAAATTCCACAAAGCATGAGGGCCTAGCAAATATCTACCGCCCAGAGCCTCGCAATGGCTAAGGCCGCCCCTGACGAGCGGTTCCATGTATGTGTGTACGGAGAAGACTGTAGTTCACTATGCAGTCCGTTCTGACTGTTTCAAGCTCTTAGTTATGGCCGCCCTTAGAATGTTTTAAATTGTATAGTGTAAGATGTTGCAACGGTTGAGATGTTCACTAACAAATTGTATTCAAGCGATTTGAGCGGATTTTTGCGCTCCGCCCCGACACGCTGCGGCCCGGCATAATGTGCTCGAACCTTTAGCACAATATCTGACTTATATAAAAAGTTATATTTTTCTGTTTATACATACTTTTAAGGTTTCTCGGTGATTGAAATAAAAATTTATATATAAAGAAAATAAAACTTGTGTATTCATCAATAATATTATATTTTCAATACTATGGCAGCGTTTACATTTTGATGTTAACATATTAATATAATAATATTATCGGATTCAGTTCAAACATTTAAGGCACAGCCAAGTAGCGTTGTTTAGTTTAACAAAAAATACAAAATAATAATTACTACTTATCTTTTAAAATCTTTAGAATAAAGATTAGATATTGATTAAGCAAATGCAAAAATGAAATAAAAAAAGGTTCACTTAAGAATTAATGTGTAAATACTCTTAATTCTCACATATATATACGTATCTTATACAAATTATTTGTTAAAATGTGATGCTTCCATAGAGTCGAATGCATCGAGCTGTACGTTGATTCTGAAAACAAAAAAAAAAGAGTTATTCCGTTTATCCCCCCTAAAAGATTAGAGCTATCTTAAATTGTTTTCCATATAAAAAGTGAGAAATTATAAACAACTAGCTGACCTGTGCCCACTTCGTTGGGCGGTAAACATTTTAACTTGTGATTAAATTATGAGTGTGGTTCAGTTAATACTGAGTGCTATGATTTATTTCCTGACTGCCAAGAATAATTCCAAGGAACTTTGCTTTGTCCACCAAGTTGATGGGTCGATTCTCATAGCAGAACCTCATATCTGTGGTGGAATTATGGCTATAGATGTGTGTAAGGTACTCACTTGTCGAAGGCCGCCTTCATATCCGCGACCTTGGTCGGATGGCACACGACGGCCAGTTTGCCGGACTCCGCGTCGAACAGGCGGGACAGCCAGCGCGTCGCCGCCGCGTGGACTTCCTTCTGAGTGACCGCCGCTATGGCGCACACTAGGTCACTACACAAAATAAAAATATTCATTTAGTCGAAAATCGAGCCAATCTGGCCTTAAACCAATCTGCTCATAGTCCATCGACTGATCGCATGATACAGCACATTAAAAAAAAGTGACCTCCTTGGCGCAATGATGAGCGCTATGGCCTTATAAGTGAGCGGTGCTAACTTCGATCCCTGGCAGGGTAAATTTGGGAGTTTATAATTTCTGAATTCTAGTCTAGTCAGGTGTGACATTGTGTGACAAGGGGTGGGAGGAGTCCTCAGTTTCGTGACGTCACATTTCAAAAAATCACGAAATGAGTGTGACGAACTTTATGGATGACTCCTTGGAAGGTTGCGCCATGTTATCGTTGTTAATCTAATCGTGTTTTGGCCAACGACCTCAATTTACATAGACGAGCCCTGTTAAACAAAGAATGTGGGCGTATTTTTAGCAACCCCATCAACGCCATCTAGTCTGAAAAGCGGGAACTTGCTTGCAACATCTTGAATGAAAGCTTGAAAACGTATGACTCGGTCATAGCCGTAGAAGGTCAGTTAGTAAAAAAAAAATATACAGTTTGCCGCGGAAATTAAATGATTGCGTAATGGATAAAAATATTAAATAGGAAGATTAAATATCGTTTATTTGGATATGTATAATTGTTAATTGAAACACTTACCTTAAAATAAAAATTGTACAGTGCCAAACTAAAAAGACTTTAGATGTTAACTTAAGAATAACAAATTATCTACACGACGAGCGACGGTGACTACGCTACGATGGGGACAAAGACAGGTTAGGAACGCGCTCTCAAAGTCGGACGCCCGACCCTTTTCTATGAAAGGGCCCATCTAGTACCTACTACCTACATATATATCGATGGTTTTGGCCCTCAGCGAAATTGCTGTACTCACCGATTGTAAGTTTCCCCCGCTCTCCGTACGTAGTTGAGCAGAGACTGTTCCACCACATCGGCGACGCACTTCTCGTTCTCGACCACTTCAAACAGCGCCGTACTCTTTGCGGACGCGAATAAGTCTTCGTCGAATTTGCCGTCAGCTAAATATCCGTCCTAAAAAGATTACGAGTAGGATTTTAGCAACTACCCACTTTATTATTTTACTAGATGATGCCCGCGACTTCGTCCGCGTGGATTGATGTTTTTGATTCCCGCGGGAACTCTCCAATTTTCCGGGATAAAAAGTAACCTACGTCCTTCCCCGAGATGTAACCTATCTCTGTACCAAATTTCATCAAAATCGGTTGAACAGATATATTTTTTTGATTCCCGCGGGAACTCTTCAATTTTTCGGGATAAAAGGTAGCCTATGTCTTTCCCCGGGATGTAACCTATCTCTGTACCAAATTTCATCAAAATCAGTTGAGTAGTTAGGCAGTGAAAGCGTAGCAGACAGACAGACACACTTTCGGATCCATATTAATATTATAAACTAGATGATGGCGCGTTCTTCGTCCGCGTTGATTAAGGTTTTTTGATTCACATGGGAACTCCTTAATTTTCCGGGAAAAAAGTAGCCTATATGTCCTTCCCCGGGTATCAAACTATCCCTATACCAAATTTTATCAAAATCGGTTGAAGAGATAATTTTTTTTGATTCCCGTGGGAACTCATAAATTTTCCGGGAAAAAAGTAGCCTATGTCCTTTCCGGGGATACAGCCTATCCCTGTACCAAATTTCATCCAAAATCGGTTGAACAAATGGGCCGTAAAAGCGTAGCAGACAGACAGACAGGCAGACACACTTTCGCATTTATAATATTAGTATGGATGCGAAAGTGTGTCTGTCAGTGTGTGTGTCTGGACATAGGCTACTTTTTATCCCGGAAAATTAACGAGTTCCCGCGGGAATCAAAAAACCTTAATCCACGCGGACGAAGCCGCGGGCATCATCTGGTTTATAATATTAGTATGGATTACAGTGCTTCACACACGATCGCTACTAGATGGCATAAACAGTCGCGTAAAAGGACTGGATTAAAAATGCATATCTTTTCGGCACTTACGGGCAAGTGAACCGTGGCCTAGCGGTCAAAGGCGTTCCGGGCGCGATTCCTAGAGACAGAGAGAGGCAGACGCAGGTTCAAATTCTGCTTGTTTCGCCATTAGAAACTCCCCACATTTTTAGGTTGGTGTAACAAACTATATTTTTTTTCAAACTTGACTGATAGGCCTAAGTCTTATAACCTAAGTCCTAAGGACCTAAAGTGCAGTTACCCAGGTAGGTAGGAATTAAGGCTTGGGTACCCTAGAGTTAGAAATCCTCATGTCAACTAGAAGAGCTGATACGACTGAACAGATTTTCTTGAATCATAGAAAAACGTCAAGGAGCTGAAAACGTTAAGGAGCTCTGATAGCAAACAAATACACACGTCAAACTCATAACACCCCTCTATTGGTTAAAATATCGTTAAACCTAATTCGAACTAGGTCTTACCACAATAGATTTAGCCTTGGTGTACGCCGCGACAGCGTTAGTGGCGCGATAGAGTGAGAACACGAGTCGACCCTCGTTCTGTGAAGGCCGGATCCCGTAGCCGTAAGACAAGCCACCGCCTCGGATTAATCTCCACATTGGACCCTGGAAAGTAAAGAAACATTCAAGGGATAGGATGATAAAGCTTTTAGGGACAGTGACCTTAAATCAGCAATAAATTCATTCATAATCATAATCATAATCATTTATTTATTTGCTGATTGTAGGTACCACAAAAGAGCTGTTACAATAGTAATATTATAGTTTCGAGCCACAATCTGCCAATCATATGGCGTGCAAAATTATTTCATATACAATATAATACCTACTTAATTAATACAATACTTAATTTTAATTATAGGTCGCAATGTCAAAATATTTACTAATAGGTATTATGTCCAATTAATATTTCAAAAAGGAAATAAATTGTAAGGGTGATCGTCAAAAAAATTACATTAATAAAATAAACATTACTGAACCAAAAAAAAAAAAATTATTATTATATTACTGCCTCAAGTAATCGTTAACAGAATAGAATTAAACTGAAACAATGGGGCTTTGCATGATCTTGATTGAATGGCGCTTTTTTGTACAACAAAAATAGTTTGGATATCAGCAGCTCTACCACTCAAAAAGATGCCGTACGATATAACATGGTGGAAGAAAATTACTAACATTCAAAGAGGACCGAAGCAGAGAAATCAGAATAGTAAATTGAAGGGATGTGAGTCTAACGGCCGGCTTCTGAATTAAACATTCAAGTAAAAACAGCAAGTTCCAACTCTCAAACCTTAAACAATATCGTTTCAGAAACAAAATTATGCTTAAATAGTCCTTAAGTAGTCTTTGAGACAGACTCAACATGAAATTCTCAATTCAGAAACCGGCCGTTAATGTCTTAAGTGTCAATTTTTATATTTAAAGACTAGCGGATGCTCGCGACTTCGTTCGCGTGGTATAAGTTTGTTTTCCCAAAGGCAATTCTTAATTTTCCGGGATAAAAAGTAGCCTATACTACTCTCCAGGTCTTAAAATACCCGTTGCTCTGTTGCGGCGTCATTGGTCCTTCAATGACGCCGCAACAGAGCAACGTGAAATTTACGTTGTGAGCAGGGTGAAATTTTGAAGAACTGTGACAGACATACTTCTTTATTTTTTACCGAAAGCCAAAATACCAAGTTTCGTTGGAATATCTTGTAAAATATCTTGAGAAATGAAGGCCGTACATGCCAACTTTCATCCCCTATTTCACCCCTTTGGGGTTCGAATTTTTAAAAACTGTGAAATACGTATTTCTTAATTTTAAACTCTCAGCTTATATACCAAGTTTCATGGCTATAGCTTTCATACAAATTTTCAACCCCTATTTCAGAATTCAACCACTTTAGGGGTTGAATTCTGAAAAACTATGACACACGTAATTCTTTATTTTTTAACGAAAGCCAAAATACCAAGTTTCGTTTATATAACTGGAGAATATCTTGAGAAATGAAGGACTTTCATGCAAACTCTCATCCCCTATTACACCCCTTCGGGGGTAGAATTTTTAGAAACTGTGAAACAAGTATTTCTCTATTTTCAACCAGAAGCTCGTATACCAAGTTTCATGGATATAACTTGAGAAATGACGGACTTTTATACAAACTTTCACCTCCTATTTCACCCCCTTAGGGGTGGAATTTTGAAAAAATCCTTTCTTAGTGAACGCCTACGTCAAAAAAGCCTACTGCCAAAATTTCAAGTTACTAACCCCAGCGGTTTAGGCTGTACGTTGATCCCTTAATATAGATAATTTATAACAAAGTTTTTGAGCGAAAGATCGCTGGCGTTTATGACCCGCCGCCACAACTATATTTAATTTGTTTGTGTGTAAAGAAACAGGCACTGGAATCCGCATGGACATACCGTTCATTATTATGTAACTGGACATAAGTTTTAAAAGGGGTTTTATCGCGCATTATTGAATAAACTGACGTATTAACATATCGTTACTGTTCAGTTTACCGCGTCTCAGTATAGCAGTGTATACTCAGTGCGTCACCTCGAGTTGCGTGAAGTAGTTGAGCGCGACGAAGAGCGGCGCGACGTCGACGAGCGCGTTGCCGAGCGGCGCCTCGCTCAGCTGCACCACGAACGAGGAGTCCAGACCCCCCACGCCCACCACCATGCCTCCGCCCCAACCGCTCATCAGATCTGCGTCTCAGTATAGCTGTGTGTACTCAGTTCGTCACCTCGAGTTGCGTGAAGTAGTTGAGCGCGACGGAGAGCGGCGCGACGTCGACGAGCGCGTTGCCGAGCGGCCCCTCGCTCAGCTGCACCACGAACGAGGAGTCCAGACCCCCCACGCCCACCACCATGCCTCCGCCCCAACCGCTCATCAGATCCGCGTCCCAGTATAGCTTAGGTCTGCGAATAAAACAACATATCTTTAAAAGTGTACATGTGGAAATAGTTTCAAACCTATGCTGGCGCCCCGCAATAAAACGCGCTTCTAGTGTGGAAGTTTGTAAGATAATACATAGTTGTGACGTCAAAAAAATTCAACGTAATTAAACTAAAGTTAAAGGCTGTTCCTTTATTATTTATATTTGGTTAGTGGTTTGGCCTTGAATCAAGCCGCAACGGAGCAAGGATCGTGTATTTTTTTGGATATTGTTAAAGACCAGGAAAGTGACACAGGTTAAAATCGAAGAGTTCCCAAGGGATTTTTAAAAAACCTAAATCCAGGCGAAGTATCACCTAGTACTAGCATACAATTGAGAAATTAACTGTTACTTACTCAAGAGGTATAATCTCATTTTCCCTCGCAAACCGCTTCCACGGTGCAGTACTAAGTTTGTACCTCTCCAAATCAGCAGCGAGGTGCAACCAAGGGCTCTCTGTGATGTTCTTTAAGGTTTTTTTCGCCTCACTGATGGCCGCCTCAGCGGAGTCACCGCCGGCGTTCAGTTGCTCAATGAGTTCTTTGAGGAACTTCTGTTGTCTCAACACAGAACTCCAGTGGACGTTGCTGTCTTTGCAGTAGAGCGAGTCACGAAGGATATCGTACACCATTTTGTGACCGTTTCTTCTGACCTGAAAATGAATCAAATAACATCACAATATGTAGAAATCCCTTTAAATGAACAAATTGATGTAGGTCATACCTAAAATGGACTAGTAGTTTACTTTGTTTTGTAATACTAACTTTTCATGACCCGAAACTTAGTTTTATTTTATGTTATATTTAGAGGAAGATCCTATATTGATCCTTGGCTATAAAAATAAGGCCACAAAATGATTCTAAAGTAAAAACATTTTAGAATATTTTTTATAGCGAGGGATCATTACAAGATCTTCCTAATATTATTAAACTAGTAGTTTATAACTATATGAAGTTTGGAATTAAAGGGCTTTCTATTTTATTTAATACGAGCGAATGCCCGCGACTTCGTTTGCGTGGTTTGAGGTTTTTTGGTTCCCGCGGGAACTCTTCAATTTTCCGGGATAGCCTATGTGCTATTCCTATAGATAGACTATAATCTATCTCTGTGCCAAATTTCAGACAGATCCGTTCAGCCGTTGGGGCGTGATTGAGTAACAAACATCCATACATCCATCCAAACTTTCGCATTTATAATATTAGTAATAATATTTTAAAATAAGATGATACCAGCCACTTTGTCCGTGGGAACTCTATAATTTTACGGGATAATATCTGTCACTTTCCAGGTATTTTGCAATATCCATAAAAAACACGATCCTTGCTCCGTTGCGGCTTGATTCAAGGCTAATCCACTGACCAAATACACTTTCGAACATTTATAATAATAGACGTGATTAAGAAAGAAGAGAAAGTTAAAACGTTATAATTGTTAGCCTATGTAAGGACATAGGATCCCCAGGATGCAACCTACCGCTGTACAAAATTACGTCAAAATCGGTTGAAAAGATAGCGAAAGCGTAGAAGATAGACATTAGACAGACAGACAGCTAGAAACACTTTCGCATTTTATATGGTATATTTTTCCAATATTAGTATGGCCTATTACGAGAAACTACCAACTAATATTGTGTAGTAGATAAGACATAACAAACAATTTACGATTGAGTTTAAACATAAATTATACTCAGTTTAATTAGTTTTTTTTATTAGTTATTAATTGTTCACGATAATCACGATAATAGTGACTCAAACGACTGATAATGATGACGTCAAACGATTTTAATAGATGAAATGAAATGATACCTAATAAAATTAATAGGGGAAGATGACGAAAATAAATAATTACCTACTAAGATTATAGAAATCATAAGACCTATAGCAACTTAATATATTCACCTATTTTCGTCCACTTCGTCCGCGTGGATTCCCAAGAGAACTCTTCAATTTTGCGGGATAAAAAGTAGTCTTTCCCTGGGATACAACATATCTCTGTACCAAATTTCGTAAGAATCAGTTGAAAGTTTGTATATTTGTAAGTTTGGATGTTTATTACTAGGTACTTCTGACTGGACTATTTGGCTGAAATGGATATCTCCGTTTCCTGAATTGACACAGGCTTCATTTTATCTCGGAAAATTTAAGACCTTTATTTTTAAGAATTTAAGTAATTTCCCAAGGGAATCAAGACCGTAATACACGCGGACGAAGTCTCGGGCATCTTCTAGCCAATAAAATCTGAACAACCCTTTTAATTTATTAAGAAATTTCTACACATTACACATTAAATCATACTAATATTATAAATGCGAAAGTGCGTTTGTTTGTTGGTTTGTCCTTCAATCACACCGCATTGGAGCAACGGATCGACGTGATTTTATATGTTATAGGCTACTTTTTATCCCGGAAAATTATAGTTTCCGCAGGAATCAAAAAAACTTAAACCACGTGGGCATCAGTTAATCATGGATATATTCATAGTTAGTAGGACTAGTCATAGGTGTCCGTAGAAGTACTTAAATGATTCTTACCTGCGACACATCGTTTATTAATCTCTGCGCGAACACCAACAACCTTTCTTTGTTAATCTCAGCTGCGTACAACAATTCATACAGGTGATTCACCACTGCTTCGTAGTCTACCGGTTCACACTGAAACATTTTTTTCTTAATGTAATCTGTGATCAGTCCAAGGACTATAAGCAAATAAGTAGAAAGAGTAAACTGTTGTTTTGAGCTGATCCTCATATAGGAGTCAGGACTCGTTAGTCATTTAACGCAGGTCGAGTATGCGTTTCAGTTTTAGTTTTAGGCGTCTTGGGCAATCTAACGCACTGAAACACGTGTCAATTATTAAACCAAACCAAATACGTTGAAGTCTATTCGCGGTGGAGATTTAACCATGAATATAGCAATTTTACTGTACAAACTCATCTAAACTAAAGAAAATTGACAGGACTAAATGATATCCTCTAGCACAGGGAGCAATATGAAAGGAACAGCAATATATTTACACTTGTTGTTTACTTTAGAAATTGTGCGCAATAGACTAAGAGATAGCTGCACTTTTAGTAACTGTCGCCAGGAAGGCTGATTCAGTATTAGGTGGGTGTAGGGCTCTTCACCGATGACGATAATGAAGGTCTGCCCGCCTGCGGATTGGCCTTTCACGAGATATGACCGCTCAAAGACGTGTTATGATTACCAAAAATGAACCATAACTAGGAAATATGTTTCTTGTACCGTATTAAAAGTATGCACAGTACCTTTGTAAACAGTATAAAAACTGACGCTATTCATCGGGCCGTTCACTAGATATCACCTTTCAAAGACGTGATAAACTTACAAACTATAAATGAAATTATTAGATCGTATATAATATGACGTGTCGTCACGTTACTACGCTAATAAATATTATGAAGGCGTAAAATTAATTGCTGTCCTAGTCTTATTCTCTAATAGCAAACAACGGGAATGTACAATCTACAACAACCTATCCCTGTACCAAATTTCATCAAAATCGGTTGGATGGTTGCGCCGTGAAAGTATGGATATGTATACGATCGTTACCCTAGTCTCGATGTGTACGAAGTGTCCGAACTGTCCTACGGCGAAGTTCCCCGAGCGACCGAAGCCGATATCGTTAGAGAAGCTGACAGTTAGCTGCTCCGTGGTAGAGATCACTTCCTCGTGAGGTATGAGTTTATCTCCTCTCCATACAGGGCATTCTGCTAGAGCGTTGAGGTGCAACGGAAGCCATTTGCGCGTAGTGTGGTCTACGTTTGTGGTATCTAGGATAATTGACATCTGGAAAACAAACATTGATTTAACAAAAAAGCAATTTTAAAAGAGCTTTGCTTTAACTAACATGTACCGATCATATTCACTCGAGAATTGACAGTTTATTTATCGATTGACTTCGTCAGTACGGATTAAATATTTAATATCCCTCGGGACTCGTTATTCATTTAACCCAGGGAACTCTGTAGTTTTCCGTGATAAAAAGGAGCCTATGTCCTTCCCCAGTATCCTGGAAGCAACCCACCCCTGACCAAATTTCATCAAAATCGGTTGAAAAGGTGGACCGGGAAAGCTTAGCAGACAGACACACTTTCGCATTCATAACATTAGTATTGATGCTAAAACTCAATCCACACGGACGAAGTCGCAGGCATCATCTAGTTTATAATCCATACTAATATTATAAATGCGACAGAATGTCTGTCTGTCTGCTACGCTTTCCCGGCCCACCTTTTCAACCGATTTTGATGAAATTTGGTCAGGGGTGGGTTGCATCCAGGGGAAGGACAAAGGCTACTTTTAATCCCGGAAAATTATGGAGTTCCCCGCGGGAATCAAAAAAACGTATTCCACGCTGACGAATTCGCGGGCATCAGCTAAACTGAACATAGCACTATCACTCACATAAACAAAGTTGGTGGTCAGGCTGTGCACTCTCGCATACATCGGTATCTCCTCGAGGTCGAAGTGCGGGCACGGCTCGCCGCCGGAGTGCCACGAGCTGATCTTGTGGCACTTGAGGTTGTCGCACGACGGCACCGGCACTGAGGCCAGCGTGCCGAGGGGAGGGGGGCGCTGCCGACAGAATATTATCACTATATCTCTCTGTGTCTTAAATAAATGATATTATAATCTATTTATTATAAATTTATGATATTATAAATATCTCGTTTCATTCCATCTCATATCTTGGTGTACCTATTCTTCCTTCACAACCTTTCTCACTGCCAAGGGTCACCGATAGTAGAAGTCTCTTAATAGAGATAAGTGCTTCCTTGTCCACTATGTTTCCGTTTTAGTTCCTCCATACTATATAATATTATAAATGCAAAAGTGTGTCTGTCTGTATGTTACGCTTTCACGGCCCAGCCGTTCAACCGATTTTGATGCAATTTGGTACAGGGATAGGTTGTATCCCGGGGAAGGACGTAGGCTATATTTTTATCCCGGAAAACTAAGGAGTTCCCGCGGGAATAGAGAAAACTTAATCCACGCGGACGAAAGTCGCGGGCATCATCTAGTATTTTGTAACTTTTGTTACAAAAGACCGGCCAAGTACGAGTCGGACTCGCGCACCGAGGGTTCCGTGCCAACCTGTAGGTATATAAGTCAAAGTTATGGTATTTTTTTTGCCAAATGAAATCTATAACATTAGTAAGTTTAAAATTACTAAAAATATTTTTAGTATATGATGTAACTAAAAATTTATGCTTTTCGAAATTTTTCCTTTATCTGTGCTATAAGACGTTCCTTCGTACCAATTTTCAAGATTCTGAATTCACGAGAAGTACCCTGTAGGTGTTGATTCCGTTGCGAGTGTCGAAAATTTGCAGCATAAACGGCTGTATCTTTTGATTGCGTTGGCTTAGAAGTTTGATTTTTTCACAGCTCCAAGGGACAGTAGACCTGAGTATTTGATATGAATTTCAGCTTGATACCTCCATGCGTTCCCAAAAAAAAGTCTTGACACACAGGCGGACGGACAACAAAGTGATCCAAAGGGTTCCGTTTTTTCATTTTGAGGTACGGAACTCTAAAAAAAATGATAAAACAAGGCTTATCAAATACCCGAATCGCCTGGCAGCACAGTTAACGTTGCCGCAAGCGATCCGTCGTTAAAGAGAACGCATATCCTAGACGATATATAGCCGAGACAAAGAGCGCTTCCTGCTGGGGAAGTTGCTCTGATCGCCAACCCATCCTACGACAAATCAGCTCATAGTCCTCCGACTGATCGCATGATAAGACACAGAAAAAGCAAACTCTCTATGCGTCGTATTCCTCATTGCTGAAGGGCGTGAGCCCTTTCCATTAATCACAATGCCAGGGGTTTTCTTAGGATAATAATGTGGTGGGTTTCCAGGTCCTTTCGCATACGATTCGACTTAGAGTACTATTTCAACTCTTAAGCGTCAAACACGAAACTAGCGACGGCCGAGCGACGGCGACAGCGGGGCGATGTGGTACGAGAGCTGGCGACGAATTCCGGGAAGGCCCTTTAGCCAAAATGAAATTGTGAAAAAATATAATTTGTCAACTGGCGAATCCAGTCCAGCCAGTCTGGTAGAGCGTTTGCGGTTATTTCTCTTCAAAAATATTTTATTAAAATTCCCAAAAAATATACTTTTGGCAATCTGAAATTTTAATCACGTATTTATTGAGTACAGTATTATTTTGCGGTTTTAAACGTGAATAAAGTTTTCAAATGAGTACGTCAAAATTGCGGCGAAATTCGTCGCCAGCTCTCCGACTAATCGTATCGCCCCGCTGCCGCTCATTTCGTGCCCGTACACTAAGGCTTCTTCACTTAGGTAACTTTTAATAGACAAACAAATGAACAAATACAAAGTCACTCAAGCAGACTTTGGTCTGGTCTTGCAAAAGATAAGCTGCTAATTTAAATATGTAATTCAAAATACTATATATTTATTAGTATGGTCTATGCTATATACCTCATTGAACTCCATAGCTTCATCGACAATTTTACCCTTTTCCGCCAATCCATCTTCTCCTAACTGTGCTCTCTGGTCTTCTATTCTTTTTTTCTCATCTTCGGCAATCCTAAAAATATAGGAATAGATTAACATTACAATACTTAATCCAACGTTCAAGTCTGATAGTATCAAAGTCAAAGATACTATAAGTAGATAGTCTCTATGCCATACAATAGATACCAGTTTTTTAGTATTTTTTTTAATTGAAACTCACTTAGCTTGCAACTCTATGCTCGGCGAGCCGATGATTGTCACTAGGTCGTCGCTGAAGTATTTCTTCAGTAATCCCAGCCAGTACTCCGAACTTTCTTTTAGTAATTCGTTTAGCGAATTATGTGGGTTCATACGGGATATGAACTGAAATAAAAAAATCGTTTTCAGAAAAAATTGTTCTGCAGGTTCTGCCCGCAATTTGGCTGTGGTGGATAAATTGTCGATCTATTTTGTAGTACAAAATGGGGAGTTTTGGAGTACGGTGGTGGCTGTACCGCCGCGCGATTAATTCCTCAAAAAAGCTTTGCGCGCTAAAGGAAAGCACAAGATCTATGCACAGACCTGAAGCTATCTGTACACAAATTCAATATGAAAGAACTATCTTGATATAAGGTTTATTGATTGACTATAATTTTGACAATAATATAATAATTAATGCTAAATGCTATCTAATGAGTCGTGGCACTCCTGATGGTCATGGTGTGTGTGTGTGTGTGTGTGTGTGTGTGTGTGTGTGTGTGTGTGTGTGTGTGTGTGTGTGTGTGTGTGTATAAGTATATGTGTATATTATGTGTATACTCGAAAATACTTACGTCATTTTCATTCTGCGAATACAAAGCATCACCGATACACCTAAATGCGATAGCGTGATGCGGATCAGACTCGAGGCTGGCCATGGTCTCTCTAAGCTGTTTTCTCAGAAGCCGTTTCATCCTATCCATGTCGATAGCTTCCTCCCCGTCAATTACGGTCTTCAAGCAGTTCCGAGCCTCGTCTCGAGCTATTTCGAGCTTATCAACTGGCACATTGTCGAGCTCTATTTTTATTAGTGAAGCCATATTTTCTGTTAGGTTGTATGATACCTGAAAAAAAAGTTCCATTAAAGCTGTTTTTCTAAAACAACACCGACAACCGCTACGTCCTCAGCACCGACGTCAGACGTCAGTATGAGCCGCTTATTACTTTCGACGCTTTCTCATAGCAGCCTTTTTCTAGAACAAGGACGTTCTAGGAATTCGAAGCCCGCAAATTATTCGTGAACACAGGCAGCTATCTAACAGGGAGGAAAACTAAATGATCCTGTTGATCAATGTTAGTTCCTTTTGTTGCAAGTAATATTTGGCAATTATTATTTTCAATGATTCCTGTTGTGTGTGTTGATACAAACCATTATTCTAAAACATTTTTGATTTATCTACTTAGTTCAAACATAAATTATTATATTGTTAGTCGTTAGAAAGTCTTTTGTTATTACTACAATATTTTCAGGTGTAAAGAAATAAATAAATACATTAAACTCACATCTCCCGCTAGTGCGTCTTCCCTTTCGACGAGCGCGCGCTGTAGAGGCGCCGCGGCCGTGTCGCATAGATACCGCAGTAGAACCGCGCAAGCCGTCAACTCTTTGAGGGCAGTTGGCTCTGTTAATATGGGCCCACGCCAACCAAACAAAACCTGTTTAAGAAATACAACAAGATAATAGATATATTCTTCTAACAAGATAGTAAATATTATGGATTAATGTAGTAGACAAAAATGTTTCTGTAAAGAAAGAAGAAGAAGAAGAAGAAAGAAATGATTTATTTGTATGATATATATGATTTATTTGTACTTAAATAATATGTGAATATTTGATGTTTGTCGATTAATTATTAGAAAGCCGCCACATATCCAGTCAGGTAACCCTGACGTACAAATATTTTTCTCACATTACATTTTACAATTATTTAAAAAATTACATAAAACCATTTTAAATAACGAAGGAAGAATGCTTGATACACATTGCAAAGTACCCACTTCTTTACATATTTTTTTAATCAACTTATGGACTAGACTTGCGTCAATGTCAAATTAAAAAATATATTCCAAAGGTAAAGCCCATTACCTGTCCACAGTCTTCAGTATCGGCGGGCCACTGTTCTCGCAGCTCCCCGTAGTTTGGTGGAGGAGGAATAGTTTGCCATGGCCTAACCCATTCTTCTTGTACTTCCTTTTCCCTCTGTGCCATAAAAAAACTTACTGAGCAAAAAACTGTGCTGTGCTTTCATAATCTCGTCAAAACATAAACGTTCACAAAAATTCTTACAATAAAACTTTAAAAAAATATAACTCTGAAATTACCAAAAATCCCTCAACATGCATGGGGTAGGTACTTTCTTATAGGTCTAGGTACGGGGAATCAAATGTTTTTTTCTTTGGATGTCACTATTGGACCACCTGTATATTCAGACTTCAGTCCATATTACATTATCTCGCTTCCACTTGGGAATTCAGTAATTACATAAGTTGAGGTCTAAATTCTGAATCTGCTTCAGGTGTGGACTTTTATCTGCTCACAAATTGCTCAAAATCAATCCAATTGTTTGGGTGATTCACTCACAGACATAATATTATTTACTTATTTATTTATTAAATTATCTACTGTACCTGTAGGTCAATGAATGTGGCCGATAAAAAAACCTGGATAGATTTGGCTTTCACAAATGTAGCTCATCATTTAAATGCACATTAGACTCACTTTAGCAATGATGTCAACCTCTACAGTAGCTAATGCTTTAAACACATCATCTGCCTCAATTTGACCTGTGAGAATGATTGTTAGATTCTCAGCTCTGTAGAACTTCTTGTGGTAATCTCGAACCTTTGAAAAGCACAACAATGATATGTGAGATAAAATAACTAGTGGTCCACCCCAAACTGAAACCTCGCTGTATCCATAAGGTAGTTTATTATTTGTAAGCAAAAATGAATAAACTTTTACAGAGCGTCATCTATTGACATCATTGTGAAGTTCTGTTAAAAATACGGAAGCTCATTAAAAATTAAGTAATTTCGTTTCCTTATAATATTTATCTAATTTTAGTATTTGTTGTTCAAGTACAGGATATAATTCAAATAATTGACCAAGTTGACAAAGTGTAATTAAATTACCCATAATATTAGTACTTACTTTTGTATTGTCAGTAGAAATTCTCAAGTTTTCCATAATACCTCCAGTGTCAGCCGAGTACCCACTATTAGGATACATGGCACGCAGCAGTTTTAACTCACATCTGAAGGACCATAAAGTAAATTTTATAAACTACAATAAGTAATATAAATAAAATTGTGATTATGTTGCCAATTACTGTGTAAAAATTATTATTAAAATAGTAAGTTTCAATTTATTTTGAAGAGCTTCCAGATTAAGGGAGCTAAGGCTAACATAGTAATAAGCCTAAGGACTAACATGATAAGCGTGACTCATCTCCAATTTGAAGGCAACCAAAGATGATTTTGTAAATCAAAGTAAAGTAACAAAGAAAATGAAACATAGTAGATGTCACTGCTGCAAAACCTTTATTCATGAAAATCACCTGTAATAGGCAATTTTTTTATTCTCTTTCTTTATTTAAGGGGTTTTGTCAATACTGACCATGTCACCCCTATAAGATCAACAATTTTTTTTTTCCAAATAAACAAGACACATAAATACACAATATAGAAAACAACAAAAATTAACATTAACATCCCAGTGAGTGACCGCGCTTACTTTAGACAGTGGGGCAGCTAGAAGGCTATTGCACATACCCACACTGCAATTGTGCTTAATTAGACATGGCCACTCAGACACGTTCCATACAGATTCCATAAAAAGTATGAAAGGATCTCCCGTCTTACCTAGTATCGGCAGTATTTTCCCGCCCCTGTATCTCACAATACACCACACCAGCATCCTCACCCTCTCCATTGATATGGTGTACCTCAGTTATGAACCCTTGCTCAGTAAGTGTAGGCCTCAGTATATGATCAATGTATATAGGGAGCAAAGTTAACATGCCAGCATCTCCTGCTGTGTATATTGTGTAGCAGGTATGATCGGTATCCGTCCACGCGTTGGTCCCATGCGCCATACAGCGGTTTGCAAGCAAATCAAGGATACCCTTGTAAGGGTATCTCTCGGAACCCAAAAAGATGAGATGTTCCAACGTGTGTGGTAGTCCATCATCATCATGGGCCTCAGTTGCTGTTAAAATGATTTCATATAGTCCATGACTATATACACTCGCCGGCATATTTAGCGGAACATACAAAAAAGGTTTGATATCAGTATCATATAAGGTTGCTGGCTGGTTTATACAACATTTAATTTAAAAAGAAATATTTTCAAATTAAGAAAACAACTGAACATCACATTTTATGCAATTGTTTTAATTTTATTCAAATACACCTTATCTGGAGCAAACTTCGAGTATTTCTTCCTTCTGAGTTTGATTTAAAATTTCATTGAACTACTGTTTTTTGTTAGTTTTTTTTAAATTGCGTATCTTTCTGGAGTTGATGACTGAATTATGCCTGACTTAGCCCCAACGGAGATTGCCAGGGCACTCGAAATGCGAAGAAATGGTCAAACCTACAGAGTGATATCCAGAGATCTTTGTCGACCAGTTTCAACGATCCATCGCAGTATCCGGTTCAGGGAGACCGGTACTTATGTGAGAAGAGCAGAGCAAGGCAGAAAAAGACGCACTTCGAGTAGGGATGATCGTTTCATTCGGCTTCGTGTACGTAGGAACCCCCGTTTGACGGCCGTCCAAGCCCGACATGAGTTAGAAGCAGTGCGGGGTGTAACCGTAAGTGAGCGTACGGTACGAAGAAGGCTCGAAGAAGCTGGTTTGGGTTCATTTGTGACCGCCAAGGCTCCAAGGCTCGAGGTAAATCATCGTAGAAACAAGTTAAATTTTGCTCAGGAACATCGACTTTGGAACGCGGACCAATGGAGTAAGGTATTGTTTAGTGATGAGTGCAGAATTCTCTTAAATCAAATTGACGGCAGGCAAAGAATATACAGACACAAAGGAGAACGATACATTCAGACAAATTTTGAAACTACAGTTGCATATGGTGGTGGATCAATGGTTTGGGCGGGCATTTGTTTGGGAGCTTGCACAGGGAGTCTGACTGCAGACCGCTATATCAGAGAAGTTTTAGAAGAAAATGTTGTACCGTTTGCCCCATATATCGGTGACGATTTTGTTTTTATGCAGGATAATGCTCGGCCGCATACCGCTCGGGTAACTCAAGCTTATCTTAATGATATGAATATCACTGTTATGGAGTGGCCGGCGAGATCACCGGATATGAACCCAATAGAGCACGTTTGGGACTTGCTGAAAAGAAAAGTTAAGTCCAGAATTCCAGCTCCTGCCAACGTGGGTGAACTGCGAATCGCCGTAGTTGAGGAATGGCGGAGACTATCCCAGGAGACCATCGATAACATTATTCTCAGTATGCCTAGACTGGTAGAAACTTTAATAAGAGCACGTGGAGGAAATACGCGATATTAATCACCATTTTTCTAATTTAATTTATTGTTATTTTAATATTAAATTTCACTTTTCCCGGTTACATGAAAAGTTCAAACATGTACCATTTTTTACAAATAGCCTTTACTCGCAAAATCTGTTCTTAATGTGATCTTATTTTAAGTAAAACAAATGAAACTTTAAATAACAATTCTTTTGTTATTTAAAGTTTAGTAAGTAGATTTTAAAATAAAACCATATTTTTTTAATTATGGACCTTTTTTTTATGTTCCGCTAAATATGCCGGCGAGTTTAGATATGAAGGCATAACATAAATCTATTCCTACATAGAAATATTTTTTATAGCAAATTGCTTATTAATCAAATCAATAATCAAAATTAGGTCTGCCTGTTTGGCACTGAGCACATCCACCTGGTGAAGTCGTAAGGACTATATATTTACGAATAGAGTATGGCCCAAAATAAGAAAAAATAACACAACACGGTTGGGCTTTAGTATACCGGACGCGAAGGAGGGGGAAGGGGAGGGGGGAGGGGATATACCCCCACTCCAAGTAAAACGTTGCGAATCTTAGTAGTTTCCGAGATATTAATTTATTTAAATTTTGAGGTTAGGTTTTACTTTTATGTTTTAATTAATTATACCTACTTTAAAGTACCTTACCTTTTGTTTTAGGTAATGGAAAAGGTTAATTTCTTAATTAGAATGGGCTACGCCAGAAGACTCGCTTCATCGCCCTTGAATGAAGCGAGCCTACGAGGCCGAGTAGAGCGAAGGGGGGAGGTGGCGAGCGAAGCGAGCCGGCGACCTCCGGCGCGAAACGAAGGTCGAGTCGTCGAAGACCTCCTACGCGAGCTTCTGGCTTCGCGCTTAAAAAAAAACACTCTAGGGGCAGGGCAGACAAGACTGCGTGGAGTCGGGGTGTGCAGATTCGGTTTTGTGTATGATATGCCTAATTATACATATAATAACATACCTTTATACCTTTCTAGTTAAATAAATAAACCTATAACCTTAAAACGTTTTTTTTTAACCTTGTAACCTTTAAACTGAAAAACGCGTAAAACGATAACTCATAGATTTGAATTTTGGCGCCAATGCACGCGGTTCGTTTTTCCAATAATCGGTACACAATAATATGATTATTACACGATTATTAACATTTTATAATACTTTTTAAGTTTGGAACGGATTTTATAATACGTAAACGAAACTTTAGTACGCCAACTAAACGTCAATGAGTCTGTAATCTATGGCAAATGTCGTAAGAAATAGTCAAAAGTGGTGAAAATTCGCAGTAAAATATTTTAGTGCAAGGCTTAACACATCAAGGTCTTTCTGTAAAAAAAACATGAACCTCCAACTCAGCGTCCGGTATACTAAAGCTGAGCCCACAACACACTTACCAAGGCAAAAGAAACCATTTACGAGAGGTCCTTCGACATTTGCTAATATCACAGTCAATCCAGTTTTTTCCGACACATATTTATTTACAGGTATCACGTCGGATGCTTGTATGGAAGATTTTAATTTGAAGTGTGACTGTGACATATTTAATATTACAAATAACTTTATTAAAGTAAACGGTAAAATTGATAACGATTGACAGAAGACCGAAAACCAAACAACAATTTTAATGAACAATATTAAAAACTCATAAACCAAATACTAATTACAAAAATTATTAAAATCCGATTTAAAATTGAATCACCGACACCGATTTATCTGGATTTATCAGCCCGGCGACTTCTTTGAGCAGAGACAAGACTACAAGTAACCACAGATAAGGTATTAGTACGTAACAAGTAACCAACCAACGACAAGTAACTTAGCCCTTTGTTAGGTATGTACAGAAGGATGTGCCCTAACATATTTAAATTGAAGCTTCCTATAACCTTTAAATGGCGCATGGGCGGAGCTTAATGCGGGCATTAGGGCTGAAATTATCGATACCTTTGATTATGTCGATACTTAAGTATATACTCGATATAAAATTAACAAAATATAATTAATAAATAATTAAACATAATTTTTGAAATACACTAGTATTCGTATTTTATAATGAACAAGCTGATGCCCGCGACCCCGTCCGCGTGAATTGAGGTTTTTTGTAAGAAAAATTTTTGTATGAAAAACAATTTTTTTACTCATCGTTTCGTATAAAAGACAAAAATTCATTCGGAGGAAAAATACGGAGAGAGCTGATAATTGAGGATTTCGAAGACGGATGAAGAGCACAGCCAGGGTATTCAAGATAGGTGGGGTGTGCTCGACCAAATGTAACTCGAAACTTCATCCAATTGACAGTGTGCTGAAAAAAAATTCAAAATGGCGGATTTAAGATGGCCGCCATACAAATTTCGTCGGTGTCTATCTCGGAGAGTATAAAAGATCGAAGAGTGGTTTCTTGGCAAAAGATGATCAGGACATGAAGGTCTACTTGATGAACAGGAAAAAATTCAAGATGGTGGAATTTATTTTTCCATAGAAAATGTATGGCGAATATTGAAGAGGCTTACAAGTGTAGAACTATGCAAGACTTTGATGCGGTTTTTTTACAAGATTTGTTCTGTATGGAAGAATTGTCGGTTTGCTGTTAGGAAAGCCAAGATGGCGAAGTTCAATGGCACCCAAAGGTACCCGATTGTCAGTGGTATGATATTGATATTAATCAACTAAGGAAGGTTTCTTTGTGTTTTTACTTCTACAGTCTCTTACACTGTATGCATGTCTGGAAAGTTTATTTACATTAAAAGGCCCTTTTAGATATTTAAGGGGTCTCAGCTGTTTTATGTTTTCTTATGAGAATTTTTTTTACGTCTGTCGGATGCGTGGCACTCTGGCGCTTCCACTGTGCACGCTAGCATAGCAGTGTGTTGTTTACTTCAGAACACGTAGGCAGTAAACACTAGGATAGAAGGAGAGCAAGTAAGTAGACAGTGGGCCGCGCGGTCTACGCGGGCGGGTGCGGTTCCATTTCAAAATTTGTTTTTAAAGAAGAACTCTCGATAATTTTTCGGAGATAAAATATATGGAGGTGTTTATTTCAGAAAGTACCTATACTAAATGGAAGAGTGGAGTGAAAGTACCTATACTAAATCGTTAAGGGATCAACGCACAGCCTAAACCGCTGGGGTTAGCAACTTGAAATTTTGACAGGTTCCTTTTGAGACGTAGGCGCTCAATAAGGAAAGATTTTTCAAAATTACACTCCTACGGGGGTGAAATAGGGGGTGAAATTTTGTATGAAACTCTGGGTTGGCACTGAGAATTTCTTAATTGAAAAACCCAATACCTAACTTTTATGCCCGACCGGGAATCGAACCCAGGACCTCATGATCCGCAGTCGACTATGCTAACCACTAGACCAACGAGGCAGTCAAAAAAAGTAATTAGTTAAAATGATACATAATAACTGCAATGAAGGGACCAAAAACCACTTGAATAGACACTGTAATTTTCGAATACGAGACACCATCCCGGAGATCGGGTGTCTTAATCACAAGATTATCATCGCTACAGCCTAAAATGAGTTTGGCAATATTATAAGTAGAAGCTGACTGTTCAATTTCATCTCTCTACCCCTCTGAGTGAGAAACAGTAAGAGTGATATGAAATTTTAATTTTATCGATACTCAATTTATTTGTAAACAATACAATCCCCACACTATATAAACACTCAAACAAAAACTAATGAAATAATCCAAATTTTCAGGGATAGCGCAAAAATTGACGTGTTTTGGATTCAGTAAAGAAGAAACTAAGCTATAATTAGTTGAAATAACTTAAAATACTCACCACAAAAAGAAAAATAAAAACAACTATGTTACTCACTTACGAAATGAAATTCCTGGGCGTTTTACAATACTATTATTACGACACCCCACAACTGAGCACTTCACCATTGTTGATTACACAAAACTAAGCAAAAACACATAAAAATATTATGAAAATATTCACAAAACTGGTAATTAGCCACAACCAAAACACCGGAAGCAATACAGACGCCATATAAAGGTTATTCATAAAAATTGGCTTCAATAGCAAAATTTGATGACGTCATATGACAATTGCCTGACACGTTCACGCAATAACATAATACACCTGTCTCATTCTAAAAACGTAGCTTTCAATAAGTAAGACTAGTCAAAACATAGTAGTAAATGTTTTATTAACAAAATGCATCGTATAACTATAATTGAGTAAAATGTAACACATCCATCTCTATATACCTAATCAAAGACTTAGCCATACAGACATATTAAAGAAAAGCAGACTTAACATTTTCACACCTACATAGACAAGTGTATGAGAATCTGATGATGAAATGTCCTTTTCCCTCCAAGCAAAAATGTCTATGTTCCTATCTTTTTTTTTATTTGTTGCAACACTGTACAATACCAACTCGCACATTGACAAAAATTCAATGCGTGGCAGTCCGTTAAGACATGAGACATACACTTATAGACATACATTTGTTTACATTGCGTTGTCATCAATTGTTTGTGAAACTTAGAGGTTTAGTAGCCAATATTTATTGAAATAAAATGGTGAAGTGTTGTGCCTCCCTGTGTTACAACGCTTCTTACAGGAAAACCCCAGAAATAACTTTCCATCGGTAAGTAAATTTCATGATTTATTGAGTTTTTTTCGTTTATCGCATCATATCAAGGTAAGATATCTAATATTTATAGTTGTTAAGACGAAATATGTAGCCATGCCAATATTATAGCTATAATGTTATGGTTTTCTGTAGAAATACATGTTTTATGTTGAATAATTAATGATTAAACGAACTTACCTGTACGTGAAATTCTATCTTAATTATACGAAGGCTTTGTCCGAAGAGCTAGAAACTTTAAGTCCGAAGAGAAGAAATCAAGTACAATCATCGATATATATGTAGGTACTAGATGGGCCCTTTCATAGAAAAAGGTTGGGCGACCGACTATGAGAACGCGTTCCTATCCTGTCTTTGTCCCCATCGTAGCGCTGTCACGGTCGCTCGTCGTGTAGATAATTTGTTATTCTTAGGTTAACATTTAAAGTCTTATTAGTTTGGCACTGTACAATTTTTATTTTAAGGTAAGTGTTTCCAGTCACAATTATACATTTCCAAAAAAACGTTATTTAATCTTCCTATTTAATATTTTTATCCATTGCGCAATCATTTAATTTCCGCGGCAAACTGTATGATATTTTTTTTTTTACTAACTGGCCTTACGGCTTCTATGGCTATGGCCCATATTATCTATGACGGAGTCATACGTTTTCAAGCTTTCATTCAAATGTTGCAAGCAAGTTCCCGCTTTTCAGACTAGATGGCGTTGATGGTGTTGCTAAAAATACGCCCACATTCTTTGTTTGACAAGGCCCGTCTATGTAAATTGAGGTCGTTGAGTACAATAGATGTGTCCCATGTGGTGTTATACTTGGGCAACGGTGGACGCAATCTAAACACCCCCTTAAGGAAACGCTTGATATGATCATTATTGGTTAATTCTTGGCCGAGAACGAGAGAAAGAGCTGATCTACAACTATTTAAAGTTCCATATTTTGCACCACACTCATACAATTGTGTTAAAAACATCATAATACTTTGTACAGATCCCAAGTAAAAATTGATTTTATTCGATTTGCAAAATATGAACCACTTTTTTAAGCATGTGTCGTACTGCTTTACTGAGTTTTCAGAAAGTGATGCCAACATTATAGGAAAGGAAGCTGGGGGTACACCTATTCTCAAGAGTGACGTCCTGATAATATCCCGGCAACCAGGGTAATCTTCCGATGCTCATCTCGATTGCTGGAATGGGAGATAATCAAAGTGTCAGAGGGCTGTAAGACCAGCGGTTTAGAAATTAATAGACTTTTAAATAAGGGGTACCATGGTTGCGTGGGCCAAAATGGGACTACCACGATTCCCCTAGCCTTGTCATTAATAATTTTCCTCAGTGCCTTCAATATAACGGCAAATGGTGGAAAACTATAGAAATAAAGATCTGACCACGGTATTGTAAACGCATCTATTATAAAAGCATCTGGGTCTCTGTGCCATGATATGTATTTAGCACATTTCTTGTTCAGCCTACTCGCAAATATGTCAATTTCAGGATTTCCAAAACGTTGCACAATTTTTTCAAAAGCAATATCTGACAGCTCCCATTCAATATCTGGATGGACACGTCGCGATTCTGTATCCGCAACATTATTATCGACTGAGCTAATGTATGACGCGAAGACGTCTAGATTACGTGCTTCACACCACTGCCAGAGTTCCCTAGTAACGTTTGTGAGATGAGGGAACTGGACGCCTCCCATGCTGTTTATATATGAAATCGCCGTAGTATTATCAATCCGTAAAAGAATTTGACAGTCGTGAAAAGATTTGGCAAAGATTTTCAAACCAAAAAAGGCAGCTAAGAGTTCTAAATAGTTGATATGTCGAGAACGTTCACTGGCCGTCCACATCCCACTAGCGCGTTCCCCACCACAGGCGGCTCCCCATCCCGTAGTTGAGGCATCGCTATAGATTTCCAAACAAAACTCATTTTGTTTAATATCATTCATGGGATTAACCATCGTATGAGACCACCACTCAAGATCTGGTAGGTAATACTGACTGTGGAATGCTAATGTGTTTGTCATAATTAGTATCACCTTTCAGGGTTAAATATTTACATCGCTCCAGTTCTTTTGGGTTGGCTATAGACATCCGGTACTCGCTTTCAGGGGTGGGGAGGGGTGGGGAGGGTGGGGAGGGGGGAGAGGGGGGAGAGGGTGCCCCCCCTCTTTGTTCCCCCCACCGGAAAGGCATAGTTTTTTTTTATGAATTTTTAAAAATCTCATTTTGAGGTTATGTTTTCATACATTTACAACGCGTGCAGGGGTGGGGAGGGGTGGGGAGGGTGGGAAGGGGGGAGAGCGTGCCCCCCCTCTTCGTTCCCCCCACCGGAAAGGCATAGTTTTTTTTTTATGAATTTTTAAAAATCTCATTTTGAGGTTATGTTTTCATACATTTACACAACAAAAATTAAGCTGCTCTATCAATTTTGGTCTAGTGATAATGTCAAAATCAAAATAACGAGTGAAACGGAACGCAAATCGTGTTGGCAGTGTTGAAATAAAACAATTATTACAATAATTGTTTTATTTACATCATAACAGTCATAGAACCAAGTCCCCACATATCTTGAGTCATCATACGCGAGTAAAACCTAAAGGTAGGTTAGGTTAGGTTAGAACATAAATATAACTGGTGCCCGGCCGCAGGCCGGGCACTTAGGTTCTATTAGTTTGAAATGAAAAATTAAATTGTAGGGGTTCTAAGCTCCCTCTAACCACTAGACTATGGAAAACCTAAAGGTAGGTTAGGTTAGGTTAGAACATAAATATAACTGGTGCCCGGCCGCAGGCCGGGCACTTAGGTTCTATTAATTGGAAGTTAAATTAGGTTGGGTTAGAACATAAATATTTTTATACACTTAGGTTCTTTGTAAATGTATGAAAATATAACCTCAAAATGAGATTTTTAAAAATTCATTTAAAAAAAATATGCATTTCCGGTGGGGGGAAAAAGATGGGGGGCACCCTCCCCCCCCTCCCCACCCATCCATCCCCCTCCCCACCCCTGCACGCGTTGTAAATGTATGAAAACATAACCTCAAAATGAGATTTTTAAAAATTCATAAAAAAAAAACTATGCATTTCCAGTGGGGGGAACAAAGAGGGGGGGTACCCTCTCCCCCCTCCCCACCCTCCCCCACCCTCCCCTTCCCTGAAAGCGAGTACCGGATGTCTATATAATACCCGTTCTTTTGTATAAAGCCAGCCGTATTTAACGGCTGGACAGGCAGAGGTAAGTAGCCCCACTAAACGAGCGAATTCTCTAACTTTACAGTGTTTTATACTAAGGAATTTACTGACTTCAATTTTAATTCTTGATACTAATACCTAACCTACTTACCTCGGCTAACTTATATTTGAAAATGGTCGGTATGTCACCAGGAGATAGAATAGAACGGAACACACTACGTTCTATTAAATCAGCTGTAATATGCTAGGAGCATATAACACGACTTGATGAATTGGGCTGTCAGTCTTTTCTATTAATATTTTTCATCCATTAGGTTTCTCAGGTAGTCATCCTTTGGAAACCTGAAATTAAAAGAAAGTTATAAACTTATAATAAAAGAGAGAATAGCCCGCCAACCCGCATTGGAGCAGCCCGCCAACCCGCATTGGAGCAGCGTGGTGGGTCTAAGCTCTAATTCCCGCTCTCCTATGAGAGTGGAGGCCTGTGCCCAGCAGTGGGACGTTAATAGGCTGTAATGATGATGATGATGATGAATAAAAGAGTCGTCAAGTCCGGCCCTGTAATTTTTTCAAGTTCTCGAAATGTCAACAAAAGATTATTCAATATTCAACATAAAACATGTATTTCTACAGAAAACCATAACATTATAGCTATAATATTAGCATGGCTACATATTTCGTCATAACAACTATAAATATTAGATATTTAACCTTGATATGATGCGATAAACGAAAAAAACTCAAAGCTACATGATATAAGAAATTTACTTACCGATGGAACGTTATTTCTGGGGTTTTCCTGTACGAAGCGTTGTAACACAGGGAGACACAACACTTCACCATTTTATTTCAATAAATATTGGCTACTAAACCTCTAAATTTCACAAACAATTTATGACAACGCAATGTAAACAAACGCCATATGTCTCTTAAATGTCATAACGGACTGCCACGCATTGAATTTTTGTTAATATGTTCGTTGGTGTTGCACAGTGTTGCAACTAATAAAAAAAAAGATAGGAACATAGACATTTTTGCTTGGAGGGAAAAGGACAGATTCTCATACACTTGTCTATGTAGGTGTGAAATTTATGTTAAGTCTGCTTTTCTTTATTGTCTGTGGTCGAAATCCATTAAATTGGGGGCGCCACCCATCAGGGTAAAAAAAGGAAGCGCCAAATATTATGAGAGTAGGTTTGAGAAATAAACAAGGAAAGAAAACATTCATCATTATTTTGTACAACGTAAGTTGAAATTTTTAACAAATAACTACTCTAAATTACAATAAATTTTTTTTTTTTTTTAACTCGGCATACTTCACTTCATTATTCATACCTTTGTCTACACCAGCGCCATTGTGGGAGTTTTTTGAACTGTTAGACTTTAATCTAACTCTGTCCCAAATTTCATCCAGATCCGTTCAGCCGTTCTAGAGTGACAAACACCCATCTATCCATCCATCCATCCAAACTTTCTCTTTTTAACCGTCTTCATTATTTAGACTTTAGAGGTCGAATAATAGAATTAAACCACAATATGTTTCCAAGCTACGTAATACTTGCTGCCTGGGTCCGACTCGCAATTGGCCGGTTTTTTTATTATCTACGGCAACCTCAACTTGAAACCTATGCTACCAATCTATATACATAAAAATGAATCCCTATTTCCCTTGGTCACGGCATCACGCGTGAACGGCGGGACCAATTTCGCCAATTCTTTTTTTGTTGTGTTGGTTGGGACCCCGGGATGGTTTATAATCACAATTGGACACGGTAGGGGGCGCTGCAATCGGGTTCGAGGTTCAGGGTAGGACGAAGTCTGCCGGGGCCCGGGCCCCACTAGTAGTTCTATAAACTTCACTCAAATAGTATAGATTATCACTTTATTTTATTTGATTAAAGTAGATTGAGTTTTGTAAAACATATCTACTACACACTACAACTTAAAACTAAAATAACTTCCTACTTCTCTAATTTATAGCAACCACTGGACACTTTTTCAACTTTGCTCAACCGACTTTATAAAGCCGAATAAAAGAAATAAATGGACTTAACGTGACTTAAGTGAGGATAATTTTGAAGTTTTCAATCTCGGCTAGGTATTACACACAAAATTTCTCACTCCAGTAAGATACAGCAATCGGTGTACATTAAATAATTAAACTTTTTTTGTCCTCAACGATCCTTTACGGACAGTCTCAATGATACGCGAAGCCAAAACCATGTTTTGGCATTGATGCAGTCCTTTAGTGATTGATGCAAAAGATACGCGGTCGCACTGCAGTAAGTTGACATTGCTGAAAATTGGTACAATCAGGAATAGATCTATATTATAGCTGAGATAGCTGCACTGTAACTATCGCTAGAAAGGCTAATTTAGTTTCTGGTGGGTCCTAGGCTCTCCACTGGTGGGAAATCTGCCAGTCTGTCTGCATGCGTATGGGCCTTTCACTTGATATGGCCGCTCAAAGACGTGTTATGGTTACCAAAAATGAAGCATTACTAGGGATGCTGATTCTTGTACAGTAATCAAGTATGCACAGTTCCTATGTAAACAGTATAAAAACTGACGCTATTCATCGGGCCGTTCACTGGATATCACCTCTCAAAGACGCAATAAACTTACAAACTATAAATAATTATTAGCTATTATTAAATAGGATATAATATTTATGACTGACTGAGTAGTCAGTTTGACCTTTGAATAATAATATAAGTAACAGGCCAGCAAAAGCTGCGAGGAGGTATTTTGTAGAAAGGTCAGTCCTACATTACTCTTCTTCTAATGTCCTGGGTAGTTATCACATGTAATCAATGTCGTATATCACAAGGTGCTTCACTGAGGAGAATCAAACCAAGTGTAACCACCCCATGCAGCAAAATACAAAGCTTCATCAAAGCAAATGTCTTGCCGACACGCCTTTGAAATACTTGATTTTTGTATGTATTTTTATAGAATTTTTATTTTCTTTAATACATATATAATATTATCCCAATGAACTATTGAACTCAATGCATTTTTGAAACGATAGTTCCTTATGGGACGATGCGGAGGGGTACCCTAGCCCGCAAAAACGTCCGAACGAAAATACGTGAAGTAAGATTTTTATGTACGTTTATTCGAAATTAAACCTTAACACAAAATCATTAAGCTTAAGCATAAGTTCTCATCGTAAACCCGTCGTATTCGGACTATTTTCATTTGTTTTGACAAACACTTTGTATCTAGATGCTGCCCAGGGTCTCATGATGAAGCCAGGAGGTGGTCATAGGAACTCCCTAAGTTCTCATCGTAAACTCCTCGTATTCGGACTCTTTTGATTTGTATTGACTAGCATATTGTACCTAAATGCTGCCCAGGGTTTCATGATGGAGCCAGAAGGTGGTCATGGGAACTCCTGTTGTTATCGTAAACCTGTCGTATTTGGACTCTTTTGATATGTCTTGACAAGCACTTTGTACAGGAACTCATTAAGTGATCACTGATCATAAATTCTTTTTAATCCATAATTTTTTTTAACATGTTTTTGAACTGATTTTTTTTACAATTATTTATCAGAATATAAAAATTTAACACTATTTGACACCTCTACTCGTTATCATTTGGCCATAGCCCAGCACGCTGGTAAAAAAATCTACCGAGCCGACAAAGATGCAGTTTTATGTTTTAGATATTATGTTATACACTTTTGTGAAGTACTAATTGTCGTTTCAAAGTTATAAAGCCACAATGGAAAAAATTATATTTAAAGAAAATTAACACTAATATACCCAAATAAGAAGAAGAATAAAAACTTGTGTGTTCATCAATAATATAATATATTTTCAATACAATGGCAGCGTTTACATTTTGATGTTACTAAACTTATGAAATATAATAAATATAATAATACTATCGGATTCAGTTCAAAGATTTAAGGCACAGCCAAGAAGCGTTGTTACTTGTTTAGTTTAACAAAAAATACAAAATATTAATTACTACTTATCTATTAAAATCTTAGAATTAAGTTTTTATATTGATTAAGCAAAAAATAAAATAAAAAACCGGCCAAGTGCGAGTCGGACTCGCGCACCGAGGGTTCCGTACAAACCTGTAGTAAGTTTTAAATTAAATGTTTTTTTTAAATATTTGAGTTGATTGAATGAAAGGTAAATTGCGGTTTACGATTTATGACGTATTAAAAAATAACGACCAAAGATGTAAAACGGTAATAATTACCTTTGTTAATGAACCGCAAAACTAACTTTGTTTGTAGAGGTTTACTGTTAATATCAAAAAAACTATGCTAGTTAGAGCTATAGTATAGTTAGGCTATAGTTTTCCTGTAAAATATACATAAATTCCTATTGACCATAATTATTTCAGATTTTTCGATTGGTAAACTCCGGAGTAAAGGGGGGGGGGGGGGACGGTATTTTTTTGACTTTTTCCCCGATAAATCAAAAACTATCATGACTGATGAAAAATAATTAAAAATCTGTTTTAGAATGTACAAAGTAAACCCTTTCATATGATACCCCACACAGTACAGTTATCTCACTTTTAAATTTCAACCCTCCGATTTTCCCCCCTTTTTAAATAAGAACAAAAATAATTTCCATATTTTTTTAATTCCAGTGTCTTTGGGCCACTAATATACACAACTTTTCCAAATTTCATGTCGATAGCTTTGGTAGTTACTGAAATAATCGAGTGTGACGGACGGACAGACGGACAGACGGACAGACGGACATACAGACGGAGAAAGTCGCACCATAAGGGTTCCATTTTACCATTTTGGTACGGAACCCTAAAAAGGTTCACTTAAAAATTATCTAATGCGTAAATAAACTCTCTTATATACGTATGTAATACAACTTATTTGTTAAAATGTGATGCTTCCATAGAGTCGAATGCATCGAGCTGCACGTTGATTCTGAAAACAAAAAATGGGTTATTCCGTTTATCCACCCAAAAAAAGCAAAAAGGTTGTTTCCAATATAAAGAGTGAGAAATTATAACCAATTAATCCTACTGCACAGTCATAAAAAAAAAATTGGCAGTCATAGAGACTGCCGATAGAAGTGAAAACGACTTTTTTTAAAATTAAAATTACTTATTAAAATATAAATCTTAACACTACGGCATTAAAGTTTAATTTCAAATGTGGGTCACGGTCACGCGAATCTACATTTTTATCCCCTACCAAAAAATGCTCAACGCGCCTAAAGAAGTTTTCACTTCAAAAACAGTGGTTATCTTCAAATAAAAAATGAGGAACCGACATAACTCATCGCCACCCGCATAAGGTGTCGAAGTTGAAATGGCAACCGATAGACGAGAGCCCCAAGGGCCAAGGTACTGGACCGGCGAACTCGCGCCGAAAAGAGCAGAAGCTTGGCAATGACATCAAACCAGTCACAGGGAGCCGCTAGATCCAGGCCGGCGTTGTGTGGCTTGTCCGTATAAAAAAAGTCCGAACAAAATAGTGCGGAAAAAAAACGACTTTTCTTATGTGCACGATGTAACTACCTATAATTTGAATTGCATGTTTACCTAGTGCCTAAGCCATTGAATATTTTGTATACCTACTACTTGTAATTCTGTTGGTGGTTCAAATAAATTAAATTAAATTAAAATGACTGAAAGTGATTATCATGCTAGGCTCGCTGCTACAATCTCAAACCGACTGAAGGTTATTTATATAATTTCAACGACCTCAATTTACTTAGACGGGCCCTGCTATACAAAGAAAGCGGGAACTTGCTTGCAACATATGCCCCATCTTGAATAAAAGCTTGAAAACGTATGACTCGGTCATAGATAATATAGGTCATAGCCATAGAAGCCGTAAGGCCAGTTAGTAAAAAAATATCAAACAGTTTGCCGCGGAAATTAAATGATTGCGTAATGGATTGAAATATTAAATAGGAATATTAAATAACGTTTTTTTGGAAATGTATAATTGTGAATTGAAACACTTACCTTAAATAAAAATTATACAGTGCCAAACTAATAAGACTTTAAATGTTAACTTAATAATAACAAATTATCTACACGACGAGCGACCGTGACAGCGCTACGATGGGGACAAAGACAGGTTAGGAACGCGCTCTCAATGTCGGACTTCCGACTTTTTTATATGAAAGGGCCCATCTAGTACCTACTATATATCGATGCATAATTTATTTTTATTTATGACTGAAAGTTGTTTATATCCCAAGCGAAGTTAAACTTACTAAACTACAAACCACAAGATTTTAAATCACATCAACTATGATAAGAGTATTCGAACATCGAAACACTTTGCCGTCGTTAATTTAAATTAACAAATTCATTACCACCGATTTTAAATTTCGCAACATTTTCGTTTGGAGTGCTAGTAACGATGAAAGGACGAACTTGAGCTCTAAAACAAGGAAAATAAGTCACTTTTACTAGTTTATTTTAACGCAACAATGTTTCGATTCTAGAATGCTCAACTACGGCATAATTTAAAAACTTGTGGTATGTTCAGGCTCCCTTTCCATCAGGGATGTGCTACGTTGCTAGATGTGTGTTAAAACCACCAATGGAATCCCCTGATGTTCACAGTTTACCTGTGGTGGAGAATCAATGAAATTATGTATTTATCTAATTAAATAGGATTCATGGATTATAAAAAAACGTATTTATTTTTCTATTTCGTTTTAGATTGCTATTTATTTAGATAAAATAAAACTATAAAATACAGCAATCCGCCATAATGGATTAAACACCAAGACGCGAATGACGTCACAATTGTTTGTTTTCGAGCTTTGACAATCACACTATTGTTTACTGCACGCTGCACAGAGTACATTGGTAAAAACAATAGTGACGTCACAAACGACGCCATGACACCGGCAAGCGTTTTGGCGTGAACTTTAAAATTTAAATTTCAAATGCCAATTTTATCTACCAAACCGTATTTTTCTGCTGAAATAAGTAATTTTTTCGAAATAGTAGATTCTTCCGAACATAATCTGCCCATTTTTCAAAATCAGTCATCATGCCTATTATGGCTATAGATGTGTGTAAGGTACTCACTTGTCGAAGGCCGCCTTCATATCCGCGACCTTGGTCGGATGGCACACGACGGCCAGTTTGCCGGACTCCGCGTCGAACAGGCGGGACAGCCAGCGCGTCGCCGCCGCGTGGACTTCCTTCTGAGTGACCGCCGCTATGGCGCACACTAGGTCACTACACAAAATAAAAAGATTCCTTTAAACTCAAACTCATTTTTTTTTATTTAAATAAACTTATTAAAAAATATGCTTTTGAATCGTCGAGTGAATCTATTTATTTATTTTATTTATTTATTTAGTACCAAACTTAAAAACTAAACATAAAAATTTAAAGGACATGTACAAGGACAACTTATCTCTTGAAGAGATTTCTTCCAGCAGCCCTAGAATGTGAGAATGGTGAAAAATAGATAAAGCTGAGTAGGTACTTATAAACAAGAAAATATAAAACTTTTTATTAAGACTCATGATAGATATCATAAAAATATAATATATACAGGGAATACACAATTAATAACGTACATACAAAAAAAAGTACTAATATACATACATATTATATACATAATACATAATATAGATTTAGGGAACCAGAAGTGGAGTAAAGTGAAACTAAGCAAATATAACAAACCACAATTTATTCTACTAAATGATTTTAACATATCACACATAAAATAACCAAAAAGGAACACACTTAAATCTGAACACAATTATGACTCATTAAGAGTTTCACAATAACGCAGTTTACAGCTCGGAAGGTGACAAAAGAATGACTACGCGGTAATACAGAGAGCGCTTTTTATACACGTTCCTGCCCGCTTTTATAGGTTTTAGTCGGGTACCTACACTACTCACAATAATTTTGCTAACTCGGCCTATCCTGATTGTGCGCCGCCCTCGGCTGCACCGGAAACAATTTCATCAGAAGCAGGAAGAGCTGGTGTGCGTATGCCATCTTCATTAGCTCCCCCTCTTGCGGTGTCTCCTGAACTAGTGAGGGCACCCAAAGATTCACCCGCATCGTCACAGTTACTGTCATCAGAACCTGCATAAGACACAAATGGTTGATTATTCATGACGATGCACGCTATTGCCTATTCTGACATTCATCACGCATACGAGGCCCTCATTCAAAATAACAACTTTCGCTACACAAAATAAAACGCTTCACATTCAAAAGTATGCATACTTCTCCAGACATTACGTCTCAGTTAATCTCATACCTGAACTTGCAAGTTCACACACACACCACGTTAAAAACGTGCCAGGACAGAGCCTGATGCGCATTCAGAGAACGCGACTTCCCAGGACAAAACCTGCCAGGACACAGCCTGATGCGCATTCAGAGAATGCGACTTCCCAGGACAAAACCTGCCAGGACACAGCCTGATGCGCATTCAGAGAACGCGACTTCCCAGGACACAGCCTGCCAGGACACAGCCTGATGCGCATCTAAGAGACGCGACTTTCGAAGCCAGCCACTCTAGGTCGCCAGCCTCGGAAGCACGCTGCATCGGGGCAACACCAGTCATACAGCTCGACCAGCAAGGCAATTCGCCTCACACCCAAATACATCAAACGTGCTACTGTAATCATAATAAAACATTAAAATGTTCGGTTGAATCTTACTTTCAAAAAATGCAGCGCAACTCTCGGGACACCATTCTCCTTTCCAAGGAACCATGTACTGAGCTGCAGAAGTCTTTAGTGCGCTCACGAACCTACCCAAAACCATGGGTACCATTGTGATTTTCAAGATGAACCGGGTCCATACTTGGCCCGAGGTTGACACACACATTCGTGTGCATCTCCCCGTCGGTGGTAGCCATTCTACCACCCACCTGACAGAGTGCTATGCTACACTCCTCGCAGGTCTGCCGACATAACCTTCTTCTCAATCTGCCCACTACATACAACGCTGTCCGCTGTCATCCACTAGCCTAACAGAGCCTAAAGTAACCTAACCTAACATGTAAGCTTACATTTTGACCTAACAACTGAACTAATAAGTAGCCTAACGTTTGACCTAACAACTGACCCAACGTCTGATTTACGACTAACCTAACTTTACTAGAGAAAGCATGTAACTAAATTGGATGACAGCAAGCAGAGCCATAGGCAATGTTTATGCAAATTAAGTTGAAAGTGTCTGTCACCGAAGAACGTGCCGCGTAGTCCGAAGCACGACTTCGAGGTACCACTCCAAGGCACCGCTCCAGGACCCCGCTCCAAGGCACCACTCCAGGGCACACCTCCAGGGCCCCGATCCAGGGCACCACTCCATGGCGCCAAACATGTAACAGAAATTAAAACCAAATCGTTATCACGAAACGACGTGATCATCGTGGCTATCCATACATAGCAGGTAGTCAACGCATAGTCAATTACCTTCACAAGCTCTCTGACTTAAAAGTTCATTACCAGCACAGTTACCAGTACCAGCACAGGTACCAACAAAATTATTTGACTGCTTCAGCAGAGCTCATACATACAAAGCCGATAGAACTCACAGAACCTGTGGAGCTCTCAATAGAGCTGGTAGAGCTCCTAGATACAGTAGCGCTGGTAGAGTACCAAGACACAGTAGAACTCGTAGAGAAACAAGAGACAGTAGAGCTGGTAGAGCATAACGAGTCAGTTGAGCTCATAGAGCAACAAGAGTCGGTAGAGCTGGTAGAGCCCTCACTAAAGGTCGCTCAACCATAGTACAAACTCACAGTTGTACCATGTCGAAACAACTTTGAACATTCAAAACATCAAACATCATCATCGATGAACACAGAAAATGAAGAAAGTTTACTCATACCAGTTATGTTCAACCATATCGAGTAGGCTAACGAGCAGCCTCGCGCACTATACAAGCGCGCAGCCCTGCGCGACCAGTAGACGCGCAGTGTCACGCCTCACAGCGTGGCATGCGAGCGCGCAGCATCGCACCCTAGGCGAGCGCGCAGCCATGCGCAACCAGGAGCGCGCAGCATCGCACCCTAGGCGAGCGCACAGCCATGCGCAACCAGGAGCGCGCAGCATCGCGCACTAGGTGGGCGCGACCAGTGGACACGCAGTGTCATGCCTTAAGCGCGGCAGGCGAGTGCGCAGCAACGCGCACTAGACAAGCGCACAGCCCTGCGCGACCAGCAGACGGGTAGTGACGCACTTCACACACGCGGCATGCGGGCGCGCAGCCCGGCGCGACCAGATCGCCTCACACGTGGTGAGCGCCGAAGACGAAAGGAACATAGAACAGAAAATGAACCTGTGACCAGTAGGTCACAGCAACACGTCATGTCCATCACAGGTTCTGAGTACCTTTACGAGCAATTTATAGCATCGACGATCAATTGTCCTAACCAGCTGCCACTGGGCCTCATACATTCACAACTGAATTTTAACTTCATTGCACTTTATGTAATCCTTGTTTAGTGCGGATTACAACCATTTTGTTTATAAAAGCCTCGTATGTAAAATTACTAACGAGAAAAAGTTAAGATTCTGACAGGTAGGTATGTAGACTCGTAATCGATTTGTATGAAAACAAACTTTAACTATCCACGAGGGTAGATAAACAATACTTCTCTAATCAAAATAGAATGCAACATTCAACAACAAATTACGTAACCTGGTTCGGTAATATTAAAGAAAATAACCTGTAAAACTCAAGTTAACGTTTATCAGAACTATAAATATGTTTGCTCGTCCATACCTGACCTCAACAATTTTTATTAAAATCGAGAAGGTATTCGCAAAATGTATTCACGTTAACTATTCAAAAACGCATTGATATCTCAGGAACACACAACCAACTTACTTTGAGACACTTTTTCTAAGTAACAAGTCATGTTAAATAAAACAATGAAATCGTAAAGTAGGTAGGTAACAATTTTTACGTATCGTACTTCAATTAAATTCCCAGATGTTGGCTTTTAGCTATCTTTACGTATGAAACTTTATGAATTTTAAATAACAACCCTCATTTTAAAAACAAAAAACTAAATTACGCAAAAACAATTTATCCGTACAGCATGTTTTAGCAAAACTCTTTATGACTCAAAACTCAGCAAACTTAGAGGTTTCAAGTTATGTATTCAAACTTAGGGTATGAGTCACCTCTTTTTCACAAAAATATTTTTGTATCCGGTCGGTACCCACAAAGGTTCTACTTTTGAATAAGATGTTTCTGCTAGACACTTTATACTGTTCACAAACTAGCATTCAGGGCGGTTTAGGGACTCAAATGTATGCGTTATGCCAATAACAACCACTGAGCCAACACAGCTTTCTAATTTAGTGGGAAATTATCATAAAATGGAAATCGCGTAATTACAATTGCGGTCTAAACCTTTTCTTAACACAATTAACAGTCAATTCAGTAACATGAATTACTGTTTATTTACTTTGTGGCTACGCTTGGTGGGTATTACATCCTTTAGCAAATAAATTAAATGGTCTTACCGATGTCGCATATTACGTCATATCACCAGAGGCTCGATGGTGTCATCACCTCACCACCATTCCAGGCAAATGCCAGGCGTAACACGGAAAAGCGCGCAGCACCGCGGCTCCGAGGCACGCAGCAAGGCACGACAGCGTGTCGCGCAGACTGAATTGCCCTCGTGAACGCTGCCCAGAGCGCCCACGTGGCGTGCACAGTTGCACACCCAAGCGCACTCGTGAGGCGCCTCAAGCACACGAGCTGTGCAACACCACAGCTCGGCCACACTCCGCGAGCCAGCGTTACCAATCACATGAAAACAAAACACAACTTTAGCACACAAATAAACACTGCACATTACGCGAGTCACCCTTCGAGAGATATCTTGATCGGTCACGTGATCAACTTTAAGCACTTTAAATTTGGGTATGTTCCTTTTTGGTTCATCTCGTATGTGGGCCTATTTAGCGGTCCTTTATCCCACTTCTGAATTTAGGGAACCAGAAGTGGAGTAAAGTGAAACTAAGCAAATATAACAAACCACAATTTATTCTACTAAATGATTTTAACATATCACACATAAAATAACCAAAAAGGAACACACTTAAATCTGAACACAATTATGACTCATTAAGAGTTTCACAATAACGCAGTTTACAGCTCGGAAGGTGACAAAAGAATGACTACGCGGTAATACAGAGAGCGCTTTTTATACACGTTCCTGCCCGCTTTTATAGGTTTTAGTCGGGTACCTACACTACTCACAATAATTTTGCTAACTATAGTATACATAATTAACAATAATAAACATAGAATAATATAATAATATAAAAGCTAATCATATAAAGAAGAAAGATAGTGCTGCTTCAGTCTCGATTTAAATGCACCCACGGATGGACTCTCACGAATATTCCCTGGTAGGGAATTCCAAAGACGCGCTGCTACCACCGCAAACGACTTAGCGTAAAATATGGTGTTCCATGAGGGTACTTCAAGTGACTTTTTCATCACACAGGAGCGCAAAGGTCTTGTTCGGGGAAGAGCATCCTGAAAATGCTCATGCAAATAAGGTGGAGAAGAGAACTTTAATATTTTAAAAAGTAATGTTAGAATATGAGCATTCCGGCGAAGGCGAATAGGGAGCCACTTCAGTTGTCGACGGAACTCAGATACATGGTCGAATTTGCGCAGTCCATAAATAAAACGGATGCACAAATTCTGAAGCCGATCTAGTTTGTCGAGTAACTCCTCTGTTGCATCCAAATAGCAAACGTCGGCATAGTCGATGAGGGGAGGGAGAAGAGATTGTGCTAACATAATTTTAGTGCGAAAAGGCAAAAAATTTTGAAGTCTGCGAAGAGAGTGAATGGAATAGTTCAAACGCCTACTCACCTCATTGATATGAGCAGACCATGAAAGGTTACTGTCAAATATTAAACCACTGGTTATCTACCACTGGTTCGGAATGTTTCCTACCGAGATGAACCAGCAAGGAACTCGGTGGTTGCTTTTTTTAAATAATTCATTTACTATTATTGGAACGAAGTTCCTTATCGCCCGTTACGAAAGGGGGCTGGGCGGAAAAAAAGTTGTAACGACAATTTTTATGTTGCTATGACTACTTGTGTTGTTGACTTCAAGTTGTTGAAAATAAAAAGGCGATATAATTTTAAAGAATTATGTTTTGAATAGTTACCTACGCTAGTTATTCCTTTCCTTTCGATTAATTAGTGAAGGAATTGTAATAATTGCATTTTACACAGAGAAACACGCGCACGCCGCACGGCTTACAACTATAGCAAAAAGTGTCGTTACATCTTTTGGTACTTCGTTCCACCGGGTGTCCCTTGACACCTCTCAAGTTTTTTTATATCAATGTGTACATAAGTAACCGCTGTTCTTAGCATTGCTGGATCGCAGTGGCGTGCAGTTCATAGAGGCATAAAAGCACTACTTACCCAGATGAAAATACGTCAATGTTCATTTTTCACCAAAACAGTTAGTAAACCGGTATTTTGACCAACTAATGCTTATTGCTTACCCCACCTTCAAACTCTGTGCACGCTACTGCTGGATCGAGTCAAATCCATGCTCCTCTATCATTTAAAAGATCCTCAACAGTATAATAAGCTTTTTCAGGAGCATACGTTTAATGGATGTCTTAAATTCCGGATTCCATGGAGATAAAAAATATAATATCTGGTCTTAAAAGTAGTAGTGCACCAGGCTGGGACAGTATTTCAGTTGAGGTTATCAAACTTTGTGCAAACTTGTTGGTTGATCCAATAGCTTACCTTTGCAATCAGAGTTTTGCTACAGGCCTAGTTCCAAATCTGTTAAAAAAAGCTATTGTTACTCCCATATTTAAAACAGGGGACAAAAATCTACCAGAAACTAATATTCAAACTTTTTCATTTATGGGTAAAAAAACAGAAATAAGTTTTTCGTAAGTTTCTTACGGAAGCGTAGCGGGGCAAATGGCACTTGATCTGTGAGAAAAAGTTGCATCTGCCCCGCTATGCGACGACGCCGAGGCTAGCGGGGACGATGGCACTTTTTTCCCAACTGCCCCGCTAGCGGGGCAGAGCCAGCGGGGCAGATGGGACCAAGTCGAGACGAGACTGAGACGAGACTGACTGACTGAGACTTACGCTGTAGAATTCTGTTATAGAAAAGAATGTTCATTCCCAAGAATGACTTTCTGACTATTTTGAGACGGAGCGATGGAGTCACGAGCCTATTGCGGCCTTTAGTTTGCCTATCGTGGGGAACGCATATTTATCATAGGGATCATTCCTATATCAAAAATAAATTATTTCTTACTGATTATTAAATAAACGATCTTCCAAAAGACCTAAAATTCACATTCTCGGTTAGTTTTAAGTTTGATAACCATTTTAAAATATAGATTAAAGAAAAAAAGTGGGTTGAAATTTGATGACGTCACAACTGTGAATTTTATACAATTTCCATACTAGAAGTGCGTTTTTATGTTTGATAAAGAGTTGCTGATTTGATTGAGTTGTCATCTCTATTGGGTATTTGACAACTAGTCAAATCAGTAACTTTTTCAAACGTCAAAACGCGTGCTTAGTATGGGACTTTTTATGAAATTTTGAATTGAAATGTCATTAATCGATAGTTTAAAATGGTTATTCAACACAAAACTAGCAGGGGACGTGGAAATTACGACTTTTGGGAGATCCTTTATTTAATATCACTAAAAAATAATTTATTTCACTAGTAGTCAATTATACCCAATTTCACTAAGGGCTTCAACACGAATAGATTAACTACGATTACATGGCGCAACCCTCCAAGATTCAAAACGTTTGAAAGTTTTGTGTAAGTATTTAAAAAATTTCATAAAAAATCCCTTGCTAAGCCGGCGTTTTGAGGTTTGAAAAAAAAAGTTGCTGATTTGACTAGTTGTCAAATACCCAATAGGGATGATGTGTCTCCTCCATTCCACGCGTCATTGGCGAGGTATATTGTACCCATTTGGTACAAACGCAAGCCATAAAACCAAGAATTGAATTGAATTGACAACTCAATCAAATCAGCAGCTCTTTATCAAATCTCAAAACACACTTCTAGTATGGAAGTTGTATAAAATTCACAGTTGTGACGTCATAAAATTTCAAAGCACTTTTTTTCTTTAATTTATATTTTAAAATGGTTATCAAACTAAAAACTAACGGAGGATGTGAATTTTAAGTCTTCTGGAAGACCCTCTATTTATTAATCAGTTAAAAATAATTAATTTTGATATAGGCATCATCCCTATTGCTGTACTCGCCGATTGTAAGTTTCCCCCGCTCTCCGTACGTAGTTGAGCAGAGACTGTTCCACCACATTGCCGACGCAGTTCTCCATCTCGACCACATCAAACAGCGCCATACTCTTTGCGGACGCGAATAAGTCCTCGTCGAATTTGCCGTCGGCGAAATATCTGTCCTAAAAAGATAAGGAGTAGGATTTTAACAACTCCCCACTTTAATTATTTTTTTACAGTGCTTCATACACAAGGAAAGTTTCTGAACTTACTTAAATACATATCAAGCGATATTTAATTATTTTTTAAATATTTTTAATATAAGAGTTCCATAATATGGGCTTTTGAAAGTAGTTTCGGTACTGCAATATATCGCGACTAGATGGCATAAATAAACAGTCGCGTAAAAAGACGGGATTAAAAATGCTAATGCTAAAAGGACATGACCAGTTTCTGCCCTCTAACTCGGGACAATGTGCAGGATTTTTGTTTTTACCGAGATAAAAATGATAAATGATTTATTTATTTCACATAGGACAACTTGTGTCACTTATGAAACGATAAGACTCTACCACCGGTTTGGAAAGATGATCAAAAAGCAGTAACGTTTAAAAATTAAAACAGAAATTATTATGGATTTATTATTCCGAAAAAGGTCAAGGTTAAAATGTCTAAAAAAACAATACGTTTATCGTTTAAATCTTGAGCATCCGCTTTCCTCTTTTAGGCACTACTCCATTTTGACGTTCCATTTTATCCATGCCTAAAATAATCTTGTAATCCTACATGAATTTATACCATTTAAGTACGTCTGTCACTATATTATGAAAAGGAAATAATTGTTTTGTTAATAATTATTTTTATTTGTTGACAAGCCTCAATGAAACGTGTAATTGATCGAACAAACACGAACACTTTTAAATAATCACTGCGTTTAAAGGAAGGCCCTTTGACATTGCATCTGTCTGCCATCTGTGGTCGAATAGTTGAACGCTAACCAAAACGTCTAAAGCCGTCTAGTAAAGCAGCAGTACAATGTAACGTGATTTATTAAAATAATTACATAATTCTTGCAAATATAGTTTTATTATTCCAGTATTATCCTCATCCCTGCCCAAATAATGCTAAGCTTAATTTTTTCCACGACAACTTGGTCGAATAGTTGAAAATAATTGTTTAGACTCGCTAACCACTTCTAGCGCCATCTAGTTTGGGAAAGCAGCAGTTATTTGGTGAAAATTTTCTTTATTTTTTGTGAGCCTTCGGACTTCAGAAACGGTTTTATCTGAAAACTATAAAATATAACAATTGCAAAAATAAAATCTTTGCTGCACATTGATTTTTGACACCTAGGCAATCTCCCATAGTTGCACTGGTCAAGTCTTTTTGGCACTGACGGTTTAGTGAACCGTGGCCTAGCGTCAAAGGTGTACCGGCAGTGGCGTACAGGTCATACAGGCATAAAAGCACTGTTTAACCCTAGTAAATTATACCCCTTACAAAATATTGAAAATAAAATACATTCTAAGCCCACTTTTCAAATTTCCGGGATAAAAAGTAGCCTATGTGCTATTCCAGACTATAATCTATCTCTGTGCCAAATTTCATGCAGATCCGTTCAGCCGTTCCAGCATGGTTGAGTAACAAACATCCATCCATCCATACATCCATCAATCCAAACTTTCGCATTTACAATATTATAGTATAGTATAGATTTTATGTAAATGTATTTGTTATTTACTTACACTAGCTGATGACCGCGACTTCATCCGCGTGGTTTAAGTTTTTTGATTCCCGCGGGAACTCCTTAATTTTCCGGGATAAAAAGTAGCCTCCGTCACTCTCCAGGTCCGCAACTATACCCTTGCCAAAAATCACGTTACGTTACGAAACCCATGAACATTTTGTATGGGAAAATCAAGGGAAATGTTTTTTCTTTTATTTTTCGTAAATTTTCCAACGTTTTTAATAGTTATTCTGCTAACATGCATGGGACGGAGACAAATACAACAAATTAAAACGATGAAAATAAGTCCAGCCGCTCTCGAGTTTTAGCGAGACAAATGAACAGCAATATTGAGTTATATATATTGACAGAAAAGTTCAGGGAACATTAAAGTTGAAAGCTAACATATGTCCTCATAAGTTTGAGTGTCAAAAGGCAGTGAAATATATCAATATTAGGCAAATTATCACTTTGTCCTTTGACGAAGCCTTCTTCCACTATAATGAAATAAAAACTACACACTCTTAAATAAAAAAGAAACAAACGTCTGTACGTAAATAAACACGAACGAAGCTAGAGCCCTGGCCGCGACTGAAACGAATACTTGAATGATTCGTGGAGCGGCGATCTCGAATAGGAGCGATGACGTCACAGGCGAATCGGAAACCACAGACGTTCCGTACTAAAATACGTAAACTTCAATAATCTATTTCATATTTAAGTCATTTATTGATGGATTAAAAAATTGAAAAATTTCTTTCAGTGATTGATTAGTTTTGATTTATATTTAATACTATTACGTTGAATATAATATTAACCACATCATGAAACTTCTCCATTGCTACATTCATACCATACCCTTTGCCTACACCAGCGCCACTGTGGACTCTTTTTCAACTTTTCTCCCTTAAGAGATGATACTCCTTACCTCTACCCTCCATACCCTAGAGTTAGAAATCCCTTTGTCAACTAGAAGAGCTGATGATCTTCAAACGACTGAACAGATTTTCTTGAATCATAGCTAAAAACGTTTGGGAGCTCTGATGTAACAAACAGATACACACGTCAAACTTATAACACCCCTCTTATTGGTTAAAATATCGTAAAACGTAACGCGGACTAGGTCTTACGGCTTACCACGATTGATTTGGCCTTGGTGTACACCGCGACGGCGTTAGTGGCGCGATAGAGTGAGAACACGAGTCGACCCTCGTTCTGAGAAGGCCGGAGGACTCCGTAGCCGCAAGACAAGTCACCGCCTTGGAGTAATCTCCACATTGGACCCTGGAAAGTAAGAAACATTCAAGGGATAGGATAATAAAGAGTTTTTAACGGACAGTGACCTTAAAACAACAATAAATTAAACTGAAACAATGGGGCTTTGCATGATCATGGTTTGTAAATTGATTGAATGGCGCTTTCTGTACAACAAAAATTGTTCAGATTTCAGCAGCTCTGCCACTCAATGAGATGCCGTACGATATAGCACGGTGGAAGAACTTTACTAACACTCAAAGAGGATCAAAGCAGAGTAGTCAGCATAATAAATTGAAGAATTGTAAGTCTAAAGGTGCCAATTTTATTATTTAAAGATATAACAAAGTTTTTGAGCGAAAAATCGTTGGCTTGTACGGCCCGCCACAACTACATACATATATTAAATTTGTGCGTGTGTAAAATTTATGAGAAACAGGCACTTGGATCAATTTGGACCTACATCCCTTTATTATTATGTAACTGTACGGAGCTTTTAAGGGATTTTATCGCGCATTATTGAATTAACTGACGTATTAACATAGAGTTACAGTTCTGTTTACTGCGTCTCAGTACAGCTGTGTATACTCAGTTCATCACCTCGATTGGCGTGAAGTAGTTGAGCGCGACGGAGAGCGGCGCGACTTCGACGAGCGCGTTGCCGAGCGGCCCCTCGCTCAGCTGCACCACGAACGAGGAGTCCAGACCCCCCACGCCCACCACCATGCCTCCGCCCCAACCGCTCATCAGATCTGCGTCTCAGTATAGCTGTGTGTACTCAGTTCGTCACCTCGAGTTGCGTGAAGTAGTTGAGCGCGACGGAGAGCGGCGCGACGTCGACGAGCGCGTTGCCGAGCGGCCCCTCGCTCAGCTGCACCACGAACGAGGAGTCCAGACCCCCCACGCCCACCACCATGCCTCCGCCCCAACCGCTCATCAGATCCGCGTCCCAGTATAGCTGTGTGTACTTAGTTCGTCACCTCGAGTTGCGTGAAGTAGTTGAGCGCGACGGAGAGCGGCGCGACGTCGACGAGCGCGTTGCCGAGCGGCCCCTCGCTCAGCTGCACCACGAACGAGGAGTCCAGACCCCCCACGCCCACCACTATGCCTCCGCCCCAACCGCTCATCAGATCTGCGTCCCAGTATAGCTTAGGTCTGCAAACAAAACACCATATTATCTTTAAAAGTGTACATGTAGGTGTAAATTATAGTCTATGACAAAGTTGCATGGAAGCAACCAGCTTCGCATCCAGCAACACACAAGTCAGTGTAATACTTGTTACGCAACGTATGCATTGTATATTATTTACAAAGTAACATTTTTCTATTTATGAAAAGAAAAACTGCTGAGTTTCTTGCTGGTTCTTCTCGGTAGGAATGCCATTCCGAACCAGTGGTAGATTCACTTGACGATTCAAAAGTACTTGTAAAAGTTTATTTACAGAATAAAAAAACATTTGTTTTTTTTTTTAATAAAGATTTTTAACAAAGTTATTACCAAAAATTGGAGATAAAGGATCAATCTATGTGTAGTAATTTTTATTTCCATTTTATTTTGCTTGACTTAGTCACAAAATGTACTGAAACCTCCAATATTTTAAGGGATTTGCAACGGATTTACAAATGCGTCCTCAATCACGACTGTAATATAAATATTCGAAAGTGTATTTGGTTAGTGGATTGGCCTTGAATCGAGCCGCAACAGAGCAAGGAACGTGTTTTTTATGGATATTGTTAAAGACCTGGAAAGTAACAGATATTATCCCCGAAAATCGAAGGAATAAATTATTTTTTAGTGATTATTATATTTAATTATCACTAAAAAATAATTCCCATCAATAAAAAATAAATAAATGAGGATCTCCCAAAAGTCTTAATATCCACGTCCCCTGTAAGTTTTATGTTGAATAACTATTTTAAACTATCGATTAAAGTAAAAACAGTGCGCCGAACTTTGATGACGTCACTATTCAATATTTCATACAAAATCCCATAGTAAGCATGCGTTTTGACGTTTGAAAAAAAAGTTACCGATTTTATTAGTCGTCAAATACCAAATTTCCAAATGGATTTTTAAAAACCTAAATCCAGGCGAAGTGTCACCTATAGTATTCGCATACAATTGAGAAATTAAAACTGTTACTCACTCAAGAGGTATGATCTCATTTGCCCTCGCGAACCGCTTCCACGGTGCAGTACTAAGTTTGTACTTCTCCAAGTCAGCAGCGAGGTGCAACCAAGGGCTCTCTGTGATGTTCTTTAAGGTTTTCTTCGCCTCACTGATGGCCGTCTCAGCGGAGTCACCGCCGGCGTTCAGTTGCTCAATGAGTTCTTTGAGGAACTTCTGTTGTCTCAACACAGAACTCCAGTGGACGTTGCTGTCTTTGCAGTAGAGCGAGTCACGGAGGATATCGTGCACCATTTTGTCACCGTTACTTATGACCTGAATATGAAAATGAATACAACACATGTAGGAATCCATACTAATATTATAAATGCGAAAGTGTGTCTGTCTGTCTGTCTGTCTGTCTGTCTGTCTGTCTGCTACGCTTTCACGGCCCATTTGTTCAACCGATTTTAATGAAATTTGGTACAGGGATAGGTTGTATCCCGGGGAAGGACATAGGCTACTTTTTATCCCGGAAAATTCAAAGGTTCCCGCGGGAATCAAAAATGTTTCTGTTCAACCGATTTTAATGAAATTTGGTACAGGGGTAGGTTGTATCCCGGTGAAGGACATAGGCTTCTTTTTATACCGGAAAATTCAAGAGTTCCCGCGGGAATCGAAAAAACTTGGTCCACGCGGACGAGGTCGCGGGAATCATCTAGTATCCCTATAAATTAACAAATTAATGTAGGTTATAAAATTGACTAGTAGTTTACTTTCTTTTGTAATATTAATTTTTCAAGACCGGAAACTTAGTTATATGTACACTGCATTCAACTCGCCCGCGAACTATACAAAATGTGATTAAGGATTAATTTTAGAATCCTTTTTTGGTCATATTTTTATAGCCAGGGATCATTGTAAGATCATCCTAATATTATAAAACTAGATTATATCAGCGACTTCGTCCACATGGATTAAGGTTTTTTGATTCCCGTGGGAACTCTTTAATTTTCCGGGATGCAACCAACCGCTGTAAAAAAATCGTCTTAATCGGTTGAAAAGTTTAGCCGGGAAAGCGTAGCAGTTAGAGAGACAGACAGCTAGACACACTTTCGCATTTATAATATTAATATGGATAATATGGATTATTATGAGAAAATACCAACTGGTAGTAGGTAGTAGGTGAGACATAAAAAAAACAATTTACGATTGAGTTTAAAAACAATTACATTGAGTCGAATTAGTTTTTTATTAGTTACTAATTGTTCAGCCTCTTATGACCATAATAATAATAATAAAATTAATAGAGCAGATGTGGATTAAAGATGATATAAGTACAGTAATGACGACGATGATAAATAATTACCTACTTACTAAGATTATAGAAAACCATAATTGCCTACACCTACTTAATATATTTACCTATTTACGTCTAGGTACGTAGTTTCGGGCGAGAGAGATTTTACGGGATAAAATTGAAGCGTCAGTTACAGAGAATATATGTCCTTTTCCCGGGATACAACATATTCTCTGTACCTTTCGTAAGAATATGTTAAAAAGCCAGGCCGTTAAAGCGTAGCAGACAGCATTTTCACTCAAACACTTTGGCATTTATATTATTAGTATGGATGTCAAAGTTTGTATATTTGTAAGTTTGGATGTACCTACGCCGACTGACTGGACCAATTTGGCTGAAATGGAAATAGCTTATTAAACCTGAATTGACACAGGCTACATTTTACAGAGTTCCTGCGGGAATCATTTGTTGGTTTGTTCTTCAATCACGCCGCAGTGGAACAACGGATTACGTGATTTTTGGCATGGGTATAGTTGAGGACCTGTAGAGTGATATAGGCTACTTTTTATCTCGGAAAATTAAGGAGTTCCCGCGGGAACCAAAAAACTTAAACAACACAGAAGAACTCGCGGGCATCAGCTAGTCATGGATATATTATATTCATAGCTAATAGGACTAGTCATAGGTTTCCGTAGAAGTCAATGATTTTTACCTCTGGCACATCGTTTATTAATCTCTGCGCGAACACCAACAACCTATCTTTGTTAATCTCAGCTGCGTACAACAACTCATACAGGTGATTCACCACTTTTTCGTAGTCTACCGGTTCACACTGAAACATATGTTAATCATTAAAACCAACTGAATACTTAGAAGTATAGACTTCTAAGTATTCAGTATACTCTACCGCAAATAGTTGCGGTAGAGTTTTAACCATAAATGTAGCAATTTCTTTGTACACATTCATCTTAACTAAAGACAATTGACAGGACAAGAGTTAGTAATATTCTCTAGCACAGAGAGCACTATGAAACGGAAAGCAATATATTTAGACTTGTTATTTAGTTTAGTTTGTAAATTGTGGGCAAATGTTTGAGCAGGTGACAGTAAGCTGCTCCGTGATAAAGAACGATTTTTCGAGACTGACCCCTATTTCTACATAATAATTATATGAAATCCAACAGAGCATTTAAAGGCAGATTAGATTCTGCCATTCAGATGATTGAAAATTGATCTGGTACTTAATTATACAATAATCATATAATATCAGGAACTTCATAACCTTGTTCCTCCTTCTCCGTTCTACCACAGAACAGCGAGAAACCGTTTGCGTTGGCATCCTTATGTGGTCGATGTCCAGTTTGGCCGCACGAAACGTTTTTGCTCAACGTTTCTGATCCGAACCGCTAGGATCTGGAACACCCTCCCGGCGCACGTGTTTCCTACCACGTATAATTTAGGTACCTTCAAGGCGAGAGTGAATAGGCATCTTCTAGGCAAGCGCGCTCCAACCTAGACCTCATCATTGCTTTGCACTAAGCATGATTGTCGTCAAGCGCAAGCCTATCTAACAATAAAAAAAAAAAAAAAAAAAAACAAAAATGTGAATTAGGGGGATAAATTTTATAATACAATCGTTACCCTAATCTCGATCTGTACGAAATGTCTAAATACGAAGTTCCCCGAGCGGCCGAAGCCGATGTCATAGATTAACTACAATACATATAGCCGATGTTGTTAGAGAAGCTGACAGCAGCAATGGTAGAGATCACTTCTCAGTAGGTATATAAGACACGTTACCCTGGTCTCGATCTGTACGGATTGTCCGAACTGTCCTACGGCGAAGTTCCCCGAGCGACCGAAGCCGAAGTCGTTAGAGAAGCTGACAGTTAGCTGCTCTGTGGCAGAGATCACTTCTTAGTATATAGGACACGTTACCTTGGTCTCGATCTGTACGGATTGTCCGAACTGTCCAACGGCGAAGTTCCCCGAGCGACCGAAGCCGAAGTCGTTAGAGAAGCTGACAGTTAGCTGCTCTGTGGTAGAGATCACTTCTCAGTAGGTTATATAAGACACGTTAACCTGGTCTCGATCTGTACGAAGTGTCCGAACTGTCCAACGGCGAAGTTCCCCGAGCGACCGAAGCCGAAGTCGTTAGAGAAGCTGACAGTTAGCTGCTCTGTGGTAGAGATCACTTCTCAGTATATAAGACACGTTACCCAGGTTTCGATCTGTACGAATTGTCCGAACTGTCCAACGGCGAAGTTCGCCGAGCGATCCAAGCCGATGTCCTTAGAGAAGCTGACAAAAAGCTGCTCCGTTGTAGAGATCACTTCCTCGTGAGGTATGAGTTTATCTCCTCTCCATACAGGGCATTCTGCTAGAGCGTTGAGGTGCAACGGAAGCCATTTGCGCGTAGTGTGGTCTACGTTTGTGGTATCTAGGATAATTGACATCTGGAAAACAAACATCAGCTTTTACAGCAATCACTTACAAATAGCGATCACATTTACTTGAGAATTGAGAGTTTATTTATCTATTGACTTCGTCCGCATGGATTAAGTTTTTTTTAATTCCCGTGAAAACTCTTTAATTTTCCGGGATAAAAAGTAGCCTATGTCCTTCCCCTGGATGGACCCCTGAACTTTCATCAAAATCGGTTGAAAAGGTGGGCCGGGAAAGCGTAGCAGACAGACATACTTACGCATTCATAACATTAGTATTGATGCTAAAACTTAATCCACACGGACAAAGTCGTCATCATCTAATTTATAATATTAGTATATGTAGTTTCGTATAGAACTGAAGTAATCATACTAATATTATAAATGCGAAAGTATTAAAAATGTTTGTTTGTTGGTTTGTCCTTCAATCACGCCGCAACGGAGCAACGGATCGACGTGATTTTTTGCATAAGCATAGTTGAGGACCTGGAAAATGACACGGCTACTATTTATCCCAGAAAATTACGGAGTTCCCGCGGGAATCAAAAAAACTTATTCCACGCTGACGAAGTCGCGGGCATCAGCTAAACTGAACATAGCACTATCACTCACATAAACAAAGTTGGTGGTCAGGCTGTGCACTCTCGCATACATCGGTATCTCCTCGAGCTCGAAGTGCGGGCACGGCTCGCCGCCGGAGTGCCACGAGCTGATCTTGTGGCACTTGAGGTTGTCGCACGACGGCACCGGCACTGAGGCCAGCGTGCCCGGGGGCGGGGGGCGCTGCCGACAGAATATTAGCAATGATGCCAATCGTACACTAACTCTAAACTAAACTAAAATTACAGCTCTACTAATATTGCTATCTCTTTCATAATACTCCCTGCGGAAAGGAGAGCTGTCATTTTAGTTTAGTTTAGAGATTGTGTTAAACTGAATTGGCCACACTATCTCTCTCTGCGTCGTATTCCTCATAATCATAATATTTTTTTGATGATTGTAGGTTATTACATAGTATAGTAGTATAGTATGATATCCTCCGTCGTATCACTCTTGTCAGAGCGGTCGTGGTCGTCACTTTGGTGTTGTGGCACGCTTAACGATCCATCTCCACTCTTCGTTAGATGATAGTATGATAATTTTTTTACTAAGCTGATTGGTACTTTGACCTGTATCGCCTGTGCTCTACTCTGCTTGCAACTACTTAATAAGCCATAACGCACTCTAAGGCTGAGGTCTATACAGTATACTTTGATTCAGCACAGACTTTACTTGTCGGTGTTATCGCCGTCTATCAACACAATAGGGATAATGACAACTCAATAAAATCAGCAACTCTTTATCAAACTTAAAAACGCACTTCTAGTATTAGACTAAGAGATAGCTGCACTTTTGGTAACTATCGCTTGAAAAGCTGATTCAGTAATAGGTGGGTGCTACACTCTCCACTGATGATGGAAGTACCGGTGTATGGATAAACCTGATCAGGGTTTTGATACACCGTAATAGAAATTAGATAAAAAAAAAACCGGCCAAGTGCGAGTCGGACTCGCGCACCGAGGGTTCCGTACAAACCTGTAGTAAGTTTTAAATTAAATGTTTTTTTTAAATATTTGAGTTGATTGAATGAAAGTTAAATTGCGGTTTACGATTTATGACGTACTAGAGGATGGACACTTCGTTCGCGTGGCTTAAGTTTTTTTAATTCCCACAGGCACACCTTAATTTTCCGGGCTAAAAAGAAGCCTGTGTCAAACTTCAAACTTCAAATTATTTATTTGTCGAATACGGTACAAAGATGTTCTTAAAAAATAGAGGATCCTAGTATTCTACCAGTGTGGTGTACAAATATTGATTTAATTTAATTTTAATTGTTATGCATTGTAATAACTACTTAACTATAAACTGAGCCAACTGCGAACATCACGTCGATCCGTTGCTCTGTTGCGGCGTGATTGAAGGACAAACTATCTATTTGACATCCTTGGGGATAGAAATTTCAAAAACTGTAAAATCCGTATTTCATCATTAGCGGAAGCCCAAATACCAAGTTTCGTGGCTATAGCAGCTTGAAAAACGACGGACTTTAATACAAACATTCAACCCCTATTTAACCCCACTGAAGGTAGAATTTTTAAAAATGACACACATCCTTCTGTATTTTTACCAAAAGCCAAAATACCAAGTTTCATAGATTTACTTTGAAAAATATCTTCTTAAATAAAAGACTACCCTATTTCAACTCTTTGGGGGTAGAATTTTCAAAAATGGCGAAACACGTATTTCTTTATTTTAAACCAGAAGCCCAAATACCAACTTTCATGGTCATAACTTGAAAAATGAAGGACTTTCATACAAACTTTCAACCCCTATTTATTTACAAAATTTTACTCCTTTATGGGTAACATTTTGAAAAACTGTGTTACACCTATGTCTTTATTTTTAACCCGCAGCTCATATACCAAGTTTCATGGCTATAACTTGAGAAATGAAGGACATTCATACAAACTTTCAACCCTTATTTACCCCATTGGGGGTAGATTTTTGAAAAACTGTGACAAACGTACTTCTTTATTTTTTACCGAAAGCCAAAATACCAAGTTTCGTTGATATAACTTGAAAAATCTTGAGAAATGAAGGCCTTTCATAACAACTTTCATCCCCTATTTCACCCCTTTGGGGGTCAAATGTTCAAAAACTGTGAAATACGTCTTTCTTCATTTTCAACCCGCAGCTCATACACTAAGTTTCATGGCTATAACTTCAAAAACGACGGACTTTCATACAAACTTTCAACCCCTATTTTATCCCTTTGGGGGTAGAATTTCGAAAAACCCTTTCATAGTGGATACCTAGTCTTCACAAAAAACACACTCTCCAAATTTCATGTCTCTAGGACCAGCGGTTTAGGCTGTGCGTTGATATATAAGTCAGTCAGTCAGTCAGGACTTTGAATTTTATATATATAGATTTAAAAAAAACTACTTACTAGATCTCGTTCAAACCAATTTTCGGTGGTAGTTTGCATGGTAATGTACAACATATATTTTTTTTAGTTTTATCATTCTCTTATTTTAGAAGTTACGGGGGGGGGACACACATTTTACCACTTTGGAAGTGTCTCTCGCGCAAAGTATTCAGTTTAGAAAAAAATGATATTACAAACCTCAATATCATTTTTGAAGACCTATCCATAGATACCCCACACCTATGGGTTAGATGAAAAAAATTTTTTTGAGTTTCAGTTCTAAGTATGGGGAACCCCAAAATTTATTGTTTTTTTTCTATTTTTGTAAGAAAATCTTAATGCGGTTCACAGAATACATCTACTTACCAAGTTTCAACAGTATAGCTCTTATAGTTTCGGAAAAAAGTGGCTGTGACATACGGACGGACAGACAGACAGACAGACAGACAGACAGACAGACAGACAGACAGACAGACAGACAGACAGACAGACAGACAGACAGACAGACAGACAGACAGACAGACAGACAGACAGACAGACAGACAGACAGACAGACAGACAGACAGACAGACAGACAGACAGACAGACAGACAGACAGACAGACAGACAGACAGACAGACAGACAGACAGACAGACAGACAGACAGACAGACAGACAGACAGACAGACAGACAGACAGACAGACAGACAGACAGACAGACAGACAGACAGACATGACGAATCTATAAGGGTTCCGTTTTTGCCAAATTTGGCTACGGAACCCTAAAAAGACGTGTGGCACTCGAAGACTGCCGCGGTAAAGCTATTGCATAGCATTTTTTATCAACTTGCTATGACTACTTGTGTTGTTGACTTCAAGTCGTTGAAAATATAAATAGTCCGGGTGTCCAATAAATATAAATAGTCCGGGTGACACCCGGACTATTTATATTTATTTTACTATTTATATTTTACTATTTACATTTTCCGGGTGTCCAAGGGGAATCAAAAAACCTCTTTGAGGTTTTAACATAATTCTTTAAAATTATTTCGCCTTTATATTTTCAACAACTTGAAGTCAACAACACAAGTAGTCATAGCAACCAAAGTGTTAGGTTTTTTCGTTACGGAATTTCTGGATTCGGTCTCCATGCTTAAGGCCCGCGATAGAAGCTATGCAATAGCTAAAAAATACCCTAATTTAAATATATTGTAATTAAAAAACACTATGTAATATAAGTATTTATTAGTATGGTCTATGCTATATACCTCATTGAACACCATAGCTTGATCAAGAATTTTACCCTTTTCCGCCAATCCATCTTCTCCTAACTGTGCTCTCTGCTCTTCTATTCTTTTTTTCTCATCTTCAGCAATTCTAAAAATATAGGAATAGATTAACATTACAATAATCCAACGTTCAAGTCTGATCAAAGTCAAAGATACCATAGATAGATAGTCTCTATATACCATGCTATAGAATTAGATACAAGTTTTATAGTATTTTTTTATGTAAACTCACCTAGCTTGCAACTCTATGCTCGGCGAGCCGATTATGGTTACTACGTCGTCGCTGTAGTATTTCTTCAGTAATCCCAGCCAGTACTCCGAACTTTCTTTTAGTAGTTCGTTTAGCGAATTATGTGGGTTCATACGGGATATGAACTGAAATAAAGAATTAAAATAAGCTTTTCAGAGAAAAATCTGCCTGGAATTTGAACTTTGCTAAAGGAAAGCACAAGATCTATGCAGTATGCACAGACCTGAAGCTACCTGTACACAAATTCAACATGAAAGGACTATCATGTAAATAATTTCAGTTTAGGCTCAAACAACATCAACACAAGCAATTATGAGCGTCAAATTTGCTGAAAACTATGTATACCTATGTGTATTTTAATGCGTATGTGTCACCGTAAGATTGTAAAAACCGTTAGATTATAATCTAACTCGTGATATTGTAAACTGTCGAAAGATTGTGAACCGTTCAATGTTCTAAGTGATTTTTTTTAAATATTCATTGTTTTTACGTTTTCTTGTCTCTTTCTGGTAGGTTAGGTTAGGGTTCGACATACTCGTAAATAACCAGGTAGTGCCGGCCGAAGGCCGGGCACTTAGGTTTTATCAGGTTAATATATTACAATCTACCGAAAAATAATGCGTTATATTGTAATCTTTCGACAGTTTACAATATCGCGAGTTAGATTATAATCTAACGGTTTTTACAATCTTACTGTGACATATACATACTCAAGAATACTTACGTCGTTTTCATTCTGCGAATACAACACATCGCCGATACACCTAAACGCGATATCGTAATGCGGATTAGACTCGAGGCTGGCCATGGTCTCTCTAAGCTCATTTCTCAGAAGCTGTTTCATCCTATCCATGTCGAAAGCTTCCTCACCGTCAATTATGGTTTTCAAGCAGTTCCGAGCCTCATCTCGAGCTATTTCGAGCTTATCAACGGGCACATTGTTGAGCTCTATTTTTATTAGTGGAGCTATATTTTCTGTTGGGTGGTAGGATATCTGAAAAAAGGTACGTTTAAAGCTTTTTTTCTAAAACAACACCGACAACAGTTACGTCATCAGCATCGACGTCAGACATCAGTACAGTATGCGACGCTTTCTCATAACAGCCTTTATCTAAAACAAGGACATTCTAGGAATTTTAAGCCCGCAAATTATTCGTGAACGCAGGCACAGCCTATCTTACAGGAAGGAAAACTAAATGATCTAGATGATCAACGTTAGTTCCTATTGTTGCAAGTACCTAGTATTTGGCAATAATTATTTTCAATGATTCCTGTTGTTTGCGTTGATACAAATCATTACTCTAAAACATTTTAGATTTATATTCAAACATAAATTTATTTATTATATTGTTAGTTGTTAGAAAGTCTTTGGTTATTTGAATTCCTAGAATATTTTCAGGTGAATAATAAATACATTATACTCACATCTCCCGCTAATGCGTCTTCCCTTTCGACGAGCGCGCGCTGTAGAGGCGCCGCGGAAGTGTTGCATAGATACTGTAGTAGAACCACGCAAGCCGTCCAGTCTTTGAGGGCAGTTGGCTCTGTCAAGATGGGCCCACGCCAACCAAACCAAACCTGTTTAGGAAATACAAAAACATAATAGCATTTAATTTTATATTTATTTTTAAATCTGGCCTTCTGAGGTCAGCCTCAGAACCAAGGTGAACTAAGGTAAACCCTGTGCTTCAGCCTTAGTGCCGACTCCCCTAGTTTTTCTAGCATACGATTTGATTATCATATATAATCTTCTAACAAGAAGTTTAACTGCGGAAACCTGCCCAGTAGAAAGAAGAAGACTAATAGAAATATTATCCGATTGTTTCCTCAGAATCTCTGAGTAAAGCTCTGATTCACTGTCTGCATAGGATTCTACTTTGAGCAGGATCGCGACCGTTGTCAATTCATCGCATAGTGGTCATTCATCTTAAAAGTAGTAATTCTGTAAGATGCCAAATCTTTTCATATAACCGAACTAGGTGCACGGGATTTCACCTCTTAGGCTTGACACCAGATAACAATCAGTAGGTATTGATAATGGATCAACCGGTATTTTGGTGCTGTCGAAAACAGAGAGGAAACGAAACAGCAAAAATCTGACCTCCACCCGTGCACTCTACAAACTCGCGTGTCGTTGTTTACCACTGCTTGGGATCTTGAAACTTACGTCAAAGATGGAATGTATAGGTAGGTAGGATGGTATATAAGCTAATACTTTGATCTCAATTGGTCCAGTGCTTTTTACGTGAATCAAATCGGTAGAGAAACAAATATTACGGATTTATATGCTTAGTAGACAAAAATGTTTCTGTAAAGGCCATTACCTGTCCACAATCTTCAGTATCGGCGGGCCACTGTTCTCGCAGCTCCCCGTAGTTTGGTGGAGGAGGAATCGTTTGCCATGGCCTAACCCATTCTTCTTGTACTTCCTTTTCTCTCTGTGCCATAAGAAAAAATTACTGAGCAAAAAACAGTGCCGTGCTTTACTAATCTCGCCAGAAAACAAATGTTCACAAAAAATGCTCGAAAAAACCACTGCTTCAGGTGTAGACAAATTGCTCAAAATCAATCCAATTAGTTGTGTAATTCACTCACAAACAATATTTATTTATTTATTATGTTTAGATCTATTATAGTCACATATTAAAAGTGCATCACTGTACCTGTAGGTCAATGAACGTGGTCGATAAAAAAAAGGAAAGATTTGGCCTCCACAAATATAGCTCATTATTTAATTAAAAGCACATTAGACTCACTTTGGCAATGATGTCATCCTCCACAGTGGCTAATGCTTTAAACACATCATCTGCCTCAATTTGACCTGTGAGAATGATTGTTAGATTCTCAGCTCTGTAGAACTTCTTGTGGTAATCTCGTACCTTTGAAAAGCAATGCAACAATGATATTATGTGAGATAAAATAATTAGGCTCGGACTCCACCAGAGCGGAGATGTGTGGAGATATCTAAAGCGGAGACGAGAAGAGATGTTTTTCAGCTAGGGTGTATCCAGCGAAGCTGTGTGGAGATGCGTACCTACTGGCTAGGCTGGAGCGGAGATGTGTACCTTCTGGCTAGAGCGGAGTTGTATGCTGGCTAGAGCGGAACTGAGCTGCGTGCGGTGAGCGGCGCCACTCACTGCACGCCGCTCACATCTCTTCTCGTCTCTGCTGCGCCCCGTCGCCAGCTTGCGAGCCACAGCTCACATCTCCGCATCGATCGCGCCGTACAAATATGATACATCTCCGCTCAGTGGTATCCACCGAAGCTGAGACGAGATGTGGGAATAACGAAATTCTATCGGTTGTTTAAATCACATCTGCTCTCCTCTCGTCTCCTCGCCGCTCTGGTGGAGTCCGGGCCTTATGATGATGTTACGGCTTGTGATTAAGACATGTTAAGCCTAGGCCTTGACAGTTTACATAGTTGCAAAGCTGAGAGACCTGAATTTTCATTTGTTACGATTTTATTTTACCTATTACAACCATTGTAAATATGTGCTCTTAAAGTAGGTAGCTTAGTAAAGTTTCAGTAACAAGACTGTCCTGCTAAACCTTGTTGATAAGGTCACAGAATAATAACTAGTAGGTACTAGGTACAGAAGCTTTACTTCGCAATGGTTTTCAAAGAAATATGTACTCTATCAGATAAACAATTTGATTTAATTTAGCTCGCGTTCCAGTCGAGCACGTGTTCATTTACATACCTACCAATTTTTTTTTATTAGGGAATATGGGCTTTAATTCACTGGACTACGGTTCATAATAAGTTATACGTGGTTATACGTATTGAAAGAGCCGCGGACTAGGGTTGCTTACTTCGAGAAACTACTTACGCCATCTAGCGCACAGCACGAGCGTTTACTCCTACTTGTAGCGGGCAACGCGCAGCTGGCAGCGCCGAGTACGTTCATGTAGTCTAAGATAGCTGCATAATTCTATATGCTATACGATTATTGCCAAAGATTTAATTTAATGAAGTAATAAAATAAAACACATTTTGTTCATTAGACTTAAATAGACAAAAGAATAAAAGATGTTATGTACATATGTGTAAAAATATCTGGAATTGTTTTTGTTTCGGACGAAACATAATAATTTGTATCATTGTTACCTCACTAATAAATTCGTTCGTAAATGAATACGACAAATGAAATGCAACTCGAATGAAACGACTAAAATGTCTTTTTATTGTACTTTTAAATACTTTTAGGGTATTGGAATAGTACTTTGTTCAACAAGGGGAGAAAGGGTTTGTATTTTGAATTAATTTCATTTCAAATAGGAACATAATAATTCAATCAAAGTAGATTTTACCTGTCAGCGTCTTTAGGCAACCAAAAAAAAGCTAAATTTCGATCTCGATCCGTATTTAAACAATTAAATACTGCACAGTATCTTTTTGCTTTTTTTCGTTTTGTGTCCATTTTGCAATTATCGAGAAAGTTGAACGTGGTCGAACAAATAGCGCGCGCGCGTGTCTTTTTTCGCTTGCGGCAGCCTACTAGATTGGCCCTTGCGCAATGGCCGCCGCCTGTAGGTATGTTTTTAATACCTACACGCGGAGTGACACAGGCCTGATAAGGTAGAAAAGGCACTGGAAGATAAGGAAATTGCCCTCTCGGCATTCCTTGACATTGAGGGCGCCTTCAATAATGGGAGTATTATTGAAGGCGCCCTCAATGGTATCCGCACCGTAGTGGAAGGCCTAGCTAGGAAAACCCTACTACCCTACCTACCTACCTACTACAAGCGATGCTCTCTAACCGATTAGCCAAAATTGAGCTAAACGACTCCTTGTCAGAAGTGCTTACGGCCAGGGGCTGTCCTCAGGGCGGATTTCTTTCGCCCCTTTTGTGGACCCTCGCAGTAGATGAACTGCCAAATAGGCTGGCGACCTTCACTTTGACGCCCAGGGCTAAGCCGATGACTTGGTAGTCACTGTGAGAGGTAGCTGCCAAGGTACCATCTCGTACCTAATGCAGAAAGCACTCTGCACCATTGAAAAATAGTGCAAAGAAAAGGAGATGTAGGTATGTTAATGCGGGTAAGACCGTATTGATTCCATTCACCAAAAGGCGCAAACTCAACAAGCTCGTGCCGCCCGGTTGAATGGTAAAGAAAATATCCTTCTCATCTGAGGTAAGTTCTCATCTAAGTATCTACTGGTAACTCTAGGTCTAACTAAAAACATGGAACCCTCATATGAAGGGTATTACCAGTAAGGCAAAGCAAGCCCTAGGTATCTGTAGTCGGCTAGCGGGGGCTAGATGGGGAATCAAACCCAAAATAGCCCTTTGGCTCTACACTGCCATTGTGAGGCCGATGTTATCGTACGCGTCCGTGGTCTGGAGTAGGAAAACGGCTCAGAAGACTACACAAAGCAAACTAAGCAGCATACAAAGAACTGCTGGTCTGCTTATCACAGTAGTCCTGAGCTCCTCTCCGGGAGCTGCCCTGGACGCATTACTGAACCTACCGACCCTTCACATCTATCTGGAAAAGGAGGCGAAGGTCAGTATGTACAGGATCGTCAGCCAGAGGGTGGTGGTGGCTATCACAGGCAATGAGATCTCTCCATGACTCAGTGCTTGAGCTATACTAATGTTTGCCGTCAGACAGCATGATCCCAAAATATCACTTCCAGAGGAACTCTTCTGTGGAAATTCCCGAAAGGGATAAATGGTTGAAAAACCAAATGAATTGGAGACCGGGCAGCCAAAAGTGGTTTACTGATGGATCCAAGTCAGGTAGGAACGTGGGCTGTGGAATTTATGGTAAGCGACCCAAGGTGTAACTACATTGGAACCTTGGGAACTATGCCTCTATATTCTAAGTGGAGGTGTAGGTATGCCATAATTGAATGTGCGGAAACCCTACTGCAGAGCAACACCGTCAACAAAACAATCTATATCCATTTGGATAGCCAAGCAGCTCTTTCAGCCCTGGCCTCAGTGATCTTCAACTCGAGGCTGGTTGAAAACTGCTGGCAACTACTGAACACCTTAGCCAACGGAAATAAGGTGATCCTCCACTGGGTCCCAGGGCATGCGGGTATTGACGGCAACGAAAAGGCCGACGAACTAGAACTAGCCGACGTAAAGCTAGTAGCTAGGGAGCGGCAAACTGGACCTGAGCCTGTGTGCAGTAGGTTATATACCTAGGAGCTAACTCACCCTGTTGAGCTATTGTTATTACGATACATTGATTCGCTGGCGAGAACGACCAGGAATGAAACACTCCAAAGCGATAGTCAAATCCTTCAACAAGAAGGCCGCCTCGGCGGCACTAGCGCTTAGCAGGATAATCTTGTGCGTACTAGCGCGGGCATTGACGGGGCATTGCGGGCTGAATAGACATATTATGTTCAAGCTAAAGCTCCGAGATACAGAGGTGTTTAGGCTCTGCTGTGAGGCTGAGGAAACGTTTTGGACATTATCTGCTACTTCCCCGCTCTAATGCACAAACGAAGCCTCCTCCTAGGGAAGCACCTAGTGGATCCCGAGGAGACAAAGAACATCCTGGCCAAGAAGCTGCTGCTGTTCCTAGCAGCAAGTAGTATTGGCCAGGAACTTTAGATAATGTCGGTCACCATAGATCGGCAACAGTCAAAGTGACACCGGATCTCGTTACAGAGCCCTGCAAAGCCGCATCACCAAGAAAGAAGAAAGTTTCAGTAGGTACCTACTTATGTCTTAGAAATGTTTGTAAATCTATAATTTTGTATATGTTTAAAACTACATGCTTACTAACTAGTGATTTGGATATCTACTAGTGATTTAATTTTCCAGGATAAAAAGTAGCCTATGTGTTATTCCAGACTATAATCTATCTCTGTGTCAAATCTCATCCAAGTCCGTTCAGCCGGAAAGGCTTCATCCCAGAGTGAAATAGTGGAAGTTGATGGCAAAAATGAATTTATACTTAGTGGGACAAAGTGTAATTAAATTACCTATATTTGTGCTTACTTTTGTATTGTCTGTAGAAATTCTCAAGTTTTCCATAATACCTCCAGGGTCAACCGAGTACCCACTATTAGGATACATGGCACTCAGCAGTTTTAACTTACATCTGCAGGACCATAAAGTAAATTTTATAAATTACATTAAGTAATTTACATTAAATTGTGAATATGTTGTCAATTACTGTGTTAAAATTATTAGTATGTAGGTACTTATTAAATTATTTTGTGAAAATACACTCGCCGGCATATTTAGCGGCATAAAAAAAAGGTTTGATATCAGTATCATATAAGGTTGCTGGCTGGTTTATACGTCATTTAATTTAAAAAGAAATATTTTCAAATTAAGAAAACAACTGAACATCACATTTTATGCAATTGTTTTAATTTTATTCAAATACACCTTAACTGGAGCGAACTTCGAGTATTTCTTCCTTCTGAGTTTGATTTAAAATTTCATTGAAATACTGTTTTTTGTTAGTTTTTTTAATCGCGTATCTTTCTGGAGTTGATGACTGAATTATGCCTGACTTAGCCCCAACGGAGATTGCCAGGGCACTCGAAATGCGAAGAAATGGTCAAACCTACAGAGTGATATCCAGAGATCTTCGTCGACCAGTTTCAACGATCCATCGCAGTATCCAACGGTTCAGGGAGACCGGTACTTATGTGAGAAGAGCAGGGCAAGGCAGAAAAAGACGCACTTCGAGTAGGGATGATCGTTTCATTCGGCTTCGTGTACGTAGGAACCCCCGTTTGACGGCCGTCCAAGCCCGACATGAGTTAGAAGCAGTGCGGGGTGTAACCGTAAGTGAGCGTACGGTACGAAGAAGGCTCGAAGAAGCTGGTTTGGGTTCATTTGTGCCCGCCAAGGCTCCAAGGCTCGAGGTAAATCATCGTAGAAACAGGTTAACTTTTGCTCAGGAACATCGACTTTGGAACGCGGACCAATGGAGTAAGGTATTGTTTAGTGATGAGTACAGAATTCTCTTAAATCAAATTGACGGCAGGCAAAGAATATACAGACGCAAAGGAGAACGATACATTCAGACAAATTTTGAAACTACAGTTGCATACGGTGGTGGATCAATAATGGTTTGGGCGGGCATTTGTTTGGGAGCTCGCACAGACTTGGTAGTGATTGACAGAGGGAGTCTGATTGCAGACCGCTATATCAGAGAAGTTTTAGAAGAAAATGTCGTACCGTTTGCCCCATATATCGGTGACGATTTTGTTTTTATGCAGGATACAGTACGTGTTTCACCATTTTTGAAAATTCGACCCCCACAAGGGTGAAATAGGGGATGAATGTCCTTCATTTATCAACATATTTTTCAAGTTATAACAACGAAACTTGGTATTTTGGCTTTCGGTATAATATAAAGAAGTACGTGTGTAACAGTTTTTCAAAATTCCACCCCCAAACGGGTAAAATGGGGGTTGTAAGTTGGTGTAAAAGGCCGACGTTTTTCAAGTTAAATAGCCGTGAAACTTGATATTTGGGCTACCGGTTTAAATTATGAAATACTTAATCCACAGTTTTTATAAATTCTATCCCAAAGGACGTTAAATAGTCCTTCAATCACGCAGCAACAGAGCAACGGATCGACGGGTTTTTTTTCATGGGTTCTTTTTATCCCGGAAATTAAGGGATGCCTATGTTAATTAAAAAACTTATGCCACGCGAACGAAATCGCGGGCTTCCGCTAGTTTTAATATTAAATTTCACTTTTCCCGGTTACATGAAAAGTTCAAAAATGTACCATTTTTCACAAATAGCCTTTACTCGCAAAATCTGTTCTTAATGTGATCTCATTTTAAGTAAAACAAATGAAACTTTAAATAACAAAAGAAGTGTAGTAAGTAGATTTTAAAATAAAACCATATTTTTTTAATTATGGACCTTGTTTTTATGTTCCGCTAAATATGCCGGCGAGTTTAGTAAGTTTATTGTTTACTAATATGTACAAAATCCCGAAGTCCCGGGAATTCCCGGGACTTCGAGACTTAAGAAAAAAATTTTTTAAGAGGGGTAAGCCATTTTTAAAGAATTTTAATTGACTTAATTTCCAGTGAAACATATTAAAAAAAGGCAATTTTTTGTAATAATCAACATTCATTAAATATTTACTAAACAGATAATTTAATCGTTTAATTTTAACGTTAATTTCAATTATAATAATTATTGCTTTGTTTATTTCTTTTAATCACACACAGAATACAGATTCACTTTTAAACAGTTAAATCTTATAGTTATAAAAGGAACTTAGCTAAATATCATACTAATTCATAATAACTTTACTATTATCTAGTAATTCTAGTATCTATAAGCATTGGTCATAATCACAAAATGGTTAATTCTCATACGGCCGGTTTCTGAATTGAGAATTTCATGTTGAGTCTGTCTGTGTAAGGTTTGAGAGTTGGAACTTGCTGTTTTTGCTTGAATGCTAAATTCAGAAACCGGCCCAATATCAATTCAGAAACAAAAATTTGCCTAATTAGTCCTTAAGTAGTCTTTGAGACAGAATTTCAATTCAGAAACCGGCCGATAATCACAGATTTCTAGAGAGAGAGAGAGAGAGAATCCAAAGAAACATCACAGACTAACTGAGCAACCAATATGGCGGCATGATGGCGGCGCGGCAAACACATTTATTGTGTTGTGTACTCAGTAGTTACGTAGTAGACCAAGTAATTATTAATTTAACTAACAGATGGCGCTAGGCTTCTTCAATTATTTGAAAATAAAAATGATTTCATAACAATTTTGTCTCGTCTCGAGTCTCGAACCGAAAGTCCCGGGACTCGAGACAACTAAAATTACGAAAAGTTTCGGGACTTCGAGACACGAGACGTCCCGGGACCCAAACCCTATTCCGTACACATTCTATAAAAATATGAAAGGATCTCCCATGTAAAAGCTCTTACCTAGTAAAAGCAGTATTTTCCCGCTCCTGTATCTCATAATACACCACACCAGCATCCTCACCCTCTCCATTGATATGGTGTACCTCAGTTATGAACACTTGCTCAGTAAGTGTAGGCCTCAGTATATGATCAATGTATATAGGGAGTAAAGTTAACATACCAGCATCTCCTGCTGTGTATATTGTGTAGTAGGTATGATCGGTATGTGTCCATGCACCGGTCCTATGGGCCATACAGCGGTTTGCTAGCAAATCAAGGATACCCTTGTAAGGGTATCTTTCGGAACCCAATAAGATGAGATGTTCCAATATGTGTGGTAGTCCATCATCATCATGGGCCTCAGTTGCTGCAAAAATTATTTCATATAGTCCATGGCAATAGATAACAAGGTATAACATAAATCTATTCCTACATAGAAATATTTTTTTACAGCAAATTGCTTATTAATCAAACTTAAGTCTGCCTGTTTGGCACTGAGCACACAACCACCTGGTGAAGTCGTAAGGACTATATATTTATAAGATAGAGTATGGCTCAAAATAAGAAAAAAATAACACAACACACTCACCAAGGCAAAAGAAACCATTTACGAGCGGCCCTTCGACATTTGCTACTATTACAGTCAATCCAGTTTTTTCCGACACATATTTGTTTACAGGTATCATGTCGGAAGCTTTTATGGATGATTTTAATTTGAAGTGTGACTGTGACATGTTCTAGTATTACAAGTATTGGAAAAATAAACTTTATTAAAGTAAACGGTAAAATTAATACCGAATGACAGAAGACTAAAAACCAAACAAAAATTTTATTGAACAATATTAAAAACTCATAAACCACTAAATCCTTCTTTTTCTGGTTGGTGCAATACTAAAAGGCTCAGATTAAATAAAAGTCTTTAATAAAATCAGAGTTAAATCGATTCATCGGTTTATCTGCCACGGCCATAAGATTTGCTAGTCTAATCAGCGACCAGCATACACATATGCAAAAGCGATAGTTTATCATTACCATGATTACTTTTATCTTTTTATCAACCCTTAATGCCATCATATCAAATCAAATAATGTTTTATTCAATTTAGGTAGATATACTCCACTTATTGACTCCACTTATTTATAAAATATAATGGTGATAATCAGTAACGGTATCTTCAAACTAAATCTACGAGGGTTCCAAACGCGCCCTGGTCTGAGAAGAGCCCACAAGAAACTCAGCCGGGTTTTTTATTATTATCACCATTTCACAAATCATCTTAACGGAACTATCAGATCCGTTAGAGCAAATTATTTATTGCCAAGCTTCCTTGTCATCCTTTACATGGTATTATGATTTTTTAATGAGTTTACGTTTTACATTAACTTTGAACTTATTCAGAGACATCTTCAACATGTCTTCTGGGAGCTTAAGCTTATTGTAGAAGCTGACACTGTTTCCAACAAATGTATTGCTAGTTTTACTAAGTCTAGAAGCAGGCATTACAAGCTTATTATAAAAATATACTCTGTGATCCTACCAAGGTAACCAAAATAAACTTCACTCTTAAAGTTCATAAACCTCTAAATACTAGCTCTTAACAGAGACAAGTAACATAATATAGTCCCACTAGTCCAGAGACAAATTAGGCCACTAGTATCTGGCAAAGAGTATATAACACTACGTTTTAGTCCCTGGCAGAGACAAGAGGATAGTCCCTGGGCCATAGAGGTAGTCTCTGTGCCCCTGTGCTGTGCCCTGGGCCCTGGGGACTAATCTCGCCGTTTCTATCACAGATTTATAAAGGGATTTTTTCTTTTATTTATTATGTCTGTGGTTTCTATCTATTATAATATAGTGTATTATCTATGGTTTCTATCTCCCCGATTAGGTGGGCCGCAAACGTTCGGTTTCCGGATTTAGGTTTTCAGATCAGGAATTCGGATTGGGAAACCTGAATGCTCTGGTTACTTACAAAATATTCAACAAGGCGCACATTATCCTTATTTTTTCCGTTCGGAAAAAATACCTAACGTTCGGTTTGATGCGTTTCGGATCGTGAGAACGGAAAAAACCTAATGACGTCATCCCGAACGCAACGCTCTCGTACATTTTGGCTCGTCCGCCGTAAACGCACGGAAATTTCAATTCAATTCCGCGCGAGCCTTGTAATGAGAGGACGTCTATCGACTCGTCGTCGTCGTAGGTAAGAAAATGTGGCGAAAAGGTGAAAATTTAATAATGGCGGTAGAACAATATCCAAGCATGTGGGATATTAATAACGACGATTCCTCTTCTTCATTGTAACGCCACTAAAAGTGCGATAGCAATCAATTCGTCTTCGTCTTCCATGATTACGTGTGTATATGTGCCTTCTTAAGCGTCTCTATACGTACTGGTCTTATAAAATCCCGAATAAAAAAACCGGACGTTTGCGCTAGTCTCATGGGATTCCGAATCTGAATTCCTGATCTGGAAGCCTAATTCGGAAACCGAACGTTTGGGCCGGCCTTAGGTTCCTCGGTTTCTATCATAGAGAAGGATCTATCTAAAGGACTGTTTCTCTGTCAAGTGTCAACTGTCAACTTGTCAAGTCAAGTGTCTAGGGCGAATAACCGCTACTAGAAAATAATCATGTTTTAATTTAATCACGTTACAGTGCGTGTTTGACACTATCTTATTTTCCAATTTCCATACTCCCAACTAGTAACAAGGATTAGCAGTTTTCCCACAAAATAGGATAAAAATTGTATGATGGCAACGTAGACAGAGAAAGATATATAGACGGGTCGTCACCGTACACAGTATGCGAAAGCGATAGTTTAACATAACTACATGTACTAAATCTATATAACAACCCTTATTGCCATCATACAGTTTTTATCATATTTTGTGGGAAAACTGCTAATGCTTATTACTAGTTGGGAGTATGGCAAATAAGTGTCGATAGTGTCAAACACGCACTAACATGATTTTAAACTATCGCAATTTTTTACTACAAGTGAAAACAAGAAAAGAAAACGAAATTCAAATTGAATGTATTTTTAATCAACATGTTTCTCTTTTCATACAACAACATACAATTCAATTCACTTCCGGAGCGGACACCCTTAAAATAAGTTAAGCGCGTGTTGTAATAAGGGAAATAATACAAATTAAATACAGATTAAAACTAGTTTAATTTATGAATATAATGATCTTATAGGTACAGAATAAATATATATAATATAACGTCTCCTCACTTTCATAATTATTATTCTTTAAGTAGCAAGTCCACGTCTTATACTCCGTCCACGAGTAGAGTGGATAAACAAGTAATAATTATTAAAAAACAGCGTCACGCATAAAACGTGTATTGATCAATAACTGACATAAAACAATCAAGTGTTGTTATGATACAAAAGCTTCATCGTAAGGGTGGTACCATCATTGGATCGGCATTATTATAATTAAACTAACGAATTGGCATCTCCGTGTTTTTATTTTCAATCTCACAAATCACAGGCTAATATACACTGCATTAATCAATAAGTGAACAAAACGTATAAAATTGTGAATCAAATGCCTATACAGCGTTGGTATTGAATTATTTTCATACAGATATGTCATGCTCCGTGTCTTGCGAAAGCATTGCTGCTCAAAATGCCTAGAACACCTGCTCGCATATTTGCTTGGCTCCCACTTCTTTCGTCCTGTTGACTCTATTCATAATTGTCACGTATGGATTTGTCTTGAATCCAGAAAATTAACAAGTATAGTTACGGGTGTTTAACTACTTCAATGAAGTCAATGGAAAGCGGTCTTTCGGATCGATTGTAAAAATGGGGGTACCACAAGGTTCAATTTTAGGGCCTTTTCTGTTCCTCATTTATATTAACGATCTTCCTTACCTTGCCAAGGATAATGATGGGATAGTATTGTTTGCTGATGATACATCACTTTTGTTTAAAATAAATCGTTACGAAACAACTCTTGACGAAGTAAACAATTCTGTCACTAGTGGTACAGTGGTTTGAAGCTAATAACCTACTCCTCAATGGAAAAAAGACAAAGTGTATCAAATTTACATTACCTAATGCCAAACAGGTAAAAACCACTGTACAACTTGATCATGAGGAATTAGATTTAGTGGATACCGCTGTTTTTCTCGGAATAACGTTAGATGCTAAACTCCAATGGGGCCATCACATAAATGACTTATCGAACAGACTTAGTTCTGCTGCATACGCGGTTAAAAAGATTCGCCAGTTGACAGATGTAGAAACGGCGAGATTAGTTTATTTTGTGTAAGAGACAATCCAGAAGTAGTTATTAATGAAACACTTTTAATATATTTATACTCTCATTTGGAACTTGCACAAATAAATGGTTAAACGTGTAGAGGTTCCACGAGAGATTTAATGTAATTAGATAAAAGGTTGGCTAAACTTACAGATAATATTCATTTGATCCAGCCACGATTGCTATCGTTAAGCTCTAAATCAAAATGCGATCTAAACTAATAATAAAAAAAAAGAGAAAAATCTGGCTGAGTTTGTTGTGGGCTCTTCTCAGACCAGTGCGCATTTGGAACCCTCGTAACTTTAGTTTTAAGATACCGTAACCGATTATCACCATCATGTTCTTTTAAGTAAGTAATTTTTAACGTCAATAAGTGTACCTACAGTGTACCTATATTGAATAAATGATATTGACTATTGACTATTTCATTAAAAATATCTATCATATATTGGTAAATGAATAAAATTTCTTATTATGTAAATAAATTGACACTTTTTTCCCTTAATTTTGGGTTCCAAACTTGGGTAAATATCATAATACAAATGGCATCCACACAACGCGAGTAATAATAATAATAACCCGAGTCACCCGACTAATTTCAGACAACATACAAAAATGGAACCTGGCATCATTTTACTTACCTTCTTAACTTGGGTGGTTAATGCTACAAAATTCGATTATTTTCTTAATGCTTACTACTTTTTTGTTGTTTCTATACTTTGTAGCATTCATGCGAGTATTTACAGATATAACCTGTTTTTATCTGTAATAATCAGGTAATTTTTTTTTTATTTTTTATTTTTATACAAGGTCAAAATTGTAAGCTTACATATTTTAGGTTATGTTTCCGTATTTACGTTCAATTCGGCTTTTGCAGCCTAACACACAGAAATACCCCGTCGTCTTTAAGTTAAATCACTTTTTTCCCACTTTGTTCAATTGTGATTTCGTACACGTTATAACAAAAACGATACAGGATTGTTTGACCTCTATTAGCTTAGAGGTCCAACAAAAAAAGTAATACGCTGAGCAGGACAAGAAAAGAGATTTTCGCGCTTTGTCACTCCTTGGCAATAGCGTGTATACTCATTTCGCTCACTTGTGGTATTATTATCACAATGCCTTCTCTATGCTTTATAAATTCTTACTCTATGGATGGCAATAAGAGATTTATATAGTTATAGTAGTTAGTACATAATATAATTATGTTAAACTATCGCTATCGCGTTTTGTGTACGCTGACGCCGTGTCTATATCTCTTTCTCTGTCTACGGTTGTACATATTTATCAATGGATTGAATTCAATCAGAGACAAATGGAGACAAGTAAAAAGACAAGTAATATGAAAGGATTCATGTTACTTGTCTCTGGATTCAATATGGCGGCTTGTTAACTAATGGCGTCCTTGTGTATTTTTCTGAGATTTTTCGGTAATATTGTGATTTGTGAGGTTGTAAACTGTTGCGATACGAAATATTAATTATTTCTAAGTGTGGATTTAATGTATCATTGATTTCATCTTTAATACAAATTAGAATCTACGTGACAGCCGGTATCTCACGATGCGTCGTAAGAGTGATCGCACCGCTAGCAAAAAATCAAAACCTTCTCCGGAAAAGAAGGAAAAGGTAGAAAAAGCGAAACATACTAGACGAAGCAGAAAACAGTCATCTTCGTCCGCCAGTGAGTCTACTGAAGATCCTCCGCCTGCAGTTAAGACCGCTGAGATTGCTGAAGCAAAGGCCAGTGAACCTCCGAAGTCGGGGAAGGAGGATGGTTCCAAAGAGTCACCGGATCAGGTATGGCAAGTTAAATCAGCCGAGACCTCTGGAGATGTTGGTGAAATTAAAAAATTAAAATTATGTCTCGCTCGCCCGCCTTCAACACCTGAAAGGATTGATAGATCACCTAGGAGCAAAAGGAAGCACACTCGGGCTACGAGTTCCAGCGATAGTCAGAGTGTAGAAGGCGAGGATAAGAAAAAGTCAAGGCGCCGTTCCAGACGGTGCACTGAGTCAAAAGACGAAGAGAAGAATGATGAAACCCAAGGAGAAGAAACTGAAATTGAAATAAAAGATGTATCAGCATCAAAACCATCAGAGTCAGAACCAGATCAAAGTGTAAACCAAAGTACCTCTTCAACTGATGAAACACCACTGTCAACAAGTCATGAGGAAATTAAATGTGACACAGTAGACTCTAATGAAACAGCGAAAGTTGAAGAAAAGAATATTGACACAGCAGCTTTAGAAAACGCAGAGGCTTCAAAAAATACTGAGGCTTCAAAAGACAATGAGGCTTCAAAAGAGACTAAGGCTTTAAAGGACAGTGAGGCTTCAAAGGACAGTGAGGGTTCAAAAGACTCTGAGGCTTCCAAAAGCAACAATTCTTCAAAAAACAATGACTCTTCAAAAGACACTGATGCTGCAAAAGGCGATGATGGTTCAAAAGACACTGAAGCTGCAAAAGACACTGATGCTTCAAAAGATACAGAAGCTTCAAAAGATAATATAGTCCAAGATAAGACTTCTGACAGTGAAGCTGTTACTACATTTCTAAAATCAGATATTGCTACAGAACAAAAAAATAATGTATTCTTACCTAGTGGAGAAAGTCCACTCAGGAAAAGGAGTCTTTCAGCTGAAAGATCTGAAATTTTAGAATTGCATGCTGAGGAGAGCCGATGTGAATCATCCGAAGTGAGTTTTAGTGAATCTCAGGATGCGAAATCAAAAACATCATTGGACCAGGATAAGGAAGTAAGCAATTTTGTTCCTAGTGAGGTAAGTATTAATAAAAGTACAACTGAAATTTCAGGGCAGCCGAGGTCTAATACTGAGGGCAAAATAACTAGTAACAAAATGGAGGTAGAAAACAACATAAATATAGAAAAACAATCAACAACACCACCACCAGATTCCACACCGGATGATGCTGCAAAAGTCTCAAATTCAGCAATTGCAGCTCAAAATACTACAGAAGATTCACAAACTACAGCAGATATTCCCAATGGTGAAGTAGCACCATTAGTTGTTAACAGAAAAAGAAGATGGGGCTCACGTCCTAGTAAATTGTCCACACAAAAATCAATAACAATTTCTACTGATGTTCTGAAAGAAATAATACCCGATGTCAAGCCTGCAGAATTTGATGAAGTGATCGAAGAGAAAAAGCATAAAAGGATAGGAGTACCTGAGAAAATTGACCGACCTGTACTACCAAAAATCATTATTGACAATACAGACAATATGGAAAGTTATAAGAAGGAAAAAAAAATTGAGGATAAAGATAAAGAAAATGTAAAAGTCAAGGATACAAATCTTGCAATGACACGTAAAATATCAATAGTTAAAGAACAGGACAGCATAATAACAAGACCGCCAAGCCCACCAAGACATAAGCAATCTAGCATTTTGTACATAACAAACTTAGTGAGGCCATTCACTTTGCCACAGTTGAAAAATCTACTGCAAAGAACAGGAAGAATTGTAGATAATGGCTTTTGGATTGACAAAATTAAATCCAAATGTTATGTTATATATGAAAATGAAGAGTAAGTGTACTTATAATTGGCTATTCATTTTTAATCCACTTTTAATAACTTGGCCCTTGACTCTCCCCTCTTACCTGATGGTAAGTGATGATGCAGTCTAAAATGGTAGCAGGCTAACCTGTTAGGGGCATGGCAGTTATATTAAACCCATACCCCTATTCGGTTTCTACACGGTATCGTATCAAACGTTAAATTACTTGGTGGCACCGGGCACGTCTATGCCTGTAGGGTGGTAACTAGCCACAGCCGAAGCCAGGGAAAATGCAAAAAAAATAAATTCTCAAATTGATCCTGCCGGGATCGAACCTGGGTAATCCGCATTATAATCCATTAAGACAACAGTGCTCAACACTGTGCCACAGAGGTCTATTTTTTTTGGGTCAATGCAATTTCTTTTGGGCTATTCAATTTTTTTTTGTTTTGGATAGTTAGCTTAATCATACCCTTGTTACAGTCAAGCTGTTGAAACAAGGCATGCTCTACATGGTGTGACATGGCCTGTCTCAAACCCTAAGACATTACATGTTGACTTTTCAACTCAAGAGGACTTTGACAAAGCTAAGGCTAATGAGGACACGGATAACGCACAGGCATCAACAATTCCTGGCACTGTGGAAGATTGGCTTCGGGAGCAAGATATGAAAAGAGAAAAAGGAGAATTGGTAAGAAACTAATTGTATTATCATCATCATCATCATCACTGCAGCCTAATAACGTCCCACTGCTGGGCACAGGCCTCCACTCTCATAGGAGAGCGGGACTTAGAGCTTAGACCCACCACGCTGCTCCAATGCGGGTTAGCGGGCTTTAACGACTATTATCATGTTAGTGATAATAACCGGGACCGAAGGCTTAACGTGCTCTCCGAGGCACGGGGGTGAAACACCGCCAACTTCCAACTCCGGGCTGGCACTGAGAATTTCTTAATTGAAAAACTCAATACCTAACTTTTATGCCCGACCGGGAATCGAACCCAGGACCTCGTGATCCGCAGTCGACTATGCTAACCACTAGACCAACGAGGCAGTCTTTTTAATTGTATTAATTCTTAACTAATTACTTAAATGTGGTAATTCTGCAAAGATTTGAAAAATGTAGCTAATTCTGATAAACACAATCTCTAACCCTTCCCTATCCATATAATAATTAATACTAAATGTAAGAATGAAAATTATTAAATTATTTGCTATTTATTTGAAGCAAATAATGATATTGGTTTTATTATAGGAGAAACCATGGGAGCGAAAAGCTGCAATGCGAGAGTGGGATGTTGGCAAAAATGAAAAATCAAAGGAAGTGAGCCGCCCAGATAAGAACCATAGAGATGAGAGACCCCCTGAGAAGAGGAGACATCGAACCACTGAACGAAGTCCTGAGCCAGGTAAGAGGTTCACTAAAATATTATTAACATTGCTAATAAAGTCAAAGTCAAGTCAAGTCGTTGGAGGTTGTGTTGGTTAGTTATGGAGTTGCAACTCTACTTTGCTTGCGAGCTCTTAGATTTTTTTTAAAGTGCTGGTATGTTTATAATCCATACTAATATTATAAGTGAGGAGCTGGTGAACTAGATTAGTCATATACTAAAGATGTTCTACTCAATACAGTAATATAAGCAACCAGAAGCGGATAACACACCCATGACAAAAAACGACATATATCAGACAGTTGGACAAACTGTTTTTATTTAACAGCTAGTGGGGTACGTAATATTATTAGTTTTGTCCGGCGGCCCGTCTTTTCAACCGATTTTGATGAAATTTGGTATAGAGATAGGGTGCATACTAGGGGAAGGTTGTGGTTCTTTTTATCCCAGAACATTAAGGATTTCCCGCAGGAAGAAGAAAAATCTTAGTCGACGTGAATGATGTTGCAGGCTTTATCTAGCTTTAAATATGGTGTACTACTAAGCCTAAACTTTGGCTCTGTAAACACTAAAAGAAGCTTAGCTGTATCTCAGTCTAGATAGTGGAATGTGGTAGAATTAATTTCAAAGTTCAAACTACTTTAATAATGTGAAAGTGTGTATGTTTGTTACACTTTCACTGCCCATCTATTCAACCGATTTTGATGAAATTTGGTATAGAGATAGGGTGCATCCCAGGGAAGGACTTGGGTTTATCTTGGACAATAAAGAGCTTCATTGGAAACAAAAAACCTTACTCCACGGGTCCACACAGACAAAGTTGAAGGCATAATCTTTTAATTAATAATTTTATAATGCAAAAGACATTTTAACATAATTTCAATTTGTATGTTCTAGCACGAAAGTTTAAGAAGAAGGAGGAAGAAGCACCTGCTAAGCTGTTAGATGACTTATTCAGGAAGACAAAAGCAACTCCGTGCATATATTGGCTACCGCTGTCAGCTGAAACTGTAAGTGTTGTTTAGTGCTTTACCACCGTGTTCTATCCATATTGTGATAGTAAGTGTTTATGCAGTCTTAAACCTGACAGTGACGAAGTCGCCAATATTTATTTGGTCTGGTGGGAGGCTTAGACGTTGACTAGTAACCCTACAAAGCAATTTACTCTGGTACAATGCAGTGCAGAAACCGATTAGCAGTGTGGGTTTTATATACTGCGATAACCATAGCATGGTAGCCAGCTATGATCTTATGACTAGCACTTGTAGTGCATTAAAAATTTTGGTTATACATTAAATAAGTTAATAAATAATCCTTTATTCAGAAAATGGGGCTACTTATTCAGGTACAAACTACAAAGATATTAAAGTACATAGACACTAATTTCTTAAACAATTAAATTTTGTACTGCTGCGACAAACTTGTCTGTTTGCCTTTCGTTGGTAAAGGCCACCCCAAACCACTGCCACCTGCTACTGCTCGAATATTGTCGACCCATCTTTGCATTGGTTTACCCCTTTTTCTCTTGAAATGACTCGTACCAATTCATTACTATTTTGCTCCATTTATCATCAAATATTGGTTAATATTGATTATTTATGAACTTACTGATTAGTAAAGGAATGTGGCACTCTAGCTGAAACAAATTCCTTGATAAACATTGTGTATATTCTTACTTTTTCATTCCAGATTGCCGTTAAAGAGGAGCAACGAAGGCAGCATATGGCTGAGCACGAGCGTCGTCTGCAACAACAAGAACAGCGACGTCCTCATCGCAGACATTAGCATGGTCCGTCTTCAGCAGTACGACACACATGCACACACACACCACACACAAACACCACACACAAACACCACACACACACACACACACACACACAAACTCCACACACACACGCACACACACACGCACACACACCCGCGCGCGCGCGCGCGCGCGCGCGCACACACACACACACGCACACACACACACACACACACACACACACACACACACACAAACACGCATACACACACACTCACTCACTCACTCACTCACTCATACATTCATATTCCCATAAGATTCACCCACACATATTGCATTCATATTTCATACATTATGAACTACACTAACAATACTCCCATAACATGCTACTTTTCATTTTAATATTAATGCTTTGTCGCGATGTCGATATTTTTTTCAGATATAGAACCACTGTCAGTGTGCAGTAACAGTTTAATTACATAATTTTAAATGTTGCTTACTAGAATAAATATTAAATTGTATGTAATACTGTAAGTTAAATTAGGTTTATCGAAGAATTCTACAATTATTATGAAGGCATAAAAGATATGACGAAGCTGCAGAACAAATTAAATTTATATTATGCGAAATGTTATAGAAAGGGCACCAATGGAGGAAAATCTATCATTTATTTGGTCGATGGAGTATCGCTGTCGCTTGGCCGTTCGTGGCCGACATGTTGGATCTCCGCTCTGGAATGCGCTTCGTTCCCTGATTCATCTCAATTATTTAGAGAATCGGCGTTGGATTTGGTGACAGACTTATTGTTCAGCGGCTGTGATATACTACATCCAAATTCTGAATATTACGAGGACATTGACGAAAACCATTTTTCCAAGTCATATGTTCCAACATTGAAATGAAACATGAGACTAACATAAAAGGATATTTACCTATAAATGGTTCCATGCCACATGTCAAGAAATGGATTCTTCTGTTCAAGACTGAAGAAAAAACTAACTGTGGACATTTCAGTTTTAAACTCCTGGAAAAAATTAAAATCATGAAGTTTTTACACTTGTATTTTTAAAATGCAAGGTAATTATGTGAAATAACTATTCCATTGAAACTTTAAATACCACTGTTTTTGACTTGAACATTTGTACCGAGTTGAGTTGAAAAAATGTTTTGCAAATTGTATGAGATTGTCTTCAATAATATATAATACAAATACTTTGATGTCAAATAAACGTTTCTCCTTTGATGTACTTGTTTTATTTCGATACTAGATGTTGCCCGTAACTTCGTCGGCATAGATTTAGGTTTAAAAATCCCGAGAACGTAGGAACGCTTAGATTTTCCGGGAAAGAAAGTAGTCACTCTGTTCTCAACTATGCTCATGCAAAAAAATCACGTCGACCCTTTGCTCTGTTGCGGCGTGATTGAAGAACTAACCAACAAACAAAAACTTTCGCATTTATAATATTCGTATACTTTGAGATTATTTTTTAAAAACCTATAAGCTTCATTTGTGACGGAGGTGCTCCGTGCTTTCATCTAGCTTTCATAATTTTAATTAAATTCGGCTTAGCTTTTTAGCAATAAACAAGCAAACATTTCAATAAAATATACATCAAGTATGAGATGACCTATACAATATAATATCAGAACCTTGAAATTTGGATCAACGAAATACTTTTTAATGCTAATAATTGTAAAATAACTTATCTAATCAATGGTGACCTAATATGGCATACAATTACATGTTATCTTGAGATAATCTAGCGTATCTTGGATAAGAAGCTTTGATAAATATAATATGCAACAATATGACAGTTGTGTTGGCGGATTGATACCGTCAACCAATCCAACAAATAAGTTGTTAGTGATAGGTATTTAAAAATCTCAAGGTAAGTTATTTCGTCTCGTTTATTAATAATAATTATTTTAGTATAGTTCTCTTGATGAGGTACTTATTTAGTTAGCAGCTGCTCCCGCCCAGTGGCGGCCTTAGGGGATGGCAAGCAGGGCAACCGCCCGGGGCCTCGCTCTTGCAGAGGCCTCGCGCCCTCGCGCTACAGCCCAAGTAGAAAATGTCCCACCTGTCAATAGGAAGTGAGCTAGGAAAATCCAAACTAGTGATAAACTACATAGACAATCCAATATCTATATATATATAAATGAATCCCTATTTCCCTTGGTCACGGCATCACGCGTAAACGGCTCGACCAATTTCGCTAATTCTTTTTTTGTTGTATAGGTGAGGACCTGGAGAGTGTCATAGGCTACTTTTTATCCCGGAAAATTAAGGAGTTCCCGCGGGAATAACAAAAAACTTAAACCACGCGGACGAAGTCGCGGGCATCAGCTAGTCTATTATATTTATTGATCTGAGATGCCAGTATTGTCAACTGCGAAAGGTAAAAAAACGTGGACGAAAAAGAATGGACTATATTCCACAAAGCTTGGCCGTGATAAGGGCCTTCCAAATATCTACCGCCCAGAGCCTCGCAATGGCTAAGGCCACCACTGCTCCCGCCAGTAGGTGAAAGGAAACTGGAATTCCTTTTTACCCGTGCACCCACTACATTATGGTTTGGAATACAATTTTAAAATATGTCGATACATTAATAAATGTAGCTTCCAACTACTCATTAAGTATTTCGATGGGACTTCAGCTATTTACCTACCACGTAGAAACTCATTTTTTTTTCACCATAATGGGTTCAGTCGGTTTGTTTATGCTGTAATATAGGTAGGTACTTAAGTGTTTTAATTAAATGTAAAGTGTTCATATTTATTACAGCTACTATTATTGATAAGAAATTATCATATATCAATTTTTAGGGTTCCGTACCAAAATGGTAAAATGGAACCCTTATGGTGCGACTTTCTCCGTCTGTCTGTCCGTCTGTCCGTCCGTCACACTCGATTATTTCAGTAACTACCGAAGCTATCGACATGAAATTTGGAATAGTTGTGTATATTAGTGGCCCAAAGACACTGGAACTAAAAAAAATTGGAAATTATTTTTGTTCTTATTTAAAAAGGGGGGAAAATCGGAGGGTTGAAATTTAAAAATGAGATAACTGTACTGTGTGGGGTATCATATGAAAGGGTTTACTTTGTACATTCTAAAACAGATTTTTAATTATTTTTAGTCATGATAGTTTTTGATTTATCGGGGGAAAAGTCTAAAAAAATACCGTTCCCCCCCCCCTTATCTCCGGAGTTTACCAATCGAAAAATCTGAAATAATTATGGTCAATAGGAATTGATGTATATTTTACAGGAAAACTATAGCCAATGCTCTAACTAGCATAGTTTTTTTGATATTAACAGTAAACCTCGTACTCGTCGTCAAATAAACATATTGGTTTTTGCCTGATTGTTTTGCTTCAGTACCTACTTCTTGAGTACGGAACCCTCGGTGCGCGAGTCCGACTCGCACTTGGCCGGTTTTTTTTAGCTATAAGTACATAATTCTTTACCTACTAATCTAAAATCAACATTGTCATCTACAAAGATCCAGAGAATAAGTATTTTCATACCAAATGCGAATCGAAGTACCTACAGAAAGCCAAAAAGATGATATAAATTATTGGCCGAAAAACAACGAAAATTCTACTTGCACGGCGCAAAACGTACTTTTTTTAACAATTTTTTTTAAAGTCGGGGATGTGGTTTGTTTGGGCTGCGCTGATCAGCGCGGTGGCGGCGCAGAATCCATTCACTCTAGAGGACTTTGTATCAGGAAGGTTCTCTCAACGTGGCTTCAATGGCACCTGGATCTCTGGTAAGAAAGTCTCCGTGACACAGTGATGAGCGCTGACCGCTGAGGTAGTCCTTAAAAAAGTGGTAAAAATAACAACATACTAACATTTATCGTTTACCTCAGAGAGTACACTGATGTAGGTATTATTTTCAACAAGCGCATCTGTACTAATCTATGACCGAGTCATACGTTTTCAAGATGGCGCATATGTTGCAAGCAAGTTCCCGCTTTTCAGACTAGATGGCGTTGTTAAACATAAGTCCACATTCTTTGTTCGACAGGGCCCGTCTATGTAAATTGAGGTCGTTGCGTAATTAGGATAAAGTAAGTCTTACTGACGATAAACTTAACAGCATAAGCTTAAAGCTATAAAATGGATCTACGTCTACTTCTTAGGAACCTCGCCTGCTTGATAGAGAGTCAGTCAGAAGGAAGAAATCTAATCTAAACTAATATTATAAAGAGGAAAAATTTGTTTGTTTGTTTGTAATGGATAAACTCAAAAACTACTCAACCGATTTTAAAAATTCTTTCACCTATATAAAGCTACTTTATCAGCGAGTAACATAGGCTACATTTTATTTTAAAATAAATTAGAGATCCCTTCGAAAATTGAAATAATGAGAATTAAGTCGGAAAAATTCACCTAATTTAACTTTTTACGTTAAACCTCTATTCGTCTAATAATTCAGATTTGTCACATTTTTATGTCATATTTGATAATTTGTCAAGACACTTTAATTTCATATTTGTCAAGACAAATATAATAAATACAAGAAAACTTACCAACATTTTTTTTAAACATTTTAATATCTAACTGTTGTAGACAGACTGCGAAAAGCCTAAAAGATCAAGGTCTCAACTTTCTAAACATAGTTCCCAGGCGAGGGCAGTGAAAATACGTCGTATTGGAGAATCTTCATTTGAAAATTAAAATCGTCTTGAAGAAGAATACCTACGTGTCGCAATTTTTTTCACGATAAAATTAAAAATCTGAATTGCACCCGTGCGGAGCCGGGGCGGACCGCTAGTATATTATAAGAAAAGTAGGTATATTACACGCACGAGTTGAATACAGAGTAAATGTATGGTGACACTGGAGACATACATTTACTCTGCATTCAACTCGTGCGCGAACTGTAGGTACTTATTAGCTTTTATTTCAGATACCGAATTCTCGTACACGAAATCTGGAGAACCTGGAATTTACGTCTTCGATGTTCCCACACTCGAGAGTAAAGTGCTTGTCTCGGGTGATCTAATGGTGCGTTATCATATAGTTTTTTTTTTATATTATTATAATATCAGACCTCTTGCTTGCCCATACTGCCGTCCGTTTACTTAAAGGCCGTTAAGTGAAAAAACCAAATTTTGAGTTATGGCCAAAAAACATGAAAATTAAAGTTTCTAGAGTTTTATTAAACGTACAGCTATATTTTATGTACCAAATTATTTGTTTTCTTTTAAGCTTTCATTTTATGAGTCTGAATGAGTGCTAGGGTAAATAATATAGTTTTAAATAAAGTTTTTGTGTTACAACCATGTTTATCTGTTCCTTGATGCGACCTCTTAAAATACTAAAAAACAGCTGGCTGAAGCGCAGTCGTATTATAGAGTGGTAATGGAATCGTAACTGTTGACACATTTACCTTGTGTCACAGTTTAATGACATTTTTTTAGCTTAAAAGCCGTTAAATCGCTTAGCCTTCTTGTAAAATAGTAAAACATGTGAAAATCGAAGGCTTTCACTTTAATAAAACCGTTATGAGACAAAAACTATTTATTTCATTGTTTAGAGCTACTAATATAAAACAGATTTCTTATCAAAAATATGGTTTTTGAATAAACCATGCGCACTGGCTGTCTTTTAGTTAGGCAATAACTGGTACTATCATTTAGCTCTTAATTAAAATGAACAACTAAGTGCTAAATTTTGATATATTTGTCAAACTTTTAATGCTTTTAAATCGAGTGATAGTTAGGAAATTAAAATAAAACAATCATTTTCATTTATATGCCAATGAGTCAATTTTTTTTTCAAAATTCAAATGTGTTTTATTCAAATAGACTTTTACAAGTACTTTTGAATCGTCGAGTGAATCTACCAATCTAATTGCAACTATTATTAAAAAAGTAGTTAATAGACCTTTGTGACTCATTACATAATTAGACACTCACGCCGCAGTACAATTCAGTGGTGTTTCGTTACTGGGTTACGTTGGTGTGCACTAGGGTTTTCGAATACCGGTTTTTTTCAATACCAGTATTAATACCGGAAATATTTTTTTCCCGGTACCAATACCGGTATCCCGGTATTAGACATTTCAATACTGGTATTGAAAACCGCCAAAATAAGTCCGGGGTCCCGGTATTGGAAGCCCTAGTGTGCACTGACGAATTTCGCGAATAAATTATAAATACAATAAAGTGTAATATCGTGATAGCGAACTACTAATTTACGTTGAAAATAAAATATCGGTAATATAGATGAAGAAACACTAAGAAGAATTTTTATATCAGCGTTTACGAGCAGTGAAATTAGCAAGTCGAATTTCCACTATTTGATTCTCTGCCATCGGGGCAGAGGAAAATTTTGAGAAAAGGTAGTCGAAAAGATGAAAGGTGTCTTCAAAACAATGGATCCCGATTTAATTCCAGTGTTTGTAGCACGGGTTCTTGAAAAACTACCTCTTATATGTTTGATCATCTTGACTGCACAAAACTACTAAAAGATCTCACAAAATTAAGTTCAGAAGTTGCAGCAATTACAATCTCATATGTGACAATACAGCTGTTTGATGAATGGCGATCTGATATACTTAATCTGAAGTACGCTTTACGGCTATAAACACGAAACGGGGAAAACACGAAATGGGGAGCTTGGAATATGACGAGTGGTCCTGTCAGGCTAACATTGGACCACAATAGATCAGCAGATGAGCAAGGTGACCTGTAACAGCAAAATGGTACATAGTCGTAAAGCAGTGCTATATTATGTAAGTTGCGATCTCGAGCTGTGCATGAGTCATCGAAAGTGCCTGCTGCTTCAGTCGCGCCAGCATTGGTGGCAGTGGCGCCACCAATGGCGGTGTACAGCTGTGAGCGCGGCGAAGGAGTCCGATCAACATCAATATCTACGATATGTGCGAGCCCAAGCGAGTCTCTGAAATTACTTTAGAAATGTAAGTCATGTTGAGTTGAGTCTCATAAATAATTTTATTCTTCTGATGAGGTTTAATTTCATGGGTAATAATAAATTCTTCGTTCAACATAGGTAGTCATTTCATAAAGATATTTTCACAAAGAGTATTTAACCATTTCGGAGAAATTGAGACCCAATTCGAGAGAAGTTTTAGTTTAATTGAATGTACGAAAAGTCTTTGACGTTATTAAATAATCAGTTGTATTAAATGAGTTAACCATTTCTTCTGGCGATATTTTTTTTGCGATAGGTTATTATTTTATTACTGCTTGACGATTTCTTTTTATGGAAGATGGAAATGCTTGACAGGAACTACGCAGCGGTTGGTTTTCTTTATTACTAACCATGTTCGGTTGATATTCATAATTACATATATCAAACAATGCTTTTGCTCTTGAGTTCTTAAATCTAGAAAACAGATAAACCGTAAATATGAACGCTGAATTAAGACAAGCAATTATATTTTATATTTTTTGTATTCAAAATTTAATATAGGTCCGGGAAAAAAGAAGGAGGTAGTGACAATAATAATCATGTTAAGGTTACCAAATTGACTACTTCAGCATCTAATAACTCTTTATACACGTTATTATTATACAATTACTATCTAATTTATTAGTTAAAAAGTTGCTTGGAAGCTAAGTTGTAATCAGCAGTACATAATATAGTGCAACAACTTGTTCCATCACTTGTGCATTGTATACGTAACATTTCACATTTTGATAAGTTTCTAGTTTTAATACAGTTGTTAGAGTTCCAAATACTTATCAGATGGGGCACAAGCAAGTTGAAATAAATAAATGCCATTGTAATTTAAATATAATGTGACAGAAATCTTACCTCCATTCAATTTTTAGCGAGAATTGGCTCAGTCACTCACACGTCTTACACTGATGACTAAACTAAGCATGAGAGGTGCGAGGGCATAGCATAAAGGTACTCACAGGTAGCAGGATTTAGACGTCTTTTACTAACGCAATGTCACTTAACCATTTTTATTATAGTATTTAACCACTTATTATCAAAAACCGTCTTAACTAAAAAAACGGTCACTGCCTTTTAGACAGGCAAAACCTTCAAAATCACATTGGCTTTCCGACAATAAGTCAGCTAAGTGTGCCTTACTGTGTTGTAGATAAGTATGTGTAGAAAACTGTCTCTTAATTTTGGTAAATGCCAATACAATTTTTTTAGTATAAATCACTAAAATACGCATAAAGTTATTTATGGACCGTATACTGTCGTAATTTCATGTAACCGTTTTTTAGTAATTCAAAGTACCTGTAAGTACCTAAGTAAAGTACCTAATTAAATATAAACATGAAATAGACGGTTACAAACGCAAAGCCGTATTCTACTGTCGAAAAGTCACATAAACGTATTTAAGTATCGGAAAATCGCGAAAATGATGTATTTAGCCGTGTTCGGGGTCTCTAGATCTCGAAGACTATCAAAGATAGAAAAATATGACCTAGACTAGTCGATAGAGAAAAATTTGCTCTTTAACGTAGTATATATATAACTCAAAATTGGCAAAATGTCACTTAACGGCCTTTAAGTCGACTGACGGCAGCATAGTGAATTGAATTGAATTGAATAGTGCTTACCTTAATTTACAACTCTTCAATCGGTGCTCAGAACTCGCCTGGTGAGTCGAGTTATTGGGGACACTATACTTATCAAAGAGTTTTAATGGGTTACATACATAAGTAGTACGTTACTTTTAATTTCGTATTCTATACCGTAAAGGTCCATTTAGTAAAATAGGCTTCCTATTTTGGATGAGTTAATTTTGCATAATATAAAGTACATAGCCTCGTGCTCTGGTTGGGTAGGTATATATTTACGTAGCTAACCTATTTTTTATAATTTTCAGCAAGAACTGAATACAAGCAACCCGATACTTTCAGAAGACAGAAAATTCATTTTGGCTCCTAGTGAAGTTAAATCGGTTAGTACCATCGGTTAGTACCGATTTAAATAGGTTAAACTTAATATAGGTACCTACCTAGATAAGAATAAAAGAAAGCTTTTATGTAAAAATAATTAGGTACCTATAAGTGATTGAATTAAATAGGTCTTACTTAGGTACCTACTTACTTAGGTGAAAATATTACCTACATACCTAGTATAGTTCAGACTAATCTACCTACTAGCAGTACTAGTTTGATACCCGCGACTTCGTCCGCGTGGATTGAGGTTTTTTGGTTCCCACGGGAACTCTTTAATTTTCCGGGATAAAAAAGTAGGTAGCCTGTGCAAATCCAGACTATAATCTATTTCTGTGCATTTGGTACAGAATTCATCCAGATCCGTTCTGCTGTTCCATCCATAGTATTAGTATATATTTAACTAGATATTAGATATTAGCTAGGTACCTACCACAGCCATATTCTAGGAAGTTACGTTCTAGGAATATGTCTGTTAACTGTTTACCTAGGTACTGTTATATAGCCCTGTGGCTATAACAGTAAAAAGACATACACTGTAACTTTTTACAGTGTGGGTAGGGTCTCTACTTTGTACCCTAACTATAACTATATTACCATACATTGAAAAGATGCGTCGTGTTAGACGCGTTTCTTCAACTCTAGGTACGAGCCGCGCTGCGCCGCGCCGTTTGCATTCAGCCTCAAATAGGTTACCTACTATTATTATTTTCTCCACGTGTTTATTTTGTGTGGTTTTAGTTTGCAGATAAGAAAGTTGTGTGGTTTTAGTCTTATCAAAAACCGGTCAAGTGCGAGTCAGACTCAATACAAAGAGATCCATATCACCACACACAACATTTTTAGAGTAGGTTTATTCTAATTCTATGACCACACAATATAAATTATTTTAGTAAATAACAAAAAAGATGTCGTAACTACACGTAAACCGTAATCAGCCGTGAAATAACTGGCTTTATGGCGCTAAACTGGTAGCGCCTGACAAACAATTCGACAATTGACACCCTATTTAGGTACCTATTATTTCGACACCCTGATTAAGTATCATTTTTCGGAATTTTTCCTATACTTGTGCTGTGAGACCTTGCTTCTTGCCAAATTTCATGATTCTAGAATCTAGGTCAACGGGAAGTACCTACCCTGTATAGGTTTTGATTTACTGGCGAGTGTCAAAATAACCAAAATATGCGGCATAAACAACCGTGTCTTTTGTTTAAAGAAGCTTGTTTTTTGTACAGCTCCAAGGGACCGTAGACCTAAGTATTTGATATTATTTTCAACTTGCTAACTCCAGGCGTTTCCGAGAAAAAGGTGGCTGACAGACAGACAGACAGCCGGAATTCGAAGTGATCCTTTACGGGTTCCACTTTTCCTCTTGAGGTCCGGAACTCTAAAAATTAGTCGGTTAGATATTATATTTCATGAATACATACCTACTACCTAATCACCTGCCTACATATGATTATATTACCTACTTACAACAGACTACTATCAATGTTAATATATTTTATCAATATCTAATTGTACCTATACCAAACCGCTTGATGAATTTCTTTAATAATTACCTACCTATCTACACTTTTGATAAGTATATTTTTTAGTTTTATGTTGATTAGGTGATGATTAGATGATTAGATGATTATGATGATTGGTTTTATGATGGTTTGTTTTAGTTTTTTGTTTAATTACATTGTTCGTTGTAGGTGTACCGATATTCTACCACGGCTAAGTTTGCCTTGTACGATATTGATAGCAAGTAAGTACATATTATACATTTCTATTAGTTCATAATTAGACATTTCCCATGAGGTCAGCTCCATTATCCGTACCAAAGTTGAGGGGATGGAATAGGTGTAGGTACCTACGTATGAGTACTAGGCATACGTAGCACAACTCTAGCGGTACGGCACTCTAACTGTCGGACTAATGGGTTTGTCTGTCTGTCTGCTCAAGGCCCTTCAGTTCACCAGATTATAACGAATTTAGTTACGTGCACTATAGCATAGATTAACTACTATATTTATGTAGAATATCTTAAAATGTACATCACTTAGCTATACCCTAACTTGCTTATCGTATAACTTTTAGATATAGGTAGGTTAATGCGGTCTAATGTAGGTAGAGTGTTATAGGCCGTAGGGTATCTACTGGTCTACTTAAAATGACTAGCATCTGTTGAAACCTAAATTCGTTTAAATTAAGCAACTTTTCAGTACCACGAGATACATCGCCGAGCACCAGCGATTACAGCTTTGCATATTCGGTAATAACGACTCGTTGGCCTACGTGTTGGACAATGATTTGTTCTACTTACCTGCGAATAATACCTCGCCAATACGGCTCACTACGGATGGCGTACCAGGAGTTATTTATAATGGACATACGGATTGGGTGTACGAAGGTAACATTCTTTGTCTTTGATTATTTTGCCTTTATTTATTTATCGATGTATCTAATTATTGATGATCATTTGATCCTTTGTACCTATGGTCTTGTCTTTAGTTATGAGATGGTTGATACAGGTCCTGCCACGTAAAAAGAACGCTGGCTGTTTACCTGCGCACTGAGACATTTATCGATCACATGAAAGGGGGGGGGGGGGGGGCGATGGGGGAACGTGCCTCTGGTATTCCTCTGCGCGTACGCTATTGGTTCGTCAGTTAACCAGGCTTCCCGCGCCGCTAAAATCAATGATCAGACACATCCCCTCCACTGTCCCTCAGCGTTATCTTTACGTGACGGGACCTATGTCAAATGAGTAAGCCTAGGACCCAGGTTTTTTTGGTTATTGCAGAGGACGTTATGTACACGGGCCAAGCCACCTGGTTCTCAAAGGATGGCAGATATTTGGCCTTTGCTAGTTTCGACGATACATTGGTGGAAACTTACTCCTATTATTACTATGTGGACAAGACTGATCCTAATGATTTGTATCCTGAACTTGTTCATCTTAAGTATCCTAAGGTAAGTCAATTAAAAATAAAATACGAGTATGTATACGAGTATGAGCATTGTATGAATCCATAGAGGATCCGGCGATTTTAAAATCCCACCCAGAATGCAGTTGTGGCTACTATCAAGGCGCTGTAGGAGTAAGCTGTGGGGATTTTAAGTTGCCTTCTTTACGCCATTCGGCTCTTCTGAAGGCTTGCAGTTCTTGTGTTTCTTGTTACCCAACCACCTGTTGCTATATTGAATGTCGAAGTCAGTGTCACGAAAGAAATTCCGCAGCAATTAGTGTAACTAATACTTACCTACATTTTACATACCACAATTGCATAAAAATCTGACGACAGCGCTGCCTCTAGGGGACTTCTTTTATACATATACGGGAATACAAATCGTAACTACCTTTATTATATAGGTACTTATTAAGTCCTACGAATATATGCTGTCTTTGAGTCTGACCATCCAGTAGATCCGTTTTTATTTAAGTTCAGTGTACTGAATCAAATGAGGATTGCAAATCTACAATCAAAGCAACAAAAAAAATTTGAATTTTCAGGTTGGACGTACCAACCCAACTGCGAAGCTGCGCGTAGTAGATGTCTGGAATCTACCGAGTAATCCAAGTTTTATAACTCTCGAGGCACCTTCCGAAGTGACCACCGATCATATACTGGGTGGTGTAACGTGGATCACTGACACGGAGATAGCTGCTCATTGGCTAAACAGGCGCCAAAACTACACAGTGCTCAGAATATGTGACGTCGTCACTGGAGAGTGCGAGGTATGTAGGTTGTTATAGTTTTTTGCCCAAAGAGGTACGAAAGTTATGCCGTTAGTTTATTAGGTACGGCTCAATACAGACATTTTCTCGCCATGTTGTTTGGTTCCTTGTTGGAAAGCTGCTATCTACTAAAATGACCCTAGGTAGATATTAATATGAGTCAAAGGTCAAACTTGAGACTTGATTTGTTAAATGAACGTGTTGGACAAAATGTAACGCATTTATTAGAAACAAACCAAACTAATTTTATTCTTTCTAATAAACTAGGATGCCCGCGTCTTCGTCCGCGTGGATTAAGGTTTTTTGATTCCCGCGGGAGCTCTTGAATGTTCCGGGATAAAAAGAGGCTTACGTCTTTCACCGGGATACAACCTGTCCCTGTACCAAATTTCATAAAAATCGGTTGCACAGATAATTTTATTGATTCCCGCGGGAACTCTTGAATTTTCCGGGATAAAAAGTAGCCTATGTCCTTCTCCGGATTAACTTACAACCTATCCCTGTATTAAATTTCAGATGTTAATTAATTTAGAAATCGGTTGAACAGATGGGCCGTGAAAGCGTTGCAGACAGACAGACAGACACACTTTCGCATTCATAATATTAGTATGGATAAAGAGTAACAAGTAGAGGCACTCCTCAGATTACCCTTTTTTCTCTAGGATGAACATCGCCAACAACCCAATGGCTGGGTACCCACCGCGTTGCCACGATTCAGTCAAAAAGGAGACTTCTTTATATCCATGCGTTGGTCTCTCGAGCAAAGTGACGGAATGATTTGGCAGCAATTGTTCAAGAGCACTAGGGTTAATGGACAGATCTTGTCCAGCTCAATCACACCTGGCGCGTTCACTGTCAACAACATTGTCGGGATGGATGAAGATAATTTACAGTAGTAAGTTTATAAATGTCAATGCATGTACAGGTCCCTCTTTCCCACTGGGCACTCTGGGCACGTGCCTAGGGCCCCGCAATCGATGGGGCCCCCTAGTTCCTGCCAGATCACCTACCGTTAGATAACCAATATTCAAGAAAGGAGAGAAGGAAGAAAATGTTTTAAGTATTATGACAGTTGAATAAATCTAGAATATTGCTCTACTCTTTATGCCAATCAAAATAGTCCTATGTTAAATTCATAGGGGCCCCACTATCCTAATGTGCTCAGGGCCTCCAATAGGTTAAAGACGGCCCTGTGCATATACCTAATTCCATTTCGCATGATATTAAAACTTTAAAGGCTTATTTAAAGCCCTATGTTTAGTGTAAAACGTGGCGTGAAAGTTATAACGTTTAAGCACGAAGCGAAGTTAGCAAAGCTTCTTGTGGCGCAAGTTGCAACTTCATAAATTAGATTTTTTCGAACGGATGTAACGCAAATGTAATCGTATTTAAAATAGTCGCCAAATCAGCTGTTTTGAGGCTAAATTCTTTTAGAGAGGTGTTTTAAAGTAGTATTAACTACTTACTCGCTCTATTGCTTACTTAATGACGATTCATTTTCAAAAGTGCTAAATTCTTAGTCTTAGTCGGTACCTACTTTTGGTACCTACTAATGTTCTTCATATGCCAGTAAAACATGGTCATGGTTTTACTGGCATATGACACACAACTTGTTCCTCTTGCCTACCCTGGCTTTCGAGCTGTGTGCTCACCGTGAACCCCTTATTGCATGCGAAGGCTGAAGCGATAGTTAGGTACATCTTACGAGTAGCTGATGATGTAAAATTTTGCAGCTATTTCACTCGCACGGTAACAAGAGCGCCGTGGCGATCCCAGGTTCACACAGTGGGCGCCCGGGAACACTGCATCAGCTGTAACATAACGCTGCCGGACGGCGGGCCCTGTTCCTGGGCGACGGCCTCCGCCAGCCGCGGCGGCTCCTACTTAGCCGTCACTTGCTCCTCGCCTGACGAGCCCTCCGCTACGTATATCGTCAACCCATTGAAATTGGAAGATATTATACTAATACTGGTATGTTATTATAGCGTTTTGGCAGACCCTCACCCAGGTACGCATAAATAAATAATCAGTGGCGTGCACATCGTAAAGGCATAAAAGCACTGCTTGTTGAAATAGCTCAATGATAATTTTTAATGACCAACCTTATCTCTAGCATAAAAATCTTCATGTTTCATCCTCGTATTAAATAGTAGATACCCTTGTTCTAGGATAAGAGGACTATGTATTTGTGGGTGAGGAAACTCGTGGGTAGATATATCGAGTTTTCTTTTAAATATATCACTCAAAATAAAACAGCGTAACATGTATTACCTAGTAAAACAGGCAAACACGAGAACAAAGATATAGAGAAAATCACAGGTTGTAAAAAATAAAGATAACGTCGGTATTTTGGGAGATAAAGGCCAAATTATAACTGTGAACCTTTGTAATTTTGCAGATAAAGTTATTATTTTATTTTGGTATTAGTTATGTAATAATGAGTTCAATGTTTTATTATAATGTTAATACTTAAATAAATATATAGAAGAACGTAAAATATTTATGTTGTGCGATGAATAATTAGAATAAAATTAAATTAATTGATATTTGCTGCCTACAGTGGGAAGCGAACCAAGTCGTCCGCGATCGACTTGTAGGAAAAGCCAGGCCGCGTAGCTTCATCACCACAGTTCCCCTGGAAGACGGGACGCCAGCGCCTGTGCGACTGATCTTGCCCCCCGGGATCAATTTAAATGACACGATGAGGAAATACCCCCTCATTTTCTTCGTATACTCTGGTCCTAACACGAATACAGTTTTTGATACCTTCACTGTTGGTAAGTTTTGTTGATCATTTTCCAAGTTCATAATCTACATTTTTATCGTCTTATTAATTAATTAATTAGTTCGACTATGATTGGTCGTGAGATAAAAAGTCTATGTGTGGTTATGTGCCTAATTAACGAACTGCCTCGTTGGTCTAGACTCTAGTGGTTAATGGAAATCGGCCAACGAGGTCCCGGGTTCGAGTCCCGGGTCGGGCCTTAATAAGTATTGACAAGAAATTCGGAGTTCTAGCCCAGAGTTAGGAAGGTGGCGGTGTTTCACCCCCCTGTCTCGGAGAGTACGTAAAGCCGTCGGTCCTGCGTCTGATCTCTCTCCGGTCGTGTCGGATATTCCGTCCCATCGTCCCAGAGTAAAGGAAAAGAGTGCACCTGTGTATGTGCACACACTTGTGCACTATAATATCTCCCGCGCAGATGGCTAATCTCTCTGGAGATTGGGCGCCGTGGCCAACATTCGGTCGCGAGACCAATCATTTAATGATTATTTCTAATGTCTTTTATTTTGTTTAAGTTCTAAGTTATATTTACGTATTTTTGTTTGCTTAGGGTACCACTCGTACCTAACAACCAGTCGCGACACAATATACATGATGGCGGACAGACGCGGCGCAGGTCTCAACGGACAAAAAATGTTGTATTCGCTCAACAATGCGCTTGGCACGGTCGAAGTTTTCGATCACTTCGTAGTTTTAAGGTAACATTTCATCGATAACATAATATTGACTGGACATGTTGTGAAACGTACCTATAAGTCTATTGCGTGAACTTGTTGGAGCCAGGACTGATTTTTTTCCGAATTTGGGTTTTTCGTTTACTCTGTGCCTCGGAAAGCATAACGTGTATTCCGAGGCTCAGAGTATTACTAATTATTACTAAAATCGAAGTCGTAAAGCGTAAAGACCATTTTGACCACGGACCATTTTTTATTTAAACCTGGTTGGTACCAAGTCCGCGTGGAATAAGTTTTTAATTCCCACGGAAACTCCTTAATTTTCCGAGACAAAAAGTAGCCTATGTCACTCTCCAGATCCTCAACTATACCCATTTATAAGATCACGTCGATCCGTTGCCCTGCTGCGACCAACAAACAAACACACTTTCGCACATTTAAAATATTAGTATGATGAGAAAGTATGTCTTTTTGTCAGTTACGTTTTTGAGCCTCAACCGCTAAACCGATCTTGATCAACATAGAGATATATAGCTTGCACTCTAGACAATGGATCTTGATCAACATAGAGATATATAGCTTGCACTCTAGACAATGGACTTGGGGCACTTTTTAAAACTAACCATAACCTTTTCACTAGATTTCAAAATACGACACGTGAACGAATGCAGCCTCAGTACGCTTACTCTGAGTTTTAACATTGCAAATACGAATGATCGACGTGAGAGCTCACTGTAAAGTATTAGGGACGTGTCAATCAAACACGGGCGTTAGGCATGCACTAATTTATTATTGATGACATATGACATTTAGTATATAAAGATTATTAGCATACCCTCACATCTTCCCCTTTTTAAAATTAAAATAAATATGACCATTATCCTTCCTTTCAAAATTAAACAAATTTAACTTTTTAGATATTTAACAAAACAAAAAAACTGTCAAACGCCTAACAACCTATACCTAAAATAACATAATATAACGTAACAATATATCCAAATACACACCAATAATAAAGATTAACAATAAATAAGTAAAAATCAATTAAAAATCCTAATGTCCATTATTCCATCAAATGAATTCATTATTGCTAATTCTATATTCAAAATTATTAAGTAGGTATTCAATTATTAATTACTCAGTAAGTACCGTACACTTATGATCAGGCATAAAATCTAGGTAAGTAAGTATGTATATTATTATATTTTATTCACTATTCTATTATTTCATTTCATCATTATAAATTATCAATATGTCATGCAATTACCAATAATAATAATTAACTTTTAACTAAATTTTCAACAGTAAAAAATCAAAATTCATCACTTATATAAATATAAACGTCAATAGTTCATAGTCTTCGTGGAAATGGATTGACGCTCACGTGAACCCCCATCTATCCGGAGCTCTCACTGTCCTGCCATAACGAGTTACATATGGGTTATAATCATTATTCGTACCTGTACTTACATTGTTAGTTTGACTAGATTCTACTTCTACTCCTACATTACAATCTATATCGTCATATTCGAATTCATAGGAAGGCGTGTCCTGTCTTGGCGACGAGTCGTTTATAATGTATCGTCTATTACGAACTAACTTTTTCCCACTTAAAGTAGTCACCTCATAAGATCTATTAGCAAGAATCCTACTTATCGTCCCTGGTATCCATCTTTTTGTGCGCAAGTCATAAATCCTTACATTTTGCCCGTTACCTAATTCCTTTAAATCTCTTGCATTCTTATCATAATAAAATTTTTGTTCTTTTTGTCTATCCAGTAACTTCTGTTTTATATTTTCATGAACTTTTGGTTTTAATGATTTTCTAGATATCGGCAAAATACTTCTAAATTTCCTACTCTGTAATAATTCTGCCGGAGAAGGCAATTCGGTTGACAAAGGAGTATTTAAATATTCTAATATAGCCAAGCGGTAATCCGAGCCTTTTTCTCTAGTCTTAATCATCATATGTTTCACCGTCTGAATGGTACGCTCAACCTGTCCATTGGACTGTGGGTAATGTGGTGACGAAGTAATATGATTAAATTCCCATTCTAAAGCAAATTCCCTGAAGCAATTCGAGCTAAACTGAGGTCCCCCGTCAGAGATCACAACAGAAGGAATTCCTTGGTGACAAAAAATATTTTTTAAACAATTAATTACATACACTGAATCAGTAAACTGTAATTCAACTATTTCAAAAAACTTACTGTAATAATCGACTATTATCAAGTAATTAACACCCTTCAGTTGAAACAAGTCAATGCCAACTTTAACCCACGGGCTTTCAGGAATTTCATGGGACTGCAATTTCTCTTTTTGATTTATTTTTTTATGCGTAAGACAAACACCACAACTATTTATCAAATTTTTTAAATCATTATTGATACCTGGCCAAAATATTGTCTCCCTAGCCCTCAATTTAGTTTTTTCTAACCCCATATGCCCTATATGTATTCTACTTAAAATCTCTTTCCGTAAGTTTTTTGGTACCACCACCCTTTCGTGCTTCCAAATCAATCCATAGGCAAAAGATAAATTCTCTTTATAATTCCAATATGGCCTAACTACCTCCGCTACGTCATTCTTCTCCGCCGGCCAGCCTCTGATAATGTATTTCTTTACCTGTTGTAGTTCAATATCATTCTCAGTATCTTTCTGTAAAGCTACAAACTGTGCATTTTCAAAATATTGCGTAAGCGCCGAAGCCGCATCGCGAGTGACAGCACACACCTCGTCGTGAAGAGAGCCTCGACTCGAATGAAGCGCCGCGGCCGGCGCCGGTTCATATGCACGCGATAACGCATCGGCGATAAATAGATGCTTCCCTGGCTTGTACACTAACTTAAATGTATAACGTTGCAATCTTAGCAACATTCTCTGTAACCGTGCAGGAGCATCGGTAATCGGTTTTTTAATAATACTTATAAGAGGCTTGTGGTCGGTCTCAATGGTTACATCTGCCTTTCCATAAATATACGCATAAAACTTCTCACACGCAAACACACACGCATACAGCTCCTTCTCGATTTGAGCGTATCTCTGTTCAGCCTTAGTTAACGCCTTGGACGCATAACAGACTGGTAACCCATTTTGCAACAAACAAGCGCCTAATCCACTTTTACTTGCATCCACTGATATAACAATGGGTAGATTACCATCATAATATTGTAAAACTGGGCGACTAGATAAACAATACTTAATATCCTTAAAACATTTCTCGTGCCTCTCATCCCAATGCCACTCAATCTCCTTCCTCAACAATTCCCGTAATGGTTGAACCCTATCCGACAGATTAGGAATAAAACTACCTATATAATTTACTAACCCCAAAAATCTTTCAACGTCTTTCTTATCCTTCGGCATTGGCATTTTTGTAATAGCCGTAATATGACTGTCATCTGGATACAGCCCATTTTTTGTAATCCTATGACCTAAGTATTTTATTTCCTCCAATCCAAACTTACACTTATTTTTATTTAGTCTTAAATTAATCTTTCTACATCTTTCCAATACTTTCTTCAATCTCTCGTCATGCTCTTCTTTATTACGCCCGTATATCAGTAAATCATCAATATACATACAAACTCCTTCCAAGTCATCAAAGTTTTCTATCATTTTTTTATGAAATACTTCCGACGCTGAACAAATTCCAAAGGGCATCCTCAAAAACTTATATCTCCCAAATGGAGTGTTAAATGTACAATACGCACTACTTCTCTCATCTAAAGAAATATTCCAGAAGCCTGAAGATGCATCTAGAGTACTAAAATATTTAGCTCCCGATAATCTCGATAAAATTTCATCCAGCGTCGGCAACCTAAAATGTTCCCGTTTAATTGCTTGATTTAACTCCTTAGGATCCAAACATATACGTAAGTCACCGTTAGGTTTTTTTACTACAGTAATACTGCTAACCCAGTCAGATGGACCCTCTACTCTCGCAATAATCTTTTGCGATTCCATTTCCGATAATTTTTTCCTAACATCCTCCCTAATAGCAAACGGTAACTTCCTAGGAGCATGCACAACAGGGACGGCATCTTCCTTTAAATGTATTTTATATTGCCCCGGTAAGCATCCAAGACCTTGAAACACGTCCTCGAATTTCCTTATAAAATCCGGCCTACAATCACTACTCTGCACCGACATGACACGCCTAACTAAGTCTAGTTCTGTGCAAGCATAACGTCCCAATATGGGAACAGACTGTACTCTAGCTACTTTAAATTCAAGCATATAAGTATTGTCCTTGTAAGTCACACTTAAAAATATTTTCCCTAAGACATCTATACTTGCACCAGAATAACCATTTAATTTGGTCTTTGTCTGCAATAAACAATCTCGGGATATGTTCAATCTTTCAAAATATCGTAATGGCAAAACATTCACATCAGCACCGGTGTCTAATTTAAATGTAATTTGCGTTCCACATATATTTAAAGTAATATTCCAATCACAATTGTTATTACCTAATGAGTAAATTACCTGATCGTCTAATTCCTCAATATAATGCACACCACAAACACGGGCAAAATGATGCATTCCTGAACACCGCACACACCTTTGACCATATGCCGGGCACTCAAACTTTCTATGCACATGTCCACAAAAATTACACATCCTACTTGAACCCGGGATAGAAGGCCGCTGGATAGTGTTGTTTCCACTAGCCGCTAGGGGGCGCCCGCGCGATGCATGCGCACGCGCAGTGCGCGGCCCTGTCCCGCGCTCACCTCGTCCCGCGCCCTGCCGCTCCGTCGGTGCATCGCGTACCGCACGTCGTACTCGCCCTCGCGATGACGTCATCTTACTAAGGAATGAAACATCTTTCTGACTTTTATAAACTTGATGAACGTTATATTGTGTCCCTTCTATTTCAGGTTTAATCTTCTCCGAATACGTCTTCGATGCCACAGCTGCACGACAAATATCCATAGCCTTCTTTAACGTCAAGTCATTCTCTCTTAACAAACGTTCACGAATCGACGAACTCGAGACGCCACACACTAATCTATCCTTGATAAGCTCATCATGTAAATCCCGAAATTCACAAGTTTGAGCTAACTTTCCCAGTTCAAACACATATTGCTCAACGGATTCATTTTCGCGTTGATCACGACTAAAAAACTTATGCCGCTCAACGGTGACATTTCGCTTCGATTGAAATTGTTCATCTAGTTTTTTCCAAATGTAATCAACCGTCGTACATTTCTCTGGCGAACGATCCAAAATATCCCGACACTGCTCACCCACTACGTGCAACAGAATATTTGCTTGAATTTCCGCTGGCTTCTTATTTATTTCACACGCTTTGCTGTATATTTCGAAGCTTCGTTTCCATTTCGTCCATCTCTCATTAAGACTCCCGGCATCCGATGCATTTTTGTCGAAACAAAACGAAGACGGCGGTGATAAAACACTTTCCATTTTAGCTATTTTCCACTTTTTAACATAACGGCTGCGCCATGTAAAGTATTAGGGACGTGTCAATCAAACACGGGCGTTAGGCATGCACTAATTTATTATTGATGACATATGACATTTAGTATATAAAGATTATTAGCATACCCTCACACTCACCACGCCAAGCGTCAAAGCAAAATGGACCCAAAAGCTCTTGCTTTAAAATCACAAATTCAGCGTTTGGATCGCTGGCTGTGAATAAATACACGAAATGATGAAATGAGCTCTACACCAATGCAGTTAAGGTTCATTTTACTTTGACGCTTTACGTGGTGAGCTCTCACGTCGATCAATCGTATTTGCAATGTTAAAACTCAGAGTAAGCGTACTGTAGATTACATCCAATCGGTCATGTTCCGTAGTTATAGCACAGCTTTGTAAACGTAAAACTGTGGTAATACTCGTACTTTACAATGTTCTCAAATTGCATTCCAAACACCGCGCGACAGGTTTCCCGTTTTCATTTTATAGGCACGGACTAAAGTGGTTAAATGCCAGCAATAAATGCACGGCAGTGTTTTAACAACTGTACCTACAAATAACAACGTATAGGTAAACCGTATAAACTAAGTGAAATTATGTGACAGTCGTGTAATGCTCGTAACCTATCACTGCATTGCAAGAAATTTTTGTATATTGTAGATTAGTTGACCCATCCCCGTGGAATTTGCGAAAATCCCTTAGCATGGAATCTTCAAATAATGTGCCTACGACATTATTTATATAGATAAAGAAAGGGCTTAGGCTGTGCCTAGTATATAGTGTATTATCAATGGGCTGTGCGTTGATTGACATGAAACAGTCAGGAGAATAATTTGCAGATCTATAGATAATAGATTCCAAAAAAAACCGGCCAAGTGCGAGTCGGACTCGCGCACCGAGGGTTCCGTACTCAAGAAGTAGGTATAATTACCTTTGTTAATGAACCGCAAAACTAACTTTGTTTGTAGAGGTTTACTGTTAATATCAAAAAATTACGTTTGTTGTATGGGAGCCCCCCTTTAATATTTACTTTATTGATATTTAATTATTTATTTTGAAAGGTAATATACAAGTTAATATTCTGTGAAAATTTGAACCGTCTACCTGTTACCGTTTTTAATATTGAGCAAAAAAATACGAAAAAAACACGTTTATTGTATTTTTTTAATTTTTAGTATTTGTTGTTATAGCGGCAACGGAAATACATCATTTGTGAAAATTTCAGCTTTCTAGCTATCACGGTCTATGAGATACAGCCTGGAGACATACAGACAGACAGACAGACAGACAGACAGACAGCGGAGTCTTAGTAATAGGGTCCCGTTTTTACCCTTTGGGTACGGAACCCTAAAAATGAAGTACTGGAAGCGCCATGGTAACATTTACCTTAAGGTATTGTTCTGTGTGGCATAATGCTGTCAATAAATGTTTTTCTTTCTTTCTTTCGTATATCTAAACAGTAAACACCTTCACACTTTTCTGCAAGTCTTTGAGTTTTACATTTAGAAATTCCAGTCTATCATTCCCATCATCTTTGTTTTGTGTGAGAAGTCTATGTGCTTGTCTCCTGAAGCGAAGCTGCGAGGAGATGTGTTTTGGAGATCAATCAAAATTTAAAAGATGACGACGAAAAATGATCACGTCACTTCTCAAAACTCTGATTGCTCGACTCAAACAAGTAGGTAAAAACTCAAACAAGTCCGTTAGGAAATTGTCGTTACCCTTTTTCAGAGAGGTCCTGCGTCGGTACCAGTACATTGACAGGTCACGAGTGGGCATCTTCGGCCACAGTTACGGCGGTTACGCCACCTTGCTAACACTCGCCCATGATGACAGTAACATGTTCAAGTGTGGTGTTTCCGGGGCGCCTGTTACATCCTGGCTCTATTACAGTAAGTGATCTGACACCCTTACTTCATTAATCATTATTAATAACTAGATGATGCCCGCGACTTTGTCCGAGTGAATTAAGGTTTTTTGATTCGCGCGGGAACTCTTTCATTTTCCGGGATAAAGAGTAGCCTATGTCCTTTCCCGGGATACAACCTATCCCTCGTCAAAATCGGTTAAACAGATGAGCCGTGAAAGCGTAGCAGACAGACAGACACAGATAGACAGACAGACACAGACGGATAGACAGACACACTCGACTCACTTTATAATATTAGTATGGATAAGGTCGATATTTAAAAAAATGTATAAAATAGATTGAAAAATCATACAGACGTAGGTACTTACTGTGTTTTATTTATTTATTTACAAAGATGAAGATTTATAGAGGACCATCTAATTCTTATTAGGTATCAACATACTCCTAGTTTAAACGATAATATTGCAGTAACTCGAAGGCATTTCGATTAAGTTTTTTCTCGTTGAGGTGGGGTATGGTGGCGACAGCCGATGTTGATTAATTGCATTGGTCAAGCAAGATTGACACGAATAAATGAGTGAACGGCTGATTTCTGCGATAAGCTCAAGGCCTGGAGTTGATTATTAAGCAAGGGAAATCCTTAATTTGGTGACTTGTATAAAGAATTTCCGTGCGTATTAGGTATATATTCAGATTGGACTCTGGACACATCACATACTCAATCCGCGCATTAAATATGAACCCTAATCTACGCCATAAGTGTTCCTACGCTTCCCTTTGTTTTCGTTTCAAAAACCGACAGTAATATAATTGATGGATCATACCAGGCGTCACTTGTTAGAAGTTGACGCAGTCCAAATAAAAATACAAATTCCCAAATTGCCTGTAGGGAATCGAACCTGAGACTTTTCTTTTCAACTACATGACTTAAGAGATGAGTCCCGTAAGATCAAGGTCCTCTAACATCGCGCCATTCAAGTTACTAGCGGCTCAGTACGCAGTTTGCTTCTCGCCGCCGCGCCGTCGTCAGTACAGCTTATATTATGATTATGGACCCCGGATATTATTAGGACTTCGATGTATATCACGTACGACAATAGGGATGATGCCTAAGTATGTCAAGAAATTATTTCTTACTGATTATTAGTTAAATAGCGGGCCTAAAATTCACATCCTCGGGTATTTTAAAGTTTGATTACCATTTTAAACTATAGATTAAAGAAAAACAGGGTTGAAATTTGATGACGTCACAATTGTGTATTTCATACAAACTTCCATGCTAAAAGCGCGTCTTTAAGTCTAATAAAGAGTTGCTAATTTGATTGAGTTGTCATCATCCCTATTATATTATTGGCTAAGAAATTTATAGAGCGTACTTTGACTTGGCTCAGACTTTACTTAGAGTTTAAACGAGATGGACTTATGTGAGTAACATAAATCTGTCTCGTTTTCACCATGTTTTAAGTCTAAGCAAAGTCAAAGTTCGCTCTATAGATCTCACACTCAGACTGTTGTTGATTTTTCCAGACACAATGTACACAGAGCGTTACATGGGCCTGCCAACTGCGGAGGACAACTTGGCGGGCTACCAGGCGGGTGACGTCACCCTGCTGGCCGAGAAGCTGAGGGGCAAGGACTTGTACCTAATGCACGGGAACGCGGACGACAATGTGCATTACCAGAACGCGGCCAAGCTCATGAAGCGGCTCGCCGAACTTAACATACCGTTCGAGCAGATGGTGAGAGGTTTTGACTTTTTTTTCAATGATAAACTGACGTATTTATTAAAAATTAAAAAAATCTAATGTTTTTCATTCAAATTAACTTTTACAAGTGTTTTTGAATCGTCAAGTGAATCTACCACTGGTTCGGATTGCCATTATAGGATATTAAATAACCTCAATTTTTTTTTCCGGAATACAAAATTCATTTGACGATCCAAAAGCACTTGTAAAAATATATTTGAATAAAGAACATTTGAATTTTTTTTGGAAAATGATTGACTAGTTTCGAAACTAGTCGAGCATTTTCCGACAAAAAACGTGATTTAACACCGGTTAAATAAAATTTGTTTATAATGAATATCACTCAAAATAACTTAGGACTCTGATTCTACTTAGGAGTCTTGCATACTCTCTTTCTTTTTCCTATTTACTCTTACTTCTATTGTAGGACTTAGTATCTAATTTTTGGATTCGCTAGCGAAATGATAAAAAAGGAACCCACCTAATTGTGCGACTTATCCGTCCGACACAGTGGCTTATTTTAGAAATGATATCTAATTTGAAAGACTGTTTTCACAAACAAACATATCCGCCAAATTGAAACCAAACTTCTCCTTTTTGGAAGCCGGTTGAAAAGAATGCATGCATGACGAATTTCAGAGTAATTAATTTCCAATTTGGACAGAATATCTAAACTGTCTCTTTACAGTGTGTTTTTTGTTGTGTCAGAACCTTTTAAGGGCAAAACAGACAGGGAGCGGGCGCGGCTCGGGCGCGGGCCAGGTCGGGTGCGCGTGTTTTGCCCTTTATGCTTCTATTTTCATATTAACTAAATGTTTTTGTCTTTTTCAGTCGTACCCTGATGAAGCGCACAGTTTATCTGGAGTCGGCATGCACAGATATCGAACAATGAATCGATACTGGGAGAAGTGCATTCGATTGCCCGCTGAAATCACTGCCAACGTGACTGTTGAAGCATAAAATAATAGTTTCTATTATAACTGAAATAAAGGTTATGTCGAAAATAAAGAAGATAAGGTTAGGATAATTGTGAATTGTCATACTGAATTTTGTGTGGTGAAATGAGATTCCACTGAATAACCATAAACAGTCTTATTGAGACAGCTGTTTCCATTGTGCCTAAAATAAATAGTACCTACTTAAGCACATATTTTATGTAACTAATTAATTAATTTAGTTACTTAAAATATGTAACTAGGTACCTAGTTCAAATGCACAGGTCTTTAAATACTTAAATACATCCTAGAGTCTAGATAATGAACTTTATTTATATTTGCAATCGAAAACATGCATTGAATTTAAGACAAAGCGTTTTTTTGTTTATTGTCTTGTGCATGATCACCGACAAACAGAGGCCGAATTATATACTACTCAAAACAAAATAGGGCCCACTTCACATAATCTCAAATTTTGTTTAAAAACTGAGTTGTACCGTAACCATTAGCAATGTCAAGAATTGAAACATTTCGGAGACATGTTTATGAACCCCTAACGATGTTTCAAGCGACAACTTCGATGTTTAATCTGAAGTGGGTGATAAAAAAACTGAAGTGCTTAACATCATCCCTTTGCACAAATTCCTGATCGCTTGTGTTATCATTCAAATTTTAATCATTGCTGTCAAAAGTCACTTTGTTTAGCTGTTTACTTTAATTTCGGTATTAGTCTTGATCACAATGCCTGGTTTTCGTCGTCATATGAACATGGAAACCGCAACAAGAGCAGTTGTTTTACTCCAGGAGGGAGAGTCTCAGAGATCTGTAGCTCAGCGCCTCGGCGTGTCTCGCCGTGCCATCCGAAATGTCTGGGAACGCTACCAGGAGACAGGCAGTGTGGCTAGGAGACGTGGATCAGGAAGAGTTCGGGCCACAACTGCCCAAGAGGACCGGTACATCCGATTAACTGCACGTCGAGATCGTACCTTAACCGCCCGGCTCATACAAAACAGACTACGGGAATCCACTGGTACCCGAGTCAGTGACCAAACCATTCGAAACCGGCTCCATGAGGATGGGCAACGTTCCAGAATGCGTGCTGTTCGGCTGAAACTTACCAGAGCTCATCGTGCGGCAAGTTTAAGTTACGCACGTGAGCATTTGAACTGGACGATGGACAACTGGAGGAATGTACTCTTTAGTGATGAGTGTAAAGTTAAGTTTTTTAATGATGGCAGACGAGTACGGATATGGAGAAGATAAGGCAAACGTTTCACAGAACCATGCATCCACGAAACAGACCGCTGGGGGGCCCAAGTGTGATGGTATGGGGCGGAATTAGCCTAGCAGGTAAAACCGAGCTCATAATTCTTGACGAGGGAACTGTAACCGCTGCTAGTTACATAGAGCGTGTAATTCGACCCCATGTGATCCCATTTTCACAGCAGGTGGGTGATGGATTTGTTTTTATCTACTCCAGCATCGAAAAGTTCCAATTTCGAATTTGACAACTATATCGAATTGAACCCTCTTTCGTGTTTGCTTCTCATAACGATACAGTTCGTTGTATGGGAGCTGTATCGTTATGAGTCGTAGCTGTATCGATATGGTTATCTTCATAAATAGGATACCTATAGCTTAGCGGCTCTGGGTTCTGGCACTTTTGGTTTTTATTAATTTATAAAGTAAAAAATTATAAAGACGTCCTTGTCGTAGATAAAATCTTGTATGCAACTGTACGTAATTAGTCATTTTAATTCTCGTACTATCCTATTTTGATACTCGGCAAGCCTCGTATCAAAAAACAGCACTCGAATTAAAATGACCCTCATTACGATACAGTTGCATAAATAGCTATTATGCACGACAATGCTCGCGCTCATACAGCTCGGTACACCCAGAGGGCTCTCGCGGACGCCAATATCTCCCTTTTGCCCTGGCCTGCTATGAGTCCGGATCTCAACCCGATTGAACATTTATGGGACCAATTGAAGAGAGATTTAAAAGAGAGCTACACTAACATTAATAACCAGCAGGAGCTGATTAATGCTCTAAAAGCCTGTTGGGACAGGATACCCCAGGAAAATGTAGTCCATTTGATTGAGAGTGTCCCAAACAGGCTCAGGGAGTGTGTACGAAGCATAGGCCCTACCCGCTATTAAAAACTAATTTTTTTATGGATTAAATGAAAGAGATTAAAAATCAGTGTTTGGTTAAGCATTACGATTTTGTAGATTAATTGTTATTTTTTTGTTTTTGTCTGTAATTCAACAAAAATAAACTTTTTTTTAAACAATTTTGTGTTTTCACGTTTATTATTCCCTAATTTAAACATACCAATTTAAAAGAAATATAGAACTTTAGGTATTTTGAGATTATAGTGTAAAAGCATAGTGGGCCCTATTTTGTTTTGAGTAGTTTATAAGCGAATCGTAATCATTTCACAGCTTATTAAAAGGTATTACTCGAACTCGAACCGAGTTTCTTGCTGGTTCTTCTTGGTAGGAACGACATTCCGAACCAGTGGTAGATTCATTTGACTATTCATAAGAACTTGTAAAATAGTTGTTTGTGTTATATTATGGGGCCAAAGAAAATTTTTGTTCCCCGAGGGCGCTATTTTGAATTCAGAGCTAAGTGAAGGATTCTAAAGTAGAATCCTGAGCGTAGCGAGGAATTCAATATACGCCGCCCGAGAACAAAAAATTTGGCCCCGAGTGACACACACTATTTTTCATCATTACGTATGAGAAAAAGCTAGGAGTATCAACCTACTATGTATGGACATTACCTATACGTTTAAGCACCAATCAGAAGCACAACGCGGACCAATCAGAACAGAGAAATGAAAAGTCCGATGGGCCTAAAAATTACATTTTGCTCCCGCTATCCTCTGAAGCCAATATTCGTTTTTCGAATAGGTATGATGAAAAGTCTATTTGAATAAAAATCATTTGAATTTGAATTTGAATTTGTTTATGGAGTTCATACATGCATTTTGTCGTGCATCTATGAACTCCTTAATCAGGTCGAATTAGCCGTTTGACAAACGATTACGATTTCCTTACACAATCGAGGGTCAGATGTGTATGGTGTATATAATACATAATTACTGTCGGCGAAAACAAATTCTCGTCACGTTTTTCACATGACATTAATATTAGTCTTCTGTTTTGATTAATTCAATTCCTGTTCCTGTAATAAGTAATTTGTATTTACCCATCGTAGGGTATTTGTTTTCCTGTGTAGTTATTTGTCTTAATTTCGAAGTACGTGTACTTATTATATTTTCTTAAATACCTATGTATCTGTGTACCTATACCTATGTACTTACCTACTTATCTGTGTTTTTAAATAATAAATAAATTATTTTTGATATACTTACATGATTTGATTTAAACCGTATAGCTTTTAGAATATCTGTAGTAACGGTGACCTAACGGATTGACGCATTGATTTGTAGACGTGATAGGTATCCAGATCTCATGCAATAGGCGTCAATAACAGCGCTTCTAAGTCGGAGCCTATAATCATATTAATATTATAAATGCGAAAGTGTGTTTGTTTGTTGGTTTGTCCTTCAATTACGCTGCAACGGAGCAATGGATCGACGAGATTTTTCGTATGGGTATAGTTAAGGTCCTGAAGAGTGACATAGACTAATTAAGGAGTTCCCGCGGGAATCAAAAGAAAAAAGCCACGCGGATAAAGACGCGGGCATCAGCTAGTACCTACTCAACAACCTTGTCTGAGTCCAAGGTGATATTTTCAGTGGCAGAAAAATGTCAGGTTTCAACTAAAGCCCAATAGCCCTCTATTGACCAGGAGCCCAATTATGTAAAACCTGAATCAATCATTGCTAACAGTATCAATTGTTATGATTAGTTGAATTTATGATTTTTTTGCTGCGATAATGGATTATAGCCAAGCCGTGTAGTACCTACGTTACGTTGGTAGAATGGATTGGATCTAGGTTTATTATAAAGACCTTGGTATCTTTAATAAAAGTAACTTTTACGTGCTCGTTAGGTTAGAACGGGTGTATAATTTATACCTACCCTTTACCTACTCGGTATTGGCCAGCTCGTACCTAGGTATTCCAAAGGCCTATACGTACCACAAGATACCAATAAATATTTTGTGGTATACCTAACCTAATAAAAGTAGATAAGTTTATAGATCAGTTTCCACATAGGTATCTACATTCCATACGTGCTTTACGAGGTACGGAGGAAACGAAAAGGCCAAATTCGGACTACCCAAACTCGATCACCCATCCCGTTGTCGACTTGGGTCAGCTTTGCTTAACAATCGCTGCAATCGGGTTCGAGCTTCAGGGCAGGACAAAATCTGCCGGGCCCCACTAGTAAATCTTTAAGAATATCATGCTTGTGCAATATGGTAGGTAGGTATTCTTCTTTCTTCTTATTTGAAAATATTTTATGGGTGTAATTTTATTTAAAGCATGCGCGGATATTCAAAGGTTTAGTTAAACAGCGTGTTCAAATAGCTACTCTACTACGATGTCCTTATTAATTCAATTCATGGCGTGCGTATGTAACTAAAAGGCCTGGACAAACACGAAGCGCGACCTATGCGAACGTCATGCTAAACGTACGGTCGACGTCAAAAGTCCATACCTACATAGCCTAACTGCTAAATCTGTGTGCAAGCTACCTACTAATTATATTTGAAATATAGAATGAAAAATCATCAGTGATTTCCAGTTATCACCCCCGGCATTGACCCCAGGGGTGACAAAATATGGGATTTTTATTCAAAATTATTCCTGCAGGGCGACCGCGTATCTTTTGCATCAATCATTGATACATCGCAATCACCTCCGATTGGCTGAATTCATGGTATTCTTGCTGCGTCAATGGATTTCGTCCAATAGTGGAAGAGTGTTAACCTATCAGAGGTGATTGCGATGTATCAATGATTGATGCAAAAGATACGCGGTCGCCCTGCAGTTGTCACTAGCGATGGCACTGCAGCCCGATTGTCGCCTTGAGACAACTGAGAAGAATAAAATAATCAAAAATTGACCCGTTTCAACAGATAAGAAGAGTATAATTTATTTATGCCATTCTTCTTCCGTTCCGTTCTTTGTTCTTATTAACTAGTAGATAGTCGCGTTGGACACGTTGAATTCGTAAATGTATGACAAAGTTACGTACTGAAAATGTATGAAACGCGGCGCGGTATTTCTGTCCAAGGCTTATGTTACTCAGTGGAGGTTGGCGCCCGACAAAAGTGAAAGGAAATGCCTGATCACGATGATACTCGTATTATAATAAACTAAGTAAATAAGTAGGATACAACACAATATAATATGTGCTAGATCGGTGTATTATCTGGGGACCACCGAGTAGTAAACCATGGTCTGTGCTGGGGACACATTGGCTGAATTATAGGTCCCCTAGAAGTTCTTGAGCGGTGAGAGCCTAGTAAGTAGTTGAGACGCCCGGATTTCCTATCGGGTGGTCGGGGGTTCGACCTTTGACTTTTCGGAGCTATGTTCGTTTTAAGAGATAAAATAAGGAAACATGCATGCCCGAGAGTTCTTCATAATGTTCTCAAAGCTGTGTGAAATTTGCCAATCCTCGTTTGGCCAGCGTGGTTGACTAATGCCGAACCCTTCTCTCAATACCTAGTGCTCAAATCCCTCGTGCTAAATAGTGAGATGGCAATGGGTTGAAGTGATGATAATGATGAGATGAGAAGTTCTTAAAAGTAGGTATTTTTATAGCCCAATGGAATGATCAATGAAAACGGAATGAGCATGGGTCATGGGTCAAGAGATTGGCGAGAAAATGAGCCGTGCGAGGGTGCGTAGATATTAAAGCTGACAGTGGAAACAAACTCCGTGTAAGTATTTACTGAGTCTATAGTAGCTCCCATGTAGAGCCGAAATCATAGAATTCACTTCCAAGTAGGTAAGTACATTTTTCATAGAAATTTTCCGAATGTCACGCAAACGCGTAAGTTACAATTAACGTATCCGTTTGACACCTAGAAGAAAAATATCTACAATTTAATGCGAAGAATCACGCTAAGATCTAGAGGAAAAAAAACCGCCTGAGTTGCATTTAGAAAATAATCTAAGTGTTGAGTCAGCGAAAGTATCTAACCGGGCAACTAATACATAGACATAGGTTTTATATTATCCACTCTACATGTATTACTCTTAAAACTGGGTTCCTAGTTCCTACCTACAAAATTTAAGCAGTTTTTAAATTGTCTACTACAATCATTCGAAAGGCATTCTTGAATCTTGTGTAACCGTTAGGTCGATCACATAACAACTGCAGCATGGCGATACTCGCCACTATTACGTCACAGATCTACTTCGCACTCCAAGGCATGACATGATGACGCACGTTACGCTGTAAATTGTGACTAGAATAAAGCCTTTACATTTGGAAAGAGGAGTAAAAAAAAAATTACTTCCATAATCACTTAATTATGTACAGGTGAATCTGGTTACTATTAACTACTACTAAAATTTAATTTCCTCGATTTTAAAATTTCTAAATAGGGGTATTAGGTATACGGGTTACGCCATGTCCTTATAATTATTAAGTTGGGTGAGGTTGGGTGTTTTCAGGATGTGTACCATAGCAATTTCAGATAGATTTAACACATTTTATTCCTATAATTTGTAACAGAGATAGGTTAGGTAGGTACTATTCAAACACCTCGGGGTCCCCAAACTCTAGATCTGACCCTTCGGTTGTGTAAGAAGACCTTTAACTACCACCGCGGTGGACGTCATGTCATTCGGTTATCATACTAATATAGGTATACATATATATCGAATACCTATCCTTCTAGTTATTTGTTAGACGATTTAATGACCTAATAGGAATGAACTTGACTCGAGACGTCGAGTTTGATATTATTAAATTACCTACTTATCCATTAATGCAACTTATCTACCCTTTAATGGTAACACAACGTATTATAATAAAAAATTGCATTAGAGAAGTATGGGTAGGTACTTCTTTACTGCTGAATTTTATTTAAAAACGTAAAAAATTGTGAGCTTTCAATATGAGTCCCAATATCAGATATCAGGCGGAGGCCTGCAGGGTTATCCGAGTTATATAAAATTTATGGAACACACACTAAGGAATTTTAACCCCGAACCGCCCACTATCATAAACAATATGATCCGCTCCGTTATTCCGGAAGAGCATGTTTCAAGATAAAGTGCAATGAACCGTTAAGCACTGCTGGTTTGGTTACCCAGTAAAAGCTTAGCAAGTCATAATATTATTCTCCTATAGCTTTGCACAAAAAAGGTAAGTGATCATCGGTTATGTGGAAGTGGAACAATCAGATTATAGACACATACCTACTGGTACGGCAATATAGCAGTAGAATTATAGGAACCATTGTTTAAAGTATGAATTTATTAAACGATAATGATTAGGTAATAGAAAATTTTATCTCAATGTAGGTAGGTATTCCTAACGTTCGCGTGCGAGTTGAATGCAGAGCTTATGTATGGTGACACAATAGGTACATAAGCTCTACATTTAACTTGCGCGCGAACTATACTTAGGTACCTAATAGGTAGGTTAGGTTCTTCGTTTCATGACTGCAACGCAACATGGTAGATCGCAGAGTTATAAATAAAAAAAACCGGTCAAGTGCGAGTTGGACTCGCGCACCGAGGGTTCCGTACTCAAGAAGTAGGTACCTACTGAAGCAAAACAATCAGGCAAAAACCAATATGTTTATTTGACGACGAGTACGAGGTTTACTGTTAATATCAAAAAAGCTATGCTAGTTATAGAGCATTAGCTATAGTTTTCCTGTAAAATATACATAAATTCCTATTGACCATAATTATTTCAGATTTTTCGATTGGTAAACTCCGGAGATAAAGGGGGGGAACGGTATTTTTTTAGACTTTTACCCCGATAAATCAAAAACTATCATGACTAAAAATAATTAAAAATCTGTTTTAGAATGTACAAAGTAAACCCTTTCATATGATACCCCACACAGTACAGTTATCTCACTTTTAAATTTCAACCCTCCGATTTTCCCCCCTTTTTAAATAAGAACAAAAATAATTTCCAATTTTCTTTAATTCCAGTGTCTTTGGGCCACTAATATACATAACAATTCCAAATTTCATGTCGATAGCTTCGGTAGTTACTGAAATAATCGAGTGTGACGGACGGACAGACGGACAGACGGACAGACGGACAGACGGACAGACAGACGGAGAAAGTCGCACCATAAGGGTTCCATATTACCATTTTGGTACAGAACCCTAAAAACTATAGAGTTTATATACATTATGATTATACATAGCTCTTACCACGTATACAAAATCATGGATACCAATATAAATAAATATAAAATTTTAGGTAGGGAAGTAGCGTGATTTTCTAAAGTTGGAAAAATGTTCATGATAACAAAATGCGAAACAAACAAAAGCTTTTATGTTTAGGTAAATGTAGAGAACCAATATCTTATAGGTTACAATAGGCTTGCTAATAGGACTAAAGCTGAACGTTCTAAGTGAGTCGCGTAATATTCAACGAATGGTGTCCTTGCACTCCTTGCTTTGCTTCTATTTTACTGACTTGGGTTTTGGGTTAAGAGTACGGTCTACTGAGTAGGTACTTAACCAAAAACCAAAAACTTCAATGTCGCTCTTTCGGAATTTCATAATTGCACAGTTTTGAATAAAAGCAGACTAGTCCTTACCCACTTTAGGAGACCTATGTCGTTTAAAATTTTATTGCAATTAAGTAAGTAGTTAGGACGCTTTTGTAATTGGCTTTTCAAAAATCTACGTTGTGGCTGGATTAAAGATTTTTTCTATCTTTTTAGATGAGAACTCTTTTCAAATTAATTCATTCGACCAAAACTAGGCATAAGGGTTACTACCCTACTACCTACCTACCTACTACCTACCTACCTAGACCTACTCTATTTAAAAAATATTCTAAGGGCGGTTTTTTTAATACACAACACATCGCCGGCCCACTACTGAGCACAGGCCATAGTCTACCAGGCTGACCAAGTGCGGATTGCCAGATTTTACGCCAGAATTGCCTCAACTTTATTACAAGCGTAAAAATTTCGAATCTATAATGGTAATGAATAAAATTTCGAATCTATATTGATAATGAATATTACGTGTCCAAGATTCGCCTATGTAATTTCTGAAACAAAGAGACCGTATCGTATTTTACTTTTCTTAGCGCTGAACATTTACAGTCTTCGCTTCGCTACGCTCTAATTGAATTCAATAAATGGGACGTAACAGTCAATGTCACACCTTCAGAGTTGAGAGCGCGTGCTATCTTGTAGTAGTTTTGTGCCAAGTGTCGAGTTGTCGTCTCTCGATTGTTGACGTAACACACATGGCTCCGGGTAAGAACCGCTCCGCGAACTCGGCAACAGGACGAGAAATCGGGGGGATCCTTTTTGACATGTCATGTTTAACGCAGAATTTTATATTTAGGTACAAACATTTATTTAACTTGCAATGTTTGTGGGTTTATTTGGGTCAACTCTTGCAACTAAATTTTATTTAACAGTTATCCCCGACCGATTGAGCTGAAATTTTGCATACATGTTTAGTTTGAATGGTATGGTTAGCTAAGTGACGTCATTCCAAATCCAATATGGCGGACACCCAACGGTGGTGGACTAGATTTTTATGCATTCCCATGATATGGGTTTAAAAGGGTTTGCCGAGAAGAAAAGCTTGTTTTTAAAAATATTTTTTAATTATTTAAGACTTATTAACATTAAAAACATAAGAGAGCACCTTTGTTCGCCAAGTTACTACGCCTATTGTTAATTTATTAGTGGTATAGGTACTTTAATATTATGCATGAATTAAGGCCAAGAACATTTACTAGTTGCTGATATTATCATTACGCAATTTCTAAAAAAAAATTATAAAATGACTAGGTGCATAATACCATTCCTATTTTGTGCTGTAACTACAGAATACCTAATTACATAGTACCTATCTACCTTTCACATGCTACATAGTCTGCTTCTAAAGTGAATAAAAATAAGTTAAGTTTTTTGAGTTAAGTACCTACGTTGAAAGATGCTAAAGCCTACTTTTACTATATTTTGTGTTTTGCTCGAAGTAACGTTTGGACCATAGGTTTAGATAGTATATTATATATTCATGATATTTGGCTTTACAATTGTTAAAAACAAGGTCAATTTTTTATAGCAGTGTCTATCCAACAAAACAGCTTTAAGTCATTCTAGGTACAGGATATTGAAAAAAAAAATGATTTGGTAATTTTTATACGTAATAAATTGTCTTGAATCATGCTGGTGAAATCTAGGGTGTTCCTTTTGTGGACCGTTTCATAATCCATTTAAATTCATGTTACGTTATTGGTCATGGTTTTTAATAATAACAATTGATGATGCGTAACTCGCACGTGAAAAATAAAACTATCGTAATGAATCTATTCGCACCTACTGTTTGTAAAAAAAAGTAAGTGGCTTATTATTTTATAGCTCGTGGAATGCTGTGACAAGGTGGTCAGATAACGTTGACCTAAGCCGGTTATGAGATAACTTTTGGGGCACTTAATTTTAGGTACGCTACGTAGGAATTGTTGGCATTACACTTCCCACTTCCCCGCTATCGCAAAAATAAGGTCTTGGTTATAGTCTGAACATATGTATATTAGGTACCTACGTTCAGACTTATACCTTACCTTACTTAGCCTTGGTTATTTAGACTAATTGTAGATACCCAACGTGTGCCGTTTGGTGGAGGATTTCATAGTTTATTTCTGATCTAAGAATTGATTTGTATACAACTTCTGATGGAATCCGTGTACCTATAGTAGGTATACTTCTCATCATCATTATCATCAGCTCTAGACGTCCACTGTTGGACAAAGGTCTTTCCTAATGAGCGCCACCACACCTGGTCCTCAGCCTTCCTCATCCAGCCACTTCCCCTTACCCTCTTTTAAATGTCGTCGGTCCATCGTGCTGGAGGGCGTGTACCATCACACTACGCTTACTTATACTTACTTACGCGGTCTCCACTCAAGGACTTTTCGGCTCCAACAGCCATCATTCCTACGACAAGCATGGCCTAGTCATTGCCCCTTCGACATGCAAATGGTTAGGGCAGTGTCAGTGACCTTGGTTCTCCTGCGGATCTCTTCATTGCGGATTCTGTTTCTCAAGGAAAATCTTAACAAAGACCTCTTCACAGCTCGTTGAGCGACTTTAAACTCGTGGCTATTTGTCGGTGTCCATGTTTTAGTGAGGACGGGATGTAGGTAAGCGGTTTTCTTGCAAGAAGAAAGTTTACCAGTTTCTTTCCCTGTTTTCTTTAAAATACCGTATGCTATAGGTTTAACAGTCAGCATCAAAATATTTTTAAAAGTGAATTTCAATTATTAAGTGATTAAAGATCCGATTGTAGCAATATGCGCGGGCGCAGTGAACGTCGACGCGGCGACCAGCGAGCTCGTGCGTGTGGTAATCGAGGCGGTGAAGCGTGTGATGTGACTTGTGACCCTATTGTTTGGACCACTTATTATTGTTGACGAGGGGTAATCATCTCGTCCTGTGACTCGTACATTCATTCACGTAAAATGGTGAGTAGGTATTTAATTTCATTGATTTATTTTTGCAGAGATTTATGAATTCGCATCGAGATGTTTGTAATTTGAGATACCTATACCGATAAAATGGAGCGGGTTAAAAATATTATTTGCAATTAAAATTGTGTAAATAGTTCAATAATTTTATTACCTACTCAAAAACCAAGATTGAAAAGAATATTATTTTTATAGTAATGGCTTATCAAACAGTGTTTATAAAAATTATTACTTTAATACATATCTAAATAGACCCTTCAATTGATTTTAACTAGGGGTTCTAGCTTCTATCGAATCTAAGTACCGTAGTCGTTGAATGTTCGTCTCCTGCCTATAACATCTTTACTCGTCTCGCGCAAGGAATTTTTTCGATTCCCAATTCATTATTTATAATAACACTTTACGTACCTATATTATGTAGACGATTTGCATTGGGTTTTTTTTGGAACCAAGTTCCTTATCGCGCGTTACGAAAGGGGGCTAGACGGAAAAAATTAAGACCAAAAGTTGTAACGACACTTTTTATGTTGCTATGACTACTTGTGTTGTTGACTTCAAGTTGTTGAAAATAAAAAGGCGAAATAATTTTAAAGAATTATGTTTAGTTACATAGGCTAGTTATTCCCTTGGACATCCGGATGGAACGAAGTTCCTTTCCATTAATTAGTGAAGGAATTGTAATAAAATTTACACAGAGAAACACGCGCACGCCGCACGGCTTACAACTATAGCAAAAAATGTCGTTACAACTTTTGGTACTTCGTTCCATCTGGGTGTCCCTTGACACCTCTCAAGTTTTTTTATTTGTGTAGATACTTTTGGTACATTAGCTGAAGACACAAATTACTGGCAACTAATTAGTAGGTTTGCGATTGTTACAATTAAGTATTACGATCTATCATTCTATGGGAAATAGAAAAACAATTTTAATATTTCGCTAATGTATTAAACCTCGAATAAATCATCTTTTATGTAAGTCATAAATGAAAAACGGAACACTGCTGAATCTGTTTGTCAGATTTTGATGATCAACAACATCCAACATCTACCTTATCGAAAGAAAAATATATCATAACGTTGAGGTCAAGAAAATTGGGCACCCCACATATTATGTCATATCATTATTATTAGAGTGTATCATGAATTATTAACATTCTTGTAAAATTAGGTATACGTAGATAAATTAGAGCTAATGAGATTATTATGATTCTAGTGAAGTTATACGCAATATATATAACTGTTGTAGCAGGTTTAAATAATTTTATTGAGGATAGTAGGTATAGTTGATATAAAATACCTACATACATACTAGGTACTTACACATAAAATACCAAGGTAAACATACCTTCCTACAAGCAACAGCACCTACAAGTTTGTAATTAATTGTTGCTGTATTATTTATTATGTTGATTTTCTTGCACTAGTTTCCACGTGCCTATTTTCCTGTATAATTTATTTTTGGTCGGACTACCAACACCAATGTAAATTAAACTTAGACATAGATCAACTTAGGGTAGCGGAACACACAACTAAATCATATAAGCTATCTAATTACAAGTACTAAATATTTTTAACTAGATTTTTTAACTTACTAAACTTAATATTAACTAAATTAAATTAAGTCGCGCCCTTAAAAATATTGATGACTTTCGCTTTACATTTTTTGATCTTGTCATGGAACACGTCGATTGATTTATCCTTGCCCGTAAGTTCCCTATCAGTCTACTCAGCCGGGGTATTGTTGAGTGATTACCAAGGTTGGTTCTGTTGAATTTGCGTGTAAACAGCTGTTGGATAGGGTACCGCGGCCGATGCGAGGGAGTTTTGAGACAAATCTGGCTTAGTAATTCTGGGTTAGAGATAATTCCGCTGATAAGTTTATTATAGGAATACCATATTATGTAACTTTCGTCTGTCTGATAGTGAATTTAATTTAAAGGTTTCGAGGCGATGTTTCGAGGCGAACAGAGATGTACCTACATTACTGTTTTTAAATTATTAAGTAATTCATTAATTATTATTTATGATTTAGCCTAAGATAAGTAGCAAAATTAATAATAGAATAGGACACTTTGTACCTACTAAGTCCTTAGCTATACAGTATAATATAATATTTATATTCGTATTTTCTGTAGTAGCTGCTGCAACGAAATGATGTTTTTGAAAAAGTTGTAGAACAAAAGTTTTTCAGTATTAAGTATGTAGAGAAATTATAGCCTTAAGAGGTTTATTATTATTTTTAAATTAATCTTGTATATCAAGAATATACCTAGTTATTGTGTGTTGTGTTACGAATTCGATAGACATACGAGAGATTCTTACGAGATCTAAATTATTATCGAAGAATATAAGTACCTTACCTATTTCATAGATTATCCCGTAAACTGTACCACAAAGAAAATACCTTGAGAACCATTTATGAGGCGGGATTTTATTTTTCTTAATATTAGATTAAAAAGTTTTAAAGTCCTGTAAAAAATTACAGAAACAAATTGACCTTAATGAACATACTTTTTACAGATAAATACATTAATCGTATTGACCGTGACTCTGACATGTGGCGTCACAGACATCAAATCGTCACCTCTACTTGTTCAGAAGACATTTTCACTTGAAGAAATCGTACCTCTACAGCCACACTTTTACCCTGAAAGATTGGCTGTTCAGTGGATATCAGGTAAATTCTATTTCCACAGTTTCCACATCTATTATCATGTATGTAGGTATGTATGCATATACGAGATTAGATAGATTGTAATCTAACTAGCGAAATTGTAAACTGTCGACAGATTTTGAACCGTTCGATGTTCTGAGTGTCAATTTGTGAAATATTCATTGTATTTACGTTTTCTTGTGTCTTTCTTGTAGGTTAGGTGAGGGTTCGACATAAATTATCAGGCAGTGCCCGGCCTGCGGCCGTAATCGTGCGGGCGAGGTTTTATCGGGTTAATATACCTAACAGATTACAATCTACCGAAAAATAATTCGTTAAATTGTAATCTGTCGACAGTTTACAATTTCGCTAGTTAGATTACAATCTAACGGTTTTTGCAATCTTACGGTGACATAATATATTTATTATATATTTTAGTATTTAGACGTTGCACTATCCAGCGCTCTTGTTTGATAATCTCCTCTCCCTAAAGGTTGCCTGGAAGAGATTGCTTTAGCACCCTTCTGTTTTATCATTTAACGTTTTTGTTTATTGTCTTTGTTTTAAGTGTGTGCAATAAAGAGTTTACCTATTTATCTATATCTTTTTGAAAAATTCTACGTTTTAGTTCACACTACCCAACGTTTTAATCTATACACATGATATGTCAACGCTTGTACAGGAAAATTGCCGATTTAATTCAATTATTCTGTCGGTACTCGTTGCGGCGGTCGAGCTTCGATCTTGATTGATGCCTCTGCTCCTACTACTAGTATCTACTTAGTCTAGAACATCTTCCTTACTAGAAAATAACTCACTCAATAGTTGAGAAGAATAACTTAATTATTAAAGCTAATGTGCTTATTTCTTTTTGCTTATTTAATACTAGCTAATGCCCGCGACTTCGTACGCGTGGATCGAGGTTTTGTGGATCCCGCGGGAACTCTTTAATTTTCCGGGATAAAAAATAGCCTATGTGTTAGTCCAGACTATAATCTATCTCTGTGCCAAGTTTCATCCAGATCCGTTCAGCCGTTCTGGCGTGATTGAGTAACAAACATCCATTTGAGGTTATTTTGGTTCCCGCGGGAACTTCTTAATTTTCCTGGATAAAAAGTAGCCTATGTGCTATTCCAGACTATAATCTATCTCTGTGCCAAAATTTCAGCCAGATCCGTTCAGCCGTTGGGGCGTGATTGAGTAACAAACATCCATCCATACATCCATCCATCCAAACTTTCGCATTTATAATATTTATTTGATAGACGTCATGTTAGATTATTAGATAGTTTGTTGAACAAATTAAATTATAAATGTTTTTATTAAGCACAAGGAAACATAAACTATTAAATTTGTTATAGATACGGAGTATATTGTAGCGGAGCCTGGCTCTATAAATAAGCATGATGCTGTTACCAATAACTACACCACGATTTTAGACCAAACTGAACTGGTAAGTAATTTCACTTATCTACGAGATCCATACTAATAATATAAATGTGAAAGTGTGTTTGTCTCTCTATCTGCCTGTCTGTTTGCTACGTTTTACGGCCCATATTTTCAACCGATTTTGATGAAATTTGTTATAGAGGATTTACATCCCGGGGAAGGATAGGCTACATTTTATCCCGGAAAATTAAGGAGTTGGTGAATCGAATAACTTAATCTACGCGGATGAAGTCGTGGGTAGATCATTAAGACTTCTCTTCACGACATTCTTATAAAAATATCGATGATAACAATATGATTGGATACCTAACTATCTTCAGTTTATTCAACATATTATATCCGGCTATTGTATTTTTTATGTGTATGTTTGCAGTTCAATTTAAGTCGATTTGCTGTATCGTCGTTTTCAAATGATGAGCAGTATTTGCTATTGACAACAAATAGGAGAAAGGTAAGATGCCTTGCATTATTAAAATATAAATAGTCTCATTTCATTATTACTTGTTAGGTTGCTTGTTAGCTATGATTTGATTAGTTATAATAATATCTAGTGTCAGGAAAACCTAAGCAGTTTCCGGAACCTATCATCTTTAGTCTTTACCCCATCTTATAAAATGCCTCGTTGGCCTTGTGGTTAGCAAGTTGTGCTGCGGCCGACGAGGTCGCGGGTTCGAGTGCCAGGCCGGGCCAACAACAAGTACCTATTGGGTTTTTCTAACCAGAAATTCTCAGTGGGTACGAGCCCGGAGTGAGGAAATTGGCGTTGTTACACGGTACACCCCCGTGCCTCGGCAAGAGCACTTAAAGCCGTCGTTCTTGCGCCTGATCTCTCTCCGGTCGTGTCGGATTTTCCGTCCCATCGGGCTATGAGAGTAAAGGAACAGAGAGTGCACCTGTGTTTACGCACACACTTGTGCACTATAATATCTCCCGCGCAGATGACTAATCTCTGGAGATGATCAAAATATCATAAATTATTATCCGGTACTCAGACCTCAGTCAGGCATGTAGGTAACTAGGTAGTCGTGATGTAATGATGTAACAAGTGAATTCATAGTCTATGGCTTGTGTATTCGTTTGAGATTCGTTTCGGTAGTCAAGTGTGCAAGGCGCGCGAATGCCGAATACAATACGGTTATACCTATTACCTAATACGTTAGCGTCAATAATTTCGCTCTATAGGAATGTTTGTTTAATTGAATTTAATGTATAATGTTGTTAATTTAATTCATGATTGTCATTTTTAAATAATTGGATTTGTAGTTTGGTAACAATCTAACCAGAAATAGCCGATGCACCTAAGCTCATAGGTACCTACTTAATTAACTTACTGGCATTCTGAACCAGTGGTAGATTCATTCGACGATTCAAAAACACTCGTAAAAGATTATTTGAATAAAAAACATTTGAGTTTATATTTGAGTTTGATCTCAATGCAACTATCCTATTGTTTGTGCAAGATTTATTAAAAGACTGTCGAAGAGACTCTCTTGAAGAAGAACACTTATTATTGTCAATACACTACCCTATAAACGTACAATAGGTACCTATACATCTATCTATGGATAAATGGGGACAATTGGACTGGTGATCTTTAAAGACAGGCAATTCGAGGTCAAAGAACCTAATACCGCATACAAGTGATTAGGTAGGTAGTTGTATTCAAAACTATCTTGATTGCAAAGTAAATGGCTTAGGTGTACATAATAATATATAGGTATGTTTAATTGAACACGACTTGTTTATTATGAAGGTCCTTATGTATTTCGCAAGAAAATGGTATTTGAATACAAAATTAATAGATAAAATATTTCAAATTATTTTCAGGTTTACCGATATTCAACTGTAGCGGAGTACTCCGTGTATAACCTTGATGACAAGTAAGAAGTTTACATTTTATTTTAATCAAAATTTTAGTTACTTTAAACCAACCAGGTATAACCATTAGAGCCTTCTCGACGAAGTCTATCTAGTATCTACTAGGTGCATAAAATCCGAATTGTTGTCGGTAAACCCCACCTTGGTGGGTTTTCTCGTAGTTACGCACCAAGTTAGCTCGCTACTATCTTATACTGCATCATTACTTACCGTCAGATGAGATCGCAGTAAAGGGCTAACTTGTAGTAGAATAAAAAAAATGTTGCATATATTTTCGATAAGTTGGATTTAAATATTTTTGTTGCGAAAAATTTGCGATGTAAAACTAAAAAAAAAACACTATCGCCAGGTCCATTACGAGTATCGGACAAGGCCTTCTACAGGTGGTTGTATGGGGCAACGACGATTCACTGGCCTATGTACAGAACAATAACGTATATTACGTTCCCAATGTCGCTAATCCCGAATCGGTGACTGCCCTTACTAGTGACGGAGTAAGTGGACAAATTTACCATGGCGTTACCGATTGGATTTATGAAGGTAATTCAATAATGTCTAACAATTTGTTACCATAGTTTGTTACTTTTAACCTAAAGTGCCTCAAACACCACTGTCGGTTTTAGTTACTGTGCACTGTGTTAATAGGTATGACATAAAATAATTAGGTTGTTGAATTAATAAAAATATCGATGTTTTGTATGTATTTTAACACTTTAACACAAATTATATAAATTATAATCGATGCAAAGAAATTAACATTGTGAATTCACACGCGCTCGTGTTTTCGGTACTGAATTCAAAAATTTATTTTCAATTTGATATACTTAACTAAAAATAGTTTGTTTTGTAAAACTTATATACCTATTATGATCTTTCGATTTTTAACAAAAAACATTTTTTTTCAACAATCCAATTATAGCACATTATAGCTAAGATAATAAACAAGTATAACTACTACAAACTTAAAGAGGCATATCAGTTAAATATGAGAAGGGACTTCATCTCAGGCTCATGAATAAATTTATGTTATCTTTCCTAATTTGCATAAATTTTTTTCGTAAACGTGGATTTTTCGAATTTCAGAGGAAGTGTTTAATACTGCGGAAGCGATGTGGTTCTCACCTAACGGAACCTTCTTAGCTGTGGCTTCCTTCAATGATACTCAAGTTGAGTCCGCCGTATACCCCTACTACGGGGAGCCTTCCGAATTCGACTATCAGTACCCTCTGATGGTCCAGTTTAAGTATCCTAAGGTTAGTTCTCCCACAGTAAAGTAAATAAATTGTGTTAATTTTTCTATTATTAACCATCGATCTAAAAGGTTTTTTATGTGTCAGGCAGGTCGCACTAACCCTGAAGTACAGCTTCGAATATTTAAATTAAATGAGACTGATGGTGAAGCAATGATTATACCAGCTCCAGTTGACATCGTTGGATCAGACCACATCTTGGGCAGAGTGAACTGGGTGACTGACCAAAACCTCATTGTATTGTGGCTTAACAGACGACAAAGCATTAGCGCGCTGACTAACTGTGACTTGAAATTGGATAAATGCATTATTTTGAAACAAGAAACAGAGCCCAGTGGCTGGATCGATATTCGTGAGCCATTTTTCGACGCATCTGGAACGCAAATGCTAGAAGTCCAACCACTGTCTTATAATGATCAAAGATTTATGCACGTCGGACGCCTTGACTTTAATACTCTGATCACAGAAGACTTAAGCCCTGGAAATTCAACTGTCACAGAAATATTGGGTTGGAATCAAGATACTGATACCGTTTATTACATTATTTCGCCTGGTACTGAACCTTGGAAAAGGGAAATGTGGGCTACCTCGAAAGGGATCGCTAAATGTGTTACGTGTAACACACCTCACTGTAATCATGTCGATGGAATGTTTTCGCCAGGTGGTAGTTACGGTATTATAACATGTAGTGAAACTAATATCCCTCCAATCTCTTATTTCTATACTAGTCAAGTAAGTAAATAATTTTAAATTACTTTATAATTCAAGTGGATTGATATGAAATATGCAATTTTTTTGTTCATTCAGTTAATTTGTAAATAATGTTTCAGAATGATTCTTTTAAACTGCTGACTGAAAACTCGGGACTGGTTGATATATTGGGTCGCTATAAACTTCCAATGGTACTTTTCAATAAGCTGTCTTTAGAAGAGGAAACGATGGCACATATTAAATTACTTTTGCCTAGTAAAATGGAACCGGGGAAAAAGTATCCAATGATTATCAGATTGTATTCTGGACCAGGCACCACAAGAGTCAAAGATGCTTATGATATGGGTAGGTAATTCGAATTCTGTATAAATACCATTTTCTGAATTTATTGCACACTCCATACCTATTATAAATACTCAGTTTTATGCCAGGAATTTTCAATGCTAAGCTGAGACCGTAAAATTAATATTTTATTTAGCATGCTGGCATGTTGCACTGTCACAGGCTGGCAGCTCCACTGCTGCATGCTGGCATGCGATATTGTATTATGTTATTGTTTCGGTGTGAATATTAAGATTTTTTAGATGATCTATATCTCATAATTCATAATTTTTATTTTGCCAAATTGTGGTTAGCATCAGTTGTTTGTTCAATTGGTTCTAAAAGTTACTGAATTTACACAAACGCCAGCTTTATATAAGACACGTTTATTTTCAGAATATTATAACATGTACTTAAGTAGCAATCGAAGTTTCATAGTAGCGTCTATCGATGTGAGAGGCTCTGGCGCGATGGGAGTAGAGGCAATGCACGCGTTGAACAACGCTCTTGGGACTGTTGAAATTACTGATACTTTATCTGCTATAAGGTAAACTATGTTCCTTTGGAATGGGGTTTAGTTAAAATCTAACATAGATGTCCATAGGTACTTTAGATAAGTACTTATAATATAAAAGTTTGTGAATATGTTTGGATTTGTCATCTTCATCTATCAGTTGAATAGTGACACTGATAGAACTAAGAATGAAATAAAGGTCCAAACCATAATTTCTCCATCTAATTTAAACCAAATCCTTCCAAGGTATAAGTACCTTGTTAACTTGTCGTTGTCGTTGTCGTTGTCGTTGTTGTTGTTGGGAGTGTTAAGACACTCGGTGTGCGAGTCCAACTCGTCCATGTTCCTGTTTTTTTTGAGCAAACAATACTTTACTGTTAATTAACTATATAACTCTTTCTTAACCATATCCTGTTTTACCCTGAATATTTCTTCATATTTTACGACTTATGTAAATACGTCAATTACGGTTCAACGGTTTTTTGCAGACGTCTTATTGCAACTTATGAATTCATTGACCCCAAACGAATTGGCGTATGGGGCTGGAGTTACGGCGGCTACGCGACTACCATGCTGCTCATCAAGGATGAAGAGAAGATACTGGCTTGCGGAGCAGCTATTGCCCCCGTTACATCCTGGCTGTATTATGGTAATTGATATTATGATCAAAATGTCTTATTAAGCTTATTTACACCTTATTATCAAAACAACCCATTTTTAATCTGCATGTCTTGAATTCATTTAGAGCAAAAATAAGGGCAAGAAAACAAAGCCATTCAGAGTACCGACCTAGTACAGTCTCCGATCGCCTGCATGCTAGAGGAAAAAAGAGAGGAACACATAAAAAAAATCTGCATGTCTCTCTGTCTGTTTGCTTAGATTCTGCAGACATTTTGCAGGCAGGTAGTAGATACATTACCTATCTAGGTAAGTGATCTAGGCAATCCCGTGGGCTCTTACGTATATCCTAGGAAAGAAAAAAGACTTTCTACGGGATTTTAAAAAACCAACGTCCTCGTAGAATCAATATAGCACCAGAGGCGGATTAAAATAAAACATAAAAGCAATTAACAAATCAGATTTTCTACTGCTTAATTTAAAAATTTACAAAAATGGCGCCGACCATTCTTAACATCAATCATAAATCTTTGAACAATTTAAACACATCAATTAACGGTGGCGCCACTTGAACCGTGGCGACAACACTATAGTCCCCGTATCTACTACTAATATGGGCAATTAGCTCACGTCTGCAGGATAATTAAACTGTGGCTTGGGTCCACGTTTCTTTTGTTTCGTTTCGGTTGATTGTCGAATTGATTACGTTTTATGAAATAGACATTGAACTTTGTCGACATTTTATTGTTCACGAGCCTGGTGTTGTAGAAAACTGAAAAGTTGAAGGTTGGATACACATAGGAGCTGCGCAATTATAACAGGCAGGGAGTTCTTTGCAAAAAGAGTTCCCCATTGTGATTTGAAAGTTCGATGAAACAGAAAAGCGACACCAAAAAGAGACAAACATTTATTATTAGGATTTAGCCTTTTTTTATTTAATAAATCCTCGAGGACATCGTCGTGGTAAATTCGAAGTTAAGAAATGACTCTGTCGATGAAAATTTTAGTACTCATTCTATTTATTTCGATGCTGTTAATAGTGTTTTGTTTATAACATTATTTTTCAGATACAATTTACACTGAGCGGTATATGGACACGCCACAAAATAACCCAGAGGGTTACAACAACTCAGATGTGATGATTGCAGCAGAGAAGCTGCGAGGTCGCCAGTACCTACTCGTCCACGGCACCGGCGATGACAATGTGCACTTCCAGCACAGCATGCAGCTTGCGAAGATGTTGCAGAGAGCTGATATTGCTTTCGAGCAAATGGTATGAAATGTTTTTGCAGTTAGCTCAATTTTATACATAAAAATAAAATATACTGTACCGGATAGACAGCTCATAGGCAAAGTCCGTGGCTCCAGAATAGACTCCAATTAAAATTTTAAGATATAAAATAGGTGCGGTGATACCCACTTTAAATTAAAAATTTTTGGAAGCGAACCTACTTTAAATCGTTGTGATTTGAAAATTCGATGAAACGAAAAGGTGAAACGAAAAAGCGACGAAAAATAGGATTAGCCTGCAAGAGAATGAGATAGAATACAAGTTACGTTGTTCACGACCAATAAATGGCGCTGTACGATATTGAGCGCGGCTCAATATCGTAGGTACTGTTCCATTGTGCTCAAAAGGGTATATTTATCTCATTCTACTACTACAACTACTTTTCTGAAGTTTCACTTCTGCCGCACCTATATGATTTGCACTTTTTCAACCGACTTCAAAAAAAGGAGGAGGTTCTCAATTCGACAGTTTTTTTTTTTTTTTTTAATGTTTGTTACCTCAGAACTTTTGACTGGGTGGACCGATTTGAATGATTCTTTTTTTATTTGAAAGGGCATACTTCCCATGTAGTTCCATATAAATTTTATCGAAATCGGTCGAGCGGTTTTTAAAATATCAACATAAAATAAGTACTTTGTATAGCGTGTGCTTGTTGTTGTAAAGTTGGCGCGGGAGTTTGAAGTCGGTTGTTTAAAAAGAATTTTTTATATTAAATTATTTGGGTATAACTTTTAGGTACTATATTTGGTAAGCAGTTAAACGTAAGCCATTATATTTTATTACATATCTGTAGCGTAGCCCCGAGGGGCTTCTTGTATTACTCACATAATGATGGGAGTTTTCTTGGTATAAAAGTGCGGTGGGCTCCCAAATCCTTCCCCATAGGATTACACTTATGTTACTATGAATGACTAATTTAACAAATTCTCTTTTAATAATCTTTATTAATCCTATTTATTACTAAAGAAACGCGTGTCGATATCCATTAGTTAATTGTATTTTTTTTTACAGAGCTACACCGATGAAAACCATTCGTTAAGAGGTGTGAGTCGACACTTTTATCACACATTAGACCGCTTCTGGACGGAGTGCTTTCATTAATAATAGAAAGTATTACTAACCGATTGTTACTAAAGACTCAGACTGTGATTGTGTGTGATACATTCTATGGTGATTCATTAATATAAGATTTTCAATATCACTGAACATCTTACTCTTACTAATATTATAAATGCGAAAGTTTGGATATATGTATGGATGTTTGTTACTCAATCATTCCCCAACGGCTGAACGGGTCTGAAATGGCTGAAATCTGGAATAGCACATAGGCTACTTTTTATCACGGAAAATTAAAGAGTTCCCGCGGGAACCAAAAAACCTCAAACCGCAAATGCTAGTGTGAAATTAAGAAAGAAAAAGTATGTAGGTACGAGTGTTTTATGGTGTTGCTTAGTGTACTAGTTACCATTCTACCGAAATGTAGTACAATGTATGTAGTATGTGCATTGTACAAGTACAATTACATGCGACAACAAGGTGTGCTAAAAATGGAAACATAAATTTTTGCGGCCTTAAGCAGCAGCAGCTTACTTAGTTACAAAGTTAAATATGCTAATTTGGAATTTTATATTTATTTTTTAACTATGTCCCGGTACAATAGTCTGTCGATGATCTTGCTAAATTTTAAATTATCTATACTAATATAATAAATGCGAAAGTTTAGATGGATGTATGGATGGATGTTTGTTAGTCAATCACGCCAGAACGGCTGAACGGGTCTGGATAAAAATTTGACTCAGAGATTACCATTATAGTATGGAATATCTCAAAGGCTGCTTTTTATCCCGGAAAATTAAAGAGTTCCCGCGGGAACCAAAAAACCTCGATCAACGGACGAAGTCGCGGGCATCAGCTAGTTCCATATACTTATCATGGTGTTCTTGGCTCTGGCATCGGCTGCACTGTAATTCTTGCGTTATTCCTTAACGAGTTGATTCCCGCGACTTCGTCCGCGTGGAATATGTTTTTTTGATTCCCACGGGAACTCCTTAATTTTCCGGGATAAAAATAGCCTATGTCACTGTCCAGGTCCTCAAATATACCCATGCCAAAAATCACGTCAATCCGTTGCTCCGTTGCAGCGTGATTGAAGGACAAACCAACAAACCAACAAACCAACAATCAAACAATCAAACACACTTTCGCATTTATAATATTAGTATGAAATATTAGTATGATTTTATTAGGCCTTTAGGTATGCATCGGTTTCGTCGCACGTATTGTACCTTTTATATAGTCATTGTGATATTCATAAGGATGATGAAAAAAAAACGGTCTATTTTGCTATTTACTCGTGTAAAGTTACTCATTAGATATATTACCCCATCAACCTTTAACTCTGTATCAAGCAATATCTATCCATAATTATATGATTGTTATTTGTATAAGACGTTTCCTAAGTAGTAAATTATCACAGCCTAGAAAATAGAAACGTTAAGTTAATAATTTTTAATTATTAGGTAAATTTATTGACCTTAAAATGAAACCCATAGTGTCAATATAAAAAATAAACTGGAAATTTGTGTTTAATAAAACTTACTACATAATTTAGAGTTGTTTTGCTTTAACCTTACTTACTTTCACGGTTTAGCAATGATTCCGTTTGTTAGCATCATCATTATATTTTTAGCCCATCGCTGGTCCGCTACTAAGTACAGGTCTCCCCTTGGAATGAGAAGGTTTAGGTCATAGTCCACCACGACCAAGAGTGTATTGACGAACTTCACTCATTAACTTTAATGAGAACACTTGACTGCAGGTTTTCTCACGATGTTTTCCTTTATTGTTACAGACAAGGTAAGGTACTTAAGTGATAAGTAATAAGTATACGTGTAATTTGCTTTAAGCGCATATATAACATTTCTTGTTATATATGCATTACAAGTCGTTACAATGCGTATTATAGTCTAAGCTATATAATATTGTTATATAGCTTAGCATTCGAACCCGGACCGGCCGAATAGGTGGCTGAAGTTTTGACTACATAGCTTTTTTGATATTTTGTCATTTGGCTAGAGGAACGTATTATCTATGAGATATATACATAGCTCGGAATAAAAAGCTAGTTTAGAGTTTTCAGTTTTTTCAATTGTATACTGTTCTCAGTTCTTACTATAAATACGTTACGATTTAACTGAACAGTCCAACTGTACGTTTGTAATGTACTAAGATAGATTGATTATGAATTTCGGCCTTAAATTTGGAATTGTTGACCAACGTGGGTGTTTTCAGCTGCCGTTGATATGTTAGTTGGATGCTCAAAGTTGCAATAAAATAAATCAAGTTACATTTTTATAAGAGGTTTTAACCGAGATTTTAACATATGTACATAATGCAGAAGAAAAATCATGGAGAAAAATAGTGGAAAAACATATCTGACTTGACATTGACATGTAGATAAAGGGGTTCTGTTCAAAAGGAAACACTTTGTAGGGACAAAATATTTATGAAAATTTTAAGTGAATATATTGTAAATATTACAAAATTATGGCCGAGGATACTCACAAGATGGTAAAGAACTTTGTTTCATTTGAGTTTCTAGGTATTGGCGTTGGCATGGGGACATCATGGGGACCTTTATCGCTACCAAAGTTAATTATTATCTTACTTATTATAGTTATGTCAGTCTAACTTTAGAATAAAAATATAGAGCAATCTCCTGACCGGATTCCAGCCGCGGCCAATCTGAATAGTCTCCTATAACTACGCCGCAAACAAGTGTGTGCACAAACACGGATGTTTCTTCATTATTGTCTCTTATAGTTCGGTAGATATGCGATCGCCGATCAGAGAGATATCAGACACAGCAGCGCAGACCACCTCCGTGTCGCAGTATTATTGCGCTGTTGTCTTAGGTCCCGGGTTCGACCCCCTTTAGGGTCAATTTGGGAATTTATAATTTTACCTTCCGGCAAAGACGTGTCGCCAAGCGTTTAGTGTTCCAGTACGATGCCGTGTAGCAACCGAACAGGGGTATGAGTTTAATATAACTGCCATGCCATTAACAGGTCAGCCCTTAAACTGCATCATCATTTACCATCAGGTGAGATCGAAGTCAAGGGCTTGTAGTGGATTTAAAAAAAACAGGCAGGACTGCAGGAGGCACGGGTATGGAACACCGCTAAACTTCACAACTACGGGCTGCAGCTGAGGATTTCTTGACAGAAAGATCCAATATGAAACGACTTCTGTTAATAATCTTATAATAAGAATATTTTATCCTACAGGAAATCCGACAAAGCTACTGCACTGTTCGATTGCGGTCCTAATCTTCAAGACCGCGGTATATGCGCCGTAGACCCATGCGATCCTGAAAAATGTTACTCAGAACCCCGTGTGGTGATAATTGGCGCGGGGATGGCTGGCTTGTCAGCTGCCGCAAGACTCGCGAAGCGTGGTATCACCAATCTCGTCGTCTTAGAAGCCTACGAAAGGTTTTTATCATTTAAACTTGGCTGATGAATAGTTATACTTACAAAAATGTAAAATACTCAATTATTTACCTAACTGTATAGGTACGTAGCGTACTAGATGTCCGCGTTTGCCAATTATAATAGGTATATAAATAATCGTCTAAACATTACACCTATTATATTCTTCAATAAAATCAGTTAGCCCTTAGAATCAATTACCGATTTCGTTTGTTGTTTCTAGACCTGGAGGCCGTATCCACTCTTGCTGGATAGGTGATGTAGTAGCTGAGCTCGGTGCTGGTATACATGATCCAGATTACTGCTCCCCGCACCCAGTTTATACAATGTCCGCTAAAGAAAGGCCGCCACGACCAGGCTTACCAGGTGTGGAACATTCAAGAGGGCTCTTCGAAAGAGTTGTAACTGGAAAAATGTCATTTCCATCAACAATAACAGCTTATTATAAATTTCGTCAGATTGAGGAAGAAGCTTCTAAAATATTTTGCCTCGGAGGAAGTAAGCAACATGGATCGTTAATAAATTTCATGAGTTTAAGAATTCAGCAAGAATTACACGAATACCCGGAAGATCAGCAACATGATGCCGCGCGTATAATGTTTGGATTGGCACACATGCTGAGTGCGCGATGTGGTGATGACACTGCGATGTTGTACGGTGATCATTCAGGCTGCTATATGAATATGCCAGGTGGAGACGTACGTGTTCCACTAGGGTTGGTCGGTACTCTTGCGCCTTTATTACGACAGATACCTGAAGGAGCGATTCGCTATTGCAAACCTGTCAATTGTGTATATTGGGGTACGTGCCAAAAATCGGGATGTCGGGCGACAGTGTGCACTACCGATGGAGAGGAGTTCCCAGCCGATTATGTTATCATCACTGTTTCTATGGGGGTTCTAGCGACGAATTCGTCGAAATTGTTTTGTCCAGCGTTACCGAGTTCAAAAATGGATGCAATAAGGCGTCTTGGGTTTGGTTATGTCAATAAAATTTATATGGAGTACTGTCAGCCATTTTGGTTGTGGCATAAAGGCGATATTAACTTTAATTTTACCAGTGAGAGTTTAATGAGCCGTACGGATTGGACTCGTGGCATAAGGTCAATTCGAGCGGCACCTAACAGTAAGCATGTGATAAGCGCAATGGTCGTTGGTAAAGAGGCATGGGTAATGGAAGGCCTATGTGATAAAGATGTAGCTGAAGGTGTGACAGATCTTTTAAGGGCATCTTCGGGCAATTCATATGTACCTTATCCAGTAACATTAATAAGATCACATTGGGTATCCGATCCTTTCTTTCTAGGCGCTTACTCTTATGATTGTGACTGTACTGACGGCGACACTCAAAGAGCTTTAGCTTGTCCATTACCAGGACCAGGTGATTCAATTCCTCCTATTCTTCTCTTCGCGGGTGAGGCAACAGTTCCTGGTTATTTTGCTACTTTAGAGGGCGCCAAAATAAGTGGAGTAAGAGAAGCAGAACGAGTTATACAGTTAACTTTACGGTTTAAAGGGCCGCCACTACCAGCTACGCAAACAATAAAACAAAACACTAAAGTGAAATGTGAAAATAAGGCGTAGACGCTGAGAGAAATCAATGAAACTTAAAAGCATATCTGGGCTTATTTATCCCGTTATGACAAATGTTGGTATCTGAATAATTGTGAGACGGATAACTTATGTCGTGCATGTTTTGACAGAGTTTGTTATGACTTCTTTTTCAGTTCATGTTCTTTAAATAAATCATTTTTAATGAATGTTACTTTTTGATCACCGAATAAACTTTCTTTGGAAATATTTATGTATGCTTGGAAGTTGGACAGAAAATAGTCACAAGGAAGTACATTTTACGTAACTTATTTAAATTTCTAATTAGAACTCCAAATTAATCCTGTAAAGATGTCGAATTTTTAGAGACTTCGAGAGTAACACTTTTGTGACTTAGTTAAACGGGAGAGTACCAGTAACCAGACGTATGGGGAAACGAAAAATGATCTTTTGCAAGCTAAAATTTTTCACGTAAGCGGCGGTTTCAGCGTACCAGCGTTCAATTTTTGGCCGTACAATACGTAGTATATCATTCTTAACGTTCGTTATAATGTTCCTAGCGTTTACATTGGTAATCATTTAAATTACATCACAAAATCGATTTACTCTCACGCTGGGAGATGTTACCCACATTATTTTGGAGATATTCGGAGATCATGTCAAAAGCGAGTGACATGAAGGTCATTAACATCGCGGTCTAGTGTGGCTGTGGAGGGCGGCGCGCGCTTCTGTTCAGACCGCGCGTCTCTGCAGATGGCGGGTTGCGGGAGCACGCAAGAAATCGTCTAGATGCGTGACGCAGCGCGCAGGACCGGCCCCCCGCGCGGTGCGTGTTAGCCCCGTTGCCACAAGTTTCCTGGCAAAAAATATCAATATTCGCGTTGTGCGTAAGGCTGCAGCGGTGGCAGGTGGCCGCGCGCGGGCAGCACGGTGGTGTGCAGCTGTGCTGTGCGTGGTCGCGGAGCCGGTGCAGGCGGTGCGAGGCACGCGGCGCGGCGGCGCGGCCCGGGCGGCAGTCGCTCGCAGCAGGCGGCCGGCTCGGGTCGCTCTCGCACACTCTCGCTTGTGCACCGCGGATACTCTCGCGAAACCGACCCCAGGTACGACCACGTCATGACGCGCCGATGCGCTCCCATTGTGCTGCCTCAGCATTGGCCCGCTAACACACATGCACTTTTCATTCATCACATCGTACATTTCCACGCAAAGCCACTAGAATATCAGTTGGACCAATAGTCGCATGTGCGTTCAAACAAGGACCTTTTTTTGACAAGGCTAAGGCATTATTTTTCTGGAATACTGGTAAGACAATACTTAATGTTTGTGTTTGCCAAATCTTTAAAATATTACATTTACTTGATTTGCGGAATATGTACCAAAATTGTCGATTACCTGAAGAGCTTTTGAAAATAACGTTCACCAACCAGATAAGAGTTAGTTGTAAGTATAATATAAACAAAAAAGATTTTCAAGGAGTTATCATTAAAATCATTACTGAGGAATGTGCTCTATATCATACAAGATGTCACTAGAGAGAAAAGAGTAGTACCACTGGCTTTCAGCCAAATGCCGATTGTGCGCATCTACAACATCAAGAAAATACTTTAGAAAATTGGGAAAATACTATCATTTAAATCGGCTTCACCTTCATCCACGTAAATGGGAGTTTGATTTTATCTGCAACTATAATTATTATTTGCCGCTTAGGTATACCTTCATATCAAACGGCTATGAAAGTATCATAAAGTTCATCTCTTTCTTTAACGTGTAAATCTTATTTCATAGAGTTAAAAATATTGTATTGACTAATGCAAACTAATTAACGTCGTAATATTTTTTTGCTTTTGGTCGCTCATTTATCTTCAGTTATGTTAGGTCTACATTAGTTTACGAACCCCTACAGCTTTTATTGAGGCTTGTAGCACAAGAATTTATGTGTATCTAGTATTACTCTCGTCGAAAGCGGTGATCGATAGTTTGGCAGCATCATTAAACGCCCATGTTTTTACGCATTTATTTCGCTCACCACCACGTGGTGACTGGTGTCATGGTATAAATATTTTAGTGAACCACAACAATAAGCTTTATTGTTTCGCTTCGTTGAACATGCTTTGTGATAGACAAAGTAACAGAGCGTTACATGAGTGGTCTCCTTGAGTTGTTCTCATTTTACGTAAGGCGTAGCTTATGTCTAATATTATGTTCAACAGATAAATAAGTACTTTATTATAGGAATTCTAGCAAGTTTGAAGCATTTATTATATTTAGACTGTAAACAGTGAGACTGCATATTACAGTTCGCGCGCGAGTTGAATGCAGAGTAAATGTATGTGTCACCATACATTTGCTTTATGAATTGCATACTGGAAGCTTTGAAATAAGCGATAAAGGCAGTATGGTAAGTGTTGTCAATACATTGTCAACGGCAAGAAAGAGAATAGAAGATGAATCGAGAAACTCTCTCGTGTAACAGGACGCAAAATATTAAATATTTATTACCAGATTTAAAAAAATTGGAGAAATACAATTCTTACAAATTTTGTCTGCGTGTGAAAACATAACTAGGGTACTAGTTGGGTTCTTAGTAGGCTTTCCTAATATGTACAACGGCTTTGGCTGTTCGTATACTAAACTGTATACTAACGCATACATAGTAATATCTATTGTAATGTTGTGTCTAGTCTAATTGTTTGGCGATTCAGTACGGAAATGCAGCTACATATTTTGGTACAATTCTAAATATGAAAATCTAAGTATGCATGGTTAAAGGCGTGCTCAAATTATACAATTACACACAGGAATCAGGATCCAGGTATATTACTTCTCATGACAGTTGGCAACCAGTTTTGCTCTCTTAACATCGAAACTATTGGTTGTTTTTGTTGTTGGATATTTTAAGTCGTTTACTCGTAATTGGTAAAGTTACGTCGAGTTAGTCATTGGGGTATGGGCTCTTGATCAAATGTAATTTCCCCATATTGTTCTATACCAGAAATAGTTACCCATTATCAATGCGGCATTTCTCATGTTTTATTTGTAAATGCCATCATCTTTACTAATATTATAAATGCGAAAGTTTGGATGAATGGATGTTTGTTACTCAATCACGCCAGAACGGTTTGAAAAAATGATCTGGAAGAAATTTGACACAGAGGTAGATAATAGCCTGGATTAACACATAGGCTACTTATTATCCCGGAAAAATTAAAAGTTCCCGCGGGAACCAAAAATCCTCAATTCACGCGGACGAAGTCGTAGGCATCAGCTAGTGACTCAAATTTTAAACGCTGCCATTTTTAAGCATTTTGTTTTGTGAGTAATTTTTTTCAATAAAAACACCTTCCGGTGCCGAGCCAAGCCTGGCACCAGAAGCCCAGTTCTCCATAAACGATACTCAACCAGTCATTATAATATGATGTGTTTTATTAACTTTATACGTTTCAACTAAAATAAAAATTTCATTTTTTTTTCACTTTTCACATTTGCGTGATTTTCGCTTTTCTTTATTCATGTTTATGTTGAATTTTTACTTGAATTTTATAAGAAAATGGGAGTTGTACATGAAACGATAAGTTATGCCATTTGATTTTAAGCTTCTACATCAATAAAAAAATATGCATTGTCCACCGTGCTAGGCGGATTTTTGTGTCGAAGCTTTTGTAACTAGGTACCTTTAATGGAAAATGATTCAAATCGACGGCATTTTACATATTTTTTTAATTTTATATTTTATGAAAAACTAGAGGTTGCCCGCGACTTCGTCCGCGTACAATTATTGATTTCCTATGAGATTATGTAATTTTCCCGCTGCAAACAGCCTATCTATAGAGGCTTTACTTCAAAGTCATAAAATTTGTATGTAACCTTTCACCCCCATTTCACCCCTTTTGGGGTGGATGTTCGTAAAATTGCTTATACAGGTTATTATTATTTAAAGCTAATAACCTAAATCCCGATTTTCAAGTCTCTAACTTTAGAAACATAGGACTTCCATACAAACTTACAACCCTCATTTTACCCTCTGTGGGGTAGATTTTCATAAAATTGCTTATGCAGTTTATTATAACTTAAAACTAATAACCTAAATCCCGATTTTCAAGTCTCTTACTGCAAAAAATTGGAACCCTTATGCAAGCTTCCAACCCCCATTTCACCCCTATTGGGGTACATTTTCGTAAAATTGCTTATACAGGTTTTTATTATTTATAACTAATAACTTAATTACCAATTTTCATGCGTCTAACTTCAACAACAAAGGACTTTCATACAAACTTCCAACCCCTATTTTAACCCCTTAGGGGTGGATTTTCTCAAAACCCGTTCTTAGCTGGCGTCTACACCATAGAAGGAATCTACCTTCCTTTCAAGTCTGTACGCTTTATAGTTCCTGAGATATCGTGATTAGTCAGTGAGTGAGTGAGTGAGTGAGTGGTATTTCGCTTTTATATATATAATATATAGAAGATAGACAGAAGATATTAAAACAGATGCAAATTCTCGTCAGTAGCTACTTGTATGTTGAGGTTTTAATTGATGATATTTCAGTAGCCGACATCCTACTCGGAAGTCGGCAAAAACCAAAGTACTATTCCCTATTCTGTGCTAAAACTACAATTTTGAACTTTTTGGAAGAATGGAAACATTGTTAATGTTTGATTTGCTTGTATATCGAGATTTGTTGCGGGCTGCGGTTGCACTCAATTTGTAGAAAATTTTGTCTACTTTAAAAGTGTAATAGTTGGCTTTTTACATAAACCTTTAGAAAATTTCATGATTTTCAAGTACCACGCAGTTGTAAGCTCAGGTCTTTGCGAAGCGGCGAACTTGGTTTTTCATGACTATTTGTATCTTTCCTAACAACGTCCAAACAATCCGTACAGGGTGACCTGACGTTTTTAAATAACAGGCCTATAGGTAAGTGGAAAAAATACAAAATACACCCGCCATCCTTACCTTAATTTTTCATGTTTTCTCAACATACGATAACGTACATTTATCCATAATTTAGTACAATTACGTACATTTATCGTACATTTATTCAGTAAAGTTTGAATGTAATCGGATAACCTACACCCGCCATCCTAACGCGTACAATTTACTCCGATGTTCATGAAAAATAAATTTGTATATTATATTTCTGTGTCTTCTTTATGCAGTATTTTGTATGCGCAAATAGTTTAGTTACAATTGCTATTCCAAATCAAAGAAGCCACGACTTATTTCCTGAACCCGTTCAGGGACTATTATCTCGGCTCTACCGCATCTAAGAGCAAAGAAAAAGACATAACCGCCGATTTCAAGTAACAAGTCATAACATTTTCCGTATTTGCGAGCCCGGAAAACTAATATGAACTGCAAATTGTCGTTTCAGCTAGAATGTTGCTGACGCTCAAGACAATTTGTGAGTTATCCCCAAGGTATGCAATTTCCTGTTTCCGGCTAATTGCTCTCAAGGCTTTTTGAAAATTTAGAGTATTCTTCCAACCCTTTCCGACATTTGCGGTGTGCTTTTTTCATCCAAATTGTATAAAAAGTGTGAATTTCTTTTATTAAAATTTGTTTTAGTGAAAATTATGGGCGGAGATTATAAAATAAGCATGCTTACGTACTATATAGAATCACACAGACTTGTATTTCCCGCTTTATCCGATAAACCGCAATTGGACATAGGTACCTACGTAATAAAGATTTATTTGTGAAAAAGATTTTAAGATTAAAACTTTTCAGTAAAAATAATCAGCAATGTTATTGATATAATTGCACCACATCTTGCTTTAATATTTAATGAGTCTGTCGATTCAGGATCCTTTCCAGACCTTATGAAATGCAGTAAATTGATTCCACTTTTTAAATTTGGTAGTAGAAGTGACCCTAATAATTATTACAGACCAATTTCTATTTAACCAGCACTCCGCAGGATATTTGAGAAACTTATGCTCAACCAACTGCTTCTGCACTGTAACTCGAATAAACTACTTCACTCAGAGCAGTATGGTTTTACTAAAGGCCGATCAACAACCGATGCGGGAGCTATGCTCCTAAAGCATATATTCGATGCATGGGAGATATCACAGAATGCTACTGGTATTTTCTGTGATTTGTCTAAGGCATTCGATTGCGTTGAGCATGAGACGCTTTTAGTTAAGTTGAACCATTAATGAATCAATGACACTGCACTTGGCCTAATTACATCTTATCTCAGTGATCGCATTCAAACGGTATATGTCAACGATGTGAAGTCGTCCGGATCAGCCTCACTAATGGGTGTTCCTCAAGGCTCTATTCTGGGTCCCTTCATGTTCTTGGTGTATATAAATGATATACTTACCATATTACGTCCAAAATACTTGCGATATTGTGATATTTCCTGACGACACGCACGACGCGCAATTTATAATTTAAAACCGCGCGAATCCATTAGAGAGAAATTTAAGGAAATAGGTATTCTTACAGTAGCCTCGTAATATATTTAAAGTAATTTAATCTTCGTAAAACAGCACATTCACAATTACAAAAAAATATGCGATCTGCATGATAGGCAAACTAGAGGCCGCCATCAGCTCGTGACTCCATCGCTCCGCCTCAAGAAGGTCAGAAGGTCAGTCGTGGGAATGAGCATTCTATTTTATAACAAAATTCCACAATCTATCTTAAACTTGCCATTACACAAGTTTAAGAAGTCCATTAAAAGTATGCTCCTGAAAAAAGCTTATTATACTGTTGAAGATTACGTAAATGACAAAGGAGCATGGATTTGACTCGCTCCAGGATGCGAATGCTAAGGACAGCTGTTACTTATGCATCTTACAAATTATTGAAATTGTAAATTATTATTAAGTTTATTTGAATAAATATCATTTGAATTTTGAATTTTTTGATTTAAAAAAAATCATCATTCATTATTAACCAAATTAATTACCAACAAGAAATAAAATTAAGTTCAGGTTTCCTTACTTTTCCTTTGTGTAATGTAATTTTTGTCTGCCAAGAGATTTAGCATTCCGGTATGATGCAGTGTATACGAGTAAACCGACTAGGGGTATGGGCTTTTAATATAACTGCCCTAACAGGTTAGCCCGCTACCATCTAAGACTGCATCGTCACTTACCATCAGGTGAGATCGCAGTCAAGGGCTAACTTGTAGTGGAATAGATAAAATAAAAAAGGTTTATAAGTAGGTAAGTACTTAAGTTCTACCGTAAGAAATATGTAATTCAAAGTTTTATTTATGTTATAGAATATTAATTTAGGTGAGCTTTTAAATTTTTAAAAGACCTTAGCATTAAACAAGCCTCAAATTATGTCATTTCTCACCAACATAACATGCCATGCCCGTATGAAATTTCTACTTTATCATGTGTCATGTTAATTTTGTGTTCCATTTATACGTATTATAATGAACTGCAACGTGTTGTAGCACATGTTGGGTACATTTTCAATGTGAATGCCAATGTGGTGTCAGAGTTACTAAAATAAATAAAATGAACGTTGGTAATATTTTGTGTCTTCTTCGATGCAGCGTTTAAATTTTTATTAAGATGCAGGTTTGTATTAAGATTCCCAATTTTTCTTTTCATGGATTACATGGAATTGATAAATATTAAAGACCACAGAATATGTCACATAAAATATATGACTAGTCTAGACTAGAAATTTACTCGCAGTCTATTTAATAATAGCTAGTTAATTATTTATTTAAAAAAAAATGTTTTATTCAATAGGAAAAACTATTCCTTGACTAAATAGTATATTGTGTGGCTTAGGATGCAATCGCGTTTCATCCCGTGTCACACACTATATTTCTCATATAATCCGCATTAAAAGTGCGAGTTTTATTAAAATTGTATTTCTTATTTACTTTAGCTGCAGAAATACAGGTACAGATATTATCTGTCAGTTTAGTTGATGGTTAAAATCACAATTATAAAGGTTTGAAATAAACAAAAGATCTGACAGGAAGATTCAAAAGCAGGGCTGCAACATCTTTCAGCGGGCAGAAAATCATCGGTTTCTGCCCGGTAACAGCAACGGAATTCGTCTGAAATTTAGTAGTTTCGGGTGGCTCAACAGGCATTGAAACTCGTACTTTCAATGCATGTTATATTATGAAAGTATGTTTTTCTGAAACCCAGAACGAACATTTCCAATATAATGGATATAATGCATGTAGACACAGCCTTACTCTATAGACTACTTATTATTTATAATGTAGAGCAATAATGCAAACCGGGGCCATGTAATGGTGAATTCCAAAATATATTTCAGGCGAAATTGCCATCATCACGTCCGCATCTTCACAGGAACGAGTTCGGCTTTAATGTGGAGAATCCTTATATTGATTTCCGATGCTTTCTGGAGCGAAATAAAAAAAATGGTGGTTAAAATTAGATTAAAGAATAGAATTGTTATCTACATACGAGTAGAATCTTTACGAACTATTATATAATATTTATTTCTATCTACTCGAATTAGTTGAGACTTTTCACTTTGCAATCTTCGAGGAAGGGTGTTTTTTCTTACTGAAAAATAATAAGAAAAAATATTTTAGAATCTGCAAATGAAGCCCTTTCAACTATATCGATAGCTAACTTGATATAGTAAACCCACTTTAAAAAAATTCAACCCCCCCCCCCCCATTTCAGCCACTTTTGTATCTAATATTTTCAATATACCTACCCAGTGTTAGAGTTAATATAGAGTTAGAATATTTTGAATGATCGAATCTGGATGAAATTGGGCAGTTGGCACAGAGATAGATTATAGTCTGGAATAACACATATGCTACTTTTAATCCCGGAAAATTAGAGTTCCGACGGGAACCTAAAAACCTTAATCCACGCGGACGAAGTCGTAGCTATCAGCTAGTAGTTACTAAAATATTCAAAGCACGGACGGACACAGATTAAAGAGCAGAGTTGCTTTCCTACCTTTGAGGTACGCAACCCTAAAAACATGACAAAGAATTGCATTTGAGTAGACAAAACTATTTTTAAAGCCGATGTTAATATTTTGTCACAACTCAAGCAGTGTATTTTTAACCGAAGATCGTTTGTTTCAGATACTGGACGCTTCAAACTAGCAGGCGTGAATACCATTATACCATTAAACCTATAAATAAACCATTGTTACTTAGTGCGACACAAGTGCTTTCAAAATCGTTCACAAATTTTGTAAAGTGCCTCCCATGCCCTTTGTTAATATAGGAAAAAAAATTGATCAATTAGACACTAGAGTGCTGTAGATTTTCTAGTGTCATTACAATTTAATATCTTATAACTATAATAGTTTGGGCCAGATACAGTGTTTTACTTTTCCGGGGAGCAGACACATCATACAACGATGTTATAAAGGTAAGTGGAATTCATCGTGCTCTTGCTCTTTAAAATTATTTCTAACTGTGAATAGAAACTATAAACATTTTTATGTTGACTTAAAATTTAGTTTTCTGTGCTGTTGGCAATGAATAAACGCAATTTGAGCAAGTAAGTGTATTTTCACACTTTTGATATTATAAGACAATATGACATACACAACATTGGAACATAATGAAATATATACCTGTATTTCAAAATTGGTTGAACAGATATGCAGTGAAATCGTAGCAGGCTGCAGACAGATAGACCGACACACCTTCGCATTTGTAATATTAAACACAAAACCTAGAATTTAATATGTAAATTATTGTGAACGGCGGTAATACAATATTATATACTAAGTTATATTATTTTATATAGATATTTTCATTTCATCATGGCACACTTGGAGATTCGATTCGACGATCCGCGAAAATCTACATATCTCAAGAGAAATTCTGGGATATGTGTAAGCCGCCCACCTGCAATGACACTCCGTACTTTTCAATTCAATTTGAGACGAAGCTTTTATCTAGGAGGGGCGAAACGGGTAACTTACTTATTGAACTAAAGGATTGTCAGAAGAACGTACCAATTCTTAGTAGGTACTACGAATTCCTAGTAGGTACTCTTAACATGGAGCATTTGTAACTTCCAAATATAGCTGTAGGGGTATCTACCTACTATACATCTTTCCTTTTTATATCAGAGGTTTTCAGTTAGCACCCGCAAGCGATGGTACCTGGTAGAGACAAGAATCATTGGCTTTAGCACCTGATTGGCTAAAAATAATTAACATTATAGTCAGTGGCGTGCACAGATTTTGAAGCTAGGGTAGGCATTAGTTAGGCAGAATACCTATTTACTAGCTGTTTTGATGTAAAATGAGCATTATTAAATCGTATTTCTTTTTGGGTAAGCAGTGCTTTTATACCTCTATGAATTGCACGCCACTGATTATAGTAAGAGATATTATTCAGTTTTATCAGAACGCAATAATGCAAATAATGTCGTTATTAATCCCATTAATAGTAGTTAGCGATATAACTTCAGTTTGCTTTCGCAGTTCCCCAATTAGTAAGCGAGATTTATGAGCGCTGCTTGGTCGCTGCAAATATTATTTTCACGGATCGTTTAGTGTTCTCTGCAGCAGGGTTAATATTAAATTTCAGACTGTGACCACACAAGCGGCAGCGTAATGAGATAAGCGACATGTTGATTATGCCGCTTCAGGCTTAGCCAGGTTAATCATAAGCCTTTCATGAACTATATACCTAAGCCTGAACACGTATACACATTGCGTGACAGCGCGCGTACGTGTGTGCGATTTGCGACAAGGCGACTTGATACGACGCGACAGCATCAAACATTCAAACATTGAGTCCCTTCACGTGGCCTACGTTGTCGCGTAGATAAGTTTCTAATTTTTTATGGAGTTGTATACCTGAGTAGCGCCGCGTTGTTTTTGTCGCTCACATGGCACAACGGGTAAAACAAGTAACATCTTTAAGAAGCATGTGGCCACAGGCGTGGATGTCGACGTCGCTTGACGCTTCACGAAACGAAACGAATAATTCTGAACATAATATAACAATGCGTCAGAAGTCACTTCCTTCCGTTTATATACCTACACATATTAAAGCATGTGCTCTTGAAATGATTTGAATAAGAATCTAATCCAAGAATCTACTTGGGTGATGCCGAATGCGTAGGTAGTTAGAGTAACTCCGGCGATTTGAGATATTTTACTCCCTTTTGGTATTGGTTTCGTATGCGGAAGGATGTGGGAACCCACCGCATCAGTATCCCAAGAAAACTCCTACCATTATGTGATTAATGGAAAGGGGTCACGACTCTCACTATACGACGCAGAGAGAAAGAGATATGTTTTTGTGCCGCAAAAGACATTTTGTTATAGTTATTGCCGATAAATTATGAGAAAATGCCATATTTTTCGTTCTCCGCTCGTGCATGACCGACCTTGAGATAATGGAATAAATTATGAGTTGACAATCTTGAATGGATTGATTGTTTCTTTTGAATTTGACTTTTGTTTTAATGATAATAATAATAATAATGTCCTCCCGACCGAATTTCGGCCACGGCGGCCAATCTCCTGAGAGATTAGCCATCTGCGCGGGAGATATTATAGTGCACAAGTGTGTGCGCAACCACAGGTGCACTCTCTGTTCCTTTTACTCTCATAGCCCGATGGGACGGAAAATCCGACACGACCGGTGACAGATCCGGCGCAGGACCGACGGCTTAACGTGCTCTCCGAGGCACGGGGGTGAAACACCGCCAACTTCCTAACTCCGGGCTAGTACTGAGAATTTCTTGTCAGAAAAACCCAATACTTGTTGTGACCCGACCCGGGACTCGAACCCGGGACCTCGTCGCGTCGGCCGCAGTCGAACATGCTAACCACTAGACCAACGAGGCAGTTGACTTTTGTTTTATAGAGCTGTTGGCTGTACTTAATAATTTCATTCAATGCGATGATTGCGCGTAGCATGTGTAAATACTGACAAAATTAATATAATAATAATTAACGCTCTCGAAGGCCACGGCAAATGTCGCGACAGTTGGAAAGAAGCCAGCGTATTAATAGAGTACTTTAATCCGCCATGAGATACGACAGACATACAATTAAGGAAACGCAATGGTGGTAAAAATGTTACACAAGTTACTGCAAATAATATATAATGAATATGGCTTTGTGATAAGGTACCTATTTAATATCAGCCGATTCACCCTGATGTTTTGGTGCAAACTTAAGAAAATCCGTTCAGGACCTAACTAGTTTAATCACCACTTATTTATTATTTTTTGAACTAATTTTGTGGGCTTCGAAGCTGTCCACGAGTAGGTATACTAGACAAATAGTGTAACTCATTGGTTTTAGAAAAAAATCACTAGATTGTATAATATAAATCCCGTTTACCACTGTATCATATTATGTAAAAACGCGTGCAGAGAAAGGCACTCTATATAATTAAGTAAACTGCGTTTTTATTAACTTTTTACTTTATGCACATATTATTCCCGTTTTTTGGGCGTGCTAATGGATTTTTTCAAGACCTTACTTTGGAACTAGTGGCCAAGGTTTAGATATAAATAAAGATACCGCTGATGGGAAATGCTTTTGCTGATCGATAAATCAGCTGTAAAACTCTATTTCTAAAAAATTGTATGAAATGTGCACATTTCATACCCTGTAAATGAGTTCGAAAGTTAAACTTCCCGGCCTAGGCCAGTAAAGAATGTATGTATTTTCAATACATATCATAAGTTTGAATTTGGAATCTTTCTTCCTGAATATCTTGTAACTTGTTATAATGTTCTTTGGCCTAGATAGTTTAAATTTGGAACTCTAGCGTATTACGCGTTCAGCACTCACAGCGCAAAAAAAAATATTAAACGTATAATATTTATTTTTTATCTTTATAATATTGAAAGGCGGGAATTAACTACATACCTAATCGTTATAGTTTATTATTTAAAAGTGACGAAAAATGAGTTCGAGTGATATTATGGATTAAGATTGTACGCCTCCTTTTCTGAAAGCGGAGGCCGAATTAGCTAATAATAATTTGCTTCCGCCGAAATCCAAAGAAAGGTATATTCGTACTAACGAAAAATTTATAAAGTGGAAGGAGAAAAATCAAGCGACAGGCTGGTCAGAAAAACTAATTTAACTTTTAATATTTCTTAAGTAGGTTGCTTTTTTATTTACTTTCTTTTAATTACATAATATAATATATTTAAAAAAAAGTCACTTGTTTCATTTTTTAGAAAAGCACTATACACACCTCGACCGGGAGAGCATTTCGTCTCGTATATAGTCTAACGAACACACGACCAGAAAACGCGTACTTCCCGGTCTCGCGATGTAATGTACTATTACTTCACACGCACACACACTTTCTAACTTTAAGAACTATGGTCAGTAGCTTAATTAATTCACTAGCTTATAATAGCTTATGTAGCTTAATAAAATAATACAGTTCATCTGAGGGAAAATCACATTGTAAATAAAATATGTAAACAAATAAATATAATATTGAGTAGTTTTTCGGTAATTAGCGGCCAATTAACTTGGTATCAAACACGGGTTGGTCCCAATATCCGATAATGTCGTAACAGGCGTATTGCGGGGTATGACGTCTGTGTCGACAATTTAATCGCTCGTAATGACAGCCATTCGACCAGATACACCAATATTGAACATTGATGGCTGGAAAGTCACCTGGATCCGGGATAACTAATTTGGTGGCATTACCTGCTGTAAATGTTCGTTGCACAGTTGTTTGATTGTAGCGTGAGATCCATTTATTTGAGGATCGTAAAAGTTGTCAGCATAATTTATGTAAAATCTCGTGTTTAATGATGCACTACTACTAATCTAAATGCTAGGCCTTTATATTCTAATTCGTTGAATTAAAAAACAAAATTGTGCACAATTGTGCATAATAAACACTAAAATTCCATAATTATTATATCTTTTTGGGGTTCCGTACCCAAAGGGTAAAAACGGGACCCTATTTCTAAGACTCCGCTGTCTGTCTGTCTGTTTGTCTGTCTGTCTGTCTGTCTGTCTGTCTCCAGGCTGTATCTCATAGACCGTGATAGCTAGAAAGCTGAAATTATCACAAATGATGTATTTCCGTTGCCGCTATAACAACAAATACTAAAAATTAAAAAAATATATATATTAAGGGGGGTCCCCATACAATAAACGTGTTTTTTCCGTATTTTTTTGCTCAATATTAAAAACGGTAACAGGTAGACGGTTCAAATTTTCACAGAATATTAACTTGTATATTATTACCATTCAAAATAAATAATTAAATATCAATAAAGTAAATACCTATTAAAGGGGGGCTCCCATACAACAAACGTAATTTTTTGATATTAACAGTAAACCTCTACAAACAAAGTTAGTTTTGCGGTTCATTAACAAAGGTAATTATACCTACTTCTTGAGTACGGAACCCTCGGTGCGCGAGTCCGACTCGCACTTGGCCGGTTTTTTACAAAACATTCTGTCATCCAGTTTGGTAGCTAAGTATTATTTTAAGAACTGTGATATATTTAGTAGGTATATTTTTAATGTCTGTTTTCCGAGTAATTGGATTAAACACATAATAAAACTAATTTAGACAAACAACGCGCCCGGAATGGAATCTAAATGAGACTTTATTACGTAAAAGGGTAAATAAAGGTTTTTATGGAGGTTATTGTTGTGGCAGGGCGTGGTTCAGACTTCAATCACAGGCCGGAAATAAAGCATAATTTCTATTAAGGCTATAACTTTTCACAAAATGTTATCGTTCGTTGCGTAATAATAAATGATTGTATTTTGAAAATTATCAAGGCGTTTTGCGTAAGTGGGTTCCTACTTAATTATGAAAACACGAAACGGTACTATCCACTTTATGGGACATTATGATTTATGGCAGACAATATGGAGATAAATAACATTTCTCTTGCGAGCGTGCGCAAAAACATTTGTAAACGTTCTAAACCGGTTTCGATTCAGTGATCCGTTTGCGAAAGATGCTAATTTTTGTTAGAGTCAAGTGCCGCCTTCCTCATCCCTCCGCCAGCTAAACAGTTGTTTTTGGGTAAGTACGTGAAAAATGTGTAATGTTAAGAATGTAATTTTAATGTAGCGTCAGACCTCCGATGTAGAGCCTAAATCAGAGTACATTAAATACTGTCGAGCTCGAGAAGACTGTTCTTCTTAGAAATATCAACGTAATTTTGAAGTAGGCAATGAAGATGGTTCCTTCAAAGATATCTCAAGTTATTCAACCAGGACCATTGTTCTGATTCGGAATATATATTCAACCGCAATAAAACGATAAAAGTATTTCCCATGATGTTGCCAAGGATGTTACCATAACAACGTATTCAAACTTAGTAGAAGTTAACATTTTTCTCTTCCGCAAACCGCGTTGGCTTACACAAACGGCATTGGCGCGGGCGTGCATAATGCTGCTTTAGTCTGAACTGAAGGCTTGTTTTCTTAGACAACTCTAAAAGTACATTAATATTTAAGTATAAAAAATTGTATTTGCCTGCGATGCACATTTTCTGGAGAACGTAGGCATCAAATAAAAAAAAGAGCACAGTATCGATGCACTGTTCAAAAGAGAAGCATGTCATTTCGATCTGGCTATGCTCAAAAGCAACTATGCAAGCCGATTTAGGTAATTGAAACTAAAACTAACAGAGTTGACAACATCGAGTATGGATCTGCGGAGATTACGTTATATAAATAACTAGGGCAATAACTGTGGTAAATACATAGTTCGATTCATTCATATGTTAGAGAGGATAAAAAAATTCAAAATGAAATAAACTTTTCCTGATTCTTTTTTTTTGTAGGTGTATAAAATCGTAATATAATACGGGTCCACGACAGGCACTCAAGTTATCTTTTAAGGGTTCAGAAAATATTGACTTGGCCCGTATCCCATGAATTTACAGTGCGGTGCGGACGTGAGCAAATATTATACAAAGAACATCTCGCATTTTTCGGCTCAATTGATAAAATTTTCATTTCAAAGTTCAGACTTCAAGCAATTCAATCCTACTAACATTTGATTTATTATTGTGGCTTTTTGAAGACGTTGCAGGTGCAGATATCTAGCACAAGGTATATATCTAAGACAAGCTAACAAGTTTTACTGGATGGATTGTAACATTAAAGCTTAAATCCAAGTGTTCACTAGTAATAAAATGCCAATACTTACTGTTAATTCTGCGCGTTTAGTGTACATTTAGTGTACAAAACTCGTAAAAATTGTCTTGCTGCGTATGTTTAAAGGTAAACAGTGCAAGACGTGATTTGCCAGAGCTGACATCTGCAAGCTTTATTACCAATAGACACGTTGTACACCCGCTAATTTCGTACCTTTCGAACCTTGGCTTAAAAGTGATAGGCGAATATATTAATATGTCATGCGTTAAAACTTTAATTAGGTATTAATTACATTTTTATTAGTATATAACTTACTAATATTATAAATGCGAAAGTTTGGATGGATGTATGGATGTTTGTTACTCAATCACGCCCCAACGGCTGAACGGATCTGGCTGAAATTTGGCACAGAGATATATATTCTGGAATTATAGTCTGGAATAGCACATAAGCTACTTTTTATCCCGGAAAATTAAAGAGTTCCTGCCGGAACCAAACCACGCAGACAATGTCGCGGGCATTCGCTAGTTCATGATAATATTATACTAATACCTAAGATATTATAATAATCCTAAAACCTAAACTAATATTATAAATGGGAAAGTGAGTTTGTTTGTATGTTTGTTCCGCTTTCACGCCGTAACTACTGAACCGATTGCTTTGAAATTTTGCAGACGTAAAGTTAGAAGTCCGGATTAAATAATAGGGTACTTTTTATCCCGGAAAATTAAAGAGTTCCCGCGGGAACTAAAACTCCTCAATCCACGCGGACGAAGTCGCGGGTATCAGCTAGTCCTAAATAATACCTGTAGGCCAGAACAGTATCTATCGTCGGTCTACACTCTACTCAACCCAAATGCACTACAGTATGCTATAGTTCGCGCGCGAGTTGAATGCAGAATAAACGTATTGTGACACATGATTTACTAATTACCTACGTATGTAGGTATGATTACCTACCAACACAAAAAGTAAAAGTTGCAGTTCGGTACATTTCTATCTGTCTATAGGTATATTTGTCTTTTGCATTACCTACACTATAGGTATCTAAAGCAGTAACTTTTCTACGTGTTATCCATTTACCATTCTTATTACGTGCCTCGCGAAACACGTAAACCTATCTGTTCTCCGGGCATGTTCGTATGTACTAACACCAGGCGATAATCGTTAATCTTACTTATGGGTTCGTACTTAACGATTACCGGAGATCACATTGCAAATAGGTATCTGAGTTTTTTAAAATGGTTGTCCTATATGTGTCCGCCGACATGATGATCGGAGACCTTTGATAGCTGACATGGCTTCATCTACCCCTACTTAAGTCGTCTGTAGTAAGTGATGTTGCAGTCTAAGATGGTAGCGGGCTAACTTGTTAGGCGTAAGGCAATTATTATTATAGAACACATAACTTGTTAGTTTCCATTAAAAATTATTGAAAGCGTATTCTGTTATTATGGCGTCATATTATGTTACTATCATTGAAGATTAGTTGGCAACATCCCTTTTCAACAACGCGCCTGCCCCTGTGTCCATAAGTTGAATTGTATAAAATATCTATACTAATAGGTATGTACGTACTATGGTATGGTAAAGTATGGAGCGCTGTTACTTTGAACAGCAGCTGTGAAAATTTTCACCTTGCTAAAGCTTTGAGTTCACTCAAACATAATAATTAAATTACCGCTTCTGAGAGCATCGTGTTAATTGCATTAATTTTGAAATATGTGTACCTAACTGCTTTATAGTACGAGTAATTAATGAAATTTTGCAAAATGAACAAGTTGCGAACTCGCATTGTTTATGTATGGGAACTGCATTATTAGAGTTCCTCGAACTTTCCGGATGGCTCTGGCGTGTGGTTAGTGTTATAAAACTATCTGATTCCCGCGATTTCGTCGGCGTGAATTATGTTTACAGCTATGCCACGGAAAGCGTGCAATTTTCTGGTTTAAAAAGCAGATAAGATTTAAGTAGTAGTAGTTTCCGGCGCATAAATCTCTAGGATGCATAAAAAGGCGACGGAATCATGAGGTAACTCCCACGCATGGTCTGCTTATCCGCAAAATCAGGTCAATTCGTTGTTCCGTGTACCAACAAATACACTCTTGCATTTATGATAGGTACTAGCTGATTCGTTGGTCTAGTGGTTAGCATAGTCGACTGCGGATCACGAGGTCCTGGGTTCGATTCCCGGTCGGGCATGAAAAGTTAGGTATTGGGTTTTTCAATTAAGAAATTCTCAGAGCTAGCCCGGAGTTGGAAGTTGGTAATATATAATGGAACATGATAATAGTCGTTAAAGCCCGCCAACCCGCATTGGAGCAGCGTGGTGGGTCTAAGCTTTAATTCCCGCTCTCCTATGAGAGTGGAGGCCTGTGCCCAGCTGTGGGACGTTAATAGGCTGTAGTGAGTGAGTGAGTGAGTGAGAGTGACTAGCTGATGCCCGCGACTTCGTACGCGTGGATCGAGGTTTTGTTGTTCCCACGGGAACTCTTGAATTTTCCGGGATAAAAAGTAGCCTATGTGTTAGTCCAGACTATAATCTATCTCGGTGCCAAATTTCATCCAGATCCGTTCAGCCGTTCTGGCGTGATTGAGTAACAAACATCCATTTGAGGTTTTTTGGTTCCCGCGGGAACTCCTTAATTTTCCGGGATAAAAAGTAGCCTATGTGCTATTCCAGACTATATTCTATCTCTGTGCCAAATTTCAGCCAGATCCGTTCAGCCGTTGGCGCGTGATTGAGTAACAAACATCCATACATCCATCCAAACTTTCGCATTTTTAATATTTATTTGTTTTGATGGGTAGTGCTTTCTTTCGCTCGCGTCTATTTGGAATGCGCATATTGGAGTCTTCTATACATCCTTTCCGGAATGTAGAAATATCGTTTTAAACAGTTGAGCCATTCTGAAGATAAGAAGTAAATAGACAAACAAGCAGACTGACAATAGGTTTTAAAAGGCAGTAATTATAAAATTCAAAAATTCAATTTTATTTGCATCTATATTATCTTACTATACCAATCCAAAGTTTAGCTAGAGTGGCAATGAAATTCAATATTTGAGCGGAAGTAAATCATTTGATTTTATGTACTTCTATTTCCTAGTCTGCCTTGCTGTTCCAGGCAATTATTTTGAACAATAGGTAATGAAATAGCCAGCTTTCTCAAGCTCGCTTCCTCCCTTTTGTTCTTATGGTATGAAATATCGTTCAGTATAGCTTTCAAATCGAAAATTATCGAGAGAAACAACTGTAAAAAATACTTACTTATATAGATTTTCATGTTCTTAAAATGTGAAGCCTACTTCACTGCCTCTTGAAATGTCAATCCAGTAGATCATTGAGTCCGATTTAATTTCCGAGATGTTTGATAAGGTCTGAAAGTGAAGCTTTTGTGTTACCTACTTAGTTTGACCAATTTCACATGTTAGCTGGTAAGTTTTATTATCTTTCTTGTCTGGTCGAAGGCTTCGAAATTTGGCTAGTTATAACCCCACCGGCAATCTTTTGGATTTTTAAGATTTAAATTTAACTCGTTTAATTGAAGTCTATAGACTTCAATTGGGTGAAATTTCTGAAAACTCTTTCTTAGTAGCCTAGCCAGGTAAAAAACGCGTTATAGTTTTTCATACGATTTAATGGATGGCATTATAATAGAAATTCTAAATATGCAATCTTGTCCCTGATTTTATCGATTTGTTTTGCTGCCTTAAGCCCTAGTTCCTTAGTTTACCATCCGGGGCCGTAAGCCATTAATGTTCCCTTCGAGGCAATGAGCTCATTATTTCTAATGACTCTATACCAATCAGCCCGATAATGAAGACGTGAATAATCGGTATTTTTAAGGTAGGCACAACAGAACTCAGAATAGCTATACGTCAGGTAGGTACGTTAAGACCGTTGAAGTAGAAAGGAAAACAGGAGCTTGAAATTGCAGCCACGCAGAATCAACTCAGGAGATAGGTAAAGTTTGAAGTGGCTGCGTTTGATAGAGTTCTTTTGAATAATTTTTGTACGATAAACCATCAACGCACCACTGTTTCCACCTCGGTATCAAAAACAGTAAGTATACCCATATCTTTAGCTTAAATTTAGAGTTAGGGGCCTATATACGTGTTCTTCTGAAAAACTGAACAAAATTTAATAATTTATAACGTTGGTGTGTACCTAAATAGAAAGTTCATTACGTAAGGAGCTAAGACTTTGCTGAGTTGTGATATCTGTCGATTACGCTCCCTCATTGAAGAAGTCCCTGCTGAGGCATGAGATAATTATACGTATACCGTGGATACCGGAGACAGCCTTCTTAACTGCCGCCCTCTTTGTATGGTTCGTTATCCCTGATCAAGATGGTTGGCTATAACATTAATCCAGATCCGTTCAGCCGTTCTGGCGTGATTGAGATTTTGGAATGGGGGTCTCTTGCCCAAACTATTTTGGGCAAGAGACCCCCATTCCAAAATGAACTGATACCTCAGACCCCCATAGCCAAATTATTTTAAAAACCCTATCTCTATTTTTTTCCTATTGATACAAGACCTTACCAATTTAAAAACTTTGCAGTTGGTTAAGTGAGTAAACTTGACAACATTTTCTCATCAAAATTTAACAAAATAAGACAAAATTAAGTAAATATCAAGTGTAATTAATAATTATTAATACAAATTATGTCAAAATACTAGGTAATTATTTTTTGAAAAAGTACATTAAAATCGCAAAGTCAAGATTTAAAAAAAAATCGGTGTGATGGGTGAACCTGGTGACTTTCTACCAATCTAGCTAAATCCGGTTCAATATTAGTGAGTTGCAGGCGTTGAAGCCTTAAATCTCCGCGTTCGTTTAGTTTCAAACAGTTTCTTTGTTTTGTCATAATAGTTATAACCACAATGAAGCCCTTTTCGACTAGGTATGATGATCAAATGTTTTTTAAAAGTACAACAATGGTACTTCCTACTAAAATATTAGTTATTCTTATAACAAGTTGGTACGTGTATTACAGTATCTTGAAAGTTTCAAATAAGAACTTGTCTTAAGTAATAGGGGTCGTGTTTTAGACCTCGTCGACCCCCAAAATCAATTTTCGTTTATGTCGACCCCTGGGAAACCGAAATCGACCCCAAGGGGTTGATATCGACCACTTTGGGAATCCCTGATCTAGATGAACTTGTCTTACGCTTGATTTCACACACGCGCTCGCTATGTCTTCTTGACATACTTGGGGACTGGGGTTGAATCTTCATCTGGCTCAAGGATCTTCGACGAATTGAAAGAACTCACACTAAAAATTAAATTAGAAACTAAACAAGTAATATTTCTCTATGATTAATCATTCTAAGTATTTATATTTTGTTCTACTTACAATTTTTTCCTAAGGTAAGAGATAAATTATGATTTTTTTAAATAATCTAGTGAGCAACAATAAAATAAAGTAAAATTTAATAAAAAAAATTGTAAATATTTCGCGTGAAGTAAAATAAACTAAATATTCGTAGGCTTCTCAAGAAAAATATGAAAAGCAAAATATCCCAGGTCGTTCACACGGTGAAGTTCACCCATAAACAGCGGGGTAAGATGCCAAAAGATGCAATTAATCCGCCGTGAAGAAAATAAATCTCGATACGTTTAAAGTTTTTGATACCCATAGAATCGAGTTCATAAAAACAGTTTCATTTGTAGAGCGTTTAATCAATGTTGTTTTTGGCGAACATTTTGCGTGAGGGTGGCAGTGACGCACGCGCGGGCTGGCGGGGGCGCGGTTTTGACGTCACGAACCATGTCTGATATGATAAACTTCTACAACTTCATTTGGCTTTATTCATATTTTCTGAAAAATAACAACGGCCTTAGATAATAGGGTGATATAATAAAAAAGTAGTTTGTTGTTTCAATTAAGTATATTTAAAAAAAAAACGTTATTCGTATTTATAGTTTTCTGCATCATTTCAGAATCTTAATTTAATTATGTATCAATTGAACAACTAATCTTCTGAAAAGGTGACTGACTGACTGTCTGGCTGATCTATCAACGCACGCACAGCTTTCGTATGAACTGAGCATGAGAAACCCAGTTTATATGATAGGCGCCGTGCGTCTGGGACTTGGCGTAGCAGCGGCGCTACGCGGTCTATCCCATCCGATCATAAGTCTTGTAGTAGGTACGCGAAGTCCGAATCGAAGATCACGCACACCACAAAAATATCTGTGTTTGACCAATAAGTACAAACAATATGAAGTTCTTATTAATCCAATTTGAACTTAAACACGAGATGGTCTTCCTTGATAAGCATGAAAACTACAAGTCTTGAAAATATAACAAAGCTGAAATAAGATTAAAGACATTTTTATACTCGTATGGCGATCGCTGCATCAGGTTTTATCATGTCGCCCGGCAAAGCTTACATCCAAAGCCATTGAAGATATTTACTAAGGGGCATCTATTTGGTGTAACCATCTTTTCGTAAATAGTTAAAAACAGTGTAACTCTTTGTTCACCAATAGTAAAATATACAATGTTCGGTTAGCTACAAAAATGCTTTATGGGGAAGCATAAAATAACAGTTCGTGGTCGGATTACATCACAATTACCCTATTTATGGCAGCATATTCCGTTTCTACGTAAAATAGGTTTACTATGAAGCATATATCTTTCCATATTAATGAATAAAATTGTAGATATTGTTTTTCTATGATTTCGAAAAAACTGTTTCTTTCTATATAGGTAATTGTAATTTTTGTTTAATCTATACTTATTACTTTAATATTATAAATGCGACAGTTTGGATGGATGGATGTCATGGATGTATGGATGGATGTTTGTTACTAAATCACGCGCCAACGGCTGAACGGATCTGGATGAAATTTGGCATTGATATAGGTCATAGTCTGGAATAATACATAGGCTACTTTTGTTCCCTGAAAATTAAAGAGTTCCCGCGGGAACCAAAAAACCTCAGTCCACGCAGACGAAGTCGCGGGCATCAGCTATAGTGGTATCTAAATGCAAATTAATCCAAACATTTTTAAAATTTTTGGTTGTGTTTATCATTTCATCTAGTTTCAAGTATTTTTCTTACGGGACGTTCGCACGTAACCCAAAGGACGATTCAAGGTTACAGTATTAAGGCTATTTTTTTACCACACGAAACCAAAGGTTTCCTCCGGGGCTTTTAAAAAAACCTTAAGCCCCGCAAACAAACCGCGGGCAAAAGCGAGGCGTTAGTAAAAGTTCACTCCCATTTATGCATAGTTCACAAGGGAACTACTACGCCAGTAAAAGTACAAAGTTCTGTATATTACCTACACAACGTTTTAGTGAAATTGCGGTGGCTTTTTTCACCACATAGTCCACATTACTACCAGAGGTACTATTACCTATTCTGTGGTACTTACCTACAGTAATCCCGACGGAACTCATTGATTTTCCGGAATAACAATTATGTTAATTTATTTTATTTTTATTTTTTATCAACTACAAGTTAGTCCTCGACTGCGATCTCACCTGGTCGTAAATGATAAGGTCGTAAGTGTAAGATGGTAACGGGCTAACCTATTAGGGGTATGGGTTTAATATAACTGTCATAACCCATACCCCTAATCCCGCTTTATGTTAAACTTTAAATATTGCACTTAAAAAAAGGAAATAGTTTACAAACAAAGACACAAAATCACTTGTTATACATAATTCACGCTCGGTTTTCAGCTAATAACCCTTGATACAGCATAGTTCTTACGAGAGAGTTACAATTCGCATCATGTGTAGAGTGTACAGTGTAAATTCTCCTTAACAGCACCGAAGTTTATTCAATGCAGCGATATACGTTCGAATTGATCACTGCTATCTATCGGGTTATAAGGCCGCTAGGAAGTCGCAACACAGACGTCCCATTAGTTTAAGTGCACGACATGAAATACGATGGAATGCACTTTGTAGCGAGAAAGATTTTTTCAACTTCTTTTCATTTCTTTAGCACACATTTGGATTTGGGACGGTGATTGAATCGTGTTATGCTTTTGTTTTGATTCGCCAACTGTATAACACATTATTATTTTTCACAATAGAACAAAATTTACGTAACTTTAAAAGCTTTGCGCAAAAGCTGACAAAACATGTTTGTACCTACTAAGAATATTAATATTATGGATATAAAAAACCGGCCAAGTGCGAGTCGGACTCGCGCACCGAGGGTTCCGTACTCAAGAAGTAGGTATAATTACCTTTGTTAATGAACCGCAAAACTAACTTTGTTTGTAGAGGTTTACTGTTAATATCAAAAAATTACGTTTGTTGTATGGGAGCCCCCTTTAATATTTACTTTATTGATATTTAATTATTTATTTTGAAAGGTAATATACAAGTTAATATTCTGTGAAAATTTGAACCGTCTACCTGTTACCGTTTTTAATATTGAGCAAAAAAATACGAAAAAAACACGTTTATTGTATGGGGACCCCCCCTAATATATATATTTTTTTAATTTTTAGTATTTGTTGTTATAGCGGCAACGGAAATACATCATTTGTGAAAATTTCAGCTTTCTAGCTATCACGGTCTATGAGATACAGCCTGGAGACAGACAGACAGACAGACAGACAGACAGACAGACAGACAGACAGAGAGACAGACAGCGGAGTCTTAGTAATAGGGTCCCGTTTTTACCCTTTGGGTACGGAACCCTAAAAAGCAAATTATACTAACTTAGTCAGAACTTAGTATACCTAATAAAAATTAGTTTTAATTTTAACACATTAAAGTAGTACAAATTAAGCATGATTGAATCATATCGGAATTTTAAATTAACACTAAAAATATAAATAAAAAACTTTTTATTCAATTATGTAGCTTACCTAATTAATTTATGTGCTTATAGCGGTCGTTTTATTAACAACCTGGTAACCTGCCAATATTCCGGAGTACATATAAGTAGATTGAATTCGCACAAATCAAACTTCGGTGAAAGGGGAATCACAAAATATCGGCCAACACAAACCGCATCAGATAGTTATAATACTAAGTTAATAACAGATATTTACCAATGAATCCATACTAATATTATAAATGCGAAAGTGTGTCTGTCTGTCTGTCTGTCTGTCTGTCTGCTACGCTTTCACGGCCCATCTGTTCAACCAATTTTGATGAAATTTGGTACAGAGAGAGGATGTATCCCGGGAAAGGACATAGGCTACTTTTTATCCCGGAAAATTCAAAGTTTCCCGCGGCAATCAAAAATTTTATCTGTTCAACCGATTTTAATTAAATTTGGTACAGGGGTAGGTTGTATCCCAGGGAAGGACATAGGCTACTTTTTATCCCGGAAAATTAAGGAGTTCCCGCGGGAACCAAAAAACCTCAATCCACGCGGACGTAGTCGCGGGCATCAGCTAGTATTATAATATCTTGAACATCAATCTTAAACGTTACTCATAAGTTCAGCAATTTTCAAAGAATAATTTACCTAATGCAGTATACTTATGGGTTATTTTTCGCCGCCACCATTCCCGGTGTTTCATTAACAGTGATTTGTTTACCCAATTAAAACTTTGTAAAGCAAACAGCGGCCTACAAAGTCCAAGTTGGGCTGCAACTTCCTTTTTATTTTTGTTTCATGCTAATAAAAAGATTAAAAACAGCTATTTCTTCACTGTTCCACTCAATTTAGTTCAGCTGGGACTTATGTGGTTAATTTGTATTTATTTTAAGCCTTTTTATTTGTATTAATATGCCTTTCTAATTAAACTTATTAATAACTAGATGATTCCCGCGACTTCGTCCGTGTGTACCAATTTTTTTCGATTCCCGCGGGAACTCTTGAATTTTCCGGGATAAAAAGTAGCCTATGTCCTTCCCCGGGATACAACCTATCCCTGTGCCAAATTTCATCAAAATCGGTTGAACAGATGGGCCGTGAAAGCGTAGCAGACAGACAGACACACTTTCGCATTTATAATATTAGTATGGATAAGTATAGTATAAGTATGGATTAGCAAGGTATCCTTTCGGCACTTAAAATATATCGGTTCTTACTTTATGATGGTACATATATCTTTTATCTACTGGCATGCCAAATCAGAAATATCTGAGCCCAGTTAGTCAGCTTAAGTACCTTAAATTAAGCACGGTATAAAAAATATTAAATTTTAATGCTTTTGAGATGACAGTCGCCTGACTTAAAGTTACAAAGGACATTTTGCAGTTAATTAGGAAGCTCTACATTTTCAGTGGCGAATCGGACAACTGACGAACGGCGAGTGACTTCGTTAAGTCTGGAGTAGGTACTTTTATATAACTAGCGGTCCGCCCCGGCTTCGCACGGGTAGCACTTGATCAACATAGTCCATACCCAATAATAGTCAGTCGGCACTGAGACGAACAACTCCACCATACGTTCTCAAATTTTGTTCAGCAAGCCGCTGTGAACGCTTGGCACTTGAGTCTCCAATACGACGTATTTTCGCTGCCCTCGCCTGGGAACTATGTTTAGAACTAACAACTAAGTTGAGACCTGGCTATTTTAGGCATTTCGCAGTCTGTCTTCAATAGTTGGATATTAAAATGTTTAAAAAATATGTTAGTAATATAATAAGTCTATGGTTAGTAAGTTCTCTTGTATTTATTATGACATACCTACAATTGACAAATATGATACCTATAAAAGACAGTCAGAATTTGAATATAATAATAAAAAAAAATAGACGCATAGAGGTATAACGTAAGAAGTTGAAAAAATCCAATTATTATTGCAATTTTCGTAGGAATCACTAATTTTTTTGAAAATAAAATATAGCCTATGTTACTCGCTGATAAAGTAGCTTTCTTTAGATGAAAGAATTTTTAAAATCGGTCGAGTAGTTTTTGAGTTTATCTATTACAAACAAACAAATCTTTCCTCTTTATAATATTAGTTTAGATGAATTGCGTATAAAAAGAAACATAAATTCTGCTTCTTATTTTGGTTAATGGCTTTTCTTAGGAATCAAAAATTAAATAATATATTCATCATATTGTCGATTATGCTGACTCTTGTTATGTCAATCTAAGTGAGGAGTTGCTTAATTAACTTGAGCGCATTCAAAATCTATGTATACGGTTCATATTTGGACTCAGGAAGTATGACCATATTTCTGAATTTCGCGACAAACTCAAGTGGCTTCCGATTCGCCTTCGCAGGGATATTATTCATATTCTTTCTCTTTTGTACTGTATTCTATTCAATCCTACTACTCCCCTTTACCTCAAAGAGCGGTATGAGTTTCTTAGTGACACTCACTGTCGCTCTCTCCGCTCCAATGACAATCTTATCTTAAAAATTCCTCCTCATAATACTTCCTTCTATTCCAAATCCTTTTCTGTTGAAGCTGTTAGGCTCTGGAACTCCTTACCGCTTCATATTAGGCGTGCGCAATCTCTTGCATCATTCAAAAGACTCATCAAAGCGCACTTTCTTCCTCCCTAAATTCCTAAATTATCTGTGTTCAACAATTCCATCCTTACTGTCTACACTAAGTCTTGTGGCTTCTATTTTTAAGTATTTTTGTTGTATCTAGGTATATGCTTTTATGTGAATGTGAATGTATATATTATATGATATTTATATCTATTGAATTTTTTAATGCATGTATATATATTGTTATGTGTATGTATTATTTGTATGGTATTTATTTATATTTGTGTGTATATATAATATTATTGTTAGTTAAGTGCTCGATTTTTAGGGTTCCGCACCAAAATGGTAAAATGGAACCCTTATGGTGCGACTTTCTCCGTCTGTCTGTCCGTCTGTCCGTCTGTCCGTCCGTCACACTCGATTATTTCAGTAACTACCGAAGCTATCGACATGAAATTTGGAATAGTTGTGTATATTAGTGGCCCAAAGACACTGGAATTAAAAAAAAATGGAAATTATTTTTGTTCTTATTTAAAAAGGGGGGAAAATCTGAGGGTTGAAATTTAAAAGTGAGATAACTATACTGTGTGGGGTATCATATGAAAGGGCTTACTTTGTACATTCTAAAACAGATTCTTAATTATTTTTAGTTATGATAGTTTTTGATTTATCGGGGAAAATGTCTAAAAAAATACCGTTCCCCCCCCCTTATCTCCGGAGTTTACCAATCGAAAAATTTGAAATAATTATGGTCAATAGGAATTTACGTATATTTTACAGGAAAACTATAGCCAATGCTCTAACTAGCATAGTTTTTTTGATATTAACAATAAACCTCTACAAACAAAGTTAGTCTTGCGGTTCATTAACAAAGGAAATTATTTATTAATAATGGTACGGAACCCTTCGTGCGCGAGTCCAACTCGCACTTGCCCGGTTTTTTATTTCTATTTGTTACTTTTTCGTACACCCATAACCCTCTATCGCTGGTTATAATTCCTTTGTGAATTAGTTGCCTGGCAGAGATCGCTTAAAAGCGATAAGGCCGCCAATTGTACTGACTATTATTTTTATTTTATTTTTGTTTATTGTTTCTGTTTATTTTTGTTGTGTACAATAAAGAGTATTTCATTTCATTTCATTTCATTTCATATGGTAAAGCTTAAAAATTAAGTTCTTGCATGTAGCTATGTAGCTATTTAAAAAACATTTTCTTTCTTTCTTTCTTTCTTTCTATGTACCTAACCATAATGTACACCCTTACTAAATTGAAGTTTTTTAAATAATAACGAAATTTTAAAAAGTAAAACCTGTATTTACTCCTTGCTATTCACAATTTTGGCAAAATTTCCGCGATGGCCATTCTCAATCAATTAACCATCCATTACAGGACAAACCAACAAACTCACTTTTGCATAAAATATGGATAGTGAGATAGAGATAAAAGTTCGACCAAAACCTGGTTGCTTTTAGAGAAAATTATTATCTGAAAATAGCAGTTTCCGTATAATAATCGATGATCATTATGACTAATTATACCAGTGATGTCGGAGATTAATCACTCGATCCGGGAACACCTGTGTCTTGGCACAGGCCGTTCGAAATTGATGTTAGCGGTATCGTAATCGACAAACGACTGCACGGCTAATTAATTGGCCTGAGTGGAGTGGTGACTATAATGAATTGCGGATGACATTTATTGAGTGTTTGTTTGAGCACACGTGGCCCTATCTAAGGATCGTGCGTGGGTTAAACGCAAGGATGGCGTTCTATCGAAAAAAGCCTTAAATTACTTATACTAATCTGTCTTGCGTTTTTCAGAAGGTCATGATAACCCGAACAGATATTTAGTCGATATTATATTTTTTCGTTTATTTTTGCCAGGGCAAGTTACTCAAAATAAGTTAGTTAAAAGAGTTCTGTGTACCGTATTGTATGAACTATTAAGTAATTTAGGCCTTGGTTTGTGCCACACCCTTGTCATGTCCTAACATAAATGCATTGAAAGAAGCACGACAACTTTATGCCCCTTGTATTTCGACGTGAAAGATTAGGTAGATTATAATAAGCTTAATGCAACTTTTGACCTTCGAATTCACGATCAACGCGTATTGCGTCGAATATTTTATCTTCATAAACGTGATCTTCCCGAGTCACGTGTGGTAATTTTAATTAAGTATATTTGCTAGGAAGAGCGAGTCGGCCGTCAGAAGAGGTAATAAATTAGTCGTAAAGGTAACAAATGTGAACGGGAGGTAGTCTGCCTCGACTTGGCCTCGGTACTGTTCCTCGACAGGTGATCTACACCTGCATGCCGCACTCCTTCCTCTCTGTATATGATTCTCGAGACAGGAGTTTTAATATATTCCTTCCCCTTCCCTCCAAAATGTCGGTGTAAATGTCCCGGCAGATTTACGAGTCGCCGCGCTCAGTCAGATTTATATTTTAAACGAAAATTACACTTAAATTGAAATGTTTCACTTTTATTTAGATAGGAAATAAGTTGGAACGTTGAAGTGAATTCTGTAATTTCTTACTAACAAATCATCGACCTGAGCGACTATGTAGGACAGGGAATCAGTAGCCATTTTGAAAAATTTGTTAAGTTGCTTAAATTTGCAAAAATCTAAAATAACATACTAAGTTATTTTAAATAAGATGATCCGTGTTCAAAAAAAATAGTATACAAACTACGATTTAGCGAATTGGTATCTATAGCTAGGGAAGGTTTAAATCTTTTTTGATTCTCTATTGGAGGGCGGAAGCTTTCGAGTTTCGTATCTTTGTATTTGGGTCAAATTGTCAGCCCAATTCAGAGCGCTTCCGAAAGTCTAGAAAATTGAACGTAAATCCGATGTGTTCGGAGTTTTCCTAAATTTTCCTCAAACCTGATACGATACGAGTATAGGTAGCTAAATCAATGATAGACTTACTGTATAGTCTGTTGTATTTGCAATTATTAATGCGCATTTTTACTACTGAAATAAACAATAGCCACTACATACATTCAGTGGCGACAAAGGATGCAGTAAGATAGACACCTATATATGTATATAATTATACTATCAGTTGAAATAATGACAAAAATAATTTAATAAAAGATAAAGCATGGAGTTTATACTACAACAGCACTATGTAGGTGTCTATCTGACTGCATCCTTTGTCGCCACTGAATGTATGTAGTGTCTCTATTTTATTTTATATTTGAATAAAACCGAAGTGATATAATATATTCGTAAATAAAATTTAATTAAAATCCATGTCGGATCTGACAAGGTTTATTGAAAATGATAACCTGAATAAAATAAAAACCCACAATGTATACAGGTGATTCAAGTCACTTGATATCGAAGGAATAAAACCAACTTTGGATATTAATATAATGAAAGTTTTTGGTTATTACATCCGTGTGTTACAGAATGTATGCGCGGTTATGATATCCTACAACTTGGGCACTAAATTTCCAAGTTTAGGGGAGGAAAACTTTTGTAATACGGTGAGAATCCGTTATTCAAACAGTAGATATATTACACTGAGCTCTTTTGTATAATAAACAAACGAAAATATATGTGACACCTTTCTTCAAAACGTAAAACTATGTTTATAGTTATTGGGTAAGTAATATTATTTTCGTACCACTTGCTCAAAAAAGTGACATTCTATGCCACAAAAAGCGAACATAACAATAGTCATTTTTAATCTGTTAAAAACAGGGAAAGAAAATTGTACTGAATTTCATTCATCCTCTAGGGGGAGAATGTGATTTAAATTTAGAATACTTACCGAAATTTATACTGAACTACATCTGTGTTTACATCATTGAGTTTGTAGGTAAATAAAGCATTAAACATCTTTTTGAAAAAGGAATACGCATTTATTATGCAGTTATGATTATTAAATAAAATTACGAAAACCGACGAGGCCGTATGAGCTTGATGCCTTTGCTTTTCCGACAATAAAACATTAGTCTAGGAATTTGCCGCGTTTTTGTTTTCTTCAAATACATAAACGTTAAGTTACTTTTAATTTATTTTTATACATAAGTTAATGTTCTAAACAGTTCCTCAGACGCAAGAACAGAGAAATACTTACTCAAATCAACTCATCAACAATAAATATACCAAACAAAAATGTAACTCTCTCTATCAATAATTGGACCAATGTTTCGAATGTTAACTTTTACTATTAATTATTGTCATTATTTTTAATAAATGCTTATCTCATATTAATATTGTGTTAATTTTTTCGCAAATGGTACGAAAAGTAGAGTATTTTCCTCGGTGATAAAGCTGTCTTAGTCTTGGGTGAACTTAAATCCCTCGCTACACTCAGGAATCGTCTTAAATCCCTCGCTTCGCTCGTGATTTAAGCTTTTAACACCCTCGCTACGCTCGGGAGTAAACCTCGAGTCCTTCGTTACGCTCGCGATTTAAATCGTCACCCGCGACAGAAGACACTGCTTTATCCCCTTGGTTAATAATCTACTATTATAGTTTTTAGAAAGCTAAAAGTGAAATGAAGTTACGCGGAAGGACTTGGGAACCCACCGCATTATTATCCTAAGAAAACTCCTACCATTATTTGATTAATGGAAAGGGGTCACGACCCTCAGTAGTGAGGAATACGACGCAGAGAGAGAAAAGTGAAGTGCAGGTCTAATGCCCACTGCGCTAAGGATGTTCAGCGTAATAATGTACCTACTAAAATTTGTATCTATATTCTTATTTATTTATTAAATCTTTATTGCACACAAATTTAAATATTGTCAAAATATATTATTAACTGATTAGTACTAGGTACTTACTCAGTATGGAAAGGTTATCGCTTAGGTATATAGCGATTATTTATTCTACTTAATTCACGAATACCCAAAAAATCATTATTTTATCGTTGATGATGACATGCCCGAAAAAAATATAAAAATTATGTAATTGTAACACAAAGATAATGAAATTTTAACCACACTAAAGCTACGCGATTAATATTCAGGAATAGCAAAGACCATGGCCTGAACATGTATTTATTTATTTATTGTTATAATCGTTTAATTGTTGTACCATTATCAGATACAAAGCACGATCCAGTTATACCTTTAGCTTTATCACTTGCAAGGAACAATATTAGATCTGCAATTTCTTCAGGTTCAGAAATCCTATTAAGAGCGGTACCTTTTTTGAACATGTCCCAAGAATATTCAGCTTTACTATTTTCTATTATATCTGTTTGTGTTGGACCAGGACTAACTGTATTCACTCTAACTCCATATGGCGCTAATTCCAAAGCTGCAAATTCACTAAAATGGTTCACTCCAGCTTTAGACACAGCGTAGGCCATCATGCTTGGCACGGTAGTCAATTTTCCTGCAATGGAGGATATATTGACGACATTTCCCGTCGTTTTAATCAAATGTGGAGTAGCTAAGGCTGTTAAATGGATGATTGCACGCAGGTTCACTTGGGAAACAAAGTCGTACGATTTCATTATGTCACCCTCAAGTAAACTTGCTGAAGCTGATATACCGGCATTGTTTACTAAAATATCAAGTTGGCCAAACTTTTGCATGGTCTGGTCGACAATTCGGCGAACGTCTTCATCGACGGCCACATCCGCTCGCAACACAAGAGGGTCGTTGCAGCGCGCAGCGACTGCTGCTAGTTTAGCCTCCTTGCGTCCTACAATCACCACCCGAGCTCCTTCCGCGCTGAATGCCACTGCTGCCGCTGCGCCAATGCCAGAACTCGCCCCCGTCACTATAACCACTTTATCCTTGAAACTCATAATGACCTGCTGATGCGACGGATAGCTAATTGATATTAGCGATTTCACTCTGCATTATGCATTTTATATGCGTCAGATACAAAAGTTAATCCAACATGATAAGATGAACTTGTATATGTTTTCGATAAGATGTAATTAATATTATCGATTTTGATAAATATTATATTGCATAAAGATTGTAATAGGTACATTAATAAAATAAAATAGAATAATTTGATCATGTACGTTCGTTAACCTATGCCTTTGCCCATCATTCATCAGACTTTGAGTTGAAACTTTGTGTGTTGTTTTACGGCGCGTAAGTCGCTTTGTAACGCCAAGCAGACGATCATTTTTAAAGTAACAGCTACTTTAAAAATTATCGTTGCTTGTTTTCCTCGATTGTTTGTTTGGTCTATAATGAAAGAAATCTATGAAATCTAAGAAATTTTAGTGGTAAAATAAAATAAAAAACCTTTAATCCTAATTCCGGATGCTTATTGAAACGTAGGCCTACCCCTTACATAGGGATCAAATATTGACCGACTTAATTGGGTCTCGAACCGCATTAATCACCCTTGATTGCGTGGGCTAGTCAATACTCCTTTCGTGATCCTCTCTAATCCTAAGAATCGTATTACAAATAGATGGAATCCAAACCTACTTAGCGGCGTATTTACCAACTTTCTCCTTGATTTGGTCAATAAATCTTTGATTTTATTGTCTTCCTACAAAGTCTTAACCAATCATCAAAGATCTTCTGCTCCAGTTTTCTAGCAAGTTCCGTGTATTAATACATATTAGTAGGTAATATAAAGAAGTATTTGAAGGCTTCAAAGAGTTCATACCGCATGGTTGTTGTTTGTTTGTCCTTCAATCACGCTGCAACAGAGCAATGGATTGACGTGATTTTTTGCATGGGTATAGTTGAGGATCTGGAGAGTGACATAGGCTTTTTATCCCGAAAAATTTGGTAGTTCCCGTGGGAATTTAAAAAACGTATTCCACGCTGACGAAGGTGCGGGCATCAGCTGGTACAGTTATATATTTCTTATAATAGTTTTAAATTTTAACTTTAGTAATCGCTTCTCCTATATAATCAAGCACATTTTGCTATGTGTATAATTTCCCTCCACTATTTTTAATGAGCCCCATAAACAGTTTATTCGCATACATAAATTCGCACCCCACTGTAATTTTCAAGGAACATTGAAGGTTTAATAATATTCAACCTTGGCACGTTAATGCAACATATTACGGCTTGAATTAATTTATAATGGACTTAAATGGTGGTCGGCCTTTGCTTTTAAACAACATGTCACTGATAAGGCCCTATCGTACAATAATGTATTACACAAAACTGTGTTTTTATAAATCTTTTTAATGTTATGTTTTCATTCTTGTTGGAGCGACTTGCCTGTTATAGGGAAGCATCGAAATCTATAATGAGAGATTTTTTTTTCATAAAATTGACAGTAATTTCGTTATATCTATAAAATTTTAATTCTAAGGGCTGTCATTTCTAATGTCGACTGAAAAGATATGAATATTAAACATCATCACCATCTTACGCAGGCTTGAATTTACCGATCCTATTACTAATTTCTAAAACATTTCCTAAAGTAATACATATGAACGTTTTGTTCGTTATAAACATGTACTGGATGCTCTTACATCATTCGTTCAAATTCAATGTATAAAACCTACCACAACAATGCTAACAAGATTAAAAAGTTTTTACTACGGCACATTAACGTTTTAAACATGAACCTAATTACAAATTTTATGATTTTAATGCTACATTAAAGGCGAGTGCTGTTGTGTGCTAGGCTATAGATTAAACAACAATCAAGTATACGTCTTTAGAGATAAACAGTCGTAAAACTGATATTCGGAAATATCAATTTTGTTGTACGGTTTTCCTTAGTCAATGTATAGTAAATTGCAATAATAAGTTTCTTTTACCTCCCTAAAATAATAAAGAGGAATTTACTATAGAGGAAGAAGTTTTCAAAAGTACCTACATTATTTATTTAATATACCTACCGAAACATACCTAAACGTACACGTAGTTCTACCACAGAATACTATTACTATTCTATCTTACAATGAAGGGATGATTCCTCTGAGTATTCTGCGAAAAAAAAAAACTTTCTATAAATAAGTAGGCTAGGCACTGATATAATTTCAATGTCAAACTACTTAAAATAAAACAAGACCTTTACGGTGTTATTAAACATTACTGAGAATTCACGCTTATGACGTAACTAGCTAATGTCCGCGACTGACCGCGTGGATTGAGGCATTTTAGTTCCCGCGGGAACCCTTTAATTTTCCGAGATAAAAGGTAGTCTCTGTATAATTGGAGTTTACTCCTTAAGAATCGATTTTCATATATAAGGCGCCCGGTATGAGAAAAATATGAGAGGTAAAATCTACTGATGAATGACCTCGTTACTTTTTTGGTGAGCACCTATGGTGCGCACCTTTCTAATTTGGTTGTGACGTAAGAGTAAGACGTACATAGTGTATGCTGCAAGGCGACTATACCTATATGTTATTGGGTTTGTTTGTTTCTATCAGTGTCAATGTACTTATACTTATTGCTGTTTTTGTTATACATATCAATATAGCTATATGCAACTGTATCGTAATGAAGGTCATTTTAATTCGAGTGCTGTTTTTTGATACGAGGCTTGCCGAGTATCAAAATAGGATAGTACGAGTAAACTCCAGTCGTGCGTCGGAGCTGACACACAATTTCTTTCCAGACTATAATCTATCTCTGTGCCAAATTTCATCTAGATTCGTTCAGCCGTTGGAGCGTGATTGAGTAACAAACATCCATCCATACATCCATACATCCAAACTTTCGCATTTATAAATTCGCAAATATAATGCTTATAATTAGTATAGATAAGCATAATATATCTTTATTAAAATTGGATTTCAAGTTCAGTAAGTATTAAAAATTATAACTTCGTGCGGTGCGGCACAGTTGTAATTTTCGATCAGTATAATCTTACTCCGTGCGTATAGCCTCTGCCAAGACGCACGCAAGGTTATTGCTATAGTGGAAACACGCTATGGGTACGTACGATACGTAACCACTTTTTACAAAATACAAGCAGGTAAGTACAGGCAGGCAAGGAAGGCAATGCTCGATCAGGTCAATTGAAAATTAGTCGCTCATTTTAAAATACAACCAGAATATCACATTGCAAGTAAGTATTAGAACAAAAACTGAATTACAACCAAACCTGACTTTGTCTAGGCATTCCTCAGGAATGCCGACCGGCTTTGGACAAAGACCAAATCAACCGCAGGCTAAGGTATGCCGACAGTAGTCCAAAAGTTACCCTAAGCTACCTATGTCAACAGTTGTCAAAGGTCGAAACTGAATTTTGACTATGAGGTAGACCTGAGAAGTTTGAAATGAGTGACTTTACACTATGTCTTCAATCATCTACATTCTACAATATGTGCTACGCGGACTAAGTCGTCGAAAAGACTCGCTACGTCGCGTCGTAGCGAGTCTTTCTTTCAGTCTTTTCTTTTTACCCTCGACGAAGCGGAGACGGTATATGTGTTTGCCCTAAGAGGTTGTGTGTTTGTTTGTTTGTTTGTTTGTTTGTTTGTTTGTTTGTTTGTTTGTTTGTTTGTTTGTATGTTTGTTTGTTTGTTTGTGCACTTTTTTGTCACCATTTTTCTCAAAAAGTACTGGGCCGATTGAGATGCGGTTTTTTGCATTAGATACGTATAGCTTGTGAGAAGGTTTTTATATATATTTTAGGACCATAGACAACCAAGCTGAGCTGTAGTCTATGATTTTAATATTTCAACATGTTACCATTTTTCACAAAAACTACTGGGCCGATTGAGATGCGGTTTTTTGCATTAGATGTGTATAGCTTGTGAGAAGGTTCTTAGATATATTTTAGGACCATAGACAACAAAGCTGAGCTGTAGTCTATGATTTTATTTTTTCAATATGTTACCATTTTTCACAAAAAGTACTGGGCCGATTGAGATGCGGTTTTTTGCATTAGATGTGTATAGCTTGTGAGAAGGTTCTTAAATATATTTTAGGACCATAGACAACAAAGCTGAGCTGTAGTCTATGATCTTAATTTTTCAACCACTGTTACCATTTTTCACAAAAAGTACTGGGCTGATTGAGATGCGGTTTATTGCATTTAGGACTTCGTGCGATTACAAAACAGGAAACTGGTACCAAAATTTTAAAAAATCAGCGCCATTTTGAAATTCTTTGTTAATTGACCGATTTCGTTCAAAATCTATATTTAGGGCTCCCTGGGGTCACAAAACAGGAAACTGGTACCAAAATTTAAAAAAAATCAGCGCCATTTTGAAATTCTTTGTTAATTAACCGATTTTGTTCAAAATCGATATTTAGGGCTTCGTGGGATTACAAAACAGGAAACTGGTACCAAAATTTTAAAAAAATCAGCGCCATTTTGAAATTCTTTGTTAATTGACCGATTTCGTTCAAAATCGATATTTAGGGCTCCCTGGGGTCACAAAACAGGCAACTGGTACCAAAATTTTAAAAAATCAGCGCCATTTTGAAATTCTGTGTTAATTGACCGATTTCGTTCAAAATCGATATTTAGGGCTCCCTGGGGTCACAAAACAGGAAACTGTTACCAAAATTTTAGAAAATCAGCGCCATTTTGAAATTCTTTATTAATTGACCGATTTCGTTCAAAATCTATATTTAGGGCTCCCTGGGGTCACAAAACAGGAAACTGGTACCAAAATTTTAAAAAATCAGCGCCATTTTGAAATTCTTTGTTAATTGATCGATTTCGTTCAAAATCGATATTTAGGACTCCCTGGGGTTACAGAACAGTAAACTGTTACCAAACTTTAAAAAAACAGCGCCATTTTGAAATTCTTTGTTAATTAACCGATTTTGTTCAAAATCGATATTTAGGGCTTCGTGGGATTACAAAACAGGAAACTGGTACCAAAATTTTAAAAAAATCAGCGCCATTTTGAAATTCTTTGTTAATTGACCGATTTCGTTCAAAATCGATATTTAGGGCTCCCTGGGGTCACAAAACAGGAAACTGGTACCAAAATTTTAAAAAATCAGCGCCATTTTGAAATTCTGTGTTAATTGACCGATTTCGTTCAAAATCTATATTTAGGGCTCCCTGGGGTCACAAAACAGGAAACTGGTACCAAAATTTTAAAAAATCAGCGCCATTTTGAAATTCTTTGTTAATTAACCGATTTTGTTCAAAATCGATATTTAGGGCTTCGTGGGATTACAAAACAGGAAACTGGTACCAAAATTTTAAAAAAATCAGCGCCATTTTGAAATTCTGTGTTAATTGACCGATTTCGTTCAAAATCGATATTTAGGGCTCCCTGGGGTCACAAAACAGGAAACTGTTACCAAAATTTTTGAAAATCAGCGCCATTTTGAAATTCTTTTTTAATTGACCGATTTCGTTCAAAATCTATATTTAGGGCTCCCTGGGGTCACAAAACAGGAAACTGGTACCAAAATTTTAAAAAATCAGCGCCATTTTGAAATTCTTTGTTAATTGATCGATTTCGTTCAAAATCGATATTTAGGACTCCCTGGGGTTACAGAACAGTAAACTGTTACCAAACTTTAAAAAAACAGCGCCATTTTGAAATTCTTTGTTAATGAACCGATTTTGTTCAAAATCGATATTTAGGGCTTCGTGGGATTACAAAACAGGAAACTGGTACCAAAAGTTTAAAAAAATCAGCGCCATTTTGAAATTCTTTGTTAATTGATCGATTTCGTTCAAAATCGATATTTAGGACTCCCTGGGGTTACAGAACAGTAAACTGTTACCAAACTTTAAAAAAACAGCGCCATTTTGAAATTCTTTGTTAATGAACCGATTTTGTTCAAAATCGATATTTAGGGCTTCGTGGGATTACAACACAGGAAACTGGTACCAAAATTTTAAAAAAATCAGCGCCATTTTGAAATTCTTTGTTAATTGACCGATTTCGTTCAAAATCAATATTTAGGGCTCCCTGGGGTCACAAAACAGGAAACTGGTACCAAAATTTTATAAAATCAGCGCCATTTTGAAATTCTGTGTTAATTGACCGATTTCGTTCAAAATCGATATTTAGGGCTCCCTGGGGTCACAAAACAGGAAACTGTTACCAAAATTTTAGAAAATCAGCGTCATTTTGAAATTCTTTGTTAATTGACCAATTTCGTTCAAAATCGATATTTAGGACTCCCTGGGGTTACGAAACAGGAAACTGTTACCAAAATTTTAAAAAATCAGCGCCATTTTTATTTATTTTGTTATCACCATAATAAATGAATTCAGTTTAGTACAGTAAAATCTGTACTACTTGTAAGTCTAACCACAACCCGTGAGCTGCTTTAGCAGCTCGCGCACAGGGCTAAATACTAGTTAGATATATATAGCTTGAGAGAAGGTTCTTAGATATATTTTAGGACCATAGACAACCAAGCTGAGCTGTCTCTATGATTTTAATATTTCGATATGTTACCATTTTTTACAAAAAGTACTGGGCCGATTGAAATGCGGTTTTTTCATTAGATGTGTATAGCTTGTGAGAAGGTTCTTAGATATATTTTAGGACCATAGACAACAAAGCTGAGCTGTAGTCTATGATTTTATTTTTTCAATATGTTACCATTTTTCTCAAAAACTACTGTGCTGATTTAGATGCGGGCTTTTTGTTTTAGATATATTTAGCTTGTACCTAGATGCTGCCCAGGGTATCATGATGGAGTCAGGAGGCGATCAGGGGAACTCCTTAAATTCTCATCGTATACCCGTCGCGTTTGGACTCTTTTGATTTGTCCATTTGAAAAGGGTTTGGCCATAGTCCACCACACTGGTCAAAAAAACTACTGAGCTGTCAAATATGCAGTTTTGTGTTTTAGATATTATGTAATATATATACGTTTGCTACGTTCTAATTGTTGTTTCAAAGTTATAAAGGTCAAAGGTATAATGGAGCTCTGCAGTTCGTCGTGGGTTTTTTTATAATTTTTAATTTTATTACTTGTCATTTATTTCTTTCCTTCTTTATTAAGCACATAATATATTCTATGAATTTGAGTTTTTATAATTTCTTTACCTACCTGCTATAGAGTATCTAATTGATAATTAAAGATAGTAAATAAATTTAAATAACTTCATACTGTGTGTGGGCTTTCACATATTATTATACTTAAATAGATATGCTATTATTGTACAAAAAATTCACAGATTTCTTAGTCCCCGCAAGGATCGGAGCATTGAAAATGAATACAAAAATTTACGAAAAAAAATCTGAAATAAAAATCTCTTCAAATTTTTTCAAAAATTTATGAGCCGATTTTCATAATTCCAACTTGAACGTACTTCTCACTTGCAACCGCATCTTTTAACACCATTACCATGACGATCGGTAAATAATCATAGAAGCTACAGCACTTTTCATATACGGAGATACCAGTTTCTCTACAATTCCAAATCTAAAGGGACCACCTACAGGTCACAATTATTAACCGATTTTCAAAATTTTTTCGCCATTTTGTAGCTAAGCCCTAGGACCCTTTTATTCATTTTTTCTTAAGTCGGTTTTTTCCGAAATATTTACAATTTAGTAAACAAACACCACCCCAAAAACCACCCCTGGCTTTTTTACATTTTTCTAAATTCCAAGAAAAGCTACCAGCTGATTTTCAAAATTCAAACGCTCACACGTGTCTTGAAAAATTCTTCTACCTTGAAGTACTATTTTCATCTCGATCCTCCCAAAATTCTCGGAGCTATGGCCAAAAATACGTCTCAGGCGATTTGCATCTGATAACCATTTTCAATTGTAAACACAAACATTGCGTGTCATATTGTTTCCGGACAATATGCATACCAATTGAGTCTACTTGACCATTAAAATGTTCAAATGTAATCACGTCATTACCAAACTCACAACGTTTTATTAACATTAAGCCCATGGACGGCGCTGTCAGGATTGAAATGACTAGAAATCACGCTATAAACATTCGAGAAAGTCCTTTGTGTTTCTTAAAAAAATACCTGCTTTATGTAAATTTTGGATATCATTCGATTCTAATTATATTAATCTCCTTGTCCTCCACGGCCTGTACCACTAGTCCCTACCAACGTATCCCCCCTGGGTGGGAAGAGTGGCATTTTATTCCACCTATCCCTACGGTAGGAATGAGTGGAGTAGTACATTACATCGCGAGACCGGGAAGTACGCGTTTTCTGGTCGAGTGTTAGTTAGAGCTATATATACGAGACCAGAAATGCTCTCCCGGTCGAGGTGTGTATAGTGCTTTTCTAAAAAATGAAACAAGTGACTTTTCTTTGGATTTCGGCGGAAGCAAATTATTTTTAGCTAATTCGGCCTCCGCTCTCAGAAAAGGAGGCGTACAATTTAAATACATAATATCCTCACTCGAACTAATTTTTTCGTCACTTTTAAATAATAAATTATAACGATTAGGTATGTAGTTAATTCCCGCCTTTCAATATTATAAAGATAAAAAATAAATATTATACTTTTAATTTTGCGCTGTGAGTGCTGCACGCGTAATACGGTAGAGTTCCAAATTTAAACTATTTAGGCCAAAGAACATTATAACAAGTTACAAGATATTCAGAAGAAAGATTCCAAATTAAATTTATGATATGTAATGAAAATACATACATTCTTTACTGGCCTAGGCCGGGAAGTTTAACTTTCAAACTCATTTAAAATATATTTACACTTATCCCTACCGAATGGAACGTGGGTCGTTTTGTTAACAAGTACATGTCTGTACATGAGTATCTAACCTTTATGTTTCCATACTAATTATGAATTATGGTACCTACTTAGTAATAACAATAGTAAATAAACATTTTCTTTTTTAATTGTATATTTTTTGTCGAATTTTAAATTACTTAAACTTATCCTTTACTCTCCGTTCATTAAATCAAAAATGTTCATTAAACCATAAATATATGGTAGCCGGGATGGCTAAACCATAAATATATGGTAGCCGGATGGCTACCATATATTTATGGTTAAATTAATTTAAATCAATAGCGTAGGCAAGTAAAAATTAAAGATGGTATAGATATAATATAAGCTGCATATTGAATGAACGAATACCTACCAAAAGCTTATAGAATCATCCATGGGTGTTATTAAAAGTTTATTTGTACAGTAAAATTAACTCGTCGGCGAGAATTAATTCGCCTATTTGCACCAATTTTATGCACGAAGTACAATATAAAAATTTAAATTATTAAGGACTCTCTTATTTGCTGCAGTATTCATGTGTAAAACAGTCTAATAATAACAGCCGTACTAATAAAAACCGAAAAGGTTTTTACAGACAACTGAAAATACAGAGTGATATTCAAGTTTACTATCCACTATAGAGTTATCTTCAAGTAGGTACGACAAACACAGAAAGGTATGTACAAGGCTGATTGCCTACCTTCGTTGATCCTAGAGTCATCCGACGAAGAAAAAGATTGGGCATTAGAAGGAGTATTGGGTATTTATTACACACAACTCGCCGAACAGCTATACTACGCAGGTTTTTCAATCTGAAGGCACTACTACTATTTACATAGTTTTATCAATTTTCGGGCCGATCATCATTAACCAGTCGCTATTAATAATAACAACAAACAATATTATGAATTAATCATGAGCAGGACCTCGTATGTAACATCAAAGTGAAATAAACGCGGCGTAAAATTTGCGTTCACACTCACTTTACTCGCAAGCATAATAATTAATAATAATTAATCAAGCTTCTTTCATTTCCTACAGTATTTGTTTTCCCATGCTGCAAGCTGCAGCATACATAAATCATGAGTTTGTGATCTAGACACTGGTTATACAAGCCCGGCTTGTTTTACGATAGCGTAAACTATTAAAGTACACTTGTTCGTTAGATGAAAATTTCCGACTTAAGTAATCTTGAATCTGCTCGTTATATTATCAGGAAAATTAAACTAGACATTCATTGACTACAATTTAGCTGTCATTGGAACCAAAAAACACAGTGGAAGAATATTTGTACGAAATTAACAGTTCGCCATCAAATATAATAAATATTATAAATGCGAAAGTTTGGATGGATGTCTGGATGGATGTATGGATGTATGGATGTTTGTTACTCAATCACGCGCCAACGGCTGAACGGATTTGACTGAAATTTGGCACAGGGATAGATTATAGTCTGGAATAGCACATAGGCTACTTTTTATCCCGGAAAATTGAAGAGTTCCCGCGGGAATCAAACAAATGTATCTGTTCAACTGATTTTGATAAAATTTGGTACAGGGATAGGTTGTATCCCGGGGAAGGACGTAGGCTTCTTTTTATCCCGTAAAATTAAGGAGGTCCCGCGGGAACCAAAAAACCTCAAACCACGCGGACGTAGTCGCGGGCATCAGCTAGTAATGTAATAATTAGTAATTGTACCTGCTCGTATGTATTATATACCTACCTATATTTTATATATTATAGGGATTTTCGTTTCACGGACTATGCTCTATTTCACGGCTCTACAGTACATTGTGTTACGTACCTACCTTACCTTACCTACCGTAGAGCCTTCTTACAAAACATAATATTTGAAACGGTAACACAATGCACGGAAAAAAAAAATTGTTTTAAACTAAGAATATTTCACTTGGTCAAGACATTGCGTGATTCATATATGGGGAAAACATTATATTCTTAAAATTAGTAAATATTTGTCTTGTTATTCATTTTTCTTCCAAGTATATATATTCACTAACCAAGGCAATATCTAGTCTTGCAATGAGAAACCAACGTTTTCTTTGCATAAGTAATTATTATTTTTTAAGTCTAGAATCTTAAACTCTCAAATTTAAGACAATTATGTCTTAAATCAAGAATGTACTCTTCGAATTTACGCTTGATTACTCCGATTACTCCTTCGAGTATGAAGAGTAATATCTCTTATCAAGAATATATTTATTGGACAAGAAATGTCATTGTTTCTGATCAAGAATAATTCTATTGGTCAAGAATTTCCGTGATTCATATATGGGGAAAACAATAAATGGTTGTATCAAAACACAATTATTTTCAATGCAAGAAAATAAATAGTTAAGTGAAGATATGTGTCTTCCTTCTAGAATTTACATACTTGTGATTAAACAATATATTTGAAAATAGTGCTTTTCTCAGTTGAACACTTAGTAAAACGGATACCGGAGTTTTCTTACAAGAAAATAAATTCTCAGTATGAAAAATAAATGACTTGTAAGAAGAATGTTATTTATTTATCTGTATGCTACGGCATATTTCAGTGAAGCAGCTTTAACTCTTGCATCAATTAATTCTATTTTCACACTGAGAACAATTTATCTATAGTGAAGAATACCAACAATCTTAGTTACTAGTTGATGCTCTTGAGTGAAGAAGTTTTAGCAACTAGTTCAATAACTATAAGTTATTCTCTGGAGATCACGTTGTTTTAAAAAGATAGTCTCAATGTTCTTAGTTCAATAATCATGCGTTTTTAGTGAAGAAGTTTTATTTCTTAGTTTAATAATATTATCTAATTTAATCGGAGAGTACATTGTCTAGAAAGAATAATATCAATTTTCTCAGTTCAATATTTATGCGTATTTCAGTGAAGAAGCTCAGTTCTTAATTCAAAAACAATAAGCAATTGATACGGAGATCAGATTGTATCCAACCAATAATGTTAATTTTGTTGATTTAAGAACGTGCAGGTACTTAACTGAAGAAGTTTTAGTTTTTGATCTAATTCATTGCATGTTTCATTCGGAGATCAGAAATCTCTTAGCTCAATAATAGTGTATTTCACTGCAAGAAATCGTCCTTGGTTCATGCATGTCATGTTTCATACGAAGATCAGATTGTTTCCAACGTATAATGTCATTATTATTGATCTAAAAACCCTGTACTTCAGTAAAGAAGTTATAGTTCTTGATCTAATTCATTGCATGTTTCATACGGAGATCAGAAATCTCTTGGCTCAATAATAAAAGTATTTTATTGTAAGAATTTTCAGTTCTTGATTCAAATCATGGCATGTTTCATACGAAGGTCAGACTGTCTTATTTTAAGAATTACAATAGTCTTGGTTCAATGGTTAATATTCGTTTCAGTAAATATTTTTCAGTTATTCGTTCGATTTATTCAAGCTGAAGTTTAGTCAGAATGTAATTAAACAAAATGTTAAGACAAATATTTCGTAATAAAAGTTGGTAAGTAAATATAAATGAACAATTTTTTTTTACAAAAAATATTTGTTTAGTCAGATTCTGACTGATCGAACGATGAACTGAAAAACATTTACTGAAAAGCATCTTATCCATTGAACCAAGACTATTGTAATTTAAAATAAGACAATCTTAACTCCGTTTATAACAAAGCTCTTAAATCCGCTGTGCATAGAACTGAAACGGCTTCACTAAAATACCATGATTATTGAGTACCATTTGAAACATGAAATGAAAAAGAAAAAGCACTAAAACTCACTTACAGAATTTCGAGCCTGATGCACCGTCACATCTTTCAATCTGATCTCCGCGTGCCATTTCATGCCTGAAAATAGAGGTAGGTAAATAAGTGGGAGATACTCAAATTAATAATAGATAAAATAATACAATGGATTCAATTATATGAAAACATTTATTAAAAAATAAACTTCCTAAAACAACAGTATTGATCATTTTATTTAAATATATTCGAGGTATTAATTATATTACCTAATAATGTTATTACTGTGAATATTATATGTATATGGGCGTATCGCAAACTATTGCTTACATTAGCTGCCTAGCTTCACTCGTGAGAAGTATAGATTAGCGCCGCCATTTAAGATTTGTTTCTTAATTGGACCTATACCATCAGATTCTTATACCCAGTAATACCTAGTAATAGACTAAGGCTTAGCTGCATTTTTGGTAACCATCCCTAGAAAAGCTGATTCAGTAATAGATGTGTGCTACACTCTCCACTGATAATGGTAGTGAAAGTCTGACCGCATGCTGATGGGCCTTTCACTAGATATGATATCGTTACCAAAAATGAACCATAATTAGAAAAGCTGATTCTTGTACAGTATTAAAGTATACGCAATACCTATGTAAACAGTATAAGAACTGACGCTATACATTGGGCCTTACACTAGATATCACCTCTCAAAGACGTTATGAACATACATACTGTAAAAAATTATTAGCAATTATTATGTCGTCACGTTGATTGCTGTTAAATAAATTCTTACGGCTTCATAATTTTTAATAGCAATCAACATCACACACACACGTATTATTACTTAAAAATATATGTTAATGTTCTACCTACTAGTGCACTACTTATCTACTCTGTTAAAATATTTTTCATACTTTTACTCTGTTATCGTTTATGGCCTTATTTAATATTAAGTTATATTTATTGTAATCATTACTTTGCAACGCTGTTGATTACTTATAAATAAACAAAATAAATAAATAAACATGACGTGAATAATTGCTAATATTTTTTTACAGTATGTATATCTAGTGAAAGGCCCGATGTATAGCGTCAGTTCTTATACTGTTTACATAGGTATTGCGTATACTTTAATACTGTACAAGAATCACCTTTTCTAATTATGGTTCATTTTTGGTAACGATAACACGTCTTTGACCGACCATATCTAGTGAAAGGCCCATCAGCATGCGGTCAGACTTTCACTACCCTTTATCAGTGGAGAGTGTAGTACCCAGCTATTACTGAATCAGCTTTTCTGGGGATGGTTACAAAAAGTGCAGCTATCTCTTGTAATATAATTCAATATTATCATCTTAAATACAATACTTAATATCTTTATAATATCGCTTTATCATGATCATTCTTAACTTAACATAAAGTGATTTTATATCTTTCAAAATGTGCGAACGAGAAGGTCATCAATTGTATTAATTATATGTATTATATTATGGACGCCACTAAACGTAGCTCACTCTTATGTAAGTTTTACTTTATTATAACCTGCCTCAATAAAGAAACGAAACTTAATTCGTTTCTTTATTGGCGCAGGTTATTATTATACCATCATTGTAATTACCATTTGTATTGTTACTAATCGTTAATAATGAATCAACTTCTCAAATCAACATACTGATTTATACCTATTTTATGAATTATATTCGGTGTTGTGCTATAGCAATCTTGTAAGGAAATAATTTGAAAACTACTTGTACAATTGACCAAATACGCCATGTAATGAGGAGAATAATTAATTGTTTTAAGAACTTTACACTTAAAGTAAATTTTACTTTTATCAGATTCGTTAGATAACACTTGTTCAATTTTCAAAAAGAATGGTAGATCTTGGTCATACCTATACAAGATAACATTTTTATCACAATATGTTATACCATTAATCTCAATAAAACTAACACAATTATAAACATCATCATCAATTTCTGTCATATTATTTAGTTTTAATATTTTTCCGTGTACATAGCGATCAGTAAGTCCAGTGTTAACAAGTAATTTATGACTATTTGTCAACTGATGTCTTGTTGCAAGTGTTAGTGGCAAGTTTTTACGGCTAGCTATCGATTGTGCAATTTTTTTCAACTCTTTGTGCTTAGCCTCAAATTTAAAGGCACTTATTAATATTGGTGGACCAACTTTTTGTATTATTCTTGGGTAGTGTAGGAGAAAATGATGTTTCGGTTTTAATGTACAGTTAAATAATTTAATTAAATTTTCCAAGTAAGCTTCGATTGAAATTTTCAGGTAGTCAATCAAGTGTGAAGTGAAAATCTGAGATGTTAATATCTCTGTAATTTCTAACAGAGTTAAATATTGTTTCCATACTGGATCATGCTCCGCAATTAAGTCACCAATTATGTACCTAAAATTACGAACAAGACACAACATCTCAGAAGCCGAAAACATTATTTTGCCATTTAACAAGTTTTGTTTTGTGACAGGTGGAGGACAATTTTTTTCAGACTTTAAATAAGTATAGTATTTTATTCTTGAATTTAAGTTGTCCAAATCAAAAATATTTTTGTCAATGAAATGTTTGATAACTAAGCACATGTCATAACGGTGTATGCCCTCACACAAATCGTGCATAACATCGCACGTTAAATTGTTGTAAACATGGAAATAATTTAAATCATGCCATATGCATATTTCTTTAACGCCAATTTTGTTAGTATAATGTGCATTATATTCTTCCTTTTTGCGAATGTATTCAGATCGTTCTTTGGTATCAGTTTTTGTTTGCTCTTTTTGTACCGTGCAAAATCTACAAAAATTATTGGAAGAAAAGCTTTCGTGAAAACCTAAAATTGAATGAAGCCCTAAATTGTCTCCTGAAATATTGGCTATACAAAAAGTAACAGATATATTAGATTTCTTAGATTTTACGTTTATCCCTTCCTCCTGTAAAAACTTTAATTCTTTAAGTAACGGTCTGAAAACAGGTTCATTACCAAAAGTGTTTCTATCTTGTGTATAAAACAAAAGAACTGGTAAGACATTATCTAAACGACTGCCAAACTGTGGTGGTATTGTAGATATAGTTACATATACAGCACCTATTTTCTGATTTCCAGCGTGACTGCCTAGTGGATTGCCAGATTCAAAATCATCATAATACACTGTCAAAGGTAAAATGGTTCCGTGATTACATTTTTCTTTTGTATCCTGCCAAGATGTGCCATTTATTATGTTTCTAAGGACATCTGTCTCTTCACTTACTTTTTTCTGGTAGTTAATTATACTTTCTAATGTATTTGCTGCTTCAAGGAACTCCTTAAGAGTTTCACGCAAAGGTATAAAATAAGAAAATCTATTTTTGATTACCATTTCAATAGTATTATTCCTACGATTACTATCTTCGGATACACCAATGGTTTTTTTAATAGGTTTGACATACGATCTTAATTGTTTAAAATGTTCTATTCTTTTATAATCGGTATTGATGTTTTTAAACGAATCTTGAAGTATTGATAACATCAACAAACTATCATTATTTAAATCATTCTTTGACATTATTAGGGATTGTCTAATAATGTTAAATGGCTGCGATAAAACCAGCTCAGACACGATTTCAATTATATTTTGGATGACACTTCTTGGCAAATTGGACATGTTATATAATTTTGCAATAAATGTAAGTAACGTATTATTGACTTCTATTTGATAATCAGATAAATTTGAGGTTTCATTTCTAGTATTATTATTAAATTTAGGGGCTTCATTCAAAGGTGTTAATTCAGACGTTGAACCGGAATCACAGTTTGCTTTACCACTAACATCAAATACATTGGCATCTGAGACGAGATTGCTACTTGAGGTTTCATGATAATGAGATAAATGCTTCTTTAAATCACCCTTAGAGTGATATAACCTGGCACAATTTTCTTCAGGACATTTAAAATAATTGACAATATTATGCGCGTAACGCAAATGCACAAAGTATTGCTGAAAATCTTGATATTCCTTGCAACATTTAAGGCACTTCATCGTGCAATTATTTATAGACCAGTATTTCAACAAGATTAAACAACAATTTTGTTTACATTTTCGCAAGCGACAACAAATCTGCGATGTATGGTACTATCTTATCATACTTTGTTTCTATTTGATAGACACAACGCTGAATCAGCACGTATAAATGCGCAGCAGCTGCTGGATACGTGGCGTGAAGCACATGGTATGATTTGAACAATGTGTCAAAAGCTTTCGTTGGCGAGGTAAACTTCCACATAACCTTGTCTATTACCAAATAATAGTTATCGTTATCATCATCGCCAGCACCACATTTAATTAGGTACGGTTGAACACTTTGCTTGCTGTGTAGAGCCTTTTCTTTTACTTCATCAATTTTCGTTTGTATATCTCCAGGATTCTGAAAACAATAGCAAACATATAAAAATTACAAAATTGATAAACACACCTACAAAGCGCGCGAGTTTACTACTAATATTATAAATGAGAAAGCTTGAGATTGAAAGAATATGTTTGTTCCCACTTATCTCCGAAAAGGCAAAACGGATTTGGATGAAATTTGGTATGAATATATTTACATTACCCTACCCTGTTATACCCTGGATAACAGATGATACTCTTTATCCAGGAAAAAACCAAAACATACCATAAAATTACATAACCGCAAGTGAACCCGTGAGGTATATATATTAAAAATTATACCATTCGACTAAATAAAATAGTACCCCAATATATTTACCTGGACGTCAATTATGAAGTTTTCGACGCATTCTAATGTGGAAAATTTTCTACGCTTGTTCAGTCTTCCTCTCGGGGGAATCAGGTAGGACAACAGTTTTATTTGATCTGGCACTTTTAGATCTAAAATGTATAAAAGAGATGATTTATTTGAAAGTAAGTACCATGAGAGCGGATGCTAGTAACGTAAATAATATAGATAAGAATACTTAGTTGATCCCTATAAAACTCAGGGTCAGACTAAAAAAAACAGTAGCACTCCGGGAGTGCCGACAGGAGTGAAAAGTAAATGAAAATGGAACTTATTACCATCATCAGGCTGTTCTTGAATACTTTCATATAAAGTTATCAATGTGTCATCTTTTGATTCACCAAATTTGAGGCTGATGATTTTATTAATAAACCATTTCCAATTCCTGAAAAAGCATGTTGATCTTTCAGGGTACAGTCTATCAAAGTCCAGGTTTATCTAGAAACAAAAATTGGTTATCTGTAAACATTTATAATTTTACAGAAAAGTATTTGGCATGCTGGTTGTTAACACCTTGGTTGGTTGGCTGGTTGGTTGGTAACACCAATCTAGTTAGAGCCAACATAAACAAATGAATATTTGTAGGCAATCCACACAACACTATCTAGCCCTAAATTCCTTAGTAAATGTAGATTCAAATTCGAATTGCTTAAGATAAACAATTATGAAAATGTGAAACTAAAAATAAAGAAACATAAACAAACTAAGAAAAGCTCTGATATTCATATTATAGTTTTTTTGTAAATACATAACTACTTTTATTGTATTTATTAAAAAAACACATAGCGGTACAAAATGTATCTTATAACTACAAAATTAAGCAATAACGGATCAAATCAAAATTTCAAAAAAGCCATCTGCGTTGGCATCCTAATGTGGCTGACGTCCAGTCAGCTCGAACTAAAGGGTTTTGCTCTACGTTTCTGATTCGAACCGCCAGGATGTGGAATGCCCTTCCAGCGCATGTATTCCCTGCCGCGTATAACATAAGTACCTTCATTCTTCAAGGCAAGAGTGAATAGGCATCTTCTAGGCGGGCGCCCTTCAAAATAGACCTCAGCATTGCTTTGTATTTAGAGTGATTGTCGTCAAGCGCAAGCAATCTTGCAATAATTAAAAAAAACTTTTTGTATTTGTACAAAAAAAAAATACTTACCAAACTATCACTCCTTGGATCATTTAAAATGTTCCACTCATCAATAAAATCCGAAATGTTGTTGTTGGTGCTACACTGCCTCACTTTGAATGTTTCGTTCCAACAGTCAATGATTTCACTCCATGGCTCATTGTTATTCTTAAGAAAAATTATTTGGTCTGTGTGATCTTCTGTAATATAAAAATGTTATGTTAGCCAATACGTAAGACATAAATTATACATACAGATAAATTGTTTGTAGGTATTACTAAGGCAAACTACCTGACAGGGCGCTACTACTTACCCTATAATTTATGATCTACAAAGTACCTACTTAGTAAGTACCTAACTACCGACTACTTATTAAGTACATATTAAAAGATGGAAAAAATAGCCTCACAACTTTATTCTCCAGGTTATAATATCCTCTCAGATCTCTTAATGTCAAGTCCGCACTGGATAACCTTTGAGAATGTCTAAGGGGTGGTCACTGGTCAGGTATATCCAAATATTACATTTGGCATTTTTTTCGGTAAGGTACCCTCTATTTGCAGCAGTTGGTTTGGTATTCCATACATGACAGGTTGCAAACCCATCGCTGCTAAAATACTAAAGTTCGAGAGCACTGGTATGGCGCACGTATTTTTAAAAAAAAAAAAAAAAAAGCATTGGTGCACCTCCAGATTCAAACCCACCACCTTAGGACCAGAAGGCGGGGTCGCCCTCTCTAGACCACCGGTGATGATTATAGATGAAGATAATGCAAACAAATCTACTCTACAGTATCTAAATCTACAAAAATATATCATACAGAAGACTGATCTCTACGCCACTGTCTGTCTCTTGGGCCAATGTGTACAGCCATGCATAAAGATTTTGCATCATCTCAAGTATACAGACAAGTAACTACTCTAGCTACTATTCATGTAGGTCAAGTAATCATTTAAAACCTTTCAACTCCTCATATTTTTTTGTTTTATTTGGTATGACATTCTCTTCTGATGTTGATATTTTTCTCTTTTCACCAGACTTATACAGGGTATTCCGAATTTTATCGACCAGCTTGCCCTTAGCAAATGAAGGTTTACCGGATATGGACTGTCTTTTTTTAATTGGTGGTACAAAGTATGTGCCAGTGTTTTCACATGGAAATAAAGCTATTATTTTCGCAGTTAAAATGTTGTACTCTTCATATGTTATTTTACTGAAATAGGTAAAAATAAATTTATAAGGGTTCCTTGTTGGACTTCGGAAGCCTAGGCTAAGAATGATACAAAAATGAAGTTTGAGTAAGAATGGTACAAGAATGAAGAAAAATTTAGAATGATACAGAAATGATGCGTTGCAGGTCAGCTAGCATAAAACAAAGTATTATCATCATCAGCTAGTGAATATGTAACTACTGCCTTCCCGTTTATCTAAAATGTCACAATAAATGATCTTTAGGCCCTCTCCATCCACAAGGTCCATCAAGAGGACGGCAATGCTTTTATTGCATTCCACAGTTTGTGCTCAAAGAACCACATGAAATTAGTGGGAACATGAATGAACGAGTATGTACTGGTAGGTACTTACTAATTTACGACACGTGTGAAGAGATGTCTAACAATGATATCAGTGAGTTGATTTCGGTGCTTGTTTGTCAAGGTACTGTTTGCAGTGTAATAATTTAATATGCTTTTGCCACATGGTGTAACTGTTAGAAGCGTCTTGAGGTCAAAATCAGGGAAATTTGGTCGGACATAAATATCGCCTGTAAGGATATCTTGTATGTCTTCCAGGTCCTCGTTGTCCGGAAATAGATTAGGAGCAGTGATGCTGCTATTTGTTACGGTATTAGTCTGAAAACATTAAAGTGATTATTCTAAGAAATGTTTTAAACTTAGGTATTTATTGAAAATCTTTATTGCACACAAGTAGGACAAGAATTAACAGAGGACATTAAAACAATGAATTGGACAATTACAGTATGCAAAGGAGGTCTTATCGCTAAAGCGACCTCTTCCAGACAACCTTTGGAGACAGGAGAAGAGAATACGAACGGGTGTACAAATTACATTATTTAAATAACTACATACATACCTACAAGAGTTTAAATATATACGTTTTTAAACAATATATTCTATATACTATAATATTATCATTACAGGTAAACAGAATATTCTATAGTTAGGTAGGAAACTTACTATGCTGGTTGCTACTAAATACTCGTCAATTTTTTTTTTAAGTTCTATTCTTAGTCCAATCTTTGGGCACAGCTCTTTCAGGATATTGTCATTGATTTCCTTTAATTGATCCACTGTTACGTCATTTTCTAAAACAAAAATTTCCTTAATTACTAGACAAAATACTAATTACCTAAATTTTATAACATTCGAACAAGCGCTGATGATGATGTATCTTAATATACCGGCTGTTAAGCAGCCTAAAGTTCATTAACACATTAAAATTGTGTTTATGACACTATGCTATAATTTACAACCTTGCACATTTTTTTTTGGAATAGTAATATTATTAGGTAGTACAGTAGAGTACTCACTTACCTTACGTAGATTGCCTTTTCCAGACAAAATGTTTATCTAAATATTCACCTACCGTTAAAATTTGTGATTATATCCTGTGGGATATTCCACTCCCTAAGAAGCAACTCCATTATTATTATAGATAGATAGTAGGTAGGATAGGTGCTGGAACAGGTTTTGATTTAAATCTGCAAATAGACAGAACATAAATTAGTGATTATTCTATTTTAGTAACTATCTAAAAAAACAGCCTGGTAGGTTAAGCATTCAGCAGGTTTAGCATTGTAGATAAGGTAGGTAGGTACCTATATTACAGTAACAAAAACCTCTAGCTCATTAAGGAAGGTGGTAGTGATTACATAATATATTTCCATCACCTAGAAACATTACGTGAAAGGCAATCCAGCAAAGTACGAAGCTGCTTTTTACGTCCAGAATCTGGGCAGGCCCGGCCGGTAGATGTAGGTATCTAGCTGGTGGAAATTCTACCAGCCGCCAGGTCAGAATCATCGAGCTTAGAGGTGTCTATAGACACTATATATTAAGCTCGGTGATTCTGTCCTACCAGCTTGCCGCCTTGCCGGAAAGATTTGAAGCTGATTGATTGGAATCAGAAGTTGCCTATGCTCGATGAACTTCACCAAACTTGACGGTCAGGCGGCTGGTGGTATTTTCACCAGCTAGATACCTACATCTACCGGCCGGGTCTGCGTAGATTCTGGACGTTAAAAGCAGCTTTCTAGCACGGTGTGAGAAGAGAATGCCGAGAATGCGGTTGCGTGGCAGTTAACGGTAGGTAAATTTGAACATTGAAGCGCAAAGCATTCTTATGGGAACCGCGAAATGTCTACCGCTTCGCATATCTACCTACTACCAGCCTATCATTTGATCATTTCACAAGTGAACCCTTGTGAGCAAAAATTATCTAACTGGTTTTACCGACCCTAATAGGTAGGTAAAACCAGTTAGATAATTTTTGCTCACAACATGGCGCCTAGCCGCCATGTCATTCATCGTGTGTCAGTCTATATCAATATCTATATTCCAATTAAACACTTACCTTATAGCACACACAACACAACACAACAAAATCTCCCAACAACGCAAAAGAATCACCACGACCTAACACTTGCAGAATGAGAAGACGTAAAATGCGGATGCGCCATGCGGTGCGTACTGCGCCGGCACATCCAAGACAAAAAGGGTGTTGCCTGCTACGAAATGTTAATTACCAATAATAAGGCCGAAACTTTTACGTCTCCACTATTTATCCTGACATTGACTTACTACGAAATTAATTTAATAATCACTATGCATACATAATAGTACATTACTGCCGAGGCTGAAAATAAAGCAATTCACGGTGAGTAATATTGGAAGGACGAGGCGCTAGCCGAGGCCTTTTTAAATAAACGAGACCGTTAATTACTATTTCGGCCGAGGCTTGTATAGCATTTTTCTCTAATTTGAGAGGAAACAATAAAACATTTTTTTATATTTATCTCTTGATTTAAGTGGTAATAGGTTTGAAGAAACTATTTTTGCTACTTCCTTTAATTCTGGCGGCGTAAAATCTAATAACTCTTCTTCCGTATTCTTATTTTGTCAATATTAACTAGTAGGACTTAAATGCGTATTACACTGCACTTTTCACAGGGCCCTGTGGAAAGGGTGGCCGTGGCCGCTAGTTTTGGCGTCGCTTATTACAAAGCAATAAGGACCAAATTAGGGACCCTGCCTCCCTAAAACTTATTACACTGCACTGATTCAGAGTAACGGTCCCTGTGGAAAGTGCAGTGTAATAGGCCTATACTCACAAAAAATATGTAAGACGGGGTTCACAGAATAGCTAGGTACTTAATCCAGATCGCCGAGAGCCACGGCCTTATACATTAAAAAAAAAAATTAAAATCTAGAAGGCTGCGCTCTACATCTACACTAAAGCAATTCACACAGTGCAGGTCAGGCGCGGTGCATGAGCGTTCCGTGTACTGTCGTCTTTAAAAATACTAGGAATTACACCCGCCGCAATCCCCTCCCGTCTCAACTGTGTGTGTTATTATTTCAGAGATGATTATCTCAACCATGTACTAAGAATGTCTTAAACTCTCAAGTCTCAACTGACATTTTAAAACACCATCCTCCGGACAATGTACCTACGCATTGTTTTTCTTCCATAATGAAGCAATTTTCGAGCAAGTAGGAGAAAAACCTACGTACTATTACTATCCGTATATAAACCGATTATGTGATATATAGGGCCTCCCGTGTGTATTATATAAGTATTTTATAATCACTACTAACTGCAAACCTGACTTCCCAATCCCACGGTTATAGCCCAACGGAGTGAAGGGAGGAATGATCAATTATTTTCCCTACACCTTGGGAGAAATACTGCATATGCAACACCGTACACAAGCTTAACTAAAACTATAGGTAGTTTGTTTTGTATAAGTACTAATTCCAAGAAACGTGAATTTGGTTCAAAACACATATTTGAATCATAGTTTGAATTCAAGAATATTATTGTTTTAGACTCAAGACATCTTTTCTTAAATATTTTTTCAAGATTTCAAAGCTACAACCAAGAAACGTGAATTTGGTTTAAAACGCTCATTTGTATCCTATGTTTGTATCATAGATACTTAGTTTTCATACAAGAAAATTATTGTTTACATTCAAAACTGTTGTTCTTGAATATATTTTTCAAGATTTCCATTCAAAACCAAGAAACCTCAACTTAGTCTGGTCCGGTTTCACGATTTGCTTAACAAAGCAAAGCTGTTGAATTTGTCTACCCAGGAAAAAGAGGTCTCAATTGTTGACTTGACTCAATGTTTGACTGCGGCCACCGAGAAGTTTGGTTGTATGGTCTGTGACTGCAGCTCACGAGGTCCCTGGTTCGAGTCTCGGGTCGGGCCACAATAAGTGTTGGGTTTTTCTGACTAGAAATTCACAGTAGGTACCTACTAGGAGGAAGTTGGCGGGTTCCCCCCCCCCTGCCTCGGAGAGCACGTTAAGCCGTCCCGGTTATTATCACTAACATGATAATAGTCGTTAAAGCCCGCCAACCTGCATTGGAGCAGCGTGGTGGGTCTAAGCTCTAATTCCCTCTCTCCTATGAGAGTGGAGGCCTGTGCCCAGCAGTGGGACGATACTGAGTTTTAGTGGTAGAAGTATTCAAATCAATAGAGACCAATTTTTAATTGTCAAAGAAATCAATCTTCAATGAAGTTTTTTTTATAGGTTCATGAATCCGTATAGGTATAAACCGATTATGTGATATATAGGGCCTCCTGTGTGTATTACATATGTATTTTATAATCACTACTAACTGCAAACCTGACTTCCCAATCCCACGGTTATAGCCCAACGGAGTGATGGGAGGAATGTTCAATTATTTTCCCTACACCTTGGGAGAAATACTGCATTTTCAACACCGTACACAAGCTTAACTAAAACTATAGGTAGTTTGTTTTGTCTATGTACTAATTCCAAGAAACGTGAATTTGGTTCAAAACACATAAATTTGAATCTTAGTTTGAATTCAAGAATATTATTGTTTAGACTCAAGACATCTTTTCTTAAATATTATCTCAAGATTTCAAAGCTACAACCAAGAAACGTGAATTTGGTTTAAAACACTCATTTGTATCCTATGTTTGTATCATAGGTACTTAGTTTTCATACAAGAAAATTATTGTTTACATTCAAAACTGTTGTTCTTGAATATATTTTTCAAGATTTCCATTCAAAACCAAAAAACCTCAACTTAGTCTGGCCCGGTTTCACGGTTTGCTTAACAAAGCAAAGCTGTTGAATTTGTCTACCCAGGAAAAAGAGGTCTCAATTGTTGACTTGACTCAATGTTTGACTGCGGCCACCGAGAAGTTTGGTTGTATGGTCTGTGACTGCAGCTGACGAGGTCCCGGGTTCGAGTCTCGGGTCGGGCCACAATAAGTGATGGGTTTTTCTGACTAGAAATTCACAGTAGGTAGGTACCTACTAGCCCGGAGGAAGTTGGCGGTTTCACCCCCCTGCCTCGGAGAGCACGTTAAGCCGTCCCGGTTATTATCACTAACATGATAATAGTCGTTAAAGCCCGCCAACCTGCATTGGAGCAGCGTGGTGGGTCTAAGCTCTAATTCCCTCTCTCCTATGAGAGTGGAGGCCTGTGCCCAGCACTAGGACCACAGACCATCGGTGACTAGGACGATACTGAGTTTTAGTGGTAGAAGTATTCAAATCAATAGAGACCAATTTTTAATTGTCAAAGAAATTAATCTTCAATGTAGTTTTTTTTTATAGGTTCATGAATGAAGTAAACATTTATTTACCTAAAATGTTTATTCTTAACTGATGTTTGAATCCATATTCTTAGGTTATGAGACAAATAGTTGTCATTTGAGAGCTATAAAACAATTATATTCCTGTTATTAAATAACTAGGTAGTAGATTCTTAAAATAGTAGGTATATCTACATATAGGTAACGTATTTTGAATCAAAAGTAAAAAAAAACTTGTCTAAACAATACTATTGTTGAAGGAATACGTATATATAGGTATGTCACCGTAAGATTGTAATCTAACGCTTTTTTTTTCGATAGATTGTAAACAGTCGAAAGATTGTGAACCGTTCAATGTTTTAAGTGTCAATTTTTGAAATATTCATTGTATTTACGTTTTCTTGTCTCTTTCTTGTAGGTTAGGTTAGGGTTCGACATAAATAATCAAGTAGTGCCCCTATAAATCACCCAAGTGCCCGGCCTGCGGCCGGCGAAGATTAATCCGTTAAGTAGGTATATTGTAATCATTAGACAGTGTACAATTTCGCGAGTTAGATATACAATCTAACGGTTTTTACAATCTTACGGTGACATATATATATATTATGTCACGGGTAATACTAGAAGATGTAGTAAACCTAGGTTTACACGGGTTTACTTAGTATTACCCAAACCACAGAATAATATAATAGTACTGACGTTTTGGGTAAAGTTCGAATAATAAGCCAGCCAGAGTTGGGTAGACCTAGGTGAGTATGGGTAAATTCCGAATTAGGTAAAATTTATTTTACTTATTATTCGAACTTTACCCAAAACGTTTGGGTAATACAAAGTAAACCCGTGTAAACCTAGGTTTACTACATCTTCTAGTAAGTATTACCCGTAACATATACATGAATTCTTAATTGAATCTCAATTTTTTATCATTTTTGTTTGTCTGGGCTTGTAAGCAAAAAAGTATTTTTTGTACAGTCAATAATTATGTTATTCTTAGATAAAGAACTGTAGGTAATTCTTTATGAAAGAATAATGAAGTATTTCAGTTAACACAGACATTTAAATTGATTGTAAACCATATTCACCGAAGAAGATATTTTCTTGACTTAAAATGTTGGTTCTTCATCAATTTTATAAACGATATTCTTCAGTTAAGAGCCATTGCACTCACAGCAAAGCTGTTGAATTTGTCTAACCAAGAAAACGAGGTCTCAATGGCAGACAGTTATAATTCTTAATTGAAGAACAGTAAGTGTTCAAATCAATATAGAATAATTTTTAATTGTAAAAGAAATCAATCTTCAATGAAGTAAATATTTTTTTACCTAAAATGTTTATTCTTAGCTGATGTTTGAATCCATATTCTTAGGTTAAGAGACAATAGTTTCCATTCGAGAGCTATAAAAAATTTATATTCTTGTTATTAAATAGTAGATTCTTAAAATATATCCTTAACGTATTTTGAATCAAAAATAAAAAAAAATCTTGTCTAAACAATATTATTGTTGAAGGAATGTATACTTACATAAATTCTTAATGCAATTTTTTATCATTCTTGTCTGGACTTGTAAGCAAAAAATAATTTTTTGTAAATAAGATAGGTATTCTTAGTTAAAGAACTGTAGGTAATTCTTTATGAAAGAATAATGAAGTATTCCAGTTAACACAGACATATAATTGATTGTAAAAGATAACCATATTCACCGAAGAAGATATTTTCTTGACTTAAAATGTTGGTTCTTCATCAATTTTATGAACGATATTCTTCAGTTAAGAGCCATTGCACTCACAGCAAAGCTCTTGAATTTGTCTAACCAAGAAAAAGAGATCTCAATGCAAACAGTTATAATTCGTAATTGAAGAACAGTAAGTATTCAAATCAATATAGACAGATTTTTACTGTAAAATCAATCAATCTTCAATGAAAAAAAATATTTCTTTACTTAAAATCTTTGTTCTTGGCTGATATTTAAATCCATATTCTTAAGTTAAGAAATTGAAGTATCTCTTGAGAGCATTAATGGAACAATAATTTTCTTGTTTTTAAATAGTAGGCTCTATTTAAAATGAGTATTTTACGTATTTTGAATCAAAAGTATAAAACTTTTGTCACAATAATATTATTGTTGAACGAATTTACACATTATCTTAAACCAATAATTTCTTTTTATTCTTGGCCCTAATCTCTGAGCTTCTTAAGCTAAATCGTTTTATATTCAGAGTAAGAATTCTTAATTACTTGTTTCAAAATGCAAATGTTTTCTACAGTCAAGAGTAAATATCGTCTTGAACCAAAAAAATATTCTTGATGTAAATAAATAAATGAAGAATAATATTATATATGTACAAGAATTCCATTTTATTTTATTCAAGATATTATTGTTACCTTGAGTAAAAATATGCTTGAGATTAAACAATATACTTGAGAATAATTTTATTCTTGAATGAAAACTTTGCCAGACCCCATTTTTTTCCGTGTGCTTTTTATATGTTTGGCTGATTGATTGGCCATCGTTAAGTAACTGATTCTAAATTCCAGAAATCTCTTACAGTAATAAAAAAACATCGTATAACACGTTTTACAGCTTAAACTATTTTAAAACAAAGAGATTTGAGTAGTTTACTCCAAGGACTTTAAAACAGTCCGGATTTTGCAGCCACATCTGATCAGTTCAACACGTTTGCCTTTGAATGGGCCTATTGTCACATCCAACCCTCACGATAACCCTATCTGAATTTCAAAAGTTTCCTTTTGTGGTCCCCGGAGCGCACTATTATTGGTCGGGAATTTCCTTTGACCAGCTTTAACGGCCATGTAGGTTTTATAGGAGAACTTACTTTGAATTGAAATTTGAAATTACGATATTTAGACGCAAAATGCAAACATTTTATTGATAAGAAAGTCAATTAATGTGTTTATTCCTGTACCTATATAAGAAACACGTAATAATCAACTTTTATTTAATTTCGTCTACTTCTTCATGAAAGACCGAATCATTTCAATACTGTATTTTCAGTCGCTGAAAGTTCCTCATTTGCTGCAGCACGATAAAACTAGAACAATTTTTCCCCAAAAGTGATTTAAATCGATTAATTCCATCTAAACTTTAGCCAGCCCACTACTGAGCAAGGGTTTAGGCTGTAGTTAGTTATTGACAGACTTCAAACACAGTCTTTGACTTGACATAGCTGGGCGTGGCTGGAAGCAAGCGGTACAAGATTGTGTTTGTAGAGATCCATGCAGGAGATCTTCGTTCGGCAATGGACGTCTATAGGTTGAGGTGCCGACGAGACATCTTTGAGAGCTCTAAGGTGAACTGCCGGGCATGCAGGTTTCCTTACGATGATTTCCTTCATTCAATTGCTTAAACCCTATAACTTCGAAAAGCCAGTTAGGGTTCGAACTCCAGATTCCCCTGAAATATACAAACAAAATCATCGTAATATTATAATTTACAGCATAGCTGTGAACAAAAAATATATATTTTAGTGACTATTTGAAAAATTTAAGTATCTGTCTGAATAATTAGTTAGTTCATGTATTTTGATTATTGTCTCATTTAATTTTTATTAAAACCAATATTCGAACAATATGATTCAAATCTCAATAGATATTTTTTGCCACAACACGTATCACTAATCATTTTTGGAGTTTTTCCTACTATTTCTATACGCACGTCTATGAATAGGGCTGTATCGTCATATCCGACCCTCACAATTGCCCTATCTGAATTGCAAAGTTGCCTTTTGTTGTCCCCGGAGCGGCCTATTATTGGCCTGGAGTTTTCCATGGTTAGTTTAGTGGCCTTGTGAAGGTTGTGGTGGACAACTAAAACTGAGGAATGAATTACGCTTTTTAACAGGATTAAAACTCTTCAAAGTACCGCTACCTTCTTAGACCGCATCATCGCTTACCACCAGGTGAGTTGGACTCAAGGGTTAGCTTGTAGAGGAATAAAAAACCAGCAGGTATATTATACATAGGAACCGGGCAGGCTAAAATGTCTGCGCGAAACACTGGCATCCAAGGGGAACCAACCGAACAACGTCTTGTACTATTGCATAGCGTGTGAGTGTGAAAACAAGGACTTTTTATCTGCTAAACAACTTTTTATCTGCAAAACAAATATTTTTGTCCGTATGATCGCCGTAGATTTGTAATTTCGAAGCGAATCTTCTTTACGAGCGTTTTGTATGGGGACATGGACCTTTCTAAGTCCATGTATGGGGAAAAATGGGACAAACGGACCTTAATACTAAGTAGTACCATACTATTCCCTATTCTGTGGTAGTACATTTGGTAGAATTATTAATGATTTGCATAAAACGCTTAGCCAGAATAGATTTATAGCAAAACTACACTATTTATTTATTCTTTAAGCTTTATATTAGTTCTTGGAAACCTTGGATAAAATTCAACAATCCAGAATATACTATACAGGACTATCAAAAGTGACCCAAGTTGTCCGACATGAAATAATATATTCCCGTTGTTAATGTGGCCGTCGCAGTCCTCTGGTTTAATCTGCTATTTGATTGAATGACTAGCGCGTTCATTTAATGACAACATTCAATTCAATGACTAGGCCGAACGTCTTGTCACTCAACGTCCAACTAGTAAGCGGATTGTAACATAGCCCTTTGAACAGATCGGACGTAAAATCAGTCAGGTGATTGAAATTTAGTTTTCTTGTCTCTTTCTTGTAGGTTAGGTTAGGGTCCTACATAAATAATCAGGTAGTGCCTGTTCTTAGGTTTTATCGGGTTAATATACACGGAAAAAAAAAATTGTTTTAAACTAAGAATATTTCACTTGGTCAAGACATTGCGTGATTCATATATGGGGAAAACATTATATTCTTAAAATTAGTAAATATTTGTCTTGTTATTCATTTTTCTTCCAAGTATATATATTCACTAACCAAGGCAATATCTAGTCTTGCAATGAGAAACCAACGTTTTCTTTGCATAAGTAATTATTATTTTTTAAGTCTAGAATCTTAAACTCTCAAATTTAAGACAATTATGTCTTAAATCAAGAATGTACTCTTCGAATTTACGCTTGATTACTCCGATTACTCCTTCGAGTATGAAGAGTAATATCTCTTATCAAGAATATATTTATTGGACAAGAAATGTCATTGTTTCTGATCAAGAATAATTCTATTGGTCAAGAATTTCCGTGATTCATATATGGGGAAAACAATAAATGGTTGTATCAAAACACAATTATTTTCAATGCAAGAAAATAAATAGTTAAGTGAAGATATGTGTCTTCCTTCTAGAATTTACATACTTGTGATTAAACAATATATTTGAAAATAGTGCTTTTCTCAGTTGAACACTTAGTAAAACGGATACCGGAGTTTTCTTACAAGAAAATAAATTCTCAGTATGAAAAATAAATGACTTGTAAGAAGAATGTTATTTATTTATCTGTATGCTACGGCATATTTCAGTGAAGCAGCTTTAACTCTTGCATCAATTAATTCTATTTTCACACTGAGAACAATTTATCTATAGTGAAGAATACCAACAATCTTAGTTACTAGTTGATGCTCTTGAGTGAAGAAGTTTTAGCAACTAGTTCAATAACTATAAGTTATTCTCTGGAGATCACGTTGTTTTAAAAAGATAGTCTCAATGTTCTTAGTTCAATAATCATGCGTTTTTAGTGAAGAAGTTTTATTTCTTAGTTTAATAATATTATCTAATTTAATCGGAGAGTACATTGTCTAGAAAGAATAATATCAATTTTCTCAGTTCAATATTTATGCGTATTTCAGTGAAGAAGCTCAGTTCTTAATTCAAAAACAATAAGCAATTGATACGGAGATCAGATTGTATCCAACCAATAATGTTAATTTTGTTGATTTAAGAACGTGCAGGTACTTAACTGAAGAAGTTTTAGTTTTTGATCTAATTCATTGCATGTTTCATTCGGAGATCAGAAATCTCTTAGCTCAATAATAGTGTATTTCACTGCAAGAAATCGTCCTTGGTTCATGCATGTCATGTTTCATACGAAGATCAGATTGTTTCCAACGTATAATGTCATTATTATTGATCTAAAAACCCTGTACTTCAGTAAAGAAGTTATAGTTCTTGATCTAATTCATTGCATGTTTCATACGGAGATCAGAAATCTCTTGGCTCAATAATAAAAGTATTTTATTGTAAGAATTTTCAGTTCTTGATTCAAATCATGGCATGTTTCATACGAAGGTCAGACTGTCTTATTTTAAGAATTACAATAGTCTTGGTTCAATGGTTAATATTCGTTTCAGTAAATATTTTTCAGTTATTCGTTCGATTTATTCAAGCTGAAGTTTAGTCAGAATGTAATTAAACAAAATGTTAAGACAAATATTTCGTAATAAAAGTTGGTAAGTAAATATAAATGAACAATTTTTTTTTACAAAAAATATTTGTTTAGTCAGATTCTGACTGATCGAACGATGAACTGAAAAACATTTACTGAAAAGCATCTTATCCATTGAACCAAGACTATTGTAATTTAAAATAAGACAATCTTAACTCCGTTTATAACAAAGCTCTTAAATCCGCTGTGCATAGAACTGAAACGGCTTCACTAAAATACCATGATTATTGAGTACCATTTGAAACATGAAATGAAAAAGAAAAAGCACTAAAACTCACTTACAGAATTTCGAGCCTGATGCACCGTCACATCTTTCAATCTGATCTCCGCGTGCCATTTCATGCCTGAAAATAGAGGTAGGTAAATAAGTGGGAGATACTCAAATTAATAATAGATAAAATAATACAATGGATTCAATTATATGAAAACATTTATTAAAAAATAAACTTCCTAAAACAACAGTATTGATCATTTTATTTAAATATATTCGAGGTATTAATTATATTACCTAATAATGTTATTACTGTGAATATTATATGTATATGGGCGTATCGCAAACTATTGCTTACATTAGCTGCCTAGCTTCACTCGTGAGAAGTATAGATTAGCGCCGCCATTTAAGATTTGTTTCTTAATTGGACCTATACCATCAGATTCTTATACCCAGTAATACCTAGTAATAGACTAAGGCTTAGCTGCATTTTTGGTAACCATCCCTAGAAAAGCTGATTCAGTAATAGATGTGTGCTACACTCTCCACTGATAATGGTAGTGAAAGTCTGACCGCATGCTGATGGGCCTTTCACTAGATATGATATCGTTACCAAAAATGAACCATAATTAGAAAAGCTGATTCTTGTACAGTATTAAAGTATACGCAATACCTATGTAAACAGTATAAGAACTGACGCTATACATTGGGCCTTACACTAGATATCACCTCTCAAAGACGTTATGAACATACATACTGTAAAAAATTATTAGCAATTATTATGTCATCACGTTGATTGCTGTTAAATAAATTCTTACGGCTTCATAATTTTTAATAGCAATCAACATCACACACACACGTATTATTACTTAAAAATATATGTTAATGTTCTACCTACTAGTGCACTACTTATCTACTCTGTTAAAATATTTTTCATACTTTTACTCTGTTATCGTTTATGGCCTTATTTAATATTAAGTTATATTTATTGTAATCATTACTTTGCAACGCTGTTGATTACTTATAAATAAACAAAATAAATAAATAAACATGACGTGAATAATTGCTAATATTTTTTTACAGTATGTATATCTAGTGAAAGGCCCGATGTATAGCGTCAGTTCTTATACTGTTTACATAGGTATTGCGTATACTTTAATACTGTACAAGAATCACCTTTTCTAATTATGGTTCATTTTTGGTAACGATAACACGTCTTTGACCGACCATATCTAGTGAAAGGCCCATCAGCATGCGGTCAGACTTTCACTACCCTTTATCAGTGGAGAGTGTAGTACCCAGCTATTACTGAATCAGCTTTTCTGGGGATGGTTACAAAAAGTGCAGCTATCTCTTGTAATATAATTCAATATTATCATCTTAAATACAATACTTAATATCTTTATAATATCGCTTTATCATGATCATTCTTAACTTAACATAAAGTGATTTTATATCTTTCAAAATGTGCGAACGAGAAGGTCATCAATTGTATTAATTATATGTATTATATTATGGACGCCACTAAACGTAGCTCACTCTTATGTAAGTTTTACTTTATTATAACCTGCCTCAATAAAGAAACGAAACTTAATTCGTTTCTTTATTGGCGCAGGTTATTATTATACCATCATTGTAATTACCATTTGTATTGTTACTAATCGTTAATAATGAATCAACTTCTCAAATCAACATACTGATTTATACCTATTTTATGAATTATATTCGGTGTTGTGCTATAGCAATCTTGTAAGGAAATAATTTGAAAACTACTTGTACAATTGACCAAATACGCCATGTAATGAGGAGAATAATTAATTGTTTTAAGAACTTTACACTTAAAGTAAATTTTACTTTTATCAGATTCGTTAGATAACACTTGTTCAATTTTCAAAAAGAATGGTAGATCTTGGTCATACCTATACAAGATAACATTTTTATCACAATATGTTATACCATTAATCTCAATAAAACTAACACAATTATAAACATCATCATCAATTTCTGTCATATTATTTAGTTTTAATATTTTTCCGTGTACATAGCGATCAGTAAGTCCAGTGTTAACAAGTAATTTATGACTATTTGTCAACTGATGTCTTGTTGCAAGTGTTAGTGGCAAGTTTTTACGGCTAGCTATCGATTGTGCAATTTTTTTCAACTCTTTGTGCTTAGCCTCAAATTTAAAGGCACTTATTAATATTGGTGGACCAACTTTTTGTATTATTCTTGGGTAGTGTAGGAGAAAATGATGTTTCGGTTTTAATGTACAGTTAAATAATTTAATTAAATTTTCCAAGTAAGCTTCGATTGAAATTTTCAGGTAGTCAATCAAGTGTGAAGTGAAAATCTGAGATGTTAATATCTCTGTAATTTCTAACAGAGTTAAATATTGTTTCCATACTGGATCATGCTCCGCAATTAAGTCACCAATTATGTACCTAAAATTACGAACAAGACACAACATCTCAGAAGCCGAAAACATTATTTTGCCATTTAACAAGTTTTGTTTTGTGACAGGTGGAGGACAATTTTTTTCAGACTTTAAATAAGTATAGTATTTTATTCTTGAATTTAAGTTGTCCAAATCAAAAATATTTTTGTCAATGAAATGTTTGATAACTAAGCACATGTCATAACGGTGTATGCCCTCACACAAATCGTGCATAACATCGCACGTTAAATTGTTGTAAACATGGAAATAATTTAAATCATGCCATATGCATATTTCTTTAACGCCAATTTTGTTAGTATAATGTGCATTATATTCTTCCTTTTTGCGAATGTATTCAGATCGTTCTTTGGTATCAGTTTTTGTTTGCTCTTTTTGTACCGTGCAAAATCTACAAAAATTATTGGAAGAAAAGCTTTCGTGAAAACCTAAAATTGAATGAAGCCCTAAATTGTCTCCTGAAATATTGGCTATACAAAAAGTAACAGATATATTAGATTTCTTAGATTTTACGTTTATCCCTTCCTCCTGTAAAAACTTTAATTCTTTAAGTAACGGTCTGAAAACAGGTTCATTACCAAAAGTGTTTCTATCTTGTGTATAAAACAAAAGAACTGGTAAGACATTATCTAAACGACTGCCAAACTGTGGTGGTATTGTAGATATAGTTACATATACAGCACCTATTTTCTGATTTCCAGCGTGACTGCCTAGTGGATTGCCAGATTCAAAATCATCATAATACACTGTCAAAGGTAAAATGGTTCCGTGATTACATTTTTCTTTTGTATCCTGCCAAGATGTGCCATTTATTATGTTTCTAAGGACATCTGTCTCTTCACTTACTTTTTTCTGGTAGTTAATTATACTTTCTAATGTATTTGCTGCTTCAAGGAACTCCTTAAGAGTTTCACGCAAAGGTATAAAATAAGAAAATCTATTTTTGATTACCATTTCAATAGTATTATTCCTACGATTACTATCTTCGGATACACCAATGGTTTTTTTAATAGGTTTGACATACGATCTTAATTGTTTAAAATGTTCTATTCTTTTATAATCGGTATTGATGTTTTTAAACGAATCTTGAAGTATTGATAACATCAACAAACTATCATTATTTAAATCATTCTTTGACATTATTAGGGATTGTCTAATAATGTTAAATGGCTGCGATAAAACCAGCTCAGACACGATTTCAATTATATTTTGGATGACACTTCTTGGCAAATTGGACATGTTATATAATTTTGCAATAAATGTAAGTAACGTATTATTGACTTCTATTTGATAATCAGATAAATTTGAGGTTTCATTTCTAGTATTATTATTAAATTTAGGGGCTTCATTCAAAGGTGTTAATTCAGACGTTGAACCGGAATCACAGTTTGCTTTACCACTAACATCAAATACATTGGCATCTGAGACGAGATTGCTACTTGAGGTTTCATGATAATGAGATAAATGCTTCTTTAAATCACCCTTAGAGTGATATAACCTGGCACAATTTTCTTCAGGACATTTAAAATAATTGACAATATTATGCGCGTAACGCAAATGCACAAAGTATTGCTGAAAATCTTGATATTCCTTGCAACATTTAAGGCACTTCATCGTGCAATTATTTATAGACCAGTATTTCAACAAGATTAAACAACAATTTTGTTTACATTTTCGCAAGCGACAACAAATCTGCGATGTATGGTACTATCTTATCATACTTTGTTTCTATTTGATAGACACAACGCTGAATCAGCACGTATAAATGCGCAGCAGCTGCTGGATACGTGGCGTGAAGCACATGGTATGATTTGAACAATGTGTCAAAAGCTTTCGTTGGCGAGGTAAACTTCCACATAACCTTGTCTATTACCAAATAATAGTTATCGTTATCATCATCGCCAGCACCACATTTAATTAGGTACGGTTGAACACTTTGCTTGCTGTGTAGAGCCTTTTCTTTTACTTCATCAATTTTCGTTTGTATATCTCCAGGATTCTGAAAACAATAGCAAACATATAAAAATTACAAAATTGATAAACACACCTACAAAGCGCGCGAGTTTACTACTAATATTATAAATGAGAAAGCTTGAGATTGAAAGAATATGTTTGTTCCCACTTATCTCCGAAAAGGCAAAACGGATTTGGATGAAATTTGGTATGAATATATTTACATTACCCTACCCTGTTATACCCTGGATAACAGATGATACTCTTTATCCAGGAAAAAACCAAAACATACCATAAAATTACATAACCGCAAGTGAACCCGTGAGGTATATATATTAAAAATTATACCATTCGACTAAATAAAATAGTACCCCAATATATTTACCTGGACGTCAATTATGAAGTTTTCGACGCATTCTAATGTGGAAAATTTTCTACGCTTGTTCAGTCTTCCTCTCGGGGGAATCAGGTAGGACAACAGTTTTATTTGATCTGGCACTTTTAGATCTAAAATGTATAAAAGAGATGATTTATTTGAAAGTAAGTACCATGAGAGCGGATGCTAGTAACGTAAATAATATAGATAAGAATACTTAGTTGATCCCTATAAAACTCAGGGTCAGACTAAAAAAAACAGTAGCACTCCGGGAGTGCCGACAGGAGTGAAAAGTAAATGAAAATGGAACTTATTACCATCATCAGGCTGTTCTTGAATACTTTCATATAAAGTTATCAATGTGTCATCTTTTGATTCACCAAATTTGAGGCTGATGATTTTATTAATAAACCATTTCCAATTCCTGAAAAAGCATGTTGATCTTTCAGGGTACAGTCTATCAAAGTCCAGGTTTATCTAGAAACAAAAATTGGTTATCTGTAAACATTTATAATTTTACAGAAAAGTATTTGGCATGCTGGTTGTTAACACCTTGGTTGGTTGGCTGGTTGGTTGGTAACACCAATCTAGTTAGAGCCAACATAAACAAATGAATATTTGTAGGCAATCCACACAACACTATCTAGCCCTAAATTCCTTAGTAAATGTAGATTCAAATTCGAATTGCTTAAGATAAACAATTATGAAAATGTGAAACTAAAAATAAAGAAACATAAACAAACTAAGAAAAGCTCTGATATTCATATTATAGTTTTTTTGTAAATACATAACTACTTTTATTGTATTTATTAAAAAAACACATAGCGGTACAAAATGTATCTTATAACTACAAAATTAAGCAATAACGGATCAAATCAAAATTTCAAAAAAGCCATCTGCGTTGGCATCCTAATGTGGCTGACGTCCAGTCAGCTCGAACTAAAGGGTTTTGCTCTACGTTTCTGATTCGAACCGCCAGGATGTGGAATGCCCTTCCAGCGCATGTATTCCCTGCCGCGTATAACATAAGTACCTTCATTCTTCAAGGCAAGAGTGAATAGGCATCTTCTAGGCGGGCGCCCTTCAAAATAGACCTCAGCATTGCTTTGTATTTAGAGTGATTGTCGTCAAGCGCAAGCAATCTTGCAATAATTAAAAAAAACTTTTTGTATTTGTACAAAAAAAAAATACTTACCAAACTATCACTCCTTGGATCATTTAAAATGTTCCACTCATCAATAAAATCCGAAATGTTGTTGTTGGTGCTACACTGCCTCACTTTGAATGTTTCGTTCCAACAGTCAATGATTTCACTCCATGGCTCATTGTTATTCTTAAGAAAAATTATTTGGTCTGTGTGATCTTCTGTAATATAAAAATGTTATGTTAGCCAATACGTAAGACATAAATTATACATACAGATAAATTGTTTGTAGGTATTACTAAGGCAAACTACCTGACAGGGCGCTACTACTTACCCTATAATTTATGATCTACAAAGTACCTACTTAGTAAGTACCTAACTACCGACTACTTATTAAGTACATATTAAAAGATGGAAAAAATAGCCTCACAACTTTATTCTCCAGGTTATAATATCCTCTCAGATCTCTTAATGTCAAGTCCGCACTGGATAACCTTTGAGAATGTCTAAGGGGTGGTCACTGGTCAGGTATATCCAAATATTACATTTGGCATTTTTTTCGGTAAGGTACCCTCTATTTGCAGCAGTTGGTTTGGTATTCCATACATGACAGGTTGCAAACCCATCGCTGCTAAAATACTAAAGTTCGAGAGCACTGGTATGGCGCACGTATTTTTAAAAAAAAAAAAAAAAAAGCATTGGTGCACCTCCAGATTCAAACCCACCACCTTAGGACCAGAAGGCGGGGTCGCCCTCTCTAGACCACCGGTGATGATTATAGATGAAGATAATGCAAACAAATCTACTCTACAGTATCTAAATCTACAAAAATATATCATACAGAAGACTGATCTCTACGCCACTGTCTGTCTCTTGGGCCAATGTGTACAGCCATGCATAAAGATTTTGCATCATCTCAAGTATACAGACAAGTAACTACTCTAGCTACTATTCATGTAGGTCAAGTAATCATTTAAAACCTTTCAACTCCTCATATTTTTTTGTTTTATTTGGTATGACATTCTCTTCTGATGTTGATATTTTTCTCTTTTCACCAGACTTATACAGGGTATTCCGAATTTTATCGACCAGCTTGCCCTTAGCAAATGAAGGTTTACCGGATATGGACTGTCTTTTTTTAATTGGTGGTACAAAGTATGTGCCAGTGTTTTCACATGGAAATAAAGCTATTATTTTCGCAGTTAAAATGTTGTACTCTTCATATGTTATTTTACTGAAATAGGTAAAAATAAATTTATAAGGGTTCCTTGTTGGACTTCGGAAGCCTAGGCTAAGAATGATACAAAAATGAAGTTTGAGTAAGAATGGTACAAGAATGAAGAAAAATTTAGAATGATACAGAAATGATGCGTTGCAGGTCAGCTAGCATAAAACAAAGTATTATCATCATCAGCTAGTGAATATGTAACTACTGCCTTCCCGTTTATCTAAAATGTCACAATAAATGATCTTTAGGCCCTCTCCATCCACAAGGTCCATCAAGAGGACGGCAATGCTTTTATTGCATTCCACAGTTTGTGCTCAAAGAACCACATGAAATTAGTGGGAACATGAATGAACGAGTATGTACTGGTAGGTACTTACTAATTTACGACACGTGTGAAGAGATGTCTAACAATGATATCAGTGAGTTGATTTCGGTGCTTGTTTGTCAAGGTACTGTTTGCAGTGTAATAATTTAATATGCTTTTGCCACATGGTGTAACTGTTAGAAGCGTCTTGAGGTCAAAATCAGGGAAATTTGGTCGGACATAAATATCGCCTGTAAGGATATCTTGTATGTCTTCCAGGTCCTCGTTGTCCGGAAATAGATTAGGAGCAGTGATGCTGCTATTTGTTACGGTATTAGTCTGAAAACATTAAAGTGATTATTCTAAGAAATGTTTTAAACTTAGGTATTTATTGAAAATCTTTATTGCACACAAGTAGGACAAGAATTAACAGAGGACATTAAAACAATGAATTGGACAATTACAGTATGCAAAGGAGGTCTTATCGCTAAAGCGACCTCTTCCAGACAACCTTTGGAGACAGGAGAAGAGAATACGAACGGGTGTACAAATTACATTATTTAAATAACTACATACATACCTACAAGAGTTTAAATATATACGTTTTTAAACAATATATTCTATATACTATAATATTATCATTACAGGTAAACAGAATATTCTATAGTTAGGTAGGAAACTTACTATGCTGGTTGCTACTAAATACTCGTCAATTTTTTTTTTAAGTTCTATTCTTAGTCCAATCTTTGGGCACAGCTCTTTCAGGATATTGTCATTGATTTCCTTTAATTGATCCACTGTTACGTCATTTTCTAAAACAAAAATTTCCTTAATTACTAGACAAAATACTAATTACCTAAATTTTATAACATTCGAACAAGCGCTGATGATGATGTATCTTAATATACCGGCTGTTAAGCAGCCTAAAGTTCATTAACACATTAAAATTGTGTTTATGACACTATGCTATAATTTACAACCTTGCACATTTTTTTTTGGAATAGTAATATTATTAGGTAGTACAGTAGAGTACTCACTTACCTTACGTAGATTGCCTTTTCCAGACAAAATGTTTATCTAAATATTCACCTACCGTTAAAATTTGTGATTATATCCTGTGGGATATTCCACTCCCTAAGAAGCAACTCCATTATTATTATAGATAGATAGTAGGTAGGATAGGTGCTGGAACAGGTTTTGATTTAAATCTGCAAATAGACAGAACATAAATTAGTGATTATTCTATTTTAGTAACTATCTAAAAAAACAGCCTGGTAGGTTAAGCATTCAGCAGGTTTAGCATTGTAGATAAGGTAGGTAGGTACCTATATTACAGTAACAAAAACCTCTAGCTCATTAAGGAAGGTGGTAGTGATTACATAATATATTTCCATCACCTAGAAACATTACGTGAAAGGCAATCCAGCAAAGTACGAAGCTGCTTTTTACGTCCAGAATCTGGGCAGGCCCGGCCGGTAGATGTAGGTATCTAGCTGGTGGAAATTCTACCAGCCGCCAGGTCAGAATCATCGAGCTTAGAGGTGTCTATAGACACTATATATTAAGCTCGGTGATTCTGTCCTACCAGCTTGCCGCCTTGCCGGAAAGATTTGAAGCTGATTGATTGGAATCAGAAGTTGCCTATGCTCGATGAACTTCACCAAACTTGACGGTCAGGCGGCTGGTGGTATTTTCACCAGCTAGATACCTACATCTACCGGCCGGGTCTGCGTAGATTCTGGACGTTAAAAGCAGCTTTCTAGCACGGTGTGAGAAGAGAATGCCGAGAATGCGGTTGCGTGGCAGTTAACGGTAGGTAAATTTGAACATTGAAGCGCAAAGCATTCTTATGGGAACCGCGAAATGTCTACCGCTTCGCATATCTACCTACTACCAGCCTATCATTTGATCATTTCACAAGTGAACCCTTGTGAGCAAAAATTATCTAACTGGTTTTACCGACCCTAATAGGTAGGTAAAACCAGTTAGATAATTTTTGCTCACAACATGGCGCCTAGCCGCCATGTCATTCATCGTGTGTCAGTCTATATCAATATCTATATTCCAATTAAACACTTACCTTATAGCACACACAACACAACACAACAAAATCTCCCAACAACGCAAAAGAATCACCACGACCTAACACTTGCAGAATGAGAAGACGTAAAATGCGGATGCGCCATGCGGTGCGTACTGCGCCGGCACATCCAAGACAAAAAGGGTGTTGCCTGCTACGAAATGTTAATTACCAATAATAAGGCCGAAACTTTTACGTCTCCACTATTTATCCTGACATTGACTTACTACGAAATTAATTTAATAATCACTATGCATACATAATAGTACATTACTGCCGAGGCTGAAAATAAAGCAATTCACGGTGAGTAATATTGGAAGGACGAGGCGCTAGCCGAGGCCTTTTTAAATAAACGAGACCGTTAATTACTATTTCGGCCGAGGCTTGTATAGCATTTTTCTCTAATTTGAGAGGAAACAATAAAACATTTTTTTATATTTATCTCTTGATTTAAGTGGTAATAGGTTTGAAGAAACTATTTTTGCTACTTCCTTTAATTCTGGCGGCGTAAAATCTAATAACTCTTCTTCCGTATTCTTATTTTGTCAATATTAACTAGTAGGACTTAAATGCGTATTACACTGCACTTTTCACAGGGCCCTGTGGAAAGGGTGGCCGTGGCCGCTAGTTTTGGCGTCGCTTATTACAAAGCAATAAGGACCAAATTAGGGACCCTGCCTCCCTAAAACTTATTACACTGCACTGATTCAGAGTAACGGTCCCTGTGGAAAGTGCAGTGTAATAGGCCTATACTCACAAAAAATATGTAAGACGGGGTTCACAGAATAGCTAGGTACTTAATCCAGATCGCCGAGAGCCACGGCCTTATACATTAAAAAAAAAAATTAAAATCTAGAAGGCTGCGCTCTACATCTACACTAAAGCAATTCACACAGTGCAGGTCAGGCGCGGTGCATGAGCGTTCCGTGTACTGTCGTCTTTAAAAATACTAGGAATTACACCCGCCGCAATCCCCTCCCGTCTCAACTGTGTGTGTTATTATTTCAGAGATGATTATCTCAACCATGTACTAAGAATGTCTTAAACTCTCAAGTCTCAACTGACATTTTAAAACACCATCCTCCGGACAATGTACCTACGCATTGTTTTTCTTCCATAATGAAGCAATTTTCGAGCAAGTAGGAGAAAAACCTACGTACTATTACTATCCGTATATAAACCGATTATGTGATATATAGGGCCTCCCGTGTGTATTATATAAGTATTTTATAATCACTACTAACTGCAAACCTGACTTCCCAATCCCACGGTTATAGCCCAACGGAGTGAAGGGAGGAATGATCAATTATTTTCCCTACACCTTGGGAGAAATACTGCATATGCAACACCGTACACAAGCTTAACTAAAACTATAGGTAGTTTGTTTTGTATAAGTACTAATTCCAAGAAACGTGAATTTGGTTCAAAACACATATTTGAATCATAGTTTGAATTCAAGAATATTATTGTTTTAGACTCAAGACATCTTTTCTTAAATATTTTTTCAAGATTTCAAAGCTACAACCAAGAAACGTGAATTTGGTTTAAAACGCTCATTTGTATCCTATGTTTGTATCATAGATACTTAGTTTTCATACAAGAAAATTATTGTTTACATTCAAAACTGTTGTTCTTGAATATATTTTTCAAGATTTCCATTCAAAACCAAGAAACCTCAACTTAGTCTGGTCCGGTTTCACGATTTGCTTAACAAAGCAAAGCTGTTGAATTTGTCTACCCAGGAAAAAGAGGTCTCAATTGTTGACTTGACTCAATGTTTGACTGCGGCCACCGAGAAGTTTGGTTGTATGGTCTGTGACTGCAGCTCACGAGGTCCCTGGTTCGAGTCTCGGGTCGGGCCACAATAAGTGTTGGGTTTTTCTGACTAGAAATTCACAGTAGGTACCTACTAGGAGGAAGTTGGCGGGTTCCCCCCCCCCTGCCTCGGAGAGCACGTTAAGCCGTCCCGGTTATTATCACTAACATGATAATAGTCGTTAAAGCCCGCCAACCTGCATTGGAGCAGCGTGGTGGGTCTAAGCTCTAATTCCCTCTCTCCTATGAGAGTGGAGGCCTGTGCCCAGCAGTGGGACGATACTGAGTTTTAGTGGTAGAAGTATTCAAATCAATAGAGACCAATTTTTAATTGTCAAAGAAATCAATCTTCAATGAAGTTTTTTTTATAGGTTCATGAATCCGTATAGGTATAAACCGATTATGTGATATATAGGGCCTCCTGTGTGTATTACATATGTATTTTATAATCACTACTAACTGCAAACCTGACTTCCCAATCCCACGGTTATAGCCCAACGGAGTGATGGGAGGAATGTTCAATTATTTTCCCTACACCTTGGGAGAAATACTGCATTTTCAACACCGTACACAAGCTTAACTAAAACTATAGGTAGTTTGTTTTGTCTATGTACTAATTCCAAGAAACGTGAATTTGGTTCAAAACACATAAATTTGAATCTTAGTTTGAATTCAAGAATATTATTGTTTAGACTCAAGACATCTTTTCTTAAATATTATCTCAAGATTTCAAAGCTACAACCAAGAAACGTGAATTTGGTTTAAAACACTCATTTGTATCCTATGTTTGTATCATAGGTACTTAGTTTTCATACAAGAAAATTATTGTTTACATTCAAAACTGTTGTTCTTGAATATATTTTTCAAGATTTCCATTCAAAACCAAAAAACCTCAACTTAGTCTGGCCCGGTTTCACGGTTTGCTTAACAAAGCAAAGCTGTTGAATTTGTCTACCCAGGAAAAAGAGGTCTCAATTGTTGACTTGACTCAATGTTTGACTGCGGCCACCGAGAAGTTTGGTTGTATGGTCTGTGACTGCAGCTGACGAGGTCCCGGGTTCGAGTCTCGGGTCGGGCCACAATAAGTGATGGGTTTTTCTGACTAGAAATTCACAGTAGGTAGGTACCTACTAGCCCGGAGGAAGTTGGCGGTTTCACCCCCCTGCCTCGGAGAGCACGTTAAGCCGTCCCGGTTATTATCACTAACATGATAATAGTCGTTAAAGCCCGCCAACCTGCATTGGAGCAGCGTGGTGGGTCTAAGCTCTAATTCCCTCTCTCCTATGAGAGTGGAGGCCTGTGCCCAGCACTAGGACCACAGACCATCGGTGACTAGGACGATACTGAGTTTTAGTGGTAGAAGTATTCAAATCAATAGAGACCAATTTTTAATTGTCAAAGAAATTAATCTTCAATGTAGTTTTTTTTTATAGGTTCATGAATGAAGTAAACATTTATTTACCTAAAATGTTTATTCTTAACTGATGTTTGAATCCATATTCTTAGGTTATGAGACAAATAGTTGTCATTTGAGAGCTATAAAACAATTATATTCCTGTTATTAAATAACTAGGTAGTAGATTCTTAAAATAGTAGGTATATCTACATATAGGTAACGTATTTTGAATCAAAAGTAAAAAAAAACTTGTCTAAACAATACTATTGTTGAAGGAATACGTATATATAGGTATGTCACCGTAAGATTGTAATCTAACGCTTTTTTTTTCGATAGATTGTAAACAGTCGAAAGATTGTGAACCGTTCAATGTTTTAAGTGTCAATTTTTGAAATATTCATTGTATTTACGTTTTCTTGTCTCTTTCTTGTAGGTTAGGTTAGGGTTCGACATAAATAATCAAGTAGTGCCCCTATAAATCACCCAAGTGCCCGGCCTGCGGCCGGCGAAGATTAATCCGTTAAGTAGGTATATTGTAATCATTAGACAGTGTACAATTTCGCGAGTTAGATATACAATCTAACGGTTTTTACAATCTTACGGTGACATATATATATATTATGTCACGGGTAATACTAGAAGATGTAGTAAACCTAGGTTTACACGGGTTTACTTAGTATTACCCAAACCACAGAATAATATAATAGTACTGACGTTTTGGGTAAAGTTCGAATAATAAGCCAGCCAGAGTTGGGTAGACCTAGGTGAGTATGGGTAAATTCCGAATTAGGTAAAATTTATTTTACTTATTATTCGAACTTTACCCAAAACGTTTGGGTAATACAAAGTAAACCCGTGTAAACCTAGGTTTACTACATCTTCTAGTAAGTATTACCCGTAACATATACATGAATTCTTAATTGAATCTCAATTTTTTATCATTTTTGTTTGTCTGGGCTTGTAAGCAAAAAAGTATTTTTTGTACAGTCAATAATTATGTTATTCTTAGATAAAGAACTGTAGGTAATTCTTTATGAAAGAATAATGAAGTATTTCAGTTAACACAGACATTTAAATTGATTGTAAACCATATTCACCGAAGAAGATATTTTCTTGACTTAAAATGTTGGTTCTTCATCAATTTTATAAACGATATTCTTCAGTTAAGAGCCATTGCACTCACAGCAAAGCTGTTGAATTTGTCTAACCAAGAAAACGAGGTCTCAATGGCAGACAGTTATAATTCTTAATTGAAGAACAGTAAGTGTTCAAATCAATATAGAATAATTTTTAATTGTAAAAGAAATCAATCTTCAATGAAGTAAATATTTTTTTACCTAAAATGTTTATTCTTAGCTGATGTTTGAATCCATATTCTTAGGTTAAGAGACAATAGTTTCCATTCGAGAGCTATAAAAAATTTATATTCTTGTTATTAAATAGTAGATTCTTAAAATATATCCTTAACGTATTTTGAATCAAAAATAAAAAAAAATCTTGTCTAAACAATATTATTGTTGAAGGAATGTATACTTACATAAATTCTTAATGCAATTTTTTATCATTCTTGTCTGGACTTGTAAGCAAAAAATAATTTTTTGTAAATAAGATAGGTATTCTTAGTTAAAGAACTGTAGGTAATTCTTTATGAAAGAATAATGAAGTATTCCAGTTAACACAGACATATAATTGATTGTAAAAGATAACCATATTCACCGAAGAAGATATTTTCTTGACTTAAAATGTTGGTTCTTCATCAATTTTATGAACGATATTCTTCAGTTAAGAGCCATTGCACTCACAGCAAAGCTCTTGAATTTGTCTAACCAAGAAAAAGAGATCTCAATGCAAACAGTTATAATTCGTAATTGAAGAACAGTAAGTATTCAAATCAATATAGACAGATTTTTACTGTAAAATCAATCAATCTTCAATGAAAAAAAATATTTCTTTACTTAAAATCTTTGTTCTTGGCTGATATTTAAATCCATATTCTTAAGTTAAGAAATTGAAGTATCTCTTGAGAGCATTAATGGAACAATAATTTTCTTGTTTTTAAATAGTAGGCTCTATTTAAAATGAGTATTTTACGTATTTTGAATCAAAAGTATAAAACTTTTGTCACAATAATATTATTGTTGAACGAATTTACACATTATCTTAAACCAATAATTTCTTTTTATTCTTGGCCCTAATCTCTGAGCTTCTTAAGCTAAATCGTTTTATATTCAGAGTAAGAATTCTTAATTACTTGTTTCAAAATGCAAATGTTTTCTACAGTCAAGAGTAAATATCGTCTTGAACCAAAAAAATATTCTTGATGTAAATAAATAAATGAAGAATAATATTATATATGTACAAGAATTCCATTTTATTTTATTCAAGATATTATTGTTACCTTGAGTAAAAATATGCTTGAGATTAAACAATATACTTGAGAATAATTTTATTCTTGAATGAAAACTTTGCCAGACCCCATTTTTTTCCGTGTACCTAACAGATTACAATAACCAAACATTGCAAAGTCGGCTATATCCCATTCAACGACTATGCTAGATGACGTTCAGTCAAGACGTTGAACGTTACATTAAACAACTTGACGAGTTGTCCTTTAATTAGTCATTCAATTGAATGTTGTCATTCAATGAACGCGCTAGTCATCATTCAATCAAATAGCAGATTAAACCAGATGACTGCGACATGGCTTTTGCTTCTTGCCTTTTTTGGGCCTGTTTTTTGATTTTTGTGTGATGCAAATAAATAAACATTGTAATACTGAGTACCAGAGATTAATTAAAAAAAATATTGGCAGCTTGCCTTTAAAGGCATTTTGTACTATGTAGTCTCACATAATCCTTGGGCCTTATCATTCAAAATGACGATCGCAATCATACATCTGATTGGTTAAAAGACCCTTCCGCTATTGCTAAAAATCCATTGCCGCAGCAAGAATACCATAAATTCAGCTAATCACAACAATTGAGACTGTAACAATGATTGATACAGGTTTTACAATATTAGGCAACTTGTTAATACTTATCGCCTAATGGTGATCGCATACAGAGACGACCTACAACACCCGCAAGAGGCGAGATGCTCACAAAGCACTTTTTCATTGTGTGACACACGAATGCAAAAAATAATGTACCTACTACATTACTATAGTACTACTATATAAGCAGAATTCGGTCCTAACGTTTCTTCTGCTGTCAATAAGCATTTTGATTCCATAAATTCGTCAGTCTGTCATGTCAGTCGCATGTAAAAAATATGCCTCCATTCGGTTCGGACAACTCTTGTCTCTTGCGTCCCTAAATTGCGAGTCATCACTTGGTATGCGACCACCTTTACACCCTTAGTAGGTAAGACTAATCTCAAATCTGTTTACAAATTAATGGGTGCCATTAAGCGTTTCAATGAAGACTTATCGCTATCCAAAAGTTACGAATAGACGTGAATAGAAAGCTTAATGACAGTGTAATAAATGACTTGAATAAAGCTTGGGTTAAGCGTGAAAACACACTTATGAAGTGAAACTTCTTTAGAATCGTTGATTTGAAAATTCGATGAAACGAAAAAGCGACACCAAAAAGAGACAAACATACATAATAGGATTTAGCCTGTGAGAGAATGAGATAGAATTTTTTTTGTGACGGACAAAAAGTTCGCGTTATATATATGGAAATGTAGCCTAGCGCGACAGGCTAAAACGTTGTTTGCAAGCGTTTTGCGCAATCATTTACTTTTTACTAATTGGTACGGTCAAAATGAGCAGTCCATTACTAATAATAATTAGCTAGGTACTATTGTGTGAATGAAAATTCATGACATTGCTTACAGCCCAGTGAATGAACTCTAAACTTTTCTTATCTCTTATTTACATTGATATACTTATCAGAATCATAGAATAATCCTTAACAATATTCACAAATTGTATTAATTAAATGAAAGCTATCTAGCATCCCAGAGAGCTATAATTTAGAGTCAGACCTAAGTTCTGCATTACGGTGACTAGTCTGGCTGAATATATGTATTTGTGAATTCCAGTAAGATTGCAGGATCCCGCTAAGAGCATACGAAAGTACCGTTAGACAGCGAAAGTCCATTAGGTTTTATAGCTTTCACTCGAGAGGACGAATGGCCCCGCCGAACGCCAAAATTAATTAAATTCCGCCTCCTATTTACATCGGGACGCGGCAGTAGGCGAAAAATTTAATTTTACAAACGAATCAGTTTTTTCGACGACTCAATTCAGAGTTCAATGGGTTTTAAAATTTAGTCATCAATGGAATTGCTTTGCCCTCTTCCCCAAAAATAGATTATTTTTTAAGAGGTAATGTTTCAGAAGTCAGATCCAGAAATCTTAAAGAAAATTATTTCGTAGAGCAAGTGTGAGTAAGAATGTATCCGTAGAGTTTTATGTTATAGGTAAATACAAAAGTATCGTCTGTTATGTTTTCACGTCCTGAAAAAAAATTCCAAAATTTAAGTAAAATCCAAAAATGTATTATATCACTGTAAAAACGCATCAAGGTGAAAAAGCATATTGTCTTTCTTTTTAGGGTTCCGTAGCCAAATTTGGCAAAAACTGAACCCTTATAGATTCGTCATGTCTGTCTGTCTGTCTGTCTGTCCGTCCGTATGTCACAGCCACTTTTTTCCGAAGCTATAAGAACTATACTGTTGAAACTTGGTAAGTAGATGTATTCTGTGAACCGCATTAAGATTTTCTTACAAAAATAGAAAAAAAACAATAAATTTTGGGGGTCCCCATACTTAGAACTGAAACTCAAAAATTTTATTTTCATCTAACCCACACGTGTGGGGTATTTATGGATAGGTCTTCAAAAATGAGATTGAGGTTTGTAATATCATTTTTCTCTAAACTGAATAGTTTGCGCGAGAGACACTTCCAAAGTGGTAAAATGTGTGTCCCCCCCCTGTAACTTCTAAAATAAGAGAATGATAAAACTAAAAAAAATACATGATGTACATTACCATGCAAACATCCACCGAAAATTGGTTTGAACGAGATCTAGTAAGTAGTTTTTTTTAATACGTCATATAATAAAAATATTTTTAATAATTTAAAACTTACTACAGGTTTGTACGGAACCCTCGGTGCGCGAGTCCGACTCGCACTTGGCCGCTTTTTTTATGGAAAAGATACTTTGCTAACCGATTTCAATCGAGTCAATTTTACTTCAAATTTGTCACCACTATAAATAAGACGTGCTGGGTACGTCTTTATGTACTCTAAGCACATATTATGGTAGAATAAATATAAATATATTTGTTAAATAATATCCATTTCTTCAAACCATTTCTGTCGCACTGAACAGGGGTTCAACCAACAACATTATCCCTCTGCTAATTAGTGGATTGCATCTTGGAATTTATCAGAAAGTTTTCTTAACGTATTAAAATCTACAGAAACGTAATGAATCACCTGAAATCGAATGCTAAAGTGAATGGGGATTCGGTTTGCTTGTACTTAAAAGTCCAAAATAGTGAAACGCGCGAAAATAGACATAAATAGAGTTAATTTAGATGCACAGTTCTTAATTTAATACAAATCTGTAAACATGATGAATGCATGTCAGGAAGTGGATTGTTTGATTCGTAATTCAAGTAACTAGCTAGCGTCCACCAGGCTCGCCGGGTTTAAGTCGAATCGAAGCGCAATAATTCGACATACACAAACGTAACAAATTCGACTCGATTCGATTTGCCGGGTGCAGCTGCTACGCACGTCTTCATATAAATTCCATGTTCTCCTACAGTTGCCTATAGGAGCCGCGTTACCATCCACCCATATGTATTATACCTTACCAGTATAATTCACCACAACCTTTGGTTATTATTATCGTACCACGAATGACCCAAATTATGAATTTCTTTTTTTAAACTTAGTATATATAATGGATCGTGAATGCTTCATTTTCGCACAAAGGCCACTCTTATAATGAGGAGGCATGTAGCGTAATCCTCCACTGTGACACAAAAGAGTTGATGTATGAATGGATGAAGTCTTGCCATTCATTTAGGCCCTTTTCATAGAGAGCAGTGTGATTTTTTTCAAACTTTGTTTTTAATATTGTTCCTCTTACTAGATTTAAAATACAAGACAAGTAGAAATTCTCGAAAAATTGTCAAAATCAAAAAACATCTCTATTGGAACGAAGTTCCTTATCGCGCGTTACGAATGGGGGCTAGACGGAAAAAATTAAGATCAAAGTTGTAACGACACTTTTTAGGAAAAGATGATTTTGGTTGCTATGACTACTTGTGTTGTTGACTTCAAGTTGTTGAAAATAAAAAGGCGAAATAATTTTAAAAAATTATGTTTTCAATAGTTACATAGGCTAGTTATTCGTTCGTTTAGGTGTCCCTTGGACACCCGATACCTTGGATAGTAACCAAGAATCAATGAAATTATGAATATATCTAATGAATTAGGATTCATGGATTATAAAAAACCTATTTATTTTTCTTTTTCGAGTGAGATTGCTATTTATTTTGATAAAATAAAACTATAAAATACAGCAATCCGCCATTTTTTATGAAACACCAAGAAGCGAATGACGTCACAATTGTTTGTTTTCGAGCTTTGGCAATCACACTATTGTTTACTGCACACTGCACAGAGTACATTGGTAAAAACAATAGTGACGTCACAAACGACGCCATGACACCGCCGAGCGTTTTGGCGTGAATTTTAAAATTTTAATTTCAAATGCCAATTTTATCTACCAAACCTTATTTTTCTGCTGAAATAAGATATTTTTTCGAAATAGTAGATACTTCCGAACATAATCTGACCATTTTTCAAAATCAGTCATCAAGCCTATTGTAATAAAATTTACACAGAGAAACACGCGCACGCCGCACGGCTTACAACTATAGCAAATAGTGTCGTTACAACTTTTGGTACTTCGTTCCTGTCAAGGGACAGCTGGGTCCCTTGACACCTCTCTAGTTTTTTATATTTTTAACTGGCTTTACGGCACTGGGTTCCATCCTTTTTGAGCCTGAAAAATCTCCTGTTCAGTTCCCGTAACAGCACACACAATCTACGCATGGTCAAATGTCCTTCTTACCAAATTACTCTCAACGTACATTTCACTCCGAAACCGGAGCATCCTCGGATGTTGACTCGACAATTCACGATTGTAAAGACGATTGTAATAAAAATCTTAATTACTAGTATTCTGCAAAAAATTAAGAAAATTAAGACTGCATTACATGATGCTTCAATTTAATATGTGACCTACCTACCTAAAATGAAATAAACGAGGGCCCTGAGTTCAGCGCAACTATTAGATGAAAATGCTTCCTCAATTCGACTAAATTGGATTGCGCACCGCAGCCCTACTAAATATAAATCATATGCATAACTTGAGGCAAAACAGTTTCGATAAACTAATGACTATAACCTAACTACTAGAGGATGTATTACCTAGTACTGGGTCAAATATAATAACTCATGCATTACAATCTTACTAATATTATAAATGCGAAAGTTTGGATGGATGTATGGATGTTTGTTACTCAATCACGCCCCAACGGCTAACCTGATCTGACTGAAATTTGGCACAGAGATAGATTATAGTCTGTAATAGCACATAGGCTACTTTTTATCCCGGAAAATTAAAGCGTTCCCGCGGGAACAAAAAAACTTAAACCACGCAAACGAAATCGCGGGCATTCGCTAGTTATATTATTAATCGTCGTTGTCTTACCTATTATATTATGTAGATCAGGTCCACTGCTGAGCATAGGTCTCTAGGTATTTCCACATACAACTTTGCCCAGTGACTTTACTTATTAGTAGTTTCCAGCCAGCCAGTTAGCTTGCAGTGGATCGCTATTCCATCTGCTTGAGGCCTCAATAGGAATTGGGTACCAACCACTATTGACATAAGTAATTAGCAGGCTCTTAGCATGAGTATATAAACATGCTTATAACATCTAAATTACGAATCAAAAAATCTGAAACTTTTCCCGTGACTTCCTCTACCTACGTCTGCCTATACGCGGATTTACAGGGATTTTAAACATCCCGCTGAAAATTCTCAAAAATCCGTCCTTAGTAAACCCTTCAGGAAATATGTCCTTTTTAAGTGTATAGATAGAGCCACTGCCTTAGCCTGTGCGTTGCCTTAGTCAGTCAGTTTTCAAGTTCAGCTAACTGTAGGTAAAATTAAATGCATATTTAAAAGACGTTTGATGTGCTAACATTATTTTTTTCAAAATCTTTGCAGAGAATACTAACTATAGAAATACTAATGAATTCAAGTTTCATGAATCATTCACTGTTAAATAATTGTTTCAAGTTTTTAAACTGGCTTTTCTGCATATTATTTTGTTGTCATATCCACCTGTAATAAATCGATGATGAAACATTTAAGCCCGTACAGCCGCATCGCTTAAAGCGTAAATCCTGTAAAGGCCGCTGCAGGCAACAGATAATTGATTGGCGGATAGGTACATTCACAATCATACCTACTCGTTCGCAAATAGCCGGCCTTCGCTGGAAATGGCAATATTAGCGCGTAACAATCCTATTTTAGGTCCATTCTATTCTGCCATTTAATTTGTTTGTCCGTGTTTTCATTGTTCCTCCAAATACAATTAAGCTAGGCGAACAATATTCATTTTTCACTGCAAAATGCTTTTAATGTACGAAACATCATGATCAAGATCAACCCGTTGCCGGCGGCCTACTGCTGAGCACAAGTCTCCTCTTAAAAACAACATAACACCTTGGCGAACACCTAAGTGAAATATCGTGAGGAAACTTGGGTGCTAGACCCAAGTTTCCTCACGATATTTTCTTCACCGTAAAAGCAGGTACGTAATATTTAGGTACTTATAAACGCATAACTTTGAAAAGTTAGAGTTGCGTGCCCAGGAATCTAAACTCGGACCCCCTAAATAGGAGGCTAGAGTCCTTACCACTAGGCCATCACCACACATCGCTATATATTATACACATAATAAAGTAAAGTAAAAACATCCTCTATGAAATATTGAATTCGTGACAATAGGTATATGTACACCTACGAGTATCTTCTATATTATGGGAGCCTGTAAATGCACCTATAACTTTTCAAATATTTCAACATTAAAATATTTCAGGTAAAATGAAAGACGTTGCAGGTCAGTCTATGTAACTCGATACCCTTGAAATCAGATACCAACGTACTTTGCGAGGGTTAAAAATAATTGGTGTGAGACACAATTAAAAAGGTTCGTAATTAATCTAGGCAGATGGCACCATAATGAGAACTGACACGCGAAATTGTAAGTAACGTTTTGAAAAATTACATTTTATGGAATTTTTCACAGTAGAAAATGCAAATTTGAATACGTAGGTTCTGCCATTTATTATGGCTGCTATTATGAAAGTGTAAAGGCATTTTTATGCATACAAATTATACATGGAGCATTAGTTATACAATTGTATGTGTTATAGTCCAAACCCAAAGTGTGGGCGCATCGTGATTGACCTAGAGCCTTAGACAATTAGAAAATACGTTTACCTACTTATTATCATTAATCAAAAATTACTCAGATAATAGGTTACATAATTATAACACCTAATTATTGAATAAATCAATGAGTGCAGAATATTTAAAACTATATGCCAATTCATATACTTACCTTAAGAAATATAGCTTCAAGTGTACCTATTCGTTGAAATATTAGTTTCGATCAAAGGAGACAGGCCTCTAGGGGCAGATTTAGTAAGATTTCCGGCTTTTCCGGGATTTTCCGACCAAAATCACTGCTAAATATTTAATACTGTTTTCGTATATTTAGAAAAATGTAACTAATTTGACACTTTGAAGGTTATAATAATAACGCCCTCGTAAGACCTCTGATGCACTGGTTTTGAACACTGGTGATGGTTGTAAGGTTTTACAACCTTACTCTCAAAAGTAATAACATTTATTGAAAATAATAAGTACCTACCTACAACAGATCTTAAAGCTAGCCTTATAGCCTAAATTAAATAAGAATTTTCACAAGCCTCGTCTTCGGGCGTTTCCATTACTCATTAAGTACAGCTTACATAATGTCATAACATGGCTGTCAAGCGACTAGCATCATGTTTTCTTTTCTTAACACCAGGCTACCGACGCCGTGTTTTTCTTGTGAGGTCGGGGTTGCAATTATAGCAGCTTACTTTAATAATAAGCGCCTTATATTTACATAGCTAAGAAATAACTATACGGTTGCGTAAGCTTGTTATATAGAATATTTGTAGTCTACGCCTCTACGTCACGGTCTACGCAGATTACGTAGCATTTGCGGGTTTATCAATATAACATCGCTACATTCATCATGACACGTCTGAGAATGATCGATGAGGCACCGAGCCTCTTGGCCGCCGCAGTAGCGGTCATTCCGCTCTATTTGTTTGTAAATTGATATTTGATACCTATTGTAATATCACTAGTGAGTAGTATGAAACTCGAGTCTAACTACGCAGTTTACCTGTGTATCCATACTAATATTATAAATGCGAAAGTGTGTGTGTGTCTGTCTGCTACGCTTTCACGGTCCATTTGTACAACCAATTTTGATAAAATTTGGTATCGAGGTAGGTTCATCATCATCATCATCATCACTACAGCCTATTAACGTCCCACAGCTGGACACAGGCCTCCACTCTCATAGGAGAGCGGGAATTAGAGCTTATACCCACCACGCTGCTCCAATGCGGGTTGGCGGGCTTTAACGACTATTATCATGTTAGTGATAATAACCGGGACCGACGGCTTAACGTGCTCTCCGAGGCACGGGGGTGAAACACCGCCAACTTCCAACTCCGGGCTGGCACTGAGAATTTCTTAATTGAAAAACCCAATACCTAACTTTTATGCCCGACCGGGAATCGAACCCAGGACCTTGTGATCCGCAGTCGACTATGCTAACCACTAGACCAATGAGGTAGGTTACATCCCAGGAAACGATGTAGGCTTTATCCCGGAAAATGAAAGAGTTCCCACGGGAATCAAATGATTCCCGTGGGAACTCTTCCTTACCTTAATCCACAACCTTAATCCAACCTTAATCCACAAAGAAGATATAAAATTTGAGTTCAAAATATGTCATATTTAACTTTTCAATAACTATGGATAATTTTATCTTATTTATATTATTTTAGTTTCAGTTTTTTTTGTTAATTAAAGACATTTACATCGGAACCTTAATTCTAATGAAGTCGTCCACAAATGAAAGTAGGTACTACATTTTACATTCGCTGGTGACCAATTACATTTTCTACGTATTCGATTCCAGTTCAAATTAATCAGGCAATAAAGTGCACAGGGAGCAGTTAACTGCCGGGCCTTGCCCGTCCCACTCTAATGTTTTTTGCAATTCTAATTGAAATTGGCCTAAAGTAGTTCACATTGCTATCAGGGACTTTGCAATATATACTATTCGAGTTGCTATAAATACAAAACGTCCATTCGCGTCCAGCACGCGAGCTTTGTGGGTAATAAAACTTCTAGTACAATTAACGGTAGCTTACTTAACAGGTTTAATGATGTAAATTACTTTAAACGGTTGTGAAGCTTCCTCGTAAGAGGTCTTGTAATAAATAGCCTATAGACGTCCGTCATGGAATTCTATTTTTATTTCGTTTAGGTACATTCAGACCAATTCTGTAACACAAACTCTAAACAAACAAAAATGACATCTAAATCTATAGTTCTGTCCCTTTCCGCAGGGAGTTTTACGTAAGGGTTGCGGACGTTTAAGTTTTGCTAAGAGATTGTGTACAACAGAATTAGCCTCATTGGCTGCGAAACTAATTTAAAATCAAGGCTTTGCAACTTAAAATATAGTTAACTCTATTTTGTAACGGACGAAACTCAACTTGTGAAGCAGGCTATCGCTAAGGCCATTTCCGGAGTACCTGTCGGAACACGCGAGGCGAATTTTACGATCGGCGTTGATTAACTCACGATAAAGCGCTGCTTACTGCGCTTAAAAGTACAAAATTAGCATTTCCCTTTAAATCTTTCAGTTAGATAAGACACGGTTATACAACCAACGAAAATGCTACTTTAATTAAGATGTATGTTTATCCATACTAATATTATAAATGCGAAAGTATGTATGCCTATCTGTCAGTCTGCTACGCTTTCACGGCCAATACGTTCAACCGATTATGATGAAATTTGGTACAAGGATAAGTTATATTCCGGGGAAGGACATAGGCTACTTTTTATCCCGAAAAATTAAGGAAATCGAGCGGGAATCCAAAAAAACACTTAATCCACATGGATGAAGTTGTGGGCATCATCCAGTAACTTAATAATTTTATAAAAGATAATTTGACAAAACATCTGTTATGTTTTGCAACTACTTACTGAAGCAATTGAACACAGACGTAATTAATTATAGCTTGCAGGTGTAATTATATTTAGGTACTGCAGAAAAGCAAGCAGAGATATACACGAGTATAAGAGAACCGATGAACTTTAATTGACCGAAGCAAATTGACACGATCCCAACTTTACAGCAAACTTTATGTATGCTGAAATTAAAACTTTTACGAAACAATGTTGCTGTACAGTACCTAAAGTTTTCAAATGAGAACAGCAATTTCACAACGCAAATGTAACCCACAATAAGAACATTGCAAATCTTGAGCAGTGAGTCTAATTGTTGTCTTGAATAAACAAATGAATAATGATAGAGGTCATGAACAATTTGCTTGATTAAAATATTGTAAACTAGACTAGATGATGCCCGCGATTTCGTCTATTTGGAATTAGGTTTTTAAAATCCCGTCGATATTCGTTGATTTTCCGAGTTAAAAAATAGACTCTGTCCTTCTCGATTACAACCTGTCTATTTAGTATGTAGTATAGTGTACTAGTAGTAGAATAGGTAATCACTAATCAGATGAACAGCGCTAACTTGTTATTAGATGCAAAACCAATAAAATGTTTTCGTTGATAACAATAATTTCACAAAAGCTACGAAATCTGCTCCAATGCACAAGCTCGCCATAAAGTGGTGATCGATGGGCGGTGTGTGATTGATATATGACGAGCCATGTCACTCGCCGACTACGATCGTGTAAATCACCGCCATGTTATATTGCCCCGAAATATTACTGTGCAGTAGTGTGTGCAGTCAAATGAATGAGAAATGTAGGAATAGTTTGCTGAATTAGTTCCACGAAATAGCTTGATAAAACCATTTAGGACCGGAGGAGGATTGTCTTTTCTTCTTTATGTCTATCTAATCTTATTTATTTTTGTACGATATCTTAATATTTTTCAAAGGATAGACAATTTGGCGCCGGTTTCTCAGCCATCAGTTTAGACATCAGAGTTTTGTATTAAGTACGCGAAAAGTATTTGATACGAAAGTAATTGACTATTTTGTGCTGCATAAGGAACTGGCCGTAGAATTTAGACTATCAGCTCTAAGATCAATGCCTTTCAACGGATGTTAATAGAGCTCCAATAATCTAAATTTATGATAAGATTTTTTTAAATTGAAAATTCTAATCACTGTACAAATCATGTCCACGCAGAATGGTGGCAAGAATGCTGGCTGCATTTCCACGTTGAACAGCCAGGCGGATTGTGATTCTTTGTGCGAAGAATAAGCCAATCCTTCTATCACCAGATTTACTTTTACAATATGTATGTCCATTGAAATAATAAAATTCTACATCAATGTGTATGTCACAATAATAATATGAAATGACGATATGACGACCTCCGTGGCGCAGTGTTGAGCGCTGTTGTCTTAACGGGCGGAGGTCTCGGATTCGATCCCCGGCAGAATTAAGTTGGGAATTTATAATTTCTGAATGATCCCTGGCCTGGTGGGAGGCTTCGGCCGTGGTAAGTTACCACCCTACCGGCAAAGACGTGCCGCCAAGACATTTAGCGTTCCGGTATGATGGCTAACTGCCATGCCCCTATCAAGTTAGCCCGCTACCATCCTAGACAGCATCGTCACTTACCATCAGGCGAGATCGCAGTCAAAGGTTAACTTGTAGTGGATAAAAAAATCATACATCTATTCTAAGCCTTAGAAGTGAATATTATATGAAGTCACTGAAAATTTCCTAGTTAAATACTCGTAAATCTTCAGTCACACCAGTGTAGGTATATGAACTTGCCGTCGAGTGATGATTGATGAGCGCTATGTGATTGATATATTATAACGCACTGGTTCCGTTGTCGATTCCGTATAATATATCACTACTATCTGAAAATCAAATAAATTGGTGAAAGAACATTATCCACTTAATAAATTTTAACACATAATGTTCACGCGTTGGGTACTTAATTAATGAACTTTAGCTCTATATTATAAGTAAAGGAGCAGAGAGTGCACCTGTGTATGCGCACACACTTGTGCATTAAAATATCTCCCGCGCAGATGGCTTATCTCTTTGGAAATTGGTCGCCGCCGTGGCCGAAATTCGGTCGGGAGGACATTATTATCATTACTCCTTAGGACTATATTTATTAGTCCTATCAATTTAGTTGAGCACTCTCTAAACTAATTAAAATTGACATGTCTAATATATCTATTGAAATCCCGCGGAAAATACTATAGCAATAGAATTAGAGCTGTCAGTAAAATAGAAGCCACCATGATATTTGAAATAGAAACGCTATTTTTATCTCTTCGTGACATCGATATATATGTAAGTACTAGATGAGCCCTCTCAAAGAAAAAAATTGGGCGTTCGACTTGTAGAGCGTGCTACGCACCTGTATAAGCCTGTCCTTGTCCCCGCCATAGCGCTGTACCGCTTTTAAGACTAGAAAATAAGTCCACATTCTTTATTTAACAGGGCCCGTCTATGTAAATTGAGGTCTTTGCTGCGTGGGTACTATACTTGCATGTTGCAAAATTAATAGTTTTTAAATTGCCACTGTTGCAGATACATTAATGTATAGATATTGTTTATGATAACTGAACTTAGTGAATCGACACGATTAAATCTGCAGTTGTAACTATACGTATCTTACTATTCAGTGGAAGATAGGTAATAATTTAAAAAAAAAAAAAAAATATATATATATGTATATATATATATATATATATATATATATATATATATATATATATATATATATATTTATAATAATAAAATAATAGTAAAGTAATATTAAAACGATAATAGAATGGTAGTATAGTATGGGTGTATATGGATGCGCGACTACAAGCTTACGGAGAAGTTTCCCGTCGTTACGACCGCTCGCCAAGGGTGGGTATGGCGATGGTGTAGGAGGGAGTGAGCGCTGTCAACATCTTGTTGTGTTTGCGCGTGGGGCGATACATAAAATTAATATATTGAGCAGGTATATTTGCAATAGATCGTTTGAACGCACTGTGTTGTTGGATGCTATCTAATGTGAGGACCCTTAGCGGACCTAGCTTTAGAGCATCCGACGAAATCTTATCTGCCTCTGGTGGATTTATATACATATCATAACTACAACATATTTACACGTATATTACTAAAACAATTATTATCGCAGGTCGGGTCAGGCTGTGGGGCGTAACGGTGTCTCGCTTCAGCGATGCCTCAGCACGGCTGGTTCTGTCTGGATGTCTACCTAGTTGGACGTTCAGATGGGATTGGCTTGTTGAATCAGAGAGCTTGCTTTCTGAGCGCAGTGCAGTTCGAGTATACTTCTACGTTCCGCAAAACGTCTGACTTTACCTTGCGATCTACTTATCTAAATTACGTACGTCGTTCGCAATACTCGAACGATAACTGACCATGGTTGGAAGGACGCTGTTTATTATTGCCGAAGGTTGGATTATGCGTACGTTGCGCCTGATATCTTACTACGTTTTGCACTACGCTTGTTCAGCCTCGACACTTCAGAGTTTCATGGATTCACAACCCATGTTACTTGTAAAAGCATAGCTTCACGACCTATGCTGCGGCACATTGGCTAAAAACCATGTTACGCACAAACGACATCCTATCACCCATGGTGGTTCCGCGCTGTATTTGGTATAACATACTATTACTGAAGGGTGCATCACGCCTGTGGCTCTGTTACGTTGCGACGAACGACCCTGCAGTGCGTCCGGTGTATCCTTGAAACCTATTACAGGTATATGTGGGAGTGCACCACTCTAAAAATGCAATTATCCAGCTATACGCTGACATAAGTGGAACGCACCACTCTAAAGTATGCTCGTACATACGTTGCGCTGGCCTTCGCGATTGATGACCAAGTGGTTAAAGGGGGGGGGGGGCTGTTGACTTTTGGTATTCTTATAGAGATGTATTAGTCCATGTATTGATGTGCCTCTAGGGGTACCAAGAGAGGGAAGAAGCCTACCGTTGGTGGCGGGGAGGAGCCAGCCAGCCATCATTTATTTTTTAGAAATATAAATGATGCCATACAAAGCATCTTCCTTTTCTTTATAAAAGGTTATAAAAGGAAGGTGCTACCACTTGGGTTAGTTCGTAAATATCCCGAAGAGATTTATCTCTTCGCGATCACGTTACTTAATGCCTGTTTTAAGTTAACTGAATTACATCTAAAATCTGTATATAACTTAGTCGTTGGGATGATTGAATTCGAGGCTTCCGAAACTCTAAAAGATCTTGGTTTATTATGGACACAGCAATATTGTGAGGGTCTTACTGCTAGATGTACCACGTGCCATTTTAAAGAAATATTGAATATTATAAGTAGAGTGAGGTGTAGATGCTTAGGGACCCCGTCAGGTTGGTTACACAGTCACGCGAGTGCATAAAGTATCCATCAAGGGATGATAGGTTGTGTTCTGAAGTGTGGTCGCTTCCACACCAACGCCCTCAGTAGAGTTACGACGACCTTCGTGACGCAGTGTTGAGCGCTGTTGTCTTAAATTGGGAGGTCCCTGATTCGATCCCCGACAGGGTCAATTTGGGAATTTATAATTTCTGATTTTTCTCTGGTCTGGCCTGGTGGAAGGCTTCGGCTGTGGCTAGTTACCACCCTACCGGCAACGAAGTACCGCCAAGCGATTTAGCGTTCCAGTACGATACCGTGTAGAAACCGATTAGGGGATGGGTTTAATATATCTGCTATACCCCTAACAGGTTAGCCCACTACCATCCTAAACTGCATCTTTACCTACCATAAGGTGAGATCGCAAAGGCTAACTTGTAGATGATAAAAAAATAAGTGAACGAGCCCGCAGTCAAGCTTGCTAAACATGCAAGGGCATAACTCACACGTTTACCTGTACAGTTGAAATATTGTGGTGGAAAATCGGAGCGTATATGTTCTGCAAACATGCACACTGCACGGACCTTATGCAATATCGTCGACTGCTTGCTGGTCTCATGTCTTGTCAGTCCTGGCTTCGCGCCGCATTTGTCTAACAACTCCTTGCAATGATTCCCTATCTAGAGACTAGAGGGTTCAAGCTATGTGTTCTGCAAACATGCACATACTTTATGCAATATCATCGTCCACTGCTTGCAGGTCTCACGTCTTGTCAGCCCTGGCTTTGCGCCGCATTTGTCCAACAACTCCTAATGAGATTCGTTTAAGATCTTTCTAACTAGAGGGTCCAAGTCTGAGTTTTTTGGTGCGTCTTCCCTGTTGATATTTGCTTGGGACTCAATTTCTACCCCCGTGCTACGTCAGCTTAGCGACTCTTAAAGCTTTGTCGGTTAATCTACTGATCTCCTCGTTTTTGTCTGATCCTGCTGAGATAACTACGAGCATTGCTCTCTCTATAGCCCGTTGAGTGACTGTGAGCTTTTTAACCGCCGACGCAAAAAGAGAGGGATGTTAAAAGTTTAACGTGTCTGTTTGTGTATCTGTCTGTGCTATCGTAGCGCCCAAACGGATGAACTGATTTTCGTTAAGTTTTTTTGTGTCATAGATAATTTTATCCCGAGTGTTCTTAGCCATGTTTCATGAAAATCTGTTCATCCGTCTGAAAGTCATCAGCTTGTTTCTTAATCTGTTAGTTCCATATTATGTCGGGGGTTGTTTTAAATTTGTAATTTATACTTGTTATCAAGTCCAAAATGTACGAACCTCTCAACTGTACTTAGTTACTTACCCTTGTGTATTTGTTTTGACCAGTAATATTATTCCTGTGCTTTTTACAAAGCAAACGATTTAATTCGAATGGCCTATCAAATTAACAGGCCCGGGTTTTCATTGGAATTTCATGCGATTGTTAATTTACAATTGACGATAATATTAAATTGATTGCGATGATATTTTTGATTATAATAATATGATGTTATTATTAGTTTTGGATGCGAGGACACGAATAATGGTTTTTAACACATCGCGCGTCTGTCTGTCGCGTCATGTCATATAAGAACTTACGTAGGAGTTGAATAGCGACATATTATTTTAACACCGGTTTAAAAATACTTAGGCAATTAAATATATTGCAATACCTTTACCTTACTTAATTGGTAGGTATACTACTACTATATATTTAGGAAAGCATAGGCTACTGTAAGGAATCAGACTTAAAGAAAATAAGTATGCTACATGTAACCTTAAATAACGTTGTTATAGCAACTATTTCATTCTCTCCATAATTAAGTGCCTACTCGCTCCCATTTCTGTGATTGCCAGTTACTCATCGCAAACGTTCGATCTGAGGAAGAACAAATAAAAACCGGGCAAGTGCGAGTCGGACTCGCGCACGAAGGGTTTCGTACCATTATTAATAAATAATTACCTTATAAGGGGTAGATAAGGGGGGGGGAACGGTATTTTTTTAGACATTTTCCCCGATAAATCAAAAACTATCATAACTAAAAATAATTAAAAATCTGTTTCTGAATGTACAAAGTAAACCCTTTCGTATGATACCCCACACAGTACAGTTATCTCACATTTAAATTTCAACCCTCAGATTTTCCCCCCTTTTTAAATAAGAACAAAAATAATTTCCAATTTTTTTTAATTCCAGTGTCTTTGGGCCACTAATATACACAACTATTTCAAATTTCATGTCGATAGCTTCGGTAGTTACTGAAATAATCGAGTGTGACGGACGGACAGACGGACAGACGGACAGACGGACAGACAGACGGAGAAAGTCGCACCATAAGGGTTCCATTTTACCATTTTGGTACGGAACCCTAAAAAAGGCAGATACGAGCATAATGACACTGTTATTAAAGTGACAATTGAGCAGAGAATAGCGACAAGCTGGGAGCGCGAAAATACGTCGACACGACTGTAATAATTAGAAGTTGGCGATTCATTCACGCCGTGTACTCGAAATAATGGCTGCCACGGACGTTTTTTTAAGGATTTTTGAAGCTTGAAGGTTTTTGTGATGCTTTTTGCATATTATACATATTATGATTAATTCGTTATTATTGTTCTTATGCGTTTATGCGTAGGTTGGTAAGTACCTACTTAATTGATGTAATCGTTACTTGAATTACTTGATTTGCGGTACTCCGTAAAATAATGGTATAGTTGTAAAATGTCGAAAAAAAATCTGACTTTTAATTACTTAAATACTTTTATTTATATTTTCTTAACCTTTTTAAAGTGATTTATTTCAGCCATTGTAAAAGTAATATATATATCTAATATTATCTGATACTATTTAGATTATGCTCGCGACTTCGTCAGATTGGATTAAAGTTTTTTGCTTCCCCTGGGGGACTCTTATTTTCCGGGATAAATTAAGGGTATAAGCCTATGTATCCAAATTTCAGCCAAATCGGATTCGTAATTGTGGCGTGATCTTTCACGTGTAACAAACATCCAAACTTTCACATTTATAATATTAGTAGAATTGATTTATCACTTTTTCTCCCTAGGAAGTTTCAACAATATCAATAACAATAGTTATATAATTTGGATTTTTCATCGTTACATAACTAAACTAGTAAGAAAGTTTATCAATGTATTACACCGCAGCTCACCATTATTCAGCACACGTCTAAGATGATCGATTACACGCCGAGCTTTTCCACTCCGGCTGCGAGTATACCAGGGTACCTACGTACTGTATTGCTATTATATTTTGATATTTGAAAAATATTGTTAGATAAAAATTTAATATCTAACAATTTTTAGGATACCCCACCGCCTTGAGTAATTAAGGTTGTTTTCATACTGTAAACGTGAATAGAAATCCATGTAATTTACTATTTTAATCTTATTAAATCAACTTCCATACAGTATTACCTTCTGCATTTTAACCATACTTACTGAGAAATTGATGAGCAGTGCTTGTTTACACTCTATTCCCTGTTCTAAGTTCAAGTAAGCGTAAACTCACAAAATAGAAATTGGTATACTATTTTCGTACACATGCGTCCTATACCCATAGGATTTTTACCTACGGTATTCCGGGTCGCAATCAATCTACTTTTACGTCTTAAAGTCTTTGAACGAATTAATATAGAGAACAGCAATATACTGATTAAAAATGTCTTTGTGCTCTTAATACAAAGACTACGTGAGGCCGACTATCCCGAACGCCGTATCCGGAGCACGGGCCCGCCGGAGCACGCGAGCTGAACTCCACAATGAGCGTTAATTTAGTTGCGATGATAAACGGTAAAACCCCGCTTATTGTGCTAAAACGTACCAAATTAGCATTTCTATTAGGTACTGTTACAAAACGCTCTACTAAGATAGCACGAGACTATATAACACGTTACTGAGCCATTTGAATTATATCGGCTCAAGTAATTCTTTTCTGGTTGAATATTTTTCAATCAGAATATAGTATCGATGTACCTACCTATACTATAATTAATGATAACTACAAAGATTTAACACAAATGCTAAGTCTTGTATTCTATTATAAATGGATGGGTGTGTATTTGTTTGATAATGAATAAAAGGTCTTTCGGTACACTAATGCAAATCTTTTTATTATAATATATACCCACCTATACCATTACATTGTCTAGCATCTTTCATTCTTTACTTGTCTTCTTTACTATTACTATTTCTCAAAATTTTTTGGTAAGTAAATGAACTGAGCAAATCCAAAATATAGCTATCTAAATAACCGAGTTCCGGAAAACATAACAGGCTAATATTTCAATTAGCACTAGAAAATAGGGATCTACAAAATCAATAAACCCCGATGACCATAAACCACTACAACTCTGATTCAGGAGATAATGAGCCCTAAATTAGAACCACTGGGCCGTGAAGCGTGGATTGTGGTGCCAAAAATAATAGATACTAAATAGATAGTTACTTGGTAATTTGTCGGTACATATATGCTCATATTTAAGAACACTGCACGTTGATTTTATTTTCACAAATAAATATTGAACAATGGAGGCTGCTCGCGACTTCTCTTTTTTTTAATTGCAAGATAGGCTTGCGCTTGACGACAGTCATGCTTAGTGCAAAGCAATGATGAGGTCTAGGTTGGATCGCGCTTACCTAGAAAATGCACTCTTGCCTATATGTGGCAGGAAACACGTGCGCTGGGAGGGTGTTCCACACCGTAGCGGTTCTTATAAGAACCGTCTAGCAAAAACGCTTCGTGCGAGCTGATTGGACGTCAACCACTAAGGGTGCCAATTACGCTGACGGTTTCTTGCTGTTCTGTGGTAGAACGGAGAAGAAGGAACAAGATTATGAGGTTCCTGTACGTAGTTTGGAAAAATGTAGCCTTACTCCATGTTCACATTATAACGGTTTTTGGTTCAAGGGGGCTGGGATTTGATGCGTCATCAGGCAGTGAGTGAGTGAGTCATGAATCATGACTTTTCTTTTTATTGTATGGAAATTTACCAAGAGAAGCGAAGTTTCGGAAGACTTTTTGGGTGAACTTGCACATTGTTCTTTGGTAGAGACTGCCTGCTGTTGAAATGATTAACATTTTTATTTAAACTAGCTGATGCCCGTGACTTCGTCCGCGTGGATTGAGGTTTTTGGTTCCCGCGGGAACTCTTTAATTTTCCGGGATAAAAAGTAGCATATGTGTTATTCCAGACCTCTGTGCCTCACACCGTTCTGGCGTGATCGAGTAGGTTACAAACTACCATAAACAGTTTTGCTTGAAACTCTTGCATAGTTTTGAAAGTCTATTCTGCATTACACAATTGAGCTTTAGACTTCGCGAAACTTTCCATTGCTCGTCTGTTTGAACAATAACAAGAATACTTACACCTGCTAGTTCCAACTTTGTTTTTGCATACCAGTGTCTTTTTTCGCCAGTGAATTTCGCTTGTATTACAAAGTACATTTAGGCAGGCCACATTGTTTGAGTATCGCAATCCAGTTGAAGAAATTCAATTAATTCATTTAAAAATTAATATAAGGAAATAAAATATTTAAATAAGTAGGTAAGTATATTTTTAATCATACTTGTATTTGCTTAATCCTTAAATCCTTGTTTGTATGTTTGTTCCGCTTTCACGCCGTAACTACTGAACCGATTGCTTTGAAATTTTGCAGACGTAAAGTTAGAAGTCCGGATTAAATAATAGGGTACTTTTTATCCCGGAAAATTAAAGAGTTCCCGCGGGAACTAAAACTCCTCAATCCACGCGGACGAAGTCGCGGGTATCAGCTAGTACATAATATTGAGTCAGTTAAGATTTTTTAATATCCATCAGTTAATATCAATCTATTTCGATAAAAACGTACATATTTACTAAGAATTAATGCAGGACAATATTACAATAATTATATCTTCTTATGTCCATACTAATTGATAGGTATTTTATTATTACCTTTCCATTGAATTTTCTCCCGACAAGTGCCCTGAGTACAGCTTTTATTTCTATTCCATTTTTTCTTTTCATGAAACCAAACTATGATCCGGCTGGCACTAATGAACAGTGGAAATGCTAGGGTGCTTCCATGTTAGCGGATAACTTCAGTCAACTTTGTGTCTAATGCAAGCGTCATAGAAATCAACGTAGCGATGAAATGGTTCTTTTAATAGCAGCGCTTTTAAGCTTAGCTGAAAGAAAAGCTTATCGGAAAAGTGAATGTGGTCAGAACGACTGATAGGAAAATTTACTATACCTACCTAGTTTTACGGGTGAGTCTTTCTATAGGTATATTTAACGGGAATATACGAGTATGTATATTCGACTTTGTTTACGTCATTAGGTTTTTTGTAAATCCTATGTGAACACTTTCCGACTTATAAAGTAGCCCATGTCCTTTCTCAGGATGCAACTACTTTCGTACTGGAGGGACAGACAGAGAGACGGACAGACAGACACTTCACTTCACTTTCTACACTATCGCATAATATATGTATGTACTAGTGACTGCGCGTGGGATTTTTGAAATTCCGTCCCTGCGAACACTTTCCGACTTATAAAGTAGCCCATGTCCTTTCTCAGGATGCAACTACCTTCGTACTGGAGGGTCAGACAGACACTTCACTTCACTATCTACACTATCGCATAATATATGTATGTACCTACCAGTGACTGCGCGTGGGATTTTTAAAATTCCGTCCCTGCGAACACTTTCCGACTTATAAAGTAGCCCATGTCCTTTCTCAGGATGCATCTACCTTCGTACTGGAGGGACAGACAGACAGACGGACAGACAGACACTTCACTTCACTTTCTACACTATCGCATAATATATGTATGTAATAGTGACCGCGCGTGGGATTTTTAAAATTCCGTCCCTAAGCCTCCTCCTCATTCTGAAGGGAACTCCTGTACAAAATTTCAGCTTTCTAAGTCCAAGGGCCCTTTGATGCGTGAGTGAGTGAATCTGGACTTTCCTCTTCATATCTAGAGAATATAATGGTAAAGCGAAACGACTGCACGGTACTTTGGTTATTTGACTGTAGGCAGATTTCAAGTTATTCCATGCATTGCGAATGGGCGCGAGCTTTAATGTTGTGGTATGTTTCAGCAAATTGGAGAAGTTGAAACTATGCCCTAAAATAAGGCAGGGTGTACACAAATGCTTACAAGAATTTATTTAATTGAAACTAGTGATAATACCAATTGTAGTAGGCATTAAATTCTTTAAGCTTCTGTCTTGGACTTCTGTACATAATTGTACATATGAGAACAAAACTGTAACACAATAATAGTTTTATTTATTAAAATTTTAAAAGACAGGTATACTAATTAATTAAATAAGGATGCTTGAAGTTTTAATAAAAATGAAAATAATAATTAGGAAAAGCTAATACTCTTGTTTTATAATTTCCTATAAAATAGTTATTTATAATATAAAGTGCGAGCCAGACTCGTGTACAAAGGGTTCCGTACCACCACGCAACAACAACACGCTGTTTCAGTAAATAACAAAGATAGACGCCATAGCAACAAGTAAGAAGCTGTGAAATAACGGTAGAGCCTGACAAACAATTCGATACCCCATGAGTGGGTACGGAACCCTAATTAACGTTTTTAGGATTTATTCCTGTAGTTGTGTTGTGTGACCTTGCTTTCTGCTGAATTTCATGATTCTAGGTCAACGATATTAGATTTGATATACTGGTCAGCGTCAAAATACTCAAAATATGCGGCTAAAATGCCTGCATTTTTTTATTGCGTTGACTTCAAAACCTGATTTTTTTACAGGTCCAAGAGATCAAACTTAAGCATTAGTAGATATTAATTTCGTAGGGATAGAGAGTTGACAGACAGACGGACTACGAAGTGATCCTTCAAGGGTTCCTTTTTTCCTTTTTAGGTACGGAACCCTAAAAAACTGTCTTTTCAGTTACAATTCTTTGTAAACAAAAGAACACGTTCACCTACTTGTGAAGATATTATTTTGCACAATTCTTTTGCTTTATTTCCTTCTTCTAGCAATTTTCCAAATAACCATAGTAAAATGCGCTACAAATTCTGCACAATTTCTCAAATACTTTTTCAACTTATAAAAGTACGTACTCGTAGATAAATTGGGTAGAAGAGTGGATTTTCAACGGAGACAGAAAATGCTATAAAGTTGTTTAGTATTTTAGCATTGAGTTTTATTGCTTCAGTCAGCTCATACCCACTTCAACAAAAATAAGGTTGTTAAGCCCAACGACCAACTTAGTGCTTAACTCCGACTTTATACGTAAATGGCCTTTAGAAACTTAAATCGTCAATCAGAATTACTTGAACAAAAAATTTTGCCAACATTAAATTTAATAAATTTACTTAAATACATAACAAAAATTGCGGAACCGGCAGGATTTTAACCTGTGTCTCTATGGGAATCTCAATTTCTGATTTTAATCTGGGATTTCTTAGTGTGAGAAGCACTGTAATAAAGTATAAAATAAATTGACAATGTTGACTAAAGATGCCTACTTAGCATACAAGAGCAAGGGTTTAGGAGGAAATTTCCAAAATATTGTTTGAATGTTTTGTTGTAGGTAACTCGCTTTTTACCCGTCGTAGCCAACATTGCTATGAAAATTCAGTTTTTCCTGTACACGGAGGTCTTTCAAGTTTGAGCTACTCAAAGCCACCTCTGAGAGACATCAGACAAACCAATCCAGAGCGCCAGAAGCTAGTAGGTATTTGAATAATTTAATATAAAAAATACTTTTTAAACAACCGACTTCAAACTCCCGCGCCAACTTTACAACAACAAGCACATGCTATACAAAGTACTTATTTTATTGTTGATATTTGGCTCGACCGATTTCGATAAAATGTATATGGGACCACATGGGAAGTATGCTCTTTCAAATAAAAAAAGAATCATCCAAATCGGTCCACCCAGTCAAAAGTTCTGAGGTAACAAACATTAAAAAAAAAAAAAAAAAAAACAGTCGAATTGAGAACCTCCTCCTTTTTTTGAAGTCGGTTGAAAAAAAGAGTTGCAAACAATTCAATAAATCTGCTGTATTGTATTTTCAAAGTATTCCATTTATTCCATGATCACAAGAAAACTTTTTAATGAGTGCTTTATCGAAATTGAGCTAATTATTTATAATGTGATATGCAAAAAGATAACATAGTGGTTGATAGTGTATCGTGTATTATACTGTTTTCAGCTCGTTAAAATTATTTTACTGCGAAAACATACCCGAGGGACCATATCAGAGCAGATAAAGTTTATGACAGTGTTTAAATAGCCTAATGAAATATCCTCCTCACTCACCGCAGAGCGTTTATATGCTCGATAAAATTACTAATATTAGTTGAAGCTTATTTTTTGTATCATTTTTATAGACAACAGTAATCAGAGCAGGCAGAGCGTAAGTTAACCTTCCAAAATCCTCAATTGATGAACTTTAATGGTAATGTCTGATTCTAGTTCATGAGATACAGCCCGCTGACGAACAGACGGGTTGATGGAACAGGCTTAGTAATAGGGTCCCGTTGGCACCTTTGGTTACGAAACCCATTGTAAGTCAATGACGGAACCCTAAAACCGTACCGTAGGCTGTACCGCGTAATGCTCCCTCGCCCCCGCACCTCGTAGCTGTATGTAGCAGTTGCCACTTGTCAGTTGCATAAGCGCAAAAAACGTGAAGCGAATATTTTTTTGAAGGATTCTAAATTATTAATTACTATACAACATGAATTACTTATTTTCGATTCAAAAGCACTTCAACCAGCAAGCCCTTAATTAATTTTATTATGCTTTGCTAGTACCTGGCTACGCGCTTGCACAGTAGGACATTTAAGTCAAGACATATTATTATAAGTCACTCATAAATAAAAACAAATATAAAAACATAAGTATTGCGGTGGAAGGTGTTCATAAATACAACACGACATAGTTTGAAAACGTACCTACGTGGCCAGAATTAAAGGCCCTGACAATAATTAGCATAAACTGTAGAATTAAAGCACTCGTCGAATAGAACTGAACCAATGCAATATATGAGTAGGAATTGCTCGATTAAGGAATTCATAATTTCTAGATTTAAATTATATAGTAAATCAGTCTATACAATAATAAATTCAATTATTGGAATTACAAAATAGCAGAGCATCCTATCGACATCTGAAGACAACAAAAGGTAAAGAAATCAATTCGAATAGCGACGCATGTAGTTGGCAATATTTCAAATTCTCTCCGAGTCTATATTATTTCCTTTTCTCCCTCTAGCCCGTTACGTAATCGAGACCACACAGTATCCGCATTTGTCAGGTTGACGGCCCTGAAAATTGGATACAAAAAAATTAAAAGTGGTTCTCTTTGTTCAGGAAGAGTCAAATCTGATAATTTCCAGAGCTTGGTTTGTTCCATGCTGACGAATTTTCGCTTGACTACGCTCTGTGATTGTATGTGATGGTGCAATCTAGTGTGCATTCAAATAAGCCGCATTGTGTTCCAAGCTGCAGTGCTTTGTAAATTCATAGAAATTGTACCAATTATATGCAGTGCGCAGTTTACACGCGGCTTAATTGATACATGTATCAGCTATACTTATAAACTGTAAAGGGCCAGCTGTTGCAGAGTGGAGTCGTAACGGCTTTTTACACAATCATACTGGCATTACCTTTGCATCCGTTTGAAATATGATAGGATGGAAATAAAATACGAGGAGACAATATTATCTATAGTTCGCGAGTCGAATGTAGAGTTAATGTATGGAACATACATTTACTCTGCATTAAACTCGCGCGAACTCTATATAATTTTTTATTTTAGATACGGTGTTTTGTTTTCAATCAAACGATTTGATTATTGTTAGGAAATAGGCATTGTCATACAGGAATAGTTAGGTAACTAGGTAGTGGTTTTTCGTTTCGAAGCTCACCACTAAACCATCGAGTGGAATCGAGTTACCCAGAACGGAAATTGTAGTCTAAATTTATCCAACTGGTAATTTTACAAGAAATCAAACTATGGAGCTTCTTGAAATAGTTTTTTCTTTACCACTACTACTAACAAGGAAAATTAAAGCCTGATTCTTGTCTCTAAAGAAATTCGCTATCGTCAAAGCAAGTTCCACTCTTTATCGCGTTGATTTATTAGATACCTTTATCGTTTTTTGTTGGCAGACATTGTATAAGCAAGGTGCTCTAGCTTAATCAATTACTTAGCCCTTAACATAATCTATTCTTAGTTTAAAGTAAACACTAAAGAATGCATATTTTATCCCACGTTTTTTTTTGTTAATTTTTTTTTTATCCACTACAAGTAAGCCCTTGACTGTGATCTCACCTGATGGTAAGTGATGATGCAGTCTAAGATGGTAGCGGGCTAACCTGTTAGGGGCATGGCAGTTATATTAAACCCATACCCCTATTCGGTTTCTACACGGCATCGTACCGGAACGCTAAATCGCTTGGCGGCACGTCTTTGCCGGCAGGGTGGTAACTAGCCACGGCCGAAGCCTCCCACCAGGCCAGACCAAGGAAAATTCAGAAATTATAAATTCCCAAATTGACCCCGCCGGGGATCGAACCCGGGACCTCCGCACTTTAAGGCAACAGCGCTACACACTGCGCCACGGAGGTCGTCAAAACGGTCGTCGTTACTTTATCAGGTAATGCTAGGCGAGTGGCGTAGGTGGCGAGTGAAGTGTGGACTGTGGACATTATATTTCTTGACCTCACCACATATTATGGCGTTATAATTATGCACGTGTGAGTTTGAGAGGACACCGAAGTTTGAAAATGTGTCCTGGAAACGTATTTACTGTGTCTTTACCATTAAAATTATAAGTCTAATGGTCTTTACCACCTCCCCTGGTTTACCTCCTTCCCGTCTATTAACGTTCCTGTTCCTCACGAGATGATACCTTGTGGATATTAGCTAGTGAGCTATGTTGTTAACTACATTTATATTTTTTTATTTAATGATATAGTACCTACCAGAAACTGAAATAAAATACATAAACATTGAAAGCACATGCATAAGATTACTTACTATATTTATGAAAACTAAGTGTTTTCTTAATAGCAGTCGTATTTAATTGTGTATTTGCTTATAGTTTTCAAAATTCCAACATTTTAAATTCAAACCGTTTAACGAATGTGGACTGTTAGCACACTGTTAGTAGGTATTTTCTGTACTATTATTCGTCATCTCGTACCTTCCAAGAGAAACACAGACTGTACTCTAAAATTTTAACTTAGTTATGAGAGTTAGACAGTGACGATAACACTGTAAAAGCTAAATGAATGCAGTGCGGTTGCAGTGGCACAATGCCGTATAGCTAGAAGGAAATAATAGTATGTATGTATTCTCTCTCTCTAAGTAAGTACCTAACTCTATGTGATTCAGAAAATTTCTGGCAAAATAGTGAGTAAGGTTTAAAAATAAATTATTACGCAATATGGTTAACGCACCTTGGTACATCGGAAACACCGAGTAGTAAACCTATTGAGAACTAATAGCCACATTTTCGCTTTGAAACACATCTCACCACTTTCAGGTGGGGGACGAGGTAATAATAGCATTTCTTATTGGCTGGCTCAAGGTCAACTTTACAGAGTTATAAGTACAAAGTATATGTCACCGCGGCACTTGGGCTGCCCGCTGCGCGACAAAAATGTATCGATAAAAATTACCAGTACCTATTGGAAAATCAATACAAATAATTTTATTCAAACAGCAAAATACAACCTTATGTATGATTATAGATAATTATCTGATATATAATTTTTTTTTTTAATTGCCCAAGTGCCCAAGTTCTATACTAAAGAACTTAAGTTTTCAACAACAAAATAAATAATAAACCTCTCACCTATTCTTCTACTTCAGAATTGTTCGGAATTTAATGAAATATAAGTTTTTACTCAGTAAATTAATTTATTGGCATGCAAGTAGTCTAAGGCTATCGATATAATTAATTACTGATAGTTGCACGGGCTGCACTGGGCTATGCGTGGAAGAGACGGAGATATGTAGAACTATATGTGAAAGACAAAGAAAAACTGAAAGACATCAACGGGTTCCTTTTCATTTTTGTAAATATTTTTATTTTTTTGCGTATTGATGATTTTATTTATTATTACAAACCTACACTTACTTAGGAAATGTTATCCCATCCGTTACATAGCTGGAGGTATTGCTTCTCTTTCCACGCCATTTAATGCTACAGAGAGGCCTATTTTTCATTTTTTACTCGATCAATTTCCGAGCACGGTCGAATACGGACTGAGGGCGGCTATAGGCACAAAACGTAGCGTTAGTACTGATACTGCTAACGTTTAGCTGGTGAGGGGGCACGCTATGCTCAGTCAATTGGTTGTATGGTCTGTGATCGGAAACGATAATATTCAAAGTTGAATACTCAATTATGTTGATAGAATAATGACAAAATTTTCTGAAACCCACGAACATTGGCTTCACCATCACGTGAACGTTGCTGTGGCGATCCAGTTGCTCGACGTAACGCAGTTAGTGAGGAGACTTAAAATGACCAAACCCTTATATTATGAGCTAGTTCTTAGTAAAGAATATTTGATAGTGAAGAAGAACATAGTGTCTTCAATTAGATTAAAGAAAGACTAAGATAGGCCAGCGGACTTAGCATATGCAACCACTTCTTATATGCAAAGTCCAATGGCCCAAAATAAGGTTAAAGTTTAATTACTCATTAGTCAAATTTTTTGGCTAGATTGTAATTATAGTGCGCCACGATACCGGCAAAGACGTAATCTATTTAGCGTTAGGATGTCGTGTAGACTCCGACAAGGGGTAGGTTTAAAATATGTATACCTAACTGCCCTAACACCCTAACAGGTTGCCTGCTACCGCCCTAGACAATATGATCACTTAACACCAGGTGAGATCGTAGTCAAAGGCTAACACGTAGAAGAATAAAACGAATATATCCTAGGGGCAGGTAGACCTTAATGTGCTTTTTGGGTAATAATTATTATTTGTGGTACCTAATTAGAGCTAATCACTGGTTGTGGTGGTGCACTCTGCATATTATCCTTTCTTCGTGTTTCTACATAGTATGAAGTATCGTCGTAATTTATTTGAAAATAAAACACCGACGCATTTACCTAGTTATAATAGTTTCTTAGCTACCACCTTAAGGTTATGCACACAATAATGGTCTGTTCTCGGTAATGAAATTTGCTCAACGGGGTGGCATTCGGTGCACGTTCGCGCACTGACGGAGCAGAAATTGCCAACTAATTAAATTACAGGCCGTTGCAGCTTCAGTAGACAAGAAATTCATTTCCTAGAGGCCTTTCCTGGACCCTTACACAGTTAACGATCGATCATACTAAAACTATAAATGCGAAAGTGTGTTTGTTTGTTGGTTTGCTGGTTTGTTGGTTTATTGGTTTGTTGGTTTGTCCTTCAATCACGCCGCAACGGAGCAACGGACTGACATGACTTTTGGCATTGACTTTTGGGGCATGGATATGGGTGAGGACTTGGTGAGTGACATAGGCTACTTTTTATCCCGGGAAATTAAGGTGTTCCCGTGGGAAAAACAAAAACCTTAAACCACGTAGACGAAGTCGCGGACATCAGCTAATATTATATAATACTTTTTTTGATTCCCGCGGGACCTCTTTAATTTTCCGGGTTAAAAGTCCCCGGATACAACCTAACCCTGTACTAAATTTCATCAAAATCGGTTGTACAGACACCCTTTCACATTTATAATGTTAGTATGGATTTAAATATAAAACTGCGACCAGTTTACAGTCATTTGATTAGGAAACGATGTAACTTCAGGATCTATCTTTCTACCGAAATGGGATCTGCATAGATATATGGGATATTTAACCCCCGACGCAAAAAGAGAGGGGTGTTATAAGTTTAACGTGTCTGTCTGTGTATCTGTGTATCTGTCTGTGGTATCGTAGCTCCCAAACGGATGAACCGATTTTCGTTTAGTATTTTTTGTGTCATAGATAATTTTATCCCGAGTGTTCTTAGCCATGTTTCATGAAAATCTGTTCATCAGCTTTTTTCTAGTCGGGGGGTTTTTTTAAATTTGTAATTTATTTTGATATGAGTACTTACTTACCTAAAAATGATAAATTTGACTAGTATACCTACACGCAAACTTTTGAAAACCGTCTATATATGTAATTATCACGTTTGAGTTCGCGTACTCACGTGTAAGTTTATGAAAGTGGTTAAAATAGTATATTGTAATACAAGGGTGGAAAGTAGGTTATTGCAAACGAGCTGTCATTAATAAGCCCGAGCCGAAGGTGAGGGTTTTTAATGTCACGAGTTTGCAATAACCTTCACACCCGTGTATCACACGACGTTTTTCAATACAGTTGTGGGAAATAGTACAAAAATATAATCAATTTATCACATATAAAATAAAAAAAATTCAGCAAATGGCGCGTATTTACACCTGGACATATTTTTTTTTCCAACGAAACTAGGCTACGGGTTCGTACCTACGCGTATACAGCCTATTCGATTTTTGTCAAATGTTGAAAATAATTAAATTAAAACTGGTAATTAAATATAATCAACAACCATTTAAAAGAATTTTGAAAATTCAATGCTAAAACGTACGGATTCATTCATTTTTCCTCGTAAAAAGCCTATATCCGATTATATTCTATGTATGAAAACTCCTTGCTAATAAACTTTTTTAATTGACTTGGAAAATTTAAAACTAAACTACAAAAGTAAGTGTCGAGCTTGTAAAAGTAAGTCACGACCGTGTAAAAGTAAGATGCCTATGCGAAAGATTCAATTTTCGAATCATAACTACAGCCTCTGAAAGTGCGCCATGTTTGACAACTGTATTGAAAAAAATTATTTGTCGGTTGAGGATTATTAGTGCACCCAGAAAACCTTACTGATTCCGCTAATTGATCTAGTAGGTATATTATACTCAGAAAAAAACAGAAGAACTTGAGAATTTAGTTTATTTTATTTAGAATTTAATTAGCTCGGCTTGCTCGGCATGCAATAGACTCGTCTGAACTCGTCGTACTTTCAAGTGCACACAATTAATGCTTTGTATCATACCGCATAATCGCATATTTTCGCTTTGGCATAAGACAGCGAGGTAAGTACTAGAATAGGCATGTTGACCAAGAATCAATGAAATTTTGAATTCATCTAATGGAATACGATTCATGGATTATAAAAAACGTATTTATTTTTCTGTTTCGAGTGAGATTGCTATTTATTTTGATAAAATATAACTATAAAATACAGCAATCCGCCATATTGGACAAAACACCAAGAAGCGAATGACGTCACAATTGTTTGTTTTCGAGTCACTATTGTTTACTGCACACTGCACAGAGTACATTGGTAAAAACAATAGTGACGTCACTAACGACGCCATGACACCGCCGAACGTTTTGACGTGAATTTTAAAATTTAAATTTCAAATGCTAATCTTGATCTCTTATCTACCAAACTTTATTTTTCTGCTGAAATAAGATATTTTTTCGAAATAGTAGATACTTCCGAACATAATCTGACCATTTTTCAAAATCAGTCATCATGCCTATTCCATCAAACTACTGTGTACCTAACATATTTTTAAGACCAATACTTTTATTACAATATCAGGGAATATTGCTATAACCAAATATCTGACAGTAAAACTTACATTTGAAGTGAACAAGTTTTTTAGGAAACAGAATAACTATACAAACAAATTCGGTGAAGCTTAAGTTACAAAGATAAACAAGTTGGTGGTTTCGGTAAGCTGTTGTAAAGCCGGGGAAGCTTGTGGCTGCTAAATAGAAGGCAACATCCGGCTAAGTCCGACACACAGGCAAAACCAATGTAGTCTACATTGTACGAGGTTTAAACTCTAACCAACTTGTGCATCAACTGTTAAATACCGAACTAATGAATTAAGCGCGGTTTATAAGTATAAGGATTTTTATTATTTTACATTTCGCAGTTGGTTACATTGGATACACATATGATGATATGAGACTAGTTATTAAAATTTTTAGGAATTAGGTTTAAGGCAGACGGGCAAAAATTCACCCAGTAAACTCGGCAAACTCATTTTAATTCGATTTTCTTTCTTTCTTTCTATAGTATTTGAGGTAGGTATTTGGAATGGTATGTTTATAATACAATGAATAATAAATAATAGGTACGAGTAGTGTTCCACGAGAAAACTGAGTCATCTTTTTTTGCCAATGGTTTAGGTACGAGTGTACGCCGTTAGTTTTTGTATCCAAAGCCCGAGAGACTTGTACATCGGACTTGTACAGTGATGATACCACTAGATATTTATCGAAAAATCACAATACGATAGGTACTATAATATTGTCTACTTCTGTTCGCGATACTGACTTTTCCAAAAGTTTAAAATAGACAGCATCATCAGTAACTAGTAGGTATTTTAAATACTTGTTGACGTATGTAAAAGTATAGTGTTCGTCACATAAATCTGAGTGTAAAGTTATCTTTTGGTAAAATGCTTTAAAGCTAAAAGAGGAACATTGAAAATCAGATGGGTAATTTAATGAAACCTTGTAAAACAAATAAGCATTCGTTTAACTTTAAATACTTTAATTGTACTCGTGGAAACAGATACTCTCTGTTCATTGAGTAGCCTAGATTAATTGTTTAATGAAAAAGAAAATACTTCTGGAGCAGTAAGCAATTCCGCTTTTTGCGCAACAACTTGATAAAACTTCAATGTTCAGTATTTCGCATTGTACGTAATGGTTACAGATCTGCGGTTACTACCTTAGGTATTTACCTGCCTTATATAGTCGCAATAAGTTGCAGAGGTAAAGAAGAAAGAATAAATAAGTAGTTCATTCAGAACCTTTAAGCTTTAAAGTTTTAAAATGTTAATTAATGTCTAGTGACTGTTTTTTATTTTGTTAGACTACAAGTTAACCCTTGACTGCGATGTCACCTGATGGCAAGTGATGATGCAGTCTAAAACAGTAGCACGCTAACCTGTTAGAGGTATGGCATTTATTGGTTTCTACACGGCATCTTATGGGAATACTTAATCGCTTGGCGGCACGTCTTTTCCGGTCGGGTGGTAACTAGCCACGGCGAAGCCTCCCACCAACGACAACGACAACGCCATCATCTAGTGAAGACATAGAACGCATGTACCTAACCTAACTTACTCCGAATAGAGGACCTGAGAATCGAAGAGGAAGTCGAGGACGTCTTAGGACTAAGCTACGCTGCTCTAGTGGATGATAAATCAATATATCCATTAGTATTTTGTTTGTTAGGATAAAGGGCTTATCTTCGCCGGAATTTGTTTTAAGCCGATTAATTTGGAGCGCGCCCGCCGAGTGGAGAAATATAACGCCCGAGAGGATCGAACCGAATCTGTAGGCCGATCTTAACAAATGGCTTTATTGGGTGTCTTGACTTATTGGCTATTGCCCGTTGCCTTACTGCACATTGTTTTGTTGGTCGATAAGCTTTTGACTTGATTAATTATGATAGTGTTTTTTGTTCGAAAGCTTATATTGTACACTCAGACTTAAGAGATAAATGCAATTCGGATCCATCATTTCCTGTATTCCAGTCCAACTACGTGATTATTTTACAAACTATAATAAATATTGTTTTACTAAATAGTATGTAGAGTACATGATTAATCCAGTAAGGCCTCCTCATCGCGGGCATCATCTAGTATTGAGTATTGAAAAAAATAGTTTGTAGTAGCATATTAAAAAGAGCTTAGTAGATTTGTTCAAAGTTCTCGTCTACCTGTGATGATGTGGAATCGATAAGCTGTTTATAAATTTAGTTTATTTTATAATGAAGTCAAACCGAGATTTCAGTTAGATTGAATTTAATATTTTTTAACTATGAATGGATTTTGAAAAATAGATAGACAGACAAACACACTTTCATTTAAAATATTGTATAGTACTAGCTGATGCCCGCGACAAGGTCAGCGTGGATTGAGGTTTTTTGGTTCCCGCGGAAACTCCTTAATTTCCGGACCTATGTGTTAAGTATTCCAGACTATAATCTATCTCTGTGCCAAATTTCATCCAGGTTTCCGTTCAGCCGTTCGGGCGTGATTGAGAAACAAACATCCATCCATACATCCATACATACATACATACATACATCCATACATCCATCCATCCAAACTTTATAATATTTATTTGATACTAGATGATGCCCGCGACTTCGTCCGCGTGGATTGATGTTTTTGATTCCCGCGGGAGCCAATTTTCTGGATTAAAAAGTAGCCTATGTCCTTCCCCGGGATACAACCTATCCCTGTTCCAAATTTCATCAAAATCGGTTGAGTAGTTGGGCCGTGAAAGCGTAGCAGACAGACAGACAGACAGACAGACAGACGGATAGACAGACAGACACACTTTCGCATTTATAATATTAGTATGGATTTGATTTATTTGATATGTATAGTATGGATGGATCAATACAAATTAAATACTTAAAATCTCTTCTTCGGTAAATCGCATTATAAATAGAAGTGAAGGGAATATTAGTCACTATTTTTTATTAAGTGGTTACAAAACCTAGTTATTCTGCTCACCACAGTACCTTACAGCTGTTTCATAGATCACAAGGCTTGAACACTTGATTGATTACGATGAAACACAATGTGCTAAGGCATTATAAAATGAAATTCACCATGACTTTCTATTTCTCGTCATTGACTTTGTTACATTTAGTTAATTCATTGTTCACGCTTTGGAAATTCGACTTCATTATTTTCTTTTTAAATCATCCCTCACTTTCCCTATATATTTTGGCATCGAGGCCTAATTCAGGTCGAACCACTATAGTCATTTAAATTGAGTAGGTATTCATCAAATCAAATAATCAATCAATCAAATAATAAATATTATAAATGCGAAAGTTTGGATGGATGGATGTATGGATGTTTGTTACTCAATCACGCCCCAACGGCTGAATGGATCTGGATGAAATTTTGCACAGAGATAGATTATAGTCTGGAATAGCACATAGGCTACTTTTTATCTCGAAAAATGAAAGAGTTCCCGCGGGAACCAAAAAACCTCAATCCACGCGTACGAAGTCGCGGGTATCAGCTAGTATTTGTTTAAGCATAGGTACCTAATAGTTTTTTGTTTGAGTTATATTATTGTATTATTCAAAACAATAACATATTTAGTTCAATTAATACGATGCCTAGGTACTAAAATTCTACATCAATGACGATGCCAATACAATGCTACAGGGAAAAGTATTTTATTGACAAAGTTCTTGATTTCCTAGTGAACTAACAATCCAACTGAACTGAATAGAGAACAGAGAGCGTTATACGGATGATCGGATACTAAAACACTAAAAATGCATTGCAAACTTCGCTACTATTATTTCAATGTTCCCGTCAAAATTAAAAAATCATAAAAACGTTTCAATTTTCCATTCAAATATGAGTAGCTTTTGATATTTTATGCAATTTGACATTTTAATCAACATCAATGATTTTATATTTAATCCAGACTCCAGTTGAAGAAAACCAAATAGTTTGTGTTACCTGTGGTTTAACCACAAAATCGGCAAGCGTTTAGGGCGTAACTCTACGAGCGTATAAACTTCTCTTTGAAGGTACGAAAGGTCTCTTAGAAAATGCTTAAAATTTTGAGAGAGTGGGAGAAAAACCATGTTTTGAATTTCGGGATATCGAATAGTCTTTACTCAAAACAGTACTGGTGTACTTAAAAGTATACATATAATGGCCGTTTGGACAGACCACCAGACATCTGTCGTTGGCCCCATATTTTACAGATAAAAATATGGGGCTTCATTCATTCAGCATATCATCACCCACTACTCACTAACATTACTAATTGATTTCTTCAAAATAACTTTACTCAGCACTTGACTCTATTACGAATAAGTAGTTTCCAACCCCCATCGTAAAATAATATTTCTGTTAGCTGCTAATGGCCGTTTAAACAAAGTGCCTGCGTTATAGATATTTTTTCCTAACTCCTGACTCATCATTAGCTAAGTGAGGTTAACATCAGACACGCCTTCCCGACCCCTAGCATTTCCTTCGGAGATGGATTAATATTGCGAAAACACTTCAGATTTATTCGATACTCCCTATTTCCTTCAACAGAATGTGTTACGGATATTAGGTGTAGGTTCATTGGAGGTCTTCAAGGAAGACTCCTTGGTGTACTGACAAGAGCTTATTCATTCTAACGCCGTGAATTGAAACGAGGTATTACCAGAAAGACCCTCGTCGTTGGCCTTTACGTCTTGACAGACGATTTATGCACTGTCCAGGCAACACTTTTTCCTATGGCTAAACAAGCTGATACGCGAGCGACACTTACGGCCACAAATGGGTCAGCTGAACCTGTACCAGGAAGACCATGACCACACAAATACAAACTATTTTCAACTCTGGTTTCCTAGAATAGCGGCACTGTTAGAGAAAATAACCTTTCATATTTGTTTCAATGGAGACAGTATCAGTGACTTCATGCAACGCTATGCATAATATAGTGCTCGTTGTGTGACGGCTCTGCCAGAGAGCTTCATGGTTGCTGAAATTGAAATGTACATGTTTTTACATATCAATTTATCCGCGAATACATTGGTTAAAGTCTGGTTGTGTGCTCAAGGTTAAAGCGTGATTGGGAATAGCCAGAAATATGCGGGTTCGAATACAGGGGATTGTGCTGTTCCAGCAGGAATAAATAAAAATCATCTCACAATCATTCATCACACATCAATCATTTCACATATTTTACAGAAAAAATACACAATATTCACCTATAATAATTGGATTAAATCTTATTGTTTCAGGTACTTATTATTTTCTACTCGTTGCAAGCGGATGAAAGTTATTCGTAAAAGCACATACGTTCTAATGTAAGTACATAATGTAAAGTTATATCATATCATACCAATATTATAAATGCGAAAGTGTGTTTGTTGGTTTATTGGTTTGTTGGTTTGTCCTTCAATCACGCGGCAACGAAGCAATGAAATGACATGATTTGGGTATAGTTGGGGACTTGGAGAGTGACATAGGCTACTTTTATCCCGGAAAATTTAGGAGTTCCCGTGGGAATTAAAATAACTTATTCCACGCGGACGAAGTCGCGGGCATCTGCTAGTATTTGAATACATATCAAAAATTTTAATGAAAATTGCGAAAAACAAGAAGAAAAATCTATAATAGCTTCGTACATTAAGAGAGAAGAACGCCTGTTGACCTCAAAGCTTTGGTGTAAATCCGCACACCCAATTATTCTCCGCAATATAGTCGGCTAGGAGCGTCTTACAGATGGCTCTTTAGGACGGAGACTAGGTCTCGCAAATGTTTCTACATACCTACATAAATCATGTATTATTCAGGATATTAGGTAGGTACATACGTGTTTCTATGCTTTTTTTAAGGTCACGTTTTATTGAGTTTTTTTTATTCCGGAAGTTTACTTAGTTTTGCCTCAGTTACTCTGAAAAAGTAAATAACTAAGGAGGTATTTATTTTCTATTTGTAAAATAAAACATTCCTATTATTATCAAGGGTATAGAAGAAAGGCGGTTAACCATTTCACGAAAACAATAATACAAAACCATACAATACAAGTAGCCTGTACGTACTGTAAAGGCAATGAATAAAAAATATGTTTAAAATAAAAATTGCAAGATTTGTTAGGAAACTTGAATAGCGGTCGCGACTCGCTAGTTGAACATTGATAAAAGATTTAGTTCGAGGTTTAAGGACGGAAGTACTGTAATAGGGGGAAACATCCTTTTCTGTTCCGACATTTTAGTATAGCAAAAATTAAAATTTCATTATCGAATAAATACCATTCGCTACTCATTGAGATATAGTATGATGTAATTAAAAAAAGTGGTCAAAAAATCGTATAGTAACGGCAGAAAATTATTGGGAAATTCAAGGAAATCTCAAAAAAGGTCTTATCGCGTTCCGACTATTGTGATTTAATTTGAGACATTATTTAGACAAAAGTTATTTTAAATTGATCGTAAAAGATCAAAAAACACTTTAAATAAATAATATTTTCAATAAAACTTATAGTTTTTTTACAATCTGGTTCCAAACATCCCTCATTTTTACAGCACGAATTTTTCATACAAATTTAGTACGGGCGCGCGCATCACAAAATTTCGTTATATATTCATGAAATACGGCAGTCATTTCGCATACGCCTGCGGGCTCTCAAGGCGTGAGGTTGCGTCCCGTTGCTCCTGAACTGACGTTTGTCACTGTTAGTATCCGTACACAAACGTCAATGCATCCACTACCATTGAACAAAACTAATCATCGATATTTATACGTATAAAAAAAATGTAACTGGACGATTTCTGTATATAAAATATTTATTTTGAAAATTTAATTGGTGGTTATTTTATTATTCACTGAGCCCAAAACGGTATTTTATTCTCTGTCTTATTTTGCCTGTTTTGTGCACGAACTCCACTAAAACTAACTTTGAATGGGTATTTTGGTTCTTATAGCTCAGTCTAAGTAGATTTTTTTCTTTTATAACAGTCGTCCGAAGGGGGAAACTGGCGAAATATCAATTTCGGGTCTATGGGGTACCTAATGCTGATGTTCATTCTGTTTTGGTCTCGCAGAAAAGGGCTGTTCGTGCCATATACAAAACTAAATTCAAAGAAGTTGAAATTATGACGATCCACGACCAATACATAATTGAAAACTGGATGATGCCCGCGACTTCGTCCGCGTGGATTTTTGATTCCCGCGGGAACTCTTTAATTTTCCAGGATAAAAAATACCCTTTATCCTTCCCCGGGTACCCTTTGTGTTATTCCAGACTATAACCTATCCCTGTACCAAATTACATCAAAATCGGTTGAACAGATGGGCCGTGAAAGCGCAGCAGACAGACAGACAGACACACTTTCGCATTTATAATATTAGTATGGACTGAATGATGCTAGCGACTTCGTCCGCGTGGATTAAGGTTTTTGATTTCCGCAGAAACTCTCATTTTCCGGGATAAAATAGCCTATGTCCGTCCCCGGAATACAACCTACTCCTGTACCAAATTTCATCAAAATCGGTTGAACGGATGAGTCGTGAAAGCATACAACCAAACAAACAAGCAACCAACAGACACACTTTTACGTTTATAATATTAGTATGGATTATGGATATTATGGATTATGGATATTATGGATTAAGTATAATATGTGTGTAGTAGGTCTGACGACCTCCGTGCGGCGCAGTGCTTTGCGCAGCCTTAACGTGCGGAGGTCCCGGTTCGATCCCCGGCAGGGTTTGTAAATTTATAATTTCTGAATTTCCCTGGTCTAGCCTGGTGGGAGGCTTCGGCCGTGGCTAGTTACCACCCTACCGGCAAAGACGTACCGCCAAGCGATTTAGCGTTCCGGTACAATGCCGTGTAGAAACCGAATAGGGGTATGGGTTTAATATAACTGTCATGCCCCTAACAGGTCAGCCCGCTACCATCTTAGACTGCATCATCACTTACCATCAGGTGAGATCGCAGTCAAGGGCTAACTTGTAGTGGATTTTTAAAAAAATGTGCATAAAAACATCAACAAATTCAAGAATGAAAAAAAGTAACCATTCAAGAAAATATATGAATTTTTAGTGCTTCTAGACTCTGAAAAATTAGTTAGGTATTCATTTGTCGGTAACAGTATGCGTTTTTATAATAACTCCCAAAAGAAATATTTGAGATGCCAACAAGGTCAAAGTTTTTGTAAAACGTCAACTATTGAAAAGTCCTATTATACAGTGTAAAGGTGTATGATACCTACAGGGCGCGTTTGGAACCCTCGTAGCTTTGATACCGTTGTCCATCACGTCTTATACTTTGTAAACGTGACGTTCAGGTTTACTGTGTAGGTACCTACTTATCTATACTTAATATTATAAATGCGAAAGTGTGTGTGTCTGTCTGTCTGTCTGCTACGCTTTCACGGCCCAACTACTCAACCGATTTTGATGAAATTTGGTACAGAGATAGGTTACATCCCAGGGAAGGACATAGGCTACTTTTTATCCCGGAAAATTAAGGGAACCAAAAAACCTCATTTTTTGTTGTTGTTTCCAAATTATATCTGTCGGTTTAGTTGATGGGTAAAATTACAATTATAAAGGTTTGAAATAAATAAAAAAGTACCTTTTATTTATTTCAAACTAGCTGCACTATTGGTAACTATCGCCAGGAAGGCTGATTCAGTATTAGGTAGGTGTAGGCTCTCCTCTTATGACGATAGTGAAGGACTGCCCGCATGCTGATGGGGTCTGACTACTTATCGCCTCTCAAAGATGTCTTATGGTTGCCTAAAATTAACAATGACTAACACATCTTTGAGCGGCCATGTCTAGTGAACGGCCCGATGAATAGCGTCAGTTTTTATACTGTTTACATAGGTACTGCGCATACTTTAATACTGTACAAGAATCAGCCTTCCTAGTTATGGTTCATTTTTGGTAACCATAGTACGTGTTTGAGCGGCCAGTCTATCTAGTGAAAGGCTGATCTGCATGCAGGCAGACCTTCACTATCGTCATCAGTGGAGAGCCCTACACCCACCTAATACTGAATCAGCCTTCCTGGCGATAGTTACCAAAAGTGCAGCTATCTCATAGTCAGTACCTACATGATATTATAAACGTTTTTTTGCTGTCATAAAACTTCGGTTTGTCAAAATGTGACAAGGATAATTTTTATTTAAATCAATTATATTAGGTACTTTATACTAATAAACTTTATATTGTAGTAATAAATTGCGGTTTTATTTTCCATTTCAAAGTGCTATAAAAGTTTCACATCAAAAACTTAATAAATAATGGAAAAGGTTTTTTAGGATGAGTTGTGTCGTTTATGATGAATCAACGGGACTTTACCCAGCTTGAAAAGTAAATTCTACTGAGGAGAGATGACAATAACTCAGCAGTTTATAAAAACAAAAAAAATTGCAATAATGTACCTAGAAAATAATACACAATATATAGGGAGCTACATAGATATATGTACATACATAATGTATCAAGTATTACTCTGATTTAGATGGCTGTTAGTGGATAGTTTCCATGCAACATTAGGAAAATCATAAGTTGATGCTACGTTAGTTGTTACGGATATGTCTCAAACCCACCAGCATCAATTGATTTTCATAGCTTAGCTCTAGGGGAAAGGGGTTCAACTAAGCAACGAAGTTTTTCACATAATGAGGAAAGGAAACACGTCCTTCTAAGTATTTATTACGAGAGAGGGAATGACAGCATGACAGTCACGCAGCTTACTTACGTCCATAATGTTCCCTACATTACACATTATACTAGTTGAAGTATGGAACACAGAAGCTGACTAGTTACTTCTCAAACCACTTCATCTACATCGCACATCTCAGATGGAAATGGAATCTCCTAGTGCTGTCTTACACCGTTTTTATACTATTTATGCAGAACTACTACTAATACTAAGCGCCATTTTTAATTTAATTTATTTTTCTACCTAAGCATACAACCTTTATCAAATAAACACCTATCTTTACCTATACCTACTCATAGTTATAAATCAGTTAGCAGGAATCAGCCGGTTGGTATATTATCAAGAAGCACCTCTACAATCCATACTATGATATTAAAAATGCCAAAGACGTGTAATTGAACGGCCCATTATTTCAACCAAGTTGGTATAGAGTAAGGTTACATCCCGAGGAAGGACATAAGTTACCTTTATCCCGAAAAATTGAGAAATTCCCGCAGAAATAAAAAAAAATTAACGAACGCAGACGAAGCCGTAAGTATCATCTAGCTATCAATCAATAAATAATATTCTTTGTGCCATAGTGAGATAGTTGATCGCATATTGTGTGCTCCCGTGGTAGGGGCTGAATCCTTCTATGTGTGCCTGCGTAGACTGTGGTTGTATGTGTATAGAAACAATTGACAGCGGCTGACAGGAACGCCTAGATGTCGGCCAAGGGTAGGACCCTTAACCAGCGCAGAATTTAACTTATGTAAAAGTTATTTAAAAGGGCTAACCTATTAGTTATATTTAACCCATATCCAGTCGGTTTCTACACGGCATCGTACCGGAACGTCTTTGCCATGGCCGTAGCCTCCCACCACCCAATTTGGTCTGAATTATAAATTCCCAAAGTGTCCATGCCGGTAATCGAACCACGCGAAGACGACAGCGCTCAACACTGCGCCAGGGAGGTCGTTAAATACGTTTAGTATTTTAAACATAAAATACTATTATATATTCTGTGGTATAGGTAAGATAAATAATTGGATTTTTATCTTAAAAGAATTGTGTTCAAGGATAATCGTGACAGAAGATCGAAAAGAGGCTATTTCATCCCTCGCCCCGAGGTTCGGGCTCACGCCCGACCGAGACGTTAGGCGCAACTGACACGCCCGGCGCTTGTTTGTTTTTATGAGAGGAAATGTGTAGAAAAGCCCCACATTTTGGAAACGAAGCAACGTCTTATAGCACAGATATAGGAAGAATTGCGAAAAACGTACATTTTTAGTTACATCATATAACAAAAATATTTTTAATAATTTCAAACTTACTACCCCTTTCTGCATGAACGCGTAGAGGTATTAAATTGAAATTAAAATAGATAAGTGGAATAAAAATACTATAACTTTTACTTGTATACCTACAGGTTTGTACGGAACCCTCGATGAGCGAGTCCGACTCGCAGTTGGCCGGTTTTTTTTTTATATATTTATAGCGAGCAAACGAGCAGGCGGGTCAACTGATGGTAAGTGATTACCGCCGCCCATGAAAATTTGCAGTGTATGATCCAAATCTATTTATGTAGGGTATAATTTTCCAACTAGCCGGATATTTTCAATCGGCAAGCGTGTTTCCAGTTTCCATCCCCTTCATTCTACTTTTTTATCCCATTACAATATCCTGTAGGTACTTATAGTCCCAACGATAGGATGCTCCGGCAATTAGACCCATCAGTGATCGGATTTCTTAGTTCCGAATTGTATAATGATTTTTATTTATTTTCACGGCGATATCCATCAATTAAGTACTTAAATAAATAATAGTATACAATTTTTGTAATTTTTAGCTTGCTATACAGGTCTTCAAGACAAGACCGTGTCCTGTGGAATGTGGAGAATCATGCAGGAGACCTTCGTTCAGCAATGAACGTCTATCGGTTGAGGCGACGACAGCAGATCTGCTATGTATATTAGTAAATCTATTTGACCTGGTTTGATAGAATAGACAATCTAAATTAATAATTGCTCATACGACAGCTCAAGTGTAATTGATTAAACGGAAGAAGAAGGTCGTACACCGGATGGATACACAAGATCAATGACAATACAAATCTCTACCATACATGGTATACGCATCATGTATGGAACTTACATGCGTTAGATGTTCAGTGATCACCATTCGACTCATAAATCTACATAGTAAGTAGGTACTTATTTATAGTATTGTTTACTTATTTTATATTTACAAACTTACAGCAAAACATTGCAAAAACGTGTACACTCACTAAAATAGTAAACCAAAACTCAAAAAGGAATTTTATAGAAGGGATTTTTTTGAAGTAAGCATTATATGCATTGACTTATTAGTAAATCGATGATTAATTAAATATGCATTATGATGGTGCGCTGCTCAAGAATACAACAATTCGTTTGGAAATTTCTTGTTTTAATTTAAGATGCCGTCCTTGAAAGGTAAGCGCGTGTTAGCAATAAACCTGATTTATTATCTATTCCGGGTTAGCACAAACCACACATGCTAGTCATGTGACAGACACTTAGGGCGGTTTGTGGTTTAAAGCTTGAATTAATGTAACGAAAGTGCGATATTTAAAGCACTGTCCCAGCTATGAGGGTCATAGAGTAAGCCTTACTTAATATTCATAGAGCTTTCAAAATTAGATTCTAAAGCTTCCATTGCTCGGATTATGTCTTTGAATAATTGTATGGTGATTTTCTGGCCCATGATTATAACGACAAGCTAACAAGGGGATACCATTAAATATACCTACTCTTGATAAAGAGGTCGAATTTTACTTGTGTGATAGTCACTGTGTTATAACCATAACCTAATTTTGTTATTTTTTATTTAATTGATGGTATGAATTGTTATTGTGAATAATACTGAATGTTTCTAAGCGAGTAGGTATCCTACCTAGGTAGGGTAGGTAGGTTAGGTACCTTTCGTTTAGGTACTTGATAGGTACACTGGATGCTCCCAAGAATAATTTAAAATAAATATTCTTAAAGTTCACTGCAATCGATAGGACAATTGGGGCTGTAATAAACCAATTTTGAAATCGTTAAGAAGTCGAGTCACATTCGGCAAATTCACAATTTCATCCTCATCAATAATTCAGCCATATTTACTGGACGCCTCGCGCCTTCCGATTGTAGTGACGTAACTCAGCCTATGGCCTGCTCCTGCACTGCACGATTTTTATTCTGGAGCGCTTTGACCCGACACTCTATCACTTTTTTGTTTCATGAATTTAGCTGCCTCCGAACTTGGCACTGGTACAATTGCGCTACAGTAAAGCGAAACGTGAATTGAAAATATATCGTTCAGTACCTAAGGCTTGAAGAGAAAATAGTTCGTCCTTAGTTTCTTCAGTAGAAATTAGTCTCGGTGCTATAGTTTTTTTTACCACGAAAGCTATTACTAGCGTAATCGAATCTTTGAGATAAAACTGCTGTTTTAGTTTCTTTAAAAGATTGCAAATAAATTGCAATATTTACGTTTCTGATACGAACCGCGTGTGGAACACCCTCCCAGCGCACGTGTTTTCTGCCACTTATAACTTAAGTACCTTCAAGGCAAGAGTGAATAGGCATCTTCTAGGCAAGCGCGTTCCAACCTAGACCGTCGTCAAGATTATCGTCAAGCGCAAGCCTATCACGCAATTTAAAAAAAAATATATATATATATATTCGAAGTAATCATTGGATTTGTATATGTTTTTCTTCATTAAACGGATATCTGCTTTAGATTTATAGTTACTAGATGAATATAATTACGTTTGCGCCATTTCGGATAAATAAGTAATAATTAAAATTGTACAAACAAAACAGTAATGCCCCACTGTATTAGTGTGCTATAAAAAGGTACCTACCTAAGATATCATGTAATCTAAAGTTATTTCAGTATAAAAACCACTCTTTTCTATCTCCCGTACTAAATAACAAAGAGAACGAAAATACCGAGACCTCAGAGGTGGAGCGCTTGATTTCATTTAAATAGTGATGCTTTATTTTACACACGGACTAGCAACCTAAAAAAGTTCTATTGATACAGTTAATTTACTATGTTATTTTTTCCGATTTATATGGTTTAAATAAAATTCATCATAGACATTCGACTCAAACAACTTCGAACAAAATAACTGTAGAGTAAGTTTAATATTACATTGTATTTGGAATTACCTACTTGCTGCAAATCTGTTATCCGCATTTCGAATTAGGTATAGGAAAGAAAGTTCAACCTTCCAATTTAAATGCATGAATCTATTCAAAAGCAGTTATCAAAGTCAACTTGAATAAAAAAAGATTAGAATTTTGAATTTTATGAAAAGCTAAGTTTTTTATCAACAAGACACGGCTCCAGTCAAGTCCGTTGCTAAGCGTTGACCCTTTTGATAAATAACGTAGCATACTTTATCTAAGATCTTCACTCAGGGTCGCGTTGCTGTTGTCGTGTTTTTCTGTCCAAACCCAAGTAACCTTGTTCGTTGATGGAATGTACGTGAATTCGAAGATTTGGTACATTGAATTAGTCACAGAAACATCTTATTCCGAAATTCAAGGCTATTCTTCCTTTAAGTATACCGTTTTCTAATACGGTCTACGTCAACAAACACAGTATACATCGAATGATGCTCGAAAGTAAACATAAAAGCCTTCATTAAACCCTTTCCATTTGAGCCTTTTGTTGCGTGTTGCCAGAAATGAAAAGCGAGTTAACAAACACTCCGAGCCGGGATTAGTCAGTAGGTATAAACCGATCTGCATGTCACGCTGCGTGATCATTTCATGACATACGAGTATATTATGAAACTGGCATGAACGAGGTTGCAGCTTTCTTGTTTGGTTACTCGTATTTGAAAAGTATGTGACTTTATTGAAAAGTAGATGGTGCCTGCGGCTTCTTCCACGTGGATTTAGATTTTTGCAAAATCCGATCGGAACTCTTTAATTCTAATGAATAAAATCTGTGTATCTTTCCAAGTCTTTAACTTTATCCAGGTTGCAAAAAAATACGTCGATCTCTGCTGCAGCGTGATTGAAGGACAAACCCACAAAACACCTTTGCATAGCACAATGAGGATGATGATAATAATCAGGGCTTATGACCGTAACTTGTTCGCAAAATCTTGTTTACATTAAGTATTTTCTGTTAGCCTGTAAGTTTCATCGAAGTGAATTGTAAAATTCTTTTTGAAGCAATAAACATCTTACACCCAAAAAAAATCTTCGCCAGCATAAATCCCGTCTTGTGTTATTATAAATACGATTGTGTCCCGAGGAAGAACATAGGTTACTTTTTATCCAGAAAAGTTAAGAAGAAAAGTCCCCGTGAGAAATAATAAACATTAGCTAAGTAAACCGCGCGCGGATGAAGTTTTTCCCCGAGAAAATGGTATAATTTCACTCTCAGGCTCTAAAACAATATAAGACCAACTAACGGACAAATAAAATTAAAAATAAATTTATAAAATTAAAAGTAACTGTATGGATTGACTCAAATTTGCCTTTATCCCTGCACGTGGCGCCCTCTGTCTAGATTCTAGAATATTAAGTTAGCAATATTTTATGAAAAATCGATCAATCCCTTGCGTTTGATGGCCTATATAAAGGGAGCAAAAATAAAAAAGCTACACCCGCTTTGGCTTGAGTTAAATACCTTTCCTCTTGAAAATGTTTTATATCCTACTATGTTATTCGCCCACAGAGAACGGTTTTATTTCATACTGTCCGTATAACTTATTTCTACCTACCAACTGCTGCATTGCACGTTTTTCATTCCAGATGGTTTGACACTGAACTCTATCACTTTTTTGTTTCGTGAATTTAGCTGCTCCCAAATTTTGCATGCGTAAAATTGCTTTGCAGTAAAGTGAAACATAAATTGTATTGTTCAAAAATGACTAGGCTTGCTCTAGGAATAGTTAGTATTCTGAGCTCTAGGCAAACTCACTACATCTTAGGCTGCTTGAGCTTACCAGCATATGTGAAACTATTAGGCATGCTTTGGTGTAAGAATTAGAAAATTGTCATATATGTATATGTACGTAAATTTTACATAGATCAATTAAAATATAAATTTATTCAAAATTGGTAAATTGTACACTTTTTGAACGTCAATAAAGTATATAAGATGGTGATAATTAACAACGGTATCTTGAAACTAAAGCTACGACGGATCCAAATGCGGCTTGTTCTGAGAAGAGCAAACTCAGCCGAATTCAACCATTATCAATAAGTAACTGTTAGCCAGAGAGAATAAAGAGTAAAGTCAATGAGTATAAAATATCTGTGTAATAGATTATTTCAATGTAGGTACGTCAATTTTGACAGGCCTCTTTTCTTCTCTGGCTGCTCAACGACAACCATGGACTTGCTTGTGTTCTTTATAACTTAATAAAACAGTTAAAATATGGCTTCCACATTCTTTAATTTATTCTGAACAGCTAACAGTATCAGTTTCATCTACATTTTGTAGAGAGGGATATAAATCAGAATATTGAGATTATATTATGCTTCGCGTTTCAGTGAAATCTTCGGATCGTCTTCCCGTTAGAGAAAATGTTTTGATGTCTTATAAATCTGGAAAGTCTACATTCTGATTCAGTCAGATCCCATTTGAATTATGAGATGGAAGGAAACTCTTACACTTATATACAACTTTCCGACTGTACCTTTATTGTATACTGGATGACGCCCGCGACTTCGTGTGATTAAGTTTTTTTTATTCCCGCGGGAACTCGTTAATTTTCCTAAATAAAAAGTAGCCTATGTTCTTCACCGGGATACAAACTTCATCAAAATCGGTTGAACAGATGGGCCGTGAAAGCAGCAGACAGACAGACATTTCTTTCGCACACTTTCGCATTTATAATATTAGTATGGATGTAGTATATAAGTAGGTATACTTAAATGACGCTTAAAATAATTATAACTAGATGATGCCCGCGACTTCGTCCGCGAGGATTACGTTCTTTTGATTCTCAGGGGAACTCTTTAATTTTCCGGGATAAAAAGTATCCTATGTCCTTTCCCGGTATGTAACCTACCGCTGTACCAAATTTCATTAAAATCGGTTGAATAGATGGGCCGTGAAAGCGTAGCAGACAGACAGAAAGACAGACAGACAGACAGACAGACACACTTTCGCATTTATAATATTAGTATGGATAAACATTAAGACCCAGTTTTTTCCTTCTCTAAGCCGATTGTTAGTTAGTTAGGGCCTATACAGGGTATGAAATCAAACTAAGCGACTCCTTCAAAAGGAAACTTATTCCCTAAGTACTATAACTCCAGCTAAATAGCAGCAACAGGGCATCATCAGTAATCGGATTTTGGTGAATTGAACCACAACACAAATGGCATGCTAACGATAACCGCAGAAGTCGCTATGCACGAATAAATCCAGGACTAGCATGACATACAATGTATTCTGACCCAAAATACGAAATCCCGTAATAAAGTGCACAATTTTGGCAATATTCGATAACTAATTACAGTTGGGAATCCAGAGTTGCATATTAATATTTCGTTGTTTGTGGCCTATTTCTTATTCCACCCGCATGCTATTATTTTATCAAGAACTGCAAATTGGGTAAACTTAGTAGAGAAGCATTTTAAAAAAGGATCTCTTAAGTAAATGATACCTAAGTATTTTAATGATTCCATAAAACACATCTTTAGATCATGTCATGCCCGCCAACAAACAAAACTTACTTGACTTTTCTAAGTTGTTCCTTCATGAGCCTCTGCGGTTTAACATCGCACAGTATAAAGGCTAAGCCAAAGTCAGCGTCGGATCACCGCAACTCATCACAAGCGTTGCTCATTAAGGTAGGGAAGTACGCTACAGAACTAAGAAGCTACCGCAGCGCAACATTAATCCCCCACACAACAGAATGTACTAGGTAGGTAGTCAAAGTTGAAAAGGAAATTGCATGCTTAGACTATTTAAACTTTTAAAGGATTAGAAGAGCTGATGAAAGCCGCGATATCAAAGACCTTTCGCAGAATCGCTAAGCTGATCTAGCTCAAAAAATTCGCGAATCCTTTTGTCTCGAATTGAAGAGGATATAGCAGAAAGGAAAAAGTCTGACGTCTGTGATTTCTTGCATAGATTTATATTTTAAAATATCTGCTCTTATAGCTTTTGCTCGTTATGAATAAACAAATTTTCGTCTGTTCGTCTGCCCGGGCTTACCTTTGAAACAGCTAAATCAATTTGGCTGGGGTGATGCCAAGAGTGCTCTAGGAAATTTCTGAGAAAGAAAAGGGTCCCTACGGAATTTTACAACAATCTAAATTCATGTGGACAAAGTCTCAAGCGAAAGCTAGTCTAGTCTAATATTGTAAATGCGAAAGTTTGGATGAATGGATGGATGGATGATTGTTTGTCACCCGCTCACGCCAGAACGGCTGAACGGATCTGGATGAAACTAGGCACCGTTATAGATTGTAGTCTTGAATAACACATCGGCTACTTTTAATCCCGGAAAATTAAAGAGTACCCGCGGGAACCAAAAACCACAATCCACGCGGACGAAGTCGCGGGCATCAGCTAGTCTAAACTAATATTTTAAAGAGGAAAGGTTTGTTTGTTTGTTTGTTTGTAATAGATAAACTCAAAAAATACTCAATTGATTTTAAAAATAATTCTTTCACCTATAGATAGCTACATTATCAGCGAGTAACATATGCTATATTTTATTTTCAAGAAAATTAGAGATACTTACGGAAATTGCAATAATGTGAACCAAGTCGGAAGAAATCGTCTCTTCTCAGAGTGTACGCGGCGTGCGCTACGTAAATAGTTAAAGTTACACGAAAACAATGTATGGTGGAATTGTTCCTCTCAAAAAGTTCTAAAAAAAGTCCGCAATAGCATATATCTAACTTTTAAGGTTGACTCACAATGACCATTTTCATGATTTTCAAATATGGTCCAAACCTTGCTTTACTTGCGAAGGTGTTTTACCGACATAGTATTATTTGGGTGTGGACTATTGATGATTAGCGCAACACGTGCGAAGCCATGTTGGACCGCTAGTAGTACAAAAATAAGACAATCGTATACATGAAACGAACAGACAGAGATACGAAAACTAAAATAAAACAACGTATTCGCATTGGCGAGTGGCACACTGAGACTGTATTCTTTATAACTGAAAAACCATAGAGCATAAAAACATGTCTACTGACAATTGTACGACAGACGGCAGCACTAGTAACATATTGTGTAGATATTAAACCTTCAACACCCCCACTATATCTAACAATATGGATATACAAAAATATTACAATCCTTGAATACCTAATACATTTAAAAACTTATAATGTTTCACAACACATAAAGCCTTCGTGAATACATCAGCTGGCATCTCAGCTGTAGGCAAATATTTCACATTTACAATTTTATTTACTACACATTCTCTACAAAAGTGAAACTTGATGTCTATGTGTTTTGTACGCTTGTGAAACATTGGATTCATAGTTAGCTTTTGTGCACTCTGATTATCGTTGAACAAATCAATGGTATACAAATTTTGTGTAATTTCATATAGTAAGTTTCTCAAATAAACAGCTTCTTTACATGCTTCTGTAATAGCCATATATTCGGCCTCACTACTAGACAAGGCTACAGTACTTTGTTTTTTAGTTTCCCAAGAAATTACACAACCAGATAAAGTGAAACAATATCCTGTATATGACTTCCTATCTATAACATTTGCACCCCAATCTGCATCTACATATCCTTCTAATATTGAATTTCCATCAGCAGTGTACTTCAAACCGTAATTTTTAGTAAATTTTAAATATCTCAATAGACGCTTTACATATGCACAATGTTCTCTAGAATAGCAATTGTTAAATTGACTCAAGAATCCAACTGCATAAGTAATATCAGGTCTGGTTAGAACTGCTAAGTACATTAGACAACCAATAATTTGCTGATATGGGAATTTTCCAACATAGTTTTCCCCTTTAGATACATGCAACTTAGTTTCCATAGGAGTTTGAATGGGTTTGCATTGACTCATGTCAAATTTTTGTAACACCTGATCAATATAATCAGACTGGTTCAATGTGATAGTTTTCTCAGATTTATTAACACTTACATTGACACCAAGACACTTTCTGATTTCGCCTAAATCTTTAAGTTTGAAATGGCTAGCTAATACATTTTTCAAATATTCTGTTTCTTTACAATCATTTGAAAAAATAAAAAAATCATCCACAAAAAGGGTAACAATAGTCCTCAAATTATTTCTAATTTTTGTGTACATACAGGGTTCTATTTTGGATCTCCTATACCCAATATTTAACAAACATTCATCCACTCTCCTGTACCATGCTCTTGAAGATTGTTTAAGCCCGTAGATTGCTTTTTTTAATTTAAGTACTTGGCCCGCATGAGTCTGCTCGGAAAATCCTTCTGGCAATTGCATAAAAATGGTTTCATCAAGAGCACCATTCAGGAAGGCTGTAGTTACATCAAGGTGAGTAATGTCAAATCCTAACTTAACTGACAATGCAAATAGTAACCTCAATGTAGTATGCCTCACAACAGGAGAAAATGTTTCTGTATAGTCTATACCTTCAACTTGTGAAAAACCTTTAGCAACTAAACGTGCACGGAACCGAACTTTGTTATCACTATCAAGTTTTTTACGAAGCACCCACTTACACTGTACAACCCTACCATCTTGTGGACTATCACACAATTCCCACGCATCATTTTCTTTGAAACACTGTAGTTCTTCTTGCATGGCCAACATCCACTGTTTCTTTTCTGGTCCGTTTAAAGCAGCATGCATTGTCAAACCTGCCCCATCATTATAGGTTTCAGCGCTTGTACAAAGATTCGACACACCATATCTCTCTGGTGGTTTTCGTGTTCGTCTGGGTCTATCCATGAAATCTTCATTTTCACACTGAAGTGTACTCTCTGAGTCTTCATAATCACTTGGAACATATGTTTTGTCATTGTCATCATTATAGGAATAATCATTTTCATTGTTGGGGTTATTTTCAAGACTAGATGTTGATTCAAAACTTGTTACCTTCTGGCCTTGTTGTTCTGGTTTAACCTCATCCCCCACGGAAGCAACATTCTGGTCTTGCACTTGAATCATACATTCAGAATTGATTTCTGGCTCAATAATGACCACATCTCTACTTGTGAACACAGTCCTTGTTTCTGGATTATAGACTCTATATCCCTTTATGTTATCTGGATATCCTGTAAGAATACATTTAACAGATTTTTTATCCCATTTCTTACGCTTTTGTTTAGCAACATGTGCCATGACTGTGCTACCAAATATCCTAATATGACTGATATCTGGTTTTGTGCCAATCCATAGTTCATATGGTGTTCTATTATCCAACGCAGCAGCCACAGTTCGATTCTGCAGGTACACTGCCGTATTGGTGGCCTCACCCCAAAACTCTTTTCCCAGGTTTGCATCAAACAGTAGACATCTCGCTTTTTCTACGATTGTGCGATTGAATCTTTCACATAAACCATTTTGTTCTGGGGTGTATGGGTTGCTTTTCTGGTGTATAATACCAGCATTGTTTAGGTAATCTTCAAATTCCTTATTGCAATACTCTAAACCGTTATCGCTTCTTATCATTTTTATTGTTCTTTTTGTTTGATTTTCCACCTGTGCTTTGAATATCTTGAAATACTTCAGAGCCTCATTTTTGTGCTTCAGAAAATAAACAAATGTTATGCGACTGTAATCATCAACAAATAACAAGAAATACCTTGCTCCTCCTATTGATGTAGTCTCCATAGGGCCACAAATATCTGTGTGCACTAAATCTAGCAAGTTACTGCTTCTGTGACCACTGCCTTTAAATGGTAAGCGACACTGTTTTCCTTCACAACATGTTTTACATGAAGCCTTGCTTATTTCTACTTTTTTATCAATTGACATTCCCAAGACAGCATTTTGCATTTTATTTAAGTATTCCTTGTTGACATGTCCTAATCTGCGATGCCATGTTACTCCTGACACAGCTGATGCAGCCAAATATACCTGGGATACCAAGTTTAATTTGTATACCCCATTGACCAATACTGCTGTAGCGACTAACTGTTGCTTTTTATTGTAAACACAACAGCCTTTATCTGTGAAAGACACACTGTTTCCTTTTTTAATTAGTTGACTGACTGATAGTAGGTTAGTAGTCAGAGTTGGTATACAGCATACGTCTTCTATCACGATTTCGTACTCATAATTATCAGTTGCAGTCATTATTTTGACATTGCCAGAACATAATACTGTCATTTTCTCACTATTTGCTACGACAATTCCTTTATTTGGTTCATATCTGGCATCCATAACCCAACTTTCGTTTGCTGTTAGGTGTACACTTGCCCCGGAGTCAATATACCAATCATTTTTATTGAAATTCGCACTTAAAAATACTGCACTAAATGCGTTTGATTGCATTCTTGCTTTATTTTTCTTATTTGCTGAATTATTTTCGTTATTCATGCACTGATTTTTGTAATGGCCGACTTGTTTACACCGGTAGCATTTCACCGCCTTGTTGTTTGACTTCGACGGAACAGTAGTACTACCAACGTTAAAATTTTTCTTGGCCATAGACAAATTATTCTTATTTTCTTGCTTTCCATGATTTGAATGACTGACGAAAGCACCGTTCATTTCACTCTCATTGTAATCTACCGACTCCATGTCTAATAATTTTGTCTTGATATTGTCTGCCGTAATGGAAATGCCCGAATGTTCGATTGCCATGATCATTGGAGCAAAACGATCAGGCAATCCAGCCAACAACAATGACCCTGTCCATTGATCATTTATTTCAAATCCCGTTCCACTTAATTTCTGCGCTGTATCGATAATCTGCGTCACATATGACGTCATCGAATTGCAATTATCTCGCCGGATTGAAATCAAATTTCTCAACAGACTTATTCTCCGTGAAAAGCCACTATCATCAAATAATTGCTGTAGTTTATTCCACAATTCTTCCGACGATTTAACGGTTTTGACGTGGACATACAACGACGGATCGATTGTCATAATCAATTTGGCTTTAGTTTTTTCGTCATCCGCGCTAGCTATTTCTTTTTTCGATTCTGGCTTGATACAATGCTTCATGCCTTCGAGAACTAAGAAATTTTCTGCAGCGAAACACCACTCCGAATAATTATCGCGTCCCTTTAGTTTCGGCACATTGATAAGGTAGTTGGTAGCCATTTTGACGAACAGTTTCTACACTTATACACTGCGATAATTAATACGATCAGTCAGTTCACAGCTAAATCGCACTGAATACAGTCTTTTAACACTTGCTTTACTGCAAAATCCTTGTTAAAACGACTCAAAACCGCGATTTATTGAGCGTATAGCCCATAACCTAAAATAAAACAACGTATTCGCATTGGCAAGTGGCACACTGAGACTGTATTCTTTATAACTGAAAAACCATAGAGCATAAAAACATGTCTACTGACAATTGTACGACAGACGGCAGCACTAGTAACATATTGTGTAGATATTAAACCTTCAACAAAAACCAAGTGCGGCATATATTTGCGTACTTGATTTTCTCCCCTTAAGTGAAAGTCATTTGAATAAAGCAAACTTATTGAATACAGTATGCAAATGAGAGGGAACCGATAAATACAGATTTAAATAAGCTCTGCAGCATCCACTGCCGAGATGAGGCGAGTGGAATTTATTCATGAGGTTCACTAAATGGTTTTATCGCTGATTCGTAAATGTATCTTGTTAAGTTTGCTTATAATATTATGTATTTTGATTATTCCAAAGAATAAGAATAATTATTCTAGTAAACCTATTACTGAATTGATTGCTTATGTTGTTATTGTGAAATCTATTTATCTGAAACCAAAGTGTTGTTAATACGCACGACACCCATCAAGGTTTAGTTAGTGGATGGTTGATGGTTCGACTTTGACTCATTCTATGTTACATTGATCGAATGTCTGTGGTGGTTCTTGCGACCGAATTATAACTAAACTAGAATAATAATTTAATTTATTTGCCAACACGTTACATTACATCTTACTCGTATATCTTTGAATCTGGTAGCTAACAATTTCACGTAATAGAGACGAAGGAGAATTATGTAAGTACTTCACAATATAATATAGAAGTTACGATAGAAATTGTAGTAGATTAGGCAGAACAAGTTAAGTGTTCAAGTTATAATGTGCTCATCTCCATTAGCGGTTCTTTTGAAGCAGTAATAGAGCGAGCAACTAGTAGTTGCATGCAGCGGCGTTGTGTACGAGGCTTGCATTACTTATGCAGGCCGCACTAAAGCACGCGCTCGCTGAGGTAAACATTGAAGCAACGCTTATTAATAATACCACAGAATAGGTATAATACGAGAGGCAGGCGCTCGAGAAAAGTCATTCTATTCCGGGGGATGAAACCATGGCTTATTATCTCCTTATTAGTAATCTGGACGCCATACTGTGTACTAATAACATAAGCAGGGGGTATAATGATAAGAGAGCGCCAAAACAAGAAAAAACAGTAATTTATCGTAAAGTCATATCGTTTCGTAGACTTATTTACTAGTATCGTCCGGCACCAACTATAGTTAAGTTTTAATTTTGGACGGTACCTTATTTGATCGCTGTATATTGAATTAATGTGGGTTTTTGGTTCGTATTAAAATTATGGAGACTGTTGGTGAAGACGTCTTTATTCTGTTGTGTCTTAGTAGGTATCTACTCCTTACTTAACAGAATTAACAACGAAATCTTACTTGACTTAACAATCGAAATTTATAATAATATTTCTTAATCTAACCTACTTACATTTTCAATGGACCTTTCTTCCAAATCGAAAAGTAGACAACCTACATCGATTTATTGAGGAGTTGCATCTTTATGTAGAACCAAGTACATATTCCAATATCTTAAAGATGGTTGTTTGTGATATACAGCGATAAAGTAAGGTACCTTCAGTCACTCGGCCAATGAAAAAGAGAGGTAAGCTAAGGCAATAAACCTAAGACAGTAAATGAACTGAAACGAAAACCGAGCAGGATATTGATAGCTTCTCTAAGGTATAATTCAGTAAAGATTTCATCCGGTCTCCATGTTCTAAGGTAATGAGCTCGTGAAGCAAGCTCTCGTACATAGATCCTACTTAACAAAAATTGACTTTGCATAAGTTTATATTAATACTAGATGATTCCCTCGACTTCGTCCGCGTGGACCAAGTTTTTTCAATTCCCACGGGAACTCTTGAATTTTCCGGGATAAAAAGTAGCTTATGTCCTTACCGGGATACAACCTACCCTAGTACCAAATTTCATTAAAATCAGTTGAACAGATAAATTGTTTGATTCCCGCGGGAACCTTTGAATTTTCCGGGATAAAAAGTAGCCTATGTCCTACCCCGAGATACAACCTATCCCTGTACTAAATTTCATCAAAATCGGTTGAACAGATGGGCCGTGAAAGCGTAGGAGACAGACAGACAGACAGACACACTTTCGCATTTATAATATTAGTATGGACTAGATGATTCCCTCGACATCGTCCGCGTGGACCAAGTTTTTTCAATTCCCACGGGAACTCTTGAATTTTCCGGGATAAAAAGTAGCCTATGTACTTACCCGGGAGACAACCTACCCTATTACCAAATTTCATTAAAATTAGTTGAACAGATAAATTGTTTGATTCCCGCGGGAACCTTTGAATTTTCCGGGATAAAAATAGCCTATGTCCTACCCCGAGATACAACCTATCCCTGTACTAAATTTCATCAAAATCGGTTGAACAGATGGGCCGTGAAAGCGTAGCAGACAGACAGACAGACAGACAGACAGACAGACAGACAGACAGACACACTTTCGCATTTATAATATTAGTATGGATAGTATGGATATATTATTTATTAATATTCATACATTGTGACACATATCGAATGGGAAAACCCTAACCACGATCTTGTTTATTAAAAGTTTTTTTTTTTGATAAATAAGTAATAGTAATAAGTCACTTTCGCTGGTCGGAAAAGTCTGCTTCGTCAAACATGAAATTGTGTCTACCTTATATATCATTTCAGCTTTCTAGAAACAGTATTGCGGCTGTAGGTAATCCTTCAATATCCTCCAGTTTAATGGCTAGAGACTTTTATAACCCAGTTTTATAACCCAATTGCTTACATTACAACTACAAAGTATATATTGCCTAAATAAAAATATAATAGGTGTTCTATTTCGTCCTCGTAGATTCATTATTTATCTGCCATGATACGCTCTTTTAAATCAGCCCATTTTTCTACTTTGCGCCATTTTCTGAGGAGAATGTTACGAACAATCTGTTTTTTACAACTAAAATATATACTACCTAGTAATTTGTATTTTGCTGGTGTATAAAAAGCTTAAAACGAAATAATAACATCGATATCGGGCTAGTGTGTGCACTAACTTAATAATAGAAGAAAGTTGTATTTATTTATTAATAGTTTTACTAACGAGACTTATTATGCTTAACTTATACTTTTCTCAAAGTCACCGCTGCGATGTAACTTTAAGCTGACAATTTAAATCCTTCTAAACATCCCTTAAACTAGACTCAGGAGATAAGACTTAAGACTTAAAGTACACAAGAAAGCTTTTCACAGAAACAAAGCCACCTTCGGACGACGAACTTCGCGGAATGATGCAAGATATCTTGTAACAAAAGACAATACAGGCTTCGGAGATAAATGGGTACTTTTAAACTCTCTCGTTTTACTTTCATCGACGTTTTGTCAATATCTAGGTTTTGAAAAAGCGATTTATGTTCTTTATTTATAGCTACAGGTATTTTTTTCAAAAACGGAAATCTTAAGCTGCAGATCGCACTTCAGCCGAGGCGTCTTTTTAAAATAACAACTCAAAGCACACTCAAAGTAAGCTTTAAAACAACGCGACGCGTCCGTGCCGTGCTTCTTTTGAATCTTCTCGTTGCTTTCTTTTCATTACCTATAATATCTAAACCCATTATAGATAAAGTGTCTCAGATGCTTTGGAAAATTAATAAAAAATGTTGTGCAATTCTAATGTATTCGTGCCTAAGTAGATAGTTTAGTAACTTCTGCAAAACTTTGTAACTACACTACAGAGTGGAATCCCACCTTGCTAGTTTGAAATTAGCAACAGCTAGGTATACCAACGTTGAAACTAGAAAGTAACTAAGCAGGTATATATATAAGTAACTAACTTTATCTGATGTTTACTGATAATAGTATCTTAAACTTTAGTATTTGCCATACAAAATTATTTAACCTAGGCATATTTCAATCGTATATACTATATAACATAAAAAAGATACACATATATGTAGGATTACATCTCAAGTTCTTCCTATATAATTTACTTTTCATAAAACTGCAGATATCTACAAAATAATCATAACTAATTTAGTAATTACTAAAGAGGCCTTATTACTGCAATGTATTTAATTAATCATTATTATACCATCGTATTATACTATTACCTACATACTATAAGAGGTACTTAATTAATAGTAATCAAAACCACATTAATGAACAAAAAACAATATTGTCTCATTTTTTTAAACATCACCAGGTGCATATGAGATCGATCAAGAACATTGTGAGATATTATTATGACGGTTGAAAATTTTCCGAGGGATCAGCGACGTCATCGTTTTATGTGAAATCTTCGAGCGATTTTCCATTAAAAGGGACGCGAGGCTCGTTTAGCAACATAGTTTCTGCCTTCAAACGATCCCATCTTGCTGCGGGTGATGGGAATTTCATTTTAATTCCGCCCGTTGACGGCTATGGAATCATTAAAAACCCTTTTACGGATTCCGGATAATATTTCTGTTTTATCTGTTATATTTTATGACTCTTTTATGTTCCGATAGACTAGCGCTTTACTGTATATCTCACCGGATAGAACATTGTTGAGTTGTATTATTTGATGGAATTTGCTTTGTCCCATTCGATTAACTTTTCGTTTATTTTCTTTTCCCTATTCTATTCTTTTTTATTATTTCTATTTAGAAAGCTTAAACCGATGCCTTATTATCGCATTTGTTTCCATTTGGAATCAAAAGAATACTAAATTTTATTCATTTGTACACCTTTCTGCGCTGCAATTTATTTTCAGCTTATGGTAGGTACTTCTAGCATACCTATTATATTTGGTATTTTTTTTAATAAACTAATATTTAACTATGTTGAAATTAACTGATTTGATTTGTTTTTGGAATTTACATTATTTTTCTTCAATAAACCGTGGTGTATTAAACAAATGAACAGTTAAGTTTCCAGACACGTCCGGCGACAGGATTAGTTATAATTTACGCCGCTCGTGGGCCCAACATCTGCAATGCAGCTTCGCCCATCGCCAAGGCCCTCCGCGGGTTGAGCTCTGTGAGCTATAAAACTTGAATTACAGCAATGCGAATCTGACCCAAAAATATTTTTGTAAGCATCATTAGTTATCTTCCCATCGACCATCCCTTCGCTTCCAACTTGGCGTCCTGTCTCTTGCATCCAATTAATCTTACTCGCAAACTTACATCCTCAACATAAAACTTCACCCACTTCACATACTTTCCAACGAAAGTTCGCGACTAAGTTCTCAAAATTAAACTAGGTATGTAAAATTAATCTCATCTGCAAGTAAAATTACTCCAGGTGGTTTCAATTTTAAAAGGTGCATTGTCATTTCAATATTTAACACGTTAACTTTTTAACACGGCCCAGATGTGAATCTCTGTGAATTATTGCAAGAGCGCCGACATTTTTTGGGCTAGATAAAACCATTAAGGCTTCCCCACAACGCGGCTCGCTGGTTGGTAGGTACAATTAACACCTCGGTCTGTTCTGCTCCAAAAATGGGAATTGTGTCAGCGTTATTCCTGCCAAATCCGCACAATTTTTGTCTTGTCGCCATTCAGCCTACGGGCATCGTGCCCAAATTGTAATGCATACAAGTTGTTCCTTTAAGACGCAATTATTATGTTTTTGTTCACTGTTTCATTTGCGTATGTCTATTAAGTTGTAAAGAGTTGAATGACGCAGTGACGAGTGTATCTAAATATTCTCGCAATAAAAACCGCTGTCCATCTAAAAGTCGTATCTGAGAGAAGTTGGAGTAAGTTCCACTGAGTCGTAAAGTTGGGCTAGGGAAAACATATAAACTAATGAAAGCTTGCGATGCCGTTGGCGTCCATCCAATACCTCTTTCCTTTGACGTAGCGCATTCGGTTTATCACTAACAAATATTTATTAAGAAAACTTCTTTAAGCCATATCCTCATATTAGCTTTATTCAAATGATGATGTTCATTCAGTTAATTTCTTTGTGTCTGGCTATCAGGAGTACCAACTGGATTGCATTTATTTATAGTCTTAAAAAATCTTATGAAGGAAATTGTTTTGCACTACATGAAAACAAGTAAATATAGGAAGTAATTTCCCAAAAAGCAGATGGTTTGCATTCAACAAATCAACATATCGGTTCAATATTTTCGAAATAAAAAAATGAAACGGACAGTTAAAATGATCTCTTTTCATTTTCTTTCATGTAGAGCACAGGTTGCACACGGCTATGCATCGATGGATGCTATCAGTAGATTGGAACGGGATAAATTTTTCATATCATGAAAGAGTAGAAAGGTTTCCGTTTCGACACTGAAAGAGTTTTTACAGAAAAGTTGTGTATTTATTGTTGTGTATTATGTGTTGTTTATAATATTTATTTATTAAATTGGTAATACACGTTTTAAACGTCAGTAAATGCTTTTGTTGAGTTTCAAAACAAAAAGTAAAGACGTGATCGTGATTGGTGTCTAGAATTCCAAACTCACGCGTAACAACACCGTTTTAAGACAAAGTAGGCATTTAATTTAATGTTGTACTTACTGAAAAATAAATTTATTCGGTAAAATTACTCATCCTCCTTTCAAGGCTGTTACGCATTTAATACCTACTTTTTCCGTTTTCATGCACCCGCGGCACCGGGAGTAGATTTTAATAGAGATTTGTTGAGGGAGCGACTCGCTTCGATAATTAAGCTTACCTACCATTCTTAACAATTTATATACAGATGAAAATATTTACTTCTTGCCCGGTTGTTTAATAATAAAGAAATTCTAAGTTTATAAGAAATTACTTTTGTATAGTTCTAAAAATAATTTCCTCCCGATGTGATTGATGTAGAATGGCAGCTAATCTCCACAGAGTTAAGCCATCAACGTGGTATTAAAGTGCTCGTTGTGTACTCTATTCCGTTACTGTCATAGCCCGATGGAATGGAAAATCCGACACGACCGGAGAGAGATCATCCGCAGGATCTATAGCGTTAGCGGTGTTTCGTTAGTGGTGGATGAAACTCTGTAATATAAACTATTACCTATTCTGTGCTAGTATTGAGAATGCCTTGCCAGAACAACACAACACCTTATTTTGGTCCGACCCGGGGATCGAACCCAGGACCTCGTCATCTGCATATCTGCCTATCGAGCATGCTTCTTACCCACTAAACACAGTTGCCAGGGTTGCATCTTTTTACAGTGAGTGCATATTAATTGGTTGTAAGACATTTTTCTTAATTTTCTCTGATTTAACTCTAATCATTGTTAATAGTTAATATGTCGAAACTAACTGATGGAAAGCTTCAATTTCTAATAATTGTATTTTTCCACTTATTGACGTGCACGTGATAAACCGCCGAACTTATTAGTTACTTAAAGGTATTAATATAAAATAATATTATAATCTTTAGGCTTTCTACGCGTGTTTTTTCCGGTATACAATGAAGTCCATCATGCACAATTAACACTTCCTTCTTCCAAGTTCCCAACATAATTTGTATCAACGGCACCAAATAAGGTAGAAATAGAGTTTCGCTGAGAAAGCGACTGTCCTTAATAAATAATTAATTAACCGTATCCAATTCTCTCGGTAATTTGTGCAGACATAATAATCGGGAAACTTTTATTGTTTAACCTGTTCATTTTCCACACTGATATCGTTAACGTTGCATTATAATATAATGCATGTACAATGTACTTTCTTATTATTAAGCAGCTAGTATAAATATGAACTCATATTCAAACCCAAAGTATATATTTTCTTAAGTAGTTATAGTCCAATTACTCATATAACATGACGGTGATTTAATCAGTTACGGTATCTTATAACTAAAGCTGTGAGGGTTCCAAACGTGCCAGCTGGTCTGAGAAGAGCCCAAAAAAACTCAGTCGGATTTTTTTAGTATCACCATCTCACAAATATCGTAAATTACATAGTTAGATTTATTATTACTAGATATTTCTAGACTTTCCAGACCTTAAAATATGCATCCTGTATTCCAGTCACCACTACTAGTTCCCTTAACTCCTCGTCAACAGAAGCCCATAAACTTCTTAAGTATAATGTCATAAATCACAGAATGCTAGTGGTATTTTCTGTGATTTGTCTAAGACATTCGATTGCGTTGAGCACGAGACGCTTTTAGTTAAGTTGAGCTACTATGGAACCAAAGACACTGCGCTTGGCCTCATTGCATCCTTCCTCAGTAATCACATTCAAACAGTATGTATCAACGATATGAAGTCCGGATCAGCCTCACTTAATGGGTGTTCCTCAAGGCTCCATTTTGGGTCACTTCAACCTTTGGGTGTACATCAATGATTTGCCATATTTTGTCCGTAACACTTGCGATATTGTTCTATTTGCTGATAATACGTCCTTGATTTTTAAAGTCGATAGACATAAGGACAACTTTGACGACGTAAATATTGCAATTTCTCAAGTCACGAACTGGTTTACGGTAAACAATCTACTTTTAAATACAAAAAATATTGCCAAATGCCAGATCCACAAGTGTTGTAAAACTAATGGTTAATACATACACATAATTTACATTTAGCACTTTTATTTTTACTTTAGATTTTTATAATGTCAAATTGTTGTGGTTTTTAAATGAACTGTAAGTATAGTACAAAAATTGCAATTCAGTTCACGGTTTACGAAAAAGTGTGCAAAAATTGAACAAGCCGTATCGTTGGACATCCCGTAAGAACATACAGGACTTTCGCTATTCTATTCAATAAAAAGGAAATTACTTAAATGAAAAATGAAACGTTTTTTTTGCCGTGTACGATTTTTCCAATTTAGGTCTCCGCATTTCATCCTGCCAACAGAATCTTTACCTAATAGTGACGCAGTTTAAAGAATGAGAGTGTATTTAATTTAATCGTAAATGTGTATTGTTGCAGTGATGGGGGTGGTGTCGCTAGAGCGGTCTAGTGGCGCGGTGCGGGCGCGCGGCGGCGGCGCTCCGGGCGTGCGGGCGTGCGGTTGCGCGGGCGCGTAGGGCGGCGCGGTGGCGGGTGCGCGCGCGGCGGGTGCGGCGGCGCATGCACGCCACCGGCCACACGGACCGCTCGGGCGGCGGCGGCGGCGGCGGCTCCTGGCGCCTCCCGCCCGACGAGACGCTACAGGTCGCCGACCCCAAGTCTGCCAAGGAAGACGTAAGTGAGATATCACTCTTTTCGCGACTTCTAAAATATCTATCATTTCCTGACAAACATCGTCCCAACGACCAAATTGCATACGGACTAGTCTAGTCCGCATACAAGTAGACTGATGCAATCTTTCTGGCGGCTGAGAACAACGCACAAGTCTTTTAGGGTCTCTACTGTATTTTCCATCACAACAGCTAATATTATTTTCTGAGGAAATACCTACCTACTTAGTAAGTTTCGTATGGAGTCTCAGTTCCGAAAATAAGAATACACTGTCGCAAATCACGCTTTATTTTAATGAAATTCTGTGTAAGAAATTATAAATATGAATCAATTTGATAAAATAATATAAATGTTAATCAATTAAGTATAACGTGTTGATTTTTCCAAAGCTTGCGTAATAAGTCCTCGTAGTGCCGAGTGCGAGCCTCTCGCGTCGAGTGTTTGTCGGCAGCCGACCCCGCCGCTCGAGAGCGGATAAACTTTACTAAAACCATACGAAAATGCGACAATTTGGCGAGAGCAATGTTTTACGGTTTTTGTTCTACACAAATTACGGTTCTCCTAATTTCGGCATTCTTACTTTTGCTATTACGTACCTTACCAACTGCTGCTGTAACTTTTTACTCATTACTTACCTAATAATATGACGTGTATTTGCTGGCATATTTTTATTCGATGACGACCTCAGTGGCGCAGTGTTAAGCGCTGTTGTCTTAACGTGTGGAGGTCCCGGGTTCGATCCGCGGCAGGGTCAATTTGGGATTTTTTTATTTCTGAATTTTCCCTGGTCTGGCCTGGTGGGAGACTTTGGCCGTGGCTAGTTACCACCCAACCGGCAACGACGTGCCGCCAAGCGATTTAGCGTTCCGGTACGATGCCGTATAGAACCCCAAGGGGTATGGGTTTATTTAACTGCCATGCCCCTAGCAGGTTAGCCCGCTACCATCTTAGACTGCATCATCACTTACCATCAGGTGAGATCGCAGTCAAGTGCTTACTTGTAGTGGATAAAAAATAAATAAAAAGCTAGCCATCTCCCTAATGGTAAACCGCCTGGATGGACTTATTTATTTTATTTTTGCCGGTAGAATAGTAACAAGCCATGGCTGAAGCTTCAACCATCCTGACCAAGTCAATTTAACTCCTTAAAACTTTAAAAACTCCTGCTGGCAAAGCTGCAACTCTTACAACTGCGTCACACAGGTGGTCAAGAAACTATTTGTTATGTTGCAGGATCTCTACCCGGGAGATGGGAACAACTGGAGGAGCATCATATTCTCGCTGTTGGTCATCAGTTGTGTGATAGCTGGCATAGTTACAGCCATTTATTTACTAGGGTGAGTACTTAGATATATCTTTATACTTACCTTATATCAAAGGATCAAAATCATATGGACCTCCTAACAATGTCAATTTGTTAATTATGGTCTAAAAAAGACAAATAGATGGGGGTTTTTTGTAATAAAAAAATATTTTCGTCAAAAATGTGTTTATTTTTAATAAAAATCGAAGCGCGACGTACCTAATTAAATCTAGGTCTCTAATCGAGGCATCAGAGAAAAAGGCTTTTTTAGGCTCCTTGATAGAAGAAAGATTATCTTTTATGAGAATATATTCCTCTTTATTACACACTGAAAATTATATAAAAATATAAGGTCCAAAATCGAGTAAGTAAAAAAAGACATAAAATCTCAAATGCTAGGAATTCCCACGTATTATCTGATCTTCTAGACACCTCGAATGAAATATGTTTCAAATCTGTTGGTGCCCTTTCGTGCACTATTCTCTACATTTAATAATTGCTGAAGAAAAGAAGGTAAATAAATAGTAGATATATTACGTAGCAAGAAAAGAAGGTAAACATTTTTCCGGACAGTGCCCAAAAAAGAGAGGACGAGATAGTTGTTATAACTTATAACTTAACATGCAAATGCTGCGCTCTTGGGAGTCAATTTTCATTGTAATTTAAATCACGGCTATGGCCGCTGAGTGCAAAAAGTAGGTAAACAGTTTTCTATACCTACCTAATATCTTTCCATATTTAAGCGTTTATAGTATTTTAGTTTAATACATTCTTAGAAAATTCAAAGCACTGCCTATCTAAACGTTTTCCAGCCAGTCACGATACCCTTATTATTCCTTTTAAAGCTCGTCAGTAACGGGTAAAAGTAATACAAGTTTCTAAAACAAACTAACACATCCGAAGCTAGCTGTACCAACTCGGCGATAGCAAATCCTTGAACGCTTCTTTGGACTTAGACTTACTGTGTACGAGTAATACATAAATATGTTGAGACTACATTTCTATAGAAACTTTTTGTATTTACTTCGATCATGTGATTTACACGAACCGGCTTTTAAGATTGTTTTGTAAGCTTTTTTTTGTACTTATAGTCCAGGCAAATCTAACACACAAAAGTCTCTTCTTATCTAATCCAAAATTAAATTCTTATTTTGGTCACAGTTCGTCATTCATTAAATGACACAGCTGCATTGCGCATATGAATAAGTAGAATAAAGTGTAGTTTCTATACTTTCCGGTTCCACGACCTAATATTTCACATGTCTTTAGGCGCCTTCTGCTACATCTTACATTTTGTATTCGTTATTAACTGGGAAAATGTAGTCGCATGCAAGTTCGCATGTTATCGCTTTACATGGCTTGATAAGGCGTGGTTTATACGAATTCGAGAGTATCGCAGCCACTTCTCCTACACAGGTAGACTTTGTGCAAACTCAATTAGGTAAACTTTCTTGCACCATGCCTGTGCATATGTACCTGCCTCATACCCATGATTTAACCGAGTAAGAACACGAAGATATGATATTAACGAGCGCTTATGGAAGCCAAGTCTGTATTTACCTACCAATTATGTTAATTATACACAGGAGAGTATACGCGAGTACAAACTTGTCGAAAATCTGTAGGAGATGTGAATGCGTTTTTGACACGAACTACCTGATTCCATGTAAAAAAAGCCTTATTACATTAAACCTTCAAGCTCTAAACTTACAAATAGGTAAAATACATGAATAGTTTAGCGACACATCATAAAATATGGCTGTTCTTGTTATACAATTTCATATGTAAATGGAGTGCGAGAATATATTTCGTAACATTTCTCTTATGCATTTACAATTTCACATGCAACTCGGGCTGGATTTAGGTAGAATTCATACACGAAAGCAACAAGAAAGTATTTACTGAATACAAATTTTCTTATTTTGCAGGTATTACAAAAAAAATGTATTCGAGTCTAGTAAAAGTAAGAGATACTTTTACTACACGGTATTGGATTTTTTTACTTATTTGTGGTCAGAAGATCTAACAACTGCATAGCTTTAATTGGCTTTAATCTAACAAAAATAGTTGGTTCGTCCTCATAGTGAGACATATAAATCAGATGAAAAGACCATATGAATATTTTTTAAACTTTATTAATAAGGTTTCATTGATCGAGAACAACGTATACGGAGCAGCCTTCACAATATAATTAATTGCAGATATGTGGACGAGTTGCTCTACTGGTCGGGTCGTCGGATGCGGCTGGACGAGTTCCTCCGCGGCGATCTGACCGGCGAGCGGCTGCCGACCACGTGGGTCAGCTCGCACCAGCTCGTGTACCAAGCGGACGACGGCGGGCTGCTGGCTCTCGACACCTTCAACAACACCCTCACTGTACTAGTTACCAACCACACTCTAGTTAGTATCTTACCAAATACCGCGAAGCTATTTACCATGTTACTACGATAGAGAGAGGTTCTGCGATCTCTGAACAGCTGTCAACCACGTGGGTCAGCTCGCACCAGCTCGTATATACTTACCAAGCGGACGACGGCGGGCTGCTGGCTCTCGACACCTTCAACAACACCCTCACTGTACCTACTCGTTACCAACCACACTCTAGTTAGTATCTTACCATTTTTTTTCTGTAATCCCCTGACTGCGATCTCACGTGATAATAAGTGTTGATGCAGTCTAAGATGGCAGCGGGCTAACCTGTTAGGGACACGGCAGTTACATTAAACCCTAAAAAAGTTACATTGAACGCTAAATCGCTTTGCCGATAGGTAAGTAGGGTAGGGGTAGGGTGGTAACTTGCCTCGGCTGAAGTCTCCCACCGGCCAGACTAGGGAAAGTCCAGAAATTATAAATTCCTAAATTGGGTCCATTTTGCGGGGGATTGCACCCGGGACCTCCGCACGTCAAGACAGCGCTCAACACTGCGCCACGTCGCGTAGGTCGTTAAGCTATTTTGCATGTTGCTACCATGACTAAGAGTTCTAGCACGGTGATATGACTGACAAGCGGCTGCTGATTACGTGGGTCAGCTTGCACCAGCTCGTGCACAGAATTTATCATCATTCGGTTCTTATCATCATTATTAGGTGTGATTACGGACAAGCTGTGCTGACCAGTAAATAGTAAATAACAAGAAAGACCGCAGGAACGGTATATATTTCGGCCGAAAAATTATTAATTCAAAAAGCCAGTTTTTAGAAAGAAACTGAAAAACAGTTTATTCACAAACAAATGTTTTAAAATGTTAGAAACCTTACGTTTTATAAAGGCGTTCGCTGAAATCGTCCCGTAAATTCGTTTCTAAAGTAAGTCCGGCCAAAGTTCCGCAGTTTTGGAACAAAGCAAATTCAATTTCCCACATGAATTACCTGTTAGAGTGGAAATGCCGTTTAACCGGCAGCGGCAGCGCCATGTTACCGCCATGTTGCGGATATTACACGTACTTGTAAGTTTCTAAGTGGCTTACCCAAAAAGCTTACATGGTTTACTCCTTAGGTACTATACCTATACCATGAAAGTTATACCTATATAGTTCTAAGATATTGAGGGGTTTTTTAGTTTTTTTTATATAGGTACGAGCTAACTGATACCCGCGACTTTGTGCGCGTGGATTAGGTATTTAAAATCCCTCGGGAACTCTTTGATTTTCCGGGATAAAAAGTCTATGCCTATGTCACTCTCTAGGTCCTCAACTTTGCCCATGCAAAAAATCAAGTCAATCCGTTATTCTGTTGCGACGTGATTAAGGGACAAACCAAAAAATCTACAAACCAACAAACAAACACACTTTTGCATTTATAATATTAGAAAGATAGTAAGAAGGAAGATTAGTAGGATTGTGCATAGCCGAATTAACACTATTAGCATATTTTACACCAAGAAATTAAGAAATAAGTTAAGATTTATGAATACTTGAAGTTTATTGATGCTAAGATTTTATTTATATGTATTAGAATCGATACAGTCGATAAAGATTAAACACTTCGTACACAAAACTTCAACTAACTTGGATCGGGAAAGATATTTTCTCTTCCTTATTTTCGACATCTATTGAGGTTTAAAGAGATTTATTTTTCTCAAAGAAGAACAAGGGTTCACTTTTATGAGAACTTATCTATGCTTAAACATTAATGCTTAAAGTGTAAAAGGCGACCTTATACAGAAATTTCTAATAACTAACTACAAAGTAATCTTATCATTAAACTTCACTTTAAAAATGCTTAAATATTTTTTCTTGAATTTAACAAAACATTTTTCATTAAAAACTTCATTTGGTACAGCCATTGTACATCACTCCCTCAAACTGTATTTCCACAAGAAACATTATGAAAGAACAAAGGCATATTTTTGTTCCTATTGTAAATTATAGTGACAGGATTTCGCATTTTAAAATGACGCCTTTTTATTTACCGATACGTCTTTTTATTAGATAAATAGAACTTAAATGGCGAGTAAATGCCTTTCACTTAGTTTACACTTTACAGAGAAAACGTTACTTACAAAAATTTCAACATTGCGGGCGAAGTTTAAATTGTTATGCAGCGTAAGCCTTGCAAAAGCGCCTCTTGAAATTATCCCGTAAATTTTCCTGGAAACTAAGTCAGGTCAAAGTTCTGGACTTTGAAACAATGCAAATTCAATTTTGCACCTGAATTGCCAGGGCGGGCGGCGCCTCCCGCAGCCGACACCACATGTTGCAGTGTTACGCGGTTACGTGTTATATTGACGTGTTGCTTTTTGACTACTCGTATGTTTCGTTTTTACTATGACACTATTTTCTTATCGTCACTTAACGATGATCACAGATTGGAAACACTTTGCTTACAAAACTACCCTTTTGTAGAAGATAATGTTATAAATGACTATGGGGACACGTTTTTGTTACATTAACTTCAATTAAGAACTTGAGCTCAACTGGTAGGGAACTTTACGTAACAGCTGATGGAACGTGTTATTAGGACGGAATGAGACATTGGTTTTTACAGGAATTATTTGTATAAAATCTCTTGGCAATTCTTCTTTTTCGGCACTGAGCAAAACCATCAACGGTCGAAGTCTCTCGCTAGGTAGAATTGATATATGACAAAAGAGAGAACAGGGATTTGGTCAGACATATACCTACGACTCCCTCATAATATATTTAGTGCTGAAAAATTATTTATTCATAATTTTTTGTTTTTTTAGAGGCAGCTCAATGTGCGCGGTTACCAGTGCTCTCCGAACCTACGTTATGTGCTGTTTCAACACAATATCAAGGAGGTAATTGTTTTTTTTTTTCATTTGCGACACAAAGTTTGTATCAAGTTAATGTACCCAGTAGAAATTCGCTCTCGCGCGAAACGCATTCCCAAAAAATACGAAATTGGAATGAGCACCCCTCCCCCTGACCCGGCAAGGGGCGAGCCAGTGCACGCACCGGTCCGCGTAGCGACGCACATGTTTTTAGTTTTTATTTTTTTAACTCTTAAGATCACTTAACTGAGATTTCTTCAAAATTGTGTAGGTATATCATTTTTTTGTTTTGTTGCATTTTATGTCCCATTAAGTATAGTTTTAACTTTTACAGGTTTATCGACGGACTTTTACAGCGCACTACACAGTTTATGACGTCACAAATGAGTAAGTTGCTGTTGGCAGTTATTAGATAAAGATTAAGTTAGGTTATTAGACATTTTGATCGTGAAAAATAAATAAAATATCAATGGGCTGATTCTGTAGTGCACAATCTCTAAAACGATGTAAAACGATCCTCGATATAACTACTCACATTAAACCACTGAAAAGAGGGTAAGCTCAATGGTTTGAATAGGGTTACCACTTTCAATATTTTGTTCCAACAAAAATATTCCTTGCACGTCAACGCAGATGGCATTGGTAGAGCAAGCTACTTAAAATCTGTAATGTGTTACAGTCTAGAAAGTTATTAAAATTAATATTTTGTTGTAATAAATGTAACTAATAATTAATATTTTCTCAACCACCAGATAGTTAATCAATAAGTATTTAATTTTTAAATATATATATAGCCTCAATAAAGTAAATAAAGAAAAAGTTAAGATGTTAAGTGCCTTATGTTAGAAAACTAAATACCCGATGCAAAGCAATAAGCTCAATAAATATTTATGATCATGCGACAACCCTCACGTCTCCTCTCAGCAAAGGGCTCTTTTGTTTCAATGGCCGGAAGGCAGTTCCGCTCCATTAACGAATGAAAATTATAATCGTTAAGAATAACTCGCTATCATTAAAACTTAACCGGAGTTTTTTTACGATTCCACTTTTGTTGCATTCAGAATTTTGATTAAATCATGGGCTGATGCAGAAAACGGTTCAATTAAAAAATAATACTAACAGCAAAACCGTTGGTGTTTTACGCCTGAGCAATACGGCTCTTACGTAACTTGGGCATGGTAGCCATAGGTAATAAATGGGCATGGTTATCTTCACAAATCTTGAAATGTCTTGGATCTTCTTGGAGCTTCAGAGGTCTTTAGGATGGCTGTTTAAATAAAATGGATTTTTAAGAAATTAAATATCACTTGTTTTCAACCGTGAAGGAAAACATCGAAATCTGCACACCCGAGAGTTCTTTATAATGTACCTACTCAAAGTTGTTTGAAGTCTGCCAATCCACACTTGGCCAGCGTGGTGGGCTATGACCTAACCCTTCTCATTCTTTGAGGAGACTCGTGCTCAGTAGCGATGGGTTTAAATGACGATGGAGAACTGTGTGACGGTGTCCACACGTAGCAGTCCTACTGCAATCGAGAGTGGTCAACCTCATGCTGCGCTGTGCGACGTGAGCAAATGTTGAATGTACATGGATGCACTGAGCTTGAGCGAATACTAATAAGTATGTAATAAGTTCTGACTTCTGTCAGTGTAACAACGGTTTTATCCGCTTTCTCAGCCACTACCAATAAATACCTTCTTAATGAGTTCTGACTTCTGTCTGTGTTAAAACGGTTGTATCCGCTTCCTCAGCCACCACATCCCGCTGTTCGGCGAAGGTCAGAGCAGCTGGGAGTGGCAGCACGCGGCGTGGCTCGGCACCGAGGGCGCGCTCATCCTGGTGGCAGACAACGAGGTGCTGGCCAGGCCCGCACCTCCTGCGCGCCGCGCGCCCTTGCTCCGGCTCACCACCGACGCGAGCCCTGGCCGCGTGTACAATGGCGTATCCGATTGGTTATACCAAGGTAATCATATTGAGCTCGTATCTTTGCTGTTCGCTAATTGCATACTTTTGACAAGTCGCAAGATCGCGAAACAACGTGCTGGCCAGTAGCCACTACCGACGCGAGCCTTGGCCGTGTGTACGTTGAGTGTGTACGAATGAGTTATCTTTGCTGTTCGCATACTACAGACGAGTCGCAAGAGCGCGTTTCCACCACCCATCACCACCACTACAGCCCGTTAACTTACCACTGCTGGGCACAGGCCTCCACTCTCATAGGAGAGGGAATTAAAGCTTAGACCCACCACGCTGCTCCAATGCGGGTTCGCGATCTTTAAGACTATTATCATGTTAGTGATAATAACCGGGACCGACGGCTTAACGTGCTCTCCGAGGCACGGGGGTGAAAACACCGCCAACTTCCTATCTCTAACTTAATTATGACCCGACCCGGGACTCGAACCCTAGACCTCGTCGGCCACAGTTGAACATGCTAACCACTAGACCAACGAGACAGGCTCTTTTGTTGCTGGTGGTTATCCGTGAGACCATGTCCGTGATGCGTATACTGGCTTGATAGCGTATAAAGGACTATGCAATAAACTCAATTTTGAAGAAAAGAAAGGAAAATCATGATAACAAAATACTACCTATTAGCATAGCCACAGATTACTTAATCTGCACTTCCTTGACCATACTTAGGTAAGTGATATTCTTTTTCATATTATCATGATTGCAGAGGAGGTGACAAAAACCTCATCAGCGACCTGGGGATCAAAAGACGGCACCTTTGTGATGTACGTGCAGTATGACGACAGCAAAGTGTCGGAGCTGATGTTCCCCCACATATCCCACGGCATCGGCGGCGCTGGTGCCACCAGATCGGGCTTCCTGCTTCCTACTCTTAACAGTAGCCTGCCATCAGTCTTCCCTGATCACGTTTCTGTTAGGTATCCTACGGTAAATATACTCTGACTTTTAAGAACTCGCCTAAACGTATTTGTCACGCGACGCGTGTCGAGTTAAATCGTAGTATTTTGTGTGACCAGAGACACACTAATAACACCCGACGCGATGCGACACCTATCTAAACTAAATAGTAAATGATCCAGATGAGCGTGTTGCACAGCCAAGTACATATGTATTTTTTAACCACATCACAGGGAATCGGCTACCTATTCCTGTACTAGTGACAGATTGGCGGCCGTACAAATTGATCTGGGCGGACGTCATATCCTTGTCATGAGCGTTTATTTACCATATGACGATGGAAACGAAGACAGCTTTACAGATTTTATAAGTTGTTTGGGAAGCATTGAGGCCGTCATTAGCGATAACGACGTCGAGGCTGTCTACATATTGGGCGACTATAATGCGCACTGTGGTACCAGATTCGGTAACGAGCTGGTTGCCTTCTGCGCCGACCACTCACTCGCGTGTGTTGATACTGAAGTTCTAGGTCCGGATACGTTTACACATGTAAACGATGGCAGTGGGACTAAGCGCTGGTTAGATCATTGCGTTGTGACAGCTGCTGCGCATGCCACGGTTACCTCGGCTTGTGTGGATCTTGGAGTATATTGGTCAGACCACTATTCTAGTTAAGTGCAAAATGGATATAATCCCAAAGAAAATTACAATCTCTACAGAAAATAATCCACTTTCTGGTGTTCACTGGGGTAACAGAGGAGTGGACGAAATTAGTCGATATAATAGGTATTGCTGTGATAGCTTAAGTGTTTTCAATTTATCTAGTCATTTTTTTAACTGTACAGATTGTAATTATAGTTATTGTAAGATTTGTAATGCCCATTTAATTTTATTGGATAAGTATTATGACAGTATTGTTAAAGTACTTCAAGACTGTGCTAAAAATAGTGTTTGTCACGATGTACCGGCAAGGCATAAGAAAGTCTTGGGGTGGAACTACCACGTCCGTGAGAGTCATCAGAAGGCGAGGTATTACTTTAACTGTTGGCTATGGTATGGTAAACCTCAATCTGGTGCGATCTACGATAAAATGGCAGACAGTCGTAAGTTTTTCAAAAATAAATTGAAGTGGTGCCAAAATAACGAGGATCAGATAAAGATGGATATTCCTGCGTCACACCAGGCTGACAAAAATTTTGTTAAATTTTGGAAGGCTACCAAACGCCTTAACTATAAAGCTAACCTACCAGTAAGCGTCGATGACGTCCAGGACCCGAAGCTGATTGCCGACTTGTTTTCGCACCACTTCAAAGTGGATCCATTACCCGCTCTGAGCTCAGAATGTGCACCTATTCTTAGTGAAAAGCACATAAATGACGAAAATTCTCACCGCTACTCAGCCGGCGATGTGGCTAGTGTGGTGATGAAAATGAAAAGGGGTAAGGCCTCAGGATTTGATGGGCTGAGTTTGGAACACATATTGTATGCAGGTGATAACGTTTTCAATATACTGGCGGAACTGTTTACCATATGTGTAAACGTAGGTTATTTGCCAAACAATCTCATGAGGACTGTGGTGGTTCCTGTCCCCAAAAATAAAACCGGTGACCTTTCCAGCCTCAAAAACTACAGGCCGATTTCGTTAGGGACTATTATAGGCAAAATACTGGAAAGGTTAATTTATTCTGATATAAATGAGAACATTAGAATCGATGACGCGCAGTTTGGTTTCCGTCCCGGGCTCTCAACAGATACTGCTATCTTCAGCCTCAAATCTACGGTCAACTACTATACGAATAGACACACCTCCGTATACGCATGCTTCTTAGACCTTAGCCGAGCTTTTGACTTAGTAAATTATCAGTTACTATGGCAAAAACTCATTACGTCTAATGTACCGCGAAAAACTGTAAATCTGTTGAGATACTGGTACGGAAACCAGACGAATTTTGTGAAATGGGGCAACGCCACCTCTAATGATTTTAGATTAGAATGTGGCGTTCGTCAAGGAGGGCTAACCTCTCCGGACCTTTTCAGCCTATATGTAAACGATCTGGTCGAGGAGCTTAGAAGTGCCAGAGTCGGTTGTCATATAGGCACAACATGCATAAATAATATCAGCTATGCTGACGATATGGTACTTCTAAGTCCCTCAATCAATGGTCTTAGGCGGCTACTTAACATCTGTGAACAATATGCAAGAAGTCACGGCCTCAAGTATAATGTTAAAAAGACGCAGATGATGGTTTTCCGCGCGGGTAAAGGCCCGGAGAGGATCCCATCGGTTTGCCTAGATGGAGTACCGGTAGAAAGGGTGGAGCGATTCAGGTACTTGGGGCACATTCTAACTGAGGATCTACGCGATAACGAGGATATTGAGCGTGAAAGGAGAGCTCTGGCTGTTAGGTGCAACATGCTCGCACGCCGGTTTGCGAAGTGTAGTGCTGAGGCAAAGCTGACGCTGTTTAGGGCGTATTGTCAATGCTTCTACACGTGTCAGCTTTGGGTCAACTACACCAAAAGTGCACGTAGCAGCATCAGAGTACAGTATAATAACGCATACCGTATTCTGATGAGACTGCCCAAATATTGTAGTGCGTCGGGAATGTTTGCCGACGCCAGAGTCCCCGATTACTTTGCAATTATAAGATCTCGGGTTGCGGCGTTTTGGTCCCGCATTCGCACCTCTAGAAACGAGATCCTCAGTGTATGCTCTGGGTGCCCGGATAATGCCATTGTAAGGTACTGGCTTGCCGTACATCGTGACAAGAACCGCAAATAGGGTTACCGCAATATTTATAATATTGACTTTATTTTATTTTTATTCTTATTGTATTGTATAATTTTAGTTCAATTTTAATTTAATATTAACTTTATGTTACGTTTATATATGACTTTTGTAACTTTTTGTATTTATCTTTTGTATTTTTATGGGTCTATTGCCTGAAAATAAACGATTATTATTATTATTATTATTATTATTATTATTATTATTATATTATTCATATTTTATTCTGCGCTCTCAAGTCAACAATACCCCTACTTACACCAGGCGTCGTTTACTACTACTTGCTAGAGTGGATTTGAGTGTCGGAGAATCGTATTGCGACATTCCGTGCGTGTTTTTTAGTCAATTATAATTAAACCTTGTACCTACACTATTATACATAATTATAATGGGTAATAAAATTAAAATTCAGCCTCCATTTTAAAACCTTTTAGTAAATTCGTATCAGTAATTGTATCACCCTTGTTCATTTCAGCCTGGCAGTTCGATACCACAAGCGAAGCTGTCGATTGTGGCAGTCCAGAATGTAACTTCACCTCCAAGATGGGAAGTCAAGCCTCCTAGTACATTAGATGGAATGTAAGTTCCAGTAATTCTACAGTTTCTGGTATACTTGCCATCTTTGTAAATAACCTGACACATGTTCCCTTTTCTGTTTCAGGGAATATTATCTCATATCAGCCCAATGGGTGGGCAAAGAAAATTCTCACATAGGAGTAGTGTGGATGAATCGGGCGCAAAACCTCACTGTGTACAGTAGCTGCTATGCACCAAATTGGACTTGTACGGAGGTAAATTAAATTCGAGTATTATCGAAGGATTAAAAAATTATCTCAACGCGGTCACATCAGTAATTAAAAATATCTCAATCTGCGGTCACATCAGTAAAAATTTCCTTGCGTCCCATTGACTTATAGTTGGTAAATCGATGGTCATAACCGTCAAAAACATCTTTAGATATGTAGGTACTAGATGGGCCCTTTCATAGAAAAAAGTTGAGCGTCCGACTTGTAGAGCACGTTCCACACCTGTCTTTGTCCCCGTCGTAGCGCTGTCACGGTCGCTCGTCGTTTAGATAATTTATTATTATTAAGTTAACATCTAGTCTAATTAGTTTGGCACTGTATAATTAGGGTTCCGTAACTCAATAGGAAAAAACGGAACCCTTATAGGATCACTTCGTTGTCCGTCCGTCTGTATGTCAAGACCCTTTTTCTCAGGAACGCATGGAGGTATCAAGCTGAAATTCATATCTAATACTCAGGTCTACGGTTCCTTGGAGCTGTCAAAAAATTAAATTTCAAAGCCAACACAATCAAAAGATACAGCCGTTTATGCTGCAAATTTTCGAATTTTCTTGCACTCGCAAGGGAATCAAAACCTATAGGGTACTTCCCGTGAACTCAGAATCTTGAAACTTGGTACGAAGCAACGTCTTATAGCACAGATATAGGAACAATTGCTAAAAACATAAATTTTTTGTTACATCATATAATAAAAATATTTTATGCAAATTTTCGACACTCGCAAGGGAATCAAAACCTACAGGGTACTTCCCGTAAACTCAGAATCTTGAAACTTGGTACGAAGCAACCTCTTATAGCACAGATATAGGAAGAATTGCCACAAACATAAATTTTTTGTTACATTTTTAGTTACCACGGGAAGTACCCTGTAGGGTAGGTACTTCCCGTGAACTCAGAATCTTGAAACTTGGTACGAAGCAACCTCTTATAGCACAGATATATAGGAAGAATTGCGAAAAACATAAATTTTTTGTTGCATCATATATTTTTAATAATTTTAAACTTACTATCCCTTTCCTCATGAACGCGTAGAGGTATTAAATTGAAATTCATATCAAATACTCAGGTCTATAATACCTTTAAGCTGTAACAAACTACTATCCCTTGGAGCTGTGAAAAAATCAAACTTCTAAGCCAACGAAATCAAAAGATACAGCCGTTCATACTGCAAATTTTCGACACTCGCAAGGGAATCAAAACCTACAGGGTACTTCCCGTGAACTCAGAATCTTGAAATTTTGTACGAAGCAACATCTTATAGCACAGATAAAGGAAAAAAATTATGCAAATTTTCGACTCTCGCAAGGGAATCAAAAAATACAGGTTACTTCCCGTGAACTCAAAATCTTGAAATTGATACGAAGCAACGTCTTATAGGACAGATAAAGGAAAAATTGCGAAAAGCATAAGTTTTTAGTTCCATCATATTATAATAAAAATATTTTTCATAATTTTAAACTTACTACCCTTTCCGCATGAACGCGTAGAGGTATTAAATTGAAATTAAAATAGATAAGTGGAATAAAAATACTATAACTTTTACTTATATACCTACAGGTTTGTACGGAACCCTCGGTGCGCGAGTCCGACTCGCACTTGGCCGGTTTTATTTTTATTTTATGGTAAGTGCTTCAATTCACAATATTTTTATTTCCAGACGCATTCCGAAAAAGCCACTGACGAACCCTGGTTGGAAGTGCATGAACAGCCTGTCTATTCGGAAGATGGCGGCGCTTTCCTACTTTTAGCGGCAGTACAAGAGGGCGGGGGCCAGTATTATACACATATTAAGCATGTGGATGTGTTGCGACAACGAATGGCTGTCTTATCTCATGGTAAAGTCGAAGTCGCCAAGATCCTGGCGTGGGACCAGGAAAATCACTTAGTTTATTATTTAGGTGAGCCAGGTTATGTTTATTTTACATCGTAAATACACACTTCAATCCATAGTTATTTATTATATAAATGCGAAAGTGTGTCTGTCTGCTACGCTTTCAACCGATTTTGATGAAATTTGGTTCAGGTATAGGTTGTATCCCGGGGAAGGACATAAGGTACTTTTTATCCCGGTAAGAAGTCGCGGGCATCGTCTAGTTTGTAATATACTTACCTAGTTGCGCGTCAGCACTCAAGCTGGCTCAAGGCATGCTCCGTTTCGTTACGCCAAAGTGCAAGTGCAAAAAACACAACACAGATAAAACAATTTTAAAAAGTGAACCGACTTCAAAAGCGTTAAATAAATTTTTTATTACTTTCATCCAATTAACTTAGCCAATGAACAAAAAATCAAAAGACCTCATTGGTAAGTAATTTAGTATTCAAGATTTATTAGCAAGGTTCCAATTTGTTACATAAAATCATACGGATGTCAGGGAAAGATATTGGATGTGCCACTAATCCATCTTAGGACTTCAAAATGCTCCGATAAACGTGGTTGAAGGATAAACAGATAAAAAAGAACTATAGATGTATGTACCTTTTTTTTTTATTGAAGGTGTTGACGTCGAAAAGTTTTACCCTCATAATTTTGGACCTGCTAATATGTCCACGGAGGCTTATAAAATTAAGTATTATTATTGATTGCTGCCGAGTGGTGTTACTTTAAAATGCTATAGCATTGTCTACTAACCACACATCAGTCCAGCGCAAAACCAATTCAAGCCAATCATTATCAATTTTGGTATTTGAACATCCCTCATTTATGTCTTCGTTTTATGGTAAAATATGAACAGTCATTCATAGCTCAGTTGAATCCAATAGTGTGTTTAGTTAGAGCTTGTCAAGGGTTTAAGAGTGTAGCATTGTGTGCCCTTTTAAATTTGTTTGATTAGATAAATCACATGTAAATTCTGTCCAACCACTTATTTCACTTTTGACATAGACACGCCTATGAAGTTTCATAATTATTGACAGGCAATCATTGACAAAAAAATGCAATACTTCATAGACGCAGATATAGCGACGTTCCTTTGTATCCGATATTTCGTAACTAGTATATTTATATAGTAATTTTCAGTACGAATTTCCTTTTCTTGATTGTCCTTTAAGCATCACACATATTTGGCGACGGATGGTTTCTATGATCTGACTGATTCATGTACATTTGCTGTTATGTTTTACATAAATGATTATAATACATAGATACATTAATATACTTAGTCATTTAACCGCTTGGGTATGTTTACAAAACAATAAAAAATGTTGAGTAAAGTTTTATCAATGTGTCAAATCGATTAAAACTTCTTCATAAAGAAAGTCGATTGTTATCAAAAATCTAATCAGTAACGCATTAGAACATCATTGAATCGAGCTGCCAAAAGTAAAATAAATGATTGGACAGCGAATAGACAATATAAAAAATGAATTGCAACACGTTGAATACACGAATAGCAACATAATTATCATATATCTCATTTCGCTCATAGGTAGTGCTGAAAGACCAGGCCAAAGACAAGTTTATGTGGTCCGGGATCCAAACTACGGCGGCGGAAGCAACTCGGTCAGAGCGCGCGCCGAACGCGAAGAGCCGCGTTGCCTTACTTGCGAGCTCGCTCTATGGCCTGCGCGTTTGCACTACGCCAATTGCACTTTCTGGAGTGCCACTTTTTCTCCCGCCAGACCGAAGCTTGGGATAACTCATTATGTTCTGGAATGTGGCGGCCCTGGCCCTCCGCTCGCCGGACTTCATGACGCTAGAACACATAAGTTAGAAAGAATATTATACGATACGAGGCCTTATAGGTGAGTAAATTTTTATCATCCAGGCATTTTTTTTGTGTCCACTACAAGTTAGCCCTTGACTGCGATATCACCTGATGGTAAGTGATTATGCAGTCTAAGATAGTAGCGGGGTAACCTGTTAGGGGCATGGCAGGTATGGCATACTTGTAACATGACGTCATTCTACCCCAGGTTGCGCCACACGTTATAACTCCACGTCGCGTGTTTTCGTCATATGTACTAAAATTCTGCATCAATGGTCATATAATGTAACGTAGCGTAGTGACGTATTAAAAGTGCACATCCGGCATTACGTTGATAACTATTATTAAAAGGAAACACTGGTTAACCAATTATGTAATAATTTACTTATTCCTTATTTTATCTCACAGACACGGTAGCCATCTTGATATTCCACCTCTATCCTCTATAAAGCGTTCTACAGATTTATAATAGCTATTTATGCAACTGTATCGTAATGAGGGTCATTTTAATTCGAGTGCTGTTTTTTGATACGAGGCTTGCCGAGTATCAAAATAGGATAGTACGAGAATTAAAATGACTAATTACGTACAGTTGCATACAAGATTTTATCTACGACAAGGACGTCTTTATAATTTTTTACTTTGGTTGGGAAAGTGCCAGAACCCAGAGCCGCTAAGCTATAGGTATCCTATTTATGAAGATAACCATATCGATACAGCTACGACTCATAACGATACAGCTCCCATACAACGAACTGTATCGTTATGAGAAGCAAACACGAAAGAGGGTTCAATTCGATATAGTTGTCAAATTCGAAATTGGAACTTTTCGATGCTGGAGTAGATAAATTTATTTATTATGTCTGTGAAGCGTTCCCAAATGTGCTGTCATTCTCGAGAGCCATAGAGGCAGTAAAACCACGGATTTAATATGTTAATGTTCAGCCTAACACTACCTAGTTATATTGTATAAAAATTAAATATTTTAGTTTATCCGAGTATCTTTTTGCAGATCTGTACGTTTACGTGAGTTGGCATTGCCTAGTCGTAGATCATTTGATGTGAAGCTAAGTAGCGGTTCTAAAGCGCGCGTTCAGCTTTTTCTGCCACCTTCATGGCGGGAGGAGCTTCGCGATGCTGCCTTTCCCGTCCTAGTTCAAGTGTAAGTCACTTTATAATCATTTTGCTTGTGTACCTTGAAATACTTTAAGAAAACTTTTTGGAGTTTACCTCCTTTAGAATCGATTTTCATATAAAATGGGGTGTAATTTGGTATTATCATAGGCGATCTAAAAGGAATCTTATTTTGAATACTAAAATCGTAAATACAATCTGAATCAGGAAAATTAATAGTAAGGAGATATTTAAATACTACACACAAATACTAACATAAAATAGGAAAACTAAATTTGGCATAATTAAACAAGTGTAATAAGAATAGGAAAGCAATTAATTTTACACCTTCATAATATTTCTTAGCAAATCAACGTGACGACGTGTCATATTATATTATACAATCTAATAATTGCTAATAATTATTTACAGTTTGTAAGTGTATCACGTCTTTGTGAGGTGATATCTAGTGAACAGCCCAATGATTAGCGTCAGTTTTTATGATGTTTACATAGGCATACTTTAATACTGTACAAGAATTAGCCTTCCTAGTTATGATTCATTTTTGGTAACCATAACTCGTCTTTGAGCGGCCATATCTAGTGAAAGGCATCCGCATGCGGGCAGACCTTCACTATCGTCATCAGTGGAGAACCCTACACCCACCTAATACTGAATCAGCCTTCCTGGCAATAGTTACCAAAAACGCAGCTATCTCTTAATCTATTACGCCTTCGAAATGTCACTCTTCAATTTTTTTTTTAATATTGTGTGATTGTTTGATAGAGATGGACGACCCGGCAGTCAGCAAGTAACCGACGAGTTTATGCTAGACTGGGGAACGTACATGTCCTCACGTAACGACGTAGTTTACGTAAAATTAGACGTAGCAGGCGCGAGAGGTCTCCCCCGTGCGCTGCTACGCGGTCGCCTCGGCGGAGTCGAGGTGGCTGACCAATTGGCTGTTATTAGGTAGGCACTTTGGGATGTTCATACTTTTTTTTTATCCACTACAAGTTAGCCCTTGACCGCGATCTCACCTGATGGTAAGTGATGATGCAGTCTAAGATGGTAGCGGGCTAACCTGTTAGGGGTATGGCAGTTATATTAAACCCATACCCCTATTCGGTTTCTACACGGCATCGTACGGGAACGCTAAATCGCTTGGCGGCACGTCTTTGCTGGTACTGTGGTAACTAATAACTAAACACGGCTGAAGCCTCCCACCAGTCCAGCCCAGGGCAAATTCAGAAATTGTAAATTCCCAAATTGACCCTGCCGGGGATCGCCCCACCCTTTATTGTATTCCTTTATTGAACTTATATTGAGATTATTTATTAGAACTTTTATCTGTTCCAGATATTTATTAGACACATTCAAATTTTTGGACGTGACTCGGGTCGCGGTATGGGGATGGGGTTACGGCGGCTACGTAACGGCTATGCTTCTAGGGTCGCAACAGGCCACATTGAAGTGTGGTATCGCCGTGTCACCGATAACAGACTGGTTGTATTATAGTGAGTTCTCATGAAGTCCTTTTTCATACAATTGACGAGACCTTAAAATAATACTTAATAATTAATAGTGTCTACGAATAATACTATTATCCTACTACTATTAGAATAGCACAATTTTCTGATATTTCGTTTCAAACTAGCTAACACGGCTTGCGCCGGAAATGTTTCTAGATTCTCGGTGAAACATGAAAACTTTTAGAACACCTTTGATCAAACTGACCTGCCAGGGATACTTTACTTTTCTACATACAGTTCGCGCGCGAGTTGAATGCAGAGTAAATGTATGTGTCACCATACATAAGCTCTACATTCAACTCGTGCGCGAACTATAGCTGTATACTTATTTGTTACTTATGTTGTGTGTTTAGATGTAGCGTTCACGGAGCGCATCCTTGGCCAGCCGTCAGTGAACTACAAGGGCTACGTGGAGGCGGACGCGTCGCAGCGCGCTCACCACGTGCCGCGGCATGCCTTGTACCTCATACACGGCATGGCTGATATGAGCGCACCCTACCCGCACGCTCTGCAGCTGGCTCGAGCGCTTACCGATGCCGGCGTGCTTTTTCGATATCAGGTACCTACCAGTACTAAACTATTTCTTCCTACCATCACCATCACCACTACAGCCCATTAACGTCCCACTGCTGGGCACAGGCCTCCACTCTCATAGGACAGAGGGAATTAGAGATTAGACCACCACGCTGCTACAATGCGGGTTGGCGGACTTTAACGACTAATATCTTGTTAGTGATAATAACCGGGGCCGACGGCTTAACGTGCTCTCCGAGACACAGGGGTAAAAAACACCACCAACTTCCTAACTCCGGGCTAGTACTGAGAATTTCTAGTCAGAAAAAACCAACACTGAATTATGGCCCAACCCGGGACTCGAACCCGGGACCTCGTCGGTCGCAGTCGAACATGCCAACCACTAGACCAACGAGGCAGGCATTTCTTCCTACGCTTGTCTAATAAACCAATGACCTGTGTTGTAGGTACCTCATACACGGCATGTCCGACATGTGTGCGTATATCCTACCCGAACACTTTGCAGCTGGCCTGAGCGTTTGCTGACGCCGGCATGCTTTTTCAATATCGGGTACCATTGTAAATCTCTTCTCGTACCTATTTCTTCCATTGCTTTTCGACTAAATCACTGTACCTCATACACGGAATGGCCGACAGATACGCGTCGTACTACCGTATACTATACCTATCCTATACTACGACGTACGTTTTTGCGACGAATGGTATTTAATTAATTGAAAAGTTCTGGTTTATGTTACATTACTATCAGGTGCAGCTAAAACTATAAACCTTCCCATAAGCGAAAAGTTAAATCATGCGTTTATGATAGTTCATTTTCTTTGCAGGCTTACGCTGACGAAGGTCACGACTTAAAGGGCGTTATCGAACACGTATACAGATCTATGGAAGATTATCTCCGAGAGTGCCTGTCTCTTGATCCCGAAGACACCAAGCTGCCTCCGCCAGATAGATAAAATTAACGAAGTGTCGCATCAAACATTCTGTCATTTCTAGAGTAGGTACTTAATAGGTTTGTTATCGTAATGATTATTGTGTAAATATGTAAATGAAATAGTGATTTAAAATTATTGTGTTCTTCATATTAAGTTTAGTTTATACGCCTTCCGTTGAAGATGCTAGATAGATGAAATAAAATGATGACGTGTGTAGTTATAAGAATAAGCCAGTATGTGTAAATAAATTTAAAATCTAGAGGATATCCCAAATAAATCTGTACATTGGATGGCTGAAGGTAAAATCAGATTCATGTTATATTTAATGTTTGCAACCAGATTTTATGTAAGACGTAAGACTGCATGGATTGTACAGAAAAGTCTTTGGTTCTACAAACCCGCTGTTATCTGCTAGTATATAATATAATATAAAATACATAATAAATGTTAATTATCTTATGATTACTATAAAGAAGAAAAAGTTCACTTCGTTAAAAAGTTGCAATGAACATGTTATACATAGAAACTTTCTAGTTTAAAGATACAGAAAAATCTGACAAAATTTTCTAAACTAAATTATTGTTCTTAGTACTCGTCTATAAAATGCAGCTTGAGCAACCTTCACCAAAATGACATCTTTACTAAATTTCACTAAGGCTAGTCTATATTCTGCATAAAACTCGTCTAACAGCACATCACATTCACTCAGGTTGTTGATTGTTTACTGGTTAGATCCTTGATTGAAAATTCCTACATCATTAGATATATAAACCCACTAGAAAACAATTGACATAGAATGTTAAGAAAATGTTAACTTATATACTTATTTGCTCTACAAAAGTAGGTAGGTAATCATTTTAGAACCTACTGTTGTAAAGCAAATTATAATACTAAGACTTATTAAGTAAAGCAGTTTGAAGAGGATGCCGTTAAGTATAATGAATCTTAAAAACATACCTACCTACCTGTTAAATAATTAAATAATGTGATCGTAATATTCATAGCAATACGAGCTTCAATTTCTAGGCTTTACTGTTACCTGTAGCTCTTTTTATCCACCTTTATGATACACTGTTACCGTTACATTACTAATTAAGCTACGGTCATACTTAAGGCGAACAGTGTAGTAGAAGATACCAAGTAAGATCGACCTTCACTCATCTGCTAACAGATGAAAATTATATTTTATCAAAAAAAAATATGTTTCTGACCAATAGAGTTGCCATAAAAATATGGTCATGGCTATGATAAATAAAAAATATTAAAAATAATTTATTTTTAAAATTTTACTGACTTGCTAGCCAAATGAACGAAATTCCAATGGAAAGCATACAACATACAGAATATCCAACAGACAGAATACAGAATTAGGTTGCCTACCTTTTTCTGGTACCTATTGCCTGGTTGCCGTGTACAAACACTGTAAGTTGAAATAAGCGATCGCACTCAGATGCTTACCACTTGAAAAATAGGTTGAATGTTGATCTTACTTGGGATATTAGAGCAGTGAATGCGATGTACAGTCCATAAACTTACCTGACCCGGTGTCAGCGTCTCTAATTAATATTAAAAATAAAATAAAAACAAAAAATAAACAGGTGTACAAATAAGATCCAATGTTGGCCACCGGGCTAGATAAGTTAGTGGGTCTGTTTACGCGACTCATTCGCGTCGATTGTTGATTCGTTGCGTCGTACTCAAATTGGTGCTGGTAGTCGTTTAAAACATAAGCGCATACCGGACCCCGCGAAATTCACCTTAATGTGACCAAAGCTTATGTACCTTTACTTCGTGTAGGTATAAAATAAATTTCATAAAATGAGGAGCTTATCATTTAGGGAATCTATTAGGCCTTTTATAAGATGCAGTTTTCTTTAAAATCAATCGCGGATTTTTTGTTACTTTTTATACCGTTGCATTACTGTTATAAGAACCTCTTACAAAATGTTTTAAATAATAATAAATTAAAATAAAATTAGTAATAATCCAAATTTTCATCATGTAATTTTTAGAAATGAAGTGACCTTGATCATCCCTATATCCGCAGCTGCTTTTGCTTCATTAATTCATCCCTGATCTTTTCTGTCGATACATTGAAAAACATAATATTATTTTGTTACATCAATTTCAATACTAGATTTATTAGCTTAACCATCTCAATATTCCAGCAGTCTCTTAACGAATTTTAGTAGGTAAATGTCAATTTGACTAAACCTGAAATCTCCACCCATACACAGAATTTCAAAATATATTCATAATCAATGCAAAAATATCTCAGTCGATCTATAATTTCAGTCTGATTAGGAAATTCTGTGAAAATATGGAACACAGGGCATTTACTACTTTTCGGTAATTTTACCCTATTTTGCCTCTCGGTGCCAGATACATTGGTGTCAGACAGAAAGCGGTCGTCCGCGGTAGCTCTTGCTGTGAGGGGTCGGATTATGGGCCATACACATGAATATGTTAAACTAGAAAATCCATCTATCAAAATCAAATACCTACCTAAGCATTTTTCAAAGTAGGTACTTAATGTAATTTCAGATTTTTAAGTCTGGTGGGTATACCTATATGTAAGTAACTATAATGCTATAGGCCTCAACAATACTGCGTAAAGAAATAATCGTGTAACTAATAAGCATGTACATTGTACAAAGTAGATTAAAGGAGCTAGAAATCGCCTTCTTGTTATAGGCAATTATAAGTGTGTGAATGTACGGTCCATCGCCTACTAGCAGTCTCGAGAAATTATAATATTATTATGTACAGTTCAAAGCTTGCTGCTGTGTTTTAATATTAACCTCGAACATAATACAAGTAACACTGCATGCACTGAGTGTTCTTATTTATAGACGGCTTTAATATGGCTCTTTTAACAATAACATCACAGTTATTAGTTTAGATGTTGAGAAAAATTTAGCACAGTCGGAAATTCTTTTAAAATGTTCTACGAGAATTAAGAAACAATTTTTTTTTTAATTTGAAATGGTATTGTTGACCGATAGGAAATTCATTTCTACGGAAAAAGATAATAGTTTTTATTTATCAAGGCAAATTGGATAGTATGTGTATGAACGATGTAGATGTTGATCACTCACAGAACAAGGAATCTGCTTGTTCACTTCATCTAACTGACGTAAGTGGGTAATTCGTTGCTGTTGTATAGAAATATTTATCAGCCGATATTTGTTAAGTGTTATCGGATACCTGCATAGACGCATATCGTACATTCCATGTTTGTGAAGACTGCCAATTTGGTCTAAATTTTACAATTAAAATACCTACGATATGTCGATGATGTTAATTTCAATCGCCGTTATGGTCTTAAGGATGCTGTGATTCTTCTATTGCAATGTTTTTTCGATACTATATTGGATATATTGAATTAAAACTATATCTGCATCTGATATACGTAGGGCCTAGTCAAATCGAATTCGTTGTAATTATTAAATAACATTATAATTCTAAGATAAACGTTAGTTTAGTATTTTTAAAATTCTTCCATAATAATAAAATTATAAATTATATTGCTTTGCCCAAAAATTGTACATATTACAATCCTAGACAATATACATATATTACGGGCTACGTATACATCACAAACATATAAAAATTTTATAGTTAAATAAAACGAGAGAGTTTGGAAACCGGGTGCTTTAAATTTTACATCATTTCTTTAGCGGAAGTTCTATAGTTATACAAAATGATAATACTTACTCGTACTTGTTATTATACACTATAATGGCATGACAAATACGATTCCAGTACCGAATAAAACAAAATTTTCCAGTACGGTTTAATCGTTCCCAAAATTATGCATCGCCACTTGCAAGGCTTTCTTTGATTGATTAAGATCAGGCCTTGAATTGATTCTATGACAAGTAATAAAATTAAAAATTTTAAAAAAACCCACGACGAACTGCAGAGCTCCATTATACCTTTGACCTTTATAACTTTGAAACAACAATTAGAACGTAGCAAACGTATATATGACATAATATCTAAAACACAAAACTGCATCTTTGACAGCTCAGTAGTTTTTTTGACCAGTGTGGTGGACTATGGCCAAACCCTTTTCAAATGGACAAATCAAAAGAGTCCAAATGCGACGGGTATACGATGAGAATTTAAGGAGTTCCCATGATCGCCTCCTGACTCCATCATCACACCCTGGGCAGCATCTAGGTACAAGCTTAATATATCTAAAACAAAAAGCCCGCATCTAAATCAGCACAGTAGTTTTTGAGAAAAATGGTAACATATTGAAAAAATAAAATCATAGACTACAGCTCAGCTTTGTTGTCTATGGTCCTAAAATATATCTAAGAACCTTCTCACAAGCTATACACATCTAATGAAAAAACCCGCATTTCAATCGGCCCAGTACTTTTTGTAAAAAATGGTAACATATCGAAATATTAAAATCATAGAGACAGCTCAGCTTGGTTGTCTATGGTCCTAAAATATATCTAAGAACCTTCTCTCAAGCTATATAATATATCTAACTAGTATTTCGCCCTATGCGCGAGCTGCTAAAGCAGCTCACGGGTTGTGGTTAGACTTACAAGTAGTACAGATTTTACTGTACTAAACTAAATTCATTTATTATGGTGATAACAAAATAAATAAAAATGGCGCTGATTTTTTAAAACTTTGGTAACAGTTTCCTGTTTCGTAACCCCAGGGAGTCCTAAATATCGATTTTGAACGAATTTGGTCAATTAACAAAGAATTTCAAAATGGCGCTGATTTTCTAAAATTTTGGTAACAGTTTCCTGTTTTGTGACCCCAGGGAGCCCTAAATATCGATTTTGAACGAAATCGGTCAATTAACACAGAATTTCAAAATGGCGCTGATTTTTTAAAATTTTGGTACCAGTTTCCTGTTTTGTGACCCCAGGGAGCCCTAAATATCGATTTTGAACGAAATCGGTCAATTAACAAAGAATTTCAAAAAGGCGCTGATTTTTTTAAAATTTTGGTACCAGTTTCCTGTTTTGTAATCCCACGAAGCCCTAAATATCGATTTTGAACAAAATCGGTTAATTAACAAAGAATTTCAAAATGGCGCTGTTTTTTTAAAGTTTGGTAACAATTTCCTGTTTTGTAACCCCAGGGAGTCCTAAATATCGATTTTGAACGAAATCGATCAATTAACAAAGAATTTCAAAATGGCGCTGATTTTTTTAAATTTTGGTACCAGTTTCCTGCTTTGTGACCCCAGGGAGCCCTAAATATCGATTTTGAACGAAATCGGTCAATTAACAAAGAATTTCAAAATGGCGCTGATTTTCTAAAATTTTGGTAACAGTTTCCTGTTTTGTGACCCCAGGGAGCCCTAAATATCGATTTTGAACGAAATCGGTCAATTAACACAGAATTTCAAAATGGCGCTGATTTTTTTAAATTTTGGTACCAGTTTCCTGTTTTGTGACCCCAGGGAGCCCTAAATATAGATTTTGAACGAAATCGGTCAATTAACAAAGAATTTCAAAATGGCGCTGATTATTTAAAATTTTGGTACCAGTTTCCTGTTTTTTTAATCGCACGAAGTCCTAAATGCAATAAACCGCATCAATCGGCCCAGTACTTTTTGTGAAAAATGGTAACAGTGGTTGAAAAATTAAGATCATACAGCTCAGCTTTGTTGTCTATGGTCCTAAAATATATTTAAGAACCTTCTCACAAGCTATACACATCTAATGCAAAAAACCGCATATCAATCGGCCCAGTACTTTTTGTGAAAAATGGTAACATATTGAAAAAATAAAATCTTAGACTACAGCTCAGCTTTGTTGTCTATGGTCCTAAAATATATCTAAGAACCTTCTCACAAGCTAAACATATCTAATGCAAAAAACCGCATTTCAATCGGCCCAGTACTTTTTGTGAAAATTTTTAACACATAGAAAAATTAAGATCATAGACTACAGCTCTGCTTTGTTGTCTATGGTCCTAAAATATATCTAAGAACCTTCTCACAAGCTATACACATCTAACGCAAAAAACCGCATCTCAATCGGCCCAGTAGTTTTTGTGAAAAATGGTAACATGTTGAAATATTAAAATCATAGACTACAGCTCAGCTTGGTTGTCTATGGTCCTAAAATATATCTAAAAACCTTCTCACAAACTATACGTATCTAATGCAAAAAACCGCATCTCAATCGGCCCAGTACTTTTTGAGAAAAATGGTGACAAAAAAGTGCACAAACAAACAAACAAACAAACAAACAAACAAACAAACAAACAAACAAACAAACACACAACCTCTTAGGGCAAACACATATACCGTCTCCGCTTCGTCGAGGGTAAAAATGAAAGTGTAGGTATCAATTAAATTGATAACGTTCTCATTATATAACACCAATCTAAGACGTGTAGATACTTAATTGTATTTAATTATAATGACAGGTTGTTATTGATTAATATAAGCACTAAGATCGATCTACAAACTTGATTATTTGCACGCCGCTTCTCTCCATGGTCATTATTTCTTTCTGATTATCCCCTTTTAATTAAAACCCCTAGTCTTCCAGTGTAGCGAAAGCTTCCAAAACCATAGATACTCTTGGGGCAAGAATGTAGGGAACTATGTGATGACTATGTCAATTATTTCCTTGTCTCAACTCTGGTCAGCTATGTAATTGTTCATTTGTTGTAATAATGTTAATGTTTCCCTGGTAAATTAATTAAGATTTCTGTCTAGTTTCCTATACAATGGATGTGGTATGAAATGTCGATCAATAACACGTCTTTTTAGAATTCTTCTGTCCAAGCTGAATTGTACTCAACAGATTGATATTTTGTTTTAAAGTTATAAATGAGCTAATAAAACTCAGAACTTAAGAAATAAATAACTCAATGTGTAGAGTACAAATGCAGCATAGTGTCCGCCTCGTAACTATAGAGTGTCGCGGATTGCGCCTTAGCTATTAGATCGATGGTAAGCGTGATGTTGAACACAATAATAATATGAATAATTGTACAGTGTTTAATTTTTTTTGTAATCCAAGTTATTATTACCAACTGCAAAAAAATACCTTTCAAACCCTGCAGTTATTAATTCACACGCATCATAAGTCTACAAGTCTAGGAATTCAAGTTTGTTGAAAAATACAGGGCAGCTATAAAAATTATTGTTTTCAGTAACGCGCCGATTGATGGCCCTAGAGACAATTATATTCTACGTTGTTGTTAATCAGTGTTATAAAACTTATCGTCTCGTTTAAGAGTTACAGTGTTGTATAGATCAGTATTTTTATTTGTAAATTCTGAGATTATTCTGTTATTAATGTAAATTTCTTTGAATAAATAAAATTTTCATAATCGTTCATAGGATAGTTTTATTTTGCAACTCTTCAGGAGTGTTTATTTAAACGGGTAAATTTTTGCTGCCTTATCAGTTATCAACTATCATTTATCAAGCAGTCCGTCTTGAAGACTGCTCGGACCGGCATCTCTGCGGTTTCTACTCCATATTTCTGCACTTCGGAAATATCTTTCTAATTGTTCGTCTCTAGAAGTGATGTCGGAAAGGCTAGAAAATATATCACTGGTGGTATTACTAAAAGCGCCATCCGAGTTACAATTGGTTTGTGAAACGTTACGCATAAGTTCGTAGTGCGAAAAGTTCATAGAAATTAAAGATGTATTTTCAACGTCAGCAATATTCCTGCTGGCAGTTGAAAGACTGTCTATAAACATTTCATCTGTTCTACTCCTATCTGGACTCGCATAAGACGTGCTAGTTATATAATCACCGTTTACAAGTTTGCTTTTCTTCAGCCTGCCTATCGCCATGTCCAGAGATCTAACCGCTTCGTTAACATTAAAGGATTTACGTTTCGCAGGCTCAAATTCGACTTTCTTAGCTTGTCCACTGCATTGAGATTTTGCTTTATTGACACATTTCTTATCATTATTTATTTCATTTGTATGATCCATGGTATATGTGACTAGATAATTTAGTTTAATTAATTATTTTAATCCAAAGGCTTTAAATCATTAAAAAACTTTACTATTTTGAAATCAAGGAAATGTTTAAAAAAATCTACATGATAACTTGCTGTTTATTTGACAAAGACTTTTTTTTATTTTTCTGTTGGTAGACATTGGTATTTTTACAGATATCTGACCTATTAACACTATTAACCATAGACTTATTACACTGGTCAACAGTGGTTTTGTTCACATGTTGCCCTTGATGTAAGAGTGATTTCGAACATCTCTATGCCAACAATTCACGAAACTATGGATGGTTTTGGAAGATTGTCTCTTTTTTTTTTAATCTTCATTTTCATATTATTATTTTTAGTCAGTAAAAACGAGAAAGACATAACAAGTATATTCTCAGATACTATTTTTTTATTCTGTCTGGTCTAATGGGAGACTTCGGCCGTGGCTAGTTACCACCCTACCGGCAAGGACGTACCGCCAAGCGATTTAGCGTTCCGGTACGATGCCGTGTCTAAACCGACCAGGGGTATGACTTTATTATAACTGCCATACCCCTAACAGGTTAGCCCGCTACCATCTTAGACTGCATCGTCGCAGTTAAGGGCTAATTTATAGTGGAAAAAAATAATCCAAATGAATGCACAGAAACCGAATTTTAAAAAGATACCAAACACTTCATTATAATAATTCGTGTTCTAAAGTAAAAAGCCAACTTATAAAGTGTGAATTATCAAAAATATAGAATAAGCCAAAATCATAAAAACCAGAGCCAATTCAGTACTTTCATAAATATATTCGAAAACTGTGGAATTGAAAACATAGAAATCTGCAGAGATATCCAGGGTAACAAAATTTTTCTTTTTTGTAGAGCTGTGTTATATTTACTAACAAAAGGATCACATGTGTTACATTGACTGAGTTTTACAAGATTATATTTTATTTGAGCGCCCTCTGTTTTTTGATGGATACTCTACTTTCATATATTGTTTGGCTGCCATCTATGGCACTTAGTTTCACGTGATGACGCTAGTTGGCGATGGGTGTATCATCTAGTGCGCGTCTTCGCCGGGGTGCAACACCGTCATGAGCACATAATATTGACATTTATTGACACTAGATGTCGCGCGTAGATGATGATGATGATAAAAATGATATTATTATTATCAATAACTAGAGGTCGCCCGCTACATCGCTCGCGTACTTGTATTTGTATTGTTGTTGGTTTTCTATGTTTTCTCGCTGTAGCTTTAAATGCAGGTTTTTTATTATTTAAAACTATTACCCTAAATGCCGATTTTCATATTTCTAACTATAAAAACATAGAATTTTTATACAAACTTTCAACACCCATTTCAACCCCTTCCGGAAGAATTTTCTCAATACCGTTTCTTAGCTGATGTTGACCTGAAATTTGGAAGGAACCTACCTTCCAAATTCCAAGCCTGGATATTTCCTGAGATATCGTGATTAGTCAGTCAGTGAGTGAATGAATGGTATTTCGCTTTTATTTAAATAGACTTACTTATCATATACATACTTATCAATTAAACATTTCTGATGAGTGATGACTGATCTGATGAATGACTTTTTGATGACGATGAAATTTATATAGTGGCATTTTATTCAAAATTTATTTACAATAACAAATTTACTTAACAATTCCTTATTTATTCTGGCTTAGCCTAAATGATCGCCCTGTATGAGCTTCGAGGGCAGGTAAGAGTCGCAAAGTGCGGCGGCTGTGGATGCCACTGCTTCTATCTCTGCCTTCACACCACTCGTCAACATAACTTCTAGATCACTTTTTATACGGGCACCTAAAACCGGTGATTTAAACGTCAAAAAAATAGAGAACCTATTATAATATTAATTTTAAATCTTATGACGCAAAAATGACGGAAGAGACCGCTTCCCAAAACATTTTTGAGATCTACGGTTGTGTCCAAGGTTGTGGTTGTTTTGAAACCTTTGTTTTCAAGAGTTTTGTCTCTCAAATATATGATAGCGATAATAGTTCCTCTTAAAATAATTATGTTAAGACAACTGATAATACTGACTTATATACATGACTTTGAAGGGAAGCTAAATACTGCTTTTTGTTCCAAAAGATAATAATAACCTGTAGGTGTATTTAAGTAAGGCCTTTTAATTAAAGCTGCAAGTTTGCGCTTGTCCAGCAGAGTAAGGGGTAGTTGGGCCTCCTTAGGGGCAAGCGTCATGATGTCGTAATGCCGCGCACCGAGCAACAACAAACTGCTGCACGCAAGGGAATCCGACAAATGGGATTGTGCCTGAAATATTTGTAATCTTATCAGATTCTGGGAACCACAGGGAGATTAGTAGCAGGGAGCTACTAGGACTACTCCTTAATTTTCCGGGATAATATAAGTAACCTATGTCCTTCCCCGGCACTCTATATATAATCTCTATACCAAATTCCATCATAATCGGTTGAAAAGACGATCGTTATATCGTAGCAGACAGACAGATAGAAAGACATACATATTTTTGCATTCATAGTAAGTATTAGTACGGATATGGATTATTCCGGATGTCGTATTAAAAACGTAACAAAAATTAAGACACAATCCTATTAAATCCATTATCCCTCCACCTGCTCCATTGTCCATCCTGCTCATGGCGACGACATAGTAGACCAGAAACTTGAAGGAAGAAAACACTAATTGTTTGAAGTAAGTAAGTATTTAAACTAGAATTTATCTCAGACACTCCTATTATATGAAGTGAAGACTAAGAGCACAAGTAGATATTTACATCAAATAACCTACACTCACCAATGAACCGTATTTATAAGTCAAGAAGATCTCATATCCATGTGGATCAGCGTCCACTAGTGCCAATGCTTTTAGGCGTAGTTCATTTACTAATCGGCAAAGCAATTGACGTGTGCATACATCGGGGTAGCCTTTACCCTAACAAATACCAAAATATAATGGATTAATATTCTTAATAACTGTTATTATAATTCTTAATACATTAGACATTCTTTATGTAAACTATAACAATTATTCTTCAATGTTTTTTTTTCTTACCGTTAAAATGATTACTGGTCCTAATCGAATCAACACTCCTTCGTCTAGCAATTTTTGAAAGATAGCGTCTTTCTCCACAACTAATATGTATTTAGCATGTGATTTAAACTCTTTAATTCCTTTAATGTCTTGCGGTATTAATGTACCTTTAACAATAAAAAAGTAAGATCTTTGTAACCTCTCGATTGTAGCCTACTTTCTGCTATGTTATATAAGATAATATTAAAAGCTATAACGTACCTCCTGACATCATGCAGTCAACAATGGTGCCATCACTCTGGTGTATCTTTAGGGGACCAGCGATAAGTCCTTTCGCAGTAGCGACAATACCCAAATCCCAAGGCGGTGTGTCTAATAAACAACAAACATCCCGAACTCCGACATCAAGTCTTGATTGGTTACCAAATCTGGATACATTCTGATAGAACAGTTCCCTATAGAATTAAACCCGTTTAATATAAAGCAAAATACTAAAATAAAACTTCAGACCTCTAAGTTCTAAGCCTTACCTTCTGGTGACGGTCAAATTCTTCATGAGTAACTCATGAACTTTAGATAAGACGAAAATTATTGTATTAAAACGGGATTTATCTTCTGCACTCATGTAGCACAGAGTTGTTGTCTTAGCATTGTTCAAGGCTTTTAATGTGACTCTAAAATAATTCACAATTCGTAACAAATCTTTAATAACCTCTCTACAGCTACGTGGGAAAAGAAGGAGTTGGAAAAGCTTAGTTTAGTTTGTTAAAAAAACTAAACTAAACTTAGTCAATTTGTGTTCATATAAATTAGTGTTTTATGAACTTATTTAAATTGGAGTGTTTGGTTTAAAAATAAGGAATGTTAATTTTTAATCTTTCAGGATTTAGAAAAGTCTATCCCAAGCGATCTCAGAACTTCCACCCGAGCAGGATCAGCGGGCTCTAAGTAAAATAGACATTTACCGATTCAAATCATAGATACAATTGCTCCACAATCTTTGGTTTCTTATAATCAGTTTAGGTGCACCATCTCTTTCAGCGCTATTGTTAATACTGCCTAATATGTCTTCAATTTTCTTAATGATAACATTTCTTGTTTGCTTTACATGTTGCGACATTAGGATATCACCTGGTTTCCCTGGAACTGCAATTGAAAAAAATTATCTCCCATATCTTAAACTGCTCTCTATTAATCTAGCCATCAAAATTTTTAATCAGAAACAATGTACCATTGACATCACAAGGCTGTTTCAAAAGTTGTTGAACTTCGGTAAAGAGCAATTTTCTTTCGGGTAGTATTAGCTGTAGTCCTAGTACTTCTTCTCTATTAAACAGCCTATTTATCGCTGCAACTAGCATCGGATCTTGTTTGAAAGAAAATATTGATGACGACGCTAAGTCTGTTCTCAGCCTCAATGCGTCTTTGTTCATTAGCTCCATTCTAAAAGAACACGATGTCTCAAACCTTACAAAACAACTTATAATTGACAAACAAATCCGATAAAGCACCATTCAAATGAACCACCGGCAAAAGTAGTAATGATCCCTACCTACCTAGTGGCGAGATGTTTATCGACCGCAAACAATAACAGCCACACAAAACGGAGCTCGTAAAAGGGCCAGGAGACAATAGGGCAGCTCCTCAACAGTTTTTACGGCGAAGTCGAGCGAAGATGCGAACGAGACAAATTCATCGTCGGTGGCACATCCGACTCGCGCGCACTGAAAAAATGACACAATAGATATAATCGAGAGATAGTAGAGGCAGGCGTCTCGAGGAGCAGATGACACGGCGTGACGACCGCACAAAGGGCGTGAAATGACGTCATAATAGCCTCGAATTATCGCCCCCTCTTGTCTCAGGCAAATATTTAACAGCAGCTCCGTTTTTGTCCTCCTTCTTTGGTCGAAGATCATAAATAACAGGGTTACGGCAGACAAATGACGAGGACCGTTACCGCAGCGCTTTGTTGGTCGTGACATATTGCAACGAGGTGATGTTTATGTCTTATTATGGACCGAGGTCTGAGTTATCGTTTTGGTTCATAGTTTCTTGGTAAAACGAAAATTGTGCATGTTTAGCTTTTTGACTATGTGATACGATCATAATCTTTTCATTTGGATTTATTATCAAACAATTTTATGAACATAAGATAATTTTTTTATGCTATGTAAGTACTTACTTTTACGTTTGAGATTCAGTTATCAGAGCCTACCTGAGTAATATTTACTTTGAATTTTTTGGGTAACTACCTAATGGATAAGGTAATGTATATACCTACTTATTCTGATGACAGCACCGTATTATTACACCATTGAACCTGTTGAGTTATGATTTTAATTGCATAATCAAACCCTCGAAGTGTGAGAAAGTAACCCTTACAAAGGACTTCCCATTGACGGCCGGCACCCTGAGGCGCGTCGATAGCATCAGCGGGAGACAGCCCGCACAAATACCATACAAATTGCTCGATAGCTCCTTCGTATTGATTGTTGCAATTATTCGGCGAACCCTTTCACGAGTTCGCGACCGCGGGGAAGTGAGAACCTACTTATCTATTCGCTCGATCTCGTAGCAACTACCAAACTCTTTGAGATCGGTGTGAGTCAACAATATCCTGACTTGGTGTTGTGAGGTCGCCGCGGGACGGCTCCCAGTGGTGTGCTATTATTTTTCGTCACGATCTAAGATTAAAATCAAAGCGCTACGATCTCATCATTAAGATTTACAAGTTAACAATAATATTATTTCTTATTCTCAATTTTAAGAAAATAGCTTTTGGAAAACTTATTATTTATGACTTGAAGACCTTATGCTGGTATATTCAAGCGTAAGTGTTTGACGGAATTTATTATAAAACATGTTTTAGTATAAGTAACAAGCTTCCCACAAAATCGTTCCTATGAAGTGGTCATCTAAGCGGAAGCAAATGCAACAATTACAAAAATTGGAATAAAACATTCGTCACATTGTATGAACTGCGAGAGTGCGTCGCGAACCGCGGGGCGTCGGTTTACAATAGACCACCATCGCGCTATCTCGATGGACGATACGTTACCGCCCAATTGACTGCTCAAACGTTATTTTAATACTTTGTTATTGAATTCAGATTAGGGTACTATTTAATTTGGATATTTCCAATACAATAATATCGAACGCTTAAGAAGCTTTTCGTGTGGCTGGAGCTTTTTGAATGCCCTGGGGCATATAGCTATATGCTATAGGAATATAGCAACATTGTCGTTGTATAGTTACCCAAACACATTTTTTTCTAAAATTACATTAATCTTCAAAAATAATTCAATATTTAATTTACAAGTTCCTAAGTTCAATGTCTCTCTGTCATCATGCAGTGTAACAACCCTAACAATTTTATGAGTGTAGTTAATTAGGTACTTAGTTTTCAAATAAAACAAAGAAAGGTACCGTAGGTACCTAGTCAGTAACACAGAAGTTTTATGACCTGCCTTCTCCATCATCAAAGCCCTAAATTATTATTCCCTACCTTCCGGCTACTGAATGGGAAGACGACGAAATTTCTAAACTAAAATCGGAAAAAGACAGTTTTAATGAAGATTCTTAAAAAAAAGGAATAATAAGGAACGTCACGCTCTCAGTGTTAATGTCAGCCATACCTTTGGCTTTCTCCCAACTCATCTAAACTTGCAAAGACCTCGCATCCGTTACATTGGCCATCAAAAAACCAATCTGTTTCCTATCGGCATTATACTTTCGGACCCACATTCCCACACGCAAGCTCGGTGAATTCGCAACAGTTTCTCACATAAAGTGGCTACTCACGGCTTTGTGCAGTACAATGCGACAATCGTAATAAGTCTACGAACGTCTACAGCTCACTACTCGAGTGGTTTTCCAGTGCTGGGGGCATATAGTTTCGCTCTTTCATTTGTGGCCATTGTTTCTTGTGTAAGCGATCGGTCTAAGGTCCCCGGAACACAATACGCAAATATCGATGAATGCATTATGAAATTAAATGTACAAAAAAAAGAATAAACTTTTTTAAATATATGAAGTGTAAGTTAACACAGATAGAAGTATACCTACATAAGTAGACCGTTTTTTTCAATGGATAATACACTCATTTGCAAAAAAAACGGGCGGTTTCGATTTTCTTCCTGGCTGAAAAAAATTAAATACCAAAAAAGGTTTTAATCATTTGAACATGTTACTGGCCAGTTATAAAAGTGCCATAATGTTTATAAGAGTACATTCCAAATTCAAATTTTTGACTGAGCCTGGTTTTCAAAGAAAACAACTTTTAACTACATTTTGTGGCGCGAATTCCCTATAGTTAATATCGACTCTAATTAACTTTTTGTCAATTTTTATTAAATTATCTGATGTCCTTGACATTTAAAAGTATTGTTTTTGCTGTCTAGCAATCTCGAAAATGGTAGATAAATTGATAAAAGCGAGCAAAATTATTGCGTTGCTTGAAGAAGGTTGCAGTCAATGCTTCGTGGCTCAGAGTCTAAATGTGAGTCGGTCGACAGTTCAAAGGACCTGGCAGCGCTATCAAGAGACCGGTTCCGTCAAGAGAAGGCCTGGTTCTGGCAGAAAGACATGTACCGAACCACGGGATGATCGTTTTCTAGTTAGTCAAGCTTTGAGAAATCGGAAATCTTCTTATGTGGACCTCAAGAACAGCCTCGAAGAAGTAAGAAATGTGCAAATTAGTCTATGGACGGTCAGGAGGAGGCTTCTCGCTGCTAATATACACAGTCATCGCCCGACACGCGGCCCTAAATTACTCCGTGGACATCGAGTTGCCAGGCTTAGCTTCGCTCGAAATTGTGTGTCATGGACTCATGAAGACTGGGATAGGGTATTGTTCTCCGATGAAGCCAGGATATCTCTGCATGGTTAAGACCGACGTCCGCGAGTGCTACGCAGACGAGGAGAACGCTTTGCAGAGGCATGTTTTGAGGAAATCACACCTTATGGAGGGGGCTCTGTTATGTTTTGGGCAGGAATAAATTCTATGGATCGTACGGAGTTAGCCTTCATCGAAAACGGTACACTGATACATAACAGAAGTTCTAATTCCTTATGCACAACCCGCTTTAGCCGCTCTTGGCGAATACTCAATTTTTATGGACGACAACGCTCGCGCCCACCGGTCTGGCGATGTGGAAGCGTATATGCTAGAAGTCGGAATTCGTCGTTTGGACTGGCCAGCTAGAAGTCCGGACCTCAATCCCATAGAGCATGTCTGGGACGTTCTGAAGCGACGAGTGAGATCAGTGCAGCCGGCTCCGCAGACCATCAGAGAGCTAAAGAATGTGATTACCGCGGAGTGGGAACGTATTCCCCAAGAAACCATAAAAGATATACTCGCTAGCATGCCCAGACGAATGCAAGCTGTGATTTCAGCAAGAGGGGGTCACCCTCAATACTAAACTTTTATCTCCTTTTAATGTATTCAAGAAAAACAAAGAAATTAACGTGTTTCATTTTTATTTAGCGAGCAGGTACAATAATAGTGTTTTGAGCTTAAACATTATTTCTCAATAATTTAATCAAAATGTTATGATAAAACTGATGAAAACTATTCCTTCCTAATTAATTTATAAAATTCTGAGGATAACAATACCTAAAATTGTCAAACAAACTAATAGTAACTATAAAATAGTTCTTTGCTTAAGTGCCCGTTTTTTTTGCAAAAGAGTTTACATACTTAGTACAGTTTAAGTTTGACTAAGGTTTTCCCGAGAGAGCTGATGATTAAATTTGAAGTAAATTCTGAAGATTTACTTAACTTAAGTAAGTAATTTAAGTTTTTTTTTAATTTAATCAATACTTCTCATTCGTTTTGGCACGAAACTTATTGAAAAAGTTAGTAGATAAGGAAACTTAAAAAGTACCTAAGTATTGAAGAAAAGTTGATATCGAAGGCTTTTTTTAAAATATAACTCTATATTTGTTGCAATAAGTATGACGACCGATTGTACAAACATTTAATTGTACCTAGATTTAAGTGCTAAGCTTATTTTTAGTAATAACCGTAACCCCAGCTCCAAACAAGGCAGTGAAGTGGCGTCCCGTCGCTCCCCAATATTAAAGTTTCCCACCCCACTTCACCCCGCAATATGCTCCCGGATAAATTTACATGTTACAAAGCGACTGTCACATATTAAAGGTAATAATTACGCAATCCATTAGATTTATGGCTGAAAAACAATAGGACTCGAGTGGCCAACCCTTTTGTTTAGTTTAACAGTGTAAGCGTCGACCGTTTTGATCATTTATGGGGTAATTAACATAAACGTTCTCATGAAGATCCGGCTCTCGATCGCAATTAAAAAGTTATTATTTAAAAAATAGACAAAGCATAAATAATTTCTTTGTTTATATGTACAGTAAATGTTTTAATTCATTCGGTCGTATTTTTTGTAACATTCGCAAAATCAAGGGATCATTTTTATTTTTAACTTTTTATCACTGTAGGTACTTTATTTCTAGGCCGACTTGTTTAACTTTCGTTCAATCCTTAATTATTTCATGTTAACCACGGAATAATCTTAGCAAAAATAAGTGTCAGCATCACAAAATTATTTAACTACAGGACATTGATGAGCAAGACAGCAAGACTTTCTAAGTTTCGGCCAATGCAGAAGCTTCCCGCTTAGTTGTTGGATAAAAAGTCTGATAAAGAAGACAGTAGAAATACTTGAGACGGCCTGAATTTTGAGGAGGTTCCTCGCTCTGGAGCCATGACAACCAGATGCTTGTGTTTTTCCCCGCAGCAAATGGGAAACTGTGTACCTACTTTATAACAGCTATAATAGCCTATTGTTAAGGGTCCGTATTCTCGCCCGCCTAATTGCGCGCTCGGCCAATTTTGGAATCTGTAGGTATAGCGCACAGTAAGACCGTTAGCTGCACTCACACAAAGACGGCATAGGCCGAGATAAAGATACTTTGATACTTTGCCATGTTGTGTAGTCATGTTCGTAATATTTTCACTATATTAATAAAATTGTATAATCTTAGTTATCACTTAAATATTATTTTCCCTTTTGATAAATGTTTATTTGGCGTACATAAACTTTTATAAAATATATTTACACATGGTTATCATAATCTAACACTAAAAACTAGATACACCTACAAGTTTTTCGTTTATTTACTTATCATTAAAGTTGATGGTTGTTACTAACAATTGAGGTACACGATTATTGACCAAGTTTTACTACATGGGTCATCAGAGTAATTAGTTTGTCTCGAAAACACCATTGTTATTTTGAAAACAACTCACAGATAAGCGATTGGTATTGTGTATTACGCAGGTGTAGTTAGTTAGCACGTGCAGAGGATTGGTCATAAATAATATCACAAACACGCGGACCCTCTCAGGTACCAGGTAATGTAAATGTTACCATTTTATTGTATTAAAATATGTCTTTGCAAAACATACCTTATGCAGTTTATGATAAAGTACAAAGTAAATTGTAATTATGATTAGTTAAAATATATAAATAAAACCTAACCCTATTTACAATTCACAAATTGACCACTGCAAGGTTATTTCCGGAATTTGCAATTTCCAAATCTTGTCTGGTATTGTCTAGTTGAAGGCTTCGGCCGTAGCTATATATCACCCTATCTGCAAAGATGAGCCGCCAAGGGAGTGAGCATTTCAGTACGATATCGTGTAGAAACCGATAAGGGTTATGGGTTGTAACCGATTAGGGATATGACACCCCTAACGGGTTAGCCCGCTACCGTCTTAGGCTGCATCATCACTTAGCATTAGGTGAGAAAGCAGTCAAGGGCTGAGTTTTAAATATTCTTATATAGTATACTTATATAAATATTTTTATCATAAAACATTGTCTCTGAGAGGCATAGATCTAGCTTTTTAGGAATCCAAAATTTCTGGAGTAAATAATTATAATAATTAAACTTCCATGTTTTTTTTTTTCAAAAATATGAATCTCTTTCAATTACTTCGATTTTTAGATTATGCTCAGGGCCAGTCCACACGGCAAATAAACATCTGGGTTTTTGAGTTATGTTTAACTAATTTGGTAATACCATAGCTCTTATTTTGTGTCATTGATTGGTTTACTGCTTTCCACATTTTATTTTATTTTATTTTGCTTTACGGCTTCCTCAGGATCCTTTCCAATGGCAGATTGGGGACATTTTATTTCTATTATCTCTTTACACAATGCATCTGGCGTGGCACCCAAAAAAAAAGCAGTAGAGCTTCGTTTTCTCTACCAAGTTGTATAGCTGAAATATTATCCGTGAAAGCGTAGTAGACAGTCAGACAGACAGACACAACACACTTTCGCATTTATAATATTATTATGGATTTTCTGCTCTGGTCTGGTCTGGTGGAAGGCTTCGGCCGTGGCTAGTGACTATGCAATTTTCAGGTAACTGAATATAAAATAATCTTACCTTGTGATATATAAAACAATAAAATCAAATCCAGAAGCGAATACTCTAATCCAATTACAAAGCAAGGCCCTAAATATTATTTTCACTGATTACAATGTCAAAGTCCATATAGAGATGCCAAGGTCAGAAAAACAAAAACACTAAACTTGTATGGTTTTGTTGGAAGCAGTTGAGCAGAGCAGAGTACCTCAATGATCGCAAGCGACTATAAAGGTGACAGTAAGAGATTTGTGGGTTTCATAGAATATAAAAATATAGACATACCTGCCATTTGCAATTTAGTTGTCTTGGAAATACCCTTGGTTTTTTGATAAAAACAAAACAACTTTCAAGTAATCGATAGACAGGTTTACTTGAGTATTATGCAAGTGCAATCTGCACGTGATTAGGTCATAAATAATATTAAAAGCGACCCTTTCAAATATCAGGTAATATAAAAATACCATACTTCACGCGGGCCATGCAATTAGATCAGTTTAGATAAGAAATCCAAGACAACTAAAAGTCAAAAAACTTCCAGTCGAATTGAGTAATAAAATTTCATACAAACTCGTCTTGTTTACCAGAAACGAAACAATATCCTATAAATAAAAAATTTATGATCATTGAGCTTTGTAACTCTAAGTAAATTTGTAAAAGAAATGATATTGTATTAAAATGTGTATTGCAGTATATACCTTATGCAGCTTACGATAAAGTACAAATTAAATTGTATTCATGATGAGCTTCTTCGTTTTAGAATTTCAAATCGTTGCGGTAATATTTTATGACTTATAATATTGTTTAGTATTTTGATTGAAAGGCAGTGCGATTTGCACGGTACTATTGTCGAAAGGTAAAAGAATAAATAAAATCTATGCAAACAATGAGCAAGTGAATATAATTAAAATTATTAATAAATACGACTGCTCTGCCGTAGCCCGTAACTATCTACTACGTAACGATACCACAGTCATTGTAAATTAAAAATGGAGTCTCATTCACATTTTTATTAAATGATATTTTTTGGGAATCACTGTATATTGAACTATATTAGTATATATTTTTGGAATCTATTCATCATTTTCTAGATGATGAGTATATAGTTAATATTATTTTCGAAAAAAAAAATTTACTTTAGTCTTTAATGCGAGACCATGGTCACCCCATCACTTTTTTTGAAAATTTTACTAGCCTATGTCACCCGGAATAAGCTAGGGATTCTAACGATACCTAATTTATCTAAATCGGTTCACGCGTATAGAAGTTATGGTGGAATATGCAAACTCACATACATACATACATACCTACATACATACCTACATGAACCCTGAAAACAATATACTCCTTTTTTCAAGCAGTCGTATAAACATTTTTATAATAGGTACCTTTTATTGACCCGCGGGCCGCGATATAATGATTGTTTACGATCAATTTGGGAATTCATATTTTCTGAAGCCCTTGAGCGCTCCAGTACGATGCCTCGTAGAATAGAAATCATCAGTTACCATCAGGTGAGATCGCAGTCAAGGGCTAAGCTTGTAGTGGATAAATAAAAATTCAATATAAGTAATCCTATGAAAACTGTATTTACCAAAATCTCTCAGCAACAACGTATGCCACGTTGAGTTTTGCAATTACGATTTCAAAGAAAATATAATATTTCAGGATAGTAAATTCAAAACCCATACAAATATTACGCATACTTAAATCCCAATTGACGAGAAAAACAGTATGAGATTATAATATTGTATCGTTCAAAATTATTTAATAGTTATAAAAAATATTCTTATTAATTCATAATTAAATACGTATCACGCATTTATTCAATATCGATTGAATCGGATCAAGAACCTAACATTCTCTGCTCATCAAACTAAGGCAGTCGCGCTATGTATTGTTAGCAACACGTTTTTACAAAGGCTTGTGAGAGAACTCACGCACACATACAAAAGAGCCCATCCAGCAACACGTCCTCCCGCGAAGAGCGCTGGGCTCGGTATGCCGGTCGTGAGGTCTGCAGTAGCATTTTAAACGTGAAATTTATTAGACTTTTGATAATTTTTTTTTGGTCATATAGGTATTTTATAGAAATTTATTTTTTTACAATTTATGTTATTTAAATACTAAACATTCACGGGAAATTTTATTTTATCAGTAAATTCGCCAAACTTTTGAGAAATAGGGGTTATTGTGACGCGTAAATTTTGATAAATCGTGCACATTGATTTGTTTTTTTTATTAATTAATTTTGTATAGAACGTATAAAAACGAATTGCAACTGTCCAATTTTAAGAGTGTGTTTATCATATTAATATTTTTTATAAGTCATTTATTATAATTTTTCTTGGATTTACATGGGTCAAAAGTATCGCCTAAAAGTGTAAAAATGGTAATCGTATTCCGCAAGAATGAGAATTTCACTATTATATTTCAATAAAATTAATTTTCTTTTTGCAACATTCTACTAAGGAGGGATTAAACTTTAATGTTTTAATTTTCTTTTTGTTATAATACTAATATCTCAAGCACAAAGCTCATCAAAAGTTCTAAAAATGTCGGTTGGCGGGGATACGGATTCTTAAATGGCCGCCCGTGGTTGAAGGGTTATCTTACTAAGACTAAGAAGCGGTCTAAGGAAAAAATGCACAAAGTACCTTACAGAATAAGCTCAGAGCTTTTAGATCAAGCTAAATAAAAGCACGCAAGTTACCAGTGCGTGTCTATTTAATCTAGAATTAACTAAGTGGTTATGGCTTTAATACGTACGCGATTCCGGTGTCGGACAGGTGTGCGTTCAGGCGCTACTTTTGCTTCCAAGATTTCCTTAGGAAATTATCAACAATCAACTTACCATTTCTGGACAAACTAGTGCGGAGTGGATTATATCATACCTGTTATAGTGACATTTATATAAAAGATAGCCTAGCTGTCGCCCGCAACTTCGTCCGCGTAGACTTCTTGTAGAACTGAATTCCTTCTACGCTTATGTCAGTCGCGTACCTACGTCGGTCACGTAGAAAGCGAGCTATAAAGACTCTCAAGAACGCGCTCTCAAGAAAGCAATTGATTCAGCTATTTTGAAGTAAAATCGATATCTTGGCGTAACAGCTCTGGATTAGACTTGAAAGTACCTATCCTCGTAATCTATACTCATATTATAAATGCGAAAGTTTGGATGTATGGAATATGGATGGATGTTTGTTATACTCAATCACGCCCGAACGGCTGAACGGATTTGGATGAAATTGGACACACAGATAGATTATAGTCTGGAATAACACATATAGGCTACTTTTTATCGCGGAAAATTAAGGAGTTCCCGCGGGAACCAAAAAACCTCAATCCTCGCGGACGAAGTCGCGGGCATCAGCTAGTATTCTTATACATAATACTTTCGCTATATTTTCGTTTATACTTATAGGTACAACAATCATCAAAAATTATTTACCTTTTTTGAGAGAATGGAGAAGATAGCGTCAAATATAACAGACAAGCAGACAGACAAACATTCTACATATTCTTATGCAAAAGAAATACTTACTTACATAATAAAAGTAGTCCCACAATTACACACAAGTATGAGAAAAAGGTAAACATTGCAAAAACAAATCTAGTTTATTTTGCATTAATCGTGTTGTTACTTTGTTAGTAAGCAATCTTAAAGGCCTGGACAGACAGAAAGCGCAGCGCGCGAGGTATTCATCGTCCGCTGAATTTGTAAGGTTGTTAAATTCGTATGGTTTGTTTGTAATTTACGATTGAAGCTGGCTGAAGACAAGAACAGAGGCAAATTATGAATCTCCAATATTTCCAAAATGCCGTTAAGCGGGAACAGCTCCTGCCAGAACCTCACATAGAGTTGGTTAGAAACTACAACTCTTAGAAGCTGCACTAGATGAGATGTTGCTATCGTGTATTGCTGACATCGTCTCGTTTTGAGTTTTGTCTGTCCAAGCCTTATAATAGATACGTGTAGTCCTAACTACAAACACTTTGGACAGGTGTGCACTCAAGGCGTTTCTCGGCTAGATTAATCCTTTAGTAAATTATCGCCTGCCGTTTTTGTCCTATCCTTTTTTGCCACCGTTTTGTGTTGTGTTTGTAAATCTATTGAGTTGTTTATGTAACACACGGGGCTGTATCCTATTATTTTCGTTGATAGGTGCAAATATAAAGGTTAAGGTTATAATAGTCAGGTACCTACGAGGGTAAGTAGTAGGTATGTATATCTACATTTACATAAGCCCATCTGAGAGAACTTTTGTTCTTGCTTGCTGTGTACCAAATTTCATTTCGTTTTGGGAAAGAAATTCACACAGGGCTTTTCAAAGAAATCTTCGCAGACGTAGATGCAGGCATAGATCTAGTAGGTATAGTTTCTAAAATAAATTTGCCGATAAACAGCCGGCACAAAAATTAATGTCATGCAATATGAACTATAATATTAATAATTATCTACTCAAACAAATATTTCTCAGCCTATTTCAAATCTATTAAAAAAATCATTTTCACAAACCTGACGTTTGCCTAGTAACAGTTTTCCGCACAGGCTTCTGATAAAATATATTTATGTTAAGTTTATTTTATTCCATGCAGGATCCTCTGTGAGCTGCATTAGATGTATATGCAAAAGCAGGTGTGATTGCAGCTGCGTACGACGTAAAAACTAAATCTAAAAAGCTCTGCAACATAAACATTTTATAGGCCTTTTATGGAACAAGTGCATTAAAAACATATTTCAATTTGCAATATTTTTCTAACGCTACTTTATATTTCTCTTTTTTTGGTCTCTAGGTTTATTTAATTCTACATTAAACTCCTTCAAAATCTAACGAATTAATTTGTGTATTGGAAAGTTAACTCAATTGGTACCTATACTTACATTTTACCTTCGTTAAATTATAATATTTTTAATGAAAATACTTCTAATTATTATGCTATATATCTATAACTTTTTAGACTTAAAATTGAATTTATAAGATAAAAAAGAAAAACAATTATTGCTATTTTCATACAAAATCACCGAACTCTGCTAAATTCGAAATTCATCTTACTTTTTAAAATTATAAGCCTAAGCGCACATGTTAGAAAATTATCTATCTTAAATCTTTTTTTTTTTAATTTTTTTTCGGCGCATGAAATAAATTTATTTAAACCATCATAATTAAAACAAAATAATGTATACTTTTCGATGTGTCGCTTAATATCCTGATTGTAAGCATTCAAAGAAAGTATTAAGTAGTAAATCTCTGTTGGATTCATAGTGCAAAATCGCGGAAATTTTAAAAAAATCTAATTTAAAAAGTATCTCCATTGGAACTTGTTTTTTTTATTTTGCCTTGAATTTTGTTGGCAATGTTGCCAATATCTAAAAAGATTAAAAAATCTACTATCAGCTTTCACTATGTAGACTATATTAAATATACTTTTTTTTAAATAAAGTAGGTAGGCCTTGGACGAAATATCACACTGTGTGATATTTCGTCCAAGAGGTAGGCTGTACTTGCATAATGCTCTGGGTGCTAGCTTTTATACTAAACTGTAAAAAGGGATGTTTCCTATCACAAAAATAAATTGTAGCTTGGGACGGCGGAAAAAATTAGCTGATTTGAATAGTTGGATACATCAATGAAATAAGTATATCACTCAATTTTTAAATATAAATACGTTCAAATTTTTTGAAAATATCAATATAACAGATTTATTCCTTCTAAAAGGTGTGAAGCAGATCAATATCCTCAAGTTGATGTGACACTTCCCAGTAAAAACAAAAACATTTATTTGGCGCCACCCAGGTAAACAAAAAAAAACAATTTCTCTAAATGAAGCGTTCGCTAGCGGCGCGTGCTACATCCACCTACTCCACGTGCACCCGACATGATTGTTATCAATACAGCTGTCATGGCCACTCGTCCTCGATAGACAATGCATGGAAATTAGTATTTACATGCTTAAACTCCTATTAAATATTATTGTAAATTTACTAAATAATAATTTAAAAAAAGGAAAAGTATTTTGTTTTCTATGCCTTTTGTTATTTTTTAGGTGGTGCAATGATAAATGTTCCCCTTAAAAATGTTAGATTTAATATTATAGTTCGACGTAAATAACTCAATTTAACTAAAACCTATATATAGGTAGGTAATATAACCTATAATAATATCATGTGTTCTCCTCAAAATCAAAAGTTGTGCGATAAGCTTTTTGAAAATATTTTATTTTTTATTAACTGGATTTTCGACTCTGCGTTCCAGCCCTTCTAAGCCTAAATAACTTTTTACTGCAAAATTTTAATTATCATAGAAATAGGTACTAATCAAACTACTAAATTAAAATTCTACATCTATGATAGAAAGATAAAACCACAGATTAGTTTCTAAACGGTAGTAAATTATATTTTGCTAGATGATGCCCGCGACTTCATCCGCGTAATTTAAGTTTTTTTAATTCCTACGGGAACCTTTTAATTTTCTGGGATAAAAAGTAGCCTATGTCCTTCCCTGGGTACATATCCCTGTACCAAATTTCATCAAAATCGGTTAAACAGATGAGCCGTGAAAGCAAAGTAGACAGATAGACAGAAAGACAGACAGACAGACGGACAGAGAAACACACTTTCGCATTTATATTAGTATGGATTTTGTCAGTGGTAGGTATATGGCCCTCCATAATCAACAAACTTTTTTTTATTTGACCATCAATTGCGAGCCGTCGACGAGTATCAAGGGAGGGCTAAATTCCCTCACACCTCGCGTCAGCTGGCGATCCTCACCCTCCGAACATTCCTATTAACTTCAATTGAGCTCGACAAATTTACATGAACACGTAGAGTCCCTAAAAAGACGGAATGTGGCGCAGAATCTAAAAATACACGTAAACAGGTCTACAGATGAATGAGATAATCTACTCAAATAATTAATCATAGATAAATCCGAATGAAATGCTATTGCATACCTATTTAGCTATAATTACAGGTTGATGCGGTATAATCAAACCTATATTATAGGTATTTTAAAAAAATACAAATGTATAAATAGCTAGGTAAACCAAAAGTTCACAAAACCCAAAACTATATTTCCAATAATACAAAAACAAAGTACCTAAGTAAGTAAGTTCCTTGCTCAATCAACCATAATATTAAAAGTAGCAAAAACAGGAACTTCGTTTAAAATTGAGGACGTTAGCGTTGTGCATTTCTCTATTTTCATGGCTCCAACAGCACCCGTGCGCCACCGCGGCATATGGACGGACCTACCCGACTCAAATCGCTATTATATTGCTTTTAATTGATAACAATTTAAATATATTTGATGATTCACACTTACAAACCTCATTGTTATTCATCGACTCATTATCCCCGTGTTCGCGTTTTACCAAACGATGTTATCTCAAGCACGAATGTGTTTTACCATTATGTTATTGTCGTCATGCTATTTAAGTATTAAGATACCAAACCTACAGTATTCTAATGTTTATTATTAGTTAAGGGTCGTTAAAGTTACTGAAGAATTCAGTACAAAATGCGCAATCTCATTGCTTGGTATCTCTTCTTCAATAATTTTTTGAAAACACATTCGTGATCTGCGTACCTATGTATCTGAAAACTACATAAATTCCAATGAAATTTTCACTATCGCGTCATAGGAAGTTTTATAATAGGTAAATGCATCTACAACGCAGCATAAAATCACGTGCTAGTGTTTATTATAATTTATAATATTATATTCCAATTACAAACTAAAGACTTGCGGAACCTGTTTAGGTATAAGCTAAAGAGTAAAAATTTGCACCATAAAAAATGAAATAGATTTAGAAATAACTTTTCTTACCCATTATGGCTTAACCTAAGGCCCTTAAAGTTGAAAAAGAAATTATTACCAATAAAAATGTTTCCATTTCGTGGAGAAATTTTATTATTCAATAAAAGTGTGTAGCAACAAAGGCACATTGAATCCCTGTGGTTTGGGAGGCTGTAAATCAGGAGCAAGGACCCTTGCGACTAGGCGAGGGACTTCTTGAACTGTCAAGGCCTCGTTGTGGTCATCCGCACCTCTCCAGAGTGCAAACAAAACGTCGCAAAGTTTGTAAGAGCCAGTGCGAACACGTGTGTCTTGGGATAGTCTTATGCATATCTGTACTACTCTTCGTACGTAGGTACGTACGGTACGGTAGGTGCTACTCTACTGTGATTAAACATTGCACGGATGCGAAGGAGTAGGCACGAATTAATTATCTTACTCCGAGTAAGTACATATTTTATTTTTAGTTTCTAATTTCATAAAAAAAGTTTTTCTATTAGGGTCAGAAATAAAAACAATCGTTAAAATTACTAATTATGTTTTTAGTGGTGGTTTGTTATTTGATTATCCGAATAAATCTTAAATGCGAGCACCCATTAGATCTTTCCAATTATTTTGCATAAATTATTATCTATTATTGATCGCTTGAGAGAAATCAATTTATTCTTCATCTTCAACTATAAGGACTGACGACCATTCGGATGTCAATCCACCCCTTATACCTTACACAGTAAATGATTTGGATTTTAAGGTGCACAAAGGTACAAACCTATTTAGATCTTTCGAATTTGAATTGCATATAAAACTAATCATAGAGCCGGGTAAAATTAAACGTCGCGTGCCGATGAACGATAAGTGCATTTCACAGACCATATTGCATCCATATCATTATCATAATTGTTACAATGCATCGTCCTCGCTCCTGGTGACGGCAGATATTTAAATGAGCTTAATAGCTCGTAACCCTTAAAAGGCATTTTATCTTTCACTACACCAACTTTACCAGGCGAGTGTGGGCTTGAAAATATGAACACTCTTCTTTAGTGACTCAATACATAAAGTATCCCTACAGATCTTGGATACTACACGTTTCAAATGTTAATCCTAGAAATAAAGAAATCTTCTTTGCAAGCGTTAGGCAGCAGTCTTGGAAGAATAAAAATCGTCCAAGGCACTATAGAGAAATGGTTACTTTCTTAATCCGAATTCCGAAGTTAACAGCATAAATTCATATTTTTTACCCAAAACGTGATAGCTTCACACCGAATGATTTGAGTTGCTGTGCTCTCTGTAAATATAAACCCCCGCAAGCTACTGGTGATTGGTGATACAAAAACACCATGCCGTTATGTATATGTCACCGTAAGATTGCAAAAACCGTTGGATTGTAATCTTACTAGCGATATTGTAAACTGTCGACGGATTGTGAACCGTTCAATGTTCCGAGTGTAATTTTTTTAAATATTCATTGTATTTACGTTTTCTTGTCTCTTTCTTGTAGGTTAGGTTAGGGTTCGACATAAATGACCAGGTTTTATCGGGTTAATATACCTAACAGATTACAATCTACCGAAAAATAATGCGTTAAATTGTAATCCGTCGACAGTTTACAATATCGCTAGTAAGGTTACAATCCAACGGTTTTTGCAATCTTACGGTGACATATATACGCGACTCTCACTCTAAACAGTGATGTTAATTTTTCTGAGAATAATACTACTTAGGTATTTTGTTACAAAGGCATAAAGGAATTAACTAAACATGACAAAGAAAATCAACGAATTTTCCTTCCCAAAGGACGTCAAAGGTTGTTTAAACGAAAACACGTAAACCGCGAGGTAAAAGAAGCACAGAGAAAAGTTACCTAAATCCTTGTGCCAGATTCCAGATTCCGTGCGCTAATTGCACTCATATGAGATATCTAATTAACAAGGATAGACATGAGATTCCGTCGCTCGGTATTGCGAGCTTATCTGTTAAGTATGTTACCATAGTGGATAGACATACGCGATAATATTGTTTACCTTTGCAAATATCTCTAATCTCAAAATATGAATTCACAAATTATAATTTGACTATACAAGTTTCTCCAAATCTGACTACATTTAATAAAGCCCTTTTGTTTATTACAAGTTTATACCTTCTCAAAACCCAGTTATCCACTTCAAAAAAATTGTATCGGTTTTTTATGTGTACATTTGCATATTCGGGAGACTAGACGCGAGACGTAATATTCACAATTTGACTCGCGATTCGCGCAGTGGCGTGTGACATGGTACTATCCAAACGAGTCGTGAGGGCGAATATGTGTACGCACACTGCACAGTAAAAGACGCCGTCACTCGCTCCGCTTGTGACAGTGTTTCAGGTCATATCCGCACAAAGGCCTTTGAGGCGGCGCGGGCGGGGCGGAGGGCGGCCCGCATGATCGCGCGATCACCGTAGACCCATTTGCGGCTCGTTACACGCTGATAGCACCAAACAAAACACCCCAAGTAATTAGGAAAAGCCTTTTCCAGATAGCGTAAGTACTGTGCCTCGGGCACATATTATCGTTTTTATATTATGTCAGATTAGAAGTTGGACCGCTATTTTTGCAAGCAAATATTCGTTAGGCTGAGGCATAATGGAGGAATAAATAAAATAACCCAGGTATTTTGTAGTATCACAATATAGTTTACATGGCATTATAGGGCTTTAAAAATCTTGTTCCGAAATTCCAGACACATTTGGAAAATCCAAATACCTAGCTTGATACCTATTAATTCCTACCAAACAAATGTATTAACTATTAAGTATTCTGTGGTAGAACTAACGAAGGCATCTATATTTATAACAATGCATGCGAAAGTTTGGATGGATGGATTGATGTTTGTTAGATGTTACTCAATACTCCATGAACGGCTGAACGGATCTGGATGAAATTTGGCACAGAAATCTATATATATAAAATTCAAAGTCCTGACTGACTGACTGACTGACTGACTTATATATCAACGCACAGCCTAAACCGCTGGTCCTAGAGACATGAAATTTGGAGGGTGTGTTCTTTGTGAAGAGTAGGTATCCACTAAGAAAGGATTTTTCGAAATTCCACCCCCAAAGGGGTAAAATAGGGGTTGAAAGTTTGTATGAAAGTCCGTCATTTTTCAAGTTATATATCCATGAAACTTGGTATTTGAGCTACCGGTTCAAAATGAAGAAATACGTGTTTCGCCATTTTTAGAAAATTCTACCCCCAAAGGGCTGAAATAGGGGATGAAAGTTTGTATGAAAGTCTTTTATTATAAAAGTTATTTTTCAAGGTAAATCTACAAAACTTGGTATTTTGGTTTTCGGTAAAAAAATAAGAAGGACGTGTAACAACTTTTAAAAATTCCACCCCCAAAGCAAAGACAATATATAATTTATAATTAATCTATGCCCAAAGGGATTAAATAGGGGTTAAAAGTTTTATGAAATTCCATCGTTTTTCAAGCTATAGCCATGGAACTTGGTATTTGTGCTTCCGGTTAAAAAGGATGAAATACGGATTTCACAATTTTTGAAATTTCTATCCCCAAGAAAGTCAAATAGGGAATTTGTCCTTCAATCATACCGCAACAGAGCAACGGATCGGCGTGATTTTTTGCATGGTTATTGGGTATAGTTGAGTACCTGGAGAGTGACATAGGCTTCTTTTTATCTCGGAAAAGTAATTAGTGCCTGTGGGAATTTCAATTCTCACAAGCACTAATGACTTTTCCGGGATAAAATTATGCCACGCGGACGAAGTCGCGGGCGTCCGCTAGTAGATTATAGTCTGGAATAACACATAGGTTACGTTCCATTCCGATAAATTACAGAGCTCAAGCGGGAATCAAAAAACCTCAATCCACGCGGACGAAGTCGCGGGCATCAGCCAAGTAGTACCAAAATATAACTAGGCTAAAGAAGTAGGAGCGAGAGTAAAATTAAAAAAATATAGATAGAAGTGAAAACGAATGTTTAAAATAATTACAAAAAAAAACTTTAAAACTAAGGAATTAAAGTTTAATTACGAATGTATATATTTATATTTAAGACCTTTTTTCTTCGTAACAACGCGGTGTCGGTGACGCGAATCCATAAGTTTACCCCTACCAAAAAGTGTCAACGCGGCTAAAGTAGTTTCAACTTTTTTATTATTATTATTTTAAATATTCGTTTTCACTTCTGTCGGCAGTCCCTATGACTGTCATTTTTTTTGTAAGTCCAGTGTCCACATTACTTCTGAATAAAAAGTTTTCTTGCAAGAAGGTTCTTAATAATATTGACTTTGTATGTAGAAAACTTTAAAAATAATAACATTTACCTAGATGTGGATTGATAAAACTAATTCATGAAATAAAATAATGTATTTAATATACTTAATTTAAATTATTTTAAGTTTTTTAAATAAAAAAAGTAAAGGCTGAATGGTCCAGGCTGGGAGTTAAGAGCTAGAACCTAGAGACATGAAGTCAATTTAAAAAAAACGCAATTACAACAACGCGCCGTAGATAGTGGTAGATATATACTAAATCAATCAGTGCGTGCTAATTTAAAAAGTTTCATTAAGTTTTTCTTTTAAATTATTAAAGATATGAGCGGTTTAAGTGATGTGGAATGATAAAATTAAATCAACTATTAGGTTTTAGATTTGAGAAAAAAATCACGCCATTGATATCCGCCAAAAATCTCGAAATAAATATGGACGTGAGAAACCATTCTAGTGAGTTAGTACAGCTACTATCTACTCGAGTTTTATTTTCAAGTTTTCTTACAAATGTATTGAAATAAGTATGTCTTTAAATTTAAAAGGGTCTTATTTTTATTTTAAACTTATAGTTTGTGGGTGAAATTGTTTCCTAGCATTTTCTAAAGATTTTACATTGTGACAAGGTGGACCACATTAATTTGGTTTTATTTCTGATTTTTACCTGGCAGTCACCGACATAGATGCTTCATGCTGCTTGTGGCCTGTGACTTCATCTGCGTGGATTTAGGATTTAATAATTTATGAGAGTTCCTTGTTTTTTGTATTAAGTAATGATTAAGTAGCATAAGCCCAATGACCATCTCAGGGATGCAAGTATTTACTAAATTTTGACAAAATCGGTAGAACAGGTACACTGTCGCATTTATATAACTACCAATACTGAATATTATTTGTATAGATAATTCTATTTAACAAGTATGTTAAATTGTTTCAGGTTCAAAGATCAACAGTGGCTATTTAATACAACTAGCTAGGTACATAATATTATGTATATATTATAAATACTAGGTAACAACCTACCTATGGAATCAAGCTGCGTCGGGTAGAAACGCATTAGACCACCTGGGCTCCTGTCAATGATAGTTTTTACAAACATGTCATATATTATGGCGGTAAAAAGCACAATCTTGAATCTAGAAATAAGATTGTTTTAATTATCACATGCATATGGCGACTGATTAACTAAACATGTTCGCTTTGAATATTTAACCGATGAAAATAAATTATTTTGATATAAATAGGTACCTACCCTAAGTGCTAAGTAGATATTTATGTAGGTATAATTTCTTAATTTTATTATGGCGCAAATTATTATATTTTTTGATGTGAAATGCTAATATCGGATAATAATTGAACTAAGCAATTCACATCCGATTCCTATTTCGATTGGTTCGAAGTAAAACCCGGCTTTCAGCGTCTAAGTTCGCATAAATCCTTACCAAAGTATTGCTGATGCTTATTTATTGACTTCGTTCATCGTCAGACAATCGGTGACTGTTTTTTGTCGGCAAAAAATGAAACATACAGATTGCAATATTGAAACGCTCATGTCTTACAAAATGTCGGCCAAATACAAAATCGGCTGATTCAAATGTCGGTGAATGAATTAATTAATTAATTATTTAATATACTTTTACAGTACATCACAAAGGAAATTATACAAAAGTAAACTCAGTATCATTAAACAGTAAAGTCGGTGGAAAATGAAAGGTCAGTGACATTGAGTCGGCTGTCACAAAATCGATGAATAAGTCCACCCGATTATCGGACCTACAAAAAGTCTAACGTGAGCGGAGACCCTAATTATTTGTTACTATGTACACATTACATTTTTCTTATGTTTCATTACTGTTGTCAGAACATGGCTAAGCATACCTACAGTCATCTGAACGAGCGGTTCTATTAGATCGGCAGTACCGCGCACCGACTTCCTATGTAGAGACGGCCATCCCCAATGGCCTCGTTGGTCTAGTGGGTAGCATGTTTGACTGCGGCTGACGAGGTCCCGGGTTCGAGTCCCGGGTCGGGCCATAATAAGTGTTGGGTCTTTTCTGACTAGAAATTCTCAGCACTAGCCCGGAGTTAGGAAGTTGGCGGTGTTTCACCCCCGTGCCTCGAAGAGCACGTTAAGCCGTCGGTCCCGGTTATTATCACTAACATGATAATAGTCGTTAAAGCCCGCCAACCCGCATTGGAGCAGCGTGGTGGGTCTAAGCTCTAATTCCCTCTCTCCTATGAGAGGGGAGGCCTGTGCCCAGCAGTGGGACGTTAATGGGATGTAGTGGTGGTGGTGGATGTACACATTCTTGCAAAAAATCTAAAAACACGAAAAAATGTGCAAAATTTAGCTTGCATAGGTCTACCTACTTACTTAGGCCAATTTGACGCTCCTATGAAAAGTCAAGTACTTACATTATGATAACCGGTCTGGAAAGGGGACTCTCCTAAGCAAGAAACTCAGAATGTTAAGAAGAATGCGATTGATCAAGATATCATAAGGTATCAAAATCACTAATTGGAGGTGTGGTAACCGCATTTTAATAGATGATTCGTCCAGACCGGTGGATTTTCTAGGATATCCTACTCTGGGATGCATCCTATCCCTGTTATCGGTTTTGTCAGAATCATTTCAAGTTTCAACAGATTGGCCATAGATAATAATAGTTCGAATTAAGTAAAGGGGGGTTAAAAGTGTACGTAACGGTGTTGCGTCTCGCCGAAGTCTAGTCAATCAGCAGATGCGGGTCCACAATTACCAACACGTGCCGCCACGGGAAACAGAATGCGGATCATATATTTTCATATTACACTGATTTTAAAACATCGCTTTATACCCGAACAATACGAATAAGCGATTGCAATCGACAGTTGTAATAATTTATCAATTAAACTCAATTAATGTACTTAAAACGCATACCTAACAAGTTACGCAATACCTAATCCAGATTACCTATTTTTATTATCCTAATTTGGTATTAGGATAATAAAAATAAGTTTATCTCTTTTCCTGTTATGATTACAATCACTCGAGAAAGAATGCTAGCTGTCAATTGTCATCCTAATAGTATGTGGAATGACAGTACCTACTTCAGGAATGACAAAAAAAATTATGCCGTTGCCACTGGTAAATAAACACTTTAAAAGCAAATAACTTAAAACTTGAATTCCCGTCCCTTTTTGCATTTCATTTTACAACTATGTACATGAAATGAAATGAAATGAAATGAAATGATTTGAAATGAAATGAAATGATTTATTTCCAAATACAATATTAACAAGTAATTGTGGCCGAGGCCTTCTGTTAAGCATAAGAATACCTGTGTCAGAAGGCCTAGCTCTTCCAATTTTAACAATAATTACATTAAAGAAATATTGATACAATTTTTGATACAAGTTAAGTTATAATCATGCAGGCATGCAAATGTGTGTGTGTGTGTGTGTGTGTGTGTGTGTTTGTGTGTGTGTGTGTGTGTGTGTGTGTGTGTGTGTGTGTGTGTGTGTGTGTGTGTGTGTGTGTGTGCGTGTGTGTGTGTGTGTGTGTGTGTGTGTGTGTGTGTGAGTGTATTGTGTGAGTGTGCGTATCCATGTATATTCAAGTTAAAACCACAGTTACACCTACCGAACAACCTGCAGAAGAGCCTCCGTTTCATCAAAAAATAGTGTTTTTAGGCAGTTTTTAAGTGTTCTTTTACAGTCATGAATTTTCTTTGGGTATATATTCAGGATTTTGTTAACCTTATTATATAAGTAAGTAGATTTATATCGGTATTGATACCTAGCAAAGGCTGATCTTGTATGGACTAGTTCCACAACAGTATTATTTGTTCTTCTGTTTAAAATACTTGGATCAAAATATAGGGTTTTGTGTAACTTTAGGATAACGAAGAGAATATATAATTGCCTAACTGTAAGTACATTACTTACTGAATATAACATATCAGTATGGTATCGATAAGGCTTAAAATGCATTACCTTCAGTAAAAAACGCTGAGCTCTTTCTGCTTCAATGAATCTAGTCTTAGCAGCACCTCCCCAAACTGGAATACAGTATGTAATGATTGATTGGGCAAGAGCTACGTATATTTTATTTAGTAAGTCAGTTGGGGCGATGTGTCTCAATTTCTTGAAAATCCAGGTCAGTTTCCTCACCCTACTAGCCACAAGTTCTAATTGAGGATACCAGGACAATCTTTGATCTAGGATAACACCCAGATATTTAGTAGAAGTTACTTTATTTATAGATGAACAAGAGCAAGTTTGACTATAGGTGTCTCCACAATTATGTATCTTAACAGTTAAATCCTTATTTGGTGGCATATTATTCTTAATCGAAAAACAAATATAATTAGTTTTAGTTACATTAAGGGTTAATAAATTTGAATTAAGCCTAGCAGATATCTTAGCGAGGCCTTCCTCACTCGTCCTCTGTACCTCTTCCCAGGAGCTGCCAGAAAACACAATAGCGGTATCATCAGCATATGAGAAAACCTGACCATTATTTAAACCCAGATTACATAATCCATTAATGTAGACCAGAAACAAGGTCGGCCCCAGAACACTTCCTTGAGGCACTCCATAAGCTATATCTGTCTCAGAACTGACATATTGTCCTGACATGTTGACATGTTGTCTTTGTTTGCGGTCACTTAGGTAACTGTTAAAAATTTTCAGTGGTATCCCTCGAATTCCCATTCGTTCCAGCTTGTTCACAAGGATGGTAACAGAAACGGTGTCAAACGCTTTTTTTAAGTCTAAAAATACACACAAACACTTTTTCTTTTGGTCAAGTTTCTCAACAATTTTAGAAGTTAAATTAATATTTCGGTAGATTTCCCTGTCTAAAGCCAAATTGAGAAGTAGAAATTAAATTGTATTTGTCTAAGTACTTAATCAACCTTGTATTCAAACATTTTTCTAGTATTTTCGAGATTGCTGGAAGGACAGATATTGGTCTGTAGTTGTTGACATCACTGTGTATTTCGTGAACTGAAGTATCCAGAAGAACAAAGGACGAGAGTTGAGGGTGAGATATTTCTGAATTAATATTAAAATTAGAGCCATTGCCTGAAATTATTTCCTCTGCAAGGGATTTTCCAATATTAGCAAAAAAATTATTTACGTCATTGACTGAGTCAGTAGGGGATGACTTGATATTCAATAATGGGGTATTATCTGATCTATTTGAAGTTAAATAAGTTACATTTTTTATATTTTTCCAAAGCGCTTTAGAATTTCTTGAAGATTCAACTAATTGTTCTCTTTCGTATTTATGTTTAAGCTTCTTGATAAGACTATTACAGTAGTTACGGTAACATTTGTAAGATATTTTTAAAGTTTCATCTAGTGGATTAAGTTTTAACTTTTTTTGCATTTTATTTCGGGTTCTAATACACCTTAGGATACCTGTTGTTCGCGCCACCTATATATTAGTTGTCTGTGGTCGTTGTGACAGATGGAATACTTTGTGAACGTAGCTAGCTTGCCGCGCTTTTTGATAAAACTCTTTGGTTTGACAGTTCGACAGAGTTCAGATTTTTTTTTGGCTAGGCGGGCCGGCGCCTCGAATTGTTGATTGTAAAAATAAGCTTTTCTTTGTAATCCGTATTGTTAGAACCTCGCTATAGTTTAAGGCTCCCGCGAGAAATTAGCTTCTAGTTATTTCGGTACTAAATAAAGACTTACTTGTTGTACTGAGTGACAATAGTTGTGTGCCACGTTGACGCCACTGCTGGCCGTGCAACCTTATATACTTAAGTAAATAATTAATCTAAGAAGCTTATAGACGAACTTTAGTGCTGTGCTGTGTGTGTTGTGTGTTAGTGCCGTCTTGAAGCAAGAAGCTACGGCCGAACAGCAAGTACCCTCTCATTCCTGACCTTTCCTACCCTTTAACCTACATTCTTCCTTATCGAGGAGCCGTGGTCACATTGGACTCTGTAAGTGCTTAGCATAAGTTTAAATCTATCAATACTTTAGTTATCTAAGTTAAGCCGGAACAGTTCTGTCCGCATTTGGCCCTGGGCCAATGGTCTAAGAGGCTCGAATCCAGCTGATGGGCCCCTGGAACAGCGTCTTAGGGTTGTAGCATTGGACCAGGCGGATGCCGCAACATTTGGTAGCAGAGCGTGGTTGTACTAAACGCTGCGGACAGGTCTGTACCGGTTTCATAGTGTAAGCTAGTGGGGTATTTATTGTGGGATATAGCTAGGTAAATTAAAACAAGCTTAACTTTTACTTTGGATTACTTAGCTATAGTTCCTACTTGCTGCGTTAAATGTATTGAAGCGGCATAAGAGAATTTTGTACATGAGGTTTGATTCTTGCCGCACAAACTATACTTTTGTGGTGTCAAAGCTTGTACTTGGTGTCTGTTTATTTAAATAACTGCTTTGTTTATGAAAGTACTTATTTATCTATAAATTGAAAGTTTGTAGTTGAGATTGAGAAAAGGTTGCAAGCTGTAATTAGTTTTGTTAAATACATACTAGCTTGTTAGCAGCTTATTGATTTGTTGGCAAACTTCTAAATTAATTGGCCAACAGCTGTTCAACACTTTAACTGAATTTGTGTACAGATAATAACTTGTAATAAAGGGTATTATGTATACATTATTTACCCTTTATATGTTGATATTGCTAATTACAAGGTTTGATATTGCTTGTCTGCATTGCGATTGTGACTGTATATGAATTTGTTGTCTTGAATTAATTGCTTATTATTAATTGGATTTGTAAATTTAACCACTACCTTTGGTTTTGTCCCCTACTAGTTGCAAATTAAAAACTTGTTTTTTAATTATTGAAAGGTAATCATTGATTACACAGTGTTTTCAGTCACATATATAGTTGCTCACCTGTCTTTGCCTGTCTTTGCAATTGTTTAAAAACTTGAATTGTAACTTCTAACTTATGCTTAAGATTATACTACAATTACTATAATTACATATTATTGTTGTTTGTCTCGGGTTAACTATACACATAATTTGTTTTTTTTGTTTTTACATGTATGTCTGTCTGTATTTGAAGGTTAACCCCTGATAATTTGATAATTTTCATTTAAGTAAGTTTAACTTTTTTTAAGTTTAAGTTTTGCTTTTAATTGTAGTTCTTATTCTTGTTTATTTTTAATTCTTTACTTTGATTATTGTAGCAATCAACAGTGTAACAACCTAACATATAAATTCATTGTTTACAATAGAATTTGAACATTGTTATTTGTTTGTTGTTTGTTGCTGTTTTGTATGTTGTTATACTGTTGTTGTTTTGTTGTGAATTCACACAGCTGGCTAATTGTTAGTTAGGGTTGCCACCTCAATCCAGCCTAAATTGTAAGTGTGAATCATAAAGTAATTTATTTAATTGCAAATTGCAATACCTATTGCGTACAAGATGTCAGCTCATAAAAGGCTCGTTGGCTCGATACAAGCTGAACTCCGATGGGCGGCTACAGCTCGTACCTTGATAGGCCGTGAGGACAGAGCATCCGCACTGCTCAAGCGATGTGAACAGGTGCCGACCAGACAGGCAGTTGTCGAGGAAGCGCTTAGGGACCTAGTGGTTTTGGAACCGCCCGAGGAACTGCTCCAGTCCGCTCAGCGAGACTATGAGCAGTTCTTTGAACTAACGGACGGCCTTGTGGAGGAAAGCTCTAAGCTTAAGAAGGAGGCGAGACTAAGCTCTCTTCTCGAGTCTCCTTTGAGACCTCCGACTCAACCTGCGCTACTAGGTAGGTTACCCACTATAGACCTACCAAAATTTTCTGGCAATTTGAGTGAGTGGTTAGGTTTCCTCGACCTCTTTGATAGTCTGGTGCATGCTAGGAAGGATCTGTCTCCCTGCCAGAAACTGAGCTACCTACTGTCCTCCTTGCAGGGAGAGGCTCTGAGTGTGGTCTGCCACCTGGACCTCTCCGAGGAGAGCTATACTACCGCCCGGGAACTACTCACCCGGCGGTATGCCAACGTGCGCCGATTAGCGGACACGCACGTGGCGCAAATTTTGTCTCTGCCCGTGTCTCAGGGGTTGCTCGTTTGAGGGAATCTTTGTTAAACCCGTTGATTGTAGCATGTAATGCACTTAGGCGACTAGAGCTCCCGGTGGACCAGTGGTCTTTTCTGTTGCTGCATATAGTGTTGTCCCGCCTACCTCCCGAATTAAAATTGCGGTTTGAACAGAGGTATGGTGGGGACGGTGCCAGCTATCTGATTTGCTAAAGTTCCTCGAGGAGGAGTGCCGGCAGGCTGACAACTCTGGTGTTGCTGGTCCTTCAAGGACCTCAGAGCAACCTGCCCAGCCGAGGAAGGGAAGGGGTCAGATTGGCAGCCCTGGTAAGGGGGCCTCTGAGCGAAGGCCAATGCCAGTCTACAGGGGGCTTGCTGCAACTGAGGCCACCCCCTGTAAATATTGCAAGCGTCCGGGCCACAGGGTACCTTCTTGTTCCCAGTTCCTGGACAAGACGATTAACCACCGGAGGGGCATCGCCAGGGACCGCCACTGGTGCTATAGTTGCCTGGAAGCTCACCTGCAGCGAGACTGCCCACATCAGCAGCCATGCCCTATTTGTAAGGGCAACCACCTGGCGATCTTGTGTGCCAACCAAAATGGCGTTGGCCGCCAGGTGGGGGAGAGCACCCCCCGCACGGGCGGGGGTGCTTATGTTAATCGCTCCCCTGCTAGTCTGCGTCGCTCTCCTGCACCGTGTCAGGTGCCCCGGTGTGTCCGGACTTCGCCCCCACCCGGGGGGGCTTCACCCCCCCGCGGGGGGATTTTGACCCCCCTGCGCCAATTTGATGCGGGATTTGCTGCCGCCACGGCGACGGGCCGTCCTACTCGCTACTCACCCCCGCTTCACGAGTGGCCGCGACTAGAGCGCCGCCCACCTCGTATGGGTCGCCAACCTCACTACGGTGTGCCGGCCTCTGCCCGCTTGACTAGGCCTGTGCTTCCGCCGCGGGATGGCGCGTGGATTTACCCAAATGGAGGTCCGTCCCCTCCACCTCTGGAGGTTCCGCATGAATCTCGATTCGAGGTTCCCCGGGTCGAGGACCGGTTTGATGAAGGCGACCAATGCTAGGTAGTCGCCGCCCTAGCCCCCACCACAGCCACATCTCCTGAGAATCTTAATCTTCAGCAGTCCGTCTGTCAGACCGTTCTTTTGCCGACTGTCTCAGTGAAGGTGTACAACCCGGAAGGTGAATGTTTGATAGTTCGTGCCCTCTTGGATTCAGGTTCACAGCGCTGTATTGCTTCTTCTTATTTGGTGGGTAAGCTAGGGCTCCCTTGGAGTCCTCATGCGGTTCGGATGATAGGTATCGGTGGTGCCGAGCCCTCGACTCCTAAGGGTGAAGCGGAGTTGATGTTTGGCCCAATTAAGGGTAATCTCCGCGTCTTGGTCAAGGCGTCAGTCCTTGACGATATCTTGGGTCCTCTACCACAGGAAAGAATCACTGACGTTGCGGTTTCCTGTACGGCAGGTCTGACCCCTGCCGACCCTCACTGGACTGAACCTGGTCCCATGGATCTTTTGTTGGGTACTGATGTCCTAGGCCTGATCTTGTCAGGAGGAATTAGGGTCCTGCAGAGAGATGGACTTTGCGCCATCTCCACTATATTTGGTCATAGCTTTCTTGGACCCGTTTTGTGGTCTTCAGACCCACCGGTGCTAGACCAATTGCAGGCAGCCGGCTTAACGTTGTCGGATGTAGTCCAGCGTTTTTGGGAAGTCGAGGAGCCGCCACACGCTGCACCGGTTAATCCTCTTGACCTTGAATGCGAGTTGTTCTATCAAAATAACACAGGCCGCTGTACTGACGGGCGCTTCGTAACTCGCTTGCCCTTCCTCGCCTCTCGCCCCCCTCTTGGTCATTCACGGGCCTTAGCTGAGAAGAGGCTCTTGTCTATGGAACGGCGCATGCGGCGCGACCCTACCTTCCGCACCAAGTATATTGAATTTATGCGCGAGTACGAAGACCTTGGACACATGTCACCATCAAATTTTGATTGGCGTTCGCACGAGCACTACTTCCTACCCCACCATGCTGTCTTGAAGACCCCTGGGGGTAAGATTCGAGTGGTATTTGACGGCTCCGCGGCCACGTCTAAAGGGGTGACTTTGAACCAGTGTCTGCACGCTGGCCCTAAGTTGATCAAGGATATCTCCGACATCCTCACGCATTTCCGCCGTCACCAAATTGTCTTTGTTGCTGACATCAAGATGATGTTCAGACAGTCGGTGGTACATCGCGATGATCGGAGGTATCAGCTGATTTTGTGGCGCGAGTGTCCTAATGAGCCGATACGGGTCTTTGAATTGAACACAACGACCTATGGACTCCGGTCAAGCCCCTATATTGCTATTAGGACCTTGTTGGAATTGGCTAACCGCGAGCGGCTGAATTATCCTCGTGCATCAGCCATCTTGGAATCGTCAGTCTATATGGACGACATCTGCACAGGAGCTTCTAGTGTTGAAGAAGCTTTGACCCTGCGTGACGAATTGATCGCAATACTGAAGTCCGGAGGTTATGAATTGCGAAAGTGGCTATCCAACTCCCCTCACGTTTTGAAGGATCTCCCGGGAGAGGATCAGCAGGACCCTCATATTTTTGAAAACCTTGAAAATCCTAATTTGTTGACGGTCCTTGGAATACAGTACCAGCCCGTCCAGGATGTTTTCACCTACCGGGTCAAATTGAACCCACCTCCTAAGGTCTGGACTAAGCGCTCCGTCTTGTCTACGTTTGCCCGCACTTTTGATCCAAACGGGTGGATCACTCCCGTAATATTTTTGGCAAAATGCTTCCTTCAGAAGCTTTGGACTGCTGAAGTCGGTTGGGACGATCCTCTCCAAGGGAAATTATTGAAGGAGTGGCACTCCCTTGTGTCTGCACTTCCGGACGTCAACCGAATTTCGATGCCTCGACGCTTCCTACCACCAGGAAGGTGCCACGCCAGTCTCCATGGGTTTTGTGACGCCTCCGAACGAGGCTATGCTGCCGTGGTATATATGCGGACTGTCGATGCCACCGGTGAGGTCGCGACACATCTTGTCTTGGCAAAGAGCAAGGTGGCCCCTATTCGGTCACGCTTGACGATCCCTAAATTAGAATTGTCTGGCGCTGCTCTTTTGGTGCGCCTTCTTAACCACGTCCGTTCATCTTTGGCATCCGTGGTCGAACTGACCGACGTGTACGCTTGGACGGACAGTGAAATTGTCCTATGTTGGCTCCGAGCCGCCCCTCACAACTTGGAGGTCTTTATCGCGAATCGGGTGTCCCAAATTCAGTGCTCTGAAACTCCGTTGATTTGGAGACACGTACCCGGAGAATCGAACCCGGCCGATTGCGCCTCTCGCGGTCTCGAGGCCTCTTCACTTGTCAACCATCCCCTTTGGTGGGGCCCAAGTTGGTTAACGCAACCTGAGTCGACTTGGCCTCAGAATCGGTTCTCCGCTCCGGAAGTTTTGCCGGGCTTAAGAGTCGGAGTCGTGGAGGATAAACTGATCCCAGACTCGAACTTCCTCTTGGAACGATACAGTTCCCTTGATAAACTCATTGGTGTTACCGGTTGGCTTAGACGTTTCATCCATAATGGTAGGAACCCAGGTAATAAAAATTTGAATCCTGTCTTGTCGCCTCTTGAACGTCGAGAAGCCCGGACACATTGGGTGCGTGTGGTTCAGGCAGAACATTTTGCGTCCGTGATTGACACCATAAAAGGAGGCTTAGCTTTGAAAGGCCCGCTTGCTCGCTTAAGCCCCTTTTTGGACGATGACGGATTGTTACGCGTTGGCGGACGCCTTAGGAATTCTGAGTTGCCCTATGGTGCTCGTCACCCTTTGCTGCTCCCTAAAGACGGCACCTTTGTTAAATTGCTGGTGACCTCTTATCACCTGAAAAATGCCCATGCTGGTTGCAATGCCCTCTCGGCTATTTTACAGCGTGAGTTTTGGATTTTGGCAGGGAGACGCACAATCCGGAGCGTCATTTTCAAATGCATCCCTTGCTACCGTTTGAAGGCCCCTACTGCGCAGCCGATGATGGGTGACTTGCCCCCCGACCGCGTCATGGCCACTCGACCTTTTGCCGGAGTTGGCACTGATTTTGCAGGCCCTTTCGCCATCAAGAGCTCTAACCTCCGCAACGCCCGGTCACTCAAGGCCTATCTGTGCGTTTTTGTTTGTCTCTCTACTAAAGCGGTCCATTTGGAACTGGTGAGTGCCTTAAGCACTGAGGCCTTTGTGGCCACACTAAGTAGATTTGTATCTCGTCGAGGATTGCCTGACCTGGTTCGCACCGATTGCGGTACTAATTATAAGGGTACCGATAGATATTTAAGAGAAATTGTTGAATTTTTGTCTAGTAATAAGATTAGTATAAGTACTGCAATGTCCAAGATGGGGATAACCTGGAAGTTTGACCCTCCAGCTTGCCCCCACTGGGGTGGGATCTTCGAAGCTGTCGTCAAGGTCGCCAAGACACATCTCCGACGCGTTATAGGAGAAACTATCTTGACCTTCGAAGAACTCGCCACTGTGTTTTGTAAAATTGAGGCCATACTCAATTCTCGGCCACTCTGCCCCCTCTCGTCTGACCCAAACGACCTGGAGGTCTTAACTCCCGGCCACTTCTTGATTGGTCAGCCCCTTAACGCCTTGCCCGAATACCCCTTCAGGGACGCGAAAACCTCACGTTTGTCTCGGTTTGAACTGTTGCAGCAAATGACTCAGAGCTTTTGGCATCGTTGGTCACTCGAGTATTTGCACCTTTTGCAGCAACGTGTTAAGTGGGCTGAAAAATCCGATCCCCCTAAGGTTGGTGATCTTGTATTGGTAAAGGAATCTAATTTGCTACCTTTGTATTGGCGTCGTGGACGCATTGTTAAGCTAATGTACGGGTCTGATGGGGTTCCCAGAGTCGCCGAGGTAATGGTCGGAGATTCGGTCTTGCACCGAGCCGTTTGCACCTTGTCACGTCTCCCCATCTGTTAATGAGTGGACGTAAATCCTTGCGTCCACGGGCGGGGGATTGTTCGCGCCACCTATATATTAGTTGTCTGTGGTCGTTGTGACAGATGGAATACTTTGTGAACGTAGCTAGCTTGCCGCGCTTTTTGATAAAACTCTTTGGTTTGACAGTTCGACAGAGTTCAGATTTTTTTTTGGCTAGGCGGGCCGGCGCCTCGAATTGTTGATTGTAAAAATAAGCTTTTCTTTGTAATCCGTATTGTTAGAACCTCGCTATAGTTTAAGGTTCCCGCGAGAAATTAGCTTCTAGTTATTTCGGTACTAAATAAAGACTTACTTGTTGTACTGAGTGACAATAGTTGTGTGCCACGTTGACGCCACTGCTGGCCGTGCAACCTTATATACTTAAGTAAATAATTAATCTAAGTAGCTTATAGACGAACTTTAGTGCTGTGCTGTGTGTGTTGTGTGTTAGTGCCGTCTTGAAGCAAGAAGCTACGGCCGAACAGCAAGTACCCTCTCATTCCTGACCTTTCCTACCCTTTAACCTACATTCTTCCTTATCGAGGAGCCGTGGTCACATTGGACTCTGTAAGTGCTTAGCATAAGTTTAAATCTATCAATACTTTAGTTATCTAAGTTAAGCCGGAACAGTTCTGTCCGCATTTGGCCCTGGGCCAATGGTCTAAGAGGCTCGAATCCAGCTGATGGGCCCCTGGCACAGCGTCTTAGGGTTGTAGCATTGGACCAGGCGGATGCCGCAACACCTGTTGTAATCCAGGGTTTAATGATACGTTTATTTTTAGGGATTTTAACTGTTTTAGTATTTTCTTGTAAAGACTCTGTAATGTTCTGAATTAGCTGTTCAATTACGAAGTAATTGAACAGCTAATAGTAAGTACATACTTAATATTAACATTTGATTAGGTTAGAGAAATTATTAATCAGTAAAAACAGATTGGTTATTATTAAATATAAGTATGTCAAAATTACCTAGCCAAGTTAATTTTTAAATTTGTTAAGTCCTTAGTTTTGTCAAGATTGAAAAAGTCATTTAAGCTATGACTGTCATGTTAATGAGCCAATAATTCATAATAATTATTCAACATTATGTATATATTTTATATCAAGAATAATTTATGTGTCAAATTCGCGATTTTACATAATTTCAGTACATTTTACAAACTTTAGTGCTTCTGAAAATACATTTTTTTAAACTTAAGTTAGGCTCCAACGTTGAGACGACACAGTAGTTTACATTTATATGTTCCTGTGCCGCCACATTAAACGGAAGACGGGTCCGCTGGGTTTTAGTGGGTATACTGTTCTCTCAGTGAGTCCCACATATCCCACCGGAAAGAGTGCAATCCGCTTGCATTATTTCCGGAGGGGATGCTTAAACACATTTCCCAGCGTAAAAAAAAAACCGTCTATTAACCCGATAGAACCTAAGTGTCCGGGCTGCGGCCGCGCACTACCTACCTGAATATTTTCATAGTATTATGTCTTACGGAATCTTGCTGTGGGGTAAAGCGGCAGATATTCAAAAAATATTTGTATTACAAAAAAGGGCAATACGTGCAATTTATAATTTAAAACCACGTGAATCCCTTAGGGAGAAATTCAAGGAAATAGGTATTCTTACAGTAGCCTCGCAGTATATTTACAGTAATCTAATCTTTGTAAAACAGCACATTCAGAATTACAAAAGAATATGCGATCTGCACGATAGGCCAACTAGAAACCGTCATAGGCTCGTGACTCCATCGCTCCGCCTCACTAAAGTCCGAAGGTCGTTCGTGGGAATGAGCATACTATTCTTTAACAAAATTTCTCAACCTATTATAAACTTGCCTTTACACAAGTTTAAGATAACCATTAAAAAAATGCTCCTAAAAAAAGCTTATTATACTGTCGAAGATTATATTAATGATAAAGGCGCATGGATTTGACTCGCTCCAGCAATGCTCAGGACAGTGGTTACTTATGTATCTGTATATGTTGTATGTAGATTATTGTAAACATACCATATACTATTTTTTTTTTTTCAAAAGAGCAACCACCGAGTTTCTTGCTGGTTCTTCTCGGTAGGAACGGCATTCCGAACCAGTGGTAGATTCATTTGACTATTCATAAGAACTTGTAAAAGTCTATTTGAATAAAAATAATTTGATTTGATTTGATTTGATTTGATTTATGTCTAACCCTGACCTAACCTTTTGACAAATATTGTACTTATTAAACAAGATTTAACGCTTACATTTTACCGGGTTAATATACCTAACTTATGTTTTAAAAAATGTATTTTCAGAAGCACTAAAGTGTGCAAAATGTACCGACATTATGTAAAATCCCGAATTTGACAAATGAATTATCCTTGATATAAAATATATACTAACATAATGTTGAATATAATGTGAGCCATAAAATTGTCCCTAAAATAGAAAAGTGTTCGCTTAAGAATTATTAAACTGATCGTTCTGACTAACCAGTAACTCATTTTAGTATTTTCAATGTTTGAAGTCGCCCACAGCCTGTCGCTAACTTAGTATTTCAGTACGCTATATTCTGTTTTTTGACACCTATAATTTAAATTTATTTTCGCTCGTTTAAATACTACCCAAAAACAATTAATATCTCAAATAGTATTATCAGTACCTAACAATAATAATAGAACACCCTAAAAGGTATATTTTTGAAGCACTCAATGTATTAACTCAAACCGGTTATAAAGTTACTTACTTAGTTTAGTAGTCGCTAACTCAGTATTTTTGTCGTTATCTTTAGTATTTCATTCGGTCACTTACAGACATCAGTTAATTTTTTAGTCGATCGATTAATAATATCCCTATTATAAGTACTTTCTTATCATTAAGACGTTCAAAATATTACTCTACGTGTTACGTACTCTACCTATCTCTAAATAATTTTAAGTTGGCTAAGCATTTACAACATAATTTTCATTCTGATCAGAACTGAACATTCACATGACGTTTCAAACGAAAAATAATAATATTATTTTGCCAAGTTGATTATGTTGAAAAATACACTATGACATATTTGTAGTGGCAACAAAACTCTCAAAGGTTTTTTTTTAAAACGTTTCAAACTAGTGACAAAAATTTATCACCGTCGATCCAGTAGGCAGAGAAGATTGTATAACTGGTGGCTGATGACACCTGTAAACCCTGTGAAACCCTGTGAAAGCTGCAAAGTGTTCCAGGCTAAGCACACCTTCGAGGCTAACAAAGATAGAGCGTATTTTGACCTTGATCTATTGACTTAAATCGAGGCAGATCACGCAAAGCACAGACCATACAACCAATTGACTGAGCATAGCGTGCCCCCTCACCAGCCAAACGTTAGCAGTATGACTGCTAACGCTACGTTTTGTGCCTATAGTCGCCCTCAGTCCGTATTCGACAGTGCTCGGGAATTGATCTAGTATAAAACGAAAATTAGGCCTCTCTGTAGCATTAAATGGCGTGGAAAGAGAAGCAATACCTCCAGCTATATAAAGGATGGGATAACATTTCATAAGTAAGTGTAGTTTTGTAATAATAAATAAAAATCATCAATACGCAAAGAAATAAAAATATTTACAAAAATGAAAAGGAACCCGTTGATGTCTTTCAGTATTTCTTTGTCTTTCACATGTAGTTCTACATATCTCCGTCTCTTCCACGCATAGCCCAGTGTAGCCCGTGCAACTATCGATAAATTATATCGATAGCCTTAGACCACTTGAATGCCAATAAATTAATTTATTGAGTAAAAACTTATATTTCATTAAATTCCGAACAATTCTGAAGTAGAAGAACAGGTTTCTTATTTATTTGATTAAAAGTTGTTGTTGAAAACTTAAGTTCTTTAGTATAGAACTTGGGCAATTAAAAAAATATATATAAGTATCAGATAATTATGCATAATCATACATCATCATCATCATCACTACAGCCTATTAACGTCCCACTGCTGGGCACAGGCCTCCACTCTCATAGGAGAGCGGGAATTAGAGCTTAGACCCACCACGCTGCTCCAATGCGGGTTGGCGGGCTTTAACGACTATTATCATGTTAGTGATAATAACCGGGACCGACGGCTTAACGTGCTCTCCGAGGCACGGGGGTGAAACACCACCAACTTCCAACTCCGGGCTGGCACTGAGAATTTCTTAATTGAAAAACCCAATACCTAACTTTTATGCCCGACCGGGAATCGAACCCAGGACCTCGTGATCCGCAGTCGACTATGCTAACCACTAGACCAACGAGGCATAATCATACATATGGTTGTATATTGCTGTTTGAATACAATTATTTGTATTGATTTTCCAATAGGTACCTACTGGTAATTTTTATCGATACATTTTTGTCGCGCAGCGGGCAGCCCAAGTGCCGCGGTAACATATACTTTGTACTTTTAACTGTGTAAAGTTGACCTTGAGTCAGCCAATGAGAAATGCTATTATTACCTCGTCCCCCGCCTGAAAGTGGTGAGATGTGTTTCAAAGCTAAAATGTGGCTATTAGCTTTCACTAGGTTTACTACTCGGTGACGCAAAGCAATGATTTTTATACGCGCAAAGGATCGGTCTCTGTGTCTGTGTGTCTGTTTCACCTACTGACCGACAAACTTCAATTTGAAAAAGGCACCCGACGATGATGATGATCTGTCTCTGACATTTTAACTTTTCATTTTAACTCAAAGTAGTCTGAACATAGTTAAAGTACAGGAGATACGCTATAATGATCTCAGTCCTATAGAAACCAATATCCTCTTTGGGTATTTTTACACATGCATTAAAAAGCTGGTAGACTGCTAGGTAAATATTATGTGAATTTAAATGTAACTACTTATCTTAACATTATCGCCACACACAACACTATAATAAACTTAAATTGCTGATTTAAAAGAAACCATTTCCGCTGTTGTTATTGAGATAACATACTAATAAGTGCAATTAGCGCAGATACATTGTCATATTAAACAGGTTTAGTTTATTTAATACATCATACTCGTAACTAGTCTTGCCGGGATAGCTTTACGTTACCAACTCTTACTTTTAATCTATACTAGTAAGTAGGTATTTTACCTACATCTGTGAAGAAATTATATGTAGGTAGGTAAGTTATGTAATTATCTTTAAGTTCCTAGAGACTGGGAAAATTATTTAAAAAACAGTAGGTACACGTACATATTATTTGCGATAATAACATGCTTTATTTTTGTTAAAACTCTTACTTATTTAAGTCCTTTTTATTTGTATAAGTGTTTTAGGTATAGTAAATAGCCATTTTTTAAAATTATACAGTCATACTCGTACGGCAATGCCTTCCTCGCAAGTGTAATTTTCAACAGTTGTGCCTAGTAGGTAATACCTACCTACCTACCTACTCATTTTAATAAACTACCCGATCTGTAATTTTTCTTAATCCTTATTATTTTTTGAACCTAGGATTTAAATATTATAATTTTATGCTGGATACTGGAAATAGCTAACACGTTTTCTTTATTTGTCTCCATACAGGAAAATCCACTATTTATTTCTAAGAATCCTCAAGCATCACCTGCCACGGTGTGAACGCATATATGAACTTAGAATTTATCTTCGCAAGCTTCCATGTAAGTGGGATTTCTAATGTTGGAAATATGAACAAAAACGATGATGTCCTCAGCAGAAGGTTATAAACCCTCTTAATCCCACTATGCAGCTTAATATAAAGAAAAATTAAGAAATCTATGATTTCAATCACTCCGTAGCGTAAGCGGCTACTATTTTGCTCAATATTTATAAGTCTCGCAAAATTAAGTCAATACGTAACACGTTCACCCATGACCCAAACAAAAAAAAGAGCCTTTACCATTACAATTCGACTGATTTATTCAATTTAAATTTTATCTAGAACATCATTGATTAAGATTCGGCATGGTTTAGTATATAAAATGTTGTACATGGGCATTTTATCTATATGGAAAAGCAAAAGTCAAGCAGGAAAATCCGCGGGCATTTGCTAAAGGCTTTATAAAAATCATCACAAGTTCGTCGAACGTTCCTAGCACATCTGGACACGCGGACAATCTATTAACATAAACTTATTGCGTAATAATCTAGTCGGCAGATGTGAGTTGATTGCCTCCTAGCTAGGTAGATCCAGTCACAGGTGTAGACCACGTGGATGGACAGGGTTGTGACACTATGACTAATCTTCTTTTCTAATACTCATATTTTTAAAAATACCCCATTATTAAATGTGACGATTAAATATCAGATGACATGGATAATTATTAAATTCCTACCTATTATTGATTTGACGATAAACATTAAGATGGTGTTATACAATTAGATTATTTTGAACTAGCTGATGCCCGCGACTTCGTCCGCGTGGAATATGTTTTATTGATTCCCACGGGAACTCCTTAATTTCCCGGGATAAAAAGTAGCCTATGTCACTCTCCAGGTCCTCAATTTTTGAGTTTCAGTTCTAAGTATGGGGAACCCCCAAAATTTATTGTTTTTTTTTCTATTTTTGTAAGAAAATCTTAATGCGGTTTACAGAATACATCTACTTACCAAGTTTCAACAGTATAGCTCTTATAGTTTCGGAAAAAAGTGGCTGTGACATACGGACGGACAGACAGACAGACAGACAGACAGACAGACAGACAGACAGACAGACATGACGAATCTATAAGGGTTCCGTTTTTGCCAAATTTGGCTACGGAACCCTAACAAGAAATGGAATCAACAATGTTTTAAAGATTAATAAAATGTATTAAACAAGGGAAAAGGGATGCAGAATAAAGTAGTTCAATAATAGTTGAAATGCTTAAACACAGGTAGGTCCGACTTAATCAACAAAGTCAAAACAGTTTCAAAAATCATCCGACCACTTAAAAGCACAGCACAAATGAACACTTCCAGATCCTTGCTGTTCCTCACTTTGAACACAACGAGAATTATATCACCAGAAATTAATATAAACAAATGTATAAGATACACAGCGCTCATAAACCGACTATTGCCATTTCTACGAATACAATTCAGCAGTATTACAAACAGCATAGCTACAGCTATTGATAAAATGATAAGATTAGAAGTCAATCTCACAGCCGGTACAGTCATAGGGTCGCTCGAAGAAAAGACAGTAAACAAGGTGAGTATCACGATTTCTTCATAAAATTCTATCACCAAAGCGGATATATATGTGAATGTAGTGACTTCGCTTATAGTGTACACGTTAACTCCGTTTTCGAATAGGAATAAATCTGAGAACATTTTCAATGAGGTGCAGGCGGTCCAAAAAAGTGTTATGAGAGTCAAATACGTAGATACTTGGAAAACTAATCCCAATACCGGTGTATCTGACTCCTCTACATTATCCCTATTTCGAAAAAACGTGTAAAGGTAAGTAATGAGTATCAAATGTAGTGCACTCGAAAATGTATGCTGGTAATTAAAATAACAGAACAGATGGTTTTTTATAGATTTTTGACACCACAGCTGAATGCACATAGTCAAAAATCCTATGGCACCAAAACTTGCACCGATAATTAATGTCAATAAAACTTCATCGTCCACTTTATTCACTTCACTATTAATTTTGTAGACTGTATAATTGTAAAATTTGGAAGCATTTCCTTCATACGCATATTTCATTTTTTACTACAAATACGGGTGGTTAGGTTAAAAGTTCGATTTTCAATAAAAAAATATTATTAAAAACTCAGTTTGACTCAAACTTTGATAAATATTGCTGATAAAGGTTTTCATAAATAATTAATCATTAATACGGCAATGTACAGTAAATATTATAATGATAATGGTGCTAATTATTATAATTAAATTAGCAGCAGCGTTCCTAAAAGAGTTTAGAGTTGCTTTGAAAAAAAAAACTCACCTTGGGAAATCAAAGGGTTCCCAGGGGATTTAAAAATAAACCAAACCCCACGCCGTTGCGGGTTTTTTCAGCAATTACCTTCATTTTGTCCTGATTTTTAGGTAACTTTTCCTTCATAATTCTTATTAATAACGTGCTGCATAATTAATTGAGTCCAATAAAAACATAAAATAACGAACAAAATACATACTATTAATACTAATATACTAATATATTATATCCATATATTATATCCATATACCATATAAATGCGAAAGTGTGTCTGTCTGTCTGTCTGTCTGCTACGCTTTCACGGTACATCTGTTCAACCGATTTTGATCAAGTGTTCCCGCGGGAATCAAAAAAATATCTCTTCAACCGATTTTGATGAAATTTGGTACAGGGATAGGTTGTATCCCGGGGAAGGACATAGGCTACTTTTATCCCGGAAAATTCAAGAGTTCCCGCGGGAATAAAAAAAAATCAACCACGCGGACGGAGTCGCGGGCATCAGCTAGTTTAAAATAAATTTATTTTACCACCAGCAACAACCCTAAGCTAATGTGCTTGCTAAACTAGATTAACTAGTAGTTGCGATTTTATTGTTTGGTCATTGCATAATAATTATATAATGATATATCCCAATAACTATACAGTCCTGTTAGTACACACTGCATCAATTAGAGAATTATCACGTTTGGCGAACAACCAATTATTAACCTGTTCCCCGGGGTCGATGATTTGTGTAAATGATAGGTATAGGTACCATCCAGGGCTCGTATTACTTAGGTACCTACTACTTACTCAGTGTACTGTGTTACGATCCCAAATCACCCAGATTGGTTAAACGTTAACACTTAACACTCTTCCGCTACTTGGTGGCTAAATTCCATCAATCAATCAATCAAATAAAAAATTTAAATGCGAAAGTTTAGATGGACGGATGTATGGTTTTTTTTTTATCCATCACTACAAGTTAGCCCTTGACTGCGATCTCACCTGATGGTCAGTGATGGTGCAGTCTAAGATGGTAGCGGGCTAACCTGTTACGGGCATGACAGTTATATTAAACCCTATATCCGGTTTCTACACGGCATCGTACCGGAACGCTCAATCGCCGTTTGTTACTCAATCACGCCCCAACGGCTGAACGGATCTGGATGAAATTTGGCACAGAGATAGATTATAGTCTAGAATGACACATAGGTTACTTTTTATCCCTGAAAATTGAAGAGTTCCCGCGGGAACCGAAAAACCTCGATCCACGCGGACGAAGTCGCGGGCATTAGCCAGTGAAATGATAAATGATTTATTTATTTCACGTAGCACAAATTGTGTCACTTATGATACTTCAAGACTCTATCACCGGTTCGGAAAGTAATTCTACTGAGAAGAGCGATTGTTGCACATACCGTATTTCAGCCTATCACAACAATAATTGAGATTTTAACAATGATTGATGTACGTTAGACAAACAGAAGCGAGCTAGATTTAATTACGAACGAATTAAAATAATTTTTAATCCCTTAATTTTCCGAAATCAAAAGTAGCCTATGCCAATCTCCAGGTCCTCAACTATACCCATGCAAAAAATCACGTCGATCCGTTGCTCCATTGCGGTATGATTGAAGGACATACAAACACACTTTCGCATTTATAATATTAGTACGATAGTATGATATTATCTTAGTACTTATTCTTATCCTTATCAGATTTTGATCAGATGCTACCAGTAGGTATCCGTAATGGATCGGATAGACCGGACAAACGACGACATCATTACTCATGTGAGCTGGTTTTGATAATATTTTTTCCTCGCACTTGGATGACGCTTACTAACAATAACATGCCGTGAGGGTTGAATGAATAACCTAGTGTTCTGTACGCTTACTCTGAGTTTTAACATTGCAAATACGATTGATCGACGTGAGAGCTCACCACGCCAAGCGTCAAAGTAAAATTAACCTTAACTGCATTGGTTTAGAGCTCATTTCGTATGTGTATTTATTCACAGCCAGCGCTCCAAACGCTGAATTTGTGACTTTTTATACGACTGCCTGAAAAAAGGAGTATATTGTTTTCAGGGTTCATGTATGTATGTATGTATGTATGTATGTATGCATGTGAGTTTGTATATTCCACCATAACTTCTATACGTCTGAACCGATTTTGATAAATGAGGTATCGTTAGAATCCCTAGCTTATTCCGGGTGACATAGGCTAGTAAAATTTTAAAAAAATGGATGGTGTGACCTTGGTCTCGCATTAAAGACTAAAGTTGAAAAAAAATATTCGAAAACAAGATTAACTATATAATCATCATCAAGAAAATGATGAGTAGATTCCAAAAATATATATCTAACACTATAGTTCAATATCCCGAGTTACACGGGCTATAAATTATTGAAAAATTCAATACGGGCTACGGTAGAGCAGTCGTATTTTTTAATAATTTTAATTATATTCACTTGTTAAAGCAAGAGCTTATGGGTCCATTTTACTTTGACGCTTGGCGTGGTGAGTTCTCACGTCGATCAATCGTATTTGCAATGTTAAAACTCACAGTAGGTAAGCATACTGTAGCTTAATCTGCACTAAGCAATCGAAATAAAGATGATACTACAGAAGGTAAATATACATTTTGCTAGCTTTAACTAGGTGTTTTCAAAACGTTTTACAATTGGTAGGTACGTTTTATTCGGAGTTCTAATATTTCCATTACTAAACTACTTAATTCGTGATTTCATTTAACTGCAGTCTTCTGTTTTTTTCAAGTACTTAATGCTTTTTTTTTTATTATAGGCATAAATTTATTAAGTAATAATTAAAAATACAAATCATTAAATTCTAAATTAAACCTAAATTAAAAACTAAAAACTAAACATTAAAAATATCATCTATCCCGCTGCAATGAGGCAGTGTGCCCAGAACGCTGGCTGCGTTACCCCGCTGAATAGCCAAACTTATATGTTGGCCGAGGTAACTGCCAGCCCTCCGGTCACCTGTGGACTCTGTGAGACGAGAAGATAGATCCTTAAAAAAGGATCTAGCATCTTCGCCCCACGACCCCAGGGTTTCAACACCAAAAGGCACAAAAATGAAATTATTTTCAATAATTTCATACTTGCGCCTCTTGGCTCTTTCTGCATTAGTGGCCGCCGCCCCCGCTGTCATGTCTTCTGTTAGATATCTGCAAAGGTTATTTTTACCTAATCGGGGAAGATCCCCATAGGATTATATCCTTTTCAAAGCTATCTTAAGAAGAAACAGACTAGGTACCTATACTGTAAACTTGTTAAATTAAACTCCTATAGCTATACGGAATCCTAAAATCATGCTCAATTAATTAAAAACATCCCTTTGACATATCTCGCGATGTAAATAGTCACGTGCACATTTGAGATAATTAATCTTTTAGGTCATATAAGGTATGACAACCCAAGCCCTGATTAGGTACCAGATATATTGAATCAGGCGTGCGCAGGTGATTTTTCTTGCAGAAAAACTTTTTTGCTAGGCAGCTGTGCCGTGAAAATTGCAAGCCCCTATATCCTATTCCACTCATAATCTATGTATTAATAGCCAATTGCTAATGACAAAATGGAAATGCAACGTTTGGTCAAAGACAGAGCAATTACCGGCAGTACGTTAGAATCCGTACAAATATACGGGCGAAGACACGTGCCGCGGCTGGTGTGTATTTTTTATATCAATATTTTTTTTATTTAAGTAACTACTTAGGTACTTATTTAATAAAACTGCATGGACCTATATACCGACTCATACCTAACTATACGTAAAACCTATTAAGTATCCTCCTCGGTCCTCATCTGTGGATGAACTCGTTCGAGTGGATCTTTCGAAAATTCTAAGAAAATCCTGAATGCAAAATTTAAAGATATTGGTTCGTTGGTACGAGTACTGTATACGTAAATCAGTCAGTAAACGAAGACTCGAATGACGAGGTCCCGAGTTCCATTACCGAGTCGAGTTATGTCGGGTAATGGATTTTCCTGTCAAGAAATTCTCGGTACTAGCGCAGAGTTAGGAAGTTATTTTTAATTTTTATTTATTTTATTTATCAGCACATTTACCTAAAATTTACATTAAACACGAAAACGCATATTATATATTACAATTTCTGATAATATGTAAGTCAAAAGTGTACCTACTCATACATAGCATTCACAGGTTATATTATATATCATGCAAACAAAATTTAGGTACGAAATTGGGGTTTTAACTTACATACTAGGCATTAATTAAGAAGTTGGCGGTGTTTCAAGTTTCAACCCCTTGCCTCGAAGACCACGTCCTGCGCCTGATCTCACTCCGGTCGTGTCGAATTTTCCGTCCCATCGGGCTATTAGAGTAAGAAAATGGGGAGTGCACCTGTGTTTGCGCACGCACTTGTGCACTATCTGAGCTCCCGCGAAGATGGCAGATCTTTGTGGAGATTTGGCACTTTGGATTTAATTATCCCTTTTTCATCCTTAAATGCAGTAAGTACCTACGAGGATTTTGTGAATTGATTACTTATTCAGTTTTTTGTTAATCTATAATAATAATAAATAAATAAAGATCAGCCAAATGGTCTGTAATCTGCAATCTAATTCTATAGACGCGTGTAAATACAGCAAATAAGTTCAAAATATTGCGGAGCTTTTGTATTGGCGCACATGCGCGCACTCAATATTGAAGCAGCGAGACTCCACAAAACGCTTTTCATTCCGTTTGAATCGTTCGCGCATTCTGTGCGCGCACGCAAGATATGAGTCAGGCGGACCGGCAAAGAATAGCTGGCGAAGTAGACGCGCACGTTTTTGATTTTTTCTTGTCAGTATAACTGTTGGAGGATAGAATGTTAATGCAAACAACTAGTTAGGTAGGTAGGCCTACATCCGACATACTAACTTACAAATTTTATCCAGTAAGGTTAGAAGTTAGAACGAAAACACAATAGCAAATGGATAGGACGAAATGTCTGCGCGAAAAGTCGGGGTTTAGAAACGAAGTTGTGTAGATACTGGGGTTGATTGTGCACAATCTCTAAACTAAACTAAAGTGACAGCATTTTAAAAATATTGCTAACCCTTTACTTAGCCACAATAAGTTTCTGAATAACTTATTATTTGTTTAAGGTAACTAAACATACCTACAGTTCGCGCGCGACTTGAATGCAGATTAAATTTATGGTAACACTCTGCATTGAGTTTTTTTTATTACGTACCTACCTAGGTAATTTGTAAGCATATTTACATTTCGAGAATCGCACCTCGGGATTTCTTTCCTGAAAAGAACCCTCAGAGAAATAAAGAAAAGAAAGAAATGAAGAAGAGGGAAAGAATTAGGAAGATTTTGAAATCAGAAATTGATGGATAAAATGATTAGGTAGGGTACATTCATCGCAGTCAAGGGCTAACTTGTAGTGGATTAAAAATAACTGAATCTGTAACAATAATCATAATTTTGATTTATATTAAGGATATTCCTCCTTCCGTTGTATATTCTTTGACTGTGCGTAATTAGTAGCGCAGTGAGCGTTGTCTGTGAGGAATTCTTTTGAGAGGAGACAAATGAAGGAGGCTCCGAGCAGCATCGTCCCGATCAATGGGGTATCGTGTGTCGGCCACCTGCGCGCCTCGTCCTCGCCGTCGGCTCTTTCAACGGGCACGCCGCACTGCAGCGCTGCGCTTCGTGTAGGTAACTACCTACCCAAGTTATTCAGAGTCCTCAATAGTAGATTGTATTTTATGGGAGCAAAATAAATATTTATACCTATATATACCTATAATAATATTTTTACCTCGAAGGCGCTTTTTTGAATCCAGAGCGAAGCGAGATATCCTAGAGTTCTTTATTAGAATCCTGAACGTAGCGAGGGATTCAAAGTACGTCGCCCGAGCCAAAAAAATTTGGGCAAACACCACCTTTGGGTGCACTTAAAGGCGAACCAAGTCGTCCTTTTCGAATAGATGGGATGAAAAAAGTATTTAAAACATCTATTTACTTAATACAATTCTGACACATATACTGATGGACAACGCACAGCTAGGTACACCAGTGGGTCTAGACTAGACCATAGAGTGCTATAAGACCATAGGTCTAGGTCAAGAGTATGAAATTTTGCACAAAAGCTCTTTATGAGTTGCTCAGGAGCTCATCATTTAGAAATGATTTTTGTAAATAATATAATACAAGGGGATAGGTAAAAGACGACTTTTAAAGACCTCCCCGGCATGCAGCGGTGAGCACGTGGGAGGTGAGAAGTTCCGGGTTCGATCCCGTTACCCGGGAATTTACAATTTCGGTCTGGTGGGAGACTTCGGCCGTGGCTAGTTACCACCCTTGTTACTTACCACCCAACCGGCATAGACGTGCCGCCAAGCGATTAAGTGTTCGGGACTCCGGAACACGTCTTTGGGTGTAGATAACTATAGCCACAGCCGAGGCCTTTCAATTTGAAAAGCAGACATATATCTATTTATTATAGTTATGAGATCTATTAAGTTATGAGATCTGGTAAGTAGGTAATATTTGATCTGGGGACACGGGAGTGTCCCCGCCAAAGACGAGCCAAAGGAAACGGGGCACTACCTACCTTTTCTCGAAGCGTTTCGTCGAATTTTCGAACCGTCATAGCTTCGGTCCGAATGACGCTAGAAAGCTGAAATTTTCAGGATAAGATGTTGTTGGGGGACTTACCGAATATACCAAGTTTCAATTTTTTAGCATTTATAGTTTCAGTTTATTGATTACCTAAAATACGTCGATTTCGTACTCACTCACTGATGATCATCAACTGAAAAAAGGTACTTCCTGAAGTGCTAGAAGACTGAAATTTGGTATGTAGGCTAGAATTTGCATATAAACAACAGGAAAATTAAGAAATCTGAATCTTTTCATCTCCAACCCCTCGTATAGGGGGTGCAAATCTGACAGCATTTCCTTGTATTTTAGAACAGTCATAACTTCGGTACGGAACATGGTAGAAAGCTGTAATTTGCAGGATAACATGTCGTTGACAGATTTATTAAACTTACCAAGTATCAATCATCTAGCATTCAGCTAAAAAAAATCAAAAAATCTAGGGCGCCTGCCAAAAATAAATGAAATCCCACCAAAAACATTTCATGTAAAATTGGTTGCCAAAGACTCACAAGTGCATAATGCTTTCACTGTTAAAAAGTTATGAGATCTCTAATTAGAGCCAAGCCCGAAGGTGAGCTCCTCTTTGTGCTGCGCATCATAACCCACGGAGTCTGTCTCAAGTTCAAAGTACATAGTTCTAAATGCTCTTTACTGTGTACCAAACTAATAATATTAAATAACATGTAAGTCTATATATAAAACTTGTCCCTAGAACCTCTACATCTTGGTAAAAAGGTACGGCTTGGCCGTTTCGTATATGTCGCCCTAACTATTCCTTAATGACTTAAATGTTATGTCAGGAAATGTTCGACGAATATTAAACGGCCAAGCCATACCTTTTTACCAAGATGTAGACAAGTTTTATATATAGACTTACATGTTATTTAATATTATTAGTTTGGTACACAGTAAAGAGCATTTAGAACTATGTACTTTGAACTTGAGACAGACTCCGTGGGTTATGATGCGCAGCACAAAGAGGAGCTCACCTTCGGGCTTGGCTCTAATTAGAGATCTCATAACTTTTTAACAGTGAAAGCATTATGCACTTGTGAGTCTTTGGCAACCAATTTTACATGAAATGTTTTTGGTGGGATATCATATTCAAAGTGGCAGTATAAAAGTTCAGTAGGTACTAGGTACCTAGTTTATATTCGCCCATGTAAGTATAATAGAAAGAATGTGTCTTTTACTAGGCCTTACTAGTCTAAATTATAAGCAAAAAGAATGCCTATTCAAATAAAAGGCAATACGCAATACGAAGAAATGAAAAAAAACATACTTATTGGTTTTAAAATATTTGATATCAAACAATAGGTAACCACAGCACTAAGTAAGTTGCAACAAATATATTATTAAATTCGCGGATCGATTTGTAAAATCGAGATCTCACACGGCGATATCGTCTCCCCCGAACACCCCGCTGGCTCCTGAGAACGTCTCTCATTAACAAAAATATCGGTGAATCGATACGTTGAAATTATTATCGATCTGATTGTACGTATCGATGTTATCAGGCAGCAGTTGCGGCTTTTGTGGGATTTTAAAGTACGATATTATATAAGTGTTCTAATGTAGGTAGGTACTACTATTACCTATTTACATTAAGATGTACACTCTTCATGTAGTACCTAGAGGATAGCCTCTACATAACATGATTGAGAAAATGAAAAGTGTAAGTATGAAAAGTAAAAATTGCCAATTTGCTGGTGGTCAAGAACTATTTGTTCCGTTTTTCTGGTACCATCCTATTTATTCCTTAGTTCTGTAGAAATAGTGTTAAACCTAGTTGAATCTAACTCACGGACTTGGGAATAGGCTCATTGGCCTAAAAACAAAGTCTTGAGAACCCCAACACCAGGGAGTAAACAGGAATTGCGAATGCCGTTCAGCTGATTAGCCTGGCGGAGGACAAGGTTTAATTAACTATTTATTTGTAGATCAATTTTCGGTCGATGGAAAGGTATCTGATGATGAAGAAGTATCATATAGGCATTAGACAACCATACCTACTGGTTTCTACAATTATGAGTAAGAATCAACCTATTGTAACATTGCTTAGCGGAATAGTATTATTTATCATTTTTAACCGACTTCCAAAAAAGGACGAGTTTTTCAATCCGGCGCGTTTTTTTTTTTTTTGAATGTATGTCGGTGCATATCTCCGTGGTTTCTGAACCGATTTGAAAATTTTTTCGTTAGCTCTCGAGGTGGTCCCATAAAAAATTATGACTCCAAATCCTCAACCCTGACACTAAAAAGTTAAAAATAAAAATTCTTTCGCGTCTAATTTGCTTATCCCATTTTTATAACCCCCCGACTTCAACATAGTGGGTGGAAATCAAAATTATTTTTTTACAGTGGCGTTGGAAGTCGGTTTTTTGGAAAGAATTTTTATTCATCTGAGCTTTGCTGAGAGTACCTAACCTCTTACTCTATGCTAAGGTCAAATGAATATTCGATTAGGATTACCCCGATCAACCCCACCTCTCGTAACTTAGTTAATAGCCCTTAATTCGAGTGATTGTGGGAAAGGGCAAAGACAATGGCGATAGCATCACGTTAATAGCTGCCATCAGTAACGGAGGGTGGAGGGCTTGCTTATCTGTCGGGATTAGCTGGTAACGGTTATCCGATGACGATAAAATGGTTATGGGGATGACGTCACTCTTACCGTAGAGAGTATCCATACTTTAATATTATAAATGCGAAAGTGTGTCTGTCTGTCTGTCTGTCTGCTACGCTTTCACAGCCCATCTGTTAAACCGATTTTGATGAAATTTGGTACAGGGATAGGTTGTATCCCGGGGAAGGACATGGGCTACTTTTTACCCGGAAAATTTTAAAGTTCCCGCGGGATACATAAAAAATTATATCTTCAACCGATTTCGATGAAATTTGGCATAGGGATAGTTTGATAGCCGGGGAAGGACATGGGCTACTTTTTATCCCGGAAAATTAAGGAGTTCCCGCGGGAATCAAAAAAACTTAAACCACGCGGACGAAGTCGCGGGCGTCAGCAAGTTTGGAAATAAATACCTTGTGTAATTAACCAAATAATTGGTGTCTGTTCCGTGAATTAAACACGTCTAATGAAATAACTTCAGACAGGATCCAAGCGGTACGGTTATAGACAATTAATAATAGTGATATATATACTCGTAAGTAAGTCATGTATATACACATTCAAAAGCCCGGTCTTACAAGAAGACCTCTTTAACCAAATCAGTTTACATCGCATACAAGCTGCATTGAATTTTATTATCACTCTTTTATAATGTTAAAGGTCATATTCCCTTGATAAACTTAAAAGCCTATCCAATGTTTCCCAAGCTGGGATTAATATCCAGAATGTCGTCAAAATCTAATTATGAAAAAAATAATGATGCAGTCTTAAAAAAGTTAACGAATGATAGACGTGTGACGTTGACTATGTCCCCCATTAATGTATCTAGTACCCATTACTAGATTATGATTACCAGGATGAAAAGTAGCCCATGTCCTTCCCCGGGATGCAAATGCAATCTATCTCTGTACTCGTCAAAATTGGTAGAACAAAATATGGACAGTGAAAGTATGGGTAGTGACTAGTGATAGATAGACAGAAAGACTGACACAATTCCGCATTTATGGTATGATTTTCCTCCAAATAATTTTGATGGTGTTAATACCAGGTACTTACTATTCAGGTCGATAGTACCCATACCCTCACAGCTCCGTATTATCAACACACTTATACGTTCGAACCGTACCTATCTTATGTATTTGTATTAAAAGTTTTTTGTGAAGATAGTGATTGTTTTTTTTATTTGGTACTAGATGATGTCCGCGTGGATTAAGGTTTTTTGATTCCCACGAACTCTTTAATTTTCCGGGATAAAAAGTGTCCTATGTCCTTCCCCTGGATACAAACCATCCCTACACCAAATTTCATCGAAATCGGTTGAAGAGATTTTTTTTTATTCCCACGGGAACTCTTGAATTTTCCGGGATAAAAAGTAGCATATGTCCTTCCCCGGGATACAACCTATCCCTGTACCAAATATCATCAAAATCGGTTGAATAGATGGGCCGTGAAGCGTAGCAGACAGACATACACACTTTCGCATTTATAATATTAGTATGGATATGGAAGTATGGATTTGGTCTAAGGAGTAGGTCCCTAAAGTTTGGGGAACAGTGGCCTGCGCAAAGTGAGGGGGCAATGAATGTATTGTGTTAATATCACAATATGCGGCTGTCAGTTAATTGGAATAGATTATGGGAATGAAGGGAAGAAGACTGTTTTCAGTGGAGTGGTCTCGGGGGATGACGGGTGGAGATCGTTTTATGATTTTTTATCAAGTCATCGAGTGACAATGCCGAGAGGCGGATTATCACAATATTTGGCTGCGGTCGTGTGGCGTCACTTGTAAATTGAGCGGTTCATGTGTTTAATAAGTTAAATAAAGTGAAATATTAATTTTTCTGTTATAACCATTAAGTAAATGTTACTTTCTTAGTTCTTCGTTGAAAAATAAACTTTAAATCGGCACCTTACTGACAGAAAAGAGTACATTGTGCGATTTAAGATAAAATACTTAAAACTGCTCTCTAAAAATATAACAACCAACCTAGTTAACCTGCTTCTGAAATTAAAAAAAACTAATTTATTAAACCTTTACCTATGACTTTTTTCTTAATTTTAGGCGCGGTTACACAAAAGTGGCGAATGGTTGAGATGTGACGCAGAAACGCACCTATTCGGCATAGATTATATTTTTATCGTAGGGATGCTTGCATCCATGGTTGTGTTTAACAAACGCACAAATCGACGTTGTAGCCTGTACCTATTTTGTGGTTGAAGACATACTTCCGCGCCACATCTTATACTACGTCTATGTAAACCGCACCTAAAAAACCACATCTGCTCCATGTTTCAAGTACTTATCAATAAATTTTCCATCAAAAATTTGTTCTCAGCATCATTGACCTAAGTCCTGACCTAGTGAGGAGCCCGCATGCACGGCAGACAGCGCGGCTTCGCCTGACTCATCGCGAAGCACTGACCACGCTCAAGACATCACGAGGGCCGTCTCAAGTGCTGTGATTCATGGGACCTTATGAATGAACGACGTAGTTCACATGCTATTGACTGTATCATTGCGAAAGCTGACCCTTTTCCTTTTTACTTCTAATTGGACAACTCTATCTAGTAAGTAAATAAAATGATTACGTAGGTACATAAAGACAGAGCTTTTATATTATGTTCTTGTGGTAAGTATGCGCTAAATATTTATTTCTAAAAAATGATATGAAATGTGCACATTTCATACACTGTAAATGAGTTCGAAAGTTAAACTTCCCGGCCTAGGCCAGTAAAGAATGTATGTATTTTCATTACATATCATAAGTTTGAATTTGGAATCTTTCTTCCTGAATATCTTGTAACTTGTTATAATGTTCTTTGGCCTAAATAGTTTAAATTTGGAACTCTACCGTATTACGCGTTCAGCACTCAAAGCGCAAAAAAAATATTTAATTACATAATATAATACTTATATGTATTTAAAAAAAGTCACTTATTTCATTTTTTAGAAAAGCACTATACACATCTAGACCGGGAGAGCATTTCTGCTGGCCTAGCATGCGCACTACGAGAAAATTATGTCTACCCATTTTCTCGCGTTATATCTATTTGTCTACCGTAGCTAACATGGTTACACTTATGTCTTGTCTCGTGTCGTCAAGAATAGAGATAACAATAATATTTTTTATCTGTGGTATTTTTCTCTACAAACCCTAACATGGCCGACTATTTTTTCTCGGATAATGACCTATTTTGACATTTCGACATGGTTATTTATCGACTATCAATCTTGAGGGCGAGATACAACGAGATAGATTATCAACCATTTCACAACAATAAAATTGAAATTTTTCGGGTGGTTCCTCCACGATTACGATGGCGGGTCCATACCTACTACAACTATTTGGTATCAGTATACCAAGAGCGAGAAGCGCGAAAATTACAACGCAGACGAGTTAGGGATGTCTGTGATCCACTTGGCGGATCTCGTATATAGCCGGCCTCTCGTAGCTTGGCCGTCTACACTCGACCAGAAAGCGCGTACTTCCCGGTCTCGCGATGTAATGTACTATTTTCGTATTTGCTTCTGCTACAAAATTTGCTAGGCGGTAAAGTAGGCAGAGTCGTTGAGTCAATGTAGATTATTTAGGCAGTCCATTGTATTAATGGACTGCCTAAATAATCTAAATAAATAATAAATTTTGTACAAATTATTGTCATTGAATGAAAATTATAGCTAGAATAGAAGAACAGGAATGAAATATTCCGTCCTTACTTTGATCTTTACCTACCTACTTTTTAACTTTTCTATTATAGCTTTATCTAGTTATAGAAATTAAAGTTTAATAAATTCTTAATTCATATTTTTTACAACTAAGTAACCTAATTCTTAACGCTCCATCCGATACAATACATCCAAATATACCGGTAAATGTACATTATTCCCCACAATGACGCTACTCGGAACCACTGGTAAATTGATACAATTTTTGTACCCTAAAGAGGCGTATTACAGCGTGAAAACATACATCGTAGTCCGACGTTTTTCGATAAAAAACAAATATAAAAGGACTAACAAAAGTAACAAAGCTTTGAAGATGCGCAATAAAAATGTAATAATGCGTTCTTGTGCGGGGTGCGTACGAGCGTGACCGGCGCGCGCGACAATGGAGGCATCGGCGCGTGCGCAGCCGAAAGCCCGCAACGCACCTTGTTCGCACATAAAGTCTACACGCTAGCGGTGAAGCTTTGTTAAATCTAACACGAGTTTGCATTTACAAGCTTTTTCACATGTCAATAGCTACGTTTAACTCTTCTGTCGAAATACTTTACTGGAAAAGCCTCAGCCGGCTTTTTTCTATATTATTTGTTTTATTCAAGTTGACCCTTGACAGCGATCCAGTATATTAACATAATGAATTCTGTGACTGTAATCTTACCTGCGGTAAATCATAATGCCATCTAGGATGGATGCGGGCTAGCCTGGAAGGGGTATAGCAGTGTTTTATTGAACCCATCATACCCCTTATCGTACCGGAACGTTTCTGGTAAATAGCCTCTATATGATTGATTTGTACTCATAGATTTTATTGATTCTGCATAATACAATTCATTCAGACAGAATAGAAAAATAATGAATTTTATTTAATAAATTTTAATTTTATAAATTATAGAACTATTTAACGACTTTTGACCTGCCGAAAAGTCTATCAAAAACTTTTGCTAAATTTTAAGCTCCCACAAACCTTTGTATAGCAATGTCCAAAAAATAAGCTTATAGACGAATAAAAACACCCTAACAATAATCCATAGAAATCTTCAAACGGGCATTGTATTTTTTTCGTATTTGATTTGTTGCTACAAATAGCGGATATGAAAAGCGTTTAAGGTACTTAATGTCCAGTAATTGGCGATCAATGAGGATCAGTGGGTACATTGTGTTAAACTATCGAATGCTACAGCTTTTGTGTGGACGGAAATAAAAAAATAAAGCCCAGTAAGCACCCGTCAAGGGTCAACGCTCAATGGCAAGCTGTCGATGGACCCTGGGCTTATAAAAAATGGCCAACACCCCGATTTAAAATAAAAAACCGTTTGTTTGGAGCGAGTCGTGAATTCATCATGCAAACGCTACCAGAAGTAAATGATATTCAACTAGATATCAAGTTACGCTATTGAAGTCACTGTATGTGCAAATTATCATAATATTTTTTTTTCTCTTTAACTATTTTGTTAAAGACCACAATCGATCTAAGTCATATTAAAATGAGTAAACAATAAATTATCTGCAGATATACATATTGTCTAGTTTTTTTAAAGACGTAGCATAGCTATCAAAACTTCTCTATTTTAGCACAACGCATTGCCTAGGACTTTCGGCAAATAATTAGTATTCTGTGCCTCTCTAGGTCCTATATTTAACCGTGCACAAATATTATCTAGTAAGCGTATTTTTAAAAGCAAAGGGCATCTGCTAATTTCTTTAAAACAATTGGGCAAGGTGTGTCGACGTATTTCATTAAACGTTTTAAATTCTAGCAGCGACCTCCGTAATGAAATCACCGGGTGAAGCGAGCTAGTCCCACGCACTCAGAATAAGAAATATGAGCTGAACGGATACTGCTATTATCAAAACATTATTACAACACTCCAAACGCATCGCCCTTCGAATGTAAAAATTAAACAACAATTGCCTTTAATATTCGCTCGCTGGTGCCCACCCGAGGGTGGTTTCATAAAAAATCTGTCAATCTGCCGTAGATCAATCATCCGACGTGAATGGTTCGGAGGGGTGAGTTCAAACCGCAATCGAACTTCACAGATAATAAAAGGCGGTCCATATTTACGTAAACGCATCGATTTGATGTACAACATTGTCCTCGGAACATCCGACACCAGATTCTGTCCCTTCACTCCTTTGTGGGATTGAAGCTGAGTGACGTTTTGGAAATCGCACGAAATGTCAAGTAGGCGGATTTGTGTAAAGTACCTTCAATGTGATAATACAATATCTACGGTTTATTTTCGTAACTGGCCTTCTAAGAGATATTATACAAAAAGCTCTGCATAAGATGATATTTACTATTGATATTGACAAATAACTATAGACAAGTTTCATAAGTTTATATGTATGACTACGAGTAGCCAAAAATTCAAGCGTTCCGGTAAGTACCTAGATGTGTACCTACGATGTTACCCATACAAACTATTAGGGTAATAGGTAATAGGTATCATTAAAACAGCGATAGGCATTTCTCCCTCTAACTTCTAAGTCATCCCGCTTAGATCATAAGTGACGACGAAAAAAAATTTTTAACTGCCTTCCAAAAGGATCTCAATGCGCATATCTTTTTAATGTTTTGCTATTAGGTACTCTTTTTGCAACTTACAAACAAAAAAGGAAATATTACCTACTCTAATATAGGTACAAGGTGGAACATATCCGGGAGTCAATAGTCACACGTGCACGACACGCGCTCAGGCAGGTAATAAGCACACGAAACAACTCAGTAAAGTTTAAAAATGACATCTTCAAACACCTTTTTACAATGACGTCACAATGTTTAACACTCAATAGTATCTTCTACAAGGGAAGGTACTTTAGTGGACAAGGTAGGAGACGCACATGAACGCTTCCACGTGTGAAGTGTGACGTTGCACGCTCCGTCGCGCCCACGTGCCCGAAGCGCGCTGCGCACGCGCACAGGTAGGCGCTACCTTTTAATACTAAGGGTCAATGACACCACATAATGTTATCGCTTTTAGGTGTAAAAGCAAGCAATGTAAGTGACACAATTCAGTAATTTTACAGGTATAAAAAGTAGAGAAACCAACCTAACTTTTGTAACCTAAAGTGGCTTTTATTGTGTGGTCAAAATTAACAAGTTTGCGTATGGATTGTCAAACAAACTTAATATCTAGGTTACTTCGCCGAGCCTGTCAGTAAAGTGCTGAACTCAAAAGTTATAAAAATCTAATTTATGACCTTGTTCCTATCTCTACGCTATAAAGTAACCAGAAGAGTAATACACGCCAACTTAGAACGGGCTTTGCCACTGCCATTACAACAGGAGCTAAAGGCTAAAGCAACGAAAATCATACTAGGTAATATTATAAATGCGAAAGTGTGTTTGTTTGTTGGTTTGTCCTTCAATCACGCCGCAATGGAGCAATCGAAGTGATTGTTGGCATTAAGATCTGGAGAATGACATAGGCTACTTTTTATCCCGGAAAATGGAGGAGTTCCCGCGGGAATCAAAAACACTTAAACCACGCGGACGAAGTCGCGGGCATCAGCTAGTAAAATATAAATTAACGAGTAGTCACACCAGTACCAGTAATGCGTAGTGGCAGCCGTGCAGTTTATCACCGGCTATAATCACCCTCCCAGCATCTTGTATCATTAATGAACTGTCAATAGCTATGCCATTTGACTTTTTAAATGTTACGCACAGTTTTTTTGTCATTATTAAGTGCTTGTGCCTAATCCATACTGCCATTCTTAATATTATAAATACGAAAGTGTGTCTGTCTGTCTGTCTGCTACGCTTTTACGGCCCACCTGTTCAACCGATTTTGGTATAGAAGTAGGTTACAATTTATAACCCAGGAAAGGACGTAGGCTACTTTTTATCCCGGAAAATTAAGGCGTTTTCGCGGGAATCAAAAATCTTAATCCACGCGGACGAAGTCGCGGGCATCATCTCGTAATTTATTAATAGCACCCGATTGGGATGTTTTCTGTGGTACCTAAGCTCATAAAATAATTTTCAGTTTTCGCAGCTGGCTATGATAAATCCTCGAAATAAATAAAATATGTATATAGTATTAAATAAAAATACGTAAGTATATTTTGTGTTCACTAGGTACTATTTCGTTTTATTTATGAAATTCTACACGATGAAGTTAATTTATTATTTTATTAACTATTATTAGGATCTAGGACTAGGCGATCCCTAAAATTACGCTGAGCCGATTCCCTTTTTGGAATTATCCTGTCACAGTCTTGAGTCTAGTTCATAAGTTATTTTATTTTTCTTTTCTACTAGAGTTTTTACTTCTTCAATGTATCTGGTAATTCCAAATAAAGATTTTATTTATTTATTTATTTTATTTATTGAGGATAAAGGTCTTTTGATTCCCGGGGAACTCTTTAATTTTCCAGGTTATATAGCCGGGTAGCCTACGTCCTTCCATGGAATGTAATTATGTAACCTTCCACTATACTAAATTTTATCGGTCGAAAAGATGGGCCTTTAAAGCGTAGCAGACAGACAGACATACAGACAGACACACTTTCGCATTTATCATATTATTATGGATTTTAAAAATACAACAATAGAAAAAGACACGGCGTATGTCCATCCATGGTGAATTCAATAATAGGATTAAAGTACGTGTCTAAATGCCATCAATGCCTTTGTAACGACATTACCTTGTTTTGAGAACCAGCTACTGACCAGAGGGTGCGTGATCGATCTATGAATTGGTGAATACGATGTTAATTTTTAGCTTGTGCCAAACTTTTATATAAATAACCAAGGCTGCGAACCAGAGGGATAGGTATTCTCTATAATTTTGAGCCAAGTACAAATCTAATGAAGATTCTTATATTTTATGTAGCGATGATAGTTAGGTACATTAGCACTGAACCATTTTTTTTATCCACTACAAGTTAGCCCTTGACTGCGATCTCACCTTATGGTAAGTGATGATGCAGTCTAAGATGGTAGCGGGCTAACTTGTTAGGGGCATGGCAGTTATATTAAACCCATACCCATACCCCTATTCGGTTTCTACACGGCATCGTACCGGAACGCTGAATCGCTTGGCGGCACGTCTTTGCCAGTTGGGTGGTAACTAGCCACGGCATGTGAAATAATTAAATCATTTATCATTTTACAACAAGAATCGAATCTCGAAAACCGCTCTTCATTTTTCTAAAAGCACATCTCCCACCTCTACCTACGCGTGTCATCTCATTTCACAATGTTAGGATTTAGGAGCCAAATGCTTTAATAGCACAAAAAGCTTTTTATTCGGCTATTGTTACTCGTTATAATTGTGAGATACAAAATATACGCTACTTCAAAAAACTCAAGTTATAGGCAATTTGTTAATTGTTACATTGAACTTCGATACATTTCGGCTTTCAACAATAACCATAACCGTAGATCTCAAATGTACAAATATTGTTCTAATAACAATAAACATAAAGTATTCGCGGTGCCCTTTATTAGGTAACCCTTTCCCACCGCTCTAATTTTACTAATGCGTTCGGTTAACGGAGGGTCAATAAAGTATTAGGTTAAACAAACGCTTTAAACGGTGTTCAACGTTTACAGATTATTTGTAGCACTCTCTAAAACTTATTAGCACCCATACCTATTAGGTTACCCACGTTATTAGATAGGTTAAAATGAGCCTTAAAACCATAGATAATACACAAAACTCGAGGGAAGAGATGCCCTAGTTGTAACAACACAAATCAGTCGGAAGATATAGAATAAGTAGTACCATCAAGTCGGTATCTGGGGGACTGGATTTGAAGGTCTGATTGGCCTTTCCCTTCGTTTCCTCGATGGCTCAGTCGTTGCGTCGGTCCTGATTTACCTATCACTGTCATTAACCTAAAAGTTCGTCTTCTTCTTTGTCATTCTACTCGACTGTGTCTCCGCTCCTCTCTGACAACTGCCTAATTCAAGGGGGCACAGTAGTAGCGTAGTTGGGCCGTCTGCCGTGCCTACACTTGGTATGGTCGTCTCAAGAATTAGCATAGCATCCATAATAAATCTCAGAAAACTCCTATGACCTTTTTGTGACCCAACAAGGATCTGTAACAACACATATCTATAGCTTACTAGTTACTGCAAAAATAAAAACATTACTTATTGTTTCAAACTAAGCTACTTTAAAATCATACTTTAGAATAACATTGAAATTGATAATAGACAAAGAAATGGCACGCGTTCAAGGACCGAAGCTATTACATTTGAAATGAAATCCGTTCACATGCTGCTTGCTGTCACAATCGTAGCTAATTGCGCATAATGAGCAGAGCAACAAACGCAATATGTTTTTTGCCATTATTTATACCCGCCCTGCCGATTTGGCCACCCTTTGCCTCTCGCGGGTTGAAATAAAATTTAATGGTCCGGCGAATGCGTTTTGAATTCAATCATTGAACATAATGCCAAATATCCGATTTCCGTATTGTACAAACCAACAATTAGGGATCATCTTCAATAATTTTGCAGCTTTTACGTACCTACGTAGTACGATACTACCTAACTATAAGTACACTGACTGAAAATATTTCTGGTTATAAAAATTCTATGAATAAAAATGTAGAAATCAAAATTATTTGTACTTTACAGTGGCTTTGGAAGTCGGTTTTCAGGAAAGAATTTTTATATTTAACTTTTTAGTGTACTCTTAATCCCCACGGCTTAGGAGTGCAGTACCCTGCAGCATTAGAGTTGAGGAGTTGGGACTTGGGTTTAAGTATGAAGTCGTTGCTTGACACCTAGAATATGAATTCACCATTAAAAAATCTTAATTCGCTATTTTTAAGGAGTTCTGTACCCTGCAGCATCAGATTTGAGGAGTTGGGACTCAGAGTTGTATCGTATACACGTGACTTGATACCTACTATATGAATTCACCATCAAAACTTCCCAACTCCCTAGTTTTGAGTCATAGGTATACCTACAGCATCAGGAATGAGGATTTGGAGTCAGGATTTTTTTATGGGACCACCTCGCGAGCTTCCTCTAACCACTGAAAAAAAAAATCAATTCGGTTTGGAAACCACGGAGATATGCGGTAAAATACATTAAAAAAAAAAATACGAGCCGAATTGAGAACCTGCTCCTTTTTTGGAAGTCGGTTAAAAATAGCTATTCGAGCTAGATTAAAATATAAATGTTTTACAAAACTTTTTCAGACCATCCCTTCAACCAGAATTAAAACAGTTTGATACTAGAAAATAATTCATGCTAAACCACATTCACGGGCTCGACAATGCTACAGCCGAGTCTAAGTAAGTAGATCATATAGCTATTACGATACCTAGTTCGTAATTTCGTGGAAGAACGCGGCATGTTCTATCATAAATAATTAGTTTCGTAATACAAAACCATACTTACACTTTCTACAAAATTTTCGATCCTGAAACCCGCATAATATGCATGGTCAAATATTTCAACCCTGAAAAACAATAATTTTAGCAAAGCGTAAGTAGGTAGGTACTTTAGCATCGATTTATTAGATGAATCGTGATCTCTACCCATGGAATTATTGAGTAACATAATATCAACTACGAGTGAAAATAACGTAAACAAACGAAAACAAAATCAAAATCCATCTGTTTTCCCACGCTGATCCACATGAACTTCCTATTAGAGGCGTCAATTAATTAAAAACCACCAATCAAGGTGGTTCCCACGTCATGATATCTCACTATCACGCAACATCTTTATTCCTTTATTAGATTACTCCCCTAACCTCCCCGCACCTACCCTTTTGTTTCGAGGGTGAGCGTGAAATGGACTGACCATAATTACTTTGTAACGTGTTATAACTCATCAATTTTTAATACCTTCATGTACATCCCTTCGGATAAAATCAGTGACTCCGATTAGCGTGACACCGTATACTAGGTACCTATCTGGATATTAATAAATAACTTAAATAAAATATACCTACTTGCTATGTACCTACTGACGCTATTAAGCCCATAATTGGCCAAAGCTATTTGACCTGAAATAGGTACGTAAGACATTTAAAAAAAAAGAAAACTAAAGGGTAGTAAAGGGTGTATTACGTATACCCTAATTATAGTAGATACCTATTTTTAGGCTATTGCATAGCTTCTATCGCGGGCCTTGAGCGTGGAGACCGAATCCAGAAATTCCGTAACGAAAAAAAACCTAACACTTTGGTTGCTATGACTACTTGTGTTGTTGACTTCAAGTTGTTGAAAATAAAAAGACAATTTTTATGAAAAGATGATTTTGGTTACTATGACTACTTGTGTTGTTGACTTCAAGTTGTTGAAAATATAAAGGCGAAATAATTTCAAAGAATTATGTTTTCAATAGTCCGGGTGTCCAAGCCAAGGGGAATCAAAAAACCTCAAACAAAGAGGTTTTTTGATTCCCCTTGGATACCCGGACTATTGAAAACATAATTCTTTAAAATTATTTCGCCTTTATATTTTATTTTCAACACAAGTAGTCATAGCAACCAAATTCATCTTTTCATAAAAAATATTTCGCCTTTATATTTTCAACAACTTGAAGTCAACAACACAAGTAGTCATAACAACCAAAATCATCTTTTCATAAAAATATTTCGCCTTTATATTTTCAACAACTTGAAGTCAACAACACAAGTAGTCATAGCAAGTTGATAAAAAATGCTATGCAATAGCTTTACCGCGGCAGTCTCCGAGTGCCACACGTCTTTTTTTTTTTAATTTAGAAGTAGAATTCTGGGCATCGTTGTGCTTCCTAATCCTAGTCTGAAAAATAAGTTAACCTCTGATGAAATGAAATTTCCTGATAATATAAAGCTTATTTCTCTTGAGATTTACGATGAGTAGGTACTTGAGGAAGAAATTAAATAGTAGATAATATTACAGAACTTTACCAATACCTAATAGGTAGTTTAAGCTTGATAACTTCGTCAAAAATATTACGATTCATACATTTAGATAATAAGTATTATAAATTACATGGAATATCATCAACAAAAGGCCCACTGTCAGCTACACGGAGCAATTTGTATAAATTGTATGTAAATCATAGAGATCTATTGAATCAACGCGGAAATATCGCGCCGAGCCCTTGTTTATGCAAAGCGAAATCTTTTTGGAAAATTTAAATCGAATTCCTGATTGCATGGGGTTACATCAATGCTATAATTTATTTTTAGTATCAGCAAGAAATTACAGAGGTTCTTATTAAACTGTAGATATATTATGATTTATGTATCTGTAGAATATACCATAAAAGAGAAAAACATCTTTTTCGATATAATATTTCAAGGATTTTTTTCATGGGAAATCCCCATTTGCCTACTTTAGAACACTAGGAACGTAGGAGGTATAAATATATAACTAATACTTTCTGAAGTTAATTTTGCCAGGAATCAATAAGTGGAATCTTCCTCCTTAGAAATCTTCTATATAATATGTGCTAATATTTGTTGGATGTATGGATGTTTGTTACTCAATCACGCCCGAACGGCTATAGGAGACATAGGATACTTTTTATCCCGGAAAATTAAGGAGTTCCCGCTGGAATCAAAAAACCTCAATCCACGCGGACGTAGTCACGGGCATCAGCTAGTAAATAATTATTATAATATTATTCAGCTAGTAATAATCCCGACCGAATTTCGGCCACGGCGGCCTATCTCCAGATTCGAACATGCTAACTCCTAGAGTCTAGACTCTAGACCAACGAGGCAGTCGAGTCAAGTCAGTTAGAAATACCCAAAGACGATTTAATTCTTTGGAAATATCTACCTATCTGTTACTTTGTCTGTAACGGAATATATTCACATTCTTATTACACGAATTAGGTACCTACATTGTAGGTACACGGCGCCGCTTTGCCAATGCAGTAGCGGCAAATAAAGATGGGTAATAGTTATATTAAGTCAACTTTATTGCCTTGCACACACCCTCTGCAGCATAAAAAACCGAGCAGTTGGCAGCAGTCACGTGCTGCATGTAAAATGGTGGAGGTCCCGTCGCCATGGCTGCGGCCGGCGCGCGCGCCCGCATCTCGCTGATAACGGACGACTATAAATTAACTAACACACGGCTTTTCACAACAAAACTATACAATGTCACTTTTCACCTTGTCTTTTTATTCGCTATTTCGTTCCAAGGTATCATTTTTACGAGCCGTATTTTATATTTTATATTTTTACCCAGTAGTCGGTCCAACAGGATACAGGACTCTACATTTTGCATAAAAAATTATAAAGATATTATATCGATTTGGTATTTCATAGGGATAAAGAGATTCAGAAACATGAAACCTTATTTGTATGGTTTCTAATTTCTTTCAAGTTGTAGTTTTCTGGTCTGGTCTGCAGACCTCTTTCGTATCTGAGCAGCCAGGAAATAGAACTTTGAAACTATGTGGCTAATGCCCAGTCTCACCAACATCCCCTAAACAATCACATAGTTAAAAGACCGCTAAGCTAAAAGGTCCCCTAAACCAACCCGTAACTAAAATTTGTTTTCACGAACGCAACAGACCCATAACTATGAGACTCCTCCATATGGGACAGATTTTTTACAACGATAGTGCATCCATTCAAAAGAAACCGTTGGGTAAGCAATAAATTAACCTTTTTTCTTTGTTTCGTAGCTGTAATAGGTTGGTAAGTCAGTAGGTAGTAGGTAGGGATCCACCTATTAGGTTAAATATTTAAATACACCCATAATAATATGATACTCAGGCATCCTACATTAAAGTTTGTTTTAGGTAAGTAGGTTTTGTCTGGAAATTCTTATGAGTGTTACTTTTTTTCCAACAAAGGTAACACTTTTAATTTTAGTTAATAATTGTTGAAGTACTTAATTCGGGCGTTTTCGATATATTTTAGGTCTTCGACTGCGATTTATATCAAATACTAGACAATGTCCGCAACTTCGTTCGCTTAGTTTTTTCATTGATTCCCACATTCCAAATGCACCCTATGTGCAAACTGCAAACATACAGAATTTCACATACTCATATACCTAATAATACCAAAATTATCAAGTAAATCAAACAAATAACTGTCCATCTCGTCCTTTTGAAGTCTCTTTTACTTATGTGAAGGTTTATGGGACAAATAATGCATCTCCTAAATTTAGGGGACCCATTAGTCACTAAGGGACCCTTTAAAAGTGGTGAAACGGAAACGATCCCCTAACTGGCCCCTAAATATGCTAAGGGGTCCCTTAAATCTTATGGGTCGTCGGTGAAAGCGGGCATAAGTATAACACCACAGATTATAATTATCTAATAGTTCTTAGGTACACTAGGTAGATAAATATGTGCAGAAATAGTAAAACTCCGTTATTGGTAACCAATATTGGTAAATAAATAATCCACCGAAATTACATCACAAATCATAGGCACTGTAACTAGGTGATAGATATACGAATTAGGGGTGGTTTGGTGGCACTGACGGTAATGGAGTTCCTTTTTGGAGACTTTTCGTAAAGTTCAACGAAATTACATTGCTGGCCATTGATTACCAGCTGACTACACAGTACACACGTGATACGTTTAATTACACGTGAGCCTTTTATTACATTTTCTTTTATAAAGCTGATACAAGTACCTATCCGCTCTACAAAAAAGTTTTAAGTTATTAAACGTGCTCTTAATTTAAAGTATTTGCTCTTGAAACTCAGTCCGTTGAAAGGGGAGCGCGAGTAAACAAGAGAATTAGTCCACGTCGTCGCAACACGGTCTATCATCAAAGAAACAAAGAACATGTGACAATGTGCAGTTTTTCTCACACACATTGTCGTCTAACTTAGATGCATGGTGGGTTAATAAATATAGTGTAACTCACGAGTCCCGAAATCCATTCCAGTCGTTTCAGTTGAGTATATTTTTTAAATATTTAAATCGATATTAGGGTAGGTATAGGTAGCACAATTTGGCAATTTAAATACATAGTTAAATTTCTCCTCCATATCCATTTACGCTACACTGACGAAGGAATCAATATGTACAGGTGCTTTGACTATTATCTTATAATTGGGTAGGTAACTATACTACTTACGTGGATACCTTTAGCCTAGGTAATAGATTCATATCTAGGATATAATATGAGTAGTTCCATATCAATTGTCTATAAATCAAGCACAGGTTCCTCTCTGTCAGTGACAAGATAACTGCCAACACAGAAACCCTTCGCTACTGATACGAAATCTTCATATCTCCATTCAGCCCACCCCAGCCCATAAGCCTTTCCAGTTTCCACACAAGCGGCGCTCAAACAAAGGATCAAATTAAACAAATCCGCAGACAATCGCGTTCCGACGCACACGAACATGAACATGAAAGAGAGTTAATCAAACAACTATTTCTAACTCAGAACAAATAGCACGCCCCCGCGTCTCGCGCAACTGTCAACCTACAAATTCGTTTATGATTGACCTCACATTTGAACACAATCGGGTATCGTCTGTAACTAATCCGATGCTTGGAAATGCGCAATCGTATACTATAATGGAAAGGCAGCTTTGCCGGGTGTTTGCTTTAATGGTTTTATAGTCATGCGAATTTATACCTCGTTTGGCAAAATCTTTCTGTGAAGTCATGCGCAACCAGAAATTTGGCTTTTTAGTTTTTACAGGCAGGGTTTTTTTGGCAGGTACGAGTACTTTTCTGGTAGGTAGAAACAATATTGCGAGTAGGGAGATGTAGTGTTAGTTAAGTGTCATGAAAGATACCACCTATTTAACTAGGTACTAGTTTCATGTACCTACAGTTTAAATTGTTACTGGCTTTTGTTAAGTCAAAGCGCTCTGAAGTCCCATAAGTAAGTAGAAACAACCTAGCTGGCAAACTAAAACTGACTACCCACTGGAGTCATGAAACTTCGAAAGCTTTGCATGTAGGGGACAGGAGGGCAAGATGGCTCACTATACGAGCAAACTCATTCATAACAAAAGAATAGTTTTAAGATAAATAAGCAGGATAATTTACGATTTATTTAGAACTAGATGATACCCGCGACTTCGTCCGCGTGGATTGTTTTTTTTATTCCCGCGGGAACTCTTCAATTTTCCGGGATAAAAAGCAACCTATGTCCTTCCCCGGGGTACAACCTCTCCCTGTACCAAATTTAATCAAAATCGGTTGAACAGATACATTTTTTGGATTCCCGCGGGAACTCTTCAATTTTCCGGGATAAAATGTAGCCTATGTCCTTCCCCGGGATGTAACCTATCTCTGTACCAAATTTCATCAAAATCGGTTGAGTAGTTGGGCCGTGAAAGCGTAGCAGACAGACAGACAGACAGACAGACAGACAGACAGACGGACAGACAGACAGACACACTTTTGCATTTATAATATTAGTATGGATTTTTCAGCAAATTTACTTAGGTAGGAACTTAGTTACCCAAATAAGCTTTTTTTTCAATTTATATCTCTAATTTACACAATTGGTGTCCTACTTCTACCACTGCCAATGTAGATAACTGCTAGACTTGAGTTTGTTCTTATTTATACTTAACACACCTACTAATACCTACTACATCTATGAAAATGTTTACTTTACATAAGTAGAAATAAGGAAACTTTCAGATTCAGCGTAGGTAAGTATGTAGATGTACTATGTATTTTTCTTCTTTCATTTTTTGGTTTTGAATGGTGTTACAAATAAAGAGTATAGTAATAATAATAATGTGCATGCAAAATCTATTTAAGTTTCGCATGCGAATTGAATGACGGGCATCTTATTCTGGCACGGAATCGCTGGCAATTCCGCGAATTGACGACTTCCGCACAAGTGAGGGGACGCAAATTGTTCTTGCTACATAGCTGCTTTTTACTCGGGCGTCAATTGATAATAATGAACGTAGCGGAAGGGGACTGCCGGCAATTCACCAATGGTAGCGCTCCTACGTCTTTGCGTGCCTAAGATTAATCAAGTTTACAGTTTGTTTTTAATATGAAATTGGTAAGATTCATGTCAATTTTTTACGACAAACGAAGAGATTGAAGTGTTTATATTATGACTAGCTGATGCCCGCGAGTTCTTCCGCGTTGATTTAAGTCTTATGGTCTCATGGGAACACTTCGATTCTCCGGGAATTAAAATCCTAAGTATATCCTTCACCGGGATGCAATCTATCTCTGTACCAAATCGATTTAACACTTGGGCCCTGAAAGCATAGCAGACAGACAGGCAGGCATACTTTTGCATTTATAATAGTACCTAGCTAACCTAGCTGATGCCTATGCTAATGACTCTTTAATTTTCCGGGATAAAATGTAGCCTTTATAATATGTTAATTCAGATTATTAGCTATCTTCCTCTCAAATATCAGCCAAATCGGTTCCGTCGGTGAGGAAGTAACTAACCTATAATCCACGCGGACGAAGTCGTCGGCATCATCTAGTATATACTAACTTATCACAGAAAAATAAATCGGCTCCTTATACTTAGTTAAGTAACTTAACTCGTACTTACCTACATAGGATTTTACATTTGTCGGCATAAATTTTACACAGATCTGCTTACTAAGCAACGCCGACGTAAAAAGTAAGCCAACTTTTTCGAGAATTCGAGATTTTTAAATATAAGTAGGGAAGAACCTAAGCTGATTTTACCCAATAAAATATTAGGATGACAATCACAACGGAAGGATTAAATAATTGTAGCGGGTAAAATCTTGTCTACAAACTTAGCTTAGCTTGCTCACGATTAGGTATGTAATCCGATTTAGTGTTAAACTTGTGTTTATAAATAACAGGTAGCAACCAAGACCATAAATGCAATAGTTAAATAGATTAGGTACCTGCTTAAAGATTATGCTGAATGAGATACCGTAAGTGCCAACATGTTTTGACAATATTTTGGTTCCTACAGATTTTGTTTTCCCCTCCTCTCTTAATGTAAGTAGGTACCTTCAAATCTAGAGTGAATAGGCATCTTCTAGGCAAGCGCGCTCCACCTAAGGCTGCATCACCACTTGCAAGCAAGTCTGATTGCAGCCAAGCGCTAGCCTATTAAAAAAATAAAAAAAGATTCCGACGAATTGAGAACCTCCTCCTTTTTTGAAGTCGGTTAAAAAAAAGATAAATTATTATTATCTATCTTGATTTTTTTATTCCACTATAGGTAAGTTAGCTCTTGGCTTCGATGTCACGGTGGTACCTAGGTAAGTCTGATGCAGTCTAGACAAGAGTCTAGATAGTGCTATATCTCTTTCTCCAGGAAACATTATGAAATGGATGGCAAAAATTTAAACCTATCATAGTTTTTCTTTAGAGATTGACGTTTGCAACATATTTAGCCACATTAGCAGCAATCTACCTCGCACATGCCTAGTTAAAGTAGCACAAAAGTAGGTCACCTAAACCTAGGTTGGTCAAAAGTAGGAATATGTATCTAGTAGGTACCTACTTTAGAACCACCGAGTAGTAAACCTATTGAGAGCTAATAGGCTAATTTTCGCTTTGAAACACATCTCACCACTTTCTGGCGGGGGACGGGGTAATAATGGGATTTCTTATTGGCTGGCTCAAGATCAACTATACACAGTTATATATGTTACCGCGGCACTTGGGCTGCCCGCTGCGCGACAGAAAATATATCGATAAAGTCTAATAGGTATATATTATTACCAGTATTGGAAAATCAATACAAATAATTTTATTCAAACAGCAAAATACCACCATATCATGTATAATTATAGATAACTAGCTGATGCCCGCGACTTCGTCCGCGTGTATTAAGGTTTTTGGTTCCCGCGGAAACTCTTTAATTTTCCGGAATAAAAAGTAGCCTTTGTATTATTCCAGAATAAAATCTATCACTGTGACAAACTTCATCCAGATCCATTCAGTAGTTTTTGCGTGAAAGAGTAACAAACATACATAGGTCCATACTTACATACGTTTAAAATATTAGTACGGATTATCTGATATGTATAATTTATATGTTTAATTAAAAATATGCCAAAATGTATATTCTCGCATCACTTCCAAACGGCTGGACCGATTCTGATGGAAATTTTTGTGTGTTTTAGTCGGACCCGGAATGGTTTATATTCACAATAGAACCCAGTAGGGGGCGCTGCAATCGAGTTCTTGGATCTGCCGCGTCTTTCATCAAACCAAATTTCATACCAAATTTCATCAAAGTCGACTGAAGAGATAAATATTTTTGATTCCCGCGCGAACTCTTGAATTTTCCGGGATAAAAAGTAGCCTATGTCCTTCCCCGGGGATACAACCTATCTCTGTACCAAATTTCATTAAAATCGGTTGAACAGATGGGCCGTGAAAGCGTAGCAGACAGACTGACACACTTTCGCATTTATAATACCAGCTGATGCCCGCGACTTCGTACGCGTGGATCGAGGTTTTGTGGTTCCCGCGGGAACTCTTTAATTTTCCGGGATAAAAAGTAGCCTATGTGCTATTCCAGACTATAATCTATCTCTGTGCCAAATTTCAGCCAGATCCGTTCAGCAGTTGGGGCGTGATTGAGTAACAAACATCCATACATCCATCCAAATTTTCGCATTTATAATATTAGTAAGATTTGATAATAAATTAATAATAATAATATTAGTATGGATTCATATTAGTTTATTCTTCTTCTATGTCCGATTTTTACGAAATTTGGTACAGGGTAGGTTATATCCCGGGGAAGGACATAGGCTTTTATCACGGAAAATTAAAAAGTTCCCGCGGGAATCATTAAATCCTAAACCACGCGGACGAAGTCGCGAGAATCATCTAGTTTTTCAATAAAGCGCATTTGGATACAGCGGTTAGTCTTAACTTTAATGCAGATGGATGGATGGTTTTAATTTATGATCAACATTATACCTACTGACACTTTTTAATCTTGAAATTATATCTTAGGCGCTTCTTTTTTGCATTATTATACAATACTAGATGATTCCCGCGACTTCATCCGCGTGGACCAAGTTTTTTCGATTCCCGCGGGAACTCTTGAATTTCCCGGGATAAGAAAAAGCCTATGTCCTTCCCCGGGATACAGCCTACCCCTGTACCAAATTTCATTAAAATCGGTTGAACAGATAAATTTTTTGATTCCCGCGGGAACCTTTGAATTTTCTGGGATAACAAGTAGCCTATGTTCTTCCCCGGGATACAACTTATCCCTGTACCAAATTTCATCAAAATCGGTTGAACAGATGGGCTGTGAAAGCGTAGCAGACAGACAGACACACTTTCGCATTTATAATATTAGTATGGATTAGTATGTTTACTAAAGAACTTAAGTTTTCAACAGAAACTTTTTAATATTAATAGTAAACAATCAAATAAATAATAAACCTTTAACCTGCTCTTTTACTTCAGAATTGTTCGGAATATAATGAAATATAAATTTTTACTAAATAAATTAATGTATTGGCATTCAACTATCGATATAATTTATCGATAGTTGCACAGGTTACACTGGGCAGTGCGTGGAAGAGACGGAGATATGTAGAACTACATGTGAAAGACAAAGAAAAACTGAAAGACATTATTTTTATGCGTATTAATGATTTTTATTTATTATTACTTAACTAAACTTAATTATGAAATGCTATCCCATCCTTTGCATAGCTGGAGGTATTGCTTCTCTTCCCACGCTATTTAATGCTGCAAAAAGGCATATTTTTCGTTTTTTTTCTCGATCAATTCCCGAGCACTGTCGAATACGGACTGAGGGCGACTATAGGCACAAAACGTAGCGTTAGCAGTCATACTGCTAACGTTTGGCTGGTGAGGCGGCCCGCTATGCTCAGTCAATTGGTTATATGGTCTGTGTTTAGAACAAACCCATAAGGAACGAAAATCTTACTTCTTACTATACAATATACATTATACTATAATATTATAAATGCGAAAGTTTGGATGCATGTATGGATGTATGGATGTTTGAATAATAAAAATCATAAAAATCGGTTGAACAGGTAGGTAGGCCGTGAAAGCGTAGCGGACAGACAGACACACTTTCGCAGTAATCTTACTAATCTTACTAATATTATAAATGCGAAAGTTTGGATGGATGTATGGATGTATGTATGGATGCTTGGATGTAGGTATGGATGTTTGTTACTCAATCACGCCCCAACAGCTTAACGGATCTGGCTGATATTTGGCTCAGATATAGATTAAAGTCTGGAATAGCACATAGACTACTTTTAATCCCGGAAAATTAAAGAGTTCCCGCGGGAACCAAAAAACCTCAAACAAAGCAGACGAAGTCGCGGGCATCCGCTAGTATTTTATTAAATTGATAGTGCAGGTATGAAAAACCGAAGTGCTAGAAACGCCAATTCGCATTTCGTGAATGTGCGTACACGTCATTCGCGCCCGCATCGCGCACCCTTTTTTTAATCAACCTATGCATATCTACCGAGCTACCACAATTAAAGTTATTTGCGACACAAACTGCTATCAATAATTACTTTTAATTATTACTTGTAAGTGTTATCGCCAATAGTTACAATAGTAAGCTACAAGTTAGGAAAAGTTTATATGCATGGGTGTGCTGTGCTACCTTTTTGAAAATCTTCCCAGAGATACCCGACCACATGGGATCGGGTTATGTGCGATTTTTACCCAATAAAACCCCTTCGATGACCGTCCTCAGCTCATAATGAGAGGCCCCGGGAACTCTTAAAAGAACTTACGCCGCCGGTGCCCCTCTCTTGTGCGACACCCATTATAGTCTCGTTCCATGGGAGGTGATCTCCCCAATTTTCTTTAGGCTTATCAGCATGATGTAGAGCTGCCGTCTTCCCGGGATCGCCTTCTACTAGAGGGAGCGTTAGAGCACCCACTGCAGTCACTCGAGACCCCGTACCATCTACGGGTGTGTGCTACCTATACCTACCAATGATCATATACCTAGATATTTATCTATTATAGGTACAAGGTTAGGTAATAGGTACTTATAATAATGATTAACGAGGAATCCATACTAATATTATAACTGCGAAAGTGTGTCTGTCTGTTCACGTACTACCTGTTCAACCGATTTTTATGAAATTTGGTACAGGGATAGGCTGTATCCCGGGACATAAACGACATAGACTACTTTTTATCCCGAAAAATTAAAAAGTTCCCGCCGGAATCAAAAAACCTAGTCCACGCGGACGAAATCATCATATAGTAAATAGGTAAGAAATGCACGTTCAGTTAAAGCGGCATCAGTCAATGTTACAATCAAGTATTGTGATTGGCTGCATTGATAGCGTCCTTGCTCATTGCTGCGACAATAGATTTTAGCCAACAGCGAAAAAGTGTTAGCCAATCATAGGTTATTGTGATCGTTACACTGAAGCAATCTTTCTCCCGAAATATGACCCCTTAAGTATTTGTATTTCAGTTCCTGTAGGAAATTAAAGGGAGCCATCATTAATTGTTTGATGGGTCCCTTATTTTCCTCGGTACCTAGATAATAATATACTGGCGCAGTGGTTTAGATACTCATCTTAAGCTTTATAGATAGATAATGGAAGTTCCTGGTTAAGATTCCTGGCTGGCTGGGTCAATTTGGGTCAGACCTGGTCCGGGCCACGGCTTATTATTGCTACTGACCAGCAATGCCATAAGTACCTACTGCCAAGCCAATCAGCGTGCCAGTATAGGTACGATTTTATGTAGGAACCGATTTCCATACCTCCCTCAATCCATTCTCCATGGCAAGCGCAATTCCATCTATTTAGACTACATCGTCAATTTACCGGCATTATGAGTTCCCCTCGTTGAACTGCCTCGTTGGTCTAGTGGTCGGCATGTTTGACTGCGGCCGACGAGGTCCCGGGTTCAAGTTCCCGGGTCGGGCCATAATTGAGTATTGGGTTTTTCTGGCTATAAATTCTCAGTACTTCGACGGAGTTAGGAAGTTGGTGGTGTTTCAACCCCGTGCACCCGGTTATTATCACTAACATGATAACAGTCGTTAAGCCCGCCAACCCGCATTGGAGCAGCGTGCTGGGTCTAAGCTCTAATTCCACTCTCCTATGAGAGTGGAGGCCTGTGCCCAGCAGTGGGACGTTAATGGACTGTAGTGATGAGCTCCCCCCGATCGTCAAAGAAAATCGTTACCGTAATCGTTCGTTAAACATATATACCTACCTAATTCGACCTGTTTAAGATGTTCATCTTAAATGCACGTCAAAAAGCATGTATCAACTCCCTAAACAGTTCGAGTAATACGTTTCAAGCTGTCAAATGATAACGATTTGAGGCAGTTAAAATTAAATACCTACTTAAGATTTTTTTAAGCTATTGCATAGCTTCTATCGCGGGCCTTGAGCGTGGAGACCGAATCCAGAAATTCCGTAATGAAAAAACCCTAACACTTTGGTTGCTATGACTATTTGTGTTGTTGACTTCAAGTTGTTGAAAATATAAAGGCGAAATATTTTTTATGAAAAGATGATTTTGTTTGCTATGACTACTTGTGTTGTTGACTTCAAGTTGTTGAAAATATAAAGGCGAAATAATTTTAAAGAATTATGTTTTCAACGGGTGCCCAAGGGTAATCAAAAGGTTTTTGATTCCCCTACAACACAAGTACAACACAAGTAGTCATAGCAACCAAAATCATATTTTAATAAAAATATTTCGCCTTTATATTTTCAACAACTTGAAGTCAACAACACAAATAGCCATAGCAAGTTGATAAAAAATGCTATGCAATAGCTTTACCGCGGCAGCCTCCGAGTGCCACACGTCTTTTTTTAAGTTTTAAATATCCATGTCAACTTAGTTTCAACTTGGGTTCAATCCATTGCAACATTTCAACAACAGACTGGACGACTCTATCCGACCTATCTTACAAAATAATAAAGAAATAAAGCTTACAAATAAAGCTCTATGATACTTCAGTATATATAATAAGTACAAGTAGGTACATAGTAAGTATAAGTAAGTGGTTTCGGAAGTTCGTGGGAAAGCCCGCTAGTAGGTACTATCGTTGAACAGAAAGAAACCAGGTTGAAATCCGAGTAGATATTAGGTACCTATAGGTACGTTCCGGATGTTTTGAATAGATTCATAAAATTAACTAAGTACTTACCTAAATGTAGTATGTATTTTCCTGACCTTATTTATAAATTTGCATGGGTAGGTACCTACTTATATTATGTGTACATATTACTAGTGGCGTGCACAAAATTTGAAGCTAGGGTAGGCTTTAGGTAGCCAGAATACCTATTTACTAGCTGTTTTGATGAAAAATGAGCCCATTTGTGTAAGCAGTGCTTTTATGCCTCTATGAACTGCACGCCACTGCATATTAGGTACATGTACCTACTCCTTAATAGGTAGGTTCTAGATATATCTAAACGAACTCAACTAGGTCACTATATACCTAGGTACGCACATATCTACTTTGAAAAATATGTACCTAATTGTAAAACGGGACTTTACGCATTCATTTACCAAGAGATACGGAAAAATCAATATTTTCGAAAGCGATATGTAAGCAAATGACGTGTCACTGAAATTACCCGACGGTTTTCCTGAAAATTGTAACTTATTTAATCGGTAACCAGCGATTGGCTCGCGCTACACACTCTACGATTGGCCGAGCGGGGACTAAAGGTGGGGTCTTACGAATACCGCGTTTGGATTGGTTGTGGGGTTATCCCACCTATGCCGGTGGTGGGAGAAATCATCCCCATGTTTATTTTTGTTGTTAAAGTCAGTGAGCTATGAGCTTTCGTTGCGTAAGCTGCGTGCTTCGCCAACTTCATGTATGGTGGCGAAAAACAACAATCTTACAAATATTCACCGGCTAGTTTGTGTTGAAGTGTATTGTGAACTGTGATTTGTTAAAGAACTGATATTGTACTGGTTAATTGCACTTTTACGGAGATGGTTATCCTGTAAGTATCTCAGTCATAATTATTATAATTTTTACTTAATATGCACCTATGTAGATACATTTTATATTTTGTGGTAATACATACCCACCTATGTATACTGACTCATAGGTATGTTCTTGTATATAAACAATCAACAGGTACCTTCTCTATATACCTACCTATACTCACCAAAGATATCTATGTTTTTCTATGTTTTTACTTAACTCCTGTTTTTTGATGAGATAAATAAATAAATACCAAAAATTGGGTCATACTCCAGGAAGATTATGATCATAATATCAATAACCTCCCTAGTCCCTAAGCATTCTGATAAAATACTAGACGTCAAATAAAGGCCTAGGCCAAATAACCCTACCTAGAATACCTATTTAATATCAATTTTTATAAATAACTAGGTGATGCCCGCGACTAACGACTTTGTCCGTGTGATTTTAGATTTTTTATTCCTGCGAGATCCGGAATAATAAAAATTATTTTCAAAAAACCGACTTCCAAAGCCACTGTACACTGTACAGTAAAAAATAATTTTGATTTCTACACACTATGTTGAAGTCGGGCGAGTATAACAAAGATAGGCAAAGTTGACGCGTCAGGCTTTGGAAGTCGGTTTTTTGAAAAGAATTTTTATTTTTAACTTTTTAGTGTACCTACTACCCTGCAGCATCGGAGTTGAGGAGTTGGGACTTGGGTTTATGTAGGTATAAAGTCGTTGCTTGACACCTACAATATGAATTCACCATAAAAAATCCTAAATCGCTATTTTTAAGGATTTCTGTACCCTGCAGCATCAGGGTTGAGGATTTGGGACTCAGAGTTGTATCGTATACACGTGACTTGGTACCTACTATATGAATTCACCATCAAAATTTCCTAACTCACAAGTTTTGATGATTTCATGTAGTAGGTACGGTACACCTACAGCATCAGGATTGAGGATTTGGAGTCAGAATTTTTTATGGGACCACTTTGTGAGCTACCTCTAACCAATGAAACAAAAATTGTTCAAATCGGTTTAGAAACTACGGAGATATGCACCGACATACATTAAAAAAAAAAAAGATACGCGCCGAATTTTGAACCTCCTCCTTTTTTGGAAGTCGGTTAAAAATAGCCTATGCCATCCTTCCGCGGGATGCAGCATCATGCAACCTATCGAAGCAGACAGAAGACGGATGGACAGACGGACACACTGTCGCATTTATAATATTAGTATGGATTAAATTGTATAAGATCATAAGTCTTTCGAATTCGATAGAGGCAATTGACAAAAACATATATGTATATACGACAATCTATAGTTCTATACAAATATTACAAATGCGAAAGTTTGGATGGATGGATGTTTGTTACTCTATCTCGTCAGAACGGCTGCGCGGATCCGGATAAAATTGTTACAGAGATAGATTATAGTCTGGAATAACACATAGAGGCTACTTTTTATCCCGGAAAATTAAAGAATGCCCGCGGGAAACAAAATCCTCAATTTACGCGGACGAAGTCGCGGGCTGTGTTAGTAAGGATTCTGTGCTATTAGGGCCCCGTTGGTCTAGTGGTTAGCATGTTTGACTGCGGCCGACGAGTCCCGGGTCGGGCCATAATTAAGAATTGGGTTTTTCCGACAAGAAATACTTACTCAGTATCAGCTCGGAGTTAGGAATTTGGCGGTGTTTCACCCCCGTGCCTCGGAGAGCACGTTACGCCGTCGGTCCCGGTTATTATCACTAACCTTCCCTCTCTCCTATAAGAGTGGAGGCCTGTGCCCAGCCGTGGGACGTTAATGGGCTGTAGTGGTGGTGGTGGTGGCTATTAGGGCTATATTTTATGACGTAGGCACACTCTAAGAACAGATTTTAAAAAAATTCACCCTCAAGGGGATGGTTAAATACGGGATTTAGTTTGCATAAAAAAATCCGATATTTTTACAAGTATCTACCTACCTAAGGTAAAGTATTTCTATCAAAATTGATATTTGGATTGATTAAAAATTTAATGATTTAGTATTTTTTAAATTTCCTCCCCTCACCGATTTTCAAAAAGCGAATGAGCTTGAAGGTACCTAATAGGTTAACGATAAAATATACCTACGGAAAGCTCTACATGTATATGTAGGTAGGTAGGCATCTACGTAATAAAATCCACATGTTTATTGATAAGTTTTCGCTAATTATAATACGTTAAGGATACCTAAAATTCGAAATCTAGAAAAGCTCTCAACTTGCCTACACTTAAAAAGTAGGTAATAGATTATGCATTTAGTTCAAGCAGAAGGCTAAGCACTGAATGATCTAGTTAACTTCTTATCCCAATGTTTTTCTAAAGAATAATTTTTAAATCAACAGTCGCGTGCAAAAGCTAGTTTGTGTCAGGATTCCTTCACAAATAAAGGCTTTGGATAAATACATTGTCTTCGTTATAGAATAAAATACCTACGCAAACATAATCTGTTTATTGGTAGAGCGTTAACAATAGTCAAGCTGGGGTGAATTGTGGAAGGTGTTGGAGGGACGCCAATTGGGTTTAATTGAAGCCTATTGAGAGTAGAGACCGGGGCGACCAGTGCCTTATGCACACAGCATAGAGGTAGTTATACTACCTCTGTGGCACACAGTTATTTAAGCAGTATTTATAAGCGTCTATTTATCTAACCATTTTTTAACCGACTTCAAAAAAGGAGGAGGTTCTCAATTCGTCGGAATCTTTTTTTATTTACGATTACACACACGTACCTACCGACGTTGGTCTAGCGGTTAGCGTAGTCGACTGCGGATCACGAGGTCCTGGGTTCGATTCCCGGTCGGGCATAAAAATTGTTAGGTATCTATTGGGTTTTTCAATTAAGAAATTCTCAGTGCCAGCCCGGAGTTGGAAGTTGGCGGTGTTTCACCCCCGTGCCTCGGAGAGCACGTTAAGCCGTCGGTCCCGGTTATTATCACTAACATGACCCGCATTGGAGCAGCGTGGTGGGTCTAAGCTCTAATTCCCGCTCTCCTATGAGAGTGGAGGCCTGTGCCCAGCAGTGGGACGTTAATAGGCTGTAGTGACCTACCGACGATTATTAAAAATAATGTTTATTTTATCTGATTAATTATTGACAAAAAAGAGAGAAGGTCCTACTCTAGATTCATACCTAGGTACTCTAGTTTTAATTATAATCCTTTAGTAGGAAGGTATTTTATCAAATTAACTGAAATGGTCCTTTAATAACTTAAAGAACGGAAGCCTTTTGTACCTAGGTATTTTATGACACCAAATAGAAAATACGCACATTGTAAAATTCTTTCTTTGTTTCATTACCTCTAAGCATCATCGTCTACCTATATAATAAAAAGTTTTATTTATTAAGTATTGGAGATAGTGCTGATTTAAATCCTAAACAATAAATAAGTGGAAAACATTTTTAAAAACAAGCTCTTAACGTCCGTAGGTATATGGAATTTAGTGTGACGTCATTTAAGTATCTTATTCATCTCAGCAAACCCTTTTAATTGATACCCATATCATGGGGGTGCATAAAAAAAAATTAATACGCCAACATTGGCAATCTGCCATATTGGATTTAGAATGACGTCACTTAACTAACCAATTATTGTCATCCAAACTAAACGTCTATGCAAAATATCAGCTCAATCGGTTGGGGATTATTTTAAATTCAGTTGCAAGTTTTGACCTGAACAAACTAGCTGTGGAAGATAAATACATAAAAGCTTGTAAAAAAAAAATTGGTACAGTTTAAATTCGAATCAAGAATCTTTTATTATATCAACATTTTAACACTTTATTTGCGAGCTCGTTAAAAGATTCCGTAACCCCCCCCCCGCTTTCTTTGAAATGATTTCTTTACAAAGCGATTTATCCAATTAAACGTCTGCCCCTTCAGAAGGCAATTCTGAAGCAATTGGCTCAACGAACTTGAGAGGGGAGCTTTCTCCTACGCATCTATTAGGTACCTAAGTATATGTTGAGTGGTTTCTACGCATTTTACACGCAGTTTATTGATTATTGATATAGATAGGATTGATAAAAAGTATTGTTATGTTACCTACATAGTTTTTTATTCAATCCTAGAAAATTGCTTACCTACTTGAAATTCGCTTCGAAAAATATTCTTTAAGAGATAGCGTCAACTAAACCGATGATGTTTGAACCATCGCGGTAGCTCTTGAGTAGACATAATGAAGATCAAGTAGGTACTAATGCCTCCGTTCAAAGATACATTTTAAAAATATACTTAGCTATGAACTCGGAAAACAAGTGTGGAATCTGACCAATGAGACTCACCGATATTTTTTATTGCAGTACCAGCCGAGCGGATATGTCAGAAGGACCAGCCACACCCGAGTGGGATATCAACGACGCAACAGTACCACGTGTCACAAGCTTCGACTCCTTCGGCGAATGGTGCGACGGGCACGTGCGCAGAGTGTACCCCCCTGGATGTGAAGAGGCCCGAAGACATGCCTCCGGCTGGGCCATGAGGAACACGAATAACCACAACGTTCACATACTGAAGAAAAGTTGTCTTGGAGTGCTGGTCTGCTCCACGAGATGCCGCCTGCCAGACGGTTCTCGTGTACATTTACGACCAGCAATTTGTGATAAAGCGAGAAAAAAACAGCAAGGTAACTATGCCCTTCTAACTTCTAAAATTGTTATTATTGTGTATTGGATAGAAGCAGGCGTTATTTAGCTGGAGTCCATATGATAATCAAGGAACAATACCCACCTTATTATACCTACCTATTACCTTTAATAAATAAACAAAATAGATAATTAAGGAAGGTTCCTTGATTATTCTTGTGTAACTAGGTACCTACTTACTAAAATATAATAAAAACTAGCTGATACCCGCGACGTGGATTGAATTTTTTAGTTCCCGCGGGAACTCTTTAATTTTCCGGGATAAAATGCCTATGGGGGCTTATGTGTTTTCCAGACTAAGTATAATCTATCTCTGTGCCAAATTTCATCCAGACCCATTCAGCCGTTCTGGCGTTATTGAGTAACAAACATCCATCCATACTTCCATCCATCCAAACATTGGTATTAATTTATAATTTTAGTAAAGAAGTAGGATAGATAATAATATATGACATATCTAATTTTTCCATTTTTCTACAGGTAAGCCATGTCCAAATCGCCTCTGCAACGGAGGTCGTCTAGAAGTCCAGCCCTGCCGCGGTCACTGCGGCTACCCTGTCACCCACTTTTGGCGCCACACGGAACACGCAATCTTCTTCCAAGCGAAGGGTTCCCACGACCATCCGCGTCCCGAAGCCAAAGGAGCCAGCGAAGTGCGACGATCGCTCGGTGCGGGCAGGCGGGTCCGCGGCCTAGCGTTGCTGCTCGCGCGAGAAGCGGCAATAGCTGACAAAATACTGACTGTAAAACCAGAAAAGCATATGCAACAGAAGATGAACACGCATCCACAGCCCCCGCCGCTTATTCCAGATAATCAAAGAGGTCAGTTGAACTTTTAAAAAATTTGCATCGTGTTCCGTCATTGATGTAGAATTTTAGTATTATTCCAGCTCACGTAAAATTTCAGTTTCAGTATAAATTTTCAAAAAATTATTTACCTGATATATGAATAAACGATATTCTGTTCTGTAATATTAAAACTTAATTAATAGGCTTTTTATCTTTGACCAACAGTCCTAACGTGCACGTGTGGGCCATTTGAATGCAACTGTCGATGGCGATCCGAAACTGCGGCGGAACCGTACGCAGCAGCCGCGTGGACGCCGACAGAACACCAATCTTACACAGCGTACATCCCACCGAACCAACCAACGCCGTCACTTCCACCGGCCCAAACATATGACCCCAACGCTCTCCCAGCCGACGACATATTCCATCCTGAAGAAATCTTCCAACTCGACCAACCGATACGCCTCGATTTTCCAATGGAAGAAAGCACCTTAGAATCTTCTCCAACGTTTGCGGACCTAAACGGTGAAAATTCAAGGCCTGAAGATGCGTACTGGCTTGAATGGCAACGAGCAGCAGGCGGATCGGAATCTAGTGAAACCCCGTCCCCGGAACTTTTCGGTAATGGATACCAACAGACAGAAGTTTATTGCGACCAACAGAATTATATCCATCAAAATTATTACCCAGAGGAAGCGCAATACTACCCTGTGGAGAACATGAGAAATTCTTCCCCAGTTATGGAGATGCAGGATCAACGGTACTACAGGTACGGGCAGGACTGTGCGCAAAACAATGTGGAGATGCAGACGTGGAACTATTCCGACTGTGCCTTCAGCTCGCACGAGGTCCCTGAATGCAAACAGTACTACGATGTCCAACATTCACAGCCCGTTAATGGCTTCAGTCCACTGTTATAATGTTAATTTTGTAAATTTGTAAATAGCTGTTGTAAATAATTGTAAATAAATATTTTGGTTGTTATATCATGTTAATCAAAAAACTAATGGTTTAAACTAAGTGATTTGTTCCTTTAAAATTAAGAGTTGAACGATTAATTGTCATTAAGAGACTTAATCAAACGTTTTCGGGAGTGCTCACTGGTGAAATAAATAAAACCGATGTTTTTTTATAAAATGGTCTATTTATTGTATAATATAAAAATTACATTAAAATTGTCAATTTTACATTTTTTTTATTTTCTAACGACAAAATTGGTCACTACAAAATAGTCCATAAAGCGATCACACTATTGAAATTGTTATGCATAATATATCACTATGCAATCGCGAGACGTATCTCTAATATATCCACATGATACCACAATATTGGCGTTTATAACAATGATCAATTACAATAGGTATTCGGTAAATTGTATTATCTTTGCGACCAGCGCAAATCAATCATAGGGCTGCTGAATATGATGAAAACTCTCCAATTTTGAAGTTGAGATTCAACAACCTACTATTTACAATAACAATATTAAACAGTCATTGACATGAATGATCGCTGTAAACGGATCGACCTAATAACTTATCAGCAGATAATGATTTTCACCTCATCGTTGTCACATTAAGTCCGAATACCTTGTCATCCTGTTAAGTCTCTATATAAGCATTACAAAAAAAAGCATCTGACCACACTGTGATGACCAATTTCCAAAATTGATACTGCTTAAGACTTTAACTTTGCCAATACAAAGCAGGCTTAACTAGATCAAAATTTGTGATTAACATTACGTCCTTAAAAATAGGCCCTATTCAATTAATGTTGCCATATTAAAATCATTAATTATAGGACTGAGGAGAGCACAGCACGCACTATCACAGCGGTCGGCTGAAAAGCCGAGCTATGCCTCTAACCACATTTAAAATATACAAGCTGTATCCTTAGTCCCAGTCTTGACATTGCAATTCAAACCCTAACTGCATAGTTTTAGAGCTCCATTTCGTATATGCATTCACAGCCAGCGCTCCAAACGGAAACGTTGGAAATTATAATCGGTTGCACTGAATTTTTGACTTTAAATCAAGGGCTTTTGGGTCCATTTTACTACGACGCAAGTGTGTTTGATTGCTCAATTGAAATTACAATGTTGAAACTGAGACTAAGGTCGCTGGTTCTTGTACCATCGTAAACTAGCTTAGAGACACCTGGAGCCCACGACGACGGGGGCCATGTTTAAGGCCACAAACTAACTTTAAAACGAAGCATGCCTCCAATATTTTCAATACAACAACATTGCCATTTATTTGCGCTTCAATTACATTAGTTAAAATTAGAATCGCTACAGTAATATTATTATCGGACGCAAGACTCTGCTTCGATCGATAAAAACAACTATACCTACTGCAAGACTGTAAAATTCGTAAGTTAATCAGAAAACTACAAGTAATATGTCAAATCTATCTAGGAGTTGAACTTTAAAAACTGAAGCGAGATCGTTTGTTTAAGCGTTTTTATTTAGAAGCCTACACTCTTGTAAGAAGGAATCTCTTAACCAAAAATCGAAGCTTTACGATATAACAGCTATGACTTAGGTGTCAAGATAATCTTAATATATATAAATCTCGTGTCACAATGTTTGTCCTCAATGGACTCCTAAACCACTTAACCGATTATAATAAAATTCGCACACCATGTGCAGTTCGATCCAACTTGAGAGATAGGATAGTTTAAATCTTAAAAAAACATCAATTCACGCGGACGAAGTCGCGGGCATCATCTAGTAGACTTATAAGGTAGGACAAAATCTTAAGGATCGATGCATTAACTAGTTGTATTTAGACACGTATATTATAAGAACATCAATTTTTAATTAACGTACTCTAATTACATAAAAATAACTATGAGGAGTTAAGATAATAATAATTAAATAGTGTTAACTCATATTATAGTGATTTTTGTGCTATAATACAATATGATATCACCAATTATGATTATATTAGATTTATAGTATATTTTATATCTTTCATTATGATGAGGTGAAATAACACAGGTCTGCGAAAATATTAAATTGAGTATTTCATGCAGATTTAATAAATCGTAGAGCTAAAGATTAGTTTCCCTTTTTACACTTCCAAAACCACAGTTGAAAAATAAAATCTCGCTTCTCTAAAAAATTTACATTTTATTTTTATTTATACATACTTCAGATCACAGCAGACCTATGTTAATATCACTGCATACAAATTACGAAACTAAGATTTAATAAAATAATCCACAACACAATAAGAAAAAAACAAAACTACATTAAATGAACGTCAACCGCAAAACAATCCATGTAAAGCTTGATAAAAAGACTATATAATAACTTTGTACTATTAAAAAAACAATCACGTAAAACAATTCGAGCAGAAGAATCTGCATCACATTGACATCCATTGTCCAAAAAGAATCGAATAGAAACTAAGAAAGGTACCGTATCTGTTATCACATTCAAGTATAAAAGGAAAGATGTTAAACTTTACACCCTAAATTCATTGACACTAAAAAATACGAAACTTCAACAACAATAACAGTTTCGTTAAATCTTATACGTAGAATATACTTAATGTCAAAAAAGACCAATTTTTAAATAATGAATATTCCATGTCGTTAAAATCTCGGAAGACTTCAATTAGGTGGAAATATTTGATAAAGGATTTTAAAAGTTACGCAATTTCAACGGCCCCGTGCGGCCTGCACGGGGCCGTTAAAATTGCATAGGCATAATATTAAAGACAAAATTAAGTATTCTATATGGTCATGCGCGCATACGGTTTTCCTCTTATCCGATCTCCCAATCAATCCAAAAAAAAATATATAAACGATTTATTATGAATTGTAATACAGTATTCAATTGGTCAAGTTTAACATCACACAACACATTAAACATGGCAAATTGGCGTACTATCACATCTGAAACCATAATATTATTATTATGTTTACGCGTTACGTCTAACGTCCACTAGGTCGCCGATTAGCAATATAATTGGTTGGCCTTATAATTTCTGACCACGTCAAATTCATTCGCGCACGTCAAGATAACAATCAACGACCTCAATTTACATAGACGGGCCCTGTCAAACAAAGAAAGTGAACTTATTTTACTAACGCCATCTAGTCTGAAAAGCGGGACAGTGCTATGGCGGGGACAGAGACAGGCTTATAATGGTGTGGAGCGCGCTCTACAGGTCGGATGCCCTATTTTTTCTATGTAAGGGCCCATCTAGTACCTACATATATATATATGATAACAATGGATTGATCTGCGTCGAATAGCAAAAAGCCACGGCGCCGAGTCGCTCGCGCCTTAATTATATAGGAAAAGATGACTGCCATCGGATTCGAGGACCGAGTGGCCATCATCCATTACTGCTATTTACTTTAGACACCTTATCTCAAAGGCGGGCAGCGTAACAATAATCTGCACGTATAACTTGGCAAACTTACCCATACGTGTGGCAGAAGCACCACTGTCTACTAAAAGACCAACATGTCAGGATCAATACAGAGAAGATTCCTATACTTCCGAATTTCACCACACGCATAGGTAAGCTTGTCAAAGTGTAATTGTAAAGTGTAATTCGGCTTATATATAAAGTGGCATATATAACAATTATTTTAATATTATATTAACTTGTGATTGGTTGCTTTTGAAAACAATAATAAGGCTTTCACACACTGCCATTGTTAATTGGTTTTCACAATACATAATTAAATTGTATTTCATAACGACGACCTTGAAATCGAAACCGACTGTCCATAATATTTCTGCGTCGAAACACTTTGGCCTTAAAGTCAAATAGACCTTAACGAGATTTTGTTAAGGCTCAATTTCGTATATACATCCACGGCCAGCGCTCCAAGCGGAAACGTTGCGAAATTAAAATCGGTGGTACTGAATTTGTGACTTTATATCAAGGGCGTTTGGGTTTGGGGTCTAGACTTCTGTGTTTCAACGCTCGAATACGCTCAACGTCGGTGTAATTTTTAAAATCTTATGGTAAGGGGACATATGATTATTATTTTGAGAGTTGCCAGTTAGGTGAAAAAATTATAAGATAGACCAAACTTATATATTTCACCTCATTGACCGCTCACAACATAACACCATCCTGTACACGGCCTTAAAGTAACATTCATTATCAACTATACAGGGATGTCGGCAGTGTGGAAAGGGCTTAAACAGCCGGTTAGGGACTAGTTACACTTATTGAGTTCAATTCAGTCTTTTGCTGATACAAAACTGGCGTTTACAACTTTTCGTAGAAAAATACGCACCACTTCTGTACAGACAAAGCTGAAACGAACTGAATAAATTAAAAAGCCCCTTATATGCTACATAAGGTGCGGCAATAATAAGGGTGCTATCGGTCTGAATTTTATTATTGAAAATGCGTAAATGTTTATATTACATATATAAGGCGTAATCAATTGGCTTCTGAGAATAATGTATTGGCTTCTGAGAATTTGATGTAACAATATACGTAGTGCTATGTTTCTCTATTGGTTTCTTGAAGAAAAGTGTACTATTATTTTCGAACCAATAATTTTAGTTTGGGGATGTGAGCACGCGCACTCCATGAAACACAAATAGGCACATTTGTTAATACCCCTGAGCATTTTTGGATTAAATGTCAAAGACGAATAGCAGCCCTTTAATATGACAGAAGCAAGTCTCACTGTATGCGGGGCGGTGCGGAGTGCGGCGGGTGTCGTCAGGGCGTCGCCTCTTCGGCCAGCTCGGCGCCTGGCACCACCGAAGCCACGCTCGTCGTGAGTTCCAGCGGCTCTAGACCCGGACACCGGCCCACGCTGCATTCCATGTCAGTACTGAAAATAACAGATTAATTTAAATAATAGATTAATTCAAAAGTGTGTCTGTCTGTATGTGTGCCACGCTTTCACAGCCCATCTGTTCAAAAATTCTGATGAAATTTGGTACAGGGATAGTTTGCATCCCAGGGAAAGACATAGGCTACTCTATTTATCCCGGAAAATAAAGCAGTGCCTGTGGGAATCAAAAAACCTTAACCCAAGCAGACCAACCTCATCAGACCAGGCATCATCTGGCCTAGTAATAAATAAATCTCGAACATGTAGATTCGATCCATCCGACATTGTAATCCAGAGATTTTTATCGTATCAATTTTATAATCTACCAGAGCAACATGCACCGCCGAATGGACTCGATGCTAGGGCGAAAAGGACCAGGCGAATTTAGGCATTTTTTTTTGTTTAATGTAACACTAAACTTTTGAAATATCAAAAATCAGAAAGTGCGTTTTCTTGCTATCTGTCTGCCCATCTGTTACACGGTCGAATCACGGCCCGTCTAGTTAACCGATTGCATTACATCTCGTGGATGCACAAAGGCTACTTTTTATCGCGGAAAATTAAAGAGTTCCCTTATGATGTTTAAAAAAGTAATTTATAAAAAACAAAAAACCCGACTGCTTGGATACCAAAAAGTATAAAACAAGACATGAATTGAAGTATTTCATTATTATCAATTTAAATCGTATAATATTAATCAAATGTATCAAGGCGCAGTCGCACGTCCTAAAACTAAACTTAACGTGCGACTGCGCCTTGATACATTTGATTAATATTATACGATTTAAATTGATAATAATGAAATACTTCAATTCATGTCTTGTTTTATACTTTTTGGTATCCAAGCAGTCGGGTTTTTTGTTTTTTATAAGTTACTTTTTTATTTCAAGTTTTTTTTGTTAAGTATTTATCGGAAACAGGCGACGTTTTATCTGCCCGAAGTAGCACCTATTACCTATTCTGTGGTAGCACCAAAGGTACTAATAAGTATTTTGTATGAGAAGTAGTAATGAGCATCGGATTAATTTATTCGTAATGACGAGCGGTAATCACCATAACCATCATCAAATTTGCATAATATGTTATAATGCTAATATTACTTTGGTAAAGTTCGTAAATCTGCTATTTTTCCTAAAAATGTGCTTATTAATTTTCGAGAGACCTATCGCATCGACGTCACGAGACCTCGGCATTGAACGTCGGCCACTTACGAAAATGCCCGTAGACAATGCAAAAAAGTAGGTATTTTTAAGTATTTCCAAAAACACAAATTGTACGTATTTAGTACGTAGTGGACGTATTTATTTATTTAGTATTTAGTTTATAACTAAGTGGACTCGGAACTAATATTTTAATAGACATTAAAAATGTTAGTCGGAAGTAATGTTAGTCGAATATGCGCTGCATGTGGGATTGATGAATTTATTAGTTGATCGATTGAAGGAGTAAAAATCATCAAGTTTTTTGAGACTTGTTATTTCGTCACATTAAGCTTAGGTATACAATGATATGTTACTATACTACTGTAATATTTATTATATTGTGAGAGTAGCCCCACCTTCACCCTTTACCTATCCGCTGTGGTCCGCGTCATTCTGATGAGGTTACTGTATTTCTATGACTATATCTCATAAGATATTCATCTAAATTGAATGGTGTATTAGGACAATTTTTGTCTTAACTAAATACTTGAGATGAGTAAGATATTTATTGTGATAAGTAATTAACGATTAAAACTATGTTGGTAAAACACCTTCGCAAGTAAAGCAGTGACCAAATTAGAAAATCATAAATATGGTTATTGTGAGTCAACCTTAAAAGATAGTTATATGCTATCGCGGACTTTTTTTTAGAACTTTTTGAGAGGAACGTTTCCACCATACATTGTTGTCGTGTAACTTTATCGATTTAGGCAGCGCACGCCACGTAAGCTCTCAGATGAGATCGTTTTTTCCGACTTAACTCACATTATCGCAATTTTCGTAAGGATTTCTAATTTTTTTGGAAATAAAATATAGCCTATTTTACTTGTTAATAATGTAGCTTTCTATAAGTAATATAATTTTTAAAATCGGTTGAGTGGTTTTTGAGATAATCCACCTAGTTTGATAGACATAGATGATATGAGTAGGAACTTTAAACATTTCCTTTGAAACCTCGTAAATCCTAAATTATCATTTAAACGGAAAAATGGTTTAAGGAACCTAGGTGTGATTTTGAAAGACCTATCTAACGATACCCCACTTGCTATAGAGCCTATCAACTATTGATAGGCTAAGAGCCTATCGACTATTATTTATTTATTGGCTTCTAGTGGACGCCATTTTGTTATTCTCAAATTCGGCCTCCGTAGTGACACTCACAAGATTAAGATAAATCTAGTGGTGCAAGTATTATCAAAATCGGTTCAGCCGTTTTGTCTGTAGTGCGACACAAAGGAATACACAAAAATGGACCTTTGAAACCTCGTAAATCCTAAATAATCGTTAAAATGAGAAAATGGTCAAGGAAACCTAACTATAATTTTTCAAGACCTATTCATCGATACCCCACTTGGCATAGTCTATCGACTTTAATTTTTTAATTTGTTACATTATGGCTTCTAGAGGCCGCCATTTTGTTTTTTCTCAAATTCGGCTTCCGTTATGACACTCAGAAGATTAAGATAAATCTAGTGGTGCAAGTATTATCAAAATCGGTTCAGCCGTTTTGTCTGTAGTGCGACACAAAGGAATACACTAAAAATGAACCTTTGAAACCTCGTAAATCCTAAATGATCGATAAAATGAGAAAATGATCAAGGGAACCTAACTATGATTTTGCAAGACCTATTCATCGATACCCCACTTGCCATAGTCTATCGACTTTGATTTTTTAATTTGTTACATTATGGTTTCTAGAGGGCGCCATTTTGTTTTTTCTCAAATTCGGCTTCCACAGTGATACTCTACTGATATACTCGGCATAAACTGGTGCAAGAATCATCAAAATCGGTCCACGCGTTTAGGCTGTAGCTGTCCTGCAAGGAACAAAAATACATATATAGACTGATGAACACATAACCCTGTGCGTTCCGCAGTCGGGTAAAAACCTAACTCATACTGACAAAGTCGTGGGCATCATCTACATTTTAGTATAAATTATTATTAAACCTTGTTTAACTGACATAGTTTTTGTAAGTTAGTGTTATTGTAGGTAGTTATGCCTTTACTTGTCGGTTGTAAGTTACGCTTTCAGGACCCATCTTTTCAACCGATTTTGATAGAATGCCTCTAGTCTCATTGAGTCCTGGGGAAAAGCTCACACAGGAAAAAAATGTGTATGTGCACACGGCAGAAGTGAAACTTCAGAAAAATAACTTACGAGAGAATGAGATAAACATAACTTGTATTCTATCTCATTCTCTCGTAGGCTAAATCCTATTATGTATATGTTTGTTTCTTTTAGTGTTGCTTTTTCGTTTCATCGAATTTTCAAATCACAATGATTCTAAAGAAGTTTAACTTAAAAAAAATTAAAACACGGATGAAATTGCGGGCATCAGCTAGTGTAAAAATAATAGCCTTACTCACACGGCGCTCGTCGATAAAGCCTGCATCCTCGCCGTATGCCACTGCTCACTAGCCTCGATGGAATCCAGCTGGTCCTCCGAAGGGACGCAAGGCACTTGGGCGCCTTCACTCGTCGACACGGGAGACTCCAGATTTATTAACGTAGCAGTGGCCACCTCCACGCGGCTCGCTTCGTCCGTGTTCGAACTCGTAGACTGACTCGTATCCACGGATTTTTGCATATCTGCCGGCATTTTTTATACCACAATTAAGTTTTGGTTTTGTGATTTCTTGCCATAATTTTTTCAGTAATATTACAGTTTCACTTTCACATAACCCTTAGATTGAAAGTTTCGTCATTCGTATCACAAATTTTGTACTAAAAAATATATTTTCGACTATTAATTTTTGTTTGTTAAAATTAAGGTATCGCAGAACTAGTTTATCTGGCACAAAAAGTTCGCTTTTCTAGCGAGACGATTTGTTTGGGGACTAGAATTTTCGGTTACTATAGTAATTACTCGTATATCCCAATACACGAGTAACTGGACCATTTTATCTATGATGTTTTCGACGCTACAAGAACAGCAAGTATAGTAAAAATAAATAATTCGCTGTTCCATCTCAAATAGAGATGCGGGGATTTGGACAATCCAACTTTTTATGTTTAATAACAATGTTAGCCACGACAATTAACAAAACAAGCGAGCTCTAATAATTAACAAAAAATCTAAAGGCGCATACACATTAAAGTGTTGTGGTGTATAGAAACGTTATCTAACGTAACGATCGAATATAATCGGAGCGCGACAGAGTTCGCTGCACGATAATAGTCTCCATACAAAATGTATTACTGCCATCGCGTGATACACACCACAACACAGTAGTATGCCTGCAGTTTTAACAAGCTAAACTCTGTGGACGTATGGAAGGATGAAATAAAAGCGAGACCTGGAGCATGCATGTAGGTCAACCATTTCATGAGCGGTCGCGTGCCGCTCAGCATGGAGAGGACGCTGCCCGCCATTGCATCTGCAACGCAAGGCGAGTGCTCAAATTCTAAGGTCTGGACAGACGCAAGGCGCGACGGGCGCGATGGGCGCTTCCCAGAATTGGGTATTTGACAAATCAGTAACTATTTTTCAAGTGTCAAAACGCGTTCTAAGTATGAGATCTACGCATGATTTTTTACTTAAATCGATTGTTAAAATGGTTATTCAACATAAAACTATCAGGGGACGAGGATATTACAACTTTTGGGAGATCCTCTATTTAACAATCACTAAAAAATAATTTATTAGAACAGTAGTCAAATTCCCAACTAGTGGTAATTATGGTATTGTGGATATTATGTATGAAGTTTATTCTTAATTTCACACCACAAGAAAACGAATTACAACAGAAATCTTTCAAAGGTATCAATGATACAAGGCCGTCTTATCAGAGTTATTTCTTCAAGACCACCTTATGACTAGAGATAACCTATTACAACTTAAGCTATTGTAGTAGATAAGATTGATTTAAATACATATACATATATTTTTTAGGCGGAGAGTTTCTGTAACCGTGTCACTACTGGTACAAAAAAATTATGTATGTAGTCAAGGGCGGATCCAGGGGGGGGTCATGGGGGTCATGACCCCCCCCTGGGCTGGGTCCAGGTCCTAGGTGAACCACTAAGTAAAATTGTTAAACATACTGATTTTATAGATTTTTATAGATTTTAATTAAGTACTTTCAATATTTAATCAAATCAAATATCAAATCAAATCAAATAATCAAATATCAAATAAATATTACAAATGCGAAAGTTTGGATGGATGTCTGGATGGATGTATGGATGTTTGTTACTCAATCACGCCCCAACAGCTGAACGGATCTGGCTGAAATTTGGCACAGAGATAGATTATAGTCTGGAATAGCACATAGGCTACTTTTTATCCCAGAAAATTGAAGAGTTCCCGCGGGAATCAAACAAATGTATCTGTTCAACTGATTTTGATAAAATTTCGTACAGAGATAGGTTGTATCCCGGGGAAGGACGTAGGCTACTTTTTATCCCGGAAAATTGAAGAGTTCCCGCGGGAATCAAACAAATGTATCTGTTTAACTGATTTTGATAAAATTTGGTACAGAGATAGGTTGTGTCCCGGGGAAGGACGTAGGCTACTTTTTATCCCGGAAAATTAAAGAGTTCCCGCGGGAATCTTTAAAATGCGATATTGAGATGTTTCCTAATATAAGAAATTTTTTATGTATTAAGGCTACACTACCTGTTAGTGTAGCGACAGCGGAAAGATCGTTCTCTACGTTACGAAAAATCAAATCGTGGCTAAGAGCTTCCATGGTTGAAGAACGTCTAACCGGACTGGCACTTCTCCACGTCCATAAAAACGTACCCATTGAAGTAGATGAAGTGATAACGCGTTTCGGGAGAAGACGTAAAAGAAAAATTGATTTTGTCATTTAAATATACTTGTATCTATTATAATCAAAATTAAATTATAAGTTCTTGTGTCTTAACCACGACTATGTGACCCCCCCCTGGCGCCAAAGCTGGATCCGCCCTTGTATGTAGTAGATAGTGGTTAAATAGAAAAAAAAGACTATTCGTGCTAACAGTAATTTCGTAGAAATTCTGGGAAATGCCCGCGACGACGGCTGCACGACAAATCAACGCAGCAAACTAATTTGCGATAAGTATTATTGCAGTATTTGCAATACAAGTAATTGTTTAAGCGAGACGCGTAACAGCTTCATACATCGTATTATAAAAATAAATTGCGACTAACAAGATCTCTTTGCATCGCTAACGTCCCGAAATTTGTCTGCCTAAGCCTTAATCTCTGACATTGGTAAAATATGTTGAGCAAATGTCATTATTTATTGGTTCAAAATATTTGAACAACGACGTCGGCGCTAACATATCGGACCTAAAAAAATAGGGCTCATTTTGACAATGCAATATTATCTTGACACTTTCAATTTCTGATGCTAAAACGCTGTCCAAGCTTTGAACATTTAATACCAATGTCTGATTTGATCCAACAAAATAAAACGAGTTCATGCACAAAGCAACACTATACTGCTATACGGCCACAAGCGCAACTAACTCTAGTTCGCCAATTTCTCAAGCTATTTTTTCTATTAATCTTACTTTGTTTTTACAAATTCTGTACTGGATGTAATATAATAGAATAATAACTTTAGAATGTGACGAACTATAGAATATTAAACAATGTAAATAAATGTAATGTAAGAAAGTAAGTGGCTTTGATTTGATCTAAAAAATTATAACAGATACAAAAGAATACACAAATAATAATAAAACATAGCTTTGAACAATGAAGTCAGAAAAGTTTAACGGAAATTCTTGACACACATAATATTATGAGAGATAGCTGCACTTTTGGTTGGTCGCCTTCCTGGCGATAGTTACCAAAATCAGTCCAGTGTACCATATAGGTATATAAAACCAGATAGACAGCATTAGGTGGGTGTAGGGCTCTCCACTGATGACGACAGTGAAGGTCTGCCGCATGCGGATGGGTCTTTCACTAGATAGGGCCGCTAATACTGAATTAGCCTTCCTGGCGATATTTACCAAAAGTACAGCTATCTCTTAGTCTATAAAGTTGTATTCTTACATACAGATTGCCCAGGCTTGTGTCATGAATTTGTTTACCACGTCTTGTCAAGTCAACAACTCTAATGCACGTTGGCCCAACATGAGCTTGGATTTATATAGTAATACTACAGTTAGTGTCAGGTAAAAAGACCTCTGACTAACACGCAACACAAAGGTATTTTAGATCTAGATTTTTTTCCTGGCAATAACTTTCATGATCTAAAATCATGCATCATCTAAATGCCTACGATTATTATAGTGTGATCTATGAGCTATAATATGTTTAAGCTATGTGTACAGTACCCGGCAATAGAGGTTACACGACGAGCTTTAGAAAGAGATAATCGGCTGTTTCGACTCAGTACTCTGAACAGAGACGCCGCTTTACGAAGTCGAAGCTACTGATTATCTCTGTGTAAAGATGGACGTGTAATCTTTACAGCCGGGTATTGTACGTGTATTTGTCAACTAAATGCGTGCGAACGGGTAAAGTGTAATCTAATTGTAATCTATGTGTAATCTGTATGTAATCTATGTGTAATATATTCGCGAGTTTGTCGTGTGTAATCATACCCTGCTTATGGCGATGGTCACAACAGGGCGGGTGCGGCGGATGAGGCTTTAGCGGCTTCACAAACACTCGGTAGAAACGTGAACCCCGCGGCATTTGAAACCGGTTTCCACTCTGAAAATAATGTTATAACACCCTCAAATGTGTTGAATACCCAGTTTCTTGTATCACCCCGTCAAATCATATCATACAAATATTATAATTGCGAAAGTGTGTTTGTTTGTTGGTTTCCCCTTACATCACACAACAACAGAGCAACGGATCGTCGTATTTTTTCCATGGGTTTGGTTGAGGACCTGTTGCAGACTGATATAGGCTACTTTTTATTCCCGTAAAATCAGATCTTTGATAAATACCTTTTTAGCGTAACAGTATTCCTTCGACTCGACCGTCGCGACTGCATAGAGTCGCCGTTCGCTCTCGTTCTTCACGTGTATGCTAAGATCGAGTGCGGCCAGGCAATCGCTATGCACGAAGTACATTATCGATGCTTCCTAAAACCAATACTTCAAATAAAAAATCTTACCAATATTTCCACAATTACATATTATGCTAAGCGTCCACTTGTCCGCATCGTACGACGCATCGGACGCATCGCAACGGATGATTTTTTCACAATGAGTCCGCCTCATCGGCAGCAATCGGATTTTCCGACGCAACCACCAGCAATCGGATTGCCGATGTCACTTCATTCGGATTTTCGTAGTGAGCGGACGTGCGAAATGCGTGTGGACAGGACGATCGTCAAATGTAAATGACAGACGATGCGGAGCGAGCGCCGGGGCGCGTCCACCTGGTCGGCATTCCGTATGACGTCATCGGCACGCATCGCGAAAGTTGCCTCTCGGAGCATCGGCGTCGGCATTGCCGATGAGCAGATTCGAGCGATCCGTACGGTGCGGATCAGTGGACGCACTTGTGTGACTTTCTATACAAAGAATACTACGTTCCGTTTGATGCGATGCGTCCGATGCGTCCTCTATGACTGCCTCGTTGGTCTAGTGGTTAGCATGTTTGACTGCGTCTGACGAGGTCCCGGGTCGGGCCATAATAAGTGTTAGGTTTTTCTGACTAGAAATTCTCAGCACTAGCCCGGAGTTAGGAAGTTGGCGGTGTTTCAACCCCGTGCCTTGCAGAGCACTTTAAGCCGCCGGTCCCGGTTATTATCACTAACATGATAATAGTCGTTAAAGCCCTAAACCCGCATTGGAGCAGCGTGGTGGGTCTAAGCTCTAATTCCCTCTCTCCTATGAGAGTGGAGGCCTGTGCCCAGCAGTGGGACGTTAATGGGCTGTAGTGGTCCGATGCGTACGATGCGGATAAGTGGACGCTTAGCATTAGTAGTTTATGAAAAGGTTGCATAAATGAGTGAGTTTAAAAACCGAGCGTAGCAAGGTTTTTAATAGTATCACACGAGTGTTTAAACATTGACAGTGAAACTGATGTGGTGTAATATACCAGCTATAGACATAAACAGCCAAGCTTGTACCTAATTAATGTGTAGTATGTACATAAATATGTAGTTACCTGCATAACTGTTCACTTATCTGCATAACTGTATAGTTACCTACATAACTGTGTAGTTCCCAACATAAACTTAGTAGTTATAATTCGCACGCGAGTTGAATGCAGAGTAAAAGTATGGTGACACACATTTACTCTGCATTCATCTCGCGCGCGAACTGTACCTAAAAAACTGTGCAGCTACATAATTAGGTATTTGACAAATAGTCAAATCAGCAACTTTTTTTCAAACGTCAAAACGCGTCCTTAGTATGGGATTTATATGAAATTCTGAAATGTGACGTCATTAAAGTACGACGCACTTTTTTACTTCAATCGATTGTTTAAAATGGTTATACAACATAAAACTATCAGGGGACGTAGATATTACGACTTTTGGGAGATCCTCTATTTAATAATCACAAAAAAATTATTTATTTGAATAATAGTCAGTTGTAGTTAGTTACATAACTTTGTAGTTACCTACATACATTTGTAGTTACCATCATAACTGTAGTTACCTGCATAACAGTGTAGTTGAGATGCGCAGGGTCCCACAACACAAGCACAGTATGTCCGGGCAGACACGACGACAGACTCAACGTACCACCGGCCAGGCCCAGGGGTGTGTGACATCGTATCCGCGATCGCTTGCCTTTCTTTGGTGACGACCTAAGAGACGATATTTGTTCTTCTATAACAGACTAAAGTAAACTAGATATTTTGATTATTTTTAGTATTTGTTTTTATCACAAAATCAAATAAATATTATAAATGCGAAAGTTTGGATGGATGTATGGATGTATGGATGTTTGTTACTCAATCACGCGCCAACGGCTGCACGGATTTGGCTGAAATTTGGCACAGAGATAGAATATAGTCTGGAATAGCACATAGGCTACTTTTTATCCCGGAAAATTAAGGAGTTCCCGCGGGAACCAAAAAACCTCAATCCACGCGGACGTAGTCGCGGGCATAAGCTAGTGACACATATATTTTGAAATTAGTCGCGTCTGCCACCGGATGGATGATGAAAAGTAGTTGACCAAGCCAATGAGGGCTACCGTTTTTATGCTCACTAGTTGGCGCCACTTGCGAGTAAGGTCCTGAAGTATAGCTGTATATTCGGTAAACAAGCATATTTCTGAAAAAAAGAACTCTTTTTTAAATAGTAAACATACAGGAACCAGGGAAATACTAACCTATGAATTAGCTGTTCGAAAGAATCCGCTTAATTTTGCACCTATTTTTCTTAGCTACGCTTTCAAAGCACAGAGCACTGGCATTCTTTGGCACGTATCTTACATCTTCCATAATTAATCGGTTATTGCTAAATATTCATAACATTAATTAAATAATTAGACCCGCGATAAAAGCCCAGTGATATTTGACATTTCGGGGACCTCACACTACACTAGCGCCCCTAGCGGCGAATTTAAACGCGGTAGCCCTGATTACTCAAAATTGAATAGAATGGCACACAATGAAGACGATTCTGTAGTGCACAATCTCTAAACTAAAACTAAAATGACAGCATTAAAAATATTGCTTACCCTAATAATACTCCCTATGGAAAGGGACAGAACTCGATTTAAAGCTGTCATTTGAGTTTAGTTTAGAAATTGTGTACAAGAATCAGCCCACTGACTTTCTACATAATGACTGCCAAACATTTAATATGGCCCCCAAGTTGTTCTTGAACACGCACATAACTTACTTAACTAAAGTTTAAATAAGTCAATTGACAAATCAGTAATAATCCAGAAAACACGGCAACATTTTTAACGGAAATAATTTAAAAATTATGTTTATGTGTACAACACTATATATTCAAATTACTATTCCTTACACACTTGACAGTTTTTTTTTATTTGAGATAGGCTTGCGCTTGACGACAATTATTATTATTATTATTATACACTTTATTTGTACCACCACAAGTAAAAATAACATAGATAAAAATTGGAAAAAAAGTAAACAGACAAAAGGCGGCCTTATCGTTATGTTTTTATGTTTTTAAAGTAAAAATTATCCTAGAAATAAAATACTAACATAGTTTTTTAAGATTGTATTTTACTAACAACCATGGGCCTCTGTTGCCATAATAAAGAAAGTTATTATTATTATTATCGCTTAGGTAGCGATCTCTACCAGGCAACCGTAGGACAATCATGCTTAGTGCAAAGCAATGATGAGGTCGAAGATTGGAACGCGCTTGCCTAGAAGATGCCTATTCACTCTTGCCTTGAAGGTACCCAAGTTGTATGTGGCAGGAAACACATGCGCTGGGAGCGTTTCGGATCAGATTGGACGTCATCCAAATAAAGATGCCAACACTGATGGTTTCTCGCAGTTCTGTGGTAGAACGGAGAAGAAGCAAAATGATATATATTCAGATACTTAACAGACACTAACCTGCCTTCGCTATCATCTTCTTCCCTGCTCTTATCTGCCTCGTCATTTTTCTTATCTAATTCCTTCTTCAGATCCGCAACTTGTTGCTGAAGCACTACTTTTTCGTTTTCGAGCGTGGCCAACTGAAAAAAAAACTTTTTTTTCTTATAGCTAATTACGAACTTGTGAGTTTCTATTATTATTATTATCTTCTACGATTTATACGATATTCCATCTCGTGCTGAAAAGTTGCGTCGAGGTAGAATCCGAAATGTTCCTACATTAATCAATCAATTAAATCTAGGATTCTAGGACGGCTATATACGGCGTCGAATTTAAACTCTATACCGAAGAACTTAAAAGATATTTAAGTGAAAGCTTTTCTAGCCATTCACCCACTGAATGTTGACATTACCTGAGTTTTGAGAAGGTTGTCATAGTCGTTGGTCTCGGGATCCGTCAGCTGTTGTATAGTATCACGGTATTTGTTACATTCGCGCAACAAAGTCTGCTCGCGCTCGCGCAGTAACTCCAGCTGCCGATCCTTCTCCGATAGTAACCTCCGCGTTACGTCGTTTATCGTCACCTTTTAAGTTTATGACTTTCTTAAGTGACACACAAAATAATAATAAATAAATAGTTTCTAGATTAATATATAATACTTTGTTAAAGTGAAGAGAGAGAGAAATTATTGCACCATCTGTCAGATATGTGAAACTGATGTGTGAAATTAGGAACTACTTTATGTGGCGCAGTCGGTACAAGATTTTAACTTCAGGGTATGTAATGGGTTTGAAACCTAAATTTCAAAAGCCATTATTCAATACTAACTGATTCGCCCAAGCTTTGCTCGAGTAGAATTTCTGAGAATTCTTCTTTAATGACCTATACGAAGACAGAACTTAAGTTACTAGACCCAACAGATCGAACTTTAGGTTAAAATGACATCACTTTTAAATTTTCAATATAAATAACACATTTTCAATATAATAACTTAAGTCTTTCGCTCGTAAACTTAAGCTAGTCTTACCTGTTTATCTGCGTCATATTTCGATTTCAATAATGATATCTCGGCATTCAACTTCTGTTCCCACTCAGTTTTACACTTATCAAGAGCCTCTTTAACAGCTTGCTCCTTCTCCACTTCTGCGTTTTCCTTCGTCTGCATCACGATAGCATTGTGGTTGCTTATCTCTATCACGTCTGTTCTCTCTATTTTCTCTAGACTAGACTCCGATGGGGAACGGTCCATGTTGTTTGTTAAAGCTACTAAACGGAACCTATAACAAGACAAAACTTTTTAATAGTTTTTCAAAAAAGATTTTTTTTCATTTCTCCTCCAATTAGCCGTAAATCGTTCATTAGACAATAGATTCTTCTGCACTCAATCACGTCAATCATGAGTGATAAATGTTTGATGGAGCAGATTATCTACATATTTGACATGCAAACATCAGTCCTCACATAAGACGTGATGTGTGATGTGCCCGTGGCAAATCTTGGAACAATACCGATGGTTAAATGGAAATCTTGTACTATTTGTAAATAGAAAAACTCGGACACTATACCGAAAGTAAAATAGAAACATCATTGCAACACTATGACTCACCTAGACCGCAGGGATTCAATTTCTGCTTTGTACTCAAGGTGCATTTTCTCCTGTACCTCTTTAAACTCTTTCTGCTTCTGAACTTCAAATTCTTTTAGTGTTTTGTCAAACGCATTTATCTCCTCTCGAGTTTTTTCGAGCAAATCTTTTGTTGCTTGATGTTCACTGTCTAATTTTTCTAGTTCCTTTTTATGAGCTAATATTAATTCTTCTTTCTCTTTCTTTAATATACTAATTGAATCATCTTTCTCATTTAAAGAAGCTTTCATATCACTTAATTCTAGTTCATGATCTACTGTTAACCTTTGAGTCTGCTCACGAAACCTTAATTCAGTCTCTTCACAGCCCTTCTCCCAAGCTTCAGTGATTTCCACATATTTCTGACTGACAAACTTTTTTTGTTCGTCTATATCGCCCTTAAGTTTTACAAGCTCGTCTTTTATTAAAACTATATTTACTTTGCACAAACTAAATAGTTTTACTAGAAAGTCTTGCAATTTTTCGATGTTCACTTTGTACGTGTCCATGTTATCCTAAAATATTATGAATACGTTTAATGAATAATTAAATAAAAACCCTCAATCATCCAGTCTCAAAATCAATAAAACAAAGCATATAAATAACATAAAAATGGTTTTACGTAAAATAAGAGGACTAGACCACTATATGGGGCCGGCGAAGACAGGAGCAACGAAAAACAACTAGAAACGCGACCACTCAGTTAAGCTCAAAAATAAGTCGTCTTGCACGACGGCACATTTAAAGAAATTAGATCAAGCATTGACAATCCGCGAGGCGTAAGTAGAGCAAAAGTTGACAAATGTGTCAGTGTCTCTACATCTACAATATCGGTGTGCATCACATCATTAGAATAAGAAGGCACTAGCTTCTCAGGATTTGGAATTTGAACAAAACTCAGTTCTTCCTCAATCATTAGATTAATAAGATTCGTCGAAAATACTTTATGAGGATACTTGAGTGGCAATGTTTGTCGACATATAAGTGCACCTGTCGTTCGTCCCGGCCCCAATCCAAGCTCGAAGGTAGTGACTCCTCGATATAAAATTCTGAGTCGACAAATTCCTCTCTAGGACTCCTTTCCAGTATAATGGGGAGGGTTCGCACCTCAGTCACTGTGGATATCGCCATGGTTGAGGGAACGCAACTCGTTGAAATGTCCATTGTCTGCTTTTCAGCTCCTGCTTGCCCGCTTAACTTTTCAAATTCCGTATCCGTTTCAGACTCGAAGTCCCTGAATCGAACAAATAGATTTGAGTACCCTAATTTTTCATAATGACATACGCAAAATTGCTATCGGAATTTTATCTCTTACTTCTCAAAATCAACTTGGACATCTTTTTCGTCGTGTTCAGAAGAGCTTAACCTACAAAGAAAATTAGTTTGGAATAATATATTGAAATTGTAGAAGATATCAATAAATAAAGAGAAAATCATACCTTTGTCGGAAAAACTTTACAGCCGCATCCATGTCGTATTTAGGTATTTCGCTTGCAAGATCCGGAAACGCATTGGATATAAATTCTACATCTTCGTTGGTTAGTGCAGGCAGTTTGACATCAAACGCCGGCGGTGCCTGCGTCGCAAAGGGAGGTGGGAGATCCGTCATTCCGGGGAATAAGCTCTTGAGAAAGTGGTCGTCAAAATGGGTATTGAATTCTTGACGACGGTTGACTTCTTCCTCGTGGATTTTGTAAAGTTTTTGTGCCAAGTCCGTTGCCCACTAAAAATCGAAAAAGGAAATTGGTTATAATATCGCTTTATAACGCTGTTGATAAAAAATGAAATAACAGTACAGAAGTCTTTGTGGTAAAAATACCTTCCTTGAGGTGTGGCACAGTTGCAACCCTGGCGCGAGCCGCCTCCTACTACTGACTTAGACTAGATTTTGACATTATAGTGACAGAATTATGTACGGGAAATTCTGCCAGTTTGCTCCATCACGTTCCTGTCACCCCGTATCGTTGCTCTGTTTAGACGCCTCCGTCGAACGACTGCTATAAAAGTGCGTATCACTGTGGCCTGTACCTTGAGGTGCGCCTGCGAGAAGGTGCGGCGCCGGACGACCTCGTGCACGGCGCGCACGAAGACCGCGGGCGCGCGGTGCAGCTGCGTCACGATGCTGAAGTAGCGCGCGAGCCGGTTGAAGCACTGGAACGACAGCATCGCGTGCGCGTCCTGCACCGACATCGAGTTCTCGATCAGCAGCACCGCCCTGTTAGTACAGCATGGACCAATTATTATAAACGATCCATTGTTGTTTATTTATATTCTATTGGAGTGTCTTAGGCCTGTTATAATAAACCGACATCAGCTAAGAACAAGCCGTCAAGCGCTTAATAGCACGAAGAAACCAAATAATATATTCTGCATTTTATTTGTGAAAAAAATAAAAATAAATAAACAGATTTTCAAATCTCGGCCTAAAGCATAGATTCTTAAGAGGATATGGGACGGCGGTTTCCCCATACAATCGTATTAGTCTGTTTTCTCCATGGATAATTACAATAGAGAAAATATTTTTGCACCCTAAAATCCATATGTGTCCGTGCCCTGTCCCTATGTTTTGCTTTTTTTCAAGAAACTAATAATTTGAAGAATAAGGAACCTCCAAAAATGGCAATAATGGCTCAGTTTTCGCGCCATCGTCGTCCGACATCCCGCAAATAAATTTGACAAATATAATCAAAAAACAAAAACATACCGACATAGCTTTAGTCCTTATTAAATTATTCGTAAAAAAAATTGGTCCAGGTTTGGAGGAGGAAACAGAAAACACGAGAGTAAGAATTAGACTGTTTTCATAGGTATGATCGTTCCAAGCTGCAGTTGTCCCTATCGTGTGTTATTGTAACCAACCTGACGGGATCCCTAAGCATCTATATCTCTCTCTACTTATAATATTCAATATTTCTTTAAAATGGCACGTGATACATCTAGCAGTAAGACCCTCACTACATTGCTGTGTCCATAATAAACCAAGATCTTTTAGAGTTTCGGAAGCCTCGAATTCAATCAACCCTACGACTCGCTCATACACCGATTTAGATGTAATTCAGTTAACTTAAAACAGGCATTAAGTAACGTGATCGCGAAGAGATAAATCTCTTCGGAATATTTACGAACTAACCCAAGTGGTAGCATCTTCCTTTTATAACCTTTTATAAAGAAAAGGAAGATACTTTGTATGGCATCATTTATATTTCTAAAAAATAAATGATGGCTGTAAATAAATAAATATACGTGTAAATATGTTGTAGTTATGATATGTATATAAATCCACCAAAGGTAGATAAGATTTCGTCGGATGCTGCCAAGCTAGATCCACGAAGCGCATAACGCCTCGGTCCCCCACATAAGACAGCATACAACAACACAGTGCGTTCAAAACGATCTATTGCAAATATACCTACTCAATATATTATTAATTTTGTGTATCGCCCAACTTCTCTACCAGAACGAACAACATGTCAACAACGACGCGAACGAACAAGCCTCCTCCACTACCGCCATACCCACCCTTGGCGAGCGGTCGGAACGACGGGAAACTTCTCCGTAAGCTTCTAGTCGCGTAATCATATACACCCATACTATACTACCATTCTATTATCGTTTTAATATTATTTTACTATTATTTTATTATTATAATATAATATTTTTTATTTTTTTTAATAATAACCTATTTTCCACTGAATAGTAAGATACGTATAGTTACATTATGGAATTCTATTCGAGAAGCAGCGCGGCGGCAATATAATAATTTTTCAATACCTATTCTCAAAGTTGCCCGTTGATGCCATAATCTCTTAAGTAACACCGCCAGTTGGTACAGTGGATCGTTTTTACAGGGATCAAAATGAACGATCGACTGTTGTTTATTCGGTTTTTTTATCTACGCTAGAACGACCTATAATTTTGATTCATTCGCGCATATCATCAACAATTCTGTCAAAAATAGAACAATGTTTAACTAAGATCTATAGTAACCGGCAGGATTTGAACCTGCGTCTCTCTGGGAATCGCGCCCTGAGCGCCTTGACCACTCGGCCACGGTTCACTTACCTGCCAGGGCCGAATTTTTGAGATATGCATCTTTTTCATCTAGTCTTCTAACGCGACTGTTTATGCCATCCAGTAACGATATATTGCAGTATCGAAACTACTTTCAAGGCCCATATTCGATGGTACACGAATGATACCCAGAGAGACGCAGGTTCCAATCCTGCCGGTTTCGCGAATTTTTGATATGTATTTAAGTAAGTTTATATATTTCATATTTACTAGCGACGCTGTCACCGGGTCAGATAACTTTGTGAGAATATACACGGGCCATGAAACCTGACAATCTGACCATGACTAAGTTCATTTGTGTCTATGACAATCTGTCTTATGTTTATGATCTTTTGTTATCACAGAGGTAAAGAATGAATTAGATTAGTGCATGACGTCAGTTTTATAAGAAACAGACAGAAACTTACTCCAGTCTAGCCTTCAATATATGTGAAAGTTCATCCTTGGACTTGGCGATGCGTCTTCTGATGTCAACCAGGAGTTGATGGCCTTCCAATAGCTTGTCCAGCTGACACCGGTGAGACTCAATTAGCGTAGGCAAAACGGACGGATCGCAGGCTGAATTCAACCGGTCGCGATACTGTAAAAATCATAGTGTTTATACTAATAAGTGTTGTCTGTTTCTACACCAAATTTTGGGTAAATTAATTTTGTAGGCATTGGAAACTGATGTAAAAAACTACACAGAATTATATAATTTTTGAAACTCCTTTTATAAAATACTTTTTTATATTATATCTACTATGCAGGACATAATAATATGTCTTATTGAAATCCAAATAGTTTCAACGATGACAAGTTCATTTCTTATCTTTTTACAGCATTTATTATGCACAAGATGAAATGAACAGAGTTCAAAATTTCTTGCTTATTGTGTTCAATACCTAATACTAACATTTTGTTATTATTCAAAGGTAAAGACATTAGACATAGTAACATTTCGTTTTTATTGAAAGGTTTAGAGCAAATTTACCTGAATTAAAGAAGCAGCTTGCTTGTGTTGATCCCTTTCTATTCTTTTCACTTCACTTTTCAGCTGATCGAGTCCATACAGGCGGTCTTCAATGCCCTTAATTTGTTTGAGACCGTGCACATTTGCGTATTCCAATATGTGATACAGTTCTTCTTCTCTTTCCTTTAAGGGCTCAGCATCGATCTGATAGAAATAGGACATTAATTATACTTTCTCATATAACTTTTCATTATATGTAATATGATCTATTGAATCTTGGTAATTTTTTTTATATACTCGTAGCAAGCAATCAAGCTAGCAACATTGTACCATGGTACCAGAGGAACCGCCAATGCGTCGCCGGCTTTTAAGAAATTTGTGTACCCTTAACCAGCCGTGAGTAATAGAATAGTAATAATAAATTAACATTTTTTCAGGAATCAATAGTGAAACAAGGAATTTTTATACTTTGGTCCTATCCATCTATGATTTCACAGATTTTTAATTTGATGAAAACTTAACGCTTTTGATTTCTTTAACCTGATAATACGACGATACGACTATATCTTAGATGAAAGCACGCTTATCTATTTGTATGCACTGATGGTTTTGATTGGTAAATTATTCCACGGTACGCCTCTGTCGGAAACAAGCTTCCAATTTGGGCACCCGTCCACTAAGGCAACTCTCGATTTTTTGTTAAATTAAAGTACATATCACGTTATCTACACAACTACAACCAAAATACATCCATCCTACTTAAGTAGATAGACGCCTCTGGAAAAAAAAAACTTACTAAGGCCAGCCCCTTCTGGCAATAATCGAGGATGTCTTGCAAGGAGTCTTCATTCCCTTGTGCCAGGATCCAGTGAAGCAGTGTGAACTCCTTCTTGCTCTCGACGGACGCTACTTTGAACGATTCTCCTACTTCAGACTCCTCGACTGGTTGCCCAGCTTCTAATGAAGTCGCTCCTTCATTACTTGTTGAAGGCTGCCTTTGTTCGAAGACTAAAATAAAGAAAAATTACAGTAAGTAAGTATCACTTAAGTTGAAATTGTAGTTTACTGCATATAGCAGACATTTGATTGATATAATGCATTTACATATAAATTTTAGCATAATTTATATTCATCAAAATACATTACATAGTCATGGAAACATAAAGTCAATAACGTAACGGAAAACCGACTTCCAACGCCACTGTAAAGTACAAAATAATTTTGATTTCTACCCACTATGTTGAAGTCGGGCGGGTATAACAAGGATAAGCAAAGTTGACGCATCAGACTCGAACAAGTTTACTTTACAGTGGCGTTGGAAGTCGGTTTTTTGGAAAGAATTTTTTTTTTTACTCTTTAGTGTCAGGGTTGAGGATTTGGAGTCAGAATTTTTTATGGGACCACCTCGAGAGCTTCCTTTAACGACTGATAGAAAAAAAATTCAAATCGGTTCCGAAACCACGAATATGCACCGACATACATTAAAAAAATACGCGCCGAATTGAGAACCTCCTCCTTTTTTGGAAGTCGGTTAAAAATTTGATTTTACTCCCCATAAATTTTCATACCCTGGGCTTATATATGCAAATCGATTCTAAAGGAGGTAAACTCCAAAAATACTGTACTTTTAGTGACTTTGAACACTGCTTTTCTATTTTTTATTCTTTCTGTATCTTGTATGGCAATTAAGAATTCATCCATTTATCTAGCAATTGTACTCTAATGAGCTATATGAGCAACATTACAGCATGCTATAGGGTCGCATGGTGCGATAATTTACCACCAATCGTCGGCAAATTGTCGAACCTTAACTATCCAATACAGTGTCGTCTCAACATTAAATTGTCTGTCGCATGCTGTAGCGTCTCATAATAATTGTTATCATTAATTATTGTAGCATGCTCCATTGTCACATGTTGTTGCTCTGGCGTGAAAATAAATAAGCAATCGAAAAACTAAATAGAATATAGAATATTAGTCATAAAGCACAAAGGCATTCAGTGTGCTCACTCTATAAATAGAGTAATACCAAGGTCTACATGAAATTAAAGATAACCTCAACTTATTAAACATTTAAATATATTCATCAATTGTCCATACAAGTATAAAATAAGCACACAAAAGAACAAGTCAATTTACTTCCGTAGTACAATATCTTGACATAATGAGCAGTCTAACATGATAATTTATAGCAAAACTAGCTTTTACCCGCGATTTCGCCCGCGTGGACTACACATATTTCGAACCTCTATTTTACCCCCTTAGGGGTTGGAATTTAAAAAATTCTTTCTTAGGGGATGTCTATGTTATAATTGCTATTAGTATGCCAAATTTCAGTCCCATTTGTAAAGTGGTTTGAGCTGTGTAGGCCCGCACTAAGTTAAATATGATACAAACAATATGATAAAAACAATGATGATAATGATTGATGTTTATATATATACATATATATATATATATATACATATATATATATATATATATGTATATATATAAACATCAATCATTATCATCATTTTTTTTATCATATTGTTTGTATATATATATATATATAAATATATATATATATATATATATACTAGCTGATGCCCGCGACTTCGTCTGCGTGGTTTAAGTTTTTTGTTATTCCCGCGGGAACGGAACTCCTTAATTTTCCGGGATAAAAAGTAGCGTATGTCACTCTCCAGGTCCTCACCTATACAACAAAAAAAGAATTAGCGAAATTGGTCCAGCCGTTCACGCGTGATGCCGTGACCAAGGGAAATAGGGATTTTTATATATATATATGTATATATATATAATTTTTTTATAAATATATAGATTTTATCTTAACTTTCATGGTATCTAATCAATCTATTACCATCTTCCTCTGACAATTTGAACACCCCAGTTCCAAAATCCGCAGTTCTGTTCTCCGAGCTGATATCCAAAGGTTGGTTGCATTTATAATGTGGGCCTTCTAAATCAGTCTCCTCAAATATGTCGAAACCAGAGAATCTATGCGCCTCTGCGTTTAACTGAAGGACAGGGAGTATTTGTATCTTGCCCAAAGATCTCAGCACATCATTTAATCTTAAACAAAAAATAAAAAATAATAATTATTAAAATAATCATTTACATTAATAAAAACCTGGAAATGGCATCAACGGGAACCTTTGAGAATAGGTATTGAACAATTATATTTCCGTCGCGCTGCGCCTCGAATAGAAACCCATAACACCCGATAGGGACAACTGCAGCTTAGACCGATAATACCTATATTGAATCCTTACTCTTGTATTTTCCTGTTTCCTCCTCCAAAACTGAACCGTTTTTTTCTTTTCAAGAATAATTTAAGGACTCAGTATGTTGGTATGTTTTTCTTTTTTTGATTTTATTTGTCAAATTTGTTTGCAGGATGTCGGACGATGAAGGTTCTTTTTTTTTCAAAAGGAAGATTTTGAAGGTTCCTTGTTTTGAAAATTATTAATTGATTGAAAAAAGCTAAATATAGGGACATGTTATGGACACATACGGATTTTATGGTGCAAAAATATTTTCTCTATTGTATGTATCCATGGAGAAAACAGATAAATACGATTGTATGGGGAAACTGCAGTTCCATATCCTCTTAAATCAGACATTTCAATTATGCAACTATCTACTGTATTATTTATTAAACAACCAGGGCACTTAGCGAAATTGGTTCAAGAATACAATAAATTCGGTATTTATTGTATTTTTGAACCAATTTCGACAAAAATGGACTGGCATAATTTTAAAATAAATTTTCAAGGAATAAATTACGTATACAATTGAGAAACACTTACGTATTCAATTTTTCGTGATAATCTTCCTTTTCCTGTCGTTGCTTCTTGAAAGATTCCTTGAAACTTGTCGATCTCTCGCAATATTCACTATAAATGTCCTCTAGGTTTGCAACAACTGCCGCCCAACCCTATATAAAATAATTTAGCTTTCTTATAAACTTTTAAGACTACTTTCGCAATTTGATTTGATGATAATCAATTCTTAATCACTACGCTATAGAAGCAGTCTAAGGAGATAGCTTAGGTTCGATTTGGTTTATATACCTAATAGATTACAATTTACCGAAAAATAATGCGTTAAATTGTAAGCAGTATGTTACGGTTCACAATCTGTCGACAGTTTACGTAATCTAACGCTTTTTACAATTTTACGGTGACATATATAGATGACCTCCATGGCGCAGTGTTGAGCGCTGTTGTAACTTGCGGAGGTCTAGGATTCGATCCCCGGCAGAGTAAACTTGGGAATTTATAATTTCTGAATTTTCCCTGGTCCGGGCTGGAGGCTTTGGCCGTGGCTAGTTACCACCCTACCGACAAAGACGTACCGCCAAGAGAATTAGCGTTCCAGTACTCTGCCGTGTAGAAACCGAATAGGGGTTCGGGTTTAATATAACTGCCATGCCTCTAAAAGGTGAGCCCGCTACCAACTGAGACTGCATCATCACTTACCAAACCATCAGGCGAGATCACATTCAAGGGCTAACTTGTAGTGGATAAAAAAAAAGATTAATTACCTGATGCTGTAAATGCTGTTCATGTACAAGTTGATCACAACTCCTGGATACTTCATGCGCCAGGTCGCTAAACTGCTCTGCTAAGGTGGCACAGGATATCACAGTATGAACATTTGGTAGTGAGGAGCAACACTTCTCAACTGCAGTCTTCAGTTCAGCAACCGATTTACCTTCAAAGGCGCTACGGATATCGCTTCTGAACTCACCCGTACTTTCTAGTTCCATTATTGGACTGAGGTCACACACTAAAACAATCCATGTTAACTTTAACTTACAAAAAATAAAGGATCAGTTGAGTATACCTTAAAACTAGGAGATGTTAATTGGAGAATGCACGATTGTGAAAATCCTGCATTGTCAAGTCAACATCTCCTGAACATGCTCTGCCGGGGTGAAACATATGTTGAGAATAATTTGGAAGATTTGTGCGGTGAACATCGCAACCTACAAGTGCAAGATACACACTGTACCACATAGATTTACCTACTCTGGCAGATTATAGCAAATTAAATTTCTAGTTCCTTTATTATCATGGACTTCGGCAAAGTAATGCGATAATATTCAATATCTTAAAAACTGTTTAGCTATTATGAAGGAGTTATTTTTATACGACTGCCTGAAAAAAGGAGTATATTGTTTTCAGGGTTCATGTATGTATGTATGTATGTGAGTTTGTATATTCCACCATAACTTCTATATGCCTGAACCGATTTTGATAAATGAGGTATCGTTAGAATTCCTAGTTTATTCCTAGCTTATTCCGGGTGACATAGGCTAGTAAAATTAAAAAAAAATTAATGGGGTGACCATGGTTCCGCATTAAATACTAAAGTTGAAAAAAAATATTCGAAAATAAGATTAACTAAGTATATAATCATCATCTAGAAAATGACGAGTAGATTCCAATAATATACAACACTATAGTTCAATATCCAGTGATTCACAAAAAATATCATTTAATAAAAATGTGAATAAGATACCAAAGGTAATTAATGACTGTGGTATCGTTACGTAGTAGCAGTGGTAGCCGTACTTCCATTCGAGGGGGATTTTTTACTACACGACTGCCCAAAAAAGGAGTGTTATGTTTTCAGGGTTTGTGTATGTATGTGTGTCTACAGCAGAGCAGTCGTATTTTTTAATAATTTTAATTATATTCACTTGTTTATTAGTTAAAATGACAATTTGATAACTATTTTACAATTAATCACATGCAAAATTGAAGCATTTTTCTTCATAAGTTGATAGTAAGTATATGGTTTTTAAATGTTACACACAATTTACAGACTATCCTATTTTTTAAATTGAAGAAAATAAACATCACAAAATTACTTATAACTAGATGATTCCCGCGACTTCGTCCGCGTGGACCAAATTTTTTGACTCCCGCGGGAACTCTTATATTTTCCGGGATAAAAAGTAGTCTATGTCCTTCCCCGGGATACAACCTACCCCTGTACCAAATTTCATTAAAATCGGTTGAACAGATAAATTTTTTGACTCCCACGGGAACATTTGAATTTTCCGGGATAAAAAGTAACCTATCCCTGTACCAAATTTCATCAAAATCGGTTGAACAGATGGGCCGTGAAAGCGTAGCAGACAGACAGACAGACAGACAGACATACAGACAGACACACTTTCGCATTTATAATATTAGTATGGATATAAAATGTTGGAGTAATTTTATATTATTTAAAATCATAATAACACAGCATAAGGGCTTAAAAGTGTTTACATAAAAACTGAATGATGCCCATGACTTTATCCGTGTGGATTTAGGTTTTTGATGGGAACTCTCGTAGGCACTCATCTCTGTACCAAATTCAATCAAAATTGGATGTAGGTATCATACCTCATGAAGGAATAAATACAGACACACTTTTATCATGTCAGTTTGGATTTATGTGATCAACTTATTACTGCATTAACTCAGACTTACTTGACTGTTTGTTTAAGTGGCTTTCCTTTACTGAAGGCTTGCAGAACATGTATATTGGGTTCGTGTCTGTGCCAGCACTGTACGAGGAAACCATATGATCAGACTGCAACACCTCTCCACCACTTACAAGGAGTACTAGAGAGGATGCTGGGATCTTAGTTTTCCTCTCTATGGCTGCTTTTAAGCTGGCCACACTGAAATGATAATAAATATAAAAAATGTAAGTATATCAAATAACTGTAAAAAATGTATATAATACACGCACAACAGACCCTCCAACTGGGGGTTTAAGTGCAGAAACCTGCCCAGCAGAATGAAAAGAATGTATATAATAAATATTCCTGCGGAAAGGCCTATGTTCAGCAGTGGACATCTATTCCACATGTAGAAATATGAATCCACCAGAAGAGAAACATGTCAAGCAATCCAGTTTCATCAGAGATCACAAGTTTTCTTTTACTTAATTCGGAGTCTCATTTCTTTTATTACATTTACTAGCGAATGCCCGCGACTTCGTCCGCGTGGTTTGAGGTTTTTTGGTTCCCGCGGGAACTCCTTAATTTTCCGGGATAAAAAGTAGCCTTCGTCCTTCCCCGGGATACAACCTATCCCTGTACCAAATTTTATCAAAATCAGTTGAACAGATACATTTGTTTGATTCCCGCGGGAACTCTTCAATTTTCCGGGATAAAAAGTAGCCTATGTGCTATTCCAGACTAAAATCTATCTCTGTGGCAAATTTCATCCAGATCCGTTCAGCCGTTCTGGCGTGATTGAGTAACAAACATCCATTTGAGGTTTTTTGGTTCCCGCCGGAACTCTTTAATTTTCCGGGATAAAAAGTAGCCTATGTGCTATTCCAGACTATAATCTATCCCTATGCCAAATTTCAGTCAGATCCGTTCAGTCGTTGGGGCGTGATTGAGTAACAAACACCCATACATCCATACATCCATCCAGACATCCATCCATACATCCATACATCCATACATCCATCCAGATATCCATCCAAACTTTTGCATTTATAATATTTATTATTTGATTAATATTTTATATTGTATCACCACTACAAGCCATTAACGTCACACTGTTGGACACAGGCCTCCACTCTCAAAGGAGAGAGGGAATTAGAGCTTAGACCCACCACCCTGCGCCAATGAGAGTAGGCGGGCTTTTTCTTTTTTTTTAAATAGGTATATAGGCTAGCGCTTGGCTGCAATCAGGCTTGCTTGCAAGTGGTGATGCAGCCTAAGGTGGAGCGCGCTTGCCTAGAAGATGCCTATTCACTCTTGATTTGAAGGTACCTATATTAAAAGAGGAGGAGAAAACGGAAGCCAGGAGGGCATTCCATATCCTAGCGGTTCGAATTAGAAACGAGGAAGCAAATCGCTTCGTACGAGCCCGCAGAATTTTGACTGCGTAAGGGTGCAGACCTAGTTGATGCCTTGCGGTTCGATAATAAAAAGGTGACGGAGGAACAACTATTATCATGTTAGTGATAATAACCAGGTTTTTGCTGTTTATACAGATGACAGACATATGCTAGTTGATATACTATATATTATTGTTCCTTATGTCCCATACAATTATGATAGTATATTTAAATATCAAAGTAATAGTAAAGTGTTCTGTTGTGTCAATTAATGACCCAATTTATACTTAATTATTATTTAATATTGAGTTCATATACTTGATTTTGATTTAAATCACATAATTTACGTTTAATTTTATACATTATGTACATTATAATATGCATAGAAGAGTTACACCGAGACTCAAACTATTGTGTACATCACAGTAGTATATATGAGGGAACAAGTGGCTAAAAATATAGGTTGTTGGGATGAAATTTGTTTCTGCAGATAGAAAATAAGGATGGGGATTTCCTAAGTGAGGATCAAATGACCCATAGCTTGAAGTCAGTGATCAACCACTATACTAACAGCTAGTTCATTTGAATTGTATTTGTTCACAAGTCCCTATGCATGATAATACTCATTTATAGATCCTCACCATACAGAATCAGTTATTTATATTCTCCTCTTTTCATCACAACACTATTTATTTTTACTAAAACTGTAAACCAACCTGTACATTATAGCTGGCCCACTTTTATAGAATCTTTACTGAGTCATTATACAAAGTGACACCACTCTATCACAGACACTACAGTCATTTTATTCTTATAAAAATCTCACTTTAATTAACTCACCTTTGTAAGGTCAGGTTCATATCATATGTGGTCATCTGACCAGCATCCACATGAAATACGTAAAGCATTTTTGTTTGATATTTTTGCAACCTATATTCAAGACACTATGCCATGCTCATTCATTTATCTTTCAAATAATTACCAAATACTGTAAGAAAACAATATACAAGTAAATACTTAAATAAATCTATGTAGTACATAAACTGAAGTCATAGAACAATAAAGTCTCATAAGATACAGATTAATACTCAGTATGGCACTTGAATAATAATTTTATCTTAAATGGCCTCAAAAATATTTGTGATCCAGTAAGTATTAAGTAAGTAGTATTTTGTACAGTATACTTAGTTGCAAAAACGCCTAAATCAATACCAGATGAAGCGTTTGTAATGTAGAATCATTTAATAACCTATTTTATATTATTTGTAATGTGATTTATACAAGTCGCAATTCTTTCTCAAAATAAACACGAACGTCACAACCAGTGCTGAACAACTGAAATCGATTATACACTTGTTACTTTCAATGTAGGATAACAAAACAATCCATTCAATAATGATAATATAAGCAATATAAAAGATAATATTATACAAAATCTGAAACTATTACGCCAAAAAGTCCAAGTAGAACGAAGACAGTTTTTTGCATCGAACAACAAAGGCACATGACATACACAAACACAACTCTTTAATAAGCGACGATCATTAGTATCAACGTTAACTTTTATACAATTACATTAACTAATGGCTGGGGGTTTTTATTATGCAACGTGCCAAAACAATATTGTGATAAATTTTAAAACACTGATTCTATGTCAACCAAAGTTCATTTCTACACAAAATCATCAATCACAATCACATCACCTTAGCAATTACTAATTAGCATTACAAACTGTCAAGCAGCTGTCAAATGTCAACGCTCTCGAGGTGCTGTCAAGTGTCAACCAAGGGAGCTTCTTTTTTATTTAACTGGTTTAACGGCTCTGGATTCTAGTCCTTCTGAGCCTATCATGTGATCAGCAGTGCGACCGCGTAACTTTTGCATCAATCATTAAAGGACTGCATCAATGCCAAAACATGGTTTTGGTTTCGCATATCATTGAGACCACTGAGACTGTCCGTAAAGGATCGTTGAGGACCAAAGATTTTGTACGTAAGTACTTATTACATCCATGTTGAGGACAAAACGTTTTGACATTGATGCAGTAACTATCGATAAAAATAATTGCTGAAAATTGGTGTCGCGTAAGGCTTTTGAAGTAGGATGTCGTTTATGGACCACGACAAACGTTAAGTCAAACTAGGCTTTCATTGATACGCCACAAGAGGTGTTTTTAGCTGTGACAGAACACTTGTCTCTTTTGACAGAAGGTGTCCGTTAATCGTTTTACTACTCATTAACTAAAATTAATATATTATAAGGATTTATATAGCTCGAATACGTATAGTCAGTTATGTAAAAATAGAAAATACTATTATTTCAAGCAAGTAGGCATGGAAGATTGGAATGACTTCAAAATAATATTTAATTTAAGACATTCTATTGATAATTATTTAGCTTTACCATGGTTATAGGTTATATAAGTAGGTACCTAGTACCCTAATAAAATATTCTCATCGGCAGTATTATATTACCAACTCACGCTACTAAACGCTACTAAAGAAATATAATAATTGTACGACAAATACATAATAATGCAATTCAAGTAATAATATTACATCAATCAAATAATAATAATAATAATAATAATAATCGTTTATTCATCTATTTTTATTTATGTAAGTATATTATAACTCCTTTGGCCATACCTATATGTATTTATTTTGTTTGCGGGCGTGAGAGCTAAATTTATACCGATAATAATAATAATAATAACGCCGCATGAGATGGACGTCTCAAATGAACGAGAATGTCATGCGTGCGTACTACAGGGCGACAGGAGGGGAAACCGGACGGACTGGCTATCGAGCGGCAATGTACCGTGAGTTCCTGCTGCTTGAGCCGACTCTAACTGTCACGGAGCAAAACCTGGCAGATCGGGCTCGGTATATTCAGCGTTCGAACATCTTTAACGCTACCGAGCTCGAACGGTTACGACGTGAGGCTGTTCCCGAGGCGACAACTCCAACAACAGAGCAAATCGTCTCTCCAGCGGTACCTAACCGCGAGGAGATAGTTACTCCCTCCCATGATTTGCCTGTTGAGGAAAGCGCCGAGGAAACAGTTTCCCTTGATTTAGAGCGGATGGGAAGGATCCTAGAAGAGGCGATTTCTGAAATTCGAAACGCTCCTCTAGAGAATCGTCCGCGGCTCTCCCGCCTTACGCTGAATGTAGCGACGCGGGATGTCATTGAGGCCATCAACCAAATGCTGCCCCAACATCTAGTGAACAGCACTGGCTTGGATGATACGGCTTCTATTCTCTTCGGTGCGGCTTTAGCCGTGCACCGATTTATCGGAGCCAAGACCCCGGGCCCGGGATGCGCTGCTGTTGCAAGACGCAACGCGAAACCGGCCTGGAAGAAGAGAATAGAACGCCGTATCAACCTTGCCAGAGGCCTCATTGGCAGACTGCAAAGCTTCAGGTCGGGCAATACCAGGCCAAGGATTATGCGCTCCGTTAGAATTGCCTACAACGGGCTTGGGGTTAGGTTGGACCAGCCCGACATAACCCAAAAGTTAACGGAGCGCATCGACGACCTGAAGCAGAAAATCGCTGCATGGGGGAACCGCATACGACGATACTCGGAAAGAGTCGAGCGCTTTCAGCAAAATCGTCTCTTCTCGAGTGATCAGAAAAGGTTCCACAAAAGATTGGAGTGTCCAGCAGTCTGCTCTACCTCTCAACGGCCGAGCCCGGCAGACCTCGTTGCTTTCTGGCGGAGTGTGTGGTCGCGAGAGGTTGAGCATGAAGAGGGCCCTTGGATTGCGGCGATAGAGCGTGTTACGGCGTGTGCCGTAATTGAACCGATGAACCCGGTAGCCATCTCTACGGAGGATGTAGTTGGTGCCTTTGATTAGGTATATAGAGTATACCTAATCAAAGGTTGGTGCAGTAAGCCGGGCCCCGAACTGGAAAAGTCCGGGTCCCGACGGGCTGCATCACTACTGGCTTAAGGGTTTCTCGGTTTGCCATGCAACCTTGGCTCGACAATTCCAAGAAGCTCTCGAGCAGAGGATGCTCCCGAACCTTTTCACTACTAGGATCACTCACTTAGCTCCAAAGTCTACGGATGCCGCTGATCCGGCAAAGTACCGCCCCATTACGTGCCTTACGACCATCTATAAGACACTAACATCCGTTCTGAGCTTCAAGATATCTCGTCATGTAGACGAAAATAACATCATGTCTGAGGCTCAGAACGGATGTCGGGGGGGTAGCCGTGGTACTAAGGAGCTCCTTCTAATCGACTCCGTTGCGGGGCAATGAGGGCTACCGTTTTTATGCTCACTAGTTGGCGCCACTTGCGAGTAAGGTCCTGAAGTATAGCTGTATATTCGGTAAACAAGCATATTTCTGAAAAAAAGAAGTCTTTTTTAAATAGTAAACATACAGGAACCAGGGAAATACTAACCTATGAATTAGCTGTTCGAAAGAATCCGCTTAATTTTGCACCTATTTTTCTTAGCTACGCTTTCAAAGCACAGAGCACTGGCATTCTTTGGCACGTATCTTACATCTTCCATAATTAATCGGTTATTGCTAAATATTCATAACATTAATTAAATAATTAGACCCGCGATAAAAGCCCAGTGATATTTGACATTTCGGGGACCTCACACTACACTAGCGCCCCTAGCGGCGAATTTAAACGCGGTAGCCCTGATTGGTCAAACGCAACCGTCGGAACTTCTCCGCCGCCTGGATTGATTATAAAAAGGCATTCGACTCGGTGCCCCATTCATGGCTCTTGAGGGTCCTTGAACTGTACAAAGTCGATGGTACAGTTCGAGACTTCCTCAGGGAATGCATGGGGCAATGGAGTACGATCCTTTGTCTCCATGGTGAGCGGTTGGCGGCTGCCGATGACCGGATAAGGATACGGCGCGGGATCTTCCAGGGTGACCGTCTGAGCCCACTTTGGTTTTGCCTGTCTCTGAACCCACTCAGCTCACTACTGAAGAGTTCGGGGACGGGCTTTCAGTTTCGGAGGGGAGGGACAAGAGTGCCTCACCTATTCTACATGGATGACCTCAAACTGCTGGCACCCAATGCTGCTCGCCTGCAAGAATTGCTGAATGTCACCACTGAGTTCAGCAATTCTATCAGGATGGAGCTTGGGCTGGACAAGTGTGCGATCTTACATGTGGTGAGGGGGCAGGTTACTCACTCGGCTGAGGTTAATCTCGAGCCATTGAACATTAGGACCCTCTCCGAAGCTGAATCATACCGGTATCTGGGTATGTCGCAATCGATAGGAGTGAATGAGGCGGACATGAAACAGTCTGTTTGCGAGGCCTTCTTTGGCCGTCTGACAAAAATCTGTAAAAGCTTTTTGTCAGGCGCCAATAAGGTTCGAGCCTATAACGGCTGGGTTATGCCCGTTCTCATGTACACCTTTGGCGTACTCAGATGGACTCAGACCGAACTTGACGCCCTGGATAGAAAAGTCCGCACGACTATGACTCTCTATCGCATGCATCACCCAAAGTCGTCTGTGATGAGATTGTATATCCCCCGGAAATGTGGTGGTCGAGGCGTATTAAGCGTCAAGACCATGCATAACCGGGAGATAGCCAATCTCAGAACATACTTCGAGACGAAGAGGGAGTCGCCCATGCATAGAGACGTCATAGAATGTGATAAAGGACTTACTCCCCTATCCTTAGCCAAAATCGAGTGGCAGACGCCGGTGGTACTTGGCACCTCTGACCGGGAGACCGTATGGATGGAGAAGGAGTTGCACGGACGCTTTTTTAAAGCTCTTAATGAGCCACACGTCGATAAAAAAGCGTCCGTGCAATGGCTGCGCTTCGGTGACCTCTTTGGGGAAACCGAAGGTTTTGTCTGTGTGATACAGGATCAGGTAGTTAAGACGCGGAACTACCGAAAGTACATTCTGAAGGATGGCACTCACGACATCTGTCGAGCCTGTCGCCATCCCGGTGAGTCACTCAGACATGTGCTTTCGGGATGTTCGGCGCTTGCTAACACTGAGTATCTGCACAGACACAACCAAGCGGCCAAAATCCTTCACCAGGAGCTTGCACTGAAGTACGGTCTCCTGGATGAGAGGGTGCCGTACTACAAGTACACGCCGCTGCCTGTACTCGAGCGTGACGGAGTCCGGCTCTATTGGGACCGGTCCATCATCACGGACAGGACTATTCTAGCGAATAAGCCTGACATCGTGCTGTTGGACCGGGCACAGTCGCGGGTGTTTTTGGTGGACATCACCATTCCATATGACGAGAACCTTGTGAGAGCTGAGACGGAGAAAAAACGAAAGTATCTCGATCTGGCTCACGAGGTATCCGCCATGTGGCATGTGGAGTCCACTGAAACCATCCCAATCGTTATATCTGCGAATGGGTTAATCCCAGTCAGCCTCGCTCACCATCTGAGGCGACTGGGGTTCCGTGGCAGTTCGCTCGCAGCCAGGATGCAGAAAGTGGTGTTGCTAGACTTGGCTAGGATGGTCCGCCGGTTTCTCAACCTGTCCCCCTGACCCCCGGCCGTCTGGTCTCCCCTGCCGGGGTGTAATCTTCCGCCCGCTACAATTATTTATTTGTGTAATGTGTATGTAAGTTTATTCGACATCTCCTGAAGATGCTCCGGTGTCGGGGCGAAACGTGCGTCGAGAATAGTATAAAAGTCTTGTGTGGTGGTGCATGTGAGTGGTGGTGGCATTGCTTGCTTGGGAACTTAGCTTTCTTGCTTGGTTGGGAAGGTAAACGGTGCTTCTCTTGTAACTGCATGCTTGACCATACAGATTATTTTTTCTGTTGGCGGATTATAGCAAAATAATTGTATTCTTTTCTTGCTTATTCATTTCTATTTATTTACGTAAGTTTATAGATTTTTTGGCCTTATTTATAAAATGTATTTATTTTGTATGCGGGCGTGAGAGTTAAATTCATATCGATAATAATAAAACCAATCTATATATTTATTTTAAAATAAATAATACAAAGGTTTCTTAAATTACCCTAGACCCCCAAACTAGGATAGCCCGTATCTTGGGGGTTAGTCGCTTCCCAGTAATTGTGCAATATATAATATTATAATACTTAGGAACAGGAACTGAATCAAGGTAAATAACATCAATTATATAAATATACAATTTAGCAAACAATTGTTTGTTTGTACACACAAACAAACAATTGTTTGTCTCTGTGTGTGTGTGTGTGTGTGTGTGTGTGTGTGTGTGTGTGTGTGTGTGTGCGCGTGTGTGTGTGTGTGTGTGTGTGTGTGTGCGCGTGTGTGTGTGTGTGTGTGTCTAAGCGTATAAACTTTACATTACATTTTCAGTAGCTTCGTAATTAAGATTACTCAACATGTTAAAAAGTTTATTTCTAAGTCCATGACTATTAGTACGTACAATTTTGAGCTTGTCATTAATATTTTTATATAGGAATTGTCCCAGGTAGGTAAATTGACGCTGAGCAAATGCACTGTATGTTCGGGAAATGTGTATAATATCTGGTCGACGTCGAGGAGTATTGTCTGGTGGTGGGATTTTATGAGACCGGTGGAATCTGGCAACACATCTGTCTATATACAGCTGCCGTACTGTGAGTAATTTGGAATCTTGATATAGTGCCTGTGTGGGGAATCTGCGTGGTTTACCTAGCATGACTTTTATGATTGCCCTTTGAGCTCTTTCAACTTCGATCATATGCGAGGTGGCTGCTCCTCCCCACGCTGATATGCAATAGGTCAGAAGGGATTGGCACAAGGCTTTGTAAACCTGTGTCATTATTTTTTTATTCACAACATCACGGAGGTTTCTAAACACCGGGATCAGCCTTCTGACTCTATTAGATAATGAAATAAATATTTTAAATGCGAAAGTTTGGATGTTTGTTAATCAATCACGCGCCAACGGCTGAACGAATCTGGCTGAAATTTGGCACAGAGACATTATAGTGTCAGCTTTGTGTTTAAATTTGATTTGAATTTTTAGAAAAGATAAAAGATTATTAATTTTAATTTATTTATTGACGAAGGTTTAATTAGGCGGATATTTGACTCATTCGATGTATTTCACTCGGTTCGTTCTTTGGCGGGGATACGCCATGTTGGAATTATTCACACAAATGCGAGTATTTTGACGATTGAAGGTTAGTCTCCTACCGGCAGACTCAGCGATTATTGAATACTTATGTGTTTAGATCGCAATTTGATTTAGAGCTTAGCAGTAGCAACTGCAGTCTGATCAAATGATTAATTTATTGTTGTTGTGATGCCTTGGCCAAGTTTTATACTTATTACTTTGTTTACATTAAATCTCTCGTGAAACCACTACACGTTATGACCATTCGCTCGTGCACGTTTTGAAGAGAGTACAAACATATTTAGAAGTAATTTTAATTATTTGCCTACTTCTGTAATTATGCTTACAATAGTCTGGAGTAGCACATAAGCTACTTTTTATCCCGGAAAATTAAAGAGCTCCCGCGGGAACCGAAAAACCTCAATTCAGTCGGACGAAATCGCGGGCATTAGCAACTTGTTGCTAACTTTAAAAAAAAAGTTACTATGTATACTTTTTTAAAATCTTTATTGTAAACAATACAATAGAACTTAAAGCTAGCTAGCCTAACCTAATTACTATTTTAAATCACTTTCCTGATCCTTTGCGCAAAAAATTATGATCTAAGATATTAGAAAATATCCATAGAAAATTTCAGTATCTCGAGATATTTCTAGCTTATGGTACCTTTGATTGTATTGTAAAAAGAAACTTTACTAACATTCGCGCATGGCTTCATAATACAGTATTTTGTAATATTAATTTATCAAAAAACAAAACCAAATAATAAATAGAAAATCACAAGATACCACAGACTAAAATATCACTTGGTTAGATATGTAACGCAGTTTTTGGAAGACTACGATGTCGTGCCTCACGGATCATCTTTGACTATGTAAAAATCAAAGAGGAACATATTTACTACGGGGAGGGTTAAACCGTAGACAGAGAGAAGTATATAGATCAAGCCTTTGTGTACATCAATAATTGATCTATGATATTATTTCTTCCATGGTATTTACCAATGGAAGAAATTCAGACTTAAAGTTACTTTTGTAATATCCATAGATGTACGGAAAAGACCTTTGATTTTATCTATATATATAAAATTCAAAGTCCTGACTCATAGAATATACGTATATACTGGGGAACTTTTTCAGTCTTTATTTCACAATTTTGAATTTTTTTAACAAATTTTATAAAAATGATTTTTTTTCAATGCAATACAACATATTTTATTTAAGAGTCCACAGAGTCACATATTATTTTACTAGAAACCAAAGCTACAAAGCCATTTAAAAATAAAATAAAAGTAACGTCAAAGGAGGGTCAGCCTTACGCCATCTACAGTGCGACATGTATAACTCGGCACAGCTGTGCGCCACTGTGCTCAACATCAGTGCTGCCATTAGATAGAACACTCTCGGTAGAGAGTATTATGTTCTGTGATAGAACATGACACTAAATTTGGGAAAAAATATATTCATTGCGAATACTTAGTTTAAATGATAATGTTGTCTTTCATTTTGTTTTAGTTATTACTCAGTATTTTTCCATAGTATATAAACACCATAAATCATAAGTTCAGTAACTTTCGGGATTAGATTAGCGGAAAGATTTTTTGAATAATTCAAGAGGAGGTAGGTAGTAGGTATACTTAAATGAAATACATCCTTGTTTTTTAAAAATTGTATACAAACTCATATAAACAAGTAATAAAATTAAAAATTTTAAAAAAACCCACGACGAACTGCAGAGCTCCATTATACCTTTGACCTTTATAACTTTGAAACAACAATTAGAACGTAGCAAACGTATATATGACATAATATCTAAAACACAAAACTGCATCTTTGACAGCTCAGTAGTTTTTTTGACCAGTGTGGTGGACTATGGCCAAACCCTTTTCAAATGGACAAATCAAAAGAGTCCAAACGCGACGGGTATACGATGAGAATTTAAGGAGTTCCCATGATCGCCTCCTGACTCCATCATGATACCCTGGGCAGCATCTAGGTACAAGCTAAATATATCTAAAACAAAAAGCCCGCATCTAAATCAGCACAGTAGTTTTTGAGAAAAATGGTAACATATTGAAAAAATAAAATCATAGACTACAGCTCAGCTTTGTTGTATATGGTCCTAAAATATATCTAAGAACCTTCTCACAAGCTATACACATCTAATGAAAAAAACCGCATTTCAATCGGCCCAGTGCTTTTTGTAAAAATGGTAACATATCGAAATATTAAAATCATAGAGACAGCTCAGCTTGGTTGTCTATGGTCCTAAAATATATCTAAGAACCTTCTCTCAAGCTATATATATCTAACTAGTATTTCGCCCTGTACGCGAGCTGCTTTACAAGTAGTACAGATTTTACTGTACTAAACTGAATTCATTTATTATGGTGATAACAAAATAAATAAAAATGGCGCTGATTTTTTAAAACTTTGGTAACAGTTTCCTGTTTCGTAACCCCAGGGAGCCCTAAATATCGATTTTGAACGAAATCGGTCAATTAACACAGAATTTCAAAATGGCGCTGATTTTTTAAAATTTTGGTACCAGTTTCCTGTTTTGTGACCCCAGGGAGCCCTAAATATCGATTTTGAACGAAATCGGTCAATTAACAAAGAATTTCAAAATGGCGCTGATTTTTTTAAAATTTTGGTACCAGTTTCCTGTTTTGTAATCCCACGAAGCCTTAAATATCGATTTTGAACAAAATCGGTTAATTAACAAAGAATTTCAAAATGGCGCTGTTTTTTTAAAGTTTGGTAACAGTTTCCTGTTTTGTAACCCCAGGGAGTCCTAAATATCGATTTTGAACGAAATCGATCAATTAACAAAGAATTTCAAAATGGCGCTGATTTTTTTAAATTTTGGTACCAGTTTTCTGTTTTGTGACCCCAGGGAGCCCTAAATATAGATTTTGAACGAAATCGGTCAATTAACAAAGAATTTCAAAATGGCGCTGATTTTCTAAAATTTTGGTAACACTTTCCTGTTTTGTGACCCCAGGGAGCCCTAAATATCGATTTTGAACGAAATCGGTCAATTAACACAGAATTTCAAAATGGCGCTGATTTTTTAAAATTTTGGTACCAGTTTCCTGTTTTGTGACCCCAAGGAGCCCTAAATATCGATTTTGAACGAAATCGGTCAATTAACAAAGAATTTCAAAATGGCGCTGATTTTTTTTAAATTTTGGTACCAGTTTCCTGTTTTGTAATCCCACGAAGCCCTAAATATCGATTTTGAACAAAATCGGTTAATTAACAAAGAATTTCAAAATGGCGCTGTTTTTTTAAAGTTTGGTAACAGTTTCCTATTTTGTAACCCCAGGGAGTCCTAAATATCGATTTTGAACGAAATCGATCAATTAACAAAGAATTTCAAAATGGCGCTGATTTTTTTAAATTTTGGTACCAGTTTCCTGTTTTGTGACTCCAGGGAGCCCTAAATATAGATTTTGAACGAAGTCGGTCAATTAACAAAGCATTTCAAAATGGCGCTGATTTTTTAAAATTTTGGTACCAGTTTCCTGTTTTGTAATCGCACGAAGTCCTAAATGCAATAAACCGCATCTCAATCGGCCCAGTACTTTTTGTGAAAAATGGTAACAGTGGTTGAAAAATTAAGATCATAGACTACAGCTCAGCTTTGTTGTCTATGGTCCTAAAATATATTTAAGAACCTTCTCACAAGCTATACACATCTAATGCAAAAAACCGCATCTCAATCGGCCCAGTACTTTTTGTGAAAAATGGTAACATATTGAAAAAATAAAATCATAGACTACAGCTCAGCTTTGTTGTCTATGGTCCTAAAATATATCTAAGGACCTTCTCACAAGCTAAACATATCTAATGCAAAAAACCGCATCTCAATCGGCCCAGTACTTTTTGTGAAAATTTTTAACACATAGAAAAATTAAGATCATAGACTACAGCTCAGCTTTGTTGTCTATGGTCCTAAAATATATCTAAGAACCTTCTCACAAGCTATACACATCTAATGCAAAAAACCGCATCTCAATCGGCCCAGTAGTTTTTGTGAAAAATGGTAACATGTTGAAATATTAAAATCATAGACTACAGCTCAGCTTGGTTGTCTATGGTCCTAAAATATATCTAAAAACCTTCTCACAAGCTATACGTATCTAATGCAAAAAACCGCATCTCAATCGGCCCAGTACTTTTTGAGAAAAATGGTGACAAAAAAGTGCACAAACAAACAAACAAACACACAACCTCTTAGGGCAAACACATATACCGTCTCCGCTTCGTCGAGGGTAATAAATATAATACATCTACTACTTGTATCTGATCAGTTTCTAGTAGTAGTAGTACCTACAGCATAGGGATGTTAGGAGATGCAATAAAACAATTTTGTTTATTAGGATTGATGATGAATTTTTATTATTCACATTTTGAATAAAAGTAATCAAAAGTGATCTTCTAAATCTTCAAATTTCGAAGAATTGCTATCAGATGATGTGTCACTGTCACTATCGAGACATTAATAATTTAATATTCACTAATTCGGTGTCATCATTGCGATATACATCCAACCTCTCAACGTGATCAAAATGTGCCTTCCACGTAACCGCCGTTACAGCTTGAAAAACATCTTGCTCCAGATTTATTATATCTGTTTTGGATCGACCCACATTGTTTTCCTGAAATAATTAAAAACGTACTCATGAAATTGGTACACGTTACAGTATATTATAATATTTCTTTTAGTTGTTATTAACTAAAAGAAATATAGTTATTATTAACTAGGCTAGCGTTTTACCAGTATCTGACTTGGTGTCTGATGGTTAAATAACTAAATAAGTAAGGTAAAGGACTTGTCCAAGATTGGGCCTTGAACATGAACCAAGATGATTTTAATACACGTGAATAGAGATCCTAAAATATTGAATAATTTACACATTTTTAAAGGACCCCATTTTGGAGAAAATATTATTTTATTTTGTGGCTTTTTTAGATCTTTGCCTGAATCTTATCAACAGTAAAATAAAAAAAACTTGTTTGTCTTTGTCACGTATGTCACAGAATGATTGTCAAATGTCAATGTCAGTTTTGTATGACATTAAAGTGACAGTAACAGGTGTCAGATTTGATAGATCTACACATCTAGGGTGCGTTCCACTAAGCGTTCACAACGATCACGCTCACGACCGCAGTTTTTCCCGTTCTTCTTGCGTTACTGTCGTAAACTCAAGTGGTATGGATTGTAGAGCGTTTTGAGCGTGGAGGTAAATAATACAAACGGCGAGTTAGTAAAAAGAAAGCAAAAGCTTTAAGAGGTTAGGTTATAATCTGTATAAGCCTTGAAAATAAACTGAAATAATTATTGTTTCAATCGATTTATATTGAAAAAAATTATAATTTAATTTTTTCACTAACTTAAAGAAGGCTAACTTAATTTTCATTTCTAAAGTTAGTTTATATTATTGGCAATCAAGGAAAAATGTATACATGAAACATTCACTTCTACTAAAATATCTCTTTCCGCATGAAATAACGTAAGTTTCACGGTCGCCATCTTTGATGCTTTGAGTTTTGAAAATCCCGCTAATTTTCTCAACGATCAAGACGACCCTTTTTAGATGGGGTGTCGCGAGCTTCGCGTGAGCGTAAGTCATGACGTCATAAGTGACGTCTTCGCCGTGACCACAACGACCGCGGTCATCATGTGGAACGACTAAAGAAGCGATCGTTGTGGGCGCTTAGTGGAACGCACTGTAGAAAAAGTTTTAGTGTTGCAATCCATCGAAAAATATTTTCTACAAACGATATTTTTCATAATTAATTTAAAAAAAAACGGGGTTCTTTAAAATTTTTATTTAATTGGCGTTTAATGTTATATATTTTTCTCTTTCACGAGATAGCAGTTTGGTTCTGGATCATTGACACTCAGAATAAAAAACCACCCTCCATACTGAACTGGGACATGTCATTTGTACATGAAGCTGACAACACTTACGAGTCATTGCCGTTCCGTATTTATAGATTTTAGTGGTATATTATGCATGATGACGGTAACCAAGAATCAATGAAATTATGAATTTATCTAATGAAATAGGATTCATGGATTTAAAACGTATTTATTTTTCTATTTCGAGTGAGATTGCTATTTATTTTGATAAAATAAAACTATAAAATACAGCAATCCGCCATATTGCATAAAACACAAAGAAGCGAATGACGTCACAATTGTTTGTTTTCGAGCTTTGAAAATCACACTATTGCTTACTGCACACTTCACAGAGTACATTGGTAATAACAATAGTGACGTCACAACGACGCCATGACACCGCCGAACGTTTTGGCGTGAATTTTAAAATTTAAATTTCAAATGCTAATTTTATCTACCAAACTTTATTTTTCTGCTGAAATAAGATATTTTTTCAAAATAGTAGATACTTCCGAACATAATCTGACCATTTTTCAAAATCAGTCATCATGCCTATTACTTTATTTTTCTCACATTCTTGAGCACAAAACGAATGCACTTTTAGAACTATCTCTCTAGCACTACTTTTTATCACTTTTAGCATGATTACTGCTAAGTATTTTACAAAATATATTATATGCAACAAGGTCAACATGAATTTTCAAGTGTCAAAATGAATTTTAAAGATGGTCGATTTAGTTCCTAAAAACGCCACCGCCAACTTATACTTGTGGCAGTGTTCATAAAAACTAAGAACTATTCGAATTAGTTTTAAATACGTGTCCTATAGATGACACCACTTTGCATACATATTTTTTGTAAAGCTGAAAATACAGGAGATTCACCCCCTGTACCCCCTGTACTGACTGACTGACTCATAGTGTATTATCCATAGATAATACACTATATACTAGAGATTCATTAGAGCCCATAGATAATACTAGGTATTATCTATGGACTGACTGATTGACTGACTAACTTATATATTATCAACGCATAGCTTAAACCGCTGGGATTTCAAATTTAGAGGGTGTGTTCTTCATGTTCAAGGGTTTTTCGAAATTCTACCCCCAAAGGGGTTAAATATGGGTTGGAAGTTTGTGTGAAAGTCCGTCATTTTTTAAGTTATATCCATGAAACTTAATATTTGAGCTACTGGTTTGAAAATGAAGAAATACGTTATTGGCGATTTTTTATAATTCTACCCCCAAAGGGTTGAATGGATGAAAGTTTGTATAAAAGACCATTAATTTACGAGATATTTTTCAAGTTTAATCTACGAAACCAATTGGTATCCTGGCTTTCGGTAAAAAAATAAATGAGGATGTGTGTCACAAGTTTTTAAAAATTCTACCCCCAAAGGGGTTAAATAGGGGTTGAAAGTTTATAAGAAAGTCCGTCGTGTTTCAAGCTATAGCCATGAAACTTGGTATTTGGGCTTCTGGTTTCAAATCATACGGATACGGATTTTCCATTTTTTGAAATTTCTATCCCCAAGGACGTCAAATAGAGAGTTTGTCCTTCAATCACGCCGCAACAGAGCAACGGATCGACACGATTTTCTGCATGGGTATAGCTGAGTACCTGGAGAGTGACGTAGGAAAATCCCGGAAAATAAAGGTTTTCCTGTGGGAATTAATAAACCTATGCCACGCGAACGAAGTTGCGGGCGTCCGCTAGTATTATATAAAATCAAAGGAAAAACTACGAGTTGGTGTCCCTCTTGCACATTACATATTTTTAATGGCTGTGTGCGAAAGGGACCAACTCGTAAAAGTCTTAAAAGTGGTATTTTTCTACCGTTTTCGAAACCATCTTTTCGGCCTTCTTAATAAATACAGAACGCTAAATATAAAACGTTCCCAATGTTTCTGAATTTGGCGGTAAAATCCATAGTCTACTTTAGAATACTTCATAGTTCATAATACCGGAAAAGCCACGGAAAATCAAAGAATTCACACAGGCTTTATTATTTACCCACAAAGTTATTCAAGTAACAATGTTTCTGAATTTGGCGGTAAAATCCATAGTCTACTTTAGAATACTTCATAGTTCATATACCGGAAAAGCCACGGAAAATCAAAGAATTCACACAGGCTTTATTACCTACTTACCCAGAGTCAAGTAACATGATAGTACCTGCTTAGGTACTTATTTAGCAAGAAACATGAGGTACTTATCGTACTTAGTACTTAAAACAGAAGCCTACCTACTTATTGGGCAATATTAGCGTTCTCGTCTATGGTACTTACCCTAAAAAATGCGGCGTAATTAATATGTTTTTTATATACCAAATGCCTGCCATACTACTGCAATTTATTTGCAATACTGCAAAATGTATGCCAAATTACAGCTTTCTAGTCTAGTACTAACTTAACAGCCAAGCTGCGGACGGACATGGCTCAACAATAGGGATTCCTTGTAGACTACGGAACCCTGGAAGGCCATCTGCAGAAACTTTTATCACACTGATGCTTGTAATGACGACATCCAAATCAGGCAATTCTGAGGCAGCTGGGTCCATATTAATTAAGCAGAATACCTACAGGCATAATAGTAATATCAAAAGTTTTTTTGACCTATAACTTTAACTTAAAGGTAGGTAAGTATAAAGAATAATGCAAATAATAAAGAATTTTATTTAATAAATATCCTTTTTGAAGTCTGGTAAAAAATATAATAAAAGTACCTATACTTTGATATGGTAAAAATTTAAAAAACATTCAGGAAATACGTAATATCTGTACGAAACAATAATAATCTGCTGCTCCTGCTCTAAGCAAGCAAACTTCTCTGCTTCAAAATGATTCAGATAGTGTCTAAAGTGTATTAGCACAATCTTACCATACCAACTACAAATCTGCTAGCATTAGTAATATGCTTATGTATATCTACTATACATTTTTACAATCAACAATAATATGAATTATTACTAAACAACAATGATTCTTTTCCTCAATACCTATTATGTGCATCAATTTAGCAACTTCATAAAATAATATTATTAAATATGTAATTGTGATTTCTGTCCAGGTTATTAAATATTTGTATAGTGTTATTTACTGACATTATTTTTTGATTATTTTCATTTGTAATCATTGCAAGCTAAGGTAAAGAATATTTCTATTATCTTATGAAATTATTATTCTAGAAATTTCTGTTGCAACCATTAGTAACTATCTCTCAAGGCATTTGAAATGCCTTTAATTTGAATTTATCACAGATAATAAATTATCAGCCATGTACTTGAAAACAACAACAGACATAATTATATTATAGTCTGATCACTATGGGGGAGAGCATAAAGTACCATAATATATAAAGTAATGGTATCCTTAGTAGACAAATAGATACCTAACATAAGAAAATATTAAATCAGTATCGAGTATCATGCTTTTAAATAAAAAGTTAAAAACTTAAAACAGACCACCATACCTACTAATAATTAACAAAACTTTCAATTGTTTACTTATTTTACTTATTGGTTTAATTATTTTGTTTAGTCAAGGAATAATTTATATAGAATAATAAAAAGAATAGATACCCCTGCTCACTTACACATTATTCTGATTTCTATACTTGTAATATTATCTTGAAACATAATTATTCTCTGAATTACAACTTATATTTTAGTTTAACTCATATAAATGCTATACAGAATTCAATAGGTAGTCTTTCTTTGATTTATAATTTGATAAAATTATAATTACAAATGCAGTCACTTTATACTCAGTAAATCTGCAATTCAAGGTGATATCTTTGACCCCTGCATAATCACTTTTACGTGACAACAAGAACAAAATTTTGTATCATGAGTTGTGATGTATAAATATGATGTTATATATTATGTAACATTGACTTTTTTATATAGGTAGTTTCTAGTGTTAGAATAAAATACTTAAGACTGAATAAATATTTTGAACTTACTGAGTATAATCTTCATTTAGGAGTATGTCATAACAATTGTGACCTCAAAATGACCTTTGATAACACTGTACAGTTTAAGCTGGAATGTTGTAAATAAATTGTCTTTAAAGTATTTTCTGCAGAATTAATAAGCATTTACACATAATATTAACATAATATAATAAGCAGATATTGAATTTGAGCAAAAAATACCTTCACCATACAAAACAAGTAGAATATCTTCAATGAAGTGTAGGCTTTTGCCATTTATAGGAACCTGAATATTTAAAGTTATATTCAGCCAACTTAGCATCTGCCTCAGGAGGACCACGTGACCCATACATATATGGAACAGGTTTAATATGTTGCTCCTCTAACTGTTTTAAGACTGGTGTAAATATACGCCAGGCCTCCTTCAACTCATCATTTCTCACAAAGTGCATCTGAGTTCCTGTAAATACATCAAGAATTAATCTCTCATATGCATCTGGCACATCAGCCTCTCTATACCTCATGCTATATGTGAGATCCAGTTCAGTTTCCATCAAATCAAACTTCATGCCAGGCGATTTACTCATTAATTTTAAATACAATGCTTCCCCAGGTTGAACACGTATAACCAATTCATTTCTTTTTGTGTGACCCTGAAAAATATCTCCAGGTACATCTTTATATTGAATCCTTACTTCTGCCTTCCTCTCATTCAAAGCTTTTCCACAGCGTAATATGAATGGTACACCTTGCCATCTTGAGTTATTGATATAAATGCCAGCTACAGCATATGTAGGAGTCACTGAATCCTTAGGCACAGTTGGATCATCCAGGTATCCTAATTTCTCTTCTCCTTGTCCATTTTGATTTCCAACATACTGTCCAACCAGTAAATCTTTGAGCTCTATAGGTTTAATATGTCTAAGCACTTTCACCTTCTCGTCTCTTATATCATCTGGATTCAAAGTTACTGGCTTTTCCATAGCAACAAGTGATAAAATTTGTAAAAGATGGTTTTGCATCACATCACGTATTATTCCGAAACTATCAAAGTAACCACCTCTTCCTTCTGTACCAAAAGGCTCTTTGAAGGATATTAAAACAGATGCAATATTTTCTCTATTCCAGGATGGGCTAAAGATTTGATTTGCAAAACGAATCGTCAGCAGATTTTGCACCATTTCTTTACCCAGGTAATGGTCAATTCTATATAGCTGCTCTTCTTTAAATAAGCTAGCCAAATGGTTACTCAATTTTTCTGAACTTTCATCATCTCTACCAAAAGGCTTCTCTATAATTACTCGTGTAAAACCTTTTATAGATATACAAGCATTTTTAATATTCACTGTGACATCTTCAAATACTGTAGGTGGTACAGCTAAATAGAATATTCTATTTGCACGAGGGCCTTTCTCGAACTTACTGATATGTTGATTAAGAAGTTCATAATCAACTCTTCGATCATAAGAACCAGAAATATACTCATTTGCCTCCCAAAAGTCATCAAACTTTTTTTCTTCGCCTGGTCGAACTTTCATATACTTCATCAATTTTTCTTTAACCTCGTCCAATGATTGCTTTGTTCTTGCGTATCCAATAAATTTGGTGTTTTGCGGCAAAACATTATCCCGATATAAATACCAAATTGTTGGATAAATCTTTTTCTTAGCGAGATCTCCCGACGCTCCTAGCAACACAAAAGTATGGGGATACTGGAAGTCGGCCTTATTCTCCATTTTTTAATAACGAACAGAACCTAAATTGGAATTTGATGAAATTAATGAAATATTTACTTTAAAGTTTGATTTGCAACTCGTTATAGTTATATGATATGTACTCTTGAACTTGCAATTCGAAATCGAAACAATTCGAAACACTGCACAGACAAACACTACCATCTGACTACCATTACTTGTCTCTGAACACTAGCACTACACTTTGACTTTAGCGCAAAGTCTCAAAGTCATTGTGCGCAATTTCTATGTCAACCACGAAATCAAAAACACCGACCAGAAAAAAAAGATCAAAAATGTGGTGATTATCTAAAAATGACAGCTACAGTGTAACGACTAACGATCGCAATCACCAGAGACAAGTAACATATTGGATAGCAATCACCCCTGATTGGTTAGGATTCTTCCACTATTGCTCAAAATCTGTTCACGCAGCAAGAAAACCATAGATTCAGCCAATCAAAACTATTGACACAGTAACAATGATTGATGTAGGTTTTACACAATCGCCCTGCAGAGACAAGTAAACACAGACATATTAAAAATCTGTGCAAGTAAATGAAAATGACTTCTTAAATGTGTTTTCGTCTTGTTTTCGTAATCATCTCAGATAATTAATCCTTGGATTAAATTATGGAGTGTAGAAGATAAGGAGTGACATCTCGTAAGGGAGAAAATTTGAAAAAGTGTCCAGTGGTTGCTGAAAATAACAGTTCAAAAACCTTTCACAGTGGCGCTGTTGTAGCAAAGGGTATGGTATGAACGTAGCGTAGATGAAGTGCAGGGCGACCGCGTATCTTTTGCATCAATCATTGATGCATAGCAATCACCTCCGATTGGCTGAATTTATGGTATTCTTGCTGCGTCAATGGATTTCGTCCAATAGTGGAAGAGTGTTAACCAATCAGAGGTGATTGCGATGTATCAATGATTGATGCAAAAATTGGTCGCCCTGCTGAAGTAGATTAAAGTGAAGAAGTGAAGTATGCCGAGTTAAAAAATAATATTAATCTTTTTGATTAATCGACTAAAATAGTTATTGAAAATTTTAACAACTTACGTTGTACAAAATAATGATAAATGTTTTCTTTCCTTGTTTATTTCTGAAACCTACTCTAATAATATTTGGCGCTTCCTTTTATATTTACCTTGATGCTAATGTAGCGCCCCCAATGTGGTGCATTTCGACGGACACTTTTTATATGTATACAGAGATGTCACTCCTTATCTTCTACACTCTCTACACTCCATAGATTAAAGGGAGGGTCAGACCTTGGTCAGACAGACCCACGGGGTAGCTCATCAGAGGGGGAGCTTCATACAAACGGCTCGCGGCGACTTCACCTATACATAGCGCAACGATGTGTGCGTGAGCTCTCACCGACAGTAACGGTGAGAGCTGACACGCCGTCTGGGTCCGCGACGGCCGACGCCACAGTCTGGGTCCGAACAAAGGGCTGACGGTCGTGCCCCTAATTAAAAGAAATAGATGAACATTTTCGTGTTTGAACAAGTTTACTAATTTTGTATAATAAATAAAACTAGTTACCTATTTAGATTTATTTATGTAAATAGTGTTATGTTATGTGTGAAAATGCCGAATACTTGCACAGTTAGCTTGAAAAGATCCAAAGACAATAAGGATGTTTCCTATTTTTCATACCGGAGAGATAAAGAGAAGTATCTTTTTATACGTCCCTAGCGTACCTCTACAATTAAACTAGGTAATAACATTGATCAGTTCCATGTCCCAATAATATTACAGTGGCATCCGATAAATCGGAAACCTAGAAGTGGTTCTAACTCATCTTGCAAGATTTGACCTAAACATACATACATACATACATGTATACATACATAAATACATTGCAAGTTAAATTCTGTGGTTAAATAAAAGGTTGTAATAATAATAATAGTCGACGCAAAACTGTTTTTGAGATAATAAATGACGGTGCCATCTATTAACATTATTGTGAAGTAATGTTAAAAATACTGATGTTCATTAAAAAAGAAATAATTTCGTTTCTTTGTAATATTTGTCTTATTTAAGTATTTTGTCAAAGACATTAGACCACACTGCTAGTAGGTTAAAAATAAACACAAAGATAACCATGAATAGATTTTAATTTCTGTTCATTCCAGTTTGTTGTGTATGTTAGAATCACATTCTATCCAGAAGAAACTGCAAGAACTGGTATAGTTGCTCTTTAAAAATTATTGAACAGCCAATGATAAAACATACTATTATATAAAAACGATGAACTATTAAAGTTGATTTTACAATTATATTGATTTTAATAAATTTCACTACAAGATCTGTCTCAAAATATTCCAAAAGCCAATTGTTTAGAAATCGATAATGATAACCTAACATAACCTCATAAAATAGTATGTAGGTAATTATAATTTATACTTATCTCAGCAAAATGCAGTAATCCACCCTAATCTTCACCAATACAATCAATAATAATATACACTTTATCCACTTGTAATAACTCCTCAAAATTTTAATACTGACTGAACTCCCGACGCCATTTTCTCACACCTTTATACTATTTTTCTGTTACCGACCCACCAACATTCTCCTGAATTTTTGTTATTGGCTGTCATGATTACAGCCTATATATTGAAAAGCTACGATTGGTGATTAAATTACTTAGCATCAATCAAAATAAACTCTGCATCCTGCAACACTCAATGTTGCCAAAATATAACCTCCAAAGTAAAATGAACAATTCATTGCAAGAAACCTAAATTGAACATGAAATGCAATTCAAAATCACCTATGAATAACAACTCAGCATCGCAACAACACTGCGAATAGCGTTCATTCCTCACACTCGCCCATCCTGACGCCTCTTTGCGTCCCTGCAAAGAAAAATTGGTATGAATAGGTTCGATCACCGCATACATGAAAACAACCAAGCAACCTAACCTTGGAGAAAAATGAACTCTATGTAGTAACGACCAATCAATCCCTTGCTCCCCAATGCTTTTTTCTTTTGTTACTTGACCAATATAAAGACTCTATTGCGAGCAAAGTAAAGTACATAGTTTATTTTCAAAGAGATTTTCACAAGATTTTATAAAGCACCGACTCATAAAATACATCTGTTTATAAGAAGAGTATACGCATTTATCAGATAGTTTCCATTAATTTCCCGTTATTCAAGTATATTATTCATTATTTATATATGGAAGAGCTGTTCATTTATTTATTACCAACATAAACACACTTAGATAATCAGGCCTATTTAACAAATAATCATTAAATATGACCATTTACCAAAGTACACATTTTGCTCAGCTTTTTATCAAATTCATTTACAAAAGTTTTATTTGCAATCATTAAAACTATTCAAACCTTTCAGTCGCAACCATTGCAACTGTCCAAAGAAATCTGTAATAACCAGTATAACCTTCCAGAACCAAATAGTGGCAACCGTCATAACCATTTTTCCAAGTGGCAACCATATAAACCATTATAACCATTTTTCCAAGTGGCAACCATTAAAAACCATTAAAACCATTTTTTTCAACTTTCTCATATATATTCCAATAAACCATCATATATTTTTGCCAAGTAAAACCATTTATAACCATTAGAACCATTTTTTTTTTGCCACAAATATTTCCAAATTTCCATTTAGCCACTAACAATAAAACCATTTAGCCACTGCGGCTTTTTCCAAATCACTTAGTCGCAAACCTTGCAACTTAATTTTAATCGATTATCCAAACAGTATAATATTTTAACTTCTATTAAATCTTTAAACTCGAAATTACGAACTTCTTTTAAGTTTTATTACGAACTTGTTCGGGTAGGCCTTATATTACCAACTTGTTTGGGTAACCAATTAGTAATAATCAAGACCAATCATTACCTCTAGTACAGTCTTCTTAAGTTGCCATCAGACACGTCCAACTGATCCAATCACCGACGGAGTATCAACAGGGGTATCCAAGGTAAAACTTACTTGTAGTCAAATCTGTATGTTGTAACCTGGTAACCAGCTATTTAATATTTGTAGTGCCAAGTCCAATTTTTATAATCCCAGCTACTGCACCTGGCCAGAGATTTTGACTTGAGACTTAACTCAAAAATTTCGCCACATATAACATGCGACTTACCTTGAGTACTGTAGATACCTTCAGCAGAACTGTTTATGAGTCTTCACTCTACACTCCTTGTCCTCATCAGCATCAACTCTATGTGAGCACCAGCAGTATATTTCTAGTCCTCTCATCTTCAGCAGCTCGGAGATGATGAAAACAACCTCAGCAGCAGCAGTATATTTCTAGTCTTCTTATCTTTAGCAGCTCGGAGATGATGAAAACAAACTCAGCAGCAGCAGTATATTTCTTGTCCTCTTATCTTTGAAGATTATGATGAAAGCATCTTCAACAGTTCGGAAATGACGAAAACAAAATCAGCAGCAGCAGAACTGTATGGAAGTCCCCACTTTTACACTCTGTTATCTTGTCTTCGGAGATGATAACGATGAAAGCATCTATGAGTAGATATCCTATTCAAATCCTCGACGCCGGTTATCCCGTGCATCATATTTCTCAGTCAACAACCAATCAACTTCAGTCTTTTGAAGTTTTCTGCAGCGAGTTGGCCTTGGTCCACTATGTTTACATGATTTTTGATCTGCTAACCTTGCTGTGTCAATGCGTCTCTATTAGTGACCGGATCTTTACTTTCGTCTAATTCATTACTCTGACATTCCGTTCATAAGACTTCCTATAATAACTCATATAGTTAATAACCATCAACTATAGTCTCTCCATATAGACTCTCCTATCACATTACAATAGACGGATAAATATTGACTACATTGACAAATATATCTATTTAGGGCAGATAATTTCCGTTATAGATCTAACAACAAAAGAAATTTAGAGAAGGGTTGCAAATGAATGGAGCAAGAGACTTATGACTTGGATTGCGCTTACAAATAGAGTAGTCAACGCTTGTGTCTTACCATGCTTAACCTATTGTTGCGAAACCTGGGCTCTTAATGCAATCCACGAGAAGGTACCACCACGAGGCAAGAAGTATGCTGGTAGTAAAGATCAAAGACCGACACAGTAGCCGAGGTATAAGAAAGCAAACAAAAGTAACCGACATTCTAAATAAAATAGACACGAAGATTGAGATCGAAAACGTTTCGAGGTAGAGCGCACCGAGGAGGCTTTTGTCAACAAGCAATACGAAACAAGTGACACTAAAATCTGAATTAAGTACTTCACATTTGTGAATTTCATTGATAACAATAATTAAATTTTCTTAGGTAATCATATTATTATAACTATACCAACTATCAGCTCTGCTATTTCAACTCTATCGACTCTATCATAACAACTCTATCAGTTCTGCTAATTCAACTCTATCGACTCTACCATATCAACTCTATCGACTCTACCATATCAACTCTATCGACTCTACCATATCAACTCTATCGACTCTACCATATCAACTCTATCGACTCTACCATATCAACTCTATTGACTCTACCATATCAACTCTATCGACTCTACTATATCAACTCTATCGACTCCATCGCCTCTACAATATCAACACTCAAACTAAATCATCTATCAATTAAAATTTTGAAAACTCAATTAAAAGCAAACTTCAGTAAAAATAAGTGAAACTAAAGCCGATAGCAAAACTCCAGAGTTACAAATCTGAAATCTTTAAATTGTTGCTCAATACTTTCAACGATATTCCGCGACAGTTGTGTTTCGGATTTCGGAATTTGCCAGAACAGTAATCAATTTAAACGCAAAAATAAACCCAAATACAACAAAATCCCCATAAAACAGCCATAATCAAAAATTCACTTCAATGAAACTCCATTTACAATCCTTTCGTTTTAAAATGAACAATATAATAATAATTTAGCAAGTCAAAATACGCTAAAAAATTGGACTGCTCACGCCATCCTGTCATAGTATTTTTGTTGACGATTTAATTGGCATTTAAGAATTAAAGTAAACAAACTATACTAAAACGTTTGCAGTGCAAGTAGTAAAACAAGAAAGTTTTATTGCGGAACTAGATCAAGAAATATGTAGCATTACTAATATCAATAGTTACGTATACGATTTGTTTTTCAAATTTAAGTATTTACTCTTAATTTAGAATATTTGCTTCAAAACTTTGCTTTTGTTAATAATTTGTTTTAAGTAGAATAATTACTTTTTGTTGATTACTTCGAAACACGTGAAATTTAAACAATAGCACAAATTATCAAATGATCATTAATACGGCACTGAACAGCAAAACTTAAACCACTTAATCTCAAAATAAGGGTATATAGAAAATAATAAAAACTTTTGAAAACCAAGATCACATATCGTACCACCATAACCATAACCATCCTGATATTAACCAATTAATAAAACTTAATATCCCAAACGACACCATGTAAATCGAACCATAAATGTATGCTTTCTTCTATAATTCCTGTATGGACCGTAACGTAAAATAATTGGAACATAAATAATACCTGTATAACAGTAAAATAAACCTGCTAGGAAAATCTAGTACTTAATTATTATTAAACCACCAATTGTAGGACGATCGAATTTGTATAAACATTAGATAAAATGCGGGTACCGTCCCCGCATAACTATCGGTAATAATAATTTAATTAGATCCTACCAGTAAATCCGGATACTCATTTGATGTACTGCCTCCAAGGAAGTGGCCTCATGCTCCAAATGCATCAGGAAGTGGCCTCGTGCTCCAATTGTATGTGGGCTGTGGGATCCTACGTCTGTAGGATCCCACAGCATCTGCATCATTCATCATTCTGTTGCATCTTTCCATTTATCAAATGGTTTGTTGACAAAACTTCCAAGTGTCTGATGGGAACCTTTTCCAGCAGTGCCTGATGAAAAGACAACACAATATTTGCAGAAGACGCCGTTCCTCGTCGGTGAATATGTTAACCATTCCCAAGATTCAATCCATTCTCTTCGAAATCTAAGTTTCCTTTTCCCAAAATCACGAGTTGGAAACGAAAATGACGCATCTTGGACAAACGGCTGTGTGATAATACTTTTTTTCTGTTCATCTGTGAGTACAAAGTCAAGAGGAGAATATTGTGCGTTATATATAGCATTAGAAACCACGCCGATATCAGGACAAGTTTCACTAATAATAATTTTATTTAAACCGCATGTTTTTGAACACTCTTCTACATCTCTAAATTTCACAGCCGGTTCGCATGGAATCACATTTTTTTCTGATGATGAATCTGACGAAGTTGTTTTTTCCTCACTAATAGCAACTTTTTTTGTCACTGGTTTGAAAAAAGTGTCAATTCTCTTCATGTTAAACTATGTTATAATGTAAGTAATAAAATCAAGCTCTATATTTTTACTTATTGAACGAACACACAAGCGAATAAAAAACGGGCGGCTAAACACACGGCTAACTCCCTGTTAACTCCAATTAAACGGACAATGTCCTTTATCGATAGCAAATTCACAATATGGCACTATTAAATACTATGGCACAACACTATGGCAAATTCTGAGGCGTAATCTCATCACTATTTCACTGTTCGGCTTGATTTTCTCTTCTTTTCACCTTTTTCTTCTTCTTCGGCTTGTCCGGATTATTCGAAACTGAATGACTGGGTGCGGGGCTCGCCGGTTTATATATAGCTCGCAGCTTACCCCCACTACATACTCATCAGATTGTCGTAGCGAACGTTCTAGAAAACTTTTTTTCCAGAAATGGTGATCTAGAAATTTCTTGACGTGTCGTGGCTTGGCACACAAGTTCCAGAATGTTCAATTTAGTAAAATACAAGTGGCGTTATCTTTTATCGAATAGATTAACTATTTCAAGCAGCGTCATCTAGTGTGCAGTAGGTAAACTACGTCGTGGCGTAATCTATTGTCGAGTAGAGTATACGCGAGTACCTACTGCAGACAAAACAGTCAAGATTGAGACAGGGCGATCGCTATGACCTACAAACGTCTATCTTAAGCGCTAAGCGCATTGTCTGTTTCTTCATACTGAAGTATGGCAACGTCACGCGCACGCACATACTATCAAATCAAGGGTTGTATGATGTATCTTCTCGGAAAATTTGTTAACCCACTTTGCATAATGTGCGAATAACCCTAGTGCACGTTTTAGTTTTTGGTAGGGATTGGAAGTTCCACTAGAGGTTTTAATCTATCATTATCAGGTCGAATAATATTGTTTTTTATATTGTAGCCTAAGAGGCTTATTGAATTGGTACTAAATTAGCATTTTTCTTCATTATGAGTCAAATTATATTTTTTTACAGCAGTCATAAATGACTTTAAATTGTCATCATGTTCAGTTTTATTTTTTCCACAAACTGTCACGTCATCAAGACATGCAAAAGTACCTTTGAGGTTTTCTTTTTCAATGATAAATTGAAGTGTTCGTTGAAAAGCAGCTTCCCCATTTGTAACTCCGAATGGGATTCTTGTAAACTGATACAGATTACCGCATGCCTCAAAAGCGGTGTATATCTTTTGATTTTCTGAAATAGGCACTTGGTGATACGCACTGCGTAAATCAATTTGGCTAAAATAATTATATTTAGCTACCTTAGAAACAATACTTTCAATATTCGGCAGAGGATAGGCATCCAAAAGTGTAAATTTATTTATAGTTTGTGAATAATCAATTACTAAGCGTTTTCGATGAGCCCCACCACCTGCTACTTGAGCTCGCCATGGTGAAATACTTGGTTCAATAACACCGTCATTCAAAAGTTTTGTTACTTCTTGTTTAATAAATGTTTGATCTTCATCGGTATATTTCCTAGATTTTATAGCTATTGGTCTTGTAATAGGTGACAAATTAGTAAACAGGGATGCAGGTGGTACTGAGGCCTTCATCACATTACAAATCTTTAAAGGCTCTCTAGCACCTCCGAATTTTAGTTCAAGTGATGAATGATCCTTTAATATGTCATGTCCAACAATGACATCGGCGCAGAGATTATTTACAATCAGGAGAGGCTTGTGTTTATAAATATGATTTTCCATTTTAATTGTTGCAAAGCACATACCTTCCACCAAAGATACGTGGTTTAAAGAAGCTAGAATGATAGATTGTCTACAACATTTTATTTCTAGTTTCATCATCTCTGTTAAACGTTTGTCTATAAAACTGATGGAGCTACCGGTATCAATTAAAGCGTCAGCCCGTGTATCGTTTATAGTAATAAGAACAGTAGCTTTATTAAGACTTTTAGGAGCAGCAGCTAATGTAGGTGAATTTTCACTATTGTTCGTAGTGACAGTACTTACCATCTGTGGCGTATTGCTTCTGCAAACATTAGCAAAATGTCCCTTTTTAAAACATTTCTGGCATTCTGCCTTAAAGGCAGGGCATTTAATTCTTTGATGAATAGCGCCCCCACAAAAAAAGCAACGTTTTCGTTAAGGGAGACTTGCATTTAAGTTATTAGGAGAATAATATGAAACAAATTGTTCTTGGTTAGGTAAAGCATTGAGTACTGAAGTTGAAGTATTTCCTATGATTTCCGAATTACGCTCAGCTGTTTCAAGTGATATGGCTTGGTTTATAGCTTCATCCAGTGTGAGCGTCAAATTTTCCAAAAGACGTTCTCTTATTTTCTGAGAACGAATCCCTGCAATAAATGCACTTCTTACTGCTTGGTCTTCATGTTCCTTCGCTGTAACGTCTTGAAAAAGAGCATCTTGAGCAAGAAGTTTTAAATTTCTTGCATAGTCTGAAATCGCTTCTTCAGATCGCTGTTTTCTAGTATTAAGAACATGTCTTGCTAAAATTATATTTTTCGGTTGGACGTATATTTTTATCAAGCATCTGCATAGCATCATTGTAAGATAAACAATTTCTTATAAAGGAAAAATTTGTTGAAGATAAATGGTTTAACAGTAGCATATGTTTTACGGAATCCGCTGCATCATTAGATATCTCTTTAGATAAAAAAATTTCAAACGTATATCGCCAATGGTTCCATTTTAAATCCGCATTGCTGGTATTAGGTTCGACTTCAAACCGTTCGGGCCGTAGGTAACGTGTGAGCGTGTTGAAAGGGCTAGAATCGTGCCACGAGGAAACTGGATGGATCTTCTTTAGACATATTTTCTTTTATATTTTAGTTGAATAAATTGATATATAATTTATAAAAGGAACACCATGAAACTTGGCTTTATTTTTCAACTAAAAATGTGACACAATAAACAAAGAATATGAGAAGACATTTGAGATATTCTAAATTTTAAATAATACGTCACCCTTTGAAGACCAGTGGTTGCACAGTGGTTGGTGCGCGGTTCTTTGATTAGGTATATAGAGAGGATGTGCCCTAACATATTTAATTTGAAGCTCCCTTTATCCTTAAAATGGCGCATGGGCGGAGCTTAATGCGGGCATTAGGGCTGAAATTATCGATACCTTTGATTATGTCGATACTTATATACTCGATATAAAATTATCAAAATATAATTAATAAATAATTAAACATAATTTTTGAAATACACTAGTATTCGTATTTTATAATGAACAAGCTGATGCCCGCGACCCCGTCCGCGTGAATTGAGGTTTTTTGTATGAAAAAAAATTTTTTTACTCATCGTTTCGTATAGAAGACAAAAATTCATTCGGAGGAAAAATACGGAGAGAGCTGATGATTGAGGATTTCGAAGACGGATGAAGAGCACAGCCAGGGTATTCAAGATAGGTGGGGTGTGCTCCACCAAATGTCACTCGAAACTTCATCCAATTGACAGTGTGCTGAAAAAAATACAAAATGGCGGATTTAAGATGGCCGCCATACAAATTTCGTCGGTGTCTATCTCGGAGAGTATAAAAGATGGAAGAGTGGTTTCTTGGCAAAAGATGATCAGGACATGAAGGTCTACTTGATGAACAGGAAAAATTTCAAGATGGCGGAATTTATTTTTCCATAGAAAATGTAGTATTAAAGAGGCTTACAAGTGTAGAACTATGCAAGACTTTGATGCGGTTTTTTTACAAGATTTGTTCTGTATGGAAGAATTGTCGGTTTGCTGTTAGGAGAGCCAAGATGGCGAAGTTCAATGGCACCCAAAGGTACCCGATCGTCAGTGGTATGATATTGATATTAATCAACTAAGGAAGGTTTCTTCGTGTTTTTACTTCAACGGTCTCTTACACTGTATGCATGTCTGGAAAGTTTATTTACATTAAAAGGCCCTTTTAGATATTTAAGGGGTCTCTGTTCTATGTTTTCTTATGAGATTTTTTTTTAACTCTATCGGACCCGTGGCACTCTGGCGCTTCCACTGTGCTCACTAGCATAGCAGTGGGTTGTTTACTTCAGAACACGTAGGCAGTAAACACTAGGATAGAAGGAGAGCAAGTAAGTAGACAGTGGGCCGCGCGGTATACGCGGGCGGGTGCGGTTCCATTTCAAAATTTGTTTTTAAAGAAGAACTCTCCATAATTTTTCGGAGAAAAAATATATGGTGTTTATTTCAGAAAGTACCTATACTAAATGGAAGAGTGGAGTGAAAGTACCTATACTAAATCGTTAAGGGATCAACGCACAGCCTAAACCGCTGGGGTTAGCAACTTGAAATTTTGACAGTAGGTTCCTTTTGTGACGTAGGCGCTCACTAAGGAAAGATTTTTCAAAATTCCACTCCTACGGGGGTGAAATAGAAACTCCGGGTTGGCACTGAGAATTTCTTAATTGAAAAACCCAATACCTAACTTTTATGCCCGACCGGGAATCCAACCCATGACCTCGTGATCCGCAGTCGACTATGCTAACCACTAGACCAACGAGGCAGTCAAAAATAGTTATTAGTTAAAATGATACACAATAACTGCAATGAAGGGACCAAAAACCACTTGAATAGACACTGTAATTTTCGAATACGAGACACCATCCCGGAGATCGGGTGTCTTAATCACAAGGTTATCATCGCTACAGCCTAAAATGAGTTTGGCAATATTATAAGTAGAAGCTGACTGTTCAATTTCATCTCTCTACCCCTCTGAGTGAGAAACAGTAAGAGTGAAACGCATCATCACTTACCATCAGGTGAGATCGCAGTCAAGGGCTAACTTATAGAGGATTTAAAAAAAAAAAGTGATATGAAATTTTAATTTTATCGATACTCAATTTATTTGTTAACAATACAATCCCCACACTATATAAACACTCAAACAAAAACTAATGAAATAATCCAAAATTTTGGGGGATAGCGCAAAAATTTACGTGTTTTGGATTCAGTAAAGAAGAAACTAAGCTATAATTAGTTGAAATAACTTAAAATACTCGCCACAAAAAGAAAAATAAAAACAACTATGTTACTCACTTAAGAAATGAAATTCCTGGGCGTTTTACAATACTATTATTACGACACCCCACAACTGAGCACTTCACTATTGTTGATTACACAAAACTGCACAAAACTAAGCAAAAACACATAAAAATGTTATGAAAATATTCACAAAACTGGTAATTAGCCACAATCAAAACACCGGAAGCAATACAGACGCCATATAAAGGTGCAAAAAAATTGGCTTCAATAGCAAAATTTGATGGCGTCATATGACAATTGCCTGACACGTTCACGCAATAACTTAATACACCTGTCTCATTCTAAAAACGTAGCTTTCAATAAGTAAGAATAGTCAAAACATAGTAGTACATGTTTTATTAACAAAATGCATCGTTTAACTATAATTGAGTAAAATGTAACACATCCTCTCTATATACCTAATCAAAGGCGCGGTTGGTGTCTGGAAATTGTGTTGATTAATCTGAGTTGTTGGAGATCTACTTTATGGTTTTAAATCCAGAGCCGTAAAGCCATTAATAACATTAAAAAGAAAAACTCTCTATGGTTTGTTGTCTATGGTTTTTGGTTTGTCACCAGAGACAAGTGTTTGTCACCTTTTTTTTCTGGTCGGTGTTTGTCACTGTGCGGGTTTCGAAACTTCAAATCACAGAGTACTTTTTCTTCAAATGATAATAAATTTTATTGTAATAAACCTGGTTTATTTAAAATTTTATACTACATTTTGCTGTACTAGAGTCTTCTTTGAAGTCTATTTTTAGTGATTTTAGGCTGTTGTTACATTTGTGAACTATTTGCATTATAGGTATATTTAGTTCAACGACCTTGTTACTGACAGGTTCATCGTTGTACTACTGAAGTATTACTATTGTATGAAAGTGGTGTTATACAAAATAAAATATAATAACGGATAATGATGGAGCCCTCGAGAGATGCAGGCAAGTACAAGTTTGTGTGAAGTAGCTTTTAAGTTTTCAATTGATAATTTTAATTAACCATTGTCATCAATGCACCTACTTACCTACATTTTAGTTAGACAGTCTTCTGATATTTCTGCCCTATACGAAGTAGTCACTACTAGGTAATAAATGTCCTCCCGATCGAATTTCGACCACGGCGGCCAATCTCCACAGAGATTAACCATCTGGGCGGGAGATATTATAGTGCACAGGTGCACTCTCTGTTCCTTTACTCTGTTCCTTTGACACGACTGGAGTGAGATCGGGCGCGGCACCGACGGCTTAACGTGCTCTCCGAGGCAGGGGGGTAAAACACCCCCAACTTCCTAACTCCCGGCTAGTACTGAGAATTTCTTGTCAGAAAAACCCAATACTTCAACTACTAGGTAACCAGGTACCTACTCTACACCACATCAAGTACCATGATAATATTATATTAATAATTGTTGTCTACATTTCTTATAATGTATGTAGATGATGTGTTTGAAATAGTTTCTTGACCTACCTTGTTGCATTTCTTTAACAGAGGTTTGATTATAGTAGATGATAGGTACTACTTTTGTCACTAAAAGAAGCTGAACTAATAACTTAAATGCATCTTTGAAAACTGATTTATTTCTTTTTGCACACTTTGATGAATGTGTTAAGCCAATTACTATGTGCTACAGCTCACTGGTTGCCATTCTGAACATGATATTAAGATATATTTTTATGTAAGTTTGATAGAGCATAATTATTTTTGTATGGAGTAGCCTCAGATCAATTAATATGACCTGGGTGGAGCTTGTACACATATCGGACAGTCAATGTTAGAGGGACTTGTAGGTCAACACATTGCAGCATTTGGTGTAGCATTTAAGTAAGTAAATTAATTATAATCTTAACATTAGGTAAAAATTGAAAATTCCTCATCAAGAGCAACTAAAGATATAAAATATCCAGAAGTTTCATTTCATTAATTATTTTCGTTAACAACTGAACAAGTATTTTGTTTTTAACTACTGCAATTTTGGTCCTCAAAATCAATAAATCTAAAAATTTACATGCCAATCAGGGTCGGTTACAAATTAGTTAAGTCTTTAAGATTGATAAAAATCTAGTTGCACTTACGTATCATTGTATCTTAGTAAAAATAAGTTCATTTGTGAAAGAAGTGAAGAGTTGGTTAAAAATTATAACTATAATCATATTTTCTAAATATGTTGCTTTCTGCTAAAGGGCTAGAGGCGCTATTGTTACATTGAGTGGATTTTGATGTAAAAGTCATGACGTCAGAACAGCAAACTTGTTGGCCGCTTTTTGACTTAATATAAACCTCATTCCGTCCTGATAATGACTTAAAATTATAACAAAAATGATTTCTAGTAAATACTTCTAGCATTGATCCTACAAATTTTTGCAGGAGACTAATTGAACCACCTCTCATTTGTTTGTAAATTTTTTCTCTAGATGCAGGATACGCAGCACTGCATAGTACAGGACTGAGCAGATTTTGTAATGCATGAACAACAAACATATTGAGAGCTGCATAAGCTGCATTGCAGCCACGTGCAACACAGACATGTATCTGTCCTGCTCTACATTTCTGAGCAATGGGTGCATGTCGACACCCCTTTTTTTTGGCCACAGATACTTTTCATGTTGTGTCATAGCCCATAGGCAACCAAATTAGTTTGTTGTGAACCTTGTTTGTATTATAAAAATGATCCAAACTTAGTAGAGATAATCCCTTTGCTAAACAGTTTTACTACACTTTGACAAACTGTAAAGTAGCAACAACTCGATTTCATAATCTGACTCCTCTGAACTAATTTTGCTCCTAACTCAGAAACATCTATGTTTTGTACTTGCAAGTCTATGTCATTTAGCTGTGTAGCAGCGTCATATCTGCTCCAACTGCATTGGCCTGGAAAATATGTACTGTGCTGTGCTGCATCGCCTGCGTCTCAGCATATGCTTAGCCTTCAGTGTGTGTGCATGTTCGAATATTTAGTCTTATGCGCAATCAAGTACATACACACATTTACACATATAGAGAAATGTATGTAGATACAACTAAAACACAATGTTGAGCCATGTTCGTGATCTGCAGGATTTTTTCAATATTTTGATAAAGCAGTAACAAGATTTTTTAGTGCCACAGCTCTTTTAATAAACTGATTGGGATGGAATCATTTTTGACCTACCATAAAATATAAAATAATCTACATATTACATACTGGATATTCATGATTATGTCTGTCTCTTCCATCTTGGGACCATGGGGCCCCGGACCTTTGGAAGGCGTACGAGGGGCCGAAACCAACTCGCAGAGGCCCGTTAGACAGTTTTACTCAAAAGTAAATGTGACACCAACCGACGAATATCCCTATACGCACTATGCGAGTGCATCCAAGGACAATCCCTGGTTAGTGCAGGACTATTGCAGAACATGGAAGCAAATGATATGTATGGGTCTACGGGTTTGGGTTGCTAAAATGGATTGGTGATCTGGGTCTATGGAAGTACTATGGCCCCTGCCTGACCAATTATATTTTACACGGATAAAATGGCAGGGGGTGACTCGCACACTCAGTAAATGGGCCCCCGGAAACGGCCATTAGCACATAGTGACGTAGCGGCAAGGGTGCAACATAACCTGAGGTGCTTGAGGAGTGGAGAGGTATTCCACGGCTCTCAGGACAATCCTGGTAGTCCATTCAAGATCCCTAGAAGCATCTTACTGGAATACTTCCTTCCTCCGAGCGTCTTTGCAGATTCTCTTGTGAATCTCCACTCAAGCCGGCCAATGAAGGCAAGCAAGAGGTGGGAGTTCTGTTCCTCGTCAGTGTTCACTCCAGCCGGCCAATAAAGGCAAGCCAGAGATGAGGAACAAGACTTCTCCCTTGCGGGTAAAAGCCTCCTCCATCCGCTGGATATTCATGGAATAATAAGGATACAAATTAAGTATATAGGAATTAAGTATATATACAATACATTCAAGTTAATTAAATAAGAAATCATTCAAAGCCATGAAAATCAGATATAGATTAAACAACAGTTTGACTAAAATATTACACTGTGATTAATTTAACAAGTCTTCAGTAGATGGCGCTACCAGTATTTTTTTATCAAAGATAATGTACCTAAAAATAAAATCTTGCGTAAGTATATTACATTTGAATCAATTTTATTCCTTGAAATAAGTGTGGGTTGTCCTGGACAGATCTATAGAGTGACAGATACTTAGAGTTCATTGGGTTTCCTATTCTAAACTAAACTTTTGCAATCTTGCCTTTTCAAGTGATGGTTGTCTATTTTAAATTTAAGTATTAGCAGCAATAAAATTGTCAAATTTTCCGTGTGTAGCACTGCGAAAATCAACATAGGTAAGAATAAAAGCATATTGAAAGAAAAATTGTATTACAAAAAAGGGCAATTTGTGCAATATACATATAATTTAAATCCACGTGATTCCATTAGTAGAAAATAGGTATTCTAACAGTAGCCTCGCAATATATTTACTGTAATATAATATTCGTTAAACAGCACATCCATAATTACAAAAAAATATGGTATCTGCACGATAGGCAAACCAGAAGCGGCAACAGGCTCGTGACTCCATCGCTCCGCCTCAAGAGAGTCTGAAGGTCGTTCGTGGATATGAGCATTCTATTCTATAACAAAATTCTTCAACCTATTTTAAACTTTTTCTTCTTCTTTATAAGCCTTTTTTCATCCATTGTTGGACATAGGCCTCCTCATGTGCACGCCACTCTTCCCGATGCTGGGCAAGCCTCCTCCACGTTTTCCCCGCAAGCTTGGTGATGTCGTCCGACCAACGAGATGGTTGTCTTTCTACGTTTCGTTTGCCGGTACTTGGTCTACATTCTAGTAGCAAACGGGTCCAACGATCATCTTTGGTCTACAGACTTGCCCTATTTTAAACTTGCCTTAACATGTGTTGTTTAAGAAATCCATTAAAGGTATGCTCCTGAAAAATACTTATTATGCTGTTGAAGATTATGTAAATGATAAATGAGCATGGATTTGATTTGCTCCAGCAATGCTTAGGACTGTGGTTACTTATGTATCTACATTGTTTTTTTTTTTTTTAAAAGCAACCACCTAGTTTTTTGCTGGTTCTTCTCCGTAGGAATTTCGAACCAGTGGTAGTTTACTCGACTATTCGAAAGTAGTTTTAATAAGTTTATTTGAATAAAAAAATATGAGTTTGAGTTCAGGAGCATAGGTAGCATAGAAAGGATTTTTCGCTGGAAAAATGTTTTTACGCATTCCGCACTAAGCGGTTATACTTAAAGGACTCACAGAAGAATATCCACTAAAAAAAAACGGCCAAGTGCGAGTCGGACTCGCGCACCGAGGGTTCCGTACAAACCTGTAGTAAGTTTTAAATTATTAAAAATATTTGAGTTGATTGAATGAAAGGTAAATTGCGGTTTACGATTTATGACGTATTAAAAAAAAACTACTTACTAGATTTCGTTCAAACCAATTTTCGGTCGAAGTTTGCATGGTAATGTAGGTACATCATATATTTTTTTTAGTTTTATCATTCTCTTATTTTAGAAGTTACAGGGGGGGGGGACACATTTTACCACTTTGGAATTGTCTCTCGCGCAAACTATTCAGTTTAGAAAAAAATGATATTACAAACCTCAATATCATTTTTGAAGACCTATCCATAGATACCCCACACGTATGGGTTAGATGAAACTATATAGTTTCGGAAAAAAGTGGCTGTGACATACGGACGGACAGACAGACAGACATGACGAATCTATAAGGGTTCCGTTTTTGCCAAATTTGGCTACGGAACCCTAAAAAACCAGTGGCACAGTCCGCGTCGAGAACGAACCGTCTCCGGGTCCCAAATCTTGGATACGACTGAGACGACTCGACGTTAACCGGCATAGTTTCATGACCTACACTATGGCGGGAGAAGGTGAGTATATCGTCGCCTTCTTCCACCCTGTCTTGTGCGATTACTTCTAAAATTTACACTGTTTAGAACTAGCTGATAGCTCACCAATCAAAATAAAGGTAGTACCTGCACACACAGGTACAAACAATATCCTTAATTTAACACAAACTATGCAAACAAATTAGCAATCAGCATATTATGTACATTAATAGGCTTTTAGAAATCTAAAACTAACAAGACAATAAAAAGATCATAGAAAAGGTCAGTTTGAGAAAATATTTGCTTGCTTCAGTGAACTGAGGCAAGGTCCCAGGATAGGTGGATGAAAAACACTCAAGCGTCAAAGCTAGCAATTTTTATAACATCTTATTTGAATAATGTTTGGCCAGCGTTGTCATGCAGAAGAAATGACGAAGAGTAGTCTACCAGTCTCGGTGATTGAACTGCGATCATCTTTCCATTATTTGTCATTCTTGATAATAACGTTGAGCAGTAGGTACTGTGGAACCAGTTGGATTGAAGCTAAGCTGGACCTTATGACATTGTAATAAACGCTTACTATTATCGTATAGATTCCACTTCACACTACGGGAACATTTAGACTCCATATTCAAAAATTAAAAGCGTCTTTCAACAGCCGATGCAAGCCGTAGTTTGAGATGAATCCGCTTCCACTATTGCTTTAAATTCGTCATTATCAACTTTGTTCTTTGGGTGTCCCAGAGGTACTACTAACTACTTACTTTTGCGAATTCAAAATGTAAAATTACGAAGTGAAGTGATGTCAGACTCGAAGCTCGTGCCTCGTACCTATTAAAATAATTTTGATTTCTACCCACTATGGTGAAGTCGGGCGGGTATAACAAGGATAAGCAAAGTTGACGCATCAGACTCGCCCGACTTCATAGTGGGTAGAAATCAAAATTATTTTGTACTTTACAGTGGCGTTGGAAGTCGGTTTTTTGGCCATTGTTGCAAATCACAAAGTGGTAAATGGATATTGGAGAAAAACAAATGAATAAGTAACTGATTTAGTAAGGCCGATTATAATCCATCCGATTGACATCTAACAGACGAATAAATTTGATGTTTTGAAAGAGGTATTATAGGAATTCTGTCAATATTTAGGTCGGTTAAACGTTACTCGGAGATGGAAAACATCAGCCCTTATAATAGAATTCCTAGTCAATCTAAAAAAAACAGTTCGACAAATATGATGAACGAGCAGAACGAGCTTTTATAGAAACCAGCCTTTGACTTTCTCACCCTTTAATTGTTTTATCTACTCCAGCATCGAAAAGTTCCAATTTCGAATTTGACAACTATATCGAATTGAACCCTCTTTCGTGTTTGCTTCTCATAACGATACAGTTCGTTGTATGGGAGCTGTATCGTTATGAGTCGTAGCTGTATCGATATGGTTATCTTCATAAATAGGATACCTATAGCTTAGCGGCTCTGAGTTCTGGCACTTGATTGATTTGACTTTTTTATTAATTTATAAAGTAAAAAATTATAAAGACGTCCTTGTCGTAGATAAAATCTTGTATGCAACTGTACGTAATTAGTCATTTTAATTCTCGTACTATCCTATTTTGATACTCGGCAAGCCTCGTATCAAAAAACAGCACTCGAATTAACATGACCCTCATTACGATACAGTTGCATACAATAGCTATTATAAACCGGTGTTTCTAAATATTGAAAATCTAAAGACAGACTATTGCTATTACTTACTAGTTACTATAAAAATTTAGAGGAGAGAAGGTAGCAAATTCGATGTGGTCAGATTGCACTATGCGGTTTGCACGTGTGATGCGTCGCAGTCGCGACAGGCAGCGCGGGCGGATGGCAGGGTGAGGGGTGCGCAGTCGTGTGCAGTGGACCACACGTCGTCGCACAAGGTCAAGGAGAATGATTAACAACGAAAATACAGCAAAACAAATGGAGGAGCGGGGAAAAGGGGGTCGCGGCGCGGCAGTCAGAGCAGCGGCGCCGCTGGCATCCGTCGCGTGTCCGGCGCTTTACGCGACGCATTTGAAAATCAATGTACGATCCGCAACCGGCATTGGTCACTTGGCCCATACATCGTAATTTTGATCGAGTCTTGATAAACTACGTCACGGCAACTCCCATGCGCCCTCGCCAGTTTGATTGAGAATGCAATCATTTTGCTTCAATTGCAGACATCTTTCGCGTCAATAACAAGAGAATTTTAAAATGAGTTATTTTTGTTTATCGATAGATAATATTGGAGTCTCTAAATATTTATTCGAGGTAGACAAATTACAAAATATCAAATCAATTAAAATGCATTTGTTGTAAATTTTTTTTAAATATGTCATTACTTAAACAACTGGCATACCTATAACCAGACAACAAAGTAAAATCGGCAACAACACTATTGTAATACTTACCTATTCCACTAAGTTCGTCATCCACTAAATTGGATTTAGTGAACAAAGTTAAAGTTAAATTTGTATATTATATACCTGCTTTAATGACCCATTATAATATAATTCCTATTTTCCTAACACATCGCGCATATTGCTTATATTATATAAAGTTGTAATGTTTTTATGCTCTATGTCTTTATCTGACAAGAGTCGTAAAGAACATTGCAAGGTTGCAAGTGTATTGACTCCATTGGCCTGTACACGCTTATCTTTTCTATCGCCCTAGTGGTTGCATTTTCATTGATATGTGCTCATCACCTTTGTGACGAGATAAGACACAAAATTTCCTCGTTGACTTGACGTCAGGGTGATGTAACTAGTCGAGAGCGTGCCAACGAGAGCGCTGATGAGGCCTTTACTGGACTCAGTTCTGACTAGCCGACCCGCTCCGGCTTCGTTCGAGTAGAGAGGTGAAATTTTCAATCGTCCTCAGACTACTTATTCTTTAGCTGAACGCCCAAATACCAATTTATTGTCATAAATATACTTAATTTGAATAGTGATGGACTTTCTGAATACAATCTTTTCCCATCTTGGGGGGTGGAATTTCCAAAAATATTTCTGAGTGCCTTCGCCATAAAAGAAACTATAGCTTCTCAACCTAGTGGTTTAAGCTCCGCGTTGATAAATCAGTCAGCCAGTCAGTCAAACAGATTTTGCTTAGCTTGGAAACGCCTCTAGCAAGTATTATAGAGTTTCACGATTTGTATCCAAATTTCAATATCAAAAACATTTTCCACTCCATTCGCGTGAAGAGATTTATGATTAACTCCCATGTTTTCTAATGAACTGTGTAATTTGTGCAAGCGATTGTGCCGAGCTTTATTCAATTATTATAATATTTATTTTGACAGTGAAAGCTTTATGACCTTTTTTATGTTAATATGTAGTACTTTTACAAACGTTTCATTTAATATTAAAATTTTCTGTGCACAAATCATTATTAAATGCTTTAAAAAAATTTGATGAAAGAAATAAGTAGGTATACCTATCCAAGATTGTAAAAATATTATGTTATTTTATATGATTTCTATGAATCTAAGAGATCTATAAGAAAAGTGAATATCATCAAATTCACAACGTTTTAATGCATGCATTTGATTTGAAAACAGTCCGAAATGATACCTACCTATTCTGTGAGATCTGTAATACCATACTTGACCTTTACCTAGGGCCATAAAGTACTGGACGTTGACACTCATGCAGATTGCAGGTCTTGAAATGTCATGTAGATCATGTAGGTTGTCATAAACGGAGGCACTATATTTTGAATTAGCACTTTCTTAAATTAAGCAACTTTAGTATTTTGTCCCTTGTTTTTAATTTGTTAGTGGAAGGAACATTTATTATGATCTCTGTTTTATTTTGCAAATTATTTCACTGATGGAGGCACACAGCTGCTGGCATCTGTTAAAAGACCTCATAAAGGTACTCAATTCCAGCAGTATTGGGTATCTATTCAAAAGTATTCATCATTGTCAAGGCCTTCTAGTTTATTAGAATTCATTGCCGCCCTCGTGATAATTCACATTTGGAATACTAATAATACAAAAATAATATCATTTTAATTTTTGGTAGTGTTAATATATTGATATTACCTCTAATATCAAAAACACCTAATATACCTACTCATATTTTTTACACCAGTGCTTTATAAAATTTCGATGACAGTAGAAAGGATCATGGTTTTGTCGCCCAACCCCAATTTTTAAGGAGTTCATTTAAGATCGATAATCGGGTTGACGGATTTCATCACATGGTCCCTTTCAGAATGTGGTTTCCACTTCACTTAACGTGTCACTGAGCGATCACGATCATCCATCCTGCGACAGATTTGATCTGTCCGTTGCCACTTCAATGCGTTTTGGTTCTCCTGCGGATTTCCTTATTACATTCTTTGTTATTCGTAGATACTTACTTGTTTTTTTTCAAAAGTCAACTACTTAAGCCCTGGAGTTATCGCACTCTCTTTCACTCTGGCTGCTCTGGCATTGATTTGAGAATCGAGCGGCCCTAATTCAAATGTCAAAGAATAAAAAGTTAATTTAGGTCTTGTTGGGTACCTACTCTAACTACAGCAAACATTAGAACACACCTAATTGTTATCGTGGACAGCTAATCGCGGGCGTGAGCTAGCGCGGCACGCCTCGGGAAGCGTTGCGCGTTGCTTGGTCACGGCCAAGGTCTCCACTGTCGATAATATTATGTAACTCTTTTCTATGTAATGCCTATTTTACTCTCGCGTTTCATTTATTCTGCAAAATTAATTATTCTATTTCAAAGGTTTTTATATTGTCACTTTTTTACAAAATCGGATTGTAACTTTTAAGGGCCAGTATTATTTCATATTAATCCGCCAGTTCTAGATAGCATAGACGATCCTTTGTATTCGACGCTTATTTTTGTACGACAATAATATGTAGTATATTATGTTTTCTATTGTTAAAAGTGTGTTTAATGAAAAGATTCTGGTGTGATTTCGTGAGGTTTTTTGAAAATAAATTGATACTCGTACTTAGCACATAATAATGATAATTTGAAGGTAGGTATTTAACCATTTTATGAGAATAGGGGTCAATAAAGTTGACGACATCGCTTTGCTTTGTCAACGAGCTTTAATGGTCTTCCAAGATTTAATTAATTTGGTTAAATTGATAGTTCATGATGTTTAATGCGCATGACTTGTGTTGAAAATGAAGCAGCATTGTTTCGGATCAAGTTCCGGTTACACTCCCCCCGCGCGATCTCAGTATGGAGTGCCCAGTGAGAATCGGCGATTTCGCATTAACAGAGTGCAAACAAAAACCACCTGTAGTCGTCAGAGAATCGCCAAGGTCGCAGGCCCCCGTGACTCGGTCTGCGTTCCGTTTACCTATATCTCGCGGCAAGCCGGCAAGTGCACGCGTTGCGCCGCCCCCGCCATTGACTCACCGCACCCGCTACTATAAAATCAATCCTCTTTTCATTTATTATCATCACATTTTTTGTAATTAAAAATTTAACTGGGTAAAGAATATTTATGGTTACCGGTTTTAGTAACGAAACATTTGGCACAACTATTAAAATTAATATGAGGGCTCTGACAAAATTGGGAAAGTTATGATTGTATTTAAAAATTAAAGTTCTTTTCGTGCAAATAAATGTATCTGTTTGTGATAAGGTGTGAGCGAGATGCTATTGTCGACGTTAATTATTGTAGCTGGGGGCGTCAAGTCAAGGTCGGTGGAGAACACATTCGCTGGATGTCAAACCACAAGTTCTGTTTCACCGGCAACGCTACAGTTTGCACTTTGCACGTACCTATGCGTCGCGCATGTCGCGGTAATGTTTATCGCGAGGAAAGTAAAATGAAAGTGCATTCTCGCTTAATCTACGTTCATTTAGTAAATAACATTACTGACGCTAAGTAAAATTGCATTACTGACGCTTTCTTAATTTTAAAATTGTCCTATATTCATATTTATGAACTCAGAATTGTCTCCTCTTTCATTTGACATCCCGCTCGATACATTATTAAAAAAAAAAAAATTGATTAGACTTTTTTGGATGTAACATCCGTCATACAGCCTATCTATTTTTTTTAAATTTAGCCTATGTCACTCAAATTATAAAACCGATTCAGTTGACACCTCGTTCATCAAAATCGGCTCAGTAGCTTAGGCGCAACGTCGAAACATAGGTATAATAAATACATACATACAACATGCATACTTAAACTGCTCAAATCATGAGCTTTGCCATAGGGTTAAAAGAGCATTCAAATTACCCAGATAATCAGTAGGTATTCTGTTCTGATATTTAAAGTCGGAAAAGTTAATATTAGCAGCAAATATTATACAGTTGTTAAACTTTTTTTTTTATAGTAGGCAAGTATTCATTCTACTTATTTTGTACATGGTCTGATATGTCAAAGCCTAATTGATTAGTTACTTACTAGAACAATATTCCCGACTATTAAATAGTATAGAAGGGTTGGTAAAATTAGATTTAAAACTCAGCTACTTATAAAAAGCAATTATTGTAAAAGGTAAGGAACATATTCCTCAACTGTAGGTATAAAAATATGCCATACAGAATATAAATCAACAACTATTCAAGTCTATAATTACCTACCACGAATATAAAATAGGCACCTGTGTGATAACATTGGCGCCTCGCGCATATAAAAGAATTTCGTACTTATCGATTTCTTGTTTTTGTTTGTATTCCTCAACACCTACACCTTACACTAGTATATTCGCCTGCGTAGTTTCATGGCGTAACAAATACACATTAATATTATGTTGGTAAATGTAACTAAATAGTCTTACCGTCTAGATTATTTTCAATTTCGAGGGAAATTGGTATACTTAGGTATTGCGTCCCTTTTATGACCAAACTTGTTAGTTGTCATTATTATAATATTATAATGTACATATTAATTATTATATGAGTAGATGTATAAAAGGATATAATGAGAGTCGTGCTTCAATGAGTTAATTGTGTCGGGTGTGAAGAATTAAGTATTCAACCGGCACTACCATCTAAATGATTTATAGTTATTTTGTACTATTAAATGTACCAAGGTACCTAGACATATTTATTGTATTCACCACTAGCTTATTTCCACGTTAGCATTAGAAATAATAATTGTTAAGTAGGGTCTGAGGAAATAGGTAGTAAGTACCTTTAGAACACAGATGGTTCATCGTTCGACATTTACTAGGTACTATGGTAACAATGATTTCAGTCATTCCTTTTAAGGCTAGGCTGAAGGCTGATTATTGCTAGTGTAGGTACCAAATGCTTCCGATAAATTAAATTATCATCCGTGGATAAATTATATGATAAATAGTCCAGTCATTACGTCGAAAAAAAACGGGTTAGAATTGCATGCGAACCGAGAAGGGTAAATTTTGGATATGACGTCAATAACGTGGGGGAGGCCTAGAAAATCTTAACTTCACAATGTCGACCAAGATTTCCTATGTGCATGTGTAAAATGAGATGAGAAGCATATAATTTAATATAAAAAAATATTTTTAAACAACCGACTTCAAACTCCCGCGCCAACTTTACAACAACAAGCACACGCTATACAAAGTACTTATTTTATTGTTGATATTTTAAAAACCGCTTGACCGATTTCGATAAAATTTATATGGGACTACTTGGGAAGTATGTCCTTTCAAATAAAAAAAGAATCATCCAAATCGGTCCACCCAGTCAAAAGTTCTAAGGTAATAAACATTAAAAAAAAAACTGTCGAATTGAGAACCTCCTCCTTTTTTTGAAGTCGGTTGAAAATAAAAGATGTTAAGTAATGAAATTAGCACAAATCTTTGAACACAAAATAGAATAGCCCTATAAATTAATACGTAATCGAAGCTACGCGGACCCGTGCTTGTCGGGAAATCGATGAGTGACATGACCTTGGTTACTTAAATTACGCCATTACTGACATTAATGCTTGTGGTTTTCTGAATTAAGATTGCAAGTTTCGAGTTAACACTGTTCATATAACCTGCATTGAAAATGCGAGTTTCAATGCCTTCTGAGCCACCCGAAACGAGTCAATTTCAGACGAATACGTCATTGCCCTAGGGCAGAAAGTGATGGTTGTCTACCCGCTGTATGACGCTGTAGCTCTCCTTTCAATCCTGTCAGAGTATCTTTTTATTTCAAACCTTTATAACTGTCATTTTAACCATCAACTAAACTGACATATCATATTTAACAACCTTGCAACCAAAATAATTAAGAAATACAATTTTAATAAAAGTCGCACTTTCAATGCAGCAGGTTATATGAAAAATATAGTGTGTGCCGCGGGATGAAACACGATTTCAGACTTCTAGTGATGCCAGCCCTCGCTTCGCTCAGGCAGGCAACTTCACCCTCGTCTGAAATCGTCTTGTCGTTCACCCCTAAGCGCACAATATACTATTGTCCTGAAACCTCCATTTGACTATAAGCACACTTTGTACGATAAGTACTTGACGAGTGTGTAAATGAGAGCTTCAACGCGTAGTACGTAAATAAAGATATGTTTATAAGGCCTAAGAAGCTACTAAAAGTAACATCAAATTAAATAAAAAATTGGATTTTGGAAACTTCAAATCACACGCTATAAACAAGCGTATAATGTATTTCATTTATTGCATTTTTAATAACTTAAAATAAAACAAATATTTTCTGATATTTCTGTAAGAAAGCTGATTTTTAGGAGAATGAAGCCTTAAGCATACTAATTTTCGGTTTCTAAAAATAACATATTGTGGCTTTCGTGACCATTGGCGTGCACAGGATTTTGTAACTGGATAGGTGGTTTAAAATAGCGTTAGACGATATTTGATTAAAGCAAAAAAGAAACTTCGTTAGAAATATGTATATTGTATGTACTTTTATCAGGCCACTCAGGCCAGTATTATTAATAAATTAAGATACTTACTTTTGTTCTAAATTATAGCATAAGGCGATTTATGTTTCATTAAAAATGTAGATCTACAGTGCTTTAAAAATAAAGCAAAAAGGAGCCAAAAGTATGATAAACAAAATATTTTATAAACAAAATGTGGCAAAGTTCTCTCACGTAACATGAAATCGTTTAAAATATTTGAATTAAGTAAGTACATGAATATGTTAGGGGTCCCCAAAACCGTATTTCTGATAAATATGAAAACACGTGGAGGCGTATGTAAGCATTAAATTCAAGGCCGCATCATAATATAACGTAGGGTGCGAGTGCTCTACCACATGCTCTACCATAAAAGATGCGCAAAGTTACGTCACTCACAACTCACAACGCACAAGTCACAACACACTATTTATCTGTTCTGAACTAATATTTTATAGAGGAAAGGTTTGTTTGTTTGTTTGTTTGTTTGTAATGGATAAACTCAAAAATTACTCAACCGTTTTTAAAAATTCTTTCACTCATAGAAAACTACATTATAAGAGAGTAACATAGGCTATATTTGACTTTCAAAAAAATTTGTGATTCCTACAGAAATTGCAATGATGTGAATTACTTAAGTCGCCCATCTGGGAGCTTCCGTGGCGTGCGCTACGTAAATAAAAGTAACGAAAACAAGGAATGTTGGAATTGTTCCTCTCAAATAGTTGTAAAAAAGTCCGCGATAGCATAAAAATTAAGTGTTTTTTTTCTGACATAGTATTAATCCTTATCAAAATAAAATTATTGGTCATCTCAAGTATTTAATATTGACGTAATTCGTCCTTTACACCATTGAATTTAGATGAATATCTTAGAAGATATCATAGGAACGCGCAACAGAAATAGGCGCGGCCGCTATTATTGGGTATGGTCTATTATGATGATTAGTGCTACCCGTGCGAAGCCGGGGCGGACCGCTAGTGTTTGATAACTAAACGACTTCCAAAAAAGGAGGAGGTTCTCAATTCGGCGCGTATTTTTTTTAGGGTTCCGTACCAAAATGGTAAAATGGAACCCTTATGGTGCGACTTTCTCCGTCTGTCTGTCCGTCTGTCCGTCTGTCCGTCCGTCACACTCGATTATTTCAGTAACTACCGAAGCTATCGACATGAAATTTGGAATAGTTGTGTATATTAGTGGCCCAAAGACACTGGAATTAAAAAAAATTGGAAATTATTTTTGTTCTTATTTAAAAAGGGGGGAAAATCTGAGGGTTGAAATTTAAAAGTGAGATAACTGTACTGTGTGGGGTATCATATGAAAGGGTACATTCACACTTTGTACATTCTAAAACAGATTTTTAATTATTTTTAGTTATGATAGTTTTTGATTTATCGGGGAAAATGTCTAAAAAAATACCGTTCCCCCCCCCTTATCTCCGGAGTTTACCAATCGAAAAATTTGAAATAATTATGGTCAATAGGAATTTACGTATACTTTACAGGAAAACTATAGCCAATGCTCTTATTTTTTTTGATATTAACAATAAACCTCTACAAACAAAGTTAGTCTTGCGGTTCATTAACAAAGGTAATTATTTATTAATAATGGTACGGAACCCTTCGTGCGCGAGTCCGACTCGCACTTGCCCAGTTTTTTTAATGTATGTCGGTGCATATCTCCGTGGTTTCTGAACCAATTTGAATTTTATCTATCTGTCGTTAGAGGAAGCAATCGAGGTGGTCCCATATAAAATTCTGACTCCAAAACCTCAACCCTGACACTAAAAAGTTAAAAACATTTTTTTTTTCCAAAAAATCGACTTCCAACGCTAGTGTAAAGTACAAAATAATTTTGATTTCTACCCACTATGTTGAAGTCGGGCGAGTCTGATGCGTCAACTTTGCTTATCCTTGTTATACCCGCCCGACTTCAACATAGTCTATATAACTTATAGAAATCAAAATTATTTTGCACTTTACAGTGGCGTTGGCAGTCGGTTTTTTGGAAAGAATTTTTTTCAATATTCCAGTTTGTTTCGTTATGAGTATTTAGATAGCGTTGAATTCGCCAGAGTGACATAGCGAAAAATTTTATAGTTGGTAGAGGCTAGCGCAGGGTGTTCGTTCTATGAGTGACGCAAAACTTAATTACAGAAATGGCAACAACGCTTACGAAGGTCGACAGCTAACAAGTCCAATTATTTAGATGATTCCTATTATAATTTATAACATTTATAAGATATCTAAATTATTTACATACTACAATTCCATACCATTTCCAAACGGGATTGTAAAAAAATCGATTATTTTTATGGCAACTAGTTTTTTAATATAAAAATGAAATTATTCACGTATGATTGTAAGCAGACCTTGAGCGAGCCTGTTGAGTTAAGACCTTCATGACGGTAACCGCGCGGAAGTTGGCGGGTACATTTTTTGTCAATTTCGAGCTCGTTGAATTTAAGCGCGCATTAGTCACGAGCTAACCTTCAGTGTTGAAGCTCGCGGGCGCATTGTTGATGTGGTGCACTGCGATATCGGCAGCGTTGTGTCGACGCATCACGCATGTGATATCACAATTCACAATGTCACAACGATGTCTGCTTTGTCCCTGCCGGTGGCGTTGACGATTTCGTAGCGACTAGCATTTACGTCAGTATGAGCATTAGCGATCGTAAACAATATTTTTATTTTATTTATGCAATAGGCGTGTTTTAGTGTTGCCGGTTAATAACAATCAACAAGTAGTGTTGCGGTATAGTGAAGTTAAGCGGCTGTGTAGAACAGAGCGAGTTTAGTGCAGTGATGTGAGGATGTTAGTGCGTGGCCATGTCGAGCGTGGCGAAGAAAGATAAGCCGACGATGTCGGTGACTGCGCTGATCAACTGGGCACGACCAGGGCCCCCGGGGCCGCAGCAGCCGCCGCCCGCGTCTCCGGCCCCCACCACCAACATGCTGCAGACTTTTGGTTCTCCTTCGAGCATACCCAACGTTGACTGCTCGATCGATATGCAATGTAAATACGTCATTCTTTTTTTTGTCTAACGACGAGTACTTACTTGATTATTAGGTACTCGAGGCATGCCTTACAATACAATATTATTAAGCAGGCAGGCAGCAATATTAGGCAAGAATTGTCCAATATAAGCGATTATTTTGTTGTATGTTATCTATGATGTTGGTATAGTACATTACTGCAGCGGCCAGCATAACAGGCATTGAAGGACGAACGTGTAAATGGGGGCCGAGGCGAAGCCGAGGCACACATACGTAAGTCAAGTTAGTTGTGGCCAAGGCTTGTATAGTACTTTTCTCAAATAACTTTGACGACCTCCGTGGCGCAGTGCGTAGCGCTGTTGCCTTAACGTGCGGAGGTCCCGGGTTCGATCCCCAGCAGGGTCAATTTGGGAATTTATAATTTCTGAATTTTCCTTGGTCTGGCCTGGTGGGAGGCTTCAGCCGTGGCTAGTTACCACCCTACCGGCAAAGACGTGCCGCCAAGCGATTTAGCGTTCCGGTACGATGCCGTGTAGAAACCGAATAGGGGTATGGGTTTAATATAACTGCCATGCCCCTAACAGGCTAGCCCGCTACCATCTTAGACTGCATCATCACTTACCATCAGGTGAGATCGCAGTCAAGGGCTAACTTGTAGTGGATAAAAAAAAAAAATGCGCGGAAATTAAAACTAAGTAGTACCTAGACAGAACTTCGATTACGATTTTCTTTCATTCTTCCATTGAACAAAATTTTCATAGGTTTTAAAATATTTTTCTTTCGATTTTGGCGGTGAAGGAACCAGAAGTTTAATTTGCTCTATCCAATATTCGATTTGGGCGGTAACAAGTTTTCTATTACGGCTCTTGCCGCCTCTTGAATTTCAGGTGACGTTAAAGTAAGTTCATCACACTCATTGTCTTCACTTGAACTCATTTTGTCAAATACATTTCAAAATCAATGACGAACAACTAACAACAATAATTTTTCCCGCGTTCAAGTGTTCATTTGTTTTTTTTTTCAATAAACAGCTTTCTATTTGCAAACTAGTTCGAAATTTAAATAAAACCTTTGATAAGTTACCTCCTTGGTTGCCATGTTTCGGAGTAAAAGATCGTTCCATTTTTAAATGCTCGCATGTATTTGGCTAGTACAGCAAGTTCGATTTATCTCGAAGAAGGTTGTCAAAATAATGCTCAAATTTCCAAGCATGTTTGAGAAAATAAATTAATTAGTTACAATATTATATAACCTGAATTGTCCAATAATATAATACCTACCGAAGAATTTGTTCGTAACTGAAAGCAATCTTTAGACGCATATTAGTAAAATGCCGCCACACTTTAAAATATTGTAGGAAATTTTGTTCAATAAGCCAACTGGCAGACAAATTACATTTCAAGTTTAAAGGTGTCGAGCTGACGCCTGACACCAGTAATTAGAATTTGTAAATTAAGAAATGATTTTCTTTGAAGTAAAAATTTTACCTGTTATTTGTGTTGATTATACCTACTAACCTTTAGGTACAAAATCTATACTAATACTAGCGGATGCTTGCGACTTCGTTCGCGTGGCATAAGTTTTTTTTAATTCCCACAGGCCTATATCACTCTCCAGGTCCTCAACTATAACCATGGAACAAATCACGTTGATCCGTTGCTTTTTTGCGGTGTGATTGAAGGACAAACTTTCTATTTAACTTCCCTGGGGATAAAATTCTCAAAAAGTGTGAAACACGTATTTCTTTATTTTAAACCAGAAGCCCAAATACCAACTTTCATGTCTATAACTTGAAAAATGAGGGACTTTTATACAAACTTTCATCCCCTATTTCACGCCTTTGGGGGTAGAATTTTTAAAAACTGAAACATTTGTTTCTTTATTTTAAACAAGAAGCTCAAATACCAACTTTCATGGCTATAACTTGAAAAATGAAGGACTTTCATACAAACCTTCAACCCCTATTTTACCCCTTTAGGGGTGGAATTTTGAAAAACTGTGACACACGTACTTCTTTATTTTTTTACCGAAAGCCATAATATCAAGTTTTGTTAATATAACTTGAAAAATATCTCGAGAAATGAAGGCCTTTCATACCAACTTTCATCCCTTTGCGGGTGATGATATTTTCAAAAATTTTGAAATACGTATTTCTTAATTTTCAACCCGCAGCTCATTTTTTCTTAAGTATCTCTTTAAGAATCTCTTTTTTTTAAGCAGATATTTTAAAATCAATCCCTAAGCATTCAATAGGTTCTAAATCGCCAATGCTTAAGACCGGTTAAAACTCTTGCTCTGGCAAGGGGTCATCTTCGGCAAGTTCTAAAAGTCCATATTTCCCTGAATAGAGCACCGATTTTGATGAAACAACGACCAGGAAAAGCTCTGAATATCCGAAATACACTTTTAAGAACATCAAAATCTGTAAAGTAATTATTGCGTTGTGCTGGACCAGACAGGTTTATTTACTTTTTGAACTAAACCTGTGTTATTTATTATATATATTATTAAAATACAAATTCACAAGATTGTAAAAGGTTCGGAGGAAGGTGACGACACTCGTAACACAAGTTACCTTAGTACGAGTGTCTAAGCACTCCTTTGTACACGATGTGATGAAAAATAATTATGTCCAGTTTTCTAAGGAGTAAGTGTATATTTTTTTGGAAATAAATAAATTGAAAAAAATTGAAAAAATAAATTGAAAATTGTGTAAGCGGAGTGTAGTTCAACTTTTGGACCCATTTTGATTTTTCCTTTATTTACATACTGAAACCATTGAAATAGAAGTATAGGTACTAAAATTCTACATCAATGACTGAAACCCATCAACCTACGAATTCAACTTTCTACGTAGGTTCTTCACAATTTCGATAGGTCCCGTTTTATGTAGTTATTGAACGTCTGTATCTCAAGTACAACTACTCAAGTTTACTTGAAACTTATCATCATATTTATGAGTTACTATGATGCGGACCAAATTTAAGAGGGGGGTAATAACAACGTGGAATGTTTCGTGTAAAGATATTAAGATACCCACAGCCCACTGCGTGCGGTAGGCCGGAGCTGGGGCTGGCGCACTCCCGAGCGCATCGATTCTTTAAATTTCTAAGAAAGTATTTTGATGGCTCTGACAAAAAATTAAATCTCAATTACTTACCTTTAGTAATTTTGATTAAACATCGTATTAAGTATTAAAATAAGTAAGCGTAGGTTGATTATTTTTTATACTAAAGAGCTATTAATCATAATCACCTAATTAATACCTAAAGTGATCTATAAGGTACCTACCAGCTAGCTACTATTAAGTATTCTGATGTTTTATGCCAGAATTATGTAGGCATCACAGTCCACAACACAATCCGTATCCATATCCAGATCCGATATTTCAATCCAACATCCCTGCTAGACATAACGTAGGATAGACAGCTGTTTTTATCTGAACTGAGCTGTTGTGTGTTGATCATAAAGAAAATCTATATCTATAGTCTATACTATATACTACACTATCTATTACTAATACTAATATTATAAATGCGAAAGTTTGCATGTAGGTATGGATGGATGGATGGATGGATGGTTGTTACTCAATCACGCCAGAACGGCTGAACGGATCTTGATGAAATTTGGCACAGAGATGGATTATAGTCTGGAAAATTAAAGAGTTCCCGCGGAAACCAAAGAAACCTCAGTCCACGCGGACGAAGTCGTGGGCATCAACTAGTAAATCTATGAACTACTCTCGTAGCATATCAAAAGTTATTGTCTGAACGTAATGTTATTTTATTTGAGTTATGTATACCTATACCTATACCTATATATACCCTATATACATCCATCCAATCATAATTCCTGATATCCATTCTGATACTTATGTTGATAATTACTAATTAGGTATATAGTCGATACGCGATAATAAGTTGGTAATTGCGTTGCATTTAAAAAAATGCATGTCTCTTGTCTGAACGTAATGTTATTTTATTTGAGTTATGTATACCTATACCTATACATATATACCCTATATACATCCATCCAATCATAATTCCTGATATCCAATCTGATACTTATGTTGATAATTAGGTATAAGAATGTCGGTATGATTTTTATCTAATTTCTGTTATCAAAACACAGATACCTATTATATTTTATTTTTAATCTTTTCACTAAACATAAAGAATTTTTGTTTTGTTACGCCTTCGCAGTTGGCATTCGCAGTTCACGAGGCTGGGTCGACCACTCCCAAAAGTTGTAGTCTCTTCTTGTTGTAGTGCCTCCGAATCGTGTTTTTCGTTTGGCAATGGAGAAGGTTCCTTTCTTTTAATATATTATGAAAATTAAGACCAAATATAAAAAATAAATAAAAATAAATCATTATAATATCTCAACAAATGAAAAAGTTATGGAACTTAAAAGTTGCGCTTGTATCTATAATGTATTACGGTCGTGTGACGTCACATGACCTTAACAAACGACTTTATAAAGCCGAAGAAATGAATGAAATAGACATAACGTGACTTAATTGAATTAAAAGCACTTAATTTGTGTGTGAAGATATTTTTTTATTAAATCTCGGCTTGGTAAAAACTCACAAAATTTTTCACGCGAGTAAGATACAGCAATCGGTGTAGGTACATTAAATAATTAAACTTGTTAAATAATTAATTTCTCAGTCATTTATTGATGGATTTATAAAAAACACAAGATTTATTAGTTTTAATCTATATTTTACTTCATTCACAACATGATTAAAATTCTCCATTGTAATTTTGTACTTATATGAAAATGAAAATGGAATAATTTAAGTAGGTACCTATTTCACGTTGACGACTTGTGCCGCTTATGATAAGTCGCACCAAACACCAATATACCTAGTTCATGCTGAAATGTCCTCGTGATGATTAAATAAATAAAGAGTGAATTTTAATTTATTTTGTTACATAATTAATATAATGTTGTGCTTGAAATCTAAGAATGTCCTCCAGTATAATGTTTATCTTCAGTAGGTACCACTTAAATAAGCTTATTTCGGAAACTGAGCTTTAAGAAATATTTAAGTGAAAATACGAGTCATAAATGAAACTAGAATTATAGACATCTTATTAGTTATTACAGACAAAATAAGGTAGCTGGTAACTAGGTACATAATCAGCTTCTTTAAAATAAGATCTGACAAACAAAAGTATACTTTGTTGAAAGTTTATCGAAAGGGTGTCTGTTTATTTTTAACTGGCCACAGAGTCTCCAGTCTAAAGGACCGGTTCCATCGGGTTTTTCTGAATCACAGGCAACATTTTTGCTCATTTTCTATAGTACCACTGTCCATGTTACATTTTGCAATTCCAATTTATTAATATCATTGATGATAAAATATTTCAATTTATCAACTTGTGAGGAATACTCGATAAATCAATAGAGTAGGCACTAGGTACTTACGCAATTTTTAAAAATATCCATGACATGAATTGATGGAATTACCGAATTGTACCTACCTACATGAATACGATATGCATAATGATCTCTACAACACATAAGTAGTATATATATACCAATACATACCTACATAATTATGACAATACCTACTCTTCGGTGACTACTCTTCGGTGAGAGGGGATAAATATATTGTGGAATTAATCTGCAAAATAATCTGGTGGTGAATCGCCTTCAATTACCAAGAATGTGAGTAGTCTTGGAGAGGTGGAGTCTGAAATGAATCTCTAACTAAGTGCTACGATAACCTATACCAATGACATTGATTTGATACCTATTTTAATATTTTTGAGGACCTCCCTGGCGCAGTGGTGACCGCTGTGGTCTTGTCGTGGGAGGGTTCGATTCCCGGAATTTGGGAATTAATAATTTTTGAATTGTCTCTGGTCTGGTCTTGTGACAGGCTTTGCTTTGCTCGTAGCTATAGGTACCATCCTACCGGCAAACACGCACTACACCAAGCGATTTAGAGTTCCGGTGAGATGCCGTGTAGAAACCGATGAGGGGTATGGGCCATACCCCTAACAGGTTACCCCGCTACCATCTAATGGCAGTCTAATGCCATCATTGACGTGTGATAAAATTGGGCAATAGCTATTAGCTACCTACCCCGTACTGAAACGTTAGATCATATTTTGATGATCTGAACCTTAAATATTAAACTTTTGATAAAAACTAAGATGAGATGAGATATTATGGTCGGGATTACCTACACTTCTAAGTTATTACGTAAGTAGCGTACGTAACTAACATTTGCGTACATTACGCGATTTACAAAACTGTTTACATTTGGTAAGTTGCTTATGTGATCGACTTACATGTGTAAAACGTACAATTAGTGTAATCGTGGCCTAGGGTTAAGGTAGAAGGAGTAAGTTGAGAATAGGTAATAATATAGACAGTAGAAGGATACCAGCTAGAGATGTGTTTGAATATGAAACTGTCAAAGGAATTGATTCAGTTTCGTAGATCTTTGAAACGTTTTTCATCCGAGAATATTATATCGCTTTGGAAATGAAGGGAGTAGTGACACTATCTATGGGGTTTACACAAATCCCTCGACATGTATCCTGGCAGATATCAAAACATCCTGAAACCAGCCTTCTGTATAATTTACCTCGTAACATTTCGAACTAAACATCTATAACAACCGAATGTAAAAAGTTTTCCCACCAATCATAGACCTATCCTCTGCAAATTGTTTCGCCTATTGTCTTTGAGGTTCATGTTAGATCCGAACTCATACATCGTGAGGCCAAGCTTTCAGAACAATGAAAATAAGCGCGCATTATGACGAAATTCCTGTCGACCCTAACTCAAACAATTCTTTGTAGGGCTGAACATGGAGGCGGGTTTCATGTCGCCGATGTCGCCGCCAGAGATGAAGCCGGACACTGCAATGCTGGACGGTATGCGGGATGACGCCACGTCGCCGCCAGCCATGAGGAACTACCCCCCGAATCATCCCCTCAGCGGTTCCAAGCACCTCTGCTCTATTTGCGGCGACAGAGCATCAGGAAAACATTACGGAGTTTATAGGTTAGTAAAGACAGGCTCAGACAATTCAAAAAAAACCGGGCAAGTGCGAGTCGGACTCGCGCACGAAGGGTTCCGTACCATTATTAATAAATAATTACCTTTGTTAATGAACCGCAAGACTAACTTTGTTTGTAGAGGTTTATTGTTAATATCAAAAAAACTATGCTAGTTAGAGCATTGGCTATAGTTTTCCTGTAAAATATACGTAAATTCCTATTGACCATAATTATTTCAAATTTTTCGATTGGTAAACTCCGGAGATAAGGGGGGGGGAACGGTATTTTTTTAGACATTTTCCCCGATAAATCAAAAACTATCATAACTAAAAATAATTAAAAATCTGTGTTAGAATGTACAAAGTAAATCCTTTCATATGATACCCAACACAGTACAGTTATCTCACTTTTAAATTTCAACCCTCAGATTTTCCCCCCTTTTTAAATAAGAACAAAAATAATTTCCATTTTTTTTTAATTCCAGTGTCTTTGGGCCACTAATATACACAACTATTCCAAATTTCATGTCGATAGCTTCGGTAGTTACTGAAATAATCGAGTGTGACGGACGGACAGACGGACAGACGGACAGACAGACGGAGAAAGTCGCACCATAAGGGTTCCATTTTACCATTTTGGTACGGAACCCTAAAAATCATCAACGCCAGCGTGGCAGGCCGAGACGACGATGGTGTGACGTATGAGATAAATTCACAGTTGAGTGGCCCACAGAGGCACATAATAGGGACTAGAGAGATGTGGAGAAATCGGGGAGGCCTTTGCCCAGTCTTGGGACAGTGCAGATTAGATTTAATTTAAAGACACTGAGGGAGTGCCAGTCATAGACAGTGGAATAGGCGGGTCCTAATGGTGCCGTCCACAAAACGGAGACGGTCTCTATTCCGCGGTGCCATAAATTATGGTCGAAAACAGCTAGGTACGTACATATTTGTTAAGTTTTAAATATTTATGAAAGTATGCTGCACTCTGCAGTAACTGAAACAATAACAAAACCTATTCTATCAATTTCGCTATCCTATTTTATTTTTACCCTTGACGAAACGGAGACGGTATATAATATATTATATGCGTTTGCCCTAAGAGGTTGTGCGTTTGTTTGTTTGTTTGTTTGTATGTATGTTTGTTTGTATGTTCACAAAAGTAAAATTTAAGTAAGTACTTAATGAAGTAATGCAATACGTGCGCGGTCAATGCGTGGATGACTAACTTAATTTCAAAATTCGGGAACCAACAAATTTTTAAGTTGCGCCGTTGGACAATAATATCGTAATAAATTTCAAATTTTAAAAAACCCCCGACTAGAAAAAAGCTGATGACCTTCAGACGGATGAACAGATTTTCATGAAACATGGCTAAGAACACTCGGGATAAAATTATCTATGACACAAAAAATACTAAACGAAAATCGGTTCATCCGTTTGGGAGCTACGATACCTCAGACAGATACACAGATACACAGACAGACACGTTAAACTTATAACACCCCTCTCTTTTTGCGTCGCGGGTTAAAAACCGAGAAGACCTAAATTTCACGCAGACGAAGCGAACGACATTTTTTTTAATTGCTATGTTTATTGGTACTACACAGGTTATATTATTGTACGTGTATTCTGTAACTCAAATAGGTTTTAATTTTTCTAATCATGTGATAGGTATTTTGCTTCTCAATTTTCTCAACCTACCTAATTTGCACAAAAAACACACCTTGTTTTTGGATTATGTAGATTCTGCTATGTAACAAGTATTATTATACTTAGGTATTTGTTTCTCGTAAGATTCCGTTCACTAAAAATAGTTTCTTCAAGCTTATTACATAAGAGGCCTGTACACGGGTAGAGTAAATAGCATAGTAGCACGGTGGAGCATTAGCTATCCTACTATTACTAAACCAATGTAGTATAGAGTACTAAAATTTTGAAGAGTAGAGTAGCCAGCGCCGTGAGCAAGCTACTCTACCACTTGGCTTCCTCCACCTCAGCATCCACTCCACTCTACCGCACTCTACTGTAAACTGTGCGAAACACAAATTACCTACTCTAACAAAAAAAATACGTGTTAACATTTACTCAAGTTCACTTTATAGGCTTTATAAGGCTATGGTTAGATATCGAATTTTTATTAGTAACTAAACTTTGATCACTGCATAACCTGCATATTTCAAAGAATAATATCTAAGCCTTGCTGGTGTCTACAGTTGTGTGTAACTTAAGGTCTATCTTATTAAACACCCTAAATGTCAATTTATAGGTCGTTTCTATATTAGTCCTGTCGGTATCATTCGCTCCCTTTCTGATAGAGCTATATTCCCAGTGCCTTTATAATTATTGTTATATCTACATTTTACAACAGGCATGTCTAGACAACGACTACCTATGGAAATGTATGTAGGTATATTCCAACGTAGACACCGAGACAGGTCTGTTGTAGTTACTTACGGTCTACCACTAGGTATCTAGACTTTGCGGTTTTATATAAATTTATACTTATGTGTAGAAACTTACTAAGTACCTATAAGGTATGTGAATCTGTGAAGGAACCAGCATTTCTATGGATTAATAAAAACACTTGATAATATGAGTAGGTTTTTACGATAAAATATCGAAATCTCTCCTCTGTACATGACATACTACGACCCGTATTAATAAAGAGGTTCTCAAGTATCGGTGTTAACTGTTAATTAAGCATAAAATGACCGATACTTAAGAACATCGCTTAAGTACGTGTGCTTAGTTTGATTTCTCGCTGACAGCATGACACATTTCATGATTGGATCTCGCGCGTGCCTATTAAATATAAATGTATCAGCATAGATTTAGAAGCGCAGCGGAGACCAATCCTTATTCTATGGTTCTAGTACGGGAAATGTCTTTTTAGGGTTCCGTAGCCAAATTTGGCAAAAACGGAACCCTTATAGATTCGTCATGTCTGTCTGTCTGTCTGTCTGTCTGTCTGTCTGTCTGTCTGTCTGTCCGTCCGTATGTCACAGCCACTTTTTTCCGAAACTATAAGAGCTATACTGTTGAAACTTGGTAAGTAGATGTATTCTGTAAACCGCATTAAGATTTTCTTACAAAAATAGAAAAAAAACAATAAATTTTGGGGGTCCCCATACTTAGAACTGAAACTCAAAATTTTTTTTTCATCTAACCCATAGGTGTGGGGTATCTATGGATAGGTCTTCAAAAATGATATTGAGGTTTGTAATATCATTTCTTTCTAAACTGAATAGTTTGCGCGAGAGACACTTCCAAAGTGGTAAAATGTGTGTCCCCCCCCCCCGTAACTTCTAAAATAAGAGAATGTTAAAACTAAAAAAAATATATGTTGTACATTACCATGCAAACTTCCACCGAAAATTGGTTTGAACGAGATCTAGTAAGTAGTTTTTTTAATACGTCATAAATCGTAAACCGCAATTTACCTTTCATTCAATCAACTCAAATATTAAAAAAAAACATTTAATTTAAAACTTTACCATTTACTTTGCGTTCGTGCAGTCTGTGCTCGGTTATTGCATCACGGTCTGGGGTGGTGCTGGTAAAACGGTGATGCTTCGGCTGGAGAGAGCTCAGCGTGCGGTTCTGAAGGTCATGATATCAAAGCCTGTCCTCTTTCCTACTTCTGAAGTTTACAAAATGACAAAGGTTCTCACTGTACGTCAACTCTTCATTTTGTCGCTAATCCTTCGAAAGCACGCTACAACTACTTACGTTTCTGAATTTGAAAAAAACAAGCGGAGGTCTGACAAAGTCTGTCCAATCGTGCCGTGTAAAACTGCCTTAGCGGGTCGTCAGTCTTACTACTTAAGTGCATTGGTATATAACAAAATTAATAAAATATTACACATCTACCCTCTGACTTCTCGAAAATGCAAAGAAAAATTGACAAGTTGGCTTCTTACCCTAAATTATGATGAGACTGAAAATCTCCTTAGATATTAAACTTCATCCAAATTCATCCCTTACAAATTTATAACACATATAGTCATACTCACACACACACTCATACACTCACCCATACAACACGTAATCCTAATCTATAATAATACTAAGAATTAATTTTAAGTAATTTTTAATCTTTAATTTATTATGTAAATTTGTCACTAGCATTAATTTTCTGTTTGTAATTTTTTTTTTTTTCTTCTGTTTTGTGAACCTGGAGGTGGGCGTTAACAGCTGCAACACAGTTTTATACTAACGCAGTTGTTTCCGTTCCTCAGTTTTTATGTACCTATTCATGTTTATGAGAAAATAAATAAATAAATAAATAAATAAAACTGACTACAGGTTTGTACGGAACCCTCGGTGCGCGAGTCCGACTCGCACTTGGCCGGTTTTTTAATTTTTTACTCACAATTTTATTGTAAAACCTTGTGCGCAACCTTCTACCTAAATTGGTTTGGTATTTGAAATTGGAACTTTAATTAAGTAGGTAGGTAGATAAGACATACCTATTTATCTAACTTGATTTTTCTTAAAAGAATATAGTATAGAGTTCAAAATTGAATTATTATTGCATGTTCTTTATACAATAATAAGCTGTCAGTATGTGTATGGAATTTTTCAAACGCTTCTTGGGCGTGGGAGGCGGCATGTGTACATTCTATAGACATCCACTTTTGTACAATCTGAACTAATAGTCCAGGAAAGGAAGCTAGTCGACCCCAACAGCAATTCCTCAGACGACGAAACTTTACAGTATGATAAGGTGTCATGAATTAAAGGTGATTTATAAATATCCACCAAAAATTTTTAACAGAAGTATTTTTTTTTTACCTAAACTCTTTTATGTTTAATATCTTGGTGCAGAAAAATGTTCCGAAAAAACTTTCTTCACTGGAAACATTCATGTAAAGTATGGAAGCTAAATAAGAAATATCCAACAAATACTCCAAGCTGAAACAACCAAATTTTGAAAAAATATGTTTTTTTAATGTTACTTGTATCGGAAAATTGCTCATTCAAACTTTTTCACCGGAATGCCCTTCTATTGCCGTTTAATACCTACAAGTTGAAAATCCACAAAATATTCCATCAGTCTATATTTTTTTCGAAAGTTACCTTTTTATTCGTAGTGAATAAAAAATCCGTCCATTTTTTTTATTGATATGATAACAATATTTTTTTTCCTATCAACTATCAAAATATCCAACATAATAATCAAGCGCAATAAAAACTAAAAATATTTTTGAAAGAAATATTTTGTATTTAATCAATCAGGGGAAGGAGCGTGGTGACGTCACGATACAGAGATAATATGCCTACGACGACGCGAGCCTGTACTCGACATTCAAAAGTATTTCGTTAATTTGGGGTAGTTTTCGAGATTTTCCTCAAAAATTTCCTCCTGTAAAATTCTGTATGAAAATTTTTTCTCACTGATGGCTTCGTATAGAAGTCAGAAAATATAACTTGAAGAAAAATATGGAGACAGCTGATGATTGAGGATTTCGGAGACGGGTAAAGAGCACGGCCAAGGAATTGAAGATAGGTGGGAGGTGCTCGAACAAATGTCACTGGAAAACTCTGGATGAGTTTTTGGTTGATTGGCGGTGAGTTTAAAAAAAACTCCAAAATGGTGGATTCAAGATGGCTGCCATACAAATTTCGTCAGTGTCTATCTCGGAGAGTATAAGAGATGGAAGTGTGGTTTCTTGTCAAGAGATTATCTGGACGAGGAGGTCTATTTAGCGAAATGAAAAAAAAATTCAAGAAGGCAGAATATTTTTTTTCATACCAAATTATATGGCGAATAGGAACTAAAAAAGACTGGGTACTTATTGTAGCGAGATGATGATGGAGGATTTCGGAGACGGGTGAAGACTACGGCCAGGGTATTGAAGAAAGAGGGGGTGTGTTCGGGGATGCATGAAAAAAAAAACAAACATAAACTACCAACACACCCGCATAATTGTTCTCCTAGAAAGAGACAGAAAACGATACAATGTAGAGTGGGAGTAGTAGTATAAAGGGAGTAGGGAAAAATTATGACATTTCGGAAAAACAAGATGGCGGCCGACGTGATTCTTGCAACTCTTAGTAAACGATCAATGGAAAAAGTGGTAAAAATTGGAAAAACAATTGTAGTTTTCTCAAATTTTTGATTTTACGACCCCGAACCGCGGCGCCACAGAACCGAAACGGGGTAGTTGATGTATAGGATATATGTTTGGGTGCGTGATGGGAGTAGGGAAAATTATGACATTTTGGGAAACAAGGTGGCGGCCGATTTGCCTAAATGAACCGATAGAAGCATTGAAGTTAGGTGGGGGGGTGCTCGACCAAATGTCATTCAAACTTCATCCAATAGACAATGAGCTGAACAAAATTCAAATGGCGGATTTAAGATGGCTGCCATACAAATTTATTTGGTGTCTATCTCCAAAATTATAAAAGATGGAAGAGCGGTTTCATGGCAAAAGATGATCAGGACCTGAAGATCTACTTGATGAACAGGAAAAAAAATCAAGATGGCGGAATTTATTTTTCCATAGAAAATATATGGCGAATATTGAAGATACTACAAGTGTAGAACTATGCAAGATTTTGATACGGTTCCGTTTTACCCACGACGGGGCTCCCTGGGATTACAAAACAGGAAATTGGTACCAAAATTTTAAAAAATCAGCGCCATTTTGAAATTCTTTGTTAATTGACCGATTTCGTTCAAAATCGATATTTAGGACTACCTGGGGTTACAAAACAGGAAACTGTTACCAAAAATTTAAAAAACTGCGCCATTTTCAAATTATTTGTTAGTTGACCGATTTAGTTCAAAAACGATATTTAGGACGTCGTGGGATTACAAAACAGAAAACTGGGAGGTACCAAAATTTAAAAAAAACCGGCCAAGTGCGAGTCGGACTCGCGCACCGAGGGTTCCGTACTCAAGAAGTAGGTATAATTACCTTTGTTAATGAACCGCAAAACTAACTTTGTTTGTAGAGGTTTACTGTTAATATCAAAAAATTACGTTTGTTGTATGGGAGCCCCCCTTTAATATTTACTTTATTGATATTTAATTATTTATTTTGAAAGGTAATATACAAGTTAATATTCTGTGAAAATTTGAACCGTCTACCTGTTACCGTTTTTAATACTAAGCAAAAAAATACGAAAAAAACACGTTTATTGTATGGGGACCCCCCTTAATATATATATTTTTTTAATTTTTAGTATTTGTTGTTATAGCGGCAACGGAAATACATCATTTGTGAAAATTTCAGCTTTCTAGCTATCACGGTCTATGAGATACAGCCTGGAGACAGACAGACAGACAGACAGACAGACAGACAGACAGACAGACAGACAGACAGACAGACAGCGGAGTCTTAGTAATAGGGTCCCGTTTTTACCCTTTGGGTACGGAACCCTAAAAATCAGCGCCATTATGAAATTCTTTGTTAATTGACGGATTTCGTTCAAAATCGATATTTAGGGCTCGCTGAGGTTACAAAACAGGAAACTGTTACCAAAGTTTTAAAAAAATAGCGCTAGTTTTATTTATTTTACTATCACCATAATAAATGAATTCAGTACAGTAAAATTTGTACTACTTGTAAATATAACCACAACCCGTGAGCTGCTTTAGCAGCTCGCGCACAGGGCGAAATACTAGTTATATATAATATAGCTAATTATAAAATATACTAAAACATATGTATTATAATACATTATATATTTCGACTCTGCTTAAAGAATAATTTTTGTTGTAGTCTTTAGTTTGCAAGATAATGATTCTTAACTGCATTTTTGAATAAGTCCAGTGACCTTAGATTGGCGTATGGCTTATAATTCATTTATTTGTCGCATAAACTTACTTACAAATTACAACAAAAGTACAAATATGTTTACAGTAAGGCTTTAGGCAGTTTGCCAATTTCTGGCGTGTAATATACTAACTTAAACAAAATATAATTAATACATTTTCTCAAATTCTAGAAGTAATGAGAAGAAATCAATTAAATATTTATTTAAACAAAGCTCAAAAATAAAACAATTTTTTATGGGCCCAACTATGAAAATATACCTTGAAGGTAAGTCGTTACAATTAGTGGTTATTATTAATGTTGAATTTATCTTTTGCAATGCTATATTGTTTAATATCTAAACTAATATTATAAAGAGGAAAGATTTGTTTGTTTGCAATAATGTGAATGAATTCGAAAAAAATCGTCCCCTGTGAGAGCTTCCGTGGCGTGCGCTGCGTAAATAGTAAAAGTTACACGAAAACAATGTACGGTGGAATTGTTCCTCTGAAAAAGTTCTAAAAAAGTACCAATGGCATATATCTTTAAAGGTTGTCTCACAATAATAATTTTTTTGATTTTCAAATTATTTAAGATGAGGAATTAACGATTAATAAAATAGTAGGTAATAATAAAATTTGGTCTAAAACAAAGCTTTCATTTCGAAGTGGTTTTTTCCTGACATAGTATTAATCCTTATCTAAATAAAATGGTTGGTCAACTCAAGTATTTAATATAAACCAAATTCGCCCCTTACACTATTTAATTCAGTTGGATATCTTGGAAAGATAACATTCAAATTAGTTAATGCGCGATAGAAATAGGGCCGGCCGGCAGTGCGAAGATATCACAGCCCTAATGTAAAACCTGATGTGCTGCCCAGTGCCAGCTGGCTATTATTGGGTATGGACTATTATGATGATTAGTGCTACCCGTGCGAAGCCGGGGCGGACCACAAGTGTTCAATATAGCATTAAAGAAGACAGTAAGCGCTTAAGCGCTGACAAGTGACGACAACCATATCCACCTGTAGTATCCACGCTGGAGTAATAATATTATGATTGTGATTTCACTTTTTCACATTTCGCTTCGCTCGCGCACTCTATACTATACCCAATAGATGAAGGATTAAGATACATTATCGCGTAAAAATAGTTTAGATTTCATACGTCCGGTTTAATTCGGTGTTTTGCGTGGATATTTTGTTGGATATTTAGGATTTGAGTATAAATTTGACTACCTACTATAATAAAGAAAAAAAATAGGATGGATAAATTTTCCATACCGAGTTATAAATAATTTTAATTTGAAGTGAGATAAATTTATTTTGGTATGCACATTTTGGTGGATTTTCTTACACCTTATGCTAAATAGCATTTTAAGGACACGTGAAAATAGAAAAAAGTATGAGCAATTTTTTTGTTGAAATTATGGACAGAAAAAGAAAACCTCTTTAAAAAAAATTGTTTAGTTTGAATAAAGTTTTGGATTTTTATCGAGCATCTCATAATACGGCTATTAATTAGTTTGGTAAAAAAAAATTGGAACGAGATATTATTTAGTTCAAAATATTAAGCTTTTTGTACTTTTAGGTATAAATACCTAACTTCCGGTTTTTTTTGGTGGATATTTTTGTGTAAGTTTTGGATCATTCAATACTAAAACCCTGCCAAGTTTCATCGACTGAGGATTCAATGTGGGGGTCTCCATACAACAGACCGCCCCGTTTCCTGGACTATAATGTATTATTGAAATAATTTAAAATTCTATCGATCGCCCGCCGCCTGTAATGTCATGCAAAGGGGCATTTTATTTTTACCTTGAGAATACTTAAGGCTGAAAATTATTCATTCGAGGGCAGGTAAATGGAGCACGGGTAGGTATCGGACGACCTACATTGATTTAGCAATTTGCTCCCATAAATTTTACATAATTAAATTCTCCTTTTAAATTGTTCACGTGGTCACGTGGAAGCTCGAAATAACCACTCATCTCCTTCCAGTCTTTATTTCCATTAACAGAGAGCCCATTCCAGTGGTAGAGTCAAAACAATATTGTATCATATCATAAGAGAAACCTGGATTGCCTCCTAAGTTGAGTTAGACTCGAAAATATTAAGTTTGCTACTTGCTAGATTTTCTGATTAAGGTACTATATTTTTGTTTTGGTTGTGCACTGTAAAATGTAAACAGTGCTTCTTGTCTTCTTACAATAGAACTAACAAAAAATTGTTTCATATCAGAACGGCAAGCGAAGCCAACCCAAGTTCCTACCTAGTACCTACAAAGTGAAACGAGAATTTGAAACTATAAAGATGATGATAATGGATTTATCAAATTAAACGCACCATGCCGTGGGCGATGGCTTTTCACAATAGCATTGTCCATCGTCAATTTTGATCTAAAACGCTTGGTTTACAGAATATAATTTACCCTGTTAAAAATAAATATATTCATCTATTATACCCTCAACAGGTACCTACTCACTATCAGTCATATTTTATCATTAAATTTTTTGGACTTCAGTTCCCAAGAACTTAATATTAGCAAGGGTTCAAAAAATAAGATTATAACAATACTTGACATAGAGCTCTTGCTGGGACTACTTCCCGCCACCTATTCATGTGCCAATGCATATGCAGGAGCTCTCTGCTACTATGTAAAGAGTTTCTAGGTTCGCTATTCCAGCACTTTGGGCACCCAACGTCTATAGTTTCTTCAATGTCCCACTCCAGCCCGCAATCCCTTAACCTTAACAACCCGTTGATCTATGCCGGTTACTTTATTTCCTCTGCGGATTCACAAATTTCAGTCAAATTTAAGACACTCCGAGCATAGCTACTCGTACCTACATCGCTTGCTTAATAAAACACACTGCATGTTTTATATTTATATTATGCAGTCGAGAGATTTGAGAATCCCGATTGGGATCTGGTTGTACGTAAAGCCAGACGAACCCGTATAATATGTAACATTTTAGTGTTCCATTAAATATTTTTACCCAAACAGGTTTCGCATTCTTTCTTTCGCTCGTTTTGGATTCTCGTTTTAAGAGTTTTCACTTTTTAGCAAGTATAGTTAGCCCTTGTTTTAGAACGTGAACGTTGCCAATGTGGCATCATTTCCGCTAACGTGTAAGCCGAAAAATTCCAACATTTCAACAATAACACATTGGTTTTAGGGCACAACTGTGTATTGTGTTTGCTGCTATGGAATCTGTGATATTTTGGATTTGAATATCACTTTTTGGGTAACAAATATTCGCGTCGCGAAGAACATAGGCTACTTTTCATCCCAGAAAATTAAAGAGTTCCCGCGGAAATATTAAAAATCTTAATCCACGCGGACGAAGTCGCGGGAATCATCTAGTAGGTATATAATAATTCTTCTGCCTAGAATAATCTGACAAGTGAAATTAAATTATGATGTAGACCGTACATTTAGTAGAGACGGAATATAATAAGGAAAAAATCCATTAAGATTAGAATTATTGTAATATGTACTTAGATATATATTACGGTCTACTTATTTTCATTACATCACTCACAGTAATTTTATTTTAAAGGCACGAACAAATTTTATTAGTAGTAGTATACATGATATTTTTTAAATACGATATTACTTAAATTTCTTTTTCATTACCCGCGTAACTCGTGATAGCCTTACAATGCGCTTATCAATTTTGATAAAGCTATATTGTGTCATGACTTTCACTCTTCTATTCGTGACTTTGAAATATCGTTGTATTTCGTTATAAGTTAATTTGAACGTTAATGGTTGTATTATTAGGTCGCAGTTTATCGGTATGTGGCAGCGCAGATTGAAGAATGATAGAATGAACTTACCTGTGCTTAGATCTTACTGGTTTGGAACGCTCCCATATCAATTAGATATCATATCACCTACTCATGTCAGCATCACAATAATTACCATATCATCATCATAATTCATAATCATAATGAAAAGTTGACCAAATTAATGTCAGGACTAAACAATTTAGATAAATTCTAAATTTTCTTTTTGACGAAGCCAAGTTGACATAAACAAAGAAACTCCACTCCACCCATCTCACTCATCATCTCATCAGGCCTCCACTCTCATATGAGAGTGGAGGCCTGATGAGTCATCATTGCCTATAATTTATTACTTTACTAGTAGTCATCATTGATGACCCCAACAGAGGAAATTGCGCAGTTTCTGGCGATTTGCGACTCAAATCATCTTTGTTTGCGACGCGAATTCGGAATTTCATCCTACATCGAAAAAAATACATAGCCCTTAATTTTTGTAGAAGACATGGCATTGTATGCGGCGATCCTTGGTAAATAATAATCGATCTGATCATCGATCACACTTCTTAGTTTTCGGTTCAGCTTCAGTGTTAAATTTAGAAAAACTTGTTTTTCAGTTGCGAAGGCTGCAAGGGTTTCTTCAAGCGGACGGTGAGAAAAGATCTGACGTACGCGTGTCGTGAAGAGAGAAACTGCATAATCGACAAACGGCAACGGAACCGATGTCAATACTGTCGCTATCAGAAGTGCCTCGCGTGTGGCATGAAACGCGAGGCCGTGCAAGAAGAGAGGCAGCGGGCGGCTCGAGGCGCTGAAGACGCACACCCGAGCAGTTCTGTTCAGGTAACTATTGCTAAATTTTCAATCTCACTTATGTTAATTTAATGTGAGCCTACCCTATTAGATAGCGGCTGTCAAGTATCCCTATCTTTTATCCACAGATTTTTAGTAGCTTTTTAATGATATTTTAGGTTCTTTAAAGATATTTTTGGTGTTTTTGACGACCTCCTAAGTGCAGTGGTGAGTACCTAAATTATCAAAAACTCTGAAATCATTAAACTCAACTCCCATTTACGCTGTTGTAATTGGGATTTCCCGTATTCGATCGCAGGGTCAGTTTGGAAATATTTAATTTCTGAATTTTCCCGGACCTGTTCTGCCGAGATTACTATAGCCTATTCTGTGGTGAGAGGCCGTGGCTAGTTACCACTGGCAAAGACGTGCCGCCAAGCGACTTAGCGTTCCGGTACGATGTGGATTTAATGAAATAACTGCTATACCTACCCATAACAGCCACGCTACCATCTTAAACTGCATACCACCAAGTGAGATCGCAGTCAAGGGCTAACTTGTAGTGGATATAAAAAATTTTTTGCAAGGAACAATTTACACATTTAACTACTCGTAGCATAACTATTAAAAATCTAACAGTAAACTGCACCGTTCGCCAACAAAGCTCCCAAGTCGAGCGATTATCGCCTAGCTTTTCCGACAGTTACTCATCATCACAATTCAGTCAATTTACCCTTACTTTGTATTATACAGGGACATGGAAAATCTATAGTTGAAAACCGTATGAATATCAATACAGTACGTCTGTCAGGCGTCTGTTTGTGCGGTTAGCGCGAACAGACACAAACTTGGCGGAGGCGAAAGTAGTGATTTAATTAGTACTTAATCTTTTAAATCAGTTTGCAAACGCTAGCGATTCTTTCTTCAGTATAATAGTCTATAATTTCTTCGAACTTCTAAAGTAAACGAGATTTAGAACAATAAAAACACTTTTCTTGAAATATTATCCTATTTCAATGTCAGTCAACTAATTGAAATTGGGTTTTTGTATTTCAAATCGAAATCGATGAACTCTATAAAGGAGTTAGCATTATATCTTTTTTACTATAAGAAGACCCGTATACCTACCATACGTGAATATAATACCTGTTTTGTAATGTACCTACCTATATAAAAGTACAACATAGATACATAGTGCGTTGTTATGGTAGATAGCTAATCGAAGTCGAAGACGTAGGATCGGATTCTATGACTCCTAAAACGCATTTGCCTTTTTCAACATTACTACCTACTCGTATTTACATTTTCCTTTACCCTTAAAGCCTGAAACACACAATGTGCGATAATAATAGAAACTGAATGAACTTCAACTACAAAACTTCAGCAGGATTTCGCACCGTGTGAACACCATCACACGGTTTTTTGTATGTTCTCTTCTACGAGTATATAAGTTGTTCACGTTTCAGTCGCGTGTCCTGTTTATTCAGGTTCCGTATATTGGTGGTAGGCACAGATTGAATGAGAAACTCCGACTAGCAGAGGCCGAATAAGTTAATCCAACAGTGGATAGGTACACAATGGCTGATAATAGTATCCTGCATATTGTTACATTGTGAATTTCATAAATTTTTGCTTAGCCGTTCTATTAGATGTTGGTTTGTAGCTTAAATAATATTGTGACATTCTTTGTTCCAAGTCTCTAACGTAACTTTTTATTCGTGAACATGATAAACTTTGTCGTTAATAGTTAAACCTCTGACACTAAGCAAATAAACTTTAAATTGCCAATCAAAATGTCTCAGGCAATTAACTACGATGACTATACTTACTGACATAAACGTGGGCGGTGGCGCGCATGGATTTCTTTGTTTTTAATGGTTCCTTTAAAAGTTTGTGTGAGGACAAAATGAGAGAATGTACAGTGTTAACCCTCCGATTGGGACCCTTATATTTACGACCCTCAGATATAAAAGCTGAATGAAGAGATGAAGTTTCCAAGGAGAACTATTAGCAAGCTGTGTGGCAGTTGAAAGGCAGTGCTTGTACTAGGGCACTTGAGGCCGAAAAGTCCTAAAACGGAGACCTAGTAAAAGCGGAGGCCGTCCTCCAGCACGATGGACCGACAATCTTACTAATATTATAAATGCGAAAGTTTGGATGGATGTATTGAATTATGGATGTATGGATTATTGTTACTCAATCACGCCCCAACGGCTGAACGGACTTGGCTGGAGATAGGTTAAAGTTTGGAATAGCACATAGGCTACTTTTTATCCCGGAAAATTAAAGAGTTCCCGCGGGAACCAAAAACCTCAAACCACGCAAACGAAGTCGCGGGAATTCGCTAGTGACTATACATATAAATAGAACGGCAGGAAGTGGCTGTATTGGCTGCATGAAGAAGACTGAGGACTGGGTGTGGTGGCGCTCATTAGGAAGGCCTATGTCAATAAATGGACGTCCAGAGATTGCGATGAATTCGAAGCTGAAATTCATTAATCCATACATTCGAACTCAAGTAAATAGCAACCGAAAAAAAGTTGGTTCAAATATAAAATCGTAGAATAGAATTTTATACTGTGTCGATTTACCTCAAGGTAATACCTAACTAATAAACATTGTTAGTTCGTTAGTCACAAGGTTATCGATATAATTTATTCCGTGGCCCATGCTATTAAGGTCCATGTCCTTCAAGTTATGAAGGATATAGATTAGGCGTTGCCGGTAAATAATGTAAGTTTTTAATATTTATTCTAATTCTTAACATTAATAATGTAATATACTTAGCTCGCTTCTATTTGACGCAATAGTAATGTTACTGTATAATTCCGCCTGTGTAATAAAATATATTATTACCTACTTAAACATCAAGTTATAAAAATAACCCACCTGTATTAGAATTAATGAAGTTTGTAATTATTTTGTACATTGTTTGAGTCACAAAATATGGAAACGTCGGAGTACCTAGGTTCTCCTTAGAGACATTCACTCATCCAGTAAAAGATCGTTTTACTGGTTGTACGTGTCACTGTAAAATTGCAAAAACCGTTAGATTGTAATCTAACTAGCGAAATTGTAAACTGTCGACAGATTACAATTTAACGCATTATTTTTCGGTAGATTGTAATCTGTTATGTATATTAACCCGATAACGGTCGGGTACTACCTGATCATTTATGTCGAACCCTAACCTCACCTACAAGAAAGAGACAAGAAAACGGGGATTCAAAAAACCTCAATCCACGCGTACGAAGTCGCGGGCATCATCTAGTAAATAAATAAATGAGTCATTATTCAGCCTAAAAAATACGACTCAAGGAACCGATGAAGTACCACAGCTCTCATGGAACCAAGGTGCCAACCAAGATTGAAACCAACATTGGTTCCACAGTGTAATTTAGTCTAACTTTTATGCAAAAAATAAACCTTCGACGTTTTAAAAGCTCTGCTAATCTATTCTACAGGTTTACTGAACTAAAAGGGAACTTGTCTCCAACTTTTCCAGGAGCTATCAATCGAGCGTCTGCTGGAGATGGAGTCACTCGTGGCTGACCCCACTGAGGAGTTTCAGTTCCTGCGCGTGGGGCCCGAAAGCAGCGTGCCGGCACGGTATCGCGCCCCCGTCTCAAGCCTGTGCCAAATAGGTAAAGTCCGTTCAGTTAGATAGTGTCGGTACACCCGCAGGGGCTGCAGACATTATTATTTTTATTTTATTTTATTATTCTGCTTTTGTGTACTGTGTTTGTTAACTAAATGTTTTTCTATTCTAAGAATAAAAAATAGAATACTATTTTATTTATTCTTATGGTTATTGCAATAAAATACGAATATAAATAATAAACACAAGTTAGGTAGAAACATTTTGCGGTTCGATGTAATATGCGCAATTCTCCTATATCTATACGGCGTAGGCGGCGAGGTTTGATACCACGGCGGTGCCTTTGACAAAACGTCGGTGCCGCACTTGCCGAGGCGGCGCAGTCAAAGGCGACCGTATCTAAACGAACAGACTTTAACACGTGGCTCCACATTTATCTCCGTAGTGTCCGTAGCTGAGGGTCCGTTCAAACCACAATGAAAAAATCCTCGCGCACTTATTTGGTGTCATTGAATAAAGAACTGTACTTTATTGGCTTTAAGTTCTAAATTCGAAACAGACAAACAAGAAGTTTGCGAGGATTGTTCCGTTTTGGTTTGAACAGTCCATGGTCTATTTGGGCTGCAATTTACAAACGCCAGCCTGTGTTTTTAGTCTAGTGCTTTGGTCTGCAAAATTGTGGTGTAATTATACATTTTTTAAAGGCATTAAACAAAATAAAACTGACCCTTAGCTCGTTTTCGTTTGGAAAGCCTTTTAGTTATAGCAACACTGTGTAATTTTACTAAGTCAAGTTAACTACGTCCACTAGATGGCGCTAGTGTTTTTGGGGCCAGTAAGTTTGTTCGAAGACGACATTGCATGACCGACACCGCCACCGCGTTGTTACGAAGACAAAAGGTCTTAAATATAAATATACTAATTTCGTAATTAATCTTTAATGCCTTTTTTAAGGTTTATATTGTAGTTATTTTTTTCTTTTTTAAAACGAATATTTATAAAGAAATCATTCAATATTCGTTTTCACTGCTATCGGCAGTCCCCATGACTGCCAATTAATTTTCTCTATGGTTCCACTTCCAGGCAACAAGCAGATAGCGGCGCTCGTGGTGTGGGCGCGTGACATCCCTCATTTCAGCCAGCTAGAGCTGGACGACCAGGTGCTGCTCATCAAGGCATCCTGGAACGAACTGCTCCTCTTCGCCATCGCCTGGCGGTCTATGGAGGTAATTATTCCGAACAACGACCTTCCTTCATAAAAGCTCTCATACATCTCTCATGCTCGTCGCGCTAGGAGACTTATTGGTCACAAAGCGCTGGTCAGTTCGAAGCTGCAAAGCTTGGAACATCGGCGCAAAGTTGCCTGTCTGTCGGTATTCTACAGGATATATTTCGGAGAGTGCTCAAGAACTATTCGATCTGGTTCCTCCGTCACCTTTTTATCATCGAACCGCAAGACATCGACCAGGTCTGCACACTTACGCAGTCGAAATTCCGCGGACTTGTAAGAAGCGATTTGCTTCCTCGTTCCTAATTCGAACCGCTAGGATATGGAATGCCCTTCCGGCTTCCGTTATCCCATCCTCTTTTAATATAGGTAGGATAGGTACATTCAAATCAATAGTGGATAGAAATTTTCTAGGCGAGCGTGCTAGCAAGTCTGATTGCAGACAAGCGCTAGCCTATATATTATTTAAAAAAACCGCACGTTTTGACGTTTGATAAATTGCGTTATTGCTGATTTGATTTGATTTGTTGGCAAACAACTAATTATGTTTTGTGTCGCTTTCAGTACCTGGAAGATGAGCGGGAAAATATGGACGGCACGAGAAGCGCCGCGCCGCCGCAGCTCATGTGCCTGATGCCTGGTAAATACTATACTTTCTGAGATACCAAATGTTCGAAGCCAATATCTGACCTTTTAAGATCTTTTCTATTTTGTTTCCCCTTCATCATCAGAATATGGTGGTATCGTATCGTTGCGCCAATAGAACATACAACTTTTTAAAATAATCTATGTAGAGCAATTTTACTGCTGAGGCGAAAATTATTCTATCTATAAGCAGTGATGGTGTTTCCAGGCATGACCCTGCACCGCAACTCTGCGCTGCAGGCGGGCGTGGGGCAGATCTTCGACCGCGTGCTGTCGGAGCTCTCGCTCAAGATGCGCGCGCTGCGCATGGACCAGGCCGAGTACGTCGCGCTCAAGGCCATCGTGCTGCTCAACCCCGGTAACTAGCGCCCTCTGTGTTATGAGTGTCGCATATTCCTAAATACCTGACGCGGGGCAGATCTTCGACCGCGTGCTGTCGGAGCTCTCGCTCAAGATGCGCGCGCTGCGCATGGACCAGGCCGAGTACGTCGCGCTCAAGGCCATCGTGCTGCTCAACCCCGGTAACTAGCGCCCTCTGTGTTATGAGTGTCGCATATTCCTAAATACCTGACGCGGGGCAGATCTTCGACCGCGTGCTGTCGGAGCTCTCGCTCAAGATGCGCGCGCTGCGCATGGACCAGGCCGAGTACGTCGCGCTCAAGGCCATCGTGCTGCTCAACCCCGGTAACTAGCGCCCTCTGTGTTATGAGTGTCGCATATTCCTAAATACCTGACGCGGGGCAGATCTTCGACCGCGTGCTGTCGGAGCTCTCGCTCAAGATGCGCGCGCTGCGCATGGACCAGGCCGAGTACGTCGCGCTCAAGGCCATCGTGCTGCTCAACCCCGGTAACTAGCGCCCTCTGTGTTATGAGTGTCGCATATTCCTAAATACCTGACGCGGGGCAGATCTTCGACCGCGTGCTGTCGGAGCTCTCGCTCAAGATGCGCGCGCTGCGCATGGACCAGGCCGAGTACGTCGCGCTCAAGGCCATCGTGCTGCTCAACCCCGGTAACTAGCGCCCTCTGTGTTATGAGTGTCGCATATTCCTAAATACCTGACGCGGGGCAGATCTTCGACCGCGTGCTGTCGGAGCTCTCGCTCAAGATGCGCGCGCTGCGCATGGACCAGGCCGAGTACGTTACACTCAAGGCTATCGTGCTGCGTGTGTGTGTTTGTGTGTGTGTGTGCGCGTGAATTCATGTTTATTATATGTCATATCGCCCGACATTTATACGATCGAGATTTTACCTGAGACGTCACCCGTACCGTACCGTACCGTACCCGTCACGTAGTTTCATTTGTGGAACATAATATAGTACGCTTCTCCTCTCAAAAAAAAAGCCTTTTGGACGACTTTTTAAGCTTGCTATTCCGCGACAAGTCTATGTTGCCTGGGAAGCCGCGCAACACGTAGAATTGTGTTGGGCGACAAGTTCGCAGGATGTCCGCGTTCAAACGGGGACTTGAGTTTCATAAATTCGTTAATACCCGAGTTGTTATGGAAGTCCATCCAGCCGTTCCGATGCTTCGAAGATATAAAGAATCCACGAACATTTTCCTATACGAGTGAAAAGTATAACCTTGTCTTGTCGCGCGGTAATTAGCAAAACCTACATCAGAAGCCTCTTTCGACGTTTCGAAGCCATGAAACGATTTTACACAAATGTGTTGGCGTCTTTCGCGTGCTGCCACGCCGCGTGTATAGAGCGGGCAGTAGAGATTCCTCATTATACAACCTTTATACTTTGAGAAATTTTTCTTATGGGCTACATTTAATGATTTTCGTTTCAGATGTCAAAGGACTGAAAAATCGAACAGACGTCGACGTTTTAAGAGAAAAGGTACGTTACAGTCTTAACCATAGAAAATTATATTTTTAAATTCCCTGGCCACTCATGACTATCCGGGAAAAAGGCTATATTATCAGTGTCTAAATTTTTTGAGAATTGGATGGGCTGTGAAAACGCTACAGACAGACAGGCACACTTTCTCATTTAGTGTTAATTGTTTGGTTCCATAGACTATGGATCTATAGTCTGCTTTGCCTTAACTGGAAAAAAAGTTAGTAAAAATTCATGATACGAATGAAAAACCTAACCCGAGAACGTCTAAAGCGCGTTTTGCTAAGTAGGTTTCTGCAATTTGTTTACCTCATCTATTATTTTCAACAGATATTCTCGTGTTTGGACGAATACTGTCGACGAGCACACAGTTCCGAAGAAGGCAGGTTCGCGTCTCTACTATTAAGGCTACCAGCCCTCCGTTCCATATCCCTCAAGAGTTTCGAGCATTTATTCTACTTCCACCTGATAGCGGAAGGAAGCATCGGCAACTACATAAGAGAGGCGCTGCGTAACCATGCGCCGCCTATTGATACCAGTATCATGATGTAAGACCCTTAATCCGGCTCGAAGGACCAACTTTTAAGTCTTACCCTAAAGTCCGTGGATGGTTTACTTCAAAAACTCAGCTCGCCGTTACCTTAACAGGCAGCGCATAATATGATGTTATGGTTCTCTTTCATTCGGATTCGGACGATCAACTTCAAGTAAGCGGCTACCCGCACTTACATGCTGAAAACTTTGAGATGAGACAGCAGATTTGGCTGGTTTTTCCCTTCATTATATATTCATATAACGAATAGCTTATAGAACGAATATACTATAAAAGATAACGAAAAATGTTTAACCACTTTGAAGTGCTATTTCAAAGCTTGCCTGTAATTTATCAAAAGAAGTGATTATTTAAAATAGTCTTTCTTTTGATAAATCATACTCATCGCTACTTTCATATAATTTATTATACCAGTGTTGACTTGATAAATGTACAACTTCATTAAACCAGTGAGTTTATCATGAGTTAATTATACAATTATTAAATTGGAGGAAATATTTGCCCATTTTCTTGTAAGCTAACTCTTTAGAGAACCTTTTTACCTTAATTATTACACTACGAAGTTACAGCGGGGCCGAATGAAGGGTAATATTTGTAGATAAACCGATTAAGTTAATATTATACTAAATGTATTTTATTTGGTAACAAAGACTATACTTCTATTATTATTAATTATTTTTATATTATTATTAATGTAAGGAATAATAGCAAATATATTATTAATGTGTATAGATGTACATTCGCTGTGACCTGAAGTGATGAACGCTAAGGAATTGTGCCTAAACTAAAGTGCACCATTCGGAATTACAAATACAACTTAAATAAATCATATTATTTCAAAAATTATAACACCTGATCATCATTTTTGAACCTCATTTTAATGAGGTATTAAATATATTTTTATTCCGTCATTCCATATGAGTCTTTCTTATCACTAAACGTAAAAATATATTGTTTAACTCTAGCAGTCTTTTTTTTTACAAACAGTCTGGACAAAATATCCAGTAAACTATGAAAGATTTTTTGAGTTCTCAGCTGTAGGCTTTGTAGAGGTTACGTAATTAGGCAAAGTGTACACTAGCAGTAAACCTTGCAGAAGTTACGTCTGGAAAATCACTTAGACTGTATATGACTATCAGCAAGTCAATTTTATCGTTGTTTTAACATGTAAAAATGTATAGTTATGCAAGCAGTCAATGCTGAACGGCTTACGTCTATCTATACTTCTATACTAATATTATAAAGAGGAAAGATTTATTTGTTTGTTTGTTGGTTTGTAATGGATAAACTCAAAAACTACTCAACCGATTTTAAAAATTCTTTCACCTATAGAAAGCTACATTATCAGCGAGTAATATAGGCTATATTTTATTTTGAAAAAAATTAGAGATCCTCACGAAAATTGCAATAATGTCAACGAAGTCGGAAAAAATAGTCTCTTCTGAGAGCTTACGAGGCGTGCGTTGACTAAATAGGTAAAGTTACACAAAAACAATGTGGCAGCTGTGGTGAGGACGGGGACGGACGTACTCTTACAATGTAATATTAAAATGTAAAACCTGCCCACTGCCCACTGGCTACATTGGGTATAGAAGCCGGGGCGGATCGCTAGTCTTCTTATATATCTATATATAAAAAAATGAAACCCTATTTCCGTTGGTCACGGCATCATGCGTGAACGGCTGGACCAATTTCGCTAATTATTTTTTTGTTTGGATGGTCTATATTCCCAATTGGAGTTTGGATCCGATAGGGGGCGCTACAATCGGGTTTGAGATTCGGGACAGGGCAGGACAGGATTTTAATTTTTAAAGATTTTCGGTTTTCTCAACTTCTGCAAGTTTTATTGATTATTATTTGTGTTTTAGTGAACACTTTGCAATAATTGATTTAAAGTTGCTCTCCAATTACGGTCGCTAGAGCGTCCAGGTAGAAAAAAAAACGAAAAAAGAAAATGTGTTGATAATAATCAAGTGTTGGTAAATATTGAAATTGAGGCCGCCTCTCTTATTTATAGTAATTTTAACGAGCAACACAATTAAAATCGTTTCTAATTTCTAGATGTGTATTAGAAAATCTATTTTTCGGATATTCCTAGAATATCTAATATTTAAATTGTTAGCTTAGAGTTAGACGATAATTAATTGTTCTACCAAATCTTTATTAAATGCTAAATTTGTAAATTTAAGTAAATCTATTAAACTGCTCACAGCTGTTGTCAGGACTTTTAACATTGTTCCTGTCTTAAAATTATCTAAAGAAATATTTAAAAAAATATCTATTAAAATAATGTGGTCACATGTAAAAAAATTTGGGGCCTTAGCCCACGGCGATTAGGGCTTTAGCGTGTTCCGAAATCGCGCGTCAGTAATCTCCGGAATTGGGTATTTGATAAATAGTCAAATCAGCAACTTTTTTCAAACGTCAAAACGCGTCCTAAGTATGGGATTTATATGAAACTAGATGATTCCTGCGACTTCGTCCGCGTAGAATAGGATTTTTTGATTCCCGCGGGAAATCTTTAATTTTCCAGGATAAAAAGTAGCCTATCTCCTTCTTCGGGAACAACCAAAAACCGCTTTAACGGATGAGCCGTAAAAGCGTAGCAGACAGACAGACAGATACACTTTCGCATTTATAATATTAGTATGAATGGATTCTGAAATGTGACGTCAATAAAGTTCGACGCTTTTTTTTTACTTTCAGGGGGCGTGTATATTACGAATTTTGGGAGATCCTTTATCACTAAAAATACTGAAAAATAATATATTTGAATAGTAGTCAAATACACAATTGTCGCTAGTCGCATATAAAACCTGCAAAAGAAGAAGTACAATTACTGCGTCGTGAACTCGTGTGACATTTCGATTTTGCCCATGTAATCACGACCCTACTATTGCAATACATAACAGTGGTTACGTGAGCGACAATAGATGCCGTGGGTTAGACCCTAACTGTCTCGGTGCTTTAAAAATAATCATGTTGTGCATTGTAAAGTGCATATCCAGTTATGGGTAGAAACTTCGTTTAGTATAATGATTATCGTTATTAATAATTTTATTATTAAAATTGTAAATATTAGTTTACGTCTTTGCATGTACAATTAATTTGAATAAAGAGGTAAATTATAATGGAAATTATTATATTATAAGCTCATCCGTTGCGGGTGTGAAGATAGAAATGGTGTAAATGGCCTATTTTATTAATCTTATTTTTTTTACTATAATGTCCAGGCCAGTCTTGTTTACCTCAACAGAAGCATTTTAAAGGCAAATTAACTGGCAAAATTAACCAGTATTAATTTACAAAAAAACGCCTCCCAGATTTTAAATAAGTTTTTTGAAATTGGACTATCGTTGGCACATTTAAATTTCATGGCCTATACAGCCTATCTGCGGGCTGCGGGGTGGGAGATTTCTATTCGACTCTGAAACGGCATTTGTACGGAATCAAACAAGCGCCGTCTGTCATCAAGCGCCGAAGAACCTATTATAACTCACTTTAACGTTCACTTTAACTTTATAGAATAGAAAAATGTCTCACTAGGCCCCCTGTTAACTTTAATGCGATCGAAAAGGTAAAAAATCTCCCACTAGGGCCGCTGTTTGTTATAATGAACTATAGCGAAAATGTAAATAAATGTTTTTCATTTTAAGAATGTAAAAGTATGTAGTTGCAGAAAATTATCGATGTTAGTCTTAAAAGATATTACGTTAGTTTGCCGCTGTGTAGTAGGATTCATGCAGAGGAAGTCGCAGGCATCAACTAGTTTCATATACCTGACTGAATTTCAGATTTACTCCGTGTGTCAAAGATAACTTGGAAAATATGCCAATGCCTCAGATAAGAACAGGTTAGCCTCCGTTCAGACGAACGCTTTTTTACGCCGGGCGTAAAAAACATAGAAAAAACTTTCTACCGCCTGAAACCATGCTGTTCAAACGAGCGCTAAGAAAATCACTTCTTATCATGACACCGCACAATGCGGACGTGCTGTGGGATTTTAAATGCTATATTCAGCTGGAATTATTGCTGCATTAGGTATTTGAGTTGTACCATGGTTAAAGAAAATACCAAAATTTACAATCGTTCACAAATTATTTAGTGAAAGATTACTGAAAAGCCAATTTGTTATTTACATGTAAAATATCAAATAATAAAGTAACTTTCAGTAGTTGGTAAAGTCAGGAAGAGGGTATGGTTTGTGCTGAACGTGCCACTATTTCTATGAAGGGATATAATTTATTATTGGTGGTTATTTTATAAAACTATAGATTGCTTCTACATATTTTTAGATTAATTTAAAAAAAAAGTTACAACTTTCATACAGTTCGCGCGCGAGGTCCGAGGAATCTTAAGGAATGTTGACGTAATGAGATAGAGTTGTGATTTAGTCGATATTACGCTATCGATACTAACACATCTTTAGGATCTGTGCGCGTGCTTTGAATTAATTAGTGAATAATAATTCTATGAGGATATTAAGTGCAATAAGAAGTGCACCCGCCCGCTACCTCAGCCGATTCCTCAGAGCTAGCGCGCGGACTTATAGATCTAATTGCTATGTAAGATTCTGAAGGCGTTCTTCGCGAAACAGCAATAAGAGGAAATGGCCATTTCGTACCTTTGAAGGTGGTTTTTACAAATAGAAAGACGGAACCAATTACAAGTTATATTTATTTCGGTAGAACTAGTTATACAACGCATTCATTACCCTGTAATACGTCATGTTCGATCTCTAGGTGTACATAACTGAATTTTCTTAACACATACATTTTAATTTATTTTTATTTAACACATAATTTATTGTAATTAGACATAAAAAATTAAGGACAGTTTCTTATTTAATAATGTAGGTAAGTATACATGTCAATTCGTTCATTAGGCAACGCAAGAAAGCAAACGCCTGCTAATATGATATTAGCAATTTTGAGATCTTTAAATTATGTCTATTTAAATGCTCCTTGAATTATGCGCTCGGAGCTTTAAAAAAAGCATCAGTGCGAACAGTGGAGTGAGTTTCCATATTTTGCATAAATTCCGCCCGGCGCGGTTAGAAAATTAATGGAGCACTCGGCGTAAAAAAGCGTTGGTAGCGTGTGAACACTAACACGGGAATGGGAATCCAATGCCCGGTGTAAAAAAGGTTTCGTATGAACGGGGGCTAACGTTTACCGTGCGTTGTGTTGTGCAAACCGGTCAAACGTCGTGGACGTCACCATATTTGAGGTTTACCCCGTGTGTCAAAGGTAATAACTTGGAAAATACGCCAATGCCTCAGATAAGAACTGTTAATAGAGCATTCATTAGTTGAAATTAATACGATCGATGTTTTCGGGAATGTTTCGAATTTTATAATGGAAGATGTTGAGCGGTTGTGAGATGATTTATAATAATGTTCACTAAATATGTACCTAGGTACCTATCTGACTTATATAAATTTAAGTTATATTTTTTGTATAGACATAGTTTTAAGGTTTATCGGTGATTAAAATAAAAATCATCAAAATAACTTTTGTGGTTTCATTTTATATTAAAAGAAAATAAAATCTTGTGTCTTCAAGTCGAGTTGCATCATACCATCAATGATTTCGCATAATCGAGTCTCAACTCCCCCAGTTATCTCTCGATAAACAGCGACACCCTCAGTACGCATAAATGAACTTGAACTTTACCGGCTTGAACATACAGTCTCAGGTATATAAATCGTATGTAATTTGTGCTCTGTAATTCACAATACAAATGACGCATTAAAGAAACACTTTCCAATTTCTCTCAGGCTAGGCGTTCGAATCAAGAGACACCTTTTCAAAAGTTACGAAATACGGATAAAACTATTGCCTAATGGAATTTGCTATGTTGTTTTTATTATTATGCGAATTAACCGAGCGAAACGAAGGTCTCTCAGTCTAATTACTGCGGTGGATTGGTACTTGTCCGTTTGCCCATCCGTCTGTCTGTCATACATAGCCTTATAACTTCTGAACACAATGATAAAATGTAAATCGATGGCCTAAAGCCGAAAATTACCTACTTCAAAGTTATAAAAATCCTTTTTTATACGACTGCCTGAAAAAAGGAGTAGGTATATTGTTTTAAGGGTTCATGTATGTATGTATGTATGTATGTATGTGAGTTTGTATATTCCACCATAACTTCTTTACGCCTGAACCGATTTTGATTGATGAGGTATCGTTAGAATCCCTAGCTTATTCCGGGTGACATAGGCTAGTAAAATTAAAAAAAAATTGATAGGGTGAATACGGTCCCACATTAAAGACTAAAGTTGTTTTTTTTTTCGAAATTAAGATTAACTATATCATAATATAATCATCATCTAGAAAATGATGAGTAGATTCCAAAAATATATAACACTATAGTTCAATATCCAGTGATTCCCAAAAAAAATATCATTTATTAAAAATGTGAGTGAGTCCAATGACTACCCGTATAATATAGTATATTATCTATGCCAATGACTGTGGTATCGTTACGTAGGAGATATAGTTACGGGCTACGGCAGAGCAGTCGTATTTATTAATAATTTTAATTATATTCACTTGTTGAATAGAAGCAAATCGGAAGATTTTTTTTTAACTTTACCTAGGCTTTTGGAGTATCCTCGAATAGCTGCTTTCAACTTGAGTAAACAACATATTTTGTACTTAGTACAAATATGGACGGGGCTAATAAAGTTGCGTTGCGTTGGCTATGAAGTTTGATTTTTTCACAGCTCCAAGGAACAGAAGACCTGAGTATTTGATATAAATTTCAGCTTGATACCTCCATGCGATCCTGAGAAAAAGGGTCTTGACATACAGACGAACGGACAACAAAGTGATCCTATAAGGGTTCCGTTTTTTCCTTTTGAGGTACGGAACCCTAAAAACAGATAATACATGAATCAAGTTTGTGTTACGCTCAGCTCAAACAAGCCATCACATCAAGCGTTGAACGAACGCCAGGAAACCCTTTTTGAAGTAAGCAGGTAGGTAATTACTTAAACGAATTAAAAACAACAGGCCATGTGCTAGTCGGACTCGCGCACCGAGGGTTCCGTACCTTGGAGGGATTTGGTTATTACTTTATAAGGATTTGGTTTAATAATTATTACCTGTAGCGGCGCTAGCGCTGTAAGAAGTAAAGACAAATAGTTTATAGAAAGTAGGTAGTATGTAGGTAGTATGACTTAGTTTTAGTTTTCAGTTCTCATAAACCTCTAAAGTTCACATAAACCTCTTTCAACTCTAATTATTTCAGATTTCTCGCTTTGCAAACTTCGGAGATACTTATTTAAATAAAAATTTATTTTAGAATATGCAAATTAGCTCTTTCACTCACTGGATCTAAGTACTAGCCCCTTTTTGTTATAGTAATAATAATGATAATTTTTAAAGGCATTTAAAAAATAATTACTAGGTTCGCAAGATCGCAACATAATAATTTTTTATTTCTGCTTTCATTTTGGTACGCAACCCTAAAAAGAGGGGTACCTAACCTTCACTTATGAAGTAGGTACACTTGCACCATTCCTTTTTTAACTTCTTTGTAAGTAATTTGTTTCTCTGTTTACGTGTGTGCAATAAAGTGTTTATTGACCGAGCGAAGCGAAGGTCTCTGAGTCTATTTGAGTGAATTTGCACTTGTCCGTCCGTCCGTCTGTCAGAGCTTTATAACTTCTGAATTACCTACTGAACGTAATTACTCCAAATTTATTATTATATATCGGGGGAGAAACCAGAAGGGCGTCGAACTCGCAACCCGATCTGATTAGTTTTATGATAATATTACCAATTTATTGTTAAAGTTTATTAATTGTTTCTAACATCGTGAGATTTAAAGAGGAGTTTATAGATTTAAAAGGCTAGTCTTGGCCGCATGTACTATTTAGTTTCCTATTTATTTTTATGCAGAGATTTGGCTGTTTAATTAATCGTAAATCTAACAATGATTTGTTTTAATAATTTTAGACTAGTTGGGCTCGTTTAACACTGTAGTTAAGTGATTTGTTAATAATAAGAGTTTCAATTGTTTACCCGCTATATCGTTCCACCAATCGGGGCGAGTCGGCTATTGTAACGCCGCGAGCCGCCGTTGGGGGCGCGATAGTGCGCTTTAAAAGCATTGTAATGGCCGATTAGGATCATAATTATTAATTATTGTTCGAGCTCTGGTAAGAAATGGTTGTAAGACCAATTTCTACTTGATTTTCCATTTATATTGTGTGCTAGGTTTTAGTTTGATTTTAGACCAAACTAACTTTGTTTATTATTGTTTAAGTTGTGATAAATATTTGTGAATCGGTTTCCATCTTGAATATCGTAAACTAAGTTAATATTGTAAAAATGATTGTCAAACCTTTTAAAAAGAGCTACCGCAGAGTTTCTCGCCAGCTCTTCTCTGTGAGAGTGGCTTTCCGAGCTGGTGGTAGACTCATTTGATCATTTGAATAAAAACCATCTGAATTTAACATCTAAATCGGTGTTTTTTTAAAGTAATTAGGGATTAGAATCTGTGAGGTTAAATCATTATTATTAAACTACCTACGTACCTACCCACGTATGGTAATTATCGTAGTATTTCATTTGATCACCTTTGCTATCAGTGATTTCCTTAATTGTGATAATAGTAAGGCTTTTGCAAGTCAATGATGGATTAACTATTAGAATCATTAATAATAATTACAACCTATGTCTTATAGTGGCGTAGTGTTTCTATGAGTTGCATTTGAAGGTAGTCTATTTATTTAGTGATTGCAAATACCAGTGCACAGACTAGGTTTACTACTCGGTGTACCAGTGATAGACTAGGCAACTATTAAAATCAGTGATTAAAGCTATTCATTCAAATAGTAACCTTGAGTTGCAATCTGTGACGTACCAATCTGCATTTGCGGTGGTCATTGTCAAGATCGGAACGTTAATCTAGTTCTGCTTTTCGATACTTAACTTCAGTGCCTCATTTGGATGGCACGTGGATGCTTTTGATATCAGTTCTAGTACTGTAGATAGTGACAGCGGTGACGGTGACCTACTAAGGGTCAGCGGTTCTGCTGATTTAAAAGAAAAATGTGTCTCGCTTTACCGACGCGTCACGTCTTTTCTGACATACCTAGGCCGCCGTTCTAATACGATATATTATATAATATGTAAATTATTGTGCCGGTTGAATGCCGGTTGAGTAAACCGATGGCCTCCAGCCGAATATGGCTTAAAAACTTATAAAAATCTTTATTTCAGGGGGGCTTTCATAGAAGCGAATGCGAAGTAAAATATTTTTTATACATAGGGTTGCGGTAGGTAGGTATATCATTTTTTCGTTACGAAACGAAATTATTTAATTTTTAATGAGCTTCGGTAATTTTAACAGAACTTCACAATGTCAACAATAGATAGGTAATAGTGATGTAAACCGATTACAAATTTGAGAACCGGTTTTTACCGATTACTTTGTGTAAAAAACCGGTTTTTTAAGGTTTTTTCTTACTTTTTTAAGAGCCGATTTCACCAACGTAAAACAAGTCTTATCCAAGCGCAAATTTGGTAGGTCCAATACAAAAGCTGTCATTACGCCCAATTTATTCCTCAGTTAATCGTCACTCGGCGTTGGTGAAATCGGCACTAAAATAAATAACAAAACATCAAACATTTTTAAGTTTCCTTTATTAAAATCAAAATAACTTCAGGATTAATAAGTCGAGCAAATAAAAATAAAGTATAGAAAATACAAATAATTTTTACGTAAATCAAAATTACGACATATGTAATTAGTATTAATTGCTTAAGTCCAATTAGTTATTTAATTGCATAAGTCGTAATTTTGATTAAGAAAACAGATCTGATCGACAGCACCCGCTTGCAATCTGCTTCTTCTGGATGAAAGAATGTATCCCGATTTGGAGAACATCCTTTCTGAAGGCACAGACGTTGCGGGCACCGATAAATACTTTAGCGCCAAAACGTTCAATGGTGCTAAATATTTATTGTGACTCCAAAAAGTGCCAGCACTTTCAGCCGCTTTTGAAAATTCAGTTTCAGCATGCTGAGGCTCTGTCTCCAAATACATCCGCAGTATGTTAACTGCGGACGCAGTTGGATGGGTGGTTGTTTTCCTTGTTTTTAAAAAGTCTAAAAGTCCTGGTTTTTTATGTTCTTCAATTATTGTCTCCACTGAGGCTTGTTCTGAAGTCGTTGCACTGGTTTCCGAATCCTTTATTAATTTTGATAATTCTTTTCTTACTATTTCTTTTGCAGATAACATATTTTCCAAATGCCTAAAACCAGATCTTAATATCGGATGTAAGTATGTTGAAATTTGCGTAACAGTTCTTGTCTCATATACTAAAAGCCTACTGCTCATATTTCGCCTTACTGACGAGCAAAACATTTTGCCTACATCTGTCTCCAGAGCATTTTCAATGGTAGTCAAATTCTTGTACAATCCACAAATGATTGGTATGATTAATGAACTGGTCGGATATGTATCAGCACTAACAAGCTTTGTAGCCTGTTCGAATATTTCCAAAATCTTTATTATTTCTTTGCCCACTTTTTCTTCATATGCAGTTAAATAGTCTGGTGCCTGGATTAATTTTCTACATACTAATGCCAGAACATCGGATAATTGAAGAATTCTAGACACCATGTAGAATTTGCTGTTCCATCGTGTAGATACTTCTTGTATTAATTTTAAAGGAGTGGTATTGGGATTTCTTTCCTGCTGTTCTGCTTTAAGCGCTCGCCAACCTACAGACGACTTTTTAAAAAACTTAACAATAACCTTGCATTTGTTAATTATTTCCATTACCTCAGGAAGCTCTAATGAATCATTCACAGTTAAATTTAGTGTATGCGCAAAACATGGCATGTGACGTATGCCTAGCAATTCACACATTTTAATCATATTTGTAGCATTGTCTGTGACAATGGCTGTAATTTTATCAGTTAGTTTCCATTCTGCTAGCAAATAAGTGATAATTTCGGCAAGATTTTCAGCTGTGTGTGCAGTGGGGACATCAGAAGTGGTCAAAACATAACTTTTTAGATCGTCTTTCAGAAAAAAATGAACTGTTACTGTAATAAAGGAGTCCATATTTTGGTTAGACCACAAATCAGCGGTTAGTGCGGCATGCTTAACATTTTCAAGTGCAGTTGCAAGCTTTACCTTTGCATTTTGGTACTGTTGTGGCATTAACTCATACCTGATTTTTTGTCTACTTGGTAATTGGTAGTTTGGGTTCAAAACTTCTGTGAACCTCTTAAATCCTTTGTCTTCAACAATTGAATAGGGCTGGAAGTCCGTAGCGATCATCATGGTTAAATATTTATCAATTTCTTTCTTATTACTGACCAGGATCCCTTTCAATGTTGTTTGAAGACGAGGAGTTTTTGAAGTATTCGAAGATTTTCCTTGGTCGGTTTGACCTAAGATGGGTAGCTTGCTGGGCTGTTCGCCCACAACATTCCCCTGCACTTCCATTGTAGCCTGTGGATGGTTCCTTTTTAAATGAGCCAACAGATTAGAAGTGCCACCACCGACCTTAATTATTTTTTCGCATAGCTTACATTTGGACATATCATTATCAATTTTTTCGAAATAGTTCCGCGTGATGGATTTTCCTTTAACTTTCGGCATCCTGCAATATAATAAAATGCAATTTATTGATAAATATTACAAGTAATTCACTTAAATTATGAACAAAAAGATGTAGAAACAGTTTTCTATTAGACTAGGTAGTACTTGTACCAATTATTAATTACTTACCTTTCGATGATTTCCTTCGGAACATTTATCAATTATCCAACCTGATGATGATCTTAAACTTTTAAAAACACGAGAAAATAGAAATAACCATCATACGCATTTAATACAATAACAGAACAATACTACGTTCTTGAACGGAACAGACTGAAGTTTGTCAACACTCAACAGTGTTGCCTGACGGCTGCAAACGGTGCGGTGATTCCCCGATCAAAGACAATACAAACTTGGTCTGACTTTGATGTTCGGATACATGAATGATGAAACACAAGTAATCGGTTTAAGTAAACAAAAACCGGTGTTTATCGGTTTTTACAAAAACCGGTTTTTTTAGGTTTTTCATAAAACCGGTTCACATCACTAATAGGTAACGCTCTGTTATGGCGATACCGCGAGGTCTCAGTGGTGATCTACCTACTTTTTGACTTTGTGACATGATTCAGTTTAAACAATTTAGTAGATTTGGAACAACACAAACATCCCTATATTCTTTTAAACTTTTCGGCTTAAAGCAAGGTTATTGTGTTTGGCAGTTATTTTCAGCAGAAATAACGTTTATAGCTTCCGTCCGAAACACGATTTAAAAGTTAGGTAATACTTTGAAGCCGCGTCTAAGAAATTTTACTTTCGATGATTTTACTACCTATAGGTACCTACTACGAAAAATATCAGAGCGGCGCGACAATGTTTTGATCTTAATAACACGAGGCAGGGCTAAAAGTATGGTCTGTGGCTAAAATTGTGGACACGTCCGGGAAATTCCCACCTACTGGTGATTCGATTCATAATTCATGTTTTCTACACACGTCATAAACGGAGAGATGCATTGGTCCCACGAGTCGGTTTATCAACAATCAATCAGCACCCCACCGGCTCAGTTTTCGTCGTGCGGCGCCTGTTGCTTGGATGGAACAGTGAACACTAAGTTCGGAGCACGCGTCGCTGCCGGCAGTACTGTCGTGCTAACTATACCTATCACGTTATTACAGGCATTCCGTCCGCGTACCTAATCGAAATAATTATAAACCATAATCAATATCGATAAAATATTATCACTATCAGTTTGGTACATAATTTGGTTGCTTGAAAATCACGAAAATAACTAACGGAAATAAAAATAACGAAGATAGAAAAAATATGTTTTCAGGTAAGTTTATTTTTTTATGTTTTGTCGATGTAGGTCTATATATTTTTTGATGTAGGTACCTGTATACGCAAATAATACTTATCATTAATTCATCAATCATCTTTCATCATAGACCTAGGTATATTCAGAAAATAGTTAATTTAAAACGGGAGGTAACGGGCACGGAATATTATGTTCCATAAATTTAATATTATGGTCGCTTTCATTTATTTTATCGTTATTAAATTAGTAGATCCTACTAACTACTTAGGACCTAATTTATAAAGAAATTTATAGATAAATATACTTAAATAAAAAGGGACACTTTTAAAAGTTATATTGTTAAAATAATAAAGCCGTGGAAATTCCAGAGTAGAAATCGAAAGCGAAAGCCTCAGGGCAACCAACAAGTTCTGAATACCTGATTTGGGTAGGAGGTAGGTAGGTACATATTGAATTTTGCAAAAACTTAATTTTTTATACGACTGCTTGAAAAAAGGAGTAGGTATATTATTTTCAGGGTTCATGTATGTATGTGAGTTTGTATATTCCACCATAACTTCTATACCTACGCCTGAACCGATTTTGATGAATGAGGTATCGTTAGAATCCCTAGCTTATTCCGGGTGACATAGGCTAGTAAAATTTAAAAAATAATTGATGGGTTGACCATGGTTCCGCATTAAAGACTAAAGTTGAAAAAAAAAAATCGACAATAAGATTAACTAATACACCTACTCATCATCTAGAAAATCTAAGAGTAGGTAGGTTCCAAAAATATATAACACTATAGTTTAATATCCAGTGATTCATAAAAAAAACATTTAATAAAAATAATGACTGTGGTATCGTTACGTAGTAGCAGTGGTAGCCGTACTTCCATTCGAAGGGGATTTTTTATTACACGACAGCCCAAAAAAGAAGTGCTATGTTTTCAGGGTTCGTGTATGTATGTGTGTCTACGGCAGAACAGTCGTATTTTTTAATAATTTTAATTATATTCACTTGTTTACTTTAAGCATTTTGTATGCTCGAAGACCAAGTACCTACCTACTGGGTATAATACCTACATATAAAAGGCCTCAATATTAAAATTTGAGCATTGAAATTGTTTTGATTGATATTCATTTATGATTTATCATATAGGTACTTAGTACTGCTACTCAAAGAGTCAAGCTGATTGTTTTTATTACCTACTAGCAGATGCCCGCGACTTCGTCCGCGTGGTTTTAAGTTTTTTTCCTCACAGGTACTCCTTAATTTTCCGGTATAAAAAGTAGCCTATACCACTCTTCAGGTCCTTAACTACCCGTGCAAAATACCCGTTGCTCTGTTGCGGCGTGTTGAAGGACCAACTCTCTATTTCACCCCTTAGAAGGGGTAGAATTTTCAAAAACTGTGAAACACATATTTCTTTGTTTTCAATCGGTAGCTCACATACCAAGTTTCATGGCTATAACTTGGGAAATGAAGGACTTTCATACAAATTTCCGACCCCTATTTTACCCCTTCGGGGGTGATAATGTTAAAAGCTGTGACATATTACGTACTTCATTATTTTTTACCGAAAGTTAAAATACCAAGATTCGTAAATATCTTGAGAAATGAAGGCCTTATATACCAAATTTTATCCCCTATTCCACCACCCCTTTGGGGGTAGAATTTTGAAAAACTGTGAAACACGTATTTCTTTGTTTTTAACCGATAGCTCATATACCTACCAAGTTTCTTGGCTATAGCTTGAGAAATGAAGGCTTTTCATACCAACTTTCATCCCCTATTTCACCCCTTTGGGGGTCGAATTTTCAAAAACGGTGAAACATGTGAAACACATATTTCTTAATTTTCAACTCTTAGCTCATATACCAAGTTTCATGGCTATAGCTTTCATACAAATTTTCAACCCCTATTTTACCACTTTAGGGGTTGAATTCTGAAAAACTGTGACACACGTAATTCTTTATTTTTTAACGAAAGCCAAAATACCCAGTATCGTTTATATAACTTGAGAATATCTTGAGAAATTAAGGACTTTCATGCAAAATATCAACCCCTATTTTACCCCTTTGGGGGTAGAATTTTGAAAAACTGTGAAACACGTATTTCTTTATTTTTAACCGGTACTTCACGTACCAAGTTTCATGGCTATAACGTGAGAAATTAAGGACTTTCATACAAACTTTCAACCCCTATTTTACCCCTTCGGGGGTAGAATTTCGGGATAAAAAGTATCCTATGTCCTCGTAGTATGGGCTCAAATCGTGCCAAGTTTCGGACACATTTTACCACTTTGGAAGAGTCTCTCGCACAAACTATTCAGTTTAGAAAAAAATGATATTACAAACCTCAATATCATTTTTGAAGACCTATCCATAGATACCCCACACCTATGGGTTAGATGAAAAACAAATTTTTGAGTTTCAGTTCTAAGTATGGGGAACCCCAAAAATTTATTATTTATTTTCTATTTTTGTAAGAAAATCTTAATGCGGTTTACAGAATACATCTACTTACCAAGTTTCAACAGTATAGCTCTTATAGTTTCGGAAAAAAGTGGCTGTGACATACGGACGGACAGACAGACAGACAGACAGACAGACAGACAGACAGACATGACGAATCTATAAGGGTTCCGTTTTTGCCAAATTTGGCTACGGAACCCTAAAAAACGGTAACAGGTAGACTGTTCAAATTTTCACAGAATATTAACTTGTATATTACCTTTCAAAATAAATAATTAAATATCAATAAAGTAAATATTAAAGGGGGGCTCCCATACAACAAACGTAATTTTTTGATATTAACAGTAAACCTCTACAAACAAAGTTAGTTTTGCGGTTCATTAACAAAGGTAATTATACCTCCTTCTTGAGTACGGAACCCTCGGTGCGCGAGTCCGACTCGCACTTGGCCGGTTTTTTTTTATCAAATGAGTATTATTTTATAGTTTTGTCTTACTAGCCTTTCACTTTGGCATCGTGTACACGTTGCATAACGTGGTATAAAGGCTCTGTGGCTATTGGCTGTAATAAATGTAAGGTAAGTAATAGTTATTTAGCAACTTTGTTGGCTTTAGTTGAACCTACCGAAAATATCTACTCACAATTAGGGTTGCATACCTAAAAGGTAGGAAAGCAACCCTTAGGTGCGACTGGGTACGTCCGTCACACTATTTCCATATTAAAGTAACTATTAGCTAAACTATTAGCTAGAGACTTGAAATTTGGAATAGTTTTAAATAATGCTTACCCAACCTAATTGCAAATGAAAGAAAGTTTCCAACGATAGTTTTTGAGAAATCAGAAAGAAATGGGGGGTCACAATGTTAAAGTGGGAATACTAATCGAGTTGGGTATGAAAAGGCTTCATTTGTGCATTTGTGCATTCTAAAATATTTTTTATTTATTTTTAAATCAATTATTAACTCGTCTCCATTATTTAGTTTGAATCCTTCTTCTAACAGAACCCTCGGTGCACGTGAGTCCGACTCGCACTGGGCCGATTTTTAGGGTTCCGTACCCCAAAAGGAAAAAACGGAACCCTTATAGGATCACTTCGTTGTCCGTCCGCCTGTGTGCCAAGACCCTTTTTCTCAGGAACGCATGGAGGTATGAAGCTGGAATTCATATCTATCAAACACTCAGGTCTACGGTCCCTTGGAGCTGTGAAAAAATCAAACTTCAAAGCCAACACAATCAAAAGATACAGCCGTTTATGCTGCAAATTTTCGAATTTTCTTGCACTCGCATGGGTATCAAAACCTACAGGGTGCTTCCCGTGAACTCAGAATCTTGAAACTTGGTACGAAGCAACGTCTTATAGCACAGATATAGGAAGAATTGCGAAAATAAATAAATTTTTAGTTACATCATACTTATAATAAAAATATTTTTATACAAATTTTCGACACTCGCAAGGGAATCAAAACCTACAGGGTGCTTCCCGTGAACTCAGAATCTTGAAACTTGGTACGAAGCAACGTCTTATAGCACAGATATAGGAAGAATTGCGAAAATAAATAAATTTTTAGTTACATCATACTTATAATAAAAATATTTTTATACAAATTTTCGACACTCGCAAGGGAATCAAAACCTACAGGGTACTTCCCGTGAACTCAGAATCTTGAAACTTGGTACGAAGCAACGTTTTATAGCACAGATATAGGAAGAATTGCGAAAAACATAAATTTTTAGTTACTTCATATAATAAAAATATTTTTAAGCAAATTTTCGACACTCGCGATGGAATTAAAACCTACAGGGTACTTCCCGTGAACTCAGAATCTTGAAACTTGGTACAAAGCAACGTCTTATAACACAGATATAGAAAAAATCGCGAAAAACATAAATTTTTAGTTACATCATATAATAAAAATATTTTAAGCAAAGTTTCGACACTCGCAAGGGAATCAAAACCTACAGGGTACTTCTCGTGAACTCAGAATCTTGAAACTTGGTACGAAGCAACGTCTTATAACACAGATATAGAAAAAATCGCGAAAAACATAAATTTTTAGTTACATCATATAATAAAAATATTTTAAGCAAAGTTTCGACACTCGCAAGGGAATCAAAACCTACAGGGTACTTCTCGTGAACTCAGAATCTTGAAACTTGGTACGAAGCAACGTCTTATAGCACAGATATAGGAAGAATTGCGAAAAACATAAATTTTTAGTTACTTCATATAATAAAAATATTTTTAAGGAAATTTTCGACACTCGCGATGGAATTAAAACCTACAGGGTACTTCCCGTGAACTCAGAATCTTGAAACTTGGTACGAAGCAACGTCTTATAGCACAGATATAGGAAGAATTGCGAAAATAAATAAATTTTTAGTTACATCATACTTATAATAAAAATATTTTTATACAAATTTTCGACACTCGCAAGGGAATCAAAACCTACAGGGTACTTCCCGTGAACTCAGAATCTTGAAACTTGGTACAAAGCAACGTCTTATAGCACAGATATAGAAAGAATCGCGAAAAACATAAATTTTTAGTTACATCATATAATAAAAATATTTTAAGCAAAGTTTCGACACTCGCAAGGGAATCAAAACCTACAGGGTACTTCCCGTGAACTCAGAATCTTGAAACTTGGTATGAAGCAACGTCTTATAGCACAGATATAGGAAGAATTGCGAAAAACATAAATTTTTAGTTACTTCATATAATAAAAATATTTTTAAGCAAATTTTCGACACTCGCGATGGAATTAAAACCTACAGGGTACTTCCCGTGAACTCAGAATCTTGAAACTTGGTACGAAGCAACGTCTTATAGCACAGATACAGGAAGAATTGCGAAAAACATAAATTTTTAGTTACATCATATTATAGTAAAAATATTTTTAATAATTTTAAACTTACTACCTATCCCTTTCCTCATGAACGCGTAGAGGTATTAAAATGAAATTTATAAAAAATACTCAGGTCTATAATACCTTTAAGCTGTAACATACTACTAACTGTCCCTTGGAGCTGTGAAAAAATCAAACTTCAAAGCCAACGCAATGAAAAGATACAGCCGTTTATGCTGCAAATTTTCGAATTTTCTTGCACTCGCAAGGAAATCAAAACCTACAGGGTAATTCCCGTGAACTCAGAATCTTACAACTTAGTACGAGACCCTACTGGTAATTCTGGTAATTCTGCTTTGGCAACTGGCAACCTTCCTTGTTAAAAGTTACCGATTATATTTTTTCATCTTTTATTTTGAGGCTTTGCACCGACCTTGATATTTATGTTACAATCAAGAAAATCCAAACAGTCATAAAACAAAATAATAAAAATAACGTGTACCTACTTATTATTATTTTTGCTACTTATAACAAGTACATAGCAAAAATTTTAAGTAATTTTTTTTAAAGATTTTATCCTTGGGAAGTTGGGAGGTATCATAGATCACTTATCACGTAAGTAATTATTTTGAAGCAAAATATTTGTATTACTGAATACATAATATTATATAGATTTTTAACACGTTTGAATTTATGTAAAATCTTTTTTGTTACGATGTATCTATCTACGTATTTGCTTTGCATTACATAATTATATGAATAATGTTGACTGGCTACAATTAAATATTATGGATTTTTGTTTAGAGGTAATACCGTGGAGTTATATACAAACAGTTATACCTATATCAACTTTAGTCAAGTTTTAGTTTTTGCCCGCGGCTTCACTCACGTTGAATTTGATATTCAAACAAATTTCCAACGCCGATTTTACACCCTCAGGGGTTGAATTATCAAAAATCCTTTCTTAGCGGCTTACGTCATAATAGGCTAGCTACTCGATCCGTCCAGTGATTTGACCTGTGCGTTGATAGACCAATCAGTCGGTCACCTTTTCCTTTGAAATACCTATTTAGATTACTGTACTAGGGTAATAAAATTGCGTCGAAAGTTTAATTTGCAATGCGCACGTGTTCTAACCCTCGATATAGGTAGGTATATTATGTAGGTACTAGATGGGCCCTTTCATAGAAAAAAGTCGGGCGTCCGACTTTGAGAGCGCGCTCTTAACCTGTCATAAGCCTGTCTTTGTCCCCATCGTAGCGCTATCACGGTCGCTACTCGCTCGTCGTGTAGATAATTTGTTATTATTATGACAGTCTAATTAGTTTGGCACTGTATAATTTTTTTTAAGGTAAGTGTTTCAATTCACAATTATACATTTCATTAAAAAAACGTTATTTAATCTTCCTATTTAATATTTCTATCCATTACGCAATCATTTAATTTCCGCGGCAAACTGCAGTATGATATTTTTGTTACTACAGGACGATAAAAAATGCAACCAAGATAAGCATAGATAAAGCATAGACGGGCAGAACGGACAATAGGCATTAATACTTACCGAGACGTAATATTATATTATAATATGATAAAATTAGTTATTGACGTGAGTTTTAATAACGAGGATTCATCAATTATGGTAATTTTAAAATTAATGTTTTAAGTTTCCAAAATATATGATACATGATAGTTTTCCAATAGGTCCAATAGTTTTCCATCCAGCAAAGTGGTAACAAAAAAGTGGTAAAAAAATATTTATCGTTTACCTCAGAGCGTCGGTACCTACACTGATGTAGGTTTTATTTTCAACAAGCGAATCTGTACCTACTAATCTATGACCGAGTCGTACGTTTTCAAGCTGTCATTCAAGATGGCGCATATGTTGCAAGCAAGTTCCCGCTTTTCAGACAAGATGGCGTTACAAATAAATAAGTCTACATTATTTCTTTGTTTGACAGGGCCCGTCTATGTAAATAATTGAGGTCGTTGGTTCTTACAATACATTTGTAAGTAAATGCAATACTTATAAATAAACAGTTCTTGAGATGTTGTCGGACTAGAAAGAAAACCATGATTCGATAATCATTGACCAAAAAGCATCACAGTTTCACAGCACAGTTTAAAGAAAAACGTTTTTTAAGTCAAGACGAAAGTTTCTAGCTAGGTATTATTAACCCATCGACCACACAAATTTCTATCTATATTCTCTTATTCATCCCATATATTTGCCTTCGGCAAATATATGGGATGGGTCGGCTGAGGTCTCGGCCCTCGACTGATTAAGTCACCGACTGATAGCTGAGGGTAGGCGCACTAAAATTAGCATTTAGGGTCGCGAAATTTCAAGATTTTATTTTCTCGCAATCGAAGTGAAAAGTAGAGTATTTACCACGGGACTAAAGGCCATTCTCGACTACTCGTTTCTATAGCATCCCAAGCTAAACATCTCGTATAAAAAAAATGGCTCATTTTAGTCCCTTGATGAACAATCTACTATTAACTATCCAGTGTAATCGCTTTGTACCTACCTAAATGGTATTTTAATATCTAGTGTATTATCATTATCACAAAAATATCACACCAACGATCACTTAGCATAATCTGTCATAAATATCCTAAATTAGGTACAAATAATATTGTTACCTATCTACGAAAATGCGAAAACGTTCCAGCCCTACCATTTACGGGTGATTGATGAGAATGATAACAAAAAATTATTATTATACTTAACTTAAATTAATAGGTATAAGTAGGTAAGTATATTATTATTCAGTATTAACAAGAGCGCTATCAACTTAGGTAGGTATCAAATTGAAAGAAACTAAGGCTAGGTATATATTTTAATTAAAACACTAAGAAATAAATTAAAAACTAAATTAAAAAACTACCTAATTATATTTACAACAAATACACGCCATCCAAGTGATCGTTAATGGGCAATGGTGCCCAAAACACTGGCGCTATTACTCGTTGAATAGCAAGGCTAAGTCATTGGGCTAAATAAGCGCCAGCTCTTTGTTCACCAGAGGCGTGGATCAGTTGGGACACGACATTTAACAAATTAGATATTTCCTGGGGGTTTTGATGACCTCCCTGGCACGTGGCTTAAGTATATAGGTTATCCTGGGTTTAGGTCCCAGCCAGTTTGATTATTATCTTAGTTGGCTCTTGCCTGTTGTCTGGCTCGAGCGATTTAATTTTTATGCATGAAAGTGTCGTAGACATAAAACTAAGAATTTTTTAAGTGGTGCCACACACTACACAGTCACTCAATATTTCAGATTTTTATGGGCTAAATTCATTGATAATATTCTATTTCTATGAGTAAGTTACACATGCATGACCAATAGTCCCCCACAAACTTATCTGACCCGGTGACAGCGGCGCTATTATATATAAAAACAACTAGAGGTCGCCCGCGACTTCGTCCGCGTACAATTGTTGACTTCCTAGGAGATTATGAAATTTTCCCGCTGCAAACAGCCTATCTATAAAATTGCATAAACAGTTATTAAAATTTAAAGCTAATAACCTAAATCCCAATTTTCAAGTCTCTAACTTCAGAAACAAAGGACTTTCATACAAACTTACAAACCCCCATTTCACCCTCTGTGGGGTAGATTTTCCTAATATTGCTTATACAGTTCATTATAACTTAAAACTAATACCCTAAATCCCGATTTTCAAGTCTCTTACTTCAAAAACTTGGAACCCCCATTTCACCCCTATTGAGGTACATTTTCGTAAAATTGCTTATACAGGTTTTTATTATTTATAACTATTAACTTAATTGCCTATTTTCAAGTCTCTAACTTCAAAAACAAAGTACTTTCATACAAACTTCCAACCCCTATTTTAACCCTTTAGGGGTCGATTTTCTCAAAACCCTTTCTTACCTGGCGTCTACACCATAGAAGGAATCTACCTTCCAAGTTTCAAGTCTCTACGCTTTATAGTTCCTGAGATATCGTGATTAGTCAGTGAGTGAGTGGTATTTCGCTTTTATATATATATAATATTATATTATATAGAAGAAGAAGACTAAACAGGAATAAAAACCGGGCAAGTGCGAGTCGGACTCGCGCACGAAGGGTTCCGTACCATTATTAATAAATAATTACCTTTGTTAATGAACCGCAAGACTAACTTTGTTTGTAAAGGTTTATTGTTAATATCAAAAAAACTATGCTAGTTAGAGTATTGGCTATAGTTTTCCTGTAAAATATACGTAAATTCCTATTGACCATAATTATTTCAAATTTTTCGATTGGTAAACTCCGGAGATAAGGGCGGGGGAACGGTATTTTTTTAGACATTTTCCCCGATAAATCAAAAACTATCATAACTAAAAATAATTAAAAATCTGTTTTAGAATGTACAAAGTAACCCCTTTCATATGATACCCCACACAGTACAGTTATCTCACTTTTAAATTTCAACCCTCAGATTTTCCCCCCTTTTTAAATAAGAACAAAAATAATTTCCAATTTTTTTTAATTCCAGTGTCTTTGGGCCACTAATATACACAACTATTCCAAATTTCATGTCGATAGCTTCGGTAGTTACTGAAATAATCGAGTGTGACGGACGGACAGACGGACAGACGGACAGACGGACAGACGGACAGACAGACGGAGAAAGTCGCACCATAAGGGTTCCATTTTACCATTTTGGTACGGAACCCTAAAAATTAGTGCCAATTTTGGCCACCGGGTCAGATAAGTTTGTGGGAGTATAATCTACAAGCGGCATTCTTTTAAACATGTCAACAATACTTTCATCATAAAAGATAATAAAAGCCTATAGGCATAGCCAGAAGATGCCTACCAGTCTTGGAAAATAGCAAATCAAGTAAAGAGCTCGCGGTTAAAAATAAAATAATAACAAGGGCAGGACCTTTCACCATAAAAAATATTTGACGTTAATTTGAAATAAAATACCGGGAACTACAGTAGCGTCTTTTAACATAAATTGCACATTAAACTAACCGAATACCTAAGTGCGGCGGGGGCCGGGGCTACGAGAACGAGCCTACGAAGCTGCAAGTAACTATTATTTATTCCGTAACGGGGCTACCTACATAACTTCAAGTTTACCTAAACTTAGGCATGTCAAAAAATACATAAATAATTTTGAGACAAAGTCCAAAAGAGATTAGTAGCCAGTAGGTACCTACTGTAGGTATTGTACAGCCTTAAAAATACATTTATGTAGTGACTAATTATTGTGACAAAGGTCTTCTTTTTGTGTGCGTTTTTCTATGTTGCAGCCACGCAGTGCTCATATTATACGAAGTCTCAATCCAAGGCCACAACTCGCCTGTCACAATGACAAATTCAATGGTATTATAGTAGGATGGGACACTCATTATGTTCTCCATAAAGGTAAGCAATGCCAGCGTTTACGATTACTGATTGCAAGGTAGGTACTGGCACGTACTGGTTATGACTTAATTATTATAGTAGATCTTAGATACTTCCTTAACAGTTTAATATATAGGTACGGTCTACTCCCTCCTCACTTACTAAGGATAGGTACCTATATGAATGCATAAAAAGGGATGGTTAATATAATTTTAATTTAGTCTCGAATATCTAGAGTCCGAAAATATAATTAGAAACACGTCGCTCTAGATATTGTAAATTACACGAGATGATGAGATGGTTCATTTTGGGCGTAGTTCTTGTACCTACACTTTATCATGATTGAAATACATGGATTTTATTAAAACACTAGTGGACGCCCGCGACTTCGTTCGCGTGGCATAAGTTTTTTAATTCCCATAGGCATTCCTTAATTTTCCGGGATAAAAAGAACCCATGAAAAAAAACCCGTCGATCCGTTACTCTGTTTCGGCGTGATTGAAGGACTATTTAACGTAACGGATAGAATTTATAAAAACTACCAATTTACAACCCCTATTTTACCCCTTTGGAGGTAAAATTTTAAAAAACTATGACACACGTATTTCTTTATTTTTTACTGTAAGCGAAAATACCAAGTTTCGTGGATATACTAGAGAAATATCATGAGAAATGAAGGACTTTCATATAAACTTTCATCCCCTATTTCACCCCTTCGAGGGTAGAATTTTCAAAAACTGTGAAACACGTACTTCTTTATTTTTTACCGATAACTCATAGGTATACCAAGTTTCATGGATATAACTTGAGAAATGACGGACTTATAACGGACATACAAACTGTCAATCCCTATTTCACCCCTTTAGGGGTGGAATTTTGAAAAATCCTTCCTTAGTGAGCGCCTACGTCACAAAAGGAAGCTACTGTCAAAATTTCAAGTCTCTAACCCTAGCGGTTTAGGCTGTGCGTTGATATATAAGTCAGTCAGTCAGTCAGGACTTTGAATTTTATATATATGTATAGATAAATAAATTAGAATAAAAAACTAGTTAAATAACCTGCAAAAAATAATAAACTATTTCAAGTTTTTCGATATGCTTCATTTAGGTTCTGGACGACCTTTATAAATCTGACATTTTCTCAGAACGCCTCAGAACTTCAGCAACTCTGAACTTCGCAATTCTGCTCCCGCAACCACTGGCAACCGCTAATACCTACCTAATAGGTCCCTATTAATGTATTATGTAATAGGTATTTAATATATTATTATGTTTTTGCGTATTTATACATTAGGTACCCATTCATCGGCAGCTTTTCATTCTGGCATATAATGGATGGATGTACCTATGGATGTATGGATGGATGGATGGATGTTTGTTACTTAATCACGCCCCAACGGCTGAACGGATCTGGATGGCACAGAGATAGATTATCGTCTGGAATAACACATAGGCTACTTTTTACCCCGGAAAATTAAAGAGTTCCCGCGGGAAGCGAAAACCTCAATCCACGCGGAGAAGTCGCGAGCATTAGCTGGTCTGGCATAAATGAGTGATCACGTCGCTAGAGATCACTAAGATATAGTCACGTCATCTGGTAACTCAAATGATCTTCCTGTGGCACCGAGCCACAGGTTATGACCGAGCATCTTTAACCATTTTTTTTAGAATAGGTAACTAAGTAGGTACTTATAAAACTTACTACTGTAGATAAATAATGAATCAGGGAATGTCTTTATAGTGCTAAATTGAAACCAAATCGAATCCGCAGCTTACAACTAAATTATGAACTAAATGGATGGATACTTTTCAGAATTTGTTGGTGTTTTAGCAATAATTATTTATCTTATAAAAGCAAAAGTATCTGTCTGGCTTTATGTTACCAATTCAGGGCCAATCGGATCACCATTTTGGATGAAATTTGGTACAGAGACAGCATACATCCTGGAGACGGACACCTTCTTTTACTTATCCTGGAAAGTCAAAAAGTTTCCACGTGGATAGGATTTATAAAAATTAAAAATCTATTTATTTTGAGTCAACATTATAACACAACAAATAGGTACAATCCCAGGCTTTTCAGACAGACAACAGGGAACAAAAAATTCGGAATCTAAACGTAGGTACAAAAATATTTCATGAATTAGTTATTATCCTCATGCTCATCCTCTCACAAAACATTCATGTACCTATTGTGTCTACGATCGTGATCTTTGAAATCTTGCATGCTCCTAATCACTCGATGAGAAATTATCTGATCTGCTTTAATTATATATAGACTATCAGTATTTCTATATAAAGTTTGTTGCAATACAAGCGGGGCACAGCCACAGTGTGTTGTAAGTTGTAACTTAGTGGTGAAGAAAATAGAAAAAGAAAAACATACCTACGCGCCGAATTGAGAACCTCCTTCTTTTTTGGAAGTCGAAAATAAAAATCAAGTCTCGCGTCTACATGTTCCGATGGACTCTATGGTTGCCATATATCAGTGTCATAGAGAATTAAAAACTAATAGTAAAACTGATATCTGTAGTATGGGTACTTATTCCGACAATCTCAGGAGGTCCTACGTATTTTCCAAAAACTGAATAATTTACATAACTATGTACCAACTGGTATCTGCTCCCCAATCATGTAAGAATTGTCGATTAAATCGTATAGTTCGGCTTCAAAGTAAAATAAACCATAAATCACTGACTTAGAGCTCAATTTCGTGTATCCATTCTCATACGTTTAGGTATGTACGATAGCCTTAACGTATAAGAATGGATACACGAAATTGACCTCTATTTCAATGAGTTATGGTTTATTTTACTTTGACGCCGAATTTATACGATTTGATCTGCAATCCTTACATGATTGCACCTCTGGTAGCGATAAAAGTGCAATTTCGAAGTATGATGTCAGTTTTTTTTTTTTTAATTAATGTAAGTATTATACTTATTTATTGTTTGTTTTTTTTTGTTTTTAAAATGTCTTTATTATTGAATAAAATATAGGTACACACAGTTTATAACCTAGTATCCTAGGTAAAAACAGAAAAATATAACATATAAAATAGATTAGCAGGCTGTCACCTCTTTTAAACTTACCAACTTCATACTAAGTATAAATTTTTTGACAACATAATAATACCTAACACAATTGGATAATAACTTCATAGGTAAACCTTAGTAACACGGTATACCTACACTTAAACAATTTCAATTTAGTATCTATTAAATTTTAGACACTTAATTTTGAAGCATTCCCTATTTAGATTTCATTGATTATACCATCGATTTACCATGGGTTATACGGATAATAGTGAAGTTTTAGTATGATAATTAAGCACTGATTAAGTTAGTTTTAAATCTTAATTTTAGTTAAGATTTATATTAAGTAGGTAGTTGATTTTAACTTTAACTGTAAATAATTAGGCACCGCTCTTCGTTATTTAGAGGTACCTAATAATAATAACGAATAATAATTAAACCAAATCTTTAGTAAGTACGTAACCCACGGTGCGCGAGTCGAACTTGGCCGATTTTTTTCGTTGAAAGTATTTCGGTAATTCATTTTCGCAATCGTGAACTTTTGGCTTTGCCTTGTAGATTAAAAATTCTTGAACCCAATAAACTAGTGGTTCGCCCCGAACTGAGACCGCGCGGCGCCATCTATTGACATCCTTGTGAAGTTCTGTTGTAAATAATAGGGCTCATTAAAAATTAAATAATTTAGTTTCCATATAATTATCTAATTTTAGTATTTGTTGTTCAAGTACAAGATATAATTCAAATAATTGATCAAGTTTCAGGCTCAGCATTTCAGAAAATTTAGAGTTTTGAGGTCAACTTTGGACGTTAGAAAATCTCCACTTTGAAAGCCCCCCATTTCGTCAATTTTAGGGGAAAAATTAAAAAGTATATTTTTGGACTCTATTCCTAATTATCTTTAAATGATATACCGCAACCCTATGTAACGCTATAAAAATATTTTTATTGCAATAAGCAATTGCATTGCATTAAGTAGACACAGAAGTTTTAGGGGGTCAGAAGATGAGAAGGGTTTGCTTGAAACAAGACATCATAAGAGCTGCACGTCCTAGTTCCTACCTATATCTATATAAATAATCAAACTGAGTACTGAATTGAGTAGGTAGGTACCTACCTATGGAAAATAAAGGTCTGTAAAACCATTGTAAAACCTAAAATTTAAAAAAATCGTCGATTAATATGGATCCTATGTAACCTAGTTTAAAAAGCACTTTATGAAGAATCACACTGTGTTATATTATTTAAAAAAAAACTAAATGAGAATTGCAAATTCCTGGAAAAACTCTTCGGTATATTTTGTTGCCAATAAAGTCTTAAAAATTCAAAAACCTATGGTTGCAAATGACACATAATTAACTGTACAAAGACAGGCTCAAGAGAAAGATGTGCGATGTGCATACAAATAAGAAGCGATCAAGCGAGTGAGTGCGACTTCACTTACCGCGTACTTATACAAGTAGGTACCTACCCATAGTGTAAGTTTAGGTACCTACGTACGTGAATAATCCACCATCTAGGCATCACTTTCGCCAAACTAAACATTTTCCTGTCTTGAAAATAGGTATCAAATAAATATTATAAATGCGAAAGTTTGGATGGATGGATGTATGGATGTTTGTTACTCAATCACGCCCCAACAGCTTAACGGATCTGGCTTAACGGATTTGGCATTGAGATAGATTATAGTCTGGAATAGCACATAGGCTACTTTTATCCCGGAAAATGAAACAGTTCCCGCGGGAACCAAAAGACCTTAATCCACGCGCACGAAGTCGCGGGCATCAGCTAGTAATATAATAATGATTGTTATCTAAACAATATTATTTAAAAAAGGTACGAAAGCTGTATCTGTCCATCTGGCTGATCTGTGTCTGTTTTGACGAAAGGCGGTTTTCTAGAATCTAGACTTTGTCCGTGTGGATTGAGGTTTTTTGGTTCCCGCGGGAACTCTTTAATTTTCCGGGATAAAAAGTAGGTAGGTAGCCTATGTGTTATTCTTATTCCAGACTATAATCTATCTCTGTCCCAAATTTCATCCATCCATCCATCTATCCAAACTTTCGCATTTATAATATTACTAGATGATTCCCGCGACTTCGTCCGCGAGGATTAAGTTTTTTTGATTCCCGCGGGAACTCTTGAATTTTCCGGGATAAAAAGCCTATGTCCTTCCCCGGGATACAACCTATCCCTGTACCAAATTTCATCAAAATCGGTTGAACGGATGGGCCGTGAAAGCGTAGCAGACAGACAGACAGACAGACAGACACACTTTCGCATTTATAATATTAGTATGGATAGTATGGAAGTATGGATTATAGAATTATAGATTAAGTAGGTACCTACTTAGTTAAGTAAGCAACTGATTTTATTTTCATTGTTATCATAAAAAGATGTACGAAACAATAAAGTACCTACTTTGAAGATTTGGAACACCACCACACCACGAGTATATCCTACCAGTATTCATTTTTTTTTAATTGTTCATAAAACGATAGTGATTAAAATTGATTGGTTAAAGGTACCTACCTACATACAAATAGCGTTAACAAAGAGTTCTACCTTCATTTGCCTACCTATTTTTTTTTGTAGTTTTTAGATAGGTACCTAACAAACTTGTTGTACCTACCTACCTACGTACGTACGTTTTTGGTCATTCGTCATTTTCATGCATAGTTCAAGCATAATTATTATTATTAGTTATCCTTTTATGTAAATACCTGCCCGGACAATGAATTTTGATTTTAAATATCGGGCTAGGTTATTTATGTAGGTACAATGTTTTCGTAAATTGTGTAGAACTTAATAAATAGTAGGTAAAATCTATGAGATATTATTTCAGAAGTTAGGGATGAAAAGCAGGCTTTTTCTCTTACAAATAAAAAACGAGTGACTTTTTAGGGTTCCGTACCAAAATGGTAAAATGGAACCCTTATGGTGCGACTTTCTCCGTCTGTCTGTCCGTCTGTCCGTCTGTCCGTCCGTCACACTCAATTATTTCAGTAACTACCGAAGCTATCGACATGAAATTTGGAATAGTTGTGTATATTAGTGGCCCAAAGACACTGAAATTAAAAAAATTTGGAAATTATTTTTGTTCTTATTTAAAAAGGGGGGAAAATCTGAGGGTTGAAATTTAAAAGTGAGATAACTGTACTGTGTGGGGTATCATATGAAAGGGTTTACTTTGTACATTCTAAAACAGATTTTTAATTATTTTTAGTTATGATAGTTTTTGATTTATCGGGGAAAATGTCTAAAAAAATACCGTTCCCCCCCCCTTATCTCCGGAGTTTACCAATCGAAAAATTTGAAATAATTATGGTCAATAGGAATTTACGTATATTTTACAGGAAAACTATAGCCAATGCTCTAACTAGCATAGTTTTTTTGATATTAACAATAAACCTCTACTAACAAAGTTAGTCTTGCGGTTCATTAACAAAGGTAATTATTTATTAATAATGGTACGGAACCCTTCGTGCGCGAGTCCGACTCGCACTTGCCCGGTTTTTTTTTTTTCGTGAGTGACTTTACTGTGGAAATCGATAGGGTGGTGATATTAGAAATAATAATTAATGCTAACGTGCAACTTATTAGTTTCAATTTACCTATCACTACAGTCCACAGATGAAAATAAGGTAGGTACTTGTCGCGCCCATTTAGGTACTCGTACTACTTAGTAACTTTAGAAAAACCTTAAATGCTACCGGGTAGAGTCCGTGTCACGATAAAAGTGCTGCGGCAATTAATAATTTTCCATTCCATTTCATTCGATCAGCCTTCAATCTTCATGCGTCCAATGCCGAACATCGCCTTTTTCAGAGCCACTGCTAGGTATATGAGCAGAAAAATTTTGCCTACATAGAAAAATATCATTTATTAAACATTCGACTGTAGCGCTGCCTCTAGGCTAGGGGACTTCTTTCGTGACGCGGACTCCATAATGTAAATTGTTATTGGGTCCAAACCAACTCCTGTGGGTCAAACGTCTTTAAACTCCACATAGACAACGCCCACTCCTATTGAGTGGGACAACTCGTGTCACCTATGATAATATTTTGTCAGGACGGGTCAGGAGTCAGGACGGCATTCCGCATACGTTGTTTAAAAATCTTGTTTAAAAATAATAAGTGCTTATATAGGGACGTCAAGGACTCATGACTCAAGGTAGGTACGTCATATAAAACGTCAATTTAATATCTTATATCTTACCTACTTACGCCGATGCCACCATGCCTCTACCACGTCTAATGTCAGGCAAGGCCAATAGAAGCAGATTATCAGACTTTGTATCCGATAAAAGTAATAAAAACGGTTCACATTAACCCATAAACATTTTAATTCTTATGAGGTACAGTTTTGACCAGTTACGGATTGACGAATCAACCTATTGCGAGGTTACTGATACCTAGCAAGGTAGGTAAGCTAGAAAATATTAATGTTAATGTAATCATCAAATTAATATTATAAATGCGAAAGTTTGGATGGATGGATGTATGGATGGATGTTTGTTACTACTCAATCACGCCCCAACGGCTGAACACAATATTATAGGCTATTTTTTATCCCGGAAAATTAAAGAGTTCCCGCGGGAACCGAAAAACCTCAATCCACGCGGACGAAGTCGCGGGAATTAGCTAGTTTAGGTACTATATGCGATTATAGTGACTAATCGTTAGATATTTCCAAGTTATTTTTGTTGAAATACCTAGCAAGCCAAGCATGAGACAGAGTCGCGCACCGAAGGTTTCGTACCTTAGAAAGATACAAATATAATATTAATTTTTACATCATAGAACATAATTATATGTCTGCGTCGATAAAGTTTTTATAGAAAAATCCAGTATTCAATTTTTCAAGAGTAGACGTAGCAGACACTTTATAGGTGCAATGATGCCAAATTATCCTCATAAAAAATCATAATCGTCAGACAGGCATACGCATTTTATAAAATGCAAAATGGTTACGTATGTCGCCTTAAAAACAAATTCTTATTTCAAGAATCATCAATATCGGTCCACGCATTAAGATTGTAGCTGTCCTGCAAGGAACATACAAACATATAAAGACTGATGAACACATAACCATGTGCGTTCCGCAGTCGGGTAAAAAATAAAATATCGGTAAAAAGAATGATTCGGTAAGTAGACGTCCCTTCCTAGATAACCCCATAATAGTATTAGGTCATATTTATCTGACATATTATTTACTACAGTTGTGTATAAGAGTGGAACATAATAAGTAAGTAAATAATGGGTTTTGAGGCAAAGATAAGTAAATCTTTTCAAACCGATTACTTTAGTTTGATTAAGTATTTAATTTAATTTAATTTTATTTTATTTTATGTCAATTTTTGATAAGTTTGTTCAGAAAAGGACAAGTAAGTACAGAAAATTTAACTTAAACCAATGACTTAAACTCGGCCTTGTGCAAGTCGGCCTTATTCTTTAATTAAATATTTACTGTTCACTCAGCGAATGATGTTATGTGCCGAAAATGACGGCATCGTGAACAAAAGATAAATATTGATGTTATTGAGCATATAATATATTCGGAAAAATATATTTGCGGAGGAAAATATTCACTTATTCGTAATTAGTTAGTAGGTACAATTATTAACAGGCATACAGCCAATAGATATGAAGTCGAACTAAGGGCAATAGGTACATAGGGCAAATTCGCGAAAATCATTCAATGAAATGTGAATTTCAACATTTTCTTAATCAGAATTCGATAAATTTAAATTCAAAGTGACAAAAATTCATTCACTCCGAGTGAATGAATTTTTGCACGTCAATAAAACTAAATTTGCTAAAAGACGTGACGTGAACGTGATGTTGATAATTCACGAGGGTTTTTAAAACTTAAAAAGTGCCCTGGCTAGTCAGAGAAAAAGCCTACAACATACTCAGCCGAGTAGGTACCTAGGTACTACTTGATTGGTAAATGATAATAAATTCTGTATTTAAAGAATCGAGTTTTGTGCAGGTTTTACTAATTAAATAGGTACCTACCTACTTATATTATCTGACATACCATAATTGCCTTCCGTGACAAACTTACAGACTACTTAAGTAGGTATAATGCTTACCTAATGAACCCCCAAGGGTGGAAAAATCGTAGGTATACGGGACATGGATGGAAAGTACATAAGTACATAATAGTATCACCACGGGGGTAATGCGATGTATTATGTCACGGGCGCCGGGATAAATCCCAAGCGGAACGAGGGATTTTAGAGTAACTCCCGAGCGTAGCGAGGGTGTTGCATCTAGAATCCTGAGAGTAGCGCGGGAATTAGGGGCGCCCAAGATTAATACAGCATTACCCCTATGGTGAATACTCTACTTTTCACACCTCGCGATACAACCACTTCTTTCAGCTGGCGTGGCCTACTCGATTTGACAAACAAATGTCGTCAGTGCGAATCTAGTGGGCCACGGCTTCGGTTTTCGAAAATCGAGTTGGCCGCGCCTGCTGAGACCACATTCTGTTTACCGAAATTAGACTTTATACTTATAGCAATAAGAATTATGAATAAAACCTCTTTGGAATGAATAGAATTTCCTTCAGATCTTGCTTCAGATGCGCGATGATTCTAAATTCAAATCACATTATAACCCTAGGGAATAATGGATTTCAGTACAACATTATAACCCTAGGGATTTAATGTCTTACTTTAACCTTAGATAACAGGCCATGTAATAAGGCGTTGTTGAGCGAGTGGTGTGAAAAATTATTTAAAAACTTATGAACTCTCTCTATCAATAATTGGACCAATGTTTCGAATGTTAACTTTTACTTTTAATTGTCATTATTTTTAATAAATGCTTATCTCATATTATTATTGTGTTAATTTTTTCGCAAATGGTACGAAAAGTAGAGTATTTTCCTCGGTGATAAAGCTGTCTTAGTCTTGGGGGAACTTAAATCGTCACCCGCGACAGAAGATACTGCTTTATCCCCTTGGTTAATAATCTACTATAACTCTTACACGCAAAGGAAATATTCTTTGGTTATTAAAAAATAAGAATGTTTATATTAAAACGTTTTAAACAGCTTGCCTGAACCGGGAATCGAACCAACTAAAGATTAAAAATATATATTATGCAGAAAAGAGACATTCGTTCTATTTATAAACTCGGATCACGCGAATCACTTCGTAAACAATTTAAAGAAATTGGTGTTCTTACGGTGCCTTCACAATACATAATATGACAATAATATAGTCTTTGTTAGGCGGAACATCAAATAGCTGATACTCTCAATATATGTACTAGAAACCGCCTTATGCTAGTAACAGCGTCATATCGTGTGCGTAAGGTGCAGAAACCTTTGTGGGGTCGAGTGTATGTTTTATGACATGGTTTCAAAAGAGTTTCTAGATTTGCCATTACATAAATTTAAAGACTGTGTCAATTATACTATCGACGATTTTATTAACGACAAAGTTGCATGGAAGCAACCGGCCTCGAATCCAGTGACCCACAAGTCAGTGTAATACCTACTTGTAACGTTGCGTATGTACCTATTGTATTGCTTAAATATTGTAACCTCATTCTTTTTTGAGAAAGTTGCTGTCTGCTGAGTTTCTTGCCGGCTCTTCTCAGTAGAATCAGCTTTCCGAACCGGTGGTAGAGTCTTGACGTATCATAAGTGACACAAGTTGTCCTATGTGAAATAAATAAATCATTTATCATTTATACAGTTTCGTGCAGATTAACTAGGTACCTACTTGACCGGTAAACGCTGATCTACAGTTTTATGAAGATCTAGGTAGACAGGAACTTAAGAAATCTGAATTAAAAAGGAGGAGGAGTAGAATAATAATTATCATCGAACTTCTTAAGTCGGTTAAAGATTGTCACTCTTTATATTTTATTTACTTACCAATTTAATGATCTAGCTAGCTGAATCGCATCGTCATCCAATGTGAAAGGAATCGTGGGTAGAAGAGATGTCCGTAGCTTTATTTTCACTCTTTATTAGTATGATGTGCATTTTCAACCGACTTCAAAAAAAGGAGGAGGTTCTCAATTCGACTGTTTTTTTTTTTTTTATGTTTGTTACCTCAGAACTTTTGACTGGGTGGACCGATTTGGATGATTCTTTTTTTATTTGAAAGGGCATACTTCCCAAGTGGTCCCATATAAATTTTATCGAAATCGGTCGAGCGGTTTTTAAAATATCAACAATAAAATAAGTACTTTGTATAGCGTGTGCTTGTTGTTGTAAAGTGGCGCGGGAGTTTGAATTCGGTTGTTTAAAAATAATTTTTTATATTAAATCGTTTTAAAAAGTAGTTAGCACATACTTTCCTTTTGCGAAACTACTCGCAATAGAGCATAAAGCCGCGGCCCGCGTGAGATCGAAACTTTGAAACCTACTTATTCGTATTCTGACCTCTGCACTACAAGGCCGGTCGTTGTACTAAAAGCTCTCTGCCAAAAAAGAGGTTACCTATAAGTAATTAGGCCAAGAACGTTACATTGCTTATCTTTGATTTATAAATCGCATGTAACGGTGGTCGAGGTTTGTGCGTAGGTATACCACAAGAGAGTAGGGACTTGAGGTAGGACGTAAGAGCCACAAAACCTGTTATAGGTATAACAATGGATATTCAAGCACCAAGAGTCGATCGCATCAGACATATTAAGGAATCATCATCATCATCACTACAGCCTATTAACGTCCCACTGCTGGGCACAGGCCTCCACTCTCATAGGAGAGCGGGGATTAAGGAATGCTGATAGGAAATTGTCCTCATCAGCAGACTTAGCCGTATAAACTGACATTTCAAATTAATGCATTGGTAGTAAGCCCACTGAAAACTCTTGCTTTTTTTGTGTTAATATGGATGATACTTATGTGGATTATATTAAATAGGAAGGTAGTTCTGTACATTATTCATGAGTTTATTTGGGTTTTTTTTATTATTGCAAGATAGGCTTGCGCTTCACGACAATCACGCCTAATATATAGCAGTGATGAGGTCTAGGTTGAAGCGCGCTCGCCTAGAAGATGCCTATTCACTCTTGCCTTGAAGGTACTTAAGTTATACGTGGCAGGGAATACATGCGCTGGAAGGGCATTCCACATCCTTGCGGTTCGAATCAGAAACGTAGAGCAGAACCGTTTCGTTCGAGCTGACTGGACGTCAACCACATAAGTATGCCAACGCAAACGATTTCTTGCTGTTCTGTGGTAGAACGGTGAAGGGGGAACAAGATTGAAAAGTTCCTGAGCACGCTCTCCAAAGTATATTATCCGATAGAAGACCGATAAGCAGGCGACATTGCGACGGTGCTGTAAGCTATGCAGTTTCGCCTGAGTAAGTGATTGATCGCCAATGATTCTTCGGGCCCGGCGATCAATCGAGTCTAATTCAAATGCTTTTTTAGCAAAAAGCCTACAAAAATGTTCGGCTGCCTGGCAACCAAAGGACCAAAGTTGGAACTGTAGGAAATCCACAGTGGAAAGTGGAAACACGACAATTAATTTGATTAAATTTTCCACTCACTTAAATGGACATTTTAAATACCAATAAATAGAATTGGTATACCGACTTATAAATAAACATCTTGAGAGACATAAATTTCGAGTGTAATAAAGTAATAAACCCGAGTTAAAACGCGGCGATTTTATGTGTACATAAATAGGTAAATCATTCTGATTTGATTTATTAGGTAGGTAAGTATCTAGATTCTAAATAGTCGAATTATTTTGAACAGGAGCTGGTGTTACTTTGCGGAAATGCGTGGAACAAGGAAAAACAAGCTTAATGTGCTATATAATCCACCAAGCCAGATTTAAATCTATATATATAGATATAGTACAACCTGCAGCACCAGATTACCTATATATTATGCATTTTGCACTGCCCACTGCCCCTAACACTACCTAATACCTACTAAGTAGGTACCTACTAGGATCTAGGTATACCCTACTTACAGTGGCGAGCAGTTCATAGAGGCACAAAAGCACTGCTTACCCAAATGGAAATACATCAATGCTCACTTTTCATCATGACAGTCAGTAAATAGGTATTCTGACTAACTAATGCCTACCCTAGCTTCAAACCCTGTGCACGCCACTGCCTACTTACAGCCTAAATACATGAAAGATGTTGACTCTACAATTTACAGTTGCAAAGCAAATCTTTACAAAATGCGAATCGTTGAGTCCATATTATTTATCTTGAAGATACGCCGCTGTCGGATAGAAACGACGTTTATAGAGTTCCGCAGACAACATGAAACCCTAGATTCGTTGTAACCGATTTTGTTGTATTGATTTTTTTAGCCATCCACATCATCATCATTTTTTCCCCCCACGTAAAGCGGGGGAAAGATTAGATGGCTTTGGCCTAATTTATGATATCATCATACTACTTAATATTATAAATGTGAAAGTGTGTTGGTTTGTCGCTTTATTGGTTTGTTGGTTTGTCCTTCAGTCACGCCGTAACGGAGCAACGGAACGACGTAATTTTTGGCATGGGTGTAGTTGAGGACCTGGAAAGTGAAAAATTAAGGAGTTCCCGCGAAAATAAAAAAAATACTTAAACCACGCAGACGAAGCTGCGGGCATCAGCTAGTTTTAAATATAAATATTGATTAAATTTTATTATATTTTAATATATTTTTTATTGTTTCAGACGACGTCGCGCAGTAGGATGGCAGAGTTCAAACGACACTTTTAAACATTTTCAGTTTACATTGTTAGAGGAATTACAGCCACTATTTTAATTAAAATGATGTCAAATGTCGAGGCGAACAATAATATGAATAAAGCAGAAGTCAACAACCACAAATCGGTAAGCTTTTGGACTTAGCGTTTTTGTTGCATTGACCTTTATGCATATTATATCCGAAATTATGTGCCCGTGGATTAAGGTTTTTAAAATTGTTTGGGTGGGTAATGGGTACTGGGTAGGTAGTAGGTACTACCTCTACCTGCCTAATTTATTCCGTCTTTCTGTGTGGGGGCATACTATAGCTAATAATTTTGTTTTAATAGTTGAGTTGATGTTTTTGTTTAAGAATTAAATTAATCCTTATTTTAGGGACCGACGTTAAGGTACTTGACATAAAACTGTCATTTTGATAATAATACTGCTTTATGCTCTATGTTTGGCTAAGTAAGCCACGATACCACAGACAGATACACAGATCACACATACAGTTAACTTTTTTTATAACACCAAACACATATTAGACTTATACCTTTTTTTGCGTCGGCTTTAATACCTATGTAAATGAAAAGGTTCATTTTAGGCCTACTCTTGTACAGTCTACCATGAATAGAGGAAAATACATAGATTGTATTAAAAATATAATAATTTAGAACAGTAAAGTAAATAACGAGCGAAAAAATAAAAATGTATTTCAAGTTTTCTATACGTTTCCAAGATGGCAACCTTCAGCCATAGAGAAGGCAGTAGTCGCGAAATGTATCAAATGTCATTTCTGAAAGTCACTGTCAAAATAATGTGTTTTTCTTTTGAAAATGTCAAAAAATATGAATCCGCCATTGTTACCAATTCATGTTTAGTGTTCCAACCCTTGGGAAGATAGAATAATTTTACCACTGCAATTACGACGAATTCGTAGATTTGACCTATAAAAACTGATCTAGTATTTTATTTTCCTTCATTTCTCTGTTTTGTACAAGATTTGGCCTACGCCCCATACAACCGTCAACTGAACCATCTCCTTTTCAATCAAAATTTGGTGCTCTGGGGTATGTTCCGATATACACTGCGAGCACTGTCCAGTGCTCTTACTGGGGAGAAATTCGTTCCGTTATGGACTGATAGTATATTGCCGTAGTATCCTAGGGAAATATATGTCGTCATAAATCGTCGCCATTTTTGTACTGTGAGCACTGGCGTTTTCGAGGTACTCTCAGTGCTGACTGCGTTCCGTTTTAAACAGTAACCAGTATAGCAAACTATAAAGGAACGGCTTCGCAGTATACGAAATTGACGTCACACCTTAGAGTGCTCGCAGTGTATATCGGAACATACCCCTGATGACTTATCTATCTTATCAGCAATATCAGGTGGTTTTGACCGATAGAGCACTGTTGTGACACGAACATGAGTAAAGTAACTACAGTTTACCTTGTTAATTGAAAGCGTGACAAAGTGAACTAAGTAATTAGTATTATATTTCAACAGGTATATCAAATCAGAGACATAGAAAGGGGTAAAGGCGAAAGTGGCTCAAGCATACCTTGGACAACGGTCATGGTGATGGTATTCGCGTTCGCCGCTTTGGCCGCGGCGTGTGCTGTCGCCTGGGTGTTTTGGAACTGGCAGACTGCCCTGGTGGTCCTCGCGATCATAGTGGTCTTATATGTATTAGCCTACTTTTGGCAGTGGTTATGGATTGCTGCACAAACTGCGCCACGAGATTTGAAGTGAGTTGTTTTCACAGACAGTTTTTTTAGTGTATATGTCACCGTAAGATTGTAAAAACTGTTAGATTATAATCTAACTCGCGAAATTGTAAACTGTCGAAAGATTACAATATAACGCATTATTTTTCGGTAAATTTATAATCTGTTAGGTATATTAACCGGATCGAACCGGATTGAACGCGGGTAGTGCCAGGGCACTCTACCTGGTTGTTTATGTCGAACCCTAACCTAACCTACAAGAAAGAGATAAGAAAACGTAAATAAAATGAATATTTCAAAAATTGACACTCAGAACATTGAACGGTTCACAATCTTTCGACAGTTTACCATCTATCGAAAAAAAGCGTTAGATTAATATTCCAAAAATGAACCATAATTAGAAAAGCTGATTTTTGTATAGTATTAAAGTATGCACAGTACTTATGCAAACAGTACTAAAACTGACGCTATTGTCCGGGCCTTTTACTAGATATCACCTTTCAAAGACGTTATGAACATACATGCTGTAAAAAAATATTCGCAATTATTATTAGCTTTTCTGGCGATCGTTACCAAAAATGCAGTTATCTCTTGTAGTTAGCTTTGTTTTATTTTGAGCTGTGACGTCACAGCTAGCAAACTCAGCAGAGCAAAAGTTTACACGCAAATAAATTTGCAACCATAAATAAATCGACTTTAGGCAGATTTGCATTATACACAGCTGTATTCCATTTCTCTCACAATCACAAATCGAAATATATTATTATTAGTGTTAATTTTCTCAACAATACGCAAACATTAGTACACACGACGTTTTTTTTTTTGAAATGTGACGTCACACGGGGCTCTATCATGACCGCCCGCGTTTCGCTTCTTGTAATCCACAGATAAAAAATCTCAAATTTGTTTTGCAAAAATAAAATATTTACAATTTATTTTAATAAAAAACACATAATAATTATTGTTAGCCTACAAGCTACCAAATCTAACATATTTCATATTTTATAGTTACAGCTGTCAAGTAGCCAATTAGGAATAGAGTCCAAATTTTTTTTTTAATTTTTCCCCTGAAATTGACGAATTGGGGGGCTTTCAAAGTGGAGATTTTCTAACGTCCAAAGTTGACCTCAGAATTCTCAATTTTCTGAAAGGCTGAGCCTGAAACGATCAATTATTTGAATTATATCCTGTACTTGAACAACAAATACTAAAATTAGATAAATATTATAAGGAAACGAAATTACTTAATTTTGAATGAGCTTCAGTATTTTTAACAGAACTTCACAATTCAAAATTCAAAATTCAAATGATTTTTATTCAAATAAACTTTTACAAGTACCTACCTACTTTTGAATTGTCGAGTGAATCTACCACTGGTTTGGAAAGCCATTCCTACCGAGAAGAACCAGCAAGAAACTCGGCGGTTGCTCTTTTGAAAAAATAATTTACAATTTCATTAATTTGTAGAATACCTACATAATATGTAACAGCTGTCCTTAATAGCATTGCTGGAGCGAGTCAAATCCATGCTCCTTTGTCATTTACGTAATCTATAATAACAGTATAGGTAATAAGCTTTTTTCAGGCGCATACTTTTAATGGACTTCTTAAACTTGTGTAAAGGCAAGTTTAAGATAGGTTGTGGAATTTTATTATAAAATAGAATGATCATTAGATGTTATGATGTCAATATATGGCGCTCTGTTATGATAATACCGCGAGGTCTCAGTTCGGGGCGAACCACAAGTTGAAAACTAAACTTCATAAATAAAATATTATGGTCCCAAAATTGGTCCAAACTAAAATATTTGGCCACTTAGTCACGCGTCGTTCGTTCCGCAATAAATTAGCTGAAGTCGTTTTTAAATTAAAATTAGTAATCTTTTAAGTAATTACATAGACCATCTTCATAGACTTATTATGTTAGTGCGACCATCTTTTATGTTCCAGGGCCCTGTACTGTTACGTTAAAATTCTAAGATTATCAAACAGTTTCACAAAAAAGAACTGGTCGATGCCTGACATCTTTCATGAGGTGGTAAAAAAGCATCCAAAGAAGACATGCTTTCTTTTCGAAGACGAATCATGGACCTTTCAACAGGTAATGGTCAACACTCATTAACTAGTCTAATCTGAAAGACATAAAGCAGACATGGGATAGGTTTTGAAACGCTCGTAGCTTCCTGCTTTAGTTATGAGACTGTACCTAATTGATTATCACCATCACGTTTTATTCTTACTTATTTGACCAAACAATTTACTTACCTATAATATTTTAGTAAATAACAAGATGTTATAGCAACACAATCAGCTGGAAATAACTGCATTACTTATGTATTATGGCGCTAAACTGGTAGTGCCTGCGGCCTGACAAACAATTCGACACCCTATAACCTAATAATAATTTGATGGATATTATTTATTTGAAGGACGTAGGTAATCACTATCTACTTACGGAATTACTTAAGTACGTAACTATGCAGCCAATTAGCTATCCTATCCTTTTTATCGGCATTTGAAACATTCTAGACAAATATTCAGAATCAGAATCAGAATTTTTATTATTAATTATACACATAATACCTAAGTACAAAGGTGGTACAAAAAATAAAAAAAGACAAGTGTATTATAATTACCTATTCTGTGGTATTACCATTGTCATGGCGTCCAATACTTAAAAAAAACCGGCCAAGAGCGAGTCGGACTCTCGCACCGAGGGTTCCGTACAAACCTGTAGTAAGTTTTAAATTATTAAAAATATTTTTATTATATGATGTAACTAAAAATTCATGCGTAAATTGCGGTTTACGATTTATGACGTATTAAAAAAACTACTTACTAGATCTCGTTCAAACCAATTTTCGATGGATGCATGGTAGGTAATGTACATCATATTATATTTTTTTTAGTTTTATCATTCTCTTATTTTAGAAGTTACAGGGCACACACACACACACACATTTTACCACTTTGGAAGTGTCTCTCACGCAAACTATTCAGTTTAGAAAAAAATGATATTAGAAACATCAATATCATTTTTGAAGACCTATTCCATAGATGCCCCACACTTAAGGGTTAGATGAAAAAAAATTTTCGTTAGTTTCAGTTCTAATTCTAAGTATGGGGAACCCCCAAAATTTATTGTTTTTTTTTTCTATTTTTCTAAGAAAATCTTAATGCGGTTCACAGAATACATCTACTTACCAAGTTTCAACAGTATAGTTCTTATAGTTTCGGAAAAAAGTGGCTGTGACATACGGACGGACAGACAGACAGACATGACGAATCTATAAGGGCTCCGTTTTTGCCAAATTTGGCTACGGAACCCTAGTAATCGATAAAATAGGTAAACTTAGAAAATTCTTGAAATAAGTATCGACAATTATCATTTATCAACTGAACCAATAAAATATTTAAGTAAATTAAATTTAATAGCATCCAGGAATTTATTGCAAAATATATAATGTATGTATGTCATGTCATAAAAGGGTGATATACCTACCTAATCCCTGATTGCAATTTGCAATTTGCATGCGTCACACTAGAGGGACGAGCCCAATGGGCATCGCGCAATTACGTAATTAAAAAATTGTTTGTAGGTATTTTAAACAAGAAGACCTACTAATTTTAGTCAAGGTAGGAGTTAGCTGTCGTATACAATATACTAATCAGTATGTACCTACTTAATTACTTAATCTGTGCGTTTAAAATCCGTGACACAAAATATGGAGCGAACTTGAAACCAATAATTCTTTTTTTTAAAGATTGCTACAAGTAGGTACCTATGGTAGCTGGGTAACTAATGGTAGGTACCTACATGACGAAAATTAACCGGTTTAAAATTTGTTGTGGTTTCTCCTGAGTTTGGTGAAGGTAAAACCGAGACAAACATCAGCTATAGGTATATTATTAATTGAGCACAAACACCTAGTATAGGTATTAAATTAGTATTTTTTGACCTATTTCAAAAGCTCAAGGTTCAACGATATTATTATATAGTGTTTTCCCAGAAAATGTCCAACTGACATACCTACCTACTTACTTATTGAGGCAAAAAGAGCTCTTACAAATCTTTCCTTTACAAACAATAGATAATAATTTGTGAAGCCCGAATTCACTCTGTCTGTCAGTCTGAGATTAACACTTTCTATCTTTATATGATAGAGGTATTAAGTGTTTAGAGAAGTAGACGTATCTTAATTTTGGGCTGGTTTTGCACTTAGGTACCTATGTATTACCTATACATTTTGTCTATTATGCGCCAGCTCGGGCTGAAGACTCATGTTGCCTAAATCCTCTCCTAACTGAATTCTGCAGTCTAGGAGATAGTCCAGTTTGCCAAGGACTCCCCAAATTAACCTGGGTATCCCAGGCAGATCCTTGACGAGACTACTTGTTCCGTCACAACTATGGAGGTTTTCAATACGTGTACGGTGTAGCTTGATCGTTGCTCTTTCGTTCATCGTCGTCGTCGTATCTATCCTCTCCATCTCCTCCATAGCGATCTTAAATATAGTTAGCTAATACTATCATACTAATATTATAAATGCGAAAGTTTGTTTGTTGGTTTGTCCTTCAATCACGCCGCAACAGAGCAACGGATTGACGAGATTTTTTGCATGGATTTAGTTGAGGACCTGGAGAGTGACATAGGATACTTTTTATCCCGGAAAATTAAGGAATTCCCGTGGGAACAAAAATAACTTATTCCAAGGAGATGAAGATGAAGACCTTTATTAGGTACTAGCTGATGCCTGCGACTTCATATGAGATTTTCCCTCCATTTTCCCGGAAATATGATTAAGTAGGTATTTCTGGAAAAGTAAGACTAAAACATTCAAACAACCTTCAGCGATACAGGTCAGTGAACTTGCTTACCTTTCCAGGTAGAAGAATTCAGTCTTCGGGTTTCAGCCGTTCTCAAAGCACAAGGTGTAAAACGCGGGGACACGGTAGCGGTCATGGCGAGCAACTATCCCGAAATGCCGGCCATTTGGCTGGGCATAGCGCGGATCGGCGGCATTTCACCACTCATCAACACAAACCAAACTGGCAATACACTGTTGCACTCCATCAACATTGCTCACTGCAACTATGTTATATACGGCAGCGAATTTGAAACAGGTTAGTATTAAAGGAGACAATTTTTACTACTTACTTCCAAAAATGATCAAGAATAAGATAACATTTGCTGCATGGCTATAGAATACCAACTGTATAGTTGACTACTTAATTTTTGCGCACATCTATGGAACTGGATTGGAAACGGAAACTGGAAAAAGTAATAAGTTGACACTTTCTACTATGACGAATTGATAAAAGGTTTTTTTTTGGAACGAAGTTCCTTATCGCGCGTTACGAAAGGGGGATAGACGGAAAAAAATTAAGGTCAAAAGTTGTAACGACACTTTTTATGAAAAGATGATTTTGGTTGCTATGACTACTTGTGTTGTTGACTTCAAGTTGTTGAAAATAAAAAGGCGAAATAATTTTAAAGAATTATGTTTTTAATAGTTACATAGGCTAGTTATTCGTTCCATCCGGGTATCCAAGTTCCTTTCGACTAATTAGTGAAGGAATTGTAATAAAATTTACACAGAGAAACACGCGCACGCCGCACGGCTTACAACTAAAGCAAACAGTGTAGTTACAACTTTTGGTACTTCGTTCCACCAGGTGTCCCTTGACACCTCTCAAGTTTTTTTTTTGTTTCAGCCATCCAGGACATAAAGAAGGAATTGAGTGACTCTATAAAATTGTTGAAATTCACTCGTCGTCCACTCAACGTATCTAACGACAAAGTCAAAATAGCAGAATTATCTGATGATTTTACCCATTTACTGGAGACGACTCCACCTGCGCCGTGGAGTTTATCAGAAGGCGAAGGATTTCTTGGTAGACTCCTATATATTTACACATCAGGAACTACGGGACTGCCAAAAGCAGCTGTGATATCTCCATCTAGGTAAGAGTATGGTCTTTAAATTCTTTGATCTATTATGCAGTAGGTATTCTGTAGTTCTGTACCACCGTCTGTGTATATTTGTGACCAATTTGAAATATGAAGATTGGTCTATTGTTTTCAGGATGGTATTCATGGCCTCCGGTGTGCATTATCTTGGTGGACTGAATTCTAAAGACATCATCTACTGCCCAATGCCCTTATACCACTCTGCCGGTGGAGTCATCACAATGGGAAATGCTTTCATCTTCGGCTGTACTGTGGCTTTACGAATAAAATTCTCAGCTTCGGCGTACTTCCCTGACTGCATTAAATATAACGCTACGGTAGGTGGACTGTAAACTTGCTATACTAAAGTCTGTCACTGGAATTGTATCGACACAATTATCGACACTGCGACGCTGAAATCGATGATCTTTATCGATAAACAAACAATACGCACAACTCAACCGTCGATGTCGTCAGCGTCGAAAGATCGACAGCAACGACAAATATTGACGTGGAACCCTGGAAGTGAATGGTCTAACAAAGCAAAATTAAAATGATAAAATCTACAATTCCGTAAACGATAATGCCTTTATTGAGTTTATAATTAAACTCAGTGAGAATGTTGGGAACTCTTGTGGGAATTCTTCTAGGTCTCCACCATCTAATAGTTTAATTTAAATTGTATTGCAGGCAGCGCATTACATTGGTGAGATGTGCAGATACGTGCTGGCCACACCACCATCTCCCACCGATAGACAACACAAAGTACGCGTCGTGTATGGAAACGGCATGCGGCCTACTGTGAGTTATTTAATTCTGATATATTATGTACTTAGTATACTTATCTGCTACAACCTAAAGAACCTGGTTTCTAGCAATCATTTCATCTGATTGCTCCATGATTTTTATCGTTAAATACAAACGTTCTTTTGGACCAATAATAATTCGCAGATTTGAAATAAGTTCGTGAAACGCTTCGGGATTTTAGATACCGAAGCGTTTTAAGAACTTATGCACGATGGAACCACTTTTTCCTTTCAATAAGAAGTGCCCTTTTGGGACCTTAATAAATCCTAAAAAAATTACAGATATGGAATGAGTTCGTGAAACGCTTCGGAATCAAAAGGGTTTCCGAGTTTTATGGTGCAACGGAAGGCAATGCAAATATTGGTAAGGCAGAAATTTCTCGTTTTCTAAAACACAAGGAGTAAGAAAGATATTTGAGGTACTAGCTTCTGTTGAAGGAATATTCCAATCCAATGATATCCAATGAATTATTACATCGCAAGTGTAAAATATTTTTTATAAATTCTACTATATACGGCTAATTCGAAAAGTAGAAAAATAATTGTCCTCAACGTAATTTAATGTAATCTACATTATATTTTCTTAATCCAGTTATCTAATGAAGTGTTTTTGTTATTATTTTAGTGAATATTGACAGCAAAGCTGGGGCAATAGGATTCGTGTCGAGAATCATCCCTGCAGTGTATCCCATAGCCATTATTAAAGTTGACGAAGACACCGGGGAACCGATCAGAGATAAACGTGGACTTTGTCAGGTAAGATCATCTAGATATGATATTGTCTTCAATTTAAAATAAATGACATCAAATCCCATACTAAAACTTACTACACCACCATCAAAGTTTGGAATGTGGTGCGAAGATGCCAGTTGGCTTTCTAGTTTCTACAGGATGCAAAATTCGGAAAGTGTCCCCACAAACCTTTCGACCTATTATAGCCTATAGGTTATTGACCTATAACCTATAGTTCGAAGGGTTTAATTTAGGAAACTCAGTGGATTAGGTACATTCCCATTCCATACCCGTGTAAATGTCAGTGCCAATAATAAATAATACGGTGAATTTCAAAGCTGTGACACTATGAGACCATTTTAAATGTGACTTTAACTCCCGTAATGATAAAATTAAGTGGTATAAGTACTGAAGCTACTTACCTACCTAGGTATTAGGTAGTAGGTACTTAATTACTCAATGTTTTTTAAAATTCCAGTTAGCACGACCCAATGAGCCTGGAGTATTCATCGGCAAAATAAAGCCAAATAATCCAGCTCGTGCTTTTCTTGGCTATGTCGATAAGGAGGCTTCAGAGAAGAAAATAGTGAGAGATGTGCTCACCCATGGAGACTCCGCTTTTATATCAGGTATTCAAAGATTTCATTCTTTCCAAACTTTTGAATCCAAGTCCATACAAACTTTTGTCATTATCATCTTCAGCCACTGTTGGACTCTTTCCTCGGCTTTTCAAACTTTTGTATCATTCCATTATTCTAGGTGTTTCGTTATAGACTTCACTCCATCTTCAGACTAGGGTAGGTAATAAACTAATATATTTAATTAAGTATAGCTTATATTACACCTTTTCGAGATAGCTTGCTTCTATTCTAGCACCTGCACCAGTTCACCAGATTTTGAAGTTCAAACAGTCGCACAAGCGCTACCGTTTAATCTAAGTGGGTATATTTTTCTCTTCTCAGGAGACATACTTGTTTCTGATGAGCTCGGATATTTGTACTTCCGCGACCGCACCGGAGACACGTTCCGATGGCGCGGAGAGAACGTCAGCACCACGGAAGTGGAGGCTGCAATCTCCAGAGTTGCAGACCAAAGAGATGCCGTTGTGTATGGAGTTGAGGTATGACATTTTTAAGGCACGAGGAATCCTTTTGGATGCCTTTGGACATTTCCAAAAGGATTTGGACAATTTCAAAAGGAGATTTGGGAATGTACCCTATCTCCATTAATTGTATCTAGAAAACAGCTGACTAGCCAATTAGGCCTTACTTTTCTAAAAAACAAATTCGTCCAAGGGATTAACATAACATCTTGAATTTTTTAATAATTTTTATGAGGTATAAGACACTACCCTAGAAAAAAAAGAAAATGTCGTTATAAGTACCTACCAGGATTAATTTCTATAGTATTAATGGCATCCTATCTTCATTAACATGATTTACTTTGCTTTCATAAGCGGATTTCTTTTTCTGTGATCATAAGTCACAAATCTAATATTATGACTTTGCTTACAACAGATTCCGGATATAGAAGGACGAGCAGGCATGTGCGGTATCGTTGATGCAGATGACACCCTAGATTTAGACAAGCTTGCAAAAGATATAGCAAAAGACTTACCCAAGTACGCCCGTCCTGTTTTCATACGCGTCATGAGGAGTATGGATATGACTGGTACGCATAGGCTTTTGATTATAAAATTGTCTCAGAAATTATCAATTCCCAAATTGACCCTGCCGGGGATCCAGTCCGTACCTACGTCTCCCATAAGTGTACAACATCAGCGCTCACCACTGCGAATAGGAAGGCCGTCAAAATATGGATAGGTGACTTTCTGAGTTCCTGTCGGAATTCAGGGATAGTACCTACGGTTTCTTAAACGTTTTGGATGAAATTTTGAAATCAGATAAACTAACCAAGTTTATACCGATACCTAGATGTAGATTGTAGTCCCACTGGGACACAGAGATCAGGTGAGGATGAGGATTCAGGAACTAATTAGCCAATTATTATTATGTATTGTAAGTCACAATGTACGAGTGTAACTACGTATTTTTAAACAAAATAAAAATTATTCTTTCATTTTCATTTGCAGCTACCTTCAAATTAAGAAAAGTGGACTTACAGAAAGAAGGCTTCGATCCCAACAGGGTGAAAGACAAGCTTTACTACCTTGATCCGAAATTAAACAAATACGTTAGCTTAAGTTCTGTAGAATATGACAAAATTGTATCAGGAAAAATAAGACTGTGATTTTTACTAATATTTTATAGGTGCTTTAGACGTCAAAAAATATTGATTCTTCCTATCACTCGCCAATGACGATAAGTCATTTAACAAAAGTCGCGTTAAAATTGACCTTAGTGTGAAATCGGAAAGCCAAATTTTGGCGCCTTTCCAAACCACGGAAGTTCCGTGCCCACCATAATCCACAGGCGTTCATAAGTCGTTTGACTTTAAATGAAAAATGACAGGTAACTAAGTAGTTTGGACTCAGGAAAAGTGACTTGTCGTCAATGGTGAGCCTAATAGGGGGATTTACCATTCTTTTGTACTTTACAAATATAAATTTGACTGATGTGTCATATTGTGACTGATAATAAGTGATAATTTAATTCAGTTTGCCTTTACCGATTTTACTAATTAAATAGAAGTACTTAAAATAAATGTAGGATAGCAATTATGATAGGACTTCCTCGTAGAATAGGTAAATAAATTATTATTAATATTTGTATCGTTTTTTTATGGGATAGTTGGGATAGGTACAAAGGTATAGTTTGAAATGAAAATTAATAAAAATTGTAAAATTAAATAATTATCTGAACGTCTTTTTTTTTTACGCCACTACAATTGTTAGCCCTTTGACTGCAATTTCACCTGATGGTAAGTGACGATGCAGTCTAAGATGGTAACCTGTTAGGAGTATGGCAGTTATATTAAACCATATCTACCCCTAGTCGGTTTCTACACGCCATAGTACCGGAACGCTAAATTGCTTGGCTTGGCGATAGGTACGTATTTTTATTGCGGACCTTCCTATTTCCTAAATCCTACCCATAGATTTCCTAGGTACCTAACTGAACTATATTTTTAACTAGCTGATACCCGCGACTTCGTCCGCGTGGATTGAGGAGTTTTAGTTCCCGCGGGAACTCTTTAATTTTCCGGGATAAAAAGTACCCTATTATTTAATCCGGACTTCTAACTACAAAATTTCAAAGCAATCGGTTCAGTAGTTACGGCGTGAAAGCGGAACAAACATACAAACAAACTCACTTTCCCATTTATAATATTAGTAAGGATACTCCTACAATTTGACTTACTTACTTAATTCATACTTACATGTAGTTTGCTAACGGCCGGTTTCTGAATTGAGAATTTCATGTTGACTCTGTCTCAAAGACTACTTAAGGACTAATTAAGCAAATTTTTGTTTCTGAATTGATATTGGGCCGGTTTCTGAATTAAGCATTCAAGCAAAAACAGCAAGTTCCAACTCTCAAACCTTACACAATATCAATTCAGAAACAAAAATTTGCATAATTAGTCCTTAAGTAGTCTTTGAGACAGACTCAACATGAAATTCTCAATTCAGAAACCGGCCGTATATGAGATAGGAGGGGCAAAGTAACAAACTAACCAAACAAACACACAAGCTCATTTTTTAGGGTTCCGTAGCCAAATTTGGCAAAAACGGAACCCTTATAGATTCGTCATGTCTGTCTGTCTGTCTGTCTGTCCGTCCGTATGTCACAGCCACTTTTTTCCGAAACTATAAGAACTATACTGTTGAAACTTGGTAAGTAGATGTATTCTGTGAACCGCATTAAGATTTTCTTACAAAAATAGAAAAAAAAAACAATAAATTTTGGGGGTTCCCCATACTTAGAACTGAAACTCAAAAATTTTTTTTTCATCTCACCCATACGTGTGGGGTATGTATGGATAGGTCTTCAAAAATGATATTGAGCTTTGTAATATCATTTTTTTCCAAAACCGAATAGTTTGCGCGAGAGACACTTCCAAAGTGGTAAAATTTGTGTGTCCCCCCTGTAACTTCTAAAATAAGAGAATGATAAAACTAAAAAAAATATATGATGTACATTACCATGCAAACTTCCACCGAAAATTGGTTTGAACAAGATCTAGTAAGTAGTTTTTTTAATCTTACTAATATTATAAATGCGAAAGTTTGGATGGATGTATGGATGTATGGATGTATGGATGTTTGTTACTCAATCACGTTGGCGCGTGATTGAGTAACAAACATCCATACATCCATAAATCCATACATCCATCCAAACTTTCGCATTTATAATATTTATTTGATAAAAATATTTTTAATAATTTAAAACTTACTACAGGGTTGTACGGAACCCTCGGTGCGCGAGTCCGACTCGCACTTGGCTGGTTTTTTTTTAGAAATCAGCTGCTACCATTTTTTAAATTTTGTCATTTGCTGTCACTCATTGATATTCCCTCGATAGACACGAAAGTAACTAGTTGTATGCTCCAAGACATGTAAAGGGCAGAAAACTTGTGCAAGTGGGCTGGGCCTAAAATACCTATGCAACCTTTATGCAACGATGCTTTGCTATATTGCTGTACCAAATTCTCCCAAACAGGATATTATATAGAACGAAGTACTTTCACGTTTGTATATATTCTGTGGTTCTTTAAGGCCGGCTAAATCCAAATACGAGGTGACAGAGAAAAAGCTATTCCAAATTCCAATTCTCTGACTCTCTCCCTCTAGCATAAATGGAGAGAAACGGAGCAGGTACAATTTTGTAATTTTTATTTTGTTAGTGTCAAAGAGGAGTTTACGAAAATGACATTGACAATAATTGACATGTTGACTTGACTTTTTATTACGTCGGTAATGTCGACGACCGGTCGGTGTTTACAGCACTATGGAGGGTAGAGTAGGAGAAGTGTTATCTCTTTTGGAAGAAAAGTTGAAAAAGTGTCCAGTGGTTGCTATAATTCACAGTTCAAAAAACTCCCACAATGGCGCTGGTGTAGACAAAGGGTTGATGAAGTGAAGTATGCCGAGTTAAAAAAATAATTTTTTATAGCAGCTCGTGCTGATCCTCCAGTAAAATTTTGTATGAAATTTTTTTTTTAACTTATTGTTTCGTATAGAAGACAAAAATTTATTCAGAGGAAAAATACGGAGAGAGCTGATGATTGAGGCTTTCGAAGTCGGTCGACTAAAGTAGTTATTTATTAAAAATTTCATCAACTTACGTTGTACAAAATAATGATGAATGTTTTCTTTCCTTGTCTATTTCTCAAACCTCCTTACAATATTTGGCGCTTCCTTAAATGATATGTCCCAGTTCAGTATGGAGGGTGGTTTTTTATTCTGAGTGTGAATGAACCAGAACCAAACTGCCATCACGTGACAAAGAAAAAAAGGGTTGGCATTTGAATCACGCATTATAGGTAGACGGGGGGGGGGGAAGGGTGGCATTTTATAGGGGTTGGTCACCCCTTTCAAATGACACCCGATTTGTGTCTAGGAGACGCGTAGTTTTTTTATACGTGTTTAAAGTTACGTGTGACGGAACGTTATTTTTTGTTAAACATGTATTTAGTATTAATTTTTCAGTACAGTTATTTATTGTTTTACACATAATTTGTTGTGAAATGTCTTCATGTGTTATAAAAAATTAACAAAAGAAAAAAGAACAAAAAAAACATCATACAAAATATAACAAATAACAATGAAACGGAACGTTTCCGCCATCTTGATGTGATTGACTCATGACATGTATGACAGTTCAGCTAGTGTCGACGGCGCCGGTGCCATCTCTCATTCCGTTTCTACTCGTCACTAGTAAGTCGAGTAAGTCACTTGTCACAGAGACCTTATGGTCCAAGAGCGAGCGAAGCGAGCTCGGGACTTGAGGGCACTCCGACGCGGATAGGTTAGGTTAGAAGAGGGATGGCGGGGTCTGTAAGACCCCGCCATCCCGCTTCGTGGTTATTTCTTTTTAAACCACCCAGAAAAAGGACCGGCTCCGTCGACCGGGCCCCGTTGCATAGTGGATCATCGGGCAAGAGGTATTTTCCCTTCCTCCCACTCCAGAGTGATATAATAAGGTACTACCCGTCCTCCCCCTCCGCCCCTCCACTCTGTCATACTTAGGTTCTATGTAAATGTATGAAAGGAGCTGTATAATTTACAATAGTAGTCACAGAACCGAATCTGCCCACTCCGATTCCACGTTGGTCTTGTCTGCCCTACCCCTAGAGTGTTTTTTTCCCCCTTCCCCCTTCCCCCTCCCTCTCCCCCACCCTCTCCACCACCCCTACCTATAATGCGTAATTCAAATGCAACCCCGAAAAAAATATACTTAACATTAAACGCTATTTAAATATTAATTTTATAAAACCCCGTTTTTGTACTACACAAAAACGGGTTTTTACAAACACTAGAACTTTTTCTACAGTGCGTTCCACTCAGCTTCCGCAACGATCAAAATGCTCCTTTAGTCATTCAACTTAACGACCGCGGTCAATGTGGTCGCGGCGAAAACGTCATTTATGACGTCATGACTTACGCTCACGCGAAGCTCGCGACGTCCCATATAAAAAGGTGGGTTGTCGTTGAGAAAATTAGCGGCATTTTCAAAACTCAAAGAATCAAAGATGGCGACCGTGAAACTTACGTTATTTCATGCGGAAAGAGTTATTTTAGTAGAAGTGAATGTTTCTGCAGCTGATGCTCAACGTGCCTCCACAATTAAATATAATTATATAAAAGAAGTTTAGAAAAATTAACTGCAGTTTATAATTAATATACATGTATACATTTTTCCTTTTATTATTTAACTTTAGAAATGAAAATTAAGTTAGCCTTCTTAGAAAACTAACTTAAAGAAGTTCTTTAAGTTAGTTTTCTTATTGAAAAAAATAAATTATATTTTTTTTCAATATATATCGATTTAAACAATAATTATTTCAGTTTATTTTCAAGGCTTATACAGACAAAAGCCAGACCTCTTAAATCTTTTGCTTTCTTTTTACTAACTCGCCGTTTGTATTATTTACCTCCTCGCTCAAAACGCTCTATAATCCATCATTCCACTTGAGTTTACGACAGTAAGGCTCACAAGCAAGTGGAACGGAAAAAACTGCAGTCGTGAGCGTGATCGTTGTGAACGATTAGTGGAACGCACCCCTAATGTAAAGATCTATCAAATCTGGCACCTGTTACAGGCACTTTAATGTCATACAAAACTGACAGTGACATTTGACAATCATTGTATGACATACGTGACAAAGACAATCAAGTTTTTTTTACTGTTGATAAGATTCAGGCAAAGATCTAAAAAAGCCACAAAATAAAATAATATTTTTCTCCAAAATGGGGACCTCTAAAAATGTGGAAATTATTCCTAAGCCATATTTTAGGATCTCTATTCACGTGTATTAAAATCATCTTGGTTCATGTTTGTAGGGAGTTATTGGATTTCCTCGCTCTACAACCAACCACCTAGTTAGGATTCACTTCCTAAGTGTAGGCGTTGAAATGAGACACTTGATAATCACCATCAAGATAGTATATTATAATAACGACTTATAGAATAAGAACATTGTATAGATAAATGGTAAAAGAAGTACAATAGAAATATATCAAAAGATGCGTCGTGCTGGACGTCCAGCAATAGAATCAATGTGTCGTCTGTTGCTACAGCGCAGCTCTCGCGCGCAGGACCTTCCGAATTCAAAAACGTTCCAAAAGCAAGTTCGAATTCCGAACGCGTAGCTTGTGTGCGTTGCCAGCTAGCAAAGGAGGTAACGCCACATCACCCCCCTGCGAAGAGAAAAGAAAACAAGGGGAGAAAAATAAAATAAAATTAGCAATAGGGTAAAAAGGAAACAAAGACCATGACGAAGCGACTGAGGCGAGCTAGCCACGTCGAACGGTTCGTGCAGCGTTGGGCACGAAAAGGCTTCGAGACGTGCAGAAGCAGCGCAGCATAAGGCTGAGCGCGAAAAATCGCCAGTCGATCATCGCATAGCATATCGCTAGTTGCGGAAGGTCCTGCGCGCGAGAGCTGCGCTGTAGCAACAGACGACACATTGATTCTATTGCTGGACGTCCAGCACGACGCATCTTTTGATATATTTCTATTGTACTTCTTTTACCATTTATCTATACAATGTTCTTATTCTATAAGTCGTTATTATAATATACTATCTTGATGGTGATTATCAAGTGTCTCATTTCAACGCCTACACTTAGGAAGTGAATCCTAACTAGGTGGTTGGTTGTAGAGCGAGGAAATCCAATAACTCCCTACAAATGGTGACCCCGACGTGATCTGATCCCGGGCTATATAGCAACGCAACTCGCTGTGAGCATATTTGGACTAGTGAATTCCTAGACCCTACGTTCCAGCATTCAACGCAACAGTCAAGCAACATCACAGAGCAACATTCAACAACATAAATTCCTTCCTGGTCGTCAGGTGTGAGAAGATCCCTCGGAAAAAAAAAAAAGAATTTTAAATTTGCAAATAATAAACATTGAACATTTGGGTGACAAGCCGCACCCTACAAATGGTGACCCCGACGTGATTTGAACACGCAACCTTCTGATCTTTTCTCTCGCGCGCAGGACCTTCCGAATTCAAAAACGTTCCAAAAGCAAGTTCGAATTCCGAACGCGTAGCTTGTGTGCGTTGCCAGCTAGCAAAGGAGGTAACGCCACATGTTCAAGGCCCAATCTTGGGCAATTAGTCCTTTACCCTGATGATAGGTGGCGCCCCCGATTTAATGCATTTCGACACTTTTTATATACAGAGATAACCCTACCCTCCATAGACAGCACGGTAGACCTTAGTCCATGGACTATGCACTAGTCACTAGTGCGATTGCGTAACTTCTGCATCAATCATTGTGACAGTATCAATTGTTGTGATTGGCTGAATTTATGGTATTCTTGTTGCGTCAATGGATTTTGTCCAATACTGGAAGAGTCTTAATCAATCAGAGGTGATTGCGATCGTTTGTAGCTGTCATTTTTAGCCAGTCGCCCTTGACAACAGCGGAGGGGTTGACAGGTTCAGGTTGTACATATTTATCTATGGTTGACAGCAGAGGTTGACAGACATTGACAGACGACAGTTAACTTGTCTCTGTTGACAGATGTCTGATGTGTGTACAATTTGTTTTTGTTGAAAACATCGATGTATTGAAAATTAATTTAGATTATTAATCATTAGTGTTGAATTGATTTCGTGAATTTAGATGATAAAGATCAATTAATAATAAAAGGTAATTACTAATTCAATAAATTTGCATGTGACAAAAAAAGGTACATGCAAAAACTTTGCAAGAACACATCGATAGCTAGTTCTAACACTGCAATCACAAAGTTAAATTGAATTACTAACTTTTAAACCCATTAAAAATGAATGTCATATATTCATAATGTAATATTGGACATTTTACAGCATAGATCACAATTTCAAAAACGCAGCAAGTACCCAAATGCGCAAAGCAGTAGGTAAGAACTAAGAACACAGTTTTGCTCTTTGGACGTGTAGCTTAAATACGTTCATCGAGTGGTAAAAGTGGTTCGTAATCATAATCACGACGGGCCGGCGAGTATTTCATTTGTCAGTTCGTCGCCTCTCGTGGCGCAAATCAGTTGCGATGATAGCTTTGCTCGGAGTCGCGGCGGCGATAATCGCTGTTTGGATGTACACTGGCTTTCTAGAAACACTCCTAGTGACCTCAATCCTCGGAGTTTTGTATGTTTTGGTGTTTCACTGGAGATGGTGCTACGTCGCTATTAAAACTGCCCCACGGGATCTCAGGTAAAATTGACCTTAGAAGTATCTTTAATTATTCCAATATTGTAACTCAATGTAAATTGAGTATAAATGCATGCTTATTGAGCCAGAGTCTAACTACAAAGGTAACCAACCAACTACAGTTACTAGGTATTTTCTTTGATATGAATTTTGACCTGTAAATTTTGTATGAGAAATGGTTTTATGATGGTTCTAATAAAAATTGAATGCCCTTAAAGTACCTTTACTAGTTACCTTCTGTATTAAGTATAACTTTTTGATGGATGAAAAATCAATATTTGTTTCATTATCATTTGTTTTATTTTTGTATGTACCTAGGTTACCAGGCTATTATATATTTCTCTGTAACACTGTATTTGTACTCGATAAAATACTCAGATAATTTGATATACTTAATTCCAAGGTCAGCCAAACAAAACAAATAAAGCATTTAAAGGACAGTAATAGTAGTAAGTAATAGTCTAGTTTTATTTCTGGCATGTTTAATTCACTTCTATGATACATGCATCATTATAAGTAACGTAAAATATTTTGGGATTGCTCAGATAAAAGTAATTTTATTTCTTAGTTACATTTAGGTTCAAACTGGTGGCTAAGAAGTAGTTAATAACAAAACATGTTATCGCAATTACATATTTGGGTCTATGTCATAATATTGTCGGTCACTGACATTCCCTAACGTATGTGTGCTGACTCACTTTCCCAAATTATTTTACAGCCACCAAAAAGGTTGAACTGAACAAAGTTACATCCATACTATTATAATAAATCTGTGTTTGTTTGTTTGTCTGCTATGCTTTATCTTTTCAACCGATTTCAATGAAATTTGGTATACAAAGAGATTGCATCCCACATAGGCTACTATTTATCCCAGAAAATTAAGGTGTTCCTGCGGGAATACTAAATCTTAATCCACGCGGACGAAAACGTGCGTATCATCTAGTAATAAATAATTGTGGTTTTAGAGCATTATGGTGTTATCTCAAAATATTGATAATGACAAGAAAGCTTACAAAAAAGGATTGGACATTACCTGATATATTCCACGAAACTGTCCAGAGACATCCGAAAAAGCCTTGTTTCTTATTCCAAGATGAAATATGGACATTTGAAGAGGTCAGTTTTTATTTTTTACTTTTAGTTTTGAATATTTTAAAGAATTACTCAACTTTTTCTGTGTAGAAAAAGTATGTATTTAAGTTAAATTACTTAATTTAAAGTTTTAAATTGTTTTGAAAGTACGATATTGACATATTATGACATAACGCAACTGACATTGACGTTTGGTGATAGCCCGTAGCTTGACAATTTGTTTAGAAATTTGAAAGTTATCTTGTGTTGTGCATATAAAGCTTGCGGCACACTGTTGGTGTTTTTGTTAAATCTGTTTTTGTTTTGCTATTTTTATTTTTATTTTTTATGTGTTATTTTCTGTTCAAATGTTTTACTTTTCTTCTTGTAAAAATTCTATTTGTTGAGCAGCTGGCAGATTATGTTAGTAATCTTAGAAAACACTAAGTTAAGTCTTTGTATATTTATTTTAATTGTTTTTTTTATAAACTAAGTAGTTATTATTTATTATATTTATATATTATTTATTATTTTATGTCGTCTTCCAGCTTGGACATAGATAGTGATCATTTTCAATCTGCGTCTAGTGGTGAATTGTCCAGTGATGCTAGTTTTCACAGTACATCTTTCCTTCCACTCGATATTACCTTAGATTCTTGTTTCTCAGACTGTATGAAAAACTTCAATGTCGTTCATATAAATGCACAAAGTATCCCGGCTCATTATCCTGACATGCTTGCGTCTTTTGAATCTCTCAATTTACATGCTATTCTAGTCTCCGAATCCTGGCTTAAAACCTGCTTACCCTCAACGTCATATTCGCTGCCTGGTTTTCGACTTATTCGCAATGACCGTGTTGGTAAGGGAGGTGGTGGAGTAGCGATCTACTTGCGATCTCACTTTCCTTTCGCTATTGTTAGTTCGTCTTCACAGCCTCCTGAACCCGATGCGGCCGAGCACTTATTAGTGGAAGTTTCATTATCACATACTAAAATCCTTCTTGGTGTATTTTACTCTCCTCCCTCTCAACCTAATTACTTTCATTCCTTTGAAAATTTATTAGAAAAGGTAGTTCCCTCGTACAGCCAAACTATTATTATGGGAGATTTTAATACCTGCTTGCTCAGGGACGATTATCGGAGTAAGAAACTTTTGACTGCAGTAGATTCCTGTAATTTACATGTCCTACCCCTCTCTGCTACTCACTTCTCTCCGGGCTGTACTCCCTCTCTTCTCGATCTAATTATGGTCTCTTCTCCGGATTTCGTCTTTAAGCATGGGCAGTGTTCGGCTGACGCTTTCTCTTATCATGATTTGATTTATCTTTCGTACAAATTACGTCCTCCCAAAGCCAAATCGAGAATTCTTCTGCAGCGTAACTTTGGAGGGATTGACAAGGGTCGTCTTTGCGATGACGCTAAGCATTTAAACTGGGATGCTATCAGGGGTGTTGAACCGATTGACCGTAAAGTTGACATTTTTAACGCCTTGGTGACACAGCTCTACGATACGCATGCTCCTTTAAGACCAGTTAAAATAAAACATTTACCGGCCCCGTGGCTATCGGACGAGATTAAAATCTCCATGGATAAAAAGAATTCTGCCAAATTTAAATTTAAATTAAATGACTCCGACGCCAACCGGCTCAAATACCATAAAGCTCGGAATCGCTGTAATACATTGTGTAGAGATGCTCAACGACGCCACATACATAAGTCAGTCGAACATGGCAATACTGCTAAAACCTGGAAATTTCTCGAGTCACTTGGAGTAGGTAAAGCATCCCATAAACCTTCTATTAATATTGATATTGATCTCCTTAATAAACACTTTTCTACTTGTGATGTAATTGATAGTGACGAAAAACAGTGCACTATTAGTATTCTTTCATCATCATCAACTCCTGACTTTCTTCCATTTAGTTTCGAGTCATTCTCCGAGTGTGATGTTAAGAAGAACGTATTGTCTATCTCATCGAATGCTATCGGTACTGACAGCGTCAGCCGTAATATGATTGTTCCTATCCTTGACGTTGTCTCTCCTATTCTTACCCACATTTTGAATTGTTCTATTAGCACCAGCGAATTTCCTGATGCATGGAAGAATGCACAAATTATTCCTCTTCCCAAAAAACTAAAACCATCATCTGTAAATGATTTTCGTCCCATTTCTATTTTACCATTTCTCTCAAAAGTTCTTGAGAAGTTAGTCTATCAGCAGCTAAGTCTATTCCTTAATAAGCACTGTCTTCTCAGTCCTTTGCAATCTGGATTTCGTCCTGGTCATAGTACGGTTACAGCGCTAGTCAAGGTTACCGATGACATTCGTTGGGCAATGGACAATAAACAGCTCACAATTTTAACGTTGCTTGATTTTAGCAATGCATTTAATACTGTGGATTACGATATTTTGCTGAGTATGTTACGTTCATCTTTTAACATGGCCCCGTCGGTGATTGATTGGTTTCGGAGTTACCTCAATGGTCGTCGTCAGCGCATTCGAATCGACGAGACCTTTTCGTCGTGGTGTGATGTGACGGCCTGGGTACCTCAGGGTGGCGTGTTGTCTCCTTTATTATTTGCTATTTTCATTAATTCTATCACTCCATATATCTCTTCTCTCTATCACATGTATGCAGATGATATCCAAATTTATCGGTCTGCACCTCTGGAGGAACTTGGTTCGGCCATTTCCGCCATAAATAGTGACCTTGCTGCCATTTCTGGGTGGAGTAAACAATATGGGCTTTGTGTGAATCCTGCCAAATCCCAGGCAATTATTATTGGCAGTCCAGGGTTCATTTCCAGAGTTGATTTGCAAGGCCTCCCACCGATTGTGTTTAATGGTGTTTCTATACCTTACTGCGCCTCTGTTAAAGATCTCGGTATACATTTAGATTCTGAACTATCCTGGTCTGTACAGGTTAAGGAAATTAGCAGAAAAACATTTGCTGTCATGAGCTCGCTGCGCCGATTGCGCAATATTTTGCCAATTCCAACCAAAGTTATGTTAGCACAATCTCTCCTTCTCTCTATTCTCGATTATGGTGATGCAAGCTTTCTTAATTTGACCCAGGACCAACTTAACAAACTTGAGCGACTTCAAAATCTCGCTATTCGGTTCATATTTGGCTTACGCAAATATGACCACGTATCTGAATTCCGCCAAAAGCTCAAGTGGCTCCCTATTCGCCGTCGCCGGGATATGCATGTTCTCTCTCTTCTGTACTGTGTTTTATTTCACCTAAAAACTCCTTCTTATCTTAAAGAGAAGTTTCAATTTATTGGGGTGCAGTCAGACATGAGAACTTGTCGAACGCTTACTCTGAAAATGCCTTCACATAAAACCAAATTTTTTGGAAATTCGTTCACTGTGCAGGCAATTGAACTGTGGAATGCACTCCCACTGAATATAAGACAGTCGAAATCGCTGGGCGTGTTCAAAAATGCTCTTAGGACGTATTACCTTGCTAATTGAAGACGACTTTAGTTTATATTTAATTTTATTGTATGTATATGTATGTAATTGTATATTTAAGTTCATATTATGGTATTTATATGTATAATAATATTTGTTAGTTTATAATATATGTATGCATTGTATGTATTAAGATATTTGTGTATTGTTGTCTATGTATTGTTATGTAATATTTTTTTTTTTGTATGTAGTATTAGTATAATTTTGCGCCACCTGCAGTCTAATTGTTTCCTTGTGTTCTCCTAATAAGGTTGCCTGGAAGAAATTGCTACTTAGCAATAAGGCCGCCCTTTGTACTTCTTTGTTTTATTTTATGTTTTCTGTATTTTACTTTTGTTATGTGTGGTACAAATAAAGAGTTTAATAATAATAATAATAATAAAGTCCTACTTTTCATAATAAAATAATAATCAGAGTAATAATTTTAATTTATAGGGATATATAATATTAGTTTCCTGATTTTATTTAAGCAAGTAAGTGTATTATTTGTGTTTGCAATAATTACAATTTATTATGTCAGACAATTTCATAATGTCTTTGGACAGTCTTAAGCCTGATGTACATCCAGAGATGACTGGTAGGTTTGTTGTTATAGTGTTATACCTACATGATATAATTTTGTACAAAAACTTCTTACAATACTGTTATCGCTTTAATGGTATAGCTGTTATGCAGGTGGAAACCTACAGTTTACGTGTGTCAGCTGTGCTAAAATCGCTCGGCGTCAAAAAGGGGGACATTGTCGGTCTCCTTGTAAACAATTGCGCTCAGATGCCGGCACTATGGCTCGGGAACGCGCGGCTAGGCGGTATCACGCCACTCATCAACACCAACCAGCGGGGCAAAGCGTTGATACACTCCATCAGTGTTGCCAAATGCGATGTCCTAATATTTTCCGATGACTATCAAGCAGGTAACGCTACCATTTTATTTGGGTGTTTAGCTTTATTTTTTCAGCGACTACTGTGTGGAATAAAAATAAAATATTTACATCGAAAAATGATTTTCAATAGTCTAATAAATCTATCACTACATCCTGCCTATATGTTATGTACTGACTAATCTGTCATTGCTTGAAACAAAGCTACAGTAACATGTTCCTACCAAGAAGAACCAGTAATAACCTTGGCGCTGGCTTTTATCTATATCTATACTAGATGATGCCCGCGACTTCGTCCGCGTGAATTGATGTTTTTTTAAGATTTAAACTATCCTATCTCTCAAGTTGGATCGAACTGCACATGGTGTGCGAATTTTATTATAATCGGTTAAGTGGTTTAGGAGTCCATTGAGGACAAACATTGTGACACGAGATTTATATATATTAAGATATTGACATCTATTACATTCAGGTATCCCTGATAAATTGAGACCTAATGGAGAAAATTTGGCGAAACGATCTGCTACGGCAGATTATTCCTTATTGTATACCTATATGGATTAATCTGCCGTACGTACGAAACCTCGTAGGTACTTTTTGTAGTAAGTACAGTAGTAGTAGTAATACGCATTTCAATTTCACTATTGCCTTGGAATTAATAACGTCGTTCTGATTCGATTTATTTATTACTGGATTACGCAATAAAATAACGGCTCGCAAATACGACGCGCGCTGCTAAATATGTAATCGACTTCTTAAGTGCGGTACTCGCTGTGTTCACGTTGTCTAGGGCACTAGACAATGAACGACAATACCTAGAATTCTTAGTTCAGGGCCAATCTTCGATTGAGCTTTAACCTCTAGGCCTCTGCCTAACGCCGAACGAACTTAAGGCTTCTGCTTATTTTAAATTTTAAGTCCAAAGCCGAGACTAAATTTTTTTGAATAGACAGGTCGGAATCAAGTATGCAAATTTGTTATAGGTATCTTAAATAGACGGTTACATACAAGTGTAAACATTCAAATGTTTTTTACATGTTCTACGTCAAACACTTGCTTGGTCGCCACTTATAATGTGATTGCAAATTATTAACACAAGAACTTAATAAACGTACGTTAAAGAATTTAATAAATGTCCGCACCTAACTACGGTAGCATAACATTAGCTAATTTTATCATTATTATTATCATACTAATATTATAAACCGAAAGGGTGTTTGTTTGTCCTTCAATCACGCCGCAACGGACCAACGGATCGAAGTAATTTTTGGCATTGAGGACCTGGAGAGTGACATAGGCTACTTTTATCCCGGTTTAAGGAGTTCCCGCGGGAATAAACAAAAACTTAAACCACGCGGACGAAGTCGCGGGCATCAGTTAGTTAATAATAATATTAAAATTAATGGCGACAACACTACGAATAGCTACGATTAGTTAGCAGTTAAACAGTTTTCCATGGAAACCAACTACCACCATATAATTAATATTCTTGTATATTTTGCACAATATTGAAATACGACATTTCCTTGCAGCAATCCAAGATATATCAAACGAACTGAGCCCTTCATTGAAGCTATTCAAATTCACTCACCGACCGCTTAATCCGTATAAACCTGAGACGAACGCTTCCGGCGACGGCATCGCGGACCTGACGTCACTACTCGAAGCCACACCGCCAATGCCGTGGACTTTGGCTGACGCTAACGGATTCCAAGGAAAACTGTTATACATTTACACATCTGGCACTACTGGTCTTCCGAAGGCGGCTGTTATCTCTAATTCCAGGTGAGATGACGCATTATACCCATTAAGTAGGTACATGTTATCAATAATTTAATCATCAGCTCACCGCTGTTGGCCTAGTCCATCCTCCTGGATGGCGAGATGACTGAAGTTAGGCAGAGCCTGGGTAGATTGGTATAATGAGTCACTAAAAAGTAATTGAATGTGGAAACAAAAGGAAACAAGTGGCACAAGACCATGTTCTGTGGAGATTAATGCAGGAGACAGCATTGGATGTCTATAGGTTGAGACGACATAAAACAGCCTTAACAATAATTGCCTTCCTTCACGTAATTTAGGCATGAACCTAGCCCTGTATAAATGTTGACGAACGATTTCCATGAATCTACTTACCACGGGAATGCAAACGGTATTCTGTACAATGTGCATCGTACATGCGAGGAACTACAGGATGTCAATTATGCAACAAACTGACTTTAAATCTTTCCTAAAAACAATAAATAAACCTGTTTCTTAATGAACTAAAAAAATATGTGTTTTTCCTGTATCAAAAAGATTAACTACTTAGAACTGCTAAATTTATTAACACAGATATGGTAATAATTCGGTTAGTCAAATTGGTTAGATTTAGTTGATCTTTCTGTTTCCTAGGGAAATAGGCAATAAATTAATTATATATCAATACTATTTATTTACCTCCGACTTAATTTATAGGTATCTGATTTGATTGTTTAACCAAGCTGTCATTGCATAAAATAATGATAACATTGTTATCCATTGCAGAAGCTTGTATCTCACTACCATACTTAGTTTATATTTTATCTACATTTTCCTTTTACGTGATACTTCATGTATCTATTAAGATCTACCTATGATGCAGGCAAGGTTATGTCATAGCACCGCCAACAGAAACATTAGAATCCGATAAGAAAATTAATGCTTTAACATTCACTAAATATGAAGTTGCCCACTATCTACGTAGTTTATACGTCTTTAGTGCTATGCTCTCCCAGTAAACTTTCACTGACATAATTTTCACTTTCTCGTGGTCACCAGTTTTGCAGTTATTGTTTATGCCTAAGGTTCAATGACCTTCGTTCATACGCATATGATCAAAAGAACGTATACGTATATGATCGATATGTGATCAAATGAATTTTTCTATTTTGTATACCGGAAACCTCCCTGTTTCAATGTCTTGAAATTGGCAATTGGGCGCGCAAAAAAGACGAATTACCTTTACGCCTTACTACTAAACACGAAATTATAAATTATATGCTAGTAACCACTCAAGTTAATCATTATAAAAAAATAATTATGTTTATTTTAGTTGTGAAATATTCATAAATGAATAATGAATTACGCATGAAGATGCAAAAAATTATTAAATGCCTTTTTTAAAACTGCATTTTCAGAAAACTATTTTTATTAAAAAATTCAAGGTTTCAAAACTCAATTCAATGGGATTATTTCCGTAAAAAAATCATTGAATGTTGAATAATTTATAATAGGTATTTTTTTAAATATTTAGGTATTTACTTATAATTAAAAGGTTTTTTCTTATGATATTACTAGCGGACGCCCGCGACTTCGTTCGTGTGGCATAAGTTTTTTAATTCCCATAGGCATTCCTTAATTTTCCGGAATAAAAAGAAACCATGAAAAAAAAACACGTCGATCCGTTGCTCTGTTGCGGCATGATTGAACTTTTGAAGGGACTATTTAACGTCCTTTGGGTAGAAATTTATAAAAACTGTGAATTATGTAAGTATTTCATAATATAAATAGCCCAAATATCAAGTTTCATGCCTTTAACTTGAGAAAGGAATGAAGGACTTTCATACAAACTTTCAACCCCTATTTTACCCCTTTGGGGGTGCGATTTTGAAAAACTGTGCCACACGTACTTCTTTATTTTTTACCTTAAGCCAAAATACCAAGTGTCGTTGATACAACTTGAGAAATATCATGAGAAATAAAGGACTTTCATATAAACTTTCATCCCCAATTTTACCCCTCCGGTGTAAGCTGTAAACATACGCTAAACAATAGAAAGGCGTGTAAAACTGTTAAATATAAATATTATTTTACAGATATGTATTTATGGCTTGTGGCCTCCATCACATGCGGTTGAATTCGTCTGATATCGTGTACTGCCCTCTGCCACTGTACCACACTGCGGGCGGAGTTGTCAGTGTGGGGCAGGCCTTAGTATTTGGCTGCACGGTCATATTGAAGCCCAAGTTCTCCGCCTCGCAATATTTCCCCGACTGCGCCAAGTATAAAGCCACGGTAAGTTATTAGTACTTGGTAGTTTAAGTTACAGTTTTATTTCAGTTTTTTATCGAACTGCCAAACTGTGTCTGGGACTGGCAATTTACAGTCACTATGATATGTCTACTCAAAACTCAAATATACAAAAATAATTTACAAAAATTACACGTGAAGCCGACGGTAAAACCTATTAGAAAATTAAAGTTATGCAAAAGTAACCTCGACTTTAGCGCAAGTGTAACAAGTTATTCAAGGCCAAAATTACTGTATTTTTATTGCTTGGTAGAAAGTAAATACAAAGATTTAGATATGGAAGCGCCCTGATCTGGAATGAGTATCAAACCCATAACTTTGTCATAGTAACCATGGCAATGGATTTGAAAAATATAACTGTTAGTAAAAACATAAAAACTGCGACAAATTTGTAATATGGCATAAAATGGTTTATCGTGCTATAAACCACAAGGTCGGTAAGGCTAAAGTTCACATATTAAAATAGATTGATCGTTCGATTTCGTCAAGTTCGTTGTATTTAGCTGTTTAGTGTTCCGTACTGTTTTTGACAAAATTAAGCAATACTATTATCAAATTAGCGTAATAATGGTCAGGTAAGTTTTTTTAACACTTTAAATCAACAATAAACATACCTAATACCTATATACATACCATTTGTACACCACACTGTGGTAGAATAGGAGCACTTTTATACTGATTCCACCTCAAATGTACACTATTCACAAATAAATAAATTTATTGATTGATTGATAAATTGAATGACATAATATGTAATTGAATTCTCAGGTGCAAAAATGTCAATACTGTAATTAAAACGACTTTATAAACTAGAAAATAATTCCTACATTTGAGTTTTGTCCTATGTTTTTACTTTTTATGAACTTATTAGTGTAAACATTACAATAATTAAACTATACAGTATAATTTTTACTAAAACATATATTTGTTGTAATAACTAAAAGAACACGAATATCGATACATCAATAATCTTAATATATATAAATCTCGTGTCACAATGTTTGTCCTCAATGGACTCCTAAACCACTTAACCGATTATAATAAAATTCGCACACCATGTGCAGTTCGATCCAACTTGAGAGATAGGATAGTTTAAATCTTAAAAAAACATCAATTCACGCGGACGAAGTCGCGGGCATCATCTAGTTATTAACTAAAATCTAAATATTAAACTAAAATTTAGCTTTACACATAAAACTGGCTTACTAAAACTATTCTATAACTCACTGTTGTCATCACAGATAGGGTCTGTTTTATGAGTATTTTATGATTGCTAATTAAACAGACTTCTATTGTATAGCAGTATACGCCTCTAAAAATTACATTGTCTTCTGAATTACTAAGTCAGCCACTATCAGTGTGGGTCTGAAAAATACTATCTTACATAAATATATCTTCGATGTAAGCTACTGTAAATACAACTCAGCGTGGTAGTTATTTTAAGCATCTAAATTTGTAACATACCTATATATTCCAGCAGTAAACTTCTTAACTTATGACGACCTCTCTGGCGTAGTGTTGAGCGCTGTTGTTTTAACGTGCGGAGGTCCCGGGTTCGATTCCCGGCAAGGTCATTTTGGAAATTTATAATTTCTGATCATGTGAGATCGCAGTCAAGGGCTAACTTGTACTAGATTTAAAAAAAACTCCTAAAACATTCATATATTACACCAATAAGGTAATTCTATCGACTCCTAATTTTAAAACTCAGCACACTTAAAATACAGTGAAACATGAATAATTTAAAGCTCGTCCTATATTGATCTATTACCAAAAATCATAAAAATTATTTCCAAAAAACCGACTTCCAAAGCCACTGTAAAGTAAAAAATAATTTTGATTTCTGCACACTATGTTGAAGTCGGGCGAACCTCACGCGTCAACTATACCTATCTTTGTTATACTCGCCCGACTTCAACATAGTGTGTAGAAATCAAAATTATTTTTTACTTTACAGTGGCATTGGAAGTCGGTTTTTTGGAAAGAATTTTTATTTTTAACTTTTTAGTGTACTCTAAATCCCTACGGCTTAGGAGTGTAGTACCATGCAGCATCAGAGTTGAGGAGTTGGGACTTTGGTTTAAGTATGAAGTTGTTGCTTGACACCTACAATATTAATTCATCATAAAAAGATCTTAAATCGCTATTTTTAAGGAGTTCTGCACCCTACAGCATCAGGGTTGAAGAGTTGGGACTCAGAGTTGTATCTTATACACGTGACTTGATTTCATTTAGTGCGGTACACCTGCAGCATCAGGATTGAGGATTTGGAGTCAGAATTTTGTATGGGACCACCTCGTGAGCTTCCTCTAACCAATGAAAAAAAATTTTCCAAATCGGTTTAGAAACCACGGAGATATGCACCGACATACATTTAAAAAAAAAAAAAGATACGCGCCGAATTGAGAACCTCCTCCTTTTTTGGAAGTCGGTTAAAAATGTACCTAATACACTTACTACTTAGTACTAACACCTGAACTTTCCTCGTTTTTATCCCTAACAGAATAACAGCGTTGTGGTTACATTAAGCTGAGTTAGGAGTTAGGACCCTTTTGTTGGCACGACAGACACATTTTAGACGATAATTAAGCTAGATTTTACTTACTCTCTGTGTTTACTATATTGTGTTGTGGATCAACAAATAAAACATTCTATCCAATTTTAATATTGTCATCAAATAGCAAATTGTGGCCACTAAACATTAGGAACTACTGAGGGCAAATGTTTAACTGATCACCAGAAATAGTAAGTAATCACTAAAATGAGTAACTGACCACCAACCTAAACCTTTAACCTCATTTTAATTTTAACTAATGATTTAAATCACACAAAATACATTTTTTTTTAAATTAAGTTACCCCAAATATTAACCTAATAAAGCCGGGCACTACCTGAATATTTATATTCAATCTTACCCTAGCGCTTTGCTGGAGACGGAAGACCTCTTACGCTAAGGCGATTTAACTGTTACGTCAGACGTTATCCCTTCCGTTACCCGTACCGCGCAGCTAACTCAGGAACCGCTCATCTCTCGATTGGTACGTCCCTGTTGTCTACTCGTAGGCTCCTTGAAAATCAATGTGCAGATAGATGTTACTTACGCCGTATTTTTTAAAAATTGTATGGCCCTTTCGAAAAAATCCAACGTTGCTAAGTTACTAACTCATCTACAAGTTGATTTGCAAAGCGCCTTGACATGAACAGACAATGGTTTGAACCACGAAACAGAATATATATGTCACCGTAAGATTGTAAAAACCGTTACATTATAATCTAACTCGCGAAATTGTAAACTGTCGAATGATTACAATATAACGGATTATTTTTCGGTAGACTGTAATCTGTTAGGTTTATTAACCCGATATAACCTAAGTGCCCGACCTGCACTTGATTATTTATGTCGAACCCTAACCTAACCTACAAGAAAAAGACAAAAAACGTAAATACAATGAATATTTCAAAAATTGACACTTCAAACATTGAACGGTTCACAATCTTTCGACTGTTTACAATCTATCGAAAAAAAAGCGTTAGATTACAATCTTACGGTGACATATACCTACACGGAAGGACGGTACCTATAGGTATACTAAAAGTGGAAAGTAAATTAAACTCACTGTCGCGTTTGTAGTTGTACGGTCTCAAACAAATTCATACTTCCGATTGAGATTGTCGTACGAACGAGACTCGGAGAGCGCACGTGCTGATTTCCGCTTTTATAGAGATGACCTTCTGTGTATATCAATTTTGTAGTTGAACGGTCCTTACGCCTGTCACTAAAGTACGTGCGTGAACGAATTCGGGTTATAAGATAAACAGTGAAAACTTCGTTCCGTTGTCTGCACATCAACGAGGGATTGCTCGCCTGCAAAGTGATGTCTTAGAAGAAGACGTCGTTCTCAAGTATCGGTCAATCTATGCTATGGCCCTAAGCATAGATTGACCGAGACTTAAGAACCTGTTCTTAGCTTGTGTTGGTTCCTAGACATCTTACGCATGGCTTAATACTTAAGTGGACGACGGCATGAGGTTCTCACCGCTTTGGCTCAGGGCCCGAATGCATTCTATTGGGTATTCGACAACTGGTCAAATCAGCAACATTTTTCAAACATCGCAACGCGTGCTTATTGTGGGATTTTGTACGATGTACTAATTTGTGATGTTTGTGATGTGTGTCAAAGTTAGACACACTTTTTTACATGAAACTAACAGGGGACGTGGATATTACGAATTTTGGGAGATCCTCTATTTAATAATCATTAAAAATAATTTATTTGACTAGTAATCAAATAGTCAATTCGTGCATGTAAGTGCTCATATATACAAGTTCACTTATTATGAAATGCAGTGGTAAATTAGTAAGAGTTCCCTGTTACGCAGGCCGCGCACTATATCGGTGAGATGTGCCGCTACGTGCTAGCCACGCCGCCCTCGCCCGCAGACAAACAACACAGCGTGCGCGTCATTTACGGCAACGGACTAAGGCCACAGGTAATATCTATACTAATATTATAAACTAGCTGATGCCCGCGACTTCATCCGCGCCAATAACGCGGCGGAGATGCGTTTTTGCGACCTTGGCAGCGGCCTCGAAGATCCCACCACAGTTGGGGCACGCTGGGGGGTTGAACTTCTAGGTTATCCCCATTTTAGGCTGCATAGCTGTACCTATATTTATCTTATTGCTAGTCAAAAATTCTACAATTTCTCTTAAATATCTATAGGTACCCTTATAATTAGTACCACAATCTGTGCGGACCATGTCAGGCAGTCCTCGACGAGAGACAAATCTACCTAGCGTGGCTACAAAGGTCTCAGTGCTTAAGGCACTCACAAGTTCCAAATGGACCGCCTTAGTAGAGTTATTTGATTCCCGCGGGAACTCCTTAATTTTCCGGGTTAATGGGATAGCCTATGTCACTCTCCAGGTCCTCAACTATATCCATGCCAAAAATTGCGTCGATCCGTTGCTCCGTTGCAGTGTGATTGAAGGACAAACCAACAAACAAACATACTTTCACATTTTATTATTAGTATGATGCGAAAGTTTGGATGGATGGATGGATCTATGGATGGATGTTTGTTACTCAATCACCCCAGAACGGCTGAACGGATCTGGATGAAATTTGTCACAGAGATAGATTATAATCAGGAATAACACATAGGCACACTTTTTATCACGGAAAATTAAAGAGAATTCCCGCGGGAACTAAAGAACCTCAATCAACGCGGACGAAGTCGTGGGCATCAGTTAGTAATAAATAAATCAGCTTCGGTCAGTTGTGGCGCAGTCTGTACGGGACTTCAGTTTCAGTCAGATGAGTTGTGGCGTAATCTGAGCAGGAAGTAGCGTAATTTGCCAAACGTACTGTTTACTTCTAGTCTACCCGTCATTTATAAAATTAGCTGACACTTCTCTATTTCGGCGCGGAATTCGCCTCAATTTGACTTAAGCTCACTGTCACAGAATACGAGAGTACAAAACGTACTGATCGTGTATCATTCTAAAACAATTTCATTCTAACTATAAACTCTTTTGCTTTTATAAGCTCTTTTCAAAGGCTATTCTGGAAAGAACAATTTTGATTAAGAAAACGTAAGTCTTAGAATTATTTGGAAAATTTTAAAAATATATTTTTGTTTTTATTACAGATTTGGACGGAATTCGTGACCAGATTTAACATCAAGTATGTCACTGAATTCTATGGTGCTACGGAAGGAAATGCAAATATAGGTAAGCCGATTCTAGTAAGTATCATAGGAATTCACTAGCCAATGAAACAATCACTGCTTATATTATAAATGTAAGAGTAGGTTTGTTTGTTGGTTTGTGTTATGTATGAATGAAACACGGCTTCGTGCATAACTGACTGTATTTCGATACTCGCAGGGGCGCTGTAGTTGTTAGTTTACACACACATCGATAGCTAAGTAAGTGCTCCGTATAACATACGATATACATACATCACAGCTCCTCCCTCTCTAGTTTGCGAACCTGTATACAAATTTATATTTATTTATCATTTTATATTTTGTACTCCAACCGCTTTTTCCTCGGTCTCAAAAACATCCGACGTGAGAGACAAGGTGGGTCACCTGGCACTGCTTCCTCTGTACTTTGTGCTACTACCATTGGTACTCGAACTTTGCTCATTTTGCTGTTCGTCTGGTACTGACGTAGATACTGGTGACCCATCTTCCCCCTCAGCATTTACTCGTTCCGCATCCTCCTCCGTCTCGCTGACTCTGTGCTCTGCAGTAGAACTAGTGTTACCTGCACTGTGTGCATCCAAATTTGGCATATCTACTGGAGCCAATGAAGGAGCCGGTGATGCCGGTAAGGACAGATCAATGCTTGACGAAGAAGGAGACAGTAAAGGACGGCTAGTGTCCTGTACAGTATTTACATCCTTATCTAAAATCTTATCATTACCCTTATATACCATTAATTGATCTATGTGACGCCTACAAGTTACACCTTGGTTTTCTAATTTTACTAAATACATTCTTTTACCCAAAATTTCCATTATTACCCCTTTACACCAAAAAGGCTTCCTATTTTCGTAACATCTAACCCAAACATTTTGTTTAATTTTTAATGACCGACATTTTTTTTCCTGTTCTGTCGGTTGCTGCTCACTACCACCGTTATTGCTGCGCGGTGGAACTACCAAATCTAATTTGCCGCGCAAATTCCTACCTAACAATAACATTGCTGGTGTAACCCCGGTGCTACAGTGTGCCGTATTACGATATTCAAATAGATAATCAAGTAACTTTTCGTTAGACCCATTTGCGGAGGATTCTAGAATTGATTTAAGCATCTTTTTGCACGTCTTTACTGAATTTTCAGCTTGTCCATTGCTGCACGGGTGATATATGGGCGAAGTGATGTGCTGAATACCATTCTCCGAACAAAACCTTGCAAATTCTTGGGACGTTAATTTGGCATCGTTGTCTGTTGCCACGGAAAATGGCAACCCGTAGCGGGCAAATAACATTTTTAATTTTGTAATTAACGATTTACTCGTTGTTCCGGTTGTCATTTCTATACACTCGAGCCATTTACTATACGCGTCTACAACGACTAAATACACTTTTTGTCCTACCGACATGTAATCGAGGTGCAAGCGCTGCCAGGGCCCGGCCGGGCGCGGCCAGGACGCGGGGGGCGCGCGCGGCGGTGCACTTCTTGTCGTTGCGCACACGGCACACGCTCCTATCAAGTGTTCAATGTCAAGGTCAATGTTAGGCCACCACATTCGAGCGCGCGCGGCACATTTAGTCTTAACTATTCCCTGATGCGTTTTATGTAGCTCCTGTAATAATTTGTTTCTATACACAGCGGGCACGACGACGCGATGTCCTCTTAATAAACACCCGTTTTCTGACACCAAATCATTCCTACAGTTAAAATAAGGCAACATTTGTTTACACCTTATTTTGCGGGGCCATCCATACTTAAGATATTTCATCACTGTAACTAAAGTTTTATCTTTCTCGGTCGCTATACGTATGTCTTTGTACGTTACCGGTAAACTATTTAATTGCATAGAATTGATTGATAAACAACATGCATGCTCAGCCTTACTTTGCAACCTATTTAGGTCTGGTAAAGGTGCTCGCGAAAAATAGTCAGTGACTTTATTATTTTCCGTCGATATATATTAGATCTCATAATTATACGCTGATAAAATTATGGAATAACGAATCAATCTAGAAGCTGTCATCTCGGAGATACCTTTCTTTTCCCCAAATATGGCTAACAGAGGTCTGTGGTCCGTTCTTAATATAAACGGTTGATGACGTCCATACAAATACTGGTGGAATTTTTGCACTCCGAAAATGATACTAGTGGCTTCCTTATGCAGTTGGCTATAATTTTTTTCGCTACTAGATAAAGATCTACTCGCGAACGCCAGTGGTTTCTCCACACCATCCGAACCTATTTGTGATAAAACTGCAGAGAGACCCACGGGGCTAGCATCTACCGTCAACAAAAGACGGGCGCTTGGATCAAAATGAGTCAGTACGCGCTCTGACGTTATAAGGGTTCCTCCTTTACGCCAACCTCTTCTTCTGCTTGGCTCGACGTCCCTACGGCTGTTGTAGTTTTCGCTTTACGTGCACACGAAACCTTCTGCGCCAAGACCAACGCATCCGCGAACGTCATTTTACTCGCGTCCTTTTCGAAAAGTCTGTCCCGTTCAGGACCCAACGCCAATCCAAGCACAAAACGATCACGGAGTAACACGTCCAGTGCCTCTCCGAAGTCGCAGTACACGGCGAGTCCTCTCAACCGGGCTGCAAAGTCTTCAAGTGCTTCTCCCGCTCCTTGCGTTGCACTGTAGAACTTATCCTTATCGGCGAACGTAGACCTTCGCGGTGAAAAATGCTTTTCCAACGTCTCAATTAAAACGTCATATTCCGTTTCCTCTACTTTCCCCGGGTGCACTAGGTTGATCAGCAATCGGTGTGCGTCATTCGATAAGTGAGTTATTAGCACCGCCCTCTTTTCTTCATTCAACTTAATTTTATTTAGGGTTAAAAACTGTTTAAGTTTGCTGCTAAATAATTCCCAATCCCGTGCATTGGGTTGGAAAAGTTCAAGCTTCCCGATACTTGCCGCCATTATTTTCTAAGCGCGGGTGAATTGAAAAATAATCGTCGCCACTGTTATGTATGAATGAAACACGGCTTCGTGCATAACTGACTGTGTTTCGATACTCGCAGGGGCGCTGTAGTTGTTAGTTTACACACACATCGATAGCTAAGTAAGTGCTCCGTATAACATACGATATACATACATCACAGTTTGTCCGTCAATCACGTCGCAATGGAGCAATGGAGCAAGGTGTTTTTGCATGGGCATAGTTGAGGACCTGAAGACTTGCTTATAAATGCTACTTTTTATCCCGGGATTTACAAAACCTAAACCCATGCGGACGTAGTCATGGGCACCATCTTGTAACCAAGAATTGCTTAGTACTAGGAGTTATAAAGTGTTATGGCCTCAAGGTGGCATCACACTGCTGCGCACGGTATGTATAGACGTCTGTTGTGCAGACTACTTGACAGGCAAACTGGGCTAGTCCTATATTTTCATAGGAAGCAAACGCAAGTTACGTGCTCTTGCGCAACAATGAACAGTTTATCTCAAAGGCTACTAGGTTTGTCGAGTCGAGTTGAATCGAATCTCAACACTTATATAATTATTTACGATGAAACTGTATCGATAAGCGGCGTGCCCAAGTGCGCCGTATTGAGTCTTTACGCATACGGAACAAATGCGACTCGATTCGATTCGACGCGATTCAGCTGTAGTCGGCTCTGGGCTTTAATGAAATATAATGCGGACTGCTGGTTCGTAAATTAAGAGAAATTTCATGGAGACGAGTTTACTAGTCGAAGGTTGAAAATCTACAAAACGTAATTATGTACTAACAATATCATTTAAGAAATCTTACATCCTATTGTTTTCATGGGTTTGGTTTATTTGACCTACATACGTTTTGTTCCCACCTTTCTTCCAAATCCCGACGTTTGAAACGTACTTTATGTAGATTTTATAACTTATTTGAGAGTTGCATCTTTATTTTACTTAAACTGAGAATTCGTACATATTACATTACACTTGTGTTCAATTTTCTTTTACACTGGCAAAAGTTTTATAATACTGGTGCAGTACTGAATATGGTATGTTCTGAATTAATTAACACCCAGGGCTTCTAAAAATTCATATCGCCATTGTTCGGAGTCACCGTAGGATACAAATAGTATAAGAACAGTGGTAGAATTTGATGAGCTGCTTGTTAAACTGTAAGTTTCAATATGAATCTTTTGCGTTAGCTGTGTATGGTAAGCTAGACACGCTAGCTTTTCCGTGGTAAGTTCTCTGTATTAGATGGTCGGTAATACCACATTTTTGGGACGACTAGCTCGAAATTTTAAAACATTTCATAGCTCGTGAATCCACAGAACAAGCTAGTTATGAATGAAATTCAGAGGTAACTACGAAAGTATCAGGTATCCTAATCATCTCCTCAAAATTTCCTATTGACTCTTGGAACAAAATTGACATTGAATACAAAAAGCGGTACCGTTGCATACGTCACTGTCACTCGGTGACATTGACCCACATTATAACATACAATTTAAGGGTCCATGCAGACCATGCTAAAACTGCTCGAGCGTTTAAATGTCTATTAGTCTTGCTGATTTAAGTTTTACTAGTCTCAAGATTGCCTTGCTGAAATTGCTACGAGTCTAAAGGCGGAGGACTGTTGTATTCTACTTTGTATTTTTCTCTTAGAGTCTCTGCTGTATCTATCTGCTATATCTATCTGTTTATCTGCTACGTTTTCACGGCCCATATGTTCAACCAATTTTAATGAAATTTAAAGAAGGAACACTTTGATTTTCTGAGATAAAAAGTTTAGTTTTAAAAAAACCAAATCCATGCTGATGAAGTCGTATCTATTGTAGAGTTGATAATTATCAATAATTAAAGTAATGTTTTTATCAAGCTTATTTTGGGAAGCCAATATTTGCTGAAACATACAGTATTGATAGTTAAAGTAATGTTTTTCGTAAAAAAAATTTAACAGCAAATATTTGCTTATTTTTAATTGGATAAGATAAGGGATCAATTAAATAAATAAAAGCTTTATTGTTTACATTATTGTTTACATTATAATATCAATGAAAAAAGACTTGAGATATTCAAGAAATGATCCGCGCTGACCCTTATTGTTATTATCGTTAGGTTAATGTACCCTGACTTTCAAATGAAATAAAACTAAATACAAATCAAATAAATATTATAAATGCGAAAGTTTGGATGGATGGATGTATGGATGGATGTATGGATGGATGTTTGTTACTCAATCACGCCCCAACGGCTGAACGGATCTGAATGAAATTTGGCACAGAGATAGATTATAGTCTGGAATGACACATAGGCTACTTTTTGTCCCGGAAAATTGAAGAGTTCCCGCGGGAACCGAAAAACCTCAATCCACGCGGACGAAGTCGCGGGCATTAGCTAGTATATTAATATAATAAATATAAACAGTTTTGTCTAGCTTCACTTTTGGATACTTATTTGTTTTCTTTCGTCGTTAACATAGATACTAAATCCAACTTAATTAAACCCTATTACATATTAGGGTTTAATACAAACAATTATTTATCTATATTCAAATACAGGTTTAATTGATAGCAGTACCCTTATTACTCTATTTACTATTAGAAACCATCCAATTTAATAAGGCCTATACTATTTAACACTGCGGAATATTGGCCTGAGGGCATTTTGTACCTTCGCTTTAGGGAAGCCAGGGAAAAATCCCTGCTTTTCTGTTATGTTTTTATTGTATTTTATACTATGGCTCTATTGCCTGAGATAAAATAAACTAAAATAAATTAACTATGGAATTTTAGTTGATTTGGGTTTAAATAAGACACCCGAATAAACGATTATCACTATATTCCACTTCTACAATTATTGAGTTTAAATTTTTAACAATATTGGTAAGGTACAAAAATCACTATCTCGATATTTGCAACTCGCGTTTGGCTCGCGGCGCGTAAAAATAGTACGGGGCTACCGTGGGAGCGTTCGGATCGCGACTGGCGAGTTCAAGTTTATCGGCCGGCAACCGATGCGCTGCGCCCGCGCATAACGGGACCTACGTCCCTCGCCGCGCGCCCCGCGCCTCGCGTCCACCGGGTGCCTAGCGGCTTGCATCGCGCGTCGGGCCGCAGGCGCTCGAGACGCAGTTAAATATAATGTATGTTATTTTATATATTATGTGTTATTATATTATATACGTATGATATTGATTCCAATTTAGTTATAATATTACTACTATATCGTATGTATTGTGTATATTTCAAAATTATATATTTTAATGGAATATATTTGTAAGTGTGATAACTAAATTTTATATTTGTGTATGTAAATAATATTAATTATAATGTACCTACTTATGTGCGTATCACCCACATCACTCCCCCCCAGAGACCGTGTTACGGGCGAAAGTAATTTGGGAATCGAACCCGTCGGCCGGATCGCGTGGTTTTGATAATCGCGGGAGGAGTTGGTGGCGGTTCAGCTTGAATTGATTCAGGTGAGTTATTTGAATCTGACAGTATGTAAGCCGGCTTTAATCGGTCTACCGATACTGTAACAGATTTGCCTTTGACTCGAATTTTAAAGACCTTGGCACCTCTCTCGATCACCTCATGGGGGCCAGTGTATGCCGGTTGTAATGCACCTCTCAAAGAATCATCCCGTAGGAAGACGTGCGTGCAGGAAGTTAATTCTTTATATATAAAAATTTTGCCTTTAGCATGATTGCTGGTTGGTACTGGGTGCAGATTGTTGGCAAATGATCTGATACGGGCTGTAAAGTCTGTTATATCAGTCGTGCATTTGTCAACCTTATGCCCAAAAAATTCACCAGGGAGCCGTAAGGGTTCCCCGTAAACTAGCTCGGCAGAGGAAGACTGAAGGTCTTCCTTGAAAGAACTTCGTATGCCGAGAAGGATGAATGGCAACGATTCCGACCAGCTGCTGTCAGCATGGCACATAATTGCCGCTTTCAACTGTCGATGAAATCTTTCGACTATACCATTACACTGAGGGTGGTATGCCGTCGTTTTACGATGTGTAAAACCAATGGTCTTGGATAGCTGAGTAAAGAGAGCTGAGTCAAATTGCCGACCCCGGTCCGTTGTCACGAGGACTGGACAGCCAAAACGTCCAACCCACCCGGACAAGAACGCTTTGGCCACAGACTCTGCCGTAATATCGGTCAGAGGGACAACTTCAACCCATCGCGTGAAGCGATCGATTGCTGTCAGGCAGTACCGATACTCGGCAGATGGAGGTAATGGTCCGATTAGGTCTAGGTGGACGTGTTTGAAACGCGCTGGAGGTAAATCGAAACTTCCTAAGGGTGAAGAAACGTGTCGGTTTACCTTAGCGCGCTGACATGCCAAACATGCCTTAGACCAATCGCGACAGTCTTTTCTCATCTGTGGCCATACGTAGCGTTGTGCTACGAGTTTAGCACTAGCGTTAGCGCCAGGGTGGCTTAGCGAATGCAAGCTGTCAAAAACCTGTTTGCGTAGGGGTCGAGGTACGAAAGGCCTAGGGGTCGTTGTACTAACATCGCAGTACAATTCAATGCAACTCCCAGGTATAGTCAACTTCTCTATACGCAGTGGAGAATTCCCACCAAGGTACTCGGCGAGCTCAGAGTCAGAAGTTTGGGCCTTAGCTATTACTGCTAGATCTACGGGACTCTGTAATTCTTCGACGCGGGAAAGTGTGTCAGCAACGACATTTTCTTCCCCAGCGATGTGCTTTATGTCTGTCGAAAATTGCGCCACGTAGTCTAGGTACCTGTATTGACGCGGCGAGCAGTTATTTTTACGCTCGGTGAACGCGTAACACAGGGGCTTGTGGTCCGTGTATATGGTGAAACTTGTAGCCTCTAGCCAGTGTCGGAAGTATTTTACACTCTCGTAGATGGCAAGGAGCTCTCTGTCGTACGGTGAGTATTTCCGTTGCGGCGGGCTCAACTTGCGGGAGAAAAAGGCTAGAGGTTCCCAATAACCATCTCTAAGCTGTTGCAGGACTCCGCCAATGGCAAAGTCAGACGCGTCGGTAACTAAGCCTAGTTTACATGATGTATCAGGGTGTGCCAACAAAGCTGCGTTGCAAAGGCTATCCTTGCAGTCTTCGAAGGCTTTCATCGAGTCTCCTTCTATGTGTACCGGCTGCGAGGCTTTTATGGAACCAGTCAACAAGTTATTGAGGGGAGCTTGGGTCTGGGCGGCATGAGGTATAAACCTCCTGTAAAAATTTACCATTCCCAAAAATCTCCTGAGCTCCCTAGCAGTTTTAGGGACTGGGAATTCTTTTATAGCCTGCACTTTGCTTTCCAGAGGTTTAGTGCCGTGTTGAGATATGTGGTAGCCAAGAAACGTCACTTCTGTCGCACCGAAGACGCACTTATTGGTATTAATGAGAACGCCATAATCCTTCATCCTGGTGAAAAGCTGGCGAAGGTGCTGCTCATGCTCATCCTCATTTTTGGAGAATACCAAGAAGTCGTCCAGGTACGGATAACAAAAATCTAGACCACGAGTTAGTTCGTCAACAAACCTCTGGAAAGTTTGGCCTGCGTTACGCAGACCGAAGGTCATATATGGGAACTCATAGAGCCCAAAAGGAGTTGAAATGGCTGTTTTAGGTATATCCTGTTCGTTAACTGGTATCTGGTTGTAAGCTTTAACTAAATCGATTGTGGAAAAGATCTTACAACCAGATAGGTTATACGCGAAGTCATGGATATGCCTGATAGGGTATCTATCAGGTATGGTCCTTGCATTAAGCATCCGGTAATCACCACATGGTCGCCAGCCGTTATCCTTTTTGGGGGCTAGGTGGAGTGGTGACGACCAGGGGCTTTCTGATGGTCGAGCGGTGCCGTTCGCTAACATTGCCTCGAACTCGGACTTTGCTATTTTTAGTTTGTCTGGGGCAAGTCGACGCGGGGGGCACGATACCGGGGGACCTGGCGTAGTGCGAATGTGGTGTGTGGTGTTATGTTTTGGTGTGCGTGGAGCGCCTGTGGGCCGCGTGATTTCCTGAAATTCGGAAAGTAATTTGCTATATTTGGACTCACCAATCACGACCTTCACGCTGGAAATTAAACTGTCAGGTTCGGCGACGGCGGCCACAGCAGATAGACCGGTCGCACCGTCGATCAATCGCTGGTTACGAATATCTACGATTAGACAATAGTATGATAGAAAATCGACGCCTATAATAGGTCTTGTAACGTCCGCCACTGTAAAACGCCATACAAAATTTCTACGCAAACCTAAATTAAGTTTAAAGTCCACAAAACCGTACGTATTAATAACAGTTCCATTTGCCGCACTAAGTTGATAGTCCGTCTTTTCCCGCCGTTGTTTAAGCGCAGCTCGGGGGAAGACGCTTAAGTCGCTTCCAGTGTCCACAAGGAATTGAATTCTGGAACTGCGGTCGGTTACGAACAGGCGACCTGGGGCGGAGGGGCAATCGTCAGCCGCCATTATCGACTGCCCTGCGCGTTTCCCGCTTTGTAGTCACAGGGCGTAATGCACCTTTTCGCCAGACTACCAAATTTGTGGTGATACCAGCAGATGGGAAATTTTCTATAACTAGACTGAGATCTAGACACGGATGACGTCCGATTTCTTTGTCGTGACGTCTGACGGCAACGAGAACGCGATCGGTCATGGCCAGCGGTGGCAAGCGCGCTTACTTGTTTGGCCAGCTCGGTGATTTGCCTGGCCATGGTGTCCATCGTTGCCTCCAACCTTGATATGGATGTCGCTGCCACTTGAGGAGATGTCGGTGCGATATCGTGTACCCTGTCCGCCAAATCTGCAAGCTCTTGTAAGGTCATGTTAGATTGGGACGCTATAATTGTCTGCAGGTTGTGTGGTAGTCGGCTTGTCCAGACATCCGTGATGAAATCGTCAGGCATATTAGGCCCTGCCAGCTGCTGCAGATGTCGCAAAAACTGGGACGGCTTGCGGTCCCCTAGCTCCTCGGATTGCAGTAACTGTTTGACCTTTTTCTGCCTCGACAGGGATAGACGTTTGATGAGCTCAGTTTTAAGCTTCTCAAATTTTCCAGTCGCTGGTGGGTTTTCTATAATATCTTCCACGGTAGCTGAATATTTGCCATCCAGATGGGAAAGCACGTAATAGAATTTTGTGCTATCATCAGTTATCCGGGCTATATTAAATTGCGCCTCTATTTGTGCAAACCAAATCGACGGTTTTTCTGCCCAAAACGGTGGAACGCGGACGCCAACACGAAACAATTCCGCTAATGAGTCTCGATCTTTCGATATCTTTGTTCGTTGCGCTTTCTGCGATGTTCCGGAATGCGCCGCGTCACTATCGTCGCTGCTCATGATTCACAGGGGTCACCACTATGGAATTTTAGTTGATTTGGGTTTAAATAAGACACCCGAATAAACGATTATCACTATATTCCACTTCTACAATTATTGAGTTTAAATTTTTAACAATATTGGTAAGGTACAAAAATCACTATCTCGATATTTGCAACTCGCGTTTGGCTCGCGGCGCGTAAAAATAGTACGGGGCTACCGTGGGAGCGTTCGGATCGCGACTGGCGAGTTCAAGTTTATCGGCCGGCAACCGATGCGCTGCGCCCGCGCATAACGGGACCTACGTCCCTCGCCGCGCGCCCCGCGCCTCGCGTCCACCGGGTGCCTAGCGGCTTGCATCGCGCGTCGGGCCGCAGGCGCTCGAGACGCAGTTAAATATAATGTATGTTATTTTATATATTATGTGTTATTATATTATATACGTATGATATTGATTCCAATTTAGTTATAATATTACTACTATATCGTATGTATTGTGTATATTTCAAAATTATATATTTTAATGGAATATATTTGTAAGTGTGATAACTAAATTTTATATTTGTGTATGTAAATAATATTAATTATAATGTACCTACTTATGTGCGTATCACCCACATAACCATCGGTTTCGTGACTCGAATAGTGTTTTTTACTAATTAAGTGAGTAAGATAGGCCATGACATTGTATTTGATAGCTGTGTAGTACAGTATATATCGTTTCTTTTAGCAAACACGGATGGTACACCGGGCGCTATAGGTTTTGTGTCACGGATCTTCCCAAAAATATATCCCATTGCTATCATCAAAGTGGACCAGGAGACTGGCGAGCCTATAAGGGACTCCCAAGGACTTTGTCAGGTAAGAGCGATTCATAATAGCTGTATATGTGATGTGACCATTTTTAGGATTACGTACCAAAATGGTATAAAAACCCTTATGTACCCTTAAGGTAAAATAACGCTTGCTTATTTCAGTAATTACCTAAAAATGCTAAAGACTAAATTAGAAGGAATAATATCTAGCATTGCTTGTCAAACTTTATTAAATTTAAAATATTACTTAATTTACTTATAACCTTTAAAGAAAAAAAAAAACATTTTATTTCTCCATCTCTCCTTTCTTATAATAAACAAATTTTCCTCCATTGTTAATAAAAGAACACAATCGTACAATAAGTTTTTTTTTATCTCATAGCTGGCACAAGCAGGTGAACCGGGTGTCTTCATAGGCAAAATTTCTCCCAATAACCCTACACGAGAGTACTTGGGCTACGTGGACAAAAACGCTTCCGAGAAAAAGATCGTAAGAGACGTCTTCGCACATGGAGATTCAGCTTTTATTTCGGGTGAGTTTTGATTATGTTTATGTCACCGTAAGATTGCAAAAACCGTTGGATTGTAATCTAACTAGCGAAATTGTTAACTGTCGACAGATTGTGAACCGTTCAATGTTTTGAGTGTCAATTTTTGAAATATTCATTGTATTTACGTTTTCTTGTCTCTTTCTTGTAGGTTAGGTTAGGGTTCCACATAAACAATCAGGTAGGTTTTATCGGGTTAATATACCTAACAAACAGATTACAATCTACCGCAAAATAATGCGTTAAATTGTAATCTGTCGACAGTTCGATAATTTCGCTAGTTAGATTACAATCTAACGGTGACATCTCCATATTGTAATTAGGAAACCGATGAACCTCTTAAAATTCTTGCACCTTTAATTAGCTGATGGTTGGCCCGATGTGGTTTGAGCTTTACTGTTGCTTTGTGAGTTATATTCGAGACGTGTCACGCCGCATTTAACGTACTCCCGATGGACGGAGTAAATACTAAATTATTCAGACCTTTTAAGATTTACCGACTTGAGCGAGCAATCGACTGATATCGTCATAGATATCGTTTGAACCGATGGAAGTCCACACGACGTCACCACCACCATCGCCACAGGACACGATTTTAAGCCGCTGGGGTACCGCTCCTATCGATTCGTTTGAAACATTTTTGCACCCAGAGGCGAGTCTCCCACGCTGTGCTTCTTTTTTTATTCAAGAAGGCCAGGCCTTGAGGCCCTTACCCAAGTTTGGCCCTCACGAGCCAACCGGAGAATACCCGCGCAACATTATTCAGGATAGCCAAAGTTTATCGAGATGTTTATCGGTAATTCGAACTACGTGCTACACTCATTGTCACAATTATTAATAGGTACCCATTGTTATAAAAAATGTAGGGTACATACCGAGATAAATACGACCATCGTCACGTCGTGACTCGTGAGTCGTGACCACGATCCATGCAACTGGGTCGAAATAGCGACAGGTAAAATCTTCGTGTTTGTCGTGGTATGAACCCGTTTTAATACGTAATTTTATGTCGTTAAAGCACGAAATAAGTCTTAAATCATTAAAAAATTTAGGACTTTGAATTTTGCGCATATCAGTACCAATGGGTTTGAAACAGTGACTTATTGCACAGAATTTACTTGTTTGATCACAGGTGACATTCTAGTCGCGGATGAGTTTGGCTACCTGTATTTCCGCGACCGCACGGGCGACACGTTCCGCTGGCGCGGCGAGAACGTCAGCACAAGCGAGGTGGAGGCGGTCGTCTCTAACATCGCCGACAAGCGCGACGCCGTCGTCTACGGCGTGCTGGTGAGTGTTGCCTCTATGTGCCATTCATCGTGGAGCCATCGACCGGAGTTTACGACGTGCTGGTAAGTGATGCCTCTATTATCCGTGCGAATTAACATGGCACCTGGCTCGAATGAATGACGATTAGTGCGAACGAAAGTACCGAGTGCAAAAAATATATATATTTTATTTTATTATTATTTTATATATTATTTTTATAACTTCTCCCACCATCTTTGTTGGAAAAAACCACAACACTGAAGTAAACGTACAAACGTAACTATTATAACAAAAATCCGATAACAAAAACAAATAACAGCAAACAAATTACCTACTCCGAAATTCAAACGGAAGGAATGATACGCGCAACGGTAACAGTAATGCTAACGCTACTGGCGAGAGCGGGGCACCGCGCGGGGAAGCAGGAGGAGGGTTGTTTTCGAGCCAGGTGCCATGTTAATGCGCACGGGTTGTATGTGCCATCCATCGTGGAGCCATCGAGTGGAGCCATCGACCGGAGTTTACGACGTGCTGGTAAGTGATGCCTCTATGTGCCATCCATCGTGGAGCCATCGAGAGGAGCCATCGACCGGAGTTTACGACGTGCTGGTAAGTGATGCCTCTATGTGCCATCCATCGTGGAACCATCGAGTGGAGCCATCGACCGGAGTTTACGACGTGCTGGTAAGTGATGCCTCTATGTGCCATCCATCGTGGAGCCATCGAGAGGAGCCATCTACCGGAGTTTACGACGTGCTGGTAAGTGATGCCTCTATGTGCCATCCACCGTGGAGCCATCGAGTGGAGCCATCGACCGGAGTTTACGACGTGCTGGAAAGTTTTGGCTCAATGTGAAATCCATCGTGGAGCCATCGACCGGAGTCTACAGCGTGCTGGAAAGTTTTGGCTCAATGTGAAATCCATCGTGGAGCCATCGACCGGAGTCTACAACGTGCTGGAAAGTTTTGGCTCAATTTGAAATCCATCGTGGAGCCATCGACCGGAGTCTACAGCGCGCTGGAAAGTTTTGGCTCAATGTGAAATCCATCGTGGAGCCATCGACCGGAGTCTGGAGCGCGCTGGAAAGTTTTGGCTCAATGTGAAATCCATCGTGGAGCCATCGACCGGAGTCTACAGCGTGCTGGAAAGTTTTGGCTCAATGTGAAATCCATCGTGGAGCCATCGACCGGAGTCTACAGCGTGCTGGAAAGTTTTGGCTCAATGTGAAATCCATCGTGGAGCCATCGACCGGAGTCTACAGCGTGCTGGAAAGTTTTGGCTCAATGTGAAATCCATCGTGGAGCCATCGACACGTTCCAGCTGCGTGGTGAGAACGTCGGCACCAGCGAGGTGGAGGCGGTAATTTTTTACATTGTTCGATATACCATCCGTCGTGGAACCTTACAGCTTAACACCTGTCATCATCGTTTTGGAAAAGCAAACTGCTTTTGTTTGGCGACAAGAGAATTTTTTATACATTTAACTAAGTCTTTAAAGCAATTTTTTATCTCAGGTGCCAAACACAGAAGGTCGTGCGGGAATGTGCGGCATCGTGGATGTGAACGGCACCCTAGACCTGGATAAATTGGCGAAAAGTCTGGAACGGGATCTGCCGCCTTACGCGCGACCCGTCTTCCTGAGGGTCATGACTAGTGTTGATATGACAGGTAATATTCCATTTCTGCCACTTCAAAATATGACGTTTTTTTAACTGTTACCCAGGATGGTAGTTGTATTTTGTCTTTTTCAGTAAAATATTAAACGTATCAAAATTTCTAGCTGCCACATAGCATTTCTTCCTACAACAATATTTTGATGTGTGACATCTAGTGTCAGTCAACGGAACCTCCCAAAACCAAATCGTTTCGGGAGGTTCCGTCAAATTTATTTTTTAAGCGATAAATAAAAAAGAAAACGGAAATATTTTCTCAAAGGTTATTTCAATTTTAAAAATTAAAATAATAAAAAGTAAAACATCAAAATAGAAATTTTCCGTCTGGTTACAATACCATTCATAGATGGCCGCGCCATCTATTGACATGCCTACGCGTCACCAAATCAATCGCAGTTCAACCGCTGGGCAATACGATTTGGTTTTGGGAGCTTCCGTCAACTGACACTAGATGTCACTCAACAAAAATATTGTTGTAAGAGGAAATGCTATGTGACATAGCGTCTTTGAATATTATAAGGTATAGCCATCCGGAATTAATAAAGGTTGAATTGTTAAAATCCGTACCTAGTTCAATCTGCTTTAATATAAATAAAATTCATTGCTGAAATGTATGTTCTCGCATCACTTCAGAACGGCTAGATTTTGATGGAATTAATGGACCCGGTAGGGAGCGCTGCAATCGGGTCTAAGTTCAGGGCAGGACAACGTCTGCCGGGCCGACTAGTATTAAACATATTAGTCAAGTCATATAGTCAGGCAGTCAGTCAATATATTTCATGTTTTTATAAACTTCAATTGAAATAATATGTTGTGGAGAATACCTCTAGCTAATATATTAACTTAATTGAATACAATATGGTTTTGAAATCATTAATAAATGAAAAGTACAGAAAGAGCAGATAAGTAATGCTTATAATTAAATTAAAAATGCTAGATATAATATGTAGCCGAAATTAAGTCAAAAGATTAAATAAAACTTATTGAACAAAATAGCTCTTTTTCCTTTGAAAGTTGCAACGCTCCTTTTTAAACTATCTTTAAACTACAGGTACGTTTAAAATGAAGAAGACTGACTTACAAAAGGAAGGTTTCGACCCGAGTTTGGTAAAGGGCGACAAACTTTACTATTTGGATCTGAAAAAGGGCAAATATCTTCCACTGGGGCCCGACGAGTTCCAGAAAATTAGCAACGGAGAAATCAGACTGTGATCATGTGATGTTACAGACTTTAATTACTCGAATGTTATTTGTATATTAGGTTTTATTTTTAAAATGAAAATTGTGAAGGTTTCCTCCAAAGTTAATTGTTTGTTATCCTTAGGTTTAAGAACGTCGGATTGTTAGATTTGTTGATGAATGGTTTGCTCTTGCCTATGTTGACGCTTAATTTTAAGTGCGGAGGCTCTCAAAAGCTCTAGTTTTCTACGATATAACAAAGAGAACGCTATTATGATACCTAAGTTACATGTCAAATGATACTCTGAGTCTACTATCATATCCAGATGCTATTAGGGTGAAAGTTAGCATTCTATTTATTTCTCTCGGTAACTGTAAGAGAAAAAGAGATAAACCTATTTTAGTAGTATCCAATAGTATCCAATAGTATCTGGATCGGGTCACAAACAACACTATCTTGTATTGATAGACAATGTTTGACGTCATTAAAGCGGCCGCTTTGTGATTGCACCGCTGTTCCACGGAAACTAGAATAACTTAGGCCCTTATAGTAGTTATAATCTATGGTTAGGCCGCTACCGCGGGATCGCTGTCAAGGACTAACTTGTAGAGAAATAAAAAACTAGAGCTTTTTGAGGGGAGCATGCTGCTACTCTGGTACGTGACTTTACACCGAAAGGTGACCTCTGTGAAATCTCAATACTATTATGAGAATCTCCTACTATTTAGAAGTCTAATATATAAAGATTATCAATTTATCATCATTACTACACAAACTATCATCTAACTATAATAAGTTTTGGCTCCCTCAATGGACGCTAGTGAGAAGCAAACCAATCTTTTCTTATCTTAGTTTTCTTTTTTTTCGTCACAAATATTTATCTTCGGATGAGGATCTGATATTCGTGAAGCTCAATTTAGCTGGTATATTGTTAAAAAGTCAAATGTAAAGTTTATAGAATCCTTCGCTAAATGTTAATCGTTGATTGTTGAACCTATAAGTAAGTTCTTTACAAACGACGTCATTTTTAGGGTTCCCTAGCCAAATTTGGCAAAAAAGGAACCCTTATAGATTCGTCATGTCTGTCTGTCTGTCTGTCTGTCTGTCTGTCTGTCTGTCTGTCTGTCTGTCCGTCCGTATGTCACAGACACTTTTTTCCGAAACTATAAGAACTATACTGTTGAAACTTGGTAAGTAGATGTATTCTGTGAACCGCATTAAGATTTTCTTACAAAAATAGAAAAAAAAAAACAATAAATTTTGGGGGTTCCCCATACTTAGAACTGAAACTCAAAATTTTTTTTTTCATTCTAACCCATACGTGTGGGGTATCTAGGTCTTCAAAAATGATATTGAGGTTTCTCATATCATTTTTTTCTAAACTGAATAGTTTGCGCGACAGACACTTCCAAAGTGGTAAAATGTGTCGTCGTCCCCCCCCCCCTGTAACTTCTAAAATAAGAGAATGATAAAACTAAAAAATATATATGATGTACATGCAATGCATGCATGCAAACTTCCACCGAAAATTGGTTTGAACGAGATCTAGTAAGTAGTTTTTTTTAATACGTCATAAATCGTTATCCGCAATTTACCTTTCATTCAATCAACTCAAATATTTAAAATAAAAATATTTTTAATAATTTAAAACTTACTACAGCTTTGTACGGAACCCTCGGTGCGCGAGTCCGACTCGCACTTGGCCGGTTTTTATTATGCTTGTTATTGCATTATATTGAGTTTATATAGAATAATTTTTGAGTCGCGAAAGTTATTGTTCTTCAAAATTCTTCATTGTACTATTTTGTTAAATATTGTATAAGTATTTTCATTGATATTTATTATTTACGATAAAAAAATACATTGATGATATTGAGTATATACAGTAGAGTCAGAGTAAATAGTATAGAATATTATTATGTATCACGCACTAAGTAGTATACTACAATAATTTATTTTATTTCTACTATATTATAAAATAAAATTAGAACCATACTCTTATGTACAATTTTATTTGAATATGAAATATTTACGACTTTTACATGGAATTGTTCTAATAATTAGGTATGTGTAGGTTTAATAGGAACTTCCTCTATGTGATAATATCTATATGTATCGAATTATAAATAAGTACTCGAATAATTAATGTTCTGTTCTACAAAACAAAGTGTATTTATATTGTGTATTGTATTTTTCTATTGCATAATAATATATTCTTACATTATTTGAAAACATCTCATATAATAATCTTCTTAAAATAATAATTAATGATCTGCCTAGTATCTTTGTACTATTGTGATTTGTGATCATGTTTTATACCTAGCTTAATAAATTTACATATTATAACTTAATATTGAACACGTTACACGTTACACGCATATGTATTTTTGTTGCATTTGTAAAACTTCTATTTGTGAGTATGTGTAGTCAGTTATTATTAATTTTATTTAGCTGAAATTGGAAAAATAATCTATTAGATTAAATACTATGACGTGGGCTTACAAATGTATTATGCTTATTATGATGATTTAGAGCAAATTTGTCTTTTGAAAATGTCGGAGACTTATTTATTGAAATAACTTGCAACCAAGTTACCTTTGCTTGCTAATTTGAGTCAAGTATAATATAATTTATAGGCACAATTCAGGTACATGAATGTTTCGAAATGTATTAACGTATCGAAATATTTATGTTAGTTGCGCATTTTTGGTGGTCTGGACCTTTGCTATAAATCAATTATTTTTATAAAACAGGAATGAATCTCAAAGAACTGAAAAAATGTTTATACATTTATTATTGTGAATTGTGATAAAAAATATCTGTTTAATAAACCTAGAGAGAACCATTGTGTTTGATATTATTAAAGTAATTATTTGTAAATATTACCTGTTCAGTCGAGGATAATTACTATTGTTAAATCATTAACTTGCCTTTGAATTTGCAATATAATTAATTTCTGTATAAATGTTTTGAATAGCCACAAAGCCTGAGAGTAGCGACGCGCGACGTAAATTATTATTGCACGGCAATATGTCTGCGAGGCATAAGTCGAGTAATGAAGGAACCAGAAGTTTAATTCGCTATACCTACTCGTAATCCGCGACAATAGGTAAGTCTATGCGGTACAGGTGTATCTTACACTTATAGACCGCGATATTCACCACACCACAGATAACAGTCTAAAGCAGTCTAATAGGTTCGTGGGATGCGGGGTTTTGTCACTAAACTATCGATGTGCACATTCACATTAATGCAAACGCAGAACGCTCACAGTTCTACACTGTTCCGTGAACCGTAGAACGGGGAAGGAGGAACAAGGTAGTACAGTTCCTGAGCGCTTTTTCCAAAGTACCAAGTCCAACACAGCTTCTACAAGTTCCAATTTGTAGAAGCTGTGTTGGACTCGTTTTCGTCGCGCGTTTGGTATGCTTCAGGTATTTGGGTTTGTTATCGTCATTCCAGTCTCAAATTGTAAGACTGATGGATTTTTTAATATATACATATATATATATATATATATATATATATATATCTGTTTTAGGGTTTACTTAATAGGATCTAAGTTTATGAGGTATTGGGTAAAATTGCTAAATTACTATTTAGTAAAGATGATTTTCCAAAGCTATTCTTTTACTTTTCTATAGCCCGAACTCGTTTCTATTCCTATATTATAATAAAATGTAAGCTCTTAAACAGTGTTACATTGAAATTCCAATAGGAATTTGCTAAGGCCAATGGCGTCCGTATATTATTGTATCTGGGTCAGTATAACGAGATAATGCAAAACATTTATCTCTTATTTGTACTTTAGTGAGAATGATGCGAATTACGGACAGGGATGGGGTGTGAATGGAATTGGCTAAAACTGGACTCATTTTGCAATTATTTCAAATCCAGATGCCTAATTTGAATTATCATGATCGAGATGGTAGGCATAGCATAATGTAATGAAATACCTTTTCTTTATTATGTCTGTGTGAAATACCATGTAATGCAACAGGTATGCATGCATTTTTATCTAGAAGGTAAACGTTTGCAATGGATAACGAAATACTGTGTCTAACTGTGTACTATGTTTGTGTCCCTAGGATTATTAGTTTCGGAATAGAAGATTCGAAATTGATCTAATTAAAATATTTTTGTCCAATAAGTACCTACAACCGATTGGCCCATCTCAGAATTGATAAACCGCTTGTGGCTACCATGTGGGCATAGAAATGGGGCGGTATTTGATCTGAGATTGGGAGTATCCCCCTGATCCCCCAACGACAATGTTTTTGTTATCGTATTTTAAAGCAGAAACAAGATTGTCACTTTTAAAATTTAGAATAAAACAAAATGAGTGACTAATTGTCAACATCTCAACAATAAAAAATTTAGATTTTTATTCCCCTGCATTTTGTTATCCTTTTACAATTTCTATGAGTTAGGTAACCGTTTTTTGTGTAGCAAGCGGTCCCTTTTGGATCAGCTGTTCGCGCATGTGCATCTGGCGCCGAGGGGGGGCTCCATTGACGTAGCGCCGAGCGTCGGGCGCAAGTCCTTCTCGCATTTACCTAGTTAGCATTTACTGGAAAGCGTTCGCTGGAGACGCACGTACTCCGGCCGCGTTGACGTGTTTATCAGTGCATTGTTTAGGTGACTGCGTCAGTGTTCGGGTTGTGAGTGGAGCGCCCCACTGGGCCGGCCGCCAGCATGGACGCGCTTTTGGCAGCGCTCGTCGCCCTCATGGCATTAGCCGCCGCGATGGCCGCCGTGCTCAGCACGCTCTCGAAAGCGGCGATATTCGCCATCCTGGCGATAGCACCTTGTGTGTACCGTTACAGGAAACGGATTTATGTGATCGTGAAAACCTTGCCCAGGGATACAAAGTGAGTACAATTTTATGTAACAACATACCTAGGTACTTGCCTGTTTTGAATATCAGCCAGGGTACTTGTTGTGAGTGTATTTCTACGCACCTTTACCTTTAATGTGAGTACAAAGTGATGTTACAAAATAAGCTCTGTGTAAGATAATATGCACTTACCATGGGGCAATATTAATCAGGCAGACATGTGGAGGTGCCTGTCTATTAAAATAGTGTATATAATTTTACAAACTCAAATGATGTGAACTCTCCGTGAACCATATAGGTACATACCTACCTAATAAATATTTTATATTGTCTTATAGTGAGCATAGATTAGTGAGACGAATTATTGCGTCAATGTTGTAAATATTTCTATAGCATTATAGTAATTATAACATGGTCCAATCCTAAATCTATAAGTTATAAAAAATTTTAAAACAAGCTAAGTAGGTACACCGATTTTGATGCAGTTTCGCCAAATGTATAATCCACTTTTTGAATAAGTATGTTAATTATTAACGATCGTCAACGAGCTATGTAACTCTACATTTATGTTTTGAAATTCTTATAAGGTAAGTAGAGTTTTTCAAATTCAGTTGTTATAAAAAATTAAAAATCTTCTTCCGTATGAGGTTTTTATGTACTCTACATTAAAAATCAGTCTCTTGGATTTTTCGTAATAAAAAGTAGCCCATGTACGCGTCCGGAATGCAAGCATTAATATTTCAATTGACTAAGGGTCGATTACACCATCGATGGTATGGTTAGTGCTTATCGTAAAATTTGCCTACAAAACATGCCACAAAACACCCCCACAAGTCAGTATTCTTACATCCATAATTAATATTTAAAGACAAATTTTGGTAAAATTTTGAAGAACCCTTTCATAAACACCAAGTGTAAAACTTTAGATCAAATTTAACGATAACCATTATCATTATGGTGCCATCGACCCAAAGTAGGAAATTAGGAAGATGGGCATTAATAGAACAGACAGATATAAGTACAGACACACTTTCGGACTAATAAGGAATAACTACTGCAATATGATGTAGGCAAAATACATATTTTTAACCCCCGACGCAAAAAGAGAGGGGTGTTATAAGTTTAACGTGTCTGTTTGTGTATCTGTCTGTGGTATAGTAGAGCCCAAACGGATGGACCGATTTTCGTTTAGTTTTTTTGTCATAGATAACTTTATCCCGACCCCGAGTGTTCTTAGCCATGTTTCATGAAAATCTGTTCATCCGTCTGAAGGTCATCAGCTTTTTTCTAGTCGGGGGTTTTTTTAATTTGTAATTTATACTTGTTTACAAAATATCTCCTACTTACTTACTTGCTAATCCTTATGTGAGCTCAACCCTGACTTAAATGGGTTTAACCTACACTTGCAAGCTACTAATATATAAGGATACTATAAAAATAAAATAAATCGATAACTAAGTTACAGCTCAGCTAGTCGCGTGTTGGACATACCCATGACATACCTAGCTATAGTGTTAGGGAGAAGTGAGGATCAATTTAAAGGATGTCGCATTAAAAATAAAATAAAATACGTAATAAATTCTATTATTTTCATAATATTATGTATTTCTTTACCTATGATTTTAATTTCTTTTTCGAACTGGCCATTTTTAGGGTTCCGTAGCCAAATTTGGCAAAAACGGAACCCTTATAGATTCGTCATGTCTGTCTGTCTGTCAGTCTGTCTGTCTGTCTGTCTGTCTGTCCGTCCGTATGTCACAGCCACTTTTTTCCGAAACTATAAGAACTATACTGTTGAAATTTGGTAAGTAGATGTATTCTGTGAACCGCATTAAGATTTTCTTACAAAAATAGAAAAAAAACAATAAATTTTGGGGTTCCCCATACTTAGAACTGAAACTCAAAACTCTTTTTTTATCTAACCCATACGTGTGGGGTATCTATGGATAGGTCTTCAAAAATGATATTGAGGTTTGTAATATCATTTTTTTCTAAAATGAATAGTTTGCGCGAGAGACACTTCCAAAGTGCTAAAATGTGTGTCCCCCCCCCTGTAACTTCTAAAATAAGAGAATGATAAAACTAAAAAAAATATATGATGTACATTACCATGCAAACTTCCACCGAAAATTGGTTTGAACGAGATCTAGTAAGTAGTTTTTATAATAATTTAAAATTTACTACATGTTTGTACGGAACCCTCGGTGCGCGAGTCCGACTCGCACTTGGCCGGTTTTTTTTTGATGTACCACATCTAAGCTCCTTACTAAGCATTGCATTTGCACACTGTCGACTAACGTTATCTTGCTCCAACAAACTCGCTTTTTTCGGACTCTGTTGTTTGGTTAACTTTTTTAAGATCTTTCAATTTTTCAAGATTCGTCGATTCGTCTATATTGATATATAGGTATATAATGTGATACTCAATCCAAACTTTTTCCTTTACCTGCATTGACTTATAGTTGGTAAATCGATGTTTACCTGATATACTTACTTAAAACGTACTTATGTAATTATACAAAAGAGCTTTTTGGCTTCTCTGGCCTTAGATTAGGGTCGATGACCTCTGGTAATTTTAAACCACTATCTAGTTACCATAAATGAATTAATTATTTATAGAATGCTATGAACCTTCATTTCTACCGTTGAATAAAACATAAGGTAATGGAACCAAATGCGAACCGCAGTACCTAACACCTGTGTCAAAACTTAGGTACGGGGTTGATTGTAATTTGCAATACAGTGAACCTAAGTTTGACTATTCTCATAACAAATCCTTATCAAGGTTTTCACCTATTATTCAAAGAAAAGTAAAGGACATGACGAGGTCTATAGAAGATTATTTTAGGAGAAGATATCTTTCTCAATGCTAACCTTCTGGTACAAACGTCGGTGCTAGGGCCTAGGTCTTTCAGTGTTTATTAAATTATACTTAGGATTACCTACAACCGCAACATCTGCCCAGACCCGATTGACCGCCGCCGCATTGCCGTTAAAATTACCCCTTTCAAGTTTTAGTGCACTGCGAGCGAATGTTCATATGCGAAAACCGCTAACCGGTTTTGGTGATATGAACTATAGATAAACGTAACTCCTCTAGCAAGACGTTAGATATCTGTGAGTAAGACGCAGTTTTACCTAAGGTCCGCTAGTAGGTGATCAAACGATCCTTCGATCCTTCCAAAAAAAAAACAACCTCGTTTAAAAAGTATCCTTTCTGCTAACTCCTTTTTTGACAAAGTACCTACTACCTACTAAAGGATTTTATTTAACATACATAGAATCTGTAGCAACTAGTCCAACCCTATGCCTTCTATATAGGTACCTAAGTACCTACTTATGCTGCATTATTCGTTATTTAGTATAATTTAATATAAAAAATTCTTTTTAAACAGCCGACTTCAAACTCCCGCGCCAACTTTACAACAACCAACAAGCACTATACAAAGTAGTTATTTTATTGTTGATATTTTAAAAACCGCTCGACCGATTTCGATTAAATTTATAGGGGACCACATGGGAAGTATGCCCTTTCAAATAAAAAAGAATCATCCAAATCGGTCCACCCAGTCAAAAGTTCTGAGGTAACAAACATAAAAAAAATACAGTCGAATTGAGAACCTCCTCCTTTTTCAACCGACTTCAAAATAATTATAAGTAGGATGATACTGTTGGTCCTTGACAATATCCTTCCTATTTTGTGTCACGTATTCAACTTTTCGCTCTCCTCCTGTACATTCCCAGATATGTGGCGCACAGCTTTTGTTATTCCTGTTCCTAAAACATCTAATCCGCAGTCTCCTTCTCACTTTCGACCTATCTCCATTCTTCCGTTTCTTTCTAAAGTTCTGGAGCGCATTGTTAATAAGCAACTCAGTCTATTCCTTTACAAGCATAATGTATTGTCTCCATTTCAATCTGGTTTTAGACTGGGTCACAGTACAGCCACTGCACTTATTAAGGTCTGTGATGATGTCCGGTTAGGCTTGGATAATAAATTGGTTACAGTGCTTGTGCTCCTTGACTTTAGCAATGCGTTTAACACCGTTGATTTTGATTTACTTCTTGCTATTCTTAAATCTTACAATGTTTCTCTAGGTGTCGTCGACTGGATTCGCACATACCTGTGTGGTAGGCAGCAATGCGTTCGCTTTGATAATAAATGCTCTGCTCTCTCCTTTCTCTCTGCCGGTGTTCCACAGGGTGGTGTCCTTTCGCCCCTCCTTTTCTCCATTTTCATTAACTCCATCACTTCTGTAATTTTTTCCTCCTATCATTTCTATGCCGACGATCTACAAATATATATTTCAGCCTCTGTGGATAATATCGCTGCTGCTATTGCCACTTTAAACTCAGACTTGGCACGAATCTGTGAATGGTGTAAATCGTATGGCCTCTCAGTTAACCCCATTAAATCTCAAGCCATTATTTTGGGTAGCCCTAAATTGTTATCTAGGTTAAATAATTTACCTCCTATTAGTTTCGATGGCGTGCTACTGCCACTTAATGACACTGTTAAGGACCTGGGTCTGGTGTTAGACAGTTCGCTCTCTTGGAAGTCGCAAGTGGCAGAGGTGAGTCGCAAGAGTTTTGCTACGATTGGCTATCTTAGGCGGTGGAAGTACCTACTGCCCATTAAAACTAAAATTGCCCTAGCAAATTCCTTGCTACTGCCTTTATTGGATTATGGAGATGTTTGTTATCCAGATCTGTCTCAGGAGCTTTTAAACAAACTCGAGAGGCTGCAGAATATGTACATTCGCTTCATCTTCAATTTAAGAAAGTATGATCACGTGTCTCCGTACCGAAATCAACTTAAATGGCTGTCAGTCAGCCAGCGGAGAAACCTACACCTTCTTTCGCTACTTTACGGTATATTGTATCATGCGCAAACTCCAGTCTACTTAAAAGAACGTTTTCACTTTCTTGGAGCGAATAGTGCGTTCTCACTGCGCTCCAGTGTGGATAATAAGCTTGAAATACCCCTCAGTCGAACAGAGTTTTATAGCAATTCGTTTACAGTAAGTGGCGCCAAACTCTGGAACTCTCTTCCGGCAGAAATCCGACATTCCAAATCACTTAAAATTTTTAAAAGTCGTTTGAAGAATTTTTACCTATTTCAGTAGTTATTCATAAAGTTAGTCATTCTATGTTATTTTTTATTTATTGATATTTTTATATTTATATATATTTATATATATATATATTATATATATTTTATATATTATAATTTATAGTATAATATTTATTTAAGAACGTATATATGTAGGTAGTATTGGTTGTAGTTAATATGTATAATATATTATACTTGTAGTCTGCGCACCATCCCGTTTGTATTCTTTTCTCCTGTCTCCAAAGGTTGTCTGGAAGAGATCGCCTTAGGCGATAAGACCGCCTTTGCATACTGTTTAGTCCTAGTTCGTAGTTTTAATGTCTTTTTATTTCCGTTCTGTTGTGTGCAATAAAGATTTAAATAAATAAATAAATAAATAATTTAATATAAAAAATTCTTTTTAAACAACCGACTTCAAACTCCCGCGCCAACTTTACAACAACAAGCACACGCTATACAAAGTACTTATTTTATTGTTGATATTTTAAAAACCGCTCGACCGATTTCGATAAAATTTATATGGGACCACATGGGAAGTATGCCCTTTCAAATAAAAAAAGAATCATCCAAATCGGTCCACCCAGTCAAAAGTTCTGAGGTAACAAACATAAAAAAAAGAAATACCTATACCTATTGCATTTCAATGAAGCACCAGCTACCTATCTGCTTTCCACTGAATGGTTCCAACCGTGGGAAATCTTACACTACACTGACCTATATTTCTGTATTTGACATTGACAATATTTTCATATCGATCTTTGTGATGCTCAGAAGTACTCGTACTTATACCTACTTCTAACATCCACATGTTATTTATAAATAGCGCTCTATTTTTAACCCCTTAGGCATCTGTTCTGAGGTAACGATGTAATGCGTTATGGCGGTATGTGTGGAATTAACACTGAACCTATAACTTCTTCTTCTTCTTCCTGCCCTTATCCCACGCTATGTGGGGTCGGCACAACATGTTCTCTTCTTCCACTCACTTCTGTTATCCGTCAACCTATCATTCACCCCTTTTATACGCATATCCTCTTTCACACAATCTATCCATCTTTTCTTTGGTCTCCCTCTACTCTTTTTTCCTTCCACATGCATATCTATCATTCTTCTCGTAATATGCCTTTCTTCCCTCCGCATTACATGCCCATACCATGCTAGCCTATTATTCCTCATCTTTTCTATCACTGGCGCAACTTACAAACTTCCTCTTATATATTTATTCCTAATCTTATCCATTCTAGTCACACCACACATAGGTACATCTCAACATTCGCATTTCGGTCGCATGTACTTTTCTTTCATCCGTCCCTTTCACCGCCCAACATTCTGAACCATACAATGCGACAGGTCTAACGACTGTCTTATAGATTCTTAACAATGGTTTCAATTTATAAAAAGTTTGTTTTGCTTATGATACGCCGCCGTACGCGTTGATAATCAAGGTCTAGTATCATAGTAATATTATAAATGCGAAAGTGTGTTTGTTTGTTGGTTTGTCCTTAAATCACGCCGCGAAGGAGCAACGGATCGACGTGATTTTTGGCATGGGTATAGTTAAGGACCTGGAGATTGACATAGGCTACTTTTTATCCCGGAAAATTAAGGAGATAAGAGGAATCAAAAAATTAAACCACGCGGACGAAGTCGCGGGCATCAGCTAGTCTTCGATAAATCTTCTATTTATTTCTGGGCCATCGCAGGCGTTTAGAATTCAGTTTTTGTCATCGCATAAAATATAGGATTCGCATTGACCTGCGGTACAGCCTGCAGCCCAGATACTAACCTATCCAATACATAATCTAAAAAAAAAATATACGCGCCGAATTGAGAACCTCCTCCTTTTTTGGAAGTCGGTTAATAATGCCCATTAAACTTCCTCGAAGATTGGTTTATACTTTAGAGATATCATCCATCCACCATCCACTACAGCCCATTAACGTCCCACTGCTGGGCACAGGCCTCCACTCTCATGAGAGAGAGAGGGAATTAGAGCTTAGACCCACCACGCTACTCCAATGCGGGTTGGCGGGCTATCATATACTTCATACTAATTATTAAAAATGCGAAAGTGTGTTTGTTTGTTGGTTTGTCCTTCAATCACGCTGCAACAAAGTAACGCACTGACGTGATTTTTTGCATGGGTATAGTCGAGGACCTGGAGAAGCATGGAGAGTGCCAGAGGCTACTTTTTATTCAGGAAGGAGTTCCCGCGGAAATCGCGGTCATCAGCTAGTGAAGAAATAAAGTACATCTACATAATGCGATGTTCCTAAGCTGATTTTTTCTAGACTTTGACTCCAAATTTAACTTGCGAGTAAAGGTCTTTCATAAAAACTAAGTAATTACTTAGCTTAGATTTCCTACACCAAGTTTTATAGCCGTAATTAATATTATTAAATATTATTTTTATAGCCATAATAAATATTATTTAACTGCTGCGCGAAACCTTCCTAACAATTTATTTTTCTCAGATTCCTATGGCGGTACGCGAACGCAATGATTCGATCCAAACGGTGGGGCCGACAGAACTGCACCGTGGCAGACCTGTTCACGCAACGTGCCCTCAAGAATCCTGAAGCACCATGCTTCATCATGGTCGGCGTCAAGTCTTGGACCTTTCGAGAGGTGAATAAGTCTTCCAAATACCTCAACACCTAAAATTTTTCAGGACTCCCAAAGCTAAATCCCACCTTTTGCAATATTCGTAGGTATTTAGTGGTTTGATCTACAAATTGCATAACATTTAAGTAGTTTGAGGGAATCAAAATGCAATTTTCCCTGCCTAAGCAAGGTAATAGTCTTTTATTTCTAAGTTCTGTCTGTTTTCCTTGAAACTGCGTAATCAGATTACTGAACGTGTAAATTAAATTCATACCTTATTCAATTACACTGCAGATGGTGGGCAGAAATCAAGTTGGCTACCGTTGCGTTTAGCGACTATTTATTGGTACATGGAACCCAAAGGTTCCGTAAAAATTAAGGGAGTTTTCTTTGCAGGTTGCGGATTTCTCCAACCAAATAGCGCGCGTAATGCAGGACCACCTGGGCTTGAAGCGCGGCGATGTGGTGTGTGTATTCATGCCCAACTGCGTTGAATACGTGTGCACATGGCTGGGCATGGCAAAACTCGGCGCTGTTTCAGCCCTTATCAACAGCAATCTACGGCATCGACCGCTTTTGCACTGCATTCAAGTGGCCAAGGCTAAGGCGATCATTTATTCAGAGTCGTTGGCTGATGGTAAGAATATTCTCTCTTCAGGCGTGTAACTTTGTCTTAATTCTCGTTGTTGAAGGTCGTGATCTTTTCTATGAAATCACCTAAAAAATAACTTAATTCTCCGTACCGTGTACCTCACAGTTTATTAAATCCGTGTTTAGTAAATCGATTTCACACAGGAATATTCTAAACATAATTGAATATCCGACTCAAAGGACCATGCTTATACTCCTTCATGTATGAACTGTTTTTAGCCTATTTCTGAGTATCGCTGTATATGTAAATGGCATTGAATAATTGAAAATGATACCGAGTTTGTTCAAATGGGCCGAAAGGTCCATCCAGCTAGTACTGCATACACAGACCATACAACCAACTGCATATTTTAGACATTTTCACTTATGGAGGGGTTGCCATAAAAACATTTAAAACTTACTGATCTCCTGCAGTCCTGCTGAATTCTCGGGCATGCAGGTTTCCCTCTGAATCTATTCAGTGAGGGTTCCTAATTCCTTATTTTCTTTCACCAGTTACATTTTTTTTAACGCATATACCCCCAAAAGTGATAAATGCTTGTCCAGGGATCGAATATCCGACCACCTGGGCCAGCCGAACGTCTGAACCATTAAGCTATTCCCGCTAACCTATGAGCTATGAGTCACCTACATCACGTTATATTTTGTTTGTCCAGCCGTCACAGAGCTAGGCGATCAGCTTCCGCCAGAGCTGAAACGCTTCCAGCTGTACGGCGAGAGTGGAGCAGGTGTCATTGACCTCCGCGCTGAGATGTACAAGCATCCACCAGAATACCCCGTGGTGACTGACAAGCCTCAGTACAGAGATACTCTTCTGTATATCTATACGTCGGGCACCACAGGAATGCCTAAGGCTGCCGTTTTACCAAATTCGAAGTTAGTGAAAAATCTTAAGATTATAAATTTTGTAGTTTAGAATATTTTAATAGAGTCCAAATAGGATTAGCTTTTTTGACAATTCCCTAATTAATGATATTTTCAATAAAATTTAATAATTGTTATAGAACGACAGACAGGCAGAAACGAAGTGTATGTATAATTTATTAGATTGTTAATTCGTTTTGAGGCACGAAAACTCTCCAATCTAGTTTGACCTGAACTGTTCCACGATAATGCAATCGCGAGTCTAGTCCTCTCAGATCGTTATGCAAATCCTTTATGCTCTTCGTGGACAACAAAATTGGAACTAAATAATCTCCCGAACGTCATTCAGAAAAGGTGTGCCAAAACCTAAAATACGTATCTAGTCTTTGCTACATGCATAGACCTAAGGCCCATGTCCCACGGCATGAATTTTTCCTTCAGGTACCTGTTGATAGTGGTGGCGACGGTACACATGCTGGGTCTACGCTCATCAGACGTTATATACAACCCGTTGCCGCTGTACCACACGGCAGGCGGAGTGGTCGGCACGGGTGCTGCGCTGGTTGACGGCATCCCCTCCGTACTGAGGACCAAGTTCTCCGTCACCAACTACTGGACCGACTGCATCAAGTACAACTGCACGGTGAGGAAATGTCTTCACTCCAGTTATAGGGAGGAACTACACAACCCACCGCCATTGTACCACACAGCAGGTGGGCTAATTGGCGGGCGCCGCGCTTGTGGACGGCTTTCCTTCAGTACTGAAAACCAAGTTCTCCGTCACTAACTACTGGACCGACTGCATCAAGTACAACTTCACGGTGAGGAGATGTCTTCACTCTAGTTATAGGGAGGAACTACACAACCCGCCGCCGTTGTATCACACAGCAGGTGGGCTAGTTGCCATGGGCGCCGCGCTTGTGGACGGCATTCCCTCAGTACTAAGGTAGAAGTTCTCCGTCACCAACTACTGGACCGACTGCATCAAGTACAACTGCACGGTGAGGAGATGTCTTCACTCAAGTTATAGAAAGTTACTATTCAACCTACAGGCGCCGCTTCGTTTTGTCCTCTTTGTCTTTAGTTATAGTCAAGGGCGGATCCAGGGGGGGGGGGGGGTCATGGGGGTCATGACCCCCCCCTGGGCTGGGTCCAGGTCCTAGGTGAACCACTAAGTAAAATTGTTAAACATACTGATTTTATAGATTTTATATAGATTTTATTTAAGTACTTTCAATATTTAATCAAATCAAATATCAAATCAAATCAAATAATCAAATATCAAATAAATATTATAAATGCGAAAGTTTGGATGGATGTCTGGATGGATGTATGGATGTTTGTTACTCAATCACGCCCCAACAGCTGAACGGATCTGGCTGAAATTTGGCACAGAGATAGATTATAGTCTGGAATAGCACATAGGCTACTTTTTATCCCGGAAAATTGAAGAGTTCCCGCGGGAATCAAACAAATGTATCTGTTCAACTGATTTTGATAAAATTTGGTACAGAGATAGGTTGTATCCCGGGGAAGGACGTAGGCTACTTTTTATCCCGGAAAATTGAAGAGTTCCCGCGGGAATCAAACAAATGTATCTGTTCAACTGATTTTGATAAAATTTGGTACAGAGATAGGTTGTGTCCCGGGGAAGGACGTAGACTATTTTTATCCCGGAAAATTGAAGAGTTCCCGCGGGAATCTTTAAATTGCGATTTTGAGATGTTTCCTAATATAAGAAAATTTTTATGTATTAAGGCTACACTACCTGTTAGTGTAGCGACAGCGGAAAGATCGTTCTCTACGTTACGAAAAATTAAATCGTGGCTAAGAGCTTCCATGGTTGAAGAACGTCTAACCGGACTGGCACTTCTCCACGTCCATAAAAACGTACCTATTGAAGTAGATGAAGTGATAACGCGTTTCGGGAGAAGACGTATAAGAAAAATTGATTTTGTCATTTAAATATACTTGTATCTATTATAATCAAAATTAAATTATAAGTTCTTGTGTCTTATCCACGACTATGTGACCCCCCCCTGGCGCCAAAGCTGGATCCGCCCTTGGTTATAGTCGTATGATACGGCAATCAGACACGACCACGATCTGCTTAAGACCAACGGCCCTCCAGCCCAGTGTATGAGGGTGTGACAACGTTTGACTCGGAGCCTCCCGTTTCCAAAATTAGCTAGCTACCAGACCAACTAATTTTCTTGTTTGTGTTGCGCAATATAATAAAATTGCTACTTATAACAAACATCACTTACTCAATAGTGCAAAAAAGGATTTAACATAATAAAACAGGATTAACAATAGTCATGACGACTCATCATTATGGCATTTATAATTATTAATACCAAGTACTGGGAGATAATGATGCAAAAAATCTATATCTATATCTATATATCTATATAATTATATAAAAATCAATGGCTGTTCGTTTGTCTCGCTAAAACTCGAGAACGGCTGGGCCGATTTAGCTGATTTTGGTTTTGAAATGTTTGTCGTAGTCCAGGGAAAGTTTACCTAAACGGTGAGAAAATATGGAAAAATTACGAGGAAGATATGGCAGGAGAACGTCTGTCGGGCCCACTAGTATCTAATAAGAATAGGTTCCGGCTGCGAGCGAACTACTACGAAGCCCCAGTCGCTTCACATGGTGAGCATGGTGGCATTTTATGTGTATTAATCATACGTAGCTATATGATGTTATGGATTTATTTTATTGTTTCGGCCACTTTACGAGCTTGATTTTTTTGTGGTGTTTTTTGGTGACAAAAAATAATAAATAATACTTAAGTATGTTTTTGTATCGAATAAGATAATCCGGCAACGAAGGTTATTTTTCGACCCAGGTCAATCAGGGTGCGGGCCTTGAGGCTGAACATCCTTGCCCGGGCATTTCCCAACAAGTAGCGCCCTACTATCTGGATCATTTTATTACACGCCTGACCAAAAAAAGGAGTGCGATCCAGGTAGACTGTGTATTACGTTTTTTAAATTCAAGGGGGAACTCTTTAATTTTCCGGGATGAAAAGTAGCCTGTCCTTCCTCGTGATGTTACCTTCCTCTATACCAAATGTTAGGTCATTCGTGGGAATGAGCATTCTTTTCTATAACAAAATTCCACAACCTATTTTAAACTTGCCTATACACAAATTTAAGAAATCCATTAAATGTATGCTCCTAAAAAAAGCTTATTATACTGTTGAAGATTATGTCAATGATAGAGGAGCATGGATTTGATCGCTCCAGTTACTTACTTATGTACTTATGTACACATTAATATAATAATTATTGTAAATGAATTATTTAAAAAGAGCAACCACCGAGTTTCTTGCTGGTTCTTCTCGGTAGGAATGGCATTCCGAACCAGTGGTAGATTCATTCACTTGACGATTCAAAAGTACTTGTAAAAGTTTATTTGAATAAAAAAAACATTTAATTTTGATTTGATTTTGATTTTATCAAAAACGATTATAAAATTGGGCCGTTAAAGCGTAGCAGACAGACAGGCAGGCACATTTTCGCATTTATAATATTAGTATGGTTGACGTCCAGTCTGTTCGAACGAAACGGTTCTGCTCTACGTTTCTGATTCGAACCGCCAGGATGTGGAATAAATACCCTTCCAGCGCGTATATTCCCTACCACGTATAACTTAAGTACCTTCAAGGCAAGGGTGAACAGGCATCTTCTAGGCAAGCTCCAACCAACACCTCATCATTGCTTTGTAATAAGAATGATTGTCGTCAAGCGCAAGCCTATTATTTCATTTAAAAAAAAGTTTGGATTGTGGTGGTGCAGGTGGCCTGCCTCGGTGGTCTAGTGGTTCGCATGTTCGATTGTGGCCGACGAGGTCCCGGGTTCGAGTCCCGGGTCGGGCCATAATTAAGTGTTGGGTTTTTCGGACTAGAAATTCTCAGTACTAGCTCGAAGTACCGAGAATTTATAGTCCGAAAATCTATTTAATTAACTAGGAGTTAAGAAGTTGGCGGTGGTTCACCGCCGTGCCTCGGACAGCACGTTAAGCCGTCGGTTCCGGCTATTATCACTAATATGATAATAGTCGTCAAAGCCCGCCAACCCGCATTGGAGCAGCGTAGTGGGTGTAAGCTCTAATTCACACCTATGAGAGTGGAGGCCTGTGCCCAGCAGTGAGACGTTAATGGGCTGTAGTGGTGCAGGTGGCGCAATACATCGGCGAGATGTGCCGCTACCTGGTGTCGGTGGCGGCGCGGCCGACAGACGCGCAGCACCGCGTGCGCATCATGGTCGGCAATGGCATGCGCCCACACATTTGGCAACAGATTGTCGACAGGTAAGCACCTACCGCCGTTTTTCAAGACTAGATGATCCCCGCGACTTCGTCCGCGTGGATTAAGATGTATTGATTCCCGTGGGAACTCTTTAATTTTCCGGGTTAAAAGTAGCCCATGTCCTTCCCCGAGATACAAACTCTTGAACAGTGGATGTCCACTCTTGAACATTTAGGTGTCCCATAATGAGCCCAATAATATGCTTCGTGGAGTTTATATATATTATCATAATAATATTATGTACCTACCTACCAGATCTTAATATTGCAATGTACATGAAAATTTGAACTTCTAACACTATTAACAAATTATCTACTTAATTATGTATATTATTCGATTGTTCTCTATTTAGATACACTGCGTAGTGATGACACATCCTTATCCTTTAATTATAACTTCGTAATTAAACAATGTGCTCTTTTTGTGTTAATTGACTTGCTATTCATTGTTTAGGTTCAAAGTGCCGCAGATAAATGAAATATACGGCGCGACGGAGGGCAACGCAAACATCAGTAAGTATTTATCCTGAACATTTGCATAAGGCCGGAAACATATTTCCACACGTCAAATCTAAGGGCCAAAGCACGTGACTTGCGTACGAATGCGTGACGACCGACGACTGAGGGTGCGAAATGATCAATGATGACCAAATCCGCTCCGCTTTAGTGGAGAGGCTCCCAGATGAGTTAAAAAATCTATATATCCCAGCTTTTAGGTACCGAAAAGCGAAGTATAGTTTTAGTTTTTTCGGCCTAATCGATATACGTATTTTCTATGAGTTAAGCACACTTAAATTAGTAGCCGGATACTACATCGAGTTGGTTAAAACTAAACTAAATTGACAGGTTTATAAGCAGGGGCGGCCTTAGCCATTGCGAGGCTCTGGGCAGTAGATATTTGCGAGGCCCTTAGGCTTTGTGGAGTGTAGTCCAGTCTTTTTCGTCGACGTTTTTTTTGACGTGATAACGTCTTATAAATCGATGAACACCGCACGCACGAAAACGTTTCACGTTACGCCTAAGCCTAGCGCGCAAGTGAGAGCGCGGAACAACGATAGAGAGGTACGATCGGTGACGTCAGAGCTAGCAGTTCGAATAGAATGTTCTGCTACTGGAACGCCGTCACGCGAGCTCCTTCGAGAAATTGTAGTTATCACGTAAAACTATTGTCCGTAAACCGACTTTACAGACAACCGTAATTTTTTTTACCTTTTGCAGTTGAAAGCAATGGCATTTCAGATCAATAAATAGAATAGATAGTGGATTTTTATGTAGTTTGTCACTAGTTTGGATCTTCCTAGCCCACTTCCTATTGATTGATGGGACTGTTTTTACTTGGGCTGTAGCGCGAGGGCGCGTGGCCCCTGCAAGAGCGAGGCCCAGAGCGGTTGCCCTGCTTGCCACCCCCTAAGGCCGCCACTGTTTATAAGTTATACCACTGACTTTTGTTCAAAGCAATATAATTAGAGCTGTTATTTTGGATATAAAATAGTTTGCCACGGAGTGTAGACATATGATATTGTAATGTGTGTCTGGCCTTATTATTGCTTACATAGTTTATCGTGTGTGTGCGACAGATAGCATTGTGTGTTTTCGCGTTATATAACATATTATTATCATATTAATTTAAAAAAATATAGTTAATAACAATTTAAACGATAGGTTGGTGTTGGAAATTACTTACATAAGAGACCCAAGTCTCAACACAAAATAATATCGCAAGCTAATATCCACTCTAAACGAAACTGCATTTAGATTAATTTTAACCATGAAGTCCCAGGTATCCTGACAGAAGTGAAGGGTAGGTACTTATAACTCGAACTGTTTAAAGAGTTCATACATGCTTTTTGACGTGCAGGCATCTATTAACTCCATAAATGGGTCCAATGAGTCCAATATATTTCTAATGACATGAGGCTTCGTCAGGGCAATGAGTTAGGTAATGTTTAGGTAGTGATAGGTGATATATATCCGAAAATATTAATAGATTTAATAAAATCTGTGTACCTATAGAATATCTATGTATGTACCTACCTAGCCTTTATCGTAGATATCACCTTAGTAATAAAAAGATCGTTAGGAAAATAATAAAGTACCTGTTTGGTACCTGTACTATATAAAAGTGAAAAGTATATTTTAGCTGCAAACTACAATGTAGTCTAGCTAATCGTACGATACATCGGGTTACATTGTTTGCATTTTGTCACAAAGTCTATCCAAAAGTCAACGACCTTAAAATTGTTGGCAATTAATACTACGCAGCACCCTATTCATAGATCCGCAGTCTAGACAACTACAGCTAAGCTGGCTTGCTGTGATACAGAATTGTTATTATTTATATTGCAGTGTAGGTACGAACAATCAGGAAATGCATTGATCAATGCTTATGTAACAAAGATATTTTATTTATGATTTGTCATCATGTTTTTCTTTGTTCGGCTTTTTGCTAATAGTTAGGTATGAGTAGGTACATGAAGCTACCTGCATGATTAGGATTACCTTTAACCTACCAATTACCAATTAACAATCCTTACTAATCCTTACTAATATTATAAATGGGAAAGTGAGTTTGTTTGTATGTTTGTTCCGCTTTCACGCCGTAACTACTGAACCGATTGCTTTGAAATTTTGCAGACGTAAAGTTAGAAGTCCGGATTAAGTAATAGGGTACTTTTTATCCCGGAAAATTAAAGAGTTCCCGCGGGAAGTAAAACTCCTCAATCCACGCGGACGAAGTCGCGGGTATCAGCTAGTTATCATAATAAATGAAGACTTAGGTAGTACTTAATATATTTTCATACTCTTAGTGTGAGATCTATAGAGCGAAATTTGACTTTGCGTAGACTTAAGACTTGGTTAAAACGGGACAGAAATTCGTTACTTACATAATATCGTTAGTACTCCATCTCGTTTTAACTCTAAGTAAAGTCTGAGCCAAGTCAAAGTACGCTCTATAGATCTCAGCCTAACAGTTATTACAGTCGCTTTTATGCACGATCAAAAATATTTCTACACGTATATATTACAATGTTTTTTTTTTTTGACGTGACGTGGTTCATGTATAGTCCGTGTCACAAAGAAGTCTAGAGAGATGGTAGGGTTCACAGACCATACAACCAATTGACTGAGCATAGCGTGCCCCCTCACCAGCCAAACGTTAGCAGTATGACTGCTAACGCTACGTTTTGTGCCTATAGTCGCCCTCAGTCCGTATTCGACAGTGCTCGGGAATTGATCTAGTATAAAACGAAAATTAGGCCTCTCTGTAGCATTAAATGGCGTGGAAAGAGAAGCAATACCTCCAGCTATGTAAAGGATGGGATAACATTTCATAAGTAAGTGTAGTTTTGTAATAATAAATAAAAATCATCAATACGCAAAGAAATAAAAATATTTACAAAAATGAAAAGGAACCCGTTGATGTCTTTCAGTATTTCTTTGTCTTTCACATGTAGTTCTACATATCTCCGTCTCTTCCACGCATAGCCCAGTGTAGCCCGTGCAACTATCGATAAATTATATCGATAGCCTTAGACCACTTGAATGCCAATAAATTAATTTATTGAGTAAAAACTTATATTTCATTAAATTCCGAACAATTCTGAAGTAGAAGAACAGGTTTCTTATTTATTTGATTAAAAGTTGTTGTTGAAAACTTAAGTTCTTTAGTATAGAACTTGGGCAATTAAAAAAATATATATAAGTATCAGATAATTATGCATAATCATACATATGGTTGTATATTGCTGTTTGAATACAATTATTTGTATTGGTTTTCCAATAGGTACCTTCTGGTAATTTTTATCGATACATTTTTGTCGCGCAGCGGGCAGCCCAAGTGCCGCGGTAACATATACTTTGTACTTTTAACTGTGTAAAGTTGACCTTGAGTCAGCCAATGAGAAATGCTATTATTACCTCGTCCCCCGCCTGAAAGTGGTGAGATGTGTTTCAAAGCGAAAATGTGGCTATTAGCTCTCAATAGGTTTACTACTCGGTGGTAGGGTTACTTATTTACTTTTTGGTCATAGGTATGTTGGTTTCTATTAACCTGCCTACTACTTACGTGCAGCATGTCATTCGCTCATGTCATAATTTCGAAACAAGATACTTACCCGTGCTTGGTAAAAAAAAATTTGAAAAAAAATTTGTTAATGTTCGACTTCGGTGTTCCGTTTTATCTCTTGATCCACCTTCTAATATGATGTATGAAGTATCATGGTGGTTGTGTTTGCAGTAAACGTGGACAACACGCTAGGCGCGGTGGGTTTTCTGCCCAAGCTGGTGCCCACGTGTCTTCACCCCATCGCCCTGGTGCGGGCCGACGACAGCGGAGACCTAGTGCGCGGACCCGACGGCTTCTGCATACGATGCAAGCCTAGTAAGTATATCTAATAAGCGACCTTAGCGGTGCTAAGCCTAGTGGTTAAGTCACTCGACCTCCTGCACGTGGTAGCGGGTTCGATTCCCGGGCACCCGCCTCCAACTTTTCGAAGTGACTGGGTGAGGCATTGGGTCGGTGAGACCCCCGGCCCCTCTGGTGTGATGTCATATATTTTGCAATTTTACATCTAGAAATGATAAAAAAATTATCATTTAAAGTTTTGTTTCTCTTACTTACAATTTCGCACTTCATTAAACCCCTGATGTTTCTATAGGCCCAGCGGTTTGTTGATAGATCGGTCAGTTAGTGAGGACAAATCATATTATATGATAAAGAGCTAGGATATAGAGTACCTACCTAATCGCGTTGATAAAAGTGCTAAGGTACGTCCCATGCAACGTCTGCCGTTTTCAAAAATGTCGTTCATATTTTACTCATTGCTATGTCAAATTATGTTTAATTTGATAAATTCACGGGCGCGACGCATTTGTTGTTGGACCGTCACTCAATAACGTTCCAAGAAGGGAAGACAAATACACTCTACTAGAAAAAATATTTACCTGGCCCTTCGCTTTTTGTGAGAAACAGGTATAATTTAAGCTTGAAACACACTACGCATGACAGAACTGCAGGGGCAAGTGCCAACTCTTACCGATAAACGAACGTGCGGCACCGTAGGATTTGTGGTTTTTATTACTTGGTGGATAGATTGGAGACTGATAGCTATAATAGGAATATCAAACCTCGCTATCACCTCTGATTAATGTATCCAAACACTCTTTCGCTATTGGCCAATAAACATTACTGCTGTAAGAATATACTGTAAATTCAGTCCAATATTGTAGCATAAATTGATGCAGCTTAGTTTTCGCAAGCAACTGTGGGAATATAAACCATATAGACTTGAATATATTTATTGACTTGTTGTATCAAATGGGTTATTGACCCGACCACCTTAATCGTAGGAGGTTCAGAAAAGAGAACGATGTTGCCATGCGTAATAATACGTCTCGCCAACATTACTTGTGTTTACATAGGTAAAATAATCTTAATGTATGATAGATAATAATATATTGTTTTAAATATTTATGTTTGCAATTGAACAGCAACCATGCATGAATCACGCTGCAGTGCGCGAAGACGACTGCCCCAGTTTTGCCAGTTTGAATTGCGTTCCTTTTTAATTCACAACGTATCTAGCCGTTAAACACGTTCCGAGCTTGGACACACACGTGTGCGTTTCAGGCTTTATGTATAAGAATACAGCCTATTGCGCCGCACACCGGATTAAGTAGCGCTGCTCTGGTTTTGTTATTGGTGACACTAATTTATACTGTTCTAATTTGTTTTGCATTGAATTAAACCTGGGTCACGTACACATGACATATTAAACGCTGAACTGATTTTATAGGCAGGTAGCTAAAGGTTTTGCCCGCGGCTTTACTCGCAAAGCAGTGGATTGATTTCTGTAAGAATATATTAAATAGAAATGGCTATATGGCTGTACAACTACAGTCAGTGGCGTGCAGTTCATAGAGGCATAAAATCACTGCTTACCCAAATGAAAAAAATACGTCAATGCTCATTTTTCATCAAAACCAGAATACCTGTTTACTGGCTGTAAACAGGTATTCTGACCAGCTTATGCCTACCCCAGCTTCAAACCCTGTGCACGCCACTGAGTACATTACAGTATAAACTCCAACAGTTGTTATTGTTCTAAGTAGAAATATAATGTATCTACCCATTAGCCTATAAATGTTCTCATTCACCCATTTTCCGCCACCTTCTTAAGTTGTTCAGTCCATCAGCGATTTGAGGCCTAATTGTCTAAGCAAATTGATATTACTCGAACTGTTTACGGAGTTCATACATGTTTTCTGACGCGCTCGAATTATGCGTTTGACGAACGATTACGATTACGATTTCCTTTCACAATCGGGGGGCAGATCTGCCCACTGCCACTAATCAGCTTGCTAATCCTCTATCCATACAAAATTTTATTAAGTATTACTAGTACATATTAAAAGTTATTAGCCTAGCGATTTACTAATTTCAATACTCCTAGATCGATTTATTTGGGAACCAGGATACCTAGTAGTTTAATACTAATTTCCTAACTTAAGCGACCGTACCCTTGAATAATTTGAATTAGGTCACGCGGCGGATATTGTTTTCCTGCCTCTATGACCTCATCATCGCTCGATTTGGGAGTCGGAAGTTGGGATTTGGGACATCCATACTTAATGCAGGTAATGGGTCACTGATGCTAATACTCTACTTATGAACCTACTTACACAATCTCTAAACTAGGAACTTTAACCAAATAATTGACAGGTCTTAACACAAATAATGTTAGGGTAGAATAGAGTTCATGTACATTGATGTATAATCAAAATGGCATAGAACACTGCTATTTTATACCTACCTACTAGCAGATGAGTTGAAGTCCGGTTTGTCCAAAGCTCGATAAAGCAAGTTGGTCCACATAGTAAGGTTATCTCTTAGTTAGTTGGACCAATTAACTAAGAGATAACCTTTTGCTTAACCTACCTTTATGGTAATCAATCTATTTTTGCCCATTTGTTGTATTTTCTGGTCATACTTAAGCAGTGGCGTGCTCTATTCGGATCATATTTCAGACAGGACATGATGAAAAATAAACATTGAGTCTTTTTAAATAGGGTAAGCAATGGTTTTATGCCTCTACGTCGTGCACGCCACGGTCTTATTTTTCTGATTGAAGCCAATTGCGTTAAGACATGTTTACTGTTTATGGATCTTCTTTAAACTAAATGGTAAGATACGAGTATATGCCTTCAAGCTTGGTACCTGAGGCGTTTGTATGTTGATTTGTCGCCAGTTAAGAGTTAATTCACCATTCTTATTGCAGACGAGCCGGGCATGTTCATCGGTCTGATCGCGCAGGGCAACGCGTCCAGGGAGTACTACGGATATGTCGATAAGGTTTGTGTGAATACACTTTATACATAATATAAGTACCTTTTTTAAGATTGAGTTAAAAGGTAATGCCCCGACGGTTTCCCCATACAATCGTATTTATCTATTTTCTTCGTGGATAATTACAATAGAGAAAATATGCTTGCACCATAAAATCCATGTGTGTCCGTGCCATGTCCCTATGCTTTACTTTTTTCAATAAATTAATAATTTTAAGAAGAAGGAACCTTCAAAAATTGCAAAAATGGCTTAGTTTTTGCGCCATCATCCGACACGCAAACAAATTTGACAGATATAGTCAAAAAAAGAAAAACATACCAACATAGACTGAGTCCTTCTTAGATTATTCTAAAAAAAAATACAATAAAATCGGTTCAGTTTTGGAGGAGGAAACAGGAAAATACGAGAGTATGAATTTGATTGTTGATCATAGGTATAATCGATCCAAGCTGCTGTTGGGTGATAAGGGATTCTATTCGTGGAGCAGCGCGACAGCAATATAATTGTTCAATACCTATTCTCAAAGTTTCCCGTTGATGGCATTACCTCTTAAGCTTCGGTCTAACTGAGGCGAATTCCGCGCGGGACGTGACTAGTGACCAGTGGCGTGTAGTTCATAGAGGCATAAAAGCACTGCTTACTCAAATGGAAATATGTCAATGCTCATTTTTCATTATAACAGTCAGTAAATAGGTATTCTGACTAACTAATGCCTACCCTAGCTTCAAGCCCTGTGTACACTACTGCTAGCGACTATTTAGCGAGCGTTCACATTGGCGCGACTACTTGAGCCAATATAATATGAACGACATACGAGTTACTTGATACAATCGGCGCGAGCGATTTCCGTCCCGCATCCCGCGCGGGATTCACCTCGGTTTGACTGAAGCTTTAGAGTTTAGACTATGGAACAGACCTCATACATCTGAAGTAAAAAAGACTATTTTTCGAATTGGAATTATAGAACCATCTTTGGCAGTACCTAAAACTTATATAACTTGTTGCGTTACCGAGAGATGCCTCATGTATGAGTACCATCATGCATGATCAAGTTTGGTTAGTTGATTGATTGAAGTTATTGGTAGATAGAGTAAATGACTTTGAATAGAGTTTTAGCTAGTGTTCAATAATATATAGCCACCGCCTAAGCCAATCATTAGTCCAGATTCCTAGAGAAGTTAAGTTCCAACTATTACCTAAAGCTATAACAACCCTATAAGGGACGATTTATGGTTTGTTTACAAAGATTCCACATCGAATTTCGCTATATTATAGTGAAATGAACCTGTTATTTGAATTTTACAGAGCGACAGCAACAAGAAGCTAGTCCGCGACGTGTTCCGCAAAGGCGACGCGGCGTTCGTGAGCGGGGACATTCTGGTCGCGGACGAGTTGGGCTACCTGTTCTTCCGAGACCGCACCGGCGACACATACAAGTGGAAAGGGGAGAACGTGGCCACTGCTGAGGTGGAGGACGTCATCCGAGCGGCGTTGGACCAGCCGGCTGTCGTCGTTTATGGAGTTTCCGTGAGTTTTTGAAGTGAAAAGTTCTTTGGGCGCGTTGAGCACTTTTTGGTAATTTTTATTGAAATGTAAAACTTTTTTAGGCGCGTTGAGCACTTTTTGGTAATTTATATTGAAATGTAAAACTTCTTTAGGCGCGTTGAACACTATTTGGTAGTTTATATTTAATTTATTTAATTTTTAATTTTAATAAGTTAAGGAAACGTCGAGATTGTCGGATGCAGTGTGTGGGCGTGCAACAAATCTTCTTTCAATTATCCATACAATGTTCAAACAGCGATCATTTCGGCTGTTACAGGCAATTTATGGACTTATGACATTCTTTTATCATATACAGTGGTGACCTACTTGGCGAATCGGTGCGTTGACATTTTGCCAGCGAACCATTGCATATAGGTATGATAATACAATGGTTCGCTTGAATTAGCCTTTATTTGGTAACTTGGCTGTTGGTTAATATAATAAGTGCGAAAATGTGTATGTCTTTCTGCAACCATCTTCACGGTCCATTAGTATAACCGATTTAGAGGTAATTTGCTGCAAATATACCTACATCCCGAAAATACCCCCACGGGATTATAAAAGATCTGAATTTGGACAAGTTGCACGCTGCTAATGCCCACGACTTCGTCCGCATGGTTTAAGTATTTTTGATTCTCGCGGCAACTCCTTGATTTTCCGTTATAAAAAGTAGTCTATGCCACTCGAGGACTAGGACAACTCCTCCTAGGAGTCCTCAACTATGCCAATGCGAAAAATCACTTCGATTCGTTGCTCTGTTACGCACTTACACTTTCGCATTTATAATAATTAGTATGATGATATGAAATGAATTATTAGAAACGAATAATTTGTGTGCAAATTGCAGATACCGCAGACGGAGGGTCGCGCCGGCATGGCGGCGGTGGCGGTGTCTGCGGACGCGTTAGATTTGAAGGCACTGTCGCGCGCGCTCGACCACACGCTGCCGTCCTACGCGCGGCCGCTGTTCCTGCGGCTCATGCCCGACATCGAGATCACTAGTGAGTGACCTAGCCTTTTTTGAACTGAAAACTTCTTTAGGTGCGTTGAGCACTTTTTGGTAGGCGGTAAAAATGTAGATTCGCGTGACCGTGACCGACATGCTCGCGAACGCCGACATGCTCACGTGGTTACGAAGACAAAAGTTCTTAAATATAAATATACTACATTCGAAATTAAACTTTAATGCCTTAGTGTTAAGGTAATAATTTTAATTAAAAAAAATCGTTTTCACTTCTATCGGCAATCCCTATGACTGCCAATTTTTTTTATTCCACTACAAGTTAGCCTGATGGTGATGATGCAGTCTAAGATGGTACCGGGCTAACCTGTTAGGGGTATGGCAGATATATTAAACCCATACCCCTAGTCGGCTTCTACGCGGCGTCGCACCGCAACGCTAAATCGCTTGGCGGTACGTCTATGCCGGTAGGGTGGTAACTAGCCACGGCCGAAGCCTCCCACCAGACCAGACCAGAGAAAAATCAGAAATTATAAATTCCCAAGTTGACCCTGCGAATCGAACCCGGGACCTTCCACGTTAAGGCAACAACACTCAACACTGCGTCAGGGAGAGAGATCTTCTGTCTTGAAACATTAATAAAAATGCAAATAAATCATCATAATAAAAGAACTAAAACTTTAATTCGCTATAATCCGCCACAGTAAGTAAATCTATGTGGTACAGTGTGCATCTTGCACTTGGAGTTTGCGATATTCACCACACCACACAAACCTTCCAAATTATTCTTAACATTCTACGTGCATTGTAGAGTCAACATACAATCTCCTGAAGATGCTCCAGTGTCGGTAAAACGTGTGTTGAGAAGATTTGTGTGGTGTGGTGAATATCGCAAGCTACAAGTGCAAGATGCACACTGTACTACATAGATTTACTTACTGTGGCGGATTATAGCGAATTTAAGTTCTAGTTCTTTCATTATCATGGTCTGCCGCAAAATAACGCCTGCTTCTATCCAACAAATAATCATCGTTAATTAGTATTAAATGTGAAGTGCTACAAAGCCCACGGTGTGCGTCCAATTCCTAAAGCACGGTTCAAACAGATCAAACAGTCGATGAAGATCTCAAAGTAGACAGATCAATAGGTACTGCGGGGTGACACCGACAGGATTAAGGGAGTGCTTATATCGAATGGCAAATATTTTTTCTACTTAATAGTAGATCAGTCGATCACGTACGTCGATGCAGGTGTTATGGCCATCTAGAATTTAGCTCTAGAGTCTAGACCATTCTCAGATACTATGGGTGCCATTTCCCTCAGAGCACATACATCTAACTTATAGCCATTTATTATTCGAGTCGGTCGTCCAGCCTCCACACCCGGCCTGTTCCGATCCTGTACAATTCTAGCTGCTTATCCGACTTTGGTACCTACTTAAGGATCTGGCATTCACGCCCGGTTTAGTTTTGTCACGGTCGGATATACTAACGTTGAAAGAAACGAAGAATTAAATTTCTAATAAAATCACCAATTAATACAAACTTGTTTTTCATTACAGGCACATTCAAACTAAAGAAACGGCAATACCAGAAGGAAGGTTTCGACCCTGACGTGATCAAAGACCCACTGTTCTTCAGATTGGGAGAAACTTTCATGCCACTCACCACGCAGCTTTTCAACGATATATGCAGCGGTCGCCATAAGCTATAGAACTTTTACACGACTAATTTAGCACTAAAATTTTCTGTTCAATGTCGAACCTGAGTTAGATACTATCGCCTGAGCGTCTAGACACTTTAGAGGTCATAGCTTGTAAAGCAGATCCTCAAGATTTCCTACAGTAGCCATGAAATGTCAAAAGCCGCAATCGGACGCCCGAGCCGACCTTGAGCGTTTCAATAGATGCCTGAAGCAAACATGACCTGAAGTGAGAACCTCATCTACCAGTATTAAAATGTGAATTAAGTTGTTTTCGTACTGTAAAAAAAGCTAACGTCAATTCCGACCTTCTGATATCAGCAGAAATTCATCATTGCATTCCGATTTCCAGTACTATACTATATGCCGTTGCATCTCTGTTGCATTTGTTGTGATGGTTTAGAATAATTTAAAACTGCAGTTTAAACACGTTGGTTTCTTCAAATATCACCTTCCTTCATACACAAAGGCCCTAGTTTTAAAACTCGGGTTTTCAAATGTTAGCACCTATAAATTATGCAAGCTATTTAACCATAAGGGAACGAAAACGCTCACAAACTCAAATTTATTTGCACGTGTTTACTTGAAAGCTTTATGTAAGGGGAAGTAAACGATAAACAATTATTAAGGTGGTCCGAGACCAGTAATATTGAAAAGAAATGTATGAAATTTAGCATAAGTATAGTCAAATAAAATGGGTGAGACATAATAATTATTTTATACTTAAATATAATAATTGGGATTTCAAGGTATAATTTAAATGATATAATTTAAATAGGTCATTTCATGTCATACTGTGATGGGAATACTGAAATTTAATAGTTTGTAAAGGTAAAGGGTAAAGCAGAGCTGATTTAAAGAAAAATGTTGTCTACCTACCTAACTAAGCAGAGGCCTAAAATGGGTACCTATTTTAAAATGGCTCTTGTTCTCATTTCAAAAGTAGGATAATTATTATCTGTATATTGTGACTTATATGCTGGTTCAAATCACGAGTCAATTTAGTATGTCATATCGTAGATTTTTCTTTAATTCACATCTACAAAGTACGCTTAGAAAATACTTTAGTAACCAAAGGTCGGCCGGTTTCTGAATTGAGAATTTCATGTTGAGCCTGTCTCAAAAACTACTTAAGAGGCCGGGGAGAGGCGCTCGCAACTTCTATTCGAACCGCAAATATAAATTTGCCGGTATATTGCTATCTCTATTCGGCTGATGACACATGATAGCGTGCAAGCGCGATAGCAATATGAGCGTACAGAGTTTGTTATACATTTTGGTCTTGATCCCTGAATACCAAAAATTATGAATGAAAAATTGTTGTGTTTTTAACTTCGTGTTATGTTCCTGATCAATTAGTACGTGAGATATCGTTGGTTTTAATATGAAACCAATAAGGAGAAAACATGTGATTTATGTCGTAAAAACATGCAAAACGCAATGTGCTTACATTTAATTTTGGGAAAGTATTTTGAAAAAATATTTATCCAGGGACCTAGATAAATACAAGTTCAATCATAATAATCGCATAATATGGTGGAAATATTCTCGAATTACAAATAATTTTGGTTTTACGTTTGTATGGGCAATTCATTCTCCGCTGGCACCATAAGCATTCAAGCAAAAACAGCAAGTTCCAACTCTCAAACCTTACAACTCTCAAACCTTACACAATATCAATTAGTCCTTAAGTAGTCTTTGAGACAGACTCAACATGAAATTCTCAATTCAGAAACCGGCCGTAAGATAAGGAAATTTTTGTTAAAGATAACGTTGATCAACCATTTAAGAAGTCGTCATGGGAAACGTTAATATTCTATGTACTATGTAGGTACTTAATCTACGAATTAGTATACGTATCTATTGATTGCGAATGTTTTCTACACCAAGTACCTATTGGATGTTATTGCCGAGAGAAGCAATGTTGTGACACACTAGTAGATATAAATTATATAATTAAATAGCATTTTGCTAACCATATGTAGGAAAATTTCTGTAGATCACATTCCGCATTCTAGTCTTTTTAAGTTATTTGTACGTTCCTAGGCTCATAGCAGTTGCGAAACATTGGTATGTTACTGAAATTGTTTTTAATAAGTACAATTAATATTAGGTACTAATTCGTGCCTTGTCACAAGGACCGCGGGAATGGGCTGTATCAATTATTGCTCTGAAATTAAATTATTGTAAGTTGTAAATAAATAATTACAAAGTGTATGAAGTTGTTTTTTTATATCACAGCCCTTCCACATATTTCGCTGTGCAGTGATTCCGGTCTGTTCCTCCTTCTCCGTCTACTCAGGGGGACAGATAGGGACAAAAAGTTCATCCCCCTGTTGCCAATGAGGAGACAGATCGAACTATGGGTCTATAAGAGCGTTCCAGATTATCCGATCCGACATCAGGGCAAGTAAAATGTGTGAGCCGATATTGGAGTGGACAATCTGAAGGGCAGGTAGGTACCTACGTAATAATTCATACAATTTACTAGCACTGATATCGGATCGGATAATCTGGACGAGATACCGGGTCAAACCTGTAAGTGCGATAGTGAGAAGATCTTAATCAGCTCCGTTTGTCAAAAATTGATAAACTCTTACCTGTTTGAGCGTTTCCAGATTATCCGATCCAAAAACGATGTCGGGGCAAGTAAAATGTATGAATTGTCTCTATCGCACTGACCGCTCCGATATCGGAATCTAACTCATATAGAATCGGATACTCTGGAAACTCAAAAGATGTCCTAAATGTCGCGAAGAGCATCTATGTAGGTACTTATGTACGTAGATGCTAGCACAAGACGTGATACCGTTACCGAGACCTCAACTAACTTTGTTTAGCTTAGCTCACGTAGCTTGTTTACACCCAACTTACGACCTAAGCAACCTAAAATATCTGGGAATCACCTTCACCCCCGGGCACAGTGAACTGGTATCGTCGGGTTTAGCTAGCTCACATAGTTCAGTTAGTTTGCTTAGTAGTTCGCGCTATGAACCGATGTATGAAAAGATGCCGCAGCTATGTGATCGAAGCTATACGAAGTTAGCTTCGCGGTGTAGCCTGCGATTTGAAAACAGTTCGATCTAGCCGTTTGACAAACGTTAAGCTCTCTATTAATTATGAATTTCTTACATGATGGGGCCTCTGATCAGAGGTGCGTTATGTAAGAATTTGAGCTCTAATTCAATGCTGTTATGGTTTATTTTACTTTGCAGCCAAACTTTGACGATTTGATCGGCAATTCTTACATAATCGCACATCAGTTCAGCACACACCGGAATGGAGTCCTGTTCTGTAATTTGTAAACTCAAAACTGCGTTTTTTTCACTCATCTTGGCGCAGGGCGCTGTGTGTGTGTGCGCGCAGCTTCGCTTTGTGTGGCAATACTGTGGCAATGACGCAGGCAGCCATCGCAACCAAATCGAATTGCATTACCTTTTACAAGCACGTAGTGTCACGCGCGATGAATTAAAGTGATATGTTTAGAGGTACAGCTTCTGAAGATAGAGCTGCCACTTTGGAGGCACAGATACGCCGGCTACTAACAGTTTATAGTTGTACGCTGCGGGCCGCGGATGTGTCGGTCCATCATTGCAACACCCGGTAAGTGCGAGTACATAAATTTAAAATACTAATTTTACATTATATTTTAAATAATTTCGTAAAACATGAAAGTAAATAAATAAAACAAAGTTATATATTAAATAATAATTTATTTTAAATTTTTTTAAACAAACTCGACGTAATATTAAAAATAAAATTGGGGTTTACAAGAGATATATATATTATAATTTAATAAACAAAAACAGTAGGTACCCACATTTTCTTTATATAAACATAAAATAGTATATAAGCAAAAATAGGATTGAAAATGCTTAAGCTATTTCCGCACTGCATTGATCCTAGTATGAAGGGTTTCTCGCGTTTCGGATCGGATGCAGTGCGAAAAGAGCATTAGAGATACATAGAAGACAAAATGAGCTTATACCTTCTTTAATTCGGTTTATTATTTTTTTAATTCTACAAAAAAGAAAATGTACAACATATGTATAACAACTAGACAACATTCAATGCTAGCGACTTAAAAAAAATACTTTGATTTTACTACCTAGCATTAATTCGAGAAAGCTATGACTAGATTCATAACAATATACAAACAAGATCTTTTAATTAATACAGTATCTAAAAAAATTGTAACAATCGGCACTGATTAAGTAAACTCCTACAACTTTCAGATCGTATTTTTAGTTATTGTGATGCAAAATATACTATTATGTAAAATCGACTTTGCGTCCATCAGCTTACTTAATCGTATCGTAATCAGTAATTAATCATTTGCCCTTTTATTTACGTGTATGCCAATAGGGATGATGACAATTCAATCAAATCAGCAACTCTTTATCAAACTTTAAAACGCACTGCGCTAGTATGGAAGTTGTATGAAATTCGCAGTTGTGAGTTGTGACGTCATCAAATTTCAACGCACTTTTTCTTTAATCTATATTTTAAAATGGTTATCAAACTTAAAACTAACCGGGGATGTGAATTTTAGGTCTTTTGGAGGTCCGTCTATTTAATAATCAGTTATAAATAATTTATTTTTGATATAGGCATCATCCCTATGGCCAGAGCATCATATTGGCATGCCACAGGGGGCCGCATGGTATAATAATTTCAAATGTAACAAGGATCTACAGACTGTTGTATCGTGATATTCTAGTTCTAGATATAAAATAAAACGCCATATGATATATTATGTGTGAACCCGTATCGTAAAAAGAATAGCTGTCGCCTACATTTTACAACAAGTCATATATAAAAAGATATAGTCCGACAAATTTAACTGACCCGGTGATACCGTCGCTAGTATCTATGAAAAATAAAATAAAAACAAAAAATTAACAGGCATAAAAATTAGTTCCAATTAGTTTGGCCACCGGGTCAGATAAGTTTGTGGGACTGTACAAAGGTAGTGTTCTGTTGTCTTCAAAATAATTGATACTTCTGTCATACTATTGTTTGTTATTAAAATTTTATTTTATTTTATTCTGTCAATAAAATAGTTTTCAGCAACACAGCGACAGTAATAGGTTTTTTAACTAGTAGGTGTAAAAGTTTTCGCGAAAGGAATATATGATCGGTCTTATAAAACGTTCTTAGCATAAGTGTATTTTATTTTCAATACAGCGCAATTTTTTTTGGTGATCTTGTTTCTATGCGCATGAATTCTAAAATATCTGTACTTATATATTAAATTTTGACTAGCAACTATTAAGGCAACATTATAAAATATCTTCCATTAATTAAGTCTATTAATAACACCATAATCTACTGAAAATAATAGCTACAACAGCAAATAAAAATTGAAAATTTTGAGTAAACCCATACAATCTCCTTTTTCTATAGCTAGGCATGCATGTACTATAATAGCTATACACTTACGGCCTTACTAATAAACGTTGGTAAGTGAATGTTTAGTTATACCATGCTCATTGTCTTCTTCTTTCCAATGTCCTGATGATGGAAAGAGAGTAATCAGTATTTAACTACTATCATATTCAGATGCTATTAGGATGACAGTTAGCATTCTATCCTTTTCTCTCGATCTCTCGAAAAAGAGTTAAACCTATTTTTATTATCATAATAGCATCTGGATCGGGTTATATAATATGTCACCGTAAAATTATAAAAACCGTTAGATTGTAATCTAACGCTTTTTATCTCGTTATATTGTAAACTGTCGAACGATTGTAAACCGTAACAACTGCTTACAATTTAACGTATTTTTTTTCGGTAGATTGTAATCTGTTATGCCGCGTCCACACGCTTGGCACTTGCCGCAAACTCCAAACCTCTACAAACGTTTGGCTTGATTTTGGGAATCAAACTCCGCCATCCACACGCTTGCGAGCGCGTTAGTATGTTCTGAACAGGCAAGCTTGACGGACATCGAACTTGTGTCGGCTTTTACATTCGGTTTAAATTATCTTACTAATATTATAAATGCGAAAGTTTGAATGGATTTATGGATGTATGGATGGATGGATGGATGTATGGATGGATGGATGGATGTATGGATGTTTGTTACTCAATCACGCCCCAACGGCTGAACGGATCTGGCTGAAAATTGGCACAGATAATATAGATTATAGTCTGGAATAGCACATAGGCTACCTTTAATCTCGGAAAATTAAAGAGTTCCCGCGGGTACCACAAAACCTCGATCCACGCGTACGAAATCGCGGGCATCAGTTAGTTTTTATTATAAAAAGAAGAAACTAAGTGAAAGAAAACGAAAAATACGACAAAGAAGATGGTGGATGTTAAAAATTCATAGAAACCGTACCAGGAAGTTAAGGACTTCTTCTCTGGACCAGTTACTCATTTTTTACACACGTCACACACACGTCAGTTCGCAGACAGTGCTCGAACGAGACTGAGGTAGTGAGGTCCGCGCAAACGTGTGGACTCGTCGCAAGCGCTACGGCAAATTCCCTTTGTTTGTGAACAAAAAACCGACACTCGCCGGATCGGCTACAAGCGCTTGCAAACCTACACAAACCAAGCCAAACACTCTATCCACACGTTTGAATTTGTGATGGCTTGTTGAGGTTTGGCAAGCGTGTGGACGCGGCATTAGGTATAATAACCCGATAGAAAGAGACAAGAAAACGTAAATACAATGAATATTTCAAAAATTTACACTCAGAACATTGAACTTTTCACAATCTTACGGTGACATGTACACACCTTGCTAACCATCGGTTATTAGTAAGAAGGTACGTTAGGCGTTTACTAATAAAAAAATACACTTATTACATATGGCCTATATAAATTTTGTTTTACATTTGACGTGTATCTATTTATTAGTACGGGCCAATATATTTTGATTTTATTATATAATAATACTATTTTTAATGAAGACAAGTTGGAATGTGTGTTTATACTTTAAAAGTTTAAGCTATCCGACTTAGTACTTTTCAATAATAAGTTATAAAAAAACAATCACAGAAGTCAATAAAGAAGAAAAAAAAATCAATAAAGAGAAAATATATTTTAAATTATATACTTATTAACTTTAACATAACATAATATCACGAAGTAATAATCCAGTAAGGAGCACATCACAAAATAAGAGTAAACTACTATTTTGATTACTACTAACTTAGGGTGATTAAAAATATAGGTAGCTAAATAATAACTATATCTGTTCCTTTCTGGTGTTCTTTTAATATACCTACATATTAGTTTTTTATTAATTAAAATTATCAGGACTTTTCAATTCCAATATTGGTGGAACTAATATATCATATTATGATACTCTTTTTATTATTTAGTGGAAATTTTATGAGCAGATATTATTTTGTCTTTCATCCAAATAAAAAAGACACATTTTATAAACCTTTTCTAATGTTTATCGAATGTATTTTTAAAGCATTCAACAATATGAACAATACTGAATGAGTAAGTCAAATACCTATTCATATTTCATGACATGACCTATGAAAAGATTATGGTCAGATCATGACATCTCATAATGCTAAGGTGAACACATGCCAGTAATTATATATAAGTTATAAGCTTGTGTTTAATAGCAAAATACCAAAACTTGAGTCAGGGTCAGATGCACCACACGTGTTTATGGTTAACGTTAAATTTGACCATCAAAAGAGACTTTGGGTTACAAAAATCAGAGTTGTTATACTTTTTATCAAAATTTTACTTATAACCCTGGTGATGGATGTGTAAGAGTTGAGAGTCGCCAGTTACTGGTCGCCCCCGGTGCTCGCGCGTAACGCCATATTATTATCATGTAAGGCACAGCATCAATAATAAATAATTGATAAATAGTTGTGCGTTTGTAATAGGGTTGTAACGGAAACTCGCCTCCGCCCCCGTAAGAGCGGAACTTTCGCAAGAAATCGTACCTCCGCTTCCGCATCCACGTCCGCCGTTTTTTTTGCGGAGTTGTAACGGAGGTTTATTTACGTTAACTTACAATGAGAGAGGTACAAATCGAAGCAGGGGACGTCAATTACACCATTACAACAAGCATAAAGGCAACTGTCCTTAGAAGAATCCTCAAAACAAAATCAAATATGGGATTTATCGCATCCTAGAGCAAAGAAAATGGACGATGTGTGGGAGAAATCCACCTCCACCTCCGTTAACCTCTGCGTTCGCGGAGTCACCTCCGCATCCGTTAAGAACGCCTCCATTACAACCCTAGTTTCTAATTCAAGTCCTACTAATCATGTAAAGATGACTTGTGCCACTCACTTTGCTTTTCTATTGGGCAAGTTTAATGATACAAGCATAACGGTAACTGTCTATTGTGCAACTGGCCTTTGATATGATTTACACGCGTCACATGAGTTCGTCACAACTAGTCGATGTCGTCATTATTAGCTACGTACTGATGTACAGGCGGCGTCGGATCAAGTGTTGAGGGAAGGGAACCAGGCGGACAGGCCGTTGCGAGCGGGTAGAGCGGCTCGCAGCAACGCCTCCTCGTGAGCCGACAGACGTAACAGTACCGCGAGCGCGCGCGTTAACTGACGCGCTTCCAACTCTCGCGCCGTGAGGAAACGTAGCACCACGTGTTTAAGGTATCTGGAAAGATGATGAAAATGTATTTTTTTTTTTATCCACTACAAGTTAGCCCATGACTGCGATCTCACCTGATGGTCAGTGAAGATGCAGTCTAAGATGGTAGCGGGCTAAACTGTTAGGGGCATGGCAGTTATATTAAACCCTATTCGGTTTCTACACGGCATCGTACCGGAACGCTAAATCGCTTGGCGGCACTTCTTTGCCGGTAGGGTGGTAACTAGCCACGGCCGAAGCCTCCCACCAGGAATCAAACAATCAATAAAAAAATAAATAAAATAAAAATATGAAACTAGAGGTCTATGGTTACAAGTAAAGTTATTTAAAACTATATGTTGAAAACACCCTGCGAATTTCTGGGATCAGAAGTTGCCTATGTCACTCTTCAGTTTTATTACTTTTTACCTATATTCCTGCAAAATTCAGGTCGATCCGTTGCGGCGTGGTTGAAAACACATTCGCATTTATAATATGGGTAGTATTTTTTTTTTCCACTACAAGTTAGCCCTTGACTGCGATCTCACCTGATGGTAAGTGATGATGCAGTCTAAGATGGTAGCGGGCTAACCTGTTAGGGGCATGGCAGTTATATTAAACCCATACCACCCTATTCGGTTTCTACACGGCATCGTACCGGAAAGCTTAAACGCTTGGCGGCACGTCTTTGCCGGTAGGGTGGTAACTAGCCTCGGCCGAAGCCTCCCACCAGGCCAGACCAGGGAAAATTCAGATATTATAAATTCCCAAATTGACCCTGCCGGGGATCGAACCCGGGACCTCCGCACGTTTAGGCAACAGCGCTACACACTGCGCCACGGAGGTCGTCAAATATGTATAATATATTATGTATATGGTCGGAGTATGATTATAGAATAAAAAGATTTTTTACTCGAATAAACTTTTGTGCGGGTTCGGACTTTCTACTGAGAAGAACTAACGCGGAACTCGGCAACTGTGTTTATTTTATTTAAATATATTAAATTTTATTATTTTTTAAAGTTTAATTCTCTATAATCCGAGTAGGTAAATCTATGTGGTACAGTGTGTATCCTGCACTAGTAGTTTGCGATATTCACCACACCACACAAATCTTACAAATTATTCTCAACTTACATTTGACTCCGACACCGGAGCATCTTCAAGAGATGTGACCCGACAATGCACGATTGTCTTTTCTCTCTCTCCCTTCTTTCTCCTAGCCTTATCCCATTATGTGGGTACAATACATGATTGTAAAAATATTAATGTTATTTATTCTTACTCACCGTCTACTTATATCTTGTTCTTCGGCAGATGTGAGATCCGATTTGCTGCTCTGTAGTTCGCGCTGCAACGTTTTCTTCATATCCGATATCCGGTTGTCTAAGGTTTTTATTTTCTGAAAATAAACAACAATATCAAACATTTTTGAGCACAAATAATAATAGTTAATGTTGATATTGGTAACCATCGATATATATGTAGGTACTAGATTGGCCCTTTCATAGAAAAAAATTGGGCGTCCAAGCTGTAGAGCGCGCTCCACACTTGTATAGCCCAGTCCTTTTCCCCGCCATAGCGCTGTCCCGCTTTTCAGACTAGATGGGTCAGTAAAATAGGTCTACATTCTTTGTTTGACAGGGCCCGTCTATATGTATATTGAGTTCGTTGTTGGTAACCTAGTATAACCAGCTACTAACCTTTATTAACCGACTACCAGTGGAAGGCATGCGCGGAAATATTGCGTGCAGTTTAAATAATAGTTTTACGAAAACCGGCCAAGTGCGAGTCGGAGTCGCGCACCGAGGGTTCCGTACTCAAGAAGTAGGTTTAATTACCTTTGTTAATGAACCGCAAAACTAACTTTGTTTGTAGAGGTTTACTGTTAATATCAAAAAATTACGTTTGTTGTATGGGAGCCCCCCTTTAATATTAACTTTATTGATATTTAATTATTTATTTTGAAAGGTATTATACAAGTTAATATTCTGTGAAAATTTGAACCGTCTACCTGTTACCGTTTTTAATATTGAGCAAAAAAATACGAAAAAAACACGTTTATTGTATGGGGACCCCCCTTAATATATATATTTTTTTAATTTTTAGTATTTGTTGTTATAGCGGCAACGGAAATACATCATTTGTGAAAATTTCAGCTTTCTAGCTATCACGGTCTATGAGATACAGCCTGGAGACAGACAGACAGACAGACAGCGGAGTCTTAGTAATAGGGTCCCGTTTTTACCCTTTGGGTACGGAACCCTAAAAAACGAAAAAAAAAAAGTTTTACGTTTTGCGTTTTAGAGAATAAAGGACGAGTGGGAAAGGCAGAGACAAGAAAACGCCTGAAGAGCCATCTTTTAAATGGAATGCAAAGATTTTACCTGAAAAATTGAGCGGAGAAGGGTGAGGTTTATACTCCGTAGGTTGGGTTTCATCCCCAATGGAGTCGTCGAGGAAAATCCACTTTGGATACCTCAGGAGTTCTAGAACTCCTGAGGTATCCAAAGTGGATTTTCCTCCTCCCCAGAGAAAAAAAAGTAACCGACTACCAAGAAAGAGGAGGTTCATAATTCGGCACGTATGTTTAATATCTCCTGTCTGGTCTCCGCCGCAAACAGTAGTTATCGACTTTTCCCGTTGTCCTAGGTGAACGACAAACACGGTAATGCGACGCGACAGGCTGACCGTTCATATGGCCTACGTTGTCGCGTAGATAAGTTTGTCATTTTCTATGGAGTCGTTGATGTAGTACATACCTTATTTTTATCACAGATTTCAGTTTCTAAGTCTTGTATGGATTTTCTTAGAGAAGTCTCGGTTTCGGCGAAGGATTCGATTCTTCTTTGTAGCTGCTCCATTTCTTTCGTTCTAGCGGCCTCGTTTTCTTTTATTATCATACATTCGGCTTGATTCTGAAAGTAAGTAGATTAAATCATTACCGCTTTATGGGTAAATCTCTGAAGCGATCTTGGATTTTTTTGACACGAATTTATCTTATAACAGGTAACTAAATTTCTACGCAGAACTGGCACCATTTGTAAGGGTTTTTACAAACTTCAGTGCATTCATCAAGTTTGGCGTAACCTTTATCAGTTATTTGATGGCAGATGACGACGCAAAGAACGAAGGTACGCGTCAAAAACATGCCCCAAAAGTCGATATACAATAAATGAATAAACTTTACAATGTTTTCATTCGTACATCGGAGCACCCGTATTATGCACCGTATTCGTCTACGCAGAGTGACGTATGACTTTGTTGCTGTAACATTGTGTGTGTGTCTTTAAATAAAGCCTCGTATTCACTAATGGACGAAATATGTACCGCGACACGTATCGCTAGAGTCTGACAGAAGTAACAATTGGCAAAAAGTCGCGAGACTAGATGGACTAGAGGCGACGTCAACCGACATCGCCCAACGTCGCCCGACAATTCTAGCGATACGTTAGTGAATATAAATAATTATTTATTGACAAAATTAAAACAAACAATTCTAAACCAACTAGGTGATGCCTGCGACTTCGTCCGTGTGAATTAAGTTTTTTTCATACCCGCGGGAACTTCTTCATTTTCCGTGATAAAAAGTAGCCTATGTCCTGCCCCGGTATACAACCTATCCCTGTAGCATAGCAATTTCATCAAAATCGGTAGAACGGATGGGCCGTGAAAGCGTAGCAGACAGACAGACCCACTTTCGCATTTATAATATTAGCATGGATAACTAACTAACTAACTAACTAAGTAACTAGGGGTCGTTAAGAACCTACCTCTTTGTGTTGCGCGATAACTGCCTCCAACTCAGTGATTTTGGCTTTCAGATCAACTATTTCAGTCTCCAAGTAGCGAACGTTGCATTGGCTCATCTCGACGCTCTGAGACATGTGTGCGTTCCGCAGCAGCGCTTCGTCCTTTTCACGTTTTTCCCTAAAATTACGCAAATTTTAACGATACATTTCCGACGTAGTTATAGTCGGACAAACTTATCTGACCCGGTGACAGTGCCGCTAATATCTATGAAAAATAAAATAAATACAAATACTAAACAGGCATAAAAATTAGTTCTAATTTTGGCCACCGGGTCAGATAAGTTTGTGGGACTATAGGTTTTGAAATTTGATGCGGGACAGAGCAGGTCATGTCTGTCGCCAGAATCGATGGGTTGGTCGCCGAGGCAGAAGTGTTCTAGAGTGAAAGCCGCATACTGATGCTGTCCCAAAAACTACTTTACATAAAAAGCTGTAACTTACGTACGAATTCAGGCAAATCCTGTAGTTAAACGCCAAATACTATTATCAGTCAATTATCAAACATAAATGAAATTAACACAGTTTATTATCCTTTAGCAAATCTTTAAAATGGTGTTCATAGATGGCGATACATCGGCAATTTTCAATCACCGTAGCCCTGTATCGGGCAGAATAAAATGAAACAAATAAACAAAGTGCGTGAAAAATTAGGTTCTATTGTACGTAGGATGCGAGATCTAAGTTCGGGGCGAACCACTAATATAATACTAGATAGATGGCATAAGTCTAGATAATATACTCACTTGTCAAACTTCCTCTGTATATCGATGTAGTCATGTTGCATGTCAGTCATAAAAGAGTTGAGTTGGTTGACCTCAGCCTTCTGCTCGTCGTACAATCGATTAGACTTCTCCACCTTTTCGCGGAGAATTTTCACGAGAGTCCTTTCATTTTCCAAAGCCTCCGATAATTCTCTATTTTCTACGATCAGGGCCTCGATGCGTTTCTCAAAATCAGCCGTCATTTCCTGTACGACAAAATATAATACTTAAATCCAATTTTGAATAAAGAAATTAAAAAAATATCATATTAGTGGTACCTCCAAATCGGCACCAGATAATATTATAACAAAATATCGCGTCCAACACTACAATGTTAAGCGTCCATTACACGATAGGTTGTGTTGTTAATTTTGTCACAGTCACTGTTGTGTACTGTCTACTGCGATGATTGATGTTATCACGAGAATCACTTATGAATTATGATTGACGATAATGGCTGAGGCATAAGCTATCGTCTAATGAACGCTTATAGCACTTTTAAATTATAATTTAATTTCGGGCACTATGTGAGAACTTAACGTAACTAAATTGTTTATTGTTCACAAATTACTTTCAAAATATATCATAACTTCACAAAACTGTATACTGGGTACACTAATAGTTCATATTCAATACAAATATGTAGGTCAGCAATAAAATGAACGTGGTGCAGGTTAAAATTCACTCTCTACTTTCATTTAAAATGCTTGACGTAACCCCTTCGAACACCTGTGCAAACCAGTTTAAATATTGATGTGTCGAAACTAAAAACATTTTGCAGCGTGAAGGTGGAAATACTTAAATGTTAATCAATTTAAAACACCATAACTATGCAAAATAAGAAAAAATAATCTACGATATTGCAATGCTAACTAGTAAATACTACTATGTTTAATACTAGTATGTTTATTTCATAGTAAATACTAGTATCTAAAAAGCTTCAAAACTGGTAAGCAACTCTACGCAAAACCAAACCCAATGCCAGTGGAGGTGAAAATAAAAATATACAATAAAAACAAACTATACTTTATTTGTCAATAAATGGTGCTTTGCTGATAAAAATAAAATGTATACTTAACTATTCCAACATAAATGCAAGCAATATATCTAACGCTTATCTATAGCTGACAATGATTTATAACATATTATTTATCTAAATCACTTACATGTTAAAAAGGTTTTAAAACTTATGTGGAATGTATAGTTTCAAATCAAATCACAAAGATGATATAAAAAAGTGTAAAAATGCCGTAGCAAAGTATCACCTCACCGCCGGTATCGATGATACTATGATGTATACCTATGTATACCAATACCGTCATGTGATTTCTCGTAATTTATCTAGTGTAGTTATCGTTTCTGATAAGAGTGCTAACAATGTTATCATGGAAATAACAATGAAGTGTAGAAGCAGGAAGCTTAATATTATATACTCGTGAGAACACAAAAGAAAAACATCTAAAATGATAGGTACTTATAATTTTACAAAAAATTACGCTAATTACAAAAAAAATATAGTACTTCTTCAATAGTATAATTATTATTATGCATTATAACAATTTTATATCACAAATATTTTAATAAATTTAGGAACCTTCGAAAAATAAAACATGACATGACAATAATGCTACTAACAGTGGAATTCATAAACGCTTGAAACGCTCGCCACCGAGACGTTTCAAGCGCTAAGTGTCGAATTCAAGCTTTTTGCATTTCATAGTCGAAAGAAACTCTCAATTTATTATTTCGCAAAATAAAGGAACTACATGTACTACACAGTACCTATTGACAATTCCAGAACATACGCTGTTCTAATATCCTCAATTTGAACAAAGATCTCTGGTTTAAAGAAGTTAGAATAAAGTTTGTGGATTAATTCATTTGGTTGGATGGCCTCATATGATATGTGCATTGCATAAGGCGAAAAGGAAGTGGCTAGCAATACAAGAATCATAATAGTAGATTAATTTCCTTCTTCAGCCTGGTATATCTATTTAATTGTTAAAATAGTATTAAATAAATTATAATATTTTGTAGTTTTCTTTATTACTCATTCATTAGCAGTTCCAATGAGCAGCAGAGATTTACAGCAGAGGTATCATGTTTGGTTTCATAAGTAAAGTCTCCAAACAATTATTTATTTGAATCAGGCAACTATATTTAAACAAAATATTATGATAACACATAAAATAACACGATACAATAGAATTCTTAAAATACTATAGATATAATTCTAAAAATAAGTATATTATAGTCTTATAAAACAGAAGAAATTCTTATTCTCGCTTCCCTGTAGCAGCGGTATAATATGCCCTCAGGCCAAAAGTCTGCACTGATGAACACGTCCTTGCACCAGGCCGGAACAGTTAGGACGTATGAGCTGAAGTATGTAGTTCTACTGGGAGTTCAGTTTATGGAGAGCAAGCTGCACTTTTGCTAACTGTGAACAAACATATCTTCGCGATATTTTTGTAGAGGTGCTCCAGGGCGATTCTTATACCTATCGGATCTACCGAATAATGTGATAATGATATACAAATCATTATGTTAGGCATCACGGCTATCAAGGTGGTATCATTCGTTAGTGTTTTACCACGTAAATTTCGAATTCGCTTCGGTCTGCTTTCTCTTCTTCACTAAAATTGGAAACTATTGGAAATTGAAAACCGCGTCAATGTTTGTTTGTAAACAAACATTGACGTTGACTTGAGTGACTCAGTGCGTCAAAGTGACATCCATAGAGAATTTCCACAGATAACATGTCAATCAATAGACAATATTCTGTACGTCTCCATTTCTTCTCCATTCAGCTAGGCGATTGTCTAGCGAACGTTTATGAATTGCAACAAAGGTTGATTCAACATTCAATGACTACGCGAATCATGAACGACATTTTTGCGGAGACTGGTTACCCAACGATTATGAATTCCACTATTAGACCTTTTGTGGACGAAAGTCGAGATGCCAAATTATTAATTTATTAAATAACTAACTAAATTATACAATACTATACTTAGTAGCTACCAGATTGCACGAGATACTGTGTAAATCAGGACCTTTAAAATATAACGAATCAGTGAAAGAAGCAAAACAAAAGTGTTGAACACTCCTACATATAAAAATTTTAACTATAATAAAAACAATATATTATATAGAACATAATTCGGATTGTACAACATTTATTCCAAGTTACCAAAATGAAAAGTTACTAATAATGCCTCAACCCCAAGCAAATCTAATTAATTTGAAATACGCTTTGTATTATTTTGAAATATACAGATTTGCTAATAACTAGGTGATTTTTGGTTGCATATGAGTTTAAATAGCATAAAGAATATGATTTGAACAACATACATTTTAATTTATAAACCGGCCAAGTGCGAGTCGGTCTCGCACACGACCATCGACAGCGGAGTCTACAGAGTAAGTAAGTGATATTTCATAAATTCATACAAAATCTAATTACTACGCATCCAGTTTGTTGATATGGCTTCTTATGTTTTCCGATAGTATTTTATCGATATTAATAAGCAAATTGATTAGATTTGCACGGTGCAGTGTCTATTCTCTGTCCAATCATTTATTTTACTTTTGCCAGCTCGATTCAATGATGTTCTGATTCGATTTTTGATAACAATCGACTTTTTTTTTATGAAGAAGTTTTAATCGATGTGACACTTTTATTTATTTTTGCTCAACATATTTTTGTTGTTTTATAAACATACTTAAGCGTTTAAAGTACTTATGACTAAGTATATTAATGTAAGTATTGAAAGAAATCATTTAACAGTACACTAAAAGTACATGAATCAGTCAGGTCATAGAAACCATCCATAGCCAAAGATGTATGGTGCTTAAAGGACTATCAAGACAGCTAGTATTGCAGCTCCGTGACTATTTTGAAAGGTAAGCCGTCCTTGTAATTACTAGATGAGTATACGAATTACGAAATCACGGATAAAAGGGCAAGTCGCTTCACTTTTTAACCGACTTCCAAAAAAGGAGGAGGTTCTCAATTCGGCGCGTATCTTTTTTTTTGTAAAAAACGATATCCGTCTATGGAGTGACACATTTTTTGTCGATGGCTGCCTGTCAATAATTATGAAACTTCATAGGCGTGCTTATGTCAAAAGTAAAATAAATGGTTGGACAGATATAATGAGGTTATCAGCGTAACATAAAGTGTGCGGACATCTAAATGCTGTAGAGGCTGGCACTCACGGCGGAGCGCTCCTCCGAGGCGCGGAGGGCTTTGAGGTCTCGCGCCTGCGCCAGCACCTCCGCGTTCAGCCGCGCCACCTGGTGGTGGACCAGTATACTATATTAATGTTACTCCCGCACAAAAAGAATACCACACTGTGGTATCGAGACGGGTCCTGCACGCGGCAGCGATGATATCACCCGCAGTGCGGACTCAAGAACAAAGATTACACCCGGTCTAAGGGCCCGTAGCCTCCAAGGCAGGACCAAGCCGACAAGGCTTAAAGTCATTCACCGGGGCACAATGTTGCCCCGCGCCCCACCCGGGTAAGGAGACTTGGCCTCGAAGCCCCTACCCCACGCCCACGCCGTTCGGGGCAAACGAAGAAGACCCGATGATGACCACGGTGGCCAATTTCAACAATTGTGGACAAGTGTGTTAGGTGCATTGTCTATGCCCTCAGCGCGGAGCTCTCCGAAGCACTGAGGTGGAATAACACAAACTTTTAAACTGAAACTTAATTCTGAACTGAGATTTTATCTCATCCTTAGGCTTGTCGGGAACACTACAACAAGCCACGCGGAAATTAAATGGATTCATAAATCGCACCTACCTACTCAAGATTCACTGTTCACAAAATATGATGTCACATTGGATGGTGTAGAGGTGAAGGGGTCGTCCCGCGCCCTAATAAATATGGATGTAAGAAACTGGCACAAAATTATTTATGAAACTATTCCTGACTTGTACCTACGTGATAAAAAAAACACATTGAAACATAACCTCGAATTCTCTGTCGTATTACATACAGCTAGTAGTTACAGCTAAATATTATAAAAATACGCGACATTCCAGTATGCAAACAAATGTCAACGATCTTACAAAATTTAACGCGTTAAAAGTCTAGTGGAAACTGGAAACATGTGAAAATAAAATATGTGCTAAATAGTGACGAAATCTTTAATTTGCTTAAATAATAAAGCTATCTAAATATTGGCTTAAATAGTACCTGATATTTATTATTTTGAGACGTTTACGAATCATGGAAGTGATACACAGTAAACACAAACTAGTTAAATCGTCATACTGTCAGCGCAAGGTGGAAAAATCCTGTGTGGGACTGACTTAACGCTTTTATAACATGAGCATGCCCAAGGAAATATTAGATCTGCCATTGCATAAAGGAGATCGGCGAAGTATGACCCAGCTAATTTAAAAACCATTCAGATTCAGAAATCATTTAATATTTTTTAATATATTTCAAAGTATTTTTCTGTGTAAACACCAAATTTTTAGAAGATGGGGATCAAAAATAAAAGTAATTATCAAACAATAAAAAAGTCGTTCTAATGGCAATACTGAGTAATAGATACCAGAGTATAAAAGTAGAAAGTAACGTGTCAAATGTCAATTAATTACTGTCAACACAATCAAATGTCATTCGTGGACCGTATTAGAGATGTGCCAACTCGGTAAAAACACGTTAACTCGAGTTGAAATTCAGGTAACTCGGAATTGAATTCGAGTTACATAACTCGAGTTAGCTTATAGAAACTAAGTGTATTTTATTTGTTACAAAATACTTTTTTACATATTTGTACTTCAATCGAACTCTCTGTTAGGACAATTATTATTAAGTATCATTGCTAAACTTCGTAGGTAGGATTGAAATAAAAAGGTTTTTATAGTTTACCTAGATAATAATTTATACCGTTCTCATTAGGGTCATTAGGGTTAATACACAATTATTTATGGTTTTAGTCTTAGTTTAGTTATAGTAAGTACCTACTCATATTATTTATTAACAAAACTATTTAGTTAGGTATATAGCAGTTTTCACGAAATAATATCAGTCTAACTTTATAATGTAGGTAGGTACATTACATGTACGGTACATGCTATTAATAGTTTAATCATCACAATGAAAATATTAATAAATAACTTTGTCATCGTTGGTGTCATTCGGTCGATGCAATGGAGGAGGTACGTAGACAGAGAAAGAGATATAGGCGTCAGCGTATAGTAATTAATTAACAAATAATTAATTAAAATTAATTAAAAACGTTAATTTAGTTCAAACGCCTTTCGCCTGAAATTCTCACGCGTTAGCAAATACTACGATACTTCGTGACGTGATTGTATCGCTACTTTATATATTGCTTCTGTCGCGCGTTGTAAATGCGACTAACGCCCAAAAGTAGCGATGCATAAGCGCGTTAGGGTTAACCCCCTTTTTAAAACAGTAAGAATAGTTTAACAACCATCAATTTGTATGTCAAAATATACTTACTGGCCGCGTTACAGCTATAGGTTGAATGTACCCAGCAGGAAGGTAACTTGTTTTTATGTAGGTAGGAAAGCGTATTACTATTTGTTACATAGTCAGATAATGTTAATCTGCAGTGCCTGATAGATTTTTCAAAGCTATTAAATGGTCATCTGGCTTAAAAACCACGAAATAGAAATGTAACCTCACATTTAACTATTACTACGAATATCTTTTTTCTCCCAACTTTATTTGATTGACTTTCATAAACTTTTTTGTTAGTCTGGTTTAGTATAAAAAGTATGAGAAGTTTGATGCGTGAACGTGAACCTCAAGTTTGGGTCAAACACTATATGGGAGCTCGCCGACCTCCTTTAAACAATGTGTCATAAAATATATTAGGTATAACAACACGTGGTGTATGTATTATTATAAACTAGATGATGCCCGCGACTTCGTCCGCTTGGATTAAGACTTTTTAATTCCCGCGGGAACTCTTTAATTTACCGGGATAAAAAGCCTATGTCCTTCCCCGGAATACAACCTATCTATATACTAAATTGATTCAATTCCTCAAAACAAAGTTTTATGGAAGCAGTCGGCTTTGTATTAAGCGTCCGCAACGTCAAATGTTATTATTTAAACAATGTATAGCGTTGATATTGTAATGTTTCTTTTACAATTGGGAAATCAGTTAATCACTGAGTTTCTGTCAACTAATAAACTAATAGCTCAAGAGGTACTGTATCCTGAAGTGGTGTATGATAAAATATCTTAAGATTATTAGTTAAAAAATAACAAACCTTAGCTTCGCTATTGGCGAGGTTCTGCTTAGTTTTGTCTAACTCTGCTGCCATACTGGATAGTTTCTCCTGCAATTCCTTCTTCTCTGCCTCGACTCTCCGTCTCTCTGTTCCCTCTTCACCTGCTTGCCGCGACAATCGCGCCACCTGCACCAATTTTTTTTAATATAATTTCTATAAATTACTTTACACTAAGAAAACAACAAAGAGACAAATGCTTTTAGTATTTTAGTAGTAATAATATCAGTATATAAAGCTGTTTACCTATTAGTGAATGAAGAACCGATTTTTTTAAATTCTATTGTGTCGCTCGATTATTTAGCTTTGTTTATGTCACCGTAAAATTGTAAAAACCGTTAGATTATAATCTCACTCGTGAAATTGTAAACTGTCGAATGATTACAATACAACGGATTATTTTTCGAAAGATTGTAATCTGCTAGGTTTATTAACCCGATAGAACCTAAGTGCCTATTTATTATTTATTTCGAACCCTAACCTAACCTACAAGAAAGAGACAAGAAAACGTAAATACAATGAATATTTCAAAAATTGACACTTAAAACATTGAATGGTTCACAATCTTTCGACTGTTTACAATCTATCGAAAAAAAAAGCGTTAGATTAAAATCTTACGGTTTTTACAATCTTACGGTGACATTTATAAGCTTTAAAGCCAGTGTCATGTTATTAAGTTTAATTGCTTCTTATAACACTTATTGTTCGGAATAGCCGTTCTAAACATTTCAACACTACAATCCAATACATAGTCGTAACTAATCACAAGACACACATAAGTACATTATTATACTGCCCACAGGTACAAACTTACGATTTGTATACAGATTTTAAAATATCTCACTTACTTTGAAATAACAACAGTAATTTATTTCAATAAAAACAATCCGTTCAACTTTTGTTACCTGAAAGGTACAGTTCAAATGCTTGTTTTTTGTAGTGTTTCTATTAGGAATGGAACGGCGTACCGCGTAATTGATTTGACGAACAATGATCAGTGTTAGTAAACGAGACACCAAATCTGCGCACAGCCATCTAGTTCAACGTCTCGATATACATACAAAAGAAGCAAATTACTTGAGCATTTTAAAATCATAGTGTCTTGTTTTGAATGGTTCAAAAATAATAAATCCACTTATAGTATTAAATAAAAAAGGATAGGGATGTTTCACTCTCTTTCTCATTAAGTAAAGTTAAGTAAGTACTCTATTTGAAAAAAATGAAACGGAGAAGAATATGAGGAAAATATCGTGTAATGCGTTTTTAAACATGCAAGCATGCATTACCGGCAAGCAAAGAGTTTAATTTTAATCTGTAGAAGTATTATAATAATTATTCTATCTTTTCCCCTATTTTGATGAGATAAGTAATAGAGAAGAAACATCAAGTTTTATTCTGTACATAATATAATACTTAGATAAACATTCAAAGTAACAATACTTACCTAGCAAGTGATTGATACCTCTATGTCTGATTTTCCTCAATAAAATCTTAACACTGTTTATTTATACGAAATTCCATTAATTACAATGGCATATGAGCCACGCTAGTTCCATTAAGCAAACGCTTTTTTTTAAAGTATTCAAAATTCAAATTTTTTTATTCAAATAAACATTTACAAGTACTTTTGAATCGTCGAGTGAATCTACCACATTAAGTTTAACATTATTTATTGATAAACCTAAAAAAATGATATATCTTTTAAGTGTGTCTATTAATGGATTTACGGGAGAGTTGACAAATACCAGTAATATTTATTCAAATAGATAAATAAATAATACAAAAAATATACCAAACCTCTTATGACACAACAAAAATCAAAGACAGTCAGCAATAATAATATTGAGCAATAACGTGAAATGTAAGTGTCAAGGTCACCTGTGTCTCTAGCATCGCGATTTGGCCGCTCCACGAGGTTTTGACGTCTGCGAGCGCCATCTTGGCCTCCTGAAGCTGTCGCGACAGAACCGCCCTCTCGCGGCACACGCGGTCAAACTCCGCGCATCCAGTCGGCTTCACTTCACGCTTGTCTATGACAGATTTTAAAATATTTTTCATAGAGTTTCAGTGCCTGTTGAGCCACCCGAAAGTAGTAAATTTCAGACGAATTTCAAGCGGGTAAAAAACTAGTAAGTATCATATTTGAAAACAACAACCTAGCAACTAAAATAAATAAGAAATACAATTTTAATAAAACTCGCACTTTCAATGCAGGTTATATGAAAAATATAGTGTGTGCCGCGGGATGAAACACGATTTCAGAATTCGGGTGATGGCAACTTTACCCTCGACTGAAATCGTCTTGTTTCACCCCTAAGCTTAATAAAGCCGATGCAGTGATGTTTGAGAAAAGACATGTCGGAGATATCTACCTCACCGTGATAGCTGACGGCCTACTAAGATGGCTTTACTAGGTATAGTTTTACGAGGAGGTACCATCGAGGTAGCGAGCCAAACAGCAACCGTGACGCGCCGTAGTGAAGTATCTTCAGCATGTACTTCTGCATTGCGCCTACACATTTCACTCATATTTGCTGGTTGAGTAACGTCGATTCAACACGGTTCGAATCAAAACTGACTTGGGAGATTCGAGTTTAAGTAAGTAAAAATTCATACAATAAAGGCAGTGGCGTGCGTGAAATTGAGGCTTACTCTAGTTGCCAAACCGCAATGCTTATTTTTTCTTATGACATGCCTATAGGTCGATTCCTACCCAAAGAATGCCTACTCTGACTTCAAAACTTGTGCACACCACTAAATAGAGGTTGTCAATAACATTTTAACTAAATTTAGTATGGTGGAACAGACAAATGGTGGCTAAAGTAAACAAATTATAAAATACCATCATCGATCATATGATGGTGCGGGTTTTCAGGCGGCAGCACAGCCTTGAGCAGTTCGAGCTGGTCGGCCAGGTCCCGCGTGCGCGCGTCTGCGGCGCCCAGGGCCGCGGTCAACTCTATGCGTTCGCGCGCCCACTCGCGACGACTCTGTTCAACCTCCTCCTATACATCAATTTAATAAAAAAATTGGGAAATTAAATTAACTTGTTATATATGATTTAATATATTGGAACCTGTCTTGTCTTTAGCACAACAACGTAACGGTTAAGCTTTTATGCCTTCGACGTTTACCGTTTTGTTGAAATGTGTTGGTGTCTTTAAGTAAAGGCAAAAAAAATATATATATTAGCGTTTGTCGACTAAAAATATTTGCTATAAATCGGAAAAAGGTATGAGTAGGTAGGTAAACTTGAATTTCAACTTATCTTCTGTAATTATTTCTTCTCAAAATAGATGATGAAATGAATAGAAGAATAGAATTGTTTTCTCAATATGGGGCAGTAGGTATATAAGTAATGTATATTAGAACAAGACTAAGACAATGAAAGATTTATTTATTTATTTAAAAACATATATATCAGGAATTTAAGTTAAAACTTTAAAAAATACTTCCAGTGATTGGATGGACGACATTAAGTGAGTTGCAGGTAACAAATGCATCCACAAAAATGCGGCGCGTGGAAATTCTTACAAGAGACCTATGTTCAGCAGTGAACATCTATCAGTTGACAGCTACTACGACGAGACAAAACTTACGGTGAGAGCATCAAGTTTGTCCTGTGCGTTCTCAGCAGCGGCGAGCCTGGCTCTTAGCTCGTCGAGGTGTTTTTCTGCTGCATCACGCGCCGTGATCGCTTGCATGGCCTCCGCTTGAGCGGTCCGCGCGACTGCTTGCGCTGCGAGCGCCTCTTCTCCTGTCATGACAAAAGACTATATGTTATACTAGATGATGCCAGCGACTTCATCCGCGTGGATTGGTTTATTTCCCTCGGGAACTCTTCAATTTTCCGGGATAAAAAGTAGCCTCTGTCCTTCCTCCAGGGATGTAACCTGTCTCTGTACCAAATTTTATCAAAATCGGTTGAGTAGTTGGGCCGTGAAAGCGCAGCAGACAGACAGACAGACAGAAACACTTTCGCATTTATAATATTAGTCTAGTATGGATTACTTAGTATAGTATGGGGGGGGGGGGGGTGACCGTATCAAGACTATAGGGGGAGCGTATCTCCGAGCTGGCAGAATTTTTAGTAATATTAGTACAAAATTAGCATGCAGCTTGGAGGTGTATACTAAGGTGTAGTTGGTGGTTGTAATGGTGTTGATCCACTGCAAGGATAAAATAAACATACTAAAGTGGTATTATTATGTTACATCAAGACACAAGCACATTTACTGTAGCTTGAAACTGAGGCAGCGTCTTGTTCAGCCAGGTCAGAAAATATGTACATACAAGTGTACCATTTTGGGTGACTGGTTTGGTGATTTTAATTCTAATTTTGTTCAGAAAACTTATTTGGAAAATATTAAAGGATAATTTAAAAAAGATTTCACTTCATATAGGGATGATTTTAACTGCCGCTTGTAGTCAATACTCATTTTGTTTGTTTCATACAAGACATACATGTGTCTCTTATTATAAGTACTGTTTCGACTCTACCACCGGTTCGGAAAAATAACCATGACCAATTACCATACCTTTTTACCTAACTAGTGGATAACTTACTAGGTAGGTAAGGTTTTTACCTTGAACAGCCGCCAAAGACAACTTCAGCTCCTCAATTTTCTGTTCCCAGTATAAATCCCTATCCTTTAGCTTGGCCTCTAGCTGATCGACGTATTGCTGTTGGAGCGCCGCCTGGTCCACTTCGCCGGCAGTGCGCTCCGACAGGTATGTGTGGAGTTGTGGAGATATTGACTGCAAATAAACATGTATGACATTTTATATGTAAGTCAAAGAGCTAGCTTTTTAGTGCATGGTTGACCTATATAGTAGCTGGTTTCAGCTACAGACACAAAACCCCAGGCTCGAGTCTCTCAGGTCCCAGGTCAAGCCTTAAAAGTAATGGGGTAAATTTTCTTTTAATGTGAATAGCAAGCAAAGGAGCCCCTGACACTAAGTGATTAATGCCACCCTCGAACATTTGCAGTACCTGAGGAACCGCCAAAGTTTTGGAGGCATTTTAAGAATTTGTTTATCCACTCCTGATTACCCCCATATTGTAGGTTTGAGGGAACACAACAAATGGAAGCTACCATTTCCATACCCATAGCTGCCTGGTTTATAGGGTTCCGTACCTCAAGATGAAAAAAGGAACCATTATCACTTAATTGTCGGTCTGTCTGTCTGTCTTTTCACCTTTTTTTCGAGAATGTGTGGATTGGGACGGGATCAAATTGAAATTATAGTACATGCTCGCGATCACACACAATTCACAAACTTACACTATACTAAACACACACACACACATACATACACGTCACATTATGCTTGTACATATGCTAATACACAAACAGCATTACAAACATAATTCTACAGCTGTCACTAACATTTGTTTACTTTGATAATTTAAATTTATATTCCTTGTACCCACATATTGTTCTGATATTTTTTGATTGTTTTATGTTGTTTATTTTTATTATTATTGTTATGGAAGAGCGGAGCCTTCTACCACAGGGTTAATTTTAACTCTTAAAAGAAGGCTCCAACCTTTTATGTGTTAAAAATAATGTTGCTGTGAAAATAAACAATTTTTTTAATTACTGCAGCGGCCATTGAAGGACGAACGTGTAAATGTGGGCCGAGGCGAAGCCAAGATACACATACGTAAGTTCATCAATGCCTAGTTGTGGCCAAGGCTTGTATAGTACTTTTCTCAAATAATGCGCGGAAATTAAAACTAAGTAGTACCTAGACAGAACTTCGGTTTCGATTTTCTTTCATTCTTCCATTGAACAAAATTTTCATAAATTTTCAAATATTTTTCTTTCGATTAGCGGTAAAAAGTTTTCTATTATGTCTATTTCCGGCTCTTGCCGCCTCTTGAATTTCAGGTGGCTTTAAAGTAAATTGTCTTTTCATTTTGTCAAATATACATTTCAAAATCAATGACGACGTCAAGAATCAAACAAATGACGAACAACGAACAACAATAATTTTTCCCGCATGTTCATTTGGTTTTTTTTTCAATAAACAGCAGTGGCGTGCAGTTCATAGAGGCATAAAAGCACTGCTTACCCAAATGAAAATACGTCAATGCTTATTTTCATCATAACAGTCAATAAATAGGTATTCTGACTAGCAAATGCCTACCCTAGCTTCGAGCCCTGTGCACACCACTGATAAACAGCGTTCTATTTGCAAGCTGGTTCAAAATTTAAATAAAACCTTTGAAAAGTTACCTCCTTGGTTGCCATGTTTTGGAGTAAAAGATCGTTCCATTTTTAAGTTACACGACAGATATGAATTTACTATGTAATTTATTTAGCTGCTAAATCACAACACACATGGATTTTCATACAACTTTAGCCGGCCGCTGCTTGCATGTATTTGGCCAGTACAGCAATTTCGATTTAACTCGAAGAAGGTTGTCAAAATAATGTTCAAATTTTCAAGGATGTTTGAGAAAAGTAATATTAAATACTTAGGTAGACGTAAGTATTTAATACTAGATGATACCCGCGACTTCGTCCGCGTGGAATGTTTTTTTTTATTCCTGCGGGAACTTTTCAATTTTCCGGGATAAAAAGCAACCTATGTCCTTCCCCGGGGTACAACCTCTCCCTGTACCAAATTTCATCAAAATCGGTTGAACAGATACATTTGTTTGATTCCCGCAGGAACTCTTCAATTTTCCGGGATAAAATGTAGCCTATGTCCTTCCCCGGGATGTAACCAATCTCTGTACCAAATTTCATCAAAATCGGTTGAGTAGTTGGGCCGTGAAAGCGTAGCAGACAGACAGACAGACAGACAGACGGACAGACAGACAGACAGACACACTTTCACATTTATAATATAAGTATGGATTACTTCCTATAATTATTCCTAGAGGAAAATCGATAATTAGGGTTCCATACTCCGAGGGTGTTGAATTGTTTGTCAGGCGCTACCAGTTTAGCACCATATGAAAGCCAGTTATTTCACAGCTGATTATGTCTTATTGTGACATCTTTCTTATTAATTTATTGACATTTTTTTGCCAAGTCCTGAGATATTATGATATGAAACATAATTAGAACTTGATAGATAACTTAAGAATAAATAACCTTGGACAGACAATTAGATTTAATTCATTGAATAATTCAACCAGTCTCACAGACCTTTTGGTCAACCAAATCAAATCTAATGCCACTTTAAAATTACAATGAGTATGTTCATAAAGCCATGTAGCATAATGTAATACTTAATATATAGGTATATTTTATGCTTATTATGGGCCCATGTCAGAAGACACACTGGGGATTCAGAAAGGCTACCAACGGTTGCTCATATAAATAATTAAATGTAATAACCTCAATGTAAACCTCAGTAAATAAAGGCTTTATTAATGCTTATTGCATTAAACATTAAGATAAATTTACTATCATGAATGATGAAATACATTAGGAAGATAATGTTCTTTTTTAATGTTTCATTTATGACATATTTGAGATAATTTTTGTTTATTTTTTTGCACACTAAATTATTTTAAGTAAAATGTTTTAACAAACTACAGTTTAAAATGGTTAAAATATTTTATTAGTTTTTTACTTACTTAATACTTTACCAGACAAATTATAGTTTGCAATTAAATGCAATTGTTGAACCAAACAGTGCCATTTTTTCACATGGTAACTATTTGGAATCATTATTTTAAGTTATTGGTCAAACTTTAAACTTAAACGACCTAGGATTTTTAAAATCCCTCTACAATAATCTATGAACAAATTATAATTTGATCAGAAGCATACTTAATATGTCTGTTTTCATAATACAATCTATTTCTATACAAAATATGGGCATAATTGGTTCTACAGATAAGTTCATGATAATATGTTACCAGATCACTTACTTAGTGTAAGTATGGACATCAATAATTTCAACTGTATTAAAATAACCAGAACTTACATCAGATGTAGTGTCTCCTCGTCCACCAGAACTTGATGGACTTGTTGTTGTAGACTGTAATAAATGAAGCCAATAGGTACACAAAGAAACATTTTCTAGTATTTACTTGATATTATGTAACAACTCTCTTATGTTCAAAACTACTCAATATTCATTTATTTGATCAAGATCAGTTCACCATTTTATCTGTGAAATAGTTACAAATAGACCTACTTTTAATGATTTCAAATACAATTTTGTGAATATACAAGCCTATTAATGAACAGGGGGGGTATCCAAATTTGAATTTGTTATTGTATGCTCCTTAAATTGATCACAATTTGTAAAACATTAAAGTATACTGACCCAGGCTTCGTTGGTCTAGTGGTTAGCAGGTTCGCCTGCGGCCGACGAGGTCCTGGGTTCGAGTCCCGGGTCGGGCCATAATTAAGTATTGAATGTTTCTGACTAGAAATTCTCAGTCTAGCCCGGAGTTAGGAAGTTGGAGTGTTTCACCCCCGTGCCTCGGAGAGCACGTTAAGCCGTCGGTCCCGGTTATTATCACTAATATGATAATAGTCGTTAAAGCCCGCCAACCCGCATTGGAGCAGCGTGGTGGGTCTAAGCTCTAATTCCCGCTCTCCTACGAGAGTGGAGGCCTGTGCCCAACAGTGCGACGTTAATGGGCTGTAGTGGTGGTGGTGGTGGACCCAGGCTTTAAATGTGCAGTTTTGAACCAGGATTAATTTCAGATCTTTTATTGAGAATAAAGTGTCATCAGGCCTGTTATTTTCCTGATGACACTTTATTCTGAAGTATTAAACTTATAGCAGACTTACGGAATCATCTTTTAGCGTTATTCTTCCCAAAAAAGCACCACTACGCCAACTATTTGTCAGCTTACTAATGTCGCTGCCGGTTTCTTCTTTTATTTTACTCTTTAGGCTTGCAAACATCTTTAACTATGCTGAAACGAAGAGCACTGTTATGATAGTTTGACTAGACGAACTGGTTCGCACATTACTGCGATAAGGTTCGATGGCTCACCGTAACAAGAGTTTTGTAATCCTAGGCGATTATACGGTTTCAATCCTTTGGATCATACAGTAAGAAGTTGTTTTTCACTTTAAAACACATGTCTTGTATCAATAGAACGTCCTTTCAAAGGAAACACTTTCCAATAAGTAATTAATTTACAGTTTACACCAAATTTCTTGAAAAAACTCACTCACGTCTCACAACTCGAACTTAAAACCAGCTTAAAACCATAGATAGGTAATAGATAATAGATAAATATGTACATTAAAACACTGTCAAGCTGCTGTCAAGTGTCAACTCGACACTGTCATCTACTGTCACTCGACACGACATTGACATTGGCTCCCATAGATAATACATATGTTCCTATATCCATGGATACTGATTAATACACTGCATTAATCATACAGTATCAATTGTTGTGATTGGCTGAACTTATCGTATTCTTGCTGTGTCAATGGATTTTGTGTGTTTGTGAAAAAGTGTTATTGCGATCGTTACACTGTAGCCCACAGAGGTAGTAAGGCTATACTACCTCTATGCTGTAGCCATACTGTAGAGCTGTCATTTTTAGCCGATCAGCCTGCACGGCACTAACAAATAGCTCGATACCTACCTCAAACTCGATTTACTCAAATCGAGTCATATATTACGTCCATGCTCCGAGAAGACTCGACACGGTTTGCCGCGCTAGCTAACGCTAAATTAGAGTCGTTATTTTCAAAACCCGCCGTGCCAACGACTCGAGTCAATCGCCCATCACTGTCAAAAATACCGTGATGCGCAGATCACAGATGTATTTTTTGGGAGTAGATTATTAAAATGGTCGTGGGACAGATTTCTGTGGATAGATTTATGAATAACTAGCTGATGCCCGCGACTTCGTCCGCGTGGATTGAGGTTTTTGGTTCCCGCGGGAACTCTTTAATTTCCCGGGATAAAAGTAGCAGTGTTATTTCGGACTATAATGTATACCTCGCACACGCACACTTCCCTCGCTTGTCCCTCGCACGCCTTCAAAACGCTGTTCTAGGCATTTTTCGGACGCTTTTTGTTCAACTCAGAATCCGATAGCATTCATGTTGCGCAAGAACTTGTCAGCCATAAATTTTTCTCCTGGTTAGCTAAAGGACACTGTCCAAATTCGCCTAAGAATCAACATACTTTTTAAATATACAGTAATTCTTAGCTTATTTTTTAACCTTTATTCCAAATATTAGAATTCAACGGACACTTCAAATTAACTAAAAAATAAATAAATGGGTATGAAATTGATTACCGTACTTTTCTGTCTTTCGATTATTATCCACAGATCAATAACTTACAAGTTAAAATAATAAACAATACCATTGCTTGAGCGCTGGTTCCGTAACATAAGAAATAACATAAAAGCAGCTTGAAGCGCTGAATGCGCTAGTATTCTGAATCTCGCAACGCCATCTAGTGAAAGTACAATAAATTAATATTTATTGCGCCATCTGTAATGTTTTTGGTGAACTACGACGAAACTTGTGTTTTCTACATACTGTTTACAGCTATATTGCAATTGGATAAAGATGATATTTATTTTCCAAGCAGATTGAGTGGAAATAATCTCAAAATTGAAAATATTTTTGGTAATAAATAAAATCTCTGAAGTGTCCGTTGTTTAAATCTACTTACAATAGTATTTATGTGTTATTTTGAATCCGTTATTGTATGTTTAATGACTGTTGGTTCTTAGGCGAACTTTCTATGGGCGCTGGTCAATGTCCTTTCCATCTTAGACTGAATCAAGCACCTAACAGCTTCAGGCGCGGCCTTAGCCATTGCGAGGCTCTGAGTTGTAGATACTTTGCGAGACGCGAGATCCAAATACACTTTAGTAGGTACCTAATGACTTTTTCTACTTGGGCTGAAGCTCTGTTGGACAAGAGCGCCAGGCCCCTGCAAGAATGAGGCCTCGGGCTATTGCACTGCTTGCCACCCCCTAAAGCTGCCACTGAACACCTTCATACAAGATCTTACGATTTAGATGATGACATCGAGTTTTGTGTGGCTCCATAATATTATTTAGCTCGACAAATTGAAGCCAATTCTGTAAAACACCATCTCTAAACTGATAGCTTTAAATTTAGTTCATTATATCTGCCCCTTTCCGCAGGGAATATTATGAAAGGTTATATATTTTTTAACTAGCGGATGTCCGCGAATTCGTCTGCGTGGTTTGAGGTTTTTTGATTTCCGCGGGAACTCTTTAATTTTCCGGGATAAAAAGTAGCCTATGTGCTATTCCAGACTATAATCTATCTCTGTGCCAAATTTCAGCCAGATCTGTCCAGTTGTTGGGGCGTGATTCAGTAACAAACATCCATACATCCATCCAAACTTTCGCATTTTTAATATTAGTAATATTAATAAGATGCTGTCATTTTAGTTTAGAGATTATGTGCAACAGAATCAGCCCCAATATCATTTTCTGTAAGCATGCTGGACCATCTGTAATATTGTGATGTTTTTGTATGTTTATGTTGTAAAATTGTTTATAATAATATGCTGGCTTGCTATACGTATGACAGCCATCTTATTATGAGTGCAGAAAGTTCTGTGCACTAGCTTCCTATTAATATTTTTTTGGCAGAGGGCAGCTAATACGACTCCGAGAATTACTTAGATATTATGTTATTTCGATGCACCGTTGCGATCTGACAATATCTATGGTTCGCGCGCGAGTTGAATGCAGAGCTTTTGTATGTGTCACCATACATTAGCTCTGCATTCATCTCGCGCGCGAACTATCATACGTCAAAAATATTGCATCGAATCGTACATTTTACTTATGTTGTAATATAGCTCAAGGAAATAAAAAGCGAGTCACATATTCAGTTGTTTATTATCTATACTGTACTCAAAATTGATCCGAAGATCACATCACATAGTAATTTCATAAATAATATTACAATGTCATGTACTTTCTGTGAATGCTTGTGAATAAAAAAATGTTCACAATATTATCAATACTTTGTTCACTGGACCGGTTTACCTTTAGTAGATGTACCTACTACATAATAACATACCATTAGGTAGGTATTGAAGAACTTACAGTGTACTTGATGAGAGATATAATTATAATCAATAGTTAATTATTGTGTTGCAGTTCAATTTTTTTTATTATATTTACAGTTTTACATTTTTTTTTTGTGATTTACAAATAAATTCTTGAATATTTAATTAGGTCTTCATTTTTCCATTTGGATTTATAATAACAGTACTTTATAGTTAAAAATATCACAAAAATGAAATATATTATGTGTAAGACACACGCAACATTAAAAATACAACAAAAAGAAAAATATAAATCCACTAGAAACCTCGGGCCTGAAGAGTCCCTTCTAAAGAGGAAGGATACTTTCGATGTACAATATTTATAACGGCAATTTGATACCATAATAATAATAATTATTATCACACTAATTAATTATAAAAGTAATCGTTTGTCTTACAATAAATGCGTCAGATCATAAATTTTGATTATAAAAATTAAAGGCAACAAATATTATAATTAATGAAACGAAAAATTTAACAAAAATAAAAATACAACTTATGTATTTAGAAGTCATACAGTGCCGTATTGATAAAAGCGTAGGTACTGTCCGTGGACGCGCGCTGGCCCGCCCACCGGACATAACAACCAACCAACTAACGCAACCTCGACGAGTTTAACTCCTCCGCCAGTCATCTTTTATCGATATGGCATTCCCTTACGATATACGACAATAAATATAACGCACTTACACATTAATCACTTCTTTAATTCCGACGCTAGGAATTATTTTATAATATATACCTAAAAATATAATCACGGCACAAGTATCCCTCCGACTAAATTACCGACGTAGTGTCACTTTATCAGGATTTAGAATCAAATATGTATTATGTATCTTAAATATTTCATTATTAATATATCATTATCAAAATATCCACTAAATGGGAGGAATAAATCAAATTATTAATATTTTTATTCTAACATTAATCGCATGACTGATCAACAAAAAGGATATGGACTAGGAATAATATTAGGCATTAGGCTCCCATGCCTCGAGAGTTGACGCCGCCGCGCCGCCGCGTCGCCCGCACGTACGTACGCGAGCGCGCTCCAGCGCGGCGGGCGAACGCGGCGCGGTGGCGCACTCGTGCATCTCTCTATCCGCATATCACCTCTACATACATACGACGAGATTAATTTGATCATAAGTTAATACTGTTAATGACGAAAACAATACAGGGCAGCTATTTCTCGATTTGGACATGTTGAGGGTCGATCGGACTCGATCGTCAGTCGCTATTTTGTGCTTCGGTAGACGGGGATCGATCGGAAAAATAATGATATCTAGCAAACTCTATCCGGAATATAAGCCGACTCTCTATCCTACGATTTAGGTAAATAGCTTGGAAGTATGCTTTCTTCGTTTCAATATTGTCCGTCAACGTTAATCGTTTCAAATGTTAGTCCACTATCACTCTACGAGTGTCGCGATCTATCTAACGTGAGGGGATGCGGCAGACGGCGACCGAGCGGCCGCCGCGCCGGAGAGAAGCGGCTACACTATTGGTGTCTCATCATCTTTCCTCTTAACCTAATCTAGTGTAAACTTGTCATCTATAAAAACATAATTTTAAAACATAATAAAAAAGTAACATAATTCTCACAAAAATGCTCACAGTAGGAGTGGGGTGTCGGAAGTTCGACAGCGGCCTCCTAGCGGCCGCGGGAGCGTCGCCTAACGTCATCTCGCTTATATACAACAAAGTCTGGCGCGGCGCGCCGATCTCTACAGGAACTCATATCGTATCTTAAAAAAATAATATACAATAGTAATAAAACATTTTAAACCTCACTAACTACAACTCGACGATCTCGGTGAATCATTCAAACGACTCCGGCGTGTCGAAAACTATTCATATCACAATCGCATGACCGTGCCCGAGAATCATATCCCGCTACATATGTACACTCTTTCCCATAGTGAGAACGCGAGCTCGCGGCGGATGCGCGGGCGTGCCAGCCGAACGAACCTGCCTTGCCGAGTGTGCCAGAGCCGCGGTCGGGGTGGAGGTGGGGGGACATGGGGTGTCGGATGGGGTGGGGTGCGGGGCGTGGGCGAGGGGAGGTTAGGGGGGACGCAGCGCGGGCGGCAGCTGCACGGGGATGTGGTAGTAGCGGCAGGCGGCGCGGCGACACGTGCCGGCGGCGGCGTCGCGGCACACAACCACGCGGCACCCCACCACCTGCAGCCCGCACCCTGCAACACGCGCGCACGCATTACTGCACCAGCTCCAATGAGATGCGACAACATCCAAATACACAACAAGAACGAGCGACAAGAATGTATGACACTTTTTTTGTAAAGGTGAACTTTATTTTGTATTTACTTACTAAGGGAGAGAAACATTTCATAATTTTGGATAAAATATACTATTTGCCTACTCCAAGACCTGATAGATGTAATGGATTTTGATATGAACTTATCAAAGCGCGGTTTCAGAACTCAAATGAAAATTTTAAGCATTATTAAGAAGCCAATTTAACAGTCAGAAATGTTTAAAATCAAGACATTACAGACTTTAGTTACTTATTTAAGTTTTTGACAATATTTTTCCTTCTTTCATGTACGACTCTAGTGGCAGGCTACTTTGAATAGTCCAACAAAAATATTTGCAATTGCTTTTAATTTACAATGTCTAAAATCTTCTAATACCTGAGTACTAATTAAATCTAAATTGTATGTAAGTAAAACAGTACTCGCTAAAACAATATAACTAGATATAACAAAACTACCTACTGAATTAAAAATCTAATCTAATATGCTTTACCTAATAATCCAATAAAATACGACTATATTACACGTAAAATATAATATTGTGTTCATGCACAAAGAAGGATATTTCTAGGAGTTTGGAATATTTTTCCATGCAGGCACTTAAACTGTGGAATTTGAATTCTATTTTATTAAATATATTTATTCATCAAAATAGATAAGTACTTTGTTATTTCAAAAAGAGGTTTAAATGTTTAAATTTTTAATGGGACCAAATTAAATGTTTTTATCAAGAAATCATCCATACCTTCACGAATATGAACGAATCTGCAGGTAGGTCTCGTACATCCTTGTCGATTAAAATCTTGGCACACCGGGAGGGTGTCCAGTAACTGAAAAATGTAAAAATAATTCATAAGATTTTGTTCACGGAAATAATATTTCAGTTGTGATCAAACAGTTATGCTAGTTTACCTGTTGTGCTACAGTTAGGTTCCTAGATTTTTATACTCATTTAACGTGGACAATGGACATTAATCGATTATGATGTCAACATGCAGCTCAAGTTAATCCAATTAATTAGATAACAGTAAAAAATGTAAAAAAAAAATTAACCGCTATTTTATGAGCTATAGTTTACCTGCGATTAATTTCAGGCTACCACCTTACAAAATATTTAAATAAGTCCTTTGCTTTCAAATAACGCCACGATATTTCAATATCAGTACAACAATTATTATAGCATAAGTGTTTGAATCACAAAATATCTAATTTTATCTACTTCATAAACAGTCAAAAAATAATATCTTCCGATATAAAATTAAGAAATACAATAATATGAAAGGTAATAGATATTTTGTTTGTAAAAAATTACAAGAAACATGTAGTATATTGTATGTGTGATAAATCTGACGGTTTATGAATTGGTAGGTATCATGTTAATAGTGTTAATTCTAACTCTATATCACTTTATGGACATTCATACATCTGACACTGAAAAGTATCCTCATTGCACAGCCGTCTGAAAAAAAATGCTGAAATAGTTTTTGTAATATCAAAGAGCAAGGGAAGTACCGGTATTTATCTATTCATACGGAAGGGTATAAAATATGATCATACTGCCGACAGATGCGTGTGTGATTTCTCAATTTCTACGGAATCGGAAAATATCGGAAATAACAACAAAAAAGACACACGGAAGGCGACATTGCTCGAAATCAAATCTTGTTGCTGCTTCAATATTACAATAACTTTACAAGATTTGTTGCACAATATGATTGTACCTTCCAAGCATTCTTTGGTCAAGGGGCGCGCTGACAGTGTGTCACGTTCGTATTGCAGTGTAGGGAGGCTAACACAAAACAATTGTACACAGAATGCAACGATTGGGACCCGGGCAGTCGGTTATAGTCGCGGACGGTTGCGCGGCCGTCACAGTGGTGTTAAAGTACGCTGCGCTATGCACATAGTAGGTATGAATATATAATATCTAAATGGCATGCAGAACGCTTGAAATATAATCATTATTGCGCAGCCAATCTTATTTAAGCGTGACTATATTTTACAAAAAAGCTTAAGCATGATGCTAGACAACTGGTACCAGGGCGGGGGCGTTCTATAGGTATTTTAGCGTCCAAAGTGTACCCATAAAAACCAACGGTCGCTAAAAGCTTAAATAGGCTGTGTGGGGTTTGCGATATGTGTCAGCGTCGGCTGTGGTGAGTCCTCCGCGAGCTCTGTAGAGGGTCGGTCATGCTATCGGAACGGTAGGTAGGCATGGTTATATGTAAAAAGAAAAATTAAATTTATACCTTTAGCTTACATGACAGTTCTGGACGTGACATGTTAGTGGTAGTACAAACTGCAACATAATGACCATTAGAGTGCGGTTACTGTACGACAAACAAAAGAAAACCAAGTATATTAATTACGTCTACTGTGAGTACTTCAAGTAAGGCATCAGAGAGGCTTCAACAAATCTCAAGCGAGGAACTGAAGCCGCATCGGCGAAGCACTTTAAAGCATTGTACGAGAAAACTCAAAGTGACTAATTCGTCTTCTAACTACTGATCATGAGTACATTATTAGGTTTACGTTCAAGATATGGCCGACACTTTGAATTCTCTCGATTCACCACCATCAATTCAACTACCAACTACGCATAAGAATAATATTTATTTAAAAAAGCATTATAGCTTAAAATTAGTGAAAAATAAAGACCCCCTTTAGCGGTTGATAGTTGATACTGCTGGAGATGAACTTCCGCCAAGGAATAGATTTTATTTTGAAGGCTAAGTATATAGTAACTTGATGTGGTCGTATGTAAAATTTTCTTAATGATGAACGTTGCAAAACGTCGTATTCAAAAATTTTTAAATGAGGAACGTTGCAAAATTTTCATCTATTCATTGACCGAAATATTTCAGCGGCTTCGTTATTTTTTTATTAATATAATTAACCTTTACTGAAATTACCGCTGACTGAATTTTTTGCAAATATTGCAAATTTTAAACCATATATCGCTTATGCTGCTGTTAATATTGCTGATGACATGCGACGGTCAAGCGGGTTCTCAGTATAGGCAACATACAGGAAATCACTTAAATAGAGGATATTAAAGTAAGCTGATTATATCTTACCGGGTGTAAGCAAGGCAATACTGTAGAGTGACTTCTTCCACATTTGAAAGCGAGTATGTTTCACTATACAAAACTAAAAATCGTCAACAATAAAGTTGTAGCATCAACTGTTCATTACAATATAATAATCGATACGGTTACATTACAGCACAATGACTAAAATGATTGATGCGATGATGACATCGATATATTGTATGATCTGCGAGATAAGCAATGCCATCAGTTTCAGATACCGGAAATTATTGCCACAGAACGTCCAGACAGTCTGCGTCCTCAATTCTCAAGAACATTATTATAGAGGGAGCTTTCGAACAAAAAACACATCTCAACCGGCTGTTAGCGAGACAGGAATAGCGTAAAGATGTTCATAGTTGCGGCTTCCTTTGTGACTCGACAAGCACCGTACCTTTACCTCTTACGGAAGCCCAGGTGGGAGTGGCGAAATTATAGCTCGCTGTTCAGTAAGCGCTTAATCTACCGAATGTCGCCTAAAGCATAACTAGTTAGGTATATTACTACTGAAGCGCACTCATTAAAGCAAGCTCGAAGAAAATGTAGATAGGTAGTAGAATAGTAGAATTATTGTAATTATTTCGCAGGTCTAGTGAAAGTGAACTTTTTAATCGCTTAGTCCGATGTTTAGCATTGTGTTAATATAATATTTTTTGTTTGTTTGAATAGGGTGTTTGACTGCGAACGTTCAAGAACGCGCTGTAATTTAACCCTCTCTGCTATTTCATAAAACATGCTTACATCCTTAATTATAGTATTTTAGCTTATGTTGTGCTTTTTTTTGTGCGAAGTCTTACTACAAAAACATGTTGTGCGACGACATACCTACAATTAAAGTAAATTGTCGTTTTGTCATTTTTGTATAAGAAACAATTTCTCGGTTTTCAGCTACGCAATACACCAAGCATTCTTGCTTTGTATTCAATGACAGCTTGATACTTAAACTATATAATATTAATATTATAAGATTTATGGTACTTTGAAGAATCTCTACAATCATAATCTACTTCTTAGCTCTAACCTAACCTAACCAGAAGAAGAATACGTTAACCTAACGAATACTATTAAAACATTATATATAGCACTAGTCAAACACCCCATTGCTGCATGAAACATATTCGAGTGTCGGCAAATAAGGTAGGCAGGCGCAAAGGAGACAGAGGCGATATGCGAATTTGGTTAGAGAGTACACACTCGAGCCCGTGATCAGAATAGATGGAGTGCTGAGGAGGAGCTGATGCTAGAATCATTAGATAAATGGTGATCTGTACCGGGATAGCCTTAGCGTTAGCGTCAAACTCAAACCGTTCGGGATGTACGGGAAGCGTGGTGCTTGCGTGTGGGGGTGGGGGGTGGAGGGGTCGGGGAGGAAGCGTGCGGCACGCGGCACTCGTTACCTGTCCGCGCTCGTCCGTGTACTCCACATAGGGAGCGTTGGGCGGCGCACAGCCTGCCGTCCCGAAACAAAAAGCGACAAAAGATTGTAATGCGGACGACAGCCGAAGCGGTCATTCGGAATGCATGTAACAGAAAGCGTTAAAATAAATAGAAAGAAGTGCGACTCAAAAAAAACGCGGAACGACGCTCGCCAACTCCGCACTACGACGAACACGCCGGCACACTTAGCACACACGAGGAGCACTAGAATAATGAGTAAAATACCTGATGAACCAAACGTACATAGGGGTGGTGGGTTCTATCCATGCGAAAATTAGAAGGCGGCTGTGTTAGGTGCGGGCTGCCGCCGAGCCGGGCCGCGATACTGCTATGCTGGCGACACTAGGCCAAAGCGCACCGTGCGGAGCGCCTCCGGGGTAAGCGTGTACGTAGCGGGAAAGGATCGACGGACCGAGCGACTCTCAGTGCGCCGATGCGATACACGACGATCGACAAGAGTAATAAAAAACGTACAGTCATGCAGTCAAGCGTTATTATTACCGGGATCGTAGTACGAGAAATATACACGCATAAGATAAAACGGTGAGAAGATACATAATAGAATAGATATATAGCGTAAAACTACCTAGACTTCTGCGAGACGGAAACCGCTCGCTTCGTCCTTACAATAATACAATACAAATGTGACAACACGCCTAGCGCTAACGCCCCGACAGACCGGGGCCACACTCATCGCACAGTACGAGTCTCTACGCGGAGACCCCGCGCCCCGCGCCCCTCCGGCCGCGGCCATCCGCCCGCCCCTTAGGTCGTCTTCATCTTTTTATAGGGGTTGACCGCGGCAGCCGCCGCCGCCGCCGCCGCGGCCTGCGCGGGCGGCGTGGGCGGCGGCATGGCGTACATGTACGGCTGCTGGTAGAAGGCGGGCATGTGCATGGGCTGCGGCCAGCCGGGCCTGTGCATGAGGTAGGGCGTGCGCATGAGGCCCGGCATGGCGGCGGCGCGCGCCTTGAACGCCTGCTGCGAGTAGGCGGCGGCGGCGTGCGCCATGGCCGAGTGCTGCGCCAGCGCCAGCGCGGCCGCGTAGCTCTTGTGCGCGACTTCCTTGGCCATGGCGGCGGCTTCGGCGGCGGCGTCGGCGCTGGGCGCGGGCGGCGACGGTTGCGGCGCGGGCGGCAACGCGGGTGGCGCGGGCGTTGGCGGCGGCGCGGGCGCGGGCGCCGCGCTGGGCGCGGGCTGCGCCGCGGCCGGCGGGGCGGACGATGCGGGCGCGGGGTACTCACATGACACGGGCACGAACGGCTGCTGCAGCTGCATCAGCTGCTGGTATGTCGTCGCCGGCTGGTACACGGGCATGCCGGCTTTGTCGGCGGCGGGTCGCTTGTACGGCACCACCCCAGGGAAGGCCTGGAAGAAAAGAAAACGCTTGGGTGAGATACGTCGTTCGAGGGGCGATCGCGGCCTAAACGCTACGCCGTCCGTCGGCGAGGATACTTACGAAGTTATCGTAATAGAAAGATCCGACGCTTTTCATGTCCATCTGAAAAGAGAAACAGACGGTTGAGCGGGTTTCATCTCGGACGGGCTGGTCTCGGGCGGAGAACGCGGCGCGGCGCGCGCGGCGGGGGTGGCCGGGCGCGCCGCGTCGCCGGAGGGGCGCGGGAGCGTGCGGGCGGGAGGGGGGCGGGGAGGGACAAGCGTGCAAAGCTGGCGCCGTACCGGTGGCGACTCGAGCTCGGCGGGCGCCGGACGTTTCTTGCCCGGCTCCGAAGTCGCGCTCGCTGCCGGCTGCTGCGCTGCGGCGGCCGTCTACGTGAAGCGAAGCGTCGCAGGACGGGACAGAAACAATAACGATGTAATAGATGCACAGAATACACCTAAAGCTCGGCATTAAGTGATATTATGCGATAGATAAAAAAAATTAAAAGTGAAGCGTGAGTGCGACGGAAGCGTGACGCGGATCGACCGCGGCGAACTGAACAGAACAAGCTCTGCGAACACAAGCGGCGTCGCGCGAGCAGACAAGCGGAAGAGAAGCGAGCGGTCGCGAGCGAGGCGAGAGCGTGCAGCCTGGTGGCGTACCGCGCCGCGCGCCTGCGCCTTAAGGTGCGCCTGCAGGTGCAGGGGAGGGTGGAAATAGCGGCAGGGGTCGCGGACGCAGCGGCCCTTGACGGCGTCCATGCACACCGTGACGCAGCCGTCGTCGTGCGCGAGCACCGGCGGCGGCGGGTGCGCGAAGCGACACTCGGACTCGGCGCGCTTGCACGCGCCGCGCTGGAACTCCCGGCACACCTGCACCACCAGAACCAGCCATGTCGCCGCTCGCGCCAGCCTGCTCGCCGAGACCCGAGCCGACCTACCCTACCCTAGCCCTGGCTACCGCGCGCTCGCATCCTAACTCATACGGGCTTTCCTACTTATATTCTCGTTACAACTTATTCAGGCTTAATGCCGGTAAGAATAATGTTATGAGTCATTTTACTCCTCGTTATTCTATACCAAACGTAACTTTTCTCTAAGTAGTAAATAATTTTAAAAAGAGTCAGCTTCACCCGACGCCGCTTCTACTTCAATTTTGTTTTTGAATTTATTAAGTTACTAACGCATCCGTCGCATCTTCCATCAATAATTAATTAAACCGAATTCACTTTATCCGAATAGAGAAAAATATGTTTATTGCAATTTCTTTTTACTAAATTTGTATATGTTTAGAATTTAAATCATTATTATTGCTACATTGTAGGCACAAATCGACTGTAGGTAGTGGTATTTGATCAAGGCAAGGAGGCGACAGCGTTCAATTACAAGGTATGACGAGTATGGATACAGAGCATTATTTTGTGTATAACACACTAAAAGGTAAGCGTGGCAACGTTGCCGACATTGCACCAACAGTGTAGGCCCTTCACCGGGACAACGGGACAGTGAGTGAGGCTCGCCAAGCGCACGCGTATACTGAGTGCGGCCACGCGCCACAGACACGGGGACAGTTCTAGGCGGTACTTCGCTCAGGAGACCGACACCATCATCAATACCAATCAATTGAACTGTTGACGAATTTTCTCGTTAATGAACGCTTAAAAAAGTTAATGTCGGTCTCCTTCAGATGTGGCAACTGGCAACACTGGGAAGCGCTACTCGGGGAGGGGCACGATGAGAGAAAGAAAAGGAAAACGTGTCGTCGTTCCTACCTCGAGACGGTCGGTGCGCGGCAGCTTCTGCTGCAGCACAGGCTGCTGCATGACGCCCAGCGGCGACGCGGCCGCGCCCGACGGGTCGTGGCCCAGCACTGCCGGCATCAGCTGCGGCGCGTAGTACTGCGCGTACGTCGAGCCCACGCCGGGCACGCCCGACAGGTACGGTGACGTCGCCTGTCAAAGCCATCACTAATTTTACTTCACATAGTGCTTACGTAGACGAGCCTTCCAATGTTATGATGTTAAGTAGTTATTAAATTACATGTACATACAAATTACAAACTACCTCTTGCAAAAAGCTCTAAGAAATCGATGCTAGCGTAAATTTTCACAGGAGCTCGTTGGATGATGTTCGAGTTAGTACTAGGCATTAGTTAGATATGCATAAAAAAACCATTAGCCAATTTAAGCAGTTGCATGCATTCTTATGTATAGGTATATTAAATTAAGAGTTAAAATGTAAGCTTAGTGTTTTTGACCGATTAAGCTACCTCCAATGGCCTTTGGATGGGTTTCAGGTGGGGTAAATGGTAAGTAGTGGATGCGGGATCGGACGGGTCCAGGCGAGGGGTGCGAGGAGTGCAGGGCGTGCCAGGGTCGGGGAGGCTGGCCGGCGGCGGCTCGCAGTCGGCGGCGGTTACCTGCGGAGCGAGCAAGGCGAGACTGATCGGATCCAGCGCAGCGAGGTGGCCGGCAGCCGCTCCCGCTCCGCTCACGCCGCCCACCTCAACACAAAACCACACAAACACGCTACTCATCGTGCGAGGGACAGCCCGCGCCCATGGCCGCCCCTCGACGTCGCTCCGCGCACTACGACCGACAACTTCTCTACACAAAGCGCAGCTCTTGCACGTGGACCAACTAAAAGCTCCGGTAGGAGAACACAAAGGCGGCAGTGCGAGGAGAGACCCCGAGGAGATCGGGCCGTTACGTTAGCAATAGTGTGAATAGTGAGGGAATAAAATATTTCAGTGATTTATTTGCATTACCGCTTTTACCCAGTTCATACTTAATGTGAGTAAGTTTGGAGAATATACATGCCACTTAAAGAACGAATAAAATTAATATACATTACAATTTACAATCATGCCAAGCGGTGAAGAGCGATCGGCCTTCGGCTAAAGACACTTTAAGTTGTACCTTTTCCTATTTGAACTTACTTATATTGTATTTTTATAAATAAAAATAATACATCGTAAAATGTAGCAGTCTACGATTACGTTACTATGTTGTATTCCTCGAAAGGCAACTCGACTAAAACTTTAAATTGAAGCGCAAAACAAGTGTGCCATTTCGGAGAAAGTAAAATACTATTACCAACGACAAATGTAGGTAGCTGAGAAAGAGTATCTACTGGTACGTCTATGAAAACTACTAATTTGACGTTTTAAATGTGCAAAAGACATTCAAGAGCTCACTCTCACGTGAGTTGCTTTAACATTATTTTTTGAATTTGGAAGGCACAACTTAAATGCAATGCTATTAAAGAATTCTCTAATGGAGTTTACCGATTAATATATCGCTACTCTGAGTACTTAGCAAAGGACACCGAAAGCTGCGTATTGCGTGCATGGCCAGCGCACATACTCGTACTTGTTACAGGCCGATCGCTCGAAGCATTAATGCAGTGTTAGCGGGAAGTAGGGGCGAGTCTTACCACGGCTGGGACTTGGCCAGGGAGCACCTGGCCCGGCGTCAGGCCCATTTGCTGCATTAAGGCGTTCTTTAGTGCTAGGTGATTCCTTCCGTTGATGAGCAACTGGTCTTTGAGGTGCTGCGGTGGATGGAAGTACTTGCAGGGGGGTTTCTCTCGGTTACACCGTCCCTGGAAACACATAAGGACATCGGTTAGATTTAATCATTTCTCATAATATATCAATTTAGTATCCTTTGACCTAACCTAATCGTCAAAAGATGGACGAAACGCAAGCCAGAGTTTCGTATTCAGAAGATTTGATAACCAATGTTCAAGAACAAACTACACACTGACTACCGATCCTTAAATATACTATTTTACCCCTAAAATGTGGGTTTAACTTTAATTGGTAAATCTTGTCGAAATCAGTTTAGCGGCTTAGATGAGAAAGAGTAACAAACAGACAGACATACGTTCGCACTTTCTAATATCAATATGGAATATGGATTATGGATGCCAGGTTGTCATGGAGCGAATTTCCATCAGAATTTGCTTAATGGAAGTACCTAGCTGAAAAGTTGAAGCAATAATTTGAACAAGTGTTCAAAAGTGAAGCAAAATATGAATGGTTAAAATTATCTAGGCTAGATTTTATGTTATGAATTTTTTAAATGTACCTAATATTATGAATGTTTATAGTGTTTCTGCTCATTTTCGACATCAATGAGGCGCGAGGTACCTAGCTGAAAAGTTGAAGCAATAATTTGAACAAGTGTTCAAAAGTGAAGCGAAATATAAATGGTTAAAATTATCTAGGCTAGGTTTTATGTTATGAATTTTTTTTAATGTAATATTATGAATGTTTATAGTGTTTCTGCTCATTTTCGACTTCAATGAGGCGCGAGATAATTGCTTTCGCGATCGTAAACCTTCCACCGCACGCATCTATGATGATTTATTTACATTCGCGTAATTAACTGTCGCCCGACGTGACAGGAAGAGCTCCGCCGACGTTTTATCTCTAAACGCCGAGCGGCGAGCCCACGCCATATTTTATTCAGAAAAAAAAAACGAAAGAGCTTATCGCAGTTTTCAAGAAAATACTTAAACAAACAAACTTCAACTGAATACCAAAAGCAATTCAGTTAGGAAGTTACTGAGTGATAATATCTGTGGAGCGAAGTAATCTTTGTTTGGTTCAATATAACAATATTCGCTGGTTGAAAATACTTTGCAGCTACAACGCCTTAGGATTACAAGGAATCTTTATGTGAGAAGAACGGTTCAATTGTATAAGATCAATTATTTTTGTTTTATTATGTAAATCTTGTAATAATATCGATGCTAATATTATAATACCTAATGTGACATAAACAAACCTACAAACATTGCAAGTTAAATAAAATCTTATAAATAAAAAGTAGCTTCCTTGTAGAGGGCGGACTTTGTATGATGAAGCTATAGTCTGTTTCCGATTGTTTATTTTTCAATAAATCGATCATTTTAGACATTTATAACTTCTTCAACAAACTCTGTAAAAGTGCCTGTTTTACTTACCTACAATGTTTGTCTTCACACTTTTACCGTGCATTGTATTATAGCCTAAAGGTACCGGTTCATCGAAATATTTCTATTCTGTTGTACGTTCGCTGTACATGAACATGAAGTTGGTACCTATAAGATATTTTACTCTATCCTAAATTAATTTAGGTAAATCAGAATTTGTAGGGGACATACAAAATTTTCTCAGTTATCCAGCTTTGGCGATGCGTGCAACAACTAGCTGGAAGCAGTCGGCTGCATTTAGATTAACTTGTTACTGGCAGGCATAATGTTAGTTGGACGGTCCTCTCGCAGTTTGGATAAAGTTATTATTTCCTGTTACGCGCGCCGTACATAACCGAGTTTCAATTCCTAGCAAGCCGTTTGTGAAACTTGAATGAGTGATCACGTTTCTATCTTAACTATGATAACTCGGTTTGGTCTATCAAACTTCTAGTACCGTTTATTGGCAAGGACGGATTCAACAATTAGTTGCTTCGTGCGGATTGAGGTCGCTTTGTTACAAAGTTTGACATTAACGTACGGACTCGTAGGCACCTTTTTTATTTTAGTTGCTCAGTGGGGCGTTTCGGTATTATTTTGGTACTGAAATGTCTGCAGTTTTCTGAATGCTTTTTTATCAAAAGACTACTTCAATGAAAAAATGCCTTTCATTTTTACATTCAGCTTTATTTATTTGGACTTATAAAACAAAAGTAATAATATCATTGTTATTGATCACTATCTTTCCCGCAGCTTCGCTCGCGTTGATTTCGATTTTCAAACAAATTTCAAACCTTTATTTTACCTCCCCTAAGGGGTTGAATTTTCAAAACTCATTTCAAAGCGTATGCCTACATCATAAAAGCTGTGTGCCAAATTTCAACCCGATCCGTCCAGTGGTTTGAGCTGTGCGTTGACAGATCAGTCAGTCAGTCAATCAATCAGTCACCTTTTCTTTTTATTTACTTAGGTCTTAGATTATCAAAAATAATAATGATCAATCCTTTTATAAGTATGCGCCGTAATTAGATAATGAACAAATTCAATTTGAGATTCAATATGAGACACACATTTAATTTATTAAATCGCCCGCGCCCAAGGGCGGGGAAGGGTTAGTGGTCTCCAGGGCGGGCGGGCAATAACCATCCAAAACTAATAACATTTTTGTGATATTTGAGCAGAAAACCGAGAATGCCGCCCTCGCCGTATCCTTTACGACACAATGCTCTCTTGCAATACTGAGGGTTTCGACGAGTGTCATCTACATCCCATCGTTCCCAATATTAGACAACAATTGACTACGAAAAGTTCAGACTCGAGTTGAAGACTGGAGTGTACTTATCTCACTTATATATGGAGACTATTTTTGGTTAAAAAACGTTAATCCTATTCTGTATAAATTTCTACTTGAAAAGTTGGTATCTCAAGCCAGTCTGAGAAAAAGGGTTTGTCATACTGACAGACAGACGGACAAGAAAGTAATTATTTTTTATCGTTATGAATTACGTAACCCTAAAAACGAGTTTAACAATTGCAATAATAATATTTTAAACCATAAAAATGTATAGCGATATTGCGTGCACTAATTATTATTTTCCGAGCCGAGCTCAAATAAATACGCTCTCTCGGAAAATGTACCGCTGCGCTGTGGCAAAATGACATCATTGAAAAATGAACGAAGGCGTTTTTGTCTCGCGGAGCCGGGTAAAGCGGCTGAGTGCTCTTTAAAGCTGTAACGCGTATAACGAACGGCCCTCGAGTGCAGTGTAGTGCATTGCAGTCGCTGCAGTCAGGCAGTCGGCACGCTCCGGCACCTTCGTTACCGAGTTGCACAGACTCCTTCGCACTGCATGTGCATACACGCCCGTGTCCCGCTCGTTGGTCTGACGACATCACCAAGCTTGCGGCGAAAACATGTAGGAGGCTTGCCCAACATTGGGTGGCGTGCACATGAGAAGGACTATGCCAACAATGGATGAAAAAGGCTCTTAAAGAAGAAGAAGAAGAATAGCCTAGTGACCGTGAAGCACGGCTCTAGCTTCACCCAGGCTATCCGCTGCACAAGTCTACTCTCAGAAGTACCATGTTCACCACGCTGACAAAGTGCGAATTGGCAAACTTCACATCCCTTAGAGAATATTTTGAAGGAAAGTATTTAATTTCTTAATATATAATCCTATCACAATTAATTTTTTCCTAGCCTAGGAAAGTTTTCTAAAGAAGGAGGTTTCTTTTTTCGTTCTTTATGGAGTCAGATTTTTTCCTATTTACCTAATTTCTATCATCTGTTCCTGTTACATACACAATTGTATCGTACTCAATATAAACAAAGTTGGTATGTAACGCATGCAAAGCTACCGTATCATCGATCGTAATTGACGAATTGGCGACAAGCCGTCCGCATAGAATGAGTACGGGCGTACGCGCACTCGTCTACTCCCGCTACATTTCTATTGGCTGACCCGACACGCGCCACTGCTATTCGACACACGGAGAAAACAATGAGCTTACGATTAGATGAATGACATGCTCAAGGCAGATCCTAAGCCCACTTTGTAACCAAAGTGGGTGCCAAAAATGTTCATGATGTCGAACAGGGACGGGAATAGAAATGACCGGCGCAACGTGCCAAGTTGTACCTGTGTAGATGTATAGTGTAGAGGTGTCCTCCATGTGGACTGATGTGTGCTTGTGTGCGCCAGTATCTATGGCGAGTGGGCACGTGCCCAGCCCATTTCAACATTTCTATTTGATAGGTCTATAAAATGTACTGGAAATGGATGAAAAAAAAAAAGGAAAGGAAAACTAAATATTTGATGTTTATTGTTTGAATTGAGATAAACAAGCAATAACTGTGAAAAGAGGAGTGCAACTGGAGCCAAATAGACAGGTACATTAGGAACTAAGTTCCGAATCCGGATGCCACAAATAATTTTTAAATCAGAAAAGGGGAAAGGTGAAATCTAATTTGCAAAACTCTGCGACTGGGAGGGGAATTAGGTAAGCAAAGCCGATTCTTAAAGAAGTAGAATTTGAATTTAAAATGATTTATTGAGGCGCAGGGGAGTGTCTAATGAGCCGTCACGCGAGAGGGGCGCGCCTCGTGCTCGCGATACTTTTTATTTCCACCGCTGGGCGGCGCCAAGCACCACTGGCTCTACGTTTGTGTCGCCCACAAGTCACGTAGCTACAGCTGCATAAAGAGCAATTCTCGTAGCTGTAACAAAACGAACCAAGTTCTCCAATTACATAATTCTCAAATATTTACGGGCAGCAAAACTAGTAAAGCGATAAAGCCACTTCTTTCTTCAATCTTAAATCAAGAATTATTCACACTGCTGAAGTTCCAAACAAGTTTGCATCGCGGTGCTGTAGCTTAACGTTAAAATATGCATTCGTGCGCGGAGTTATCTCGGCCACTTTTGCCGATGCCGCCCGCGCCTGCGAGCGGTCAGCCGTTGGTTATCCCGGCTTTAATATTAGTTGCCCCTTTTTAAATGCGAATGTCGTGATATACGATACGTTTGAAAATTGCCCTACAACAAAGCCTCGGTTTTTGCTATCACAAAACGCTAAACCGAACCACAAAGCTCATTTTGTGATGAATAATATCTTTGAGCCTGATTTTATTGGGGTCAAAAATATAGAAGTAGAATATGTATAACACAGGTCACGCTATCTATACTTCCTTAGGAATAATCTAGTTGACCAGCCCCAGCTGCACTAGCGAGTAATTTCTGAAATTTCTTTCTACTACAGGGTCTACGTGACAGAGAAAACCTTCATTCATTTAATGCTACGCTTCTTGAGCCACTGCACTGGTTTGAGTTGTGCACTGATAAGCCAGCCAGCCAATTACATATTTTCTCCTTTTCTATTAACTTAAAGAGCTTGTTTGTGATTACAAAATTACTTCCTTATATTAAGCTCATGGACATACTCGTACATTGTAACAGTTGAAATGGCTGAACGGATTTTGAAGGTACTCTTGCATACAACTTTAGAGATGGGATCACTCCTGGTAAAGTGACAAGGAGTGATCTGGGATCTACATTGTACGCCAGGAAAACTGTTTCCAAGGGAATTTTTAAGCACCAAAGACCAAGCGGACGTAGTCGTGGGCTGGCTAACTAAAATGTTAACCTGAAGTTGATCAATTAAATGTAACGGTATCGAGTGTCAGGTCAACGTGAACTGTAATAAAGTTGGCGGCGGGAAGGCCGCGAGCACGGGGTGCGAGATTAATGCAACGGAAGCAGGGCCGACCTCTCCAGGTGTTTCATTAAAGCGTGCGCGGCGCCTCGGCCGGCTCGTACGCCCATTATGAACGCTGTGAGCTCGAGGGCCATTCGCTTTAAGAACGCCCGCGCTACTTTGTAACTGCCTTAATGAATCTTGTTACTTATAGGCTTGCTTAAATTGCCTGTTTTACTAAGGCTTTCCCGGGCTGGGAAAAGCTTTAGGTCAGAAAAGTAACTATTATATTATGAGCTAACGATATATTAGTTCTTTGTGTATAATGAGCATTAAGATTCGTCTATTTTTAAATAAGAACCGTTGGATATAAAAGTAAAACTAAAGAATAACTTGAAGCGAAATCTTTTCATATTCGTTCACCTTATTCGTAAGTTTTGTTACTGATAATATTATAAAACTTTAAAAGAAGCTTATTACCTGGATGGTTTATTACGCCATGTATTGGCCCGACTTTATTAGGCAGCTGCAAACGTGTGCAATATAGCGAAAATAATGAGTTGGCTTAGTGCAACAGCGTTGCAGCGAGAAAATGCTAGCGCAGCCCCGTCGGTTGGGAGAGCACTAGCTAACCATTTTACCCGAGCTGCTGCAGTAATTAGTCTTAGCAGCCGCGCACGACGACGGTGACGGCATGCCTCGCTTGACACACTTCGATTCACTCGCTTAGGTACTTGAATCACTCACTCGAGTGACAGACTCGCTTCATTATTCAACTGTGACCTATTAAACAACAATTTTTTCGTTTCGTACCGGTTATCTGCTTTAGTTAAATAACAATACTATCCTATCTATCTTAACAAAGATTTCTGGGTCACTTCCGCAACGGTATTTCATTTGGTTAGTGGTCAAGATACTAAGCTATTATGTTAAGATTGCTCCGGGCCGGTCTTAGTTTTAAACAATATAAACGGGGCGGCCGGGAATATAAATAAATCCCAAGTTTTATGCAAAATTTATTCATACTTTGAATGTCGTGTCGGGTCTCGGTTAGCGATCTATTATGTCGTACGGGCGAAGATAAAAGGCGATAATTGCGAGGCGGACTAACTACAAAATAAAGAGCTTTTAGTAGGTACGATAAGGGAAGTTTAAGGGGAGTTTTCGGGTGCGGGTCGGACCGATAAATTGGGCGGCACTTAATTATGATCTCGGGCGGCATCTTGCAAGCGGCTAATGTCCCGGACTCGTTTAATGCGCGAACTTGTAGTCTCAGCTCCGGCGGGCGTGATAAATTTCCATCTGCGCCCGCTCCCGACCCCAGAGGTAGCGGCAGCTTCCGGGCTCAGCTCTACACAGCTGACTGACATACGCTTTAGCTAGAAAGAGTACAATGCTAGCTACAGTTTCTTTAAGATTCCCCTCTGAAGAATATGAACGTTCGAGGTAGTCGGAAAGTAAAAGTAAAACTTTCTTTGGAGTATATTCGGGTGGAAGTGATGTTATCACTTACACCAATAATCGCTATCACACTGAACAGTTGTTTTTGGGGCTTGGGCCACCATCTTAATCCAGGTAATTTACGTCAAACGCCATATTATTTAACAACATGTTTAACGACAATAAGAATGCATATCCCTATTCTGTACTAGAGGTAAGTACCAGTTTTGTAGAAAACTGACGAGTTTGTCTCTATTGTATTTTATATTTTCTTTGTAAAAAATCGGTCAGCTCCAATTGTTGCCTAAGTGACTTTTGTAAGAGCACAGAAACTTATTACGTTCGCACTTCGCAGTGCAGAATAAACGAATCCCAGTTAGATAGACAGACTTTAAGTCTGCGCTGCACCCGGCACAGTTCCCACGCTACATCGTATTCCACTCACTAAAATCCGAGAACTTAGTAAACATGTTCGCATAAATCAATTTTCTTTGTACACCCCGAGTTATTAACGCTGATTTACAGTGGCAGACAAAACTTTATACTTTGTTTGTTCTTTAAACAAATGAGTTCTTTTTTTTGACGTCCCACGCTAAAAGAAGGAACTTATAAGTTTGACTCCTTGTAACTATGTTAGAAAGCAAAAACACAAGAACATAGGACCAGAAATCTCTGAGCTGATTGTGCCTATCATGTTTGGGCTCAATGATCGGTCACGCTATGTAGAAATAGGGACTAAAATGTAACCAGGAACAAACGTAGACCCCTGTCCCATACAGATGGCATACATGTCGGAGGTGAATAAGATTTTTATTATCAAAGAATAGTGCAGAGCAGATAAAATTTTATCAGGTTTTATTTTTCTTAGTACTCCAATTTCATGTGATGATATTGACTCTGTGAGCCCATGTGATTATTGAGCCGCTCCTTCCGATCCATTATCTATAATGGGTAATTTTGCAGTATTGAAGGAATGTCAGTTGTCACATATTCATGTCATCATAATTGATTACCGTAATTATTATTCAAAGTGAAATCACCTGTATTGTATGAATTCGGTAAAAATATCATGTAGGTATTTTTTAACGCAAGCAAGTTGAATTTTTTTAATTTTCCATTACGTGGGTGGCGTGAGTGACGGGGTAGATTAGCACAGATTTGTAAAATTCTAAGAATCTGTGGTTTCTTTTTAATTTTATTGGCCGACAAAAAAAATATTAGTGAAAAATACTCCTGTTTCAATTCAATACACTTCGAAAGCACGCTACAACTATTTACGTTTCTGAATTTGAAAAAAAAAAACAAGCGGAAGTCTGACAAAGTCTGTCCAATCGTGCCGTGTAGAACTGCCTTAGCGGGTCGTAAGTCTTACTACTTAAGTGCATTGGTCTATAACAAAAATTAATAAAATATTACACATCTACCCTCTGACTTCTCGAAAATGCAAAGAAAAATTGACAAGTTGGCTTCTTACCCTAAATTATGATGAGACTGAAAATCTCCTTAGATATTAAACTTCATCCATATTCATCTTTTACAAAGTTATAACAAACAAGTCATACTCACACACACACTCATACACTCACCCGTACAACACGTAATCCTAATCTATAATAATACTAAGCATTAATTTTAAGTAATTTTTAATCTTGAATTTATTATGTAAATTTGTCACTAGCATTAATTTTCTGTTTGTCATTTGTTTTCTTCTGTTTTGTGAACCTGGAGGTGGGCGTTAACAGCTGCAACACAGTTTTATACTAACGCAGTTGTTCCTCAGTTTTTATGTATTCATGTTTATGACAAAATAAATAAATCTATAAATCTATAATACACACGTTCAAATAGTAGGTGTAATTTTCTATTCACTACTTTCCCCTTCAGTAATACCACTGAAATTGAGTGGTGACATTCTGTAAACGCTCGAGCGCAAGGAAGACACCGCTAGTAACAGACTCTAACTAGATCCTTTAGCATTTAAATGATTTACCTACTCTCAACTATATTGTACCTATTGTTCGCTAAGTCAAAGCGCATAATGTGAATTTATAGCACCTAATATAGAGCGCTGTGTACAAGTTAGTACATTAGAAGGTGTGAGAATGTTATTGCTTCGTGTTAGGTTAATGTGGGGGTCGGAGTGGGACTTGGGGTGCTCTAGGGTTAGGCGTACAATATGATGAAAGCACATATCACAAGAAATTCTTTCGCTTTTCGTGAAAATAAAAATTATATAAATAAATCCTAGAACCTATGAGACTAATAATAGTACCCAAACAAACAGAGAGAACACTCATTCCCACTTGTATTATTTGAAGAAAACTTGCTTTCTTTTGAACTTACAAAGCCCAATTTTCGCTCTGAAGATCATTCTTGAAAGGGGTGAATTTTCGGGCCGGACGTCTCCAGATCATGACACAATTGCTTGGCCTATAATAATATAAAGAAGTGAAGAGGACTTGCCTACACAAATTTAACGGAAGCGTTCTAAAGATAGGATTTTTTTTGCATATTGACCTTCAAAAATCACTTCGATAACCGAACGTACATGCTCTATAACGATGTTTACGAAAACAAAAACTATTGAATTCAAAATAGTCCGATTCTCTCCCACAGAACTGAACAGACTCAAATCAAATCAAATCAAATAATATAACTATTATAAATGCGAAAGTTTGGATGTATGGATGTATGGATGTTTGTTACTCAATCACGCGCCAACGGCTGAACGGATCTGGCTGAAATTTGGCACAGAGATAGATTATAGTCTGGAATAGCACATAGGCTACTTTTTATCCCGGAAAATTAAGAAGTTCCCGCGGGAACCAAAATAACCTCAAATGGATGTTTGTTACTCAATCACGCCAGAACGACTGAACGGATCTGGATGAAACTTGGCACAGAGATAGATATAGTCTGGACTAACACATAGGCTACTTTTTATCCCGGAAAATTAAAGATTTCCCGCGGGATCCACAAAACCTCGATCCACGCGTACGAAGTCGCGGGCATTGGCTAGTTCTGAATAATTTGGATTCTGAACCTATCTGCTTCAAACTAGATAACAAGCAGTAGTAATAGTTTCAAGAAACAAGTGTGGAGGCTGGAGCAGACTTTCTGTATCTCACTACATTCATGTGTGTAAAAGGGTTTAATCTAATGCAAATGGTTTTGAATGTTTATGCATAAACCTTTCTAGAGACTGTTTTCGCAGATTGTTGTAAGTAAATTGTAATAAAAATATTTTTCGCTTCGCCGCGTCTTGAGTTCAAGAGAATCGGAATCTTGGCAACGAAATTGTTTATTACGTATGTATATTGTATACCTATCACTATGTACCTGGTATTATATAATTGATAACATACAGTCCCTGACAAAGAAGTTGTAATTTATTATTTAACATAAACACTATCAGACATTCTGATGTCATATCTAACGTAGACATATTATTACTTAAAATGTTGACCTTTAGCGACCGGAATTAGATCAAGTAACTAACTACACGCTGGGTCGACGTCGATCCATGATACAGACTAGACAAGGAACTACCAAGGTCATAGAAAACGTGGATGATCTACACGAACATGGCCGAAAACTATTCCGAATTAAGCAATTTGACCAAATTGCTTGGAGCAAATAAGCTAAATAAATCGATACGGGATGGTTTTGTGTGATTGTTCTTTGTAATAGAGGATAAATATGGAGAGAAAGGGTTTATTTCTCTTCGTATATAATATTTCCGCGCATTTATTTAACATCTCCAAAAATAATACGTCATTTTTGGAAGATAACATAATATGCTACTATGCTGTGATGAAGATCGTCTGATAACACTTGCTAGAACAGACATTCTAGTAAGTGGATAAAAATTCTTAATAATTATTAAGTATTATGAACCTGTTCAACAAGTGCAAGGACAAAGTAAGTCGGGTATTTTTTTTGTAAAAAGTTGTAGTGCCTTTTAGAAGCTCATACTTTTGGGCAACCCTATGAAGGGCGGAGGGCACAGGCGGCGACAGGAACTATAGCTATAGGTGTCCGTAATTACAGCAAGCAAGCAAGACGCCGGCGAGACGTTACGCCGTCCTAACGACTTTTATGGCGTATGTAACATTGCCGGCACATAAAATAAATGTGCCGCCTCCAGCGCTCCATATAGCACGCTGCCAGATTAATAGCGCCAAAATGTTTTGCTCTCGCGCTATACGACTGCCATTATTCGCCATTCAGACATATTGATGAGGTAAACACTGAAATCTTTGTTACAACGAAGACATTTCGGGCCGTTATTTTATTTTGTTCGTAACTTTTTCAGATTAACTACATTTTATACTGATCAGGTAGGGTACCTAGTCAGCTGCAACACAACCAGAAAAGTAAGTATTAGCAAAAAGTCCGCGCGCGAAATTCGGATTTTTGTACGACAAACAATTGCGATCCCGATTCGACCCCCTATATATGTATCTCTAAGGCTAGATACACGTTTAAGAGTTTATATTTTCAGGGATTGTAAATTTAAAACGCCTTGTTATCCGTATAGGTAGCTGTTTATTGACTGATAGTAATAGACCATCATATATCCTGCAGGTTTACAGAAAAACTCTTTTGTAAATGTAGGAAGTACAACTGATTGTATGTTGAAAATAATATTTCAATTTGCTTATCTTGCAACTTCAACGATGGAAGTGAGACGTAGCGGTCAAAGTTCGCTAGCCCGGCCGTCATTTAAATGTTTATATTATGTTCGTATTAGCCATTTAGACATACAAGGAGCTTTCTCCAGTCAGCGAGTGGTCGCAGTATCCAAGCGCAATTTTATTGAGGATGAAATATCGTAATAGGCATGATGACAGTAACCAAGAATCAATGAAACTGTGAATTTATGTAATGAAATAAGATTCATGGATTATACAAAACGTATTTATTTTTCTACTATAGATGATTCCCGCGACTTCGTCCGCGTGGACCAAGTTTTTTCGATTCCCGCGGGAACTCTTGAATTTTCCGGGATAAAAAGTAGCCTATTTCCTTCCCCGGGATACAAACTACCCCTGTACTAAATTTCATTAAAATCGGTTGAACAGATAAATTTTTTGATTCCCGCGGGAACTCTTGAATTTTCCGGGATAAAAAGTAGCCTATGTCCTTCCCCGGGATACAACGTATCCCTGTACCAAATTTCATCAAAATCGGTTGAACAAATGGGCCGTGAAAGCGTAGCAGACAGACAGACAGACAGACAGACAGACAGACAGACACACTTTCGCATTTATAATATTAAGTAAGTATGGATTTCTAGTGAGATTGCTATTTATTTTGATAAAATAAAACTATAAAATACAGCAATCCGCCATATTGCATAAAACACAAAGAAGCGAATGACGTCACAATTGTTTGTTTTCGAGCTTTGAAAATCACACTATTGCTTACTGCTCACTGCACAGAGTACATTGTTAAAAACAATAGTGACGTCACAACGACGCCATGACACCGCCGAACGTTTTGGCGTGAATTTTAAAATTTAAATTTCAAATGCTAATTTTATCTACCAAACTTTATTTTTCTGCTGAAATAAGATATTTTTTCGAAATAGTAAATACTTCCGAACATAATCTGACCAGTTTTCAAAATCAGTCATCATGCCTATTGCCACTCGGCGCCGTTCCGTCACTCACGTCTGCTACGTGCTAATTGTGCGTAGTATACGAAAGCAAAAATATTCAGAGATTTCTGACACCAGAAGATGCAATTAATTAGGTGGAAATTTCTCTAAAAAGTTGTTTAGTGGTCTCTAGTCTCTACGATACACGGAACAAAAATGTAACTCTCGATGATGGCGTGATGGCGTCGGTTATTAGTTTCAGCAAACTGCTGCGGCCCCCTGTCCTGATCATATCTTGATGCTATGTCCTTGCCGTGGCAAATTTGCAATCACGCGTTAAGTCCCACATTAGAGCCCTTCCACGTACCCAGGAAACCAGCATCAATCAAACAAAGGCGTGCTCGGTTTAAGTTTCCTACTTCATTCGATTTCGTGAACCCAAAGTAACAAAACATACTCACAGGCGCATAAAATTCTTAAAATTACTCCCTCCTAAAGCAGCTTTGGCATCGCCAATAACACATCCTATTATGCTAAGAATGTTTTCGCGGTGTCGTGAAATTAAGCTTGATAAATATGATGAGGTAGCTTTATGTGGGTGAACCGTGAAGTTTTGGGTGCCCGGAAAACGGGGTTCTTATAAAAAGGAAAATATTCTAAACAATAACTGCTTTTCATATATATATCTCAAACCCCAAACAGCCGTAATCTTGACAAATGACGGTCTTTCAAGTGTAGTCGGCACTACGGACCGCATTGACAAAGCCCCGAATAAACTGACGCCAACACATAAATAAGCATATTCGATATTTTATTGAGTGGAGGAAATGTAAAGGAAATAGTTTCCCGCATCATTACGCTACGCATCAATCAAAGGTCGGAGTCGATGAGTGTGTAGAATAAACACTCCGTAAGTCCGTACTCAACTCCGTCATAGCGATTTCTTCGATTATTTATTTTTACGAGCATATTAATTTAGGGGGCTGGCAAAAGGAACGCTAATTAACATTTACTTTTTATTCTTTTTGAGGAAAATATAAATATACCTCTACGTATTAATGGATAACTAGTTAAGTTGGTAATAGATTTTGACTCTACGAACGCGTATTACATCCTCTACGTATTAATTATTATTATTATTTTTTGTTCAATCCGTCACAATAGACATAGGCGACATGAGAAAACCAGTAAAGATTAACTACCCAAGTGCATCAATGTTTTACCGATACACAAAGATACGCATTTGCGTGAAAATTACGATACAACCTTTATCTTCTTTCTACGGCTCGACGCAAGCGCGTCTTGAGTCTTGATTAACGATTTCCTAGTGCCATAAAACTGGGGTTTTGGCATCGCGTTTGGGGGATTGGGAGTCTAGATTCGCGTGGAAGGCTAAGGCGCTAGGGTTGCGGTGCACGATATCTGCATTGTAGGTCGGCGTCGCGGCGCCGGCGGGTCTGGCGACGCGGCGGCGGCGCATACATCAGGCACGCGACGGCCCCGCGCCTCCTCCTCACCCCCGCCGCCCCATAAACCCATGCTCCTCTCTAACAATTACTACCACCATTGCCGTAATATTTATATGGTTTTTCTATGGCGAACTGATTTAGCCTTATGGCCGGTGCAAATTTCTTTTAGCGTTCCGCAAAGTAGTTTCCACACGATGATTAGCGGAATTGAATCAGACGTTTAACATTAAAGGACGATGCATACCAGCTGAATAGAGTAAAGCGTGAAGCCGAACCTTTTTCTTCTTTGAGTCTTGAGCGGTCACAACTCAAACCGTCGCTTATAGACTCAGAAATACAGCTTACATGAAGCAAACTACCATAACTTGGACTTGGTATAAACAGCAGCAAACATTACAGGTTAGTGCATAAATATAACCTACATCGATAAAAAAGTATAAATAACGAGCCAGAGGATCCACCTTCAAGATTAAACAAGTATAAATTACAAATTTAAAACAACCCCCGACATAATATGGAAGTAACAGATTAAGAAAAAAGCTGATGACCTTCAGACGGATGAACAGATTTTTAAAATATTATTTGTTAGTTTTTAGAGTTTATTTCTTGTTTCGGGGGTTTTTAAAATGTTTAACTTTTATTTTGTATTTTTTAAATAAGGTATAACTGAAGTAATACGGTACCAAAGGAGACCGTTCAGATTTGTATGGGGCGTAGGCCAAGTCTTGTACAAGTAGAGAAATGAAGGAAAATAAAATTCTAGACAAGTTTTTAATGGTCAAATCTACGAATTCGTCGTAATTTCAGTGGTATAATTATTTAATCTTTCCACGTTATGGAACACTAAACATGAGTGGGTAACAGTGGCGGATTAATATTTTTTGACGTTTTTAAAAGAAAAACACGTTATTTTGAGTAACTGTCAGAAATAAAATAAAATACATTTCGCGCCTACTGCTTTCTCTATGGCTGAAGGTTGCCATCTTGGAAGCGTACCTATCGAAAACTTGAAATACTACATTTTTATTTTTTTGCTCGTTATTTACTTTACTGTTTTAAATTATTATATTTTTAATACAATCTACGTATTTTCCTCTATTCATGGTACAGTGTACAAGAGTAGGCCTAAAATGAACCTTTTTTTTTCGAATCGATAGGACATATGGAAGGTAGTCAGATCCCCTCATCAACTATTAAAGAGCTGATGATCTTTAAACGGCTGAACAGATTTTCATGAAACATGGCTAAAACACACGGGATAAAATTATCTATGACACAAAAAAAAACTAAACGAAAATCGGTCCATCCGTTTGGGCTCTACGATACCACAGACAGATACACAAACAGACACGTTAAACTTATAACACCCCTCTCTTTTTGCGTCGGGGGTTAAATAGATTAGACTAATGAATGACTTCTGTCAACGGTAGGTAGGTATGTAAATGAATTCCACCGCAATAAATAGATATCTGTTAAGCAATTTGCATTTCTGAGTCATGCATTGAATACTCTTTGTGAGAAGGAAAACCTACCGATGCGATTGTTTCTAGACGGAACAGTTCTCAGCCAGACGAACATAATAATAATAATACAGCTAGTTTATGAAGCAGCTTTGTATCTACCTACAAGTATGCGTAAGAGCCGGCGTATGCAAATATCTATGCACGTGGCGTATTTTCCACGGAAAAAGACGCGCTCGAAACGCGATTGTAATATTGCGCACACGCGCATCAGACGCCACTAAATTTTATTCACGACGCGTTTGAATCGATTTATACGCACGTCGACGCGCGTTTACCTATTCTTGTTTCTATTCACTCGACAACAGTACTAAAATAGCGTCGTGTCGGACAAGACAACGCGATTCGGACGCGTTTGTTTCGTTAAAAATGCAATTTGCTTTTTGGACTGAAAACGTGAATGTCTGCGCGAAAAAAAACGCGATGTGCCCTAGCCGCAGACAAGTGTAAAATACCTAAGGGAATAATTAAGTTGATATTAGTGAATAAACAAAAACTTTTCGTGCGTCACAGATTTACAAAGATAGGTTTTAAATCTGATCTGGCTTTTAACTGGATACTTAACTAAATTATTAGGATTTAAGCTAAACAATCCATACTAGTATTATAAATGCGAAAGTGTGTCTGTCTGTCTGTCTGCTACGCTTTCACGGCCCAACTACTCAACCGATTTTGATGAAATTTGGTACAGAGATAGCTTACATCCCAGGAAAGGACAGAGGCTACTTTTTGTCTAATAAATAATATTCTATTTGCTTAACACTTAAATTTTAAGTAACTACTTAAATAAACACATTATTTTTACAGAAACTCACATGTAAATGTTTATGAAGGCTCTACCTTTAATGTAAATTATGTCACGTCATGAATAGTAATCGCCAGTGAAATAATAGTAAATATAGCATAATATTATTACTTCATAGTTTCCTCATACTAATTAGCATCGACGCGTACGTTGTTTTATGAGGAAGTAATTAATGTTCCTATATTGTGGGCTAATACAATAGTCAAGAGCCGGCTTATATTGTGTAGTTATTAACTGAATATAATATACAATCGACATCGGCAGGTAAGATTAGATTAAGTCCTGAAATCGGTTCGTCCCAAAGCGTGGCGGTTTTAACAGTTCGAAGATACAAAATTGGAGTCTCCCACCCTAGTGGACGGACGATTTCAAGCGACTAGCTGAGAGCAGCTGGAAGCAAGCGAGGCCATGTTCAGAGGAAATCCTTATAGGAGACAGTCATCCAGCACTGGACTTCTGCTAGTTGAGATGACGGCAACGATAATAACTCTATGAAGACGGTCATGATGTCTGTCATTAGCTTTATAGCTGGACATAATTATTTAATGATACCGAATGTCTTATTATATTGAAGTGAGAGTCTCTCTTACACGAGATAGGTACCATTTCACTTTCTATAAATAACAAACTTGATGTAGTTTTTTTTTTTTTAATTTAAAATACGAGTAGGTATACGGCCTGTTTCTGAATTGAGAATTTCATGCTGAGGTCTGTCTCGAAGACTACTTAAGGACTAATTAAGCATTTTTTTGTTTCTGAATTGGTGTTGTGCGTGAGGTTTGAAAGTTGCAGCTTGCCGTTTTTGCTTGAATTCAGAAACCGGCCCAATATCAATTCAGAAACAAAAATTTGTTTTTTCAGTCCTTAAATAGTTTTTGAGACAGACTCAACATGAAATTCTCAATTCATGAAATCGGCCGATAATCTATGTCCCTTATAAGTAAATATAAAATTTACCATTAAAACCGAAATAATATTTGGGAAGAATTGTCTAAAGAATAGTTAAATAATTATTCGAAGTATGGAGAGTTTCAGCCGTTCATCAACAATGGTACAAAGTACACACTTAAGATAACCAAATACATCGCTTTATGGTTCACAAGTTGGTCAGTAGCAGCCGGGTTCCGTCCATCGCTCGCTGCATCGTGAGCCAGTAACCGGTCGCGACCACCAAATGCGAATTGCACCGCCACGCTCCCATTATCCTATGCAAATCCGGATTTCCCAAATATCGTGTTCTGCCGCGGGCTACCTGATATCGCGGCTATTAATAACCCGCCGCGTTACAAATACGAGCCTCAGAGCTGAGCCGTTTAGCCTGCCGACGAAATAAACTGGCAATATGTTCACTTACTTTACACGCTCGCGCACCGAGAGATATAATACATTATGCAAAATTGACGTGATAAAGCACCATATCCAATAGACTGGATATTTTCCTGAACGACGCGGATTGAACGTGTAAAATCGCTATATTTATCATTGAATATCAATTTTGCGAGGCTATGAAAGCTGACTGACTGCATTAAAAATAGCTTCTCCTCGGTATTTGTAAAAAGCAATATTGATTCACAGAACGTATGAAATCTGCTGAATGCAAATTTCAGTATCAATTGTTGGCTTCCAATGCGAGTAAAGCAGGCACATTTTACGTTATTATTGACGGAATTTAACTCTGAGGATTGGGTGAATATTATTCACCCATATGGAACATTATTCTAGCGGCACAGCACTAAATTAATATGACACAAGATGATATTAATAATGACGTACCCACTGCCTACTCAAGTATCGGTAGTAAAACAGGTTAACAAAATGAAGGGATCAGAATACGGATAACCTTGAGGTCAAAGTTCCAGGTCGAGCCGACGCGAGCCGGAAACCAGCGGTAATCCCTTCGTTTAGGGCGCCTTAAGAATATGTAATATCACGTCTATAACTCGCCATATAAGGTGCGATATAATGAAAATGAAGAAACGCAATTATCGTCTGGGGAGAAATGTTATTTCCCCTTATTATAAGGGTGAGCACTTACAAGCGTCGTAGTGAATTAGTAGCGGGCGGACAAGGTCCCAGGATAAAGGGACAGAATGCGGTCATGTATACAGTATATTACTTTTCGCCTTTACGACAGCGATATAAAACGTAAGAGCTTGTACAACTTTTGAACTTAATAAGCTAATATTTTTTTAAACTAAGCGCACAACCTGTGCCCGGCGGAGATTTTTAAATTTCTTAAGAGGAAATGTATGAGGTGAAGTTATACTGGTCTCACACCACACTTGGTATTTTTTTGAAGAGCGCACTGGATAATAATTAGATTAGATGCCGCCGCAGACCGAGGCTACGAACAAGCTGAGGTGAAAACTTTTCTTATTACACATTAATGTCTGGGCTATTACTGTGAAATGTAGCAAACTTCGAAATGCATGGAAGTGATTACTTTTTACTTTGAAGAAACTTGCCATGCCCCAAGTACCTACTCGGGAACTAATAATCTACGAACTTTATAACAGAATCTAATTAGCTTAATCGTGTTAAAGCACATTTACTTTTGTATATTGCAATAAAATAAACTTAGATTGGCTAAATTATTAATTAAGCAGCACTTTCGAACTTACCCTGACTGGTAGATTCCAGAATTCAAAGTCAAAATTAATCCATTTTTATAAAATTTAATACACACGATTTGAAAAGACCGCACAGGTAGGCAGCTGGCCAGGGAATGGCTTGTGCCATCGGCCACCTACAGCTACAATTTAATTAGACATGGCTTCAGATTATCTTTGTAGGGCTTCACACAAAGTATACTGTTTCATATGTTTTAGTGAACTAAAAGGTGTTATGTACATAGGCAGCGAGTCTGAAATTATCTACCTGATATTAACAGTCATGTCGATATTTTGTGAACTACTTTCGACCGTAAACGTGGTGTTACCTGAAACAAGAGATATTGTACATTAGAAAAATAATAATGAAACTAATACATGTAAGATAAAACTCTTTAAACTTAAAGCTATAAATCTTAAAGCGTAGAGTAATCATCAAAATAAGACAGATTTGATTTAAGTATAACTCAATCTTATTAGTTGTTGTCAAACCTGAATTAGGTAAGACGATATCTTTTAACAATAATAACGTCGCGCGGAGTGACAAATTAGAGTTATTGTGGTTAAGTCTTGACTCCGATAAATAATAGGTTGCGCGGCTCGCGGGTTGGGTACTGGGCAGGGGAGAGATGGGGGGGGGGGGGGGGGGGGGGGGGGGGGGGGAGGGGGGGGGGCACGGATGGTTGCGATTGTTTTCGATGATAAACACCGGCCGCCCACCTAGCCATCCAAGAGTCGGCGCTAATTAAACAACAACGGGGAAAATTAATTTGATTGTTTCGAAACTGCACCTCACCTCTTTGTTACGGGACTACGATCGAGTTACCTTGGAAAAATATTTGACTGACGCCTCTTTCGCCCGCGCCAATCCTCCTTTATGTGAATTTCACTGCGTCACGATTTATTTTTCGGATGAAAAAAAAACATAATGCCAAGAGAGCGCGTGTCGGCGATGACAAGCAAGAAAAGACTGAGGAAAGTAATGTTTGACACCTCGACTGAAAGCTTCTAAGTGCAACAAGGGCGATGCCCAGTAAAAAGGATGAGTTTGTTATTTTGTCTACAATAACTTTATAGTGGTGGTATTAGTTATAAATTATTTAGTATGTGATGAAATATGCAATATTTTGGTAGGTTTTCAAAAATCACTACCCATATTATGATGTTCTTATCTTACCACGGAGTAACTTATCATGGTGATTTCTTCCATGGATATAGTTCACACCTGGAGAGTGAACAGGTTATTTTTATCCCGGAAATAAAAGAGTTCTCGCGGGATTTTTACAACCTTATAACTACGCGGACGAAGACGCGGGCTTCATCTTAATTTACATAATTAAGTAGATAATATGTAGAACTGATTCCTGACAGACTAACTCTTTATTAACTGTGGTAATGAAAAGTTCGTTCATTTAAGTTTAAATCATTGCCAATGTTCTAATTTTGATAACATTACTGAAGCTAATGATTGTTTACTGCCTTCCCGACGGTAATGGCAAATATGGAGATGAAGACAAATGGATATAGCATGACGTTGCGAGGGTGCTCGAGTAGAGTTCTTACCTACCGCAATTTGCCTATTGGGCTACTGTGGTTACTAAATGACAGAGTAATTAAGCACGTCAGATGTGATTTAATAGTAATGTTTGTATCCTAAACTGTGATCATAATGTGAATTGTTACCTACTATAGTTTACGGTTGTTATAATACCCTTATTCAATGAACAACTACTAGCATAGACGCGAAAATCAAGTACCTAATATGTCGGTCTATGTGTTAACTTTGCGACCCCTCCGTTTTTTTAAATAGATATTGACGTACTAGCTTATGCCCGCGACTACGTCCGCGTGGATTGAGGTTTTTTGGTTCCCGCGGGAACTCCTTAATCTTCCGGGATAAAAAGTAGCCTATGTGATATTCTAGACTATATTCTATCTCTGTGCCAAATTTCAGCAAGATCCGTTAAGCTATTGGCGCGTGATTAACAAACATCCATACATACATACATCCATACATCCATCCATCCAAACTTTCGCATTTATAATATTTATATTTGATGTACAAAGATATTTTTTCCCAGACAGTCACAGTTTCATAAAATCTAAGAATGATTCTTCTGTCTTCTCTCTCTTCATGCTTCTTCTCTACTAAAAAAAAACTCAATGGATCAGGCAGAAATCCAGTGGCAAAGCTGTTGGTCGATTAGTATCGACTTTTCGTTAGGTTGACTTTACGGCATTTCCCCGTATACCAAAGAGTGTTAGATATTATCTGGATTTAGTTATAGGTATAGTATCTACATCTGTATATTATACTTCTTTCAACTCAGAGAATATGCTTTTATCCAGTATTCAGACAAAAAAGCCGATGCTTTAATAAGTACCGCGGGGAAAGTTTTAATGAATAAACCATTGTTGTTATAACGTGAAACTACTTAAATGTTTCCAATTAAATAAAGTATTTGCGGAAATTTCACTAAATGAATTGCTTGTAAAATTGAATTCGGAAAATTAACCGTGAATAGGCCATGGGTTCCCGGCAAAAACTTAAACGCGTGCTCGGAAGGCTGTCGGTGCGAAAATGTGGAATTACACGCGGCATCCGATCCGGGCAACTCGTTCCGGGAGCGTGAATTATTTACGCGGTGCCGAATGCGGGCGTAACCGAGATAGATTGGAGAAGGCGAACTTTTGTGTGCTCACTGCGAGTGCCGGTAATGTTGTGCACACGAATTTAGAGTTTTGAAATAAACGCATACATAACACCAGTTGGTCGGGTGATGTGGATCCACATCTACATGTCAATGGATTTAAGATGATTGCCCGGTTGAGGGTTTCTTTAAATAAAGTACCTACTTACGCACACACATTAACTCGGCATACACCTTACTAAAGGAAAGGATTTTAAAAAAAAATTTCCCAATAATTATATAGTTTATTATTAGATGATGTCCGCGACTTCATTCGCGTGGTTTAGCTTTTTTCATACCTGTGGGACTTTTCGGGATAAAATGTAGCCAATGTCCATCCCCGGGATGTGACCTATCTTTATTCTACATTTCCTCAAAATCGGTTTAACAGATGAATCGTGAAAACATAACAGACTGAAAAGACTGACAAGCATTTTCGCATAATTTATAATATTAAACCTTAAATGAATTTTATTACAAGGATTTCCTCAAAATCGGTTTAACAGATGAGTCGTGAAAACGTAACAGACTGAAAAGACTGACAGTCATTTTCGCATAATTTATAATATTAAACCTTAAATGAATTTTATTACAAAGATCTAATACTATTATGGGATTCTGATCAAAACATTTCGAATTCAAAAAAACATTCTCTCAACATATTTACATATCAATGAAGGCACTCAATGTCAACAATTTTGGGACAAAGAAAGCTCTAGAGATTTAAACAAACGCTAAGAAAGGAGCTTACAATAATAGTGCACCGTATATACCTATAGGAAGAAATGAAATAGTTTTTTGCGTCACTGACTACATTGTAATAATGTCTCTTCGAAGTAGGTTAAACGAGTCAACAAAAACTAATTGAACAAACTCGCCGACTTGGTGACGGTATGCACACATCTAATAGAAGTAAAAGGGTTTGTTTAGGGCGGGCTGGAGCGGGGGGCCATTAAAGGATGCGTGGTTCGTCTCATTGGGGTCGCTCAAAAACGGCCCGCTGTCCGTTACGGTTCGGGCCGCAATTAAACAAGTGAGGCGACTGATCAGTGGAAAAGCGGTGAACAAGTGAACAGTACAACAGCCATCTAATTACTTTGAGCCTCCGCGGTGCCGGTTGTCTCTACTATGTAACATCACTGCGTAAAGTTGCTTGCGGTTTTTGCAAACAGCACCGCGCTGCCAACTTTGTCCAATCGAATTTACGAGCCCCTTTTTTTGGTAATTTATTGCCGCCATTGGTCCATGGTTGCGCCGAAAACATTGGATCATGAATAGCTGAAGCCGGTTTTGCGAGCTAAAACGATTTTTAATGAAAAGTGACACTATTCCATTAGTTTTTAAAATATAGATTTTTTCGGCCCGGAACCAAAAAATCATTTTAGATAATTACACAATATTGAACGAAAAATGTTTGCAATGGATTCTGGTTTACGAATCACGATCATCAAAACAAATAACGAGGTTGAGTCGATGCTCGGTAGGTACCAACTTATCTCCGCATCTAACAAGGACCATAAATAAAAGATGTTGGATACAGTCTCCTAGTAATAAGATATAAGAGCCTAGCACAAGACCTATTTTATACGCAAAACGCGTGTCCAAAGCTGCATCTGACGCGCGTATTGTTTGCGTATTATTTGTATCGCGTCGTCTGCGCGTATTAAATACGCCGTGTACATAGGCTCATAGGTACGACAATATGGCTATTGGCTGCTTGTAAAATCTACACTAATATTATAAATGCAAAATTTTGCATGGATGGATGTATGGATATTTGTTACTCAATCAAGCCAACGGATGAATGGATCTGGACGAAATTTGGCACAGAGATAGATCATAGTCTGGAATAACACATAAGCTTCTTTTTATTCCGGAAAATTAAAGAGTTCCTGCGGGAACCAAAAAAAAACTCAATCCACGCGGACGAAGTCGCAGGCATGTTGAAACATAAGTCGAATCTTTGTGCTAAATTCGACTATAAAATAAGTAGAAATTCCAAGTGTTTAAAAAAATTCACGTGCACTAAATAATAACTAGCGAGAACAACTAGAGTTCGTAAATTTAAACTGGGAATTCGTTGTGGTAGTACCTCCGTCGATCGAACCGATTACTCGGCTGTTCTTTTTGGTCATTAGGTGGGAAAGTGGGCGGAGCTAAATACAATCGGAATCAAATTAAGTTCATTCAGTTGCGGCAGAGTTGAGTTGATTCAGCACCGAGGACACGTGCGCCCGCCCTAGCGGCGCTCGCAATATGAATAAGAAATGAACCGATAAATTCTATACAGGGCTGTCTCGTAAGGCGAAAGAATTTATAACAGTTATATTGGCGTGCAGACTCAGTTGAATGTGAACATTGCACATTTGTAAATCTGATATTAGGTGCCTATGCTGTGTGTGTGTGTTATTTCATGAAATCCTAGTCACAGTCATACTAGTTAGGATTCAGACCCAGCCACCCACGCTAATGGCCAAATTATTCCGTTGTAGTTTACTAGTAAGTAAAATGTAATTTATATTTTAAATTGGTGTGGTTAGTGTTATTTTTTTGGAAATAAAATAATGAATAATTTAATTTTGCAAAATCGTGTGTTTCTATCAGGAGTAGGTACAATAATTTAAAAGGAGTATTTTGACCGAAAATAAAAACAATGCTAAAACAACAGCTAACATATTTTAACGAAAACAATTCTTATTCATGCACGGCAATTTAATAGTACCAGTAGCACAGAAAAAAAAGATAGTGTCAATGAATATTTGCGAGTTTGCGTCGATAGATTTACGAGTGACGTCAACTAAAAAATTCGGTTGTGATCCGTGCCGGCCGCTGCGGCTTCGCGTGACAGCGAGCAGCCGCTGCCGGGGCTACGAACTAAGCGATGTGCAGTTCAACGTCGAAAATCGATGGCCGAATTAATTGAAATATAGCGTCGCGTCGCTGCGCGGTCGTGCGATGGCTGATCGGGGATTAAAGTTGAAGTAGTGCGGCGCGAGAGCAGGTGCGGCGTGGGGAGGAATGGAAGTGGCTGCACTGCGGATCCACAAACACGGCGCCGAAGCGTTGAAAAATTGCGGCGAACGTCTTGGATCCGCCCTCTGCATCGGCTGGGACCTGAGCTACATACAAATAAGGCGGCAGCCCGCGCTGCGACGCTAGCCATCGTTCATTCACAGCGTGTACAGACAAACGTGCTCTCCGAACTAACGAGTCGAATCCACAACTTAATGAAATAATGCATGAACGATAAATAACTATCATAACGCATTTATGTGCCTCCCTACAACAGAGTAATAATATGGAAATATTATCGATTACTATTAACGATAAAACTACAATAAATTAACCAACCTCTGTACGTTGCACTATGCATATTAAACTGTTTCAAAATTCATTCGTAATATAAAGTTTATATTATTACGACGCCTCTACAATCTACATTGTTAGAGTACGATATTGAATTTATGTTCGGAGAATTGCAACTTGTAGAATTGCTAAATATGTAAGCCTTCGGGAAACGGATAGCTCGCAGGGAAAATATTTCACTAAACTTTTGCCTTCTATTATGATAGTAGTCTTAGTTATTTGTTTACCGAATTAAAATAAGTTGTATTAATTAATGCGTGAGTTAAGTTGTATTAATTAATGCGTGAGTACTATACTAGCTCATATACCAAGTACGGTTTATACTGAGGACCTTCTTTTTTAGGGTTCCGTACCCAAAGGGTAAAAACGGGACCCTATTACTAAGACTCCGCTGTCTGTCTGTCTGTCTGTCTCCAGGCTGTATCTCATAGACCGTGATAGCTAGAAAGCTGAAATTTTCACAAATGATGTATTTCCGTTGCCGCTATAACAACAAATACTAAAAATTAAAAAAATATATATATTAAGGGGGTCCCCATACAATAAACGTGTTTTTTTTCATATTTTTTTGCTCAATATTAAAAACGGTAACAGGTAGACGGTTCAAATTTTCACAGAATATTAACTTGTATATTACCGTTCAAAATAAATAATTAAATATCAATAAAGTAAATATTAAAGGGGGGCTTCCCATACAACAAACGTAATTTTTTGATATTAACAGTAAACCTCTACAAACAAAGTTAGTTTTGCGGTTCATTAACAAAGGTAATTATACCTACTTCTTGAGTACGGAACCCTCGGTGCGCGAGTCCGACTCGCACTTGGCCGGTTTTTTAAGTCGGCTGAAAAGCTAAGGCATTTCCGTCTCCCGCCATAAAACAAAGTTTATGACAAAAACAATAACATTTATTTCATTGTTAGTTATTAATAATGCGAAGTTCATTTACAGCAGGGCGGGCGCCACAGCGTCGGCTTTTACCGTAGTTAATTCAGGTTTTATGAGTTTAGCAATCTATGTATGGTTCACTGGTTTTGTAGGTGTCCGTGGTTTGCGTCTTAGAATGCCGGATGTATCTAATAGACTAGAGGATGTCATGACAAATTAAATATTGCGGATATTACAAGTTTCATAACATTCCCAGTTCCCACCAACTTACGAGTATCTGGCCCGGTGACCAACATTGGACCTAATTTTTATGACTGTTTAATTATTATTTTTTAAGTACCTAATTTTTATTGGCATCACTAACTAAATGTGAGAATGCTGTCACCGGGGCAGATAAGTTTATGGGACTTTATGTAGATTTTATAATCTTAATATATATAAATCTCGTGTCACAATGTTTGTCCTCAATGGACTCCTAAACCACTTAACCGATTATAATAAAATTCGCACACCATGTGCAGTTCGATCCAACTTGAGAGATAGAATAGTTTAAATCTTAAAAAAACATCAATTCACGCGGACGAAGTCGCGGGCATCATCTAGTTATTAATATGAATCATTTGTTAAAGCTAGAATTTTATTTTTTATGAAAGAAGAGCAACAGTCAACGTTTTGTTTACATCGACCGACGACGCCTCCTCGGTCGCGTATATAAATTACTCTATCTTCCATTTACACGGTATTGATGTAGAAATGTGCATCGCTTTGGTTAGAAAAGTCGATGAAGGCTAGAAAATATGAAACTAAGTTAGTAGTAAGTAACTACAATTCGCTCGACATTTTGCAAAATTCGTTTAAATCGTCATTGAACTTTTAGGCATATTACCTAGACAATTTACATAATAACATTCGACAGTTTTGCAAACTGATTTTCGTTTGTAATCGGCAACGTGGTAAATTCGATGTGATTATAATATGTGCCTGTGAAACATACATTACTAGTGGAATATCGTTGAGGCATTCAATAAAAACACAAAACGATCCTTATTTAAGGGGTGGACAGTAACGACTAACGACCGCTCGGATTGCCGCTATTCTAAAGTAGTATAACATTTTATGCCTGAACATTATGCGTGACAAACGATCTGGACGTCACGGTTCTTTAGTACATTCTCGTATTTCCATTTTCAACTAACTAGATTTTATCCTTTCATATTTTACTAAACAAGTACTGAAGTCCTAATGTAATATTTTTTAGGATATATCTGAGGCCCATTATTGTCTAAGCCAATCGTAATCATTTGACAGCTCATAAATATAACTCGAACATTTTATGGAGTTCATACATGCGTTTTGACGTGCAGGCATCTATGACCTCCTTAAACAGGCCGAATTATACGTTTGACAAACGATTACGATTTCCTTACACAAAGGGGGGGGGGGGGGGGGGGGGGCTGATTACCTACGGCAAACGATGGCTAAAGTGTATAACAATCGCAACCACCTTTGATTGGCTAACCACTCTATCGCTCTTAGTCAAATTTCATTGTCGTAGCAGGAATACCATAAATCCAGCGAATATCATAAATTGAAACTGTAACAATGATTGATGCAGCTTTTGCAGAATAGAGCTAATCTTAATATATATAAATCTCGTGTCACAATGTTTGTCCTCAATGGACTCCTAAACCACTTAACCGATTATAATAAAATTCGCACACCATGTGCAGTTCGATCCAACTTGAGAGATAGGATAGTTTAAATCTTAAAAAAACATCAATTCACGCGGACGAAGTCGCGGGCATCATCTAGTGATTTTATAAAGATCAGACTGGAAAGACAACCTCCGCATTTGTGAGCTTTGCAGTCTAACCAGTTGTAAACAGATAAAATAAAAAACTGATTAATAGATAATACGTATAGATGTTTTTAATGCTCCGCTTGTTTACGCTCGCAAGACAAAGGGATGCTTAGTTCAAACTCAAATCTTTTTTATTTGACAAGTTCTTAAATGAAATGCACCACCTCCATCACGGACCTATTATACAGAACGAATACTGCAATCAGTTCGGTAATATAATGCCAATCGGGTCTCAGTGCAACGACGTGCGAATATCAGCTCAAATTTCATCACAATTGGGTGCATCGATGTTACAATAATCGTGGCATAATTTCGCAATTCACCCGCTCGTTCGCAGAACTGTTTACGCTGTCAGTCAATATAATAACAGCGGCGTCTAGTAACAGGCATACATCGTGCTTATAACCAATTAGAAAGATTTCCACCGTGCGATATTTAAGGACTCTGAGAAAGTTTTGTTAGCTTTTTCATTGCAGCGCGTCTCATCACTCAGTCTAGTCTTATCTCAGATTTTATCAACAGTGCCTGCATTGACTCTTTCTTTGGAAATATACTTTGTTATGATAGGTTATACATAATTAAATCTATGAGTACGTTAGTTCATTCAAGATAGGTAAGTACTTTTTTCGATGGTCCGTAAAGTTTACATTAATGTGTCTGTCTTTGTATTAAGTAGGTGTTAATTCAGAGACAGATGATATTTCTAATAAGTAGGTACTAACTAGTTAGATGGACAACTTTAGTGCAAAGGGTGCAAAAGTCACAAAGTTTATATCTATAGATATTGCATAATATATCACTGGTTATGTACAACTAGTCTTTTTGGTCTTACATATTTCAATATGTCAACTGTTTTGTTGAGACCAGATGAGGGTCTATTTAAAATTTAAATCCCCTAGATAAAACGGATCTCTTGAATGGATGGATGTTTTTACTAACAACTGGCCACAGCTGCTGATATAGTGTAAGAGGAAAACTTATTTAAGGCATGATGGTCGCAATAATTATTCATGATTACACGTAAGTACCTACCTACACTCAGAATTTGAAATGGTGGTGATTTACGTAGATGTTGAAATTTTGTGGTAAATATGTCAGTCACAATCGGGATATCTGTCGAGGCGATTGGCAAAGGATGTTATGATGAACATCCGCACACTTTTTATAACTTCAAAGGAATTGTACTTTATGGCACTTTACTTCTTAATGATGAAAGAAAATATTTATAGAACCTTTAGTACCTATTTCAAATGTACAACCGATTTTAAATTTTTTACCTAAACAAACATACAAACATACAAACATACAAACATTGCAAGTTAAATAAAATCTTGTAAAAGTGAGGCCAAACACCACTGTATCAGGGGTACGTCACACTCAAATAGAACTAAAATATTCTGAAATAACTAACTACCCTCTAGAGTAGCAATATGAAGGCATTGCGAACACTTTCAGTACGGTCGGTTATGTGTGTAATCTCGATAGCTTTTCAATGCTCATTTGCGTATCTAAGTGGTCCCGCGGAGGCCATTAGCTTGCCATCGAAGACGTCATTACTCGTAGCGTAGGCGATAAGGACTCAAGAGTCAAGACACTATATCCTTAACGATACCTCCCGTGGACAGCTATGGGTGCTTGGCTCTTGAACTACTGCAATCTGGCCTTTTTTTTGGGAGTAGACGTTACTATATTTTATCTACTCCAGCATCGAAAAGTTCCAATTTCGAATTTGACAACTATACCGAATTGAACCCTCTTTCGTGTTTGCTTCTCATAACGATACAGTTCGTTGTATGGGAGCTGTATCGTTATGAGTCGTAGCTGTATCGATATGGTTATCTTCATAAATAGGATACCTATAGCTTAGCGGCTCTGGGTTCTGGCACTTTTGGTTTTTATTAATTTATAAAGTAAAAAATTATAAAGACGTCCTTGTCGTAGATAAAATCTTGTATGCAACTGTACGTAATTAGTCATTTTAATTCTCGTACTCTATTTTGATACTCGGCAAGCCTCTTATCAAAAAACAGCACTCGAATTAAAATGACCCTCATTACGATACAGTTGCATAAATAGCTATAATAGTATTATATTTTTATATACTTACACTTATTTAGGTAGGTAAAGAGAATAGATATACACTAGACATAATATGTTCAGCAGTGTCCGCCTATCGCTTGACGACGACGTATGCTGCCCATTATTTTTTGTAATTAATTGGTTTTAAATAGTTCTTCCCTACTTCCCTCTAATACTTTTAGATTTGTGTAGAAAGTAAAATCATACTAATGTTATAAATGCGAAAGTGTGTTTGTTTGTTGGTTTGTCTTTCAATCACGCTGCAACGGAGCAACGGACCGACGTGATTTTTGGCATGGGTATAGTTGAGGACCTGGAGAGTGACAGGCTTGAGAGGCTATTTTTATCCCGGAAAATTAAGGAGTTGTTACCCTGGGAATCAAAAAAACATATTCCACGCGGACGAAGTCGCTGGCATCAGCTAGTTTATTACATAATCTAATAGCGTGTGGAGCGTAAATAAAGAAGGATAAGTGAAAACTTCGCAAAGATTTCACGGATAAGTTGAATCTCGCATAGCTATCTATGGCAGACGGCAGGGGAACGCCATTGCAGAGTTTCGTCGTAGATTTTAACGAGATTGCCACCGGTCGCCGGCGCTCTACAAGGAACTCTTGAAGCACTCTCGAAAACGACTTACTAACTACTTATTAAAGACTAGCTGATGCCCGCGACTTCGTCCGCGTGGAATATTTTTTTTTGATTCCCACGGGAACTCCTTAATTTTCCAGGATAAAATGTAGCCTATGTCACTCTTCAGGTCCTCAACTATACCCATGCCAAAAATCACGTCGACCCGTTGCTCCGTTGCAGCGTGATTGAAGGACAAACCAACAAACCAACAAACAAACACTTTCACATTTATAATATTAGTATGATTTTGTAGATATACTTACATTACTTACATCAATAATTTATAAAACAGACAACGAAGGTCCATATTATGGGTTAGTAACAGACATATCCTATCTTAGTTCCTACTTGTAATAACATTAAGTAATAATATAATCGGAATATAGCGTGTCGGGTAGTTTAGTGCGCACTACCGCAGATAAAATAATAGGGTACTAATGTTGCGTACGAAGCTAATACGTAGCGTAAAAGCGTATGCAGCCCTCAGCGCGTATGATTTGCGTTTCTATGCTAGTAGGTATGCATGAAGAACCAAACCCTACGAACCAAAAGCATCTAGTAGAGAAATAAGTTTACTTTATATTTCCAGTCAAAAGGTGGAAATATGAAATCTCTATAAATATAAGTAATACCTAAATATATCTTTATGAAAATTAAGTGAATTCATCTGATTGGTTTGAAATTACCATTCAGGACCACTAAGTCGACTTAGACGCCAATCCTACTGTCAACGGTCTAGATAATATCTAGAAGTCTGAGTTCAGAGTTCTCTCTAAAAGTGTACAAATAGTAGTTGACAGCATGGGAAGGATCATAGGCAACTGTTAAACAGTCTTTGCTGTTAATCAGTCTTTGATCAGGGGGGTTACTATGAGCTCTTAAGGCAGGACAGAAATTGATCTGCAGCACCACAGACCATATAGGTTTACTACTCGGTGTGCAGCACAGTTCAATGCAGTGTCTGCCTACCAGTTCAGTGCCTTGAAGTTAAGTGCAGTTCAATATCTGTCCTGCTATAAGAGCTCATAGTAACCCCCCCAATAGTGAAAGCAGGTCTCTGAAATCACGTTTCAAAACCGTCCATCGGGACCGTCGCCTTATGAGTAAAATGCCAGCCGTATACCTACCACCCACAGCCGACATATACAGAATACAATCAAAGTGAAATTGAAGCAAATATAGTGATTTCTAAAGACCTTTTAAATGCCGAGCACGTTCAAATCTTTTACAGAGGATTTCGGAGCCCTAGAGAAATAACAAAAATTCAATCGACCCATAGGCTGTTGTATCATTTCGGGTGTGAAAATCCTGTACGGTCGCTCAAAAAGCAATCGTAAATCTAGCGATACGGAGTTGAAAATTGATCAGCTCTGAATTCACAGTGGGGGGTCACCTGCGATCCGCCAAAACTCCGGCGTATGTTTTATTCAGTCGTAGCTAGTGATGGGTTACCTGGCTTTCAGCGAAAATCGATTCCTCCGCTGAATTTCTGTGTTAAGTGAGGCTTTCAAATTACGAGCTGGTTAGCTAAACTAGAGAAAATCTTCCATCCCAGCGTGAAAATATAAAGTCTATTAATAGAAAGCACTGCATTTAAAAGCCAAAGTGGAAGAGACGGTTCGATAACTCGCTTTGACTTTGAATAAGTTACTTACCCAAAATTAAAGCGAGATTTAAATACTAACCGACTTTTATAAGTTAAGTAAGTAACTCAAAATAGTCTTGTTAGTTAGTGCAAAAAATCTGTATAGCTATTCGGACCAATTGGAAATCTTAAGTTTATTATGAATTCGCAAATAAAAAAGGGTAGAATACTTTATCGTATGAACAAAATCAAGTTAAAAGTTCGATTTCTTAACTCAACTTTTAATCCCTTACCGCGAGCCTGTTATAAACACAACGTGCGTAGAAACAGCACAACAAAATTGAAAGCTCGCGTAAGCGTGTACGATTTGTGTACCAAAAAAAATATGCATGTCTTACAAGTCACAGCAGCGCTTGAGTCTGCGACTCTCGACGGCCTTAATACCTACAAAATTACTCCCGTAACTTCCTCCACGTGGATGCAGTAGCCAATGTTCGACTTTTTGGGGATTTTGATGACATTATACGGAGATATGTATAATGCCATCAAAATCGGTTAAGCGCATGGGCCGTGCGTACACATTTCGTCGTCGGGTCACATTACTGCATTCTGCATGTTCCCGGTGTACCTAGTATTACATCACACAGCAGTACGGGCACAGTATCCCGCCTCACTCATTACAATACAGCGAATGCTGGCGCCGACCCGCCGGCCAACTTCTGCGAAGGTAGACAACGCGACCGATTAAAATTTCATCCCTCTTTGTTCGGCAACAGAGATCGGATCGATTCACAGCGCTAATGTTTCGCTGCCACAGCATGCGATTTATATTCAATTCATCAAATTGCCATTCAAATCTTATACCTAGTCTAGACCTTTAACTAGTTGAACTGGCCTAGCTTTGCACGGGACACGGGTGGGCTTTAACTATTCTGTATGTGACAACACTCACTCACATGCTCGTGAAATGTCCTAGGAAATTGTGAAAATGGTATTGAAATCTATAAAAAGAATTGCAAACAGTGCCATTGTTGGTAGTTTCCTTTTCGAAGATAGACCTAGACTCGTACCAGTGAAATTACTAACAAAACAATGTGATGACACAGTGAAGAATAATCTGGAGTGTTTTGGATGAAACGCGTAGCGTAAAAAAGTAGGCTCTACGTTAAACAACGAGCTCTGTGAACACACTCAGACCAATAGTGTTGACAGCTGTTGGATTAAGATGAACTTTTTATTGCAACCCTCTTTCTGTTACATTTTGTTTTATGTTCTGTAGGAAAGAGTATACCACCTTTCAGTAACTGGGTTTTATTTCTGAGTTGAAAAGTCAACAATATCTTACGTTCTATTTCAAACATTAATCACGGTCTACTCAATTTTTTAAAGTTATGATCAACACATCAGATGATGATGATGATGGGTAATTTTTTCGATTTCCGCGGGAACTCTTGAATTTTCCGGGATAAAAAGTAGCCTATGCCCTTCCCCGGGATACAAATTTCATCAAAATCGGTTGAACAGATGGGCCGTGAAAGCGTAGCAGACAGACTGTCTGTCTGTCTGCTACGCTTTCACGGCAGACACACTTTCGCATTTATAATATTAGTATGGATATGGATTTTAAGGCGCCGCTGATGCTGCATTAACGTTACTTGCGTTATCAGTATATCAGTTGCCTTTTGCGAAACCTAGGCCACTCACAGGACTTTTGGTCGTTTGGCAAAAAATGTGTTATATCAAACAAAATTAAGATGAGATAGATGGACGTGAATCGGCGTCTTGTTTACGGAGTTCAGTCCAGGCCAATTAAAAGGACCCTGATTGGAAACGATCCTCTCGTGAATAGCGAGACGAATAAAAAGAGCTTGCAATAAGTGCAGCAACCGTCTCACGAAACTTTTCCCAGCGCAGCTGCTACTTTCTGTTTCTGTATATTGTTTTTAAAACTTTAGCCACTCAGAACTCAGGAGTTTAATAGGGATTGTCTTGATTGCAGCATTAAATCGGGGTTTGTGCCAATGGCTCAATCATTTACTGGAAGGAGTGACTCTCGTTTTATCAATTCCTGGCTAAAGGACTTTAGGCCTGAAACTCTAAGAGATCACTACAATTTAACAACCTAATATAACATTTTTATCTCACCAACTTAAAAAGATATGTTAAAAGGTCATAACTCACTAAAATAAAAGGGGGACAAAGACGGCCATTTGTTTAGGTATTATGCTATCGAGTATGCCCGACGAAACCGACCCGCGAAGAAAGAGGCGGTTCTGAAGTCCTTATCCATTAATTTTTTTTAAAAGCGTTAGTAATGTCTTGCCGAAATTGTAAAATATTAAGTAATAAATTTTAAAAATATTTATTATCCTAGGAAGGCATCACTTTCGATTTGCTGTTCCAGTATGCACAGCAATCATACTTACCTGCCTGATTGAACGTCTAGTCAAAAATGCACAATCATGCGGTTAATCTCGAGCGTTATAATACCAGGCTTGATTTATATTCGTGTCATTTGTTCAGCGGAGTCTAGAGGGCTTTGAAATTGTGATGTCATTGTCATTTATTTAAAAAAAACTGTAGCCAGTATAAGCTAATACAATGTCATGTGAGTATGTGGAAAGAGCATGCCTGTCTGACTGCTATTGTTCTTCTTACCCCAAACTGTACAATGATGCGGTTAATTTGGAGGAATAAATCAGGCTTGCTTTATATTCCCGTCACAACCGACAGTGGAGCCTTGGAAGCTATTACAGTTCCCGTAATGAGATTTAGAGCGTTCATATCAAGTTATTTATGAGCAGAACGAGACTTATACGCGTTGGTATACCGGCAACGTCTGAAGAATGGCGAAAGGCCAATGCAAGGGTTATAAACAATATAAAGTGTTGCCATAAAATATCCTCAGTATTACAATATTTTAAAAATATTACTTGCGTGCGTGATGGCTGGAGGTCTTGTTGCGATAATATGGATCGGGGAACCCATATTAGAATTCTTAAACTATATTTGGTTACCAGAAATTTGTTCAAATCAAATGTAACTAACGATCATGAGACTTTTTTGTGATTATTATTAAAGTTATTTTCACGTTAATAATCAAACGTATTTTGTTGTGTTTATATTAAAATATTCTTTATCTACTCCAGCATCGAAAAGTTCCAATTTCGAATTTGACAACTATATCGAATTGAACCCTCTTTCGTGTTTGCTTCTCATAACGATACAGTTCGTTGTATGGGAGCTGTATCGTCATGAGTCGTAGCTGTATCGATATGGTTATCTTCATAAATAGGATACCTATAGCTTAGCGGCTCTGGGTTCTGGCACTTTTGGTTTTTATTAATTTATAAAGTAAAAAATTATAAAGACGTCCTTGTCGTAGATAAAATCTTGTATGCAACTGTACGTAATTAGTCATTTTAATTCTCGTACTATCCTATTTTGATACTCGGCAAGCCTCGTATCAAAAAACAGCACTCGAATTAAAATGACCCTCATTACGATACAGTTGCATAAATAGCTATTCTACAACTTTGCAGGTGGTAACGACTAGCGTCTTATCATATTCATAGCGTTTGTAAAGTGGGTCTACATATTTAAAACTAGCTTATGCCCGCGACTACGTCCGCGTGGATTGAGGTTTTTTGGTTCCCGCGGGAACTCCTTAATTTTCCGGGATAAAAAGTAGCCTATGTGCTATTCCAGACTATATTCTATCTCTGTGCCAAATTTCAGCCAGATCCGTTCAGCCGTTGGCGCGTGATTGAGTAACAAACATCCATACATCCATCCAAACTTTCGCATTTATAATACTTATTTGATATATGCTTGAATTTTATTCGGTAATATTCGGGTTCAGCGGATCTACAATACGAATGATAGGTAATGGTATATTCTGTCCGTATTAACAATTCTATCACGGCGTATACATATTTATGCCGTAGCTAAAACTATACCCGACACGCGAGCATTGTTTGAACAATAGCGTTGGCACCCTATTATTTATTATTATTTTTATTCCTGGACTGGGATGATCGATCATGTGGAGTGCTCGAACAATCGGCCTCCTTTGTGCTGGCGAGATTAATCGCACGTCTACGTATGACGAGCGCTGGATGGAGATATTCATTAGCAGGAACCGATCGCTAAACTTGCCCTACACTTTCATTAAGTTGAGAGATAAGTCAATAACACGGGCAACACTGGCGGCTAACTTCCTGTACTTTCGCTGGAACTTTGAGAAAAAATGTGTACTGAGGTTGTTTGCCGTGATATTGAATATAATCTTCTTATAGATAAGAATTAGTTTGTTTAGTGGGAAACATAAAGTTAATCCACTCGTCTCCTCACGGATAGTAAGTTATCTTCGTTCGAAATCAGAACACCAATTTGTCGGAAAATCATTTTTCTTCTTTAGAGTTTTATTTCTTCTGAATGAATAAAAACTAAGTATTGATCTACACAGCATGCAAAGGCGGCATAATCGGGGCGACCTCTTCCAGACAACCTTTGAAGAGAGGAGAGGACAATGCAAACGGGAATGGTGCGCAGATTACAATTTACAATGTAGAACTTTACTATACATAATAAGTACATAATATACACATGCATTTAAGTATCTTCATAATTATGTAGCTTACATGCTAATCCATACTTATAATTATAAATGTCTGTCAGTCTATTACGTTTTTACGGCCCATTCGTTTCACCGAAATTTGATACAAAGATTGCTTGTATTGCCCACAAACGGACAATTATACCTATCTTTGATTTCAATCGGGAACTCTTTTGATTTCCCGTGGAATTTTCAAAAGCCAAGGATTCACGCGGACGAGGACGCGGGCATCATCTGGCAGAAATAGATATATTCTTATACACATTGCCCTACAGCATAACTATAAAGATAAATAACAGTTTTAGTTTTTAGCTCAGTTTGTATATAGATAGTCAGAGGTAAGTGCGAAAGCCGAGTGTCAGCTTTGCGTTTAAAATTGAATTGATTTTTTGGAAAAGATAAAAGATTGTTTATTTGTTTAGTGATGAATGTTTAATTAGGCTGATATTTGACTCTTTCGATGTATTTCACTCGGTTCGTTCTTTGGCGGGGATACGCCATGTTGGAATTATTCACATAAATGCGAGTATTTTGAAGATTGAAAGTTAGTCTCCTACCGGCAGACTCAGCGATTATTGAATACTTTTGTGTTTAGATCGCAAATTTGATTTAGAGCTTAGCAGTAGCAACTGCAGCCTGATCAAATGATTAATTTATTGTTGTTGTGATACTTTGGCCAAGTTTTATACTTAACTGTTTACATTAAATCTCTCGTGAAACCGCTACACGTTGTGACCATTCGCTCGTGCAAGTTTTAAAGAGAGTACAAACATATTTTAAAAGTAATTTTAATTATTTGCCCACTTCTGGAATTATGCTTACACGAGTTACAAACATTAAGACACATTTGCACACAAGGTCCTTTAAACGGATTTACCTAGTTAAATTTTGTAATGCTGTCAAGTGCATTATGCTCTTACCAAAAAGTGACAGCATTATAAAATTCAACTAATTAAATCAGTTTAAGTGTCCTTGTGCAAGTGGGCCTCAATTTCGAAACTAGCTCAAAGTCGGAGGCCAAGTCTCCTGCAGCGCACTTACAGAATAAATAAATTTCAACGGTTGAACATCATGTGGGTGGCGGAAGAGCATACTCAGGACGAGCCATGTATACGAAATTTTGCGTTGCCATATGACGCTACATTGAATCAGCGTTTAGTCAAATATGTACGGGGGTCTATGCATGACAGCCAATGCTTTTAGGTAACAGACTGGAATACATTATGTTAGCTTTTGGTAACAGATATAAATATCAACAATAATTTAATATTTTATTGCACACCAAAAGAGAAAATATAGCATATTAAGGTGGTCTTGTCACTTACAGCAACCTCTTACTTACATACAATCTGTAGTAAAAAGAGCAGCTTTAAAGAACGGGATGGTGCAAAATATAAGCATCATTACTAATTTTATTTTATTGAACAGGTAGTTAAGTAAGTACACGAATAACGCAAAGTTAAAATCTACGTGCATTATAAGCACAGGCAACAAAACTATAAGCTTTATAGACTTCGGTCGCAAACAAGCAGATTTGGTTGGTTTTAAGATTTCAGAACACGCTATTTTAAGATACAAACCGAACGCAATGTTGTTGTTATCAGAGGCAGCGGCGTATAGTATAGGTAGTACGACGGCGAACCCGGTAACACAATAGCGCATACAAACGCTCGGACACCGCGCCTCGCGATGTCAATTAAGCTAATTAAACACACAGTGGGGGACAGAGTGGCCGCCGAACCCGTCTACCCGTACTCACCCCCTTCGGCCCTTAACTGACGCATCATTTCATCAACAAAAACCAACTTATTATTATAGAGCCAGAAACTATAGCCAAACTAACAGTATGTGAGGTCATATTTACATAACTGAACAAACTTCCAAATAATTCGGCTAGAAATTATTTAGTAATAGTATTAGGTAATGTTAGAATGTGGCTCTCTTCTAAATCTCTAAACTAATTTAAATTGAGAGCTCTGACGCGTGAAGTATTATGAAAGGGAAAACTTATACTTATTTAGAACGGATATTTTAGTAAGAGATTGTCACAGAATTAGCCACAATGTCTAAAAGTGTATAAATGTGTTTAACAAATTGGACCAGCGTGATCTAAACCATCTATCTCATCTTGAGAGAACACCAATGCTCAGTAGTGGGCCCACGATGGGTTACAATAATGATAGGATTGATGAAGACAGCCGGTCTTCAAAAGTAGGTCTCAAAGAAGCTCGTTGACAAAAATGCGCATACACAATTAAAAGCTCTCCACTTAGTGGTAGGTAAATAATTACTCGCCGATGAAATTATGGAAATGAGCGGTGAAAAGACAAATAATAGAACGAGTGCTAACAAGAGATAAGACACGGCTTAATTAATAAAGTTTGCGCGCTTGTCTTGGGGCGACGCGCGGAAATCGTCCATGATTCTGGATACAGATCGGATAATCGCATTCGGTTAATTGAGCGTTAGATTGACGCTATCGGAACATGGAGTCAGCCTTCGAGCGCTCTGTCCTGTTTGGCCCGTTTACCCCCGCGCAAATAAGACTAAATTAAAGCATCGATCTGCCCAACTCTATTGGGCAGAGCTCAGAAAACAACAAAGGGATGCAACTTCATATTACAATCTAGAGATTCTCAAGAACATCGAGGAAAAGTAGAGGGCACTGCTTACGCTAAGATAAATTATTATGGTCGCGTAGAAAAATAACACAAAAGGGTTGGAGCCGTGCGTCAAATTTCGGAAAGTTTTAACAAGAGGGGCGACTACACAATATGGAGGCAGAGTCCTTCCTATACGTCACGCGAGCTTAATATCAATGTCCTTCGAACCGTCCGTGTTTGCGTTTAGGCTACTTCGAGGGGGAAATAATTATTATTATTAAGTTCTCGAAGTCAGATCGTTAACGGATAGTTTGCAGTTAAATCATCTATTTTCACAAACCTATCTACCCAATTATATATGCGAAAGTGTGTTTGTTTGTTTGTTTGTTTGTTTGTTTGTTTGTTTGTTTATTTGTTTGTTTGTTTGTTTGTTTGTTTGTTGGTCTGTCTTTCAATCGCGACTGACGCGATGTTTGCATGGATATAGGTTATAAAGACCTGGAGAATAGCACAGGTTACCTTTCCCGCAAAACTAAAGCGTTCCCATGAAATTTTAAACCTAAATCTCCGCAAACAAATTTGCAGGCTTTAGCTGATTTAAAGCAATATTTATGTAGATTGGTATACTATAGCGCGATTGATATCTCTTGGTCACTTACTGTCGCATTTATGATAAACTAGCTGATGCCCGCGACTTCGTCCGCGTGGTTTAAGTTTTTTGTTATCCCCGCGGGAACTCCTTAATTTTCCGGGATAAAAATTAGCCTATGTCACTTTCCAGGTCCTCAACTATACCCATGCCAAATATCACGTCAATCTGTTGCTCCGTTGCGGCGTGATTGAAGGACAAACCAACACACCAACAAACCAACAAACCAACAAACAAAGTAACTTTCGCATTTATAATATTAAGTATGACTAGCTGATGCCCGCGACTTCGTCCGCGTAGAATAAGTTTTTTAGTGCCCACGGGAACTGACTTTCGCATTTATAATATTAGTATGATCATACTAATATTATAAATGCGAAAGTGTGTTTGTTTGTTGGTTTGTCCTTCAATCACGCCGCAACGGAGCAACGGATCGACGTGATTCTTGGCATGGGTACAGTTAAGGACCTGGAGAGTGACATAGGTTACTTTTTATCCCGGAAAATTACGGAATTCCCGCGGGAATCAAAAAACTTTAACCACGCGGACGAAGTCGTGGGCATCAGCTAGTGATTTGATAAATGATTTATTTATTTCAAGTAGGACAACAGGTGTCCCTTATGATACGTTAAGACTCTACCACCGATTCGGAAAGCGAGAGCATTTACTCTCTCTTCTGCGAGAGATATTTTACAACAAACTAAAAACAACTGCAAACCTGCAGTCGTACTTTGTTTATTTAGTGACTGTCAGTGGAGTGAAGGTCATGAAAAGTTAAATTTACACAAGTGTGCAGCGTGGGCCAGAAACTGACGCAAAATATATGAGTTATTCAATTTTTATTGTTCGGTTTATTTCTTGCTACAGACTAGACTCTTCTTTAATAGGAACAAGTTTTATTTGATAATGCACAGATTAACTCTCACCCACGTGAACAATATTGTTTCACATTATGCCTCTGTTTACTTTACTTACTTGTAGTGTACCTTTAATGTAATATTTAAGTCGAACAAGAGTCTGGTAAGTAAGTTATATACGCAACGATGGTTTATGCTATGGATTTTTTTTAATGTCTGTTTCATGCTGTTTTCGAAAATAAATTTACCTCCGTCGAGTCTACAAAAACATTACACTTTGTGAAGTGTCCATTACAATGTTACATTACATTTTGCGCTGCTATTTTCGTAAAAAAATAATCTGATTTTCTCGGAAAAACGGTTGATGTATACAGCACCTACCTAATGATTTTATAATGTAATTTTGTTTTGATATACCTACTCGGAGAGGCGTTACTACGAAATGCGAAAGTGTGTAACTTATTTGTTGCACGAAACAACAAAAAAACACTGTCACATATTTTGACAGGTACACCGTAATTTTTAGAACCTCACGAAAAATTCACGCGGGCGAAGTCGTAGGCATTACTTAGTCATACATATTATAATATGTATCATTTCATATCTATAAAGGTTGTTTGTTTGTACTTCAATCACACTGCAACAGAGCAACGGATTAGCGTTACTTTTTGCATGGGTATAGACTGGAGGGTAATATAGGCTAGTCTTTATCCCGGAAAATTAAGGAGTTCCCGCGGGAATAACAAAAAACTTAAACCACGCGGACGAAGTCGCGGGCATCAGCTAGTGATAAATAAATTAATCACAATAAGGAAAGTTATATAATTTAAACCCTTTGAAACTATTCTCAGTCCATTTATGGAATCGAAATTCTAGTTTGATAGTTGTACAAACACTAGTTTATTGTTGAGTTTAGACCACAATATCTAAACACTTCCTTTAGCCGGGTGAGTGTATGTATCTATGTGGTGTATCAGTATGAATTCTAAAGTTCAGCAATGGGTATTATATTTGTTTATTTTCGGACTACTAGCAGCCACACATAGTCAATTTTAAACATGGTTTCTTAAAGTTCCTTTCAATCAACAAAAAAAAAACATTCTTGGGTTTACAAAGTAAAATACGCAAATCATGAAATAATTTGAAGACTTTATTTATGATGCAAATTTCTAGGAGAGTAGAACAGTGACGAGCCCCTTATTAAAGAAGTCCTGTTTCGGAGGGCGACAGAGTGACTAAGTACATTATTAAAAGTGTATTTACACTCGACCTCACGCGGCGGACGGAGAAACTTTCGTTTTGGGCGTTTTATGGGCGGAAAAATTGAGAAAAGTTGGAGCGTAACGGCCGGTGGCGACGCGGTATAGAGACGCCGCCGGCGAGTTTAATATAATATGTAAATCGAACGGCAACGCCCGTGACCTCACGCTCTTCATCGGCGAACTCATATCGCGTCCTGGACGTATTACATGGGCCGTCGTAAATTATTTTGCAAAAGGCAAGGCAGTTTTACGCCGCGCGGGACAGATGAGCCTGCAGCGGCGGACGGCGTAAGGGTTACGGTACGAGCCAATGAATGCAAATGAGCCACGCACGGGCGAAGGCTGCTTTATCGGCGCGGGTGGCCATTTACATTAAACCCTACAAGACAGACTGGCAACGCGCACTTACCGCCTCTTGAGTACGATCACACGATAACGGCGGGTAGTTACCTGTAAAGGACAAACATTATGCCAATTAATTTACATACAACATATTATTATTATTAGGTAGCCAGATGAATAAATGTTTGTTAAATGGATATTACACTTGCTACGTCGATGTAGGAAAACGGGAGAAAGCCTGCATGCCTGGGAGTTCTCCATAATGTTTTTAAAGGAGTTTGAAGTCTACCAAATCGCACTTTCGGTGAACTATGATCAAAGCCCTGCTCATGCTGAGAGGAGCCGGCTATGGGTTGAGTATTATAAATCATCATTTATAATACTGGAAACTGCCTAAGTATGGTTAACAGGAAATTCGTTTGCGCTCTCTTATCAACATACAGAACAACATGTATAGTCTGTGCAAATACCCCACCAGCAAACGACGTCCTCACTATTTCGTCTGTAACAAATTTGTCCAACTAAAGGTATAAATTAAGCTTATCTACGCTGTTCATGAGGTTGGCGCCGGATACCTAACCAAGATTCAGACGGTACTCTGCGCGCACTAACATTACGACCTATATAAACTTTTCACATATTGTTTGTATAAAGCCTCGAACAAACATAACGCGCGACTGCACGGCGGCGCACAGACACTCAAATCACGTGCATACTCATGTGCTTTTTTTAAAATAATACACACGCTTCGCAGTGTCTGCCTTCATAAAAATCATTGTATTACCTTACCACATAATATTCATGCAGTGGCCCATACAAGGGCCAGACCTGGCTGTCATGACAGTTTTAGCATCTAGAGCTATGGCACTCTCACCTATACTTAAGAGAGGTAGGAAACTGCATGCTAATTTGACATTAGTGACAGAATTTTGAAAATTCTGCCAGTTTCTGGTATAGACGTCTCCGTCGATGGTTGGGCGACTGGTAGGAAACAGAGAACGTATCTCCTTAGACTGATATTACAGTTTCTATGGAGCCGCGCTGGATACGTTTCGGATGCGCCGCACTGGATACCGTTGCGCATTTTGTATGTATCAAGCTTAAAGCAGCAGACCCGAAACTTTTCCGAGTGTGATGTTTACAAGGTTCCAAACTAAACAAAAACAGCGATACATCAAAAGTGAGTTGCAAGTTAACTGGCGGTGTCCGCGACGAAATTTCGATTTAACTTGACATGGGTATTACCCGACGGAGCTTTCCTTGTAGACTTTTTCATTTTCTCACAAGCGATCATCATAAAAGTTTTTAGGTTTTTGACAACTCCACAGCTCAGTTTTCAGGCAAAAAATCGGCTTGACAGCAAGAAGAAACGATAACGGTTTCGATTGCGTTAATTTAAAAAGTGAATTAATATAAACGGGCTCAGAACGTTTACTTACCTATCTATAATAATTAGAAGCTGCTACAAACATGACAGAAACTCTCGGATTATTTGGTACAAGAAAAACCCTTTAAGAAGCGGGCAATTACCAGCTCGTTATAGCTACGAGATGAATCTGTCTCTGATGGTTACACTGTTCATGAAAGGCCAAATAATGTATATGTCACCGTAAGATTGTAAAAACCGTTAGATTATAATCTAACTCGCAAAATTGTAAACTGTCGAATGATTCGAATATATCGGATTATTTTACGGTGGATTGTAATCTGTTAGGTTTAGTAACCCCATAGAACCTACTTGATTATTTATGTCGAACCCTAACCTAACCTACAAGAAAGAGACAAGAAAACGTAAATACAATGAATATTTCAAAAATTGACACTTAAAACATTGAACGGTTCACAATCTTTCGACTGTTTACAATCTATCGAAAAAAAAGTGTTAGATTACAATCTTACGGTTTTTACAATCTTACGGTGACATATATAAACTAAACAATCAAAACAATTTCGATTCTGAGGTTCAACTTTCCAACATTTTTATCTCACAAATTAATAGTAAGTCGTAACGTACTAAGTATATGCAAGCGTTCACGGACCACAAAGACGAGCATCGAATCATATACGCCGTAATTCACACAAGCACTCACATCCTATTCACGAGCGATGTACAGAAAAAAAGCAAAGGGAGGTGCGTGAAGAACTGTCAAAGGGCGGAGCTTTTAAAGAAAAACCAGTAGTTATAATATCTCGGCACACGAGACACTTAACGGTCGCTCTGTAGTTGCTTAGAGGTAAAGCCCTAACAACTACGGGATGTACGTACCGGTGTTTATCGCGATACCTAGCGTTTATTATAAGACTAGTATAACGCAATTGTAATAGGCATGATGACTGATTTTGAAAAATGGTCAGATTATGTTCGGAAGTATCTACTATTTCGAAAAAATATCTTATTTCAGCAGAAAAATAAGATTTGATAGATAAAATTGGCATTTGAAATTTAAATTTTAAAATTCACGCCAAAACGTTCGGCGGTGTCATGGCGTCGTTTGTGACGTCACTATTGTTTTTACGAATGTACTGTGTGCAGTGTGCAGTAAACAATAGTGGATAGTCAAAGTTCGAATACAAATAATTGTGACGTCATTAGCTTCTTGGTGTTTTAGCCAATATGGCGGATTGCAGTATTTTATAGTTTTATTTTAGCAAAATAAATAGCAATCTCACTCGAAATAGAAAAATAAATAGATTTTTTATAATCCATGAATCCTATTTCATTAGATAAATTCATAATTTCATTGATTCTTGGTTACTGTCATCATGCCTGTTATAAATGATCCATACTACGAGATTACAAAGGCAAACGTGTGTCTGTATGCTACGCTTCTTGGCCCACTTGTTCAATGGATTCTAATGAAATTTGGTACAGGGATAGGTTGTATCCTGGGAAAGGACATCGGCTACATTTTATCATACATCCATAGAATCAAAAAAATCTTAATCCACGCGGACGAAGTCGCGGGCATCATATAGTTCTTAAAACAAAGGAATTCAATAGTTTTGGGTTTAAACGTGTAAACTTCTCATCTAATCAAGTATTTGAATACCTATGCAATGTATATATGTCACCGTAAGATTGCAAAAACCGTTAGATTGTAATCTAACTAGCGAAATTGTAAACTGTCGACAGATTATGAACCGTTCAATGTTCTGATTGTCAATTTTTGAAATACTCATTGCATTTACGTTTTCTTGTCTCTTTCTTGTAGGTTAGGGTTCGACATAAATAATCAGGCACTTAGGTTTTATCGGGTTAATATACCTAACAGATTACAATCTACCGAAAAATAATGCGTTAAATTGTAATCTGTCGACAGTTTAAAATTTCGCTAGTTAGATTACAATCTAACGGTTTTTGCAAACTTACGGTGCGTATATATAACTTAACTAGCTGATGCCCGCGACTTCGTACGCATGGATTGAGGTTTTTTGGTTCCCGCGGGAACTCCTTAATTTTCCGGGATAAAAAGTAGCCTATGTGCTATTCCAGACTATAATCTATCTCCGTGCCAAATTTCAGCCAGATCCGTTCAGCCGTTGGGGCGTGACTGAGTAACAAACATCCATACATCCATACATCCATCCAAAATCCATACATCCATCCAAACTTTCGCATTTATAATATTAGTAAGAAGTACAGATAATTTTATTCTAAGGCCGAAAGACATTGCGCATAGAGACAATAAAGCTATATCGCAGTTGAAAAGTTTCCTCGAGGCGAAACACGGCGCAGCGACGCCGGCACTCGAAAAGTTGGGAGACGAAGTCGATGGCGCGACGCGGGCTGCCGCGATCTCGCTGTCAAAGTGCGAAATATTGCTTGCATCCGCAGTATCGGAAACAGTGCGCACTAATACCTTCGATAGCACGCTATAGAGAGAGGTTATGGTTGCGGACAGTCGGAAAGTTGAGATTGGCTCGTAGCCGATGGCGCGGCGCGGGCTTTCCCGATCTCGCTGTCCAAAAGATGAAAAGTTGCTTGCATCTCGTTGCTTATCAAAAACATAAGAAGATCTTAGTTTCGTCCGTGGATTCGCCTAAGGTTAGTTAAAAGAATCTTTTTGATTTATTACTTAAAATAAACTCTACACATATTTCAGTTAACAGTATTATGACAACTAACTTATCGAAAACTTCTTTGTTGATAGTTATATTTTCAATAGTAAGAATTTTTGAAAATATAACTTGTAAGTACTAACCAATACTTAAATAATTACAATAAACGTTCAAAGAAACTTGGTACAGGGTTGGCTTACTTATTTTGGGGTTGAGGTACCTTTAATCCAGGAAAATCGTAGTTTCCACAGGATTAAAATGAAAACTTTGATTTACGCGAACGAATTCGCGAGAATAAAATTAAAAGGTGAAGTGTGCAAACAAACCATTATAACGAAGAGACGATCTGTATTTGAAGCGTACACAATACACATACAGAATAGCCGTTCTCCGTGTAACAATAGTCTTTTACAGTTTGAAATGCTTGTGTTGTTTGCGAATAATTTAGACTTAATTCAAGTACAAAACAATACGCCAAGTGAGCAACAGAAGCTACAATTTCTATTTGAATTACTTGTGAGTCCCCCGGAGACGGTCATAGGACTTTTAACCCGTGAAATTAGATTTACCGCGGCGCTATAAAAATCTTATATCACGTGAACGTTGCTGCTGTCGCGGGCATCATCTGGAAGTGCATGCAAGCTTGGAGACAATGGTTTTGCGAGGTAACATTGCATATAAGCCTGTAAGCCCCTCGTCCCGCGCGCCACCGCTCTAATCCTATCCCCGCGACAAATTAATATGTTCATCGGCAGCCGCGTCACCAGATTACAGCGCATTCATAGCGCGATTGTATTTTAAGTGTATTATCCAATTTGTTGGATATTGTGCGTGTGGTAATCAACGCTTGTAGACTATAACCGAATATTTAGTCGTAGGCCGTGTCGACGCTACAATGCCTGCATTATCGTACGCTACGATGGAGATAGCTGGCGAACTTAATAGATTTTGTTGGCGTGCTATCCGAAGCGGTCAGCCAATTGCAAACTAAAGGGATTACCGGTTGAATTTGCGTTTCATAAAATATACCATACCGGTATGAGTGCACAACTTGTTTGGTACGACTACCGTACCATGTAACAGGCTGCGCTGCAATTTGCTCCCTTTAATCCCCCGTCGATGGCCCGGCTACTACATTTTATATACAGAAATGTGAATGTCTTCGTTAGAGAAAGGATCTCGGTTGAGTACGCGTTAAGAGGTTCGGAGCGTCTCATTACCTTAAAAGAGAAAACAGAGCGGAAGGTTTTAAGATTCAAGGGCTAAAATTACGTTAACAAGCACCGTTTCCCCTAGTCCATAACGAGACATAATATTTAAATGTTAAAAATTAAACGCTCACTCGCAACACTGCGTCGGGAGAGGAGTGTGTACCTTGCCGTTAAAAACAAACTTGAAATAAAATCGGGAAAATAATTAAAATCGGCGCAAACCATTAAAAGAGCAGTTTATAATAGGAGAGTGCATCGTCGAGTGTCCTTCATGTAGGCAGTTAAAGAGTTGGAGGAGCGCACTCGAGCACGAGTACTGTATAGCGGCGCCACCTCGTGCCGACTAACGAACCTGAGCCTGGAGCCGACAAAACTCCTGCACTCCGCACCGGCACCACACCGTCACACGCCGCGGCACAATAATAGCACCACCTCTCTTTGTACTCGTGAATAGGACCTCTACTTAATAAACCGAGCCTAGTTAGCGGGCTTCATAATTAACGTTTACTACCGTCTTTCATGTTTTTTATTCCCGAAGTCGAGAGCTCATCGCGTTTTATTAAAGGAAATCGCCATTGAGCACTTGATCACGGAGTAGGAAAATGTTTTACTGTTCTCATAATAACATCCGACGAAACTGCTAAAAGGAAACGGATAAGAACAGTGATTCGTTTTATGCTCTTTCCGAGAGATCCAATAAAGACAAATGATCGATATTAGGTAAGCGACCCCCGGGTTCCTCCTTTAATATTCTGATGCAGCGATGACCGCGTGGGCTGTCTATAAAAATCTCGTTTAAAATTCAAATTAGCAACAAGTTAACTCCACCAATCTGGAGCTGCATTACAGAATTTATTCGGTCCTCATATTGCGTCCAAGAGATTTAATAGGCTTTCCGCTTTCCATGCTGCATTTTAAGTTGTTCATCTACACAAATTGTCCAGCTTACATAGCTGATTCCTGTCACAATAATTTGCGAAATCCAACATTATAAAGGGTTATTATTACTTACTGAGAATTTTGTTCTCTAATCGCACTTTCAAACTACGAGTTGGTACCTATATTTATTAGCTCTCAGTGCTCAATTAATGCCACATAATTTCTAGTGTATGGGGTTTGGAGTAGGTACTTTAGACTGTAGTTTATGCATCCGTCAACTCTGCAATATCTTGATATTTTTGTCATGTAAACATGAGTACAATGAATGATGATGATAATCATTAAATTATGTAGACTATAGTGTATGCATTTGTCAACTCAGCAATCAACTCTGTAAGCATCAGTATAATGATGATGGTAGGCTATGCATCAGTGACTAGCTAAACAAAACTGCCAGTAAAACCTTAACGCTTGATAGAACCCTTATATGAGTACTAATTACGTAACATTTGTGTTTAATGGTGATAATGAGTTCAGGCGCAAACACGTGTTTACTGCAAGGAGCAAGTTTATGAATACTTACGCGTACGTCACGCGAACAATTTTCACGTTAAGCCATGAATTGCTCGCACCTGATCACACCTTATGCGTCGCGGGAGAATTGCATGGCTAACGAGCTAACTACGCGTTAATGACTGAGCTTCCTCTTTTTATGTAGTCCGCATACATGCTGATGTCTTAACGTTTTACTTTTCTTCCGATAAGAATTCCATACTATTACAATAATGGTTCGATAATAAGTTAGTATTACCGGGTGTAAACATGTTTTTTTTTCCGATTTGTTACAAGAATAAGTAGAGCAATTTTACCATACCCCTTTGGACTGTTGTTCTTCAATGAAGGGTAAGAAAAAATAATGGCATACAAAACTTTGTACCTAGTTAATAAAGTAAATAAGTTAATAAAGTAATAAAGTGGCCTGATACAACGGTAATACTTAAGTACTTAAGAAATTACTAAACGAATCTATAAATCGTTAAGATTTGAAACTTTTGGAATACCTAGGTATTGAAATTCCCTGGCGGCATCGAGATAAAATTTATATTTAGTTAAATAAATTTCGCTATTATGCTTATTCATGTGTTTTTTGATTTTTTGCCGTACAACAGATTTCTCTTTGGGAATTAAGAATACCTTACACCTCAATAAAAACAACGTCCCGACTAGAAATTTTATTATCGTTTATGTTCAGCCATAACGGCGGGAAGGATTGTAGCAGGCTTGATCGGCGGCAATAAATCACGGCCCCTAACAAGATATATGACCGTAGCTGAATATCGGCCTGCACGATAACACGTTGTCCACAGCCTTTACAGTTTACAAGTAAACATTCAAACAGGGCCGCAGAGACGAAAATTGACTGATAATAATAAGAACCTACCTTCATTAAAATTGGGCGCATACTTAGCACTGCAGTTACAGACAAAGGGCGAGACTTTTTGCGTAGTTAGTTAATTGCTATCGCCTATTTTATAGGTATTGCACCACATCGAGTTGTCCACAGCCTTTTCTTTAAGAACTACACACAGATATCATCTACAAGCAAACATTCAGATTTCAGAGCCTCAGAGACGAAAATGTCTGATAGAATAAGAACTTCCTTCATTAAAATTGGGCGCATACATAGCACTGTAATTACAGACAAAGGACAATACTTTTTGCGTAGTTAGCTTATTGCTATCGCCTATTTTCATAGGTATGCGAATGTGCTAATGACTTAATGACTCTTTCCAATAGAATTTCTTTCCGAATCGGTGCTAAAGTCAAGAACTCTACCGATTCAGAAAGCAAATTAAGATGTCCTACATAAAATATAGATTTGAGTTCAAGTTTGAATGTTATCAACCCTGGACCGCAAACATTATTTATCTATCATTTATGCTCGGCCATAACTGTGTCGGAAGCTCGAATTAGACGGTGATCTATTGCCGTTCAACATAAGATAATGTATTGCCTACTGGTTTTCTTAGGTCTATCTACAGGTAAAACTTACCGTTATATCGAAATATTGTTTTTTTTTTGCTCAACATCCCCACAAAATAACAAGTAAATGAATTTTTAAGTAAAGCAGTTTAATTTTACCGACAATATCTATAGAAAAATGATAAATCCTCCAATTATCATCAGGATTGATGTTTTATATAACCCGAAGATTAGGACAAATGTAATGACAGAGTTTTAGTACCCGCAAGTCAGGTTTACAAGCGGCAGATCCTAGTGTCCTAGTTAAGGTATTCTTCGGCAATTCTTGTGCAACGTGCCATAAATCCTTAACGATAGGTCCTTTTATTTACAAGAAATTAAAAATACATCTAAAATAAAATAAGTATTAGAAAATGAAGCTAAATAAAACTGAAAAAAAAAACCAAAACCGATATAATACATTCTTGCAGAATTAATAATTGGCTCTACACTTCTTCATTTCCTTGCCCAAAGTTTAACGTTTCAGCCCTGTTTCCTTCCTTTTGAAGAATTGAAAAGATCTTCGATTGACAATACGACAACGCGACTGTCTGTGAAAAATGCGAATTTTACCAATATTTCTTTTAACCTAATACTTAAAGGAAATCTCCCCGAGGCGCGGCGTCACGAAGAACATAATATTGAATCATTTGTATTTGTTAAAAAGAAGCATGGAGAATCGAATCGTACATACAATACATTCAGTACATTAGTAAGGACTCGTAAATTATCATACAAAATACAAACGTCCTAATAAATAAGGCTGTATTAGATAAGCGGATATTGTGTAGGAAAAAAATACGGAATTTCATTTAACGAATACCGCCGAAAACAACTTCAGCGCCATAAAGAACAACACAATACTTTTATATTTTCCTTGGGAATAACAAGAAGTTATATACGTTCACCGAATAAATAAATACAACATGACTGTAGTAGGTATTAACTTAATAAGTTATAGTTATTAAAGACAGACAGTGATTGTGTAGCGCGCAAATGTTCTGAATAAAAATATATGGAGCGTTACATTTTATGTTTAGAGATTATTTAGCTTACGTAAGCTAATAGCATAGTTTCGACATCAAATCTCAAACTAAGCCCTGATAGTTACTGCAGCTCATTGCACACCGTTGCTAACAAACGCTTAATCAATAATTAACTTGAAATGTTGAATGACATAGCTTTCTTGTCTAGTTGTAGTGCTCTTGCAAGTATGATGAGGTTGTGTTCTGGGGATAGTATGAGAATAGGATATAGGGTTTCCGCCGAGTCTGGTCACATTAGCTACACACAATAACACAAGTCCAGGTTCCATGCCAGCTCGGCCTAGTTTTACAGTAGTTAACTGCTTTTTTGCCAGCGCCAGCATCTTTATAGATTTTGTTGCTTTTAAAGTATATTCTGCGATTCTTGCCAGCACCGGTATCTGTTCAGCAGAATCTACTTCCCGAACCCTTGTAGTCATGACCTGTTATTACTTTATATACCTTCAAAGCAAGATCTATTGTTCCTACACGCTCCCCGTTGTTAACCGAGACCCAAGTACACAACATGTGACAGCTACGTATCTTAGCGACTCCTATACTCCGTTCACCAAATCGAGTTAGTATGGAAACTAGGAGCCGTACATCACAAGTTCTAGAAGCTCCTAGTACAGCTGAGCCCGCGTGCGTAGCTCTGTTGCTGTCGCGCTTTGCTTTGGATGTAATAAGTTTCGACGACCTCCGTGGCGCAGTGTGTAGCGCTGTTGCCTTAACGTGCGGAGGTCCCGGGTTCGATCCCCGGCAAGGTCAATTTGGGAATTCATAATTTATGAATTTTCCTTGGTCTGGCCTGGTGGGAGGCTTCGGCCGTGGCTAGTTACCACCCTACCGGCAAAGACGTGCCGCCAAGCGATTTAGCGTTCCGGTACGATGCATTGCATTGTAGAAACCGAATAGGGGTATGGGTTTAAAATAACTGCCATGCCCCTAACAGGTTAGCCCGCTACCATCTTAGACTGATTGATTTATTGATTTATTGATTTATTGATTTATTTGTTGTGAACACAATATCAACATGCATTCTGCCATTTCTGGCGTACAACATTTAGAATTATCTGCATCATCAACTGCATCATCAATTACCTACCATCAGATGAGATCGCAGTCAAGGGCTAACTTGAAGTGGATAAAAAAAAAAGTAGTCGTCGTTTAGATAATGTCGCACTATTTGTGCCTATGATAATGTCATGAATCATTATAATTATTTTGCCTGTAGAGAAACCAGGTACCAATCGCAGTCTGACCTAAGATGCAAGTACGAAAGGGACTGTAGGAGGCTAAGTATGCCTCGAAGAGGACAAAGCACCCGATGCCGGTAAGGAAACCTGTTAGACTCGTTTATTTTGCACGCATTCCAGTCGAGCAGTTGGGACTTGGGAGCAAGCTAACCATTCCCGAACCCATCTGGAAGAGTTCCTGATTTGCCCTGTTTGAATGGCCTTGAATTAGTTAGGTACCGAGCGAATGTTGTAAATTGCAAGATAAATTGGGTTTTTAATATGAATAGTCGGTGGCTAACTGTGGTTTTCCTGTTGATGCTTATAAGGTTCTAAATTGTGCTTCCAGCATCAAATAATTATGTAGATTCAATCAGTAGTGGAAGGACTAGTCGTGGACTAATCATAATATTATTGAAGATCTGAGAAAAGAAGCTTTGTCAAGAGAGTTTAGCCATATCTACCATTGAATTTAAAGGTTTCATACATCACCATGCTAATTTAATTTAAAAGTTTTTATTTACTCAAACGAAATTCTTAATAAAGTACTCACTTAAGTGAATAGAGACACTATGAAATGGTACTCAAAACAGGACAAAATTACTTAAAAAGTGACTAAGGTTGGCAATAAAAAAGTTATAATATTATTAAAGTCCATAAAAAGAGTATCTATTGCGAAATTTAAATATTCGCTTCAGCGCCAGTCAAGGTTTTTATTAAGAGTTTAAAATTTCGACACAATACCAACACACATTCGCGAGCGCCGGTATTATCCGTTTATTTGCACACATAAAGGACTTTCCAGGGTGAAAATCTCTTAGAGCGCATTATACAGGTTTCGTGTCACGTCCACGATGAGAATTTACTTTAATTGGCAAATAATACGTAGGGCAATTAAGGATGCTAAGTCGGGTAGAGGCGCGCGTGACGCGACTAGTGAGTGTAGATATTCAATTATGCAAACACAGTTGCGAAAGAACAGCCGCACCACCCCAATCGAGTTGTTTTCAAAAAAAACTTCTGTTGACCCTTTGGAATACGGGCTGAAAAAGATAGAGGGCCGAATTTTACACTGAATACATTAAGTATATCAATTGATAAAAAACTTTTTTAAAACATTTTCTGAATTCCAGAAGGTATAAATAAGGCGCGGCCTTATTTCATAGAAAGTATTTTAATTTTTTTTGTACCTTAGTTATAAGAATTTTACAGATTGGTCCAAGTCGGGTTAATAATTATGCCGCGCCGCGCCAGTGGTCGCGTAGCGACGAAAAAGATTCGCAAGTCGCATGTGAAATAGACATCAAAAGAGAACAAAGAAGTCTTAGCTATTATGATGCTATTATGTAGGTAAGTATGTACATAGGCGTATTTACCCTAGGGCCAAGGGGGCCATGGCCCAGGGCGGCAGGCTGCGAGGGGCGGCCAAGCCGCCCTTCTTGGCCTTCTCTGGGCGCCTTTTATTGTCAAGCTTAACTACAATAAATATTATATTTTAATTGACATTTAAATTAAAAACCATTTTTGTACTAATGCTTTCAAATGACTCTTTAATTAATTTAATTCAAAATAAAAGAGAATGTTTTGACGATTTCGAAGAGGCGGGTAAAACGAAACCACCCGAAGAATACAAGCACAAACAAAAAAGAGTTGTCAAAAGGAAGAAACGTGATGATGAGACTCCCGAAGGAGAAGTATTACTACAGGGACGTGACCACTTTCGAGTAAATACTTTTTTCCCAATTTGTGACCAGTTGTTAGGTGAGTTGAGGAGGCGCAAAACGTCATATGACACAATGACCGCCAATTTTACCTTCTTAGGTAAATTACAATGTCTGAGGCAGAAGTTAGAAGGCATGCCGTAAACCTTCAAAATGTATACCCGTTAGATCTCGCGGTAGACCTACAAGACGAATGTGTTCTATTGAAATACTTCTTGGCAGCCTATGAAAATAAAATGAGTCTAAGGCAACTTAGCTTATTTATAAAAAATAAGGACTTAAAAGAAGCTTTCCCATACGTAGAGATTGCATTACGCATTTTTCTTTGCAGCGCAGTGACGAATTGCAGTGCAGAACGTTCATTTTCTGTACTCAAAAGGATAAAAAATTATTTACGTTCCACTATAAGCGAAGAACGCTTAAACAGCTTAGCTGTCATGAATAGAGATGCTGAATTGACAAACGCCATCTGTTATGACAGCGTCATTGACGATTTTGTCAACCAATTTGTACATAGGAAAAAAAAAAGTTAATATTTACCTATTATAGTGAATAAATGCTTAATTTTTTTTCATTTATTATTTCACATTACATAGTAGGTTTTTTTTAAATGAATGGGGCGGCAAAGCTAACTGGCCTGGGGCGCCAAATCTTTAAATACGCCTCTGAGTATGTACCTCGGTCTACTCGTAATGCACAAAAAAATATATCTCGGTAAATCGGGCTGGACTTTCACTAAGATACAAACATTAATATGATTTTCGCGCCGTTCAAATCATAAATTCTTACTTTCGCTTGACTTACTTTGAACGCAATAGGCTATTTGACTAAATTTTGAAAATGATTTTAAAGAATTTATTACTACCTATTAAAGCACATTACATTGATATTTCGCGGAAATTTAATGTAATTCCCTTTAAAAACCACTTTTAAAGTTTCAATTTTCAAAACCGCGCCAAAAACGCCAATTTTGTAATGGCGTTTGTCATCTGACTCGTGACGTCACACATTGTCAAACGCATATAAATAGACTACAGTACCGTACAGTTTAGTTGAATTTCTTCGCTTTTCTTTAAATTTAATAAAAATTAATATATTTTAACAGAAAGAATGGTGTTCACGATCATCGTCACATTATACGCTTTGGTTCTGACTTTATGCTCCGGGCATATTTTACACTTCACAGTGCAAACTCCACTTTCTCTGTGTAACTGGACGTAGCCAATCGCATCGTCTCCATAGGATTCCCTTGCAGAACTGTAAAACAAAAGAAAACACCATGATAAACCGAACTCCGATGAACTTCCTGAGTATTTGTCAACATAAACTAAAATGAGATAATGATTAATGATTATAATATAAAGGAAGGACTAATAATATGTTCGACGCGATAGGTACTTACATTGCTGTTTTTATGTTTTTCAGTTCCGCGCCACAATAATCAGCATTATTCTTAAAGTAAAGTGCAACCATAAAAGCATCTACCATAGGTAGTTTGCTATTATCAGCTCGCACAAAATTTGATTCCATTCTGCGATTTGAAATACTTAATTATTTATTTCCTTAGTATGTTTAGTTATAAAGTTAACCAGAAAATTACTGTTTAAATACTAAAAGATAAAATAAAACGCCCGCCAAACAAAACACTCAGAAAAATCAGTACAAAAAGCTGTTGTTTTCCCGCAAATTTTCGAGTGTGACGTCACCAGAGTTGCAACCAATCACAGGGCGTTCCTGTCACAGGTAAAATATCAAAAATTATAACATTATTAAACTCTTATTTTGCTGAAAAATATACATATATTTGATTAAAATAAAGTGAAATATGCTTATTTACGTTGTTATTAGTGAGATTTACCACAATTTGAGGTATATTTTCATTGTTGTCAAATAGCCTATTGGTAACATAGCTAAGCTTCTAAAGTTGGAAAATTTTCATAAACTGTTATGATGGTACTTTTTTACTCAAAAGTTTTTTTTCTACTGCTTTCTATAATGTTTTCTATATTCTATATGTTTGACCCTTTACTGTATTTAAATTTAATTTTACTTCTAGAAAGAGTGGTTATGGTACTCGGTAGCAACGTTGTGTTTTTTATAATTCCCATTAGGGACAGAGCAGGTAGAGAATTATACAAAAACTACGCGAAAAGGGCTGAATTACGTACCTCCTAAATAAATGTTGGTTGTATTTCAGAATTTACAGGATGCTAGGAGCGGTAAGCCGACAAAGCTAGTTATTACTGTCATGATTTTCTAGTTTTATATTCTGTGGTACGACATTCGCAATAAATATAAGGCCATAAAGGACTTGAATCCAGAGCCGTAGAACAAATTAATTAAAAAAGAATGGTATTCTGGGGCCAATGAGTTGGTTTCCCGCCAATTGAGCGCGGAGGACGAAAGGAAAAACGGAGCATGGAAGGATTGTCGAAAAATAATCAAATTAGGTACCTACTCTAGAAAATAATATTATTGGGAGGAATAAAGTATATAAATGGACATAGGGTTTTTGATTTATAAAATTACTATAAAATAGCGCAACGGAAATTGTTTTTGCACAACTTTAAAACTACGGAACGGAAGGATGGTAATAAGGTATCGTTAAGATTCTCCTACTTGAAGATAGTTAAGAATAAAATTTGCGTATTTACAGAAGACTGATGATATCTTTTCGAATATATCTTTAAGACTTGCAAGTCCAACGCTTCAGTTAGATAAGCTTCAGTCACCTACCTGATATACAAAATAAAAGACTAGTTCAACTTAAAAAAAGTAATACTATAAACGGTAAACCATCACGTGTTTACTTGGAGAAAGACTAATACGCTCCCGTATCTGATCGATATAAAAAAAGGATTTCAAAAGTAAAGTTACTTTAATGGGGATTTTTGAATCAGATTTAGGAATTTGTCCAAAATAGCAACAAAAATATATGTAAGTATATAAAAAAAAGTTACTCATCAGCGGACGACTACGCAATTGAGAAGATGATTATTGATGATTACGTCGAACTTAATTGATTGACTTTTCTGTATTCAGCCGTAAAAGACATGCAAAATTATCAGTACAAGTATGGAATCCTATTCTATACTGTATTCCTAAGTGTGTTCCTAAGTATATTAAGTGGAAAGAAGCAACCAAGGTAGATAACTAACTGCATACTATAAATAATACTAAGCATGTAGAAAATAAGTGTTCTAAGTGCGTAACTACGTACTGGGAAAGGAGTGACACACGCGAAGAGCAGTCGAGTGCCGTGTCGTGATAGTTGCCGGAGGGACACCGGAATTGTCATGTAAAGCGCCGTGCACGAGTTGCCTCGGGCTGAAAATGCACTTTCGCGAAACGATTGAATGTCTATAATACGAGTGATTCAGAAGGCTGTCGACCTGAGAAAGAGCGGATCTATAGGACGAGCGGTAAGCGATCTGTACGTAATATGTTTTAAGCTACGTAAGCTTAAAACTACTGTTGAACGATTTCTATCTTCAATTTGACTAATTATTAGGACAAACAATATGTTTGATCAGTTGTGTATAGTATTCACCTAATAAGTACTTACCGTCCATTTTAGCGATATTTAAACTCGTTGTACAAAGCTGTTCTGGAGACAATATTATAGTAGGAGCTCTTCTTTTAAGTTACCGTCCCTACAAATACCTACAGAGAAAAGTCTTGATTCACTCCATGAATCATTAACGTCCAGCTCTAGCATCGACTAGAAAGCTGAAATACATACACTGGGATTTCTTTTTATGTAATAAAAATTATTTTCAAAAAACCGACTTCCAAACACACATAAGCAAAATTGACGCGTCAGGCTCGCCCGACTTTAACATAGTGTGTAGAAATCAATATTATTTTTTACTTTACAGTGGCTTTGGAAGTCGGTTTTTTGAAAATAATTTTTATTTTTAACTTTTTAGTGTACCTACTCTTAATCCAGTACCCTGCAGCATCAGAGTTGAGGAGTTGGGACTTGGGTTTAAGTATAAAGTCGTTGCTTGACACCTACAATATGAATTCACCATAAAAAAATCCTAAATCACTATTTTTAAGGAGTTCTGTACCCTGCAGCATCAAGGTTGAGGATTTGGGACACAGAGTTGTATCGTATACACGTGACTTGATACCTACTATATGAATTCACCATCAAAATTTCCTAACTCACTAGTTTTGATGATTTCATGTAGTACGGTACACCTACAGCATCAGGATTGAGGATTTGGAGTCAGAATTTTTTATGGGACCACCTTGCTTCCTCTAACCAATGAAAAAACATTTGTTCAAATCGGTTTAGAAAACACGGAGATATGCACCGACATACAATAAAAAAAAATACAAAAAAAACGCGCCGAATTGAGAACCTCCTCCTTTTTTGGAAGTCGGTTAATTAAGGAAAACGGCTTGATATTTGGAAATTCCCACGGAAGGTGGCTATTATTTTATAATAAGTAATGCTGATTGCTGATTCATATTATATGCTATGTGTATATTATAATGCGAAATGTTGATATATAATATATGTATATGTATGTATGATAATTTATTTAGCATAGACTTTATGAGAATAATTAATGTAAATTTATACTTTCTCAATAAAATGGTCTGAAATGTCAATATATTCCGAACACTAGTGATTCTAGATTAGCTGCTATTTGTAATAAAAATTATAGTATACTTAAGTAAGTAGTTACCGAATTCACAATATGCGAAAGTAAATTTCGTGGGAATTCCCCCTTTTATTAAGATACTAGTGGTCGCTCACGACTTCGTCCGCGTACAATTTCTAATTTCCTTTGGGATTATGAAATTTGCAAAAGGCCTACCTATAGAGGCTATACCTAATATACCTATACATATAATTGGCAGGTTTTTAATATTCAAAAATAATAAATTAAATGTCGACTTGCCGTCTCTAACTTCAAAAACATGGAACTTTCATGCAAACTTTCAACCCGAATTTCAACCCCCTTAGGGGTGAATTTTCTCAAATCTGTTTCTTAGCTGATGTCTACGCTATAGAAGGAACCTACCTTCTACATTTAGTTTACTAAACTTAATGACTCCTGTGATATCGTGATTAACGAGTGAGTGGTATTTATATATAGGTATAGATCATAAATTATATTAACATACTAATGCATCGTTAATTTTCCGTTTTATTTTCTGTGAGATAAGCCAAATTGCCTACTACAGGGCGATTCTTAAATTTAATGTTCATGTTGTTCTGATCAATAATAATAATCACACATTTTGAACCGTTTAAGTGTTAGACTTAGATCCAGTTCCAGACCACTATAAATGTCCTTGCTATTTTTCGTTTTTCCACGGCGTAGGTAGTTATTCTTAAGAATTTGTCACGTTGAAGAGTCTTTTACCGCGTAACTTAGTAATGATGTGAAATATCAAAGTTGAGGAAAGCTAAATAATATATGTAATATTTATGTGTTTATAATTACAGTTAAAATTTAAATTCGACTGCGGAACTGATAAGAGGACGTAGTTATATGTAATACAGCTGTTATGAATAAATGCCAACAATTTAGTCCACTAATTACATAATTTAATATATAAAACAAAGTAAGGTTTGTTCGAACACTTTACTTACAACTCTAGAACGGCTGGACCGATTTTCATGGTTTTTGATTTGTTGTATTTGTCTCCGTCCCGAATAGCAGAATAACTAATAAGAACATTTTCCCTTGATTTTCCCATACAAAATGTTCATGGGTTTCGTAACCTGATGTTTGGCATAGGTATAGTTGAGGACCTGGAGAGAGACAGGCTACTTTTTATCCCGGAAAATTAAGGAATTCCCGCGGGAATCAAAACAACTTAAACCAGGCGGACGAAGTCGCGGGCATCAGCTAGTATAGGTTTAAATGACAAAATCTATGTTCAGTCATCCGAGACGTAAGTGCATAACGCATCTGGCACTAGTAGTACTGAGTGCCAGAAGTATCTTCCATCAATCTATTTTACCACGTGTTTAAACACATATTTAAAGTTCGTGCAATTGAAAAATTAAATAAAACGTATAATACGACCCAGTCAAGGGTATAAGAGGCATTTAATTTAAAATGAAGCCCAATTTTAAGACAATTCACAGAATCAATAATAATAATATTATGTATTGAGTAGTTATTTTATTGTAAGTATGCGTTCATGATGATGATAGGACGCCTTTGTTTCTCGTGATATCAAATCATAGTCATGATAAAACATTCATATGTAATTGAACATTGTGAGGCACGTGCTCGCGTAATTGCAGCCTCGGTGCGTGACCACTTGAGTGATGCAAAGGTGCGGACGACGCAATGTCGAATTCGCTGCGTGTATTACAAGGAGCCAAGGTCGAGGCTGATACACTCGGCATGCAAATGAGCTCAGATAGAGTTGCTCATTACGTTTGACACCCCGACGCGGAGGCCTACCTCGCGATTATGGGCTTGTTCGAGACGCTTTTATTTTATAAAGGATGTTCCAAGAAAGGAGGTTAATGCTGTAAAATTACACGCATTGTTTCACTTGCCGTTGCTATGGTAACGCTGCAGACATAATATATCCTACCTGCGTGAAATTAAATGTAATCTGTTTGGCTTACGTATTACACCTATTTGTTGTAGGAAGGTAATGAATAGGCTTTGTAACTTATGTTTTAACACAAGAAGGCCGACATTTGTTATGTATGTGTGTAGTTCAGAACAACTTAGAGGGTGTTAACTTGAGTTGACTGAAGTCGAACTAAATAAGTGAAGTGGTTAAGCGAGCGATACTTACTTAACTTTGCTATTGATGGTTTGTCTTTAGTTAGTAAGTATAAAACGAAGTATTGGTCTAGTGATAAAAAGGTAGGTAATATATTGGGATAATTCGCTCATAATATTATTCGAAACCCATATAGTAGCTTTGAACCGTGTTTTTTTTTTGTCAGAAAGTATTCGCTCGAGCAGACTGAAGTTGTACAAACCGAGTGAAGTGGCTCAGCACGTGTTAACTTTGGGACATATTTATCTGATTTTCCACGCTGCTGGTGGAGACGTGTCTCTCGAGCATCACCGTTTAATTAAAGGGCGAGCGGGAGGGTAGCGCGGGACCGAGGAGCAGGGTAGGTATAATGGCGGCGCAATATCGGATGGAAATGCGCGGCATGTAGGAATGCGCCGCACGCCGCCCCTCCCCCATCGCGAACGATTCGTGGTATTTTTTATTGACGACTCTGGAAACGCTATAGTGGGAATAGTAGATGTGGTTTCCCTTTAACTAGTGCGCCTTAGACAAATTCATTAGCGATAATACTAAAGTGCCGCTATTTAATGAAAGCGCGCATTGTTTATTTCCTTAGTGGTGGTCGTACCGAGATTAAGTTTATATAGAAATTACCCAAGTTGGACGGAGCCGAGATAAAGAGCATTGTTATACGTTTACGAGATACCATGTTACCGATAAGAAGAAGCGAAGCGTCAGCTGAAAGCAGAATGAAACTTTATGGAGCCCAGAGCACTATCTAAAAATAGGTATACTTTTCCTAATGGACACGGCACGACAGCATTTTTCATCCACGATCTGGTCTCGGTGGAAAGATTAAATTTAGAGACTAACGTTTATAGAAAGCGAGAATTCAGCTCGCGCGTCAGTCTTCCGTACGAAAAGCGTTTTACATTGGTGAAATTCAGCTCGTATTTACGTCGGCGACCAAGAATATACGCAACTGTTCGAACGTAAAAATAACTTCCTCGTAATATTTTGACAACAATTCAACATAATAATGTGATGAAATACTGAAAATCTGGTGATACAACAACGAAGCTGTGTTTTTTCAATATTGTAATAGGGAATGGTCGTCTATTGCAAGGAGCGCACGATTCCAATCGGAAGGCAATTTAAACGGAGAGTGGCGAAACCGGCGAGCGAACGAAACGTGACACCCTACATATCAAGGCATGTGAAAGTCAGAACTTTTATTAAACCTGTAAGTAAACAAATACTCAAATTATCGGTATTTTGCAATGTTTTAAGGAAAAAATTAAGTCCGGGTCATGTTTTCCTACAACGACAATTGATTTGTTTACCAGTTGACTGAAATAGCTGCGATACCGATCCGAAAATTTAAACGGAACCCAACTCGGGCACAATTAGAATTGAACGTCAATTTATGCATAGCAATTATTTAAAGCAGGTTGGCGTTCGATCCAGGTCAGATGGAGTGATTTTTTTTAAACTAATGCAAACGAAATTATGCTACCTGGTATAGTGCATTGTCTATCGAATAAATGTTGTTGAATCATAACAGCTAGAGGTTAGAGACAGCATTGCATGCATCTTTTTAAATTTCGACAACAAGAATTCAAAACTAAAGGTTATTTTTCTTTGAAGCAAAGTGATCATCACCATCATCTCAATTCATCATCAGCCCACTGCGACTCACGAGTCTCCTCCAAGAATGAGAAAGCCTAGCAGCGTAATGAAATCTCGAATTCTTTAAGATCTTTGTTGCTGATTTTGGTTTTAAAGCGAAGTTTCCACTATCCACCAATAAAACGGCAGATGTCGGCATGTGTATAGTCAGGTACATACAGATCATTTTTAAATATAGTTATTAATACCAAGAGATCATATTTTATCGCTCATGATTTAGTATTTGGCTAAGATGCTCTAGTATTTGGCTGCATCTAATTGCTTGCCCACGCGACCCTGCGACGATGAATAGCGGGTAGAGCCAGAGAGAGCCATCAATCGGCGCGCGGGGCCAGGCATGCCGCCGGCTGCAAAGTTCGCAACCTGTGAAACAACTCGCATAGCGAACAAAGCGCGAGTCGAGATTACTGGCAGCTTTTAAATGTTCCAACTGTTCTGCAGCGGAATACTTGGCGGGCAGCCTCTAAAAATACTAAAAACCGGCCAAGTGGACTCGCGCACCGAGGGTTCCGTACTCAAGAAGTAGGTATAATTACCTTTGTTAATGAACCGCAAAACTAACTTTGTTTGTAGAGGTTTACTGTTAATATCAAAAAATTACGTTTGTTGTATGGGAGCCCCCCTTTAATATTTACTTTATTGATATTTAATTATTTATTTTGAAAGGTAATATACAAGTTAATATTCTGTGAAAATTTGAACCGTCTACCTGTTACCGTTTTTAATATTGAGCAAAAAAATACGAAAAAAACACGTTTATTGTATGGGGACCCCCCTTAATATATATATTTTTTTAATTTTTAGTATTTGTTGTTGGGCAACGGAAATACATCATTTGTGAAAATTTCAGCTTTCTAGCTATCACGGTCTATGAGATACAGACTGGAGACAGACAGACAGACAGACAGACAGACAGACAGACAGCGGAGTCTTAGTAATAGGGTCCCGTTTTTACCCTTTGGGTACGGAACCCTAAAAAGGAGAAAATAAAGCTCGGCCTATCGATTTGCAAGCCGCACTTTGGTCCGTTTTTCGTTTGTGATAAGAAAGGCGGAATGTAGTTTTTTTTCCTGCATTTGCGGATCGGGATTTGGCTATTGACCGAAAGTCTAACTCACGTTTTCCATGCGATAACTATAGAAACCAACGTCCAGGATATATAACGCGCTTTGCGTGAACAAGAACAACTACAAATAATATCATCTCGAAACTCTTTTGATGGTCAGTTTCGGTAGTAAAATTGAAGTTTTGTACGCAGGTAGGTACATTATATATATTTGAAGACTATTTTTAAAATGTGCTACAGCACGATGAAAACGAATGTGTGGGTGGACTTGTATACAAAATGATTTATTTTGGACTTTGGAGTGGTCGAATTGCACTGTCGTTTCGCTCGACCCACGTACAGGGTACAGGTAAGCCGCTTTTACATCAAGCAATTCGAACATTGGATGTCAATTCACGAAAATTGAATAATTTGAATAGTAAAGACATGCCTTAATACATTTTATTTGTGAGAATACGAGTATGTCCGCAAGTGTACAGTTCACAGCTTGAATTGTGAACTAGGTGAAGCTTTCAAAACTCCTAGTAGAAACATAAATAACTTTATCTACTCCAGCATCGAAAAGTTCCAATTTCGAATTTGACAACTATATCGAATTGAACCCTCTTTCGTGTTTGCTTCTCATAACGATACCTACAGTTCGTTGTATGGGAGCTGTATCGTTATGAGTCGTAGCTGTATCGATATGGTTATCTTCATAAATAGGCTACCTACAGCTTAGCGGCTCTGGGTTCTGGCACTTTTGGTTTTTATTAATTTATAAAGTAAAAAATTATAAAGACGTCCTTGTCGTAGATAAAATCTTGTATGCAACTGTACGTAATTAGTCATTTTAATTCTCGTACTATCCTATTTTGATACTCGGCAAGCCTCGTATCAAAAAACAGCACTCGAATTAAAATGACCCTCATTACGATACAGTTGCATAAATAGCTAATTTATGACCGATTCAATTTTGTTTCGGTTTTGTATGCTTGGCAGAATAACAAGCAAAAACTATTCTCGTAAACGTTATTTGTAGAATATAACTGTGGTAAGTAAGTAAATAGGCAATATACATGGCAAATTAATGACTGTCATCGCGATTTTAATCCACTTATACCTATCAGTAGATTGAATGTTTACTTTACTTAGGTATATTCGAAAAATAGCCTTGAGTTGACCTGTGTAAAAGTAAATCATACTAATATTATAAATGCGAAAGTCACTTTGTTTGTTGGTTTGTCCTTCAATCACGCCGCAACGGAGCAACGGATTGACGTGATTTTTGGCATGGGTATAGTTGAGGACCTGGAGAGTGACATAGGCTACTTTTTATCCCGGAAAATTAAGGAGTTCCCGCGGGAATAAGAAAAAACGTAAGCAACGCGGACGAAGTCGCGGGCATCAGCTAGTTAAAAATAAAACCACAATATGATTGTTTGGGCTTCAATGTGGACTGCATTTCGTCTAAAAGGTGAACGCACATCTAATTTACTTAAATAGGTATTATAATGTAAAGTTAGTTATTTATTCAATTACTTCAATCGACAATCGTGGTAGGAATACCTAATCAGTGAGCAAATACCACGCAAATAGGTACATAGTACATACTTAATATACAGAGTTAGGTACCACACTTTACTTTCATTGCTGCCAAACTGTATCATCATCACCGCGTGCCTTCTTCAAACCGAAGTCTGGCGGTCATCATGCGAAAATCACCTCTATTTTGAGCCGCATCTTTTAGCCTTGGATAGCTAATAAAACTATAAACTGTATAATCATACTGAATATTAATATTCAACGATATTTTATTGAAACAATCACTAAAACAAAATGTCACTAAACGGCAACTATTGGCGTTAATAAAATGAGGAAATAGACGAACAAAACATAATAGTCTAAGATCCCGATATACGACGACCTTCACCGAGCTGGTTAATGGATGAAACCTACTTTTTATTTTTATTTAATAATAGATAAATTAATATAGGTAAATTAATAACAAACTTGATGGTATAGCATTGGCTACAATATCATTTAAAAAAAAAAATTAAAATTAATTAATTTAAAAATAGTCTTGACCGGATTTTGATAGGCACCGGATTTGATTATTTATCTATTATTAAATAAAAATAAAAAGTAGGTTTCATCCATTAACCAGCTCGGTGAAGGTCGTCGTATATCGAGATCTTAGGCTTTAAGTGTTAGGTACGTAACGCCCGAATGCCGGCCGATGATGTCAGTCCGGCAGACTGAGGTACTAACTAGGTAGTCGAAAACGCGTCAAATTCGTGACACAATCCCACTCAGCGTTTTTGGGCAATTTATGTGATTGCACTAGAGCTAAGTTCTTATCTAACATTTTATTGCATGGAGCGAGGTAACAAAAACAATAGCAATTTATTATTTGGTGAAACTAGCACAAGTCTAGAGAGCGTAATTATTTTATTTGCGACAGCAGTTATTCTACCACATAAAATTCGATATGAAATTTTATTTCACAGTTTTTAATGCTTTTGCTTTTTGATTTTGATTTTGATTTTTCTTAGCTATTAAAACTTTTTTTACAAATCATCTAACAACGATTTATTTTTAACCGACTTCCAAAAAAGGAGGAGGTTCTCAATTCGGCGCGTATCTTTTTTTTCAGATTATATTATGTTTTAATGCACATCTAGGTCATAAAAACCAACTCCTTGTGATGTCATCAGAATGCAGAGTTGACGGCAACGCTTTCATTCAACAGATTTGAAATAAGTACATACCAACTAGGCATGAGAATAATTAATACCGTCCGTAAAGCCTGAACAAGACAAAGCATGATAGCGTTGCGAGTTGCGACAACGATCTTTATGCAGTGAATGCGCGTATTTGTAGCAATAATTAGTATGTAGTTCAACAAGACTACGTACGCAATGTATTAGTGGCGATTTCTAGGCAACATGGCGCATACTCGCGCTTTTCTAAAAAGTTTTTACTGAATACTCCGTAGATTACGAGCAGGAGTTAGAAGTTCACCTCACTTCGTAACACTTAGGAAAAGACGCATCACTGCGCTTTGGCGTTGCAGCAATGTTCGCATAACCTAATGTTTATTATTTTGCTCTTAATTAAGCAACCAGTTAAAAACAGCTACACGTCAATATTTTTATCGATTCCATAAAATGTAGTATTCACTTTGTTAAAGGTATTATAGGCGCGCATTGCGCCTGCGGCAACGTCTGTGTTTCAGTTTTAATGTCTCTCACGGGATACTCCCCGAATATCTGAATGGTTTATGGTCCAACGCTATCTGTTACAGTATGATTATACTATACATTGTTTCAAACATAATTAATGTATAGCTAAACAATTTGAATTATAACTGGTCCTAGTACAAAAGTCCTACTAACCACTTAGTTATTACTTAAATATTCTGTTATAGTACTCAAGTAATAATACCTAAGTAATATGTTACTACAAATCCTATTTCATATGATAATTGAAAAAAAGTATAAGTTTTGTTATTTATGTTAAAAAAAAGTTGCGAGTTGTTGATAACTGTAAACTGTACAAACGAATTTAAATAAATCGACCATTTTCACCTACATTGAAATAAATAAATAAATTAGCTAAATAATTTACCTTAATAAATTTAAAATTGACGTCAAAAATTACCTACTACTTATCTCTTTGTTATCATTAGTAACGACATATTTATTGTTTTCTCTACTAGATTTATTTATGTATTTATTGGTATGTCTACCTATTTAGTTTATGTCTATTATTACTATTTTGTATAATGTATATATTAGTTTATCATGTTTACATAATATGATATTGTTTAGTTTATTTAGCTATTAGTATTAAAGTTTATTATTATTTTTGCACCACCTCCCTTTATCCTCTTTTTCATTTTCTCCCTAGCGTTAAGGTTGTCTGGAAGAGATCGCTGTTTAGCGATAAGACCGCCTTGTTGTACCTACTTATTGTTGTTTTCTTGTTTGTAACATGTTGCTTTTGTATATTCGTGGTGTACAATAAAGAATATACACACATACATACATTGAAGTTATATTCCAATACACTTATCTAACTATCCCGAAAAACAATAGAGCTCCTTCAGGATAAAAGTTTTGGTCGATTTTACTCCCATAATATGTAATTACATATAATTTTGTTTATAAGTGGTAGGCTTTAAAAATAGTAAAGTACTTAGAATAACAATAAGTAGTGATGGTAAGCAATATAAACTGTAATTTAGTGCCACATTCTGCCACAAAACTTTAACCTACTGCTCTACGCTATCGTGAATGGGCGTTAAAAACTGTGTGGGCGATTGGACGTTCTCATGTACCGCAAATGTTTTACCCATAACCTGTCGAACGCGTGGTCAATGATTCATGGTCATTTTAATGTCAGCTGACGCCACACACTGCCTTATATGCGGAGCCATTCCGAAATCCGGTATGGTTCGCGGAGTTCGGGGACGCGAGCGTGGGGTAAGCTTAATAAAGGCTTGAACAGACAATGCGCGATAGCAGTGCGACGCAACTGCAACGGCACGGCAGTTACTGAAAGCAGGAATTTGTACATACCTACATACCTATAACGTTACTAGTATTTGAAATAGAAAGAGCTGCACGAAGCAAGTCATATTGCAGTGCGCAGTGTCTAGGTATATTTCGCACTGTGAATTTCAAAAAATTCCGTGGCATACAACTTTACAAGTCATAGAAGCAAAAAAGGCTCAATACTAATAATTTTTATTCACTTCCAACTTATGCCTACCCTAGCTTCCAAGTTCAAATCCAGCATACTTGCTGCTTGCATACGTCCACCTGCCTCCATGCATCTTTGCGATACGTGAGATACCTACGTTACCTTTGCTTTGCATTGTCGCGAATTGTGTTTGAGGCTCACTCGTAAGCGAATAAGGCAATAAGCTCGTTTTAATCAACACAACACGTAGCCTAATCAAATATGACCCCCTCGTCATATCGAGTAATTGAAGGCTTAATCACGGGAGACGTTTCCGCGGCGCAGAGCAATACGGGCGGGGAGGTCTGTGTTTGATCAGCTCTCGATTGCTTTAGGTACATGTGGTGACAATTTGCACGAAGATGGCGGCCTTAATCGCGACGGTATCGAATTCAATCTACTAAGATGCAGTCGATCGACCTGTTTACCGAGAAATACATTGCGTAACTATCTGCTACTATATTTTCTACATTGCGCACCTACTACAATTTCGTAACTTGATCTTTAATGCTTAGAATTACTTAGCAATTTCCGGTTGTTTTAAAATCACATCGCGTGTGTATTTGCTTCATATCGATTTAGGTATATGGAACATCTTGGAAACGCAATTGAAAATTTTGGGTAGGCAATCCAGGTTCTTACTACCATCAGTATGATGCAGGGATACTAGTGAGTAGCTACACATCTAAATGCAGGGAGTAGGTAATTTAAGATCTGTCGAGTATCATGAATTGATACAGGAATATAATAAGTTTAACTAAGTATTTAGTGATGTCTTTATTCTGTTTTCTTTAAACAAATATTAATTTTATGATTCTGCACTTAGGTGATTGTTCTATTATATTAATATTCTAAGCCTTGGCAAGCCTAGCATTAATATCCCAAGAAAACTACCATTAAAATATTGGTAGTTTTAATAATGTCTCGACTCATCTTACGCGTAATCCAATATGTAAATATCCGTACCTTGGACATCAACCCTTGCAACTTGCAAGTATAGTCCGTCGAACTTATCTGATCCGCAGGGCGACCGCGTATCTTATGCATCAATCATTGATATATCGCAATCACCTCTGATTGGTTAACACTCTTCCACTATTGGACGAAATCCATTGACGCAGCAAGAATACCATAAATTCAGCCAATCGGAGGTGATGGCGATGTATCATTGATTGATGCAAAAGATATGCGGTCGCCCTGCAGGTGTCAACGTCGCTAGTCTATATGAAAAATAAAATTGAAACAAAAACTAAGCAGGCGTCAAAATTACTTCCAACTTTGGCCACCGGGTCAGATAAGTTTGTGGGACTGTAAAGAGCTATAAAGTAACTATAAACACACACGGTAACTGTGCAACCTATGCATATTTTAAAATTTCGGCTAAAGCGGGGAACCTAGATCGCGGCAAGAGCAAAGATTAGCATCGGGAGCACGCGGCGGCGGCTCCATTGTCGGGTGCGCGATACCACGCTGCACAAAACCCGCACAATGCATCGCTCCACCTATTGTTTAGCGTCTAGGGCTAAACATGACCGGTTTGAACGTATTAGTTAGTGATTTTCACGTACGGCCGGCATCTAGACTCTAGACATAAAGACTTTCAAAGATAAAATGTTGCTGACATTCTTCTGAGAGAATTTTTCCAAATCGCGATCGAAATAAGACACCACAATAATTCATAATGTAGTTAAGTAATGGATTATGGAGGTGTCTGTTCTTTTAATGTGAAAGATTTATTTTTATGTGAAAAATTTATTTTTATGGTAAATGATGATGCAGTCTAAGATGGTAGCAGCCTAATCTGTTATACTGTGGCAGTTATATTAAACTCATACCCCTCCAATACCCCAATCGGTTTCTACACGGCATCGTACCGGAACGCTTAATCTCTTGGCGGTACGTCTTTGCCGGTAGGGTGCAGGTAACTAGCAACGGCCAGACCAAAGAAAATTCAGAAATTATAAATTCTCGCATTGACCCTGCCGGGGATCGAAACCCGAGACCTCCCACTTATAAGACCACAGCGCTCACCACTGCGACAGGGAGGTCGTAAAAATTTGGATTTTGGATAAGTACCTACTTAGATTGAAATGGAAAGATTCCTATGAAAACAATGGAGTGGATGAATTTTCTTTACGAACATAATAAAATAATAATATCATCTTCCGAAAAGTAGCGCAACTTACCTATAAATGTATTTTAACAAAAAAAGTTATATTCATGATTAGCTCATTGCCGCAGTTAGTAATTGCATCACCATTATAATGACTATGAATTTGCAAACATGCGTCAGTTTGTTTACACTCAGCTCAGTCAACTTGAATCAACTTGGTAAAATATTTTTGTGCACTTAACTACCAACAAGGAAATACAAGCTTAATTTCAAAAGGCAAAAAAAAAAGAGCAACAGAAAATTATTCCCAAGATTAATGTTCAGAGGGAACATTGCAGGAAAGATATCTCCAGGTTGACAGATACGCAAATGATTTGAAGATTATAAGAGGGTTGACAGGGCTTAGCTGCACAAAATTAAAAAGTTGCTTTAGACAGAGAAGCTTTTCGCATAATTGACGCCAAACATCACTTCTTGGATGGTAGTTAGACCTGTGGTTATACTTGTAGCAAACAGTAAGGCAGCAAAGCGATCAGTAATCATCAGTGAGCAGTAATCTTATCTGCGAAACAGGAGACATTTTACCTCGAACGAATACTAAAGAGGCAACTAGGGGATGCTAGAAGCGCTCCAAGGTAGAATTACACACACGAGTTATTGAAATGGCGTCCTGACAACTGCCAACCAGAGAGACGACAGCCGTGGAAATCTTTGCCGAGTGAGCGGTCCCTGTTCCGATTTCAGTGCGTTTTATCTCTTGATCGCGTTATTCATCCAAGCATCAAAGGAAAATATCAAGTAGAGAAAGATTAACAAACGCGTATCGAAACATACAACGGGCGTTTTCCGTATTTCTAACAATTTATTGAAGTATAATATTTTTTAAATAAAAAAAAAAAAAAATATATAAGTAGCAGTCGGTTTCACTTTCGTATACTTTTGTATCTTGCTACAGACTTACTCACTGATCCAATTGGGTATTTGACTACTAGTGAAATATTTTTATTTCAACACACTTGCTCATAAAGTGGCTCTAATTTCACCATTGGCACATAATGACACATATAATCAAACTGTGACTTTTTCATTGCTATCATTCACAAGTAAGTTATAGAGGATTTTTATTTTCTCTACAAAATAAAATTATTTTTGAATATTATTTTCTTCACAAGTGTGTTGAAAAACGTCGTATGATACACGTGTGTATTGATGATTACCGTCCTCGGCTCTCTTAAGACCCTCACCGTAATCACCAACATTACACACTTGTACCATAATGTACTATTGTCCGATGCTATTTTTGTGTTGAATAACCATTTTAAACTATCGATTAATAAAAAGTGCGTCGAACATTGCCGACGTCATAATTCAAAATTTCATACAAAATCACATACTAAGCACGCGTTATGACGTTGGAAATAAAAGTTGCTGATTTGACTAGCTGTCAAATACCCAATTGCTGCATGGAATTACACACAAGTTGCGTTCCCGTGATCCATCATCATGGTGCATTTGGTATCCAGATTCTTACTCCACATAATGCTGCAAACGGTAAGAACTAAGTATCTGCCGATTTTGAATTGACTCTATAATAATTTAATATAAAAAATTCTTTTTAAACAACCGACTTCAAACTCCCGCGCCAACTTTACAACAACAAGCACACGCTATACAAAGTACTTATTTTATTGTTAATATTTTAAAAACCGCTCGACCGATTTCGATAAAATTTATATGGGACCACATGGGAAGTATGCCCTTTCAAATAAAAGAAGAATCATCCAAATCGGTCCACCCAGTCAAAAGTTCTGAGGTAACAAACATTTAAAAAAAAAAACTTATTATTTTAACTACATGATGCCCGCGACTTCGTCCGCGTTGATGACGGTTTTTTTTTATACCTAAATTTTATGGACTGGAGGATCGGATGGCTAGGTAATATGAAACTGTTTATTTTATACATAAAATTCTCGTGTCGCAATTTTCGTTCCCATACTCCTCCGAAACGGCTTGACCGATTCTCATGAAATTTTGTGAGCATATTGAGTAGGTCTGAGAATCGGCCAACATCTATTTTTCATCCCTCTAAATGTTAAGGGTAGTCCACCCCTAAATTTTATTTTTTTATTTTTTAGACAAAATTTTTAGTTTTTATTTTTTTATGATACAACATACAAAAATACATACAATCCTTCACCCTTCTGCGTTCAACCCTTATTTTTTAATAGCCATTTTAGTAATTTAATCATTTTTCATTAAAATTCTCGTGTCACAATGTTAGTTACCAAAATCCTCCGAAACGGCTTGACCAATTTTTATGAAATGTAATATGCATATTCAGTAGGTCTGAGAATCGGCTACTATCTATTTTTCATACCTCCACGCGGACGGAGTCGCGGGCATCAGCTAGTTTGTTTAATAAAAATGATCCAAACTCGCCACTGAATTCGTTTATGTTCAACCATTTGAGGCGAAATAAATATAATGGAATTTGTAAGAGGATTGCACTTTAAGCTAGATGGTTGTTAGTGGGTGTTACGTTATTTTTGAAGTAAAACTTCTTTACGCACGCTTGACTTGGGGAGTAAGCTGGTGAATGCGTGACGAGAGTGTTACGAAAAGTGTGATCGGGGGAGGCGAACGGAAGTTGAGAGATAGAAAGAAAGAGAGTTACGTTTCGTATATTACTGTAGGGGCAAGAGAGGTGCCAGCACACATTTTCTTTCTCTCTTTCTCGTTTCGTATATCTAAGACACCACACAGTGCAGGCCTACGAATATGTTTTTCTGTAAGTTGTAAGTCAAGGTGAGTTTTGAGCAGATTTACTTTAAGTAAGCCAAACATTACTTGAATTGGAATAAAAAAATAATCGCATTGTATTTGCCAAAATATCTACCCATTATCACGACATTTAATGAAGCTGATAACACCGTATCACGCAATGCCGCAACAAACCGTCCGATAAACTCAAACTGTAGCGTATTTATTCCATTTAGTTTAAAAATAATCCCGATGTGGGTTTTATTTCTATCCATTAATGTTTTCCAATTAAAAAGAATTGTCTAGTTCCAAGAATCAAATTCTGGGTTCGTTGGGTGAACATTATATTAAAATGTGTTTTTCGAATGGAACTTTAAAAGATGATCAGTTCAGAATAACCTGGTGTTATCAGAATACAAAAGGATTGTAGAGTTCTAACAACCTTGCCTACTATCAATTATGAGTATGTGGATGAAGATAAGATATCAGTTTTGAATTATATTAAAATGTGTTTTTCGAATGGAACTTTAAAAGATGATCAGTTCAGAATAACCTGGTGTTATCAGAATACAAAAGGATTGTAGAGTTCTAACAACCTTGCCTACTATCAATTATGAGTATGTGGATGAAGATAAGATATCAGTTTTGAATGGAGCTGCTAGTGAAAACGTCTTACCGAACAGATCTTTAAAAGATGCTTAGGTCAGAGTTAAGTTGATGTTATCAGTAGAGTGCGGTAAGATCCAATTTCGTCCGATCTAGGTAAAGAGAGACTAATATGAGTAGTAATAAGTAATTAGTAAGTACCTCACATATCAATTGGGTCATAAGACAAAAATTTTTCTGTATCGAAACCCAGATTGTTAACACTTTTAATGTGAGATAATAGTTATTTGTTATACAAGAGTGAACAGTTGTTTTTTAACCGCGTGCTCAATTTTGATGACCGAGCAAGCGAAGGATTCTAAAATTGAATCACGAGCGCAGCGAGTGGTTCAAAAATTAGAATCCTGAGCGTCAGCGAGGGAATCAAAAGAGCACGAGGTGAAAAATCTTTTCACTCGAGTGCAACACGTAACTTTTCATCCCACCTCAGCGAGTAAATGACATGACGTGAAAGAAAATGGTGCGCGCAAAGCACATTAAAAAGGTACACCAAGAAGGTTACGAGTGTGAGTTTTTAACAAATTAAAAACGGTTGTATGGAAATTCGGCACCATAGAGGTAGAAGTAAATAGGTTTTAATGATGTTTTGAATTCACAAACTTCATAGACGAGTGATATTTACTAACGTGCACACGATGTTCTAAATTCAATTTACTTTATCCTCAAGAGGATAATAACGGCTTTTGCATTCAGATATCGAAGATTAAAAATACTCTTTCCGAGATGGTGGGATGAAAAGAATAATTACTTATGTAGTTACTATTAAATATTAATGTACGCTTTTATTGCATATTCTAAACTCATATACATATGCAAGTCTGGAATATGGATCGGAATGACTTGAATAAGTCAAGGCGCCGTCGAGTCATCGTCCTGTTCATTATGTTAGCACGATGCCAATTCCCATACAATGGTAGACGGCGGCCACGGTGGGGCGGGTGACGTCACTCCAGGCTAGCCTTGGAATCGAGGTCGGTGCTCGAAATGGCGGCGGTGAAAATGTCTCAAGCGTCTAATTCAGGCGAACAACAACACTCGAATTGCTTTTTAGGGACTTTTTTTATTTTTGACCATCTATGTTGATTGTATTTACTGTACGAATTTGGTAATTCTGTGATGATACATATATTATACCTTAATTTAGTTAAGTGAACTTCGTTCAGAAGGATAACGAGGAAGTACACAGGTCGAATATTAATTTCGTCTATTCACATGGTTGAAATTCAAGAGATAATGCTGTAAAAAGATTGAGAATATAAAATCTTACCTTGATACTGTCGTAGCAAGCGGTGACCCTTCCATTCTGTACTTCAACGGTCGCCGGGGGGTGTGCAAACTTGCACTCGGTGTCGGGCCGCGAGCACTTATTCCTTTGGAATTCGCGGCACACTTCAAGTTGGAGCCAACGTGAGTCTTTGCCGTTCAGGAGGCTATTCATGTTCACCATGGTTGCCATCGTTGTCACAGAGTTCGGGGTGAGGGAGAGCGCGCACTAATACGCTGAGCGAGTGCGGCGCATATGCAGGGGGAGAGAGCGCGCGGCGCGCTCCGAGCTTGCACTTCTCACTTTCTCGCTGCGAGCTGCTGATGCTGGCCACTAGGCGCTCGCGCTGCACCCGTCACTACACACACTACTCCACACGCGTAGGAACACGAACACCGCGGCGTTATGCGCGCGGATCGACCGATTAATTACTAAATATTAATCTTACAATTATTATGTTAGAATTAAAGACACCGACGTTGCAAGCTTATTTAGGCAAGTATTAAATTATTATTATCACACGCGTTCGTATCGATGTTGTCGGTTGATTTAGTAGAGGGCGATAGGTGCTTGGTGCGCGAGCATTGCGGAGGCGGCGGCCGGTGCGGGTCTGGGCGGGCGACGGTAGGGCGCGAAAAAAGCAGTTAGCGGCTCGGCGGTCAGCGAGCAAGCCGGTGCGATGCGGGGCTCAACTCTGCGAACAACAAAACACACTGGTTACTCTCCGGGTGCCAGCGATGCGCCCCGGAGCCAAGCACAAGCGGCTGCCGGGTTAGCAAGCGCGCGCCGAGGCCGTCTGCAGGCCCGCGCTACCACTCCTACATAGCACAGCAGGGAACACATTCCAGACAAAATATTGCATCAACATTTTATTAATAAGTTAAACTTATATCCTATAAAAGAGTAGAGCAAGTTGATGTTTTGACATTTCGATTTGCCTCGTTGAAGTTGAAGAGCTGGGGAAACGATAAGGATAACAGATAAAACGTCTGTCTACTTTGGGGGTGGAATAAAAAGTAAAAATAAATAAAAGTAACTACTTAGTCAATTGTCTACGTTTCTTTTGTTAATTTCTATTTGAAACATTAGCCACGTGAACGGAATATAAACAGTTGAATGTCTCTCGAGTACATTGTTAATTACATGTCTTAGATTATATTTTTATTCTTTTGAATCAAAATAAGACTCGCATCTAGATTGGTTAAAATACTGGAATCAAAAGGGTTTAAAATAAGACACGAACAAAAGAAGATTATCAACTAATATTACGTTATTTATGACGTCATTGTTGATGTTTGACTTCAGACCTCTCTGTTGGCCGGGTAATCTGGTAAATTAGCTCGTAGTACAAGTTTGCCCATATCGACAACATTGATCGTTTTCGAGTTACGAAACGCAATAAAGTCAGAGTAAAATGAACCTAAAGATCGTAAATAAAACGTAAAGAATCTTATTTTGCTTTATTAGACACATACAGTGTTATGAATGTGTATACGAAACTAAAAATATTGTGAGAGTTTAGATCCTTGAAAGCTAAAAACGTCATCGAGTTGTGCTAACTCGTACTGGACCTACCGGTGTTGTTTTCTTTTAGGACGGGTGGTAGCAGGTGGGAAGTATTATACGCACGAGATTATAACGTGGATTTTAGACAGGTGTCCATACCAATTTATCATACAGTGTTATGAATGTACCTATATAAACGAAACTAAAAATATTGTGGGAGTTTAGATCCTTGAAAGCTAAAAACGTCATCGAGTTGTGCTAACTCGTACTGGACCTACCGGTGTTGTTTTCTTTTAGGACGGGCGGTAGCAGGTGGGAAGTATACGCACGAGATTATAACGTGGATTTTGGACAGGTGTCCGAACCAATAATAACACTAGCCGGACGCATGTAAATGCTACTGCGCTGGCTATCACCGTCGTTATAACATGCAGCCAAAAATTAATGACCGCATAAAATATAAACGGGACACTAAAAACCGAGGTTGCGGTTTTTGTGAAATCGCTATGGCTCCTCTTCACGTTGGCCAATTTATATGTGCCAATACCTCTTTCCAATATGCTTGTAGTGTAGCTATCATCTAGTCTCTAGAGTAGGATTTTAGTCATATTGATCGGTCGGTTTGTGAACAAATCCATTTATAGTTACTATAACCATTGCGTCTACACGTTGAATGCGCATTTAGTGTGCAGCATCCAAAATTGTTAAATTGATGATGATTGATGAATTATTTTAAAGGTCAGCAACCATCAACATTTCTAATTTTTTTGAAGTTTTGCGTAAATACATAATAAACATTTAGCGCTTTTATTCTGTAGAAGAATAAAGCGTAGTAGTACTTATTATTATTCTGTGGTAGTACCTAGTCATTATACTAACGTTGAGCACATTTTTGATGGGCGCTTCGACTTGCTTGCGTCAACGACTTATAGTGTCGTCAAACCGTGTGGACTATGGTAAGATAACAAGCAATTAATAAACGGGCTAATACCATGCAGCGCCAGAAACCTCAGCACATTCAATGGCCAACGTGCAGCAGAGACACTGTGAAACGTAACACGCGTGAAAACTCCACGCCAACGAGTGGTAGAGGTGGAAAAAATCTTTGTGTGGGCGCCGTGAGTAGGAACGTGACTGTCTGGGGCCGGTTACAGGGAAAAACTTGTGAAACCAAATCCTATCGTAATGTGCTATTTAAAGCATACCTAACCCAGTTGAAAATAGCTCGGGTGCGGGAACGCAGCGTCGCGCTCCTCAGGCATAATATTCAAATTTTATTTTTGACACGGGTGCATTGTGGCATTCTTTACACAACGAACACGTTTCCGCTTTACGAAATTAATATTTACGCATATTATATCACATGCTATAAGTTTGCAGTTGTACACGGGACGAAAGCTATTAGCCCTACACGCACAATGTGTTACGGATGATCAGTGTGGTGAACTTTTACATATCTAGGTACAGGATTTTACTATATATAATATATAGAATACTCTAGCGACCGCCCTATCTTAGCTCTTGTAGGAAATCCGAAAAATCCGCCCGTATTCCTTGTACCATCTACATTCCTAAGATTCTAGGACCTATGGTTTGGGACTGGGATGTGTCAGCCAGTTAATCAGGAATTCTTTTTTTATTTGAACGAGTATACTTAATCAAATATTAATAATGTAATCAGATAAATAACAACCATTAACGACGAATAAAAAGTCATATACTAAAAGAAGTAATTAGTAAAGTTAAACATGAAACCATGCAACATCAAGCCACTCATGCGGGAATAAAACATTTTCAATCAATTTATAAATTTCAATTCAATAACTATTCAGTTTGTTTTAACTGTGAACACCGCCCCATCCCGTAGGAACTCACGAACGCAATCATTTCATATAAGCTCTAACAACAAGGCCACTAAAATCTAACAAGTCAATTAAAAACGCAAATTATGTTTATAATAGCCCTGCTCTTATTATAAGCCTATGCAGCAAAAGCTGAACGATGTGATGTTAGCTCACTGTTTACTGCAAAGACCCAAAATTGAAATACGGGAATGTTAACTTTTTGAAATTTAAATTAAACTCACAAACCACAAACTTTAGAACAGGTACTGATATAATATTATGTCAGTATAGTTAGTGAAATATTCAGTTTACCATTCCCGTTCATTCCGATTCCCGGGTGATTTTACTGTCGGTTGGGAATTCAATTATTTTAAGTCGTTAATATTTATGTACCTAGTTATGTTTATTTATTATATATTTAGACAAGTTTTTTCTCTAATGCAACAGTGCATTATAAAATGGCCGAGATTTCGTTAGCGATCCAAATAACGTCGTTTGTAGAAAGCGTGTTTCAATGTCTGATGTGAATCGCATCATTATGTATAGTTACCAAAGTATCTTTTTGTATAGTTATCTTAGCTAGAGAAATTTATGGGAACTCATCAAAAATATCTCCAAAATATTACGTAAGTTAACCCGCAGATGAATACTAGTCTTAAGAAAAACCTATTACAACTTCCGCAGTTTGTTGTTGGCGCATCTTGCTACTATAGACAGACGGCAAAACTTTTGGCTGATGTCAAGAATTGCAACTTTTGTGGTGATTAATGAGTGCATCTCACGATCCTTCACAGAGAATAAGGAAAAGTTACCTAATAACGTCTACCAATTCTCTTCTACTCAAGTAACTAGAAGTTTTATAAAGATATACAACTAAACCGTAGAAATGTTGAGCACATTTTCTGCCAACCAAGATATGATGTGACTAATAATAGTATAATGTCAATTAGTGACTGTACTGTTTAGGTACTTCCTTTTTATTACGTTTTTTAGTCTGTTGCCTTGACTGAAAAGGCTGTTGAACATTTTGTATTTAAGTTGAACGTAGAATTCACGTAAAGACACGTATATTTCGTTTAAACTTTTAATATAAGGAAGCAGTTCAGAGCAAGGGAACGTGCAGATTTTCTACAGATAGCCCTAATCTCACGTAACTGTGCCTTATTCAGCATGCCTATACGCTGGCATTTGAAAGGAAGGAAACGAATCGGATCGGAAATGTAATCCTTCCTCGAGTACGCATAACTAAACGTGCTCAAAGCAAATGGACATCGTTTTATTTCGAGTATTAAACAAGCAACTGCGTCAAAGGATAGGCTTCTCACGACAGTGGCACTGGCTGGTTTCTTAGATGCTCGACACGCACGGGGAAGACATTCAATAACCCAGTGAAAAGATTACTAAGAGCAATCAGACGGAAGCGAATCTAAATAAGAATCTCGTGAAAGCGGTCGGGCGCGAGGGTGGAGTGAAGGGGGAGAAAAAACAGTTGGGTCCCGGCCTTTGTGATCGGCGATTCGATCAAGTTGCAATTGAAAAAAATTTCACGACCGTTTAATGGGTTTGCGAAAAGTGCGATTTAGTGGTAGCTACTAGCATTAGTGAACCGATTTACCCAGCCGCACCTCTACATCCGCGGTCTTGACCGGGACTCGAACCTGGGTCTCCCACCGCCTCGGAGGGCGCTCTTACCGCTGAGCTATCAAGACAATTAGAATGCAAAGTGTACGCCAAGGTGGATAAAAAGTTGATACAATTCTCAGGCACTATTCAACCAATAAGGTTTTCTAGTTACTAAGCTGATTACGAAACGCCGTCTAAGTCATAAATGCATAGTATTACCACATTCAACCGCACCTTTCGCTCACTGGTATTGCCCACACACGATTGAACTTTATAACGTGACATTTGTATCGGCTTCGGTTATTAAAGGTAACTTGAGTATGTATCAACTAACTCACGTATAGATATGCAATAAAATCCTTCTCATTTACATGACCTACAAACGTTACTTTGCAACGGATCTGAGTAAAATCATAAAAAATGCTTTGGTTGGGTATCTTTGGTCTATACTAGATACCAGAGACAAGGTAGATTCTATGCGTTTTAATTGAGTAGCGCACCTCCTATTTGAAATGTTAACCTATATCGAACTTTAAGTAAAATATCGAGATTTCTGTATTGTTCTGGTAACTTTTTATTTCATTCTGTTTTTTAAAGACTTCTTTGAAAATACAAACGGTGTAAAATTCTTATATATCGCTGCTGGTGGTACAAGTATGAAAAATGTTTAAGTCTCTTGATTAAGATTATTGGCTTTTACCTCACGGATTTAGTCAAAGGTCGAATACAATCCTACTCCTTAAAATATCTTAATTTGAAAATTCTTTTGTAATCAATAATTGAGTAAGAAAACGAGAGTAAGGTTACAGTTACCTACATATCGCGCGTAGGTAGGTATAGTGTTACTGGACAATCACTTCTTTTGTTAGCGTATTTTAAATCGAAGGCCATTTTAAATTTTACAGCTTCATAATCAATTACTAAGCAATATGTTTAAACTATCCATGCTGCCAGATATATTTAAATATTTTTTTAATACTTTAATTACTCGACGTGACTTGTTATTTTGTTCCTATTATAAGACACAAAATGAGGAACTAGATACTTCTAAAAGCTCATTTACCTCGTAAAACGTAGCCTAATAGATTTATAAATAGTTTATTAAGAGGCTACAAAAACTAAATTGGTTATGGCCTTGTGGGGTTTCCTCAATGTAATCGCAGTTCAGACTTAGTAGGCGGCAAAATAGGAACCGGTAAATGAGAGTCGAACAATGTTAAATGTTATAAAAGCGGCTAAGCGCAATTTAGTTGGAAATTGGACTCGTTTTATTATATACTTACCTGCAACAAAAGGTAAGATTTACATAGGTAATGCCTACTCCTAGTTTATTTCGCGCTGTCGTTTTAGTTTAATTTAGAAATTAATCAAATCAAATTAATCAGCGTGGGAGTCGGATCAGGTTTGGTGGCAAACTCCTCAAATAATAGGCAGCGGTAGAAGTTGAGCAATCGTGCTTCGAAACGCGCGCCGCGCCTCTCGTCTTGCTGCAGCAGCCGTAGACAATGCAAAACCTACCGAGGTTATACAATATGCATAATTCTTGCACGGAACTCTGAAAGGTGTTTTGGTAGCAATAGAGCGGAAAAAGAAGTAGACAACAGCGGGACACGTAGTATAGAGCAAATCGCGCTTCACCACCCGACGACGGTACAACATATGTAGTGTGTAAATCACCATCACCAGGTTGGGATCCTTGCAGTTAAGTAATTGTACGGAACTCTTAAAGGTATTTCGTAGGACTGGCTATTAAAAAATAAAGCAGAAAAGAAGCAGACAAGAGTGGAAGTCGGCCTTGGGCTGAGCAGTGGTGTCGCGCTTCGGCGCACTGGCCACAGACAACGTAAAAACTATCATTACGATTACCTTCGCCCCGCTTCATTGAGCCCCTGATACGCTCTCAATAAATTAATTATTATAATAAACTTAAATTAAGTAATTGTGACCGCAATACCAAACAAAGTTCTCATTACAGGGTTCTGCATCCCTGTCTGTCACTAGAAGTAGGTACTTGGTACTTATTTTACTCAAGAAAGCTTCTAGTCAAAGGAAAAACACTTACTTGAATATCAAACAAGTCTATGAACGTTCCATTAAGTAAATTTTATAATAACTTAAGTTTTAGGTTTTAGCAACTACTGATTATGTCCAAGGTTGAGAAGCCCTGAAAATAATATTTAGATACCTACAGTAGTAAATATTGTGAAAATTATAAGATAATATAACTTATTACTTATCATGAAGTTTATAGCGACGGTAATTTACTTACAAAATATGAAAGCTTTTGTACCTAGTAGGTAGTTAAAGTTACTAATTTAAGTGATCTAGCTAAGTCCTAAGATCTTGTACTAGCACTCATCTAAGCATAAGACATTCAAACAAAGATATAGCTAACAAGTAATTTTGTACGTGTTTTGACTCGTAATTTATCAGCCACGTAAGTGTTTAATTATTGGAATTCATCGAAGATATCTTGTCCGGGTATTTTCATACTGTTTCCATCAAACCACGGAGCTTAACAATATTTGTTTGCGTTGACTTCAATACAATAAGTTTAAATTGCCCCAATTAATTAAAAGATTTATGTTGTCTGTTGTAGAACTTGGTTTGAATTTAGGCTATAACTTTTAATTTAATACTGAGCTACTTAATAATTTAATTACCTTAAAAGATAGGTAGCGAGCGTTGTAATTAATTAATCTGATAGACAGCAAGTACATTTTAATATCCTTAACTATGAAATTAGAATGTTGAATGCGTTTATTTGTAATGCTACTTCTTTCCTTTTAAAGTTTGGCTTAGTTTAAGCATTAGTAAAATAATACTCGCCGAATTGAGAACCTCCTTCTTTTTGGAAGTCACAAGTGGTTAATTACAAACTCAACATCTTAAATGTAGTAAAAGAACAACATCATAGCTGAAGTGCTTATTTAAATAGTCCTATTTTATTTAAATATCATAATTCGTATTTTGTACACTTCCCTCGTTCACGCACAAAATTTAGGTAGGTATTATATTTTGAGTGTAACTACCTCAAACCTCAAACCGTGTGACACGCATGATAACACAAAAAAACCGAGATAACGGATTTTGATTATACAAAAATCTTATAACATTTTTTATTTTATTTTGTAAGCCTGGTAAAAAAATATAGACCTTCCTATCCCAGCGATTCAAAATGTTTACATTTAGCGTTCCCCAGGTACGTATTCGTATATACATATTTGCAGTAAGCGGCTCGGACGAAACGTCTTTGAAATTGTAGGGAAGAATCTTCCGATTAGTTACCTATTAAGTAATTAAATCTCAAAATAACTTTAAAGTAAGTAGGTATGACCAATTGATTGCATCATGCTATTGTTACGAGTGGATTTCAAAGATACCCAAATTAATGTGTAGAGGTATAATAACAGCGTTAATTAATTTATTTGCCTTTTAATGACGGCTATTGAGAATTGTGTTGGGTTGGTTTATGTGAACAGAATTTGTATTTCCAGAATTATGTAAGTACCTACCAAAGTTTTATAGTTACTATTTTGTTGAGCCAATGATATAAAAGAAGGCGGCGGGAATTGGCTGACCGAAAAAGGCTCAGAACCGGTTTGAGTAAAATTGAGGTTTGAAGAAAATTGACATTAGAAAATATATATTATATGATATATATTTATATAATTAACGACCTCTAACAAGCTGTTGTGATTTGAAACGGCCTGAGGATTGATGACTGATGATAATGATGAAAGCATGTTTGAAAAATGTGACACTTTGATTTTACAATCAAGGATTTATGAAATTATTGATTCTAACACGGATAACAACCCAAATTATTAAGTTCATAAAGAAATTGACAGACTAATGGATAGGCAGACAGAAAAATACTATTTTAAGTTAATTTAGTATGCCAGATGACTTGTGGGCTAAATCTGCTTCTTTCTGGAATCCCCAAAATCATCAACGCCAGCGTGGTAGGCCGAGGCTACGATGGCGTGATGACTTAGACAAATTCAAAGTTGAGTGGCCCATAGAGGCACAAAATAGGGAGATGTCAAAAAAGTCGGAAGGAGGCCTTTGCCCAGTCGTGGGAAAGTACAGGCTAGATTAGATTAGATTAGAATTTAGTATTGATACGATACGAGCAATCATAGGCAAAAAAAAAATATGACTTAGCTCGGGCAAATGGATGCAAATGTAGTGTACACCAAACCAAATTATTAGTCGAGCACGTAGGTCAGTTCCGGCAGTCAAAACAAAGGCCATTGTTACCTGTGCACAGCAGATCGCAGCTAGTACTGTTCTCGCATTCGGGACATGTACGAGGCACATTAAGCAGCCTCTGGGGACGCCGGCAGACTAGTAATTAGCAAGAGAAGCGAAAAATTTGCGACGGGTTAAAATTTACGAGGCGCAAATTACACGATTCCGGCGCTATCGCTGCAGTGCGCTCGTTAATGTGCAAGCCTTATCGAGCATGGTGCGATTGCTCGGGACCGGCCTGAAGGCATGTTGACATTAGACTAATCGCGTCAGAAACAAAACAGACAATTGCTTTACGGGCACGGTGTTTCAGCAATAAGGGATTCTGGTGTTAATTCTTTGCATTAGGGGCAAGTAGGTCTGCTGTCTAGTAGTTTGAGTTGCATATCTGACAAGGGCACAAATTCGGTTGTAGACAATTTTGATCTACAAAGAAGGTAAAGTAGTTGTTTGTTATCTTAGAGAATTGCGAAAAGGACACTCCTATCAGATCAATTTTCATATAGTTAATGCGAACGTGTGTATATAATTATCTAATCAATCAGTCCCTGTTACATATTCACGGCCCACCCGTTTATTGATTTTGATGAAATTTAGTAACTTTCATCCCACAAACGGAAACAGGCTACTTAAATATCCCAGAAAATTAAAGAGTGCCCACGGAATTTGAAATTGTCCAAATGCACGCGGACAAATTCGAGTGAACTTACTTACTTATCTAGTTTCGCTTTTTACAATAGTTACCTGACCTGAAAATTAATAGATTGATACAATAGAATTTGCTTTCCTAGTAGTTAGCATGGAATGATGGAATTATGCGGAATAAGGTGGAATCCTAACTAGCGGAATGTCAATTAGTGCACATTGGAAGTATGCAGTCGATAAATAATAATTAATCTTATCACACCAGCTACTTGCCTATGCTAGACGCATTGCTTCAAAAGATTAGCTACTAAAATACAATATACGTCTTACCAGTAATTTTCTGAAAACGATTTGGAGTTTTTTCTATGTTGGTAAGAACTAAAAAAAATCCTGATGATGTTACACGGTTTAGTGAATAAAAATTAAATTTTTCCACTCACTAAATCCTTTAGCACTGCTAGGCTTAGTACCGTACCTACCACGAATCTGAAGCGTAACATCTTATCAGTGATTAATTTGGTCGTGTAATCTGCAACTCGGACTCGTATGTCACATCCGTTTATTTACCACATAGATAAGATAAAAATTCTTTCCGATAACATCCAAAAGCGTCCATGCACTACATTATTATTAGTCTTGGTAGTTACTCAAGTAAGTAATATTTTTGGGGCGTTTCGGGATTTGGTCGGCGTCATCATAAGATCTGTTTTGGATCATTGATTTTAATCTTATAGTTTTGTTCTTTCCGTATAGTTTTATTTAATTTATTACATAAACTAGTGAAGACTTAACTAACTAAGTAGGTATACACTCAAATATTTCATTTTACAACATCATTTTTAATTCATATACCTACTGTTTTACTATTTTTTTGGGTTTTTGTTTTCCTATCATCATACCAGCTTTTAGGTAAGAATCTATACTTTATAAACACGAGTAAAATAGCAGGTGCCAAATTTTAAATGTCAGAATCGAAGCAGGTAAGTAATCTCAGACAATTAAGCTTCAACTGGTTAGTTCAGTCAGTTATTTGGGAGTTGGGACGTTTTCTACGGCATGACCAGATAATCATGATTCATAAAATTATGTACCTAACTAAGTAAACTGAACTAATTGACTAGTATTTTGTTTAAATCCTTCGACACTGCACTACCTAGGTAGGACGTAGGTAGTTTACATTATAATCACAAACAAAATACTTCAACAAAAACATTTTCAGGTCACTATTTATATATTTTAAAAATTTGGGTATAAAAGAGCTTATGAAACTCCGTTCGCTTTTTGCGGTTTAAGAATTTAAAATAATAAAATATAACAAAAATATCGTAGTGAAGCGGGCTCTGTTGACAGAGGTTCCATTGTTGTGAGCAGGTAGCCGTCAGCAGGCCAGCTGTTACCCTCGTAACTACCTAGGTATATAATTATAGTGCAAACAGTCTATTGTGGAGCTTAGCTGATCTAATATATGGAGAAATTTCGAAACTAACACATCCAAAATATTCTTAAGCAGGTATTTAATTAAGTAAGTAAGTACCTAACTAAGTAACTATTGGTCAAATAATTTTTCTGTCAAATGTTATTCTGATTGAATTTAAGCAATGATGCTCCTTTAGAAGAAAGACATTTTCAGTATTGATTACTTAGGTACCTTGTTAATATTATACCTATAGCAAAAGATTAATTATTGGGTTAAAAAATATTGTAGGTAGATTATGGTGCGATGTACCTATTTTTAATTTGCTGATTATGGAAACATTTTAAAACAGTTTTTTGTATGTTTCGTAATAAAGTGGGCAAAAATTATCAGGGTGTTCCCCTATTATGAACTTACTAGGGTAAATACACCTAACTTGCAACATTAAGGAGTCAGGTATACGTACTTATGCTGACTTAAAACTGCGTAATAATGACTTAAAAGTTAAGCTTTATTTAATGGCAAATTTAATGAGATAAGCTGTTATTTTGTATAATGATGAATATGATAGTTAAGTTTGTAGGTAGGTATTTAGACAGATTTACATAAATTCTGCCAAACTGCAGAACAATTTAAAATAAAAATAGGTAGATAAGTAACCTTTTGTTTTTATAAAAATATGACAATAGCGTAATATTTCTGCTTTGCTGGCACACAAAGTTCTTTAAATAAAGGAATAACATGACAATAATGTGAAGCATTTTAAACGAATAAGAAACGAGGCTTTCTTTTGGGGTAAAGTTAATAACATACGTTATTCCGTGCAGTTTGGCACAATTTTTATTTAATTTTAATTTTATTTTTAACAGATACAGTAATTGTACAAAGATGCTGAAGCGTTTTCTATAATAATTTATTTTGTCACAACTCTAATGGTTTCCAAGTTATTTTGCACATCTTAGCTACTCATACAAAGGAAGGAGGTCCTTAGTCAATGCGAATTTTTATCTTCACTTTTAGGACTCACTATACATACTTTAAGCAACTTTCTTTCTTTTTCTATGACTTGACTTAATCAACATGTAACAATTAAATTATGGGTTTAAATTGCTTACTTAATCACTGCATATTAATTTATAATTAATATGTACGCTCATATTGCTGATTTTGTATAATGCTTTTGCGATTATAAATGAGATTTCTTTCAAATCTGTATGATATTTCTTAAGACTAACCTACCTATTTTGAAGAGACTAATTTATCTCTCTAAGTCTAATCTTTCTAAGGCACCATGAATCATGACGCCAGCGAACGATTCCGTAGGGAGTTTGATCAGATTGAATATCAGTTTTTTGATTGGTATACGCATTTAAATATCTGATACTAAAGTAAGTGCTTTAGGTATTAAATTTTAAGTAATAATCAAACTTTTTATAAATGTACTTAGTTACTTATTTAGAAATTATTCTTACTTACCGACATATAACTAAGTACAAATATCAAAATAGTACACTGGCACTTAAACATTTTATCGAAACCAAAACAGACAAGATCAAAATATAAAATCCAGCAAATGATGCAATAGCATGTCTGTTTGAGGAAGGAAATATTTCGGCGCTGGAGATAAACTTATTTTTATAGTTTCCATGTACTTATCAAAGGCCCAAATTATAATTCTATAGGCCAACATGATAGCGTCGTTGGGAGATTCGACTTGCCCTCGTGCTAAAGCGCGAAACCCCATGAGTGCGGGGTAATATTGTACTGTGTCGACTGCTAGTACTGCTACCCGATGCAAAAGCTGAAAGCTCCCATGCGGGGACGCAGGCCGCGCCGGAGCATCGTGCCATCCAGCGCGCACGATACGAACACACTGATTTAGCTAGATAGTGGGAAATTCCCGTCGAATTTCGGAAATCGCTCCTGGTAGGTAAAACTCCGAAAACACAAAAAATAAAAACACAACTGATGTGGGAAGCACAAGATAACATAACTAATACGTAAAAAAACACTACTTTAATTCACAAACTTTCACGTTGCTCACTTTGACGCGAGTTCCGAATTCGACGATAACGGCCGTTTCTAATATAATGAGCGGTAACACTTACATGATGAGGGGTAAGTAAGCCGGGTAAGGGAGCGTAAATGTCCAAAAGTCAAATCATAGCAAGTCGCACTAAGTTGGGTGAAACGATTCGCCGGTAGCGTAGAAGTCGCGTTTGCGGCCACGGCAGGGCGGCACGCGTCGTGATCGGAGCACGAGTGCGGTGCACAGAGCAGCGCGAGTCACACAAGCACAAGCGGAGTCGGCGGGCGACTGACGGGAGGCGAGTGGCGCGGCGCGGGACGTCACTGCGCGCGCACCCCGCGCCCCTCGCGCCGCCGCCCCCCGCGCCGCTCGTCCGCGCCCCCCGCGCCTGACGCCAGCCGGCTGCCTTATCACGCCGCGCGGCGCACCGCTTCCTTTCTCCTCATGCAGTTGCGAGCTTTTCGCCACTGTCACACTTCCGCCCGCCTCGTTGATTGTGTAGTTTTAACCGGTCAATGTGTTCTTGAACAAAATATTGTTTTGAACAAAGAATTGTTCCAAACTCAATAAGAATTTCACTAATTATCCAGCAAAATTCGATACCATCTGTAAGTCCATCCGGCCATACCATCTGGCCGTCGGAAAGTCCCCTAGCAATTTCTTGGAGGAATGTACCTACCTAGTTGATTTCTCCTAAACCTATGCTATTCCAATCTCCAGTAGGAAGTAAAAATTCCTGAGGCGATATTTGTACTTACAGTGGGGCAGATTCTGTAGTGCACAATCTCTAAACTAAACTAAAATGACAGCATTAAAAATATTGCTAACCCTTACATAATACTCCCTGCGGAAAGGGACAGAACTAGATTTAGAGCTGTCATTTTAGTCTTGTTTTGAGATTGTGTTAAATACAGAATTGGCGACATATAACATTAAACAGGTAGGTACCATGTGCTTTTAAAAGTTTTAATTATCGAAAGAACACCGGAAGGGGGGCCGGGGTCCGGGGGTAACCCGGGGGTATACGAGGCAATGTGCAAGCGAGCAGGCGAGATTGGCGCCGGTGGGCGAGGGCGCGGGCGCAGGCCGGTGAAAGTGCGCCGGAACCGGTTTGCGAACCGCGCGTGACCCGTCCGAGGGCACGCCGCGCCGCCCGACCACTTCGCGATATCACGCACGATCCCAAATAATAAACACCACTTGCGTTATTTTGCAACTAATATTACTATGGTCCAAATTAATATCAGGGGCATATAACGTATTACTGTAACGATCGCAATCACCTCTTATTGGGTAACACTCTTTTGTTATTGGCCAAAAATCCTTTGTTGCAGCAAGAATTTACTATTGCAGCAATGATTGATGCAGCGGGTCCAGAAGAGGGCTAGGCACAGGATTTCCCAAGACGTTCCTGACTCCTGTCCTGTTTCTAAAAGCTTCATATAATTAACTTACCCAGACCTACCTATGTATTTAAGATTACAACCTCATGAGTTAAGTACCTACTCGATTATACCTACTAATAATATAGGTAAATATAGAATTTATAATAATAAATTTAAAAAAAACTTTCGTACGTCAGCATGTAATTTGTTAACTGATTTAGAATTTAGTGTCATGGAAATTAAAAAAGAAAAGCCTTAAGTAGATTATGAGTAATAAAGAGTCCTTCATATAAATGATCCATGAAAGGATCATCCAGTGACCGATCCGGAGCCATAAGCCCCATGAGGCGATTACACTCGTGATATGTCAAGGGGATTACCATCACCAAGGCGCCATTATTGGGAGAATAAAAGAAGAGTAACTAATGCACAAGGTCTGTAGTCTGTACTCAGTAATCTGTAGCCTGTATGAAATATAACTATTGCTAAATGATAACAGTCACACTATATATTAGATTTGAAAGCTGTAAGTACCTACTTCTTTAGACACTAGATAATAAAGGACGTTAACCGTGACGTGGTTGTTTCATTAACTTGTTTGATTTGGAGGTAAGAAGTGAGCCGAGGAGAATGTGTTTAAAATCTAGTTTTTAAATGATGCCTGCAAGTTTGTGCTTTTGATTTAGGAAATATCCCGTGGGAGTTTTCGGGATGAATCATGAAAGTAGCTTACGTCGTTCTCCAGGTCTTTAACTAGGTACCTATATCTATGCAATGCAATCACGTCGATCAGTTGCTCCGTTGCGGCGTGATGGACAACGATAAACCAACAAACAAATACAATTTTTTAAAATATTTTTTATAATTTCAAGTGGGAACTATGAAGTAGGATTTATTTTGTTTATTTAGGAATACAAAATGAAAGCACTGCAAATCCCACTATCACTGAATTCTTTTTAAAATCAACATGATTGTAAATACATAAATTAAATATGGCAGCGGTACCTACATTATTTAAAGCGAATATTGCATCGAGAATACGAGGAAGGCCGCACAGATGGAATAGGCAACGAAGACATTATGAAATCGGACAGGATCGGCTGGGGCCTGGGGTATTACGTAAGTTGAGCAGTATTGACTACGATCCCAACGTAGAGTCTGCAACAGAATCTGAAAGTCGGGGAGACCGCAATGTTCTTTGATATTTTCTAGTCCAAATTCGGAGGAAAATTTTTAGGTGATTTGTTGAGCTGTTTGAAACTTGAGCTAAAATTAAAGGTGCAATGTTTAGCAGAGCGGAGCAGAGGCGAAGAACTTTTTTTTAATAACTCAAACTCAGCTATAATTAACTTCGTTATACGGTTGACATAAGTATTTATAACTATAAATATTATATCAAAATAAGAGCCAAATTTATGCTTTACTAGCGAATGCCCGCGACTTCGTCCGCGTGGTTTGAGGTTTTTTGGTTCCCGCGGGAACTCCTTAATTTTCCGGGATAAATAGTAGCCTACGTCCTTCCCCGGGATACAACCTATCCCTGTACCAAATTTTATCAAAATCAGTTGAACAGATACATTTGTTTGATTCCCGCGGGAACTCTTCAATTTTCCGGGATAAAAAGTAGCCTATGTGTTAGTCTAGACTATAATCTATCTCTGTGCCAAGTTTCATCCAGATCCGTTAAGCCGTTCTGGCGTGATTGAGTAACAAACATCCATTTGAGGTTATTTTGGTTCCCGCGGGAAGTTCTTAATTTTCCGGGTTAAAAAGTAGCCTATGTGCTATTCCAGACTATAATCTATATCGGTGCCAAATTTCAGCCAGATCCGTTCAGACGTTGGGGCGTGATTGAGTAACAAACATCCATACATCCATACATCCATCCAGACATCCATCCAAACTTTCGCATTTATAATATTTATATTTGATTGATTGATTGATGATATTTGATTTGATTGATTGCTGCCGCTATGTCAAAGTAAATAGCGCTTAGTTTAAGTTGGTTTTTAAAAAGACATTGGGTCTAAGCTACACTCTCCTCTGCATAAGTGCGTTGCGCTTAACAGTGGACTTCGCAACAGTCGAGTACATGCAGCAGAACCTGGGTGCACAGTGCATTATTAGCCACAAAAAAATCACAAATTTAATTAATACCTATAGGTACTGTGAAAGTAATCAGCTGTACTTTCAGTTGTCCACAAAATACAAGCAACAGCATGGATTTAAGTAACCAATCAGTTCTTGATGGTTTTTCTCAGGAGAAACTGCTTTCGGAAGCGACGGAGGTAGAGAGTAGAGGCAAGAAATATCCTGAACTTAAATCAAGCTGTCCTATACATTAAATAAATAAATATTTTGATGTGATTGGTGTCACGACCCTCAGCAATGAGGAATACGACACAAAACAGAGCTCAGCATGCAACAAGGCACTGCATGGCTGTAGTCACGATGCGACGGAGAGACGTGAGCTCATTTTTACGCCGGGTGCTTTCGAGCGTGACATCTAAAAGCTCATTTATACACTTCTTGCGGGGGTCCCGTCTTGAAATTTTTTCAACATTTTTATAATGTAATACATTTTGTTAAATCACATTGTAGTTACGTGTCACGTGGCGGAATTCTAGTTTCAAATATCGGTTCAACAACCTCTTTTGGGATGCCTCATCCCATGTTCGGAAGGTCCAAATTAAACGAACGTAAGTAGTTTTACGCTCGTGTTTCTGAACTTTAAATTAAATTGGTTACAGGCGCGTGAGTAATAATATAAAATACTAGCTGATCTGCCCCGCCTTCACTCGGGTGGAATCAATCAAATCATCAAATAAATATTATAAATGCGAAAGTTTGGATGGATGGATGTATGTATGGATGTATAGATGGATGTGTGGATGGATGTTTGTTACTCAATCACGCCCCAACGGCCGAACGGATTTGGCTGAAATTTGGCACGGAGATAGATTATAGTCTGGAATAGCACATAGGCTTTTTATCCCGGAAAATTAAGAGTTCCCGCTGAAACCAAAAATCCTCAATTCACGGACGTAGTCGCGGGCATCAGCTAGTTTCTAATAATTCCTATAGGTGTTGGAATTTCCTAACCAATTTTAACAATTTTTCAATGCTCTAATACTTTCTTGGATATAACTTGAAAAATGTCGGACTTTCATACAAACTATCATCCCCTATTTAATTATGTAGAATTTCCCAAAAATTCTAACTTGGCGAGTGCCTTCATCATAAAAGAAACCCATTCTCAACATTTCAAGGTTCTAATTCAAGCTATGAGTTGAATGATCAGTGAGTCAGTAAGGACAAAGCATTTTATGTGTTTGATGGTAAACTTCGGCTATATGTATATCCAAAGTCCCTCCCATTCACATGACAGGACACGGAATTGACTCGTTCTACTAGTTTCACCCCAGATAAATATTAGTATACCAAACTACCAACTCATCATTGTCAAAACTCATTCTGTCAACTAAACTCATCAATACACTATCACAATAGTTCGGAGTCAAGATCGAGGACTTAAATAAACATGGAATGACTAATGAATCCGATCGAAGAGTGACGAATATTATGGATAAGTAAGTCGGTCGTCGCGAAACCCGTTCCTAAAAAAGGGTCAAGCAAAAGTTGACAAAAGATATAATTAGTTTGATCATCAATGTAGAAAAGCTTAGATATAGGTATGTACGATTTTTATTATTGACTAGACGATTCCCGCGACTTCGTCCGCGTGGACCAAGTTTTTTCGATTCCCGCGGGAACTCTTGAATTTTCCTGGATTAAAAGTAGGCTATGTCCTTCGGGATACAACCTACCCCTGTACCAAATTTCATTAAAATCGGTTGAACAGATAAATTTTTTGATTCCCGCGGGAACCTTTGAATTTTCCGGGACAAAAAGTAGCCTATGTCATTCCCCGGGATAGGTATAACCTATCCCTGTACCAAATTTCATCAAAATCGGTTGAACAGATGGCCCGTGAAAGCGTAGCAGTCAGACAGACAGACAGACAGACAGACAGACAGACGGACAGACAGACATACAGACGGACAGACAGACAGACACACTTTCGCATTTATAATATTAGTATGGATTCATACCAGTAGAGTCACATAAGACTTGTACCTACGAATAGATAATGATAAACTAAATATAATAGCTTACCAGGCTTAGCAATGTATGTGCAACAGAGTTAACAAGCTTGCAGCTCATACCACTTGACATGAAAACAGAATAATCAAGGTTTCATTCAAAATCCAAAGGTACGTGACGTGAACGTTATTTTCAGGGTAGGTACATTTTTCGTTGTTAATGAGCTAACGGACAAAAAATTACTAAAAAAGCTTCTGTTTTAGTTTTCGCACCGGTTTCCGAACTCTCTCTGTTTGTCCAGAACTCTAGTTCTTACGCGGAAAATCTATCGGTATTTGGTAGTAATTTCATTACATTACTAATTTAGATAGGTACTTATTCTTAAATGAACTATAAATACAGGATAAAAACAATGAAATCGCATGAAAAAACGCAGTCCCGTATATGTATTGCACATTATCCCTCTATGATGTTTAGCCGACTGAATTTATAACAAGTTTATTTATGGAATCAGTTTTAGCTTTTACGCGCAAACGCGTTCTCGTCAGATGAAAAACATTGTAATTATAGGCGTGGTATTTGAAGAAAATATAAAGCGATCCGAGATATCGTAGGAAGTTTTGAGGAAGTGCTTGATAAAAAATTGAAGTTTGACCGTGGTTCAGCATACTATACAGATCATAAGTCATAACTTTTCGAGTTACAGTTATGACACATGTTATGTTTAGGTACGTTGGACGTAGAAGCATTGGTCGGCGAAAACTTCGTTGGTTAGATGGAGTTAACCAAGACGCCAAGCGGCTTGGAATTAAAAACTGGAAAACGAGCGCAAAGGAAAGAGACAGATAGAGAAATCTTCTGGACCAGGCCCGGGCCCACAAAGGGCTGTAGCGCCAATGATGATGATGATGTTTAGGTACAGTAAAAGTTATGACATAGGAGTATTGGATTTAGCAGCTGGTGCGTCTTGGTTTCGTGACTTATTAGTGTTTTAAAAATACAAAATTGCGATTATTTAATGTATATCTTATTGAAATTTGAACAAACTGCGGCAGCACAAGGCCTCCGTAACTGAGTAGAATTATAGATGTTTTTGAATCGCGCTTATGAAAATTAAGACCTAGCAGCTACCTATCTTAACAGGGCCGGTTTTATTTCATACTTATACTTTTATTACATTGCGATTCGAAAGATCACCACCAAAGATTCAACCGTTAACCATGTGGGAAATCAGTCTAACTTGGTTAATGGAGGTAACGCAGAAGAACCTGTTAAAGGCCCTGTGATAGGCAAAACGGAGATTTTTAAAGTGTATCCAACAAACGGTGACATAATGTATGCTTGTAAAAATAATTTGCTGTTTTCAAGACCTTTAAGCAGCCATTGACACCGCATCTCAAAACACAATTTAAAAAAATCTATGCATTGAAATATCTTTTAAATATACCCCTTAGTTTACCTTTTAAAGCAATTTTTCTCCTTATTGAAACTAATAATTTGCTCTAGAAATATAAGATAAAATTCATATGTCTAAATGAAACACATTGTCAGATTAATTAGTATTGAAAAGTAAATATTTTTAAATGATTTCTTTCATTTTTTGCGATATGCGCTTGCTCGATTTCACTCCCGCGGCCTGTGTTTTCATCTCGTGAGCTCACAGCGCCTTAAAAACTTTCAGCTTTTTTCAAGCGCTTCCTCAAAACTTCCCAGGGCCTCTTGGATTATAAACTGTACCAGGTAATGGTTTCGACGGCGGTGTTTCGTGGCGCGTGTTGGCATAGTCTCGGACCGAACACGCAAACTACGCCCGCGATATCTTTCTAAAGCTAAAATTAGGCCATGTTTCAACCAAAACTTTTACCTCTTTGCCAATTATTGCCAGGTACAGTTACTGTTTAGTGTTTAGTAATTACCCCTTAGATCAAGGTGAAGAAAAAAATCGTGACGAAACCTGCATACTTCTTCATAATGTTCTCAAAAGACAGACTTATCGTTATTTTTTTGTTAGGTCTAACTTTTCGATCAAATAAAAGATAGAGGCTACCTAGTTGAAATAAATTGACAAAAAGTGCACTTAATTGTAATTTAAGGCAGATGCGCTTCGTTGGCGAATTCGGTGTCCTCGGACGTGTAAAGAAGTTCATTGACCTGCCGTTCATCTTTTGCCCGCAAAAAAATGCACTGTTCCGTCCCACGCCAAACGCAGCCACTCACACAGCTAAACCAATTAACGTAATACAGACACACTAAAAATTGGTTTAAACCAATCACAGGCATGTGTAAATTTCATTCCACATTTCACGCCTTCTTGAAGCTAAGCTGCAATTATTGTGAAGAGAACTCGCTAACAATAAATAGATCTAGACAAAACAAAATGGCTTTCAATTCATGAAGGCCCACTTTTACGACACGTAAGGATTCTACCCGGTACCCGAGAGGAGCTGACAAGAAAGGAATCTTAGAACGATCTCTCCTACTTTTTAAGTTGGTGGAGCTGGAAGACATTATAATTCTCAAAGCGCATTTTGATTTTGGGAGAGAATTGCAATTTCTTTCTTATCTCTGTATTTTGTTGCCTTTCGTGTGATCAATTGGTTGGTTAATTTATTAATATCAAAAGGATGTTGATATGCCACACACGTATATCGCCTCTAAAAAATTCAATGAATACGATTGATAGATTTACGTAATTTTTAAAATATTTGTTAGCTCCAACGTAACATTTCGGAAAATACTGGAGACGCTTTTTCTAAACAGTTCAAAGACCAGGAGGAGTAAATCTTCCTGGTCTTTTGAACTGATATTTCTATTGATTTGTTAAGCTGCTTGCACAATTGACCTGCTTTCGCAGGAGCATGGGAGAAGTCGCTCACAATCTCATCTCAGCATAAAATAGTCAATTGTTGGACAATAAACCAGCCGGCGGGGGTGCGCCCACACAGCATCATCTCCACATCAGTTCACTGCGCACGCGCCGGGCTTCCTGTGTCATTCATTAATTGAACAAACGCAAATATTTATGTCACAGCGTCTTGAGATCTACTTCTATAATGAAGTTATTTGGTTTATTTGTATCGAAACTACATGAGATAGACGGTTAACCCAAATTGGTCGATTATACGGAATATGGGCCAACGCTATAGTGTAGTAGTAGAAATGTACAGTGCAATAAAAACGTTTTTTATTAAATAATATGTTTGAAAACGAAACGATAAGATAAGTACATATTTTTTTAAACCCTATGCTTTTCAATCTGTGAGACTTTCGCCATGCTTAATTATTTAAATTTTTATGGTAACATACTGAGGACAAGATGTCTTGCATTAATGTTTACGGTAAACCAGACAAGACAATGTTCCTGTCTAATGTTCGTGTCTAATAATGCACAAAAGGCCTTAGAAATTATACCATTTTTAATTTCTTCTCTTGCTCTAAAGTAAATATTTCTCGAAGAGGTATAAATTCTTGGTCCACTGCAAGCATACACCAATTAAGTTAAATTAAATGTACGAAGAATTTAGAAATTGCTTAGCTTCCTTGAAGCGCATCGCTGTAATTGACTTGCCCAAGCTGAGAGCACGAGGTGTAATATCCGATTTATATATGCCACATTGTTTAACACTATTATTTTTACACATCAATAAGTTTACGTTTAAAATGATGCCAATTACCAATAATGCTGTAAATTTTTGCTGTAAAGTTTTTTCGAATTGATGAGTGATTAGGAATTACTTAATGACAACTGTTTGTATGATACTTTATTATTTTGAAAAAGATCATGTTTTGCCTTATTTTAATAATTTTTAAAATATCAAGTATCGCTTATTGGTAATATCTAGTAGGTAACCTAGTCTAATGTTTATAGATTACAGACGATAAATCTTTAAAGTAGACAACAAAAAATATTTAAGCGGTTTTGATTTCTGAGTTTTTTAGTTCCATGTTTCTAAGGAACAAACAAGCTTAACGGCTTAGGCAACGGTACAACGGATCAATTAGGTTGAGAGAACGAAACGCTTGCACGAAAAAGAAGCTAAGTAGGTAGGTTCAGAACAATTATAATTAAAATATGAATAAATTCAGCGAGTGTATGGATAAACTCCGACATCGGGCCGTTTAATTAGACGCGGTGAAGCGAAATACTCTCCCGGGCCTCGGCGGCAGCGAACGCATGCTCGCACCTGATTCATGACTCTGCATGAGCGGTAATTAACCCGCTCCATCAGCTTCCTTGTTACCTGGATACCTCACGGATTTTAATACCGAATAGAAATTAATGTTAATCGCTGTTATAATGTTATAGTTAACCTAAGTAATGTTTTGTGTCTTATTTAGCGACATTAGCGTCTGACTTTGAAAGTGGAACCCCGTCAACTCTCGGCATCGAAAGCATGCTGATTGCTGATTTATGGGTAGTTCACTCGCTCCATCAACTTCCTTGTTACCTGGATACTAGCTCACGGATTTAGAAATGATAGTCATATACCTTTGCTTAGTCTCCTCTATTAGGCAGCTTTAGTTTCTGGTGATGAAACCCGTAAAAGCCTTACTAACCAGAGCTCTCCTTTGCGATGGTGTTTGGAAACCCATTAGGGGTAAAATTATCAGCAGCGAAATCATGCTCGCACCTGATTCATGACTCTACATGAGCGTTATTAACCTGCTCCATCAACTTCCTTGTAACCATTTATCTCACCGATTTTATACCAAAGAGAAACAGCTGTTTGTTACATGACTTGTGTTTAGTGTCTCCTTTAGCTTTTGATGCCGAAACTAGAATCGCAGCAAAGCAGTACTGTCAAGCATTTGAGGATTTCCGTAGAGAAACCCAAAGGGTTATAAGTGCCATGCCCTTTTCAAGATAGCGTTTTTCTATTCCATATTAGATTAGAATTTAGAACTATACGTATAATTATTAGGTGAGATGATAAAAAAATTGTGCTATGAGTCATTGAAGATTTATTTGGGTACAATTTTAGGAAAAGCGTAGTTTTGCTCTTCTTTGGACGTGTATTTGATTTTCGGTCCGTGACGTAAGAACGGAAATGAAAGACTTCTATTGACATCTGCCAATATTTGCCGTTGTTATACTCGAACGATCTAAATCAGCTCAAACTGTGCTTTCATTGTAAGTTAGGTTTCATGGGCATCTTTGAGTGCATTAAATTACCTAAGCTCGGTATAAAGTGAACCTAAAGAAAAACTTAATTTTAATTTCGTAACTAAAGTTTAAAAAAAAACTAAATAAATTAATTAGCTTATTTTAAATTAAATTAGCTCATTAGGGTATGGTGTCTTTTATGTTATTTTGATCTAAGTATATAATTTCGCAAGAGTAAGCTAAGCAAAAAGAAATGATTGCTTTAAATGATCTCGTTCCAAAAGAAAAACCTTTTTGTTCAGTAGGTTATAGACTATAGTGTGTCGATCATTTCATAGCTTCATGCCACTATATTAAATAATATAAAAAATGCTTTTTAAACAACCGACTTCAAACTCCCGCGCCAACTTTACAACAACAAGCACACGCTATACAAAGTTTTTATTTTATTGTTGATATTTTAAAAACCGCTCGACCGATTTCGATAAAATTTATATGGGACCACATGGGAAGTATGCTCTTTCAAATAAAAAAAGAATCATCCAAATCGGTCCACCCAGTCAAAATTTCTGAGGTAACAAACATTTAAAAAAAAAAAAAATACAGCCGAATTGAGAACCTCCTCCTTTTTTTGAAGTCGGTTGAAAAATGGATAATAATAATGCCTGCTTAAAACTTAAAAAGCTCTATACAATGCTCGATAATTTTTTCAACTAGTCGTTGTTAAGATTTAGTTTTTGTTAAAATTCCTTGATAATTATTAGAAATTCCCGATTATGCTTGCTGAGTGCTGACTGAAGAATAGAAAATATTGTTTCGTTGGTATCAAAACTCCGTCTATTAAGATGCAAGCTTTTTGTTATGATTTTAAAGCACGATGGTAAGGCAACACAGACAGACACTCTAAACTATATATCTACCTAATTCTTATATGAGAAAGAGTAAATAAAATGGTAGTATGATTAAGGTTATGTTATTCGAGTAGCACTCCACAGAGTGTTGTACTGAAACTGATGTTATTATCCGAATTATTATCAAAGTAATAAGAAACGCAGCAAGCGGTACCAAGTACACTGTGTGCTAAGTGCCTTTTAAGGTCGCTTACCTCATCTCGCCTCCTAGTCCGACAATCTTACTATGCACGAATTCAGTTTGATGCTTACCATACTTATTTGATCCATTTCTGTCGTAACTCGTAACGTAACATCTCGCGCCTTGTGTATGTCTATCAATTAAAGTTTTTAACCACAAATATAAAGTTATCTTTGCGTAACCCCACTAGCATCTACAAAATTGGGATTATAAGCAATGGGCGATCATCATTTTTTGATAATAACTTCGGTAGGTAGAACTTAAGGAACATTTAAATCTCTTAGATAGGTCCAAGTACTAGTGTAACATATCAGCTAATAGGATGGATTAATGGCAGAGTTTGGTGCTGAGGCCGTCCATCGATTTAGCGATAGCAATCTTAAACCTATTGAGCCTCACGTTTCAAGGATATTAACATCTAACAATAGAAAAACATGAGCGCAATTTAGACACTTAACAAAAAAAAGTGAGTCATAATGAAACCATTCTAGACACAAAGGATTTGGTGTATTTTCATAAATATAACACCAATCACCATGCCTCAGGAAAAAGCTTTGTGATTCAAAGGAATCGAATCAAAAATATGACACGCACGTCTTTTCTTTATTGCGTCGGTCAAGCGCAAATTGATATTATAACCCGAGGGTTTAGAAGCAAACTTTTCCAAAAATTGTTGCATGCAACATGTTAGATATTCTTTCACATAATGCTTTATGAGCATCTGTTATAATATCATCACTTAAATTAAAACATTTTGCTATTACAATTCGCATAAGAAAATATTAGGCGTAAGCCATATTTTTGTATTCGATTTCAGTGAATCTGAATTGGAAATTTCTTTAATGAATAATGATTTTATTATAATACCTAATACAGCGCAGATGTAGGTAAGCAACCTTGAAGGTAGGTTATTTAAAATTGTTTCTCATTTCAAATTTACCAGTTTCAACTTTTTGTACCAGATGTCTAGAAACGAATTTGTCACGGTTACTTTTTGTCGTTTTCTGAGTGCACGACTGTTGCCGTGATAAAAGACTTGATTTACTTAAAAGTGTGTTGAACTTCCCTATACAATAAATACATCGATGTAGAATTTTATTACCTATAAATAGAACGCTTCGTCTTAGGTATATACATTTCTACCTGTGAGAAAGTAAACTAGATGAGCACATTGGCCAAATATATCGCCCCACAAAACTGGCGCGTGATCAGAGGATTAGAAGAGAATTTAAATTGATTCTCAAAATGTCTCTGAAATTTCGATTCATGATTGCATACCCCTTTTTAGATACAAAGCAAAGGTTAGTTTAAATCAAACAACTTCGTAACTGATGACTCGGCGCATAGCTTTGCTTCGCGTGCACGCGGTTAGGCCAAGTCGCCGCAGGTCGTAAATAAGAGCGTCTCATTGTGGGCCATTATTAATGAATTCGCTACAACCCAGCGTCCCCCACACCCCTCAGCCCGAAAGCTAAATAACAGGTGCGTGTAACCCCATTCGCACAATCTATTTTCGATGACTTATAACTGTGCAGAGAAGCGTTTGCTGCGCTCCCGCTCCAAATATTCATACCATATGCCAGATATTGAGATTTGTTTGGGCGTCATCTGCTCGACATCGTCGTCTTTAAATAAGCGCGGTTTCGTGTTGGGTTTGCGAACTTTCATTAGCCATGTGGGAACACTTACATTCAGTATCATGTTGTTGGAATTGCGTGAGAAATTTACACCTTATCCAGTGTATATTTTCTAATAAAGGTATCTTCTACTTTTAAAATTTGAGTAGGTATCATCGGATTCATTCAATACATTCGAGAAGTCTAATGTATCAGTTTGTCAAAATGTTAATAAAATAGGTATGACGATTGACGACGTAAAATACTCGTATGACCAAAAAATACAACAAAATATTATTCAAAATAAGGTAAAAGAACAGTCATTTTAAATAATACCCGCGTTACATGGAAACATTAGTTGTTACGTTGGCCTCCAACTGGCATTCTATTATTTAATCCTCGGAAAACTGCTTTTCACATCAGGCACAGGCCTCAACCAAGACACACAAAGATAGATGGCGCCTCCGCTGCCTATATTAATGCACTTACTTTATTATGAATTACGTAATCGTAATATAGTTCCGAGCTCGGATTTCTGTTCATGCTGCTACCGTAATCAGCATTTTAAAAATGTTCACATTATTATACGACCTGTATTCAGCCACCAAGTTTCTTTATTCAAAACCACATAAATACGACTAGTTGTGTAGTTGTGAACGAGATGGTAATTTTGAAAGTTTGATATTTCATTAAGTTCTAATAACCGAATCATTGGATATGCTTGTGGTTATACCTACTTACCCTTTTCAATTTGGAAATATAAAACTTTTAACTTTATGTCAGAGCCAAGGTTAGATACGAATCGAGATTAATGTTATAGACGTCTACGGAGTTGCGACTAATGAGGCAGAACTCCTGAATCATACTCATAACAAAGTGACGTAACATCAAAGGAAGTTACCATTTGCGTGAACGCAACCTACGCGTGTATCTACGAGGATGACCGCGCTACTTCAATATTCGACAATTTTAATGCCCATAAAATTCAGTGTTTGAAATTTGTTTTTTATAGAAGTTACCCACACACCTACTCAGGTATATTATTGGTCCTACAAGCTTTGAAAGAGGCACGGAAAATGGTGAAAGTGCTGAACCACTAATATAAAAGTAATCGTTTAAAGAAAATGTAGGAACATTTTTTACTAGATATGATCAGTAGATGAATCATCAAGTTCATTAAGTTATTTTATGGATAGTGGATACCTTTGGCTCAATAGCTTTAGAGATGAAGAGATCTATTTTATAGATTGCACAGTAAAAGCTTTGAAATATTTAGCTCAAGTATACTATTAAAATCGAAGTAATTTACACGAATCGTGCTAATCCATACAATAAACACAGTTTAACGAATTTCAAGGCTGTGCAATAAACTAACTCCAACAATAAATCAAGAACAAAGAATGCATACCTGCTTTCATCGGTAAATATTAAAGTAATTCGCGGAACAAAAACAATATACCTAGGTAGGTATTTAGGTATTCGCATAAATCGTGGTATTATTGATCGAATTACCTTAAAACCGACATTTTATTGTGTTATTATGAATACCAGAGACCTAAGGTTTTAAAATAAAACAACATATAATACATTTGTATAAGTTCACACTTCATTACCTATCTACCTTCTTATTGGTTAGGATTCCAGCACCAGTCCTAAATCTATGACTGTAGTGCTTGCACCAATATGCTTAAAAAGTTAAAAATTAATTCAGTTTCATTCTGATAAATGTCACTTTTTAACAAGTACTTTTCAGGATTGACATGAAAAGAACAAAAATTTTCAATTCGGTTTGGAAACCACGGAGATATTATGCGGTAACATACATTAAAAAAAAAAAAAAATATACGCGCCGAATTGAGAACCTGTGTAAACGTGAAGGCAGACACAATTTTTAAAGAATAGATGAATAAAAAATCCAAATTGTTGTATTGGGTCACCTTTTGTTACGCTGGGCGTTCAGACGGTCGTGCTAATTAACGTGTATGGTAGTGTGGGTGACGTCACACGTCTAATTTGACTACACGGGCCAAGGCCGCGGCTGGGCACGACGCGCGCGGCAAGCCGTGCCTCATCACATCTCCAGGAGTCATATGCACGTGCTGACAATGAATCATTTTTATAACAATTCATACGTATACGACGTTTGAATAGGCCAAATGTGTATGTATCAAGGCACTATCTATTGTGCTGAATCTTCTCTCAAACTTTCTCACATGCTACAATAAGGTACCCTTGCCTCAATAACTGTTCAGGAGATAAACTAAAATCTCACATTATTACCCGTTAGTCTTACAAACTACTAGCACATGATTATTGGAAAATTCATCTCCACAAAGCCATTGGTCAAGTTAACCATGTCTACCTAATATTCTTAGATCAACAACCAATTCTTTGACAGAATACTTGTTGCATTTTGTCAATTTAGGAATATTCCCTACACCGTTCCGTAGATTATGTAAATAAGTAAATACATACTTTAATTATATTTTTATCAATAAAGCTATGAGCTGACCGCGATTCCCATGTAAAGAAGACCACTAAGAGAAATGTGACCGATTTTTACACAAAACTTTGTCAAGCATGTCCTGGACGAAAGGGGCAAAAAAAGTAGCGCCAAGAAGCGTCGCCCTGCGAGCACAAAGGCAGATTTGAAACAAAAGCTTAAAAACAGTAATATGTATAACACAACAGGGTTTTTAAATCGAGCCAACGGTGCCGGTTGCCCCACATGTAGCTTGAAATATAAATTTTGACCAACTTCAAAGAAGTTTCTCAATAATTCGGCTTATATTAATTACTAGCGAATGCCCGCGACTTCGTCTGCGTGGTTGAGGTTTTTTGGTTCCAGCGGGAAATCTTTAATTTTCCGGGAAAAAAAGTAGCCTATATGCTATTCCAGACTATAATCTATCCCTGTGCCAACTTTCAGTCAGATCCGTTCAGCCGTTGGGGCGTGATTGAGTAACAAACATCCATACATCCATACATCCATACATCCATCCATCCATCCATACATCCATTCAAACTTTCGCATTTATAATATGAGTAAGATTGTCTCCCAATATTTTTTAAACAAACGTTTTGTAGAAGTGGGTTATATGTATACAAAAATCTGTCACGAGACTTGAAACAATGTAACGCAATGTACGATATTGACGCTAAAAAAGCGTTTAAACATGAATTAAATAGGTAACTGAGGTAACAGGTATCCAAGACAGAATATTATGAATTTAGCTAAGTACAAACCTGAGCGGACGACGCTATCACTTATTATAATATTATGATAAAAGACGTTAAAATACCGTTACAATTTCTCACATTTCCCCAAATCTGGCGCGAGATCACCATGTTTCATTTGAATTATAAAGTGGTCCGGGAGTGCATACAAAGTGCATAGGATATCTTGGCTATGCAAATTAGGTGCACGCAGGGGCATATGCGAGGCAAAGGGATCAAAAGGCTGGGGTGACCGGTGCTAAGAGTTCCAAGTTTTTATAAACACCGGGTCAATGATTTTTTTTTAATATCCTGAATTAGAATATAACAAAACTAAGATTAATCCGTACTAATATTTAAAATGCGAAAGTGTGTCTGTCTGCCTGTTACGCTTTCACGGCTTGTTCAACCAATTTCGATGAAATTTGGTACAGGGATAGGTTGTATGATGAATCCCGGGGAAGGACATAGGCTACTTTTTATCCCGGAAAATTAGAGAGTTTCCGCGGGAATCAAAAATCCTTACCACACGCGGACGAAGTCGCGGGCGTCATCTAGTATTTTATACTTGCATAATATATCGATTTTGTATTTCAATCGAGAAGTCGATGCTGTTTTGTTTTGAATCTCTGAATAATTTAATCTTGCCAATCGTTGTGGCATATCAATAAAAATAGATGAACAATTCACTTTTTAATTAAAACATTTAGCAGTATTGGATAATACCTTGAATCCAAACCTATGAAACTCAAATAAAGGCTTTGGATTAACAATAAAAAAAAAAAATGAAATCGCTGGTGGCTTTATGGATTGAAATGATTTATAGAAGAAATATATCAGTTAACTCGTACAAAGTCTTATAACCGTTACACGAATCTAAGACCGGCTTTGTTCCCTAACACGAAACTAATTTATTCCTAACCCGGCATAACATTCTGTTGTATAAATAATCGAAGACTAAATTATTATATGCGTATATTAACGGTCAAGTCATAGTTCAAAGATTAGGGCGACGGGCAACCCTTTAGGGTCGAAAGGTGAAGAAGTTTCAAATTAAATCGGATCGCCCTGTTGCACGCTTACACAATTTGAAGTTTAATAAAAGCATAACCCTTTTGAATGCATGAATTGACCGTTCCTATTCATGATGTGATAATGCAGTTTCTGATAAGACGAAATGATTTTTACAGTATGTTTTTAAGTTTGTATGATTTGTATGTTTGGATGTTTGTTACTCCTTGACGCTATTAAGACTGAACCAACTTGGCTCAAATTTTGAATGGCTTATTAACCTAAACATAGGCTACATTTTATCATGGGAGATAAAATAAGTAGTTTGCACGGGGCGTCATGATAAAAAACAATTAAATTAATCAATAAGCTTTAAGCTCTGTGTGCTCTACAAATAAAAGTCAGTAGGTACAGAGATTCCATTCAATTCCTATGAAGTAGTTTTACGATAATGGGATCGATTTTTGTGTAGCTAAAGCGGTATAGCCGGCAACGGAAGTGCAAAACCCTATCGCACATCAGATAGAGTGCGGGTAATAGTCAAGCACAAAATACCCTTACCGCAAGTTTTTAAATCACACCTACGTTGATCGTATTCGAGCGTTCGAACACATTGGCATTCAAAGTAATTTGGACCCAGAAGACCTTGAAATAAAGGTACAAATTCAGTACAACTGATTTTAATTTCGAAGCGTTTATGTTTGGAGTTCGGCTGTGAATGCATACACGAAATTGAGCTCTAAAACAATTGATTTAAAGTTCATTTTACTTTGACGCCAATGATAATGAATACTCGAATACGATCAACGTACGAGTGATTTAAAACTTGCGATAAGGGTACTGGGCGGCAGGCGGCGGCGCGGCGGCCAGTCGAAGCGGCAGCGGGCGACGACGCGGCCGGCCAGCGTCGCGTGTGGCGCCGCTAATGGATATTGATGGCGATGGCGCAACTAATTAGACGCCTGCTCCACTACTGCTTTTATGTCTGGCTCTCTGCGACCAGGTTTGCGCAGGTGTTAGCGTTGGCGCTATTGAACATTCATCGCAAGTTGCCATTCGCAACTAATAAATAATTCGTGTACTACCTATTTCAGTCTAAACAAAGCTATGTTAAAGTGCAGCGCTGTCATCCTATATTGACGACCTCCTGGTCCTACTGTCTGGCAGACTTTGGGAATTAATAATTTCTCAACTTTCTTTTTGCTCTGAGTAATTCGTTTTTCTTGAATTACGACTAAGCTTCCACACAGATATTAAATCGTTTGTCGTTCAAGCCGACATACCTCTGCCACACGCTACGTCAACTTAGTCTACAAGTAAACTTTTAGGTACTAAGTACTGCTTGTTCCAGGAAACCGAGTTGGAATCGAACCGGAGCCGCGTAGTCCGGGTCTGGAAGTACACAAACAAGGAGAATTTCCCGGTGCAAGTCCACACAATAGTAGTTATTAGAAGCTGGGAGTCTGTGCGGCGAGCGCCTGCTTGTATCAATCACCGTGGGCGGCTGCGACATCGGACTTCAATTAGAGGGAGGCGGTGATTGCTCGCTCCTCACTCCTCACATACACTAAAGGGTTGCTTGACCTACTTATTATGATCGCGTGTTATTAGAGGGGCTTGGAAATTAAGTTGTACGTTATTTAATTTCCTTTGTTACTTGTGAGAGCTTCCTTATTCATCCTTTGATTGAATTAAAAATACATATGGGAAAGTTAACGTATCAAGTCTTTACTTTGTTGGTATCCTTTACAAAATTATTCTGATTCATCGATAAGTCATAATATTATACCAGTCGAAGAACAAAACAAAATACAAGTACTTAGGTATTTATCACAAAGCGCATTTTACAATTATTAAATTCAATGTAGGTATAAATTTGATTGAGGTCGCTTCGGGGAATATTTTGATCATAATTTCCAATTTCCATATCATTGCAAAGTTAGGTGGTATTACATCAAGTTTATATCTATAAAACAAACAAAGAAATTGCAGCAATTAATTGAAACCCGTTAAAAGGCTATCGGTACTATCTAATTGTGAATTAACTGACATAAAATAACTTAACTGCGCTACGTAATCGTTATTTTGTACCGTACCAGTTTACGTGCAAAGATCGGCAAACTCATTAAAACATTATAAAGCTAATTACACTGAAGCCTAAGTTACTAATTCAAGTATTCTTTGTTAAATATAGCCTCACTGCCTTTAAATAGAGATGAGAAAATAAAAATAGTTTAATATATCGATACTCCAGTAAAACATTTTAAATATTCCTACTTTAAACTTTTGAAACTCTTTTTTTAGCAACTGGTATAATATCCGTATCGTCAAGCGATACGGTACTGTTACGTCAGTACTATTATATTATTCTGTGGTACTGTGCGATTACTTAACCTACACAAGTAGGAACAAGCCTATTACTTAAGCATATTGACCAACTTCACACTTGCAGATTACCTTTGCCCGGTTAGTGGATTTCGTCTTTGATATTATAATCGTTGCTTAGCGGCAGTTGTAAGACGTCTTAAGCGGGTGTTAGGGCAATAGTTCAAAGGTAAAGGTGCGAGCCTACGACAATGATTTTGTGCAACTTTTGCTATGAGAATACATAGTTTTTTCAAAGTTACTGTGGGGTTGACCTCCTTGTCAAAGTTTTAGTCTGTCTAAGATACGGTGACTACATTATACTATGAGTATTGTGTAACTATGTAAAAATAGTTTGAATTCATAAAAAATGACACATTATCGATAAAAAAAATTACGCCAAAAGCTCAAGTTGCCCCACACTAGTTCACTGTACTTTGGATACGGTTTCATTACGAAAATAATGTATAAATAATGAAAGCGCTAACCATGACGAGCTAAAGCGTTTATCCAACGATTGTTCATTAAAATTGATAATTAGGTGAGTGCCTTTAAGGAAAACAACAATTTACACCTGTATCATTTTTGGTTAAACAATTTTGTCTGGGCATCGTGGTCACTGGTCGTACCGATTTTAAAACGAATTTTATATTCATAGGGTATTCATATCGTCCGCGTGCATTTTTAGGATTTTTTCGAAATCCCGTGGGAACCCTTTGATTGTCGCTGCCGCATCAATATGGCAGAAAGGTCGCCACTATAATTTGTTTGCTTTACCAATTGCATTGAAACAAAGGAGTTAAGTAGGTAGATACAAATTATTTACTTTCACATCTAACCTTGAAAGACCATAGGATGTGAGTCCATTGGGCTCCGACGGGTACAGAAGACAATTGCAACGTGAATTAACCTTAAAACAGGTTTAGGATTACCCGCCGCGCCGGTGAGGTTGAGCGTGTAGCGTGCTTGACCGCAAATGGGTCGTGGATTAAATAACACTGCACCGACTCGCGCAGGTTTCTAAATATGTACTGAACGGCACTATCATAACCGCATGGAAAATTTCGTAATTTCTTGCGTGTTGCAACAGTCATAATATATTAGCAGTGCCACAAAATTGTAAGTAATACCTAGGTTCGTAAATTGTTTTTATTCGTTGCCGCTGTCTAAACAGATGGACATCCCATCGACTCGTGGATATTGAACATATTTTTTAAAGGGATTTTTACAATCTCATAGTCTTGCTCAGCAGCTCTGTGCAGCTTGTTTGATGCTTTACTACAGATTAAATAATACTACTTTGGCTCTGCGCTTACTTGTTACCGTTTTAGCACCTTCAGATCCTTACGTGCTAGGTTCGGTGCTCCGAGCTACGTTACCCGCCCATTGCCACTTTACTTCAGCATTGCGACTCGTTAAGCAACGTCGGTTAATTTTGTTTTGTGTCCTCTTGCTGACTTGATCACGTAGATACCTACCTTAACGTAGCTCTTTTTATGCAGAGGAAGAGTTTTCGCTTTATAGGAACGGCATTCCGAACCAGTGGTAGATTCATTCGACTATTCATAAGCGCTTGTATTTAGTCTATTTGAATAAAAAACTTTTGAATTTGAATATAACAAAATGCCTTAACGTTTTTAATCCGAACGCGAACTGCCTAGCAAGCAACGTGATCTAGGAATGAGTAGGATATCCTGCAATCTGGTTTGGCCAGCAACTTATTACATAAGACGTCATAAAATTTCCCCGCTTATATAAAGACACTGTTCCACAAAATTATGTAGAAAGTTAACACAGTGTCATTTACCCATAAATGGCACATAATTATTTATCAAAAAAAACAGACTATTAACAAGAGATCGCGTAATTATAAATCTAGGAATTTAATTAAAACACGCAAGCATTTTTGGGTTAACGACCCAAACAATTTTGGCACACTTTATACTGTAACATGGGGAAGTAGGGTACAGGCATCCTTTACGATACAAAATATGTTGATGAATTAAACAATATCTCGTCTATAATATATTTGGGGCGTAGAACATACCAAAATCTTTATGTCTCTGTGATAATATTGAGAGAAAATTTCAATACAGATACCTATAACTTTGCTAAACTTGTTTGTTAAGTACTTAATTTCATGATTATGTTGTGGTATGCAGCTATGAAGAGTTAAAATAATTGCTGAATTTCTTGCCGGCTCTTCTCAGTTTTCGAACCGGATGGTGAAATCTTGACTTGACAAAAACTTTAAAGTGTCTCATTTAAGTGGGCAAACAAAATAAACTATAGTAGCTATATAATAAACCATAGTGATACGAACTTGTTTGAAGCAAGCAATGCGTTTCCGCTATTAAAACCAAAACAGTGAGTATAATTTGGTTAGATTAGTTTCAGTTTCTGTGGCGCGTAATGTCATGGAATATTTAGTGTAAGCGGCCAATATTGAAACCAACCTTGTTCTAATTTGTATAATTAATGCAGCCACTTTGTTAGTTCCTGAACTAAGTTAGCCTCTCGTAAGCCCGCGAGAAGTGCAAGATTCTGCAAGCGGTTCTAAGACTTTCATTGTAATTAACATTTAAGAGCTGAACCTTTATCTTCACGGGCGGCAGCTATGTATGTAGGCAGCTGGCGGAAATAAAAGGATTTTAGAATAACACACCGTTTTAATGAAACGGACATACACACAATAATTGACTCGTATTTAATACTACAATATATCAGAGAGCATGCTAGAAGGATAATTAGTACTTATATGATATTATTGTTTACTTTGTTATCAAATTAATTGGGTAAAAAGCCAGGCTAAGGCCAAATAGCTCATACCTTATTTTAACAGCAAAGTTACTGTGCGGAATTCCTGAACATAATAATTGTTAACACAGTTTGTATATCATAACTAAATTAAAAGTACCGGTCTATTTAAATTCTAAATGATGCCGATCGATGAAATGGAAAATTTTGTTGGGGTCCTGAAAATAATATTTTTATGAAGATAAGAGAAGGATTTCTTTTAACAAAACCAGTATAGTGTAACCAAGAAAGTTTTTGTGTTATAACTGTTTTACTGTTTCAATACTTAGAGGTTTCTTTAAATAATCATAATACCTCTTTTTAAGCGGACAATGCCGGAACTGTAATTAATATGTTGTCTTGGTGCCTGTCGAGTTTTAATGACTAAACACTATTTTACTCTACTCACAAGAACGCCAATGAATGTTTGAATTCTTTGAAATATGATAAGATTTATTTTTACTTTACGCGAAAACTTTTATTGAAAAAGTTTCGACAATTTCTCTAGCGCAGCGCATCGAATGGCCGCCAAATAGATAATGTTTGAGGTTGAGGTGCTCAAATAAAAATCAAACGTTTGAACAGAAATATTATTATTACCTATCATCATACTTTATACATGAGGGATTGCCAAAGTTTCTCAGAGAGAAACAAAAAGAGATTGCCTCAATCTTTCAGATAGATAGATATATTTTGAGCCGATGACAACAGCACCTACATATCGGGCGCTCTTTATTACTGCGTGAGCTAAGGTCGTCTGTCTGCACTTTGATGCAGTATGTAAGTGATCGGTATGTTGTGATAAGCCCGATGCTGACGTCGCATGAATTTTCAAGAGTATAAAAGTTTTTGTGAGACTATTGCGGTCCTTGCAATCCGTCTCAGTTCTCGAGGCGTGCGATCACTTATTAGTAACATATAGAGCCTTTGAGGAGGGTAACTGGGTAAGTAATATGACTAATTAATGTTTTAGTGGTCAGTAAAATTTAATTTTTAAATTCATATGCCATTCGTATTTTAAATAGTAAGGTGAAAAATACGGCAAGTAAATAATTTAAAAGGCAACTGATTAAAAATGCACAAGCACACATATCTAATGAAGTTTTGATTCACCCGTTCGGCACTATGGAATAGCAGCATAATTATCAAGGATTAATTAAAGTGGGAACGTGCGATCGTGTGATTGTACAATTCCCGTCACTAAACGCTATGCGACCTATGATACAGTAACGGTATTGGATGTCCAGTGCAAATATTGAATTTCATTTATATTGAAACGAGTTAAAGGCTTGTTATTCAATTTCTGCCGATCACTATGTTTAACTATTTAAAAATACAACTTTAGACTGATGTTAATTAGTAGTGTAGGTATAGGCTTACTAGGCTTAGGCACTTATGTAAATGACATTGATAGATTTTCTTATAGCTGTTTAAGATCACGTCTGCATTATGATTAAAAATAAACAAGCATTCGGTTACACAGAATTATTTTATCGAAGACCAACTTATGCATAAGTGACTCATGAGCGAATGATCAGTTAGCACGCTAATATGGTTTTCTTCAACATTTTCCTTACTAAGAATTATGCGCATATCAAGGACTGGCATCAATGTGTTCATTCTTCAATTAATATATGAGGAAAACTAGCTGATGCCCGCGACTTCGTACGCGTGGATCGAGGTTTTGAGGTTCACGCGGGAAATCCTTAATTTTCCGGGATAAAAAGTAGCCTATGTGCTATTCCAGACTATAATCTACCTCTGTATTAAATTTCAGCCAGATCCGTTCAGTCGTTGGGGCGTGATTGAGTAACAAACATCCATACATCCATACATCCATCCAAACTTTCGCATTTATAATATTAAGTAAGATTAGAGGAAACTACTAACTGGCTAATCGCTGCTGCTATCGGGATCGACGACGGTCTAACGCGCTTAACGAGACACCAACGTCGATCACCCATCCAGTTATCGACTGAGATCAAATATGCTAGACAGGCGCTGTCCCAACTAAGCCACACGTCCCTCAACTGTATCTATTACTTACTAAATTCTCACTCCATTTAAGTGATTACTATGTAAACATTAATGAACATCTATTCGAAATTGTTGCTATTATGTACAACTAGATTACGAAGGTACTAGTCCGACTAACATAGATTCCGTCTCAATTTTCATGTTCTCTACAATTTAACGTTAATTGACGTTTAACTGAAAGCCGGTGGATTTTGCGTGTTAATTTATAGATCCTGACAGTGGAAACCAAGATACAGGGATAAATATTCTCTACAAGATTAACTAAGCAAAAGTAATAAGTAAAAGCTATCTGGAAAACGCAAAGATCTAAAATGAGCCAAGTGTAATAAGGAATTGGAGGTTTAAGAATGAGGTGATTTAATTTTGGCCAGGATAACAAAAGATTACAGATAAGGTTTGACTTTGACACTCTTCCTGTTGTCTGATGAACTAATTAACACTTATTGAGCTCAGGTTACTGGTTAACATGTACAGATTTTCTATGCATAATATTGCATACGTATTGATCTCTTATCTTAAGGCAGCTGAAGGGACGCGTACTATGCATAAAATTCACAGTTGAAGAAAGATAACCTTAAATTCGGTCATAAACAACATAAATGAACATGATTCATACATTGTAATAATAAAAAAGGTTAGACCCAAATGGCTAAAGCATTAAATTCAAACTAATGTGGACTAGTGAACCCAATTTTTAAGGAAACGGGTAGGTAAATACCTACTCGTAATTCAAAACCTAAGTTTCAACTATCTAGTGAAAAAGATTGCAAAGTAACTTCTGACGACTGACGAGTCACTTTAACTTATGCAAGTGTTTTATCCAAAATCTTGCAGAAATAAGTCAATCGAAGTTTTATCGCTACGTGTATGAACAAAATGACTAAGGAAAAGCAGTATGAATACTATGTAATAGACATGGTACTCATACATTATTATTGAGAATAAAATTGAATCCACGCTAATATTACAGCAGTTTTTAATCAGTTGAGAACACGACTTCAGTTTACGAGCATCGTCTTAACAGTTCTTTTTAATTGGCTCTCGTCGGGTCCGATGTAATGCGCAATTTAATGATCCTTCAAAATGTAAAATGCATTACTGCAACATCTGTATTTTACTGCTTAGATGAAATGTGAAATAACTAACCAGGTAGTATAGGTGCTTTTCTCGGTAACGACTTATCTTTTGCGTTAGTATTATTAAAAACAAGTGTGTGATTTATAAATCAATGTTTTTAGCTCAAATGGCTATTAACAGGTCGTATAAACGCCAATTCTTAATTTTTGTCCAGTTTTTTATTCGGATTAATCTTCCGAAACCGAAAGACTGACTCCGCTGGACCAATGTCTCCTGCCAGGACACGGACTTAGGACTGCCGTAAGGAGTGATTTAGGCTACTTTTTGTTGTTCTAACGAAGTTCTTAACAACAAGTTAACTTAAGTAACAGAAGGTATATCTAACGTTTAGTGATACCTACTAGAAAATATTAATGTATTAGGTAAGTATAAGTAAATGAAATAGAGGACGTAAATGATCATAATTTTAACAAAAATCAACATACACCTTTTCATCATTTTCAATGCAGATACCAGAATATAACTTTACGGGCTGTTAAAATTATTAATATTATACCGGATAATCTCGAGAATACGTCAATAAACGTTCAATTAAAATAATTATCTATTTCGAATTGTGCCCATGGAATAAAAATAATGAATCAACAGATGCAAATGAGGACGAAGGCAACACAATAAGAACCTGTAGATCAAAAGTAAAAAAAATCTGGAGCATTCACTAAGGGTATTAAAAGCGCTCTATCATATTTTACTTACAATCGGTGTGACAAATTTTTTCATTTGAACCCTCTCGCATCACACGGATAAAAAAAATCCTAGCATTCTAATAAAATAAAATAATTTAATTATAATGCTAGGATTTTTTTATTTTATTATATATAGCATTATAATTAGTTCTTTTAAATTCCTTATGGAAAAAACAAAACTCAGCGAGCGGAATTTCTCATTTCGCTAACAATGTTTCTTTATGCTTATAAACCGTAATGTGATAATATTCGGTGTAAAGGAAAAAACAATACTTTCGTATTACGCATGCACCCTAACGGCCGACTGTCGCTGGCACCTAATTATAATATAAATATTTACTGGCGTTTAACAACTGACCCGGCTATTATAATCTTAATAACTCGCCTCTACGGACTAAGGATAAAATTGGTAAAACAGTGGAAGCATAAAGTACTACAACGGAAAATATGTAAAAATTTGTTTTCATTTGTGATCATAGAAGCATTTTAGAACACCTAAAGCCAGCTCTAGCTACTGAATTGGATATTCAGGGAATCGGACCTTTAAGGCTGACAGTCATTCCGGGAATAGGCATGATGACAGTAACCAAGAATCAATGAAATTATGAATTTATCTAATGAAATAGGAATCATGGATTATAAAAAACGTATTAATTTTTCTATTTCGAGTGAGATTGCTATTTATTTTGATTGAATAAAACTATAAAATACAGCAATCCGCCATATTGGTTAAAACACCAAGAAGCGAATGACGTCACAATTGTTTCTTTTCGAGCTTTGACAATCACACTATTGTTTACTGCACACTGCACAGAGTACATTGATAAAAACAATAGTGACGTCACAAACGACGCCATGACACCGCAGAACGTTTTGCTAAACCTTATTTTTCTGCTGAAATAAGATATTTTTTCGAAATAGTAGATACTTCCGAACATAATCTGACCATTTTTCAAAATCAGTCATCATGCCTATTGGACGTAACAGACATTTGGAGAATTGCCTTTCCGGGCCGAGAGGTTAGAAACACTTGAAGCACGGCATATCATGTACTGGTGTCCTAAAGGCCCAAAGGGGTAAGGAAATGTAACCAGCAAACTTCTCAGTAAAACTAAAAGCGGTAAGACCGGTCCATCAGCTCTATTAGCACATGTCGTGGCGATTTTTTACAAGTAGCAAAGTGAGTGCACGGCGGCGCCAGAGCGTCGTGTCGTACGGCTAAGCCATATGGACGGATACATGCAACAATGAGCTCATACAACCGGTCGCAGGACCGTTACAGATGAACCGCCAGCCCGTGAATATGCATGAGATGTGACTTGACCTCGCGTTATTAGACTGCGGGCTGGGCGTGGGACCACTCCGGTATGATAGACGTTTGACATTTTAGTAATGAGCGGATTTTATAAAGATATCAAAGTGTATCCTCCGTTCAGGCCATTAGGAGATAATAGGAATATAATTTGACTAATTCTCTACATTTGCCTCACGAGTTACAAAAAAGACGAATAAAAACTTTTTGTATTCAACTTATTATTTTGTTTTTAAATACGTCCACGACGAGATAGTTGCTATGCGCAAGATAGACCGTATAAGTACTTACCTAAGATTTAAATGCGGGTTGGCAAAAAATATTTTAGATTTATTAAAAGCCTAGGTACTGAAATTCTTCTTAAATGTACTTAATTTAACTTTATTTCATTGACAAGGTGCACAAAACAGGTTGCAACCCAAACATGGACAGAGTATAGGAACATCAGATCTGTATCCAAATAACAACTCCTAATATGTTTATACAACATTATAAAAATCATGCATTAGTTAAGTAGATAGGAATAGGATGGATAGGAACAGTTACAGAAAATATACCTAGACGTACAAAAAGCCATCCTGTTACGTTGAGGGTTATTAATTTTAGCTTTATCTGACATACAATGAGTGTTTCGCGTGGAACTATAAAAAATTGTACGAGTATGTATGGGCTCTACAACGTACGATTAATTTGTACTTGTCTTGTATAACACAAAGGAATGTTGGTTAGCGAATTGTAACAAAGTGATATTTCAAGTGACGGGAAGCGAATGCAAGTTGGAAACATCAATCAGAACTCAGAAGGAGGCCACGGGTCAGACGCCAGGCACCCTTCACACCCGACCACCTGTCGCAGGCTTCAGCCCGCAGCAAACGCTAATCAGTCACTAAGTCAAGCCAAATCTCAGTCTGACAGGCAGACCGCGCCACGCGGCTAATGGCATTTTGACGAACAAGGATATTAGCTTTCGCGACGTGTGTACCGTTCCAAAAATACCAAAGGGTTGCTCTCGTGTGGTTAATTTGCTTTTGGTAATAGGAACTTGTAATTGAAAAAGGTTTGAGTACTTATTATTTAATTGAATACGTAAATATATACCAATCGCTCTCGCACATCTCAGGAATAATTTGGAATATTACTTTCTATAAAGAGCTAAATTTTTAGCTTCGAGTTTAGACAGTGCTCTACACACCTCTAACTCTGCGAGAGTTAGATTGAACTTAAATTTAAAATTGAACAGGTAAATATTATCTCGCAAGAACATGAGGAAAGTTTCCAAGTAATGTATAGTTTAATGTTTATGATATTCATTAATCAAATGCACAATAATTACAAAAGGAAATATTAATTGTGGATATTAACTTTGTAAACATTTTGCTGCAAAAAGCTGGTGTAAAGGCAAAATGAATCCAACAAGACTAAGCGGCTGAAGAGGGGAACAAAAGAATTATTATTGCGCGTCGGCCAAAAGATTCTCGCATAAAATAGCAGACATTTATATGAAATAGCGGCAGCTTGTCATTCGGAGCGTCGGTATCGGGTCCGGCGGGCGGCGAGCCGCAGCGATTGCTGTAAAATTTCATCGCAATAGTGAATTGTACCACGCGAGTCTAAAACTAAACACGGCGGTCACAGCGGGCGTAGCCATGCGATACTGAGATAACTGCTTCGGAGTGTTGTCGCATTGGCGGCGCCCCGTTCTGTGGAGTGACATGTGAATGTGCGTCACATGCGTACCTACACTTAATTAGTCGCGTTAATTTTATCCGATGTGATGCCTTTTGAGTGGGTGCGATGTTCCGATCAATGTTTGGCTCGATTTAAATGCCCATGGTCTCGGTTACTGTCATTAATTAAACGAGTAATTATGCTGCTTACCAAATTATATATGTACTTCCGAATTCCGAAAGACAACAACAAAATACGAAAGTTTAATCGAATCACGTTATCTTCCGAAATTTTTATAAAATTCTATACTTATCCGAAATATTTATGTCACATTTGACTGGAAACCGTTATTCTTTCGGAGCGTTTTATTGGAAGCGAAGCCTTATGGAACCATGAGATATGGCGGCAAAGCGAATGGCATAGCATGTAATGCATCTTATACGTCACGAAAACAAATGGGAGCAGAAACTTTTCACTCGTCGGGGGACTGCGGCGTGTATATCGAAATAGAAAATCATTTCTGTGATGATAGTACGCAAAGCAGCATAGTGTGATGAGCAGAAACAAACTAGATTGAAGCGAAGAACGGAGCAATAATGTCGGTGGGCTTCATCTCGGCTAGATCACGTTCGAAGAACAAAAGGAGAGCGCGGCAAGCCGACAGGCAAAACGAAATAAAAAAGCCAACGTTCAAATGTAGCTTTTTCATATTTAACAAACCCTATGCTACGTGGAACGTTCGCGAATGATGCTGCTGAGAGTTTAGTTTTTTGCACATATACCTTTTAATTTAGGATAGTTACTCATACACATGTTTAATTAATTAGCGCGCAGTAATATTTATGGACTCGTATTTGCAGATGTACGTTTAACCAAAACGTGTATCGCTTAAATGGTAGAGAACGTCAAAATAAAAATGTCAACGGCAGCCGTGAATGTGCAATGCGACAACTCCATGCATTCGCATGGCATTAAGAAGACATTAGGAGTGGGAGTGGGGGCAGTGCGAGGATGCATTATGAAACCATTTGTCATGAATTCTTTTGAAACAATAATATTCCCAGTAGTAAAACATTTGAAAGCATCAACGTAAACATAATGTTTAATGATATATCTCTCTTTAGCCAAGATAGATTTACACTCTTCCACATTGCAGAACTGCTGGAATCTCTGGCTCCCTACTAGGTGGATGGATAACACCAAGCTAGTCGCAGGGAGCCGCTGAATCCAGGCGGCGCAAGACCGCTGCATGTGGAAGTCCTTGCTAGACGCCTATGTCGATCGGTTGACGAAGACGACATTGGCAAAAGTCGTGACCCGACATTAAGCATATTATAATGATGAGGGTTTCATAGAGTTTGTCACCCAGATTCTTCCACATATACGACTAGCTCTTAGGATAATGATTCTCTTCTCTTCGCTGGCCCACTGCTGGGTCGAGTCTCCTCTCAGAATGAGAAGGCTTTAGACTACCAACAGAAAAATAAGCATCACCATAATAATTACCAAATTATTGTGTAAATCAGTTACCATATTTTCGAACGTTATAACATACATCTTCAACCTAAAAATAAAGTAACTAGTCTTGTTACATAAAAAAAATCTCCAGCTAGACAATTAATTGCAGCCTTGAAGGCCCGGGGCGAGTCTCATATGGCGTTCAAAAGAAGCAGTTTTCTTTTTGGAGATCTTTAGATCTCCGGCCACGAATGGCGTGCACAGGGGTTTATAATAGTCAAGGTGAGCAAACTGTATCTAAGGAAAACAAAATATTGTTTTATAAATTAGGCCAAGCCAAGAGGTCTCTTTTGACTGTTCATAATTTCAAAGCCCTATTTTACAATTTGGGATTGAATGTTCACACATCCTTTTTTAGCGGATGCCTACGTCATATTATTCCCGCGGGAACTCCTTAATTTTCCGGTATAAAAAGTAGCCTAAGTATATCCTTCCCGGGATATAAACTATTCCTGTAGCAAATTTCATCAAAATCGGTTGAACAGATGGACCGTGAAAGCTTAGCAGACAGACGGACAGACAGACTTTCGCATTTATAATATTAGTATGGATTAAAGGATGTATTTGTTTCAAGTTTCTACGGATATTCATGTAAAAAATTGAAAAAAGAGTTAAGTAGCCTACAGTACTGCAGAAGTAGTGCAGTAGTACTTAGTAGTAATGTAGTGAAATCATCAAATCAATTTCAAACGGCACATTTAATGTGATTCATACTTCTACTAAGTACTTAAGACTATACATAAACTGAAAAGTCATTTATTTTATTTTCATTCAATAGTTATTTATAAAATCGAAGCAGTATAACAGTTTATCATTCCAATGAACGTGTGAGTTTCAAATCTAGAAATGAACGTTTCATCGTAACTACCATACGCGCTACGTTGAAAGCTTTCAAAAAGCTTTCACTGGTTGATCGCGCTTTATATGATTACAGATGATAAAAACACTCACGTTCTGCTTCATCATTCCATAGGATATTTTTTTTTTTATCTACTACAAGTTAGCCCTTGACTGCGATCTCACCTGATGGTAAGTGATGATGCAGTCTAAGATGGTAGCGGGCTAACCTGTTAGGGGCATGGCAGTTATATTAACGATTACCATTATTTACCCATACCCCTATTCGGTTTCTACACGGCGTCGTACCGAAACGCTTAATCGCTTGGCGGCACGTTTTTGCCGGTAGGGTGGTAACTAGCCACGGCGGAAGCCTCCCACCAGGCAAAAAAAAAAAGACTTACTAAAATATTTGATAGTCACTCTGCGACCTATTTCTTTCAATATATCTTTAGGAGCACAAGACAAGGTGTGTGGAAATCACTTTTTAGTTTGCAAACTATAATGCATACAGGGGACACCCATAATGCATTATAAGTTTCCCCTGCAGCAGACATGTGTGACGTTTTGTCCTGTCATGGTAGTGTGTGCAGCTCCATAGTATAAAAGTGAGTGACGAGGACTTATCCGCCAGACAATTTCTTTTGGTCCCTTATGTATCGTCGCTCTTAAAAAATTGCCGGGCACTGCATAGATACTTAATATTTGATGAGAGAGAGAATTTTGAGAATTTTCTTAATATTAAGTTGATCAAAACTATTTAGAAAAATCAAACATTGTTTATCTTGCTATGAGAGCACACCTAGGAGTACGTTACAGATATAAAACAGGGAAAGTTTTCACTGAGGTCCTAATAATTGGTTAGCAAGCGCCCACAGCGGAAAATTTGGCGTGCCTGATGGACACCGCGACCGGAAACTATGCATTGTGTCACAATCGATACGCGGCGGACACACGTGCTATAGTTGTTTATGTGCCGCAAAGGCCGCGAAGTTTTGCACGGCTGCCAAATGTGGAACTTTACTTCATACTCGTATGAAGTGGCTTTTAGGGCTTCCCACGAGGCACGAGAGGTGTTGGGTGAGGCTAGTGCAGAGTTCGCTCCGTTTCCTCGTTACAATTCCGTGGGCGATGCCGGTTTCAACTTTCATGTGTTACGAGTTATGTGTCCTTGCGGCCTCTGGGCTTAGCTATACTATAGTTAGTACATATCAATCGAGATGACTCTATACATATAGGAGGTCTATAGTTTAAGTTTAAATCATATCATACTAATATTATAAATGCGAAAGTCAGTTTGTTTGTTGGTTTGTTGGTTTGTTGGTTTGTCCTTCAATCACGCTTCAACGGCGCAACGGATCGACGTGATTTTTGGCATGGGTATAGTTGAAGACCTGGAGAGTGACATAGGCTACTTTTTATCCCGGAAAATTAAGTAGTTCCCGCGGGAAAAACAAAAAACTTAAACCACGCGGACGAAGTTGCGGGCATCAGCTAGTTATGAATATTTTCAAAGAATCAGGAATAAAGCATAGCCAAAAAAGGAATTTGAAATGATTCGATTTACCTAATATGGAGCCTTGGTAGGTGTCTACACCACAAGAATACGTAATCCGGTTTTTAAATTAGAAATAATGAGTTTGTGAGTTATTTTATTTAACATATCTATAATTGTTCCAACAGATAAAACGGTTTTGTTTTTTGAACTCAAAACTCTCAGTAACAATTTAGTATACTACATTAAAAGCTACCGGAAAAAAATGGATTTTTTAATCATTTATTATTTAAGTAAGTGCCTTCATAGCTGTGTCAATCGTATCGTGTTTACTTTCTAACCGTGCTTCAAAGTAGATATCAAAATACCTCACGCCCAGTAAATATTTTACCGAGAAATCGTTTATGAATGTGATCTGATTGTAGCAGTGGCTTGGATTGGATCGATTCCGCATCAATATTTCAATTACCTGCCGTCGCCCGTATTATAATATTTGAAAGTGAATTTCGTATTAATTGATACTGTGTAGAACGTTGTGGTCATTGATTCTTGTTAATTTTGTCTATCCTCCTTGTTTCCGCACGAGTGCATTAAATATGAATAGGGAATACAATTGATAATCGTGTCATGAAATATTCGGTGGATGTGTAAACTACAATAAATTTTAATAAAAAAAAGATGTGAGGCACTCGGAGACTGCCGCGGTAAAGCTATTGCATAGCATTATTTATCAACTTATGTAATTATAATTATTTATTTTATTTATGCAGTATTTTTTTTCCTTTGTTTTTCTTTAATATTAATTCAAGTTACTAAAAGTTCAAAGTTCAGATCACTCATATACTATATACTATATACTGTAAGAGATCAATCCAGAAGTAGGTATTTATGAGACACTTTTAATATATTTGTACTCTCATTTGGAACTTGCACGAATAAATGGTTAAACGTGTAGAGGTTCCACGAGAGATTTAATGTAATTAGACAAAAGATGGCCAAACTCACAGATAATATTCAGTTGATCCGGCCACGATTGCCATCGTTAAGCTCTGAATCAAAGTGCGATCTAAACACAAAAGCATTCAATAATCGCTGAGTCTGCCGGCAGGAGACTGAATTGTTATCGTCAAAACACTCGCATTTATACTAGCGAATTTCAATATGGCGTCCGTACCCGCCGAATAGATCGAATGACATGAAACGGATCAAAGTGACATATATTATACTTCCTGTTTCATGAGGTATAATGACAAACAGTACAATGCTAACACATGTCAACATACGTCATGAAACGTATGTTGACAAAGGTGTATTGACAGACACTAATAATATTTGAATTTGCTAACAATACTATATACTATATACTATATACTATATAGTCCCAGGGACTAGTATATGAGTGATCTGTGGCGGTGATACTTTTTAGTTTTGCCATCTATCGATGAATAGCAAAACTTTAAATGACTTGTACTTTGAACTTTGAACTTTTAGTAACTTGAATTAATATCAAAGAAAAACAAAGGAAAAAAAATACTGCATAAATAAAATATTTTTGGTAAATCAATTTAAATTAAATTAAAATTTAATAAAAATAAAAATAATAATAATCGAAACAAAAAATAATACTGCATTTGTGATAATAATAATAAAATGTATGTAATATAGAGTAGGTACTCCCACATTTTCTTTCACTATTTTTTCATGACTTTCTTCATTAATAAATGCACTTTGTTTATTCATATTTAAAACACTTTGTACATTGAGGTTTTTTGATTCCCCTTGGACACCCGGATGGAACGAATAACTAGCCTATGTATCTATTGAAAACATAATTCTTTAAAATTATTTCGCCTTTATATTTTCAACAACTTGAAGTCAACAACACAAGTAGTCATAGCAACCAAAGTGTTAGGTTTTTTTTCGTTACGGAATTTCTGGATTCGGTCTCCACGCTCAAGGCCCGCGATAGAAGCTATGCAATAGCTTAAAATTCAAAAGCTCTCTCCCCTTGATTCCGTAAATATTAAAAAAATCCTTTCTTATTGGAGGCGTGGCTTTAGGGATTATCGAACCTAAGTAGGTACTATGTGGCAAAATCTCACGCTTCTAGACCCAGAAGTTTGAGCTGTATGTATGCTATGTAAAAGATATATTTTGAGATTTGCCACAGAGCTTTAATAATCTGGAATGAAAATTTTCTTAAATGAGCAGAATAAGAGACGTTATATTCGGTGTTCGTGATGAAAGGGAACATGACGTGAACACGGCACCCGAGAAGTGAACGTGGTAAGGTCGCGTTACGCCGTTTGAAAGTGAGATGTGAGGCGCCAAGAGAGCAACAAATTAAGTCCCCGCGGGGAAGGCCCGCCCTCGCCCGCCGCCCGCCCGCCGCCCGCCCGCGATGAGAGCTCGTCCGCGATAACGTCTCGCCGAAGGGAAAACTTGAATATTTCCAACGAATTACAGAACCAAATTCGCCGAATAAAAGTTCGCGTACGTGCTAGGATAACTGCTAAATGCTTTTAGTGCTCAAAGTTTTAATACAGCTAATAATTTATTATGTGGAATGTGCGACAGAAATTAATGGGAACGACCGTGACATGTATTGAAGCCTTTAGATTAATTTTGTAAGAGAATAGCTAATGGAAAATTAACTTTTTTCTTCGCCGACATTGAAGTTATAACAAGTACAAATTATTAATCGACACAGTTAATGACGGACCTATAAAAAAGAACGAAGAAATCTGCCAATGGCAACGCCTAAGCGAGGGTATAAAATTAAATAGGTAGAAGGCGTTTTTACAAGTTTATCGAGCGTTCTACATCGGGCAGACGTCTAATGGGCTAGCAGGCGCCGAGCACGCTGCCTGTCTGTCTCGGCGGCTAGTGACGTAGCCTCCTGCTATGGCGCAGCAATTCGGAACAAGACAAAACCATAACAACTTTTCAATAGATATAGCATAGCATTCGTGGCCGAGTATTGCGCTTGGTTAATTAGGTATGAAATAAAAAGATTGGGTGGAAGTAGAACCAAGTAATTAGGTCTACAACTCAAGCAAGCCAACGTGAACAAAGAACTCGGAATAGTTAGAGCGGCGCGGTTGGCTGCCCCTGGCCTAGCTTTTTATGCGGATTTATCGACTCAAATTAATTGTGTAAGTAAAGAACCAGCGACGGGGGAAACTTGCATGAAAGCCGATATAGGTCTTCGAAATGCCGCTCATTGTGGTATAACTTAAATCGGTCCACAGAAACTTTTTCGCTTTATTCAGATTTCACACACAGGATTGTAGAATAAATGGCTTCACTATTTTAATTTACAAAATGAGAAAAATGCAATGTTAAACGAAAAATTTACTTATCCCATCAACATATTACATTGTACCTAAAGTCTGTCTTTTTTTACCAGTTGTCACTTTTAGGGTTCCGTAGCCAAATTTGGCAAAAACGGAACCCTTATAGATTCGTCATGTCTGTCTGTCTGTCCGTCCGTATGTCACAGCCACTTTTTTCCGAAACTATAAGAGCTATACTGTTGAAACTTGGTAAGTAGATGTATTCTGTAAACCGCATTAAGATTTTCTTACAAAAATAGAAAAAAAACAATAAATTTTGGGGTTCCCCATACTTAGAACTGAAACTCAAAAATTTTTTTTTCATCTAACCCATAGGTGTGGGGTATCTATGGATAGGTCTTCAAAAATGGTATTGAGGTTTGTAATATCATTTTTTTCTAAACTGAATAGTTTGCGCGAGAGACACTTCCAAAGTGGTAAAATGTGTGTCCCCCCCCCCGTAACTTCTAAAATAAGAGAATGATAAAACTAAAAAAAATATATGTTGTACAGTACCATGCAAACTACCACCGAAAATTGGTTTGAACGAGATCAAGTAAGTAGTTTTTTTTTAATACGTCATTAATCGTAAATCGCAATTTACCTTTCATTCAATCAACTCAAATATTTAAAAAAAACATTTAATTTAAAACTTACTACAGGTTTGTACGGAACCCTCGGTGCGCGAGTCCGACTCGCACTTGGCCGGTTTTTTTAACTTGCTCTACCGTGATTTAATGCAACGTAAAATTATGGCGTATGCTTTTGGGTTAAGCATAAAAATAAAATTTGAATATGGCAGTGCACTTCAGAAAACTAGAGCGATGCAACAAAATATGAAAACGTTATGGTAGTGTTTTAAATGCTCGTACATACGGGACCGGGTCTCTGGTGGGCGATGTCAGACCACAATCTCATTTACGCTTGCTACTTTAACGGCGACACGTCGGAAATGAAATGTAATTAGCTATCCACTCACTTCAGCAAACCCCTACACTGGCACTTTCATAGATTTTAGATTATAAAATTTTCAAAATAAAATTATACGAGATGATGCCCGCGACTTCGTCAGCGTGGATTAAGGTTTTTTGATTCCCGCGGGAACTCTTGAATTTTCCGGGATAAAAAGTAGCCTATGTTCTTCCCCGGGATATAACCTATCCCTGTACCAAATTTCAAATAAAATAAAATAAATTTAAAAATAAATTAAAAATAAAGTAAATTTCATGAAAATCGGTTGAATAGATGGGCCGTGAAAGCGTAGCAGACAAACAGACAGACACACTTTCGCATTTATAATATTAGTATGGATTTCAAACATTTGTTACCTACCTACGTGTAATTGGTTGCAATGTCGTTAAAATGAATAAATTAATTACAATCCGGGTATCTTTAAATCAAGAGTGAAGGCATCTTCTTCATCTTCTAGGCAAGCGCGTCCCATCTTAGGCCGCATCATCACTTCCCATCAGGTGTGATTGTGGTCAAGCGTAAGCCTATAATGAATTTAAAAAAAAATCATTAACGGAGTAGATTGTTCACTTGCATGACAGGCGAATTAAGTTACATAACGGTTAGTGTTGACCACCAATAAAAAGCAAAGTGAGTTTCACAAGTTAGTATTCAAGCCTCCATTATTAAGGTTTAAGTTACAAAAATTCAACTCTTTATTTTTTAATTCATAAGTGTAACCATAACTACCTGTTTTGTAACTGGACCTCAAGTCGTTTCCTTTCACGTATTCTAAACAGAAAGGTCACAAGTTGACAATGACCTGCACAATCGCTGTCAACTAATTTGCAATTAGGATACGGCCAGATGGTTTAACGACTGCGCTTCTTAGGTAGGTACTCCTTCAATGTAACGAGATGCTTAAAGAACGTCATTAAGGCGGCAAGAAACTAGTAATTTCTTCCAACGAGTTTTCTCTATCATAAACTAGGTAGGTACTTATATTACAATAAAATATGTCTAAAAATATGACCGAAATTTTATTGTCAACTAGATTATGCCCGCAACGTCGTCCGGGTGGGATTAGCTTTTATTAATTTCAGCCGAAACTCCTTCATTTCCGGGTTACAAAGTTCCGCGGTTCCCGCGGGAACTCTTGAATTTTCCGGGATAAAAAGTAGCCTATGTACTTCCCCGGGATACAACCTATCTGTGTACCAAATTTCATCAAAATCGGTTGAAAAGATGGGCCGTGAATCCTTGTGGAAACTGTAGTAAAGACAAAAGTCGACCATGCGCGCACGCCTAATAATATCATGATAGAGTTTTAAAAGAGTACCTAAAACCCATACTTGTGATGATCGTACGCACGTTCGGTTGTGCATAGTGACACAGCAGGCCACAATCTCATTTACCCCACCAACTACGGTGTTACAGCGGAAATGTGATGCGATAATCCGCCATTTACTGACACTTTACGCACTAGCGCAGGAATTATTCGATTCAAACACTTTTCTTTGAAATTACTTGAATGTCCTTTCATCTCCTTAAAACTCAGAGGTTTGTTTTGTTTTGTTGTTTAAAAGTTTTTATATGGGGAAACAAATATTTTTGCGGATTCAAATAATCGCTTGCCCTTCTCCAAATGGTGTTTTAAATGTTTTCTCGCAAATTTTGTTAAAACAGGTAGGTAAGTTGGTACTTATTGGTACAATAAAAACAGGCCTAGTTACGAATTTAAATCTAATATAATAGATCCTGTATTGAACGTCCGTCGTTGTACACAAATGCTGTTGCCTCTGGCACCACTCGCGTAGCTTCACCTTTCTTATTTCACGCAAATATGAAGACGAATGTAGGAGTTCCCATTAAGGATTTTCCGCTCAGTAATTGAGTGAGTTAAAGCGATGCTACGGCAATCATTTTTTGGCGAATGAATTCATTCCATTTAGAAGACATAGTACTCGGCATTAGCGTTAAATCTTCTACAAAATTAAATATTATTCTTCAAGTGTGGGTTTTCCATCGGCCCAATACGTCTAAGAGTAGGCGGGCTAAATATTTTATTCATGAGATCGTTACAGTTAGTCTACAATCATTATAATCTTATCTATGGCGGGAAATTTAGGAGAGATATTCAAAGCGGAATAGTTCTCCTTGAAGTTTGAGAATTTAACATTTTCTAGGAAAAGCAGTGTTCTTTGGGAAGTAGAGTGATTCCGAGCCGCTTACACAGGCGCCCGCTCCGGGACTGCATAATACATTGAAGCGAATGCACCGCAGTTTGATCCCTTTCTAGACAAGGTAAGTAAGACTGGAAACTTCTCATGATGTTACTTCCACTTTTCTGCCGAGTACGGACAACGACTAAGTCTTTACGGTCTCAGCGTAAATTGACAAAGTTTTAGGGATGTCATCTCTTTGTCTTCTTACACGGGAATATCGGCTGCGTTCAATTATTTATGACTAATCGCTTCCGAAACTTTGCGAGAGCAAAGTTTGTGGAAAGTATAAATGGCTACGATTCCACATCGGAACCTAAATTCAAGTTATTACTTATTACGGAGTATACGCAGGATTTTGCCCTTGTAACTTAACAACTATGTAGGTATCTATATAATATGCAATGCTCAATCAAAGCTTTTTGGGTTTCGGATGCTCTATAGAGGTAGAAATTAATTTTTGTGAAATACCTACATATAACAGCTAAAGTTTTGCTCACATTGTTACCGTTACCTTTCCATATGGTTGTTATTGTTAGCATTATTACTGTATGTCATTAAATCTCATGAAACAGGAAGTATAATATCTGTCAATTTGACTTGTTTCATGTCATTCGATTTAATCTGCGGATACGGACGCCATATTGAAATTGGTTAGTATAAATACGAGTGTTTGAACGATGGTAATTCAGTCTCCTGCCAGCAGAATTAGCGATTATTGAATACTTTTGTGTTTAAATCGCATATTGATTTAGAGCTTAACGATAGCAGCCGTGGCCGGATCAAATGATTATTATCTCTAAGTTTAGCCAACTTTTATCTTATTAACCTCTACACGTTTAACCATTTATTCGTGCAAGTTCCAAATGAGACAAATATATTAAAAGTGTCTCATAAATACCTACTTCTGGATTGTTTCTTACACTATAAAATTTATTTGCTATAAACATTAATGGATTACTTAAGTTTTATAATTTATTAATGAGGGGCAAAGTTATAATGCTATGCATTTATGGAGGTCTTTATTTGGAAGCTGTTTAAGGATGTTTTATTTTAGCATTAAAAGTAGTAAATCTAAGCAAAAAAGCATAAAATGCATTAAACTCGTTTGGCGATTGATTTATTCAATTTCTGGAATTTGTGTAAAAAATAAATATTAAGTGTTTATTCGCCTAGGTGAACTCAATATTGCACTCGATGCGCAATTGGCTCATTTGTCTTCAGTGTCTAGATTCCATGACGATGACGTCTGACGAACGTTCGGTACCTATACTAATCAATCCAGTTCGATGTCAGTGTTCGCATATTATGACCTATTGATCAAGACTAACGATCTACTAAAAATATGTCGTTAAGCAAATCATTATAATAATATTGGCTATTGCCGAATCTGTCGTCAGTCATATCAGTTTTTTACCGAAACGATGTTGTGTTGAAACCACATTATTATACATATGAAGATATAAAGAGTTTAAGGTATCTAAAATAACTAAGTTTTATCAAAACAAACTATTAGTTAATAAAAGAAACCAATATGAAAAGATGCCCCTGTTACCTGCCAGGCCATGTTACCGGCCAAAATACTTATGTGCACCGAAACGACACCAGTCGGCAGATCGGAAAATGATACGACCAGTATCCCTGTACAGGTACGGCGAATGCATTTGCCGATTGCCTTGGCTAACGTATAAAAGGGGCATAAGAATAAGGAATTGAAAGCAGAGTAGATAGAAGGAGAGCAACGTTTATTAATGTGGATTGGTTCGGTAGCCCCAGACAATAGCTCATATTTCTTCAGGTCCGTACACCGCAAGATCTACACAAGGCGGGTAAATGACTAGGTATCTGCATTAGCAATTCAGACAGGCCAGCTAACAAAACAACAACTTTCTCTTTTATGTCTGAACAAGAACAATATCGCTGGGTGTAGGTACTGCATTATGTCTTAAGGTTGCAATATGCGCACGGTCCGCAAGAGCCGCGGGGAACGTGTAAATCACGAAACCAGGTTCCACCTGCTAGGTTCCTTCTAACCTACAATATGGGGTTATTTAGTGGGCGAATAAACGAATTCCTTAAAATCTGGCAACGTATTGGCGACTCCTCTGATAGTTGGTATTGCAAATGTTCATGGCCGGCGGTAATCACTTAACATCATAAAAAAATGTACTAAAGTACGGAAAATTAAAAAAAGGGATGCTGCTCAGTGCTCACATCACTTTTTGGGGGTCATATTTTTGCACCTTCTCTGCCGCCAAACGTAATACTTTGCCATGCCTGATGGCGAGACACGAATTAAATAGTAAAATTGGTAACTTAGAATGCGTTACGTGTGGCTCTTGCGGTTCGGCTAGAAGTAGATATGCGATCAGTTTATGGTTGTCTTACATGTAGCCGCAAGACAGGCTCTACGCAGCAAATCTGAATGCACCCTAGATTCGAAAATAAGTTTCTTGTTATTTGTTAGGTGTCATGCAAAATATCTTGAAAGTAACTTACTTAAAAGGCGAGCTCCTTGAAAATATTAATATGACTCCGAGCCAAAATCTGAAAAAAAGAACATTCAATCAATCATCTTATATTCAGTTATATTGTATATTATGTAATCTTCTTGTGACATTATAAAAAAAAGTCGGGTTTGTTCGAACACTTATAACTCTAGAACGGCTGGACGGATCTGGATGAAATTTGGCACAGTGACAGATTATAGTCTGGAATAGCACATATGCTACTTTTCATCCCGGAAAATTAAAGAATTCCCACGGGAACTAAAAAACCTCAATCCGCACGGACGAAGTCGCGGGCACCAGCTTGTATATTATATTGAGCATCTAGGCTGACAGGGAGTTTTTCAGTCCATATACGAGTATAATCAAGCATCGTGACGTAGGTACAGCCCTAGCCCTGGCCAACGACGAAATAAATAGGTAGTAGTTAAAAAAACAACAGGCCAAATCAAGAACCTCCTCTCTATTGGACGTCAGTTAAAAAGTAGGGTTTGCAAAATGTTAATGCCGATCATCAAAGAAGTGGTAGGTATTCTTTGCAGAAAACAGTAAAAAGAATTGCAGTATTATTAGACCTGTCGATTTGGGAACAACGAAATTAGCACTAATCTGTGAAGGTGAAGATCAAATCTTAAGTGATATAATTTAAGTTCGCCGAGCACACATCGCCGTACGAATATAAAACTAAACCAATTACAAGTTTTCCAATATGCCCGGCAAATTATACCGATGTTAAACTCGCAATGCCTCCTCAACGCGCCTTCTTGCGGAGTTCGTCGGGAACTGAACTTTGGGGTATGTAACGTGCCCTAACTCATTTACACAGACATTGTATGGTTTACGTAGTACAGTACACACATTAAGTACAAATAGCTCTTTCCCCGTGTTTCCGCGTGTGTCCGTGAGGATTAAGGTTTTTCTCTGTGGGATTGTGGACTCTAAAACATGAATCCTTATATATATTATTATGATTTTTTGATACATATTGATTTTACATACCTATAACGAATTTCAATGGAGCAACCCTTAGATGTGACTTTAAATACAGAAACCTATATGATGGAGAGATCTGAAATGCGAAATCTCCAATTTCTAGAGCCCACGGTTTGAGCTATTAGTGATTTAGTCAGTGAAGCCTGGCGTCCATAAAGTTCATGCTTCATCAATCAAATATCAAATAAATATTATAAATGCGAAAGTTTGGATGGACGGATGTATGAATGTATGGATGGATGTTTGATGTGAACCGATCTGGATGAAATTTGGCACAGAGTTATTTATTAAAAACACATACCTATATTATTTAGTCTAGTATTATAGTTTGGAATAATACATCTAGGCTACTTTTTATCCCGGAAAAGGAGGAGGAAGGAGTTCCCAGCAAAAAAAAAATCCTCAATTCACTCGGACGTAGTCGCGGGCAACAGCTAGTAGGTACTTCATATAGTACATAGTTCGGGAGAATGTGAAAATAACGTTAAAAACTTGTTTTATGTTGTTGTAGGTTTAAAAAAAAACGTGAAAGTCAACGCACGCCAACGGTATTTCATGAAGCACCTAATTCATTTGATACATAAGCAATTAAAAATTATCGCCCACTTATAATTTTAAAATTATTACGCCATAAAACCCCCGGTCGAGCTGAAACAATAAATGAGGCGCCTGCAGTATTTGCAGTGCAATCACGTAGCCATTCTAGTTACATAATCCCCTTTTGCGATACTAGGGGAAAAAGCTGCGCTTAAAAACTCCATTACGGGGCGGCATTCATTTCGCCGTGTCACAATACGCGTTAACCGACAAAATGAGAGCGTCGTAGCTAGTTACGGAAATAAAAGCCGTTAAGCTTTGCATACACCGCGCGGCGCGATCAGATCGTGTGCGGTAATCACGCGGAACCATCGATATACATGTAGGTACTAGATGGGACCTTTCATAGAAAAAAATTGGGCGTCCGATCTGTAGAGCGCGCTCCACACCTGTATAGCCCTGTCCTTGTCCCCGCCATAGCGCTGCCCCGCTTTTCAGAGTAGATGGCGTTAGTAAATTAGGTCCACATTCTTTGTTTGACAGGGCCCGTCTATGTAAATTGAGGTCGTTGCGCGGAACTCGTCTGATTCTACCCATCAACGAAACGAAACATTATGTAATCTTCGTGACGGTAGATTCTATTTCAACTAAATTGACAGGTCAAAATATAGATACAGACAGATATTAAAGTGTGCTTAAAATGCAAGTTTAAAATAATTTCATTACAACTACTTCAATTTTATGATATCTCTCTAGAATCTGACAAAGAAGTTAATGCAGCGAAAATATCGTGTGTCATGCATCAGGGCAATTAACTGCTGCTCGTAGTTAGTGAAGTCAGGTAAATACAGCTATATCTTCGGGGAATGGAATGCAGAGAATAGGTCGAATTATAGCTATTTATGCAACTGTATCGTAATGAGGGTCATTTTAATTCGAGTGCTGTTTTTTGATACGAGGCTTGCCGAGTATCAAAATAGGATAGTACGAGAATTAAAATGACTAATTACGTACAGTTGCATACAAGATTTTATCTACGACAAGGACGTCTTTATAATTTTTTACTTTATAAATTAATAAAAAAGTCAAGTGCCAGAACCCAGAGCCGCTAAGCTATAGGTATCCTATTTATGAAGATAACCATATCGATACAGCTACGACTCATAACGATACAGCTCCCATACAACGAACTGTATCGTTATGAGAAGCAAACACGAAAGAGGGTTCAATTCGATATAGTTGTCAAATTCGAAATTGGAACTTTTCGATGCTGGAGTAGATAAAAGCTATTACTATTTGGCAAGTGTTAAAATAATTTCATAACTATACTCCGTCATCCTTCTAGAGAGTCTAGAGATTTATCTAGGCTCACAGAGACGCTTATGCAGCGATACAAGAACCAGGGCAACTGGAGCTCGTCGCGGGTAAAGTCAGGTAAACACAGCTATTTGCCGTCCCGCCGGGCTGCAGCTAGGATTAGTGACTTCCGACTCAAGCGGGCTTTTCGAGTTATGGTTCATTAATTTGGAAACTAGGAAATCAGCGTAAAACCTTTTCAGTTTAAAAAGTTTTATTTTGCACACATTGCTAATTCAGTATCTTAGATAGATCCTTAAAGTTTTTTTGGACATTACGATGGCGGAATAAGGTTCGAGGACTTAGCGCCCGAAGTTCTTATTCTTCAAAGAAATTTAATATTGATAAGTATTTAAAATCACTCATTTCACAGACAGATCTTTACCCCTTACGATTTAGGCACATTTAGGCGTAACTTGTAAAGTTTTCCTGCAGGTTCATTATTGTATTCTCATGTAAGCCAATTTCTTGTGCGAAGTTTGAAAAGTCTGTCGCAAGATTCGATACAAATAAAAAATAGAAAAGGTAATAATATGGTATTATGTTCATTCACGTTATAGACAGCTACAGGGTTTGGACTGCAAAAACTTACTAACACGGAGTAAATTGAATAAAAATTCTTTTAACGCAAGCCCGATAATAGATAGTCCTACGACACGCTAATCATTTAAACGAGTGAAGGCTGAAACATGCATTTACGTAAGCGTTAAATTATGAAAGGTTATGCTCACGGCGTCGGTTAGACGGCTCGTCGTTTTGTAAAATATCTGAAATGGGAGAATTCAAAAGCCAGTTTGGAGACTATACAGCTTAATGAAAATTGAGACTGGCGCATGCATGTCACTATTTCATTTATAAAAGGTTGCATAAGTTTTATGTAAAATTCTGTGGCTTGAAATGAATTGAGATAAATTTTAAAAGTAGCTGCAAAAGACTTTAATTGAATTATGATTGTAATTTTTTAGGTCCAGTGCTTTTGATGGTCTGCAATAGGTAAATCAGACAGAAATAGGTCGTCTACTTAAAAAAATATTGTAATAAAAGTTGTCAAAGAACGTAGGCTTTTAAGTTAATCGAAGTGCCCGGCACGTCGCACGTAAGACTTGACAGAAGTATGACAAAAGCACGCCCGCGCTCGATCCTTTCCAAACTTCCCCGTGGAAATACCGACGTTATTTTTAGGGGCGCCTCTGAAAGGCAAGGTGTGTCGTTTTGGGGCCCAAGAGAATTTACTACGCTTTAAATCTGGTAATTTGATGCGAGTCTTTTGAGATTTTCCCATCTTCTTGGGATCGTTGAGGCAACGCGCGTTTGGATAATACTACGAATAGTCTGAGAATGGGCGTCGCTACGCAAAATTAATGTTGTGAGTTCCAAACGAAATTTTAAACATCATGTTTCATTTCACATATAGTGATATATAATATGAGTGAGCTGGGGCCATTAAGTAATCTCCCAAATGTAACAGACGAACTTTTACAGACGGTAAACAAAACAATTACATTGTTCGTTCTTATTTCCTTAAGCTGTCGTAATTCGTCCTTGAGACACTGATAAGAAAAAAAGAGGTCAGTGCCTCGTGAGTCTTCGGCAGACCAATAAATTCTTATAATCCAAAATGTAACCAACATTGAAACGGGCCGTAGGAAAAAGGAAAAGGTATAAAACTGGCGCCCACCAATCACCAAATAAGGCCGGCGTGGCACCGCGCGTCGTCGTCCTTGACTCTCGGCCAAATGACATAAGTTGGCCCATGGGCGCGGAACTTTAGTCAATCGATAAACAAACCAAATCACCGAATAGCCCGACCCACGCATAACCATTTACTCGTCCGCATAGCTGGTGGCACGACTCTATGAAGCGAGGCCTCGGTAAGTAACTGATGAAAATAACTTTACATGCCGTAGGTACAGGTACTAAAATTCTACATCAATGCGTAGACCAGCTTATACAGTTGACAGGTCACAGCATAAACCTTGATAAAGAGCAACGACAAAGAAAAAAATTGAACTGAGCTGTCTGAGGAAAAGTTTTACTCATCTAATAAATTAAGAGATTTTCATTTCAGAGCACGTTTCATATCTGTACAAGGTAATTCAAAGACTTTTAGTATCGGCTCGGTACCAAAAAGTAGCATCGGATATTTTTTTAGAAGAAAATATAAGTACATTTAAATGACACATCTCGCGAACTAAAAGTATTTTAATAAAGATGAACAACCAATCCAGGTCAAATGGGCAATACCTTTCTATCTAAATAAATTAAATTTTTCTACCTGCTTGCTCGGTAATATTGCTTGTGTGTGCCTATGCTTTGATTTAATTTGACTGCTATGATCTGTTTGCATTAAGTGTTGTTATCACTCAGTCAATTTATTGAGCAAATTCATGAAATTTTTTAAGAGATGTTTATATTTATTTATTTGATTGTAAAATTCCAAATATCTTGTTTACCATTGTGTACGAATAGCTAAAGAAGTGTGTCATAAATTGTAGAAATATATTATGTCCCTATAAAAACGTGCGTGTCGCAGAAGATCGATGCGAGGCTAAATGAAAGAAACTTCCAGCTTATTTGGTATTTAGCCCCGGAACGTAGGTGTGACTTTGTATAATAAATTAACTTTTCAACACAATAATCCTAACGTAAGTATGTTATTTAGTCTTAATTTTATTTTCGTCCACATCATTTTGGAGCGAGTGATGAAAAAACACTATTCGACGCAATAAGGTTAGGAAAAATGGAAATTACGTTAAATATGCGCCAAAATCATTGACGCAATTAAAATCGTCAAACAAGTTTTCATAGCACCAAAAAAACATTTTTATCTACCAGTAACAATTACTTACCGGCAATTAAATTTTTTATTTAAAATATTATAGCCAATAAGCTCTTCTTCATTGCGAATAAATGATTATAGTGAAGAAGTGTGTGTGCAGTTGTGCACTGTGCAAACACAGAACAGCTTTCTTTATTCCGTTATTCTCATGGTCCGGCATATGACGGCAATCTGAAACGTTTGGCCAGAAATCAGATGCCGGACCAAGCGTTTAGGTGCTCTGCGAAGCACGGAGGTGTAACATCAAAGTTTTTAGTCCCAACGACTAAATAACCCAATAATTTTCACCCGTAACCTTACTTGAAACAGAGATCTCATGATTCTGCCAAATACCAACGAGGTAGTCATCTAAGTAATAGAAGCAACAAAATTAAAATAAAAAGCTACATTTCTTAATAATTTAGGCTGGTGTAGGATTAGCATGCGGCGCGGCAGTCGTTGGACTCAAGTTCATTGGCAAGAGCCCACGTGCGCGCCTTCATTGCACTGAGGTGACTGACATCCATACAAACTACATGACATATATGGCTGCGTAATTAGTATCTGCTGCTAGTTTATTTAGCTCCATAATAATTAGTAGATCGTATGGTGCTATGATATGCATGTGTCGCAAAATTGCTGTTTGCATTGCGATAGTTCTTTCAATGTTGTTGATGTTTTAGGCAAATTAAATCTCTCCTAGCCCTCACAACCCATGATAGACAGAATGTATCTTGTTTCAAGCAAAAACCCATAACCGTATTGTATTCAGCTTATTTACAAAATGTAGCTTGAGTCATAACACCACCACCACCACCACCACCACTACAGCCCATTAACGACCCACTGCTGGGCACAGACCTCCACTCCTATAGGAGAGCGGGAGTCATAATCACAAACACAAATCTTTTTACTTTTAAGTAACATCCAGAATGTAGAGCATTTTCGAATTTGGTGGCTAAAACTGCTTATAGTCATGTCTTCAGTACCTCCTGGATTTTTAAAATCTAAATCCATTTGAACGCAGTCGCGTGTTTCATCTGGTTTTTATAATAGGCATGATGACAGTAACCAAGAATCAATGAAATTATGAATTTATTTAATGAAATAGGATTCATGGATTATAAAAAACATATTTATTTTTCTATTTCTAATGAGATTGCTATTTATTTTGATCGAATAAAACTATAAAATACAGCAATCCGCCATATTGGATAAAACACCAAGAAGCGAATGACGTCACAATTGTTTGTTTTCGAGCTTTGACAATCACACTATTGCTTAGCGCACACTGCACAGTGTACATTGGTAAAAACAATAGTGACGTCACAAACGACGCCATGACACCACGGAACGTTTTGGCGTGAGTTTTAAAATTTAAATTTCAAATGCCAATTTTATCTACTAAACCTTATTTTTCTGCTGAAATAAGATATTTTTTCGAAATAGTACATACTTCCGAACCATTTTTCAAAATCAGTCATCATGCCTATTTTGCCCATTATTTTAAGATCATATCAAGAAGAAAATATTATCAGGAAGAGAACTGTTCAAGGAGAGATATTAGTAAAATAGCACTAATAAAAATCAGAATATTTCCACCTATAGCGGGTTTTCTCGAGCCATAAACTTCATCGGATTGATTTATTTGAATTGCGCTTAGCATATTTTGCATTGAAGGAAATATATTATGGAAAACTATTTCTATGGCCTCCTTATGAAAGTCTGATAAAATCTATTAGTTTCCATGTTTAATATACGTAGAATTTTAATTGGTAATTACTAAGTAACGTACTTAATTAATTTTATAAGTATTTAAATAAAAATTTTGTTTAAATACTTTTTAAATTAGTATTATCCTGATGCCTAAAATGTAATCTGAGGGGTTTTAGGGTTTTATGAAAACTATAAAAGAAAAGTCTTTGATTTCCGGGATAAATATCCAATGTTCGTCTCGAGAATGTGGGCGTTTTTAGTGCCTAGCCCAAGTCATAACTATCCATAATTCATTATATCGGTATGGAATATGAATAGGATATACCCACCTACAAAGCAAACAGAAAATAGCTAAACAATTGAAATCCGTTTCGAGCATTAATTTACGAATATCACAGATGAAATGATAGATGTAAGAGAGATGTAAACGATGATGCCTAATCTGTTTTGTTAGTGCCCACTGCCGTGCACCACTAAGATCGCACTCTAATTGCGAGCCTACTAATCTGTTTGTGAAAGCATCACATTACCGATTTGAGCTGCAAGCGGACTGAACCGCTTAGCTGTAAACTGATAATGAACTTCTAACACCAAACAGAAGTCAGTAATGGCCACTTAACAACAAAACTAACGATAAACCAGATACAGATGCGGTCGTTGAGCGTAATCTTGCCGCAACAGCTAATTCTGCTCGTCGAATTGATCACGTGACCAATTTGCATAGATTGATGCATGTGCGAATTGATTTTCTATGTATTGCTTCGTAACGACCAACGACCTCAATTTACATAGACGGGCCCTGTCAAACAAAGAATGTGGACTATTTTACTAACGCCATCTAGGCTTAAAAGCGGGACAGCGCTATGGTGGAGACAAGGATAGGCTTATACAGGTGTGGAGCGCGCTCTATGAAAGGGCCCATCTAGTACCTACAGTCAGTTTGCAATTTTCCATATACGCCGAATTATAGAACAGGGAATCAGCTTTTATTCTATTCGTCAGTGGATTGGGGTCTCAGCAAGCATTCCAGATGCTTCATATCATAGGTACTTATTGATTTCCTCAATTAATGTTGGTATTTTAAGTAATTGATGAGTTTCAGTGTTGCGTGATTTTGTATGACACAATTATTCCCGATGGCGCTTTCGGAACTTTTGCGTATCAGTATTGAACTATCTATTGGTTAAAACAGATCTGCCGCTCTCCGGCTTATCCTATACCTATAGTCATAGTTATAGAAGTGAATTAGTGAGTGAATTATTAATCATAATCAATGAACGGTATATCACTAGAATACTGTGCATTAGGTAAGGGTGAAGCGCTAGGCGGTCTAAGCGTCCACTTTGGCGGCGATCAAACACGAAGGCATAATCCGTGCGACGGCACTTACCACCCCATGAGCACCGCACTCTAATTGAACGCCAGCTAATCTGTTTGCGAAAGCATCATATTGTAGATTTGGGCTCCTAGCCAACTGAACTGACCAATTAACTTTTTAAAATGATGATAAGCTTGGAGGGGGATATGTTAGCATTTCATAAGATCGGAAATGTGGACATGCATATAAAATAATATAACTGACAAAACCCACCAACAATAAGCTAAAGTGGCAGTGGGCAGGCTGAAGCCATAGCCATTGATGGCGAAAAGCCTATAGTGGAGACCGCATACTAGAAAACGTGCCATCGGGAACCCTCAGGCTCGGTGGGTCCCAAAATATCTAGTTATTTGATGATCTCTCTCTCTCTGCGTCGTATTCATCGTTACTGAGGGTCGTGACTCCTTTCCATTAATCACATAATGGTATTAGCTTTCTTGGGATAATAATGCGGTGGGTTCCCACGTCCTTCCGCACAAATTCCGTATTTCATGATTCCGTATTTGATGATATCAGGATACAAAAAGATGTGTGGATTTTAACCAAATAAGAATTTCTTTAGCCGTTAACTATATGTAGGAACTGAAGCACACTACGATAGTGAAAAAATAATTGCACGGTAACTTGACAACGGGCCAATATTCACAACGACAGTGAGTAAACACGAAGGCGTAATCCTTGGAAGACACTTAGCAGTTTAGCACCCACAAAGCACCACAAGCATCTCAGTCTAATTCCCTCGAGCTGTTTGTGAAAGGCTGAAAGCATCATATTGTCGAATTGGGCTTAAACCGATCAGGTTACTTGACCCAAAACCTGGTATCAACGTCGAACTCCGACCCTTTATTTAAATATTCTTTGATCAACATGTTCGTATGATACATCATATGTGGTTTTCTTTTTCCACAGGTCACAAATTCAAATTCTTCATCAATTAAACGCTCAGCAGTCACAGATTAGCATGACATTGAAAACATAAAGCGACCGTTCTATTTTTATGCCACTAAAAGTTAGCCCTTGAATGCGATATCACCTGGTGGTAAGTGTTGATGCAGCCTAAGCGGGCTAGCCTGTTAGAGGTAAGCGGTTATATTCAACCCATAACCCAATTGGTTTCTACACGGCATCGTACCGAAACGCTTATAGCTTGGCGGCACGCCTTTAGGCAGGGTGGTACTGGTAACTAGCCATGGCCAGAGTCTGCTACAAGACCACAGGCCAAGATGAATTTCTCAATTGGAACACAAATATCACAGACATTTTTGATATAATAATTTTAAACCTCAATCTAAATAGGTAGAAAGACCAGAGTAATAGGTAGCACCTAGGCTAACCAAGTAGCCATTACATTTTCATCACACCTATTCGAAAAACGAATATTGGCTTCAGAGGATAGCGGGAGCAAAATGTAATTTTTAGGCCCATGGGACTATTCATTTCTCTGTTCTGATTGGTCCACGTTCGTGCTTCTGATTGGTGCTCAAACGTATAGGTAATGTCCATACATAGTAAGTTGATACTCCTTTTTTTTTTTTTTTGGTATCGGGGGGGAAATCTTCATAGATGCCTGATTTCTTGGGCGAGAAATCAGGTTATGTGAGATTTTTACTCACTAAAACCCCCTCGGTGGCCACCCTCAGCGCTTTGTTGGGAAGCTCCGAGATCTCAAAATTTGAACGCATCGGAGCGTCCCATGCGCGGTGCTCTTTGGGCTCATCCCGGAGGACGCATCCCCCTCTCTTCACATGCTTCACGTTGAAGCACGGCAACTTGTGCCACAACTAGGCTGCCGACTACCCAGGGTCATCCAAGGGGGAAACGACTGGAGCCCCCACTCCAGGCCGCTCTTGACCCTGAGGTCCCTTCGCCTGGGACTATTGAGTTGGATCGGTGTGGTGGCCAGCGCCACCACGGTGTCTTCGTCTCCGAGCGGGATCAGCTCGCTCACGGGCTCGCTCAGCGGTCTCCTTCTTAACCATTACGGTTTCACAGAAGGAGACCACTGCCCTCCATGCTCCGTCCTCCGAGAGCATTGCCGCTATCACAGCCGGTGGAGAGAGATCGCTCCCCACACGACTGACTAGGACGCGACGTTCAGGTTCCCAGGCAGGGCATTCTTCAAGCATGTGCTGCGCAGAGTCTTGGTCCTCACTACAGTGGTGACACCGCGGAGTCGCCTCACGGCCTATTCGGAAAAGGTACTCTCCGAAACAACCATGTCCGGTGAGCACCTGTGTCAGCCTGAAAGTCACGTTTCCACCTTTCCTTCCAAGCCATGCGTCGAAGTTTGGCAGTATTGCACCAACAGCACGTTGGCGCGCGTTCCTCTCCTCTGCAAGACGCAAACGCCAATTTGTTAGTGCCTGCTGATACGCTCGCCGTCTCAAATCCTCAGGCTCTAGTTCGTCGTCGCTCATGTGACCATCATTGCGAGTTTGAGCATACACCTTCGCATCCATGTCCGCTAGGATATCCAGTGGTGGAGTACGAGCCAGAATAGTGGCGGTCTCAAATGATATTGTGCGATACCCTCGTGCAACCCGGATGGCCACCTTTCGTTGCACGCTGTTGAGTTTCGCCCTAAGTCGCTGAACGCTAGACAACCTCTGCGACCAAACCGGTGCCCCATAAAGGGCCATCGATCTGACCACCCCCGCATAGAGCCGACGAACTCCCTCCTGAGGTCCCCCGAGATTAGGTAGCAGTCCATGGTTGATAGGATAGGTTGATACTCCTAGCTTTTTTTCATACGTAATGATGAAAAATAGTGTGTGTCACTCGGGGCCAAATTTTTTGTTCTCGGGCGGCGTATATTGAATTCCTCGCTACGCTCAGGATTCCACTTTAGAATCCTTCACTTCGCTCTGAATTCAAAGTAGCGCCCTCGAAGAACAAAAATTTTCTTTGGCCCCATATAACACAAATAATTATTCTGCCTATTTAAAGCCACAAAGTACGCAGTATCATCAGCGTCGGGAGGTTGTTTAGTTTCATTTTATACCTAATGAGTAATTATGGAGACCTTAATAACATCATAATTTGCTAGATAGCACTTAGCGCCCACAGTGCATTATAAGTAAGTCACTCTAATTGGACGCCAAGTAATCTGTTTGTGAAAGCACCACAAGCCAACTGGTCTGCTCGGTAATGAGTAATGGCCTTCAAGTGAGGCCAAGCCTAAACGAAAACACTAGTTGTATAATGTATATTTAGTACTTACTTAGACGTACACCTTCTCTTTAGTAGCTATAATGGTTTTTTAAAAGCGTAAGTTCTGTGAGTTTTGTTCTTCTATGGACGTAATAAGTATGGTTCTTCCTTATACTAAGGCTCAGCGCTGACCGTGTGTAAATTGTAGTAGGTTCGTACCTACAGATACTTGTGTATCTGTTGTAAAATGGACGGCCATTGACTAATACCTATAATTGGATTCTAGGCAATTAAATTTTCAGTTTTTGAGATTTGAGCTCACCTGCTGATCACCTGCCGAGCATCAGATTTAATAAGGCAGCTTTAGGCTCCTAGCTTGATCGCTCAGTGCTCTTGGTTATTCTAGCTAGATCGTCTGCTTTATACGCTCTTGCGATAGTAATAGTCAATTGCTTCCATTCCATAAAATAACTAAAAATAATTTTGTTTGCTTATGAATTCATTTAGCAGTTATGCACCTACCCTGAATAAAATGTTTATATACTTACTAGCCGTACAAAGCTCTCAAGACTGATGCCTGATTTACTGAACTAAGCCGATGCATCTCAGCTGCAATATTTTGCCATGGCATTGTGTTCACCGTAGCGCGTCGTCTGACAATGTTCCTGTAAATATTTATCGATAGATTTACGAGCAAGGCTTGGGCTCACACAATGCGCATCGGCAGCGACGCACGTCTATGAGGCTCCTATCCGTAATCCATATGACATACTAATATTATAAATGCGAAAGTGTGCCTGTCTGTCTGTCTGTTACGATATCGACATCTTCCGCTCCGATAGCCAAGACTCAGTCTCCATACTCCTTCCTCCAGACTCCATGGAGTCTCCGGTACTCATACCGAGTACGGGTATGAGCCGTGCAGCTGAAATCGCGCGTTGTCGTGGCGCTCTACCACCATGGAACAAGCAAGCACACCACTGTGACGGCTGTGCGTATTGCTTGCTTGGTTGCTTCCTTTTCTGTCACTTTGCATTATAGCGAATTTGGCCTCTTGTTCTTTGGCTAGCATGGCCTTCCGCAAAGTTACGCTCGCGTCTATCCAACTACAGCGTAAGAACCTTGAATTACAAATTTTACACGCGTACGCGCACGTTTAGTGTGGCGTCCTACTGCCAAGCTTTTTGTAGGTTGAGCCCTTATTTAACTGAGCTTATTCCTCTTTACATGCAAGGACTAAATTGTACGCTGAGTAATCGAATGAGTGTGTAACTATTTGTATTTCGTAGTTTTGTTTTTGTCTGGTACAGACTTTCTTAGTAAGCACTAAAAAACTAATGCTTGTGCCAATTTTAGTTGAGCGCAACGAACGCTACATTGCCTATAGATTAGTCATAGGAATATTAGTCAGCCATTTTTAGTACATCAAAATAAGTGATTCCGATCATTTATAACAGTAAATATATATGCAATTTCGGCCCACACTATAAGCTATTCATGTCTGACTGTAACTTTTCAAAAGGATAAATTATAATAATGCGCACATAGGTATAATATCTACAGACGAAGTTTATGCAAAAACTACTGATAAAGAAAGAAAAGCCGCGACTTCTATTAAAGAAAATGCAGACGTTCCTTAAAACCTATTACTTGTTGATTTATGCACACTTTAGATAGCCGATAAAAATTCATAAGCGAATTTAATTGTGACTGCAAAGATTCAGGAACAATTCTCTAGGGGAGCCTCTTTTTGAAACTCATACGTAACGTATGTTATATATTTATGTGTTATGTTAGTTTTATTGTTTGTTGTAAGTCACCACTTGCAAGCAAGTCAGATTGCAGCCAAGCGCTAGCCTAAATATTAAAAAAAAGTACTTAGTACATAAATAAATATAAACTAATAATATTTTAGTCAACAAAAGAATACCCATGGTGAAAATTGAAATATTTTTATTTTACCCATTACTGTTCCACGGCCAGTCAAAATTATACTACTTACTGCTTTAGGGAATTTGAGAAAGAGCCGGCATGGTTGGTACTCTCTTAAAATGCTCGAAACGGTCGAAAGCGACGCTTTTTGATTTTCTCTATTTTTTAAAGATAATGCATTTAGAATGCAGCCGTCTGGAACTATGTGACTAATGAACTATGCTAAATGGTATTACAAGATTTTTGTCGCTCTACATTTTGTGTGTCTGGGTTCATCACTAATCATTTTTATTTGATCTCTATTTTCATAGGCATATAATATAAAAATACTAGAGGTCGCCCGCGACTTCGTCCGCGTACAATTGTTGATTTCTTATGAGATAATGAAATTTTCCTGCTGCAAACAGCGCTTTATAATATAGCTTATGCAGGTTTTTAATTATTTAAAACTGATAACTTAAATGCTGATTTTCATGTCTATACTTCAAAGTCATTAAATTTGTATGTAACCTTTCACCCCCATTTCACCCCTTTTGGGGTGGATTTTCGTAAAATTGCTTTTACAGGTTATTATTATTTAAAGCTATTAAACTAAATCCCGATTTTCAAGTCTCTAACTTCAGAAATATAGGACTTTCATACAAACTTACAACCCCCATTTCACCCTCTGTGGGGTAGATTTTCCTAAAATTGCTTATACAGTTTATTATAACTTAAAACTAATAACTTAAATCCCGATTTTCAAGTCTCTTACTTCAAAAACTTGGAACCCTTATGTAAGCTTCCAACCCCCATTTCACCCCTATTTTTTTTATTATTCGTTTTCGTAAAATTGCTTATACAGGTTTTTATTATTTATAACTATTAACTTAATTGTCAAGTCTCTAACTTCAAAAACAAAGGACTTTCATACAAACTTCCAACCCCTATTTTAACCCTTTAGGGGTGGATTTTCTCAAAACCCTTTCTTAGCTGGCGTCTACACCATAGAAGGAATCTACCTTCCAAATGTCAAGTCTGTACGCTTTATAGTTCCTGAGATATCGTGACTAGTCAGTGAGTGAGTGGTATTTCGCTTTTATATTATAATAAAAATATTGTAAACTAGCTGATGGCCGCAACTTCGCCGAGTGGAATAAGTTTTTTTGATTTCTACGGGAACTCCTTAATTTTCCGGGATAAAAAGTAGCCTATGTCACTATCCTGATCCTCAACTATGGCCATGAGAAAAATCACATCGATCCGTTGCTCTTTTGCAGCGTGATTGAAGGCCAAACCAACAAACAAACACACTTTCGCATTTATAATATTATGATTATCCTTAGAAAACTTGGATGCCTGAGCTCCGCTTTAGCAGTCACACATACGCGCGCATTGTGTGTTATTTGACTTGAACTTAAGTGGCAAGTCGTCACGAAATTAATTCATAAAAAAGTTGTTGCCCCCTGTCAAGAGAAATTCGAGAGCTTTTGAAACAGGATACAAAAGTAATAAATATGAAGCCAGATCCGTTAAAATCCTTTTGATTGGAACATAATACCTCTCTCATAAAATAAAGCTCGGAATGACTTTTACATTAGATAAATTAGACTTAGCTAACAATGGCTGCATGCGCTAACTAGAAAGTGAATCGTGCTGGTGCCGCGAACGGTCTTTCTGATCGTATCATACATAAGAGTTCGTTACTCCGTCTATTTTTCTCTCAATTGTAATGAAATAGTTTCAAGATATTAGCTAGCAAGACACTTTGATGATCTGTTAATTAAGTAGCCGTTGTGGTCTGAGTTTTCATAGCTCTTTAGAACAGTTTGATTTTTGTAAATGACCTGGATGCGTTAATAGGTCTCACCTAATGATTACAAAGAATTAAGCTTGAAACTAACAACTACTAACAGATATTTTAAGATTAAGTAAACATGTAGGTATTTATTTAATACTTTACCGTAAGATTTCGTCATGAAAAGATAGCGATATAACTTAATACCTACTAGAACAGGTACTAAACAGCGATAGTTCTAATTTTACTTTACTGCTGCTAAGCACGGCTGGTATCTCTTAACAAGTTGAGGTGACAAGTACTCTTAACAAGTTCTCGTGATTTTTAAATTGGTGCGCTCTAGTAACATAACATATCTCTGGTGAGTGCATTGTTGTTAAAAAAGTTCACCGATCGATTCGGGAGGCTGTCTTTTAATTTAGACTCCTTTTACGACCACTGCGCAAACATGCAATAAATTAGCCCTTTACGGAAAAATGGACATCTGCTCCTCTGGAAAAAAGCCCTTCTCGGTACTTCGAAGTAAGAGGACAAAATTTACGACCCGCGTAACCGTGGGTAGGCGGCTCTCGCCCACGGCTCGCTTGCAAATGGCTCGATTGGAGATTGTCGCTGTTAGACACTAAGGAAGATTAAAGTCGAAACACCTTATGAAGCTTGATCAGTTCCCGCTGATAGCAATTATTGGAGTAGAAAACAGGTTGTCCATTGTAAACACTAATTAACACAATATCTGCAAGTTGCGACATGAAGATAAGGATGTCTATACTGTAAAATTATAAATGCGAAGGTTTGGATGGATGTATGGATGGACGAATGTTTGTTACTCAATCACGCCAGAACGACAGAACGGATCTGGATGAAATTTGACACAGAGATAGATTATAGTCTGGAATAACACATAGGCAACTTTTTATCCCGGAAAATTAGAGATCGCTGTCTGACGCTCTCACTCACTGACTGAATGATGAGTCATCAACGCACATCCAAATTCCTTTGACTCAGAAAGCTGTACCGAGGTTCCCTTGATAATGTAGGGAATAAGCCCGGATTTTATGAATGCAATAACAATAATACATTAACATTACGGTGCAACTGCAAGGGAATCAGCAAAAATGAGGTAGATAGTCATTTAGATATCTACTTAACAAATAACTAAATTCTTTTACTTGTTCCAGAGCGCTCAAGTCTAAAATTTGTTATTATTAAAGCAGCGGCTGCTACAATTTATATATAAATCACGGCAAAAAGAGAGCCAACTTTATGAGTAGGTATAAGAATTTTTCAGCCATATTCTATGTGCATTTGTGAAAGATAAAAATAAAAGCGCAGGCGGTATTAAAAGTATGAAATTTGTATAGCTCCGTTTAGCATATCCAGCACGAAGTAGGCCACATAAAACATATGTGGAGAATTATCATATCATGAACTGTACGCGTGTATTTATGAGTAACCTTACAAAGGAATTGCATGGGAGCAATAAAACTAGTAAATTCAGTACTTGCCTCGCCCACACGGCAGACTTCAGGCGCCCCATATATATGTACACACACACACACCTACGAATATCTGGATACGGCTGTGTGAGGACAATAATCCACCTAAGTTCCTCTTGTTCTATTTGATCTCCTATCTTGATGATACGGTCCGTAATAATCGATTCTGCTTGCAATATTAATCCCATAAACGCAATGGCTTTACAATATACGAGTAATATGTGAACTTGAGCATAACGATGAAGCCCATAGTATCTAACTACTATCATTTCACACACCGTTTCATTGTTAAAATTATAGATGTTGTTTTAATAAACATTAACGGATTGACGAAGGTTTATCGCCCTATCCCAAATTCAGGAGAAAAATAATCGATAAACCAAAAGGTCAGTTTAATGTGGGTTAAGCAACTTTGATGTATCGTTTGATTTAAGCAAACCACAATACCCTCTGAGTTTGGACCATATGCATACAGTTATAATCTCGCATTACATCATTATGTTCTCCTTTTGTGGAAAGTGGAACGTTGGTAGTGCACTTTCTCTCGCCAGGAGGCCGGCGGCTGTGCATAAGCCGTGCAAATTACTAAATAAACCGTCTACAAATGTATCCACCCGGTCGCTAATTATAATTTTAAAATTATCTAATCTGGTTACATTGAGTTCATTCTTAATATGTTGATTATCTTTCATGATATAAGAATGCGCGTTATCAAATCCAAACTACAACCATTGTGGGATGAGATTAAAACGCACAAGAGAAAAGCCTTTTTATGAAGGACGATCCGGAACGTCGGCTGTATGGTATCATGCTTGGTCGACCAAGTCAGACCTTCGCGGGGTCTTTACCTTTGGTACATAAAGAGTTTCCATTTAAGCATAGCATAGCTATTAGTGCAGAATTGTTCACATCGAAGGTCGTTGCTGACGGGTCACATTGCTACTTCTGGTATTATGGGTTGAATCTAGGTATGCGATCACCATAAGGATGCATAATAATGAGTGGGGGCGGTGCAGCAAGGAATAGCGTGCGCTCAGAAACCAGTTCGCGAAAGAGCCCTCGTAAGTACCAAAGTCGGTCGCTAAGCAGCACTGTCGGAACCACAACCGGTCCATTAGCTGGGCCAACCGATTGGATTATGGATACGAATTAATTCAAACAAAGGTTCCGGCATGATTGAACGGATTTCAGGTAACTAAGCGAACCACATGGATGCGTCGAAATAGTAATGCATAGTGTGAGTTGTGACCTATAGCTCAGGCTACTTATGCAAGCTTTGTATGGGAACCTTAAATAAAAATGTAAAGCAGATTTTAGTTCCACAAGTGTTCCTCTTGTCTTGTCTAAGACCCTATTAGAAGTATTTCCTAAAAATCCCCTAGCTCTAATATTTTTTGAGAAAATTATAAAATACCGCGCTCAGGGAGACCTTTTAGGGGGGGGGGGGGGGGGGATTAGGAAAGCCCGCGACTTAGGAGGGGGGATTTTTGAAGAAATACTTCTAAGACCCTATAAGAACACTTGTGCCAAAAATCAGCTTTACATTTTTTATTTTAGGGTCAATGTTTATTAGTCCCGTACTACTAGATATTCGATATTTTTTAAACAATGTGAGGCAACATGACTAATAAAATTTCTCTTTTCTCTTCAACTACTTAATGGGAAAGGATACAACAGAGCGTGCGGGTTGAACCCATGACCTTTAGTATTTCAATCCGCCCCCTAACCGTTGAGTTATGGAGGTTAGTAAGGAAATGCTAGGCTTGTAGGTACCTATAGTAGGCTTGTTAGCTTGATGGGACCCCTTGCTGCAGCGAAAATCAAGTTATTTGATATATTTGTTAAACCACTGACGAAACAGCAGCTTAGCCTTAGTGACGTAATATATTGAACCAAATTAACGAAATCCTCCCACGAATAACCTTGAACACGCACCTTGGGAAGCTTCATCAAAAATTATAACAAGAGCAAATAGTTCGTTTCATATTCAATCTTTATGCTGGCATAAAACAAGTGTCATTTCACACGCTCCGAATGCCGTACGGCTGACACCACCGGTTACCCACCGGTAGTGAATTCCTTTACTCGGTATTGGCCAGAATCGGGATTAGACAGATTCGCTATACGGCAGAAGTACACTCAGTACTTATTATGTGAATTACAGTGCACTTGGGTTCTCAACTGGTAGCGTCTGGCTACTGCGGCATGTCCATTGTCTTTAGACGATACACGTCGCCGTCGGGTACCTGGAGCCAACCGCCCGGCAACCGGAACGTACGAAACGCCACTTGACACTTGCAGCAAAACCGGATTCGCTTGAATAAGCACTAGGTACTTTCGAAGGCGTCATTGGTGGATAGAGCGTTTTAATATCACTGAATTACCTTGCGTGGGCCAAGGTAGCTCGCAAAGTGAATGTACCTACCTAAAATGCCTCTTATTTGATTTCATAGAATGTCTTAATAGTGGAATGTCAGACTTAAAAAAATATTCGGCACTGTCCAGCGTGACTGAATTGCCTACTTGGGACCTAGTGATTAAATTTTTGAAGTCAATACTGACAGGTAAATAATATAAGATGTCCAAAAAGATTTAAAAAATAACCGGTTTTGCCTTTTGCATTAGATCCAGTTAGATTGAGGAATGTCACGGGATCACGATCGCCGTACCATTTTGGAAGTAACTGAATTGAACCAACCGCAAATTAAATTATAGGACCTCCTGCGTGTGATTCAAACTTCTGGTAAAGGAAACTCAATCCAACCATCACGAGTTGTTGCATAACCATAGAGTGGGATGGGATGAGGGAGACACAATCAAACAAAAAAGCTATAGTTACCTACGCGAGAAATGACCGTAGTCCTTAGGAACAATGAATAAGTGTTAAAAAATTCAAGCAGTTATATTCAAATTTTCAAATTGATTGCCATCAGAACGGGGTGGCGTGTCTCCCTTGCGTAATCTATATTTAAATCGTAACAAATATATGAAATTGATTTTGAGCTGCGATATTGCAAAAAAATTAACCCTTCGACGGATATGACTCATTACGCCGCGGACTACCAGGAAATGATATTAAATTTTCACGATGGCGTTTTATGTTACCCGCGCAGCCGGTTTCGCTAGTTCATGCATATTTATCAAAATAACAGTGCCGATTGAAAGGCTGCATATAAACACGCACTGAAATGCAAAATGGAACTAGGGGCACGGGAATTAAGGGTTTATATTTAATAGTTTGGAGGGTGTAATTTCGCACGCAGCTCTGATTGCATTTCGGCCGGCGCGGCGCGGCGACGTTGTCCGACAGTCATTAGCGAACGCACCACCTCGGTTGCGTAGAGGGTATGCGGATTCCGCGAAACGCGCGTCGATCGGCGGTGACTCATTGTGTCGTCAGGAAAACGCCGAGTGGCCAAAACTTTGTTCAGTATCATCGTAGTACTTAGACCAAACAAAGAAAGCCTTTTAACGACCTCCTTGGCTTTTGCTGTAGTCTTAACTTTTAACCTGTGGAGGTCCCGGGTTCGATCCCTGGCAGGGTCAATTTGGGAATTTATAATTCCCCTGGTCTGGCCCTCGGCCGTGGCTAGTGACCAGCCTACCGGCAAAGACCTGCCGCAAAGCAATTTAGTGTTACGGTACAATGCCGTGTAGAAACCGATTAGGGGTATGGGTTAAATTTAACTTCCATTCCCCTAACAGGTTAGCCCGCCACTATCTTAGACCGCATCATCACTTACCAGCAGGTGAGATCGCAGTCAACTGCTAACTTGTAGTGGATAAAAAAAAGTCTTACAGGAGTTGAGCGCTTTGTAAATATGCACAGAAAGAAAGATATTACCGAAGTAATTAGCGTCATCAACTCATCATAGAAATAACGTAGACTTCGGCACCAAAATCTTGGAGGTCTTCGTTCGCATTGACAGCAAAATAGTATTGTCTTCCACATAAAAATTTAAACTTCTATCGCTAAGCAGTCACGTACGTACAGTACAGTTCCGACCTCTCCTGCGTCTATGCTGTCTAATGATTGGAGTAAGTAGAACGTGCTTTATTAAATTTCCCATGAAAATTTACTGAAAACCTGAAATGATTTTGTGATATTAAAAGTACCTGAGTAATTTGTATTGCAAGTACAAAAAATAAAAAAAAAATATTTTTAGACTTTATCACATGTCTTTTGTCATATTAAGTATGTTCCTACTCCACACGCTAGGGAAAACAAAAAAATAAAAAAAACAAAGACTTGAACTACGACTTCATACTACTGGATTGCCAGATAATATGAAGCGAACAAAATCGGGAACACCGAACAGTAGCACGGCCACCGGAGAATAACAAACGCTATATGACGCTATACGACAACGTTTCGAAGGTGGTCCGCGAATTTTCATAATTGGCGAAAAAAACCCAACAACATTCCATATAACATTTTTCCATTATGCCGGATTCCCGAGCGCCTGAATAAAACAGAGGTCGGAGCAAGTTGCCGCTAATTTTGTCGGGAAACATATCGTCGGACGGATGATGACTAAGTTGTTTATGTTGGCCCTCGGGCGAATGACATTTTGGATAAATTGTTATTTTTTTACACGACTACCAAAAAAAAGGAGTGTAATGTTTTAAGAGTTGATGTATGTTACTTACGTACAACATAACTGAATAGATTTGGGTGTACGGGGTATCGTTAAAATCCTTCCATTAATCATCTAGTGACACTGGATACATATTTTTGAAAAAAATCCTAATGGCAGAGCAGTCGTGTTTTGAATTTTTTTGAATTAATAATTAAAGCTCGTTTAATGTTCCTTTAGTGATAAATGTAATTATATCTGTACTTCCGTTTGAATATTATAGACTAGATGGCCGCGACTTCATCCGCGTGGATTAAGGTTATGAATCCCTCGGTAACTCTTTAATTTTCCGAGATAAATTGTAGCCTGTCTTAGTTAAGGTTATTAGCTATCTCCATTCCCAGCCAAATCTGTTCAGTCATTGTGGCGTGAAGGAGTAACAATCGTCCTTACTCTAAAGATACAAACTTTCAATCACACTAACATTCATATTATATTTTGTAATAGGTATTAAAGGATGTGAAAGAGTGTTCTTCGGCTTTAAATATCTTTCAATCACGCCGCAATTGAGCAACGGATCAACGTGATTTTGCATGGATAGGTATATAGTCGAGAACCTGAAGAGTGATAAAGGCTAGAAAATTAATTATTATTAGTATTATTAGAGAAAATAAAGAGTTCCCCAGGATTTAATACATAAATCCACGTGGACGATGGACTAAATCCACGTGGCAAAAGTTACTTTGAATCAAGCACAATTATCATACGAATTTTATGTAGATTATCTCTCCAATATAGGTTTAATTATGATGCCATGCAACCTCATAAAATTGTAGATAATGTCAGGTATACCTACCGAGTATACTTAGTTATATACCGACTAACTATAAAAGAACCATTAATGATTTATGATACCCTGCCCTTAGAACAAAACCTTACTTTGCCAAGAATATACCTACCAATTTAATAAAAATATATTGCAGCAATTTGAAACTTCAGAACGCTACCCTACTCGCTATAACTTCTCGTTACACAAATGAAACTGAGACCCTAAAGATCCAATAATAAAGTTTCTCATCCAATTTGTCGCACCTCGCATTTTATTCTCTATCTTTCTGACTTATTACAACGCAATACAGGGTGAACGGTACAAAATCGCTTGATCCGTATTCCGTAGCATTGTAAAAGTCTCCCGCTCTCATAAAACTCCCACATATTTCACGACAAATAAACTTCTCATCCTATGAAAATTTCTTCTCGAGAAGCAGTTCAGTGCAGGTAATATTTCAAAACATGTGTCATTCATAACTTTCGCCTTCGCAATGTCTGTCGATGGAGCCCGGGCGAAAAGGTCTCAATAATAAATTTTTCGTGAGCCCGCTCCGTTATCCCCGCGAGCGAGCCCAGGTACGTTTTACGGCCGCGCAAGGGAAAATAAACGAAAAATAAAATAAAAGTCAAAATGGCAGACATAAAACTATTTGCCCGAATATACCGCGCGCAAAAACTTTACAGAACGTGAAACGAAATGATATTATAATGCGAGTAGACACTTGTAGAATAGTAACGAAAAATAGTTATAATTTAATAAAGTTTGTGAGGAAGTTTTTTGTGCTACCTTAGCTACTTAAATAAATCTTAGGTCTGAAATCGTTGGAATAGTTATACTAGAACTAGTTGATGCCTACGACTTCATCAGTCTGGATTTAGGTAAATTGCAAAAATGCCGTAGGAACTTGCATTTCCAAATTCCAAGATAAATAGTATCGTTCAGATAGGTCCAGCGTGAAAAGATATCAGACACTTTCGTACTTATATCATAAAATGAAAGCATGAATCATCGTCTAGAAAAGCACGCTCCAACTTAGACCCCATCATTGCTTTTCATGAGACATGATTATATACAAGCGCAAGAAATCATTTTGCACGTGATTACAATACATATAATGTTATATTAATTTTAGGATAGCAGAATATTAGGTATTCAGTTGAAATTATTACACGCCTGCTTGGTTTGTGCTACTTAGTAAGCAAACATTTTCATTTGCCATTTTGCGTTTTAGATAGAGTTCCCAAAGTCAAATGTCGTGTCAGAGTTGCGTGATGAAGCACATTACGTCTCGGCGCAAGTCACCGGCTAGCTCCGCCAGCCGACCTGCTTTGCAAGTGATAAACTGCCCTCTGAAGTTAGACTTTTTTTAAATCATAAACAGCGTGTTAACGATCCCTGAAAAATATTATGAACAAAGCTGAATTACTGAAACGAAACACACCAAATTACCAACGACCTCAATTTGCATAGACGGGCCCTGTAAAAGAAAGAATGTGGACCTATTTTACTAACGCCATCTAGTCTGAAAAGCAGACCAGCGCAATGGCGTGGACAAGGACAGGACTATACAGGTTAGGAGGTTGGACGCCCAATTTTTTTCTTTGAAAGGGCCCATCTAGTACCTACATATATATCAATGCAAATTACCAATCGTATTAGCACAAAAGCCTCTTCCTTCCACCACTCTAGCAAATGTAGAACTTTACTTGGATTTCTTTGAAGTACAAGGACGAATAAACACTAACCAGCTTTTCTGAAGGTAAATAGCGACTCCGTGCCACTATTTCTCTTTGCACGTAGATAGCGAAGTGCTTGTTTATGGTGGCTAAGCAACAGGAAATGTTCCAGTTTTGAGTGAAGGGATCCATTTAATCTATTTTTTGAATACATTTTGACAAATTACGTAGATTTTTATATTTTAGACAAGGCTTAGGCTAATGTGTTCGGACAAGTAATCCAATAGCTCCATTGAAAATAAATGTGGAAACAAACACGACCCTGCTAAAGAAAATCTTGGATCAAAAATTTACGCCAATGATTAGGAATAGCAAATCTCTCTGGTCTGGTCTGGCCTCTAAGTTGAAATAGCTTGATTACCAACCTTCGCTTAAAGACAGCTTTCTATAGTTTGTTATTATTTTTCGTGAAATAAGTTCTATCTTTCAATTTGTGTTTGGAATATGTTTACAAAGAGATGACTAGAGTAGCTAGTAAATATTTGAGATAAGTACAGTTTTTCAACCGACTCGTACTCGTTCTCAATTCGACTGTATTTTTTTTTTATTTTTTTTTATGTTTGTTACCTCAGAACTTTTGCTGGGTGGACCGATTTGGATGATTCTTTTTTTATTTGAAAGGGCATACTTCCCATGTAGTCCCATATAAATTTTATCGAAATCGGTCGAGTGGTTTTTAAAATATCAACAATAAAATAAGTACTTTGTATAGCGTGTGCTTGTTGTTGTAAAGTTGGCACGGGAGTTTGAAGTCGGTTGTTTAAAAAGAATTTTTTATATTAAATTATCATTTGATGTACTATGTACGATACCTACTGTTGAAATGTATTCAATATAATTGGTCTATTATTCTGACTGACTGACGATAGGCCTGCTACGGATAGTAAAAGACCTGGACATAAGCAATTTTATGTATCGGAAAATCGTGTTCCCACGGAATTTTCAAAAACCTTAATTCACGCAGTAAAAGTAGTATTCGATAAATAAACTTTTAATTTAATTGTTCACCTGTGAACCTAGCGGACAGATTTTCACAATTGAAAATGTTCACTCTTCATCTGAACATAATATTATGTTACGTGTTGGCTGGTTTCAATTTTCGGAAAATCGCGAGCGGTCGGCAGTATGTAATAAAATAAACTAGAATTTTCAGACAAAGCGGTGTTTCGCGTTAAAGTCAATTTTTATTTGTTCTCTATCTTATATTCCGACATTTTGATATTACATTTTTATTAGAATCCCCAAGTAGAATCCTGTCTCTACGCTTGTTTTTTCTCTTACTTAGTTAAGTACTCTTACTTTCTTATAAGTTTTATTTACCCAAATAAGTAAAGCATACTTCATGAAGAAATACAAAAAGTTTGTAGGTACCCTTTTGGAATAAACAAAATAGGTACGCTTTCTCGGAATCAAATTCCCGCGGACCAAGATAAACATTCTACTAGATAAGAACCCCTTGCGTTAGCGAAGATATATGAATGATGATACTTCTTTGAGACAACAAAGTTATTGGTCAAAGACCAGCTGGAGCTGAGCGATTAACTCGGAAAAATAAAAAAAAAAATAAAAAAAAATCGGAAAGCTGCCTACATCAGATTAACTTTAGAGCTTGGTATTGATAAACGTTGGATCGGACATGTATTTCAATTAAGCAATGTAGACTATGCAGAGCAACCTCACAATTGCGATCTATACCTATTAATTGCTAGAGATGTGGAATAGTCAGTACTGTTAGTGTTAGAGGGCAGGTCGGAAACTCACTCCGCATTCTACTGAAAGCGGGCAGGCGTCAGAGCTCCTTGAGTGACATGTCCTTCCGCAGCAAACGCTCCAAACGAAATAACTGCAACCAGTATCCAGTTACGCTGTGTTTGTTCCAGTCTGTCAAACAACAAAAAAATAGATGGTGGAACACCGTGCCGTGTGTATGTTGGTTTTTTAAAAACAAATCCCATTTCATTGTCCTCCAGTTTTTAATTCGGCGCAGTAAAATGACGCTCTACACCGGCCTAATGTTGCCACAATCTGACATAGTAGGTACTTATAGACAACGAGTGAAAATTGTACTCACTGTTTTTAAAGCTCTTATGTGTGATTGTATGAGCGTTCTTGGTCGATGGTAAATCACTCTAATTGCCCACATTATGTCTATTTGTTAAGGAAAGGCTAGACTATAGCCATTTTAAAGTTTAAAAAAAAAACCGGCCAAGTGCGAGTCGGACTCGCGCACCGAGGGTTCCGTACAAACCTGTAGTAAGTTTTAAATTAAATGGTTTTTTAAATATTTGAGTTGATTGAATGAAAGGTAAATTGCGGTTTACGATTTATGACGTATTAAAAAATAACGACCAAAGATGTAAAACGGTAATAATTACCTTTGTTAATGAACCGCAAAACTAACTTTGTTTGTAGAGGTTTACTGTTAATATCAAAAAAACTATGCTAGTTAGAGCATTGGCTATAGTTTTCCTGTAAAATATACATAAATTCCTATTGACCATAATTATTTCAGATTTTTAGATTGGTAAACTCCGGAGATAATGGGGGGGGGGACGGTATTTTTTTAGACTTTTTCCCCGATAAATCAAAAACTATCATGACTAAAAATAATTAAAAATCTGTTTTAGAATGTACAAAGTAAACCCTTTCATATGATATCCCACACAGTACAGTTATCTCACTTTTAAATTTCAACCCTCCGATTTTCCCCCCTTTTTAAATAAGAACAAAAATAATTTCCAATTTTTTTTAATTCCAGTGTCTTTGGGCCACTAATATACACAACTGTTCCAAATTTCACGTCAATAGCTTCGGTAGTTACTGAAATAATCGAGTGTGACGGACGGACAGACGGACAGACGGACAGACAGACGGAGAAAGTCGCACCATAAGGGTTCCATTTTACCATTTTGGTACGGAACCCTAAAAATGGTCACATTGTGATAATTGAAAAACTATTTTGACGGATACGATATTAATTCTTATCAAATTAGACACGTTAGTTACCTTACTTAATAATTGTGCTTTACACCATACCATTTTTAATAATAATTTAGGAGTTATCACGAAATTGAAACTATCGCGACCAAAAAATTCACTCACTCCTTGAAATTTGTATGAAAAAACGCGAGCGAAGCCGCAGACAAATGCTAGTAATGCTTAAATATAACCCTAGTCGGGAAGGTAAAACGGCAACAATACACACAGGCTTGGTATCAAGTTATCGAGCATGCAAACACATTAAAGGGTGTCGACTGTCGGGTGAACAGCGCCTAATCATTATCTATACCTTGGAAGAGGGAAAAAAGAAAGCTTTGTGCCTCGAAAGTTAAGTGCGTATTTTAGATGTCTGGAAACAAAACTATAAAGCAAAAGTAGAAGAGAACTCGTTCACTCGAGCTTGCGTTTACTTTCAGTGTCGATGGGATGACAAAGATTAAAACCTGCGTCTTCAATGAAAGGGTTCAGCAGCATCTATGGCACGGGAGAAACGCTGATAATATGATAGAAGTCAGCGCTTATGAGTTTCACTCAAGGATTTTAATGCTTTTGAAGTTACTCGAATTTTCAGTAACTACTAAAAAAATCGCTTCTTGCACATCTGCTGGTCTTATAATTTTGACCCATCCGCAATTACGTTGGGACTGTAAACAAAACCCTTTTCATTCTGATAGAAGACCGTACTCAGTACTTAGTACTGGGCGGCGGCGATGAGTGGAGAATTGGGATGACGACATTTAAGGTTCCCGATCTGACGTAAGTAGTGGATCGTTGAATACAAGTTGATGAGAATAATTTTTCACAATGGTAATTTCTAAATGACCAGAGCATACGAAAATAAATGAGGCATTCAACGGGCTTTGTTTCAGGAGTCTCGGACGGCAGCTGCTCGACGGAACATGTCGCTTATCTGACGCCACACCTTTTGTATTGTTGTTGACCTAAATCGAATGGTACTCGACCGCGACTAACTTTACCTGGCCTCTAGACAATTCATTCGGGTATATGATGTGTATATCCTGTAATTTGAAATCACTGAATGTTTGAAATGATGAAATCGTATCAAGACTTAAGAAATACAGAGATGACAGCTTACGAATCTCTTTGTAAGTAGATGGGAAGGCAGTGCCCTCAAATCCAACTTTCTCTTAGCTAATGTAACTTATAGGGGTATGTGGGCGTAATTAATGTGTTGGTATTGACGGGCAAAGGTCATAATTTGACGTCATCCCCATACAATCTGGTTGCGTCACCGCACGCACGCTTAACAAAAGTAAATATTGTTTTGAGTTGTTATCAAAAAGACAATGGACATCAGCTTCAATTCATTTTGCTGGTATGCTTTGCGGCTTATATATTTTATACCACCTGATACCTACGACTTCGCTCAGGTGGATTGAGATTTTTTGGTTCCCGCGGGAACTTTTTAATTTTCCGGGATAAAAACTATGTGTTATTCCAGACTATAATCTACCTCTGTGCCAAATTTCATCCAGATCCGTTCAGCCGTTCTGGAGTGATTGAGTAACAAACATCCATCCATCCATTCATCCAAACTTTCGCATTACTATATTAGACGACGACGACGACGATTATCTAGATGACGATGGATTTCTGGACCAGTCAATTTTGATGACATTCATAACTGATTGATGAAGCAGGGACTTATCTAGACCAATAAAGAAATTTTTTTGTTTAGTAAGTAGTAGTAGAGCACGAATATGTTTTTTCAGTACGCAAATGCAATACTGCGGCACATAATACACGGTTAAAGCAGTTACCTACTTGTGCAAGGCCGATCGCCAGCGCGATAGATCGCGGGGTCGAAAATAGAAGGCGAGGGCCGTACCTGGCGCCGCCACCCCGCACTCAATGTCATCGTTGAGTTGGGCGGGCGGAAGGAATCGGTCAGGCTCACAGAGATTTACTTAAGTCTAGAGCGGCAATTGTTAACATTTTAATTATTACGTAAAAAAACCGGTCCAGTACGAGTCGGACTTGCACACGAAGGTTACCATACCATCGTACAATATTTAACATTATGCACTTTTTAAAAACTTTCGTAAAACAAGAGAGCCGCTCAATTGTATGTTAGTTCTATGTGGGCAGGAGGCCCCCCTTTATTTTATATTTTTATTATTATAGAAATATATACGGAAAATTTCAATTTTCTACCTAACCATTAGGTTCATGAGATACAACTGGACGGTACGCTGACAGACAGACAGCGGAGGATTAGTAATAAGGTATCGTTGGCACCCTTTGGGTACAGACTACAGAATAATAGAAAAGGGCTCTGACTGTGACGAGTGGGTGTTGCAGGTATAGGTAGGTATTCGCTCAAAGTGATGAAAACAAGTCAGTCGGATTATATTGCCGTACTTGTCTACAAAGAGATTTGGCTTAAGTGATTGAATTAGAATCAAATCGAATTGAAAATTATTTTAGCCATGAAAAAATATAGCTCAAAGAGCGCGGAGCCGTCTAATAAGAAATAATTGAAAACGGAATAAGGATAATATTGACGTCAAAAAACCTAGTCTTTGTTCCTCAATTCAATCCTACCAATATAAAGGCGAAAGTGTGTAACTTGTTTGTTGGATTATTTTTCAATCAAGCCCAACAGAGCAACGGATCAACGCGATTATATGTATGGGCATAGTTGAGGACCTGGAGTCCACAACCCAAATCAAATCAAATCAAATAAATATTATAAATGCGAAAGTTTGGATGGATGGATGTATGTATGGATGGATGTTTGTTACTCAATCACGCCCCAACGGCAGAACGGATCTGGCTGAAATTTGGCACAGAGATAGATTATAGTCTGGAATAGCACATAGACTACTTTTTATCCCGGAAAATTAAGAAGTTCCCGCGGGAACCAAAATAACCTCAAATGGATGTTTGTTACTCAATCACGCCAGAAAGGCTGAAGGGTTCTGGATGAAACTTGGCACAGAGATGGTTTATAGTCTGGACTAACACAAAGGCTACTTTTTATCCCGGAAAATTAAAGAGTTCCCGCGGGATCCACAAAACCTCGATCCACGCGTACGAAGTCGCGGGCATTAGCTAGTTAACTAATATTTATGCCGGAAAATCAAAAATCGAGCGAGCATCATCTACGTCCAGTATAATTTTGGACACAAATTTTTCAACTCGTTTATGAATGCTATTTAAATTCAGTTGTTAGGGAGTATAAATCGAAAGATAAATATACATTTTATTACTTTTTGCTCGAACCTTTTTGCCCTCTTTGTTTACATAGCAGTTCGCAAAGCTTCTCCGTGCCAACAGTCGCTTTGTCAACCGTCGGGCGACATTAGCTCGACCCGCTGTCAGATAATTTGGAAACCAAATAAAATAATTCCCAACTCTATTTATTTCCTGAAATGCTGACACGAATTTCGAAGGAAATCCGACTAAAATTATTATTACTTATGAAGTTATCACCGTAAATATTGCTATAGCGCGCACCTACTCTACTGTTTTCTAGACTCATAAATGGCCTGAGTGTCTAAGAAAATGGTGATCATTTGAGAGCTAAACGTAATATGGTTACGTTTGTCAAACGGCTAATTCAAACTAAAAACAACAAAGTGTAAGTAAGTAAGTAAGTAAGTAAGTAAGTAAGTAAGTTGATAGTGGCTATTATTGAAAACTTAAAACTTTGATACAGGGGTTTTATGTCTGAAATAAGCGTAGAACAGCGAATATATAAAGAACTAAGTCTATTTTATACCTAACCAAATAAAAAATTATATCCAAATTAGAAGCAAACTGTACACCAATGCTAACATCAACTTGAGCACATCGAATAAAACTATCGAACATCGAATGAATATACGCATCTGCACATCGACTTGAGTTCATAATTATCGGACGTGCGCCGGTCCGCCGTGCTCGGAGCATTTGCCAGCCCATTAAGCAAATAACGAATTCGTTGGATAAACTTGAGGGTAGTAAACTTTATTAATGGCTCGATTACAAGCTCGACCCGTGGTGCAAAGAAGTGCTATCAATCAGTCAGGTGTGCGACGAGAAACGGGAACGGTATCTACTTACTTTCTCAGTAACGCTAATAACAAAATTCCGACGCCCCTATCGTTCTCCAGGAAGGGGTGAAGATGAATATCCCCGAATGGAGCCTTTGGTTTGTTGTTTTCATTTGAAACCTGTTCAATTAATACATTAAAATTGCGCACTTTAATACAAAAAAATCGTGTAGAGTCATCATTCAATAAACGTCTACCACGAAACTAGTAGGTGCTTATTCAAAGTAATGAACGTTATTTCAACAGAGAGAAGCGATGGAAATGTAAAAAGTCTACCCCGTAAAAAGTACTAAAATTTCGTGGCAAATCCTTGCCAAACCACGAGGGACAGATACGAGAGATATTGTCGGCCAATATCTAGAGGTATGTACGTGAATGTCCTTAACATGAAAAACCTCATCAATGAACAAGGCCCGGTCGACTCAAATCGAGAATTAAAATTGGACAAGTGCGAAGAGAAGAATTAAATATAGCACAGAGCGAGCCTTGAGAGAAACCTGCGATCTGCAAACAATTACTAAAATAACAATTACTAGATGATGCCCGCGACTTCATTCGCGTGGATTTAGGATTTTGAAAAATCCCGTCCGAACTCTTTACTATTCTACTATTCCGGAATAAAAAGTACGTGCCTTTTGTCTCCGGCATGCAATCACGTCAAAATCACGTTCAAAGGTGGGCCATTAAAATGTAGCAAACAGACAGACAAATACAGTTTCGTATAATTTACTTAGTATGGATTAGGTATGTACTTAGTATGCATAATATGCCTGTTTTAAAATGAAGAGCTAGGCGGTTTGCTTACAGAGCAATTTAGCTCGACTTACTAATCTCTTGGCCCACAGAGAGTTGAGACGAGGAAAGGTGGTCGGATAGTCGAAACTGCGGAGGCAGCAGAGCGTTGCACGCCACTGTCCGAATAGCTCAATTACGGTTAATTCGCAACGCACACACATTCAGAGCGAGGTGCATATAGGGTTACCAGATGACAGGAATTTTCCTGACATGTCCGGAATTTCAGCTGTCTATCAGGTAAACAGGGAAAATTGGAAATTGAGAGGAATTAAAAAAAAAAGAAACAAAAAAATCTAATAATAAGCAATCATCAGAGCGAGGTGCATATAGGGTTACCAGATGACAGGAATTTTCCTGACATGTCCGGAATTTCAGCTGTCTATCAGGTAAACAGGGAAAATTGGAAATTGAGAGGAATTAAAAAAAAAAAAAATCTAATAATAAGCAATCAATAGCACGCCCCGCACGGTGCAGCCCGAGCCCCACCACACCGCATCTCACACGCATATTCAAGCTTGCCCGCGAGTATTTAAAATAAGATACTTTGCTGCCGAAATGTCAGGAAATTTACTGCTAAGGCAGGGATTTTTCCAGGAAAACTTATTTTCGGATCTGGTAACCCTAGGTGCATACATGTGCGGCGTCCACATTAATGTATGTAAATGCATGCGACCGGCCGCGGCCGCCCGCCGACGCTCACAATATTGCGACATTAAACTAGGGTTGCCTTTGCTAAATTTTGAATAACAACACACAAAGGGTAGGGCATTCAGTATATTTCAGCTGATCGTAAGATCTATTAGACCCAATAAAGGTTAAAGACTGATTACTGATAGCCTAAACATCCAAGTACCTACTGCGGTAAATAATGGTGTTCAAGAACAGGTCACTGACACTGGCGACCAGTCAGTGTGTCGCAAAAAATTTAGGTATAACTTAAGCACTTACCGGCTTAAGAACTTATACCCAGGCAAGAGTGAATTGGCTGTTCCTGGGCAAGCGCAACCTAGATAGACGTCATCAATTTTTTAATTAAAACATGATTGTCGGCAAACGTAAGCAATATCTTCTCTTTTATAAAAGGAAAAGGTGACTGACTGATCTATCAATCCACAAGAAGTTGAGAATACATAGAGCTATCATAACGTTGGCATCCGCTATAAAAGGGTTTTTAGGGTTCCGTAGCCAAATTTGGCAAAAACGGAACCCTTATAGATTCGTCATGTCTGTCTGTCTGTCTGTCTGTCTGTCCGTCCGTATGTCACAGCCACTTTTTTCCGAAACTATAAGAGCTATACTGTTGAAACTTGGTAAGTAGATGTATTCTGTAAACCGCATTAAGATTTTCTTACAAAAATAGAAAAAAAACAATAAATTTTGGGGTTCCCCATACTTAGAACTGAAACTCAAAAATTTTTTTTTCAGCTAAACCATAGGTGTGGGGTATCTATGGATAGGTCTTCAAAAATGATATTGAGGTTTGTAATATCATTTTTTTCTAAACTGAATAGTTTGCGCGAGAGACACTTCCAAAGTGGTAAAATGTGTGTCCCCCCCCCCGACTTCTAAAATAAGAGAATGATAAAACTAAAAAAAATATATGTTGTACATTACCATGCAAACTACCACCGAAAATTGGTTTGAACGAGATCAAGTAAGTAGTTTTTTTTTAATACGTCATTAATCGTAAATCGCAATTTACCTTTCATTCAATCAACTCAAATATTTAAAAAAAACATTTAATTTAAAACTTACTACAGGTTTGTACGGAACCTGCCTCCCTCGGTGCGCGAGTCCGACTCGCACTTGGCCGGTTTTTGAAGATTCAACTCCTAAGAGGGGAAAGGATTTTGAGATTCACCAATCTAAATTGGACATAATCACTCAGTCACTTATATGAAAAAATAAAACAATTTGCCAAGACACACCCTCGAGATGACAAGGTGGAATAAAAAGGATGGCAGCCCTGCATTGCCTAAACGGAATATATGGTTGACGAGACGGGCATTTCGGACAATGGTCGACATTTGCTAGCGTTATGCAGCTACTCAATATGTGCACTTAACATTTCGAATAACCATTAGCAGCAATTGTTCGTATGGCGAAAGCTCTGAAACCGTATTACATCGTAAACATGATCTTTCTTAAACCTTTTCTAAGTAATATTCAGAACTAGAAGCTGCGATTCGTCGGCGTGGATTAAGGTTTTTTGATTCCCGCGGGAACTCTTGAATTTTCCGGAATAAAAAGTAGCCTATGTCCTTCTCCGGGATACAACCTATCCTTGTACCAAATTTCATCAAAATCGGTTGAACAGATTATTTTTTTGATTCCTGCGGGAACTCTTGAATTTTCCGGGATAAAGAGGCCTATGCCCTTCCCCAGGATACAACCTATCCCTGTACCAAATTTCATCAAAATCGGTTGAACAGATATTTTTTTGATACCCGCGGGAACTCTTGAATTTTCCGGGATAAAAAGTGGTAGCCTATATCCTTCCCCGGGATACAACCTATCCCTGTACCAAATTTCATCAAAATTAGTATCCAGACCTACTAAGTTACGATTTGCTAACTCAACCTAACACTTTTGGGTTTTCGACAGACTGACTGATACACTTTCGTAGTTGTATTATTAAGAGAATGGATAGGTATTCTACGGTCTTGTTTAGACTTTAGAACAAAACCTTCAATGTTTTAGCTAAACTCATCAGTAAAATTAAATACTTGATTCATTCCTGAACAACCTCCTCTTGGGCTAAGATCTCTCATTTAGATATCTAAGACCTAAGATCTCTGATTTAGAGTCTAGAGCATATTTTGACTTTGCTCAGTTTGTTTGCTTTACTTACTTCGAGTTAAAACACTTAAATTAGACGAATTGGTGTCGTTTTAACTGAAACTAAAGTAGGAGTAACTCAACCTAGTTCCTATATCCATACATATTATAATATTATAATGCTAGAGTTTGTCCGCGACTTCACTCCCGAAGGAATTTCGAGATATCCGGCCGTATTCCTTGTATTATCTATACTTCTATACTAATGGATGGATGTTTGTTAATCATGAGTATTAGACATTGCAATCACGCCAGAACGGCTCAACGGATCTATGTAAAAATAACTCATAGGCTACTTTTATCCCGGAAAATAAAAGAGTTCCCGCGGAAATAAAAATAAATATCTGTTCAACCGATTTTGATGAAATTTGGTACAGGGATAGGTTGTATCCCGGGGAAGGATATAGGCTACCACTTTTTATCCCGGAAAATTCAAGAGTTCCCGTGGGAATCAAAAAAATATCTGTTCAACCGATTTTGATGAAATTTGGTACAGGGATAGGTTGTATCCTGGGGAAGGGCATAGGCCTCTTTATCCCGGAAAATTCAAGAGTTCCCGCACGAATCAAAGAAAGGAACCAAAAAACCTCAATCCACACGAACGATGTCGCGGGTATCAGCTAGTAATCTATAAACCTGTGTATTTTAGCTTTCTAGGGTTTGGGCTAGGCATTGATGAGTCAATCATACTAATATTATAAATGCGAAAGTGTGTTTGTTTGTTGGTTTGTCCTTCAATCACGCCGAACGGAGCAACGGATCGACGTGATTTTTGGCATGGGTATAGTAATTGAGAACCTGGAGAGTGACATAGGCTACTTTTTATCCCGGAAAATTAAGGAGTTCCCAGGGGAATTCATGCTAGCTAGTCAGAGAAAAAGTGAGTGTGTGAAATCAGGACTTAATGGGATATTATGTTTTTCGTATGTTAGTTATAGCGTTATTTTATCCGGGTTCGCTTATTATTCTAACTCATACCTACGAACTATTTATTTATTTGACCAGCGATTGTTGCGCCAAAAATATTTTCCACAAAAAACGTAGGTTCGCACAACAGAACAATCATATTAAAGCAAACCCCGCATGCATAAAATATCCGGAAAAATAGTTTATTTGACTTTTATCTGGCTGCCAGTTTATATTTAACCTTTTATTATGCTGCTAACAAAATGTTAGCCCTTGCATGTATTTACCTACCTGATGGTAGAGTGACTCTACCATCAGGTAGCGATAGGTTAGCGATGTCGGTCATTATTCATTTCGGGAAAAAATATCGTAACCAATTAAGTACCTACCTAATAAACTTCTGAAAGTGTGTTGTACAAAAGCGCACAATACCTATACAGTAAGTAAGTAAGTATTAAGATATCTAATAGTTAATCCAAACAATACAACATTTTCGTAATAAAATATTAAATGATACCTACTTACATTTAGGAAAGTTATACCTAAAAGGTATTTTAACGTATAATTAGTATCGGTTCGAAACTAGTTGGGCACTTTCCGACAGAACACGTGAGTTACAACCGGTTATATATTTATAGTATTATTGTTTTTTTTTCTTTTTTGGTATAAGGCCTCGATTCCACTGAGTATTGTAAGTATCCCGTACTTAGCGTAGGTACGTAAGTAAGTAAATTTCATTAAGTACTAACATACTTGTGATACTCGACTTTATACTTATTATAATATCGTAAGCTGTTTATATATCGTAAATTACTCATACAAGCGAATCTGAATCTTATCATAAAAAAGGCGGCAACATACAAGACGATGTTCGCCAAACAATATTCACTGGCGAGCAGCGCCCCCTATGGGAGTTACAAACAACGACATTGTTTTATCAAGCGGGCATTGTCATGGTGATTTATGTCATGTCAACATTTACACCACATTATGATAATATTATTACTAAAACCAAATCCCACTACAAAAGCATGAACGGACTTCATAATTCATGGTAGCATTTTAGCCGAGTAACATAAATATTTTCATTATTCTATGTATAAAATGCGCCAGACGCCACTGACTACCGTGCGTCCAAGTTACTATGTTTTTCAGAAGAAATAATCGAAAAATTGTTTAAACGCACTAGTACATGCACCGTTATGCAATATATATCTAATATTGTGCTAAGACCACCCTCAATAGTGCTTCGAACACAGAAAACAGGATCATATTTGATTACATAGAGGTTATGTTCACGACCAACAAAAATATCAAGGCGTTTACCTTATTTCATCTGCTGTCTGTCTGCTAGCACCACTATTAAACGGCACAATATCATTCACTTTAACGAAATAGATAAATTGGAGTTAAAAAATTATTGGTTTACATCACAGAAATAACAAAATAAAACAGAAAACATTGAAAGCGGGCAAGAAGCGCGATACGAAACAGCAAGCTAAGCAGCAGCTGACTAGAGCGCATGCTCGACGTGACATTGTACGGGCGTCCAATCTTTGTTTATTTTTGCATTGTTGGTACAGGATGACAATTAAAAATTAATTCGCTACAATATGGGTTTAAATGATAAAAATAACTATTAATTATCATTATAAATGGGTGCGCTATATTTGAGCTAAGTATTTTTTCGGAAAAATCTATTTATGGAAATTACATTTTTATAGGTTCACACACACACACACACAACTTAGGTAAAACCCGATAGAAGTGAGAACCCTTAAATAGAAACTAAGTGCCCGGATTGGGTCAGTAAGTATATTTTTGATTTTCACATCAAAAATACTGATCACACATTAAAATGACCATACATAATATTTGTAAGCTGTACCATATCTTGTTTAATAAATACTATATTTTTGAAAAGCTTAGGTTTGGTTAGGGTTGGTTAATATGAGTTTCGTGGTTAAAAATTTTACGCGCCGTGAAATTTCAAATGGATCTCCAGGATCGCTTCACCTCCCTCCCTTCATTCTGATTTAAATGAAATTATATAACACGTAATCTGTAGCAAGTCCCTATAAAAAGTATTTTTTAACAAATGATAATTTTTTCGACGTCCCAACAAAATTATGTGCGTGGATGCGCAACGTGGAGGAGTAGAGTGGGCGCGCACCGGATACGATGTCAGCGCTCTCTTGCGGACATTTTGTGAGTTATCGATTCTCCGTCGCGCGCCGCCCGCTATTGGCCCTGCTTCGTAATTGGTTTATGTAGCTCGTTCGTAACATGAATTCAAATTTAGCGCGCGCTGGGGCTCTCGAATAAACAGAGCCGAGTACTTGTACATGGAAAATTACCCGTTCCAGATAATAAAATCTAGTAAAATACTATTGAAACTTTGTTTCACTCTCGGTGCGATATTGCGCAAACAATACACTTATATATCCTCTGGAGATATTGTTCTGAATATCTGGTACCTACATAATATCATGGGGGATAGGAATGATTAATCGTATACCTTATTCTAATCTAAATAAAGACTAAAAATACTCAAATAAAGATACTTAATTTATACATTAAAATCCAAGTGTGTATTATAATAACATAGCTGTACCTAAGTACATTTTCATAGGGTAGGTGATTTGTTAGGAGCGTCCGCGTTGTCTCGCTACGGCACTAAATTGGCGAAGAGGGGAAACTGATATTTATGCACGTTAATAAGAAGGTGCAGACAAAGCCTACCTTACTGAGTTACCTATTATATAGATAACTAAAACTTACGTATACCTTCTGTATCTACTATCTATTATATGTTTAGATTTAAGCATAGACTATTAGATATAGGGCGAGTAGTAGATATAATTGTGAAGTGAAAAGAAAAACAAATACCTACACACAGAAGTGAGTTAATATTGCGCTGTCATCCAGTTCTATGCTTTGTTTATTTCAAGTAGCTGTCTCAGGACTCTGGCTCATTGAAAAGTTAGAATATCAAGAAAAACATGTTAAATTGGGTGCAAAAATTTTTACCGAGCATGTAATATGTAGTACATTACATCGCGAGACCGGGAAGTACGCGTTTTCTGGTCGAGTGTTAGTTAGACGGCCGAGCTACGCGAGGCCGGCTATATACGAGACCAGAAATGCTCTCCCGGTCGAGGTGTGTAATGTGTATAGTGCTTTTCTAAAAAATGAAACAAGTGACTTTTCTTTGGATTTCGGCGGAAGCAAATTATTTTTTAGCTAATTCGGCCTCCGCTCTCAGAAAAGGAGGCGTACAATCTAAATCCACACTATCCTCACTCGAACTCATTTTTTCGTCACTTTTAAATAATAAATTATAACGATTAGGTATGTAGTTAATTCCCGCCTTTCAATATTATAAAGATAAAAAATAAATATTATACTTTAATTTTTTTTTTGCGCTGTGAACGCGTAATTCGGTAGAGTTCCAAATTTAAACTATTTAGGCCAAAGAACATTATAACAAATTACAAGATATTTAGGAAGAAAGATTCCAAATTCAAACTTATGATATGTAATGAAAATACATACATTCTTTACTGGCCTAGGCCGGGAAGTTTAACTTTCGAACTCATTTACAGGGTATGAAATGTGCACATTTCATATCATTTTTTAGAAATACCTATTAACCTAAATATACAAACAGACACGGAAGCGAGCATTGATTTCATCCCGTTCTTAGATTTGTTTACAATTTCGAAAAAACAAACAGCGGTAAGATAGAGGATCTTTTACTTCAAGTTCTTTGACATTAGTTTTAGCTGACCTTTGGTTTTAGTAGATTATACAACATGCCATTAATATACAATGGCTCGTTACGGGCCGCGCCGGGATAAATCTAAAATCCTAAGTGAAGCGGGGGTTTAAACTTTAGAGGTGCCCAAGACGAAAACAGCATTAGGTACCCACTACCCATGCGTTGAAAAAAAACTTGTGTTTGAAGGAGAGAGAGAGAGAGAGAGAGAGAGAGAGAGAGAGAGAGAGAGAGAGAGAGAGAGAGAGAGAGGGAGAGAGAGAGCGGGACAGAGACCGCTTTTTAAGTTTTTTAAGGTAACAACACTCTATAGATTTTTTACATAATAAGCAGGGTTTTTATACAGGCTGAATGTACCTCATATTTGAACATCCGTTTATTAATTTATAAGTAGGCTAGGGTCTGGAACACTCTACCAAAAACTGTGTTCCCCACCAATTACAATTCGGGTATCTTTAAATCAAGAGTGAATAGGCAAGCGCGTTCCATCTTAGGCCGCATCATCACTTCCCATCAGGTGTGGTTGTGGTCAAGCGTAAGCCTATAATGAATTTAAAAAAAAATTTGGTTCCTGGGTGATAAAGACGAATCTGGGCGTGAAAGATTGAACCAAATCATATAAAGCTCTACGCAATAATAGCTTTTCGACAACGTCGATAACCTTAAATTATTTCTCGCTTTCCTATTCAAAATTTCTACAAAAATAATCCTGAAGAAATAGGCGGTCCTGCCCAGTTGTTGTTGTTTATTTATAGACTATTCTTCACTAACTTTTAACGTAACAGGAAAATATATCTACCCTGAGATTTAGGTACATTTTCGGCCTGTTAGCTTTTTCTATCACTTCAGTAATTACTTATTTTCAGTATCTGAACTGATAGTGGCATAAAATTTTAGATAAAAGTCCTCATAATATATCTGATGCGGCACAAAATAGAGTAGTTTTTCGGATGATGACCGCCAAACTTCATTTTAAAGAAGGCACGCGATGAAGATGATTATTATATCGAGCTCCAAGCTGCCCATACCTTAATAGGTAAAGGCAAATAATTTAATATAAAAAATTCTTTTTAAACAACCGACTTCAAACTCCCGCGCCAACTGTACAACAACAAGCACACGCTATACAAAGTACTTATCTTATTGTTAATATTTTAAAAACCGCTCGACCGATTTCGATAAAATTTATATGGGACCACATGAGAAGTATGCCCTTTCAAATAAAAAAAGAATCATCCAAATCGGTCCACCCGGTTCAAAAGTTCTGAGGTAACAAACATATTAAAAAAAAAAAAAAATACAGTCGAATTGATTACCTCCTCCGTTTTTTTGAAGTCGGTTGAAAACAATTAACCATCAAACACACAGGCACATATTCAGACTTATATATGTTAAATAGCTTTGTGTTGTAAATTAATTTAATTTTATGAACGGTAAAAACTTACGTGAAGTTGTTTCGTATGAACAGTATGAGTCGCATCCCAAGCACACGGTGCAACTGTAAAACTTTTGCACCTTGCATAATGCATAACAATTTTGATTTATTCTTAAGGCAAACTCTAAGGGAAAACTAACAACAGATAAATGTTAAGGTATAAATATGTATGTAACTTTTTATTTACAAAATCCCTGGGCGAGACCTTTACTCAACGAGAGTTGTGGAGTTTACTCGTAAGTCTCTACATTTTTGTAACCGTTATAAAATCAAAATGGTTTTATCCTAAAGTTACAAATAAAATTTGATTCTTCTGTTTTTACAGTAGGCACAGTAGTCAGTAACCTAAAAATAGCTGATCAGTGATCATTACTTGAACAGTAATAAGATTACCAAAAGTAGTAAAAATTGCACCATTGACAAAAATAAAACAAAACAAAGCAATGTAAGAACTGTAGAAACATCGGATGGTATAATTCTTCGTATTAAAGCAGAATTTGGGAGATTTGTATTCATTAAAAGTACGGAAAAAAAAATGGTGACAAACGATTCCAACCTAATAAAAATTCTAAACAGTGAAAACTAACAAGTAGTTTTCAAAACGTAAAAGGGGAAACAAGAGCAAATGAGATGTACGCTGGTAAATTTTACCCGAGGGTAGTTGTGAATTTTGCACGGGACGGTGCATTATGCGGCGCACGTACCCGCTGTCTGCACGCGGCAGGAGAGGCGGGGCAATATTCCGCCGCTGCGGCCGCCGCGCCGATGCAAACGCTCGCGTGCTCTTCTATTACCGCACCTCATATATTATTTAAGACTGTACCGAAACGTACTTATTGCGGCACGTGAAACTGACTTCGTCGAGTGATCCGTTTTACGACAAATCAACATCGCTCTGCATAGGCACGAACTTTTTTTACGACGTAATGTTAACCCGACTCTCCAGGGGTCCTGCACATTCTAATAGGTACATTCTAGCTTACTTTTCTCGGTGTACATGCATTTTCTTTCAAGATGTCATGGCTTTCTTGGGGCGCTGCGCAGCTTACCTACCTCTAGGAATGGTGATGTTGAAATATTTCTTACTAATATAACTTTGTGAGTTACCATTTTGCGATTTTAGTTTACAAAGGAGGTGCACCGCGCAGCCAGGTGCAACGTCGCCATAGACGACACTGACCAATTCGCAGGGAGGCGCTGGATACAGGCGGCGCGGACCGTAGCGTGGCGAATGAAGTTCTTACCTAAGAGAACCAAATGTTCAACAGTGTACATCTCTTAGTTGACGACGCGACGGCATACACGATACAGTTATTATCAATACATCCGTTTAAAAATATATCAGCTCTATAGTTGCATCGTGCAAACAAGTTCCGAATATTTTTTTGCGTCTCATCCAAAAAAGCAATCTTCAAAGAGGCAATAGCAAGAGGATTCCATGCATATTTATTGCCGACCTCTAAACCGTTTCTCGGGTAATTCGGTACAAGCACAGCGACATTATTTTTGTAGTAATTTCGGCGAATGTCCTTTAAAATATTCAGAGCGCTATAGCAGGGCCCATTAACGTGCCCGGGCGCAATTCGGAGCGGGGTCTCGTCCGCAAATGGCGGTGATATCATTAAGTGACCCCCACAACTATCCTGTGTCCCGCAAATTTTTCCCAATATTACACCGGAGAGGTATTCCCGACACGAAACAAACGGAGCCCTTTTATATTTTAGTTTGCAAAACAATTGCATCTCAGACAATATCGCCAGACTTTACCGACTGAGATGCCATTAGATAAACGATGTTACAATTTTTGTCTTCAAAACATTCAAGCATTTAAACGCAATAATTAAAAGAGCCAAAAATGTATATAACTGGCGCACTTTCACGTTTAGGTAAAACGCTTTCATCTTAAACAAAGGAGAAAAGCAATTTCAAATCTGTTTTAAGTTCATAAAATTTATCTAGTCTGAGTAAACAAAAGGTAAAAAAGATTACAGTAATAGAATTTGTGCCATCAAAATTATGGCGCTGGTTTCAAACGTCGTCTCGCAAAATAGATAACGAATTTTCGCAAGAAAAAGGAAACTTCCCCTATCTTCAGTCTACACAAAATATGTGTCGCGATACGAAGATAGGTGTACGGAATTCCTAAGTAAACTTGTGCGAGGGGATTTCTCAGCCGAAGAAATAACGGTGAAAACTCACTAGCTCCGAACAAACGCATGCCAGAGTGGCACGCTTCTTTCAGATGTGCAGAGGAAATTACAAGGCGTACCGTGCGCCACAATGCAAATTTGAATTTATGAACTTTTATAACAGTTTTATATCCTTTTCAAGGCATTCTCTTTAACATTTAAAGTTTAAATATTTCTTAACTAAATGGTGTCCGCGACTTCATCTGCGGGGATTTCTTTTTTTTCTGGTATGAAAAGTATCTATCCATAATCCGACTTTGCAAAATTTCGTCAAAATCGGTTCGGTAGTTGAGCAAAAGGAAAAGGTAACAGACAGACGGAAAAACTCGCATTATATTAACAAGTATTAATTTCTATTTAGGACATCTTATAGGCAGCGGTAGCTTCAGGACTCAAATACACAAAACGCGCGATAGCAGTGTTCCAGTACAGAAACTGCACAGCAAGCGGCAGTCGGAACTGGAACTCCAGCAGAACGCGTTACATCCATGTATGTTTTGTAGTACAAAGAAATCACGTGACTCGACTAACTATAGCGTTTGACGCCCTCTGGTTCAATTTGGCTCCTCGTAGGACGTACTCGTAGGTGCATAACAATTTATATCTTCTAGAGAACCACGTGACTGCCTCGTTGGTCTAGTGGTTAGCATAGTCGACTGCGGATCACGAGGTCCTGGGTTCGATTCCCGGTCGGGCATAAAAGTTAGGTATTGGGTTTTTCAATCAAGAAATTCTCAGTGCCAGCCCGGAGTTAGAAGTTGGCGGTGTTTCACCCCCGTGCCTCGGAGAGCACGTTAAGCCGTCGCCCGTCGGTCCCGGTTATTATCACTAACATGATAATAGTCGTTAAAGCCCGCCAACCCGCATTGGAGCAGCGTGGTGGGTCTAAGCTCTAATTCCCGCTCTCCTATGAGAGTGGAGGCCCAGTGCCCAGCAGTGGGACGTTAATAGGCTGTAGTGAGAGAACCACGTTGGACAAGCGGCCGATGCTCGCACACTATCACAGGTTCTATTTTTGTCAGCAAATTTTCAGTGATTCCCAGTTCACAATGAAAAAAATAAGTACTAGCTAATAATGCCCGCGACTTCGCGACTTCGTCCGCGAGGATTGAGGTTTATTGGTGATAAAAATTCCTATGTGTTATTCCAGACTATAATCTATCTCTGTGCCAAATTTCATCCAGATCCGTTCAGCCATTCTATCGATAGTGAGTAACAAAGATGCATCCATCCATTATCCATCCATAGCCCGCCAACCCGCATTGGAGCAGCGTGGTGGGTCTAAGCTCTAATTCCCGCTCTCCTATGAGAGTGGAGGCCTGTGCCCAGCAGTGGGACGTTAATAGGCTGTAGTGATTATGATGATGATCCATCCATACATCCATCCATCCATCTAAACTTTCGCATTTATAGCTTATAGAAAAAAGCTTCAAGCAAACATTTAAAAGTAAAACGCAACAATGAGATACGCTCTCTCAGCTCCCATCCTCCTAGTTTCTAAGAAATTGTTTTTGCCAATTCAACAGCATAAAATTTTAATACAAAATGACGGTATTGTTTTCATTCGTTTTCATTCTGTAGCTCTGGAACGGATAAGTTAAAATATTGTGTCTGTGCAAAATCATTTTGTAACTGGTATTTTTGGTTTAATCATTACTTTCCTGACTTAGTAGAATAGGTAGGATACTACAACAGTGTCAACTACATACTATCTTGCATTAAAATTCCTGTTCGAGTCACCATACACACTCAACGTAATTGTCAGGGATATAAATAAAATGCTGATGATTTATTGTGTTACGGACTGGGATACGTATAATTTAATCTTAGCCAAAGTTATTCCGGCGGTAGGAAATCAAGGAGGCGGGTTATAAACTAAGAACTGTAACGTCAAGCACGTTATATATTAGTCCGAGCAATTTAAAGTTAGTTGTGGGCTTGCAAATAAGCGAGGGGTTGGGACCGCAACTCGGTCCACCCGCGCCAAATTACAGACCGTCAACTCGACTCAAGTAACCTGTTGACACTATGTTAACTTGTGATATTTCTCACTGCCTTTGTTTGCAGAGGACACAACTTAGATCGAGGTTATCATAACTGAGAGTATCCGGCGATCGCCGAATTGATTGTTGTGTTGAAAGGGAAGTGGATAAGAAAGTTATTGAATTTGTTGTTAGTTGTAGAAGAATTTCATTTTTGCGTGTCGAGGTATTAGGTATATTAAATGTTTATTTTAGTTGACTGGATGGAAATATTGATAAACCATTGTGCAGAAAGAAGCTAAATACAATCTACATAATTAAGCAGATTTAGTGGTTTAGGTTACTTTTCCATTGAGGCGGAAATGAGCGGTCCGGAGTTATAAAATGAGGTAGGTAATTCCACTTAAACGGACGCGCGCTGCACGTATTCTCGTCGCTCCGCTCGTCTTTGCCTCAATGGAAACGCAGCATTAAACATTACTGTCATGGAAGTAGGAGTTATCTATTAAAGGTCCTAATTCCACGATAACTGTACAGTACTGACATTGTATGTCGATCATTCAGTAGGTATGCTATAGACAAAGGTAGCTGTAGCTTAGGTATAAGACAGAATTGTTTGATTTTACATAGTCTGCCTCGAAGTCGTTTCCTCGGCTCAGAGGATTCAGCCCCGCTGCTGCGCCGGTTTAGTTTGAAATTTCATTCTTTCGAACACCATATCTCGACTTCGTCCGGAAATCTACTTTACATTTTTCATCCTAATGGCCATTGGGAGAAAATTGGAAAAGGAATTTCGAATTCTTATTTTTGTCTTACGGCTATCCGAGAGCCCTATTAGAATATAGGAACTAATCATGTGTTAAGACTACTATTGCACGTGACTTTATGAATTACTAGCTCATGCTCGCGACTTCGTCCGCGTGGATTGAGGTTTTTTGGTTAGCCTATGTGTTATTCCAGATTATAATCTATATCTGTGTCAAATTTCATCCAGATCCGTTGAAAAATGTAATGTAGTGCGAAAATAAAACATAAAAACTTTTAGTTACTTATACGATTAATGCAATATGTGTAAAAAATGTCGTGGGAATAAACAAATGTTGTTAAATTCATTCGACAGTGAGTCACGTTTAATGAAACCACAATGGTGTTATTACTACATTTTGATATTTTTGAAAATTGCGTCAGTATTAATTAGCAAATGCGGCAGTAAAGTCTGTTTTTAAACACTAACCGCAACCCCAGGTAAAAAATGGTCATGCACTGTTTTCCTGGAATCCCGAAGGGGTGAGAAAGGGGGCATAATGTGGCAACTGCAGCCCTTGCAGAGGGTTCGACCACGGATGATGCCTATGGTGCCGATGACCTCTATCGATTCGTCCATTTCTACGAACTGAGTTAATTGCAAATTGCGTTTGATTGTTGTTTCTGATCAGAATCTTAGCGTAATAATATACCTACTACAGTCTGACATACACCGAAATTAAAAAGTATAATATGTAATTAAAGGGTAAAATTTTTTACTTTTATTATTACAACTAGCGTGTTACTTTATTGTTATTAAAGTGAGATTTGAATAGATTTTAGTCTATTACATAACTTTTTTTATCATTAATGTTCTATCATCATCTTTTATGTTTGATTCTATTATCTGTGTTCTGTGTTTTGTTGCAGTAAAGTTTTATATTTCTAATTAGTTTTCTTTGAAACTCTACCGTAGAGTTTACGACCTAAATGATATAAACTTTATAATCTCCACATGTAAGACGTCTCTGAACTCGTATGTATCTACATACTATTTTGCCTGGTGGGAGGCTTCGGCCGTGGCTAGTTACCACCATCCCGACAAACACGTGCCGTCAAGCGATTAAGCGTTCCGGTACGACGCCGTGTAGAAACCGAATAGGGGTATGGGTTTAATATGACTGCCATGCCCCTAACAGGTTAGCCCGCATCATCACTTACCATCAGGTGAGATCGCAGTCAAGGGCTAACTTGTGGTGGATAAAAAAAAAAATTAGGAATCTTGATGAATATTACAGCAGGTAGGTATGTTTTCTGCGACCTTGTCACCATAATAAAACATAAGTTGCGAATACCGGCGGAAAAATCCTCAATACACTAGGAATTACGATCCACTGAATATTTCTGACAACGACATCACAATGTTCATTTAAAATACCAAACAATCTGGTATCATTTTGTTCATGAAACTTCTAGGTGCTCTTGCTGTTATAATTAATGTAAATATTATAATAATACTACCTGTTGCCCGCGACTTCGTCCGCGTCAATTTCTGTTATTATGATCGCGAGATCCAGTCGCGGACATTCTTAGATCATTTAAAGAGGAATAATTCTTTAATACATATTTTTTGGGTAACTTGAACCGTTTACGCAGCGCACGCAACGGAAGCCCTCAAATAGGGATAATTTTCCCCGTTGTTGCAACATTTTTCACTGATGCTTCGCTCCTATTGGTCGCAGCGTGATGTTATATAGCCTAAAGCCTTCCTCGATAAATGGATTATCCAACACAAAAAGAATTTTTCAATTCGAACCATTAGTTCCTGAGATTAGCGCGTTCAAACAAACAAACTCTTCAGCTTTATATAATAGTATAGATATAGATAATCGTTTTATAATTTCTTAGTGCTTATTAACAAGGTCTTGATCAGAGGGAAGATTCGTTTTTCCTAGGTGTCGAATTTTGTATTACGGTAGGTACTTTTAAACAATTCACTAAATATAAGGGAAGTATTGTCATCAATGTTTTCAACCGGGTTGTCGTCTTCTGGACGTCATTGCAAAATGTTTTTAAACACTAACTGCATTTTATTATATTTCCAATTATATTTTAAGAAAATACTTTGCTGGTAATGGGTCTATTGCAACTGAGAAAATCTATATACCAACATATACACTCAGCACACGATCCAAGCGGCATTACGAGCAAAACTGAGAACATTTGTGGTTATAAGCATATTTGATAAGGACAATCAAAATCCCCTAAAACGACGATTTGACAACAAAGCCATCATAATATGCCAACCTAACAAACAGAAAAATCGTTCAAACCGCCGCGCAGTTCGGAAAGCGAATACTAGTCAGGTCATGACCTAAATTGGGGCGTCTTTTTTGTTTTTACAAAACGTAAACTTGCTATTTATTAGGGTAGGTTGTGTTGGTCGATTGTTCAAGTTTCAAGAACGGTACGCAAGGGAGCGGGCGTGGTTCCTTGCGAGCCAGAGGTTCCGAGTCGTGGTCCGCTTGTCTTAATTTAGTGCGGTGTTAACCATGGCCCGCAGTTTGTATTCATTACCCACCTGGCTACCCCTGCAGAATTTAATGCCTTCCAGAATCACTGCTCTCATTTACCACTAATCAAATATTTATTTAATTGCTGGGATATGGGATCTTGAAATTTAATGCCTACAGAGTAATTAGTTACAGATTACACTGTTTATAATATATTGTATTCTCTGTTGTTTACGTATTCATGAAAACAGTTTGTTTGTCTATTAAGAATTGGATACATAAAAACACCATCCACTCATACAACACAATCACTTCATTCATAATGTATTTGTTAGATTTAGAAGTGCTCAGAAAAAAGTTGCATCCTGAGAAAAACAACGAAGGGCTTAGAAACTTTGTTATGGGGAACAAGTAGTACCTAGATACTTGTCTAGTCTCCTAACTGCCCGAATAAAGTCCCATAAAATTGAAGCAACTGCTTCAAAGATTGCTGGACATACAAAATAAAGCAAATCTTTTGTTACATCCAGTTGTTTGTAGGTAAAATAAGTTTTCAAATAAGTCGGAAAAATAAAAAAATGCTTATTTTTCTGCAAAACTTAAACTAAAAAAGATTTGCGAAAACAAAACGCTGTGCTGCTGGGAGCTACGAAGAGAATTAAAATATATTTGTCTATTTCGCTGTTTTCAACTTCTTGACACCCAGCGGTGCACGGAATTAATTTAATTACAAATCCGTTTACATCTTTTGCTGGGAATTGCTAAAATAACGAACTAAAGTAATTATATTGCATATTTTACATTGTGATTAATATTTAAAGTAACTACCTGAGTCAAAAGTTTAAAGAAACATTGGTCATTATTTAGGATCGTAGGTTAGCCTGAACGGTGATGAAAGTTGAAATTAATTAAAATCCATACTATCAAATAAATATCAAATAAATGTTATAAATGCGAAAGTTTGGATGGATGGATGTATGGATGGATGTTTGTTACTCAACCACGCCCGAACGGCTTAACGGATCTGGATGAAATTTGGCAAAGAGGTAGATTATATTCTGGAATAACAGAGACTACTTTTATCCCGGAAAACTAAGGAGTTCCCGCGGGAACCAAAAAACCTCAATCCACGTGGACGTAGTCGCGGGCATCAGCTAGTAATATTATAAATGCGAAAGTGTGTCTGTGTGTCTGCTACGATTTCACGGCCCACCTATTTAACCGATTTTGATGAAATTGGTACAGGGATAGTTTATATCCCGGGGAAGGACATAGCCTACTTTTTATCCCGGAAAATCAAGGAGTTCCCGCGGGAATCGAAAAAATTTAGTCCACGCGTCCGAAGTCGCGGGAATTATCTAGTTCGTAAATAAATTCGTACCTACTTGTCAATAAGCGATGTACAATGTTTAATCATTTCATTTCACTCCTCATAAGCCATAAGATAATAACGAAATTACATCTGCTCATGATTATGTTTTCAAAGTTTAAAAATGCATTTGTTATCATTAGTTAAGACCACTTTTAACGTCTGATGTATAATAGCTATTTATGCAACTGTATCGTAATGACTAATTACGTACAGTTGCATACAAGATTTTATCTACGACAAGGACGTCTTTATAATTTTTTACTTTATAAATTAATAAAAAAGTCAAATCAATCAAGTGCCAGAACCCAGAGCCGCTAAGCTATAGGTATCCTATTTAGGTATGAAGATAACCATATCGATACAGCTACGACTCATAACGATACAGCTCCCATACAACGAACTGTATCGTTATGAGAAGCAAACACGAAAGAGGGTTCAATTCGATATAGTTGTCAAATTCGAAATTGGAACTTTTCGATGCTGGAGTAGATAAAGTTTGTTACTCCATGGTCCAAATCGATGGTATGGATTCCATTAAAAGTCATGTTATCTGAACTAAACACACAATGCAAAATAATACTATAATTTCTTATAATTAGGTTACTTATCACTACAAAAACGTACTCGGCGTTTTTAAATCGCTTGGGTATACCGTATTGTTTATTCCGGGCATATAATATGATGAAGCAATTATCCTTGACTGTAAGTTATTTTATTGCGGGCCCGGGTCGAGCCGGGCTCGCAGCGGCATATTTACGGTATACGGGACAGTCTTAACACGTTTGTTTGTATGTTATGCAGAGTTATTCCTATAAATATTTGTTACGTTGTTATTCGCACCAACGCACGTATTTCCGGAAGTTTGATACTATTGTCCCAGAGCCGTGTGCAATCTATGAATCGCAAACATAATATTGCAGTTCAGCATTCACGTGATAATGCATATCGTGCACATTATGGTAAATCATGTTTTTGGTCTGATTATGATTCAATAGGTAAAAGATAGACTCGGCGTCGTGTGACAAAGACTGACTAACTGGACAGGTTATTTTTGGCAGTTGGTACACAGATTGACGGATCAAAGTTTGATGATAGAGCAGATGCTATGAAAGGTGATTTAAAGTTTATCAAACGCTTGTAGACTATAGTATCACTACACTACAAAACCAGGTGTTTGTTGTTTTAGCAAAACATGTTCGAACAAAGTCGTACCGCCAACCGATTTAACTTCCTGGTACGATGCCCGTGTAAAAGTCAATTTGGGGAATGGGTCGTAGGGGGATTGAGAAGGTATTGCTAAATTGGTAATTAAACAAACGTGCGAGAAATAGAAAACGAAATAGTTTTCTAGATCTTTTGGTTAGAAAAAAAAAAACACAATAAAGGACGCACCCGTAAAATGGTAAATAACTAGTTCAATGGAGAGTTCATATACTGTTAAATAATAGTCAATTATAACAAAAGTGCGGGAAGAAGTACCTAAGGCATAAAGGTGTCTGTTATACCCAGTAGTAATATAAACATTGAGTTAAAGGAGTTCTCTTAAATAATATGTCCCAAGACTCGCAACCTAACTTTGAAATATAGTTGCGTTGCAACATATACTGTTTGTCAAAGGACGAGGGGTTGATGAGTGAAGAGCGTAACTGGGTAAGGCAAAACATGCATTATTGTTAAGAGTAAGCAAAGTTTTTAGGATTAATAGGCTAGCTGTTAAACCTTCCATAGTCCCAACCGTCACTTAGCTAGCCCATATAAAATTTTGGCTATGCATGTAAGTTCGCAATATATACTATACTATAGTTGCCAGACAATGTACCTATATTATAATACATGCAATTTAAAATCCTCTATAGTTTCTCAAATTAAAATTTACAACCAGGTTGTGACCGCGTCTCCATCTTGCGATTCTAGTCCTGAACTCCCATGGTAATTCAGGGACCCTATCTAGAAAAAACACTATCGAAAATACAAAATTTCAGCCTGAGCATTCGAGCCGTTTCCGAGGAACCATTTTAACCCTGAATTCCCGCGGGAACTAAACTTGGAAACTTAAACATTATCTTCCCAAGCCAACTTAGGAATTACACAGTGAAATATCATCTAAACCTATCTTTATCATTGTTCTTTTTTATGAAATAATAATAATTAACTCCGAAATTTCAGCCAAAACGTTAGAGCCGTTTCCGAGAATTACCCTGAATTACCGCGGGAACAAGACTTGGAAACTTAAACTTTGACAAAATACAAATCCAAATCGTTAAAGGCGTTTTTAAAAGATCAATTACCTACCATATTAGGTAGGTATATATTGTAAGTACCTACCCATATATAAATATTATTTATTTAAAAAATTGCTCATTTATAAAAAAATTAGGACAAAAAGCGAAGCAAGTTCTCGTATTTTTATTGTGTAATCTGATATGTGTTTTAAATAAATAATTGCGGCAGCGCGTGCCGAAATTAATTCGCTGTATGACCCATGAAGGTTAAAAGCGAGTATGAGCATCAGATTTCAGCCCGTCAATCAGTTTTACCTCTGAAATGTGGAGGGTTTACATCAAGGGTCCACCTAAGAGGAGTTTATATGTTCTTAGTTGAAACCAACCTTAATTAGTCAAGTTTATTTATACACACAATAAAACTTTACTCATAAGTAAATGCTCTGCACCCGTGGCGTTTTAATCAGGGCAACTTCAACATTTTACTGGAATAGCGAATAGTGGAGATAATTATTTGATTAACACGTTGTACTGTAAGTTAAGTTAATTTATTACCTACTTATTGAAACTAAATGTCAGGGCAATAATTTGAAAATAAACACTCTTTTAAAACATTGCTTTTGTGTTAGTGATAAATGCGACGTCCTTAATATCATTGCAAGAAGAAAGGGTACTAGGCAAAATCAAAACTCCATATAGTCAGTTTTAACATCACCATCATACCTGTTTTGGTCACTGCTGTTTGGCAGAATCTAACTTTACGAATTGTCAAAACAAATAAAAGACAATGTGTTAGAAGCTGTTGGCAAAGAGGATTTACAAAAATTAATTTAAAATTAATTGGTAACCGATTCGATAAAATTAATCAGGATCGGCCAGAAAATCGCTGAAATGGTCACATTCCACGTTCTGGCAAATCGCCAAAAATAATAATTATTGTGGCTTCTTTTACCTATTTATGTAAGTAAATACTAGTGACTGTTATACGATCCATAAAGATACTAGGATTATTTTTTAGGATCATAAATTTAATTTGACTTTTTTTTTTCAATCAATCAATCAATTTATTTATTTTCCCAATTACATAGCATTACATTTTTACATACATCATATTAAAACAGTAACAATAAAGGGACTGGTGCTTGAGCTAGGTAATAAACCTTTGTTTCAAGACACCAGGCTCCTTCCCGAGTATAATCTATATATATAAAATTCAAAGTACTGACTGACTGACTGACTGACTGACTTATATATCAACGCACAGCCTAAACCGCTAGGGTTAGAGACTTGAAATTTTGACAGTAGCTTCCTTTTGTAACGTAGGCGCTCACTAAGGAAGGATTTTTCAAAATTCCACCCCTAAGGGGGTGAAATAGGGGTTGAAAGTTTGTATGAAAGTCCGTCATTTCTCAAGTTATATCCATGAAACTAAGTATATAAGTTATCGGTAAAAAATAAAGAAATACGTGTTTCACAGTTTTTGAAAATTCTACCCCCGAAGGGGTAAAATAGGGGATGAAAGTCTTTCATTTCTCAAGATATTTCTCAAGTTGTATCAACAAAACTTGGTATTTTGGCTTTAGGTAATAAATAAAAAAGTACGTGTGGCACAGTTTTTCAATATTCCACCCCTAAAGGGGTAAAATACGGGTTGAAAGTTTGTATGAAAGTCCTTCATTTCTCAAGTTATAGTGATGAAACTTAGCATTTGGGCTTTCAGTTAAATATGCAGAAATTTGACCCCCAAAGGGGTGAAATAGGGTATGAATATCCTTCATTTATCAACATATTTTTCAAGTTATATAACAACAAAACTTGGTATTTTGGCTTTCGGTATACTATAAAGAAGTACACGTGTGTAACAGTTTTTCAAAATTCCACCCCCAAACGGGTAAAATGGGGGTTATAAGTTGGTGTAAAAGGCCGGCTTTTTTTAAGTTAAATAGCCGTGAAACTTGATATTTGGGCCACCGGTTTAAATTATGAAATACGTAATTCACAGTTTTTATAAATTCTATCCCAAATGACGTTATATAGTCCTTCAATCACGCCGCAACAGAGCAACGGATCGACGCGTTTTTTTTTAATGGGTTCTTCCCGGAAATTTAAGGAATGCCTATGGGAATTAAAAAACTTATGCAACGCGAACGAAGTCGCGGGCGTCCGCTAGTCACTAATAAAATAATATGACTAACTTAATAAGTGTTGTAATAGGCATGATGACTGATTTTGAAAAATGGTCAGATTATGTTCGGAAGTATCTACTATTTCGAAAAAATATCTTATTTCAGTAGAAAAATAAAGTTTGGTAGATAAAATTAGCATTTGAAATTTAAATTTTAAAATTCACGCCAAAACGTTCGGCGGTGTCATGGCGTCGTTGTGACGTCACTATTGTTTTTACCAATGTACTCTGTGCAGTGTGCAGTAAGCAATAGTGTGATTTTCAAAGCTCGAAAACAAACAATTGTGACGTCATTCGCTTCTTTGTGTTTTATGCAATATGGCGGATTGCTGTATTTTATAGTTTTATTTTATCAATATAAATAGCAATCTGACTCGAAATTGAAAAATAAATACGTTTTTTATAATCCATGAATCCTATTTCATTAGATAAATTCATAATTTCATTGATTCTTGGTTACTGTCATCATGCCTATTGTAATTGATTTAGATTATTAGCTTTGTTGTAAAGAAAGCTACCTAGGAAGCATGGAAAACGGTGTGCAAACGATTTCTTAAATTTTCTTGTGGAAAAGGCTTTGTAATTGCGTCTCCTATCAGTGTTATTAGTCTTGTCTTCATTTTGAGCATGAAATCTCATCATAAGTTGCTGAATAAATAATTTTCGTACCGACAAGACTTTGGTCTCTTTATACAATTGAACTGTAGGATAGTGGTACGGTATAAAGCGGCTTACCTTTAGTAGTAGTCTTTGTGCTCTTTCGAGCTGCATCATGTGTGTCTTAGCTGCCCCACCCCAAGTATGCCTACTAAGCCTCCAAAGCCCTACCAATGCGCTTGCTAGAGCAAGCTTATGAGTTGGATTTGTATCATTAAATAGTCAAATATAAAGGATTTTTTCCTTAAAAATGCAACAAAACAATAATTTAATAGTACGCCAAGACGAGCCAAAGGAACGGGGCAATACCTGCCTGTTCTGGAATATCATTTTACATAGCCTACGCCATGATATATCCCTGCCAAATGCCATATATAAGTGTTGTACCTACTTAATTAATTAATGATGGATCTTTTTTGTAGTTTACGTTGAAATAATAATATTATGCGAGTGTAAGACTGTTCATTAGTTTTAGATAACGCCAATGAACACAATACACTTAAAGAATTAATTAGAAGGTAAGTGTTGCAAGAAAGTATTATAGTTTTTATGGTGAAGGATTCCCAATAAATTAAGGCGACAAGTTGTCTGCGTGTAGGAAAGCAAATTAGGTAGTCTAGAGTAAACGATTTATGGCGAAGTTGCGACACTGAGAGACCACATAGGGACGTGCAATGAACGTTGTTTTATCCTATGTCCCTTGACAGCTCAATTACCTAGTACTTTAAAACAGTTTACATGTAACAACAAAATTCATTAAAACTAACGTAAGGACTTTTTTAAAAACCCGTGAGAGTTTGATGATTTTACATGTTCTCCATCCATCCATCTTCATCTCCAGAATGTGCATTATTCCTGAGCCACATATCGATTCGTTTCGTTACAGCAGTATATCCGTGATAAGTTAAGTGACAGATAGATAGACAGACACTTTAAGTAGTATATTATGAATTATTTAAAAACCTTTATAGGTACCAAAAAAACATTTTTGTATTTAAGAGCACCTACTACCTACCTACTTGAATATTCAATTCAAGTACTAGGTAGGTGAGTAGGTACACGCACAGTGTAAAGGTTGGATTTATTATATACCTAGTACGGTATATTGTAGGAATAATGACGAGGAAAAAAGTTCAAAGACAATGTAACGATGAAAGAATTTTATAGACAGTATTTCTTACAGATCCGACTGTTATTAAAAGTAAGATTTTTACGAACTAGCGAGACGCCGAATTGTGGCGAGATCCGCCCTCTGGCGTGCCGCTAACACTCCTTATAAATACTGGTAAGCCCCCGGCTTTTGTGGCTAATCTTTCGCGTGAAGATCGCTATTATACCGCTATTTATTATTTTTACCCGTATTTTTCTTTCCTTAAGTCAAGTCGAAACGTGCTTCATATTCTTAAAGATTAAAATTTTTTTCAAGCTCTCATTTATATTTAAGTGTTGCTGAAAAATTGAAATAACTTACTTTTCACATGTTCTCATAATTAAGTTTTTGAAACAATTTTAAATTTTAAATTATGGTAATTTGGCCACTGGTTTTAATGCTTAATATTTTCAGGACTGAAGTTTATGACTTCCCGTGCTAAATTTCATGAAATTGCCAAAAGATGTACTAATTCTTGTTTACGTACAAGTATTTATTTACTTTAATTTCCTCCTACTAAAAATTAAAAAAATGTTGAAATAAGAAAGTATAAACTCCATGGTAATGTATTATTATGTACCTATATATAGGCACAGAATACTAACAATATCATATCAGGTATGTAAAATAACGTTAACCTGACAAAAAAACCTGCATAATACTTCTCAAAAGGTTTACGAGGTACTTACTTATTTTTTCATTACCTTATGAAACGAAACTGGCGTAAAGTGGATACACTTTACAGGCATTTGTGCATAGCGAAAACTTTCTCCCCAAACCGTACTGGCATGTTAAGTTAGTAGAAAAAGTATAAAACTTCTCGTTATGGTATGTAGAACCTTGGTAAAGTAGTGAGGGCCTTAAGTAGAGCTACAGACACAGCGTCTTGTGCAACGTAGCATTGCGTCTACGACGATATATAGACACGCTATATTTAGGAATTTACGAATTAAATTAGGAATAAATTACTGTACCTTACCTGTAACGAGAACAAAATATGCCAATTACAACCTTCAAGAAATGTGCGACATGAAATGATTGGCAATTTTTTTATGCTCGCTCACTTTTCATGATAATCTGGGAGTAATAATTAGTTCTTACTATTTCATTCAACATCTGCAAAACTATGTAAGCCGCTGCCGCTGTCGCAGTCGCAAATCCTTATAAAATTATGTGGTCGCAAAGGACGCTAAGGAAGTTCACCTGAAAAGTCGTATCGTGTGTACGTGTGCTTAGGCAAAACGAAGTAATAACAAAGTGCGGCGGTCGGGGCGTTAGCTCGCGAGTCGCGACGCACAACGCCCTCCCGACAGTCGGCGCTGAACCCTTAAATTAGCGTTAACGGTTAAGTTAGACCACTTAGCTTCTTCGAGTTTTGTTTGTAGACCCGTAAATATTCTACGTAGCGCACTTACAATATGGCCGTTCGCTTTGTGAGTGAGTATAAGCCGCTCTTGTTGTTGTCTTATGAATGCAAATAATACTTTAAGTGTCAATTTGACGCAATAAATTATGCATAGAATTAAGTATATAAATTAGTATAATGTATGATTTAACGTGGCCGTTCAGAATTCCGCGGCGAGAGTGGAAAATATTTTTTATTGCTTAAAGGTACCTTTTTTAAGTCAGAGAAAGTAGAGCTTGATTGCAAGGGTATGGCAATTTATTTACCCCTAATAATTTTTTACGAGTTTGCTACCGGTAAATATACCGGCAATGATGATAATATCTGGTTACAGTCGAAGTTTTCCACCAAGCCAAGATTTTTGATACGCGATTTTTGATATTTTTAATTTATTCCAATTCTTTAATTGATTTTTGAATCATTGTAAGGACAAATGCATAGCGCTACATGGTTTCTGATACTGAAACTCAGGGCCACCGCCGTGGGGTTATAGATTAAGAAAATTAATACGTATTTTTACGAGCTGTGTTTATCGGAATATTGTATTGTACTCCCCTACTATAGGAAATATATGTGGTAGGTACTATCTCTGGTACGCCCATAATATATTTCCTTAAACAATACAATAAGGTGTTACGTTATTAGGAAGTATCTCGTTTTCTACCACAGTGTGGCCTACAATGTTTCGTTATATTTTTTATCTACTCCAGCATCGAAAAGTTCCAATTTCGAATTTGACAACTTTAACGAATTGAACCCTCTTTCGTGTTTGCTTCTCATAACGATACAGTTCGTTGTATGGGAGCTGTATCGTTATGAGTCGTAGCTGTATCGATATGGTTATCTTCATAAATAGGATACCTATAGCTTAGCGGCTCTGGGTTCTGGCACTTTTGGTTTTTATTAATTTATAAAGTAAAAAATTATAAAGACGTCCTTGTCGTAGATAAAATCTTGTATGCAACTGTACGTAATTAGTCATTTTAATTCTCGTACTATCCTATTTTGATACTCGGCAAGCCTCGTATCAAAAAACAGCACTCGAATTAAAATGACCCTCATTACGATACAGTTGCATAAATAACTATTATTTCATTCATTCGTTAGGTATTGCATTACTATAACACACTTATTCGCACACCGAGACGCAGAGGTAGAACACCAGTTTGAGTGCGTGTTGAAATTGAGCAGATCCATTAATTCGATTTCGCGGTTATTTTAGCTTTAGCGGACCGCAGGTGTTTCTGCAATTGTAACTGAAAAGTGAGATTTAAGCACTCGCGATTTATTGCATTATCAACTCACAACCAGAGATAATTTACATAGTACGATTCATATTTTTATTGGCTTATGTTATATCAGCATTAGTACAGTCAATACCTCCGTGCCTCGGCGAGCACGACCGTCGGTCCCGGTTATTATCACTCACATCTGATAATAATCGTAACAAAAACTTAAGAGTTTAAAAACTCGGCCGGTTTCTGAATTGAGAATTTCATGTTGAGTCTGTCTCAAAGACTACTTACGGACTAAATAAGCAAATTTTTGTTTCTGAATTGATATTGGGCCGGTTTCTGAATTAAGCATTCAAGCAAAAACAGCAAGTTCCAACTCTCAAACCTTACACAATATCAATTCAGAAACAAAAATTTGCTTAATTAGTCCTTAAGTAGTCTTTGAGACAGACTCAACATGAAATTCTCAATTCAGAAACCGGCCGTTAGCCCACCAACGAGGCAGCTAGCTCACCATATAATTATTCATCGAAGATTTCAACGTGCAACTCCGATCAATACGATATCTCTATTGCTAAGTGATTGTGTACTGTGTTTGCACATCGAAGCAGAGTATCGGTTGGAGTGCGTAGTATTGAATACCAGTGGTCAGTGGAGGCTATAACTCGATTTCGCGGCTATTTTGGCTCACGTGAGCAGTGCAGGCCGCAGGTGCTGCCGTGCAGGGTCTTCAATTGTGACTATTAAACTGAACAACGATTTTGAGCAGTCGCCCTTTACCTCCAATTAAGTATGGTTAAGTTTTGCACTTCTTCTTAAGAATAAAAATAAATCTATAGCTACTCTAATAATTCCTAATGGGTGTTCTGTGTGGTATCTATTGTTATTAAATAAATTGTAACTTATTGTTGTGGAATACTTTATCCTCATTTAAAATCTGTTTCTAAGAAGATACAAACTACTAATATAACAACATAAAAATTCAGGGTGAGTTGCCTTTTTAGCAGGCCTATTGCCCATTTTAGTTTAGGTATGAACTGTTCCTATACTATGACGCAATAGTACTGTCTTTACGTTGTATAACAGAGATTAAGTAACCACAGGAGTTTCACAGATACTAGTGGAATTATTTGTATAGTATGCTTATAACTAAATTACATGTTAAATGATAGGCCTAGGTACATAAGAATAGTGAATTACGTTTCCAAAAATCTAATTGCCCACCGTTTGACGCCACATCGGTCCGCGTAGCCGGTGACTTTGTATAACAAATAACCGGCAACGTCTTTGACTGTACGAATTAATCAGCAGCGGATGGCATATTTTAGTTAGACGGTACAGGTGCGCAGTTCGCTGCAACTTCGATTAATTCCCATAACGAGGCAGGTCCATCACGCGCGCGCTCGTTTGTCTCTGGACCAGCTATAAATACATCAGCGCACTTGCAATTTAATCCGTCCTTTTCCGCTTCGGTGACACCGTATTCAAACAATGCGATTGGATCCGAAGTCCGAACGGCAGACAGGGGACGAAGAAGGCAAGCCCTCTTGTCCCCATCACTTGAAGGCAAGCTTTGACTTTTTAGGGTTCCGTAGCCAAATTTGGCAAAAACGGAACCCTTATAGATTCGTCATGTCTGTCTGTCTGTCTGTCCGTCCGTATGTCACAGCCACTTTTTTCCGAAACTATAAGAACTATACTGTTGAAACTTGGTACGTAGATGTATTCTGTGAACCGCATTAAGATTTTCTTACAAAAATAGAAAAAAAAACAATAAATTTTGGGGGTTCCCCATACTTAGAACTGAAACTCAAAAATTTTTTTTTTCATCTGACCCATTCGTGTTACCCATACATCTATGGATAGGTCTTCAAAAATGATACTGAGGTTTGTAATATCATTTTTTTTGACTTTATGCTTTCAGGAATAAGCTCTTTAAAGTTTTTAGGGTTCCATAATGAAACAAGGAACACATTACTAGAGTTTCGTCTAGTCCGTCTGTCTGACTGTATTATATCTTACAGCTATTTTAAAAATAAGCTATTAGAGCGTTGAAGTAGAAATCGGTCACCGCCACAAAAAGTCAGGGCACCTCATAAAGCAATAGCAGCTAAAAGACTATTATTATAGAAATAGAAATAGAAATAGAAATCTTTATTAAAGAAATTAACTTAAGTACAAATACAATAAATTCCTGCCCCCTAAACTAGGAGGACCCGTATCTTAGGGGCCAGCTTATGCTTATATATTTTATCTAAAAATTACCATAAGTAACTTATTACATGTTTAATGTTACGTGCGTTATATATTAACATTGTAACCACATTCTGAACCCTATTCAGACTCCCTTTTCAAGACTTAACCGTTTTTATACGTTTTTATGATCACATCTACCGTCTTTATTTCCAAGGTATAATAACAGTTCGTAGAAAATTTGCAAATTTGCGTACGAAGCGCAAAGCACTGGCGGGATCGTCTTTGTATGCAAATTTTATTACAGGAGTCTATTGAAGGACCACACAGAACTTGCCTATTGAGCCCAAGCATCTACTCCTACTCTAGTTATAGCAACCGGCTTCGTAATAAGAGACTGTGATCCGAACCTTTGACATTAAGTATGTAAAAATACTCCAGGAAAAGGTTTCCCTCTAGGGAGCATCCTGAGGAATTCTTAGATAAGTGCACGAGAGCTTATGAGCGAAGCTATAGTAGATTTTTAAACAGAACGATGGGGTTGCGGACCCAAATTATGCACGTTAATTTGGCAGCAACTAGTTCATTGTTAAAGTCTATTGAGCAGAAACTCGAACGGATAGCGGAGATGGCAATTCATAGTCAAATCTGTTCTAAACGTGTTAACATGGCTCCGAGGTTATTGCGGTGTACCGATCCGTGTGTCGGGCTATATGTGCATATATGTTTTATATAACCAAATTTACCTATATACTGTTGCATTGATATACGTAAGATGGCTTTTATGAATCTAGAGCGGACTTCGGTTATCCCCCTATTGTTAGGTAAAATTTATATCCTATGTTATGTGCACCAGAAATGTGATTTACAGTAGTTTATAAACTTGAATCAACTATCTCCATCAATCAAATAAAAATTATAAATGCGAAAGTTTGGATGGATGTCTGGATGGATGTATGGATGTATGGATGTTTGTTACTCAATCACGCGCCAACGGCTGAACGGATTAGGCTGAAATTTGGCGCAGGGATAGATTATAGTCTGGAATAGCACATAGGCTACTTTTTATCCCGGAAAATTAAGGAGTTCCCGCGGGAACCAAAATACCTCAAATGGATGTTTGTTACTCAATCACGCCAGAACGGCTGAACGGATCTGGATGAAATTTGGCACAGAGATAGATTATAGTCTGGAATAGCACATAGGCTACTTTTTATCCCGAAAAATTGAAAAGTTCCCGCGGGAATCAAACAAATGTATCTGTTCAACTGATTTTGATAAAATTTGGTACAGGGATAGGTTGTATCCCGGGGAAGGACGTAGGCTACTTTTTATCCCGGAAAATTAAGGAGTTCCCGCGGGAACCAAAAAACATCAAACCACGCGGACGTAGTCGCGGGCATCAGCTAGTATAAAGATAAATATTCAAAGGTTGCATGGTATGGTATACTAATATTATGAGAGTGTCATTCTGTATATCTGTTTCGTATTCATGGCCCACATTGATGTAGAATAATAGTACCTTGGCCCATGAGCCTAACTGATGACGGAACTGAGGTAGATTTCATCCATGGGACCGGCATGTGACTTTTAAAAAATAAAGACCCTACACCACGGGAGAACCCACGCGGAAAAACCCGTAAAGCCACACAAATTAGTGCATAATCTTGTTTAAATATACGTAGTATTTTATCTTAATTAAGCATATCATAATGGCATTGTCAATATGCATAAGTAAATTATGCGCGCTATTAGAATTTAGAGGTGACGATGTTTGGCGAATGAAATGGGGCACGGGTCGGCAGCGGCATGCGAGTGCGGCTTCGCAACTGACAGCATTCAATCACTCCGGAGAGAGACGTTCGCTACCGGATCCATCAAACTCAACCCTATTCACTGGACATAAAACACGTTCAATTCGTCGAATAGAGCGCGCCTAGAAGTACGTTCTCGATCGCCTTTTTGTACTCATACTGGTTCCATTCATAGAGACAGCGGCATGTTCTGAGGCGACAACGGAAAACAATTCATCATCAGCATCATCATCACTACAGCCTATTAACGTCCCACTGCTGGGCACAGGCCTCCACTCTCATAGGAGAGCGGGAATTAGAGCTTAGACCCACCACGCTGCTCCAATGCGGGTTGGCGGGCTTTAACGATTATTATCATGTTAGTGATAATAACCGGGACCGACGGCTTAACGTGCTCTCCGAGGCACGGGGGTGAAACACCGCCAACTCCCAACTCCGGGCTGGCACTGAGAATTTCTTAATTGAAAAACCCAATACCCAACTTTTATGCCCGACCGGGAATCGAACCCAGGACCTCGTGATCCGCAGTCGACTATGCTAACCACTAGACCAACGAGGCAGTGAAACAATTACGCCATTACAAAAGGCTTTAAGGATTCTAATTACGCGGGTCCTTTCATCCGTAGCCCCGATCCGATACGGAGCAGGCCCATTATCGTTCGCTATAAACATTTCTGGATTTCATATCCATGGCACGACCGGAGCCAGCCGCGCTTATTACCACCACGCTCAAAAAGAATAACATCGTTTTGGCACTTTTGACGCGGATTCCGGATGCCTCCGTTCATATTGTGACCCGTTAATATTCTGCACGGAGCATCCGACCTTTTTTATTTGTATCTAAAATTGAACATTTTGTTGCGACAACGGGCACGCGCGGCGCTCCCCTTCGCCGAAGAAGCGATAAAAATACGAAGATGCGAGAGTGTGGCAGCGGCAATCATGCGCACTAACGACTGCGCGCCCGTTTAATTCACACATCTGGTACAAATTGACACTCACTTGTCTTAGCTTATTGTATTTCGAGTGCAAAATCGACTTGATGAGTGTGGGAAAATATTTAAAAGGCAACGGTAGGCTAGGCTTTCTAGCGGTGAAAACGGTTTTGAATAAGGCCTCCCATTCGAATGGTCGACTGGTTCGAACACGGCATGATTATAACTTTTTGAAGTTATGCGTATTTTCATTAGATACCTATTTGCTTTAACGGCGAAGAAAAACATCGTTCTCAAAGGTGTGTTAATTCTACCACTTTGCACTAGGCCAGCGTTGTGGACTATGATCTAAATCTTTCTCATTCAGAGAGGAAACTCTTGATCAGTAGCGCGCCAGAGATATCTAATGAAACTGATGCTAAATCTATTATCTGTCTTTCTATTAAAAACTTACTTTACAAGTGTCTTTTGAAGGTCCAACCATAATCGAGTGAAAAAAGTAGGTGAAGAAAGATGTTTATGAAAAAAATTATATGTGCAAACTGGAAAACAGTAAACAGCGGCGAGCGATGAAAAAGTAAAGTTCTGAAAACAACAAACAACGAGCACGCTTGTCTGCAGCATTGGGTAGCCACCTCTGCAATTTACGGTCTCGTCATTATTCAAAGTTTTGAAAACTCTCTGGTAACTGCGAAAATTAGGAAAAAAAAGGAGGATTTCCCCCACAATATGATCTTACGAATTTGCTGAATTCGGCTGGCTTTATGCTGAAGTCGCTAAGATAAGGGGAGGAGCGGACAAATTGTAATAATTGCGAGACGAGATAAGAAGTGACACCAGAAAACAAATGAAGGCGGGCGGCGATTTGGGTGGGGGAGGCGGCGCGCGGTGCGTGACGTCATCGTGCCTAGACTCCATACCATCCGCAGCCATCAGGCTCGCCAAGGCCAGCAATCTACTGGTAATAAGCCCAAAAATCTTATTCTGTTTGTTTGAGTTATATTCACATTAACCAGTAAACTTCCAAGAGCTGCCAAACGAAGGAAAATTTAATTATCTTTTACTTTTTACTAAAACGACTAGGTAATTATTTAAAAGACGATGGCTAGATTATGCCCGCGACTTTGTCCGCCATGCAAGTTTGACGTCTTCCGATGCTATATGTTGCGGTGTAATTGTAGGACAAACAAACATGCTTTATAGTACGGATCGAGGCTGATTTCTTTTGTATTTAGCTGTTAAGAAATACGAAAAATAAGTCTTATCGTTGACAATTTTACGGTTGCAATTTGGAGCAAAAAAAATTGCTTCCAATTAAACAAGGTAAACTGATCCCTTACAAAACACAAGATTCATTATAATGGATTTAACAACAAAGTGGTGATTTAATATCATAAGGAATTAGAATTTAAAGCGGGTTGCAAAGTAGTTGCTATCCCGCGGGAGACTAGGGGCACCCGTCCGCGCCACTCACTAAATTAAAATGATAAATCAAAATCCGTCAGCGACAACATGCGAATACGAATAACTACGTGTATGTTGGAAAAGTTTTTACATCTCTCATATTCGGTAAGTAGGTCCTTATTACCCCCAAATGGGGCTTGTAGGTGACCAATTAGCGCTCTAGGGTAATAATGTAGCTAGAAAAGCCCTAGGGCGGTAAGTAATTTAAAAAATAACTCTTCACTCTTTCAAAAAGTTCGCATACATCTAAACATCATACTGGCAATATACATCATGCATTCAGCCCAATGACAAAAGAGGTCGCTTCGCTATTCAGCCTTGTCTTCGTATGAGTATAATAGTCATCAATTTTAAATATCGAACGGCGAAGCTCAATTTCGTTCGTGAAAAAAAAATGATAAAAAAAAGATGAAAAAAGGCGGTAAAAGAAAACTTTTACTTTGTTTGCTTTTGGGATTTTTTTATAATTACGTGCTAATTAGGAAAAAAACATGAGTTCTGCAAGTGATGAAGATATAAGCTGCACTCCCGATTCACTGCAGATGGAAGCTGAAGCAGCAATTAACAATATTTTGCCTGAAAGTTCTAAAGAGAGATATTTGAAAACTTACGACGAGTTCATGAAGTGGCGAAAATAAAAACGAGTAAAGTCTTTATCTGAGGCTGCTTTCTACTTACCTCACAATCGAGATGTAAAGCAGAGTAGTTAGCTCGGGTGTAAGCATCAATTGCACCCTCGAACTATAGGGTATAAATATCTCGGCCTGCAATTGATGCCTTACAGCCCTTGGCTACTAATCTACTATTATTGTTTGATTTTTTGAACGTTTTTTAGGCATTTTCACGCTAAACCAGGCCGTTTTCTTTAAGTCAATAATTAGCCAGCAACTACTTTTAAGTACCAGATGAATTATTACGCAATTAAATGCGTTAAAATGTCTCGTCCGAACTATTTAGCTGTGATTTATTTTAATACTGTTATTTTCCAGTACGGGCGTTTATATAGTAGCTGTGCTGTTTTGGCCACTAGTTATCTGTCCAGGTTTTCTAAAATAACCCTTTATGTCTTAGAATATAATAATAAAAGACGTGTGGCACTCGGAGACTGCCGCGGTAAAGCTATTGCATAGCATTTTTTATCAACTTGCTATGACTACTTGTGTTGTTGACTTCAAGTTGTTGAAAATATAAAGGCGAAATAATTTTAAAAAATGATGTTTTCAATAGTCTGGGTGTCCAAGGGGAATCAAAAAACCCCAATCAGGGGGGTGTTTAAGATTTTTTGATTCCCCTTGGACACTCTTTAAAATTATTTCGCCTTTATATTTTCAACAACTTGAAGTCAACAACACAAGTAGTCATAGCAACCAAAATCATCTTTTCATAAAAATAGTCTTTTTATTTTCAACAACTTGAAGTCAACAACACAAGTAGTCATAGCAACCAGCGTGTTAGGTTTTTTTTCGTTACGGAATTTCTGGATTCGGTCTCCACGCTTAAGGCCCGCGATAGAAGCTATGCAATAGCTTAACTACTACTATAATAATCTAAGACTCAATGTGGCCAATTCTGTACAATACAATCTCTAAACTAATTTAAAATGACAGCTTTAAATCTAGTCCTGCCCCTTTCCGTAGGTAGAATTATGAAAGGGTTAGCAATATTTTTAATGCTGTCATTTTAGTTTAGAGATTGTGCACTACAGCATCAGCCCCAATGCCTCTCTAAGGTCTCCAAGGAAAACGTAACAAATATGGAGGTGATGAGAGAGGCATACTAGCGCCGCTTACCCCGGCTCAGTTTGTTGTGGGCTCTTCTCAGACCAGGGCGCGTTTGGAACCCTCGTAGCTTTAGTTTTAAGATACCGTTACTGATTATCACCATTATATATTATAAAAAACTCGACGTCAATAAGTGTATTATACCTACCTAAATTGAATAAACGTTATTTGACTTTGACTTTGACTTTGACTTTACCAGATTCAGCTACTTCAGTTGCGGCTCCCAGTCTTAAAACAATCTCCCTGATATGACACGGGGCTAATATTGTGTCATCGCACGTTGCGTCCCACAGTAGGGACGCGGCCCCGTTCTGGAGGGTTGTTTTGCAAAATAACTTTGACTGGAGGTTCTCCCCGTGGAAAACAATACCTTAATCAATGGGAGTGAAAAGTTTAAATATTGTTCCGCTGATAAAAGCACGAATGAATGGAATCAATGAAGTGAAAGTGAAATTCAAGCAATTTGATACTTGACTGTTTTTTGTTTTTCACAAAAAAAGTTTTAGAATTGGCTATTTGACAGTTTTCGAAAAAGTACATAAAAATGTACGTGGATTCATTTTATACCTCTTACAATTATCTTTTTCTCAAAAAAAGCGTTATTTATTAGAAAAAAATACATTTTTAGTAAGTACATTAATTTTAAATTCGCGCGAAAACAGCCGGTCACGTGACATTTGCTAGCTGTGACGTTATAATAAAACGCTCAAAATAAAACAAAGCTAACTACGACGCATACGAGTTATAAGTAATTTTGAGTGGAAAGTTTACATCTTTTTTGATGCTATTGTGAAAATTACAAGCTACAAGACGTGTGTAGAGATACTATCTTACTAATATTATAAATGCGAAAGTTTGGATGGATGTTTGTTACTCAATCATGCCCCAACAGCTGAACGGATCTGGATGAAATTTGGCACAGAGATAGATTATAGTCTGGAATAGCACATAGGCTACTTTTTATCCCGGAAAATGAAGGAGTTCCCGCGGGAACCAAAAAACCTCAAATGGATGTTTGTTACTCAATCACGCCAGAACGGCTGAATGGATCTGGATGAAATTTGGCACAGAGATAGATTATAGTCTGGACTAACACATAGGCTACTTTTTATCCCGGAAAATTACGAGATCCCGCGGGATCCACAAAACCTCGATCTAGTAGATAGATCGAGCTAGTAAATAATAATTAATTCGTATCGTGTCAAATTATATAAACATATTCCTATAAACAATATTACATATTTCTGTCACTTTACACAGCACTTTCTTAGGTCTTAAACGAGATATCTAGTTACTATTATACTTTGTGTATTTCGGCAATTACATGTAAGATTTTACATTAAGAAACTCGGCAGAGCAAAAGTTTATAGTATAGCATTCCATTCCTCTCACAATCACAAATCGAAATATGTTATTGTTAATTTTCTCAACAATACGCTATCTTTAGTACACACGACGTTTTTTTTTGAAATGTGACGTCACACGGGGCTCTATCATGACCGCCCACGTTTCGCTTCTTGTAATCCACAGATAAAAAATCTCAAATTTGTTTTGCAAAAATAAAATATTTAATGCAAAACATATATTGGCATTTATATCGACAGCTCTTTATCCTGGGTCCCGCAAATAGCTGAGGTTAGCCGGAAGTTGTTTGCGTCAATTGGTGGCCTGAGACGCTGGAAAAACTTTCTTCCAATTAAAACCAAAATTTCTCTAGCTAACTCTCTTCTTTTGCCACTCCTAGACTATGCTGACTCGTCCTACCCCGATCTAACCGAAGAACAGCTGAATAAGCTCGAGCGTCTTCAAAACTTATGCATAAGATTTATCTTCGGGTTGAGTAAGTTCGATCACGTGTCCGAGTACAGAGCTCGTCTGAAGTGGCTCCCAATCAGACTCCGTCGCAATCTGCACATGCTGACACTCCTCTACTCTATTCTATACAATCCTCATACTCCTTCTTACCTCAAACAACGTTTCTCCTTCCTTGGCTCTAACAACGAACGACAACACCTACGGTCATGTACGGATAATCGCTTGCACATTCCTGCCAGTCGCACAGGATATTATGATAAATCTTTTACCCGTAAATCCGTATTACTGTGGAACAGCCTACCAGCGGATGTACGACAGTCTAAGTCGCTCCCTATCTTCAGAAGTCGCTTGCATAAACATTTCTTATCAGGTAGCTATTAAATTCACTTTGGTCCTATATTTTATGTTTTTATTTAGAATTATTTAGTATTTATGTTTATATGTATCTTTGTATGTATGTATGTATGTATGTATGTATGTATGTATGTATGTATGTATGTATGTATGTATGTATAATATGTATGTTTGTATGTATGCGTGTATGTATATATTAGGTATATATTTTAATGTTTAGTTGTTGCACTATCCCGCGCTCTTGTTTTATAATCTCCTCTACCCAAAGGTTGTCTGGAAGAGATTGCTTTAGCAATAAGACCGCCTTTGCACCCTTCTGTCTTGTATTGTAAGCTTTTGTTTATTGTTATTTTTAAGTGTGTGCAATAAAGTGTTCATCTATCTATCTATCTATATATTGTATAATTATTGTTAACCTACAAGCTACCAAATCTAACATATTTTATATTTTATAGTTACAGCTGTCAAGTAGCCAATTTTAATAGACTATTGCAGTTGCATCCATGATGTCGGATTACAATAGAATCCACACGACAATGGAATTTTCGTGGAAGAGTAGTAGGTATAACATGGAAATGATAATTTAATATAAAAAAATTATTTTTAAACAACTGACTTCAAACTTTACAACAACAAGCACACGCTTTATACAAAGTACTTATTTTATTGTTGATATTTTAAAAACCGCTCGACCGATTTCGATAAAATTTATATGGGACCACATGGGACGTATGCCCTTTCAAATAAAAAAAGAATCATCCAAATCGGTCCACCCAGTCAAAAGTTCTGAGGTAACAAACATAAAAAAAAAAAAAACAGTCGAATTGAGAACCTCCTCCTTTTTTTGAAGTCGGTTGAAAACTCCGTCAAGCGAAAATATGAAAATAAACCTTGAAATGGTGGGATTTTATCATTTCATTCGTGAGCCTGTACCTAAGTGAGATAATGTAGATATTATGCTAAAACAATGGCGAAGAATAAAAATGAATATTATCATTCCCTTTTGTAATAATGACCCGGATGAGACCCAGTCGTATTATGAATAGTACAAGCTGTAACGTCATTAGTTCGAATAAAGTGAAATATAAATTGCTTTTCAAGCTGCCTAGTCCATGCCGTTGACTTTTGTCGTACTATTATTTACATAGTACTATATGTCACCGTAAGATTGTAAAAACCGTTAGATTATAATCTAACTCGCGAAATTGTAAACTGTCGAATGATTACAATATAACGGATTATTTTTTCGGTAGATTGTAATCTGTTAGGTTTATTAACCCGATAGAACCTAACCTACCTAACCTACTTGATTGTTTATGTCGAACCCTAACCTAACCTACAAGAAAGTGACAAGAAAACATAAATACAATGAATATTTCAAAAATTAACACTTAAAACATTGAACGGTTCACAATCTTTCGAATGTTTACAATCTATCGAAAACAAAAGCGTTAGATTACAATCTTACGGTTTTTACAATCTTACGGTGACATATACAACAAAGTCTCTATTGGTTTGTTTGTTTATTCATTTTACTTTAAGCAGCTATTTTGAATTCAAATGTTGAAACAATTGATGTAGGTACACTCAAAATGTTTATTATCGCTCCCTACAAACCTTGCTGCTACGGCATTGTCGCCAAACAGATATTAGATAAATAGGCATTAGGCGCGTATCTACCTATTGCGATGTTGCTAAATCTATGGAAATAATTACTACAATAAATAAACGTTTTATATTGACAATGCGGTGAACAGGCAAAACCACGATGCGGTCAGCTGAAATGTGTTTCGATTGATTGAAATAACTTACTCTCAATCATATCATACTAATCAATCATCAAATATCAAATATAAATATTATAAATGCGAAAGTTTGGATGGATGTCTGGATGGATGTATGGATGTATGGATGTTTGTAACTCAATCACGCCCCAACGTCTGAACGGATCTGGCTGAAATTTGGCATAGGGATAGATTATAGTCTGGAATAGCACATAGGCTACTTTTTATCCCGGAAAATTGAAGAGTTCCCGCGGGAATCAAACAAATGTATCTGTTCAACTGATTTTGATAAAATTTGGTACAGGGATAGGTTGTATCCCGGGGAAGGACGTAGGCTACTTTTTATCCCGGAAAATTAAGGAGTTCCCGCGGGAACCAAAAATCCTCAAACCACGCGGATGAAGTCGCGGGCATTCGCTAGTATTATAAATGCGAAAGTGTGTTTGTTTGTTGGTTTGTCCTTCAATCACGCCGCAACGGAGCAACGGATCGACGTGATTTTTGGCATGGGTATAGTTGAGGACCTGGAGAGTGACGTAGGCTTTTTATCCCGGAAAATTAGGGAGTTCCCGCGGGAATCAAAAAAACTTAAACCACGCGGATGAAGACGCGGGCATCAGCTAGTATTAATATATCTACAGCTAACATGATTTCAACAGATTTGATTAAGTTGGTTAAAGATATAATTACAAAATGAAGTTCACTTTTAGGAAGCTAAAATTAAGTTGCCGTAAGCTAAGGCTTAGGTACGAAAATATTAAAATTTCAGCTGTATCTGTTCAATAACTTCAACTGTAATACTAAATTAAATACTTATAACTTTATAAGAGGGTTTAAAATGAATTGCTTTTCATCAAATAAACAAGGATTTGATCTTTACTTTTCATCTTAATTAAACTTAACATTTAAATGTTAATACGAAATGATACAGTACTTTGCATGCATACAAAAACATATCAAAACTAGTATCTATACAAATATTATAAATGCGAAAGTTTGGATGTATATTGTATGGATGGATGTTTGTTAGTCAATCACGCTAGAACAGCTGAACGGATCTGGATGAAATTTGACACAGAAATAGATTATAATAGCCTGGAAGTTATTCCAATATACTAATTCCTATGTGTTAACATAGACAACTTTTATTCCGGAAAATTTAAGAGTTCCCGCGGGAACCAAACAAACCTCAATCCTCGCAGACGAAGCACATGCATCAGCTAGTCTATGATAAAAAAAATGTCTTATATTCAAGACTTTTTTTTCATCTTTTTAAATTGATTTCAAACCGAACATAACGGTACGTTTATCGAATATCGTCTCGCAGATAACCATAATGTTTTATTAAATGTCATCCGCAATATAATGAGGTGCGAGGGATCTACCATTTGCGGGAGAGGCTACAGAAATATGTGCGAAGTATTATAGAGTGCCGTTGTAAGTCAATGACGCAGAAAATGGGGTGTTCTCGCCGCTCCGACGAGGGCACACTCTAATAAATAAAATTATGCGGCAGAAATTACAAGAATACGCGGGCTAGCGATCCCCGCGAGATTGGATGCTGGAGATTTTCATCGATATCCTCCAATAATGAACGTAATATGTAGTAAGCTTTGAGGGCGCTGTGATTGTGTTGTGGCGAGATATGGAATAGCCAAATCTGTTCGCGCCAAATTTTATGCTTGAATATTTCAATGTTTTTGTGGAAAGTATTTTGAACCATGGTATTTAATATCGACACTTTCAACTCTGACGACACAGAAATTAATACGATGCACTCACTATTTTTGAGCCGCACTCAAATATAGTGAAGTTTTAGTTAAGTTAGTTGCAGGTAAGCGTTGAAATGAAGCGCAATTCTCACTTCCAAGATTAGTTTTGGTAGGAAGAATTGCAGGCAAGAGAGCTCCAGGTCGCCAAAGGCGCAAGTGGTTGGACGATATACGGGAGTTGACGGGGCTTAGCTATCCAAAGCTCAAAGATGAGGCACAAAATAGAGAAGTTTTTCCGGATGACGACCGCCAAACTTCATTTTGAAGAAGGGATGCGATGATGATGATGATGATGAAGCGTTGCAATGAGACTCGTGCGCTTGAGTCAAAACAATTGATGTAGAATTTTAGTACTTACCTGTCAAAACCATTTAAATGTATTTGTCGACCACTACTGTACAAAATTTTAACTCGAATGTATTAATGATGAGCAACGCAAAGTTACGAACGGAGAAAGTAAGACAAAGATCAATTTTTAGATAAAAGAAGATTATAATTTATAAATACCTTAGCTGTGAAAAAGTAGCAGTATAATAGAAAAATATTACTTCAATTCAGAGCTGAACAAGTACTAGTGTGTAAATTAAACATATTAACACCTGTGCTAATGAAATTTATCATTTTATGTAAATAAGGGTAATTTAGCCATTTAAATTTCAAATTGGCATAACCTCATGTTCAGTGGGCTGTTTGGAATAAAATATTGGGTAACTTTGTAATAAGCTTAGGCATCTAAACACAATTTTGATTTGTTATTCCACAAATTTTGTAAGTTCAATTATTTTACTTACGAGTTATAACATTCAAGAGTCAAAGAGATATCAAGACTAAATTTCATTATGGCAATGCGTTAAATTCCTGCTCCTATAACTCAAATGAATGTTCACTAAACTAAAATAAATTTGTAGCCTGCACTAACGCAGACTACAAATTTATTTTTCCTTATTTCGAGCATTCCATTTGAAACTGTTAACATTTACAGCAATATATTAAAGAAAACGGTCACTAAACGTTGTTAATAAATTCACTCTTCCTTGAATTCCTTATAATTGGGCGTTCTATTTTAAGTTAAAAAAATTTGATGTCCTTTTTGTGTACATAATGGTTTACTGTTTCCCAACTACAATATCAAACATCGATTGAGTTTCGTACAGCTCGGGCCAGTCCAACAAAAGTTTTGGTGCAGGAAAATATTTTACGACAAAGTAACGTAATTTGTTCCATCTATTGTGTTCCCGGACTGGTCCACTGCCGTCGATTTGCTAATGATCCGTCTCATATCTGACTTCTATATTAAATGACTTTTACTTAAAAGTTCAAACAAAATGATTGAAACTCCTATTAATTATAATATTTGAACGTTTTATCCTTTACTGATTGCATTATGTATTGGAGAAAATCAATAATCCCATCTAAAACATAAATGTAAAATGAGAGCCAAAATCCAAAATTGTGATATGTATTATATATGCATTGGTTGTTGACTTCAGCGACAAAAGAAGTGAGATCTAAATGGGTGCCAAAGTTCAATGGTCAGTCCTGCAATTTATTTATAACAACATAAAATATTTTATAACAACTTAAAATATCATTTCTTCTTATAACTTAGGATAATAATATGTTGAAGACTAAGGCTTTGGCTTGGCTAGTTTCCATATACGAATTATTATTAAGTAGGTACCTAAAAGTACAGTTTCTACTAGCAAGCCAAATTTTCGGAAGAATAAAATAAGAACTTACAGCTTTACAACTTGCGAAGGCTATAATTCGTATATGAAAACTAGCCAAGCCAAAGCCTTAGTCTTCAACATATTATCCTAAGTTATAAGAAGAAATGATATTTTAAGTTGTTATAAAATATTTTATGTTGTTATAAATAAATTGCAGGACTGACCATTGAACTTTGGCACCCATTTAGATCTCACTTCTTTTGTCGCTGAAGTCAACAACCAATGCATATATAATACATATCACAATTTTGGATTTTGGCTCTCATTTTACATTTATGTTTTAGATGGGATATCATTTCTTTTTGTACAGAAATTATTGAACACAATCTCAAACTCAAAACATATTTATTCAAAATAGGTACCTACAAAGTACACCTTCTGAACGTCATGCTTACAGAGCTTATGACGTGATGGTGATAACTAACTACGGTATCTTAAAACTAAAGCTACGAGGGTTCCAAACGTGCCCTGGTCTGAGAAGAGCCCGCAACAAACTCAACTGTGTTTGTTTTATTATCACCATCTCACAAATATTTGAAATTATATATACAATATAACAGTTACATAATCAGCCGCTGTAACAATTCATACCCATGCCTTGCTATCATTCAAATAATCCTTTACACTGTAATAGGACTTTTCTATTAGTTCATTGATTTATTCATCTTCATATTAAATAGGTAATCACTGTCGTTACATTATCAAGAAAGCTGCCGGTGCAACAATATCATTTCGATGGTGAGCCCACCCATGGTAACAACAGGTCTTAGCATCCTGTTTACACTCAGGTGACAATTTATGCACCTCAACGTAACGTACCCAAATTGCAAACAATGGTCATCCATGGAATATAGCGCGAAGTCGGCGAGATCGAATCCATATTATAGTATAGCAAAAGTTTTTAGTGAAACATTGAAAACAAGCACGGTAAACAGTCGATATCACTAAAACCACTATAAACAATGATTAAAAATCACAATGACTGACAACTTGAACTGACGACTTCAAATACGTTTCTTCTTCTTTTCTGTCAATGACGTTTCGTTGCACAAAATGCGTGAATACGAAGGTAAGGTTTTAATGCAACTATATTATTATTCATTATTATTTACATTAAAATAATAATTATGTGTCATTTTCAATAGTTAACAACACAAAATAACGAATTTAAACAAAGACCTGCAGTATGATTTATGTAATAGGAGTTTTTTTTACTTAACAACTCTTGTTTTATTTAGTTGTGCATGCACTATGCGTAGAATGTAATGCAAGTTGCCGCAGGAAGTGGACGAGGGAGTTACTACCACCGCTTAAAGCAGTATTATTTCAAAGTAACGGTTGAATGTCACGTACTTTGACGTCCTTAAAATAATGATTATAACACTACAACATGAACGTCAACAATATTAAAATAATACGGCTTTAAGCGATGGTAGTATGCCCCGTGTCAGAGTTTTGATCTATCCGTAGGTAGATCATAAAAATGACGATTTTTGGACGTTTATATCTAAATAACCATTTGAGGTGTGCTTATGAAATTTGGAGCACATACGTATCTCGCGGGTCTCAATATATGAGCCAAATTTGACATGTTTAAGTGTAATAGTTTTTGAGTTATGAGGGGGTCAAAAGTGGCTCCAAATGGTTCGTGTAATATTACACACGGTGCTGCCAGTTCTTTCTTTATTGGACTTTGGCTGGACACGCTTCCGCGTGTCTTGATAGGTTTTGCCGTTATTTGTGCCACAGAAACTACTAAAGTGGTGTGTAAGTTAATAGGCATGATGACAGTAACCAAGAATCAATTAAATTATGAATTTATCTAATTACCAAACCAAAACTTATTTTTCTGCTGAAATAAGATATTTTTCGAAATACTATTAAATACTTCCGAACATAATCTGATTTTCAAAATCAGTCATCATGCCTTTTAAGTTCGCGTAATGGGAAGTAATAAGTACCTAAATAAAAATTCGTAGTTCTGATAATATAACCTACCTTCTTAAGCAATGACTGTTGTTTTAATGACTATAAGATGCATAATAGAAATTTATGCTCCAATCCATTACATCCGATCCGATTAATTATTGATCGACATCAATAATTATGAGTAACTAGCTGATGGCCGCGACTTCGTTCGCGTGGTTTAAGTTTTTTGATTCCCGCGGGAATAAAAAGTAGTCTATATTACTCTCCAGGTCCTCAACTATACCAATGCCAAAAATCACGTCGATCCGTTGCTCCGTTGTGGCCTGATTGAAGGACAACCCAACAAACCAACAAACAAACACACTTATAATATTAGTATGATTATTGACGGTATTAAATTATATAGCACCTACATTGTGTGAATGAGTTATGTTGACTATTTTCCGATATTTTTGAGACTGAAGGCTTTTGGGACCTTATCCTCTTAGCTCGATCTCATATAGATAAGGTGGCCAAGCGAGAGGTCTCAGTATTGATAATTCCGGTATTCACTAACCTTAAGTGCATACCTAACAACTATTGCTCCAACCTTGTGGACTAGTTCATACTTAATGGATTGCTGAGATAAGATGGCAATCGCTCCTAGTAACAATTGGAAGCCTGTCAATTGCAGACCCTCGTCAAATACCGGGATATGATCAATAGAAGAAACTCATTTAAAAATGTCTGCTAGTTTTTGCCTTCACTTTTTATCGAATTTTTGAGATCTAAGTTTTCTTGTGTGCTCAAGTTTTGATTTTAAAAGATGTTAATTAAAACAAAATATGGTGCTATTTAAAAAAAAAATTACGCTAGAACCTCATAATATCTGTGTAGAGCCCGCCTGCACTTCAGCTAACAGCACACGCCTAAAAAAAAGCACTACGATGCAACACACCACCACGGATCTTTCAGGACAAATTTAACGCACTTTTGACTGTGCCATCTTAAGAAGATTTAATGACTCTGCTACTTCGAGCATGATATCACCTTGTATGGTATAAGTCAGTAACATAATCACGTTAAAAATGATAACATTATGCGTTTTTAGGTGCATCACGTAGTGCACCACAAATTTTCAGTCAATAAATAGACATAGTAGTCAGCATAGCTATGCACAGGCGTGTTGCCAACGCGTTTTCACATTATTAAATTCCTGGCGACGATTAGCATATTAAATAGATTTTCATGATAAATAATTAATTATGTTAAAATTATCGCTTGCTGCTGGAATAACAAGAGTATACAAAAAGGTGTATAGCGAGCTATGTGTTGATGGAACATGTTAATGATAAAGAAGTTTTCTAATTCATTAGGTCTTCTTCCATCGAAGAATTCAGCATGAGCAGCAGTTCATTTTCTTTGATCCTACATCCATGCATGAAGGTGGTATATTACTCGACGAGTGGTTTAAGGGAAAGTCGAATGTACCAGAGCATGCAACAGATGAGATCGACGTGTAATATGTTACATGAATAATATGGAGAGGCAGGAAGGAGTAGAGACGGTTTGTCAAGTGAACCCCATCAGCTGCTCAGATGTAAAGATTGCTACCAGTCAGACTAAATTGTACCGAGTAAGATGTGCAGTTTTGTTAAAATATAAAGTAGGTAGGTAGGTAGTTACCTTTTTCGATAAATATTTAGAAATAATACTGGACTGGTTTGGACTTCAAATTTAGACCTTCAGACTAGATTCAAACTTGTAATTTATCGATTATTTACTCGTTAAAACCTAAACGAGTAAGCTTAGAAAGTGATTAGTTCAACAATAGTGTTGAAAAAATCCATTTATTTTAAAATAAGCTATTCCGCGGTACGCCAACAAGCCGAGATTAAAACGCTCGCAAAAATATAGCTAGTAATGGTGGCATCTCGAGTTTGATAAGACTAAAAACTGTTTAGCTGGTTTTGTTTTAAAATAACTACCTAAGTTTTTATAGCAAAGGTATTAGTACCTAGGTTTTTTTTGTAAACTATAAATTTTCCATTTCCTTTGTGGATTAACTATTTAGAATTAAGTACTCTTGAATTATGTTTTTAGAAATAAATAAGAGTAACTCGTTGTTATACGTGATTATACCTCATAAATTAGCCTCCTGGATAAAAGCTATATATATTAACAATGTTGTGTTATCTGTAACTGAGCAGTGAGGCGTAATGACACTCTTTTTGATGTAAGTACCTATATTATTTTTAACATGGAAGTATGATAGTGTCGCGTAACTAGGCGAATTTACGTGTAACTAGGTAAACAACCGTTTGACAAGTATAATTATCAGTCAAAAGTAACGTTCTACGTCAAGTCAGCTGTCTAGTTACAGAGATAAGGAAGGAATGGGTTTGGCAATTGAGAAAAAGGGACAGAACGGTGTTAATGTTTTTATTGGAGATTTAGGCAGTAATACCTCTTTTGAAATGTTACCGGTCAACTGAAATTAAGAAGAAATCATGTGGTATTTGAATTTAAACAGTTTTCTATTCTGGAACATCTGCCTGAGGAGTATAAATAGGCGCTACGTCCAGACATAAAATCGAGTTACAAATCAGCAGTCAGTGAAGCGACAAAATCAAGATGAAGGAAGAATTCGTGACAAGAGAAGAATATTATGATCAAATAATATGTAAGATCAATAAATTATTGTGAAATATACAGCATCTCTCTCCGTTAACATAACCCCAGCCCGTAACAATACTGTAGATTATTTAAGAAATAAAATCTCTGAAGAATATTTAATGATGGTTAAAATTGAATATTATGCTGTAATAACGAGTACGTATGGAAGTTAATCTCTTTAACAAATAATGAGGTTTTCCCCCTGTCCTGTCTAATATTCTTCTAAACAATTCTAAACAAGAATGTAATTTACATCGTCACTGTCTTTCCACCGAATATTGCTTATACGGTTATCATTAAAGCGATACGTTTCAAGTAAATTAAGACCAATTTGCGGAGGCTTTACATCGAAATGTGGAAAATTAATTTATGAACGGCGTGACGGAAATAATGTGAGTGAACTCTAAATGAATGATTTTAATTTAATTTAACAGAATGCTATAGGAGGGGATGTTCTCATTTAACGTTTGCAATTGCCAGTGTAACTGTTTATCGAAAAGAAATAAATACAATTCGTATTTATTTCTTTTCGATAAACTAATAATAATATTTTCAGAGATGTATTTTTAAAGTTCTATTACTACGAGCGATGGCTTCGTGGTAAGTTTTTATGGTTCAAAAGAGTCAAAAAGAGTTCGTTTTATGAATGACTAGCTGATACACTGTTTTGGTTTAAGTGCAATGTTATATTTGGTTTACCTATTGTATCTCATGAAACTGTATGTTTTTCAAAATAATAATAAAAATACCCGTGACTTCGTCCGCGTGGTTTAAGTTTTGATTCCCGCGGGAACTCCTTAATTTTCCGGGATAAAAAGTAGCCTATGTCACTCTCCAGGTCCTCGTTTATACCCATGCGAAAAATAACGTCGATTCGTTGCTCCATTTGGCATGATTGAATGACAAACCAACAAAGCAACAAACAGACACACTTTCGCATTTATAATATTACTAGCTGATGCCCGCGACTTCGTCCGCGTGGATTGAGGATTTTTGGTTCCCGCGGGAACTCTTTGATTTTCCGGGATAAAAAGTAGCCTATGTGCTATTCCAGACTATAATTAATCTATCTCTGTACCAAAATTTCATGTAGGTACCTAGATCCGTTCAGTCATTCTGGCGTGAATGGATGTTTGTTACTTACTCAATGTTAGTAACAAACATCCATTCATCCATCCATCCATACATCCATCCAAACTTTCGCATTTATAATATTAAGTATATATATCGTAGTGAGGTTGTTCGTGAAATAAAGGGTCTGATAAAGCTATACCTGTGCGGCCGATAGGGTGATAGGCGATCATCTCGAGCCCGCACCTACTCCAGTCCCGCATCACTCACGATAATAGCCGGGTCCGTGTCGCGACGCTAAATGTAAATCGCTCTAGTTTATATGCGCGATAACGTCGCCGTACTGCTGTTAACTGTAATTATATTACCGAGCGAGGACGTGTTGATCCAAATGTCTGATTAAAGGCCTGTGATGCGGACCGAGTGAGACCGAGTGAGCGGCTCCGGTGTCGGGGCGAAACGTGCGTCGAGAATAGTATAAAAGTCTTGTGTGGTGGTGCATGTGAGTGGTGGTGGCATTGCTTGCTTGGGAACTTGGCTTTCTTGCTTGGTGAAGGTAAACGGTGCTTCGCTTTTAATTGCATGCTTGACCATACAGATTTTTTTCTGTTGGCGGATTATAGCAAAGTAATTGTATTCTTTTCTTGCTATATTTGTTTCTTGTTTAAAAATGTTCATAATACATATTTATTAGTTGTCATCTTCGAAGGAAAAGGTGACTGACTGATCTATCAACGCACAACTCAAACCACCATACGGATTGGTCTGGAATTCGACACATAGATAGCTTTTATGACGTAGGCAACCGCGAGTAAAATAGGCCTTTGAAATTTACCAATCAATATCGAACTTAAAATGAGCATAGTTGCGGGCAAAAGCTAGTTGTATTTTGTAGAGTTTAGGGCTCTTACTTACCCGTTCATTTAATTTAATTTAATTTAAAAAAAAAGCGAAGCAAAAAGCGTCATACCTAAGCATTGTGTTTAACAAAATTTTAATATTGGACATTTATGTTTACCTACTTTAAAATTAAAAAGAAGATGCCTTACAACAAAATAAACAAAATGTAGGCAATAAGGAAAATGACTTCAAACGTGAACGTAATTAAGGCAAGTAGATACTTAAGAAGGAACAGTTTTTCCAAGGTAGTGAAAATACGATGGACAATACTTGTCCCAATATTTGGTATGCAAGGCAGTAATGTTCATATATTACGTTAGAAGCACACAGAGACAATGCCCCAATGGGCAATCTATTTGAGTAATTATCCGCTAAGGGCCATTGTCCGCCATCTTGTGCGTGGAATGAGCCTTGTTCAGTCAATATCTTGTTATGTACATGGGTTTGGTGATCACAGGAGGCAGTACGCCCGAGCGTGTCTTAATCTATACAGACGCTTTATTGTCCGCATATCTAACAGCACAAGAAGCTGAAATGTCTGCCATTCGACTCCTTCAATTGTCTGCAAAACCAATAGAAATTGCGTGGAAATGGAACGTGAAACGCTGTTTAATTATAACACCAGATAAGTTAACAATCTCGAGAGCGAGTCTGAGTGCGGCTTATCTGGCGCCAAATGTTTCAAAGGAACTTTTAACGAGTTTAAAGTTGGCCAAGTGTAGTGCACCCGCAGCGAGTGTGGCGCTCGACGCCTTGCCTTTAGATTAATTAAACAATTGCACGATGGCTTCTTGAAAATACTCCGACATGTCTCGGGCCGTCGTCGCCAACCTTGCCAAATTAAAGCTATAAATCAAATCCGCCGACCGGAAACAGAAACGTAATAATGAAGACTAACCTGAAAGTTAAGAGCGCGGCCACAATCTGAGCGCTAGATTAATTTCTTACGGCTTTTGGAGATCGAGCAACGAAATTCCGGAATCTTATTAGCATAAATTGAATTTTAATTTATCGCTTTGTTAAATAAACTCCTTTTTAATATCTTTATCAAAATAAAATACGATGATTAGTATCTCGTATTCTTTTCTTAAATCAGTTTATCATCGGTTTGGGGTGTATTAAAAATAAAGGATTTAATTCATACTAGACTCTAATCACTGCCTCGTTGGTCTAGTGGTTAGCATGTTTGACTGTGGCTGACGAGGTCCCGGGTTCGAGTCCCGGGTCAGGCCATAATAAGTGTTGGGTTTTTCTGACTAGAGATTCTCAGTAGTAGCCCGGAGTTAGGAAGTTGGCGGTGTTTCACCCCCGTGCCTCGGAGAGCACGTTAAGCCGCCGGTCCCGGTTATTATCACTAACATGATAATAGTCGTTAAAGCCCGCCAACCCGCATTGGAGCAGCGTGGTGGGTCTAAGCTCTAATTCCCTCTCTCCTATGAGAGTGGAGGCCTGTGCCCAGCAGTGGGACGTTAATGAACTGTAGTGGTGGTGGTGGTCTAATACTAATAATAAATAAATTGTTTATTTCAGAACGGAACGTGGAAAACTCAAGGCTAAAGAAAATACCTGGTATATTTTTGGAGAAAACGACCTAGATTTTGTAATTTTCCTACCATTTTACGCTTGAACCTAAACTAGACTAGCAATTCATTTCATTCATTTCATTGTTTATGGATTTTCCCCTAAGTATAAAGGATTCAAACTCGATATTATTTGTATGTAATAGCCGAGCGCTCTATCACCTGTGACCGAGATCTATATCACCAAAATGCGTATAAGCTACTAGAGATTTCGACCTTATTTTACGTCATATGAGATAAGATACATACTACATCCACTGAGCAAGAAATGTAAAAATTTACTGAAGAGAAAAAAGGAGTTAACATCGGTCGGGTTCGTTCGAAGCGGCTCGTAATTCAAGCACAATTTATGTGCGTGCGCCTCTGACGCGTTAAAAGATTAGTCGCTAGTCGTTACCAAAGAGTAAAATAACTACGTATAGTAAACTTCGTTTAATTAATCTCTATACTAAGTATGTGTTCACGTCACGAATCTACAAAATATATTTTGCATAAAACCGCTATTTGCACTATTAAAGCTGTTGTCCTTGCGCCTGATTGCTACCCGGTCTTGTCGCATTGCCGTCTCATTAAATTTCGAGAGGGAGAGGAATACACCCGTGTTCGCGCAAACACTAATGTTGCACTTTTCATTATCTCTTGCGTAGTTAGCTAATTTCCGTTAAGATTGACTGCCGTGGCCGAAATTCGGTCACGATAGGGAAGAGTTGTAAGTAAAGACTAATTTTTGAGGTCGAATGTTTCATGAACTTTATTGTAAGCTGAGCGAACCCGCCATCGCACCCACGTCTTTGTGTGGACACACATTTAAAACAGCTATAGCCACCATTCTGTAAATAACATGGTATTTTTGAAGCACTTTAGTAATTCCCTTTCGCATCTCATGCAGGCTTTTTATAACGAGTCTCTCTATCTTCTGATTCTCTTTTTACTATGAATATAAAAGGTTTATTATACCTATATATATACAATGTCTATTTGAGGTTCAGAGCGAACGCAGAATTGAGCTCTTTTCGAAACTTTTCCCCTCGATTTGCAGCGGCTAGCAGAGTCGAGACGTGGTACTTTAAGCGCCTCGATACTGAGCACTCTGTAAGTCAAAAGCAAAATGGCGAAAGTTTATAGCGTCTAAATCAGTTGTTTAAAAAATGAACGCCGAGAACAACGGACGTGGAAAGTCGGAGCTAAGTTTGCGATGCAAACCAACGGACGTACCTACTCGCAACATTGAACTTGTGTTCCATCTGATTTCGACGGCTTTTGCATAATATACGAGTACCGGAATACAAAATCAACTTCGCTCATTGGGACTGGAAATAAATTTTAGTAATAATAGTTATGGATTGCATTGTTTTTAGGGTTCCGTACCCAAAGGGTAAAAACGGGACCCTATTACTAAGACTCCGCTGTCTGTCTGTCTGTCTGTCTGTCTGTCTGTCTGTCTGTCTGTCTGTCTGTCTGTCTCCAGGCTGTATCTCATAGACCGTGATAGCTAGAAAGCTGAAATTTTCACAAATGATGTATTTCCGTTTATAACAACAAATACTAAAAATTAAAAAAATATATATATTAAGGGGGGTCCCCATACAATAAACGTGTTTTTTTCGTATTTTTTTGCTCAGTATTAAAAACGGTAACAGGTAGACGGTTCCAATTTTCACAGAATATTAACTTGTATATTACCTTTCAAAATAAATAATTAAATATCAATAAAGTAAATATTAAAGGGGGGCTCATATACAACAAACGTAATTTTTTGATATTAACAGTAAACCTCTACAAACAAAGTTAGTTTTGCGGTTCATTATCAAAGGTAATTATACCTACTTCTTGAGTACGGAACCCTCGGTGCGCGAGTCCGACTCGCACTTGGCCGATTTTATTTATTTATTGAATACGAAAAGCGTTTCAAGTGTATTACAAATTTTATATGAATCTGAACGAATGGCTTGTAATTGGAGTGCCGATGCATTCGATGGGTAATCGATTTATGGGAGCAATCGCATGCAACATGTTAGCCAGTCCTCCGAGAGTCGCCGACAAAACACCTCAATTGTTTCCCATTTGACAACTTGTTTGTGTAGCACTTGACGAATAGTCTACCAATATAGCTTGTAGCATTTGACAAAATCTACAAGTAAGCAAAATATGGGTGCCGAAAATTTCTGATTTTTTCCCACCCAATGTTTATGCATCCAAGCAATCTATACTAACATTATATGGATGGATGGATGGATGGATGGATGGATGGATGGATGTTTGTTACTCAATCACGCCAGAACGGCTTAACGGATCTGAATGAAATGTGGCACAGAGATAGATTATAGCTTGAAATAACACATAGGCATATCTCGGAAAATTTAAGAGTTCCCGCGGGAACCAAAAAACCTCAATCCACGCGGACAAAATCGCGGGCATCAGCTAGTGTGACCTGTGTAGATAAAAGTCAAACTCAATTCATAATTTATCCAACGAAGTGTTTACCTATTGTCTATTGGATTTTATATTTTTAGGATAGAAAGTACATAATACAACGCAATTAAAAAAAATACTGTGCATATTGCTCGTGCTATACATATATAAAATACAGAACATCTTTATGTGACACAGTTTTGCTGTTACAGCGAATCCACCTTCAGAAGAACTGTCAAAGCATGGTTAAGTTTCCACTTTTACAATGCAATAAGGATGCAAAGAGTGGATCATAGAGTTCACATTAGACTGGCAAATCTCTTCGTTGCCACACTGGGTACAGTCGGGCGTTTAGCCTCATTTCGTGTTCCATGGTGTTGGAATTAAATATAACCGAGTTTTTTTTTACAAACCACGAACACATACAGACTGTAATGATTTTGAAATTTGTACAATTCCCTTATTTGGTCGAGCTAATTATATGAAAAGACCATTGAAGAAAGCTATACTAATATTATAAATGCTAAAGTTTGGATGGATGGATGAATGGATCATATCGATTTTAACGTCTACCATAGTCTCTTTAAGTATGTCATACTCAAACATTCCATATAAGTATAATACTGTGGCATACACTACAGTGTATTTTTACGCTTTTCTTTTTATCACGCAAAAAGCCTAAATAAGTCGCTTTGTAAACAAGCCGACGTTACCAGTAATTGTGTCCTAAATTTTTATAGGTCACGTAGATAGACCGTGGCCGAATTCATTACCTTATGGGATTGTAGTATGGTGGGTGAGAGGCAAGGGCGAGAGGGGTGGAACTACATGTAGGGTTACCATGATATTTTTTTTTATTTTTATTTATCCACTACAAGTTAGCCCTTGACTGCGATCTCACCTGATGGTAAGTGATCAGTCTAAGATGCAGTCTAAGATGGTAGCCTAAGGTGGTTAGGGGCATGGCAGTTATATTAAACCCATACCCCTATTCGGTTTCTACACGGCATCGTACCGGAACGCTAAATCGCTTGGCGGCACGTCTTTGCCGGCAGGGTGGTAACTAGCCACGGCCGAAGCCTCCCACCAGGCCAGACCAGGGAAAATTCAGAAATTATAAATTCCCAAATTGACCCTGCCGGGGATCGAACCCGGGACCTCCGCACGTTAAGACAACAGCGCTACACACTGCGCCACGGAGGTCGTCATACTATAATTTTATTTTTAAATTCTATATTTCCGAGAGGGCATTGTCGTTGTGTTCTTTAAAAAAAAATAAGATTCCTACATTAATAAAAGTGAAAGATATTTTTGAATTAGTAACTACTAGCTGATGCCCGCGACTACGTCCGCGTGGATTGAGGTTTTTTGGTTCCCGCGGGAACTCCTTAATTTTCCGGGATAAAAAGTAGCCTATGTGCTATTCCAGACTATATTCTATCTCTGTGCCAAATTTCAGCCAGATCCGTTCAGCCGTTGGCGCGTGATTGAGTAACAAACATCCATATATCCATCCATCCAAACTTTCACATTTATAATTAGTAACTATTAATCGAATCTTCTACGATGATAAGGAAACTTGACACTATCAGATCCTGGCCAGAATTCTGACATGTCAGCAGAAATTGTGACGTCTGGCAACCCTACTTACCATGGCGACAGCGCTCAGCGGCCGCCGGGGACGGGAATGTAATATCAGTAGAGTAGTGATATTGCGGTTTCTAACTTTTATGATCAAACGTGGAGCTGTTATTCACTAAAAACATATTGAAAATTCAATTGGCTCGCTAAATTTGAAGTGACCTCAAGTGTTAATAGCCTCGCCCAAATTAGAAGCAGGATTCAATTTGCGGCGTGGTAATTTGATGAAGATTTTGCATGGAGGTGTGTGTTTATTATTTTGTACTTGTATCTCAATTTCGTTAGGAATTATTTTGTAAAGCTGTTTTGTGCAAATGATAGTTTAATAGGGCATAAAGTGCGACGGCAATAGCACGTCATTACCCACTCTGTTTAGTCTGTTCGGTGGTGTTCGTAGATACTGGAAACGTCGAAATCTTTGACAGATTCTGTCATAATTACTACTAGGTACTAGGAATTCCAGTGAACAAAATAACCTAAGTTAGATAAAAAAATTACATTTGGTCATTTTAAGTACGATTTCTAAGAAAATAAAGATCTGAGTGAATGTAGCAAGTAGTAGCCAAGGATGTCTTACTTATAATCAAAGAACATATTGTAATGATTTTGATTTCAAGCCAAGTTCGCAAAAGCTTATTTGCAGGCAGGTAGGCACCTATTACATATCCAGGACAGAATCTCGTATTTAAACTTCCAACTTTATAGGCTAACTCAATCGCTTGGGAACTATTGAATTCTAGAGTGGGCCGAAATCTAATTATTTCCCTAACGAACCAACGTAAAAAAGGATATGAATGTTCGCTCGAACTTCAGATGGCATTGAACTAGGCTTGTGTTAATGATCGTAGTGCTTAGCCGTCCCCACATTTGTGTACATTTGGTTTCAATTTAAAATAAGGACTTAGAAAAAAAGGAACTAAATATGTAATGAATTTTCAAATATTGAAATGACAGCAGTCTTCTGTTTCGTTAAATATTCATAAATGTCAGAGTTGAAATGAAAGGATTTCGAAACTGGATGTACACGGCTTAGGGCGATAAACGTTGCGTACAATGCCAGTAATTTCGGCCCTCCGCTGTTACAAGTTTTATTATTTTAAAGTACTTTAATTAAAAATGACAATGTTTGAAAGAATGAAGATTATAAGAAGCCAAGAACTTGACGTGGATGAAAAGATTTCAAGGAATCCGTTTCTTTAATAACAGGGTTGTTAAAAGATCGGGAAATATTCCAAAGTCTGTTAAAGTCCTTTCTAATTTTTAACAAATCTTAAAAGCTTCAAACTTTGTAAAGGTTTAATTAGCTTTTGTTAGACGAACGAATGAAGTTGTTTTAAATAGACTTTGTTGTTTAAAAATGTTTGGAACAATGGAAGCTGATTTACTCAAATGTTCGCTTGCGTAATTATTAATATGTCAATCTGCAATTGTAAATAATGGAAAGCTGCTCTATTTGAATCCATTAATTATTTGGTAGTAAGGGATAAATTTGCAATTGTGTGTATCCCAAAAATCACCAGTGTATTTTACACGTATTTTTAGAAGTAAATTCCTTTTGATTTTTTGCTTCCAACAGCTTACTCAAAACTGTCAACCCTAAAACATTAGACACTTCCGGAACTGTCAAGAGCTGGATATTGTTTCTTGCGTTCAACCGAGAAAGAGCTCTTTTATCCATTTAGATTCACTAGGGTTGACTATTTTCACTTTTATACAACTGGGTTAGCGGTGTTTATTTAGCCCAACGGCTTAGCCTTGCTATTCAACGAGGAAATAGCGCCAGTGTTTTGGGTACCATGCTCATTAACGATCACTTGGACGGCATGCATTTTTTTAGGGTTCCGTACCCAAAGGCTAAAAACGGGACCCTATTACTAAGACTCCGCTGTCTGTCTGTCTGTCTGTCTGTCTGTCTCCAGGCTGTATCTCATAGACCGTGATAGCTAGAAAGCTGAAATTTTCACAAATGATGTATTTCCGTTGCCGCTATAACAACAAATACTAAAAATTAAAAAAATATATAAATATTAAGGGGGGTCCCCATACAATAAACGTGTTTTTTTCGTATTTTTTTAATAATTTAAAACTTACTACATGTTTGTACGGAACCCTCGGTGCGCGAGTCCGACTCGCACTTGGCCGGTTTTTAAATATAATAAGTACCTAATAGTTTTTTCTTAGTTATTTAATTTCTTTATTTAATTTTTAGTAACATATTAAAAGATAAATATTATAAATTAGTGACTAATTTAGAAATAACATTATTTACTGGGTTCATGAAATCTTTTAATTTGAATTAATTTCAAATGAATATCATATAACAGCTCGCTTTTACATTTATAATGCGTGTTACAATTATGACAGTATTTTCATAATTGTAACACCGAACACGCATAATCTTGTTGTAAATAGCAAAACTCATACCCATGGGGCAATATTCAAAAATAAAAATGCATTTTTGTGGAGAAAAGTTAATACTATTTACGTATCACCAGTTTATTTGCATTAGGTACTTACATATCTTTGACGTCAATAAGAGAAAAATTAATAAAGCCATCCCAATCCACTGTCGTTTCATGAGGTCGTTTGTCCCGGTGCCACCCCGCTTTTATTTCGCCCATGTCCGCTCAGGTTTATTTGTCTTCGGGATCTGAGGGTACATTAACGTATTTTTCTTCTCTATTAGGGAGACGGTCGTTGGCTCACCTTCAAACTTTGCGTTCCACGAAATCCGAACCTCGCCAATTGTTTGCTTGTTTTTTATTTCGGAGATAACTCAAATAAAAGTTGACGATTGATTGCATTGTTCCGAAGCCCGTAATTACTGGAGAGGGGGAGTTAAAATGCGTTAAGTCGACTCTGTTTGCCCTTTGTTCATAGAAACTTGTAAACTCTGCTAAAACAGTCTAACCCACTAAGTCGAATATTTGATATAGTTCTGAGGTCTTAATGCTTACCAACTTTAAACTTATCTCGGAGAGAGGCTCCTAATTTCACATTGAATAATCATTAAGGACATAGTTCAACATTATTTAAAAAGTACTCCGTGTTTTTTGAAAAGTTTTATTTCTGCCTTATCGATGCCTGTGCAGTATTTCAAAAACCGTGAAAAGTTCCATGAAAAGTTAACAGACCGACACACAATTTTCATTTAATATTATTTGCATGGATAAGGCATGTTTTTCTAAATTGTTTTTTAAATCTACTACAAGTTAGCCCTTGGCTGCGATCTCACCTGATGGTAAGTGATGATGCAGTCAAAGATGGTAGCGGGGTAACCTGTTAGGAGCATGGCAGTTAATTAAAAGCAATGTAAAAAATTGAAGTCGGATTAGATTTTTTTACGTGGAATTTGTTGAATCTATCTCAAAACACACGAACTCTCGTGAAAACAGATTGAGCCATGTGTCAGTAAATAGACGGTGCTATTTTGAGACGCCCTTCGCACAATTTTACTGGGCCATTAACATAGTTCGATATGAAGCCGCGAACCATTACGTGAGCTACAATATTTTCAGGAAATAAAATAATTTGATTTATACTCACCTATTAAGGTACCAACTTAGAATAAGTTAACATCAAGTTTAAATGTTATGACTGAATGAATTACACTAAATTTGGTATTAGACTGCTAGTGAAATAAATAATTTTTTAGTAATTATTAAATAAAGGATCTCCCAAAACGTAATATCCTGGTCCCCTGCTAGTTTTGTGTTGACTAACCATTTTAAACTATCGATTAAAGTTAAAAAGTGCGTTGATGACTTCAAAATTTCATACAAAATCCCATACTAAGCACTCGTTTTGACACTTGCAAAAAAGTAGCTCATTTGACTAGTCTCAAATACCCAATTGTCTGTGCTGAAAAACAAGGTTTTAAAGGATTAATATGCTACGTATAAGTAGATAGTAGATACTCTTCCTCTTCGAAGTCTTTAAGCTTCAAAAGTCGGTTAAAGTATAGTAAGCTTAATGCTCGGAAGACTAGCTCATCCAAGAACAACAGTACAAATAAATTAATTTAAAACATCACAAAAAGTTAAAATCCCAATTTCAAACATTACATTCGTTAGCAGTTATAAAAGTTTACGTCAGTAAAAGAAGAACGTAAAACGAAAGATCTCATTGCAGAAAACGTACAAAAAACCAAATAGAGAATTAGTCTTAAAGCTCCATTAGCTCGGAATTAAATAAACTCGAACAATACGCAAGAAAGTTAGGAGCAAATTGGCAGAAAGAATAAATCCATTCTTGCGAATAGCCTGCATGAAAATTGCAACAGAGCAAAAGCGGGTAGCGGAGGCTACGGCGGGAGCGGTAGATGGAAAACGGTGTAGGTTGAGAGGTGACTGCAAAATATGCTTTCGGGATTAAACTTAAAAAATCCATACTAATATTATAAATGCAAAAGAGTGTCTGTCTGTTCACGTTATCCCATTCTTACAAACCGATTTTGATGACATGTAAGTACAGGGATATGTTGCATCTAATGGTAGGTTAAAATTTAGCTACTTTAAAAACTCCTAAATTTTCCGGGTAAAAAAATCAATCCACGCGGGCGGTATAATAGGTAACTGATAATAATTTGATTGATTGAATCTTGGAAAGTTTAACAATATACCAAGGGATATCAATTCGAAATCCATTAAAAAAATAACGAAGTTGCTGACGAAGGAGGAGGCGTTCAGCAGTGTACGCGTGCAGGGTGATCGATTGGATTGAATTTTGTTAAACATACAAAACCAGAGTTCAAAGACGATGTTTATAATTTACGAAGTAGTTACAACACGTCGGCTTTCAGTTTCAACAACTAGCTAATAGAAATTCACCTAGTTCAGACCGCCGCGCTGGCTTTTAATAATTTACAGTAAATACAATGATGTTACAACTTACAAGCGTATGATAAATTCAGCTTAGATCTTTCTTTAAATAAGGGTTGAAGAAAAAGCAGATGCAGCAAAAGGTCAGGCAGGTAGCAAGCATATTTTTATGAAGTCGGTTCGGATGACTTTTTACGACCGTCTCTTAAACAGTATCAACGAAGCGCACAATTATAACGAGAGCGTATAAATCAGAATGAGTTGTGGCATGTTATTAGGACGATTCCAGCTCAAAATAGGAAGATGGAGCCGACTGCCGAACAAGGCCCGCTCGATGAGAATCGTAAACTCCCCATTTCCATTTTTTGGGTTCCGTACCCAAAGGGTAAAAACGGGACCCTATTACTAAGACTCCGCTGTCTGTCTGTCTGTCTGTCTGTCTGTCTCCAGGCTGTATCTCATAGACCGTGATAGCTAGAAAGCTGAAATTTTCACAAATGATGTATTTCCGTTGCCGCTATAACAACAAATACTGAAAATTAAAAAAATATATATATTAAGGGGGGGTCCCCATACAATAAACGTGTTTTTTTCGTATTTTTTTGCTCAATATTAAACACGGTAACAGGTAGACGGTTCAAATTTTCACAGAATATTAACTTGTATATTACCTTTCAAAATAAATAATTAAATATCAATAAAGTAAATATTAAAGGGGGGCTCTCATACAACAAACGTAATTTTTTGATATTAACAGTAAACCTCTACAAACAAAGTTAGTTTTGCGGTTCATTAACAAAGGTAATACCTACTTCTTGAGTACGGAACCCTCGGTGCGCGAGTCCGACTCGCACTTGGCCGGTTTTTAATACATTCACAGTACGAATATTTGGCGGTACAACCCGCCTGACTCAAAATACCTGAAACGCCTGAAAATGCCATGTCTATGGAATTCGAAAAAATCAGGCAAGTACCAATATCTATTGACAAATCGTCGCTTTTCCTACGAAAGGACCTATCTGACACTTTTGACGTAACTGCACTAAATACATCATAATAATGTACTTTTGATTCTCTGTCGATCTGTCTTATCGACTTTTTCATATCTTTTACCGTTTACTGGCTAGGACAATCGGTAAGTATGGCGTATATGCTCATTTGCGAAAAGGAAATCATACTAAGTGGCGTATTTTATACTTAGGGCTATTAGAAAGATTTTTATTTAGTGATCAGCTAAATAAAAATCTATCAACTATGACGTAACTGAAAATACGTCATTTAGTGTGAACTAGACTATATTGAATAAAAATAGGGTTTTCACTTACGTCTGAATTTTGATTGCGACGGAATACCTTAGACATTAACAAATAGAGTTAAAAATTTATGTAAATTGGTGACAAAAAATGTATAAAACCTTGGGCAGTAAAAAAATCCAAAGTAGTACGAATCCAAAAACTTTCATTCAAAAAATGATTTAAAACTATCCTAATTATTATTATATATAAAGAAATAAAAAACAAATTATTTTGAATTAAATGTGATTTAATTATTCAGTAAAAAATACAGTCGTATCTCCTAAGTAATTAATTTTTCAGAAAAACAAAGTTCTTATGAAGTGGCGTAACTGTTTTAAATATTTTTACCTAAATGAATACGTACATTTAAATAAGACAAGTCCTACTTGCAAAAAGGGCTTGATTCACAGATTATAAGAATATTTTTTTAATTTTAATATAGCTATATTTGAGCAAGCTGTGGACAATATAGTTGAGCACGAAACCGCAAAACGCTTGCCCTGAACAATTAACTCGATGTCAGTTAGGTCCTTTCGTAGGAAAAGCGACGAAATATCTAAACGATAGTCAAACGTATATTGCAAACTGTATAAAGAGTTTATAGATGCCTGCATGTCGAAAAGCATGTATGATCTCCTTAAAAACGGTTTTCTTAGACAATAATTGGGCCTCAGACCAGCTTGTATATTATGATGATGCAGCCTAAGGTGCTGCGCGTTTGCTTAGAAATTGCCTGTCCAATCTTGATTTAAAGATAGATATAATACATATTATATAATTCACGAATACCTTGGTTGGAGCGGTATATTATCGCGTATTCGAATAATTTACCACTTGGCAAAATAGCCCGAAAACATTGGCTGGGTTGTGCCCATTCCATAGAGCAATGGCGTCGGTCTATGCATACACAGTACGAATTCATAAATATCGTGCCATATTTGCGAACTACTTTTTAGTACAGTTTTATGGCGTTTTATTGCTTTCGGGTATATGCCTTCGAATTAATGTCATGACGGTAAAACGATAAAATTATGAAGTAAAGAATAATAAATGGAGCAGACAAAGTTTTCAAAAACTTCTTAAAAATAGGAGGTTATCAATAATTTGTTTCTTAATAGTTATGCCTTTGTATAATGTCCCATATCAGCTTTTAAGAAAAACTTCTTGAAAAGTTCTTCAACATGTACCTAATAGCTCGTTGTAAAGTAATAAAATTAAAAGTCAGTACAAGTGAATATAATTAAAATTACTAAAAAATACGACTGCTCTGCCGTAGACACACATACATCCTTTAGAATCTTATTCACAATTTTATTAAATGATTTTTTTTGTTAATCACTGGATATTGAACTATAGTGTTACATATTTTTGGAATCTACTCATCATTATCTAGATGATGATTATACAGTTAATCTAATTTTCGAATTTTTTTTTCAACTTTAGTCTTTAATGCGGAACGATGGTCACTCTATCATTTTTTTTAAAAATTTTACTAGCCTATGTCACCCGGAATAAGCTAGGGATTCTAACAACACCTCATTTATCAAAATCGGTTCAGGCGTATAGAAGTTATGGTGGAATATACAAACTCACATGCATACATACATACATACATACATACATACATACATACATACATACATACATACATACATACATACATACATACATACATACATACATACATGAACCCTGAAAACAATATACACCTTTTTTCAGGCAGTCGTATAAAAAACAGTCGTAGTCAGTTGGGTACACTTTTTTCTCTAAAGTAATCAATAAAACTATCACCCAAATAGTAAGTAATAGAAAGTAGTATTATTAGAAGTTAGTAGTCGATATTAGTAAGTAGTAATAGGCGTAGATTACAAAAATAGTTTTTGTGTAATAGAGACTCCTCACACTGTGGGTAATCTAGGTCGATATCGGATAAAACGATAAAACGCCGAGGACCTAGATATAGTTCGGCGGAGTACCTAGCCTAACGCTCGTGAATACAAATCGACGATTAAGGTGCGTTCACAAAACCCTGTTGTCGTAATAATCGGCTTTTGTGAACACAAAAGCTGATTATTACGATCATCATCATCTTCATTATCTTTACCCATAGAATGTTCAAATTTTTAACTTACTAGCTGATGCCCGCGACTTCGTCCGCGTGGAATATGTTTTTTTTATTCCAACGGGAACTCCTTAATTTTCCGGGATAAAAAGTAGCCTATGTCACTCTCCAGGTCCTCAACTATACCCATGCCAAAAATCACGTCGATCTGTTGCTCCTTTGCAGCGTGATTGAAGGACAAACCAACAAACAGACACACTTTCGCATTTATAATATTAGTATGATGGTAGTTTTTTTTTCAAATTAGATACCTATTATTTTTTAAACCGTTGCAAACTTATTGGTAAACCCGTCAACATGAATTAGCTTTAAAGGATCGGTCTTATTTCCGACTCGAAGTATCTTGCATTTTCTTCAACTTTTTAAGTTTTCTTTTTCTTATAATTTTGATGTATTATTTTTTTGTTTTCGGCTTATATGAGTATACGAGTGTGAAATCGAACCCTTTTACAATAAATTTTACTTTCTTAACTATATTCAAATCAAATGGAAATAATATAAATGTACGCTTACCTTTTCGCAAATTATCTCTTGGACACTAAGCGGCAACGTAACCTGAAACAAGATTTCATATCTTAAGTCATATTATTCATATTGTTGTTTGGTCGGAGGCTTCGGCTGTGGCTATTTACCACCCTACCACCAACGACGTGCCACCAAGCAATTTTTCCGTACGATGCCGTGTAGAAACCGATAAAGCCGACCATACACGGACTGTTCAAGCAGTTACCCAGTGATCAACATATACGGACCGCTCTTGCAGTCATAGTCAATATCTTGAAGCTACCTTTGATAACTGCTGCCAACCGCCCGAAGCAGTCGCAACTGCTCGAGCAGTTCCATGTATGTGTGTACATAGAAGTTTGTAGTTCACTATGCAGTCGCAGCTTGAAGCTGTCTATTCTGACTGCTTCAAGCTGTCCGTGTATGGCCAGCCTTACGGATAAGGGTTTTATATAACTGCCATACCCGTAACAGGTTAGCCCGCTACCATCTTAGACTGCATCATCAATTACCACCAGGAGAAATCGCAGTGAAGAGCTAACTTATACGTACTTAGTGGAAAAAACAAGTATTGTACTTAACAGCGATAAATCTTATAGTACCTATCTACCTATCGATTGAAAGCCAGGAGAACTAAAGATTGTAGTTCCGCTTCGAGAATTTTAATGAGTGAAAATCTTTTAATTTCTTTCACTTAATGAACAACACTGTTTTAACTAGCCGTGAATTCTCGTTCGTAAAACTTTAACTCGGCTATGAAAAGAATGACTTTTTATTCGGTTTGATTCGATTGCCAGTTACAAACTTGCAAAGCAAAGGACTTGAATGAAAATTAGATAAAGCTTAAAAATAACAAAACCAAGTGAGCGAGTGATATTTGTGATGAAATTGGTATAAAAAAAAAACAAAATGTAAAAATCTGTAGCTAGCGAAAACATAAAATAACAGAGACAGGTGGAATCCTATATATATTTTTATTGTACTAGATGTACTAGATGATGCCCGCGACTTCGTCCGCGTGGATTACGGTTTTTTGATTCCCGCGGGAGCTCCTTAATTTTCCGGGATAAAAAGCCTATGCCTAGCCTATGTCCTTTCCCGGGTTTCAAACTATCCCTATACCAAATTTCATCCAAATCGGTTGAAGAGATGGGCCGTGAAAGCGTAGCAGACAAACAGAAAGACAGACAGACAGACACGCTTTCGCATTTATAATATTAGTATGGATTTACGAGAAAATTATTGAGCCTTGACCTGTGCCGAGTCAAGACGTGCGCACCTATTCGTAAATCGTAGCGCTCTGCAAATAAATTTACGTTAATACGACGAGGGATTTGTCAACAGACATCTCGGATTAAATAGTCGATTGCACAAGTTAATTCGACGGGTCTGCAGTGGCATGGTGCGTCGGTGTGTCAGTGCCTCGGTGCAGCGCGTTTGATGCAGGCTCGGTTGCCGGGATTGCCGGTCGCCGGTAAACAACCCTCGGCGGCAGCTGGCGGCGTGCGTCTGCAACCGACGCGCAATATCCCTCTTACAAAATAAAGGAATTCTTCGAGACGACGATTGTTCGCCTTCTATACCCTCTTACCCTCGCCCGAGAAATACAAACGCACGCCTCCGAATGACTTTACAAAAATTTGCATGGAATCGGTTTTTTTTCTCTATATTTTCACGTTCAGAAAAGCAATTTTTGTACGTCGCTCGCGATACGGAACGCGGGAAATTGCAGTTGTCCCTCGAACGGAGAGTGCGAATGGAGTCGCGCCGAGTATTGTGCCGAGTACCTACAGGCGAGCGATTGCTTCGCGCTTTATTGCCTTTTCTTCTTTCTATTATGGACGTTTGAATATGTTTCTCTTTGCTATATTGTGTGTAGAGGTAAACGTTTGAGAATTTGAATTGACGTATAAGTATACAAATTTGTTTACGACTTAGGGTTAAGCAAAATATATATTTATTTTTGCCGTTTCCTTGCCGAAAAGACCCTAAATAATTCAGGGTAATGTAAGACGACAGCGCAATTAAGCAACCCTCCAGTGTTTCCGATTCACAGAAAGAGTTTCGCTGCAGTCGCAGTTATTTTCCGATGTTGTGAAATTCAATTAGCCAGAGACATCGCCCGCTGCGTCTGTATACAGCAAATTATCTTCATTACGCGCTGGAAGAAAACAGAATAATTGTTAATCACTTTAGGATACTGCTCGCCTCTTTGTGATTATAATCTTGAAATCACCGCATTTGTATGGTCTTTATAATGAGTGGAACACTCAAGCAGGTAGCAGAAAACTTTTTAATGAAGTTATCGAATTATTTCTATAATTTATTACAGCTCCATGACTCCAGGAAGCTTCTAGGTTTGATCTCCCAAACCTATCATAACGCGTGCACAAAGAAGTCGGCATAAATTGAGAGGTTGATATAGCGATTAGAACAAATGAAGGTTAAAATAATCTGTTTTATTAGCTGACACACAACGTATAGTAAACATAGAAGCACACACACAAAATTAGTTAAAATCTAACTTAAGTTAATAAGCGTCTAAAATGAATCGTGCCAACAAAAGGCCTGAATTTAGCTGAATGTTGTGGGTACAAAATGTAACCACCAAAATTAAAACAAAAATTGTTTTTTATACACTTACAGTGTTCATATTTTTCCATGGCGACAATAAAAATATAAGTACATGCAGATAGATGTTCAGATTATGTTTACAAAAGTTTTGATAACAGCTATAATATTTTCAATGTTCTCGTTCCCCACAAAGATGATTTAAGAAACCAGGTGCTACATAAATTAGCGCTTTACCGAAAATAATCCGAGAATTTTCGGATCGGTATGGTAATTTAGAGCGACAGTGTCAAATGGTTCATTATATTTTGTTTACTTTACGTGTAATTATAACAAATAGGTCGGCGTTCAAATCTTACCGGTGTTAATAATGGTGATGAGGTTGGTCCTTCGAGCCGGAGTATTAGAGATGATTAACGAGTCTCGTCATCCGTGAACGATTTGGGTGAACGAACCGGACTAGGACCTCAGAGTGTTGTTATTATTTCATCGACTTTCTTTGTTAAGTCACAGCTTGTTTTAAACTGAGCTCATGAGCTCAGTTTAAAATATAACTACCCACCTACGCAGATTTATTATATTAAAGTTTCAAAACTGACATTATTAAAATAAGAATTATTTAAAGCTAAACCTAACGTCTAGACTAAAACAAAAGTCAAGAATATTAAAACAACTATACCGATGTAATATACTATGGTAGTATGCTCCCAGTTCAGAAAGAATTAGAAATTATATTCATTAGAAATCATAAAACCTTTCTTTTCTAAATAGTATAAAAAAGTACTTACGATTTTTTTTGTATCTGCATGTGATTTTACTTTTTTATGCAGAGTAGCAATAAATTATATTTCTATAGAAGCAGTCTCTTTACTTTTCGACAAAATCGTTTCTAGCATTTTATTTATGGATCGCGAAAAGGTAACAGAATACTTACAAACAGATTGACAGAGACCTTTGCATACATACTTAATATTATAAATGCGAAAGTGTGTCTGTTCGTCAGTCTGTAACGTCGTCAGTCTGAACGGCTCATCTTTTCAACGGATTTTTATGAAATTTGGCAAAGAGGTAGGTTACAGGTTCCGGGGAAGGACATAGACTTTTTATCCCGCAAAATTAAGGAGTTCCCTGGGACTCACCGCATGTATTAAGTTTTTTTTATTTCTGTAGATAGATAGTAGTAGACAGTAATTTAATTTATATAGACAAGTATAAATGACCTCGATGACTGCCTCGTTGGTCTAGTGGTTATCATGTTTGACTGCGGCTGACGAGGTCCCGGGTTCGAGTCCCGGGTCGGGCCATAATGAGTGTTGGGTTTTTGTGGTTAGAAATTCTCATACTAGCCCGGAGTTAGGAAGTTGGCGGTGTTTCACCCCCGTGCCTCGGAGAGCACGTTAAGCCGTCGGTCCCGGTTATTATCACTAGCATGATAATAGTCGTTAAAGCCCGCCAACCCGCATTGGAGCAGCGTGGTGGGTCTAAGCTCTAATTCCCTCTCTCCTATGAGAGTGAAGGCCTATACCCAGCAGTGGGACGTTAATGGGCTGTAGTGGTTGGTTGGGTTGGTATAAATGAAAATTGAAGCACATTTATTAGATCCCATGATTCGTCACTATTTGTGGGTTGCAAATGTTGATAAATTTGGTCCTCGGAGCCGGCCGCGCCGCTGCGGTATTAGAGAAGATTGATATGGCCGAGCTACTTTGTCAGTTAATGATTCGATTGATTGCGTTTGATTCATTTGTTAGCTTTCTATTTTTCATTTTGAAGGGAAACCGCGGTTTAGGCTAAACGAGGTTTTTTAAAGCACCACAGGTATCAAACGGTGACATAATAATCTATACTAATATTATAAATGCGAGAGTTTGGTTAAAAGGATGGATGGATGGATGGATGGATGGATGGATGGATGAATGGATGGATAGATGGATGGATGTATAAATGGATTAATGGATGGATGTTTTTTACTCAATCACGCAAGAACGGCTGAACGGATCTGGATACAATTTGGGACTGACATATATTATAGTCTGGAATAACACATATTATATGTGACTTTTTATCCCGGAAAATTAAAGAGTGCCCGCGGGAACCAAAAATCTTCAATCCATGCGGACGAAGTTGCGGGCATCAGCTAGTATAAGTGTAGATACTAAGACACAAAACAATAATTTTGGGGAACTTATTAAGTCAGCGGCCAACAAACAATGGGGCAAGTTATTGGCAATGTACCCACGCTCTATCAAGCTATAACCGCCTGCCTCCCTCCCCGACCTCCCACCCCCCTGAGTGGAAAGATAGAGCAATCGGAAAAAGCTCAGGCAAGAATACACCAATTAACACGGCGGGGGGTAAAGAGTTAAGAGCGGAAGATGATAGCCGAATGGATTTAAGTATTGAAAAGCTTTCTGCGATTCCTTTGTACCATTAGTAGGTACCTAACTAACTGGATTAGTGTATATTGATAGGTATAGTAACTAGATTTGAACGACTCAATTTAGTTTATTCTATCCGGGATGAAGTAACCCATGTCCTTCTTCTGGGATGTATCAACATACCTCCATACCAAAGCTCTGGTTAATCGGTTCGAAGGATGGGCAGTTAAAACGTAGCAGACAGACAGATAGACATTCAGACAGACACACTTTCGCATTTATAATATAGGTATGGGTATTAATATGGATTTTCATATTACTTGCTAGTTTTTTTTATTCCACTCTAAGGTAGCCTGCGATCTCACCTGGTGGTAAGTGATGATGCAGTCTAACAAGGTCTTTGACAATAGAATGGTAACTAGCCACCGACGAAACCTTCCAGCAGACCAGACGTCCAGAAAAAAATATAAAATCCTAAATTGCCGCTGCCGTGGATCGAATCGAACCCGGGACCACATGAGTAAAGAAAACGGGACCTCCCACCTTTAAATCAACATCGCTCACCACTGCGTCAGGGAAGTCGTAGTAGTTATTTATATTGTTATCTTGAATTAACATAAATACTTTAAAGCTGGTTGCAGAGACTTTGAAGTTAAAACTACAGGCTCAGCAACTTAAATACCGCCAATAACCACGATCACAGGTAAGACAAGTAATCCTATTTACAGTAATCTCAAACAATGAAAGACTTAAACCTTATTTACACAGCATTACGGTATTACGCACCGATCTCTCGTAATCCATTTTACCGAAACACGATTATATCGCGTTACAATGGACATGAAAATCGTTTTGTAAATTGATCGTATTGTATACCTACGGCATAAGCAATAGTGGTTTTCTTTTAAAACGATTAAAATGAGCATTGCGCTAGATCCTAATATTTAACAACTAGCTGATGCCCGCGACTTCGTCCGCGTGGTTTAAGTTCTTTTTGTTCCCGCGGGAACTTAATTTTCCGGGATAAAAAGTAGCCTATGTCACTCTCCAGGTCCTCAACTATAACCATGCAAAATCACGTCGATCCGTTGCTCCGTTGCACCGTGATTGAAGGACAAACCAACAAAGAAACACACTTTCGCATTTATAATATTAGTATGATTTTGTTTTATTGGGATTAAAAAAAAATGGATTTTATTAATCTGTTTTAAATTATTATAATTATTTATTATATTTACAGAGGTTAAAACAATACCTACTAGCCTTACCTTATACTAATCTACAGTAATGATGGCCATAAAGAAGTTTCGCCATCTCAATCAGAGGCCCAATAATTGTCTAAGCAAATCTTAATAACTAGATGATGCCCGCGACGTCGTCCGCGTGGATTGGTGTTTTATGTATCCCGCGGGAACTCTTCAATTTTCCGGGATAAAAAGAAACCTATATCCTTTTCCACGGGATACAACCTACCAGCCGTTGAATATACATAACCGTATACAAAGAGCTGTGGGTGTTTTGAACGACGAGTTATACTTAGCTTACTAACCCAATAGCTGTTAGTTCTCTTTTACCCTAATTGCGATGTTGTTGAATTGTTTCGGTGCTATCACGTTTCAATACGTTTTCCATTAATTATAATTTTCCACGGTTGCGATATAATTTAGAGTATCAGAAATTTATTCTCTTTCAAATTAGTTCCAAAGCCCAATGGCCAATCATGAATTAGTGAACTCAAATCTGTAATGGCTGTAGTTCAAAATATGTCACTAAGGTTTTGGTTAGGTACTATGATTTATTATAAACTAGCTGATGCCCGCGACTTCGTCCGCGTGGATTAAGGTTTTTTGATGCCCGTGGGAACTCTTTTATTTTCCGGGATTAAAAGTAGCCTATGTCCTTCAGCGGGATACAAAATATCCCTGTACCAAATTTCATCAAAATCGGTTGAACAGATACATTTTTTTGCTTCCCGCGGGAAATCTTCAATTTTCCGGGATAAAAAGTAGCCTATGTCCTTCCCCGCGATGTAACCTATCTCTGTACCAAATTTCATCAAAATATGTTCAGTAGTTGGGCCGTGAAAGCGTAGCAGACAGACAGACAGACACAATTTCGCATTTATAATATTAGTATGGATTTTACAGCTTATAAACGTTTAAGGAACTCGAACTGTTTAAGGAGTTCATGCGTGCTTTTTGACGTAAAGGGATCTTTGAACTCCTAAAACAGGTTGAATTATACGTTTGACAAACGATTAGGATTTCCTAACACAATCGGGGGTCAGATTTAACACAGATTAAAAAATTTAATACATTCGATAATACCCTCATTATGTAAAACATTCTGGCAAATAGATGATTATTTATTTATTATTTATTTACCGTAATAATGTTTATCAGCCAGATATTTTTTGTCCGCAGTGTGTTTTCGCCCTTTATTCTCAAACCATAACGGAATTGTTGCTTATGAATAACTTTGATAACGACGCGCAACAAAGAAAATACATAAAATGCACAGATAATAAAATACAATAATTAGAAACTCAACTATATAAAATTTAATTTAATTGACTAATAAAACAAAAATAGATCCGTTGTATGAAAGTATCATTGAAACTATTAATTAGAGCGACTATGCACGTCTATCCCACCTAATGACGTTATACCTAAATCACTGTGCTTGAAAGAGTTGCGCGGGCGCAGTGCGTAACGTGCAGCCACTATGATATAATTAATTGAATTTTAAAATACGTTGACCATATTAATAGTATGTATAAAGCTGTACATTAATAGGTCAGTCAGTAATAAGTTTCTAGACGTTTTTATTAAGAACTAGACTAGATGATGCCCGCGACTTCGTCCGCGTGGATTGATTTTTTTATTCCCGCAGGAACTCTTAAATTTTCCAGGATAAAAAGTAGCCTATGCTCTTCCCCGGGATACAACCTCTCCCTGTACCAAATTTCATCGAAATCGCTTGAACAGATATATTTTTTTGATTCCCGCGGGAACTCTTCAATTTTCCGGGATAAAAAGTAGCCTATGTCCTTCCCCGGGATGTAACCTATCTCTGTAACAAATTTCATCCAAATCGGTTGAGTAGTTAGGCCGTGAAAGCGTAGCAGACAGACAGACAGACAGACAGATAGACGGACAGACAGACACACTTTCGCATTTATAATATTAGTAAGTATGGATATGGATATGGATAATTGATGTGATATACAGTCGTATAAAACTCTTTTGGATTCGGTCCAAAACAAGCTATCCGAGTGGACGGATACGGATCCAATCTCACAAAATAGCGGCAATTACAATCCCGAACTAGACGGCATAGAACGTAATGGCCGGCCTTCGACAACAGATAAATAAAAGCGACATCTCTACTAGTAATTGTCTAAATATCATCTAAGTTAAGTCAACTGAAGCGGTGCGAAACGGAGGTGCTTGTTGAGAGGTGATAATTTTTTCATCGTTTAATGTCCAAGCATCCCAAGTCAGTCATTTACCAGGCTTTTTTGTGTTTCAGCCTAAGGCGAAATGGTTGTTGAGTCTTAGTAGGTACGCCAAAGTATGCGTACCTACTCGTGTGTCTATCACTCGCAAGAAACCGTAAGCTATGCAGCAAGTGTAACTCCACGACGACCATAGAGGCTGTAGGTATACTAATATTATTTTCATCCCAACATCTCGGAAAGAGTATTTTTAATCTTCGATATCTGAATGCAAAAGCCGTTATTATCCTCTTGAGGATAAAGTAAATTGAATTTAGAACATCGTGTGCACGTTAGTAAATATCACTCGTCTATGAAGTTTGTAAATTTTAAACATCATTATAACCTATTTACTTCTACCTCTATGGTGCCGAATTTCCATATACCTTTTTTAATTTTTTAAAAACTTATACTCGTAACCTTCTTGGTGTACTTTTTTAATTTGCTTTGCGCGCACCATTTTCTTTCACGTCATGTCATTTCCTCGCTGAGGTGGGATGAAAAGTTACGTGTTGCACTCGAGTGAAAAGATTTTTCACCTCGTGCTCTTTTGATTCCCTCGCTGACGCTCAGGATTTCAATTTTAGAATCCTTCGCTTGCTCGGTCAACAAAATTGAGCACGCGGTTAAAAAACAACTTTTCACTCTTGTTTATCAAATAACTATTATTAATGCGAAAGTGGTCTGTCTCTCTGTTACCTTGCAGTGCGAAAATTGTTGATTGTCGATACTAAAAGTATCGTGTGTGCGGGATAGTGTGGGGAAAACAATATCGAGAGAGACGCAGGCACGTAGAGACGCAGAATTAATCAGTTAGTCACACTTGTGGCGAAGTAAGGACGAGTCGATTAGGAGGGCACCTTGAGGATTATTGAGACATCGGTGCGGCCAGCTGTGGCCGCCAACTTGCCGATATTGCCGCGGACAGGCTGCCCGCAACTTGTTACAACTGCCCAAGAATTCCCAGCTCCACTCAAACTTTACCGTACCGCAGACACATATTTTGAAAATGCGAGAACACTATGTCGGTCCAAACAACCCAAACAATAAGATATTATGAGTATACGAGTTAAGTTTAGATAAGGACGGACTGAATATAATAATAACTAGAAGATTCCCGCGAATTAGTTGATTTTGGGTTACGGTTATTTTAATGCCTTTAGAATACAAAACATATCAACTAGTTAAGTGGAGCGATGATTTGATTTGAAAAGTACAATTTCTCTGGTCTGGTCTGGGGAAGGCTTCAGCCGTAGGTAGTTACCACCCTATACCGGCAAAGAGGTACCGCCGTGACGCAAAGTGTTCCGATACGATCCCGTGTATAAACCAATTAGGGGAATGGGTTTGGTCATACCCCTAACTGAATCAGGTGAGATCGCAGTCCATGGCTTACTTTAAGTGGAATAAAAATAAAGCTCCCAACAGTATTTAATTGGCCATCTCGCACGTGAAGCAGTTGCGCATATCATTAGCGCAATACCTGCCCAATAAGGCAATAAACACAAATTACTGTAAGGGCACGTTGTAACCTAATTAATTATCTCATTATTATAATAGATCGTAGCAGGACGACGTGAATATTAATTATGTGAAATGAACGTACATTACGTAACAAAACAATCATTATCTCTTGACTTATCCTGACTGATCGATGCATCATCGCATAAGCTAAGCCAGTATAAGGTTAAAAACTGGAAGGCAGGGTTCTACTGACTTTCAATTTTTTAAACCCTTCGGTTTCTTTTTAAGGCATTAGCACTTAGAAAAGATTTCTAAAAAATTTATTTCGAAACAAATAATATCAATAAATTGATATTGATATTATTTGTTTCCGATTTTGTTTTGAAATTTCACTTGCCGGTTGCCAAAAAATCCACTCGAAAGAAGCCGGGGCTTGTTAGGTAGTTAATGTATAAAATAGCTATTGATCGAGCATGCTAACATTGTTTTGGCGCGATGAATTTTAAAAACAGATAATTTAATTTGGGCGTGTACACAAGGTTTAATTGATAGTTCGTTATATTTCACGATGCGATTATTTAGTTATAAGCCGGATCGCGTTTCGCATACGAACCCCCGACCCCCTGCTTCAGCCCCAATTCCCGCACCCAGTACGACGGTGCGGAAGAAAAACTAGTCAAGTGGCGTTTTTTTAGAAAAACCGTTTTATTTTACATTCTTCAAGAATGATGATTAAAGTCCCATTATAGCTTTATTGTTGTAATATTGCTCCTCTATTGATTTATTTTGCTTGCATGATATAGTTCAGGTAATTAATTGAGAAAAAAAAATACAGCTCCAACTTCGGAAAAGTTCGATCATGGCCGATTTTTTTTAACAACATGAAAGGGGATAGGCACATCTTGGATTATTTCATAGAATGCCTTACTTTTCAACCTTGATATAGATCCTTAAAATCGGCTCCTGTTCGCGTACAGGCACTAGCAAATGTAAATCATCCTTAACACCGATATACTTCAATGTTTGAAAACGTAATTATTTAGTTTTCCCTCTACGCCGTCGCGTACTGAGGAGTTCACGTATGAGTAAATTTTATTTCAATTCGTGCGTGTCGCCGAGGGTCGTTTGGAACTTTATGATGACCATTACATTATATTTGTTTTCGTATATTAAATTTTAAATTTACTTAGGATACAGCCATGATACTTGAGAGTTACCCACTTTCATTGTCTGTCTCGTTTAATGTTACGTAAAATATGATTGCGGTAGGTACCTAGGTATTTTATTTATTTATTTATTTTATTTATTTTTTGAAAAACATACAGTAACATAATATACAAAAGGTCAACTAAATATAACATTGCACTTAAACCAAAACAGTTTTCAAAGATTCTCAGCACATATTGTCTAAACATTTTCCAAAAGAATAGTTGGGTATAGCCGCTAGACAAAACAAAATTATTTTTTATACTTGCATTAAATTAGAACAAAGAAACAAAATAAAAAAAAACACATAGGTACTAAGATATAATGATCAAAAAAAAGAAAAGAAAAAATGTTGAGCTAGTTGGTTTGTGCCAATCTTTAATAGTCAATCTATACTTGGGGAGAGAGAGCTGAAATAAGTCGTTATTGAAAAACAATTCATTATACTGCTTGCAACATCTTTTTATAAATGTATTTCCTGCATAATTTGTCTTGCTTGGTGCAATGCGAAACAGTTTTGGATGTCGAGAGTTAATCCGTGGACATCTTAAAGTTATTTTAGAAATTAGATATGGAGAGTCAACCCCATTATTCATGAGTTTGAATGGAAGGATTTGATATCTTTGAACACGTCTACTAGCAGCTGAAAGTGGTGGATCAGGATTCCCAACACAGTTGGTATTATTTGAGATATAGTATGAAAGTCGTTTTAGAAACCGATTGTGTACTCTTTCAATTTTTTCTATATGTACCTTATACCGAGGACTCCAAACCGTGGAAGCATATTCTACAATAGATATTACAAACGAATTATAGAGAAGTATAAGTGTTGAAGGTAGTTTAAATTTCTTGGAGACCCTTAAAACAAATCCTAACATCCTATAAGCCTTACTAGCAATGTAGTTGATGTGTTCATCGAAAAGTAACTTTTTATCTAGTATTACGCCAAGATCCTTCACCGAGGACACCCTGTTCAAGACTTCATCTTTTAGTTTATAATCATAGATTATAGGTTTACGTTTTATTGTGAATGTTATAACATTACACTTTTTTATATTTAAGAATAGTGAATTTTGGTAGGTATAATTTAATTTCATAGAATGATCTGTTTATTACTTTCAATCTCTGTGTATGTTACACTAACTGATGCCCGCGACTACGTCCGCGTGGATTGAGGTTTTATGGTTCCCGCGGGAACTCCTCAGTTTTCCGGGATAAAAAGTAGCCTATGTCTTATTCTATACTCTATCTCTGTGCCAAATTTCATCCAGATTCGTTCAGCCGTTCGGGCGTGATTGAGTAACAAACTAACAAACATCCATCCAAACTTTGGCATTTATAATGTTTATTTATTTGATTTGATTGATTGATTTGATATTTCATTGTTCATGGTCTTGACTTCTCCAATAGTGGCAGGGGTTTTATGTATGGTATAGGTATTCACAACCTCATGCATATGACCCAAATGAAACGATTTAGTTTTAACGATTAATTTATAAATAAGAAGATACAAATGGGTTGAGTTAAGAAATAAAAATTTGTGGGATGGGATGAGTATGGAACAACCCGCCCGTTACTTCCGCTACGTACGCGTGGATTCCCCGCGTTTTTGAAAAATCCCGTGAAGGCTCTTTGATTTTCTGTGATAAAAAGTACCTACCCTATGTAAGAACCCTGGGATGCAACCTATCTCTGTTTCAAATGTCGTCTAAATTGTTTGAACGAGAAAGTAGCAGACAGTCAGACTAATTTTTCATAGTAGGTAGTAGTATGGATTTCATTTCACCCATCCAGCTATTAACTTAGGTCAACGTGGCTTAAAAGACTTAAAATTAAGGAAACACGTAAGCTTTGTGGTCATTAAGTGACATTGATTGTACGTAAAAACGTATCTATATAGTTCTAAGGTGTTACCTAAAATTAGGCATTTTGATAACGAAACTGTTGGTTTTCAATTCTCACACAGACACATGCCTCACTGCTGTAATATTTATGATATAAGTAAACACATGACCTAGGTTTTTGAGACATTTATCTAGAGTAGGTAATAGTACATTACATCGCGAGACCGGGAAGTACGCGTTTACTGGTCGAGTGTTAGTTAGACTACGGCTATATAATACGAGACCAGAAATGCTCTCCCTGTCGAGGTGTGTATAGTGCTTTTCTAAAAAAATAAACAAGTGACTTTTTTTAAATATATTACATTAGATATGTAATTAAAAGAAAGTGAATAAAAAAGCAACCTACTTAAGAAATATTAAAAGTTAATAGTAGATTATTAACCAAGGGGATAAAGCAGTGTCCTGTCGCGGGTGACGATTTAAATCGCGAGCGTAACGAGGGTGTTAAAAACTTAATCACGAGCGAAGCGAGGTATTTAAGATGAGTCCTGAGTGTAGCGAGGGATTTAAGTTCACCCAAGACTAAGCTTACCAGCTTTATCACCGAGGAAAATACTCTACTTTTCGTAACATTTGCGAAAAAATTAACACAATAATAATATGAGATAAGCATTTATTAAAAATAATGTCAATTAAAAGTAAAAGTTAACATTCGAAACATTGCTCCAATTATTGATAGAGAGAGTTACATTTTTGTTTGGTTCATTTATTGTTGATAAGTTGATTTGAGTATTTCTCTGTTCTTGCGTCTGAGGAACTGTTTAGAACATTAACTTATTCATAAAAATAAATTAAAATAAACTTAACGTTTACGTATTTGAAGAAAACAAAAACGCGGCAAATTCCTAGACTAATATTTTTTTGTCGGAAAAGCAAAGGCTTCAAGCTCATACGGCCTCGTCGGTTTTCGTAATTTTATTTAATAATCATAACTGCATAATAAATGTGTATTCCTTTTTCAAAAAGATGTTTAATGCTTTATATACAAACTCAATGGTGTAAACACAGATGTAGTTCAGTATAAATTTCGGTAAGTAGGTACATATTGGGTACATAAGGGTAGTCCACTTTTAAATTTTTTTATTTTATTTTTTAGACAAAATTTTTAGTTTTTATTTTTTTATGATACATACAAAATACAAAACATACAAAAATACATACAATCCTAAATTTTCACCCTTCTACGATCAACCCTTATTTTTTACTTTAGTAATTTAATCATTTTTCATCTCTGGTCGATAACTGATCAATCGTCATTTAATTAGTTATTTTAATATGCATATTCAGTAGGTCTGAGAATCGGCTACTATCTATTTTTCATACGTCCACGCGAACGGAGTCGCGGGCATCAGCTAGTCTCATATTATTATTGTGTTAATTTTTTCGCAAATGGTACGAAAAGTAGAGTATTTTCCTCGGTGATAAAGCTGTCTTAGTCTTGGGTAAACTTAAATCCCTCGCGACAGAAGACACTGCTTTATCCCCTTGGTTAATAATCTACTATTTCTGACCAGCCTGTCGCTTGATTTTCCTCCTTCCACTTGATAAATTTTTCGTACTTGTACGAATAATAAATACCTTTCTTTGGATTTCGGCGGAAGCAAATTATTTTTAGCTAGTTCGGCCTCCGCTCTCAGAAAAGGAGGCGTACAATCTAAATCCATAATATCCTCACTAGAACGAATTTTTTCGTCACTTTTAAATAATCAAATAAATATTATAAATGCGAAAGTTTGGATGGATGGATGGATGGATGTATGGATGTATGGATGTATGGATGTATGGATGTATGGATGTTTGTTACTCAATCACGCGCCAACGGCTGCACGGATCTGGCTGAAATTTTGCACAGAGATAGAATATAGTCTGGAATAGCACATGGCTACTTTTTATCCCGGAAAATTAAGGAGTTCCCGCGGAAACCAAAAAACCTCAATCCACGCGGACGTAGTCGCGGGCATAAGCTAGTAAATTATAACGATTAGTTATGTAGTTAATTCCCGCCTTTCAATATTATAAAGATAAAAAATAAATATTATACTTTTAATTTTTTTTTGCGCTGTGAGTGCTGAACGCGTAATACGGTAGAGTTCCAAATTTAAACTATTTAGGCCAAAGAATATTATAACAAGTTACAAGATATTCAGGAAGAAAGATTCCAAATTCAAACTTATGATATGTATTGAAAATACATACATTCTTTACTGGCCTAGGCCGGGAAGTTTAACTTTCGAACTCATTTACAGGGTATGAAATGTGCACATTTCATATCATTTTTTAGAAAATTGTATTGGACAAGTTACTAAACTAGATTATTTCAAAACGTCATTCAAGAATCTCGTTTTAAAAGCTTTGTCTTAACCAGCATAAACGATTTATTTGCGGTAACGCCACTACGTCTTTCTATAGGATAAGCGCAAATGCTTCGAAATGTACTCCGCAAATAGGTATCGGAGCATAAAACTATAGCGGTTCAAAGGACGACGTTGCAGTCCGCTAATGCACAAAGCAAGTTCGTCCTTTACTACAAAGATTGTACTGAACTGGATTCGGGCTGTACGCTTCCCTTGAAATATGATAAAAATTAAAACAATAACACATTTAACTAAAGTCAGCATTAGGTAATAAGTTATTAAGAGAACCGCCAAAGAGAATATTACACAAACCGCCGAGTTTCTTGCTGGTTCTTCTCGGTAGGAATAGTATTCCAAACCAGTGGCAGGATACACACGCATTCACGCCAATGGCGATTCAAAAGCACTTGGTTATGTTTATTTGAATAAAAAATATTTTGATTTGATTGGTCTAATGAGAATCTGGTAGACTGATATATACCTACCTATCAAAGTCGTGTCGGATTTTCCGTCCCAACGGGCTATGAGAGTAAAGGAACAGAGAGTGCACCTGTGTATGCGCACACACTTGTGCACTATAATATCTCCCGCGCAGATGGCTAATCTCTCTGGAGATAAGCCGCCGTGGCCGAAATTCGGTCGGGAGGACACTTTTTTTTTACCTATCAAAGTGCAGCATAAACCGCGTAGTCAAGAAATCGGAGATTTTAATCTAAATTCTAGGACCATACTTCCATACTAATATTATAAATGCAAAAGTGTGTCTGTCTATTTGTCTGTCTGTCTGCTACGATTTCATGGCCCATCTTTTTAAACGATTTTGATGAAATTTGGTTGCATCCCGGTGAAGGACATACTTAGCCTTTTTATCCTGGAAAATTAAGGAGTAACCACGAGAATAAGAAAAAATTAATGCATGCGGACGAAGTCGCGAGCATCATATTATAGTCTTAAATATAATGTAGAGGAAATGATATTTGAAATAAAACCGGGATGTTAAAAGTTTTACATACAAGATGGACGATTTCGCCAGAAAATCCTCTTTCATGATAAAACCGGCCAAGTACGAGACTCGCGCACCGAGGGTTCCGTACAAACCTGTAGTCCTAAGTTTAAAATTGTTTAAAATATTTTTATTATAATATGATGTAACTAAAAATTTATGCTTTTCGCAATTTTTCCTTTATCTGTGCTTTATGACGTTGCATCGTACCAAATTTCAAGATTTTGAGTTCACGGGAAGTACCCTGTAGGTTTTGATTCCCTTGCGAGTGTCGAAAATGTGCAGCATAATCGGCTGTATCTTTTGATTGCGTTGGCTTAGAAGTTTGATTTTTTCACAGCTCCAAGGGACAGTAGATTTGAGTATTTGATATGAATTTCAGCTTGATACCTCCATGCGTTCCTGAGAAAAAGGGTTTTGACAGACAGACGGACGGACAATAAAGTCCTATAAGGACCTATATGGGTTCCGTTTTTTCCTAACAAAAAGTACATTTTAGTTTTTTATTTATATTATTTTCTTTTTTGCCATTCCAAATAGGTAAATATAACCAGAGATAACGAACTCCCCTCAATCATAACATGAAGCAATAGCAAAGCTCCAAGGGAAAATATCTGTTCGATAGTTTTTGTTATTCGAGTTGAAGGTTACTTTTATCTACTCCTGTAGTAAAATTAAGTTATTTATTGCTATATCACATTAAAATAATACACAGGGAACGTTACGACACAAAACAAAATATTATACATTTACTAGCGTCTAGTACCTCTCTCAAATAAGACAATTATTTATTTAAAAAATGTGTCCTATAAGTCTAGGAATGTATCAAGATATAAATAACGAATAGGATATCCAATATAGTTAGGAACATACAGGCGTATCGTTTAGGGCTTTTGTTAAGCCAAGACTTCAACTGCGTTCGTCCATTTCGAACGATACACCGACAAGTGAATTCATCGGATATATGCTCGAATCCAGCGCTGACTGTCAATCACAGCTCGCGTTGATTGGATTTCGATATAGCACTAAAACTGACGTCACTCCTGTTTAGGTTACCAATACACGTCAGGTTATTAGAATCATAAAAAACGTTGGGATATTGGTTTAACTTTTCGGAGGAAAACAATAACCTTTAACTACTTAATAATAGATGTAAATTCTAACAGTGAACTATTTTATATCTTAAAGCATTACAACAATTGGAAAGTTTTCATCATAAGAAAAGATGCTATAGCTGATGCCCGCGGCTTCGTACGCGTGGATTGAGGTTTTTTGGTTCCCGCGGGAACTCTTTCATTTTCCGGGATAAAAAGTAGCCTATGTGCTATTCCAGACTATAATCTATCTCTGTGCCAAATTTCAGCCAGATCCGTTCAGCCGTTGGGGCGTGATTGAGTAACAAACATCCATACATCCATACATCCATCCGTCCAAACTTTCGCATTTATAATATGTATTTGATTATTTTATAGTAATAGATGAATGGAAGAAAAATAGTAAGTAAAGGACGTCAAGACCCAAATTAAGTTGTAGGTACAGGAAGGAGGGAAGTAATTGTAATGTATATTAGAACGATTTGTTAAAGATTCAGAAGAAAGAGCTGTACATGCTGTATCTATATCTATTAGATGAAAAAAAAATCGCGAAGCCGAGAAAATACCAAAAATAATGATAATACGAATATTAGAGGTAAATGGAAGTTAATGGAAGTAGAAACAGGAAACCGATATTTCGAAATTAATAATTGTTAACATTGCTTTGCAGTACCATTCACATCCATCCGGCTGGATTGCAAGCCTACTGAAGTAATGGTATATCGGTCACAAAAATTGGACGTGTATTGCGTCAATCCGATCTCGTATTCCGGAACAGATAATTGGAGGCAAAACGGAAATATATCCACAGCCTTTTCCACCCCGCCATATCCAAACAAAATTCGAATAGAAACTTTATTCGCGTCATCGCTCCCAAATGGAATTGAAATAAATACTGTATCAGTCTTTATGGCCTAAGTTATGGCTATGGCCGATCATAAAGTGATCTCATACACGTTTGATAAAAACAAAACTGTAACAGGGAATGTGAAGGTAGGCAGTATTTTTTCTATTAGGATTATTAATTCCGCCTAAATAAAAGCCATGAAATTGTATATTATGAGAAGTACAACTTGCCGTGATAATTGCGTTAAAATAAGGACGGAATTTTAACTTTACAAGCGAAACTGATATTAGCAGTTTCGCTTGTAAAGTTGTTTTGTACATCTCTATACAAAAATCTTTGTAAATAATTGTAAGAGCCCCTTTACACTAAAGTTTTCCCAGCGCAGTCGTCATACTTAAGTAAACTTGTATCAATGCGCAGCGCAGACACCCACGCGTCATCTTAGCACCTTTAGAACCTTAACGCTGCACTAGCGTCGCTTGTGCACATCTTGTGATTCGTGAACGCATCATGTTAATATAATATAAAAATTATTTCCAAAAAACCGATTTCCAACGCCACTGTGAAGTTAAAAAGAATTTTCATTTTTAACTTTTTAGTGTCAGGGTTGAGGATTTGGAGTCAGAATTTTTATGGGACCACTTCGAGAGCTTCATCTAACGACTGATAGAAAAAAAACAAATCGGTTGAGAAACCACGGAGATATGCACCGACATGTATTAATAAAAAAAAATACGCGCCGAATTGAGAACCTCCTCCTTTTTTGAAAGTCGGTTAAAAATGGCTTAACAAATTACGTCGTGCTAGCGTCACGTCTATGTACTGGCGCAGCGTTCTGCGTCTGAACTGTGTACAATTTTGACAAAAGCTTGTGCTGGCGAAACGTTAGTACGAGTATGAAAGGGCTCTAACAGTTGGGTGTAGATATTTTAATAAATAAGGTTTAATTTAATCAGTAAAGTTTTTATAGAGACGTCAAACCTTTTAATTCCTCGCTTATTCTATACTTTACATAAGAGGCTTTACGACATGTTCGAGTACATCACCTAAGGCTTTTACTTAAAATACTGCTTTCAGCAAACATAATATGAGAATAAATCATCCATATTGATAAATGGGCTCTAGCTTAATTCACATTACTCCAATACAAGTTGCTCGGAAAATATCTTAGGATTTTCCTAAGCCTAGCAGCTTAGGACGCTCTTCTTTACGCCTTTTACCTTCTATTCAATACGGTACGTGATAAATTAAAAACTAAACACCGTGTACGTTTTTATCAGATAAAGGTAGCTTTATAGGTATTCTTGAAATTATTTAAGTAGTAACTGGTGTGATTTAGTTTACTTTATTTATTATATAAGTAAAGTTTGTAGTACCTCGTTGGTCTAGTGGTTAGCATAGTCGACTGCGGATCACGAGGTCCTGGGTTCGATTCCCGGTCGGGCGTAAAAGTTAGGTGTTGGGTTTTTCAATTAAGAAATTCTCAGTGCCAGCCCGGAGTTGGAGGTTGGCGGTGTTTCACCCCCGTGCCTCGGAGAGCACGTTAAGCCGTCGGTCCCGGTTATTATCACTAACATGATAATAGTCGTTAAAGCCCGCCAACCCGCATTGGAGCAGCGTGGTGGGTCTAAGCTCTAATTCCCACTCTCCTATGAGAGTGGAGGCCTGTGCCCAGCAGTGGGACGTTAATGGGCTGTAGTGATGATGTGTGTGATGAGTGTAGTACCTACATAGTGCGCTTACCTTATGTATCTACTACAGACCCATCCGTGTGACGCCAGGACGATCATCATCAAGTTTTCTCACGATGTTTTCCTTCCTCGTTATAGCAAATAATATTTTTTTAATGGCTTAAAATGTAGGTACATATCAGAAAAGTTAGAAGTGAGAAGTCTAAGTATCGAATCCGGCCGTCTGAGCAGGAGACCGAACGTATAAACGTGTAGGCTGTACCAATAGGCTATCACCGCTTGATAGACGCTTGAAGCCAGGATAGGTCAACTTATCCATATACAAAGTCTTCTAGACAAAAATATTCAATTTACTCGAGCGTTAACTATTTGACCCATGCATAGGGGGATTAGCAATCGGCCCATGTAAAATCTGGCAGCGTGCCAAGTTTGTATTAGAATAATACCTAGTATCATCCTGATTAAATATCGGGAAAATGTTAAATCTAGAAGGATTAATACTGTGATACTATAATATTTTGTAAAGACAGTAGATAAAAGGGTAACAGTATAAAATTTTTTTAGTCCCTCGTAAAATCAGGAGGAAAAAATTATGGATGAAGGATTTTAGGGGGTTACTGCCATCGCGTCGCTGCAATATTATTTCAAAATGACATCCTTAAATTTATATATCCTTATCCTTAGGTTTATAATTCTAAAACACGAACGACAACAATATTATAACGAAACGGCGGCGACGAGCGGTGGTAGTATGCCCCAGTTCTCTTTCGATGAAATTGTTAATTTTTTACGCAAGTTTTTTTTAAATTCAGATACAATTCTTTGTAATATTCAATTATCACGATATGTAAATATTTTGTTTAATTATAATTCTTATTTCCAAGACTAGTTTTTGAAGGAAGGATTGCAGGCAAGATAGCGCCAGGTCGCACAAAGACTCAAGTGGTTAGACGATATAAGGGGGTGGACAGGGTTAACTTATCCAAAGATGCGGCTTTAAATAGTGTTAGACGGAAATTCAATAGGGATTGCATACGGTATCACTTCTATGGTTTTGTAGAGTGGCAACACTGGTCTGGGACTCTATGATTGATTGTATTAATATGGTGGATGTGTTGTTCGTGTAAATTACTGAATAAAAGTGTATTAAATAGTTATCCCGTGTTTGGACTTATTAATAGGTAAATAAGGTTTTGGCGTGTGGTAGCTGTGTGATGACCAGCAAACTTTGATTTGAAGAAAAACATACGACCATGATGAACATGATTTTTTTATTCCTCATTATTCCTCATTGATTCCTCATCTGTCAATTGACGCGAACGGACGTTTTGGTGTGTGGGTATTAAAATAAAAATCCCAACTATGTCGAAGTGTTTTCTGTGCTCGAAAAGTATTACGAAAAAGAATCCGGGCCTCGAGTGTAGCAAATGTAATGTTATAGTGCACTCAACCCCTGCTTGTACCGGGCTTACGAAGAAACAAATAAGCTCACTAAAATGCGCCGAGAACCTGGAATGGACTTGTAATGACTGCTCACGTAAGTCGCCAAGGCGGAGCTCTTTCATTATACCCGATGACGATGCTGACGACGATGATGATGAAGAGGCTAGACCTAACACCCACTATTCGATAGACATGAAAAAACTACTTACCGACCTTACACAAGAAATTCATAAAATAATAAAAAAAGAACTTAGAGAAACTAACACGTCGTTGCAGTATTGCAGCGAAAAAGTAGATGATTTTCTAGAATGCATGGAAGCATTTAAGGACAAAATTAAATATTTAGAAAAGAAAAACAGCGACCTAGAAAATAAGAACAAATCATTAGAGAACAAGATGGCCGCTCTGCAACAACGCATGAATGAGTACGAACAAAAAGAATTATGTAATAGCATAGAAATAGCTGGAATACCGTGTGAAGAAAAAGAAGATCTCGGAGTTATAAGCAAAAATATAGCAAAACATCTTAAGGTGGAAGTAAATGATATTAAAAAAATCAAGCGTACGCATGCACCGCCGGGAAAAATAGCCCTCATTAAATTGGAGTTACAGGATGAAGAAACCAAAGCAAAGTGGATAAAACAAGCTCGTACTACTCATATTACAGTGGGTCATATTAATCCAAACCTGGATTCTTCAGCCGGTAAGGAAAAAGTATACGTACGCGAAGAGCTAACAACTCATACCAAAACACTCCTATGGAAAACAAAACAGCAATGCAAGGGCAAATACAAATTTATATGGTGCAAAGACGGAAAAATACTGGTACGCAAAGCGGAAAAGTCAAAAATTTATATAATTAGAACCGAGGAAGATTTGAAAGATCTATTAGATAACTAAGTGGAAATTGTAATTTAGACTTATTTTACTTTTATTTCTGTGCATGGCTCATATTTCTTTAACGAGTAATATTACCGAACTTCACGATTGTGCAAATATATCTGAATACTTTGACTTTATTCCTCAGCATAATAGTAACCTAACTTTTATTTACGTCAACATTCGATCATTAATAAAAAACTTCTGCCAATTAGAAATCCTCATATCCACTTGTAAGATAGATATTGATGTAATAATCCTAACTGAAGTGGGCATATCTGACTGTGTGAGCTCATTATTTCAACTAAATGACTATATCATGTACACAGAGCTGCGAAACGACCAAAAAGGAGGTGGAATTATTATTTACGTAAAAAATAAACACAAGTTTAGCTCACTAAAACACAACACAAAATACTTCGAAAGTGTCACTGGTAAACTGATTACATCCTCGAATCGTGTCGTATATCTGTGTGCAATATATAGCCGTCGCTTAGTGTACCTTATTTCTTAAGAGAACTAAGAAGTCTCTTAAGCTCCATATCGAATTGCGATTTACTTTTGCTAGGAGATATAAATATCAACATAAAGGCGCATAATATCTTAATTTAATGTGCGAGAATGGCCTTGAGTGTGGGATCTCAGATAACACAAGAATAGAACACATGAAAGAAATTATAACGAAAACTTGTATAGACCACATTTTTATGAGATCTCACACGCAAGATATGTTCTCGGCGGCGATCGGCACAGTACTGACCGACCACCGACTCATTGCTATTACCTGCGTTGCGTCGCAAAACATACAGGTTGCTCCAACTTATGTAACGCGATATAATAAGAAGAAAATACTGGAAGAACTGAATAGAATTGATTGGAACAAGATATGTGATACAGGGTGTCCTATAGACTTATACAATAATCTGAAAACTAATATTCTAAAATGTTACGAATCCGGAAAACATACATTGCGTCTGAAAAACTCAAAAAGAAATAAGGTAAGCTGGATTAATAAAAAATTAATAAAACTCTGTGAGCATCGGGATAAAAAATTTATTGAATGGAAAAAAGACACAAGTAATAAAATTATTAAATTAGAATACACTAAAATACGAAATAAATGTAATAGAGTAGCTCAAAAACAAAAAGATAAAAATATGCGAAAAGATATCAGAGACCATAAAAATGAACCGAAAAAGCTATGGAATATTCTTAATAATATAATGGGTAAAATCACAAATACGTTGGACAGTGTCATATTAAAATCATTTAGTGATAAGTCAAACACACAAGAAATTGCAAAGAACTTTGCGGAAGGATTTGATAAAAGTATAAAAGACATTTTACCAAAATGTAAAGTACCACTTTTAGATTCAAACTTATACACAAAACCTGCTAACGTCTCCATTCGGTATAAAAAAGCGGAGCCAAGCGATATTCTTAAACTAATTACAAATATTAAAACAGAAAAATCTGCAGGCATTGATAAAATAAAACCCGTCGACATAAAAAATATCGCCAGTAAAATAACCAAAGCCATCACTAGACTTATAAACTTAAGCATAGAATCTGGTCGATACCCTGACGAACTAAAACTTGGGGTAGTCAGACCGATCTATAAGAAAGGAAGTAAAAAAGAGTACAGCAACTACCGTCCAATCACTATACTGCCCATAATAGATAAGATTGTTGAAAAATATATATGTAATCAAGTTCACCACTTCTATAAAGAAAATAATATTCTAGCCAGTCAGCAATATGGTTTTCAACCGAAAAAAAGCACCACACAACTACTATCTAGGTTAACAGACTACGTAAATACGGGTCTCGATAGCAAAAAACATATACTAATGGTATTCATTGACTATAGCAGAGCATTCGATACTCTTAAACATGATGTACTTATTAAGAAACTTGATGATACCGGCATCAGAGGACCCTTACTTAGATGGTGTGAAAATTATGTAACCGGAAGGGGCTATGTTGTACAGGTTGATAGAGTATTTAGCGATCGAATACCAGTTACTGAAGGAACAGCACAGGGATCCGTGCTCGGCTCATTACACTACTTGGCATACGTTAATGATTTGCAAAATATTATAACCAAATGTAAGTTGTTCCAATATGCTGACGACACTTGTTTAATAGCTGCGGACAGAAATTTAAAAACAGCTGTAACCGATCTCCAGCATGACTTCGATTTACTTTGTAAATGGTCTCATGATGTTGGATTAGTACTTAATTCACAAAAAACCAAAATGCTGCATATACGATCCAGTTACAATAAAACAACCGAGAAACCTTATCTCATCTCACATACTCACGATTGCCTACACGCAAAACTACCGAGGTGTAAATGCAAGGCTATAGAAGAAGTTACTGAACACACCTACCTAGGCCTAATAATAGATCACAGATTTCACTGGTAAAGCATATTGAGACCATATGCAACAAACTACGAGCAATTATGGCAAAATTATACTTAGTTAAAAATATAATGAAATATAAAACGGCTTTATTGTTATACACGGCCCTTATGGATAGTATTGTCTCATATGGTCTCAGTGCCTACGGTAGAACATTTAAAACACACATTAATAAAATATATAATATTCAAAAAAGAACCTTAAAAATGATTATACCGCCAAAAGTCAAAGATAAATTTATTCAAAACGACGATGCAATATTTGAATACTGCAGGGTACTACCCATCCAAAACAAAATTAAGCATATTCTACTTGTCCAAAATTACTTTGATTTCTACCAAAATTATATCAAGCATAAAACAACAACAAGGAAAATTACGGAACGGAAACTTATTACAACAAAAGTGAATAACTACTACGGCGAAAGAACTACATATTATTTACTTCCAAGGCTAATAAATGAACTTCCAATAGAACTTAAATCTAAATTAACAAAAAATAACATCAAGTACAAAATTAAAAATTATCTATTAAAACAAAAGATTAATTAAACTTAGTATTATTCAAATTGAAGCAGCCTGTATACATAAAAGTTTGATTCGTGTGCGCAAAATAAGTCATGTTTACTTTTATTTAAAACTACCTACTACTACATTGTAAGAAAAATTTAACAAGTAAGAACTTTTTGTAAATTAAATCTTTTACATTATACTTATGTAACACATTAGATTAGATTATAATATAATAAATAAGTTTTACACCTACATATTTAGTTATTAAGCATGGAGGAATGTGCAGTGCTCAGACAAGCCGTCAAGCGCTTACGAGCACGAAGAAACCATAAAATATATATGTACTTTTAATTGTGAAATAAATAAATAAATAAATAAATATTAAAAAAAAAACAGATTTGGTGGAAATTATCCCAAGCCTGAACCCTCTATCCAACATTAAATAGTTCTTCTGGCAGAATATTATCCGTAAACGATCTGATCCACTGATCAGCTCGTTACGTTCAACATAACCACTAAATTCTAGTGTGCAGTAATGGAGCACGTTATCGATAGAGCAGGCGATAGTGCCTCGCACGAGGATATGATGAACTTTGCAGGCGCATAATATGTAGAATACGTTAGTACCTACCTTTACTAAATTTTAAGGTGGTGGTGCAATCGAACTTTGCCTTGGTTAAGCGACGTTGTTGCAAACAATATGCACCTAGAAAAGCACAGCGTTTAAATGTGGCACTTTATTATTTTGTGCGGGTTCACATTGAGCTAGTGATTGTACCTAACTACTTAAATTATAAGCGGACTAGCTCAGAGTAGACTATGAATGTTAATATTATGATCTCTAAAGCCGGAATTCTAGAGTTTTGAACACAGAGTACTGAACTCTGCTGTCAAAACTTTTGTTTCGGATTGATTTAATTTGATCCCACATTAAATTGCTTTCTGCATAAAACCATTGTTCACATGACGGTGACCAATGTGATAATTGTCTGGGATTGATCAGTTTTAACATCGGAAAGCCCAACTGTATTTGAAACAGCTATAGTAGACTGTTAAACACAGGATATAGGCAGGTATAGTAAGCTACGTGGCCACTTATCACAGCACATTATCTACAAACGAGGTGATCAATACATTAACACTAAGCTCTAGTGCTCAGGAGCGGCGGCACGTTATTGATGGTGGAGACGATACCGCTCGCACCGGCATATGATGAACTTTGCAAGCACTTCACGGTAGGACGTGTGCACATTATTTATTCTGCAAGGGTGCCAGTTTATTACGCGATATTTAAAATTGAGCAATTTTTTCTTAAACAGTAGTTAGCTGTTTTACTACCAAAACTTTATACGCGAATGATTTTAGACGCGTAGAACCAAAATTTTGAACGTCGTATAAACGTCAGTTAACGTATACCTAAGCGTTTAAAGTGAAACAGTTAATGAGCTTGGGTAGGTAGGTATACTAAAAATTTTGGAAACTTTTTGACTACTATGGCTAAAACAATTTTTCAGACCAGACAGATACCTCTGTTTCAGAAGAGAGAAAATTCAGAAATTATAAAATTGACCCTGCCGGTAATCGACCCTGCCTGGGACCTCCAACAAAAAGACCACTGCGCCAAGGAGGTCGTCTTTTTCACAATTTGAATAAGAAATAATTAAAATGTCTGATATAACTTTATAAAAAGTTGAAAATTTGAAGAAGGTTCGGAAAGTTAATTTAATTATTTTTTACTTATACAATAAATTAAATATTAATAAGCTCAAATAATTGTACTTAGTTCGTTAATAATAAACCGGATTATACCGTCTAGCCTGGGCGAGTTATGAATTTTTAAGTTCTAACCACTCAGGTATCATCATCTTTAAACAATTTTATTCGCAGGTAGAAATTTGGTACTAGTATTATATATTTATTAACCTATGACTATTATATTATGTACATTTAGATGATTGTTTTTCTTAGCTTATCTATTTGTGACATTAATGTCTTAAAAGTAATAGACTATACTATTTTATCGTCTATTTTATTATATCATGAAATAACAAGAAAGGGGCAATGTTTTGGGATTATTTTTATTACTGTCTTCTTTTATTGTGTTCGATAAAGACGTAGTAAATAACAACAGGAATAAACTGTAATATTTTTAGCACAGCATTAAAGCACCTTCCTCATTTAAAGATATTTTAGTTTATTTTAGAAAAGAGGGATTGTAACCTGAAACGTTATAGGTACGCAAGTAATATGAAAGTAGGTTCAAGCTCTTCCCGTTACACTTCTTCTGTATTTCGTTGGAGAGAAAGCACATTATGGACCGAATTAGAGGAAAAAAGTCTCATTCTTTTATTTTTAAGAATAAGACTGTCTGTATTCAAACGTTTTGAAAACATCTTACCTGAGCCGGGAATCAAACCTAAAATAAATACAAAAATTAGTCAGTCACTATTATATTCAATCAAGGAATAGGGTGTACGTAGACCCTACAATGAAACGAGTATAAAATCTCGAATCTGCACGAATAAATAAATTTGTAAAAGTATCTATAGTAATCTAGCATGAATTTATAAGTTACTCGAGTAAAATAACGATTCAGAACGAAAACGAAATAAAACCGTTGTAAGAAGTAAAAATTTAAGTGAATTGGAAATTTTCGCAAGTCCAGACTTGGTTACAATTACACTAATATTATTTATTTATCGTAGGTACGGCAACGGAGCTCCGTCCGTGCAAAGGAATTGATTTGTGCATAATTCAGCAGCGAAAACACCTCCCCGGGATCTCTATGTAGTAATAAAAACAAAACATTCCTTTGTATTTTACTACTTTCCCCCGAATAAATGAATGCATTCTTTATGCTTTTCATCCCTGTTCGTGTTTACGTAATCAAGAACTAAACTTTTCTAATTTACTCTCCCACTGATTTTCGCGCGCAATATGGACACTTGATTCTCTTGGACAGACCACGTCTAATATTTTATTCAAATATAAGGTTTCGTTAACATAATAATTAAATGCGCTTTATGAATAACAAGTCTCGACCAACGACGCCTCGTAAATAACCCAACTTTTCCTACTATTCAGCTCGATACACATTGCGCATATTAATTACTTACTTTTCGGTTCGGAAACAAAGTAGCTTAATTAAATTTTAACAGTGTGCATGAAAACGCCTGACCGTGTTGTTATTACGTTTGTTTATAGATTGAGTTATGAAAATTCTTAAAAAAATAATAGTCAGTTAAAAAGGGGTATAAAAAATTATTTTGAACAAAGGCTAAGCAACTTATCCGTGCCGTGACTATTAGAACAAGAAAATAATTGCATATTATTTATTCAAGAACACTGAGATAGAGGGCGACAGGACGAAACGTATTTGCCCTTCGACGTGGACTTTTTGTCGTGTCCTGTCCGTAGCGTATTTTCATCCTTAGCCCTTAGCTTATTAGAGTAATATAGGCAAACAGATGTTACGAAGGTACTTAAAGAGCGAACGAACTTTTTATTTATTTACATGTGGCGTCGCTATGTACCTCCTACAATGTACATGTACAGAAAAACTCATCAGCAAAACTCATAAATTGGTAGAATGTATAAGGCTCTCAAATTCTAATCATGTCAACTTTATATCATCTACATTCTCATGAATAAATTATTATTTATTTTATTTATTTTTTATTTATTAAACATGTAATGCCATGAACTCCAAAATGTCTTATCTTGCGCTCTTTTCGAACAACAACTACGTCAGGATTCTTGTAGGTAATTAACCGTCGCTATAAATTGTAGTGTCGGGCGGTCAGCTCATTGCGGAGGCCGCGCACGTCGCCCGCCCAAAGATGCGGCGTCCAAACATTGTCAGTGCACCGCAGCTCCAGCTGTGTTCGCTAGTTAGTGCTTGTGCCTACACGACTGGCTACGTGCTCAAATATAGCGATTGCCACCGATGCTATTTAGTTATTTATTTATTTAGCACCAGAAACTTAAAATAAAACATTAACATTCAAAAGACATGCACAAGGTCAACTTATCTCTTGGAGACATTTCTTCCAGATGCCCCAGAATGTGAGAATAGTGAAATATATAACTGAGTAGGGAACATCCTATCTTACTTCTTACTACCTTACTAATATTATGAATGCGAAAGTTTGGATGGATGTATGGATGTATGGATGTAATGGATGTTTATTACTCAATCACGCCCCAACGGCTGAACGGATCTGGCTGAAATTTGGCACAGAGATAGATTATAGCCTGGAATAGCACATAGGCTCATATATTTTTATCCCGGAAAATTAAAGAGTTCCCGCGGTAAAAAAAAACCTCAAACCACGCAGACGAAGTCGCGGGCATTAGCTAGTAAATCATAAACATTGAAAAGACATGCACAAGGTCAACTTATCTCTTGGAGAAATTTCTTCCAGATGCCTCAGAATGTGAGAATAGTGAAATATATAACTGAGTAGGTACATCTAGGTAGGTTCCCGCGGGAACCAAAAAATCGAAACGTAAATCGAACTGATGGAAGAGATATACCGCTACACATGCAAGACAAATTGAAGAGTACAAAACTACACAGGCAGCTGTTAGGCAAAAGTTTGTCATCTTAGGCCACTAATCATCAATTAGTTATATAGGGGTGATTTTGATTAAGCCACTCGCTTTTTAATAAAGTAGGCACACGTCAGGTCTTTTTTTTTTAATACATAGGCGAGCGCTTGGCTGCAATCAGACTTGCTTGCAAGTGGTGATGCAGCCTAAGGTGGAGCGCGCTTGCCTAGAAGATGCCTATTCACTCTTAATTTGAAGGTGTTATTCACTTCAAAAGTGAACGAAAAAACGTGATAAATAACAAAAAAAAAACCGCGCTTGAGTTGCTGTTCTCCCCCATGTGTTGTATTTATTTTAACGCGAAGTCTGCATCAAAATGTAAACCCCACTAGTAGGTTCAAGTATATCTATTGAAACCTCTCTAAAACTAACTGAAAGACTTTAGACATCTCAAGCAACTTAGCAAAGGCTAGTACAGTGTTCTGATACATCTCAGCCAGTGTTCTATACAGAGCTTCTCGTGATCGCCCTGGCTTACGTATACGTAGTTAGGTATCTGATGGAGTTTGCGACTTTTTGAACTAGTTAGCTGGTGTCAGAAGTTTGACGGCTAGCTGGATGTGTACCGATAAACATTCGGGAACTAATACATAATCCTTACTTATATCACAGAATAGGTAATAGTACATGTAATATTATAAATGCGAAAGTGTGTCTGTCTGTCTGTCTTACTGTATGTCTGTCTGTGTGCTACGCTTTAGTGGCCCATCTGTTTAACCGATTTTGATGAAATTTGGTACAGACATTGCTTGTATCCCGGGGAGGGACAGAGGCTTTTTATCCCGGAAAATTAAGAAGTTCCAGTAGGATTTTAAATCCACGCGGACTAAGTCGCGGGGATCATCTATTTTAATATTTATATAATAATAAGCTTACTTCTTAGCCAAAAGTTCAAGTCATACATATTACGGCCAAGGAGTTTATCTGTAATGTCGATCACTCAAAATCAATCAATCAATCAAATATTCATTTATTCAATTTAGGTACACTGTAGGTACACATATTGACGTCAAATACTTACTTATAAAACACTAGATGATTCCAGCGACTTCGTCCGCGTGGACCAAATTTATTCGATTACCCGCGGGAACTCTTAAATTTTCCGGGATAAAAAGTAGCCTATGTCCTTCCCCGGGATACAACCTACCCCTGTACCAAATTTCAGTAAAATCGGTTGAACAGATAAATTTTTTGATTCCCATGGGAACCTTTGAATTTTCCGGGATAAAAAGTAGCCTATGTCCTTTCTCGGGATACAACCTATTCCTGTACCAAATTTCATCAAAATCGGTTGAACAGATGGGCCGTGAAAGCGTAGCAGACAGACAGACAGACACACTTTTGCATTTAAAATATTAGTATGGATGATGGTGTCCTTTTTGATTGCATAAGATGAAAGCGGACTAACTTGGAAGGGTTGTGGCAATTATATTAATTAACCATTTCATGCAACTCTTCCAAGAAAGATAATTAAGCAAAAATGTCACTTATTTCTGCTTAGTCGTACCTAGGCTTAACATCAAAGCAGAAACGCGGCTACACGCTATATATGTCAACTCGCTTAGTGCGAGTCCTCCAGCTAATCAGGTACCTGATGGAGTTTCCCAGCTTCTAAACTAGTTGGCTGTTGTCAGAAACTTTTCTTGCTCAGTGCATGGTGCCACGAACTTAGAGTGAACTTAGAGATAAGAACTTAGTCTCACCAATACTTATTAGGAGCACATATTGTGTGTTAGAGAGAACTTGATTTTTTTTAAAAATCCAATCATGATTGTAAATACATTGGGTATCATAATAACGATATTATTTGATAAAAGGCTGTAAAGTAATGTTGAGCATAGTATTTATTGCTTTGGAGACGTCACATGTGGGTAACAAAGCGCTATTGTAAACTATGATATTGAAGAAAAGTTCGCCCCTTTAAATGGCGATCACGCCACGACACACCAAATGACGAGGGCTGGGGGAGGGAGAGACATCGCGTGTCGGCGGCTCTGTGGGTACATCCCAAACGACAAGCTATGAGACTTATGAGGATTACACGAAAATGCGTATTCGATGACATTTTTCGGGGCCGTACAAAAAGATGAAATATAAGGAATTCTAAACGTGACTTGAATATCGAGCAAGGCGCCACGCCACCTATTACCGGTATATGTCCGTTATTTTCGCGGTCTCGCGGAAGTCTCGATGAAACCGAGCATGACATTCCATCCCCGATATAAAAATGTAAGTATGAAAAAGCTTTGTTAAAAGCGACTTGGCTTCGCTCAAGTGCCAAAGTTTCGAAGTGGAAAACTTTACATGGAAAAATCTTCGCGGAAAATGATTATTTTGAATATTTGCGTTGTTCGCAGTGCCGTTAGCGCTCCGAGTTGTTTAGTAATTAACTCTGATATTATATTGCGTTCCTTTTGTTTTTATCTTTTCTTATACCGTAGTTTTGGAACTACCTAACTTTTATGGCTTTGTCTGAGGTCATCAATTGGAGATTTATTTTATAAAAATAAGGAGGCTTAGATATATTTTAGTGTGAAAAAATTATGCTTCGAAAAAAAAAAATTCACTAGGAAGTGAACCACAGACGTATAGATACCTAACTGCCCTTAGTTTCATTCCTCATTGCTGGGGGTCGTGAATCCTTATAATAATAATAATAAAGTGGTAGGTGGTTCGATAGAATAACAATGTTGTTGGTTTCCAGCCCAGGTTCTTCGGCTGAGTAGGTACTTATTTCTATAGTATTATAGAAGTAGCCAAAAAATTCTGACAAATTATTAGTCACTTCCACAACATACACAGTCTGACCTCAAAGGAGATTATATTTTAATGAAATAATTTAATTTGAGAAGCGATGGGCAACGAACGTTGGCTGAATCTAGAACAGGAAACGGTGATTTCATTTGGACCCTGCAGCATCTTCACTTAGCACGTGACTTTAAAACTATGTAGTACGAGTTGGACTTAATGAATATTGTGCAATGCGAATTTATTAATTAAAGCAAAACTGTACTACTGTATGTGTTTAATTTATAAAGCGATATTTTTATAAAAAAAAACTGGACAACGTATCACCCACGTGAGTCACGTAAGTTCGATTTCAAGCATACCTGCTACCATGCATGTTAGCCATTTTGGTAGAGTATTATTATTCATGTTACCAAATTCCTTTACACAGAGGCTCTCTGTAAAAGATTGCTTTATCAATAAAGACAGCCTTTGCAAATTGCACTATTCTGTATAGAACATCCTTCTCTTTGTTTAAGTGTGTGCAATAAAGTGTATAGTTATCTGTCTATCTATTTATCTATGTATTTATCTATCTATATCTAAGTAGCTATCTGTTAGCTATTACCAAAATGTAATTAAAGTGCAAACTTTAACAAGGACACAGGTTAATTGCTGTTATAGCCAAAGGCCAGAAACATTACAAGCCTATTCCGAGTTCGGACCCTCCCTCACCCTGGAATTATTTACCGATCCTGATGTAAGTGGGCTGAAAGTATTGTGCATAATTAATTTAAGTAATTGAACGCAGGATTTTAAGCTTTCAAAACGGATGCCGACCGTCCGAGCCGGTTTTATCGCCCAATACGAGTAAAATCGCAAGAGATCGGCGAGCAACTATTACTCGTAGATAGTTGAATCAAGAATGAGGGAGGCAAAAATAAAATCAGTACAGATATTGGGATTCAGTGCACGTGCCGTTTCGGAGGTTTTGGTGGAGGATGCGGCGTCGGCTACCGCAGTGCGCCCGCTCGACCGGGAGATAGCCACTATTCCTACCTGTTCTAAGACAATTACCGCTACGTAAACGGAAAATTGCTCGAGAGCTCTTCGAAACGTGTTTTCTAATCTTCGGTGAGCCGGATTGGGACGGAGGAACCGCAATTTACTCGCGGAATTCTCAAACTAGATAAGAAAAAAACTACACCGAGGAATGATTTTCTGCGTAGTGGAAAAACATGCTTCGTGAGCAACAGAGATAGTGTCACATAAAATTTACAAACACAAAAGAATAGACAGAGTCGGTACTATGAGTGTCACGAGCAGTTTAATATCCAACATAATATTTTCGCAAGTTTCGCTATCCGAGCAACATACGCCGTCTGGAACAAACTGACTCCTCTCTAACGAGCGTTTTGAGCTCTTTGACATTTTGGGGAACAATTCGACAGGAATGAAAATTTTAAAATATTATGGCACCATTCGGCTTACTAACTCGGCGGAAAGAGATTTGAAAAATATTGCGCATTTGACTAGTTTATACGGCGCTCATTGTATAAAGCAGTGTTTTATGTTGTTGATATTTCGTCTAGAAAGTTGGTCGGATGTACTTTGCTCGACACAGCTTTGTTGAGAACACACGTGCTTCGTTAGAGCTTAATTCAAGAACAAGCAAGGCTATGAGCTAGATTGAGTTTGTGGTTTTAACTAACTCAGGGTGGGTCATGGTTAGATAAAAGTTTTACATAAGAGTACATGTTCTACTTTTTAATTATAGAAACCCTAAGATTTTTGTTTCAGGCTCACTTCTTATACGCCATACATCTGGGATTATAGAGAAGCGAGCGCGAAGCTATAATCATGATATTTTCATTAAAAAAAACATTCATTTAATTCCTAGAATATATCGGATAGCAGTCTACCAACTGCAGTCCAACTGCAGTTAGCTGGCTGAATAACTTTACACGATATAAATTTTTTCTGGCATACCGAAACAAGTAAGATGTCCAGAATTAAATAATTCCCATTTAAACAAATTTTCACTTCAATATCATACTGAAACCGTAACATAACGCTCCTGCAAGTAATTCATCTCATTTAATGTCGGAGCAAGGGCCATTACCAATAAATCCAGCTGTTTGTTACCCCTCCATTCTGGCTCCACACCCAACTGACGTTAATCAGCTTCCTATTTGCTCTAGATTATATAACTCCGTCTAGGTTATGCTTCTTTTGTTTTACGCCACTCGGCTCAGAAATACAATCGCTTTTAAACTGGGCACACATTGAGGTCAATTCTGTAATAACACAATCTCTAATTTAAAATAAAATGACATATTATTATGAATGAAATGGCTTTTAATATAGTTCTGTCCCTTTCCGCAGGGAGCATTATGAAAGGGCTAGCAATATTTTTAATGCTGTCATTTTAGATTAGTTAAGAGATTGTGCGCTACAGAATCAGCCCCATTAGCTGCCAGCGCATGAGAGTCTAGCGCGAGCTTTTATGAGACTGAAATTCTGAAACTGTTAAAGAGTAAAACCACAAAACTTACTATAGGACAAAAAATCTGCTCAAATAATCTGCGTTGGCAGAGAACGACGTTCCGTCCTGCCGAGCTAGTAATTGCGGAACTACTTGTATAATGTGACTTACACGAACTTTTTGTCAGTCAGACCATTTTTTTTTCTCTTTTGTATTTTCGCACTGAGGCAGCTTTGAAATGTTAAAATACGGTTAACATGCTCGAGCTGGCCAAATGTCTCGAGCTATGAAAATCCCAGATCCTAAAAGATACTTAGATACTTACAAGAAGCTCGGCTCAGGCGATAGTGTCCAATGAGCGTCCAGCATTAGTTTTAACACTCCACGTGTTGGTACAACGAGCCCCCGCGTCGGAACAATGCATGGGCATGAGCGGGGGCTGCGCGGGCTGCGGGGCTTCAGCGGGCTGCGCAGGCGCCGGGAGTTAGAACGAACTCGCCATCCCAAACGTCATTAGTGTCCACTGTCCAATTATTTTTGTTATCAGATTTACAAATTGAATAATATAAGTTTAAGTGTTAAACTGTGTGTTTCTACTTTTATTGGCCACGGCTTTTATTGGATTTACTTTTGAACTTTTCTCAAGGAAGCTTCTTGAAAATATTCATCCAAATTAAATATAAATTACTCTCACGTTATAATGAAAACTTATTTAAGGTACTTTGTACCGAAAGTGTTTTATTATTTAATGCCACGTTAATAATTAATCAAGGACTTAAATGCCTCCTCCTTAATCTGGCCAAGGTTTTTAATTATTTAAGGATAATATCAACTCTAAGGTAATTTTGTACAGCAAAAAGAAATGCATTTATGAAATTAAAACGCTAACTCATTTTGCAGATTTAAGTTCAAAGAGAGAGCTGTTTTTGAGCTGGTCGTAACATAAATTTTACAGCTCGTTTGAGTTTAGCTCATTACTTCATTGCTCTCGTTATCGCTAAGTGCTTATTTGTCATTTTATTTTTATTACACTACTAGCTGATGCCCGCAACTTCATCCGCGTGGTTCAAGTTTTTTTGATTCCCGCGGGAACTCCTTAATTTTCCGGCATAAAAAGTAGCCTAAGTCACTCTTCAGGTCTCTCTGAGACCCATCTCTTATACTATACCCGTATACCAAACATCACGTCGATCCGTTGCTCCGTTGCGGCGTGATTGAAGGACAAACCAACAAACCAGTAATCCAACAAATAAACACAGTTTCACATTTATAATATTAGTGTTTTACACTATAAATAAATAATAAGCGAGAGATCAAGCAGCAAGCATGCTTGGGCTGTGCGGTTTTTTTCGACCGAGGTAGCGTCAAAAAACTCCAGATACATCAGCCAAATCTTCACTTTGAATATGAGTTGAGTATATACGACAAACTTATGTTGTTTAGAGCAAGAGATCAAGGCTCCTCAGGAATTTACGAGTATACTGGAAAAGTTTGTTTATGCGGTACCTACTTGGTCTTGCTTTTTTCTCCGCGGGAATCATATCCAGAGCTTTGTATAATTTGAAAACTTATTTTACATGCAAAGTAATAACACCGCAATGGCAACGCTTTCCAAATCCTCCGAATAACGACACCGTTGTATGTTATAATAACGCGAATTTCCATAAAAGTAAAATGGTTTACATATACCCAACGTAAGACAGCAATCCCGTATCATGTATGGAAAGTGTCTTAGCATTCCGGTCACGTTTAATATTTCTTATTTCCTCCGTCTCATTTGTCCCCGAGTCAGAATGGCATCAGGCTGCTTCAGTGTTTTTTGTTCCAATTTCATGAGAGCTCCTTTTATTTATTATTTTTATTCCGCTGGCAATTGATTGGCATATGATTAATTTTACATCTAGCATTTTTATAATATATTTTATACCTTTTCATTTTTGTGCGCTGAATTGTTTTGGCATAACGGGCCGGCGGAGGGCAAATTGCCCATACAAACGTAATACTAAAATAATTTGTAATTCGAGAATATTTCCACCATATTATGCGATTATCAAGATTGAACTTGTTTTTCATTCATCATTTTTGGTATTCACGGAACAAGACCAAAATGTATAACAAACTCTGTACGCTCATATTGCTATCGCGCTTGCACGCGATCTTGTGTCATCAGCCAAATAGAGATAGCAATATACCGGCAAATTTATATTTGCGGTTCGAATAGAAGTTGCGAGCGCCGCTCCCCGGCCTCTTAAGGAATCACGCGTGCAATCAAGTCGTGACCGTTTATTCTACTGATGCTCGAATGTGCACTGCTTGTATCCTACAGTCAGAAAGTATAAAAACCGGTCAGTCTTAAAACTATCATTATCAACCTAGATATATATTATGGGCTTATAAAAATTGTGACTTTCAGAAGCTTTATGTGAAACCTATACATAAATACAATAACTTTGATATTAGGTACAACGTGTGCTTTTTGGGTCTTAAAATCTAAATTCATCATGAAATAGAAACGCTATTGAATAATTTCTTTGATATTAAATCCGAAAACTAGCTTCACTAATATAATATTATTTCTGTTTTTTTTTATTATGTGGATAAAAATATACAATTAAATATATATTTATTTATTTTAATTCCTAAAACTATATTTCTCAAAATTTTTGCAGCCATTGCTTTACTGTCATCTGTTTGTCAGAAGTACCTACCTATATCTATCTTTTTCACATTTTTGTTTCGTTCTGGCCTTTTAATAAAAATAGATAGGTAGACAGCAGCTGTTTTGGTAGTATCGTGAATTGTAATATTGAGAGCAGCGGAGCGTGGCCAACGAGAAGTTTGCATTTTCCTAAATGAAACCGTCTTATCGATGTCGAACCGCGAATCGAAACATTGTTATTGGTTATTTTGATTCCGATGCTATTTTCCGTTTCATAAATAGACTTGCAACAGAATGCTCGCCATAATAGGTTTTTATTTTGCATGTTTGAAATTTTGCAATATTGAAACTTAACTATATATTTTGAAAGATTTCCTGTTATTATCATGTCCATGATTACTTCAATAAACTTTGAAATAATATGTCCACTACAGCCAATTAACGTCCCACGGCTGGGCACAGGCCTCCACTCTCGTAGGAGAGAGGGAATTAGAGCTTAGACCCACCACGCTGCTCCAATGCGGGTTGGCGGGCTAAATAAATAACATGTGAAATGAACTATTAATTATAAGAGTTGTGAATTTATTCCCTTTTGATAATAGTTAATTAGAAAAAATAGAAAGAGAAATTAGTGAGAGTGAATGCCGAGAATGCATATAGTAACTAGTACTACTTAGTTTAATTTAATGACATGACACGGCAAAAAAATTTGTAACCAGATTGCAAGAAAAGCCCTAAGGGAAATATTAAAGTTGATATTATGAAAGAACAACGTAAACAGAACTAAACTAAGGAAAGTTATAAAGGCTGAGACGCACAAAGCGTCGATAAACTGAATAAAGAGCAAAAGAAGTTAGTAAAAAGAAGCACATTCAAATCAATAGTAATTTGGCATCTGTATTAGTTTCATTTACCTTACTTAAACTAGCATAGTAACTTAACATAATATTAAATACATAATTAGTATACTTGCTAACTATGACGATGAAAATTTAGAATTTGTGACCTCAGGCTGATATTTAAAAATATCTCCGAGCAAGAGCTTTGGAATTATTATAAAATATGATCCTATTAATTATTTTTAATAAGTTCCTATCCCCACAACGAGAATCACTCAAATATCACCTTTGTTGCTCAAAGTTTCATAAAGCCATAAAAACTTTATTGTTTAAAATAAACTTTCACGAAGAGTTAATCTATATATATAAAATTCAAAGTCCTGACTGACTGACTGACTGACTGACTTATATATCAACGCACAGCCTAAACCGCTGGTCCTAGAGACATGAAATTTGGAGGGTGTGTTCTTTGTAAAGAGTAGGTGTAGTGTAGTGTAGCCTTTAGATGTAGTGTAGTATAGACCTTTATAATGTAGTTAGAACTTAAGTTAGAGACGCAATAAACGTTGAATCGGGAGGACGTGTTTTCAATACTATACTCCCCCTTACCCCGCACACTTCATGGCGACCCTGCCTTAGCGCAGCGCGGCGCCTGGCTGTCGCTGGGTGTCGGATGACGGGCGAATCATGCAAGATCGGCGGATTCCTGTGTGCCTTGGTGCGATGAATTAGACTGTTTTATACTTGGAATAATAAGTGGAACTCAATAGTAACAACTGTGTTCAAGTCATCTCGTGTACTTTGTAGACTGAAACCTACATAATGGGAACCAAGTGCAGCAAGTGCGAGTGTGAACAAAAGGAGATGGTCGTAAACCAGCATGGTATGGACCAGTTGACCAGCGCAGATCTGACTACTCATTTCTACACAAATAATATACTGGTTTCCACGATTATTGGAGTATGCGCACTAGCCATACTGGTCATAGCCTACAAAAATTATAAGAAGTGCCACGCTGGTATGGTTCAAAAAGAGATGAACAATAATGCATTACGAAGAATGAAGATGAGATGGTCGAGCCGTCAGACTGGGAGCCAGGATTGCCAGGAACGAGATGGATCCCCGGCATAGTTCCAGCTGATTAGTATAGCCGATAATGTTCCAGTACTATTTCGTGAATAACCGATGAACTGTTCCAGTATTATTTCGTGAATCCAGTGTGGACCTGACTTACCTAGAACTATAGTGCGAAAAATAAATCAATTTATCTTCAAAAAGTGACGGAAAAATTGTTGGTAAAAGAAATTTAGCGTCGTATTATAAGGGCGTATCTAGATTATTGTCACAGTAATATATGTGTTTGGAATAAGTCTTATCCTTTTAATGGGTAAATAAATATAACATATTTTACTGTTTACTTATAATATAATTTAGAAGTTTGTGTGCGAGGAATAGTATTGAGTGTAAGATTTAAATATGAAATAAGTTTTAATTTTAATGGAAAAGGATCTAGAAAGAATTTTAAGTGAGTTATTAGATATTCAAAGTAATTTAAGGAAATTAGGTCCAGGCAGAAGACAACAATATAAAGGTAAAGTACATCAAAGTATTTTAAAAGCTAAAGAATTATATTCGGAGTATAAAAATATTATTAGTATTTGTTCTTTACAAAAAAGTTCTTTAGTATTAGCAGAATATATTTACGAAGCTTTAAATGAAAAAATTGAATCGACTTATGATAAAATTTTGACATATAGTTCTTCTAGTGAAACGGTCAAAGATCAGTTTTTAAGCATGGAGAGTTTTAATTTAAAAACTGCAACATCGTTGATTCCTGAAATGGATGGTTCTGAAGAAACTACAGAAAAAATGATAGCGTCCATAGAATTATATAACGATTGTATTAAAAGTAGTGAACAAAAGCAGTCACTTATTTCTTTTGTTTTGAAAACCAGACTATCAAAAACAGCTAAGTTAAAATTAAAAAGCAAATACAAAGACGTAACTAGTCTCGTAGATGATATAAAAGCCTATTTACTTACAAAAAAATCACCCAATGCTATACTTTCTCAATTAAATAATTTGTGTCAAAACAACATGTCCATTAGTGATTATGGTAATAAATTATCAGAATTATTTATAGATCTCACTATCGCACAGGCAGATGGTAAAGGAGAAGCAAGCGCAATTTTGAGACCTATAAATGAAAAAATGGCAATTAAAAGATTCTCGGATGGACTAAGCAATAGGCGATTGTCTAATATAATTTCAGCGCGCAAATACTCTGAATTAAAAGATGCAGTGCGAGACGCAGAGGATGAAGAGTTGGCGTCGCCGTCGATTTCCAACACTATTTTCCACGCAAGAGGTAGGTCTAACAATAAAATTTATAATAATTTTAACAGAGGCCGGAGAAACTATCAAAATCAACGTTCAAATTATCGTGGTAATTATAATGCGAAAGTGAATTATAATAATCATCAACAACGTCAGGTGTATAACAACCCTCGACATGGATCCTCTAATTTTTCGAGAAATAATTATCGTGGTAATGGCCTTGGGCAATACCGTGGTTTCCATGGTAGACCTAGAAACAACTAACGTAACGTGTTTTCAGCTCAGTCGAGTGACAATAATTCTCACGTTGAAAATGATACAAAAGTAAACGAGAACCAGTTTTTTCGGACCTAAAAGTTATGATATTTTAACTTGTAATCAAAATGTTAGGTATGTTTATTTTAATGTTAACAACGCCAAGTGTTCATGGTTAATAGACACTGGTGCATCTATATCTGCTATCATTAAGAAGGTTTTACCAGATAACATCCCACTGCATGAAGACAATATCGTTATTAACGGCATAGGTGGTAAAATTTATTCGGAAGGTTATGTTTTCATTACACTAAGGACTGAGAATGGTAATACTTACGAACATAAATTTTATTTATTTAATGAATTACCATGCAAGTCAGACGGAATTCTTGGGTTAGATTTTTTGTCAAATTTTAATTCAAATATTGATTTAGAAAATGATACATTGACTCTACATAATGGGTTAGTTTATACGATGCCAATGTATACGTCACCTAAAATTTGTTATGATTACTTAAATATCCCCGCGAGAAGTGAATCCATTCATTACATACGATTAAAAAATAAAAGTCACGTAAAAAATGACTGTGTGATTTTACCACAACAATTACAAAATGATTTATTTTTAGCTTCAATTATTGTAAAACCTTTAGATAACATTATTCCAGTCAGAATATTAAACACCAGCGATAAATCGATCATTATACCTACTTTTCAACCAGAGTTACATTTATTGAATGACTATCAAATATGCTACTTTGATAAAAATAAGTCAAGTACAGAGCGAGCAAAATCTTTGTTATCATTATTAAAATTAGAACACTTACATCCTACGGAGCGTAACGCGATAGAAGCTATTTGTTCACTAAGAAAGGATCTTAGTTTATCCACTAAGAAAGGATTTTTCGAAATTCCACCCCCAAAGGGGTAAAATAGGGGTTGAAAGTTTGTATGAAAGTCCGTCATTTTTCAAGTTATATCCATGAAATTTGGTATTTGAGCTACCGGTTCAAAATGAAGAAATACATGTTTCGCCATTTTTGAAAATTCTATCCCCAAAGGGCTGAAATAGGGGGTGAAAGTTTGTATGAAAGTCTTTTATTTTACAAGTTATTTTTCAAGTTATATCTACGAAACTTGGTATTTTGGTTTTCGGTAAAAAAATAAGAAGGACGTGTGTAACAATTTTTAAAAATTCCACCCCCAAAGAGATTAAATAGGGGTTGAAAGTTTTATGAAATTCCTTTGTTTTTCAAGCTATAGCTATGAAACTTGGTATTTGGGCTTCCGGTTGAAAAGGATGAAATACGGATTTCACAATTTATAAAATTTCTATCCCCAAGAAAGTCAAATAGGGAGTCTGTCCTTCAATCACACCGCACCAGAGCAACGGATCGGTGTGATTTTTTGCATGGGTATTGGGTATAGTTGAATACCTGGAGAGTGACATAGGCTTCTTTTTATACCGGAAAAGTAAGGAGTGCCTGTGGGAATTAAAAAACTTTTGTCACGCGGACGAAGTCGCGGGCGTCCGCTAGTTATTAATAAGCTATTAATGAGAATTAATTAAATATTATTACATAAATTACTCGGAATGCGAAGAGCAATAAAAACATAACGTATTTATAAGATAGGCGGTACGTAAGTAGTTTTATAAGATAGACTAGCTGATGCCCGCGACTTCGTCCGCGTGGATTGAGGTTTTTTGGTTCCCGCGGGAACTCTTTAATTTTCTCACCGTTTAAACCTTCCCTGGACTACGACAAACATTTCAAAACCAAAATCAGCTAAATCGGCCCAGCCGTTCTCGAGTTTTAGCGAGACTAACGAACAGCATTTGATTTTTATATATAGTCGCGGGCGACGAAGTCGCTTTTCAAGTCTCTAACTTCAAAAACTTAGAATCTTCATGTAACCTTCCAAACCCCATTTCACCCCCTTTTGAGTTGATTTTCGTAAAACTGCTTACTTATATAGATTTTTATTATTTTAAACTATTAACTTCAATGCCAATTTTCATGTCTTTAACTTCAATAACAAAGGACTTTCATACTTTCCAAACCCCATTTCAACCCCTTAGGGGTGAATTTTCTCAAAACCGTTTCTTAGCTGACGTCTACGCCATAGAAGGAACCTACCTTCCAAATTTCAAGTCTGTATGTTTTATAGTTTCTGAGATATCGTGATGAGTGAGTCAGTGACCTTTCGCTTTTATTTAAATAATAATATATATAGAAGAAGAAGAAGATACAAAATCAATACCTAATTATGCCGTTAGTATTTTAACTAGCTTTTACCAGGGACTTTGATATTGTGGATTTTAAAACCATGGATAGGGGTTCGAATCCCTCATCATCCACTTCAAACCATTGCCATCACACTACTGAACACGGGTCTCCTCCCAGAATGAGCAGGGTTTGGCCATATTCCACCACGGTGATCAAGTGCGGATTGGCAGACTTCACGTTCATACACCTTTGTTTACATTATGAAGAACTTTCAGGCATGCAGGTTTCCTCATGATGTTTTCGTTCAATGTTGATGAAAGTATTTAATTTCTTAAAGCCCACGTTATAACTACTAACACGTCATGCCGAAAAGTTGGAGGTGCGTGCTCGAGGATCGAACCCACAATAACCCAATTAGGAGGCTGAGCGTCTGAACAACTAAGCTATCACCGCTTAAAAAAAGTGTGTGTGCAATTTACACACGGCAGAAGTGAAACTTCTGAAAAGTAGCTTACGAGAGAATGAGATAAAAACTTGTATTCTATCTCATTCTCTCGCAGGCTAAATCCTATATATGTTTGTCTCATTTTGGTGTCGCTTGTTCGTTTAATTTTTTCGCTTAGTTGAATTTTCAAATCACAACGCTTCTAAAGAAGTTTCACTTCAAAAAAAATCTATGACAAAACTATCTCCGAGTAGACGACTCCTTGCGTAGTTGTCTACCTTTTTGCTAAAGACTAAAGACCCAATACAGCGGTTTACACGGAAGTACCTACTCAGTTTCAAGAGATGGTGTTCAAAGGTTGACTTTGGGTCTATTAGACTGAGAACATACTCTATTTGATTGCATTGATCATTGAGGTCGTTTGACATACGAGTGTCCCGTAATTTATATCCAAACTAGCGGTCCGCCCCGGCTTCGCACGGGTAGCACTTGATCAAAATAGTCCATATCCAATGGTCAGTCGGCACTGAGACGTACAACTCCACCATACGTTCTCAAATTTTGTTCAGCAAACCGCTGTGAACGCTTGGCACTTGAGTCTCCAATACGACGTATTTTCGCTGCGATCGCCTGGGAACAATGTTTAGAATTAACAACTAAGTTGAGACCTTGATCTTTGAGGCTTTTCGCAGTCTGTCTACAGCAGTTAAATATTAAATTGTTTGAAAAAATGTTGGTAAGTTTTCTTGTATTTATAATGTTTGTCTTGACAAATATGACATAAAAGACACCTACCTATAGAGGTTTAACGTAAAAAGTTAAATTAGGTGAATTTTTCCGACTTAATTCACATTATTGCAATTTTCGAAGGGATCTCTAATTTATTTTAAAATTAAATGTAGCCTATGTTACTCGCTGATAAAGTAGCTTTCTATAGGTGAAAGAATTTATAAAATCGGTTGAGTAGTTTTTGAGTTTATCCATTACAAACAAACAAACAAACAAACAAACAAATCTTTCCTCTTTATAATATTAGTTTAGATAAGCCGTACCTCATATTATTACTGGGGGAGTTTTAAATGCCGTTATTTCAAGATGCACAATTTACGGCTCGGATCTACATATGAATCATTGAGATTTTAATATGTTAAGTGCTTCCATTTTCATCCATCCGATCGTTACTGTCGAAGTGTCGACGGTAGGTATTGATTTAATCAATCGAATAGCTAACATGTGGAAATATTAAAAAATACCCAATGTTTTATAGTATTGTTTTCATCATACGAATAGAAGTTTATTTTGGACGCACGTTGGCTATTATCGCAATCGTCTCCTAAGAGACTGAACGTAGGAGTAGGCAATTTTGAAAATTCAATTAAAATTCATTATTTATATTATAAATGCGTAAGTGTGTCTGTCCGACTGCTACGCTTTCACGGCGCATCAGCCCGATTTTGATGAAATTTGGTACAGGGATAAGTTGTATAGCGGGAAAGGACATAGGCTATTTTTTATCCCGGAAAATTCAAGACTCCCCGTGGGAATCAAAAAACTTAACCCACGCGGCGAAGTCGCGGGTATCATCTAGTCTAGTTAATTAAAAAATCTTATTTATATTCTATTATTAATAAAATCAGAAAAAAATACTGCCTCGTTGGTCTAGTGGTTAGCATAATCGACTGCGGATCACGAGGTCCTGGGTTCGATTCCCGGTCGGGCATAAAAGTTAGGTATTGGGTTTTTCAATTAAGAAATTCTCAGTGCCAGTGTTTCACCCCCGTGCCTCGGAGAGCACGTTAAGCCGTCGGTCCCGGTTATTATCACTAACATGATAACCCGCATTGGAGCAGCGTGGTGTGTCTAAGCTCTAATTCCCACTCTCCTATGAGAGTGGAGGCCTGTGCCCAGCAGTGGGACGTTAATAGGCTGTAGTGATGATGATTAATAAAATTAAATAAAAATAAAATTATTTGGTTGGTAAGTATATATTTGAAACATAGTTTTATTTGTAACTATATTTTTTTTTACCTATAAACCTCGGTACCTAGAAGAATTTAACTTGAAGCTACGTAGTGCTTTCGTTAAAATTAATTTGAAACAAAGGATTTCTATGGAAACTTGAAAAGTCAAGCCAGACGCATTGTAAATTATAATTAACGGCGAAGTTTACAAATGGATGTATTTATAACATTGTTTCGAACTTGGCTGTGTTAAGTAGAAAATATGACGAGTCTGGATGGCTCTCGGTCGTCTAATAATAATTGTGGTAATTGCAAAAGTTTAATATAATGCCTTGAGTTATAATATTTCAGTTCATATATATACATATACATATTGTCATATTTATGAAATGCAACCAACTATAAAATTCATCATTATTTACTTGCGCAATATTATTAAATTGTAAATAACAAATTATAAGATTAATAATTATAGTCATACTTACTTAATATTATAAATGTAAAAGTGTGTTTGTTTGTCCATTTGTTTGTTTAGGATTGGTTTGTTGGTTTGTCGTGTTTTTTGATAATATGGGCGTAGTTAAGGACCTGGAGAATGAGGCTACTTTTTATCCCGGAAAATTAAGGGTTTCCCGCGGGAATCAAAAAACTTTAACCAATCGGACGAAGTTGCGGGCATCAGCTAGTTTTATATAAAAATAAGTTCCCAGGCACGGGCATAGTTGTAATCTTCGAAAATGTAAGATTTCCATATGGATTGTTATTAATCATAAATCGCGTAACCGAAGTCACGGGCATCTTAAAGAACTTAAAAATTATTTGAGCACCGTTCATGAATACTTACTCGTAGATCGGTTACGTAATATTATATAGATCGCGCGCGAGTTGAATGCAGAGTAAATGTATGGTGACACATACATTTACTCGATGCATTCAACTATTATGTAAAACTAGCTGATGCCCGCGACTTCGTCCGCGTGGACTGAGGTTTCGTGATTCCCGCGGGAACTCCTTAATTTTTCGGGCCATAAAGTAGCCTATGTGTTATTCCAGACTATAATTAATCTCTGTGTCAAATTTCAGACTGATCCGTTTAGCCGTTCTGGCGTCATTGAGAAACAAACATCTATCCATCCAAACATCCATCCATCCATCCAAACTTGCGCATTTTTAATATTAATAAAGACTGATACATTCAAATTAAATTAGGCACAAAGCGATGCCAAGCTTGGCAAGTGGTTGGCGAGTGGAGTTGGCTGTGGTAATTATAAAAAGCATTTTACAAAAACTTTTCCGACGTTATTCTTAGCACGTATGTTACAGCTAAGTTTAAGACATTGTTGCGAAAATTTTAAAGTAAAGGGAACATTCCTGTAGTTTTGTGTTAAAACACGTGAAACTTCTCTATTTTATGCAGACAGTGCATCGTTGAGACGAATGTGTTCGCCCGCTGTAAAATATTCTCCGAACTACTGTAGCGAACGAAACAAGTACCTTGTAAAAGTAAGAGCTCTCTCCTTTACTATGAGACACAGGACGTTCGGAGACTTGCAAGGGACTCCCAAGTATTTGCTTATGCTCAATAGTTGGGAGCTAGGCTATCTGGTATTTCTTGTAGAGCTTTTCAATACTGAATGGACTGCGATACAAGTCTCAAAAAAGAATCGTATCTATTAGGATTTCCTATATTTCTTATCCACAGGCCACAATCCCAGTACGAAAGACAGAGAGAAAGTGACAAACTCTATCTTTTTGATATTCTAGGTCACAGTAATCATTTCAATTGAAAAAAAAACTGAACTTTGTTCATGATTATAATATACTTAACTTGTCATGACTGACTTACATCCATGATATATATATATATATATATATATATATCTATAAATTTAGGTTTTCGGTTATAAGTTAATAAATATTAATTTAACATTTCAAGGGGCTCATTAATAGGGAATGTTACTCGTAGTTCGCCATTTTATAATTAAAAATCGGCATTTGGACTTTTCGTAAACAATCAAGAGTGATTTTATGGAAAATTAAGCCCCACGAAGTTTTATTTGAAAATAAACCCGAGCGAAGAAGAAATAGGTCATCTAGTATGGATATAGATTACAACTTCACTTTTATCTGTTATTTTTTATGTAAAGTATCATGAAACTTTGAAGACACAAATAAGTATACGTAATCTTGCTAAAATAAGCCCATTGCATATTTTATAGGCACGAAAGTAAAGGATCTCATAACACAGGCTACCGTGATTCCGTTTTATGGCGGCCAAATAACACTGGGATCACTTTGCATTATGTCAGAGCACCTCGCTCCACGAGACGAAGCGCGAGAGATGTTGACGTCTGCGAAATTAACAGGTTATGTAATGCGGCTCGAATCCGGAAATTCTTAGCTACAAAATATGCATATTATTTGAAAAAGGTCATACGATTTGTCTGAAATATATTCCATACCAAGACTATACGGTTTAAAGTATGTAAGGCTACCTAAGTACAAGTATACTATGTTTCTATAAGTTAGTTATACAAAAAGCTAATACTTATATCAATAACTAGCTGATGCCTGCGAATTCATCCGGTTGGAATTAGTTTTTTTAAATCCCACGGGAACTCGTTAATTTTCCGGGATAATATTTGTCACTCTTTAGGTCCTATACCCATGCCAAAAATCACGTCGATACGTTGCTCCGTTCCTGCGTGATTGAAAGACAAACCCACAAACAAACACACTTCCGCATTTATAATTAGAATGATAGTAGGTATTAGTATGGTTCTTGAAGAATAAATTTGAAAGAATAAAATTAAGAATACAGATATGAATGAAAATGACAACTCTGGTCACCCATTACACCCATGGACATTATTAAGATGGTGAGAATTTCTTTTGGAGGTGTTCCTAATTCACTAGATTACTCTTTAATAAAAATGATGAACGTTAGATTTTTGTGTTTTATGTACGCTGTTGATTAAAGAAGTGAAAAGTTTTAATTTAGGTCAGGTCATAAATGAGAAGATGATCAAAACAATTGATTACCCTAATCTAGAATTAAAGTTTTAAGTACCGTAACAAAAGTTGCAAGATAATCGAGAAGATAATAAAGACGATATCTTCTCGATAGCGTCAGAATAAATTATTAGCAGTTTTAGAGAAACAAGATCTTTTTGACATCGGGAAATTAACTACAATCAGAAATATAATACAGTAAAGAGAGGTCTCCTTAGCACAAAATGGACGTACCTAATTAGAAAAGTTTTTACGAGCGGAGCCGCAAGTCAGCCCTGTCACCGCCTGACACGGCTCCCTCATGTCCGGGTGCAGATTATAATTTAACCAAATAAATTATTTGGTTACATTACATTTATTTTTATCATTGTGCCATTTTGAAGAAATTTTCTTTGAGAAGTACTAGCCTATTCCATGACTTCCCTCACGTAATGCGCACGTTTATCTCAAGCTCTGCTGAGAATACATTTTAATCAGCAGCCACTTGCAAAATTTCAACACTATCTGGCATTAAATCAAATTCTTAAATTAAATGATCTCAATACCTAGACCTTTCGAATTATTAGTGTTTCTGGATTATTAGATCTTAGTATATTTTACATGTCAAGGTAAAATTTCATCAGTGTGTTTTGCGTCGTACCTAGTAAATAAATTGTTATGAGTTTCTGTCCCAGTATGCCAAGACCACGGTAATTTGTCACAGTTATTGCGTTAGGAATTTCACAATAATGATCATACGGATCTCAATGGGATTAACTAATTACTAAAACCTCTAACAACTTTGTTAGGGCTGCTTAGAGTTGGACATCTACCTCACAAATTAATCAACATGATTGAAATAACTAAAGAAAAACTGGTAGTAAGCACCTATCCAACCAATTAAACTCTCCATGTCCTCTATAGGGAATATGCATGATTTATTTTTATTATAAAATAGTCAAATAATTACGTTAATTGGTGTTTCAAAGTTAAGTATAAATTTGAGCCGTTCAAACGCCACCATTAATCGCGCGCTTTTGATGACGTCATTGGTTATGTGCCGTGTTTGTTTACTATAGCGATTCAGTTCAGTTACTTCATAATTATTATTATTTAACAAGTAATCACACAGGAATACAGTTTTAAGCAATTTTTTCTCACAAACACTACTAACACAGTATGAATATCGACGCCGATAAATCCACTGACGTGACCATTTACGTCACATTTCGTTTCGACCAATGGTGACGCGTTTTGCAAGTTTGAATTTGACTCCCTTATTTTTCACTTTCTATTTAATATTTTCTGGGTTTAAATAATAACTCAATAAAAAAAATACCTTTTAAGTATAATGTAAAGACAATAAAGAATCTAGAAAAAAATATTTGAGACAAATTTAAATTTTATGCATATTCCCTATTGGGTACGTATTATTGATGATGGATATTGAAACAATAATACCTAGGACTTAATACCAAAGGTGTAAGTATAAAAGTGCAACAATCAAAAGCGGACTGAAATCCGAAATGTTGAAGGTTCATAGCTCATGCCTTTGCATTAATTAGTCATTAGTGTGGTGTAGGTTACCTAGGTACCCACTACCCACTAACGATTAAAGCTTAGTTGGAGCAGAAATGGGTATACTAACATAACTTCATACTAATATTATAGTATTTTTTTTCCTATTATTGACTACCAGCGAGGAACTCATTTAACTACGATCTAGCCTAACTAATTGGCTAATGAGCAGTTTTGCTTTAACCTCAACTAATAATTTATCCTATGTACTAAGAAATTGACCATTGACGCATCTTAGTCTTTCTTGATAAACTTAGACACTTTCTTCACGTGTTCTTTTAGCACTACATTTTACACTGTCACTTATCACTATGCACTAACTTAAAAGGGATAGTCCTTTTTAGTCTTCTCACTAGTTTCGTTACGTTTCGTACTAATATTATAAATGCGAAAGGGTGTTTGTTAGTTGGTTTATTGGTTTGTTACTTTGTCCTTCAATCACGCTGCAGCGGAGCAACGGATCGACGTGATTTTTGGTACGGGTATATTTGAGGACCTGGAGAGTGACATAGGCATACTTTTTATCCCGGAAAATTAAGGAGATCCTGCGGGAATAACAAAAAACTTAAACCACGCGGACGAAGTCGCGGGCATCATCTAGTATAATTTTAAAGATATGAATAACTTTTGCTATTCATATACTTGAAGCGATTGCTTGACTGCGCTCTCACTAATTGCTAAAAAAAGGCAGGCTATAAAGGACGCCGGGAAGGAATATGTAGCAGTTATAATAAACCCATACCTACTCCTTATCGGTTTCTACGCGTAGGTACATCGTAGCGGAATGCTAAATCCCTTGGCGGTACGACCATGCGGGATGGGTGTAATAACTAATATGGTAACCAGCCACGGCCCAAGCCTCCATGACATAGAAAGCTGAGAGAATACTATTTTATAAAACGTTTTATGAAACATTAATGCAATTTTGGGCACGAAACCACAGCACTAATTCTTTGACTTATAACGAATGTAATTACTAAAGTTTAATTACTAACTGGCGCACAAAACCGTCTTCTGCCTATCTTATACCGTTATTTCAATGCTTTGAAAACTATGCCAAAATCTTTTAGGATTCGTGAATTTTAACAGCACTAGGTCAAATGTTTCAAGGAAATTATTTAAGGGAAAGAAAAGCTCCTAAGAAGTTGTTAGGAAGAGAATTTATGCTTTGTTCCCCAGTGCAGTTCTACAATGAGCCAATTAGTATTTTAACGATGGCTGGTATTGATTCGGTGAGGAGGATGAAGAAAATAAAGATCAAATAAATATTATAAATGCGAAATTTTGGATGTATGGATGTATGGATGTATGGATGTTTGTTACTCAATCACGCGCCAACGGCCGAACGGATCTGGCTGAAATTTGGCACAGAGATAGAATATAGTCTGGAATAGCACATAGGCTACTTTTTATTCCGGAAAATTAAGGAGTTCCCGCGGGAACCAAAAAACCTCAATCCACGCGGACGTAGTCGCGGGCATAAGCTAGTAAAGAAATATACTAAATCAACATACGAAGATTATGTTTATTTAATCTCTGGAAACTAGATGGCTATACATACCTACTTTTAAGAATATTATGTAACTGATGGTGAAATTTTTACGCGTATACTATTTCCAGCAAACTAAATATGAAAGAAGAGAAATCATAAAAGTGTTGGACGGAAAATAATAATCTTTACGCTTTACCGTTTAGACAACGTCATAATGAATAAATTAAAAAGACAAAGTTGTTAGGACTTATACTTTCTATGTTTGTACATTGTTTAACTTTTCTTACGGCCGGTTTCTGAATTGAGAATATCATGTTGAGTCTGTCTCAAAGACTACTTAAGGACTAATTAAGCAAATTATTGTTTCTGAATTGATATTCTTTAAGGTTTGAGAGTTGGAGCTTGCTGTTTTTGCTTGAATGCTTCATTAGAAACCGGCCCAATATCAATTCAGAAACAAAAATTTGCTCAATTAGTCCTTATGTAGTCTTTGAGACAGAATCAACATGAAATTCTCAATTCAGAAACCAGCCGTTAAAAAAATAGTTGCAAAGTTACTCGAATTGACTTAATGTAGTATAGTATAATGTATGTTTGTCCGGGGTGTGTAAACGGCGTGGAGTGAAGCGAGTGTCTGTGGCTTGCATATGCAGCGTCGCCGCGATATGCCACGTCCCCGTGATGTATGTGACGCTAACTCTCATGTTCTCCTACTTGCGCCACCGTAAACGATCAGACACCATAAATTTCTACTTAAACCCACAACTTTGTTTTAGAAATGTGTGGAAGCACCAGAATGAAGTTTTTTCGACTTCACATGCGTTATAGCCGCTTACGACCTTATTTATTGCGGCTGTAATTTCTAGCCATCCTTTAATCTTGCTAAATGTAGATTAAATAATTGTTAAATATATATTTTGATTTCAGGAAATATCCTGAAATCGAAAGATGGTCAGGTAATTAAATGAACTGTGGCTTTTTACGTATAGTGCATAGGCGCCGTCTCAGCTATTTCAGTTACGACCAATAAATATTCTGTAATAATTAATTATAATTCTACGAATGTAGTATATTTTGTCTTCGTAACAACGCATGCATGTCGGTGCGGAGCAGGTCGGTGACGCGAATCCACAAGATTACCCCCTACCAAAAAGTGCTCAACGCGGCTAAAGAAGATTTCACTTCAATTATTCCCAGATTATTCTTGTAGAATCTGACTACGTACCATCCTTACGAATCCGGTTAAGTCAACTAGTTTTATATAAAAACTTGTTATATTTCCTGAAATGCTCGATGTGATTGCATTAGGTAAATAAGATATCTTCCTAACCTGTAGGAAATACCAATAAAAAAGATAAGTAGCTGCAAAGCAATTCCAGGTATTGCAATGAAGTAAACAAGATCTTAAAGCCGGGTTAAGTCAATACAGAGTCGGTGAATAGACATAACCGTATACAAAGAGCTGTGGGCGTTTTGAACGACGAGTTATACTTAGCTTACTAACCTAATAGCTATTAGTTCTCTTTTACGGTTTACCCTAATTGCGATGTTGTTGAATTGTTTCGGTGCGTTTCAATACGTTTTCCATTTATGATTATTTTCCACGATGTAATTTAGAGTATCAGAAATTTATTCTCTTTCAAATTAGTTCCAAAGCCCCCATTGGCTAATCATGAATTAGTGAACTCAAATCTGTAAGGGCTGTAGTTCAAAATATGTCAGTAAGGCTTTGGTCAGGTACTATGATCATCATCAAATAAATATTATTAATGCGAAAGTTTGGATGGATGTCTGGATGGATGTATGGATGTTTGTTACTCAATCACGCGCCAACGGCTGAACGGATTTGGCTGAAATTTGGCACAGGGATAGATTATAGTCTGGAATAGCACATAGGCTACTTTTTAGCCCGGAAAATTAAGGAGTTCCCGCGGGAACCAAAATACCTCAAATGGATGTTTGTTACTCAATCACGCCAGAACGGCTGAACGGATCTGGATGAAATTTGGCACAGAGATAGATTATAGTCTGAAATAGCACATAGGCTACTTTTTATCCCGGAAAATTGAAGAGTTCCCGCGGGAATCAAACAAATGTATCTGTTCAACTGATTTTGATAAAATTTGGTACAGGGATAGGTTGTATCTCGGGGAAGGACGTAGGCTACTTTTTATTTTATTATTATAGGCGCGGGAACCAAAAAACCTCAAACCACGCGGACGTAGTCGCGGGCATCAGCTAGTTTATTATAAATTTTGTTTTTATATTTTTGTTTTTGATTATATATATGTTATTTGTTCACATAAACTCATCGATATATATGTAGGTACTAGATGGGCCCTTTAATAGAAAAAAATTGGGCGTCCAACCTTTAGAGCACGCTCCTAACCTGTATAGCCCTGTCCTTGTCCCCGCCATAGCGCTGTCCCGCTTTTCAGACTAGATGGCGTTAGTAAAATAGGTCCACATTCTTTGTTTGACATGTCTATGTAAATTGAGGTCGTTGCTTATACTAGCTTGTTATATATAGTGATGGTCCGTGACGTCTCGGCTATTGAGCCCCTCCTGAAAATCAGCGTTGGGTTATATCAGGTAGGTATATAGGTACCTACCTTCCATGCTGTGGCACCAGCTGAGGAGACAGCCCGTTGACCACATTTACTTTTAAAGTATGTACACAGTACAGTACTGCATGTAATTAATTTGTTGTACTACTGATTAATTAGTTGTAAACTGTTGGTCAGTAAAAAAATATATTTATTTATTTATAAAATAAAAATTTGTACTACTAGATACATGTTTTTGCTTAATTGGTGTAATTAAATAAAATACAATTATTGTCATTAACAATACGTTTACGTGTGTTTCGCAAATCAATTATATAATTCATATTATCATGCCACTTCAATATTTCGTTCATACATCTACTTTCACATCCAAACATAAAATTCTCAAACTTAGCTTCCTCATAGTCAGTTAGATAAATTAAGTTTAATAAGAGCAAAATAATAAGCTGAGTCATCTATTTAAGATATCTACAAATCTTCTTGAAGCCAAAATAAACAGAGCAGACATAATGTGTATCATGCATTCCAAAAGACAGCTGGATGTTGCTTTTTGCTACTCCGCGAAAGAAAATGTAATAAATAATTTATGAGCATAAGTATTTTAGCGTATTTGGAAATATAAAATGCAATGCTACATTTTAGCAGTTTCCCGGAAAAATGAATGTATCGTAAGATTTAATAGGTCAAGTAATTTATGATTTGTATGGATCAAGGACATTATATACGTGGCAGTCTATAGTAGGTACTCGTAAGAGTAGTGCCAGTGAGTTTTGACAAATGCTCATTTCTTACGCAAGTACTGATTTGATTCAATATGATCAATTTTGATTACCATATTTATGATCAACTAGCTGATGCCTGTGACTTCGCCCGCGTGGATTGAGGTTTTTTGGTTTGCGCGGGAACCCCTTAATTTTCCGGAATAAAAAGCTTGGCACCTATACTATTTCAGAATATAATCTATCTCAAGCTCTGTGCTTAATTTCATCCAGATCCGTTCAGCGTGATTGAGTAACAAACACCCATCCATCCATACATACATACATTCATCCATTCATCCATCTAAATTTTTTAATTTACAATATTAGTATAGATTTTAAGTTACTGATGGAGGCGTTTTATATTTCTCGTTGTGAGCTTGTAGAGATTATAATAAAATGGGTACTGAAGGATGTGTATGACACCACGAAATTTTTTTTGGTACGATCACCAAAGTATAAAATGAACAGATCATCTTACTGGGTTAACAGCCTCCTGAGCCAAAATATGTACGTATCTGTAATCGAGAGTAATTTAATTTGCATTTTTAGTGGTGACCATGAAGTCTTAGTACGAAAATTCTTACAACACATTTCAAAACAATTTATCTCATCGGGTGACAGGATGACACCTTAAGTGAAACTTCTTTAGAATCATTGTGATTTGAAAATTCGATGAAACGAAAAACGAAACGAAAAAGTGACACCAAAAAGAGACAAACATATTCATAATGGGATTATGCCTACGAGAGAATGAGATGGAATACAAGTTATATTTATCTCATTATCGTAGGCTACTGTTATGAAGTTTCACTCCTGCCGTGTGTGAATTGCACACACACACTTTCCACAATGGATCAATGTGGCTATTCAGCGCAGAAATGCAGCATTAAAAGATAAACGGAGATGTGTCTAAAGTTGTTTCTAGGCATATATACGCTACTATGTACGAGTATGTCACCGTAAGATTGCAAAGGCCATTGAATTGTAATCTAACTAGCGATATTGTAAACTGTCGACAGATTACAATTTAACATCTTATTTTTCGGTAGATTGTAATCTGTTCGGTATATTAACCCGACAAAACCGAAGTGACTACCTGATTATTTATGTCGAACCCTAACCTAACCTACAAGAAATAGACAAGAAAACGTAAATACAATGAATATTTAAAAAATTGACACTCGGAACATTGAACGGTTCACAATCTGTCGACAGTTTACAATATCGCTAGTTGGATTACAATCTTTTTGCAATCTTTTTGCAATCTTACGGTGACATATTATACGAGTGAACGCTTTGTACATTTCGCCGGTATCGCTTTCCATTTCATATTGGATAGCAATTTATTTATCATACATATTGCAAAGCGGGCACCGAAACTCGCTGCGATCGCGTCTTTACTCAACGAAATCAAGAACCGTGTACGTGTAGCGAATTTCTGGTGGCCACGAGGCGAAATCACCCCATTAGTATTAGGACATCTCTTTGATGGTAGAGTAGTTTTTTTTTTAGTAAAAGTTAACAGATATGCCTATTTTATAATATCTAAATTATTGTATAAATATTTAAAAAATTTTGGCCTATTTATTTTTTCTATTTAATGTAATTTTTTTGTATTCTTTTTTTTAAATTATTAATCTAAGTACTTTTAACTTCTTTTGCATGTTAGGTTCGCCTGTAAGTGTGCAATCAATGATAGTCATAAGATTAAATAACTAAATTGTAATAGAATAAGGCGAAAGATCATTTGTATTACCTATGGCTTCCTATTAAATAAAATAAATTTCCCTTTTTATGAATCTAATAAATGATGCCCGCGATTTCGTTTGATTTATGTTTTTTCGATTCTCGCGGGAACTCCTTAGCTTTCCTCGGGGTTACAACATATCCCTGAATTTGGTCAATATCGGTTGAACAGGCGAGCCGTGAAATCGAAGCAGAAAGACAGACAGACACACTTTCGCATTTATAATATTAGTATGGATCCCATGCCATCATATTCCCTGGATTAATATTTGCGCGATTATCAACTAAGTAAATGCTTAACCCTGGCTGCGAACACTGTAGGTACTGTCACTGACTATATAATGGTTTCATTTGAAATGCGACTAAAATCCATTTGATTATATATTCAATAGCGTGAGAAATTTCGATCTTCACGTGGTATTTTATTATTTTCTTCCGCCTCCTCCCGATTCCGACCGAATCAATGCCGGGCTTCGTTAGGGAACTAATCGGCTCATTGTACAGGAACTGCATTCTGACCTCTTTCGACCTCTCGAGAAATAATGGGGAAATTCAATTTACATTTCAACGTAAATCATTTTCTTCCAATGTAATTATTATATACAATTCTTTTGCAGGGGTACCCAAGGTCAATTTTAATTTATCGTAGTTCAATTTAGTATGAGTAGGTAAGTAAATGTCCCAAAAAATTTAAAGAACTACTTTACTTTTTCAAAACTCGTAGGTATTGTATTTTTAATTTAAGTAGGATGTTGATTTTCTGAATGACAAAGTTGCATGGAAACAACCAGCCTCGCATCCAGTGACCCACAAGTCAGTGTGATATCTACTTGTAACGTAAGTGTTGTATTGCTGCTGAGTTTCTCAGTAGAATCAGTTTTCCGAACCGGGGGTTGAGTCTTAACGTATCATAAGTGACACAAGTTGTCCTACATGAAATAAATAAATGATTTAATTATTATTTTTTGAGAATTATGCATGATGGCTTCGGCCGTGGCTAGTCACTACCCTACAGACAAAGACAAAGCGTTTTAGCGTTCCGGTGCGATGCCGTGTAGAAACCGAATAGGAGTACCAATGGGTATAATAATATGACTGCCGTAGGTACTCCTAACAGGTATGGTACTCCTAATGGTAGCCCGCTACCATTTTCGACTGCATCAACATTCAACAATTATTCATCACTTACCACCAGGTGGGATTAGTCAGCTGTAATTACTAATTGTAGAGGAATAAAAAAAAGTTCGTCAGAGTAAGTGAATAGAAAGAAAGGCATTCAAGAAGGTCTTTTTTTGTCATAATATCTACAGACTTTCAAAGATACTATACGGTCGAAAATGTCTATTCTAATATTATAAAAGAGGAGGTGAACTAGTAGCTGTCTGTCTGTCTGTTACTAATTCAGTAGGGACACAGCTTGCATCCCAGTGACGAACATAGGCTAATTTTACCCTAAATTATGAAAATACCTGAATCTACGCAGACGAAGGATCGCGTTTCATCTAGTATCTTATATCTTTATATATAAAAATGAATCCCTATTTCCCTTGGTCACGGCATCACGCGTGAACGGCTGGACCAATATCGCTAATTCTTTTTTTGTTGTTTAGGTGAGTACCTGGAGAGTGACATAGGCTACTTTTTATCCCGGAAAATTCAATTCCGCAGGAATGACAAAAAATTAAACCACGCGGACTAAGTCGCGGGCATCAGCTAGTATATATATAAAATTTAATCCCTATTTCCCTTGGTCACGGCATCACGCGTGAATGGCTGGACCAATTTCGCTAATCCTTTTTTTGTTGTGATTGTTTGGACCCCGGGATGGTTTATATACACAATTGGACCCGATAGGAGGCGCTGCAATCGGGTTCGAGGTTCAGGGCAGGACAAAGTCTGCCAGGCCCACTACTTTTCAATATTATATTTCGAAACATTGCACTGCGTCCATAAAATGCATAACTCATAAAAGACATTGCAACAGCTTTCACGGCGCCGAAACAGCTGAATACGACGGGCAGGAGGCGGTTTGGAGCGCAGTTAGTAATAAAAACTTTTGTAATTATACTCATTTAGGGCAGAGAGCTCGCGTTGATGCGCGATGTCGTGCCAAAAACGACAATTATTTTTGGAACACAGGCTTAACAAGTTCTTCAGTACTGCAAATGCTATTTTATCTTAGGTACCATTTCGTCGCGATTCTTCTTAACTGTTAGTGCTTGCACACAGTTTTATGTTACCATACAGGCTCAGGGTTGGGTATGTCACCGTAAGATTGAAAAAACCGTTAGATTGTAATCTAACCAGCGAAATTGTAAACTGTCGACAGATTACAATTTAACGCATTATTTTTCGGTAGATTATAATCTGTTAGGTATATTAACCCGATAAAACCTACCTACCTCATTGTTTATGTCGAACCTAACCTAACCTAACCTACAGAGAGACAAGAAAACGTAAATACAATGAATATTTCAAAAATTGACACTCACAACATTGAACGGTTCACAATCTGTCGATAGTTTACAATTTTGCTAGTTAAATTACAAACTGACGGTTTTTGCAATCTTACGGTGACAGATATATTGAGTAGTATTTGCCTACCGTTCGGACTTTTAAGTTTTACTAGCTGTTAGTGCCCGGCATGCATTTCTATGCGACTCCCGTGACCACTAATTATATGATTAAATTTATCATACGTTGAACTGTGGTATTTCCTATATCTGAAAACCTAACGCAAGTCAAAAACTATCGTACAAAGTCGACACAAACGCATGAAAATGGGCGAAGGCAATGTATGTTATGGACAAATAAACATTAACTTTTACAATAGGTATTATTATTTATTATTGAGGGACTTTATCAGTAGTACTTAGTAGAGATCTAAAATTATCATATCATATAAATTCAAATTGTTATCCAAGATTAACTGCTCGTCTTAATAATTTTGACACATTAATAGTTTGCACTCGCAGTAAAATGCGTTAATAATTTAACCACTCATTTGCTCTGACGCAAAACACTGATCTGGATTTACCTTGACTTATATAAAATAGATCATGATACTGGCGAATTGCATGAAAAATTAGTAAAGACAAAGTTCGTAAAATAAAATATGATAAGAGCAAGAGTACAATAAGGACCGGACAGTAAAAGACATCCGCGTTGGAGGGGAGCGACGTTTTGTCTTGGTACGACCGTCTGTCTCATTTAAAAATGTCTACAGTTTCGCGGGGACTAGTACAGTATTTTGACGCTTAAAACACAGAATACTAACGGTTACTATTTACTACCCTTAAAGGTTATAAACTAACTAGCTGATACCCGCGACTTTGTCCGCATGGATTGAGGATTTTTGGTTTCCGCGGGAACTCCTTAATTTTCAGGGATAAAAAGTAGCCTAATCCAGACTATAATCTGTCTCTGTGCCAAATTTCTTGCATATATGTACGTTCAGCCGTTCTGGCATGATTGAGTAACAGACATCCATCCATAAATCCATCCAAACTTTCGCCTTTATAATATTAGTATAGATGTGTCAATTTTTTACCCAAAAAATAGCGCATCGGCAAACATTAATAACAATTTGTAAATAATTTGTTTGGTTGACTTATAATCCGCACCCGGACATGAGGGAGCCGTGTCGAGCGGTGACAGGACAACTTGAGGCTCTGCTCGTAAAAACTTTTCTAATTATGTACATTCTGTGCTAAGAAGAGCGGGCACCTTTCGCACCGCATCATATTTCTGGGTGTAGTTAATTTCGCTATGTCAACAAGACCAGTAGCTACTTACTTACTTCTGAGTTGCTCACTGAAAAATGATTTTCTTTGTTTGTGCATCGTAAAGGGGAAATCAAATTCAAAGAAAAGTACTGACTTACTCAATGAGTAAGTCAACGCCTAGTCAAAACATTGGACCTAGAAAGTCTATCTAGAAAAGCCAAAGATCGCAAAACATAAGTCACAGACGGTCGCTAGTTATATTATGTAACGTGCCTTTTGAATAAATTTCGTAACTATTCATTGCAGTGACTGGAGACAAATTATTAGTCGCGAAGCTGAAATGGAAATATATTTCGAAGAACAGATAGGCATTGGGTACCCAAGTTGCTTGCGTGGCAGCCTCACACCGGTAAACGCGGTTTAGGAAGATCTCCACTAGGTGGACGGGCGATCTCAAGCAAGTAGATGGAAACCGCTGGAAGCAACTTGAGTAAGGTTTCCTTGAAGGCGTCTATCGGTAGAGAGTTAACTATGATGCCGACTTCTACGTTGAGGCGGTGATTCATATACGAAGTTTTTTATTATGACTGAGCTTATTTTGCATATTAGTATCCATGTCAGCGTCGTGGAAGTTTTTTATAGCTGTCTACAATACTGTTGCATTATCTCGACATATTATGCAGGAAGTTTCAAGCTTTTGCCGCCACAATGGATAGTGGCCTCACCTTTATACGGGACGTTTGTTTAGCTTGGAATTAATGTTTTGTAGTCAACGTTTTTGTATGCATTAAAGCGGTTTTAACAAGCCACTTATATTTATGATACTAGCGAATGCCCGCGACTTCGTCTGCGTGGTTTGAGGTTTTTTGGTTCCCGCGGGAACTCTTTAATTTTCTGGGATAATAATAATTAATAGCCTATGCGCTATTCCAGACTATAATCTATCTCTGTGCCAAATTTCAGCCAGATCCGTTCAGCCGTTGGGGCGTGATTGTGTAACAAACATCCATACATCCATCCATACATCCATACATCTATCCAAACTTGCGCATTTATAATATTAGTAAGATAATATAGCAGATGCCCGCGACTACCTCCGCGTGAAAAAAGTTTTTTAAATTCCCACGGGAACTTCCTAATTTTTCGGGTTATAATACATATAATGTGGCTTTCTACTGGTACCAGAATTTTTAAAATCACTTCAGTAGATCCAGAGATTACCCCCTACAACGTCACTAACTCACAAACTTTACCTCTTTATAATATTAGTATAGATTGATATTTCACATTGTACTTTTATATAGCTTTAAACGTGTAGCCACTTTATTAGAATAAAAATAAGGTTCGAATTGTATACTTACCTAGTTAGTATACCTAACGACGGTTGATAATCCATACTAATATTATAAATGCGAAAGTGTGTCTGTCTGTCTGCTACGCTTTCACGGCCCATCTGTTCAACCGATTTTGATGAAATTTGGTACAGGAGTAGGTTGTATCCCGGACATAGGATACTTTTCATCCCGGAAAATTCAAGAGTTCCCGCGGGAATCGACAAAGTCGCGGGCATCATCTAGTAATAAATAAAGTGACATGTAGGTGTAGTAACACAGGTAGTAATGGTGTTTTTGTTCTTACGCAAGAAATCTCTGGAAGCGATATATTTTTTACGATTTCATTTCAAACAATGTAGACAGACACTCGTAGAAATTTCGGGCAGCGTCCTGGAAAACTAGAGTGGTCTTATGACTTTTTATGCGGTAGCTGTAGGTTTGTTCTCTTGTTTCACCTGTTTAACAATATTTTAGAGTGCGCAAGCTCAAAGATGTCTAGTGTGCATGAAATAAAGAACTTTTACGTGTTTTTACACAAAACTCTGCAAGTCTTAATTTAAATTTAACAGTAAAACGATATAATGTTTGAGATTATAACAGTAAATTGGTGTTTGACTGTGCTCATAAGATTTTTGACATTCTGCTAACACTAGGTAGGTTTATTTATCTATTAGTATTTATGTTTTTTTTATGCACCACCTCCCACTATCCACTTGTTCATTGTCTCCGTATCGATAAGGTTGTCTGGGAGAGATCGCTGGTTAGCGATAAGACCGCCTTATTGTACCTACGTTTTAAGTTTTCATGTTTGTAATCCTGTTTCTTTTGTGTTTTTGTGGTGTACAATAAAGAATATACATACATACATAAATACATAGGTATGTAGCGAAACAAAACTTATTACAAAATCACAACGATGACAAAAAAAGAGAATTATTCTAACTTTGCAGGTATATAAAAGTTGGTTTACTGTGAAATATTTATTACAACTGACTAAAAGCCTTCTGAGATAGGCATTTGTCCAATGATAGGACACTTCGTGCCAACTTATTTTTTCCAACAAAATATATTTCGGTCACGTTTCCAATTGCATAGCTGTCTAGAAACTTAAGAGGTTCTCAAAAGGTAACTAATGATATCGATTAGACTAAAGATCAAGTCAACACTTGAACTCTACGTCTGATCTGGAGGTCGTAAAGTTCGATCACATCGGAGGCAGTGATAAGTAGTCTTTTTTTACGATTTCATTGCCATAGTATAACTAAATCTAACTCAAACTAAATATATATGTATAGTGTTACTCAAGGATTCATTTAATTGGTCTATAGAGAAAGATTTCCAAAACGCTCGGGATTTCCCCAAAACGCCGGCATGCTGGGCTTGTATAACTGTACCGAATAAATAGTAAACGCTATACATTAAAATTGCATGCATCTTATGAACATACAAAACTAATGTGAACGAAATATTAATCTCATGAATATTATGCGCTTGGTGTAGTTGGAAACTTTTGCAATTACTGATAATTAGTCGACTGAGGAGCATTCAGAGTCGTCATATTTTCTACTTAATCGAGTGAAGTTCGCAACAATAGTATAAATAGGTATGTTCGTAAACTTCGCTGTGACGCACGAACAATCATTAATATAAAGTTAGGAGCTGTTAATATAACACACTTATAATTTTTATATTTATTGTCTATTATATGCATAAACATGACTATCAGTACAGAGTGTTTAAGACGAGGGTGTTCGCTCAGGCAGGCACCACCCGAAGTCTGAAATTGTGTTTCATCCCGCGGCACACACTATATTTTTCATAGTTAATCTGCATTAAAAGTGCGAGTTTTATTAAAATTGTATATCTTGTTTATTTTAGTTGCTAGGTTGTTGTTTACAAATATGATATCTGTCTGTTTAGTTGATGGGTAAAATGACAATTATAAAGGTTTGAAATAAACAAAAAAACTCTGATAGGATTGAAAGAAGGGCTGCTACGTCATTCAGCGGGAAGAAAACCATCACTTTCTGCCCTAGTCGTACCTATTCGTCTGAAATTGACTAGTTTCGGGTGGTTCAACAGGCATTGAAACTCGCACGTTCAGTGCATGTTATATGAAAACATATTATACTTATTACTTTTCACAAAGTCTGTCACTACCCCAGCTACCAAATTGGATCAACATTACCAATGTTGGTAGGTAGCCCAGGTTACAATGAAACATGCCTTATAACAGCTTTATTTTTCATGTACCTAGTCCTTCATTCGAAATGCATAAATGGGAAGTAGTAAATAAAGTCTGAAGATGCTTAAGATATTCCTTAATTTATTCAAGTCTTAATAACTAGGAGAAGATTGAAAAATACTTCAACTCTACGAGTTTACGAGTACGTTCTCGGTGCACCGTAGAAATACTTTTTGAAGTTTTCGCTATACCTACCGCGCGTACATCTATTTTCACCACTAATTTTAATACAGCATAAAGTAATAATAATTATAATAGGTCCTTACATATGAAATTGCCGTTTTGTCGTTCTGGCCACTTTGATCTCAAATATCTCCTCCTTGGTTAAGAATTTCAATTTCAAATTTATACAGCTATTTACTCATGCTTTTGTGTTTTGAAAACCTTCATTCATTTGTTTTTTCCTCTTTTGGTTTTTTCTTTGCGTCACTCAGTTTTACAAAATGGAAAGCTTAAAATTTCGCGTTATTTACGAGAACGAGTTCCATCATGTCACCAGTGCTGCAGAAACGGCTCGAAGGATTAATGATATGTACGGCGGTGGTGTCGCAAAAGAAAACACAGTGCGTTTTTGGTTCCAACGTTTCCGTTTTGAAAATTTCGACCTGCAGAACCAGCCCCGTGGATGTCCGGAGAACAAAGTTGATAATGAAGAAATGAAGGCTATTGTGGAAGCGGATACATCGCAAACCACGTCCGAGCTAGCTGCAGGCTGCGGTGTTAGTGATAAAACTGTTTTAATCCACCGCCACCACCACCACTACAGCCCATTAACGTCCCACTGCTGGGCACAGGCCTCCACTCTCATAGGAGAGAGGGAATTAGAGTTTAGACCCACAACGCTACTCCAATGCGGGTTGGCGGGCTTTAACGACTATTATCATGTTAGTGATAATAACCGGGACCGACGGCTTAACGTGCTCTCCGAGGTACGGGGGTGAAACACCGCCAACTTCCTAACTCCGGGCTAGTGCTGAGAATTTCTAGTCAGAAAAACCCAACACTTATTATGGCCCGACCCGGGACTCGAACCCGGGACCTCGTCAGCCGCAGTCAAACATGCTAACCACTAGACGAACGAGACAGTCAGTTTTAATCCACTGAAAGCAAATTGGGAAGATGAAAATGCTTGAAAGATGGGTACCTCATGAATTAAGTGCAGCAAACCCTACAAACGCGCGTCTACTGCTGCGTTACATTACTCAACCGGCACAATAATGAAGGGATTTTTAATCGAATTATTACCTGTGATGAAAAGTGGATCCTGTACGATAATCGGAAACGCACATCGTAATGGCTGAACCCTGGCAAACGAGCCAAATCCTGCCCCAAACGAAAATTGACTCAAAAAAAATTTTTCGTGAGCGTTTGGTGGACTAGTGCCGGTGTCGTTCACTACAGTTTTCTTAAATCCGGCCAGACGATTACGGCGGATGTCTATTGTCAGCAAATGGAAACCATGATGGAAAAGCTAGCTGCTAAACAACCGAGGCTGGTCAATCGATCTAGGCCACTGCTGCTTCAGGACAACGCTAGACCAACCACTGCAAAACAGACAGCTACCAAATTAGAGGAGCTTCAATTGGAATGTCTAAGACATCCACCGTACTCCCCGGACCTTACTCCTACAGATTACCATTTTTTTCGAAATTTGGATAACTTCTTGCAAGGGAAAAAATTCAACTCCGATAGGGCAGTCCAAAGCGCCTTCAAAGATTTTATTGATTCCCGTCCGAATGATTTTTTTAGTACAGGGATCCATGAACTACCTATGAGATGGCAAAAGTGCATAGATAGCAATGGTACATACTTTGATTAAATAAATATATTATATTTAAAAAAAAAGACTTGCGTCGCGTGTTTATTTGTTCAATATGTTGTATAAATTTATATCAAAATTAATATTAAAGCTGCTGCAAGCCATAAAAGAGCGAAAGATGCCGCAAGAACTGCCTTAATGTATTACAAAAAAAGTTAGTAACATTGTTCACCAAAAATTAACTTAAATTTCAGTAGGTATTCAGTCGAAGCGCCCGATGCAATCGACTCCTTCTGCTTCCGTTACAAGAACTTTCTATGTTATCAATAAATGCTTTAAAAGCACCTCGTAGTAGACGTAGATGTTAGTAAAATATGCGAGGTTATAAGCCAAGCTTAGCATTTGTGTGTGCATTATCATTGTTACAATGTGTATAAGGACGAGTTTCTACTCTACGAGTCTACTCTATTGGTGGGCAGACTCACATAAAAGAAAAGATCAGCTTACGCCTCGCAGACTGTACTAGGCTTTACCTTCATTTTATTACTCAGTATACCAGTACCACTTTATAAGTGCCCCGAGCACGACAAAAGTAACGGGCGAAACATATTTTATAATAAAGAAGAATGAAATAAAGAAGAAACGAAGTCTTCATTGTAAGTAAGATAAGTAACCGGATCGGATTAATATTCTCAATAAAGTAGGTAAATTGTAAACGATCTCGTGGACAGAAATGGATGCACTTAACGTATTAAATTCGCAAACAATGACTCACTCATAGATCGGAACCGAGCCGTAAATTGTCCAATCTTAAAAAAGGGACAATCAAACCTCCCTCTGTAATATGAGTAAAGACTTAATATGTATGTTTAGGGTTGCTATCTATGCATGAACTGAATCAGGATAAACAATGATGAATGAACGATAAATTAAAAAGCATGGCAACCCTAGGAATGTTGACAAGCCAATTACTCCATCATTAAGCTAAACTGAGCTTGAGTTTGAACGAATAAAATGGCTAAGTAACATCTCATTACGATTAAGTATCGGAGTCAGAGGAATTTTCTAGTTGGGATTTATAGACTAGTTTGTCAAACGATTTCAATGAGGAATACAATCGGTTAGAGTACGTTCTTCAGCTAACCAGCGAACTGCTTTGATATTATTGCAGCTTTATGCCAAACTAAACTTGTGCTATTAATTTAGCTGTTTGAAATAACTAATCATATCATATACTTTAATATTATAAATGCGAAAGTCACTTTGTTTGTTGGTTTGTTGGTTTGTTGGTTTGTTGGTTTGTTGGTTTGTCCTTCAATCACGCTGCAACAGAGCAACGGATCAACGTGATTTTTGGCATGGATATAGTTGAGGACCTGGAGAGTGACATAGGCTTTTTATCCCGGAAAATTGAGGAGTTCCCGCGGGAATCAAAAAACTTATTCCACGCGTACGAAGTCGCGGGCATCAGCTAGTTACTTTAATAAGTGGAAATAAGGCCTAGTTGGAACGATGTGTAGATATTATTAAATGTTTGCGGTGTTTACATGTGCCGAATACTCAATCGATTGTTTAACAGAGTCTTGGGAGAGACTATCAATTACCTACTTGATAACATGTTAAAATTTAACATCGCCAAGTCAAGAGGTCTGGGTTGTTATATTGTAAACATCTATTAACTATCTACTAATTGAGTAGTTGCACTTTTAAACGAAAGAAAGAAAAAAGTCTTTATTAAACGCTCTATATTTTAATTACATTCAACACTCAATCAATCAATCAATCAATCAATTTATTTATTTTCCCAATTATAGCATTATATTTTACATAATATATTATATTAAAGCAGTAGCAATAAAGGGACTGGTGCTTGAGCTAGGTAATAAACCTGTGTTTCAAGACACCAGGCTCCTTCCCGAGTTTAATGACTAATAAATAATATGACTAACTTAATAAGTGTTGTAATTGTAATTGATTTAGATTTAATATTATAATGTTAGCATGCATTTTTATTATTATATTATGATCTTAACTATGTACTAACTACTTTATTAAGATGGTGTGTGTGTGCGTTGTGTGTATGTATGTGTGTGTGCGTGTGCGTGCGTGTATGTGTGTGTGGGTTTATTGTGCGTGTTTATGTATGATTGTATAAGGTTACATGTGTTAGGATGTGTATGTGTGTTTGTTCTTTTATTTGTTGTATCTATGCTATTTTTGTATCTTAATAATATTCTCCGTTTCATCATAGTCTAGTTCTATTAACCAATCAAATATTCGGTTTTTGCATTCGCGTCTATTTAGGCCATTTATATTTAGTTTTTTGTTACCTTTGTTGTAAAGAAAACCACCTAGGAAGCATGGAAAACGGTGTGCAAACGATTTCTTAAATTTTCTTGTGGAAAAGACTTTGTAATTGCGTCTCCTATCAGTGTCAGTCTTGTCTTCATTTTGAGCATGAAATCTCATCATAAGTTGCTGAATAAATAATTTTCGTACCGACAATACCTTGGTCTCTTTATACAATTGAACTGTAGGATAGTGGTACGGTAGAAAGCGGCTTACCTTTAGTAGTAGTCTTTGTGCTCTTTCTAGCTGCATCATGTGTGTCTTAGCTGCCCCGCCCCAAGTATCAATACCGTACGTCAATAACGACTGACATAGCGATATGTATATAGTTTTAATCAGTTTAGGATCTGCTACTTCTCTTATGTTTCTAAAAATGGCTATTAGTTTTCTTATTCTAGTTGTAAGTTTTTTGATATGCTCTTCAAAGTTGAGATTTTTATCTATAATTATACCTAAATATCTCACGTGAGGTGCTCTTTCCAATTTCGGACACTGGCATGTTTGGGCTTCACATAATCCAGAATGCGCGTATATGTGATAAGTGTCTGGTAATGGCTGGCCCTTGTTTGTCAGAGTAAACACACTAAGAACACTATTTATAGATAGCAATAAACAAAATATTAAAAGCTCTGCATTTAAGACATTAGGCATGATGACTGATTTTGAAAAATGGTCAGTAATTTTCGTACCGACAATACCTTGGTCTCTTTATACAATTGAACTGTAGGATAGTGGTACGGTAGAAAGCGGCTTACCTTTAGTAGTAGTCTTTGTGCTCTTTCTAGCTGCATCATGTGTGTCTTAGCTGCCCCGCCCCAAGTATCAATACCGTACGTCAATAACGACTGACATAGCGATATGTATATAGTTTTAATCAGTTTAGGATCTGCTACTTCTCTTATGTTTCTAAAAATGGCTATTAGTTTTCTTATTCTAGTTGTAAGTTTTTTGATATGCTCTTCAAAGTTGAGATTTTTATCTATAATTATACCTAAATATCTCACGTGAGGTGCTCTTTCCAATTTCGGACACTGGCATGTTTGGGCTTCACATAATCCAGAATGCGCGTATATGTGATAAGTGTCTGGTAATGGCTGGCCCTTGTTTGTCAGAGTAAACACACTAAGAACACTATTTATAGATAGCAATAAACAAAATATTAAAAGCTCTGCATTTAAGACATTAGGCATGATGACTGATTTTGAAAAATGGTCAGATTATGTTCGCAAGTATCTATTATTTCGAAGAAATATCTTATTTCAGCAGAAAAATAAAGTTTGGTACATAAAATTGGCATTTGAAATTTAAATTTTAAAATTCACGCCAAAACGTTCGACGGTGTCATGGCGTCGTTTGTGACGTCACTATTGTTTTTACCAATGTACTCTGTGCAGTGTGCAGTAAGCAATACAAGATTGTCAAAGCTCGAAAACAAACAATTGTGACGTCATTCGCTTCTTTGTGTTTTATGCAATATGGCGGATTGCTGTATTTTATAGTTTTATTTTATCGAAATTAATAGCAATCTCACTCGAAATAGGACAATAAATACGTTTTTCAAAATTCATGAATCCCATTTTATTAGATAAATTCATAATTTCGTTGATTCTTGGTTACTGTCATCATGCCTATGACATCTCACAGTTATTTTGCCTACAAAAGGAGGAAAAGGCTTGTCATGTTATTCCAGTGAGTCCAGAAAACAATGGTAATAAAATGATCATGTAAATCCCATAGTGCTTGGATTTATATGCTTATTTTTTAATCTGTAGTCTGTACTTGTCTGGGAAGTATAGACCGGCAGGAGCGTCAAGCGTTTTTCGCATTTACCCTATTTAGTCTCTGAGACGATTGCAAAAGTTAGTAGCTTACTATTAGTAGTTGCAAAGTAGCTTACTATTAGTAGTTCATTCAAAAGGATTGTACCTAAGAATTCAAATGTGGATGTGTAAATAATTTATAATTGATTTATGATTTAGGCAAATGTTGGTAACTCAGCCAACGTAAAAATTACATCTCTCACAGCATAGGTACTTCAGTTCCAAATCCATTACGCAACGTATCTTTAATTGAAGGTTAGGCCTGCTGGAATTTTAATTATATTTTCTGTATGGAACATATTTTTTTTAAATGTGAGTTGAAACTGTGATTTTCTGAAATTGAGTAGCTGCTAAGGTTCTTGCCAGCTCTTCGTAGTAGACCTTCCTTACTTCGAAAACGAACCTACCTTCGAAACTTGTGGTATACTACAATTGAGGCTGTGTTCTTTAAATTAAAAAGCTAACCATAAATGTGCCTATGTGAATTAAAATAATACCAAGTTTTTATTAATCTAGTTTATGTATGTACATGAATGCAATAAATAAATAAAATGAAATGACAGGAAATCTTGATGCCGTCTCTAGAACTACAATTACTCACGCAGCGATGATTAATCAACACAGCCGCGGGCACATTTGAAACAGGGTTTAATGATCCGTTTGTCGGACGGTACTATTCCTCCTGGAGCACGTGCCGGGGACGGGTTTCAACCTCTCGGTCTACGCCAAATCGCCGCTTTGATGCTTCCCTAACGATACTTTTAAGAAAATTATTGACATCTTTTAGTCTAATTCCCAAAAAATTACAACATTTAAAGTTGCATTTAAGTGTTGCGGAAGTCCATGATAATGAATGAACTAGAAGTTTAATTATACATATACATAACTGTAATCCGCGAATAATCAGCGGATTATAGCGAATTAAACTTCTAGTTTATTCAATAAGTGTTAACGACATTGTTTACGATATGAAAAAATATATTATGTTATAGAATTTTAAAAATATGTTGATAACATTCGAGTACATACGCAACACGGCATAAAGAAGATAACTCATTACCTGAAAAAGAAAAAAAAACACAATATAAAATACGCTTGAAGGAAGCGAGTATAATAACTATTAGTGAAGACTAAGTAATAACACTGCGCCTACCTATTGAATAACACCATTCAAAGTGGAATGATGAAAGAAAAACATGGGGAGGGATTGCGCTTTTATTGAAACCAATCTCACCACTTGCCTCGACTGACTGCGCTCCGGGCTGAATGCACGTAATTGCTTCGTCATTCAGATGATCGCAGCTTTGCCCGCTTGTCTTGTTGACTGTACTCGGAGGCACTCGCTTTGTGTACACGCGGCCTTACGTCGCCTGACATGTGCCATTGTCTAGGGAGTTTCGTCGCTCGCTTTTATGACGGCAACAAGTTACAGCTCGCGTTTTCATCAAAACCCTTTTTTACATTTTCCAACAATAATAAAAGCTACACCCAAAAATGCCCCTAATTCCTATTGACTAGACCATTTCTATGAAAAATGTTGGAAACGATGGCGCCGTTATAAAAACTGTATCCGAAATACGGTCATTATTTTTAAAACCTTCCTCCATGTTTTTTGATGAAAGAATTAAAATGGGTGAATAATTTTAATACCTTAATTAACTGGCGACGGTGCTTGGAATTTCTTATTTTGATGAGAGACTCGACATCTATAACTTTTGTTCGTCAAGAATTTCCGTTTTACTTGGAATACAATTTTTCTTTGATGTTATTATCTTAATCGTTATTGTATCTCCTCGAAGTATAAAGCAAATTAAATAATATGCTTGTACAGAGATGTTTCGGTAATGAAATAATTCCTGCGATTTATGCTGCGGTAAGACGGGAATATAAGTTTAATTAACATTAAAAGGCAAATCCGACAGAACCAGTTATTCGCCGCGCCAGTTATTCGTCGGTATTCTAAAACTAGAGAAAACACAGTTACAAATGCAATGAAAGCGTTTTTCCCGCTCGGCAGTCGTCCTTATTTTCATTTTCATTTCGGAAATCGCAAGAAAGTGAGCGTTGGGGAAAAAAGATAAAATGAAAGGAGAGTCTGTGTTTTAATGGGTTAATTAGCCGACGATCCTCCGGTTGGAGCTTTAATTAAAATGAAAAATTTTCGTGACTAGACTAAAGGAATTAATTGCTCCCTTTCATGGAACTATTCAGGTGAGATGAGTAAATAAAGTGACCACACTGACCGCTGTTATACACGAGTTTTTAGAACTATTTAAACAGGAAGTCCCATCCCAATTACCACCCTTGGCCCACTTAAAATTTATAGCGTGTTGAAAATGAAATAATGTAAAGCCGACTGAGCGATATTGTTCAATTTAAACAAAACTTTAAATAACAACGTGGTTTAGATTGAAATTTAAAACCACAAAATTTTAATATTGTATGTTGATTAAGCGGAAGCAATTTAGGTTTTGTTTTCAATTTACACAAATTATAGATGCTATTTCAAATTCTATACTGAATTTTATGCTACGACTGTGATTGCATGAGGATATTGGTGACATTAAAGTTTTATTGATGTTAATGGCTTGTAGATTATCTATCAGTAAGGCGTATCCTATGGTTAATGGCATATGAAACTGTAACTTACGTGAGGTTATAATATCAGTCTTCCCTTATCAGTCCCTCAGAGTCGTATTTTGTTTGTAGTTAGTATAGACCTGCTACGAGGCCTTAGTTACAGTAAATTATGTTCATCCACAAAGGATACCACTAAACCAATTGTCTAAATCTGGGTTAGTTTAATTTTGTAACTAGCTGATGCCCGCGACTTCGTCCGCGTGGTTTAAGTTTTTTTTGATTCCCGATTCCCGCGGGAACTCCTCAATTTTCCGGGATAATAAGTATGCCTATGTCAATCTCCAGGTCCTCAACTATACCCATGCAAAAAATCACGTCGATCAGTTGCTCCGTTGCAGTGTGATTGAAGGACAAACCAACAAACCAACAAACCAATAAACCAACAAACCAACAAACCAACAAACCAATAAACCAACAAACCAACAAACAAACACACTTTCGCATTTATAATATTAGTATGATGCCACATATGAAATTATATCGATTTCATTCCAGGGAAGAAAAGAAAAAAAAAACAAGTAGGTACAGGAAATTTAATTTTAACATAATAAAAGTTAGGTAAAAGTCGACCTGACTCGAGAAAAGAATTCAAATCAAATACTTAAAATACTTTAGCGATTATCGTTGAAGTAGCGTGCAGTCGAGCTTATAATTTGCGTTGGAATAATCTGTAAATGTATCTCTCCACGAATAAATGGCACTGAACGCGGGACTTGCTGACACATTAATATTGCGGCCAAATTCGAAGCAGGACATAAATTACGCGACTCCTTACACAAATTGCATTCTTAACTTGCAATAAACTATGTAAATTCGGAAATTTAAATTACAAACAGCGGACGTCAAGGGGTAGGTATGGCCGTGGCAGTAAATGGCGGCTATAGAAGTGACATTTTGCTTTGTACAGTTTGTATTATGAGCCCGTACATTAGGCTAATACTACGGTAGAGGTGGTCTTAGTAAAAATCTTGATCCTCTAATGTGTTCCGAGCCTAATTAACTTAGTTACTTCTTAGTTAGTTCTTTGTTAACATAATACTTAATAAGTTGTGCGTAATATTATAGTCATAACATCTACTCCTGTATGAATAGATCGTTTTAATGACTTACCTAATTCATTTATACTAAGTTTGACTGCCTTAATAAATATGAAGCTATTTTTTCTAATTCAAATTAAGTACAATGTTTTATTCTAAGGTAGGTAGTTTTTTCAACTAAGGGTTGTTTTGTTTACAGGCGGGCGGCTTCACAAAATTGCTCGAATTACGAAGGCCACAGCGGAGTACCAAATATAAAAATTCTTTCCAAAAAACCGACTTCCAAAGCCACTGTAAAGTAAAAAATAATTTTTGATTTCTACACACTATGTTGAAGTCGGGCGAGTATAACAAAGATAGGCAAAGTTGACGCGTCAGGCTCGCCCGACTTCAACATAGTGTGTAGAAATCAAAATTATTTTTTACTTTACAGTGGCTTTAGAAGTCGGTTTTTTGGAAAGAATTTTTATTTTTAACTTTTTAGTGTACTCTAAATCCCTACGGCTTAATAGTGCAGTACCATGCAGCATCAGAGTTGAGGAGTTGGAAATTGGGTTTAAGTATGAAGTCGTTGCTTGACACCTACAATATTAATTCACCATAAAAAAATCCTAAATCGCTATTTTTAAGGAGTTCTGTACCCTACAGCATCAGGGTTGAGGAGTTGGGACTCAGAGTTGTATCGTATTACACGTGACTTATCCTTAGATACCTACTATATGAATTCACCATCAAAATTTCCTAACTCACTAGTTTTTAGGATTTCACGCAGTTCGGTACACCTACAGCATCAGGATTGAGGATTTGGAGTCAGAATTTTTTACCACCACCACCACCACCTCGCGAGCTTCCTCTAACCAATGAAAAAAAAATTGTTCAAATCAGTTTATGAACCGACATAAGAACATTTAAAAAAAAAAAAGATACGCGCCGAATTGCGAACCTCCTCCTTTAGGCTGGAGTGGTCCGCTAAGGAAGTAACACTCGGGTAGATTGTTTTTTATTGTACTAATAAATAATTGATTTTAAATGCAATTCTCTTACTTTTGCATAATTTTCTTTCCTACTAAAAATTTAAGATACAATTGTTTTAAATAATCACATAATATTATATTGATAGATAATTGACAACCAATGAGTTTTTACAGAGAAAATTATAAAAGATTATTTTAAACGATAGTGTATAAAATACCTTATTCAAAAGACTTTCTTAAAGTCAGTCTCCTTCCCCAGTCTCTAGTCTTGTGCGAAATTGAGAAAATAAATATTTGATTAGCAGATTGTAGAAAATTAGGTAGAGAGCAAGCTGGAAGTTCATTTAGCAAGTATCACCGTGTTCGCAGCGTTGTTTTGGAAGCATTAACTAAGTTGAGAGAAGGCCAAAAACGGAAACATTTAGCGCCGCGCCGCCCGCCATACTGTCGTTTCGACGCTCAAAGACATTTCAGACGTGAACCATCACACGGCTGCGTCAAAAAAATCGCTGGGCTCAAATTGTATGAAATCTCAGAGCTAAGAGTGAGCACAATGTTGTCAAACGCGCTCCAGCCCAGATTATTTTCATCATTAATTTCCGTAAGGTGAAGGTAAAAAAAAACTATATATCTGCTTTACCCCTTTTTTATTAATTTGTAGCTGTGACTATGTTACTGGACGCAGACTATCCATATTATAATCATTGCCTGGCAACATTTTTGCCGCTCTAGTCTGAGTTTCGATGGACAGATACTGTCATGCGAGTTTGTGTAACCCGCTTTAGACACCATCAGCACAAAATTGTACACTAGGGCAATCCTTGCAGGAGAACTGTGCCCAGCTATAGTGGTCGTCTTTCGGTTGCGGTGTGATAGACCCTTTAGCGTCGTACCGCGTCCGCCATACTGGTTGTTCCGACGGTTATTATTCCCCAAAAAATAGCATCGTTTCGCCACATTAACATTATTAACTCCAACCATAATTTAGAGCCCCTACTACTCCAATATTCGTTTATGTTTGTAGAAGTAAACGAGTGGGTCGTGACCTACTTTAGTTGAAAGTCAAATGATTTATAAGATTAAATCGTGACGTAATGAGATGCGATCTATTTTTACATCGCGTGTTTTTAGATCTAGTTCAGTTGCAGTGGAGTACCGTGAATGGACGTTTAAATGTAAATTTATTTTATTTAACGCTAGAGTTTCTGTTTTTTTTTTGTAGTGCCCTTGTGATGCGTAGAGCCTGAAAGTACCTCACCTACTAGCTCTACGCGCTAAATATTATAAAAATATAAATTTAAAGAGGAATTCAGGTATAGTACGTCACAAACGATTGGCTGAAATAGTTTCATGCAACTGTAGTTAGTAATAATGTAACTTTAACTACAACACTTAATATTATGATATTCTTACTATATACAAATACTGCCTCGTTGGTCTAGTGGTTGGCTTGTTCGACTGAGGCCGACAAGGTCCCGGGTTCGAGACCCGGGTCGGGCCATAACATGTATTAGGTTTTTCTGACAAGAAATTTTCAGTACTAGCCCGGAGTTAGGAAGTTGGCGGTGCTTCACCCCCGTGCCTCGGAAAGCACGTACCTGATTTACCGTCTCATCGGGCTATGAGAGTAAAGGAACAGAGTGTACACCTATGTACTATGCACACACACTTGTGCACCATAATACATCCCGAGATGGGTAATCTCTCTGAAGATAGGCAGCCGTGTGACGTGGCCGAAATTCGGTCGGGAGGACATTCCTCAGAAATCAAAAGTACCTATAGCCGAATAAGCACACACGTACTGGTCTAGCCATAGAGGTAGTATAAGGTAAAGAGTACTACTATCGCACCGCACTCCTTGTGCGCGGCGTAGGCAAGTGAACTATAGCTACTAATATTTATAGACATGTAAAAAATAGGGATGGGTAATAGTGCGCTGCAAGTGCGAAGTCGATAAAATACATCTAAACGGTACGGTACCTGTTGTTTATGTTTGTTTGTACCCTATCATACTAATATTGTTAATGTGAAAGTGTGTTTGTTTGTTGGTCTGTTCAATCACGCCTCAATAGAGCAACGCAAGACGTGATTATTTGCATAGTAATGAGGACGTGGAGAGTGATATTTATCCCGGAAAATTAAAGCGGTTCCGTGTAAATTAAAAAAAAACTTATTCCACGCGAATTAAGCCGATATGTTTTTTAATGATCGATCGTATATCCTGTATGTCCGTTCGTCTGAAGCCCGCGACTTCGTTCGCGTGGATTGTTTTTTTTATTCCCGCGGGAACTCTTCAATTTTCCGGGATAAAAATTTAATCAAAATAACTTAAGTAGTTGGGCGTAACTGACAGACAGACACACATTCGCATTTATAATATTATTATGGATTGATGTATATCCGATGTATATCGAATGCATAAAATATGTAAGAAAAGGTGCAAACCTGTGTTTTAATGTGCAATTATAAAATAAAAGTATAAGTTTGATTCTTTGATTCTTTTACTATCAAAATGTATCGAAAATAAATTCTTTGAAATTAATAAACATTCTTTCGTACGTTAATATTTATCTTTAGTTTCTGTCCATAATTATGTTACAAAAAATTAAATTGTTTAAAAATAATAACCAGTCTTACGCACTTAATCAACAGATAACACTTAAAAAATTACAACTATAATATTTATCTTTAGTTTCTGATCATAATTTGAGTAACAAAAAACTAAATTGTATGAAAATTTCAATATGGCGCTGGCCTTTTTTTATTTTGGTAACAGATACCTCTTTTGTGATCTCAGGGAACCCTATAATATATTATATCGATTTTGAACGAAATCGGCCCAATAACAAAGAATTTCAATATGGCGCTGGTCTTCTTTAATTTTGGTAACAGTTACCTCTTTTGTTATCTCAGGGAACCCCAAATATTGATATTGAACGAAATCGGCCTAGTAACAAAAAATTTGAATATGGCGCTGTCTTTGTACATTTTCCGCTTTTGTGATCTCAGGGAACCCCTAAATATATCGATTTTGAAGAAAATTTTCCCAACTAACAAATAATTTCAATCTGGCGCTGACTTTTAAAATTTATGATCTCATGGAACCCTAAATCGAAATTGAATCGTAATTTGAACGAAATCGGATCAACAATAACGAATTTCAAAACCTATGGCGCTAACTTTTTTAAATTTTGTTAAACAATTTTCTCTGTTGTGATCCCAGGGAACGCCGATATCTGTGCCGGCGCCCGAGTCGAATGTATCACATCACTATTCGATTCGGTGAACTGTCGGCTATCGTAGCGGGGTTGCGGGGCGGTGCGGGCGGTATTATGTTACCTTGCGTCCCACGTCTGTATCACCCCCGCGACACGTTTTTCTATTTTACATGAAAGTTTAAAAAATATGACTACCCGGTGAAATGTGATGTTGGAATTATATTTATTATGATAACGAGTATCATGTTTGCATGTTTCTATGATGCGTTTAACCATTTTTTCCACTTTAAAAACGGAATTTCGGTCCCGAGTTCGCGATGGGCGCTCTCAGCGCTAGCGTTCCTTTGACTAAAGGGCTTGCTGACGGAACGATGCTATGATCCTACCGGTGCCTACTGTTCTTGCTTAGAAGCACGCACTCTATACCTTATACTATGGGTCTAGCAATAAAAAAAACACGAATTTTCACTGTTGGATCTGGGAGTACACTGCATTATTATCCCGTTACAAATTTTTTAGGCACCACGATCCTTGGTAATGTGAATAAAGACCCAGAGAGCTGATTGCTCTAAGCTGTTCAATATATTGCCTAAGTAGAATACAATACTCATGTATAGGCACTGGACTTATACCTACAGACTAAGGATACTTAGTCCGGGCTCGCAACATTAGTTCGATGGCCATCTTGTTTGCTTTTATCCTTATAGAAAATTTTGTGCAGCTCACTGAATGCAACGAGCCTTCCAATATCATACGGATTATCCGCTGTAAAACGCTGTAAAATTGTCCACGGCTTACTTGAAAATAAACCTACTGTGTTCGGTATAGCGGTTGAAATCGAACGGGGACAAAAATAATACGTATTTTGTCTAAATATTGGTAACAGATTGACGCAGCTCTAGTCGGTAAGATAAGAGTGTGGGATGCATAGTGATACGTGAATGGATTACCTGACGTGGTCTGGACTGCTTTGAGCATTCGTATATTCAAAGGCAGGTAATCTTACAAATACGTGTGTCCAGTTGTGCTATTGCTATTCCCGATAACGTTTAATATTGCTAAAGGAAGCCTTTGTGAAGGAAAGTCTGAATATTTTCAGTTAAAAATTTGTTGTGGTTCGTTGAAAATCCTTTAAGAATGGACGCGGGTAACGAATTCACATTGCTCAGAAAAAAAGCGCGAAAAGTTACCACTTTTGATTGTGACTGTATTTCTACTGCATTTGAGATAACAAAAAAAACTAAACGTAAATCGGTTCATCCGTTTGGGCGCTACGATACCACAGTCAGATACACAAACAGACACGTTAAACTTATAACACCCCTCTCATTTAGCGCCGAGGGTTAAAAAAGATAGGATTGGCTGCCACCAAATATTACATTGAAACCGTTCGAATGATTTTGAATTTTTCAAAGTAGTGGTGAACGTGTATATTTATATGGTTCCTACTTTATTGTAACTACGACAAAAACCGTATTACGCGCTTACCCGTACTAGTAGGCATTGTGTATTATGGTAGAACAATGTGAGGTTATGATTTGTTAGCTTATATTAAAGCACGAGAAACAATGCTCGTATATCATCACAACCATATTAGTCGAACTCCCCCGTGTTCAGCGTGGTTATTATCCGAATAAATCGATTATACTAATACGTTATAAATTACATACGCGCTTGTTTATGAAAAAGTCAATACAAGTCAATATTGGTATTGGGGAACAGCGAACTGGTCTAAATTTCTCTGTTTGCTCGCCCATATTGAAGCTCTGTATGCATGAGCCAGCCGGCGCTAAGCTGCGATCATACTGTCTTATAAAACGAAGGCGGATTCTATGGAACTTCTTTGTTTTCTTATATAGAGGGAGTAATATAGGGACTAATACACGACCACGTCTACTAACGCTTATTAGATTTTATGTGTAGGTATAAGACAAAGATGATGCTCGTTCGCGTGTGTTTTAAAAAAATGCAGTGAGGACTCTCCTGTATGAAAGGTAGCTAAATTCTTTGAACATCGGTTGGACAGATAGGTCGTAAAAGTGTAGCTTGCAGACAGACATTACTTTCGCATTTATAATAATATTAACATAAACTTTTCTTTATATGGAGATATATATATCATCTGTCTCATAAAATCTTGATTATCATAAAGTACAAAATAATTTTGATTTCTACCCACTATGTTGAAGTCGGGCGGGTATTACAAGGACAAGCAAAGTTGACGCATCAGACTCGCCCGACTTCAACATAGTGGGTAGAGATTAATAGTTATTTGTGTTATATGGGGCCAAAGAAAATTTTTGTTCCTCGAGAGCGCTATTTTGAATTCAGAGCGAAGTGAAGGATTCTAAAGCAGAATCCTGAGCCTAGCGAGGAATTCAATATACGCCGCCCGAGAACAAAAAATTTGGCCCCGAGTGACACACACTATTTTTCATCATCACGTATGAGAAAAAGCTAGGAGTATCAACCTACTATGCATGGACATTACCTATACGTTTATGCACCAATCAGAAGCACGAACGCGGACCAATGAGAACAGAGAAATGAAAAGTCCCATGGGCCTAAAAATTACATTTTGCTCCCGCTATCCTCTGAAGCCAATAATCGTTTTTCGAATAGGTATGATGAAAAATTATTTTGTACTTTACAGTGGCGTTGGAAGTCGGTTTTTGGGAAATAATTTTTATTTTTAACTTTTTAGTGTTAGGGTTGAGGATTTGGAGTCAGAATTTTTTGTGGGACCACTTCGAGAGTTTCCTCTAACTGATAGAAAAATTCAAATCCGTTCAGAAACCATAGAGATAGGCACCGACATACATTAAAAAAAACGCGCCGAGTTGAGAACCTCCTACTTTTTTGGAAGTCGGTTAATTATTCAAAAATACCCTTAAATCAGAAAATAAACCTAGCATTATTTAAGTACTCTGCTGGCTACTTATGCCCACTTGCACAAGGACTCAGATAATTTTTGTAAAATTTTTAATGCTGTCACTTTTTGCCAACCGCAAAATGCTGACGCAATATTTAACTGAATCACATTGAAATATAATCTGAAATTCTACATCAATGCTGAATCAGGTTAAATCTTTTTATGTAAGCGGTCCTTAGAATTGAAGACTTTATTTTCAATTTCAGTATATATTGGAAATAATCATACCTAGCATAATAATTACCTATAAATGTTTTTGCCTGATTGTTACTTTAAAAAGAACGACAAATACTATGACCGCCGCCTTACAAGTTGACTTGACAGGTTGTAATGGATTGTTTACCTCCACGGCCACGCGGACATCCGCCGCCCATCACCGACATCGACCTAATTACATGTAAATAAATACGGGGCCAATCCGATCTAAGCCGGGGCAACCCTTTCAATACATTGGGTCAAATTGACCTTCGATCAACGATCCTTTTGCCGGTGAATATTTGAGTTGATACCGCTTAGAATAATTTGTCCTTTGGTCCTTTGTGTAAACCAATCCTAAACAAGAGGGAATTTTAATCAAATTATTCTTATGAATAAGGATTTCAAATCAATGTATTTCAAAGAAAATTTACAATTTACATGAAATTGAGACTATTTTAGTAAATTGATACTTATCATTCAATAGATTGACAATCTACCTATGAATGAACGAGATTATCCCTAAGGTAAAGTTTTATGATTTAAATATTGTCCATTTATTATTCTTATTACTCGAAAAAATGATCCCTCTAGCACTTTGTCTCTCTGCAAGATGTAAATAAATGATCTTACTTTTATGCTCTGCCTACGTATAAAAGAGGGGCTTATTTTTTATAATAATAATATACTTACTGTATAGTATTATCGTCACTCTTTTTGTCTATACTAGAATTAAGCATAATATTTATAATGCCTGGGCATCTTATCGGATTTACAGTAAGGCTGGTAAGGGTTAGAAAGTGCAAAATGGGTCAGGTAATTTCCGCTTAGTTAGGAGGACAGAAAAATAACTTATTATACGACAGAGCATAATTTATGAGCTTTTAAAACAAAGAAGACAGCACTAACCAGCGGCGGAACGCAGACAATCTTGATCTTAAAAACAGAAAATTTAAATAAAGATGCGGCTATGCTATCCAACATGTATCTGCGGCGGATGCTAGACAACTTCGTTCATATGTCACTAGCACTGGCAAACTCATGATCATTGGCAAAATCGTAGAAAAGAAGCCTCAGACGTTGCGTTGGTCTGACTCTGACCAGATAAAAGAAGCGGTCGACACTCCAATGCAATGCCTTTCGGAATTTGGATCGTGGACGACTTCCAAGAGGGCGAAATGGCATAGAACACAGTGGCATACCGAGGAAGCCACGAATCTTAAATTTGATGAACCAACAAGACCAGAAAAATAAGAAATTAGCACAAAACATGCGCAGGTGTTATAGCAATCCCTGTACAATTTTATTACTTAGTAAAAATAGTTTCCCCTGAATTTTGTGATAACATTTACGTAAAGCAAACGATTCGCGGAAAATGGGTAGTACATTTCGTTTCACGCCAAATGTTTTTACGGTGTATAACTTTTTATGTGCAAAAAAATTAGATGGTTATTTGTATTGGTAAAGTAAAAATTCATAGTTGTAGTTTGGCTGCTCATGAAAATAGAAAGTGTGAGTGAAGTACCTAATAGGAAAATAATCGTTTTATGGAAATATTAATTTAATGTCTGGAGGATGTAGGCATTAATAGAACTGACACAATATTTCGATTGCAATAGTTGCCATTTACAATTTTTCAATAATTTACTAGAATGATGTCTGCGATTTTCTTTTAAGAAGTTTTAGTTTAAAAAAAACAATACCTACTAAAAACATTGATTCGTACGAGTATTATTCACGATCTTGACAACAATATTTTTTCTGGACAAACTAAAAGTCACAAAAAATGAATATTTGAAACACAATATGTACTATACGTATAAGTGAAATAAAAGTTGCGTGTTTGTTATTTTAAGATACCTACGTATATTATTAATAATAAATTAAATTGATAGCGTCGTTTCCGAGGGAGCATTACACTGGCTGGGCTCGGTTAAAACAGCGATATCGGCCGACAGTCACGAGTGCCGCTCGAATTCTCCCGTGACAGGTGAATTGAGCCACTATTATTCCGAACTGCTGTTTGATCCCGGGTCAGTCGCTTACTTTACTGGGTTGTGAGCCGTTATTTTTAAACAGTCTTACCCGTATTCCCTGAGGCACGAATGGCCTTGCTGTGACAACGCATATCAGTCGATTGCGATTGTTAAGCAACGTTGACCCAAGTCGGTAACTGGATGGGTGAACGAGTTTGGACATTCAAATTTGGCCTTTTCGTTTCCTTCTTAGATCGTTCCGAATTTTTCACATCCAGCTAACGGATTTTCCAATGACTTCTATAATATCGATTATTACTCCCTGGCGCAAATCTGTCTCGTTTTATCTGTTTAAGCCTAACCTATGTCAAAGTGATCTAAGTTTGAGTTGGGCACGGAAGAGCTGATGAAGTTACAATTTTGTAGAGTATGAACCCACGCAAACGTTACTTTTGTGGCAAAATATAAAGATTTTTTATTCAAGGTGGACACTGTAGGGACGCATTTGAAGCAGAAAATCATCGCGATCCCCTTTTTATTTAAAACCCCCGAAATTGTGGGTAAAGTTTTATAATGTGATAAATGGCTGTTTTGATAACTGGTTCACCGGGTTTATCTATCGTATGTCTGGAGTGGCGAATATACAATTATATCAGCATTGGTATTGATAATATTCGACGGTCCCAAGGGTGCATTAAACCGGCTGATTCAGTTGAAGCTGCGATATCGGCCCCGAGTGCCGCTCGAATTCTCTCGTGACAGGTGAATTGATCCGCCATTATTTGGAACTGTCGTTTGATCTCGGTCAGTCGCTACACTGAATTATTCAGCATGTACTTTTAAAGGATTTTACAGTAGGAACGGACTTTACTTTGCCATACTCAATTGCCTTGTGCCTTGTCTTGTGCTAACCTTTACTTTTGTAAGGTAGCTTTTTGAAGTTTCCTACTGTAACGAACCTTACCCATAGTAATAAGTAACTATATGAGTGAAAGTCTTAGAAAACGACTAGGTTCACATGTGATCTTTAGATTCTAGGGCCTTGATACATGTTAGAATCCTCCAAAATAATTTTGGATCTCCTTTCTAGCTATCCGGGTTAGACAGTTCTTCTGCGGTTCTGAGTTTAAGAGCAAAAATATACTGCACCCAACATGACAGAACTTCGCTTTAGCCACGAATTAGCCTGTCACATAGTGTGCGCGTTTCATAGAAAACTGATGATGTGGAATTTTGGTCAGTCAGATTTACGTTTTTTTTTTGTCAAAAACACGCCTATCTTCGTAATTTAAAAATTAAGATAACAATCGTTCAAAAAATAGCATGTAAAATATCTTTTCACATTGAATTACACAGTACCTCAAGATTTCCTCGCCATTAATAACGTAGAAGACTTCGCCGCGACACTCCCTAGCGAATTTAGGTTGAAAGCTTGAGGCAGTTTTATTTTCTTGAGTGTAACCTAAATCTGGATTTGTAATTAATGCACATTTCATGAGGATATAGTACAACCTGAGAGCGTTAAATTTTTTATATGGTAACAACGTAAATGATGTCAATTGTTTTTATATTATAAGAAGACATATCTTTTTTTACAATTCCCCGTCTCGCCTTTGTGTTTCCGCATTTTATTTCTATCTAGAAAACAGATCTGGTGATCATCGGTAATATGCAATATCCCTTTACTCCGTGATATACCATGTGACTTTACTGTGGATCTCACCACCTTATGAGTATAATTTTATATGGCACCACGCAAGCCTGATTACCACGTACAGATACAAAAACTAAAAAAAAACTAAATTCAAATGTTTTTTATTCAAATAAACTTTTACTAGTACTTTTGAATCGGCGAGTGAATCTACCACTGGTTCGGAACGCCATTCCTACCGAGAAGAACCCGCAAGAATCTCGGCGGTTGCTCTTTTGCGGACACCACCGAAGATCTTCCCACGGTACAGGTTTGTCTGTGAGGATGCAAGGTTCTTGTCATTTTGTTTCGCAGGGGATCTGACGCATCACTGCGGACGCGTCTCTTTTAAACACTGACGAAGCTCTTCCCACGGTATTTCGTGCGAGTTCGTGCGTGATAATCCGTAGTCACGGACTCTGAGAAGTAACTAATTAAGAGTGAGCTGTGAGTTCGAGTTGCAAAATCTGCTGGAGAATGCTATACTGACTTCATAAAAAACTGAATTCAAATCTATGTTAAGTATTTATCTCGACTCAATAATGTCAGCGCTATGGAACGTCCTCTATGTTTTGGGAACAGTGTACATTATTGTCGAGCCATGTGTCTTCGAAGGAATGAATTGCATTGCAGATGCAAGCAAGTAAATGTATAAATAACTATCTTGTAAGTCGCGGAAAATAATGCACGTTATAAACCCAGGTTTGAAATAAAAAACAAATTCGTTTGCTTTAATCTTTCTTTACCGACTAAGCGCAATCGGGTTAAGTAGGTAGAGCAAAGGCTCTCTTGTCTAATGAAGGAGCTGCCTTTTGAAGCGTCTGCTAATTAAATGCGAAAATGTTATCTTGGATGTAACGGTTACATTTTAAATGGCTTTAATTTAAAAACATAAAGTGTATCACATCATTGTACACCATCGGCTACCTCTTAAATAAGTGGTACAAGCAAAATTTAATTTTTGACACTTGGAGATATTACGAAAGACTTTATTTCATTTAAGGCTTGGTATCCCGATAAACAACAGCCTCAAACAGCTGTTTCCGTTTATAGCTAATTTTTAGCCAGGATAAGGTTTGAACATTTTTCTATTTCTCTGCAGACCGATAACGATTTTGTTAACAGCAGCAACTTTTTTACCGGGATATTCTTAGCCTCCTCTAGGTATACGAGGTGCTTTCTAGGTGCGTTATCTATCATTATAGGTGTGCGGTGCGTTAGGTTGTAGGTGGTGGTTATCTACGTTCGTGCATTAGTCTAGGGCAGTAACAGATGATGTGTAAAGACGTTTCCGCAACCACAGAATAGGTAACTGTACAGTTGTACGGGAATCTCTCGGCAAAGCCTTTATACATCCGTAGATTTGAACGTTAAGTACGTCCATTCAAACAATAAATAGAGAAGAAACGAATAATTAGGTACTTACCACCACCTAAAACGATCTCAACAGTGTAATCATTAAATTGAAACGTGCAAGTTTCCTAATCGCTTCGCAAACTGCAATCGTGTACGGGAATTCCACTTATGCTTATTAAATTTCCTCTGTGGGTAGACAAGAAAATGTAAAACCAGTTTTCACATAGGACATACAACAAGGCTCACCCGCGCGGCACATTGGCTCGACACAAAATAATGTGCAGCCAGGGTAAACGCGCTCTAACTTCCAATACAATATAAATTGCACTTTGAAAATGCCCTGTACTTCAAAGTCTGTACACAATTTACGGCTTTAGCTCGCAACGCGAGAGCACATTTCGGAGGAGGCTGCCTAGCGCGGCGCGGTACCATAATACCGGTAATGTGGTGTCGCCTTACTGTGGCGAGATAAGGGTACGCGACATTGACTATTCAAAGGGTTGCGGTCTTCAAAATTTACGCTCAATAAGTCCAAAATATCCTACGCTCACCTATCGCTGAGGCAACATTTATCTCGTCTATCATCGGTTTTTTCCTTTTTAGTACTTTTGATAATTCTTTATTTAAATATGATTTTTGGGTTTCCGCAGAAAAACAAGGATTAAATAACTCAAAGAATTAAAATGACTTTAGCTGTTGCCTTTGAAAAACTCGAACCACTACCATTATTATTCCTGAAAAATAATCTATGAAACATTTATATATTTACGAATTTAACACTTTTATTTTTAGACAAAAAATATATTATAAGTAGATAAAATTAAAATCTAAATTAAATCTAAATTAAAAACTAAATTAAAAACTAAAAACTAAACATTAAAAATATCATCTATCCCGCTGCAGTGAGGCAACATTTGCTCATGTTATTTAATATATTTACTAAATAATTATGCAGCTGTGGTATTTAGGTACTGTATGATGTTTCAAATGAGTTTCAGTCATTTATGGATTCCGACTCTTATGTAAATGTTTGGTTGATATTTTAGTCATGAGTCAGTGGATTAATTGAAAGTGTACTATTCATATGCTCCTAATTGTGCAGGGGGCAGAAACTTATGCAACAAAATATTTGTCTGCTACAAAGTGACATGATATTATAAAGTTTCTGTGATTACGAACGAAGTAACGTAAATCTAAAGTAAAAAACTTTATATATTTTACACGTAAGTTGATATATAACTAAGTATTAAATATGCGCTATATTTTTTGGGTATCTATGTGTATATTATATATATCTATATTCTAAATGTAATTAAATCTTTGCCCATTTACCACCTACTTATTCTGACTTTGACGCTGCATAAGAAAAACAGCTTCATTCTTCCTAAATTATTTAGAAGGTATTTGGATAGGGACTTTAATGGCTCGCGAATTATGAGACAACACAGAAAACATTTTTATTATTTAAAAATAAATCTCTGAGCTCATTTCTGGAACCACAACTGTATAAAATATCCATTAGGGAGCAATCAAAATGTCTGTCACGTCTTTTTACAAAATATTTTAAAGCTTTAAAGGTTAGACGGGAATGAAATGATGTTACGATCTTTTAGAGAGTCCATTTATTAAAACCTTTAATAATATCTACTGCAATAACGAGGTCTTAAATTCAATCCTGCATTCAACGTTGTCTCCGGTTAAGTAAAAGTTAGATTACATTTTCTTTGAAACTTATTATTTTACACCTGAGGTTCACACTGATTATGTAGAGTTGTACCTACCTATAACATTAAACATTAATTTTCTAAATTACATTACATTAAACTTTTTCTAAATTAAAGCATTATTTATGGAGAAAAAGAATTTTAAGAATAGAATATAACAGAAAGATATAGTAAATTATTATAATAATTAATTATTCAAGTTAACTTTTACAAGTCCTTTGAATCATTTAATAGCTCTACCATTAGTTCAGAGCCTTACCCTTCCTACCAAGAACAACCTGTACGAAACTCGATGGTTTTTCTTTTAAATTTTAACACTAATATGTCTTTGCATAGTTATATTTTACATCATGAGCAGAAATAAAATTTACCTTGAGATATACCTAAATACACCGACACAAACATTCGTTTCAAAACTTTAAAAATTCGATTACGGAAGATAAAAGTAAACATCAATGACAGTTGTTTAAAAATAGAATGGTAAAACAAACGAATTGCACTGGCTGGGAGCTATTGCCGAGATCAACATTTTTGATTTTGTTTTAACATCGGCGCCGAACCGTTTTATGAGGCCATGGCGTGTTTTATTATATCGAGTGCTAATATTCCGAAGCACATTGCTTCGCATACAGGTGCTTTATTTGTGGCAGCCATTACATTTATGATCGTTGCACTTGCCAGAAGTGAGTCAGATGGAAAATTTAAAAACAAAAGATTTGTTTCGATCTCCTCTAGTTTCTATATTCATTGTTAGTACCAGTGTTGTAACTCCCTATAGTTTACAGTAAATAGTACTGATAATAATTATGGATATTACTTCTTTTCTATTTTTTGTTAACTGTCTTAATATTATTTAAATAAAAAAATAGTTTCAGGTTCAGGGATTAGGTTTATAATTCAAGAAAGCTAAAGCGTGCGAGTTATTAGTCTCACTACCTCGCAAAAAACTGGACAGATTAGTGATTAATGAATATTCCCTATTGATTTTATGTATTTGAAAGTCAAAATTAAGTACTTACTTATTTATAGGTAGTCATTATGAGTTTTAAACATTGATGTAGAATTTTAGTACTTACCTATTCTATTTCAGTGGTTTTAAACAAACAACATTAGGCTAGCAAAATAAATGACGCTCGCAAATTCAATACCCCTTTAATTGGGTTTGACACATATTTTGGAAAGTCAATTTCAGATAGATTAGAAGCTTATGATTAAGTTTTTATCAAAGCTATAAGCTTCTGCTTATTTTTTACAATAAAGCTACCGCAAACGAATTGCAAACATTTGCTAATGGAAAGGATACCTACATAATATTTCGTAACATAATTTTACCTAGAATAAAACGAGGGAATACAAAAGTACAGCAATTTCTCCGGTTACTGTGAGGGGCACCGCAAGGCGGGAGACTTTACTGTCCTCCTGGGACGAAAGAAGCACCTGAGTACATTGATTCTATATGAGCATGTATGTTTTTACTTCAAAGATATGTGTATTTGGAAGCCGTAGTTACACATTCACTACAAAATTTGAGTTTATTTGAGGTAAAACTCATATAATTATTATGAAGGCTTAATACACCAAAGCTTCGGCTTAAAGAGCCGAAACCATAGATTAATTATAATACCAAGTATAGATTGCTAACTCCCTTATAATTTTTTTTCTAGGTTAATACTATCGTTATGTGGCGCTACCAGGCTCGCTCTTTATATGAAAGTAAAATCGGTGAAATATCGTATTTTCTTGGTTCAATTTGTATTAATTATTTATTATAAAATTATCAAAATACAAAAATTTGATAAAATCACATAAGCAAATAGAAAATTTACATTCAACTAATTTTAACAAACAGCTTGCACAGTTACGCCATCTCAGATTGTGCGAAGAACTACAAGGTACCGGCGACTTTAATGCGCATTTAGCGAGCTTTGATTGAATGTATGAAGTGAACAGTCTATGTTGGTTAATATATTGTCTTTGGCCGAAACAAATGGCGGTGGCAATAATGCAATACTGACGGTGGCCGGACCAGACTAACAAATTGTTGTGTTTTAGAGCAAAAAACTATTCCAAGTGATTTTGGAAATTGTAATAATTATTCACATAATATAAAACAAACAACGGTCAAAATGAATATAGTTTCTTTTATAGCTAAACATGTTTTTATTTGCAGTTGTTTTCGGATTTTTTTCTATCGAAGAAATCCAATTGTGTGGCTTAATTTAATGACGAATTAAATTAAGAGATCGATCCATAAAGCACAATTAAAGTTATAGAATTTATAATTTTAATATAAATACTTCCAATAGTCACAAAACTTGAAATAGTAATAATCACAGGACAATCGCATTTTTGTTAAATATTTTCAATTGTAAAACTTTCTAAATTACCTCGTCTCAAGAGGATAAGTTAATATTATAATGTCTCAAACTAAATATTAATTTAGTAGTATTATTTTCCAGAGACTTCGCCTTCAAATATTCATTGAATTTCATTGAAGTTAAGTATATTTAAACGAATATGCAGATAAACAAGAACCGCTTTGTTTAGCTAATGCCGCTAGCTAATGCCCGCGACTTCGTCCGCGTGGTATAAGTTTTTTGTTATTCCCGCGGGAACTCCTTAATTTTCCGGGATAAAAAGTAGCCTATGTCACTCTCCAGGTCCTCAACTATACCCATGCCAAAAATCACGTCAATCCGTTGCTCCGTTACGGCGTGATTGAAGGACAAACCAACAAACCAACAAACAAAGTGACTTTCGCATTTATAATATTAAGTATGATATGATATGATATGATGATTTAAAGACGAAAATATCTTTTGGAAAGTACGCGAACATACAGAAAATTTAATTTATAAATGTGTGGTACTTAAATTGTTACTTCAATTACTGAATGCAAATTCACATAAGCGAGCATGTATGAGGAAGAATATTACGTGTAATAATATATTCCGGTTTAATACGGCGCTCCTTGCAAGGGTCCGTTCCTCCACGAGGGTGAAGTGGTTAGAAAACTTTTGGGTCTTTATTTATTGTTATTGCCTCATTAAGGTACCTTGCAAACGATATCCTACAAATTGCAAATAAATAAACCAAGCGGTATTCGTAGAAACATTAAAGGGAATTATTTCAGTTCTGGAATACGCACTCCGAATAGAAAGCTTGCATTATTCTTATGTTCTCTATCGGTTTTGGTTACAAAATACCTAGCTGATAAGTGATAACTATAAGCGGTGGTTAAAATCCTTGAATGGCTTAAGTAAAAATTTGCGTATAAATATTTTATGAAAGGAGTTAATAACTGACAGTTATATTAACAAAGTACTTAGAAAGTTAAGATTTTGCGTGTAAAATTCTCTCTAATGTAATCTGAAAGAAATAATAGATTTTCAATAATTACACAATAAAAGCGCCAGGGTAGTTCCACTAGTTATTAGTTATATTAATAAGTTGTAGGTACAGTTTATATAATTAGGGCGCCCTTTACCAAAATCAATAGACTAACTAAATAAGTAATTTAATTAACCGCAAAGACAATCGTTATTATGTTAATGTTGGAAAAAATGAGAAGCATGTATGAAAAAATAATAAATGCCATAATCAGGAGTCGGGAGAGTTGTTCACTTAAGTGGGAGTAATTGAATTTGCGCGTCATTGCGATTTAAGTAATTTTAATTAAGAGCCAATTTGTACAGTAATTGTGCTTCGGGTGGTGTTACGGTTATTCATGATAATAAATTATTATTATTTTGTCTAGAAATTAGTAAATACCATACCTATTAATTAATTCCAGTTTATATGGTAAGTAAAATTAGCTTAAAACTTTAAAAGAATACTTATAAACGTACTTATGGTTCTGCTGTGAATAACTTGAACATGCATAACAATAATATTACAAAATTTGCATTATAGTTTTCTATAGTTTCGTGACATTGGCAAAGCAAATATTGCGCTGATAAGTGTCCCTAATTAAATGAAGAAAGTCGTATATATTATATCCAATGTAACATAATATTAAGTTTAACTTTACACAGATATTGCCTTTGAACTTTAATGCGACGGGTTCAGCATTATGGTCTTTACTATTGGGAAGGCCAATTTACAGGTAGGGGCAACTTAGGATTTTAGTATTTATATTTCTAAAAAATTAAATCATAAATCAATCATAAATTATCTCATCACTGATCAGGTGGGAGGCTAGTTAACGCCCCACTGACAAGAAGCAGTCGCCAAGCCGTTCCTGATTAAGAGTACCTATGGGTTGAATTAAACTTCCATACTTTCAACGTAGCCTGTTTCCATATTAGCATTGTTCCAAACTCAAACCCAACTAAAATTTTTTACCATTTACCTTGTACTTTTTTTTATTTGTGATATTACTACTACGTGGGTATATTATCGATTCCAGTTATAAAAAAGACATATATCTATGGGTGTTTGATAGTTATTTCACTCGGTTCTGTCGTATCGAGCACGGGGTGCGGCGCAGACCACATAATGCGTTCAGCATTTCATTACAAACACATTGACGAACGAATGTGCTGCCGATTAATGTTTTACAATATGCACAAAAACAGCGCAATTTTATAATTTTCACCGAAACTTCTGGTTTGATTTCGCTAATTGCGAACCTGAATGCATTTACGGGTTACTGCATTATAAAATAACGGGGAAATTATGATATTGTTTTAAAATTGGATTGTTGAATGTTGGTTGGTTACTTTATTTACTTTCGGCAAACAGTTTTTGGATGTAATTACATAATGGATTTTTGTAAATGAAGATTTAATGATGTTCCCAAAATAAACAGGATTTTGTTTTAATACGTAGGTAGGTACTCACAGGGTCGAAGCGAAAGGAATAAATATAGGAGTGGAGAGTTTAATTGCCTCGTCTAACGAGCTGTGATTGGAATTAGAGGGTACACTATGCTTTGTTGCAAATAAGCATGTTATGCGACCTTAATGTACGAGAGTACAAAGGAACTGAGTACATAGAGAGAGGCGGCAATGATATAGTGTCGGGCTGGCGCGCGCTCCCTCAGGAACGATAAACCCTTCCCGTCTACTCTTCTTTATGGGAAGGCCGGAATGGGCAGCCCAGGTGAACAGGTAGGTAGATTGCGAAAGTATTTTTAGAACATCTTGCCGGTCGTTCGGTGTTTTTCCTTTGTTATCAAATGCTTTTGCTTCCTCCGATGCGGTTATAGGTGTCCTTAATATGTCGGGCTTTAGTAGCTAAGAGTTACCAACCTCGCTCGGAGATAAGAAAATGTTTTCGCCCTTAAGAAAATTTCTGTCACTTCGATGTGTAATATTTTTACGGATTCAGGTAAGACATCCTTTAGTAATAATGTTTCGTTACTCTACTTCTTTGGTTGACCTTGTAAAAATATGAATGGACTCAGGTAAGACATCCTTTAGTAATATAATGTGTCGTTACTCTACTTCTTTGGTTGACCTTTAAAAATATGAATGTTTCATGAAACACTATGAAAATCAAAATAGAAAACCATTGATCTAATAAAAATGAACAAAATTTACACTGTGTATTTGGAATTCACTAAGTTTTTTTTACTGTAATAAGTAACCAGGTAGATATTTAATTTATATTTAATAACCAATTCTGCAAGGTCGACACTGGGAAGACATTATACCTACCGACCGGCAGAAGTCGTCATAAATGACTCTAATTTTAATTCTCTCAGAATTAGATCAGTTGATTGGTTAAGCACCTTACTCAGAGTTGATGCTGCGTTTACGTAAAGCCGGCTTTTCGCAACTAACAACTGCGTCGTCTCACTGTATATTTGACGCTGTGCTATAACTTGAAGTACCTACGTACAATATTTTACTCATTTAAAAGAGGAAAATAGCGTATTTCGGTGCGTTTCGCATTCAAATGACTATATTTGTCGCCAATAAAAATTTACTCGGCTTGCGTTGGTACGGCCGTAGTACAATAGATAAAAAATTAGGACTCCATTTTGTTATTTCCATTTGAAATAGCGCAGGTCTTTTATCGCATGTTGCACCAAACGTTCGTTGTTTGATATCTTCCTAGCTTTATTTGCAAATCGCGTGCCGGCCGTACACGTTTACACTCGCAATACTTAGGTACTTGTTGAATTACCTTTGTTAAAGTAGAATTGGGTTTGAAACGTACTACCTAAATACTTTTTATTTTCAAATTATGATTTCGCCATTGTTTTTTCTTTCAGGTTGGTATTGTACGGAGTTATAAGCATCGAGCAACTGAGTTTAATAATAAGGCTGAGTGGGCGACCAAATGTGTTGTTGTTAGTCTTTTAGTTTTTTTAAAAGTCTAATTTACATGTTTGAGTCCAACGATGGAACAAAATAAAGGTTTTATTTCTTTTTTATTTTCTGTTTTTTACTTTAGCGTTCCGGTACGATCTTGTGAAGAAACCGATCAGGTTTATGGATTAATTACGACTGCCGTGCCCCTAACAGGTTAGCCCGCCACCATATTAGACGGCATCATCACTTACCATTAGGTGGGATCGCAGTCAAGGGCTAATTTTTTGTGGAATAAAAAAAAAGTAAAAACTTTAATCCACGCGGACGAATCGCGGGCATCTTCTAAGTAGTAACTTTTTAATCCAGTAAGATCGCAGCCAAACGCAAACCCGTTATGAATAAAATAATAGCTAAAAACTTGAAGGAATTTCCATTTGATTGCCGGTATGCAGTGGACTGGAGGGTACATCCGCATAAGGTATGAATTGGTAATGAAGGGGGGGTATGGGGGTGCATTTTGCGAAGCCGCAGTTTGTGCGAATGCCGTTCCGGGACGCGTTTGCTGCATTTGCAACAACCTACATGTTATTTCTTTAGGCGTAATAAATAACAAGACGAAATTCCCATTCGAGGTTGAATATAGTCGTTTAATTCTTGCCTTATTAATTTCATTGTGCTTCCTTTGAAAGTTATGGCGTTGCATAGATGTATAAACTAAATAGTGAATGCTTTGTAGGTATATATGATTAATTTTATTGATTAAATATCACTTGCTATAAAGGTAAGGGACAACATCGCCTGAGAGATTTTCATGTTCTCAAAGTGTGAAGTCTGCGTGGTGGAACTACGATCAAACCCTTCTTATTCTGAGAGGACACTTGCTGGGTAGTGAGCCGGCGAGGAGTTAAAATTATGGTGATGATGATAGATTAAGTATTTTATAATTTATAACTTAGATTATATTAGCTTTTATTTATGTCTATTTTTCCATTGAGGTCGACTTTCCTTATCTTACTATACTGAGACGATCTTAGTATAACTTGAGGTTCCTCGTGGTATAGACTGTAGACTGTCTTTATTTATTAAAACAGTGGTTTTAAAACTATATTCAAACAAACAAAATTTAAGTATCAAAATTGTTAATTAATGATTTATTTTTCCGTAAAGTCACTTTGATTTTATTGTAGGCGGCTATTTGATGAAAGCTAATTTGTTTTAAAACAGAAAGCACTCTTGATTATCATGCAAATTGATCGATCAGGCTATTATAAACTAGTTCGAGTGTGTATTCACAGATAGAATATTGCATTCTGTTTAATATTTAATGAAATGCGTGAATTAAGGATAATTTACATGTATTTTGACACTCAATTACCATAGGTAATTTATGCAATTCCACTACCTATTCATTTTAAATAAGCCAAACGTGCATTATTCAAACTTAGGGCAGTTACAAATTAGCGTATTTTTTCTGCGTATAAGCTCGCTTATTGCATACGCGGTTACATGCGTGTGACAACCACTCCGAACCTCCGACGCTCGATTACACATCATACTAATATTATGTATGTGTGTTTGTTTGTTGGTTTGTTGGTTTGGAATTCAATCACGCCGCAACGGAGCAACGGATTGACGTGATTTATGGCATGGGTATAGTTGAGGACCTGGAGAGTGACATAGGCTACTTTTTATCCCTGAAAATTAAGGAGTTCCCGCGGGAATAGCAAAAAACTTAAACCACGCAGACGAATTCGCGGGCATCAGCTAGTAGTTAATCGATCATAGCAATAAGTCGAAATTAAGCTAAATAAATGTGTTAGCTAAACTTAAGTCCTTTGTTGGTCGACCAAATGATATAATGTACCCCTATGATAATGTAGACTAATGAGAACAGTTCTGATTACAGAGCTTGTGAGCAAAGAAGTGGCGTTTTATTTAAATCCTGAATATAATAATAATTAATTAACCCTTTCTATTATATTTTTGCTAACACTATCTATTTATATGTATAATAAGCTACCGGAAAATATAAGAAAGTTAAATTACGCCAAATGAAAAAAGCTATTGTAAAAATACTTAAACAGAAAAATTATTACGGTGTTAAGGAATATATAAATGATAAATTTTTTAAACTTATTAAATAACTATTTCCAATTGGTCCTTATATTTATATTAAAGATTTTTGTACGTTTTAATTTGATTAATTTCAATAACCAGCAACAATGTATTATTATGCTGGGTTATTAACTTGTTTATAGTTAAGTTTTGTACAGATTAATTTCAATAACCAGCAGTTAAATGTGTTATTATGCTGGGATATTACTTAATTTGTTTTAAGTTAAGACCAAATGACATGTCCCAGTTCAGTATGGAGGGTGGTTTTTTATTCTGAGTGTTAATGAACCAGAACCAAACTGCCATCACGTGAAAGAGAAAAAAATATAACATTAAACTCCATTTAAATAATAATTTTAGAAAACCCCGTTTTTTTTTAAAATTAATTATGAAAAATGAATGAATGTTTCTGCAACTGATACTCAACTTGCCTCCACAGGTAAATATAATTAACTATGTAAAACAAGTTTAGAAAAATTAATTGCAGTTTATAATTAATATACATGTATACATTTTTCCCTGATTGCCAATAATATAAACTACCTAACTTTAGAAATGAAAATTAAGTTAGCTTTCTTTAAGTTAGTTTTCTTATTGAAAAAATTAAATTATAATTTTTTTTCAATATAAATCGATTTAAACAATAACTATTTCAGTTTATTTTCAAGGCTTATACAGATAATAACCTAACCTCTTAAATCTTTTCCTTTCTTTTTACTAACTTGCCGTTTGTATTATTTACCTCCTCGCTCAAAACGCTCTATAATCCATTCCACTTGAGTTAACGACAGTAACGCTCACAGGCAAGTGGAACGGGAAAAACTGCGATCGTGAGCGTGATCGTTGTGAGCGCTTAGTGGAACGCACCCTAGATGTATAGATCTATCAAATCTGGCACCTGTTACTGTCACTTTAATGTCATACAAAACTGACATTGACATTTGACAATCATTCTATTACATACGTGACAAAGACAATCAAGTTTTTTTTTTTTACTGTTGATAAAGTTCAGGCAAAGATCTAAAAAAGCCACAAAATAAAATAATATTTTTCGCCAAAATGGGGTCCTTTAAAAATGTGTAAATTATTCTATAAGCCATATTTTAGGATCTCTATTCACGTGTATTAAAATCATCTTGGTTCATGTTCAAGGCCCAATCTTGGACAAGTCCTTTGTACGCCTAATTATGTACGGCATGAAATAGTGTTTCTAGAATTTTATAATGTACCAACTTACTTTAACCTATTTCAACAAATAAAGAAATTTTGAATTTTGAATTTTGAATCACGAGCATTTTGCGCTTCAAGAACAAAATGCACCTTTATGCCCTAATTCCGGCGTATTCGCTCGAACCCGTTGGTGAGTTAGTAGTAGTAGATAATAGACATCAGTTGTAATAAGAGTTTATGAGCGTGTCAACGCTTATTGAGGTGCGTGTTTGGCTAAAGGCGCGCCTATACACGCGCTTCCAAAAACGAGCTTATAGGCTCAGAAAAAACGCTCATCTGAATATTGCCCTTAGTATAATAGCGCTTGTAGGACCGACGCTTTCGCACGCGGGAACGGTACAAACGCCCTTAGGTAAAGTCATATTATCATGTCTATCAGCATGTTAACGATCTTAGAGTTAAAATTAATATCCATTGTAATATTATAAATGTGAAAGTGTTTCTGTCTGTCTGCCTGTTACGCTTTTACGGCCCATCTATTCAACCAATTTTGTTGAAATTTGGTACAGGGATAGGTTGTATACCGGGGAAGGGCATACGTGACGAGGACATAGGCTTTTTATCCCGAAAAATTCAAGAGTTCCCGCGGGAATCAAAAATGTTAATTCACGAGGACGAAGTCGCGGCCATCATCTAGTCATAGAATAAACACAGATATAAGCACATTCTAAAACAAACACCAGTATGTGAGCTTGTCATAATTGATACCAAAAAGCAACTGTTCAAGTTTTAATTAAAGTTGAATATTAAGATAAAAGCGTTCAACTAAAAATTATTGCCAATATTCCACATACAAAATCACGTGAGTTTGGCCGACCAAGTCTACAACGAGCGAACTTATGCTGTACACTGCACATGTTACGTTACCTACAAACAATAGTTTCTAGTCATAATATTATGTGTACATTGTAAATATACCTACGCACTAGTTGTATTAAACTTGCTTTTGCTGGCTTTTTGCCTGTCTGGATTAAGATGGTTTTTAATACCTTAAGAACCCGTTCTTTTTGTTAAGAAAAAAAATTAATACTCTTATTTTTTGCAAGGTCTTTTTTACCCTACCTGTGCACTTAATCCTTGCACTCAGATAATTTTAGCGGTAGAGCAGTAAAAACGTGTCAGACGGTCATAATAATACATTTTCTTTAGGATGTACCAAAATTATTTTTAACGGGCCAGACTTGTACCAAATTAATGTTAAAATCATATTAATAAAATCTGCTAGGAAGTTTAGAAATCAAGCGAATTCATAAACGAATGCGGAATGAAAGTTTGTTAAGAAATTTTAAGCCTAAGTATTGTAATTTCTATTTTGAGTATTTGCATACTTCCAGATTTATCACAGAATATGATAAATGCAAGTGTGTGGATTGACGTGATTCATTTCTTGGGTAGGTACCCGTAGGTGACATCGGTAACAATAGCTGACAAGACACTTTTTATACCAGGAAATGTAATAAGAGGTCTCTGGAATTTTCAAAATCCAAAACCCGATGGAGTCGCTGGCATCATCTAGTAGGTACTACCTGCATGATAATAATTTTAATAATAAGTACTATACAGAGAGACAGTAGACGATTAAAGAGGTAAGCGTCCTCAGAGCACATAACTGCAACAATCAATGTATACGAGCTTACAAGAAGCTACATAATATGAGCCGAGCGGAGACGGCCGTCAACATTTACTCAGGCGATTTTCCTCCAGGGACGGCAGAAAATGACATGCGCTTTCCATCCCACTTTTCCCGAGCTCTATGCAATTGCATACGAATTTCTGAGAGCCATCTTTGAGGTGAGCTTATATTTTTTAAGTTGCCGACTTAATTTGCGAGCCATTTTGCCTTTCAAGGGTTTTTCGTATTATTTTAAATTCACTGTTACATTGTGAGTATTTTTAAAGTGTTTTACAAGTGAAATAGAAAAGAGACCAACAATTTTGCGTCGACTTAATCTACACTGATATTATAAATACGAAAGTTTGTAAGGATGGATGGATGTTTGTTACTCAATCACCCTAGAATGGCCGAACGTATCTGTACGTAAATTTGGCACAGAGATAGATTATACTCTGGAATAACACATAGGATACTTTTTATGCCGGAAAATTAAGGAAAACCTTAATCCACGCGGACGAAGTCGTAGGTATCAGCTGGTTTTTAAAATATATTTCAACCGTTGCAAGTAGGTAGATGTTTATAAGAATCAGTATTTCAGTTTAAATTTGATATACCTCTCCCAATAATATTTAGAAGGAATAAAATATTCCTTCTAAATATTATTGGGAGAGGTAGATACTAAGATGGTAACGATGTCTAGAAAATATTATAAAGTAGTTACTAGGACATCATAAATACAAGAGCGGCTACTATAACCCTAGTACAATGGTGTGCATATAAAGAAGAGTAGACGAGTATGCGCGTCACCGCCGGTCGAGGAAGCAGAAATCAGGGCTGCAAACATTGACTTTGGACTTTTACTCTTTTACTCACTTAACCTAACTCCTTGCACTGCAAATCACTTCGCCCCCAGGAGAAAGTTTTATATCTAAATGTTTTAAAAAGGTCGCCCGTGATTCAGTCTCAGGAGTCAGGAGTCGATTGACAGAAACACGATCCATTATTGCATTTCAGTCTTCTTTAACTTACTTTTCGAGTTGTAAATTTCATTTTTATTTCCGTACCTTTTGCGAAAATTGTATTCTTATCTTTTATATTTATATATTTTCAGTGTAATATCAGGTAAGGTAATTTGTTTGGTTAGGTAGGGGTCTATAATAGTTTTTTTAGCAATTGATACATATGGCAGCAAAATCTCTATAGACCTAGCAAATTAATTTTTCACGTTTAATTTACAAATGGATTAATATTGTTTTCCATCATTGCATTGGAGGCTAATTACATAATATATGTAATACGTAGAATAGGTAGAGGTAGAAATTAAACGAATACAACGGACTATTTGCTTCCATATTTTACGAGCAAGTAAAAAGGTAACAAAAAGATTTCTTAGGAAAGCAATATAGCGAATTTAGATAAGCATTAGATTTACTATTAAACTTTCCTTTAATTATACTAAAAGTGAAAGAGTCTGCACAAATACCATCATTCAATACCTACTTGCTCGATATTTCTGCACTTCATATAACTTGGGCGAATGAGAAATGGTCTGCATTAAATCTTTTCAGACTTTCTCAAATATCGGCTCATTAACTTGTGTAGCCACTTCAGACATCCTCGATTTCTTATTTTAAATGGTTTCTACTATAGAATAAAGGAACGCAGATTAAAGGATAACCAGCAAGGTAGGTACTATTAGGCGTTGTAAAGGTTTCTTCTATCAATATCACACGTATTACTACACGAAAGTAATATTATATTACAGTGTGCTTATTTGTTTATCTTTAACTTTAAGTCTTAATTAATACGCCAATAAAGAAAAACAAAAGACTGGAGGAGAAAGGAGGTTACTTTTAACAGCAAAGTGAATTGTGCAGGATTAAACGATATGTTCCTAGCGCTTAGGATCTATAGAACTAGATAACAAGTAGGCAAGTGATCGATAAATATAGCTCTGTTTCTTGCCGGTTCTTCTCAGTAGAATTTTCTTTCCATGGTAAAGTCCATATCCATCCATAAACATTTCATTTCATTTCATTCACTTTGAAGCATACTTAACTTAAACTAAAACTTGTTTAATGATATATGTCTTTTGAACAAACGTTCTATCATCAGTAGATACGAGTATAGCTGTTTGTCTTGTTCATTTTCCGGGAGAGCACAAAAATTGAATTTAGAGTTTGACAAACCGAGATAGGAATAATAAATCAAACTGACTGCAGAGACAGAAAAGTTAAGTACGCGTAGTTGAGACTTATATTTTTAATATTATTAACTATGTCAATGCAGTAACAAACAGGATTAAATTAAAAGAGAGCAAATCAAAAGAAAATAATTATAGGCAGTTTCAGGACGCCATTCACCCCCGAGGTATCTGCCCTACTAAAGTTCGTACTTTCTTATAAACGTTCAATCAACTTAATGTACCTACGAATCCGTAACTAATTAATCTTGCTTTGGGAAGTTAGGATGAAGCTTTTTAAGAAAAAGAGGTTGTTTTTATCAATTTAAAAGAGTGATCTCAAAATTTAGATATTTTTTGTGCACTCTGTCTCTACTTTTCGCCAAAGCAAGCAATTATTACGTTTAGAAACTATATAAGTAGGTACTTACCTACTCCAAAAGTTTATATGTTTTAATTATAATTTTACTTTTGAAATAATACTTTAACATATAACACAAATCGTATTTTTCGGTTATTTAATTAAGTTACAGAATATTATATTTTATATAATAGAATAATTTTGTCAATTAAGTAGTTAGGGTACGATCGCGTACTATCTAACTACAGCAATTCAATCTATTATAGTACAAATTGTCGCCATTACATTCTCTTAGGAAGGTGTCTATTTAGCTAACAAACGGTAAATATTTGAATATTTTATCGCCGAATTCTGATAAAGCGATGTAAATGACTACTCGTCCAATTTGCATTGAACAGATTAACGTCATAATCGGGGCGATTCAATCAGTGATCCCGAGGACTCTCTCTGGACAAAGGGGCAAGCTGGGGAGGGGGGGGGGGAGGGGGGCATAAGACGATGGTATTCACCCGGCTACTAATATCTTTAGATAAAATGCTAATTTTGTGTTCATTCGATTTGGTAGACGAAGGTATAGCCTCGGATATACCAAGGGTTCTTAGTTAAATTGGGTACAGGCATGATAACTTTTAGATAAGCAACCATAAAATAAGATAAGTTCATAAAATATAGGTATATACAAACGAATTACAACTGTATTGTTTAAACATGTACCTATACTCCATTGATGTAGCATTTTAGTACACCTACTCATAAATGTAGGCACGTCGATCAAATTTCCATCGTATATAGTTTCTATTAATATTAGCTGGTGTAACATTAATTTAGTCAAATGTGTGTGTATATCCAGTTGAGTATTTGGTGAACCATATTTAGTAACATATGAGTAATATTAGGCAGCAAATGAGTTATATTTTAACCGATACTATATATAAACTAAAATAGTCTGGATAATGCGTTATGTTTGGTTAATAGACAATTTGTTTGAATAATAATAAAATAACTAGCAAGCGTTGACGGTTTTAGCTTACTCTAACTCAGACATTTAAAATTTTAGACTGTTATCATTTGTGCCTGTTGTCCTATGTAAGCTACGAAAGTGACGCGTCACAACGCACAGCCTACATTTTATTCGACTTCTGCGCCGTTAGATGATGAAAAAAATAGAGATTGCCGATAGAAGTGAAACCGTTTTTTTACGATAAAAAAAAATAATAATAATTAGGTACTTAAAATATAAACCTTAACACTAAGGCATACACGTTTAATTACGAATGTAGTATATTTATATTTAAGACCTTTTGTTAAGTTAAGAACAACGCGAGCATGTCGGTGTTCGCGAGCATGTCGGTGTTCGCGAGCATGTCGCTGTAGGCGAGAATGTCGGTCAAGCGAATCTACAAGTTTACCCCCCACCAAAAAGTGCTCAACGCGGCTAAAGAAGTTTTCACTTCAAAAATTGGGACTAGAATTGGTGTATTTTAAAATATTTATCAAAAATGGTGGAGCCAGAACGATATTATCCGGATTTTTCTGGCTATCACGGTCTGAATCCTTTGACCGTTAGACCACGGCTTACATCTACCTACTTGTGTCTAAAATATAACGATGAACTAGCGTAAACTGGTGTTAGTGAGTGCCTATTAAATTGATTTAGTGCTTTGAGTGTTTCAGAGGCTAAGATACGAACTCGGACGTGACTCGTGGTCTCGACGACGGACCAACGTGTTTAACATTGTTCTTTAGGGGGAAGCATGTAAGCACACAGGGACCCATTTTACACTGGAGCCTTAAAGTACGCTGGTTTTTATATCCGTAATGTTTAACTGCCGATTGAAAATTTGGGCAGAACCGAGTTTTTTTTATAAAGAACCTATGTGAAGGTTTAAAAATCAACTTTCCATGCAACATTTGTCCTTACTTAAAGATGTGAAGAAATCACTGGTAGTGATAAGAAAGCACTACCTTGCTGTAAATTGTTATAATACTTACTTATTAGTGTGTAATAAAGAGTTTTTACTTATGTACTTAATATATGAAATACTATGTAGGTTTAGGATATTACGTATAGTATAGAAAACTATCCCCATTTTACTTGCAAGTAGGTACCTACCCAGATAATTACTATTATTAGGCACGCATAAACATATAGAAAGAAAGAAAAGAATTAAAATGTGTTTTTATTTGATCACCAAATTAGACTAATTATAATTAATAATAAGTATATAGCGATACGTGACCAAATAAAGGTTTCCATCTCAGCATTATGCTGCAGCAGACTGCAGCGCTGGTTTTCAGTGGAAACCTAGATTTTAAGTGAAGGTACCTTTATATAGGTACCTTTATAATACAATCCAGTTTTCCTTAATGCTTCTAAGAACAAAATGAATAGCAGAAATCTTGGGGATACGCGCTTGCCCAGTGCTCCAAACAAAAAAACGTCACATGTCCTACGTTTCTTCCGTTTGAATAAGAAGCTAAGTACATAATTACGTTTTAAACACGCTTAGGGAAACTAAGGCATAAATAATATTACTTCTCTAACAATAACCAGCTTATCGGCGACAATAATCAGCTTTCCGAACCGGTGGTAGAGTCTTGACGTACCTATCATAAGTGACACAAGTAGTCCTATGTGAAATAAATCATTTATCAAATCATTTAATAATTAAAAAATAACCCCGATCCCTGGATCTCCCGTTCATAAGACAATAAAGTGCTCACCATTGCGCCATGGACGTCGTCAAACGTAAAGTTGCCATGCGAATCTGTGGCTTAAGAAATAAGGCAATGGCTAAAACATCTTAAGAAATAGGGTAACGGTTTACAAGGCACTCCCTCCTGCATAATACTCCAGAATCGTGGTGAGAACGAGATGCTAGGTAATGCCATCTTGACTTCGATTGTTTTAATACTAATACGCAATCCTTTCTAAGCAATGTCGGAGCTATATTGATTCAAAGCTACAAGTATTTCTGAACGTGACTGCTGCTGCCGACGGAAGCGCTGTTGACCTTAATACTCTAGAAAAATCACTATTACGAGATACACTTCGAGTTCTTTTACTTGCATTGTCTTTTAAAGTCAGTATTCTGCGGTAGAACTGGAGAGATAAAATCACGAGCGATTTGTTCGGTTTACTTTATTTTCTTGATAAATGGTTTGCATTCGACTCTAGTATCATCAAGAGCTAAAAGAAATACATATTAATTTAAAGAACGGTTTTTTATGAATTCTGCAGATGCATTGCATAATATTATGTACTGTTACTTCGAATGTAGGTAACTTTTCCACAAATTCTTTGTAAAATTGCCGAAAATTATCCTTTTGATACGTTTTAAAAGCTTTTGTGTAGCTTGCCAGATCGCACAAGAATGCTATGCTTCTGCTTAAAATGAATCAACAGACATATAAGTCAATGAAGTCACCATTGTACCTAATGAGAATACCAAAAAAAATCCGTTTTAGCATAATACTCTAGAATTTCTAACTATAATTATTTAACTTATAGACAAATGCAGGTTTACTCGCAGAACTCTTCGTTTAATTAGTATAGAGATGAGCAACGAATTGAAAGTGAAATTCTGTTCGAACCTAATACTTCTAACCACTACATAGATCACTGGTGAAAATAACGTAACACGTAAACTAACCGCACACTAAAACTGAGTGACAGATCTTGGTTGATTGGTTAACCAAACATTGACTATACTAATGGGATACGCTAAATCCATCCGATTTGCCTAATGAGAACCGATTCTCTTCGGTCCGACTTCGCACAAGGACATTATGCAAAATTGTGTTTGACTTTTACATTAGCTTCCCCGCTTTCTTAATCACTAAGACAACAGACCGAAGATATGATATTCCTATAAACGGATCTTTGTTCATTTAGTACCTAATAATTGAAGAGTAATTTAACTATTGAGTGATTGAATTCCTTGACTTGTAGGATTTCTTGAAAATTTTCCACTACATTGGCCGCGTGAATCTTGGTTTTAAAAAAACCCAGTGGGAATTCAGTTTTCGAGGATTAAAAGTATTTCTATATATCCGGGATGTAAAGTAACTCTGTAGCGGTTTTGCTAAAAGATGACACGTGGGTGACAGAATGATTTTTCATATTAAAAAAAATATTATAATATTATAATTATTATAATAAATTATTATATTAATATTTTGAATCATACTATTATTATAAATGCAAAAGCGTGTTTGTTTGTTGGGGTGTCCTTCAATCATGCTGCAACGGATCGAAATGATTTTTTGCATGGGTATACCTAGAGAAGGACCTGGAGAGTGATATATAGACTTTAGGAGTTAGAAAATTAAGGAATTCCCGTGCGACTTAAAAAAGCTTATTCCACGCGGACGAAGTCACGGGCGGGTCTAGTGTGTTTATATATTTTTATTAAATGTTTTCCTCCAACACGAGGTTCTTCTTAATGTTTTAAGTAAACATTTTCAAAGAAATCAGAATAGCTGCATAAGTGCATTTCGGTATACCTACCTTGAAACTTCGGTTCAAAAACTAACAGCTGGAGTCTGTAAAGCTGTGACGAGAATTTTCCCGTCTAGTTTGAAAATTCAAAAAGGACACACTTTTATCTACCAAATCAGGGGAAACTTTGAACTCGCCTATACCATAATATATTCGAAGTGGTCTTTTCGTTCCAAAGCTAATCAATTCTGAATGCACTCCGTCGTTAAAAATAATACAAAACTCGATTCCCGCTAAGTTTTCTACTCGAAGCGAGGCATATTAACTTAGCAAAACATACTCGTAATCCCGGAGTTTAAAAACTGTATGTCTATCTGAACAGCTTATCTGTGAAAGCAAACTGTTCTCGATATTTTGTATATAGGTAAAAAACAGTATGTCGATTAAGGATAAACAGGGCGTAAATCAATATTCAATAGATGATAAAATCAAGGTTAAATGGCACAAAATTATTATGTATGTATTAGACGATGCCCAAAGCATCACCCGTGTGAATTTTCAAGGGTAAAAAGTACCTAGCCTATTTTCCTAGGCCAAAATACCAAGTCCATCCATAGATCTGTTCCGACTTGATTAAAAGACAAACTCACAAGCAAACATACTTTCATTATGTTAGTACGGATTGATAGTTAAAAAAATAGAAGGAATCTGAGAACGTATCTGTTGAAAGAAACTACCTGAGTTATGAACGAAATTAATGATTATTATTCTTCAAGTAGTTACCTCCAAAAAAATTAAACTTATTCCATTATTTTTTAAGATAATTTAATATAAAAAATTCTAGCAAGAAAAGAATACAATTATTTTGCTATAATCCGCCAACAGAAAAAATTCTGTATGGTCAAGCATGCAGTTACAAGAGAAGCACCGTTTACCTTCCCAACCAAGCAAGAAAGCTAAGTTCCCAAGCAAGCAATGCCACCACCACTCACATGCACCACCACACAAGACTTTTATACTATTCTCGACGCACGTTTCGCCCCGACACCGGAGCATCTTCAATCTTGCATTGTAAGGTCGACATCTCCTGAAGATGCTCCGGTGTCGGGGCGAAACGTGCGTCGAGAATAGTATAAAAGTCTTGTGTGGTGGTGCATGTGAGTGGTGGTGGCATTGCTTGCTTGGGAACTTAGCTTTCTTGCTTGGTTGGGAAGGTAAACGGTGCTTCTCTTGTAACTGCATGCTTGACCATACAGAATTTTTTCTGTTGGCGGATTATAGCAAAATAATTGTATTCTTTTCTTGCTAAATCATGAACTTCCGCAAAGTAACGCCTGATTCCATTCAATATAAAAAATTCTTTTTAAACAACCGACTTCAAACTCCCGCGCCAACTTTACAATAACAAGCACACGCTATACAAAGTACTTATTTTATTGTTGATATTTTAAAAACCGCTCGACCGATTTCAATAAAATTTATATGAGACCACCTGGGAACTATGCCCTTTCAAATAAAAAAAGAATCATCCAAATCGGTCCACCTAGTCAAAAGTCTGAGGTAACAATCATAAAAAAAAAAAAATTGAGAACCTCCTCCTTTTTTTGAAATCGGTTGACAAGAGCAATTGCTGAGTATCTTGCCGGCTCTTCTCAGTAGAATCAGTTTTCCGAACCGGTGGTAGAGTCTTAACGTTTCGTAATTGATACAAGTTGCCCTACGTGAAATAAATAAATCATTTATTTCACGTAGGGCAACTTGTATCAAAAAAAAAAGTCAAAACAATTAAACAAAAATTAATAAAAGCTTAACGACGTAAGGCGTAATGCCTTGCGTCGTAGAAAACTTTAAAGGAAGCAGTTTATGTAACAAATCGGCCAAAGTTATCAAAAAAAACTATTAAGTGGCTTATTAGTTACTACTCTCAAAGCTAATGAATTCGAAATGCACTCGTACTTTTCTTTCTTTAAAAATAATATAAAACTCAATTTCCACAAGTTCCTAACTCGGAGCAAAATAGTTTCACTTAATCATTAATCTAGTTCTGTAGGTACTTCTAATGCACCATACCGTGGCCATACTTTGAAAAGGAAAGTTTCTGGTAAAGTTATAAAAGTATTTATACTTGTACCTCTATTTTAAAATATACATACCACAAAAATAGACAAGCCTAAGCAGAAGTTCTTATTATTTAATTCATAATTAAAAAAAGAGCACTCGAAGACTGCCGCGGTAAAGCTATTGCATAGCATTTTTTATCAACTTGCTATGACTACTTGTGTTGTTGACTTCAAGTTGTTGAAAATATAAAGGCGATATAATTTTAAAGAATTATGTTTTCAAACCTCCACAAAAAACCTCAGAGGTATTTTGATTTCCCTTGGACACCCGGACTATTGCAAACATAATTCTTTAAAATTATTTCGCTTTTATATTTTCAACAACTTGAAGTCAACAACACAAGTAGTCATAGCAACCAAAGTGTTAGGTTTATTTTCGTTACGGAATTTCTGGATTCGGTCTCCACGCTCAATGCCCGCGATAGAAGCTATGCAATAGCTTAAAAATTAAGAAAATTCCTAAAGTAGGTATATCGAAGTAAACTACTCCAATCATATGAGTGTCAAAAAATATTAGAACCGATGTCACAGCAACAAAGTCCAGTTAAACTGTCAGAAAAATATTTCAAAAATGCCGTTACCCTAAAAGGCACATTTTTCCGCAACTTTATGAAAACGTTTCTGTAGATTTATGAATAAAACCTTTCAGGGAAGACGCGAAGCCGCAATGTAATTTAAGGCGTATGGTGGAGAACCGCAGCCTCCCAAATTAGACCGTTATCATTCCGCCGCTGTCGCCGCTCAGATCACCAGTTATGTGAGCCAATACACCGAACGAACAGAATAAATTTGCTTTATATCACACAGTTGACCTTCATATCCAATATTGTTGCCTTTATACAGGAAAATATTTGGGGAATCTCCCGCGATCGCCCTCTTCGGCCTACCCCCGCATTTACGTTTAAAGTTATTTTTTCCTATTGAGCGTAATAATATGAGGAAATTGGGATGCTTAAAGCCAATACAATCGTAAAAATAGGGAAAAATTTTATCAAACGAAAAATGGTGTTTGTCATTATTGAAAGTCTTCATTTTTTATAGAAATTTATCAAGTACTTTAACTTACTCATTTCGTTATTCAAGAAAATATAAATAAAGCTTATTTATATGGTGCTCAATAAGTATGACGATTTAATAAGGTTTAGAACGGATAATTATATAAGTAAGTAATTAAATGCGTCGATAATTTGGCTTCATTTCGTTGAAACTCCTATTTAATAAAATGAAATCACTACTCCGTACGTCATACACACGCAATGACGACCATCGCACACATGTTCCGGTGGGTGGTCTCTTTGTCTCAATGCCCTTTGTGGAAATTTTCAATTAAGTCATAGATTTTATATAAAAAAAAGTAAATAGATTTATTCTAGCATAGAAACTGGAACAATACCACCCACTACTGTACCACTACTACCAGTATTGTAGCACCTGTCCATCATATAACATTGTGTTATGGAAAAGCTGAATTTCGTTTTTTTTTTTTTCATAAAATGTCATGTTGAATTATTACCATTTTGTTTGTTACAACAATATAGCTTATTATACCTATTATTGCGTTTCTTCAACTCAGCCTTTCATACAACTATTTCGGTCTTCTGATATTAGATAATAATTATTATATTCTAATAATTTGAAGAGTATTGTCAGGGACTAATGTATATAATTTGACCTTTCCACCACGATTACACATTTCAAGTTTTTAACTTAAACATAACTAACATATTTTGCATACGATACGCGACTTAAAAGACTGTGTACCTACATTTCGTATGTTACCTACTCAAGCGACTTATATGAGTAAAACATACCACTGTAATCGTTGCTTATGAAAAAGTTACGACTAATTCTTACTATAGGTACAATATCGTTATGTGATGATATAGTATTTAACAACATGATCTACTAAAATAACGAGTGTATGACACGTGCAAAATAACACTGACGGCAGCACCCGTAATTTGTAACTAAAATAGTGCCATTAAAAATGATTGAGTGGGCCATAACTTCATTTTGCCCGAAAGTATCTGATTAAATAGCCTTACTTTATACTAATGGATATTAGGGCTCTAGAATCTAGTCACAAAATGTGTAGTCGTGTTTGCTCATCTCAATTAATATCGCTAGTCGTCGAAATCAGAACAAACACGGAAAACGCTCTTTTAAACTTCAATTCAAACTTCATTAAACTTTAGTTTGGCTTTTCATACAATTAACAATTATCTATAGCAATATTGTTCGCCATGTAGGTTCTATCATAATTCCATACGGCCGGTTTCTGAATTGAGAATTTCTTGTTATGTCTGTCTCAAAGACTACTTAATATGTTGTAATATTATTATAATGATGAGTAACTGGAAATTCTTGAATGGGTTCGACTTCCAAGAAGCTAAAAATTCTTCTGTTAAGTCAGAGTTGGTTAATGTTTATAGACACATCAAGTGCTAGCCCTGTACCAGATATTCTCTTGCCGATAGCTTCGGATTGTCATATTATCGGACTATGAGTGCATGGGAATAGAGAATGCACTCTTGTACTATACGTTGGTTTCACTCCGTCTTTGATTTCCCTCTCCGGAAAGTCTTTGATCAAAATCGGTTAAACAGACTGTGACAGACAGATATCACTTTCTGTATTTAGCAATAGTATGATTGATTTATTAAAAGTGAATGAAAGTAAGTAACAGCTTAACGGCCGGTGTCTGAATTAAGTCTCAAAGACTTAAGGACTAACTAAGCAAATTTTTGTGTCTGAATTGATATTGTGTAAGGTTTGAGAGTTGGAACCTGCTGTTTTTGCTTGAATGCTTAATTCAGAAACCGGCCCAATATCAATTCAGAAACAAAAATTTGCTTAATTAGTCCTTAAGTAGACTCAACATGAAATTCTCAATTCAGAAACCGGCCGTAGACTACCAGTATACTCTTACTCTGAGTTTTAACATTGCAAATACGATAGATCGACGTGAGAGCTCACCACGCTAAGCGTCAAAGTAAAATGGACCCAAAAGCTCTTGCTTTAAAGTCACAAATTCAGCGTTTGGAGCGCTGGCTGTGAATAAATACACGAAATGATGAAATGAGCTCTAAAACAATGCAGTTAAGGTTCATTTTACTTTGACGCTTCGCGGGGTTAGCTCTCACGTCGATCAATCGTATTTGCAATGTTAAAACTCAGAGTAGTCAGTCAGTAGAGAAACTGGTCGTGCACATATTATCGTAAATTCGACCTAGTACCTACCTATCCTTGCACCAAGCACACACCTTCAACATTACCTAATGAAAATGTTTTTTTAAAGAACGTTCTCCATATAAAACTGGCTAGTGCCTAAGCTTCATCAGCTATCAAGCCTGGTTACGAAGCGAACTGAAATTTGAAAAGTCAAGCTGAACATAATGTAATATATTTTATGAGGAGAAATACTTATTTACTGGAACTATGCGTAGTGGGAGGCGAGGTATAAATTATATTTACAAAGATTCCTAAAGGTGTATTCCCGTGGAATTGTAGACATCTATTTCATAGTAACATCAACAGCTTTACCGATAAACTCTTATGCATTCAGTCTTTATGGAAAAGAAGATTTTAATGAATGGTTAACTGGAAAGGAGAGATTTGTACAGCAAAAGATCTCACGGATGTTTCCGGAAATTAGTACTTAAGTGCAGCCGGAAAGTTCCGGATGTTCCAGATAAATTTAAAATATGATTTTCCATCTTATCTTAATTTCTTCTGATACTCCGTAGTAATTTATACTTAAAAGAGTATCGTTAGGAGTCTGGACGAATACGTTTTTGAATTTATCCCAAAAGAAAATATTGTAATGTGGAATTATATGGCCAACTTCCTATCAGAAATATTGGCCATTAAAATAACTGAGATAAAAAAAAAGACGTGTGGCACTCGGAGACTGCCGCGGTAAAGCTATTGCATAGCAATTTTTATCAACTTGCTATGACTACTTGTGTTGTTGACTTTAAGTTGTTGAAAACATAAAGGCGAAATATTTTTATGAAAAGATGATTTTGGGTGCTATGACTACTTGTGTTGTTGACTTCAAGTTGTTGAAAATATAAAGGCGAAATAATTTTAAAGAATTATGTTTTCAATAGTCCGGGTGTCCAATGGGAATCAAAAAACCTCTTTGTTGAGGTTTTTTCATAAACCATCTTTTCATAAAAATAGTCTTTTTATTTTCAACAACTTGAAGTCAACAACACAAGTAGTCATAGCATTACCCAAAGTGTTAGGTTTTTTTTCGTTACGGAATTTCTGGATTCGGTCTCCACGCTCAAGGCCCGCGATAGAAGCTATGCAATAGCTTAAAAATATAACAAAGTTTTTTGCTAAGCTTTTGTTGGCTTGGCGACCTTTTTAATTTGTTTGTGTAGTTATAAAAAGCTTATAAGAGACAGAAAAAGTGTACTGTATACTAGTACTAGTATTTAATACTAGATGATGCCCGCGACTTCGTCGGTGTCGATTATGTTTTCCGAGATAAAATGTAAATAAGTCCTTCCCCGGGATGTAACCTACCGCCGATTACCTACCGCCGATTGTAATATACCGAATTTCATCAAAATCCGTTGATCAGATGGGCCGTAAAAGCGTAGCAGACAGATAGACAGATAATTTCGCATTTATAATATTAGTATGGATTTTATAAAGCAACAACAAGCACCGGTAAAATGCAAGGGAATGTATCTACGTGTATATCGGCAATTTTATCGGGCAGCACTGTCGAGCGGTCGCATTGGTCCGCTTGCGAATTACATTTGCAATGCGTCGCAGCTGCTATGAATTACACATGGAAACAGACAATGAGTGAGCAATGTAGTGTGAGAGTAAGCGGACGACGTAACAGAGAAAATCCTTCTCTACGAGTACTGAGTACGTAGGTATAGTAAAAATAGAATAGCGCTAAAAAAATACAAATTAAAAAATAAAGTAGATATTATCCAAGCCTATATAAGTCCGCCAAACTTATCTGACCCGGTGACAGCGTCGCTAGTATCCATTGAAAAAAATACAAACAAAAAACAGGCAAAACAAGTGAATATAATTAAAATTATTGAAAGATAAGACTGCTCTGCCGTAGACACACATACATACACGAACCCTGAAAACATAACACTCCTTTTTTGGCCAGTCGTGTAATAAAAAATTCCCCTCGAATGGAAGTACGGCTACCACTGCTACTACGTAACGATACCACAGTTATTAATTACCTTTGGAATCTTATTCTCATTTTTATTAAATTACTAGCTGATGCCCGCGACTCCATCCTCGTGGAGGTATGAAAAATACTGTATATGCATATTAAATTTCATAAAAATCGGTCAAGCCGTTTCGGAGGAGTATGGTAACAAACATTGTGACACGAGAATTTTATATATATAGAGAAAATATTTTTTGTGAATCACTGGATATTGCGGTATAGTGTTATATATTTTTGGAATCTACTCATAATTTTCTAGATGATAGCTATAGTTAATGTAATTTTCGATTTTTTTTTCAACTTTAGTCTTTAATGCGGAACCATGGTCACCCAATCAATTTTTTTTTAATTTTACTAGCATATGTCACCCGGAATAAGCTAGGGATTCTAACGATACCTCATTTATCAAAATCGGTTTAGGCATATAGAAGTTATGTTGGAATATACAAACTCACATACATACATACATACATGAACCCTGAAAACAATATACTTAATTACTTACTCCTTTTTTCAGGCAGTTGTAAAATAATTAGTTGCAATTTTGGCCGCCGGGTCCGATGAGTTTGACGGACTGTAAGTAATGTATACATGACTAAGACCATATTTATGCTATAGCATAAATATGGTCTTAGTTATTTTTTATTTTTATACGACTGCCTGAAAAAAGGAGTATTTATACGACTGCCTGAAAAAAGGAGTATATTGTTTTCAGGGTTCATGTATGTATGTATGTATGTGAGTTTGTATATTCCAACATAACTTCTATATGCCTGAACCGATATTGATAAATGAGGTATCGTTAGAATCCCTAGCTTATTCCGGGTGACATAGGCTAGTCAAATTTAAAAAAAAAATGATGGGGTGACCATGGTCCCGCATTAAAGACTAAAGATGAAATTTTTTTTTTTGAAAATAAGACTATATAATCATCATCTAGAAAATGATGAGTAGATTCCAAAAATATAAAACACTATACTTCAATATCCAGTGATTCCCAAAAAAATAACATTTAATAAAAATGTGAATAAGATCGTTACGTAGTAGATAGTTACGGGCTACGGCAGAGCAGTCGTATTTTTTAATAATTTTAATTATGTTTCATTACATCGCAATATTCGTAAGCCGGAATTAACATTGCGTGATACTCAATTGACACACTATTATAATGTTATGAGTAGGTACTGCAGCAATTTTCTACTCGCCATAAAGTGGAGAGTATGTTAAATATGTAATCAATTGAAGCGGACTTTTCCATTAATAAAAGAACTCGAGGAACAGTGTGGACTCTCTAATTAGAAGTCGCGACTCGAATTTTCAATGTCCCCCCGTCGCTTCACTAATGGCGAACTGAAATAAAAGTTTATATTTACTGTGCGTGGGTACTCCTTCCTCCGAATGAATATTTATATATTCCCTCTTCACGTTATTCACCTCAAAGCCAACACCGGCGGAACTTTTTGAGGGTATACTTTTTGTAAATTAAATTTCTTTGACGTTTCTTCCTTTTCTCAAAGTTGAATGCGATTAGGTGCTTCTTTTCACTCAAACTTTTACGTGTTACCAGGTATAATTTGAAGTTTAGCTTAAAGTATTAATTAAGTAATTATTATGTTAATATAATTTTCTGTTGCTGATAAAAGTTTGTGTCACAAGGTCCCAACATAAATACGTCGAATGAAATCTGGTTACGGAGGCGGCGGTGGATGTTCTTTCCGTAATGGTTTTAGAGTCAAAACATGACGTAGCATGAGACACTTGTACCTATGTACTGCCTGAACGAATTAAACAAATTGAGTATTGACAATATTATTTTTCTAAAAAATGATATGAAATGTGCACATTTCATACCCTGTAAATGAGTTCGAAAGTTAAACTTCCCGGCCTAGGCCAGTAAAGAATGTATGTATTTTCATTACATATCATAAGTTTGAATTTGGAATCTTTCTTCCTGAATATCTTGTAACTTGTTATAATGTTCTTTGGCCTAAATAGTTTAAATTTGGAACTCCACCCGCTACCGTATAACGCGTTCAGCACTCACAGCGCAAAAAAAATATTAAAAGTATAATATTTATTTTTTAACTTTTAATATTTCCTAAGTAGGTTGCTTTTTTTATTTACTTTCTTTTAATTATATAATATAATATACTAAAAAAAAAGTCACTTGTTTCATTTTTATAAAAGCACTATACGCACCTCGACCGGGAGAGCATTTCTGGTTCCGTATATATAGTCTAACTAACACTCGACCAGAAAACGCGTACTTCCCGGTCTCGCGATGTAATGTACATAGTCTATAATATTACATATACATTCAACATAGTCTATAATATTATAGTAGTGAATGCCGATCAGAAAATGATATCCTTATTTCAAAAATAAATGGATAGATTGTTTTGAAATCATAATTCAGAGTTAAAAGTTGTTAAGTGAAACGATCATGCAATCATACGGCTGACGAAACTGAGCTCGGCGGCGAATCATTTGTTAAACGACTAATAAGTCGGAGGATTAGCAGACGTCAAGGGGCTTCCGCGACAAACTTCCAATAAGCTGCCTTCCGGTACATCGAGAGTCGCTTTAAAAGAGTAATGATGCTTAATTTTAATGACGCGTCGCATAAGAAGTTAGTATAAGATTTTACCTCTCGTCAACGTTGATAGAATATGAGCGTCGAAACAAATAAAGCTAGAGTTAAAAGTACGTAAGGGTATTGTTGTTTACATTAAGCTAAGTTTTCACTTTAACTATACATTTAAACTACCGGATAAACTCACGTGTTATGTCGGAAAAGTGCCCGACTAATTTCGAACCCGTTTGGGGCCCTTATTCATGAGCCTGTTCGCGGGACGCAGCCGCTGACTGACTGAAAGTTAGTTTTCACTCATTTTAATAGCAGTAAGTGTACTTTTTTAAAAAGAGAGTTCGATTTCCAACAACCGCGAGAACAGGCAGGCTTCCGGAGTGAATACTCTACCTTAGATCATATTTTTACTTTGAAACAAGTGATTGAAAAATATGTAGAGTATGGAAAAACTTTGTATATTGCGTTCGTTGATTACACAAAGGCGTTCGATTCAATTTTTTACGAGGCGCTATGGGCTGCACTGAAAGATCAGAACATACCTGGAAAATACATAAACATCCTTAAGGAGATCTACTCAAAAAGTAAGGGCCTTATAAAACTGGAGAAAAGAGGTAGAGCATTCAATGTGAAGCGCGGTGTGAGACAAGGAGACCCGATCTCTCCGAACCTCTTCACTGCGCTTTTAGAAAGCATATTTAGAAAATTGGATTGGGCTGACCGAGGGATTAACATAAACGGGGAAAATTTAAACCACCTTCGCTTCGCTGATGACATAGTTATAATTGCAGAAAGTCATGAACAACTCTTGTATATGCTAGAAAGTCTAGATGTTCACAGCAGAGGGTGTGGTTTGGAAATGAACCCCGAAAAAACATGCATAATGTCAAACGGAAATCACTATAATGTTCAAATACAAGGGGAAAATTTACAATACGTTGAGGAATATGTCTACTTAGGTCAAACCATATCTTTTAAAGGGCACTATGAAGTTCAAAGAAGAATTAAGAAAGCGTGGTCAGCATATTGGTCATTAAAACACATATTTAAGTCACGCCTAGACATTTACCTAAAGAAGGCAGCTCTAGACTCTATTGTAACGCCTACACTACTGTACGGTTGCCAGACATGGCCAATAACAAAAGAAATAATACATAAAATACAGGTTACCCAGAGAGCCATGGAAAGGAGCATGCTAGGCCTAAAACTGAAAGACAAAATCAAGAATAAGCTAATAAGAAAAAAGACTAAAATAATCGACGCGGCAAAGCTAGCATGTCTCCTTAAATGGCGCTGGGCCGGGCACATAGTAAGAACGACCGATGGGAGATGGACAGAAAAACTTCTATATTGGTATCCACGCGACGCACGCCGACCGCGAGGCCGGCCGCGGCGTCGCTGGAGCGACGACATAATTGAGGCGGCGGGGAATACCTGGACCAGGCTGGCGAGAGATAGGACCAGATGGAAAAGGATGGAGGAGGCCTATGCCCAAAAATGGGCGTTCCAATGACATTTCTATATAATTAATAACACTGACATTGTGATAAACATCAAGATAAACTTATAATATTATAACATAATTATTTATCTTTATCTAAGTAAATTGACAACAAAACAGTATTATTGAATTAATTATAAAACGACAAATGATTATTTATTTTGTAAGTCTGAATTATATCAGATATAATAACAAATTGTCCTTAATAATATGTTTATAATAATATCCTTGTAACTATGATTGTAAGAACGAACTGTGATTGGAAATAAAGGCTTTATTATTATTATTATTATTATTATTAAGTGTACTTTTTGAGTGCTGGCTATTGTTGAATAGACGAACTTGAGCTTCGATATTTACTTTTGAAGTTAAGGTGTATCGACGCTCGAATTTTAGGAACGTGTAAGGGACAATCCAGAAGTAGGTACTTAATGAAACACTTTTAATATATTTGTACTCTCATTTGGACTTGCACGAATAAATGGTTATACGTGTAGAGGTTCCACGAGAGATTTAATGTAATTAGATAAAAGTTGGCTTAACTTAAAGGTAATATTCATTTGATCCGGCCACGATTGCTATCGTTAAGCTCTAAATCAAATCAAAATGCGATCTAAACACAAAAGTATTCAATAATCGCTGAGTCTGCCGGCAGTTGACTGAATTATTATCGTCAAAATACTCGCATTTATATACTAACGAATTTCAATATGGCGTCCGTACCCGCCGAATAAATCGAATGACATGAAAAATTGTCAAATTGACAGATATTATACTTCCTGTTTCATGAGATATAATGACAAACAGTAATAAAGCTAAGAAACGCTAACGAGATATTAAGATCTCATACTAAGCCTAAGAGAAAACGCGCGTCGCCTGCGACGTTCACGCCGCGCCGCCCGCCCTCCGCCGAGCGCCGGCCCCCGCGCGTGACTCGACTCACCAACTACCTTTCATATTAGAAGACTCTGCCTCGACCGAAAGTCTGACGATAAATTTAGTTATTACTTGTGAAAATAGACGGAAGGAGATCGCTAACTTGTCCTCGTGAGAAGATAATGGATCATTCGGGGGGATGTTTTAGTCGTTTTACGAAAAAGGTCTCGTTAAAAGCCCCTTTTTATGTGAAGAGTTTTCGAATTGTGTGGAATATGTTCGAGATAATTTTTCGCTTAGGAAGTATCGTTAGGAGCGTATAAGACATTGACGGTCCAAAAAACTCGTGCAGTTACATTAATTGAAGCTTATACTTAGGTCTTGAAAAGTTATAACTAATGTTTTTTATGACCGTCGTGGTCAGTTATTATAGAAACATTTGAATAACTTAGGTATTCTAAATTGAACAGAAATGAACCCAGTGGTGATTCACTCGACGATTCAAAATAACTTTTAAAAGTAAATTTGCAAAAGTACATTTGAATTTAAAATTACGAAAAGCAAGCTATTTACAAAATTTGTCATTTTTGTAACACTCAATTGATATTCAAACGAATCCAAATAAAATATTAGCTGATAAATGTCAGAGTATGTTAAATTGAAGGCACCGTGGGCATTGATGATGGGCCATCGTCAATCAATCAATCTAGCCATTGGCGTTACCGTCCTGATAAGGCTGAATACACACAATAGTCATTGTGATCACGGCAGTGTCCAACGCCGCATCTAAAAGTTGTGAGGAACTATGAAGCATGTGCACGCTTTGCATGGTGACATATTGTGCAGTTCTTGGTATATCGTACCCTCAAATAATTCGTTTAATTCCACTCAAACTTCTTTGCGGCTGAAAAGTTTGCACATAGACGTGTCAAGCAGGTACAGTCATAATAAAAAAAGACGTGTGGCACTCGGAGACTGCCGCGGTAAAGCTATTGCATAGCATTTTGTATCAACTTGCTATGACTACTTGTGTTGTTGACTTCAATTTGTTGAAAATATAAAGGCGAAATAATTTTAAAGAATTATGTTTTCAATAGTCCGGGTCTCCAAGGGGAATCAAAATTGCATAGCTTCTATCGCGGGCCTTGAGCGTGGAGACCGAATCCAGAAATTCCGTAACGAAAAAAACCTAACGCTTTGGTTGCTATGAAAATATTTTGTTAATGTTAAGTAATAAAAATTTTGATTCCCCTTGGACACCCGGACTATTGAAAACATAATTCTTTAAAATTATTTCGCCTTTATATTTTCAACAAATTGAAGTCAACAACACAAGTAGTCATAGCAACCAAAGCGTTAGGTTTTTTTTCGTTACGGAATTTCTGGATTCGGTCTCCACGCTCAAGGCCCGTGATAGAAGCTATGCAATAGCTTAAAAAATCTGCGCTGAGTGGCTGGTAATGTCATTAGGATTTGTCTTGTGCATTTTTTCAGCCGCAAATAAGGTTGCATCGAATGTACAAACGCGTACCTACTGTAACGGGACCACACAGTTGCCATCACGCTGGATGTCTGTTTAAGCCTATTTTTGTGTACAAAATGCTCCGCATCCATCATCAAACTATTTGTTGACACTGAACGAATACGTTGTTCTGTTTGCACAATATTTATATTTCATCACGTTATTCGCCACAAAATGATTCCGTTCGACATAATTATGCCATTGTTAAAACTGAGTTATTTGTTAATTATGCATAAAGAAAATTGAGATGAAGAGGACATTTGCTATAATTACGATAGGTAGGTGAATTAATTAGTAAAAAAAGATATTTTTTATAAAACGTTAATTTTATTTACGAAATGTCGATATTACGAACCAGTCGCATGGATCATGTCCATGACGAAAATGCAGTGGTGCGGAACGTCAAGTTAAAGCATGCAACGAGGTCAACATATCGACAGTTAATTAATAATTATCGTGGTATGTAACCGTAGTTTATACGTGTAAACTGCAAGTCTTCAAAACCATGAAACAATTCTGGAAAAGACTATCTGGCTAGTCAAGTATACCTAGTTAGCACAAAAACTTGGAAACTTGCACAATATTTCTCAATAATTAGTTCTGTAGGGAGTACAATATAATAGTAAAGTATTATCACTTATTATTTTTAATCACTTATGATGACTTATGGAATTATGTTTTCTGGGACTTTCCATTCCATTATACTTAAAGGCTATGGTAAGCTTTTTGTATTGAGTATATAATTGGAACTTATACTGTACAACAACAGTAAAACGGAAGCCCGAAAATTATAATAAATAATAATAATAAAATCTCTTTATTTGCAAAAATTACATAAATTCACATTAATAATTTGGCCTCTATCTCCCAAAAAAGTAAAAACTGTGTTATGGGATAAAATGTTTATTTCTTTCTTTATATCCACCACCACCACTACAGCCCATTAACGTCCCCCTGCTGGGCACAGGCCTCCACTCTCGTAGGAGAGCGGGAATTAGAGCTTAGACCCACCACGCTGCTCCAATGCGGGTTGGCGGGCTATTTCTTTATATACTCATGATAAAATATAGAGATTACAATCTGCATATAATATAATCCATATCCATACTAATATTATAAATGCGAAAGTGTGCCTGTCTGTCTGTCTGTCCGTCTGTTTGTCGCTACGCTTTCACGGCCCATCCGTTCAACCGATTTTGATGAAATTTGGTACAGAGATAGTTTGTATCCCGGGGAAGGACATAGGCTTTTTATCCCGGAAAATTAAGGAGTTCCCGCGGGAATAAAAGAAAACTTAATCCACGCGGACGAAGTCATCTAGTATTAAAATAATTTGGGTTCAAGTCGAGAAAATTTTATGCACTACTTTAATCAAAAATTCTTTTGAAATTCTTGTGTTGGCAGAGTTGAGGACACTAATTAGACTCAAGTTTCTTACAAAAACTCAGTGAGTGCTATTAAGATTCTAGTCTTACGTCTTCTTGTTGAGAATTTGCGGCCTCTAAAATCTTTTAGGCACTTACTACTTCAAAAAAACGGCCAAGTGCGAGTCGGACTCGCGCACCGAAGGTTCCGTACAAACCTGTAGTAAGTTTTAAATTATTAAAAATATTTTTATTTTAAATATTTGAGTTGATTGAATGAAAGGTAAATTGCGGTTTACGATTTATGACGTATTAAAAAAAACGACTTACTAGATCCCATTCAAACCATTTTTCAGTAGAAGTTTGCATGGTCCATCATATATTTTTTTTAGTTTTATCATTCTCTTATTTTAGAAGTTACTGGGGGGGGACACACGGGGGGGACACACATTTTACCACTTTGGAAGTGTCTCTTGCGCAAACTATTCAGAATAGAAAAAAATGATATTTGAAACCTCAATATCATTTTGGAAGACCTATCCATAAATACCCCACAAGTATGGGTTAGATGAAAAAAAATTTTTGAGTTTCAGTTCTAAGTATGGGGAACCCCCAAAATTTATTGTTTTTTTTTCTATTTTTGTAAGAAAATCTTAATGCGATTCACAGAATACATCTACTTACCAAGTTTCAACAGTATAGTTCTTATAGTTTCGGAAAAAAGTGGTTGTGACATACGGACGGACACACAGACAGACAGACAGGCATGACGAATCTATAAGGGTTCCGTTTTTGCCAAATTTGGCTACGGAACCCTAAAAATCTGTATTGTATTTTAATATAAATAAGCTAACTAAGAGTTTGTGAGTACAAAGAGTAAATAAATATGAAAGTCCCCAAAAGCCAGTAACGCTTTGGTGTTTCATATATTATGATCATGATACTGCAGCAGATATCGAAGGATGGTAGGTGCTCGTTTCCTATGTGATAATAATTGTAGTTAAAAACTCTTTTTGACTTATGCATAATTGCATTCTCGTCAATAGAGCAAATAATATTAATATATGTATTTAAATTATTTAGTATTATCCCTACAAAAAGGCAGACAGAAAGAAATATAATCGTGTAAAATTGTAGAACTTTCACAGTATATCAAGTTGACTTCATAAGGTACAAGTACAAACTTTTAAAAGTGACTTAACTATCGTATGTTAGTTATTGTAAGACAAGCGTTAGAGCCACGACAATAAACGAGTAACACGGCGGCAGGTAACAACATTTCCCACGCCAACAAATTGAATAAACACATCACCTCCTTAAACGACGAAAAGACAAGTTCAATAACGTGGGACCTGATAAATATTCGCCTACAGCGTCGTCACACATAGCTTATAACATTATTCTTTCCTTCACTATTTCCCCTAGTTACCGTATAAAGTAACTTAACATAGAAAAACCTCACACTCTTGTAAAGTTATAACAGAGAAGCTAATTACAACAGCGTTTTTAAAAGCTTCGCTAACCTTTGACCTTTAAATTGCTTGAAAATACTCATTTACCTACAACGTTCTCTGAATATTACTTACTTTACATGGCATACGTTTTCATGAAAGGATGCTATGAACATAATAACTTTAGATTAATCTACAGCGCATTTATATCCAGCTAAGTGAAATAATGATCCAATAATGAAACATAATATTTAAATATTGCCAGGCTTCGGCCATTATGTTGTGTCAAGGAAAGTGTTTTAGCTTTTCGCTGGAAGGTTAATTTAATATAGGTGGGTTGACTGACAAATGAAGGAGTCTTAAATTTTTCCATTGGTACGCATGCTGGCACCGGCACATATGTCGGTGCGTGAATTCTTCTAAGGTCACGTATGGCTCCCTCTAATACAATTTGTTCGGAGACGCGCGTCCTACGCGGAATGCAAAGCAAGCGGTACTTCCTAAAACATGACGATTACAGGCAATTTTAAGAGAACGTAGCAAATAAACGGAAATTATTAACTTGTATTGGTTGTCTTTTAATAAAATGCGACACAAAAAGTATATTAACTGAACACTTTTCGAGTAATTTTAATAAATACACAATTAGATGTCAATATCGGACACGTAGCATCTTATTGAGCTTGTAATTACTTATTTTGTTAAGTACTCAAAAGCGCCTGCGACTTCAAAAATACAACATGCCAAAAATCAGTTATACATATTAAGGAAACAGAAAAATTTTCAAAGCCTGCAAACTTTTCATAAGCACTTTTGCACTGTAATTTCTAAATGACCACATCAGGCATGCTTTCATCTAAGTTTTGGACAAGTAAAAAACTAATTTGACGTTGTTTGTGAAGTATGTTTGCGGAATGTACGCTCGCCGACAATGTTAACATCGATAATACACTCGAATTATTAAGTCTTGGCGGCGTTTACCCGCAAAGCAAACACATGAATAATAGCCAGGAATATAGTAAACTACGAACACGATATGCACAGTCCAGGGATTATAGGAATTTATGTGGCACGGAATGTGACGCACCTACGCTTGTTTCGAATAGGGGCCGTCGGCTCGAAGAAAAATATTGTGGCCGGAGAGCTTAAATATTGATGGATTTATGAACGCTCTTAAAATTATGACAGCCCTAAGCCACCGGCAACTTTATTGAATCTTATCCCGCGACTGAATTTATTGGGGACTGTATCAAGTTTGGGGGAGCATCATTTTGTTCGCAGTAATGGGTACACCTTGTTTTCGGAATGGTGCTTGTTATTTTTAATACGGGAAGATTTGACAAAATATATCTGCACTAAGTCGTGTTGGTAATACACCTTTCTGAAATAAATTTGTTTTAATATTGCCTCATTGACTGCAAATTTGAATGCATTAAAAGTGTCATGTAATTTCACTGAGTTGGTATAAAAATAAATAGGTACCTATACTAAATAACCTATAATATATTGTAATCCGGCACACACATCCTTTTTGGTATTTTGACGCTAAAGTAATAAAATCTATGTAGATGACCACTAACACCGTGATTAGTGCTCAGTGCCCTGAAGTAGAATTTACTAGCCGTGAAAACAGAAATGAATGAGCGTAATCAAATCTGAGCCCATTACTTATCTCAAAATTGATCACGCTAATGCCGTCACATTTGACAATGCAATACACGCCAACGCAGAGCTGACCCTAAGCTCCGGTAGATTTATAGCTGTGCTGATGCGACAGCGAGAGTCGATGATAAAATGAACCTGACAAATAAACAAGCTCAATATTTCGCTTTAAAATAACAAATAGATGCGGACTAACACAGTGAGGAAGATAAGTTGGTATTCAGTGTTCATAGATTGTATCGAAACGGTACTTGTACTGACAAGTACCGACTAACTGACCACTGGGTCAGTTTACAAAATTAATTAATTCTTAATACAAGCTGACTTACTACGGTTTCGAACGGAAGAATCCTAACTTCCTAACTAATATTATAAATGTGAATGTGAATGAATATAAAAACATAACGCGACTTCGTCCGCTTGAATTTACTCACGTTTTTTTCTCGCGGGAAATCCTTAATTTTCCACATTAAAAAGTAGCATATGTCCTACCCCAGGATGCAACCTATCTCATCACCATCAAATTTTATTAAAATCGTTTTAAAACATGAGTCACACATAGGTACAATTTCGCATTTATAATATTAGTATGAATATATATATATATATGTCACCGTAAGATTGCAAAGGCCGTTGGATTGTAATCTAACTAGCGATATTGTAATTTAACGCATTATTTTTCGTTAGATTGTAATCTGTTAGATATATAAACCCGATAAAACCTAAGGCTACCTGGTCATTTATGTCGAACCCTAACCTAACCTACAAGAAAGAGACAAGAAAACGTAAATATAATGAATATTTCAAAAATTGACACTCGGACCATTGAACGGTTCACAATCCGACGACAGTTTACAATATCGCTAGTTGGATTACAATCTAACGGTTTTTGCAATCTTACGGTGACATAATATAGACAATAGAGGGTTGCGACTTTTTAGAGATGAGAACAAATTGGAGAACAACTTTAGGACTTTGTAACTGTATTTGTATTCATTACACATCTTTTGACATAAAATAATGTTTCTATAAGGGAAAAATTAAATACCATATTTTATTACATAAAAGCACGAGGTTTTATGTACGCTTGATTTCAAGAAGATGCTCGTAGGAAGAGAAAATCTTCTCTTTTGAAGACAGTTCAAAATAGACACTCATCGCCCAATACAGTTAAAAGCCTCTTTAAGTTACTGCTATTGATATCAAGAACGTCTCGAGCCCGCTATTGTACATTCATACGTCTGACGAAGTTCAAAAGAAAATATTCTCCGATAGCTAGGGAGCTGGTGGCAGAAAATTTAAAATCTTGCTTATTACCATATTTTTTGCATTGCATACATTAATGACATAAGTATGTTGTTACATAACAAGCTGTGTGACGTCATTTTCCGTGTCTGGTCTTTTCTTGTGATTGTGTTCCGTATGCCGGCAGAATGGCTTTCAAATAGACGCTTACGCTGTCTCACAGTAATAGCATCAGACGGCATAATATTATGCTATCGATGTAACTAACATAGTATAATTTTTTACTATCTTAAATCTAGAGTTAGGTAGGTACTTTGTGTTTTCTACGATTAAGAATTCTTTTTTTCTTAAATTCATTATCACTTTTATGCAGTTCGTGAGGTGAAAAACTCTATGTCCGATAATTTCAAACTATTCATCACTCACTACAGCCTATTAACGTCCCACTGCTGGGCACAGGCCTCCACTCTCATAGGAGAGCGGGAATTAGAACTTAGACTCACCACGCTGCTCCAATGCGGGTTGGCGGGCTTTAACGACTACTATCATGTTAGTGATAATAACCGGGACCGACGGCTTAACGTGCTCTCCGAGGCACGGGGGTGAAACACCGCCAACTTCCAACTCCGGGCTGGCACTGAGAATTTCTTAATTGAAAAACCCAATACCTAACTTTTATGCCCGACCGGGAATCGAACCCAAGACCTCGTGATCCGCAGTCGACTATGCTAACCACTAGACCAACGAGGCAGTTACTAGAACAACGAGGCAGTTAGTTCAAACTATTAGCTCAACCGAAATTTCCGCCAGCTCGCCAGCCATGAAAGATGTACAACTAAACTAAATCATTTCAAGCAAGAATATAAGTTGCGAGTAACAGACAGATGGGCCAAGTTGAGGTGCAAATAAAGTTTGAGTGGAAAAACTTATTCCTTCTGCTCAAATCCTGAGTGTGCCGCCCCGAGTCTATGCCCGCGGGACACCTTTAACAATTTGTAAGTTATTTATTTCTGCAAAGAAATATCATTAACCCTTTTAAATGCCCTCTTTCATGAAACAGGTACCAGGTATTTTTGTAAATTACGTCGCGTCTGGCTTTTCGTTTGCATTCTGATATTAACAATCTTTTTAACTGATTTTGTCTTAAATAATCGTTGGTGTTAATTTAATATTTACAAATATAGTAATTACACGTACCTACTGAAACCTGATATGTGTTTGTAAAGTATTGCTGACTTAACTCTGGTGGTGGGGGGAAGCCGTCGTGCAAAGCCAGGCAATTGAGCTAGTCAATGACAAAACAACTGCAGCCAGAAAGGCAAATATTTATAAACAAAGTTACCTGAATCACAATCTTGGCAAACTAAATAATTATAAATTTAGCATTTTATTACTCCTAATTCGGGACTACAAACTTATAGAGAAACACGAAGCCGTTCATTAAAAGTATTAATGTCTACTTCTTCAGGAAACTTTACAAATAATTTGTTAGAAATCTTAATAATTTCATAGTCATCGTCAAGTTAGCTCGTTGTGAAAGTTTGCCGGGTTATAACAGCCAAGCTAAACTATTAGTTATGAAAACCGAGTTGACATGCAAATCCTTGTTCACTCCGCAACTGAATGTTCCACTTATCGGGACTTTATGCAGCCCCTTAGGCTACGTTCGCACGTATACAAATCTGTGATATAACTGATAATGTTATACGTCCATAATATAATGAATATACCTATCAATATCACTATATATTTTTTGTATTTTTCATCCACTACCTGTTAGTCCTAGACTGCGATCTCACCTGATGGTCAGTGATGATGCAGCAGTCTAAGTTGGTAGCGGGCTAACCTGTTAGGGGTATAGAAGTTATATTAAACCCATACCCCTAATCGGTTTCTACGCGGCATCGTACCGGAACGCTAAATCGCTTGGCGGTACGTCTTTGCCGGAAAGGTTGTAACTAGCCACGGCCGAAGCCTCCCACCAGACCAGACCAGAGAAAATTCAGAAATTTTAAATTCCCAAATTGACCCTGCTGGGGAGAGAGGTCGTCAGGTTTTAGTTACAGGTAATTATATAGTAATAAATATAGCATTTAATTACTGTGACACCGTTGGAGACGCTTTCAATTTTAAATTAGGCTACCTCTACATACATCGAATGAAAACTGATAGGATAATCATACCTACTCATAAGCCCTCCTGTGGTGTGGTGTGTATGAGTAGTAAGTACTAATTAAAATCATTTCTTATGTATCCCAGTACTGTATACATACATACTGACAAATATACACATAGCTAATGTGTCACAGTTTATGCAGTACCTACAAACTGGCTTCGCCAAAGACAGTTCATGCGCAGTAGCTTTTGCCACATGATTAAAAATTCATGACTCTTCAGTGCATATGCGAATATCCATTTTATTAGCGAACTTCACCGATTCGCTTTGGATTTTTCAGTGAAAGTCACTTTTATGTCAGTATTTACATTCCTATGAATATTGTACGCTCTTGCACTAAAAAAATTTGCTTACCTACTTGTCGGCCTACTCGGACTACGGACTGAACGATGTTATTTTGAATAGTGCGTATAGATAGAGTTTTATTTAAATTTTAGACCGGACACGTACGCGACTGGGGTTTGTAAGAAAGATTATATTGAAAAATTCTAGACCTTACCTGTCCGACCAATGTTGTGACGGTCGTTTATCTAAAAGCCAGAATTAGTAGTCAAATAAAAGCATTATCATGGCATGACAAGTGCTAATAAAACACATCATAATAAGAAAAAAAAAGATAATGCCTTAATCCTCGATCCACATTTCACTCAAACCTTTATTATAATCAAAACAAATATTGGTGTTAAAGCTGTTTTAAAAAGGATTACCAAACAGAAAACAATTTTACAAAATAGACCAATATTTCGTTCAAAGTTTAATCTCCCTTGATTGTATCTGATATCCACGTCAAAGTTGAGGTATCAGAGTTTGATTGATCTTACATTAATTAACCACCCAAGAATGCGTAACTTAAATTGTTGGCTGTTGTTCAATTAAGTAGCAACTAATAACTTGGTTAGAAAGGTGAAAGTCTGTTAAGAAAAACAGATTTCACCGAGACCACGAAAATCTAATTAAGTAAAATTTCTGTAGCTTTTGAACGGTACTTGTTAAGAAGTGAACTTCGCAGTTTTAAATTTAAATGGATAAGACGTAACTCAATTATGTCACTGTCTTTTGGGTAAAGGTTTGTTGCGGTGATTTAAGTTTTTGTGGAAGACAATATGCATTTTACCCATATTTTGGCTGCCTACATAAACTCACAAGGGAGATGGTATGTCATGATAACTAACCAATTAATACTAAAGAGCCACAAACTAACATAATGAAAGATCTTGAGAAAATTTGTTGGGAAGTCAAATGAGTTTGATTTTATTAATGTAATTTATTTATATTTAAAAAAATCATTTGAAGATCAGAGATTCGAATTTTAACCTAAACTAATTAGGTTAAAAGTTAAAAAGTTATATTAAGTATAAGTGAACTAAGTTATTATTATACATCCGTCAGCCCCGAGTGTTGGGATAAAAGCTAAAAGTCCTTAACACTAGTTTACTTACATAAAAATAGCCTTTAGACTTGTAAACCATACACAATAACATATTGTATTACCTGAAAAAAAAGAATGAAGAAACGTTATTTATCATAATTAAATTCAAACTTGAGTATTGAAAACAAGATCATTTCCGAGACTTCGTCAGTCGCTTTAGCCCATGTCCTTCCCCGAGATACCACCTATCTCTTAGACGCGAAAGCGTAGCAGACATACAGACAGACATTTCCAAACAAATTTACGTACGTTCCATTTAAAGTGTTGAGTTATGTATTTAATTACAGTTAATATAATGTTCTACTATCGTTAGACATTAATTAATACAAGGTAGCCTTGTGGGCCAGTAGGTAATGTAATGGAATTGGACCTATAAATTAGTTAGGCAGTGTGGATATACCTAATTCAATTAATGAATAGTCAGTAAACTTCATAAGATTACACCAATTTGTGCGCACTTCAAAGGTTAATTTCGTTGTCATAACTAATGTAGAAATTGGGATGATATTGTTGTATCGTAATACTAACCTTTAATCTAATTTAACTTAACTGATCGCTATTAATCGTTGTTTCCAACATCAAAACGCCAGAAATGCGTTGATTGGAATCACTTTCAAATAATTAAATTAACATTCCTCATGACACGAATTCAATATCTTCTATCCACTCTATCAGAGCCTATTGAAGTAGTAGCTAAAGGTCTGGGCAGATAAGGAGCGCAGAAACGCACTATGGAAGATGCAGTATAGATTATTAAGAGAACATCGTACTAAACACTATTACTAAATTAAACATAATTACAAGAAATTGTATTAAGATATAACTATAAATAGTTTGCCCGCACGAAACGTTTTTGCTCAACGTTTCAGATCCTAGATCTGGAACACCCTCCCAGCGCACGTGTTTCCTACCACGTATAATTTAGGTACCTTCAAGGCGAGAGTGAATAGGCATCTTCTAGGCAAGCGCGCTCCAACCTAGACCTCATCATTGCTTTGCACTAAGCATGATTGTCGTCAAGCGCAAGCCTATTTAACAAAAAAAATAATAATAATATTATATCTCTGGTTTGTTACTTTGTAACTCACTTGTTTTGTCGGAAAGAGCCCAACTAGACTAGTTCTGCGAACGATGGCATAAGCACTTGACTGTAGATTTTTACGCGATTTACGTACTGGAAGCTCTTTCAATACAGTTATAGGGGTAGCGTTGCACACTTTCTCATCACGCGTTATGTTTGTCTTAGCCATTTTTATTTCAAACCATAAATTAAAACTATGCAAAAGTGTGTTTGTGGGTTTGTTCTTCAATCAAGTCGTAACGGAGCAATGGGTCGCCGTGTTTTTTTTGCATGAATATAGTAATAGATCTAGAGAGTGGCATAGGCTTCTTATGTGTTTCAATAAAAATCGAAAACGGGAAATAGCGAACATCATCAAGGCGTACATGTAATTCAGTTTTGCAATAAATTAATTATTTAGATTATTTTGGCATTAAGAATTTCATTATTCCGCGAAACCATACACTTGAGGCGTAACATCAACATAACAAAGTAGTAATTACGGGCAGATAAAGAATGGTATGTCATGACGTTCCATTTCTGTTAAACCGAAGTAGTACATCAACATTTATCTTGTTAAATAATGGAACGTCAGATGTGCGGGGCCGATTTTTGTTTGGAAATGTTACTTGTCGTAATAAGCCAACACGTCTCCTTTATACTTCGAGCAGAATCAAAATCCATCACTCATGGTGGAGATTCTCGCCATCTGCCTCCCACCAATGACCCGACTCATTGTGATACGGTGATACCATTGTGACAATGGTGGCACTGAGGAGTGATAATGTGATTGAATATCCAGAAATAGGTATTTCAATGTGCGTGGTGACTGCTTGGCATGTTTAAGTATATTTTAAGAGCAAGTTAAAATTTTGTTAAGTTTAGGTCATACCTCGATGATTTACTAAAATAATATCGGCACAAACACCTAGGTGCAGTCTCTATTTCCTTATTTCATAGCAAAATACGATAAAAAAAATCGAATTGGCTGGAGAGAGATCAGACGCAGGTCGACGGATTTACGTGCGCTCCAAGGCATAGGATAAAACACTGCTAACCTTGACTCCGGGCTTGCTGAGAATTTCTTGACAGAAAACCCCAAAACCTAATTTGCCGGACCCAGGACCTCGTCATCCGTAGTCCAACATGCTACTACAACAACGAGGCAGATAAAATGAATAAAAACAAACTGAAAACCTCACGCATAGGTAAACTTACGAAAATACGATGGAAATGGCGAATTTATAGTAGTTATTGCACAAAACTAAAACTATAAAACTAGACGCCAAAGAAAATAGAATGATAAAAGTATGTAAGCTGGGACATTAAAAGTATTGGTGAATCGTGAAAGTTTGTGGAAGTGGCCAAGTTTTAGGCCGACGTTGGCCGGGACGATAATGGCGCGTCAGTCATCCGCTCCTGGATGCTACAGATTTACATTCGCGTGATTTATGACTTCTTCATAGAGAGGGGAAAATATATACAGCCAAACACAAGGGGCGCAGAGCTTACCGTCGCGTCGGTACAACGTTTTGATGTGGGTCCTTTTGTAAAATGCTATTTGTAAAATGTGAAACGGTTAGGTTAAGTGTTCTGTGCTGAGTTTTCTCGGATCTTCGGATCATTGAAAGGGTTAAATGTTAAGTTGGAAAGTCAGTCAAGTCGAGGGGCTATCATTAGCTAAAACGCATGTAATGTCAAATATGTATCATATCCCACACTACTAAAAAGCATTTCAAAAGTTGCAAGTTTTAATACTTTGTGAAGTGTTTTTGGCATTTTGATATTGAAGGAACTAAAAATTTTTATTTTTATGCTAGCAAATTTTGAATTGACTGTTTTTGTACAGTAGACTATTAAATTAAGTGTAGATAAGACCTACTTAGGGCAGATTGTGCAGCATAAATTCTTGTAGGAAAATCGAGTGTGAAAAAAGGTAAGGTCGTTCTGAATGTGATATGCTTCAGACGAACAAAATAGAAAAAGGATATTGAATCGGCAAGAAAATGCCGTAACTTAAGAAAATGTCACCCTCTATCAACCTCCTACGTGTTGCTTTGTATTGAACCTATCTTGATATGGTTACGGAAGCTTATGATACACCGTGTAGAGGAAAATAACTTCATTTTTACAGTCGGGTAGCATGCCCAAAATTTGTAATGAATTCTTAATGTACTCTCACTTAAAATTTCCGCTCGTATATACGAGTATGTATCCATTTTTGGTATGCCAACTGGTAGATTGTTATAAATTTTTTTCTCTTCACGGCAAAGACAATATATAAACCAATATAGACTCTTCACTTCATACATTCTGTCAAAGCTCGCTAAATGCGCATTAAAGTTGCCGGTACCTTGTAGTTCTTCGCACAATCTGAGATGGCGTCACTGTGCAAGCTGTTTGTTAAAATTAGTTGAATGTAAATTTGCTATTTGCTTATGTGATTTTATAAAATTTTTGTATTTTGATAATTTTATATAAATAATTAATAGAAATTGAAAAAAGAAAATACGATATTTCACCGATTTTACTATAATCATATAAAGAGGGAGCCTGGTAGCGCCATCTAACGATAACTTAACCTAGATTTTTTTTTATATAGCAATCTATACTTGGTATTATAATTAATCTATGCTTCACGGTTAGAACGAAAACACGCTAGGGACAAAAAGTCTGCGCGCGCAGTTTTGTATACTTAAAGTTTCAATAAGAATAAAGAATAAGAATAAAACTTTTTATCAATTAAGTTTTCTCAACCTAAGGTTCCTTGAAGGCTCAGAATATGTTTCTGTCTACTCGTCCAGCTCCGATAAACACAAAAATAAGAAAACCCGACCAAATCATTAAGATACAAAGTATTTTGTAGGCGAAAGTCTACAAATTAAAGTATTAGCACTACAAGCTATTATACAAAATTAAGAACTGGGCTAAAATATGTAGAGAAAAAGTTCATCCTTTTATCTCACAATTTGCAATTTGAATACGCAGACAAATTAATCCAGCAAAAAGTTAAGCAAAAGAATACAAAGCTACATCACGCTAATAACGCTACTCCAAAATATTATGCGGCCGAGGATAAAATTACCAGCATTCGGTTACACTGGTATACAGTAACCAGTATACAGTAACCCGGATAGACCCGCGAGTAAATTCTATCTACAGGATGGTAAATTGTATTATTTCTTGAATAAAGCTAGTGATAGACGTGCAAGTAAATTTAAGACGTTAATGTATGAGTACTCTTATCGATTTCGGGAGCAGTTTAACGTGTGTTTGTCAGTGTATCGTTTATCATTAACACATAGATTTTGATACCAATGATACTTTATTAAGCTCATAGAAATTAGAATTGTCTAACCGATACGACGGTCTTATGTACAACATACCTACCAAATGCATTTTAGTGCACATACAATATATTATTAAGGGATATTATTAATCGATCAACTAAAAAATTAATTGACGACTGTAAGTAACCGAATGAAATACTAAAGCTAGCGACAAAAATACTGAGTTAGCGACTACTAAACTAAGTAAGTTACTTTATAACCGGTTTGAGTTAATACATTGAGTGCTTCAAAAATATACCTTTTAGGGTGTTCTATTAGTATTGTTAGGTAATGATAGTAGGTACTATTTGAGATATTTGTATTTCTATTTTAGTATTTTATTATTTTTAAAATAGCAGAACAGATAAGTTCGTCTCGTACAAAATCTCTGCGTTAAATCTTGTTTAATAAGTACAATATTTGCCAAAATGTTAGGTAGGTTAGGGTTAGATATAAATATTCAAGTAGTACCTGAATATTTATGGATAGGCATAGGTTCTATCGGTTTAATATACCTAACTTAAGGTTAAAAAAAATATTTTCAAAAGCACTAAAGTTTGTAAAATGTACCGACATTATGTAAAATCGCGAATTTGACCAAGGAATTATTCTTGATATAAAATATATACATAATGTTGAATATAATGTGAGCCATAAAATTGTCCCTAAAATAGAAAAGTGTTCGCTTAAGAATTATTAAACTGATCGTTCTGAATAACCAGTAACTCAAATTAGTATTTTCAAGTCAACATTTTCAATAATTGTAGTCGCCCACAGCCTGTCGCTAACTTAGTATTTCAGTACGCTATATTCTGTTTTTTTTGACACCTTTTAAATTTATTTTCGCTCGTTTAAATACTCCCTATTATTAATAATGTATAGAAAGTAAAGAATACGAAATATTCATTCAATTCTTATCAAATAAAAGGTATCGTAATGTTTGTAAAATACATAAGTTAATTAGTAAAAAAAATACTCTTCCGTGGTGGAATTTTATGGTGGTGTTTGGGGTGCAGTTTATATACTTTAAACCCTTTATTCTTTAAAGCTGTATGCACGCTCATTATAACCGTGAAGCTTAACTTTTAACGTCTTGTTACTGGATATTTAGAAATTCATCTTACAAATGAAATTGGGTATTCGATCCGCTGTATATGCGGACCCATTGTGTAGTGTTGAGAGGAGACGATCCGTTATCTTTGCGAGAAATATAGTTGCATGTTACCGTGGCATGCATGCATATCATGCAATATCAATCCCCGTATTGAAGTAAAAAATCACATAACTGTTATTCTTATCTTGGACACTTTGGCCTGCACGTACATTAGCTTAAAAATATTGCCAACTTAACTTTGTAACACTCTTATTACGTTTTTTATTGCATGTAATTTAGCCATTTTCACTGGGCTTTTGAAAAGAACTGTTGGATAACTAGCTGATTCCCGCGACTTCGACCGCGTGGATTGAGGTTTTTTTGATTCCCGCGGGAACTCTTTAACTTTCCGATATAAAAAGTAGCCTATGTATTATTCCAGATTATAATCTATCTCTGTGTCAAATTTCATTCAGACCCGTTCAGCTGTTCTAGTGTGATTGAGATCAAACATCCATTCATCCAAACTTTCGCATTTATAATATTAGTATGTGATTATGTGCGAAATGAGTGTTTATTAATAAAAGTTTTATTATTCAGATAATATACTCCTCAAAAAATATAATAGGTATATAAATAGATATATAGGTACTTCTAACGTTAGTGACCAACGATCTCCAGTGACACTCAATCGCAAATGCAATTCTACGTGCTATCTCTTTGATATTCACACCACGTACTTCAATTCCAAAGGTGGTGTTTGTTATTCCCTAACAATGAAAATCACGAAATGTAAGAGTTTCTGAGGAAAACAAAAAAAAAATCTTCTGTAACTAATTTTCTTTTCAGGTCTCTCGTGAATAGCCGTGAACGTGTGGAAAATATCAGAGGCTTCTTAGCGTCTTGGGCTCGTTGGGAGATAATAACCTGTCTTGTTTTCCGCTGTGTTCGTCAAGCGTCACCCGTCTTTTTTCACACCTTGGGGACTAAAAGGGATGGCGTTACGTCATTTTGTCACTAGTGAATCATTTGTACTGTTTGTCTGGCAGTTATTGGGCTTGTTTTCGGCAAAGTGACTGGCGTATTGCAACGCCCACCGCCTCCCAGACTGAAATGAAAGAGCGTTTTGGTTCAGGCCAGAGTTGGTTGCGTTCATTACAATTAACGGGCTCTGTTTGCGCGTCTGGCGAAACACTGGTATTACGACTAATTAACTGAGTATTGTGATGCCTTTGATAAAGGAGGAAATAATGAAAAGATTAAAAACGTGGAATGCTGAACGCGTCTCAACATCTTACTAATATTATAAATGCGAAAGTTTGTATGGATGGATGTATGGATGTTTGTTACTCAATCACGCCCCAACGGCTGAATGGATCTGGCTGAAATTTGGCATAGAGATAGCTATAGGCTACCACATAGGCTAAATTTTATCCCGAAAAATGAAGGAGCTCCCGCGGGAACCAAAACCTCGATCCACGCAGACGAAGTCGCGGGCATTAGCTAGTGTTATATAATTTTGTTATATTATGCTTAGCTTAACGTTTCAGCGGATCGGTGTAGAGAAGGTGCCGCCCAATGGAAGTGTAAAAACGTAGTAAGAGCACAGTAAAAGACTCCATTGGTGACAAGGTGACGTCTCTGGGATACAACCAATCTCTGTAACTTCGACAGTCGGGTTACAGAAATTGGTTGTATCCCAGAGACCAAGTCGACAAATTAATCATGCTCAAAGCTTAGCAGACAGATAGACTTTCGCATTTATAGTAGGTACTGATATAAGGGACGATATATATTTAGATAAAAATATAGTATAACTAGCTGATGCCCGCGACTTCGTCCGTGTTGAACAAGTTTTTTTTGATTTCCTTTCAAACGTGAACTTCTTAACTTTTTGGGATAAAAAGTAGCCTATATCTGCAGGTCCTCCACTAAAGCCATGAAAAAAAAAATACAACGATCTGTTGCTCCGTTGCGACGTGATTGAAGGACAAACAAACAAACAAACACACTTTCGCATTTATAATAGTAGTATGATAGGTACTTACTTAAAACATCATAACAGAAAATCATTAGTTAGCATTCCAAAACGACCGTAATAATTTTCTTTTCCAATTTTTAAATTCCCCATAATATGCGAGCCGAATAAATGAAATAAATAAGTAGAGCTCAATTTATTTCGAAACTGAATTTGCGATGAAAATGCGACCCTCCTCGCTCGGCACCCAAATGTATATTAATGGGCCTCCCGAACCACAACAGTAGGTAATATTGTTTTCTTTTTACACCCCACGACCTCTAAAGCTTTTAGTAGTGTCAACTACTACACTGGGTTTTTATGGTTTAAGTAATGACGTAACGGGATATGTTGTAAAGATCCTGCCTACAGATAAAGAAATAGCCTCGTATTTATTTATAAGCTTGCTTTGTGCTTTGTCTTTAATAGGTTATGCGGTTTAAAAGTTGGATGCGGGAGTATATTCTTTTTACTCTTTTTGTGGGTACCCACGTCATCAAAAAATTCACAGAATAGTGGCATTGATTGGTGGTGCTCTTCTCATGTTTTTCTTTTTACACGACTGCTCAAAAGAAGGAGTGTCATATTTTTAGAGTTCATGTATGTATATATGTATGTATGTGAATTCCTTTATTCCACCAAAAGTTCTAAAAGCTTGAACAGATTTAGATGTATGGGGTATTGTTGGAATCCTCACATCCTCCCGTGTGTCACTGGTTATAATTTTTTAAGAAAAAATCCTATGACAGAGCAGTCATATTTTTAAATTTTTGAAATTATGTTCACTTGTTTGACCACTATATTGCAAGTTTTAAGCTACAAGATAGCCCTAGACAGCAATCTCTCAATGTTGGTAGGTAATGAAATCTTAAATAGGTTCAATAGACTTCCACGTATACGGCAAGGCAAGGGTAGGATGGTAACTAGTTAAAGCCGAATAGCTGGTGGGAGACCATACATGATCTTTATCAGCTTCATCATCATCATCTTCTCAGCCTGCGGACGTCCACTGCTGAACAGACCTTTCCCAAAGAACGCCACCACACCTGGTCGTCAGCCTTCCTCATCCAGCCACTTCCCGCCAACCTCTTAATGTCGTCGGCCCATCGTGCTGGAGGGCGCCTCACACTACGCTTACTTGTACGTGGTCTCCACTCTAAAACTTTCCGGCTCCAGCGGCCATCGCTCCTTCGACAGACGCTTGGGCAGATGGCTTGGGCTAAGTCAGTGACCCTGGTTCTCTTACGGATCTCTTCATTCCGGATCTTGTCCTTAAGAGAAACTCCTAACATAGCCCTCTCCATAGATCTCCAAAATCAGCTTAGATATTAAAAATTCCCAAATTATAGCCAGGGTAAAGCCCTGTCATTTATACGACTGTATAGTCTTACAAACTTATCTGACCCAGTGAGAGCGTCACTAGTATCTATGAAAAATAAAATAAAAAACTAAACAGGCATAAAAATTGGTTCCAATTTCGGCCACCGGGTCAGACAAGTTTGTGGGACTGTAATACACACCAATGGCAAGGGATAGAGACGCGTGGAGACAAATGGGGGAGGCCTACGCCGAGGAGGCGACTTCTGCCACACAATGACGCACACAAAAAGAAAAATATAATGTAATTTAATGTAATAGAAAATATAAAGTAATGTAATAATAATGTAATGTAATGTAAGAAAAATGTAAGTGTAATAAGTGGTAGTAGAAATAAAGGCTTTTTATTTTATTTTTATTTTATTTAATACACACCAATGACATGGGATTCTATACTAATATTAAAGTAAATAATGCGAAAGATTAGATGGATGGATGCTTGTTACTTAATCACGCCAGAACGGCTCAACGGATCTGGATGAAATTTGGCATAGAGATATAATCTGGAATAACACGTTAGGCTAATTTTTATCCCGGAAAATTAAAAAGTTTCCGCGTGAACCAAAATCCACGTCCACGTCCACGCGGACGAAGTCGCGGGCATCAGCAATTCTTAAAAAATACAAAATTTTCAACCCTTTGAATAAAAATCTAGGTTGATCAAATGAAACAACTGCCTTCAATAAGTTTTTCAACTTAATATTAACACAAAAGAATAAAAACAAAAAGTTTAACGAAAACCTTTACGTGATATGTTCTACAATCTTTCAATCTATGGTTGATGTTTTTATCGAAAAACTATTTGATAGTTTGTAAGTGAATAAAACACTCAACCGTTTGTATAATATTTGCGTATTCCTTTTCGTAAACTACGTACTACACTACAATATTTAACAATTTCATAACAACTAAATTGAAAGTTTCAACGTCAAATTATTTAGGTTCTTCCCGTTTTGGAATGCTTTAATATTTTTATGAGTTAGTCACATATTGTACTTATTCGAGTTATACGAACTTTATAAATGTGGAATAGCCACCCACTTGAGATATATTTTTAAAATATATTTTATTGTGGCTAATTCTGTTGTACACAATCTATAAACTAAACATAATCGACTGATATAAATATATTGCTATCACTTCCATAATGCTCCTCGCGCAAAGGGACAGCGCTAAAACTTTAGAACTGTCAATTTTGTTTAGAGATTGTGTACATCAGAATTAGCTACAGTGGGGCTGATTCTGTAGTGCACAAACTCTAAACTAAAATGACAGCATTAAAATATTTCTAACCCTTTCATAATACTTCCTGTTGAAAGGGACAGAATTAGATTTAAAGCTGTCATTTTAGCTTAGATTAAAGATTGTGTTATACAAAATTGGCCACAGTGTTTATCTAAAAACTAAGGTACATCAGTATCATTCACTTGGCAAAACCAATAAAAATGGGAAAGAAAGGGCGGTTGCAGTTTAGCGTTTTTTCGGCACGTGCATGCTCGTTTATGGAAGCTCGTGTAGGCGCGCCCTTTGCCACACGTGCAACTCTAGGAGCGTCGATGCGCTTATAAGCTCGTAAGCTACTGACTGATATCGCAAAATAGGTAATAGTACTAATACTTCTACTGACTGAACCACGGGATCGATTGATTCCACAACCTATTCTAAACTTGCCTTTACACAAGTTTAAGTATGTAAAAGTATGCTTCTGAATAAAGTTATGAAGATTACATAAACGACAAAAGAGCCTGGATTTGACTCGCTCCAGCAATGATAAGGATAGCGGTTACATATGTATACATTAATAAAATTGTAAATTATTATTTCTCAAAAGAGCAACCGCTGAGTTTCTTGCTGGTAGGAATGGCATTCCGAACCAGTGATAGATTCACTTAACGATTCAAAAGCACTTGTAAAAGTTTATTTGAATAAAACACATTTTGATTTTGATTTTTGATTTTGAACACGCTGCACGGCGCGTGCACGCACGTTCGATTTTTTAAGAGCAAAATGTGGGGCGCGTGTAAGCTCCTAAGCCGATACGAGCTTATATACTTACGTGCAAAAAAAACGCTAGTCTGTAACCGCCCTAAAAACCACATTGGTGCAATTCTGCCTACTATAGAAACTACTTACAAATAGAGAACTAAGTTCAGGTAAGAATCTTTATAGGTACAAGTTTTATGAACTTGTCTGGCGACTTCACTTTCTTGAACTTTTCTGCGAAGAAGGACAAAGTATAACAGATGATGTTCATAAACGACTTTGTACTGACTTTAGAATTTCTATTGATAGAATAATTCATTTATGCAAGTCACATCGACTTTTGCGACAGAATGAAAAAGACAGCGATTTACTAATACTTGAGCGTAAGTTTTAATTTTAAAAACGAGACACTGTGAACGAAACGAGTGAGTTATGCGGCTACTTAATAGAAAAATCAAATTGCTAATACAATGCAATGGGTTTGCTAATGCAACTCACGGTCGGAATAATTAATATAAGTATCTGTCGATAATTATCTAGATACATCCTAGTTTGAAAATAGGTAGCAAGACGCACATGTCACGTTAAAAATAATGTAAAAATTCAACAAAGGTTTCTTAACATAATAAAATATCTTAGGATTAAAAATAAATATAATTTAGGTGAGTACATAGCAAAGTTAAATACACTTTCCAATGGTGTTTTTTACACTGGAACTGTTTTGATTCTATTATTATTTTAGTCTATTAACTCTTTAAGCCGTAGACTCCCTTATATGTATCTAAAAAAACAAAACAAACCCTCTTATACGTTATGCGTTGAGCCGTCCATCCGTGGTCCGGCGTTGACGTAAGAATTTTATTACCAGTTGCTACCCCTCTCCCCCCACTGTCCGGACCAGGCTTCCCTTTCAGGAGGATTAACTTGTGATCCCACAGGAGGACCAATATCATTCATTAGAATGCTATTTTCAGCTTTGTTATTGCTGACATAATGTATGTGTCGGCCTCCATCCCGTTTTTTAAATGAATTTTCATACTGATTTATCTATGTAAAAGGGTGTTGGCAGATTTGATCCTGTCGAATTTATAATTATTAACCTATCAGATATGTGCATAATTTTGAATTAAAAACTGCCGATGATCCCCTATGGTGACATTGTTTGCCCGGGCATCGCTTTTTAACAACGCACTGGAGACTTGTCTTTGATTTGTGGACACCCTATGGGGTATCACTACAACATGAACTATTTTATGGAGCCGGTGTGTTTCATCAAATGAATTTATAACTCACAAAAGCGGTGATTGGTCAGCGTTGTTTAGGTTATAATCAGTTCTATTCTGACAGGCATATCTTTTAAACTTTTCGAAGAAAAGAAAACATCGTGAATAAATTGACCAGTGCTACACGATAGCCTGAGCATTATTCATTCTGATAGGAAGACTGTGCTCGATTATAGTGGGCCGGTGATAGGTTGAGATGATTATTAAGAATTTGAAAAATCTTTACTATCAAGGAATATTAAACAAGGTAAGGGTACGGTATAGAGAGCCGTGATGAGCCATGGTATTAAATCTAGCTTACTGTTTGGCGTTTCCGCTTCGCTTGTTAATCAACGGAACTATATTAAAGCTATCAGTCACGTGACGCATGACAAGCGCCGTGACGTCAGGATATCGACAAAGTCGCAAATCAAACGTATAAATTGTCCGCCATTGCCATTCGAGTATTATAAAATCATACAAATAAATGTAGAATCTCTATAGGTATGAAGTCTAAGAAATATGATTCTGATTTTATGGATCAGTCTAATAAAAGTAAGATTCTATATTTTCTTACCAACATTTTCGAGGCAACGTGTAATTACACGTCTAGGTGCACCCTAGGTTTTTAATTGCAAAAAAATATCGTGTGCTAATCTTAATATAACCAGCATAGCGCATAAAAAACAACTCAATCATACTGAGAAATATTATGATCAGATTAACAGGCACTGTTATTAAGCCCGGACCTAGACGAAGCTATTAAAATTTCAAGCGAGCAATTTTTCCGTAAGCAGCTTAATCCGAATCGAGTATGGGGAAGTTAAGCGACCACCATAAAATATGATTAGTGGCTGAGCGGGGGCGTCAACGACCGGCGCCGGCGACGCCTAGTGCAAATATTGTCGGCCTACACAAACATGCACGGGGAAAAACGCGGCACGATTAACAAATATTGTTTTAGCAAATCCTTATGAATATCGGCTAAGTTTAGTTCCGCGCCATCCATCAAACTTCACTGTCTCTTTCTTCTAGATCTAGAGAATTCAGTAAAAATTCATCACCTACATAAGTATTGCGTGGGAATATTTTCCCCTGATTTTTTGAATATCTGTTATTAATTTTTAAGCATCTAATTTAAAAACACAAAATAAGAGCTGTGCATTAAATGACTGAGAATTTTTATACCTCAGATCGCTAAGATCGCTGCATAAATCAAGCGCTCTTATTGGTGGGTGACACATGAATAGCTTAGCAACATAGCACGGTGGAAAGGCACCCTAATATTTTGGTTATAGAACTCAAATACATGTAACTTGATGAAAAGTTAGGTTGTTACTCGGTTGTTAAATTAATATATATTAGATTCAACTGTGCAAACGGAAAAAAAGAATTTCAGGCTGTAAGTGAATGACAATTGCCCTAACTAACGGTCAAAGTTTTTATTATCAAAGTTTCGTGTAGTTATCAGATTGAACAGTAGGTAGCTAGTATTTTGAAGTTTTTTTTTTTTTTAACTTTTCAAATTAAAATTCAGAAAAGTACTTATATTAAATTTTTGGTAAAATTGTTACCAGCTAACTTGCTACTATTATTATTACTTGTTTAAATGTTATTTTACATACTTAAATAACACTTTGAGCTTAGAAACCAGCATAATAATATTATTATTTTACATAATACGTATATTTTTTGGTGAGAGCCAATGACGCTTTAACGTTTTTAAACGTTCGGTTAAAGCTATTTTATAACGCTATTTTCCCAGCTACGTCACATTAATTGGATTCACTGACCACATCACTATCGGAAAAAAATACGTATTTTCGTGAAATATATTGGGTAATTTCCTGGTGAATCGGCGCTCAATTATCTACGTGGGGAGTGAATTATTCAACGCATGGTATCGAGAACGAGCATGAATGGAACCCAAGACCTGTACATATTCTGCATTAATGCTCTCAAACGCTCACGTAGGGATAGTGAGTATATGGAGCTATGCTTGGAGTATCAAATCAGAAGTAAGAAGAGTGATACGAGAAAAGATTAGGATACTTAGCTCGTGGAGTTGCAGATCAAATGCAGTTATGGGCAAGACGAATAGTTTGCAGCACTTTTGCCTAAGCATCTATAGTTGCTTCAATGTGAGGTAAAGCCTAAGCCATGTAGGTAAATAAAAACACAATGAATAAAATGACCCATTAAAACAAAAGTAAAGCCATTTTCGCAACCTCAAATTAATTTCGACCGCTGACCGCGTAGTACTTTTAGGATGATAATTTTGACACACACGTTATTCGACTCTCATGTTTTGGCTTGATTTGTTACATCGTGCCTCACTATAGGTAATTAATGAACCAAGCAGGCAAATTTTACATTCCATCAAAAGAAGGTTAATTCGACTCATAAAAAATGCAGGTAGAAATTCGGCCAGTCACGATAGTATTATGTTCCCTTTAATTCTAAAAACATAAAATGCACGGAATCAGTAGGTACAGTAGTGACATGACTGGCAAAGTAAGGCAAGTTGGTAAAAAAACAACCAATAATGCTTACCTTTTCACATGCGTTTTTTTATTTATTCACATACTGCTGAACTTATTTAATAACACATTATTAACTTTCAATGTTTGTAGGTTTGTTTAGGTCAAGTCTTGCAACTGAATTTTAAGTCAGTTATCCCCAAACGATCTAAATCTAGGTGGACACCCAACAATGGCGCACAAGTTATTTTTTATTCATCCCCATTAAAATAGGTGTCAAATTTAAGGATTTTATAAGAAGAATACGAAAAATAAAATGACGTCAAATTAATTTAAATATGACGGACGATGAAAGATTGTTTTTAATACTGTATCGTAATGAGGGTCATTTTAATTCGAGTGCTGTTTTTAGGATACATATATACATATTTTTAGGATACATATATATAGGATAAATAGGATAGTACGAGAATTAAAATGACTTATTACGTACAGTTGCATACAAGATTTTATCTACGACAAGGACGTCTTTATAATTTTTTACTTTATAAATTAATAAAAACCAAAAGTGCCAGAACCCAGAGCCGCTAAGCTATAGGTATCCTATTTATGAAGATAACCATATCGATACAGCTACGACTCATAACGATACAGCTCCCATACAACGAACTGTATCGTTATGAGAAGCAAACACGAAAGAGGGTTCAATTCGATATAGTTGTCAAATTCGAAATTGGAACTTTTCGATGCTGGAGTAAATAAAGTATTTTAATGATATATGACGTTTGTAAAACATTACTCGGAAACTGTTTGATTTACTGAGGTAAAAGTAGACTACGTCCGTTTCCAGGTTGCAAGCTATCACATTTGCAAATTTCGTCAATGGGCCGTGTAAAAGTAAATACGACAGACAGACACACTTTCGCGTTTATGTTAGTATCGATATGTATCTCACTATATTGTGTCAATTGGATCCACTAACCTGTACTCTCGGGATGAATAGGTGTACCGTACCTATCCCCCTCAAAATATATTGGGATATTTTCAGGTGAATAGGCACTCTATTATCTACGTAGCTCGTGAATTTGTGTTTTGATGCGAAAACCAATAGCCTCCGATAAACATATGCCGTGGTTTGTAATCCAAACCTTGAGCCTGATAGCGGTTCCAAGCGGAATAATTACTCAAGCTTAAACCAACATGTGCATAGAGACATGAATAAGCAAATGTAATCGTTATGATAAACATTTCCATTCCATTTAGTTTAAATGTTATTATAAAGGACTAGCTGATGCCCGCGACTTCATCCGCGTGTTTTTTTTTATTCCCGCGGGAAGTAAAAAGTAGCCTATGTCACTCTCCAGGTCTTTAATTATACCCATGCCAACACACTTTCTCAAAACAAACACGCTTAGCCTATATCTTTCTCCGGGATGCAAACCATCCCTATACCATATTTCATAAAATCGGTTGAACAGACGGGCAGTGAAAGCGTAGCAGACGGACAGACGGGCATTTCTAATATTAGTATGGATTAGTACGATGAGTATGATTTTACATCGGTTTTTTCACAATATATTACTATCTTATTTTATGTTTTATGATGCCTTTTGTATACCTTTTTATTACTTTTGGTTTACTTGTTTTGTGTACTTTTACCTTATTGTTTATTGTTGTGTTAATGTTAATTTATTTGTCCGCATAATACTTGTATTTTTGTAATAGATCTAAGAGGAATGTGCAGCCCCCAGACAAGACGTCAAGGCTTAAGGGGTGCTAAGAAACCATGTAATTACGTAAAATTTCTTTGCTAATAAATAAATTGGAATTGGAAATAAATTTTGCGTCTGGGTAGTCGTAATATCATTTTCAAGGATCTATTCGGAGTGCGAATGGGTACTCTTATCCCTTAGTTTACGACTTCTAAACAACATCATTATGGTGGTAAGACTTTGTCAATACAAGTAGGTATATATTGTAATTTATCAAGACTAAAGCTAAGATTACTAGCACTGTTACTACTTATGTACATCAAAGTTTGTGAGTCTATTTCACCGCATCTCAACTACTATATTTAGAGACTATTAAGTACAGTAATTTTGAGCAAATTCCCTATTCCATGGTACTGACAAACGCTGCTCATTGTTAATTAAGTTTATAACAACCAATTCTTTTTATTTTTGTCTACATAAAAAAGAAAATTTTCTCAACAATAGAATAAAAAAGTTGCCAGTACATATTCTGTCGTCGAATATTAACTCGCAATAAACAAAAAATTTATTAAAAGATACAACTGATCTCCTTGAGAATCAAGGACGTAATACTACTTTTGACCAAAATGAGCATAATATTACCATTTTGAGAGAAATTTCTAGCAAGTATAATGATAAATTACAGATAGCTTACAGTCTATTAGACAAATGAGCGAGCATCAATATCGACTGAACAAAGATCGACAGAACACAGACCGGGGAGAACAAGGCATTAGCAGGCTTCCGCGTTGACATACTAATTAATCTCTGCTAATTAGTCTGAATGCTGCAAAATTTGACTTCAAGTTTCAAACGTTACTGATAACCTTAAGTTTTAAGTTAATTTGACATCCGTAATGTACTGGTTTTTAAAAGCTTACGGCCGGTTTCTGAATTTAAAATTTCATGTTGAGTCTGTCTCAAAGACTAATTAAGCGAATTTTTGTTTTCGACTTGATATTGGGCCGGTTTCTGAATTAAGCATTCAAGCAAGTTCAGCAAATTCCAACTCTCAAACCTTACACAATATCAATTCAGAAACAAAAATGTGCTTAATTAGTCCTTAGGTCTTTGAGAAATTCTCAATTCTGCTAAATACAGAAAGTGATATCTGTCTGTCACAGTCTGTTTAACCGATTTTGATGAAATTGTACAGAGATATTTTGGGTTGATTTGACTCGAGACATCAAAGACTTTCCGGAGAGGGAAATCAAAGACGGAGTGAAACCAACTATAGTATACGAGTGCATTCTCTATTCCCATGCACTCATAGTCCGATAATATGGCAATCCAAAACAACCGGCAAGAGTAGGGTATATCAGGTACATAACTAACACGAGATGTGTCTATGTCTATAGATAAATACTAACCTGACTTAACAGAAGATTCGATAAATTTTTAGCTTCTCGGAAGTCGAACCCCATCACGAATTTCCACTTACTCTTCATTATAAATATACGCGAAGATGCTCGCGACTTCGTCCGCGCGGATTAGATTTTTTTATTCCCGAGGGAACTCCTTAATTTTCCGGCCTATGACCTTCCCCGGGATACAAACTATCCCTATACCAAATTTCATCAAAATCGGTTGAACAGATGGCCGTGAAAGCGTAGCAGACAGGCAGACAGATGGGCAGACAGACAGACACACTTTCGCATTAATTATAATATTAGTATTAGCATGGATTAAAACCACAATAAGTGTGAACAATTTTCAATTGCAGCAGTTCCAGCTTTAATTACTCAAACATTTGCCTACGCGTCTAAAACGATATAACAACTCTGTGGCAACTCCAGTTCTGCTAATGTTGGGAATAACTCCGAATTTCCGTCCATGGAATCCACGCCGGGATATCCAGAGATTCTGTATGGACATTGCTTCTGATACACACAGTTCCTGACATCGTGCAGCATTGCTTTGGTCGCTTTCTTAAGCTTTTATTTATTGTGACGTCACTTGTTTATTGGTTTAATATAATGTGTAATGTAATTGTGATTCCGAATTATGGTACAGGATGAGACATTGTAAATTGGACGATGGAGATTGTAAACGGGACGATTTAAAAAAAAATTGGTTCCTACCAGGTTCAAAGCTTATCCATCGCTATTCAGCCTGACAATGCAGCAAGCTTGACAACCAGGGGTGGTATTTTTGATAAGAGTTTTTAAGTTAAGTCACATAATGTATAACTTTTAATAGGTAATTATGCAACTTTTGTTTTATACAACAATATAATATTTTAAAGAAATTGAGAAATTAATAGAGAATTTATTAAAAGCATCAATGAATTGGACTAACTTTTGTATTTATAATTACCTCAATTTACTAGGTGTTACGTAAACGGCGCGTGCGGCGCGTGCGGCGCACGCGCCGCACGCGCCGCAAGCGCCGCCGAGCCGCACCACGCTCTTCACGGTCGCCTTCTTCGGCGACGAGCACGCGTCCTCGCCGAGACATGCGCAAAGGGTGTCCCATAAGTAAAGAGACAAAACTGAGTGTTCATATCGGCCAAGAAAAAGGTTTCACAAAAAAAAAATAACTGTTGCCATGGTAACCACCCGTAACAAATCTGTCAAATTCGCGTGGTTTTGCAAATATTGTCGATGTTTTTCTAACATGAAGCGAACCGAACGAGAATCGTTTGCAAAAAGAGTAATTCAGTACTATCTGAATAATGGGAAATCCGAGGCAGTTCGTCATTTTTCTCAAGAAGGGGCTATAAGAACAAGTATCTACAGGATAATTAAACGGTATGAAGACTCAGGAGAGACTGATTTTAAGAAGATTCCGGGAAGGCAACGTACCATAGCAACTGATCGAAACATAGATAAGGTAAAAAAGGTTTTTAAAGAAGCACCTTCAACATCTGTGAGGACTGCGGCGGACAAATTGAAAATATCTAAGTCAAGCATATCCAGAATTAAAGTTCAAGATCTGGGCATGAAGGCTTTTGTGAAATTGTCCGCTCCAAAGTACGTGAAAGACCAAGAAGTGCGTGCTAAGCGAGGTTGCCGTCGAGTTTACCAAAAAACTTTGAAAAAAATTCTCATAATTGATGATGAAACTTATGTACCGGTTGACCCCTCTGATATTCCTGGGAAGCAATATTTCCACGCTACCAGTCGTGGTGAGGTGGATTACAGCGAAAAAGTTAAAACAAAGTCTAAATTTTTCAAGAAGTATCTGGTTTGGCAAGCTATAGACGAAAACGGCAATGTTTCCGAACCATTTATCTGTACACGGTCTATGAACGCAAAAGTTTATCTTCGAGAGTGTATTATGAAGCGATTAATACCGTTTATAGACAAGTATTATCAGAGGGAAGACGTTGTATTCTGGCCGGATATGGCTTCGTGTCATTACGAGTCTGAAGTCACTCAATATTTGCAATCTATGGGCGTCGAATTCATATCGAAACAAAACAATGCTCCAAATGTTCCTCAAGCTCGAGGTATCGAAATGTTTTGGGCTCTGTGTAAAAAGGAATACAAAAAGTATTCAGAAAAATCAAAAACGTTGACATCTTTCAAACAAAGATGGGCTAGATTGGCCAAACGGGTGGCAACAACTTCTGGAAAAGCAGTCATGAGACGTGCAAGCATTAATTTGAGAAAAATCGGCTATAAAGGCATCGCAGGAGCAAATTTGATATAGATTGTATTTTTATTATTATTTTGTATAATTTATAATGACACACATAACAGTTGACATACAATTTTTCATTAAAAAAAATTTTCATTGACTTGTCTCTTTACTTCTGGGACACCCCAGTAGTAGACAATTTCACTATGACTATAGTTTAAAGAAAATAGGCTTTGTTCGCGTTGAGACAGTATGTCTCACGTGTTACCTGAACCGAAACTATGTTTATTACGAAACACAGGGAAGTTTTACCCTCGCCATGATGAGAATTTAACCAAAACCCTAAATACAAATGGCATTTTACGAATGAGTTCAAATATAATTAAACATATTATCATGCTTTTCACTATTGGAGATTATGGAAATAAGCCAATGTGTTCAAATTAATATTAATTTGAAATTCGATGGTCAGGGGTCATGACATTTATATTTAAATCCCCAATTAAACGGTAAAGCTTCATTAGTGCGATAAATCGAATGAGCACAATCTCGAATTGCTAGGTTCCTTGTATCCCAGCGGTAAGGACTGAAACAGTAGCCGAAATAAGTGTTTTAAATACTGTTTTTTAAACTGTTATAGAACAAAAACACTTATAACAGAAACAGATACGATACTGTAACCCAATCAATCTGTAACCGTTTATTTCTGTTAATAAGTGTTTTATCTGTAACCCCAATAGGTACTTGCCCTAACAAATTGCACAGTGTGACAGCGCAGTCTTCTCACTTCATTGGACTTTACACACACTGACACAACATTGGCCATGTTTTTCTTAAAACAATTGCAACCATCGGCGCTTTAACCTTAGGTTCAAATTTCAATAGCGACGTTGCAAAATTTACTGTTGACGCAACAGTAAATTTTACAACGTCGCTATACCGGTTACACTTTAAAACTGTGTTAAACACTTTCATTTCTGTTACACTTTCAATTATGTTACAAAAATATAAGTGTTTTGGGATAACTGATTTAAAAACCCATTGAAAACGGTTACAGATTTGATTCTGTTATCAATTCAACCTATAACACTTATAATTCCGTAACCTTTATGAATCTGTTTTAAATCCTTGCCCAGCGGTATACTTACGAGTATTACCTAGTATGGAAATATATTGAAGCAGTCACGTCAAATTCGAGACGCTACTTTGTTGAAGACTTTCTAATCAACATTCAAGGAGCGAGGCTGTGGAGCTGTCTCCATAAATTACATATCAAGTATGTGTAGAGGTTTTATGAAAAATGTTTTCCCTAGTAGGTTTCCTTCGGATACTTAGGGAAACTCCGCCGCCCGCGGCCATGTACACGCTTATGCAAACAAAATATTATGTATGTTGAGTGTTTGATGCGCTTACCTAGTTAGATGAAATAGGTACAATTTATTTTGCATTTAATATTTTAAAAGTTAATGCGTACATTCGCAGAGCAACTTTGCTGCGTTTAATATTTTAAAAGTAAAAACTAGGAGCTCTACTTACATCTAATAAATATAAATTCTATATATTATGTATATAATACATACGACGACTATACGATTAAAACACAACGTTTATTATTTTTTATTCTAACTCATTAGTTAGCTCTCTACTGCGATGTGTACTTAAAATGAGTCTATAAAAGCAGGCTAACATGGTAGACTTATAGCAGTTATATTAAACCTTAATCAGTATCTACACGACATCACACCGGAACGCTTAATGGCTTTCCGGCACGTGTTTGCCGGTCGGGTTGACCTGACCAGAGAAAATTCTGAATTAACAAATTCCCAAATTGGCCCTGCCGGGGATCAAACATGGAATATCCCGCTCATAAGACAAAAGCGCTCAGCACTTTGCCATGGAGGTCGTTTTATTCTTAAAACGCTTAGTTGTTGCACCAGCAACATTCAATATTCCTTTGCGAAAGTTAACGTCTGGCTTGTGATTTGTAGCTGCAAGTACACATACATTATATCGGGTCGCAACGCCATCAATCCGTGAGTGAATCTCCAGCGAGCACGTCGCAGCTGCAACTGATATCACCTGACGATGTCGTTTGTACCCGTCCACTGAGGATTAGACTACGTGAAAATCGATTGAATAAATTACTGATTTCCGATATACGCATTTAGGCTTGGACAAACCAAGCCACGTATGTGGCAGATACGGAATCATACAAACAAAAAAGTGTCGCCTTGAATTTTTTGATTAGAGCAGAACCACCAAACTCTGGCAGAATACGTGGTTACGAACGCTACGAAAATGCTACGAAAGCACGTAGCGCGTTTATTGTAGTCCATACTCCATCCTAAATATGAAAGTGTGTCCGTCTTTCTGTCTACCTGATTGTCTGTATGTTTGGCTGCTACGCGTTCACGGTTCATATTCCAACCGATTTTGGCGAAATTTGGTACGGAGATATAGTGTTATCCCGGGTATGCTTTTTATCCAGGAAAATTAAAGGGTTTCGAAGGTATCAATAACCTTACTCCACACACTTAAAGTAGACAAAGTTGCGGGCATCATGTAGTGTATAATTATTCATTGCCGGCGACTTCATCCATGTGGATATATTTAAAAAAAAATCCCTTGCTCTTTTATAAGTAGACCAAATATAGTTTCATATTAGGTATGTCGGTGTAAGGGATGTATAGTCCCACAAACTTATCTGAACTGGCAGAATCTGACAGCGTCGCTAGTTAAAGGAAAATTAATATAAAAACAAAAACTAAGCAGGCATAAGGATTAGTTCCAATTTTGGCCATGGGGCCAGATAGGGTGGTATGTTGATTGTCTTTGTACCAAATTTCGTCAAAATTAATTAACTGAATGTGCTGTGAAAAAGTAACAGACAGACATACTTTCTATTATTTTATGATTGTTTTGTTTTAGTAAAAAATCTAGAAAACTAGTAATATTAATTAGCAATTTTTTTTTCTCATTCAGTTATAACGTGAGTACCACAAAGGGCGTGAAAAGAAAATCTGTATCACCGAGTAACAAAATATTCTGAGATATCGCCCAAATTTAACCAGGTACTTACAAAAGGCTGTATTTTAAGCTAAGACAAGAATTATTCATCTCAAAATATGTACCTGGTTTTGACAAGTTCAACAATAATGAAATACATTGTAGTCGGTGAAGTTTATTTCCCTAAGAGATATCCGAACATCGTCAACCGTGTCCGAGTCTTAAGCTTGATGATCCAATTCTATCAAAGTTTCCCTTTGTCTTTGAATTGAACACGGATTGGGGCCGTATTGCTCTCAATTTGACGTTGTAGTGCTTTATGGGACTTAGTTTTCAGAAACGAAATTCGTTCATCCTATGATAACGTGTGTTTTCATCAACTTGCTTTTCCTTTCACTTAATTTATTAATCTGTTCTCTGGGAACAAAAAGTAAAAAATAACTTCAATGCGAAAATTACAGCGAGGATAAAGTCGCGAGCATATACTTCCTATTTTCCTGTATTTTGTTGAGTAAATTACACAAAAAATAACTAGCTATGTACCTAATAACACTGAATCAGACTATGACCAAAACAATATTTAGTTAGTAGCTTTTATTGATAGTTATCAAGGCACCTTATGAATACGAAAAACCACGAAGGCATTAGCTAGTAGAATATGATTATGCACTGCATAATTAAATAGGCGACAGTTTGCATAATGTATGTAGGCCATAAAGACAGATAGTGCTTTGCGCGGCAGGACACTCATCAGGCCCTCGATATTTCACCGTGCATTACAAACGGTGCGGCAGACAACTGAAGTTAATTGGATGCGCTGGCCACAGCATGGCACAGCTATGAAATATATAACAGGCACACGTTGCCAGGTGAGTACAGACCCATTATCCCGCCTGCAGTCAACGTAACGTGTCGCGACTCGTTACCGAGGCGTTTGCTAAACGGAGTTACCGTCTCTGGTATGCAGGAATTTGTTGAAGTGACACGTGATAAGCGGAAAACGTCAAGTATGCGGCGTAGTTTACGGCAAGATGCATATGCGCTCGGATACTTTGTGTTCACTAACGTAGTAACGTGGAAATCTGGCACGGTGCACGTGTCTATTCGCGGATATTTACACCGAATACGGCACACAATACGGTTCAAACGGACTGTGTAATAATGGCCCATCAAAATTTCCACGCTAGAGTTGTCGGACCGATCGGAAAAATTCACTCGACTCGACTCGAAAACGGTGTCGTAATCCGCGCGCGCTGCTGTGTGTGAAATTGAAATTAAAATTCTATTAATGCAGAAAGATTGAAATAGATCGCAGGCACGTGGGAATCGTATCTGGTTTAGCAGTTATGAAAAGTTATTTTCCGTGAGGTACTCTCTTAATTAAGGCTGTCGACTTTTATTTTGCAATATTTGCCGGGTGATAAGAAAACAATTCCCGGCGCGTAAGCCAACATTGATGGCTTTTCCTTTTAATACTTTGCGGGCTTTTAATTTCAGTTAAACATAATAATTTGCAGTTGTATTTCAGGACAAGACTTATTTAAACTTACTTTATAATTTTAAATTTAACTAAACATATTTCTAATCGCTGATGATTAAACGATTCAAAGCATATTAATTCGGTAGATATACTTTTTTGATAAACCACAATTTCAATCTATACTGCTTTTTGTAGGTTAGTAGGTGATTGGTGGTATTTACGTCGTTATTGCCTGCAGACTTAGTATGAAATCGCCGGGCGTAAGAACGGGGCGTACGCTAAGTCCCGATTTATTGTGATCGTGATAAACCGGTCTGCAGAGCACCATTCGTCCATTAGCTGCTGTTGCCGGCTCGCCTTGTAAATGAAAACGCTTTTTGTCGCTGTCAATCGACGCTGCAAGAAAACAAATGGAGAATTTATCCCATTCACCTAACCGAGAGTGAATATTTGGCAGTTAAAGTGAAAAAGGATGTTAGAAAAAATTTTAGGTATACGAGTTGAAAAATCCATCATGAAACACAACAATAGTCAGTGCAGGCTGCAGTAGCGAGTTAGTTTTACCTAAACTAGCAGTTACTAGAAAATAATAAATATTTTGTTAGTATAGCGTAGCCTGACCAGATGAAAAACTAATATTTATATGACGATTTTTATACGAATAACAATGAGAAATTCAACAGTGGTGTTAGAGCAGAGGCAGACTTTTATTTTTCTGATCAGAATAGGTAATAGACAATTTATTATCCATTTTTCTTCTTTATTTCTTAACTAAACAAAACCTGTTAATAAAACCTACCTTAAAAGTTAGTTTTATCTGACCCAATTTTACGTTAGCTAAGAAGCGCTTAGCTTAGCTAATAATTGTTTTATGGGATACTGCGATACTGACGGGAAAATACACGTCCCCAAATTAAGTTCGATAACATTCGGCAGAAGGGTTGGTGATCGAACCCTCGGTTTCCGACATTAATGCACTTCAAACGTTTTTTCCTAATAATATTAAGTTTGGATGGATGGACGTTTGTTACTTAATCATGCCAGAACGGCTGAACGGCTCTGGATGAAATTTGGCACAGATTATAGTCTGGAATAAAACTTAGGCTACTTTTTATCCCGGAAATTTAATTAAACCACGCGGACAAAGTCGTTTATAAATAAACCAAAAATGAATAAAACTATGCATTCCTTATTGTGTTGAATTAGGTGTGTTTAAACTGACCCGAGCGAAACTTATGTCAAACTGATAGGTAGATTATGCCCATCAAAGAAGCGTCTATTTATTTCTACCCCGCTAAACCTTACATTTTTGATCGCGTTGAGCTGATTTTTTCTTAAAATAATTGGCGGATCAAAGAAATTAATTACTTTTTGTGCAGAGTTTTCCGCGTTTAATTCGACTGAATGAAATCGCAAAACTTCAATTTTGTACTTTTACTTTTTATCATGATGTGATTTAGAACTGAGAAAAATATTATGGAATGCCAAATACTTTTTTAATTTTTGATTTGATTTTGAGTCCATTTAATATTGATTTGATTTTAAGTCCCTAGTAATCCATTCTACAATAATTACGAGTATAATTGTGAAATGTGTCTCGGTTTTTAACCGATTAACTACCTACTAAGATACCTACTAATTTATAACACGGAAATCAAAGAGCTCACAGAATTAAAAACAAAATCGAAACCAGCGTGGGTGAAGTCGCAGTCATCACTATATTAGGTATAAGGGCGGTTATACCTACAATGAGGCTTTAATTGCCAACCTGTTATCAAAATCTATTTTGCCATTAGGATTCTTTTTGTTATATTCGTATTAAAACCACAATAGAATGTACTTAATAACCGTGAAATATTCAAAGCTTTGCTAATAAAAATCTAGGAGCTGAATAGAATCGCTTACACAGTCACAAAGGAATGGAGGCAGAGCTGATCCAACAATGCAATGTCGAGAAAACCCGCTTATTTTATCGTGAATAAAAGATAATTCATGAATGATCATACAAAACGCTCAATAAAGGCTATCGACTCTATATTTCACAGAAATTAGCTTATTTGCTAGATATGTAGATTAGACAGACAGACCGGCGCCGTCCTGTGTTCATTGCGCGGAAAATTTAGGTTTCATATTCATAATAATATGAAGACAGTCTATCATTTATTATTTCCGTTCGTCAAACATGCTCTGAGGATTTCTTATAGAATTACATTTAGATTCTTATAAAAGGATTCTATATTAAAAGAAGGAGAATTTATTTTACTCCTACAAATGAAGCCTCGTTTATTAAGTACTAGATGATGCCCGCGACTTCGTCCGCGTGGACTAAGTTTTTTCGAATCCCGAGGGAACTCGTTAATTTTCCGGCCTTAATTAGCCTATGTCCTTTCCTGGGTTACAGCCTATCCCTGTACCAAATTTCATCAAAATCGGTTAAACAGGTGGGCCGTGAAAGCGTAGCAGACAAACAGACAGACACTTTCGCATTTATAATATTAAGTATGGATGGATTGAGGCTCCCTAATCAGTTTTTGGAAAAAGATTGTTGTAAAGCTACCGCTAACGAAATAATTATGGTTTAATTTTTTGCCAACTGGCATAGCAACGGAACTCCGCCTGTCATGAAACGCACTTGTACAAAAAGTTTAATTAGTGCCATATGGCTATTTCTAAAGTATAATATTAAACAACAATAATTTTAATAGGTACATAAAACGACGTATGTCCAAAATGTAGTGTGGAACTTTATTCTAATTTTAATCATAACACGAAAAAGTTATCCACACACGATGAACTGAAGGCTTGAAAACTTATACCGATAAAAATTTCCCGGGCTACTGAAAAAGTGAAACTCGTATATCTTAGATATCGCCAAACTAATCTCGCCGCCTGAGTTTATCAAGGGAGATAAGAAAGTTTTTCTTATTAAACATCAAAAGGGCCGTCGTAAATACAGAAATTAGCGAGAGTATCATCGTCAGAGCGGTGTGTAAACATCTAAAGTTTGGAAGTGGCGTCTCGTCGCCTTCCCGTCGAGCAATCTTATCGCCCCGCCACGTGTAACTTGCTTCCTAAGTTAATCCTCTATATATAAAGTTATATTGTACTAGTATTAGTTCACGGTTCCAACCACGTAAAATACTAGGTACGAATATCATCCCTATAAAATTGAACAGTCAGCTCTTACAACTTTAGATCGCCTCATAGCTTTGCACAATTGTGCTATTAGTTCCTAGTTTCACGGAACCGAAGACTCGCCGGCTACTAAACGTTTACATAGGTGCACAGAATAGGTACCTAAAAGCGAAAACAGACTACATGCCGCACACACTAACATCTGCCTAGGAGGGGTACGACGTTTTTTCCTGTCACCCAGCGTGCATGCTGTATATAAAAGTGGACGTGGACAAAAAGTTGTTGACTAGACAGTTTTTATTGTCCTTAGCGTGTTTTCGCCCTATTGATAGGTATATGGTGAACATGAAAACTGCTGCATTTTCTAGAGCACCCATCCGTTTGATTGATGTATTTTGACATGTCAACAATCAGCCACTAATTGAAACGACAATGCTGCAGTGAGCAGTTGATCGTTTAACAATGTAGAACGACTGCTCAAACAATCGTTGTGCTCAGAGCGTGCTGGGTGCATATTACCATCGCTTAAAGCCGTATTATTTTAATATTGTTGGCGTTAGTGTTTAAGAATTATAATCCTTATTTTAGGTAAGTTACGTGATATAAAGCTGCCATTTTGAAATAATTCTGCTGCTTAAGCCAAGCGATGGTAATAAGGCCCCTGGACTGCTTTAGCGGTCTCGTGTTTGATTGTGAAATTGATAGTAGTATATTATAGTAAATAACCAATGCAGCCGCTATTTGTATTTGAGATGGTCAGTCACGCCTGACTGCTGTAAACAGTATAAAGCTGCCTGTCTATGGTCGCTTTTAAAACTAAAGATTTTATTATATTTGTGTTCCAGGATATTAACTCAGGGGGTTCACGGAGAAAAAAATACTACAGAGACAATATTTCTATATATATTCGGTCGTAAGAGAATAACATAAACATTTTCATTAATCAGCCAGACAATATAAAATAATTTGCGTATGCGCCGCGTTAGCGGGCCGCTGAACGAGCAGGGTCGGTTCATATTGTATTATTTACTGTTCCGCAGAGGACAACTTTTTAATGGCGCGATAACAGACCACCCGAGAGCGAGGTTCGCGTTAAATCTCAAGCTCATAAATACGTTATGTAAACCCACCCTAATAATTAGTCGCGGTTACGGCGTGTAGTTAAGTTTTATGGATCCCGTTGAGGCTCTAAGTGGGAACGAAAGCTCGGAAAAATGTTCTTTAATTTGTCTGGCTGCGTTCGGAGGCGATGAAACGGAAATTGTTACGTTTATTCGGAAAGTCTTTCATCTCTAGTAACCAAGGCCACAGTAGTAGAGGGGTTATAAAGTTTTGATTCCTCCATTTCATATGAGAAAAAAAATTATTGGTACCTGCCATAAAATAGTTTAAATCATTATCATTTACCTTTTTGTAACAAAATACTTTCCGAAAATTTTCAATACTTTTTCAATTTTTTTTAATGCAATTTCGTGCATGCAAATTACAAGAATTGTTTCGTTAAAACGACAAGCGACAAAGAAAAACTAGTTTGCTGGTTTATAGTGTTTTTTTTTGGAGGTTTTATGTTTTTACATCTTTTGACACTTCCAACATCCACCAATACGAGATTACTATCCTAGTTTTCTTAATAAGTGATTCAGATTCGGATACTTTCTTTGCATAACTTTTCCACCCCCTCTGAAAGTACCTGGCTGCGCCCCTGTCAGTTACCCTTTTATTTTTCCGTCGTTTTAATGCGATTGGATTCCCGTAGATGCTTCGCAGCGTGGAGATCGCATTGAATATGTATAATTTAGTCTGATTCTGTGCCAACCTTCGCTTTCTTTGCCCTTAAGCTTTTAGAATATTGGGGAAATCAATTCGCGTTGAACTCACGTATCGCGTGTAATAAGTGTAGATTAAAATTACTCCTGGTCGTTTCGACTGAAGCCTAAGACGGAAGATAAAAGGATTGAATGATTTTCGTGGTTTGAATGTGTGTGTGTGTGGTTTGAAATTTGAATTGAAAAAGGTCACGTGGTGTGAGATAAGTAGGTCTGAACCAGTCTGATGTATGGAAAAAAATGTCTTGTGATTTTTTTTTTGGAAATTCCATTAATTTATCTTACGAATTATGACTTACAATGGTAATGGTTACAATAACGTAGAGGTCGACAATTTAACAATCGTCTCATTATAATTGATATTTAGAACGTGATGGTATTTTTTGTTAGAAATATACAATTTATATTTAGGTGCTTATGCCGACTTATTTCATAGATTACCTCTTTGCGAAGCCTAATTAATGGATGAGAGAACCCCTGTAAAATTGCGTTAAGTTTACATACTTTCAGTGTTTGTCTGAAAGTGAAACTTAATGCATCTTTGATGATAAACAGAGCGTCAATAAGGGTGATTTTGAGCATACGAGATGAGTCATTGATAAGGAGCGCGTGCCGGTCGCCATGGAGGCGGCGACGCGGGCCGCGCGGGAGGGGCGCGGAGGGCGACAGCGTGGACACAGTACCTGGCACTGTCGCTGCACGCCAACTCTGCTCTCAGCGCACGCTGCACGGTCAGTTCCTCAAGTTCACAACTCGCGTTTGAAGCGACTGGCGGAAGCTCGTGAAGCCCGTGCTGCTCGAGTTACAAGTACGAAGCGAGATACGGAGTCATGCGGTCAGCCAAAAGGACACAAACCTACTGGCGAGCTGGGTGTTGGAGTGCGGGCGGGGCGGCGGGCGGGGGCGCGCTATTGGCCCGCCGGGGCACGCCTCCGACGACGTCGGTGCCGCCGACGACGCCGCGCCGTCGCTCCGCATCACACCACTTCTTCCTCACCTACCTAGGCCTACCATACTTCCTTCCGCCGAAACTAGGACAGGATCATCCCAAGCAGATATAGCTTACCAAGTTCGACCTTGCGACTTTGACATTGAATACTGATTACTAGACACGTAACTCAAATTTAAAATATTGCCTCTTACTTATAAGTTTACCAAAAATAAGAGAGCATATCAACTAATTTACTAACGTAATGTGAGACTGATTCTAGCCTAGTAGTTTAGATGCCCGGCTTCCTATTCGGGTGGTCGGGAGTTCGATCCCCTGCAGGTTTTCCTTCGACCTTATCGGAGCTTTATGCAGTTAAATATCACTCGCTTTAACGGTGAAGGAACACATCGGGATGTAAACTGCGTTACTTGGAGTTCTTCATGATCTTCTCAAAAGTGTGAAGTTTACCAATGCGCACTGGTCAGCGTAGTGGACTATGGCCAAACCCTTCTCATTCTGAGGGGAGACTCGTACTCAGTAGTGGACCATCGATGATGAATGTGAGACCTTTTCATGAATCATTATCCTCTCTTCATTTAGATTAAAGCGGGTACTTATTATTTCAGAATGCGTCAACACTTCGTCAAGTCTCAGAAAAGTCATGAAACAACCGACTAAAATATGTTTTAAAACTGGGACACATCCAGACAAACCGAAAAACATGGCAAAGCTAACGACTTTAAGCAAGAAACTCCTAAGTTACTCACCGTCTTATTAAACAAAACTTTAAAAATGCATAAACTTTCCGGAGTCTCAATAAAATGCGCACAAACGATGCATTTCCGGAATGAAGTATAAAATCTATACTACGAAGTTTAGTCGATTCGTAGCACCCAAAACGTAGCACCCAGAATAGATACGGTTTCGTAAAACTGAAAGTTCGACGTGCATTGGTGTTTTTTGCTCCATTTTTCGACCAGCCTGATGTTATTACACTAAACCATATCGTATTTTTAGTTGCGCCCTGTGGTTGCACCGCATATACGCAGTGCTTTGATGTTACGTAAAAGTTTTCATTTTAGTTCATATAAAATATTTTACATCTACTATGAATCAATTTCTTATTAAATAAACTGATTCATTAGTCATACTACCTAGAATCTAGATGATGCCCGGGCCGTCGTCCGCGTGGAGTAAGGTTTTGAAATTCCCGTGGAAACTCAGTGATTTTCCAGGATATAAATTAGGATACGGATCCTAGATTTCCCAAGATTTTCCTCGATTGCAAGCCTATCACGCAATAAAAAAAAAACGGCCAAGTGCGAGCCGGACTCGCGCACCGAGGGTTCCGTACTCAAGAAGTAGGTATAATTACCTTTGTTAATGAACCGCAAAACTAACTTTGTTTGTAGAGGTTTACTGTTAATATCAAAAAATTACGTTTGTTGTATGGGAGCCCCCCTTTAATATTTACGTTATTGCTATTTAATTATTTATTTTGAAAGGTAATATACATATATTCTGTGAAAATTTGAACCGTCTACCTGTTACCGTTTTTAATATTGAGCAAAAAAATACGAAAAAAACACGTTTATTGTATGGGGACCCCCCTTAATATATATATTTTTTTAATTTTTAGTATTTGTTGTTATAGCGGCAACGGAAATACATCATTTGTGAAAATTTCAGCTTTCTAGCTATCACGGTCTATGAGATACAGCCTGGAGACAGACAGACAGACAGACAGACAGACAGACAGACAGACAGACAGACAGACAGCGGAGTCTTAGTAATAGGGTCCCGTTTTTACCCTTTGGGTACGGAGCCCTAATTAGTAATAGGGTCCCGTTTTTACCCTTTGGGTACGGAACCCTAAAAATTATACCCTTCCCCAGGATGCAACCTTTCTGTGTACCAAATTTCATCGAAACAGATGAGCCGTGAAAAGGTAATAGACAAGCAAACAGATAAACAGACGGGCACACTTTCGCATTATCTGCTATTAGTTAGTACCAAAAAATTATGTCCTTCTAATAACATAATTGTTGTAACGCTTAATTAATTAAGCGTTACAACAAGTAAATGGCGTAATAACAACAATGAAATTATCTTCATTGTTAATATTAACATTTAATTAAAATTCCCATTAAAAATCAGCGTAAAAGTACGCTCGATTACATTTGCTTCCCATTTCATCGAGCCTCATTATTTGCACAAGGCTCTATTAATGTAGGAAATGAGGCTACGGCGCTGGAATTCGAACCAGTGTACACTGTACAGGCATGTGCAGGGAGCTTAAGCAATTTGCTCACGTGCTCAAGTAACTTTAGCTCGACTAGTCTGCCTCAGTGTCAGTACAAAATTGTTCGGCTTTCTAACAAATGTGATCAAACCCCTGATTGTGTTAGAAAATCGTAATTTTGTTTACAGTTATGATTTTCAAACGGCCTTCGGACTGTTCAAGGAATGCGTAGATGCTTACAAATAGTTTTTTTTTATCCACTACAAGTTAGCCCTTGACTGCGATCTCACCTGATGGTAAGTGATTAAGCAGTCTAAGATGGTAGCGGGCTTACCTGTTAGGGGCATGGCAGTTATATTAAACCCATACCCCTATTCGGTACCTACACGGCACGACACGGAGACCACCCACCAATAGCTCACAGTTGTATGAGCCAACAGCGCCCACCACTGCGCCAGAGAGGTCGTCAATCGCATTGGGCCATTGTTGACTGTTGTAAAGTCCCAATAACTTATCCCGATGACCCGGTGACAGCGTCGCTAGTAGATATGAAAAAAACATTTAAAAAAAACTTTACTGGTATAAAAATTAGTTCCAATTTTGGCCACCGGGTCATATAAGTTAGATGGACTATACAAAGCTCTATTGAAGTTGGGTATAACGCAACGGCGCGAGAACAAGATCTGGTGCACGAGCAGTGGAGGACTGATGCTAGCAATCCGCTCACGTGCACTGCAAAGTAACTTTAGCCCGACTCAGGTCTTTGGGCTCAAATTGTTGGCGCTCTAACAAATAATTAGCTATCTAGCAAATTTTATGCAGCGTTCTGGGAAACTGTTTTGCAATTAACAGTAATAAATAAAATAGTGTATAAAAACCAAACCAAACCAAATTCGTTGTTGAAAATTTAGCAATTATGTGCATAAACACATTGATAAATTCAAGAAGAAAAGTTAAGATTATTTGTGAGATGGTGATAATGAAAAAAAACCCCCGGCTGAGTATGTTGTGGGCTCTTCTCAGACCAGAGCGCGTTTGGAACCCTCGTAGCATTAGTTTTATGATACCGTAACCAATTATCACCATCATGTTTTTTCTAAGTAAGTAATTTTTAACGTCAATAAGTGTACCTATAGTGTACCTAAATTGAATAAATGATATTGACTATTGACTATTGAAAAAAGAAACCGGAACGCTTATTTATTATTATTGGTGTTATAGCCCCCATACATTTATGACTATACATATTTTATTTATTTTTATTTTAAATATGAAATACACTTTAATTATTACACTTTAATAAAACTGTATACGGTGTCACGAAAACCCGTTCGGGTCTATCCGTCCATCGGCATTAATCGCAGCACTCGGAATTTTGCTTAAATATAATATTAATAGGAGAATCAGCCTAACTACCTGTAGATAGTGGCGCCATCGGATAAACGTCTATAAAACGCGCGTACTGTTTTGGCGCCAATTCATTCTTTATTCGCCTTTTGAGCTGTCATTATGTCAAGTTGAGAGACTCGCAATGAGTCATAATTGTGTTTAGATTAAAGTTCCTTTTTAGTTATTTTATGTCTGATATGTTGAAATCGTTCACTAGAATAAATTGTGGTGTGTCATTTGCTTTTATTTTTACTTAAAACCACTTCTGTTTCCTAAAACTAATTTTTTGTCAATGTATATAAATGTGATTGTATACTGTCGACATATTGTGAACCGTTCAATGTTCTGAGTGTTAATTTTTGAAATATTCATTGTATTTACGTATTCTTGTCTCTTTCTTGTAGTTAGGTTAGGGTTCGATATAAATAACCTGGTTCGTTAGGTTCTATCGGGTTAATATATCTACATAACAGATTACAATGTACCGAAAAATAATGCGTTAAATTGTAAGTAGTTCACGTGTTACGGTTCTCAATCTTTCGACAGTTTATCGAGATAAAAAGCGTTAGATTGCAATGTGGCGGTTTTCACAATCTTACGGTGACATAAATATTACGTTTATATAAAAGATAAAAGAAAAATTATACTTCACATCTGATAAGCAATGAGGCTTTATTCAATCAGCTGCAGTTCTTCTACAATGAAGTTTGGATAGCCAAACCTTAAATTTTTCAAGCTTGGAAGATTGAAAATATGTAGCATGAGTTATAGGAAAATTTACTACTTGTTTTCATTTCGATAAACAATGGCAACGACGAGAAATATGCTTAGAACGGTTGTCATAAAAATGCAGAATACTTATTTTGCATACAGCAAATGTAACGTAACAACATTGAAAGAACGTTTCGAAATCCTTCCAAAGTGTAAATTTAAAAGTTCCAGAGTGCAATAGTACTTCAAACTGTTTTGCGCCGTAGTTTCGCACTGTCTGCCTCCATGATATATTGTACGTACTGTTAAGTGGCATGCAAAATGTATTTATACTTTGTACTTCCTTACGTCGTTATGGCAAACGTCCAAGTAAAACAATCTTCCGCCGGCCAGCGATAACGGCACTAGCTACGATTTTATGATGTGACATTGCAATAATTATTAACAATGACTAGGTGCAGTACCTAGTCATTATTAATAGTTGCTAATGACAATAAGAATTCTAATTGTAAAGGAAGAGAAGAGAAAGGACATTGACCAGCGCCCATACAAAGTTCGCCTAAGAACCAACAGTCATAAAACATACATTATCTGATTCAAAATAACGTATAAATACTATTGTAAGTAGATGTTAAACATCGGACACTTCAGAGAATTTATTTATTTCCAAAAATATTTTCAATTTTAAGGTTTCCGACTCAATCGGCTTCAAAAATAAATATCATCTTTATCCAGCTGTAATAAAGCTGTAAACAGTATGTAGAAAAGACAAGTTTCATAAATATTAAATAGAATTAGACAAAAGATAAATATTAATTTATTGTACTTTCAATAGATGGCGTTGCGAGATTCAGAATACTAGCGCACTCAGCGCTTCAAGCTGTTTTTATCTTATTTCTTAAGTTACGGAACCAGCGCTCAAGCGGTGGTATTGTTTATTATTTTAAACTGTAAGTTATTTATCTGTGGATAATAATCGATAGACGGAAAAGTACTGTAATCAATTTGATACCCATTTATTTAAGTATTTTTTAATTAATTTGAAGTGTCCGTTGAATACTAATATTTGGAATGAAGGTTAAAAAATAAGCTAAGAATTACTGTATATTTCAACATTATGTTGATTCTTAGGCGAATTTGGACATTGTCTTTTCAATGAGTAGTTTGGCAATTATCGGCGATGCACCGACAAATACACCGTTAGACTCATCTATACAAATAATAATAGGAATGCGAAAGTTTGTATGGATGGAGGTTTGTTACTCAATCACACCAAAACGGCTGAACGGATCTGGATGAAATTTGGCACAGATAGATCTGGAATAACACACTTTTTATCCCGGCAAATTAATGAATCCCACGGGAACCATAAAACCTAAACCACACCAAAGACAATATATAAACCAGTATAAGACTGTTCTCTTTATACATTAAATCAAAGCTCGGCCGCCGGCCAAAAAAAAGTCGCCGGTACCTTGTAGTTCTTCGCATTATCTGAGATGGCGTAACTGTGCAAGCTGAAAAATAATTAATAACGAACATAGCTATTGCCATCTAACGAGTAGTAGTTGAATCATCAACTCGATCAAACTTACCTAGTGCCATCTAACGTATAGTTATATATCCATGACTGCCTCGTTGGTATAGTGGTTAGCATGTTGGACTGCGACCATAGATTAATTATAATACAGGTTTATATATTGTCTTTGACTGCGACCGACGAGGTCCCGGGTTCGAGTCCCGGGTCGGGCCATAACAAGTATTGGGTTTTTCTGGCAAGAAATTCTCAATACTAGCCCGGAGTTAGGAAGTTGGCGGTGTTTCAACCCCGTGCCTCGGAGAGCACGTAAACGTGTCTAATTATATATTTTTTTAAAAAAACAATCTTCATCACTTGTTTTTGTGTTTTTTTAAAGTATTTCTTATATATGTTAGTTATTCTTGTTTTTTGATTCTTTCACAAGTCAGCCCTTGACTGCAATTCAACCTGATGGTATTTGATGATGTAGCCTAAGATAGTAGTGGGCTAATAAGAAGGGGTATAACGGCTTGGTACTTATAATAAACCCCAAATCGATTTCTAGGTACGCTAAATCGCTTGGGAGCACTTGGCTTCGCCGGTAGGGTTATAGCTAGCCATGACCGAAGGCTCTAAGCAGATCAGAACTCATGTGCCTATAGTTCTGAAGTAGGTAGACTCTAGCTCTAGAGTAATGGTAAATTTAGTTTTTTTATCAAGTATTTCTTGAATAATGCACAATACCTACTGTAAATATTTTTTCTTGATTATTACCTAAGTACCTACCTAAATTATATCGCCATCAACCAGACTTCTACTGTAATTAGCTAGCTATAAATAAAATAATTATCTATATTATATTTATTTGTTTACATATTTTGGAACCCTGCATGTCGATAAATATATTATTATTAGCTAAATGGCTAAAGAATACCTAACAATTGCCAAACTTAACCTCAAAGATTAATCGTATAGCAGCAGAATCTCAGAGTCCAGAACAAGCGTAGGTCAGCAGTTAAGTAGCAGGATCTCGGAGTCCATTAGTCTTATCACGTTCACAAACAAAAAAAAAACCGGTTAAGTGCGAGTCGGACTCGCGCACCGAGGGTTCCGTACAAACATGTAGGTATATCCTATAAGTAAAAGTTATAGTATTTTTATTCAACTTATCTAATATTTGAATTTCAATTTAATACCTCTACGCGTTCATGCGGAAAGGGGAAGTAAGTTTAAAATTATTAAAAATATTTTTTTTCTTATATGACTAGATGATGCCCGCGACTTCGTCCGCGTGGATTGATGTTTTTTTTTATTCCCGCGGGAACTCTTGAACGCGGAAGCCTATGTCCTTCCCCGGGATGTAACCTATCTCTGTATCAAATTTCATCCAAATCGGTTGAACAGATGGGCCGTGAAAGCGTAGCAGACAGACAGACAGATAGACAGACAGACAGACAGACACACTTTCGCATTTATAATATTAGTATAGTATGGAGTATGGATATAGTATGGAAGTATGGATGTAACTAAAAATTTATGCTTTTCGCAATTTTTCCTTTATCTGTGCTATAAGACGTTGCTTCGTACCAAATTTCAAGATTCTGGGTTCACGTGAAGTGCCCTGTAGGATTTGATTCCCTTGCGAGTGTCGAAATTTGCAGCAAATAATAATAATAATAATAACTTTTTATTTCACGCTTCAACACCCATAACTTGTTAGTAACAATCACTTAACCTATGTTAGTAAAAAAACCGGCCAAGTGCGAGTCGGACTCGCGCACCGAGGGTTCCGTACTCAAGAAGTAGATAGGTATAATTACCTTTGTTAATGAACCGCAAAACTAACTTTGTTTGTAGAGATTTACTGTTAATATCAAAAAATTACGTTTGTTGTATGGGAGCCCCCCTTTAATATTTACTTTATTGATATTTAAATATTTATTTTGAAAGGTAATATACAAGTTAATATTCTGTGAAAATTTGAACGGTCTACCTGTTACCGTTTTTAATATTGAGCAAAAAAATACGAAAAAAACACGTTTATTGTATGGGGACACCCCTTAATATATATATTTTTTTAATTTTTAGTATTTGTTGTTATAGCGGCAACGGAAATACATCATTTGTGAAAATTTCAGCTTTCTAGCTATCACGGTCTATGAAATACAGCCTGGAGACAGACAGACAGACAGACAGACAGACAGCGGAGTCTTAGTAATAGGGTCCCGTTTTTACCCTTTGGGTACGGAACCCTAAAAAACAACATAAAATACCTAAACTAACCTACCCTGCTCTCAAACCTAAGCCTCGACACATTTACAGGTCTCTTTGAGGCCTCCTCATGAGAATGTGTGCACCATTCCAGCGCCTCCAGAGAGGGCTGTCCAGCTTAGTAGCCAACGTACTGAGGAGGGTGTTGGTGCTGCTCACTAGCCTGCACATCATAGACGCAGCACGCTTGCGCACGATCGCGTAGAAATCATCCACGCGAGCGTCCGCGAACATGGCCGACGCGCTGCAGTGTCGAGGCCTCCTCAGCACCGCCCTCAGCACATTGTTATATTGAACACGCAGAGCATTGTAGGTCCGCTGCGTATAGTCTATACACAGACTGCACGTGTAGAAAGACGGCAAAGCAAAAACGGCTGTAGATCTTTTGATTGTGTTAGCTTAGAAGTTTGATTTTTTCACAGCTCCAAGGGACAGTAGACCTGAGTAGGTATTTGATATGAATTCCAGCTTGGTACCTACCTCCATGTGTTCCTGAGAAAAAGGGTCTTGACACACAGACGGACGGACAACAAAGTGATCCTCGGGTTCAGTTTTTTTCCTTTTGAGGTACGGAACCCTAATTATTAAAAATATTTTAATTAAATGATATAACTAAAAATTTATGCTTTTCGCAATTCTTCATATTTACCTATCTGTGTTATAAGACGTTGCTTCGTACCAAGTTTCAAGATTCTAAGTTCACAGGAAGTACCCTGTAGGTTTTGATTCCCTCGCGAGTGCAAGAAAAATCGAAAATTTGCAGCATAAACGGCTGTATCTTTTGATTGTGTAGGCTTTTAAGTTTGTTTTTTTCACAGCTCTAAGGGACCGTAGACCTGATTGATATGAATTTCAGCTTGATACCTCCATACGTTCCTGAGAAAAAGGGTCTTGACACACAGACGGACGGACAACGAAGTGATCCTATAAGGGTTCCGTTTTTTCCTTTTGAGGTACGGAACCCTAAAAACACAAGAAACGCACAATTCACTGAGCCGGCACCATAGATCTTACTCTTACTAATATTATAAATGCGAAAGTTTGGATGGATGTATGGAGGTATGGATGTTTGTTACTCAATCACGCCCCAACAGCATAACGTATCTGGCTGAAATTTGGCACAGAAATAGATTATAGTCTTGAATAGGTAGCAAGAGTTTCCGCGGGAACAACAAAACCTCGATCCACGCATACGAAGTCGCGGGCATCAGCTAGTTAATTATAATACCAAGTACCAACCTGGTTTATAAGTATATCGTCTTTGGCCGGCACCAAAACAAGAGGAAAAAATTATTTTAGTGTATCGTCAGTTTGTGACGCCATCTATAGGAATGCAGCATAACTGCATGGTCCACTAGCTGATTATAACATAAGAATACACAGAACTTGTTTCAAATCGAATTACTTCTGCAAGTTAATTTTGTTAAAATGAATTGAATGTAAATTTGCTATTTGCTTAAGTGATTTTATCAAATTTTTGTATTTTGATAATTTTATATAAATAATTAATACAAACTGAACCAAGAAAATACGATATTTCACCGATTTTACTATAATCATTTGTCGAGCGAGCCTGGTAGCGCCACCTATCGATAGTATTAACCTAGAAAAATTTTTATATGGGAGTTAGCAATCTATACTTGGTTTATAATTAATCTATGACCACACGGACGAAGTCGCGGGCATCGGCTAGTGTGTCATAAAAATATGAAAGCAACATTAGTGAACTATGAACTAACATCAATAAGCTTACTTCTTGACAGCATCATTCCAAGATTCATATGAAATAAATTGCCTCTCAGTCGATATTCGGGAAGGGTCAATGAGGCGTGACTTTGACGAGGGTTAGCCTGGTGCGGCAACAATGAACAAAATGCAAGGGAACCGTCTTCGAGCATGTTTAACAAGACACGATTCAGGTGGACTCCCTCACAATCCATCCCTCGGTAGAACACTTGCAGAAAAGATTACAATTTAGGATGTTATACGAAATGTTCACATTCGTTGACTCGTGTAATGTATCGTGTTACTGCCACATTGTGGCTAATTCTATTGTATACAATGTCTATGTCACCGTAAGATTGTAAAAACCGTTAGATTATAATCTAACTCGTGAAATTGTAAACTGTCGAATGATTGCAATATAACGGATTATTTTTCGGTAGATTGTAATCTGTTAGGTTTATTAACCCGATAGAAACTAAGTGCCCCACTAAGGGCACTACTTGATTATTTATGTCGAACCCTAACCTAACCTAAAAGAAAGAGACAAGAAAACGTAAATACAATGAATATTTCAAAAATTGACACTTAAAACATTGAACGGTTCACAACCTTTCGACTGTTTACAATCTTTCGAAAAAATAGCGTTAGATTACAATCTTACGGTTTTTACAATCTTACGGTGACATCTACACTAAATTTTAATTATTATTATCTGAAAGTGATATGGCAATTTTAAGCCTGTCGTTTTAGTTTAGAACTTGTGTATTACAACAGAATCAACCACAATGTGAATCAAATCGAAATTTCGTCCATAATTTAAAAAATAATCTTATTATAAACTAGATTATGCCCGCGACTTCGTCCGCGTGGATTAATGAAAATCAACTAGAACTTTAATTCGCTATAATCCGCCACAGAAGGCAAATCTATGTGGTACAGTGCTTATCTCGAACCTGATGCCTGCGACACACAACATAAACCCTGAAAAATACCCTCAATACGTTTCACTCCGATAGAGGAGCATCTTCAGCAGATGTTTCCTTTAAAATGCACAATTTTAAAGTCATCAAGTTGCCTTTACAATCGTGCATTGTAAAGGCATACCTCGCCTTCGCCGTCGCCCTCGCATTCGCTCTCGACCTCACCCTCGCCGTAGCCCTCGCTCCCGCCCTTGCCCTCGCCTTCGCCTTCGCCCTCGCCCTCGCCCTTGCCCTCGTCCTCGCCCTCGCCGTTGCCGTCGCCTTCGCCCTCGCCATCGCCCTCGCCCTCGCCCTCGCCCTCGCCCACACCGTCGCCCTCACCCGCGCCGTCGCCGTCGCCCTCACCGTCGCCCTCGCCCTCCTCCCCTTGCTCTCGCCGTCGCCATCGCCCTCGCCCTCGCCCTCGCCCTCGCCCTCGCCCTCGCCCTCGCCCTCGCCCTCGCCCTCGCCCTCGCCCTCGCCTTCCCCTCGCCCTCGCCCTCGCCCACGCCGTCGCCCTCACCCGCGCCGTCGCCGTCGCCTTCGCCCTCGCCCTCGCGCTCGCCATCTGCAAAATTTGAGCTGTGCGTTCATCAGTCAGTCAGTCATTCAGACAGGGTGTCTTCCATCCTTGCTTCTATATATTAAAAAATCATAAAGCTCCCATAGGATTAGAAAAAACGTAAATCATCATCAATCCACACGGACGACTTCGTCCGTGTGGATTTATGCGCGGGCATTATTAATATAAATTAAAACTTTATCACTCAGTTTTAACCAGCGCCTGATCTATCCTCAGTGGGTAATTGATTACACTATAATATACAAAAATCACTAAAGGGTTTAGAAGGGGACAAGGTTCCCAATATTATGATAACAGATAAAAGCGATGCAGCGTATATTTTCACGGGTGAGCGACTTCCAACCCTTGTCACTGTCGCGGCATTTTATCAGTGTTCATAATAAACTGCAACGTGCTTTATACTACGTATTTTTTTTATTCAAATTATTTCAAAGTGGCCTTTTCAAAATATTAGTTTGGATAAATGAAATAGAGATATTTTTGCATCCAAGATCTTATAAGTTTCTGGACTCAAAGGTTTCTGATAGTAAATTATAGTTATCTCTTTAGTGTGTAGGAAGATTAAAATGTTATTCTTTTCTCAGTAGAACCTGCTTTCCGAGCCGGCAAAAAGCTCTTGACGTAGCAAAAATGATGTAGGTTTAGGATACAATTTGTTAAAAAAAAATTACGAAACGGTACCGATATACCTTCTCAACATTTTGATAAAAAATGAAAACTGTTAATACTTGAGAATCTGTTCTTAGCTAGTTTTAATGCAGACCTTAGCTAAAGAAAGAACCTATCATTCTACAAGCCAAGTTCGTCACTCGCTTAGTACTTACTGCGTTTATCCATTAAAAAGTGTTATTTAAAATCAAAGAGAGTAATCAAACGGTAAACTGGTAAACATTAAAATAAATCACCTGCGTATGCATTTTATTCTTCAATTTGTGCGATACAATTGTGATCATTATTATTAAAAAGCGGTGTAGCATCCACTGTGACGGGTGAGCGAGCACGGTCCTTATCACTGTGGCGGAATATTGTCTGCTTTGGTATTGAAGTGCGATACACTCAACTGCGCTCTCTTATTGCAAATAATATAAATATTATGACTTTCCACGCTTTTTATGAACTGTTTAAGTATACTCTTTCCGATGGCTGATGTAAATTAATGAATTAGTTTGAATTTCTGAGGCTTTAAAAAATCCATACTAATATCCATACTTCCATACTAATATTGTTAATGCGAAAGTGTGTCAATCTGTCTGCTATGCTTTAGCGGGCCACCTACTCAACCGATTTTGATGAAATTTGGTACAGGGGTAGGCTGTATCCCGGGGAAGGATACAGGTTACTTTTTATACCGGAAGATAATAGAGTTCCCGTGGGAATCAAAAACCTGAAACCACGCGGACGAAGTCGCGGGCATCATCTAGTCAAGAAATAAACTTTTTACGAAAGTTACGAGAAACTGTTAAAAAAAATTGTGTGTGTTAGCTCCGACGCACGAATGGAGTTTACTCATTACGAACGAAAAGTATTACCATGGAAACATAAACAAGCGTATCTAAGTTTCCATAGAAACGTAGTAAATAACGTAACGAAGAAAGTTTGATTTTACTCCCCACACATTTCCATACCCCCCGGGCTTTATATAATATGAAGATCGATTCTTATTGAGGTAAACTCCAAAAGAGCATTCATGAGATACGCGAACGTATGTGTGGCTATTTTGTTTTGTTTTGATATACGAACAACTTTAAGAAGAAAGTAAGACCTAGCTCCCGTACTCTCAGCTCGGAGTTTTCATTAAACCTCCTTTACAGCACCCCTACATAAAAGAACAATTTTTCCCAGTTGGAAAATCTCGATGCAGCCGCATTAACGCTTTTATTTGCTTTGTTACTCGAAAAAACTTATTATTCCACTTTTCTCACCCGGCGAATTACATTATTCTCTGGCACTTCTATTTAAAAGAACCATTTAATGGTTACCTTCCATATTTGTACCTAATACCTACCTACTAAGATTCAGATGAAAAACTTAGTTAGAAACTAATTCTGTTATCAGATTAGTTATAACTATTAAATTCTGTAACTTTTTTTTTTTGTTAACTATTACATGTACACGCATACTTGACAGTTAACATAATATAAAATAGTACTGCTCCAATTATACGAAAACCTTTTTACAACCAAGTTATTTACCGTATGTAAAATAAAAACCATGGTAAAATAATTCTACTACAGACATATTCATACAAAACCACTTTAACTGACTGCCATTAAAACAAGTTGAAAACGGTCATTGTAAGCGGTAATTAATGTAGTAACTCATTAGTCAGCGTTTTTAATACAAAATAATTCCACCACCCCACTTTATCTCTCGTTATACAATTCCCAACTACGCAATAAATTTACTCCTACCTAACTTCAATACGAGTCCGCAAATGCAAATTTGCAATGGTAAACTACAATGGAGTCATCCATCTTTCCGGATTGCTCTTTAACTTTGCTCCCGTAAACACAATGATGTTATAATAATATGAAAACACACGGACGAGTCAACATAAAGAGCTACTAGATACCCAGATTTATTACCAGAATAAAAGGAGGAAATGGTCTAAATTAAAAAGCAATGCCTTGTCGAGACAGAGCGAGCGGAAACAAAGCGTTGGGAATTCATCAAGCTCTTTTGAACTGAGCATTGTGGTCCCGTATTCAGAGACCATTGGCGGAAAGAAAAATCTTGAAGTAGATCGCCACTCTTTGACGCCCCGATGCAAAAAAAGTAATCTCTTTCGCCAGGAAAATCCCACTTCATTACGTCGGCTCCATATAAAGGTATTGAGGATTTTGAAACTGAGTGCTTCTTGTTGAACGCGACCGCTGTTGAATAGATTTAACGAACTTCATTAAAATATGATTTAAATAAGTTTTGAGTGCCGATTTTATTCATATTCAGATTTTAATGTTCAATCGATTACACTTAGTTGAACAGAAATAGTAACGGGCAAGTTATGTTAAAGTATCTGGTTTAATCTAGTATTACTAATAAAATGTAATGGTGCTGCCATACGAACCCAAGCGCGTCTTTCCTGCTAATGTAAAAAAAGTTCAGTGTGAAATTAACCTAGCAGCGTAGCTGGACTATTTTTCTATTATACCTACACCATCTCAACTACATACAATTATTAATAGATACGGACTTTACATAATAATTAATTTAAATTTATCATATTTTATACAGTTTAATCAACGAGTATGTAATTGAACTTTTAATTTTGCATTACAATGGCTTGGTAGTAAATAATAGGCGTCTGTTACTGAGAATACACTGCCTTATATTCCGGTCATAATATAAAGTGTTATATGTGATTACAAACCCCAAATTCTCATTTATTTGTCTGTCTGAGTGTTAATCCAGGCTTATTATTTAAACAGCTAAACTAATTAGATTTGTTTGTAAAATTTTCGCTATCCGGTAGAGTTCGATGTAAAACCTCTTTCTGGCGGTATAGGGATCCACAATGTGAACGCCTATATTTGTCTAAGGATTTATTTACTATTGGCAACTCGATTTAATGATTTAATGATGTAATGCGTTGCTGATACGATTTTTGATAACAATCGACTTTCTTTATGAAGGATTTTTTAATTGATTGGACACATTTATTGTTTGCTCAACATTTTTTTATTGTTTTATAAACATACCCAAGCGTTTAAAAGTATGTACTCGCATGTATTAAAATAAATCATTTATATACAACAGTACAATAAATGTACATGAATCAGTCATGTCATAGAAACCATCCATCGCCAAAGATGTATGGTGCATAGAGAACTATCAAGAAAGCTAGTTTTGCAGCTCCGTGACTATTTTGAAAAGGAAAGTCGTACTTGTAAATTATTACTAGACGACTTACGAAATGTCGGATAAAAGGGCACGTCGCTTCACTATTGTAAAAAAAGATATGCGTCTATGTAGTGTTGCATTTTTTGTCGATGGTTGCCTGTCAATAATTATGACACTACATACTAGGTGTGCATAAGTCAAAATTCTTTCCAAAAAACCGACTTCCAACGCCACTGTAAAGTACAAAATAATTTTGATTTCTACCCACTATGTTGTAAATCGGTTTAGAAACGCGTATTTTTTTTTAAATATATGTCGATGCATATATCGACATATATTTCAAAAAAATACGCGCCGAATTGAGAACCACCTCCTTTTTGGAATTCGGTTATAAATCAAAATAAATCGTTGGACAAAATATAGTTCCTAAACAATAAAATAGTATCGTTACACGTTGTGAGTGCAGTAGCACCTTTACAAGCTGGGATTCTATTTGCAGGAAGCATTCGCTTGTAGGTATAACAGGTGAAGTCCCCTGCGACTTTTGATCAAGATTGATGCATTCGAATTCAACCGAGTTATAGGTAAGTATGTAATGGACGCCCGAAATCATTGTGACAACTGGAGCGGGCGCTTTCAAAGTGATAAATCAAAAATGTAATAAAGAATTCAGTATGGATATTGGTTTTAAAATACTCGTACATGTGGGCATGAAGTATATTTTTCTGGATTAATGGATTATCCCAAATACCTATTATAAATCATCTAATAATAATAATATCCTAAAGTCTTAATCATAGCTTATATAAATATGTATCACAAGTTAGGGTTGAATATGTAGGAAGATATTAACCTTTAACAATAACGCTAACATACTCACACACACACACACACACACACACACACTCACACACACACACACACACACACACACACACACGCACGCACACACACACACACAAACACACACACACACATACACACACACACACACACTATATATATATTTTTTTTCTATAATAATTGTTAACCTTAGCAAATAATTGCAAAAATAGCACATAATATGTAATAGGGAAGACACTAACTCCCATAACACAGTCTTTACTTTTTGGGAGTTCCAAATTATAATTTTGAACCTTTTAATTTTGCAAATAAAGATTTTATTTATTTATTCAACCCTAACTTGTGCTGTATTTATTCTGAAACGTAGGTACTGAGAAGATAACATGACTCAGTACTAAATTACCCGAAACTTATTTTCATGACAAAACAATTTTTAGCGTAAAGGTAAAATATCTTAACGTCATTTTATACTTATTTCTCATGTTCGTGAATTACGGTGTCCACCACAAACCGGAAGTTTTCAAGCGTCACGTCAGTTCCTCTGTCCGCAACTTCGAGATTATGAAAATGCTGTCTCGGAGATATTTTTTCTTCACATAATAATTAATATTTTACACTGATTCATGAGTCTTCCAAAATTTTGTTGTTTTTGTCATCTCCTGAAGAATCTATGCTCCAATCCCAATAGTAAAATGCGCTTTATGTATCTTATAATATCTTTGTAGCAAGGGAAGGTACAAGAGAGGACTGGTGCTCGGAGGACGTGCATGCTGCACGTTTTTCCGTGTTTAAATTAGGTATAGGTATGCATAATCTATGCTTGCTGTTCTATGAGAAATTATCTATTTAGTTCTGTTCTAAGAAGACAAAAGCATTTCAGTACCTCCATAAAGTTCTGCGCCCATATCAAAGAAACTTCGAAGCAAAAATCTGTGAGCCAAAGTACGAAGCGATTTAATCGTTTAAATATGGTAGTGAACGTTTTACTAGCAATCCTACGTTGATACGTATGGCCCATTAAAAACCTATACATGCAAATAAAAGTCGTGTGCACGGATATAAAGTGGTGATCGTAAATGGTGCACGACACATCACTTTGTGGCGCGCGATAAATTGACGTGAAAACTTTCACAGACTTTTTAAAAGCTTTTACATTGATTTCTGCATTAATTATTCATTCAATTTCTTCAATTCAATTATTGAAGGAATTCATTATTTTTAGACTGGTTGTACTTTGGTAATATCATCAGCAACTAGTATGAACTCAAATAATATCCCGTTCGGATATTGAAGACATCTCAAAACGAATCGAAAAAATGCGAGCTGCCAATGAGACTGCCTACAATATTCCAACATCCATGGCCTACAATGGTGTATTACTTTGGAAGGACTTATTACCGGACGAAGATTAATTCCAAGACCAATCGAATAATCCATACTAATAAATACTGTAAATGCAAAAGTATGTCTGTCTGTTTGTGTCTCCCGCTGTCGGTAACTTTCGTAGTGAAATGGTGAAATATAGCAGTTCAATTAGCGTTCCACTTCAGTGAAAACGCATCTTTGTTATAGTTTTCGTTATTGTCTGCTGCACATACGTCCAACCACAAGAGAAAACTCTTGTAAGGTACTTATAGTCACAAACGGGCTTGTCTCTTGTGCTACTTGTGTACCGCTGATTTACCATCAAATCATATCAAATCATCAATCATCAAATATCAAATATCAAATAAATATTATAAATGCGAAAGTTTGGATGGATGGATGTATGGATGTATGGATGTATGGATGTTTGTTACTCAATCACGCGCCAACGGCTGAACGGATCTGGCTGAAATTTGGCACAGAGATAGATTATAGCCTGGAATAGCACATAGGCTTATCCCGGAAAATTGAAAAGTTACCGCGGGAATCAAACAAATTTATCTGTTCAACTGATTTTGATAAAATTTGGTACAGAGATAGGTTGTATCCCGGGGAAGGACGTAGGCTACTTTTTATCCCGGAAAATTGAAGAGTTCCCGCGGGAATCAAAAACCTCAATCCACGCGGACGTAGTCGCGGGCATCAGCTAGTATTATTATAAGCATAATCCATGAATTTAAATAACTCTACTTTATCTTAGCGAATGTTTACTAGTTGCCAACTTACCTATATCTAGAATCTAGATGACAAGTTTTTATTCAGCACTCACGGTTGTCACCTATCTGCTCTTTCAATAAGAAATATAATGAAAAGAGCAGTCATGTCGAGACACGAGTCCTCTAAAATAGTCGACGAAAAAACTTGAATACATCTCGAATGTGAACAATTAATAGCGATTTGGCACCAACCTACGTTGAATTGAAGAGTTTGCAAGTCTCGGACACTCAGCTTCACCTTAATGAAGGCGGGAGAGTCGCGTACGAACTCATTTGTGGAGCGATAAATGAGGCCATTACGAGTACAAGTCTCTTGCAAACTTAGTCTAAGCGACCTGTGAACCTTTGCCCTTAAATCTATGATGCCACTTAGTGGCCATACGTGAACGAGATAATTATTTATTTGAGGTTTACGGTCGTCCAGATACTGTCGTAGAAGATTGGTTATCGACATTTTTAAAATGTATCGGATATTTTGAGTCTTTATTAAAGGTAATGGACCAATATTATTTTATCGAAGAAGATTAAATTAGGATGAAGTTTGTTTCAAACTTATTTGACAGTAGGTACATAAATAGAACTAGAACCACGTAGTTTTTAGATAGAGCTCGTTAACTTTATGCATTCAATAAATTCGAAATTAACGCATAAGTTAAGCCTCCTTAAACTTTAATCATGACGAATCAGTAGAAAATGATGACGCAAACATACCTTCAAATCTTTTGGTTGTGCTACAGAAAGTAAAGCACCTGAGAGTAGACATAATCGGATTATCGATGCTGTTCCACTAGAGAAAAGGATTTGTAGCAAAATATGTTTGTAAAACCCTCAATAGGATCGATTTATTTTCATAGCTCAGCTCGTTGAAGCCTTTTCCTTCAGTTGAGTTAATCTGGGCTATGAACACACACTACACCACAGGTAGGTGGCCACTATAGCATATGCATATGTCACCGTAAGATTGTAAAAACCGTTAGATTATAATCTAACTCGCGAAATTGTAAACTGTCGAATGATTACAATATAACGGATTATTTTACGGTAGATTGTAATCTGTTAGGTTTATTAACCCGATAGAACCTGAGTGCCCGGCCTGGGGCCGGGCACTACTTGATTATTTATGTCGAACCCTAACCTAACCTACAAGAAAGAGACAAGAAAACTTAAATACAATGAATATTTCAAAAATTGACACTTAAAATATAGAACGGTTCACAATCTTTCGACTGTTTACAATCTATCGAAAAAAAAGCGTTAGATTACAATCTTACGGTTTTTACAATCTTACGGTGACACATATAACTTACGCGATATTGTATCGCGTTTCTGTCTCGTCGTCCGCGTGTCGAAAATACGCCGTGTGCATAATATGCTGTAAAGTGGCATATAGGTAAGTAGATAATTGGTGCACACGCAATTAGGACAATGCTATTAGCCGAATTTAATTTAGTTCATGAAAGAGTTATGACCGTAGCGACTGAATAAACTAACGGAAGGTAAATAAACATGACTCATTGCAATGTTGTTTTCCACTTGATTATGTTAATGATGTCGAATTTTATAACATTTTCTGTTACGCAAATATATTTTATCGATTAATTATACGTACCCTATTGATTAAAGTTACCTATTGAATAAACTAAAAAAAATCTAAATTATGGTGATTTTGGTGGCACGAATAATTAGCATATAAAATATTATGATGACAACAGCTTAAATTAGATGAATATTATTTTATTTTAATTTCCTATTAATGATCCAAAATAAATGGACATAATATTTTACTTAATAAATTTTAAAAGGCTGTGACATACAGACAGGCAAACAGACTAGACGAAACAATAAGAGTTCTTCGTTTTCCTTACCTACCCTAATAATTGTACCTTGTATGCAATGCTTTTCTCGAATTATTCTGAGATGTACTTGATGATATCGTTCACGTGGATTTAAGATTTTGGAAAATCCCGTACGAACTGTTTGATTTTCCGGGATAAAACAGCCTATGTCCACTGCATATAGTATACAACCTATGTTTGTACTTACATAATTTTGTAACAATCGGTTAAACAAATGGGTCGCGAAAACCTGGCAAACAGACATATACTTTCCCACTAATAATATGTGTGTGGATGCTGTATTAGCTACTTTAGTACTTAAAAATAATGAGATCTCTTACTGACTACATAATTTAAGTCGTGGTGCAATATGTTAGTTCCGATCTTCAGCAACCGGAAGTTCTTCCCGGATTATGGTAATGTTGTCTCGTAGACATTTGTCTTTGCGTAATGCTCAGCTACTTTTGTGCACCCACGGTGTTACGCTCTGAAGGCTTCCGTCTGCATTATTTATTGTTTCGGTAGGAGAATTTTGTCATTCATATGTAGTTCATTTCTCACTTTTAAATTAAGTTAGTTATACCTCCTAGACGATAAAGATTCAAGTACTGACTATGACTAGAAGACTATTACATTAAAGATATATTTGTACATCTGATGTAGAGCAAGATATATAACAAAAAGTATAGCCAGAATAATTGTATTCATAATTTCGTAATTATCGAATCGTCCTTCAATCACGCTACAACAGAGCAACTGATTAACGTGAATTTTTTACGTAGTAAAGAAGAATAACCTGGCTACTTTAATCCTGGCAAAAGAAAGGGCTCCCCTGGAATTTTTAGAACAATTTCGATTTTATAAGTCACTGTCAAGCTCTTCAGAGTTACTCTTTCCCTGTTCGTTTTTATCTGTGAACAGAGTTAAGGGCATCATCTAGTAAAAGATATGCCCAACATTCAACATATATAAAAAACACGTCTATAATTTAGATTTTAGAAGATCATTTATTCGCAATTTACAAAAACCCTATCGTGATTTCCTGCAGTAAAAAAGTAAAGCATCATAAAGAACAAATGCAGTTGTGTAATATTGGGAAACCCGTATTTCATTTATTAACATAAATCGACGTTTGCATTGCAGTTCATCGACACGCGCGTTTCCAAGAAGCAGGCGCTATAGCGTGCTATACACTGGCACCAGCGAGGCGCCATGTTCTGTTACCTTGTAATTATTATAACAACTGAGCGTCTAAAGGTATTTTAGGGGGTACTCAGATACAGTGTGATTTTTAAGTAACAGACTCATTGATACATACAGGATAAATTCATCAAGCTTTATTTTAAACTGGAAAAACAACGTCAACGTCAAAAGCACTCGTCTGAACGGGGGCTAGAGTTGTACTTAGATATTCTTGTAAAAAAATTTTTTTGAAAGAAACGATAAAGATTTTTTTCAATAAATTTGAATTTTTACACTGACTTTAAATTCGCCAAACCAACGCTGGTGTAGTGAAATTATAACCTTAAATCCACTCATCCATGGAAGAGAACATCAGATTGTAATTTGATATATAAATAAAATGTTCGGCGGCGTTCGTGGACTTCGCGGTGCGAATGGCGAGCGAGCAAGATGTGCGATCAGGTTTAACCCTTCTTGATGATGAAAGCACTCGAATAAAATCGTCAAAGTTTTTGAAAATTTAAAGATCCTTAACAACATTCGAGCACCGCGTCTAGAATGGTTTGTTAGAACATCTCGAATATGAACAATTAATGGCGTTCGCAAATTTGGCACCAGCCTACACCGAGTTGGAGCGGAGTTCGCGAGTCCCGGACACTCAGCGCGCTCTTAATGAAGGCGTGAGAGCTCCTCGTGAACGTACTCGTTTGTGGAGCGACAAATGAAGCTACTACTAGCACAGCCCAAGGAGATATTTCATTCAGTCGGTCGACAGATTCGTTCTGACAGAGCTCTCACGGGATCACGGGGGAGGGATTGTATGAACAATTTTGCGGATAGTACTGGATCAGTTTTTAAGATAAGTAGATTGGAGGTGCTACAACTGTAAAGCTCTTTTGCAAATAACTAGAGCGTCGTCCTACTGTATGTTCTTACGCTGAGGTACGCATACTTGAAAACTTAGGAAAATTATGCATATTTTCAGCATTTAGGAAAATATTTGGTTTCATACCTTGTAAATCGTAAAAAATACATCATGTTTTCAATACCTACTTACTTTAGAATCATTTCAGTCCGTTTAGTGATCTGGGAAATATATGTCAAGGCAAAACCTCACTACATACAGGACGTCCGCGAAAAACGCCTGCGTCGTATGGAAATCCGTTTTGCGTGCGTTACACGAAAATCCGCACACGGTGTTTTGACTGCCAGACTATTTTTTTAATCTGTAGTGTGCTTTCACCCTTAATTTAAGCCCTTTACCTCTCATGTCAGCAATTTTTTTACCAAACTGCATCAACACAGTAAATATGTTCAATAAATATTCTTTATTTACTTACCGAGGAATGAGCACTGCTCTGATATACCGTCAAGCAATTACGATCATGAAAGAACCAATTATTTAAGCTACTTTTTTCCTATTTTTAATATTGATGATAAATATTAATATTTCACGAGCTATTTTCTTCTAAAGTTTCGAAATCTTTGATTTGGTAAAGTAGATAGATAAACGTCGATAAGCGTGCCTAGCCATTTTGTGTAGCCATCCATGCTAACGCTACGTCGCATATACGCTAATCCTTTGATCCTCGTTGTCAAAACACACCGTTTGATCGTTAAACCTTCAGGTAATTAATTAACAGCATATAGTTGCTGCTAATCACATGGTACTTGCTATGCAAAGCTCCTTCGCACCAGCTTTTTCCCGGTATCTTTTTTTTATTTAACCTGATAGAACAAACGAGATTATTTTGCTCTAATCCGTTAAGACAGATAAATCTGTAATAATTTTATCGTCGTACTATCCATTTACATGCAAAAGTATTGGAAAAATATAATTTTAATTACCTGTATAAGAAAAAAAATCGAGCGAGCATTCAAGCGAGCAAGCAAGCGCTCGATGCTTTCATGCTTAGAATTTTCGAAGATGACTTGTTACTTATCTGGATCCAAGTTTTTTTTCCATGTGAGTTGGATTTTACTCAAACTTAACTCACTGACGTCTGCTGTAGTTTATTTAAGTTTCTTCTCTCCGTCAAAATTCGATCCGAAAAAAATTATGATTTATAATTTTTTACTGGTCTGGTCTGGTCTGGTACAACTGCAAGGCATCGGTCGTTTGTAGTTACCGCCTCATCGGCAAAGACGTACCGACAACCTAATAAGAGTTTTAGTACTGAGAAACCGATTGGGGGTATGGGTTTGATATAACAGCACGGGGTATAGCCCCGACTTACCAAATGGTGGTATGTTAGGGGTATAGCGTGCTGTTATATCAATGAGATCACGGTTGAGGATTAAGTTGTAGTGGAATAAAAACCTTACCTATTACCCAAAAACAATTAAACAGATGCTATTTAGAACGTAACCTTTATATTCGATTCCACAATTTCGTCACCGTACAATTCAGAGTTACATTTACAGGCCCAAATACAAGAGATTTAAGGCCGTGTCGGGGGGCAACACGAGTAAATGTGGCAATTCGTAAGCGACTCGTCCCACAACAGACATTAGCACTAAATGACGTCTACGAAAAATCTTCGCGAAGCCCAGATAAGGAATAGGGGAAGCTTTACTGCGTTGACTGCCTTGGATTTTTTAAAAGTGTAAACTTCGAAACATACATAGCATAATTTAATACGGCATAAGTTTAAATCTAGTTTATGCTTTAGTTTTATATATTTTTTTAATTAATCTTTTAAGGTAACAATTAACCATAAATTTCTGTTGTGAATTAAAAGGGTTGATCGATATCCTTGGAAACCGGTCTTGCAATGGATGCTCCATAAATGAGATCAACTTAACAACTAAAAGGTCTAAAGCCGCCATTAGAAACCAAAACACGTTAGATACTATACTGAGAATAACCATCATCAAGAAACCTTTTTTTTAAAGATTTACCTATAGCATTGGCTCTATCAGTAAAATAGTATCTAATTAATGTTAATTTTTTAATGAAATATTTTAAAACTAGCTGATGCTCGCGTGGATTGAAGTTTTTTAGTTCCCGCGGGAACTCTTTTCGGGATAAATAGTAAAATAGACATAGTAGCCTATGTCCTTTCCCAGGGTACAAACTATCCCTATACAAAATTTCATCAAAATCGGTTGTAGGGTAGAGGGTGAGAGGAAGGCTTACTTGTGGTCGCTGGTTGTAGTTTCAGAGATTGAGGTTACACCGGCCGGCACTTGTAATCACTAATCACTTTGAGTCTTTGTTGTGGTGCGGCGACACTCGCGAGGTTTGATGTGAATTTGCGTTATTTATTAAAAAAAATTAAAGAATTGATTTGTGATAAATTCAATCCACTCTTGTATTGCGGGTTTTTTTTTTATGATTTATGTCACACACTGACGTTTCGACCATAGACGTAGGGAAAAACAGGAGACTAGGAGTGTGGAGTGTCACAGACTAAATATGAAGTGTTATAGAGTAATATGCATGTTCAATATAAACATGTATAAAATATATATATATGAGCAGATATGCGTGTACAACTCCCCCCGCTTAGAGGTAATCCTCTAAACAAAAACGGATTATAAGTAAATTAAATTTATGCGTAGAGTTAAACGTTAAAAATAAAACTGTTATTGCGTGGGCAAAGGACATATCCGGACCACAGGCCTCATGTAGCTCCCAGAACGTGTTCTAACTTTAACTGTTCTAACTACATTGTCCTTGCCTGGATAGAGTTGATCTACAACTCCTAAGGGCCAACAAAGCGGATGCGTGTTTGAGTCTTTTATAACTACAAGAGTTCCAGTAGTTATTGGATTAGAGGGAGTGTTCCATTTTTGTCTCTGTTGCAAAGAGGTTAAATATTCTTGGCTCCATCGTTGCCAGAATGAGCAAGTAATTTTTGAGAGTAATTGATAACGAGTTAAGCGGTTGTCAGGTACGTCAGTTAAGTCTTCAATAGGCAAATATTTTAAGGGTGTAATATTGAGAAAATGATTTGGAGTAAGTGCGGAAATGTCTGATGGATCAGAACTTAAAACACATAATGGTCTGCTATTTAATAAATTTTCAATTTGAATTATAATTGTATTTAATTCTTCATAAGTGAGGATTTGAGTACCTATAACTTTAAATAAGTGTGTTTTTACACAGCGTACATTAATTTCGCTGAGTCCGTTAAAATGAGGTCCATAAGGAGGGCTGTGTTTAAATTGAATACGGTGCTCTGCGAGGCGATTTTCAATAAAGTTTTTATGAGCGTTGGACTGTATGAGAGTGTAGAGTTCATCTAATTTGCGTTTAGAGCCTAAGAAATTAGTGCCTCCATCACTGTAAATCAAGCTTACAGGACCTCTGCGTGAGTTCAATCTTAAAAAGGCGGCAAGAAACAAATCTGAAGTGAGATCTGACACCAACTCCAGATGTACTGCTTTAGTAGTTAAGCAGGTAAAAAGAGAGATATAAGCTTTATGGCTTCTTATGCCTCGACGGCGAGTGTGAGTAACGAAGAAGGGCCCCATGTAATCTACTGCAGTATGGACGAACGCTTTTACTTGCGTCACTCTGAAGTCGGGTAAGTTTCCCATCTGCGGGAATGTATTTTTAGGATTCATGCGAAAACAAATATTACATTTGTGTACACGCTGACGAACCAAGTTTCTGGCAGCAATGATCCAGAACTTCTGTCTGAGCAATGCGAGCAACAATGCGGGTCCAGTATGCAAATTAGTAATATGATAATAATCAACTATTAATTGAGTAATGCGTTCTTTTGAGGGCAATATTATTGGGTGTTTTTGACCAAAGCTTAATTGAGAGTTGCTCAAACGACCACCAACTCGAATGATGTCGTCGTCGAGAAATGGGTTGAGTTTTAAAATTAATTTAGAACAAGATTTATTATTTTTGAGAGCATGAATGTCATGTGAGAAATGCTTGTTTTGAATATAGCGAATTATATAAAGTTCTGTGAAATCTAAATCAGCAACTGTTATAGAACCGCGTGAATTTAAGCGTTTAGAAAATCTGAGTATGTATACCATGGTTCTGAGTAATTTAGACCAACTTGAAAAACGTTCGGCTAAGATTTCAATTGTATGTTGAGTTTTTGAAACAGAAGTTTCAACCTTTAAAACTGTAGTTTTAGATTCTTCAAGATTTTCATTATGAGTGTTTACATGGAAAGTTTTAATAGGCCATTGAGATGTAGGCCGGGTTAACCATAGAGGAGCGTGAAACCAAAGCTTTTGTTCTAATAAATCCTTTGGAGTGATTGGACGAGAAATGATATCTGCGGGATTTTCACAACCATTAATGTGAAACCAATGTTGAGAAGGTAATTTTGAATTTATTTCTGCGATTCTATTAGCGACAAATGTGTGGAATTTATATGCGGGTGAATGAATCCATGTAAGAGTTACTGTTGAGTCAGAAAAAGCATAAATTTTGTGTATTTTGCAGCGCTTATTAAGAGTTTCACGAACGGAATCAATTAAGTTAGTTAAAAGAAGAGATGAACAGAGCTCGAGGCGAGCGAGTGATGTTTTCTTAAGAGGTGCAACTCTGGATTTTGAGGTGAGTAAATGAACAGATCCCGTTGAATTCTCATCTGGGCTCACTCGTACGTATACGGCGGCTCCGTAGCATTTTTCGCTAGCATCCGAGAAACCTATTAACGTGACATGAGACTCAGTAGTCATGCCTATGTGACGCGGAATTTTAATTTGTTCTAAACATGAGAGTTCTTTACAAAATTGATCAAATTGTCGAGCGATCGAGCTGGGTACTGGTGTATCCCAGTCGAGGTTTAATTTCCAACATTCTTGGACGAGAAGTTTCATGAAAGCGGTTACAGGGCCTATAAGACCTATGGGATCGAATAGACGCGCGGTAATAGAGAGAATTAAGCGTTTTGAGTATTCACGAGAATTATTATCGTTAGCGTTAATTTTAAATGTAAAACTATCAGATTTAGGATGCCATTGCATACCTACAATCTTAGTAACATCGTGAGAATCATTATCGAAATTAATTGCGTTTGCGTTTTTATGAGAACGCGGAATTTCATCTAAAAGTCTAGCATCATTGGAGATCCATTTGGTTAAATTGAAACCACCTGAGTTGAACATATCAACCATTTCATGATAAGTCGCATGGGCTTTGTCAAAACCATCAATGGAATTTACGTAGTCGTCCATATACATGTGGTTGGTAGCTTCATTAGCAGCGAGCTGATAGCTGTTTTTGTTATCTTCAGCTAGTTGCCGCACTACTCTCATGGCGAGATAAGGCGAGCTTGAGACTCCGAATGAGACTACAGTGAAATTATATGTGTCTATCGGTTGGTTTGAATCAAATCTAAAGAGAATGCGTTGAAAGGCGTGATGTTTTGGAGTGAGTTTCAATTGAAAATAATGTTTTTCGATATCTGCAGTTACCGCGACTGAGAATAAGCGTAAATTAATTATGAGTTCAAAAATGTTGTTTTGTAAGTTAGGACCTATGTATAATAAATCATTAAGCGATTTTCCTGATGAACTTTTATTAGAAGCATTTAGTACAATACGCGTTTTTGATGTCTGCTTATCAGGGCGATAAACAGCTCGATGAGGTATATAATAATGGTCTATGTCGCGAGAGGGGTTCTCTACCTTTGAGAGATAACCTTTGTCTATGTAAGACTGAATTGTTGCGTTATAATCTTCGCGAAGTGCGGGAGTGGAGTCTAATTTCTTTTCTAATTGAAGTAAGCGGCGTTTGGCGGTCAAGTATGAGTCACCGAGTTGTGCGGGGTCATCTTTAAAAGGTAAATGTACTATGAAACGACCTGTTTCATCGCGGGTGTAAGTGTCTAAAAAGATGCGTTCACATGCCTCATCGTCTGGGCTAATGTGAATTTTATTAGGTACGTTTTCTAAAGACCAAAAACGTTCAGTTAATTCTTCGAGAGAGGGTGAGTTTATATTACATAAAAAGGTTTTATCAGCGGCATGAGCGTTATAAGAGTGGCGAGCGTGAGAGTTATAAGAGTGGTGAATATCACAATTAGCTTTACCCATGAGGATATAACCTAGAGTGCTTTGAATTGCTACCACAGAGGATTTCGGCGAAATTACTTTATCACAACCGATTAAAAATGGGAACAATTCATTTCCAATTAAACAGTCAATTGGACCTGGAGTATGATAATTATTATCAGCTAAAGGTAATGTACCTAAATGTTGAAGTTGAGAAATATCAATGCGGGCGTTGGGTAAATGGTCGGTAATGGTGTCTATTACCCTAGCGTTAATGGTGTATGAGCAGCGAGGATCAAAGCGCGAGTGGATTTGGAAAGTAACAAAACCTAAAGATGTACTTTCAGTCTGCCCAATACCTTTGACAACAGAAGGTGCAAATTTAATTTTCAAATTTAAGCGTTGGCAACATTCTTTACTTATAAAATTAGCCATTGAACCAGTGTCTAAGAATAAGCGAATACAATGTTGGACATTATTATTGTATACGTGTACAGATGCGGTAGGTAATAATACTGTTGTGTCCCTAGTATAATTGCGGGTGGTTGTTGTAACAGAGAGGGCTAAATCGTTTGAATTCTGAGTGCAGGGCTGAGCAATAGGAGCTGTATTCTGTGATGAATGCTCGCTCTGTAAGTTAGCCGACTGTGGCTGATGCGATGAGATATTGTTAGATTTTTGACTCCAATGGTTCTGTGAGTGAGGGGTGGAATGTGACCTTGAGGTGCTGGGTTCAATCCTAGATTTAGCAAAAGAACTACATAAAGTTGAGTGATGCATCTGGGTACAGTATGCACAGCGTCTCTGACTCTTGCACTGAGAAGTCTTGTGAAATCCAAGGCAATTTCTACAATTACCATTTTTATTTACTATTTCAAGTCTAGTTTTAGGATCTTGATTCATAAAATATTCACATTTGTATAAAGGGTGAGAGTTCTGATTTTTACATACAGAACACAAGCGTTGATTATAATTTTGAGAATTTAAAGAAAAATTGTTAATGTCTGCGGTGCTAGTAAATGAGTGAGTTTGAGTTTTAGATTTATAAGAACTAGGTTTCTTACTAGAATTTTGAGCATTGTTTTGTGAAGGAGTGGACGGAGAACGCAAAGTAAGAATCTTTAATTGTTCTTTTAAGAATTTATTTAAATCTGCAAAAGTGGGAATTTCAATGTGTTTATGATTCTGTTCAAACAAGGACACTGTATCTTTATTGAGTTTAGAGAGAGCAATATGAGTTATCATGAAGTCTGCCAAATCTTCAATTTTTAAGCGTTTCAAAGCGGCTTCTGCCGAACAAAATTGGTCGATGAAAGATTCTAGAGGTTGATTTTGTTTACATTGCAATAGTGTATCTATATATTGAGCTGCTTGTACTCTGGTATCTTGATATTTTTCTAATAATGAGTTCCAAATGATAATATAATTATCAGCGGTAGGTGGGATACCTGCGCAAACTAATAACGCTTTACCTGTAAGGCAACCGATTAAATACTGGACTTTTTGAATATCTGAGAGTCGAATGTTATTGTGTATTAAGCTTTGGAAGTTTTCAAAGAAGACTGGCCACTGAGAAGGCGTTCCGTCAAACTTCTGTAGCTGTAGCGGAGGTAACTTTTTATTTAGTAAGTTGTATTGTTCATTACATTGTTCGGTGGGTGATTTCTCCTTAATGGTATTTAATGTGTGTTGTATTTGGCAATACAGTGTGTCAAACGCATTGAGAGCTGCATAATTTGGCCTAGTGTTAGTGTCGTGATCCAAATAAGCAGATATTAACTGGTCTAAATTTTCTATAAAATCTTGGCGTATTTTATCAATGGATTGAACGCGGATTAAGAATTGCGTTTTGTTTATAGGATTACTGACTTGTAAGCTTAAATCATATACTTGTTGAACTATTTCAAACAAGCTGTCTTTGCGGGCTTCCAACCTCAAAATAGTGGGGTTTATTGGAGTTTCAGAAACAATATTGCGCTCTTTAGGCATTCTGATATGTGAGAATAAGCTATAAACTTAATATGGTAAGTGGGTTTGGTGTAACAATAAAAATATTGTTAAATTTTTCAAAGGTTATGTTAAGTGAGGTTAATTTTTGGTAAAGTGCGAATAAATATGAAATTAACATAAATAACAATAAAATAATGCGTAAATAATGATATGAATGCGTTTGGTTATGCGTTTTGAGTGTATATATGCGGATGAGATGAGATTACTTGATAATTTGTACCGGCATGTGGTGTGCGAAAATGGTGTGGGAATTTTCTATAAGAAATTATGCGTAAATATGAGTTTTGAGTAAATTGTGCGTGTAAATTTGAGGGGGATTCGGTTCGATTAGGACCAGACTTGTAGGGTAGAGGGTGAGAGAAAGGCTTACTTGTGGTCGCTGGTTGTAGTTTCAGAGATTGAGGTTACACCGGCCGGCACTTGTAATCACTAATCACTTTGAGTCTTTGTTGTGGTGCGGCGACACTCGCGAGGTTTGATGTGAATTTGCGTTATTTATTAAAAAAAATTAAAGAATTGATTTGTGATAAATTCAATCCACTCTTGTATTGCGGGTTTTTTTTTTTATGATTTATGTCACACACTGACGTTTCGACCATAGACGTAGGGAAAAACAGGAGACTAGGAGTGTGGAGTGTCACAGACTAAATATGAAGTGTTATAGAGTAATATGCATGTTCAATATAAACATGTATAAAATATATATATATATGAGCAGATATGCGTGTACATCGGTTGAACAGATGGGACTTGAAAGCGTAGCAGACAGACAGACACACTTTCGCATTTATAATATTACATTTATATTATATTATAAACTTAAATACGGTTCCTAAGATGGACAAAACGCTTCATAGTAGATCGGCAATTGGCATATTGATGCAGGCAATAACGCAGTTAAGGTCCGTAGTCTCGGATGCAATTGGGGCGCAATTGGCAGGGGGCACCTGAGTCTACGAGCTATTTCATGCCTCTACCTACTCGTATAACTGTGCCTCACTGATAATTATTGCTAAACAATTTGGTATAACCAACTGGTCGCTTGTAGAAATACAAAACTAACAAAAGGTTGGTCAGTAATAATTGAGTTTATTCAAACATGTTTCATTGGATCGTTAAAACGTATATTTGATTATACGTGTATTGTGTCATATATATATATATAAACCTTTGCCGTGTGGCCCCGGCAGAGTAGAATAGGGCCACCCCCTTCTCCTCCCGTGGGTGATCGTAAGAGGCGACTAAGGGAATCCTAATTTGTGCAACGCCTAGTTCTCATGGCGATGCAACAAGGTGATGTGATGTATCTTTAAGGCCGCCAACCTGTCTTTAGATCTACTCAGTTTGGCGACCAATTCACTGCATCCTTACTACCACCGGTCGTCCCGGGTAACCGGTCCACCGGGCACTGGTAGTGTAGGACGAGAGGGTGGGTTTGTACCTGCGCAATTGCTTACTCACCTAAAACAACTCCCGCGCAGAAGGACCTTGGCTTGTTAATTTGGTTTTGAGTATAAGCCCTGTGGCGATGGAGGGATGGCAGTGGGATCTCGGATGATTTGGTGTATCCGGCTCCTAGTTGTCTCTCTGCACACAGGCGGTCAGATGAGAGTGGTCGCTCCTGGATTCGACTGAGGCGAGAAGACGGGTTCGGCAGCACATCTGGCGACTAAGCAGCCCTATTTAGGAACGCTCTGCTTACCCCTGCACAGGGGAGGGGCCTAGAAAAGGTGGCCCAAACATAGCTCGTCTCACCCTTCACTCAGATGGCAAACCGCGGTCATCTGACACCGACAATCGCGGTCGAAAATCCTTTAGAAGACTTAAAAAACCCCCTTTTACACTACGACGCTTTAATTTTGCCACATGGAATATTCGAACCTTATTGGACAATCCCACCAATCTATGTCCAGAGCTAAAAACTGCGCTTATTGCCAGGGAATTGACTAGATACAATATTGACATCGCCGCTTTAAGTGAGACCCACCTAGCGGATTGCGGAGAACTCTGTGAAGACCGCGGTGGGTACACCTACTACTGGATAGGCAAGCCCTCGACTGAACGCGCAAGTAGCGGAGTTGGCTTTGCTATTAAAACAAAATTAGCTAACTCTCTTATGGAAACCCCTAAAGGTATTAATGATAGGCTCGTGACGCTTCGACTTCACGCTGGTACCAACAAATACGTATACCTAAAAAGTGCATATGCGCCTACCATGACATATAATGACGAGGAAAAGCTATTATTTTATGACAATTTAAGGAAAGTTTTGCGAGGTATCCCTCCCAGCGATAAAATAGTGTTAATGGGTGATTTTAATGCCAGAGTGGGCTCTGACCACATTGTCTGGGAGCATGTTCTCGGTAGACATGGTGTTGGTAAAAGTAACACTATTGGAAGCCTGCTCTTGTCCTTATGTGCAGAATTTAACCTTAGTGTTACAAACACGTTCTTTCGGATGGCAAACAAATATAAAACATCCTGGATGCACCCACGTTCTAAGCGCTGGCACCTTATCGACTACGTGATTGTACGTCGAACAGATTTGAAGGATGTGCTTATTACTAGAGCAATGCGTGGTGCCCAGGGCTGGACTGATCACAGATTAATCAGATCGAAAGTTCGTTTTTGCTATAAACCACCTCACCGTGCAAATCACAAGATACCAACTAGGCTGGCTTTTGCTAAACTAATCCACTCGGACGAACTACAGAATCAGCTTAACTCTGATTTTAGTACGTCTTTTGATAGAGCGTCCTCAATTGGTGATAAGTGGCATACTCTTGCACAATCGCTCCAGGAAGTTGCACAAAAAGTTATCGGAAGGCCAGAAAAGAAAAATCAAGACTGGTTTGATGACTCAGATACAGAGATAATGAAACTTGTTAGCGACTCAAGGCGATTGCTGCAAGGTCCTGCAAGCCAAAATCGTAGAAACGCTCAGCGGGAGCTAAAATCAAAAGTACGAGAACTTAAAGACCGTTGGTGGATGGAAAAAGCGCAAGAACTTCAGCTACTTGCTGACACTAAACAAGCTGGACGGTTTTTCGAAGGCATCAGGGCCATCTTTGGGCCTCGATTCAGAAAAACATCCCCAATTTACTCGCGTGACAAAACAAAACGTTTAAAAGAACATGGTGAGATTCTAAATCGGTGGGCTGAACATTTTCGTGATGTTTTGAACCCAGCCAGTTATAACATAGATCTTGCTTATGTAAATTCCCTACAAACCCTACCAACTTCCCCCGAGCTTGGCGATCCTCCGACTTTTGAAGAATTTCTTCGCGCCGTAAATCGGCTTAAGAATGGAAAGACTGCGGGATCAGATGGCATACCCGGGGAACTTTTCAAGTATGGCGGCCCTAATATACAAAACAGTCTCTTTGAGCTTATTGTACAAATCTGGGAGTCTGAAGTTATACCCCAAGAGTGGAAAGACGCCACTATTTGCAAAATTTATAAGGGTAAATGAGATATCTCGGACTGTGGATCTTATAGGGGTATAGCTCTACTTAATGCGGCTGGTAAAGTTCTGACCCATATTTTAAATCGTAGGTTAGGGCAGCTAGCTGAACGAATACTACCTGAGAGTCAATGCGGGTTTCGCCCCAACAGAGGCACGGTTGATGCCATCTTTGTCGTCAAGCAACTGCAGGAAAAGTGTCTTGAACAGCACCGACCACTTAACATGTGTTTTGTCGACTTAGAAAAGGCTTTTGATCGTGTGCCTAGATCTGCCCTTTGGATCGTTCTTTCGAAAGCTGGCTGTCCCGAGAAGTTCGTTACCCTTGTGCGCCAGTTTCATGATGGTATGATGGCCAGAGTGCAGCACGAACACGACTTCACGGACCGATTCCCAGTTACCTGCGGCGTTAAACAAGGATGTGTGATAGCACCGACTCTCTTTTCTATTTACTTCGCCTTTGTCTTGAGAGACTCTTATAGAGACTTTTCAGGACAAATATGCTTAAATGTTAGAACTGACAAAAGCGTTTTTGATCTATCTCGCTTCAGAGCTAAGATATCGTTGCAGGAGCTCACCATCGTCGACGCTCTATATGCTGACGACGTTTGTTTGCTGGCCAATGATGTTAATACATTGCAATCATTTTTGAACCGCCTGGATGAATCATGTCGGAGGTTTGGACTGACTATAAGTACATCAAAAACTCAAGTGCTAAAACAACCTTCGCGTGGTACTACATCAGATCCAGCACCCATAACTCTCGGGGGTGTAGCTCTTGAAGAGGTCTCATCTTTTCGTTACCTTGGATGCATGATTCGTGAGGACAATCGCCTGGAATCTGAAATCTCTTCGCGTATTGCAAAAGCGTCTGCATCCTTCGGCATGCTTCGCAGCAGAGTTTGGGACTCACACGATCTTCGGCTCAATACAAAAATAGCTGTGTATAAGGCAATTATTTTACCTATTTTGCTTTATTCAACCGAGACTTGGTGTCTCTATAAAGGAGATATAAAGAAACTAGACACTTTTCACATGAGATGCTTACGCTCAATTCTGCATACCAAATGGCAGGACCGAATACCTAACTCAGCGATACTGCGTAGAACAAAGCTAAGCGGAATAGAGGCCATGCTTATGAAGTGTCAGCTGAGGTGGTGCGGGCATCTTGTACGTATGAGTGACTCCAGACTTCCTAAAGCAGTTTTCTACTCGGAACTTAAGGAAGGAAAACGCAAGCCTGGTGGTCAATTCTTACGTTACAAGGACGTACTTAAGCGTCATCTCATCGCATGTAATATACGAAGCGACGGGTGGGAGGAACTTGCGCGGCAGAGGCAGGAGTGGCGCTCTTCTGTCCAAAAGGCTATCTCAGCTTTTGAGGAACGACGTCTTCAAGACCTGGACGTCAAGCGTACTAACAAAAAGACCCAGCCAAGACCATCCTACAACTATACCTATAACGCGTTGGGTCAGTTGCATTGTGCGCCCTGCAACCGGACCTTCAACACAAAATTTGGGTTCGCCAGTCACCTCCGATCACATAACCGGCACTAGCCTGGTCCGCCGTTGACGGATACGTCGAGGAGGATCATATATATATATATAAACCTGTTAAGAGTTTATAACTGATATACGAGTACCAACACACTTTTTGGAACACATACCTAACGATTGCATTGATTTTTTGCAAATCTCTCGTTCCTCTCTTATTCCCGTTTTCAACAACAATCTTTTTTCTATTCAGAACACGCAAGGAGCTAATAAAGGAGTTTCTTTATTAACTGAGTGTCAAAAAACTTAGGTTAGTTAACTATCATGCCTAGTGTCTCGTGCCTGTAAAACATAAATTACTGAAGAGATAAAAGCAGCTATACCATATGATCTTCAAACTTTACGAATAAACAAAACTTCTGCAATAAAAATATGGGAAAATTTTATATTGCCAGTTAGTCTTTCTACGTTTCTAAAATAATGTGTTTTCTTTCAAATTTTTACGGTGATATTATTTTTCCGTTGTAATATTATTACACTATTTACACAAAGGAGTTATACTTTTAAGGAGGCCACAAAAAATTATAATAACAGGCGGAGTTCTCATTAAATTAAAAAAAAACTGCTACTGTGACATGTCCAAATTCAGTATGGAGGGTGGTTTTTTATTCTGAGTGTTAATGAACCAGAACCAAACTGCCATCACGTGAAAGAGAAAAAAATATAACATTAAACTCCATTTAAATAATAATTTTAGAAAACCCCGTTTTTTTAAAATTAATTATGAAAAATATCGTTTGTAGAAAATATTTTTCGATGGATGGCAACACTAAAACTTTTTCTACAGTGCGTTCCACTTAGCGCCCGCAGCGATCAAAATGCTCCTTTAGTCGTTCCACATAACGACCGTGGTCGTTGTTTATATTATTGGCAATCAACGTGTTCATTGCCAATAATATAAACTAACTTTAGAAATGAAAATAAAATTAGCCTTCTATAAGTTAGTTTTCTTATTGAAAAAATTAAATTATAATATTATTCAATATAAATCGATTTAAACAATAATTATTTCAGTGTATTTTCAAGGCTTATACAGATTATAACCTAACCTCTTAAATATTTTGCTTTCTTTTTCCTAAATCGCAGTTTGTATTATTTACCTCCACGCTCAAAACGCTCTCTTAAAGATACTACTTGAGTTTACAACAGTTACGAAAAAAGAACGGGAAAAACTGCGGTCGTGAGCGTGATCGTTATGAACGCTTAGTGGAATGCACCCTAGATGTATAGGGGTATGTTCCGAAATACACTGCTTGCACTGTAAGGTGTGACGTCAATTTAGTAGGTACACTGCGAAACCGTTCCTTTATAGTTAGCTATACTGGTCACTGTTTAAAACGGAACGCAGTCAGCACCGAGAGCACCTTACCTCGAAAACTCCAGTGCTCACAGTACAAAAATGGCGACGATTTATGACGTTATATATTTCCCTAGGCTACTGCGGTAGTATACTGTCAGTCCATAACGGGACGAATTTCTCCCCAGTAAGAGCACTGAACAGTGCTCTCAGTGTATATCGGAACATACCCTAGATCTATCAAATCTGGCACCTGTTACTGTCACTTTAATGTCATACAAAACTGACATTGACATTTGACAATCACTCTATGACATAAGTGACAAAGACAATCAAGTTTTTTTTTTACTGTTGATAAGATTCAGGCAAAGATCTAAAAAAGCCACAAAATAAAACATTATTTTTCTCCAAAATGGGGTCCTTTAAAAATGTGTAAATTATTCTATAAGCCATATTTTAGGATCTCTATTAACGTGTATTAAAATCATCTTGGTTCATGTTCAAGGCCCAATCTTGGACAAGTCCTTTGCTACACATCTTGATCATAACCAAAGTTTCAATGCCAAATCGACCTGATCAGGGTAAGTACAAGTTCACCTGTTGCGTAAGATCTTTTTGTTATTCATTAAATTCGTGACGGGCCTGTTTAAACTAATTATAATAATAACTAGCTGTTGCCCGCGAGTTCGTCCGCGTCAATTTCTGTTATTATGATCGCGAGATTCAGTCGCGGACATTTTTAGATCATTTAAAGAGGAATAATTCTTTCATACATATTTTTGGATAACTTAAACCGTTTACGCAGCGCACCCAACGGAAGCCCTCAAATATGGATAATTTTCCCCGTTGTTGCAACATTTTTCACTGATGCTTCGCTCCTAGTGGTCGCAGGGTGATGTTATATAGCCTAAAGCCTTCCTCGATAAAGGACTATCCAACACAAAAATAATTATTCAATTTGAACCAGTAGTTTCTGAGATTAGCGCGTTCAAACAAACAAAGTACATAGCTTAGTAAACAGCTTTATATTCTTTAATATATATACCTATAAATCTCGTGTCACAATGTTTGTCCTCAATGGACTCCTAAACCACTTAACCGATTATAATAAAATTCGCACACCATGTGCAGTTCGATCCAACTTGAGAGATAGGATAGTTTAAATCTTAAAAAAACATCAATTCACGCGGACGAAGTCGCGGGCATCATCTAGTATTAGTATAGATTATAACGCGTTCCTTATGTTCATAATAATCCAGGCATTGTTCCTTTATATGGACTTCGTCTTTGTAATCATTGAGTAGGAGTGCTCTTTTGGCACCTGATGTACTAGATTTGCTACTCCTAAAACCCTAATGAATTGAGCACGTTAAGTCGTCGATCTCGGGTATTATCACCAACATGATGATAGTCGTCAAAGCCTGCCAACCCGCATTGGAGCAGCATGGTTGGTCGAAGTTCTAATTCCTGCTCTCCTATGAGAGTGGAGGCCTGTGCCCAGCAGTGGGGCGTTAATAGGCTGTAGTGGAAAGTCCTAATAACATTATAAATGTGAAAGTTTGGATGTTTGACTATTTGTTACTTAGACGTCACAATTTTATTGAACCAATTTAGCAAAAACCTGCAATGGAGCTTATAACCTGGATAAATATAAAGGTTATATTTCAATTCCTTCATCCATGCGGCCGAAGTCGCGGGCTTCATCTACTTGGCAAATCACACAAAGATTTATGTACTCATACTGGTTTACTGAGGTCATGTTATCGAGAAGAGATTACTTCTAGACGACGATTTCTCTTCAATATAGTGTCAAAGCTTTCAAATAAATTTCTCTAGAGCCACGAAGTGATGCAGTGGATTTTACGATCGCCACTTTATACCCGTGCATGTGATTTTTATTTGCTTACATACGTTTTTAATGGATCATTCGTATCAGTTACTCTGCCAGTAAACTATGCACTGAAGCGATTATACGCAAAGTTGATACAAGTTGCAAATTTACAGTCGTTTTTAACCCCCGACGCAAAAAGAGAGGGGTGTTATAAGTTTAACGTGTCTGTTTGTGTATCTGTCTGTGGTATCGTAGACCCCAAACGGATGGACCGATTTTCGTTTAGTTGTTTTTGTGTCATAGATAATTTTATCCCGAGTGTACTTAGCCATGTTTCATGAAAATCTGTTCAGCCGTTTGAAGATCATCAGCTCTTTAATAGTTGATGAGGGGATCTGACTACCTTCCATATTATGTCCTATCAATTCGAAATTTGGTACCATATAACTTCAATTATACCTACTTTAAAAAAGACAAAATGAAAGTAAAGTTATCTAATTTCAAATATTTTTATTTTATCCCGAGTGTTCTTAGCCATGTTTCATGAAAATCTGTTCATCCGTCTGAAGGTCATCAGCTTTTTTCTCAATCTGTTACTTCCATATTAAGTTGGGGGTTGTTTTAAATTTGTAATTTATACTTGTGATACACATTGAGTGATTACAGTGTTTTGTCGTGAATATAAATAAAAATTATTTCCAAAAAACCGACTTCCAAAGCCACTGTAAAGTAAAAATAATTTTGGTTTCTACACACTATGTTGCGAGCCTCACGCGTCAACTATGCCTATCTTTGTTATACTCGCCCGACTTCAACATAGTGTGTAGAAATCAAAATTATTTTTTACTTTACAGTGGCTTTGGAAGTCGGTTTTTTGGAAAGAATTTTTATTTTTCACTTTTTAGTGTACTCTTAATCCCTACGAGTTAGGAGTACAGTACCATGCAGCATCAGAGTTGAGGAGTTGGAAATTGGGTTTAAGTATGAAGTCGTTGCTTGACACCTACAATATTAATTCACCATAAAAAATCCTAAACCACTATGTTTAAGGAGTTCTGTACCCTGTAGCATCAGGGTTGAGGAGTTGGGGCTTGGGTTTAAGTATGACGTCGTTGCTTGACACCTACAATATTAATTCATCATAAAGAAATCTGAAATCGCTATTTTTTAGGAGTTCTGTACCTTATTATATCAGGGTTGAGGAGTTCGGACTCAGAGTTGTGTCGTACACACGTGACTTGATACCTACTATATGAATTCATCATCAAAATTTCCTAACTCATTAGTTTTGATGATTTCATGTAGTACACCTACAGCATAAGGATTGAGGATTTGGAGTCAGATTTTTATGGGACCATCTCGTGAGCTTCCTCTAACCAATTAAAAAAAATTTGTTCAAATCGGTTTAGAAACCACGGAGATATGCACCGACATACATTAAAAAAAAAAAAATTATAAATGCGACAATCTGTCTGCTCGGCCATCCCTCCGTTCATTGTCTGCCCATCTGTTACGTTTTCACGGCCCATGCATTAAACCTATATATGACAAAGACACAGCTCAGATAGTTTGGAAATCTTAAATCTGAAAACCACGCGGACGAAGTCGCGGGCATCATTTAATCAAAACTCAAGATCATATTATAATCAACATTGTAACACAGTTTGTATATTTAGTAATTTCCTCCCGACCGAATTTCGGCCACGGCGGCGGCCAATCTCCAGAGAGAACTAGCCCTCTACGCGGGAGATATTATAGTGCACAAGTGTACTATACTACTAGTTAGTAGTTACTAATGTAATGTGCTATTAGCATACTAAACGAATTTGTTCTCACTACTAGTATCTATATTCTATAGTTATAATAATCATTTATCTTCGGACATCGTGTGGACATTTCAATTTGGCATATAATCCAGCTATTAGTCTATCATCGCGATTGGATATTTCCCATCTATTTGACAAATATCAGATACTAGTTTTACAGTCTGTTTTACAATGCTATTGTTCGCTATGTGCAATGCTATTATCGGCATCCATATTATAATTTAGAAGCGGTTTCATTCAATCAGAGTACCTATAATGATCCAAGTTTATCATCGGAATTGATATGTATGATAGCCCGTAAAATGATATTTACGTCAAAATCAGAAGGAAAGTAACTTGATTTAACAGTGTATCGTGTGTGGTACAACCATAGAGTTAATCTGAGGGTAAAACCCAAATAAAATGGTCCGAACTCAGTCTATAACTGTACGCTTTGTATACGTACGAGCAAAAGTTTGCTGCGCTGATTATTAGCTGGGACCTTGACGTGAATGTTTTATTTATTTATTGTGAGGTAGGCTTGCGCTTGACGACAATCATGTTTAGTGCAAAGCAATGATGAGGTCTAGGTTGGAACGCGCTTGCCTAGAAGATGCCTATTTCACTCTTGCCTTGAAAGTACCTAAGTTATACGTCGCAGGAAACACGTGCGCTGGGAGGATGTTCCACACCCTAGGGATTCGGATCAGAAACGTCAAGCAAAAACATTTCGTGCGAGCAGATTAGACGTCAACCACATAGGGATGCCATCGCTTATACCCGGTGATGGAAGGAGGCTTTCCATGGGATTATTCAAAAATTTAAATTACTTAATACTTATAAATTACTAAAGAAAAACTTCCGTAACTTTGCCTTACAGCATTAAACTAAGCCTTCATTAAAGAAATAACAGGGGTCGTATCGGTCTATCGGTCGTCCTGCTGGAGCCGTTCACACGCCAATGCAGTGCACCCGCTTCCAGGAACTGTGTCGATGAACCAGCGTTGTTGGCGCCATACATCGATTTCCTTAAATAAATTAAATATGGGTTTTTACCAGAACGTACCCAAGTTTATTATGACTTGCCAACTTCATCGACATCAATAGGGATGATGACTACTCATTCAAATGTAACTCTTAATCAAACTTAAAAACGCGCTAGTTAGCTTCTAGTATGGAAGTTTGTATGAACTAGTTGGAAGTTGTTTGTGAAGCTGTGACGACATCGACAAAGCATAGCATGTTATGTTGGTATACTAGCACAGCACATAGCTTAGCACATAGCTTAGCATATAGCATAGCATAGCATAGCATATAGCATAGCATATAGCATAGCGTATAGCATAGCATATAGCATAGCGTATAGCATAGCATATAGCATAGCATATAGCATAGCACATAGCATAGCACGTAGCTTATAGCATATATCATATAGCATAGCATATAGCATAGCATATAGCATAGCATAGCATAGCATAGCATAGCATAGCATATAGCATTGCATATAGCATAGCATATAGCATAGCACATAGCATAGCACGTAGCTTAGCATATAGTATATAGCATAGCATAGCATAGCATAGCATATAGCATAGCATAGCATTGCATATAGCATAGCATAGCATATAGCATAGCATAGCATGTATTCTATGCACATAGCATAGAATATTTGCGTTGTGTTTGCACAACGCAAATATTCTATGCTATGTGCATAGAAATAGAATAGAATAGCAAATAAGCGTTTGCGCTTATTTGCTATGCGATATGCTATTTTCTTTAGAAAAAAGCATAAAAAACTATAGTTTATTAACTTTTGAAAGACCCTCCTATTTATTAATTATACACATAACATAGCTTTGCACATAGCTTAGCATATATAGCATATAGCATAGCATAGCATATAGCATAGCATAGCATATAGTATATAGAATAGCATATAGCATAGCGTATAGCATAGCATATAGCATAGCATATAACATAGCACGTAGCTTAGCATATAGCTTATCATATAGTATAGCATAGCATATAGCATAGCATATAGCATAGCATAGCATAGCTTATCATATAGTATAGCATAGCATATAGCATAGCATATAGAATAGCACATAGCATAGCATAGCATAGCATATAGCATAGCATATAGCATAGCATAGCATAGCATATAGCATAGCATAGCATAGCATAGCATATAGCATAGCACATAGCACATAGCACATAGCACATAGCACATAGCACATAGCACAGCACATAGTTTAGCATATAGCATAGCATAGAATAGCATATAGCATACCATAGCATAGCATACAGCATATAGCATATAGCTTAGCATAACACACAACGCAAATAATAAATAAAATAACAATAAATTTAAATTAACTTTAGGACTTTTGAAAGACCTTCATTTTATTAATTATTATATTATTTTTAATTTGAAGATTAATCAGTGAGATTTTTTTTTTGACTTATTCAAAAAATAAAGCATAGTGACATTTTTTTTGTGTTCAAGAAATATGTCCTTATATTAATTTAGGAGTTTCAATAAATTACTCTCGCTATAGAAATTTGTCTCAATTGCCATCTATTTGCAATAACGTAAGGTCACGTATATTTTTAGAGATTCAAGATAATTCAGTTAGCTTTGTATGAGCAAGTGAAACTTAAGTGCAGGTTGTTGTAACGTTCTCGTAGCTATCACGTAGCGCTTAAGGACTATTATACAAGGCGTCTTCTAATAAATTTAGAACCTGGGCTTGTGCCAGAGCTGTTTCCATTTTATACCTTGGGCACACGACAAGCAAACAACACGGTCAATGGGGTACCGTTGTATTTGTTTAATAATACAAATACAAAAAGTCAAAAAATGACAAAAAATTTGCCTTCGTAGCTATCTCGTAGCCCACTAAGGTTACGCCACGGACATAAGTGATTGTGATTCCTTTGAAATTAATTAATCTGTACCTACTTAAAATCAAATTCAAATTCTAATGAACTAATTACAGAACTGACTAAACCACCGCTCTTAACTTCGCTTGAGAGGAATATGTGTAAATTCTTTATCATCTATGTTACATTTTTTAAGCTATTGCATAGCTTCTATCGCGGGCCTTGAGCGTGGAGACCGAATCCAGAAATTCCGTAACGAAAAAAACCCATCCAACCAAAGCAACCAAAAGCAACCAAAGTGTTAGGTAAGTTGATAAAAAATGCTATGCAATAGCTTTACCGCGGCAGTCTCCGAGTGCCACGCGTCTTTTTTTATATTTTCTAATTAATTTTTTAGGGGTTGTACTCTTAAGATAGATCCAGCTGTTTGAGATGCGTAGCACTTGCGCACTTTCTCCTTCTGTAAATATAGCAATAGATAATAGAACTCACACTAAACAGTGTAGAATTAACCATGTGTATCGTATTCCTCACGCTAATTTCAACGAAAACTAAAACGTACTAAAATAATTGCATAGCAAGCCTAAATGCATCTATTTGATGTTCTTGTACAATAATAGTCTGTTATAACCATTAGCGGGGACTAAAAGGCCATTTCCACGAATTCCGTCTACATGGGCCTCGGTGCATGGCGCCAGACATTGACTCACGTTCAGTCTAGAACTATGGGCAATTTAACTTTTAACAAATACATCCATAATGATCAGGCATATGGGTGCCATAAGCACTCTATTGTTCTTGCGGAATTATTCTTTGAAAGAGGTGGCGGTGAAAATTACCAAAATAATTCTACTTGTAGTTATTTTCTTGCATACTATGCGAATTTCTCCCAACTTTCGTTTGATCTGATTCATTTACTTTAACATTACAAATTACCTAAATCATAAACTTTTTTACTAGACGTGTGTTATAGTACTTATCTACAATCATTAATCATTATACTATGTTATAACGTACCTTTTGTATTTCACGTAGGACAAATTGTGTTACTTATGATACGTCAAGACTCTACCATCGGATTGGAAAGGTGCTTCTACTAAGAAGAGCCGGCAAGTTACTCAGCAGTTGCTCTTTTCTCAAAAAGATTTTTTTTACAATAAGTTAACAATACAACGTAATCCAGAATGATCTTTAATCGATTATCGACACGCGGTAAGTGTTTTACTATCTAAATGAACTTGAATTCCTAAAAAAAAAGACAACCGTATCAGATTCGCCGGTACGGTTACCGCCTTGCGTTTTCACGCAAGCGTGACTTCCTTCGTCCATGACCGCTTACAATTAGGTGAACCTCCAGCAAGTTGCGCAGATATAAAACTTTATGTACGCATATAAATTTGGATGTCGAGACATGTTTTATTGTACAGTCGTAAAATTTAGGTTCGGAAAAGACCGACATATTTATTAAATACGAACAAGCCCGTAAAATTGAATGCAAGCATCTTCGTGGCATCGATAATATTACGATCAAACTGTTTGCGATGGTTCATAATATTTCGGGTATCGAACACGGTGCAGAGTATTATAACCAGTTTACAGCGTGAGTAAAGGAATATTAACGTTACTAAAATTGACAAGTTACTGAAATATAATACAATTACTATTTTCGCATGTATTACGGCAGGCTGATTACGTATCAGGAAACGATTCGCGATAGCAAAAATAGCAAATTTTTTTTTTTATCCACTACAAATAGGTATCGACGACACATAATACGAATTTGCAATTAGACAGCAAATATTATACAATTTATTATATATTTATTGTAATCAGCCTGCGGGTCATATTATGAATCGATCTGTTTATAATATGCACGAGTAGGTTCAAACGACATTATGAGGCACTATAGGGCATGGGATTCCCAATAGCCCGATGACGTGGCCACGTAGAGCACAAATAGCCAATTATTATCCTCGCGCGCTTATAAATTTAATATAGCTCGCATTCCGTGACAGTTTGGGGATGGACACAGAAAAAAACTATTAAACCCTCCCGGATGTTTACCGCAAACATTTTCTTGTTGCCCTTTCAAATTTATAGCCCAGTTACCAAGTCGAAATAAATTCACCCAACAAAACCTTGCAGTATGTTTCTGAAAGAGCGGCCACAGGTAGTTGGCAAGACTCCAGTTCTTACCTGTGAAGACTGATATGTTGCACATAACGCTTAACACTGGGGACAACAAAAACTCTAATGACTCTCGAGAGTCGTGTATTTCCGCTCTGCAGTTTGAATACGTTCAATTGGCATAAAAGTAGCCTTCCAAACGGCAGCTATTGAGCTTTTATGAAAAAAAAAGCATCGAATCGTTCGCAGTGAGATATCGCTGTAATCCGGATGCTGCCAGGTAATGATGGACGGATTAAAACACCGCTTTACTGACGTTTCTGCTCTGCTCGTGATTTATTTTATCGTTAAAGCATTAAAATATTGTATTTTTTACTGCTTTTTGGAAACTTGCCTTGTTTTTTATCGACAACAATTAAACAAAGCTCTTTAGGTTACAGAAAAGCTTCTGATAAAAATAATAATCTAAAGTAAAAAAAATTACTTTAGATTATTATTTTAAGAGATTTAATCTCATATTTGTCTGTAAATCGTAATGTCTCTCACTAAACTAAATTGATCATAAAAATTCACCCCTACTTTAAGATTATATAACAGAGACATTATAACTAGGCGATGCCTGTGACTTCATCCGCTTGGATTAAGGTTTTTTTGACTCCCTCGGGAACTCTTTAATTTTCCGGGATAAAAAGTAGCCTATGCCCTTCGCCGAGATGCCACCTATCTCTGTATTAAATTACGTTTTCAAAATCGATTGAACAGATGGGTCGTGAAAGCGTAGCAGGCAGACAGACACACTTTTGCGTTTATTATATTAATATGGATATGGATTTGATAAGCTACAATATAGAATTCGATGTCGGACTATAAAACTATAAATAATAAATATACGCAGCCATAAAATTTTATGTTGTTAGGAACGATAGAGCTGTATGGCGTACATCATTGTTCGGCGCGGGACGCTCGCCTCCATAAGCCAAATATTGTCAGAATTTTTCCAGTAGCGCAAAATGGCTTTAATAATATTATATTTGATGGAAAAAATACAAAGAGTTTGTTGTACGCCTGGAATATTGGCTCTCAGTCGGTCATACACGGTTCGTGACTTCATGCGGGGCAGCTAAATACTGAAATACCGAACGAATTAGGTATCTACAGTACTTATATAAATTGGATTTTTAATTTATCAGGTAATCCCTAATTTTATTTAGCATTAATAACATTTTTACACTTTTTTTTTGTGAAAAAGCAGATCTCATAACTTTGCAAATAAAATATTAAAAAAACAACTCAAAATGGGTGTCGTCAAATATGTTCATGTTAAGAGATGCATAAAGGAGCTTTTATATTTTATATTTATTATTTTCATAGAAAACCTAATTTGGACAATAGTGTCGCAATCCCAAACATGGAAAGCAAAAATTGAAAGCAGTTGTAATATTACGGTAAGGACAAAGTCACCTATGTATTTTTCATGGAAGACGAAAAAGTCTTTTGAGAATAAAACAATGTTATTATTATTATTTTCCCGTAATCAACGATAGGTTTACACGATATGTTTTTGCTTAAATTATACTTGGAGATTATCAAATTGAATTATATCCAAGCGTTTAATGACTAAGACTTTTTCCGCGTTCATTTAGATTGTTTTTAATCCTATGGAATTTATTTGATTTTCCATGTTAAAAAATTGCCGTAGGCAACTGATCTTTGTCCGAACCATAAAAATCGGTTAACAGACGGGCCGTGAAATTATGACAGACATACAAACGTGATAGTGTGTCTGTCATGCTCCACTGCGGAAAATAAAGAAATTCTACAGGATTGTACAAAATCTAACCTTATGCGGACACAGTCGCTGGTTTCATCTAGCGATACAATAAAACTTATAATCGGAAAAAAATAAACAGTGTAGAAGACGTCATGCCTGTGAAATTGCATGCCCACGCGTGGGCTTAGCTGAATTTCCACTCGGAAGGTCTGAAGGCACCTTACGGCAAGTATTCTTCATTTGAGGTTGTATGGAGTTGGACCCACTTATGCGACGCGGCACAGTGATGTCCTCCGCGATGCGTCCCCGTTAATTCATACAAACAATATTTGTCGCTAAGTGCTTTTCTCAAAGCTTAAGTGATTCTTTTTCCAAGCGCTCGCCCTTCTGCCACCAAAAGAAGGAATTGGTAGTAAATTTAAGATTATTTTAGCTCGACTCAAAATTAATGTACACATAGTCGTATTTGTGTGTACAGAACTTTAGGTTCCTTGCCCTTGTACATTGACATTTAGTACAACCCGAGCTATGTTTTACGATCGCCTCGTGCCCCTCCGTACAATCGACTCCAACCTGAATCCATAGATTATTGAATTTAAGAAATCGAAGGCAGAAGGGTAACCCAATATCCAATATTGGTCTGTTTTTACCTTCCCGCGGCCCGGAAACGTGTTTATTTTTCAAGATATTTATTTGTATTGGGCCAAAAATGTAATGAGATAATATTACCTTTTGTAACGTTTGAATACATTTCGTTTTCATACTTGGCTGTTTTAACCTTTTTAAATAAAGTTTCTTGTTTCCTTTTTTGCTAGTTTTGTTTTATTTAAAATTAAAAACATAATATTGTATTGTTGTTTGCAAACAGAACTTACATACAGTACATACAGACTTATGGCATGACAATACGAGATTCGGTACCGAAATAATTCTACTGAGAAATACCCATGTGTGACAATTAAATATATAAGAATTGAATCAGAGTCAAATATTAATTAATTAAATAATTAATAATGTTAACAAATTAAAAAAAAAGACTGCGTTAGGTTAGAATTTATTAATTAGAGTGATAGGTTAGTGACTTACCGTTGGCCTTTCCTGATGTTTGGAGGCTTGTTCCTTGGGTACGCCTTTCTAACTTTTATTATGAGTCTGCTTTCAATCAATAAATACACGATACACTTACGTGCTAAAACTATGAAGATAAAAACTTGCTAGAATGTGAGGAAGCCTACATATTATCCAAGAGCTATACACACCGTTCTCAAAGACGTGTGAAGTCTGCCAATCTACGCTTGGCCAGCGCGGTGGACTATGGCCAAACCCTTCTCATCCTGTGACTGTGAAGTGACTTGTGCTCAGTAGTGGGTTGGAAATGGTTTAAAATAATGATGGATGACGCATGAAACAGTGTAAGATTAGATAACCACTATTTATATAACTAATAAATAAATAAATAAATATATTTTTTGCATTACATGGGTACCAATATAGGTGTTAAAGAAGAAATTTCCCTTATTACATTAGTTATCTTAGTCAAGTTATTAAAGTATAGAAATATATAACTTAAACAAAATAAATTATTTAGTAAAATCACAAAGTATTTCACCGTAATTCTAAAATCTACACAAAGTAAAATATGATATTACCTTTAATGTGGGAAGTTGAACGTAGAAGAGACCGCCCCGTAGCCGTGGATTCTTTTAAAATATTCAGCTTTTCCCGGCCTTAGAGGTCAAAAGCATTTTCATCTTTTCACCAAGTTTTCATTCCGCCGCTCGAGTTTGGTAGAACCCTATATTACCTATCGCTTTAAGTTTCCTCTTGGAAAATTCATTCTTTAATGCATTTTTTACTAAAGCCCATGCATCTTATATTGGCAGCGTGTCAGTTAGCTTTCGCATTTTTGTCTTTATGCCGTATATTTTCAGGTCTGATTTCTGTATCGCAACTCATCGATCTTTTGATTTCAGATCTAGTGAACTTGTTTCATAAATTAATTAGAGTTTCTCGATAACACTTCTTGGTTAGGTGTTTTAAATTTCTCTTTTCAATTCCACATGCTCTTTCAATAATACGGCTACTAACCACAAATGCTACCACTAGCACCACCACTACCACTATAGTCTATAGCCCATTAACGTCCAACTGCTGAGTACAGGCCTCCAATGCTACGTAGCTTATCCACTAATTATATCCACTTTTCTGCTCGTAGGTAGACCACTAATAGAAAAACACACTACAAAAAGTCCGCGTTATGTTCTTTGATAATATATAGCGTGCACAATAGGCGACAGGACAAAACATTGCTCCCCTCTAGCGCAGACCTTTCGCGCAGACGACTTATCATCCCTCTTATGTGTTTTCGCCCCAAGTAACACGAATATCTCGGACAGATCCACACCGACTGGTGGTCTGTAAAAGGTTTAACATCGGTCAGTCAATCTAAATATCCCCTCCTTATTACACGTATCGAGATTAAGCCCGTAATATAAATGAGTACGCAACCACACTATTAATGGCCGCGATCGACGTCCCAATCCTTATAATCCAATAGTATAATGAAGATATTAATGGATAATATTAAAGTTTAAATCGGCGCTCGCATCGGCCCAGCTTGGCGTCGGTTCGAGCGCAGCAATCAATTTAATTAACGTACGACACCGGTGATGTGCTCCACGAGACAGATAATCGTGCTAAATGACTTTTCGAATGCTCGATGGCTTCATTCTATACAATCGATGTTGTTGCTGGTTAAATTATTTTAAATACCCATACTCTGTTCAAGCATGTCAATTTAATTTTTTTTCTGTCTGCAGCTCTACACTTTGGGGATCCGGTCTTACAAATCCATACTTAAATAAATAAATAAATGCTATAAATGCGAAAGTGTGTCTGTCTGTCTGTCTGTCTGCTACGCTTTCACGGCCCAACTACTCAACCGATTTTGATGAAATTTGGTTCAGAGATAGGTTACATCCCGGGGAAGGACACTTAGGCTACTTTTTATCCCGGAAAATTTAAGAGCTCCCGCGGGAATCAAAAAACTGTATCTGTTCAACCGAATTTGGTGAAATTTGGTACAGGGATATGGTTGTATTCCGGGGAAGGACATACTTTTTATCCAGGAAAATTGAAGAGTTCCCGCGGGAATCAAAAAACATCAATCCACGCGGACGAAGTCGCGGGCATCATCTAGTTATTATAATAACTATCACAATGAGTGCAATTAAAAAGCCGTTCTAAGATTGTGGTTGCCGCTCAAGTGTAGAAAAAGCACAGAGAGCCAGCCGTGCTTTATGAGTTCATTCTGTTCCAAAAATTGCGGATAAACGTTTACAAACTTGTATTTCCAAATAACAGGGATTGATTTTGACACGGTTAATTACTTTAAACTCAGTTCTGCTGCTTACGCTGTCAGAAAGATTCGACAGTTTACTGACGTTGAAACGGCAAGAATTGTATATTTTGCTTACTTTCGTAGTATTATGTCTTACGGAATCTTACTATGGGGTAAAGCGGCAGACATTCAAAAAAAAAGAAAAAAAAATTTTTGTATTACAAAAAAGGGCAATACGTGCAATTTATAATTTAAAACCGCGCGAATCCCTTAGAGAGAAATTTAAGGAAATAGGTATTCTTACAATAGCCTCGCAATATATTTACAGTAATTTAATCTTCATAAAACAGAACATTCATAATTACAATAAAATATGCGATCTGCATGATAGGCAAACTAGAGGCCGCAATAAGCTCGTAACTCCTTCGCTCCGCCTCAAGAAAGTCCGAAGGTCGTTCGTGGGAATGAGCATTCTATTTTATAACAAAATTCCACAACCTATCTTAAACTTGCCTTTACACAAGTTTAAGAAATCTATTAAAAGTATGCTTCTGAAAAAAGCTTATTATACCGTTGAAGATTACATAAACGACAAAAGAGCGTGGATTTGACTCGCTCCAGCAATGCTAAGGACAGCGGTTACATATATGTATACATTAATAAAATTGTAAATAATTCTTTTTCAAAAGAGCAACCGCCGAGTTTCTTGCTGGTTCTTCTCGGTAGGAATGGCATTCCGAACCAGTGGTAGATTCACTCAACGATTCAAAAGCACTTGTAAAAGTTTATTTGAATAAAAAGCATTTTGATTTTGATTTTTGATTTTGATTTTTAACAAAATACTTAACTAGGTAGTAAATTGTTTAATGCCATGCTACGAAATTATAGGTGGATGAGTCTGACACGCACTTGACCTGTTATTTATCAAATAATTAATTTTATTTATTAGGTCTACTAACAATCGGTTGCACATTAACCAAAAAATACTAATTAATAAAAAAGTTTCTTATTTAAGTTAACATAGCATGGAGTTCAAATCAAATGCAGTAACTGTTAAAGAGGACTTGAAGAAATTGATTAACAAAAACAATAAGACAAAGCTTAGGTTCTAATACTTGAGTTACCAACAACCTTTTTATTAATATATATTCGGGTTTTTCTTTTTGTAATAAGCATTCTTAAGAGACATATGCACAAGACAAAGAAAAGAAAAACCGATCATCAAATTAGAGAGCAGCTCAAGTACCTAGGTACGAAGCCTAGCTATATTAAGAGTCAAGAAAAAGTACTTATTCTCAGGTAAACATCGAAAATTTTCATCAACTTATTTATACAGTTAGCTTAGGAACGTAAAATGAGACCGTGGAGTATAGGAATGTAGCTTAATGGAAGGAAAACATTTGGGTTTCGTTTTCATCTATTTAATTAGATAGAGTTTTAGCGGCGCCTTTGTGTCGGTTGACAACTTACTTGCCCATAATATACCTACTCGAGACTTGTCTTGACTAAGTACGGGCTGCTCCAGTAATTTATTTAGTAGGCTACCAGTAAAAGATGGAAAAGTTTATACCTACCCCGTAAATCTGTGGTGAAATCCATACTAATATTATAAATGCGAAAGTGTGTCCATCTGTCTGTCTGTCTGTCTGCTACGCTTTCACGGTCCATCTGTCCACCTTATTTTGATGAAATTTTGTACAGGGATAGGTTGTATCCCGCGGAGGGACATAGGCTACCTTTTATCGCGGAAAATTAAAGAGTTCCCGTGGGAATCAAAGTACCGAAATCCGCGCGAACGAAGTCGCGGGCATTATCTAGTGTTTTAAATATGTATTAAAAAGCTAGGTCAAAAATTAAAGGCAACTAAAAACTTAAGAATAAAGGATAAATACATCAACAAAGTTAATTTGTGAATAAATTTCAATTAAAACATACATGACAAATGTACTAAAAACAAAGTTGAAAATGGGCACTTACAGAAAGCACTTAGCACAAAGTGATAAAATTTAATTTAAAACTGCTAGGTACCACAGTAAATTTACGTGCAAAAAGTGGTATAACTGGGTGAAAACTCATCTAACGTTGAACTCGCATGGGATTCTAATCATAAATTTGGAAAAACTGGAAAACAGGAAGTCGCACGATGTATGGTTTGCATACTCTCCTGCACACAACTTTTATGATACTTTTAACTTTTTACTTATTTTGCAGAAGATTAATTTTCGTTCTTATATTTAGAACAAATTATAATTTTCTCTTTCGGATGTCACTATACTGTCTTTTTTTTATCAAATAAATATTACAAATGACAAAGTTTGGATGGATGGATGTATGGATAGATGCATGGATGGATGTCTGTTACTCAATCACGCCCGAACGGCTGATTGGATCTGGATGAAATTTGGCACAGAGATAGATTAGGTATAGTCTGGAAAAACACATAGGCTACTTTTTATCCCGGAAAATTAAAGAGTTCCCACGGGAACCGAAAAACCTCAATCCACGCGGACGAAGTCGCTAGTTTCGTATAAAATCCGTCTAAATGACGTCATTATTAACATTTTCAGTGCTGCAAAATGCATCACCTACTGCTCTTAATACGTAAATTACATTAGACGAACAAATGTCTGGTGTACAAACAGTCACCAAACAAGTTTGACATTACAAAACTTCCCTCCACTCAGACGTAGAGTTTTCGTCCTACCCGGTATATATAGTTACTTACACTCTTGCGGTTATATGCGATCAGACAAAAACAATCTTATCATACTATATTCAAAAGGTTATAATATTAAGAAGTTCTTACAACAAATACTAGTAGGTACGTTCCATTATCAGACAGCCACAACAAGTTAGAATGGTCAAAAGCCATTCAGGCATCATTGGGTCTATTATTCCCCGCTGCTTCCAGGCGTAGGATATGGTCAGCTAAGTGTTTGTCCTCGAGGGAGGCACACTAAATTCCTCCAATTTACGCGGGCAGCCGCTCGTTAAGATTATGAAATTATGTAACGGCCCCGTACCCAGATTTGTTTGCAAGGGTAACCGTAAATTGACTAAGCTTGAATAATGTTTTCTTCCTTATGCGATAACGCAACCTTAAGCTTGCTTCGTAAGCTAATGTGTAATTCACAATCCATATAATAGATTTACCTAACCTTTAAATTAGCAAGAACTAGATGTTTCCGCGAATTCGTCTATGTGGATTTACGTTTTGAAAATTTCGTGAGAAATCATTTTCAGGGATAAAAAGTAGCATCGACTAACTAAAGTAAAGAAGCAACCAATCGAGTAATATAAGCAAACACACTTTTATATTATTTTATAAAATTAGTACTAGCTATATGCTATCAGGATTACCTATTATGAATAATTTTCAATTACCTTAAGCTGGTAGACTTATTATAGTCTACTTGATTTTAAGGCGCGATCAGTGGCAGGGATCAAAAATCTTTCTGAGTAAATATTATCAAGATTTTTGACATTTATAAATTTTTTCTGACCACTGTCCGGGAATCACGCCTCATGAGTTTTGACTGTTTTTATAGATACCTACTAGGGCAAGCATTAAAATTTGGGTCATTCGATTCGATAGTTAATGATTGAATTTGGGGAGCATTATGGGATAGATAGCGGATAATCCGTACTTACTGAATGGTTTCGATTCGTCGATGTACACGATGAAATAAACGCTTTAAATATAATTTGTTAAAATACAAAATATTGAGTGAACAATTTGACTAATATACTTAATGAAATTTAAGTGTAGGACGACCTCCAGCTCGCTGGTTCAATGACATAAAGAAGGTGGCGGGAAGCGGGTGGATGAGGAATGCTGAGAACCATGTTTGGTGGCGCGCTATCTAAAAAGCCTATGTCCAGCAGTGGATGCATACAGGCAGGATGGATGGATGGATGAATGAAATTTAAAAGGCGAAATAAATGACATTAACGATATCATATAGTCGTCAATCCCATGTTTGAGTGAATTCATGTTTGTTCAATCCCATGGGATTGACTAGACGATTTCAGGGTCTTTAGGGGGCTTTAACGGATACCATGTTCTTTTAAAATTACATGTCCAGTTCAAAAAAGCAAGGTCAACCCGTGGCTCTTAACCCAAATACAAATTGGGTATTTGACAACTAGTCAAATCAGCAACATTTTTTAAACTTCAAAACGCGCGCTTAGTAATGTAGATTTTGTATGAAATACTAAATTGTGACGTTATCAAAGTTCGACGCGCTTTTTTACTATGTTTATAATGGTTATCAAACATAAAACTAACAGGCGACGTGGATTATCTGGTTCGGAAGTGGATATTAGGTACGTCTTTTCGGAGATCCTATATTAATTATTAATCACTAAAAAAACATTTATTTTACTAGTTGTAAAATACCCAATTGTGCCTCTCTTGACGATCCAGCACTTGACTGCGAGTACAATCACATGGTACCTTTTTGATGCAGTCTACCAGTACCATACCATTTTATAATTCTATATCATTTTCTACATGGCCGACATCGTACCGGATTGCTATAATTCAGGTAGGATGGTAACTAGCCACGGCCACACTCTCTCACCAGAGATGAACAGCTGGTAAGAAATAATTATACACCTAAAATTGTTGACTATTTTATCTTTAGTATACGCAAGTTCGAAAAATTAGATGGTGTACTGTATCGCATCGACTATGTTAATGAGAGACCCCTTAATATGCTATAACGTGGCCAACCACATTAACGGACTAATTAGTGCCCTGTGTAAGGCTCATCAACATTAGCTCATTAGCTCAGGATGTAGTGGCGAATTAATACCGTGCGCTGCATATATATTTCATGTCCCTATCTGTTTTGGAAGTTTTGTTATCACCCCTGCATGTTCCCCAAAAACTACGATTTGGGATTCGTGGGACGGTAATTACTATCCGGTGGTAAGCAAATTCCATGAAAACCGTCAACGCGTTCCTTATGATTATGGGTGACAATAATCACTTCTCAATCAAGTCTATCAATAGCATACTCGACAGGACGCTTTGCAATAAAAAAAATTGTCTGTGACACACAGGACAGACGGACAAGCCTGTAAGGGATCCGTCTTTTAAAAAGGAACCAATTCCCTGCTATACACTCTTAACATTTTCTGACATTAAAAAATACATACTAATAATATTAGTTTTTACTTTTACTTTTTACATACTTTTGACGACCTCCGTGGCGCAGTATGTAGCGCTGTTGTCTTAACGTGCGGAGGTCCCGGGTTCGATCCCCGGCAGGGTCAATTTAGGAATTTTATAATTTCTGAATATGGGTTTAATATAACTGCCATGCCCCTAACAGGTTAGCCCGCTACCATCTTAGACTGCATCATCACTTACCGTCAGGTGAGATCGCAGTCAAGGGCTAACGTGGATAAAAAAAGTAACCTTTTCCAAAATAATATTTAAGAAGGTTGCATATTGCCTAAAACATGCTAGGTATTAGAAAAAGAAAAATGATTACTTATTTTATTTATTTACGATTTTCCATGCATGCCTCTCTAAAAGTAGGTATCTATACCTACCTACACAGGTCGCGAACGAATATTGCAATCTAGATTGGAGCATCGGAGCGTATAAGCTCGCAATCCCTCGCCAAAACGAGACAGCATTGTCATATTTTGCTCTATTGATTCAATTTGTTCTATGGCGAAGTTTACACAGCTTTTAACAGGCTGCTACGTTATAAAGCTCATCCATTATATGCAAATTGAGCGTAAAAATTGTTTAGTTGGGTAAATGCCTATGGTGATTAGATAAGTGTATGAAAAGATACTGATAAATACAACAAAGACTTATTTTTCATCGAAGCATCGATCTGAAATTTTGCTTATATTGAGTATCTCGCTAAAGCTTAAACCTAGCTAAAATAGCTTTTGCCTAACCTTTAACCTGAAAATAGCTTTTGATAGTCAATTCACATACAAAGTGCAAAAACACACTTTTCCTTTAGAAACGTAAACTTTTTTTTTTTTTATCCACTACAAGTAAGCTTCTTTTTAACTCTCCAAGAGATGACAATCTGAAACTATAAAATCAAATGTTAGCGCCTCACTAATTCTAAACTGGCGTCATCACAAATTACAATCTCGTCGCTCTCGCCACCTCTTACGATAAGGATCTTTTTATTCCTTGCAAAAGGGAAGCTCTTGCAATCGCCTCCTCGTCTTGATTACTATGTGCCCTGGAGGCCAGATTTCTCCGAACGAATCGCCATTCACGCGTAGGCGAAAGTGATCGCCCGGGTGATATTATTTAAATGTAATGTTTTTTCGATACTTCTCCTTTCCATTAATATGCCGCCCTGCTTAATATTATTAAATGCTGTGAATCTTAACTACCCGGAAGCACTTCGATTTACGAGGATAATAGATACAAGGAGGGTCGAAGTTTAACAAAAAATATAAGGTTCTTTATTTTTTGTAAATTGGTTTTTGATAGGCAAAATATTCTCTTTTGAAACAGCTGTATGCAAATCATTATCACAACATACATTATACTGTGAAGATGTAGGCGCACCGTAAGCTCACTGATATAATTAAAATATTAATATTCACTCTAAAACAACTCAAAATATAGACCACCACGAATACAACACTAATATAACACAATATATTGTCTAATACTGTCTAGTACACAAAATTATATTCATACACTACCGGACGCCCGCGACTTCGTTCGCGTGGCATATGTTTTTTTAATTCCCATAGGCATTCCTTAATTTTCCGGGATAAAAAGAACCCATGAAAACAAACACGTCGAACCGTTGCTCTGTTGCGGCGTGATTGATGGAATATTTAACTTCCTTTGGGATAGAATTTATAAAAACTGTGAATTATGTATTTCATAATTTAAACCGGTAGCCCAAATATCAAGTTTCATGACTATAACTTGAAAAACGCCGGCCTTTTACACCAACTTACAACCCCTATTTTACCAGTTGGGGGTAGAATTTTGAAAAACCGTCACACACTAATTACTTCTTTATATTATACCGAAAGCCAAAATACCAAGTTTCGTTGTTATAACTTGAAAAATATCTTGATAAATGAAGGACATTCATCCCCTATTTCAACCCTTTGGGGGTCGAATTTTCAACAATGGTGAAACACGTACTTCTGCATATCTAACTGAAAGCTAAGTTTATGGCTGTAAGTTGAGAAATGAAGGACATTCATACAAACTTTCAATTCCTATTTTACTCCTTTGGGGGTGAAATTTTGAAAAACTGTACCACACGTACATTTTTAGGGTTCCGTAGCCAAATTTGGCAAAAACGGAACCCTTATAGATTCGTCATGTCTGTCTGTCTGTCTGTCCGTCCGTATGTCACAGCCACTTTTTTCCGAAACTATAAGAACTATACTGTTGAAACTTGATGTATTCTGTGAACCGCATTAAGATTTTCTTACAAAAATAGAAAAAAACAATAAATTTTGGGGGTTCCCCATACTTAGAACTGAAACTCAAAAATTTTTTTTTCATCTAACCCATACGTGTGGGGTATCTATGGATAGGTCTTCAAAAATGATATTGAGGTTTCTAGTATCATTTTTTTCTAAACTGAATAGTTTGCGCGAGAGACACTTCCGAAGTGGTAAAATGTGTGTCCCCTCCCCTGTAACTTCTAAAATAAGAGAATGATAAAACTAAAAAAAATATATTATGATGTACATTACCATGCAAACTTCCACCGAAAATTGGTTTGAACGAGATCTAGTAAGTAGTTTTTTTTAATACGTCATAAATCGTAAACCGCAATTTACCTTTCATTCAATCAACTCAAATATTGAAAATAAAAATATTTTTAATAATTTAAAACTTACTACAGGTTTGTACGGAACCCTCGGTGCGCAAGTCCGACTCGCACTTGGCCGGTTTTTATTTATTACCTTATGCCAAAATACCAAGTTTCGTTGATATAACTTGAGAAATGAAGGACTTTCATATTAACTTTCAACCCCTATTTCACCCCTTTGGACGTAGAATTTTTAAAACCTGTGAACCACGTATTTCTTTATTTTTTACCGACAGCTCATATACCAAGTTTCATGGATATAACTTCAGAATTGATGGACTTTCATACAAACTTTCAACCCCTATTTCACCCCCTTAGGGGTGGAATTTTGAAAAATCCTTCCTTATTGAGCGCCTACGTCACAAAAGGAATCTACTGTCAAAATTTCAAGTCTCTAACCCTAGCGGTTTAGGCTGTGCGTTGATACATAAGTCAGTCAGTCAGTCAGTCAGTCAGTCAGAACTTTGAATTTTATATACGAGTATATAGATAAAGTAGGACGAACACATTTTACAAGTATAACCGCAGAATACTATGCATAAACGGGCCCTAGTTTATGTTCATCGCTGCACAATTTGCCTAAGTGAAAAAGTCTAGTTAAAATTCCACTGCACTAGGTCAGTGGGGCTGATGGGGGGTTGTAGGAAATATGCGAATGGTGGTAGTATTAAATAATTGGTCGCGTGCCGACCCCGCGGCGCCGGTGTCAACGCCACTGCATGAGGCGCACTGCGGCAACTACTTGAGCCAGTAAAGGTCTACACCCATTGAAAAGAAGAAATAATAAGAAACATAAACACCTCTCTTACACTACTCTACAACAACATCATCAATACTCTTGTATACCTACTAAAGTGTTCATAGCCCATTAGTTAAGACGTTTGACCTCATGATTAAGTGGTCTAAGGTTCGATTCTTGGATACGCACTTCTATTCTATCCACTGCAAAGGCATTTGACTGCGATCTCATCTGGTAGTAAGTGAAGTATGGTAGCCGGCTAACCTGTTAGGGGTATGGCAAATATATTACCTATACCGCTAATCGGTTTCTACACAGCATCGTATCGGAACGCTAAATCGCTTGGCAGTGCGCCAAAAGCGTGGTAACTAGCCACGGCCGAAGTCTCACACCCTAGACCAGACCAGAGAAAATTCAGAAATTAATTATTCCCAAATTGTCCCTACCGGGAACTGTGGCCAATTTTTTCTTATTCTGAGAGCAGACTCGAAATCTTTAGCTCAAAGAGTGCCTACGGGATTTCTAAAAACCCAAATACACGCTGACAAAGTGCACGGGCATGTCCTAGGTTCTAATATACATTACGTTGCGCACAATTACAACGATTGCCGAACAGAGATAGGTTGCATACTGGGGAGGGACATAGGATTTTTTTTATGAAGTTCGTGCGGGGATCAAAAAAAAATTGACCACGCGCACGTAGTCGCAGGCATTATCTAGTATTTATTTTGTTGTTGTTTCTATGTTTTACTTTCGTTCTGAATTCTAGTTTAATCTAGGAGGCAGTGAACGTAAACCTTAAAGGTTGTGGGCGATGCGATGATCTACCTAAAACGATCATCTTTCCGTCTTCGTCCGCGTGGATAGAGGTTTTTTGGTTCCCGCGGGAAATATTTCATTTTCCCGGATAAAAAGTAGCATATGTGTTATTCCAGACTATAATGTATTGCTGTATTGCTGTGCCAAATTTCATCCAGATCCGTTTAGCCGTTCTGGCGTTATTGAGTAACAAACGTCCATACTCACTAACTTTTGCGTTTATAATATTAGTAAGCATTAGTATTCATAAACATAATAATTTAAGATTTATCTTTGATTATTTGATTTCAATGTAGTGCTAATGACAAATTAATAACACTATGGTACCCGTGAAAATTATCTATCATTTCGTATTATTGTCATTTTCTGCTTCAAAATAATAGTTACCTAATAGGTACTAAAATTCTACATCAATGGGTACCTACAATAGAAAAAATGTCTAATGCTTATAATATAATTAAGTCCATGTATTTTTTTTATACAAAAAGAATAATTACAAACATATTTTGTACAAGAGAATAGCAAACGTAATTCAAAATCCAATGAGAGTTCTAAAGAAATGTTTAATGCCCAAAATGATAAAGAGGTTCTTAGACAAGAAACTCGTTAGAGATGCGTGATTTTACTTCGTGGCGTCTTTTTAGGGTTGCGTAGGAAAACAAGACATAAAATTTATATTTATATCATTTCGTCAAGTCCATCTACGTGTCAAAGCGAAAACATAAGCCTAGGATCACGAAGAGTAACCTTGGCAGGGCTGCTCCCCTTAATAGAATAGCCATAGCATATAATAACATATTCAAAAAAGCACATTTAGATATATTTCAAAATTCCGCGTCGCCTTTTAAATCAAAAATTAAAAAAACACCTAGGGAATTAGTTACTTTTATTATCACATTCCATTCATAGATATTTAATTTTATATTATCTAAATTATAGTTTAAATATTAAAAAAATTGGCCTGTTAATTTTTTCTGTTTGATGTAATTTTTTGTACTTATTCTTTTTTTTTAAATTAATCTAAGTACTTTTAACTTTTTTCGCATGTTGAGTTAGCCTGTAGTGTGTAATCAATGAAAGTCATAAGATTAAATAACTAAGTTGTAATAGAATAAGGCAAAAGATCATTGTAGTACCGTTGGCTTCCTATTAAATAAAAATAAAAAAACATACCAAGTAGGGATCGTTGATAACACTTGAACTTAAATTCTCATTTTGAAAAGCAGATGTCCTGAACATGAAAAGTGAGAGAAAAAATAAACATTTACCCTCGAGTGAGTGGGAACCAACCCCAAATAAATACTAAACTAAAATATTTTATTGAAAAATCTGAGAAATTCTAGTAGTTTAACTCGAATTATTAGGATGTTAGAGACATAATTACCACGACTATAATATGTGAATCCTAAAACTAGCTAAGTTTTTATCTAGTCGCATTGGGATCGGTGCGGGTTGAAGATGATGTCAACTGAGAGAAAAAAAAACACAACTATCAAACTATTGTCGTTGTGTGTTATTGTTGTTTTTATAAAAAGACAATTATCTTAATTTAATCTTAATTTTTAAACACCTGATGTTTTTTCTTTTAGGTTCACGACGGTATTAATAAACATAACTACGGAACCTTCCTTGTAATAAGAGTTCTGACCGGCATTTTATTTTTGGCTTAGCGTTTTAGCGAAAAAGAACGGGAAAACAATTTTATAACGTAAATATGTAACTTATTTACAAAACAAAACATTCGCAATAGCTCACGGCGCGCAATATAGCTATTTATGCAACTGTATCGTAATGAGGGTCATTTTAATTCGAGTGCTGTTTTTTGATACGAGGCTTGCCGAGTATCAAAATAGGATAGTACGAGAATTAAAATGACTAATTACGTACAGTTGCATACAAGATTTTATCTACGACAAGGACGTCTTTATAATTTTTTACTTTGGTTGGGAAAGTGCCAGAACCCAGAGCCGCTAAGCTATAGGTATCCTATTTATGAAGATAACCATATCGATACAGCTACGACTCATAACGATACAGCTCCCATACAACGAACTGTATCGTTATGAGAAGCAAACACGAAAGAGGGTTCAATTCGATATAGTTGTCAAATTCGAAATTGGAACTTTTCGATGCTGGAGTAGATAAAAATTATTATCTAAGCTAATAAGTACACTTTTCTTTGTTTGCAGCGAGTTTTGGTTACCAAAAAGGGGAAAAAACAGAGGTAGGTCGGGCTTTGTTCCACTAAAACGTGAAATTATTGTCATAAATGGTTTGGGCAGATATGTAAGCTGTTTTTTTTTAACCACTACAAGTTAGCCCTTGACTGCGATCTCACCTGATAGCAAGTGAAGATGCAGTTATACTAAACCCATACCCATATTCGGTTTCTACACGGCATCGTAACGGAACTCTAAATCGCTTGGCGGCACGTCTTTGCCGGTAGGGTGGTAACTAGCCACGGCCGAAGCCTCCCACCAGAACAGTAAGAAACATTGATTAACAGTGATTTATGAGTAACACGGAAAGTATGAACATAATAAAATAATTTAGATAATTTTTGCATAAAATAATATGATATTGTAATTAAAGTTTTTCAAAGCAGCCTTTTTTTTCAAATAAATTGTTCCTGTAATGAAATGTGTATTTTCTCTGATTAGTATTATTTTTCCCGAATTTATCCTTAACAGTTCTAATGCCAGATGATTTTTAATCGGAGTGCTCGTTTTTCCGTAATAAAATCGGACCTTAAATCATAAAGGCTTTGTAGCTTAGAGATTCATTGTAATCTTAACGCGATATCCTAAGTCAAATGGTTCTCATCCCAGACAATTTCGCGGAGGCAAGGTGAGAGGTAAAAAATGAGAGGCTATTTTATGTGCCGTACAAAAATACGCAAATTTATACATTTCATCGCTGCTTTAATACTAGACAGGGAGCTGGTGAACGATTTGTTATCCGGCATCAACGAATTCAGTATCAGGCAAAAATTGAATTCGTTGATGCCGGTAGATGTTGTTGATCTTAGAGTACTTTCGTTAACAATGTAATGTAAAAAAAACTGTATGTACAAATGTAGTTTGACTTTGAGCGGTTTAATTAGGATCACTTATATGACTTTTTGCTGCAAAAAGCCAGTTACTTAAATAGAAATAAATTAACTGGGTTATTATTTGATTCAAATCATAAAAAGCAGCTCCTACGCACGCCTGGAGTTACTCTTTACGAACGATTAAAAAATATATAGATTAGTAGATGAGGGTATGAACGCATTTTTTGTATTACTGAAAGCATGCTTGATACATTTATTTATATTAATTATATAATTTATGTTCATCAAAATACATCACATAGTCATGGAAACATAAACAAGTGTTGCCATGAAAACATGTACATAACGTAACAGAGAAAGTTTGATTTTACTCCCCATAAATTTTCATACCTCGGGCTTATATATGAAAATCGGTTCTAAAGGAGGTAAACTCCAATAGTTCGATAGTCAGGCCTTGACGTAGCCCTCACGATATTTCTGTATTTCGTATTCACAATCCTAGGAGTTTCAGTACAGTTTTCATCTGCATTATTATGTATCCAAATCATTAAACAAATCTGTCACCAGCTCTTAAACAATCACACCTTTTATTTGGGTTTGCATAAAATTAAATTACCGAGATAATTTCTACAACGGCAGTCAAAAGAGCAAAATGATGTTATTACAAACAAGGTTTTAAATTTTCTGACCGGCTCGTTAAAGGTGGAAAAGTTTATACTTATTACAAAGTAGCTTTTACGAAAAAAATGCACTAACTGGTCCAAAGGCTTACATTAGGATAGTAAACATTTGAGTCTATTTTCTTTACGAAATAAAAAGGTAAAAGGTTCTTTACTAAAAAACTAAAAGTTTACAGTACTCACATCGTTTTAAAGGCAACCTACTCATTTTTTTATATCCAAAACCATTTACCTATTTCATGAAAATACATTTACCATTTCTTTGTTTTATGTCATCTCCATCAATAAATGAATCTCGTAAACTGTTTATTATTATAATTATTGGTTTAAAAGTAGGTAATCTACGAATTCGAAGAATCATACTTACATATTATCATGGTATGGTCGACTAAATATAATGTGCTTTCTACACATTTGTCATACATCAGCAGATCAAATTGTTGTAACTCGCAATTGTGATTATACGTGATTTCGTAAAATTCATATTGATATTTCACGATTGTAACTTCAAGACTCTCATAAAAATATCATTAGTTAATGATTTATTTTTAAATCCTGTTGTAGCGGATGCTTATGTCATAATATCCTGTATGCCAGTCCATTATCAGCCCGATCCGTCCAGTTGATTGAGCTGTCCATTGATAAATCAGGAACCGCTTCCTTTTATAATATTATTTAGAGCTTTGTTCTATCTCGGTGGGAAAAAATGGATCACGGCTCTTGTCGAGTATTACTAGGTTGTGCAACTTTTTGCTTAGCGGTCAACTGAATCCTGCTGTATGTCCCTACCTCTATGGAGCTTCTCTCTGTGCGCTGGCGAAAAAGGATGGTGGTATTAGGCCCATAGGCAGTGTTTTCCGCCGTCTAACTGCGAACCTAGGATGCGGAGCCGTAAGGGAGGAGGCGGCCACTTACCTACGGCCGCACCAGCTGGGGTTCGGTACTCAGTTAGGTAGCGAAGCGGCTATACACGCTACGGGCTTGTTCGCCTTGGATCCAGGTAACAAGGACTGCATTATCATAAAGCTTGACATTCGCAATGCTTTTAATACTCTTGAAAGAGGCATTCTGCTGAGCGAAGTCAAGGACAAAATTCCTTCCCTTTATCCTTTTTTATACCAAAATTATTATTCTCCTTCCAATTTAATCTATAACCGGCACTCTATCCTTTCTCAGGATGGCGTCCAACAAGGAGACCCGCTTGGACCGCTCATTTTCAGCCTCAGCATTCAATAAGTTCTTAACGATCTAAAATCACCCCTGAACGTATGGTACCATAGGTGGAAAACCAGAGGTTGTGGAACGGGACCTATCCCTTTTATTACCACGCTTGAAAGAACTGGGGTTGGAGGTTAGCACATCCAAGTACGAGTTCTTCCCTTGTAGTCCAGATTCCCACCATCAGTTCACCCACTTTGAGGGTCTAATAACTGGACTCAAGGAGTTGGATTCCAATCATTATTTTCTTTTAGGCTCCCTTATATTTTCATCTTGTGTCCTGGAAGCTGGGGAAGCAAAAACTTTCATAAAAGAGATCGGCCGTCGTTTGAGGGAAAGGGGCTGTGACCCACGTTGTGGTTCCTACCTGGTTCAAAGGTTATCCATCGCCATTCAGCGTGGCAATGCTGCAAGTTTGATGGGTATACCTTTGGTACTTTGGTCCTTTGGTTGGATTAGGTTTTTATTTTTATCTTTTGTTAGAAGGTATATTTAAGAATTAGTTTTAAATTTCATTTTATAGTTAGTTTATTAGTTTAATATTTAGTAATTCAATTAATTTTATTGGTAACTAGAGGACGCCCGCGACTTCATTCGCGTGGTTTTTGAATTCCCACAGGCACTCTTTAATTTTCCGGGATTTTCCTACGTCACTCTCCAGGTACTCAGCTTAACCCATGCAAAAGTGCGTCGATCCGTTGCTCTGTTGCGGCGTGATTGAAGGACAAACTGTCTATTTGACGTCTTTGGGAATAGAAATATCAAAAAATGGTAAATCCGTATCCGTATCACTTGAAACCAGAAGCCCAAATATCAAGTTTCACGGCTATAGCTTGAAAAACGACGGACTTTCATACAAACTTTCAACCCCTATTTAACCCCTTTGGGGGCGAAATTTTTAAAAATTGTGACACATATCCTTCTTTATTTTTTACCGAAAGCCAAGATACCAAGTTTCGTAGATTAAACTTAAAAAATATCTTGTAAAATAATGGACTTTATACAAACTTTCATCCCCTATTTTAACCCTTCGGGAGTAGAATTTTCAAAAATCGTGAAACACGTATTTCTTTATTTTAAACCGGTAGCTCAAATACCGATTTCATGGATATAACTTTAAAAATGACGGACTTTCATACAAACCTTCAACCCATTATTTAACCCTCTTGGGGGTGGAATTTCGAAAAACCTTTCTTAGTGGATACCTACTATTCACAAAGAAAGGTTTAGGCTGTGCGTTGATATATAGGTCAGTCAGTCAGTCAGGACTTTGAATTTTATATATTGGTAATAAATATTTAATAAATAATATTATTTCGACTCTTCGCTCTGATTGGTATATTTCTAATCCCTATGTTATCCCCTTAGTAGATCAGTCCAGCAGTTGCTTAAGCTGTGCGTTGATTAATCATTTACCTTTTCCTTTTATATATCTAGAAGAAAGATGATATTTTATACCTCTTTCATCTAATAACAGGAAAACAGACCTTTAACTTATAATTTTGTAAACACAAAACACAGCCCTCATTGCTAGAACATAATATAATATTTTCCGAAAACCCATCAGGTATACGTTTCTCATAAAGCCTATTCTCATTTCTGTTACAATGTTAATAAAAAGAAATGGAAAAGTTGTTCGTGTACGCATCAAATGAAAAAGTTATTGTACGTGATGATACTGCAAAGGCTGGAGACACCTGCCGGCGACCAACTAATTACGAACTCCCTAACTTCCTCAAACACTAAAATATTATTCTAAAAACGTCACCTCGAAACGTACTCGCTCGGAATGATAATAGAGGCTGCTATTATGAATGATAATTTGAGCTGTTATTAATTATTGTTATGTTACTAGATAAGGATAATGCGATTTCTTTCGCGTAATTTAAGGTTTTTTAAACTCTGGAACTCTGTGATTTTCCAGTATTTTATGTAGCCTTATGTCCTTACCCGGGATGCAACCAATCCTCAGAGAAAATTATAAGATACTAGATGATGCCCGAGTCTTCGCCCACGCGGATTAAGGTTTTTGATTCCCTCCTCCTTGATTTTCCAGGATAAAATGTCCGTCCCCCGGGATATACCCTATCTCTGTACAAAATTTCATCAAAATCGGTTGAATGGTTGGGCCGTGAAAGCGTAGCAGACAGACAGACACACTTTCGCATTTATAATATTAGTATGGATTATACATTTAAACTTTCAAAGTACCTAGCCCATAATAAGTTCTTTTATCTATATCTATATATATAAAATTCAAAGTCCTGACTGACTGACTGACTTATATATCAACGCACAGCCTAAACCGCTGGAGTTAGAAACTTGAAATTTTGACAGTAGGTTTCTTTTATGACGTAGGCGCTCACTAAGGAAGGATTTTTCAAAATTCCACCCCTAAGGGGGTGAAATAGGGGTTGAAAGTTTCTATGAAAGTCCGTCATTTCTCAAGTTATAGCCATGAAACTTAGTATATGTACCGCGGGTTAAAAATGAACAAATACGTAAATCCCAAATTTTTGAAAATTCAACCCCCAAAGGGGTGAAATAGGGGATGAAAGTTTATATGAAAGTCCTTCATTTTTCAAGTTATAGCCATAAAACTTGGGCATATAAGTTGCGAGTTGAAAATGAAGAAAAACGTGTTTCACAGTTTTTGAAAATTCTACCCCCAAAGGGGTAAAATAGGGGATGAAAGTTGATATGAAAGTCCTATATTTTTCAAGTTATAGCCATGAAAGTTGGTATTCGGGCTTCTGGTTTAAAATAAATAAATAGGTGCTTCGCCATTTTTGAAAATTCTACCCCCAAAGGGTTGAAATAGGGTAGTTCTTTATTTAACAAGATATTTTTCAAGGTAAATCTTAAACTTGATATTTTGGCTTTTGGTAAAAATACAGAAGAATGTGTGTCACATTTTTAAAAATTCCACCCTCAATGGGGTTAAATAGGGGTTGAAGGTTTGTATGAAAGTCCGTCGTTTTTCAAGCTGCTATAGCCATGAAACTTGGTATATGGGCTTCCGCTAATGATGAAATACGGATTTTACAGTTTTTGAAATTTCTATCCCCAAGGACGTCAAATAGAGAGTTTGGCCTTCAATCACGCCGCAACAGAGCAACGGATCGACGTGATTTTTTGCATGGGTGGAGAATAAGATTTGTACTTGAAGAGTGACACAGGCTTCTTTTTAGGCCGGAAAATTAAGGCGTGCCGGTGGGAATTAAAAAACTTAAGCCACCCGAACGAAGTCGCGGGCGTCCTCTAGTAATATATAAAATTCAAAGTCCTGACACTGACTGACTGACTGACTTATATATCAACGCACAGCCTACACCGCTAGGGTTAAAGACTTGAAATTTTGACAGTAGTTTCCTTTTGTGACGTAGGTGCTCACTAAGGAAGGATTTTTCAAAATTCCACCCCTAAGGGGGTGAAATAGGGGTTGAAAATTTGTATGAAAGTCCGTCATTTCTCAAGTTACATCCATGAAACTTGGTATATGTGCTGCGGGTTGAATATAAAGAAAGACGTGTTTCACAGTTTTTGAAAATTCTACCCCCGAAGGGGTGAAATAGGGGTTGAAAGTTTGTATGAAAGTCCTTCATTTCTCAATTTATAGCCATGAAACTTGCTATAGCATTTGGGCTTTTAGTTAGATATGCAGAAGTACGTGTTTCACCATTGTTGAAAATTCGACCCCCGAAGGGGTGAAATAGGGGATGAATGTCCTCCATTTATCAAGATATATTTCAAGTCATAACAACGAAACTAGGAATTTTGGCTTTCGGTATAATATAAAGAAGTACGTGTGTAACAGTTTTTCAAAATTCCACCCCCAAACGGGTAAAATAGGGATTGTCAGTTGGTGTCAAAGGCCGGAGTGTTTCAAGTTATAGCCATGCACCTTGATATTTGGGCTACCGGTTTAAATTATGAAATACATAATTCAGAGTTTTTATAAATTCTATACCAAAGGAAGTTAAATAGTCCTTCAATCACGCCGCAACAGAGCAACGGATCGACGTGTTTGTTTTCATGGGTTATTTTTATCCCGCAAAATTAAAGAATGCCTATGGGAATTAAAAAACTTGTGCCACGCGAACGAAGTCGCGGGCGTCCGCTAGTATATTATATTGAAAAACCTAGTGGTTCCCAAACAGTTAAGAGTATAAAAAAAGTAAAATATTTGTACTGTTAATTTTGAATTTAACCGTTTGGGAGTATTGCCCAAGGGCGACGATTTGAGCTAGCTTTATTATTCATTTTCCGAGAACTTAACGTCGGGTTCTAAGAATTCTCCCAACGCTAGTGATCCTTGGAAGTATGACGCGACCTCCGTAGAGAGCCATGACTCACGGCCACGATCTCATTACGAAGCGTTATCTGAAGCCACTTTCAGAGAAATATCGCTATATTTAATTAAAAGCACTATGCTATACCTATAACATGGTATCAACTGTCTGATACAGTTGTGAGTGTACCTAATTGCTTTCTGCTTTAAGATTCGCTATTGCTTCTTGCTTAATTATTCATTAAATAAGGCTTTATCATTTCAAACTTCATCATTTGTGAGCAATTTTTCACAATTTTAATTTCAAGCTTAAATGATGACCAGGCCAACTATGGGAGCTCGCCTAGGTGTCAAATATCAATGTGCAGCAAAGATTTTTTTATTATTGCAATTGTCATATTTTATACTTTTCAGATAAAACCGTTTCAGAAGTCTGAAGTCTCACAAAAATTAAAATTAAATAAAGGAAAGTTTCATCAAACAACTGCTGCTTTCCCACACTAGATGGCGCTAGACGTTTTGGCTAGCAAGTTCAACTACTCGACCACAGATGGCAGACAGATGTAATATCAGATGTTAAACGAAAAACGTATTGTTTTTTTAGATAAGTATTTTAACCTTGACCTTATTCGGAATAATAAATCCAGAATAATTTCGGTTTTCATTTTAAACCTTACTGTAAAAACGGAAATCCTGCACATTGTCCCGAATCGGAGGGCAGTTTCTGGTTCATTTAAGTTTAATAAGAATGTATCAATTAACAAACCCTCATAATATTATCAAGTAGACACATCGAACAAAAATTGTTTAAGAATAAAACAATGTAACGCATTTAATTAAAAATGTTACTTCATACATTTTTATCAACTAGAGTCCGCGGTCTAGTAGACGTCTAGGTCGGATGAAATGAACCACTATTTCGCCAGTTATTGGCCACTTGTATCCTGAATTGACCGTAAAGCGCAATATCCTAGACGAGAATGAAAAATTTACTTTTACCAGCCATTTTATTGCTTGTTTCTCTCAAATGTACATATTACATTATGAATTTTTTTGTTAAATACCAGGCTTTGAGTGAGTATTTTAACGACTAAAACTTTTAATGGTTAGGTAAGTGCACTTATTATGCGTCAAGAATCAGCACGGGTGCTCGGCGTGCAACGTTTAGTATTCTTGGCACCATTGCATACAGTCACGACTCATATACTTATTATATTTAGTTTAGCCGTATTTAGTTTAACAATTCAATTACCAATCAATAACAAAGTTACTAACTACCAGTCCTGAATAAGAATCTATGTGAAGACGGCCCTGAAAATACTTGATCAAATTGACAGTTGTTTCCAAACTCTGATAACAGATTCACGCCATTTATTTTACATTAGCAATCAACAAAGTACCAGGATGTTTCATACAGTTGCGCTTCGGGCGGAATCACTAATGTTTGCGGTCGAATGACGGTGCTCATAAAATGATATTGCAGTTTGATAGGCCGCCGGGAGACCTAAAGTGCGACGGGCTGCCACTTAACTGCATTATTACTTATCTACTGCCCGTCGTCTGCCTTACTTGACGGACACTGCTTATAGGGTTGCCAATCAAAATTGCTGAAGATGTTTTTACTCATTCACTACTCTTTGATCTTTTTCATTCGCTTTTTGAGTTACTCTTCTCACCAAAGAAAACACCATCTGTCAAAGTGACTTGTAATGTAAATCATAATCCAGTAAATACTTACTGCTTATAGATTACTGATTTTTAAAGAATTTATTATTATTATTTATTTATTATTCCACTACAAGTTAGCCCTTGATTGCGATCTCACCTGAAGGTAAGTGATGATGCAGTCTGATATGATAGCGGGCTAACCTGTTTCATAATTTGTTTCCATAATTCGCAGATACGAGGCAGAAAAGACTATGAATAATGATAAATTAGAGATTGAAAAACCCAGGCATCTAGGCAACGAAGATCCAAGTATCCAGGCTTTTAACCTTTTTACAAGGAGAATCAGTTTATTTATATAATATTAGAACTTATCACAAATATTTATTTGAAGTTAAATGCCAGTCAATGGAAGTTTGAACTTGAACAAACTTTTTGCAGCGCAGAGGCAACCCTAACTAGGTCAGCGGTCTAACGACGCAGTTATTGCAGGTTTATCTCTCAATCACTATATTGAATTTGAAAACTTTGTTCCTCATTTTTAAGTTATAAAATATTAGGTAGCTGCGGAAGTTTCTGATTTAGTAATAACTAGCTGATGCCCGCGACTTCGTCTGCGTGATTTAAGTTTTTATTTCTTCCCGCGGAAACTTCTTAATTTTCCGGGCTAAGAAGTAGCCCATATCACTCTTCAGGCAAAAAATCACGACGATCCGTTGCTCCGTTGCGGCGTGATTAGAGGAAAACTAAACAAACTTTTGCATTTATAATATTATATCTTCGAATGAAGCGGCTCATATAATTATGATAGAACTTTACTTTGTAAGTATTAATCACTAATAGTAAGGCACACCTGCGCGGGGCCGTTAGACGTGTTCAAGATGTTTCTATAAAAGCCCCCAAAAAAATTCCAGAATAACAAAAAACAAAAAAAAGATTTTTCTGTACCTGTCCGTTTCATGTCAACCCCGTAATAATCTTATCAAAAGTGATAGCTTCAAAAAAATTAACTATATCAGCTTTGGCAGTGGGATGCAAGTCGAAGTCGCGCCTAGGAATATTAAAATCAACTAAAAACGTTAATTAGAAAAAGAATAATAACCGGCCAAGTGCGAGTCGGACTCGCGCACCGAGGGTTCCGTACTCAAGAAGTAGGTAAGTTGGTGTGGTTGACACTTTTTTCAGTCACCATAAGCAATTATGGCTTAGATTTTAAGCTTAGGTAAATATAAGAATTCAGGAGTACTGTGTATTCTTGAACAAAACGCATGGATTAATATGAAACGCAGCACCGCTAAGGTAACCTCGGTATCGCTGCGGAGCGCGGGGTACGCGTTGGCGATCACGCCAGTATATTCGGGTTTTGCTCCCCGAGACACAGAGCGGGTCGGACGTGCTGCGTGCGTAGAATAATTTATATTTATGAAAGATCAGTGTAATTATGAAACGAATATGGTTATGTATGGATCGTAAATTGAAAACAAATTAGTTACAATAACCTATTGAGTCACATCACTATGTACATGAAACAATTTTTATTTTACAATTTACAATTTTAAAATAAAAATTGTATAAGGTAGTTATAGCTAGGTACTTTTAAAATTCGTTCGTAATACTGTAGATGTAACACGACTAAAACTGTAACGACCAAAGATGTAAAACGGTAATAATTACCTTTGTTAATGAACCGCAAAACTAACTTTGTTTGTAGAGGTTTACTGTTAATATCAAAAAAGCTATGCTAGTTAGAGCATTGGCTATAGTTTTCCTGTAAAATATACATAAATTCCTATTGACCATAATTATTTCAGATTTTTCGATTGGTAAACTCCGGAGATAAGGGGGGGGGAACGGTATTTTTTTAGACTTTTTCCCCGATAAATCAAAAACTATCATGACTAAAAATAAGTAAAAATCTGTTTTAGAATGTACAAAGTAAACCCTTTCATATGATACCCCACACAGTACAGTTATCTCACTTTTAAATTTCAACCCTCTGATTTACCCCCTTTTTAAATAAGAACAAAAATAATTTCCAATTTTTTTTAATTCCATTGTCTTTGGGCCACTAATATACACAACTATTCCAAATTTCATGTCGATAGCTTCGGTAGTTACTGAAATAATCGAGTGTGACGGACGGACAGACAGACGGAGAAAGTCGCACCATAAGGGTTCCATTTTACCATTTTGGTACGGAACCCTAAAAATATGCTAAAAATTATGTGTAAAAGTTTTGTATCCTTTGCATAATATCAATAAACCAAAATTATTTTTTTGGGCTCCCGCTTTTCATGATGCATTTCAAATTGTTTTTTGCATTTAAATCTCTGCATAGCTTATGCAGGTTTCTTGTATAACGTTACTTAATTTTAACTATTACAGTCATAAATGATTTTTATAAGAGGTTAGACAGACAAACGGACAGACGGACTGCATAAAACTATAAAAGCGCAGATATATAAGGGACAGGACAACGTTGGAAGGGAACGACGTTTTCTCCTCTCGCCTTATGTACGCGCTCCATATAAAAGTGTACATAAGTTACATCGACTTTTTGTTCGCCAGAGTATTTGTTAAGTAAGTATCAATGTTTTAGCTATGCGGGTTTCTTGTTTTACGACAGAACCCTTAAATGACAACATAATACTAATCAACATAAATTTTGAAATGTTTAATTAACTGTATCAAAATAATCACCGCTGTATATGTGTACCTTTGGGTATACAGTTCCTAATTCAATTTACAATTATTATCATATCAATCAGCGAGTGCCACCCGCGCGGCCCTCGGCACGAGCGAACCTCGGGAGTAACGTTCTAACATTTTATTACATTCCTTGCACGTAAAATATAATATCCCTACCCACACTCACAGTACGCGTTGCGAGCAAATATCTAAATGTAATTTCCATGCGTTGTCCCCGCAATGTTTTCCCAGAAAATATTAACATAGAAGCCAAGGGGCTGAATCTCTCCTAAGTAAGTTGCAAAAAATGTACGTGATTTTACTTCAAAGTCCCTTTTGTCTTTATGGAGGGAAGCCATAAAAGTACTGGCACGGGAATGGCACATACGAAAAAAATTACGTAACGTAATGATGATGTGCCCGCACTCTCCTTGAAAACAAAATATTTTCTTTTTACAGTGTCTAAATGTATTCAAGGTGTTAACCCAGGTTTACTGCTTAGTAATAACCCGAGGAGTAAAAGGTATCTATTACCATTTGCGTGCTCATTACGAAACTACTTATTTTTCTAGGTAGGGGAATTTCGTAGCTTACCTACCCATGTACCTAAGCACTTTTATTCTTTTTCGGGTATAACTTTTAATGGGGTACCAATTTAAACTAGCTTCTTAAAACTTTTAGTTATTAGAAGTAAAAGTAGCTCGACTCAGGCTAACGCGAGTTTACGAGAGAAGACGCAGGTAAGTATACCTACTTCAAAGCTTTGCTTACCTACGTAATGTTTGCTTTCTGCTATTCGATTTGATATACTAAAAAGTAGATAAATAAAAACTGATAATATTATGAATAATAAAAAGATATATAAGACGTTTAATAAGAATATAATGGACTCATCCCTGCTTCGCACGGATACCTTGTGTAATTCAACCTTTACATATTATTATGTATTATGGATGGTTAGGAGCAGCGTGGTGGATTTAAGCTCTAATTCCCTCTCTACTATGAGAGGGGAGGCTTGTGCCCAGCAGTGGGACGTTAATGGGGTGTAGTAGCATGGATGGTTATATTTTAATACCTCAGCTTACACTGATCGCGATTTATATACTGTTGAGCAGTTCAACCGCCCATTCATCAAATCTGGATTTATTAAGCGTTGTACTTAAAGCAATTGTAGTCAGTTTTGTGGACTATTAAAAAAAGACCTTAATTGACTGTAAATATGTTAGCATTATTTCTATTTGTCACTTGGATTGTCGCTTTCAAATGAGAGACTAAACTGACAGTATAACCTTTAATTTAATGAATTCCTAATCTACACGGACAAAGTAGCAGGCATCTAGATTAATTTAATTCCCATAATCGGCTAAAAAAGCAGGTTGACTTAAACATATCCATGACGTCATCTAATACGAGGAAGGGCCAATAAAATCTTTTACTTTATCAGGCATTTTTGAGTAGTGACACATCGGGGTGCGCTTTTAGACTTAATATATTATCACCCGCAGGGGTACGGAAATCTATTTAGGTGCTCAGTGTGAGTCTAATAAATTCCCCATTTTAGCAAAATTTTTATCTCTATTATTGAATATCCACAACTTGTTCATTCGATCATGCTCGAAGATTCGATCACTTACGACTATGAGTAGACATAATTACATTTTCAACTCAATCTCTATACCTATATAGGTATAAAAATCAATTGCTGTTCGTTTGTCTCGCTACAACTCGGAAACAGCTTGACTGATTTATATAAAAAAAATTGGGCGGATTTTAGTGGGAACAGGGATGGTTTATGCCCGCGACTTCGTCCACGGCGTTTAAGTTTTTTTTAATTCCCCCGGGAACTCCTTAATTTTCCGGGATTAAAAGTAGCCTATGTCACTCTCCAGGTCCTCAACTATACCCATGCCAAAAATCACGTCGATTCGTTGCTCCGTTGCGGCGTGATTGAAGGACAAACCAAAAAATAAAACCGGCCAAGTGCGAGTCGGACTCGCGCACCGAGGGTTCCGTACAAACATTAAATATAAGTTTCATATTAAATAGATTTTGAGTTGATTTAATGAAAGGTAAATTGCGGTTTACGATTTATGACGTATTAAAAAAAATCTACTTACTAGATCTCGTTCAAACGAATTTTCGGTGGAAGTTTGCATAGTAATGTACATCATATATTTTTTTTAGTTTTATCATTCTCTTATTTTAGAAGTTACAGGGGGGGGGACACACATTTTACCACTTTGGAAGTGTCTCTCGCGCAAACTATTCAGTTTAGAAAAAAATGATATTACAAACCTCAATATCATTTTTGAAGACCTATCCATAGATATCCCACACGTATGGGTTAGATGAAAAAAATTTTTTTGAGTTTCAGTTCTAAGTATGGGGAACCCCCAAAATTTATTGTTTTTTTACTATTTTTGTAAGAAAATCTTAATGCGGTTCACAGAATACATCTACTTACCAAGTTTCAACAGTATAGTTCTTATAGTTTCGGAAAAAAGTGACTGTGACATACGGACGGACAGACAGACAGACAGACAGACAGACAGACAGACAGACATGACGAATCTATAAGGGTTCCGTTTTTGCCAAATTTGGCTACGGAACCCTAAAAACCAACAAACAAACATACTTTCGCATTTATAATATTAGTATGATTGACCCGGTAGATGGCACTGCAATAAGGTTCTAGGCGCAGGGCAGGACAACGTCTGCCGGGCCCACTAGTCATTCAATATTTATTTATTCAATGTAGGTACACTGTACTTATTGACGTCCGTAACGTATAAAACATGATGATTAATTAAGTTTGCGGACGTCGACTGCTGAACATAATATGCCTTTCACGAAGAGCACCACCACACTCAGCCTTCCTTATCCAGCCACTTCCCGCCACCTTCTTTATACCGTCGGTACATAATGCTTGAGGGCACCCCACATAACGCTTGTTCTTGGCCTACACTCAAAAACTCTCAGGCTCTACTGTTCCTTATGTAACCTAAACCTTAGGAAAGTAAGTATAATCGTCGTCTTAGCCTATAGACGTCCACTGCTGGACGAAGGTCTCCTGCATGGATCACCACAGAGCACGGTCTTGTACCGCTTGTTTCCAGCGGCTCCCAGCTGCACGTTTGAGATCGTCCGTGCACCTAGTGGTAATAATACTCATAAGAAAATCAATGAAACCAGTACAAAATTTACGACATAAATCCATAGAGCACTAAACTTGGAAACTCTTGTTCTCATACAGTGAGTAAGTACGTGTATTGTACACAGAGACGTGTAGTATGAGAGTTGCTTACAGTGTAACACGGAGTGGTTAGACCAGCAGGGTCAACTGTATGCCAGACGTTACCGCTGCAGTAAGCCCTGTATAAGTTTACGACCGCCACCGACTTTACGACACTCACTTCTGGAGCCACAGAGACATAAGATCCTTTAAGAATAAAAAATGTGTTTCCAACATTTATAAAGAGTAAGCAATTTTTTATTCCTTCATGTCTCAATAGTTTATATCTTGGAGACATAAATACGGACTTAAATCTCCATCTCTAAGTGGACAGGGCTCATCTAGAATTACAAAAGCCTCACAAGTAAAAGAAATACTGACGTAAGTTACTTTGTGTTTTAAAATGGTTAAACAACTCGGCTTATCCTTGGCGTGGCTTACTTTAGCGTAGAGAAGTACGTGTTACGAGAGCATGATTAATGGCGTCTCCTTATATTTTGGATGAAAAATATTTTTCATTTTCCTCATTACTCTATGTTTTATTATTGGGCAATATTTTTCTTCTAATAACTTGTCACATACCTTATAATATGACGCCTATTGATTTTTACTTGGGTGCGACTGATTGCAATTTTAGTCCGTGATAACTGATAACGGAAAATTTTGTTACCATTTGGCGGAAAGTTATACGATTGTAGTACTACTGATTTTAAAGTTAAGAAGGGAAAATAATCTGGGTAGTGAACATTATATGTATTAATCTGGGTTCTAAAACCTTAGGAAAACGTGCGATGAAGGCGAAAACTTAACGCTAAAATTAGGTAGTTGCTAATGTTAGAGGCACATAACAGAAGTGAAAAGGTTGTATTCTGGTCCAACTTAAGCTTCGTTTAAAAAAGTAATTACAGCAGGAGGGCAAGTTCTGGCGATCTTAGGCGACCTCATTAGTATGCGAGGCGTGAGATGCCGGCAGTGGCGATAACGCAAATTCGTTTTGCCGAACATCTTGCTAATAGAGTTTCACTAATTTATAAGGCTGTTAAGCCGCAGCTAGACCGACCCTGCGTAAACTGTCCGCGGTGAACGTAAAAAGGATTTCATCGTAGACCTTCTTACATATTTGATGGAACTCAATCTCGCTCCGCGGCCGAGAGGTGGGACGCTTAATTATGAACGGCTCCTACGGAATTTTACGAATTTTTATTCTGTTTTCTTTTCATTCCACGTAAGTATCTGAGTCATCTAATGAAAAAAATGAACTTTAATCATACTAGCATAACCCATAGCCATTTCTGAAGTTAGTAAAAGTTACTAGAGAGAGAACAAGGTTAAATAATGATGCTTGAAAAATCCGTATTGTATCATCCTTGTTCTGGGAAAATAATAAGGTAGAGCTCATACTGCGTTATATTATGATATTAGATGATGCCCGCGACTTCGTCCGCGTGAATTAAGTTTATTTTCATTCCCGCGGGAATTCTTCGATTTTCTGGAACAAAAAGCCTTCCCCGGTACACAACCTATCCCTTACAAAATTTCATCAAAATCGATGAAGATGAGCCGTGAAAGCGTAGCAGACAGATACACGGCAGACATATAGACGGATAGGCAGACAGACGGATAGACAGACAAACACACTTTCGTATTTATAATATTGGTATGGATTACTGTTACAATTTATCGACTGTTTTCTTTGTTACATAAAAGGTCCCAAATATCTATCCCTAGGAGCCTATTTTAATCGTACACTGAGAAGGAAAAAGTGCATTATGACAGACATTGCTAATTAAAATCCCGATGTACTTGTAAGCCGCATACCGACGGCGCCGCACCTGGGGAGCTTTAAATTAATACGAAAAAATGTTCACACAAACGAGACGGAGGTGTCTTAGATTACTTCCACACTGGCTGGACACCGGCGTGCATATGAGCAAAATAAAATTGGTTCCGCACCGTTACGCGGAACTAACAATCAAGTTTAAGTGCAGTAATAAATTTTGGCGGACAAAACACGACTGAAAATACGCATTGTGCTTCGTTCAGTGCAAATGTGATTAACAAAATACTCGCGCACTGTGAGATGAAATCGTATTATGAAACACGATTCTGCATGTGCATTATTTGCCTGACATATACAGGATGAACACGTAAAAAAGAATTCGTTGTGTATTTGTATTTATCGATACCTATATAAATTAATTTGTTTTATGTTTTTCGACGGTATTGTATTCAAATAAATATTTGTTCATTTGAGATTGAATCCTCATAAGATTCCAAATACGATAAAGGTAAAGTGAGTGGGTCCTTAATGTTGTCTCAAGACTCTTTTATAAGGATGATGTAAAAGACTTATGAAAAAAAATAGGTGCTCTTGACATCAATTTCGCAAAATTGCGGTCTCAGAGTCAGATTAAAATAATTATATTTCAGTAAAGCGTAACGTGACGGTAAATATTCATAATTTATTTAGAAACATGAGGGCGAGCGGTACCCGCGCAGTTTAGTTAGCCCCAGTGTCATTACGTCGTCTCAGCCACTTTATGCCACGAAAATTTCATTTTAGAGGGCTTGTTCGCCCCCAAAATGTAGCTAATTCGTTTAGAAAACATCCAGTGGAATATTTTAACACAGGTTCGAGTCTTCTATAAATAAATTTTTTTCTGTTAAAGCAAAATATAATTTAGGAATTAATAACGTAAGCCGTATGTACGAGTATATTTACTAGTTTGGTTTAATCGTGATTTAAATAATCGTTTGGTAAAACGCTTAACTTTTTGTACGTGAACTCGTTAAGTGCTTCATTACAAAATTTTGGAGTGAAAACCGTCTTAGTGTGGAAAAAATAAGGGCAGAGTAGAGCCGACATAACAACCAGTTGCTTGCGCTGGCGGATCTGTTGACCATACACCAAAATATGAAGGACATGCTGATACCCGCGAATTTGTCCGCGTGGAGTTTTTTTGAATCCCGCGAAAATTCCTTAATTTTCCAGGATAAAAATTAGCTGTCACTCTCCAGGTCCTCAACTATACCCATGGTAAAAATCACGTCGATCCGTTGTTCCGTTACGGCGCGATTGAAGGACAAACCATCAAACCAACAAACAAACACAGTTTCGCATTTATAATGCATTTTTAAGTATGATTGAACTAATTATCACAAAAATACTTACACAACATAATCTAATTATCTCCAAATGGTACTTAGTACCTACACAAACTCGCAATTTTCGTATAGGTACATCTGTGTATTTATTTATAATTATAATTAACTAGCTGTTGCCCGCGACTTCGACCGCGTCAATTTCTGTTATTATGATCGCGAGATCCAGTCGCGGACATTTTTAGATCATTTAAAGAGGAATAATTCTTTCATACATATTTTTTGGGTGACTTGAACCGTTTACGCAGCGCACGCAACGGAAGCCCTCAACAATGGATAATTTTCCCTGATGCTTTTTTTTACTCATGTTCCGCTCCTATTGGTCGCAGCGTGATGTTAAATAGCCTAAAGCCCTCCTCGATAAATGGACTATCCAACACAAAAATAATTTTTCAATTCGAACCAGTAGTTCCTGAGATTAGCGAGTTCAAACAAACAAACTCTTCAGCTTTATATATTAAGTATAGAATATAGATTTATAATTACTAGCTTATAATTTTTTTAGTAGGTTACTAGATTTGCTTAGACAACTTTCACTACAATTTAGAATATATAATTGAGACTATAAAGCAAAGTATTCTATTATAGTTTCATTTATTCATTAGCTACTAGGTCAAGAAATCTTAGTGATTTTCTTTGTAAAGTCATGTTCAAAAATCATTAAATCCGAGTGAAAACACCAAGTCAGCTAGTATAGTATAAATAGTTGCTGATTATCGTATTCTGACTTGGATTTATATCTTACAGGAAGCGTCGTGTGAATAGTGTCACGGATATCATGATATGTAGTGCGCTTCGCAGTAACTCTCTTTTCTACGCGATAAGGAAATACTTTATCAGCCGTTCAACCTTTATAACATTATAAAAGTGGCTTTAACTGATTTGAAGTTAAAATACTGAACATAATAATATTAAATGGTATGTATTGTGAAAATCCACCTGTTAAAGATCTGATTGATGCCCACAAAAAACTACTCGAGTGGTGAAAGCATATAGGAGAGGTAATTTGTCCGTGATTTTTGTGACAAATCTAATAATAATATGTAATGCCCTATGGGCAATCCTGGACACTACGGTTTTCGGTTTTTTATTGGTAAGTATCTATAAGTTGACTATAATTTTTTTTGTTATTAAGTATTTAAGCTGACTATGAGAATTTCTAAAAGAATAGATTAAAGTAAACTTAAAGCAAGAACACAATTAGTAACTTTGACTTTTTTTTTGGCTGTAAATAAATTTTGGGATTAACATGAAAAAAAAACAAGACAAAAAAAAACTTAGACTTAGTTTTATTTCAGTTCTCCGTTCGCAAAATTTCCACTCTCACCTGATAGCTTTTTAACTGTTATAATTTAAAAAGAAGACAAAAAATCTAGGTTAAATCTGTGAATACAAGCGTACTTAGCTTCTATTTATTAGGAAGTATTATGTTGTATAAATTCATAAGTATAACATTTTTTTACAGTTTTTAACACCAACGTTTTGAGTAATTTTTTTATAGTTCAGAAAACTTCTTATCAAAACTCACAGGCAGAAAACCAGAAAACAAATAAATACCAAAGATATACTGTGTTAAACCGAGACCCTAAAAATTGATTTTATTTTCTTGTTAAATAACATTTCCTAATTCAAGCTCCTTAAACAAAATAGAAAGATATATTTTCCTGCAGTTGTGGAGGAAAAAGCAGTTTATTCAGCACTTTATTCTGTAAAACTGACGTGCTTCGGACGCGGAATCCGGTTCTAATTTGGATTTATATCGTGTAAGGAGCATTCGACGAGAGTGCTGCGAAATTGTATCAACGCTTTTTTGCGAGCTGTATAGATACTCTAAATTAGTATCCTATTTAGAATTGGGTATTTGACTAGTACTCAAATAAATAATTTTTTAGAGGATCTCCCAAAAGTCGTGGTACTCGTAATATCCTTGGCTACTGTTAGTTTTATGTTGATTAACCATTTAAAACTACTAAATTTAAAACTACATACAAACTCCTAAATAAGCACGCGTTTCGACCCGGTGCTCAAAAAGGGGGTTACCTGGAAAGTTTCTCGGGAGTTTTTAAAAGTGGTGTATTTTATAGATTTCGACGTGCTCTTTCCGAATTTTCACTTTGCCACCTCGTATCTTAGCCGCTTGCGCCACCATATTGGAACAATGGCGCCTAAAAACGTTTTTTTGACAATAACTCCTTTCGGACTAGTTTTACGACGAAAATGGCTAACTTGCTGACTTCTGAAAAAGTACAATGTTCTGTTTATAAAAATTAATTAATAAACTCCAAATGAAATTGGTAGGCGGGTATGCCAATGTTCAAAAAGTTCCATAATATAAATAATGTATAAAGCGCGAAACACAAGGCGCACGGGAGTAATGTGCAGCATGAATTATTTAAAGATAGTGCAGCTCATTTCCAACAAAGAGAAACTTGAGCAGGTCGCATAGTGTTCACTATTTTGTTGTTAGTATAGACATGCACTGTTCAAAGTGTCATTAGGGGTGTGGTGGTGCCGCATGCACGCAACGGGCCAGAAGTCCGCTTCGATTCCGAGATTACCTACCCTTTATTCCAATAGTTCGATTTACCTGTCTCCCGGTGCCTTTGCTTCCCTGTAATACGAAGGCCGATCTAAATTCATATGACTCGGAAAACATTTGTGTCCGGAACGCTTTCGTTTGCCTCCAAAATGCTACGAGGATGCCTGCCTCTGTTTGTATGAGACACAATTGTGCATGTTTGCATTTTTATCTACTTGTTTTCGTGGGGTGAATATGAATGTACTCTTTGTCTGGACGCTGTGCACTGTGTAGGTAAATTATTAATAACGAACTGAGTTGTCCACCAATGTATCGCGCCTTGAGTAATACAGTTATTCAACTTAAAACACTCGACATAGTTTAAACGAATAGCACTGCACACTGGTATACTATGAAGCTAAGATATAGAGTTTGCCAAGAAATAAAAAGTAGCTAAGCTCTATTTGAAATTGTCTTTTGTGCTTGCTTTCTATAATAAACTAAAAATTCTAGATATTATGCGATAATTTTGTTGATTTATAAAAAGAAATGGCGGTGTCAACAAATTTTGGGTAGGTACCAACAGAGTGTAGGAATGAAATAATTCAAACAATCACATTCTAGTAAGCTAGTACTAGTTATCTCACGGTAGTACCTACTCAAGTGTCGGTGCAGTTTAAATTAAAATGGAAAGGACAGATCATGCAATTATAAAAAGCATTCCTTTGTACGAGTATATATATAGGTTCAGTGCAGCGGGAACCAATAGTTCGCCTGTTTTGCATTTCTTTTCCAATCTCGCCGGATTCATTTTCCAAGATCGAGATCCTGTAATTTCTACATAGAATAGGAATAGTTCTCAGATAAAATTGCTGGCTCTTTGTTAACTACCTTGTTTTCAGTGGGTGTTCTGAAAAATTAAATAAATAAATAGCAAATTCTCCATGTTTCTTCAATATTTTTTTTGGTTTGTTGTTCCAAATATTTATGTAAGATATCAAGCGAATTCTGACATAATAAATGGAAAATAAATAATTGGAATGCAAAATAAATAAATGAATGAATGAATGAATGAATGATCCTGATATTCATATTTGAACGCAATCCGCAAGCTTACCTTAGATTAGGAAATAATACGACTACTAATTAATTATTTATGTTCATATACGGCTATAGGTACATAGAAAAATACGTCTTTGATGTTTAGGTAAAAGTTTCATTAACTAATAGCATAACTTAATGCCAGTAAAATAAGAGGAGTTGAGTCGACTACTCATGCAAGTAATCACGACGACATAAAAGTTTTGAACTTCTCTGAAATTCCCGCGAATCTTCGCATCCTGTCTCAGAAACTCGCAGGTAATCACAAGTTTAATGAAAAGTGCTCGACCACGGATGGAGGTGTGCCCAAAATTTTAGGGGTCACGTAAAATATTAAAGACGGCGAGATGAAGTGGCCAGAGATTCATTGCTCTTCCATGTTTTTATTATTCGTAAATAAGGCACCCCGCCACGTTTGTGTGCTCACATAAAACCGAGCTGCAGTAAAGTTTCTCTTCAACGACTCTGTGTATCTCGTAAATGTTTAGCATCTAAGTACGCACGTCTGTGGGTACGCTTTATTTGTTGAAAATGATATGGGAATTACGCTTCGAAATTATAGCCTTTTATTTGCTTTTGCAAGATTTATGAAATGTTTAATATGAGCATTTTGAGCACAGCTGCTATTTCGGTTACAAAATATTATACTTCTTTTATTGAGATTTTGTGAGTTCGTAATTTTTAGGGTTCCGTACCCAAAGGGTAAAAACGGGACCCTATTACTAAGACTCCGCTGTCTGTCTGTCTGTCTGTCTGTCTGTCTGTCTGTCTGTCTGTCTGTCTCCAGGCTGTATCTCATAGACCGTGATAGCTAGAAAGCTGAAATTTTCACAAATGATGTATTTCCGTTGCCGCTATAACAACAAATACTAAAAATTAAAAAAATGTATATATTAAGGGGGGTCCCCATACAATAAACGTGTTTTTTTCGTATTTTTTTGCTCAATATTAAAAACGGTAACAGGTAGACGGTTCAAATTTTCACAGAATATTAACTTGTATATTACCTTTCAAAATAAATAATTAAATATCAATAGAGTAAATATAAAAGGGGGGCTCCCATACAACAAACGTAATTTTTTGATATTAACAGTAAACCTCTACAAACAAAGTTAGTTTTGCGGTTCATTAACAAAGGTAATTATACCTACTTCTTGAGTACGGAACCCTCGGTGCGCGAGTCCGACTCGCACTTGGCCGGTTTTTTTATTGTGTAAATTATGCAAAGAAGAATTTCTCTTTCCGTAAGTTGACCACTAAAACTGATTATTTACAGTAGGTATATATACGAAAATTTAAAGAAGTATGAAATTGCAGACACGTGAAGAACGGCCCATCAGATAATTAAGATAGGCTAAAGACGTGTGCACTTCTATAATAAACTAGATGGACTAAGTGAAGTCCGCGTGGACTAAGTTTTTTCGATTCCCGCGGGAACTCCTTAATTTTCCGGTATAAAAAGTATGTCCTTCCCCGGGATATAAACTATTCCTGTACCAAATTTCATCAAAATTGGTTGAATAGGTGGGCCGTGAAAGCGTAGCAGACAGACAGATAGACAGACAGACACCCTTTCGCATTTTTAGTATTAATTAATGGATTAAACCTCCAATTTCCTTCTGTGGCGTTACGACACACCACACTAAAATTGTGTTTGCGCCTCAAAATAATAAGGAAATACGAGACTTGTCTTTTGTTCCAAATTAGCGTTTGGCATAAAAACATCTAAAAATAGCAATTGCTAGTACAACTACGCAAATTTGGGAGCCAAAAAACCAAACAATAAATAATCCAACTGGCCTTCTGTAGTTTTCCAATAAATACTTGCCCAGTTCCAAGACATACTGTCGCCAAATTGTCTGTTTCATTTTCTCAATATTCGAAAATTTTCAATGGCATCAGGTAACTACAAACATTTTGCTTTTCTAATTTTAAATGTATATATGCAAAATACGGGTAGAGTTCACAATTCCTCTAAATAAGGAGTATTTAAATTATATAAAAATATATATTTTTATAATAATATGGATATTTCGATAAACATTAAAAAAAAAGTTGCAAGTAAGACGCAGTCGATTAAATTGTCGAACTTGGAGACCTTTTCCTGGAGTGCAATGTTAATTTAACGCCTTTGCCAATCCTATTCTATTGACATTCAAGTACGTGAGCTGCAATCATCAGCTTATTCGAATAAAGTTTCGAGAATTTCCTCACTCGTTTTCTACTCAGCATTTTATTCAAATCTCCTTTCGCAATTTTGTGTGGCTGGCTAGAAATCATTCAAATAGTTAGCCGAGGGCATATTAAACAGAGCTATTCTGCAATCTAATCGCATTTAAATATTAATACTGCAAATTAAATATTCGTACTTGAATGTAAATGGATGGCGTGTTTTAATTTTCCGTTGTGCTGTGTCGTTTTATATGTGGATATCCCGCGCCTTTCTGATATTATCAGGAAAAAGAATTGTTGGATTAATAGTAGCAAAGCAAATAGTAACAAAGAAGGTGAATAAAATATTATATAATGTAATTGATAAAATTTTATGTAAATATAAAATATGATAGCTTTTTAATATTAAATTATGAGTCTAACAAGTGAATATAATTAAAATTATTAAAAAATACGACTGCTCTGCCGTAGACACAGATACATACACGAACCCTGAAAACATAACACTCCTTTTTTGGGCAGTCATTAATTTTATTAATTACCTTTGGAATCTTATTCACATTTTTATTAAATGATATTTTTTTGTGAATCACTGGATATTGAACTATAGTGTTATATATTTTTAGAATTTAATCATCGTTTTCTAGATGATGATTATATAGTTAATCTTTTTTTTCAATTTTAGTCTTTAATGCGGAACCATGCAACCCATCAATTTTTTTTAAATTTTACTAGCTCATGTCACCCGGAATAAGCTAGGGATTCTAACGATACCTCATTTATCAAAATCGGTTCAGGCGTATAGAAGTTATGGTGGAATATACAAACATACATACATGAACCCTGAAAACAATATACTTTTTTCAGGCAGTCGTATAAAAACAAATTAGTTTTGATTGTTTCATATTCTATCTATAGCTAAAAAGCTACAGACACGTGTATAAAGAAAATGGCTCATTGCACCACTGATCCAATTCAGAAATTTTTCCCGTATATCGGTAACTTTTGTCCTGAATTGATCTAAGTTAAGTTTTCAAAAATCACGTGGCAGACCCTTTTCGAGATACAAAATAGTTCAGGCCACTACTTGCCTTGTCCACTACCTGCCTGCGTTTTATTTTTAGGGTTCCGTACCAAAATGGTAAAATGGAACCCTTATGGTGCGACTTTCTCCGTCTGTCTGTCCGTCTGTCCGTCTGTCCGTCTGTCCGTCTGTCCATCCGTCACACTCGATTATTTTAGTAACTACCGAAGCTATCGACATGAAATTTGGAATAGTTGTGTATATTAGTGGCCCAAAGACACTGGAATTAAAAAAAATTGGAAATTATTTTTGTTCTTATTTAAAAAGGGGGGAAAATCTGAGGGTTGAAATTTAAAAGTGAGATAACTTTACTGTGTGGGGTATCATATGAAAGGGTTTACCTTGCACATTCTAAAACAGATTTTTAATTATTTTTAGTTATGATAGTTTTTGATTTATCGGGGAAAATGTCTAAAAAAATACCGTTCCCCCCCCCTTATCTCCGGAGTTTACCAATCGAAAAATTTGAAATAATTATGGTCAATAGGAATTTACGTATACTTTACAGGAAAACTATAGCCAATGCTCTAACTAGCATAGTTTTTTTGATATTAACAATAAACCTCTACAAACAAAGTTAGTCTTCCGGTTCATTAACAAAGGTAATTAATTATTAATAATGGTACGGAACCCTACGTGCGCGAGTCCGACTCGCACTTGCCCGGTTTTTAATTTATATTAGGCTTGCGATATCTGTAAATTACCTCATTTTTATCGACTTCTAATATTTTGGAATTTCACAAAATTGTTAGGAGAAATTCTGCACAGGTCTCAAGTTTCAAAATTAATCCATGTGGACGACGTATCGTCTTGCTTAATATAAAACAAAAAAGATAGATACGTAGTATAAATGAGATATTGTAGGAAATGTAGATTAGTAAATAGGTACTCGTAGCAAGAAACATTTTTCCTGCTCCACGGTGGAATAATTCATCACATAAACAATCCCACAACAGCAATACGCAACAGTCGTAAAAATGGAACTCCTGCGGAACTCAGCAAGCAACTTTTATTAAAATAACAACATTAAGTCGTTAATTTGTTTGTAAAATTGTGCAGACGGTGAAATTACTTATTCAGAATGGTGGAACCGCAGCGGAGTGGCAACTTGACTCCTTGGCATGTCCCGCCGCTTTTCTATAATTCAGACACCATACTCGCAGCCTCTCTCACACAGATCCCTGTGTACCGCATTCTATGGTCTCAAACCAGGTCGGATTGCGTCATTTATCTCATAAATTTTATCGATTGAAAACTTTTGAACGTCTTGGTTTCAGAAACTGTAATAAATATAAAATTATTGTTCAATCGTTATGGGACTGAAATTAATTAGCTTTTATTTTTATCATCATCACACATCACTACAGCCTATTAACGTCCCACTGCTGGGCACAGGCCTCCACTCTCATAGGAGAGCAGGAATTAGAGCTTAGACCCACCACGCTGCTCCAATGCGGGTTGGCGGGCTTTAACGATTATTATCATGTTAGTGATAATAACCGGGACCGACGGCTTTTAACGTGCTCTCCGAGGCACGGGGGTGAAACACCGCCAAATTCCAACTCCGGGCTGGCACTGAGAATTTCTTAATTGAAAAACCCAATACCTAACTTTTATGCCCGACCGGGAATCGAACCCAGGACCTCGATGATCCGCAGTCGACTATGCTAACCACTAGACCAACGAGGCAGTCATTTTATTTTTATAATAAAGATAAATATTTTATACAATACCTAACTTAACTTTTTATTTGAGAATAATGCGTCTAAACAACTGGCGTATTATAATATTTAGGACTTCTGCGTCGACGTCTTAAAAATTAAACTAACCATTCCAATCAATCACTTTTGACTTTGAAAGTAGTCTTCTTTTTCTCTAAATTGTATTTATTTTTAGATTAGAAATTACTAAATTAACATACAGTTATCATAATAAGTTTAAGAAATTGATTATGTACCTCTAAATGCTTGTGACACGATTTCTTTCATTAATAATTATAATCTTGCACGTTTTCTGCCTTTGAAAATTTGTAATTAAATTATATTCAAAAAATATTATTTTAATAGCTAAAAGAAACTTACTCCTTTGTTACGATAATAGAAAGTGCTATTAAATAGCATAGCGCAGTTCTCCGCCAAACTGCACTTAATCACGCCGAGACAATTCCACGCGAAATAATTAAATGTTGTTCCTTTACAGTCTACTTCATTTTTGTTTCGAATTTGCAAACACATACCTACTGAATGACAAATTAATTTAAAAAATATGTAACCTATAATCATATTGTTGAGTTGTTGGTTTGTCCTTCAATAACGCCCCAAAAGCAACGGATCTACGTGATTTTTTGCATGGGTATAGTTGAAGATTGACATAGGCTGGTTTATCCTGGAAAATTAAGAAGTTCCCGTGGGAATTAAAAACTTATTCCACGCGGATGAAGTTCCGGGCATCAGCAGGCTAGGTTATCATGTAAACGTTTAATAAATGTCTATAATGATTATGCTTGTTACCTTTTCAATTCCAAAATGTTTGAGCGATTCTTACAAAATTATGGTACAGAGAGTGAAAGAGAGCACAAATTCAAAGAGTTTCCACGGGGTTTTAAAATTCACGCGGAATTACTTTAATTATTTTAAAATAACTTTCTTAAAGCTACTTTACTTTCGTGAAGCTACTCCTATTGAAAAGATAGGGCGTGCCGCCATCGATGCGCTAACAAATGAAATTGATGCGTTTCTCTAGAGAAATAAATGTCCCAGACAGATAATGAACTTTATAAGAAAACACTTGCAAAAGTTAACGGTCAAGTAGGAAGGTCTTTTTATTTTAACGCAACTATAAACTTTAGGGTTTATAAAGTTTTCAGTAAAAGTAAGTATAGGGCTTTGGACCTTGATATAATCTCTTTATATTAACTTTTGCTTGCAACTTTGTCCGAGTGGATTTAATTTTTTACAAACGAGGTAGGTATAAATCCTATATTTTCTGAGGATAAAATGAATTTCTCTCACTGTATCGCATTCCTCATTACTGAGGGTCGTGACCCCTCTCCATTAATTCCAGTAGGAGTTTTCTTGGGATAATAATGCGGTGGGTTCCCACGTCCTTCCGCATACGACTCGACTAAGAGTATTAAAACTCTTAGGTTTTTAACGATTATTATCAGATGTTGGTGATAATAACCGGGAGCGACGGCTTAACGTGCTTATGAATGATGGATGAATTCAACAGTTAACAGGCGTGAAAAGTGTCATACCTACAAACATAATTATTATTTTGTAGTACCTAGTAGGTATGATGTTCAGAATCTGTTCATGCTTCATATTATAATTGTCCCTCTAAATTACAGCTACATCATTATCATATTAGACCTTATAGTTATACCAATTTATCACCATCATCATTTTTCATAGACTGACATAGACATAACTTAGATTTTTTTTCCAAATCCTTATTATAATTATTATGTTATGTTGCGCGCATAAATCGCGGAATAAGACGCACAATGCATGACCATTTTATTTAAGAACTCCATTTATTTGTTGGAAATATGTATTTTACTTTTCAAAAGTTGTTTTCAAGAGTAAAGTAAAAATAATGATAAATAATAATTTTTGATATAAGCCCTTGAAGGGCAAAAAACTTTTACCTCACGTTATATTGCTAAGTTTCCAAATTTGTAACGCTGCAAGTTACATAACAAAAAATGTGTTTGCTACAGGGCATCTGTTTTGTATCTGTTCGATTTTGACAATGTTTTAAATATACGTAGCATCCCGATCACTAACATGATAATAGTCGTTAAAGCCCGCCAACCCGCATTGGAGCAGCGTGGTGGGTCTAAGCTCTAATTCCCGCTCTCCTATGAGAGTGGAGGCCTGTGCCCAGCAGTGGGACGTTAATAGGCTGTAGTGGTGGTAGCATCCCGACACAAAAGGGAAGGACATAGGGTACTTTTTATCCCGGAAAACCATAGAGTTCCCATGGGAAGCAAAAAAGGTTAATTTACACGAAGGTTGCAATCACGGATATCATCTATTTAAAAATATGAGCCCAGTGACAAGAACTTTATACTAAAAAAGACAGTTGACTTTTTACCTCTAAAGCTATCGTTCGTTTTAAAAATATAAAGATACTGCGATAAGAAGTGAAATTGGCCCATTACCATTGCAGTAAAAATGGGAATAAATCGCTTGGGACACTTTTGTCGGCAAATGACCTAAATCAAAAAGGAAGTCGGATCAGTACGCTTGGGATTTGGATATAGATCTCGGCTTTAGAAAGATCTAAGTTACACAAAGACTCGTTGTACGAATAATACTATTATCCGTACAACGAGTTTCATTTCTAGGCATTTTATCTAAAATTTAATTAGAGTTTCGTAAATTACAAATTAACAAGTATAAATTACAAATTTAAAACAACCCCCGACATAATATGGTAGTAACAGATTAAGAAAAAAGCTGATGACCTTTAGACGGATGAACAGATTTTCATGAAACATGGCTAAGAACACTCAGGATAAAATAAAAATATTTGAACTTACATAATTTATGTGACGATAATAACTATAGTAGGTTTAAAATATTATTTGTTAGTTTTTAGAGCTTATTTTTTGCCGGGGGGTTTTTAAAATTTTTAATTTAACTTTTATTTTTTCTTTTTTAAAGTAGGTACAATTGAAGTAATACGGTACCAAATTTCGAATCGATAGGACATATGGAAGGTACTTAGGTAGTCGTCAGATCCCCTCATCAACTATTAAAGAGCTGTTGATCTTCAAACGGCTGAACAGATTTTCATGAAACATGGCTAAGAACACTCGGGATAAAATTATCTATAACACAAAAAAAACTAAACGAAAATCGGTCCATCCGTTTGGGCGCTACGATACCACAGGCAGATACACAAACAGACACTTTAAACTTATAACAACCATCTCTTTTTGCGTCGGGGGTTAAAATAGCTATTTATGCAACTGTATCGTAATGAGGGTCATTTTAATTCGAGTGCTGTTTTTTGATACGAGGCTTGCCGAGTATCAAAATAGGATAGTACGAGAATTAAAATGACTAATTACGTACAGTTGCATACAAGATTTTATCTACGACAAGGACGTCTTTATAATTTTTTACTTTATAAATTAATAAAAAAGTCAAATCAATCAAATTTTTTTATGTACATATTCAATGACGGGTGCCACCATCCGCCATGATGTAGGTATGGCTCCGCTACATACTAAGAACTCTGTGGTTGGGAAAGTGCCAGAACCCAGAGCCGCTAAGCTATAGGTATCCTATTTATGAAATTAACCATATCGATACAGCTTCGACTCATAACGATACAGCTCCCATACAACGAACTGTATCGTTATGAGAAGCAAACACGAAAGAGGGTTCAATTCGATATAGTTGTCAAATTCGAAATTGGAACTTTTCGATGCTGGAGTAGATAAATAATATTATCATCCTGGAGACTTACTAACATCGCTTACAGTTGATATTCTTGTTTCAGAAATATAATCCTTATTTTAGGGATGTCAAGGTCCGTCATATATATTATATCTGACACTTTAAAAATAAACTTTAAACGATGGTAGTAAGCCCCTTACCCAGTGTCCTCGAGATTAGCGCCATCTGCGCGAAATATATTATAGCTCACAATTGTATGGGCAAATCAGGTGCACTCTTTCCCTTACTCTAGTAGTCCGATAAGACGGCAATCCCACACAACCGGAGAGAGATCAGGTATGGGATCAACCACTTTCCGTGCTCTACTCTAAGTTACGGGGGTGAAAGTCCGCTAACTTCCTAACTCCAAGTAAACACCTACTAAGCTTTCTCGACAGAAAAACCAAACAAATATTGATGGCTCTTTATAGAAGCTTAGAACGTTTAGTTTAGGTTTATCAGTGCTATGCTCTCCTAATCCACTGATTGGATACTTGGGTACCCCATTATATACCATTGTAGAAAACACTTCTAATCCATTACGATGTTTTACTTTTATTGGGGTCCTACCGACGAGCGTCTCGCGGAAAACGAGTAACATCTCTTAAATTATTTCTAGTGGCGCTTTACGATTGCCATATCTTTTTACACGCGCGTTATTTTTAAGATACGAGCCCATTATGTTTAAGTGTACTTCAATATTAGAGGAGGCATCTATAAATCGAAATCGTGCCTCGAATTGTACAAAGTATGAATGACTGGATATATCGTCGACTTCCGTTGTACAACTGGATGCTGTAAAGCAAATGAACTTTGGATAGGCTAAACCACCCCCGATTGTGTAAGGAAATCGCGATCGTAAATGCTTATCAAACGTTATAATTCGACGTGTTTAAGGAGCTCATAGATGCCTGCACGTCAAAAAGCATGTATGAACTCCATAAACAATTCGAGTTAATACGTTTTAGGTTCTCATATGATTACGACTCAGCTTTGAAATTTTAAACGCATGAAGCTTAATTTCTCAGTTGACAAAGCATATTACTCACGAGCTCATTTAGTACTAGAATAAGCTTTGTCAATTACGATTTCTATCTATTGATTACAAATCTACACTGTGGTGTGCTAATAGGTATGTTTTTTTGTTCCCACCCTACATGCAAAGACGTAGGTATAAGTACCGTGATACGAATGATGTTTTTATTCCATTACAATTTAGCCCTTGCCTGTGGTCTCACCTGGTGGTAAGTGATGATACAGTCTGAGGTGTAAGCGGCCTAACCTGTTAGGAGTACACACTACACCAAAGCTAGCCAATTAGCTACTGGAGATTCCTGCACAGATATTGGTCTTGTGTGGTATATACTTAATATTATAGCAGCTAGTAGGTCTATGTATATGTCACCGTAAGATTGCAAAAACTGTTAGATTATAATCCAACTAGCGATATTGTAAACTGTCGACGGATTGTGAACCGTTCAATGTTCCGAGTGTCAATTTATGAAATTTTCTTTGTATTTACGTTTTCTTGTCTCATTCTTGTAGGTTAGGTTAGGGTTCGACATAAATGATCAGGTAGTGCCCGATCGCAGGCCGGGCACTTAGGTTTTATCGGATTAGTATACCTAACAGATTACAATCTACCGAAAAATAATGCGTTAAATTGTAATCTGTCGACAGTTTACAATATCGCTAGTTAGATTACAATCCAACGGCCTTTGCAATCTTACGGTGACATATATTTCTCAATATTATAAAAATTAAAAATAAAGCTCGAGTAAAGGTGAAGTATTACTCGTAACCATAATACCTACCCTCGCGGTTTCATTTAACCTTTAATAAACGGAACCCTTTATGATTTTCCCTTGCGCCGTAACTCTGTTGATGCCCGATCAAACAAGATGAAAGATGCTTTTGAACAGCCTTATTTCACATAGATAAGAAATTAATAACCATAACTTCAATAAAAAAGAAACTCAAAACCAGATAGAGTACAAGTCCAACAACTATGTATTATCAATTACATAGAACGAGCCGGGGCAGCGCCAACATGTCTAGACACTTTGCCCATTAACAGTTTAACTCAGTTGTTGAAAAATAGAGTAAGGAAATGCAAAAATCTAGTATATTGCAGCATTTAGGCCTGCAGTTTTATTTTATGGAACTATCGTATAGTGTACGATATACAGAAGTAGATAGTAAGATATACACAATAATAGTATTATAGTAGATAGATAGATAGATACGAGTAGAAAAATGCTTTATTGCCACACAAAACATTAAAAAGAATTAGTAGATTACTAGATGATGCCCGCGACTTCGTCCGCGTGGATTAAGGTTTTTTGATTCCCGCGGGAACTCTTTAATATTATTAGTAGCCTATGTCCTTCCCCGGGCATCAAACTATCCCTGTATCAAATTATATCAAAATCGGTTGAAGAGATATTTTTTTTGGTTCCCGCGGGAACTCTTGAATTTTTCGGGATAAAAAGTAGCCTATGTCCTTCCACGGGATACAACCTATCCATGTACCAAATTTCATCAAAATCGGTTGAAAAGATGGGCCGTGAAAGCGTAGCAGACAGACAGACAGACAGACAGACAGACACACTTTCGCATTTATAATATTATAGTACCTATATGGATTATATTTGTAAACATTTTAATTATTATTGCAAATAGTCACAATAATCAATATAATATTGGTACGACGACCTCCCTGGCGCAGTCTTGAGCGCTGTTGTCTTAACGTGGGAGGGCCCGGGTTCATTTCCCGGAGGGTCAATTTGGGAATTTATAATTTCTGAATTTTCTCTGGTCTGGTCTGTTGTGAGGTTTCGGCCGTGGTTAGTTACCACCCTACCGGCAAAGACGTACCAAGCGATTTAGCGTTCCGGTACGATGTAGAAACCACCTAGGGGTATGGATTTAATATAACCGCCATACTCCTAACGGGTTAGCCAGCTACCATCTTAGACTGCATCGTAACTTACAACAGGTGAGATCGCAGTCAAAGGCTAACTTGTAGTGGAATAAAAAACTTAGTTAACTATGATCTTTATCGCATTGCTAGTTTCTACACCAAAATAACTGAGTGGTACTTAGATAGTACTAGCTGATGCCTGCGACTCCGTCCGCGTGGTTTAAGTTTTTTTGATTCCCGCGGGAACTCCTTAATTTTCCGGTATAAAAAGTAGCCTATGTCACTCTCCAGGTCCTCAACTATACCCATGCTAAAAATCACGTCAATCCGTTGCTCCGTTGCGGCGTGATTGAAGGACAAACCAACAAACCAACAAACCAACAAACCAACAAACAAAGTGACTTTCGCATTTATAATATTAGTATGATATGATGTACCCACCTGGACCGACGAATTCACTAGAAAGAATAGAGTGCCGGCGAGACACTTCAATCTTAAAGTATTTACCCCTACTATGGGCACAGAATACTATTACTACCAACTACCTCAATTTACATAGCCAGGCCCTGTCAAACAAAGAATGTGGACTTATTTTACTAACGCCATCTAGTCAGAAAAGCGAGACAGCGCTATGGCAGGGACAAGGACAGGCTTATACAGGTGAGGGGCATGCCCTACAAGTCGGACTCCCAACTTTTTTCTATGAAAGGGCTCATCTAGTACCTACATATACTTATATCGATGATTACTACGTAATAGCTAACTAATACAGTGAAATAGAAATATGGAATTTGAGTGGAATTCTTTCAGAGCCATTAAAGTTTCCGTTGGCAGTACTTCATCGTTGAAATATATGTACAAATGGCCACCATTAAGATGCATCGCAAAAATACTATGACCGAAATTTTATCGAAATTTCACATAACTCTTAATACTATTGTAATTTTATTACAGCACTGAAATGAAAAAGCCATTGCTCGTAATAAAGCCCTTGCTCCGAACACAATTTAAAGTAAGTTATTTCTGGCGGCGGCAATAAGCCGTGCCTTACATGGCGTATAATGGTATGACACGACAAACAGTTTTAAGTGTGTAAAATATGGAATGTGACGTCAGCCAAGCGCGCGGTGGCTACAGCAGACTTTATAGTGGAACCTGGGTTACGCCGGAGTCCGGAAGCGGGGCTCGGTGGAGTTGAATACTCCCACTAAGCGCGCTCGAGTGCGGCTGGCGGTAGCTTTTATTGTAGTATCTATTGTACCTCTTACCAAAATTTTGTAAATTGTATTATGTCGTTTCTGTTGCATAGATTCAAGGTGCCGGAATTTAGGGTTTAATGCATTTAGTCCTTTTTATTGTAGTATCTATTGTACATCTTACCAAAGTTTTGTTAATTGTGTTATGTCGTTTCTGGTGCATAAATTCAAGGTGCCGGAATTTAGGGTTTAATGCATTTTGTCCTATATAAGAGTGAATTTAGTCAAAATATGTTTGGGAGTAACCTTGAGTACAGAGAATACAAACACAATAAGCAACACTGTAGCACTTTTCTGTCCCTGCGTCTGTCAAGGCTTGTAACTTTGAGCATATTGTCATAATCTTGTAACGTTTAAAAAAATATTTCCAAAAAACCGACTTCCAACGCAACTGTAAAGTACAAAATAATTTTGATTTCTACCCACTATGTTGATGTCGGGCGGGTATAACAAGGATAAGCAAAGTTGACGCATCAGACTCGCCCGCCTACAACATAGTGGGTAGAAATCAAAATTATTTTGTGCATTACAGTGGCGTTGGAAGTAGGTTTTTTGGAAAGAATTTTTATTTTTAACTTTTTAGTGTCAGGGTTGAGGATTTGGAGTTAGAATTTTTTATATGGGACCACCTCGAGAGCTTCCTCTAACGACTGATAGAAACATTTTTCAAATCGGTTCAGAAACCACGGAGATATGCACCGACGTAAGTCGGTTAAAAACAATCATTATTTCCTCAAATCGTCATAAAATTTGTATGGCTTATAGCTAAAAACAATAATGTAAAACAACGACAAAACTGTGCCTATTTGAAACAAAAAATTGCAGTCGGATTTTACCGCACTTTAGATTCAAGTACCCCTTCATTCACTCTATTGAAGTGAAATGAATAATATTTCTTTTAATAAAAGTTCGGCATTTTCTTAATTGCAGAATTGCTCTTTATTATTCCCATTGCTTGAGTATTTAAGCAATTTTCCTACTCCATAGTATTGCGATAGCAAATTTACATAAAATTAAAGTGGAAAATTACGAAGAAATTATTGAAAATAATAATGGATGGACAAAAGATGGATATGAAAATGACGGTGACTGCAAACTCTGGACGTCAAGGGACACAGCTGCGTCACCTTATTTTATTTATAAACACAATGTTTTGGCATCATAATCATCATTATCATCATCATCCTAATTTAACCCAATTCGACGTTTTCATCACTAGGCTCACTACTTTCACCATTTATGTAATACTAGCGAATGCCCGCGACTTCGTCTGCGTGGTTTGAGGTTTTTTGGTTCCCGGGGGAACTCCTTAATTTTCCGGGATAAAAACCTAGTGCTACGGGTAGCCTACGTGCTATTCCAGACTATAATCTATCTCTGTGCCAAATTTCAGCCAGATCCGTTAAGCTGTTGGGGCGTGATTGAGTAACAAACATCCATACATCCATCCATCCATCCATACATCCATCCATCCATTCATACATCCATCCATACATCCATACATCCATCCAAACTTTCGCATTTATAATATTAGTAAGACTAGATGATGCCCGCGACTTCGTCCGCGTGGATTAAGTTTTTCAATTTCCGCGGGAACTCCATAATTTTCCAGGATAAATAGTAGCCTATGTCCTTCCCCGTAATACAACCTATCCCTGTACCAAATTAATTCCAAATCAATTGAACAGATGGGCCGTGAAAGCGCAGCAGACAGACAGACACACTTTCGCATTTATAATATTAATAGTCAATAGTCAATATAGTCAATATCATTTATTCATTATAGGTTACACTGTAGGTACCGTCAAAAATTACTTACTTAAAAAAGCATGATGGTGATAGTCGGTTACGGTATCTTAAAACTAAAGCTACGAGGGTTCCAAACGCGCCCTGGTCTGAGAAGAGCCCACAACAAACTAAGCCGGGTTTTTTTTTCCTTAACACAAATAATCCTAACTAAGGAACTATCAGAGCCATTAGAGCAAATTATTGCCAAGCTTCCTTGTCATTTAAGTAATCCTTTACATGGTAATAAGATTTTTCAATGAGTTTACGTTTTACATTAACTTTGAACTTATTCAGAGACATCTTCAACATGTCTTCTGGGAGCTTATTGTAGAAGCGGACACTGCTTCAATGAATGCTAGTTTTACTAAGCCTATAAGAAGCAGGCATTACAAGTTTATTTTTATTTCTAGTATTGACATTATGACAATCATGATAAGCACTTTTCTTCTTGAATTTATTAATATGTTTATGCACGTATCCAAAATTTTCAAATATATATTGGTTGGTTATTAGTATGGATAATTACTGCATGTAATTTTTTTTATACATGATACGAGCACTTGACGACCTTCCTGGCGCAGTGGTGAGCGCTGTTGTCTTATAAGTGGGAGGACACGGGTCGATCCCCGGAAGTTTCAATTCGGGAGGTGGTAGGCTTCGACTGTGGCTAGTTACCCTACTGTCAAAAACGTACCGCCGAGCGTAGCGTTCCGGTACCGATTGGGGATATAATTTATAACTACCATAACAGGTTACATCTTACACTAAATCATCACTTACTATCCGGTGAAATTGCAGTCAAGGTCTAACTTGTAGTGTCGTAAAAAATAAGGAACACCTACCAATGTTTTTCCGGCTTTTAAAGAGTAAACACTACCACTAGAATAACTTCAGATCTCAGTTTTGGAACACCGCAACCAGAACCCAAAACCAACATTTTGCATACATGTGACGTTAAAATGACCTGGAACAACAAGAATTTAAACTATGCATCCAGGTGGTCTTCGAGTTTATTAGTCTTAAGGCGTATATTTTTTGCTTGAGTAAATAAATTTTACTCCCTAAACTTTCAACCGATAATTCACAATGTTGGCGTGACCGACCAATAAAATATAGTTTGCTACATGCCTAAATGGGGCAATTTAACTTTTTTGCAGTTCCTTATTTTCAACAAGTAATAATGGCTTAAATGTCTAGACTTCTTGGCGCTACTGTTGCGGCTTGCCCTATACAACTGGCAATAGTTGGTCTTATTTGATCAATTTCAAATTCATATTGCATTAACTCATTGATGTAGAATTTTGGTACCTCATTATAACCGTTTGCTAGCTCAAGCTAATGTTTACTTTGTAGCGGCTTATTCAATAAAAAGTATTATATAGGATAAGTGTAAAATTTGCCTTCTCAAAGATTCTTCAGTATATGAAATTCTTACTCTAATTTTTTTTGGCATTCTTCAGACCATTTTGCGGCACGGGCCTTAGATCATCATAATATAAAATTCTAATGTAATCACTTTCATTGATAGCATTATTCGAGTCACGAACTAAATTTATGATATTTGGGTGCCACATTGATGTACCTACTACTTAAACTTGAGCATTATTATGTGCTCATTTCTTAACATGATGTGCGTGTAAAAACCTACAGCTGTCATAAAGCTACACTGTCTGTGACTCGTTCTTCGCATTTCAGTCAGTAATAACTCGCATAAAGGTAGATCATTGCCAAACCAAATATGGATTAGAAGAATTTTGTCATAGAGAAAATAACAAGAACTCACGAGTCTCCTCTCAGAACGAGAATGGTTAGGCCGAAATCCACCACGCTGGCTAGGTGCGGATTGGCAGACTTGTTTTGGAATTTTTTCCCATTTAATTATAGCAAGAGATTATTATTAATTGCATAAACGCACATTATTCAGAAATGTTAGAATTGTGTGAATTGTTAGACCGAACGTCTAAGCTACTAGGTTATTACTTATTACCGAAAAATAGAAAAAGAAGAGAAAAAAAAGAGAAAAAAAAAGTGTATACTGGAGAAGTTTTGAGATAAAAGAATTAAGGCTTTTACTGGGCTTTTAGTTGTACTAATATGGTGCAATAAACTGAGAAAGTGCCCTTCTACAGGCCGGTTAAACTCCTTTTATCACATCAACCATTGATTTATTGATAAAGATCAACCCAAAGATAGATTATGTCAGGATAATCAGGCATAGTTGCTTATAAAAGTAGTAATATGAATGAAAGTAGTGTCAGTTTGCCATAAAACAGTAAAAAGCGATCACAAGCTCATTCGATGTAGCAAATGTACCAATCTACATAATACAAGTGTATGCAGTAGAGCCTACAATTACAAATGCATATATCGTCGGTGAAGTGTGACTCCCATCCATTTTAACGAAAACTAATCAGTTAGTGTCTAGGCACTGTTGAAGACTAATATGTTTCTGTCTCAATTACAATTCAGTATCTGCACTGCGGGATGCGTGACATCAACTTCCACGTAACTTTAGAAACATTTCCAGGCCAGTGATACGTGTAGATAAGTAATGTATGTATATTTATTCGCATTTAATAACAAAAACCACACAAAACAGTAATACACAAAAGGAATTTTTGTTTTATATTATTGTAGATTAGCGCTGGGCTGCAATAGGCATGATGACTGATTTTGAAAAATGGTCAGATTATGTTCGGAAGTATCTACTATTTCGAAAAAATATCTTATTTCAGCAGAAAAATAAAGTTTACTAGATAAAATTAGCATTTGAAATTTAAATTTTAAAATTCACGCCAAAACGTTCGGCGGTGTCATGGCGTCGTTGTGACGTCACTATTGTTTTTACCAATGTACTCTGTGCACTGTGCAGTAAGCAATAGTGTGATTTTCAAAGCTCGAAAACAAACAATTGTGACGTCATTCGCTTCTTTGTGTTTTATGCAATATGGCGGATTGCTGTATTTTATAGTTTTATTTTATCAAAATAAATAGCAATCTCACTCGATATTTAAAAATAAATACGTTTTTTATAATCCATGAATCCTATTTCATTAGATAAATTCATAATTGCATTGATTCTTGGTTACTGTCATCATGCCTATTAAACTTGCTAGCAAAAGGTTGGAAAGTGATGGTGTAGCCTAAGGTGGACCACGCTTACCTAGATGACTATAGATACGAGATAAGTTAGAAAAATTCGACTTGGGAAACTCTGAGTAGGGCAAGGTCACGGGCTAAGTTCGGATATGCAAAGTTGGGCAGCAATGTACGAGCGAAGACAACTCTGTACCTACAGAGCACCAACACTAGCTACTCGTAACGTTGCATTATTGCTTAGTCTAGTTTAGTTATACGCTAGATACCTAATTATAGTTATCGTAATATAATGTAACTAGATGACTAAAACTATGACGCACACGACTTTGTCCACGTGGATATGAATTTTATCTAAACCCCAGAGGAATGCTTATGATAGTGTCAAAGCTGCCATTTTCATCGGGATTAAATTTTCTATAGTGTAACACTTTCCGGTCTCAAACAATATCCATGCAATAAATCACATTGATTTGCTCTGCTGCGGCATGATTGAAGGATAGTCCAACAATCAATCTTTTTTGTCATATAAATATAATAAATTTATGGGTAGTGATATCATCAATTTTACAAAAAAGAGAACCACATTACGTATAATGGGATAGCAATACAAAGAGCCTTTCAGAAAATTCAGATGTGCGAGTACCTAAAACCGAAATTCGGAACTAAATCCCTCGCGTACTGACCCGGACTACTTTTTTTGATCTACTTCATTTGTCGACTAGAATGTCCCAGCAATTTAGTCCCACTTTTACTCCAATGGCGATGGGCCAATTTTACGATCTATCCTGTTCCGATCACAATTAAAGCTTTTCTGGAGAACACGCAGGGTCCCAATAATACTGGCATAAAAGAATCAACCATGTAATTAACCAAATTGATTTGTTTTCATCGTCATAATATTTTCAACCCTGAACACGGAAAGATTAGCGGAGGTTTAGCTATAGTCCACCATGCTGGTTAAAGCAGACTTCACACACACACCTTCGAGAATAATATTATTATGATAAACTCTCGAGCATGCAAGTTTCCTCACGACGTTTTTCCTTCACCATTTGAAGCTGATACAAAATTTCTTTAAACGCACCTATATCCGAAAAGTCAGATGTGCGTGCCCGGTGATCGAACCCACGACCCCCTACAGGAGATCTAGTGTCTCAACCACTGATCTACTTATCACAGCTTCACAGATTATTTCAGGTTTTTTAGATTAAAAAATGCAGGTGGCATTTAACATAAAAATAAATAAATGGAGTTTCATTTAAAGATAATCTTTATTCAAATTATAACTATGAAATACATTACAATCTAAATTAAAACTAAAAATTAAAAATATCATCTAACCCGCTGCAATGATTCAATATGCCCAGAACGCTGGCTGCGTTACCCCGCTGAATAGCCAAACTTATAATATGTTGGCCGATGTAACTGCCAGCCATGGAGGTCGCCTGCAAGCGGGACGACGCAAGCGTATATCCACGAATGTGGCATAATTCCTTTAAACTTTAGTATTAAGTATCTTTAAAGCCTAAACTATACCATTATTTAAAAAAATCACAGATTTTGCAGTCCACGCAAAAATGGGAGCATTTAAAATGAAAACAAAAATTTCCGAAAAAAAAATTCTGAAAAAATCTTTTCTTCAAAAAATTTGTAACCTTCTACTGGGCCCGGCAGACGTTGTCCTGCCATATTTTTTTCGCAATTTTACCATATTTTCTCACCGTTACCTTCCCAGGAATACGATAAACATTTTAAAATCAAAATCAGCTAAATCGGCCCAGCCGTTGTCGAGTTTTAGCGAGACGAACGAACAGCAATTGATTTTTTATTAACCGATTTTCTAAATTCCAACTCGAATGCACTTCTCTTTCAAAATTCCAAAAAAAGTTACCAGCCGATTTTCAAAATTCGAACGCTCACACGTGTCTCGATAAATTCCTCAACTCATGGTAGGTACTATTCCCGTTTCGATCCTCTCAAAATCCTCGGAGCTATGGCCAAAATTACGTCTCAGGCGATTTGCATCTCTTAACCATTTTCAATGGTTAAAAGTCTGTAAGCTGTGTTATATTGAAGTGTAGTCCGAGAAATGTGGTGTGATGGTAACTTTAAAGTTTGTGGTCCATAACGAGGACGTAACGCTGAAATTTATTTGAAGCCAGGCACATACTAACAGCATAATTTCCAACAAAGAGGTCGTCCGTATTTACAGTTCTTGGCACGTCTGCAGAGCAATAAGAGAATGTTCACGCAGTGGGCGCCTTAGCAGGCGATTTATGCGTGGGCCACAAATGGGACTTAGATAAAATAAGACATAACCGGACCACACAATGGAACATGTACCTCGTATTCATCCAACGAAGACCCGTTCTTTACATTATTCCTTAATTTTGCTTGTAACTACCTATTGTACTATAATATTTGGTATAGGTATAGGCACTCTGTTTTATAATTTGGTCCACACGTGTTGTTATCTATAATATGTCTTCACGTCTCTGAATGGAATTTTGAACAATAATGATTTATTTACTGAACTGTTTTCTCACACAAAAAAAAAACTTTACTACGCAATCATCATCATCATCATCAATCGATATACGTCCACAGCTGAAATAGTTCTCTTGCAAGGAACTCCACATGCCGCGGTCTTGTACCCCCTGGATCCATCATCCAGCGGCTCCCTGTGACTAATTTGATGTCGTTCGTCCACCGAGTGGGGGTCTGTCCTACAACATTGGGTGGTGACTTTTTTTTTAAACTAATGAAATAAACTTAGTGAATTTCTATGCGGCTTCCCCCATTATTATAATCAGTTAACGGAGAAAGTAAAAATAATTATTATAATGGCATATAGAGGTCTACATTTTCCTTACATTAAACATAATTGTCATACATTTGGAGTATATAAATCATTACTTACAATAGTAAATTTTCAATACGAAGGGGATATACTACCTACTCCGAATCCTAACTGCTGGTACTTAGGCAATCGGTCTAGGTCTAGGCAATCCTTAGGAGTTCCAAGAGTGCTTAGTGTTGGCTAAAGTCAAAAGTAAGCCTTTCGCCTGGCGAGTTTTCACTCTATTTGAGATTAGTTACTCTTTCTAGAAGTTAGGTTTTTAAGTTAAGCTAACAGCTAGTAACTATAATTATAATTCATCACAAATGTCATTCTAGGATGTATACTTAATAAACGACTCGATAACAAGTATAAATTACAAATTTATAACAACCCCCGACATAATATAGAACTAACAGATTAAGAAAAAAGCTGATGACCTTCAGACGGATGAACAGATTTTCATGAAACATAGCCTAAGAACACTCGGGATAAAATTATCTACGACACAAAAAAAACTAAACGAAAATTGTTTCATCCGTTTGGGCGCTACGATACCACAGACAGATACAAAAACAGACACGTTAAACTTATAACACCCCTCTCTTTTTGCGTCGGGGGTTAAATATAATGTTTTCATCAGAAAGTTCATTCTTCGCTGTAGCGATCTCATCGAGTGGAACTAATGACATTTATTTCTCTGGAGAATGCATTAATTTCATTTTGTTAGCCCATCGGTGCCGGCACATCCTACGCTACGCTATTGCTTCCACGGAAGCTGATTTTCTATAAGATAAAACCTATTACTTTCAGAATGTAATAAAAATTGTATACTTACAGTATTATTTGTCAAGTAATGCTTAATTAATTAATATTTATAATCCTGTGCAAGCCGCAACGTTGTGCGAACTTATTTGGTTAAATTCTGACAGTTTTTAAATTATAAATGTGAAAATTTGGATATTTAAAAGTTTGTAACACTTTCAGCTAGCGTATGTGAACCGATTTGGCTGAAGGAATAGAAATCCATACTTCCATACAAATATCCATACTTCCATACTAATATAATAAATGCTAAAGTGTGTCTGTCTGTCAACCGATTTCACGGCCCATCTGTTCAACCGATTTTGATAAAATTTGCTATGAGGATAGATTGTATGCTGGGAGAGGACATAGGCTACTTTTTATCCCGGAAAATTAAAGAGTTCCCGCGGGGATCAAAAAATCTTAATCTACGCAAACGAAGTCGCAGACATCAACTAGTATAGCTTAAAAAGGCATAAATATAAACATTTTATCCGGGAACATTGAGGAGTTCTCGTGAAAATTAATACCACTTTGACACGAAGTCGAAGTCGCGGGCATCAGCCAGTCTATACTAATTTTATAAATGCGAAAGTGTGTCTGTCTGTCTGCTACGCTTTCACGGCCCATCTGTTCAAGCGATTTTGATGAAATTTGGCATAAAGAGTTTGAATCCCGGGGAAGTAAGGCTTCTTTTTATCCTGAAAAATTAAGGAGATTCCGTGGGAATCAAAAAACTTAATCCACGTGGACGAAGTCCTAAATAAAAAGTCGTTAAATTCATTTATTTGAGCGAATGTACATTATAAATGGAAGCTACTAGTTTTAACGAAATTAATTATATCATGTAGGGTTGTCTCAATATGATTAAGAGCAGTTTCTCGGAGAAATTCGGAGCGCTGTGCCTTGCAGTGTACGTACAATCTGGAAATACCAAAACAGTGCACGTCTTTAGTAAATACGGTTATGTGTTCAGTACAAATACTAAGATAAATTTAGATATTTTGTAGTTTAAATCATGGATAATGATTTTAGTTATTAGCAGTGGCTGTGTCATGTACTTGAACAATGTAAAAACCAGACAAGTTTTTACAGAATAGACGATTGGGGGTAGCCCTGAATGTGAGTGGTGGTGAATTATAAAAAAGCGGTGCGACGTGCCAAGGAGCCAAGTTGCCACTCCGATGCGGTTCCACCATTTTGAATAAGTAATTCTTTCGTCTGCACAACTTTACAAACAAATTAACGAGTAATTAATGAAGTTATTTAAAAAGTTTCCCGCTAATGTTTTGTGTTCCATTTTTATTTTTTGTGTTAATTTTACTTTATTTTTGGCAAGAGAGGTTTGTATCGATTGTAAGTAATTACATACCAACTAATCTATTGGACTACCTCAAGAGCCTACTAACATATTATTATCTATAACCATTACCTAGTATCCTACTTGTTATACGTGACTACACGTGCTATACAAAAATTGCAACTAGGTACATTACTGAGTACTCGCTTACTTTATTTGCACTTAATTTGACGCAAACCACTGCGTGGGTGAACCACTTGAAATTTTACAAGTAGGTTCATTTGGTTACGTATACACTAAGAAAGCATGTTTCGAAATCTCAAAAGGATCTTTAAAACATCAGATGTACCCAAACGAAGTCGCGAGAAAAAGCTAGTAGGTAAGACAAGTCTATTATAAAATATAGCTTATGCCCGCGACTACGTCCGCGTGGATTGAGGTTTTTTGGTTCCCGCGGGAACTCCTTAATTTTCCGGGATAAAAAGTAGCCTATGTGCTATTCCAGACTATATTCTATCTCTGTGCCAAATTTCAGCCAGATCCGTGCAGCCGTTGGCGCGTGATTGAGTAACAAACATTCATACATCCATACATCCATACATCCATCCAAACTTTCGCATTTATAATATTTATTTGACTAGCTGATGCCCACGATTTCGTCCGCGTGGACTGAAGCTTTTTTGTTCCCGCTTGAACTATCTAATTTTCCGGGATAAAAGGTTGCGTATGTGTTATTCCAGACTATAAAATCTATCTCTGTGCCTTTCATCCAGATCCGTTCAGCCGTTCTCCATCCATCTATCCATCCATCCATCCACCCATCCTTCCGTCCATCCATCCATCCATCGATCTATCCATCTATCCATCCAACCATCCATCCATCCATCTTTCAATCCAACTTTCACATTTAGGCATAATATTAGTAGGTATAGATGACGACAGTTTTCAATAAATATAGGTATGAAAATTGAAACATATTACTGCATTAACTGTACCTATAAGCATCGTGCGGAGGCTGCGACGCCCTCTTACTTAAAACTCCTTATTCTAATTTATGACCGCGAGTATTGCAGTGCTTATTACTTCTCTGCAGTTTGGGAACCGGAACTACGTTACGTTCCGTGTCGGTGTAAACCATGAGCGCCTTAGCATAATTGCTGTTACATTAAAATTAGTTCGTCTATAAATAACGGTCTTATGAGAATATAGATGTGAGGCTTAGTGCCGCGTTTTATGTTTAAACATATTTCATGTATGGTTTATGTTCACGATAAATAATATAAACCATTTTGCACTGTTAAACATAAAATAAACATATATGGCACAGATTTACATTACAATAATCATCATCATGTAAACTCATCGCCAGATGCCAGCCCACCACGCTGGCTAGCTCTGTAGATTGGCAAATATCATACACCATTAAGAACCTTATGAAAAACTCTCAGGTATGCATATCTCCTTTGACTTTTCGAGGTTTTCCGTTACCGTTAAAGCAAATCAATTTATTTATTTTTCAAAAAAAATATATATGAAATGTGCACATTTCATACCCTGTAAATGAGTTCGAAAGTTAAACTTCCCGGCCTAGGCCAGTAAAGAATGTATGTATTTTCATTACATATCATAAGTTTGAATTTGGAATCTTTCTTTCTGAATATCTTGTAACTTGTTATAATGTTCTTTGGCCTAAATAGTTTAAATTTTTAACTCTACCGTATTACGCGTTCAGCACTCACAGCGCAAAAAAGAAAAATTAAAAGTATAATATTTATTTTTTATCTTTATAATATTGAAAGGCGGGAATTAACTGCATACCTAATCGTTATAATTTATTATTTAAAAGTGACGAAAAAATGAGTTCGAGTGCGGATATTGTGGATTTAGATTGTACGCCTCCTTTTCTGAGAGCGGAGGCCGAATTAGCTAAAAATAATTTGCTTCCGCCGAAATCCAAAGAAAAGTCACTTTTTTCATTTTTTAGAAAAGCACTATACACACCTCGACCGGGAGAGCATTTCTGGTCTCGTATATAGCCTAACTAACACTCGACCAGAAAACGCGGTCTCGCGATGTAATGTACTATTCTTATATAATGTAGGCATATTGGCAATGATCAAAGGCACTTTTTAATTTAAATTTACATGAAATCACTTTAAGGGCCAAAAACTTACATCTTTTGACCATGTTTTTAACCGACTGCAAAAAAAGGAGGGGGCTCAATTCAACCGTCGACGCCACAGCGTCGAACCAAAAAGTGGATCTTAGTGGACAGTGCCATAATTGTTTGCAATTTATATTTGATTTCTTAAAACCGGAATAACTCTATAAAATTATAACCTGTAGTGTGAACTCCGAACCCTCAGAATGAACCAGTATAGGCTATCAACGCTATTCGGATCCAAGGTAATCGTAATTATGAAGAAAAATACCCTAATGCATTGGGTTCATATCAGCCATACACTTTTCCTATAAAACAAACACCGGTAGCTGTCAAACGGCAGGCTGAAGAGGATTCCTAATGCGAATGTTAATTGGGCGCCGCAACAGATGGGAGCGACGCGTCGCGTCGGCCAATTGTCGCGCCAAACATTCGTAATTTAAAAAGCAAAATGAAATAAACCGCTCGGTCGCAGTACATAAATTTCATGTTTGCCTCGGCCGGCGAACTGGCAGCGGATATTAATCAGCGGATATTGAAATATGTTGTTTTTTGGACCGATTGATAAACGAGCCATTGCGCGAGCGGGATTAAACATTGACGCCGACTCGCTCAATTATTGCGTTCGGTCACCACGCGTCAAATCAGGAACACGACTGCACGAACACCCACCCAAACGTTGTGTCCGACAAAACAGGAGAGATTTTAGTAGCATTTGGTATTTTACGACTGTTTTCCGAAACGAATGTTCATATTGATTTAGGTGTAGGTACACTTCGTCCCTTTTCTGAAAATAAAATGCTAGAACGACTACACATCACGACAAATTACAAAATTAAGAGATTTGTTACCTACTACTTAATTAAAATCAATAGATTGACTTTATGACTGCAACATAATAATCAAAACCTATTCATTATCTATACATACTAATATAATTATATTATAAATGCGAAAGTGTATGTCTGTCCATGTTACTTTCCGTCTGTCTGTCGTCTGCTACGCTTCAATGACTCATCTTTTCAACCGATTTTGATGAAATTTGATAATAACCCAGAAAATTAAGAAGTTCCTCCAGGAATAAAAAAAAACTTAAATAACGCGTACGAAGTTGCGGGTATCATCTCGTTCAAATTAAAGCTTTCATCATAAAGTGTAGTAAAATGAAGGTAGTATAAGAAAATTGCCAATATGTACATCTTGAAAGAAAATTAAACTTACCCCCGCGTTTTCATTAAATATGAAGGCGGGACGACCGGGAATGCAGGTTGTCGTGGAAGCGTTTGCTCCAAGATTTATGGTGCGACCAACAGGCGAATATTGAAAATCTAGCGCTCTCAGAAACCACTAGATGCACTTTAAATAGAGACAGTTTAGCAAATGGTCTCTTGTCTAACTTAAGGCAAAACGTAATTGCATTTTGTTTCGAGGTGGCACATACTAAGTCGTATTGTTGACTGTAGTATTGAAATATTATGTTAAGTGTTTGGACAAGATCTCATCCCTGGTAAACCACGTTCTTAATTAGGAAACAAGTTACTTTTCTATAACTCTATGTAGAGTCTATGTTGGAGAGTATTTATTCAATTATTATTTTGAACCAATAGACGATGAAACCACTTAAATGGCATGATGAAACAAGCTTTTATTAACTTTACGAATCATTTGTCAGACTAGAAGTTGTGCCCAATTTGTGACTATAGAATTTTCAGTATTTTAAAATTATTTTAACATACAATATTGGCGATTGAATTTTATTCAAATTATTTATAAAAATTGTCATAGATTCAAATACTACTTAGCACCATCACGTCTTGTACTTTGTAAACGTGGCGTTTAGAAGGTTTTGGTACCATTTAGGTACCAATTTTGAATAAATATACTTTGAGTTTGAATATTCAAAGAGTTTCTAATTATTAGATAAGTTTTAACCAAAAAAGTAAAATTAAGGCACTTGATCGACATTTCTGCAAGAGAATGAGAAAAAGAGAATCTTCTCTGAAATTAAGAAAGAAAAACTGCCAAAAATTTTAAAAGCCAATGCGATAAACAAAAGTAATGATCCATCAATCTGGCAGAAAGGCGGAAAACGTAAAAAAAAGGTGTATTTAATTCACGTTTTGTTACGCTGTCATCGCGTTCATTTCAACGAGAGATCTGGGGTCGCGTTATGGAACAATATCTTATTTACTTGTGATTTATTTCCCGATTACCGTTTCCTGTTTCCCCTTTCTAGTTAATAAGTGGTGTTTAATGCTATTTCATTTGTAATGATTAACTAATTTTAGATGTTAAATCTTTTAATTTTCACTGTCCTCTTATTTTACATTAAATATCAATTCATATTCAATGGAAGCGATCACTCTTTTCACGGTTAATGTGGGCAGCATTACTGAAACTTTGTGAATATTTTTAATGAGTCGGTAGTTAAAGTATGTTGTAGCGTCATAATGATTAGTATTTGTGCCACATCGCTTAAGAGTATGTTCTAGACGCAACTGGAAATAACGCAATAAGTATGTGTAATTTTATCAAACTAAACAACTCACTCTCTTTCTTTTATTCGGTTTTTAAAAACCTAAGTAATGGGAAGTCTTCGTTAATAATAATTGTCTTTATATTCGTCGTCGGAATACAAGCTACGTTTATGACTTTCAAGTTCAGTTAACGCTGTAGCAAACTTTATAGAAGAAATATGAAGGAGAAGGAAGAAGAACAAAGACGTAGAGGAAAAAGGATGTGAAAAGTAAAGAATGTTGCCGTGTTGTAGCCTATAGTAGCGTATGCTGCAACAAGAAGACAGCAGAGGGCTTAGCCGGTAAGAGTCCAGCACTACCCAATGGGTGTCCATGAGGATTTAAATAATTCGAAAAAGTTCCATTCACGTTTATATTCATATTATGTATGTATTTAGTGTACAAAGTTTAAGTTAAAATTATACTATTCTGTAATTGGGTCTTCTAGAAAATGCTTTGGAGATGCTATTTATATTATGTTTTAATTAAAGCTCATCAAGACTATACCTGTGTCATATTATTATAGTCAATTTCTTTTGCTTTCTTCACCTTTCAAAAAAATATTACTATAACGTTGAACTGGCTGTTTTTTTTCCTTTTTACTTTCCAGTAAGCAGCAAAGAGTAAGTAAGAGGTCCTTTTGTCGAGTGCCTCCTTCGTATAGCGGCGGTATCACGTCATCAATCTCCGAGTAAACACGCTCCCAGCTCCACCATATTGAACAATGCAATCTCGGTGCAAATATAATCGGAAAGTGTTATCTATATATAAATGAAGATCTTCCTATAATATATTAATAACTATCGAAGGGCTAATTTAGAGGTTTCCTCCCGCAACTTCATCCGCGTTCCACCTACCACTACAGCCCATTAACGTCCCACTGCTGGGCACAGGCCTCCACTCTCATAGGAGAGAGGGAATTAGAGCTTAGACCCACCACGCTGCTCCAATGCGGGTTGGCGGGCTTCATCAACCGCGTTCACTTAAGTAATAATCATGTGAAAACATAACTTAATCTGTTAAAAAATAGTACAATAACAGTAGTTACAATAATATATTCATCCAAAAAATCACGTCAATTTCTTACTTCACTGCGTGACTGAAGGGAGACAAACAAATATAAGTATCTACTTTCGCATTTAACGTATATATACACCTACATTACGGAGTGATTCCAAATTTATAATAAGGTACATAGCTGAGGTTATAGGTATAGGGAGGTTATGCGTGGTACAATGACAGGTGAAGAGTGGCGAGGTGGTCTTCTGTCTGACATATGCATGCGCTCGTAATTCATTTTTCCAGCCGTTAAGCTGACATTCCACTGAGGCTGAGCCTGAATATCGTGTCGTTTTCTAACTGGTTTTTTTTACCCAGTTATGATGGAAGTCCATTTTACCCCAAAGCCACGCGATTCGTTCAAATAATCGTTTTTACCAAAATGAAAAATGACACCTATACTCGGCCAGCAAAAGCGCGTCTCTCCTCGAACATTTTCCTCTTAGAATTTATCAAACTAAAAATTTCTCTTCGCTTAGAATGATTTAAAGTTCGGAAAATTGTGAAATATTACTTCGGTGTAGCAGTAGCTAGGGAGTTGGTGGCAATTTCAGTATAATATTTATATCTCGTCTCCTTAATTTTAATGGGTCAACTTTAGTGGATAGAATATGACACTAAGTGGCAACTGGCAAGGTCAGTGTCACATTTTTTTTTTAAATAATATAATTATTGTTAAAAACGCAGTCTTAAACATTTTGCTCGTGTTTGTGCATTTTCCGGTATAAAAAGTTGCCTTTCCTTTGTAGGTACCTATCCTATCTCTTTACCAAATAATATCTCCAAAATCGGTTGACCAGATGGGCTTTAAAAGCAGCAGAAACGCTTTTGTATTTATAATATTACTAGCTGATGCCCGCGACTTCGTACGCGTGGATCGAGGTTTTGTGGTTCCCGCGGGAACTCTTTAATTTTCCGGGATAAAAAGTATTGTGCTATTCCAGACTATAATCTATCTCTGTGCAAAATTTCAGCCAGATCCGTTCAGCCGTTGGGGCGTGATTGAGTAACAAACATCCATACATCCATACATCCATCCATCCAAACTATTTGATTTGATGGGTATTGCAGGCAACTAAGTTACATCAAAATGTCAAAAAAGCTAGACGCAAATTATTTCGCTTAACTTATTTTGATTTAGTTTAATGTAAATATTAATATAGTAGTAGCCATTATACCTAAGTATTTAGATTTTTATTAAATTTAAAGTTTCCCAACTTATGTTCAAAACCTATGCCTACCTATGAAATGTTGCAAAATAAATTCTCGTCGTCGTCACCGATGGACGTCTACTGCTGGACATAGGTCCTGGTTCCAGCTACTCTGCTGATAGTAAATTCTACCGCATGCTACGAATAATTATTAAATTATTAAGTAACCATGTACCTACATGTTTGTCAAAAAAAAATAGATCATGTAACTGTAACTGTGAGGAATATTAAAAGCTATTTTTTCTCATGTTATTTATATTGTATGGCATCAGCTCCCTATCTTAAACGTTAGAGTGAGTATATGAAAACACTAAACGTTAACGTATTTATTTGTTACGCCAATACTGTAGTTTCCATTTTGTCCGCTGCGTCACGTACGTGACAAACTGCTCGTCTTAGGGATCGCCAAATATCGTTTAGAACGTGCGAGGAGAAAACCAACCCACTGGGTAAATAAAATAAATCAAATATATAAGTAACAGGCTGTTTCAAAACTAAAATAATTCGTTATATTTTGTTGCCAGAGAAATAAAACGTCTATCACATCCACTTTTTGAGATAAAGATCGTACAAAAGATAATTCTTCCGAAGAAATGTTTCCTAACTTGTTTTTCTCTTTTCTATTCGTAAGGTTGATTTAGAAGTTGCAAGTTCCTGTCGATTATTGACTTTTATACAATCATACAAACTGCGAGGGACTTTTGATGTTATTAATTTGACGTCAATAACTATTGTGTACTTCTGAATAAATTTAATCTATCATATTTTTTAAATATCTTCATCATTATTTACCTATATTAAACTACTGATTTATTGTTATTTGATACATAATCATATTACTATATGATACCTACTGGTATCAATTCAATGACTCGGACTTTTTTAGTTACTTCAATACAACAATCTTCTAATCAAAAACGACGACTTGGTTCGCCTTTAAGTGCGCCCAAAGGTAGGTCTACTATATAAAAATAAGTCGGGTTTTCCTTCCTGACGCTATAACTCCAGAACGCACGAACCGATTTCCACGGTTTTGCATTCGTTGGAAAGGTCTCGGGCTCCGTAAGGTTTATAGCAAAGAAAATTCAGGAAAAATTTCAACAGAAAAGCTGGAAAATCTTTTTAGCGGGAAAGCCATCTGGTGGCGAAACGGAGTTCGCCGGGTTTGCTAGTATTATCTATAAGTAACTTTTAGCGGGCAGAAATGAGTTTTTAATCCTCTTTATTTCAAAAAGTGCGCCGCAATTATCTTTTCCGCGCAGTTCTTTAATTTGGAACATCTTAGTGTTCAGCGCTAAAGAAATCGAACGCAAGTATTGTTTGAATAAAGACTGACTTGTACGACGGCCCATAGTCGCGCCGCCGGCTTAAATTTGTTTTTTTTTTTAAATAAAAAAAAAGGAAACCAATTTAAAAACGCGCGAACTACAGCCCGCGTTTTCGTAAATTTTCACGGATTGTTAAAAATTCATGGTTTTATTTTGAAAAATGAGTTCTTCAAGTGACAGTGAAAGTATAGAGGAGTAGGAGTATTCCTGAAAGTATTAGAACTGACGCAAGAAATGTGATGAATAATCTATTACTTGCAAAATCCCGGGAGAGATATATGAATGAGCCTATGGTAATTTTATTGAATGGAGAAATGCAAGAGACGCCAAAAAATTTTCAGAATCTGTGTTTTGGCCTACTTAGCCAAAACTAAACAACCTTCCACTCTTTGAAGTACCTACTCAATGCTAAAATCAACAGTCAGTTCTAATAACGACGTAAAACTGGACAAATATTCGAAATTAATAGCGATTTGTAGTTTTATTTTCTCATAGAGGGTGATAAAAAGTAGATTGTATCATTCGGGCGCTAAATATTTTTGGGCTCGGGCGATGTACTTTGAATCCCTCGCTACGTTCAGGATTCTACTAAAGAATCCCTCGCTACGCTCGGGATTCTACTCTAGAATCCCTCACTTCGCTCTGGATTCAAAAAAGCGTCCTCGCCGTAAAAATATTATTTTGCTCCCTTATAATACAATCTACTATTTCCAAATTAGGTTAATTAAAGGTATACTATTTTCGACTCCGTAGCTAGTCGACATTTTGTGTTTTCCAATACTAGTATCTAATAGTATCTAATAGTAGTATCTCTCTGTAACTATATTCATATTTTAATGTAATAATGGTACATAACTTTCACAGTGAGCATGGAAACGAGAATAAAAATAAAAGCTCTACACGCTCAGAATTTCACCTTAATATTACGCAAAAAAATGATGATCCAATCCAATAGCAAAACATTACTATGTAATGTACTAATGTGCATAGTGTGTTAGACACAAATAAAGGTTTTTTACTCGGAGGCGTTATTCTTTTTTTTACGGTCTCTTTTTATATTTAATGGAGATGAGGCCTCTATCCACAAATAACATTATGTGCGTACATCACATTAACGGGTGCTAGCTCGGTAATAACATCATGATCCTTTGTCGCAACGTACGCTGACCCCATATAAATAAGGTCCTTATACAGTTTTTCAAAGAAGAGTCGTGCTAACACGTGTTCAGGGGCGGGCGAAGTTTGCGGGGTCTCTAACGGCCCAAATGAAATTTGCCCCAGTGACACCGGCCCCCTGAAGACATAGAAAGTATCTTAGTACCCAAGAAACAGGTGCTCTTTATTGTTTTAACTATGACAGTTTCGACTTTGGAAACTAAAAGCTATCTTTTGTTTTATGGCGTTATTTTCGGAGGCAGCTGTGTTACTGAATATTGATTTCATATTAATATCGTATACCCACTGATAGAGTCAGGCACAGTATGGACACAGTTAGGCATTTAGGTCACTTACATTAATAAAAATAGTCGTCAATTTGCTTCAACACCTCTTAGTGAAAATGCTTTAAAGCTTGGAGGCTTGTATGGTCTTAAACTCTCTCTTAAGGTCTCTTAAAGTGAGGAAAACTGAACAGTTCCAGCAATGATACAAATATTTTTACTATTTACTAAGTTTGTATACAAAAACATTAAAAACTCAAGAGAAATCGAATTTTATTATAATGTGTTCTACGAGCTAACTACATCTATTAGCAATGTAATAGGTACCTTGAATTTTTTCACGAATAGGTACACACCTCTCAATGTTCTATGTGATAAAAAATAAACTATAGGAACTAGTAGAAAACAATAAATAATAATAGACGAACGTTTAAAGGGATACCATTAAGGGGCAGGGCACGTCGTTGGGAAACTTTCGATTCCAATTCGGTGTCAGTCGATATTAAATTAAAAAGCACCCACGCATTCCAGACGCGTCTTTTTCCTGTCCATTTGCAAGGCCCGTGTAGGAACCGGGGTCACATCCCGCTCTGTGAACGCCTCCGAGCTATATAAGACGCATAGCATGGATAAGACTGTCGATAAATAATTATATTTTTTTTTACTTCATATCGGATGCTTGGACCTAAAAAGCAAACATTGAAACGAACGGTGTACTTAATTGGCTGGACAGCGTGTAGTTGATAAATTAGCGAGCGATTTGTTTTTTTTTAAACATTAATGCCTAATTAAATTTGTATTGGTATCTACTAATTAAAAACCTGCTTTGAAACACCTATATTACTCTTTCTCAATACAACTATGGAAACTATCGGTTTTCGAGAACACCTCATATTTGAGAGAAACTTTTACATTTTTATACTTACAGATAATTTTGACATTATTATAGTATAAGAAATAAGAATAACATTTACTTGTAAAACACCCTTAAAAATATAATATAATAACTAAAATATATTATTAAAAGGAGTCCCCTATGGGAAGGTTCCGAAAATACTGGCAGCATTCCCCCTTTGAATAGCTAGACTAATTCTTTGTCCGAGGTAGCTGCCAGCTCTTCGGTCTCCAGTGATGTCGACTAACCTTTTTGCTATTTGAGCTATTTCCTTAAAAAGCTTTATAGCGCTAGGACCCCACGGATCAAGGGTCTCGACACCGAATGCAAAATCATATTCGGAGCCTAGACCCCTGTATTTGCATGCTATAGCTGCTATTTGTATAAGCAATTGTAGTTAGATCACATTTAATCTGGGGTCAGAATTTTTCATTAGGAATTATTTGGCCGATAGTGTACCTACACCGTTGCTTACACGTCCTATAATATTATGTCTCTATTCCGAACCGGCGATTATTTAATGTTTCACAGTTTAAACGGTTTCAATATAATGTTTATAACTAAATCTACAGTTGCCAATTAATAACAACTATTATCTACTCCAGCATCGAAAAGTTCCAATTTCGAATTTGACAACTATATCGAATTGAACCCTCTTTCGTGTTTGCTTCTCATAACGATACAGTTCGTTGTATGGGAGCTGTATCGTTCTGAGTCGTACCTGTATCGATATGGTTGTCTTCATAAATAGGATACCTATAGCTTAGCGGCTCTGGGTTCTGGCACTTTTGGTTTTTATTAATTTATAAAGTAAAAAATTATAAAGACGTCCTTGTCGTAGATAAATTAATCTTGTATGCAACTGTACGTAGTCATTTTAATTCTCGTACTATCCTATTTTGATACTCGGCAAGCCTCGTATCAAAAAACAGCACTCGAATTAAAATGACCCTCATTACGATACAGTTGCATAAATAGCTATTACTTATTAACTATTCTTTTTGTAATTATTAAAATTACATGATAAGTAATTATAATCATTACAAAAACAATTGAAATGAAAATGAAATGAAATGAAAATATTTTTATTTCATCTTAACTGTAAAGTAAAGTTATTACAAAGGTAGGTTATACTTAATAAATTTTTAAATGGGCCGAGCGTATCCACTTAAGGTAGCAGGTCGGAGAGTAAATTTCTAGGCAAGCGATTGAATGGCGACGCATACTTGAGTGATGGCGGACTTTTTTATTTGAATCGTGTGCGAATGCGACCACTCACGGTCCAGACAGAGCCTATTGTGACCGAAATAGTGCTTATATTCTATCACTATTAATTAATATACCTTACCTCCCTGGTGCAGTGTTGATCTCTAAATATTTTCCACTGTCCGCTTGTTCATTGTCTCCGTATCGATAAGGTTGTCTGGAAGAGATCGCTGGTTAGCGGTAAGACCGCCTTATTGTACCTACGTTTTAAATTTTCATGTTTGTAATCTGTTTATTTTGTGTTTTTGTGATTTACAATAAAGAATATACATACATGCATACATACAATGGTATTTGGTTTGTTATGTGTTCATAATGAAAAAAAATAACATTTCACCAGTAAACCACCACAAGAACTTGAGGTGACATCGACATTTCGAAACTTTTTTTTTTATTCACTACAAGTTAGCCCTTGACTGCGATCTCACCTGATGGTAAGTGATGATGCAGCCTAAGATGGTAGCGGGCTAATCTGTTAGGGGCATGGCAGTTATATTAAACCCATACCCCTTTTCGGTTTCTACACGGCATCGTACCGGAACGCTAAATCGCTTGGCGGCACGTCTTTACCGGTAGGGTGGTAACTAACCACGGCCGGAGCCTCCCACCAGGCCAGACCAGGGAAAATTCAGAAATTATAAATTTCCAAACCCTGCCGGGGATCGAACCCGGGACCTCCGCACGTTAAGGCAACAGCGCTCAACACTGCGCCACGGAGGTCGTCAAAAAACTACGACGTGATGCCGTACGTGAAACCAATTCGGTAGATATGGATACTCATAACTAGTGAAAACCTATGGTAACCCGATACTCTTCATAATTTTTCGCAGCAACCTACCCTAACCCCTGTTAATTATCTAGACAAAGACTTTTTTACATTACAAAATTTGATTAGCAGACAAAATAAATTCTCACGCAAGAGATAAACCACGTACAATTTGCTTTTCTAAAATAAATTCAGGCACGAATCGGCATACCTACACTTTATAAAACGTTTTCATGTTTTATTTAAAGTGGAGCGTACTTTCATGCGGACCCCGAGTACGAAGACATCAAGGTGCACGGCAGTACAAGGTCGTATGACCGTCTCTGGAATTTTAATGTTATGCTCCCTTTGATAGTTGTAAAAATGATTCGACTAGATACTCGTTGCTCCAAGAAAACACGTACATGCCGCATGCATGCACCTCTATGTAAAAATATCTTAGTTGCTTTACGCTGGAGTTTCACAAAGATGTTTGCGCACAATGTCTTGGGGCTTATATTCTTTTTTATACGACTGCCTGAAAAAAGGAGTATATTGTTTTCAGGGTTCATGTATGTATGTATGTATGTATGTGAGTTTGTATATTCCACCATAACTTCTATACGTCTTAACCGATTTTGATAAATGAGGTATCGTTAGAATAATTAGTAATTAGGCTGGTAAAATTTAAAAAAAAATTATGGGGTGACCATGGTCCCGCATTAAAGACTAAAGTTGAAATTTTTTTTTCGAAAATAAGATTAACTATATAGTCATCATCTAGAAAATGATGAGTAGATTCCAAAAATATATAACACTATAGTTCAATATCCAGAGTGACACAGGCTATTAATTTTTGAAAGATTCAATACGGGCTACGGCAGAGCAGTCGTATTTTTTAATAATTTTAATTATATTCACTTGTTCTGAGTTTAAAGTAATAAAAAATCTTTGTGTGTCCAGTGTTCAACTGGGACGAGAGTGAATGGCTTCTCATGATTGTTGTAAAAGCACTTAACTTATACACAAGTGGACTTCTTTTTCTGAGTAGATAACTTCAGCATTAAGTATTAAAGAGTTTACTGCTTACTAATCGCCTTTATCTTCTTCGTTGATTTTAAAACGATTTTAACATGATTTTCACCATAATTTTGAACATTATAATGTTATCATTTTTAGGGTTCCGTACCAAAATGGTAAAATGGAACCCTTATGGTGCGACTTTCTCCGTCTGTCTGTCCGTCTGTCCGTCTGTCCGTCTGTCCGTCTGTCCGTCCGTATAGTTGTGTATATTAGTGGCCCAAAGACACTGGAATTAAAAAAAATTGGAAATTATTTTTGTTCTTATTTAAAAAGGGGGGAAAATCGGTGGGTTGAAATTTAAAAGTGAGATAACTGTACTGTGTGGGGTATCATATGAAAGGGTTTACTTTGTACATTCTAAAACAGATTTTGTATTATTTTTAGTCATGATAGTTTTTGATTTATCGGGGAAAAAGTCTAAAAAAAAAAATACCGTTCCCCCCCCCCCCCCCCCCCTTATCTCCGGAGTTTACCAATCGAAAAATCTGAAATAATTATGGTCAATAGGAATTTATGTATACTTTACAAGAAAACTATAGCCAATGCTCTAACTAGCATAGTTTTTTTGATATTAACAGTAAACCTCGTACTCGTCGTCAAATAAACATATTGGTTTTTGCCTGATTGTTTTGCTTCAGTAGCTACTTCTTGAGTACGGAACCCTCGGTGCGCGAGTCCGACTCGCACTTGGCCGGTTTTTAACTATGTGAAATGGGTGCCCCCCAATGTGAATCCTAGTTGAGTCTTGAGACAAGTCTTAATTTACGATACTACATATTTTCTACATTTGCTTTTCTGTATAAGACGTATATTATATGTGTAAATAGATGATGGGAATATGAAATTCGTGTCTTTTAATCAAGGAAGCGCCTTGGTTTTTTTTGCAAATGTCTTTTCATTTGGTTATATGCTACAGTTTTCTTCTCGAATCCTATTTCGTGGTGTTGTTTCTTCACATTTTCGCTAATAGATGTGTCACTAAATTTGCGTTTTCAATTCGGGGTCGTCGGCGGTGGGCGGGCGGTTGTTTCAATCAAAACAGGCACGCACTCGTACCACATCCTCACCAGCCTCGCCTTTTAGAATAAGAATTGTCTTTTTCGCTGTACGCTATGCGGTTTGCTCTAAAACTATGGAGACGACTTTTCGTGAAATTTAAAATACAAGAGACATCAATTGCCTATAAATACTCGTACCTAGGCAACCAGTACTATAAATACCGTAAATATGATTTTACGGTCCATCAACTTGACATAATGATTAACAAAAGAGGAGTTAATTGATGAAAATTAGGGTGTAGAACTTAGTGTTTCAAAGAACAGGAAATACGCAACTATATTCGAGACAGTTGGTGAAAACTTGAAGACATGCTATTTCAGTTAGTAATTGGCACAAGTAGTACCAAAGTAGGTACTTGCAAGATTTTATTTAAAAAAATCTTTTGATTTGTTTTTATATTAAAATGGCTGCTCATGCTAGAATATTAAATAATTGCATCGGTGTCTTCCTCTCCCTCCCAGACACAAACATACACACACGCACAAACAATATCTCATTATCACACAGGCCACAAAAGTTAAATTAATCACCCAGTTACCTACTTGTTCTTCTTTAGGAAACTCACATGCAACCGACGGCCAACGTCCGTGAAAGAAGAAGTATCTCCTTAAAAAATGGGACTTAAATATGCAGGGCAGCCACGGGAAAACTAATATTAAATGAGATAGGGCAATTTATCTTCCATAATACAGATTTCATCTCCATAGTGGGACACCGGTTGTCGCTCGGGGCACCGTGCCCAGCCGCCATGAAATTAAAGCCGACTCGCGCCGAACGAATGATTGAATAATAAACGAAAGAATTCGCGTCCTGCCCTTGTATTACGTATTCATGACGACTGGCCCCGTGGACGCTGCGATACACGGCTCTGATATGCATGCGAGACACATCTGCTACGAAATGGAGCTGGAAATACGGATGGCAGATAGCTCGAAATATCGTGACCATTTCAAAAAAGATTTTTTGAGTAGAGCTCAATTCGGCTACTTGTGTTGGTGCGGGTACTTACTTCTAGGTTATTCTCAGGCAAGGGCGTTTGAGTAGCCTGAGTGTGTCTGATGACGATGATGCTTGGTATTTGTTATCAACCCATTACCAGCTCACTACTGAGCATAAGTCTCGTTTCGGAATCAGAACGGTTTGGCCAAAGTCCACCACACTGGTCAAGTGCGGATTAGCAGACTTCACACGCCTTCGAGAACATTAACATTAACATTAACAGAACTCTCGGTTGTGCAGATTTCATCACGAAGTCTTCACCGCTTGAAGCAAGTGATATTTAATTTCTTAAAACGCACATAACTTCAAAAATTTGGAGGTTGATGCCTGACGATCGAACCCGCAAACCCTATGCTATCACCGCGGCTTCATCAGTTCAAATGGGCACAAAGTAAAAACATGTTTTTAAGAAGTTGTTTTAAAACAGTACAAATAACTACGTCACCCAATATTTCTGTTGTTAGGTATTTCCTTCTCTCGATTGTCTGGAAGAGATTGCTTCTTAGCGATAAGGCCTCCTAGTGCACAGTTTATAATAATACCTTGACTTTTTGTTCCTTTATGTAGTGAATTTATTTGGTGAATTATTATTTGGTGTATAAGTAGGTAAACTATGAAAAAACCAGACGTTTAATTCGCTATAATTTGTCACAGAAGGGTGAAGCGTGCGTTGGGGGTATTTTTGAGTGTTTGTGTGGTGTGGTGAATGTCGCGGGTGGTTGGAGATACGCACCACGTAGTATTTGCCTTCTGTGGCGGATTACTATAGCGAATTAAACTACTGGTTTTTTCATTGTCATGGACTTCCGCAAAGTAACGCCTGCTTCTATCCAATAAGTAAACTATGACTGCCTCGTTGGTCTAGTGGTTAGCATAGTCGACTGCGGATCACGAGGTCCTGGGTTCGATTCCCGGTCGGGCATAAAAGGTTAGGTATTGGGTTTTTCAATTAAGAAATTCCCAGTGTCAGCCCGGAGTTGGAAGTTGGCGGTGTTTCACCCCCGTGCCTCGGAGAGCACGTTAAGCCGTCGGTCCCGGTTATTATCACTATAACATGATAATAGTCGTTAAAGCCCGCCAACCCGCATTGGAGCAGCGTGTTGGGTCTAAGCTCTAATTCCCGCTCTCCTATGAGAGTGGAGGCCTGTGCCCAGCAGTGGGACGTTAATAGGCTGTAGTGATGAGTGTGATGATGAATATTTTCATTTCATCATTTATTCCATACGTAAAATGGCCTTAATAAAATTATTGCATTTCGTTGCAAGTTGCAGTTTGTTGACGTAATAATACCACATTCCACGCTGATTGTGGAAAGCTAACTCTTGAGGTTTATTTCACTCGTGTTTAATTTTAAAAAAATCCTATAGTTAGGATTTCATTGATATTTTTCTTCTACTTTGCTGGATTAAATGTAATATCATGTAGGTATACATGGTATGCTATGACCTCTCTGTTCAAAATTTCGTCATAATCAGTTGAAAACGTCATAATCAGGTGGGCCACGAATCCGTTACAGACAGATAAAAGAGAAAATAGACTTGCGCATTTACAATATTATAGCATGCATGTAGGTAAAGCTTAAAACCGTAAAGCTTTTTACAAAGAACGGAACGATCCACCAAAGTATCTAATCGCTGCCAAAGCTAACATTAACATAAATGCAACTGATAAAAATATCGGTTAGGTCAGCAGTACCGTATCGGAATCCCCACGGGGCTCACCGCAGAGCAACTTAACCCGAAATTAAATCAAAGAGGGGCTTAACCAATCAGGCCGAGTGCTATCATTGAATCGGCAAAGGAACACTAAAATTACTTCTTGATGCGGAGAAACGAAGATTCATCGTAAAAGTGGTGGGGTGGGAGTTGGGGGAAGATCGGGGTGGTTGTCTGAACGGTTTTCCGTGTTTTGCAGACGTCCACGACCGGCGATTACGCCGCACGTAGCGACTACGCCGGACTGCGCGGCCCGATGGCTAATGTTGTGTTATAAACATGAAAAACCGTCCCGGTGATTCTTTATATTATGCTCCCCTTTTATTTCTGCCCCATTAAAACTTAGGGCGTAATTTAAAAGCTAATTCTTTGATTGCTTTGCGCCATTGTTCAACAAAACGGCAGAATTAAACTAAAATAACAATATCTGTATTCTTTATTTACTCTTTATATATTGTTTAGTACGTAGGTATCTAATAATCTAAATATTATGCATTATGAGAGATAGATTTTGGACGAATTGTATTCCAACGACTAATAAATCGTTTCTAAATTATACCATGAGCAGATTGCACAAGGCTGCTCGACCCTCAAAAACAAAACTTTCCAGAGACGCATTTTGCAGTATGCACTAATGATAACTGGAGTAATGTCAGAGGTAAGTAGGTATATCTTAGCATTTGCGAATGTAGAAATCAGCGAAGCGAGCAAGCACAGAAGCGTGTCAACTAGGTACTGGTAACGTTACAAGTTATTCATTCGGTCCTGCTAGTTCCTATACTGATGTCAATAAGTAAAGAAAAAAATACTGTGCGAACACAAGAGGCGCTTGCAATACATTTTTCGAGCGAGCGCCTCTTGGGCGTCTTGCAGTTACGTCTCATCTCGTAGTATACGATCACCTTAAACTGCTCTCCGATTGCTTAAAAATCGTACTTAACCGTAAACGTTTGTCAAACATATAGTTCGAACAGTTTAAAGAGTTCATAGATGCCTACATGTCAAAAAGCACAATTAACTCTGCAAACAGTTTGAGTAATACGTTTTAAACTCTCAAATGTTTACGATTTTCTTAGACAGCTGGGCCTCTATAGGATAGCATTTGTAGGTATACGTACGATCTTGCATTTTAATTAAGAATAGCAGCGAAACGTAATCACCGAAAATGAAGTCTTAGATTATTCAAATTAGCATTACTTCCATAATTAACGATAAAGCCCGTGCGTTGCAAAAAGACAAAGGGTCCCGCAATTTACGCGCGCCGGTGTGCCACCTGGGTCATGTCTCCTTTTACTTTATCCCGTAAAGATTAAGTTCCCCAAATTTTCCCAAATACGTGGCGCCCTTCCCGTGAAGTGAGTCATTTTGCCCTGTTTACTAGATTAGGGGATTTTTTATACCGCACAGCTTTCTGGGGCGCACATGTTATGATACGAAACACAAATATCACATCTACTCATTCCGAGATTTAGTGCGTACACAATCTTAATATTATATTTTTCTTAGGTTTATGGTTTAGTACTCGAGAGATTTTTATGCTGATACTAGCGATCGCCCGAAACTTCCAGGCTTGTTTCTTGTCTACATTATAAAAGGAACCTAAATGCCTGGTATATATGTCCAAGGATTTGGGCTGGGTTAAATTTTCAGCAAAATTGTGTTTTAACAACAGTTACCTACCGAATGTCCTCCCAACCGAATTTCGGCCACGGCGACCAATCTCCAGAGATTAACCATCTGCGCGGGAGATATTATAGTGCACAAGTGTGTGCGCAAACACAGGTGCACTCTCTGTTCCTTTTCTCTCGTAGCCCAATGGAAAGGAAAATCCGACACCACCGGACAGAGATCAGGCGCAGGACCGGGCTTTACGTGCTCTCCGAAGCGCGTGGGTGAAACTTTTTACATAATATTATATTATTACTATAGTAGCTGAAGCTCGCGACTTCTACCACGCGGATTGAGGTTTTATGGTTCCCGCGATTTTTTTTTAATTTACCGAGATAAAAAGCAGCCTATGTGTTATTCCAGAATATAATCTATCTCTGTACCAACCTTCGAAATAAGTAAGAGTAAATAAATAAACTTATACATTGCTATCTATATAGGTACAATAGAGTCTCCTATAAACTTCACCTTAGGAGCAAAATGGGTCAGTGGTAAAACCACCCGCCCATTCTTTCACAAGGTCGCGTGGAAGGTGAGTACACAACTGAAAAATGTATCCAGTTTGTTACTCGTTCACTCGACTTTATTGTACCTCCATTCATCTTACGAGCTATATCTTCAGAGAAAAATGTAGTGTGGTGCATGTCTTGCAGCTTTTTGCTATTCGCTAATATGCAATCAGAAGCCCTTTTCTATAACTTAGTGACTATCAAAAAATTAAAGCCATTTCGACGACCTCCGTGACGCAGTGTTGAGCGCTGATGTCTTAACGTGCGGAGGTCCCGGGTTCGATCCCCTGCAGGGTCAATTTAGGAATTTATAAATTCTGAATATCCCCTAGTCTGGTCTGGTGGGGGGCTTCGGCCGTGGCTAGTTACCACCCTACCGACAAAGACGTGCCGCCAAGCGATTTAACGTTCCGGTACAATGCCGTGTAGAAACCGAATAGGGGGTATGGGTTTAATATGACTGCCATGCCCCTAACAGGTTAGCCCGCTACCATCTTAGACTGCATCATCACTTACCATCAGGTGAGATCGCAGTCAAAGGCTAACTTGTGATAGATAAAAAAGAGCTATATCTCCAGAGAAAAAGTGTAGTGTGGTGCGTGTCTTACAGCTTTTTGCTATTTGCTAATATGCAATCAGAAGCCCTATTCTATGACTTAGTGGCTATCAAAAATGAAAGCCATTGACATGTATTTATTATCCATTGAAGGTTCGCTATGAAATAAAAATAACTTTTTCATAGAAAAACTTCAATGGATAAAAAATATACGTCAGGGTCTTTCATTTTGTGACAGAGAATAGTGGACCTGTTCATAATTACATTAACAAAATGAAATTTCCTCGAGTAAGTGGGTGAAGGAGGCTTCAGCCATGGCTGTAAGTTACCAGTTTCCCAGCAAACCCGTGCTGCCAAGCGAGTTAGCGTTCCAGTACGGTTTCGAGTAGGTTTCGTCGTTGTCGTTTAAGCCGACACACATCCACGCTGGATCTTTTGTATGGATCTATCTGTTATTATTATAACTGAAACAACGTTCACAGGTTAGCCCATTACCATTTCAGATTTTATCATCAATTACCACCACGTGAGATTACAATCAAGGGCTACCTTATCATCAAAAAATTCATTTTCATCGATATAATACTAGATGATGCCCGCGACTTCGTCCACGTGGATCGAGTTTTGTTTTATTTACTCCTTAATTTTTCGGGATAAAAAGTATGTCTTTTCTCGGGACACAAGCCAAATTTCGTCAAAATCGGTTGAAAAGATGGGCCGTTAAAACGAAGCAGACAGTAAGATAGATAGACAGACAGACTGACACACTTTCGTATTTATTTATTAATATTAGTATGGAAAAGACCAATTAAGATTCCCTCTATAAATTGTTAAGGACAGAAAGTAATTGGTGTCTTTAAATATTAAAAGCGGAATCTGTATAATTAGTCCTAGTTAATTACCGTAGTATTTCTTGCAGTAGATTACTAAAAGCAAAGTCTTCCGCCAAGGATGCTCCAGAGAACACTAGAAAATATTAAAATTCATTCATGATTCCTAAGATTAGCTCTAAGTTATTATTGTAACTCTTAACTTTGCTTACGACTACGATTTATATACGTGCTTGTGTAGCTTTTTCAGTGGTAGTTAATTTTTTTTTACAGCCTTTCAAAAGCACCATATAAAAATGAAATTTATAACCAATACTTACTTCCTAATAATATTATTAGTGTTTAAAAAAAAAACTTTTATTTAAGTAAATAACAAAATCCATACATTATAATAACATTAAAATCTAAATTAAATCTAAATTAAAAACTAAAAACTAAACATTAAAAATATCATCAATGCCGCTGCAATGAGGTCGTGTGCCCCAGAACACTGGCTGCGTTACCCCGCTGAATAGCCAAACTTATATGTTGGCCGAGGTAACTGCCAACCCTCCGGTCACCTTTACCTAGCTACTTATAAATTACACTGTAACTGGACAATTTCTATACATTCAATATATTAAAAAAAAATTAATTGGAGGAAGTTTTATTTACGATTCAGAGCCTAAAACATGTATTATAAGTTTTATTTTTATCCTGAAAAACAAAAGTAGAATTTTAACCATACTTAAGTACAAGTGAATAAAATAAAAATGTAATTCAAGTTTTCGATACGTTTCTAAGATGGCAACCTTCAGCCACAGAGAAGGCAGTAGACGCAAAATGTATCAAATGAAATTTCTAACAGTCGCTGTCAAAATAACGTGTTTTTCTTTTCAAAACGTCAAAAAATATGAATCCGCCATTGTTACCCACTCATGTTTAATATTGCTTAGCTTGGAAAGATTAATTAAATAATTTCGCCACTGAAATTACGACGAATTTGTAGATTTGACCAATTAAAATTGGTCTAGTATTTTATTTTCCTTCATTTCTATACTTGTACAAGACGGCCTACGCTCCATACAAATCTGAACCGACTCTTTTATTTTAAACTGCAAATTGGAGAACCATCTCCATTAGGTAGTGTGGAATCTCGTAAACGGTTCACTCCTCTGATATTGGAATACTGGGAACACAGACAGTAGGTAATAAAGCTCAGTCGAACCACAATCACCGAAGTGAGCACAATTTAGCAGTTACGCAGCTCTCTCAATTACAACCCAGCCTCCCCTCGGAGGCGACTCAAAGGCGATGCGATGCAAACAAATCAGCTCAATAAATAGAGAATGCGCAACAATGCAGTGTCAACACAAGATGCGTTATAATAAGACTATTCCAACATTACCATAGCGACCTATACCAGGGTTACCCCTATAATAATAAAATATAAAGGGATCATATGACTTGCAATAAAAAAATATAGGTTTTCTTTTTAGGTTTTGTGTGTCATACATTCCTGCTTGTTTACCAAGTCACAGTAGATATTTCTCTACTTTCAGATATATCTAAATAGTATAAAACAAATTCGCAAGCCGATTTTTAATTTTTACAGAATTCAAATAAACGGTCACACGTCGAAACAATTCTGTAGAGAATAAAATATATTAATTTAAAAATTCAGTCAATTTTTAATTACTAAAGTCATGTTAACAGAGCTGTAAAAAAATACGCACCGAATTAAGAACCTTTTCCTTTTTGGAAGTCAGCTAAAAATTTATGCAATTTATGCAAATACCAATGGGTTGATTACAGAGGTTGATTGCTATCCTAAATACTGTAGTGTAGAAGTGTCGGCGGGCCACAAAAGTGTCAAACATGGAAGACACTCGCTGTCACGTGTAAATAGCCCTTGAGATCAGCGCCCCAAAATCCAATCAGCTATTGAATTAACCCGGTCCGTGTGACAAGAATACAGATTTACTCTGCGCACGTCAAATGTTTATCTTTCATCTGGCAGGGCATTGTAGGTTAAGAGCTGGAGATATCTTAGTTCTCATAGCTCCATGAAAATAATAAATGAGCTGAGTTATGACATTGAAGTGATCGTTTGGTAGGTAGAGGTTAGCGTTGAATGAAATAATTCGCGTTGGAAATAACGTTGACTAACAATAATATCATAATATCACGACCCACTGTTACTTTCTGGATACATTCATCGCTTCTGGTCCTCTGAATTCCTTAAACTAAGCCGATTGTTTAATTATCATCAATTGTAGCATATTTTTATCTTTGCCCTGTATTAAATGAATTGCCTTTACCTGTAACCTGAATAATTCCGCGGAGAAATTATGTGTACATATTGTTTTAAATTACCCATCATAAAATGCTCTGCACTCTGCAAGATGAAAATATTCTAGACGATACAATTTCCATTTGTAATCCACACCCAGAAACTGAAAAGTTATTCAAAGAAAGATTTTGCCATAATCTTACAAAGTATGTTTTGTGATAATATTATGTGGCACCTTTTTTTATCGCTGAAAAAATGCTTTTACGCATTCCGCACTAAGCAGTTATGTGGGACTCAAGGGGCACCTGCTCTTAGTCTATTGATGTAAGTGCGAGTACAAAGTGTAACGGCAGGCCGCTCATCGCACGGTGGATCCGCTGAGTCCGCGTAATCAGAGATTAACACCCCTCCCTCTGGTGACAAATCGCGATACCTGATAACATATTCCGCCTTAATTACTTACAGTGAATAATGAATGCGAACGAAGCTAGAACAAAGCAAACGTGATGTATGATAATAGCTACTTCGTTGTTGTTTTGATAATCATAATCATTTATGTTATACGCTAGGTACGCACGCACCGTGATTACGTATATAGTTCCATTTAAAAATGTAAAGTTTCATTTACATAGGTGGACAGTCAATAAAAAGTTTTTGGGGACAACCCGCAGGCGGGATTACTATACAAAGCTTGCGGGGACATCCCGTAGGTGTTGTAACCAATTTAAATCAACAGTTCACAGAAAGCACGAGCGACGAGCGTGCTATTTTAATCTCCTATACTCAAAGTTATAATCCGATCCAATCAAACTGCTAGAAATAATAGACCAATTTTGACAACCTCCCTTGCACAGTGGTATGTTGGAGGTTGGGTTTCCGGCAGAGCTAATATGGGAATTCATTTTAAATTTCTCTGGTCTGGTCTGGTGGGAGTCTTCTGCCGTGGCTAGCTGCATAGATGTGCCGATATAACTGCCATTACAGGTTCGACGCTACCTAAACTGCATTATCACTTACTTACCTAAACTACATTACTGCATTATTATTAATGTGAGATCGCATTCAAGCGCTAACTTGTGATGGAATAAAAAAAACCGGCCAAGTGCGAGTCGGACTCGCGCACCGAGGGTTCCGTACTCAAGAAGTAGGTATAATTACCTTTGTTAATGAACCGCAAAACTAACTTTGTTTGTAGAGGTTTACTGTTAATATCAAAAAATTACGTTTGTTGTATGGGAGCCCCCCTTTAATATTTACTTTATTGATATTTAATTATTTATTTTGAAAGGTAATATACAAGTTAATATTCTGTGAAAATTTGAACCCGTTTTTAATATTGAGCAAAAAAATACGAAAAAAACACGTTTATTGTATTTTTTTAATTTTTAGTATTTGTTGTTATAGCGGCAACGGAAATACATCATTTGTGAAAATTTTAGCTGTCTAGCTATCACGGTGTATGAGATACAGCCTGGAGACAGACAGACAGACAGACAGACAGACAGACAGCGGAGTCTTAGTAATAGGGTCCCGTTTTTACCCTTTGGGTACGGAACCCTAAAAATGAATTTAAGACACTCAAGTTTTTTTTTTTTTTTAAATATATAGGCTAGCGCTTGGCTGCAATCAGACTTGCTTGCAAGTGGTGATGCAGCCTAAGGTGGAGCGCGCTTGCCTAGAAGATGCCTATTCACTCTTGATTTGAAGGTACCTATATTAAAAGAGGAGGGGAAAACGGAAGCCGGGAGGGCATTCCATATCCTAGCGGTTCGAATTAGAAACGAGGAAGCAAATCGCTTCGTACGAGCCCGCGGAATTTCGACTGCGTAAGCGATAATAAAAAGGTGACGGAGGAACCAGATCGAATAGCTCTTGAGCACACTCTCCGAAATATATCCTGTACAATACCGACAGACAGGCAACTGTGCGCCGATGTTCTAAGCTTTGCAGCTTTGAACTGACCAGCGCTTTGTTACCAATAAGTCTCCTGGCGCGACGATCCACCGAGTCCAATGCATCAAGCTGGTACTTGACAGAGCCATCCCATAAATGGCGGCAGTACTCCATGCACGATCGAACTTGTGCTTGGTACAGAATAAGAAGCTGTTCCGGCGTGAAGTACCGCTTGACTTTGTTGATTATGACATAGATGCTTCAGGTTCAGAAGTAACCTTTTGCTTACGATCTTTATGATTGAAAATGTAGGTACAGATATGAAATAGTTTACTGGATAGATTGTAGCTATATTGTCCCGCATCTACGCTGCGTCTGGAGTCTTCTGGAAGCAAAAAATATAATATTTGCCGGGGTTCAGCTAAACAGCGACCTACGGACAATATTTTGTTCGGTTTCCGTGATATCGGTTATTCAAATGCTCTGTGTCCGACCCGACCTCAAAGAATCATCCTGAATAACATTATACATATTGAAATTTTTCCGCCCCCCGGAACATCTTCGGTTTATTATTCTATGAATAAGTTGATAAGATGCAAATGTGCGATATGTTTAAGACATTGATTCATTGGTAAACAAACCAATACTGTTTCTAAGCAAAGGAAACAACATAATATTTGAGCTGTAAATAAAGGAATTGCTATTTCACAAACCACAATTCTTGTGTACTTTTTCTTTACTTATATTAAATATTTTTTTGTCATCTTATTCAAACTCAAAACTCGTTATTTCATGTAGGACTCTACATATTGTTTCTACTGAAAGAAGTCTGCAAGAAACTCAGGAATTGCGGTTTTGCTACTACTTGATGATTTGGTGTTTTAGTGTAGTTGATTGTGCTTATCCATACTAATACAATTGTAAATGCGAAAGTGTGTCTGTCTGTCTGCTACGCTTTCACGGGTCATCCGTCCAACCGATTTTAGTGAAATTTGGTACAGGAATAGGTTGTATCCCGGGGAAGGACATAGACTTCTTTTTATCCCGGAAATCTTAATCCACGCGGACGAAGTCGCGGGCATCATAGATTTTCTAATATAAGAGAAAGTTATGCTCAATGTACTTTATCATCAGAAACAGCGATTGCGTGCTCAGAAACAGCAATTAGCTGATCAATTGGGGAAAAGCTGGATCAAGCATTTAGGTCTCAATTGATGTGTAGCTGGATTAATGGTACTATATTTGCAACATTTAAGCCAATAGTGAGAAAGTGTTGGTAACCATTTTTTTTTCAACTTTAGTCTTTAATGCGGAACCATGGTCACCCCATCAATTTTTTTTCAATTTTTACTAGCCTATGTCACCCGGAATAAGCTAGGGATTCTAACGATACCTCATATATCAAAATCGGTTCAGGCGTTTATGAGTTATGGTGGGATATACAAACTCACATACATACATACATACATACATGAACCCTGAAAACAATATATAAATAAGTACTTACTCCTTTTTTCAGGCAGTCGTATAAAAACACACACAGGTGGCTATTTTCGAAGACAGCCAGTATAGTTGCAGCCATCAGAGATTAGAAACCTATTTGCGATGATTGGGTCGCACACACGCCGCTCTAACAAAGCCTCGATTATAACAGATGAGATCAAAGCTGGCCTCCACCGCTACTACTTCAAAGCAAAATTTTATTGGAAGCATTTACATTTTTATTGGGATACTAGGATCACCGCCTGCCGGTTGCGCCCTGAAACGTAAGTGATTTTGAATTTTCTGATGTGGATTTTATTATCTGATTTTATGTGTGTTCAATATCAAGCACAAGCCATATGGAAAACATTGCGACCCACGTTTTTCTTAGAAGCCTATATCAGAAAACCATAATCTTCTAAGTAGGTATTAAGTATTCATGATAAACCTAAGCTTTACGCTCCTGTGTGAAGCGCTACTGGATGGATTCAGCGAGTGCTAAAAACAAATGATTTAGTATAATTTTGCTATTTATATTATAAGTTATGTTCCAGTCACGTCATATTACTTGACATTGTTGGTAGCTTATTACCACGACTTGATCTGCATAGTCTTGGTCAGTGTCTTCTATTATGAACGAATTTTTACAAAACATGTTATTCTTCTCCTCCCTTACAATGCTTTCTTGAACTTTTACACAAATTTACATACTTACGCATTATCTAAATAAATAATTTTCTATTTCTTTATTTTCTAATGAACATATTATCCGAGCTATAGAGTACTATTATTTTAAAGCCCTCGCCAAAAACCAATGCCAAGTGTTAGTGATGGTAAAATGTTATACTGAGAGCGCTATCTAAGGTTCTCCTATTTATATGTTTATGAGGCTAATGAAAGTTCGATAACATCTTTATAGAAAAACCATTAAGTAAGGCAGACATTGTTTGTGATGTCTGTGTAGCATATTTGGGTAGTTCGTGATTGATTCCAATGTAATTTCCATACGCGTGCTCTACTCGTATTAGCCCCGTAGGCAGTCACCAGTACAAGTTGACCCTCCGTTCTTGTTTATTATCATCTGATAAAGGAAGACCGTAAAGTTGCCTGAGGTCGAGGTTAGGTGGTCGGCGCATCTAGGACCACCTACACAATTGTACGCTAAGGCGACCTCGCGGCGCCTGCCGAGTCACGCACATGTAGTTTTTCAAAACCTTCAATTGATTTGTACATTAATTTATTATTTTTTCCCGTTTTCAAGACAGTTAGCAGTCTGTTTAGTATAAATACTAATTATCATACTATATTATTTTAATCAAAATATGTTATGAAGTATTTTTTTGCAGATAGTTCCTAATAGTGAATACTAGATGCCCGTGACTTCGTGCAAATGGATAAATGTATCCCGGGGAAGGACATAGGCTACTTTTTATCCCGGAAAATTATGGAATTCCAGCGGGAATAAAAAAATCTTAATCCACGCGGACGAAGCCGCGGGAATCATCTAGTACCTAGCTATGAAGATAAAGAATACAAACAGTTATCACTGCTATCTTAGATATAATATTTTCTACTTCGATACGTCGTTTGTTGTAAATTGCTATACCTACGCAACTATTTAGCATTCTCGTGACTTCTATCAGTTCAATCAAATGTGAATATGAAAGGTGCAATTCATGGTACGTTGACATGTCAAAATACCATGTAGCAATTGCATTGCCACAAATTGGAAAACCCCAGTAAAATCAAACATACGGCGCGACATTATTTTACTCAAACCATTATTTTACTTATAGTACCTACCACTATTTTCCTTTTATTATTTTTATAGTACGGCATAATCATAAAGCCTCACCTATGTAGAGCAAATAACCATCAGAAACTTATACGCTAATTAGGTTATATACAAGATGAAATTCGTAAGTTAGTGGACAAGTAAGTATAGGTTTATAAAAATCCGTGCGAAATCTTTGATTTTCTATTATATTCTGTGACAGCCTATGTGAGCCGCTGGGATATAAGCTGCCTCTGTTCATTTAATTAAAATTGGTTGGTACCAAAGAGCTGTGATTAGACCTCGCGTAAAATATTTACCCTGTGTAGGCCAACGACATTTCGTGTTTCATAACTGGCTAAAAAAATCAAAAGATTTTTCCAATTTTGAATAATAAATAATGATTGAACATAAATAATTTTACAAAAAATAATCTTAATCCAAAGATCTTTTAGACAGATTGACGAAATGCATTGTTCTCGCAAAATTCCCTTAGGCCTTAGGCCATTGATCCTGAGTCTAGACTATTATCTATCCGTTAACTCGCAAAGGCACTCGAAAAACTTTCTCCAACAAAACACTACGCATATATTTTTATTGCATACAGCGTACATTTTAGAATTTATGTAGAGATAACTGTTTATTTTTATCTCTTTACATACTCTTTATTAAAATTTCTACTCGGACCAGATAGATAATATCGCTGCGGGCACTAGTTTTTCTGTAAGTAATGCCCGATTTTGTAAGATATTGTGGTATATCTAGATATTATTATGATAAGATCTTTTGGAACTAAGCTGCGCGGCAGCGTGAAGCGCCAGAAAAATAGTTGCGTGAATAATAACAAATTTTCGCCAACTTGAAACCAAAACTACGAGGATTAAACACGTGTCTGTTTGAAGAGAAACAAGAATCAACCAACTAAATAAAAACATAATATATATTTTCAATGGAGACAGTACTAGCTTACGAACACAATAAATAACTCAGTATTTTTATATCAGCCGAACTTGAAAGATATTTTAACGCGTTGTATTACTAAGTATTACCACTTCGTAACTTCCAGGTAATACAAATTTCGGCTTTATAAGAGACTCATTTTATCCAAACTTTAATCTACTAGCTGTTTTTTCTACTTAGGTTTTTCTTGTATAACTATGTTTTCCTGTAACGTCGAACCGTAGCTGTGCGATGTTAGGCAGTCAAAGTCTTTAAAATAAATATCTTTAACCTTTAACTAGTGACGTGTAGTCTCACAGGCGTCGTGTGTTTGGTAAATTCTTAGAATTGATGATTTCCCCCCGCTTGCCGCAACCCGGCGTCTCAGTAGCTTTTGTTTTAGTGCCAAAACGACCATAGAAAGGAGCAGACGTGCCGTCAGATATGTAACAGGTTCGTAATTTTAATTTGAAATTCGATTGTAGCCTGTGAGGCTACATGTCCCTAGTTGTCAAATAAATATTTTTTCGAACAATTTTTTTGTTTTTAGTACAAAATGGCAGAAAACGCTAGGAAACGTGAACTTCAGCCGTCGACTTCATCAAAAAGAAAAGTATTACGAGTGGATAGTCCATCATTTGAAGAGGAATTCAATGCCCTCTTGCTAGCTTCAGACCAATCAGACAGTGAAGGTGATATTGAAGAGTTTTTGGTTTCCGACCGTGAACTTTTGCGTGAAAGTGACCAAGATGAAGATCTAGAGGAGAACATTTCAGAAGTGGATAGCAGCAATGTGGGGAGCCAGATCACTAGAGAAGGAGATAGCACCGATAGTTCTGATGATGCCTTGCCTCTTTCGGAAGAAGATGTCCAAAGTCCTGAAACTAGTCAAGGCAAACGAAGGGCATGCAGTATTTGTCCGCCTAAACTTCACAGAATGACTGTGTACACATGTGTCGGGTGTTGCAATCCCGTATGTTTGCAATGTTCTCGACCCTTGTGTAAAAATTGCCAATGATTTATGCCAAACAGAGTATGTGTCAGAATTTTTATGTTTTGTTTTCAGAAGTAGCTTTTATGTTTTTTTTATCTTTGTATTGTTTAAGTTTTCATAAAAAGAGTTACATTTGTCATATCGTTTATGTAAGGTCTATTAAAATGTTAAAATAAGGATCTCATGTCAATTAAGGCTGAAAAGTACAAGTAAGTGTTAATTATCATTTGTGTTTAAAGTGATTATAAAAACTGATTGAATTAATTTATATTTGTTTTATTACATTCCAACAAATAAATATCAACGCATTTTAAATCATTATAATGCAATTTTATGACAAAATTTAAATTTAAAAGTAGTAGCCTGTGAGACTACATGTCCCTTATAGTGTTCTCAATTTGTCACGTCCCTAGTTAAAGGCTAAGAGTCGTGTAAAGGAATATTACCTTTCTAATATGCTATAGAATATATTTTAAGTATTTTCTTTTGTATGTAGGTTTATATACTGTATATATATCCATATATATATATATATATATATTTAAAAATTTATGTAGGTATATTTTATTAGTATGTATAGTTTAAGTAGTATATTATTATTGCATGTTTTTATTATTGTTACACTTTCCCGCTCCTTTTTAAAGTACCTTTAGAAATGGGTTGTCTGGAGGAGATCACTTTTAGTGATAAGACCGCCCTTGCGCACGTGTTATTTTTGTTTTTGTTTATTTTTAAGTTATTTCTTTGTCATGTGTGACAATAAAGAATTTATCTATCTATCTATCTACCTATCTACGATATAAGTTGATGTCTTTGCGTCTCAAATATAGCCAACCTATTTCTTTTACTTCATAAATAATGAACAAAGATGTAATAGAAGCCGAAACTACCCACGAACTGCCTACAGATATTGGCGTCAATTTGTTCATTAGTTGCGAAGTCATTCTGCTTATAATTCCAACAGCGCGTGATCCGAGTCCACGTCTTAAGCGCCGTACACACTAGCGGTAGCTCTAGAACGCTGCCTCACCCGAGGCAGCGCTTTGCGATGATTTAGTTGTGCCACATACCTATTGTTGATGTTACTGCCATGAACATCTTAATATATACCTATAAATCTCGTGTCACAATGTTTGTCCTCAATGGACTCCTAAACCACTTAACCGATTATAATAAAATTCGCACACCATGTGTAGTTCGATCCAACTTGAGAGATAGGATAGTTTAAATCTTAAAAAAACATCAATTCACGCGGACGAAGTCGCGGGCATCATCTAGTATTAATTTTATTAAGGTGAAGTTCCTTAAAGTAAACGTACTTTAAAAGTAGTTTTAAATAGCTTTTATAATTTGTAAGAGTTTACTAAAGCTGTGAACAATACTTAATTTTTTCAAACCAGGTTCCCGCGGGAATCAAAAAATTAATCTGTTCAACCGACTTCAATGAAATTTGCTACAGGGGTAGGTTGTATCCCGGGGAAGGACATAGGCTACTTTTTTTCCCGGAAAATTCAAAAGATCCCGCGGGAATCGAAAAAACTTGGTCCATGCGGACGACGTCGCGGGAATCATCTAGTATAGTATTTAGGTACATTGATGTATAAGAATGTATATATTCAAATTAAATAGATTTTATCTTGGATAAAAATTCCAAAAAACCGACTTCCAACGCCTATTCTATTCTATTTTTTGTACTTCACAGTGGCGTTGGAAGTCGGTTTTTTGGAAAGAATTTTTATTTTTAACTTTTTAGTGTCAGGGTTGAGAATTTGGAGTCAGAATTTTTTATGGGACCACCTCGAGAGCTTCCTCTAGACGACTAACGAAAAAATTTTGAAATCGGTTCAGAAACCACGGACATATGCACCGACATACATTAAAAAAATAAAACATACGCGCCGAATTAGAACCTCCTCCTTTTTTTTTTTTTTGGAAGTCAGTTAAAAATATTTATTAAGTGTGAGCATACTAATATTAATATAATAAATGCGAAAGTGTCTCTGTCTGTCTGTCTGTCCGTCTGTCTGTCTGTCTGTCCGTCTGCCTGTCTGTCCGTCTGTATGTCTGTCTGTCTGCTACGCTTTCGCGACTTATCTTTTCAACCGATTTTGATGAAATTTGGGATATAGGGAGGTTGTATCCCGGGAAAGGACATAGGCTACCTTTTATCCCGGAAAATAAAGGAGTTCCCACGGGAATAAAAAAAACACCATCCACGCAGACGATGTCACCGGAATCATCTAGTTAATTATGTATTCACTTTTAGGTAGCAAAATTAATTGACGCCTGTACAAAATTCGAAGACTAATAACGTATGAAGGCATTAGGTATTCTGCAGTTTACTTTAGAAACGGAGGGCGTTAGGCGAGGCGGGACGACAGCGGGGTAGTAAGCCTTATTTGAGCCGCGCGCGTGACGAGAAACTGGAAACGCGTCTAGTATGTCGCGCCGTCGCCCGAATTCTCATCAAATCTTCCCGCGACAATGTCGCTGCAAATCCCAACACGGGATCAACAGCATTAAATCCAAATTGAAGTTAAGGAAACGGGTACATATCGTACATAAATTACGCTTTGTAGTGTATCCGAATTTCAAGTTTGACTTTAAGGGGACTCGAACCTTTCCCAGCAAAAATGTGGTATTTCTAAACCTCGTTCACAGCCAAGCTGAGATATCGTGATATTTATAAACATAGCTTTTATGTAGTCTTCTGCTAGTTTTTACTGGCAATCCCCAAATCATAGGTACCACCCAAGCCCAATTAAAAATAAATAAATAAATAAACAAATAAATAAATAAATAAAAGTTTATCGACCAATACTACACTACATTATACTACGTATAACTAAATTTATACAAATACAAATTAAACATTAAAAAACTACGTTTTGTCAATGGGCTACCTCCTCAGCCCGTGCCACAGCATGAGAGATAGGTACCTACCAAACATACTGCAACGCTGATTTTCAGGAGGAGCCCAAAACAATTATGATATAACAGATAGCAACTATAGATTCTTATGTGTATTATGATAATTAGATGTTCCCTAAAACTAAGGAATTATTGATTAAAATGGACGTCATGACTCATCATAACTTCAAGTGAGAGTTTCAAAAAAGAAATTTTACAGAAATATTCTACTGTATTTTTCGAAAATTATACCTTTTTGAGTTCAAAATTAAAATTAAACCTAAACGACTAGAGATTTTGTTTAAAATTCCATGCTAACAAGAAAAATAAATGTTTTTTTTTTACAAACTGGTAATTTTACTTTTCGAAATTATTGTCAGCAATATAAGTCAGCAAATCAGCTTTGGCGAACTTATAATATTTTTGAATGAAAATTACGCAAGCGGTCTGCAACTTTTTTTGCCATGCCAGGAGCGTAAACTTAATACTAATACGTCTATCATCTTCCTAAATAGCTATAAGAATAAATGTTGCTAATATAACTAAATTATTGTGCATGATAGCGTGATCGTTCAATCCTCTCACCAAAGGTTGCCTGGTAGTGATTGCTCAGTAAGCAATAAGGCCTTTGCATACCTAGTTATAGTTAATTTTACTCTGTATTCTTTTTCTTTCATGTGTGCAATAAAGTATTTATCTATCTATCTATCTATCTATCAACGATTTCAAGTCATTTAATACAAGTAGCCAATACTTCGTGTTTTGAAAAATTTAGTACACTTACGCCTTGTAATCCAGAAAGTAGCTTTTAGCCTTTTAAACGGCTTCAGATAATCGTTAAAGTATGAAAACTGGCCAAGAAGAAAATTAGATAATAATACGCTGCATTTAGATTTGATCTTTTGATCCATTAAGAAGCTAAGCCCGAAGCCGTCTTCGGAAATTTAAAAACATTTCGTTTGAAGTAGAAGTAACATAGTAATGAAATGGAACAGCAAACAAATAGCATGTACTCAAATAAACGGTAACGTTGAAGTCACTGAAACACCTGTAAAGGAATAGATACCTACAATTACCCCAATGAATAAAAAGTGACGGGATAACACAATGAGATCCTTCGGAAACGACGGCGTCTTCGCGAATCATTAATTTTAATTAGTACCCTGTGACAGGGCGGCTCTAATGAATTATTGGAAATCGCTGGAGTGTTTCCCTTTCGCCCTGAGTGTTCGTACTTTTTCTTTAGGACTTAGCATAATGTAAAAAAATGTTGTACAACTTCCCTGCATACTAATTACTTGTTGTGTATTCTTAAGTAGAAGTAAATTCACCCCCCCCCCCCCGAATTCGGTTGGCTCAGGACAAGATTAGGAAGTTTTATTCTTCGTCGATTTAACGACCGTTGTCTTCATGGAATTTATTATTATCGACGGTTCAAATTTTCTTTTCATTATTTCAGAATTATGGTGGGAGGTATCGCCAAGCTTGTGTAGCCTAAAGTTAGCCCTGTCCTTTACCTACTGGATACTGGATAGGCGAACTTTTACAGGATTTGCCCTCTGAAGCATTTATTTGTAACGAATATAATTAGGATGAAACGGCGCTGAAACTTTCATAGCATGATTGAGCGAACCTGAGTTTACCTTCGCTTCTTTAGAGGGTCTCCCAAGACACCTCAAGCCTTTTTAATTTCAAACTGATATCCTTTAAGTACCTGTCTGTTAACTAGCCCTAAAAATAAACAAAATAATATCTCTATTTAGTTGCGAATGTAACCGTTAAGTATCATTTTAGTTTGAAAATGGTAGTACATTAGTCAGTCCTAAACCTTGTCTGGATAACATTGATGTAGAATTTTAGTATGCTGGATAAGGTAGAATATTCGAAGCAACTGCAAGCAGGAAATATTTCGTAGAAACTAGTTCAAAGAAAATACTCGAATGTAACTTCTGAATAAGGTAACATTAAAATAGTCCAAAGTTCTGCTCTGAATAAAGGGCTGCTTGTTATGCACTAAATCTTTAGTAACTTAATGGAAGCTCATTCCTATTCGAGTCGGGTCACAGTAGATGGACTTGAATAATGGATAGGAAAAAATAATCGCTATTTTTGGGTTTCTGTACGTTTCAATGTTGTTTTTGTTTAATTGACGGGCCGATTTACTGGCGAGTTTCGTCTCATAAGACCTGTGACAAGCACTAGATACGCGACACCAAGTGTCGCGATGGCAACTTGTAAAACGTTGCCATTGCGTCCAACGCGACTCCTAGGCCAATAGTGTGTAGGAGCCAGGCAACGTTAATAGTTTCATTTATCACGAATCGTGCACATGTACGCGCGCATAATTTCCATGGCTTTGCTTGGCTTGACTTGATTTCAACGTTTAAACTAGTTATCGTGAGTGATGTTCATTTTAAATATGTATAGTTAATTAACTACCGGTAGTTTAACCGATAGTTATTTATATTTAAAATCATATTATGGCTGTATAATACAATAACATCATTTTTTTTAAATCTTTATTTTGTGACGGAGCTTTATCACTTCATGATATGAAGGCACGTTGTAGCAAACATGTAGCAAAATTCTCGCGGCATGGTAACACCTTTGCATCATGCGGCAGTCTGCCGTACACACAGAAAATACCCAATTCTGCAGCACGAGGTTGTTTCGTAACAAAATATAAGACTGTTAAAGCGTGACGTAAGTATTGTCCCTTTCTAGATTCAGCCGACGACCTTTCGTACAAAAATATGAAATACTTAAGTAATAATAATATGAGAAAATATTATACATCTCTTTCTGTTCAACTTCAGAGCTTGCGAGAGCTCAATGAGTAAAAATAGTTGAAAAGCTGTGCTCACACTCGTGAAACGTCCCAGAGGGTCTCATTGTGTACGTGTGAACGTCGCTGATGCGTATCGTAGGTATACCTGTAACCTGTGGATTGTTGTAAGTTGTAAGATTTCCTAAAAATCCAATAAGTACGAGAGGAGTTCAATGTATTCTCGGTATCGGGGTGATTAACTAATGATAAGAGCAAATTAATTACCTCATTAGTTACAGACACTCTAAATACATAATATTTATCACTCGTATGTAGTGTGGACTTTTTAGCTGTAAGTGTATCAAAATGTCGAACTAAAATGTAATTTTGCTATAATATTACTGCTAAATGTATTCAAAAACCTTGAACGTAAGTACCCATTAAAAGTCCCGAGGGCATCTTTGTTTTTCCGGGACAAAACGCAGCCTTAATCACTCCTTGCATAATAATATAATCTTGCTGCCTGCGAAAGTCCATACAAAATGGGTAAAGCTGTTACGTAAAAAGAAACTGACAGACTGGAAACTATAATATTGTAGACAAACGACCGATACAAGTACAAAAGTAAGATTAATTTATTGCTGCGTAGAGAAAATCTTACTGCTAGCGCCTAGACTATAGGAAAACTTGTATTTTTTAAACTTTTGCCTTCACCTAAGCCGAAGGCAGGAAAGTTACAATTGTATTCCCCCTTACCCCCTTCAATATGTGACCTGCTTATTTATCGGAGAGGCGTCGTCGGCGGAGTTCTCAGACAATATGTCGCGCGCCACCCTACCTGTACGCTTAGTCTAAGTTTAATGCATCTGCAAATTCGATTGATCGTATTGAGCCTTCGCTCACATTAGCGTCAAAGTAAAATGGATGAAATTGAACTCTAAAGATTGATTTGGAGTTCAATTTCATGCCAATGCTCCAAACGATACGTTTCGAAATTAAAATCGGTTGTTCTATCCCGCTTTATTCAAAGATTTCTAATGGATGGGTTGCCTGGAGGATATCACTTTTAGTGATAAGACCGCCCATGCGCACTTTGTTTTCTGTACTTTTACTAGATAATGCCCGCGACTTCGTCCGCGTGAATTACATATTTTTAATTCCCGTGGGAACTCTTCAATTTTCCGGGATATAAAGTAGCCTATGTCCTTCCCCGGGATGTAACAGCTGTCTCTGTGCCAAATTTCATCGAAATCAGTTCAGTAGTTGGGCCGTGAAGGCGTAGTAGATAGACAGACGGCCACACTTTTGCATTTATAATATAAGTATGGAAGTATGGATGTTTGTGTGGCAATAAAGAATGTAACTATCTTATCTATCAACAGCTTTTGGGTCAATTTTACTTTGACGCTAATGTGATCGAACGCTCAAAACGAACAATCGAATTTGCAGTCCAAAAACTTAGACTAAGCGTACAGATGGCTCGATTCCGAGAAGAGCGGCAAATAGCAGGACCTGGTGACAGTGTCAAGCAATCGGACCACTGACAGCAAGGGACACTACTGGGACCTATACATTTTCTTTGACCTTGTATGAAAATAAATTCCGTTTACGTAGCTACGGAAACTCGTACCAATAGAGTCGCTTGTTGCTGTCGTCCGTCACTGCTGCTTAGCCTTACACATACTACGCCTTAAATTGAACGCATTTTACCGTGACAAAGAAGTGAACATTTGATTTATTGCATTTATTTATTAAAGAGTCTACAAACTTAAACTCTCTTTTCAATTTTTCATTTTTTCATTTACCCTAAATGTTGAACGGAATTCAAGCGATTAGCACGAAGAGGCTTGATCCAAGCTGTGCAAGACAAAGTCAAACGGAAGCTACTGCTATAGACCAACAAGATATTTGGCATAGTATTTTAAATTAACTTTAATAGGCATGATGACAGTAAACAAGAATCAATGAAATTATGAATTTATCTAATGAAATAGGATTCATGAATTATAAAAAACGTATTTATTTTCCTATTTTGAGTGAGATTGCTATTTATTTTGATAAAATAAAACTATTAAATACAGCAATCCGCCATATTGCATAAAACACAAAGAAGCGAATGACGTCACAATTGTTTGTTTTCGAGCTTTGAAAATCACACTATTGCTTACTGCTCAATGCACAGAGTACATTGGTAAAAACAATAGTGACGTCACAAACGACGCCATGACACCGCCGAACGTTTTAGAGTGAATTTTAAAATTTAAATTTCAAATGCTAATTTTATCTACCAAACTTTATTTTTCTGCTGAAATAAGATATTTTTTCGAAATAGTAGATACTTCTGAACATAATCTGACCATTTTTCAAAATCAGTCATCATGCCTATTATTCTTTTAAATGATGAGCAATGATTAAGGCAGAGTAATAGTGTTCCTTTTTGATGACATAGAGTTTACATGAAATTGTCAAGCACACAGACCTGGATTTTCAAAAGTCATTTTCTGCCTGGCTCAAAGTTATTACATAAAGTATAAAAAATATGAGTTGGCATTTATTCACTCATAATATGTGTATAGTATGAGTAGAGTCTGGCGGACTGACCGTTCAGTATTCAGGGCACAGTCGTCATTAGCCGAGCTAGACGACAGATTCCCCTGAAACTCAATTGCATTCACCTTAGTACAAATGAATAGTGATCAAATCGATATCCTTATTATCTACCTCTATTAATACATCCTTTTCAACCGACTTCAAAAAAAGGAGGAGGTTCTCAATTCGACTGTTTTTTTTTTTTTTCAATGTTTGTTACCTCAGAACTTTTGACTGGGTGGACCGATTTGGATGATTCTTTTTTTATTTGAAATGGCATACTTCCCATGTGGTCCCATATAAATTTTATCGAAATCGGTCGAGCGGTTTTTAAAATATCAACAATAAAATAAGTACTTTGTATAGCGTGTGCTTGTTGTTGTAAAGTTTGCGCGGGAGTTTGAAGTCGGTTGTTTAAAAAGAATTTATTTTTTTAGTACAAAATCAACGGTTAATTTATTATCACTAACATCTGATAATAATCGTTACAACAACCTAAGAGTTTAAATACTCTAAGTCGAGTCGTATGCTGAAGGACGTGGGAACCCACCGCATTATTATCCCAAGAAAACTCCTACCATTATGAGATTAATGAAAAGGGGTCACGACCCTCAGTAATGAGGAATACGACGCAAAAAGAGAGAGAAAGTACATAGGTTTATATAACATCTACCCCAAACAATTCGAGAATGGGTTTTTAAAAATCTTTGGAAATTCCTTGGAAAGGATGAAATGGATCACCGTTGGACCTATTAGTATATCGATCTACAAATTCCTCAAAGTTTTAATCACATTCTTCATCTCACACCTGACTCTGAAACAGCTTTGAAATTTATTCTAAAGAAAACTCTGTAATCGCGTGAAAATCACGTGAGTAACTGTGAAAGAGATAATTCGCATGTAGATGAAGGCGGTCTACTTAGTATTCCGAGCTCATTCGTCATTAGCCGCCAGACGTTAGATCCCCCAGAAACAGCCCGATTGTATTCACCCGGGTCCAGTAATGATTAAATTCCACACAGCTCCATTGACAGCTACGCTGTATCTGCTTTACATTACAGTCCTATTGTCTACGAAGACGTTGCTCTGATGTATCACAACCGGTCTACATTATTCATCGCCTGATCTCTCTCCGGTCGTGTCTGATTTTCCGTCCCATCGGGCTATGAGAGTAAAGGAACAGAGAGTGCACCTGTGTACACACTTGTGCACTATAATATCTCCCGCGCAGATGGCTAATCTCTCTGGAAATTGGCCGCGGTGGCCGAATTTCAGTCGGGAGGACATTATTATTACATCATTCAGTCTAATATTGTTTATTGTAATAGTAAAATTATAAAAAAATTAGAATTAATTAAATTATTCTCTAAATTATTAGAAGCTTTTGCTTGGTTGTAGGATTAAGGGTTGGATACAGAAGGCGGTTATCCTTGAGACGGCGCGAATTGTGAAGAAGTTCCTCTCTCTGGAGCCCTGACCACCGGCTGCTAGGATCCCTAAGGCCCCGTAGCGAGTGGAAGTTTTATAGGATTATTTTTAAATATGTTTTGTGTAGTATCCATCCATACTAATATTATCTAATATTATACATGCGAAAGTGTGTCTGTCTGTCTGTCTGTCTGTCTGCTACGCTTTCCCGGCCCATATTTTTGAACGATTATGCTAAAATTTGGTAAAGAGGTAGTTTATATCCCAGGGAAGGACATAGGCTACTTTTTATCCCGGAAAATTCAAGAGTTCCCGCGGGAATCGAAAAAATTTGGTCCACGCGGACGAAGTCGCAGGAATCATGTAGTTTTTATAAATTTATGTAAAACATGTTTAGCAATTATTACCCGACTGCGGAACGCACAGGGTTATGTATTCATCAGTCTATATATGTATTTTTGTTCCTTGCAGGACAGCTACAGCCTAAACGCGTGGACCGATTTTGATGATTATTGCACCAGTTTATGCCGAGTATATCAGTAGAGTATCACTGTGGAAGCCGAATTTGAGAAAAAACAAAATGGCGCCCTCTAGAAACCATAATGTAACAAATTAAAAAATTAAAGTCGATAGACTATGGCAAGTGGGGTATCGATGAATAGGTCTTGCAAAATCATAGTTAGGTTCCCTTGATCATTTTCTCATTTTATCGATCATTTAGGATTTACGAGGTTTCAAAGGTTCATTTTTAGTGTATTCCTTTGTGTCGCACTACAGACAAAACGGCTGAACCGATTTTGATAATACTTGCACCAATAGATTTATCTTAATCTTGTGAGTGTCACTACGGAGGCCGAATTTGAGAAAAACAAAATGGCGTCCACTAGAAGCCAATTAATAAATAAAAGTCGATAGGCTCTTAGCCTATCAATAGTCGATAGGCTCTATAGCAAGTGGGGTATCGTTAGATAGGTCTTTTAAAATCACACCTAGGTTCCTTAAACCATTTTTCTGTTTAAATGATTATTTAGGATTAACGAGGTTTCAAAGGAAATGTTTAAAGTTCCTACTCATATCATCTATGTCTATCAAACTAGGTGGATTATCTCAAAAACCACTCAACCGATTTTAATAATTATATTACTTATAGAAAGCTACATTATTAACAAGTAAAATAGGCTATATTTTATTTCCAAAAAAATTAGAGATCCTTACGAAAATTGCAATAATGTGAGTTAAGTCGGAAAAACGATCTCATCTGAGAGCTTACGTGGCGTGCGCTGCCTAAATCGATAAAGTTACACGACAACAATGTATGGTGGAAACGTTCCTCTTAAAAAGTTCTAAAAAAAAGTCCGCGATAGCATATAACTATCTTTTAAGGTTGACTCACAATAACCATTGTTATGATTTTCAAATTTGGTCACTGCTTTACTTGCGAAGGTGTTTTACCAACATATTTAGTTTTAATCGTTAATTACTTACCACAATAAATATCTTACTCATCTCAAGTATTTAATTTAGACAAAAATTGTCCTTTACACCATTCAATTTAGATGAATATCTTATGAGATATAGAAATACAGTAACCTCATCAGAAAATGACACGGACCACAGCGGATAGGTAAAGGGTGAAGGTGGGGCGTACTCTCACAATATAATAAATATTACAGTAGTATAGTAACATATCATTGTATACCTAAGCTTAATGTGACGAAATAACAAGTCTCAAAAAACTTGATGATTTTTACTCCTTCAATCGATCAATCAATAAATTCATCAATGCCACATGCAGCGCATATTCGACTAACATAACTTCCGACTAACATTTTTAATGTCTCTTAAAATATTAGTTCCGAGTCCACTTAGTTATAAACTAAATACTCAATAAATAAATACGTCCACTACGTACTAAATACGTACAATTTCTGTTTTTGAAAATACTTAAAAATACCTGCTTTTTTTGCATTGTCTACGGGCATTTTCGTAAGTGGCCGACGTTCATTGCCGAGGTCTCGTGACGTCGATGCGATAGGACTCTCGAAAATTAATAAGCACATTTTTAGGAAAAATAGCAGATTTACGAACTTTACCAAATTAATATTAGCATTATAACATATGCAAATTTGATGATGGTTATGGTGATCACCGCTCGTCATTACGAATAAATTAATCCGATGGTCATTACTACTTCTCATACAAAATACTTATTAGTACCTTTGGTGCTACCACAGAATAGGTAATAGGTGCTACTTCGGGCAGATAAAACGTCGCCTGTTTCCGATAAATACTTAATAAAAAAATTTGAAATAAAAAAGTAATTTATAAAAAACAAAAAACCCGACTGCTTGGATACCAAAAAGTATAAAACAAGACATGAATTGAAGTATTTCATTATTATCAATTTAAATCGTATAATATTAATAAAATGTATCAAGGTGCAGTCGCACGCCCTAAAGCTAAACTTAACGTGCGACTGCGCCTTGATAAATTTTGTTAATATTATACGACTTAAATTGATAATAATGAAATACTTCAATTCATGTCTTGTTTTATACTTTTTGGTATCCAAGCAGTCGGGTTTTTTGTTTTTTATAAATTACTTTTTTATTTTATAGAAATATACAAATAAATGAGGGAAAAAAAATGATAGTACCTAATTAGAATTAAAATATTGTATGCCTGACAAAATCTAAACCCGTTCAGGGCCTTATTCATGAGCTGTCTTAAAGGAAGAAGAAGAAAACAAAAAGGATACCAAATGAATACAAAAAACGACGGTCAATGTCTAGTTTGTGTGAGTACGGAAAATATGCTTGATCAACAAGTAAGATAAAAAAAAAAGATACGCGCCGAATTGAGAACCTCCCCTTTTTTGGAATTCAGTTAATAAAATGAATCTACGGAAACCAAAAACGCCTGATGCATTTAACTTTCGACGTTGTTTTACGAAATGTTGAAATTTAAATACAGAATCCATTTTGTGTTCAAATGAGTTTTCGGAATAGCCAATTAGTTGTTAGCGCCCGGCCGCCCTCGTTCGCTTTCATTAGGCTATATAGTTTCCCAAATATCTGGACCCCTCAAAGATATATCTTTTGCTTTCTTTCCGCTTCCTTCTAGGAGTACTCGTGGAAATAGCCTGAACAAATGCGTTGTAAAATTTTAGTGATGTTTTGTGGTTCATTCCGGTCTATGATCTATTGAATGGTATATATTGTTATAACTTACAGTCTTTATTGCTCGCCTACTTAAACCTAATCTCCGATATAATATTCTGTTGTACTGCCTACTTACAGGAATGAAACTTGTGTTTAGCATTGCAAATTTATACAAATTTACTTTTTGTAACATTTTGCAATAAGTAATTAGTAAGTAGGACTCGTACGTAACAAATATAATAATGTCTGTCTATACTTACTCAATATTACAAATGCGAAAGTTTGGATGGATAGATGGATGTATAAATGGATGGATTGATGTTTGTTACTCCATCACGCCAGAACGGCTGAATGATCTGGATAAAATTTGGCACAGAAATAGATTATAATCTGGAATAGCACATAGGCTACTTTTTATCCTGGAAAGTGAAAGAGTTCCCACGTTCCCACGGGAAGAAATAGCTTTGTTGGAGGCATCTCCAACAAAGCTCCACAATGAAAACAACAATGCTGTAGATACTCTTCCATTTTATTTTCCGCAAACAATTACTAAGTTTGATATACGGAACCATCTGTCCCTGACGCGTGCTTCACATAGTAACTCTAGTTTGTTTATCCTTTAATGGACAAACCAATATTGTAATTATTTTCTTCACTAATTCCATATTATATACTCCATTGATTCCCGGCCTAGATCTATCTGTCATTGTTTTTGCGTTGACCATAGAGTCCAGCCTATCTTTTTATTAAAACAAAAAAAAAACTAAAAACCTCAATACACGCAGATGAAGTGGTGGGCATCAGTTAGTTAATACATAAATATTAAAAACTGGAACATATTTTGTTTTTCGAAGAAGAAATTAAATTGTTAACGGAAACATAATCAAAAAATGTTAACAAACAAAACTCTCTTAACCCGACTTATATCGTTTCTAAGATAAAAATAAACAAAACATCCCAACAAACATAAAGTCAATCAAACTGTACAGAATTAAAATATTTATCCCAAAGCAGAAAACTGGGAGCAACTCTTTGGAATGTGCAATTCCTTTCTTATTTCATAACGCAATCTTCCCGGCTTCTTATCTCAGAACGAACATATCTCGCCCCCGCTCTCGAGGAAAATCATCCAATATAAAATCGGTTTAATTTGCGCTTTTCGCACTCAATGGGATGGAATAATATCAGGCAATTTGGTTACCGCGGGCATAAATATGGCGGGCCGCGCTGTAATTGTAACGCGAGCAATTCGCGCCTCTTAACGACCGAGGAGGAAACTTCGCCCGTTCTAAAGCAGGATGGCCGAGTGGAACGCCGACGTGGACCTCTTATTGCCTCAATGTGTTGTGATCAAAATGTTTATTTTTTTACACAATGACAATTTAGCACTGACTTTTTGTGACCATAAGCGATAATTTTCAGCCAACTAGAAAATAATTTGTGTTGTGGTTGTGCTTAATAAATATGGCTATAAAACAAATAGGTAGGCTGTAATGAATGAGGACATTCTGAAAATAGGATAGCCGACAGGTGTGTGTACGTCTAGAACTAAAAACTTTTATAAGGTACAATTAGGTTTATCCATCAGCAAGGTAATTGGAAGATTATGAAAATACAGTTGGAATACAGTACGTTATCGTAGTTACGTTATATTATTGGTTTTTATAACGGGCTAAAATATTATAGTCAGCTTCAATACCGAAACACATCACTTGGCGTTGCACTAGCAGTACACCTTCGTCAGTACTTACCTACTAGTATCACGGTATAGTCCTTTAGTAGTAGTGCTAGTATATATAGAAGCAGCTAAGTAGCGAACCATCCACTTTTAAAAACCTAGCTGTGTAAATAGAGTTCACATAATTACTTAGGTAAAAGAGCCCAGAGAAATAAAGTTGTAAAATTTTGCCGATGAATTTTAAAAATGTTAGATTAAAATCTGGCTCTAAATCGTAAATTTTATTACGCATCTGAAACTTTATTAACTGTGTAGGTACGCTGAGATCAACTAGATATGAGTATATTCATAGGACTTACGGGCTTGATTGCTTGAGTAACAAACATCCACATGGTCTAAATTGGATCTACTTTTGCTAACCACCGGTACCAAAATTAATTTGATCCCTGCTCCATATCCTAAATGCGAAATTGTGTCTGTCTGTTACCTTTTCACGGCTCATAACCTTTACTGATTTTGGAGTATCTCACACTGCGATGCACCCTGCGGCAGCTCGCGGGGAGGCGTTGATTGTAAGTTTAAATTAGTTTGTATACAAAATACGCGCAGTACCACACATTAACAACGCCTCTCCGCGAGTGGAAAGAGTACGTAGCTCCGCGCGGTGCCGCGGGGCGCGTCGCAGTGTGAAATACACCTTTGTGTAAAGATGGACACAGGATATTTTATGAGATACCTAAATCGGCACGAAGGCGTCGCTTTACTTATCATAACAATAAAGGTCTAGTACTTAGCGAATCCAGTTATGATTGGTAAAAGGACAGGACAGGACATGATGGCTAAAAAAAGCATTTATATTTGATACGTATGATACAAAAAAGAATTATCCTCTAGTAGACAAACTGAATAATAACATGAATATTCGGTAGCATTTCTCGACAGCTATTCCTTAACGAGTTTGGAGTCGTGTAACCGTGCTCCACCGACCCACCATTGTTGGATAGCTTCTTTATCCCCGCACAAAAGTAATTACGCGCAACTCTTCTCCACTCCTTTGCTCAGCGTAATAGAATAACGAAATGTCATTTTCTTTTACCCTGACCCTTCTGTGGTTCATGCGGGGAATGTTAAATTCCTGAAATTAGAGTGAATAAACCTTTGTAATTAAAATTGGGTGCCGCGCTCGAGCTCGCTGGCCGCCCATCTTTCTTGCCTGGCCTACGAATTAAACACCGAATTGCTTTAGTAATTCGAAATATATATTCCTGGAAGATCTCAGTTTAATGTAAATCACGTTTACTGTCCCGATATTCTTCACTTAACTGCCTAATCTTATAAAGTGGTTTTTTTCTTGAGGAAGCTTAAAATTAGACGTTACTACGTGAGTAGGTAGACGTTTCATTGCTGTTCTTATAGAAAACAAGATGAACAATCGAAATGAATGGTTTGTTAATTAAACTTATCAAAACACTTAAGTATTAATATAAAAATAGCTATTTATGCAACTGTATCGTAATGAGGGTCATTTTGATTCGAGTGCTGTTTTTTGATACGAGGCTTGCCGAGTATCAAAATAGGATAGTACGAGAATTAAAATGACTAATTACGTACAGTTGCATACAAGATTTTATCTACGACAAGGACGTCTTTATAATTTTTTACTTTATAAATTAATAAAAAAGTCAAGTGCCAGAACCCAGAGCCGCTAAGCTATAGGTATCCTATTTATGAAGATAACCATATCGATACAGCTACGACTCATAACGATACAGCTCCCATACAACGAACTGTATCGTTATGAGAAGCAAACACGAAAGAGGGTTCAATTCGATATAGTTGTCAAATTCGAAATTGGAACTTTTCGATGCTGGAGTAGATAAAAGTGGTTATGATACTATGAGACTTACCTATTGATACTTTGAGCTCATCATGCTAACTATCCATACTTTTATTATAAATGCGAAAGTGTGTCTGTCTGTCTGTCTGCTACGCTTTCAAGTCCCATCTATTCAACCGATTTTGATGAAATTTGGAACAGTAAATAGGTTGTATCCCGGGGAAGGACATAGGATGTTTTTATCCCGGAAAATTTAAGAGTTCCATAACCTAAATTTAGGAGTTCGAAAACCTTAATTCACGCGGACGAATTTCTAGTCTATAATAAACATACTTTAACTAACACTTTACCCTCATCTTGCAAAGTTGAGCAGTTAAAGTGCGCCAACAGTTTCACAGCATACACAGAGACCGGATCTCGTAATTGGTTGTTAAACACATGTGGAAGCTTTGGCTTTGTGTTCGGTGGATAGTTGATGCGACGATCAAAGCAACAGTTAAACTAGCGGCCGGACACTTCCTGTACTCTCGCGAATTCTCTTTTTCTTGTTTTAGATAATATGACAAACTGTTTTCTTGCTAAACTGAACAACTTGGTAGGTGAATAGTCTAAAGTCATTTAGAGGTAGAAGAATGATTAAATACGAATTACCTGTTGATAAAGTTCCAAAATTGGTTGACAATTTTTTTGGAGTTTAGGTACCTCATTTACCCCTATTTACTAATCTTTGTATTTTATAATCGTTCGTAAAGAGTTTACTCCAGCCATGCGTCGGAGCGGACACACACAATTTTTTTTTCATCCCACCATCTCGGAAAGAGTATTTTTAATCTTCGATATCTGAATGCAAAAGCCCTTATTATCCTCTTGAGGATAAAGTAAATTGAAAATAGAACATCGTGTGCACGTTAGTAAATATCACTCGTCTATGAAGTTTGTGAATTCAAAACATCATTAAAACCTATTTACTTCTACCTCTGTGGTGCCGAATTTCCATACAACCTTTTTTAATTTGTTAAAAACTCACACTCGTAACCTTCTTGGTGTACTTTTTAAATTTGCTTTGCGCGCACCATTTTCTTTCACGTCATGTCATTTCCTCGCTGAGGTGGGATGAAAAGTTACGTGTTGCACTCGAGTGAAAAGATTTTTCACCTTGTGCTCTTTTGATTCCCTCGCTGACGCTCAGGATTCTAATTTTTGAACCACTCGCTGCGCTCGTGATTCAATTTTAGAATCCTTCGCTTGCTCGGTCATCAAAATTGAGCACGCGGTTAAAAAACTACTTTTCACTCTTGTATAACAATAGTTATTTATGTTATGTGGGGCCAAAGAAAATTTTTGTTCCCCGAGGGCGCTTTTTTGAATTCAGAGCGAAGTGAAGGATTCTAAAGTAGAATCCTGAGCGTAGCGAGGAATTCAATATACGCCGCCCGAGAACAAAAAATTTTGCCCCGAGTGACACACACTATTTTTCATCATTACGTAAGAGAAAAAGCTAGGAGTATCAACCTACCTAGTATATGCATCAAAGCAACCTACTATGTATGGACATTACCTATACGTTTAAGCACCAATCGGTGCGCTGCCTGGCGGTGGGCGGCCGCTTCCTCGAGATCGGCAAGCTGGACCTGTCCAACAACACCGCGCTCGGCATGAGCGTGTTCGCGTGTTCCTCAAGAACACCACGTTCCACGGAATCCTGCTGGACGCGCTGTTCGGCGCGGCGGGCGAGGGCGACGACAAGGCGGCCGCTGCCCGCCACCGTGTTCGGCGAGCGCGAGCTGGAGCCCGCGTGCTGCTGCGCGTGCACGAACGCGGACCAATCAGAACAGAGAAATGAAAAGTCCCATGGGCCTAAAAATTACATTTTGCTCCCGCTATCCTCTGAAGCCAATATTCGTTTTTCGAATAGGTATGATGAAAATAACTATTATTGTGCTGAACGTTCTCTGTAATCGCTATGTGATCAGTAATACAAAACGATAAGCAACTGGGTTAGTAAATTTGTAGCTAAACCACAGAATAGGTAATAGTACTAAGCTAAACGTTGGATTGTTAAGAATAAGAGAGCTTTCAAGTGCAATTATTACACTCATGACTCAATACGCTCTAATCTGCTGTTCCTATTATTATCAAGCGACTAGAACATTGTGTCCAACAATTTAAGTACCTATTGCTAAGCTGTGCATAACTTAAATACAACATACATCTATACTAATCTATACTAATATTATAAATGCGAAAGTTTGGATGGATGGATGTTTGTTACTGAATCACGAAAGAACGGCTTAACTGATCTGAATGATATTATGACAGTGATAGATTAAAGTCTGGAATAACATATAGGCTAAATTTTATCCCCTAAAATTTAAGGGTTCCTGCGAAAACCAAAAAACCTCAATCCACGCGGACGAAGTCGCGGGCATCAGAAAGTAATTAATAAGGATCCAACTTTCAGGTGTCATGGCGATAGCTTTAAAACTTTTCTGAAGTTGCAGATTTATCAACGAATTTTTTTAAAGTCAAGCACGCTTCAAGTAGTTTTCAAAAGACGTTCATCGATCATTATTTAAACTGACTAAATTTTAACACTTAGATAGTTGTAACTACAACGATATAACGAACTTTTATATTCTATTCAATAATAATTTTCAATTCTAGCGCTACTTTGATATTTCATATTCAGATTTACTTGAAAATAAAATCTAACGTACATATAGTGTCCAAACATAAGGAAATTCAAGTAATGCAAAATAAGTTACAAAATTGAGTTGCTCCGGAACGGGTGCCGTGTGAACTACCTTCTAAACTACATTTTCCAACTTACTAACACGGGCAATCGAAAAATAGAAAGTTTCCTCAGACCAGGATCCGGGACTAACTCCGTAACTGGCATTCTTCAAGAACTTTAGGTGAGGGCTGTTTCGAAAATTTTATTTGGTTTATATGTTACCTCCGGTATTTACAGTAAACATTCTCTTTCGAACACCAGTAAAATTTTCTCTTTCGGCTTAGAGCCTTAAAATCGACTGTGTTTAGTAGATGATGTTATTAACTTCCATGAACTAAACTATATCTAATATGTTATATATCGCTTAGGTTTTGCTACTTTACATCAAATATTGAACAGAAGCAGACGTTACTTTGCGGAAGTCCATCATAATGAAGGAACAGGAAGTTTAATCTATAATATATTATTATAAACAGGTAAAGTTTGTGAGTTTGTGACGTTGTAGGGTTATCTCTGGATCTACTGAACCGATTTTGAAAACTCTGGTACCAATAGAAAGCCACATTATTTGTGTGTGTTATAGGTATATAGTGTTATTAACCCGAATAATTAGGGAGTTTCCGTGAGAGTTTAAAAAACTTATTTCACGTGGACTAAGTCGCGGGCACCTGCTGGTTCGCTATAATCCGTGACAGTACATATATTACACACAGATACATACTATTACCTATTCTGTGCTTATAGCACGCGATATTCAACACCACAGAAATCCTCCAAACTACTCTCAACGTACGTTTCACTCCGATACCGGAGCATCTTCAGGAGATATTGACTCGACAACATGTGTTGTGTGACTTCACAATCGTGCATTCTATTGTACGGGATACACACAATAGATAGATAGATAGATAGATTAGATAGATAGATTATACTTAGATTTACCTTTTGCCGCGGATTATAGCGAATTAAACTTCTAATTCCCTCATTACTTTACATCAAATTCTTGGCCGGGACCAGGGAATCTAATAACTTCTGTTTTTCTGACTAACATAATTTGCGTTTATTTATGTATTTTTTACAGATTTTATTGAACTTCTTTCTACTATCATTTCGTTACTCAGCGTTTTGGTATTAATTATTATAGGATTTAGTAGTATGAGCCTAAAGAATACATTAAGCATAGCAAATTCGCGCGAAGTCGGGCCAAGTCAGCTACTTTCTAAGAAACGGCCAGGACTGGTTATCATCACCTTCGTCGTCGTTGACGACGACGAAGGTGATGATAGACTGAGATAGATAGTTCGATAGACGTCCACAGCTGGACATAGGTAAATTTTCTTAATTAATTGGAGGTCTACTAAAAATCTGTTTTCTTTTGCGTGGCCACCCTAAAACGGAGAAATAAGATGCTCAGAGATAATAGTTATCACCTAAGCTGCAGTGCTTTACTTTAATTTAGTTTGTACCTATTTCTAGGCTTTCTAATAGGTTTTTACAAATTACAGCTTCACGTCCTGAAACTCTCGTGGAGTCGTGAGTTTTCTGGAAGTTGCACAATCTTTTTAAACAACTGCATAAAAAGAAGTTGTAACCAAAAATCAATACATAAAACATGATATCTATACTAATATTAGAAGTGCAAAAGTTTGGATGGATGGATAAATGGATGGATGGATGTTTGTTACTCGATCACGCCAGAACGGTTGAACGGATCTGGATGAAATTAGGCACGAAGATAGACTATAGTCTAAAATAACGCATAGGCTGCTTTTTATTCCGGAAAATCAAAGAGTTCAAAAATCCCAATCCGCGCGGACGAAGTCGTGGGCACCAGCTAGTAATATAATACTTAAAACGTTACTATGATAAGTAAAAAGGTAGGTAGATATTAGCACAAAATTATAATTAAATACACACTTTAAATTTTATTATACAGTGCCGGCTCTGAATAATAATTGGCTAAATTCCTCAAGCTTTCATGTTACTACAAATTCTCAAGAGCCTTTACTTAGCGCCTCAGACTTTTCAAGCCTACGCTGCATAGTCACAAGGACTCTTATAACCTAGCAGGATATCTCGGCTGTAAAGCAAAATAAACACGGGAACGCCACCTAGACTGTGTACCAAATATGTTTTGAATTTCGTTGCCTACATTACCACCATCATTTTATAAAGATCCAGTCTGGAAACTGGATTTCATTAGGAGCAGGAATGAAACAAAACGCTGAATAGTTATGTATCATGCCGTTGACTGTAGGTTGGTAATAACCAAAGCCTTCCACTATGCCAGTGGGGTTACTATGAGCTCTTATAGCAGGACAGATATTGAACTGCACTTAACTTCAAGACACTGAACTGGTAGGCAGACACTGCATTGAACTGTGCTGCAGTTTAATTTTTGTCCTGCTTTAAGAGCTCATAGTAACCCCCCCTGGAAGGTCGCCGAAACCATGATTTTCTACTACAAAGATATTTTGGAATTCCACTGCTGGCCGTAAGAAGGCTGGTCCTCAGCCTTTTTCATTCCGCTACTTATCGATATCCTCTTGATATAATAATCTTGTAGAAACTTACTTATGCGCAGTATCTTCTCAAGAACTACCTACGCCTACGTTATTATGGCTCCAACCAACGGTCATCGCTCTTACGACCTGTGTACTATTCTACTAACACTTCCACTGCAACGTACTGCTTGATGATTAGGTCAACAGCCTTAGATCTCGTGCGTATCGTTTCGGAATAAAGCAATGCATTAATTTAATCATTGATTTAACACTTTTATTCGCAAAGAAAATAAAGGTCTTGTTTTATTAAACTACAAAGTATTCGGTTAAAAATAATTGCCTCTAATTCTTTTAGCTAAGGTAACTGAAATTTGTCAACAACCTTTACTTAGTGCCCCAGTCTTTTGAAGCCTACCCTACCCTAGTCACAAGTACCCTCGACTCAGCAGAATATCCCGTCGTAAAAGCAAAATAAACACGGAAACTCCATGCAGACGGTGTACATCACGCAATTCAGAATAGATTTAGAAGTGATACAATAGCCGCGGCGTAAGTTGAACTCTGCGCAGAAACACATTTCAAGTGTCAAGCGATGTGCGGTAAGACTAGGGGCGCCGCGATGGCCGCGCGTTACCATACCCCTCGCTCCCCGCGCATGCTCCGCTCGGCCCTGTAGTACAATATACCTGCGCAGACGACCGCCATTTTAGGTCAACTTACATACAGTCGATTGTAAAAAACGTGAGCTTATCGACGCGCAGATGTCTTAGGAACCATCAGTGTGCATTATTATTGTAAAAAATATCAGCATGATCTCTACTACGAAAGTCAACATCACACAAAGATGGCAACATAAAAATAAGTGGGTTAATTATTTCAAAATTTATATTTAAGGTCGGGAGTATAAGAAGTTTAATAAATATTTTGCTTCGTTTAAGCTTGCAGTCAGCGAATAATACCCTGATTCATGCCGTCGGTCCCAGTAGCACGACAGGCGGTGCGGTGCAAGTAGAAGGCGTGATAGAGCACGGCGAGGAATTCGAAAACTATAATTTAGCGTTACTTACACTGTTCCTGTATTGAAGACAGCATTAATATCAATTCTATTTCCTAATACAAAATTCTGTGGTACCCATGCTCGAGGTCATTCAAGTTTCATTACCAATAAGCTCCTAGCTCATAACTTATTCAGTTACGGGCAGGTAACGCGTTTTCGCGTTTTAACATTCAATTTGCTGCCCGAAGAAGCGTTATGACATTGCTGTAAACGTTGCGACTACAAATGCTTATATTTATTCAGCAAATTTTCAGCTTCATTAATATGTACAGCATTGTTAGGGGTTTGGAATATTTTGGTAACGAACAAAAATAAAGAAGAATATAAAAGGGTTCATTTTATTCTAGACGATAACCGTGACTTAGGCCGCGTGGATATAATTACCTATATTTAAATCCCAACGGCACTTTTTGATTACCGGGAGAGCCTATTGTAAGAGACAATCCAGAAGTAGGTATTAATGAAACACTTTTAATATATTTGTACTCTCATTTAGAACTTGCACGAATAAATGGTTAAACGTGTAGAGGTTCCACGAGAGATTTAATGTAATTAGATAAAAGATGGCTAATCTTACAGATAATATTCATTTGATCCGGCCACGATTGCTATCGTTAAGCTCTAAATCGAAATGCGATCTAAACACAAAAGTATTCAATAATCGCTGAGTCTGCCGGCAGGAGACTAAATTACCATCGTTCAAACACTCGTATTTATACTAACTATTTTCAATATGGCGTCCGTATCTGCAGATTAAATCGAATGACATGAAACGACTCAAATTGACAGATATTATACTTTCTGTTTCATGAGGTATAATGACAAACAGTTATAATGCTAACACTATACTTACGGATAGAGAATTTCATGACTTCGTCCGTATGAGTTTTAAGAAAATTTTGGGACTTCTATACAAAAAGAGTATGCAACTATCTCTGAACAAAATTTCGTCAAAATCGATTAAACAAAAAACATTTATTGCATGTAAGTACTAGCTATGTTAGTACTAGTAGGTATGGATTGGTTTTCAATAGATATCTATAATCTAATGTAGGAAATATATAATTTTACCTACTAAGTACAACGTCTAGATTACGAGAAAAGCTGTGTTGATTGAATTAAAGAATGTATTTAAATTAGTTCATTCATGGTCTTAATTTAACTTAAAAATGAACCTTCTAAGGGCTATTATGGTTCACTTAATTTAGCCATGTAATTCAGGGTAAGTATGTACTTAAAAACCCCATATTCGTACGTAACAACGACCACACCTATGCTTTACCAACTATGTTCCGTTTTAGTGCCCGCAAATGACGGAGGCAGTGACACCTAAACAAACGCGTAACTTATGTGAGGAGCTCTTCCCACTTCCACCCACCGCACTTACGTCATAAAAGAAAGTAGTTTTAAGTAAGCCCGCGACAGCCATTGCGGCCCCTTATTACCTACAAAACCCTCCTTACACGAGACAAACAAGTTATTCGTTTCAAATTGAAAACTTTCCACCCCACTAGCCATACAGGGGCTGTGGCACATAAATTCCCGCCAATTTTGTTTTATTTCGCCATGCAGGCATGGTAATAAAAGTAAGCTGGACGTGAGACAAAGCCTCTAGCCGGGATTACGCGGCCATCGCAATGGATCACTGCAGGCTGTGATATGGTGTCTAAACACCGGCATCTGACTTACTGAACTCGGAATTTACTGCGCCACCTATAAAACTGTAATTACCTGTAAGAAAGTCCAAATATTATTTCATCGTCGTTGAGTCTTCATCGTAGCTAATAGACGTCTACTTCTGGATGAAAGTCGCTTCAAAGGATCTCCACATAGTCAGTTGGTTCACTAGTATCCAGTAGCTACCAGCTAATCGCTTATGACCATAGAGGTAATTTAACCATACTAATATTATAAATGCGAAAGTATTTCTGTCTGTCTATCTGTCTGTCTGCTACGCTTTCACGGCCCAACTCTTCATTCAATTTTGATGAAATTTGGTACAGGGATAGTTTGTACCCAGGGGAAGGGACATAGGCTACTTTTTATTCCGGAAAATAAAACAGATAAACAAAAATCTTAAATCACGCGGACGAAAACGAGGGCATTATCTAGTTATACTTTATTACCTCTATGCTTATGACTCTCTTTCAAAGGCACTCAAGTAAAGCCCAAGCTTAATATAGGATCCCTCATTGGAATTCTATTTCTGTGAGATATGAGTACCTACCATGAAATTATTATCTTTCTTTTAAAGTTGTTTTTATGACTCCCTGAAGACGTCTAAAAGAAAACAACTCTCTCCGTCTCTCTATTCTCTCTTTCTCTATGTTTCCTCTATCTCCACCTCTCCTCTGTCTCATCTCCAACCTATCAATTAACTGAGTCCCGAATCAGGCACAAACTTGTTTGAGTTCATCTAAGAGGTATGGATATTTGATGAGGTATGAATAGTTGAAAATTTTTAATACTGCAGGACTTCTATTTCTTCTATTTTATCGTCAGCAATTGCAGCAGAAAGGTCGCATGTGGGATCTTCGCTAGCCTCATTGTTCTAGTGTTTCCTATATGAAACGTGCTGTGTAAGCACAAGCGTAAGCTTCTTTCTAATAAACAATGCCGTTTGTTCATTTTTAGCAGTCTCTGTTTTAGTTCTAGCCAATCAGATAAAAATAATTCTTTGAAAATTTCCAATACTGGGAATTATGAAATATAAAAAAATCTCCTATTGCTTCGACTAGATTAAGCTATTAAAAATTGTTCTATGCTGCTAAAACTTTCTACTCCATGCTCCGAGACTTTCCTCGTCCATTCAAATGTAGTGAAAGTACGTATGAAGCATGTTTTAAAAGTGTATTTTAAGAAGTTGATTTTAAAGTAAATCTAGCGGCTTCAGTCCCGTGAGAATTACAAAAAAAACAACGGTTTTTTTAGTTGTCTAAATTAAAAACTGAACCTCTGAGCGAAATTTCACCTTTCTTGACACAAGGGTACCAAGCCGGTCATTGATGAGTCAGTCAGTGAGTGGGTCAGGGATTTCCTTTTATTGAATAAGATGAATACTATATGATTGCATGGAAGCAACCGGCCTCGCATCCAGTGACCCACAAGTCAGTGTAATACTTGTATTCGTAGCGTATGTGTTGTATTTTATAACTATTGTAACATCTTAATTTTTTGAAGAAAGGAGCAACTGCTTAGTTTCTTGCCGGCTCTTCTCAGGAGAACAGTTTTCCGAACCGGTGGTAGAGTCTTAACGTTGCATAGGTGACACAAGTTGTCCTATGTGAAATAAATAATTCATTTATCATTATCCTTTACTAAATCCATCACTATTATTATTTATTACAGCTGTACAACAATCCTGTTAGGTATGAGTTATGTAGTTCGAGAAGTTTGCGATCTTTCGTCGGATCAAATCGGAAAACTATGGAGTCACATTTGAGCTTTATTTTCACGACGAATTCCCATAAAACACAGAAACGTTAATGAAGTGAGTCTTCTTTTAGAAGAATTTCCAGGTGAAAGCAAACTTTTTATGGTGCAAAGAATAAAATAGATACGCGTGAGTGAGGTCTCAGAGCGCATTGCTGATACTTTTCCAAGGGGCGTCTTTTCGCAAAGAACATAAAGTCTCAAATGAGAAAACACATCGGAACAAAACCAGGTTTACGGATGGGATTGCAAACATTTGCTGTGTCCGACGGTTATGATCCGTCGTTTGAACATCACGCCAAATTTGGTCCGCTCATAAAAATAAAAACAGAACAGTATGTAGGTAATAAAACACACCACGCTGTTTAGTTTAAACCGCATGCGAGAGACCATCAACGAAATTCCAGTAGATATTTATCTACCAAAACAAACTTTTTACATCCACTGTTTCAAAAACTAGTATATTTTATTTTATGATTATAAATTAGGAAGGTGCTAAGTACCTACCTATTCTGGTTTTCTTTATAAACTGCTTATTTAATTTATGGTCATTCATTCGTTATAAACTATAATCCGGAATTCCTGTAACGTAGATTACTTACCAAGGCAAACAAGTGTCCCCAAGAAAAGGCCCTAACCCTTGGTCATAGAAAAGACATAGAAAAGAAAACAAGTGCCGTAAAAGAATCCATTAAGTCACCACGTGTACACCCTTTATTTCAATAAGAACAGTAAATGGATAGGTGAGGGCAAAACAATAAACTCGCAAAACGTAACGTGTGACAAGAAAGAGCGTGGAAGCCAATTAATTTTTGCTGAAACTACAGTTTATGTTTTCCCGGATAAATAAGGAGATTTAGCAGCGGCGCCCGGGGCCGCCTCGTAAAATGGCTAGCTCGTAACCGGGTCTGACCGGGACTCTTACTAGGATTTCACGATTATTTCTGAACTCGAAACTTTATTCTTTACGCAAACTTTTACTATATTTTAGCGCAAAACCAAATTAGATTTTCGAGGAGGTTTTCTCGAGCTGCAGTAAACAGAGGGAACGAACTAAAATAACTCTATTTTCTTTACAGCTTACACACACTTATAAAGTACAAAAATTGTATTCAGGTGGACAAAAAGTTCACGTTACGACACAGCTGCACACACTAACGCGACGGGACAGAACGTTCTTTCTCTCCGATGAAGATACGATGAAATTTGGCACAGAGATACTCGTAGATTATAGTCGCGGGGACCAAAAAACCTCAATCCACGCGAACGAAGTCGCTGACATCAGCTAGTAGATGATAAATCATTATTATTATCATTCTCATTGCCTGTTAACTACCAGGGTTTTCTCTCAGCCAGGGTTTCCTCTCATCATGAGAAAGGTTTAGGCCAATAATTCACAATTCCTAATTTTACTTAATTTTACTTATGTAGGTGCAAGTAATTGAAGTTAGTTACTAGAGGCAAAAATATAGTGCCTCGTGAAAAACACTTTTCATAGTAAGCAACCCTGGCGCAGTGTTGAGCGCTGTTGTCTTAACGTGCGGAAGTCCCGGATTCGATCCCGGCAGGGCCAATTTATAGGAATTTATAAATTTTGAATTTTCCTTGGTCTGGCCTGGTGGGATGCTTCGGCCGTGGCCAGTTACCACCCTGCCGGCAAAGAAGTACTGCCAAGCGATTAAGCGTTCCGGTACGATGCCGTGTAGAAACCGATAAGGGGTTTAGGTTAAATACCTATAACTGCCATGCCCCTAATAGGTTAGTCCGCTACCATCTTGGACTGTATCATCACTTACCATCAGGTGAGATCGCAGTCAAGGGCGTAAGTAGTAAAAAAAAATACCCGACAAAATGTTAGTTCGCTATCAAAAAAACTATTCCAACTGTTGCACGTAACTGCAGAGTAGTCATAAAAGTAATTCAGTTGCATTTTATTTTCTTGGCGCGAAGGAGCGGCCGGGCGATGACTAAATAATGACCGGGATAACGCAGTTTTATTGCCGCCTCCGTGTTGCGAATATATAAATGAACCCTCTAGGGAGTGTTAAAGACGCCAAAGAACTCCTGTCGAAACAAGTCGGGCTCCGAGAAATGGCGCCGTAAAGCTCCCATCCTCCGAGACATCATTTTGTGTTCTCACTTCTCCACGAAACGAGCTTTTAGGAAACAGAAATTAATAAGAAACGTACGTTTATTATTGTTGAAAGTAAATTTGGCATTTGCTTAAAAACAATATGCCAGTAGTCTCTAGCAGAGAGTAACTTAAAGTTTCTGTATTAAAATTAAATCAAATATAAGTACATTTTGTCTACGCGCTTGTCTGATGCAAACCCCAAATCAAGGGCTGTTTGGGACGAAAGTTGAGTATCTGCATTCGGTGAGATAAATCGGCTAGCCTTCTGAGGATCTTTCTGTCAAGCGTTGATGTGATTTATGCAGTTATTTAAATATATTCATAAGTTTACAAATGAAGTTAGATTAATAAATAAATCCAAATTATAATAAAAATAATTATGAATATGATTTCATTTTACGTTATACCCAGTTACGTTAAAGATACTTATATATCCAGTTTTGGTAAAAACAACAGATTTCTCGAATTGGAATATGCCTTTCCCTGATTAAATTATTGAAATGTTAATTGTATCCCTGCCTTCCACTCCACGACCGTAAAGCGGGTGAGGAGCTCCTTTGATACACTATTAATGCAATTGTTCGAAAACAACGCGAGGCAATAAAATTTAGCCTTCAGGTAGAATATTCCGCTCCACTTCGCTCCCTCAGCTATAATTTTTCGCATTGCGGATTTTAACAAACGTGTTTCGTTACTTCGTTTTATTTCTTTTGTAACAAATGAGCTGCTTCTCAACAGCCATCAATTTAAACTTTGATATATGTTTCGGTTAATTCGAAATTTCGGCCGCTTTATTGCCTACATTCTGTGATTAAAAGGTTAACCTACTTGTACTGTTGGTAATAAATAAAATATCTCAACACACCTAAATGGATTTGGTATTCTTCATTTTGGAGCTACTTTGAGGCACTTATATTTTAACACATAAATAATCCATAATTTTTTTAATGTGCTAAGGAATGCTTTATTTAAATACGTAAACTTATTGAAAAATCTTATTACCATGTAAAGGAGTACTTAAATGACAAGGAAGCTTGGCAATAATTTGCTCTAATGGCTCTGATAGTATGATTTGTGAGATGGTGTTATTTAAAAGAAAAAAGCCGGCTGAGTATTTTGTGGGCTCTTCTCAGACGAGGGCGCGTTTGGAACCCTCGTAACTTTAGTTTTAAGATCCCGTAACTGATTATCACCATCATGTTTAATAAGTAATTTGACGTCAAAAAGTGCACCTACAGTGTACCTACCTAATTTGAATGAAAATTTTTTGATTTGAAAAAAAAATAGCTTTAACTAAAGATATAATATCATATGAATTCGTAAACAATGTCGTATTTGAAATACACTACTATTTACTGCGAAGTAAAGGCTGTTTGCGGAGGAAATGTTCCAACAAAAGAATAGAACTTTATTCAAGTGCTATCGACAGGTGAAACGTGAGATTTCAGCAGCTGAGCCTAAAATACAAAATGGCGAATGCGCTCGGCTCGGCATCATCGTTTGATAGCGTTGCAGGACTAACTTCTTTTATTGCATTCATCCAAGATATATTTTATCTAAGTAATATATTTTTTAAACTCGCTTTTAAAGGTAACTGAACAATATTACCAAGTGTTGTAGCTGTACTGTTCAAGCTGAAAAAAAACAAAAAAAAACACATACAGACAAATAAGAGGTACTAACATGGACGTACTAACATCTATTTTGAGCATGTCAAATAGATAGTAGAATGAACTTCTTACAGAAAAACATCGTTGATGTGGTCTAACGGATCTGCAATCTGTCGATATGGCATGGTGGTTATTTGTCAAAACTCAAAAGTTGTATTGTCCTACGTCAGTAAGACGTATCCTAGCTCTTGTATAGTCCCACAAACTTATCGGAAAATTAAATATAAACAATTGCAGGCATCAAAATTAGTTCCTATTTTGGCCACAGAGCCAGATAAGTTGGTGCCACTCTAAAAGCTTTTTATCAAATAGCAATGTTGCTAAACAACTTAACGACAGATTAGCTGATTATTATATAATTTCAGCCGATAAAGAACTCACTAGTTACCTATAAGCTATAAGTAGGACTTATCGTTACAATAGAAACAAAGAAAAATATTTACTAAGCTGTTACAACCAAGAGTTAATCCAATGACACCTCATTTGTTTGTATTAATTGCATGTTTCGATACTTTAATACTTACAATGCACACACTTACCTTCTTTATGATGCATTCGGGTAAAAATAAAATAAAGTGCATGTTTTAAAAATATTTTGGTTTTATTTACCTTTATAAAATCTCTAGGTACCTACTTACATTGGCATTAAATATTTTAAGACTGGCATAGCGATACAATGAAGTCTTTTACTAATAACATTTCAAAAAGTTAAGTAAGTATATTTTCAATATTTAAGTATTTACACATCTTCAATATTAACATTTTAACAATATATTTCATAAAATAATGACTGATATTATCGCTAACAACTTAAAATTTAATACCTACCTACTTGAATATATCACATTCCTCAAAATATCGTAGAGCTAATCATTCAGGCTCTTAAAATTATTTAGGCTATTCTGAGTTCTTAGTTTAATAAACTTAAAGTTTCTTTGGAATTATACTGTAATCAATTTGAGCTGCAGTTTGCGACGGTGTTTTTTTAATTATATTAGAAAAAGTACCTACCAATTCAATGCTTTGGTTACCGTTATAAAACATTTTTATGAATATAAAGGATTTTTGTCATAATGCAGCCAATAGTTTAAAGACGTGTGCGATTGTAAAATAAATATTTCAACTAATCAGGCTTCATAAGTTGAATATCTGTGTATCAATTTGCACAAACAAAAGCAACATAAATGTGATTTTTATTTTATCCTCTTTACTAACGGAACGAAGATAAAAGACAAACCTAGTGTCATCAATAATCATGCAAGTTCTCCCTGCCCGACCTTCGTAAAGGTTAGCTTTTACGAAGTTTAAAATATTGCCATTGCCTTTTTCAAATTAAATACCAAAAATAGCTGTCTTATTTTTTCATTCACAGTACCAAGTCGTTCTTCTAAACGTTTTGTCTCCAGATCTTCTGACCTCACCAGGTACGCCACGGAGAGAATTATCTGTAAAGAAAATAAGATATTTCATTTAATGTAAAGGCTTGTTATACGTACGGCATAATATAGTTAATGATATTTTAATGAACCACCGACATGACCACAAACACCGACATAAACTATAATACATTAATTCCCATAAAACGGGGTTCCGGAAACTGGAAATTTTTAATTATTACCAAAAAGGAAACCAAGATACCGTTAAGTTTCATTAAAAAAAAATTATGCTTTGAAGATAGTAGAAAACAAATACTTTGACAGGTGAAGTACAAATATAATCTGTAGTAATTAAACAAATCAGTTCTGACCTCCATAAAATACACATGAAGAGGAAATAAAGAGTAAAAAAAAAAGAAAACCACAAAGATATTAACCAATCTGGAAGCTTGCCTAAAACTACTGACCTACAAAGCAGCTCATGTGAGCTTCGTGTAAACGAAACCATCAAATTTACCTGGAGGAAAGATTGATATGTATGTTATTTTACTTAATAAAAATCTGTTTGACGATTTGATAATATCGATAGCATGGCATGACAAAGCGTTCTGCATTGGCAAACAAAGATGAAATGGAAACAATATTTTGAAAGTTAAACGACCTTAAAACAGCTTCAAATTGACTAAACTGGAATTTTATTATTATAATGTTACCTTTTAACATGTAAAATGATGAAGGCAATGTGGTTAACTTAGTTATAATATTAAAATGGTAAGTAAATATTTGAAACCCGCATAGTAGATAATCATAATCGATGTCGTAATCAAAAGACTTTCTAAACAATCTCTAAAACAAAGGGTGATTCACAAAAAAAAAATTTTGAAATGTTGTCAATTATTTTGATAACAAGGCAGATTTTGATTTTTTTAGAAGGCTTCATTACCTATTGAGATTCAATAATAATTCTTACTTACATTTGTCATCATTTCTGTCGGTCTCTGTCGACTCTTGGCTATCCATCGACACCATTGATATTCTCTTCTGGCGTTGTTCCATTAATAGTTCTGAAATATAAGGACAATTCTAAATTAAATACGTTTAGGGACTATTTTCACAATCATTTAAATTTTTGTCTTATTTATTAACTTCTTTATGGTACACAGGTAATCCTGTTCCTATACATTTCACACACGTCATGCGGCATGCCAAACCCAATGTGTCCAAGAAAAGTAAATAAACTGATATAAATGTATCATATCAGGTTCAATGAAGTAAGGTCTTACATTCTACCTAATGACAGATCTCATAAAATTAGTTTGGATATTTTTAACCCTGGTGCTATTTTAAAGAGGCTCAGGGTATTAGTTTTTTAAATTTATAATGCATTAAGAGATAAAAAATTTACAAATTTATGTCAAGAGCCCTTTAAATAATTATAAAGCATTGTTCTCAATCGAGTCGTAGATATCGCGAGGCCACACCTGACTGGAACTAACTGATAAAAACAACTGATAACGATAATATGACATTCAAAGAACTCCATCCGCGATGTAATACTGAAAATACTGTTTAAATTAGGTATTTTGTAATTATTACTGTCTATAACTTTGTAGCCGCATATTCAAACTAGTATTTGTCTTTTAGTATTAATTTGGTCTTAAAATATAAATGTAATTCAAATAATTGTAGCTGAGAAGGATTCATACAAAGCTATCTTAATCTAACGTAAATATTTGCACAGAACTGCTAAACAGTGTGATAATACTCAGATGGAAAGCCAATTGTTTATTAACCGAATTACAATAGAATTAGCCGACCAACAACCACTGCAGTTCCGACTGCTGAGTTTATGTATAGCAGTGCAAGATAATTAGTCAGTTTCAGAGAGGTGCTGTACTCTGCTATACTCTCTCTGGTCTGTGATGCCCTACCACATTTATCTGGTAATGTACTGTAGCCAGAGTATGCTGCATCCGCTCATTGTTGAAATCTTAATTAAGTCTTGTGATTGGCTGAATTTATGGTATTCTTGTTACGACTAAGGAATCATGGCTTATAGCGAAAGAGTGGTAGACAATAAGAGGTGATTGCGATCGTTACAATCGTGTTACCGTAATAGGGCCCCTGATCCTGCTTTTATCGCAAAATACAAGTTATTCACTTTTAGTAGGACTGTCAATTAAGAATATTGCTTCCGATATTCGCCTCTATGATCTAAAACTCAATGGTCACTAAACTAACCGAAATTAGTGAAAGTTTGCCTTCCATTATAATTACTATGCCAAGCACGTATAACATCTATTTCAAAGTAAATCTTCTAGAGTGTAGAGTTTTACGTTATGTGCTTCCTATGCGATAGATCATATTATATTTTTCTTATAATGTTGATCGTGACGTGATGGTCTAAGTAACTCAGATTCAATCAATCATGAAGAATCACAAAGTATGCGGAACTCTGAACTTAGAACCTAAAACGGTCTACCATTGGATGTGGGATAGACATGAACCTATTATTTAAATCTCTCTCCTAGGTAATATTTATTTATTTCTGATTATTAAAGCAACTTTCACTTAATACTGTTTTCTTTGATTCAATATATAATGAATGATTATACCGACACGGTCGTAATACAAATTAAATGTATAAAAATAATATAAATCAGCATTGAGTTTCTAAAAGAAAGATCGCCGAGGCAAAATTGGCCATACGAGTAGCTCTGAGGACTGGTTGAAGCCTGCTGTGTGTAGACAGTAAAAGTTGGAGTTTCAAGATATAGAATATAGATGGTGGCACGTGACTCGAGAATGACCAAGCGAAGTGGTAGACTTTCCACTCCTTCGACTTCATGAACCCATATGAATTGAGGCCGACTGGACCATATCTGGTCACAAGAGGTTACCTGCAGATACGAGAGAGGTGGGAATAGGGAATATGCATGATTTGTTTTTATTTCTTAAATCAATAATTTACATCTTTATAACATAGTAAAAAATATAAATAGGTTTGAAAATAGTCAAATAATTACGTTAATTGGTGTTTCAAAGTTAAGTATTTTGAGCCGTTCAAACGCCACCATTAAATCGCGCGCTTTTGATGACGTCATTGGTTATTTCCCGTGTTTGTTTACTATAGCGATTCAGTTCAGTTACTTCATAATTATTATTATTTAATAAGTAATCAGACAGGAATACAGTTTTAAACAATTTTTTCTCACAAACACTACTAACACAGTATGAATATCGACGCCGATAAATCCACTGACGTGACCATTTAAGCAAGCAGCAGTTGCAAGTTTGAATTTGCCTCCCTTATTTTTCACTTTCTATTTAATATTTTCAGGGTTTAAATAATAACTAAATAAAAAAAATACCTTTTAAGTATAATGTAAAGACAAGAAAAAAATATTTGAGACAAATTTAAATTTTATGCATATTCCCTATTGAGACACGAGCAAATTAAACCTCTATCCCTATATTTTCATGTCTCATTATAGCGAACCACAGAAAATTGCGTTATTTGAAGAAAAACGTTTATTTGAAGAGAAACGTTTAACAATATAATATAATTCAGATGGGAAACCAATTGGTTATTAACCGAATTACAATAGAGTTAGCCGACAAACGACCACTGCAACTCGGACCGGGCGAGTTAATGTATATTGGTGCAAGATAATTCAGTCACTAATTCTAACCAAAGCCAACGAAACTTCGGCTTGGAGTTGAACTACTAATGTAAATTTTATGATGAGCTGTAACTTCATGATAACAACCATAAATTGGCACTGTTCCTTTGTTTTCTTCTGATGATTCCATTATTTTAATCTGAAATGAGAAATTGCTTGAACATAACAATTCTGTTGCATTTTAGGAATTGATATTGGAGGCTATAAGAAAAAAATTGTGTGTCAGCCGACGCACGACTGGAATTTACTCCTTACGAACGAAAAGTGTTACCATGAAAACATAAAGTAAATAACGTAACGGAGAAAGTTAAATTTTACTCCCCATACATTTTCATATGCTTATATATGAAAATCGATTCTTGAGGAGGTAAACTCCAAAAAGTTGCAGTAATTGATTAAAAGGATGGTCTTTGTGAACAATAGTATAACCATTTAACAATAGTAGTACCAATACTAGTATACTAGTATAGATGTTTGCGTTACAAATTCATTGATGCCAACTCGTAAATGCAATATTTATATTTAAAGCAACACCACAATGAGACGCTCTGTAATGAATTGGTAATATCAACCGCAGTGACTCATGCAAACAGTCACATACATATTACTTGCATCGTATTAGACAAAAGACCATTGTACTCGAGGAAATGGCAATTGTCGCGCGAGTTTTGTATGTAAAGATAGGAAGGAGGCTTTCATGTTTAACGTTGAAACCATTTTTTCTTGTAATTTATCATGTTAGGCAAAAACAACCGATACTTAATAACAAACACACGAGAGAATTAGGTTAGGGTACAGATTAAGATCTTAGCGCGCCTTAACAGTCAACCTCCTAGTCTGGTCTGAGGCGAGTGATAAATAGCGAGTATAGCCAAATTAGTTAGAGAGAAAAGCATACTAAAAATGCATAGATAATAAATTATCAGCACAAAGCATAGGGGGCTGGTAATAGAAATACCGGTCTTAGTTTAGGGCACAGACTAAGATCTTAGCGCGCCTTAACAGTCCACCTCCCAGTCCGGTCTGAGGCGACTGATAAATAGCGAGTATAGCCAAATTAGTTAGAGAGAAAAGCATACTAAAAATGCATCAAATATCAAATAAATATTATAAATGCGAAAGTTTGGATGGATGTCTGGATGGATGTATGGATGTATGGATGTTTGTTACTCAATCACGCCAGAACGGCTGAACGGATCTAGATGAAATTTGGCACAGAGATAGATTATAGTCTGGAATAGCACATAGGCTACTTTTTATCCCGGAAAATTGAAGAGTTCCCGCGGGAATCAAACAAATGTATCTGTTCAACTGATTTTGATAAAATTTGGTACAGGGATAGGTTGTATCCCGGGGAAGGACGTAGGCTACTTTTTATCCCGTAAATTAAGGAGTTCCCGCGGGAACCAAAAAACCTCAAACCACGCGGACGTAGTCGCGGGCATCAGCTAGTAGATAATAAATTATCAGCACAAAGCATAGGGGACTGGTAATGGAAATACCGGTCTTAGGTTAGGGCACAGACTAAGATCTTAGCGCGCCTTTACAGTCCACCAGTTTGGTCTGAGGTGACTGATAAATAGCGAGTATAGCCAAATTAATTAAGGAGAAAAGCATAATATAAAATACATTGAAAAAACATCAACACAAAGCATAGCGGGCTGGTAGTGGAAATACCGGTCCTGGTGAAACCAGTCTAGTCTATGGAATGACTAACTCTGTTTCACTAACTCTACATGCTAAAATCGCGGTGACTTATAATAATATTAACCAGCTTCTATCTAAGTTGTTAACCAGTCAATTTTTTATCTTACAGCTGTGTTCATTTACGCAACGACCCAGTTGGCTTTATTTGCAATGGCAATGGATAAAAAACGAAAGCGAGAGTGATTGATCGCTGTAAAAAGTCGACTTCCTGGCGTTCCCACAGCCGCGCTGCACATGCAAGTCAACGGGGTCCAATAAAAACGGCAGTCATCGACCGCTGCGTGCGTCACTCCGGCAGCCTTGCTCTCCATCGAGATAAACGTACACCGATGGAGAAGCAAACCTCTATCAAGCGTCAAACGTCAAACGTCAAAACGCAAAATGTCGGCAGGGCTCTGTCTAATGCTCCAAAGGGATTGTATGGAAATGATGGTAATTTTTAGTAAAAATAATGTCCTTCCGAACGAATTTCGGCCACGGCGTGACGGCGGCCAATCTCCAGAGAGATTAGCCATCTGCGCGGGAGATATTATAGTGCACAAGTGTGTGCAAATACACAGGTGCACTCTCTGTTCCTTTACTCTCAGACCGATGGGACGAAAAACTACCAACTTCCTTCCGGGCTAGTATTGAGAATATCATGTCAGAAAAACCCAATACTTGTTATGGCCTGACGCGGGACTCAATACTGCACTGACTCGAACATGCTAACCACCAGACCAATGAGGCAGTCATAATATACGGGAGCTATCTGTGTAAATAATTAAATGACGCATTATTATTATTTTTTTCGTATGTGAAGTGTTATTGGTACGCCGTACTATGCTTTATTGAGGACAAAAAATAACCAATTCCTGGGTATTCCCCATTGCTTGACAATTGACACCTTTTCGGTATGTTTGCGACATCGAAATAGAGTATAGGTACTAAAATTCTACATAAATGGTTTACGGGATTTTACACGCTCTAGTATTGTAACATCTCTATGTAGCACACCGTCCGTCACGTATAAAACGCCGGGAGCAGATGACGATCAATTAAAAAGTTTGTCCGTATTAACTATGCGGGAACTACTCTGGACAGGGTCGAGTGCCAGATGTAGTTAACAAGTTCCACCACCCAACTCACTGGTACCAATAATTAATTCATTCATGAAGATCAGATGCCCAATTTGTCAAAACAAATCGTTATCATTTGACAGTTTAAAACGTATTACTCGAACTGTTTAAGGAGTTCATACATGCTTTTTAATGTGCAGGCATCTATGAACTCCTCAAACAGGTCGAATTATAAGTTTGACAAACGATTGCGATTACGATTTTCTTACACAATCGGGGGCAATCGGTAATATCCTTGCACAATCGGGGGGCAATCGGTAATAAGATTTGTTTGGTCACATAAAAATCATCCAATGATTGCGATCTCACCTGATTGACACCACATGAGCATGATTAATGGTAGGATGAAATCTTAGGATGCAGTAAGATAGAAGTGGCCTAAACTGGAATAAGTACCTATGCCAGTTTTTATGAAAACTTCCAATTCGGAAGTTGTTGCAAGCCACGACCGAAGCCTCTCTTTTTTTCCACTTCAAGTTAGCCCTTGACTGCGATTTCACCTGATGGTAAATGATGATGCAGTCTAAGGTGGTAGCGGGCTAGCCTGTTAGGGGCATGGCAGTTATATTAAACCCATACTTCGGTTTCTACACGGCATCGTACCGGAACGCTAAATCACTTGGCTTCACGTCGTCTTTGCCGGTAGGGTGGTAAATAGTCACGGCCGAAGCCTCCCACCAGGCCAGACCAGGGAAAATTCAGAAATTATAAATTCCTAAATTGACCCTGCCGGGGATCGAACCCGGGATCTCCGTACGTCAAGACAACAGCGCTCAACACTGCGCCACGGAGGTAGTCAAAACGTCTCACCATACGTCTTGACTAGCTACATCTCAATTGCCCCTACCAGGACACACCAACAGTGTTTATCATTGCGCTATAGGTAGGAAAATCATTTCAGCCACTCATTCATCATCGGTATTTTACTACATTTATTATGTTTGGTAATACCGAACCTGCGGCAGTCGATGGCCCATGAAATGAAACCTAATTAGCTATAATTACTGAACAAATTAATCATGCGTTGTGGTTTGAATCCAAACGGAACGCAACAAATACACTGTGATTTCAGAAAAGTGCTATAATTACGGGGGGCATATACCACTCTCCGTCCAGCTTCCTATTCATCTCAATCTCGACTACTTAGTACGAATAACGAGTTTGAAATCATTGAACTGAAACCATAGATATTAGTTTTATGTATATGCTGAAATTATAGTTGATGCCCGCGACTTCGTCCGCGTGGTTTGAGGTTTTTTTTGGTTCCCGCGGAAACTCTTTAATTTTCCGGGATAAAAAGTAGCCTATGTGCTATTTCAGACTATAATCTACCCCTGTGCCAAATTTCATCCAGATCCGTTCAGCCGTTCGGGCGTGATTGAGTAACAAACATACATCCATACATCCATGCATACATCCATCCATACATCCATCCATACATCCATCCATACATCCATCCATACATCTATCTATCCAAACTTTCGCATTTATAATATTTATTTGATTTGATTAGTATAGACTTATACACGCGCTAGTTTTATCACAACAGTAAATCACGTTCACTTCTTGGTTAGCTGGTACTCTCTTACATTTGGCCAAAATGCATAGTTCAAGAGATAATTTCCTAAGGTCAGCCAAACATAAAAATGGAAAAAAAATTTAACACTCAGTATCCTCCACTCAGTGCCTAAAGTGGCCCTAATTAAAATAAGACAAAGGTCTATTACATAACGCCCTATTTACGGATAAATGTATGATGTTTAGACAGCTAGGCCAGAGTATGACCTTTGGTAGAATAGTAAGTATTCTGCGATGATAGAGGTGACTGACCATTTACCGTATTCTATCAACTACCTAGTATCTATTCTATTCAGTTTTGCATGACTAGGTAGTTGAATAGATAACGTGATATTTCTCTAATCTACGGCTCATTTAGTTACGCATATGAACATATGCGTTTTTGCTAAACCCGTTGGATGTACTGAAGCTTGTTTCCAACGGATTTTTCTACATTCAGAGAACTTTACTGTTTGTATTGTGACTTATTTTTGTTGTTATATTTCGACGATTGTGATTATTTGCAGATTTTTAAAAAAATAATATGTAGTGTCCGACCGAAACTGATTTTTACGACCGAAACCGAAACCGGAACCGAATTTCGGCAACAGTCTCAGTTTCGGCCGAAACCGAAACCGAAACCGAAACTTCCTTACAAGGATCATGTTTTGAGGGAAAAATAAAGAAAACACAGTAAAACTTACCAAATCCAAAATAAATTACACGAAAACTCACAACAAACAAAACAAACTGCAAACACAAGCCAGTCACGACATGATTACTGATTAGGCACGTGGACGCGGCGAAATGTCTTCGTCGCTCACTCGCTGGGGTGGAATTTAACGCGCCGAACATGATCGATCACAGCACGAGAACTCCCGAATGCAGTTTCGGTTTCGGTCGTAGTTTCGGCAGGTTTGCCACCGAAACCTAAACTAGTTATTTTGCCGAAACTCGACCGAAACCGAAACCGAACTTTCGGTCGGACGCTAATAATATGAGATGATATCATAATGGTGAGAGCTAAAGTGGAGCATGCTTTTGTAAGGTGTTAGGAAAATCAAAAGCTACAAGAGTATTCCTAGCTGTGTGAATCAGCATTGAAGAAAAATCTCAGGATTCTCAATACTAAGATTGAAATTACTACTGGACAGTTTATTCGTATTCCTGTTTCTCCACATCTGCTTTCTTGATTTGAACTAATAGAGTAAAATTACAATAAATTTCAATTTTTTTAAATCCGCTACAAGTTAGCCTTTGACTGCGATCTCACCTGAGGATAATTAAGTGATGATGCAGTCTCAGATGGTAGCGGGCTAACCTGTTAGGGGCATGGCAGTTATATTAAACCAATACCCCTATTCGGTTCGTTTCTACACGGACACGCATATATAAATCGCTTGGCGGCACGTCTTTGCCTGTAGGGTGGTAACTAGCCATGGCCGAAGCCTCCCACCAGGCAAAAAAGTAAATCATTCAGATCTCACCTTTCTTTCGCATAGCTTGCTCCCACAACAAGGAAGTAATTTCTTCGACCCACGCGTTCCTGATTGTTGGTACACTGGTCTCCAATTTGTAAGACTTGAGGTTCCTCTTCTTGTACCAGATGCTGAATTTATACAGATCGTGCTCCTTTGCAGTTATGCCGAGATCGTCAACCGGGATATGGTCTTTGTAAATGAAGAACTCGACTGTCAATTGCTGAAAAAATAATTGATAAGATTCATTGATTTCATACTATGACAACAACAATAATAATATTATCAATGTGAATTATTACGAAATATTGATCTATTGGATAAACGTCTAGTATTTAACTTTATATTATGTAACTTTTATTATTTATATTGCACGATGTCTGCGACCTTGTCCGCGTTAATTAAGTTTATTTTATTCCCGCGGGAACTCTATCTTTTTTCCGAGATATATCCTTCCTCTATGCCAAATTTCATCAAAATCGGTTGAAAAGATGGGCGTACAGTTAGATCAGCAGACAGATAGACACACTTTCGCATTTATAATATTATAATTTAATACAATACATGGATTGAACCGATTTTGATGAAATATTATGTAACTTTAATTCGAACACATTGAACGTCTCGCTCAGTACAACTATCAATATTCAATAATAATTGAATAGTCTACTACGGTCTACGACAGTACAGTAGGGAATATCCATAAAATTTAAATTTGTCTCAAATATTTTTTTCTAGATTCTTTATTGTCTGTACATTATACTTAAAAGGTTTTTTTTCAATAACCCAGAAAATATTAAATAGGAAGTGAAAAATAAGGGAGCCAAATTCAAACTTGCAAAACGCGTCACCATTGGTCGAAACGAAATGTGACGTAAATGGTCACGTCAGTGGATTTATCGGCGTCGATATTCATACTGTGTTAGTAGTGTTTGTGAGAAAAAATTGTTTAAAACTGTATTCCTGTGTGATTACTTGTTAAATAATAATAATTATGAAGTAACTGAACTGAATCGCTATAGTAAACAAACACGGGAAATAACCAATGACGTCATCAAAAGCGCGCGATTAATGGTGGCGTTTGAACGGCTCAAATTTATACTTAACTTTTAAGCACCAATTAACGTAATTTTTTGACTATTTTCAAACCTATTTATATTTTTTACTATGTTATAAAGATGTAAATGATTGATTTAAGAAATAAAAATATATCATGCATATTCCCTATTACATTGTACTTTTACCTATTCTGCAGTACAATCTTATAATTGCAAAGTAACTATTAACTACGTTATATCATTTTGTATGCAGCGGAAATGCAAATCACTTGTTGGTTACCGATATGACCGAGACCAAATCGTGGTAAATAAATAAGGAAATAAAAAAGTGAGTATTTGCTAAGCAGGCCTATTGATTATTTCGCATGAGAGTATTAATTGCATTAGCATCAACATGACGCTATCAGCCTGCGGTTTGCCAGCAATCAATAGAGTAAACAATGATTTGCATTAGTGAACTGCTATGATTTAAATATGTCATAGTACCTACACACGTGACGTATTTCCCGGTGTCGTCAAACATATGAAACTGGCAGCGCGTGGCCAGTTAACCGTTCCGCGGTATGTATTAACAAGGACAAATATTATTGTATTACGAGTCATGGACAAGGCAACACCATTTGAAACCATCGTCCGTCACGTATTTGTAAACATGTAGTGGTGCAATATAGGATGTAGCTAATAGAAACTTATGTCATAACATAACTCATGCATTCCAATCAAATCAAATAAATATTATAAATGCGAAAGTTTGGATGGATGTATGGATGTATAGATGTATGGATGTATGGATGTATGGATGTATGGATGTATGGATGTATGGATGTATGGATGTATGGATGTATGGATGTTTGTTACTCAATCACGCGCCAACGGCTGCACGGATCTGGCTGAAATTTGGCACAGAGATAGAATATAGTCTGGAATAGCACATAGGCTACTTGTTATCCCGGAAAATTAAGAAGTTCCCGCGGGAACCAAAAAACCTCAATCCACGCGGACGTAGTCGAGGGCATCAGCTAGTTTCCAATTAGCCGTTAATCCGCTTTAAATTAGTAGATTGTATAATAATCCGAAAAAAAGGTTAACATGATTAGAAAAGGAAAACATTTCTTTTTTTGAGAGCACATCAAGGTACGTGGTACCACCTTACCTTGATGTGCTCTCATGTGGTAAGGTACGTGGTAGAAAGGCTGACACATGCGCCAAACACATCTAATTTGGTTTAAAATATGTAATTAATAAACACGCTCTAATTATACACTAAGGTCAAAGGAGAAACCACTTAAAATGTCTAGATTAATTGGCAGAGCGTCCAGATCTTGATACTAGGGAACAATAGGCTTAAAATGAGTTCATAGGTGTTATTGATAGGAGAACTATCTTCTGTTATCGACTCTACTCGTAAATCATAATGTCATAATTGATACGCGGAAGTTTATCTTAGCAATTTTTATCTAAACGGTAAGCAATAAAACTGGGTATATTGCCAAATAAATACAAAGCTTGGCTCCGTATTTTAGTGTTTAAGTATATAGGTTACATATGTATAAAACTAACTTAGAAAAGCTAGTGGTACGCAATTTCTTTGTCTACGAAATCAGCTTCCGACGCCAGTGAGGCGCGTCCGCGTAATAAACTATTTTTGCAATATCTGCTCAGTATCTTATTATACGGCGCGTTAAATAGAAGTGCTTTGTTAAAATGAGAAATACACTACTAAGCTTCAAAATTTCCAATGGATTTTCCTTTAGACTATTTAAATCATTGATTGCACCAGAAAACTTTCCTTAAAAGTGGTTGTAAGTAGGGCATGCAGTCGATACTGCTTCTGAGTACCGGGAATTTTCGGACCGATACTGGCATAGAACCGGGAATTGATGAACTTGTGCAATAATTCGCATCGTTCCAAATTTCAAACTTTTATTGTAGTTCAACGCGAAGGGCCGGCGTATAGGTTTTACAGTGATAGCGTGGGACATCTTGTCTGAAAATACACTTCGAAAAGCTGTTTTTTTGTATCGTGATAAGCTTATAATTTTATTTTTATAGCAATTAAATGCCTCAATCAATTTATTACTACAAGCAGTTTCTAGAAAAAAGCCTTCTGGCATAGAAATGCCAGTATCGGTCCGAAAATTCCCGGTACTCAGAAGCAGTATCGACTGCATGACCTAATCGGTTGGTCGATTGGTTGGCCGATCGGTTGGTTGATTGGTTGGTCGAACGGTTGGTCGATTAGTTGGTCGATGGGTTGGTCGATCGGTTGGTCGATTGGTTTGATGAATCGGTTCATTGGTCGTCCGATTGGTTGGCCGATTGGTTGGCCGATTGGTTGTCCGATTGGTTGGTCGATTGGTTGTTCGATAGGTTGGTCGATTGGTTGGTTGATCGGTTGGTCGATTGGTTTTTCGATCGGTTGGTTGACTGGTTGGTCGATCGGTTGGTCGATTGGTTTGATCGATCGGTTGGACGATTGGTTGGCCAATTGGTTGTCCGATTAGTTGGTCGATTGGTTGGTCGACCAGTTAGTCGCTCAGTTGGTCGAATGGTTGGTCGACCGGTTGGTCTATCGGTTGATCGATTGGTTGATCGATCGGTTAGTCGATTGGTTGGTCGATCGGTTGGTCGATTGGTTGTCCGATTGGTTGGCCTATTGTTTGTCCGATTGGTTGGTCGATTGGTTGGTCAATCGGTTGGTCGATCGGTTCATTGGTTGGCTGATTGGTTGGTCGATTGGTTGGCTGATTGGTTGGCCGATTGGTTATTTGATTGGTTGGCTGGTTGGTTGGTTGGTCGATCGGTTGGTCAATTGGTTGGTCGATCGGTTGGTCGATTCTGGGTTTTGGGTGGGTTGGGGATACTGGGTTCGGTACCTCTTAGTATTTCTATGTCTCCAACCACCGTCCTCTCCGTGCGTGTGGTTCACTATAGGATCTTCCTATCATGTTTCCTATCAGCCACTAAGAGCCTCCAGTTTACTGTCCAGAATCCAGTTCCATACATCAAGATTGGACTGACCACGGTCTTGGTTTTTTCACTAATTATCTTGGTATATAAGATTTAACGAAGAAACGCTGAGCATTTTAGAGAATTATGAATTCTTCCCCTCTGCCGTTGGTGTCAATGACAGTGGAGTCAAAAATCAAAATTTAGCAGCCATAATCCTTATAAGCTTATGAGGTATATTTTATATTACAGTAAACCCAGTCATTCAATTTTCTTTCCTTTTTTTTTTTAGCCTAAACTTTGAACTGAAATATAATACGATTATCAGAGTAGCATAATTAATCTACTGTAACTCATTAAAGCAGAACAAATTTTATTGAAGTGACAGATTCATCAATTAATTGATCTTCAAAAAAGCTGGTTAATAATATTTAGAAAGACTAAGTATAAATACTCAAAGTAAAAATAGGATTTTTTATACTAAAACCTCGAATTTGTGATCATAAAATACAGTGTAGTGAACGAAGTTCTTGTTACATTCAGAAATATCCGCACTTAATTAGAGAAGTAATCTATTTAATTCGAGTCTCGAAAGTATCAAAAGTGCCGGTTTTGTGGTGTGGAGAACCGGGACTGAAAATATTCAGAAGTCTCGGGAATTCCCGGTACTTTTGATACCGGTAATTCCCGGTAGCATGCCCTAGTTGTAAGTAAAACCGTAACTAAAAGAAATACCAAAAGCTTTCTACAAATAATTATTGATGATAAAATTGACAACAAAAAACTGAAAGTTCACATTTCCAACTTTAATAATAAAAATATTATCTCAGTAAAACGTTAGTCTAACAGGAAAATGATATTTTTTTTATATATATCTAACAGGAAAATTAACGTGTTCTGTACTGTCAATCTCGCTCTATTTTTAGGGATTAGAAGACTTACAACCTAAATAAATGTATTCACATTATCGTCGGGAGATAAGTACCAAATTAGCCTAGGCGTAGACCTAGACCTAGAAATCTTTTTTTTTTTTTTGGGGTACATAAAAGTTGTATTTACTCAATGTTATGCCAGAAAAAGGCTGTGTGCCATACCAAAGATCTTTGGCCTATAGTTTTGAAGAAAATATTCCATGCTATACCAGGCTGGGCGTAGCATGTATTCCTTCATACAACATTGCATAAACACAGCATGGCAAAAGTAAAGTGTATGTAAGCTAGCTCAATCTAACCTTAACGTAATTTGGATAAACTTGTACTTCCTCAAGTTAAGTCTTAAGTGTAAGATTAATTAAGCATTCATAGAAATACAATATTAATACACCAATTGAATGAGGCCTTTTTTAAGGAAATACTGGATTTGTATAACCATTATTTGATTGCCAATACTAAATTCTTAAAATAAATTGATATAATAAGAAGCTATTCACATAGTTTTAAAATAATGTAATAATTGTCATCCCATAATAATAATTATCATATTTGGGTAGTTATTTTATAGTATTAACTTTCTATATAATATTTTATAGATAAGGTTTTAATTTATGCAAATATATGTTTAAGATTATATTATCTTTAGGGATCTTATCTTATGAATATGAGCTATGGTTAAAATGATCATAAAACGGGAAATTCTAACACTAATATTAAATAAATTATAGGATTACACAACTCAATTTTCAACCAAATCAGCAACACAAATTGCACAGTGCATGGGTACATGTTTTTTTATTTGTCAAATATTTTAGTAAGTATTTAAAAATTAAATTGTCAAAAGTCATAATGATAATAATATAGCAATCAATAATCACTTAAATATTTTATTGAGATCCATAAAAAATTAATAGTTTGATATACCTACTTAGTTATCCTTAGCCATGTATAAATTAAAGACTTTTTAAATTGTATTTTCCGGGATAAAAATAGTTTTCATAAATATTATGATTATGATATTCTGCGGGATGCAAGCTATTTCTGTGCCAAATTTCGTCAAAATCGAGTTAGAGTATAGTCCATGAAACAGGCAGACAGACTGACACACATTCGTACTTATAGCAGGCATCCATACCTACTTTCATATTATAAATGTGAAAGTGTGTCTGTCTGTCTGTCTGCTACGCTTTCACGGCCCAACTACTCAACCGATTCAGATAAAATTTGGTACAGAGATAGGTAACATCCCGGCAAAGGACATAGACTACTGGTTATCCCGGAAATTTTAAGACTACCCGCGGGAATCGAAAAACATCAATCCACGCGGACGAAGTCGTGGGCAGCAACTAGTATGAATTTGAAACCGTACTCCGTATGAGCACGGGCCTGTTATAAAATAAATTAAGCCTTAATGTGTATCTATTCTCTTATCTCGAACCGGCCGAGAGACCAACCATCACAATCAAAGTGGACAATAAAATAACTTAATTTTTATTGCAATATGATAAGGAGTGAATCATAACAAAATGATTCATTATTCAAGCAGTTTTAACAGTTAAAAAAATAACAATAGCAAATATTTTATTAACTATAAACAATATTGTGTTTAAACCGTAACTCTTAGGCAAATTCATATGATTTTAGCGCATCATGACGTCTTACTAGACTAATGAAGTCTGCGTTAATTATTCACTTACGTAATGATACTAGGAACTTGAGTAAGTTACGGCCGAATATTGAAACGTCTTCACACTTAGCCAATGTCAACAGGAAGTTTTAGGTGTGATTCAATTGCTGAGGTCAAAATTCGGTTACTGTATGGGATTGATGGGAGTGACGGATTGTCATTTTGAGCCTTTCTTTTTAGTTTGAAACATAGATTTTGAATTGGTCTCGCTGGCGCTTGAGCCCAATACAAAATCTATGGTTTGAAAATATAAGAAATTGTTTTGTAATCAATTAGAGTCACTTTTGGGATCACGCATTTAGGATACTCTGAAGTATATATTTTTTCGTATCCAGACGTTTCAGTATTCCAATTATTTAAAGTTTGAACTTCCATTTTACATAATATGAGTAAATACAATAGTTTTATCTGACAGTGTTGACACCACATAAATAATGGAGGAAGAACTGAATGGAGATACGGGCTATAAACTATAATATTAAGAGCGTACTGAGTACTGAATACTGACCTTTCGATAAACTGCAGTGATGAGGACCAACTTGTCAAAGAGAAAGACCCGCATGAGCTGCCGGCGCCGGCGCGCGCTGTCCATAGCATAGAATTCATTTTGACGCAATAACCGACCCTGATTCAGTAGATTGAGATATGGCTGCAAAGAGAAATGAACTCTATTACGTAAACTCTAAGATCTGATTTTAACCGAGTACCGTAATTAAGGAACATAATGTAGTAAGCATGTTAGCATTTGAATAAATTAAAATATATATAATACGCATCTAGCGCAAAGATTTCTATTCGTTAGCATTTTTTGATTTTGTGTTTAGTGAAAAAGGATTCAGTTTATTTTTATACCTACATTATTTAATACACTCTCGACTAGATTGTTATTTAAATGTGAAGATGCACAAAATGGGCTTAGAATTATAATTCGATGCTTATTACTTTTTGTTTAAATGTAAAGTTAATATCAACGGCTATTAGATACGCAGACATACGTCTATATAAGCTGTACATGTATCTAACGTGTAAAACCTACTCCAGGTAAAGATAAAAATACAGCATTTGTTCCAATCCTTTATGTATCTTCAGATAACAAGGCAGATAGTAGATAATAGACTTTACATGAGTACATGTAACATTTGTAACTAAACCATAATGATAATTATTAATGGATGTAAATGAAAATTAGAGTAACAAGAGTGACAAATTAGTCTATTAGCTGCATGATTAGCTGTACTTACTGGACAGTCTGTAATATTTTCTAAAGCCATTATCCCATCGACCGCTGTCAAAACGCATTCAATCATCGTTTTTGCTAGTTTCAAACTTTCCAACGGTGTTTCGTCAGCGTCAGATGACTCTCCATTACTTCCACCCGTCTCATCACTATCTACACTTAACTTAGATATTCTTGAATCTGTCTCACATCTTTCATTTTCATAATTGGTATAAGTTTTCACTAGATCATCCAAAAACAGTTTATACCTCGGTATCCTCTGCACTGGTTCTAACAAATAGCTAGAGAGATCTAATCTATCGCCTAATTCTAATTGTCGTTCCTGCAAACAAATAACATTGGTTTAATTATATTACACGAGCTTTATCAGGATGCTGGGCTTCGTACATCTACTGGAGTTTGTGTTAGCAATCAACATGTCCCGGGGGGTTACTACCATCGTTTGAAACAGTATTATTTCAAAGTGTCAATTTTAAGATACATTCCTTGACGGCCCTAAAATAAGGATTATAATTCTAAAACACGAACGTCAACAGTATTGAAACAATACGGTTTTAAGCGATATTAGTATGCCCCCGAAAGAATATGTCGTAACTCGTAACATTATTGTTGATAAAACTGAAGATAAGAGAATTTTCTTCATTACGAAGCGGAGTCTGTTTATTGTTAACACTAATCATTCATCTATATTTCCATTCAAGGCCTATATTATATTTTTGGTTTCAGATATCTAATAGTGAGTAGATTAGATTAGTATCGATTGACACTAAATTTGAATGGCCTTTCACTAACTTTAGTGGAAATTTAGGTCAAATGATATGTGATCGCAATCGGGGAGCAATAATAATACTGCAGAAGAATTTTATCCGAATAAGTAGACTGAAAAGTTTGTTAGAATGGAAATAGAACGAGACAATATACAAACTTTCTCTCTAACTTCTTAATAATAAATTTTCTCGTGAAAGATATTTTTACTGCACATTTGTAGACCTCTTGTATTTTAAAAACTATACAAATGGTTTTCTTCGTAACCAATACAGTCCGCATTTGAATCTTAGTGTTTTGTGCATTAATTATTCATGTACCTAGGAAACATGGCAGAGCCCAATGTCAGTAAAATTAAATGACTTAAATGAGATTTAGATATAAGATTTATGTAAAGGGCTTCGAATTTTTGTGTGTGAAAAGTGGCCTTTTGGCCACGCTACCACCGCCTAGAGCAGTTTTTCTCAAAATCGCTGTATCATATTAAAATCCTAACTTACACTTAGAATGAATAAAAATTAAAAGTATAGTAGGTAATTTTGTGATTAAACTACTACATAGTTTCAGGCATATTTCACGTCAAATATTTATCGTAATGTTATTTTAGCTATATGTTATGTTCGTTTGGAAGGATATTATGTAATTATTACTACAAAAATAAGAATTGTCTTTCGATTTAGATAGGTTCCACAGCTACAACGCCACAAAAAGTGACATTCTAGATCGCAAAGGACCATATTAAGAATAAAAAGCAGTTAATATTTCGTTGAAACTGTATAAGCAAAACATCTGTAACAGTATATTGTTTGAGCTAATATAACGCCTATAACGGTATGTTGAGAGTACATAACATCGCTTTATCATACACCGTAACAGCAGGAATGAGGAAATAATTGCGATCACGCTTCGCCGTGATATAAGCGAATTTGCGGGATATCAGTAATGCCGTCGAAGATTATTATTTTCTCCTGCATATTTACTTTATATAACAAAACTAAAGCACCTGTCGTTTCCTTAACTTTAGGTAATTTAATATAGATGTTAGGTAAGTTACATTTTTATCTTGTCTTTTAATTCAAAGACAAGAACGAAAGAAAGTGAAGTGTCAGCTTCACTGTCTCAACCAATACGTCCCCTGCTGGACGAACGCCTACTACATGGATCTCGACAGGATACTTATGCCGATTACTTCCACCGGCTTCAAGCTACTCGCCTGAGATCGTCCGTCCACCTAGGGGGGTCGTCCAATGCTGCGCTCTCCGGTGCGAGGCTGTGACACATGTACTCAAGGTGCAACCCCAACGGTTATTGGTTTTTCGAACTTTGAGCTTATAGGAAACTAAATCATCACGATGAGTAGTGAACGGTGACCCATACTCAGAATGACAAATAAATATAATAAATAGCTCAACTACATGCGTATGGGTAATAGGAATATCTTTAAAGGAACCCCTTTAACTAAATTCCTATTATTAAAAAATCCCTAGCCACATGAATAATGTTTCATGACCGATAAAAACGAATAAAAACTTTTTGAGCGGATTTTCCTGTCCAGAGATAAGTACCGGATAGGTACACGATTATAATAGCCAGACTGAAGAGGCTATAAACAAAATAAACTATTATTTTAAAGGCTTGGACCCACAAATACCATTTACCGAAGCGTGGATGGTAGCTGGTAGGTGCCAGGTAGGACGTCATGCGCGTCCGCGTGTATGAGTTGAAATGTTGAGATCACTCTACTCATGTGGTTAAGATAAAACGCACTGCAGAGCGCTTTCATACAATATTCGTCCTATTATCTTAAATCACAACTTCAAGTAGTCGTGATAGAAACGACGAAGAAGCATATCGTAGTCGTGACGCGTTTTGTGTGTCCAAACCTTAAATGAATTAACCTTACCTGGAAGAAATGTTTGTGTTCATACACCAGTCTCGTGGCTCTCTTATTATTCCTAGAGTACATTACGTACATGTTAAACCTTTGTTCCTAAAAAAGAAAGAAACAAAATCAAAACATTTGCGTAATCCTTTACGTAAAACACACTGGTGGTTGTATTTGCACCAACTTTCTACGCTTTGTAGAAACTATACAGTGACTTACTTGAAAATGCTAACATATTCATTCACCGATTTCTAATAAAAGACGAGACACACAATGTATCCAGCGAGATCATCTAATATACCTCAACCTACCTAAAATGAATATACAGAAAGCTCTAAACAGGTTTCGATGACCTCTTTTGTACGTTGTTGGTCCCAGGTTCGATATTCGGTTATGTCAATCAATCTGAGAAAAACCAATTTGTTACTACATTTTTAAATTTTGAGCTTTTTCATCATACCTAAATATGAGAACATGAGCAAAGTACGATGCAGTAAGGCTTGAACGGCCGGCCCCTAATCTTACTTAGAAAATTACTCTTTTTGCAACTCTTACGAGGAAAAGAACATTATTTTCATAATGGACGGAAAACAAAGCATGGAATCACGCACCACTTCGGACCGTGACACCAATTTTTAACGATTGCTATAATTGATTATAAGCGCTCACTGGAATTTCTTACTTAAAATATGCAACCGGTGTTTCAAAGAGCGTAACAAATTACTATAATAATTATACTCTGTATAATACTCATGCATTCATCTCTTCTTTGGTTTAAGACGTCGTAGTTGTTATCTGATCCAGAATCAAAATCATAATCTGCAGAGCAAATTTGTGCGGTATATAATGGACTTTTTTGGAAAGAGTTCAGGTGCCATACATTCAGACAGGGGCATCACAATTGGTGGAAATCTAAATCATTTATTACCTAATCGTTTAATTTGATCGTAATCATTTATTTTACTTACAAATCGCCGAAAGCACTGGCCAAGTTTTCTGAGATCATTTTCACAGTCCCTTAAAGCTGGTAGAAACTCTTCGGCGTGAAATCGGCATATCCTTTCAATATTGGCAAAAATATCCGCCTTCATGCCCTTGAGCGTTGGAGGTATGTCTTCTTTCGTCATCTCTGGAATGTAATCTTCAACGACGTGCCTCAATCGCCCCACGTAAACGTTTTCTGTGTGAAGTAGCTCATTCACACGTTCTGTCAGCCGTCTGTGCACAAAAAAAAACATATCATTAGGTACTTCAACACGTCAATTGTAATAAAGGCCAAAATCATTAACGGAGTAGTTTTTGGCATACAAATACGTGAAACACAAGTTGTCTGATGTAAGAACATCCGTAGTCCGTGCGTGTCAGTATCTCCATAGTCATACTAATATTAAAATGCGAAAGTCAGTTTGTTTGTTGGTTTGTTGGTTTGTCCTCCAATCACGCCGCAACGGAGCAACGGATTGACGTGATTTTTGGCATGGGTATAGTTGAGGACCTGGAGAGTGACATAGGCTACTTTTTATCCCGGAAAATTAAGGAGTTCCCGCGGGAATCAAAAAAACCACACGGACGAAGTCGCGGGCATCAGCTAGTATGAAATAATCAAATAAATATTATAAATGCGAAAGTTTGGATGGATGTATGGATGTATGGATGTTTGTTACTCAATCACGCGCCAACGGCTGAACGGATCTGGCTGAAATTTGGCACAGAGATAGAATATAGTCTGGAATAGCACATAGGCTACGTTTTATCCCGGAAAATTAAGGAGTTCCCGCGGGAACCAAAAAACCTCAAATGGATGTTTGTTACTCAATCACGCCAGAACGGCTGAACGGATCTGGATGAAATTTGGCACCGAGATAGATTATAGTCTGGACTAACACATAGGCTACTTTTTATCCCGGAAAATTCAAGAGTTCCCGCGGGAACAACAAAAGCTCGATCCACGCTTACGAAGTCGCGGGCATCAGCTAGTCTCTGATAAATGAAAGAAGGACACACAGGACTTTTATGAAACCTTAATCCAGCCTGACTAAGTTACAGGTATTGCAGCTAGTCAAATCAAATCAAATAAATATTATAAATGCGAAAGTTTGGATGGATGTATGGATGTATGGGTGGATGTAGGTATGTATGGATGGATGTACGGATGTTTGTTAGTCAATCACGCCCCAACGGCTGAACGGATCTGGCTGAAATTTGGCACCGAGATAGATAATAGTCTGGAATAGCACATAGGCTACTTTTTATCCCGGAAAATTGAAGAGTTCCCGCGGGAACCAAAAAACCTCAAACCACGCAGACGAAGTCGTGGGCATTAGCTAGTATGGTAATAAATCGAATTCGACACTCAAGCTTGAGCGCGTTTTGATTGTCTCGTTACTAAATTAGGTCGAAGATTTAAAAATAATTTAGAACAGTCATAAGTACAATTCGTAAACATACAAGTAACCTTGGCATCAGCGACGCCCGCGCGTCTATTTTAAAATAACAAAGTGACCTCAGCGGGAAATACTTTGAATAAGTTTACGAAAGCTTTTCTCTATATGAATTTCATGTATTTCAATTCAACTATGTTTTCCACGTATTATGAACGCGCTAAGATCGCATCGTAACTGTACAAGAACTAGGTATATATTTTATTTACAGTGTATATTTATTTATTTTCTATTGTATTGAATTAATCACAACTTCAACCTCCTTCGTGAGATGCAGCACGCTGTGAACGCACCATAACGCACTTCTTACTTTTCAGAATTGTCTATGTGTACTTTTAATTAATTAAATAACACTTGGTGAAGGATTTACAATTAAAGGAAGGATTCGTAAATTTAAGGTGTACCGATACCGTACCAACCAAGAAATTTGACACCACTAGTATTTAACGTCAGTTAAGTACATTTTCAACCGTATATATTATGGACAAACAGATTTTTTATCTTACAATAATATTGAGCGCACCGCACATCATACTAATATTATAAATAGTAAATACGAAAGTGTGTTTGTTTGTTGGTTTGTTGGTTTGTCCTTCAATCACGCCGCAACGGAGCAACGTATCGACGTGATTTTTGGCATGGGTATAGTTGAGGACCTGAGAGTGACATAGGCTACTTTTTATCCCGGAAAATTAAGGAGTTCCCGGGGGAATTTAAAAAAACTTAAACCACGCGGACGAAGTCGCGGGCATCAGCTACGAGTAGTACTTAATAAAGTTATTACTTATTACTTATGTATTTTATAAAAATATCTAGTATTATACAATGTTTTAACTACTTAACTTTTTAACTATCGAGAACAAAAGACCGATATTATGTTAATACAGAAAATATTGTGACAAGAGGGTAAGCAGTCAACTACAACAACAAGCTGCGCTTAGTGTAGTTGACAGTATACCTACCTAACATTCATTCGTGATCTGTAAAATGTAAAAGTCGGTAAAAATGTATTAAGTATACCTTTGTAATAACTTTACAGTTAAGATGAAATAAATATTTTCATTTTCCATTTTTTTTCGTTTTTCAATGTTGTCTAATATTAATGTATATTCTGATTTCAAATTAGTTTACGCGTCGATTTCCGCATAACCTCAACCACTTCAGCTCGCTCGCATATTTAAAAATTATTCTTGGCTTTTCTCTCTAGATTATTATATTTCTATTTGCCACAACTTATCAGAGACTGTGCATGTCTAACAAGATCTCAAGATAAGTGAAATACGGGTTTCTTCCGTACTATTTATCGATTTTCCATTTAGATACTACCTGACATTACAAAAATAACTAATCCAGTCTATTTATACATTGCTTATCTGCTTAATATCACATAATGTTGTAACATATTTATATCCGAATCAGTCGTACAGTTCCTATACTTCCAAAACTTGTCCTACATGAAATTATATTTTATTATTAATTAGAAATAAAACATTTTTTTCATTATATTAAACAAAGATAAAATTATATTTCATTTTGCATTGCTGTAACTTTCTAGGGTGGAATAATGATGAGTTAAGCAGCAGTAAATTTTGTCAGTTCACCAATTCTATACTATTTGCCTAACCACTAGTAAGGTGAATAAGAACAGAGAACATAAGAACACGAGAGGTCGTTAGATTTTTCTAAGCATTCAGACCGTGTGGATTGAGGTAGTTTGGTTCCCACGGGAACTCTTCCATTTTCTGGGACAAAAAGTAGCCTATGTGCTATTCCAGACTGTAATCTATCTCTGTGCTAAATTTCATCCAGATCCATTCAGCCGTTCTGGCGAGATTGAGTAACAAACGTCCATACATCCAAACTTTCGCATTTATAAATTGTAATATTAGTATAGAAGTAAAGATTGGACGATAATTTTAATTTTATGAATAATTTGATATTGTCTACAGTAAAATAAATCATTTAAAATTATACTTATTCCAACTAAACTATTTACCTGTTTACGCTAGTAATTGTAGCAATTAAAACACATCTGGATGCTGGTGTATACCTAGGACCTTGCAGCAAATAATTCAATATTACTGTGCACGTGACTAAACTAAGAATAATCTTGTTAATCTTTGCAGTCCATACATAGTAGGTGCTGCCTATCACACCGAAGTGCGGTATAATAATTATATTATACTTAGTTATTCTTGCTAGAAGTTTATTTTAAGGCTTGCATAAACATAACGCGGCATAGAAGCGACGCTTAAGCAACCCAAGCATAATTAGTGCGAGAATGCTTTCTCGAGGCTAATTCGTGCATTTTATTTTGACCGAAAAAAAAACATGTGTCTGTATGGCACTAAACTTACATCATCGTTATAACTTATAATATATTTGTTACTAGACGATGCCCGCTACTACATACATACAATACATACATACATACTAGTGGTTTAAGCTTTTTGCAATTTATGTGAGAAGTCTTAGACTTTTCGATATAAGATCTAGCCTATATTATTCCTTCCCGAAATACCTCATAGTACAACCTATTACTGCATTATTATCTTCAAAATCGGATACCAAGAAGCGCGAAGGAAGCAGCGCTGCTTCAACAGTTTTCAGTTTTTCACGCCTGGACGGATTGCTTGTGAACCTTACTGAACGGAGCGCAAATGCGTTTAGTTCTAGATATAGGAGCCGTGTCGTTGCTTTCACGCGAGGTGTATGTCCAAAGCTTTAAAGATCCAAGCATCAAGTTCACAGCCATATCAAGGCTGCAATTACTCAATCTTTAGATCCCAGGTGGAAGGGAAATCACCACTTTATTACATGCCCCTGGTATTTTAGATTTTTTGTTGGATTGGTATTAAGTTATATGAGTAGTCTTAAATACACAAATATACCCTATGGAATAAGCAGTAAATTACTCCGAGCCAGGTAAAATGTAAAATTCATTCACATCAAAATACTCGTAGCTTTATGAAGATTTTAAAATAAAACTAGCCGAGCAGCGACAGATGTATAAGGGCGAATATATTTATAACGTTCTTTTCTTATTAGAACAAAGTCAAAAGGCTTTAAGTAACTCAGAACACTACCTTGGTCTAGCACCGTTAGGTGTGAAGACCACAAAATGGGTTTAAAAAAAAAGCTAGAGTCAAATATAGTGGACATGGCACAAAGGCCATCCTTCTACAAAACCCTAATTCCTCCTATTCGTAGGTAGGTACTTAGGTACTTAAATAGGTTAGTGAAATAAGGTGCCTTGTGGAATCCTTACCTTGAAAGGAAAATTATCTATTGCAAAAATAAAGGCTATTGAAATATTAAAGCTTAGCACCTGTGACGGTAACTTTTATTCAAACTAGCTGTTAATAATACTGAGTTTCTTAAAGGCTCTTCTCAGTATAATATAATTTCCACACCGCAGAGTTCCGACTTTCGACTCCCGACTTATTATGAGTGACGCAAGTAATTGTCCTAGGAATTAGGATACCTAAGAACCATTGAGTTAGACATAATTATTTCATTTACATAATTTGTACCTACTTGTAATAAATATAAATATTATACGTAATAGTAAGAAAGAAAGAAGAAAGAAAAATCATTTATTCACCTTGTGCCTCGTACATAAAATCAAACTTTATAATTAGGCTATGGCTTTTGCACCCACATGGCACAAGATGAAAAGGCCCCGGCTCAGCATTAATGCTGCAGGTTTTGAAAACAAAACCTGAGCGCTGGTATTCTGAAGGAACCCAAACGAGTGACACGCACGAGCTCGACAGTCTTCGCAGCCGTCTGCAGTAACGGGATAAGTGTGCTAAAATGGAGTAAAATAAAATATGTAATTTGCGCAATGAGTGCACTTAGTGTGTAAAACTAAATATTAGAGATATAGCGATTTAAAGATAAAATAAAAAATAAAATAAAATAAAATAGATTAATATGTATAATAAAATATAATAGGCATATTATGTGAGTACATAAAGCAGCTTCAAACCACCAAGCTAAATAACCTGGACCTAGTTGAAGTTTGTTGTTTTTGATCGTCTAAAAGTTTCTTTTTTAATGTGCTCTTAAACGCGGGAACTGAGCTTAGATTCCTCAGCGGAGGAGGAATATTATTCCAGCATTTAGTAGCCAGATATCGAAAACTTCCACGAAAAGCTGCTGATTTATGGCGTGGCCAAGTCAGCCTATTTAGTGGCCCTCGAGCATACTTTCCTCGTTTAAAGCAAAACTCTCGTTGAAATCTACGTAGCAAAATAAACAGCAGTGGATTAATGTTATGTGCGACTTGCGTTTTATAAATAGTAAGCAGGTACTAGGTATCTACTACGTATAGACATACTGTTTGTACTATGGTATACCTAGAGATAATGGCGAGATGTAAAACTGGTTGAAAGCTTTACGCAGGGCGTCCAAAATAAAACTCTATTATACGTACTCCAAAGGTGCAGTAGGTAAAGCTACTAGTAATTAATATCCTCCGGTAAGTGACCTTGTATCAATAACAACTTGCTCAAAGAGAGATCATAATTTAGAACGAGTTTTTGCCACAGTCCGCCCAATGACTGAATGAATTGTAAACCTTTAGAATTACAAATTTTTTCACACCTTTTATACAAAGTTTCAAATAATATAGTTCTCAACTATATCCATGTGAAACTGGTATATTATATGGGTATTACTACTACTACTACCACAGATATAAAACATAAATCATAATACCGGCTAGAGAGTTATCGTAAAACTAGAACAGCAATATACTAAACATTGGACGCAACCTACTGACTGCCTGACTGGCCTACCTTTTTGCAAGTCTTATTTTTTGTCGCGCAGTACATGACATGACGTGAACAGTATCGCCGCCATCTTGGAAATTGAAATAGATATACTTTTTATCATTTTCGTAATAAGCAATCTATGTTTGGTCTTTGTCTTCGTTTATTTAGCTCAAGGACAGACCCATTTATTAAAATCCTTACTACATAGATGACGCCCGTGACTTTTTCAGGTTTTTTTTTAAATTCTCGTAGGACCTGTCAAATTTTCCGGAATAAAAAAAAGGTTATGTTCTTCCCCGGGATACACATTTGCATTTATGATATTAGGATGTATTTCCCTCATTTTGTTGCAATGACGTTTCGCTTAGGACGTACTAGCTTTCTCCCTAAATACATCGAAATAGTAGGTATAGGTCTATAACTAACTAACAAGTATAAATATAATCTATATATATAAAAGCGAAAGGTCACTGACTCACTCATCACGATATCTCAGAAACTATAAAACATACAGACTTGAAATTTGGAAGGTAGGTTCCTACTATGGCGTAGACGTCAGCTAAGAAACGGTTTTGAGAAAATTCACCCCTAAGGGGTTGAAATGGGGTTTGGAAGTTTGTATGAAAATCCTTTGTTATTGAAGTTAAAGACATGAAAATTGGCATTGAAGTTAATAGTTTAAAATAATAAAAATCTATATAAGCAGTTTTACGAAAATCAACCCCAAAGGGGGTGAAATGGGGGTTGGAGGTTTCTATGAAAATTCTATGTTTTTGAAGATAGCGACTTGAAAATCGGGATTTAGGTTATCCCGCGGGAACCAAAAAAACCTCAATCCACGCGGACGAAGTCGCGGGCATCAGCTAGTATTATATATTTTGTAGAAAATGACTACCAAGCTCCCAAGTCCCTATCGTTTCTTTTTCTTTCCACTACAACTTCTCTTGACTCCTATCTCCTCTCCTGATTGTAATTTGAAAGTGATGATTCGGATATCTGTATAATCCAAAATCCAAATTATATAAATTGATCAACCAGATAGCTTCGAATATTTTTATAGCATGTACCTACCTACGCGAAGTGATAATAAAACTGCGGCACCGTTATGAATACGAAACAAAAGCTGCTTTTCACTCACAATAAAATATGATCATCCCCGAACTTCCGCCGAATATGCAATAATTAATGTCCGCAAGTTTCAGTGCTGTAATGAACTGTAACAATAATAATCGATGTGAGCTGTTTTTGAGCGAGGCTTTAATAAAGAACGTGTGGTTTTTAAATCATTTACTAGCCTTTGCCCGCGGCTTCGCTCGCGTTAGGTTCGATTTTCATACAAACAAGGAGTGAGACCTCTTGAACTTATTTGGTCACGCGATAGTTTTAATTTTGAGATAACCTATAAGATATAATTTTAAAATTGTATGGTGTAAAGGACAAACTTACGTTAACTAACGTATTTAATTTGATAAGAATTAATATCGTATCCGTCAAAATAGTTTTCTAATTAAGTAGGTACCACATTATATTATGCGACCATTTTTAATCCTTAAAAGATAGACATATTTCATTATGGACTTTTCTGTAGACCTATGAAAGAGGAACAATTCCACCATACTTTATTTTGTTATAATATATCAAAGGGATTAATTAGTTAGTGTTTTCGATGAAAGCTTCCAGTCGGCTTGATTTTTTCCGACATCTTCAACAATCATATTAGAACGATGATTTCAACTAATTTACACAAAACATTGATGAAATATATACATAAACCGTTTTCTTGAATCACTCTGTGTATTAATGTCCTCTGGCTCTGACCAAAGAAAGCTATTGTACCAATTGGTAAGTTTTAAAACTTTTTTACGATAATCTAGCCGCGATGATTTTATAGGTAGGTAAATGTTTATTTCAAATACAAGGCTATTTTCACAATAATTCAACTCGCACATTACTCATTCCTCATATCCGAAAGTGGCATTAGTATCAAAATTAGGCTAGTATTTATAAATATTGATTTGTAGGTACGTAACTTTTGTAAAACCATCGTACCCATTTAGAACTAATTAGTTAAGTACGGTTTTGTTTCAGACAGTAATATTATTATCTAGGTATATCAATACGAATCGCTTCACAGGCAAATAAAAGTTATCTCGTATTATGCTCAGAGGCCCAATGGTCTAATAGACTATTGATTATAACTTAAAAAACTGGTCAATAAGGAACTAAGACGTTCAAGGGTTTTTATTGCAGGAATCGTTCAATGGGTTATAAAAGAAGAAAAAACCGCGGAGTGCTATTAAATTAGAGGGTGGAAATTGAAGATAGGGGCTAATAAGCACCCCTTTTGGGTTGTCCAATATATCTCCTAAACTAAGCAAAATTTCGATATATTGTACCTACATATGAAACTTTTTATAGAAAATCAAATTTCCCATCGGAATAGCATTTTTTAAATATTCAAAAATAAAATACCATGCCAAACAGTCGAAACAAACTTGAAAAAAAAGCCAAAATTTTGCTAATTTTTTTTTGCTTTTTCGCCTGTCTTTTTTTTTTTGGGCTGAGATAGTTCCTTTCTAAATGTTATAATCAATAGCCTTTACGCAAATCGTAATCATTTGACAGCATAAACGTATTACACGACTTGTTTAAGGAGTTCATACATGATTTTTGGCGTGCAGGCATCTATGAACTCCTTAAACAGAGGTGCAATCATGTAAGGATTGTCGATCAAATCGTATAAGTTCGGCTTCAAAGTAAAACAACCCATAACAGCATTGTATTAGAGCACAATTTCGTGTATCCAATCTTATACGTTTAGGGTATCGTACATACCTAAACGTATGAGAATTGATACACGAAATTGAGCTCTAATTCAATGCTGTTGCTGTTGTTATGGTTTATTTTACTTTGAAGCCGAACTTATACGATTTGATCGACAATTCTTACATAATTGGGGGGCAGGTCGGATTATCCGTTTGACAAACGATTACGATTTAGTTACACAATCGGGGAGCAGGTCAATAATAGTCAGAGGATAGAGGGTAGAGGATTCTTTAATACTTAGAAGTTTGTGATATAAGAGCGGTAAGTAGGTTTTTAGGTACATACGAGTTGACTCATGTCAGCCCGATACCGATCACTCAATATTTTTCAATACATTTGTGAGAAAATAGGTAGGTACCTACTCACTACAAAATGGTTTTTCACGTCCATACTTATTTCGAGATTTTGGGCGCCTATTATCTATTAGCGCGATTTTTGTCTCACATCTAAAATACCTAATTGTTGATTTAATTTTATTATTCCACTGTCCACACCACATAAACCACTCATATAAAACTCAATGAAACTTTTAAAAAATGCGAGCACAGATTAAATATCTGGTATCTACTTGGTATCTACGGCACGTTGTTGTGTTGTATTTTTTTTTAAATGGCTTTATTGCTCTAGGGTCTAGCTCTAAAGAGAGGTTCTTAGCTTGGCTTCTAGCCCCCAGCCTGGACTATTCAGCCTTTACTTTTTTGATACATAAAACTTAAAACAATTTTAATTAATTATAATAAATGCAATTTTAAATTTTATGAATTCATTTCATCAATCCACATCTATAATCAACATCATTCAAATCTAATTTCCATAACAGAAGAAATCTAATTAAAGCTTGAAATAACCCTAATCAAACTGTTTTAATCATAATCACAAAAACGTTAGCTTGCCTATACTTAATTATTATTACAAAAAATTATGCGAATTTAAGATCGAAAGAAGGATCAGAAACATTACCATACATATTTATATCTATGTATTATATAATTAAGATCATTAGAACTTAAGGTAAGGTAAAACTTAAGGTAAATAGCGATAACATTATCGGGTACAATCAGATATTAGCCGTATTATTTAGATTTCTATGAGTGGTGCCGTCATCGTGGAGCACTACAAATGTTTACAAACACTAAAGCCAATAGCTATTATACCTTGAAAATCAAGCCTACATGTACCAAATAATAGATACCTGATGCCCGCGACTTTGTCCGCTTGGTTTAAGTTTTTATTTGGATTCCCGTGGGAACTCCTTGACTTTCCGAAATAAAAAGTAGCTATAGTATATACAACTAGGTATACGCATGCCAAAAATCACGTCGATCCATTGCTCCGAATTCCGATGCAGCGTAATTGAAGGACAAACCAAGAAACAAACACACTTTCGCACCTGTACCTAATATTAAGTAAATATGATATGATAGCAACCATACTTTAGATTGCTGACATACATTTTTGTTTGAAAAATAAATTGGGCTCAATAAGTGCGATGTATTCAATCAACTGTCCCTAACGGATTTGATAATGTTAAGTACGGTGTTAAACTAAGTAGGTATATTGAATAAAAAACGATTATCAACATACCTAATATAAATTCATAATGCATTATTACTATTTATCAAATAAATATTATAAATGCGAAAGTTTGGATGGATGTATGGATGTATGGATGTATAGATGTTTGTAACTCAATCACGCCCCAACGGCTGAACGGATCTGGCTGAAATCTTGGCTTGGCATAGGGATAGATTATAGTCTGGAATAGCACATAGGCTACTTTTTATCCCGGAAAATTAAGGAGTTCCCGCGGAAACCAAAAAACCTTGATCCACGCAGACGAAGTCGCGGGCATTAGCTAGTTTGCTTATATAAACAGTCTCAAATGCAATTATACGAAAACTCCAACCAGTCCTCCCACGAACTGCCAAAATTCTTGCTCATAACATAATATTTGGAAGTGGAACACTTAATGTGATCTTAATACTCAACTTTTGTCAGTTTTATTCTTAATAGGTCTTATTGCATTTTCAATGTCACATTTAATTTTTTTAATAATTAGGTTTGAAGAGATTTTTAATTCAACGCGTATTTTTGGAGTTATAACTTATATCTATCAGCTTCTGAATCAGTTTTCAAAACCCAGATATGAATTAATTCTTTTTTTATTTTATATACAACGGGTTGAATCATATTATGTATTACCGATAATATTATTCAATGCAATACTTAAGAACCTGATTATCTGTAATAACTAACGCTTCAATGAATACAATTATTTATTTATTAGTGGGCCAATATTTATTTGTCCCACTGGCGGTGGAGACGATGGGATGATGGGGTGGGGAAGCAAAAACTTTCATAAAAGAGATCGGCCGTCGTTTGACGTGTGACCCACGTTCTGGTTCCTACCTGGTTCAAAGGTTATCCATCGCCATTCAGCGTGGCAATGCTGCAAGTTTGATGGGTACCTTTGGTCCAGGGGCAACCAGGGGTGGTCTTTTTGATTAGGTTTTTATTTTTATCTTTTGTTATTAGGTATATTTAAGGATTAGTTTTAAATTTTATTTTATAGTTAGTTTATTAGTTTAATATTTAGTATTTCAATTAATTTTATTGGTAATAAAGAATGTGGACTTTGATTATTTAAATAGATATGATGTCGTGCAATTGATATAAGTTGTACCATTAAATAAAATTAACTAATTAACTAGCTGAGTACGATAACGATAAACAACATCTACGTAATAAAATAATTCTTCCTGACCGAATTTTGGCCACGACGCGACGGCCAATCTCCAGAGATTATCCGAGTCATTGTTCATGAATTTCGAAAATGTTATTGTTCGCGAGATTTTCGAATTTCGTCTCGCTAATCTAACTGATAGTAAAGAACTACCATGTAAATTACAAATACCTACCTGCCTCTAACCATATGAATAAATATCAAGGTGAAACCTCGTACCTACTTAGTTCGAACTCGGTGGCAGCGTGTGTATGTGTGTAATAATCACCTGTCAGCTCTTTTATGTAGATGCATACATTTTGTATATCGCTTTAACGATAAGAGTAGGGTCAACACGTCAGTTGACGACCAGTTAGTCGACTTGCCGTCTTTAAAGTTACACAGCTCTTTGAAATTTACCTTTTTTGACGAAATAACAATTTATATGCATGAAAGAAACACGAAGGAACATAATTACCGTATGATTTAAATACTTCTATTTCCCTATTTTATGCAATATGCCGATTTGTCAAAAAGTGCGTTTTTTTTCAGTTTACGACCAGCTTTCGTTATTTTACGACCACACTGTAGTCAGTTTACGACCATTCAACAGCCACTGAAAAACGATCTCTTGATATATTAAGATAAGGTCGAAAATAAAAATAACAATTAATTGTTCTAAAAACACGTTTATTTATTTTTTCTATGATTTATTAGTCAATATTCATTATAAAAAATAGCAAAAAAGTGATATATTTTCTAACGAACATAGAATATTATGGACATAACTTGCATGCTTTAATTTTTTTCTTGATTAGTCTTCTTTTCCTACATTTCTTCTCTTTTTCTTTTGCGTTCCTGTTTTTCCTTTGCTTTTAATTACTGCTTTCGTGTTCTTCCAATTCTAAATTTTCTTTATCCCTTTTCTAAAAATATTATTTCTTCATGCTTGTGGAAATTGCACTTAGTAGCTTAGTCTAAGTTTCGCTTTTGTCATTTGGCACTCATCAAAAGACATCTCATTTGGTGTGTAAGATATTAATTGTAGCATCGGTCATAATTAGTTAAATTGTCAAAATATCAAATTTCGAGCTGGAATGTGATTAAGCAGGGGCTTGTGGGCAATGCTGTCAATGTCAATATTTAGATTTTAACAAGGAGATATTAAACTTCGAAGCTGCATCAAAATATCTGGCCCGCACTGTGTTTTTATTTGAACTAGAATTTCTACAAAAAATATATTTTGAAACTGTTTTGTTTATATTTTCGGTACGAGACTGCCAGTTCTTAACTGTGCTTTCCAGCTTTTGCTTTAGTTGCCTGACGTCAGCCAGCTGAATGATATTGGGTTGTATAGCTGGTTAACCATTCCTAATCTAACTCACTTAGAGTATCAGAGAGTAAGTCATGTGAGACTTTTATCCATCTATGAATAGGTTTACGGGCTTTTTTATAACATTTTTGATTACCCTATCATTGAAAGCATTGCTTACATATTCATAAAAGACTTCGCTCTTCATCCATCGAATTTCTAAACGTTCAAGTACCCATGATTCTCGCATATTATCAACGATGGCTTTAGGGAGTCTGGCCTAAGGGAATATTATTAGAGGTAAGAACCCCTGAAGCAATGGATGATAAATTGTCTTAATTATATGTACCTGGACTCCTAAGAATCCAATCTAATCTAATTGGAGCGAATCCTACGGACTGTCTGTTAACCCAAAAAAATCTTAAGTAGCTCTATTAGGTGGCTCCAAGCAGCTTGACAAGATCATACGAAGCAATTTACCTCCCATCCGCCTCGGCCCAACTACCCTGGAAATTAGCTCTTTGGTCAAAAAACTTGGCATTTATATCGACAGTTCTTTATCCTGGGTCCCGCAAATCGCTGAGGTTAGCCGGAAGTTGTTTGCGTCAATTGGTGGCCTGAGACGCTGAAAAACTTTCTTCCAGTTAAAACCAAATTTTTTTTAGCTAACTCTCTTCTTTTACCACTTCTAGACTATGCTGACTCGTCCTACCCCGATCTAACCGAAGAACAGCTGAATAAGCTCGAGCATCTTCAAAACCTATGCATAAGATTTATCTACGGGTTGCGTAAGGTTGAAGTGGCTCCCAATCAGACTCCGTCGCAATCTGCACATGCTGACACTCCTCTACTCTATTCTATACAATCCTCATACTCCTTCTTACCATCTTACCTCAAACAGTGTTTCTCCTTGCTTGGCTCTAATAACGAACTACAACACCTAAGGTCATGTACGGATAATCGCTTGCACATTCCTGCCAGTCGCACAGGATATTATGGTAAATATTTCACCCGTAAAACCGTATTATTGTGGAACAGCCTTCCAGCGGATATACGACAGTCTATCTATCTTCAGAAGTCGCTTGTATAAACATTTAGGTTGCAATTAATTCAATTTGATCCTATCTATTTATTATCTCTCTATTTGGTCTATTCGGGCCAAATAGAGGGATATTTATGCTACTATTATTACTATATATATTTTAATGTTTAATTGTTGCACTATCCCACGCTCTTGTTTGATAATCTCCTCTCCCCAAAGGTTGTCTGGAAGAGATTGCTTAGCAATAAGACCGCCTTTGCAATTCTCACCCTTGATCTTATCTTTTAACCTTTTGTTTATTGTTATTGTTTTTAAGTGTGTGAAATAAAGAGTTAATTTATCTATCTGGACTTGCAAAATGCGATTGGATGAAGAGTTACGTATTTTATGAATCCATCAACGATAATTTCAATGGTTATTTAACTAAAAATTATATCATAACAAAGCCAGTTTTTCAGTTTATAGACAGGCACTAAGCCTCTTTAAGCGAATTTTAGAAATCCAAGAGGAAAAATATTGTTATAACAAACATACCGGCAAATGCAAGACACTTGCTTCGATCAACTGATATGAGTTTGATCGCTGAAGCATAATCTGAAGATATACGGTAATCAGAAATAGATTCTGAAAGTGTGGATTATATCTCTTAAACGAGACACTTTGGATTAAATACAAAATGTGTCAAAGATTATTGCAATATCCAAACAAATCCTAATCTAGAATAAACTGAGTACACCAAGGCTTCTTGAAAATTGCAGTTACAAATCGAGGACGAAAGCTCTAAGTCTAACATAGTACTGTACAGATATTCGATAATTTTTAGCCGAGTTTAGTTAGTAGCCTGAAATAGTTGGTCCACAAACTCCTGCTACTCAGTCCAGTTTTCTTGAATCATATAAAAAATAATTGGTGCTCATATCACCCTACCAGATTATTTAAAAAGTAAAAAGTAAAATAAAATAAAGTAGTAGTCAATACTCAACCGCCAAAATATAGACAAAAATTTAACCGTCTTCATGGTCGCTAGCTAATCAGTATACGACCACTACTATGTAGTCAAACTAATGCAAATAACCACATGGTCGTTATCTAGTCCGTATACGACCACAAAAATATTGTATTTTTTATTACTTTTGTATGTAATTACATCGATGGTCGAGAAATGATCCGTTGCCGACCACGTTGTTTTACATCATCAAAATACGTTTTGATTTTTCGGTTTTCTCTTTATTTTGCCGGTCGCAAACTGACGTTTAAATAAACCATACATAATAGGATGTCAAGAAACAATAAAATTTGCGCTAATATTATGCGGCAAGTTAGAAAAGTTCAAAAATGATTCGTTACAAACCGCTAGTTTACGACCATGGGTCGTAAAAGGAAGGATGCTCAATTTTAGTCGGCCCATTAGCGACCACCATATATTTAAATAAATAAGCATTTTATGGACATAATATGGATTCTAAATTATAATTTAATAATATTCTGACACCTTAAGCACAAAATGTATGCAATAACTTTAATAAAACACGTTTTACCCACGGTTTAAGTTTGGCCTCCTCACTATTTTTTTTCCTAGCATTTTGCTCCAAAATCAATGTGTGTGCTCCGGCTCAGATTCATCGGCTCACAGAGTTATACTGAAATATATTAGGTTGGTCAAATTGGACCTGAGAGTAAGGGATAGATAGAGCATGATTTTCAAGAAAAAAGAGTGATCGTTGCGTTAATATTACAACTGTTATTGGTTGTTTTCGGAAAAACGGTCGTGAACGGGGGGTGGTCGGCGAACTGACGTGTTGACCCTATGCCGATATCTAGATATCGGCATACCCTAAAAACGTCTAGTATTGCTAGCAATACTAGACGTTTTTAGGGTTCCGTACCAAAATGGTAAAATGGAACCCTTATGGTGCGACTTTCTCCGTCTGTCTGTCCGTCCGTCACACTCGATTATTTCAGTAACTACCGAAGCTATCGACATGAAATTTGGAATAGTTGTGTATATTAGTGGCCCAAAGACACTGGAATTAAAAAAAATTGGAAATTATTTTTGTTCTTATTTAAAAAGGGGGGAAAATCTGAGGGTTGAAATTTAAAAGTGAGATAACTGTACTGTGTGGGGTATCATATGAAAGGGTTTACTTTGTACATTCTAAAACAGATTTTTAATTATTTTTAGTTATGATAGTTTTTGATTTATCGGGGAAAATGTCTAAAAAAATACCGTTCCCCCCCCCCTCATCTCCGGAGTTTACCAATCGAAAAATTTGAAATAATTATGGCCAATAGGAATTTACGTATATTTTACAGGAAAACTATAGCCAATGCTCTAACTAGCATAGTTTTTTTGATATTAACAATAAACCTCTACAAACAAAGTTAGTCTTGCGGTTCATTAACAAAGGTAATTATTTATTAATAATGGTACGGAACCCTTCGTGCGCGAGTCCGACTCGCACTTGCCCGGTTTTTTTTAAATTGGACTGAACTAAATTTTACTAATATATGTGTTAACTTAACAGTGGGATTCCCCAGATAAATATTATTCATTCGGATATCTCCAAAAAAGTACGACCCTAACTACCTACGCATTTACTCGAACATTAAAATTATCACGCATAATATTGTTATCACCACGCTCCAACGGTAAAGCGATAACTTCAAATTATCAGATATCTACGACAAAGCCTTGACGATATCGCATATATTTCTTGTGATATCAAGAAAAAAGCCAAATGACCTCACCTTCTATATTTCTCCTTTTTCGATTCCACCGGCATCAATACCGGTTCTATGGACTTTGTAACACACCACTCGTTTACTGCACTAACAGTGAGGAATTCTGTATCCGGCGCATGGCACACCTCTGAACCGAATTCATCCGAAGAAACTGTGATACTATCATACTTCTGATATGGCACCATATCCAAAGATGATATTGATTTGATGCTAACATTGTCAAAATTACATTGTTCCTCAGACGCACTAGATAAATTATCATCACTTCCATATTCATTCATTAAAGTATCCGTTGATTGATCCGTCGATAGCGTTTCAGCTTTACCGTCGTCGTTATTAACTACATATTCTTCACCTTCTTTCAACTTATCACTGTCATTGGAGTCATCACTACTACTTTCATTCGATGATGATAATTTACTATTTATTATTCTACTTTTGTCTTCTTTTATGTCTAGTTCATTATCAGATGTCTCTGATAGCTTCAGTCTTAGCAGTTTTTCTATGTCAGATTGCTTGACACCGTAGGACCAAAGTGTCTCACCCATACGACCTTGACTTCCTATTGAGGATTTCCTTCGTATAACAGGGGGTTGTCTACTGCGTCGCAACACTACAGGAGATGAGGAAGGCGTAGTGAAGGAAAAGCGCCTTTCAACTGCCACACTCTCCTCGGGTACAGAGGATTTACTATCTATAGAAGAAGTGTCATTAAAAGGCTCCGGTGGAGGTGGAGCTGGCCTGTGAGGCTTTATTGAGCATGATTTTCTGTCCGACATAAAACCTGAAGAACTGGATTCGTAACTTATTTCTGAAACATTTGATAATATCGAGTTCACTGACACATTTGAATTTCTGTCTTGAGTCTTAGGCACAGGGGATAAGTGTTGAAAATGAATCTGAATGGGGTTGACAATACTTGATAAACTTCCCAACATAGAATCCTTGTATCTTTCCAAGGATTCACTTGAACCTCCGAGATTTATACCAGTCCTTTCGAAGCGTTGAATCATTTGTTTGACACTTCTTTTGTCTTTTCTGAACTCGACTTCATCGTCATCAGAGACGTGTCCCGACGAAGTTTCGTCAATTAAACGCGTTCTGACGTCCTCCCGAGACATCATGACGTACAGGCATTCAGGTATTGCACAAGCACCAGTAAATCCAAGGAAGCGTACACATATCAACACGCGATTTAGCTGCGCATACTCGGCGCGCGCTCGTGTTGGCAACGAACTACGACTGACGGTGTGACGGCGGACGGCGCCCGCGCCCCTTGCGCTGCCCGCGACTACGTCAGTAAATTATAATATACTTTGGTGCTCAACCGTATCTAATACGTTATTCTAAGTTACTAAATACATTAAATATTTGTTTAGTGATAACCCAGCTATTAAATAATAATTTGCTTTTGTTATATATTTAGAATACCCCATCACCTTGATAACAAATATATCTACTTAGGTATTTTTTGTGTATTATCAGTAGTTTCAGATAAAATATTGTACAGATACTTACTGCTTGTATTTAAATCCGACTGTAACTGGAGTTCAGTAAGAAATTGAGAAAATATTATTAACCAGATGATGGCCGCAACTTCCTCAATCGTCAGCATGGATTAAGGATTTTGAAAATACTATGGGATTCTTTGATTTTCCAAGATAAAAAAAGCCTGAGTTTTCCCAGGATGCAATCTATCTCTGAACCAAAAATCTCTCATCGTCAAAATCGGTTGAACTTTTAAGGGCCGTGAAAACTTTCATAGTATCCTTGTAACCTGAGGTGAAAGTGTAGAAGACAGACAGACACTTTTGAATTTTTAATATTAGCATGGATTTATTTGCTTGCGCAGTTTTTGAATCTTTTTCTGTACAAACCTTGTAGTAACTCATTCACGTCAGAACGGCTGAACGGACATGGCACAAAGGTAGATTGTAGTCTGGAATAACACATACGCTACTTTTTATCCCGGTAAATTAAAGAGTTCCTACGGAAACCAAAAAACCTCAATCCACGCGGACGAAGTCGCGGGCATCAGCTAGCAAGCTATATTTTACGTATCCCTGGTCAGTATCTAGAATGCAAGCCAGTTTACTGCAAGATTTATGCTACATTTCATCAAAATATAAGTTCAGCGGATAAAAGTGTGTTTAAGACGTGAATCAGTGACGGGCAGACTAACACACTTTCGCATAAATATGACTTAGATTGGAATTTTGATATAGATTTGTTTTATTTTTCTTATAAACAAATACTTTAATGGATCCACTTAAAGAAGATGATAAAACAAAAAGAAGTAAACAGCATGATGTAGATACATTTACTTATTACATTAGCCACAGTCGCATAGTTGCCAGCAAGTGCACATGGCTCTGATGAGTTTATTGACACACAGATTTCAAGTGCTTGCCTGCTTAAACCAGTCACGTAAGTTATAGAAGTCCTCAGCTATAATAGGGATGATGACAACTCAATCAAATCAGCAACTCTTTATCAAACTTAAAAACGCACTTCTTGTATGAAAGTTGTATGAAACACACAGTTGTGACGTTATCAAATTCTATATTTTAATAGCTATTTATGCAACTGTATCGTAATGAGGGTCATTTTAATTCGAGTGCTGTTTTTTGATACGAGGCTTGCCGAGTATCAAAATAGGATAGTACGAGAATTAAAATGACTAATTACGTACAGTTGCATACAAGATTTTATCTACGACAAGGACGTCTTTATAATTTTTTACTTTATAAATTAATAAAAAAGTCAAATCAATCGTGCCAGAACCCAGAGCCGCTAAGCTATAGGTATCCTATTTATGAAGATAACCATATCGTTACAGCTACGACTCATAACGATACAGCTCCCATACAACGAACTGTATCGTTATGAGAAGCAAACACGAAAGAGGGTTCAATTCGATATAGTTGTCAAATTCGAAATTGGAACTTTTCGATGCTGGAGTAGATAAAATTGTTATCAAACTTAAAACTAACCGAGGATGTGAATTTGAGGTCTTTTGGAAGACCCTCTATTTAATAATCAGTTAGAAATTAGCTATTTATGCAACTGTATCGTAATGAGGGTCATTTTAATACGAGTGCTGTTTTTTGATACGAGGCTTGCCGAGTATCAAAATAGGATAGTACGAGAATTAAAATGACTAATTACGTACAGTTGCATACAAGATTTTATCTACGACAAGGACGTCTTTATAATTTTTTACTTTATAAATTAATAAAAAAGTCAAGTGCCAGAACTGAGAGCCGCTAAGCTATAGGTATCCTATTTATGAAGATGGTTATCTTCATAAATAGGATACCTATTTTTTCGATGCTGGAGTAGATAAAATTTATTTATCTACTCCAGCATCGAAAAGTTCCAATTTCGAATTTGACAACTATATCGAATTGAACCCTCTTTCGTGTTTGCTTCTCATAACGATACAGTTCGTTGTATGGGAGCTGTATCGTTATGAGTCGTAGCTGTATCGATATGGTTATCTTCAAAAATAGGATACCTATAGCTTAGCGGCTCTGGATTCTGGCAATTTTGGTTTTTATGAATTTATAAAGTAAAAAATTATAAAGACGTCCTTGTCGTAGATAAAATCTTGTATGCAACTGTACGTAATTAGTCATTTTAATTCTCGTACTATCCTATTTTGATACTCGGCAAGCCTCGTATCAAAAATCAGCACTCGAATTAAAATGACCCTCATTACGATACAGTTGCATAAATAGCTATTTTGATATAGGTACTTAGGCATCGTCCCTATTATAACATAACCAATTTTTTTATTACTTCATTTGAGTATACTTAAACATAGAGTCGTCAAACATCATGTATCACAACATGATGTTTGACGACCTCCCTGGCGCAGTGTTGTGCGCTGTTGTCTTAGCGTGCGGAGGTCTTGGGTTCGATTCCCGGCAGGATCAATTTGTGAATTTATAATTTCTGAATTTTTCCTGGTCTAGCCGGTGGGAGACTTCGGCCGTGGCTAGTTACCACCCTACCGGCAAAGACGTGCCGCCGAGCGATTTAGCGTTCCGGTACGATTCCGTGTATAAACCGTGTATGATTAGACGTATGGGTTTAATATAACTGCCATGCCCCTATCAGGTTAGTCCGATACCATCTTAGACTGCATCATCACTTACCATCAGGTAAGATCGCAGTCAAGGGCTTACTTGTAGTTGATTAAAAAAAAAGATTTTACTTCGGGACTGAATTTCTGATGGAATGCGTATCTACCTGCCGATTTAGAAGCAAAATTATTGTGACTATGGAGTTTAGATACCATTAGAATCCCAAAAAACTCCACAGACTGTACCCAGTACTGTTAATGGTAACGTTCTATCCACAGACATAATAAAGAAAAGGTTCCATCCATTGAGCATCGACCTCTGATTGTGAAAAAGTCTTGATATATTACCTCTATGGTCTTGAGGGTAAAATAAAACTCTTTAATATATTTTTTTTAATAATTCTCTTGTTTATGCATAATATGTAAGTAGGTAGATATATTATTCAAATAATCATCATATTATTATAATCAATCATGTTAGGTAACTTGACTGTTTTGGTTACACTAGAGATCGCCCGCGACTTCGTCCGCGTACAATTTCGGCAGGGCGACCGCGTATCTTTTGCATCAATCATTGATACATCGCAATCACCTCTGATTGGTTAACACTCTTCCACTATTGGACGAAATCCATTGACGCAGCAACAATACCATAAATTCAGCCAATCGGAGGTGATTGCTAAGGACTGAAACAGTAACCGAAATAAAGGGTTTAAACACTGTTTTTTGAAACTGTTATAAAACAGAAACACTTATAACAGAAACAGAAACGATAATTTAACCCAATCAATCTGTAACCGTTTATTTCTGTTAATAAGTGTTTTTATCTGTAACCCTAATAGGTACATGCCCTAACCAACTGCACGGTGTGACAACGCGATCTTCTCAATTCATTGGACTTTACACACACAGACACCACATGACCATTTTTTTCTTAAAACAATTGCAACCATCGGTGCTTTCCATCGATATATATGTAAGTACTAGATGGGCCCTTTCATAGAAAAATAGCGGGCGACCAACTATGAGAGCGCGCTCCTATAACCGGTCATAAGCCTGTCTTTGTCCCCATCGTAGCGCGATCACGGTCGCTCATCGTGTAGATAATTTGTTATTAAGTTAACATCTAAAGTCTTATTAGTTTGGCACTGTATTATTTTTATTTTAAGGTAACTGTTTCAATTCACAATTATACATTTCCAAGAAAACGTTATTTAATCTTCCTATTTAATATTTTTATCCATTTCGCAATCATTTAATTTCCGCGGCAAACTGTATGATATTTTTTTTTTACTAACTGGCCTTACGGCTTTGGGTTCCAGCCCTAGAATAGTCCAGTCCAGTACGATAAAAAAAATGCAACCAAGATTAGTTAATGCATAGATGGGCAGAACGGACAGTAGGCATTAATACCTTCCGAGACGCAATATTATGCTATTGTAATAATATGATAAAATTAGTTATTGACGTGAGTTTAATGTTTAACCAACTTCAATAAATAAAGGGTTTTTATTTATTAAAGTTGATAGTTTTTATTTTGTACTAGCGAATGCCCGCGACTTCGTCTGCGTGGTTTGAGGATTTTTGATTCCCGCGGGAACTCCTTAATTTTCCGGGATAAAAAGTAGCCTATGTGCTATTCCAGACTATAATCTATCTCTGTGCCAAATTTCAGCCCGATCCGTTCAGCCGTTGGGGCGTGATTGAGTTACAAACATCCATACATCCATACATCCATCCATCCAAACTTTCGCATTTATAATATTTATATTATATATTATATATTATTATTATTGATTTGATTGATTGATATTTGATGAAAAATAAATAGTTAATTCAAAATTCAGAATTTTATTATTTCGTTGAACAAAAGTTGTTCAGTACCTATTATGTACAGCTACCTACTTACAAGTGTTAATTACTTAATCGTATTTTTAAATGCACACTGTGTAAGTGATTTATCTCAAAATAAATGTATAAAATAAAATAATTTCAAATGAAGTATTCACCTCTCCCATTCCAACCCCTTTTTAGGGTTCCGTAGCCAAATTTGGCAAAAACGGAACCCTTATAGATTCATCATGTCTGTCTGTCTGTCTGTCTGTCCGTCCGTATGTCACAGCCACTTTTTTCCGAAACTATAAGAACTATATTGTTGAAACTTGGTAAGTAGATGTATTCTGTGAACCGCATTAAGATTTTCTTACAAAAATAGAAAATAACAATAAATTTTGGGGGTTCCGCATACTTAGAACTGAAACTCAAAATTTTTTTTTCATCTAACCCATACGTGTGGGGTATCTATGGATAGTTCTTCAAAAATGATATTGAGGTTTGTAATATCATTTTTTTCTAAACTGAATAGTTTGCGCGAGAGACACTTCCAAAGTGGTAAAATGTGTCCCCCCCCCCCCCCCTGTAACTTCTAAAATAAGAGAATGATAAAACTAAAAAAAATATATGATGTACATTACCATGCAAACTTCCACCGAAAATTGGTTTGAACGAGATCTAGTAAGTAGTCTTTTTTAATACGTCATAAATCGTAAACCGCAATTTACCTTTCATTCAATCAACTCAAATATTTACAAAAAACATTTAATTTAAAACTTATTACAGGTTTGTACGGAACCCTCGGTGCGCGAGTCCGACTCGCACTTGGCCGGTTTTTTATTATAATAGTACTAATATTTATTTTTGAATTCTTTCATTTGCAATAAGGTTTGGCGAGGATTATTTTAAACTGTTTTAGCTGTTATTATTTTAAATTTCAAGTTTTTTGCATTAGTAGTTACCGAATTATGCTAAGTGTGACAGACAGTCATGTCGCACCACAAGGGTTGTTTTCTTATCATTTTGGTACGCAACCCTAAAAATGACTTTATTTCTGTCAATTTTTCGACAAAACTTCAGTATCAACAATTAACAAATAATTAAATTAAAAAAAACCCACGACGAACTGCAGCGCCCCATTGTGTGGACTTTGACCTTTAAATATATCTAAGAACCTTCTCACAAGCTATATATATCTAATGCAAAAAACCGCATAATAATCTGTTTTCCAGGAAACTGGTAACAAAAAAGTGGTAAAAATAACAACGTCATACTAACATTTATCGTTTACCTCAGAGAGTACACTCATGTAGGTATTATTTTCGACAAGCGCATCTGTACTAATCTATGACCGAGTCATACGTTTTCAAGATGGCGCATATGTTGCAAGCAATTTCCCGCTTTTCAGACTAGATGGCGTTATTAAACATAAGTCCACATTCTTTGTTCGACAGGGCCCGTCTATGTAAATTGAGGTCGTTGGTGCTTTCACCTTAGGTTCAAATTTGAATACGCGTCAACAGTAAATTTGGCAACGTCGCTATTTCGGTTACACTTTAATAGCTATTTATGCAACTGTATCGTAATGAGGGTCATTTTAATTCGAGTGCTGTTTTTTGATACGAGGCTTGCCGAGTATCAAAATAGGATAGTACGAGAATTAAAATGACTAATTACGTACAGTTGCATACAAGATTTTATCTACGACAAGGACGTCTTTATAATTTTTTACTTTATAAATTAATAAAAAAGTCAAATCAATCAAGTGCCAGAACCCAGAGCCGCTAAGCTATAGGTATCCTATTTATGAAGATAACCATATCGATACAGCTACGACTCATAACGATACAGCTCCCATACAACGAACTGTATCGTTATGAGAAGCAAACACGAAAGAGGGTTCAATTCGATATAGTTGTCAAACTCGAAATTGGAACTTTTCGATGCTGGAGTAGATAAAACATTTTAAAACACTTTTATTCTGTTACAGATTCGTTTCTGTTACAGATATATAAGTGTTTCGGGTTAACCGAATTAAAAACACATTCAAAAGGGTTACAGATTCGATTCTGTTACACTTTCATTCTGTAACCCTTATATTTCTGTAACCTTTATGAATCTGTTTTTCAGTCACTGGCATCGATTTACCAACTAAGGATACAACATTACCTACAAAATAATACTCAAAAAGCGTCCACAATCGCTTATACAATCGCAGCTATATATAATACAGACTGAGACACCAAACGGTTCACAAAAACCAACCATATAGATTCATACTTAGGGTTAAATCTTGTAATAAAAGTTCGACACATACGACATTTTGCAATGAATCAGCGGAAGACTTTCTGTGTTCCGAAGTAAAGTGATATAGGAGTCGACAAATTTGTATTTGATATTTTTATTTTTTTTAATACTTTATTGGTGATGATGATTTTATGAAAATTATCTTTATGTATTTGTGTGTTTATGTGTTATTATGTATTAAATATTTTATTTACGTATTTTATCTAAATATAACACAGTTACTTCTTGGCAGGATAAAAATTTCATTAAGTAGTAACATGTCGCGGGTTCGAATCCCTCTCACGAAATTCACGAATTGAATTCCATACTAATATTATAAATGCGAAAGTGTGTTTGTCTGTCTGTCTGTTTGTCTGCTACCCTTTAACGGCCCATCTTTTCAACCAATTTTAATGAAATATGGTATAGGGATAGATTACATCCCGGAGAAGGATATAGGCTACTTTTTTAACCGACTTTCAATAAAGGAGGAGGTTCTAAATACGGTGCGTATAAAAAAAATGTACACCGATTTCGAAGATCTGTCTGTCTGTCTGCTACGCTATCCCATCATTTCAACTGATTTTGCTGAAATTTGGTATGTAGTTTATATCCTGGGGAAGGATATAGGCTACGTTTTATCCCGGAAAATTAGGGAGAATCTAGTCTAGTTCTTAATAAATACAAAAACTAGTGACAAAAAATGAATAAAAGTACCTTGAAATATATTTAACTACGAGTACCTAACTTATAAACCTGTCTTTTAGAAGTATGCTTTTTTTCAATGTTTAATGTCTACATATAGTGTAGACATACATATACGTCTATATATTTTTCAATAATGGCCTTGCTCAAATCATATAAAGTTCGCGCGCGAGTTGAATGCAGAGTAAATGTATGGTGACACATATATTTATTCTGCATTCAACTAGCGCGCGAACTGTACATGGTGAAATTGTGTTCAAGTGTGGGCATCGGATATTGTAAATAAATTAATATTATTTTTTAATTAATATTATTACAAGAAACTGCAATATTTTTAAAGTTTGCGATATAGTTACCCAAAAATCGATAAAAAAAAATTGTTCAATAGAAAAAAAAATATGGCATCGTTCTTTAAGAGATTGACAACGGTTTCTTTTTCTATGATGATTATCATAACTGCCAGATATCGATTTTGAAAGAATTATTTCTTATCTAAGGAATTCGACACGGTTTTTACACTACTTACCAATTTTAAATATACCCATATTAATTTATTAAAAAAAATGGGCACTTTAATTGTACCAGTTTACAACTTCAATATAAGAAAAATAAAAAATTAACTACTCCATATTTTTTGTATCCATTTCGCTAAGACGCGCCTCTATCGCGTTCTCTATTGGCCCGTAAGCGTGTGAATGCGATAGCTGCTCATTTGAAATATTGTAATTATGATGACAAAATAATTAATTTAGGTAAGATTGTGTGATTATTTCGCTAGTATACCGTAAAGTAAATGTATATAAAGTATTTCCTAACCTAAAATATGATACTCCATCGTTTTTTTCGCATCTTTCGGATTGTTTTTGCACTTTTTTACGGAGCAAAACGGCATGTTGTCGCTTGGTGTACTCATGCGCGACTGAGGTGAGAACTGTTCATATTATCTATTTATGAACAGTTTGACCGTGCCGTTTTTTGCGCTTCGATGGTGCGTCTAAGGTATTGGTAAGTCAATGGTCACTGGTGATTGCGATGCATCAATGATTGATGCAAGAGATACGCGGTCGCCCTGCTGGTTTCATAAAATAAGTTATGACATTTTCCTGCTGCAAAAAGCCTTTCTATAGAGGCTTTATATAGCTTATGCAGATTTTTATTATTTAAATTATAAATGCTGATTTTTATGTCTATACTTCAAAATCTTCAAACTTTTATGTAGGTAACTTTCCTACACCCATTGCACCTCTTTTGGGATAAATTTTCGTAAAATTGCGTATACAGGTTGCTATTATCTAAAACAAAAAACCTAAATCCCGTTTTCAAACTACAAAAACATAGGACTTTCATACAAATATTCAACCCCCATTTCACTCTCTGTGGGATAGAATTTCGTAAAATTGCTTACACAATTTATTAAAAACAAATAACCTAAATCCCGATTTTCAAGTCTCTAACTACAAAAACAAAGGACTTTCATACAAACTTCCAACCCCCATTTCAACCCCCATTTCAACCCCTTAGGGGTAAATTTTCTCAAAACCATTTCTTAGCTGATGTTTATACCATAGAAGGAACCTACCCTCCAAATTTCAAGTCTACATATTATATTTTATAGTTTCTGAGATATCGTGATTAGTCAGTCAGTCAGTCAGTCAGTGGTATTTCGCTTTTATATATGTTTATAGATTTACACATTCCCCGGGCTCTAACATCACTCGTACGGCTCTGGATTAGTCTCGCGATTCGCGATCCGGCAGTGAGAAGCAGTGGCGGCCTTAGGGGGTGCCAAGCAGGGCAACCGCCCGGGGCCTCGCTCTTGCAGGGGCCTCGAACTCCTGCCCAAGTAGAAAAAGCCATTAGATACTAAAACTAATGGTACAATCTCGCGCCTCGCAAGTATCTAACGCCCAAAGCCTCGCAATGGCTAAGGCCGCTCCTGGTGAGAAAATTATGTGAGCGGCGAGTGTACACGATGATGGACATATTATATAAACACGGTTATTGATTTTGCAGAAAAATGTGATTGTTGACTATTTTAGCTAGTCAACATCCAATTTTCGGAAAGAGCCTTCAACGCCGAAGAGGTCGGAACCTGACTTCGGTTGACCTGGCCTCAAGGCCTCATCTGATCGAACCAGCTTTTCACGGAGAAACCAATCACTGTAGCTCTCTACTTTAGCTTTCCAGTAATCTAAAATCAAAGAGTTTTTGCTTAATTTTAACATTAAATAATATGATAAAACAAGATAAAAAATTTATAATTTCTGAATTTTCCCTGGTCTGGCCTGGTGGGAGGCTTCGGCCGTGGCTAGTTACCACCCTACCGGCAAAGACGTGCCGCCAAGCGAAGCGTGCCGAGACTAGACCAGAGAAAATTTATAAAATCTCAAATTGACCCAACCGGGAATCGAACCCGAGACCTTCCACGTTAAGACAACAGCGCTCAACACTATGCCAGAGAGGTCGTCAAACACAGACTATGTTACGAAGATTATTACTACAGATTATGTTACGAAAGTTTGAAAACAATATCAGAAAGAGCTGCATGAATAGGTATAATCTGTAAAACACGTAGGTACCGGCCTTATTAAAGCTATGAACATCATAACAGTTGATATTTCACGCTCCGTGGGAAACGTTAATTTTCCACCGACCATAGCTCGTATGCTCGTAACATATTATGCTAGTTAGTGTTCATTACAAATATTACAATCATTACCTGTCAATTCTTGAACAGTGCCGCATTCGCCGCCATACTCCTTTGGCAATATGGAACGCGGAATAACGTGGTACATTGCTTCGAAATTTTGACTGTACACATTGAACTGTAATTAAGTGATTAGCGTTATTATACACATGAAATTATTGTTAGCTTATCAACTTATCAGTAAGTCCACAAGATGTTTTATATTTATGGGAAACTAGACGATGCCCGCGACTTTGTCCGCGTGGATTAAGGTTTTTGATTCCCGCGGTACTTAACTCCTTAATTTTCCGGACTAAAAAGTAGCCTATGTCCTTCCCCGGGATACAAACTATCCCAGTACCAAATCATGCCAATATAATTTCTTCCAAATCGGCTGAACGGATGGGCCGTGAAAGCGTAGCAGACAGACACACTTTCGAATTTATAATATTAGTATGGAGTATGGATTAAATTTTCATTAAATAGGTTTATTCGCACAAGTCCAGTAATTATTAGCTAACTTTGGAATATCTATAGGTAATATTTGCTATTTTAGTAGGTACGTAGCACTTTTTCAAATTATTGTTGTTTTAAGAAATTGAATTTATATAGGTAATAATATAACATTATAATATTTATAACACAATTACGTTTTGGTAAATAAAAGTCTTTACCCTTTTTTTCCATTTTTCGCTTAAAAACATCTGGAACAAGGAATAAGCAGTTTCAAATCCAGCTGGTGTGTGTAGTATGTGAGTGCTATTCAAGCGAATGGGTAAGGCCTTTTCCGAAATTGTCGTGGTTTGCTTCGCAACTGTTGGTGTCCACTGACTAAATGTCCGAAATCCTACACCGTTTAGATCTTCCAACATATCCTGTAAATGAAATGAATATGCATACAGGTAAGTATTTTATTTCACAATAATTTTGAAGCGAAGCTATAGCTTATGTACGTGTATTAAGAGACTTTGTGGAATGGATGCGGAGATGAAAAGCACCATACCTTGGCAACACATGTGAGTAAACGACGCTGAGTAAAAACGGTTTGACTACTAGAGCCACATAGTTGGTAATAGTATGCTAGAGCCTAAGATGGGATAATTAATAATTATTTATTATTCTACAAGTTAGTCCTTGATTTCGATCTGACCTGGTGGAAAGTGTCGAGACGGGGTACGGCAGATATGTATATTAAACCCATTAACCCTTATCGGTTTCTAAACGGCATCGTAGTCGTAAACACAATATCATTGTTCCAAGAGGCAGGAACTTTTGTCTTTGACACTTGTTCCAAACCCAGGACAGGCATGTCATATATGGACTAAAATGAAGAAGCATAGCACTTTTTTATGTCGAGTATTTTTATGCTTTGACTAAAACATTAAAGCCAGTAAATATTTTATTAAGGCCCGCTTGCAGAAACGCAGGTTATTCCTATAACCCTGAGTTAGCTGCTACTTTGACAGAATTAGTAGGTATAAAACTTCTATCCAAAAAAGAAAACTGAAATAAACATAACCCGACGTATCTGCAAGCAGACCTAAGAGTAATGTATATTCTTACATTTCCAGCGATAACAAAGTTATCATCTTCGAGTATTAATATATCAATGATCATAAAAACAACCTTAAAAGCATCAATTAAACGACTATTAGAATTTTCGACGGCACTAAGTCGTTCTAAGCACACTCTGCGGGAACCTTCTGATTCTAATGTTGTTAGTGGTAGGAAGATACTGAAACAAAATATAACTTAACTTAGTGAACAAACAATACATACTTGTTGTTTAGAATTAAAATGTACCTAGTAGTCCTCCTTGACATGCCCAGTTATTACATTTAAACATATTTTTACATACTAATTACTAACCCCTTTTTTAGCATTCCTTGTGTGACTGGATTGAAAGGATTTCGATCACATAATATCTCTGGAAGTACAGTCCGCAGTGTGTAATACATGTCTAACTTCGATTTTGTTTTTTCTAGGCTGTATTTGTTTCCACGTAGAAAAGAAACGATCCATTGATCGCCTGTAAATTTTAAGAAAAGAGTTGTGTATTACTATTATATTCATGCCATATTATTTTCGTAAATCGCACCTACAGTCTTTATACTAACACTAGCTGATGCCCGCGACTTCGATCGCGTGGCATAGGTTTTTTAACTTCCCCGGGCACTACATCCGGGATAAAAAAGTGCCTATTTCATTCTCCAGGTCCTAAACTATACCCATGCAAAAATCAAGTCACTCCGTTATCTCCGTCTTTTAAAAACAGCAAGCCGAAATACCAAGTTTCATGGCTATAACTAACTTGAAAAATAACGAACTTTCATACAAACTTTCAACCCCTATTTCACCCCTTTAAGGGTAGAATTTTGAAAAAACTATGACACAGGTACCTACTTCTTAATTTTGTACCGAAAGCCAAAATACCTTGAAAAATATCTTGAAAATGAAGGACTTTCATACAAACTTACAATCCCAATTTTACCCTTGGGGGTCGAATTTTCAAAAATGGTGAAACATGTACTTCTTCATACCTATAACTTGAAAAATGTCTTGAGAAATGAAGGTACTTTTTCTACACACTTTCACCTCCTGTTTCATCCCCTTAGGGGTGGAATTTTGAAAAATCCTTCCTTAGTGAGCGGCTACGTCACAAAAGGAACCTATTGTCAACATTTCAAGTTTCTAACCCCAGCGGTTTAGGCTGTGCGTTGATATTGTCAGTCAGTCAGTCAGTGAGGAAATTTTGAATTTTATATGTATAGTTATATGTGTATTAGTATAAACAGACTACAGTAGGATAGTAGTAGGAAAATAAAATATTGTTTAACCCTTGAATGAATTTACTTGGAAGCCAACATATTTATTATGAAGTCAGAGGAAAAATTATAAACTCCGCATGCTTGAGCTTACAGCTTTGATACCCACTGAATTTGATTCCGAGCGATTAGATCAAAAAAATTAAATGTAATTAAAGTATGGATAAGTTGAGTTTGTCTTTCTCAGATTATAGTTGGTTATAGGTTACAGTAATAGACCGTTAAAATTTAAAAGCGTCATCTCTTGGTAAATGCTAAAACATGTTCCTCTCATCCATTTGTGATGAACCATTGTTTTTATCAGCAGCAGTATCTTACAGAGGTTCGGAATCATGTCAATAGATGGCGTTTCCTTTCAACACTTGTCCTCTATCAAAACAATGAACCAAGTTTCTAATTTTTTTTATAATTATCATTACCTACGGTTCTCCAAGGTCTCGACAAGTTCGTTTGGAAAAATACCTACATGGGATGATATTATATAGAGATCTGACGGTTAAACTAGAGAGCGAATGAGAAATAATGGTTTATGGCTATTAATAATGCAAAGATTTTCAAAAAATCAAGGTTAGAATTATTATTTGTCCCCGCACTTGTTTTACCTCAAAATAATATAATTTACTGTAGTATTTTAAGAATTATAAACTTTACTCCATAATATGATTAGCTTTAATAATTTCTACAAAGGTTAGATATAGTTTTCCTCAAACATATCTGGCTCGGTGGCCAAAATTGGAACTAAATTTTATGCCTGTTTTTGTTTTTATTTTATTCTTCATATAGGTAGATATTGAGTTGTCAATTCCGCAAAGCCTGAAGACAAAGGTCTTCAATGAGTGCGTCTTGCCGGTAATGACGTATGGGGCGGAAACGTGGACACTGACGGTGGACCTTGTCCACAATTTAAAAGTCGCTCAGCGTGCTATGGAGCGGGCTATGTTGGGAATTTCTCTCAGGGATAAAATCCGGAACGAGGAAATTCGGAGAAGAACTAAAGTGACCGACATAGCTCTGAGGGTTAGCAAGCTGAAGTGGCAGCGGGCAGGCCATGTCTGTCGCAGAACCGATGGCCGTTGGGCAGACGTGTTCTGGAGTGGAGACCGCGTACCGGCAAGCGCAGTGTAGGACGACCTCCAGCTCGCTGGTCCGATGATGGATGGATGGTGGCGCGCTCTCGAAAAGGCCTATGTCCAGCAGTGGATACATACAGGCTGATGGATGGATATGTATATAGGTATTAGCGACGTCAGCGAGTCATCGGATCGGATAAGTTTGTGGGACTCTACGCTACCTAAATTATTATTAAAGAACAATTCTTCGTCGGTGGTTCGTTTGATAAAATTCGTCTAAATATTAGATCATTTTACTTACTTGGTCTTACAGATTTCAAATGTGGTTGTTTTTCAAGCCATTCTCTTATAGCTCTAATATCGGAATAAATCCTCTTTGGTTCTTCATTAATTTCCTTTTGTGCCTTTTCTTTTAATAGTGGAAGCAATGATCTTAACTCCATCTGATTTTTATTCTTCTTTCTGATTTAAAAAAAAACATATAGTTACGGATGTTTATTATTATTCAAAGTTTATCAAACAATAATTATAAAATAAGTAGGTATGCTGATCATTGGCACTATGACCTAGCCTACTTCCAAATTTAATTCGAGTTTAACTAATTTCTGAATTCAGCCCGCTTGCGTAACATCACTAAATCGTGATTAAAACCGTCCTAAACGCATTTATATTATTGTATACGGCTAAATACAATTAGCGTCTTGCACAACGTAAATTTTTCTGCTAAGTACAATGGGATGTTTACCTTTTTTTTAAATTTATTATGAAAATTAAGACAAAATAAAATAAAAAAGTACAGAAAAAGTTATGGAACTTTAAAGTCGCGCTTGCAAGACGGGAGACGTGACGTCATAATTCCCTATCAACCGACTTTATACAGCCGAATAAAAGAAATAAATGGACTTAACGTGACTTACTTGAATTAAAAGCACTTAATTTGTGTGTGAAGATAATTTTGAAGTATTAAATCTCTTCTAGGTATTAAAACTCACTCGCAAAATTTCTCACTCCAGTAAGATACAGCAATCGGTGTACCTATATTAAATAAGTAAACTTTTAAATTGTCATAGTCCTGCACCTGCATGGAACGAAGTTCCTTCATTCCTTTCGATTAATTAGTGAAGGAATTGTAATAAAATTTACACAGAGAAACACGTGCACGCCGCACGGCTTACAATATTATGACTAGATCGTAGATTGAATAAAAGTTGATAATGAACACAAAACAACACATTTATTAATATATAGGTACAGCATGCAACAAACAGTTGAGTGCCAGGAGGGTCTTCGTAATAGCTGATAAACAGGCACCCTGCCACACCAGAGAGCGCTAGCCTCAGATAGACGGTTTATCTCAGGGTCGGTTTTGCGAAGAATACAAAAAATAAAAAATACAAAAAATAAAAAAACAAATTTAAAAATACAAAAACTGCTATTTCATGAGTGGGATTCGAACCTGCGACGTCTTACGAAAACGCGGCACCATATTGTATGCGCCACAAAGATCTACTTACTTACTTAGAATATATGCAACCATACGTCATATCAACAACTATAGCAAAAAGTGTCGTCACAACTTTTGGAGAGGGTCGTTACAACTTTTGGTCCGTCTAGCTCCCTTTCGCAACGCGCGATAAGGAACATTCGTTCCAAAAAGGAAAAGAAAGTACTTTGTGTGTAGCTGCTGCTAACCTATCATTTCTAGATGTTGTTGCCAAATAGCATGGATCAGCACATGACTCAAATATATGGGACAACTGTTTAAAATAACACGCATCATAAGAGTCATATATGTATATATCCCGCATGAAATAAACGTGTTTGTGTATAAAGAACCTTTATAAAGCACGGGAAAGTGCAGCGTTGGCCACGCCCAACTGGTACTTTGATTGGTTTATCTGTTTATTGTTGTAGTAACATAGGTAACTTAACGGATCGGAACCGCTTGAGTTACATATCAAAATATAGGTAATTTTATAACAAACGCGATGGTATAGCATTGGCTACAATAAACTTGTCTAAAATTGTTTTTAATTAAAATGATTAATTTAAAAATAGCCTGGACCGGATTTTGAAGGGCAACCTATTTTAGGCGTATTTATCTATTATTAAATAAAAATAAAAAGTAGGTTTAATCTATTAAACAGTTCGGTGAAGGTCGTGGTATATATCCGGATCTCTGACTAAATGACATCCAAAAGAGCCTCGTGCAAGACGATCATAAATGCGATTAAGATAAACATGTTTGTACAATTAAATCCATTTAGGAGACGTAACACGTAAATATAATTAAATTAGATAGGTATTTAAATAAATTGTAAATGCTAAATAAAACTATCCCTAGCCTTCTTAATTCTTTAAGGGGCTCCAAGCTGCCAATGGCCTTGAGCGTTCGACTTCCCTTCCCCCCCTCGCTTCATGTCCAATAATTTTTACCGCCGCCTGTGGCAATGACCGAATGCTATTTTCACATAACTGAGGTCATCTACGCGCCATCTCGCGTCGATGCGTCGAGTCTCTACGTAGGTAAAGGTTCTCGTCACAGGGTTTGGATCACAGAGGGGTTCAAGTCGGATGTTCTCAAGTACGGACTCGAGTGTTTTTGAATAGTCATTACTTATTTTTAGAGTTCTCTAATTAGCGCCAGTTTGAAATTCTTTGTTATCGTATCGATTTCGTTCAAAATCGATATTTGGGGTTCTCTGGTATCACAAAAGACGAAACTGTTACTAAAAATTTAAAGAAGTCAGCGCCATTTGGTATTTGTTATCGTAGGTACTGATTTTTGAAATTGGTACTTATATGGGGTATTATTTGTTTACTTTTAAGCTTTCATTTTATGAGTCTGAATGAGTGCTAAGATAAATAATGTAGTTTTTGTATTTTAGCCATGTTTATCTATTCCTTGATGCGATCTCTTATAAAAATTCTTTCCAAAAAACGACTTCCAAAGCCACTGTAAAGTAAAAAATAATTTTGCTTTCTACACACTATGTTGAAGTCGGGCAAGCCTGACGCGTCAACTTTGCCTATCTTTGTTATACTCGCCCAAATTCAACATAGTGTGTAGAAATCAAAATTATTTTTTACTATACAATGGCTTTGGAAGTCGGTTTTTTGGAAAGAATTTTTATTTTTAACTTTTTTGTGTACTCTTAATCCCCACGGCTTAGGAGTGCAGTACCCTGCAGCATCAGAATTGAGCAGTTGGGACTTGGGTTTAATTATGAAGTCGTTGCTTGACACCTACAATATTAATTCACTATAAAAATTCTAAATCGCTATTTTTAAGGAGTTCTGTACCCTGCAGCATCAGGGTTGAGGAGTTGGGACTCAGAGTTGAATCGTATACCTACACGTCACTTGATACCTACTATATGAATTCACCGTCAAAACTTCCTAACTCCCTAGTTTTGAGTCGTAGGTATACCTACAGCATCAGGGTTAAGGATTTGGAGTCAGCATCAGGGTTAAGAATTTTTTATGGGACCACCTCGCGAGCTTCCTCTAACCACTGAAAAAATTTCAAATCGGTTTTTAAAACCACGGAGATTTGCGGTAACATGCATTACAAAAATTCGCGCCGAATTGAGAACCTCCTCCTTTTTTGGAAGTCGGTTAAAAATACTAAAAAACAGCTAGCTGAAGCGCAGCCGTAATAACGGAGTAGTAATGGAATCGTAACTGTTGACACATTTACCTTGTGTCACAAATTATGCATTTTTTAAGCTTAATAGTCGTTAAATCGCTTAGCGTTCTTTTAAAATAGTAAAGCTTGGAAAATCGACGGCTGGCACTTAAAAAACACAGTTGTTAGACAAAAACTGTTTATTTCATTGTTTAGAGCTACTAATAATACAACTATACTATACTAATATAAACAGATTTCTTATCAAAATATGGTTTTTTAATAAACCATGCACAATAGCTGTCTTTTAGTCAATAATATATAGTGGTACAGTGGTTTGAAGCTAATAACCTACTCCTCAATGGTAAAAAGACAAAGTGTATCAAATTTAAATTACCTAATGTCAAACAGGTAAAAACCACTGTACAACTTGATCATGAGGAATTAGATTTAGTGGATACCGCTGTTTTTCTGGGAATAACGTTAGATGCTAAACTCCAATGGGGCAATCACATAAATGACTTATCGCCAAGAATTATATGAAAGATTCGCCAGTTGACAGATATAGAAACGGCGAGATTAGTTTATTTTGATTACTTTCACAGCATTATGTCGTATGGTATATTATTATGGGGTAATGCTACTGATATTAATTATGTTTTTGTGCTGCAGAAGAGGGCTGTTCGAGCCATATAATATGGGACCAAGAGAGTCACTAAGAGATAAATTTAAAGAAATCAATATTATGACAGCGCACAACCAATACATATTTGAAAATTTAGTATACGTGCATAAACACATTGATAAATTCAAGCAGAAAAGTGATTGTCATAATGTCAATACTAGAAATAAAAATAAACTTGTAATGCCTGCTTCTAGGCTTAGTAAAACTATCAATTCATTTGTTGGAAATAGTGTCCGCTTCTACAATAAGCTCCCAGAATACATATTGAAAATGTCTCTGAATAAAATGTTCAAAGTTAATGTAAGACGTAAACTGATTAAAAAATCGTATTACCATGTAAAGGATTACTTAAATGACAAGGAAGCTTGGCAATGATTGGATCTAGTGGTTCAGATAGTTCCTTAGTTATGATGATTTGTGAAATGGTGATAATGAAAAAAAAAACAACTGAGTTTGTTGTGGGCTCTTCTCAGACCAGGGTGCGTTTGGAACCCTCGTAGCTTTAGTTTTAAGATACCGTTACTGATTATCACCATTATATTTTATTTATAAATAACTGGAAGTCAACAGGTGTAGTATACCTACCTAAATTGAATAAAAATTATTTGACTTGACTTGACTTGACTAACTGGTACTATCATATAGCTCTAAATTAAAATGAACAACTGAGTGCCAAATTTAAATATATTTGGCAAACTGCCAAGCTTGCCAAGCTGTTTGATAAATGGCGATCTGGTATACGTAATCTGAAGTACGCTTTCTCCATTTTAAAATCCAACCATCGGCTATGAAAACACGAAATGGGGGGTTTCGAATATGACGAGTGGTCATATTCGAATGGTCTGGCTAACATTGGGCCACAATAGTTCAGCGGACGAGCAAGATGACCTGTAACAGTAAAATCGTAGATAGTCGTAGTGGCTACAGAATATAACAGTGCTGTAAGTATGTAAGCTGCGATCTCGAGCTGTGCATGAGTCATCGGAAGTGCCAGCTGCTTCAGTAGCGCCAGCGTTGGAGGCAGTGGCACCACCAATGGCACTGGATACTGGACAGCTGTGAGCGCGGCGAAGAAGTTCGATCAAAATCAATATCTACGATATGTGCGAGCCTAAGCGAGTATCTGATAATAATTTAGCAATATCTGTGATGGGTTGGGGTTGAGTCTTCTTAGAATAATTTTATTCTTCTGATGAGGTTTCATGTGGCGATCCATGCAGGAGACCTTCGTTCAGCAGTGGACGTCTATAGGTTGAGGATGTTTCATTTCATGGGTAGTGAAATTAATTCTTCGTTCAACATGGATAGTGATTTCATAAAGACTCAACCCTAACCCATGACTTATATTGCTGAAGTAATTCCAGAGACTCACTTGGGCTCGCACATATCGTAGATATTGATGTTGATCGGACTTCTTCGCCACGCTAGCATTTTTGTGCGGTAAGATGATCAAACAAAATAAGAGATAGTTTTTCAAGAACCCGTGCTACAAACACTGAAATTATATTAGGTTCCATTGTTTTGAAGACACCTTTCATATTTTCTACTACCCTTTCTCAAAATGTTCCGCTGCCCCGATGGCAGAGAATCAAATAGTGGAAATTGGACTTGCTAATTTTACTGCTCGTGAACGCTGATGTACATATTATTTTTAGATTTCTTCATCTACATTTCCGATATTTTATTTTGAAAGTACGCTAGTTGTTCTCTATCACGATATTACATTTTACTGTATTCATAGTTTATTCACGAAATTCGTCAGTGTACAGTGCACACCAACGTAGCGCAGTTACGAAACTTCACCAACCTGTACCGTGGCGCGAGTGTCTAAATATTATGTAATGGGCCACAAAGGTATATTTACTACTTTTTTAATGATTATTGCAATTTACTCATTTGAATATAAATGAAAATAATTGTTTTATTTTAATTCCCTAACTATCGCTCAATTTAAAAGCATTAAAAGTTTGACAAATATATCTAAATTTGGCATTTAGTTGTTAATTTTAATTTAGTGCTATATGAAAGTACCAGTTATTGCTTAGCTAAAAGACAGCTAGTGCGCGTGGTTTATTCAAAGACCATAATATTTTTGATAAGAAATCTGTTTTGTATTAGTAGCTCTACACAATGAAATAAACAGTTTTCGTCTCATAACGGTTTTTTTTTAAAATACCAGCCGTTGATTTTCACATGTTTTAAAAGAAGACTAAGCGATTTAACGGCTTTTAAGCTAAAAAATTTGCATAAACTGTGACACAAGGTATATATTGTATACCTTGTGTCACAGTTTTATGCAAATTCCATTACCACTCTATAATACGATTGCGCTTCAGCCAGTTGTTTTTTAGTATTTTAAGAGGTCGCATCAAGGGATAGATAAACATGGCTTAAACACAAAAACGTTATTTAAAACTATACCTACCTTAGCACTCATTCAGACTCATAAAATGAAAGCTTAAAAGAAAACAAATAATTTGGATTATAAAAGATAGCTGTACGTCTAATAAAACTCTAGAATCTTTAATTTTCATGTTTTTTGGCCATAACTCAAAATTTGGTTTTTTCACTTAACGGCCTTTAAGTAAACGGACGGCAGTATAGTATATTTTAATCACTTATTAACAAAAAATATGACAACTAAAAAACGCTCACTGCCTTTTAGACACGGACAATTTTCAATGTCACATTAGCTTTCCGATAATAAGTCAGCTAAGTGTGCCTTACTGTGTTGTAGATAAGTATTTGAAGAAATCTGTCACTTAGTATTCGTAAATGCCATTAAAACTTTTTTAGTACAAATCACTAAATTACGTACTTATAAACTTATATCGGCCTTATACTATCGTAATTTGATGTAACCGTTTTGTAGAAATTCAAAGTACCTGAAATATAAACTTGAAATAGACGGTTACAAACGCAAAGCCGTATTCTACTGTCGAAAAGTCACATAAATGTATTTAAGTATCGGAAAATCGCAAAAATGATGTAATTAGCCGTGTTCGGGGTCTCCAGATCTCAAAGACTATCAAAGATAGAAAAAATGTGACACTGACTGTTCGATAGAGAAAAATTTGCTCTTTCACATAGTATATAATATACTCAAAATTGGCAAAATGTATAAGTCGACTGACGGCAGAACTATACCCATGCAAAAAATCACGTTTATCTGTTGCGGCGTGATTGAAGGACAAACTACCTATCTATTTATCGTCCTTGGAGATAAAATTTTCAAAAACTGTGAATCACGTATTTCTTCAATACGTAATCAGTAATCACCAAAATTCCAAATACTTAGTTTGGCCAAGTGCGAGTCAGACTCGCGCACCGAGGGTTCCGTACAAACCTGTAGTAAGTTTTAAATTATTAAAATATTTTTATTTTAAATATTTGAGTCGATTGAATGAAAGGTAAATTGCGGTTTACGATTTATGACGTATTAAAAAAAACTACTTACTAGATCTCGTTCAAACCAATTTTCGGTGGAAGTTTGCATGGTAATGTACATCATATATTTTTTTTAGTTTTATCCTTCTCTTATTTTAGAAGTTACAGGGGACACACACACACACACACACACACATTTTACTACTTTGGAAGTGTCTCTCGCGCAAACTATTCAGTTTAGAAAAAAATGATATTACAAAACTCAATATCATTTTTGAAGACCTATCTTTAGGTAACCCCACACGTATGGATTAGATGAAAAAAAAAATTTATGAGTTTCAGTTCTAAGTATGGGGAACCCCCAAAATTTATTGTTTTTTTTCTATTTTTGTAAGATAATCTTAATGCGGTTCACAGAATACATCTACTTACCAAGTTTCAACAGTATAGTTCTTATAGTTTCGGAAAAAAGTGGCTGTGACATACGGACGGACAGACAGACAGACAGACAGACAGACATGACGAATCTATAAGGGTTCCGTTTTTGCCAAATTTGGCTACGGAACCCTAAAAATGACAGACTTTCATACAAAGTTTCAACCCCTATTTTACCCCTTTGGGGATGAAATTTTGTAGGTATAACTGTGACACACGTACTTCTCTATTTTTTATTGAAAGCCAAAATAAGTACAAGTTTCGTTGATATAACTTAAAAAATATTGTAACGAGCGAGGGGCGGGGCCGGGGAGAGAGAAAGGCGAGCAGTGATTGAGGTGCGAAGAGGAGAGGAGAGGAGAGGAGAGGAGAGGAGAGGAGAGATAGCTAGTAATAGGTTAACTTGTCTGTGACACAGACACTGGTCTCTGGTTGACTTGTCTGTGACACGGACATGGGTCTCGGGTTAACTTATCTCTGGCAGGGACATGGTATATAATTGGGGGTTTTTGCATGGGACCGTGTTTGGAATTAAACTGGGAATTTTCTAGGTAATTTGTTAAGGAAAATAGTGGATAAAGTGAAATAAATAATCTTGTTGATTCTATAAATGAACCTAGCTTTTTATTTCTGACTGTTTCGTAACAGTCAGAAGTGGGATGAAGAAGGCCCACAAAAACCTCACAATGAAAAGAAAACAGCCTGGAAGGTATGTGAGGTCGAAGAGGATGCGAAGGTCAGGAAAGGATTATGAAGACGCTGATTTTGTTCAAGACCCTGAGGTAAATTCAGATGAAAATTTGGTTATCATCTCACAAACTGAGTTGAAGGCCATGCTTGACAAACGTGTTAATAGAGCAGTTAAATCAATTTTATTCGGAGATTCAGAGAATTATCCGAGAAAAATCATAAACACCGCCAAATTAGTGCCTGATTTTGACCCTGAAAATCGTGACATGAATGTAAAAAGCTGGATTCGCAAAATTGATCAGTTGGGCGAGATCTATCAGTGGAGCGACGAAATAAAATCGTTTAATTTGCAATCGAAATTGCTGGGCCAGGCACGTGCGTGGTATAACCGTTTGGAATCATACGATCACAATTGGGAGGAATGGAAGACGATGCTATTGAAGGCTTTTCCTCGATACCAAGATTATGCTACATTACTAGACGAGATGATGTCCCGAAAAAAAATGTCGAATGAGACGATGACGAAATATTTTCAAGAAAAGTTGGCCATGTGCTACAGATGCCAGCTTAGCGACGAAGCAGCTGTGTCATGCATAATACGGGGTCTTCCGAGTGAGCTTCAAGCGAATGCACAAGCTTTTCAGTGCGATAGTCCAGAAGAGTTATACGAAGGGTTTTTGTCAGCGTTTGATAACTATCAGGCTACACCATTTACTCGAGCTACCCTCACGAAACCAGGTAATTCGACAAGAGTTGACATTGCGAGTAGTTCCAGCGTCAAGGACAGTGGTTCGCGAAAACCTCTTGTTTGTTTTCGGTGCAATGAGATGGGACACGTGGCTCCCACCTGTAAGCAACCAGACAACCGGAAGTGTTTCCGGTGTGGTAGAATTGGGCATGTGGCCAGTTCCTGTATGACTATGCCAGGACGAAGCCAGGAGCAAACTAAGAAGGTACAGATTTTATCTAATCTGAGTGATACATACAAAAAAACAGCGAAAGTTAACAATACTTTTGTAAAAGCATACATAGATACAGGCAGTGAAATGAATGTTATAGCGGATACGGCAGCACGTGCTATTGGTCTAACTATCAAGCCAAGTAATGTGATATTGAGAGGATTTGCTGGAAGCGGTGTGCCAGCTCGGGGCACGGTTGAATTCTCTCTCTATGTGGACAATGTGCAGATACGTACTACAGCAGTGACGACGGATACTGACTTAGGAGAAGTCGTTTTGATTATTGGCCAGCCGGTTATTAACGACGAAAGTATATCCTTCAAAGTCACACGATCTGGAGCTGAACTAACTGTGGCACAAGATAGTGATTTGAGGTCTATTGATGTAATCGAAGAAGCGAACCGCTATAAAGTACAGATGGAAGCCGACACAGAAGTTCCAGTGGGAGACAGCTTGGTAAAGGTGATTGTGGAAGGAGCACCAGCAGGCGAGCTGTGCACAAAACCACGACAGTACAGCATGGGAGCAGCACACTATGCGATAGCCAGTTCAATTCTCCGGGGAGGCGCTGGTTATCTGAGAATTTGCAACATCGGCGAGGTGCCACTACGATGGAAGAAGGGGCACACCATTGCCCGTGCCGAGCAGTGTACTGAGATAACAAAGGTGAGTGCAGATTTATTGTTAATGAGGAGAGGAGAGTTATGTAAACAAGTTGTAGGTGAAGTCGGTGGGTTGCCATTAGGTGAAATAGATGTGGGGGATATTAGTGAAAATGAGCGGGGTGATTTTATAGATCTATTGATATCCCACTCTGATTGCTTTGCCAGTTCACCTAAAGATATAGGGGAGACTGATTTAGGAGAAATGAACATTAAACTTACTACTGACAAACCTCACAAAGAAAAATGTAGATTGGGTTTGGGGTGAAGAACAAGCAAATAGTTTCGAGGTTCTTAAAAACAAGCTCTGTTCTCGACCCGTTCTTGCATTATTTGATCCCTCTTTACCTTGTGAGATACATACAGATGCAAGTAAACAGGGGTTAGCAGGTATATTGATGCAAGTACAAGCAAATGGACAGTTGAAACCCGTATTTTACTATAGCAGAGTAACATCTCGCGAAGAATCCATGTATCACAGTTACGAGTTAGAAACCCTCGCTGTCGTGGACTCTCTCAAACGATTCAGAATATACGTATTAGGTAAACCTATAAAAATTGTGACTGATTGTACGGCAGTCCGTTATACGCTAGAGAAAAAGGATTTGATTCCCAGAATAGCACGCTGGTGGCTGACGATACAAGAGTTTGATATTCAAATTGAATATCGGGCGGGCGATCGAATGAGGCACGTAGACGCGTTGAGTCGAAACCCGAACGCTACTTCAAACGATAACTCTATGGTATCCGAAAACGCGTCATGTGAGTTAAACGAAACTAGATCTGTCAATGTCAGCATAATTAATAGTGACGATTGGTTTTTATCGGTGCAAATCCAAGACGATAAATTAAAGAACATAATTAATCAATTGTCAAGCGGAAATGCGTGCAGTGATATTTTAAACAATTTCGTGATTAAAAATAATAGACTTTACCGAAAAACCTTGCTCGGTGAAAAGTTAGCGGTGCCATCTTTTGCTAGGTGGAAGCTGATGCAAAAGTTCCATGATCAGATTGGTCATATTGGACTTAAACGTTGTAATGAGGTAATAAAAGCAGATTATTGGTTTCCCAAAATGACCCGATTCATAAAGAAATATGTTAGTTCATGCTTGGAGTGCGCGTATGGCAAGGGCGAGTATGGAAAACCCTCAGGTGAATTATACCCTATTGCAAAGCCAGACGTACCTATGGATACAGTTCACATCGACCATTTAGGGCCATTTAGTAAGACCAAAAAGGGCTACCAGTACATACTGATGATTAATGATGCTTTTTCAAAGTTTTTGATAGCAAGACCAACTAAAACAATAAATTCCGTGGAGACTTTGGAAGTTCTGAGGGATGTTTTTAGCTTGTTTGGATATCCTAAAAGGATAATTTCTGACAGAAATTTAGCTTTCACTAGTAGAATATTCAAGGACTTTACATGCAAACATCAAATTCACCACGTATTAAATGCAATTGCTTGCCCAAGAGCGAACGGACAAGTAGAACGCTGTAACCGGACACTATTAGATGCATTGCGTACTCGAAGTCTAGACCCCAACATGTGGACAGAGTGTTTACCGGATATCATATGGGGCATAAACAATACAGTTAGTGAATCTATAGGTTTCCATCCTTATGAAATCATGTTCAGTCACAAAGGTAGGTTACTTCCTAACCTCGGAGGTAGTGCAGATCAGGTGTCGGTTACCGAGAAGAGGAAGATCGCCTCTAATAGGTTACGTCAGAAAGCAATAACTATGAAACGTCAATATGATAAACGTCATAAGCCAGAAAAAAGGTTTTCAAAAGGGGATTTGGTCTTATGGAAACAATCCGCTACAGGCGGGGAGGCTAAAAGTGTAAATAATAAGTTGAGGGATTTGTACTCAGGCCCTTACATTGTTAAAACAGTACTTAAGAATGGCAGATATGAAATTAGTAGCATTAAGGGTATGCGTGGCTATAAAAAGTTTTCAGGCATTGTTCCAGCAGATGCCTTGCGACCATACCATAGTGCTCCTAATTGCAGCGATACCAGTAGTGATGAAGAAATTGTAACCCGAGATGATCTAATTGATTTATTGGAGAGCTAATGTATGTTTTTTTTCGCCAATTGCGGCGCAATTGTTACAGGATGGCCGACTGTAACGAGCGAGGGGCGGGGCCGGGGAGAGAGAAAGGCGAGCAGTGATTGAGGTGCGAAGAGGAGAGGAGAGGAGAGGAGAGGAGAGGAGAGGAGAGATAGCTAGTAATAGGTTAACTTGTCTGTGACACAGACACTGGTCTCTGGTTGACTTGTCTGTGACACGGACATGGGTCTCGGGTTAACTTATCTCTGGCAGGGACATGGTATATAATTGGGGGTTTTTGCATGGGACCGTGTTTGGAATTAAACTGGGAATTTTCTAGGTAATTTGTTAAGGAAAATAGTGGATAAAGTGAAATAAATAATCTTGTTGATTCTATAAATGAACCTAGCTTTTTATTTCTGACTGTTTCGTAACAATATCTTGAGACTTTCATACAAACTTTCATCCCTTATTTCACCCGTTTGGGGGTCGAATTTTCAAAAGTGGTGTAACATGTAAGTACTTCTCCATATTTAGGTAGCCGTTAGTAAGTAGTAGGTAGGTAAGTAAGGGATTGTTGAGCGATTTCATATAAAAGATACTAGCTGACGCCCGCGACTTCGTCCGCGTGGTTTAAGTATTTTTTTATTCACGCAGGAACTACCTACTTAATTTTCCGGGATAAAAAGCCTATGCCTATGTCACTCTCGAGGTCTTCAACTAGGTATACCTACCCATGCCAAAAATCACTTCGATCCGTTGCTCCGTTGCGCCGTGATTGGTCAAACGAACAAACCAATAAACCAACAAACAAACACACATTAGTATGATAATAATATATAGATTGGATAGGTGTTTCTTTAGTAGGTAAGTATAGGCACGGTAATATTATATAGATAGTAGATACCAATACTGTGGTATAGGTACCTATGTACATTATCTAGGTAGGTAGGTAATAGCAAAGAATAGCTAATAGGTAGCTGACCCCACCCAGCCCTTGCTTATGCTTTGCGTTGATAGGTAGATCAGTCACTCAGTACAAGATTTTTACACGTAGGTATACCTATTACTACCTTACTATGATTTATCAGCTCGTAAATGAAAGATGTTTGTAAAATAAGTTATAAAATATGTCTGAACACAAACTAGTAGGTACCTACCTAGATCGGTTGATTTTCGTTGGTGTAGTAGTTAGCATGTTGGACTGAGGATGGCGTAGTTCTGGGTTCAATTCCTGGGTCGGGCTTAAAAACTGATTTGGTTACCTTTATTTACCTTTTTTACCCTTTTTTCCTTTTTTTTGACAAGAAATTTTCATTAGGTACTTAGGTAATACTGGCCAGACTTTTACACTACGTGTTCCCGTGTATGGAATTATGTATTGATTTGAACTTGGGTATATTCATAATTTAGCTAGTAAAAAAATTATGGGTACTTACTAGATACTTACGCGATATTCATATTTTTAATTACCTTGTTTGTGTGTTGTTTTATTTTAGTCATTGTTAAAAATAGTTCTGCTGCAGGAATAAACACATATGGTTCCCCATCTCACAATAGATGGCGTGGTTTGATTTAGCACAATATAAAAAAAGAAACGAAAAATACACAAGGAAAGTAAAATATGTACCAGTTTTAATATATTGTCCAGCAGTGCTAAGATATGGAAAAAATCTTCCATTATCATTCATTCAGTAATTATTAGAATTCACTACTTTTTCAATATTTCATTTGCGTCTGTCGTTTTGGCGCGAGAGCGTTTTGGCGGGAAAAATGGATACGTCCTCCCCGTCTGAAAGGCATCTGCCATCTACCGCCCGTCGCCCGCACAACACCCGCTAGCATTATTTGGCCGAAATATGTGAATTTTCGTGGAAAATCGCCAAAGATTAAAAAAATCACTGCTGAGTTTTTACCTTATAAATATTCTCTTTATTTTTATGTAAGTTTCACTTTCGTGGGTCCTCAGGTAATAAAGTTAATAGACAATCATGTGCGAGGTTATTTATTTTATAATTGCTTGTATTAATCTAAATAATCAAAAAATTAAAAAAAGGCCTCCACACAATTGAAGAGCATGAATCTAAGTATTGCATTACATTTTTTTTCAAAATTATGTGATGTCATTTGAAGAAGAAAATAGATGTTTAACAACACGGAAATACGCTTGTAAAGCGTCATGAGCGTCTTAAATATAATTCTTAAAATATAATTTTATTTATTTTCATTGAAGATACAATTTTTACATTATAAAACCGCTTAGTACTTACCTTTGAGTACTTGAGAGGCTACCAAGGCACGGACACTGAATACTAATTTAGTAATTATTATAATATTACAATTTATAAGGAGGAAAAGAACAAAATGAAATCACGTATCGTGCAAATAAAAACTACAGTAGGTAACATTCGGTCAGGGTTCCACTGATACTCGTATCATAAAGGTCAAAACCACACTACAGACAGAACAGGACTTAAGCGGTCCTGTATAAAAAAGCGCGACATTTTTCCGCCAGTTTTTTTTTACCATAGTGTAGTTTTGCCCTACGATTTAAATATTTTTATTCTCACAATCACCTACCTATTTATAATTGTAAAATTATTATAATTATTGATAAGTAGGTATGTATCCTCAATAATTATTGTATTGGAGCAGATAATGAATGGACTAAAAGTTTAATTCGCTATAATCCGCTACAGTAGACAAATCCGTGTAGTACAGTGTGTGTCTTTCCCCTGTAGCATGCGACACCCACCACCTAGCAATTCCCACAAGCACAGCACCATACCACACAAATCCTCCAAATCACTCTCAACGTGCGTCACTCTGACACCGGTGCATCTTCAGGAGATGTTGAATCGACATTCAATGTACTCTGTGCTCGACAGTGCACGATTGTAAAGTGACGATCGTGTTGAAAGTTCCGGCTTATAAACCTTTTTGGCATGACTCATACTGAAGCCCCACCCCCTCCTTCCCTATTATACTGTATAAATTATGTAAAAGTTTCATTTAGCAACTTAAATTCTTTATTATTGTGTTTAACTATTTCTAATTGCTCCCAAACGCACAGTCGACACCCTTTATTACATTTATGCAGGATTTTATATGAATGGTTATTGTCCACCTCATGTCCAATGTCCAAAAGATGTTTAGCGAAGTGGGACCTTTGTGGTTGATCGTTCCTATAAGCAGACATAATATTCCTTATAGCGCGTCTCGAAATTGCGCCCAGTTTGACCAACATATGCCCACACACACCACCTTCAGGACACTCGAGCTTATAAACACCCGATTTTTGGTCATTCTTTAAGACGTTCAGATCTCATGATGTGCATGTCGCGTTCAGGACAAATAAATAATACACTTCGGAGGATTTGCAATGGGAGATAAGATAAATTAAACCTGTGCCTGTGCGAATTGCTGGGTGGTGGGTGTCGCATGCTACAGGTGAAAGTAATGCACTGTACTACACGGATTTGTCTACTGTAGCGGATTATAGCGAATAATATATAAACTTCTAGTTCATTCATTATCATCATGCTTCTATTCAGTATTGGAGCAGATGTTTATTAATAGGCTAGTTATTATAAAAGATCGCTGATGGTAGGTATCGAGCCTTTTCGTATTTCACTCTTAGTTGTTTTGTCCGTCATTTTTAACTGCAGTGACATTCGGTCAAGGTTCAACTGATATCATTGAGGTCAAAAACACATTACAGACAGAACAGGACTTAAGTAAGTCCTGTCGCGCTAGTCTGTACAGGCCCTCTATAAAAAAAGCGCGACAACTTTTTACAGCCAGATATTTTTTTACCATAGAGTAGTTTCGCCCTTAGATTTAAATATTTTTGTTCTCACAATTACCTACCTATTTCTAATTTTAAATCTAATATATAAAATTCTTGTGTCACAGTTTTAGTGTTTATACTCCTTCGAAACGGCTTGACCGAAATTTAATATGCATATTCAGTAGGTCTGAGAATCGGCTACTATCTATTTTTCATACCTCCACGCGGACGGAGTCGCGGGCATCAGCTAGTTTATTATAATTATTAATATTATAATTATTATATAGAAGCAGATGTACCTATAGTAGGCTAGTTATTATAAAAGATCGCTGATGGTAGGTATTTTCAACGACCTCTGTGGCGCAGTGTTGAGCGCTGTTAACTTAACGTACGGAGGTCCCGGGTTCGATACCCGGCAGGATCGATTTGGAAATTTATAATTTCTAAATTTGTCCTGATCTGGCCTGGTGAGAGGCTTCGGCTGTGGCTCGTTACCACCCTACCGACAAAGACGTGCTGTCAAGCGATTTAGCGTTCCGGTACGATGCCGTGTAGAAACCGAATAGGGGTATGGGTTTAATATAATTGCCATGCTTTAGCAAGAAAAGAATACAATTATTTTGCTATAATCCGCCAACAGAAAAAATTCTGTATGGTCAAGCATGCAATTAAAAGCGAAACACCGTTTACCTTCACCAAGCAAGAAAGCTAAGTTCCCAAGCAAGAAATGCCACCACCACCCACATGCACCACCACACAAGACTTTTATACTATTCTCGACGCACGTTTCGCCCCGACATCGGAGCATCTTCAGGAGATGTCGACTTTACAATGCAAGATTGTCTAGTCAGTCTTATCGAGTGAGATCGCAGTCATGGACTCACTTGTAGTGGATAAAAAAACAAGTCTTTTTGTATCAAGTTGATGATCAGCCCGGACCGGTCCGAGACTCCGTGGATTTTCTATAGGGGTCAACTGAAAATTAGCACTGATATGGTGCATCTAATATCAGCATTACCCTGAGTTTGATAAAGTCTACCCTTTTTGGGATTTCCTACAAGACTGTTAGTCTATAAGTTTTATTTTCTTTTTATTTCTATTTTTTTTTATTTGTCTTTTTTTTCTGTGTTTTGTGAAATCCCATATAAAGATTTATTTGTTTAATAATTGTATTTATTTCACTCTTTGTTGTTATGTAACGTCCGTCATTTTTACCATAACGTTGGTGTTAAACTATTATTTTGATCAACGTAGGGTAGCTTAAATGGACTCTAGCCCTCGGGGGTCCGGAGGTATAGCAATATGTTAGTTACCTTGTTTATAAAAGATCAGCACTGTGGAAATAGATCGAAAAAAAATTATAAATCTTTTATTTGTAACTAGCTGATGCCCGCAACTTGGTCCGCGTGGTTTAAGTTTTTTGATTCCCGCGGGAACTCCTTAATTTTCCGGGATTAAAAGTAGCCTATGTCACTCTCCGGGTCCTCAACTATACCTATGCTAAAAATCACGACGATCCGTTGCTCCGTTGCGGCGTGATTGAAGGACAAACCAACAAACAAACTCACTTTCGCAATTTATAATATTATACTATTTGATGCCCGCGACTTCATCCCATTGGATTAAAGTTTTTGGTTCCCGCGGGATCTCATCAATTTTTATGAATATTAGTAGTATAGTTCTCTAGGTACGTTGGTCTGTCTGTCTATTCTCTACGTACCTAGGTACGTTTTACAGATTGATTACAAATTAGGTACTTACAGTTATTGTTAACACTTGAGGCGCGTTATTTGCATTATGCAACACGTGTCGGCCACTAGCCATGAGTATTAAATAAAATTGGTATTGGCAGATAAAACATTATATTATTTATTTCAAGAATAATTACGTAAAAGTACGTATCAATTTTTTTGAATTTTCCTATCCACCAATAAATAGTACGCAATTAATTATTATTTCTATACAAATATTTTAATCAACTTCCAGTTTTCTAAACGAACCTTCGACCCCAAACAAACTCGATGACGTTTTCGGTTCGCCTAGCCTTAGCGTCTCATCTGAACGCTGTTCATTTTCTAGAAGGAACCATTCACGATAACTTTCCACTTTCGCTTTCCAGTGATCTGAAAATAAGAAGACGATTACTAGAATTAGTTTTTTTTGCAACAGCAAATTCTTATTAACAAACAGTAACACAAACACACATAGGTACAGTAACAGTTAAACAGTAATTATGTTTTTTTTTTAAATTTAGCTAGCGCTTAGCTGCAATCAGCTGCTTTATAGTGCTAATTGCTTGCAATATAAGTAGTAGGTATAATCAACCCCCCGAGACACGCCTTATTTGAGTGTCGCTTGTGCTGACCTGAGAGAGACGGCCCAGGGAACGAGCATGAGCAGAGTGGATGCCCAAAACCTAGTCTCACGCATGTTGGCTGGTGCAAACGCGTGGCAACGATATGGCCAGATGATGAGGGGCATAATGTTGAGGATGGAGGAAAGAGAAAGAAGAAAAGCGAATAGAATAGCTAGAGGGTCAGCACGAAGTAATGCAGTTGCGGTTCCGTGCTGATCTCGAAGACAGGGGGAGGTTATTTTAGTCCGTGCAAGTCGGACATGCCCTGCCATTAGGCAGAAGTAAAATTTTTCCTCCCCCAAAAAAAGGTATAATCAAAATCCAAGGCAAAATCCGAACCAGTTGTCAAATCTTTTTTTAAATTTTAAATAACTGCATAATTAGTTAGTTACCAAAGAGGAGTGCCCATTAAATGCCTGAAATGGACAGCAATCGTCTTGACCGTATGTGTATTATTGTCCTGGTATTTTATTTTTCATTTTGAATCGTCCTTTTTTCTAAATTCAATATATTACCTACTGCCTGTAATTTATTACTTTACTACGAGTAGATTCATAGATTAAGGATTGGTCTCGCTCCCAATCCTAAATCTATGACTAGATGATGCCCACGACTTCTTCCGCGTGGATTGAGGTTTTTGATTCCCGCGGGAACTCTTTAATTTTCTGGGATAAAAAGTAGCCTATATCATTCCCCGGGATGTAACCTACCTCTATATCAACTTTCATCCAAATCAGCTGAACATTTGGGCCAAGAAAGCGTAGCAGACAGACGGACACTTTCATCATCATCATGATGATGATCATCATCAATAGAATCATTCAAATTATTTTTACCGAGTTTCCTATTGAATAGTTATTGAATGGTAATAAGTCTTGGGTATTGTTGTTACAAAAAAAGCGCGCCGAATTGAGAACCTCCTCCTTTTTTTGAAGTCGCTTAAAAACAAACTTACAAGTATGTAGAAGGTATGAATAGATACCTATTATAGTAGAACCACAGTATTGGAGATACCAATACTGTGGTAGAACTGTCAGCCTACCTATTAATTCCTGTATTGTACCATTCTCCCCGCCATATTCTTTGGGTAAAACTTTCCTCGGAAATTCATTGTATATAGATTCATCAAATTTGGTGTGTACGGAAAACTGAAAAAAAAACAAAATAAGTATAATATTATTCACTTACAAACGTTGAGTCAGTATTATAGTACAGCGCTGAAATGCCATTTTCTTTAAAAATTACTTTAAAAAAATATTCCCAAAGAGAAAAATTCTTATTGGTCCTTATTATATAAGTCCTTAATTTGTTATCCTTAGTATATATTACAAATGCGAAAAGAGGTACGGACGGAAGTGAATTTTGGATGGGTATATAGTTAGTTGAGGACCTAGAACGTGTGGAGGAGAGAGAATACTTTTATCACGGGAAAACAAACAGTTCCCCCGGGCTTTTGATAAAACTTAAATCCACGCGGACGAAGTCGCAGGCATCAGCTTCCATCTTTTAAAAACACAAATATAAATATTATAGTGGGGTTCTGACTTCTAGAACGCTATCTTCTTACCCTTTGCTTAAATTTTTCACTTAGAAAAGTCTTCAGTATTGCGTATGCGCCTTCAAATCCAGGTGGTGTGTGTACGATGTGACTGCCCTTCATTCGCAACGGAAAAGCCTTTTCAACAGTTGTTAGTACCTTTTTGGCTGTTGTTGGCGTCCATTGAATAAAAAGATTCATACCTGCGCCTTCGAGATCGACTAGGGTTTTCTTTGGAAAATAATTAATATGTCAATTTTGTAATACATTACACAAAATTATCGATTTTCAATCAGTCACCACCCAAGATGCTAGGTCCACATGAAGGCGACAGCCTTGCGGTTGCGAGGATTCGCTTTGTACGGCAGTCAATTTGGGTGGTCGGAGGTTGGATACCCGGGCTCGCAACTCTAACTTTTTGCGAGCCCGGATATATGAGATATATGGATATATGAGATATGACTGATGAGTTTTAAGAAATTTAAATAATTTTGAACGAAATTGAATTTTTTATTTCCCCTTATTTGAAGGAAAACATCATAGGGAAACCTGCATGCCCGTAAGTTTATCATAATGTTCTCAAGGTTGTATCTGCCAATACGCACTTCGCGAGCGTGGTAGACTATTGCCAAACCCTTCTCATTCTGCGAGGAGACTGTGCTCAGTAGTAGCTACATGACTATAGTGAGCCGGCCATTGACGGCTCACTTGAAGTGGTGGTGGACTGGTAAGTTGCTCTAAACATTTTTTTTTCACCTAAGAATCATTATTCCACCCTTCCTAATTATTCAATAATTGATTCAAGACTGCAAAGATAACTTACCATGCCAGCTATCGTGAAATTATCATCTTCCAATATCATTATTTCGCAAATCATAAACAGCACTCTCATAATGTCTATTAAATGATGACTTAAATTATTGAAACGAGTTATAATGATCCGGTGAGCATCGCCCGTTTCAGTAGTTTTTAATGGTAGATAATATCTGAAATTTTAATAAACATATATGTATATTATAGTCTTACCATCACCCTATGATAATAGGAAAGAATTAAAATCGCAATAATCCGGATAAAGATTTGAATTTTTTTTTTTAACTTTAAGTCTAGAGGAACACTTACCCCATTTGTAAAATCTCTTGGATTGTGGAATCAAACGGATCTTCCTTTTGATTTAACTCAGGCACCAGCGTTCGCAGTGTATACAACATATCTAGCTTCTCTTTGCTCCTCTCTAGACTAAATTTGTTACCTCTTAAAAATCCGAGAAGCCATTGATCCGCTAAAAAAGTGTCATCTATATAATTCTATACTTATGTTAAAATAAGTAATTGCCAAGTTAACAAAACTCGGTTAGTAATTAATTTTGTTATAGAGTTGTGTCAGCACGAGGAATAGCTAAAAGTCATCTATGTATGTCTGAATCAACCCAGTTACTTCACACAGAAATTCGTGAGCGATGGTTTCAGCATGGCCACAGCACGGCCCTTAGAGAACTCGTTTCGCTTACATAAGAAATTTTAAGTCAAGTTGTTAATTTAAACAAAGTTCGTTGCGTTTTCTCGGGAGTCTTTTGTGACTTTTTACCTATTAATTAATTAAACACGGAAATCAAAATCACAGGCGTCATCTGATACGTAAAATGTGTATTATGATTATGTTAGTTATAACTGCTATGCCTTTTCTATGTTTTTATACGACTGCCTGAAAAAAGGAGTATGTTGTTTTCAGGGTTCATGTATGTATGTATGTATGTATGTATGTATGTATGTATGTATGTATGTTTGTATGTATGTATGTATGTATGTATGTATGTATGTATGTATGTGAGTTTGTATATTCCACCATAACTTCTATACGCCTGAACCGATTTTGATAAATGAGGTATCGTTAGAATCCGTAGCTTATTTTAGGTGACAAAGGCTAGTAAAATTTAAAAAAAAATTGATGGGGTGACCATGATTCCGCAATAAAGACTAAAGTTGAAAAAAAATATTGGAAAATAAGTTTAACTATATAATCATCATCTAGAAAATGATGAGTAGATTCCAAAAATATGTAACACTATAGCTCAATATCCAGTGATTCGCAAAAAAATATCATTTAATAAAAATGAGACTAAGATTCCAAAGGTAATATGACTGTGGTATCGTTACGTAGTAGCAGTGGTAGCCGTACTTCTATTCGAGGGGGATGTTTTATTACACGACTGCCCAAAAAAGGAGTGTTATGTTTTCAGGGTTCGTGTATGTATATTATGTGTTTAATAATTTTAATTATATTCACTTGTTGTTATGTTATTTAACTCAAATTTTATTCGTATGAATAACGTCTATTAAATGACAAATACAATAAGTACAATAAATGTACAATACTTGTGAGTAACGATAAACTTACAATATGAATAACGTTTGAATTAAATATTTAAGTATATTTTATTTTTTATCCACTACAAGTTAGCCCTTGACTGCGATCTCACTTGATGGTAAGTGATGATGCAGTCTAAGATGGTAGCGGGCTAACCTGTTAGAGGCATGGCAGTTATATTAAACCCATACCCCTATTCGGTTTCTACACGGCATCGTATCGGAACGCTAAATCGCTTGGAGCCACGTTTTGCCGGCAGGGTGGTAACTAGCCACGGCCAAAGCCTCCCACCAGGCCAGACCAGGGCAAAATCCAGAAATTATAAATTCCCAAATTGACCCTGCCGGGGATCGAACCCGGGACCTCGGCAAGTTAATACAACAGCGCTACACACTGCGCCACGGAGGTCGTCAATAGATCGTATATAGATTGTAATCTAACCTTTGTTTACTTCACAAGTTATAGAATAGAATATCATCAAATTATATTCAAAAACTGCAGGTTTTAGTATATTAAAACTAGCTGATGCCCGCGACTACGCCCGCGTGGATTGAGGTTTTTTGGTTCCCGCGGGAACTCCTTAGTTTTCCGGGATAAAAAGTAGCCTATGTGTTATTCCAGACTACAAACTATCTCTGTGCCAAATTTCATCCAGATCCGTTTAGCGGCCAGCCGTTCGGGCGTGATTGAGTAACAAACATCCATCCATACATCCATTCATCCAAACTTTCGCATTTATAATATTTATTTGACTAGCTTAAGCCCGCGACCGTGTTGATCGCGTGGATTGAAGTTTTCTGGTTCTCGCGGGAACTCCTTAATTTTTCCTATGTGCTAATCCAGACTATAATATATCTCTGAGCCAGATTTCAGCCAGATCCGTTCAGCCGTTGGCGCGTGATTGAGTAACAAACATCCATACATCCATCCATACATCCATCCATCCAAACTTTCGCATTTATAATATTTATTTGATTGATTGATTAGTACATCCATCCATCCAAACTTTCGCATTTATAATATTTATTTGATTGATTGATAAGTGGAAAGTAGGAAGTAGAATAATTATTAGTATGAAATTACTCACAGGGATTGACAGACTTCAAGTGTGGCTGCTTTTTCAACCACTCTCTAAGAGCTTGGATATCTGTAGGGACTCTACTTGGCACCTCATTAAGTTCTTTCTGTGCTTTTATTTCCAGACTTGGAGACAGCTTCCGTATTGATGTCATTATGAATCTTTGAATGTATCTCTCTCTGTGGTAACGATTAACAATAAAAATATGGTATATTTAAATCATACTATACAACTTGGTTATCTGCATCTGCATAGAAGGACACAAATATGAAACAGAGTTGACCTTTAACAACACATACGGAGATATTAACACTGTAATAAAAAACTGGTATGTATAGTTATAATATTCCGGTATTCGCTAAAGAGGTGTGCTTTGCAAGGTTGAAAAACAAAAAGTTTAATTTTCGTTTTGTTGAATCTGAGAAGGTCTTCGAAAATAATCAGTTGAGGTTAGATTTGCCACACATTTTAATGGGCTAATTCGTAGTTTCCAAAGTGCATTCCCGTGTTTGTGTATTATAACTTTAACTTATAGCTTACCTGTCACTCACTCACTGTTCTCGTTTATAAATATTTTTATTTTTTATTTACCACTGTAGCAAAGGACGCTTTACTTATCCAACTACTAGACACTTAATGTGGACGCAAGAATATGAACAAGTTATATATATATAATATTATGACGGTGAGAAAAAATAATTAGTACAGGCTTATAGGTGAATATTTTGAAACAACTACCTAGTACGTTTGACTTTCATCCTAAAACATATTACATTACATAACGACGAAACGGAGACGGTAATGTGTTTGCCCTAAGAGGTTGTGCGTTTGTTTGTGCACTTTTTGTTACCATTTTCCTGGAAAACTACTGGACCGATTAATATGCGGTTTTTGTGTGATGATTTCGGTGTGATGTCTGCCAATCCGCACTCGTCCAGCTTGGTGGAGTATGGCCAAACCCTTCCCATTCCGAGAGGAGACTCGTGCTCAGCTGTGCTCAGTGAGCCGGCATTGGGTTGATATGAGAGAGAGAGAGTAGGCCAACTTATAGGTACTCTGAGATAATGTTGATGAATATTATTTCTTAGTAAGTTATTACTTTTATTTATGTGATAAGCTAGTGCCTGCGACTTCGCCCGCATGGAATAAGTTTTTTTAATTCCCATTCTCTTAATTTTAAAGCAACTCTATAATTTTCTGGGATAAAAGTCTATTTCACTCTCAAGGTCCTCAACTATAAACATGCAATAAATCACGTCGATCCGTTGCTCTGTTGAAGCGGGATTGTAGAACAAACCAACAAACAAACACACTTTCGCAGTAACAATATTAACATGATATAGTATAAAAAAGTAGTAAGTATGTATGTTTAGTGTTTATGTAGGCATAATTTATACTTTTCTTATTATTATTTTTTCTTTTAAGTACATCGACTACATGAGCTCCTTGGCCCAGTGTCATCAGCTTTGTACGCTCGAGTTAGGGCATGCAGTCGATACTGCTTCTGAGTACCGGGAATTTTCGGACCGATAGTGGCATAGAACCGGGAATTCCCGGTACTTTCGATACTTTCGATACTTTCGATACTACCATAAATTATCACAAAACAAGGCAAATACATTACAGAAAGTATGAAATAGAACAACTATTTGACATAATATATTAAATGTCGCGAATAACCATAAATTCATGATTTTTAATGAACTTTTGAACAATAATTCGCATCGTTCCAAATTTCAAACTTTTATTGTAGTTCAACGCGAAGGGCCGGCGTATAGGTTTTACATTGATAGCGTGGGACATCTTGTCTGAAAATACACTTCGAAAAGCTGTTTTTTTGTATCGTGATAAGCTTATAATTTTATTTTTATAGCAATTAAATGCCTCAATCAATTCATTACTACAAGCAGTTTTTAGAAAAAAGCCTTGAGGCTTGGTCAGAGGGACAACAAAGTGATCCTTATCATCTTTTTAATATGTAGTTCTTTTTAACCATTTATTCGTGCAAGTTCCAAATGAGAGTACAAATATATTAAAAGTGTCTCATAAATACCTACTTCTGGATTGTCTCTTACACAATCGACCAACCGATCAAACAACCAATCGACCAACCGATCGACCAACCAATCGACCAACCAATCAACCATTCGATCGAATAACCAATCGATCGACCAACCAATCGACCAACCGGTCGATCGAATAACCAACCGATCAACCAACCAATCAACCAATTAATCGTACAACCAATCGACCAACCGATCGACCAACCGATCGACCAACCAATCAACCAACCGATCGACCAACCAATCTACCAACCAATCGGACAACCAATCGACCAACCTATCGACCAGCCAACCGACCAACCAATCGGACAACCAATCGGCCAACCAATCGGACGGCCAATGAACCGATCGATCAAACCAATCGACCAACCGATCGACCAACCAATCGACCAACCAATCAACCATTCGATCGAATAACCAATCGATCGACCAACCAATCGACCAACCAATCGGCCATTGGATCGAATAACTAACCGATCAACCAACCAATCAACCAAATAATCGGACAACCAATCGACCAACCGATCGACCTACCGTTCGACCAACCAATCAACCAACCAATCGTCCAACCGATCGATTAAACCAATCGACCAACCGATCGACCAACTAATCGACCAACCGATCGTAAAACCAATCGACCAACCGATCGACCAACCAATCTACCAACCAATCGTCCAACCGATCGATCAAACCAATCGACCAACCGATCGACCAACTAATCGACCAATTAATCGGACAACCAATCGACCAACCGATCGACAAACCGATCGACCAACCAATCGACCAACCGATCGACCAACCAATCTACCAACCAATCGGACAACCAATCGACCAACCTATCGACCAGCCAACCGACCAACCAATCGGACAACCAATCGGCCAACCAATCGGACGGCCAATGAACCGATCGATCAAACCAATCGACCAACCGATCGACCAACCAATCGACCAACCAATCAACCATTCGATCGAATAACCAATCGATCGACCAACCAATCGACCAACCAATCGGCCATTCGATCGAATAACTAACCGATCAACCAACCAATCAACCAATTAATCGGACAACCAATCGACCAACCGATCGACCTACCGATCGACCAACCAATCAACCAACCAATCGTCCAACCGATCGATCAAACCAATCGACCAACCGATCGCCCAACTAATCGACCAACCGATCGCACAACCAATCGACCAACCGATCGACCAACCAATCTACCAACCAATCGTCCAACCGATCGATCAAACCAATCGACCAACCGATCGACCAACTAATCGACCAACCGATCGAACAACCAATCGACCAACCGATCGACCAACCAATCTACCAACCAATCGGACAACCAATCAACCAACCTATCGACCAGCCAACCGACCAACCAATCGGACAACCAATCGGCAAACCAATCGGACGACCAATGAACCGATCGATCAAACAAATTGACCAACCGATCGACCAACCAATCGACCATTCGATCGAATAACCAACCGATCAACCAACCAATCAACCAATTAATCGGACAACCAATCGACAAACCGATCGACCAACCGATCGACCAACCAATCGACCAACCGATCGACCAACCGATCAACCAACCAATCAACCAACCAATCGTCCAACCGATCGATCAAACCAATCAACCAACCGATCGACCAACTAATCGACCAATCGATCGACCAGCCAACCGACCAACCAATCGGACAACCAATCGGCCAACCAATCGGGCGGCCAATGAACCGATCGATCAAACCAATCGACCAACCGATCGACCAACCAATCGACCAACCAATCAACCATTCAAACGAATAACCAATCGATCGACCAACCAATCGACCAACCAATCGGCCATTCGATCGAATAACCAAACGATCAACCAACCAATCAACCAATTAATCGGACAACCAATCGACCAACCGATCGACCAACCGATCGACCAACCAATCAACCAACCAATCGTCCAACCGATCGATCAAACCAATCGACCAACCGATCGACCAACTAATCGACCAACCGATCGAACAACCAATCGACCAACCAATCGACCAACCTATCGACCAGCCAACCGACCAACCAATCGGACAACCAATCGGCCAACCAATCGGACGGCCAATGAACCGATCGATCAAACCAATCGACCAACCGATCGACCAACCGATCGACCAACCAATCAACCATTCAATCGAATAACCAATCGCTCGACCAACCAATCGACCAACCAATCGGCCATTCGATCGAATAACCAACCGATCAACCAACCAATCAACCAATTAATCGGACAACCAATCGACCATCCGATCGACCAACCGATCGACCAACCAATCAACCAACCAATCGTCCAACCGATCGATCAAACCAATCGACCAACCGATCGACCAACTAATCGACCAACCGATCGAACAACCAATCGACCAACCGATCGACCAACCAATCTACCAACCAATCGGACAACCAATCGACCAACCTATCGACCAGCCAACCGACCAACCAATCGGACATCCAATCGGCCAACCAATCGGACGGCCAATGAACCGATCGATCAAACCAATCGACCAACCGATCGACCAACCAATCGACCGGTTGGTCGATTGGTTGGTCCATTCGATCAAATAACCAATCGATCGACCAACCAATCGACCAACCAATCGGCCATTCGATCGAATAACCAACCGATCAACCAACCAATCAACCAATTAATCGGACAACTTAATAAATAATAAATAATAAATAAATAAAGTTTTTATTGCGTTACATTCTTGTTCTCAAATAACATTTTATAATATTGGATTTTTTTTAAAAAACTTAAGGACTAACAAAAACACAATGGGTCGCAAACTCAGCCTTGTGCTGGGTATTGGCAGCAATACCCAGCGCTGATTTTCAGTTTGCTCCCTACAGCAATTCTTACAAACTAATACGCCGCCCGCTACGCTAGTATCATAATAATAATAATAATATATACAATTTGATATTTTTGCAAAGTAATACTGATCTTTTGAAACTAACAACTTTCTTAAATAATGAAATATTATTGTACACAGGTATAATTATTATACTGCACAATGATGAAGGAGATAAGTATATATTTTTATATAAGTACAGCTGTTATGCGGTCATATAGTTACAAAAACAACAGAATTTATAGAACCGCAGGAATAACATTAATTTAACTTAACTTAATTAAAATTAATTAAAATTAACTTATCGACCAACCGATCGACCAACCGATCGACCAACCAATCGACCAACCGTTCGACCAACCGATCAACCAACCAATCAACCAACCAATCGTCCAACCGATCGATCAAACCAATCAACCAACCGATCGACCAACTAATCGACCAACCGATCGAACAACCAATCGACCGACCGATCAACCAATCAATCAACCAATTAATCGGACAACCAATCTACCAACCAATCGACCAACGCATCGACCAACTAATCGACCAACCGTCCGACCAGCCAATCAACCAACCGATCGGATAACCAATCGACCAACATATCGACCAACCAATCGACCAACCAATCGACCAACCAATCGGACAACCAATGAACCGATCGATCAAACCAATCGACCAACCGATCTACCAACCAATTGACCAACCGATCAACCAACCGATCGAACAACCAATCGACCAAACATCGACCAACCGATCGACCAACCAATCGACCAACCGATCGACCAACCGATCAACCAACCAATCAACCAACAAATCGGAAATTTAACGGAAAAACGCTGAGCATTTTAGAGAATTATGAATTCTTCCCCTCTGCCGTTGGTGTCAATGACAGTAGAGTCAAAAATCAAAATTTAGCAGCCATAATCCTGGTGCTTATGCCACCATTTATGGTAATATTTTATATTACAGTAAACCCAGTCATTCAATTTTCTTTCTTTTTTTTTGAAACTTTGAACTACTTTGAACTGAAATATAATACGATTATCAGAGTAGCATAATTAATCTACTGTAACTCATTAAAGCAGAACAAATTTTATTGGAGTGACAGATTCATCAATTAATTGATCTTCAAAAAAGCTGGTAAATAATATTTAGAAACACTAAGTATAAATACTCAAAGTAAAAATAGGATTTTTTATACTGTTTTATAGGAATTTGTGATCCTAAAATACAGTGTAGTGAACGAAGTTCTTGTTACATTCAGAAATAGAAGTAATCTATTTAATTCGAGTCTCGAAAGTATCAAAAGTAGTTTTGTTTTGTTTTTGTTAGTAGTTTTGTGGTGTGGAGAACCGGGACTGAAAATATTCAGAAGTCTCGGGAATTCCCGGTACTTTTGATACCGGTAATTCCCGGTAGCATGCCCTAGCTCGAGTTGCTTTTAAAACATCACTTTAGTGATAAGGCATTAGGTACCACAGTTTCCTGTTTTCTGTTTTGTATGCATAATTTTGTACCTACTTAAGTGTTAAGATGCAGACTTATACTTAACACTAGATGATGCCCGCGACTTCGTCCGCGTGGATTGATGTTTTTTGATTCACGCGGGAACTCTTCAATTTTCCGGGATAAAAAGTAGCCTATGTCCTTCCCCGGGGTGTAATCTATCTTTGTACCAAATTTCATCAAAATCGTTTGAGTATTCGGCTTTAAAAGCGTAGCAGACAGACAGACAGATAGACACACTTTCGCATTTATAATATTAGTATGGATAGTATGGAAGTATGGATACTATTACCTATTCTGTGCTTATACTACGACTACTATGATAGGCTGACTGGCTACATCTAGTGCGATAGCAGAATACTAAAGTGCAACAAAAACCAGTTAAATAAACTTTTATTTTACAATAACAATAAATCAATCGATGTCTAGCTTGCGAAAAGATCCTTCATTACTGTGATCATCATCCTTGGCTTTGCTACTTCGTTTGGATTCATCTGTACCGAACTGCATCTCTTGTTCCAACCATGGCTTATATTCTTGAATTTTAGCTGCCCAATAATCTGTAAGGTAAAAAAAAATCGTGTGAAGTTAACACAAATTCGTCGTTTATGTTAGGGAGTACTTAGCAGTAGGGCGATATCATCCTTTATTTTAATTTAAAAGAAGTGTCCCAACTTCTCAAGTGCCAGAAAACCAGTATTGGAACAGTAAGTAAGTGTTGCCAGCGATGCTGATATTTGACCCGTATTCCTGACAAGACGGGTCAATGGTAATAAATAATCGAGTTAACGACCAATCCTACTAATATTATTCTTAAAATAAACAGTATTCTCGTATAACTTTGTTATTATTTAAAAATAATAACAAAGTTATACGAGACTTAAATTCTTTTGTACTTACATACTCATAATATAATATGTAGTATAAGTAGGTACGTGTAATGTTGAGTGAAGTCGTAAATACATAAGTTAATGTAGTAACGTAGAGGCTATAAACGTTTTTATGTATATACTATGCATTTTAATAGGTTTCTTTTTGGTTAATAATATTATAAATACGAAAGTTTGGATGGATGTATGGATGGATGGATGTATGGATGTTTGTTACTCAATCACGCCCTAACAGCTTAACGGATCTGGCTGAAATTTGGCACAGAGATAGATTATAGTCTGGAATAGCATATACTTTTATCCCGGAAAATGAAAGAGTTCCCGCGGGAACCAAAAAACCTCAATCCACGCGTACGAAGTCGCGGGCATCAGCTAGTTTGGTTTATATCCTAAAAATCTTGTACCTAAATAAGATGATAACGAGGAGTTTACTTACCAATCAATTCATTTACTGTTCCACCGCTGCCGCCATATTCTACTGGTATAACTTCTTTTGGTAACGTTTTCACCAAATCCTCGTTAGATTTGTATATTCTTAACTAAAAATGTTAACGTACTATTATTTTAAAGTGCCCAGGTAGTTGAAAGTCCTAAACTAAAGTAGTTATTCATGACTTGGTACATAGGCATCAAAACCATCAGCAGGGTAATTTACGAATGAAAGTGGTGTTTTGTGAGTTTTCCTCATATACATATGGCGTTAGTTAAACAAAAGCGACGCGACGTGGCTCTGGCATCCATTTTCCATACAGGAAGGAATATGGCGCCATATTATAGGCGCCATATAATATAAATATAGTTATATTTTTTAAGACTGTTTATTGAGATTTTGAGATGATATATTATGTCTCTCGACGTTAGACCGCAATGTCCATGTGGCTGTAGTATACCTTTATAGGTATAGGTACTTACCTAGCCTAGCCCCAAGTCCCATCGTATGCATTTTTACAAGGTGCTGAAGTGGCTAGATGACATTAAATCCAAGTCTGTGAGGGATGTAATGGCTAGGGTTGCCAACCGTACTATAAACTATAGTACCTATTGTACTGCATTTCGGGTCTGCGTACTATAAATTTTTGAAGAAGTACATACTAGTACGCAACAATACTATTTAAAAAAAAATGAGCTTTTGATTTACATTAATTTAAAAAGGACACTTATTTTTAGACAAAAAATTGTTGAAAAATGCAAAAAGTGCAAATAAATATAGTTTTTACAAAAAAATTAAGTCTACTTCGTCTCGTTCGTAATAGTATTCGTCTGTTTTTTGCGTTTTCCATAAAATACTATTTTTTTGAAGTGCACTATATTTTTATAGCTTAGTTTGAAAAATACTATATTTCGCTGAAGAAATGTTGGCAACCCTAGTAATGGCCCAACAATGGTCCTGATAATACGTTGAATTATTTAAAAAAACTCACTCTCTGTCTAGCTTTTTTGCCCAAAAAGCCAGAAATAAGCTTAAAAATTATTTCTATCCCGGCCGGAACATTGACATGATGACTGCCTTTCAAACGTAGTGGCAAGGAATCCTGGACATCAAAACATAATTTAAACATGCAGTCAAAAATCTGATTCTGTTTTTTCTTCGAGTATACGGAAGAGTATTTCTATATTATGAGTTAGTAAACTATTTTAGCATAATAACAATACTATATTACAATAAATAAAAATACACAATTAACATAAATTAAACTTAATGCAATGGCTAATGGCTACTGCTATTTTTTATATTATTGAAACAAGAATAACAGTAAGTATTCTTGTTTTTAATACCTATACCTACCTACCACCACCACCACTACAGCCCATTAACGTCCCACTGCTGGGCACAGGCCTCCACTCTCATACGAGAGAGGAATTTAGAGCTTAGACCCACCACGCTGCTCCAATGCGGGTTGGCGGGCTTTAACGACTATTATCATGTTAATGATAATAACCGGGACCGACGGCTTAACGTGCTCTCCGAGGCACGGGGGTGAAACACCGCCAACTTCCTAACTCCGGGCTAGTGCTGAGAATTTCTAGTCAGAAAAACCCAACACTTATTATGGCCCGACCCGAGACTCGAACCCGGGACCTCGTCGGCCGCAGTCGAACGTGGTAACCACTAGACCAACGAGGCAGCTACCTACCTACTGATAGTACTAATTGCATGCCTAGTTTGTCTAGTGGTTAGCATGTTCGACGACGGATGACGAGGTCCCGGGTAGGCCTATTAAGTATTGTGTTTTTCTGACAAGAAATTCTCAGTAGGTACATGCACGAATTTAGGAATTAAAGTAAAGCCTGCACCTGATCTCTCTCCGGTCGTGTCAGATTTTCCGTCCCATCACTCTATGAGAGTAAGGGAATAGAGAGTGCATCTGTGTTTGATCTCTTTAGAGATTCCTAGTCGAGAGGCGGACACCTATCTACCACGAGCTTAAGTAACCATTGCGCAGTATGTAAAGGTATTTTGGGTGGTAACCACTTATGTAATTTGTTGCAATTTTTCGAGGATTAGGACTCGTATGTTTATATTCTAACGAATTGTTTTTGTCAAGTGTTTTTAAATTCATTCATATTAAATGTAAAAGTATCCCTGTCTGTCTATCTGCTGCGCTTGAACAGCTCATCTTTTCAAACGATTGGAATTTCGGAAGATGAGGGGGTGGAATGTCGAAAATTCCTTCCTAGATACACCTCTAGGGTACCTACTCAAAGAATATTCTCTCAAAATTTCAAATTACATTCCGGGTTTCATCCCCTCTCCCAAGGAAACCGTGGTGAATTTCGGGATAAAAAGTATCCAGTGGCCTACCTCGTAGCACCTATGAACTCTAATCATGCCAAGTTTCATTTGAATTCATTCGATAGTTTCGACGCGATGCGCGGCCAAGATAGACAAAAATTAAAAAAAAATATTTTTGGCTTCAGTATCGATTATAGATTTTAAAATAAAAAAATTTAAAATATCTTCAATTAAAGAATTGAGACCTCCACTACAGCCCATAAACTCCCACTGGCCATAACTCTCATAGGAGAGAGGGAATTAGAGTTTAGACCCACCACGCTACTCCAATGCGGGTTGGCGGGCTTTGACGACTATTATCACGTTAGTGATAAAACCTGGGACCGACGGATTAACGTGCTCAATTGGAATTGGACCTGTTACAGTTTTACTATATGTATAGATAGTATTTTTACCTGACTAACGGCAACAAGTTTTTTCAATAAGCTTGGGCTAGCCTGCACCAGATGATTGAGAGTTACAGTTTCATAATCGACCACTATCATGGTGCCCATCACTGTCGCAGTGTCGTTTTCCATAACTAAAATCTGCGAAAATTTTTAAACAATAGATCATGTAGGTACATGTAAGTAGTTATTATGCAACCATTAATTCATAAACTCCTATTTATTACTATCACTACCACTACAGCCCATTACAGTCCTATAGCCCACTACATTCCCACTGCTGGGCACAGGCCTTCACTCTCATAGGAGAAAGGGATCCTATGAGATCCCTTTCTCCTATGAGATCCGCGCTGCTCCAATGCGGGTTGGCGGGTTATCACTATCTCTACTAATATCAATAAAAAATCGATTATAACAATGTTTATAAAGAAGATGTTTAATTATAATGGACTAGTCAAATAAATCAGTTATCAGCCGTTCTGGCGTGATTGAGTAACTAAACACCCACCCATCCATCCAAACTTTCGCATTTATAATATAAGTAGGTATAGAAGTTTAAATATCCTCACGACAGGTTAAACCACCACCACCACCACTACAGCCCATTAACGTCCCACTGTTGGGCACGGGCTTCCACTCTCATAGGAGAGTGGGAATTAGAGCTAAGACCCACCACGCTGCTCCAATGCGGGTTGGCGGGCTTTAACGACTATTATCATGTTAGTGATAATAACCGGGACCGACGGCTTAACGTGCTCTCCGAGGCACGGGGGTGAAACACCGCCAACTTCCTAACTCCGGGCTAGTACTGAGAATTTTCTGGTCAGAAAAACCCAACACTTAACTATGGCCCGACCCGGGACCTCGTCGGCCGCAGTCAAACATGCTAACCACTAGACCAACGAGGCAGTTACACGGTACAGGTTAAACGGTAACATAATATTGCTGCTATAAAAATTACCGTACCTGTACTAAATAATAGAGAATGCACATGATATCCGCAACATTATTCTTCTGAGGGTCGTACTCTCCCGCTCGTATTAGAATGATACAGGGGTGTAGAACATCTTTCGGCTGTCGCATGATAAGGCAGGTCCTGTAAAAATTTAATTGTGAATTTCCAATCATCAACGCCAGATTTCATCATTGCTTTTAATTTGAAAGATTAGTTTTTTAAATACTTGCTCAATGTCTTGCAAGCTTTTACTTTCAATTTTAAACGGAGAGTAAAGAGGAGGACACATTGTAGATAAAATTAAGTCTCTTGACTAGCACGAGAGTTTCCCATACAACGTAGACCTGCACCAAGAAAGGATTTAGAGGTATTCCAAAGGCGATTTTTTAAAAGATAACCTAAATCCACGCGGACAAATTCGACTTCAATTCTTGACTTGGAATCTCACCTGATGGAAAATGATGATGCTGTCTAAGATGGTAGCGGGATAAAATGTTAGGGCAGTTATACTTTTTTTTTATCCACTACAAGTTAGCCCTTGACTGCGATCTCACCTGATGGTAAGTGATGATGCAGTCCAAAATGGTAGCGGGCTAACCTGTTAGGGGCATGGCAGTTATACCCCTACCCCATACCCCTATTCGGTTTCTACTCAGCATCGTACCGGAACGCTAAATCGCTTGGTGGTAGCCACGGCCGAAGCTTCCCACCAGGCCAGACCAGGGAAATTCAGAAATTATAAATTTCCAAACCCTGCCGGGGATCGAACCCGGGACCTCCGCACGTTAAGGCAACAGCGCTCAGCACTGCGCCACGGAGGTCGTCAAAATATTAAAATATTAAAGCCATACATACCCCTAGTCGGTTTCTACACGGCATCGTACCGGTAAACTAAATCGCTTTGCGGTACGTCTTTACCGGTAGGGTTGTAATACTAGCCACGGTCAAATCCTAACACTAAACTAGACCAGAGAAAATTTAGAAATTTTATATTCCGATTCCCATATGGACCCTGCCGGGATCGAACCCGGGACCTCCCACGATAAGACAACTGCGCTCAACACTGCGCCAGGGAGGTCGTCAAATATAGTATCAAATAAATATTATAAATGCGAAAGTTTGGATGGATGTATGGATGTATGGATGTATGGATGTTTGTTACTCAATCACGCGCCAACGGCTGAACGGATCTGGCTGAAATTTGGCACAGAGATAGAATATAGTCTGGAATAGCACATAGGCTATGTTATGTTAGGATTTGTTCTACGCAACTCTCGGGAGTTCCATAGTCCTTTAGTAATACGGCTACTATACTACGCTCTTGTCCGAAGCAAACTGGAAACAAGCGCCTGCGTCTGGCACCCGTATGAGAAAAAGTATGGGCTCATATTAGAAAAAGTGCAAAAGGCCTTCCTGAGATATACCTTTACAAACGTTGCCATGGATATTACCCATTCTTGTATCCAACAAAATATTTTAGGTTGCTTGTGTTTCAACTCCTTGGATGTCAGACGCACCTGCGACCAGCTAAAAATTATGTGCCAAATTTTGCGAGGAGACGTAGATGCTCCAGATCTTCATGCCCAACTGTGTCGCATCTGGGCCCCAAAAATTCATAATCTTTGCCCACGGAGGAATAAGTTGTTCGTTGTCCCATATTGTCGCACTGTTGCCCGCGCTATGGCACCTATCCCGCGTTCATTGGCGTCGTTCAACACGCTCTTGGACAAGAATGCTCAATGGGATCCATTCAATGACAAGTGAACAACCCTGGTTTTTGAATTGTTATGTTACTCTGAGAGCTTAGAATAACCTTGTTTATAATAGCATTATTGTTGATGTTCTTCTTCTTCTTTTTAACTTTTATTTTTATTACCTTCTTAATTGTTAATAATCATCTAGTTAGTGTAAGTGGCATTGCCGTCCTGATTAGATGTAAATAAATAAAATAAATAAATAAATGAACACAGTGCCTTACCCTAGCCTCAAAAATTCCATAAAACTCTCTTCTGTTGGCTTAAGCCTCAATGTAACCTCTGGTGCTGTAGTTCGCAAAGTGTAAAATAAATCTAGTTTAGCTTTAGTCCGCTCTAAACTAAACTTGCATCCTCTAAGTATCGCAATTAGCCATTGATCATCTGAAAAAATCGTGTTAATGCTGTTAGTAAAGCGGTCACTCATTTTTTCAACGATTCTCGAGCACTGAATGCTGAGAGATCCACGGATCGATTCTCGGCTCGGTGATTCTCGGCAAGGGAGTTAATATGCGCTTTAAGCGGGGAGGAGCCAGCCAGCCATCATTTATTTTTTAGAAATATAAATGATGCTATTCAAAGCATCTTCCTTTCCTTTATACAAGGTTAAAAAAGGAGGATGCTACCACTAGGTTTAGTTCGTAAATATCTCGAAGAGATTTATTTCTTCACGATCACGTTACTTAATGCCTGTTTTAAGTAAACTGAATTACATCTAAATCGGTGTATAAGTAAGTCGTTGGGTTGATTGAATTCGAGGCTTCCAAAACTCTAAAAGATCTTGATTTACTATGGACACAGCAATGATCTGAGGGTCTTACTGCTAGATGTACGAGTAGCACGTGCCATTTTAAAGAAATATTGAATGTTATAAGTAGAGAGAGGTGTAGATGCTTAGGGACCGCGGTCAGGTTGGATACAATATGTTTCGCTTTTATCTATTTAAATTATCTTTTCATCCCACCATCTCGGAAAGAGTAATTTTACTCTTCGATATCTGCATGCAAAAGCCGTTATTATCCTCTTGAGGATAAAGTAAATTGAATTTAGAACATCGTGTGTACGTTAGTAAATATCACTCGTCTATGAAGTTTGTCAATTCAAAACATCATTAAAACCTATAGTTTTATTTCTATCTCTATGGTGCCGAATTTCCATACAACCGTTTTTAATTTGTTAAAAACTCACACTCGTAACCTTCTTGGTGTACTTTTTTAATTAGCTTTGCGCGCACCATTTTCTTTCACGTCATGTCATTTCCTCGCTGAGGTGGGATGAAAAGTTACGTGTTGCACTCGAGTGAAAAGATTTTTCACCTCGTGCTCTTTTGATTCCCTCGCTGACGCTCAGGATTCTTTTAGAATCCTTCGCTTGCTCGGTCATCAAAATTGAGCACGCGGTTAAAAAGCAACTTTTTATACGACTGCCTGAAAAAAGGAGTATATTGTTTTCAGGGTTCATGTATGTATGTTATGTATGTATGTATGTGAGTTTGTATATTCCACTATGACTTCTATACGCCTGAACCGATTTTGATAAATGAGGTATCGTTAGAATCCCTAGCTTATTCCAGGTGACATAGGCTAGTAAAACTTTTAAAAAAATTGATGGGGTTACCATGGTTCCGCATTAAAGACTAAAGTTGAAAAAAAAAATTCGAAAATAAGATTAACTATATAACCATCATCTAGAAAATGACGAGTAGATTCCAAAAATATATAACACTATAGTTCAATATCCAGTGATTAAAAAAAAAAAATTGTGAATAAGATTCCAAAGGTGATTAATGACTGTGGTATCGTAACGTAGTAGCAGTGGTAGCCGTACTTCCATTCGAGGGGGATTTTTTATAACAAGACTGCCCAAAAAAGGAGTGTTATGTTTTCAGGGTTCGTGTATGTATGTGTGTCTACGGCAGAGCAGTCGTATTTTTATACGACTGCCTGAAAAAAGGAGTATATTGTTTTCAGGGTTCATGTATGTATGTATGTATGTATGTGAGTTTGTATATTCCACCATAACTTCTATACGCCTGAACCAATTTTGATAAATGAGGTATCGTTAGAATCTCTAGCTTATTCCGGGTGACATAGGCTAGTAAAATTTAAAAAAAAAATGATGGGGTGACCATGGTTCCGCATTAAAGACTAAAATTGAAAAAAAATATTCGAAAATAAGATTAACCATAATATAATCATCATCTAGAAAATGATGAGTAGATTCCAAAAATATATAACACTATAGTTCAATATCCAGTGATTCACAAAAAAATATCATTTAATAAAAATGTGAATAAGATTCCAAAGGTAATTAATTAATAATTAATGACTGCCCAAAAAAGGAGTGTTATGTTTTCAGGGTTCGTGTATGTATCTGTGTCTACGGCAGAGCAGTCGTATTTTTTAATAATTTTGATTACATTCACTTGTTTAATAATTTTAATTATATTCACTTGTCACTCTTGTATAACAAATAACTATTTAATATCTTCTAGTTTATCGGTAAAGGCATGGTGACGTGATCGTTGCATGCCTGAGAGTTCTCCATATACTTCTTACACTATAGATAGTCACCTATATTGACTTACAATATTATGTATTAGCTTATTATATTTACCTGTTCTTGCTTTTAAATGATTTTGTTTCGAAATCCATTCCTTTAATTTTCTCAAGTCATTTTCCACTTCCTGAGAGTTCTCGTTTAGCTCATTTTTGGCTATTTCAGCCAACTCTGGATTCAGTTTGCGTATCATTGTTTTTAAATCTGAAAATTAATTAAGTAGGTACTAGATGATGCCCGCGACTTCGTCCGCGTGGATTAAGCTTTTGTATTCCCGCGGGAACTCTTGAATTTTCCGGGAAAAAATGTAGCCTATGTCCTTCCCCAGGATACATCCTATCCCTGTACCAAATTTCATCAAAATTGGTTTAACAAGTGGGCCGTGAAAACGTAGCAGACAGACAGACAGACATTCTTTCGCATTCATAATATTAGTATGGAAGTATCGATGATATGGAAGTATGAATTATAATTTTGTAACAAAGTTACTAAGTGGCTCGCTCTGCCTGAAATATTGTTACATAGAATGGATGATTGCTTTCCTGGATGGCCTTTGATTTATGTATGGACACATTTATATTAATAAAAACAAAACATAATAATGTAATGAACTCGATATTATATCACAACAACTCTCAAGAAGCTCTCAAGGCTACAATCACATCTGCGGGCAATTTTCTTGGAGATAGTTACATATTATTAGAATTTGTGAAAGATAATAGGTAACTACATTTATTCAATCTTACTAATATTATAACTGCGAAAGTTTGGATGGATGTATGGATGGGTGTATGGATGTTTGTTACTCAACCACGCGCCAACGGCTGAACGGATCTGGCTGAAATTTGGAGATAGATAGCACAGTCTGGAATAGCACATTGGCTACTTTTTATCCCGGAAAATTAAGGAATTCCCGCGGGAACCAAAAACCTCAATCCACGCGGACGTAGTCGCGGGCATCAGCTAGTTGTAACATAATTTATGTTCAATAATGCTTGCCTATTCGTTGACATATTATTTGATATTTAGTATTTACATAAACCACCAAAATAAAAATTATATGCACTAATAATTATTGTACCTACTTGCAATTTCTCCTCATTCTGAGGCTCATTTCAAGTAAAGCGACTAGTTCCCATTCCTAATGAATAAATCCATATTATCCATATTATTTCCAAATTAATATTATAAATGCGAAAGTGTGTCTGTCTGTCTGTCTGTCTGCTACGCTTTCACGGTCCAACATCTCAACCTATTTTGATGAAATTTGGTACAAAGTTAGGTTACATCCCAGGGAAGGACATAGGCTACTTTTTATCCCGGAAAATTAAGGAGTTCCCGAGGGAATCAAAAAACTTTAAACACGCGGACGGAGTCGCGGGCATCAGCTAGTTTAAAATATACGAGCATAAGACGTGATCAGCATTAGTTTCTAATCTCTAACCGTATACTAAGATATGAATAAATAGAAGCTGATTCTAAATCACCATCAAGCAAGATCAGCCTTATAGAGTAGATATTCGTCGGTAGGTAATACTGTAATAGGTAGGTATATTTACCAAAATATAGACTAATCAGGCCTTTGGTGCACAGCTGTTTAGTTAATTTTGCACTAGGATTAAAACGAAACGATCACTCAATAATATGGTTTAAATACGTTTGATAAAATATGGTTGCGAATTAAACACAACTTGTTTTCAGCTACGTGTGAGTTTATCAGTAATAAAATGTACAATGTGTCGTACTAAGCAAGTTAAACAATGTAATTTAACGATAGCTAAACTGACTCGTGGATATAGCTCGCACCGTCGAGCGGTTATCAATGTTATCGGTTCATATCGCTTGCCAATCGAATTGTAGGTACTACCTACCTTCCAAAATTATGTTGCCGAGGCATGTTATGTAGATACAAAACTGATTGTTTGGTGTATCACAATGTCGTCTTTTTCCAATTGCAACGCAAACTAGCAGAACCGAGTATTTATTGCTGACAAGTTTTATTTACTTTTTGATAACAGCAACGAACCCTAGCGGCAAATCGGGGCACGTGTCCTCCATGTTAATTATTACACTTACAGATTTAAACAATACACAGTAACTCGCTCCTTTGAATCCGTAGGTCTTAATTAAATATGGATTAAGATAAAAATTCTTTCCAAAAAACCGAGTTCCGAAGTTAAGAATTTTTATTTTTAACTTTTTAGTGCACTCTTAATCCCCACGGCTTAGGAGTGCAGTACCCTGCAGCATCAGAGTTGAGGAGTTGGGACTTGGGTTTAAGTATGAAGTCGTTGCTTGACACCTACAATATGAATTCCCCATTTAAAAAATCCTAAATCGCTATTTTTAAGGAGTTCTGTACCCTGCAGCATCAGGGTTGAGGAGTTGGGACTCAGAGTTGAATCGTATACACGTGACTGTGACTTGATATCTACTATATGAATTCACCATCAAAACTTCCTAACTCCCTAGTTTTGAGTCGTAGGTATACCTACAGCATCATGATTGAGGATTTGGAGTCACTTTTATTAATTTGGATTTTTATGGGACCACCTCGCGAGCTTCCTCTAACCACTGAAAAAAAAATTTCAAATCTGTTTGGAAACCACGGAGATAATTATGCTGTAACATACCTACATTAAAAAAAAAACGCGCCGATTGAGAACCTCATCCTTTTTACAGATCAAGCTTCTTTGGAATGCACTGAAATTATATTTTCAATACACTTACTCGAAAAATGCACTTACTGCAGAGACAGTCAACAGAGCTTGTAAGTTAAATTTACTGCCCTCGTGCGGTAAATTTGCAGTTTTTTTTTTAATTTTTGTTCCACGTTACTTCTAAATAAAAAGATTTCTTGCAAGAAGGTTCATAATGATATTGACTTTGTATAATAGAAAACCTGAATTGATGAAATTAATTCATAAAATAAAAAAACTAATATAATTAATTAAAATTGTTTTAAGTTTTATAAATCATAAAAGTAAAGGCTGAATAGTCCAAGATGGGAGTCGAGAAATAGAACCTAGAGCCATGAATCTAATAAAAAAAAACGCAATTACAACAACGCGCCGTAGTCTATACTATATCGCTATTTTTAAAAGTCATTGAGTATTTCTTATAAATTATTAAATAATTTATGTGGTTTATGTGATGTGGAATAATAAAATTAAATCAAAAATTAGGTATTTTAGATGTGAGAAAAAATTAGCCGCCTAAAATCTCATAATAAGAAACTCGAGTTTTATTTTCAAGTTTTCTCACAAATGTATTGAAAAATATCGTGTGATACACGGGCGTTAAGGTTTTAACAAACTCGTGACGATGGTCAGCCCTCGACTAGCGTCATCGGACTGACATTTGTCAACTCGTATGTAAAAACCTTCTTACCGCTCTTATATCACAAACTACTATTTAAGTCTTTTATCCATCGAAATAGAGTTTATACATCAATGCTTTATTCCTATTCAGAATTTGCAACACAAAAGCAAGGTAAGTAAATTTACCTTCGAAATCTAAATAGCGACAGATTAAAAAAAATACATTTTATGTAACACCAAATTGTACGTGACTTCTACAAAATTATCACAAGTCTACTGGAGTACTAAACTATAAACTTCAGTCCGAAACTTCGAGGTTATAAGTCATATTGAAAGGTGGTTTACCTTTCACAAACGGTCTGGCAATTCGGCGTTAGCAAGAAAAGATTGCAATTATTTTGCTATTATATTAAAAATTACAATTATTCTGCTATTATTGTCAAGACAATCTTGCATTGTAAAGTCGACATCTCCTGATGATGCTCCGGTGTCGGGGCGAAACGTGCGTCGAGAATAGTATAAAAGTCTTGTGTGGTGGTGCATGTGAGTGGTGGTGGCATTGCTTGCTTGGGAACTTGGCTTTCTTGCTTGGTTGGAATGGTAAACGATGCTTCGCTTCTAACTGGATGCTTCCATTACCATTCCATACAGAATTTTTTCTGTTGGCGGATGGATGGATGGATGGCGGAGAACCATTGCATTCCATACAAATTTTTTTCTGTTGGCGGATGGATGGATGGATGGCGGAGAACCATTGCATTCCATACAGAATTTTTTTCTGTTGGCGGATGGATGGATGGATGGCGGAGAACCATTGCATTCCATACAGAATTTTTTCTGTTGGCGGATGGATGGATGGATGGCGGAGAACCATTGCATTCCATACAGAATTTTTTCTGTTGGCGGATGGATGGATGGATGGCGGAAAACCATTGCATTCCATACAGAATTTTTTCTGTTGGCGGATTATAGCAAAATAATTGTAATCTTTTCTTGCTAAATCATGAACTTCCGCAAAGTAACGCCTGATTCTATCAAATTCGGCGTTAGTTTCATTCAATTCAAAAGAATATATGTAAGTAAAAATAGAACTACTAAACCATGACTGAAGTTTACTTACTTACAAAACGAATTTTCATTTAGTTGGTATGATCACTTGCAATAAGCAAAATATTCAACGATGTAAGGAATATAGATTAACTACATGATGCCCGCGACTTCGTCCGAAAGGATTAAGGTTTTGCGATTCCAGCGGGAACTCTTTGATTTTCCGGGATAAATAGCTCGTATAAGATATACTCCGAAGACTATGTCCTTCCCCGGGACGCAATCTACCTATTTCTGTACCAAATTTTGTCAAAATCGGTTGACGAAATGGGCCAGGAAAGCGCAGTAGACAGACAAAGTAGACAGACAGCTAGACAGGCTTCTTTTTATCCCGAAAAACTAAGGACTTTCTGCAGGAATCGAAAAATCTTAGGCCACGCGGACGAAGTCGCGGGCATTATCTAGTTAATAATAAACAGTTTTGATCATGCTATAATCGATTCAATTTATGGATTGATTCGATCGATCAAATTATTGAAATAAAAAAGCATAAGCCGTTCTTAAACTTTATTAAAAAATATAATTACTTATGTACCACAAATTACAAAACATTACAATATATATTATATATTATTTAACTAGCGGATGCTCGCGACTTCGTCTGCGTGGTTTGAGGTTTTTTGGTTCCCGCGGGAACTCTTAAATATTTTTCCGGGTTAAAAAGTAGCGTGCTATTCCAGACTATAATCTATCTCTGTGCCAAATTTCAGCCAGATCCGTTCAACCGTTGGGGCGTGATTGAGTAACAAACATCCATACATCCATGCAAACTTTCGCATTTATAATATTAAGTATATATTAAGTAAGAGTAAGATAAGATAAGATATGATGATGATAAATCCGCAATCACGATAAAATTAATGATATTATAGATATTTTACACGCTTCAACTTGAAAGTATAAAAAGTTATGTTAGGTACCTACATAATTTTTAATTTTCATAAAGGTATTTTACATGCATTCTGAAATAGATAATAAGATTTTTAACGGTTTACTTCCATAATTAACCAATTATTCTTAGCAAAACTAGAAATCAGAAAAGTTCAAATACAGAATAATCATATTTAAAATAAATAATCCATATCCATACTTGTGACGAACACGTCACAAACAACCTGGAGAACGCGCACCGTCTCGAAGGTTCCACGGCCGAACACACCACCGACTCGACGGCCCGGCCGACCAATCAGCGGGCGCCGCGACCTCAGCCGAGCATCACGTCACCGAGTGACGCCGAGCGAGTGGGACACACCCCCTCGGCCTATAAATAGGACGGCAGCCACAAATTCAAGGCAGTCTCTTGGCGCCTTCGCCCGTCGGTGTGATTCTCTCGCTGCTCGACCGGGTGGAGAGGTTAAGAGACTCCGGTAGCGTCGAGCACCGTCCAGGCCTTCAGCCTGCCGGCAGCGGCCTACCGTCCGTTCCCCCCCGCGCATCCCGCTCTCCTCCGCCGTCCGCGACGCGATCCGCGTTATATGCCCACCGTAGGCATCCGTGTATAAATGTCCGCGTTTGATAAAGTTTCAACGCCGTATATAGAGTTAGAGTAGACTGTAAGTGTCATGTAAACAAACCTCTGTGTAATAGGTTAAGGGTTAGAAGTAAATAAACAACCATTGTGTTTGCATACCATTCGTGTTTATTTTAGAAAACCTTTTAATCAGCCAATAGGTCAGGTAGAAATCCCTATCTCATGTACGTAGTAAGGATGTTCCATTAGTGACCTCCTTGCTACGTTACATTGGCGCCCAACTTAAAAAACCCACCCGGCTGTCCCGGGTTTGCGTCGCGGAAAAAAAAACCGTTCATCCGTCCGTCCGCCGTCCGCGTCGCAGTGGTACACCCCGCCCTTGCTACGCTACGTTGCATTGGCTTCCACGTAAATAACCCACCGTCCGGGTTCCGCGCCGCGTAAAGAAACTCGCGCCGCGTCCGTTAAATAAAAAAATCCGTACCGAAGACATAGGGAACCTGACAATTTTGTTACACCCGTATATTTTTATGGAATATTACAGATACAAACCCTCACAGGCGGTGTGATTACCCTCGCTGCTCGCTCGTGAGAGTGAATATCTGACTCGCGTGTAACTGACACAAATACAAGATCGTATTTAGACGAAATAAGGAAGGATACAAACCCTCACAGGCGGTGTGATTACCCTCGCTGCTCGCTCGTGAGAGTGAATATCCAAACCGCGTTCAATAAGAACACATACCACACTTAATAAGATACATAACCGCGGTATTGAAAAACAAAACAGATACAAGCTCTCGCACATAAGTCGGTGCGATTACCCTCGTGTCGACTGCGAGTGCAAATATCTGACCGGAAAAAAAAAGGAGAGAAAAAAAAAAAAACGCGAAATAGATGGTCATCCTTAGCGACTAAGCCAAAGGATAAACATCTCATCGTCAAAACAAAATACAAAGTACACTCGAAAGGACACAGACAATACCCAACAAACTCAAGTCGAAACACGACCTTACGAGGAGACCGGAGGGGAACGCATAGGGACATAGATTTTTGTTTAAAGATAAATAGATAAGCTTCAACTAGAGATATAAAACTAACAGAACAAATATAGTACCGTACTAAGAATCTTAAATAAACCGTGTAATATAAAATTACTATAGTAAGCTAGGAGAGTAATCATAGTTAACCGAAATACGATAAAAATAATTGCAAATAAAAACTAAAATCCGTATACATAATAAGATAAACCGATAAACCGCGAAAATAAATATAAATAAATAAATCAACCCAATACGGCAATGCCGACGGCTTGGATTTATACCCTAAATAAACAAGAATTAAATGAAGAATTAGAAAAGAGAAACATACAAGTTGCGATAACAAGTACGGTTGACGAGTTACGCAAACAACTAGCCCTAATAATCAAAGAAGAAGACAAAACAATACAAAAGAAGACAATGGCCAGCGAAAACGAAACAAAAGAGTTCGATAAAGCCATTTTCCGATGGAAAATACAGTTCGATACAACAGGCGACGCAGTCGAATTCCTAGAGCGAATAGAAGAACTCGCCGAAACTTTAGACGTCAATAAAAACAAAATTATTCATGTAATACCGAGATGCCTAACAGGAAAAGCCTCATTATGGTATAGAAATAATAGCCAAGGATGGAGAACTTGGGAAGACTTCACAGATAACTTCAAATTATTTTATTACCCAAGAAACTATGAGAAAAACCTTTTAGAAACAATCATTAATAGGAGACAGCAATTTCGGGAAAATTTCGTGCAGTACCTAACCGACATGCAAACCTTATTGAGAAGATACGGGAAACTGACCCCAGAACAACAGCTAGAAAGAATCTACGATAACATGAAACCAAACTACCAATATTATATAAAACGAAAAGACTTCAGTACAACCGCAGAACTAATACAGTTAGCAGGAGACTATGAAAAAATAAACTCAGAACGGTTCAAAGAGATAACGAGAAAACCCACGTACCAACGGAAAGAAAATCCGCCGATCCCAACACCTTCCGGAGTCCCGAAACCTGGAGACCACAAGAATGAGAGGAGACCAATACAGACCAACTATGATCCACAAGCTTGTTGCTGGAAATGCGGCAAGAGAAACCATACAACTCGAGAATGCAAAAACCGACAAGAAATTTTCTGCAGCAAATGTGGGTTAATGGGAAAGCTAACACGAGACTGCTGTAAAAAAACAGGCGAAGCCAGCTACAGAAGGAAACCACAAGCTTACACTGCAAACAACCAGAATAGGGGGGATAATAGAATGTTTATCAACGTCAAGATATACGGAAAACCATTCAGGGCACTGGTAGACACGGGGTCAACAAACACCTACATAAACAAAGAGATCATGGACCAGATTCAGGAAAATATTAAAGGAGTCACAGAAAAACAAAACACAATAAAACTAGCTGACGGATCCCGAATAAAAACGAGTAAAGTAATCAATATTAACATAGAAGCGAATGGAAAGGAATTAACACACCAAGTCATATACTTACCAGCAACGACGGTAATGATTATGGGAATGGACTTACTAACAAGAATAGGGTTATCCATAGGGTGGACAGGAACAACATGTGAACTAACAAGTACAGAAAGACTGGAAAAAGAGCCCAGTAGTACAAAAATCTTGACAACCGAACAGGAAAAACAGCTACAACAATATAGCTTTGACGTTGTGTACAGACCGGGAAAACAAAATGTTATAGCAGACGAGCTATCGAGAAACCCCGTATACACCACAGCAACAGAGAGTAAGGAGTGGTACACAAAGAAATTTGATAAGATAGCCGAAAATCCGGAGACAGACCCGGAATATTGTATAAAAGATAGAAAATTATATAGGAAAGTAATTAACCCGAAATATGGAGGAAAACTCGACCCGACCACAGAGTGGAAATTATGCGTGAGAAACTCGGAAAAAGAAAATATTATAAAACAGAACCACGACGAACCACACGCGGGCCATCTAGGAACGTCAAAAACGTTTAACAAGGTAGCACAACGCTACTATTGGCCAGGCATATTTAGGGATGTAGCAAAATACGTGAATAAATGCGAAATCTGTCAAAAACATAAACCGTCTCAAGAAAAGAAACCAGGACTCATGCACATAAAAAACGCCGAAGAACCATGGGAGGTAGTTACAACAGACCTCATAGGCCCACTCCCTCGATCTTCCAAGGGATACCAGTGGATAATCGTATTTCACGACAAATTCACCAAATGGTCAGAAATAAAACCCTTACGAACGGCGACGGCCAAAACCGTCGCGAGCGCACTCAAAGAGTGCATATTAAACAGACATGGCGGAATTAAAACGTTACTTAGCGACAATGCCAAAATATTTACTAGCAAAATTTTTAAGGACACGTTAGCAAAATATAGAATAGAACAGAAGTTCACCGCACCATACTCCCCACAATGTAACCCGACCGAGCGAGTAAATAGAACGTTAGAAACCATGATATCCGCATATATAGAAAAAAACCACAAAAAATGGGACGAGTATCTAGGCGAATTCAACTTAGCGTTGAATACATCGATTCATGAAACGACTAAATACACCCCCGCATTCCTACTATTTGGCAGAGAACTGCGAAATTTCCGAGACGACAACCAATTCCCAACCCCAGCGCTGAGAGAGAAGCAAAAACTCGAAGAAATTTACGAAATAGTACGAAATAACCAAAATGTAGCATCAACCACACAAAAAAAGTACTATGATAGGTCAATGCGGAACTGGACACCAGATATAAACGATCTCGTATTAGAAAAGGAATACCCATTATCGAATGCAAACAAACATTTTTGTGCCAAACTAGCCCCCAAGTACTCCGGCCCGCATAAAATAGTCGAACAAAAATCACCAGTAATATACCTACTCCAAGCTGTACAAGGTGGCAAAGTGAGCACCGCACACATTAAAGATATGAAAATATTCCATTACTAAACAAGCGACAGAACTATCGTTAGACAGAGAACACACATACGTATAAGAACAACCGGATTGCGACACCGAGCTAGGACATTGATATCAATTGACCGAAGATACGACGTTTCCCGATACCCAAAGGAAAAACACATCAAGTCCAATAAGTAAACAGTACATCAAGATGAGAACAAAACACCGCATAAAACAAACACAAGGATAAAACAGGAGAAAATCACCGCGCAAATAAAATGGACAAAAAGGGGGACAACTCAAAAAAAATACCGGACCATAAGAAAGATTCAAATAAGGCATCTAACATGTCTTAGCAAGTCGTATATCAACAACCCGTCATAAAAGAAATATCAAGAAGGAGGTACATGCAAAGCAAAATGCTACGACCTACCCTCAAATGGATCACTTTTTTCGGGAACACGGAATAAATAGCAGAAACGCACCCAAACACGTCACATTACTTAGAGATGGAGCATCAAGTGCGCATAATAAGTGACAAAGCAATCATGGACGGGAATACGGAACGATTCTTGTACCAACCCGGCCCAAGCGTAGAAGGAAGGGCCAACGAAATAATACTGTCGCCCGGGGAGCCCGGGGAGAAAGTGAAAAAAAAGAGAGAGGAAGAATACTTGGACCTCGACGCTCACATCCAGTCAGGAGAGTACGAAGCGTTCGTGGCCCAAGCCGAACCCTCGACGCCGCCCAGAAAGAAGCGCCGACGAGGCAAGAAACGTTTGGGCAACCATAAGAAAGGCATAGTTAGGTTGCCTAAATATAAGAAGCCAGTTTAAAGGAGAAAAGAAGGATACAGAAAAAAAAAAATTTTTTTTTGGGAGACATACTCCTTTGTTATTTTCCGTTTAATCCAGGGATTTTTTCCTTACAGGAAAAAATCTTCCGGCGGAGGAGGGGAGTGTGACGAACACGTCACAAACAACCTGGAGAACGCGCACCGTCTCGAAGGTTCCACGGCCGAACACACCACCGACTCGACGGCCCGGCCGACCAATCAGCGGGCGCCGCGACCTCAGCCGAGCATCACGTCACCGAGTGACGCCGAGCGAGTGGGACACACCCCCTCGGCCTATAAATAGGACGGCAGCCACAAATTCAAGGCAGTCTCTTGGCGCCTTCGCCCGTCGGTGTGATTCTCTCGCTGCTCGACCGGGTGGAGAGGTTAAGAGACTCCGGTAGCGTCGAGCACCGTCCAGGCCTTCAGCCTGCCGGCAGCGGCCTACCGTCCGTTCCCCCCCGCGCATCCCGCTCTCCTCCGCCGTCCGCGACGCGATCCGCGTTATATGCCCACCGTAGGCATCCGTGTATAAATGTCCGCGTTTGATAAAGTTTCAACGCCGTATATAGAGTTAGAGTAGACTGTAAGTGTCATGTAAACAAACCTCTGTGTAATAGGTTAAGGGTTAGAAGTAAATAAACAACCATTGTGTTTGCATACCATTCGTGTTTATTTTAGAAAACCTTTTAATCAGCCAATAGGTCAGGTAGAAATCCCTATCTCATGTACGTAGTAAGGATGTTCCATTAGTGACCTCCTTGCTACGTTACATACTAATATTATAAATGCGAAAGTGTGTCTGTCTGTCTGTCTGTATGTCTGTCTGTCTGCTACGCTTTCACGGCCCATCTGTTCAACCGATATTGATGAAATTTGGTACAGGGATAGGTTGTATTCCGGGGAAGGACATAGGCATACTTTTTATCCCGGAAAATTAAGGAGCTCCCGCGGGAATCAAAAAACTTAATCCACGCGGACGAAGTCGCGAGCATCATCTACTACCTAAATAAATTCGACATATTTAACATAATTAAAGTGTACAAAAAGAAGCATAATGCTTGATAGGTACTTTGGTAGTTATTAAATTACTAATTTATTGACACTCAATGCACAATAATAGTATATTGTGTGGCTAGGTATGAAACAAGACGATTTCAGACGAGGGGGAAGCGAGGGCTGGCATCACCCGAAGTCTGAAATCGTATTTCATCCCGCGTCACACACTATATTTTTCATATAATCCGCATTATGAGTTTTATTAAAATTTTATTTCTTTATTTTAGTTGCAGAAATATAATAGGGTTATTCGCGGTAAAAGTCCGCAGTGGGCAAAAGTTCGCGATGCCGATTTTTCAGTGAAGGGTGTGCGGGCAGGGGAGCTTGGTCGACGGGAGAACGCGCGCTTGGGCCGCCATTATGTGTCCACACTTGGAGAGCGGTGCGCGCGGTATGCCGCGAATTATGACTCAATAAGTTAAATTAAGGTAAAAAATCGTATTTTTGTGTTCTACGGAAAAGTTGGTGACACTCAATCTTATGTTGTTATCAAGCTAAGCTTTTTTCCTTGTTTTTGTATAATTATTAAACAATTTATTTCAAACTTACATACTAACCTAGCATTATTGAAATTTTTACTATTGCTCTTTGTTTTCGTTACCAGCCAAATGGGGTAAAAGTACGGGGGTAATAGTACGCGTACTATTACCCCCGTACTTTTACCCCATCTACATAACCAAATGGGTAGTTCTACAATTAATACAAGAAAAAGCTTGAAGTCAGAGATTATAAGATCCACTCCTTTTAAGAAACAGTTAGAAGAGAAGAAAAATGTAGAAGAAAAAAAATAAAGAAAATTTTTAAAAAACTTAACTTTGAACCAATTAGCACTCGAAAGAAGAAACAAAAGTGCGTTTCCACTGAACCTCAACCTGGACCATTTGGTCTTAAAAAAACAAAAATGTCATCCAGAAAAGTTACAAAAATTCAAAATAAGACTGGAAAAAACAAGAACGAAGAATTTTTTTGCCCAATTTGTAATGAAAAATATGAAGACCCACCCATCGATGTTCTTTTAGAAGTATTTTAAGCTTATTTCGTTGATTATATCTGAATTATTTTAATTGTGTGCTGATTTTTCAACATAAATCTTTTTTTAATACTATATTTTATTATTACCTAACTAAAGGTACGAATCCTGAATATTGTACTTTTATCCTACATGCGAACTATTACCCTTACGATTGCGTACTTTTACCCCTATGCCGGGGTAAAATTACGCAGTCTGATCATTTCATCAGTTTGCTTTATAATCAAAGAATCTTGATAGTTATCTTATTGAACTTTATATCAATTAGAAGCCTAATAAACGTGCTACAGATGTACTATAAATTTGTGTCTGCCATCTTAATAGTTTCGGCTAAATAAAGCCTTAAAGACAAAAGTGCGTGCTTTTACCCCTAATGACTCTATCAAAATGACAATTATAGAGGCTCGAAATAAACAAAAAATACTCGGACAGGATCGAAAGCAGAGCTGCAACGTCACTCAGCGGGCAGAATATCATCGGTTTCTTCCCTCGGGTAGAAAACGATCGGTTTCTGCCCGGCAACAGTCGCATTCGTCTGAAATTGACTAGTTTCGGATGGCTCAACAGGCATTCAAACTCGCACTTTCAATGCAGGTTATATGAAGATATAAATTCTCAAATGATACGTCAAATTATTTTAATGTACTATAAGCGTAAAAATAATGTATTTCCAGATGATGCCCGCGACTTCGTCGGCGTGGATTAACATGCATACTAATATTATAAGTGAAATTCTCTCTGTCTGTCTGCTAAACAAGATAAAAGCAGCAGCGCTAAGTGGGCTCGTATTCTGAATCTCGCAACGCCATCTATTGAAAGTACAATAATTTAATATTTATAACGCCATCTGTAATGTTTTTGATTAACTACGACGAACCTTGTCTTATAGCTACATCTACACTACTGCTTACAGCTCTATTACAATTTACAATTAGGAGTGGGTAATATCGCTTTTTCTGAATATCGAATCGAAACCATATATTGATATTTGATATCGGATTTCGAAACACTATATTTTCTGAAACTATATATTGACTGATATGCCGTTCTAGCAAATACCTCGCGATGAATATCGACCTCTTTCGATATCGGGTTCGCAACGATTTTTGACAAAGTGGATACTGGGCTAAGGGCTAAGTACAGTAGGTAGGTATCTACTATATATTGTAACTACCTACTATGATCTTTAGTAGAGTCTGGCTAACGAAAGTAGAGACTCGAATTATTTGCAAACTTTTTATATGGCAATACTCAACTACATTTTGCCCTAACAAGATGGCGGTTGTCTGTGGTTGTCGGTGATTAGTTGTGATCTTGTTTACGAGCATTTACGCGTTTAAGAATGAATAAAACAAATAAAAGTGGAGTGCGGAAGATGTTGTTTTGCATGATTTCCAAATTTGAAGAAAAACAACGAGAGAAAGATGCAAAATTCAAACAAAAACAAGATTGTTTACGTGTTGTGTTAGATTTTTTAAGTCAGTATGACGCATTATTTTGATACTTTGTTTGTATATTTCTCTTTTAAAAAAACTATATCTCTATTTTCATCCACATTCATTATACATTTCATTAAACACCTTAATAATACCTACTAAATGCAACTTCCAATTAAATGGTTATTTTTCATTGGTTGTGGTAGGTAAGTAAATGTTACATTTATTAATTTGTAACACAAATTATTTTCTTTGACAGAAAATCTGGAGGATGTAGCAGGAGTCGATGAAATAGTGAGAACTATTGAAAAACTTACTGATTTAGAGCAGAATGACAGGATGAGAACCCAGAATCAGTACTTGGAAGAAATAGCTTCAATTACTGGTAATTTTTTACTAAGCACAAGATTTATACACAAGAAATATAATGTATAATAATAATATAATTTGCTATTGTCAATACTGTACCTAATCGTTGTTTAATCATTCTTTACAGGATTAAGTGTTGCAACTTTAAAAAGAATAAAAAAGGAAGGTGCGCTAAATGATGGTGTGTGGAATACCCCAGGAAAAAAACGGCCCCATAAACCCACAGTGTCTAACTTAGATAGTTTCGACATAGATTATATTGTCAGAAAACAAGTTCCTACATTGAGGACACTGTTAATGGAATTAAAAGAAAGCATAGGATTTAATGGATGTCGGGAAACTCTTCGCCGCATACTACTAGCTAATGGTTATGAATTTAAGAAAAACAAGAATGAACGTTCAATATTAATTGAACGTTATGACATATCTGCCTGGAGACATCGTTTTTTACGAACCATAGCTTTGAAACGTTCAGAAGGAAAGCCAATTATTTATTTAGATCAGACCTATGTCCACAAAAACTATAAGCCCAAGAAGTCTTGGCAAGGTCCATCTACGAGTGGTGCAATTGAAAATATTTCAACGGGAAAAAGGTACATAATTGTACATGCTGGATCAGAGAAAGGTCCTGTGCCAAACTCATTGTTAGTTTTTAGCACAAAATCGACAATGGCGGACTACCACCATGACATGAATGCTGCAAATTTCAATAAATGGTTACAAGAAAAGCTCATACCCAATTTAAATGAGCAGAGTGTAATAGTAATGGATAATGCAAGTTATCATTCCGTCATTGTTAATAAAGCCCCAACAACACAAAATCTGAAAAATGAGATAAGAGAATGGCTTACTTTCAATGATATCCGGTATGAAGATTACCACACAAAGGCAGAGCTGCTATGTTTTGTAAAGCAGCACACACCAGACCCAGTATACAAAGCTGATGAACTTTTAAAGCAGAATGGTCATGAGGTTTTGAGACTTCCTCCCTACCACTGTGATTTAAATCCTATTGAGCTTGTATGGAGTTTGGCTAAACGTAAAGTGGCAAGTAAAAATGTAGCCTTGACTACAGTGGAGTTAGAAAGAATGATTAAAGAGTCGTTTGAAAGCATTACATCAGAGGATTGGAAGAAAATGTGTGATCATGTCATGCATATTGAAATTAAATACAAAGAAAGAGATAGAATTACTGAAGAAAATTTAGAAAGTTTCATAATCAACATTGGAAATAGTGACACCAGTGACTCTGATGAATCTTTGCAGATAGAAGCTTTGGATTCAGATTTTGACTATAGTGACTAAAATAAATTATTATTGAATATTGTTGTTTTTTCATTCAGGCAGGTGGTAGGTTTTTTTTTATGAAAAGATTTATTCCATAGGTAAATTTTCAAAATAAATCAACACTATATTTTTATCACTATAAAAATGATATATTATCCTATTTCCTATTAATATTATAAATATGAAAGTTTGGTTGTATGGATGGATAGATGGATGGATGGATGTTTGTTACTCAATCACGCTGCAACGACTGAACCGATTTGGCTGAAATGAATTTGAATAATGAAATTTGGCACAGAGATAATCTGGAATAACACATAGGCTACACTTTTATCCCGGAAAAGAAGAGGGTTCCCGCGGGAATCAAAAATCCTTAACCACGCGAACGAATTCTACGAACTAGTTATCAATATTTTTCTATCTGTACATGCTGATAAACAGTAGTATGCAATCGGTTTCAACAAAAATAAGAAAAATAATTCTAAAGTATCAAATTAGGTTACTCCAGGTCTGTCACACTAATTTTGAGTTTGCCATACTAACAATTTTTAAATTTGCCGCTCTTTTCCAGTCTCTACTTTCGTTAGCCAGACTCTAATAGTAGTTGTTAGTACATTACCTATAAGTAATGACTACTATTATGAAAATTAAACTAGTAATTGCAGTAGGAATGTAATACTTGACTAATAAAATAAATTGTTGTAAAATTAAATTGTTTTTTAAATACCAAAATAACACAAATAAACCGTAATAACAAATAAATTAATCTCAAAACTTTCAAAACTATGGAGAAACAACAAATAAATGTGCTTACTCGACTGTATACGTGAAACTAAAAATAACAAGCAATATTTTCTTGGAAAATTAAAATATATTTTTATTTAATATTAAGCCAATGTAAGGTCGCTGAAATGTGCCTTATTATAAAGGAGTAAATTGTGATATTAAGTTTTTGATAAAAATTTCATGCTTAGTGGCTATTTTAAGTGCATTGGTTCGGAAGGTATGGGCCTCCACTGGGCCCTAGATTTCCTCCTACAGCTGCGAGGTTGTCTTCTGTTGTGTTTCTTGTGATTTGACTTCGATTCCGAAGTTGCAGCTTTATTCAGAATTTGAAAGGGTGCAGTCAACGCTTGTGGACTTTTATGCTTTTATTTTCACTTTGTTTGTTTTTATACCTGTTTATAATATGTTATTTTCTCTTAAAACTAATGCAGTCTAGTAATAAAAGGACGACATGGTATGCTCAAGTGGACGAAGCCAATCAAGCGATTATATCTCAGGAGGATAAAGTACGATGCTTAGAATGTTCTCAGGAACGCTTTTTTAAAAGTGAGAGAGGTTTAAATATACATAAAGGTAAATGCCATAAAACATTTCAAATTCCAAATACCTCTCCAGATCCTAATCCCGGTAAGGTATTGGATTCAGACGACGCACCCTTGCCTTCTCGTCACTTCTGGGAGATATTAACGATACTGAAATCAACTAAGCCAGTCGTCAAGCGTATCCCCAGAGGTGCTCGCATTTCAGTTGCCGCAGCTTTGTCACACGCTATCAAAGCTGTGGTAACAAATAACACAAGGCGATCTTGGGAACATTTACTTTTCTTTCCGAGTGCCGTACTTCACGTTTACCCAGACAATAAAAAATCTTTAACAACTCTTATAAAAGAAAATTGTGTGAAGTACAGGGCACTAGAAGGTGTATCTTCTTTTTCGAATATTTTCTTGGATTACAAAAAAAATTCAAAATTTATTAATACAAGGCAATCTTCTGAGTCTGCTCTCTATAGGCTAGTGGAAAACAGACTCAGTGATGGTGACATAAAAGGTGCAGCACGTATCCTCTTTTCCAGTGATTCAATGGCGCCAGTGAGCCATGAAACTCTCTCGATCCTGGAGGAGAAGCATCCATCTGCAGCAACAGACCTAACATTGCCTGCAGCGCCATTGGGTAGTGATGAAGTCATTAAGGTGACAACATTAGAGATTTCAGCGGCCGTCACGTCTTTCCAAAATGGGTCCGCGGGTGGTTTAGATGCCTTGACACCACAACATTTAAAAGATTTGTTGTCTGGTACAAGTGGCGAAGCCGGCGAGACTCTACTGAAGGATCTGACGGCTTTGATTAATTTAATGCTTTCTGGGCGGGTAAACATTGACATCATTAATATTCTATATGGCGCAAATTTGTGCGCTTTAAAAAAAAAGGACGGTGGTATAAGACCGATTGCCGTTGGAATGACATATCGGCGCCTTGCAGCTAAAATGTGTTGCAAGAAGGTTGCACCGGTTCTAACTAACCTGTTTCAACCATTGCAATTAGGTTTTGGTTCGCGAGGTGGCTGTGAAGCCGCTGTCCATTCAGTCAGATCTTTTTTGTCTCAAAATTCTAAAGATCTGTTGCTGAAGGTGGATGTTAAAAATGCTTTCAATTCAGTCGACAGGGGCGCCCTACTAACACAAGTCAAGAGCAAAATTCCAATTTTATTTAGCTACCTTTGGCAATGTTATGGTTCATCTTCTAAATTAACTTTTCGTGGCAATGAAATTATTTCCGCTGTAGGTTGTCAACAAGGTGACCCTCTTGGCCCAGCTCTATTTTCATTAGCAATTCACCCAATCATCGAACGCCTTAAATCAAAACTTAATGTTTGGTATTTGGATGATGGGACTTTAGGTGGTGACGCTAGTAGCTTATACAGTGACCTACAATTTTTGGTATCTGAATTCAAAAAAATTGGTTTAGATTTAAATTTTTCAAAATGTGAACTTATGATTCCTGACATACACCCGGAAAAAGATTTAATCATACAAAAATTTAACACTTTAGCTCCTAATATAAAAATTATAAACAAAAGAACTCTCCAATTATTGGGTTCACCTGTCCTGGATGAATCATGCCCTCCTTTCATTGATGAAAAAATTCAAAACTTTCAACAAGTTTCGGATCGCCTAACCAAAATTAATATTCACATGGCGTTTACAATTGTTCGTTATTGTCTTTTTGTTCCAAAATTTACTCATTTAGTCAGATGCTGTCAGTTGTGGAAGCATACTGACTTATTACTTAATTTAGACAACATAATAAAAAACACGTTGGCTTTAATTTTAAATGTAAAATTAAGTGATCGAGAGTGGTTACAGGCTTCTTTACCTATACGTTTTGGAGGTTTAGGAATACGCTCCGCCTCTAGTGTTGCTCTACCTGCGTTTCTGTCTTCAATTCATAGCAACGAAGTCCTAATAAATAAAATTCTTTCGAATTGTCCAGAAATCTCAGAAATAAGCTATATGAACGAAGCCAGAGACGTTTGGAGAGTGGCATGCCCAAACTCAGACTTCCCAACAATTCCATCTTCTCAGCGGCTGTGGGATGGGCCGATCTGTGAGCAAGTACGGAACCGTCTCATTAATACGTGCTCAAACTCTGCAGATCGTGCTCGCCTCTTAGCCGTTGCCCAGTGGGAATCTGGTTTGTGGTTGCGGGCTCTCCCTTCTCCCAACACTGGCACGCTTATTGATTCGTCCACTTTCCGGATAGGCGTCGCCCTTCGTTTGGGAGCACCTTGTTGTGCACCACACCGCTGTCACTGTGGTGTTGTCGTCGACCAGCTCGGTCACCACGGTCTTTCCTGCGCGAGGAGCGCAGGTAGGATTCCCCGACATGCCAGCCTTAATGATATCATCCGCCGTGCCCTTACCACTGCTAATTGTGCGGCCGTTCTTGAACCGAACGATCTAGTGCGTAGTGATGGTAAGAGACCGGACGGAATGACCCTGATTCCATGGAAGATGGGGAGGCCTTTAGTGTGGGATGTGACTTGTGTCGACACACTTGCCCACTTCCCATCTTCCTGGAACCCAAATTAGAGCTGGTGCAGCGGCTGAATCCGGTGAAAACCTCAAAAGGCGAAAATATGTATCCCTGGACAGTGGTTACATATTTGAGCCTATTGGGGTCGAAACTATGGGACCGTGGGGACCAGAAGCAAAGAAAGTTTTTCAGGAAATTTCTCTACGCCTGGTCGATGCAACGTGTGACCAAAATGCTGGCCTCTACTTTGCCCAGAGAATTAGTATCGCGATACAACGAGGCAATGGGGCTAGCATTTTGGGAACAATTCCCTCTGACAGTGGTCTACTAGATTAATTGGTTTTAACATTTTATTTTAATTTAAATTTAATGTAATAGTTATTATTTACTTAAAATTAATTTTTAAATTTTACAAGAAAGTAATTATTTGAGTGTAATATGTTTTTAGATTGCTTAGAATCTCCACTTTACAAATACGTTACGATTTTATTTAAATAAATATTGTGAATTTCTGAATAAATAAATCTGAAATCTGAAATCTTTTTTCAGAAAAAAAAAAAAAAAAAAATAGAATAAGTACCTACCTACTTCAAATTTTTTTTCTCAGCTAATTTCTTTGCTCTCTAGTTCAAGGCCAAATGTTAACAAATCTACAACATACGTCATTAGTTCATTGGTCAAAAGTTGAAATTTCATAATGCGATCGATCGCGTCAAAATACTAAAAGATACAAAATACTAAAACCTTCAAAAAGACTTAACAAGTTAGAGTTAAGGTTTATAATCGTATGTATTGTATAGCTATTTCGGTTTCACCATCGCGCACTCACTCTTCTACCTAGATATCGTGATTCGGCTCGGCTTCGAATTTCGTTTCCACCGCGATACAATATCGTCGCAAATCGGAATCGGCCGTCGCACAAGCGATATAGTGTTTCGCTCGAATATATAGTTTTAGGTTAGGCCGATATCGGATTTACGATATTGAATCAATATATAGTTTCAATAACTGTATACGTTTCGTATCGCCCACTCCTATTTACAATTGAGCACTAAGCACACGCCACGTTACTATCACCGCGCGCCAATAACATGAGTGTATAATGTTAGGTATCTTTGATACCAAAAATTAAAGGTCGAATCAATCAAAGTGCGATATAAGGACCTCGTTCTGCGAGGTAAATATGCTGGCATGACTGTAGTACAAGCAATTGGGAATTTGGCTACTATACAAATAAATAATTTTTTCATCCCATGTATTCGAAAAGGACGACTTGGTTCGCCTTTAAGTGCACCCAAAGGTGGTGTTTTCTATAAGAAACTTATAGCGGGCAGAAATGAGTTTTTAATCCTCTTTATTTCAAAAAGTGCGCCGCAATTATCTTTTCCGCGCACTTTTTGAATTTGGAACATCTCAGTGTTCAGCGCCAAAGAAATCGAACGCAATTTATATTGTTTGAATAAAGCCGGGCTGGTACGACGGCCCATAGTCGCGCCGCCGCGTCGGCTGAATTTAAAAAAAAAAAAAACGCGCGAAATACAGCCCGCGTTTTCGTCAATTTTCACGGATTGTAAAAAATTCAGGGTTTTGTTTTGAAAAATGAGTTCTTCAAGTGACAGTGAAAGTATAGAATTGATGAATAAATAATCTATTACCTGAAAAATCACATTTGAGTAAGTCACACATGTAAGTCACAATTTCCTCAAAATGAGCCTGATTCGGACATTATTTCAAACACGCAGAATATAAAACCTACAATAACCCTTATTCCTAATAAAACTGTAACAATAAATTTCCATAATTATGTGTCTCAAACATCGATATATATGTAGGTACTAGATGGGCCCTTTCATAGAAAAAGGTTGGGCGACCGACTATGAGAACGCGTTATCCTGTCTTTGTCCCCATCGTAGCGCTGTCACGGTCGCTCGTCGTGTAGATAATTTGTTATTCTTAGGTTAACATCTAAAGTCTTATTAGTTTGGCACTTTACAATTTTTATTTTAAGGTAAGTGTTTCAAGTCACAATTATACATTTCCAAAAAAACGTTATTTAATCTTCCTTTTTAATATTTTTATCCAATGCGCAATCATTTAATTTCCGCGGCAAACTATATATTTTTTTTTACTAACTGGCCTTACGGCTTCTATGGCTATGGCCTATATTATCTATGACGGAGTCATACGTTTTCAAGCTTTCATTCAAATGTTGCAAGCAAGTTCCCGCTTTTCAGACTAGATGGCGTTGATGGCGTTGCTAAAAATACGCCCACATTCTTTGTTTGACAGGGCCCGTCTAGTAAATTGAGGTCGTTGGTCTCAAATGTAAATATAAGTTTTTAGTTGTTTTATTATTAGATACTATTTAATTTCAATTTAGTTGTTACTCTATGTTTTATGAAATAATAATATAATATTACAATAAAATATGAGGCGCCTTTTATTTTATCATACAGGGTGATGAAAAGTACATAGAGTGTATCATTCGGGCGCAAAATGTTTTTGGCTCGGGCGACGTACGTTGAATCCCTCGCTACGTTCAGGATTCTACTAAAGAATCCCTCACTTCGCTCTGGATTCAAAAAAGCGCCCTCGCCGTAAAAATATTATTTTGCTCCCTTATAATAAATCTACTATTTTGTGATTATTAAATAGAGGATCTCCCAAAAGTCGTAATATCCACGTCCCCTGATAGCTATATGTTGAATAACCATTTTAAGCAATCTATCAAAGTAAAAAATGCGAGTGGAACTTAAATGACGTCACATTTCAGAATTTCATATCAAAAATCCCATACCTACTTAGGACGCGTTTTGACGTATGAAAAAAAGTTGCTGATTTGACTATTTGTCAAATACCCGATTCACTGGTATAATTTATTTCACCACATGCTACAAATAAAATCAGTCTAGCTCTAATCGTCTAAACGGATTATCAACTGCTGCATTCTCTTGCGTTGTTTGATCGCGTTTGAATTCATCACTACCATACTTAAGGTCCTCCTCTAGGAATGAGTCGTAATTCCGCATTTTCTTTTTCCAATAGGCTGTAAGAGGCAATAAATAAACAATTATATATGAATTATTATTCAAACTGTTTTGAATAAGTACCTGGGTGCCTTCGAGCATTAATTAACCATATGCTCAAAGCTGGGTACGCCCTAACTTTGCTATGGCGCCTTTTGATTTAATTGGCAAGAACTCAGGGATGACACCTTTAATATCTATATGTACCTAGTAATGTATTGTATTCTGTACTTCGGTATGTGTAGATTAACTTAGAAAGTATTATCAAATAATATATGTGGGTGAAAGCAACTACATAATACATATAATATTATTTGAATACTACATCTATCATCATACCCGCGATTTCCTCCGCGTGGATTAAGATTTTTTTATTTCCGCGAGAACTCTTTAATTTTCCGGGATAAAAGTAGCCTATGTCCTTACCCGGGATAAAACATATCCCTGTACCAAATTTCATCAAAATCTGTTAAACGGATGAGCCGTGAAAGCTTAGCAGACAGTCAGACAGACACACTTTCGCATTTATAATATTAGTATAAGGATATAAGGTGCAGGTACAGTGGGGCTGATCCTGTATAATACAACCTCTAAACTAAACTAAAATGGCAGCTTTAAATGTAGTTCTGTCCCTTTCCGTACGGAGTACTATGAAAGGGTTAGCAATATTTGTAATGCTCTAATTTTAGTTTAGTTTAGAGATTGTGCACTACAGAATCAGCCCCAGTATATCCTTTAAATTAATCAAACAAATGAAAATTGAAATAAATTCTACTTCTTACAATACATTTTATCTCTCAGCTGATTTGCCCGATAAAATATTAATACTTACCTACTTATCTTAAGTAGGTATAAACACGTTTAAATTTAGGCAGGTAACGTACGGTTTCTAAATTGAGAATTTCATGTTGAGTCTGTCTCAAAGAATACTTAAGGACTAATTAAGCAAATTTTTGTTTCTGAATTGATATTCGGCCGATTTCTGAATTACGCATTCAAGCAAAAACAGCAAGCTCCAACTCTCAAACCTTACACAATATCACTTCAGAAACAAAAATGTGCTTAATTAGTCCTTAAGTAGTTTTTGAGACAGACTGAACATGAAATTCTCAATTCAGAAACCTGCCGTAAGTATAATATATTTATTCGGAACAATGTAACAAGAACAAACCTGTAATATTTGGAATTGTGTCGCCGCTTCCACCGTATTCCGGTGGTAATATTTCCTTGGAAACATGTTCATGTAATGCGTCAGTATTTTTACCATGCATCGTTATCTGTAATTTAATAATAGAACTAGAAGAATTACCTACCTGTACAAATCGTAGGTGCATAGCCCATAGCGTATAACCAAAATTTAAACGAAGACTCTTAGATATCAGTTGAAATAATGTAAGTTACTATCTTGTTCATGTCATAGCCAGAAACATAATACCTACTTGCTAGTGTTAGGTTTAAAATTAAAATATTCAGGGCCTTAGTGTACCTATCTATGGTTGTAGACGCTAGACTGACAACACTAGTTTAAGATAGATCAGGGTGCAAGAAAGGGAACCAACTGCGGTGTTTGGGTGTTTGTATAAATTAAAGTTTATTAACGAGTAGATATGTGGATAACCGAGTTTCCTTCTAATACTAGCAATGTCTATTCTATGTTATACTCGTACGAGTAGTCCAAATGCGAGGTGCGGGCGCACCGCGATTGTGAAAAATTATAAAATAAACATTGGAGCTGATTCTGTAGTCCACAATCTCGAAACTAAACTAAAATTAAAACATTAAAAATATTACTAACCCTTTCATAACACTCCCTGAGGAATGGGACAGAACTAGATTTAAAGCTGTGCCTATTTTACTTTAGTTTAGAGATTGTGTTATACAGAATTGGCCACATTGCCTATTCAAATGTAAAATGGAGATTCGGCTTTTGAATACAAATTTAGGCACGTCGATATTATGGCCTGAAAACTCGTTTGGTAAAAGCGAAGTTTTATCTTTGGACCTTGGTCATTTCTGAGGATTGCCTAGGCCACTTCGACTTTGGACCATAGGTACCATCTACACATCGCGTCGGATCAAATACTTTGAAAATATCTAGGTATATGACCAAGGAAATCTGCCAAATAAATTTTTCTTTACAAATTCACAGTGTGAAATCTTTATGCGATTCACCACCTCTTTGCAATTAAATCAATATCAATAGCGGCGAATTGAATGTATATAGGTACTTAAATATATCATATACCTAGTATCTGTCTTATATTTTATTGTATCATATAAGTAGACCTAGACCTACTTAAATAATTTGAATTGAGTATTGAGACAGAAAACGACCCCATCTATACGTTCTTTACATAATATAAAAAATTTAATGAAATCTTACCCTGCTTTTAAGTTTTGCGCTAAGGAATCTCTTAACTATATTATTGAAAAAAGTTTCAAAAAAGCGCGGAGCATTCAAAAAATGTACAGATTTTATTCTGATTGGCATAGCTTCCTGAAACAAACCAATATTAAAGTATGTATCAATGTTTCTTTTTATAATCCAGAGAGACCCTTATAGGTTACCTGATTTAACTGAATTAAATTTTTTAAATGTCTGAGCGACGTCTGCGTATAATGACTCCATCGTGTACCACTTAGATCTACGACATTGACAATGCCAGATACAACCATATTGTCATCTTCCATAAGGCATATCTGTGGAAGATTTTATATTACAATTTACAAAATCAAAAAGAATCAAAATCAATAGTATATTGTGTGCTTAGAGGTGAAACAAGACGATGTCAGACGAGAGTTAAGTTGAAGTGAAGTGAAGTGAAGTGAAGTGGCATCACCCGAATTCAGAAATCGTGTTTCATCCCGTGGTGCACATACTTTTTTTTTTCATATATAATTTGCATTAGAAGTGCGAGTTTTATTAAAATTGTATTTCTTATTTATTTTAGTTTTAGTTTAGTTTAGTGTTGTTTACAAATATCATAAGTGTCAGTTTAGTTGATGGGTAAAATTACAATTAAAAAGGTTTGAAATAAACGAAAGATACTCTGAAAGGATCTAAAGGAGGGCTGCCACGTCATTCAGCGGGTAGTACCCGCTGCATGACGTACCTATTCGTCTGAAATTAACTAGTTTCAGGTGGCTCAACAGGCATTGAAACTCGCATTTTCAATGCATATTATACCTATGAAAAAATATTTTATTCAAGTAAAGTTTTACAAGTGCTTTTAAATAGTCGGGTAAATGTACCACTGGTTCGGAATGCCGTTCCTACCGAGAAGAACCAGCAATAAACTCGGTGGTTTCTGTTAATATGTCTACTTAACAATGTAACCGCAATCATAAGCATTGCTGGAGCGAGTCAAATCCATGCTCTTTTATCATATTTTATACTAGCGGATGCTCGCGACTTCATTCGCGTGGCATAAGATTTTTAAATTCTCACAGGCAGTAGCCTATATCACTCTTCAGGTCCTCAACTATACCCATGCAAAAAATCACGTTGATCCGTTGATCTGCTGTGGTGTGATTGAAGGACAAACTTTCTATATAACATCCCTGCGGATAAAATTTTCAACAATTGTGAAACGTATTTGTTTATTTTAAACCAGAAGCCCAAATACCAACTTTCATGTCTATAGCTTGAAAAATGAGCGACTTTTATACAAACTTTCATCCCCAATTTCACGCCTTTCGGGGTAGAATTTTGAAAAACTGTGAAACATATACTTCTTTATTTCTTACCAAAAGCCAAAATACCAAGTTTCGTAGATAGAACTTGAAAATATCTTGAGAAATGAAAGACTTTCATATAAATTTTACCCCCTTAGGGGTAGAATTTTGAAAAATCCTTCCTTAGTGAGCGCCTACGTCACAAAAGGAACCTACTGTCAAAATTTCAAGTTTCTAGCCCCAGCTGCTTAGGCTGTGCATTGATCCCTTATCGATTATACATATATAGATATATACATATATAATCTCATATATATATATATACATGTTTATATATATATGAGATAATCTTCAGCAGTATATAAAGCTTTTTTCAGGAGCATATTTTTAATGGATTTCTTAAACTTGTGTAAAGGCAAGTATTTAATGTAGGTATACCATACTACGAATAAAATTTTTTATTTCAAAAATTTGCATTAATATAATTGAAATAATAATTCAATTAATTTCAATTCAAATACATATATTCTCGTGTGGACATCGAACAATGTATTTAGCTGAATTTTGAAATAGTTCGTATTTTTTTCCGCCGTAAAACTTTAAAACAAAATTAAAAACCTTGTACCTACCTGTTCTTGAAGATTGAGCACCGCCATGATGTCCAATATACTATACTCCTTGGGGTCGTATTGACCTATTCTATACATAACAACTCTTGGATCTGCTGGATCATTTGTTTTTGGCAATATTAATATCGCTCTGAAATGTAATTCAAGATTTGAATTAAAAATATAAACTCTATATTATGATGTGCTTGCTGCATTTCTTATTATTATTATATTTATAGATCATAATTGAATATCTATACCTACTTATGAGTTAAATGACTGACTACTTATAACTAAATGATTTCTGAAATCGTAACCATAGTAATATTATACTGTTTAAGGTTATTCCCTTGATAATTCCATGAACATATTATATAGAATAGCAAGTACTCTTCAATTGATTAGGTACAGCAAACAAATCGTGGTCAATGTCAATAGTTGATAAATAAAGTAGAATTAGGTCATGTATGTTTAATAAGTTCATATGAGTAGGTAGCCGGAAGCCGGAGCGGGTTCAGTTCCTATTTCTTCGATGAATTCAAATTTGTACTTAGTTTTTGAAGATAGCTCATTGTAGGTACAATATGCCTTACCCTAGGTTAATAATATCCATAAACTTAGGCTCAAAATATTTGACACTATATAAATACGGCGCCGTACTTCTAAATGAGTAGTAAAGGTCTATTTTGGCTTTGGTTTGTTCCATTCTGTGTTTACATCCTCTCAAAAAAGCGGCCAACCACTGCTCCTCTGTAACATTTATATAAATTGCAATTTATTAGGTATACGTCAATATTATAAATGCGAATGTTTGGATGGATGGATGGATGGACGCTTGTTACTCAATCACGCCAGAACGGCTGAACGGATCTGCATGAATAGAGACGGTTCAGACTTTTAAGGGGGGTAGGCCTCTTGTACAAGTAGAGAAATGAAAGAAAATAAGATACTAGACCAGTTTTAATTGGTCAAATCTACGAATTCGTCGTAATTTCAGTGGCGAAATTATTTAATCTTTCCAAGTTAAGCAGCACTAAACATAAGTGGGTAACAATGGCGAAAACATATTTTTGTCTTTTCAAAAGAAACACGTTATTTTGACAGCGACTGTCAGAAATGACATTTGATACATTTCGCGCCAACTGCCTTCTCTTGAAGATTGCCATCTTGGAAACGTATCGAAAACTTGAAATACATTTTTATTTTTTTCTCTTACTTTACTGTTCTAAATTATTATATTTTTAATACAATCTATGTATTTTCCTCTATTCATGGTAGAGTGTACAAGAGTAGGCCTAAAATGAACCTTTTCCTTTGGCACACAACTAGATTATTGTCTAGAAAAGCACATTACCTACTACTTTTTATCCCGGAACATCAAGGAGTTCCCGCGGGAAATAAAAAGCCTTAATTCACGCGAACGAAGTCGTGGGCATCAGCTAGTATTATATAATTATTATACCAATGCACCTCAATTTACCTCCACCATATTAGTCTTGAATCTTGAGCATTGACTCGTAAATCGATGCTCTGGAGTAATTTGATGTATACAAACAAAAAACTATAAGATTCCTTTATTTATTTACAAGATGATGCCTGCGACTTCATCCGCGTGGAGGTTTATGATGTCTGCGGGAACTATTAAAATTTCGGCACAAAAAGTGCCCTTACCTATGCCCTTTCCCGGGACGCAATCTATTCCTGTACCAAATTTCGTCAAAATGGGTTTAATTGATGCGCCTTGAAAGTGCAGCAGACAGACAGACACACTATAAGTACGCATTTATAACATTAGTATGAATTAGTTGTAAATAATAAATTATATTATTAGGTACCCGTTCTAGCTCTCAAATGAGGTTGTTTTGAAATCCATTCCTCCAAATGCCGAATATTTTCTTCAAGTATTATGGGGTCTTCGCCTAATTCCAATCTGGCTTTCTTTGCCAATTCCGGAGTTAATGATCGGACCGGCATCGTTTTAGTTTCAAAATCCGCACCTGGGACAAAATTATAAATAGATTTTACAATAAACTCAGCGCTGGTTATAGGTCCCGTCAATAAAAAAGAACGCTGAGTGAGGAGATTGTCTGATCACTGATCATTGACTTTAACATAATCTCTGTGCGGGTAGCCCCCCCCCCCCTCCCCCCCCGAACTCCCCCCACCCCCTCCCCGAACTCCCCCCACCCCCTTAATACCACCAATTTTATCGATAAATCGCTCAGTGCGCAAGTAAACAGTCAGCGTTCTTTTTACGTGACGGGACCTGTAATACACATACATACAATTCATGTGAAATTTTTTGCCATTAGTTCATTTAATTACGAAATACTGATTACAATATTACATTACATTACCAGATTAGTGAGTACTGTAGCATAGCTACCTACCTACCTTAGTATGATAAAACTACTTATCAGACTAGTGTCATTCAAATTTATATTCGTTTAAAATTATATTATGGCCTCCAAACTGAATATACCTATTATCGCTTTTGTGTCGAGACCTTGGTCTAACCAGAGTCTCATTAGGCGCACATTTCCAAGATAACTTGGTCGATGGCCATAATTATTTCAAACTTGGGTCACGAAGGAAAAAAAGATTAAGTAGTCCATTTAGAAAAGTTAATTGCTTAAAATTAATCTGCGTTCGTTCATTAATTGTTAAAGATTGTGGTCCTGGCTACATCCTAACCTCGAACGGATTATTTGTTTCCACTGGCTTCTGTAGGTACTTGATAGCCATTCTCACTAGGTACTTAATATAATAAAATTTGGACGCGTGCGACTCCCTCGACAGTCATTCAGACCACCTAGTTGGTAAGCGGCCTTAAAAATTTATCGCATAAATTTACGATGCGATAAAAGCAAATCACTATGCAAAACTAATTTTGTCTGTAATGGCGGCAATAAATGCTCATTTGAATTTTCCTGTGATAAAATATCTAAATTTGTATCAACTCAACTTCTGTTTGCAAATTTCGCGTAACTATTATATGAATAGTATTTTAAACATTTTTCTTCTAAAGTAAAAAAGAACTATGAGACTATACTTAAAAGAAATAAAAATATTAGAATTTGCGAATGAAGTCCTTTTTATGTGGCACCTTAATTGAACCACACCATTTCTATTTCATGCAATAGAATAATATCTTGTATTACTATTTACATTGTTTAATTTACAATTAGGTCGGACAAGCGTTACATTTAAAAAAACTATTCTGAAGTCAATAACATTAGTAGATTTTAGGTACTGAAGCAGCTGTGATAGACGGACAGACGGAAGGATGCACTTAATCGCGTCGAGGATTGTAACGTTTTGGTAAGGAACCCTAAGTTAAACTGTATAAACGAGGATCCATCTAAAACACTGAATAGTCTAAAAGAACATGCTGTACAAATTAATTTACACGAATGTAACTACATCTACCTCAAAATGGCCTTCCTATTGTATTTTTTTAAGTTCCTAGCAAAAAACTTGTGACAACAAGTATAAATTACAAATTTAAAACAACCCCCGACATAATATGGAAGTAACAGATTAAGAAAAAAGCTGATGACCTTCAGACGGATGAACAGATTTTCATGAAACATGGGTAAGAACACTCAGGATAAAATAAAAATATTTGAACTTACATATTACGAGATGTAACGATAGTAATTAGAATAGGTCTTTAAAATATTTGTTAGTTTTTAGAGATTATTTTTTGTGTCGGGGGTTTTTAAATTTTTTAACTTTACTTTTATTTTATCTTTTTTTTAAAGTAGGTATAATTGAAGTAATACTAATACGGTACCTACCAAATTTCGAATCTATAGGACATATATGGAAGGTAGTCAGATCCCCTCATCAACTATTAAAGAGCTGATTATCTTCAAACGGCTGAACAGATTGTCATGAAACATGGCTAAGAACACTCGGGATAAAATTATCTATGACACAAAAAAAAACTAAACGAAAATCGGTCCATCCGTTTGTGCTCTACGATACCACAGACAGATACACAAACAGACACGTTAAACTTATAACACCCCTCTATTTTTGCGTCGGGGGTTAAAAAGAAATTCAAGAAAGTCTCACCATTAGAAAAAGAAAGTCTCACTTTTTCCCGGATAAATAATATTTCATCAATCCGCAACAGATGGCGTTTATAAACATAGTTTTTTTGAGAAGAAGATCACAGTTTATATTTAGATTACGTTAATGCAGAAAACAAACACTGATACCATTACTAACCAAACATTTCGACAATAACTGAAGTATGTAAATCAGAAACAACAAAAAAAACAAAAAGTGCTTATAAATAATAATATGTAATAAGTACCACTTACAAGCAGACAAAGTAACGCTTGAACAAAAATATTCTCGTAAGTACAAAATCAATCCAAATCCATCAGAAAATGGCCACCTTTGTCGATAAAACAGTTTCAATCAACGTTGGCATAGCTCCCGATATACATAAACACGAGAGACTCAGAAAGACTTATGAGATAGTGTAGATAGCACGCTTTCATGAATCTACGATAATAATTAATGTAACTGGGCACCAATTGATACGTTCATACACGTTCACTTTATTAGACACACTACAAATTACAATACATTGTCACAATGTTCTGCTTTCAAACTATAGGTTCAATTGTCATACATTTGACAATATTGTACTGACTTTGAGTTGAGTGTTGTAATTATATTGTAACTAGCAAACCCGGCGAACTCCGTTTCGCCACAGATGGCTTTCCCGCTAAAAAGACTTTCCCGCTTTTCTGATGAATTTTTTCCTGAATTTTCTTTGCTATAAACCTCACGGAGCCCGAGACCTTTCCAACGAATGCAAAACCGTGGAAATCGGTTCGTGCGTTCTGGAGTTATAGCGTCAGGAAGGAAAACCCGACTTATTTTTATATAGTAGATGACGCAGTTGACAATACTAATAATAATACTCTATCTAAATAAATATCAGCCCGCCAACCCGCATTGGAGCAGCGTGGTGGGTCTAAGCTCTAATTCCCGCTCTCCTATGAGAGTGGAGGCCTGTGCCCAGCAGTGGGACGTTAATAGGCTGTAGTGATGATGATCTAAATAAAATTCAAAGTCCTGTCTGACTGATTGACTTATAGTATTTCAACACACAGCCTAAACCGCTGGAGTTAGAAACTTGAAATTTTGACAGTAGGTTCCTTTTGTGATGTAGGCGCTCACTAAGGAAGGATTTTTCAAATTCCACCCCTAAGGGGGAGAAATAGGGGTTGAAAGTTTGTATGAAAGTCTGTCATTTCTAAAGTTATATGCATGAAACTTGGTATATGAGCTGTCGGTAAAAAATAAAGAAATACGTAATTCACAGTTTTTGAAAATTCTACCCCCGAAGGGGTGAAATGGGGGAGGTAAGTTCATATGAAAGTCCTTCATTTCTCAAGATATTTCTCAAGTTGTATCAACGAAACTTGGTATTTTGGCTTTAGGTAATAAAGAAGTACGTGTGGCACAGTTTTTCAAAATTCCACCCCCAAAAGGGGTAAAATAGGGGTTGAAAGTTTGTATGAAAGTCCTTCATTTCTCAAGTTATAGCCATGAAACTTAGCATTTGGGCTTTCAGTTAGATGTTCAGAAGTACGTGTTTCACCATTTTTGAAAATTCGACCCCCAAAGGGGTGAAATAAGAGATGAATGTCCTTTATTTATCAAGATATTTTTCTCAAGTTATAACAACGAAACTAGGTATTTTGGCTTTCGGTATAATATAAAGAAGTAGGTACGTGTGTAACAGTTTTTCAAAATTCTACCCTCCAAACGGGTAAAATAGGGGTTGTAAGTTGGTGTAAATATTTTCAAGTTAGAGCCATGAAACTTGATATTTGGGCTACCGGTTTAAATTATGAAATACATAATACAGAGTTTTTATAAATTCTATCCCAAAGGAAGTTAAATACTCCTTCAATCACGCCGTAACAGAGCAATGGATCGACGTGTTTGTTTTCATGGGTTCTTTTTATCCCGGAAAATTAAGGAATGCCTATGGGAATTAAAAAACTTATGCCACACGAACGAAGTCGCGGGCGTCCGCTAGTCTATTATATATAAAATTCAAAGTCCTGACTGACTGAATGACTGACTGACTGACTATCAACGCACAGCCTAAACCACTGGATTTAGAAACTTGAAATTTTGACAGTAGGCTCATTTTGTGACGTAGGCGCTCATTAAGGAAGGATTTTTCAAAATTCCACCCTTAAGGGGGAGAAATAGGGGTTGAAAGTTTGTATGAAAGTCCGTCATTTCAAAAGTTATATTCATGAAAATTAGTATATGAGCTACCGGTAAAAAATTAAGAAGTATGTGTTTCACAGTTTCTGAATATTCCACCCTCGAAGGGGTGAAATAGGGGATGGAAGTTTGTATGAAAGTACTTCATTTCTCAAGATATATCAACGAAACTTGATATTTTGGCTAAAGGTAAAAAAAAGAAGTACATTTGTCATAGTTTTTCAAAATTCCACCCTTAAATTAGGGTTGAAAGTTTATATAAAAGTTCTTCATTTCTCAAGTTATAGCCATGAAACTTGGTATATGTGCTGCGGGTTTAAAATGAATAAATACGTGTTTCACAATTTTTGACAATTTGACCCCCAAAGCGGTGAAATAGGGGATGAAAGTTGGTATAAAAGTCCTTCATTTCTCAAGATATTTCTCAAGTTGTATCAACTAAGCTCGGTATTTTGGCTCTCGTTAAAAATTAAAGAAGTACCTACGTATGTCACAGTTTTTCATAATTCCACCCCCAAAGGGGTAAAATAGGGGTTGAAAATTTAAATGAAAGTCCTTCATTTCTCAAGTTATAGCCATAAAACTTAGCATTTGGGATTTTGGTAAAATATGAAGAAGTAGGTACGTGTTTCATTTTTGAAAATTCGACCCCCAATGGGGTGAAAATGGGTTTGAAGTTTGAACGAAAGTCCTTCATTTCTCAAGTTATAGCTATGGAACTTAGGCTTTCAGTTTGATATGCAGAAGCACATGTTTCACTATTTTTGTAAATTCATCCAGTGAAATGGTGGATGAAAGTTTGTATGAAAGTCCTTCATTTCCCAAGATATAAATTATTCAATTTATATCAACAAAATTTGGTATTGTAGCTATCAGTTAAAAATAAAGAAGTACGTGTGTCACAGATTTTCAAAATTTTACCCCCTTAAGATTAAAATTGGAGTTGAAACTTTGTATGAAAATCTGTCATTTTTCAAGTTATAAGTTGGTATTTGGAATTTCGGTTTAAAATGAAGAAATACGTGATACACAGTTTTTGAACATTTTATTCCCATAGATAAAATGTTCAAAAACTGTGAATCCATAAATAGAGAGTTTGTCCTTCAATCACGCCGCAACAGAGCAACGGATCAACTTGTTAGGGTTCCGTACCAAAATGGTAAAATGGAACCCTTATGGTGCGACTTTCTCCGTCTGTCTGTCCGTCTGTCCGTCTGTCCGTCCGTCACACTCGATTATTTCAGTAACTACCGAAGCTATCGACATGAAATTTGGAATAGTTGTGTATATTAGTGGCCCAAAGACACTGAAATTAAAATAAATTGGAAATTATTTTTGTTCTTATTTAAAAAGGGGGGAAAATCGGAGGGTTGAAATTTAAAAGTGAGATAACTGTACTGTGTGGGGTATCATATGAAAGGGTTTACTTTGTACATTCTAAAACAGATTTTTAATTATTTTTGGTCATGATAGTTTTTGATTTATCGGGGAAAAAGTCTAAAAAAATACCGTTCCCCCCCCCCTTATCTCCGGAGTTTACCAATCGAAAAATCTGAAATAATTATGGTCAATAGGAATTTATGTATATTTTACAGGAAAACTATAGCCAATGCTCTAACTAGCATAGTTTTTTTGATATTATAACAGTAAACCTCGTACTCGTCGTCAAATAAACATATTGGTTTTTGCCTGATTGTTTTGCTTCAGTACCTACTTCTTTAGTACGGAACCCTCGGTGCGCGAGTCCGACTCGCACTTGGCCGGTTTTTTTGCTTGAGTATACAGTTGAGGACCTGGAGAGTGACGCTACCTACTTTTTATACCGGAAAATTAAGTACCTACCTGTGGGGAAAAAAACTTAAACTACGCGGACGAAGTCGCGGGCATCTACTAGTCTTACTAATATTATAAATGCGAAAGTTTGGATGGATGTATGGATGTATGGATGTTTGTTACTCAATCACGCCCCAACGACTGAGCGGATCTGGCTGAAATTTGGCACAGAGATAGATCATAGATTATAGTCTGGAATAGCACATAGGCTACTTTTTATTCCGGAAAATTAAAGAGTTCCCGCGGGAACCAAAAAACCATAAACCATGCAGACGAAGTTGCGGGCATTCGCTAGTATTAGTATAAATATTGACCGCTGTTGTACCTATGATTAAATTAAACGTCACAGTGTGAAATGTTGTTGCAAAATATATAACAGTGATGATTGATCTTCTGTACCTACCATAGTATAATATCAGCCATTTATTTATTGGCTTTTTAAATAACAAACAAACATTAGAACAACAAATTTAGTTACAGATATTAGGTACAAGTGCCTTGATAGATAAATGATTTCTGATTCTGATTCTGATTCTGATACCTAATCAGCTACAAAGAAGCATAAAATGGCCGATAGGATAGGGCAACATTGTATACGTTACTAGTTGATGCCCGCGACTTCGCCCGCGTGGTTTAAGTTTTTTTGATTCCCACGGGAACGGGATAAAATGTAGCCTATGTCACTCTCCAGGTCCTCAACTATACTCATGCCAAAAATCACGTCGATCCGTTGCTCCGTTGCGACGTGATTGAAGGACAAACCAAAGAAAAGGACAACCAAAGACAACCAAACAAACACACTTTCGCATTTATAATATTAGTATGATTGATAATTTATTAATAACTAGATGATGCCCGCGACTTCGTCCGCGTAGATTAAGGTTTTTGATTCCCGCGGGAACTCTTGAATTTTCCGGGATAGTATGTAGCCTATGTCCTTCCCCGGGACACCACCTACCCCTGTACCGAATTTTATCAAAATCGGTTGAACAGATAAACTTTTTTGTTTCCTGCGGGAACTCTCGAATTTTCCGGGATAAAAAGGGGCCTATGTCCTTCCCCGGGATACAATCTATCTCTGTACCAAATTTCATCAAAATCGGTTGAATAGATGGGCCGTGAAAGCGTAGCAGACAGACAGACAGACAGACAGACGGACAGACAGACAGACACACTTTCGCATTTATAATATTATATATAAGTATGGATTCCCCATTACTGAGAACATTACATTTCGTGAATTAAGATTAAAGTTAATCACGTGAATCGATTGATAAAATAAATTAAATCTATAATAGGTACATTTTATTTATTCATTTTTCATAATACAAATGATATTTCAATTATACCTATTTACACTACACTGATTCCCAAGCCATACCTTTTTACCAAGAGGAAGACTTGCTAGGGACAGGGCTTATATTATATGTATAGAGCTACATGTAAATTAATATTATTAATTTGGTACACAGTAAAGAGTATTTAGAACTATACACTTTGAACTTGAGACAGACTCCGTGGGTTATGATGCGCAGCACAAATAGGAGCTCAACTTCGGGCTTGGCTCTAATAAAGATCTCATAACTTTTTACAGTGAAAGCATTATGCACTTGTGAGTCTTGGCAACCAATTTTACATGAAATGTTTTTGGTGGAATTTCATTTATTTTTGGCAGGAGCCCTAGATTTTTTTATTTTTTTTAGCTGAATTTCCTGTGCTTCAGCTAATCCTTTTTTCATGGCCCACTCCCTATCATTGCCTCTTTTCTTTGTTGATTTGCTACATGTAATAAGCGGTAAATCAGGGTGGTACTTAATTTTTTAGCCGATTGTATTCGACGGTAGCAGACTGTTGTGCTTTAATACTACTAAAATCAATGTTTATGAGATGAACCCCTTTCAAACTAGTCTCCCTTGAAAGTGCCACATAAGCCTATCCACAAGAGAACGTCGACGACCCCATAGATAATACACTATATGGACGACCCAATATCAATGAGAGCACTATTCAAACTCAGCCCTTGCGCCATCTATTGGCGAACATCACTATGAACGACGAAGTCTGTCTTGTATAAATTTATGAAATTCCAGGTAAAGCAAAAAGAGCAGAAAAGGATTTGAGCATTTCTTGTTTAGTTGAATGGTTATTAAATCAAAATAATTAATTTTTGATTGATTTTTCAGGAAGATAGAATTCCTAATAGGTACAGCGCCATCTATTGGCGAACAGAAATTCGCAAGATATACAACTAAACTGTCTAGTGGTATAGCTATAGGTACAATTGAACTACATTATTTAAGTAATTTTATTATCCCTTCGAAATAAGCCCATCTGATACTCGGCGGCTCCCAGCGTGCAGCTGGGAGCCGCTGGAAACAAGCGGCACAAGACCGTGCTCTGTGGCGATCCATGCAGGAGACCTTCGTCCAGCAGTGGACGTCTATAGGTTGAGACGACGACGACGACGACGACGATACTATAATATTATTACTCCAGTAAATAAAGCATTTAACCTTGCACTAAATTTCCGATCCAATTTTAATTTTTTTTTAGGTTAAGGGTCACTTACTGACCTTAGAAACACAAAATGCTGACAGATTCAGGTGGAGCTTCGATCGCAATCTTGAGGAAAAGTTTTTGGCCGATATCTCGGAAACTATCCACTTTAGGGCAAAAGTTATTCAGACCTTTTTTGTAGAGAATAAAATTTTGCATCTTTTATTTGCTGTACACTTTTTTGTAAAACTTACCGTTTACGATTTATGGCCCATTTAATGAACCGGTTTTTCGTTTAGGCCAATAACTCTTAAAATATTGGATTAATCAATAAAATGCATCTATCCATTTTTAAAGATCACTTTATTCTCTACAACTTTTGTTTCTAAAGTCCATACTTTTTGTGTTATAAAACGTTTAATGTAGACATGCCGGAGCTCGGCGGGTGACGCGGCAGCCCAACAGTGTGATCTGCGCAACCTAACCATAAAGTTAGCAGTTTTTTTGTGTGTGCCTTTCAAATTTTGTTATTCTGTCAAAAAAAATTAATTACCAAAGTGTATTAAAATGAACAATTGTTTTATTTGTGGTGGGTGGTTAGACGATGAAAATTCTGTAATCGTAAAAAGAAACGGATACTAAGTCTGAGGAAAGCCAGCATTGAACGAGGTGAAAGTGAACATGAAAACATGTTAGAGAATCTTGAAACTTTACGGTAATACAATCTTTCTCAATCAATTCTGGCATGATTGAGTAACAAACATCCATCCATCCATACATCCACCCAAACTTTCACATTTATAATATTAGTAGATATTATTATAGAGTATATAGATTCATCATCATCATCTCAATCCATCGGCAACACACTGCTGAGCATGGATGATTGATCTCCTCATAGTATAAAAAAGATTTAGGCAACATAAAAGTCCACCACGCTAGCCAAGTGCGGATTGGCAGACTGCACAAACCTTTGAGAATTATGTAGAATATTCACTTAATCTTAAAATCGTATATCGTCCTACTAACCTTATTTTAAATAGAGTAGGTTTTGTCAGTAAAATCATTATTTAGGTACATTAGCTAAGAGCTCGTTCCTTCACTTATCTTTTCTCTTTTTGAATCCTCCTATGATATCGAAATAAAAAACTTAATGTAATGAAATTTGATTTTATTAATGTACCTGTTATACTTTTACAAAAATGAAAACATTTTTCAAGTACTGTGCTGCACCCATATAACTAAAAAGGGTTATTAGTGATGACGTCAGATTCTAGTTGAAGTCATCAGTCAAACTCCAGTTTTCGGAAGGAACCTTCAACACCAAACAGGGTTTCTGCAGTTTTGGGTTTGCCAGGACGCTTTGACTCATCCGTACCATGTTTAGAGCTTTCTTCTATCCAAGAACTATAGTCTTGCACTTTCTTTTTCCAATATTCTACGAACAAATTGTTATTTGAAAAAATGTTGAAATATACCTCCCTACAATTCAAATTTGACCTTTTCGTTTCCTCGTCCCGGTTATTATCACTAACATCTGTTAATAATAAAACGTTACAAAAATACTCTTAGTCAAGTCGTATGCGGAAGGAACCCAAGATTATTATCCCAAGAAAACTCCTACCATTATTTGATTAATGGAAAAGGGTCACGACCCTCAATAATGAGGAATACGACGCAGAGAGAGAGAGAGGGGGGGGGGGGGGGGGCTCCCTACACAACGCCACTTAAACAAAATCAAAATTATCTTATAAAATCTTGGGTGCGCCTGTATCTACCAATATTTAAAAATTCTTAAAATCTGTTTTGTATGAATTAGCTATTCAATTTCATAATATTGTTATGATATGGCAATATTTTGACCTACCACTTATTTCTTTGATGGTGCCAGCGTTACCGCCGTATTCTGCTGGTAAAATCTCTTGCGGTATACTTTTATATAACTCTTCGTAATTCTTATTATGCACATAGAGCTGAAACAGAAGATTAAACGTACTATAATCATCTAATACTATTTAGATTAAACTCTGTGATTAAATCTTAATACAATATATATATTATATAAATAATGCTTACGCGGGATCTGTTCTTTTCGTTGAGCAAATTCTTTATTGCGTTAAATATGGTTTCAAAACCAGGTGGCGTGTTTATGTAGTGCGTTCCTTTCATACGCACTGGCAAAGCGTCCTGTAAAATATACTAGATTTAGGGCCGCTTGCACAGAGACATTTATACAGATTAAGGAAAATTTTGTAATGCTGTCCCTTTTGGCAAATGCATATTGTAGTTGCCAAAAAGGGGCAGCATTAAAATATTTAACTAAATCAATTTAAGAGTCCTTGTAATTGACTACAATAATTATAATATACTACCTGCATTCATTTAGCGTGGGCTGTGCGATGAAAGTACCTATTTTTTTCTAAAAAGGACTTGAATGATTTAAGAATTTGACCTGTAGCGTTTGTACGTTCGAAAATCAGTCTACCAGCCAGTTTTTTTCTGTGATGACTCTTACATTTGAATAATTGTTGTTTATCATTATACTTAGCGCCTTATATCTAGATTTCTTTCACTTGAATCAAATGACATATTGGCCGCAAAATTATATTTTCATATAAACTGAATTGAAAGTGCGAGTTTCAATGCCTGTTGAACGACCCGAAACTAGTCAATTTCAGACGATACGTCATACAGCGGGCAGAAACCGATCGTTCGTTCGTTGCTGCCCGTTGCATAGTTTGCTGCCCGAGGGCAAAAAACGATGATTTCTGCCCGCTGAATGACGTTCCTTTCGATCCTGTCAGAGTATCTTTCAGAGTATCTCACCCAAAGGTGGTGTTTTCTATAAGAAACTTTTAGCGGGCAGAAATGAGTTTTCATCCCATCTGCACCCAAAGGTGGTGTTTTCTATAAGAAACTTTAAGCGGGCAGAAATGACTTTTTCATCCCATCTATTCGAAAAGGACGACTTGGTTCGCCTTTATGTGCACCCAAAGGTAGCGTTTTCTATAAGAAACTTTTAGCGGGCGTAAATGAGTTTATAATCCTCTTTATTTCAAAAAGTGCAAAGTATAGAGTGTAGGTGATGAAATGTAGAGTGTATCACTCGGGCGCAAAAATTTTGGCTCGGGCGACGTACTTTGAATCCCTCACTACGTTCAGGATTCTACTCTAGAATCCCTCACTTCGCTCTGAATTCAAAAAAGCGCCCTCGGCGTAAAAATATTATTTTGCTCCCTTACAATACAATCTACTATTTAATAATCTTTATTTCATTCCAATTTGGATCATCTTAGTGTTCAGCGCCAAAGAAATCGAACGCAAATATTGTTTGAATAAAGACTGGCTAGTACGATGGCCCATAGTCGCGCCGCCGCGCCGGCTGAATTAAAAAAGTAATCAAATTAAAAACGCGCGAACTACAGCCCGCGTTTTCGTCAATTTTCACAGAGTTTTAGAAATTCATGGTTTTGTTTTGAAAAATGAGTTCTTCAAGTGACTGAAAATATAGAATTAACTCCTGAAAGTATTAGAACTGTCGCAAGAAGTGTGATGAATAATCTATTACCTGCAAAATCCCGAGAAATATATGAAAGCCTATGGTAGGTAATTTTATTGAATGGAAAAATGCAAGAGTCGCCAAGAATTTTTCAGAATCTGTGTTTTTGGCCTACTTAGCCAAAACTAAACAACCTTTCACTCTTTGGAGTACCTACTCAATGCTAAAATCAACCGTCAGTTCTATTTTATTTCTATCTCTATTACAACAATCTCTATTCCTAATAAAACTGTAACAATAAATTTTCATAATTGCGAAAATGTCTCAAATTTAATTATAAGTTTTTAGTTGTTTTATTATTAGATACTATTTAATTTCAATTTAGTTGTTACTCTGTTTTATTAAATAATAATATTACGATAAAATATGAGGTGCCTTTTATTTTCTCATACAGGGTGATGAAAAGTAGAGTGTATCATTCGGGCGCAAAATTTTTTGGCTCGGGCGACGTACTTTGAATCCCTCGCTACGTTCAGGAATCCCTCACTTCGCTCTGGATTCAAAAAAGCGCCCCCGCCGTAAAAATATTATTTTGCTCCCTTATAATACCAATCTACTAGTGTGTGCCTAGGAATGAAACAAGACGATTTCAGACGAGGGTGAAGTTGCATCCCTGAGCGGAGAGAGGCCTGGCATCACTACTACACAGTATAGTCTACTATATAAGATTTCACCTGTGCAAGAACAGTCATCCTTTTCATCACCGCCGGTGTCATTTGGAAGAAATGTGCCATCGTTATGCCCTCCAAATCCAAAATAGTTTGACCTCCAGCTACAGTCATGTTATCGTTTTCAACTAACAACATCTAAAAAAAGGTTTTTTATTTATAATCATAAACTTTTTGCGTATAACATCACAGTCCGCAATAGAAAATTTCGAAAATGACGCCCGCCACTTCGTCCACGTTGATCAAGTTATTTTAATTCCCGGGGGAACTCCTCCATTTTCCGCATTAAAAATAGCCTGTCTTTCCCCGGAAGGTAACTTGCCAAAATTCCAAATTTCATCTAAATCGGTGGAAAAAATGGGCCGTTAAAGCGTAACAGACAGACACATTTATAATATTAGTATGGATGTAACTTCATTGAAATTCAGTTATAAATCAGTAAGTCACTCATGGATATGGAATAAAATATTACACTTTGTATCACTAAGGACGCGGAGAATATATCGTATATATTATACTTCTCTGCATCATAAGTACCCGGTCTTATAATTGTGACCATTGGAGAGGTAGGTGTCGCAGGTTTTGGCAACATGAAGTACGTCCTGTAAATAAATTATGAGTAGTTATGAGATATCAATATCATAGGTTTTAATAAGGCCTATAGCAAGTAACTAAAATATTTCATTACATTACATTTAAAAGTAGAGATAGATGTAAGTAGTCCAAATACTATGAACACAAAAGCACGATAAATTTTAGCAATGCTTACTACCTAATTGGGTATTGACAAGTATTCAATTTTTTTTTGTTGTGATTATTAAAAGGAAGATCCCAAAAGTCGTAAAATCCACGTCCTCTTTATTTTTATGTTGAATAACTATTTTAAACTACCGATTTAAGTAAAAAAGTGCGTCGAACTTAGATGACTTCACTATTCAATATTTCATACAAAATACCATTTTGCATTGCGATTCCATAGCACGCGTTTTGGCGTTTCAAAAAAATTTACTGATTTGACTAGTTGCCAAATACCCAAATATCAGATTACCTCTTCAGATTTTGGTATTTTATATCTTGAGAGAATTACATAATCTGGAGGCGTAGTCTGGTAGTAGTTAGTAGTGTCGCATAATATTATTACTAATATCATAAAACGGTTTAAGTGATAATGAAGGCTCAGTCTACACTTAAAACTAAAGACTGGCAAACATTTCTCACTTACCCTAAATTCATAATTTCAGTAAAAAGATCATCTTTAGGCTTAATCCTAAAAAGTTCCGGCGCAATTGTATGTAAAGAGTAATATAAATCCAACTTTTCCTTTGTTCTTTCCAGACTGAACTTACACCCGCGCAAAAATGCTACAAGCCACTGGTCATCTAAAAATAATAAGAAGATAAATAATATTAATTAAAAAAACACGAACAATGGATTTGCAGATCAAATCATTCATATTTGAATGCAACAACGTGTACAATACACTTATTACTCGTAAGAATGTCGATAATATTAAAGAATAGCTGATGCCCGCGGCTACGTCCGCGTGGAATGGATTAAGGTTTTGGTCGACGAGGGATTTTTTTAATTTTCCGGGAAAACAGTAGCCTTTGTGTTATCTATAATCTTTAACTGTGAAAATTTTCATCCAGATCCGTTCTGCCGTTCTGGCGTGATTAAATATCAAACATCCATCCATCCATCCATCCATTCATCTACCCAAACTTTCGCATTTATAATATTATATATATATAATTAATAGTAGTCATAACATTCTAATATATTTCTTTTAAAGTACCTGTTCTGGCCCGAATGTGCGGCTGCTTTGCCAACCAGTCCTTTATATGTTGCAGATCATTATCAGTCCTGTTCGGATCTTCATTCAGCTCCAATCGAGCCTTCTCCGCCAATTCAGGGCACAACGGTCGAACCGGCATTTTTATTTTTTACCATTAAAAAACTAAAATATACTGTTTCAACCCTGGGACGGATTACCGTGGCACTAACTCAGAGTTCGATTTCGTACCTATCTGTAACATTTCAAAATTAATCTTTCTATCAGGTTTATAGAAAGATAACAATGCTATCTATGTTTGTGGGCGTAAGTAAGGTAAGACCTGTTTCGGCTGCATTGAATTACTGGGTTTTGACTAATTTTAATTAATCAATTACTAGCTGATGTCCGCGACTTCGTCCGCGTGGATTGAGGTTTTTTGGTTCCTGCGGGGATGTCTTCAATTTTCTTCACAATTTTAGCCTATGTGTTATTCCAGACTATAATCTTTCTCTGTGCCAAATTTCATCCAGATCCGTTCAGCCTTTCTGGCGTGAAAGAGTAACAAACATCCATACATCCATACATCCATACATACAAACTTTTGCGTTTATAATATTAGGTCCTTACATATGAAATTGCCGTTTTTATGGGAGGAACATAAAGTCGATTTTTTTTAAACATAATAGGTATATTTATTTAATCAATGTATATACCATTGCTATCTATACACTTTTGCCATCTCATAGGTAGTTCATTGATCCCATTACTAAAAAAACCATTCGGACAGGAATCAATAAAATCTTTGAAGGCGCTTTGGACTGCCCCATCGGAGTTGAATTTTTTCCCTTGCAAGAAGTTATCCACATTTCAAAAAAAAATGGTAATCTGTAGGAGCAAGGTCCGGGGAGTACGGCGGATGTCTTAGACATTCCAATTGAAGCTCCTCTAATTTGGTAGCCGTCTGTTGTGGTTGCGTTGTCGTGAAGCAGCAGTGGCCTAGACCGATTGACCAGCCTCGGTTGTTTAGCAGCTAGCTTTTCCATCATAGTTTCCAGTTGCTGACAATAGATATCCGCCGGAATCGTTTGGCCAGATTTAAGAAAGCTGTAGTGACCGGCACCGGCACAAGTCCACCAAACGCTCAAAAATAAAAAAAATTGAGTCAATTTTCGCTTGGGGCAGGATTTGGCTGGTTCGCCAGGGTTCAGCCAGGGTTACGATGAGCGTTTCCGAATATCGTACTGGATCCACTTTTCATCGCAGGTAATAATTCGATTTAAGATCCCTTCATTATTGTGCCAATGAGTAATGTAACGCAGCAGTCGACGCGCGTTTGTCGGTTTGCTGCACTCCATTCATGAGGTACCCAATTATCAAGCTTTTTCATCTTTCCAATTTGCTTCAAGTGGATTAAAACAGTTTTATCACTAACACCGCAGCCTGCGGCTAGCTCGGATGTGGTTTGTGATGGATCCGTTTCCACAATAGTCTTCATTTCTTCATTATCAACTTTGGTCTCCGGCCGTGCACGGGGCTTGTTCTGCAGGTCGAAAATTCCAAAACGAAAACGTTGGAACAAAAAACGCACTGTGTTTTCTTTTGCGACACCACCGCCATACACTTCATTAATCCTTCGAGCCATTTCTGCAACACTGGTGCCATGATGGAACTCGTTCTCGTAAATAACGCGAAATTTTAAGTTTTGAATTTTGTAAACTGAGTGATGCAAAGAAAAAACCAAAAGAGGAAAAACAAATGAATGAGGGTTTTGAAAACACAAAAGCATGAGTAAATAGCTGTAAATTTGAAATTGAAATTCCTAACGAAAGAGGAGATATTTGAGATCAAAGTGGCCAGAACGACAAAACGGCAATTTCATATGTAAGGACCTATTATTAGTAAGATAAGATTTTTTCCTATTTCAATCGAAATTTTATATTATGAATGAGTTTATTCTAAGCAAAAATATGAAATTTCGAGGGTTTTTTTCATTGGGTACCCTCGATATGTACCTACTAACAATGGATTTTGAGAAACTATCTAAGTAAATCCACGTGGAGAAATGCTAGCCCCACCGCGGGAATACACTAGTCTAAAATAAGTCAGACAAAGAACGTATTACGTAGGTACTTATACAACTTACCAATATGGCGTAGAATTTTTTATCTAAATAGATCGTTATTGATTATTTGATATGAAAGGAATTGAAATCCATTTAAACTTGATTACATAGGTAAAGATAATACTTAAATATGGGTAGGTAACGATGCGTGATTAATGTTCGATTTAATATCAAACTGACCAAAGTTCATATATTCAATCAACGTTTTTGAAAATTCCAACTGAAAACTACAAAATTACAATGCAACAAACAAATACCCTAGCAAATTTCTGTGCTATTATTTTGCAAATAGCACAGAAAATGGTACATGAGATCAAGTTCCTTGTAGGCTAGAGCAGGTCACTAATGGTGGTAGAAACAGTTTATTAATGTCAAACGAGTGTTTCAGTAATGTGAAGTGTACTGTAATTTAAACTAAACTCATATCTTAAAATCATCTTAATATCTAATCCATTTAATATTAGTAACATACTTAAGTAGGCTGTAGAGCAGGTCACTAATAGAGGTTTATGAAAAAACGATGATGTAAAACGAGAGTTTTGTGAAGTGTCATACACTGAGACCTCGCGGCGCCATCTATTGACATATTGTGAAGTTCTGTTGTAAATACTGAAGCTCATTAAAAATTATATAATTTCGTTTCCCTATAATATTAATTATCTAATTTGTTCAAGTACCTACAGGATATAATTCAAATAATTGATCAAGTTTCAGGCTCAGCATTTCAGAAAATTTAGAGTTCTGAGGTCATCTTTGGACGTTAGAAAATCTCCACTTTGAAAGTCCCCCATTTCGTCAATTTTAGGGGAAAAATTTTAAAAAATATATTTTTGGACTCTTCCTAATTATCTTTAAAATGATATACCGCAACTCTATGTAACGCTATAAAAAATATTTTACTTCGCAATCGCTTCTATGAGAGCCCCCCTGAAATAAAGATTTTTATACGACTGCCTGAAAAAAGGAGTATATTGTTTTCAGGGTTCATGTATGTATGTGTGTAAGTATGTACCTATGTATGTATATATGTGAGTTTGTATATTCCACAATAACTTCTATACGCCTGAACCGATTTTAATAAATGAGGTATCGTTAGAATCCCTAGCTTATTCCGGGTGACATAGGCTAATAAATTTTTTTTAAAAATTGATAAGGTGACCATGGTCCCGCATTAAAGACTAAAGTTGAAAAAAAATATTCGAAAATAAGATTTACTATTTAATCATCATCTAGAGAATGACGAGTAGATTCCAAGAATATATAACACTATAGTTCAATATCCAGTGATTCACAAAAAATATCATTTAAAAAATGTGAATAAGATTCCAAATGTGGTATCGTTACGTAGTAGCAGTGGTAGCCGTACTTCCATTCGAGGGGGTTTTTTTAATACACGACTACCTAAAAAAGGAGTGTTATATTTTCAGGGTTCGTGTATGTATGTGTGTCTACGGTAGAGCAGTCGTATTTTTTAATAATTTTAATTATATTCACTTGTTATTACTTATTTTCCGACACTGAGGTATGTTACTTATTTTCCGAGACTCTGTATTTGTCCCATCAGCTGATAATTTTAATATGGGTGACGATGGTGACGATGAGAACATAGGTGAAGCTGAAATAACGTGATATTATCAGTCGTGTTGTTATTACGAAAGATAGTGTACGTAAAGCATTAAATAAACTAGATGTTAATAAAGGATCGGGGCTTGACAATATACCCCCAGCTTTTTCCAAGTCCACGGCCCTTACCATTTGCAAACCGCTGCACATCTTATACAGTATGGGTCTGACACAAGGTATTTTCCCAAACAAATGGAAAATGGTACGTATAGTGCCAGTACATAAAGGTGGTTCAAAAAATTTCTATCTTACCGGTGCCTTCTAAGATTTTTGAGCGGATTGTGCATGATTCTATTTACCCTAGACTACATAATATTATCATTCCACAACAACATGGATTTGTACAAAAACGTTCCACAGTAACTAACCTCCTTGTTTTTTCTTCACGGTTATTTGAAAACATTGATAATAATATACAAACAGATAGCATTTATACAGGAAAAACCTTTGATAGGGTAGATCATAAACGGTTACTGGAAAAGTTGGCATATATATAACGGTATGCGTGGTGATCTGTGGCGATGGTTTAAATCATACATAACAAATCGCACACAGAAAGTTGTTATTAATGGACATGACTCGAAGATGGATGGAAGAAGATATTGTTTTAATTACCTCTGGTGTTCCACAAGGATCAATTCTTGGACCTCTCCTATTTATTTTATTTATAAAATAGCTGATGCCCGCGACTTCGTACGCGTGGATCGTGGTTTTGTGATTCCCGCGGGAACTCTTTAATTTTCCGGGATAAAAAGTAGCCTTTGTATTAGGTCAGACTAAAATCTATCTCTGTCATCTGTGCCAAATTTCAGCCAGATCCGTTCAGCCGTTGGGGCGTGATTGAGTAACAAACATCCATACATCCATCCAAACTTTCGCATTTATAATATTATAATAAAATAATTTATTTATTTATTATTATAAATGATACACATAAATGTTTCAAACATAGTTATTTTCTTTTTTATGTAGACGATCTCAAAATTTATAAAACCATTGAATCACCGGGTGATCATAGCCTGCTTCAAGCTGACATAGATAGTTTTACAGCATATTTTATAGATAATAATTGAATTTAAGCTTGAATAAATGTAAACATATCACTTTTACTAAAAAATATTATTAGCAACTATACGTACTTACCGTGTGGCGTTAGTCTTGAACGAACTGATAATATTAGAGACCTAGGAATCACTTTGGACAGTAAATTACACTTAGACACGCATGTTCAAAATATTATAAATAAAGCATATAAAATGTATGGTTTTATAATGAGAGCTAGTAATAATTTTAAAAGAGCCACAACATTTACACACCTACTTATATAAGTCCTTAGTACGCTCTCAGTTATAATACGCCGTTTATATGGAACCTATACTATGATAAGTACAATAAGAGCCTTGAAACTGTACAAAAAAGTTTTTTGCGCAGGATTCATTATACTCGTAGATGTAATCGAAGTTACCTCTCATATATCCAACTTCTTAAGAAATATAACATTGACCAAACGTAGTTTTCATGTTTAATTTGTACTTGTATAAATTTAGTGGTATAGTATTGGTCAATAAACTTTTATTTATTTATTTATTTGGCTTAAAGTCGAGACGTAAATAGAAGCAATGTTACTGTATGACTTGTGTCTTAATAAATATGACTGTATTGATTTAACCAGAAAACTTTGTTATAGAGTACCTTTTCGAACACACTTATGAAGTAATCGTATACATCAACTCTTTGCCACTACAAAATGTCGTACTAATGCGGGTAAGCGTCCTCCATTATATAGAATGACGCAATCATACAATGAGTCTTTTAATAATATCGACATCTTTTCAACGCGTATTAGCACCTTTAAGAGTTTGGTTATAGATAATTTTAAAAAACCACTTTGAATTTTTGCTTACCTACTAACTGAAAATTTCCATTTTGTCATTGTTTTTTTTCTCTAACCTAACTAATATTTCTTAAGTCATAATTTTTTTCTTTCTAACCTAACTAATTAATTAGTTTATTTTTATCTCTCAATGTTGTAAACATACCTGTATAATATAATTATTACTTAGCACTAAGTCCACTCAAGATGTATCTTTATAATTTGTGGTAATACAACTAAAATTAAGTTAAACATTACTAGCTCATGCCCGCGCCCTCGCCTCCAAACTTTCGTATCAAATAAATATAAATAAATATTATAAATGCGAAAGTTTGGATGGATGGATGTATGGATGGATGTTTGTTACTCAATCACGCCCCAACGGCTGAATGGATCTGGATGAAATTTGGCACAGAGATAGATTATAGTCTGGAATTGCACATAGACTACTTTTTATACCGGAAAATTAAAGGGTTCCCGCGGTAACCATAAAACCTCAAACCACGCAGACGAAGTCGCGGGCATCCGCGAGTTTATAATATTTGTATAAATTTACTCTTGGTATCATGTACTTAATTCACAATACCAATTCATTATACGCTTTCTCACGGTATATGATGATTTATGGTCAATACATTCATTTTTATAACCCCTCGGCTGAGTCTTTGCCGTTTGCCATTCTTGCTTAATAAAAACAAAAAAAAAACATTTAATAAAAAATAAAATTTGTTTACCTATACTGATAAAATATTGATATCTCTTAACACATTATTGGCATGGGACTGCTATTGAGGAACGGCTAAGAAATTTGATTCCACTTGCATGCTTGCTTTTTCTGAACATATATATACCTACTAGCTGATGCCCGCGACTCCGTCCGCGTGGAGGTATGAAAAATAGATGTTGGCCGATTCTCAGACCTACTCAATATGCTCACAAAATTTCATGAGAATCGGTCAAGCCGTTTCGGAGGAGTATGGGAACGAAAATTGTGACACGAGAATTTTAAATATAAGATGTATATTTTTAGAAAGTAAAATTAATCTTTAATGTAAAAGTACATATCGTTTCATTTCTAAACTATTTGGTGGCATCGATACAAACAATAATTCCTATAAACGGTAAAGACGTAAATGCTAATCAAATTCCAATTGTCTGAAGGATCCCTCGATTCCGAACAGACTTTCTGCAGTCTTGGGTTTTCCGGGTCGCTTTGACTCATCTGTTTTGTATTTCATATCTTCTTCCAACCACGAACTATATTGACGCCGTTTAGCTTTCCATACATCTATAAAAATCAAATTACATCCAAACATGTATACCATTCACATCTAAACTATCGTCAAAACTTCACTACCAGAACTTGAAGCCATTGAACCTCACCTGTCAAGTGACGATGAAAGAGATGGAAGTGAGTTTGAATGGCAATTTAATAGAACCCGTTTTACTTATCGGTTTCAATTGCAGTAGGTACGGTTTTGCTGAATATGTACTTTGATTATGACTTTTAAATTACCAGAACTGAGCCTCTTTAGAAGAATTCGTACAGCTGAGAAATTCTTACGTGAAAATTTAACTAAAATTAAATATTTAACTTGAAATAAGTACGATGGTCAATGGTCATCGTGGATTTAAAAATGCATGAAATTTCTGATCTGATCTCTTTACTAAACTGCAAGAAACTGTCTTAGAGTATGAAAATAGACATTAAAGTGCTACAGGCTCCACCGGGAAGAGAGGTATCACAGTGAACTTCCAGTGGATTGAGGGTTTTGCCTTTACCAATACCAACTTTGGGGTAGTTTTTTACCTCAAACTAAATCTGATGGATTTTAAAAGCCCTTACCTGTGATTTCTTTAATAGGACCTCCATCGCCTCCATATTCCGTTGGCAATAGATTCTTTGGAATATATGCATACAGACTGTCTAAATTTTTGCCATGCATGAAAATCTACAACATCATACATAAAGTTATTACACTAGAATGGTTTAATGCACACTTTTTTTTAAGTATCCAAAAGCGAGAACCTTTATTCAGCTGTAGCACTTAAAAAATATATTTTGAGATTGAGTTGATTGAGAGCAACTTACTCTGTTCCTATTTTTTTCGTTCAACAAAGATTTCATTAAGTTGACAAGTTTTTCAAAAGCCGCTATAGCATTGAGAAAATGTGTTCCTTTCACACGTAGTGGCGAAGCATCCTGAAGATTTAATTACTTCTATGTAGATTTTAGTGACTTACAAAATATAATATCTTCCAGAGATAAAAAAAGACGTGTGGCACTCGGAGACTGCCGCGGTAAAGCTATTGCATAGCATTTTTTATCAACTTGCTATGACTACTTGTGTTGTTGACTTCAAGTTGTTGAAAATATAAAGGCGAAATAATTTTGAAGAATTATGTTTTCAATAGTCCGGGTGTCCAAGCCGAATCAAAAAACCTCAAACAAGAGGTTTTTTGATTCCCCTTAAAATTAAAAAAAAATCATTAAAATTATTTCGCCTTTATATTTTCAACAACTTGAAGTCAACAACAAAAGTAGTCATAGCAACCAAAGCATCTCTTCATAAAAATAGTCTTTTTATTTTCAACAACTTGAAGTCAACAACACAAGTAGTCATAGCAACCAAAGTGTTAGGTTTTTTTCGTTACGGAATTTCTGGATTCGGTCTCCACGCTCAAGGCCCGCGATAGAAGCTATGCAATAGCTTAATTAGACAAAATTTTAAAAATATTTACCTCATATAGTTTACTCATTTTCATAACGATACTAGGAGTAACTTGCAATATGTGCGCCATAGTTACACCTTCTAAGTCCACTAGCCACTGAGTGCCATTAACAACCGCGATATCATCATCCCAAAGCAACAACTAAAACAATTTTCATTATAAACAGTATTTTTGTTACTGTAACTATGCGAAGACAAAAGACAAAGTTATTGTTATAATAATTATTACTGTACCTTTTGCACAGCTGTCATGACACCAAATAAACAAATCATATTGTGTTTTTCGGGATGTACTTTTCCAGGACGTACTATCCCAAATCGCGGTGAATTTGGCGTTTCAGTTTGCGGCATTATGATAAATACCCTTTTCAAAAAATAAAAATAAGTAATATTTTTAGTTTCAGTCAAGTAACTTTCATTTTTTTTATTTATTTCAAGATTATTACCTCAATGCCTCGACGATGCCCACGAATTTATCCGCTTTGATTTATGTTACTAAAAATCCATACGGAATACGGATATTTGGATTATCCGGAATAAAAAGTGAAATATTCCGCCGCCTCTGGAATACAACCTTCTGTGTAACAAGTCTCGTCAAAATTCACTTTGCAGATGTGCTCTAAAAAGGTTAGATACCGATACAGTTTTGTTTTTAGTATATTAAATGTGGATTTGTGTTTTAAACCTTACCCCATGTCCATGAACTCGTCAAAAATTGAATCATAAATTGCTCTGATTTCATAAAATTCTGGTGCAAGGGTACGTAAAGTATAGTGGACATCCAACTTTTCTTTTACTTTCTCTAAGCTATGCTTACAACCCCGCAAAAATGCTATCAGCCATTGGTCATCTAAAATTCAATATACCTATAGGTAATTATGAACGCTTGTAAGCGTTACTATTATTACTACTTACTATGATGTTATGCATAACATCTCTTGCTTAATATTATAGTTTATAGCTATATACTAGTAGTTAGTTTTATACATATAAATAGTAGGTAGATTTTTAAACGAGTGAGAAAATAACCCATTCACACCCGGGGTATTTGATGATGATTTTTTTGCTTCATTCCTTTTTTTAGTACGTAAAAATTAAGGAATACAAGTTTTTAATACGAATTTACACGACAATTTTGTTTAATTATTTTCAATTACATTTTATTAAAAAAATTATGATGTTAGAATTTAATTATTAATAATTTTATTAAATTATTTTATTATAAAAAAATAATTTGATAATTTATATGTAAAACTAAAGCAAATTACAAATGTTTTTTAATGAGGAGGTGGCCCATTGACCACACAGTTTTAAATTAAGAAGAATACATATAGGTACCATTTAAGTTAATTTGTTAAAATTAGTTAGATATGTGTGGGGGTTAATAAAGATTTATTTATTTATTTATTCTTGAAAGCTTGTAATGTAAGCAAGGTTCGTAAAACAAAATGTTATGATAAATAGCTAGACGTAATGTTATAACACAAAATTTATTAATACTCGCAATATAAAAAACACAATCATTACTTTAAAACTTTTGGTGATATACACGGGAAATACAGCAGGCGGGCAAATAAATTAGTGTGGCCAAAGGCTAACCTAACACTGTATAAGAAGAATGTCTATTGTATGGCAATTGAAATTTATAATAAGTTGCCAAAAGATCTAATTGACCTACCATTGCCTAAATTCAAAACTAAGATTACTGACTGGTTATTGTCCCACCAATTCTATTCTCTTAATGATTACTTGAGGCAGTAATATAATAATATTACCTTTTGTTAGGTTCAGTAATGTTTATATTGTTATTATTATGATTTCTTCATATTTGACGATCAGCTGTACTATAAATATTAATTGGACATATGAGTAAATATTTTGACTTTGCATGATAAGTAATTAGAATGATTTTTAGATCGAGGAAGATTGTAATATAATAATAATTAATTATAATTGTGTTGAATGAATTATTCCTATCATAATAATATGTATAAGTGTCTTAATTATTGTATTGTATACCTATTATGTAATATTTTGCACGCCATATGATTGGCAGATTGTGGCTCGGAACTATAGATTCTATCTAATTGTAACAACTTGCTATTATGTACTTACCTACAATCAAAGCAAATAAATGATTATGATTATGATTATGATTATGAAAAAAAATACCAACCTGTTCTAGCATTAATGTGTGGTTGTTTCGCCAACCAATCCTTGATATGTTGAAGATCACTGGTTATCCTTTTAGGATCCTCGTTTAATTCTATGCGAGCCTTCTCAGCTAGATGAGGACTCAGAGTTCGAATTTGCATTTTTCGTTATGAAACAATCAACTCTTTCAGAAACTGTTTAAATGCGATAGTAATTATATAATATTTGAAATTCATGTACTTTAATAAATAATCTTATCTCTTACTGATACCTTCATGATTTGGCTATCGATGCTTATTTCTTTGCTGAGTGTTAACATTATTACTGTTGTTCATTATATCTTATGAAACAGGAAGTATAATATCTGTCAATTTGACCCGTTTCATGTCATTCGATTTATTCGGCGGGTATGGACGCCATATTGAAATTCTTTAGTATAAATGCGAGTGTTTTGACGATAATAATTCAGTCTCCTGCCGGCAGACTCAGCGATTATTGAATACTTTTGTGTTTAGATCGCATTTTGATTTAGAGCTTAACGATAGCAATCGTGGTCGGATCAAATGTATATTACCTTTAAGTTCAGCCAACTTTTATCTAATTACATTAAATCTCTCGTGGAACCTCTACACGTTTAACCATTTATTCGTGCAAGTTCCAAATGAGAGTACAAATATATTAAAAGTGTTTCATTAATACCTACTTCTGGATTGTCCCTTACAGTTCAGAAGCGGGATATGAATCACGTTGCCTTTATTTTGCTTTGCCTTCTGCACATTTTTTTTTAAACGTGGGTAGTTGGAAATTAATTTTTATTTTGATCGGTGGCTATGTTAAAGTTAATTTGAATGTTAGAAGCCACCGAGTTTCTTGCTGGTTCTTCTCGCTAGGTCGTGGCATTCCGAACCAGTGGTAGATTCGCAGTTGTGAAAATACTCGTATTTTACGTGATAACACTATTGGACTTTTGTTTATTTTTTTAACGTGTTTAAGTTTTTACTGTTTGATGAGATTGAAAGTGAAATACTGTAAGTTAATCAAGTTGTGTTGTGTTGTAGTGAACGTAAAGAGATCGATTTACTTTGGAGTTTTTTGGGTTATCGTAAACGTGAAGGATTCGCGTAACTGATGTACGATTTTAGTTGACCAACTGATATTGTGGATATATATATGGTTTTAATTGACGTGAACGAAGCAACTGATATTGAGAAGGATATATATGGTTTTTGTTGACGTGAACGGAGGCAGTCACGCAACTGATATTGTGAAGGATATATATGGTTTTAGGTTAAGTGATATTGTGAAAATTAGCGTTAAGTATTAGGGTTACTGATTGTAAACGCGAAGGCTTCACTTGATTGTTGTGATCTCAGTTCAGTAATGTGAAGGTTACCTGGCTGCTTCACGGGACGTGAAGTTGTCAGGAAAGGCCGAGCTGTTAACATTATTACTGTTGTTCATTATATCTTATGAAACAGGAAGTATAATATCTGTCAATTTGACCCGTTTCATGTCATTCGATTTATTCGGCGGGTATGGACGCCATATTGAAATTCTTTAGTATAAATGCGAGTGTTTTGACGATAATAATTCAGTCTCCTGCCGGCAGACTCAGCGATTATTGAATACTTTTGTGTTTAGATCGCATTTTGATTTAGAGCTTAACGATAGCAATCGTGGTCGGATCAAATGTATATTACCTTTAAGTTCAGCCAACTTTTATCTAATTACATTAAATCTCTCGTGGAACCTCTACACGTTTAACCATTTATTCGTGCAAGTTCCAAATGAGAGTACAAATATATTAAAAGTGTTTCATTAATACCTACTTCTGGATTGTCCCTTACATGAGTTACTTACTCATTCTCATATCATATAATATTATGATCAATTATAATTATTACAGTCTAATAATATTATGTATTTTGTTCAAAAAAGATTTACAGAAAAGCAGGTAGGTACATTTCGGAATTTTTTCGTACGAACGAGTCACACTGTGCTGTGGGTGTACGTGACACGTTGGGAATGGCTAATGAAAAAATTGCTGCAACCAGTAACAGTGTGACTCGTTGGGAGAAAAATTCCGAAAGATTCTCAACGAGTCGCAGTCTGACTGGATTAGGTGTGACTCGATTAAGTGTGACTCGTTGAGATCCCACCCATATTCGTAAATTAAGAACTAAGAAGTAACTATTAATATTAATCTGTTTTGAAAAACAATTTATTGTACTTAATGTAAAAATAATTTAATATAATAATAATACAATATGTAAAAATATCCCTTCATTTCTAGATTATTTGGAGGTGTTGCTGCTATCAATCCTTCCTATAAACGGTAAAGATGTAAGTATGCTAATCAAATTCCAATTGTCTGAAGGATCCCTCGATTCCGAACAGACTTTCTGCAGTCTTGGGTTTTCCGGGTCGCTTTGACTCATCTGTTTTGTATTTCATATCTTCTTCCAACCACGAACTATATTGACGCCGTTTAACTTTCCAAGCATCTATAAAAATCAAATTAACATTGATTGAAACAAAAACGAATTTAATAGTCATGTTACTCAAGTCTGCAGACTTGAGCTAAATTTGACTTCGAGAAATTAGCGCATGATGTATTCAAGCATTTCATGAATCTAGTTTTATTTTGAGTTTGATGACAAGTTAGCCTTTACAAAACAAATTAAATAAATGCTAAGCGGATTGTAAGTGTAGCACTTTACGTGGTGGGACAAAATAGATCTTATCTATAGTGAAAAAGGTAGGTAAGCGGTTAGGGCGGTTTTATAGTCAAGTTTAAAATGTCACCTGTGATTTCTCTAATTGGTCCGCCATCACCTCCATATTCCGCGGGTAGAAGTGTTTTTGGTATATATTGATATAGACTATTTAAATTTTTACCATGCACGAACACCTACATTAAATATTATTAAATATTATTGCATTTTTAAATTCTATTTTTTTCTTCACAGCATTTCAAAAGATGTTAGAGACATAAATTACATTACTTACTCTATTCCTGTTTTTTTCGTTTAACATGGATTTCATTAAGTTAATAAGTTTTTCAAAAGCAGCTGGACAATTGATATAATGTCCGCCTTTCATTCGTAGAGGTGCAGCGTCCTGGGTACAAAAGATAATATAATATTATGTTTGTTTTAACTTCCTACGGTATCCTTCTGTCAACGAAGAAAGTATGATAAATATTTTTCATCATACCTATTCGAAAAACGAATATTGGCTTCAGAAGATAGCGGGAGCAAAATTTAATTTTTAGGCCCATGGGACTTTTCATTTCTCTGTTCTGATTGGTCCGTGATCGTGCTTTAGCATACTGCGTTCGTCGCAGAAACCTGTCGATCGCTCGTTCCGTTCGAAATCCAAAAACGTTTGAGTGGCTGTTGTCTTCGATAAGTCACGTGATCAATGAGGGCTACCGCGTTTAAATTCGCCGCTAGGGGCGCTAGTGTAGAGTGAGGTCTACGAAATGTCAAATATCACTGGGCTTTTATCGCGAGTCTAATTATTTAGTTAATGTTGTGAATATTTAGCAACAACCGATTAATTATGGAAGATGTAAGATACGTATCAATAAATGCCAGTGCTCTGTGCATTGAAAACGGGGCTAAGAAAAAGAAGTGCAAAAATAAGCGGGCTGAAAGAACAGCTAATTCATAGGTTAGTATTTCCCTAGTTCCTGTATGTTTACTATTTACAAAAGAGGGTTTTTTTCCAGAAATATGCTTGTTTACCGAATTTACAGCTATACTTTAGGACCTCACTCGCAAGTGGCGCTAACTAGTGAGCATAAAAACGGTAGCCCTCATTTGTTGATCGGATATACGTCTTTACATTTTTTGAATTTGAACGGAATTATGGCTGCTCGTCCAAAGAGGGAAAAAATACTAGATAGCCAAAGAGGTCGAACGCATAATGTATGAAGTTACCTATAACGGGCCGGTTACGTTTTGGCGGCATTGCGCGCTGAAAAAAAAGTCATCCCCTTTTATGTATCCAACATAAATATTAATGTTTAATTATTTCATAATAATTTGTTTGTGTTTTATTTAAACTTTAAATATACGTCTAAATAATGTCTATACATAGAAGGTTGATAGGAGTATCTTCTTGTTGGTCAGCGTTCGTGCTTCTGATTGGTGCTTAAACGTATAGGTAATGTCCATACATAAGTAGGTTGATACTCCTAGCTTTTTCTCATACGTAATGATGAAAAATAGTGTGTGTCACTCGGGGCCAAATTTTTTGTTCTCGGGCGGCGTATATTGAATTCCTCGCTACGCTCAGGATACTACTTTAGAATCCTTCACTTCGCTCTGAATTCAAAATAGGGCCCTCGGGGAACAAAAATTTTCTTTGGCCCCATATAACACAAATAACTATTACACTATATCATTCCAACGACATTGGACATACATTAGGTGTATAAGAACTCTTTTATTTTCCTAGATGAAAATTACCTTCCTATGTGATACGGAATGATAGCTTAATCTCTTTGCAAAACGCCAAGATCATCAAGTCAACTATTTAAATTCTTACCTGTGATTGAACACTCATCTTTTTCATCAAACTCGGTGACACTTGTAACATATGCGCCATAGTGATTCCTTCTAAATCTAAAATTATCTGAACGCCACTTATTATAGCATTGTCGTCTTCCATCATTGAAATCTAAAAGGATAACTACAAATAATATTGTTATAATAAACATACCTGACACACTTTTTTGCGAAAAGAAACGGGCACCTAGGCAAATAATCCGTTTCATTGGCACCTTCGTATTATTGTGAGTAACTTGTATCCTCATAATCCCTTAAATTAATAAACAAAAAGTAGTTTCTGTTAATTTCCACGTTACGTTTCGATTGAATTATTAAAAATGATCTTAATTATGTAAGTAAATCTAACAGGTATTCGGCCTCACGCTTATTCTAAGTATTCTAAACGAGGTCATTTCAAACTTACCTTTTGCATTATCAGCGTCATTCTAAACACATCAATCATGCTAATTTTTTCGGGATCAACTTTACCAGATCGCATGATTGCCAGTCTCGGCGACTCAGGAGTCGCTGTCTTAGGCATTATGACATACCCGCTACAAATAAAAAAATGCCATGAAGATAGCAATCCTACCGACCGAATGTCCGACACTGTGGCCAATCTCATTTCAGAGATTGGCCTTAGAGATCCCACAAAAAAAAGAATGCCAGGATGTAGAAGTGCCATTTTAGTAAGAAACTGCGCAGTAAAATCTATTATAGTGTACAATAAAATTCCGAAAGCAATTAGAGAACTCACATTCAATCTATTTAAGTCAAGACTTAAAAGGTGGCTTGCAGAAAGGTGCTTCTACACAATAGATGAATTCTTAAATTTCAAATAATAGACAATATTATAAACAAAATATGTAATTTTGCATGCCTGATATTAAGGTGAAACATTTATACTTAAACTTACAAATAACATCTCATTGTAAAAAATGTTTCTGCAAATAAAGAATTTTGAATTTGAATTTTGAATTTGAAGATGGGAGAGAGATTAGACAACTATTCTTGCCCTCCAATGCACGGCGGTGATACACGGCCAACTTCTTGACTCGGGGCTAGTAAAGTAAAAACCCAATACTTAATTACGGCTCGACCCGGGCATCGGACCCGGAATCTCGTCCTAACAAAAACAACAAAAAAATAAAAGTAACACAATTCATGCCACATAATAATTTTACCGTACTTTAATATTTCCTAAAATTTAATAGGTACCATGATCATGTCACGCGTGCATCAAGAGCTTGGAACTACGAGCATGTATTTTGAAATTTACAATATTTGGTTTTCGTTCTTCAACTTTTGGTACTGAGCAGATTGTACTGAGCAGATATTATAATTTTTCGTAAAATCACTAGAAGTTTAGACCTTAAATCCAGTCATGCCACCTCTTAAGAGCTTGGAACTAAAAAAAAATTCATACCCCAAGTCCATGAATTCATCAAACTTTGGATCATCATGTTTGAATGTATAAAGGTCAGGCGTGATTGACGGTAAAGTATAATAGAGATCTATTTTTTCTTTTGTTCTCTCCAAGCTGTACTTACATCCGCGCAAAAACGCTATTAGCCACTGATCGTCTGAAAAAATAGCACACAATTATTACTAAAAATTTTATGGTTGCTATTAATCCGGAAGATTGTCGGTTCATTGCAGAGTAACATATTAAAATCATTGGGTTCATCCATTCGCTCAAACATATTTTATGCTTTCCCATGTAATCATGCACAATCATTTAATGGTTGTGGATGATTCCTTCATTCCTTCTAGCAGTGTGGCTGAAATAATCAATCTATATAATATATAAAATTCAAAGTCCTGACTGACTGACTGACTGACTGACTTATATATCAACGAACAGCCTAAACCGCTGGACCTAGAGACATCAAATTTAGAGGGTGTGTTCTTTGTGAAGAGTAGGTATCCACTAAGAAAGGGTTTTCGAAATTCCACCCCCAAAGGGGTTAAATAAGGGTTGAAAGTTTGTATGAAAGTCCGTCATTTTTAAAGTTATATTCATGATACTTACTATTTGAGCTACCTGTTTAAAAAGAAGAAATACGTGTTTCGCGATTTTCAAAAATTCTACCCCCAAAGGGTTGAAATAGGGGATGAAAGTTTGTATAAAAGTCCATTATTTTATAAGATATTTTTCAAGTTTAATCTACGAAACTTGGTATCTTGGCTTTCGGTAAAAAACAAAGAAGGATGTGTATAATTCTTTTTAAATTTAAAAAAAAAATTAAAAATATAGATAAATATAAATATAAATCATACAAGGCAGTTAATCATTAACTAACAAAGTTACGTACCTGTTCTAGCATAAATATGAGACTGTTTTTCCAGCCAATCCTTAATATGTTGCAGATCACTTGTTATCCTTTTAGGATCCTCATTTAATTCCAATCGAGCCTTCTCTGCTAGTTCAGGACTAAGCGGCCTTATTGACATGTTGTATACTTAATAAATCTTTAAAATTAAACCTATGAATTCAACTGAATAGGGTAGCAAGTACTCATTGAAAATCTTATCGCTCAGCGCTCTTAGATTAAAATAATATCGAATCGACTTAATACTGCTTGATTTATCGATATTATTTTATCATCTTTACATAGCATTCATTGCTGTACTTATGATTAATAATACAAACTAGTGTACCTACTTAGTGTGTTGTCTGTAAAATAGAGCTTGAATTAAAATATTAGACCTCCAGTTATTATCACAAAATATGAGTAACTATATACGTATTTAGAAATTGCCTTGATTACCCAATAAAGATCTAAAACATGCTCAGCTCAACAAACGGAGTAGCTCAATAATTATTACCTAGAAAAGCGATAAAGTCACAGGAACGTTGTCTATATTGCAACTCTATTGAAACAAGATGTTGTATCATCTACAGAGATTTTAACGACGCTTTTTAGGTAAGTGGCGGTAAATATGTGACACCACAATTAATCGAGGAAATTTTACTTGACCCACTGGAAAGCGTAGCATTGGCATACCCCCAGTAGGTAGATGGACAACTTCAAGCGAGTCTAAAGTCGCTGGTCCCAGGCGGCTACCTATGTCCAGTAGCGGACGTCTATCTGTTGACGACGACAACGACGATCTACTCTTAGTCGTCGCCTACTCTTATTCAATTATGTATATTTTTAATTAATATTTAGTGACTAGCTGATGCCCGCGACTACGTCCGCGTGGATTGAGGTTTTTTGGTTCCCGCGGGAACTTTTTAATTTTCCGGGATAAAAAGTAGTCTATGTGCTATTCCAGACTATAATCTATCTCTGTGCCAAATTTCATCCAGATCCGTTCAGCCGTTGCGGCGTGATTGAGTAACAAACATCCATCCATACATCCATACATCCATCCAAACTTTCTCATTTATAATATTTATTTGATTATTTGATTAACAGACGTTGCGATCCTCTATAATGAAAAATACTGTACACAAATGAAGTACCTATTGGAAAAAGTTCCATTCGATTTTATGGCTTTTTACCTACTTTTCAACCGACTTCAAAAAAAGGAGGAGGTTCTCAATTCGACTGTATTTTTTTTTTTTTATGTTTGTTACCTCAGAACTTTTGACTGGGTGGACCGATTTGGATGATTCTTTTTTTATTTGAAAGGGCATACTTCCCATGTGATCCCATAAAAATTTTATCGAAATCGGTCGAGCGGTTTTTAAAATATCAACAATAAAATAAGTACTTTGTATAGCGTGTGCTTGTTGTTGTAAAGTTGGCGCGGGAGTTTGAAGTCGGTTGTTTAAAAAGAATTTTTTATATTAAATTATCGTTTTAGTATTCGACCGAAAGATCGTCTTCGTAGTAGCCGGTTATAATTCGACGGGGCGGCGCGGCGGCGGGCTGTCTGTTCTGCACTAATTCAAACAAACTGCTGTTTATCTTTGCAGCTGCTCCCAAAACCAAAATAATGCTGTGTGGAAATAATCTCGCCGAGATCTCATTTGAGAGCTCTTGCGTAAACAAAGAATTTAGATGCTTTCTTTGAATAAACATAAACCAAACTCAATGGTTATTATTTTACGCAAAACATCGAAGTCTTCTTTTACCAATTTTAATGTGGTTAATTGTTTCCACGAGATTTTATGGCTTTTTTACTTCTGATGGAATCGTAGTAAATTACGAGTACAACAGCTTTACCCATACGTAAACTTAACGTAAAAGATGATTGTTTTTAGATACCTACGTATCTAATAAACTATTAAAAAAAAGAGCCGGTCTGAACGCTTTTTAATTAAAATCCTTTCCTGATTATTCATACATATACTTAACTGAAATGACTCTATTTTGCTTACAAGATTTTCATTTCTCACTAAGAATATTTAATTTCAGTCTGAACCATTTTAATACATAACTACCTACTTACAAATAGATATAACAATCAATGAAGTACCTAATCAATCGATCTAATCGATAATCGCTGACCTATCGATCGTAGGCTGTCAGTATACAAAAAAAAAACATTTTTATTGAAAAATTTATATTTATTTCTGAATAAGTAATTAATTATTTATTTATACAACTATGTACCTAACTACTATTTCCTTACAACCCTGTTGTATTCATAACATTATTATCTTACAATTCAATGCTCTCAGGAAACATCGTTTTATCGTAATTCATAATAAATAAGTATTAAATATAATACTAATAGCCAATGCACATTATTCTGACTAAGAGATCACATATTCAAAAAATATGGCATTATGTTAAAATCATAGAAGTTTGCAGAAGCATCATTACTGATGCGACTTCATAGCAAATTTATGAAAAGGTTTGTGTAAACTATAGGCAATCCATTGGATTATATGTTATTAGAATTTTAATAATTAAATGATCACATAAATATGTATGATACGTATAAAAATAACGTAAGTCTTTGGGAATACACTGAAGCTTAAATTTAATCAATTCTACAACATAAATAAATTCATAACTTTTTATAATATAATGCCTAAAGTATACCTTACATTACAATACACAACGTTACATTCCATTTTTCGTTAACTTAAAATGTTTATTTCCTACATCGCTAATATGATGTGGTTTGAATATAAAGACAAACAGTATAACGTACGAGTATTTATAAGACACACTAATAAAAATCTACAAGCTGCTTAAACGCATTTCTATCGAAATACATTTTCATACTTGAGCTGATGCCCGCGATTTCATCCGCGTGAAAAATTTATTTTTTAATTCCCACTGGAACTCCATAATTTTCCGGAATAGAAAGCCTATGTCTTTCCCCGGAACACAATATCTATACCAAATTTCATCAAAATCTGTTGAAAAGATTGAAGATGAAAGCGTAGCTGACAGACAGACAGACGGACAGACAGACACACTTTCGCATTTATTATAGTAGTATGGTTTTGTTTGGAAAAGGGCAAAGGACCCAGATAGTTCATTTTTAAGTGTCGTTAATTCGCTAAAAGAAATAAATACTTATAAACATCAATTCCAAAAAAATATTTTCTAAACTGTTTTTTTTTTTGGAATCATGACTTAACGTAGAATGATTAATTTTTATTAAACAACTCTTGTAACAGATACAGCTGGCACAAAAATTTGTATTAATTAAGTAAATAAGCTATTATTCATTAATAATAATTAAAACTATAAATCACAAACGCAGAAACTACGGATATTTTCCGATTATAACTAAAAGGAAGCATTGGAATTATAAAACCTATTAGTTGTTATTCAATTACCCATCATCGTCTTACACTAATGTAACATTTACACTTCCAATTGTCTAGTATAGGTACCACGTAAAAAACTTGAAAGAATTAGGCAAAAAAGTTACCTACACGACTCGAGGGTAGAGGCGACAGATGACATCCCTCTCTCTCTTTAAACCCAGGATTCCAAGAATTAGAAAAAAAACGTACAGGTCAAGTAACGCCTGCAAATGAAACTAATTAATTTCCTTCTTCATAACATATAAAAAAGGTAGACAGAATTAATTTAAAAGAAGTATAAGCCTTTCGTGTACGAAATCTTATTTTCTACTTCCTTAAATTGCGATTTGTCACTAAATGTACAGGATTCTTCATCAAAAGTTGGCGAATAATTTCAGCTCATCGGGATCAAGTGATCGCACCGATTTCCAGTCAGTTTCGGGATATTCGTCGAAATTTGATGTGTCCCCCTCGTAGGATACAGATGGCACTATTGGTGGCTGAAAACATACAAAAAGTAATTAAATTACCAAGCTGAACGAGTTACAGAGAGTTGCTAGACACCAGCGGCATAATCTATACTTCCTTAAGATTATAAATGCGAAAGTGTATGTCTGTCTGCTACGCTTTCACGACCCATCTGTTCAACCGATTTTGATGTCATTTGGTACAGACGTAGGTTGTATCCCTTGGAAGGACATAGGCTACTTTTCATCCCAAAAAATTTAAGAGTTCCCACGGGAATCACAAAACCTTAATTCCCTCGGACGAAGTCGCGGGCACCGTCTAGTTATTGATAATAATTATTGGAGTGTGGAAATGTTTACAAGAGACATAAGCCATCGAAAAAAAAGATAGGTTGGTACGCGCCGAATTGAGAACCTCCTCTTTTTTTGGAAGGCGAGTAAAAATATTCATCGATTTACATGAATTTATGAATCGCTCGAAAAAGAACATTGATTTTCAACGAGGGAGAATATACGATATTGCCTTTTAGAATCAATCTCCGATTATTATTATTTTAAATTGCAAGCTACACAGTAAATAGGTACAGGTATATTCTGATAAACTATATAATACCTTAAGCTAGTCATTTTTTTATGAGAGTGCGAGGAATTCTAATAGAGATCCATAAAAACCTTACTTTAATAGGACGAAGTCACGCCAATCAGCCAATCGATTAAGGGAAAAGTACCGATAGTCGTCAGGTTCTGAACTTAACTGTCTTTGCAGCTTGGCCAGTTTGCTGTTAGTGTTAGAATTGATGGATTTTTTTACCTGTAACTTTTTCATAAAAACGTCAGCCCAGTCAATGTGCTTGAACCACCTATGCCTTTTCACATCCTCGGCACCACACTGTAATATAAAGAAATAACGATTTTATAATATAAAAAGCTATACACATATTAAGCCACGCAGTCAAGGTACGTTTTATTTGTTGCTGTACAATGTTTTATTATACGACTGCACAAAAAAAGGAACATAATGTTTTCAGAGTTCTCTTAAGTATGTATATGAGTTTCTTTATCTCACCATAATATCTAAATGTCTGAACAGATTTGGATGTATGGAGTATCGTTAGAGTTAGTCTGGTTATAATTTTTTGAAAAAAAATACATTTTGGCAGGGCAGTAGTGTTTTTTATAATTATTTAGTTTATAGAATAGCGCTTGGCTGCAATCAAACTTGTTGGCAAGTGGTGATGCAGTTTGCTTAGAAGATGCTAATTCACTCATTTGAAGTTAACTGAAGACGAGATTTGATTTAATCCCTGCGTAATATCACGAAAATATATCAGATATCTTTCATAGCAATATCTCACAAAGGTTCAGTAAACAATTTTCCTGAAACATCAATCAAGAACTCTTAAGTACCAATAAATAGTTCAAAATTAGAGCAACTCTGATATTATTGGCAGTCGCGACGTTCCCGTGTAGTTTTACATCGTTAATTCGCCAATTTGATGGGGCATGCATAGACCAAGATGTTTTAAACTGGGTAACCCGATTATGCCAGTAGACGTCTCCATACATTCTTGAACCAATCGGTTTAAGAGTAAAATTAAATTATTACAACTGTTTGCCTATAACTAGTTGTTCGGAATTTCCGCGCTGATTTTCGCTTGTCCGCGTTGTTTAATAATTTTTATTCCCGCGGGAACTCCTTCATGTTCCGGGATAAAAGCCTATGTCCTTCCTTGGTATGCAATTACCTATCTCTATAGCAAATTTCATCAAAATCGGCTGAAAAGATGGGCCGTTAAAGCATAGCAGGCAGACTGACGGACAGACAGATAGACACACTTTCGCATTTGTAATATTAGTATGGATTTATGGGGCATGAAAACCAATGTCACGCTTTACTAGGTAGCTTGATTAACCATGCCCTCGAGAGTGCTTCCAGTGTTTGATGCAATTTCCAACTAATAGGTGGGTCTAATTCCGAAACAGTCCAATTAAATTCAATACCTCAATCAATTTCATATTTCTGCTCATAGATTGTGTACAAAAATGCTAAATAAGTATATTTTGTTTAATATTTTTTTAATGTATGTTACCGCATATCTCCGTGGTTTCGAAGCAGATTTGAATTTTTTTTTTCAGTGGTTAGAGGAAGCTCGCGAGATGGTCCCATAAAAAATTCTGACTCCAAATCCTCAATCCTGATGCTGCAGGTATACCTACGACTCAAAACTAGGGAGTTAATATGATTTACAAGATGATACCCGCCCCGCGATTTTGTCCGCGTGGATTTAGGATTTTGACGAAATTTGGTACAGAGATAGGTTGTATCCGGAGGACGGACATAGGCTTTTTTATCCCGGAAAATCATACAGTTACCCAGGAAGTTTCGAAAACCTAGATCCACGGGTATGAAGTCGTGGGCATCATCTATTCCCTAAAAAGGAAGTCAAATCAATATAATATATTCGACGAGACAGCGTCAACGTAAAATCAGCTGTCGTAGGTGTCGTTGTCAACATGGCTTTTGATGTAGCCGCCCGCCGGACACCTGACTGATGGCTTTCTAAAGAGTAACGCGACATTGCGGCAAAAAGCTATAGCTCGGAGAAAATATCAAACTACTAGAAACTGCAGTCGCTTAAACACATTCCACTCTTTATAAAGCAAAGTACCTACCTACCATACGAGTGCTAACATGCTTGGAGAAAATGTTGAAAGTTTTCTAAATCTATTTGTTTATAAAACTTGTCTTGTTTTGTCGTAAGCCTGTCGATAAGATAAAATCGAGGATAGAGAGAAGTGACATGAGGGATTTTTCGTTTTAAAACTTTAGTCTTGTCACTTTTTGCACACAAGCTGCAAATTGCGATTAACAGAGAGCTTGATTGCACCATGTTGAAAGCTTTGGACAAATTTTACTATTTATGTGGTAGGATCCGGAACTTTTTGTGGTTTTGATGTGAGATCACCCTAAACTTTACCTACTATCGTACATGGTAGAGTTTAGGTAATTTAGATAAGTTAGCGTAGGTTAGATAACTTAGTTTAGTTCTAGCTTTTTAATTTTATGCTTTTGAAATTCTTGTTTGTTCTTTGTTTTTGTGTTATCGCAAATAAAGATTTTAGTTATTTATTTACACATAGCACAGCATAGTGCTGCTACTGTTCTGTGCATTTTTTATCAATACAATGTGAAAATTCAGCATATTATTTTTTTCAAGGGATTTGGTCCTTACTGTTATTTCACGCCTAACGAAATCAGCGATCGTTATTTTGCTTCATACATTAATTATTTTCAATGTACAATCAACTAATATTATAAATGCAAAAGTGTGTTTGTTTGTTGGTTTATTGGTTTCTCCTTCAATCACGCTGCAACGGATGAACGGATCGACGTGATTTTTGGCATGGGTATAGTTGAGGACCTGGAGAGTCATAAGGCTAAATTAAGGCGTTCCCGCGGAAATCAAAAAAAACTTAAACCACGCGGGCTAAGTCGCGGGCATCATCTAGTCATCTAATATTATTGGGTTTATATAGTCCTACCATGCACCGAATTAAAAGAAGAAAATACGTTGATAGTTATAGTAGGTATACCTGAGTAACGAAACGAGGTTCGAACCCACGCCCCTCTGGCAAAATGCCACTACTAAATGTCGCAAACGGTCTTATATTTAGTGAAAATCAAGATGCGTTAGATGAGAAAATTCAGTATGACGTGACTGCGGCCAATGGCGTGAATTAGGTTGTCATCATCCATCCATCAGCCTGCATTCATCTACTGCAGGACATATAAGATGTGTACTGCAGAATAATTTATTCGCGGCAGAATGCTATAAAGAAAATTAGAGAGTCATACTTGGTGTGTCAAATGTATCTAATGTGCAAAACAGCTAATTAGACGTCTTGCTGGTAGATATCGGGATCGACGAGGCGTGCATAGACGCTAAGAAGTGCAAGATAGCCAAGAGTGACAGCTTCCATGTCGAAGGACAAATCCTCTTTAGGTCGAAGAAAGCAAAGTAAGATGACTCACTCAAGTCAAGATTTATATTATTACTAGAAGATACCCGCGACTTCGTCCGCATTGATTTAAAGTTTTTGATTCCCGCGGGAACTCCTTAATTTTCCGGGATAAAAAGTAGCCTATGTCCTTCCCCGGGTATCAAACTATCACTATACCAAATTTCATCTAAATCGGTTGAAGAGATAATTTTATTTGATTCCCGCGGGATTTCATAAATTTTCCGGTTTAAAAAGTAGCCTATGTCCTTCCCCGGGATACAACCTATACCTGTACCAAATTTCATCAAAATCGGTTAAACAGATGGGTCGTGAAAGCGTAGCAGACAGACAGACAGACAGACACACTTTCGCATTTATAATACTAGATGACTAGATGATTCCCGCGACTTCGTCCGCGTGGACCAAGTTTTTTCGATTCCCGCGGGAACCTTTGAATTTTCCGGGATAAAAAGTAGCCAATGTCCTTTCCCGGGATACAACCTATCCCTGTACCAAATTTCATCAAAATCGGTTGAACAGGTGGACCGTGAAAGCGTAGCAGACAGACAGACAGACAGACAGACAGACACACTTTCGCATTTATAATATTAGTATGGATTATATTGAACTAGATGACGCCAGCGACCATACCGCGTGGATTGACGTTTTTTGAATAAACTCTTGCAGAGTTTCCGCGGGATAAAAGATGCATATATGTCCTCCTTCCACGGAATACAACCCCTCTCCAAATTTTCTGCTCCAAATTTCGACAAAATCGGTTGAGAGGTGTCGTGTGAAAGCGTAGCAGACAGACAATTAGACACACTTTCGAATTTATAATATTAGTACGGATTTATAAATATTTTAATCATACAAACCTACTTAGGATGTTAGTATTAGATAATTTTAAGGCTAAGTAGATTACAAATAACTTAATCGGAAATTATACGCGTGCAATAATACATATTATTCGAATGTAATTCAATAACTAGTCAATACTTAACTACTAGCTTCAGGCATAATTTCACTTTAATCAATAAGTGCGTTTAATTTAAAATTGATACTATGCAAGTAATATACAAATTGAGGTTATGCAGTATTATATTCGAGCAGTACTAGATGATGCTCGCTACTCCGTCCGTGGATTGAAGTTTTTGTTTCCCGCTCGAGCTCTTTAATTTTCCTATGTGTTAAGTCAGGTTATAAACTATTTCCATTCCAAATTTCAGCCAAATCGGTTGCGGCGTGAAGGAGTAACAAACATACACGCACACATACAAACTTTCGCATTTATTATATTAAGTGTGATATAGTGTGCTTACATATAAGCGAAAATCAATATATGTATTAACTCCACAATCTTATACGGAATCTAATTTCCTGTCTGCTGAAATCTTCTATACTAATCTGCTTCAATTCAGCCTAACCAAACCAGTATAGAAGAGTAGGTCACATTTTCTTTATTTATTAAAATATACTTTTACAATTAGTGTAAGTCAAGTGCTTTTACAATGTTGACTGAGTCTGGTTATTATCCTGCAGTAGATCGAATTTGTTTCTTATTCTATCACTACAGCCTATTAACGTCCCACTGCTGGGCACAGGCCTCCACTCTCATAGGAGAGCGGGAATTAGAGCTTAGACCCACCACGCTGCTCCAATGCGGGTTGGCGGGCTTTAACGACTATTATCATGTTAGTGATAATAACCGGGACCGACGGCTTAACGTGCTCTCCGAGGCACGGGGGTGAAACACCGCCAACTTCCAACTCCGGGCTGGCACTGAGAATTTCTTAATTGAAAAACCCAATACCTAACTTATTCTATAGTTCTTATTCTATAGTTTATAGATATCACGCAATCGATTTTTGAAAACTTGGTAAGATTTGCGATCACAATTAAACGCAGTTCATAAATTGTCCTCTATTAGATTAGAAGTTATATATGGAAAAACATCTGGAGAACAGCCAACTCTAAGAACGTGGACAGCATTTTTTGCATCACCAACTCGAATTAAAATTGTAGCAGTGCACAACTTTACAAACAGAATTACATCGCGGATTAACGGTTTCACGAAAAATTTAAATCGCAATGTCTGCAAATAAATTGTTAACAAATAAAGTCGCCAGACATGATAGTCATGCCTGCCTATATCCATTGAAAAATAGTTTTTTTTAGTTTACTCCTTTAGAATTAATTTTCATATATAAGCCCGGGGTATGAAAATGTATGGGGAGTAAAATCAAACTTTCTCCGTTACGTTATTTACTTTATGTTTCCATGGTAACACTTATCGTTCGTAAGGAGTAAACTCCAGTCGTGAGTCGGAGCTGACACACATAATATTGTTTTATCTACTCCAGCATCGAAAAGTTCCAATTTCGAATTTGACAACTATATCGAATTGAACCCTCTTTCGTGTTTGCTTCTCATAACGATACAGTTCGTTGTATGGGAGCTGTATCGTTATGAGTCGTAGCTGTATCGATATGGTTATCTTCATAAATAGGATACCTATAGCTTAGCGGCTCTGGGTTCTGGCACTTCTGGTTTTTATTAATTTATAAAGTAAAAAATTATAAAGACGTCCTTGTCGTAGATAAAATCTTGTATGCAACTGTACGTAATTAGTCATTTTAATTCTCGTACTATCCTATTTTGATACTCGGCAAGCCTCGTATCAAAAAACAGCACTCGAATTAAAATGACCCTCATTACGATACAGTTGCATAAATAGCTATTTTGCTATTTTCTCTGTGAATTTCAAAAGGCTCTTTGAAAACATCTGAATATTTACAGCTGCATACATCCTAGGTACTCTTAGATAGGCACTCAGTGGCTGATGGAGATAATAATATACCCTGAGTTGTTTCTCTACGACCTACACTGAGTAAACTGTTTGGGTTAGTTACCTAATCTTTAGCTACTAAACATTTTCAAGTAGGTACTAGCTAACTCAACTAAAGTTCCGTATGGTAATGTTTCCTAAATTAAAGTAAAAGTATACTTCCATATTTATTTTCTAAACTAAAGTACTTAATTTAATGGCGACTCTGCACAGGAAAAAGTAATGCTGGTGGACCCCCCACTACGTGGACAGTCGGTATACAGCGATTTGCAGGGAGTAGCTGAATACTACTGCAGAACTATAAAGTGTGTAAATCCCACTTAGAGACTCGCTTTAAATGTGGGCATACAATATACATAATAGGTATGTGAAGGGAGTTGATGAAGAAATTATCTCCTACGAATTAGACCTACCTTCATATTGCCTAGCCTCTTGGTTCTATCTTGTACGAGAAGCTTCTTTATGATGTCCTTCGCAACCGGATCCAGATGCCTCGGCCAATCCACTCGGCCGTTAAGTATTTTTTCATATATTCCAAAGGGGTTGTCATCGTAAAACGGTGGATAACCCACTAGCATTTCATAGATCAGCACACCTGAAAACCCGGAAGTAAAATTAAATCAAATACATGTTACCGTTTGTTTATCACTAACATTAAAGTTTTTCATGAGGTTGTTGATACTGAAAATTGTAGATATAGGGACGTAAGACTACCACATAAATAACAATTCAATAACCAAAATATTGTTATAAATAAATAGCTACCAACAGAAGCCAATAAAAATATATGATCCGTTCGAGGGTAGAATCTAGCCAGGACCACGACCTTCAGCAATGAAGGAACGACCGAAGAGAGAGAGAACCATAATAACATCGGTCGGCTAATAGTTCATAGGATTGCACTAAGTAAATGTTAACGAATTTTGATTCGTAGGGATCCATACAAATCCTATCTGTCTCTCTGCTACGCTTTAATGGCTGGCCCATCTCTTCAACTGATTTGAAGATGACCTTTTTAGGTACAGAGATTAGGTAGGTAGGTTGTGTCCCGGGGATGGACATAGGCTACTTAGGCTAGTTACCCGGAAAATTAAGGCCTTCAAGCAGACGATTCGCGGGCATTCGCTTGTTATGAAAAAGCTTCACTAAGAGAATTTAGAAGAATAAGGAACTTCTAAATCAAATTAAACATATTTACAAAGAGACTGATTACTTCACATCTAACAATAGTCCAAGAAGTGTATCAATCATTGTTATGTTTTCTATCCAATGCCAAGGAATAAACATCAGAGACAATCAAACGCAAGCTCCTGCGTTATAAATTATACGGGAGCATTTATAAGTCTGGCACGAGGTAGCGATTTGGATTGAAAAGACGAGAACATAAATCACTTAGAACGTTAAATAATTATAATGTAAACATGAAATGACGCCGCTATGCTACAGGGCAATGCGACGCTAACGCTTAAACGAAAAAAACTGTCCAATAAGCCCTCGCAAACAATAATAAACAGTGGAGTCCTACGTTCCAGTTTTTTCCACTTATCCGAGAAATACGTGTGATGGAAAATAATATTGTTTTGTTGGATGATTTAGTTGAAACTGATGACGTAATTGTTGACATCAATCCAAAAAGTAGGACTCCGTCTAGTCTCGTTGACAAAAATTACGTATATTTCAGTCTTATGATAAAATAATGCTACGCATGCTTAAATTCTTTGCAAGATGCAAGTTGTAGCAGAAGTTGCAGTAGGTACTTTCCTTGTAATTTGACGGTCAGTCTTATGTTTGGTTTGACAGCATTGTAGAACACGTTTTTTCGTTTACTCATGTTTTATTCTAACTTCCCTCGAAGCAATTTAATTCCAGTTTCTCTAGTAAAAGGGCTACTCAAGTATTAATTATCAATTCGTAAATAAGATTCCCAGTTATCCAACCGAAGCAAAAAACGGCTTTTTCATAATAATAATGAAAAAGGAACTTAGATTTACAATAAAATAGGCTAATATTTTGATCAAAAAATCCTTTAAGGCTGTTAAATTGAATGTATGCACTGAATTTTTTTCATCAAAGTTTCCGATCCTATTGTAGCATGTAACTACGCACATTTATTAATTCCAATTCAGGCAAATTATTCTTGGCAAAGATTCTTGTCATAACATTATCGTTTAATAACGCATTATGTCAGTTAATAGATTAATTGACATACTTAACCGATCATCACGGACCAGAGTAATGAATTGATCTCGTTGCGAATAAATCTTAGCATATTATAATTTATTTGACAAATAGTAAAAAGTTCCTAGTATAAGAATTGTTTGGGTAGATTTATTTAATAATTCGCCTGATTAATTTCTAAGACAACAATATTTTGGTTAGACCAAATACTGGTTTTTCATCAAAAAATTAATAAAATAAATCTTAACCGCTGTAAAAGTAATTTTTGAGTGAAGTGACCTTAGCAACAAGGCTGGTTCTATCTTCACGTGTTTGACAAACGTGGTGGAAATGTACCGAATTACACTTCGACCAAGAATGACAATTATTTTATTCTAATAATTATTCGCTTTCATCTAAAATATACATAGCATAATGAATACATAAGTAGCTATTAATCTATTAGGCACATACTATATCATTAGCACGTCTTTGTCCACTCAACAACTCAAAAATATTATTTGCAAAAAGTAAGCAAATTGGAAATCATTAGAATATTAAAAAAGAAAATTGTTTTTGTCCTTTATAGTGTTGACTAAGCCATACATAATGGAATTGATTTTAACTAGTAGCAAAATACTATGTAAATTCCGACGACCTTCTCAGAAATGAGTGAAAGATCGCGTGATGTGCGATTTAAAAGAACAAAGAAAAAAAATTGACTCCAACATCAAGAAAATACGAAATATATAGTATCCATACTAATATTATAAATGGAAAAGTGTTTGTGTCTATCTATCTGTCTGCTACGCTTTATCGGCTACATATGGTACAAAGATAGGTTGAATTCCGGTGAAGAGCATTAAAAGACAAGGATTAAAAATTCCTACTGGAATCAAAAATCTTAATCCACGCGGAAGAAGTCGCGGGCATCATCTAGTAATAGAATAATTAAGAAAGCGTTATACAGGCTTTTGATTAAGTATAACGTTGGTGTAGATTTCCAAGATAGTTCGGTAAAAAATACTGATTTTCTAAAATCATAAAAACGCTCTTCGTCATGAAAAGATTAGCTATCTGTCCCGGTTACATCACTTGTACATATTTTTCAGCTTATCGTCGGTGGTCGTCATAGAAGTCCAATCCTCCATTATTCCAAACTAGAGGCATGCATGTACCAATCCAGAATCAGAATGGACACTTATAAAATGTTGGGAACATTGCTCTGGATTTTAACATAAAAATGTAGATAGATGTGGAAATATGGTAATTTACTAAATACTTGTCATTGCTTTTCTGTCGATACAACTTTTTAGAGAGGTAACAAATGACTGTGTATTAAATAATTTATTAATTTCTACATCAACAAACAATCGATTAGGTAAAGAAATTGGCAAAGAACCAAAATGTCTCCTATGTGAACAAAATAAATCTATACTGATACCAGTCAGAACTCAGCTCGTTCAAATATCAAACAATGACTTGGAAAGAGTTATAGATTTGGAGTATATTCGGTTGATTTTAGTTGAGTGTACACTTGAGGTGATGATATGTTCACCTCGTAGCCTTGTCTAGGGCTAAACATTTCGTAAATGATAAACGCGTGCAACACTGGTAGATAAAATAGATGTATTGTTTCTTATTTGCATACAATATGAATATCAGGTAAGTATATAAAAATACAAAGCAGAGGATTTGCTAAAAGCACTACTAGATGCTTATCGTATTAAGGCTTGTGTAGTAATGGCCATCTTCTTTACAGCGCAGTTGTTCTACGCATCCCTCGAATTTTGAACATTTGAAGAATAGACTTCGAAGCTATGACCAGCCAGCGTCAAAGGAGTATGCACGCCACAGACTAAAGTTTAAAAAGCTTAAGTTTAAGGAAATGTTTACTCACCTAAAGCCCACCAATCGACCGCTTTATTGTGCCCTTTACTTTGAATGATCTCGGGTGCTAAATATTCCGGCGTGCCGCAAAGTGTCCAAGTGCGATCCGTTAGTTTCTTCGCAAATCCAAAGTCTGTGATCTTCAAGTGGCCATCCTTCGCGAGCAATAAATTCTCTGGCTTCAGATCCCGATACACAATGTTTCGAGCGTGGAGATATTCTAGCGCCGAGACTATTTCTGATGCATAGAAATTACCTGTGTACAAAAAATACCGACATAAATCACACAACTTTCGCCATCTGACAGCGCAATCTAGACTTAACAGTAAATTGAATTAAAATGAGCGACGATCATCGATTTTTATGTCCTGAATTTTTATTAAAGAGTTTTTAAATAAATACTTATTTAGGCTAATCGTTTACCTAGTAACTACATAATATATAGGTAGGTACGTGACGCTTATCATGACATAAAATATGTTAAACTAACTCGTGTTAATCTATAATAAACTCATGAAACTATTTTGAAACAGGTAATTGAACTCTAAATTACAGTAATGTAGGTTTTATATCAATAGTAAAATTAAAATAGTTTCTCTATTTATTTCTTTAAGCGCATGCCACGGTAAATTATCTGACCTAATCCGAAATCTGAATTCTAATCAAGAGAATGCTTGTAAATAGGAGAAAACTGAACATGCGTCTATTGCCTTCGAAGAAGATCAAGACGTTACGTGACGTTTGAAGTGGGTTATCTTACTAAAATAAGTACGGGTGGAAATAATAACAGTCGGGTTTAAACTATGTACGTAATAGTTTCGGTAAAACAAACTAAGATCTACAAAAGAAACGGTATTCTAGACGGTATTATGTCAAGCGTCATTTGCGTAGCGTACGTACTATTATTGGAGCCAGTTGATGCTCGCAAGAAAACTTTGTCCTCCACTTGTGTATAAAGTAGGTACTATTAAAACTACGTTAGATTGATTAATCCACCCACGCTATGAAATTACTTTTTACTACTATTTGTTGACTTTTATGATAAATTCTGTGCTTATGAGTAAGTTTTTGATAAATTGAAGAGTTATGAAATGATATGAATCACAAGTCGGTGGGCGATGATAGCGTCATAGTTGAATTTGTGCCGTGAGATCACGATCCTCAGTTGCGGAATATTTAATTATGAACTTGAACCACCTAATAAAGTATTGTAAAAATACGTAGGATATACATAGATACTTATAAAAACTGTTAAAACTCAACACGGAAATCATTTCATCATTATTATTATTGATAGCAATCCAAATTTTATGTAATAGTCACTAAAATGTAGTAGCACACGATCAGTGAATAAAATTAAATTTAAATACTTAAATACCTATCTAATAAATATTTCGGCAATATATTTTGGATTTTTTGTGGAGTAGGAAACTAAAATCTCACAAATAACATCAGTCATGTTCCCACTTCCGAAGAACGAATTTAAATCCGGTATATTGATCTTCACGTTATGGTGCGTGCACATGCATGTAAAATTATAGAAAGATTTGAAATGGTAGATTGTGAACGTATTACTAGAAACTTATAATAACTACCAAAAATATAAGTTCCTGGTAGATAGACCTGCCTACTCAAAAATATATCAGATATGTGCGTGATTTCACTTATAGTTTTCAGTTTACTTAGGCACTTATAGCAAAAGTAAAACATCATCAACATAAAACAAGTTGCATCCAAATCATAGGAATAGGAAACCAAACAAAAATATTGAATCATTTATGTAACATAAAATATAATCATTACGTGCATCTTGTTGAAAGTAAACCGTGAATTAAAACAAACTGAATATTATTCTTGCAATTAAAACATCCGCAGTGGGTCGAGAAAACGGATGCAGCTAAAGATAAAACTACGAGTACCTACGTACTTTATCTATACTAATATTATAAATGTGAAAGTTTGGATGGATGTATGGTCGTTTGTTACTTAATCACGCCTGAACGGCTGAACGGATCAGGATGAAATTTGGCATAGACATTCAGTCTGGAATTACACATAGGCTACTTTTTATCCCGGAAAATTAAAGACCTTTCGCGGTAAGCAAAAAACCTCAATTCACGCGGACGGTGTCGCGGGCATCAACTAATTTAGAATATTTTAACACATTATAACACCCGTCGCATCATATTCGTCATATTTAAAACTATAAAATATTTCAGAACTTCAATATACGCTGAATCACTCACTGCATATTCTACTCGGGCTCACAGAACAATGTAGACAATCACGACTTTTGTTTTAGTCAGAACTTCTATTTTTTTATCTGGCAGCCTGAATATTTATTTTATCACGAACAAAATTATAAATGGAACAATATTAATATAGCATCCCAAAAACATACTTTCATTTACATTTTTACGACCTCTTTAAAACCAATAAAACTAATATATTTACTTTTACGTAATGAACATTGATTCTACGATGTTTTGCGTCGAATTAAAAGGTTTTTCTAAAATAAATTGACTGGTCTTATTTTGAAAATCTCTGTTACAAATCGGCTATTCCTATTTTCGATATAGCAAGCGCATAAAACATGTAACTTATTATCAATTGTTTTTAGAAAACAGCCCACTCTGCCAACCACATAGATTTCGACAAAGTCAATTCTGGGACTCTTGTTCCATTTCCACCACATGCCCTTCTTATAACCTTAACTCTTACATGTAAGAAAACTGCATACATTATCTCAACACCAAAAGACTGATTGTAGTCCAGTGCAAAAATAACTTCTCATAAAAATACAAAAACAAACAACTGCGTACCGCATGCAGCTTCAGATAGATCTGGATAGAAAGTTAACTGGGCAAACCACAAATTAGCTCTTAAACAATATAACCAACATCACATTTTATGCAAAGTTGACCGAAGATACTCTCGCATAACCAGACCACTAAACATTTATAAAATGGGTTACGTGAAGGAGCGGCGTCGGTGCGTCTGGCCACGCCGCTGCTCCACTGCGCGTTCTTTAACACCGGCCACGATGATAAACAAAATAGTATTGGTTCTATAGAATCATCTTTGTCAACGATAGACATCTATTTCTTGAATTAAGTCTCTATCCACTTTGTGGGGGCCAACACTGCTTTCTTGTGCTAAGAGATTTCAGCGCTTACCCAACGTTTTAGATCGGTTGTTCAAACTATGCACCCCACCTATAGCCACTTCAGTGCCGCAAATCGTTGAGCTGTTTATTTAGATCTCCTCATTTCTGATTTGATCACGTAAGAGCCTTCTATGGAATACATGACACAAAAACATACAAACACACTGTGTATATTTTCACAGTACAACCTCGAACCCAAAACTCGGTTAACCGCGCGTCATTGACCGCGTATTTCTGTCCATGTCCTTTCTCCAGAAATACACGCTTATTCACAACTGATTAATAGGTAGTAGGTAAGGTACACTTTTCCATCTATAAATATTAAGATAGGTGTACTTAATTATCAGGGTTCCCATCATTTACCTTGTTATTAAAATAAACATGTACTTGTAACGATAGAATGAATATAATTTTAGTCACCAAACGCGATGTTCCCAAAATTGTCAGCTTCAATTTCTGCTTACGCAAAAATACATTCTGAGTAAAACACAATCATCAGACGTGCCCACTTTTACAAAATCTGGTACCTACGAGTTTATCGTTTCTAAGAGCAAATATCACGCCACGGTCTTTAACGTGCCTAAATGCGGCTTTATGATGCTGAAAAAACTATTCACACTGCAATCGGAAGATCTCAGGAAACTCTCAATAACCCCTGTGCCTGGGAGTGATTATAAAGCCTTCAGTCCTGAGCTTGTCTGCTGCTGTTGATCTCTATTAGATCGTGTTGGTTTGACGTCCCATCGAACTGTCTACTTTTAGATTGCCGTGGCCGAAATTAGTTTGGGAAGAACATGATCATATTATTTGATTGAAAGCGTAACACATTTGTGTTTGTTTCAGCTCTAACGAAATAAAAATTGGCACGAAAGAAGTATAATAACGTCATCGAATCAATCACTGCACCAGGTCTGAACTGTGGAAATACATCCACCTTGAAAACAACCCAATTATCGATTTGAAATTTTTGTGCATATGTATCGAATAACTTATGTAAATATCGATTGCAGGATCGTGTATAGTTCGGAATTGGCAATGTTATACCTATATTATACATTTGATTAATGTTCTTTGGCCGGTTCTGCATTATCTAAACTATTTTTGAATAACTTTGATCTAGAGTAACAGTCTAATCCTACTACACTCTTCACATAAATTAACTAAAAATTACGAATTTATAAATGTTCTAAAAATGCGTTGCAGCGTTGCTGGGCTAGTTTATGATACAAGAATGTTATTAAATTGGTACTCTGTTTTTTACACTATGAGCAAAAATATAAGTACTTAGGACAAAAAAAAATACTGGTGTATAAAAATCGGCGTCAGTAACTTTATATCGAGTGCCACAAGACAAAACGTAGGTCCCCTCTGACGCGGACGTTTAGTGCAGATATTTTGCCGTATCCGATCCCTAATGTGTTTTTCGCTTTTACGGAAGACCGTTAATTTACACAACCGCTTTACTTCATTGAATTAGGGCCCTACAGGTACTACTATAGGTGTTCGTTGGCACTACGGATTCATAATATCTTCAGGTATCATCGTCGTGGAGCTCTCTTTATCTATTGTACTAATATTATAAATGCGAAAGTTTGGATGGATGAATGGATGGATGGTTGGATGGATAGATGGATGGATGTGGATGAACCGCTAGGGTGTGGAACACCCTCCCAGCGCACGTGTTTCCTGCCACGTATCATTTAGGTACCTTCAAGGCATTTTCTAGGCAAGCGCGCTCCAATCTAGACCTCATCATTGCTTTGCACTAAGCATGATTGTCGTCAAGCGCAAGCCTATCTCACTATAAAAAATAAAAAAAATGTTTGGTACTCAATCAAGTCAGAACGGCTGAACTGATCTAGATGAAATTTGGCACAGAGATAGATTATAGTCTTGCAGATCTAGTCTTCATTTTATCCCGGAAAATAAAAGGTTATCCTTGGGAGCCAAAAAACCTCAACCCGCGCGGACGAATCCGCTCGCATCAACTAGCTTTTGCTCGCGGCTTTGCTCACGTTAGCTTCTATTTTCATTCAAATTTCAAAGCCTTACTTTACCCCCTTAGGGGTTGAAATTTCAAGAATCCTTCCTCAGCGGATGCCTACGTCATAAAAACCATCTGCATGTCTTTCAGCCCAAATCGTCCAGTGGTTTGAGCTGTGCGTTGATAGATCAGTCAGTCAGTCAGCCAATCACCTTTTCTTTTTATCATACTAATATTATAAATGCGAAAGTGTGTTTGTTTGTTGGTTTGTTGGTTTGTCCTTCAATCACGCTGCAACGGAGCAACGGATCGACGTGATTTTTGGCATGGGTATAGTTGAGGACCTGGAGAGTGACATAGGCTACTTACCCGGAAAATTGAGGAGTTCCCGTGGGAATCAAAAAACATATTCCACGAGGACGAAGTCGCGGGCATCAGCTAGTATTTATATAAAACTTACCAATACTATTGCTGAAACGACCAGCATTTCTCAAGTAAGAGAAAAGTTCACCCCCGCACACGTAGTCAAATAACATGTAGAGACACGAGTCGTCATGTGTCCACCACCGCCTGAAACAAGGATTTTTCATAAATAAAAATAATAATAATAATAAGTAATTAAAAAAAAAATTATAAAATTTTTTTTTTTGAAATCTGTCTGATTGAAAATTAAGAAAAATTTATGAATATAGGATCTTGCTATTTTGCTTTTCAGTTCCTGTTTGTTTACACGTTGCTCTACAAAATAAGCTAAATTACGACTATAACTAGTTAAAATTGCGGCCGAGTTTATTACTTTCAAAGAAACTTTAAAAAAATTTAGTTATAATATCACAGTTCGGCTTTAAAAATTAGAGCTTCACCCCATTGATTTACCAACTGGCAAGTCAATGAATCACCCTAATAATTTTCAAATATTATAAATGCGAAAGTGTGTTTGTCTGCCCGTCTGTCGGTCTGTCTGTTTGCTACGCTTTCACGGCTCATCTATTTCACCGATTATGATGAAATTTGGTATAGAGATAGGTTACGTCCCGGGGAAGGACGTAAAGGTAAAATAATAGGCTACTTTTTAACCCGGAAAATTAATAAAGTCTGATAAAGAAGAAGATTATTCACCCCACTGATCATCATATTATATAATTAATTATTATTATTAAACGAATTAGACGTTCAAGAAGTCTACTCCATGTGTTCGTTACAATAAGATGAAGACGTCTAATATTTGCGAGCTATTCATAGCTGAAACAGGTGGTGTCTATTTATTGTATTTATAGAAGACTACTGTGGTAATGTTAATAATTATTACGTATCTATTAATATGTAGAACATTTTAAGAAGGTCTGTAATGCCTACGTATCTGCTACAATTTTGTTTGCGATTTTACTTGCTAGTGTCGTCACGTCTATGTCGTCAGTCGTCACCCCTTTTCTGTTTTTTAAATACGATTCATTCTACCAGTTCTGAAGGGTTTAATCTTAAAAATCTATTGATATTTAGTTTGCGATAATATATTTGGTATAGAGGTTACAATAAATTGTCAAGATTTGAGTCATCTGCCCCTGATGAATACCTACTTTATACTTATGTTTAACAACTGCCATATTTTAACTTTTTACATGGGCTATTCCATCAGATTTATTTATTTATTTAATAAATCTAACATATTATCAGTAGTGGTTTACATTTTGATGTGGTGTTATCATAAATTCATACGATTTTTACAGATGACACGGTGCATTCTAGCTTGCAAACCTAACAAATTGATAAGATCGCAGTCAGGCAAACTACTAAATACACCTCCCTATTATTTCCCTAGTGGTGTACAATAAAAGTGTATTCATTCATTCATTTTTTACCAACATTTCCTGAGGATGCCAAAATGAAACCGCCGGCTAAAGTGAAACGTGCGTAAAGTGTAGTTTGGTGTGGTTTGGATTCTTTGGTAGGTATTGCTTGCTGGTGGTTAATATTGCTTAGTTGCTTGCTTTTATTTCGTATGTAAACGAATGTTAGTGGAGCACGTTATACCATACATTTATCAGTTTCAAATAAGCTTATCCATCCATCCATCCATCAGCCTGTATGCATCCACTGCTGGACTTAGGCCTTCTCGAGAGCGCGCCACCAAACACGGTCCTCCGCCTTCCTCATCCACCCGCTTCCCGCCACCTTCTTTAGGTCATCGGACCAGCGAGCTGAAGGTCGTCCTACACTGTAATAAGCTTATTTATAATGAAAATTAATAACTTACAGATTAACTATGAAAGGATGATTGATTTCCGCTAATATGCTCTTCTCGTTCATAACGTGGTCCACTTGCTTTAAGCGGATAACGTCAGCCATTGATAATATTTTCATTGCCAGGTACTCATCGGCGGCTTTGTCCCGACAGAGGCACACGCGGCCGAACGTACCGGTTCCTGTAACAAGATAATGTAAATTAAATAATCGTCCGTGTGCTCAATCAAACTCTTACTATATACATATAGCTGTCACTAGCCAACACTGCGACGGTTATATTACGAAGTCGCGGAAAAAAAGAACAAAAATAAAACTTAAACCCATAGAGATAAAGTCGCGGTCACGAATCATTTAGTAAGAATGATGACTCAAAGATTCATAAAGTGAGCAAACTCCTTTGTTAAATAAATTACCACCCCAGCCAGACTAGGTATGAGTGGTCGCCATGTCAATCAGTAGACGCGCCTTCAGGACGAAGGTCTCCTGCAAGGATCCCCACTTAAATCGATTTTGATAAGAAAAGCCTAAATACTTTTAATGTCTTTGTAGAACCAATTTGGTTTGGTCTGCACTGGGTCTGAGATCGTTGTCTCCATTAACACATATTACGATAAACTTCTCAAGAATACCATCTGGTGTTTATTTTGCTATTTTAACATGATATTTTCAACTCTATCAGCATTGAGTCATTCTTGATGACGATGCGATGTTGAACATGAAGCAAGCTTTTATATTTTTAGTTCGCTGGAGAGGAATATGATACACTGTGCAGATAACGATTTCGAGAAGTAACTATATTTTTCATGACTCTGTAACAGTTTTCCCGTGTTACTTTAAAAACAAGCCAATTAATTACAGCACCTTGTGGATTACAACAACATCGTTGTACCATGCAAAATAAGTAAAGGTTTGAACAGACACCTTGCGGAACAGCAGCGGCAGGGTGTTACTTCATCTGTAGATCACTAAATTCTTATAATATAGACACGACAGTAACACGGCATCGTAACACACAGATGAGGGCTTATAATTTCTAAAATAGCCATTAGCCACCAAAGCCAGCAGTCAGTGCCTCATCAGGTTGCATCGCACGTAGGAGATGGGGCACGATTGCAGCAGTGCAACACCTACGTACTCTTTGCAGTAGTATTGTATCATTATTCAATTCCTTGTATTTAAACCGATCTTCAATTGCGCCAGAATCATGCCCGTCAGTTTGAGTGACAATTAAAATTTTACATCAATGATTATATCACACTTACCATCTGGTGAGATCGCAGTCAAAGGCTAACTTGTAGTTATATATTGGAGCACCAGCATATGAGCTAGCAAAAGAACTAAACAATGTTATAAAATCAAAAACATCCTTCGATCCGTCCTATTCCCTAAAAAATAGTATCCAACTGGTCAATAATATTAAAGACTTGTCATTACCGGACCATTGTAAATTAATATCACTAGATGTGGACAGCCTGTTCACCAATGTCCCAGTTAACGAAACCCTAAACATCTTAACCGATTTATTAAAAAATAATCATATAAACGCTAACGAAATAACAGAGGTAATAGAATTAACCAAAATTTGCATGAAACAAAACTATTTCAAATTCAATGACCAATTTTATCAGCAAAAAGACGGTTTAGCTATGGGCTCACCTCTAAGTCCTCTAATGGCTGATATATTCATGGATGATTTTGAAAACAAACATATTGTCAAAAATAATAATATTCTGTATTACTACAGATATGTAGATGATATAATTATATGTTGGACTGGGACAGACAGACAACTTGACATATTTATCAAAAATCTTAACAAAATACACCCTAAAATTCAATTCAAATCAGAATTAGAACAAGATAACTCTATAAACTTCCTTGATCTAACTATAACTCGTGCTAATGCTAAACATCAGTTTGGAATTTTCCGAAAACCCACATATACAGACACAACCATACCCGCTTCATCCTGCCATCCTTGGCAGCATAAACTCGCAGCGTTCCACAGCTATGTGCATAGGTTGCTGTCTATTCCACTCACTAAAGAAAACTATTTAAAAGAATTAAAAGTTATTTACCATTTGGCACAGGCAAATGGGTACAACACTAATATTGTTGATAATATAATAAAAAAACAACGTTTGATGCAGATCAAAAAGGACCTATATTCATCATCACCTGATAAAATAAATAAATACAAATCCAGTCTAACTTATTTCGGGCCAGCTTCGGAGCGTATTGCTAAGACACTTAAAGCACATGATATACATGTTGCATTTAGGACCAATAATACACTTAAAAATATTTGTAACGGTAAAGATAAATTAAACAACAAACAAAAATCGGGCATTTATAAACTCGAATGTTCAGAATGCAATGCCACATATATTGGTCAAACAGGTCGTAAATTTGATACACGCTACAAAGAACATATGGCCGCGGTTAGGAACAACCAACCCCAAAAGTCACATTTTGCTAAACATCTTCTAGATAGTGGGCACAAATTATCTTCCAACCATTCATATGAAATCTTACACACTTGCGATAAAGGTATTCAACTGAGCATGTTGGAGCAATTAGAAATAATAAAACATAATAATAATAATCAATTTAAATTACTTAATGAACAAGTTAATGTTTCAAATTCACCACTGCTTCGATTGTTTGGAGGGGGTAGGTTTCCCGGGGGTAATGGGCGGGGCAATAGTGGTGGGGGTTTAAAACACGGTATATAACACCGCGCATTTGACACGAACGTCACTAGACAATCTTGCATTGTAAGGTCGACATCTCCTGAAGATGCTCCGGTGTCGGGGCGAAACGTGCGTCGAGAATAGTATAAAAGTCTTGTGTGGTGGTGCATGGGAGTGGTGGTGGCATTGCTTGCTTGGGAACTTAGCTTTCTTGCTTGGTTGGGAAGGTAAACGGTGCTTCTCTTGTAACTGCATGCTTGACCATACAGAATTTTTTCTGTTGGCGGATTATAGCAAAATAATTGTATTCTTTTCTTGCTAAATCATGAACTTCCGCAAAGTAACGCCTGATTCCATTCAATAACTTGTAGTTGATAAAAAAAACACTGATATAAGTAAGAGAGAGTGTAGGGCGGGCTTACAACTTCTAGGAGCCACGTCAGATACGTTGAGGTCGCAACGCGGTTCGTGCGTTGTATCTGTTAACGCCTTAAGCGAAGAGGATTTCCTTGAATTTTTGGTGTTGATACAGAGGTATTTCAACTAGGGACTTTTTAAATCTATTGGTCAAGTGAAAACATGTAACTACTTAATTAATTGACAAACTTGGATGAAACATTAACAAAGGTATGTCATCTTACGCAAAAGCTTATACTTTGAAGGTCTTTTCATAAAAAAATGTTGACAAAGATTTAGCGCGTGTGCCGACTGCCGACGACGCTTTCTAAATTTTCTCTCGTTGACAAACAGTAATGGCAGTGTGGAGAGATAACACAAACCCGTCAAGAAATATATGGAATAAAAGTGACATCCATTATAAATATAATAATGATGATAAAAGCAAGTGTTTGTAACCACAACAATAATGTTTTAGCGTAAATAAGGCTAAGCTCTTCTTTGCTATTGGTGTAGGTACCTATTATATCAATACTTATGATAAAACTGTAACAGGTCCAATTCTGTACATTGAAGATATTTAGAAAATTTTTTTTGGAGGGCACTCATTATTCGATACTGAAGCCAAATCTGTAATTTTTTTCATTTTTGTCTATCTGAATGAATTCAAACGAAACTTGGCACGATTTGAGCCCATACTACGAGGTAGGACATAGGATACTTTTTATCCCGAAATTCTACCCCCGAAGGGGTGAAATAGGGGTTGAAAGTTTGTATGAAAGTCCTTAATTTCTCAAGTTATAGCCATGAAACTTGATATTTGAGCTGCGGGTTGAAAATGAAAACATATGTGTTTCACAGTTTCCCAAAATTCCACCCCCGAAGGGGTGAAATAGGGGTTGAGAGTTTGTATGAAAATCCTTAATTTCTCAAGATATTCTCAAGTTATATAAACGATACTGGGTATATTGGCTTTCGTTAAACAATAAAGAATTACGTGTGTCACAGTTTTTCAGAATTTAACCCCTAAAGTGGTAAAATAGGGGTTGAAAATTTGTATGAAAGCTATAGCCATGAAACTTCGTAAGTATATGAGCTAAGAGTTGAAAATTAAGAAATACGTATTTCACCGTTTTTGAAAATTCGACCCCCAAAGGGGTGAAATAGGGGATGGAAGTTGGTATGAAAGGCCTTCATTTCTCAAGATATTTTAAACGAATCTTGGTATTTTGGCTTTCGGTAAAAAAAAATAAAGTACGTATGTCACAGTTTTTAACATATCACCCCCGAAGGGTTAAATAGGGGTCGGAAATTTGTATGAAAGTCCTTCATTTCCTAAGTTACAGCCATGAAACTTGATATGTGAGCTACCGATTGAAAACAAAGTAATATGTGTTTCACAGTTTATGAAAACTCTACCCCCAAAGGGCCGAAATAGAGAGTTGGTCCTTCAATCACGCCGCAACAGAGCAACGGGTATTTTGCACGGGTAGTTAAGGACCTGAAGAGTGGTATAGGCTACTTTTTATACCGGAAAATTAAGGAACACCTGTGAGGAAAAAAAACTTAAACCACGCGGACGAAGTCGCGGGCATCTGCTAGTAAATAATATGAATCTGTATCGCGACTATTCAGTTACCTAAATACCTACCTAATATTCATAGAATTAAATAGCTTCCAGAAAGAGATTAATAAACTAAGATGATACCAATACTAAAAACGATAAGGTTCACCTGTGGTCCCAAGAAAATTAAAAGGGTTTAAGTTTTATTGAAAACTAGATGATGCCCGCGACTTCGTCCGCGTGGATTGGTGTTTTTTGTATCCCTCGGAAACTCTTCAATTTTCCGGGATAAAAAGTAGCCTATGTCCTTCCCCGGGATGTAACCTATCTCTGTACCAAATTTCATCAAAATCGGTTGAGTAGTTGGGCCGTCAAAGCGTAGCAGACAGACAGACAGACAGACAGACTCACTTTCGCATTTATAATATTAGTATGGATAATATCTACAATAGAACTTACTACTTAGCTTACCTAACCTAATTAAGTAAGTAAAGAGGCAATTCGCCGCAAATAATCATTGAGGATAAAGTCAAAGATTTTTGAAAATTTACAAAAATTCTACTTACAACTTTTAAGAGAGATACTCGTAAAACCTCGTACTTAGATTGATGCATAAATATCATCAAATACAAATAACGGTATAATCCATATCCATATCCATCCATACTAATATTATAAATGCGAAAGTGTATCTGTCTCTCTGTCTGTCTGTCTAAAATTCAAAATTCAAAATTCAAAATTCAAATGATTTTTATTCAAATAGACTTTTACAAGTACTTTTGAATCGTCGAGTGAATCTACCACAGGTTCGGAATGCCATTCCTACCGAGAAGAACCAGCAAGAAACTCGGCGGTTGCTCTTTTGAAAAAAAAAGAATACAATTTCATTAATTTGTAGAATACATTAGGTAACAGCTGTCCTTAGCATTGCTGGAGCGAGTCAAATCCATGCTCCTTTGTCATTTACGTAATCTTCAACAGTATAATAAGCTTTTTTCAGGAGCATACTTTTAATGGACTTCTTAAACTTGTGTAAAGGCAAGTTTAAGATAGGTTGTGGAATTTTGTTATAAAATAGAATGCTCATTCCCACGAACGACCTTCGGACCTTCTTGAGGCGGAGCGATGGAGTCACGAGCTTATGGCGGCCTCTAGTTGGCCTATCATGTAGATCGCATATTTTTTTGTAATTGTGTCTGTCTGTCTGCTACTCTTTCACGGCCCAACTACTCAACCGATTTTAATGAAATTAGGTACAGAGATAGGTTACATCCCCGGGAAGGACAGAGGCTACTTTTTATCCCGGAAAATTGAAGAGATCCCGGGGAATCAAGAAAACTTAAACCACGCGGACGAAGTCGCGGGCTCAGCTAGTAAGCTGTAAAGCTATATAAGCTTAACGGCCCTGACTTGGTTCGGTCGTAATAATTTAGAAAAATCGTTTCCTCGTCAGATTCTATGCTATAGGGAGAGCCTTCATGCAATATCGAGTTTCTAGACCCAGCTATGAGCTGTAGGTACATAGTTTATGTCACTAAGTCAATTTATCCTTTATTCAAACACAAGATTATCTTTATTATGCCTGATATGAGGGGATAAGTCGATTTACTCACGTTAATATTACTAATTAGATTATTTGCATCATGTGCTTCATTTACATTGTTGCAGGGGATAGTCATATTGAAACAAACGCCCGCCTACAGACGTACAACTGAATAATAGATTTCGTCCCATGCACTTACTACCAACGCATGAAGAACCTTCAACCTAAAATCCTACCTATTAGTTTTTGCACGGAGCAATTACCTTGTGACCTTCGGAGCTTGTCAAGGATGAGCCAATTATACTCATATACCTAATCTATAGGCATAGGTACGCAGTTTTTCAGGCCCACTACAAATAAAACTCACATAATGTTATGAATTGCGGTACAGCATGGAACATAGTGATTCTACAATACATAATTACGAGATATTATTCATTATTGAAATTCGATATTAACCATTCCATAATCATAGAAAGGTACTCCTGAAAATTAGCTATAAACATTCTTCTAACATTTGTTCATTAGGCGGTACAAAATTAAAAACAATTCCAACAGAAAATGCGTGTAACGTGTTTATTTATGTTACATAAATTATGTACAGTTCCAACCACATTATTTTATCTACAATCAAACAAGTATTAGCTGAAAGTTTAATCCACTCTCGTAAAAGACATCTTCAATAGAATCTGCAGAATAGTATAAGATCAAAGACATAAACTGATGACCCAAAAGCCAGTATTATCTAGGAATAATTTTGCGTAACCCTTGTCAATTTCGGGCGCACCGTGACGTCTAGCATTTCGTTAGTTTCTACATCCCACTTTATTTCGGACATGTCTTACGCAAGCCAGGCGTGCAGAGTATCTGTACTAGTGGAACGATTAATATAATGCTAACACGATTCCCAGCTCTTTTTAAGGATGATGGGCAATACCAAATTAATTAGTTGATTGATGGTGGGACCTTATCGATTACGTATTTAAAACGATTGCTTTGACTGAGCAAGATGATGCAAACCGGTAAGTACCTACTAGTGACGATGCCGAATATCACCGAATATAATGCCGGATAGCAGTTCAATCAAAGTCGAGGATTTGGAGAGTGACATAGGTTACTGTTTATCCCGGAAAATTAGGGAGTTCCCGCGGGAATCAAAAAAAATAAACCACGCGGACGAAGTCGCGGGCATCAGCTAGTAGTTTATAAAAATAAGTCAATAAGTTATATAGCCAGGAGCCTCATTTCGGTAAAATAATTGCCATTTTTTTATTGCCATTTACAGTATAACAATCACATTTATCGCAAACACCTCATTGGCATTTGGCATTTTTTTTGGCAACTATCGCTATTATTTACCAAAATCAATTATTTCGACAAGAATAGTTAACACAGCAAATTGATGCAGCTGTTTCAGGAAAAGGCTCGGGAATGTAGGTACTCTACTAATTATGTGGTAAAAAAAGCCTATCCTCATAGTTTCATTGCAAAAATAATAATTTTAAAATGATTTAACAAACACGAACTAATTACCGCGACCATTTATTATGCAATTACTTTGTCATGTGCAATCAACTTCAATCAAATATTATATCATCGACATATTATGCGGGAACCTTGCAATCGGAAGTCAGTGAATGGCATGAACGGGTTGCCATTTAAAGACAGAATTCCATCTCAGTCTGTTGTTATATGATGAGCAGGACAAAAGAATTTGAGTAAAGCATGGACTGAGATGCGGCCAGTTAGACTACTTTCACTCGCGCATAAAATCATAACGCACTTAACGGGTTTGACGGCGTCACTTACGTCATCATAGTGCTTTCCTTGTCGGTGTCCATCGCAGAACCATAATATGAATAATGCCCGCACCTTTACTCCAGTGGAAATTTAAAAAAAACATCCTTATTCCTGGTATATATTAGGTACTAGATGATGCCCGCGACTTCGTCCGCGTGGATTAAGGTTTTGGATTCCCGCGGGAACTCTTGAATTTTCCGGGATAAAAAGTAGCATATGTCCTTCCCCGGGATACAATCTACCCCTGTACCAAATTTCATCAAAATCGGTTGAACAGATGGGCCGTGAAAGCGTAGCAGACAGACAGACAGACAGACAGATAGACAGACAGGCACACTTTCACATTTATAATATTATTAAGTAAATTAAGTAATTAAGTAAATTAAGTAAATTAAGTAAATAAGTATTAAGTATGGATAAAGAAAACCTCAGTGTGCAAAATTACAACTTTGTTTGTATGTTCAAGGATTTAGGCCGGACGGCGTTGAGAGTCAAGACTTTTCTCTTTTATAATATGTAATTGTATAGTTAACCTAACTTGTCGCAGCCAATTCTAGACATTACACAAAACAAAAGAACGTAGGTAAGTATACAAATAAGACTATCATAGGAGTTTTTATTAGAATACGAGTAGGTACATGAACCAATTTTATAGGTCCATGAGTAGGTATAACACATAGTAAGGGCCAATTGATCCAAACCATACGTATCGTAACTTACATTCTTTAAAATATAACACACTCGAGAACTTTGACATCTGCAAAAAAATTCTAGTGTAACTCTATGGTAAAAATGGTGAATCTTTCTTTCACTAACACTCGTTAGCGCCGTAGGTATATATGGGGTTATGTGTCCGTCAAAATATGGTGATGCAACCCTGACCAAGCAGCTTTGCCGCACGTTTTGGAAAATTATCTCCATCAAAAATTAACTTCTCTCCATTCACTAGGTCCTCACAATGACAAACAAAAACGAAAATACGCCGATGACTTCATTCGATTGTCTTTGAAATCAAAACAGATTTTTAATGCGTTCGTACTTCGTTACTAGGTATGTCGAATAAGTATAAGTCTTACCTCTTAATTGAAAATATCTGTATCAAATAGAACCTACTTAACTTCTCTTTCACCTTATCTTCTCTAAATCTCTACAAATAGGTACTTACTTAATATGCCATTTATATCTATTTATCCTACTCATATAATATTATAAATGTTTGGTATCTGTTACTCCTTCAAGCCTCAATGACTGAACCGATTTGGCTGAAATTTGGAATGAAAAATTATCTGAACAAACATAAGACTTCATTTTATCCCGGAAAATTAAAGAGTTCCCCGCGGAAGCCACGAACCCTCAATCAACGCGGATGAAGTCACGGGTATTATCTATCATGCAATAATTAGATATAAAGATTTTTTTCATCCCACCATCTCTGAAAGAGTATTTTTACTATTCGATATCTGAATGCAAAAGCTGTTATTATCCTCATGAGGATAAAGTAAATTGAATTTAGAACATCGTGTGCACGTTAGTAAATATCACTCGTCTATGAAGTTTGTGAATTCAAAACACCATTAAATCCTCTTTACTTCTACCTCTATGGTGCCGAATTTCCATACAACCGTTTGTTAAAAACTCGCACTCGTAACCTTCTTGGTGTACTTTTTTAATTTGCTTTGACCATTTTCTTTCACGTCATGTCATTTCCTCGCTGAGGTGGGATGAAAAGTTACGTGTTGCACTCGAGTGAAAAGATTTTTCACCTCGTGCTCTTTTAATTCCCTCGCTGACGCTCAGGATTCTCACTCTTGTATAACAGACTTTTCACTCTTGTATAACAAATAACTATTTTCAGTCCATAGAATAGGAAAAACCATTATTGTGATATCGAGTTAGATTCATTATTACAACTAAGTACATACCTAAACAGCTGCTGTGAAACTGATTTATATTTATTTTGTTATATCTAAACTGCTGCCCTACATTTTAAACCAAGGTTAAGAACATGTAAAATCAATCACGCTATTTTTAAACCTTTCTGTTCAAAAAAAGATTAGGTACTATGACTAACAAGTATTAACCTATTTATACCAAATACCTAATATCTTCAAAAAAGTCCAGCCTTGGGACGCAGCGACAAGAAACTTCTTTGAATAACAAAATTTGTCTCTTTATCGACAAAAAGTATTTTACCCGAAAGTAATTGTATCCCTTGCTATATTTTGTTATCTTGCTTCTAAACCCGCGACTTTGTCCGGTTTTAATTGAAACTGTCCTATTGTAACGCAGGCGTCAAGCTTCGCCGTACTGTTTTTCCTGACAGTGGTTTGGAAGCCATATCTAAGAAAAACTACCATTTCAATCTCCAATGTCTTTCGATTGTTCTAGATAAAAATACGCTCTGAATTGAGAACCTCTTCCTTTTTTGGAAGTCGATTGAAAATGAGTTAGTACTAATGGTAAATCATACTAAAAACCTTGAAATTAGTTTGGTAGAAGGAAACTAGGAACCATAGCGCCATAATAACGTCACGTACCATTTTTATAACAATTTGAGATTGTTTAATTGTAAGTACACAATTGTTTTTGATTACTCATTGAAATGATTGTAATTACTAAAATGCAATATATTTTGCAAATAGGTCATTGAATATTTTAAATCAAAGTAGGTATATAGAGTTAAAGTTAAGTAGGTATATGATATCCACAATATAGGTATATGTTATCTTTTTTTGTTTGGTGCTTTACTTCATATTCACCTAATATTCTCTGAATAATTACTTTATATAGCACAATTTTCATGCTAAATTATAGTATGAAAATTATTATTTTTGGCTAGGGAGAAAACGCGTAACGCGTAGCCTCTTGACCGCAAAGATATAGTATACTCCCGCGACAAAGGGCACATTATAAACCAGAAATCCGTACGCGGAGTTCAGCTACATTTGTCCCTAGCCTAGACTTCCTATCGTATGACGTTATAGATCTCAAATCACTAGTTACTTATCTATCTTATCTGTTAGAATGGTAACGAGTGATAAACGAAATAATCTCTACAGGGACTTTACCTTTACAACTTAACTTCCTTAAATAGATACTTTTGAAGATATATATATTTGGAGGAAAGGTTTTCACGTCTGAAAACATGTTTACCTACTGTACGTACTGTATTACCGTTCAGTGGAAAATTTGACACAAAAATCAGATTTCAAAGCCGACTACGATATACCTACATTTAGTGACGATTTACAAAATAGTACGATCATTACTTTACCTAAGCAGTTCTTGTCGAATCGTTTGACGTAAGGCACATAAAATTAATCTCCAAAGATAAAAAAAACTGCGCGTTAACAGAATTATGTCAATTAAGTAGGGAGTGCGTATATTTTTACGGGCGACGTAAACCTCGATTTTACGCATTAAAATCGCATGGAGATGAGAGACAGGATGTGCCGTAACGTGTTTAGTGGCAAATAAAGTACGTTTTGGAACAAACCTTGCTCCAGATTCAGGCTGAAACTGATATCTAAAACGCGCACCAGGTAAAGGGTGGAGTATCTACTTACATCAAATAATAAAGGATCTATTTATAAATCTTGTAATTTCAGAGAGGCAGAGTTAAGGGTCCTTTGAAAAATACGGCATCTCGATGATGACAGTTTCAACTGCCAAAGTTACCACATTTTGATGTTCCAAAAAGAGGAAGTACAATAATTCTAATAAAGTACAGTTTGGCGATGCAAAAGCTGCTAGTTGGTAGTTACAAGGACCAACACATTGTATACTAGCATAGTATTCTACTAGCTGATTGCCGCGACTTCGTCCACGTAGCGTAAGTTTTTTTTACTTCCCACGGAAATTCCTTCATTTTTCGGGATAAAAAGTAGCCTATATCACTGTCCAGGTCCTCAACTGTACCCATGCAAAAATTACGTAGATTAGTTGTTACGGCGTGATCGAAGGACTCACCAACAATCAAACACACTTTCGCATTTATAATATTATTATCTCGTAACCCGTATGATGGTACAAAGCGTAATCGTTGAGTAATTTTTGCGTTCAGTCCATGCATCAAACTGACGTGCTTTGCACGATATTTTAATTTTGATACATCTTCTGTGATGGTTCGTTTTGTTAGGTATAGTCCGTTAAATTTATCTGACCCGGTGTCAGCGTCGCTAGTCTATATAAAAAAAAAAAAACAACAAATAAACAGGCAAACAAGTGAATATAATTAAAATTATTAAAACATACGACGTACGTTATTCTTATTTTCGAATTATTTTTCAACTTTAGTCTATAATGCGGGACCGTGGTCACCCCTTCTTTTTTTTTAATTTTACTAGCCTATGTCACCCGGAATAAGCTAGGGATTCTAACGATACCTCGCACACACATACATACATACATACATACATACATACATACATACATACATACATGAACCATGAAAACAATAATATTATGGTACTCCTTTTTTCCTTTTTTCAGACAGTCGTATAAAAAATAAGTTCCAATTTTCGGGTCAAATAAGTTTGTGGGACTGTACTTACATGCAGTGCCAGCATGACTTGGCTACATGTAATTGGGTAAGATAAAGTACACAATAAAAGTTGTTGTCTGTGGTCTGACGTTAATAAAATTAAATTCGCTCAGGCTTATCATATTATTTGCTTACTTGGTGACTTATTGCTTTTGTGTGGTTGAAATGTTCGCTACTATCTGAAAAAACCAATCTGCGAGATTGCTGATCTGCGTCATAAACACGTCTATGTTGCAGATAAGTTTTGTTTATCAGTCATCACAAATGTCAAATACCTACTTAAATCAATTCATAAAATGTAGATAGGATATGTATTGTTTGATTCGCTGACGCGCGGCGTGTGAAACTGAAAAAATTCTTTCCAAAAATTCGACTTCCAACGCCACTGTAAAGTACAAAATAATTTTGATTTCTACCCACTATGTTGAAGTCGGGCGAGTCTGATGCATCAACTTTGCTCGCCAATGTAACACGACTATTAAATATTAATAATTTGGAAATTTTGGAATGAATTTTTATTTTTAACTTTTTAGTGTCAGGGTTGAGGATTTTGAGTCAGAATTTTTTATGGACCACCTCGAGAGATTCCTCTAACGACTGATAGATTTTTTTTTCAAATCGGTTCAGAAACCACGGCACCGACACATTTTAAAAAAAATACGCGCCGCATTGAGAACCTCCTCCTTTTTTGGAAGTCGATTAAAAACCCACGAACGCTACGGACTAAGCAAACACTTTCTGAAAAGTTGCCTAGGTCCCATAATCAAATAAAAAAACCTCTCAGACTTCCAAAATCCAATTCTAACGCTTCTATTCATTCAGTTAGAGTGTATTAGCTTCGAATTTGATCATGATAAGATGTTATACAAGCCGTCCAAACATTCGCAACAAAATATAAATTTTTATTGCTTATACCGTTTAGCTTTCAAAAGATACTCTTTAATGTATTGGATTTCTAAAAATTGTTCCTCATTCATATGCAGTTTCTAACATGTGACTACTTTCTGTTCCTAAATAAATCAGCCTTGGAACGTATTCGAATTAATTACTACATTCTTTTATACCTACAATCCACTATAAATAAATGACAGACTGATTATTTATTTGACTAGGCTGTAGTTGAAATTCATAATTTCATCTAATCAGTACCTACCAAAAAAAAACAAACAGAAAATAATAATTAATTAACTACAAAATGATTATTCTTACAACGAACATGAGAGTTAATCAAAAAAGCAAATTTAAATCTTTAATCAACATTAAATATTACAATGGTTGGCCTTTTTTCTGACCTGAAAATAGGGTTATAAGTAATATAAACAATTTCCGAAGTCGGTCACCGATCTAATTAATTAGCTCAACATTGATTGGACAATCAATAGAATTTGCGATAGCGCAACAAGCTACTATAGGGCGCACAACCTTGTTCACAGATTTGTATAACTTTTATTTTTCTTTTTGTTGATATCCGACTTTTCTGTCCGTAGGTAACCTTCTGAAAAGGTAAAAAAAACAATCCGAAAATAATTCAAAGGTCAATAAGTATTTGAAGCGTCAAGGAAATTGGTTTTTGTCACGCGTTTCCTTTAGTATCACACAATGAAAATTTCGGCTCTTATTTTCTTGACAATTGAAAATATGCGAATGTATGATTATTCTATTTACCGAGGTATGTTTCTGAAAATAAAATAATTAAAAAAATAATTGTTATTGGGATTTTTTCCCTCGAATTAGTCCTAACATTTTAGAAGGTATTAGATTAGCTGAAAATTACTTCTTCCGCATTTCCTGACTATGAGGCCCTCAGCTAGTCTGTGGTGGAATAACGTTACGAGTTTATGATGTCGATTCGTTATTAATCGGAAAAGTCTGAGGAACCTACATAGTTAATGGCTGATAAATAAGTATATATTAATTGTGTTATTAGAAAACAAACTTTACAAATTAAATGAAAAACTAAGGAACGTATTTTTTTATCCACTACAAGTTAGCCCTTGACTGCGATCTCACCTGATGGTAAGTGATGATGGTAGAGGGATAACCTGTTAGGGGCATGGGAGTTATATTAAACCCATACCCCTATTCGGTTTCTACACGGCATCGTACCGGAACGCTTAATCGCTTGGTGGCACGTCTTTGACGGTAGGGTGGTAACTAGCCACGGCAGAAGTCTCCCACCAGGCCAGACCAGGGAAAATTCAGAAATTGAAATTTCCAAATTGACCCTGCCGGGTATCAAACCCGGGACCGCCGCACGTTAAAACCACAGTGCTCAAAACTGCGTCAGGGAGGTCCTCACCTCCCTAATAAACGAATAAAAGAAAAATATATTTGACAGTCATTTTATTATTAACTCCATACTAAATCCGTCTTCATGTTACACGAACAAACAACACTGATATAAATGTTACCATCCTCATCGCATATCAATAACCGGAGTTTGACTAGTACAGTTGGAGGGAATCCAAAATGTCGTATCCAACAGCTGTAGGGGCTTTACAGACGTTAAGTGGTCTCAACTCTCACTATACCACGAATTAGTCTGACTATTATTATAGTATCTTGTATACAGTGTCTTTTTAGGGTTCCGTACCAAAATGGTAAAATGGAACCCTTATGGTGCGACTTTCTCCGTCTGTCTGTCCGTCTGTCCGTCTGTCCGTCCGTCACACTTGATTATTTCAATAACTACCGAATCTATCGACATGAAATTTGGAATAGTTGTGTATATTAGTGGCCCAAAGACACTGGAATTAAAAAAAATTGGAATTTTTTTTTGTTCTTATTTAAAAAGGGGGAAAATCTGAGGGTTGAAATTTAAAAGTGAGATAACTGTACTGTGTGGGCTATCATATGAAAGGGTTTACTTTGTACATTCTAAAACAGATTTTTAATTATTTTTAGTTATGATAGTTTTTGATTTATCGGGGAAAATGTCTAAAAAAATACCTTTCCCCCCCCCTTATCTCCGGAGTTTACCAATCGAAAAATTTGAAATAATTATGGTCAATAGGAATTTACGTAAATTTTACAGGAAAACTATAGCCAATGCTCTAACTAGCATAGTTTTTTTGATATTAACAATAAACCTCTACAAATAAAGTTAGCCTTGCGGTTCATTAACAAAGGTAATTATTTATTAATAATGGTACGGAACCCTTCGTGCGCGAGTCCGACTCGCACTTGCCCGGTTTTTTTATTGTGAGATAAGGTTGCGCTTCACGATAATCATGCTTAGATCAAAGCAATGATGAGGTATAGGTTGGTACGCGCTTGCCTAGATGATGCCTATTCACTTTTGCCTTGAAGGTATACCGTATACGTGGCAGGAAACACGTGCGCTGGGAAGATGTTCCACACCCTAGCCTAGCAGTTAGGATCAGAAACGTCGACCAAAAACGTTTCGTGCGAGCAGATCTCTTGAGAATGGTGTGATACTTGTATAGAGTACCTAAGTATGTAGGTATACCTATTTGAAATAGCTAATTCATCTGTGCATAGTAGGTATGTCATAGTTCGCTGAGCAGTTATTTACGGAAAGCGTAAAATGGGCTAAATAATGAAAATGAGGACGAAGAACATGATTAGGAAAGTAAAGGATTTTTTTTATGTAGCGTTGGGTACTTACTTATCCCTTAATTTAGAGAATACGTATGTCGCCGCCATGGCGTGTACTGAAACAGATTTGGCTGAAATTTGGCTTGGAGATAGCAAGATATACTATTTGGCTACATTTCATCCCGAAAAATGTTCCCGCAGAAACAAAAACCTTATTCCACGCGGACGAAGTCGCAAGCATCATCTAGTGTTTATTATAAAAATATAGGACAATAAAGAGGACATAAGTATCTCTAAATGACATCAGTTGAAATATCCTTGGCGAAAACAATACTCTCGGTTATTGAACTTTTGTGATCGTCATAACATAACTATACCGGAACATGTTTGCCAGTTGGCGCTTAAGGTAACGAGCATTATCAAACGTTTTTTACCTTATTGGCAAATCAAGCTATTGTATGTGCGTTGACTGCATTAAAATTAAAACGTTTTCAGAAGGATTAATTTTATTTGCCTGTATTGTCTTTCTAAATTATTTATAACTAATGTACAGAGACCGGCGAACACCGCTCGCAACTTCAATTCAAGGCGCGTGCAAAAATCGGCTGGTATATTGCTATCTCTATTTTGCTCATCACACATAGGCCCCGTGCAAGCGCAACAGCAATATGAGCGATAAGAATTTGTCATACATTTAGTCTTGTTCCGTAAATACCAAAAATGATGAATGAAAACTTGTTGTGTTGTTGCAATACGAGTGTCCGATACGAGACTAAGCTCTCTACAGAATAGCATCTGTATGTGTGCTTTGTCTTTATCGTCTACCCTCTAGTACCTACAGTAGTTTTCAGCATCTACTGAAATATTACATTAAACCTTATCTTCACTCAACAAAAAAAAACTAAACGAAACAGTTCTCAAACACGAAGGTGCGGTAAAGTAATTATTTATGTTGCGTCTTACGAAATCGCGTGCACGTAGTAGGTAGTACACATTCATAGGTCAAAATACATATTAATATTGAAACTGTAATTTAAATAAAGAAAACCTGTCTGCATGGGAACCTGTTTAGTAGAAAAATTATATAAGAAGTGTAACGTATGTGACGCTTTTTGGTATATTTAAGTACCTAGGTCAAATTACCTCAGTACACATTACTTACAAATCACAACACCATCCACTTTGAAAAACTCATAGTATGTATATAATTAATTTTCAATAAATCAATCAAGCAGAGACATCCAGGAGAGCCCAGCATATACGTTTATTTCAAGAAAACCTCAGAAATTATGTTGTAAATAGAAAAGATACGATCTTCAACAAGCTTCAACTAACAATAACTAGTTACAGCTCAAAGTCACAACGAACATGAGATACCTATTTCAAATCTGTTATTAATGCGAAAGTTTGGATGGATGGTTGTTTGTTACTCAGTCACGCCAGAACGACTGAACGGATGAGGATGAAATTTGGCACAGAGATAGATTATAGTCTAAAATAACACATAGTCCTTTTTTATCCCGGAAAATTAAGGATTTTCAGCAGGAATCGAAAAACTTAACCACGTGGACGAAGTCGCAGGCATCAGCTGAGTAGTAGATATAGTAGATATTAAATTAATTAGGTACTCTTACAAAATAATTAAGTTTGATATTACAAAATAATTAACATAACAGTACTTATCAGTTTATTAACAATAGTATCAGCATATAAACCTTATTATATTTTATGATCCCCAAACACGTACCCAAATTTATTTCCTGATCTTAAAAATAAAGACAATGAAGATTCTTCTCACGTCCTCTCTCAATGATAACGTTACTGCTTGAGCGGCTTAATGAGATGTAAACAACAAATTGAGGACGTGAAAACTTTTTTTAGTAGATACCTATTGTATTATCTAGTAGCGTTTCTGAAATCGGAAGTTATGATTGTTTCGTAGGCTTAAATAGATGCAACCCTCGTTTCCTAAATCAGACGAGGCCCTTAGTAATATACGGAAGTATCTATATTGCCAGGGACTAAAACCTCAGAAATATATTTCAGACTAGCTGATGCCCGCGACTTCGTACGCGTGGTTTAAGTTTTTTGTTATTCCCGCGAGAACTCCTTAATTTTCCGGGATAAAAAGTAGGTAGCCTATGTTACTCTCCAGGTCCTCACCTATACAACAAAAAAAAAGAAATAGCAAAATTGATCCAGCTGTTCACGCGTGATGCTGTGACCAAGGAAAATAGGGATTCCTTTTTTACAAGAATTATATTAAGTAAAAAAGATTCTATACTTATAAAACTACCACATTAGAGATGACTCATATAGAATATAGTAGAGAACTGTTGCAAAACGTTTAACTGGAATGCGTGACTCGTGAAATCTCTAATAACACACGCCTAAGAACCGGGTGTATACCACTTTTTTACAGCAATACTGTGCACGCTAATTTCTGTACGGAAGTAAAATCTACTCCATAAAAATAATGCACCTTTGAGTGCCTATGATGTGAAATTCAAGATCTTCGGCCTTCGGACAACAAGAGAATCATTTTCCGTACAAATAAGGTTTATCGCTTTAGCGCTAGCGTTTACCGACAGAGAGTTAACTCTCTTTAGGTAAACGTAGAGGTAGATAGTTCGCTTGAAATAAACTAAGCACAACCACAACTAAAGTACACAACAACTAAGTACCTACAAAAATCGATAGATGCCTGAAAACATTATTGTTTCTTCGACACGACAATATTATATTATTACCTAAGTATGATCTAGTATCTACTATCTACCTATATTGGTCGGGGTTAACTGGGAAAAGTAAGTTTTATTTTATGTTTTTGGAAATAAGTTTTAGGTGTTCGAAAGTAGAAAATATAATATGCTTAATTTTAAAAGTTGCATGATTTAAATGTTTCTTTACACGTGTCGCTAATAAATAAACCAGTGAAGTGTTATTAAAACATTATGACAGTGTAAACACTAATTAGTTAAGTACATAATATTACTTTGTATTCTGCTATAAACATTTTTTGGCCTTTGACTTTTTTTTAAGTTTATGTAAGTATATTTAATAGATTTAAGTACACTTTTTATTTACAACATTTTTCTTCTTATAAATATATAATTAGATAATTCCTGTGACTTCATCCGCGTCATTTTGAAAATTCTACGAGAGCTCTTTAAATTTCGTGAAAATGCAGTAGGTACCTACCTAAGATGTTCTTCCTCGGTGTTTACATATACCAGGGTAGAACATAATTTCTTAAAATACTCTGTACTAAATTTTACAAAATCGGTTAATCGGCAAACACACTTTCGCGACTATAATATTTGTGTACAGGCTTTTATTTTAATAAGTAAGTAAGTACAATGATTTTTTATCGTGTATTTTTTCTTAAACCTTTTCTGCTCTTTCTCTGGATTAATCTACCGCAATTAGTTAAATATAACAAAATTAATAATTCATTCTGGATTGGGTTAATACTGTGATAGTAAAATTTACCATTTAATCTGACAATGTGTAAACTAGGCTTAACACATCAAACGTTAACGAGAAGGTTTACACTGAAGATTGACGCGGGAAAGGGATATTAATTGTAAAAGATTTACTAAACATTATGTGTAAGCATTACATTATTTCCATCAAGTTTGTGCAGACGGCACGTGTTGGCACCCGTCGATATACTAATCTTTCATAACAAGTTAAATTTACCGGTTCCCTCACTCCAATAACAATATACATCTCGTAAAACCTATTCAGAGATAATACATCTCCATAAAACTTGTACGCGTGTCAAAAATATGACGCAAATACGTAAAAGCGAGCCTGTAATAGTTCAAATAAACGAAAATAAATATGTCCAAGTTTCTATAGCACCCAGCTTTGCGCATCAACCAGGAACCATATAGAGCCAAGTATAGAACAGTACCTAAGTATATAATTATAAGTATCATACAATACCTACATTATATTATTAAACTGATGTTGACTTATTATAAATGTCGTGAAAATATCGTAGAACTGATCATATCATAAAATAATTGAGCACGACATAAACAAAGTCATTATTTTTCCTGGTAAGTAATTCTTACTGAAAAAACTGAAGATGCTTGTGCCTTATTATTTACACTTTACGACATAAATAAATCCTTCATCACCCTTAATAAAGCCACATGACAGCTTGATTATCTATAAAACGTGCTTTTTCCACTAACGCTTTTGCGGAAATACTCAAACGCTTTTTTCTTAACCACGGGTCGTCGCTCCGCGTATTTAAATAAATTGTCAAAACTTTAAACGAGTGTTTCCCAGAAGCGTGGGAAGATCACAACGTCTGCTAAAACAAATAGGTCACCTCGCCGGAAGAGAGATACTTTTGTTTTAAAATTACATGGGCAGGTACCTATTTTAGTTGACAACCCCAATAAATATAATCCACAGTGCATAAGTAATATTATGTAAATATTAGGTATAGTTTCTAAAATGAAGTCTAGTGAAAGAGCTTTACTAATAAAGAAACCGAAAGACAGGTCACTCATTTTATCAAATAAAAATTACGAAGTAAGTATTGAGGGCACTTATTTTCATAAGTTTTGTTTATGTTACGACGAATATTTTGGCACAAACTACGATTACTCGGCCGTATTTATTTTATGTTCTCTTCCTATAAGTTTTAATGTATTGACACCGGCAAGTTTGCTTGTAATGAGTGATAATATACAATTTTCAACGTAGACAGAAGCTTTGAAGACACTAATTTTCATTAATAATCTACAAATAATATGCCTTTAACTGAAAAGTAAGTACTATAATAATAAAAACTTTAACTGTAGTCTCTGCGAGTATGTTCTCACCTCTCAAATGGTACGGACACCATACGAAATCCAATACGATACGTACTGGATTCGGGCTGATGCACTTCGTAGCAACCTTTGGAACGTGTGCACCGTACCTATTGCTATCTTTTCCAGCTTTTCTGTATATGAAAGTTCGAATGGTATATAATACATAGAGCTTACTGTATGCTCTATTTTTCCTCCGTCATTTCATATTGTTCTAAAACACTGTAGATGTCGTCTCACTCTCAAGTCTCAACCAATAGAGATCCTGCAAGGATCGACGCAGGACACGGTCTTTTGCCACTCGATTCCAGTCCAGTCGCCTCCAAGCTACTGACAAATGCTTTTAAATCTTATAGTTTATCTAATATAAAAATAACTCTCCCGCCAATCAATAGGTAGGTATAGTTTATATCCCGGAAGATTTAAATTACTATACGCATTACGAAACTATATTGATATTTTTGTTTGCGTCATAAAATCGAACACTCAATTCACGACGTAAATAATATTCGCAGTTATTTATAGTTTGCTTCAATCTATATTTTACGTTGCAAATTGCACGAACACCAAAGGAAAAATCTATCTATTCTTTTAGGTTAACAATTGGGATCAGTGTAGATATAAATAGGTAGGCAAGTACTACGTACGTAAGTATGTTCGATTAAGGTAAGTAAAGCATTTTAATTTTTTATTTCTTGCCATAAGTAGGTACTATACATAATTCAAGTACCTACTTAATAACATTTTATAGCCTTTCGTTAACTTTATAGGGTACGTGTACTGAGCCTAATGAACAATCAACAAAGTCGCGTTTTCTACAATTATGTAACAGCCTCCTACCTACTCATAATTATAATCCAAAGTAAACATTATTGGTAAGTAGCAAGACCTACCAGCATTAACGAATAACTCGTGATTCGAGTTTACTGTCTTGACGACACTCAAACTTTCCGACAGGCCCCGGGGTTCCGACTACAAACATATTCGATTACCTGCACTCAGTTACTTAAACAAAACCAGTTGGCAGACATTCATATTTTATAACATTTTTTTCGATAACGAAAGTTAAAGCACTTAGGCATTCATTATATGCTTTTATGATCATACCGTTCAACTATACAAGCAAAATTAAAATACGTATAGGCATATATTTTGAAAATAAGATATTATTATTTAATAACGTGACCCTAAACAGTTCATAAATGAATAGGTTAGGTACCTAGATAGGAACCTAACTCATTGAAAATGGTTAAAATCCTTTCACGTAAATGTTGTTGTGATTTTCGTGGATTCATACGAAAAGAAAATTTCATTCGAACTGCATAAGATCAATATACCTACCTACTACATCAAGACTTACAAAAATAATACAAAATATTAGGACCTGGACAAAACGCCGGGTTAAAAGGATAACCCGGCGTTTCTGCAAGCGGGCCTGTGTAACATTCCGGCGAAATAAGTCGTTATCTACTTACCTACCTACTGATAGGCTGTGTATTTCGATGTGGAGTACTGGACCCGTATCTATAGTATTCATGTACATATTTGTAGATAAGAAGGTTAATATGTATATTGTATAGGGATAGATATCTATTAACCATCATTCAGGCAGTATCGCGAAGATGCATACTGACATCTGATGTCACGGTAAAACCACACTCATATTGGTGAAAGTGCTATCGTTATTCGCAATCGTACCTACATAGGTATCTTGAAATCGTTCGCTGATGTGCCGATTGCATAACATCACTAGATAGGTACTGAGTACGCTACAAGAATATGGTAAAACATTAGTAGTTTCGGCTGACTTTTTAAAATTCTTCAAACCGTACAAATAAAGGATTTCGAAAGACGCGGTTCGGACCCGTCACAATTTAATGTGATGGGTCCGAACCGCGTTTGAGCGAGGCGCGGACGATCTTCCTTTAAATAATTCTAATCCATGTCTCAACTCTCGGCCACGATAAATGATCATAAACTGGCACAGCTTGGGCTTGATAGTTGAAACGGTGGTAAAACTCAAGCCAAGATGTTGTTGTTATTACCTTTGCTTGAAACATATATGCATAATCGCACATGCTATGAAAATAATAATATCAATTAAAACTTCTTTGTGGCTCAATTTAGGTTATATATTGTGGTTCCTCCTAATTAATGCATACCTAAAACACTATGTTGCTAACGCACTAAATCTAGCGTTACATATATACTTTTGGCGCCTAGTTTAATAGTAGGTACGTTGGCTTAAAATAACAACATTGTAAGTTATTCATACTGATTATAATTTTGAAATTAAAATATTTATTCGAAATATAAATATTTATAGGTCATCGGACACGAAGAATTTTATAAAAATGTCGTGTCCCAAAAACTGATCCTCGCCTCTGGTGACCAAAGAGCTGGCGCTTATTTAGCCCAACGGCTTAGCCTTGCCATTCAACGAGGTAATAGCGCCAGTGTTTTGCCATTAATGATCACTTGGACGCCGTGTATTTTTTGTAAATATAAAAAGTTTTTTTAAATTTAGATTTTAATTTTAATTTATTTCTTAGTTTTAATTGAAATAACGTTTGTGTAATTTCGTTAGTTAAAAAATAAAATCTATACGGTAATATTTACGGTATATTTATTTAATTAGTAGAAAAAATATATACATTTTTAGTCGAAATTAAAACCACCAGTGCGTGATGCTGTTGCCAGATCCATAATTATAATGTCGAAAGACAAATTGACACATGACCCTATAAAAGCGAACACAATAGAAAAATTGACACATAGTATAGCTGAATCTCTTATGTAGCGATATGAATCTTCACTGAAGACCTTCACGAAGTCAAAGAGAAAGTCTTAAACATTCGGTACTTTTATCGTGTCTTCTGCCAACCTCTACAATACTTTACTGTGAATTTTGAAATCTGATCTTAGCTGACTAGTGAATATGTGGTTGTTGCGACAGCGTATGATTGAGAGCACTGCAGAGCAACCAACGTTGACCCAAGTCAATAAAACGATGAATGGTGGTATAGAATAGAATTCTTTCAAGATCCGAATATAGTTTTCTATTTTCCCCCGTGGTTCGAGCACGATAAGCAGTCGATCCCGGCCATGGTCACTACCGCTAATAATAATAATTGTATACCACACAGTGTTCCAAGCAGTACAATTATTGTTCTGCAGGCGACCCCGCACTAGAAACCGTAGCGATGGCAGACCCCCTACAAGGTGGACGTACAGCATCAAGCGAGTCGTAAGGAAAGGTAGCCGCCGCTGGATCTAGGCAGCTCAAGACCGAAACGTCAAGCATGCGGAAGAGTACCTATACTATAGTACGCGTGCGAGTTGAATGCAGAGCTTATGTATGTGTCACCATACAATTAAGCTCTGCATTCAACTCGCACGCGAACTATATAAGAGACCTGTCCAGCAATGGAAGTCTATTAGTTGACGACGAAAACGACGAACCAACATTCGAATCCAGAAACAAAATCTTCTCTTACAATAACTAGACATTAGACAAAAGCGTCATGGTGCCGGTACCTACCTACAGGTAAGACAGGTACAGGTAATATATCCGGCATGGAAGAACTGTATCCAAACGTCATAAAAATGCACTAAATTGCAGTGGCCTTTTCAAGTTCATCGCCCGTATGTTCAGCTACATTAATTTACATCGATTCCTGAACACAAACCTATTATACCCACCTAATAATAATAATTAAGATAAGTAAGCAGAATATGGAAATCGTCCAAGGCTACTACAACAAAGTGCAAGGTGACTCGACTCGAAGATTCAATCCAATAATACAGATCAGTCGGTAATCTGCAGATTATTATCAGCAAACTTAACCGTCTCTAGTAGGTATCAATAATGTTTTATAATTAACAGAACAGTTAATTAACGTAAACAGCTGGGTAGCCTGTACCTACACCAACACAATTAATTATTCTGAGAATTTTACAAGGACTCCGAATAGATTTAAAGGTTCTTTATTCTCTGTCACAATTTCTTTCTTCAATATGATAGCTCTCTCAAATGAGAACAAAACTACCTAATATTCATAATAGATAACGAGGTAGGTAATAGCGCCAGTGATTTGGGTGTCATGCCCATTAACGATCATTTGGGCGGCGTGAATTTTTTGTAAATATAAGTAGTAGTAGTTTTTTATTTATTTGTTTGTTTTGTCTTACATAACTGGTAAGACATAGATTACTTTATCATTGTATGTTTAACAAAAAAATCATAATTGAAAATCAGAACAGTAATTAAAAAAAAAGACGTGTGGCACTCGGAGACTGCCGCGGTAAAGCTATTGCATAGCATTTCTATCAACTTAACTAACACTTTGGTTGCTATGACTACCCGCGTTGCTGACTTCAAATTATTGAAAATAAAAAGACCATTTTTTTGAAAAGATGATTTGGAATATAAAGGCGAAATAATTTTAAAGAATTATGGTTTCAAATCATTATTCTTTAAAATTATTTCGCGTCTTTAAAATAATTTGAAGTCAATTGAAGAATTATGTTTTGAAAACATAATTCTTTAAAATTATTTCGCCTTTATATTCCAAATCATCTTTTCATAAAAATGGTCTTTTTATTTTCAATAATTTGAAGTCAACAACACAAGTAGTCATAGCAACCAATGTGTTAGGTTTTTTGTAACGGAATTTCTGGATTCGGTCTCCACGCTCAAAGCCCGCGATAGAAGCTATGCAATAGCTTAAAATCTAAATTGACATGAAACATGGTCAAAAGAAATACATCAATGTCCATTATACATTCTGAGTAGATAGGTAAACTAAGTAACGAAATATCGACAAACAAAATCATTGTTTTACATCGTGGTATGTACCCGTTTTAATACATAATAATAGGTAAACTAAGTGTTCCTAATAATGATTAATGCTGTCTAAGTTTAAGCAATATCACTGAAAATTTAAGGTTTTCTTGTAACATATTTCGGCTCTGACTGTTCCGACACTAAAAATCTTTTGACATTAAAATCCCAATTACAACAACAATTATCGAACGCTACGGCCACCAAAGAGTCAAACATTTTCATAGTATAAAATTGCATCTAATATGTAACAGTGACTGCCTCGTTGGTCTAGTGGTTAGCACAGTCGACTGCGGATCACGAGGTCCTGGGTTCGATTCCCGGTCGGGCATAAAAGTTAGGTATTGGGTTTTTCAATTAAGAAATTCTCAGTGCCAGCCCGGAGTTGCAAGTTGGCGGTGTTTCACCCCCGTGCCTCGGAGAGCACGTTAAGCCGTCGGTCCCGGTAAAAAAAAAAAAAAAATCCCGCTCTCCTATGAGAGTGGAGGCCTGTGCCCAGCAGTGGGACGTTAATAGGCTGTAGTGATGATGATGATGATGTAACAGTACTTTCGTTCAACAATGTTTGACTGGTTCATGCGGAATCGTCTCGGCTACCGCGGTCCGCACCGCAGGTCCGCCGCATTGTCTTGCTAACTTTCTTTTCTAAATCCGACCAAACGCCGCTCCAGTTGAAGGTAATGTGTGAAATATGATAATCACACATTATACCTAGTATCGTGTAATTGATCTGCGGTATTATATGAGCGAAGGTTTTGTTTGTAAGTAATTCGTACACGAGATAAGGCGAGGAGAAAACCTGAAAGAATTATTTTTAACGTAGTTTGCTTGCTTTTCTAAATAGAAAATTCAGAAATTAAATTGATAGACTTTTCAAATTAATATATAATTTAAATTTATTCATATAAAATATATACCTACAAAACCAAATAAGGTCTCCATTATTATAGGTACACGTCCATACACCTGATTTTGAGTAATGGACCTAGGTATGTAGTAAAAAAAAGGTTAAGACGTAATTTATTACTATGCCTTTATATTGGGTTCGCGAAGCCTTAAAATTTACGCCGATGTCTATTTCCACTCTAATCCTATCTATTCATATATCAGGTCACGTGTAGTGACTTAGAGAGGTTTGAAACCACGAGTGGTCACATTATAATATGCTCCACTTGGCTGAGGTATGTTCATTATTCATGTTTAGTTCCAGTTTTATGAGGCTAAAGACAACCTCATGAACAACACCTCATGAAGTGACATTACTGTAACTTGGGAACACCAACATGGTGCCATATTCAAACCAGCTGCTGAGCTTTCTCTACTATTTCGGCCAATCGTGATGTTACGTTCACCCTTACCGAACTTTCAACCATAATATTATATTAAAAATACTGACGTGTGAACTTTAAATCCACGCACACCTATCTAAATAATCTATACTTCTATACTAATACTAATATATATTATAAATGCGAAAGTTTGGATGGATGGATGGACGGATGTTTGTTACTCAATCACGCCAGAACGGAACGGAACTTAGGCTACTTTTTATCCTGGAAAATTTAAGAGTTCCCGCGGGAACCAATAAACCTCAATCCACGCGGACGAAGTCGCGGGCTTCAGCTAGTTAATAATACTATCTAATACCTAGATATGTTCATGAACTCATCTCTTTACAAAAGTCAAAAGGTTAAAATGGTAAGCGATACTACCTAAGTTATACTAGCTAATTATTAACCGAAAACTTACCAGTAAAAGTGATCGCTGTCTACCGGTACTAACCCCGACTTCTATTTTTTTTTTAATGAGTGGTTATTCGCTCTCCATGGTAGAGCGGCATTTTGGTAAGGGTCTTTAAAAAATTTGAGAGGCTGGAAATATTTACTCCACAGCCTTATTTTATACTTAGGTTATGTTTATTTATTTGTATTTATGTACTTTAGCAATTTAGGTAGGTACACAAATGTTATTTTAATTAAAACTAAGAAATAAATTAAAAATAAATTCTAAATTAAAAAAACTTTTTATATTTACACAAAATACACGCCGTCCAAGTGATCGTTGATGGGCATGGTGCCCAAAACACTGGCGTTATTACCTCGTTGAATGGCAAGTAATTTAAGTTTGACTTTATTATACCTAAGTTTTTATACTTAGATATAATAAAGTCATTGATTTACTTTACACACTTGCAACTGTCATTTGACCTTCAGATTTTGTACCGCAGGATTGGAATACCTAATTATTCTGACCCTAGTGAACGATTATTATTTAAAGCAGTATTGTCACCTACTCATTCATTAACCTGTGAAGCGATCGTAATAAGCCTCCAGGTCACCTGGGGCATATATATATAAGCAGTAGGTATTATTTTAATATTGCAGTTTTATTTGATGTACCATGACGTTCCTAAAATAAGGAAATTATAACTCTGAAAAGGGAGCGTCAAAAATATTAAATAAATACTACTTTAAGCGATGGTAGTAAGCCCCCAGGACGACCGCTTGCCACCGAGGAATGGTAGAAGCTAAATTCAGTCCCACAAAATAACTAAAACTTAAAACATATTGGATAGAAGCAGGCGTTACTTTGCGGAAGTCCATGACAATGAAAAAACTAGAAGTTTAATTCGCTATAAATACAGGAGGCAAATCTATTTACAATCGTGCATTGTAAAGGCAACATCTCCTGAAGATGCTCCGGTATCGGAGTGAAACGTACGTTGAGGGTATTTTTGAGGGTTTATGTGGTGTGGTGAATGTCGCGGGCATCAGGTTCGAGATACGCACTGTACCACATAGATTTGCCTTCTGCAAAAATTTAAAGTTTTTTCATTAAAACTTAAAACAGCACAAGAAAACGTAATTGCATAATCAGCCCAATCGACTTGTAACTATACGTATCTTACTATTCAGTGGAAAATAGGTAATAATTAATTAAAAAAAAAAAAAAAAAAATATATATATATATATATATATATATATATATATATATTATAATAATAAAATAATAGTAAAGTAATATTAAAACGATAATAGAATGGTAGTATAGTATGGGTGTATATGAATGCGCGACTAAAGGCTTACGGGGAAGTTTCCCGTCGTTACGACCACTCGCCAAGGGTGGGTATGGCGGTGGTGTAGGAGGAATCAAGCAGTCGCAATCGCAACGTTGTCAACTGCGTGTGGTAGTGTGTGCGCGTGGGGCGATACATAAAATTAATATATTGAGCAGGTATATTTGCAATAGATCGTTTGAACGCACTGTGTTGTTGGATGCTGTCTAATGTGAGGACCCTTAGCGGACCTAGCTTGAGAGCATCCGACGAAATCTTATCTGCCTCTGGTGGATTTATATACATATCATAACTACAACATATTTACAAGTATATTACTAAACAAATTAGTATCGCAGGTCGAGTCGGGCTGTGGAGCGTAACGGTGTCTCGCTTCAGCGATGCTTCAGCACGGCTGGTTCTGTCTGGATGTCTACCTAGTTGGACGTTCAGATGGGATTGGTTTGTTGTTGAATCAGAGAGCTTGCTTTCTGAGCGCAGTGCAGTTCGAGTATACTTCTACGTACCACAAAACGTCTGACTTTACCTTGTGATCTACTTATCTAAATTACGTACGTCGTTCGCAGTACTCGAACGATAACTGACCATGGTTGGAAGGACGCTGTTTATTATTGCCGAAGGTTGGATTATGCGTACGTTGCGCCTGAAATCTTACTACATTTTGCACTACGCTTGTTCAGCCTCGACACTTCATAGTTTCATGGATTCACAACCCATGTTACTTGTAAAAGCATAGCTTCACGACCTATGCAGCGGCACATTGGCTAAAAACCATGTTACGCACAAACGTCATTCTATCACCCATGGTGGTTCCGCGCTGTATTTGGTATAACATACTATTACTGAAGGGTGCATCACGCCTGTGGCTCTGTTACGTTGCGACGAACGACCCTGCAGTGCGTCCGGTGTATCCTTGAAACCTATTACAGGTAGGTATATGTGGGAGTGCACCACTCTAAAAATGCAATTATCCAGCTATACGCTGACATAAGTGGAACGCACCACTCTAAAGTATGCTCGTACATACGTTGCGCTGGCCTTCGCGATTGATGACCAAGTGGTAAAAGGGGGGGGGGGGGGGGGGGCTGTTGACTTTTGGTATTCTTAGAGATGTATTAGTCCATGTATTGATGTGCCTCTAGGGGTACCAAGAGAGGGAAGAAGCCTACCGTTGGTGGCGGGGAGGAGCCAGCCAGCCATCATTTATTTTTTAGAAATATAAATGATGCCATACAAAGCATCTTCCTTTTCTTTATAAAAGGTTATAAAAGGAAGGTGCTACCACTTGGTTTAGTTCGTAAATATCCCGAAGAGATTTATCTCTTCGCGATCACGTTACTTAATGCCTGTTTTAAGTTAACTGAATTACATCTAAAATCTGTATATACCTAACTTAGTCGTTGGGTTGATTGAATTCGAGGCTTCCGAAACTCTAAAAGATCTTGGTTTATTATGGACACAGCAATGTTGTGAGGGTCTTACTGCTAGATGTATCACGTGCCATTTTAAAGAAATATTGAATTTTATAAGTAGAGAGAGGTGTAGATGCTTAGGGACCCCGTCAGGTTGGTTACAGACTGATTTACGCTGACGCATTGTAGTCACACACACCCATTGTTAGTGAATATTATTGAATTTAAATTGTAAATATATGTCACACTTTAATATGTATTATGTATCTATAACAGATTCCAGATTCATTTAGCGAGCGGCATATATTATTCCACTTGCCCTGCAGTGATACCTAAAGAGTAGGTAATTACCTAATCAAACCGTACCAATTACCAAGTTGTCGAGACAATGCCATCGTTTAAATGTTTTCTGAGATAACGTAGGAGCGCTACTCTTGTATCAAATACACATTGATGCCCCAAAGTTTGCGTGATACAGTAACCCACATTCATGCTGCTAATCACGCGTGACAATGACAAATCAAACACGAATAGTGTACTTAGTAAGAGTTTCCACTTCTCAACAACGATGGTATATCAAATTCGAAATCTTTGCACTAACACTTTTACGGCAGAGTAAAATGGACCAAAGTAACTTTGTTTTAAAATCGTGTTTTTACGAGTTTTTATATGGAAAAATTACTCCTTCGTGTCTGACTGTAGATGTACCTAGATGCACAAACTCAACTCAAGTCTTAAACAAAACCAGATTAGGTCCCTTATACTAATAAGTTTAATGCGTGTTGCAAAATTCGAAATCTATCAACTTTATCGAATGACGAAATGCTCTATCTCATACTAAAAGCTAGTTGTTCAAATTGTTATAAATAATTATTATAATTGTGGTTCATTGCGTGTATTTTCCCGCAGTATTTTATTCAGGGTCTGACATTGCTCATAAATTGTTCTAGATAGTACCTACTTATACTAGATCTGACAAAGCCACTTTATTACTTGGAGTGATTGAAGTTTGACCTCCAGAACATGTTAGAAAACCAATTAATTTAAACACTTACCGCAGTGCAAATTGGAAGCATGGGTTGATTCTGAGTTTAGGTTCAATTAGGGTGGATAGTACAGAATTTTATCAGGATAAGGTTATATCTATAATAAAGAGCGCGAAGACATTTATTGCTGAATGCACCTCCCTACCTAATAAGTTGCCTAATTTTCTTATTTCTGGCCAGAGTCACTAAACTATATTTTACAATCACTATAATGAAAATCTGCGCTTTCCATAACCTTAATCGACGCGACTATCCATAATAATCCATACTAATATTATAAATGCGAAAGTGTGTCTGTCTGTCTGTCTGTCTGTCTGCTACGCTTTCACGGCCCAACTACTCAAACGATTTTGATGAAATTTGGTACAGAGATAGATTACATCCCAGGGAAGGACATAGGCTACTTTTTATCCCGGAAAATTTAAGAGTTCCCGCGGGAATCAAAAAAACATATCTGTTCAACCGTACTATATAATATTATAAATGCGAAAGTGTGTCTGTCTGTCTGTCTGTCTGTCTGTCTGTCTGTCTGCTACGCTTTCACGGCCCAACTACTCAAACGATTTTGATGAAATTTGGTACAGAGATAGATTACATCCCAGGGAAGGACATAGGCTACTTTTTATCCCGGAAAATTTAAGAGTTCCCGCGTGAATCAAAAAAACATATCTGTTCAACCGATTTTGTTGAAATTTGTTACAGGGATAGGTTTTATCCCGGGGAAGGACATAGGCTACTTTTTATCCAGGAAAATTGAAGGGTTCCCGCGGGAATCAAAAAACATCAATCTATGCGGACGAAGTCGCGGGCATCATCTAGTAGACTATATTTTTCAAGTTTTTCTCTACACCTGCCTAATTTTGTTATACTGTCTTAGTAGTCTTAGGAGTTAAGACGTTGCTTCGTACCAAATTTATCTCATTTGTCAATATTTGAGTTGATTGAATGAAAGGTAAATTGCGGTTTACGATTTATGACGTATTAAAAAAAACTACTTACTAGATCTCGTTCAAACCAATTTTCGGTGGAAGTTTGCATGGTAATGTACATCATATATTTTTTTTAGTTTTATCATTCTCTTATTTTAGAAGTTACAGGGGGGGGGGACACACATTTTACCACTTTGGAAGTGTCTCTCGCGCAAACTATTCAGTTTAGAAAAAAATGACAGTACAAACCTCAATATCATTTTTGAAGACCTATCCATAGATACCCCACACGTATGGGTTAGATGAAAAACGTATGGGTTGAGTTTCAGTTCTAAGTATGGGGAACCCCCAAAATTTAATGTTTTTTTTTTCTATTTTTGTAAGAAAATCTTAATGCGATTCTCAGAATACATCTACTTACCAAGTTTCAACAGTATAGTTCTTATAGTTTCGGAAAAAGTGGCTGTGACATACGGACGGACAGACAGACAGACAGACAGACAGACATGACGAATCTATAAGGGTTCCGTTTTTGCCAAATTTGGCTACGGAACCCTAAAAAGGGATATTTCAGTCTTGCAAGCTTAAAAGCAGGTGAGCACAATCGTGATACAGTCGTTACCGTTGTAACTGGGGCGTCGAGAGGATAATAGGTAAACCAGATACATCTGTCTGAGAGACGTTTTTGTGCTCTGTTTCATCCTCACCATTGTTTTTCAACCGATGCTAACCGCAACTAACTGCCCTCATATTTACTTAAACATAACTACAAGCAATTACAATATCTTAAGTGAGTAGCTACATAGGTCTTAGTGTCAAAAATAGCAAATAAACAGGACATATATAAGTCGCCGCATTATTTTATTTTTTTCACAAAATTAGATCGGTTTAATACCAACCAAGACATTTATTATCTTCTCCTTTTTTGGTTAAATTCATTGACTCAAAAATGACGTTTTCCATTATTATAAGTTCACATTTTTGATGTCGATTTAGTAACCTAAAGGTATCTGTAGGTACAAACTAATAATTTTATTATCTAGATCCTAATCCATACTAATATTGTAAATGCGAACAGCGAAAGTGTGTCTGTCTGTCTGTCTGCTACGCTTTCACGGCCCATCTGTTCAACCGATTTTGATGAAATTTGGTACAGGGATGTACAGGTTGTATCCCGGGGAAGCACATAGGCTAAGGCTTTCATCCCGGAAAATTGAAGAGTTCCCGCGGGAATCAAAAAACATCATCCACGCAGACGAAGTCGCGGGCATCATCTATAGTAATAATATAAACTTACAATAAATACAGCCTACACAATTCATAATTAGTGTGTAAAAGTGAAATCAACCGTTAGCACCTTCTTTTTAGAAAATATCATTATTAAAATAAGCGACATTATTCATTAATAAAGTCTATAATCTAATTTTGTTAAAATTTTACCCAAACAAGTTTCAACGACGCTATACGAATATTTTTATACAAACTAGTTAATTAATTATCTACACCACATTAGCACATTTGAAAGTTTACATAAACTTTATACATATATTAATAGGTGCTTTCTTTTTTATTATGCATATTAAGTAGTTACAATTTACAAGATAATGCACGTTTTAAATAATTCCGTAATCTCCTCGATTTTCCGCGAGACCGGAATAAAAATGCCTCCTGCGGATGCTGGCTATATTTTCTGAAATTTTTGGCAGTGAAAAGCATAGACCATCCAACCAAAGTTTACCGACAGACATACATACTTATAAATTTATAATAATATTACTTTCATAATATTATACCTAGGTATGGATTATAGATGAAGAAGGTTCCTGATAAAATATGTAAATAAGTGCACTACTTTTAACCTGAAGAAGGTATAGCAGTAGAAGATATACCTACCTAGATCCTTGTAGATTATAAATATCTAAGTTCACTATCATAAAGTCATCACCTAAAATTTAATTTGATAGAAACCATTTTCTCTTGTCGATATTGAGTTTTTGTTGCCAAAGCCGTCTACAAGAACATTAAGTAGGTACCTACCTAATTCATTGGTACCTACATATTTAAAAAAAATCTATATCAACTGTAAGGTTAAGGATAACCTACACTTTCCATATTCATTGCTCACCGTCCAGCTACTGTAGTACAGCAGGAATGATGATGGTAATCTGAATTTATATCTAAAGCAAAGTTTCGTATCATATTAGTGCCCCTTCGAATCATATTATGCCTACCGAAGACCCGGTTTATTTGAATCTCTTGCAAAGTCAACTCTGTTTGCATACGTACCTACTATGGCTTTAAAACTGCACCTACTAATCCAATATATCCAATTACAATTTCATAAATAAGGCAAACATACGGTTAGTTACCTTTATGAAAGTTGTACCAGCTGCCGTAACTGGTGCCTTCCGGCCTCTAGGTACCTAGGTAACGTACTCTACCTATCGAATCTTATAAATCTCAAGTCTCTTTTGAGTTCTGTTCTAATTTTTGTAACTAAGATTTGTCCGTTGGCTTGTACCGAATTCAAACCGCAACAGCTGACTACCCTACGTTTTAACAGAATTATTCATAGTTTCTTTCCAACATTGTCTTTGTCAAACTTGTATCCATACTTTACCTACCTACTATTCGAATCTCGAATGTTTGTATCCAAATATATAAATGCGAAAATGTATGACCGTTTGTCGGCATCGTATCGTTACCTTTTCACGGCACGGTGAACCGATCTTGACGAAATTTGGCACAGAGCCTAGTAATTAGCGTCCTGGAGACGGGTGTGGGATACTTTCCATACCGGATAAACAAGATTTAGAACCCTAATCGACACGGAGGAAGTCGCGAGCATCAGCTAGTATTTTATACCTATATAATCATATTACCTATGTAGTATGCAAATCTATCAGTTCACGTCAGCTGTTGTCTCATAATTCAAATGTCCTTGACTCGTACCTCCCCGCTATAATTGGGTCAGAGGGGGCAGCTAGGTAGGTACACCTCTCGCTTTGCAGTACTGCGCGATGACATATTTAGAGCAAGGACACTGATAGAAATTTATCGCGTATTTACAAACCACTAACCTGCTTATTACAAGCAAAAATATAGGTAGGTAGTGTCAGATAAGTTGACTATCTATTAACAAACACTGATTGTCGCCTAATGGAATCTCTATCTGACTACTGATGTAGACTGAGAATTACAAAAATAACCATACATAATACGAAGACAGACGACATCTCTGCCGCGTCACGAGTTCGATACCCAGCACGGTCAAATTTTGTACAAAATTACAAGGAAAAAATCGTAAGGAAACCTACATGCTGAGGGTTCCTCATAATGTTTTCAAGCCAATACGCACTTGCCAGCGTGGTAGTCAATGGCCTATCCCTTCTCATTCTCAGGAGAGACCCGTGCTCGGTAGTGGGGCTGCGATGGATTGTTGATGACTTTTATAACAAACGCCGATTAGGGTTGCGTAGAACGATTTATGATATTGAGTGATGATACCTACATGACTTTTTTAATTTAGAAATTGCGATACTATGCCTACCTAGATGGGTATCTACTGGACACCTATGAGTATGTCTGTACTGGAAAAATTTAATGCGTAATCCATCAACGTCAGATTGCAGATAGGTGTGAAGAGCTTTCGAAGATTCGACGCTAACTCGCGAAAGGGTCGTAAAACGTAAGTATTACCTACAAGATTTCTCCCAAAATTAAAAAAAGAAACTGCATAACAAATTAAAAAGATATCTGGTAGGTACAGTACCAAAGAATTACCTAATTGTTAACCATTTGGGATGTTATAAAATTTTCCATTATTCTTAATTTATTAACGAGTAGGTAATTATTTAAGCATATACATATTGCTAAAACCTGATACAGATTGAGATACTATTAGGTATAAACCTATATAAATGTGACGACTAAAGTACCTACATAATAAGAAAACTTCACTCACCATCTCTCGTTATCATCAAAGCAAGTAAAGTAGGTCAATTTCGGTAAATAAAATTTCCGTAACCAGTACCTACTAAATTTTCATGAAAATATACCTACCTTAAACTATTTAGGCTACTGAGGAAGTAGGACTTGAAGTATAATATGACTGTACATTTTTAGATAAGGTATAATGTACTATATTTTACGTATCTAGTTAATGCCTCAACGATAAAACCTAAATTCCTTTATTTACTGCATTGTCCTGCCTTGTCCTTTTAAGTTAAAAATTGCACAGCCCTGCGAAAAAAGGGCCGTTTCATGAAATTCTACTTATGAGCACAATTTGTTTTAGTATATTCAAATATATTATTCTTCTTATTGGGGTCAAGCTGAAAATGAATGTTTCATATTATACATAATACATTATACCTACCTAATGCGTCGTTATCAGTAAGCTTAGAAGCATTATGATCGGATTTAAGCCCTCAACTCATGAAACCGTGTTATGCCCGCCTAAGCTCATTATTTCTCACTCATCAGGTATTTTAAAATTCATATAAATTATATTAATAACTAGACTAGATGATGCCCACGACTTCGTCCGAGTGGATTAAACTTTATTGATTCCTGCGGGTACTCTTACATTTACAGGATAAAATATTATTCCACAGCCGCAAATCGGTTATTTCATCGTGGCGTTAAGGAGTAACATACATCCAACCATGCAAACAAACATATTAAACTTCCCCGGGATAGATCTGCATAGGTACACGTACCTCTTTACCAAACGTCAAAATCGGTTGAAAAGATGAGCCGTTAGACTCTAACGGCTCATCTTTTCAACCGATTTTCTGTCTCCTATATCTATAAGCTCTAACGGTTAGAGCTTATAGATATAGGAGACAGACAGACACACTTTCGCATGTAAGTACTTAATACTAATTAGTATGCATATTTCAGTATAACATTCAGTTAATATTTACATAAAGTAGATACGTAACTGTTACTCACCTATAGTTTTAAGAATTTGAAGATCTTCTAGCTCGTACTCCTTCTCCTCTTCGGAGAACTCGGACTCTGTTGCGGTGGAATCTTGTTCTTCAGTAGAAGATGCTACTGAAAGAGACCGCACCTCGGAGCTCAGTTCCGAGCTACAGTCTCTCACTAACTTGGCACTAGCCATCATCATCTTATAGGTTTTACGTGCGCAAATACAGATGTGCGATTTTCTTTCACCAAAAGCTCAACGGAGCTTTACGAGTTCAAAGCATTATTGTTTCTATTGGAAACTAATAATAAATTTATGATTTTTATTTATCCAATTAAATTTCAAGATATTTATATCGAATTGCACTCACAGTTTATAATATGAAAACGTACATGATTTATTTCAGTCCAGTTGTTTGATTTTATATTTTTGACGGCGACGCCGAGTGCAAGAGCGCGCGATGGAAATTATTTACGTGTGGCACGTTCTTACGTCGTCGCGGTTTGATTTCCACTGCTCAAGCCTCAGTGCGAACCGGTAGCGGTGTGCGATTAGTGAATAACCAAAGATTCATGTCAAACGTACTGTAGTAAGTATATCTTGTCATAAACATAGAAATAAATTATTTTAGGCACAAATCACCCATATAATGAAAGAACCTAGCGGATACGTACTTAAAAACACTGCCATTGTTTAAGGACGGATGTACTGTAATAGGGGGAAACATCCTTTTCTGTTCCGACATTTTAGTATAGCAAAAATTAAAATTTCATTATCGAATAAATACTATTCGCTACTCATTGAGATATAGTATGATGTAATTAAAAAAAGTGGTCAAAAAATCGTATAGTAACGGCAGAAAATTATTGGGAAATTCATGGAAATCTCAAAAAAGGTCTTATCGCGTTCCGACTATTGTGATTTAATTTGAGACATTATTTAGACAAAAGTTATTTTAAATTGATCGTAAAAGATCAAAAAACACTTTAAATAAATAATATTTTCAATAAAACTTATAGTTTTTTTACAATCTGGTTCCAAACATCCCTCATTTTTACAGCACGAATTTTTCATACAAATTTAGTACGGGCGCGCGCATCACAAAATTTCGTTATATATTCATGAAATACGGCAGTCATTTCCCATACGCCTGCGGGCTCTCAAGGCGTGAGGTTGCGTCCCGTTGCTCCTGAACTGACGTTTGTCACTGTTAGTATCCGTACACAAACGTCAATGCATCCACTACCATTGAACAAAACTAATCATCGATATTTATACGTATAAAAAAAATGTAACTGGACGATTTCTGTATATAAAATATTTATTTTGAAAATTTAATTGGTGGTTATTTTATTATTCACTGAGCCCAAAACGGTATTTTATTCTCTGTCTTATTTTGCCTGTTTTGTGCACGAACTCCACTAAAACTAACTTTGAATGGGTATTTTGGCTCAGTCTAAGTAGATTTTTTTCTTTTATAACAGTCGTCCGAAGGGGGAAACTGGCGAAATATCAATTTCGGGTCTATGGGGTACCTAATGCTGATGTTCATTCTGTTTTGGTCTCGCAGAAAAGGGCTGTTCGTGCCATATACAAAACTAAATTCAAAGAAGTTGAAATGATGACGGTCCACGACCAATACATAATTGAAAACTGGATGATGCCCGCGACTTCGTCCGCGTGGATTTTTGATTCCCGCGGGAACTCTTTAATTTTCCAGGATAAAAAGTACCCTTTATCCTTCCCCGGGTACCCTATGTGTTATTCCAGACTATAACCTATCCCTGTACCAAATTACATCAAAATCGGTTGAACAGATGGGCCGTGAAAGCGTAGCAGACAGACAGACAGACACACTTTCGCATTTATAATATTAGTATGGACTGAATGATGCTAGCGACTTCGTCCGCGTGGATTAAGGTTTTTGATTTCCGCAGAAACTCTCATTTTCCGGGATAAAATAACCTATGTCCGTCCCCGGAATACAACCTACTCCTGTACCAAATTTCATCAAAATCGGTTGAACGGATGAGTCGTGAAAGCATACAACCAAACAAACAAGCAACCAACAGACACACTTTTACGTTTATAATATTAGTATGGATTATGGATATTATGGATTAAGTATAATATGTGTGTAGTAGGTCTGACGACCTCCGTGCGGCGCAGTGCTTTGCGCAGCCTTAACGTGCGGAGGGCCCGGGTTCGATCCCCGGCAGGGTTTGTAAATTTATAATTTCTGAATTTCCCTGGTCTGGCCTGGTGGGAGGCTTCGGCCGTGGCTAGTTACCACCCTACCGGCAAAGACGTACCGCCAAGCGATTTAGCGTTCCGGTACAATGCCGTGTAGAAACCGAATAGGGGTATGGGTTTAATATAACTGTCATGCCCCTAACAGGTCAGCCCGCTACCATCTTAGACTGCATCATCACTTACCATCAGGTGAGATCGCAGTCAAGGGCTAACTTGAAGTGGATTTAAAAAAAAATGTGCATAAAAACATCAATAAATTCAAGAATGAAAAAAGTAACCATTCAAGAAAGAATAAAAATAAAAGAGTACCTTTTATTTATTTCAAACTAGCTGCACTATTGGTAACTATCGCCAGGAAGGCTGATTCAGTATTAGGTAGGTGTAGGCTCTCCTCTTATGACGATAGTGAAGGACTGCCCGCATGCTGATGGGGTCTGACTACTTATCGCCTCTCAAAGATGTCTTATGCTTGCCTAAGATTAACAATGACTAGGAAGGCTAACACATCTTTGAGCGGCCATGTCTAGTGAACGGCCCGATGAATAGCGTCAGTTTTTATACTGTTTACATAGGTACTGCGCATACTTTAATACTGTACAAGAATCAGCCTTCCTAGTTATGGTTCATTTTTGGTAACCATAGTACGTGTTTGAGCGGCCATATCTAGTGAAAGGCTGATCTGCATGCAGGCAGACCTTCACTATCGTCATCAGTGGAGAGCCCTACACCCACCTAATACTGAATCAGCCTTCCTGGCGATAGTTACCAAAAGTGCAGCTATCTCATAGTCAGTACCTACATGATATTATAAACGTTTTTTTGCTGTCATAAAACTTCGGTTTGTCAAAATGTGACAAGGATAATTTTTATTTATATCAATTATTGTAGGTACTTTATACTAATAAACTTTATATTGTAGTAATAAATTGCGGTTTTATTTTCCATTTCAAAGTGCTATAAAAGTTTCACATCAAAAACTAAATAAATAATGGAAATAGGTTTTTTAGGATGAGTTGTGTCATTTATGATGAATCAACGGGACTTTACCCAGCTGGAAAAGGAGATTCTACTGAGGAGAGATGACAATAACTCAGCAGTTTATAAAAAGAAAAAAAATTGCAATAATGTACCTAGAAAATAATACACAATATATAGGGAGCTACATAAATATATGTACATACATAATGTATCAAGTATTACTCTGATTTAGTGGGCTGTTAGTGGATAGTTTCCATGCAACATTAGGAAAATCATCAGTTGAAGCTACGTTAGTTGTTACGGATATGTCTCAAACCCACCCGCATCGATGATTTTCATAGCTTAGCTCTAGGGGAAAGGGGTTCAACTAAGCAACGAAGTTTTTCACATAATGAGGAAAGGAAACACGTCCTTCTAAGTATTTATTACGAGAGAGGGAATGACAGCATGACAGTCACGCAGCTTACTTACGTCCATAATGTTCCCTACATTACACATTATACTAGTTGAAGTATGGAACACAGAAGCTGACTAGTTACTTCTCAAACCACTTCATCTACATCGCACATCTCAGATGGAAATGGAATCTCCTAGTGCTGTCTTACACCGATTTTATACTATTCATGCAGAACTACTACTAATACTAAGCGCCATTATTAATTTAATTTATTTTTCTACCTAAGCATACAACCTTTATCAAATAAACAATCTTTACCTATACCTACTCATAGTTATAAATCAGTTAGCAGGAATCAGCCGGTTGGTATATTATCAAGAAGCACCTCTACAATCCATACTATGATATTAAAAATGCCAAAGACGTGTAATTGAACGGCCCATTATTTCAACCAAGTTGGTATAGAGTAAGGTTACATCCCGAGGGAGGACATAAGTTACCTTTATCCCGAAAAATTGAGAAATTCCCGCAGAAATAAAAAAAATAACGAACGCAGACGAAGCCGTAAGTATCATCTAGCTATCAATCAATAAATAATATTATTTGTGCCATAGTGAGATAGTTGATCGCATATTGTGTGCTCCCGTGGTAGGGGCTGAATCCTTCTATGTGTGCCTGCGTAGACTGTGGTTGTATGTGTATAGAAACAATTGACAGCGGCTGACAGCAACGCCTAGATTTCGGCCAAGGGTAGGACCCTTAAATGTCGATATTAATTAACTCATTTACGTGATTAACGTGGTCACGGACTGGACAAATCACACCTTGTTTTTCATTTTTCTACTATAAATCTTAATAAAAACAACGCAGAGTTAACCAATTTTGACCGGGTTTCGAAATTACGAAGGAGTGAAGTGTTTATATAGCTTTGATGAGATTTTTTCCTCTTAAACAGTAGTAAGTTTTAAACTTTTAAGATCTAAAACTTTCAGCATAGGTTTAAAAACAATCAAATTAAGATTCTGGCCAAGTAATTTCGCGGTAGGTAATGTGCTTATTTCAAATAATATTCTTGATTACCTACTCGCTTGTCTCGATAAAATGTTCAAATCGCATGAAAATCGAGTACAAATAATGCGTGTCCGGGTACTCTAGGTAGAGATTTTTAATCTGCACAACCATCTTAGTGGCGAGTGTAAGGCGTACCTATACCACGTCACGAAGCGTCCACTCTTGAAGTTTTATTTATCTTCTTTATTCATCCATTCATTTTGGTATATAATATGTCACCGTAAAATTGCAAAAACCGTTAGATTGTAATCTAACTAGCGAGATTGTAAACTGTCGACAGATTACAATTTAACGCAATATTTTTCGGTAGATTGTAATCTGTTAGGTGTATTAACAAGATAAAACCTAATATTGATTATTTATGTCGAACCCTAACCTAACCTACAAGAAAAAGACAAGAAAACGTAAATACAATGAATATTTCAAAAATTGACACTCGGAACATTGAACGGTTCACAATCTGTCGACAGTTTACAATATCGCTGGTTAGATTACAATCTGACGGTTTTTGCAATCTTACGGTGACATACCTATACAAATCATCGTTTCAGTGTGGTTCCAAGAAAAATAAAAAGCATCACTGAGCAAATAAAAGTTGCAAAGACTGTTACTTTGCACTGCATGGTCCCTTAAGTGGGTTCAATAGATTTTTTAAAGTCCCACTTAAGACCACTGCATAGCGAGTGGGTGTAAGGAAAATTGCCAATCCTTGTATGGTGAAATTCTTTTTTTTTTCAGAACGAGTATCTAATAATAATAACCGTCATTAGTGTCAAAAAATACAATGTTCATAACCAAACCAAACATCATAACCAAATTTCGGCCACGACGGCCAGTCTTAACGAAAGCTAGCCAACTACGCAGATTTTGTTTTTTGCCCGTGTTACTACCAATCCCACTATGTACTTACTAGTAATACTATAGCTGTACTATTACCTATCCTGTGGTGTACGTTATAGTAAACTTGCGACGAGCGCAAAAACCAGAACACTCCCTATTCCCTTACAGCAAGTTCCAACTATCAAACCTTATACCTATACAATATCAATTCAGAAACAAAAATTTGCTTAATTAGTCCTTAAGTAGTCTTTGAGACAGACTCAACATGAAATTCTCAATTCAGAAACCGGCCGTTACTCTCATAGCCCGCTTGGACAGCAATCCGACAAATTCAGAGTGAGATCAGACGCTTGACCAGCGAAGTAACTTCAAAACTCCGGGTTGCGCCTGAAAACTTTCTTAACGAAACAAAGCCGTGTAACTTTTTTTGATCCGACCCCGGATTCAAACACAGATTCGTGGGAAATGCTTAACATTTTCTTAAACTTAAATCTAAATTATTGTAGTGGGTATTTAAAAACACTGATTTTGTGCCTTAGAAACTCTTTTGTGTCATTTCGCGTAGCGAATAATAAAACGATACGAAAATATGTTTCTCATTGATTGAGTGGCTATGGCGTCATTTCGCTTATCATCCGCAGGGCGACCGCGTATCTTTAGCATCAATCATTGATATATCGCAATCACCTCCGAATGGCTGAATTTATGGTATTCTTGCTGCGTCAATGGATTTCGTCCAATAGAGGAAGAGTGTTTTGCATCAATCATTGATACATCGCAATCAACTCTGATTGGTTAACACTCTTCCACTTTTGGACGAAATCCATTGACGCAGCAAGAATACCATAAATTCAGCCAAGCGGAGGTGATTACGATGTATCAATGATTGATGCAAAAGATACGCGGTCGCCCTGCATAATACAAAATTTGACTTTGACAGCTTGAGTTTCTAACTAAAACTCACCGAGATAAAATAAAACGTTTTTTTTTCTTCAAAGTTTATTAGGCAACAAGCATAACATGTTTCTTATATTTTCTTAACTTACAGCTGAATAACATAATAATAATATCACTGATATCCGATATATGTGTGGTTTTTTTAAAAACTATAAATAAATAGATAAGTACCTACAACTAACTTTAACGAACATAATATACACAAACGTAAATTACTTAACATAGCTCCAAGTGACAAAACTCTGAAAATAATATACCCAATTGATTCATAAAGTATGTAAAATAATGCCATAGTTTGGAAAATAAATTATAATGATACAGATCTCCCTACTTGATCTCTAGAGACGATGAGAAAACTTGACGTCCAAATCGGTAGGTACTGGAACTGTTTTATTTTAGGCACTTTATTTGCCATTAGGTAGGTATATTTTTATGATTACGAGAATTTATTTATTGAGTTAAAAATTTAAAATGGTAACAGGTTCTTTCATCTGTTCCTGCGTTCATTTTCTAAATGTTATTTTTGTAACTTAGAGTCTCTAAGTTACGAAAATAACATTTAGAAAATTAAAGACTTATTATTTATAAGACCCTGTTTTTTATAAGACCTACTTTAGAAATTAAGTAGGTCCCTAAGTTAACGATATTGGTTTTAACTGTATAAAATCGTTCCGACAGCAGGACAGCGATGGACCGGAGAAATATGTCCGCTATTATTTTATTTTATCCCCAAGTCATATAGGCTTGCAACACTCCAAACCACTAACCGGTTCGAAGTTGACGTTCGGTGTGGGTAGTGTTCTTCAAAACAAGTTATATAATTATATATACTATACAATATACAATATAACGTAATCAACTATAATTTAAAAAATCTTACATGTTTTTGAAGTAAAAATTTCTTTAGAATCGTTATCATTTGAAAATTCGATGAAACGAAAAAGCGACACCAAAAAAAGACAAACATATTGAAAATATGATTTAGCCTGCGATAGAATGAGATAGAATACAAGCTATATTTATATACTTTTCTGAAGTTTCACTTCTGCTGTGTGTGAATTGCACACATACACTTTTTGTTATGATATTACTTGTTTACAGTAATTATAATGTACAAGAATCACGTTAGCTTCACATATACAAAATTCTATATACACACATACATAATATACAATTTTCTATTTAAAAAACTTACGAAAAGAACTTATGGAATAATAATTTAAATATCATGACCGTAACACATTTATAATAAACTTAATAAAATATATACAAAATAGTTCATATGCGTGTATGGTAACAGGCACAGCTTGACACCTTCTTCTCTTCACAGACAATCTTCTTCTTTAAATAAAACGAAGTCGGGTTTGTTCGAATACTTATGACTCTAGAACGGCTGGACCTATTTTCATGGTTTTTGATTTGTTGTATTTGTCTCCGTCCCGAATAGCAGAATAACTATTACAAAAAAAAATTAAATTGACGAAAAAATAAAATAAAAGAAAACACATGTTCCCATACAAAATGTTCATGGGTTTCGTAACGTGATTTTTGCCATGGGTAATGGGTATAGTTGAGGACCAGCTGTAGAGTGACATATATTGGCTACTTTTATCCTGAAAAATTAAGGAGTTCCCGCGAGAATGTTAACATTTAAATATAGCAATACTGTTGCATCCCAAGCAATTACTTAGATTTTATTACAAAAAAATGCGGTTTCGTGTATAGACAGCCCGTTTTTTAATATTTTTCCTTTAGTCTGCTTAAGCAGTACAGTTTCACAGCAAAACATAAGAGATAATCTATATATATAAAAATGAATCCCTATTTCCCTTGGTCACGGCATCACGCGTGAACGGCTGGACCAATTTCGCTAATTCTTTTTTGTTGTATAGGTGAGGACCTGGAGAGTGACATAGGCTACTTTTTATCCCGGAAAATTAAGGAGTTCCCGCGGGAATAACAAAAAACTTAAACCACGCGGACGAAGTCGCGGGCATCAGCTAGTATGTTATAAGAGTCAGCCTAAATAATTTTAAACATTCACTGGTATACACAAAATAAACTATACTTACTACAAATAATTACGGATAACACGAAGGCCAATTTTATTTATATTTATATACACAGTAGGTACATGAAAAACGAATAAATAACTCCTTAATTTAATTAATTTTAAGTGTAAGTTTAAAAAATTCTTTGGTATAAAATTACGGATGAAAACAAAATCTCAGATCAATTAATGAACATAAAGGGAGATTAAGCTTTTATCAAATGTACAATACACGATGGTCTACCAGAATATAGATTTGTTTTTGAACTCTCTCTCTACAATTCTATAATAGTAATAATAGTATAACAATATATCTAATTCCTTCTATGCTTATTTATCGCGCTGTGAGACTTCAGCGTGAAATTACGTAGCTCACAGCTCGCACTTATTGCCTTCTTTATAAAACGGTCCCGTACCACACAATTCAATTAAGTTTTTCAATTCAGTTTATTTACTTTGTGTTTAACAAAAATGGGAACACAAACATGGAAAAACGGAATTCTTATGAAATCACTTTATAATCCGTCTGTCAGTATTTCAACGCCTTTTTTCACAGAAACGATTTAATACATCAAGCTAATTTATGCTGAAAATTTTAAGGTCAATGAATGCTGAAAAGTTTCATGTTTACTGTAGCTAACCTAAAAAAATACAGCTTTCCAAAGCGTACATTCATACAAAAATTCTCGTCATCAAAATATTTGATGTACTTTCTGTTAAACAACAATCTTGAGCACGAAGTCTTATGGCACAACTAAAGGGGCAAATCCAAAAATCTTCAATTCCACACCATAATATGTAGAAATATTACTGAACAAACTGATATGAATTTTTTACCTTAACTTCTGACAGTGCAATTGGCGAAGAGTCGACTTTATAACGCAGGTTGCTAATTGCATTTTCGAATTGTAGGAGCAGGTGCTATTATTTTTGGAGGCGGTCGAATAATTTAACGAAGTAAATATTCTTTCAAAGTACGGAACCCTCGGTGCGCGAGTCGGCTCGCACTTGGCCAGTATTTTTAATATACGATACGTCCAGAGAACAAAAGTAATTCAGTTAAACCGTTTTCATAAAGCAATATCATCGTTTAAAATAAATATAACACCAGCGTGTGTGGCCACTGCTAGTTTTCTGTGGTGTTTCTGTGAAGGGTAGAAAGCCATGGACGGCACATCGCTCAGAGGAAACCTTTCCGGATACAGCTCCCTGGGTCTATTGACCTGTTTGGCAGATTCCTGTAAAGTTTTAATTGCATAAGAAAGCAAGATATAACATCTTCTATTAATGTTAATTTGTATGGATTAAATAGTTACAACGTAATTTTCACGAATAAATACACAAATTATACTTATTTTTTTTAACAACTACAAGTTAGCCCTTGACTGCAATCTCATCTGATGGTAAGTGATGATGCAGTCCAAGATGGTAGCGGGCTTACCAGTTAGGGGTATGGCAGTTATATTAAACCCATACCCCTAATCGGTTTCTACACGGTATCGTACCGGAACGCTAAATCGCTTGGCGGCACATCTTTGCCGGTAGGGCGGTAACTAGCCACGGCCGAAGCCTCCCACCAGGCCAGACCAGAGAAAATTCAGAAATTATAAATTCCCAAATTGACTCTGTCGGTGATCGAACCCGGGACCTCCCACGTTAAGACAACAGCGCTCAACACTGCGCCAGGGAGGTCGTCAAAACCTCGGTTAGATATGATATGATAGATTCATCTCGGATAGATTGAATGTTACCTTATCAAGGTCCTTTATGAGCTTGAAGTCTAACGCGTACAGTTTAACAGCATCGTGGTACGTAAGAGGTTCCAGCCTCACTAGCAGTTCGTCGTTCTTCTGTTTTGGTCGCTTTCTACTCAGTGGCCTCATTTGAAAAACGGCGATCGACTGCAAATATAATATTTGTTAATCACACTTGATTTATTTATGTAAATTAACTAAGATAAAAATCGGATCAAGTGTCAATAAATCGAAATTCCAGTATCGCTACTGAAATAGACATATATATATATATATATATAGATATCGATAAATGCTTAAAATATGAAAACATCCATACAAGGAATTTTTTATATCATACCTTTATCGATATATATGTATAACTGTCGCAGATAGAAAATCTGTTATTTTTTATTTGGCCATTCAACGACCGGCAAAATTTGGAACTAAAACCAAAGATTCATTGGAACTAAAATCCGGAATTTATGGTGGCCTTGAACAACGTAAAACATTTATAAAATCCTGCCTGGTATAGTTCAGTAATTATGTAAAATGGCTAATCTTTGTTAATATGTTACAAAACAGACCTGTTTTCTAAAACAATGGATTCTTCGATCTATCTGCGACATCGCTCCCTTTGTTCATAGCAAAGACAAATAAAGCCCTATAGATTGCTAGACACTACCCATTTCAGGTGCACAAGAAAGGAATGCATATTCATTCATTATGTGTGAATGAATGAGATAAAATTACATGATATGAAATAAAACGTCAAAATCAATTTAAAAAAAGGGCATTCACAGCGTAGCAGACAGTCAGACAGGCAGACACATTTTCACATTTCTAATATTAAAAATATAGCATGGATTATTTTCGGTGGCAAGCTTGGTGCAGCTCTAAAGGATTGTCATTCCACGGTTCAAAGGTTTGTATGTACCACTACAGCCCATTAACGTCCCACTGCTGGGCACAGGACTCCACTCCAAAGGAGAGGGGGAATTAGAGCTTAGACCCACCACGCTGCTCCAATGCGGGCTGGCGGGCTTCAACGACTAAATGTTAGTGATAATAACCGGGACCGACGGCTTTAAGTGCTCTCCGAGGCACGGGAGTGAAACACCGCCATTTTCCTAACTCCGAGCTAGTACTGAGAATTTCTAGTCAGAAAAACCCAATGCTTAATTATGGCCCGACCCGGGACTCGAACCCGGGACCTCGTCGACCGCAGTCGAACATGCTAACCACTAGACCAACGAGGCAGTTTCGTCAAAGTCAAGTCAGATGTTTATTCAATTTAGGTAGGTACACTACACTTATTGACGTCCAGTTATTTATAAAATACTAGCTGATACCCGCGACTTCGTCCGCGTGGATTGAGGAGTTTTAGTTCCCGCGGGAACTCTTTAATTTTCCGGGATAAAAAGTACCCTATTATTTAATCCGGACTTCTAACTTTACGTCTGCAAAATTTCAAAGCAATCGGTTCAGTAGTTACGCCGTGAAAGCGGAACAAACATACAAACAAACTCACTTTCCCATTTATAATATTAGTAAGGATAATAGTGATAATCAGTAACGGTATCTTAAGAGGTCTCAGTACGCGCGACCATAGTTGCCGGCACACGTGGGTAACCTGTTTGCTATTTTACATAAGAACCACCACCACCATTACAGCCCATTAACGTCCCACTGCTGGGCACAGGCCTCCACTCTCATAGGAGAGCGGGAATTAGAGCTTAGACCCACCACGCTGCTCCAATGCGGGTTGGCGGGCTTTAACGACTATAATCATGTTAGTGATAATAACCGGGACCGACGGCTTAACGTGCTCTCCGAGGCACGGGGGTGAAACACCGCCAACTTCCTAACTCCGGGCTAGTGCTGAGAATTTCTAGTCAGAAAAACCCAACACTTATTATGGCCCGACCCGGGACTCGAACCCGGGACCTCGTCAGCCGCACTCAAACATGCTAACCACTAGACCAACGAGGCAGTCATAACATAGTGTGAGAAAGAGATAGACTTCAGTGTAGCGAGTGCATGCACGCATACTTCCGTGCTATCGTCCCGCTCCCGCTCCGTTTTGGGTGAGAGGCGCGATAATTTTCACCGAAATCAAGCGCGCAAAAAGGGTTGAACAGTCGTTTGGGAAACCCGTTTGTTTGTAAAAACGACTAAATGTATATTTACAAAGTAAAGTTATTTCAAGTTTCAACTAATGAATGAATAAAGTATCTTTTATAATTTTCATACTCCTAATCTTATTTATTTGCGCCCAAAGTTGTCATCAATTTAGTGTGAAAATAGGAATATTTCGAGGCTCGTAACTTTAAAATCAAAAAAAAATTTTAATATTTTATGTATCAATAAACCTAGATAATGACGAGACAAATCGAAATAATACTAAGTTTTGAGCGTACAATATCAAATTATGTAGTAATTACGAGTTAACCTTTGTAAGAAGAAGGTACCGGCTGGACCATAAAGCTACGAGGGTTGCAAACGCGCCCTTCGTTGTATGTACGCACCGCCTTATTGAAGTCGGCGTACGCAGGATGCGTGGTGAGGATCTTCAGCACGGGCGGCGTGTAAGCGGCCATGTGCCCGCAGCGCAGACAGCCGCAGCACTTCTGAACCGCGCCCGTGCGCCGCCCCATGCCCCACATATCCAACTCGTTCACTGCTTGGCTCACTGAAACCAACAGATTTCATTTAACTAATAGATTGTGGTTGATTTTACTTGCTTATGCTACATTTGTTTCTCCCATTTACTTGCTGTATTATTTAAAAAAAAACAATACGTAGTCGTACATTAGATGTATATATCATTTCCATGCAACATTAGCTTGAGGAGAGTCAACGCCATCTATCGGCAATGTAGAAAAGGTTTTTTAACAAATTATGTTTATTGTTTCCTCGCAAATTAGCGAAAAGTACTATACACGTCTCACATAAATACTATACAAGTCTCAGCCAAATTTGCAATTCAGCAATTCACGGCATCGCTTACTTAAAAAAAATAACTTTGGAGTCCTCGGCTTCGCCTCGTCCTTCCAATATTACTGAGCCGTGAATTGTTTTATTTCCGCCCTGGGCAGTAATGTACTATTACATACCTACATGAAGTATAATATTTATTTTGATGTCTGCACCATCTTCAGGCCGTGTCACGAAAGAAGTCCATTAGAAGCGGCGCTAGTAATCTCATGTTTACACGATATGTGTATGGAAAATGTATTAGTTCCACTAATTACCGCTGACTTATTTCGTAAGAAGGACTATTCCGGTTCCGGATGTATTTGTAGCTATGTCCTATTACAGTTCACACCATTGCTTGCTTGGAAGAGATCGTTAGGTCGCGTGGATAAGGCCGCCAAATTGTATGCTTGCTTTGTTTTTTGTTGAGCTTACTATGTATAGTTTTTATGCAATTATCTTAGTGGTGTACAATATCCAATTAGTGTTCATTCTTTCATTCATTCATTGTTCGAAAAATGAAAACGATTTCTGTTTATTGACGGCAATCAACTGCATTATGTTGAAATAATGGTTTGCAATTATCTACAAAATGTTCTCACTAGAGCACTTACCAATAGCTTCATTTCCCGACAGAATCAGAGAGGGCCAGTGCGGCGCAAACTCAGAGGAGATGGATGACAGGTGCTTTTGTATTCGAGCCAAGCCCCGCTGTTGGGCCGCCTCGCTGCCGGTCGGCGACACGCTACTCATTAGCCCGGCGCCTATACTACTCGGGAATGTCTTCACATCTGCCAAAAGAATTGGGTATTTGACTACCTACTATTCAAAAAAGTAATTTTTTAGTGATTATTAAATAGAGGATGTCCCAAAAGTCGTAAATCGTAATATCCTCGTCCCCTGATAGTTTTATGTTGAATAACCATTTTAAACAATCGATTACTTAAAGTAAAAAAGTGCGTCGAACTTTAATGATGTCACATTTCAAAATTTCATATAAATTCCATATTTTTGACGTTTGAAAAAAGTTGCTGATTTGACTATATTTTGTCAAATACCCAATTGGGGCAAATATAGGTCTGCCGCCTAATTTCAAACACAACGGAAAGCAGAGTCTATTAAAACAAAGGACAGAGAAAGGAAAATTATTTCAGAGACATTTGGGTATTGGATAACTAGTCAAATCAGCAACTTTTTTTCAAACGTCACAACGCGTGCTTAGTATGGGTTTTTGTAAGAAATATTGAGTAGTGACGACATCAAAGTTCGACGCACTTTTTTACTTTAATCGATAGTTTTAAATTCAACTTCAATTCAAAAAACAACAATAAATTCAACATAAAACTAACAAGGGACGTGGATGTTACTTTTGGATAATCCTCTATTTAATAATCACTAAAAAAAATTATTTGAATAGTTTGCGAGGCACGGAAGGGGTTACCCCTAGAAACTGGTCTCATTTAAACGGTCTAAACTTTAACATTTACATACGTTATGCGCTGCAGAAACTCACTAGAAAGAGTTTTGGTGTGTGAATTTCTACATAATTATCCTGTAGGCCGAGCATGGGCGGGGAGATTTTATCCACGGGGAAAGGATAAGATGTCCCAGTAGGCTCGAGACATCTTTTTTATAATTTAAGCACAAGTCAAACAGGGATATTACTTCTCCTTTCCCCTGTTGCCATTTTCTATAGCATAATTTTATCTCTTGTCAGTGGATATAATCGGGGGATAAGATTTTTGTCCCCTCCCATGCTTGGCCTGCTGATGTCTTCCTTGAAAAATCTGGAGGTTTCTTTTTCACTTTTTTATTGACAAATTTGTAAAGCACAACATGAATTATAGATAGATAAAATATAGATTAAAGAGAATAGAAGATGTAGTATCCATTAAGCAAGTAAAAAGTTATCAACCCTACGTCGCCTGAACTGATCTTGAATCTCGATGAACTAGTCTCAGAACGATGCTTTTATTGGGAAGACATGGCAGAAAACTATTATTATATCGGCAAATAAAGCGAAAAATCAAGATTTTAATAAATGATTATTAAACAAACGATTTTAATACATTGTTTAATAAAAGACTTTCCAAGGGTCGTAATAATATGTAAAATACTATAAGTTTCAAAGGTATACATGTACAAATACCTGTTATACAAGTACTATGGGGACGTTCGTCTTGATAAGGATAGAATATGTCGACCCCGTTTTCTTTCTCCGTTAAAAGGGGGGAATCACTTTCCAAATTGTACAATGCAACGGTACCATTTGAGTATCCCACCATAACCGTTCCGTGACCGTTTTGCTGAAATTTAACAAAACAATAATTTTACCTTACCGGCAGGCCGATTCACAACATTTCGATAACATACCGAATCGATACGATTAGATATCGATCTCGAGTCGAAAGTTTTTCAGATCGATGAAAAGACAACAAAAAAAATATGAGCAGTATGCAATTTCCAAAATGCTTAAAGGCACTTTGAAAATTGAACTTTATCAGATGTTAAACCTAATCTTTGAGAAAAAAATTGTCGGAAATATTTTAATGGAAGTTTTAAAATGGGAACAACTATCTATACTAATGCTGATATTATAAATGCGAAAGTTTGGATGGATTTATCGATGGATTTTTGTTACTCAATCACGCCAGAACGGCTCAATGGATCTTAATGAAATTTGGCACATTGATAGATTATTGTCTGGAATGGCACATATCCCGGGAAATTAAGGAGTTCACGCGAGAACAAAAAAGAACCTCAATCCACGCGGACGAAGTCGCGGGCATCAGCAACTGAGCTGAGTATAAAAGAAGTATCCTTAGTGCTACTTACCGTAGACCAACAAATGGAAGTGGCTTGACATGGATCTCGTTTTACTCGTGACAATCTAAGCTCTGCTACGGGAGTTAGCTTATACACATTTTTGTCACTGAAAAAAGGATTTTTTTTTAAATATCAGTTTCTGAAAGTTAAATCGTTGATTTCAAAGTCAAAATGCCATTTAAGTTTTCAGTTAATTCTGCATTGTTATCGAAACTGAATCAGAGACAAATATTTGATATTATTTGTGATTGGTAAGTTTTCACAGCGGAACAGAGAACTCCGCTGTAGGATAGGTGCCAAAATATTTATTAACAAAACTAGTGCTTACCTTAATTTGACTGTTGAAGGATACGGCACTGAAAGTATATAAGCCGAACCATTCGAGCATGCTATGGCTAAAAGGCCAAGTCTCAGGGAAGTATATTTAATAAATTTTGACTCATTATCTTCCTCTAAAAGAAAAACATCTCTAGCTCCCGAAGGGCACCAATCGATCGCCCAAACTGTACCATAATCGTGCGCTATTCCTAGGGCAAACTCCGGGTTCGTACTGAAAGAGAAAGAACATCTTTACAAAGATAAGTAGTTTGTCTGGTGGGAGGCTTCGGCCGTGGACAGTTTTACCACACTGCGGGCAAAGACGTGCCACCAAGCGATTTAGCGTTCCGGTACGATGCCGTGTAGAAACCGAACAGGGGTATGGGTTTAATATAACTGCCATGCCCCTAACAAGGTTAGCCCGCTACCATCTTAGACTGCATCATAACTTACCATCAAGTGAGATCGCAGTCAAGGGCTAAGTTGTAGTGGATAAAATAAACCCAAACACATTGGCAACACACAACTCCACGTCATGTCACATGGTGATGAGTTTGCTCTCTTTGGGTGGTGCCTATGTGTTTATGCCACAATGCGTTGTAATTTGATAAACCACAGTCCAGTTGCAGCCGTCGGTTGAAGTTACGTTACGGTAACATTAAATTTTGACTGCCAATAAAAACAGAATAGGTCTCTCAACAACTATCAGGATTTGTCGACTTTAGACCTATAAAATGTTACTTTTAACCTTAATCATGAAGTATGAAAACTAACTAATAACTATAGACTACTATCCACTTTACTTTTTGGAGTTTACCTCCTTTAGAATCGATTATAATAGAATCAAAATAGCCCGGGGTATGAAAATTTATGGGGAGTAAAATCAAAACCGTTACGTTATTGACTTTATGTTTCCATGGTAAAACTTTTTTATGTTTCCATGACTATGATTGTAATGTATTTTGATGTATACAAATTATTTAATGTATCAAGCATGCTTTCAGTAATATAAAAAAAAAAAAAAGATACGCGCCGAATTGAGAACCTCCTCCTTTTTTGGAAGTCGGTTAAAAATGCGTTCATTTACCCTCTTTTACTAATCTATATATTTTATAATCGTTCGTAAAGAGTAAACTACAGTCGTGCACACACAATTTTTTGTGTTTAACCTTACTAACTTTTCTCACCTCGCCAAATCTCCAAAGTTCCATATCTGCAGCAGGCCCGAATACTCGTAAGTCTGGGCGAAGTCGAGCCGCGGTGCATCCACGTCGTTATGGCAGGCAACAGCCAGAAAATGGCCAAACGCATCCTCACTGTCGTCCAAGTGAGGAGGGGCCCATGAGATTGCTTGGATACACCCACCAACGAATACTGAGAATCCTATAACATAAAAATGAGTTTTTGAAGTAAAATTTTCTGCAGGCGCGACTCAGGTTTTTTTTGAAGGTAGTAACGTTTCGTAACAGCACGAGAAACAAACCAGTTGTTTTGGACCCGCCATCTCTTATAGAATTAAATATAGTACTATGTAATTTAGTGTCACAGATTAAAAGATAAATTTTTTACATCGTCACATTTTGAAGTAAAACTTTTTTACGCACGCTTGGCTTGGGGAGCAAGCTGGTGAATGCGTGACGAGAGCGTTACGAAAAGTGTGATCGGGCGAGGCGAACGGAAGTTGAGAGGTAGATATAAGTTAGTGAAGATATAAAGAGAGAGCGTTACGTTTCGTATATTACTGTAGGGGCAAGAGAGAGAGAAGTGCGAGCACACATTTTTTTTCTCTCTTTCTCTCATAGTCAGTTACTAAGTTTTACTTCAGTCGTGTGGTCTAAAGCACACTCGTTTTTTTTTTACATACTACATCTTTGAATGCTTACCGTTATGTTTCTTAGCTTCGAACAGATTAAAGATCACAGGATCAGATCTACCGATTATCACCTTGCAGGATTCTTTCAGACTAGGCAAATATGCTGCTATTTGATCTTCCGGTATCAATTCTATTCTGCAACTTCTCCACTGAGGGTACAGCATTCCATTTGTAAGAAATGTATTGCGACTGGAAAACACAGGTACATTGTGAGATTATGGTGATAAATTGAGCAATATAAAAATTATAATGTCCTGACTTTACGCTTATATCGGCATGATATACTTAATAACAATGTTATGATATGGTTTGGAGCAGTCCCCAAACATAAATAAATTTTTCCTTTTCAACAGGGAACACAGTTAGTTTTGATAGTATTACTTAGGCAAACCCAAAGTGCTTGATTTTATGAAGAGTTCATCTAGATTCTAGCGTTTATCTTACACCGATTTTGTACTAATAATTCGATTTTAGATAAATTGAATATTGAATTGTTTAAAACTTACTAGTCGTCGGCGCTTTCTTTCAAATATGATTTCGCACACTTTATAGTAAATGGGATCCTTCGTACTTTTGCTGCTGCCGAACCTGAAAATTTTACATAGTGATCTCTTCAATTTTGTTCTGTATATTGGCCCATGAATTCCCACAGGGAGTTTCTGTTCAAATAATATTTCATATCCTCCCTCGAAATATTTCCTACGGTAAAAAGTAGGCTGTACACATCCAAGGAATCTTACATTCCTCGATCACGGTGCCATAAAATAATAACAGTTATGCGGCTACAGACAGATGTCTGACAATTTTCGGCTGCTACCAACTTTTACTCAATATACACAATTTATTTATAAAATGTAGGCCACACAGTTTTCTCCTTTGTTGCGCCTTGTTTTGACTCTACGACCGGTTCGAAAAACAGGTTCTACTGAGAAGAGCCGGCAAGAAACTCAGCAGTTGCTCTTTTAAAAAAAACAAGATATTACAATACGTAGGTTTATACATTAAATACAGTAGTGTAAGTTATTATACTATCCTGTGGGGCGCTGGACAAGTCAATCAGGGCTACCGCGTTTAAATTCGCCGCTAGGGGCGCTAGTGTAGTGTGAGGTCCCCGAAATGTCAAATATCACTGGGCTTTTATCGCGGGTCTAATTATTTAATTAATGTTATGAATATTTAGCAATAACCGATTAATTATGGAAGATGTAAGATACGTGCCAAAGAATGCCAGTGCTCTGTGCTTTGAAAGCGTAGCTATGAAAAATAGGTGCAAAATTAAGCGGATTCTTTCGAACAGCTAATTCATAGGTTAGTATTTCCCTGGTTCCTGTATGTTTACTATTTAAAAAAGAGTTATTTTTTTCAGAAATATGCTTGTTTACCGAATAAACAGCTATACTTCAGGACCTTACTCGCAAGTGGCGCCAACTAGTGAGCATAAAAACGGTAGCCCTCATTGCTTCAATACAACTTTGTCATTAAGAAATTCGTCAAATGTTTAAAATAGCCTCGACTCAACAAGTGGTCCTTTAAGGCTTACGGCAAATCCAAAGGTTCTTTTGGAACAATACCAGACCAATAAGGTTGTTGCTAGCTTTTTCGGTAGTAGATCATGAGATACTAATTCGAGCCCCAAGTCGTCGTCCCAAAAGATTAATTGGGTTTTTTGGTAAGAAATTCTCAGTAGAAACCTGGAGTTGGGAAGTTGGCTAAAGTCACTCCCCCGTGCTTTGAAAGAGCACGTAAAGCCGCAGTTGCTTCGCCTAAAAAAATATAACTATACTATGGCATGTGTTACGACTCGCTTGCTTTTTTGATTGTACTTTATCAGAAACCTACCCGCAAGATCCTACAAAATCAAAGTTTTAACTAAGATGAACGATGCAAGAATGCCAAGTTAACACAAAAACATTAATTTAGTATTTGACAACTATTCTAATAAATTAGTTTTTAGTTAGTGATTATTAAATAGAGGATCTTCCAAAAGGCGTAATATCCACGCCCCCTGAGAGTTTTATGTTGAACTAGCTGATACCCGCGACTTCGTCCGCGTGGATTGAGAAGTTTTAGTTCCCGCGGGAACTCTTTAATTTTCCGGGATAAAAAGTACCCTATTATTTAATCCGGACTTCTAACTTTACGTCTGCAAAATTTCAAAGCAATCGGTTCAGTAGTTACGGCGTGAAAGCGGAACAAACATACAAACAAACTCACTTTCCCATTTATAATATTAGTAAGGATAACTATTTTAAACTATCGACTAAAGTAAAAAGGTGCGTCGAACTTTGATGACGCCACTATTCAATACTTCCTACAAAATCTCATATCAAGCACGCGTTTTGACGTTTGAAAAAAGTAGCTGATTTGACTAGTTGTCAAATACCCAATTGTTACAATATGTATAGACTAGCTGATACCCTCGACTTCATCCTCGTGGCTGGAAGTTTTTTGGTTCCCGCGGGAGCTATTTAATTTTCCGGGATAAAAAGTAGCCTATGTGTTATACCAGACTATAATCTACGAGTATCTCTGTCTTACCAAATTTCATCCAGATCCGTTCAGCCGTTGGGGTGTGATTGAGTAACAAACATCCATCCATACATCCACCCAAACTTTAGCATTAATAATATTTTATATCATATGTATATATGTTTAGAATATGAAACGTACTTGAGTCGCCCTTCTTTCTCCTGGGCTCTAAACGCGCCTCTTCATCGGATAAGTTAGAGTCCACAGCGCTGTCTAGTGACTCGTCATCCGACGACTCGATTGGCGCAGAGCCTTCTGAGTCACTGTAATCCTTATATTTCACTTTGCCACATGCATGCTCGCCTAACTCCGCCTCGTCGTCGGCGCCGTAGCCACATTTAGAGCATTTGTACGCAAACTGTTGACAAATTTAATTTCATTAAATTCCATACTCATTTTATTATGCTTACTTATAGCTAACGTTCTTATTACAAGACGTATATATACAAGCATTTTTAAATAATATATTTGTATGATAAAGTTAAAATTGTCGTAATATACAAGTATACTGGATGATTCCCGCGTCTTCGTCCGCGTGGATAAGTTTTTACGATTCCCGGGATAAAAGTCGCCTATGTCCTCCCCCGAGATACAACCTAACCCTGTACCAAATTTCACAAAAATCGGTTGAATCGGTCGTGAAAGTGTAGCAGACAGACAGACACAATTTCGCATTTATAATATTAATAAGTATGGAAATATGGATTCTTGTTTATGAGTAAGACAAGATAAAAACGCACGAGAATAGAAGAGTTAGAAGGTACCTAAGGTACCTAACTGCAAAACTTTAAAGTAGTATTGTATGCGTATATAACGCATCTACTACGGGTTGTACAGGTACATTCTGACTTTACCAACTTCGCTAGGAAGGACTTTTTCAAATTCCTTTGGAAATCGGGGGTATAAGGAAAAAAATAACAATCCGTTCAATCCATACATTGATGCAGTCCGTTTCGCTTTTGACATATAAATTGAGATCCATTAGCAAAAAGCCGCTAAATCCGCCTCCATCACGAGGGATGTAATCTATGCAATGACTTTGATCCTCTACGCATGCTCGCACGCAGACCATTGGTTTAACATAGTTATATACAACATACTAGATGATACCCGCGAATTCGCCGATATTATCCTTCTCAGAGATGCCAGCTGTCGCGAAAAGGTAATAATAAAGTCGTCCAGACCGAATTTCGGCCACGGCGGCCTATCTCCAGGGCGATAAGCCATTTACGCGGGAAATATTACAGTGCACAAGTGTGTGCGCATACACAGATGCACTCTCTATTCCTTTAGTCTCATAGCCCGATGGGGCGGAAAATCTGACACCACAGGAGATTAGGCGCAGGACCGATGGCTTAATCTGCTCTCCGTGGCACGGGGGTGAAACACCGCCAACTTTCTAGCTCCGGGCTAGTACTGAGATTTTCTTGTCAGAAAGCATAGAGGTAGTACAAGGTATAGAGTAGTACTATCGCACCGCACTCCTTGTGCGAACACATCACTATTCGATTCGGTGAACAGTCGGCTATCGTAGCGGGATTGCGGGGCGATGCGGGCGGTATTATGTTACCTTGCGTCTCACGTCAGAATCACCCCCGCGACACTTATTTCTATTTTACATAAAAGTTAAAAAAATATGACTAACCGGTGAAATGTGATGTTGGAATTATGTTTATTATGATAACGAGTATCATGTTTGCATGTTTCTATGACACATTTACCCATTTTTCCAGTTTAAACGGAATTTCGGTCCCGGGTTCGCGATGGGCGCTCTCAGCGCTAGCGTTCCTTTGACTAAAGGGCTTGCTGACGGAACGATGCTATAATCCTACCCGTGCCTACTGTTCCTGCTTAGAAGCACGCACTCTAAAGGCTATTACTACCTCAGTGTCAGAAAGAAATACCCAATACTTGTTACGGTTTGACCCGGGGCTCGAAACCGAGACCTCGTCAGCGGCAGTCGAACATGCTAAAGCAGTCAGAAAAGGTAATAGCCAGATAGGCACACTTTCGCAATTTATAAGTAAGGATGGCGTTGCGCTGCACAAACTTACCGTTTCAGATTTCTCAATAAATTGCCGTGCTCTGAAATGGAAAACATTTAATATTAGAAACAATACAATATAACTCAAAGCTAGATAGCCTAACCTTATTACTATATAAATCGCTAGCTGATGCCCACGACTTCATCCGCGTGGATTGGGGTATTTTGGTTCCGGCGGGAACTCTTTAATTTTCCGAGATAAAAAGTAGCCTGTGACATATTGGATAGAATCAGGCGTTACTTTGCGGAGGTTCATGGTTTCATGGAAGTTCATGGCAAGACAATCTTGCATTGTAAAGTCGACATCTCCTGAGGATGCTCCGGTGTCGGGGCGAAACGTGCGTCGAGAATAGTATAAAAGTCTTGTGTGGTGGTGCATGTGAGTGGTGGTGGCATTGCTTGCTTGGGAACTTGGCTTTGTTGCTCGGTTGGGAAGGTAAACGGTTCTTCGCTTGTAACTGCATGCTTGACCATTTATTTATTACAGAATTTTTTCTGTTGGCGGATTATAGCTAAATAATTGTAATCTTTTCTTGTTAGCCTATGACACTCTGCCAGGTCCTCAACTAAAAAATCACGTCGATCCGTTGCTCCGTTGCAGTGTGATTGAAGGACAAACCAACAAACAGACACACTTTCGCATTTAAAATAGTAAGATATCTTGCTTACTATGCAGGTATCTGCATATCTGACTGCCTCGTTAGTCTAGTGGTTAGCAGGTTCGCCTGCGGCCGACGAGGTCCTGGGTTCGAGTCCCGGGTCGGGCCATAATTAATTATTGAGTTTTTCTGACTAGAAATTCTCAGTACTAGCCCGGAGTTAGGAAGTTGGAGGTATTTCACCCCCGTGCCTCGGAGAGCACGTTAAGCCGTCGGTCCCGGTTATTATCACTAACATGATAATAGTCGTTAAAGCCCGCCAACCCGCATTGGAGCAGCGTGGTGGGTCTAAGCTCTAATTCCCGCTCTCCTACGAGAGTGGAGGCCTGTGCCCAGCAGTGGGAGGTTAATGGGCTGTAGTGGTGGTGGTAATGGTGGATGCAGGTATCTGACTTACTTTTGAGCAGCGCGCCTTCGTGCTGAGTTTTGCTCAGTTTCGGGGGAGTCCCCAGAATCATTATCCTGTGTTTCTTCTTTTTTCAATTGCATTAACTCTCTCTCTTTTGATAATTCCTGTCCCCTATGCATCATTGCGTGCTGGCTTTTGTAAAAGCACAGATATTTACTGTTGCATAATTCGCAAAATATTTTAAATTTATCGATCTCCTGAAAACGTAAATAAAATCATCACGATCAATGACATTAATTCAAAATCACTTACTTATCTATACCATAGATTAATTATAATACCAAGTATAGATTGCTAACTCCCTTATAAAAAAAATTCTAGGTTAATACTATCGTTAGATGGCGCTACCAGGCTCGCTCTTTATATGATTATAGTAAAATCGGTGAAATTGTATCGTATTTTCTTGGTTCAATTTGTATTAATAATTATTTATATAAAATTATCAAAATACAAAAATTTGATAAAATCAAATTTACATTCAACTAATTTTAACAAACAGCTTGCACAGTTACGCCATCTCAGATTGTGCGAAGAACTACAAGGTACCGGCGACTTTAATGCGCATTTAGCGAGCTTTGATTGAATGTATGAAGTGAACAGTCTTATACTGGTTTATATATTGTCTTTGTCTAAACTAATACTAATATTATAAATGCGAAAGTTTGGATGGATGGATGTATAGATGTTTGTTACTCAATCACGCCGTAACGGCTGAACGGATCTAGATGAAATTTGGCATAGAGATTTTGGGTTATAGTCTGGAATAACACATAGGCTACTTTTCATCCCGGTAGATCAAAGAGTTTCCGCGGGAACCGAAATACCTCCATCCACGCGGACGAAGTCGCGGGCATCAGCTAGTAAAATATATAGATTAATAATGGTACATACTTCCTCTGTTTTTCCACATTGTATGATGTGCACGTAGAAACCCATGGGTGACACTCTTTTCATACCGCAAATCTTACATTTGAAACTGCCAATTTGCTTCTGGTACGCCTTTAACAGTTTTTCGACTACACCAGCATTTTTTACATCCTGTTAATTTTAAAAACACACCTTTATCAGAATAGTGCGTTAAAAATTCTAGTTTTAAGCAATTATTCAACATAAAAATTCTAGTTTTAGACTATGTATAAATTGTTTTTTAATCCACTACATGTTAGCCCTTGACTGCGATCTCATCTGATGGTAAGTGATGATGCAGTCTAAGGTGGTAGCGGGCTAACTTGCTAGGGGCATGGGAGTGATATTAAAGCCATACCCTATTCGGTTTCTACACGGCATCGTACCGGGCCGCTAAGTCGCTTGGCGGTACGTCTTTGCCGGTAGGGTGGTAACTAGCCACAACCGAAACCACCCACCAGGCAAACTAATTAGAGGTAAAAATTAATTAAAGAAATTACCACAGGATAATCGCCTACAGCCCAAGCTATGTTATAATGCATTGTCATCGCGTGGTTGGTCCACTCCTTTGGATCCACTTCTTCGGAGCAAACGGCGCACGTGAACGTATCTGAAATGTTCGAGTATTATTAAAACTTAAAAATTCAGCAAAACAAACATAATAATAACGCTAGGTCATTTGGGTACTCGACATTATTTGTGTACAGTTGAATCGTATGCCGAAATTAGTTAAAAATCCAGGATGCGTTACACGACAAATGTAACTTCTCCAACTGGACATACAATAAAAAATACTTGTCCTGACTCACTGGTCTATCAACGCACAGTCTAAACAACTGGGGTCAGAAACTTGAAGTTTTGACAAGCTTCCTTGCATGGTGCATGATTTAAGACTAGTCCTTGAGCGTGGGAACTTTTTATAGAACACCCACATTGATATTTTCGAGTCACACAGACTCATCGCAGTGTTAGTATACGCACCCTGGACATGAATTGATGCTTCGCACAAGTTACATATTCATTACGCGCACGTCTACGTAGGATGTATATGAATGTCACATAGAACACGCATTGTATGCAGCCATTAGCTTGTCGCATATCGTAGTCACAGAACACAGTGATCGTAGTCAACGGGCCCGTAGTAGTTAGCCGGCGGCAAAAGGTGGGGCCAAAGTGTATGCTTTATTTTTTATTTATTTGTTGTATGAAGAAATTTAAAATATGATCAGTGTTTTGTGTGATATGGAAAATGGGTTTCATTGATGATCTTTTATTAAAAAATAAAGGTTAATACAGATTAAAACAATCACAGTGGTTTGAACACTTTATATTTTGTCAGCATTAAAAAGAAGTTTCTTGTTCTCTTAAAAGCTGTAAATGACTGAAATCACAACCTAGGGGTGAATCGTGTTTGGCAATTTTTTGCAATTCCTCATAAAAGTACATGAAGTCAATTATTCTGCGCCCATCAACTTAAAACTCTTCAAGTTGTGGAGTATTCTGTTCTGACGTCGTCTGAAATGATATTATTGTATTACTTCGTGATCTTTATACTTGGTCAAAATATCTAAAATAAAATACCAATATATTATATCAAACTGGTGGTTGACTGCCTCGTTGGTCTAGTGGTTAGCATAGTCGACTACGGATCACGAGGTCCTGGGTTCGATTCCCGGTCGGGCATAAAAGTTAGGTATTGGGTTTTTCAATTAAGAAATTCTCAGTGCCAGCCCGGAGTTGGAAGTTGGCGGTGTTCCACCTCCGTGCCTCGGAGAGCACGTTAAGCCGTCGGTCCCGGTTATTATCACTAACATGATAATAATCGTTAAAGCCCGCCAACCCGCATTGGAGCAGCGTGGTGGGTCTAAGCTCTAATTCCCGCTCTCCTATGAGAGTCGAGGCCTGTGCCCAGCAGTGGGACGTTAATAGGCTGTAGTGATGTGATGATGATATTATATCAAATAATAATAAAAAATGTATACATAAAAAATACTGTTACCACTTGCTCTCAGGACTCATCCTGCCACACCCGGCTATGTTGTACCTATTACTGTATACTATCGATTTACAAATATTATATTTGAAAATCTGGTATGTATACGCACTTTTTATGTCACCGTTACCCGCTTATTTATTTAGTTTATTTCATTTATTTAATCTTTTGAATATTCATTACTCATAATTAAGTAAATTCATAACATCCACCTCAAAGGAGGGTAATTCGTAGTGCTTCTTTGAGGTGCATGGATATTATGAACGACACTTACTACAGTGCATGCATCACATTTCAAGTTCTCCTGAACTGAAACGTCTTGTTTTCTAAAACAATAATAACTAGTGGTTCGCCCCGAACTGGGGCCTCGCGGCGCCATCTATTGACATCATTGTGAAATTCTGTTCTAAATACTAAGGCTCATTAAAAATTAAATAATTTCGTTTCCTTATAATTTTTATCTAATTTTAGTAGTTGTGGTTCAAGTATAGGATATAATTCAAATAATTGATCAAGTTTCAGGCTCAGCATTTCAGAAAATTTAGATTTCTGAGGTCAACTTTGGACGTAAGAAAATCTCCACTTTGAAAGTCCCCCCATTTCGTCAATTTTAGGGAAAAAATAAAATAAAAAATATTTTTGGACTTTATTCCTAATTATATTTAAAATGATATACCGCAACCTTATGTAACGCTATAAAAAATATTTTACTTCGCGTTTGCTTCTATGAGGGTCCCCCTGAAATAAAGATTTTTATAACTTTTTAAGCCATATTCGGCTGGAGGCCATCAGTTTATATATAATATTCGAATTTGAAGTAATTACGTTCAGTAATTCATAAGTTATAAGGCTCTAAGGTACGGACGGACGGAAGGACAGACAAGTGCAAATTCACTCAAGTAGACTCAGAGACCTTCACTTCGCTCGGTCAATTATTAAGAATATATATTAGAAACTAATAGATACCCTCGACTTCTTCCACGTGAAATAAAGATTTCTTAGAATCCCATGGGTACTCTTTCGTCCCCGGTACCGTCCCCGTCCCCGGTACGCAATCCATCTCTATGCCAAATGTTATCAAAATCGGTTGATCTGTTGAGCCGTGAAAAGCTAACAGACAGATAGGCTACTTTTTATCCCGGAAAATTGAAGATTTCCCGCGGGAATCAAAAAACTTAGTCCACGCGGACGAAGTCGCGGGAATCATTAGTGTATGATAATTACAAAAAAAAGTATGATAATTATTACATTAATGTATGATAATTACAAGAATACTTGCTCGAAGAATTCAAATAATTTTAGCAGTCGTGCCCGACACTCGCGCCCCACCCTTATGCTAGATCGCGGATCGCGGATCGCGGAACTATGGAACTATGAACGGACGTGCGGTCTCCTTGAACATTGAGACGGCACTGAATTTTTCATGCGCGTAGTCTCTAATATAAAGCGAATTCTGCTTCATACTAAAATGTATGGGCAGCGGGGAACGATTTTCGCTAAAAAAATGAATTATGTTTAGGCTTAGATTATTATTTTTCGGTTTGAATTAGTAAAAAACTTTTACGGTGAATGTATTGTCTATACTTTCATCTCACGTTTTGACCAAAAATATTTTTTAATATATTAACAAAATAGCATAGAGAGTTATAATAGAAAAGGCCGTTTTAGACGTTTTTGACCATTGTTATCGAATTTTTTTCTCGAAAATCAAGAATTATTTTATAAGTATCACGCGGTGAAAGTGAAGACTCATTTATTAACTAACCGAGATTTTTTTGTGGTGTCATTCAATGAAGTAAGTTCTTTAATTTTTTTGAAACGGTAACTGCCTATTCGTGCGTTTTTTAAGGACCTGCCTCTTAAGAAAGGATATTTGAAAATTCCAGCCCTAAAGTGTTAAAAATGGGATGGATTTGTGTGGAAATCTGTCATCTTTAAAGTTTTGGAGAAGCATTTCACGATTTTTGGTAATTCATTCGGTACAAAAGCAATTTTCTTGCAAATGGCATGCGTAACAGTTACACCCGTTGCGTTGTTGCGTGGTACAATATTTTTTTTTACAGTAAAAGTATGCAATTATCTTTAGTTAACTGTAAAAATTGCAATGTAACGTTTAACAATATGTATTAAACCATTGTTTTTTGAATTCATTCATTTATTGACTCCTTGCAAATTAGAGAAAAGTACTATACAAGCCTCGGCCGAAATAGCAATTTACAGCCTCGTTTACTTAAAAAGGGCTCGGCTCGCGCCTTGTCCTTTTAAAATCACTTACGAAGTCCTCGCCTTCGCCTCGTATATTGCTTAGCCGTGAATTGCTTTATTTCCGGCCTGTGCAGTATACACTATTAATACACTGTATTTATGTACCTTTATTGGAAAAAGAGGGTTCAGGCAACTTAGAATCACAAGATGCTAAGTGTGTCAAATAAAGCTTCACATATTTCCTGTTCAAGCCACATTTATGGCATATCAATCCATTGAATCTTTTGCTTACAAAGTATAAATACTCCTGAACTTCTTGCTCATTTTCCAGGTCCTGAAAAAGAAATAAATATTACCTAGATAAAAGCAGTCGTTAATTTGCGGAAGTCCATGATAATGAAGAAACTAGAAGTTTAATTCGCTTTATTCCGCGACAATAGGTAAATAGGTAGGTACTAGGTAGGTATACACACTGTAGTCTGTACCACATAGATTTACCGGATTTGTCGCGCATTATAGCGAATTAAACTTCTAGTTCTTTCATTAACGAAATAAATAACTGGTCTAATGCGTGTCAGAAGACGTATTAGACGTGTAGGGTAGTTCCGTTATCGTGCTGCTTGCCAAAAACTTTGACGGTCATTAAATTTTCTTAAAGTATAGGCGCCCGGTAAACAGTCAATTTTGTCGTGAATCCACGGTCGATCCGCTCTGTATGTACATGATTAATCTGGATCATGATCATTGATTACGGATCGCGCATCGCAATCCAGATTGACTGTGTACCTGGCGCCTTAGTCTTTCTCCAAAAACTGTCTGAGCACCACTCCTGCAGAATATAACATACAATGAAAGGTGATAATGTATTGATATCCCATTCCCAGGAATAACTGAAAGATTTAAACCTGTCAATTTTTTTAAGTATCGAAATTGTGTGCAACGAAATTAATAACAAAGCCTATCACTTTAAAATCAATGAAACTTGCACATACCAAAGCTGGTTTTCCTTCATTCCAAGCCAAATAGCCGTGACATTTATGTACATGATTGAACCACTGCTTTGCTTCGACATCCTTGTGACATACTCCACACTTTGTCTCTTTATCATCACTCAAGTCCATAATAAGTATATCTATAGTACTGGGTTCCACTGTACCCTCGGAACCGAGTGTGTTGTCAAGAGTATCCTGGAGATTGGTTTAAGCAAAAAGGTGTATTAAGTCTTACTTTAGCGTGTGACGCTTGCCCGGAAATTTAACTTCTTTGAGGTTAAACGTAAGAAGTTTCCTCATTTTATTTCTGTTCATTGAAAAATTAAAATCTTACCGTTTCGCCATCGCAAGTATTAATGTGGTTCAAATAACTCTTAACATATCGACGGGTTAATCCACACTTCTTGCAAGTCAATCCATCGTTTCGCTTTGTTATGTAAAATAAGTGGTCATATACTTGTTGACTATCGTTTGCATCCTATAAAATTATATTAAATATAAAATTTATACATTTACAAAAGCGAATTCAAACCGTGGATAAATTACTTCATACGAGTAGATGTACATTTAATTATAACTGCAAACTTACTACTTCAGGTTCTCCCTCTTGCCAAGCTAAATAATCGTGCTCTTTAAATATATGTTCTATCCATTGAGTATTTGAAACATCTAGCTTACAGACGCCGCATTTAACAGTAATATTTTCTGCCTCTCTTGTTATAATCATGTCTGATTGCCTATTTTTAACTTTAACATTTTTTTGTGATTTTTCTTTTTTGATATTTTTTACATTTACTTCTTCAGTATGTTCTGTGTCATCTCCATGGCTTCTTTCTTTTCTTACTCTTCTGCTTCTGATGTTATCTGAATCTATTTTTTCTGTTTTGATGGAAACTGGCGTTGTAACTTGATCGTCTACTTGATCGTTTGACTGTTCCTAAAATTGCAACATAAAACTATCACTTGGTGTGCAAACTACTCATGAGTTCTTATTGTACGTAAATAACATCAAGCTCAAAGCATTTAAAAATAGGATTAATACATACCTCAATTTGACAATTCTTGATATGCTTTAAATAGGATTTTGCAAATTTGCGTTTCAAGCCACATGTTTTACAAACTAATTCACCAACTTCTCTTATTATATTATTAAGATAATGACGAATATCTTCCTCGTCTTCAAAATCCTTAAAAACAAAAGTAAAAACGTTAACTAGATACGATTATATAATAATTTGTATAGATAATTATACAAATTATTATTTTACTAGCTGATGCCCGCGACTTCGTCCGCGTGGTTTAAGATTTTTGTTATTCCCGCGGGAACTCCTTAATTTTCCGGGATAAAAAGTAGCCTATGTCACTCTCCAGGTCCTCAACTATACCCATGCCAAAAATCACGTCAATCCGCTGCTCCGTTGCGGCGTGATTGAAGGAAAAACCAACAAACCAACAAACAAAGTGACTTTCGCATTTATAATATTAGTATGATAGACCAAACCACTTCTTTCTTCTCCAGCGAACGGCACAGAGGTTGGATGTTATGTGAACTTACCAAAGACCGTTCACCGTATTTCCAAGCTATGTAATTATGTTCTTTGGTTATGTGCTCTATCCATAAACTGTCTCGAACTACGGTCTTACACACTCCACAAGTTACATTTTTCTCCCCTGTTTGAACTACAGGCACGTGCTTTTGTCCATTTTCTATGCCTACTACAGGCACATCATCTGTTATTTTTTCAGTTTTCACTTGTATTGCAGGTACCTGGGTTATTTGTTTTTGATTTACTACTTCGTTTATCTGCTTTTGACCCGTTTCAAACTGTAATACAGGCACTTTGGCTTCTTGGTTTTGACCAGTACCTAATATTTCGAATACAGGCACTTCAATTGCTTGGTTTTCTATCGTTTCTAATTTGTGTAGTATAGGCACTTCTGTACCTTGGTTTTGTCCTGTTTCAACTAATTTTAATACAGGCAAGTGCGCTTCGTAATTCTGCCCGGTTTCTTGTTGTTCTTCAGTTACTACTTGAAATACTTCAACTACTTGATCTGGTTCACTTTCCATTCGCCTTACATGCTCTCCAATTAATTGATTTCCTACGTCTTCTTCTTGTGATGGTTCTTTCGCATTTATTTCGGTTTTTTGTCGTTTTCGTAACTTAGCAATCTTTTTTTTCTCAGATTTAATTTCTAAAGCAGGTCCTCCAACTATCTCTTCTGTCTCCAATTCTGCATGAGCTGACGGCACTTCTACAAGAATTTTGGAACATTCTGTGACATCGCCGGCTTTTTGCCCATACTGCAAACATTTTAAAAATTAAATCACTGAATTTATCTTTTATTTCATTTTATGCATCTTTATAATGTGATATAATTCAAAGATGATTAGTTTTGTTATGACCAGCTAAATTACTATCCTATAAGTAGTTTCTTTGGTATCCCTTATTATTCTTGTTTTTATTAGTTAAGTCACAAAAGTTACTTCTAATTACTATTATTTTCTTGGCCTATGAAACAATCATTTTTCGATATTATTGTACATATGTTTTGTTGTTTCCCGCGGGAACTCTTGAGTTTTCCGGGATAAAAGTAGCATATGTCCTTCCCCGGGATACAAAATATCCCTGTAGGTACCAAATTTCATCAAAATTGGTTGAACAGATGGGCCATGAAAGCGTAGCAGACAGACAGATAGACAGACACACTTTCGCATTTATAATATTAGTATGGATAATATAATTTAATATAAAAAATTATTTTTAAACAACGGACTTCAAACTCCCGCGCTAACTTTACAACAACAAGCACACGCTATACAAAGTACTTATTTTATTGTTGATATTTTAAAAACCGCTCAACCGATTTCGATAAAATTTATATGGAACCACATGGGAAGTATGCCCTTTCAAATAAAAAAAGAATCATCCAAATCGGTCCACCCAGTCAAAAGTTCTGAGGTAACAAACATAAAAAAAAAAAATAGTCGAATTGAGAACCTCCTCCTTTTTTGAAGTCGCATGATAATATGGTTACTTACAAATACTCCACATTTGACAGCTATTAATGCTTTTTTTGCACTGGGTGTTTCCCTCTCTGATTCACTTTCTGATGTTTTGTCAGCACGTTTTCTTTTCTGTAAGTTAAAAATGTTTACATCTGAACTTATTATTCGTTTTTACAATAGACATTATTTCTGAATTCCGGAATTTGACTGTACCACACAGAAATATGATGTAACAAATTTAGTTGTAATTAAGTTACTTCTAAAATGAAACAAAATCAAAATACTCACAACATTGTTTAACGGAGTTTTAACATTATCGGTTTGCTCATTTTTACTAACAACACATTCTACATCATTGGTATCTGGTATATTTTGACATTCATAATTTTCTTCTTCAAATATATTTCCATGATTACAGCATATATTCATCGCTGAATCGTTAGGTATTCCTTGTCGATTTTCTTTATCTTCTATCTCAAAAATGTATAACATATTTTCTGCTTCCTCATCTTTAAAATTATTATCCTCATAATAAATGCTTAACAAAGTCTCAACTGAACACTGAGCTTCTCTTTGTTCCCAAAAATGTATATGCGTATAACTGTTATCCGCATCATAATTGATAAAATTGCCAAAATCATCACATACACAAAAATTATGTAAACCCTTAGTTCCGGATAGATTTATGTCGTCAATGTAATCTATATTATTACTATCTACATTATATTCTGAATAGGATATAAGCGAACCACTTGTAGGGTTAGATATTTTTTTATTTTGATACCTGGAGTAAGTTTTCACATTTTTATTCAGATGAAAGCTTTTCAGATCTCCACCGGGTTTTTCAACACCTTGGATACATAATTTAGAATTGTGTGTACTTTGTATGGTTTTTATATTTTTGGTCAAGCTGTTTTGCCTAATTTCTTCTACCTTACCTAAAGGTGCGTTTGAATCTGATGCCCTGTTATTCATTTTTGATTGTTCAGACAAGCAGGCAGGATTTTCAACACAGTTACTATTATCAGCTTCAATATGATTTTGGCCCTCATTTCCATTATTATTTTTATATCCTATCTTTTCAACTTCACACACTCCTATAGAAGAATCATAACCATTATTTTCTTCGTTACTAATAGCACTACTTGTATTAATATTGGTTTGGTACTTTGACGCTGTAGGTAAACCAATGTTACCATTTACTTTCATAGCAATGGTATGTGGTTCTGAATTGTATTGTACACTGATATTTTCATCACATTTTGCTTCAAGTATCGACTCGTTCGATATCATTTTTTTCACTAAACATGTACTTAATTGTACATTTTCATGTGAATTATTATCTAGTTCTTTTTCCCCTATTTTAATAACTTTATGGCTAATATTAAATATTTTAGGAGCATTGCACGTTTCATCAAGTTTGATACTGTTTTCTTCTATATGATAAGCGGCACTGGAATAATGTGTGTCTTCCCTATTTTTTTCTTTAGAGTGTTTCTTTTTCGTAGTGAAATTATTGTTATCTGGATATGTTTTTGATTGATCTTCAATATGTGATGGTGGAGATTTACTTCCTGTAGTTGATTTATTGTTCATTGATTTTTTTGTATCCAATGTGGTTGGTAGTGATGTTGACATAGCATTTTTATGGAATGGTTTATTGTTTTTTGATTCTTCCTCTTTACAATTGTCAGATTCCATATCAGATTTTGGATGTATAAAATGCTTATTTGTTGCTGATGATTTTACAGTCTCTATATTATCTACATCTGTATAAGTAAGTGTTACAATATTTGATTGAATCACATCCTCGCAAATACTTGCTTTACCATCATAAATTTGTGCGTATTTTAAATCATCTGCTTTAAGCTCTTCCTTATTATTAAAATGTTTATTTTGTTTATCAGTCTTAATGGTATCAGTGGTTTTAGCGTTAATTTCTTCAAAACATATTTCAGAGTTGTTACTTTCTATATCTAAACGAATGCTAGATTTCGATGAACTAAATGTTGGACTAAGAAATACAGATGCTTTCATCAAACTAGCTGTTTCTAAAATAGATGATTCTTGTTCGTCATTCTGAATATATTTGTTTTCTGTATTCAATTCAGATGTTTCTGTTCTTAGAAGCTTGTTTGATTTACTGCAGGAACCTGTAGGTATTCAATGAAAAATTAAATTTTCCTAAGGCCTAAGGTAAAAGCTAAAGTAAATCTATATCTCCAAAAAGGTTAAAATTTAGTGGATCATTTTCAAACATACATATCCTGTGATTAAATTCACAGTACATTCACAATAGCCAAATTGTGTACTGCCTAATATTCTTAATTCTTAATGACAAAATTGCATGGAAGCAACCGGCCTCGCATGACTCACAAGTCAGTGTAATACTTGTTGTTGTATTGTTTACTTAATGATTTACATTTTTCTTTTTTAAGAAGAGCAACTGCTTAATTTCTTTCCGGCTCTTCTCAGTAGAATAGTAGCTTTCCGAACCGGTGGTAGAGTCTTGACGTATCATAAGTGACACAAGTTGTCCTACGTGAAATAAATAAATCATTTATCATTTATAGCAAAAGATGATAAGTTTTTGTTACATATATAAAATATAATTTAAAGATCCATTGCTACCTCTGAGACTTAAAAACAGAATAATGATGACAGCAGTAAGTACTTCCCATATAACAATGTTATATGGGAAGTACTTAATTTGGTTATTAGATAGGTATTAGTTATGTCATAACAGTACTAATACCTATCTAATAACCAAATTTTTATTATAGTTCTTACCAAAGTAACACAACCTTACCTTCATTTTTTTCTGTCACACTTTGCTGGGGTGACTGAATATTTTCCAAATTAATGCCTAATTTTTGCAAAAGATCTGGTGGTAAAACAAGAACATCACTCTTTGTATCCTGCACATGTTTATTTTTTGTTGTAATTTTTTTATTATAAGAACCACCTTTATGTTTTTTTTGCTTTTTAGTGCTCATTGTTATTTAATTTCTCTTTAGTGTAGGAAACCTTTTAGAAATTTTCAATGAATTTTCTTCACTTCTTTAATTTCTCTTCCAAATTAAGTAAATCTTTCTTTTTTTAGGACACTTTCAACTGAAAAAAGAAAAGTAAAAATCATCACAAGCTAGGATTGAACCTAGAACAATCAAAACATATCCCAATCTAAACCAACCATAAATCAATTGAGCTAACATCCAACAAACAAATAGTTTGAAATTGTTGATACTATTCATAAATTAAGAAAATAAAATTTAAAAAAAAGTCTTTACAATAATATTATCATCCTACTGTACTAAGATACGGCACAAGAGCAATAATTTATTATTTATTAGAACAAATAAAAAATACTAATATAACTTGCACATATTTTAAATAAAACAATGTGTATTATTAAAGTACCTACACAAAAGCAAAAATATTCACAAATCATTAAAATTTTAAAAACCATATTGTAACATAGTATCGAACCGACGCCTAGAACCGACGCAGACACGTGTTTTCGTCTGAGCTAAAACGTACTTTACAAGAACGACGTAAATTCAAAAGGGTTTGACTTAGTAACAGGAAACACATTCATAAATTTCTACAGAATTTTATTGGTAATAATGTGCAAGAAATTAGTTAGTGTAAGTAAAATTTTCAATCAATTATCTACTTACGTGTGCTGTTATCTTATATCACTAAATTCACTCACTTGGGTTTAAATTAAATCAAATAAAATGATGTAACAAACAATATAAAAACCAAAAAAAGACTTTCATTTTCATGTAGTTTTCTTCGGATCAAAATCTTAGTATTTATTAAAATCTTTTATTCGCTTTAGAAGACAAAATTTAGGTTAGAAAAAGATGTCATTTTTGCCAGAGCCAAAGAGTTTAAGATTTTTTTGCGTTGAACTTGAGTGGATGCCGAGTGGTTGTGGTCTGTGGTCGCATTTGTGCTTTGATTAGGTATATACAGAAGGATGTGCGCTAACATATTTAAATTGAAGCTTCCTATAACCTTAAAATGGCGCATGGGCGGAGCTTAATGCGGGCATTAGGGCTGAAATTATCGATACCTTTGATTATGTCGATACTTAAGTATATACTCGATATAAAATTCAAACATAATCAAACATAATTTTTGAAATACACTAGTATTCGCATTTTGTAATGAACAAGCTGATGCCCGCGACCCCGTCCGCGTGAATTGAGGTTTTTTGTAAGCAAAAATTTTGTATGAAAAAATTTTTTTTACTCATCGTTTCGTATAGAAGACAAAAATTCATTCGGAGGAAAAATACGGAGAGCGCTGATGATTGAGGATTTCGAAGACGGATGAAGAGCACAGCCAGGGTATTCAAGATAGGTGGGGTGTGCTCGACCAAATGTAACTCGAAACTTCATCCAATTGACAGTGTGCTGAAAAAAAATTCAAAATGGCGGATTTAAGATGGCCGCCATACAAATTTCGTCGGTGTCTATCTCGGAGAGTATAAAAGATGGAAGAGTGGTTTCTCGGCAAAAGATGATCAGGACATGAAGGTCTACTTGATGAACAGGAAAAAATTCAAGATGGCGGAATTTATTTTTCCATAGAAAATGTATGGCGAATATTGAAGAGGCTTACAAGTGTAGAACTATGCAAGACTTTGATGCGGTTTTTTTACAAGATTTGTTCTGTATGGAAGAATTGTCGGTTTGCTGTTAGGAAAGCCAAGATGGCGAAGTTCAATGACACCCAAAGGTACCCGATCGTCAGTGGTATGATATTGATATTAATCAACTAAGGAAGGTTTCTTTGTGTTTTTACTTCAACAGTCTCTTACACTGTATGCATGTCTGGAAAGTTTATTTACATTAAAAGGCCCTTTTAGATATTTAAGGGGTCTCTGTTTTATGTTTTCTTATGAGAATTTTTTTTACGTCTGTCGGATGCGTGGCACTCTGGCGCTTCCACTGTGCTCGCTAGCATAGCAATGTGTTGTTTACTTCAGAACACGTAGGCAGTAAACACTAGGATAGAAGGAGAGCAAGTAAGTAGACAGTGGGCAGCGCGGTCTACGCGGGCGGGTGCGGTTCCATTTCAAAATTTGTTTTTAAAGAAGAACTCTCCGTAATTTTTCGGAGAAAAAATATATGGAGGTGTTTATTTCAGAAAGTAACTATACTAAATGGAAGAGTGGAGTGAAAGTACCCATACTAAATCGTTAAGGGATCAACGCACAGCCTAAGCCCAGGAATTTCATTTCGTAAGTGAGTAACATAGTTGTTTTTATTTTTCTTTTTGTGTTTTTCAGTAAAGAAAAAAACTAAGCTATAATTAGTTGAAATCACTTAAAATACTCGCCACAAAAAGAAAAATAAAAACAACTATGTTACTCACTTACGAAATGAAATTCCTGGGCTTAGGCTGTGCGTTGATCCCTTAACGATTTAGTATAGGTACTTTCACTCCACTCTTCCATTTAGTATAGGTACTTTCTGAAATAAACACCTCCATATATTTTTTCTCCGAAAAATTACGGAGAGTTCTTCTTTAAAAACAAATTTTGAAATGGAACCGCACCCGCCCGCGTAGACCGCGCGGCCCACTGTCTACTTACTTGCTCTCCTTCTATCCTAGTGTTTACTGCCTACGTGTTCTGAAGTAAACAACACATTGCTATGCTAGCGAGCACAGTGGAAGCGCCAGAGTGCCACGCATCCGACAGACGTAAAAAAAATTCTCATAAGAAAACATAAAACAGAGACCCCTTAAATATCTAAAAGGGCCTTTTAATGTAAATAAACTTTCCAGACATGCATACAGTGTAAGAGACTGTTGAAGTAAAAACACAAAGAAACCTTCCTTAGTTGATTAATATCAATATCATACCACTGACGATCGGGTACCTTTGGGTGTCATTGAACTTCGCCATCTTGGCTTTCCTAACAGCAAACCGACAATTCTTCCATACAGAACAAATTTTGTAAAAAAACCGTATCAAAGTCTTGCATAGTTCTACACTTGTAAGCCTCTTCAATATTCGCCATACATTTTCTATGGAAAAATAAATTCCGCCATCTTGAATTTTTTCCTGTTCATCAAGTAGGCCTTCATGTCCTGATCATCTTTTGCCACGAAACCACTCTTCCATCTTTTATACTCTCCGAGATAGACACCGACGAAATTTGTATGGCGGCCATCTTAAATCCGCCATTTTGAATTTTTTTTCAGCACACTGTCAATTGGATGAAGTTTCGAGTTACATTATACCCATGCTAAAAATCACGTCAATCCGTTGCTCCGTTGCGGCGTGATTGAAGGACAAACCAACAAACCAACAAACAAAGTGACTTTCGCATTTATAATGTTAGTATGATATGATGAGGGCCAATCTAAAGAGGGAATCTGGTGGACTCCCTACAAAAAGCGTTCAACACGGGAAATGAAAGTCAATATTGACAATTTTTAGCCTTTCTCAGACCAGGATGCGTTTGGAACCCTCATAGCTCTAGTCTTAAGATACTGCAGTTAATTATCACCATCACGTCTCATATTTTACTGACGTTCAAAAGTGAACAGTGTTGGTAGGTACCTATTTTGAATGGAACAGCTTTGACTATTGACGTTTCATTCATTTATGCTGTCCTTAAGTAGTTCAGAAGATCTCCCCTGATCAAGTAATAAATTGTTGTTAATCTTTAGCGTCAGTAGATTCACACTAATATTAAATGCGAGAGTAATTATCTGTTACCCTTGTTTTGACTCATACTCTGAACAAAAATATACGGTTTTGCCTGAGTTTAAAGCCGAAATCCACGCAGACGAATTGGCGAATATAATATATAAAATTTATATAAATATGATAAATAAATACGGGAATCATTATGCTCTACCTTAATATTACGCTGTCAAAACTGTGCCCTACAACATATTTTGCTCTTTTAAATGTACTAAAACGACCAATGACCCCAAGAAAGCAGATTAAAAACAAAAAACACAAGTATCAAATACGTTTTTTCGCATTACAGTCTGTGTTATCATCAACATATTTTCAAATTCTACCATTCTACCAGTGCTGCAGACATAGCGTAGCCAGACTATACGAATATGGGCGAATAACAAAAACGACACAGGATTGTCTGACCATAAACTCAGCCAATCACAACAATTGATACTGTAACAATGATTGATGCAAAAGTTACGCAATCGCACTGCTGCTGCTTGTAACTTGCCTCTGTGTCTGTCTGTCTGTCAGAGTCAGAGATAAGTAGCATAAAAAGGTGCAGTTAAGTTGAATCAGTTTACCAGCAGGCGGGCGACCGCGCCAGACTAAGTACGTAAGAGTAAGTAAGTTACTTGTCTCTGGCGGCTCTGCATGTGCTCAGCATCCCTACCGGCTAAAAATTGTCGCAATATCACATTTAAAAATATCCATAAGGATCTTATTTGTTACAGTCCTTATAACCGGCTTCGCGTAAGCTTTTTCAGGAATGTAGCAATGGGTCGCAAACCACAGATTACTAGTCATGAATGAGGAATGTCGACATTTTGGTGGTGCAAACCTACTTATAAACCGACTAATTTGAATATCTATAGTAACCTAGCAATTTAAATCGACATCGCAGTCTTCCAAATTTAACTGCGTTACCTATCTAACCAAGTACAAATATTTTAGTCTGTGGTATCTTGTGATTTTCTATTTATTTGGTTTTGTTTTTTGATAAATTAATATTAAGCCGTCGCAGAGCGAAGGATAAAGCAGATGATGCAGAGCAGAGACAAGTAATGCAGAGCACCTGCAGGGCGACCGCGTAACTTTTGCATCAATCATTAATAAGGACTACATCAATGCCAAAACATGGTTTTGGTTTCGCGTATCATTGAGACTGGTGTCGCGTAAGGCTTTTGAAGTAGGATGACCACGACAAACGTTACGTCAAACTAGGCTTTCATTGATACACCACAAGAGGTGTTTTTAGCGGTGACTTATGGTGTCCGTTAATCGTTTTACTACTCATTATCTAAAAATAATTTATAATGAGGATTTAAATAGCTCGAATACATAGTTAGCTATGTAAAAAAAGAAAATACTATTATTTCAAGCAATTAGGTATGGTAGATTGGAATGACTTCAAAATATTATTTAATTTAAGACATTCTATTGATAATAATTTAGCTTTACCATGGCTATACCTATGTATAGGTAGCTACTAGCTAGTACCTTACTAAAATATTGTCATCGGCAGTAGTACAAACTCACGCCACTAAGAAATATAATAATCATAGACTATACGTAGTTATATATAATAATTGTACGACAAATACATAATAATGCCATTCAAGTAATAATCAAATAATCAAATCAAATAAATATTTTAAATGCGAAAGTTTGAATGGATGGATGCATGGATGTTTGTTACTCAATCACGCGCCAACGGCTGAACGAATCTGGCTGAAATTTGGCACAGAGACAGATTATATTATAGTCTGGAATAGCACGCTACTTTTTATCCCGGAAAATTAAAGAGCTCCCGCGGGAACCGAAAAAACTCAATTCACGCGGACGAAATCGCGGGCATTCGCTAGTTATTGATAACTTTAAAAAATTAAGTTAACTATTAGTACCTTTTTTTTAAATGTTTATTGAAAACAATAAGTAGGTACTTAAAGCTAGCTAGCCTAACCGAATTACTATTTTAAATCACTTTCCTGATCCTTTGCGCAAAAAAGATAACTGTACCTACTAAATAAATGAAAATTCAAAATATCTATAGTCCATAGAAAATTTCAGTATCTCGAGATACTTCTAGCTTAAGGTACCTTTGATTGCATCGTAAAAAGAAAATTTACTAACATACGCGCATGGCTTCATAATAAAGTTTTTTTTTAATGGGGAGGCACAGGCAAAGCTAATCTCAGATGGCGCCACCCTCGCTGGTAACTGTCAGGTTCATTTGCGAATTGCGTACATAATTGAGGTAATTACACTAATTAGGCGTCATATTTTAACTGAATCTGGGAAAAAAAAACCAGTGTGTGCTCTTGCCATATTATTCGGCAGGTCTAAAGTGAGCGCTACATAATCTAGCCGATGAACTGGGTTTCCAATTTTATTGGCGCAAGGCTTTGTACCATAGTATTCTTCATTCCTCATCAGCAGGAAAACGGAATGCACAACATTTAGGCATAAAAATGAATTATTCTAAGAAAATGAAACTATCGCGTAAAAAATATATGGTGTTTGACAGGTAAACAACACCAGCGACGATGCGTCACCTAGCGGGATAAATTGGCAGTGTGCCTCCTCATTATAGTAATACGTAGTATTCTACATTGAGTTAAGTATTCTATATTAATCTGTGTTTCTAATGGAGTATATTAATATCTAAGGGAAATTCAGCAGGGCATCGCAATCCCCTCCGATTGGCTGAATTTATGGTATTCTGGCTGCGTCAATGGATTTCGTCTCATAGTGGAAAATGTAAACCAATCAGAGGTGATTGCGATGTATCAATGATTGATGCAAAAGTTACGCGGTCGCCCTGCAGATTTCAGAAATTCAGATCTTTTTTTTCTGGTCGGTGATTCAGATGCAAAGAGAATATAATCACTACGTTTTTCAGATGGTTTTTCTGTTTTAGAACCTGACTACAAAATATACAAAATCGGTTATTTGGTATTCATCAGAAAAAACAAAGAGAACTGATAATATTATATTTTTTTCTTAAGATGGGAAGCACATCGCTAGCGCTTACATTTAATGTGCAAGCAGAATGTAGCATAACAAGAGCTCGAGTCGCAATAATGAAGTTACCGCATTATGAAGTTCAAACTCCCGTATTTATGCCGGTTGGAACTCAGGTATAATTTAAGTTGATTTGGGATCAGATAATGTGCTAGTCTCATGGAGCTATTTTCGCGCTAACGTTCTCCAAGATCCTTATGGGAAGATTGAGGTTTTTTGGTTTCCGCGGGAACTCTTTATTTTGTCTGAGAATTCTATGTAATGCACCAACCTAAAATCCCTGTGGGAACTCTTTTATTGAAAAGTAAGTATTATTATCTGAGTGCTGGCTACCTCTGCCAAATCTCACTAATATTATAAATGCGAAAGTGAGCTTATTTTTTGGTTTGTCCTTCAATCACACCACAACATATCAACATGATTTTTGCATGGGCATAGGATTATATATTTTGAGGACCTGGAGAGTGACATTGCTAAATTAAGGAATCAAAAAATTAGTTCCATTATAATTTCTGGTATTTTAGGGAGTATAAAATAAAGTGACTTTTTAATTTTTATTAAATTTATTTTTATTTTAGGGAACAATGAAAGGATTATTGCCTGATCAGCTTGAAAATTTAAATTGTGGAATTATATTGGGAAATACTTATCATTTGGGAAACAGACCTGGTGTAGAAGTATTGACAAAAGTAGGAGGCCTTCATAATTTCATGGGGTGGAACAGAGCCCTACTAACTGACTCGGGAGGATTTCAAATGGTGTCATTGCTTAAATTAGCAGAAATTACAGAAGAAGGTGTCAAATTTAAATCACCATATGATGATACTGAAATTATGTTAACGCCAGAAAAGTCTATAGAAATTCAAAATTGTATAGGTGAGATTGTCTTATGTAGTTTGTACTCTAAATTTGTTTGACCCTAAAAAACATTGAAGTGTGCATGCTTCAAAGATTTATAGGGACATCATTCAAAACATTACTGCAATTTTGATCAACATCGTTAGTAGTTTGGCTAGAGCCAAAGATACAGTTTTCAGATCAGAAAAACAGGTTTCAGATTCAGAAAACTGTCAGCAAAAGCTAGTATTACTTTAAAAAAAAAATATATCACGTATTATTGATAAATAGGTACTTGTTTTCAGGTTCAGAAAAACTGTCAGCAAACCCTAGTATTACTTTTAAAAAACTTGTATTTTATTAATTAATAGGTGCTGATATTATAATGCAGCTAGATGATGTAGTACAAACAACATTTCAAGATTATGATCGGATTAAAGAGGCCACTGAAAGAACAAGTCGTTGGCTGGACCGTTGTCTAAAAGCTCATAAAAGGCCTACTGAACAAAGTATATTCCCGATAGTACAAGGCTTATTAAACCCAAAATTACGAAGACAGAGTGCTGAAGAACATATCACCAAAGATGTTAATGGTTTTGCCATAGGAGGTCTTAGGTACATCCAATCCTAATACTACTAATAATAAAAATTTGAAAATTTGTATGTTCGTTACTCCTACACATCGCAATGACTGGTGGATTACTACCATCGCTTAGAGCACAATTATTTCATAATGTCAGTTTTATGTCATGTACCTTGACTTCCCCAAAGAAAGGATTATAATTATTCTAAAACACAAAAGTCAACAGTATTAGTAGTGGACTGATTTGGCTGAAATATAGAATGTTGATAGCATATAGGTACCTACCCTGAATTAATTATCACAAAGGTATACTTATTAGATAAAAAGGTTCCCACAGGAATAAAATACCTTTGTCCACGTGGACGATATTGGTGGCATCATCTAGTATGTAATGTTTAAAACCAATATGTATCTATTTTATTAACTTTAAAATTTAACCTTAAGATTAGACAGTTTTTATAAAGTGTGAAAATCTGTGGTGTGCATCAGCAATCAGCACCTCAGTAGTGTATTATTAGACTTTAATGTTCTTGAAAGATGTGTTACCATGCAAACAGCTTAGGACATATAGTGGAGTTGATTCAACTAAAGTAAACTTTGTCACGATTAGATTTATGTGATTTGTAATATTGTTCATTTTTAATAGTCAATGTAAACTTATTAACAATTTTGGCTTCAATTTGTAGTGGAGGAGAAGCAAAGGACGACTTTTGGCCTATGGTCAGCCTGGGGACTGAAATATTGGATAAAAAGAAACCACGCTATCTGATGGGAGTGGGATTGGCTATTGACCTTGTTGTATGTGTTGCACTAGGAGTTGACATGTTTGATTGTGTGTTCCCTACGCGAACAGCTGTAAGTGCTTACCAAATAATATAATATGTGCATATTTACCAAACATTATAATATAATCATCATCAGGTTCATTCGAAATTTCGAAGAATTAGTTAGAACATTCTGACTTGGAGGAAATATTTTGACTTAAAGACAAATCTAGGCAAGGTAAGTCGAAATTCTACGAAATCTCTGAAATCTTTCATTTTATCCTAGCCTTATCATACTTAATATTATAAATGTGAAAGTGTGTTTGTTTGTTGGTTTGTCCTTCAATCATGCTGCAATGGAGCAACGGACCAACGTGTTTTTTTCATGGGTATAGTCGAGGACCTGGAGAGTGGCTAATTTTGATCCCGGAAAATTGAGGAGTTCCTGCGGGAATTGAAAAAAACTTATTCCACGCGGACGTAGTCGCAGGCATCAGCTAGTGTAGAATAATTATATAATGTATATTTGTTTCATTTCCAGAGATTTGGGTGTGCACTTATAAACACAGGACAATTGAACCTAAAACAGAAACAGTTTGAAAGTGATCTCAATCCAATTGACAAAGACTGTGAATGTACTACATGTAAAAACTACACCAGAGCCTATTTACATTGCATAGTATCTGTTGAGACAGTAGCCTGCCATTTGATATCAGTGCACAATATTGCCTTTCAGGTAAGTATTTTTACATTCCATTCATTTTGAGTTAGTGACAGCAGTCAGCAGTAGTGCTTATTTACCTGACGCTGTTAGTGGATCGTGCGCGTCGCCGCTAGTTAGACGTGAACCCACACAAACAAAACACGTTTAATCTTACCGCGACCCCGATCTTGCCCACTACTTACACCTCATCCTTGTTTTGTAAACTTTGACACTTATGCCATATTTTTGATATTTCCTGACCGCGCCCGCAAGTTATCGTAAACAAGCACTTACTAAATACTGGTTAAGGAGGCACATAATATTTCAAAGGTGTCTCGAAATACTAGCGGAATAAATTAATTTTCCTTTGAACATGTACAATCAAACCTCTATATTTTGTTAGTAATTAATCAATTAATTCATTTTTATAAATTGGTATTGCAGATGCAGCTAATGAGAAGCATGAGAGAAAATATTAAACAAGGAACTTTCCCACAATTTGTTAAGAAATTTGTTAATGATTTACATCCTAATAAGAACTATCCCAGTTGGATTAAAAACTCGTTAATGTCTGTTGGAATAAACTTAATGGAAGACTGAACTGCTTTTTCATCAAATATTACAGTCAAGGAGATAATATGTTATTTGCTAACGCTCATCCAGCAATGACGTCTAGAGACAACAACACTGCAAGATGACATGGATGTGATGGTAAAGGACGTCACCAACAAACTGGAACATTTTTCAAAGCAGTGCAATTTGTGCTATGCAGCTTGGTGGTATATCTTTTTGATGCATTAAACTATTGTCAAAATTATAAAATGTGTTCATTCTTTCTTTATAAGACTGATTTCTTTCCAAATTGATGTCTGGGGTTCACTGGTATAACAAAAGGGTTCTATTTCCGAAATTTTAAAGTCTGCACAAGTAGTTTGCTAGTAAAACCTATATGGGTTTCTGTGGCATCACTAAAGAGAAAATTGTTAGTTAAGCCTGGTCGGCAACTCACAACTCTCAACTAGTTACCCTGCTTTGCCAATAGTTTACCACACCTCTTAGTTACATCATATTATGAATGAACCAAAGAAGACACTAGATTACATCGCATCTTTTTTATTTAACAGATCACATAAAGTCATCTGAATCATTTCCATCAAGATTTGTTTTCATATTTTCTTTCTTCATCAAAGTAGCATAACTTCTTAATTCTGCTTCCTCTTTCTTGCGTTTTTCTTCTTCTTTTTCCTTTTCTTTCTTTTCTCTGGCCAGTTTCTTTTTGTCTTCTCTTTCAAGCCTATCCCTAGTTTCTCTTTCTAGTCTCAAATCAGGAAATGCCTCTCGTTTAGTTTTGTTTAGTCTATTCACAATATCATTTATTCTTTTAATTATTCTCACTTTTCTTACATCTTTATCTTTGTGAAATGCAACTTGTCCCACCTGAGAACGGGAAAATAATTTTAAAACAAAGAGAATATTATGAGATATCTGTGTTAGGTATATTATATGCACAAGATAGTTTGTACTGAAAAAAATAATTGTGGGCTGCAACTTGCTTAGCTTTTAACTAAATGACCATTGGGGCTGATTCTGTAGTGCACACCAAACTAAAATGACAGCATTTAAAATATTGCTAACCCTTTCATAATACTTACTCCCTGCGGAAAGGAACAGAACTAGATTTAAAACTGTCATTTTATTTCAGAGATTGTGTTATGCAGAATTGGCCACAATATCATACTTGACAGATTCATAGAACAAGACCAAGATTCAGAATAGCAGTTCTTCACATGTCATACAATGCTTTAAAATATTTTAAAAATCTTACCTCCATACCAGCAGTTTTCTTCAAATTTGACCACATTGTGTAAACAATGTCAATATCATTCATCTTATTGCCCATTATGGAGTTTGCTTTGACTAATTGGCATGCATCATCAAGCACAGAATTTGGTATATCATCTATTGTTTGACCCTAAAAGATAAAAAAATAATTATGACCATGAAAATTATTAATCACAATAGCTCTTTATATTGAACTACTTACAGGTGCTAAGCGAAGGTAGACATGAGCTGATGAAACTTTATCAACATGAAACCAAACATCTTCAGGCCATCCCCATTTGATTAAATCTTCATCTAAAATGTAAAATTAATTGGACTAAGTATAAAATTTTATATACCTAACATAACCTATTGAACATAACAACAAGACTTTTGACAAGGCAGTTTTCCTTTTTAGTTAATTCTACGAAACAGCTTGCAACTAAACGTTTTCTTCTATAAAAAATACTCACTCTCATGTTTATCGGTACCCATGAATAAAGTTACAGGCGGTGAAACAACATCGCTTGTGAAGTAAAAAACCATTGTGCCTGTTGGCGTATAACCAATCTCCGATTATTGAAAATGCTTTATTTTAATAATACCCAACATTTTAATTTTAATCAATACGTTTAGTTTTTAATAAGTTGGTAATGTAAAAAATAAGCAAAACCTCAGGGGAAAACACTTGAATTTTCATGCTTTTGAAAAAACTGAAATTGACACATTGACAGTTGACACCCTTGTGACTTGTCTCTGATTGACACTGACAATTCACTGTTAGAAAACTAATTCTTTTTTATCCATAGAAGAAATCACCTATATCTATGTTTATAACTCTTCCTCTGCTTCCTTTGATTAGTTAAAGTCTGCTTCGACATACGACATTCATGCTTGTTTTTAGATTGTAATTAGCTGGTTTTACGGCTCTAGGCTCGTAATTAATATAAGTAAGTCTACGGCTACATCAATGAATTTTGGCCCATAGCGCACATACACGCAATACAGCGCAAGTCAATGTCATGATGTCAAGACCACTTTAGATGCGGTCAAGACTCAAGCAAGAACAACTCAGCAGGGCGACCGGCTAAAAATGACAGCTACAGTGTAACGATCGCAATCACCTCTGCCCCCCCGATTGTCGGTAAAAAATGCCGATCAAATTGTCAAAGTTCGGCGTCAAATTAAAATAAACCATAATTGCATTGGTTAGAGCACAATTTCGTGTATCCATTATCATCTGTTTAGGGTTTCCCACCAATCGCACCTCTGATTGGTTAACACTCTTCCATTAATGGACCATACTGATACCATAAATTCAGCCATTCGGAGGTGATTGCGATGTATCAATGATTAATGCAAAAGATACGCGGTCGCCCTGCCTTGTCTCTGGCAAGTTAGACTGACTGAAGAAGACTGACGAAAGAAGAAAATCTATGATTTCTCTTTGTATGAACAAAGAGTATAATAATATATCATACATAGAGTAAGAGTAAGATCTTTCCACAATCTTTCTCAGTCTGCGATATCATAGAAGAAATAACCTATATCTTTCTCTGTCTACGTAATATATATATAATAATATATATATATATATATAATAGGGAACTAGCGGTCCGCCCCGGCTTCGCACGGGTGCAATTTAGATTTTTAATTTTAACGTGAAAAATAAAACAAAGTAAAGAATTTACAGATGAGGTGTTTACATTGGTAATGTAACATAATTTCTATTATATTATAAGCACCCCTCGGTATCCGTTTGTAATCCAGGTGGCACGCGATTGCGACACGTATTCTCTCTGACATGCAAGACGATTTTCATTTTTAAATGAAGATTCTCCTATACGACGTATTTTCACTGCCCTCGCCTAGGAACTATGTTTAGAAAGTTGAGACCTTGATCTTTTAGGCTTTTCGCAGTCTGTCTACAGCAGTTAAGTAGATATTAAAATGTTTTAAAAAAATGTTGGTAAGTTTTCTTGTATTTATTATGTTTGTCTTGACAAAAATATGAAATAAAAGCGTCTTGACAAATATGACATAAAAGAAAGTCTGAATTAATAGACGAATAGAGGTTTAACGTAAAAAGTTAAATTAGGTGAATTTTTCCGACTTAATTCACATTATTGCAATTTTCGAAGGGATTTCTAATTTATTTTAAAATAAAATGTAGCTGTTACTCGCTGATAAATTAGCTTTCTATAGGTGAAAGAATTTTTAAAATCGGTTGAGTCGTTTTTGAGTTTATGCATTACAAGCAAACAAACAAACAAACAAATTTTTCCAAGTTATAATATTAGTCTAAACAAGTGGAACTGGGAAGTATGAGTAGTATAATAGTGTATTATCTATGAGTATGAGCTCTGGTGTTAACTTCAAACTTGTCTCTGGTATGAGTTTACTGCTGAGTGCTGACCATAGATAATACACTATATATAGGTGCTGACTGCTGAGTGCTGTACATAGATAATACAAATTACAAATACACTATATATACCGGAGAGTGCTGTACGTACTGTGCTGCTGTATCCGTAGGATTTCGATTTTCGTGTTTGTTTTTCTTTTTAGTTCTGTAATTTGTGAAAAGTTAGCAAACTAAATAATTATATACTGTTCATTTTATATTTCAGGCCGATGTTCTGTTATGCTAATAGAATTTACAGTATGTGATTGAGGAGACATAGCAATTGAACGCAAGCTGTTTTGTAATAAAAAAGATAAACACCATGGGAAGTCCAGAGCGAGAGCTATGCCCTCCACCATCAGAAGAAGATGAACTAACTTTGCCACGAGCAAGCATTAACAAAATGATTAAAGAGTTGGTACCTTCCGTTCGAGTTGCTTTCGAGTCTCGCGAGCTTATTCTGAATTGTTGCACGGAATTTATTCATCTTATAAGTTCAGAGGCCAATGAAGTATGTAATCAGAGTAATAAGAAAACTATAAATGCAGAACATGTGCTTCAAGGTAAGACAGCTAGATATTAGCAAAATATTTGCATTGCACAAAAAATTCACTATTGTACTTACTATATATTTTATGTTTTACTTTAGAAAACTACATTCATGTTCATCCCTTGTAACTTCTAAGCAAAATTCTATCATTGCTTTTTCACATGTATATGTCACCGTAAGATTGCAAAAAACCGTTAGATTGTAATCTAACTGGTGAAATTGTAAACTGTTGACAATTTACAATTTAACGCATTATTTTTTGGTAGATTGTATTCTGGCACTACCTGATTATTTATGTCGAACCATAACCTAACCTACAAGAAAACGTAAATACAATGAATATTTCAAAAATTGACATTCAGAACATTGAACGGTTCACAATCTGTCAACAGTTTACAATTTCGCTAGTTAGATTACAATCTAACAGTTTTTGCAATCTTACGGTGACATATTTCTTTTGTTAGAATACTTGATGATAATAACAAACAGGTTCCAAAAAGTTTTTTATTATTGATCTTCTCAGTTATTATCACCTAAAAGTATGTACTTAATCATCACTTATTATCATCATCAACATCATAATAACAAAATTCTAAACTTAGTCCAAGTTATTAGTTGTGGAGATGAGATCACATATATTTAAAGAACTTATTTTAATCTTAAACATGTAGTGGGTGAATTATTAATTGCAAAAGTGGGGTTTTCTGTGCCTCTGTGTGTCTGTCAGTCAACCTTACCTTTCCTGCACAGTATGAAACTTCCCCAGGTACTACTGTGCAGACATGACTGACTGACTTGTTGTCTGACACTAACAATTACTGAAACTGTCTTATTTTTTCAGCATTGGATAGACTAGGTTTCAGTGACTATACAGTTGAAGCAGAAGCAGTCCTGAAAGACTGCAAAGCAGTGGCTGCTAAAAGAAGAAGACAAAGCACAAGACTTGAAAACCTGGGCATCCCAGAAGAGGAGTTGTTGAGACAACAGCAAGAATTATTTGCTAAAGTAAGATTATATCATATACAGTAGAGACATATTAATCATAATCCGTCTAGCATCAAATTCAGCTATAGGCAGCTGTCTCACCGGTGATGAGGAAGCCACTAGCTATTGACAATCTCCTCGTTCAATAGATGTAGATCCTGTGTCAATAAAAGAGATACCTAATATAATAATAGTTGCTCTCTGAATGTTTACACTGCTGGCACTTCAAACAGTCTGTCCAGAAATATATAACTCGCTCAGTTATGCTCCTTCGGTGGTAAGAAAACTTGCCGTGAGACACTATGGTAGATATGTGTATGTGATGCTAGTTGCACACATTGGCACACTCGCTTATAGCTCAGCGACTGCCTACTCTTTCTTAGTTTCTAGCTCTACTCTTTTCTCGCTCATCATAAGATGACTACCACCTCCTATGCTATGATGCCTGGTGCTATGATGATGGCACCAGGTGCCATAATGTGCTAAATTTTTCAACACTCTCTCACTAAGAGGCACAGTTTTAGCAGGAATACTATAATTCTGTCCTTTTTAATCTATGTAGTTAAAATAGGTTGTGTAAACAGAATTAACGACAATTTTCACTCTCTGTCAGCTTGTTTGTACTAAATATTTATATCTGTGTAACATTTCAGGCTAAAGAGGAACAAGCAAAACATGAACAACAACAGTGGTTACTCTTACAACAACAAGGATTGATTGGTGTTGAGGGGGCGCCGCAGCCGTATGTGCCGCCACCTTCAGGCATCAAACAAGAGGACACTGAGGATGATGATTACTCATAGTTGTTCTAAAAATTCATTTTTAACTATTTAGCATTTTACCTATTTTAACTAAAGAACTGTTAACGTTATCGTGGGCAGTTTGAGCTCACTCTTAACGTTATTAAGCATGAAATACATCTCGAGCCGCTCAATATACACCCCTGTTTTCATATCGAACTTTAATTTTGCTGATCGATATATCCTTAGGGTTTATAAGCGATGCAAACAATATTCACACAAGAGCCATTTATTCCGAACTGACTCCTATCTATCCACATCACAGACACATAACACGTGATAGTAACGTGACAAACGTAGCCCTAGAGTCTAGATGTTGTGATAATATCAAAAACTGAATGAAGTTGTTACCTAACACAAGTCGCGCGACGTCGACTGTAGCCTGAAGTGCTTCATACAGTTCCCATTACAAATCCTACATGTGTATAATATGCACATTCAATTTGATATCCTGCCATTCCGTTTTGTCTCCGCTTTTTGTAGTCGTAAACCTTGTATAAATCTATAATTATCGTCTATGACTCTTCAAATTAAAGTCTTTTTAAATTAAGTTGTTGTATCATTTTATCAGTCAATCTGGTTCTTCGAGCCGGATCGTAGTATATGATCATACATCGAAATAATATTACTGTGTAAACTAGTTATTTCTCCTGAAGTGATGTATGCAAGGTCTAACTGGCATGTAAGCCGATGCGACTAACTTCGCGACCCATCTTCTTCTTCTTCTTTCTCTCTGGGCTTTTCCGCACTTAAGCACTGGTGCCCGTTGTACGTGAGACCTCCGGTGCGACTCCCCGCTGGATCACTCCAGCCAGCCGAGCTCACTCCAGAATCCAAGCAGGCCGCCCAGGTCGGCAAGGACTTCCGGAAGTGTTGCTGGGGAGCCAATGTAGGCTTCTCGTTGAGTGGTTACAGCACTGCACTCGAGTAGTACGTGTCTTGGTGTCTCCTCGCTCTCCATGCAGGCTCTGCACAGAGGGCTGTCAGTTATACCTAGAACATATAGGTGTTTGTTAAGTGGACAGTGTCCTGTTATCATGCCTACAGCCGTCCTGAGTTTGGCTCTGTTTAATTGCAGTAGTTTCTTAGTTAGGCGTTGGTTTGGGCTAGGTATAGCCTCTTTTGTTTGTCTACAGCTGGTGGTGTTTGCCCAAAGTTCGGCATGAGTACCTACTGTATGTTGTTTTAACCAAGTCTTGTACTCACTGAATGGTATTGGAACGATCGGTTCAGGTCCCATTACCTTCAGGTTTGAGGCTCGTCGAGCTAGTTCGTCGGCTGCGTCATTGCCTATGTTGTCGCTGTGACCTTTGACCCAGCCGAGTGATACTAGGTTTGATTTTGTTAATGTTTGTAGTGCGTTGTGGCAATCCAATACGAGCTTAGATGAGGTCGTACTTTTGGCTAGAGCTCGCAGGACTGCCTGACTATCACTAAAAATGTTAATATGAAAGTTTGTTACCTGTCTGTCGGCCATTGCCATGGCCGCCGCAGTGATGCCGACGCACTCCGCTTGAAAAACAGAGTTATTCTTACCGAGCGCGCGAGCAATATGTATGTTTAGTTCGGGACAGTACACTCCTGCACCGGTTCCCTGGCTGGTTTTTGACCCGTCTGTGTAAACGTCTATCGTATCTACAGCATTCTTGTGTATTCGGGTATCTGAGATGTTGATCGCATAATCTTTCTCGATTATGTGTTCCTTCCGTGTTTTGTCACAGATCCATCCTAACAGTGGACACTTCATGTTCTCGCCTGACAGTATCCGGGTATGTGTTGTATTTGTATCTTTCCACAGCCCATAAGTCTTAATCCTTAGCGCTGCGAGGGTAGCTTCTTCTTTTATGTGAAGATGTAGGGGGGGGATTCCCAGTATTACCTCTAAAGCATCTGTTGGGGTGGTGCTCATGCAGCTAGTGATCGCTAGGCATGCTTGTCTTTGGAATTTTTGTAGTTCCTGTTGGGTTGTCGTCTGAAGCGTTCTGGGCCACCATACTAGTGACGCGTATGTTAATGAGCTTCTTACCACTGTTAGATACAGCCAGAGCATTATCTTTGGTTTTAGACCCCAGGTTTTCCCGATCATGCGTTTGCATTGATTTAGGATTATTGTTGTTTTTTGTATTTTCGTGTCTATATGTTTCTTCCAGTTGAGCTTGGTATCTAGAGTTACCCCCAGATATTTAACTTCTGTTGATAGTGTTAGATTTGTACCGAAGAGTGTTGGCATTCTTGGTACATCTGGTTTCCTTTTGTTTGTGAACAGTACTAGTTCAGTCTTTTTTGGGTTCACTGTTAGTTCATTGTCTTTGCACCATTTCTCTATGAGTCTAAGTGCATCTTGCATTATTGCACAGAGTGTGTTTTCGTGTTTGCCACCTATCAGAATTGTTATGTCATCTGCGTAACCTATTGTGTAGAATCCGTTGTTGTTCATTTTTGTTATTAAGTTGTCAACGACCAGGTTCCACAGGATTGGAGATAACACTCCTCCTTGTGGGCACCCTTTGGCTACTATGCCTTTTGTTATACCGTTTATGTCAAGTTGGATGACCCTTTTTTCGAGTAGGGCTCCTATCCATTGTCTTAGAGTTTTGGGTACTTCGTATCGTTGTAGGGCTTTAACAATGCTCTTAAAGGTGGTTTTGTCAAAAGCTCCTTCAATGTCTATGAAAGCGCCTAATGTTGATAGTTTGTTTTCTAGGTCGTGCTCTATCTTCGTTACCACGTCGTGGAGAGCCGTCTCTGTTGACTTGCCGGTACTGTAGGCATGTTGGTTTCGGTGTATTGGTATAGTGCTTAGGGCTCCGTCTCTAAGGAAACGGTCACCAAGCCTTTCCAGCGTTTTCAGCAGGAAGGATGTTAGGCTGATAGGTCTGAAAGCCTTCGGTTCGGTGTAATCATTCTTGCCTGGTTTGGGCAGGAAAACCACTTTCACTTCTCTCCACGAGATTGGTATGTATTTAAAGGCTATACAAGCTTGAAAAATCTGTACTAGCCATGGTGTTATCTCCGTAACCCCCCACTGCAGGAGGGCTGGAAAGATTTGATCTGTTCCTGGTGATTTGAAGGGGTGGAACGTGTCTATGGCCCACCGTACCTTCTCATGTGTGACTATTTTGTTAGCTATTTCCCAGTCAGCTTCTGAGGGTGTGCTCTGCGGATCCGCCCAGTCTGGGTTGTCTACTATTTTGCTGCCGGGGAAATGTGTTTGTATAAGAGTTTCACTGACCTCTTTGTCGTCTTTGGTATAACTACCATCAGTTTTCTTCAAAGTGCCTAGTGTGCGATTATTATCGTCGGCTAGAATTTTCCTAATTCTAGTAGCCGTGTCGTATGATTCAATGTTTGTGCAGAATCCCTGCCATGACTTGTCGTCTTTGCTTCGTACAAGTTTCTTGTATTGCGCTTGTGCTTCTTGGAAGTTATCCCAGTCAGAGTCTTGTCTGGTGTTTTTTGCTCTGTTGAATAGGTGCCTTAACCTTTGTCTTTTCTTTTCAAGGTCCGGGCCCCACCAACTGTGTTTTGGTTCTTGTTTTGTTTTTCGTGTCTTTAGAGGGCATGCTGCTTCGTAGCATGTCCTTATTTTTCCAATTAGGTCATTTACATTGCTATCTATCTGTGACACATCCTGAATCTTGGGTGTGTCCCTCTGTCCTATGTATGTTCGCGACCCATATTTTTGCTCATGGTCCAGAATCATAAGGATAGTCGTTGTGCTAGTAGGAACATGTGGAATATGGAAACTGTTTGCATTGCGAGTTGCGAACATATTTTGAATTGAAAGGAGGATAGGTTTAATACAATTTGATTATGTCAAATAGGTAATATGATGACTAACAATAATCATTGTCATGTCAATCATAATCACAGATGTTGCTTATATACAAATAATAAATAAACAACATCTGTGATCATATATCGTTCATATTATTATACCGAAAATAATTCCAACATGTTAATACACGCAATATGAATAGCGGTGAAACCAACAAACAAAAATTTAAACGACCAAAACATAAAACATTCGCAACTACGCGTCCAGAAACATCTGTGAGTACATAATTAACTAGGTACCTACCTGTAACTCATGAAATATTGGATGTGATGCCTGTTTCAAGTTTGAGTATGTATTTTGGATATTGGAAGTAGGAAATTGCCACGAAACAGGCAGCTTACTTCTTCAGATTACCTACATAGGTAATCTGAAGAAGTATTAGGCTATATACATACTTACCTAAGTCCCTGATGATGAAGTTTTGTTCTGCATTGTAACTCATGAAATATTGGATGTGATGCCTGTTTCAAGTTTGAGTATGTATTTTGGATAATGGAAGTAGGAAATTGCCACGAAACAGGCAGCTTACTTCTTCAGATTACCTACATAGGTAATCTGAAGAAGTATTAGGCTATATACATACTTACCTAAGTCCCTGATGATGAAGTTTTGTTCTGCAGCAATTTTTCAGGCTCCCCTATATTCGGCTGTAGCTACCAAGAATGACGCCAAACTTTTGAGTTCAACCTCGACTTTCTTCTTCTAGGTAATATGTACTAGAACTAGAACCATGTTTGGTACAACGCTTGGACGCAACGCTCCGTAGAGTACTTAACAAGGGCACTTCCAACTGAGCTACTTATTTATTAGACTCATAAGTAAATTATTATTACAGAGAGGTGAAAGCTCCAGTAACGCAAATGAAGTTGAGCGAGCAGAACCGCAGTGTCCTTTGCTAGCTAAAGATTCAGAATGGGTTGATATCATACAAACACCAACCGATTCGAAAAATAGCGACGAAGAGGCTATACTACAACTTGTAACTAAATTAATATTTACGATTTGTAGAATTTAGTACCTGATTAGCTACCTACCACAGTACTATGTGGGCATATTAGGAATAGGTACTTTAACTACATGATTATGTAGTTAAAGTACCTATAATAATGCTACGAAATACGAATTTAGATCGTAATTATTGTCTCATAGTGGAGAGAAGTTGCATAAAACCGCAATGACATTAGGTATATTACTTACATACATTAAAATAAAAGCTGATCGCCTAAACCTAATTAGGTATATTATTTATTATATTATACTTGCCATTCAAAATTCAAAATTCAAAATTCAAAATTCAAATTATTTTTATTCGAATAGACTTTTACAAGTACTTTTGAATCGTCGAGTGAATCTACCACTGGTTCATCATTCATCACTGGTACATTATTAGCTAGGTAGGTACTCAAGTTAGTTACTGCCTCGTTGGTCTAGCGATCAGCGTAGTCGACTGCGGATCACGAGGTCCTGGGTTCGATTCCCGGTCGGGCATAAAAATTGTTAGGTATTGGGTTTTTCAATTAAGAAATTCTCAGTGCCAGCCCGGAGTTGGGATTTGGCGGTGTTTCACCGCCGTGCCTCGGAGACCACGTTAAGCCGTCGGTCCCGGTTATTATCACTAACATGATAGGTAATAGTCGTTAAAGCCCGCCAACTCGCATTGGAGCAGCGTGGTGGGTCTAAGCTCTAATTCCCTCTCTCCTATGAGAGTGGAGGCCTGTGCCCAGCAGTGGGACGTTATTAGGCTGTAGTGGTAGGTACTATAGGTACTCAAGAGGTAGTTACCACTAGAGTGCGCATAAATTTGTTTTCATTTCATTAAATCAGTCTAACCATTTATTCACAGAAGTCTACTTACCTGTACGTAAGTATAGTGGAAAAAAACCACTGGTACAACGGTTAAACTAATCAGAATTGAACTAGTGGGACGTAGGTCTATACGTTACGATACCTAGAGTCCTTTGGCATAAATTGTAGGTCGAGTGCGAGGACGGAGCTGAAACAAAACCCTTAGTTTTGATGTTCCCTGGGCTGCTAGACGAAGACCCAGAAATGATACAGGGAATGTTGAACAAAGCAATGTCGACAAGCGAAGTCACCAAACATTTGGTCGGACAGAAAGCTAATTTTGCGTTCATGAAAAAAGTTAATAGATTAATTCCGAGCGATAAGGTAATGAAATGAATGATAGTAGGTAGGTAGGTACATTTTTCCATATCCATACTTTTTTAACATATTATCCCTGAAAATAAAGGAGTTCTCGGGGGAATAAAAAAAACTGAATCCATGCAAAGTCGCGGACATCATCTAGTTTATTATCTCTATATATATAAAATTCTCGTGTCACAATGTTAGTTACGTGTTACCATACTCCTCCGAAACGGCTTGACCGATTTTTATGAAATTTAATATGCATATTCAGTAGGTCTGAGAATTGGCTACTATCTATTTTTCATACCTCCACGCGCGGAGTCGCGGGCATCAGCTAGTATTAATACGAAAATATGTCCGTCTTTCTGCTACATTCTCATGGCCCAATTGTTTATCTGAATCTGATCAATCTTGGTAGATATAATATAGCTATTAGCTTGCATCCCGGGGACAGACATACGGTAAGTACTTTTTGTCCTGGAAAACCGTACCTACTTAGTTCCTATAGGGTCTATAAAAAACGTAAAATCGCGCTGACAGCACATTAAAAATATTTTGTGTAATAACTAATTGAGTATGTACCTACCTAATACCTATAATATTAACCTACTTAAAAATAATTGATATAAAATGTTATAATCTACAGAAATGGTTGGAAAGTTTAACAGAAAATAGTACATCGCTCTGCTCAATGATATCTGGATTCGAACATGACAGTAAGTAGGTAATGTACTCAAATGGCTCTAGAAAATTTAAAATTCTAGGAGCAATGCATTTTTTTTATTAAATTACAAGTTAGCCCTTGACTGCCAAATCTGAATCTCACCAGGTGGTAAGCCGCTAAGCGATGACGCAGTCTAAGATGGTAGCGGGCTACCTTGATAGGGGTAGGTATGGCAGTTATGTAAACCCATACCCAATACCCATACATACCTAAAGAAAGGACAACGACAGACTATATATGGAGCTTTGTCCCACATATTAAAATTCGTGTGATTGATTGATTTAACCAAAGCATTTTACTTAATCACCTAATGAACATATTATTACAATTATTAAAATTAATGCAATAATATAATTGACTACAAAGGTATGTTAAGTGATTACGAAGCGGACACAGAAGAAACTGATAATGAAGAGGATACGCAAAATAAAGGCGAAAAAATCGATAAACCTACATAATACCTACCGAAGTTTTACTTACAATTTTAGCAAGCCATTAAAACAAAACTAAAATTATTTTGTTTTATTTATTTTATTCAAAACCAACCCAAACAAGAGTAGGTATCTCGAAGAGCCTTATTTATAGTAGGTAAGTAGATAATCTAAACTTTAATATTATAAAGAGGAAAAATTTGTTTGTTTGCTTGTAATGGATAAACTCAAAAACTACTCAACAGATTTTAAAAATTCTTTCACCTATTAGAAAGCTATTTTATTTTAAAATAAATTAGAGATCCCTTAGAAAATTGCAATAGGTAATGTGAATTAAGTCGGAAAAATTCACTTATTTAACTTTTTACGTTAAACCTCTATTCGTCTATTAATTCAGACTGTCTTTTGTCATATTTGTCGACACTTTTATTTCATACTAGATGATGCCCGCAACTTCGTCCGCGTGGATGGATGTTTTTGATTCCCGCGGGAACTCTTCAATTTTCCGGGATAAAAAGTAGCCTATGTCCTTCCCCGGAACGTAACCTATGTCTGTACCAAATTTCATCAAAATCGGTTCAGTAGTTGGGCCGTGAAAGCGTAGCAGACAGACAGACAGACACACTTTCGCATTTATAATATTAGTATGGATTTGTCAAGACAAACATAATAAATACAAGAAAATTTACCAACATTTTTTTAAACATTTCAATATTAACTGCTGTAGGCAGACTGCGAAAAGCATAAAAGATCAAAGTCGCAACTTCTAAACATAGTTTTCCCAGGCACCACCCACCACCCACCACTACAGTCTATTAACGTCCCACTGCTGGGCACAGGCCTCCACTCTCATAGGAGAGCGGGAATTAGAGCTTAGACCCACCACGCTGCTCCAATGCGGGTTGGCGGGCTTTAACGACTATTATCATGTTAGTGATAATAACCGGGACCGACGGCTTAACGTGCTCTCCGAGGCACGGGGGTGAAACACCGCCAACTTCCAACTCCGGGCTGGCACTGAGAATTTCTTATTTGAAAAACCCAATACCTAACTTTTATGCCCGACCGGGAATCGAACCCAGGACCTCGTGATCCGCAGTCGACTATGCTAACCACTAGACCAACGAGGCAGTTGAAGGGCAGTGAAAATACGTCGTTATGGAGAATCTTCATTTGAAAATGAAAATCGTCTTGCAAGTCAGAGAGAATACCTACGTGTCGCAATCGCGTGCCACGTGGGGATTACAAACGGATACCGACGGGTGCTTATAATATAATAGAAATTATGTAACATTACCAATATAAACACCTCATCTGTAAATTGTTTACTTTGTTTTTTTTTCACGATAAAATTACAAATCTGAATTGCACCCGTGCGAAGCTGGGGCGGACCGATAGTAAATAATATAAATAAATAAATTATAGTGACATCCTGTATCTGTAATACGAGTTAATATGAATAGGGTAGATCGTGGGGCCGAGTGGGAGTTATTTTACGTACCTATTCGATCGCGACAACGTTAGCTACAATTTATATGTGTCACCGTAAGATTATAATCTCAGTAGCGACATTGTAAACTGTCGACAGATAACAATTTAACGCATTATTTTTCGGTAGATTGTGTAAGCATAATCCAGAAGTGGCCAAATAATTAAAATTACTTTAAAATATATGTTTGTACTCTCTTTAAAACTTCCACGAGCGAATGGTCACAACGTGTAGCGGTTTCACGAGAGATTTAATGTAAACAGCTAATTATAAAAACTTGGCCAAAACATCACCACAACAATAAATTAATCATTTGATTAGGCTGCAGTTGCTACTGCTAAGCTCTAAATCAAATTGCGATCTAAACACAAAAGTATTCAATAATCGCTGAGTCTGCCGGTAGGAGACTCACTTTAAAACGTCAAAGTATTCGTATTTATGCAAATTAGCCCAATATGGCGTATCACCGCCAAAGAAAGAACCGAGTGAAATACATCGAATGAGTCAAATATCAACTTAATTAAACATTCGTCAATAAATAAATTAACAATCTTTTATCTTTTCTAAAAATTCAATTCAATTTTAAACGTAAAGCTGACAATTGTAATCTGTTAGGTATATTAACCCGATAAAACCTAAGTGCCCGGCCATTATTTATGTCGAACCCCAACCTAGCCTACAAAAAAGAGACAAGAAAACGTAAATAAAATGAATATTTCAAAAATTGACACTTGGAACATTGAACGCTTTACAATCTGTCGACAGTTTACAATTTCGCTAGTTAGATTACAATCTAATGGTTTTTGCAATCTTACGGTGACATAATATGAAATTGATCGCGCTACACATATACGCGCTTGACAGCTGGGGCTCGATCAATCACATAAATATTATAAATGCGAAAGTTTGGATGGATGGATGTATGGATGTTTGTGACTCAATCACGCCCCAACGGCTGAACGGATCTGGATGAAATTTGGCACAGAGATAGATTATAGTCTGGAATAGCACATAGGCTACTTTTTATCCCGGAAAATGAAAAAGTTCCCGCGGGAACCAAAAAACCTCAATCCACGCGTACGAAGTCGCGGGCATCAGCTAGTTCCAATATAAATGGTAGTTTACGTTGTCGCGATCGAATAATTACGTAAAAAAAACTCCCACTCGGCCTGCTCTGGCGACTGCTTAGTTAGTCTAGTGGTTAGCATGATCGCGTCCTAATTAAGTACCTATTGGGTTTTTCGGACAAAATATTCTAAGTACTTGCCGGGAGTTAGGAAGTCGTCGGCCCTGTGCCTGATCTCATGTTGTGTTCATCGGGCTATGATAGTAAAGGAACATATTGCACTTGTGTTTGCGTACACACTTAAGTTGCACTATAATAATCTCCCGCGATGGCTGTCGATAGAGATTATCAGCCGTGGCCGAAATTCGGTCGAGAGGACATTATTATATTATAGGGTAGAGTAACAACTTACCCTTAATATAATTTTTAGAACTCTCCTTTTAACAAAAAGGAGAAATCTAAAGTAATGTGTTCGAGTGATAGTCTCGTTGCACTTATTCATAATCTACAGACTACCAGTAACACTATCTAGAATTTTTGACACGAATATAAATAAAAAATATGTTGTTTCAGAGAAAATATAATATGTAATTAATTGTTTAAACATTCTTATTGTGCACTTCGTTTGTAGGTCCGGATAAATTTTATTATTTGGCTCACAAGGCTACTTGGGTAATTTAATTATATTCTTAATGTCGGAATTAGATGGATCATCTCTAATTCCATACAAAACATATAACTTCAAATAAGTATTTAAGGCTATTATGTTAATATTTGAAGTTATATTTCGCTATTATAAGTTATATTTGTATACCAAAGCAGTATATCAACCGATGAACCACCAACAGCTACGCCTTGTGCTGTCATACAAATATAAATACAACTATAAAATCTACAAAACATTTTCAATTGATAAATCATTTATTTATTTCGTGTAGGACAACTTGTGTCACTTATGATACGTCACGACTCAAGACTATTTTAAATACCACCGGTTCGGAACATCTTTCCGAAAAGATTCTTTCGGAAAGATGTTCCGAACCGGTGGTAAGATTAAAAGGGAACGAGTAACATCTCAATAAGGGTAAAATGATAAAGGCGTTATCAATCAAATATCATGAGTCCAGTTTGTACGTAGGTATTCTATCACTACGCTACCTGTACACCGCGCCGTGAACTGTACGTAATACGTAACGTACCTACGTACGTACGTAATACGTAAAATACGTAGCCGCTGTAATCTGAAATAGAAATTTCTAATAGTATGCGGCCAGGCTTAGTATCTAAATATCCAGAAGTAGCTGAACGTCCAGAGGTGCAATCATGTAAGGATTGCCGATAAAATCGTATAAGTTCGGCTTCAAAGTAAAGTAAACCATAACACTATTGAATTAGAGGTCAATTTCGTGTATCCATTCTTATACGTTTAGGCTATCGTACATACCTAAACGTATGAGAATGGATACACGAAATTGAGCTCTAATTCAATGCTGTTATGATTTATTTTACTTTGAAGCCGAACTTATACGATTTGATCGACAATTCTTACATGATTGGGGGGCAGTTTAGCTATATGTATAGGGCACACCTACTTGCATGTGAGCGTACAAACATTTTAGGCGCGATAACTTTTAGATTGGACGACCTCACTGTAGTACGAGATTCCGCTACTTTAAAATTATTCCTTGCAATAAAACTTAAATATAAATCAGTATTATTCGGTATATATATATATATATAAATAATGACTCCTAAAATGCTTTATCAAATTAATCATATTTTAACAATCGCGGTAAATGGAAGATTATCAATGAGTTTCATAACACCTAACATTCTAGACACAACCTTAAAGATGACTTTACACTATCGTAAAATAGCTAGTTCGTCGCGTCCAGACTGACATACATTTAGGTATATTTACTTTTACTAAGCAAAGCAGAATTTTTTGTTTCATCAGATGCTCTATCAAGTCACGTATTGATTTGAACCGTTGCTTGAAATAGCATATCATTAGCAACACCTGCCTGCCAGCATGGACGCAACCCGTATTATGCCGGCCGATTATTGTATTATTGTCTGTCAGAAAAAGTTTTGCGTACTCTTTCTGTAAGAAAGCTGACATCAGGCGAAATTATAACAGTGTGGGGGTCTAGTGCAAAATACAGAACACAATGCTTTCGAGATTTTTCTGCCAGACAAAATATATCTGATAACGGCTGGCCTCATAATTATTATAATATATTTTTTATAAACTAAAAAAATAAAAAATAAACACTTTCACCTAATAATGCTGCCAATAAGGGTTCGTTTGCACTGCAACAAATATTCGCGCGAATTTTATCCTCGCGATTTATTATTTCACGTACGGAGTTCGGATTTCGCGTCAATTTTATTTGCAAGTGCGGATTCCTCCATATTATGATTTCTAGTGTTACTAAAAACTGTATTCTGTAACACTAAAAATCATAATACGGAGGTGTACGCACTTGTGATTATAATTCGTGCGAAGAAAAACCCTGGTTTGCACTTTCATTATTCGAGAGAATATTTTGTGCTGTACAGTGTACGGAGTTGTATGACGCTCACCGTATTCGCAGTGTGGAGTAGGTGAAATCCGTACGCGAAATATAAATCGCGAGGGTAAAATTCGCACGAATGTTTTTCGCAGTGTGAACGTAGCCTCAGATAATTGTAATTCAACATATTTCACTATTTTTTATTAAATTCTTTAATAAATAGGTATGTATTTTTTTTAATTTTTGTAATTTTATTAATTTTACTAATCATAATTAATATAACAGGAAATTACAATTTATAATTACTATTATGTACTACTTTTGCAGCCAAAACGAGATATTTACACAAGACATAACCGAGTAAGCTAGTTAACTATTAACACAACAATAATTACTTATATTATATTTTTAATATTTGATGATTTAATACCAATGCATTGAAATAATTTATAAGTATTATGAAGTATTTAAATACTCTTAAAGTTATAATTTAGATTTTAAATTACAACCAAGATATTAATTTATATAGTAGCTATTGTTCCCTAAGTTTTATTGCCTCGAATTATATATTTCACAGAACAAGATCTCAGCTAGGCAGGCTGACCGTACGTCACGCCTTCAAAACATCATACAAATATTATAAATGCGAAAGTGTGTTTGTTTGTTGGTTTATTGGGTTGTCCTTCAATCACGCCGCAACGAATCGATGTGATTTTTTGCATGGGTATAGTTGAGGACCTGGAGAGAGGCTACTTTTTATCCCGGAAAATTAAAGTTCCCGCGGGAATTAAAAAAACTCAAACTACGCGGACGAAGTTTCGGGCATCAGCTAGTGTCGTAATAAATATGATCGTGTTTTCGTATGAATTGTACAGAACGCAATCTAGAATTCTATATAATAAGCTATAAAAATATCCTCTCTTAGTTCAGTAACAGGATAATATTAAACTAATTGTACTACAATAAATATATTTTATTATTAAGAAGGCTGGGAGACTGTAATTAGCAATAGTTTTTTTACTTTGTGTAATTAATTATTCTTCAAATGCTACTTTTATTACATAATTAAGTACTTTACATTAATATAAGTTCAATAGACAAATTATTTTAAAATCCCATAATTTAAAACGTACACTCGCAAAGTCATTGTACCTATGCATGACAAAATATAATTTTCAATTATTACATTATATTTTAACTAGCTACTATACCTACTACTTTTAGAAGAGACGAATTACATAACAAGCCTATTGCCCAAATTATTTTTATTAATTTAAGTCCTTGTATGTATGTATAATGTGATATATTATTTTTCACACCACTCGCTCAACATTGCCTTATTACATGGCCTGTTATCTAAGGTTAAAGTAAGACATTAAATCCCTAGGGTTATAATGTTGTACTGAAATCCATTATTCCCTAGGGTTATAATGTGATTTGAATTTAGAATCATCGCGCATCTGAAGCAAGATCTGAAGGAAATTCTATTCATTCCAAAGAGGTTTTATTCATAATTCTTATTTCTATATTTATAAAGTCTAATTTCGGTAAACAGAATGTGTTCTCAGCAGGCGTGGCCAACTCGATTTTCGAAAACCAAAGCCGTGGCCCACTGGATTCGCACTGACGACATTTGTTTGTCAAATCGAGTAGGCCACGCCAGCTGAAAGAAGTGGTTGTATCGCGAGGTGTGAAAAGTAGAGTATTCACCGTAGGGGTAATGCTGTATTAATCTTGGGCGCCCCTAATTCCCGCGCTACTCTCAGGATTCTAGATGCAACACCCTCGCTACGCTCGGGAGTTACTCTAAAATCCCTCGTTCCGCTTGGGATTTATCCCGGCGCCCGTGACATAATACATCGCATTACCCCCGTGGTGAATAATCTACTATTATTAACGGAAGCAAATTTTGTCGAAAGTACTGACTGGCAGACATGAATATTTTGCTTAGGTTTAAGGTAAATATTTTATTGGTTTTGGAAGAATTTTATATCAAACAATTCGTGTCTAAATTCTAATCTTTACAACAACATTTCAATGAATCTAACTATGAATGATTCTAGCTTCTAAAACATTTTATCCCTATCTTCTTATTACCGACTGTTGCGAACTGTCATAGTTAGCGCTAGCCAAATAGTCGTCTCTGAGCTCTCTCATACAAACTGTCAACGAACATACTACATACTACACGCGAAAATATGCTATTGCGACGGGTTTTGCGGTCAACTTCAGACGCGAGTAAATGATTGGCGCCAGCTGTACAGTTGTTGTTGTACTTATAATAACGAATGAATGTTAATAATTTATATAGGAATTTACAATAAATAATTATATATAACATATAATATTGTGTTCAATTGATTTAGATCTTACTACATTTAAAATATATTCGAACTATAAATTTGTTACAATTTAATCAGACCAAATCCATACTTCCGTAGTAATATTCTAAATGCACAAGTGTATGAATATCTGTCCATTTACAGGTATGTCTATCTGTCTGTCTGTGTGTGTTAAACTCTCACGGCTCACCTGTTCAACCGATTTTTGAGAAAATACGTACGAAGATCGGAATTTTTAAAACACCTAGGTAAATCCACGCGGACGAAGTCTCGGCCTCATCTAGTACAGTATAATGCAATTAAATACTTCAACAACAGTTTATAACGTTTGTACAGGAGTGATGAGAAGCGGAGAGATGAGACAAGGCACGGACGCATATGTTACCTCCGAAGTTAGACAATGGATAATAGAATTGATATACAAACTTCTCATTCCATAATTCAACTCCATAGGACCACAAGGAATTGGGAATTCTCGTGGTCCTACCACGACACAAAATAACTAGGCCAACAAGATTACCGCAACCTTACTTTTATCATGGCCTTGTGATATAAGAGACTAACAATAGTCATTTGCCTTGATTCCGTAAAGCAAACCGGATTATACTGTATAGAATGAAACGTAAGGATAACAATAACAAGTACAACAATATCGTAAAACTTAAAACAAACGTGTGTCAATACGTCAATATTGAGCGTGTCTCCAGTCTAGATACAACGAAGCCGCCAAGTAGCGCGATGACCCCCGCGGCCAGGAAACGTCACGCGCGCAGCCGCGCTGAGTTGCCGGCGACAGGGACGCGCGCGCAGGCGTACCTACATCATTAATTATTATGAACACTTTGACGACCTCCGTGGCGCAGTGTTGAGCGCTGTTGCCTTAACGTGCGGAGGTCCCGGGTTCGATCCCCGGCAGGGTTTGGAATATAATTTCTGAATTTCCCTGGTCTGGCCTGGTGGGAGGCTTCGGCCGTGGCTAGTTAGTTATTGAAATTTAGTTATTATACCTAGTTATTGAAAAGTCTTTACCGTCATTGGGTAGGCTTGAGGACAGCCAACTTGCGGCCGCGCGTGCGTGCCTCCTGTCGGGAAGTCGTGTACTCAAACCAGAGCACGTTGGGGATCAGCGTTGTGTCCCGTATCATAAGCATTTCACATACTTTACTGAAAATAAAATAACAGTACTTTCAGCATTATAACTCATAGAGAATCAGAAATTGTACATGTATAAAGTCACAAGCAAACACTAGTAAAATATAAAACCTACGTACAAAATGTAAAGTGTCTGACTAGCCATTTAGTCTGCAATATCAACTTGCAGCCCAAGTGACAATTCAGTCAGTTAGTTTTATAAAATGAAAGAGATATATAAATAATAGAAAAATAGATATAAAGTACAGAGCACACTAAGAAGTGTATTTATGATTTTCTAAAATGAAACATGCCATTTTAATATAAAAAATGTGCTCATTAGAATATTATAGATAATAATTCTATGTAACAATACTTACAGGGATACTAGTTGAGGGAAAAACGGTGTTAATATTCTGTGAACCACTGTAAACCACACAGTGGCAAATACAAATCCAACGATACCACCAACAACTACTTGCGCTGTTGTGTGGTAGTGAAGATATACTCTTCCCACACATACAATTAAAGCAAGAGTAAAACAGCTACCTACTATAATTACTCTCCATAACGTTGATATAATGCTGTTATTATTTATGTGATGCAACCTAAAACCAAAAAGGAAAATGTTAATTACCTAGTTCATATATTATGCAGTCTACATTTTTACATAAAATTATAGTTTTGATATGAATCTCTACAACTATTTTCTTTAAACACCGAAAATCAACACCTTTATTCTATAACTACAGCAACTTATGACAACATTACATGATGCCAAGGATTTATCTGTGTGAATATAGGAAAAAGTAACCTGCCAATCTCCAGGTTCTCAACTGTGACAATGCAAAAACATATTGATCCATTGCTCTGTGCTGGTGTGATTGAAGGACTAATGTTGGGTAGTTCCACCCCAGCAAACAAACACACTTTTGAATTTATAACAGTAAGATTAAGTAAGATATTTAATTTTTATTGCTATTTTATTCAGAAATAGTTTCATGTCTAAAGTAGATCTGATTTGCTTACCTTATAATAAAGAAATATAGTACATAAATGCTGAAAAACCAAACAAATTGAGCGTGTGATGATGGCATCCCATATTCGTTATACAAGTGGCCCCTAACCAGCGGCCGGGACTCACAGATTATGTGTTTCAATATTATGTTTAACACTTCATTCATAAGTGTTCCAATGAAGAAAGCTATCTGTAAAAGAGATTGAGAAATTGCTCTTACAGAAATGTATACATCAACTTCCTCAAATGAATTCAACCCATCCCTGCCCCCCTATTCTGTAACTCAGTGGCTATCAAAAAACCGGACAAGTGCGAGTCGGACTCGCGCACCGAGGGTTCCGTACAAACCTGTAGTAAGTTTTAAATTATATGTTTTTTTTTAATATTTGAGTTGATTGAATGAAAGGTAAATTGCGGTTTACGATTTATGACGTATTAAAAAAAAACTACTTAATAGATCTCGTTCAAACCAATTTTCGGTGGAAGTTTGCATGGTAATGTACATCATATATTTTTTTTAGTTTTATCATTCTCTTATTTTAGAAGTTACGGGGGGGGGGGACACACATTTTACCACTTTGGAAGTGTCTCTCGCGCAAACTATTCAGTTTAGAAAAAAATGATATTACAAACCTCAATATCATTTTTGAAGACCTATCCATAGATACCCCACACCTATGGGTTAGATGAAAAAAAAATTTTTGAGTTTCAGTTCTAAGTATGGGGAACCCCCAAAATTTATTGTTTTTTTTCTATTTTTGTAAGAAAATCTTAATGCAGTTCACAGAATACATCTACTTACCAAGTTTCAACAGTATAGTTCCTATAGTTTCGGAAAAAAGTGGCTGTGACATACGGACGGACAGACAGACAGACAGACAGACAGACAGACATGACGAATCTATAAGGGTTCCGTTTTTGCCAAATTTGGCTACGGAACCCTAAAAATGAAAGCCACTGACATATATTTTTTGTCCATTGAAGGTTCACTATGAAAAAACAAAATAATATTTCATAGCAAACCTTCAATGGATAAAAAATATAAGTCAGTGGCTTTAATTTTTTAATAGCCACTGAGTTACGGAATTGGGCTGCTGGTCCACTACAAAGCATGCATCATGACTCAAATAAATAGTGGACCAGTTTATGTTAATTACTAATTTAGGTGAGTCGTTAGAACCAACAACTGGAATAAATTTTAGTCAGGAATTGCTATATTATAACGAGTGGAGCCACACTAATTCCTTCTATATAAGCTATTGCAAATCTAGATTAGTTCTTGACTGGATAGTTTGAGTTATAGATAGTCCAAACCACACTGGGCCATCTCTAAGGCTGCCCGTTTACAGGAGAGCAGAGCAGAGATGTACCAAGCATACTAATCAGATTCCTGACAGGGATGATTAAATCGAATCACCTCTCCGGAGTCTGATTGGTCCGCCCAACATATCTACGCTCCGCTCCGCTTCCGTGGACATTATTGTGATGTTTTGTGTCCAACCGAGAGTACCACACTCACTATTCACATATCTTACATTACAATCAAGGCTTAAATTGTAATAGAAAAATAAAAAATAAAATCTAGCTTTTACTTACTGTGTGTAAGTCTCTGCGAAACAAAATTAGCGTGACAAAGCCAGCACCAATTCCAAATGGAGCTAAACTTGTAAAGGCAAAAAATTTGCCCAACAAATCGCCTGTAACAAAATTTCGGTTCTTAAGTTAAATACAGTTCACAAATCATAAGCGTGAATAATAAAATAATATTTATACCCTTTGGATATTCAACCAAAGTAAGAGAAAGAGGTTGCCATTCAATTTCACCATTTTTCAAGAACTCTTCATTTACTGGCGTAGCAGTATTTTCCATAATGACTGTATTACTAAAGACGGAACGGTATAAAACATTTAATCAATTAATTCAGAGGCATTCATTTTATTTAAAACATATTTGAGCTTTAAAGAGAAAACCACCTACAGTTCAACAACACAACCGTAACAAAATGTCAGTTGTCACTGTCAGAGATGAGATGTCATTTGTAATATGTCAACAGCAGCGTCGCCAAGTCTCAACCGGTCCAAGTCGCCAAAAAAATTTATAAAATCACTCATTTATTTGAAAAACATGTAACTTTTAATGGCTAGCTCAGGCTACATAAGCAAGCTTTGTATGGGAACCCTAAAATAAAAAATTGTAAAGCTGATTTTTGGTTCCTTGGGCTTTTTATTTCATTTCAATATAGACCTAATACTTTCGGAAATATAACGATCGAAAATGTGCATGACATTTTATTTGAAAATCATCGATGCTGTAAAACAATAAACTAATAGTATTAATCATTATATCTTACTAGATGATGCCCGCGACTTCGTCCGCGTGGATTGATGTTTTTTGATTCCCGCGGGAACTCTTCAATTTTCCGGGATAAAAAGTAGCCTACGTCCTTCTCCGAGATACAACCTATCCCTGTACCAAATTTAATCAAAATCGGTTGAACAGATACATTTTTTTGATTCCCGCGGGAACTCTTCAATTTTCCGGGATAAAAAGTAGCCTATGTCTTTCCCCGGAATGTAAACTATCTCTGTACCAAATTTCATCAAAATCGGTTGAGTAGTTAGGCCGTGAAAGCGTAGCAGACAGACAGACACACTTTCGCATTTATAATATTAGTATGGATATTCCTTTATTTCTCCTTTTGGAATTTGGTTTCCTATTTTTTAATAAAAAAAAGGAAACCAAATCAATAATGCGCGAACTAAAGCCCGCGTTTTCGTAAATTTTCACGAATTGTTAAAAATTCATGGTTTTATTTTGAATGACTTCTTCAAATGACAGTGAAAGTATAGAATTCATTCCTGAAAGTATTAGTACTGACGCAAGAAATGTGATTTATTGCTTGCAAAATCCCGGGAGAAATATATGAAAGCCTATGGTAATTTTATTGAATGGAGAAATGCAAGAGGCGCCAAGAATTGTTCAGAATCTGTGTTTTGTGTGTGTACACACACACACAAAACACAGATTCTGAACAATTCTTGGTTTGTGTGTTGGTTATTTAGTTCTAATAACGACGTAAAACTGGACACATATTCGAAATTAATAGCGTATCGGAAGAGGATGTCTGATGGATTTGTAGTTTTATTTTCTCATAGAGGGTGATGAAAAGTAGAGTGTATCATTCGGGTGCAAAATATTTTTGGGCTCGGGCGACGTACTCTAGAATCCCTCACTTCGCTCTGGATTCAAAAAAGCGCCCTCGCCGTAAAAATATTATTTTGCTCCCTTACAATACAATCTACTATTGTAATTTGTAGCAGATTTGCAGATATTCAAAAAATTTTTGTATTACAAAAAAGGGCAATACGTGCAATTTATAATTTAAAAGCGCGCGAATCCCTTAGAGAAAAATTTAAGGAAATAGGTATTCTTACAGTAGCCTCGCAATATATTTATAGTAATCTAATCTTCGTAAAACAGCACATTCACAATTACAAAAAAATATGCGATCTGCATGATAGGCAAACTAGAGGCCGCCATAAGCTCGTGACTCCATCGCTCCGCCTCAAGAAGGTCCGAAGGTCGTTCGTGGGAATGAGCATTCTATTTTATAACAAAATTCCACAACCTATCTTAGACTTGCCTTTACACAAGTTTAAGAAGTCCATTAAAAGTATGCTCCTGAAAAAAGCTTATTATACTGTTGAAGATTACGTAAATGACAAAGGAGCATGGATTTGATTCGCTCCAGCAATGCTAAGGACAGCGGTTACATAATATGTATAAATTAATAAAATTGTAAATTTTTTTTTTTTCAAAAGAGCAACCACCGAGTTTCTTGCTTTCTCGGTAGGAATGGCATTCCGAACCAGTGGTAGATTCACTCGACGATTCAAAAGTACTTGTAAAAGTCTATTTGAATAAAAATAATTTGAATTTTGAAAAAATTTTGAATTTTGTACTAAGTCCTAACAGCTTTTTTCCTAACTCTAATACTTTTTCTTGAAATTATAATAAACATTTACGGATTTTACAAAGGTTTAGTTTTTTATTCCAGCTAGGCCACCATATTTCCGAAACTATTAGTTCTATTAAATCTGTGATATAACCACGGTTGTTGAAAAAAAAATTTTTGGAATATAGGCTGCCATATTTCTCGAACTATTGCTCCTATCTAAATTCACCATAAGACTTTTTTGTGGGTAATTATTATTCTTCCGAGAATTTTTTCCAGCTCTAATAGTTTTTGTGGAAGTTGCAAATAACATAGGATTCTAGCAATTTTTTTATTTTTTTTCGTACATTATACATGGATAATGGATATATATTCGAAATTATTAGTCCTATCTTTATAAACTAATTTTTTTTTTACTAAGTGGTTAAATGGTGTTTATTTCTTTTCTGGGAGTTTTTTTGCCTAGCTCTAATAGTTTTCTAGAAATTACAGATAACATATAAAAATTTTGAAAAAAAATAACTTAAAATACTCGCCACTAAAAGAAAAATAAAAACAACTATGTTACTCACTTATGAAATGAAATTCCTGGGCGTTTTACAATACTATTATTACGACACCCCACAACTGAGCACTTCACCATTGTTGATTACACAAAACACATAAAAATATTCACAAAACTGGTAATTAGCCACAACCAAAACACCGGAAGCAATACAGACGCCATATAAAGGCAACAAAAAAATTGGCTTCAATAGCAAAATTTGATGACATCATATGACAATTGCCTGACACGTTAACGCAATAACATAATACACCTGTCTCATTCTAAAAACGTAGCTTTTGATACTAAGTAAGAATAGTCAAAACAAAGTAGTACATGTTTTATTAACAAAATGAATCGTATAGAAATGTAACACATCCTTCTCTATATACCTAATCAAAGGGTATATTATACAAAGCCATAAACATGATCAAAGGACCAAGCCATATCTCCTTTTCACTCCCACATGAAAGAGATGCAGTGTTGGGATGTTACACAAGATAGAATGAGCAAAAAATGTTTTTTTCTATCCCTCTCTGTGTCACGGGTACTGTGCTTATTGCATACTATTGTGCTAGACAAATTATGACGTGTGGGAGGTGTTTCGGTCCCTTTCGGTTACAGGCTGACCTTGATTCTAGAGGTTAATAATTATTCTATGGTGCTGCCCCAATCCCTATATTATTTTATATTCTTTGGTATACTATGTTACTTATCTCTGCTCATTGGCCGTCGTGTGCCGCCCACTGCCGCCTGCCAAGCGCCTGCCCCGTACTTATATTAAAAAAATTGTGTCTGTCAAAAAGTACTACTACTCTGTGGTCTGTGGTGGCCCTGGGCCAGGAGTATAAGTGTTCTGTGCCCTGGGCTGCCCGTGCTAAATGCTTGGTCTTTTTCTTTTGTCATAATTTGTGCACTTTTGTGGTTCCTTTTCCAATCATCAAAATAATACAGAGATATTTTGTGGAATTTATGTAAAAAAACACGTGTTTAATATCATTACAAACAGAACATGGCAGAGTCGGAACTAGGGGATATGTACATCACAATAGATGATATAATTCCTAAAAGTCCAGACAGGTATTTGTTGACCTTTTGTACACCAAATTCTTATGTATAATACACTGACAGAATTTAGACTTAGTTAAAGTACTTCATGCAATGAGGGTATAAGTTTAGGAGACATTCGTGTGAGTCCATAAATCGTGACCTACTTCCAGGACAACAACCTACTGAACGTAGGGTGGTTTGGATGAGATAGGTACTTATGTAAAGAGCTCATGAATATCGTTCTTATTTTCTTTCCTATCAGCCCCAATATTATACAGAACTCGTATTTTTACATACACTTATTTTTAATATTATTTTAGTAGGCACAGTTCTTAAAACAAACACTTAAACATTTGTATTTACTATGTTATACTAGCCGTTGCCAGCAGCGGCTTTCTTTCGCGTGTATTGAGGTTTTTTGGTTCCCGCAGGAATTCTTTAATTTTCTGGGATAATAAGTAGTCAATGTGCTATTCGAGACTATTATCTATCTCTGTTCTAAACATCCAAATTCATTCAGCGGTTCTGCCATGATTGAGTAACAAACATCCACCCATACTTTTTCATTTGTAATATTTATAATATAGATTAAAATTTCACAGACTGGCCGAAGAAAAAAAAGAGAGCGGAAACCATTTGTACAAGGTAAAAAATTACAAGGGTGCACTGGCCATGTATGAAGAAGCTATAAAATTGTGCCCCGAAAATGCTGCATATTATGGCAACAGAGCTGCTTGTTACATGATGCTTAATATGTATAAGAAAGCTCTTGAAGACTCACAAAAAGCTGTCGCCCTTGATCCCACATTCACCAAAGGTTACATACGTATGGCAAAATGCTACATTGCATTGGGTGGGTATGATTAATTATTGTATACAAGCTAATTTCTAGCATGTGTTGCAATGGAACTCGCACTCCTTGACAGACACCTTCACAGTTCGCAGAAGTCAACAACCTTTATAAAGTTTCAACTTAAACAGAAGAACAATGCGTAAACTTATAATATAACAAAATGACTGACGTTAATTTCTTCCCTGGGATTCAACCTATCCCTGTACCAAATATGAAAATTGGTTGAACAGATGGGCCGTGAAAGTAGCAGACAGACAGACACACTTTCACGTTTATAATATTAGTATGGATTTCATTAGATTAAAGTGATATTGATAATTGCACAACTATTTCTTTGACTATCAATGTGGGTGAGTGTGAGTCATTATATAAGAGAAAATTTGGTTACATCAGAACAGTTTTTCTATCATATCTCACATACTTTGAGACATCTAAGTAAATGAATAATTAATTATATTGATTTACTTTTAATTACTGCCCATTATCATCACATATCACTCTATCCATGCTAATCCATACTAAATATAATAAATATTATGGTCAGTTTGTTTAACTGATTTTGATGAAACTTGGTACATAGATAGGGAGCATCTGTGGAATGGTATGTGTTACTTTTAATCCTGGAAAATATGAGAGTTCCCACGATTTTCAAAAGATTAACAGAGTTAAATGATTGGACAAATTTGTGTGCATCATCTAGTATTGTAAATATGAAAGTATCTGTCTGTTTATATAACCTTTCCACTGCCCAACCACTTTAATCAGGAATTTAATACAGAGATAGATTACACTTGGTCTAATAATATAATAATAATAAATCGTTTATTTTCAGGCAAAAAACCCATAAGAAATACAAAAGATAAATACAAATAAAAATGTCATATAAACGTTATTGTAACATGAAATTAAAATTAAAATAAAATTCTAAGCATTGCATATTGCTGATGTTTAATTTACTACTGGCGATTGCGGCCGACGTAACACAGTGTCCCCCGCCCCCCGCGCATCGTCACATTCATGACGCTCTCCGCTCCTCTCGCACCGAAAAAGCTGAGAACAAGCTACACTCACACTGAGAGCACTCAGATTATTTGGTGAAACTAGCTAGAAACCTTCAGCTTTGGTTAAAACTTAAGAACATTTTGGTCAAAGCCAAAGCCGCAGTTTCAGTCGGACATAACAAATAGTTCATCTATTAGCTGATTTTTTTTTCCAATTATAATTGTAGGTGATATATCTGGAGCTGAGCAAGCCATCAACAGCGCGAGTGAGCTCGGCGGCGCGGATTGCGCGTCCAATGAGCGCAGCGCGCTAGAGTCGCTGCGGCGTCTCCACGAGGACGCGCAGAAAGCTATGGCCGCGCAGGACTACCGCCGCGTCGTCTTCTGCATGGACCGATGCCTTGAATACAGCCCTGCTAGTTCTAAGTAACTATTTCTTTCTTATTCTCTCATCACCATCATCATCATCACCATCCTAGTTGTATCTAATTATTTCCCACTAGCAGATGCCCGCGACTGATGCTGCGTCGATTGAGGTTTTATTACTTCCCGCAGGAACTCTTTAATTTTCCGGTGTAAAAAGTTGCCTGTGTTATTTCAGACCATAGTCGATATCTGTGCGAAATTTCATTTAGATACGTTCAGCCGTTCCGGTGTGATTGACTATCAAACATCCATCCATCCATCCAAACTTTCGCATTTATAATATTAGTATAGATTATAAATGTGAACCAAAAAACCTCAATCCACGCGGACGAAGTCGCGGACATCAGCTAGTATTAGTAGAGATTGTATTGGTTTCGCAATTAGGTCTTGTTCAGATCAGATCAACACAGTGACATTATACAATACCAATACTCTGTAGGTGATTTGTTACCACTGTAGCCACCTTAACACAGCCTAAGTTCTCAACTCTCATAGTCGACAAAGGCCAAGAATAGTGGCTGGTTATACTCTTTGTTTCATTTTATAACCTGAATACCGACTCTAGGAATAAGTATGTGGTCTATGTTACTAAAATCTCAACTTACTTATGCACGATGTGCTGTACTAACCATTTGGTGTATTTGTTTTGTAGTATACAAAATTCAAGAATGTGGTCAACATTTGATAAAGTACATGTAATTATATTGCTTCATGACTGAATGATACCACACATCTGACGTATGTAATAATTAATACTAATTCTTAAATATGTTTTCTTCAGAGCTAAACTTACGAAAGCCGAGTGCTTGGCTATGCTTGGGCGATGCCAAGAAGCACAGGAGATAGCCAACGATGTCCTACGATTCGATAGTTTTGACACTGAAGCACTTTACGTGAGAGGATTGTGCCTTTATTTCGAGGTATGTATATTTTAATTTTTTTATGGTAAGGTGGTAGGTGGTAAGGCACCAAATGAAAATTTAAAAAAAAATTAAAAGAATATAGTTATATACTGTGGTATGCTGAGAAAGAGCTGGCAATAAAGCAAGACAGGAGAAAAAATTAAATTATAATTGGCCGAGCGAAGCGAAGGTCTCTGAGTCTACTTGAGTGAATTTGCACTTGTCCGTACGTCTATCCGTCTGTCAGAGCCTTATAACTTCTGAATTACTGAACGTAATTACTTCAAATTTAAATATAATATGTAAACCGATGGCCTCCAGCCGAATATGGCTTAAAAAGTTATAAAAATCTTTATTTCAGGGGGGCTCTCATAGAAGCGAATGATAAGTAAAATATTTTTTTTATAGCGTTACATAGGGTTGCGGTCATATCATTTTAAAGATAATTAGGAAGTGGAGATTATCTGACATTCAAAGCTGACCTCAGAACTCTTAATTTTCTGAAAGGCTGAGTTTGAAACTTGATCAATTATTTGAATTATATCCTGTACTTCAACAATTTTTTTTTTTTTTATTGAAAATAATACAATAGAACTTAATGCTAGCTAGCCTTACCTAATTACTATATAAATCATGCCCGCGTGGAATAGTGGCAAGAATGCTGGCTGCATTTCCGCGCTGGACAGCCAGGCTGATCCTTTGCGCAAAAAATGAGCCAGCCCTTCTGTCACCAGATGAGGCAATTAACCGCGGTGAAATATCTCGTAAAAAGTTTTTGGCACTAAGACTCCATGGCCCCAGGGTCTCCACGGCAAACGGAACAAATATGTAACTCTCTATGAGAGAGGCATACTTCCGCCGCTTGCCGGTTTCAGCCTTTTCTGCTGCGGCTCCCGGCCTTGATGCTGTCTCCCTGATATGACACGGGGCCAATGTGTCTACGCATGTTGCGTCCCACATTAGCGCCCGTCCCCGTTCCCAGGGAACCAGCGTCAATCCATCAGGTCTCTTGCCATCATCCCGACTTATCCCTGCCGGCTCAATGAGCGCAGGAATATCTATGGTGGCAAGAGCCCTTTTGATCGTATCATTGAGAGAGCCATGCCGAAAAAGCCTACCGGCGCTCCTTTGGCAAGAGAGTCCGTGAATTCCAAATTTATCAACCTCTTTTCCACACGGACATCTGTGCTCGTAGCACAGGGGTGCTCCCAATCTGAGACCTAGAGCCACACGAAAACTTTCATTATCTAAAAGAGTGCCGAGATTTGTCGATGGCAAGGCATGAAGCCAATACCCGGATTCTTTTTCAGATAAGGCTAGAAGCCTTGCTCGATCTCTTTCACTTGTAAGATTTTGAACCAAATTTGTATGTGTCAGCCGAACCAACGGCACATCCCAAAGTTTTTGTGTGAAACATTCCTTCGGGATGTCGTCATTGGGACACCTGACCTTCCAACTCTCTAGGGCCTCTGTGGCATAGATCAATGAAACTGAATTAGAATTAAGAATCTGAGAACTAAGCTCTTTTATACTATGCACAGAGGACAGAAAAGCCGGAAGAGCAACACTGGAAATTTTTCTCACGCCGATGCCACCATACTTGACCGGTAAAGTAGCTTGATTCCAGGACTGATCATCAAAAGATAAATTTAGAATTTTTTCTAGCGTATCTCTTAAGGTGGCATCCATGATATCGAGTAGTCCAGGAAATTTCCAAATTGGGCTCGCACGGAGAATATAAATTAATTTAGGTACAAAAAGGCAATATTTTAGGATCGAAAATGCTATGTGAGAATTTAGAGCGCCCAATTTGTCAGAATGTGCCGAAAATGTTCTGACTTTTTTGTCCAAGATTGGTTGTATGGCTTCGTTAAAAAGAGGAGCACCAAGAAGACAAAGTGAATGTTTATCAAGAATCTTAATATTAGGGGCAATTTCGTTAAATAATTCAGAGGCCGATAATATTCTATCTTGCGATAGTTTTCCTGTGAAGAACAGTTCACATTTGGAAAAATTTAGTTCTAAGCCAATTTTGCCAAATTGTTGCTTAACATTGTTAAGATCTTTTAGAACGTCATCCACGTTGCCTCCAATGGTTCCATCGTCAAGATACCATATGTTAAATTTAGATGTTAAATTTGAGATATGGTTGTGGATCCCTAAGCTGAACAGGGCTGGACCTAAGGGATCCCCTTGCTGAACACCTACAGAGGACTTAATATCGCCATCTCCAAAAAATAATTTGGAAGCAGAGCTGTAACATTGCCAAACATACGGGTAAATTTCGGGAAGCTGTGTTGAAACTTCGTTCAGCAGAGTTGCCCTGTCCAATGAATTAAAAGCATTCTTTACGTCTACTTTCAGCAGTACCTCAACCTCGCCATTCGCTAAGAAAGTACGAGCCGAATGCACTGCTGCCTCACAACCACCTTTACTGCCAAATCCAACTTGAATAGGTTGGAATTTATCCTTTAGGGTCGAAACTATGTGTCTACACGCTAATTTTGATGCCAATCGGCGAAAAGTGCAGCCAACAGCGATGGGCCGGATCCCACCGTCCTTTTTATTAAAAGCACAGAGCCTCGCACCGTAAAGGAATGGCAGAAAGGATGAATTTACCTCGCCAGATAACATAAAATTACAAAGTCTGGTAATGTCACTCAAAAGCGCCCTGCCGGCGTCCCCAGCAGTAACTCCCACAAGATCCTTTAGATGTTGTGGTGTTATGCCGTCCATGCCACCAGCAGAGCCACTGGAGAATGACATTATCGCAGCGTAAGTTTCTTCATCCTTTATCTGTAAAAATGAAACGTTTGAAGGTGGGTCTGGAAGTAAAGAGTCGGGATTTGGTAAAGGATGCTTGTCACGTAAGGCTTCTAGCGTTTCATCGTTAAATGGAGCCAGCGTATCATTAGAAAACAAAATGCGGGCTGCGTTTTTAAGATCCCCATCCATAACCTTGTTTTCCACAATTTTTTTCAAATTATAATTTTGTGTTCGAAATGAGCAGTCAGGAATTTGGAAAACGCGATCAACCGAACAATTTTTTTTTAATTTTGAACATAGCGACCCGCTTTCTGATTTATCTACTGAAAAATGTTTATATGAAAACAAAAAAAGATTTTGCCAAGCCAAAAGTGAATTTGATAAAACATTTTGGATTGTATGTGATAAGGATCTAGCCAATGATATTCTCGCCCCTCGCGGAATGCGTTTTATTAAAGGAATATTTTGACTATACTTTGATAATAAAATTTCGAAGGGTACCTGGTTTTGACTTCCTGTTTGCGTTTGATCGCACATGAAATTTGGGCAAGTTAAAGAGCTTGCTGGTGGTCCGTGACATCGTGCGATATGTATGTTAAGGCCTTTACGACCTTTAAACAGCCTGCCATCGCTACAGTGTGGGCATTCTATGTACTCAACTTGAGAAGCACTAGGGATCATACTTCACAAATCACAACACAACAAAATAAAGAAAAAACTAAAACACTACACAATAGCGTCTATAAGCGCGCGAAGCCCCGGCAACGGCAACCAGAAGGCCTGCTTGCAACACTTCAACATCAAATACTAAAATTAGATAAATATCATGAGGAAACGAAATTATTTAATTTCAATTAACTTCAGTATTTTTAACAGAACTTCACAATGATGTCAATAGATGGCGCTCTGTAAAAGTTTATTCGATTTATGGATACCGCGAGGTCTCAGTTCGGGGCGAACCATTAGTATATCTGAATATATTTTATTTAATGTTAGAATTATCTTTTTATTATTATATATTATATATATATTCATTCATATTTTCAGGATAAAGATGAGCAAGCTTTTAAGCATTTCCAGCAAGTTCTTCGGCTTGCGCCTGATCATACGAAAGCTATTGCAGCATACAAGAAGGCTAAACTGTTGAAACAAAAGAAAGAAGAAGGTTAGTTTTACATGACATAATATTTACACTTATACTATTAAGAAACCAGATGATGACAGCATGAAAGACGTGTGTTTAGTGGCGTGCATACAGGCATCAAAGCATTGCTTACACTAGTTGTAGAAACTCACTGGTCATTTTTGTCATAACTTGTCAGTAAAAAAGTTTCTTCATAAATGTCTATAAAGCCTAATGGTACAGTATAACCACTTCTATAAGTCGCATCGGCAAATTCGTTTGCGCAGAAAAGCAGCCTAACGGCGACTAAAACCAGGTGCGAACACCAATGAATAGAGTACAGACCTTATTGCTTGATGTTAAGATTTTAAATACAAAAAGAAACAGAGATTCGTGCTATCTATCCATCGTAATCGGACTCCGACCATGGCGCGTAGGCGACAACCAACAGCGGACGGTCGCACGCTATGTTTGGCTGAGATATTTTCGCGCCTTTTAAAAATAAGATTTTTGTGCAGGTACATGGGCATAAAAGTGGTACTGTACTGAGTAAGAAATCTTAACGAAAGTACAACACTTACTAAAAATTGTGAACACTACATCAAGGCTTAAGTAACTAACGGACATATAACAGAGACAAGAGAACATTATTTCCAAGTAATCATTTCAACTTTTATTAATTTGTGTTACTTGTTACAGGTAACGAAGCATTCAAAATGGGCAGATGGCAGGAAGCCTTAACTCTTTACAACGAAGCATTAAAAATTGATAAAACAAATAAGAAAGTGAATGCTAAACTATACTTTAACAAGGCAACAGTGTGTTCAAAACTAAACCAGACCAAACAAGCTGCGGAAGCTTGCACAGCCGCTCTAGAACTTAACGAGAACTATGTTAAAGCTTTACTAAGACGCGCCAAATGTTACACCGAATTAGGAGAGTATGAAGATGCGGTCAAGGATTACGAAAAGCTTTACAAAATTGACAAAAGCAAAGAAAACAAGCAATTACTACACGAGGCCAAAATAGCTCTTAAAAAATCGAAACGCAAAGACTATTATAAAATTCTTGGAGTTGAGAAAACTGCATCCGACGATGACATCAAAAAAGCTTATAGGTAAGTTATTTATTAGATAAAATTGAATATGGTAAAAAATAGGTTCATGATTCAAAGGCGATTTTTGGGACAGAGTTTTTACTATAGGAGATAGCTGCACTTTTGGTAACTATCGCTAGAAAGGCTGATTTAGTATTTGGTGGGTCCTAGGCTCTCCACTGATGACGATAGTGGAGGTCTGTCTGCATGCTGATGGGCCTTTCACTAGATATGGCCGCTCATAGTCGTGTTATGATTACCAAAAATGAACCATAACTAGAAAGGCACAGGGTCACTCTTGTACATTATTTAAGTATGCGCACTGCCTATGTAAACAGTATAAAAACTGACACTATTCGTCGGGCCGTTCAGTAGATATCACCCCTCAAAGACGTGATAAACTTACAAACTTAAAATAATTATTAGCAATTATTAGTCACGTTGATTGCTAATAAATAATAATAGGATAGCAATTAATTTTACGCCTCCATAATATTGATAAAGTGTACAACACTACACCCAGAATCACAGACCATACAACCAGTTGACTGAGCATAGCGGGCCGCCTCACCAGCCAAACGTTAGCAGTATGACTGCTAACGCTACGTTTTGTGCCTAAAGTCGCCCTCAGTCCGTATTCGACAGTGCTCGGGAATTGATCGAGAAAAAAGACAAAAAATATGCCTCTTTGCAGCATTAAATGGTGTGGAAAGAGAAGCAATACCTCCAGCTATGCAAAGGATGGGATAGCATTTCCTAATTAAGTGTAGTTAAGTAATAATAAATAAAAATCATTAATACGCATAAAAATAATGTCTTTCAGTTTTTCTTTGTCTTTCACATGTAGTTCTACATATCTCCGTCTCTTCCACGCATTGCCCAGTGTAACCTGTGCAACTATCGATAAGTTATATCGATAGTTGAATGCCAATACATTAATTTATTTAGTAATTCCGAACAATTCTGAAGTAAAAGAGCAGGTTAAAGGTTTATTATTTATTTGATTGTTTACTACTAATATTAAAAAGTTTCTGTTGAAAACTTAAGTTCTTTAGTATACATACTAATCCATACTAATATTATAAACGCGAAAGTGTGTCTGTCTGTCTGCTACGCTTTCACGGCCCATCTGTTCAACCGATTTTGATGAAATTTGGTACAGGGATAAGTTGTATCCCGGGGAAGAACATAGGCTACTTTTTATCCCAGAAAATTCAAAGGTTCCCGCGGGAATCAAAAAATTTATCTGTTCAACCGATTTTAATGAAATTTGGTACAGGGGTAGGTTGTATCCCGGGAAATTCAAGAGTTCCCGCGGGAATCGAAAAAACTTGGTCCACGCGGATGAAGTCGCGGGAATCATCTAGTATTGTATAATAATGCAAAAAAGAAGCGCCTAAGAAATAATTTCAAGATTAAAATAAGTGTCAGTATAATCAAATAAATATTATAAATGCGAAAGTTTGGATGGATAGATGTATGGATGGATGGATGTATGGATGGATGTTACTCTTTCACGCAAAAACTACTGAACATATCTGGATGAAGTTTGTCACAGATATAGATTTTATTCTGGAATAACACAAAGGCTACTTTTTATCCCGGAAAATTAAAGAGTTTCCGCGAGAACCAAAAACCTTAATACACGCGGACGAAGTCGCGGGCATCAGCTAGTTATCTATAATCGTACATAATATTGTGGTATTTTGCTGTTTGAATAAAATGATTTGTACTTATTGATTTTCCAATACTGGTAATATATACCTATTAGACTTTATCGATATATTTTCTGTCGCGCAGCGGGCAGCCCAAGTGCCGTGGTAACATATATAACTGTGTATAGTTGATCTTGAGCCAGCCAATAAGAAATCCCATTATTACCCCGTCCCCCGCCAGAAAGTGGTGAGTTGTGTTTCAAAGCGAAAATTAGCCTATTAGCTCTCAATAGGTTTACTACTCGGTGCCCAGAATGAACCTTTTCCTTTGTTTGCAATTACAGAAAGCGCGCTCTCGTTCACCACCCGGACCGGCACGCGGGCGCCACGGACGTTGAGAAGCGCGAACAGGAGCGACGCTTTAAGGAGGTAATGCGACCATCTCTATTACGAAACAGACGTGGGGAAAGGAAGTGGACGATTTGATTTATTTTTGTTAGTTACTATGATAACGATACGATTTATACTAATCTTAATATATATAAATCTCGTGTCACAATGTTTGTCCTCAATGGACTCCTAAACCACTTAACCGATTATAATAAAATTCGCACACCATGTGCAGTTCGATCCAACTTGAGAGATAGGATAGTTTAAATCTTAAAAAAACATCAATTCACGCGGACGAAGTCGCGGGCATCATCTAGTATTATATATATTTTTGCGAAAGTTCGGAAGGATGGATGGATGGATGGTTGGATGAATGTTTGTTACTCAATCACGTGCATCGGCCATATTATTCGATTTCCGGCTAATAACAAGTTTCCACGAGTCGGCTATGACTGAATACGGCCAACTGTAACTAGGTAATAACGGTATTATTATAGGTAGCAAGGTATAATAACTAGGTAACGTAATACTAGATAGGTCACCGCAAAACACTGCGATCGAAAGCTGCCCGAATACAGAGAAAAACATTAGTCTGTGACCAGTTTCTTTCTAATACGGGCAAACCGGCCTGAGGCCACTTGTCTAAGCGAATCGCAATCATTTGACAGCTTAAAATGTGTTACTCGAACTGTTTTAGGAGCTATACATGCTTTTTGACGTGCAAGCATCTATGAACTCCTTAAACAGGTCGAATTAATTAGTGTTCGACAAATGATTACGATTTCCTTACACAATCGGAGGGCTGATGGAAACGCGCCATTAGAGTGCGTTTAATCTAACCTAAATAAAAAATTGTTTATTTCAGACCCTTATTCTTCGTCCATATGTTGTTAGTACAGTATTAAACTTAAAAGCTATGTTATTATACACACAATAAAAACAAAGTGACTAATTTAAATATCTGCGGGTGCATGCTGGGGCACTAGGTACATAGACATACGTATGTATCCAGTGCCTCAGCATGGGGCAGTCAGGTTTATCACTTAACACCCTCAAGATGACGTTGCCACTCCCCCTAGCTCTGCGCATCAGCGATGCGACTCGTTTGCGCATGACAGCATAAAAGTCGTCTGTGTGCTCGTACGCAAACAGCCCAGGCACTACAGTGTCGGGGGAGTCCAAACATCACTCTGAAAGCGTTATTGTATTGCACTCGGAGCGCATTGTAATAAGCCTATTTACACTGCAATTTTCACAGGGACCCTTACACTTGAGTCAGTGTAGTGTAATAAGATTTAGGGAGAAAGGGTCCCTAATTTGGTCCTTATTGCTGTGTAATAAGCGACGCTCTAACTAGCGGCCACGCCCACCCTTAACATAGGGCCCTGTAAAAGTGCAGTGTAATAGGCCCATGAGTCTAAAATATTGGTTCAAATTCAAATAATTTTTATTCAAATATACTTTTTACAAGTGCTTATAAATAGTCAAATAAATCTACCACTGGTTCGGAATGCCGTTCCTACCGGGAAGAACCAGCAAGAAACTCGGTGGTTGCTCTTTTGAAAAAATATATGGTATGTTTACAATAATCTACATACACATACATACAATATATATGTCACCGTAAGATTGTAAAAACCGTTAGATTATAATCTAACTCGTGAAATTGTAAACTGTCGAATGATTACAATATAACGGATTATTTTTCGGTAGATTGTATTCTGTTAGGTTTATTAACCCGATACAGGCCGGGCACTACATGATTATTTATGTCGAACCCTAACCTAACCTACAAGAAAGAGACAAGAAAACGTAAATACAATGAATATTTCAAAAATTTACACTTAAAACATTGAACGGTTCACAATCTTTCGACTGTTTACAATCTATCGAAAAAAAGCGGTAGATTACAATCTTACGGTTTTTACAATCTTACGGTGACACATACATAAGTATATGTTGTTGTAGGTTTGTCTGTGTGTGTAGGTGGGCGAGGCGTACGGCGTGCTCAGCGACCCCAAGAAGCGCGTGCGCTACGACCGCGGACAGGACTTCGACGAAGACGGCTCCGGCCTGGCTGGTCAGTGCCCCACACCACCACCACTACAGCCCATTAACGTCCCACTGCTGGGCACAAGCCTCCACTCACATAGGAGAGAGGGAATAGGCATGATGACAGTAACCAAGAATCAATTATGAAATTATGAATTTATCTAATGAAATAGGATTCATGGATTATAAAAAAACGTATTTATTTTTCTATTTCGAGTGAGATTGCTATTTATTTTGATAAAATAAAACTAAAAAATACAGCAATCCGCCATATTGGATTAAACACTAAGAAGCGAATGACGTCACAATCGTTTGTTTTCGAGCTTTGACAATCACATATATTATTGTTTACTGCACACTGCACAGAGTACATATTTGGTAAAAACAATAGTGACGTCACAAACGACGCCATGACACCGGCGAGCGTTTTGGCGTGAATTTTAAAATTTAAATTTTAAATGCCAATTTTATCTACGAAACCTTATTTTTCTGCTGAAATAAGATATGTTTTCGAAATAGTAGATACTTCCGAACATAATCTGACCATTTTTTTCGAAATCAGTCATCATGCCTATTATGATGAGATCTATAGAGCGTACTTTGTCTTGGCTCAGACTTTACTGAAAGTTAAAACGAGATGGTCTTATGTGAGTAACATAAATCTGTCTCGTTTTAACCATGTCTTAAGTCTAAGCAAAGTCAAAGTTCGCTCCATCGATCTCACACTTAGAGCTTACACCCACCACGCTGCTCCAATGCGGGTTGGCGGGCTTCAACATCTATCAACATGTTGGTGATAATAACCGAGAGCGACGGTTTAACGTGCTCTCTGAGGCACGGGGGTGAAACACGGCCAACTTCCTGACTCCGGGCTAGTACTGAGAATTTCTAGTCAGAAAAACCCCATACTTAATTATGAACCGGCCAGAGACTCGAACCCGGGACCTCGTCGCCCGCAGTCGAACATGCCAACCACTAGACCAACAAGGCAGTGCACACATCCCTAATTAATTATTATAAGTGTGAAGCCAGACGAGAGTCGTTCATCAATTGGGTATGACAACTAGTCAAATCAGCAACTTTATTACAAACGTCAAAACGCGTGCTTAGTATGGGATTTTACATGAAACTAGTGGACTCTACGGACGTTGTCCTGTCCTGAACCAAAGACAATATATAAACCAGTATAAGACTGTTCACTTCATACATTCAATCAAAGCTCGCTAAATGCGCATTAAAGTCGCCGGTACCTTGTAGTTCTTCGCACAATCTGAGATGGCGTAACTGTGCAAGCTGTTTGTTAAAATTAGTTGAATGTAAATTTGCTATTTGCTTAAGTGATTTTATCAAAGAAGGATGGCCAAATATGACCTGACCAAAAATGAAAGCGACCATTGATAAATACAATGGCAAAATATAGGTGATTAAAGGGGCATTTAAGTACAACTATTATATTTTTTTATTAAAGTGGAATAAAAAATAAAATAATTGCAAAATACCATATCGGATCGTATTAATGTTTCTGAACACACCTTTAGATATATTCTTTAATCTGTGCACCATAATTCATCACTACGTTTCGTTTCATCACGTAATCTAATCCAGTTATCTACAGTTTTTATCTTGTTTAATGTGTTTCATGTGTGAATAATTTTGTGTAACAGCAAAAATTATATGAAACGGATCGCAGACGTCAACGTCAAGTGACAGCTGTCATCAGTCAAAGAGTATCGTCAAAACTCAAATCAAATTCAAAATCTGAAATCACGAGGGTTGCCAGTCCTATAAACATCCTTTTCTATGGATGCACCATTGTTCTTAAAAACATCGATGCTTCTACGGCAAACAATCGAAATCGAAAAAGCAAAAATGGCTTATACTCTAAAATAAATGAAAGACATAATATACTGGAGTACCTACCTATTATGGTTGTTTTTGAATAATGGCGCCGGTGTCGTATTCAATCCTAACCTCAAAACCAAACATGAATTTACCAGCAAATTCCGGCTTTAAAAAAAAAAAAAGAATCATTAGATTTAATACACTGCTATATTATCAATCGATCCCACCTTAGGTCATTTATGGTCGCGACACTTTACAATCAGGTCACAGTTTGTATGAAGCTGACCGACCTTCTTTTTGTATTTTGATAATTTTATATAAATAATTATTACAAATTGAACCAAGAAAATACGATATTTCACCGATTTTACTATAATCATATAAAGAGCGAGCCTGGTAGCGCCATCTAACGATAGTATTAACCTAGATTTTTTTTTATAAGGGAGTTAGCAATCTATACTTGGTATTATAATTAATCTATGCCTGAACCTAGAACCCGTTTGTAGCGCCACCTACCGGTTCCAAATGTTAATATAAACCATTCCGGGACACACTCGAAGGGGCCCGTAAGGCTACGGGCCCCTTCGAGTGTGTCCCGGAATGAAACTTGTAGGCACAAGGCAGGCCCTAGCCGGTCTCCCGGCTTAAAGACACCCACCGGGGCACAGAGTTGCTCCGCGCCCCGCCCGGGTAAGGAGGCTCAGCCTCGAGGCCCGTACCCCCGCTTGGCCCTACGGGCCAAACGGAGAAGACCCACACTATACTCGAACTCGCACAAAAAATTCCATCAGAATTGGTCCAGCCGTTCTGAAGTGATGCGCTTACATACGTTCGGCAATTGATTTTTAGTTAGATATTGAATAGTGACGTCATCAAAGTTCGACGCACTTTTTTACAACACAAAACTAAAAAGGGACGTGGATCTTGGACCATCGTGGACGTGGAAGGGACAAGTTTTGGGGGATCCTCTATTCAGTAATCACTAAAAAATAATTTATTTGACTAGTAGTTAAATACTCAATTATTGTGAGTCGCGTAATCTCGGTTCAACTGACTCTCGCACAATTCACATCCCGTTACAAAATGACGCTCATGAAGGAACTAGAAGTTTAATTGGCTATAATCCGCGACAATAGGTAAATCTATGTGGTGCAGTGTGTATCCCGTGTATAGCCCGCGATATTTACCAGACCACAGAAATCTTCCAAACTACTCAACGTACGTTTCTCGGAGAGAAACGTACTTTATATCGTTATAGTTGAGAGTTACGTTATATTTATGTTTCCATGGTAACACTTTTCGTTCGTAAGGAGTAGGAGTAGTCTTGCGTTGGAGCTGGCACACACATTTTTTTCTAATAGAAAGAAGTCTTACCTTATCTTTTTTAAATTGATTTTACGAATCATTAATGTTCTGGCAAGCACTTGACCACGTGTTTGTGTGAATTTCAGATATGGATCCAAACATGGCGTTCCAGACGTACTTCAACCGCGGCGGCCAACATTTTGACTTCAGTGCTGGAAGTGCTTTCCCGGGATCTGCATTCAGCTTCCAATTCGGATAAAAATGTCGTAAACACTTTGCCACAAACAAAACGAAAAATTATGGATCTTAAAAAAAAGAAATGCCTACTAATACATCTCTAAATTTGTCATTCCATATTTATTGAAAATAAGATAATTGTTCTTGTCAAATTGCTCTAACATTGAGAAATAACATCACTTCACCATTAAAAATACCAAAATAAACCAAAAATAAACATAGATCTTTTTCTTTTGCCTTGCCATAATAATAATTTATGTTTAAGGAATTAAATATTATATAACTTTGATTAAAAACTAATAATGCTTAATATTTGTTTTTTAAATAATTATATATTGGGTAATATTAGGTATGGTACTCACAATATTTCCTCCTGACTGATATATTTACTTTAGTTTTATAACTAGACGATGCTCGTGACTTCGTCCGCGTGGATTAAGTTTTTTTGAATCCCGTAGGAACTCTTTAATTTTCCGGGACAATAAGCCTATGTCCAACCTATCCCTGTATCAAATTTCATCAAAATCAGTTGAACAGATGGGCCCTGAAAGCGTAGAAACAGACACACACTTTCGCATTTATAATATTAGTATGGATATAAAAAACTAGATGATGCCAATCCACGCGGACGAAGTCACGGGCATCAGCTAGTTTATAATATTAGTACAGATAAAACTCGAAGTTGAAGAAGTTGTACAATTACAACTTGACGTGGCTTTGGGGGGGTCTAGTAAATACATAGCGTTATTGTGAAAAACGAGGCTAGATAAATTAAAATTGGACCAAAAGTTCGGCTGGTTTGTGATTCCTTAATAAACGGTGTAAACTATTGAGAACTGCGCTCTACGAATAGTGACGATGATTTCTGACATTAGTACAGTAGGTATTTGATAGAATAACTTAAAAGTTGCAGTATGATTGATAAATTGATATTAAATACATTTGAGGAACAAGTTTGTTTAATTTTTTAATTATGTATATGTCGGGAATAGATTCATCCAAAAAGGTAAAACCTATAACTATGGGTATAGCGAATTTGATAGCCCTCCAAGTTTCAAATTCATTTGGACTAACACCATTTCAGCCACCACCCATCACCTGCTCACTACTGAACACGACTCGCCTCAGAATGAGAAGGGCTAGGCCATAATCTACCACGCTTGTGTATTCTGTGGCTAAGTGTGGATTAGCAGACTTCACACAATATGGAAACTCAAGACATTCAGGTTTCCTCACAATGTTTACCTTCGCTGTTATAGCAATTGATATTTAATTTTTTGAAACGCACATAAACTAAGTACCCGGGGATCGAACCCGCGCCTCCCGGCTAGAGACCGAAATCGGTTTACTCAATGTTATAAAGAAAATTGCAATAGAAAGTTTAATGTAAATTGTTAAAGTAAAATAGCTATAGAAAAATATAAAAACGTGTAAGGAAAAATATGATAATCGTATTGATTTTCTTCTCGTCACTAATTAATTTTCAGACTTTTCAGTTTTCCTATTTTTTTTAAATTCCATTGCTTTATCACCTGGTGGACGTTTTGTAGTTGTTTTGCTTCCTATTCCTTCAAACCTAAAACGAAAGTTTTGTATTATTATTAGCAGACTTCAAAAAGGATTTTCTGCATTTGATTGATATAATCGATAACAAATAAACATACATACGGGATGTATGTTTGTTTATTTGTTAACGATTTTCTCCGAAAGTAATGGACCGATTTTAATGATTTTTTCGCTATCGTAATCTACGTACTTTCAGGAAGGGTTTAGTGTATAATAAATTAGGTATCTTTCTTATGTACGATGTTATATACATAAATGTACTGTCATGTCACAAATATTTTTTATATGTACGCCGATTTCTTTAGACTTTTTGAAGGCGGCGCCAAACGCCGGCCTAGGGGAGACGGATTGAAAAAATCCCGATGTCTCCCCAAGGGGCCAATCAGGGAAGACACGAGTCCGGGACCGGCTAAATAATATCATTACTTACCTTAGTAGGTGCACGTGTACTTACGAGAAACATTAATTTGGCGCCGCCTTCAAAAACTACCTACAAATATAAGTTTTGATTTTTGGTTCATTGGCTAAGAGTAAATTGGATGAAAATATTAAAAAGTTATTTAGTGCTTTTAATATCTGTTCACTTTTTAGGGTTCCGTACCTCAAAAGGTAAAAACGGAACCCTTATAGGATCACTTCGTTGTCCGTCCGTCTGTGTGTCAAGACCCTTTTTCTCAGGAACGCATGGAGGGCATCAAGCTGAAATTCATATCAAATACCTACTCAAGTCTACAGTCCCTTGGAGCTGTGGAAAAATCAAACTTCAAAGCCAACGCAATCAAAAGATACAGCCGTTTATGCAGCAAATTTTCTTGCACTCGCAAGGGAATCAAAAGCTACAGGGTACTTCCCGTGAACTCAAAATCTTGAAATTTGGTACGAAGCAACGTCTTATAGGACAGATAAAGTAATAATTGCGAAAAGCATAAACTTTTAGTTACATCATAATATAATAAAAATATTTTTAATAATTTTAAACTTACTACCCCTTTCCGCATGAACGCGTAGAGGTATTAAATTGAAATTAAAACAGATAAGTGGAATAAAAGTACCATAACTTTTACTTATATACCTACAGGTTTGTACGGAACCCTCGATGCGCTAGTCCGACTCGCACTTGGCCGGTTTTTTAAAGTTATATTATATTTCATACCTACTTATATTTGGTTACCGCCACAGGAGAACGCTAATTTATAGGTACGCAACAAAAACGTACCTAGGTATAATAATGTCCTCCCGACCTAATTTCGGCCACGGCGGCCTATCTCCAGAGAGATTAGCCATCTGCGCGGGAGTGATAGTGCACAAGTGTGTGCGCATACACAGGTGCACTATCTGTTCCTTTATTCTCATAGCCCGATGAGACGGAAAATCCGCCACGACCGGAGAGAGATCAGGCGCAGGACCGACGGCTTTTACGTGCTCTCCGAGGAATGGGGGTGCTGAGAATTTCTTGTCAGAAAATCCCGCTTATGGCTCGACCCGGGACACCGTCAGCCGCAGTCGAACATGCTAACCACTAGACCAACGAGGCAGTTCGTAGACCTAGGTATAGTACGCCTGCGACTTGAATGCAGTCGGGGCCTGAGGTGACACATACATAAGCTCTGCATTCAACTCGCGCGCGAACTATAGGTAAATAATGAAACAAGATGAAATGCAATCAGGATTTGGATTGCAATTCTATAGCGATCCTGTACTTTATACACACTTTTTCATTTTAAATGGCTTCTTTTGCTCCGGCTTCGGGGGGTTGTAGTTCGCTTTAAATGTCAAAACGTAGCGCTTTACGATATCAACGTTGACCGTAGTATTTTCGGGATACATGCGCTTTTTCCAAGCTTCTCTCTCTTCTAACCACATTCTTTGGTATTCGTACGACAAAAGCCATTCTACTCGTGAACGTCCTTCCTGAAATAAGTTTAAGCTAAAAGTTCATTGAAATCATACAAATATTAATGCGAAAGTCTGTTTGTTTGTTGGTTTGTCCTTCAATCACGCTGTAACAGAGCGACGGACGTGGCATAGTTATAGTTGAGGACCTGGAGAGTGACATAGGCTACTTTTTATGCCGGAAAATTAAGGAGTTCCGCGGGAATTAAAAAACTTAACACGCTGACGCTTTGTAGTGTGCATTCGTTATGGCATTTAAAAACGATGTGGTACCTCAGGTATACTTTTAGGATTGGATCAACCTCCAAATCAGCCCCCAATTATGTAAGAATTGTCGATCAAATCGTCTAAGTTCGGCTTCAAAGTAAAATAAACCGTAACACCATTGTATTAGAGCTCAATTTCGTGTATCCATTCTTATACGTTTAGGGTATCGTACATTGGGGGGCAGATCGGCTTCTCTGCATTGATTATAGTTTACTCTTAAATGTAAGAATTTAAACAAATAAATACGACGACGACGTGACGAGAGTGACGAAGTCCGTATCAGTACTGCCCAAAAGCAGAGCGTAGACCAGCACCAGAACCATCCGTCCATCCCAGTGGAAAAACGGAGCTCCAGCACGCCGCAAGCACCGGCACGACGCCGTGCCGACCAGTGGGAAAACCCCAATAGTAAATTTCTGTATAGGAAGGTACCTACCTTTACTTACCATAAATTTCCATGGTTGAGGATAATACTTGGGAAAATCAGATGAAATGATGTTATGAACAGGCCTGCACTGTGTAGCCCTCTCCCATTTTATTCCAGCCATACGGCCCATTTTTGTACTGTTTTACCTATCACAGCTGTTTTCCGCAAAAATCCAAAAATCCTTGAATTTACATAGACCTTGTTGATTTTAAAAAATAACGTTCAAAGGCACCTGTCAATTTAGAAAAAAGGTTGACTCATGACCATGAGTCATGGTTGACTTTTCAAATTATCCGTCTCACTGTAATTTAATTCGATGACATTAGAAACCAAAAGCCCTTGAGAGGTATTAGTCACGAATTCAATACAATCGATTTTATTTGGGAAACGTATCGTACACGTATATATACCTAATTCATAACAATTTTAAAGCTTTGTTTTTAATATTATGTAGGTGTACCTATTATTTAATTTTGATATTATAATTCCTACATAATTTTAAGCATGCATAATCAACTGGATTGGGTTCATTTTACTATGACGCTAATCAAATGCCAATTATTATCAATCGAATTTTGAACAAGGGTACCGGTCTTTTGTTTTTCGGATTGAGTATGCTGCATACTAGGCCCTACTGCGTCACCGGGGGGTTGGGCGAGCGCTAGGCATCGCCGAGAAAGGAGCTCTAGGGCTCGATGACATCGGGGGGGTCAACGTCTTCCTAAGGGCGCCTCCTGTGAGGTTCGGACCTCGGCTTAGAAAGACGTTACTTGGGACGAAGGGAGGTCGGATGGACTAGATTAGTCCACACGCCCCCGAGGCGTCCGGGTGACGTAAGATATCGGGGCCCTCGTCTTCGCCGGCGAAGACGCTGAGTTTGGCTGGTGTTTGTGTGTGGCCCTAGGTAGGGAACATTGTCGGTAGTGATTTGACATCGGGGTCGAGGGTAATAATACCCACGAAGCTATAGGCACACGGCTATGCTGCTATCAGTGGCGGCCTTAGGGGGTGGCAAACAGGGCAACCGCCCGGGGCCTCGCACTACAGCCCAAGTAGAAAAAATCCCACCTGTCAAATAGGAAGTGAGCTAGGAAAATCCAAACTTGTAGTGACAAACTACTTTAACAATACACTATCTATTCTATTTTTTGATCTGAGATGCCAGTGATATCAACTGCGAAAGATAAAAAAACGTGGACGACATAGAATGGACTATACCTACCACAAAGCTTGGCCCTTATAAGGGCCTCGCAAATATCTACCGCCCAGAGCCTCGCAATGTCTAAAACCCCTATTACACCGCACTTTCCACAGGGACCCTTACCTTGAACCAGTATAGTGTAATAAGCCACAGGGTGGAAGGGCCGAGGTTCAGGGAGATCGGGTGGTTCCGATCTGGCCTAGCTGCGTTTGCGCCCTGCAGTCAGGGTAATGTAATAACATGTAGGGCGTTAGGGAGCTCAGGCGTCGCACGACCAGCGTACTGTTCAGTAGTTGCGTTTCTCCGGCTCGCGCGAGCATTTTGACAATTATTCGTGTCCAAAGGAAAAATTTTCAAAATCTTTCGCATATTTTATGAAGGAATAGCTGTTGCCCGCGACTTCGTCCGCGTGGTAAGGTGTCAAATAATGAATATAGCCGTTAAATATATTTAATACTAGCTGATGCCCGCGACTTCGTCCGCGTGGTAGAGGTGTCAAATAATGAATATAGCCGTTAAATATATTTAATACTAGCTGATGCCCGCAACTTCGTCCGCGTGGTTTGACGTGTGTTATTCCACATCCACACTATAATCTGATGTTTGACAGTTACGAAACCCATGAACATTTTGTATGGGAAAATCAAGGGAAAATGTTTTTTCTTTTATTTAATTTTTTCGTCAATTGTCCAATGTTTTTCATAGTTATTCTGCTATTCGGGACGAAAACAAATACGACAAATCAAAAACCATGAAAATCGGTCTAGCCGTTCGATAGCATGGGTGCCTAGTGTACGATAATTAACATAAAGATTCACGTACAACTCTCTTGACGTTCTCGTTCAGACTGAGATAGGGCCCGATAGCCAGTGCAGTGTAATAGCGACGCCAAAAATAGCGGCCACGCCCACCCTAACCTCAGGGCCCTGTAAAAAGTGCAATGTAATAGGGGTCTAAGGCTGCTATCGCATTTCGACCTGTGACTTCGACTAACAAATTAGAGCGAGAGGTCCGATCTCTCGCTTTCGCTAGGCAGTTGCAGTGGGATTGCGATAGATGGCGTTTAGGCTCTATCGAAAAAAGAAACCTTAGCTTCTTATAAATATCTTGAATTACTGGTCACTTTCTGTAATAGCCTCTGTAAGTGCAGGGTAGACTCCTGCGATATCAATGAAATCAAATAAATATTATAAATGCGAAAGTTTGGATGGATGTATGGATGTTTGATACTCAATCACGCCCCAACGTCTGAACGGATCTGGCTGAAATTTGGCATAGGGATAGATTATAGTCTGGAATAGCACATAGGCTACTTTTTATCCCGGAAAATTGAAGAGTTCCCGCGGGAATCAAACAAATGTATCTGTTCAACTGATTTTGATAAAATTTGGTACAGGGATAGGTTGTATCCCGGGGAAGGACGTAGGCTACTTTTTATCCCGGAAAATTAAGGATTTCCCGCGGGAACCAAAAAACCTCAAACCACGCGGACGAAGTCGCGGGCATTCGCTAGTTAAACATAATTTTCACTGAACTCAACTGGTAGTTTTCTGTCTTTTACACCAATGAATGTCAGATTATTTTTCTTACATCCAAAGAATGGTCAATAGATTGTAGGGAATCTAGTGAACAGCATTTCATCCAGAGTTTCTACTTCTACATCGAGTCGTACTGTGAACTGTTATATAATATGTCAAAGCTACATCATGCGTGCTTTCTTCCTGATGGGACCGTATTTGCTATTTTCACAAGCCGTACTTTAATAAACATATTTATTCATTTTCCATATCCATATTTCAATAAACAATCCTAATAATAATTACAATGTTTACAGAAAGGGAATTTCTGTTAAAATAAAACTATGCAAATGGGTTTTAACTTTTTTTTAATTTGATACACATGTTACGTAGTATAAGATAATATTATTATTCTTCTCTCCTCACAGGTGTACCTGCAAAACAAATAAACAATTTAAAATTTTGGGAAACCAATTTTATTAATATATTTTTTTAAATGAAAACTCATTGTGTGCTTTTAATAGTCCTTGAACATAACAATATAAACAAGGGTGGAGTAAGCACTAATTTATAATATTCCCTCCAATTCTTTGCATTATTCTCAAGAAAAGATAATGACTGCCTAGAAGGGTTGCTCAATAATTTGAAAAAAAATCAGCACTAGAGATTGTCTAATCTAAGAATGAAACTGCTTCTGTTTTTAACATGTTTTCATGCAGCAAGATTGTACTTGCACAAATCAGAGGTGCAATCATGTAAGGATTGCCGATCAAATCGTCAAGTTCCGAGTAATCGTAAGTTCCAATCGTAGTTAAAATCGTAACCAAAAATCAGCTTTACATTTTTTATTTTAGGGTTCCCATACAAAGCTTGCATAAGTAGCCTGAGCTATAAGTTACCATGTAACTAAGGTTATTGTAACCATAGTCCATAGGTAACTAGGAGTTATATATCAAAATATAGGTAATTTTATAACAAACGCGATGGTATAGCATTGGCTACGATAAACTTGACAAAAAAAAAAAATTAAAATTAATAAATATAATAAATTAATTTAAAAATAGTCTGGACTGGATTTTGATAGGCAACCTTTTTTAGGTGTATTTATCTATTGCTAAATAAAAATAAAAAGTAGGTTTCATCCATTAAACAGCAGCAAATGAATGTCGTGGTAATATACGGGTCTTAGACTATTACAATCAATACATTTTTAAGCTTTACATTGTACTCCACATCACTTTATGCTAACAAATGTCAAAAGAGTTGTAGTTTTAGGTATAGTTCATGAAGCAAATGGCGGAAGTTCACAATTCAGACAAGAGAAATTTGTCATAACCTATAACAGTGACTTGTGACAGTGAGTGAGTCTTGTAATTTCTTCAAAATAAAATCATATTTCAAAATTGATATGAATCAAAATAATTTTAAGTCAGTCTTCCACAAAACTACTAATCCAATGATTTCTAAATAGGTAATAAAGTAACAACCCGTGATTTCCCCACTCCGAATACCAAAGGTTGTCTGGGGAAAGATCCCTGCCCCCCTAGCATGGGCCGAGACATTTTCTCCCCGAGGAAAGGATAAAAATTAAAGAGTAACGAAAACAAGCAAAATCAAAAGCACAGATAAAAAATTATGACTACTAGACATTAGTCGGGGACTAGTCTTTCCCTGCCTTATCACCGTCGATAATTATATCCACCCCTGTGCCCATACTCGGAGAGTGGATAAAACTGTCGGAGGGGATAAAATTTTTATCTCCAGCCCATGCTAGGGGGCTGTAGAGATAAGACCGCCTTTGCACGCTTCACTAAGATTAAGCTTCTTTCTTTTTGTAATTAATATGTTTCTATATTTCTTGTGTGCAATAAATAATTCAATAATAAAAATAAAGATTTCGAACTTCGTAAATAACATTTTCACTATCTATAAGTACCACACTTATTTGGATAGAATGTATTTTGATTCAACCACATGCTTGTATTGCTCGCCATGAATGCCTCCGCATGGCTAATTAGTTAGTAACTGTATTAGCTGGCTTTAAGTCCTATTTTGTTTTTCAACCAAATATAAATCTATACTATACACTAATCAAATAAATATTATAAATGGGAAACTTTGGATGGATGGATGTTTGTTACTCAATTACGCCCCAACAGCTGAACGGATCTGGATGAAATTTGGCACAGAGATAGATTATAGTCTGGAATAGCACATAGGCTACTTCATATCCCGGAAAATTAAGGAGTTCCAGCGGGAACCAAAGAACCTCAATCCACGCGGACAATAGCTAGTCATAAACAGAACACTGGGCAATAAACAGAAGTAAACTAAAAAAATCACACTTGAGTAAGGACCAAATATTATTAGGATGACAGTAATTACTAGTAGGTAGGTACGTTCATTAATACAGAGTCAAGAATTACTTAATTAGGTAGATACTTTGTACTCCTAATAAACATATTCGAACCAACTTATAGACAATCTCGACCTAATACCACCAAACTTTTAAAACGCGAAATTTTGGTTACAAGCATGGTATTCTTACATGATATAAATACCGAAATAAAACATTTGAAGAACTTTACCTTTTATTTAGACCTCGCACGCATCTTCCTACGTTTACGCTTTAGCCTTCGCATGCGCTTCTTACGCCACTGAAACAAATAATAAAAACCTTTAAATGCGGCATTTCTTCCTCCACACAACATTAAAACACAATTTTTAACAGAAAGTAACACTGAAATACCTTTGCTCTCATTATTAATAAATTAAAGCCTACAGGCTTTTAATTTCTAAAGAAACGAGGCCCTTGTGATTCTTAAAATATTTTCAGATAATGAAAGATGGGTTCTCTCGTGCTCGGCCAACTTTGAAAGAAAGAAATACAAATGGCGAATAGAGATTGACATTTGGCGACATAAGTCAACGATGAGTGATGACAGATATTCGTAGTGATGTTCGATTTTGAATCCATTTTCATGGAAAAATAAAAATCGATTAATTTATCAGCTGAATAAAACCGGAAACAAAACCGGACGTGGCTGATGGACGTGGCTTACAGCCGCAACTTATCGGCACTTGGATAGTAAAATCACAGAGTAAAATGTACACTTGACATGCACTTGACGTCCGGAGTCCGGACGTGCGATAGAATTTAGAAACTCGCTGGCGTCAGCCGAAAACGCCCGCGAACGGTGTGCATGGGGTGCGGGGTGCTTTGATGTTATTTAAACTTACCTAATCAAAGGCGGGGTGTTGGATGCTTTCATGCGTCAGAACAGAAGGAGTCCACAGATTAAAGATTTAGTATAACTGCCTCGTCTGACAAATTTAGCAAAAATTTTTTTTCCTACCACTTACTGTAATTTTCAAAACTCATATTTGAATGATAATTATTAGTTGTAGTTAATGTCTTACGTATTGTGCATGTACACGACGTAACCACAAGTGAAGTTCACGCGCGCTCGTGAATTGCAAGAACTCTATTCAGCATGCGTAATCACCGACCAGAAAAAAGCTAGTCATCATCATCATCTCAGCCTGCACCTGTCACCTTCATGTCACGATGCAGTCTACTCATGCACGATTAAAGCGGGCTACTCTGTTCGGGGTTAAACCCATACCTCTGTTCGGTTTTGTGTACGGCATCGCACGGGAATGCTAAATCGCTTGGCGATACGTATTTGCCAGTAGGGTGGCTAGCCATGGCCAAAGCATCCTATTTAACCAGAGAAAAAAAGAAAAGTATAAATTCCCAAAACGACCCTCCATTTGACCAATTTTCTTTTTTTTCTTCCAGAAATCGAAACCGAGACCTCCCACTATCAAACCACAGCGCTCACCACTGCGCTAGAGATGAGGGAGGTCGTTAAACTCAGGTCCACCCATGAAAACGCGACTTGACCGACCCGTAAAGCCGCGTTCCGTTAGCATTTTACGGTTAGTCAGCGTCGTTCTACGGTCAGCATGTGTGTAGTCGGCTTTAGTCAATTGTATTATAGACAAAATAAATCACATAAATGGCAGCACTGAAATCAGCTGATGTTTTATCTGTTGACAATGTTGACTTTGGCAGTTTCAACTTTCACAAGCGCAATAATTTATTCGCGCCAAAAATATCGTTCTTGTGAATTGCGACGGCATTGTAATTAATGTTTATAGTTACTATATAATTGAAGGGTGAGTTTGTCATCTAACTATGTATTAGTGTTATTGTAATTTTCATGTATCTATTGTAAATTCCATTCAAATGATAATAAAAATGGTTTGTGTAAAATTACTAGGACAAATTACAGGGTTGCCAACTTAGCGAATATCCGTCATGTCGTCTACGAATTTGTGTGTATTTGTGCTTCGCATATTATATGAACTTATCGATGCGTGGTATCAAACATAAATGTTACTAATCAATCACAAATGTAATTTTGAAACGTATGTGAATAGTTTACGTGATAGGAAAAAGTTAGATATTACTTTTTGTTTGGGGATGCTATTTTATCGTGTCCCTTGTTTCCCCCTTTATTTTGTGACGCTGGTAATGCAAAGTAAAAATGGTTACTTCTAACAAACAGTCGGATAAAAAAGTCGTGAAAATGACCGATCAAGACAATAGTGAAGTGGTTCCTCAAAGAACACTACTAGGTGAAGTCAACGAACAAATAACGTGTCCCTTGTGTCGAGGTTACTACATCGATGCCACTACTATTGTCGAATGTTTACATTCATTCTGCCGTAGTTGTATTATAAAGCATCTGCAAGTGAAAAGCTACTGCCCAGTTTGTGAAATGATGATAAATTCCGCTAAACCTAACATCAAACTCGATAAAGCTCTGCAAGACATAGTGTATAAACTAGTGCCTGGTCTGTTCCAAAAAGAGATGGAACGCCGTCAACAATTTTATGCATCTAGGCCAGGTCAAGCTGCATCTGCTACACCAGAACAGAGAGGAGAAGATACAGAAAGAATAATTTTTAGTCCTGAGGATGTGATATCTTTTTCCTTAGAATATGCTGATATTACTGATGCTGACAGTATATCCAGCAAATCTTCAGACAGTAATGAGCCACCTTCCACACTGACTACTAGGAGATTTTTGCAGTGTCCTGCTGTTGTGAATATAAGTCACTTAAAAAAGTTTTTGAGTATGAAATTTGATATTGATAGCACACAGTTTGCTATTGACATATTATACAAAAGAGTCCCACTACCAGATTATTATACCCTTATGGATATTGCTTACATTTACAACTGGAAAAGGAATGAACCAATGAGATTTTTTTACCAAATAATTGATTATGTTGCAATCCGAAATAGATTATTTGATATCAATAGAAAAGGAACCCATTTTCCAGATAGAAAAGCTAGCCCTACAAGTACTGAAGATACAAATGTAAGTAGTCCTGCTCCAAATGTAAATGATCAGGGTTCTGAAGCTTCCTCTGGTACTGACAGCCCGATGCCTGATGATAATAATACCAAAAAAGCAAGTGACACTACAAAGAAAAATGAAGCACCAGGAGAGACAGTGAAGGATATAACTACACAAGATTCCACTTCAGCCCAAGCACCAGGATGCTCTTCACCAGTTAAAAAGAATGATGATGAGGTGGAGAAGTCACAGTTTTTAAATTCATTTGAATTAACAGCTAAAAGTACTTCCACCACATCCAAGTCACCAAACAAGCCTAGTCCTACTGAAACAAACACATTACCAAAAGACAATCCAAATAAATCCTTGGCTGGTGCAACAAAAACTGATGATAATTTAAAAAGGAAATTTGAAAGTTCAAAAATTTTACCTGAAATGAAGAAAATTAAAATAGAGATAGAAAAGACAAAAATACCCTTACCTCAAACAGGTACCAGTGGTTCAGGTACTATTAAAATATCTAATTTAAATGACCATTTCCAAAAACCAACAGTTGAATTAATTGATAAAGGAAAAAATGTAGATGTAACCCCAAAACCTAACCTTGCTAACACAAGTAATAATGCTCAAACATTGAATCAAATGCCTTCAAAAGAAGTTAAACCGCAGCAGTTTCCTACTTTAAAACAACATTTAGATAGTCCTGCACAAAAAAGGTCTGTGGCAGTGCCTCAGACCATCTCGTCCCCCAAACGTAAACCATCTGATGCTTCTTCTTCTTCACAGCCCTCCCCATTAGTGCAGAAAACTGTATCTCCGCTTAAACTCCAAATACCAAAGCCTGACACACCATCAGCTAATGTTAAACATGTTGAGCTTCCCAAACCTGTTACAAAGAGAATGCCTGATCTTAAGCCTAGTATACCTGCTATACCAACAACACACAATAAGGGACCACCAATTGGAAAATTACGAATGGATCTCTTAGCTAATAACTGTGATCCTACTATTGATAGAAGCAAAATATTGTCACAAGTTAAAACATCACTCCCCACATCTAACACACCACCATCGTCAGGTGATCCGTTAAAGTCACTGTTTGATTCATGTAAAATCAATATACCTTCATCATTGTCTATTACTTTGACTGATCAGAAATTAGATCCTCGCAGCCCCTCTGACCCTAATAATTCTGACCCAAAAAAGAATATTGTAAATAAAAACCTTTCCACAGCATCTACTGCCAGTACTCATAAGGTTCCTAGTCCTCCTGTACATAACTACATAGAGATTCTTAAATTGCCTGATACTGATTCTAAAAAACCAAACAAACCAGAGACTAATACTGATAAAACCAATGTGTCTAACAAATCAGACAATAATACAGTACCTTCAAAACCACCCACTAAATCATCTGAAACTTCTGCAAAGGGTCCTGTTCCTAATTTGAAACCCATTTCTGATACTAAATTAGGTAAGCAGACTGGTAATTTTGCACAACCAATTACATTTCAACAAACATTTGAGCAACAACTCCAATCATTACAATCAGACAAAAAGTCTAAATTGCCTAAAAACAAAGCTCAAGTTCCCAAGTTAGTACCAGCTACACCAAAATCATTCACTGCAGCTAATAAACTGAATAACACCATTGCTAAACCAAATCCAACAAATGTTGGCACTATGGAAGGTAAAGCACTTGCACTAGATTTGTCTACACCACATAATATTCAAAGTCAATTAGGACCACAACACACTAAAGCTTTTGAAACAATGCAATCAATAGCTAATTTAGCTAAAAAACAAAACATCCCTTCAAAAGCAGTTCCAATGCCTATAGCTCAAGCAAATAACTTTACAGGATTTTCAAACAGGAGCATTCCGAATAGTGCTCCACCACTGAGAGTACCATCTGCAAGTACTACTATAAATCAATTAAAACTTGATAAAATGAATGCTAATGGATCACAAGCAAATCCACCTCGGCAAGACCCTAATACACAAAATAATCAAATTAAACAGGCAAACAATGCAAGCCCCACTATTCCATCACCAAATTACTCTCACAATACATCCAGTGCAGCTCAACCTTCACCACGATCACAAACTCGCTCACCAAGCTCTTCCCCTAAGCTAGTCATTGCAGAGGAAAAGCAAGCTAATAGTGCATCCACAGAACTAAACATCAATCAGTCAAATCAAATTACAAGCACACAATTACCCAATACGAGCACACCAAAGATTGAGTCCCCCAAAGCTTCCCCGGGGCCATCTAAAGCTGGGGTTAAATCTGTTAAACCACAAATGCCTGCAAGCAAGGTGACAGGCATAAGACAACCCATAACTCCCACAATGAATTCTAATCAGCCTATAAATTCTCCAGCTGACTATCTTACACAGCCTCAAATAATATCTCATGCCCATCGAGCTATGCTTAGACATCAAATGGAAATGCAAAATGCATGGCTGAAAGCTCAGAGACAGTATGATTTATTCAAAAGTATGTCTAATATATCTCATTCAGCCCAAAGCGATTTTAATAACAAAGATAAACAATAATCATAAAACAGGGTTGATCCCAAGTTTACAGCATAATTTTATTGTAATTATTATTGCTGACAGTTTGTATTTCGCAACAGTGTGAATTAACTAAGTTAGTTATTATTTTTTGATTATAATATAAACTCGCTAATGTTTTAATTCATTGATTGTGTTTATTATTTTATTTGTGTGTGTACAAATGTGTATAATCTAAGGAATATTTTTATAACTTGTGACATTGAATGTATAACAGTTGCAGTATGCATTTTTATAAATTATTTAATTTACTATATAATTATATTTTCATTTTTAAATTTATGATACTAGATATGTAAGAATACGAAATATTATTATTTTTTGTTGTTTTATTTTTAAGATCAAGTAACAATTTTGCTGTATTTCTTTTAATTTAATTGAATAATACATAAACATTAATCATGTGTTAAGTTTTATGATTTGGATCTTATATAAGATTAGGTTAGTTAACTATTGTAGGACCAAACCTTGGTTTTATATTTTAAAATGTGATGTTTAAATAAAATACTTTTCATCATAATTGTATTTTCTTTCATTACATTGGTATTGACTACATAATTTTGCAAGCCAAAGGTAAAATATATTCTTGATTTGTAAAGTAAATATTGTATTCATATAGGACTATATTTTATAAATAATAATTTTCAATTACAGATGGCGTCGCTGCAAGCAACTATTCCTTTCAAATCCCGCAAACGAACTTACTATAATGAAAAAATAATCAAATCTAACAATGAAAATGAAGACATTTTCAATATTGACATTTTAAAAAGTCCTTTGAAAAGGAAAATAGAAGACAATGTCACAGAAGCTAACTTTACTAATGGTTAGTGGTACCTTTCCATCTAAAAGATGACTATTGTTTCTTTCGGTGCTTCTATGAGACCATGGACACACATTGTAGTGAACTTATCATATTTACTGAACTTCCGAACTATGGAAAGAAAACGAATTTCCAATACTGATTTACAGAAAGCCACTGTTGACAGCTAATTGTAATGTACAGGCTTTCACAAGAAAGTATTAGTATAAATCCTATTTTAACATTAAACTTATTTATTGGTAATTTCAAATGAAACATATTTTTATCTTTCAGACATTTGTTCCGCAAAGAAAATTTCCAGAAAGGAGAAGAACTCTATAGATTCCCTGAATATTGAGTAAGTTTCCTACCATATAAAAGTTCTTTTGATATTCTTTATTGTTAGGAAAGGTCGTCCTCGATCGATCGATACCACTAGTTCCTCCAAACTTCTACAGCAAGCGCTCTAAACTTAATGTAGTCAAACTCAAAGTCATACTTTTTTATTAAAATATACTTATTATAAGTGCTTTCGAATCGTCAAGTTAGTGTTGCCAAAATCAGTCTTGGTCTTGCAGTCTTGGTCTTGTTCTTGCATTTTTGCAAGACCAAGACGAAGACCAAGACCGCCTAAATTTAGCAAGACCCAAGACCAAGACTGACCGTGCAAGATTTGAGCAAGAACAAGACTAAGCATGCGAGACTATTGCGTCTTGCAGTAACTGCAAGACGCAATAGTCTCGCAGGCTTAGTCTTGAAACCACACTCAGTCCTGAAACCACACTCAGTCCTAACTGTTAGGACTGAGTGTGGTTTCAGGGAGTATAAGGATCGGGTATACGCTTAGGAATTCTATGAGACTCAAAATAATATTTATTATTTATTATTTTTATTATAAAAATAATATATTGAAAAAAATTTGGAAAATGGACTTATATGCATTACTAACGAATAACAATACCATAAACATATATAGCGAATGAAAATATCCATAAGAAAAAAGAGTGCATCCCTAGTTTTGCTCATCGGCACTTTAATAGTGCGCGGCGTCTTGTTGTCAGCATCATCAAAGGTCGGATACTGACTTGTCAAAGAAATTTTGCAGATATTCGGAAGTACAAGGTCAAGATACACGCGCCGGCGGCTTCTATTGTTATCGCATACAATCGTCGCCGCCGCGCCGCACGCACAACATTGGACACTGTTCGATTGCCGCAACAGAGTACATGTTAAAAAAAAAAAATAGTTTCCGGGTGCTCAGAATGTACACGAATACATTATGTTGATCTCGCAAGGAATATTGTAATTGGATAATGGTAACTTCAAACCCCACCCGGTGTCAGTTGATTTTTCGAATTTCTCAATAAATGTTCAGCCATTTATTAATTTGGTTGGTCTTTACTATGGCTATGTTAATTCAAGCTCAAAATGTACTTACACTGTTACGTTGTTCTAAGATCTAAAGTAACGTTTAATAAGTAGCGATAGGCTAATAGGTAAATGCGAGACTTGCGAGACTCTTGCTGCAAGACCTGCAAGACCAAGACCAAGACCAAGAGTATTGGCGCAAGACGCAAGACCAAGACCAAGAGTATTGGCGCAAGACGCAAGACCAAGACTGGCTCAGTCTCGTCTTGTTCTTGCATTTGGCCAACACTACGTCAAGTGAATGGTTCTTAATGCCAATAAATTTTATGACATAACAATCTGAACAAAGAATTAATAATAGGAAACGAGCTTGTTAGTGAGGTGTATGTTAATGACTTTTCCAGTGCATTTCCAGTACTTACCTACTGTAAAATGCGTCTTAAGAACATACCTATTAAAGTCCATGTTTATTTCACAGAAAGACACAATCAGTGAAACCTCTTGTGAGTAGAGAAAGAGAAATAGAATTTTTGGAGAATTTTCTGACTGAACAACTTGACAAGGAACAATCTGCTTCTATATATGTTTCTGGACAACCCGGTACAGGCAAAACTGCAAGTTTAACATACATCTTACAAATTCCAAAGGTAGAGTATCAAAATAGCTTAAGTATGTGTAGGTATTGGATAGAAGCAGGCGTTACTTTGCAAAGTCCATGATAATTAAAGAACTAGAAGTTAAATTCGCTATAATCCGTGACAATAGGTCAATCTATGTGGTACAGTTTGTATCCCGCACTTAGGTATAGCCCGCGATGTTTATCACACCACAGAAATCTTCCAAATTGTTCCCAACTAGGGATCCCGGCCCGGTATTGGCTAATACCGGGATCCCGGACTTTTTTCGTCCGTTTTCAATACCGGTATTGAAATGTCTAATACCGGGATACCGGTATTGGTGACACTATAAACGAAACAGTGACTATTGCATATATTTCTTGGTACATGCAACTGATTTTTATTCGGCTAAGTTTAAAATCTTAAGCACATTAGCTCAATAAGAGCACCTTAAAACCAGGTGAATGAAGAAAAGTCATTTTTGATCACTCAGAGGGAAAAATTAGTGTTTGAATTTAGAACCCTGTGGCTTGGCATTTCTATTTCATTGACTCATGAAACGTTCTGAAATCTGTTTTTTATCCAATGCAATTTTTTTATTATGATTTGTTTTCTTTTAAAAAATAACCATTGAAGTTTTAATTAATTTGTGGTTTGACTAAACTATCGTATTTTACGAGTGTAAATATGGCATTTCTTCATTGAATTTAAGCAGAAAAGTGCTCTTTTGGAGTTAATGTGGTGAAATTTTTTTTAATGGAAAACTGTTTTTATGGTGCAGTTTCCTTCAGAAAAGACTAGTTTTAAGCTAAAAACAATCTATCTAATTTTAAGTTGTTCCCAATACTGGGATCCCGGTATTGGGATTCCCAAGGTGTGTTTCACTCCGATACCGGAACATCTTCAGGAGATGTTATAGCGAGTTAAACTTCTAGTTCCTTCAATAAATGTATGTACTTATACATCACCATTTCCCTCAGAATAAAAGACCCATGAAGTTTATATTAAAGATTTAGTGGGGTTACAGCTATGGTTGTACACTACCCTTGCTTTATAGAAAGGTATGTTAGGTCATAAGAACAATATTATTTAATGTTTATTCACTTCTCGTTTTAGATACAAGATGGATATAAGCAAGTGTACATAAACTGCACGATGATGAAATCGGCGGCTAGCATATACTGTAGGATTTGTAAAGAGTTGCAGCTGACAACTTCGGGCACGAGCGAGAAAGCTTGTCTTAGCTCTATTGAAAAATATTTGTTCAATAGAAAACACAAGCTTATGTAAGTAACTGTGTATTTAACTATACCTTAACTGTTATACCATAAACCTTACCATACCAATTATAGGTGTTTAGAAATTAAAAATATTTTTATATAAAGGATACAAAACGTTTTAATAGTTCTATTTCAAAGCTAGGATAGAAAATTTTCAAAAGAATAAAGATATACCATCTATCTATACGTCTAGATCTGGATGAACTTTACACACACCACATATATATTATAGTCTGGAGTAACACATAAGCTACTTTTTATCCCGGAAAACACGTGGAAGAAGTCGCGGGCATTAGCTAGTCATGTATAAAAAAATGTAGTAAAAATGTTATTTTGAAAACAATTTTTAACTATGTTTTTTTTTTAAATAATTACAGCCTACTCATCTTAGACGAGATAGATCAACTAGAAAGCAAGCGTCAATCAGTACTGTACACCATATTCGAGTGGGCATCAGCACCAGAATCTCGACTAGTATTAGTGGGGATTGCAAACGCTTTGGATTTGACGCAGCGTTCGCTTCCAAGACTACAATCTCGGGCGGACCTTAGACCTGTGACGTTACACTTCCCGCCCTACACCAAGCAGCAAATCATCGATATATTCACACAAGAGCTAGTCGCTGAAGACACCACTAATGTGTTCTCGCCTGTTGCGCTACAGATGCTTGCAGGTAAGCAGTTTCACGTTAAGCCACGATCACACTTGTGTTATACTCACGTAAGTCGCTTTCATGAGTCGCGAGCATTAAATAGTCTATTTATTAATGCACTGCGAAATGCGAATGCGTAACAGACAGACACACTTTCACATATAATATTAGTATGCATATGTTAATTAATACAAGTATGTGTGCATTGCAATAAACCAACAAACATTGTGAATCTTAGTTTGCCCGCTGTTTGTAATAATTTCTCTTTTCGGGCGTAATAGAATTCAGTGTATTTTCCTGCTCTTGTGTTCGCTTCTATTCCTCAGCTTCAAGGATCGTGACTCCCTTGAGACAAAACTTCTATCACAGTTCTACGCCATATCTAAGTTTTGAATGCTGAAAGGCATTCGAATGCTTCTTTAATTTGGTCATACCTACATCTCATGCCACGTCCGTCGTCCGTTTGATATCTCTTTTCTGTAAACCTTTCCAATTTCTTTAAACTATATGATTTATTGGAGGAGGATTTATCGAGGACTGCCTCGTTGGTCTAGCGGTTAGCATGTTCGACTACGCCTGACGAGGTCCCGGGTTCGAGTCCCAGGTCGGGTCATAATTAAGTATTGGGGTTTTCTGGCTAGAAATTCTCAGTACTAGCCCGGAGTTAGGGAGTTGGCGGTGTTTCACCCCCGTGCCTCGTAGAGCACGTTAAGCCGTCGGTCCCGGATATTATCACTTGATAATAGTCGTCCAAGCCCGCCAACCCGCATTGGAGCAGCGTGGTGGGTCTAAGCTCTAATTCCCTCTCTCCTATGAGAGTGGAGGCCTGCGCCCAGCAGTGGGACGTTAATGGGCTGTAGTGATATGATTTATTAACATCAGTGTCCAAATACTTTACAAAAAAAAACTGTTTTAGCTAAAATTGCTGCCGTATCTGGAGACATGCGACGAGCTTTAGACATAGGACGGAGAGTTATCGAACTCGCAAGACGTAGTAAATTCACCGAGAATCAGTCAGTAGATGATATGATGAAGGATTCCTCAGTCACCGTAGAACTTAAGCAAGTCCTAGAAGTTTTAAACGACATCTATGGTGGATCTAGGCAAATTGAAGCAGACGTGGAAGACGGCTTACCGATGCAGCAAAAATTGATACTGTGCAGTCTTATGTTGATGTTGACTAAGGGAAAAACCAAGGAAATTCTTATGGGAAAGCTCCATGATGTTTATAAAAGGTGAGTTTTATTAGGGTTCCGTAGCCAAATTTGGCAAAAACGGGACCCTTATAGATTCGTCATGTCTGTCTGTCTGTCTGTCTGTCCGTCCGTATGTCACAGCCACTTTTTTCCGAAACTATAAGAACTATACTGTTGAAACTTGGTAAGTAGATGTATTTTGTGAACCGCATTAAGATTTTCTTACAAAAATAGAAAAAAAACAATAAATTTTGGGGGTTCCCCATACTTACAACTGAAACTCAAAAAATTTTTTTTCATCTAACATCTTTCATACGGGGTATCTATGGATAGGTCTTCAAAAATGATATTGAGGGTTGTAATATCATTTTTTTCTAAACTGAATAGTTTGCGCGAGAGACACTTCCAAAGTGGTAAAATGTGTCCCCCCCCCTGTAACTTCTAAAATAAGAGAATGATAAAACAAAGAAATATATGATGTACATTACCATGCAAACTTCCACCGAAAATTGGTTTGAACGAGATCTAGTAAGTAGTTTTTTTTTAATACGTCATAAATCGTAAACATAGGTTTGTACGGAACCCTCGGTGCGCGAGTCCGACTCGCACTTGGCCTATAATAAAAATATTTCAAATATAAACCTTAAAACGAAGGCATTAAAGTTTAATTACGAATATAATATATTTATATTTAAGACCTTTTGTCTTCGTAACAATGCTAGGTGTCGCCCACGGTTACACAGCACTTATTAATAAAACCTTAAAACTAAGGTATCAAAGTTTAATTACGAATGTACTGCACTTAAGACCTTTTGTCTTAAGAAGAACGGTGTCGATCTCGCGTATTCCACATTTTTACCCCCTACCAAAAAGTGCTCAACGCGCCTAAAGAAGTTTTCACTTCAAAAAGATTTGTTTTTTTTTGTCAGGGTGGCGAAGGCGCGGAACATCGCTCCGCTGGAAGTGGGCGAGATGGCGAGCGCGTGCTCGCTGCTGGAGGCGCGTGGCGCGCTGCGCGTATGCGGCGCGGGCGGTGCGGGGGGCGCGCGCACACGCCGCCTGCGCCTGCAGTGGGACGAGGCCGAGCTCGGCGCCGCGCTGCGGGACAAGCCGCTGCTCTCCGCCATACTCGCCGACTGCAGGTGCCTCACCTCTTGATACTCGGCGTTACAGGTGGACGCGGCGGAGCGGCAACGTCGCATACGCACCAGTCATACTCTCCGACTGCAAGGGCCTCACACCCTGATACGCAGCACTACAGGTGGACGCGGCGGACCGGCAACGTCTCAAACGCACCAGTAATTAACAATACTCTCCGACTGCAGGTGCCTCACACCTCCTGATACTCAGCGTTACAGGCGGCCGCTGCGGACCGGCAACGTTGCACACGCACCTGCATATTCTTCAACCATTTATTTTACTTTTGACATAAGCACGCCTATGAAGTGTCATAATTATTGACATGACATGACATCGACAAAAAAATTTCAAAACTCCATCACCACCACCATCGCCAAACATGTATGGTGCTTAAAAGACTATCAAGAAAGCTAGCGTTGCAGCTCCGTGAGTATTTTGAAGAGAAACTTCGTACTGGTAATTACTAGATGAGTACGAAATATCGGATAAAAGGGCACGTCACTTCACTATTATAAAAACGATATGCGTGGAATATTGCATTTTTTTGTTGACGGTTTCCTGTCAATAATTATGACTCTTCTTCATACGCGTGCTTATGTCAAAAGTAAAATAAATGGTTGTACAAATATAATTGGGGTAGTAATGAGGTGTGACTTAAATAACTTAATTGGATCTAAAATCACTTTTATGTGTGTGAAGATCATTTTGATGTAAGTATTAGTATTGGGCTCCTAGTTCTTTATATCTCGGCTAGGACACTCGAGTAAGGGACGGCAATCGTTTTGCGTTAAAATACTTAAACTTAAATAATGAATTTCTCAGTCATTTATGGATGGATTTTAAAAAAAACCACAGATGTGTTAGTTTTGCTCTGTATTTTAATTTCATTGCGTAAAAAATATATTAAAAAAACTTAATGAAACTTCTCCATTTAAAACGCTTGTACTGAATTGTGACTCTAAATATTTATAAGAGCATTTGGGTTCATTTTACTTTGACGCCAATGTGATCGAACGCTCGATTACGATCCATCGAATTTGCATTTTAAAAACTTAGACTAAGTGTACTGTTGAATCCACATTTTTTACAAGTAGTATTTAATAACATGACATTTACATATTGATGTGTATGTATATTTAATCATGGCATCGTTATATTTTTTTGCTACATTGCCTGTAGAAAGGAAAGCTTCCCAATTATTATGAACAATTTCATTTGTTCCTATGATTTTGACTTGCCTTATTTCTTTAGGTTTTTTTTTAATTTATTGACAGTGTTGCCATTGTATACAAATGTCTTAACTAAATTCCGAGGTCTAAAAATGTGCAAACCTTTTTGAAGCTAGAACCTTTTTGAAGAAGCTATTTGAAAATAGCAGAAGTATAGCAAACATTTGATTAGCTTTTAATTTGATTTAGATATCTGTTTTCTTGAATAGACACTGCATTTATTTGACCTATGTATTTTATTATTATATATCTACAGTAATAATATTATATTATAGTATTATGTATTCGTTGTTTTAGGATAATTTACGTTTTGTATGAGTGAATGTTGTAAGTTATTATAGTGGCTATAACCACTAACTGTTAGTGTTTGTTAAGTGTATATTGTTTGACATTTAGGGTTATAACGAGATTTTTACTGTAGGTTAAATATGGAAACCAAATATCAACTTTTTAAAAGACGATGGACATTGTTATTTTAATTGCAAAACCTAACTCTGTAATGCACTTACCAACGAGTTGCTCTCTGGAACTAATATAGATATGCATGAAATGATTTATGTTTCTGACAAGGCTGGGTAGGTACGTATTCGAACGACTGTGACCTCCAACGCAAAATGCTCCTAGACGTCGTAATGCATACAATGACTCGCAAATAATGTAACAACTTAAGCAAAAAGTGGCGTAGTAAGACCAAGGGGAAACCAATTGCGTGTTTTCGCATGTTAGAAATCCCCCTCGACCCACCAAAGAGACTTTAAAATACGATGCGTATTTGCTTAAGTTGTTTGCTAGTCACAGTATAAGAGAATTGTATGACAGTGGGACACTCTTCAGAAGCGCATTGTTCGGCTGCAATGTGAGGTACTTCATAGTTATTGCAAATGTTCAGTGAACGTTTAGACTTTCTAGCGTACGGATGCCTTCGTATTTTGCGTCTGGTCAAGCCTTTTAGTATTGGTAAGCCTTGTAGTTTCAATGTATCAATATCGGTAGGCCACGATTACACTTGTAAGTTTTTACGTAAGTAACCTTGCATGACTATACGCGACTTACGTAAGTAAATCTTACAAGTGTAATCATAGCAATAGGTACTTCATTAATACAATTTTTATTATTTGATAAGCGCAACTTGCGCAAATTGTGTTGTGTGTTCTTAATTTTTATTTTATTTTAAGTAATTTAATATGTTAAAATTGTGAAATGAGGCCTGACATCTGTTTAATATTATGTACTATGTTCTAGTGTTTTATGTTTGAGTTGTATTACGTATTAACGGTGTTTAAGTACTGAGTGAATTATGTGTATGTATGTGATTTACATATTTTTAAGACTTAACTACCTATTAAAACTAAGCTATTAAATTAATCTCAATTTTTTATTTATATCCGACTGCGGCTAAGGGTTATTATTTTAGTAGTCTATATGTATGTATGTATGTATGTATGTTTGTGTTTATGTTCCACCGTAGTGTCTAAACTACTGAGCCGATTTTGATGAATGTGTCAATCATCATGTGGCATAGGTTACATTTTATACAACAAAATCGATATCACGATTTTAACACCCAAAAAGTGGACGCCTCTGAAATGTTTCTTCATAATCGGGTTACATTTTTTAATTACATATATTAATTATTATTATTATTAATTATAATATAAATAAATAAAAATAATAAATAAATATTGTTAGGTACGTAAGGTTGCGGGTAATTTGAAGAAAATGCAACGGCATAACAATTTATTCATTTATTCTAATATTATATAATTAAGTTAAACCTATTTTGTGCAAAACTTTTTTACAAGATAGAACGACTGACCGGGACAATGATATAGAGTCAATGAATCAAAATCTCTGACAGGTCACGCAAGCACACTAAACGAAATAACCGTTTAGTAGGTATTTGTTTTATTTAATTAATAAATAACTTAAATAGAGTTAGCCACTTGGTTTTGTACAATATCAACCATCTAAATGTCGTCGCTCACATTTGCCGCAACGCTAAATCACAGCTACTCGTGATCGTAAAATTAAAAACAGCTAACCAATCCGTGCGTCAACTATTTTGTTTTGATATTGAAGTATTTACAAACCGTAGCACTTTCATTAATAGGGACGATGCCTATATCAAGAATAAATTATTTCTACCTGATTATTAAATAGAGGTTCTTCCAAAAGACCTAAAACTTACATCCTCGGTTAGTTTTAAGTTTGATAACCATTTTAAAATATTGATAAAATAAAAAAAGTGCGTTGAAATTTGATGACGTCCCAACTGTGAATTACATACAACTTCCATACTAGAAGTGCGTTTTTAAGTTTGATAAAAAGTTGCTGATTTGATTGAGTTGTCATCATCCCTATTCAAAATAAAAAACGTTGAATATTGACGTCTTCAAAGCGCACTTAGACTTTGCCTAGAAATAGATTCGTAAGAGACAAATCTGGTTATTTTTAACTCAACTAATTATACAATATACGCTCTATTTCTCAGCCTGCGTTGTACCATAGAGGATTGCTACGGTCACTGAATATCTTAAACCACGTTTGCTTGTTGCGATATTTACGCTAAGGCTTCACGATTTAGGGCTTTAATTAATCACTATATCGAGCTGTGCCCGAGTGCTGCGGCGTAGGTCAGTGACGATTTTCATAATTTAGAGGGTGAATTAGTGCGGTGCGGAGTCCTAGATACGAAGACCGGGGTTGCGCGAGCGCACGAAGTTGAGAAGCTCGTCGCTGTCCTCGCAGATGAACGGCTTGACGTGGTGGCAGGCGACGTCGTGCCATTTCACGCCGTCGTTGTAGAAGTTATTCAGGATAGCTAAGCACGACTCGTCGTTGCCCTAAACATAGAAATCGCATTAATTTCATCAAATGTCAAATCAAATAATAGCTATTTATGCAACTGTATCGTAATGAGGGTCATTTTAATTCGAGTGCTGTTTTTTGATACGAGGCTTGCCGAGTATCAAAATAGGATAGTACGAGAATTAAAATGACTAATTACGTACAGTTGCATACAAGATTTTATCTACGACAAGGACGTCTTTATAATTTTTTACTTTATAAATTAATAAAAACCAAAAGTGCCAGAACCCAGAGCCGCTAAGCTATAGGTATCCTATTTATGAAGATAACCATATCGATACAGCTACGACTCATAACGATACAGCTCCCATACAACGAACTGTATCGTTAAGAGAAGCAAACACGAAAGAGGGTTCAATTCGATATAGTTGTCAAATTCGAAATTGGAACTTTTCGATGCTGGAGTAGATAAATATTATAAATGCGAAAGTTTGGATGGATGGATGTATGGGTGGATGCAGTTTGTTACTCAATCACGCCTCAACGGCAGAACGGATCTGGATGAAATTTGCCACAGTGGAAGATTATAGTCTGGAATAACACATAGGCTGGAATAGCACATTTTTATCCCGGAAAACTAAGGAGTTCCGCGGGAACCAAAAACCCTCAATCCACGCGGACGTATAGTCGAGGTCACCAGCTAGTACAATATAACAATCGAAGATTACTCAAACAGATTATGGTTGTTCGTTGCAGAGACTTTGAAACACAGCTGATGCCTGATTGTACCTACTATAAATTGTCGACGTGTCTTTACCGATGGAAGTTTTGCCCAGTCATTAAATTATAATTCACTTGTAAGTAAGTTGGTATTTAGGGGATGACTATAATGGACGAGAAGAGTGAAAAGGAATCTATTTCCAATTAAGACGCAAAATGTTTGATCCAGGAATTAAACTATTAGTACCTACTTTTGTTTGCGAACCAAGGTTAAATGCCTTTACGAAATATACAATGAAAGTCGTTAGTCGAAAGTGATATTAGCACCACCTATTAACACCTACTCGTAGCACTGAAAATAATATCTATTATTGTGATCATTTGCTTCAAATAATGAGAGGTACCTAAATACGAATAAAAACTGTTTTCGGACCTAAAAGCAAATAAATTATCATTAATTTAGAGTTCGCTATATCCTTCATTTTTCCACAAATGGTAGATATCAATGCACCGTTACCTAAAACCGGTCAAGAATCAATTTTATTCCTTTGGCTGTATGAGTAACGGGAAGTTTTCTAATTTATTGGAAAGTAGTTATACTTAAAATAAGGAATTTAAAGTCGCTACCTATACATTTTTAATGCCCCGATATACATATTTAACAGCTAGAATTTTTTTATTGAACGAAAGTTTTTGACTTTATTACCTATTTAATAATTGTCCATTCATATTTTTACCTCGTTTTGTTTTGATTATTGAAACGCTTTCTTGTCTTAATGGGTGTCAGTCTATTTGATACAAATTTTGGCATTAACTTTTATGCTTTTAATAAATCAAAAGTCAATGTTCGTTTTTAAGTTTTATTCCTCACGATAATATAGTATTCTTAAAGTACCTAATTTATTTATCTTCTAAAATCTTTTCATCATCCGTTTTCTTTTCGTCCTTCGCGCTCAATTGGCGGAAAGCACCCTCATTGGCCCTCAGAACCCCCTCTTTTTTAATTATTTTATTTTACGGCCCTGGATTCAAGTCCTTTATGGCCTTATATTTATTGGGAATGTCGTACCACAGAATATAAAACTAGAAAATCATGACATGTTAAAAGTAGGTATATCTTGGATATTCTAGATGGATTCCTATCTGATACAAAAGTAAACCAAACTTTGTTAAATATTTACAAAAGGCGAAGTTTATGCGCGGAAAAGTGTCCAGAAGAAAGATGAAAGATCTTAAATTAACCGACATAAGGGTTGAAACTTACTAAGGGTCCACTGAAGACCGCACTCTGTCCACTGGTAAACGAAAGTCATCCTGCATGGATTTCCACAGAACACGATCATGTGACGCATCCTTCTGTCGGCACCCAGCTACTCGCTTGATATCGTCCGTCTACCTAGGTGGAGGCAATGTCTAACGCTCTGAAGACAACAAATCGCTTCAACTTACTTGAGCGGCCTCCCTGTTATCAGGCTGAGCCTGTCCATAGCCGCCGGTGTAGGACCAGTCGCCGGTGTTGCGTTGCGTGGTTGGCCCGATCTTGGCTCCAGAGCCCGACCAGAACCAGCCGTTCACGTTGGGGGGCTGCAAGTCGGGACGGTCGCAGCCGGCGAAGTTGCATTTGCGGCCCGACGTCCAAATGTATCGAATACTAGCACGCGCTATCTTCTGCTTTACAAACTCATTTTCCTGCAAATAAAAATACATAATTATTTACATTTATTGATACATTTCTTATGTAGTCATTTTTAGGATTCCGTACCCAAAGGGTAAAAACGGGACCCTATTACTAAGACTCCGCTGTCTGTCTGTCTGTCTGTCTGTCTCCAGGCTGTATCTCATAGACCGTGATAGCTAGAAAGCTGAAATTTTCACAAATGATGTATTTCCGTTGCCGCTATAATAACAAATACTAAAAATTAAAAAAATATATATATTAAGGGGGGTCCCCATACAATAAACGTGTTTTTTAATAATTTAAAACTTACTACATGTTTGTACGGAACCCTCGGTGCGCGAGTCCGACTCGCACTTGGCCGGTTTTATTTATTTAAATGTGGTTCATCTGTATGAATCCGGTTATTACCGGAGACTGGATTAATCCGGAGACTGCTTAAGTTCGGAGAATAGATAAATCCGGTTATTACAAATTACAATAACTAACCATTGGCATTGACATCGCAATATTGTTTATAGGATTTATAGGATCAGTCTACCGAAGCCAAAGTGATTAGATAAATCTATTTTACTAAGTATTATTAATCTGCTAAATATATGGGTTAGGTACCTAAGTAGGTTCTAGAGAATAGGAGATTCCCTTGCGAGTGCCGAATATTTTAAACAAGTTTAAATTAATAAAAATATTTTTATTATGTGATGTAACAAAAAAATTGTGCTTTTCGCAATTATTCCTATATCTGTGCTTTATGCCTTTGCTTCGTACCAAATTTCAAGATTCTGAGTTCACGGGTAACCTGTAGGTTTTGATTCCCTTGCGAGTGTCGAAAATTTGCAGCATAAACGGCTGTATCTTTTGATTGCGTTGGCTCAGAAGCTTGATTTTTTCACAGCTCCAAGGGACCGTAGACCTGAGTATATGATATGAATTTCAGCTTGATACCTCATGTGTTCCTTTGAAAAAGGGTCTTGACACACAGACGGACGGACAACAAAGTGATCCTATTTAAGGGTTCCGTTTTTTCCTTTGAGGTACGGAACCCTAAAAATAAAAAAATAATTCAATTATATATTATAGTAAGTTTGGTATTAATACTTATTATGTATGTAATATACCTACATATAGTTGTGAATAGTTTGGTAAATAAAGAATTTATAAGGCTTAAAAAAAAATAATAGAGAAATTAATTTTAATCATAATATACCTAAGTGTCCATCATAATATGAAACGTTAATTAAGGAGCGCTGGCTGTGACGGGAAATTCACCTCCGCTACAACTTACAAGCATCCGGCACTAGAAGTGGGCAACACGGCTGTCGGCCACAGAAGAATGTGTGCCGTGTACCACTTGTGAATCGCGATCGCCTTATGAGTACGTTGGCTTGTAGACAAGTGACGCACTCGGCCATTGCACCCCTTTCACGGGCAGCTGCCTCGCTCTACAAACCTAATCAGTTTAAATTAAGCATCCCGATTAATATGGATGCCTAACAACACTTCTTGCGATGGCCCAGGCCCTAGAATTGACAACAAGTTCCAACACCTATCGTATTACAACGATCTCACTACGGTTAGTGACTATTAAGTCGCTTTCCTAAATCGCCAAATTCTAGGAGTAAGAAATTAAATTCCCTGATCCTGATGGTAATAAAATCTAGGAACTCCCACTAATAAGGAACCGCAGGAGCGACCACTGCGCCAGGATGATCTTAATCAAAATCCTCATCCTCATTAGGAATATTCAATATAGAGACAGCTACATGTCTATACCTATCTTTGATTAACGTCTGTCACGTTGTCTTCCAAGAAAGCAAACATCGTGTGGAAAGCCGCACGTTTTGGTATCTAAGCCTCCAAGGTATCTTTAACCCAGAATAGAGTTATGGGTTATGTATACTAATTGCTGCATATATCATCTAACCAATGAGATGATTATGATGTCTATTCAAACCATTCGACCGTTAAAGCTGTGGGTTAGAACACGATTTATCGCAAAATCCTTTTACCGTCTCAAAAAGGTAATAGGAAGACAAAACAATGATGTTGCGTTCATTGACATGCGATTGCGGTAGGAAGTACACAGAGAAAACTTGCCGCACGAGATAGGCAGGTTTACTCAGGTAGGTACTTCATGCAATTATTAATGTCTAGACCCGGATGATTGCTAACAATTGATTTCCTTACAATAACGTTGCGAAAAGTTCTACGTAAAAGATACTTTATTCTGTGTTTACGTAAATAAAATTATGCTGGTACATTGCACAGTACATAAAAAGTAGGTACTTACAAGACAAATGGAATACCTACCTACCTATCCCTCAAATTCAAAATTCACATCTTTGCAAGGAAGAAAATATTAAGTATAATTAGTATAATCTACTCTCCATGGACACAGATTTGCGTTTTAAGCCTTTACAAAAGATTTCAACGCGTTATTAGAAAACGTCTGAGATGTTTGCTAAGGAAAAGATTTCAACGCGCTATATTAGCTACGTGATCAATGGAGCCATGTATCAAAAGTTTACCTTTTCGCGTATTTTTCATTACAACTTGATTAAGTAAAAATAGAATATAAATTGCCTACTAAATGGTGCTTGGTCTGCCTAATTAAACTGCCTCTAAAAAGAATAATGACAATTTACATACTACAATATTGTTAGCACTAGATGCTCATTAAGGAAAGTGAGCGTATCGTCACGAATCACGATTGACCCTATTACCTTACGTGACGTAAGACCTGTGAAGGGAGTAGGTACCTGTACCAGGTCTAAGTTTATTGCGCTTGGATCATCGATCCGGTTCTATTACATAAAGGTAATAATTATCTGCAGTAAACTTAGTAAAAGTTAGTCGTCTTTAATTTTCGTAAATGGCTTACATAATAGGTGTAAATGCTTTTATTGATAATAATTGAAATTGATACTAATCTCATAATAAGATCTCTCGATAAGATCTTTCTCGTTAAAATTGGACCTGTTAAAGTTTTATTTTAAGTTTAGATAAAGCAAAAGCATAATTAATAATATAGGTTAAACATATTCACGTAAGCATATATACCTAGGTTATATATAAGCACATTTAAGTTATTAAGCATATTTTTTAGATTCACTACCTATTACAACTAGTCACCTAGTGCCTACTACTTTGACCTTTAAAGAACATATTAATATTTTGAAGCTTTCGTTCGGTGGGTCATGTTCAAGAGGTTTTTTTAAATGTGGGGTATAATTATTATTTACCTGTGGGGTCTCTAAAGAGACAGCGTCCATGCAGTGCCGCCTGCAGATGTTTCTCGCGTCGAGCCAGTCTACCTCAAGGTTGCGGGTAGGCGCATGTTCCCAACTGAAGAAGTACGAATGCAGAACTCCGCGCGCGTCGCGGTACGTTGAATGGCGAACTCCTAAACAATGAGAAAAAAAGTCAATTTATGCTAATTGCTAACGGAACATTCGCTGTGGATGTACCTAACATTTTTAATGAATTTTTTGGCTAATCTTAAATCAGTGTACCTAGTAGGAAGATATACTAGGATATAGTGATGCCACCGTAAATAAGGCAATAGGTAGGTTAACTACTAAGAAAATGCTGTAACTACATAAAACCAATAACAAATATGGAGAGGTGAGGTTTTTATCTCCATCGTCTACGATTTATATCTCATAGTAGGTATCTGTTAGACACTTGTTTTAAATCTCAATGATCGAACTAATAGATTATCCACATTTTCATTTGTAAAACATTAGAAGTTATTTTTGAGGAATTCGGAAGTGCTACTAACTTGTCAGCCATAGATATAATCCTTTTATTTAATTAAAAGCGGCATGCCAACCAATGGATATAGGTAATTTCTATAGACAACCAATGGATTAAATAATTAGGTATAAGTAGATATATTAAAATCCCTCGGATCTTTACCTACTTACCTCATATCTACCTACCTTACTGCTGATTCGATCGGCGAATTCGAAAGATAAAAGTCATTAGAAACTCGACAATCTAAGATTCTTCTAGTTCACCCTGAAGTGTTTGGATTGATAATTTTCGGTTCAAAAGGTCATTTTAAATAATATTTTAGCGAGGATAAACTCATTAGATGGGTACTGTTATTTTGCAACTCATCTGCGGCATTGACTCGTGAGAACGATTGCTACATCCTCACTGAAGTTTAGGTATGTCGCTATAGTACAGAATAGGTAATAGTACGGCTATAGTCTACATACAAGTAAACCACTAAATGTTTCAAAAAGAGCGTTCTTATGTTCTCGAAGCTGTATTACGAAATGTAATCTGAACATCATTTAGCTCACGGCTTTACACACAATAGAATGTTCGGTTCACACGTCTTTACTAGCAGTAAATTATGGTCTCATAAAAAACAAATGTAACCTATTCTGTATAATTACGGCGATGCCAAAGAAATAAGAGTGTTATGCAAGTGTATGCAAAGAAACGGCGGCGGTGGGTGCTATTTGTGGGAAAGAAGTAAAGAAGAATCTAGCCCCTTATAAATTACCTAAGCACAATTATCTACATATCTTTGTATTGCTTTGTTTCTCTTTATAAAAGGACAACAATTATACGAAGGACCTTGGTCCTCAGAACTGCGGATTGCAGTCTAGGGTTAACTTAAATGACGCAAGTTAACCCTAGACTGCAATCTCACCCGATGCTAGAATTAAGCGGTGCCGCAGTTAACCTGTATGACAATATGGACTAACTTGGATGATTTACCCTTGTACCGACTGTCCCTGCTTAGGAATTTCTACAAGGCATTTGTTTTGCCAACCGCTTTGCTATAGTCATTTAAATATGGTATCAACAATTAAATTACTATGGATCATCGATGAGCGGATAAATCCTAATTCCTACTCTACATAATATCGTGATAGTTTTTAGGAACTTTTAAGTGAGAAGCGGGTAAATTTAGCATTTAATAGTTATTATCGTCTGGGTATTACGTACCAACCGACTAGGTTCCTACATCAAATCCGCGGAAACTAGCCGGTTCGTGAAAATCCGCAAATCAAAACAATTAGACAAGCCTATCATGGGCAGGCCGAGCAATGGAGCGTCTCTTTCATAACGAGAAAGTGTCCATTGTAAATTGTGATCCCCTCTTTGGCATATTTCGCCTTTCGCGCATTTCTACAAATTAAAATACTCATAGGTACACCGGAAAACAATTTACATCTCGACTCGTCGTTAACATAAACTCAATTTTACGTAATCGCTTTAACGTAAGAATTATAAGCTTTTTGAATCTTTGCATGGGTAAGTTATGAATTATGACACTTTAAAATACATCGGCTTTACTACACATTTCATTATTCATATTAATAATATACATAATATATATTAATTATGTATTATATTTTTCGGTAATAGTTTATGTAACCTCGAGGCATACAGCATACTTTCGGAAGGCGTAATATTTATTATCTATAGGAAAGTGAAAAGTTACGGATGTTATTCGTCATTTCGTTTTGAAGAGAAAGTTGAAGGTAAACATCTCGACCTTACATACGATGACTTTACTCACGATCTGAAAATGTATTAAAAATAATGCGTTAAATTGTAATCAGTCAATAGTTTACAATTTCGCTAGTTAGATTACAATCTAAAGGTTTTTGCAATCTTACGGTGACATACCTATATATACCTACATACTACGACCTACGCGTGCATAGTGCATACCTCATATTATAAGTCTAAACTCTTAACTCATAGTGCAACTAATCGAAGATTATAATAGGTATGAGCACAGACCATACAACCAGGGTATGAGTTATGACGTGATCACGTCATATTACGGTGATTAAAATTCTTACAAGCTCCACGACCAGCTGCAAATATTCTGTGCTGTGCCCCTGTAGTCACTAGATTATTCTGAGCCGCATAATTTTGGATCATCATCATCATCACTACAGCCTATTAACGTCCCACTGCTGGGCACAGGCCTCCACTCTCATAGGAGAGCGGGAATTAGAGCTTAGACCCACCACGCTGCTCCAATGCGGGTTGGCGGGCTTTAACGATTATTATCATGTTAGTGATAATAACCGGGACCGACGGCTTAACGTGCTCTCCGAGGCACGGGGGTGAAACACCGCCATCCCTAACTCCGGGCTGGCACTGAGAATTTCTTAATTGAAAAACAAAATAGGTATTAGGTACCTAACATTTATGCCCGACCGGGAATCGAACCCAGGACCTCGTGATCCGCAGTCGACTATGCTAACCACTAGACCAACGAGGCAGTCTATAATAATTTTGGATGTAGGTACCTATTCTATTTTTGAAAGGGGGAGCATCCAGTAAATCTTCCCATCCCCCTATACAGTATGTACATATATTAGCTACCTACCTAAATTGGATTTAGGAAATTAAAACCCCGAGCAAAAAATCCACACCTTATAATTTTGAAAAATTGACTTGAGTCAATTGGGTCAATTGGGCCAGTCAGGTGGGTGGGTGGGTGAAAATTGTCTGGGTCCCTTCCCCGTCCTCAGATTTGACAAATAAAATCAAATAAGCTAATAATATATAAGTAGGTATGCGGAGCTTCTGGATTCGCGCTGTAGGATATGAATTCCTCGTCATTTTATTTCCTTCCAGGAGCTTTTTACCGAAGCTATTTCGCAGAGGCTTTATGTACGGTTACCACTTATGACTTACTACCTATAAAATCCTCATGAACATCTAATAAAGTAGGATACCTACTACAAGGACTGGCAGTCTAAGTGCTTATGTAGAAGATGAAATACTAGGTAGGTATAATGTACCTAATACCTATGCATGATACGGGTAGGTAATAAATAAGTTTCTCTTTGGTTCACTGACTGCTCTGCTGTGCCAGACTCAGCTATAGGCCGTATCTGCATGCCTATGCGGACACAAAAGCGTTGGTAGGTACTATGTAAGCTAAATTACGTAATATTGTAAACATATAAAAATACGCGTTTTCAAAAGATTCTTTGTTATCATTGTGACCGACTGGTGAATTGTCCTCTATGCGCTCCCACACGAAGCGGGTATGTTGGGAGCCGCCCTAACTTAAACATGTGTAGGCTCCAATGGTACGGGCATATAATATGCGAAGAAACGATGATTTCCCAAAAAAATGCCGAGTACCCCTACAAAACTACGAGGGAGCTGAGATAGAGCCCCAGCCACACGATAGTCCAATGTTTAGCTTTAGAGGGACGTTAAAGCCATTAATTATCATTATTATCTCGCCGATAACAACCCAGGAGCCAGGGTCTGGGAAGAACGACCTCAAATGACAGGGTTCGACCCTGCCAAGAGAAAGAAGAAAGAAAACTCAAGCTAGATACTTATTCTTTGTACCAGCATTTACCTACCTATATATTATTCAACTCTCATAATCTACATAATATTGTCCTTAGTCTCAAATAATTTGAAATGTTAAACAGTTTATAATGTTTAAATTTTTTATATAAAATTATAAAATCCTGACATCCGTAAGAACGTCCTTAACTAAGTAGTTTAATTAACAACACAATGTTACATCTATCTGCTTTTCTACCAGCTAAAGTAAAAAATAATAAATTATGCCCAATTCCATAGTTATTTTAAAGTTAAAAGTTAGGTAGGTCCTACAACGTCAAATGGCCGTTAAGGTAGGTAGGTGGTACTCTACCAATCAATAATTTAACAATTTCAATTATCGGCATTACATAATCGATAGTCGTTAAAAAATCCATACATGGTCACTTAAATAACGTTTACTGGCGATGGTCAATAAAAATGCCGATAGAACGTGACTCGAATAGAAAGGATGATCTCGCTCTGTTACAGAGGATCATCTATTGGAATTAGGCAAAGCAATTAAGCTGCAAGGTGATCTACCAGTCACTACTCACTGCTCACTGCTGGTAATTAGGTACCTACGTAAATGCTGTATGGAAGCAATTGTGCAAAAAAGACGTTCATTACTACAGAACAAAAGACTGTTGCAGTCACGTTACATTAACCTTAAATCCTGTATTCCGAACATGTTTAAAATTATTTTACTAACTAGATTATATACCTACCTAATTTCTTAGCTAGAAAACACTTCTGACCTCGATTTTTTGATTTTTGACCTCGTGTTTCCAGATATCCCATACCTAATATTATCTATATTAATATTATAAATGCGAAAGTGTCTCTGTCTGTCTGTCCCAAGGAAGGACTAATCCTTAAACAACCTTTAAAAATTAAGAAGATCCCGCGCGAATAAAAATACCTAAACAACACGGACGAAGACGCGGGCATCATCTCGTATTAAATAAGAGTGATGACGATGTTAGGTTAGGCTTTAATATTTCAGAGCTTTTGTAAGTAGGTACTATAATATAATGTCCATGATTTCGTCCACGTGGATTTACGATTTTGAACAATCCCGTGGGAGCTCTTTGATTTTCCGGGATAAAATCCAGCCCATACTAAGTAAGGATAAGTCTTATCCTCCGGGATGCAGCCTGTCTCTGTACCGTATTTTACCAAAATCGGTCTGACAGTTGGGCCGAGAAAGCGTTCTGACAGTAGCAGACAGAGGGACACACTTGCATTTAAAATAATTTGTATGGATTACATAATCTAATTCCTAATTTGTCTACCAACTAGCAGATGCCCATGCCCGTAAATAAGTTTTTAAATTCCCACGGGAACTCCCTAATTTTTCGGGTCAGTATGACACTCACAAATCTAGTGGTTCAGTAGATCCAGAGATTACCCCTAAAACCTCACAAACTTTATAATATTAGTACAGATACCTTCCTTTTCATGAAATGACGCCTAAAATAAGCAGTACAAAGTCGTTTTCGCAGTTAGGTATTTTCTTTGATCATTGAAGAATGACGGACTACTTAAGGTTGTTGGTCCGTGTAGTCAAGGATGTTAGGTAAAATCATTAATAGAGATCGACTAAGTACGTACCTATTTAAGTAAGGATGAGAAAAGTAGTAATTATATAAGTAATAATTGTTGTTGTACTTAAGGTTGCTGTGAGGTTTTTGTTATAGCTACATCACTACTAAGCCGGATACAAGACAAACGTTCAAATATCATATTATATCTCGGGAGATGTCGTTAAATCTTTGAGGCAACTTTCTTTGTGGAAATGATACAAAAATCTGCTAATCAAACATCCTGAATTATAACGTGTTTGTCTTACAGAAATGATATCAAGCCATTGCCACCGACAGCGTAAGTACCTAACTGACAAAAACCTAATTTTACAGGAGAAGGTTTTTCTAATAAGGTTTTCTTCTATTTTCTACAGATGTAAATGTATTGTTAGATTGAAAAACAAAAATGATGATGTAATGCTTGTAATTTTGACTGTTTTTCGCAGTCAAAATTGGTTTTGACTTTTGACCACCGTCCTTAGTCAAAACTTCTTTTCACTGTTTTTCGCAGTTAAAAGTGGTTTTGACCGGTTTTTAAGTTTGTCGCTAACATATATACAACTAGCAAAAGAGCAACTTAACCAGTTTGTGTTGTACCTACCTATCAGCTAATTTCTGAGAATGTCGTAAAGGAAGTTAAGAACATAAGTGCCTGAGTAACGTGATAGTAATTTACGTACTGTTAGCGCAACTCCTGGGGTCAGGCAGGGCCAGGCGGCGCTGGGCTTCCGCGACGCAAAGTACCGCCAGTAGGACGGCGGTCGCCAGGCAGCTGTGCCGGCTCATCTGTAGATGAAAACCATTTTAGCAGGAGCAGGAAACTATATTTAAGGGGTTGGTGCACAAGAAGTATCTTATAATGCTTTTGATAAAATAGAAACGATTTAGGAACGAGCTAAGAACACATCCTCAAGTATCGGTCGATCTATGGTCAAGAATATATACCTAGATTGACCGATCTATGGTCAAGCGCATAGATTGACTGATACTACTTGAGGCCCTATTCTTAGTTGATGTCGGTTTATTAATACGGACCCATGTACCTGTATCTATTGTACAGGTATAAATACCTAGTAAGATTGGATTTTGATAGAGTTGTTAAGCTGGTGAGCTTAACAGTTTTGTTAAGCTGTGTGATTTGATTTTAGTGACGGTGTCATTTGATTTTAGGCTCTTTATTACGGTGAGCACGGAAATTCCGAGGGTTGTCAAATGTATAACGTGACTTAAGTCAAATGATTTGCCGTCTTAGTTGAGCTTAAGTTCAAGATAAAGAATGAGCTTTACTTGATAAAAAGTAGAGCTCATTCTTCATCTTCAACTTAAGCTCAAAGTAGAGCAAAATTTTCTTGAATATCAAATTGGATCCTTATGTGTAGAAATGTGTTATGGCGACGAATTATATACTTTATTCCCATTCCTTACTTTTCAATCAATTCTATAAAAAACAAAAGACTCTCTTGATCTGCTACTTTCGTAAGCACAGATTAAATAATAGTGCGGTGGGTAGCAAAACATTAATTAACAAGTAAAAAAATGTTTATGACAGCCTTTTCTTCAAAGAAAGTAGTCATTTGCAGGTCTACTAATGAGTTCGCTTTCTTTTATTTATGCAGTCCGTGAATGCTCGAGGACAATCGATACGTGAGATGAATTTATTTTGTTGTGTTTGTGAAAGCAAAACTCGATTCGCTGACCTCCTTCCTGCATGTTTAAACGTTTGCGTGAAAAGGTGCTCCGCGCGAGAAATCGTCGATTTGGGACGCATTTTATGGTACGGAAAGCTCCGACGCGCGCCACTGATTCTGTAAATTCCGTGTCAAATACACCAATGCAATTTATAAAATATATATATGTATTACTTGTAAAAAAAAATACTATTTGAAAGTATAATAATTATTATTTCCTTTTAAAAAACATGTAAACACTTACTTACCTTATTATTTAAATAACGATTAAAAAAATATTCTCTTAGTAGAGCCCAATGTGCGCATTGATTCTAATAAAGAGACACAGTTAATGATTAAAAATATACAGAATCATAAAATTAATTTGAATCTTTAGGTAAATATAAAATACAACTACTTAAGTAGTAACAGTAATGCAACTACAACTACATATATAGGTATTTAAAGTTACCGGACGGAAATAAACTCATGCTCCTGCTTCAATTTAGGTTGAAAAAACCCGCCTCATTGAATAAACTTTTCTTATCTCAAAAAAAATACAGAAAACGCAAGTTTTCGCGCACTTTTCGGCTTCCGCGAGCTCTTTTGTGGATCCTTAAAAAAGTCACTGATCGTAGTTTATGTTCAGTTTTGTCAGTGGTGCACGTGCGTACCTCTGTAGGTTGTGTGGTGACAGCGATGCGAGCGTGCGTGAATGGTGCGCGTACGTCCGATAGTACGCACGATGTGTGTTGAACGCGACGGTTTCAGAGGAACTGACGCAGGCGCAAGCGTCCTCTCTAATTAAGCCTCCGACATTCATTCACTTTCACTTCACTTCCAATAATATGAGAGAAGATCCGCGCCCGTGCCACCCCGCCTCGTCGACGCGTAGGTAACTGGCTGCACCATTAGAAGACCTTCTGGAGGTCGTAGCCGGATACAAACACGAATTTACATAATAGACACACCATAGTACCTGCACGTTGCCAATTGTATATCACTGAATTAATTACGTACAGTACGGAAACTATTATCAGATTCTGTTGTTCGATAGGTATTAGCTTTTATTGTTTCATTGAGAACTTCCAAATGATTTCTTGCGATAGCATCCATTGAGTTGAGCTTGTGCGTAGAATTCAATTCAAGTTCATTTCATTTTCATTTATGGTAAAAATCAATTGAAAACCAAAGAACTAACTACCTACATCATTAAACCTAATTATGTGGCAGTGATTTCCTCACTAGGATTCCTTATCCCATAGACCCTATCCCTAGGATACCTGCCGCCAAGCAAATACAAAATAGAAGAATACCTACATTGGTATGATATATGGACTAAACGTGGTCGCCCGTCATTCCTCTCAATAGGGCTTTTGAAAAATATTATTTCTGTGTAAACTGGGTGAATTAAATTTTAAATAGTAGTTAAGTAATTATGTATCACATGGATAGGTGATATTTTATAAACTGTTATTTGCATTCATTTGGCTTAGCTTTTGATTTGAGTATAAGTGCATGTAGACCTTAATCAAGTAATATTATCCATACTACTTACTGTTATAAATGCAAAAGTGTCTGTCCTGTCTGTCTGTCCGCATGTCTGTCCATCATTTAAACCGATTTTGACAAAATTTGGAACGGAGATAGATAGCATCACGAAGAACATAGGAGCTACTTGTTATTCTGGCAAACCCGCGGGAATAAAACACCCTTAACCGCGCGGACGAAGCCGAAGGCATCGCCTTGTAATACCTACATAATATTATATATTAATAATTAAAGCCAATTATTTCTTATCAATTATTCATTTATTTCCCAAATTGACCTCGTCGGGAATAAAACCCGGACCTATATAGGGCCTCTCGGATCTATATAGGGCCACAGCGCCCACCACTGCGTCGTCAAACGGTGCCAGTGCAAGATTAAACGTAAAACGGGAGATTTAATCTCGATGTAACTTCAGCCAGTGAAAGTCAACGCTTTGGTTAGCGGTTTTTGCTAACGACGGTCTTCATTTAAATTTATTCCACCTATTAGGTAATCGTAATATTTGAATATTTATGATCCTGTATACAGTATTGCAATCATGCAATGTGCAAAAAAATTTCATGTCTAGAGTTGACCCGAGACAGTAGTTAAATACTTATACTAGCTGATCCCCGCCACTTCGTTTGCGTGGAATAAGTTTTTTTGATTCCCACGGGAACACCTTAACGTTCCGGAATAAAAAGTCACTGACAAAAGTCAGTTCCTCAACTACTCGTATATCCATGAAAAAAATCACGTCGATCCGTTGCGAGTTGCGACGTGATTGAAGGACAAACCAACAAACACAATTTCGTATTTATAATATTAGTATGATATGATCTACATTGAGCAGTCGATTCTTACTTACACATTGCTTAAAAACGTCCATGAGCGTATTGCCATCACCCGATTTTACGTGGTACATTCCTTCCTACGCTCGACAAAAAAGTAAAAAATACTACCAGTTTTTGGTAAGTATAAGGCAGCTAACTTTATTGTATTTCTTGAGCTACCCCAACCACCTTCAAATCCCTCGTAAGTTTTGAAGACATCAGCAAGAAAGATGTAGAGTTGAATTATGTGGCAGACCTTTCTGTACAATCTGCCCCCCGATTGTGTAAGGAAATCGCAATGAGTCATTAGGGGTAAAAGCACGCACTTTTGTCTTTAAGGCTTTATTTAGCCGAAACTATTAAGATGGCAGACACAAATTTATAGTACATTTGTAGCACGTTTATTAAGCTTCTAATCGATATAAAGTTCAATAAGATAACTACCAAGATTCTTTGATTATAAAGCAAACGGATGAAATGATCAGACTGCGTAATTTTACCCCGGCATAGGGGTAAAAGTACGCAATCGTAAGGGTAATAGTTCGCATGTAGGATAGAAGTACAATATTTAGGATTCGTACCTTTAGTTAGGTAATAATAAAAATATACTTAGTATTAAAAAAAGATTTATGTAGAAAAATCAGTACACAATTAAAATAATTCAGATATAATCAACGAAACAAACTTAAATACTTCTAAAAGAACATAAACTAAGATATCTAGCACTTTGACATTGGTAAAGTCAAAAGTCATAAAAAATAGATACTTATTGCAATTCACTTAAGAGGCCGGGGAGCGGCGCTCGCAACTTCTATTTGAACCGCAAATATATATTTGCCGGTATATTGCTATCTCTATTTGGCTGATGACACATGATCGCGTGCAAGCGCGATATCAATATGAGCGTAAAGAGTTTGTTATACATTTTGGTCTTGTTCCGTGAATACCAAAAATGATGAATGAAAAATTGTTGTGTTTTTAACTTCGTGTTGTTATTCTGTAACTTGACAATATAGGCTATGTTCCTGATCAATTAGTACGTGAGATATCGTTGGTTTTATTATGAAACCAATAAGGAGAAAACATGTCATTTATGTCGTAAAAACATGCAAAACGCAATGTGCTTACTTACATTTAATTTTGGGAAAGTATTTTGAAAAAATATTTATCCAGGGACCTAGAAGACAAGTTCAATCATAATAATCGCATAATATGGTGGAAATATTCTCGAATTATAAATAATTTTGGTATTACGTTTGTATGGGCAATACATTCTCCGCCGGCCCGTAAAGTTTTAAGGAGATCAAACACATGTTATATTAAAATTTCAAAAGTAAATAGGAATTCTTATTATCTGAGATACTTAATATGTATTTTTTATTTAATATAATTATATCGAAAATACTATAAGTAATAAGTATACACGATGAAATTTTAGTGGTTTTAAAGCCGCGGCGAGTTGAATCGCCTGTAGCAGTACTACCGACTCCACTTGTTTTTTTTTATTTTTAAAGTACTTACTTTATTAAGTTAGATTTTTTTTTCGAAATAAACTCGTAACTGTGAGAAACATTAGTACCGCTACGCGGCGAAATTCCAAAAAGCTAGGCGATGTACCGACGCTATGGAGGCGCGAGCGGCGTCTGGCGTCCATTAGTCGAAGCCCCTCCCCTCAATCCTTTGACGGCCCGCGCGCCGCCGACCGCTTTCGGCTAGCCGACTTCCGGCTTCAGTTACGCACGTTACGCAACACGCGTCACACGCGCGGTAGGTGACGCTACTTCGGTTTTCAAATACGCGCAAAAATGGATCGCCATTACGAATACGCCAATTTGGAATACCTAAGTATGGTGCAGACTGCAGATGTACGCCATTACAATGCGACAGAAGCTCGACGGCTCTACTTGCAACCGGATGGCTTAAACTCCTTTCGTATGCGAGGAATCCGAAACCCACAAATTCCGTCGAGTTTTACTATCTTAGCTGCAACGCAGCGTTTAATCGACCATGGGCAATTCCGAGCACCAGAGCATGCTCAAGGTCGAGGTCGATCCCGCATGTAGGTACTCGCCGGAGCATACGATGGACCAGCCAGGATTGAGTTTTGTCAGTGGTCATTAAATAATCGTGAATTAAGCATTCTGTGGACTGACGAGTCAACTTTTAATTGTATTGGAATTTTTAACCAGCACAATAAACATTTTTGGGCCTTTGACAACCCCCACGTGATCCGCGAAAGTTCTTATCAAAGAAAGTGCATAAATACGTGTAAATAAGATTGTAAAATTTAATACCTAAAATCAGTGTACCCACCTACTTCGTGAGCTGCAAGTTTTACACAGTACATCATTGCAGTACAATGTTGAACTGAAAGTACATCGAAACTTTACCGAATGTTTAACAGCTGATAGCCAAAGGTGAACAACCAGCCGCGCGCCGCTCGGTTCGTGCGTCACGTGACTCGCCAGTCAGCTGGCGCCTAGCGCTACTAATTGATCGCAAAATTTTCGACATCATAATTTCTCGATTTTTTATTTTTTATTTTAATACTAGGGTCAGGATAAATGGTAGAAATAAATTGTACTGTTAATTCCGAATCACCTCTCTGAGGCCCTAAAACCACTAAAAATTCAGCTTGTATATATCTAAATATTTTACACATCACAGATTACAGAAATCACATCTGAATTTTCACATCACATCACATTTCACATCACTACCATTTCGTATGCCGCGCAAACTTCATGAACCACCTTTGACAACCAATGCACTATATCCAGTCCTCGATGGGTAAAAGTACGGGGGTAATAGTACGCGTACTATTACCCCCGTACTTTTACCCCATTTGGCTGGTAACTACACTAGCGGCACGCTATGATGGCCGGTTTGACGTTTGTCCGCTCATGAAGTTCCGTATTAATTGATAACGACTAACGACTTTGAAGGAAATAATTGTATTACTTTATTGACGATAGTGATGTGCAGAGATTCATAAATTTTATCGAATGTAGTTTTAGGTTTAGGACTCAAAATTTATTTATTAAACCGGGTGTCAAACCGGCCATCATAGCGTGCCGCTAGTGTAAAACAAAGAACAATAGTATAAATTTCAATAATGCTAGGTTAGTATGTAAGTTTGAAATAAATCGTTATAAAACAAAAACAAGGAAAAAAGCTTAGCTTGATAACAACATAAGATTGAGTGTCACCAACTTTTCCGTAGAACACAAAAATACGAATTTGTACCTATAATTAACTTATTGAATCATAATTCGCGGCATACGGCGCGCACCGCTCTCCAAGTGTTGACACTTAATGGCGGCCCAAGCGCGTGTTCTCCCGTCGACCAAGCTCCCCCGCCCGCACACCCTTCACTGAAAAATCGGCATCGTGAACTTTTGCCCACTGCGGACTTTTACCCCGAATAACCTAATCCTTTGTCAAACGGATAATCCGACCTGTTTAAGGAGTTTAGAGATGCCTGCAGTCAAAAAGCATTATGAACTCCTAAAACAGTCAAGTTTTAAGCTTTAAGCTCTCAAATGATAACGATTTGCTTAGACCCTCCTCTCTCTCCTCTCCTCCTCTGACCTGAATATAACCATTTACGTATGCTAAATTACAAGTGCAGAGTGCCCTTCGATTACTGACTCGAGCGGGGTACCTACATGAGCAATAGACATGATTTTTAGCTTACTCATGTCTATTTTAGGCCCACCTATTGAAAATCCATGCATTAAAGTCTCCCAAAGTCTCTACGAGGATGACTTTGTCATCGGCAATCCGAATGTGAGTGATTTAAGTAAGAATTCACCGTTGATGTCGATGCCAAGTCATTTTCAACCCAAAAGCTTAACTTGATGTCTTCCGACGTTATAAGGCGTCTAGAGGTGGGAAAATAGCAATGTTTCGGATCCCTTTTTATGGGTTAGTTTTTATCTAAGCACTCGATCAAGTTACATGTTATGTATTTAGCCTAAGTAGGTACTCAAGTAGGACGATGTGGAAACGTGCTAGATCCATGAGCACATGAGTACCTAGATAAATAATCCGTAGCTATTACTTACTGATGCGGCTCTAATATGCAGTTTGCACAAGTAGATATGCAATGCTTGCAACGACAATACATAATTTATGGCCATTCTATAGCATATCCCCTACTCAGGCTTATTTTGGTTTACCACTCATCGTGATGCAACGTGACCTCTGATGTTTACTTCAAATGTCTACTAAATCTTTTCGACGCAAACATAAAATGTAATCATGATGAGTTCACAATATCACTCAAATTATGTTCAGATTGCGTAACATAATTTAATCATCTTGATCTTTCAACGTTAGATGCTTGATCTTTCAGCGTTAGGTAGGTAGGTATATTACGGTTTCCGTTTGTACATGTAACTATGTATTATGTAGCCTAAATCATCCATTCTACCTACCTACTTACTTATTTAATTCTAATGAACGAAAGCTTTGTCATTAACTTCAAGTTCAGGAAAATCTGATTTTTAATTAAGTATAATGATACCTAATGATGAAGAAAAATGAGCCCTGTACATGAGCAGCACGCGCACTCGTAAGTCGTAACTCGTAATTAGGTAATCCTAACCGGCCAAGTATGTGTCCGTAACAGTAAGTGATCCGTACCATTTAGGCATTTAAGAAATAATAATAATTATTAGTTAAGTACGTAGGTAGGTACTTGGTTATATACTTATAAATTCGACCGCCTAAAACCCAAGTTTTGTGAGTGGATCATTTCGCATGAAAATAAAATTAATTGGAAAAACTTTTTATTGGAAAACTAGAAACTTGAAATAAGTTGTAGAGTTTAGGTGCCTACAGTTTAAATCAGAGGTTCCCAAACTTTTTTTGCTCATAGACCCCTTTCAAAAGTTTGCTGGTTCCGGTGGACCCCCTGCAGCTAAATTTCTATCATATTTCCAGTCGACAAAAAATGTGAAGATAAATTATGAAAATTGGCGTTGCGAGTGAGTTCCAACCACGAAGAAAACATTCTTTGAAAAAAAAAGAGAATTGATTGGTAAATTAATTAATTGATTGTGCTGTGAGTGGATGTCAAAAGTAAAGTTGACCATTCAAAAAGAAGTGATTCCATCTCAAACTTACATTTTTGACATCTACTCACAGCACAAAAACCAATCAATTCTCACTTATTTTATTTAGAAAACTCGGAGTGGTAAAAATAAAAAAATAGTATATTTTCTTGTGTTGTATTTATTCAAATACTATGTAAGTAACTATTAATTATTATTATTGTTATCATATTTTACAATATTATATTAAGTAAGTATAGTAAATCAAAATATAATTGTACCTACAATCAAAATTAAACATTAATAACGTAGGTAACGTAACTTAATGGGAGGGATGTACTTGATGTATTGACAGCAAATTATCAATATTTGGCTTTAGTTTTGTTAGGAATAACCGCAAATCTCCCCGTTCTGTGATATTCAATCTGCTCCTTTTTTTTGTTAAAAGGTTTGTTACGGCACTAAAACTTTTTTCGACAAGATACGACGAGGGAAACGCTATCAAAAGCTTTCTCGCAATTCCCCACAGTCCAGGATATTTTTCGGGTATTTCTGCCTGCAGCCAAAATGTTTGATACCCTCTTTTAAATTTCACCTTCAGCTCCTCATTAGTGCTAAGCTCGACCAGCTCCTCTTGTAATATCACATTCTCCACTTCCGTTTCATCAAATGGATTTATGATCCATGGTGGTATTTCCATTAACAGAATATCTTCAAATCTTATTTTGAAGTCATCATGCAGGGCGATTAAATGTTGAACGTATGTCTGAATATTCTCATCGAGGCATTCTACATGTGACAAGTTTGGAAACTGGGAAAATTCGCGCCGACTAATATTTTGCTTCATAAATTTCAATTTTCCAATAAAAGCTGAAGTCTCGACACGTTGTACTGATTATGGAATATTACAAGTTTTTACAAGTAACAGTCGCTGAGCTTCTTAAATATTATCTGCCTACATTGATAGGTGAAGTCAAGCCAACATTTTAGTTCTTCACTATCGAAACCAGATAAATTTTCGTGGACCCCCGCTTACGAATTGTGGACCCCCATTTTTCTGTCACGCCAACGTAGACCCCCGTCGAGTCTCCCGTGGACCCCTGGGGGTCCACCTGGACCACTTTGGGAATTACTGGTTTAAATAGAGGGTTACCGACTCGTACAGATTATCACATGAGAAAAAGGATACGGATAATTGTTACACAAATTAGACGGATAATGCACAAGTGTGAACGTTCCGTTTTTCCATTAATTTAGGTCGGAGTCTGCGGTTCTCACTGTGCATTGGCGGTTCTTAAGAAAACTGACCTTCATTTATGACAGTATGTACTTACTTTAGCATTGCAACGGCATTGCAACATCAAACATACTTGTGTCTGACATACTCTGTATACAAGGCGAATCAGTGAGTGGATCCCAAGTAGGTAGGTATACAAGTACTTGTATTTTACGGCATTTGATTGGTACCTGTACCAATCAAATGCCGATTTATTTATAACTAGCGGACGCCCGCGACTTCGTTCGCGTGGCATAAGATTTTTAATTCCCATAGGCATTCCTTAATTTTCCGGGATAAAAAGAACCCATGAAAACAAACTCGTCGATCCGTTGCTCTGTTGCGGCGTGATTGAAGGACTATTTAACTTCCTTTGGTAAAGAATTTATAAAAACTCTGAATTATGTATTTGATACTTACAACTTGAAAAACGCCAGCCTTTTACACCAACAGACAACCCCTACGGTAAACGGGTAAACCGTTTGGGGGTAGAATTTTGAAAAACTGTTTCACACGTACTTCTTTACATTATACCGAAAGCCAAAATATCTAGTTTCGTTGTTATAACTTGAAAAATATCTTGATAAATGAAGGACATTCATCCCCTATTTCACCCCTTTGGGGGTCGAATTTTCCAAAATGGTAAAACCCGTTTTCTGCATATCTAACTGAAAGCCCAAATGCTAATTTTCATGGCTATAACTTGAGAAATGAAGGACTTTCATACAAATTTTCAACCCCTATTTTACCCCTTTGGAGGTGGAATTTTTAAAAGCTGTGCCACACACACTTCTTTATTTATTACCTAAAGCCAAAATACCAAGGACCCCCAGGGGTCCACCTGGACCACTTTGGGAATTACTGGTTTAAATAGAGGGTTACCGACTCGTACAGATTATCACATGAGAAAAAGGATACGGATAATTGTTACACAAATTAGACGGATAATGCACAAGTGTGAACGTTCCGTTTTTCCATTAATTTAGGTCGGAGTCTGCGGTTCTCACTGTGCATTGGCGGTTCTTAAGAAAACTGACCTTCATTTATGACAGTATGTACTTACTTTAGCATTGCAACGGCATTGCAACATCAAACATACTTGTGTCTGACATACTCTGTATACAAGGCGAATCAGTGAGTGGATCCCAAGTAGGTAGGTATACAAGTACTTGTATTTTACGGCATTTGATTGGTACCTGTACCAATCAAATGCCGATTTATTTATAACTAGCGGACGCCCGCGACTTCGTTCGCGTGGCATAAGATTTTTAATTCCCATAGGCATTCCTTAATTTTCCGGGATAAAAAGAACCCATGAAAACAAACTCGTCGATCCGTTGCTCTGTTGCGGCGTGATTGAAGGACTATTTAACTTCCTTTGGTAAAGAATTTATAAAAACTCTGAATTATGTATTTGATACTTACAACTTGAAAAACGCCAGCCTTTTACACCAACAGACAACCCCTACGGTAAACGGGTAAACCGTTTGGGGGTAGAATTTTGAAAAACTGTTTCACACGTACTTCTTTACATTATACCGAAAGCCAAAATATCTAGTTTCGTTGTTATAACTTGAAAAATATCTTGATAAATGAAGGACATTCATCCCCTATTTCACCCCTTTGGGGGTCGAATTTTCCAAAATGGTAAAACCCGTTTTCTGCATATCTAACTGAAAGCCCAAATGCTAATTTTCATGGCTATAACTTGAGAAATGAAGGACTTTCATACAAATTTTCAACCCCTATTTTACCCCTTTGGAGGTGGAATTTTTAAAAGCTGTGCCACACACACTTCTTTATTTATTACCTAAAGCCAAAATACCAAGTTTCGTTGATTCAACTTGAGAAATATCTTGAGAAATGAAGGACTTTCATATAAACTTTCATCCCCTATTTCACCCCTTTGGGGGGTAGAAATTTCTAAGATTGTGAATTACGTATTTCTTTATTTTCAACCCGCAGCACATATACCAAGTTTCATGGATATAACTTGAGAAATGACGGACTTTCATACAAACTTTCAACCCCTATTTCACCCCCTTAGGAAGCTACTGTCAAAATTTCAAGTCTCTAACCCTAGCGGTTTAGGCTGTGCGTTGATATATAAGTCAGTCAGTCAGTCAGTCAGGACTTTGAATTTTATATATATAGATAATAATGTTGTTGTAAGTTGAATAATGATACTGGCTACCTCTGTACATGATAAAAACCTCTATCCACCCGGACGAATAGAGACCTCCACTTTTTTGGATGTAACATCCGTCATATCGATTTTGTTCCCGTATAATGTAGACTATGATAACGACGATACCTCGATCAATTGATCAAAAATCAAAATCATTAATCAAAATCGGCTCAGTAGTTTAGGCGCTACGGTGGAACCTACATAAATACACGTACGACATACATATACATGCATGCATACATACATAAACTGCTAATATGCTAACCTTTCTATCTTTCTTTCTAAAATCACAACCGTTCCTTTTGGCTCGGCCCGCCCTCTGCCGTAGTCGAGTAAAAATCGCATGGGAACAGGAGACTTTTTTTTTCAGGAATTAAAAATGTATTTAAGCAAAAGGTTTCCATCGTTCATTTCCGTGATGAAAGCTGTAGGTATGTAGCTGTATTTCTGTACCACTCTGACTCTGAACTTTTTGATTTTCCTAGATTTTCTCTAACTTCTATTCATCTAGTCTTTACGACAGATTCGAGATGGGTATTTCGGCCGTTGGTTCTAGACTATCAGATTACGATAAGATTTTGACCTGTCATAACTACCTACCTACTCAGCACTTTCTCGCTTTCAATGCTTTCTTGTTTCGGTTTATGTAAACATTGAGATAACATGTTCTAGTCTAAAAACTATGTCAAAAGTATACATCCATGTAATACGATTAGGTAAGCATTTGTCTAATATCAATAACAAAAGCGGCACTTCCTTAGAGCTAGCGACGCTCGGGGCGCACTTTCACAGTAAGATACTTAAGTAGGTACCTACCTACTATGTCATAAATATTCACGGTGGTACATTCGACGTTATACTATGCGCCATACTAAAAAGCAAATGTTTGTAAGTAGTACTTTGTGCACCAACACAGGTGACTGTAGAAATTCGTTATTGCGGGTGTGGCAATTTGAATTGATGATGACGCATTAAAAATTGCCTGGTCTAATCTGAATCTGAATCTGGTAAGTAGATATTACGTCACGTTTAGTAACGTGTGAGGGCTCTGGGCAGAAAACTTGTAAGTTGTAAAAAACGTAGGTACCCAAGTAGATACGTTTTTAGGGTTCCGTAGCCAAATTTGGCAAAAACTGAACCCTTATAGATTCGTCATGTCTGTCTGTCTGTCTGTCTGTCTGTCTGTCCGTCCGTATGTCACAGCCACTTTTTTCCGAAACTATAAGATCTATATTGTTGAAACTTGGTAAGTAGATGTATTCTGTGAACCGCATTAAGATTTTCTTACAAAAATAGAAAAAAAACAATAAATTTTGGGGGTTCCCTATACTTAAAACTGAAACTCAAAAAAATTTTTTTCATCTAACCCATACGTGTGGGGTATCTATGGATAGGTCTTCAAAAATGATATTGAGTTTTGTAATATAATTTTTTTCTAAACTGAATAGTTTGCGCGAGAGACACTTCCAAAGTAGTAAAATGTGTGTCCCCCCCCCTGTAAATTCTTAAATAAGAGAATGATAAAACTAAAAAAAATATATGATGTACATTACCATGCAAACTTCCACCGAAAATTGGTTTGAACGAGATCTAGTTAGTAGTTTTTTTTAATACGTCATAAATCGAAAACCGCAATTTTATTCAATCAACTCAAATATTTAAAATAAAAATATTTTTAACTACAGGTTTGTACGGAACCCTCGGTGCGCGAGTCCGACTCGCACTTGGCCGCTTTTTTTACAAGTTTGTTACAAGCAAAATAGCTATTTATGCAACTGTATCGTAATGAGGGTCATTTTAATTCGAGTGCTGTTTTTTGATACGAGGCTTGCCGAGTATCAAAATAGGATAGTACGAGAATTAAAATGACTAATTACGTACAGTTGCATACAAGATTTTATCTACGACAAGGACGTCTTTATAATTTTTTACTTTATAAATTAATAAAAAAGTCAAGTGCCAGAACCCAGAGCCGCTAAGCTATAGGTATCCTATTTATGAAGATAACCATATCGATACAGCTACGACTCATAACGATACAGCTCCCATACAACGAACTGTATCGTTATGAGAAGCAAACACGAAAGAGGGTTCAATTCGATATAGTTGTCAAATTCGAAATTGGAACTTTTCGATGCTGGAGTAGATAATAGTCCTTTACCTAACAGCAGCCTAAGAAGCGGTCGTTTAGTTCGCTTATAATACCTATACTATCGGTCGCCCGCGACGTCGTCCGCGTACAATTTCTACTATCTAGTTTCCTATGACATTATAATTTTTTCCCGCTGCAAGGGGTCTATGTATAGAGATAAGAGACTATATATTACAAATTATCTTTCTAACTTCGTTTCTTTCTCGTGTGAGTACACGTTCTTTCGTGAAACGTACTTGCCGGTTGCCCGACCTAACCCGATCTAATTTATTTAAATTTCCCGCGATTTTGCACTCATTTTTCCGACGTAGTCCGCTATGATAAAATAAATAATAATCTGTGGGAACGTTTCAAACATGAAGTTAGGAAGTAAGTATATTTTATTATGTCTATGGTTTCAAACCTTGTTTCAACCATAATCCTAGAGCAGTCCTATAGCATCGACCATGGCATCGACAGACGATGCGATCTATAGGTATGGCCGGGTGGCAGGGTCGGGGTATGGTCAACGACCACAATTTACATAGACGGGCGCTTGCAAACAAAGAATGTGGGCGTATTTTTAGCAATGAATAAGGTTAGTTTAGTCATTGATTTTTAGCAACGCCATCAACGCCATCTAGTCTGAAAAGCGGGAACTTGCTTGCAACATATATTGAAAACGTATGACTCGGTCATAGATAATATAGGTCATGGCCATAGAAGCCGTAAGGCCAGTTAGTAAAAAAAACATACAGTTTACCGCGGAAATTAAATGATTGCGTAATGGATAGAAATATTAAATAGGAATATTAAATAACGTTTTTTTGGAAATTTATAATTGTGAATTGAATCACTTACCTTAAAATAAAAATTGTTCAGTGCCAAACTAATAAGACTTTAGATGTTAACATAAGAATAACAAATTATCTACACGACGAGCGACCGTGACAGCGCTACGATGGGGACAAAGACAGGTTAGGAACGCGCTCTCAAAGTCGGACGCCAGACCTTTTTCTATGAAAGGGCCCATCTAGTACCTACATTATACTATATATAGCTCGATTACCACTCACTCACTCATTGACAGAATTGTTTCTCCTAGAAAGAGACAGAAAACGATATAATGATGCACGGGAGATGTGTTCGGGTGCGGGATGAGGGAAAGGAAAAATTATTGACATTTCGGAAAACAAGATGGCGGCCGACGTGATTGTCGCAACTCTTTTGTTTTCCAACCAATTTCGTTAAAACTCGCAACTATTGAAGAAATTAGTAAACGATCTATAGAAAAAGTGGAAAAGGTTGGAAAAATAAGATGGCGGCCGAGCTGTAGTTTTTTGAAATTTTTGATTTTTTGACCCGAACCGCGGCGCCACAGATCCGAAACGGCGTGGTCGAGCATAATATTTTTTTCTTTTTTCGCCTACAATTATCCTGTATTTTGACAGAACGGGAGTGGTTTTCAAAAATTCAAGATGGCGGCTGTCGTGGCTGCCATTCGGTTTGAGGTACGAAAAAACGCAATTTTAAAATTCAAATTTCTCACAGTTGGCAACTTCAGAGCGTTTCGACTTCTTGGGGGCGATTGCGTGTACTGACTCGAGGTATGGATTGGGGAAAAAAAATTACCCCATTTCTCGGGAAATTTTCAAGATTTACCCCAAAAATAAAAAAATCGAAATACGTATTTTTTACAAAGTTCGAGTACGAGCAACCACGTGTCCCACTTGTACGAATGACATTTGGGTATTTTCGTCGCCGAGGTCTGGCAGCACTGGAATTTATCAAAGGAAAAGTGCTTTTCGACATGGTCTCTTTTTAGGAGCAATCATTTCGGCTGGGTGCGAGCGAGATGAAAATTTGAAACGTCATCAGGAGCGGTATATCCTGTAGTTTACGGGAAAATTATGCAACTAAGTAAAATGTTTCTGTGAAACGAGGTGGTGGCCATTTTGAATTCTTTTTGTGTTTTTGAAAATTTCGATCACGATTTTGAGGCAGTTGGCAACATTTAGGAAAGTTGAAATGTATGGATCGATTGTGTAGCTCGTCCGGCAGTATCGAGATATCTAAACAGTGTTGCCACAATTGGGGTAGTTTTCGAGATTTTCGCCAAAAACTTCCTCCTGTAAAATTTTGTATGAAAAATTTTTTGAAGTGAAACTTCTTTATCGGGGTTGGAAAAAAATTTAGTGTAACATTTTTTGGTTACGCGTCACATTTTTCCGTTACGCGTCATCTTTTTGAAGTGAAACTTCTTTATCGGGGTAATTACATCTCTTTTACTAATACTTAGGTGTAATTATTTAACCAATTTCTGTAAAGTTGCATATAGTAAATTATTTTTTAAAAAATAACGTCATAAAGAAGTTTCACTTCTTACGAGTGTACGCTAGTACACGCACACATTTTTTTTTTTCACTGAGAACTTCGTATAGAAGTCAAAAAATATAACTTGAGGAAAAATATGGAGACAGCTGATGATTGAGGATTTTGGAGACGGGTTAAGAGCACGGCCAAGGTATTGAAGATAGGTGGCGGGTGCTCGACCAAATGTCATTCGAAACTTCATCCAATAGACAATGAGCAAAAAAAAATTCAAAATGGCGGATTTAAGATGGCTGCCATACTCTATCTCAGAAAGTATAAAAGATGGAAGAGTGGTTTCTTGGCAAAAGATGATCAGGACCTGAAGGTCTACTTAATGAACAGGAAAAAAATTCAAGATGGTGGATTTTTTTTTCCTAGAAAATATATGGCGAATATTGAAGAGACTACAAGTGTAGAACTATGCAAGATTTTGAAACGGAAAGAGACAGATAACGATATAGTGATGTACGGGAGATGTGTTCAGGTGCGAGATGAGGGTAAGGAAAAACTATTGACATTTCGGAAAACAAGATGGCGGCCGACGTGATTCTCGCAACTCTTTTGTTTTGCAACCGATTCCGTTAAAACTCGCAACTATTGAAGAAATTAGGAAACAATCGATAGAAAAAGTGGAAAAAGTTGGAAAAACAAGATGGTGGCCGAGCTGTAGTGTTTTGAAATTTTTGATTTTTCAACCCGAACCGCGGCGCCACAGATCCCAAACGGCGTGGTCTAGCATAATATTTTTTTCTTTTTTCGCCTACAATTATCCTGTATTTTGACAGAATGGGAGTGGTTTTTAAAAATTCAAGATGGCGGCTGTCGCGGATGCCGTTCGGTTTGAGGTACGAAAAAACGCAATTTTAAAATTCAAATTTCTCACAGTTGGCAACGTCGGAGCGTTTCGACTTGTAAAGGGCGATTGTGTGTACAGACTCGAAGTATGGATTGGGGGAAAAAAATACCCCATTTCGTGGGAAATTTTCAAGATTTACCCCAAAAATAAAAAATCGAAATACATATTTTTTGCATAGTTCGAGTGAGAGCAACCACGTGTCCTACTTGTACGAATGACATTTGGATATTTTCGTCGCCGAGGTCTGGCAACACTGGAATTTATCAAAGAAAAAGTGATTTTCGACATGGTCTCTTTTCAGGAGCAATCATTTCAGATGGGTGCGAGCGAGATGAAAAATTGAAACGTCATCAGGAGCGGTATATCCTGTTATTCACGGGAAAATTATGAAACTAAGTCAAATGTTTCTGTGAAACGAGGTGGCGTCCATTTTGTATTCTTTTTGTGTTTTTGAAAATTTCGATCACGATTTTGAGGCAGTTGGCAACATTTGGGAAAGTTGAAATGTATGGATCGATTGTGTAGCTCAACCTGCAGTATCGAGATATCTAAACAGTGTTGCCACATTTGAGGTAGTTTTCGAGATTTCCCCAAAAACTTCCTCCTGTAAAATATTGTATGAAATATTTTTTTTACTGACGGCTTCGTATAGAAGTCAGAAAATATAACTTGAAGAAAAATATGAAGACACCTGATGATTGAGGATTTCGGAGACGGGTTAAGAGCACGGCCAAGGTATTGAAGATAGGTGGGGGGTGCTCGACTAAATGTCACTCGAAACCTCACCCAATTGGCGGTCAGTTTCAATAAAAAAACTCCAAAATGGTGGATTCAAGATGGCCGCCATACAAATTTCGTTAGTGTCTATCTCGGCGAGTATAAGAGATGGAAGTGTGGTTTCTTGGCAAGAGATAATCAGGACGAGGAAGTCTATTTAGCGAAATGTGAAAAAAATCAAGATGGCGGATTTTTTTTCCATACCAAATTATAAAGGAAAAGACTGGGTACTTATGGTTCCTTTTCAAACTTTGTTTTAATTAAAGGGCTCTCATTCTAACGAATCTTTGGGAGCACAAATGTGAAGCGAGTTGATGATTAAGGATTTCGGAAACGGATGAAGAGCACAGCCGGAAGAAAGATGGGGTGTGGTGTTGGACCAAATGCATGAAAATAAAAAAACATAAAATTACCTACCAACAGCCTACCAACATACCCGCATACCGACATACCCACTTACCGGCACACCCGCCTACCAACATACTCGCCTAACAACATAACCACTTACTTACATACCCGCCTATCACCATACCCGCCTACCAACATACCCGCCTACCAACATACCCGTACGTACACCCCTAATCACACACATCCTGCAATTGTACTGTCGTCGATTTTCCATTATTATTATTAGCGCTCTCTGGGATTACAAAACAGGAAAGTGTTACAAAAAATTTAAAAAATCAGCGCCATTTTGTAAATCTTTGTTAATTGACCGATTTCATTCAAAATCGATATTTAGGACTCCCTAGGATTACAAAACAGGAAACTGTTATCAATATTTTAAAAAAACAGCGCCATTTTGTAAATCTTTGTTAATTGACCGATTTCGTTCAAAATCGATATTTAGGACTCCCTGGGTTTACAAAATAGGAAACTGTTACCTAAAATTTTTAAAAATCAGCACCATTTTGAAATTTCTTGTTAATTTAATGATTTCGTTCAAAATCGATATCTGAGGATCCTTGGGATTACAAAACAGGAAACAGTTATCAAAATTTTAAAAACCAGCGCCATTTTGAAATTCTTTGTAAATTGACCGATTTCGTTCAAATTCGATATTTAGGACTCCCTGGGGTTACAAAACAGGAAACTGTTAGGTACCAAAATTTAAAAAAAAACAGCGCCATTTTGAAATTCTTTGTTAATTAACCGATTTCGTTCAAAATCGATATTTAGGGCTCCCTGGGATTACAAAACAGGAAACCGATACCAAAGTTTTAAAAATTCAGCGGCGCCATTTTGAAATTCTTTATTGATTGACCGATTTCGTTCAAAATCGATATATAAGGCTCCCTGGGATCACAAAACAGGAAACTGATATCAAAGTTTTAAAAAATCTGTGATATGTTGAAATTCTTTGTTAATTGACCGATTTCGTTCAAAATCGATATTAAGGACTCCCTGGGGTTACAAAACAGGAAACTGATTCCAAAATTTAAAAAAACCAGCGCCATTTTGAAATCCTTTGTTAATTGACCGATTTCGTTCAAAATCGATATTTAGGGCTTCCTAAGATTTCAAATTTCAATACAGGAAACTGTTACCAAAATTTAAATCAGCGCCATTTTGAAATTCTTTGTTGATTGACCGATTTCGTTCAAAATCGATATTAAGGACTCCCTGGGGTTACAAAACAGGAAACTGTTTTCAAAATTAAAAAAACCAGCGCTATTTTGAAATCCTTGGTTAATTGACCGATTTCGTTCAAAACCGATATTTAGGTCTCCCTGGGATTACAAAACAGAAAACTGATACCAAAGTTTTCAAAAATCAGCGCCATTAGTGTTAGTTTTGCGTTAGCATTTGTCGCAACAATGGTTCTTTCCTTATTTCTTTCTTTCAGTATTAGGTCCAATTAACTTAAACCCCGAAATTTACAGGAACCTTTGAACGTACGGCTTTTCTTTAAGAAAGAAAGAAAGAATTGAACGTACGGCGTATCGTATTGCGTAAAAAACGCAATTTTAAACTTCAAATTTCTCACAGTTGGCAGCGTCCGAGCGTTTCGACTTCTACGGGGCGATGGTGTGTAGGTACAGACTCGAGGTATGGATTGGGAAAACAGATACCCCATTTCTCGGGAAATTTTCAAGATTTACCCCAAAAATAAAAAAATCTAAATACGTATTTTTTGCAAAATTCGAGTACAAGCAACTACGTACTCTCTTGTACGAATGATGTTTAGGTATTTTTGTCGCCGAGGTCTTGCAACACTGGAATTTATCAAATTAAAAGTGATTTTCAACATGGTCTTTTTTCAGGGGCAATCATATTTCGGCTGGGTGAAAAATTGAAAGTTCACGGGAAAATTATAAAACTACGTATAATGTTTCTGTGAGACGAGATGGCGGCTATTTTGTATTCTTTTTGTGTTTTTGGAAATTTCGTTCACGATTTGAGGCAGTTAGCTGAAATAACATATAGAGGTAGAAAAAATAAAATCAATGATCGTTGGGTAGTTTCATACAAAGCCGCCTCACTCCTTAAGTACAACTGTCAAATTAATGTCGAAGTGTCCACAGCTGCTGCCGTTGTAAATTACCTATTTTAATATACTACAAAAGGCGCTGATCATTCTCGCGTCGCAGTTACCCGAAGATAGTGAAATAGGTTACGCGAGCTGCTTTAGCAGCTCGCGCACAGAGCGAAACACTAGTTAATATATATATAGCTGCTTGTGCTGATTCACTCACTAATTGATCACCTCTCCTGTAAAATTTTGTATGAAAAAAATTTTTTTTAGTCATCGTTTCGTATAGAAGACAAAAATTCATTCGGAAGAAAATTATGGAGAGAGCTGATGATTGAGGATTTTGAAGACGGATGTAGAGCACAGCCAGGGTATTGAAGATAGGTGGGGGGTGCTCGACCAAATGTCCAATATTATCGCCAACCTTCGATAGAAGAGGCACCGATAGAAGTATTTGGGTTTATTTTTGCGTTTAAATTGATTACTGTTCTGGCAAATTCTGAAATCCGAAACACAACTGTCGCGGAGTATCGTTGAAAGTATTGAGCAACAATTTAAAGATTTCAGATATGTAACTCTGGAGTTTTGCTATCTGCTTTAGTTTCACTTATTTTTACTGAAGTTTGCTATTAATTGCGTTTTCAAAATTTTAATTGATAGATGATTTAGTTTGAGTGTTGATATTGTAGAGGCGATGGAGTTGATATAGTAGAGTCGATAGAGTTGATATAGTAGAGTCGATAGAGTTGATATGGTAGAGTCGATAGAGTTGATATGGTAGAGTCGATAGAGTTGATATGGTAGAGTCGATAGAGTTGATATGGTAGAGTCGATAGAGTTGATATGGTAGAGTCGATAGAGTTGATATGGTAGAGTCGATAGAGTTGAATTAGCAGAGCTGATAGAGTTGATATGATAGAGTCGATAGAGTTGAATTAGCAGATCAAAAATCATCTAAACATAGTGGACCAAGGCCAACTCGCTGCAGAAAACTTCAAAAGACTGAAGTTGATTGGTTGTTGCCTGAGAAATATGATGCACGGGATAACCGGCGTCGAGGATTTGAATAGGATATCTACTCATATATGCTTTCATCGTTATCATCTCCGAAGACAAGATAACAGAGTGTAAAAGTGGGGACTTCCATACAGTTCTGCTGCTGCTGATTTTGTTTTCGTCATTTCCGAACTGTTGAAGATGCTTTCATCATAATCTCCAAAGATAAGAGGACAAGAAATATACTGCTGCTGCTGCTGCTGAGTTTGTTTTCATCATCTCCGAGCTGCTAAAGATAAGAAGACTAGAAATATACTGCTGCTGCTGAGGTTGTTTTCATCATCTCCGAGCTGCTGAAGATGAGAGGACTAGAAATATACTGCTGGTGCTCACATAGAGTTGATGCTGATGAGGACAAGGAGTGTAGAGTGAAGACTCATAAACAGTTCTGCTGAAGGTATCTACAGTACTCAAGGTAAGTCGCATGTTAAATGTGGCGAAATTTTTGAGTTAAGTCTCAAGTCAAAATCTCTGGCCAGGTGCAGTAGCTGGGATTATAAAAATTGGACTTGGCACTACAAATATTAAATAGCTGGTTACCAGGTTACAACATACAGATTTGACTACAAGTAAGTTTTACCTTGGATACCCCTATTGATACTCCGTCGGTGATTGGATCAGTTGGACGTGTCTGATGGCAACTTAAGAAGACTGTACTAGAGGTAATGATTGGTCTTGATTATTACTAATTGGTTACCCAAACAAGTTGGTAATATAAGGCCTACCCGAACAAGTTCGTAATAAAACTTAAAAGAAGTTCGTAATTTCGAGTTTAAAGATTTAATAGAAGTTAAAATATTATACTGTTTGGATAATCGATTAAAATTAAGTTGCAAGGTTTGCGACTAAGTGATTTAGAAAAAGCCGCAGTGGCTTAATGGTTTTATTGTTAGTGGCTAAATGGAAATTTGGAAATATTTGTGGCAAAAAAAAAATGGTTCTAATGGTTATAAATGGTTTTACTAGGCAAAAATATATGATGGTTTTAATGGTTTTTAATGGTTGCCACTTGGAAAAATGGTTATAATGGTTTATATGGTTGCCACTTGGAAAAATGGTTATGACGGTTGCCACTATTTGGTTCTAGAAGTTTATACTGGTTATAACAGATTTCTTTGGACAGTTGCAATGGTTGCGACTGAAAGGTTTGAATAGTTTTAATGATTGCAAATAAAACTTTTGTAAATGAATTTGATAAAAAGCTGAGCAAAATGTGTACGTTGGTAAATGGTCATATTTAATGATTATTTGTTAAATAGGCCTGATTATCTAAGTGTGTTTATGTTGGTAATAAATAAATGAACAGCTCTTCCATATATAAATAATGAATAATATACTTGAATAACGGGAAATTAATGGAAACTATCTGATAAATACGTATACTCTTCTTATAAACAGATGTATTTTATGAGTCGGTGCTTTATAAAATCTTGTGAAAATCTCTTTGAAAATAAACTATGTACTTTACTTTACTCGCAATAGAGTCTTTATATTGGTCAAGTAACAAAATAAAAAAGCAGTGGGGAGCAAGGGATTGATTGGTCGTTACTACATAGAGTTCATTTTTCTCCAAGGTTAGGTTGCTTGGTTGTTTTCATGTATGCGGTGATCGAACCTATTCATACCAATTTTTCTTTGCAGGGACGCAAAGAGGCGTCAGGATGGGCGAGTGTGAGGAATGAACGCTATTCGCAGTGTTGTTGCGATGCTGAGTTGTGATTCATAGGTGATTTTGCATTGCATTTCATGTTCAATTTAGGTTTCTTGCAATGAATTGTTCATTTTACTTTGGAGGTTATATTTTGGCAAAATTGAGTGTTGCAGGATGCAGAGTTTATTTTGATTGATGCTAAGTAATTTAATCACCAATCGTAGCTTTTCAATATATAGGCTGTAATCATGACAGCCAATCACAAAAATTCAGGAGAATGTTGGTGGGTCGGTAACAGAAAAATAGTATAAAGGTGAGAGAAAATGGCGTCGGGAGTTCAGTCAGTATTAAAATTTTGAGGAGTTATTACAAGTGGATAAAGTGTAGTTGGTGAAGATTAGGGTGGGTTACTGCATTTTGCTGAGATAAGTAGAAATTATAATTACATACTATTTTAAGAGGTTATGTTAGGTTATCATTATCGATTTCTAAACAATTGGCTTTTGGAATATTTTGAGACAGATCTTGTAGTGAAATTTATTAAAATCAATATAATTGTAAAATCAACTTTAATAGTTCATCGTTTTTATATAATATTATGTTTTAATATCATTGGCTGTTCAATAATTTTTAAAGAGCAACTATACCAGTTTCTTGCAGTTTCTTCTGGATAGAATGTGATTCTAACATACACAACAAACTGGAATGAACAGAAATTAAAATCAATTCATGGTTATCTTTGTGTTTATTTTTATTAACCTACTAGCAGTGTGGTCTAATGTCTTTGACAATTAGATCCAATTAACTTAAACCCCGAAATTTACAGGAACCTTTGAACGTACGGCTTTTCTTTAAGAAAGAAAGAAAGAATTGAACGTACGGCGTATCGTATTGCGTAAAAAACGCAATTTTAAACTTCAAATTTCTCACAGTTGGCAGCGTCAGAGCGTTTCGACTTCTACGGGGCGATGGTGTGTAGGTTCAGACTCGAGGTATGGATTGGGAAAACAGATACCCCATTTCTCGGGAAATTTTCAAGATTTACCCCAAAAATAAAAAAATCTAAATACGTATTTTTTGCAAAATTCGAGTACAAGCAACTACGTACTCTCTTGTACGAATGATGTTTAGGTATTTTTGTCGCCGAGGTCTTGCAACACTGGAATTTATCAAATTAAAAGTGATTTTCAACATGGTCTTTTTTCAGGGGCAATCATATTTCGGCTGGGTGAAAAATTGAAAGTTCACGGGAAAATTATAAAACTACGTATAATGTTTCTGTGAGACGAGATGGCGGCTATTTTGTATTCTTTTTGTGTTTTTGGAAATTTCGTTCACGATTTGAGGCAGTTAGCTGAAATAACATATACAGGTAGAAAAAATAAAATCAATGATCGTTGGGTAGTTTCATACAAAGCCGCCTCACTCCTTAAGTACAACTGTCAAATTAATGTCGAAGTGTCCACAGCTGCTGCCGTTGTAAATTACCTATTTTAATATACTACAAAAGGCGCTGATCATTCTCGCGTCGCAGTTACCCGAAGATAGTGAAATAGGTTACGCGAGCTGCTTTAGCAGCTCGCGCACAGAGCGAAACACTAGTTAATATATATATAGCTGCTTGTGCTGATTCACTCACAAATTGATCACCTCTCCTGTAAAATTTTGTATGAAAAAAATTTTTTTTAGTCATCGTTTCGTATAGAAGACAAAAATTCATTCGGAAGAAAATTATGGAGAGAGCTGATGATTGAGAATTTTGAAGACGGATGTAGAGCACAGCCAGGGTATTGAAGATAGGTGGGGGGTGCTCGACCAAATGTCACTCGAAACTTCATCCAATTGACAGTGAGCTGAAAAAATTTCCAAAATGGCGGATTTAAGATGGCCGCCATACAAATTTCGTCGGTGTGTATCTCGGAGAGTATAAAAGATGGAAGAGTGGTTTCGTGGCAAAAGATGATCAGGACACGAAGGTCTATTTGATAAACAGGAAAAAAATTCAATATGGCGGAATTTATTTTTCCATAGAAAATGTATGGCGAATACTGAAGAGGCTACAATTTAGTGTTGATCTATGCAAGACTTTGATGCGGTATTTTTCAAAATTTGTTTTTTAAGAAGAACTCTCCATAATTTTTCGGAGTATAAAATATACTTATGGAGAGCGATGATGATCGAATGCTTGAAAGACGGGTGAGGAGCACGGCCAGGGTATTAAAGATAGGTGGGGGCTCTTCAAACAAAAAATACTCGAAACCTCATCCAATTGGCAGTGAGCTTAAAAAAATCCAAAATGGCGGATTCAAGATGGCGGCCATACAAGTTTTATAGGTGCCTATTTCAAAAAGTATACTAGATGGAAGAGTGGAAGTAGGAAATATGCATGACTTTGATATGTTTTTTTTTACAATATTTGTTCTATATGGACGAATTGTCGGTTTGCCGTTAGGAAAGCCAAGATGGCGAAGTTCAATGGCACCCGATCGTCAGCGGTATACCTAATATTTATATTAATCAACTAAGGAAGGTTTCTTTGTGTTTTTACTTCAACGGTCTCTTACGCTGTATGCATGTCTGGAAAGTTTTTTTACATTTAAAGGCCCTTTTAGATTCTTAGGGGGATCTCTGTTTTATGTTTTCTTATGAGAATTTTGTTACATCTGTCGGACGCTTGGCACGCTGGCGCTTCCTCTGTGCTCGCTAACATAGCAGTGTGTTGTTAACTTCAGAACACGTAGGCAGTAAACACTAGGATAGAAGGAGAGCAAGTAAGTTAACAGTGAGCCGCGCGGTCTACTACGTGGTCCGCTTTAGCGGGCCACGCACCCACGCGCCCTACTAGTATTATATATCGATGGTTGACAGATTTTCTCTTGGTCGCAATTTATAATTAATTTTGTTTCCTTCAAATGCCACCAAAAAGATATTATTAAGTACTAATCAAGTGAATTGCTGTTACCTATCTGTTGAGAAGTTTTGTCCTCTATCTCTGATAATATTTATCACTTTGATTTATTAAATTTTCACCAAAATTGGGGAAAACTTACCGGATGATACATACCTTCTAATAAAGAAAGATTTATTCAAATCAGTTCAGATTTGACTGAGTTATGGAGTAAAATCAACAAAAAACCTCAATCTTGGAGGAACCTTATTTTCTATCAGGATAAAAACTATCCTATATATTGACCCGGAGTATCAGCTACCGCTATACCAAGTTTCATTTAAATCCATTCATTAGTTTTCGCGTGTGCGCGGCCATACATACGAGTACATACAGACAGACAGACAAACAAACAGACAGACAGACAAAAATTAAATAAGAATCTATTTTTACAGAATTAAAAATTAAAATTTTCAGAATATATTAAATGTACAGAAATCTTCCAGTTACAGTTTTATTATAAGTATAGATATATATATATATATATATATATATATATATATATATATATATATATATAGTTATATACCTACTAATATTATAAATACGAAAGTTTGGATGGATGTTTGCTTGCTTCGATCACGCCGAACGGCTCAACGAATCTAGATACAATTTGGCACAGAGATAGATTATAGTCTAGAATAACACATAGGCTAATTTTTTATCCCGGAAAATAAAACAGTTCCCGCGGAACCGAGAAAACTCAATCCACGCGGACTAAGTCGCGAGCATTAGCTAGTAAAACATTATCAAAAGTGATCCAAGTGTCAATTTTTTAGTTTCGAGATATTGATGTAAACGCATTTTTATACTTTATACAACATACAAGAGTACAAGTAGCAACCTACTTCACTACATTGTAACTGCATTGCATGTTCTAAAAAAACCTAAAATAATGATCCCTAAAAACCGAAAAACTCGTTTTGAGTTTTGACCAAATGACTCCGAATCACTTGGATCACTAATGGTTGTGCTCATTCACATGCATTGATGTAGAATTTTAGTACCAAGTTCACATGCCATTGCCAATCTGTAGGGTCGATCTGTTACCGTTAGAGTTGCTTTGTTGACATTTCCTAGGTAAAACGGAGTCTAACGACCAAGCATCCGTCGGAGTTGAGAAAAATAGTGGTCGTAGTAGTGGTGTTCGTGCTATCGGTGGTAGTGATGGTGGTGGTGTCGATGGTGGCGACGTCAAAACCAGAAGCTTGCGAAAGACATCCTGAATGAAGCGAGCCGGCGACCTCCGCAGCGAAACGAGAGACGAAGGTGAAGATGAAGATGAATGAAGGGGCGACGAAGCGAGTCTTGCAGCGTAGCATAACCTTAACACATCTTAAACTCGGCGCGGCGAACCTTGATCCCTATGACACTGACAGCTAATGTCACCATATAACATTGAAGTGGCGTCACCATTAAATTGGGATCATATTGGGGGCGTCTAAAAATGCCATTTATAAATTTTACGTAGCTTTATACCATTAGTAATGATATTCCGTTGATGAATGAATGAATGAATGAAAAATTCTTTATTGTACACCAAGAAACATACATAAAAACAATTACAATAAAACTAAGCTAAGGTACAAGTGGCGGCCTTATCGCTTTAAAGCGATCTCTACCAGGCAACCATGCACACAACGGATTAACCCAGTGAGAAAGCTTCAAGGGTGTACGCGTTATATAAAAGGAGAACTAATAACCTAATCCTAGCCAATATAAAATATCATACGAAATAAAAAAGCCAACAAGACGAGGGAAAGGAGAAATTCAAGGAGGAAGAAAGTGCGCTTTGATGAGATTTTTAAATTCTGCGAGAGATTGCGCACGTCTAATATGAAGCGGCAAGGAGTTCCATAGCCTGACAGCTTCAACGGAAAAGGATTTAGAATAAAAAGAAGTGTTATGGGAAGGAATTCTTAGGATAAGGTTGTCAACAGAGCGAAGAGAGCGACCGTGAGTGTCACTAAGGAACTCGAATCGCTCTTTGAGGTAAAGGGGAGTAGTAGGATTGAATAGGATACAGAATAGAAGCGAAAGAATGTGAGTATCCCTGCGAAGGCGGATCGGAAGCCACTTGAGTTTTTCGCGAAATTCAGAAATGTGGTCATATTTCTTAAGTCCAAATATGAACCGTATGCAAAGATTTTGAACGCGCTCAAGCTTATTAAGTAACTCTTCGTTAAGATTGGGGTAGCAAGAATCAGCATAATCAAGAATCGGTAATAGGAGAGACTGTGCAAGCGTAATTTTAGTTGGTATGGGTAAGAAATTAGTCAATCGACGGAGAGAACCAACAGACGCAAACACCTTCCTGCTCACCTCACTTACTTGTGGAGCCCAAGATAAGAATTTGTCAAAAGTGACACCAAGATTTCTAACCGTGTCACTGTATGGTACACACGTTCCGTCAAATATGATGCTAGGCAGAGCAGGAAAATCTATTTGCGTGACCAACTTTTGACTGCCTATTATGATAGACTGAGTTTTTTCTGGATTCACTTTAAGTCCATAAGACTTACTCCATTGCACAATTGCATCTAAATCATTATTTAACTCACATATTGCATTAGGTAAATCCGCTAATTTAGCCTGAACATACAATTGGAGATCGTCAGCATACAGGTGGTAGTGAGAAGATAACTGGAGAGTAATAGAACTAATGAAAATTGAAAACAGGAGAGGAGACAACACGCCACCTTGTGGAACACCGGCATTGATCGAGCACCAGTTAGATAACGAATCATCAACTCGTGTCCGCTGCCGGCGACCAAACAAGTAACTATGAAACCAGTCAATCACTTCAGGAGATATGTTAAGAGAAGCTAAAATAGCTAACAAGAGATCAAAATCAACATTGTTGAAAGCATTGCTAAAATCAAGTAAGGTCAACACTGTTACACGTTGATTATCCATACCGAGGCGAATATCCTCAGTGATCTTGACTAAAGCTGTAGTTGTACTATGACCAGTCCGGAAACCGGATTGAAATGGATTGAACAGACTCCATCTAGATAGGAAGAGGCTCAATTGTTGATGAACAATACGCTCAAAGACTTTTGATAGGAAAGGAAGTATGGAAATGGGACGGAAGTCCGATAAGCTAGAAGGGTTAGCTTTTTTGGGTATAGGAGTAACTTGAGCCTCTTTCCAGGAAGAAGGAAAATGTCCAGTGGAAATAGAGAAATTAAAAATAGATCTTATAATAGGAGTCAATATATCGACAATAGGGATGATCATTTTACGACTAATGCAGTCAGTACCAACGGCATCAGAGCTGACCTCACGAATACTTTTCTTAACATCACTATCAGTGATCTGACTAAAAATAAAAGCAGGATCATCAGAAGTGGGCAAAGCTGAAATTTGGGCTTTAGTCCGCATTTTAGTGGCATCATCAATGGCACAAGAAGTAGAGAAATGCTGATTAAGTTGGTTCAGATCAATATTTAAGGAACTTTTATTCTGACGTGCTTTCCCAACTCCAAGAGATTTAAGAAACTTCCATACTCGACCGGAATCATCTTCTTCAAGTATGGATTTATGAATATGGCGTCGTTGTTTATCTCTACACAACCTGTTGCAACGATTCCGAATATTTTTATACCTTTCTCTGTTTTCATCAGAACTGTTAGACTTATACTTAGCTTTTGCAGAGTTCTTTTTATGTTGTAATTTTTTTATCTCCTCAGAAAGCCAGGGAGCAGGAAGATGCTTGAGTCGAACTGGCCGAATTGGAGCATGCTTGTCGTAGAGTTGCGTCAGAAGTGAATTAAAGCTTTCTACCCTATCATCAATGCTAGCTCCCGTGAGAACATCAGACCAGTCAATCATCGTCGCATCATCTCTTAAACGGTCCAAATCCATACCACCAAAATTACGCAGCAGAAGAACTTTGGATTTAGCTTTAGGAGGGCGCAATTTATATGACAGAAAAATCAAATCGTGATATGAAAAAGCATCAGCTGCACATTGACCATGTTTAGCCACATGGTCGATAGAGGAAACAAAAATGAGATCAAGAAGAGATGGAGAACAATTTGGAAAAGAATGCGTAGCAGAAAGGGGAAGTAAATGTAAGTTCGCTGAATTAACTATTGTTTTCAGTCGAACAGAGCGGGAATCGTTCTTTAGAAGACAGGTGTTAAAATCACCCATAATAATAGAGTGCTGATACTGAGGGATATGCTGATCTAAAAGGCCTTCAGGCATAGGAAAGTAGTCAATTGTAAGGCTAGGATTATAAAATACTCCAAGTAAGAGCTTACTGCTAGAGAAAAGGACCTCAATAAACAAATATTCAGCTCCTGGAGTATTCTGGGCATTTGACATGCTCACTGTTTTAAACGGCAGGTGGGAACGAAGGTATATAGCAACACCTCCGCCCACACGACTGCTACGATCATTCCTTATAAGTTGAAAGCCTGGAAGTGCGTACGAAGTGGAGGACAGACAAGGCTTGAACCAGGTTTCAGAGACTAAAATAGCGTGTATGTTTTTGCAATCAAAAGAAGAGAGCATATCTGGATAGTGTGCGGGAATACTCTGGGCATTAATATGGATAACGTTGAAATTCTTCAGTACATCTGAGAAGTGAGAGTCTAAAGTTTCACTAAGAGAAGGGAGACTGTAGAAACTGTCATCACTATTCAATCCATCAGAGGATGATAAAGAGAAAAATGATTCGTCTAGGCTAATAATATCTTGAAATGACATAATTATATAAAAATAAAACTAATAATATATAAAATATATGTATAAAAATAAATTAAATCTAAATACAAATAAAATCATACCCGCCAGCAACAGAAAGTCATATCATAATAACTTAACTTATTACCCATAGAACTAACCTAATATGAGACAACATTATTCTAAAGTTACCCATCATCACAACACAAAATTAAAAAAAAAAAAAACACAAATTTGCAAACCACAAAAAGTCAAATAAGTAGTCTATGGATGACAAATGTCATTCCGACACTCGCTGACACTGCTTGCTGGCTGACTGGCTTGATATTTTTAACAATTCTTAACATTTACAAGAAGTTATCTCAATCTGAATTTATGTTTACGTCCTGCAAAACTTACGTCGTGTGACGTTTATCGACTAGGGCGGCAAGTAAAAATGCTAAAAATGTCGGTAATGGAAACGAGTGCACAATTTTTTTTCATACTCACATTTTAGTTCATATATTATGGAATGGAACAGAATATTACGATCATACCATTCATACATACACACATGATTATATTATACCCAAGAAAATTAAAAAATAACAGCTATAGGACAAAATGAAATGAAACAAAATCTGTTTAACAATTATTTATTTACATACACAGGGTCAAGGGTGTGACAAAAGTAAGTGATAATACTTTAGGGTTTGCATGTGTTCCTTATATAGTTTACAGTGAAAGTACTCAGCGCTGAAAGCGAAAAATTTTTTTTTGTGATTTGTATGGGCAAGCGCCACATGAGCTTCCTCATGCAAATCACAAAAAAAATTTTTGCTTTTAGCGCTGCTACTTTGGCAGTGAACTCTATATAAGGGACACTACACACCCTAAAGTATTATCACTTACTTTTGTTACACGCTGTATTTTATTCTGAATCTGATAATGACATGAGTGTTTGCGTCTCAGACACGGAATCTGAACTGCAACTGCTGTCACCTACATTTATCAATAATGGTTGATCTTCAAGAGTGTCGTATCGCATATCTCGATTCCAATCATCGTAGCAAAGTTTTTTGGTCTTTTCTACGACTTTCCTCCAATTATCCGGAGTCACTTCACTACAAGCTTTTTCTAATAATGTCAGCATTTTACTGGCTGTACCTGAATGGCGGAGTGGTGTTAAGCCTGGCTGCACAACCTGAAACAATATTTATTTTGAGTATGATGCAAAGTAAAAGAGTGAGATTGAAGTAAAAGTACATAATATGTAATTTGTACATAAAAGTTAAAATAAATAAAAATTACCCACCTTTGATTTGCGCCCATATCATCTCAATGGCATTATATTGGCAGTGGTATGGCGGTAACCGAATCACTGTGTGACCTTTAGATTTTGCCATTTCATCCAAAAAATATGTCTGCTTTGTTTGGAGTTTTTGTATGTTTAATAATCTGACAAACTCTTTTTTTAACAGTTGACTGTCAGCCTCCACACCATTGCGTTGCAGCCACTCTAGTATTTCACCTTTATTACTGTTGCTGGTGGGTGGTTTGTTTACTTGTACGGAATGGTATGGGGCGTTGTCCATCAAAATATGATGGGGCTCATGCAGATTATCCAAAAGTTTTATGAACTATTGCTTAAAATTTTCAAAATTCATCTCTTCGTGATAATCTGTAGTTTTGACTGATTTGAAGGCCCACAAGCAATTAGGCACAAAACCTTTGGCTGTACCAGCGTGGCAGATAATCAAACGCTGGCCCTTGCCTTCAGGAGCTTTGATACAGGATTTCGCTGTATCGTCTGTCCATGTTTTGGAGACTGTGTGATTGGCGTTAAGCCACGTTTCGTCCAGATAGACCACATTGTCCCAATTCTCTATTTTCTTTATTTTTCGTAGAAAATCACACCTCATCAATGCTATATCCTTACGCTCCATTAACACTTTTCTTTTGTCACACTTCCCATACCGAAATCCGCATTTTTTTATGACTACTGTAAGCATAACAAAACAAATATACTGATGGCAAAGCGAAATCAAGGCAACGTGAGATACATCCCACTTCAGAAATTTGTAAGCATAATTCCAGAAGTGGGCAAATAATTAAAATTACTTTTAAATATATTTGTACTCTCTTTAAAACTTCCACGAGCGAATGGTCACAACGTGTAGCGGTTTCACGAGAGATTTAATGTAAACAGTTAAGTATAAAACTTGGCCAAAGCATCACAACAACAATAAATTAATCATTTGATCAGGCTGTAGTTGCTACTGCTAAGCTCTAAATCAAATTGCGATCTAAACACAAAAGTATTCAATAATCGCTGAGTCTGCCGGTAGGAGACTACTTTACCAAAGGCAAAATACTCGTATTTATGCAAATTATTCCAATATGGCGTATCCCCGCCAAAGAACGAACCGAGTGAAATACATCGAATGAATCAAATATCCGCCTAATTAAACCTTCGTCAATAAATAAATTAACAATCTTTTATCTTTTCTAAAAATTCAAATCAAATTTAAACACAAAGCTGACAGTTCAGCCGTCCTGCAAATAACACGTCCTCGTGTTCAAGTCATATCACGGGCGATTATGCCCCAAATCGTGAACAGGCGTCATGCCCCAAATCATAGTCAGGCGTTCTTGCCTGAAATCATGATTAGGCGGTCATTCCTGGGCCGCTTCTGCTCACGATTACTTCGCTAATAATAATACGTAAAACAATCGTCAAACTGCCGAACTTTCAGACTTATCAAACACTCAATAAACTATTTTCAATAAACTGAAACGACTTACCTCATTCGATGCACTCTTCAAGTCTGAATCACTTATTCACTTTCACAAATCTAAACATATTTTGAGGTTAAAGACACTAACCTCACAAAACTTTTTATCTTGAGTAATACGAGTACTTTCACATCATTTACAATTTAAAGCGAATCTACCACTGGTTCGGAATGCCACAATCCTAGCCAGAAGAACCAGCAAGAAACTCGGTGGCTTCTAACATTCAAAATTACTTTTTCACAGCCACCGATCAATCAACAAAACTATCACAAACTGATATAAATTTCTAATGTCGGTAGTTTACAAATTTAACAAAACAAATATACTGATGGCAAAGCGAAATCAAGGCAACGTGAGATACATCCCACTTCAGAAATTTGTAAGCATAATTCCAGAAGTGGGCAAATAATTAAAATTACTTTTAAATATATTTGTACTCTCTTTAAAACTTCCACGAGCGAATGGTCACAACGTGTAGCGGTTTCACGAGAGATTTAATGTAAACAGTTAAGTATAAAACTTGGCCAAAGCATCACAACAACAATAAATTAATCATTTGATCAGGCTGTACTTGCTACTGCTAAGCTCTAAATCAAATTGCGATCTAAACACAAAAGTATTCAATAATCGCTGAATCTGCCGGTAGGAGACTACTTTACCAAAGTCAAAATACTCGTATTTATGCAAATTATTCCAATATGGCGTATCCCCGCCAAAGAACGAACCGAGTGAAATACATCGAATGAATCAAATATCCGCCTAATTAAACCTTCGTCAATAAATAAATTAACAATCATTTATCTTTTCTAAAAATTCAAATCAAATTTAAACACAAAGCTGACACTACTCTGAGCGAAGTCATACTGCCATTAAATAAACTGGCTGATTTCAGCGACGTCAATAACTTTTTACAAGTCGGCAGTTCACCTCGGAAGTAGTAGCCGTAAATATGGTTACGTATCGCAGCCATGTCGAAGTCATCTGGACTGGTGACGGGAACTTTTCTTTTGTCACACTTCCCATACCGAAATCCGCATTTTTTTATGACTACTCTGAGCGAAGTCATACTGCCATTAAATAAACTGGCTGATTTCAGAGACGTCAATAACTTTTTACAAGTCGGCAGTTCACCTCGGAAGTAGTAGCCGTAAATATGGTTACGTATCGCAGCCATGTCGAAGTCATCTGGTGACGGGATGTACCCTATTACATTTTTTCTTCTTTGGAGTTGAGAGTTTGTTCTCCTCCATCGATGATTCGCCGAACTTTTCCTTTGTGATTCGGGAAACGGTAGCCTTGCCAATCCCTAGAGCATCAGCAACACGGTCGCGTACGTTGTCAAGTGGCAACAAAGGGCCGCCATTTTGTTGTTCACGAGCAAAGTAATCTCGCAAACGCACAACAAACTCCCGCGTTTCACTGTTGAGTACAGTTTTTCGTAGTCTTTTCGGCATTTTTCAATACCAGCAATAACAAAACAGCAACAAAAACAAAAAACAGTAATAACAAGAAAACAGTAATAACAAGTAACACTCCGATAACAAAAAAAGACGTGTGGCACTCGGAGACTGCCGCGGTAAAGCTATTGCAATAAAATTTGCATAGCCTGTTGTCCTGGTAGTCAGGGGGCGGTGCGGGTAGGGCTAAGCTAAGCTTAACCCGCTTGTCCTCCTGATTTCCGGACGAGCCTGAGGAGGAGGAGCTCGGACGTGCGCGCTTGGCCATTTCGAAGCCAGGCGTAGGTACAACTACGCGGGCTACGATGGCAGGCGTATCGTCGTCGCTATCTTCGCTTGTTTCCGATTCTATCGGCGAGGTGGTGGCGGCGGTAGTAGTAGTGGTCGGAGGACGACTGACGAACTCGGCGGCAGGGAACGGGGTAATGGATTGGTCCATTATATTCCAGCGTACCACTGTGCGCGGAATCCCTGTTCGTCCTCTTCCCTGTTTCGGCGGCCTCTGGTCGAGCGGTTGCTTGTTGGCCATGGCGATGCGATTGAAGTACGTTTAAAATGTATTTAAAAACGATGAAACGATGAAACGATAAAAATAATGATTTAAAAACGGGTTAAAACTGTTAAAACTATTAACACTTAAATTTTTTTTGGTAAATCAATTTAAATTAAATTAAAATTTAATAAAAATAAAAATAATAATAATCGAAAATAAAATAAAAATAATAATAACCGAAAAAAAAATCGGACTAGAGACATCTGGATTCGAACCGGGGTCTTCTAGTATCGTGACCGCCCATTTCCCACCTGAGCTACTTTAACCTTGCAGACGGTGGCGAAATTTACCTTCGTATTGACAAATTATAATATTTTTTTCGTTACGGAATTTCTGGATTCGGTCTCCCCGCTCAAGGCCCGCGATAGAAGCTATGCAATAGCTTAAAAACACGTGGCGCATACAAGGCGTTAGCACTCGTAAGTCGTACTGAAGAAGCGAGCGCCGGGCGCCGCGCCGGCCGCCTAGAGATCGCGCGCGTCGCGTCGTAGTGACCGACCAAATAGTGTGGCTATATCGAAAAAAAATCCTATAATATTATTATAACCTATTGTAGGTTATAGTAACAAAATTTTTTCAGACAAAATAAATAAATGGGGAACATTCATTTTCATGATAAAATATATACTTAAATAGCAAAAACGTGTTTACCGGGTAAAACATTATTAGAAAATAACAATGTTGGAAACTTTCGTTTTACTTACCTACTGAATCTATGCCAAAAATCTTAAATTAATACAACAACAACAAATAGTGTTGTAGATATTGTAAACAGCGATAGCTCTGATGATGACTCTTTTTATTCTCCTGTTTGTTCGTCAGATGAAAGTTTTCATAGTACTTCAATACCGTTAAGCTCCCACCTTGATTCTGCATTTAGCGGGCTCCCGAAAAATTTTAACGTTGTCCATTTGAATGCTCAAAGTATTCCTGCCCATTTCCCAGATTTCTTAGCCTCTTTTGATACTAAGAACATCCATGCCATTCTGGTGTCGGAGACATTTTTGAAGCCGTGCCTCCCCTCAACGTCTTACTCACTCCCGGGTTACCATCTAATCCGTAATGACCGGGAGGGGAAAGGTGGTGGAGGGGTTGCAATTTATCTGCGTAGTCATATTTCTTTTTCCATCATGAGTAATTAACCGACTTTCAAAAAAGGAGGAGGTTCTCAATTCGGCGCGTATCTTTTTTTTTTTTTTTTTTTTAATGTATGTCGGTGCATATCTCCGTGGTTTCTAAACCGATTTGAATTTTTTTTTTTACATTGGTTAGAGGAAGCTCACGAGGTGGTCCCATAAAAAAATCTGACTCCAAATCCTCAATCCTGATGCTGTAGGTGTACCTACGTCTCAAAACTAGGGAGTTAGGAGTTTTGATGGTGAATTCATATAGTTGGTATCAAGTCACGTGTATACGATACAACTCTGAGTCCCAACTCCTCAACGCTGAGTCCCAACTCCTCAACCCTGATGCTGTAGGGTACAGAACTCCTTAAAAATAACGATTTAAGATTTTTTTATGATGAATTAATATTGTAGGTGTCAAGCAACGACTTCATACTTAAACCCAAGTCCCAACTCCTCAACCCTGATGCTGCAGGGTACAGAACTCCTTAAACATAGTGGTTTAGGATTTTTTTATGGTGAATTAATATTGTAGGTGTCAAGCAACGACTTCATACTTAAACCCAATTTCCAACTCCTCAACTCTGATGCTGCATGGTACTGCACTCCTAAGCCGTAGGGATTTAGAGTACACTAAAAAGTTAAAAATAAAAATTCTTTCCAAAAAACCGACTTCCAAAGCCACTGTAAAGTAAAAAATAATTTTGATTTCTACACACTATGTTGAAGTCGGGCGAGTATAACAAAGATAGGCATAGTTGACGCGTCAGGTTCGCCCGACTTCAACATAGTGTGTAGAAATCAAAATTATTTTTTACTTCACAGTGGCTTTGGAAGTCGGTTTTTGTGGAAAGAATTTTTATAGAAATGTATTTGGAACTACTGTTTGGCAGTCGTAAAGTGCTTTTAGGCGTATTTTACAGTCCGTCACTTCGCATAGACTACTTCCAAGAGTTTGAAACATTACTTGAGAATCATTTACCTAATGTTGATCACGCCATCATCATGGGTGACTTCAATACTTGCCTAGTTAAAGATGACTCGCGGGCGCATAAACTTAAACATATAATTAATAGCTCAAATCTGACTTTGCTTCAAACGAACCCTACCCACTACTTTCCGAACTGTACTCCTTCACAACTTGATCTCATGATCGTCTCCAATAAGGAATACGTAGATGTGCATGGGCAATTATCTGCTGAAGCATTTTCGTACCCTGATTTAGTATTCTTATCAAATAGAGTGCGCCCACCTAAGATCAAATCAACAGTTGTTATGCGACGCAGCTTTAAAAACTTTAACAATGATAACTTCTTGCGTGATTTAAACAACATACTTAGACTGGCACTCCGTTTTTAATGCTCCCACCTTAAATGACAAAATTTCTATCTTCAATTCTCTCTTAACCGATTTGTTTGACATCCATGCTCCTTTTCGTCCAATTAAATTAAAACATTTACCTGCACCGTGGCTTACTCGCGATATAAAGTTGCTAATGAATAAACGGAACGCTGCCAAATCAAAATATAAGTTAAAACCTACTGAACCGAATTTATTGAAGTATAAACAGCTGCGTAATCGTTGTAACAAAATCTGCAGAGATGCTCAACGTAATTACATACACTCGTCTGTTGATGGCAAAAGTACGTTAAAGGTGTGGAAATTCTTGGAGTCTATGGGTATTGGAAGGAACCAAAAGGGCGTATCTCACGATGTAGACATTGATGCCCTCAACTGCCATTTCACTAACGTCACCACTGATATACTGAAAAAGTTCGAAACGCTCTCTTCCATTAACCTGCTTCCAAAACCTAGCTACGACTTCTTCAACTTTAGCACAATCAGTTCGGGTGAAATAAAAAAGCATATTGTTGCCGTAAAATCAGATGCTATGGGTAGTGATGGCATTAGCCGCAAGATGATTATATTAAGTCTAGACTCTATCCTACATGTCGTGTGTCATCTATTTAACTACTCCCTCTCTTCTAATACCTTTCCCAGTTGCTGGCGCATTGCTCAGGTTATTCCTGTACCTAAAATTTCAAAACCATTATTGTTTTCCCAATACCGTCCGATTTAAATTCTCCCTTTTTTATCTAAGGTCCTTGAACGCATTATCCATTCCCAACTCACGCTTTTCCTGAATAGAAATAATATACTTAGTTCTTTTCAGTCAGGGTTCCGCCGTGGGCACAGTACTGTTACGGCACTGACCAAGGTGTGTGATGACATACGGTCTGGAATCGATAACAAGCAGGTAACCATTTTAGCACTGCTCGATTTCTCTAACGCGTTTAATACCGTCGACCTGGATATTCTCTTAGCAATTCTTGAATCAATTAAGTTTTCCTCTGCTTCTATCAGTTGGTTCAAGTCTTACCTATTTGACCGGTCGCAATGTATACGTGTTAGAGAAAAACTGTCGTCCTACTGTCGTCTCAGTGCTGGTGTTCCACAGGGTGGCGTCCTTTCTCCTTTGCTCTTTTCCATATTCATAAATACGGTCACTAATCTCCTTTCCCTGCCATATCATCTTTATGCCGATGATTTCCAACTGTATGTAACCACTCCTGTTGAACAGATATCTGAAGCTATTAAACGCTTAAACGACGAACTTAATATTGTCTGCAGCTGGAGTGAGTCCTTTGGTCTACTAGTGAATGCCAGTAAATCACAGGTCATTATCATAGGTAACTCCAGACAAACGTCTAAACTTGACTTCTCTGCTTTACCACCTGTGGTCTTTGATGGTACTGCGCTAGCTTATAGTCATGCCGTTAAAAATCTTGGAGTTATCATAGACAGCAATCTATTTTTTTTTTTTTTTAAATGTATAGGTTAGCGCTTGGCTGCAATCAGACTTGCTTGCAAGTGGTGATGCAGCCTAAGGTGGAGCACGCTTGCCTAGAAGATGCCTATTCACTCTTGATTTGAAGGTACCTATATTAAAAGAGGAGGGGAAAACGGAAGCCGGGAGGGCATTCCCTATCCTAGCGGTTCGAATAAGAAACGAGGAAGCAAATCGCTTCGTACGAGCCCGCGGAATTTCGACTGCGTAAGGGTGCAGACCTTGTCAATGCCTTGCGGTCCGATAGTAAAAAGGTGACGGAGGAACCAGATTGAATAGCTCTTGAGCACACTCTCCGAAATATATCCTGTAGAATACCGACAGACAGGCAACTTTGCGCCGATGTTCTAAGCTTTGCAGCTTTGAACTGACCAGCGCTTTGTTACCAATAAGTCTCCTGGCGCGACGATCCACCGAATCCAATGCATCAAGCTGGTACTTGGCAGAGCCATCCCATAAATGGCTGCAGTACTCCATGCACGATCGAACTTGTGCTTGGTATAGATTAAGAAGCTGTTCCGGCGTGAAGTACCGCTTGACTTTGTTGAGGATGCCAAGTTTCTTGCCAGTTGTTTTGGCCTTGGATTCGATGCATTGTCCAAAGTTGAGGTTAGACGAAATGTTGATACCGAGGAGCTCGACACTGTCGGTAATTGGAACGGATATATTTCGGAAAGTCGGAGTGAGTGGGAATGAACTCCGTTTTGCGGTGAATAGACACGCTTGCGTTTAGGTAGTGTTAAACTTGACGAGATTGGCGTCACCCCAGTCGGACACCTCCTTCAAGGTCAAGTTGACTCGTTCTACCAACGCCTCCCTGTGCTTAAGAATCTCAGCTCCACTGGCTCGGGGACCGGACATATATCTCTCTGTGACCGTGCTGTCATCTGCATACCCAAAGATACCGGGTTTTAGCATATCGTTTATGTGCAGCAAAAAAAGCGTTGCAGAGAGAACTGATCCCTGAGGGACACCGGCATTGATCGCCATGAGATCAGATGAGGAGCCGTCAACGACTACTCGAAATGATCGTCCACTCAGGAAGTCCGATATCCAGTCGCAGAAGCCAGCGGGTATCCCATAGGCTGGAAGCTTGCTCAAAAGGCTTTCATGCCAGACCGGTCGAAAGCCTTCGAGACGTCTAGTGAAACAGCTAGTGCTTCACCATACTTCTCGATGGCCTCACCCCAGCTGTGCGTGGCATACACTAAAAGATCCCCTGTGGATCGATTACGTCGAAATCCGTACTGTTGGTCCGACAGAAGGTCATTTTCTTCGAGGTATGCCAGTAGCCTGTTCTGGCGAACGTGTATCTCTGACAAGGCAGAGCCGCAAGAAGGTAAACAAGGTGGCATAGCACATCCTGGATCTAGATGCGAATTTTCCGCAAACAGAGTCGCCAAAAGATTTGCTTTATCTGTCGCAGTAAAAGCCAGCGATCCATCTGGTTTGAGTAGAGGAGGCAGCGAAGGACGACAAAAATTTGATTCAACCGACTTCGATAGGGACCAAAAAGCCTTACTACCTCGTGGATAGGATGCTAGTTTGGCCCCAATACGGTTAGTGCGGTTGAAACAAGCCTCTTTAAGTACCTTCTTGTAGGACTTGGCGGCAAAGTTGAACGCTCTCTTCTTTGTGTTGACGTCCGGAGCCTTAACGGTGCGGGCTTCTGCCCATGCTGCAAACGCTGAATCTTTGCGGGCCCCTGCTTCGGCACATTTAGCGTCGTACCACCGTGGAACTTTGCCGTCTGGTGATACGTTAGCGTATGGTATGAAGTACTCCATAGCTTGACGTATCACCCCGGATATGGCTTGTTCGCAGCTCGACGGATCACTCGAAGAGAAGCAAATCTGCCGCCAAGGGTAAGATGCGAAGAAGTGTCGCATCTCGTCCCAGTCTGCCGACTTATATCGCCACAGCCGCCGGGTTCCGGAAGAACCCGAGTCGAAAGGGCGATAGCTTGACACCGCTTTTACCACACAGTGATCAGAAGTGCCCAGGGGGGCTGCAACTGACACTGAGAACCGGTCTGGGTCGGTAGTCAGCAGAAGGTCCAAACAATTAGGTGTGTGACCGTCAACGTCAGGAACTCGCGTTGCTCCTTGGACCAGCTGTGAGAGATCTAGCGATAGAGCAAATTTAAGCGCCTCTCTCCCGGCGTGGTCGGTACTCTGGTATGGGAACAACCAATCTTGATGGTGAGCGTTAAAGTCCCCCAGAAATACCATTTGAGCAGTTGGGTATCGACGTTGAACGGTGTCAGCCGTCTCGCTGAGGTACTCAAACAATCGAGTTGTCTCCTGGTCAGCACTGTGCGACCGATAGACACAGGCATACACAGTCTGCTCCACACCCGTATCCAATAAACACCACATGGTGGAAAAAGTGGGTACCTCCAGGTTACGGAGACGCCGGCAGCAGATATCACTGCGAGCGAACATACAGACCCCAGCGCGAGCTTTAAAGTTGTGCTCCAGCGAATACCCCGGGTACTGTAGATACGCTATATCTGCTGGTTTTCTGATTTGCGTCTCCGTAAGAAAAAGTAAATGCGGCCTCTCAGTCTCTAGATGATGGTGGACTGCTGAGAGATTAGAGTGCAATCCTCGTATGTTGGAAAGGTGCACTTTGAGGGAGAGGATGTGCAGCCGCCGTTTAATCTTACTTTTTTTCTTCTTCCTTTTCATGTGTGTTTTGTGGGAGTGAATAGGAAAGGGAATGGCAGTTGTACGAGGCGTTGTGTTCTTAGACTTCTCAATTATACGAAGGGACTGCACGGTTGGAAGGCTCGACTGGAGACTGCGGGGACGCCCGAACCCCCCTGGGAATCGCCATCGGGTCCTCTCTCCGGTCGCCAACCGGCACGATGGAAGCCATCCCAGGATTTTTCGCCAGGTGGCGGGGCAGCCTTTCATAGTTTCTACAATTTGGCCCCCTACTGCCTGCGGTCGGCCAGCGGTAAACCGTGCTTCGGATCCCGCTAACCTCCAGGTCGAGTCGTCCGGCACAACCGCTCCGCAAATCGGATCCTGTCACCAAACACAACGCAACTGTACATACCCATCCCCCTTGATCTGGCTAATACGAGCATCGCGTCGGAACACGACGCGCCCTATGGCACGATAAATCATGACACGAGACGAATCGCTTGGCGGCGCGGCTTTGCTCGATGGTTGGTTACACTAGCCACGGCCGAAGCCTACCACCTATGTTACTCGTTTGGCACCACCCGGGGATCACGTGTAGGGTAAAGAGGGTTAAAACCTGACATGGTACATCCTACGGACGCGAGTAACTTCGATCCCCAAAATCCGTCCATCTATCATGGAAACCGCAAGTTTCAGAGGTTAGTAAGAAAATCTTTGGCGCTTATGGTTCTATTAAAAGGTGGAAAAACTTCTTGCCAATTAAAACCAAGATTTTGTTAGCTAATACACTTCTCCTCCCCATCCTTGATTACGCCGATGTCTGTTATCTCGACCTGACCGAAGATCTTTTAAATAAGTTAGAACGCTTGCAAAACTTATGCATTCGATTTATTTTCGGCCTAAGGAAGTACGATCATGTTTCGGAATATAGGAGGAAACTTAACTGGCTCCCTATCAGACAAAGGCGTAATCTCCATGTCCTCTCTGTTCTTTATGCTACCCTTTACCACCCATGGTCGCCCCCTTACCTAAAGGAACGATTCAGGTTCCTTAGCTCCTTCCCAATCCAGCATACCTTGCGATCTGCCAGTGACAATGAACTTAAAATCGCCAAACGTAACGCCAAGGGATACGCAGACTCGTTCACCATAAAAGTAGTCTTATTGTGGAACGCACTCCCAGCTGATATCAGACGAGCAAAATCTCTAGGCGCCTTTAAAAGTCGTGTCAAAAAGCACTATCTGTCGCTGTAAACCTATTATTATTTGTGTTTAGGTATTTTAAATTAGTAATATGTAATGTAATATTTATGTATATACTTAATATGTATTAAATTTAGATATATATTTATTATATGTATAATTTTTATCTGTTTATAGTATGTACCTATTAGAATGTACGTTTATGTAATTGTTTTTATTTTATTTTATTCAAAGCAATTTCCCGTCTCACAGCAAGTACGGTCCATTCATGTAGGTTGCCTGGCAGAGATCACTTTAGTATAAGGTCGCCTTTTGTTTGTAAGTTTATAATTTAATGTTCTGTGTATATATGTCCATTTTTTATGCAATAAAGAATTTAATAATAATAATAATAATAACAACATATTGGACATTAAAAATGCACATTATAATATTTTTTAAAACATGTTTACCAACGTGGCTGAATGCAAGCCACGCCTTTGTCTAAAAAAAAAAATTATCGACACGACCAAAGACACGACCCATCACTAACACGAACTGTCACAGGGATCAAGGTTCGCCGCGCCGAGTATAATTTTTAAGGACAACATTGGTAAGTCAATGAGGACAACCTACATTAGCCGTTCACTTAACATTTGCGATGATGAGCTTAAAAACTGCCCATTTCTCACTGCAGATGTCACCACTGTTGAGTGTACCTTATATTTGACAAAATATATTTGTCATTCTCCATACTATTTTAGTAAACAAACTAATTGTTTTATGAATAATTTCCTGAAATGACTCGTTGTGCAGCCTTTGATTGCAAAAACACGGGAATTCATTTATTCCCTAAAGAAGCTAAAAGAAAAAAACTGTGGGAAAAAGCTCTTCGTAGAAAAAATTGGAAGGCTAGTTCTTCGGCGAGGTTATGTGCTACCCATTTCCGACCTGAAGATTACTACGGACACAATTCGTATACAGGTGATGAATCTATACACAAAGTATTGAAAAAAACTGCTATACCTTCTATATTTCCATTTTCTAAAATCAAAACAGTTGATTTGTCAGCACAACAACGATCGGATAGACTGCTACAGAGAAGTAGCAAGAAACTTTGTTTCGGAACGTCTGGAGTTATCGACATTCAAAACCAAAATAGGTGTGAAGTTCAATTTAGAGATGAGCAATTCACAATACAAAGTGAAATAGAAATACCCATCAGCCCACAGGTTGAACAGCCTGAGAGTAACCAATCTAGTGCATCAGCTGCATCAAAGAGCACTCAAGTGAATTTCGAACACATTTATGGATCTATAGAGAGATATAAAGACAAAGACAGTGTTATTGCTTTCTATACCTGCTTTGAAACATATTATGCAAAGTTCTATTTTGTATTCTCAACATTAAGTCCCATGGCTCACTTAGTTAAATACTATAAAAGTCATGTCCAAAATATTACTGTTGAGGATCAGTTTTTCATGACAATGATGAAGTTACGACACAATAAATGCAATTTTGAACTAGCACAATTTTTCCAAACTAGTCCTACAACAGTGTACAACATATTTATAACATGGATTAATTATATGGATAAACTTTGGAGAAAACTAGATAATATATGGCCTGAAAAAGATTTAGTGCTATTTTACATGCCAGACAGTTTCAAACAATATGATAAGAATACCAGAGTTATCATTGATGGAACAGAAATGAAGATGCAAAAACCTGGAAACCCTGTATCCCAACAAGCATCATGGAGCAGTTACAAACATTGCAATACATTAAAGGTGTTAGTCGGAGCTACTCCTGGAGGCTTGTTGTCATATTGCTCACCTGCATATGCTGGTTCTATTAGTGACCGACAAACTGTAGAAAGAAGCGACTTGGTAAAAAAATGTGAGCCAGGGGATAGTATACTTGCAGATAGGGGATATAATATTCAGGACATGTTTATTGGAAAAGATATTACTTTAAATATCCCTACATTTTTAAAAGGACAGGGTCAAATACCCGGCCTGAAATTACTGAAAGATAGAAAGTTGGCCAGTCAGCGTGTTCACATTGAACGTTTGATAGGTTTAACAAAAACTTACAAAATTCTAAAAGAAGAATTACATCATAATTTTGTACCCCTTGCATCCAAAATATTTTTTGTGTGTCTTATGTGCTGTAATTTTAGAGAAAGAATTATGTAATAAGTAGGTTTAAGAAAAAAAACTGTTAGAATAGTTTTTTATTCAAATAAACTTCTGAAAGTAATCTCTTGTTTAAAGATAAGCTGTCCTTGTGCAGTGTGCACATCCTTTACATGTATATGTTTTTAACTTATTAGCATTAAATAAATCCTACTAATATTAAGTATAATTAATGTCAAAGTTTGTGAGGATGGTAGAGTAACACTCTTTCACATAAAAACTACTGGACGGATTTTGATGAAACTTCACAATGCAATAGCTAATACATCAGAATAGAATAGGCTACTTTTTCTCCCAGAAAATTAAAGAATTCCTACCGTCAAATCAAATCAAAACCGTTAATCCACACAGACAGTCGCTGGCATCAGCTAGTAAATAAATAAACTTTTAGAAGAGCACATTGCTGGATCAAGCTGCAAGCCTAGCCTAGCCTATCAAATCAAATCAAATATTCATTTATTCAATTTAGGTACATACAATCACAGAATAATATAATAGTACTGACGTACAGAAGTCTCACTCCTTTGATGTTGACTACTTGCCGACGTTTTAATAGCCTACATAATTATTATTAAAAAGATAAATCACGCACGCAAGCTAAATTAAACTTTATCGCCGCGCGCGAGTGTCCGTATTGCTTTGCATCTTTTCCCTTTCCTACGTCACGGACGACATTGCGAGCTTGTCTAGGGCTGTCAGCAAACAGTACAACAATACAGTAGGTTTTTTCGAATTGGTAAGTAAGGTACCTACTCTGACTATGATCGACTGTGTTTACTGTGTGTCGCTACACAGTGAGTTCTTCACTACGCACGCAACTTGCAAGGTCATTCGTCGCGGCGAAGCAGTGCGGCGAAACATAATATTTCGCTCGGAGAGGTAGGTACACTTCGATCACGGAAATATATAAATATAATATATTCCGTGCCCTTACTCTAAATCGGCAAGGTGTAATAAGAATTAGGGAGTAAGGGCCTAACTAGGGCGAGCGTATTCCCTGCGACTCGTTTGTACTTCCTACAGCTCGTGCCTCGATTCAAAAAATTACTTGAAAAGAGGCTCATTTAAGTTTGACATGAATTGTACCTGTTCCGTGATAGAAGTACTATTGACTACTTATTATTGTATTGACTACTTGCTGACTTGCTTGCTAGCTTTAATAGCCTAAATAATGATTATTAAATAGATAAAACACGCAAGCAAGCTAAATTAAACATTATCGCCGCGCGTTAAACAAAGAGTAAAAAAATACAGTAGGTATAACTTTTAATTATACTTCGTCGCTTCATTCTTCAGATATAATTCATTGAACTATGTAGTTTCCTTCACGTAGAAACAACCAAACGCACGTTCTTCAGAGGAGTTATAAAAAAGAACCCCTACTAACCGCCTCTGTCTCGCGCGACACAGCGGCTTCGTTCGTCATTCCTTTTTCGTGCGTAGCAACGATCACACGTTCCTACTTTCTACACACTTGAGATAATTTTATCTGTAAATAAGTATAAAATAATATTAAAAATAGTCTGTCTGACTAATTAGTAGTCGGGTGAGTCTTTAATCTTTCATTTTCAGCAATTTATTTCAGCACTAAGTACGTGGTTGAGTAATCATTATTAATTCATGCAGTGTTTATATTTTACACTAAAGGTTTTATTGGGGGTTGGCCAAGAGTCAACAAGAAGGAGAATAAACCTTTCAGCATGACGCGCCTAAACAATTATACTTTCATGCAGTGTGTGTTACACTAAGGGTTTTCCTGGCGGTTGTCCGAGGGTCAACACGAAGGAGAATAAACCTTTCAGCATGACGCGCCTATTATATTATACTTTCAAGCAGTGTTTGTTACTCTAAAGGTGTTTCCTGGCGGTTGTCCGAGGGTCAACACGAAGGAGCATAAACCTTTCAGCATGACGCGCCTAACCAATTATACTTTCATACAGTGTTTGTTTACACTAAAGTTTTTTTCCTGGAGGTTGCCCGAGAGTCAACACTATGGATAATAAACGTTTCAGTACGACGCGCCTGAGGAATTGTGGTACAATACTATGTAAAATGTATGATTTCCTAAGGAGGATACTAAAAATAAAAGTTAAGTAAGGAGGGTACTTAAAATAAAAGTTAGTATTGAATCAGCTATACGCGCTCATTACAGGAATTACACTTTCATGCAATGTTAAATTGCACTAAAGGATTTCCGGGAGGTTACTCGAGAGGTAACACGAAAGAATATAAACGTTTTCAGCATGGATCGCACTTAAGAAATTGCTCGTCCATGGAGTGTTCAATTGCACTAAAGGTCTTTCCAGCGGGTTGCCTAAAAGCTAGACGCGTCTGGCGATGGCATCTGCCCAATTAGCAGTCCGGCGATGAAGAATTTGTCCACTAAATCAAGATAGCTGGCACTTAGCAAGCTGTTAACCGTCCTCTGAACAAGGGGGAAGACGTTGAGGGTCAAAGTGGACCAACGATCGGATACGTCACCAAGGCCCAGCTTTGTAAGCCTAACACAAATTGATTTCGACCAATACTTGAGAAGTAACCGGAATTCAGGTAAATACTAGCACCTACCATAAAGAAGGTTACCTTCTACTTCATTTATCAACTGCTGTAAATTATTAACAATCTTCAGTTTTTACTGGGTCAAGGATTGTATGGATACCGACTTACCTACGAGTACTTAATTCGAAATCAAAGCTAAACATTATCTTTCGTACCTAGGTGTTACCGCTGTATCAAAATAGTGGACATGATTTATTCAATCATAAGTACATTATAATATATTATATTATAAGTGTTTGCATCGCCTACCCTTTTTTGCTTTGTGTTCATAGTTCATACACTATCACCGCCAAGGCCAAAATCCTTATACTAATGAGGTTCTGTTTTTAACATAAATCTATTAGCATGGAGGCACAATAAAAGTGTTTATTATTTACGGCGACAGATAAACAGAATACTTAAAAATATCTATGTATTTAATTTCTTTCAAGCAAGTAAATGCAATTATTAATCTAATACCGTTACCACAAAACGTTATTTTAAAATGTAAACCTATGGAACAAATTCCATAATAAAATCTCTGGAGTACCGTCTTAATAAAAAGGTATATCTGATCGACTATAAAAAAGACTAGTTAAATTCTATACCAGTGTTTTAACTTTCAATGAAACACTTGTGGTGGTTCTAGTCATTTCTTTAAACGTTACAGTTTACATAATATCTGCCCGGCTATAACATGAAAAGACCTAGCATTTCAGATTTTTATTTTGGAGACTGCAATAAACAATAAAGTTATATCGAAGCACTCTTACTAGATAACAAATATTTATATGTATATATATATATATATATATATTCAGCTTAACACCACTACTTAAGTTTTCAGCTTTTGCATATTTCAGTGCCTTACACGCAGTCACTAGACCTAAAAGAAACATAAATGTTTCATTTAGTGTATGCAGATTCAAGATCTGGGGCTCAAAATTTTCAGATGTAATTGTTTACAATGCAAAGCCTCTTGGATCAAACTTACATACACCTGCGGAGTGGTAACTAAAGTTCTGAGAATTCTGAGGTAATAAATATATCTTTATCTTTTTTTTTTTGTTATCAGCTAAGTACTTCAGCAATAAATCAATTTATTTGCAAATACTGATGTAGATACAGAAACGTCGAATTTGAAAAAAAAAAAAAAAAAAAAACTGCTAGCTGCTGAAGGAAATGTGTGGTAAGATTGCAAAAATTACCCACAAGTTTTATGTTTTTTCCCTAACAACGTAGGTACTCTCGAGTTTTACAACTTAATAGTGCCCGGGAAGCATATATCATACACCCGTTGACAGGTAATACGGTTGATTATGCTTAAAACAGTTCGAAAAACCAAAAACTAACAAAGAACCTTCTTCTTTTTGGAAGTCGGTTAAAAATAAAGATAATCTAACGGCGAGTATTTTGACGACCGGATGTAGATTATATTATAATATTACATACTTAATAGTGTAAAATCACCAGCTAATTACTGTTTTAAAGATATTTCGTGGGCATTTGTTTAAAACGTAAAACGCGTAAAACGAGGGTTGTCTTACCCGAAGCGGAAATCCAAGCGGGGTGCCAAGGGTCACTGGTAGAGATCTCGTATAGAGATAACCTACCTACCTTCCTGGTCCACTATGTTTCTGTTTTTCTAAGTATTTCATAAATTTTTGGTAAAAAATAAAATAAAAAAGAATTTTAAGATCCATTCATATATATATATTATCCACATATTGGAAACAATCTTCGAAAAACTTATAAAAAAAAATAAATAATAATATATATACATTTATATATATATACATAATCGGACTGGAGACATCTGGACTCGAGCCGGGGTGTTCTGGTGTCGTGGCCGCCCTGTTTCCCAACTGAGCTGTTTTAATCTTGTAGATGGCTATTAGGTTATTTTCGTTACGGAATTTCTGGATTCGGTCTCCACGCTCAAGGCCCGCGATAGAACCTATGCAATAGCTTAATAATACGTACATCGTAATCACTCGTGGCAAACATGGTACGTAAACAATATGCCCCCGCAACACTTGCCTAGAGCAAAATTAAAATTCTTGTTTAGTCAAATCAGACCCTGAATGAGAGTTACCAATTAAGACATTAATGGAAACCCAAAATCGGCTTAGAGCAGTGGCCGCAAATGTAACATTTGGATCACGTACCTCACATAGATCAGCGGTGTCAGTGCATCTTCCATAAAATATCAGGGAATTAATGCATCCATTCAAAAATTCTCATTTTAAATAGCTTATAATGAGGTTTATTTCTCTCATTTCATGTTTTTTATTAAAACTCTATATTCAATGGCCTGAACAGCTAAGTTATCTATCGTTGAAAAGTATCTTACTTTAAAGCTCCTAACGTCTGTGGGGCAGGAAAGTTCAAACCAATCGATTAACCCTTCAAAGTCGATAGTAGTCGGTCACAATATCGACCGAATATTCATTCTTCACCAATAATTTCGGGGTAACTTTTACGCGATTAGGAATTTATTAAATTCCATAACTTTAATGACGATATCATTGTTCGACAAACAACTTAAAACGGTAGATTTTTTAATATAAAATTTTACTCAAATATATAGCTAAAGCAATACTTGAAATACCTCCACAACAGGACCAGAATAAAACGGTTCTTTTCCCGCCGCGCTTCCAAAAAAAAAAAAAAAATATGCATTTTTATGCTACTGGGCAGGATTTCGCACATAAACGCCCCATTGGATGTCTGTTGTGCTAATTGTGTAAATAAAATAAAGTATTGTCCCGGCTAATATACTTTGTACTAGATTATAAACCTTGCAGTATTGACATCAATAACTCCATTCATTCCGTTCCATTCGTTTGCATCGAAACTATAATACGTTTATGCTTGTTACTAGCAACTAAAGCAAAAGAGCGCAAGATTATATTATTGGTAAATTGAAAGTTATTTAAATTGATACTTTGTACAATAAATACTTAAGAAAATTTTTAAAGTCATCTTAAACGTACGTAGATAAACTTCTCGGGAAATCAGCAGATGCCACACTAAACATAAACTGTTTAAAACATTACAGCTCAAATAAGAGATAAGAAGAATAAATAAAATTATTGATAACAATAATTAGTATCTATTCAGTGTAGATACAGTTCTTGCAAAAATATATATCTCTTAACATCTACATAGTTCAATGAATTATATCTGAAGAATGAAGCGACGAAGTATAATTAATGATTAAACGAACTTACCTGTAAGTGAAGTTCTATCATAATTATAATATGAGTCGCTTCATTCGAAGATATAATATTAAGCTCCCAACCCACCCATCCCAAAACATATTTTCGCAAGAGCTTTAAGTATAGGTACCTATATCTCTAAACTAAATGACGAACGAAGCCGCTGTGTCGCGCGAGACAGAGGCGGTTAGTAGGGGTTCTTTTTTATAACTCCTCTGAAGAACGTGCGTTTGGTTGTTTCTACGTGAAGGAAACTACATAGTTCAATGAATTATATCTTCGAATGAAGCGACTCATATAATTATGATAGAACTTCACTTACAGGTAAGTTCGTTTAATCATTAATTATTTATTTTAATATTTATAGCTGTTTGACTTTAGTATAATGTCTTATATTTTTGTATAAATATATATATATAATTTTTTATATAAATTTGAATCCTTTTGTGTGCTCAATAAGCATCCTTCCACGCAACAATAATTATGGTTGCAGCGACTTTTTGCCATTATAATTCTAAAGATCGATAGACCATTATATATACATGAGTTTAAATGTCTACAACTATTTATCCTACAAATAATTAATATGCTAAACACTTAACTTAAACTATTAAACAAATATTTTCAAAAAACTATTTACGAAGACAGCGTTAAATTCACTAGCACGTCGCTCGCTTATAACGCGCCAGCCCCGACTGCGTAAGCATTCCGGTAATGAGCGCGATCGTCGGTATTTTCGTCGCGAAAGTACCAAGAGTGACACAGGCCTGATACAATGTACATACACTTATGGTCAATTACTTATAAAACTGAACATACATTACATTTAAAGTAAAAAAACTAGGAATGTTTAAATTTTATATGGTTTTATTACAGAATCATAATATTTATACAGGTATTTATTGAAAATTGCTGGTTGCAAATATTCTTCATAAAAAGATGTTAATTTCAAAACCATTTCCTGAATGAATTCTTCATCCCTTTCGATGTATATTACTTTCATATCTACTAATGTATATACAACTAAATTACAATATTTGCGATTTGTACAAAACAATTGCCCCTGAATTTGGGTGTAGTAGTTGTGTTTTTTTTAGTTTTAATTCACCATTGCACTCATACAAGTATGGCACTGTAGTTAATGTAATAGCATAGTTCCTAGCAACTTAAGGACACTTCACTTCTATAACAGTTTCATTTTGTAGCATTCCATCTGGTGATGCTGCAATGAAGGGGTGGGTGAGCGAGATGCACAAACCGCATCTATCTACTTTTGCACTTAGAAAGGTTTCATATTTTTGTAGCACAACAGATTCATATATTTTTCCATGAATAGTGGCTCGTGTTGTAAATTTCTTGGGATTCAAGATATTGTTGGCCAATGCCTGCCTCGTACTCCCTCTACTATGGCACACAGCATGAAAGTTGCTGGCTGTGATTCGAACAGATCTGAGCCGGTGCCAGTCTTTAGATCCATCTTGAAGGTTTGTTTTAACTTGCACATCATCCACTTGCTGTTGACTTATATTTTTTAATAACAGACTCTCCAATAGCAAGTCCTTCACACTTTTTTTCATATAGTCATGGTCAATTTCAATTGCATAAGGATTGGTAGGTTTGATAGCTTGAACATATGGCATTTTACTTCCAGTAGTAGCAAATCCTACAGCTAGATTCATCACATAATCTTTATAATTTTCCATTATATCTTCTTCTTTAATTGGATTGTACACTACACTGGAATGTTTTTTCCGCTTATTGGGCAAATGGTGGGACTGTATTGGAGAATAATAAAATATTTTTTTTGGTTTCTTAAATGTCATGAGATCTTCTGTGCACACTTTGTGTATGATAATAGTTTTGGTCCTTACCATGTCTTCTATGCCATGAAGAACTGTGAAAATATGCTTGCAGTGTGCTTCTAAGCCACTTCCAGCCGCACATTCACAGTGGCTCTCCTCTATGATGCCATGATGATGGCAACACGAAGAGTTACCAAGCTTCTACATTCATACAGAACTCTTCCTTTGGCCGGTGTCATTTAATCTGAATCATAGTCAAATTATAAGCAAAGGTGAAGGAATCATGATTTTTAAAAGCACTTTTTTACCTTTCTGCAAACTCTTGAATATGTCGTTTAGACAGAGCAGGAAGATTAGTGCTAGCATTAACATCCCTGAACTTATCCAGGGCAGGAATAACAGGAACATCATCCTCGAGTTCATCTTCAACTCCTATAAGGTTATTCCTATCGTACGCCTCTAGTCTACAACAAAAAATAAGGGTTTACAAAAAAACGCAACATAACCTATAAATTATATCAATGTCTGTTATTTGTTTACCTTTCAATTAAAACCGCTTTTTTACCAATGGTAGACGCTTTCCTTTTCCTAAGCTCATCTTTTAATTGAGTTACACTACTGGTTGCATACATTTTTGTCGTTTTCTCTGCAAATAAACTTGATACCAAACCAAAACAGAACAAAAGAGCGGTGGGTTTTAGGAACACTCAACAGTGCTGCCATCTACCACGAACTTTCAGTTTTTAACCTAGGTGTTCATTCTTGATGAAAACTATGATCATTCAATAATATACTAGGTAACTATTTCATGAAATTATCAATTCAACTATGATTTCGCGTTTTAACGGTGGAGAGACCGTTAATGTTGACTATTCCTATGTAAATCTCTGAAATTACCTAATTAACGTAAACTGTGCGTAAAACGGACTCTTTCGAAACCGTTAATGGCAACATTTCCGGAATATTGATACTAACTGTTTCCGGACATTAGCGGTAACCAATGACTAATTATTCATTGGCGGTAACAGATCGACTGACGACCAAAGCTGACGACTCAACAACCAACTTTACCATTCGGCTCGGCCCTACCTGTGGAGTGTGGGCCCTACCGATCATATCGTCAGTCCACAGCGTCAGTCAAGGTTTTTATTAAAGCAGTTACTCTATGGTTACAACATAATATTATCTAATTCACCAGAGACAAGTTAACCAGAGAATCTAACTAGTTGTCTCTGCATTCGCTCTTTTTCGTTTTGCATCAGCGCAGCCATCAGCTGCGACAAAGTAACTTCGTGGTAACTCCCTCATTTCGATCGTAAAATGGCTGATAATAAATTATATGAAATATTAGGTGTTTCACGAAATGCAAGTGATTCTGAAATCAAAAGGGTAAGTGACCTTTAACCTAGTGTATACCTGGCTGGTTTTATAAAATCCGAGTTCCTATTCCTTTGTCAAGCATGGTTGTCTCAATTCTCAATGCAACTCGTTAATTTTATTTCAGAGTTACCATAAGTTGGCTAAAGAATTCCATCCTGACAAAAATCCAGCTGCTGGCGATAGGTTCAAAGAGATAAGTTATGCATACGAAGTTTTATCAGACCCAAAAAAACGGCAAACTTACGATAAGTTCGGGCTCAAAGGATTACAAGAAGGTGGGCAAGCAGGAGGCTTTCCTTCTGATGACTTTCTTGGACATTTCTTTGGTGATATATTCGGTATGGGTGGTGGTGGTAGTGGTAGAGGACGGGGACGTGCGCGTGGCGAGGATACCATTCACCCACTGAAAGTGACTTTAGAAACTATGTACGTTGGAAAAACAACAAAGCTACAGCTAAGTAAAAACGTGATCTGCGGCCCGTGTAAAGGTGTGGGTGGAAAGACGGGAGCTGTTGTGTTTTGCAGGGACTGTCATGGTCAAGGAATAAAAGTGTCATATCAGCAAATAGGCCCCAGCATGACTCGTCAGTTCCAGACTCGGTGCACTACCTGTCAAGGACAAGGTGAAACTATTGATGAAAAAGATAAATGCCCCAAATGCAAAGGCAAGAAAGTTTTAAATGAGACGAAGATATTAGAGGTGCATGTTGAAAAAGGTATGCGTGAAAACCAAAAAATTTTCTTCAGAGGAGAGGGAGACCAGCAACCTGACACTCAACCCGGTGATGTTATTATAGTATTACAACAAAAACCGCATGAATTGTTCAAACGAACTGGTGATGACTTGCTGATGGAGCGAGAGATTACCTTGACCGAGGCTCTGTGTGGCTTTGAGTTTGTCATTAAACATTTGGATGGGAGGGATCTACTTATAAGACATCCTCCTGGAGAAGTGATCAAACCTGGAGACTTGAAAGGTATACAAGGTGAGGGCATGCCTCAACACAAGAACCCATTTGAAAAAGGAAATCTTTATATTAAATTTGAAGTAACCTTCCCTGAAAACCACTTTGCAAATGAAGAGCAATTAAAGAAAATTGAAAGTATATTACCTCCTAGGCCAGTGTTTGTCATGCCGACTGGTGATGATGTGGAAGAAGTCAACATGATGGAATACACAGCCAGTGAGAGAAACCGAGGGCGGGAGGAAGCCTATGCCAGTGATGACGATGAGCATATTCATGCAGGCTCAGGTGTGCAATGTGCTCACCAGTAGCTCAATAAATGTGTTGAATCCTTATTTTTGGATTTATACTCAGACCTCACATTATATAATTTTATTATGAATTTTAGCTAGCTAATAATATTGACAATATTATTATGACACTTCAATTTGCTGAATAGTCTAGAGTTGTTTCTAATCAATTTAATCTGGCGAATAGTTGCGTATGTCAAGACCAGATATTATATTGTCCTATATGTAGAGTCACATCATTGTAATAAAGCGCCTTATCTTTATGTATATTTTTTAATTTACTAAATTTGTTAATTTATGTAATGTTAAGGAATCAGTAAAAATATTAGTAATGGTTTTTCATTCATGTAATTCATTCCACTACCACAGGTGCATGTAACTGCATTGGTTTATGATTATACTTAAATTAAAAATACATTTTGTTTTATTTGCATTAAAAGACTTCAACTATTTGTAATAAATGTAATTTTCATTACCTGTAACAACTTCATCATACCTATAATATTATAGATTGTGCAATCCATGAAGATACACCCGAAAATGTGCTAAAACAATATTTGAGCATGCAGTACAGGTTTAAGTTTAAAAATATTGATTTATAATGGAAAAGTTACTTAATTATTTTCCCTTTCCTTAGGTTTATAGGTTTCCTCACTTATACTAGCCACGATATTTTATTAGCTAAGACGATCACGCCGGTACCATCACAGAATTTTGGTGCCGTGACCAGAAAACATATGACTTCATAAATATGTAATGTATAGTAAGCAACTTTCTTAATGATGAAAATTTATAAATCTGCATGGATTGATCAATCTATAATTATACATAATTTGGTATGGAATAATTAACTTAATATTCCAAAACGGCAGCTGCTTGCAAGTTGCAATTTGATGAATATATATCAGGATGGAGCTTATATTTCTGTCATTAGTCATTGGTAAAATTTTATTGGTGTTTTGTGACAAAAAGTTTAAATAGCTCAACAGATAACACATTGATTATTAATTTTGGCTCTTAATCTTAAATTATTCATATAGGTAGTTGTAAAATTGGCCACATATTTCATAAACAGGAATTTATATTAAAATATTATAAATATAAATAAGTATACTTACTACTATAATATTATAAATGCGAAAGTTTGGATGGATGGATGTTTGTTATGGTTCCCACGGGAACCAAAACCCTCAATCCATGCGGACGAAGTCACGGGAATCAGGCATCAGCTAGTTAGAAATAAGTTCATCATCATCATCATCACTACAGCCCATTAACGTCCCACTGCTGGGCACAGGCCTCCACTCTCATAGGAGAGCAGGAATTAGAGCTTAGACCCACCACGCTGCTCTAATGCGGGTTGGCGGGCTTTAACGACTATTATCATGTTAGTGATAATAACCGGGACCGACGGCTTAACGTGCTCTCCGAGGCACGGGGGTGAAACACCGCCAACTTCCAACTCCGGGCTGGCCACAGAGGTAGTATAGCCTATAGAGTGCGTGCTTCTAAGCAAGAACAGTAGGCACCGGTAGGAACATAGCATCGTTCCATCAGCAAGCCCTTTAGTCAAAGGAACGCTAGCGCTGAGAGCGCTCATCGCGAACTCGGGACCGAAATTCCGTTATTAAACTGGAATAAATGGTTAAATGTGTCATAGAAACATGCAAACATGATTCTCGTTATCATTATAAACATAATTCCAACATCACATTTCACCGGTTAGTCGTATTTTTTAAACTTTCATGTAAAATAGAAATACGTGTCGCGGGGGTGATACAGACGTGGGACGCAAGGTAACATATTGTTAGGAGGACTGTACCTTCAGTCTCCATAGCAACAGTTTTATTATTTTACGACTTGTCATTCTACTGTAAAATAAAACATTCGTCACAAGTTCCAACAGTATTTATTTTTTTATGGTAGCAGAGCAAAAATAAAGCGATAAATACGTTGATCACCATGGCGTCGGGCTCAAGTACAAAAATTGAGACTTTAAATAAAGAAAATTTCGACACATGGCGAATTCAAGCAAGGGCCGTACTCATCAAAAATAAATTATGGAGTGTTGTTGAGAAGCCACTGGTTCTTGAGAAAGCTGATGAAGAGAAGAGAGAGAAGGATCTTTTAGCTCAATCTGAGTTAGTACTTTTGATTTCACCCTCTGAATTAAAGCAAATAAAAAACTGCAAAACAGCTCACGAGATTTGAACTTTGCTTGATTTTATATATGCCAGTAAGGGACCGGCTAGAAAGGCCTCTCTTTTAAAGAAGTTAATATTGTCCAAAATGGAAAATGGCAATATTAGAGAGCATTTAAATAAGTTCATGGACGTGGTAGACAAATTGCAGGATATGGACATTCGTATTCATGAGGATTTGCTCACTGTTATGATGCTATACAGCTTACCACCTGACTACGAAAATTTTCGTGTAGCGATAGAATCCAGAGACACGTTACCGAAACCTGAAGAACTCAAGGTAAAAATTTTAGAAGAATCAGAAGCCAGACAATTTAATAATAGTTCCAACACCAATACTATCAACACTAAAGATGTACACGAAGAAGAGACAAACTTCGTAAAAACATGCAAATTTTGCAAGAAGAAAGGACATGTTATCAGTGAATGCAAAAGGATGGAGAATAAGAAGAAGAAAGAAACGAACGAAGAAGTTCCTAAAACTTCCCACGCTGTATGTATGCATTCCAAAAGTAAGAGTTCAGATGATGAAAAGAACACATGGATTCTTGATAGCGGTTGTACATCGCACATGTCTCATAACAGAAACTATTTCGAAAATCTCGACAAATCTAACTTTCAACTCTTAAGACTAGCTTCCCAAGATGCGACAGCTGAAATTACTGGTAAAGGTCAAGTCACTATTATGCTAGATGCCAATGTTAGAGGCAAAAGTAAAATTCAAGAGGTTATTTTGACAAATACTCTCTATGTGCCAACCCTATCCTCGAATTTACTATCCATAGGTAAAGCCACAGAATCTGGATGGACTGTCTTATTTACAGATAAAAAGGCCACAATTACACATCCTGAAGAAGGTATTATACTCGATGCGCCAAAAGGCAAAGATGGACTGTACTACCTAAATCATGCATCGTGTAAATACAACAACAAAGATAAATATAACTTGGCAGAAGACACAAAAATTCATAAATGGCATAAATGTTTAGGTCATATGAATGAGGCCGATATGAAATTGGCATTGAAGAATGAGACACTTATCGGTTTAGATTTCAAATCAGATGAGAAGCTTGGAGATTGTGAAATATGCATTCAAGCCAAAATTAAAAGACTGCCTAGTAAACCCAATGATACACCACGCACGACAAAACGACTTGAGATAGTGCACAGCGACGTCTGTGGTCCGATGACTCAAACCCTCGGTGGAGAGAAATACTTCATAACTTTTATCGACGACCATACTAGATACAGCCGAGTCTATTGTATAAAACAAAAAAGTGATGTATTGGACAAATTCAAACTTTACAAGGCAGAAATGGAAAATTTTACTGGTGACAAAATTATCAGTCACCAGTCCGACAATGGTTTGGAATACTGCAATCAAAATTTTGATAACTTTCTGAAAGAATATGGTATTACAAGACGATTAACAGCACCATATACACCACACCAGAATGGTGTTGCAGAACGTAAAAACCGTACTCTACTGGAAAAGGCTAGAAGCATGATGATCGAATCGAAAGCACCTCAAAGCCTTTGGGGAGAAGCTATTCAAACTGCAAACTACCTTTCCAATCGGAGCGTCAACAAAACTATTTCTGCACATTTTGGTACTGTTACTACACCTTATGAGAAATGGGTACAAAAAAAGCCTTGCATCTTCCATCTGCGTCAGTTTGGAATAAAAGCCTTTATATTACTGAAAGAAGGCAAAGAACATGATAAATTCAAATCAAAAGCTATACCTGGGATGTTTGCAGGCTATTCAGATACTTCCAAAGCTTATAAAATTTGGGTACCTTCAAAACATAAAATCATAATTGCCAAAGACGTTCGATTCACTAACAAACTCTACTACACCGAAACACAAAATTCAATCTCAGAAATTACAAATTCTTTGAAGGATAATGATAAACATTACGCCGAAATAAACTTCTTTGATAATGATGTTGAAAGTGAGTATGAGTCAGTGCAAGAAAATGATGAACAAGAATCAATACAAGGCAATGATAATGAAGAAATACCTATCCCAGATACAGATGTTAATGACACTATTATTGAAATAAATCCAACTGAAGAAGTTACCAATGAAGCTCCTCCTGAACAACGAGTACTTCGTGATCGTAGCTGTCTCAGAAAACCACAAAGTTTTGATGAATTTGTTCTCGCTGCTACTGAAGAGTTTAACAACTATAGAGAACCTTCAACCTATCGCGAAGCTCTTGAAAGCACAGACAAAGAGAAGTGGTTAGGAGCGATGCTGAGCGAGATCAATTGAGAACCAAACATGGGATATTGTTCCTTTACCAAAGAACAGAAAAGCACTGCCTTGCAAGTGGGTATTTAAAGTTAAGACCAATCCAGATGGTAGTGTCGAGAGATATAAAGCAAGATTGGTAGTAAAGGGATTCTCACAGAAACCAGCAGGCCGAGCATGGGAGGGGACAAAAATCTTATCCCCCGAATTTATCCACTGACAAGAGATAAAATTACGCTAGAGCATGGCAACAGGGGACCTTTCCCCTGTTGCCATGCTCTAGCGAAGTATATTCCTGTTTGACTTGTGCATAGGACGTAGGTTTAAGTTTATTTTCATACCATTAAATTGTAAAAAAGATGTCTTGAGCCAACTGGGACATCTTATCCTTTCCCCGTGGATAAAATCTCCACGCCCATGCTCGGCCTACAGGGGTAGACTATGGCAAGACATTCAGCCCTGTAGTGCGCCTTACTACCGTCCGTACCCTATTAGCAGTAGCTGTAAAAGTGAAATTATCTCTCTGTCAGTTTGATGTGTCAACAGCATTTCTTAACGGTAACGTAGAAGAAGAAATCTACATGAAACAGCCCGATGGTTATAGCGATGGAACAAACAGAGTGTGCCGCCTGAAGAGGAGCTTATATGGCCTCAAGCAGGCTCCAAGATGTTGGAACACCAGTATACATGAATTTCTTGTGAGCTCCAACTTTACACAGAGTACTTCTGATCCATGCCTATATATTCGAGAGAATGGAAAATCTAAAGTGTTGATTGCACTTTACGTTGATGACGGGCTAGTTGCATCAAGTACAGAGGATGATGGAAAGAAATTCATAAAGGAATTACAAAATCGCTTCAAAATTGTAACAAAACCAGCTTCATATTTTCTTGGTATGGAAATCGAAAGATCTGATAATGGGAACATTAAGTCAAAAAGCTTATACAAAGAAAGTACTAGAAAAGTACAAGATGTCTGAATGCAAACCAGTTAAGACACCAATCACAAAAGAGACTGCTAAAATAGAGAATGCATCAAATGAGAAGGAAAGTAGTTTAATCTTCCCTTATAGACAGGCTGTGGGTTCCTTAAGCCTACCTCATGGTTGCGAGTTGCGACTAGGCCAGACATCAATTTCGCTGTCAGCTGCGCTTCGAGAAACCTTGATAATCCATCACAAGCAGATATTCTAGCAGTAAAAAGAATACTACGCTACCTAAAAGGTACAATGAATAAAAGCCTAGTATTCGGTTCGTCAAATAATGCTCATAACAAATTAATCTGCTACAGCGATGCAGATTTTTCAGCAGCGCACTCAACGTCCGGCATACTTTGTTTGTATTATGGACCAATCAGCTGGCGGAGTAACAAACAAAAGACGATAGCTTTATCGTCGACGGAGGCAGAGCTAGTGGCAGCTTCGGAGACAGCCCGAGAAATTATATGGCTACAGCAGATGTTGGAGGAAATCACTAAAACTGAAAAGCCACCACTTCTGTACATTGACAATGAGTCAACCATAGAGGTAGTATAAGGTAAAGAGTACTACTATCGCACCGCACTCCTTGTGCGCGGCGTAGGCAAGTGAACTATAGCTACTAATATAGCTACTAATATTCATAGACATGTAAAAATAGGGATGGACAAGGTGCGCTGCAAGTGCGAAGTCGATAAAATACATCTGAACGGTACGGTACCTATTGTTTGTGTTTGTTTGTACCCTATCATACTAATATTGTTAATGTGAAAGTGTGTTAGTTTGTTCGTCTGTTCAATCACGCCTCAATAGAGCAACGCAAGACGTGATTTTTTGAATGGGTATAGTTGAGGACGTGGTGAGTGATATTTATCCCGGAAAATTAAAGCGGTTCCGTGGGAATCAAAAAAACTTATTCCACGCGGATTAAGCCGATATGTTTTTTAATGATCGATCGTATATTCATACTAATATTGTAAATGCGAAAGTGTGTCTTTCTGTCTGTCCGTTAGTCTGAAGCCCGCGACTTCGTTCGCGTGGATTGTTTTTTTATTCCCGCGGGAACTCTTCAATTTTCCGGGATAAAAAGTAGCCTATGTCCTTCCCCGGTATGTAATCTATATAGTCGATATCAAATTTAATCAAAATCGCTTAAGTAGTTGGGCGTAATTGACAGACAGACACACATTCGCATTTATAATATTAGTATGGATTGATATATATCCGATGTATATCGAATGCATATTTATTTATGATCTATTTTGTGATCTCAGGGAACCCTGATTTTGAATGAAATCGGCCCAATAACAAAGAATTTCAATATGGCGCTGGCCTTTTTTAATTTTGGTAACAGTTCCCTCTTTTAAGATCTCAGGGAACCCCAAATATCGATTTTGAACGAAATCGGCCTAATAACAAAAAATTTGAATATGGCGCTGTCTTTGTACATTTTCTTCTTTTGTGATCTCAGGGAACCCCAAAATATATCGATTTTGAAGAAAATTTTCCCAACTAACAAAGAATTTCAATCTGGCGCTAACTTTTAAGATTTATGATCTCATCATCATCATCATCACTACAGCCCATTAACGTCCCACTGCTGGGCACAGGCCTCCACTCTCATAGGAGAGCGGGAATTAGAGCTTAGACCCACCACGCTGCTCCAATGCGGGTTGGCGGGCTTTAACGACTATTATCATGTTAGTGATAATAACCGGGACCGACGGCTTAACGTGCTCTCCGAGGCACGGGGGTGAAACACCGCCAACTTCCAACTCCGGGCTGGCACTGAGAATTTCTTAATTGAAAAACCCAATACCTAACTTTTATGCCCGACCGGGAATCGAACCCAGGATCTCGTGATCCGCAGTCGACTATGCTAACCACAAGACCAACGAGGCAGTCATGTTTATGATCTCATGGAACCCTAAATCGAAATTGAATCGTAATTTGAACGAAATCGGATCAACAATAACGAATTTCAAAACCTATGGCGCTAACTTTTTTTAAATTTTGTTATCAATTTTCTCTGTTGTGATCCCAGGGAACGCCGATATCTGTGACGGCGCCCGAGTCGAATGTATCACATCACTATTCGATTCGGTGAACAGTCTGCTATCGTAGCGGGGTTGCGGGGCGGTGCAGGCGGTATTATGTTACCTTGCGTCCCACGTCTGTATCACCCCCGCGACACGTATTTCTATTTTACATGAAAGTTTAAAAAATACGACTAACCGGTGAAATGTGATGTTGGAATTATGTTTATTATGATAACGAGAATCATGTTTGCATGTTTCTATGACACATTTAACCATTTTGTCCAGTTTAAAAACGGAATTTCGGTCCCGAGTTCGCGATGGGCGCTCTCAGCGCTAGCGTTCCTTTGACTAAAGGGCTTGCTGACGGAACGATGCTATGATCCTACCGGTGCCTACTGTTCTTGCTTAGAAGCACGCACTCTATAGGCTATACTACCTCTGTGGAGTCAACAATAAAGCTAGCGTACAATCCGCCGTACGAGCAACATAGCCGAACCAAGCACATACAACGAAGGTATCTCTATGTCAGAGAGTGTGTGGCAGCTGGCATACTTGACGTCAAGCAAGTTACTACTGAGGACCAACTGGCTGATTGTTTCACAAAGCCCCTATATGCACCCAGGCTGGAAAGGTTAACTAAAGCTCTTGGCCTCAGTTCCTAAAAGAGGAGTGGATGTTAGGAGGACTGTACCTTCAGTCTCCATAGCAACAGTTTTATTATTTTACGACTTGTCATTCTACTGTAAAATAAAACATTCGTCACAAGTTCCAACAGTATTTATTTTACTTTAATACATATAAACATAATACCGCCCGCACCGCCCCGCAACCCCGCTACGATCTGGCTACGATAGCCGACTGTTCATCGAATCGAATAGTGATGTGATACATTCGACTCGGGCGCCGTCAAAGATATCGGCGTTCCCTGGGATCACAACAGAGAAAATTGATAACAAAAAAAAAAGTTAGCACCATAGGTTTTGAAATTCGTTATTGTTGATCAGATTTCGTTCAAATTACGATTCAATTTCGATTTAGGGTTCCATGAGATCATAAATCTTAAAAGTCAGCGCAAGATTGAAATTCTTTGTAAGTTGGGAAAATTTTCTTCAAAATCGATATATTTTGGGGTTCCCTGAGATCACAAAAGAGGAAAATGTACAAAGACAGCGCCATATTCAAACTTTTTGTTACTAGGCCGATTTTGTTCAAAATCGATATTTGGGGTTTTCTGATATCATAAAAGAGGGAACTGTTACCAAAATTAAAAAAGGCCAGCGCCATATTGAAATTCTTTGTTATTGGGCCGATTTCGTTCAAAATCAGGGTTCCCTGAGATCACAAAAGAGGTATCTGTTACCAAAATTGAAAAAGGCCAGTGCCATATTTTTTTGTAACATAATTATGGACAGAAACTAAAGATAAATATTCACGTATGTATGAAAGAATGTTTATAAAATTCAAAGAATTTGTTTTCGATACTTTTATAGTAAAAAAGAATCAAAGAATCAAACTTATACTTTTATTTTACAATAGCACATTAAAACACAGGTTTGCACCTTTTCTTACATATTTTATGCATTCGATATACATCGGATATATATCAATCCATACTAATATTATAAATACGAATGTGTGTCTGTCTGTCAGTTATGCCCAACTACTTAAGCGATTTTGATCAAATTTGATATCGAGATAGGTTACATACCGGGGAAGGACATAGACTACTTTTTATCCCGGAAAATTGAAGAGTTCCCGTGGGAATAAAAAAACAATCCACGCGAACGAAGTCGCGGGCTTCAGACTAACGGACAGACAGAAAGACACACTTTCGCATTTATAATATTAGTATGGATATACGATCGATCATTAAAAAACATATCGGTTTAACCCTTTATGGAGCCATGATGCACTTCCGCAACATACCATTTCAAATGACACAAAAATATACCAAACCCCGATAGATCGAATTTACTCGGTGTTGTATATCGGCAACAAAGCATTTTAACAAATTAGTACCAAATTAGCTGACTAGATGTCGCAACTTGTATTTATTTTGTAGTGACGAACACGTGTAAACTGGTTTCGCTCTCTTTCGAGATCGTTTTTTATTGATGAAATACTGACATTTGGGTATTGAAATTTATATGAGTTAAAGGTAAGTGAATAGATTTCGTTAATTAATAATATTTTTTTCGAAATTCAACTGTTCCTTTGATTTTTGGACAGTTTTTGTTTTGTTGCATGAATGCAACATTGCGCGTTTGGGTAAGATTTTTTTTACCGTTTATTGGAATTTGAATATTTGTTTTTTAGGATCAAAATGAATCGAAATTTGCGTAATTTGACTTCTGAGGCCCTGGAAACTATACTAAGAGAATGGGAAGACAGTGAAGACGGCCTAGATTATTCCGATGATGACGATGTCGCCGATCCAACATACAACTTCCAGCTGAATCAGCATGAAAGCTCTGATGAGGACCCAGAGGAACCACCTGACTTGGAAAAGGAAGTTCAGGCTGCCAGCACCGTAGAAACTACATCCATCAACACTCCGTTCAGTAGTACTGCGACTTATTCGAATCCGGCCATCGCTTCTCCTAGTACTAGTTCTGCAGCAGCTCCAAGTATATCTAATCGCGTGCCTAGGGCTAAAATCATATGGAAAACGAAAAGCCTGGACATAAATGACGACCAACTACGTTTTCATGGATCTGACAGGCTACCTCCAGAAATAGGTACTTCGTTTGGATACTCATTTTGAGGTATTTTCATTTCTGTTCACTGAAAACATTATCAACCTTATACGAGACCAAACTAATTTATAGAGATAATTTATAGAGAACAAGTCGGTAACTGCAATGGAGTTGACGTGGCAGTAGTTGCTTGGAAAGATAACAAAATTGTTACTCTAGCATCTAATTTTGCAGGAAAATACCCAACATCAGTAGTAAGAAGGTGGGATAGGTCTGGAAAGCAATATGTTTCTGTTGAACGTCCTTTTGTCGTTGCAGAATATAATCGACATATGGGTGGTGTCGACCTACTAGATTGTGTTATGGGCCACTACAAAATCAAACTCCGTAGTAAACGATGGTATCTACGAATTTTTTATCATTTTTTGGACATGACCATGTGTAATTCCTGGCTTTTATACAGAAGGATAATTACTGAAAAGGGTACCTCTAAAACTCTAAGCTCTGCTGAATTTAGAGTAATTATAGCAGAGACATTATGAAAATATAAAACAACTACCCGTACAAAGCGCAAAAATGACGTTGAAAGTCTTATCCAAGATAAAAAGAAGAAAGGTCCAGCTCAACACGTTCCTCCGAAAGATGTGAGATTGGACCAATACGGGCACTGGCCAGTATGGATAGATAATAGAATGAGGTGCAAATTTCCAGGCTGTAAAGGGTATACACAAACTGCTTGCGAAAAATGTGGGGTTAGTTTGTACTATAATAAGCAAAACAACTGTTTTAAACACTTTCATAGTAACTAACTTTTTTAACATTGTTTAGCATTATTGATGCAATGTTGCATTTCTGCAACAGATATATTTTTTTAAATAATAACTACTTTTTTTTGTAATAATTTTTTTTTATTATTTTTCCCATTATTGATACCCTATTTGCTACTTAGTGACCGTAAAACTAACAAAAATAATGACCTTGCGCCATAAAGGGTTAATCCGCGTGGAATATTTTTTTTTAATTCCCACGGAACCGCTTTAATTTTCCGGGATAAATATCACTCTCCACGTCCTCAACTATACCCATTCAAAAAATCACGTCTTGCGTTGCTCTATTGAGGCGTGATTGAATAGACCAACAAACAAACACACTTTCAGATTAACAATATTAGTATGATAGGGTACAAACAAACACAAACAATAGGTACCGTACCGTTCAGATGTATTTTATCGACTTCGCAATTGCAGCGCACTATTGCCTATCCCTATTTTTTACATGTCTATGAATATTAGTAGCTATAGTTCACTTGCCTACTCCGCGCACAAGGAGTGCGGTGCGATAGTAGTACTCTTTACCTTATACTACCTCTATGGGGCTGGCACTGGGAATTTCTTAATTGAAAAACCCAATACCTAACTTTTATGCCCGACCGGGAATCGAACCCAGGACCTCGTGATCCGCAGTCGACTATGCTAACCACTAGACCAACTAGGCAGTTATTATTCCCCAAATAAGTTAAATAAGCTATTATTTCCCAATTACTGTTCTTTGGTAATCAACTCTATTGATTCACAATACTTTTGAAAGTCTTTTCTACTTCTACACAACACATTCAAATTGATTTCTTGTAAACCCAAGGCTCTTAATTTTTCAAGTCTCTGCTTAACAGTATTTTGAGATGCTGTAAGAATTCTGGCTTTATTTGTTATTTCTTCAAGACTAAAGCCCTGTTCCAATAGAAAATCTAGAAATCTTTTCACCTGTAACAAACGTTTATTTTATACATAATAATTTTTTTTAATGATACAAAGCATAAAAGAGATTAGTAAAAGTATGATAAAAAGACATTTTTAATACCTTGACTGCTCTGGTAGTTTTCAAGGCTGGAACTTTTATATACATATCCTCAATTATTTCTGGAGAGATGTTTAATCGGCTGGCAAGATACATCTTTGTAGACTTGTTATCCCCTAAGATAGATTTTGTTTCTTGGAATATTTGGATTGACCTAAAAGGTTTTAATATGGTTTTAAATTAGGTAATTTATAAAGTCTTTGAACTCTGAAGCCAATCTAAATAAGTTTTACCTATTAAGTATATCTTCTGAACACCTAACCATCCAAGGGTAAAGGTTATCAACACCATCGTTTCGAACTCTTTGTAGCCTCTCCTGTATAGTTTTATGGTGATATTTAAGGACCCACAAATCTCTCAGTATCCGATCTCCTGTCACACCCATATCTGTAATTTATTAAAACTGAAAACAGATTTCAAATAAACTATTTTTATTCTTTCCTTACTTAACATACACCTTACCCAGTAAAACATTCAAGGAACTTTCAAGCCAATCAAATGATAAGTTGTATACAAAGGTTCTTCGAACAATACGTTGACTGAGAATGTATGGAGGACACTGAAAAGAAAAGTTTGTTTATTTTCCATTACTAAATTCGTATTTAATTTGAGTAATATAATCTTACTTTGATACGATCTGCAATGAAGTACAATCTATTTTTGCAGTAACCATATTCTTCATCTTTCTTTGTAGTCTTGTAAATATTTAGTAATGTTTTTATTGGTAATTTATAAAAAGGCAGAGCATCATCATCGGATTGAAAATTAAGACTCTTAATTAGATTGTTTTTTGAAGCATCTTCCTTCTTTTCTTGGTTTTCTTGACTTTTCTTGGCTTTCAATGCAGCACAATCCACTTCGCCAGTGTCAAGTACCTTGAGTGAGGCACAGAGATCATTTACTGGAAAAAGAAGAGTAACTTATAATACTCGAGAATGGCTATGTTTAATGTACAATAATTATTTGACATTGATAAAATTATAGATTTAACAAACCTTTATCATTACTTTTTTCTGAGACATATTTAGATACTTTTCTAGCTGTTAAAGCAAAGAAATTGTTATTTATTATACTTAAGTTTGGTATTCGAGCTTCTCTTGGTATGTTACACGACACTGTACACGAGTGAAGGTATGTCTTGGCAAAGTATGGAGTCTTCGAAAACAGCACTGATAGTGATAATGTATTCCTAGTGGCCATATTCACCACACATTACAATTTTTAGCGAAATCAATGTACAAATTTGTAAAAGTGGTCAAAAATCAGAGATTATTATACTCTTTGAATCAGAGACAACTGACAAGTTACCACAAAAATCTATTTTTAAATTTAGTTTGACATTAACAGATAAAGGACAGTGACACCTTGAATCAGTGTTGCCAAGACTTAACCGGTCTGAGTCGCCAAAAATAGACGCCGTCGCAAAGAAGCCTAAAATCGCCTGATAGAAAATCATGTACTTAGCCTAAAATGGCTATACATATTTACAAAAAAAAAACTGGTTCCACCGAAGCTTTGAAGAGATGCGTACCTACTGGCTAGATTGGAGCGGAGATGTATGCTGGCTGTAGCGGAACTGATATGAGCTGCGTGCGGCGAGCGTCGGATGTTGAGCCAAACGTACAGTTTTTTTTATCCACTACAAGTTAGCCCTTGACTGCGATGATGCAGCCTAGATGGTAGCGGGCTAGCCTGTTAGGGGCGTGGCAGATAATAGGTAAATCCATTTATTCCATACTCCTAATCGGTTTAATCGGCGTCGTACCAGAACGCTAAATCGCTTGGCGCCACGTCTTTGCTAGAAGGGTGATAAGTAGCCACGGCCGAAGCCTCCCAGCAGGCCAGACCAGGACAAATTCAGAAATTCCCAAATTTAACCTGTCGGTGATCGAACTCGGAACCTCCGCACACCTGCGTTAAGACAACAGCGCTTACCACTGCGCCAGGGAGTTCGTCAAAGTTGTGCGCGTTCTGACACAAAAGGCAGACGCCTGAGTCATGTGACATGTCATTTTTACAAAAACTGTATCTTCTTTTTTTTGAAGAAGAAGAACTAGAGTCTGAAGAAGCTGATTTAATAGCTCTATTATAACACCTAAACAAAAGAACGCGAGGGACGCATGGGCGCGGCTGGCGAGTTGTGCGACGCAGGAGGAACTAGCGGTGCCGCTCACGTCTCTTCTCGTCTCCGCTGCGCGCCGTCGCCATCTTGCAAGCAACAGCTCGCATCTCTGCATTGATCGCGTCATACAAATATGATACATTTGCGCTCAGTGGTATCTACCGAAGCTTGGTGGAGACGAGATGAGGGAATAACGAAATTCAATTGGTTGTTTAAATCACATCTCTCCTCTCGTCTCGTCTCCGCTCTGGTGTAGTCCGGGCCTTAAGAGGCCGGTCCGCGCCGCTCGCAACTTCTATTCGAACCGCAAATATAAATTTGCCGGTATATTGCTATCTCTATTTGGCTGATGACACATGATCGCGTGCAAGCGAGATAGCAATATGAGCGTATAGAATTTGTTATACATTTTAGTCTTGTTCCGTGAATACCAAAAATGATGAATGAAAAATTGTTGTTTTTAACTTCGTGTTGTTATTCTCTAACTTGACAATATAGGCTATTTTCCTGATCAATTAGTACGTGAGATATCGTTGGTTTTAATATGAAACAAATAATATGTCGTAAAAACATGCAAAACGCAATGTGCTTAGGTACATTTAATTTTGGGTACTTAAGTATTTTGAAAAAATAATTATCCAGAGACCTAGATACATACAAGTTCAATCTTAATAATCGCATAATATGGTGGAAATATTCTCGAATTACACATTATTTTGGTATTACGTTTGTATGGGCAATTCGCCCTCCGCTGGCACCTTAAGGTCAAATAATGAAAGTATGATTTATGAAACAGTTTTAATTCAATATCTTTCTCGATGCAATTTTGAACGATGTGAATGTCGTCTATCCCTATGCCTGTAGTGACGTTCGCTGTCCTTGTCTGTACGTTTTGGTGAAGAGCGTTTTGGCGAGGCACGTTTAGTTGTACTCCTTTCTGGTGATTCTGACCATCGCCAAGATCTCGACGACCGCTCTTGTCTAAAACATATTATTTATTTATTTTGAGAAAATTATTGATATATATCCACTATCCATAATGTGGATGGACACCGACATTCGGCCTCAGCAGCCCAGTTTTATAGACGTGAGTCACCTGAGCAGGGTAGGTATATTGTAGTGCACAACTTTGTGCCCATAAACAGGTTCTCTCTCTACGCCCTCACTCTTCCATAGGCTGACGGGACGGGAATCCGACACGCCAGGAGAGATAAAGCACACGTTCAAAGGCTTTATGTGACAGAAGATATAACCTAACTACATATATTTTGACCCAAACCGAGAATTTCATCCAGGACCACGTCATCCTTATCCAACCAGAAGTCAACTTGTCTGCACAGGCAGGGTGTCCTTGTGGTGTGCCCTGGGTTTAAAGCTGGGGTAGATTCAGGTCAGAATACCAATTTACTAGCTGTATTGGTGAAAAACCGAGCATTGAGGTATTTCCATTTGGGTAAGCAGTGCTTTTATGCCTCTGTGAACTGCACACCAATGGACAGTGGACAAGGCTATTATTTATACTAATATTATAACCCTGTAACCTAAGTTTAAAGTCACTGTCTATTACCAGTTATTACTACAGCCACTTAACCAGATTTTGAGTAAATTGATGACAGCGATAGCCAAGGGATAGAATGGAACCCAGGGAAAACAAAGGGTTTATTGAGGGATTCTTTTTAAAACCTAAATAGGAAAGAGCTACCGAAGGCGAAAATAAAAATATGTCACGATTGCTGCTACATGTCTCCTTACCTCTCCGATTGTCGATTATCATCAAATGATAGTCTCATTGGATTTCTGAACACATGTAGAAAGTTACATGTTCGGCCCTTTGGACAGCGTTTACGAGATTGCAATCCTGAAAATAACACAAATTAATTATAAGTGTACAAAGTACCAACAATGTAAATAATAATTCCACAATTTTGAAATAAATGATCGAAGTAACTAACTGACATGCCCTGTCTTTGAACAACTGGATTTTTTAAATCCTTTCTTAGTTAAGGTGTACATTATAGAGAAAAACAGTACATTGATATAATAATAAGTATGACAGTCAGTCAGTATCTCCTTTTTTGTAACAGCACTTTCCTTTTTTGTAGATTTTAGAGCCAAATCACTGCAAGATATTCAACACTTCTATTGTATTGCATGTTCCAGACAACCTTTTTACTACAGCTAAACCGAAAGGAAGGATTATGATCATTTTGAACCTTATTTATAATCATTTAGTTCTTTTTATGTAATAAAATAAATAAATATAAACTTTATTATTTTAATCTGTCAATCTAATTGCAAATGCCTTAATGAGGTTGCATGTCAAGTTCGCGCGCGTTTGAATGCAGAGTAAATGTATGGTGACACAAACATTTACTCTGTATTCAACTCGCGCGCGGACTATAGGTACATGTGGAATGAAAATAAATGAATCTGATTAAATCAGTCTGTATGTATGTTTCGTTTGTATTTATGTATGTTCCACGGTAACGCCCAAACTACTGAGTCGATTTTGATGAATCAATCGTCAATCAATTGATTCGTTATTATGGGATAGACGACATATGCTACATTTCACACTAACACAATCGATGACGAATAGAAGTGGGGTCTCTAAATTTGTTTCTGTAGTTAAGTTTCAGTTTTTATTAATATGTACTTAAACAGCTTGTAATTAATATTATTATGTTTTATACAACCTGCAAATCCCAAATTTGTACGTTTTATTACGATTGGGCATAGTAAGGCATAAAGCACAAACAGATTATTGTTTTTTATGCACAAGTACCTATTCAAATACTAGATGGTAGGATTTTTAATGTAGAAACTAGAAACATACCACAAATAGCATTACTCCATGATGTAATCTGACAGAATTGCAATGAGAGCTGTTTTCCGCCATACCACCTAGTATGCATTGCTCTATAGGCCAACACAGCACTGTGTATATCTGCATATTCTATGTAGGTGTTCCCACGGAGGTGCTTCTCAAAGTTATTGCATACCTATAAGTATAAGCAAGAATAAATAAAGAAAATAAAGAAGGTAAACTATCTTCTTATGTAAGTGTATAATGTGTATGTTGTAGCAGGCCGGGCCCACTTGATCACAGGACCTGATATATTATATATTATATTATATATATATATGTATGTATATATATATATATATATATATATATATATATATATATATATATATATATATATATACAATGATATATATACAATGATGCGATCCGCTGACAGCACAAGAATCGATCGAGTGTCGCGCTTTACGTTTGACTTTACCCTCTCGAAATTTTAAACGAACGAAGAATGTGTATTACTTAAGCGATATTTGTGTTTGTTTAAGTCTAATAAAGATATATATCTAGAAAAATATATACATATTACTCTTTACATTTCTTATGTATCCTATTCATTACATAACAAGAAGCTAAAAGACAACCTAAATACACGCGTCGCGTTGCGCCGGATAACACAATAGAAAGAGGCATTTGGTTAATAGCATTTCTTGCTCCCAGTGCTCTGTGAGGTGAATTGCACTTTATTACGTAATTACAAGAGTTGGTTTTTATTGAAACATCATTGCAGAGCGAGTCTTTTGTACTTGGAAGGTACTATTACATATCCTGTGGTTATAAATAATCCAAAGCCCTAATGCTGAAACACCAATATTGGCTAAGGAAGTTCCCAAGAAAGCCTGTAAGGCCCTTCTGTCCAAACTAGAAGTTTTAGCACTTCTAAATTCGCCTGAAAACTAGTAAATAATAAGTATAAGCCGAATTTTTGGCTTTGGAGTAACTGCTTCAGACATCAGGTTTGCCAAGGCTAATCTTGATGATCCGGCATTTCGGCTTTAGATTTTTTACAATTGTGCACATTAAGTATACAAAGTTTGAGTACAATTATACAATGTATATATTCTAGCAATACTAACCTCATAAGAATAAAAGATCCTTTAAAATCATCAAAGGATTCATACTTTAAAAGTACATTTGGCTGTGTACTTTATCTACTGTGTGTTGGTATATTTATTTATATGATTTTTGAGTTAAGACTATTTCAAATGTACTTACTTATAATACTTAATATTATTTTATAATAATTATGAAAAATAAAGATATGCCTAGGGCCAAAAAAGCCAAGGTGTTTAATCTATGCATCCGGCCATGCCTAACCTATGTCTGTCAAACTTGGGGGCTAATATGGAATAAGATATAGGCTACTTTTTATCCCGGAAAATTAAAGAGTTCCCATGGGAACCGAAAAACTTGAATCACTAGTTAGTAGAATATAAATAATCATATTATTATTATGTAAGTAAAATAAAATGTCAACGAATCTAAAGAAAATTTTCCAATAACATGGCAATAACTGGAGTTTGGTTAGTTTACTGTTACTTACTTTAAACTTTGGTAATAGCTTTCAATATAATTAACACTTTGTAAAGGATACACATAAATGCTGATATTTCAAATCAGCCTCCAGCTTGGACTCACCTTTAAATGTACAACTTTACCAAATTTCTGGAACTCAGGCAGTATATCATAGAAAAAGTTCTTAAAGTCTTTATAGGTATCACTGTCTTCATATTCCAACATGATATCAGTGTCGTATTCATTAAAGTTGGCATTTTCTAAACCAAAATGGCCAAACATATTTAGAGCAAGTAGTATCTAAAAAAGAATAAAGAACTAAAGAAGATGTATTTTGTTTCTTAAGTTTTATTCTATCAATTTAGAAAAAAACTTTAATATTCAGTAGAACTTAAAATATACAAAGAATAACCTACAAGAAGTAAAGTATACATAGCTGCCAAATCTTATAATTTGCCATATTACAAAACGATAAAATCTATGTATTGTCATCAAGGAAGAAATAAAGAAGTTTGCCATATGGTTAATTAGACTCTAATAAATTGTATGTATTATATTTAGTAAAAACTGCCATACCCCTTCATATTAACTCACTTTCATCTTAAATTGCATCATTACTTATTGTCAGCTGAGATCACAGTCAAGAGCTAACATGAATATGAATAAAAAATATGGCTTTTATCCATTAAAAATACTTACTTTACTTATGCCTGGGTACTTATGATTTCTAGAGCATTCATCCCCAAAACGACAGCAAGCAGTTTTCATGAAAAATGGGCATACATCACAGTCAGGTCTTGTTTCATATAAAACTGCCAATTCCTCTGGCAGTTTTGTTGTATCTCCATTTAAGAACCTTTCTAGATTCCTCATAAATGTTTCTTGCCTTTGCCTATTTTCCTCTTCGATCTTCTTTAATCTTTCCCTTTCTTTTTCTCGTCTTTGTTTCTCCATTTCCCATTCCTATAATTTACAAAATGTTTAAAAATTATATCCTTCCTTGCTACTACGAGGGAGGGTTTTTAAGTTCGCGGAATGAGAGGGTTGGAGGGGGGTGATTAGGCTCATTAGGATCGTAACGTGTTTAGTGACTCATAATTAGTATAAATACGAGATTTCATTGTTATTAGACCATTAGTATTTGAGCTATCCAAGCCAACCAAGCACGATAATCAGGAGTGAAAAGTGAAATATGGAAAAAATCGAATATCGTGCCGTTATAAAGTTGAAAGATGTCATCGGTTTACGGTGACTCTTGTCCAGGAAAAACCATGGTGTACAAGTGGCACAGTTTGTTTAAAAAAGGAAGGGAATCCCTTGAAGACGACCCGAGGCCGGGCAGGAGCATCGAGGTGGCCACGCCAGAACTTATCCAAAAAGTCGAAAAACTTGTACTCGACGATGCTCGACTAAAGAAGAAACAACTCGCAGAAATGGTTGGAGTATCCGATACAACCTTTTAAAATTTTTACAACCGATTTTTAAAATCCTGCACGATCATCTTGGCATGACTAAGGTCAGCGCAAGATGGGTACCGAGAATGCTCACGCCGCCGCAAAAACAACAACGCGTAGAGTGTTCACGTGCATTTTTGGACCTCTGCAATGAAGACAAGGATGGTGTATTGAGTCGAATTGTTACTGGAGACGAAACTTGGGTTCATCATTATGAACCTGAGTCGAAACAAGACTCAATTCAGTGGCATAAAAAGGGCACAGCACCCCCTAAGAAGTTTAAGGTGTCACAGTTAGCTGGGAAACTCATGGCAACGGTCTTTTGGGACTCAGAAGGAATATTATTGATCTATTATAAAGATAAAGGTGTTTCTATAACCGGAGAATACTAAGCTTCAATATTAGAGCGACTAAAAGAAGCCATTAAACAGAAAAGACGGGGAAAATTGACGAAAGGTGTGCTGCTTTTGCACGACACTGCGCCCGTCCACAAGAGCCGCGTTGCGTTGGCTGCCCTGCTTAAAGTGGGCTTCGATATTTTGAACCACCCATCCTACAGCTCAGACCTGGCCCCGAGTGATTATTACCTCTTTCCAAAAATGAAAAAAGAGCTGCGGGGTAAAAAATTTACCACAGATGATGAAGTTAAGGAGGCAGTTTCAGCGTATTTTGAGGACAAAGACAAAACATTTTTGTATGAGGGTATAAATAAATTAATTGAAAGATCTGAAAAATGTGTCCCTCTTGCAGGTGAATAAATTGAAAAGGAAAAATAATTTGGTTTTTTAGGGTTCCGTACCCAAAGGGTAAAATTTTTAGCGTTCCGTACCCAAAGGGTAAAAACGGGACCCTATTACTAAGACTCCGCTGTCTGTCTGTCTGTCTCCAGGCTGTATCTCATAGACCGTGATAGCTAGGAAGCTGAAATTTTCACAAATGATGTATTTCCGTTGCCGCTATAACAACAAATACTAAAAATTAAAAAAAAATATATATAAAGGGGTCCCCATACAATAAACGTGTTTTTTTCGTATTTTTTTGCTCAATATTAAAAACGGTAACAGGTAGACGGTTCAAATTTTCACAGAATATTAACTTGTATATTACCTTTCAAAATAAATAATTAAATATCAATAAAGTAAATATTAAAGGGGGGCTTCCATACAACAAACGTAATTTTTTGATATTAACAGTAAACCTCTACAAACAAAGTTAGTTTTGCGGTTCATTACCAAGGTAATTATACCTACTTCTTGAGTACGGAACCCTCGGTGCGCGAGTCCGACTCGCACTTGGCCGATTTTTTATTTCAACCCCTTACCCTTCATTCCGCGAACATAAAAACGCTCCCTCGTATTAGTAAAAAAAAAACGATGTTCATAATATAAATAGAATATAAGTACTGATTTAAACTCATCTATAGTACTCAATATTAAAAATGCGAAAGTTTGGATGAATGGATGGATGTTTGTTTGTTACTCAATCACAGCTGAATGAATGGATCTGGATGAAAGAAGACAGTTCAGATTTGTATGGGGCGTGGGTCCGGTCCTTTTACAAGTAGAGAAATTAAAGAATAAAAATACTAGACCAGTTTTGATTGATCAAATCTACGAATTCGTCGTAACTTCAGTGGTGAAATTATTTAATCTTTCCAAGATAAGCAACACTAAACAATTGAGTGGGTAACAATGGCAGATTCATATTTTTTTTACATTATCAAAAGAAAAACATTTTATTTTGACAGTGACTGTCAGAAATTACATTTGATACATTTCGCGCCTACTGCCTTCTCTATGACTGAAGGTTGCCATCTTGGAAACGTATTGATAACTTGAAATACTTTTTTTTTCACGTTATTTACTTTACTAATCTAAATTATTATATTTTTAATACAATCTATGTATTTTCCTCTATTCATTGTAGAGTGTACAAAGAGTCCACCAAAAATAAAACTTCTCTTTTGGCACAAGGATGGATTATAGTCTGGAATAACACATAGGCTATGTTTTATCCCTGAAAATTAAAGAGTACCTGCAGGAAACAAAAACCTCCCTCCACGCAGACAGGTTAGGTACACATATTCATATCTATGACACAGACGAAGTCGCAGGCATCAGCTAGTTAATGATAAGTTAAACCTGTATAATATTATGTTTAATATACATAATATAGTAAACTTACATGTTTTAGTTTAGCCTGCTGTTCAATCTGCTTTTGTCTTAACATCTCTCTCTTCATTTGAAGTTTGTTCCATTGCTCCATGGCTATGACTTCTGCTCGCAACCATTTTTCATTTTCAATATCATTCTGTTTTTCTATTTCTTCTATCTCATGTAACTCTAAGGCCTCTTGTTCTTCAAGCAAATCTTGATCATCATTGGTGTAGGCAAAACTAAAATCTAAAACATATTCAGTATTTGAAGACTGTATACAATTGTTTAATACAATTTTTTTATCAAAAAAACCATAGCATTAATTTGAATGAATTTTGAGGCCTTAAGCTTGGCTACAGTTCTTTCCTAAAACAACAATAATTGAACAAATACAACTATAACAGACTATAAAACACAATTTTAATAGATTTTTAAACACCCATTACATGAGTACCCAGGCACGAGTAATTTTTACTTGATGATAGGTCTTTAATAGAATCATGGAGCAATAGGTATTTTGATTATTAAGACAGGCCAGTGTACCTTCTCTATAGTAAATACGGAACAGAGAGAGGAGCCAGAAGGGCCGGTACATACTACACAGGCCTGAAATTTATGGGCTCAGGGTGCCACAGAACTGTCAAAGCAACTGTTATTGATTAATAGTTTTATCTGCTATTATGTTAAAAGGAATGGATAGTGCTGTTTAATAAATAGAACACTCAATGACACTGAGCATTTGACAATACTAAATTGAAACCATGTTTACTTTTATTAAATATTTTTTTATGTATTTGTACTTGCCCACAGCCTCCTTTACTTTACAAGCCATGCTGTGAGACAGCTGGCAACGTCGCTCGTGAACCGACTCACGACGTCTATTTTGACTATTTGCAAAGAGGTGGTCTGTCACTCCCTACAGATTCCGTTAAATTTGTAAGGTATCATTTAAATATGCACTGTTTAATTTTATTAAGAATTCCTCTTTATAATATTAGTTTAGATGACTAAAAAATTTAGAGGAATTTTAGCAGCACTAAAGATTTTAACAGCCTATTAACGTCCCACTGCTGGGAGAAAGATTTTAAGCCTACAATCTCATGTTTCATACAATTGTCATATTTTATTGATATAGAAACCATTATTCTGAAATATTTCAAAATTCTATCTAATATGCTATCTAATGAAAATAATTTTCCAAAAAAATTGAACATTTCACAGACTGACAGACTTAAAATAAATAACATAAGCTCAATGTTTTTTTAAATTACCTAAGTGGATTTTGCCCTTATAATTTATGTAGGTACTTACCTATAATATCTAGCTAGTTGGATAAGTTGTACTAATATTATGATTTATACATGGAACCTTTTAAAAGTAGGTATGTAACTATGTACCTACTTTAATATTTATTTATAGAATATTATAAATACGACAGTGTGTGTTTGTTGGTTGGTTTGTCCTTCATTCACGCCGCAACAAAGCAATGGATCGACGTGATTATTTCATGGGCATAATATCTGAGGACCTGGACATCCCGGAAAACTAAGGATTTCCCGTTGGAAAATAAAATAACTTAGGTATTCCACTTATAACAATTCGCGGGCGACAGATAGTAAAGATAAAATACATTGCAAAATAAATTAAGCTTTAATCTAATTCATACCTATTCATCAATCCATCCATCAGCCTGCATTCGTCCACAGCTGGACATAGGCATTTGGGGAGCGTTTTAAGTCATTTAATTCATATTTTTTTTATTTAAAAAAAATAAGTAGTGAACCTACAAAGCTACATACATGCAAGTAATATTTTTAAAAGTAAACGATATTCTTATGGCCATAAGACGTATTCTACTGCCTTATCTTCAATAAATTTATTGGGTAGAAGGTACCTTGGTACCATTCCTAGTAACTGACGATTTTATGTACTTATAATGTACTTATTTTTTACATAATATCACTAGATACAACCCGTAGAGAAGACTTGCACTAGTACAAATTGCTGCTAAAGTCAAAACAATCGGTTCACGCAGCTCCTAATTGCGATGTTGCCAAACTTAACAGCATGGCTTGTAAAGTAAAGGAGGCTGTGACTTGCCTCTTTCTTTCGCCAACCGTGTTCTAATCCTCCTTCTTCTTTCTCTTTTTACAATCTTTCGCCATGCTTTATGCCTAAATAATAACATGTTTTTAATTAGCAAGATTTTTACATTATACAATTTCAAATGCTGTAGAAGAATAAGCTTTATTACTTTCCCATAACACATCAAAAAGTAACCAATAACATTAGTAAAAATATATTTGATAAAAATAAAATCACTATGCGAATACTATAGGCGATTCATAGAAAAAACGTAGTGATTACATTCTCTTTGATTCATAGCATAGATAATACCTTATATAGATTCATAGCATAATCTAGAAATCATATATGTTACTTGTCTCTGCTAGAAATAGCCAGAAATAGCTATCTTCGTATAATCCTCTCGGTAGAGAGTTCAGAGTAGTATATTCCTTGGTATATTCAATGTAGGTAGTAGGTACTCTGTGTCTTCGTTTTTCGAAATTCGATTCCACAAGAAAACAGTAAAACACAGGAAAAGGTTATACTCGTCAGTTGTCTCTGGTTTTTATGTTCGTGGTCCTTTGATACTGTTAATCAAAGTACACTCGCCGGCATATTTAGCGGAACATAAAAAAAAGGTTTGATATCAGTATCATATAAGGTTGCTGGCTGGTTTATACGTCATTTAATTTAAATAGAAATATTTTCAAATTAAGAAAACAACTGAACATCACATTTTATGCAATTGTTTTAATGTTATTCAAATATACCATAACTGGAGCGAACTTCGAGTATTTCTTCCTTCTGAGTTTGATTTAAAATTTCATTGAAATACTGTTTTTTGTTAGTTTTTTTTAATCGCGTATCTTTCTGGAGTTGATGACTGAATTATGCCTGACTTAGCCCCAACGGAGATTGCCAGGGCACTCGAAATGCGAAGAAATGGTCAAACCTACAGAGTGATATCCAGAGATCTTCGTCGACCAGTTTCAACGATCCATCGCAGTATCCAACAGTTCAGGGAGACCGGTACTTATGTGAGAAGAGCAGGACAAGGCAGAAAAAGACGCACTTCGAGTAGGGATGATCGTTTCATTCGGCTTCGTGTACGTAGGAACCCCCGTTTGACGGCCGTCCAAGCCCGACATGAGTTAGAAGCAGTGCGGGGTGTAACCGTAAGTGAGCGTACTGTACGAAGAAGGCTCGAAGAAGCTGGTTTGGGTTCATTTGTGCCCGCCAAGGCTCCAAGGCTCGAGGTAAATCATCGTAGAAACAGGTTAAATTTTGCTCAGGAACATCGACTTTGGAACACGGACCAATGGAGTAAGGTATTGTTTAGTGATGAGTGCAGAATTCTCTTAAATCAAATTGACGGAAGGCAAAGAATACACAGACGCAAAGGAGAACGATACATTCAGACAAATTTTGAAACTACAGTTGCATACGGTGGTGGATCAATAATGGTTTGGGCGGGCATTTGTTTGGGAGCTCGCACAGACTTGGTAGTGATTGACAGAGGGAGTCTGACTGCAGACCGCTATATCAGAGAAGTTTTAGAAGAAAATGTCGTACCGTTTGCCCCATATATCGGTGACGATTTTGTTTTTATGCAGGATAATGCTCGGCCGCATACCGCTCGGGTAACTCAAGCTTATCTTAATGATATGAATATCACTGTTATGGAGTGGCCGGCGAGATCACCGGATATGGACCCAATAGAGCACTTTTGGGACTTGCTGAAAATAAAAGTTAAGTCCAGAATTCCAGCTCCTACCAACGTGGGTGAACTACGAATCGCCGTAGTTGAGGAATGGCGGAGACTATCCCAGGAGACCATCGATAACATCATTCTCAGTATGCCTAGACGGGTAGAAACTTTAATAAGAGCACGTGGAGGAAATACGCGATATTAATCACCATTTTTCTAATTTAATTAATTGTTATTTTAATATTAAATTTCACTTTTCCCGGTTACATGAAAAATTCAAAAATGTACCATTTTTCACAAATAGCCTTTACTCGCAAAATCTGTTCTTAATGTGATCTCATTTTAAGTAAAACAAATGAAACTTTAAATAACAAAAGAAGTGTAGTAAGTAGATTTTAAAATAAAACCATTTTTTTTTAATTATGGACCTTTTTTTATGTTCCGCTAAATATGCCGGCGAGTTTACTTGTCATTGTTTACAGTTTTATAACCTCTATGGATGACCTCCAAAGTCCAATTTGCCAATGGCCAATGCCAAAAAAGAAACCCAACCACGGCATACGGGGCCACGGTTACGGAGACAAAAAACATGAATTTGTTGCTTTCTTTTATGGGTGAATAAGCTTAGAGCTATCTCTTTCTAGCATTAAAACTTTAGGTACAAAAAAACGTTGTAACGGCCAACATTGGGTTTGCAGCTTTTGACAAACTTCATCAATATCATTTCTCCGTGATTTATCCGCATATTAAAACTCGACGTACCACTATACCTACCAATTTCTCGAAGACTTGGCTGCTTTTTAAAAAAATACTCTATGAATAGGATTTCAGAACGCAATTTCATAATATCTAAGGAAAAGAGGGTATTTGACTAAATTTTATTATAAAAGTCGTAGCCAATAGTTCAGTTTTTAGAGTGTAAATTCAAAAAAAAAATTTAATTAATGGATAGACAAAAGGAGAATTTAAAATTTAATATTTTAAACAGTAATGAAAGAGAGTTGACAAAGTTATTAAACAGTGGTTTAAATCCCAATTTTCAAGGAGGATGGCCCATAAGGCTAGCAGCTCGACACGGATTACACTCTGTTGTAAAACTATTAATGCAATATGGAGCTAATCCACACCTATTGAGCGAAGCTGGTAAGTTATTACGTTTAACTACGCACTACTTAGTTTTTAAGATAAGATAAATTAATGGTGTCAAAAGTATTGAATTTGAAAACATTTTACTTGCAGGCGCATCAACATTGCAACTGGCAGTGTTTTCCGCATTACACTGGGACACTGATGACTGGACATTTTTATTATCATGCTGCGATTCGTCTCAATTAGCTGATGGGGCCGCGGTCGCAATCATTTTCAATAATATAGCAGCTCTGAAAAAACTTATACAAACAGGACGATGTAATATGAACATTCCAACAAGCTTAACAGGTATGTTTTGTTTGCTGAAATGAGTAGGTAGGTACTTACGTACATAATATTTAAAACACAGACTAAACCGTAAAACGTAGTTTTGAATACACGTAACGTAGTTTTTAATACGTAGTTTAACGTTTTAAACGTAGTGTTTAAATATATATTAAATGTTAATATTGATACTTACTACCGCACCGTTGCTACAAGCTGTGCTTTTTGGTCTCAGAATGTAGATTTTGAAAAATTAAATTAAATTCAACCAACGGATTCATCAATTCAGTCTTCTATTTTAAATGTATTTCAGGAAAAACAGTTGACGACCTAGCAAAGGGATACAAACTGCAATATCTACTAAATGTTCCAGTGATCCAAACTAATCCCCAAGTTACGCCGAATACATCTCCTCGCGTGGCAAGAACGGTAAGTTTGATTTGAACTTGTGACCAATGTAGATATTTTTTCGAAGTTTATATTCACGTTTTCAAACGACCGCCAAACAGAACAGCTGTATTAAAGCCGCCTTCTTCTATAGAGATGTTTTAAGATTTAAATAGCATTAGTAATAAATTAGTGCCATGTATATTAAAATTTGTAAATTGAAGTAGGTATAACCTACTTCGGACGTGTACTATCACGCAATGCTATATTTAGTGATTGAAATACATTTTTGAGTAAAAATTGACAGTGAAATTATGTAGAATTTAATTTATGTATTTTTTTTTCAGGGTGTCAGAAGCACACAGGTTTCCCAGTTAGCTCAGAGGAACTTATCTCCGTCGGTGGCCCGTTTCTTCGATCTCACAGCCGGCCAACCGTCACTAACACCACCGCGTAGCCCTACTCGATCGCCGTTTTCTCCCCAACAGCTTAACTTATAAAGCTACCAAATTTTTTAATACTTTACCACATACATCACCGCGAAGTGCAGACCATTTCTCTGCGTTGCATGTAACCTTAATTACCTATACCTATTTAGAGGAGTTGACACGTAATAAAATACTATACTTAGGCGAAAAAAAACGACATGACAAAAAATATTTAATTCATTTTAAATTACGACATTATATAATTAGATAATTAAATTGTATAAACTATATTTTACACCAAACTGTAGGTAGGTAGTATTTTATAAGTATGTTTTATGACAAATTAAGTTTAAAGAACTTGTTTCACCTAAATACAACTTTAAATGATTAAATAAATTACATTTTAAAATTAATTTAAATTTCATTAAACTTTCTTGAGCTAAAAATAATGATCTCTGCGTTGATACTGAGTTGGTGTACAAAGGCTCACGGCTTGGGTCTCAGATAACATTTCGCTGTGATTCATCTGAAAAGGAATGAAGCCAAAATGCATTGATGCAATATTGAGATCGTTGCCAAAAGGCAATTTGAATGCCAGAAAAAACGTTGCATATTTTTGTCTATTTTAAAAATAACAGCGGCTCGTCACATTACTAACTACTAATTAGTTACCTAGTGGTTGATATTGAAAACGGCTGTTCAATTTTCAAAAATTTACAGGTGTGTGTCTGCGTGTAGCACAGGCGTAAGCACGTGTACCTTGGCTTGTATAAAATTTTGGAGCAAACTTAACTTGTCTCTGCGGTATTTAATATACTAAAGGGTTGGTTTCATGGCAGTGGTTCCATATGAATTGAAGATAAAAAGAGCCCCTCAAAGGGTAAATCCATACTTTCATACTCATATTATAAATGCGAAAGTGTGTCTGTCTGCTACGCTTTACCGGCCCATCTTTCTAATCCCGGGGAAGGGTACATAGAAGGTACATTTTATTCCGAGAAATTAAAGAGTTCCCGCGGGAAACAAAAACAGGATGAAGTCACGGGTATCATCTGGTCATCGATTTACCAACTAAAAGTCAATGCATCTGGTAGTCAATAAAGACGCGGATGAAGTCTCTGGCATCATCTATTAGTCAATACAGGGTTAGGGTAGATTTTTAACCACACTGCATAAGGTAGGTACATGCTGTAGTATGCTGTATGTAAGCTAAATCCACCTTAGTTATTAAGTGCCTTTATACCAAAACTGCCCCGTTGGTCTAGTGGTTTTTTTTTAACACCAGGATTCCTGCGATGTGGTGGTCGGAGACCTTTTTTTACTTGTTTTCTTTATGCGTAATTTTAGTTATTTTATAAGTTTAAGTATGTCGATTTTTATAGTTCTAATGGTATGTTCGACTGCGGCCGACTAGGCCATCATGTTTCATCACCATCATGTTTTTTTAAGTAAGTAATTTTTAACGCCTACCTACAGTGTACCTATATTGAATAAATGATATTAACTATTGACTATAAGGCCCGGAGTTAGGAAGTTGGCGGTGTTTCACACCCGTGCCTCGGAGAGCACGTTAAGCCGTCGGTCCCGGTTATTACCGCTAACATGATAATAGGTAGTCGTTAAAGCGCGGCAACCCGCATTGGAGCAGCGTGGTGGGTCTAAGGCCTAAGCTCTAATTCCCTCTCTCCTATGAGCGGAGACCTGTGCCCAGCAGTGGGACGTTAATGGGCTGTAGTGGTGGTGGATAATATTTTATAATGAAGCGAATGATCGAAAATAACTTACGTTTTCCAAATTGCCTTCGTCATTATTGGTTTCAATCGTTAGAGGGATTCCAAGAAAACTTGGCATCTTACTTTTTAGGCAATTAATAAATCTCATTACTATTTGCCGCTGAAAGAAGTGGAACAGATAATGGTAGCCGAGAGGTCTTGAGATTTTTTAGGTAAAAATATAAATAAACGAGTAGTTTTACGCAATAGATAGGTCGTAAAGCTAATAGTGGAACATGCCCGTCGGTCCTACGCCTGATCTTTCTCCGTTTTTGTTGGTCGGATTGTCTTCGGAATATGAAAATCGTTCATAAGAAAAGGTTGGATATAGGCATAATATATTGCCAGCCCACTTGCTATGTCGCTTTCGAGGCTTTGATAGCCTTGGTCATATTATAATTAAGATAAGTATAATATATTATTTACGTAATATCTATATGACTTGATTGAAATACTTAGATATCTCAACTTACTTCTGCTGGTTTAGGTATGGGTGTTATGATTGGGAAGTTCCGTGTCAAGCAAATAGCAGGGTATGTCAACGGGTCGCCGCGCCAGAATCTAACCGCATAATAACATGAATGTTCCTCTTCGGGCAGTCGGTAACCATGCTACAAAGTAGAAATGCTGATAAATGTTTACAGTAGGTAACGACGTAGATCTCAGAAAAAATATCCGTAGAATGATTGAGCTAGCCCTTGACTGCGATCTCACCTGATGGTAAGTGATTATGCAGTCTATGATGGTAGCGGTCTAATCTGTTACGACATCGTACCGGAGCGCTAAATCGCTTGGCGGGATGTCTTTGCCGCTAGGGTGGTAACTAGCCACGGCCGCAGCCTCCCGCCCGTCCAGACCAGGGAAGATTCAGAAATTATAAATTTCCAAATTGACCCTGCCGGGGATCGAACCCGGGACCTCCGCACGATAAGACAAATGCGCTCAACACTGCGCCAGGGAATTCGTCATAATTGGGGAAAACTGATTTATAACTACATGTAATATACCTAGACTTACTATATTTTTCCAGTGACGCCGCAGATCTTTATAACATTTAAAGTTGGCGGACTGCGGTAAAGCGTCATAATATTCTTCTATTACACCTTTATTGAGGCTTAAAATATAAATGAATACTTTCATTATTAATTAAAAAAAAGTTAATTACATACCTACCTACAAGTACCTACCTAGGTACTTATATTAATATGGGAGTAAATAAAGTTTGAAGATTTGCGATAAATCTACACGAAAAATTTGCAGTATACCTAACCATTTCGTTCGCTTATAATGTTTTGGTTTGCAATTAATTAAGAACGTTTGCAACACCTGATTTGTTCTTAATCTTAAAATGATTTACAAATAAAGAAATATTCTGCATGCTTGATATTCTTATTATGTATCTATTTTAAAAAAAATGCAAAATAATCAATTGGTTTGATGTTCAATTGCCAGCCAATTTTGATATTTTTGCAAACCATAAACAGCAAATCAATTTAATTTCAATCAGCTTTCCGAACTGGTGGTAGAGTCTTAAAACGTATCATAAGTGACACAAGTTGTCCTACGTGAAATATTTTTTTAAATATAATTATTTGATTTTCAGAACACATTTGATTGCACACCAAAACGTTAATATTTTGCCAACCAGTTCGATACAATGATAGCTTTTTAATATTAGCACGTTATGTTTGAATTCGTGAATTAAATCGTTAAGTCACCTGGGAAGAACTCTTATGCCTTCACCTTCAGAATAGTTTTCGTCCTTACATTTTATTAAATGAATTTTTACTGGTTTCAATTTTAATTTTAATGTTGACTCTGAAATACGAAGGTACATATACTTTAATATATTACCTACAAATACAATGAATACGTAACTATCATTAAATTATAGGTACAATACTTAATATGTATAGCTCGATTACCACTGACTGACTGGGGTTAAGTACACTGAGGGGCTGACTACAAGGGTTTAAGTAATTAAGTTTTGTGTAAACCAAAAAAAAACGTGTGTCGTGGGACATCAGATAGGAACGAAGTTCCTTCTTATATAAATATTAATTTCAAGTTCTAGTCGAGGTAAAAAGAAAATAATTATTCAGGTATAAATTTTTTAGTATGATTATTTATCGACAAAAATCAAAAACTACTTTACAAAATTATCTGAAGACTTTTATTCAGAATGATTCATAAAAATATATACATATAATACCCATTGACTTACCATGATAATTAGACACTGTATAGCATATGGACATACATAAACTGTACATAAAAAATTGGCAGTCATAGAGACGATAGAAGTGAAAACGAATATTTTATATATAAAAATATATAATTTATTAAAATATAAACCTTAACACTAAAGCATTAAAGTTTAATTTCGAATGTAGTATATTTATATTGAACCTTTTATGACCTTTTTACTTCGTAACATCGCGAGCATGTTTTCACTTCAAAATCTTACGCATTTTCGTTACGGACGTTTTTTGCCGGCTAGGGTACCGCCAGCAAAAAACATCCGTACGCTCCGCATCGCCCCATAAGAAACTTTCGTTCCAATAACCAATTTCATATATTGGCTGACAGAATACATTTTATTGCAAACCATAACGTTAATATTTTGCCAACCAGTCAACGTAAGTTTAACCAGGTTAAATGATAAGTCTATAAATTCTAACGCTAAGTTACTACCTACTTACTGTGCGTTACTATGCAGGCTACGCAGTGTTATGATTTTTTTTAGAGACCAAGATATATTTTGTACTTACTGTTCGCGACTATTTTACACTGAATTCCGTCTTGTGGTCCTGGAGCCATTAAAAAATCTCTATTGTTTATCAAATAATTATATCCCAAGACGTTCCAAATAGGTGCGATTTTAGCCGACATAGTGTATTGGAAACACGTTTGGTACATCTCGGAAGTCACTAGGCCAATTGCACCATTCTATAACGTCAATAATAATTAACCAAAATCCTAATTTTAAGTAATCAATTATATAAATTATAAATATACCTATGTATAATAAATGCGAAAGTTTGGATGGATGGATGTTTGTTACTGAATCACGCCATCTTCAAACGACTGGATTTGGATTAAATTGCACAGAGATAGATTATAGCCGGAATAACACATGGGCTACTTTTTATCCCGGAAAATTAAAGAATTCCTGTGGGAATCAAAAAACCTTAATCCACGAAGAAGTACGTACGTACGAAGTCGCGGGCATCAGATAGCAAAATTATAAGTTTATCACTTACTTGAGTTAGAGAAAATTTCAAAAACAAAGAAGTCAGACGATCGTAATCATTCCCTATTTTATTGAAAATAATGTGTACTTCCTTGACGTCACTTTTGTCTGGACATGCCAGTAGAGATGAAGCAGAAAATATTATCATTCTAAAAACATAAAGTAATTTTTTTTTGAACAGAAAACTAATTCAAAGTTCTGCGTTTAAACCAGGCACAACCGGTGTTGAATAATTTTGTTTTGTTGAATTAACGATTAGTAGGCCGTGCGTTTGGGCGCCGTGCCACTGCACCGGCGGCGCGGCGTGAACCGACTTCTTCATATACTTAGTTTTGTCTGGTGATTGGGAGACCTCGGCCGTTATAGTACTACCCTGCCGGCAAACACGTTTAAGCGTTCCGGTACGACGTCGTGCAGAAACCGATTGATAATGGATATGAGTTTAATATAACTGCCATGCCCCTAACAGGTTAGCCCGATACTGTTAGCAACCGGATCAAGTGAATATTATCTGTAAGTTTAGCCATCTTTTATCTAATTACATTAAATCTCTCGTGGAACCTCTACACGTTTAACCATTTATTCGTGCAAGTTCCAAATGAGAGTACAAATATTATATTAAAAGTGTCTCATAAATACCTACTTCTGGATTGATCAGTGATCTCTTACATTTCAGAAGTGGGATATGAATCACGTTGCCTTGATTTTGCTTTTGATTTGTTTTGTGATTTTTTTAAACGTGGGTAATTTGAATTTTTTTTTGATCGGTGGCTATGACAAAGATATATGAATGTTAGACGCCACCGAGTTTCTTGCTGGTTCTTCTCGCTAGGTCGTGGCATTCCGAACCAGTGGTAGATTCGCAGTTGTGAAAATACTCGTATTTTACGTGATATCACTATTGGACTTTTGTTTTTTTTTTAACATGTTTAAGATTTTACTGTTTGATGAGGTTGAAAGCGAAATACTGTAACTTACTCAAGTTGTGTTGTGTTTTAGTGATCGTAAAGAGATCGCTTTACTTTGGAGTTATTTTTGGATATCGTAAACGTGAAGGATTCGCGTAACTGATGTATGATTTTAGTTGATCAACTGATATTGTGTGGATATATTTATATGGTTTTATTTAATTGACGTGAACGAACTACGAAGGGGTCGCTTTAACAATAACTCAAGTTTTATTCTACTCGTTGTGAACATGAAGGGGTCACTCGAGTAACATTTTTCTTGATGTGAACATGAAGGGGTCACTAAAAGAATGATGTAGTTAAAGCGAACATGAAGGGTTCACGCAAGTAACATCGTTCTTGATGTGAACATGGAGGGGTCACTAAAGAACGATGTAGTTAAAGTAAACATGAAGGGGTTACTTTAACAATAACTCAAGTTTTATTCTACTCGTTGTGAACATGAAGGGGTCACTCGAGTAACATTTTTCTTGATGTGAACATGAAGGGGTCACTAAAAGAAGATGTAATTAAAGCGAACATGAAGGGGTCGCTTTAACAATAACTCGAGTTTCATTCTGCTCGTTGTGAACATGAAGGGGTCACTCGAGTAACATTTTTCTTGATGTGAACATGAAGGGGTCACTAAAAGAACGATGTAGTTAAAGCGAACATGAAGAGGTCGCTTTAACAATAACTCGAGTTTCATTCTACTCGTTGTGAACATGATGGGGTCACTCGAGTAACATTTTTCTTGATGTGAACATGAAGGGGTCACTAAAAGAACGATGTAGTTAAAGCGAACATGAAGGGGTCGCTTTAACAATAACTCGAGTTTCATTCTACTCGTTGTGAACATGAAGGGGTCACTAAAAGAATGATGTAGTTAAAGCGAACATGAAGGGTTCACGCAAGTAACATCGTTCTTGATGTGAACATGAAGGGGTCACTAAAGAACGATGTAGTTAAAGTAAACATGAAGGGGTTACTTTAACAATAACTCAAGTCTCATTCTACTTGTTGTGAACATGAAGGGGTCACTCAAGTAACATCGTTCTTGATGTGAACATGAAGGGGTCACTAAAAGAACGATGTAGTTAAGGTGAACAAAAGGGGTCACTCAACTGATTTATTGTAAATATTTAATGAAACCTAGTAGAGTATAAGTTATCTTGTATTGTAAATGTAAAGTCGCAAATATCAAGGTTGCACGGTTGTTTCACGAGACGTGAATACGGTCAGGAAAGGCCGACTGTTAGCAAATTCAAATATGATTGGTGTTTGTCAATGTACCTCATGAAACAATAAGTGGAACCATGTCAATGTACCTTTGTCAGTATACGTTTCGTGACGTATATTGACAAAGGCCAAACCGTTAGTAATTTCAAATATTATAAGTGTCTGTCAATACACCTTTGTCAACATACGTTTCATGACGTATATTGACATGTGTTAGCATTATTACTGTTTGTCATTATACCTCATGAAACAGAAAGTATCTGTCAATTTGAGTCGTTTCATGTCATGCGATTTATTCTGCAGATACGGACGCCATATTGAAAATAGTCAGTATAAATACGAGTGTTTGAACGATGGTAATTTAGTCTCCTGCCGGCAAACTCAGCGATTATTGAATACTTTTGTGTTTAGATCGCATTTTGATTTAGAGCTTAACGATAGCAATCGTGGCCGGATCAAGTGAATATTATCTGTAAGTTTAGCCATCTTTTATCTAATTACATTAAATCTCTCGTGGAACCTCTACACGTTTAACCATTTATTCGTGTAAGTTCCAAATGAGAGTACAAATTTATTAAAAGTGTCTCATAAATACCTACTTCTGGATTGATCTCTTACAATAGGTACAAACTGCATCATCACTTACCACCACCTGAGATTGTAGTCAAGAGCTTGCTTGTAGCCATGTAGTGGATTAAGTTAATAAATAAATAATAAAGCGATCGTACATACATATATTATGCCTGCCAGTATGCACAGCAAGGAACCTCTGCATGTTACCTACATCTCACGTCTCAGATGAAATATCTAGCGCCTAATATATAGGTATATATAATAATTTATTTAATAATTGTGGTGAAGTAAATTTTACTTTTTATTTCGGTTTGTTAAAGGAACTTCCTCATCATTTGTACGTACTTATCGATGCGCACGGTAGCGCTCGAAAAAGATCAAAATGTTGAACTACAGTCAGGTTCAGTTATAAAGTAAGTAAATTAACCTGTCTGGTTACTTTGCACTTACAAATACTATATGGTATACTATATGGTACTTCGCAAATACAAACAGGTTGAGACCGGGGAGCGGCGCTAGCAACTTCTATTCGAACCGCAAATATAAATTTGCCGGTATATTGATCTCTATTTGGCTGAAGACACGTCATGATCGCGTGCAAGCGCGATAGCAATATGAGCGTACAGAGTTTGTTATACATTTTGGTCTTGTTCCGTGAATACCAAAAATGATGAATGAAAAATTGTTGTGTTTTTAACTTCGTGTTGTTATTCTGTAACTTGACAATATAGGCTATGTTCCTGATCAATTAGTACGTGAGATATCGTTTGTTTTAATATGAGACAAATAAGGAGAAAACATGTCATTACTGACGTAAAAACATGCGAAACGCAATGTGCTTACATTTAATTTTGGGAAAGTATTTTGAAAAGACCAGGGACCTAGATAAATACAAGTTCAATCTTAATAATCGCATTATATGGTGGAAATATTCTCGAATTACAAATTATTTTGGTAGGTATTACGTTTGTATGGGCAATTCGCCCTCCGCCGGCCCGTTAATGTTTTCTTAAAAGTTTATTTCGGATAGTCAACTCAGGGCAATACTTGGTCGCTGTTTCATCAAAATCGGTGCAGAGATGTAAACTTTTAAAAATTTCTGGTGGGTGGTGGTGGTTCATCTTCGACAGGTTCGACCAGCAACAAAAGCCTAGCAAAGAACCTGGCCATAATTTTGATCTCAGTACTTTACGGTACGTTCCACGGTTTACTTTTTCTATGGTACGTTCGCACTGCGAAAAATATTCGCGATTATGCAATTCATTTCGCACATGGATTTCACCTACTTCGCAATGCAAATGCGGTGAGCGTCATACAACTCCGTACAGCACAAAATATTCGCGCGAGTAGGTATAATTCTTACCAGCGATTTTACTTTCGCGTGAATTTTATTCTCAAGTGCACGTACCTACACCTCCATATGATTTCTAGTGTTATAGAATCGCGCGAATATTTTCGCTGCGCGCACGTAGCATACTTAATTGGCCAATATTTTTGATAGGACGCCATACAATTTCACATCATAATGTTTTTCTGGTATCAGTTTTACTGTGTACGTACCTGCATTTCAAAACTTTCCAGTGGTAATTCGAAGGAGCAGAGCGATCATGTTTGTCATTGATATTAGCAACTACTTTAAGGTAACCCAAATTATTAAAATTTGGGTTTGTTATGTTATATTGGTATTCTTGCATCATAGGTACTTTATTTTTCCCACACCTCTACACATAAGTACCACCTTGTAATGTTATCTATCTAGATTTCGCGCCAACAGAATCTGTAATACGTAAGTCGGAACTTGGAAAGCGGAAACTGGAAAGCAAGTCAAAACCATAGACAATTTTAGTTATTTGAGACCACAGTTTGAGACCTGAGACCTAAAGGTGGCGGTTCGCGCCGCGACAGAGACAGGAGACCACGACCGGAGACCGCGACCGGCGACCGCGACCGTTACTTGACGTTAGGAAATGTATAAAGTTCGCAAGCGAGACAGAGACAGGAGACAGAGACGCGAGACAGGAGACAGCGAGACGGTCGCTGCCTCGGACCAGTAGTGTCTCGTGTCGCGCTCGAAAATTACGTGTGTTTAGTGTTTAAAAATGATCCTTCTTGACCTCTAGTTAAATATAATTCCATAATAGGTAACCTTCTTTTAGTTTTGTATTTGTAATCTTATCTTCTTCTCTTAATATATATAAATCTCGTGTCACAATGTTTGTCCTCAATGGACTCCTAAACCACTTAACCGATTATAATAAAATTCGCACACCATGTGCAGTTCGATCCAACTTGAGAGATAGGATAGTTTAAATCTTAAAAAAAAAAAACACGCGGACGAAGTCGCGGGCATCATCTAGTAATAGTATAAGAGCAAATCATCGTCTTCTTCTTCCTCCAATAGAAGTTCTACAACTTGGTTTTCCATCATGACACAGACAGAACACAACTGACTCCATCGACACACTCTCCGATACTGAAGATACTTTTCACGGTCTCCAGTCTCGGTCTCGACCTACAGTACATGCAGAAGAGACCGAGACACTTGTCGCGGTCGCCGGTCGCGGTTTCCGGTCGTGGTCTCCTGTCTCTGTCGCGGCGCGAACCGCCACCTTTAGTAGGTATATATACAAGCTGAATTTTTAGTGGTTTTAGGGCCTCAGAGAGGTGATTCGGAATTAACAGTACAATTTATTTCTACCATTTATCCTGACCCTAGTATTAAAATAAAAAATAAAAAATCGAGAAATTATGATGTCGAAAATTTTGCGATCAATTAGTAGCGCTAGGCGCCAGCTGACTGGCGAGTCACGTGACGCACGAACCGAGCGGCGCGCGGCTGGTTATTCACCTTTGGCTATCAGCTGTTAAACATTCGGTAAAGTTTCGATGTACTTACAGCTCAACATTGTACTGCAATGTTGTACTGTGTAAAACTTGCAGCTCACGAAGTAGGTGGGTACACTTATTTTAGGTATTAAATTTTACAATTAAATTTTTCAAATTTATTTAGACGTATTTATGCACTTTCTTTGATAAGAACTTTCGCGGATCACGTGGGGGTTGTCAAAGGCCCAAAAATGTTTATTGTGCTGGTTAAAAATTCCAATACAATTAAAAGTTGACTCGTCAGTCCACAGAATGCTTAATTCACGATTATTTAATGACCACTGACAAAACTCAATCCTGGCTGGTCCATCGTATGCTCCGGCGAGTACCTACATGCGGGAACGACCTCGACCTTGAGCATGCTCTGGTGCTCGGAATTGCCCATGGTCGATTAAACGCTGCGTTGCAGCTAAGATAGTAATACTCGACGGAATTTGTGGGTTTCGGATTCCTCGCATACGAAAGGAGTTTAAGCCATCCGGTTGCAAGTAGAGCCGTCGAGCTTACTTATGTATTCCAAATTGGCGTATTTGTAATGGCGATCCATTTTTGCGCGTATTTGAAAACCGAAGTAGCGTCACCTACCGCGCGTGTGACGCGTGTTGCGTAACGTGCGTAACTGAAGCCGGAAGTCGGCTAGCCGAACGCGGTCGGCGGCGCGCGGGCCGTCAAAGGATTGAGGGGCGGGGCTGTGACTAATGGACGCCAGACGCCGCTCGCGCCTCCATAGCGTCGGTACGTCGGCTAGCTTCTTGGAATTTCGCCGCGTAGCGGTACTAATGTTTCTCACAGTTACGAGTTTATTTCGAAAAAAAAATCTAGCTTAATAAAGTAAGTACTTTAAAAATAAAAAAAAACAAGTGGAGTCGGTAGTACTGCTAAAGGCGATTCAACTCGCCGCGGCTTTAAAACCACTAAAATTTCATCGTGTATATAGCGGGTAACTTTAGAAAGACGTCTTGTGAATCGGCCAAGGTCGAATGACTAAAGTATACGGCCATTGAACCTTGGTTGGGTGTGAATTGCTATCCTAGAAGCTTATTTAAAAGCTAGGATATTAAAACCGAAAAGAAATTGTTTACCCGTTTACCGCCAAAATCAAGCGATATAATTACTTAAATACAAGGTTGGATACAAGCAAAGAATAGGTGTAAGTAATATAGTCAAGTACCTAATAGTCAAGTTTACTGCAACCAGCAGCAGGCTTTGCATCAAGCGCACTGGTCACTTGGAATTAAAATTCAACTCAGTAAACTTGTGGTAGAGGAGCCCACGATGCTAAATGTGGGTTTACTCGAGCGTCGTGGAGCCCTAATGGATTTTGAAGATTATTAGAAGGAAAAAAAAGCTTATAATAGGATGAGGTCCCGCCTTACACCGATGGGGGAAGCGTCTCGAGTGTTTGAGTTGAAAAAGACTTTTTTGATTAATCGATTTTGAATCAGTTTCGACCAACCGTTTCGATGCTGTTTTTTAAACTAAAAAAGATAACTCTAGACTGCTCCGCGCAAACTGGCTCGTGCAAGCCAGTGTCTAATGCTCCGGCTTCACACTCTGGTGTTTCTTTTGTTTTGTTTGGCTGCTTTGTTATATTAAGATCAAAAGACGACATCTATGTTTAAAATATTAATAATGTGCAGCGTAAATATATGGATTATGGAGTAGGACTATAGGACTAACAAACAGAAAAAAGCTTATGTTTAACGAGTGGTTAAAATAAAGCAAATGTAATGATTTATCAAAAATTTGTTTATTAATAAAATGTCAATTATTTTAAGTAAATTACTTAATGTAGGAAAATAATTGTAATAATTATATCTTGATGTTACTTTTGGTGTTCCACGTGATCACGGACTTGGCGCAGAACTCCGTGGGTTTTATGGATTTCTCTACAAATAGCTCGTTGTACACCCATCTTTCTCATATTGGAAGCGTTGAGCTGTATTAGAGTTTCTGCTAAAGTAGCTTTGGTCCTTGACAATTTTTGTTTCAATGTTTTGTTTTCTTCAAGTAAGGATCCTAGAGAAAGAAATAAAAATTAATTCATAACAAAATATAAGTTGCTATCTATAAATAGGAAACAGCAAAGAAAAAAATTCAAGGACGAAATAACTTACGAGGTGATAAGTTGACGGCGTCGTTGTGTTCCAAACTTGACAGCCGGTCGCTGTCTATGCCCTGGTCCGGTGACGTAGATCGATCCTCTTCGGCTGGCAGGCCCTCGCGGGGCTCGACATTTTTATCATAATCTTCCATTCCCACTCTGCGGGTCACTTCAATCTCTAGTTGCGCATTGGTTTCCATTGCTGCAGATAATTTTTCCCTCGTTTCTTCGAGTTCTCTCTCGATTCGTAACCTGTCGTGTTGAGCGCGCGCTCTCTCGAGCGCCGCTTGGGAAGCTTGTACGGTCGCTTCGTCCGCGGCTCGCCTAAGTGAACGTTCTGTTTCTATAAAGGTAGATTCTAATTCTTGTTTCTCTGTACGCAGTTTTTCTACTAGCTGAACATTGTACTTGATTTGTTGTTCGTTATCGGCGAGCCTCGTTTCCATAGCGATCAAAGCAGTTTTCAAAGTTTCCAATTGGTAATTATTGTTAGTAGCATTCGAGCGCTCGGTGTCGAGAGCAGCTTTCAAATCGTCATTTTCAATAACTAGATCATTAATTTGTTGCATTGCAGTGTCTAATTTGAGAGTTAAAGCTCTTTTTTCTACTTCTAACTGCCGATTGAGCGCAGACAGCTCATTTTGTTCCAATAAGACACTTTCCTGAACAGGCTTATTATCCTCGGAACGCGATCCATTAGAAAGCCGCGAACGACGTGCGCGCATGCGGTTAGCGTCGGGCACACATTCCCGTGCGGCGACACCAGTGTCGCACAGACCGACTCGGGCTAAAGAAACGTTTCTGTCAGGTTCGGACCAACATTCAGACTCCGAAATAACATCTGCCTGAGGAATATGCCTCAGCGGTCTCTTAAATGAATTGCGGTTGATATCAGAGCCACACGCTAGGTGATGCCCAAACATCAATGTTAAATCTTCTATTCTCATAGACTGTGAAATGTCTAGATTACTTTCATCCATAGAAAAATCAGCAGGCGCCATCGATTCGTCTAATTGTAAGCCTACGGGAAGTGCTAAGCTTTGCTCTAAAATACTCTCAGCCAGCTTTTTCTTCTCTTCTCCGAGGACGCATCTGTGACAAAGTTTTTAATTTAAATTAATTCTTGAAAAATAAATTGGTGAATAATTATCGATTAAGATAAATAATATACTTACTTGTGTGACAATAATTTGTCTAAAAAATATGCCAAGCCCTGCAAACGTCTTGTCAAAAGTTGTTGAAGATTCCTGAAAATAATGTTTAGTAGTTATAGTATTGAAAAGTTGGTTAAATTAAATCAAATAAATATAATTATTAAATAAGCAAGTATTGAACTAACCCCGTGTCATCGTCGTTTTGTATATTTTCTACAGTATTCTGTAAAAGTCGAACTTTGTTCTCCAAGTCCTTAATATGTTCATCTTTGCATTTTAATATTTCCTGATAATTCTCTATATGAGTATCACTGACTTGAGCATATGTCAATTCTTTATTCTGAAAATAAATATTATTTTTCAATAATCACTAACTATGTACTTTCACAGTTTTATTAAACACATACTTACCAATTTTAATTTTTTCATTTCCTGGTCCTGTTGTTGAATTTTTTTCATGCATCCTTTTATCATGTGGAGGGCTTTACGATTTTCCTTTTTGAGTCGGGTCAATTGATCCTAAACAAAATATATTTTTATGGATAAAATTGAACGATTGAACCAAATTAAATTTAGAGACTTTGTTTAAATTTACGACAACAATCTTACCAAATCCTCATTGTTTACAGTCACAGCTAAGTAATCACTGAAACAAGAAAAATAATTTGTAAATAAAAATATTTGTAATTTGACAAATTAATTATTTTACAATAATAATAATGGTTAATTATTTACCCAGCGGCAGATTCTGATTGACATGTTTCATCTACGGCATCGGTTTGGGGGTCAGCAACCTTAAACAAGAAGCAGACAGTGATAAGCTATGGTAATAAGTGATTGTTTACAAGTTACCAACGACCTCAATTTACATAGACGGGCCCTGTGAAACAATTAATGTGGGCGTCTTTTACAACGCCATCTAGTCTGAAAAGCGGGAACTTGCTTGCAACATATATGCGCCATCAAGAATTACAGCTTGAAAATGTATGACTCGGTCATAGATAATATACCTAGGTCATAGTCATAGAAACCATGTCCAGTCAGTAAAAAAAAATATCATACGCGGAAATTAAATGATTGCGTATTGGATAAAAATATGAAATAGGAAGATTAAATAACGTTTTTTTTGGAAATGTATAATTGTGAATTGAAACACTTAGGTACCTTAAAATAAAAATTATACAGTGCCAAATTAATTAGACTTTAGATGATAACTTAAAAATAACAAATTATCTACACGACGAGCGATGGTGACAGAGCTACGACGCGGACAAAGACAGAGAACGTGCTCAGCAACTCGGACGCCTGACGTTTTTCTATGAAAGGGCCCCATCTAGTGCCTAATTATATCGATGCAAGTTACGGAAATCGAAGACCAAGAGAGTGACACAGAGTGAAATCGCAACATTGATTTTTAACAGTTAGAACAGAGGATGTTGAGGCTATTATAACGCCGTTTTTCGGTAATTATCAAGTGCAACTTGTGTACGAAGTATGATATTAAACTATATTCTATTTCTGTGATATGACATGCAGTTACTAATTGTAATTGTTATAGTTTGTTTAATCCACGAAGACGCGCCCCTATATTTTTCGTTTTATCAAGAATGTTGCTTTACTATACATTATTTTTATAAAACCATGTGTTTAACATTCGTATGAGATAATATGCTTTCCGAGTATCAACATCAACCAATATTACCAATATTTTTACATTATAGTGGTTCTACGCCGATGTCCATTCTTTACTTACTTTAGATAGCTCGTTTGTCTCATTCCTTACGATACTGTTATTAATTGATAAATCTGCGGCTTCAGTCGAAATCGACCCCTACAAAATAAAATACACGTTTAAACTACCACCACTACCACCAGGTATTAACACTCAACAAATTATGCAAAAAGCAGTATTTTACTTTTATTTCATTATTTCTCCCATTTATTTGTACAGATATTTATAAAATTATTTCTAAACACGTTTTACATAAATATATAAAAATACTACACAAAACACATTTAAAAATAATTCTATAAAACTTCCACCCACTGCGGGGCCTTATAGACCCAACTTTCATTATACTATTACCTTCACAGTATTTGAATGTTCGTTTGCTTACCTGATTTTCTAATACGTCAATGGCCTCTGCAGCTGCGGCCAGCAACTCCTGTTTATCATTAAGTTGTCTCCTCAGTTCCTCAACTTCTACTTGAAGTCTTACATTATGTTCCAATAATCCCTACAACACCAAAAGTGTTAGCAACAGTGTACCTTAGTTAAAAAAACCGGGCAAGTGCGAGTCGGACTCGCGCACGAAGGGTTCCGTACCATTATTAATAAATAATTACCTTTGTTAATGAACCGCAAGACTAACTTCGTTTGTAGAGGTTTATTGTTAATATCAAAAAAACTATGCTAGTTAGAGCATTGGCTATAGTTTTCCTGTAAAGTATACGTAAATTCCTATTGACCATAATTATTTCAAATTTTTCGATTGGTAAACTCCGGAGATAAGGGGGGGGGAACGGTATTTTTTTACACATTTTCCCCGATAAATCAAAAACTATCATAACTAAAAATAATTAAAAATCTGGTTTAGAATGTACAAAGTAAACCCTTTCATATGATACCCCACACAGTACAGTTATCTCACTTTTAAATTTCAACCCTCAGATTTTCCCCCCTTTTTAAATAAGAACAAAAATAATTTCCAATTTTTTTTAATTCCAGTGTTTTTGGGCCACTAATATACACAACTGTTCCAAATTTCATGTTGATAGCTTCGGTAGTTACTGAAATAATCGAGTGTGACGGACGGACAGACGGACAGACGGACAGACAGACGGAGAAAGTCGCACCATAAGGGTTCCATTTTACCATTTTGGTACGGAACCCTAAAAAATGAATAGGCTAGCGCTTGGATGCAATCAGACTGAGCCCCCAATATTCTCTATGCAGTGGCTATAAAAAAATGAAAGCGAATCGCTTTGTACATGTTCGTGTAAAAAAACAATTAGGCCGGCCATACCCGAACTGCTTGAGCAGTTAGCCAGTGATCAATATACACGGGCCGCTCTTGCAGTTATAGTCAACAGCTTGAAGCTGCCAACCGCCCGAAGCAGTCGCAACTGTTCGAGGGGGCATGTGTGTACGTAGAAGACTGTAGTTCACTATGCAGTCGCAGCTTGAAGCAGTCCATCCTGACTGCTTCAAGCTGTCCGTGTATGGCCGGCCTTACTTGGTAGATAAAATACTCACTTGAACGGCAGGTGGTGCTCCACTTCCTAGTTTTTCTTCTAGAAAATATATCCGTAACTTTAAATGGAAATTTTCCTTCCGGAAATTGTTTAGTTGTTCTTCATACTGTTTCATGCTAACGCCGCTAGCCGTTGTCACATCTACGACATATCGAATTCAATCATTAAAATACTCGTATATCAACTGAAGAAAGTCACGCAGAAAATCATTGCGATTTTAAACTATTCGTAATACACTCACGTAATTCGTAATGAATTGGATTTTACTGTCATAATCATAAAGAGAACGACGCATTACGCAACCATGGGAGTGGGGATGTATTTAACGTGTTTCGGTTTTTGCTTGCAGTATAACTAACATTGTATAGGTACTTTGATTCTATCTTTTTTGCGGCTGAAAAGTGAGCTAAGAATTTGGATCCGCGCGATGGTAAAGTCCCTACTTTACCTGCGCGGAAAACCATATTAATAAGTATGGACAGACTGACGGAAAATAGTACCTATAGCAGTGAACCAAAATATTAATTATTGCGGCACGAATTGTGTGTTGACCTCAGCTTCCCAAAAGATTGAATCGAGCTGAAGATATGAATAATTTGTAGGTATGGATTAGATTGTCAGTGATACGTACCGTGCCCGTCAGCAGGCAACGTCATTTCTTGCAACTTGCGCGGGCTGGTACTGAAAAAAATAAGTATCATGAAGTTACAAACCATTTGCGTACTGAAACATAAGTAGGTAATAATCTTAACAGATCCTGGGTCTCAGGTAAATAACTGATAATGATGATAATATTAAAAAACCAGTTTTAGAGGACATGGCCTGCTCTAAACGGCACACCAACATTGAGTCTCTTATGAAATCTCTAGAGCAAGCAGTAGCTAAATTTCCGATTGAAACAGTGCGTACCTAACAATTAATTCCATAAATTCGTGGCCAGCCAGATTAGGCCAGATCAAAGCTAAAGTTGCCCATTTCGAATAAAATTATTTTCTGATTATTGCAATAAATACGTACATAAATTTTATTACTACATTACGTACTCCATAAAAAAAAATGCATTTTCATTTTTAACAGAACTTATGGCCAGACTAAGTATATACCTAAAGGCATATAATAATAAATAAGATAGCATCAATTCAGGTAGTTTGAATTTTCATAAATCAATGATTGCGCATCATTAATCCGATTGATTTGTTACTTCGAACAGATACGTACATAAATTTTATTACTACATTACATACTCCATAAAAAAAATGCATTTTCATTTTTAACAGAACTTATGGCCAGACTAAGTATATACCTAAAGGCATATAATAATAAATAAGATAGCATCAATTCAGGTAGTTTGAATTTTCATAAATCAATGATTGCGCATCATTAATCCGATTGATTTGTTACTTCGAACAGATATTATATTTACGTGAAAGTTTATAGCATAGTACACTCTACGACCTACAGGCGAGTTGTTCAATTAAATTATAAAAAACATGAAAGCCTCTTTCATATTTTTTTACATGGTTGATCTAGGTCCTAGGATAATATGATAGGTACATCGCCTATTTCTACCTACTACTAGATGGTATCTGTGATATTTTTGTAAGAAAATCATTATTAGGTTTTACTCTTTTTTTTCATCATACTCAATTTCTACTACTTCTCAGACCCCAAGGAACACTTGTGCCATAAATCAGCTTTACATTTTTTTAACCGCCTTCAAAAAAAGGAGGAGGTTCTCAATTCGGCGCGTATTTTTAAGCTATTGCATAGCTTCTATCGCGGGCCTTGAGGGTGGATACCAAATCCAGAAATTCCGTAACGAAATTGAAAACCTAACACTTTGGTTGCTATGACTACTTGTGTTGTTGACTTCAAATTATTGAAAATAAAAAGACTATTTTTATGAAAAGATGATTTGGAATATAAAGGCGAAATAATTTTAAAGAATTATGTTAAAAACATAATCCTGGCGTGATTGACCAACAAACAAAGTGACTTTCGCATTTATAATATTAGTAAGTAAGTAAGTATGATACAAGCAATTTTACGAAAATCTACCCCAAAAGAGGTGAAATGGGGGTTGGAAGCTTACATGAGGGTTCTAAGTTTTTGAAGTTAAAGACATAATAATCGGCATTCGTTTTAAATAATAAAACCCTGCTTAAGCTAGGTATATAGCCGCTATAAGTAGGCCTTTTGCAGCGGGCAAATCTCCTAAAAATCAGAAATTGTACTTACGCCGTCGAAGGCGCATACAATTAAGACTACATATATAAGACTAGAGGTCGCCACCTCTAGTACATCTTATGTATATTGAAGAATAGTACATTATGGTACAAATGTGTAATGTTGGTGATTACCGCTGAGGCGCCATTGAGACCCGAGCCGTTAGGTGAGGGTCTTAAGATACCTAGCCGAGGACGGTAATCATCAATACACACGTGTATCATACGACGTTTTTCAACACACTTGTGAAGAAAATTATACTAAAAAAATATTTTATTTAGTAGATAGAATAAAATAAAAACTCTTTATCTCACTTGTGAATAATAGCAATTAAAAAGTCACAGTTTGATTATAGGCGTCATTATGTGCCTAATTACGGTGAAATTAGAGCCACTTTATGAGCAAGTGTGTTGAAAAAGTAATTATAAAATGCACGCCTAATTAGGTAAGTTTTAGGTACATATATCTTTATGCTAATGTGCATTCATAACAGTGTGTATGATGAACAAACAGCTTATCATTTACTTACTTAAATATCTAGTATAATAATTTGTTTCTAGTGTAGGATAGGTACTAAAATAAAATTATTGGTTGATATAAAAAACGAACGTACGGTCTACGCAATATATTGTATAATATGAATGAATTACCGATAGCAATGAAATCACGTGTAGCGTGTGTGTATACGTTACATAAATAATTATTATTAACGTAGGTATGTGATGAATACATTACTTATCTTAAAATGTATTATTAATTATATTACCTAAACGGTGAAGATATAGCACTGGTCCCATGTTTTGATGTGTTCATTCGAGGTAAAGTTGCCATATTAATGTTTAAACACTTGCAAAATGCATTGAATTAAACTCCAAAGGAATTAATTTATACCACTAAAATAATAAAAAGACCACGACTTGTAAATCACAACCCAATCTTCACTTCTATTAATAAATCACTGATCTTGTAACTATTTATTACGTGGTCTATATTTGAAAATTCTCCAGTAACCTAAGATAAAAGCTAGTTTGTATTAAGAAAACTGCTAATTAAACTTATGTTTAACAATCACATCACATTTTGCGCGTTTAACAAGTAAACAAATAAAACTGTAAATGATGCTGTGTTGACTGTCGATGTTTTGACGGCACCCGAGAGGACACTGAAATTAGGGCAGGCAGCACAGTTCGGATATAAATCGGGAACAGTCGACAGACTTCGTATTTACGCGAAGATAGAGCATTATGTACTCCAGCTGCAACTCGGGATAAAAAGAGATAAACATAGTTGAGGGAGTAACGACACCGCACAAAGGGCGGAGACGGATGCTGTTCATTACACATTGTACGGAAATAGACACGCGAGTTGCAGTAGGTGAGGTGCTCCAAATTTTAGAACATACTAAAAAGTCGTCAGTCATAAAAGTGCAATTATAATTCCTTTGAATTGAAATCAGGTACAATCGAAATTAGGTATTTTCAAATCGAAGCAACGCGACGCGACTGTTGAATACAAATAATCGATGGTACACATAGGTAGATGCTCGATAGGTCCATACATAATGGGAGATTTGATTTGTTATCCATATAACCCATCTATTTAGGACCCAGGTTTCTAAATATTTCCAGAACTGAAACTTCCAGCCTATTGAACAGATTTGCGAAACCATTTGTCTCAAAGACAATTCGAGTGTATTTTTGCTGTTTCCCATGTTGTAAGGGTTGCCACCTTTTTTTGTCAATTAAAGTACATAGGTTATTATACGGAAGAAAACAAAAGTACATAGTGTAAAAATAAAGTACAATTTATTTTTCTTTATTATTATTTTTATTGCTTTTCGTAAGTTTCATCAAATTATTATTACTGCTAAACAATAATTGCCAGCATCTTTACAGTCTATATTTAAGTTAAAGTAAATAAGTAATTAGTTTTTCATCAGATTCAGAGACGCTTTTAACCAATCACCATGTTCATGTTCATGTCAATGTGATTTCCCATTGACTTTTATACTTCTGCAATCGTTTATTTTTCTGTTCCGTCGCACTGTGGGATGAAAAGGTATGAACAGTCTCATTAATAGTTTTAACGAATTTTTAATCCCAAAGCTTTTTCCATGGTTTAATAATAAAAAACGTGCGATATTTACATCCAACCAAACAGCCGATAATGAAAGTTTAACTTAAGATTACTTTTCAATTTTACAAGAAAGTATTGGAGTGTTATATATTTTTAGATTGCTCAGAATCTCCACTTTACAAATACGTTACGATTGGATATATTTTTGTAAATTTTTTAGTGACATAAGGAAATTTTCAATTTTTTTGTTTCAACTGGAGGTTTCTTTGTTTCTGAAAGCTACCGGTCTTTTAGATTTCTTAAATATTTCTTTATATACAAGGAAACAAAAAAAATCTACGTCGTAGGTACGCTATTTTGATCTAGAAGCAAAAATGTCCAACGAGGGAGGAAAAAAATATTTCTAAAAATTACGTTTCTTCTTATTTCTGTCGATTAAGATCATTTTTTGGTAAAATTAAGTAGGTACTTTTTATTTTGTGTTAAATTTTTTATGGTATAAACGCAATTTAAATTTAATATTCACTTGTAAATTTGAAAATAAATCGTCCCGTTACCATTTGCCTATAATTACCAGAAATAACGTACACTACGTCTTTACTATAAAGAACGGGTGGCAACCCTACATGTTGTCGTCCAACCGAAAATTGATAACTGCTGAACTATAATCATTACCTAGTCTTTACTTAATCTTATAGTTAAACACATGGTTAAACAGTCTTTATACTAGCGGCACGCTATGATGGCCGGTTTGACACCCGGTTTAATAAATAAATTTTGAGTCCTAAACCTAAAACTACATTCGATAAAATTTATGAATCTCTGCACATCACTATCGTCAATAAAGTAATACAATTATTTCCTTCAAAGTCGTTAGTCGTTATCAATTAATACGGAACTTCATGAGCGGACAAACGACAAACCGGCCATCATAGCGTGCCGCTAGAATAGGCAAATGATAACACAAAGAATACGTCCGCGTCAGTCGGCTCCGTTCTGTAGGTACGCCAGCAGCAGCCCTACCGGCTAAAAATTGACCTACCTACCCTACCCCAGCCTGCAAAATAATAGCATTATTTATAAATAAAATACTAATCGATAGGGTTTTAATAGCTCAACTCAGATAAGTAGTTAATCCTTCGGATTTGCTCACCCTTAATTATTAAGTTAAAGATAAAAACAAAAATTAGAAAAAAATAAAATTATTTGTATCTTTGAACGGTCATATCATTTAATATATGCAATATACGGAACTGCTCACAGTCGTAAAAAACTGCTCACGTCGCGTTTTTATTTGCTCAAGTATTATTTTTACCAGCTCCACCTTTCTTAATTATTAAATAAATAAAAATAGTCGTACCGAGTTGAATTCATGATATGCGCATGAGCGCTAAAAATAAAGCGTGCAAAGTACTATTTGCTATTAAAAACAAGGGTGACCAATCATTTGGCAAAAAACATTTTCATTTTACAAACAACGTTTCCCAAAATTATGAATTAATCGTTATAAAACTTTTGGTCCTACAAATAATTCACTTGACAAAACAATTAACAGACAAATTATCATTTCATAAAATATTATTAGACAAACAATTGATTTATAAATCGTGTTATTTAATAAAACAACGTAAAGCATATTTCTTTTTTGATAAAATGAATTGTTTGATAAATACTGTAAGTCTTCTGACGTAGCCCGTTTTAAAAAGTTGACATTCTTGGGTCGAAATCTGAGCACTCAGACTCCACACAGTCTTGTCTGTCCTACCCCTAGAGTGTTTTTGTAAAGAGCGTAGCCAGAAGCTGGCGAAGGCGGTCCTGAACGAAGGTCGAATGGTTTTCCTAGCTTCTTCACTTTCTTTTTAGGCACCACTCCCGCTCATGGAAGAGCGAGCGAAGCGAGCTCGGGACTGGGGGCACTCCGACTCGGATAGTTTAGGTGACGAAGAGACCTTTCAGACCCCGCCATCCTCTTCGTGGTTATTTCCTTTTTATACCACCCAATTAAAATAAAATAAAAAATATATCAATTGGTATTTGGTGGTGGAACCCTTCCCGCCATTATAAAATTCGGGGAGGCTCTATGGAAGGTCACGTGATGGTCACGTGACTTGTGACGAATTTAATAGCATTCTCAATAAAAAAAATACTAATCGATAGGGTTTTAATAGCTCAACTCAGCTATGTAATGCTTCGGATTTGCTCACCCTTAATTATTAAGTTAAAAATTAATATTAGTTAATTATTAAGATAAAAATCAATATTATCAGAGCTTTTCAAAAAGCATATATGTAAATATAAAAATAAAAGGAAATTCAATTACTACAAAAAAAATCTTTTGGTCTTGGTTATTTTACTCCCTAAAACAATATACAAAATTGATGAATAATAAAAATGCTTACTTAAATTGAGTCTTACTTATTACGTTATCTACTCCAAAATTACAATTTTTATAATGGCGGGAAGGGTTCTAACCAATTGATATATTTTTTAAATTACAATGTTCTATTAGATCTACACATTCGGGAACTTGTTTTGAATAGCAAATAGTACTTTGCACGCTTTATTTTTAGCGCTCATGCGCATATCATGAATTCAACTCGGACTATTTTTATTTATTTAATAATTAGGAAAGGTGGAGCTGGTAAAAATAATACTTGAGCAATTAAATACGCGACGTGAGCAGTTTTTTACGACTGTGAGCAGTTCCGTATATTGCATATATTATAAGATATGACCGTTCAAAGATAGTAGTAGTAGTAGTATAAGTCTTTATTGCATCTTAACACATAGGTACAAAATTATGCATACAATACAGAAGACAGGAAACTGTGGTAATGCGCAAAGGCGGCCTTATCACTAAAGTGATCTTTTAAAGGCAACCCGAGCGTACAAATGACACTGGTTCTAGGAGCTCATGTGGTCGATGCACATCAAATCAAAATAACAAAAGTATAAAATATACTTACATAAACATACATACTATAGTTTACATATTAATTACACATATAGATACCTACTACAATAAATAAATATAATATATATTATAAAATATATATTGTTATCATACACTTACAACTACATTACATAGATAGATAATGATTTTTTAAACGACGTTTAAAAATATATATCGATTTGGAGTGACGAATTTCTCGGGGTAATGCGTTCCATAATATGACTGCTTTTACAGTAAAAGACTCACTGTAATAACGGGAGCGAGATGAGGGTATCGCAAGCTTGTTATCGCTTTTCGACCGGAGGCTGAAAGGGTAGAAAGAGTTTGAACCTAGAAATGAGAAACGTTCTTTGAGATATGCAGGAGAAGAGGGATTAAAGAGAACAGAATAAAGAAGGGAAAGGACATGAACATCACGCCTATCACTCACCGTTAACCACTTGAGTTGCCGGCAGTATTGGCTTATGTGGTCAAACTTCCGTAGGCCAAAAATAAAACGTATAACTAAGTTTAGTAAACGTTCAAGCTTGTTAAGTAGGAATTGGGGTAAATCTAGATAGCAAGTGTCAGCATAATCAATTATAGGAAGTATGAGGGACTGGCCAAGGGTTATTTTAGTTCGGACAGGTAGGAAGTTTTTCCACCTTTTCAGCCTACCGATTACGGCGTAGATTTTACGGCTGAGCTCAGAAATCTGAGGAGCCCAGGAGAAAGTATTATCCATGATAACGCCCAGGTTTTTAACAGATTCACGCAGTTCAAGGGTTGTCCCATCAAAGACCACAGAAGGGAGTGATGAGATGTTAATTTTGGAAAGTTGTTGGCGGTTGCCGATTAATGTTACCTGTGACTTACTAGGATTTACAGACAGACCACTCGACTTACTCCAGGAACTAACTAAGAAGAGATCGGAGTTGAGACGTTCGATAGCCCCAGAGATGTCGTCAGTGGAGGCCGAAGTATAAATCTGTAAGTCGTCGGCATAAAGGTGGTAAGACATAGACAGCAAGTCAGTTAAGGAATTAATGAAGATTGAGAAAAGCAAGGGAGACAGTACACCGCCCTGTGGGACACCAGCAGAAAGACAGCACCAAGAGGAACACTTATTGTCAGTGCGAATGCACTGTTTGCGACCTTAAAGGTATGAACGAAACCATTTGATAGCATCAGAGGAGATATTGATGGACTTTAGAGTGGCCAATAGAATTTCAAAATCCACCGTGTTAAATGCATTAGAGAAATCAAGCAACGCAATAACACTAACTTTTTGCTTATCAATGCCATACCTGATATCATCGCAAATTTTTATAAGTGCCGTAGTAGTGCTGTGCCCGGGGCGAAAACCAGATTGGAAGGGGCTGAGGATATTATTATTTGAAAGATATTGAGACAGTTGATTATGAACAATACGTTCCAGGACTTTAGATAGAAAAGGTAAGATAGAGATAGGTCGATACTGGGAATAAGATGATGGACTATTGGTTTTAGGTATAGGTATGACATGAGCTAGCCGCCAGATGTTAGGAAAAGAATGAGAGGAGAGAGAATGGTTAAAAATGTGACAAAGGACAGGTAGAGTAGCATCAAGAGTTAAGATGATCATTCTGCGGCTAACCCCATCACTACCGATGGCAAAGATACAAATAATTTTATTTTTTTCTAATTTTTGTTTTTATTTTTAACTTAATAATTAAGGGTGAGCAAATCCGAAGGAGTACTTATCTGAGTTGAGCTATTAAAACCCTATCGATTAGTATTTTTTTTATAAATAATGCTATTATTTTGCAGGCTAGGGTAGGGTAGGTTAAAAATTGTCGCAATATCACATTCAAAAATATCCTTAAGGATCTTATTTGTTACAGTCCTTATAACCGGCTTCGCGTAAGCTTTTTCAGGAATGTAGCAATGGGTCGCAAACCACAGATTAGTCACGGATGCGGAATATCGACATTTTGGTGGTGCAAACCTACTTATAAACCGACTAATTTGAATATCTATGGTTACCTAGCAATTTTAAATCGACATCGCAGTCTTCCAAATTTAACTGCATTACCTATCTAACCAAGTAATATTTTAGTCTGTGGTATCTTGTGATTTTCTATATATTATTTGGTTTTGTTTTTTGATAAATTAATATTACAAAATACTTTATTAAAGAAGCCATGCGCTTAGGTTAGTAAATTTTCTTTTTACGATGCAATCAAAGGTACCATAAGCTAGAAGTATCTCGAGATACTGAAATTGTCTAGGTATCGATATTTTCTTAGATTAGTACAGTTTATCATAATTTTTTGCGCAAAGGATCAGGAAAGTGATTTAAAATAGTAATTCGGTTAGGCTAGCTAGCTTTAAGTTCTATTGTATTGTTTTCAACATAAAAAAAGTAGTTAATTTAATTTTTTAAAGTTATCAATAACTAGCTAATGCCCGCGATTTCGTCCGCGTGAATTGAGGTTTTTCGGTTCCCGCGGGAGCTCTTAATTTTTTCTCTTTACTTTTTTCTAAAATAGCTTATGTGCTATTCCAGACTATAATCTGTCTCTGTGCCTTTCAGCCAGATTCGTTCAGCCGTTGGCGCGTGATTGAGTAACAAACATCCATGCATCCATCCATCCAAACTTTCGCATTTAAAATATTTATTTGATTTGATTATTTGATTGATGTAATATTATTACTTGAATGGCATTATTATGTATTTGTCGTACAATTATTATATTTCTTAGTAGCGTGAGTTGGTACCTAATACTGCCGATGAGAATATTTTAGTAAGGTACTAGCTACCTATACATAGGTATAGCAACGGTAAAGCTAAATTATTATCAATAGAATGTCTTAAATTAAATAATATTTTGAAGTCATTCCAATCTACCATACCTAATTGCTTGAAATAATAGTATTTTCTATTTTTACATAACTAACTATGTATTCGAGCTATTTAAATCCTTATTATAAATTAATTTTAGTTAATGAGTAGTAAAACGATTAACGGACACCTTATGTCACCGCTAAAACACCTCTTGTGGTGTATCAATGAAAGCCTAGTTTGATGTATCGTTTGTCGTGGTCCTTAAACGACATCCTACTTCAAAAGCCTTACGCGATACCAATTTTCAGCAATTATTTTTATCGATCGATTGGCTGAATTTATGGTATTCTTGCTGCGTCAATGGATTTCTTCCAATAGTGGAAGAGTGTTAAGTAAGACCCTGGGTAGCGTAAAAGGGGGTTTTTAAAAGCAGTGTATCCATCAAACGGTGACTTATTGTATGCTTTTAAAAATAATTTGCTGTTTTCAAGACCTAGCAGCCATTGACGCATCTCAAAACACAATTTTAAAAAAATCGCTGCATCGAAATTTATTAACATACCTCTTAATTTACCATATTAAAGCAATTTTTCTCCTTATTGAAACCAATAATTAGCTCTAGAAATATAAGATAAAATTCGTATTTCTTGATCAAACACATTGTCGGATTCATTTGCATTGAAAAGTAAATATTAATTTTTTTACAAATGATTTCATGCATTTTTTGCGACATGCGCTAGCTCGATTTCACCTCCCCCTCGTCTGTGTTTTTCATCTCGTGAGCTCACAGCGCCTGTAAACCGGCAGCGGTCCCGCCCGCGGGACCGATTTAAAAAACCTACTTTTGCCTAAACAGGCACGGGCCCGCCGGCGGGCCCGGCCGGTCCGAGCTGTTTAAAACTGTATTTTCTTAATGATAGAGTTTATATTTGTTTGAACAACTTTGGCTCATAGACAAGTTTATTAAATAATCTATACACTGCAACACTAAAACCGTCAAGTTCGAAAATAAAAAAATACATAAAAAGCTATAGAAAGAAGTCATTTGAATCTGTGCCAAACTTTTGGGTTTTTTTGTCTGAGTTTTGTGTTGTTTATTATTTGTTATGACAAGTGGTGACAAATATAAATAAAAACTCAATACAATACGTTTATAAATATATTTTAGTGCAGTGTTAGACTGGATTATCACTGAAATGTAATATCTTTATCGGGAAAATATATTTTTGAAAAATCGCGATCGTTATCGCGGTCGTTGGCGCATTCTTTCCGTTTATATGTAATTGTTTGTAAACTTCAGCTTCTATAAATCATACCTTCAAAAAGATATATTATAAATAAAGCCAATGCCGTTTAGAGAACCATGTTAAGTGGTCTGGGTATTTTTTTGTAGGCATTTTTCTAAAACGCGACGCACGCGGGGTGCGCGAGGGGTGCGCGGCGGTTCGCGGGTCGCGAAATTTGACCCGTGCAAAAACTGATAATTAAAATTCTGCCGGTTCAAGGGTTAACTAATCAGAGGCGATTGCAATGTATCAATGATTGATGCAAAAGATACGCAGTCGCCCTGCAGCAATTTACAACTTGACATTAGAAATTGCTGGACAGTTGCGAGTAAGTACGTATGTCCACTGATAAAAATTACATGTTTATAATGTGCATTTGTTTTCGAAAGTGTGCGGTCAAATTGGGGCAAATGACAGGAATAATATACTGAATCAGCCTTCCTTCCTAGTAATAGTTAACAAAACACGGAGGAGACGCACCTGGGCAAGCGGCTCATTAGTTGTTTGCAAGAAAAAAATCACGCCTTGGCTCTACTCTGCCCAAGTCCTTGGCGCCAAAAGCATTAAAGCCGGAAACTACCTATTATACAAGCATGTTGTGGCGTGGTGTAACACGTTGTGTCGTCTCTCTCTAACCTTAATTCAAGCCTCGATTCGTTATGACTGACGAGAACAACTAACATGTCTCTTGACAATAGGTCTTTAATTTTCAACAAGGTATATTTTTGAAGAACAGAACCACCACGCTCCACCACACGTGACACCCGAATTCATTAGTTCTGCTGTGATTCTGTGCTCACCTGGAGCCTTACTATTCTTAGCTCTCAAGCCTTTAATTCCTGGGATGCCTGGGATATCTATTGGAATATGTATTGGTATACATAGTGCCATGTGCCAATGCTATACTGTCAGTCTGGCTCTGGGATCTGTATTATATGGTCCTGTCCTTTCCTTTCATCACATCCAAGATCAGCTTTGGATGAAACAAGATCGACCAGAGAACTACCATCATCAATATTTAGATACATCAGATCTCTAACACTTAACTTTAATAGTGTCTTTGTACCACTCAATGGTATCTTTAAAACATCACAAGTTATGCGTTTGCTCTTAAGAGATCTGCATATAAATCTGTCAGTAGGCAGAGGTCCCCGCTGAAGACCGTAGTCTGATTTCTTGTACCTGTTCTATGAGCTTAAGAGTATGGTCTGAAAAATTTTTGGTTTTTATTGTAACTACAGTCAGGACTCAACCATCAACAGCTTTTTGGTGAGATAAAATGTGCCTCTCACCATACAGTAATTGCTTGAAGTTTTTGCCTTGTTGATAAGTGACATACTGAATTGAATATTTGCTGCTTGGTAGAACAAGTAAAGTTAGTGACATAGTGTCCCACTCAGACCTCTGCACCTCTTACAGTTTACTCAGCCTAGTGTTCAAAAAATTAGTGCTTGGTATAAATTAGCCCAGGTAATAGTATGAGAATCACAAAGTACCTTGATGATCTTAGCATTTTCAGAAACAACTCAAAATGTAATTGACAAACAGGCAGCGATTCTTAATCCTAGTAAGTACCTACTTTATCAAGGCTGAAACATACCAGCTGCATACTCATGGATATAGTTCCATACAATGTGCACATCCACATGAAACTGGTATCGGCCTTTAAAGGCAAAATGTTTGCTTTGTTAATATTATGAAAGAATCTAAACGGACTTGGGCAGTTATTCAGAATATTTGACTTAGTAAGTACTTAAGTATTAGGTACTTACCTGGTAGTTTGTTGGGGTACAAACTTTTAAAAAGTTGTCAAATATTCTAGGCCCAGAATTATAAACATAAGATTAGTTGCCGGATTTAAGCAAATAAATAAATAAATACTTACTTAAAATTATTAAGCCTTTTTTTGGCCCTAGTTAGCCTTTGAGTACAATCTCAGCCGGTGTTAAGTGGTGCAAACGTGTCAGGGGTATGGCTGATTTATAACACCCATGAGCCATGTCCCATAGGTAGTTACCCCGAATCGCTTTCTAAAGTTTCTACACATTGCCGACACGCGAAATTGCTTGGCGGAACATCTTTACCGATAGGGTGGTAGGCTCCCACCAGACTTGACGAGAGAAAATTAACAAATTATGAATTCCCAAATTGACCCTGTCCGGGATTGAACCCGGGACCTCCCATCGAGAGACCACTGCGCCAGGGAGGTCGGCAAAAAAGGGAGTTTTAGTAGCAAATGTTTTAATTATGCACAAACTTGTACCTAAGTTTATAAGTAATTAGTAAGATACAGTTAAGTAGGTATGTACTTACATCATACCGCCTTCAACTACGGATTCCGACATGATATTATAATCAATTTAATGATCTTATTTAAAATCCAAAAACAAACTTGATCAGTAACCACACTACCTATTGTAGGCCTACAACTTCAAAAAAATTAATTAAACTATTTAATATGTTTCAGAGTAAGAATGTAATCACAAATATACAACTAAACTCGAATTGTAATTTTTAATTTGTAAATTGTGTGTTTTTCACCGTTTTTCAAATTTCACTTGCATTCGACAATTCCGTCAGTTATTTTTTCAAATTTGCAAAATATCCTAATTTAGTTGATGGTCTGTGTTTGCGTGGTGCACCATAGATAAATATAAACCTTTGATTTATATAATATAAAGGATATGAAATATAGTTAATTTAAAGCTTCCGTAGCTTATAAATGGCGTATGGGCGGAGCTTAATGCGAGCATTAGGGTTGGTATTATCGATACTCAAATACTCGATACAAAATTATCACAAATATACTTATTAAATAACTAGCATAGTTTTTGAAAAACACTAGTATTCGTATTTTATAATGAACTAGCTGATGCCCGCGACCCCGTCCACGTGAATTGAGGTTTTTTGGTTCCCGCGGTAACTCTTGAATTTTCCAGGAAAAAAAAACATTTTGATGTTATTCCAGACTATAATCTATCTCTTCCATCCATCTTAACATAATTCTTTTATATATAAAACAAAGTCGGGTTTGTTCGAACACTTATAACTCTAAAACGGTTGGACTGATTTTCATGGTTTTTGATGTTTTGTATTTATCTTCGTCCCGAATAGCAGAATGACTATTAGAAACATTGGAAAATTGACGAAAAAATAAAATAAAAGAAAAAACATTTTCCTTTAATTCTCCCATACAAAAAACCACGCGGATGAAGTCGCGGGCATCAACTAGTATACTATACTTAATATGTGCATACTATGGCATAATATGAGTAAAGTTGCTACGGTGCATACCTTACTTAAATCCTCAGACGTACTTGTATATGTCACCGTAAGATTGCAAAGGCCGTTGGATTGTAATCTAGCCAGCAATATTGTAAACTGTCGACAGATTGCAATTTAACGCATTATTTTTCTGTACATTGTAATCTGTTAGGTATATTAACCTGATCAAACCTAAGTGCCTGATTATTTATGTCGAACTCAAACCTAACCTACAAGAAAGAGACAAGAAAACGTAAATAGGTACAATGAATATTTCAAAAATTGACACTCGGAACATTGAACGGTTCACAATCCGTCGACTGTTTATAATATCGCTAGTTGGATTACAATCTAACGGTTTTTGCAATCTTACGGTGACATATTATATAATATAGTTGCAGCAATACATAAATGCGCTTATTTCTCCGCTCAATATTTCATTAAAGAATAAGAAGTTTATTACTTATTCTGGTAGCTAAATGCAAGAACCTATAGTGGCGCTCATGTGGCTCTCCCTATCGTTAGTCTCGTAGGGCTCTCCGATTTTTTTTTTACTCTTTTCTACCAACGTAATTTTAATTTAGTAACTTACCCTTTTGCACTAAAAATCTAAGATGTAAATGAGACAGAGAAAAAGCAATCATAAAGGAAAACACTCCTACGAGTTGGTATCCCTTTCGCATACAATAGATTAGGAATACTCTTAGAGCTAATATAGCAAGCGGAGAAAATGTAATAATTATATACCACAGGTGAGCGTAATGAGTATATACGCTAATGCCAAGGAGTGACAGAGCGAGAAAATGTTCTCTTGTCTTGCTCAGCGTATCCCTTTTTTTGTTTGACCTATCCAACAGTTTAGGTCAGACAATCCTGTGCTTTCGTTTTTCCTCTCCACTCCTGTGTAATCGTTTTTGTTATTCGCCCATATTCGTACGAAATCGGAATTGAACAAAGTGGTAACTATGCTCGTAGCTTACGAAAAAAGTGGTTTAACTTATAGAGGATGGTGTATTGCTGTGTGCTAAAGCCGCAAAAGCCGAACTGAACTTAAATCGAAAAAATAACTTATTATGTAAGTTTGCAATTTTGATCTTAGTTTGATCTGATTTTTCTCGCTACAGCCTGAAATGAGTTTGGCAATGTCATAAGTAGAAGCTGACTGTATTCCATCTCTCTACCTACCCCTCAGAGTGAGAAACAGTAAGAGTGATATTATGAAGTTTTAATTTTATGGATATTCAATTTATTTGTAAACAATACGGAGCGTGCTGATCTGAATGTTTGCGAAGCGATAGCGGCAGCTGGATGAAATAACGGTGCGGCGCGTGTTCATCTCGACCGATTGACTTTGGATGAAGTAAGGCAGGCGCTCAAACAACTAAGGCCCAAAAAGTCCGCGGGGCCGGACGGCATACCCCCTTACATTTTTAAAGATTGCCGGTCAGTGCTAGCGGAGCCGTTGCTGTATATATATAACCAATGTCTGAAGCAAGCGGTATTTCCTGAGACCTGGAAAACAACTCGGGTTGTCCCAGTGCCGAAGGGGGGATTGGGTGCACAGGTGGACGGATACAGACCCGTCGCTGTTCTGTCGACTCCTGCGAAGGTTTTAGAGTCTGCTATCCACAAGAGTATATACAGTCAGGTAATTGCGCAAATCTCAGACGCTCAGCACGGTTTCCGCCCGGCTAGGAGCACGACCAGCAATCTTCTTAACTATATGTCTAGCGTTCTGCCAGCAGTTGACAGGGGAGGCCAGACTGATGCAGCATACTTCGACTTCCGAAAAGCTTTTGATTTAGTGGACAACGATGTATTGCTTAAAAAGTTAGCAGCAGTCGGGTTCACCCCACATTTACTACACTTTTTTGCAAGTTACATGAGAGATAGGCAGCAATATGTGGAATACAGAGGGCATAAGTCTGAGGCGTATTTCACGAGGTCTGGTGTAAGTCAGGGCAGTAATTTGGGACCCTTGCAGTTTATTTTGATGATAAATGATTTACCTAATGTAGTCAAGGACGCAAAATGTTTGTTGTTTGCGGATGACCTTAAGCTCTCTCTAGCAATTGATGACGAGACTGACTGTAGGAGGCTGCAGAAGGACATTGACAGAGTTGTAAGATGGAGCGAGGACAACTTCTTGCAGTTTAATACCTCAAAGTGTGCAGTGATAACGTTCTCTCGTTCACACGCTCCTATTAGTTATAATTATAAGATAGACGGGATACCGATGTCCAGAGTTGCAGAGGTCAGGGACTTGGGGGTTAGCTTGAACACTGAGCTAACGTTTCGTGGTCATATCATTAAATGCTGTAAAAAAGCATATAGGAATTTAGGTTTTATGCTCCGTACTGTTCACGGCTTCACGAATATAAAAGCTATCGTCGCCTTGTACAATGCACTAGTTAGGAGTCAATTAGAAGGTAATGCAGTCATCTGGGCTCCACAGAAACTAAATATAGTCTTATGTTGGAACGAGTACAGAACAAGTTTGTTAGGTACTTGTATATGAGGATGCATGGGGTGTATCCATTTTATCCGTTGATGTACCCAACATTATTCGTTTTAGGGATGGTTGGGTACAACGAGCTGAGGGTGAGGAGGGAGCTTACGCTCGTAACGTATATTTTTAAGATAATAAGGGGGAAGGTATGCAATGCAGACCTACTGGCGCAGGTGAGGCTGTGTGCCCCGGAGAGATACGTGGAGCGGAGACGCCGGCCGCCGCTGCTGGCGGTACCGTGCGGGCGCACCAACCTCCTCAAGAAGGCGCCTTTAACGCGCGCACTCCGCACCCTTAATATTATAGCCGCAGATATAGACATATTTTCTTGTTCTCTGAGTGAACTCACAAAGGTAGCAATGTGAACTATATGTTATAACTAAGTAGGTGATATTTTTGTTTTTTGTTATTTTTTAATAGATTTTTGCACATTTTTATAAGCTAAGCTAGATATAAGTATTGTAACTACACCATCGTATTAGGGATACCTGTAAAGATGATGTAAGAAGTGGATAAATACATAAATAAATACAATCCCCACACTATATATATATACTCCAAACAAAAACTAATGAAATAATCCCAATTTTTGGGGACAGCGCAAAAATTTACGTGTTTTTGATTCAGTAAAGAAGGAACTATGCTATAATTAGTCGAAATAACTTAAAATACTCCCCATAAAAAGAAACAAATAGACGCTTTGTTACTCACCTATGAAATGATATTCCTGGGCGTTTTACAATATTATTATTATGACATCCCACAACTGAGCACTTCATCATAGTTGATTACATAAAACTACAACAAAATACATGAAAATATTCACAAAACAGGTAATTAATAGTCACAACCAAAACAAAAGCAAAACATACGCCATTTATATGCTACAAAAAATTGGCTTCAATAGCTAAATTTGATGACGTCATATGACAATTGCCTGACACGTTCACGCAATAACATAATACTTTCAATAAGTAAGAATAGTCAAAACATAGTAGTACATGTTTTATTAACAAAATGCATCGTATAACTATAATTGAGTGAAATGCAACATATCCTTCTCTTTAAACATAATCAAAGGTTTTTATTTATTCTTTATAAACTGGCTATAATGGTCTCGGTATATGTTACTTGTCTCTGACTTGGATACGCACAGTGCACAGAATAAACCACATAAACCTATATATTTTATGCAGGACGTAGTAATCTAAGGTAATCGTAGTCCTATGTGTGGTGCGCTGTTTCTCAATCGCATTAGCTTAGAAAAGCTGGAACCCGGAGCCATAAAGCCAGTTCATAAAAAAAATCGCATCTTCCAAACTTTCTACTTACACTATGCCCTGCAGAGACAAGAAGAGAAAGAAGTGCTTTTCTGGTGTTTTCTGGTCGGACCAGAGACAAGTGACATATGGGCGGACCAGTCTCAGTTATACTCTCTAGGTCGGACTTTGCTCTATGCTTTCAATTCTAACCTAAAAAGAGAGAATTTTTTAAATAATTTTAGATCGTAGGCTTTAGTTTGAGATAATCAACGAAAACCAATTTAATATTTGAGTGAATAAAACCTGTATTTCCTGTATTCTATTAAGTCAGGGTGAAGAAAATGACGCTTGCAATAAATATACGTTCTATTATTAGCAGAGCAATTCTCATGGATTTGAGGACGGTTCGTTTCTTTTCGGAACAAGCTGACGAATCAGAAGAACCGCAGAAAGCAATTGATCCATCAAAAGATAGAACCAAGCTTATACCGGTAGAAACTAGCATGAGATATCTCGACAGCAAAGCGTATAAACAAACATATGGGGATAATCCAGTTTGGTATCTATACCGGCGCAACCACAGGGGTGGTTTTGCACCAAGGAAAACAAGGAGAACTTGTGTTCGCAATGGGATTATATCGACAGGGAACCCTTGTCCTATTTGTCGGGATGAATACCTGATATTGGATCCGAGAAACACAAAACTGTTAGAACAGTTCATCTCTGAATATACAGGCCAGGTGAGAATAATTTATAAATAATTAATTTACTATCGTAAGTACGTTAGCTACTGTTCCGTGAGAATTTCGAAAAACGCGACCTTATTCCTTGTCAGCATTATAAAGGAAAACTATCCAAGATTTTGGGCTGAGCTTGGATGAGTCAGCCTGTGAGTACCTTAGACAGTATATCTAACTTCCTTCAGCTTTGTATGGGAAAGTGTGGACACAGACATGTTAAAATATACTATTGAGAGTAGGAAAATCTGCATATTATTTTAAGAATATAGTCTACAAACTGCCCACTGGTCTCGAACCTACCGATTTTTCTGTATTTATACCGATATGGGCTCTGTTCTACCGAAATATAACGATTTTTCTACGATTTCAGAGTATGCATGGAAATTGTCCCGAATTTTCTACTGATTTTACACTTTTAAGATGGCAACCTTTTTCTTTTATGTTTAAGTAAGTAAGTAGGTATGGATGGACCTAGTGCAGAATGTTCCATATAAACTCCTTTGCAAAAAAACGGGCACCTAAAACTTTTCTGTACAACTATGGAAATCTTAAACCAAAGAGTTTTTTGATGCATTCAATTAATTAGAAACAACTGGGGCTGATTCTGTAGTGCACAATCTCTAAACTAAACTAAAATGAATTATTGCTAACCCTTCCATAATAGTCCTTTCGGAAAAGGGACATTTTTTTTTTTTTTTTTTGTTTAGAGATTGTGCACTACAGAATCAGCCCCATTGTCTACGTATTAAAAAGTACTGGCAAGTAAAATAAAATGTTCTAAATTTGAAAATTTCAAAGTTATTTAAAAATATTCTCTTCGATTTGAGCATTTGCTCGCAGTTTGTGTTTAGATATTGTGGTTTAAATAAATAAAAAAGGGTTTTTTGTAATTGTAATGAATTGATGATGATGTAAAATTGTTTAAATTGGTTTTTCGTAACAAATTTTATACTGTAATATGGCAGACAAGACAATTATCCCTGTTAATATAGTGACTCGTCTTCTTTTTTTGTCAAATACCAATTTTGGGTACAAATATACCGATTTTAGCTGGCAACTCTACCGATCTCGCTCTATGACGTTCGAGACCACTTCTGCTACCTATTTGTTGCAGATTTTGGATGCATTTAAAACTGGCCTTTGCCAAAAGAAACACAAGGAGCTGTTGGTTGCTGTTGAAAGAGCCTGGGATCAGGGGTATTTGACTTATGATGTACCTTTTAGGGAGTACAATTACTTGCTTTACAATAAAAATGCTGGAATAAATTAAAAACTTGTGAAATGATTAGTGCTAGTTTATTAAAATATTGATAGTTCAACATATTGTTATTTCATTTAAAACATATATAATATTATAGCTTTAGCTTTAGTTTTAAGATACAGTAACAGATTATCACCATCATATTTTTATGTAACTGGACGTCAATAAGTGTCTACCTAAATTGAATAAATATTTATGACTTATGACTTATAAATTATTTGTTGATATAGCAGCTATCGTTTATTACTTACTCTGAAAATTTCATATAATATCTAAGTACCCATTGCTGTTCAGAGATACAGAAAAAATCACATTGCTGGTACTATCATTTTATCATTTGTTTTTATAGTGGCAACAGAGATAATGCACACATTATGAAAAATATCTGGGTGACCAAGCTTTGCTCAGTATATTATTTTTGGTAAATTTTGTTTTTTGGAAATTATATTTAAATAATGAATTTAATTTTATTTTTTAAATAAAATATTATAATATTATATTTAAAAAAAGGGAAAAAATAATCAGACTGGAGGACACCTGGACTCGAACCAGGGTCTTCTGGTTTTGGGACAAATCTGTTTCCCTCCCAAGATGATGATATAATCTTGTAGATGATGGCGAAATTTACCTTCGTATTTATTCATTGAATGAAAACACAGATAAAACGACATTTACCAAAAAAGAATCCTAGCTAGATTGATTTATTGACCCCGAATCCCCTGCATATTAAATTTCATGAAAATCCTTCGAGCCGTTTACGAGATTCAGATTATATATATAATATATACTTGTATATATATATCTATATATACAAGAATTGCTCATTTAAAGGTATTACATTTCAACTGTCTAGCAGCTAGCTATTACAGCTAATGAGAAGGATATGGCAAGCTGTTCAAACAGATGGACAGACAGTGGAGGACTAGTTAGAGCTAAGGTTCCGTTGGGACCGTTTGGGTACAGAACCCTTAAAATGGAGCTTTTAGTCATAGTTTTCTTTATCATTGACTTATCAATAACATTTTAACATTATGATCTTGTAATGTTCATGGAATGTCTGTGATGTGTATTATGGCTAAAGTACTAAGTGATATAAAGAGCTGGCGCTTATTTAGCCCAACGGCTTAGCCTTGCCATTCAACGAGGTAATAGCGCCAGTGTTTTGGGCACCATGCCCATTAACGATCACTTGGACGGCGTGTATTTTTTGTAAATATAATTTTTTTTTTTAATTTAGTTTTTAATTTTAATTTATTTCTTAGTTTTAATTAAAATAACATTAGTGTTAATTGGTATGGATTATTATAATATAGTATATGTTTAGTCACAAAAAAAAATGGTATTAAAAAATATTAAATTAAAAGCCTGTATGTATACACAGCGAAGACTGTATATTTAAACGACAGTGATATAATGTTCATGTGTAATTATCCATTATTTTTGTTCTGTTTCTTTGTAGCAGTAATTCTCTTATAAGTGCTGACTTTTCTCGTTCTAGAATAGATATCCGTTCATTCTTGCGATTGACTTCCTGTAAAAATAAAAGAAGGGAAAGTTGAAGTTTAGTTCTAAAAAATAATTTTCAATCTCACCAGTGAATGACCAAATACCACATCAACTCTGTGATACTTTAATTGTTGGAGGGTGTAGTATTAGCACAGTTTAATTGTATGTAATGTACCAGAGTAATTAAGTACCTATGCCTATTTTATGAATATGACATATAATTTTACCTCGGCAAGCAATCGGTTCTGTGACCTCAACACAGCAGCATTGTTAGGCGTTGTTGGTGCAGTGGCTGGCAAAGCTAGATTCATGTGCAGGGACAACTGCCCGTGGCGCCAACCAGCGGCCAATGCTCCAAGCTGCCGGTTCAGTTCCAAAACACGCGCCCGAAGCAGCTCCAGACGCTCTTGGTGTGCTTCATTCCAGGGTTCCTTTAAAGCATGTGTCATTCTAGTTAAAGCTATGAGTATTATGTAGGTTAAAAATTAAATTGATACTGACAGATAAAAAGAGGATAGATGGAGGAGCTTGGTGTCTGTGTATGACTGTTCTTTCCAACAGCGCGAGAAGCAATGGTCGACTGACATACCACCCAACGGAACAGACACGCCCGCCCGTCGTAGGGCGTCGCTCCGTCGTCGGGTATAGCGCTTCTTAAGTCATATATTTCAACATATCTACCACTGCACAAGTTCAAGGTTACAGTTCTTTTCACCTGACGGCAGGTATACCCAGACACAACATTTAGTCTTTATGCGCAGCTGGCATGTGAATTGTGACCTCGATAACGAAAATTGAACAAGCAGCGCGGGCTCCAAATACAAGTAGGTAGGTATACTCGTAGATGTTGCGCGCAACTTCGTCCGCGTGGATGAGTGGCGTGGGTTTTTTGAAAATACTGTGACAACTTGATTTTCCAGGATAAAAAGTAGGTAGCCTATGTCCTTCCCCGGGATGCAACTTACCTATCTATTTAGCAAATTTCGTAAAAATTGGTTGAAAAGATGGGCCATGAAAGTGTAGCAAACAGCCAGACACACTTTCGTATTTGTGCGTCACTGATCAACCTCACTACTGAGCTCGAGACTCCTTTCGGAATGAGTAGGGTTTGGCCATAGTCCACCACGCTGGCCAAGTGCAGATTGGCAGACTTCACACGCCTTCGAGAACATTTTGAAGAACTCTCGGACGTGCAGGTTTTCTCACGATGTTTTCCTTCGCCGTTTGAAGCAAGTGATATTAAATTTCGTAAAACGCACATAGTTAACTTCGAAAAGTTGGAGGTGCGTGCCCCAGAGGTCGAACCCGCGACCCAGTACAGGAGGTCCGGTGTCTTAACCACTACAATATGATAGTAATTATTTCGGGTGTTTTTTCGTGTTCGTAATAATCGACTCTATCACGCGTATTAGTATTAAACCGGAATGGATGACACTCTTCGAGGCACGGAATAATTACTGAATTTGGACCTCGAAAGTCTATCATTCATCCGGTTAAAGACAACGACATAAGTTACTTAAAACATATTACAGGTTATCTTACCACATATGCACCCATCCTTCCTGCATAGCGCATTTTATCTTGTACTTCCGTTAGCTGCTTTAAGTACCATTCCCGAGCTTCCTCTACAGCAGTTAACCCTTGCAGCAATACATCTTTTTCCTGCTCAATCTGTTTCATTTTTTTCAGCAGATTATAATCAACACCATTATGAAGTGTGTGGCGGCGGGGCTCTCGTCGACGAGGTGTTTTTCTAAGATTCGTTTGTGTACCGTTAGCTGATCTACCATCTCCTAGGCCGCGATCTTGCCCCTCGATAGATCGTGTTATATCTTCAAAATCTAACTTATTGTCTCCTAAATCATCATTTCCCAAAACGGGATCTTCTGATTTGAAATTTCTAGAAATTTCTTTTCTTTCTATGGCGTTTTTTTCTAATCGTGGCGGTTTTGGAGGTCCATATATACGATGCGATTGAGAAGTATCGTGTTTAATAATAGACGATGGTTTGCCGTTAGAGAGTATCTCTGGTAGTGCAGCGTCCTTACTTTCAATTAATTGAGGCATACTGGTTGTTCTATGTTGTGACGAATTTCCCGAGGTTCGCATCAAGTTCCAACTGATATCTCTATTATGTGCGTTATCTATGTCAATTAAAGGAGCAGAAGGAGGGCGATGGAGTTGAGCACTACTCATCTGAGAGTGCAATCCTTTGGTGTCGATATCTTCAGTAATTGCATTAATCTTATTCGATGCATTTTGCACTTGATTCCGCAAGAGGCAAATTTTGAGACCAGTGCAAAAGCTTTCAAATGTTAAGAGTCCATCATGAGAAGCAACCTTTTGTAGGCTTTCTATAACACCGCGGGGAAGCCCTTTAGTACGGTCGTCGCGCCATCGGTTTTCGATATCCGTTAATTTTACATACCCAGTGTGTTTGTCATCCATGATATCGAATAGAGTTCTCATTGCAGAGACAAACTGTTTGGGAAGAGATTCCATGTTCGAAGGATTATAATGTATCATGTTTGTTTTTTGGCAGGTCGTGCCTTATCGTGTTAGGGGAGGATCATGGTCAGAGCAATCGAGCGTTAGGTATAAGCACAAAAATACGTCGTTCAAGAATATTATTGTCACATGATATTCACTGTAGGTATTCACTATTATGCCTATTAACTTAACACGAACATTACTTGAATTACAAATTTGGTATCCTACAAAACGTTCGGTTTTATTAACACTTGGTATAATTTGAAAACGATACAAGAGATGAGACAAAATCGGGTCGCTAAGTAAACGGTAGATATGTTATGAAGTGGGCGATTGAACCGGCTAGTGGGAGTGATTTTGCGGACTGCAGGCTTCGACCGTAGCAAGAAAACCGGTCAGACTACATTTCGGGCAGGTAGAGACCATAGCTAGACTTGCCTTTGCGCTACTGATATACCTACCTACTTCTAACTGTTTTCTATGACAAACAAAATATAGTTATCTTCCCGTGTGATATTTGAAGCATCTTATAATCGCGACATATATAATATATCCGCGATAATTAATGTCTCCCAGGTAGTGCACTGATAGAGTTCCTCTATTTTATTATCTATATATACCTATGTCACCGTAAGATTGTAAAAACCGTTAGATTATAATCTAACTCGCGAAATTGTAAACTGTCGAATGATTACAATATAACGCATTATTTTTCGGTAGATTGTAATGTGTTAGGTTTATTAACTCGATAGAACCAAAGTGCCCGGCCTGCGGCACTACCTGATTATTTATGTCGAACCCTAACCTAACCTACAAGAAAGAGACAAGAAAACGAAAATACAATTCAAAAATTGACACTTAGAACATTGAACGGTTCACAATCTTTCGACTGTTTACAATCTACCGAAAAAAAAAACGTTAGATTACAATCTTACGGTGACACATATATATATACATATATATATATATAATCGTTATGTATTCAACGCACAGCCTAAACCGCTGGGGTCAGAAACTTTTTTTGACAGTAGGTTCCTTTTGCGACGTAGACGCGGTTTATATGAGCTGCGAGTTGAAAATTAAGAAATAAGGTACGTTGTGGTACAATGAACCAGGTAAATTTTGGAAGGCTGTATTTTTTTGGTGTTTTGTCATAGATGGTTAAGTTTTTATAAAATGTTAGGAAGTTTATCTGAGATTTTATTACCATTAAAGCTTTTATGTAAGTGTACATAGCCTATGAGCAATTGCACTTTTTTTAAAAAATGGCATTTGGTTCATTGTGTACACCTAACCGTACGCATTGAACCGGGGTATTTTCCACAATGAACCACCCTGTTTAGGAACCTTTACCATTTAATTATAAAAGGATATGCATATTAAATAAAGAAATTTTCAGTTTTCTTAAATCTTTTATTAAGAAATATACTTAATTAGGTAGGTACTCTTTTTTTAAAACATAAGTACCTAGGTACTTTTAGTCTTAGAAATATAGGAACGAGGAACATTGGTATGTTTATAGTCTTTTAAGCTATTTTAAAGATTCATAGTAAAACGATTCATAATTAACTAACAATCTTGAAAAAACCTAAACAAAATAGTAATAAAATTCTCCTCTACATAAAAAAAAAACATAACAAAATCAACCAAGTCTACTATCTCTCATAATGTTAAAAATATTATTCAAAAAAAATTGTGATTGTTGCCTGACTTCTTCAGCGTAAATTTATAGTTGGTGCAACACGCACAGGGAAAATGTAGAAAGAACTGCGATTCTTGGTTCCGTTTATTTGGGGTGGTGGTAAAATCATTTTTATATCAGAAGGTTTTACTTCTGCCATATCAGGTTCCAACGGCATGAAAAACTTCATCCTCTCTTTGTTTTTCACTCTCATATACGACACCCAATAACTGTTAGAACTGCATACTTCAATAACTTTGGCAACATAGAACACTTTATTTTTCTTCAAATCAAATATAACTAGAACATAATCACCCTCTACAGGCTTTCGAGGTAGATTTTGGAAATTACCACTAATGACAATGACATCTTCTTCTCCAGAATCATTAATTTCACTGAGATCAGTGTCACTCATGAGTATAACCTCTTCCATTTCCTCTTCTGAACTAGATTCTTCTAAAATAAAATGTTTTCTTTTCTTCGGAACTTTCATCTCTACATTTTTTTCTTTAAGCACTGCACGTTTCACTCCTTGAACTTTAGTTTTGTCTTGTTTCTTTTGCCGATCCATCATAATTTCATTTTTTTCAGGTGTATCTGTTGCTATTCTGCTTTTTCCTGCCTTTCTTCTTTTCCTGGTGCTTGATCGAGGTCCAGATTTTAATGGTGGCATAAATTGCTTAGGTGACACGAATTGCCTGTTAGAAATTCTCGATATCGCTGGTGTGATTAGTGACTTTGGGCTAGAATTTGCATTATCAACCTTGTGAGAAGGGGCACACGGAAATGAGGATCAATTAACTTTATTACAATTTTAATTAATATAATAAGGGTATGCAATGGTTAAAATAAAAAAAAAGCAACAATCAAACAACATAACATCAACTAACGACCGTTGGTAGGGCGTACAGAATGAACCAGTTCATAGTAGACCACCTTGGAGTGGTTTAATCTGAAACATACCACGTATTTTCAAATAACCTCAAATTTTCACCGGTCAAAATCTAACCTTGGATTGTGATTATACGTATTTTACAAGCTAAATGTATGTATAACAACATGTAATTACAATAGAAACGATATTTGCCATAGGCAAAATAATAAAAATCATAGAAAATTTTTAAAGAAACTTACTTTTTAGCTATTATTTTAAATTAATCGTCCTCACACAGCCGTCGTTTATGGCATCGCTCTATAAACTAGTGTGCGGGAGGGGGTTCCTGTCGCGTCCTTTTTACCAGTATTGGCACGATGCGGCAACGTCGCGTTTTTTTGTTAAGTCAATGGTTCATTGTAGCTGCCTGGTTCATTGTAGAACTACCGACCCTACGTGTTTCACAGTTTTTAAAAATTCTACCCCCGAAGGGTTGAAATAGGGGATAAGAGTTTGCATGAAAGTCCTTCATTTCTCAAGATGTTCTCAAGTTACATAAACTTGGTATTTCGGCTTTCGTTAATTACGTGTGTCACAGTTTTTCAGAATTCAACCCCTAAAGTGGTAAAATAGGGGTTGAAAATTTGTATGAAAGCTATAGCCATGAAACTTGGTATATGAGCTGCGAGTTGAAAATTGAGAAATATGTATTTCACAGTTTTTGAAAATTCGATCCACAAAGGGGTGAAATAAGGGATGAAAGTTGGTATGAAAGGCCTTCATTTCTCAAGATATTTTACAAGTTATATCAACGAAACTTTGTATTTTGGCTAACGGTAAAAAATAAAGAAGTACGTGTTTCACAGTTTCTCAAAATTCCACCCCGAATGGGTTAAATAGGGGTTGGAAGTTTGTATGAAAGTCCTTCATTTCTCAAGTTATAGGCAAGAAACTTGGTATATATGAGCTGCGGGTTAAAAATAAAGAAATAAATGTTTAACCGTTTTTAAAAATTCGACGCCCCAAGGGGCGAAATAGGGGATGAAATTTGGTATAAAAGGCCTTCATTTCTCAAGATATAGCTCAGGCTACTTATGCAAGCTTTGTATGGGAACCCTAAAATAAAAAATGTAAAGCTGATTTTTGGCACAAGTGTTCCTTGGGGTCTGAGAAGTACCTCTTAAAAATTCCTCCCCACTAGGCCGCGGGCGTCTCCCCAACCGCAGTTATTTTGTAATTTCCTCAAAATATATTAGTGCTAGAAAAAAACCATTTATGGCGAAAATATTCTACATTAAATAATCTACCAAATGGCATTTATGATAGGACAAATAGTTTTGGAAATATGCCGGCTTATTTTGTGTATTTTTTATTTTTTTGAATAATTGTTTAATTTTCTTGTGATTTACACGAAAAGTATAAGAGCTAGGAAAAAACCACAAGAGCAAAATGAAAGTTCATAAAATCGTCTACGAAATGCTTTTTATTTCATTTCAATAGACCTAATACTTTCGGAAATATTACGATCGAAACTGTGCATGACAATTCATTTGAAAATCATCAATGCTATAATACGAGGAGCGTTTTTATGTTCGCGGAATGAAGGGTAAGGGGTTGAAATAAAAAAACCAAATTATTTTTCCTTTTCAATATATTCACCTGCAAGACGGACACATTTTTCAGATCTTTCAATTAATTTATTTATTTTAGTTTTTAGTTTTTAATTTAGTTTTTAATTTAGATTTAATTTAGATTTTAATTTTATCTACATATATGTTCTTATTTATTTATACCCTCATAAAAAAATGTTTTGTCTTTGTCCTCAAAATACGCTGAAACTGCCTCCTTAACTTCATCATCGGTGGTAAATTTTTTACCCCGCAGCTCTTTTTTAGGGTTCCGTACCCAAAGGGTAAAAACGGGACCCTATTACTAAGACTCCGCTGTCTGTCTGTCTGTCTGTCTGTCTGTCTGTCTGTCTGTCTGTCTGTCTGTCTGTCTGTCTGTCTGTCTCCAGGCTGTATCTCATAGACCGTGATAGCTAGAAAGCTGAAATTTTCACAAATGATGTATTTCCGTTGCCGCTATAACAACAAATACTAAAAATTAAAAAAATATATATATTAAGGGGGCTCCCATACAACAAACGTAATTTTTTGATATTAACAGTAAACCTCTACAAACAAAGTTAGTTTTGCGGTTCATTAACAAAGGTAATTATACCTACTTCTTGAGTACGGAACCCTCGGTGCGCGAGTCCGACTCGCACTTGGCCGGTTTTTTTCATTTTTGGAAAAGAGGTAATAATCACTCGGGGCCAGGTCTGGGCTGTAGGGTGGGTGGTTCAAAATATCGAAGCCCACTATCATCAGGTCATTTAAACAAACTGTGCCACTTGTACACCATGGTTTTTCCTGGACAAGAGTCACCGTAAACCGATGACATCTCATCCATTATGGTCGCAACTGATTTTCCTTGCTTGGTAAGGAACTTTATAACGGCACGATATTCGATTTTTTCCATATTTCACTTTTCACTTCTGATTATGTTGCTTGGTTGGCGATAGCTCAAAGACTAATGGTCTAATAGTCCCTACCTAACAATGAAATCTCGTATTTATACTAATTATGAGTCACTAAACACGTTACGATCCTAGTGAGCCTAATCACCCCCCTCCAACCCTCTCATTCCGTGAACTTAAAAACCCTCCCTCCAATAAACTAATAGTACTTAATAATCATGATATCTTTATCTAACTATCTACAAAACAACACCACACTTCGTAAATAATGGGGGGAGGGGGGTTGTGGGAGGGAGGAGGGGGTTGTGGGTGATGGAGGACAAGGGGTTGTGGAGGGTGGTAGGGGGGCTGTGGGAGGTGGAGGGGGGTTGTGGAAGGGGGGAAGGGGGTTGTGGGAGGAGGGGATGTTATAAAAATATGTTACATTTATGGGTTAATTTCTATTTATTATGTAGTATTATGCTAAGTCTACATGACTACCACCGGTTCTTACACAACAGCAAGGTATATTTCGAAAACTATTTGTCCTATCAAAATAAACTAGACACTATTTTAAAGGTAAATTAATAATCTTTGTACTAAGTCCTGACAGCTTTTTTCCTAACTCTAATACTTTTTCTTGAAATTACAATACTTAAACATTTACGGATTTTACAAAGGTTTAGTTTTTTATTCCAGTTAGGCAGCCATATTTCCGAAACTATTAGTTCCATAAAAATAAACTAAAAACTATTTTGAACATAATTTAATGAAGTTCATTTTTGCTCATGTTTTTTTCCTAGTTCTATTAGTTTCTGTGAAAATTCAAAAATATAACCACGGTTGTTGAAAAAAAAACTTAGAATATCATCATCATCATCAACATCATCATCACTACAGCCTATTAACGTCCCACTGCTGGGCACAGGCCTCCACTCTCATATTTCTCGAACTGGTCCTATCTAAATTCACCATAAGACTTTTTTGTGGGTAATTTAGTGAAATTAATAATTCTTCCGAGGATTTTTTCCAGCTCTAATAGTTTTTGTGCAAATTGCAAGTAACATAGGATTCTAGCAATTTTTTTATTTTTTTCGTACACTATACATGGATATATATTCGAAATTATTAGTCCTATCTTTATAAACTAAATTTTTTTTAATAAGTGGTTATATGGTGTTTATTTTTATTCTGGGAGTTTTTTGCCTAGTTCTAATAGTTTTCTAGAAATTACAGAAAACATATAAAATTTTGAAAAATATTGCTTTCATGTTAACTATGACAGGTATATTTCCGAAATTATTAGTGCTATCAAAATGAACTAAATACTACTTTGTAGGTAATTTAACTATGTTTCTTACTGCTTTAATCAGTTTTCCTAACTCTGTTATTTTTTTTTCGAAAATGAAAAACAACGTACACTGTATTTGCATATTATTTTCTTTATCTTACAAAAAAGGTAGGCATATCTCCAAAACTATTTCTCTTATCAAAATAAACTAAATATCATTTTATAGCTAATTTAATAGCCTTTCATTTTGCTTCAGACAACATTTTTGTAGCTCTGTCAGTTTTTATGGAAATCACAAGAAACTACATTACAAAAAGCCATACATGCAAATTATTTTCTTTTCATGCACAATGGGTTAACATATCTCGGAAACTACATATTAGTCTTATCGAAATTACCCCGGGAGATGGTAATAGAAAATAGTCTCCCATTTTCTCCTGCATGCCTTTTTAAGAATAGATAACTAACCCTAAAATATGAAAGATAGAGGAATTACTAGCCCTTGCGCGCTTGCACGTCATAAAGAAAATGGCTTCTCTTTGTGTAAAGAATTTTAGTATTTTTCTGTGGCATTATATTGCATGCTTTTGTAATATAACGTAGTTGGAACAAATTTAAGCTATAATAATTGATGGCATGCAATTCGCAACGGCCGACGGGGTTCAAAGGGGTAGAAATGAAAAAAAAAACAGAACATTTTCGTGTTTACAAATTGTATGCCGTTGTAAAAATTAGTTTCTTTTATCTCAAAAATACTCTATGAAAATTGGCATGCACCCCTCGTATGACCAAGGGTGGAAAATATTAGGAAAATGTTGTGAAAATTCAATACAACTTTTCCGTGATTTCTAACTGCATGCCATTTGAACAATACTTAATTTATATAATTTATTGACGTTAGCAAATTTGGCATGCGCAACAGGAAGTTGTAAAGTAGTGGCATGCATGACGAAAATTGCAAAAAACGCTGTTATAATTTCCGTGACTTTATTTTGCATGCCATTCAATATTTCATTAAAAAACATTATTTTAATTTGATAAAAAAATGGCATGCATATTACACAAGCCTGACATTTATAACTTGTGCAAAATTAAAAAAAGGTTTTTTAACGAAAATAAAAATAAGGAACATTTCCCTGTTTTTCAACCGACTTCAAAAAAAGGAGGAGGTTCTCAATTCGACTGTATTTTATTTTTATTTTTTTATGTTTGTTACCTCATAACTTTTGACTGGGTGGACCGATTTGGATGATTCTTTTTTTATTTGAAAGGGCATACTTCCCAAGTGGTCCCATATAAATTTTATAGAAATGGATCGAGCTGTTTTTAAAATATCAACAATAAAATAAGTACTTTGTATAGCGTGTGCTTGTTGTTGTAAAGTTGGCGCGGGAGTTTGAAGTCGGTTGTTTAAGGACGGATGTACTGTAATAGGGGGAAACATCCTTTTCTGTTCCGACATTTTAGTATAGCAAAAATTAAAATTTCATTATCGAATAAATACTATTCGCTACTCATTGAGATATAGTATGATGTAATTAAAAAAAGTGGTCAAAAAATCGTATAGTAACGGCAGAAAATTATTGGGAAATTCATGGAAATCTCAAAAAAGGTCTTATCGCGTTCCGACTATTGTGATTTAATTTGAGACATTATTTAGACAAAAGTTATTTTAAATTGATCGTAAAAGATCAAAAAACACTTTAAATAAATAATATTTTCAATAAAACTTATAGTTTTTTTACAATCTGGTTCCAAACATCCCTCATTTTTACAGCACGAATTTTTCATACAAATTTAGTACGGGCGCGCGCATCACAAAATTTCGTTATATATTCATGAAATACGGCAGTCATTTCCCATACGCCTGCGGGCTCTCAAGGCGTGAGGTTGCGTCCCGTTGCTCCTGAACTGACGTTTGTCACTGTTAGTATCCGTACACAAACGTCAATGCATCCACTACCATTGAACAAAACTAATCATCGATATTTATACGTATAAAAAAAATGTAACTGGACGATTTCTGTATATAAAATATTTATTTTGAAAATTTAATTGGTGGTTATTTTATTATTCACTGAGCCCAAAACGGTATTTTATTCTCTGTCTTATTTTGCCTGTTTTGTGCACGAACTCCACTAAAACTAACTTTGAATGGGTATTTTGGCTCAGTCTAAGTAGATTTTTTTCTTTTATAACAGTCGTCCGAAGGGGGAAACTGGCGAAATATCAATTTCGGGTCTATGGGGTACCTAATGCTGATGTTCATTCTGTTTTGGTCTCGCAGAAAAGGGCTGTTCGTGCCATATACAAAACTAAATTCAAAGAAGTTGAAATGATGACGGTCCACGACCAATACATAATTGAAAACTGGATGATGCCCGCGACTTCGTCCGCGTGGATTTTTGATTCCCGCGGGAACTCTTTAATTTTCCAGGATAAAAAGTACCCTTTATCCTTCCCCGGGTACCCTATGTGTTATTCCAGACTATAACCTATCCCTGTACCAAATTACATCAAAATCGGTTGAACAGATGGGCCGTGAAAGCGTAGCAGACAGACAGACAGACACACTTTCGCATTTATAATATTAGTATGGACTGAATGATGCTAGCGACTTCGTCCGCGTGGATTAAGGTTTTTGATTTCCGCAGAAACTCTCATTTTCCGGGATAAAATAACCTATGTCCGTCCCCGGAATACAACCTACTCCTGTACCAAATTTCATCAAAATCGGTTGAACGGATGAGTCGTGAAAGCATACAACCAAACAAACAAGCAACCAACAGACACACTTTTACGTTTATAATATTAGTATGGATTATGGATATTATGGATTAAGTATAATATGTGTGTAGTAGGTCTGACGACCTCCGTGCGGCGCAGTGCTTTGCGCAGCCTTAACGTGCGGAGGGCCCGGGTTCGATCCCCGGCAGGGTTTGTAAATTTATAATTTCTGAATTTCCCTGGTCTGGCCTGGTGGGAGGCTTCGGCCGTGGCTAGTTACCACCCTACCGGCAAAGACGTACCGCCAAGCGATTTAGCGTTCCGGTACAATGCCGTGTAGAAACCGAATAGGGGTATGGGTTTAATATAACTGTCATGCCCCTAACAGGTCAGCCCGCTACCATCTTAGACTGCATCATCACTTACCATCAGGTGAGATCGCAGTCAAGGGCTAACTTGAAGTGGATTTAAAAAAAAATGTGCATAAAAACATCAATAAATTCAAGAATGAAAAAAGTAACCATTCAAGAAAGAATAAAAATAAAAGAGTACCTTTTATTTATTTCAAACTAGCTGCACTATTGGTAACTATCGCCAGGAAGGCTGATTCAGTATTAGGTAGGTGTAGGCTCTCCTCTTATGACGATAGTGAAGGACTGCCCGCATGCTGATGGGGTCTGACTACTTATCGCCTCTCAAAGATGTCTTATGCTTGCCTAAGATTAACAATGACTAGGAAGGCTAACACATCTTTGAGCGGCCATGTCTAGTGAACGGCCCGATGAATAGCGTCAGTTTTTATACTGTTTACATAGGTACTGCGCATACTTTAATACTGTACAAGAATCAGCCTTCCTAGTTATGGTTCATTTTTGGTAACCATAGTACGTGTTTGAGCGGCCATATCTAGTGAAAGGCTGATCTGCATGCAGGCAGACCTTCACTATCGTCATCAGTGGAGAGCCCTACACCCACCTAATACTGAATCAGCCTTCCTGGCGATAGTTACCAAAAGTGCAGCTATCTCATAGTCAGTACCTACATGATATTATAAACGTTTTTTTGCTGTCATAAAACTTCGGTTTGTCAAAATGTGACAAGGATAATTTTTATTTATATCAATTATTGTAGGTACTTTATACTAATAAACTTTATATTGTAGTAATAAATTGCGGTTTTATTTTCCATTTCAAAGTGCTATAAAAGTTTCACATCAAAAACTAAATAAATAATGGAAATAGGTTTTTTAGGATGAGTTGTGTCATTTATGATGAATCAACGGGACTTTACCCAGCTGGAAAAGGAGATTCTACTGAGGAGAGATGACAATAACTCAGCAGTTTATAAAAAGAAAAAAAATTGCAATAATGTACCTAGAAAATAATACACAATATATAGGGAGCTACATAAATATATGTACATACATAATGTATCAAGTATTACTCTGATTTAGTGGGCTGTTAGTGGATAGTTTCCATGCAACATTAGGAAAATCATCAGTTGAAGCTACGTTAGTTGTTACGGATATGTCTCAAACCCACCCGCATCGATGATTTTCATAGCTTAGCTCTAGGGGAAAGGGGTTCAACTAAGCAACGAAGTTTTTCACATAATGAGGAAAGGAAACACGTCCTTCTAAGTATTTATTACGAGAGAGGGAATGACAGCATGACAGTCACGCAGCTTACTTACGTCCATAATGTTCCCTACATTACACATTATACTAGTTGAAGTATGGAACACAGAAGCTGACTAGTTACTTCTCAAACCACTTCATCTACATCGCACATCTCAGATGGAAATGGAATCTCCTAGTGCTGTCTTACACCGATTTTATACTATTCATGCAGAACTACTACTAATACTAAGCGCCATTATTAATTTAATTTATTTTTCTACCTAAGCATACAACCTTTATCAAATAAACAATCTTTACCTATACCTACTCATAGTTATAAATCAGTTAGCAGGAATCAGCCGGTTGGTATATTATCAAGAAGCACCTCTACAATCCATACTATGATATTAAAAATGCCAAAGACGTGTAATTGAACGGCCCATTATTTCAACCAAGTTGGTATAGAGTAAGGTTACATCCCGAGGGAGGACATAAGTTACCTTTATCCCGAAAAATTGAGAAATTCCCGCAGAAATAAAAAAAAATAACGAACGCAGACGAAGCCGTAAGTATCATCTAGCTATCAATCAATAAATAATATTATTTGTGCCATAGTGAGATAGTTGATCGCATATTGTGTGCTCCCGTGGTAGGGGCTGAATCCTTCTATGTGTGCCTGCGTAGACTGTGGTTGTATGTGTATAGAAACAATTGACAGCGGCTGACAGCAACGCCTAGATTTCGGCCAAGGGTAGGACCCTTAAAAAGAATTTTTTATATTCAATTATTTTGCATGCCTTTTTGTACATTGTCTGTAAATATTATTTTTAAACTTCAATAACAAATGGCATGCATGTTTATTGATAAAAAATTACTTAAATAAACAAAAATACCGCTGCCAATACATTGGTACGTGGCTTTCTTCAACTAAGTTATTGTTTCTATTAAGTACTCGGGTTAACTTTATTAAATAACTGAAATATTTTATATAGTATATTGTTAGTTCCAACAAAAAGTCACGTAAAATAAAAAAACGTTTTTTTGTGATTTTGAAATGTAGAAAATGTAGGTAGAATAAACTGTAGGTATTACCGAGACCCGCGAGTCGCGACTCGCGTACTCGTAAGTCGTAGTGTACTATTAATGTATTTTATGCAATCCTACGACTTCGCAGTTCGCTCGCGCTGATTGATCATGGGTTCTTACTTATATTAGGAACCTTCTAAATTGAAACGTGGCTAGGTAGGTGATGGGTTAGCGCACAGCCTCCTGTAAAGTAAAGGAGGCTGTGGTTAGCGCCATCCATAAGCCAAAATCCAAATCTCTGGTCTCTGTTTCACACTGGAAATGTTTCACATATTTTATGAAACTTTCACTATTTTTAAAAATACGATGGTGTTATTTAATACGCATGCCATTTTCGGTATATACTTAAAATAATATGTTTTTATGAAATGCAAAACGGCATGCAAATTAAAAACGCGGAAATATTTATTAAATTTTTTGCAACTTTTGTTATTATTTATAATATATTGATCATGTGCAACATGCATGCCATTTGTATTTCAGAATTATTTGGCCATAAAATTAATTTTTATCTTTATTAGAAGTAGTAAGAAATCACGGAAAAGTTGTATTGAATTTTCAAAACATTTTCCTAATATTTTCCACCCTTGGTCATACGAGGGGTGCATGCCAATTTTCATAGAGTATTTTTGAGATAAAAGAAACTAATTTTTACAACGGCATGCAATTTGTAAACACGGAAATGTTTTTTTTTTTTTTTTTTTTTCATTTCTACGTAACCCTTTGAACCCCGTCGGCCGTTGCGAATTGCATGCCATCAATTATTTTAGCTTAAATTTGTTCCAACTACGCTATTGTGAGGAATGAACGCTATTCGCAGTGTTGTTGCGATCCCGTGTGGGGTTGCTAGTCCCCCCATCGGGCGCGTCCCCAGGTGGCGGATAGGGGAATACCTCCCAGATATGGGAGGAACCAGGGAAATCAAATACCTGGCGCGGACCAATACTAGCAAACCGGCTGGAGAGCCGTTTTAAAACTCCTGAGGGTGGTATGTGCGCAGCACTCTCAGTACTGGGCTGAGCTGATGAGGTCGACGTGTAACCAAAAAGGTCAGTCCAGATGTTGGCGGCTGGCGGGAAGAGTGGGGTTTACTCTGCTAACCCGGCGGGCGCTCTGCAAACGAGGGAGGGGAATTGGGAATATTTTGATGGCGAATTTAAAGAAAAATTATAGACTACCCCAGGAGGGTACCGACTGTACAGCAGAAGGAGAATCCCTCACTGACGTTTCGTCAGTCTGCCCCACGTATTCTGGGGGGGGGGGCAAAGTTCGCTCACCAAAATCAACAATAGAAGACAAAGAAGAGAAAAGGAGAGAATCGTTGGAGGATTTAATAAATCCATTTGAGAGAAGAGAATCTCTGAGGAGGACACCACCAGGACACACGAAAACACAAGAAAACCAAAATATTGTAGGTGATGCTCCTGCACAAGCTACTGAAGCTGACATAGGAGAGGAAGATAACACACCGAAGAAAGACACGGAAGAGGACAGACGCCCCAAAAAACGAAAGAAGGTCTCCAGTCCTACTATGGTACATCCGAGTGAAAAAGAACCATCTGAAGAACTGAAGAATATTAAAGCTAAAGTAGAAGAACTAGCAAAGTTTACTAGAGAGAATAAAAAAGTTCACAATGAAGTAAAAAAATTTGCATCAGACCTAACAAGTCTAGTCAGACAAACAGTAACTAAATATAAATATGATATGGCCAAATTTTACGAATTGCAACAAGAATTTAACACATATAAGAAAACACAGGAACTAAGAGTTTTGGAACTAGCAGAACAGATAGAAAGTATCAAATCTGATTATGAAAAAAGATTTGACGAACTAAAAAGAGAGAGAGGAGATAATAGGAACAAAAATGACGATACTTCCGACCAGAGGTTCAAACTAAACCAGTAAGTAATCAAGGATTATGATCATCTCATGACAAAATTACATGTAGAATGGACCCCAGATAGTTTTGCAAATGTAAAAGTAGACCATGGAGACATATTCAAAGATGTACGTAGCAACACAGTATATTTCTGCGAGGACCAAACAAAATCTCAATCACGGACAGGAAAAAGGGTACTCAATAGATACCCTGAAGTACTAGTCGGAGATAGAATAAGCTGTGAAGGCGGGAGTTATAATATATTAGAACAGACTGTTACCATATTGAGTTCTGAAGAGAACATGTCAAAGACGAACAAAGTTGTTGTCATGTTCTATGATCCAACCAAACAGGATGGAAGGAGTCAACAAGACGTATTCATGCTATGCCAAGAAATCAGAAAAATAGCAGCAAAACATTGTATGAGCGAAATCTCTATCGTCACGCCGCAGGGCATAACAACGGATGTGATGAAGAAATTTCTCGCAGTCACTTTCCATAAGACCGAGACTTCGATATTTATGCGGGCGAAAAAGTACAAGACAACAGAAAAAAGAAGTAAGCATACAGACAGGAATGAAGAAGTAATAGTAATTGAAGGAGGTTCGGACTCATATGCACAAGTATTAAGAAAACTAAAGTTTGGTCTTAAAGGAAGTGATGCCCTGGATCAAATAAAGGGAGTCAGGAAATCAAATAAAGGAGATGTTCTAGTAAGTGTTAGAGATAATGCTAAGGAAGTGTCAAAAACGATTAAAGACATAGTAGAAAATAAAAATGTGAAGACACTTTCTAAAAAAACGAAGAGTACTATTCACATTAAGGAAATTGATAGCGTCGCGGATATGGAGGAAGTCAGAGCAGCTATTCTAGACGCAAACATAATACAATTGCCAGAACAACTAGAAGTCAGATCTTTGAGACCCATGAAGAATGGAAATCAGATAGCCACAGTAATGCTAGAACTTAAAGATGCAGAAAGATTAATAGAAATGAATAAAATTAGGATAGGACTAAGCATATGCCAAGCACAGCAGAGGATAGATGTACTTAAATGCTACCGATGTTGGGCACACGATCACATAGCTGCAAAATGTGCAGGAGTGGATAGGAGCCAAAAATGCCATATCTGCGCTGAAGACGGCCATAAAGCCAAAGAATGTACAAATAACGCCTTCTGCCCACTTTGTAACATGGAGGGCCATTCATCAGGCAGCGGCAGATGTGAGCAATTCCAGCAAGCTTTGGCTAAAGCTAAACAGAGCAAAAGACGAAGAGACTCGGGGTTAAATAGATAATAAAATTCACAACACTACAATTCAACGCGAATAGAAGTATAAGTGCCCATGATATGGCTTTAGTAGTGGCATCAGAAAGAAAATGCGATTTCATTGCCCTTAGTGAACCCAACCTAGCAAAATGCAAGAGTAATAACAATCATCATTACGTCAGTGAAGATCTTGGTGCAATGATAATCAATTATAGTAAAAAACACATCGTGACAAAATATCGTACAATTGGATGTTTTATCTGCATTGAAACGTCAGACGTTTCACTTTATAGTGTATACATTAGCCCCAACAAATGCACTACTGAAGGGTTCGTGAATTACCTAAGCACCATTCAATACGATATAAAGACGTTTGTCAGCGCTTCAAACAAACTGATCGTAACAGGAGACTTCAATGCCAAACATACTTGCTGGGGAGGCAATCTGAAAACAAGAAGAGGGACTGAACTACTCGAATGGGCACATTCCTTAGAATTAAATATCATTAACGATGGACTTATACCAACCTGTATACGACCAAACGGGACATCGTACATTGATATGACATTTGTAAGTGACAACGCGTTAGCTGATAAATTCAATTGGACAATTCTAGAAGATGACGTATCCATGAGCGATCATAGGATAATAGTGACTAGCTTGGGAGGAAAGAAGGATAAAGGCAAGCCAAAATTTATATTTGGTAAAACTAATTTAGAAATATTTAATGCGACATTTGAGGATATAGTCAGGAATAGAGATATTAATTATAGAGAATGTGACAACGCCCTTAAAGTAGCGTATAACCGAAGCACACCGAGAGTAAGATGTGACGACAATTACATGCTACCATACTGGTGGACTCAAGGTATACAAGAAAAAATAAAAGAAACTAGATCGAAGCGAAGAAAGTTCCAGAAATGTAAGGATAAAAATAAAAGGGAAGAACTAGAACGTGAGTATAAATCCTGTAAAAGTGAATTAAAAATCGCCCTAATTCTAGCAAAAGCAAAAAAGTGGGACGATTTATGTAACGAGCTAGAAGAGGATATTTTTGGTGGTGCCTGTAAAATAGTAAAAAGTCAGCTCCAGCTACCCAACCCTAAAACAACCTTACCCCTGGAAGGAAAAAAGAAAGTGTTTAAAGAACTGTTTATAGTAACGAAATGCGAAGAGCTTAAAAGAGAGCTTTTAGATGAAGATGTGGATTTGGAAAGCTTAAGGTTCTCAGAGAAAGACATCAGAGATGCTGCTGATAGAATTAAGAGCGGAAAAGCACCAGGCCCAGATTTAATACCACCGGAAGTCATTAAACAGGTTATACTGAAATATCCTCGATATTTTGTCCAGTTGTTCAATGGACTCCTAGAGAAAGGGGAGTTTCCTGAAAGCTGGAAGATTGCAAAACTCATCCTCATCGATAAACCAAAGAAGTCGCTGAGCGAACCTACTAAATACAGACCAATCTGTCTAATAAACATACTTGCAAAAGTATATGAACGACTACTTAATACCAGACTCACACAGGACATAGACAAAAATGGAGGACTTCAGGAAAACCAGTATGGTTTCAGGAAGGGCAGATCAACTACAGATGCAATAAAGCAGGTAGTAAGTATTGCAAGACATGCCAAACAAGAAAATAAATGGAATGGTTTAATTTTGGTAGACGTTCGAAATGCGTTCAATACGGCCTCCTGGCCAAAAATAATAGAGAAATTGAAAAGAAGAAATATAAACACATATATAATAAACAGCATAATAGACTACCTAGAACAAAGAGCTGTTCAGTTAAAAAATGGAGTCAAAGTAGAGATAGGAGGAGGTGTTCCCCAAGGTTCCGTTCTCGGTCCAACCTTGTGGAATACCTTATATGACGATGTTATGACAGTGGAAGTTCCAGAAGGGGTAAAATTAATTTGCTATGCGGATGATCTGGCAGTGTCAGTGACAGCTAACAACGCCGAAGACCTAGTAAGGAAAGGAAATGAAGCTCTGCACAGTATTATGTTATGGATGATGCACAATAAATTAGAAATCGCCCCGGAAAAAACGGTTGCTATCATTTTCAAAAGAAGATTAAGCCCAAATAACAGCTTCACTTGTAGCAAAACGCAGGTACAACCAACCTCATCAGTTACTTACCTAGGGGTGACTCTGGACTCGCGCCTGAACTTTGGTAAGCACATAAATGCGGCGTGCGAGAAAGCTCAAAAAACTATTAAGGCACTCACCGCAATATTACCAAATACTCGCGGACCGAACTCACAGAAGAGAAGAACGTTGGCCCTGGCAATGCAGTCCACTGTTTTGTATGCGGCTCCGATATGGGCAGTGGCTATGGACAAGGAAGTGCACAGGAAAACAGTGCTGCGTACCCAGCGTATGATGGCTTTAAGAACTTGCTGCGCTTATAAGACCATATCGACCGATGCCGCCCTCGTACTCGCGAACCTAATCCCCATACATCTCCTAGCAAGGGAAAGAGCACAGAGCTACGGGATGAAACTGCCGGAAGAAAGAAGAGCTGCCAGAGAAGAGACCCTTGCTAGATGGCAAGAGGAATGGAATAAGTCCACGAATGGGCGGTGGACGCACAGATTGATAAGACAGATAAAAGGCTGGGTGTCCAGGAAACACGGAACTGTAACGTTCCGCATGACACAGTGTCTCACGGGGCACGGGGTGTTTATGCAGTACACGCAGCGTATCAAGAAAAGAAACAACAGCAAGTGTATGTACTGCATGTACCCTGTGGATGACGCAGAACACACACTGTTCCACTGTGCACAGTTTGCAGAAGAAAGAAGGAAGGTCGTGGACGTACTGGGAGTAGAAATTGGGGTGGAGAGCCTCATAGACATAATGCTAGAGTCCAAAAATAACTGGCAAATAATTCAAAATTACATGGAAAATATAATGTTAAAGAAAGAGAAGGATGAAAGAGACGGGCGAGGATGAGACAGGCATTCGGCAGTAGTGGTAGGCCAATTTTAGGCAGGTACATTGCTGCTTGGTGACAGGAGGGGTTTTTAGCCGGTAGGAGTCCGGCACTATCCGATCCGGATGTCCATGAGGATTTTCCCCTCCTACAAAAAAAAAAAAAAAAGTGTTGTTGCGATGCTGAGTTGTGATTCATAGGTGATTTTGCATTGCATTTCATGTTTAATTTAGGTTTCTTGCAATGAATTGTTCATTTTACTTTGGAGGTTATATTTTGGCAACATTGAGTGTTGCAGGATGCAGAGTTTATTTTGATTGATGCTATGTAATTTAATCACCAATCGTAGCTTTTCAATATATAGGCTGTAATCATGACAGCCAATCACAAAAATTCAGGAGAATGTTGGTGGGTCGGTAACAGAAAAATAGTATAAAGGTGAGAGAAAGTGGCGTCGGGAGTTCAGTCAGTATTAAAATTTTGAGGAGTTATTACAAGTGGATAAAGTGTATATTATTATTGATTGTATTGGTGAAGATTAGGGTGGATTACTGCATTTTGCTGAGATAAGTATAAATTATAATTACATACTATTTTAAGAGGTTATGTTAGGTTATCATTATCGATTTCTAAACAATTGGCTTTTGGAATATTTTGAGACAGATCTTGTAGTGAAATTTATTAAAATCAATATAATTGTAAAATCAACTTTAATAGTTCATCGTTTTTATATAATATTATGTTTTAATATCATTGGCTGTTCAATAATTTTTAAAGAGCAACTATACCAGTTTCTTGCAGTTTCTTCTGGATAGAATGTGATTCTAACATACACAACAAACTGGAATGAACAGAAATTAAAATCTATTCACGGTTATCTTTGTGTTTATTTTTAACCTACTAGCAGTGTGGTCTAATGTCTTTGACATTTTCAGAAGTGGGATCCTACAGAGGTAGGATCCCACAGCCCACATACAATTGGAGCACGACGCCACTTCCTGATGCATTTGGAGCATGAGGCCACTTCCTTGGAGGCAGTACATCAAATGAGTATCCGGATTTACTAGTAGGATCTAATTAAATTATTGTTACCGATAGTTATGCGGGGACGGTACCCGCATTTTATCTTATGTTTATACAAATTAGATCGTCCTACAATTGGTGGTTTAATAATAATTAAGTACTAGATTTTCCTAGCAGGTTTATTTTACTGTTATACAGGTATTATTTATGTTCCAATTATTTTACGTTACGGTCCATACAGGAATTATAGAAGAAAGCATACATTTATGGTTCGATTTACATGGTGTCGTTTGGGATATTAAGTTTTATTAATTGGTTAATATCAGGATGGTTATGGTTATGGTGGTACGATATGTGATCTTGGTTTTCAAAAGTTTTTATTATTTTCTATATACCCTTATTTTGAGATTAAGTGATTTAAGTTTTGCTGTTCAGTGCCGTATTAATGATCATTTGATAATTTGTGCTATTGTTTAAATTTCACGTATTTCGAAGTAATCAACAAAAAGTAATTATTCTACTTAAAACAAATTATTAACAAAAGCAAAGTTTTCAAGCAAATATTCTAAATTAAGAGTAAATACTTAAATTTGAAAAACGAATCGTATACGTAACTATTGATATTAGTAATGCTACATATTTCTTGATCTAGTTCCTCAATAAAACTTTCTTGTTTTACTACTTGCACTGCAAACGTTTTAGTATAGTTTGTTTACTTTAATTCTTAAATGTCAATTAAATCGTCAACAAAAATACTATGACAGGATGGCGTGAGCAGTCCAATTTTTTAGCGTATTTTGACTTGCTAAATTATTATTATATTGTTCATTTTAAAACGAAAGGATTGTAAATGGAGTTTCATTGAAGTGAATTTTTGATTATGGCTGTTTTATGGGGATTTTGTCGTATTTGGGTTCGAAGAAGATTCTTCTAGATGAAAAAAAGAGAGGAAACTGGAGCTTGTGTCGTGGCCCTAAGTATGACCCTCTACTATTAATTATTCAGGGCAAAATACAAGGCAAAAGGGGCGTGGGACAGAGAAGGACATCCTGACTGAAGCACATACACCAGTGGTTCAATAAAATCATCAGATCCTTATTTAGATCTGCAGTGTCGAATGTTCAAGTTGCCAATATTATCGCCAACCTTCGATAGAAGAGGCACCGATAGAAGTATTTGGGTTTATTTTTGCGTTTAAATTGATAACTGTTCTGGCAAATTCCGAAATCCGAAACACAACTGTCGCGGAGTATCGTTGAAAGTATTGAGCAACAATTTAAAGATTTCAGATTTGTAACTCTGGAGTTTTGCTATCGGCTTTAGTTTCACTTATTTTTACTGAAGTTTGCTATTAATTGCGTTTTCAAAATTTTAATTGATAGATGATTTAGTTTGAGTGTTGATATTGTAGAGGCGATGGAGTTGATATAGTAGAGTCGATAGAGTTGATATAGTAGAGTCGATAGAGTTGATATGGTAGTCGATAGAGTTGATATGGTAGAGTCGATAGAGTCGATATGGTAGAGTCGATAGAGTTGATATGGTAGAGTCGATAGAGTTGAATTAGCAGAGCTGATAGTTGGTATAGTTATAATAATATGATTACCTAAGAAAATTTAATTATTGTTATCAATGAAATTCACAAATGTGAAGTACTTAATTCAGATTTTAGTGTCACTTGTTTCGTATTGCTTGTTGACAAAAGCCTCCTCGGTGCGCTCTACTTCGAAACGTTTTCGATCTCAATCTTCGTGTCTATTTTATTTAGAATGTCGGTTACTTTTGTTTGCTTTCTTATACCTCGGCTACTGTGTCGGTCTTTGATCTTTACTACCAGCATACTTCTTGCCTCGTGGTGGTACCTTCTCGTGGATTGCATTAAGAGCCCAGGTTTCGCAACCATAGGTTAAGCATGGTAAGACACAAGCGTTGACTACTCTATTTGTAAGCGCAATCCAAGTCATAAGTCTCTTGCTCCATTCATTTGAAACCCTTCTCTAAATTTCTTTTGTTGTTAGATCTATAACGGAAATTATCTGCCCTAAATAGATATATTCGTCAATGTAGTCAATATTTATCCGTCTATTGTTGGTCTATTGTAATGTGATAGGAGAGTCTATATGGAGAGACTATAGTTGATGGTTATTAACTATATGAGTTATTATAGGAAGTCTTATGAACGGATTGTCAGAGTAATGAATTAGACGAAAGTAAAGATCCGGTCACTAATAGAGACGCATTGACACAGCAAGGTTAGCAGATCAAAAATCATGTAAACATAGTGGACCAAGGCCAACTCGCTGCAGAAAACTTCAAAAGACTGAAGTTGATTGGTTGTTGACTGAGAAATATGATGCACGGGATAACCGGCGTCGAGGATTTGAATAGGATATCTACTCATAGATGCTTTCATCGTTATCATCTCCGAAGACAAGATAACAGAGTGTAAAAGTGGGGACTTCCATACAGTTCTGCTGCTGCTGATTTTGTTTTCGTCATTTCCGAACTGTTGAAGATGCTTTCATCATAATCTCCAAAGATAAGAGGACAAGAAATATACTGCTGCTGCTGCTGCTGAGTTTGTTTTCATCATCTCCGAGCTGCTAAAGCTGCTTTGCAGGGACGCAAAGAGGCGTCAGGATGGGCGAGTGTGAGGAATGAACGCTATTCGCAGTGTTGTTGCGATGCTGAGTTGTGATTCATAGGTGATTTTGCATTGCATTTCATGTTCAATTTAGGTTTCTTGCAATGAATTGTTCATTTTACTTTGGAGGTTATATTTTGGTAACATTGAGTGTTGCAGGATGCAGAGTTTATTTTGATTGATGCTATGTAATTTAATCACCAATCGTAGCTTTTCAATATATAGGCTGTAATCATGACAGCCAATCACAAAAATTCAGGAGAATGTTGGTGGGTCGGTAACAGAAAAATAGTATAAAGGTGAGAGAAAGTGGCGTCGGGAGTTCAGTCAGTATTAAAATTTTGAGGAGTTATTACAAGTGGATAAAGTGTATATTATTATTGATTGTATTGGTGAAGATTAGGGTGGATTACTGTATTTTGCTGAGATAAGTATAAATTATAATTACATACTATTTTAAGAGGTTATGTTAGGTTATCATTATCGATTTCTAAACAATTGGCTTTTGGAATATTTTGAGACAGATCTTGTAGTGAAATTTATTAAAATCAATATAATTGTAAAATCAACTTTAATAGTTCATCGTTTTTATATAATATTATGTTTTAATATCATTGGCTGTTGAATAATTTTTAAAGAGCAACTATACCAGTTTCTTGCAGTTTCTTCTGGATAGAATGTGATTCTAACATACACAACAAACTGGAATGAACAGAAATTAAAATCTATTCATGGTTATCTTTGTGTTTATTTTTAACCTACTAGCAGTGTGGTCTAATGTCTTTGACACTATATTACAAAGGCATGCAATATAATGTCACGAAAAAATACTAAAATTCTTTACACAAAGAGAAGCCATTTTCTTTATGACGTGCAAGCGCGCAAGGGCTAGTAACCGCTCTATCTTTCATATTTTAGGGTTAGTTATCTATTCTTAAAAAGGCATGCAGGAGAAAATGGGAAACTATTTTTTATTACCATCTCCCGGTCTAAATGAACTAAGGTGTTATTTTGTATATAATTTAATGAAGATAATTTTCGCCATAGAAAGTTTTTTTTCTACCACTAATATTTTTTGAGAAAATTACAAAAGACTGCGGTTGGGGAGACGTTTGGGGGGTAGGGGGGACCGCCCGCGGCCTGGGGGGGGGGGGGGGGGGGGGGGGGATTTTTAAGAGTTACTTCCCAGACCCCAAGGAACACTTGTGCCAAAAATCAGCTTTACATTTCTTTTTTTAGGGTCAATGTTTATTAGTCCCGTACATACTAATATTTCACAAGTTAGATATTTCAACGAAACTTGGTATTTTGGCTTTCGGTAAAAAAATAAAGAAGTACGTATGTCACATTTTTCAAAATTTAACCCCCAAAGGGGTGAAATAGAGAGTTGGTCGTTCAATCACGCCGCAGCAGAGCAATGGGTATTTTGCACGGGTAGTTGAGAACCTGGAGGGTGGTATAGGCTACTTATTATCCCGGGAAATTAAGAAGTGCCTGTGGGAAAACAAACTTTTACCACGCGAACAAAGTCGCGAGCATCCGCTAGTTTAACTATATAAAAATTGTACCTAAATGCTATAAATTCATCGATGATCTCTGTAAGACTGTGCCTTCTGGCACGTTGAAACTTGAAACCGTAGGTGGTATAGTACTATGTAGTCCCACAATTGCCGTTATAGGTATACCTAAGTACCTATAACATAAAAAGTTATAAAAATCTTTATTTCAGGGGGCCCGGGGCTCTCATAGAAGCGAATGCAAAGTAAAATTGTTTTATGGCGGTACATAATAAGCTTGTGGGGTATCTTTTTAAAGAGGATTCTGAACAGAATACAAAAATAAGTATATGTTTTAAATTTTTGTAATTAAGTGGAGTTGCCCAGGCGCTATCTCAAAAACGGCTTATACATTAAAAGCTGTAACTTCTGCATAATTTCGATCATAGCCTGTAGTTGAACAACAAATAGGTAGTAATAATTTAGATAAATGGTAGAGGTAGAGACGAATTTTCAACTAGATTAAAAATACTTGCGTCACTTCCCACTCATACAACTTTTGGGGTTCATGCTTCCCTTATTAGCCTAAAAATTTGGTACTTTAGGGGGCATTATTGTGAGAAATCGGACTTCAGGCGACTGAACTTACAATTTGATTCTTATAATTGATGTTTGCCTAATGTTGTCAATTTTATGGCTAATTGCAGTAGAAAATGTCTGAATTGAAATATATAAACTTCAAAAATAATCGATAATTTTTGATAAAGTGACATCAAGGTTACGTGAAAGTTAATTGTTATTTTTAAGTTAGGTAATAACAGTCGTTATTAACAGTCACTAGGCAAAAAATCCGCGTGGATTGAGGTTTTTTGATTTCCATGGCCATGGGAACACTTTAATTTTCCGGGATAAAAAGTTGCCTATGTGTTATTCCAGACTATAATCTAGCACTGTGCCAAATTTCATCCAGATCCGTTCAGCCGTTCTGGCGTGAAAGAGTAGGTAACAAATATCCATACTTTCGCGTTTATAATATTAGTAAGATAATGAAATAAAATAATAATAAGTAGGTACTTTGCATCTCTGGTCGGAAGGCCTAAAAGGAGAGGGAGTTGCACGGACGCTTTTTAAAGCTCTTAAAACAAAATGTCACTTCTATCGGCGGTCCATAACACTGCCAATACATAAAGGTACCGTCTAATGCCCTAACTTTTCACGGATTTTCATATCATTGGCCTTTATCATAAATAAAAACATTGAAATTTGCACGATTTGCACGTTGTATGCACTTTTTTGACTAAGAAATTCAAGAATTCTATCATTTACATTTATTTTAGACAATTTGCGTATTTTTATGCAAATTTTGATATGTGTATTTTAGGAATTAGGCAATGTTATGTCTGTTATTCCTAACATTGCCCGATGTGTTCACACCTAAATAAATTATTTGATTTTAATCGGGCACAATCTAAAATCTACCTTAATATCTAAACATTACAAACCAATTTCCAATGATAAATTTAAGGTGTGTTTTAGTAGGTAAAATTATTAAGGCTGTTTGGACACAATTTTGTACAACCTTCATGAATACATTGGCAATGAATGGGTTGTCTCGTTCGTATAATGTATGAATAACACAAAATATTAAAAAAATATTTATTTAGGTAAGTATGCAAGTATTTATATTTTAAACTCGCATGGTTCAGATTCAGATTCAGATTCATTTATTTGCATTTAACATGAACAATACAATAATTGACATGTCACCCCGTTAGGGCATATTATGCAGTTCATTACAGTTAATTAGTCATTGCGAGTAGTATTTATTAGGATAATAACAAATCAGACTTTTAAAAAAAAATGTAGGTAGGTAACAATTAGATTATCTTATAACATTATCATAGTAAGTAACTTTTTATTAATCCTATCTATATTTCCATTTAGCAAAAAATACAACATCACAGCAATCAAGGTAAGATTGCAGCAATATAATGAATGATTTTATTGCTCAATAATAATTGTACATACCTACCTACCCATTCAAAATAGAATAAATCAAAGGGTCACTTATATAATGCAGTCTATGAAAGTTAATCGATAACAAGTAATAAAATTAAAAATTTTAAAAGAACCAACAATTAGAACTTAGCAAACGTATATATTACATAATATCTAAAACACAAAACTGCATCTTTGACGGCTCAGTAGTTTTTTTGACCAGCGTGGTGGACTATGGCCAAACCCTTCTCTTTCCGAGGCGCGCTTGTCACGACAAATCAAAAGAGTCCAAATATGACGGGTTTACGATGAGTTCCTATGACCACCTCCTGGCTCCATCATGAGACCCTGGGCAGCATCTAGGTACAAAGTTCTTATCAAGACAAATCTAAAGAGTCCAAACGCGACGGGTATACGATGAGAATTTAAGGAGTTCCCATGATCGCCTCCTGACTCCATCATGAGACCCCGGACAGCATGTAAGTACAAAGCGTTTGTCACGACAAATCAAAAGAGTCAAAATGTGACGGGTTTACGATGAGAACTTAAGGAGTTCCTATGACCACCTCCTGGCTCCATCATGATACCCTGGGCAGCATCTAGGTACAAGCTAAATATATCTAAAACAAAAAGCCCGCATCTAAATCAGCACAGTAGTTTTTGAGAAAAAAGGTAACATATTGAAAAAATAAAATCATAGACTACAGCTCAGCTTTGTTGTCTATGGTCCTAAAATATATCTAAGAACCTTCTCACAAGCTATACACATCTAATGAAAAAAAACCGCATTTCAATCGGCCCAGTACTTTTTGTGTAAAATGGTAACATATCGAAATATTAAAATCATAGAGAAGCGCTCGGCTGCCGTCGAGTGCAGACGCGTGCACCGGCACTCGGGCCCGCTTCACAGTTCGGTACTTCGCGCGACTGCCTAACCGAGCTTACTGCGTCCAGCGACGCCGTCCGGATTCACGCGTCACCCCTCCGGTCTACGTCTCCCGGTCTGCCACCAGCGGCAAGCCCCGGGGGACCGGACCGGCGGGTGCTGGCGTGCCGACGACGTTGCTCGGGCCGTGTATAGGTAGTTTTGCCCCGCGCCTCGCGTAACTCGCGCGCTACGACACTCGCGCACCGCGACACCCGCGTCGACTAACATGCCGTCGACACCAAACCCACCGCCGCAAACGCAGCGACGTTCAACCCGACCACGACCGTTACGCCGCAAGGTATATGTGCGGTCCACGGATTCCGGCCTGCTGGACGCGATAATAGCGTCCGGTCAGGCAACCCTCCCCGCCCGCGCATCTTCAAGAGAGACTTCAGAGCCGAGCACTCCCGAAACGGGGCCATCACAGGGAGCCGGCGAAGAAGTTTTCACTGCGAGCCCCTTAACGCTTTCTCCAGCGATGTCAATGGAGACGGTTTGCTCTGCAACAGCCTCTAACCCACCACAAGCCACCGTGAGGACGCCGGCCGCGCCCACAGCGACGCCTGCCGCGCCCATAACGACGACTGCCGCGCCGACACCTACCGCGCAGGCACCTGCCCTGCCCACACCGCGCTTCCCTGCGTCCCTGCCAGTAATCGGTGTGAGGCGCTTCCCCTCCCCTCCAAAGGGAAGAGGAGAAAAAGCCCCGGCGGCATTTACACCGCCGAGCATGCCGGTTCTTTCACCAGGCTCCCCCATGGATACCACGAATGACCAGACATACGCGGCCGCAACCACGACCGCGCCCAAAAAGACGCCGCCGACGGACACCGCCCCTGCCTCCGCCGCCGCCACAGCCACTGCCACCACAAGCACGAACACCGGGAATGCCACTGCAACCACAAGTACTGCAACTGGTACAACGCCGAAGCCAACCAGCCGCTATCCCCCTCTCATCGTGGAGGTGCTGCCGGACTGGCCGACTCACTTTCGGGAGCTGAAGAAGCTCCTCGGCCATGCTCCAAACGGACGTCCATTCGGCAAGGGTGTCCGTTTCATACCTAAATCGGACCAGGAGTTCCGCCACATCCAGCGCTATCTCACGCAGCTGGAAAGTGCCGCTGGAATCTCCTGGTTCTGCTACTCGCTCCCGGCCGAGAGGAGCGTGAAGGTCGCGATACGCGGCCTCCCAGCAAATACAGAACCGGCACTAGTCGAAGAGGAGCTGCGCGAGCTCGGGTATGTCCCGGAGCACGTGCGGACGATTCCCGCTCGCCCGGGGAGACCGGGCTGCCTCATGTTCGCGCAGCTACAGCGGACACCTGAACTCATCCCGGGCATCTACGAGGTGCGTGAGCTCCTCTGCATGCCCGGGATCATCATCGAGGCATGGCGCGGCAGGAAGGGGCCAGCGCAATGCCACCGTTGCCAACAGTTCCGCCACTCTTCCCACAACTGCCATCGGCCCATTGCCTGTGTGCGGTGTGGGGAGAACCACCCGGCTAGGGACTGTAAACGCCCGCTGGAGGAACCACCGACGTGTGCCAATTGTGGAGGCGCACACACGGCTAACAACGCCAGCTGCCCAGTCTTCCGTAAGGAGACCCGGAACCGCCGGGCGGGAACCGTAGCGCGCACCACAACTGGTACACGCGCCGCCGCTACCACTGCTACCACGGCCCCCGAAACAGAAACAGAAGCCGACGCACCTGGCTCGCTCATGGCTGCCGCCAACCAGCCACAGCAGCAGCCGGGCCGCAAGCGCAAAGGGAGGCGAGGTAAACGCGCCCAGGCGCGCAAAAACGCGCCCTCCGCAGGGGCACCGCTCTCAGCGCCGCCCACAGCAGCAACAACACCAGTGCCGCCCACCACGTCACAGCCCGCTGCATCGCAGACCGCCAGCAATCAACCGACGGCGGCATCAGCGCCGCCCGCCAAATCGTCCAAGCCCACCGTGGTCGCTGCCTCCGAGAGGGGGACGAAGGCGAAGCGAGTGGCACCGCAGCAGGTACCCCAACCTGCTCGCAGTCACTTGGACCAAAGACTGACCAGCATCATCGGAACCTTAAACCAGGTTCTGATAGCCATTCAAGAGCAGCGCGATCCAATCCCGCTGATCTTAAGATGCATCATGGAGCTCTGCAATGGGTGAGCTCCGGATCGCACGGGCTCTCTTCACAGAAAGCCCGTCTATTCAAAAACCTGCTCTCTCAGCGTCGAGTGGACATCGGCCTGATCAACGAGACGCACCTCAGACCGGCGGACAAGTTGAAGGTTTCCGGATACTATGTCTACCGGGAGGACCACGCCTCGCCGATCGGGACTGCTTATCGGGGTTTAGCAGTCTTGGTCCGTCGGAACGTAATCCACCAAGTGCTGCCAGTACCACAATTACAGACGTCATACGCCCTTGGCGTGGAGGTCTGCATTGAACGCCAGCCCACGCGTGTGTTCGCCTTCTACAAACCTCCGACGAACCGCCTAGCAGTCGCTGACGTCCACAAATTGCTGGACTCGCCGCTGCCTACAATCATCGCTGGAGATTTCAACGCGAAACACACGGCGTGGAACTCCAACATCGAGAACCCGGACGGCAGGCGCCTCCTGGACGATGCAGACCGCCATGGCTATGAAGTGCTAGGACCAGAGGTCCCGACGCATTATCCGTACTGTGCAGCCCACACACCAGACGTCATCGACATAACTGTCACCCGCGGCTTGACCGCCGCACCGACATTAGACGTCCTGGATGATCACCTCATCTCCGACCACCAACCAGTCCTCTTGACGCTGAAGACCGCGCCGATGATGAAAACATTGCCTTCTCCGAAGCATCGCCAGGACTGGCGAATCTTCGCCAATCACATGGCAAAGCATTCGCCGTCCTTTAGAGTGGAGAGCCCTGCAGACGTCGACAAACTAGCCTCGGAACTCAGCGCCACTATGTCCACCGCGCTTCGAGATTCCAAACTCGACGCTGCAACCACGCGTAGACCACCCCAGCTCCCGGCCTACATCCAAGCGATGATAGAAGAGAAAAGGAAGCTGCGCAGGACATGGCAAAACCTGCGGTGCCCTACCATGAAGACACAGCTCAACGCTCTGGCTGCCAAAATCTCAGAAGCACTGGAAACGGTTGCGGACGAGTCATGGCACTCGGCCATCGAGCGAGCCGGTGACGAATGGTCCGGCATCCACCGTCTCTGTCGCCGTCTCTCCGGGAAGCCCACTCCGATTAGGCCTCTCATGGCCGCTGACGAAACCCCCCGTTACCGTGCCGAGGACCGAGCGGAGATCTTTGCGGACTCCCTGGAGACACAATTTACACCGAACCCGACCACAGATGCGCAGCACGAAGAAACCATCGAGCAACACTTGAAAACATACTTCGAGTCGCCGATAGCGCCGACAGAGGATCCCGTCGTGTTCTCCCCTGGACAAGTTCAGCGGATGATTCGACGAACTAAGTTACGAAAAGCGCCTGGCCCCGATCGAGTCACCAATGAAGCCCTGCGTCACTTACCTCCGCGAGCAATCGCGACGTTGACGCGGCTCTTCAACGGAGTCCTTCGCACCGGGCACTTTCCATCTTCGTGGAAGCTCGGTCGAGTCATCCTGATTCCTAAACAGGGGAAAAACATCATGCTGCCCGGGAGTTACCGTCCCATTACGCTGCTGTCGACGACATCGAAACTCTTCGAGAAGTTGCTGCTGCTGCACATCATGCCCCATCTTCAGCCACGCGACGAACAGTTCGGTTTCCGTGCCGAACACTCCACCACGCTGCAAGCAACGAGGGTACTGCATCACCTCGCTGCCGCCTACAACAAGCGAGAGCACTCCATCGCAGTATTTCTCGACATGGAGAAGGCGTTTGACCGCGTATGGCACGCCGGACTCATCTACAAGCTGTCCACGTCTACTATTCCCCGTCGAATAGTTAAGACGCTGGCCACCTTCTTGCAAGACAGACTCTTTCAAGTGGCGGTTGAAGACGCTCTGTCCACGGAACGCCCTATCCGAGCCGGTGTGCCCCAGGGAAGCTGCCTGTCACCCGTCTGCTACAGCAGATACACGGATGACATCCCAGTCGCTGACGGTGCCATGCTGGCGCTGTACGCCGATGACGCTGCATTCATCACGACATCGCTCAAAGGCCCGCACGCAGCGGTCAAAATGCAGCGAGCACTGGATGCTATTCCCACCTGGCTGAAGGACTGGAGACTGAAGGTCAACGTGGCCAAGACTCAGGCGATATCCATCGGGCGGGCTGCCCAGCCGCCCCCGGTGTCGCTATTGGGAGAGACCGTCGAATGGTCCCCGACGGCTAAATACCTAGGGGTGACCATCGACAGGAAACTCTCAATGCAACCCCACGTGAAAAACGTGGTCGCGCAGACGCGCGCCGCACGAGGCCTCCTCCGCCCCATACTGGCATCCCACCTGCCGCTCCGTGCGAAGCTGTGCGTTGACAAGGCGTACATCCGCACGCGCCTCACCTACGCAGCCCCAGCCTGGTTCGCACTTGTCAGCGAGTCGGGCCGCAAGTCGCTGTGGGCGCAGCAATCACTGGCGCCACGCACCATCTCCGGAGCACCACGCTTCGTACGGAATCAGGTCATCTCCAGGGACCTGCGCATGGAGAGCCTCGACGACCACGTTCGCCGCCTGAGCACCTCTATGTTCGCGCGCGCCGACGGAGCGCGATCCCAACATCTGCAAGGTATCGCGCCATACCATCGACGACCGCCGGATGCAAGAGGACTACCACGAGACCTGATCTCATAACGGACACGATCGCTTCCTCGCCGCTGGCTGACGGGCGCCCGTCAGGAAACTGGCGGGCTCGACCTCGCTGAGCGGCGGGCGCAAGCCCACCCTGGACTTACCATTTCGCCACAGTCCGCCGATCGCTCGCGATTTAACGCAGGCTCGATCGCACTGTGGCGTGAAACACGGATATGACACCACGGACCAGTGGTCCTACCCAGTGCCCCGCCTGTAGTTGCAGGCGGCGTTGCGACCACTGAAGAGGGCCATCGCCCTGACCAGTAACCCCGAGACCCGTGAGGGTCTGCGCGGACGACCAACGAGAGCTATATAATATATCTAGCTAGTATTTCGCCCTGTGCGCGAGCTGCTAAAGCAGCTCACGGGTTGTGGTTAGACTTACAAGTAGTACAGATTTTACTGTACTAAACTGAATTCAGTTATTATGGTGATAACAAAATAAATAAAAATGGCGCTGATTTTTTAAAACTTTGGTAAAAGTTTCCTGTTTCGTAACCCCAGGGAGTCCTAAATATCGATTTTGAACGAAATTGGTCAATTAACAAAGAATTTCAAAACGGCGCTGATTTGCTAAAATGTTCGTAACAGTTTCCTGTTTTGTGACCCCAGGGAGCCCTAAGTATCGATTTTGAACAAAATCGGTTAATTAACAAAGAAATTCAAAATGGCGCTGATTTTTTAAAATTTTGGCACCAGTTTCCTGTTTTGTGACCCCAGGAAGCCCTAAATATCGATTTTTAATGAAATCGGTCAATTAACAAAGAATTTCAAAATGGCGCTGATTTTTTTTTAAATTTTGGTACCAGTTTCCTGTTTTGTAATCCCACGAAGTCCTAAATATCGATTTTGAACGAAATCGGTCAATTAACAAAGAATTTCAAAATGGCGCTGTTTTTTTAGTTTGGTAACAGTTTCCTGTTTTGTAACCCCAGGGAGTCCTAAATATCGATTTTGAACGAAATCGGTCAATTAACCAAGAATTTCAAAATGGCGCTGATTTTTTAAAATTTTGGTACCAGTTTCCTGTTTTGTAATCGTACGAAGTCCTAGATGCAATACCCCGCATCTCAATCGGCCCAGTACCTACTTTTTGTGAAAAATGGTAACAGTGGTTGAAAAATTAAGATCATAGACTACAGCTTAGCTTTGTTGTCTATGGTCCTAAAACATATTCTCACAAGCTATACACATCTAATGCAAAAAACCGCATCTCAATCGGCCCAGTACTTTTTGTGAAAAATGGTAACATATTGAAAAAATAAAATCATAGACTTCAGCTCAGCTTTGTTGTCTATGGTCCTAAAATATATCTAAGAAGCTTCTCACAAGCTTACATCTAATGCAAAAAACCGCATCTCAAACGGCCCAGTACTTTTTGTGAAAAATGGTAACATGTTGAAATATTAAAATCATAGACTACAGCTAAGCTTGGTTGTCTATGGTCCTAAAATATATCTAAGAACCTCTCACAAACTATACGTATCTAATGCAAAAAACCGCATCTCGATCGGCCCAGTAGGTACTTTTTGAGAAAAATGGTAACAAAAAAGTGCACAAACAAACAAACAAACAAACACACAACCTCTTAGGGCAAACACATATACCGTCTCCGCTTCGTCGAGGGTAAAAATAGGTTATTCTACAAACAAAACGTAAAGGGGGTCGCAGAGGAGCGGATATTTCAGAAACAAAAAATCGTTACAATTTATCAATACAATCTTCTGCACTGCTTGTTCATTTTGATCGTCCTTCAAACAAAAAGAAATCTAGACTAAGTAGCATAGATAATCTAAGTAGATAATAGTTAATTTTTTTTAGGTTTGCTTTTTCAATCAAAAACATAAAGCAATATAATAATATTATTTTAATTGATACCCTGGGTGACATAGGGTGTCAACCCCCTAGGCAATGTTTGTACACTTATTCAGAAAAAGTTAAGTTAAAAAGTTAAGTTAAGTAAGTTAGTGCTAAACTTTGCCTAATCCAACATTTCTCAGTAAATATACGTGTAATTCCATCGATAGCAATGACAAAATGATCAAACTATCAACGTTTTATAGAATGAGTACAAAACAAGTTATAAATATACATATTATTTTAGTGACTGGGAAAAGTTTTTTCGCAACTCAGAATAACAGCCTTGATGCAGTTTCGTTTGACACACATCAGTTGAAAAATAGTGCATGTTACCAACCTATCTTCACTAATTTTGTGTTGCCAGATAATAATTCTAAAAACTGACAAAGTTTCCATAGCTAGACTAGTAAATTGAAAAAGACCTTTTCTTTATTTTAGGCAAACATAGGACACCAGGCAAGATTAGGGCATTTGACAGTATATAAAATCAAAGACTGCCAATTTTTTATTAGTCGAAAGTCCTACCCAGACGAAGTCTCTGTAACAATCACGATACATGATATGAATATTTTTGGATGTGATAATAATGCGACAATTATTTATAGCCGGTCGTCCTGCAGGTATGGAGGGTAGAGGTAAGCAGAATCATCTGTGTATAAGAAATGTGTCCGTCGAAATGCATTAAATTGGGGGCGCCACATTAGCATCAGGGTAAATTAAAAAGGAAGCGCCAAATATTATTAAAGTAGGTTTGAGAAATATACAAGGAAAGAAAACTTTCATCATTATTTTGTTTATCGTAATTTGTTGACATTTTTAATAAATAACTACTTTAGTCGACAATTTTATTAATTTTTTAACTCGGCCTAGTACACTTCAACTCATACCATACCCTTTGCCTACACCAGCGCCACTGTGGATACTGGACACTTACAACTTATTTCCCTCTAACTTCTAAGATATGATTCTCCTTACCTGTACCCTCCATACCTGCAGGTTCTAGTCACTATCTGGTCACTATGTATGACGTTTCAGCAGCCCGAGAGGATCTAAATTATCGCATTAACACATCCAAAAATATCCAGGATCGTGTTTGTTACCGTTCTTCTGGCTTCGCGTAAGCTTTTTCCACAGACATACAAACTTCTGGTTTGTATGTCTGTGATACAAGCTAACGAACCGAAAGTATCGCTATTTAGCTATATCGATAGAGTACCTAGGTACTGAAAATCGTGACATATTTGCGTGACGTCACTGACGTCTAAAACCGTAGACTAATAACCATAGACATAATAAAATATATTCAATCTTCATGTTTAGAACAGAGGTCTACAGTCTACTCTAGTTATGTCAAAAAAAAAACTGTTTTGTTAGCTTATTCAATCATTTTACATCTTTTTTTACATCAATTATTTAGGTACTGATATTTTATGATTACTAATATCCATAGCCACTATTATATTTAAAATGAGTGAAGAAGATAAGGCACCTGAAGCAACTGAATCAAATGGTGATGTATACAAAGATAAACCAAGGAAAAATTGGGTACAATTTGACGATGAGTCTCCGCAAACAAGCAATTTAAAAACAGATACAAAATTAACTAGTGACCCTGTAACTACTGGCCCATCAGTGTCTCCGAATGCAGCAGTTCCAGCGGTTCTGAAAACTGAATCAGTTCATGTTAACATAGATCGTGGCGACAACGAGTCTATGTCGCAAAGTGCTGTGTTGAAATATGTTGAATACAGGAACGTCCGACATGGTTTTAGTAAGATACAACATTTAATTTTTTAACAATACCTTTGAAATTATTGTATCAGTAGTGACAATATTCCTATTTCCTTCCTCAATTATTTTTTTATACTCAGGTAATGGTGACATTATTGTGACCTTGTTACCTACAAACACCAAATGGCCTTGGGTAACGGCAGCAAGATTTCGCCCAGAACTTGTGCCTGAAGAGCTGATGGCTCAAGGTTTGACTGTAAGTTATTTTTTTTCTGAATCCAGTCTGAAATCATTTCCAACATCTAAGTACTTATATTTAAAAAATAATAAAAGTTATAAAACATGAAAGTTATAAAAAATTTAACTGTAATAATTTAATATTAAAAAATTCTTTTTAAATAACCGACTTCAAATTCCCGCGCCAACATTACAACAACAAGCACATACTATACAAAGTACTTATTTTATTGTTGATATTTTAAAAACCGCTCGACCGATTTAGATAAAATTTATATGGCACCACTTGGGAAGTATGCCCTTTCAAACAAAAAAAGAATTTTTGAAATCGGTTCAGAAGTCTTCGAGTAATCGGTGAACATACATTAAAAAAAAGATTCCGACTAATTTATAACCTCCTCCTTTTTTGAAGTCTGTTAAAAATATGCAATGCCTGGTTAAAAACCTACTGTTTACTAAGCTATAACACTGATCGCAAGCAATGTACTCTTATCCGTTGATGAGTTCCATTATCTGTCTTCGAAGATCTTCATCAGATCTTCACCAAATTTATATGGGACCACCTTTGAAGTATACCCTTTCAAACAAAAAAAGAATTTTCAAAATTGGTCAAGGCGTCCTCAAGTAATCGGGGAACATACATAAAAAATAAAAAAAAATAAAAGATTCCAACGAATTGAGAACCTCCTCCTTTTTTGAAGTCGGTTAAAAAAAAAGGGGATTCATGGTTTCATTTTTAAAAATAAAATAAATTTTGCTTGTTTTAGTTGACAGTTGAAGAATATGTCCATGCAATGGAGCTACTTGTGAATGATGCTCGTTTCACACTGTACAATGTTTGCTACAAGAGAGTTTTAGTTTGTTGGATTACCGTGGCATTTCTTGTGCTCCTCACTCTCTTGTTCTCTGGTTTGGAAGGACTCACACTGTTCTCCCTGGGTGTTCTGTGGCTTATACTCAATGCCATGGCCATCTTTCTTTGCATGTGGATCAAGTTAAGACTCTCCAAAGGACTGGAACAGTGTTTAGCAAGTGTCAATAAATTACTAAACAAGCACAAGTTGCTGCTCGCTTTAGATGACAGGGGTAAACTGTCATGCCACAAAGTAAACCTATGCTTCATATATTTCGACTCTGCACCCTGTATTGCTCATTTACAACAATTCATTGAAAGTGAAGAGGGCAAAACTATTATGCAAGGCTGGGAACAAAGATTGGATGTATCAGCTAATGATATTGTTATCCAGGGCAGCCAGTCTACACGTTTGTCTAGGAAACAGGTATTTAAAAGCATTTATTAAATATAAATTCTTTTTTAAATAAATATAAATTTGATTTTCAGTAATAAACAAAAATTAATTTTATGACAATATTATGATACAAGACCACAACAACAAATGTTTACCTAAAACATACACAAATTGCAAGTTATTAAATTAATTATGTCCCCAATTGAGGCATTAACTAGTGGCATAATTTTTTGTTACTAGCGAATGCCCGCGACTTCGTCTGCGTGGTTTGAGGTTTTTTGGTTCCCGCGGGAACTCCTTAATTTTCCGGGATAAAAAGTAGCCTACGTCCTTCCCCGGGATGCAAACCATCCCTGTACCAAATTTTATCAAAATCAGTTGAACAGATACATTTGTTTGATTCCCGCGGGAACTCTTCAATTTTCCGGGATAAAAAGTTGCCTATGTGCTATTCCAGACTATAATCTATCTCTGTGCCAAATTTCATCCAGATCCCTTCAGCCGTTCTGGCGTGATTGAGTAACAAACATCCATTTGAGGTTTTTTGGTTCCCGCGGGAACTCTCTAATTTTCCGGGATAAAAAGTAGCCTATGTGCTATTCCAGACTATAATCGATCCCTATGCCAAATTTCAGCCAGATCCGTTCAGACGTTGGGGCGTGATTGAGTAACAAACATCCATACATCCATACATCCATCCAGACATCCATCCAAACTTTCGCATTTATAATATTTATTTGATTGATTGATTGATAATATGCTATTGGCTGAATATGAACTATAATTATTACTGACAATATCTTAACATTTTACAAATAATAAATACTTATGTGTGTTCTTATGAATAAACCAGTAATTTTTAATAATATTATGAAGGAAATAGCAAAAAATCACATTTTATTATTTGATGAATTTAGGTTGGTATTTTACACACCTTTAGTACCATTTACCTTCCAAAGCCATGATAACACAAACTTCATGATTGTCCATCGTTCTTACCTGTGTAGGAAGCATTCGCTGAGAAACTCTGCTTTTATAAAATAACGAAGGTCGGGGGTTCACGGGCTCTTGCTCTATTATTCATGGACTGAATTAACCACAATATTACTTGCATGAACCAAATCCGATCAAAAATATCAAGCAACAATCATCAAAACAGATGCAGTGTAAAATAGACATCCAGATTGGATTTGAGTTTTCTAGATCTTAATAGTATCTGATTGGACGTAGTGCGTTAAGGCCTTGAGATGTTGAGACTGCTATATAATGTCATTTATTTTATTCTTTACTACATCTATTTATACTACTTCAGTGTTTTATTAGGACTTCATAAACTACCATAGCATTTGTAAATGTACGAAAGCCATAGACAAATGTTTGTTCAAATGCCATATCCCTAACATTTTGATGCTCATGCTTGTTTGAAATAAATTAATACTATCTACTAACAATACTACATAACTTCTTCAAATTTCTCTTACTATAAGTACATCTAATTGGTTTTGGAGCTTTTCTATCAAGTTTGTTTTGGTCTTACTTCTTCTCAAAGTAGTATCAAAATGTGAATTATTACACTACTAGATGATGCCCATGACTGACCAGGATTAAAGTTACTAAAAATACCGTGCCAACCCTGATTCTATGGGATTAAGAATTGCCTATGATATATCTCTTTGGTATACAATCTATCCCTGTACTCTTCAAAATTGGTTAAACAGTTGGGCTGCAAGATTGTAATTTTTCTTTTCAAAAGAGCAACCACCAAGTTTCTTGCTGCTTCTTGTGGGTAGGAACGGCATTCGAACCAGTGGTAGATTCTTGATTCACTTGAATATTGATGTAGTTTCTATTCTATTTTATTCTAAATTTTGTCTACTTGAAAAAAAAAACATTTGATTTAATTTGAGAGACACTATAACATTCAGATTGGTTTTAAATAATGATGCACCTTAAATATGATATTTGATTTTTTTTATTTATTTTATTAATTACCATATTAACATACCATTATTTTGCTTTTTTGGTGTTTTTATTGTAACAAACTAATTTGTAATTTCATTGTACCATAAACTGTAATATATTAAGAACTAGATGATGCGCGCACCTTCGTCCGCGTGGATTAAGGTTTTTCGGTTCCCGCGGGAATTCTTAAATTTTCCGGGATAAAAATCAGCCTATGTCCTTCCCTGTACCAAATTTCATCCAAATCGGTTAAACAGATGACCGTGAAAGCGTAGCAGACAGACAGACACACTTTCGCATTTATAATATTAGTATGGATCACTAATATGAATAGGTTTAATCATTTTAGACACATGTATTACCATCTTAGACATCATCACTTGCCATTAGGTGAGATCTCAATCAAAAGCTAATGACAGGAATATAATAAGTCGCGGGCATCAGCGGACGAAGTCGCGGTTTAAGTATTTATGGATTCAGTAGCCTTTGTCACTCTCCGGCGTGATTGAAGGACAAAACAACAAACAAACACACTTTCGCATTTATAGAATTAGTATGATTAATATCTTGGAATCAGTTCTATTCTTATTTGAAGGATGTATAATTTTGTTGTAGCTTGATATTATATAAATTTATTTTTATATATTATTAAAAAAACTCATTTTGTGTCCAATACAAAAGTCAAAATATTTTGTCAAAATGGGTATAAGCAGTAGAAGCAGCAGAGAAGTAGCAGAATATATTTGGAATATGGGAACCTATAACTATAGTAAACTAATAACTATTTACTTTTGCTACATTACTTATTGAATTATACTAACATTACTATATTTATTTACACCTAAATATACCTACAAACGTTCAGATAAACTTTATTAATATTAAAATGTTCTTTTGTGGGTTATTTATGGTCAAGTAGAGTGTGATGGGTAAGTAAGCAAAGCATATAAATGTACAGGATATGGCAGAGCAAGTGTTCCGCCGATACCTCCAGCGTTGGGGCAAAGACTTCTTGCGACGCCGGCTCGACTGGACGCTTGACGAGGAAGGGGGCAATCCCGCGTCGCCGCGCCATTACGCGCACGCGCTGTGTCCTTGTCAGTATGTCGAGGAGATATTAAGGAACAAAGAGCCCAAAGACACTCGCGCCTGTTGTCCGCCCTGCAACGACTGGCTCAGGCGGCGCGGTCTCGACTGACCAAACCGCTTTATGTTTGGCAAGTCTATATTTTTAAAATTTAAGGTTGAACTATGCAGGAGTTAACGTCACAGATTGCCTAGTCTGTGAAGACTAAACAGACGTTGTTGACTTTCTAAAATCATGTCCACTCTAATATCGTAGTATCAGCTACCTGTATTGCGTATCATTGGGTTTGCAAGTGTCATATTAATAAAATTTATGATATGTGATGTCTGACCCATTATAGTTCGACCCTTATAAAGTTATGTGATTTAATCATACATAGTAACATATATTTTATCTTATTACAGGAAAGGTGTGCTCTTCTATACTTACGTTACGCCGGCCGTTGGGGAGCTTACGCCATCAAAAAAAGGTTAAATCTTAGCAGCGCCGTTCCTGGGCGCCACGGTGAGAAATACGTCTGCCCCTGCCAGTTCATAGAGGAGCACTTGAAAACCAAGCCGCCGGCCGGAATAGCTAAGTTTTTCACTTTACCTACTCAAAGTATTCAATTATACTAAAAGATAATATAAAATATCCATTAATGAATCCGTCCATTTTGCGAATTCTAAATTACAAATATTCTGTTTTTACTATATATATATATATATATATATATAATTACAATTTTCTTTTACCTACTCTTGCTTTTGCGTCTATATTTGATTGGCGTTCTAAATTTTTCATGTTACAAGATGGTATAAGTCTAAAAATGTGTCCGTTTTAAGGATGGATATATGCATATTCACAATAGTGATGATTATATAAAAAAATTACTTTAAGTTGTCCTAACACACAGTACATTTTTTGCTATGTTTATATTGATATTTAATTTGCATATTCTTAAAAACTAACATTAAGTATTTTAGTCATTGATATATTGTGTACTTATGCATTCTTTTTGAGACCACTTGGTTAAAATGTGTTTTATTTTGTTAAATTATTTATTAATTTTATGGTAGTTTCGTAAGTTTTAAATGTCTTGGGGCCATATGCAACTTCAGTGTTATTTACTGAACATTTAAAGTCATGTCTAAAATGATAATTTGTTGTATCCTGCGATCACAGGTGACATATGTCGAGAAAAGATCGTAGAATTGATAATAATTTCATGATACAGTCAAATATATCTTTGAATAGCTAACTTTTGAAGAAGTCTGACGCGTTTTTTATGCGATTGATCAGGGCGGCGGTATAACTTCATGATGAGGTCACAATAAGTATTATCAAAAAATGTGGGTCTGTCCCAAAAATGAATCATACAACCAGACTCCCTCCATTAATGATAATTATGTACTCATTTGTGGTGTAAACGTTGATCATTCTATGATATATCATGATAGTTGACTATATCATGAAATGTTCAATTCTACGATCTGTTTACGACACATAGGTACTATTAGATTTGTTAGTTAGTTATGTACGTGTCAGATTGTAATATAATTTTGACCATAGGTTTAATTTTCAAATATAAGAAGTATGATTATAAGAGCGCATACACAACAAGTCCTAAGATAGTTTCACTACTCATAGAGCTAAAACAGATATGAACGACTTGGCGGTTATTTTCTGTTCACTTGTCGCACACAGTGAAATGTTGAAAGTATAAAAATTACCTTATTACATTGATTTTGAGCCTGCATTTGGCTTAAAAGTAGCTACTTAGCGATAATATTTTAAGCCCAACAGAATTTACTCTTTTTATTAATTACGATGTTATAAAATTAACAGTATGGCCAATTCTGTTTAGCAACTAAACTAAGATGACGCTCTTAATTTAGTGCTGTCCCTTTCCGCAGGGAGTATTATGAAAGGGATAGCAATATAAATAGAACTGTCATTTTAGTTTAGAGATGGTGGTGAATGGTGATGGTGTGAATTGTCTCGAGTATCTATCTTGTTATATCTTGTTATGCGACTGAACGAATTTATTGTGTTCAGCCAGTCAGCATTGAATTACATTTCGAATCTAACGTCAATTTAAATATTGATTTAAATTTTACTCATATACCTTTTATGTAGGTATTCAAAATATACCCATCACACATACATGCATTGCACAAATAACTAATAAATTACGCACAAAATAAACTTATATTTTATTAAAATATAAACCATAAACAAAAAATATTGATTATAAAAAATAAATATTAATCTTACTTGATATTATATCTGCTACACTTTTCAAACATATCAGATTTTAGAATTTGTTTACAGTTTAAGAATAGTTTTAAGCCAAAGCTCAATAAATGTTTGGGAATTTTATTAGATAGAAAATAATATTATATTTTCTTAAATTTATTATTTAGCGATGATAAAAATATTAGTTACCTTAGCATAATTAATGTTTATCTTATGTACTCAATATAATATTTATATTTTTGAATACTGCACTGTTTAACAAAAAGCAATAACACAATCACTTTTTACTCACTTAATTTTAAATTTTTTATAATTCTAATAAGACAAATATAATATTTTAATTTAATATTGATAGACTATGTACTATGGAATCGATTATTATCTAAGAGATAATATATTATGACCAATATACATATAAATCGATGGTAACTAAGATGAGCTCGCGTTTTGATTGATTCATTACCATGTGAATACGTAAGTAGACCTTATGAAGTATCGTATCTTTAAAGGACGTGGATCATGTTTAAAATCTCAACATCTGTTGAAGGTTATTCATACCACAAAGACGCGCTCATCTATATTTCGCCTCTTCAAGTTGCTCTGCATACGTCTTTGGCTGGTTTTAGAGTCACGCCGACCGTCGGCGCTGAGGACTACGCGCGTAGCTCTCAGCGCGTAGCTGTTTGCGGCAACTCGTTTTAGTATCGTGCTGAACGTCATGGAGTACAGACATGCCCAATCAAATGAGTGTTCGAATTGCTGCCGTGTATTTTTTATGGAAAAAGAAAAGACTTCAACAACAACGAAGAAAAAGACTTCAAGTTCATCCACTTATTTCTGAAAGATTGCTAGTGGGGGCCTTTGTTACATTGTTCAATCAGTTAAGAGATGACGAAATCAAATTCTTTAACTACTTTCGCATGTCATCACGAACTTTCGACGAGTTACTGGCAAAGCTACATGATAAGTTACTACGTTGCAGTTACAGGCGTTTACCTATATCACCAGCTGAACGTTTGATGGTTACTTTAAGGTAAGAAAAAAACCAAGTTGTTTGTTTTATTTTAATTAAATTGACACTTTTATTTAGTACCTTGACATTTATTATTATTATTCAGACACATATTATTTGCCATCATTATTAGTGTTGCGGGTTTGTGTTTCGTATCTTGATACAGACTGTGGCACATATTCTTCATATGTTGGCTGAGTGCGATAAGTCTCATTATCCATTCTTTCATTCGTCGATGAATTATTTTGTCTGAGGTACATCCGTGGCACATATTCTTCATATGTTGACTGAGTGCTTGACTGAGTGCGATAGCTACTCTGAGCCTCATTGTTTGGTCTGTGGTACATTCGTGGCACATATTCTTCATCATATGTTGGCTGAGTGCCATAGTTACCTTGAGCCTCATTATCCGTTGTGTCATTTGTCGATGAACTGTTAGGTCTTGGGTACATATTTTGAATATCCATTGCCACTGCTAACACTCTAGAACGAAACTGCAACTTTTGTACAAGATCAAAGCTTTTTAGAACTGGGCCCAAAGAAGAAAAAAAGGCCAGGTCATCACTGTTAATATCTGGCGTTTGATTGCTTAGCAAAGTTAACAGTTCTTTTTCAAAATTGTTATTTTCTTGGAGGGGTTGGCGTTTCTTTCTTTTTTGTATGCGAGGCATTTGCGTCGATCCCTGCTCTTGTTCTTGTTCTGATTGCGTGTTTTCAGCATTCTCCAATGTAGACATATTAGAGGTGTCTTCCGTATTATTAATGGTAGATGAATTGTCGGAGTGATCTAGCATTGATTCCGTAACTATATTAACATCGGTTGGATTCAAAAAGGATAGTTCATCATAATACACATATTTTTTTATCTTCTTTGCAGCGCTCCCTGAAGGAGTTTTTTTCATAGAAGCTTTACATCTAAAGAATGCATCCCTAGCAGTCTTCCACCTTTGCTGGATTAGTTTTTCTGTAACAATATAAAAGCAAATACTTAGTAATACTGTTTCTTTTTTTTCAGATTTTTGGCTACGGGAAATACATTTACAGATCTGCAATATTCATTCAGGCTTGGAGTAACTACTATTAGTTGTATTGTAAATGAAGTATGTTCACTAATCTGGGATACACTTCACGACGAATGTCTGCCAACCAGAAGCTCAGAGATGTGGCAAGTAATAGCCAATGGATTTCTTCACAATGCCAACTTTCCTAATTGTGTCGGAGCAATCGACGGGAAGCATATAAGAATTATAAATCCAGAGGGAGGTGGATCGATGTACTACAATTATAAGAATTTTTATTCCATAGTTCTCCTGGCTATGTGTGATTCAGATTATTGCTTTACATATGTTAACATTGGTGCACATGGGAAAAACTCGGATTCATCTATTTTTAAGAACAGCGCCTTATTTCGAAATCTAGAAAATAACACTTTGAATTTGCCAGGTCCCAAGCCTTTACCAGGTACAAATGATCCAGTAAACCATTTCATTATTGGCGATGGGGCGTTTGGTATATCGAAGCACGTAATGAAACCATATGTACGAAGCAACATGACTCATAAAAAAAAAGTTTTCAACTACCGATTAAGTCGTGCAAGAAGATACATTGAATCCACGTTTGGCATAATGTCTAACAAATTCAGAGTGTTCCATACTCCTTTGGCCGTTAGTGCTAAAGTTTCCACAAATATTGTAAAGGCATGCTGCATATTGCATAACTTTATACGAGTTCGAGATGGCTACAGGGTGGAAGATTCTTTGACAATAGAGGGCATGATTGATATAGATAATAATGAGCCCATAAATAGGTCGGGAAATGTAACACGGGAATTGTTTGCTCAATATTTTATGACACCCATCGGAAGAGTTCCCTGGCAAGATGCATGTATATTTTAACATAACCCTGACATAACCTCACTTTTTGATCGTTTAAAATTTCTTGTGTTTTTATGAAACTATAAGTTATAAGAGTATTGTTATTCATAACTACGAATGCAAAAATATATTAAACGCACTTACTTACCCAAATCGTTTTTTTCATTTTCCTGCACATCCTCAAACAGTGCGATTACGATGTCGTTCCAGGCCTTCAATCGTGCGTCTTTATTTTTATACAATATGTCACTGGCGTCCCATAAACATTTTCGCAGCCGAACTTCTTCAATCACACGCCCAGTATTAATATCGCGATTCATTGTTGCGCCCGTCTGTCCCCGTCGGCACGTGCGTTTTATGTAACACTGTAACGATAAGTGAGGTCCGAAGCGCGTCGGCACCGCGTGCTCAGCGGCGCCGACGCGTGGCGCGTAGGCGCGCGTGTGGCTCAGCGCTGACAGTGCTCAGCGCTGAGTCGTCGGTGTTATTTTAAAACGCTTCATAAGTAATCATACATATTGGCCTGTCAGCGCCGACGGTCGGCGTGACTCTAAAACCAGCCTTTTTTTAGTCTTGTGAATTAATTATGGTCGTTTAAGTACATGATGCTTTTCTATTATAAACCAATATTTTCACATTCAACATAATATGTTATAAAGCCCATTGCGTATTACAAGTCTTGTGTCTTATGAGTAATCAATAAATATTATAAATGCGAAAGTTTGGATGGATAGATGTATGGATGGATGTTTGTTACTCAATCACGCCCCAACGTGTTAACGGATCTGGATAAAATTTGGCACAGAGATAGATTATAGTCTGGAATAGCACATAGGCTACTTTTTATCCCGGAAAATGAAAGAGTTCCCGCGGGAACCAAAAAACCTCAATCCACGCGTACGAGGTCGCGGGCATCAGCTAGTGTCTTATAAGAAATTCAGTCGCAATGGTTGTTGTATGAGACCAAACATATTACAAGATATATTTTCTTGTGTAGGATCAAACACGCGCACACAAAATATAAGACCTTACTTGTAAAACACAAGACATTTTCTCATAATGCGCAATAGCCTAAGACTGCGTGCTAAATGGCGCCATTCGTCACAATAAATAGGAGAGAATATGTCTTGTAGATTGAGCGATCTATATGTAAGGTATTTAGCGTCAACATAATTTCAAATCGATCTTTGTTTTGACATTCGCGCAAACAAATTATAACAAGCCAATTGGCAATTTCCCAGGTATAAACCTGTAATACATTTGTATTTTTCTTCGATGCATTTCAAGTATTTTATAAACTATCTATCTATATTATCGATATTCACTATCGTGCCGCTCTTACTGTAAGCATGTATTACAAAGAAAAGTGCAAATACAGACTACAGTCAATAATACATCCACAGACTATAAAAAAGTTATCAATTTGTGATTAAAGACGTAGAATAGTATGTTACTGGGGTAGCTTAATGTTGTGATTTCCTTGTAAAACATTCCGTCCTTTACTCGAAGTATTTATTTTATACATCATAGTCATTAACAAAATATACAAGTACCTAGTTATTTAATAAAATCCTTAAGTTGAAATAATTATTAGTCTTTCATTTATAATGCATGGTAAATTACTAAAATGTTAGGCACTTAACCTACAGACAGGAACCTTGTTTTAAAGTTCTTGCCTACCGATTATAACGGAGTCCTACCGTGCTTTGCATATGACTAAACTATCATATCCAGATTCAATTAGGATAAAAGTAAGCATTCTATCCTTTTCTCTCAAGTGACTGTTATCATTTAGAGGAAAAGAGAAAAAGATTAATATCATCCTAATAGCATCGGGATTGGGTATTATACATGTCACCGTATTTTGCAAAAAATTGCAAAAACCGCCAGATTGCAATCTAACGCTTTATCTCGATAGATTGTAAACTGTCGACAGATTGTGAACCGTTCAATGTTCTGAGTGTAAATTTTTGAAATATTCATTGTATTTACGTTTTCATGGCTCTTTCTTGTAGGTTAGGTTAGGGTTCGACATTTATAAACAGGTAGCTGTCGGGTTAATATAACTAACAGATTACAATCTACCGAAAAATAATGTGTTAAATTGTAATCTTTCGACAGTTTACAATCTCGCTAGTTAGATTATAATCTAACGGTTTTCACAATCTTACAGTGACATACATACTAGATTAATTGTATTGTAATGGATTAAAGAGGCCCGCCAACCCGCATTGGAGCAGCGTGGTGGGTCTAAGCTCTAATTCCCTCTCTCCTATGAGAGTGGAGGCCTGTGCCCAGCAGTGGGACGTTAATAGGCTGTAGTGGTGGTGGTGGATTAAAGAGGTAAAAACATTTTTTTTAATTCTGGAGCAATACAGAGACTAATGCAATTACTAAGTGTATTAAATTTGCAAAATGCTTTCAAATAATGCCTTTTAAGTACCATCCTGTATACTAATGGAAATAGCGAGTCAAATAGGGTACTATAAATACCTAATAGGAAACGGAGTATGAAAAGTGTGTATGCTAGCATAACTCTACAAGAAAGTGTAAGAAGACATGTTAAAAAAGGCTCTAAGCAAATGAATAAAAGTTTAAAATAGGATTTATTAGTACCTTCATTCTTCGGCTCTAGATGGCACGGCATTGTCCTTTGGCACAGACATGTCAAATTTTTAATGCTCAATTACAACACCAGTTTATGAGCTAAATAAAACACTTATGAGGTGGCTGCAGTATTTATATTTAAATGATAAATGGTAAAAGATACAAAAATAAATGGTCATTTATATGTTGTACACTAATTATGTTATCCAATATCACAGTTAAAATTAATACAAATACTTAAAACAAAACTACAAAATTGGTATTTTTATATATAAACATATAAATAGGTAGCTGATAACATGTTCCTATAAAATGACTATTCTTTGATCATAATTGTGATAAAAATGAAACAGATTTAAAGGTGCAATCATGTAAGGATTGCCGATCAAATCGTCTAAGTTCGGCTTCAAAGTAAAATAAACCATAACAGCATTACAGACAACAGAATTAGAGCTCAATTTCGTGTATCCATTCTTATACGTTCAGGGTATCGTACATACCTAAACGTATGAGAATGGATACACGAAATTGAGCTCAAATTAAATGCTGTTATGGTTTATTTTACTTTGAAGCCGAACTTAGACGATTTGATCGACAATTCTTACATAATTGGGGGGCCAGAGTGCGTAAAAAGTATAAGAAACCTAGATTTAGAACTAGATATAACATTATTAAATTTTTTTTTAATTATTGTTTTTAAAGTTTTTATTAATTAGCCTCTATTTACGCTTTTTTTCAGAATGTTTTAACAACAATAATTTGTTCTTTATTAAAGTTACAAATATGTAGACGTTTTTATAAAATACAAAAATCACAATAAAAAGTTTAAAAGTAGTAGGTATGTATATTTGTCTAATTTTATAAAACTCTTACCTATGACTCGATAAAAAAATCTATACGGATAAAAATATAATAAATAATAAAATAAAAAGTATGAGAAGTAGAGCGATATCGAGTGAAGTACGAAATTGAGCAAAGTGAGAAAAAAAAGTATAAATTTCCTACTTCTATGTACTCGTATTCCTAAAGGGTTTGGATAAATTCGTGGGTTTACAAATTGTCTACACGCGATTTCTTCGTCGAGCCTTTGGACGTGTCGCCCGACGGAAACAGGCCCTTGAACGTGCCGCGCTGCTCCTTGACTTGGGATTCCTTGTCAATGCTCAATATGAGATCCCGGTTGCGTTTCAAGCTCCTGTCGGCGGGGTCGTCGCGGATGTCGATGGAGGAGGCGAGCGACTCGAGCGAGGTGACGGTGGAGGGCACAGCCTTGTGACGCGCGGACAGGTCGAGGAAGGGGCGCGCGGCCGAGTCGCCCGCCGTGTGCGTGGACGACGACGCGTCGCTGAGCGGCAACGCGTCCAGCGCCGCCAGACGCATTATGTCGCGCTGCGACTCGCGCGCCTCTACCAGGAATATGTTTTCCTGTGTAGTGCCCTACCGTTATACGTCTATGTCCGCGAGGTGTATGCTGAGCTTGTGTGTGTACACCATTGATAATGGGGCTGACTCTGTTGTACACAATCTCTTACCTAAGCTAAAATGCCAGCATTAAAAATATTGCTAACCCTTTCATAATATTCCCTGCGGACAATGGACAAAAACTAAAGGAAAAGGTTCATTTTAGGCCTACTCTTGTACACTCTACCATGAATAGAGGAAAATACATATTATATTGTATTAAAATTATAATAATTTAGAACAGTAAAGTAAATAACGAGAAAAAGATAAAAATGTATTTCAAGTATTAGATAAGTTTCCAAAATGGTAACCTTCAGCCATAGAGAAGGCAGTAGGTGCGAAATGTATCAAATGACATTTCTGACAGTCACTGTCAAAATAACGTGTTTTTCTTTTGAAAAAAAATCAAAAAATATGAATCCGCCATTGTTACCCACATCCGCCCTTGTTACCCTACCCACTCATGTTTAGTGTTGCTTAACTTGGAAAGATTAAATAATTTCGCCACTGAAATTACGACGAATTCGTATATTTGGCCAATTAAAACTATACTCTGTTTATTTTAACAAACGAGTACCGAAAATTTTGACTGCGTTTCTATTGGTCCACGTAATCAACATAAAGTCCGTTTCACACAAACGCTGTAGTTATCTGTACATTCAGTTGAGTCATCGACTACCTGCGCGTCGCACGTGTTTTAGTGAGTGATCCAGACGATATTGTTTGTGCGTGAGTCATGTCGGACTTGTCTCCTGTAGTTAAGCGTGCTAAGCGCCCTTTGCAATCTACAGAAAAACAAATTATATACAATTTGTTTAAATCATTTCAAGAGTCTGATAATAATAGTTCACATAATGAAATTGCTAAGACAATAGCAAGTTCAACAGGAACTCATGTCTCTACGGTGTACAAGGTAAACATTTTTTTGCTTACCTAATTTTGGCATTTTGAAAATAATGTAAACATTATAAATTATTTATTTTAATAAATAGATAAATTAATGTCACATTGACAACTCGTTTTATAAATATATTTTCTGGACAATTAAAAATGGCCATTTAGATATATGTATAAAGCAAAGAGGTCATAAACTAATAATAAGGTTAACAGGGTTTGTATCTTCTATCACCGTAGAATACCCCTTCTGCTATAAATATACTATTACAATATTGTTTTTTTGTTATTTATTTATGGAAATATCATGAACATACTAAGTACATTTTATACATAAAAAAATTCTCACCTTACCCAGCATTTACATAATGGAGATGGCCTTATTTGTCAGGAAAAATATACACCTTTATAAAACTTATGAAAGCACAAAATTACAGAGAGCAACGCGCAGGCAAAAAAAACTGGTTGTACCCCACTACAACCTCATAACGTTAGCACAAACTAGTCCACATTTTAGGTCCGTAACCATTTATAATAAACTCCCAAATTTCATAACAGACGAGATCAATATGACAACATTTAAAAGAAAATTAAAAGAATGGCTTATCCAAAAATGTTTTTATAGTGTCAAAGATTTTTTGAATGAATAGACCAAAATATCATGATCTATTAAATATTAAATAAAATATTAAAATATGTAAATTATTAACACATGTTTTAATAGATTATAAATTATAAGTAGGTATATTGTATGTTACATCTATTATGTGCTAAATAAATTAATAATAATAACTAGATAAAACTAATAATAATAATGTTAACATTTAGCAACGCCCTGACAGGGCCTCATGTCCATGCATGCTAACTGCTAATTATATTATGAATAATTTGTATTAGTATGTAAGACATGAAAGCTATCAATAAATAAATAAAAAAAAAAGTATGCAAAAAAATCATAAAATAATAATTTTATCTTCGCTACAGTAAATTTTAGAAGTGTTCAATATGAACGTGCCTTAACAATTTCATAACAAGAACAAAGGCGTTGGCCCCGCCCCGACCATGACCCATCTCATTCTGTCAATATCGGAAATGTGCGAGAGACATACTCAGTACTCGTTTGTTAAAATAAACGGAGTATAGTCTAGTATTTTATTTTCCTTGTACAAGAGCAGGCCTACGCCCCATACAAATCTGAACCGTCTCTTTTAAAGCTGTCATTTTAGTTTAGTTTAGAGATTGTCATATACAGAATTGGCCTCGTTATATGATACCAGATGACTTGTCAAAAAACAAAGGCGATACCAAAAAACTACTGTGTACGTAAATGTGCGCGACTTACAAGACTGTTTACATGTCGTAAGTTAATCATTTAAGCGGCTTAAGTGAGTAAAACTTACTAAAGTAATCGTGGCCTGACTGACTGACTCTATGGTGCACACTATATAATATAGTGACACCAAAAAATGGTACAAAGCCGCACGCTTGGATTTAAATACAGGTTGGTGCTGCTTTTTACATTGAGACACTTATATTATAAGAGATAGCTGCACTTTTGATAACGATCCCCAGAAAGGCTGATTCAGTATTAGGTGGGAGTAGGGCTCTCCACTGATGACAAAAGTGAAAGTCTGCCCACATGCAGATGGGCCTTTCGCTAGATATGGCCGCTGCAAGACGGTTTATGGTAACCAAAAATGAACCATAACTAGAAATGCTGATTCTTTTACAGTAATACAAAAAGTATGCACAATACCTATGTAAACAGTATTAAAACTGACGCTATTCATCGGGCCTTTCACTAGATATCACCTCTCAAAGACGTTATGAACATACATACTGTAAAAAAATATTAGCAATTATTGTCGTCACGATGATTGCTGTTAAATAAATTATTTCGCCTTCATAATTTTTAATAGGGTTAGCTCAAAATGCAATGGTATTTTTGTGTTTATCTGAGTTTCTAAATGTATATATCGCAGCCATCTGGTTTAATCTGCGATTTGATTGAATGACTAGCGCGTTCATTGAATGACAACATTCAATTGAATGACTAGGCCGAACGTCTTGTCACTCAACGTCCAACTAGTTAGCGGATTGTAACATAGCCCTTTAAACAGAGCGGACGTAAAATCAGTCAGGTGATTGAAATTTAGTTTTCTTGTCTCTTTCTTGTAGGTTAGGTTAGGGTTCTACACAAATAATCAGGTTTAAATTAGGTTTTATCGGGTTAATGTACCTAACAGATTACAATAACCAAACATTACAAAGTCGGCTATATCCCATTCAACGACTATGCTATGATGCTAGATGAAGACGTTCAAGACGTTGAACGTTACATTAAACAACTTGACGAGTTGTCCTTTAGTCATTCAATTGAATGTTGTCATTCAATGAACGCGCTAGTCATTCAATCAAATAGCAGATTAAACCAGATGACTGCGACATATATATGTTGATTGCTAGTGCTTTATTAAATGCATACAGCCGTGCATACTGAAATAGCGTCAAAAATTCTGTGTCTACAACATACCTTAACTTCTTTGGTAATGTATTGATCCAGTTTGTCATATATCACAGCGTGCAAACCCATCTCCTTGAGTTTCATTATTGTGTTCTTGTCATTGTTCTCATCGCCCCAACAGAATATGACTAGACCAGCGTCTTTTGCTAGCTTTACCTTAAAAGAAACGTTACGCTTAGAAATAAGCGAATTTAACATGGCTCACAGCGGCCGTGAGCAAGAGATTAGCTTACTGCGCGAGAGATATTACAGTGCAAGAGTGTGTGCGCAAACACAGGTGCATTCTCATAGCCAAATGGGATGGAAAATCTGACACGACCAGAGATAAATAAGGCGCAGGGCGATGTTCTCAAAATCAGGGGGGTGAAACTCTATACCAACTTTCCAACTCCGAGCTACTTTAAAGAACTTCTTGTCAGAGAACCCCAATACTTAATTACTATGGCCTGACCAGAAAATTGCTGCAGGGAAATCCTTGACGTCGAAATCCGTTGTTAAACATGCTAACCATAAACCACTAGAACAACGAGGGGTATGAATAGGTACCAAGAAAAAAATTTAAACAACAACTATAAGTAGCACAATATGTAATAAGCATTTTTATCAATAATTATTATGTATGTTTGTAATACTTATTATTATCATAATAACACGATAGTAAAACTAAATTTTTTCGTAATTATAGCGGAAGTTACGTTTTTTATCGTGTTGATCGATTTAACAAAACAATACCATACGATTAGGTTATCATGTAGGTATCTAATAATTCATATATTAATACAATATTGAAGAGGCACATAACACCTGCCTAATCCTGATGACGTTTAATTATTATGTTATCGAGACTCGCGTTTTATATAAAAATAATCATGTATTTATTCAGCTTGGAACCTTATTGATGTTTTTCATATTGTTATTTTTGAATCTAAAGTAATATGTTTAATGTAGTATGTAGTTAATCCCGAAGTTATGAAGCTCTGAAACATGAAAATTCAACCACGTATCGACACAAGTCGAATTGAGAACACTGCAATCAGCGTCAGTCAATTTGCATCGTTGTTACTTGTTGTTTAGTGGCAAAAGTTCTCACGGCTGGACTTTAGCCTGTTAGTTCAACGCCAACCAACTTGATTCCTCACATAAAAAAAAATTTCAACTGCGACACGTTGAGTAATAATTTGCAATTGCTATTATGCACTTATGTCTGTCAACTAAGCGTTTTGTATTTGCTGATGTCCGCGGGGATTTAGGTTTTTGTATCTGATTTTCCAGTGTACCTAAAGTAAGGACTGAATCAGTAACCGAAATAAGGGGTTTAAACACTGTTGAAACTGTTATAAAACAGAAATACTTTTAACGGAAACATAAACGATACTGTAACCCAATCAATCTGTAACAGTTTATTTACAGATTGATTGGGTTTATTTATTATTATGCCCATGCCCTAACAAACTGCACGGTGTGACAACGCGTTCTTCTCACTTCATTGTACTTTACACATACTGACACAACATGGGCATGCTTTTCTTTAAATAATTGCAACCATCGGTGCTTTCAGCTTGGGTTCAAATTTGAATACGCGTCAACAGTAAATTTGGCAACGTCGCTATTTCGGTTACACTTTAAAACCCTTTATTTCTGGTACAGATTCGTTTCTGTTACAGAAATATAAGTGTTAAGGGTTAACAGAATTAAGAACACATTCAAAAGGGTTACAGCTTCGATTCTGTAACCTTTATGAATCTGTTTTTCAGACCCTGACCTAAAGCATTAACAGTGGTAGGGTTGGATGTCCTCTCGAAGCAAATATAAATACGCGATACAGAGGTTGTCATTTGTCAATGAGTTTATTCTAGGTCATGTAAAATTTAACGCTCCATGGGTCTAGTTTTACAGTGGAATCGCTTGTTGAAATTAAAACATTGTACTCTCTGAAGTAGATACACGATAAATGTTATTAAAATTTTGTTATTTTTAATTATTGATACTTTATTCAATATTCAACAAATACGACTAAAACTTTTCAATTAGAAAAAAGTTATTGGAAGGATCTATAAAATTTATAAAGATTTTAAATTAAATACAATCTTTAAAATAAAAGTTACCATAGTTGAGGAATCCTCTTTATTTATTGAACATATAATATTACTAGATAGATAATAATTCCTATTATCCATTCCGGTTAATTTCGTATTGAGAGATAAAGGTGGTTGACTGACAGACAGACAGACAACGAAGTGATCCTATAAGGGTTCCTTTTCTCCTCTTGAGGTATGGAACCCTAAACACGAAAACAATAATTCATTATTGTACAAACAACTATTATTCCATTGTAATATTATTTCCATGCATAATTGGTATAAAAAATTCTAGCATACTAACAAATCACTGGATATAGAAAAGATTATACTATAATATTAGGCTTTCTTTATTATGCTTTTGTCTGTTCTACTGATTTATGTGGAGCTCAGTCTTATGCATAAAAAAATTGAACTTTTATTACCTGTGTAGGATCTCTGAGTAAGTCCTCAGTGTGCGCCACAATGCCTAAAATGTCAGAGCTGATAGCGTTCTGTACGGCGGCCGGCACGGACAGGCAGCGAGGGTCGCGGTACGGTGGATACTTCTCCGAAATGCCCTGAAAATATATTTTACTAGCTGATACCCGCGACTTCGTCCGCGTGGAATAAGTTTTTGTGATTCCCACGGGAACTCCTTATTTTTCTGGGATAAAAAGTAGCGTATGTCACTCTCCAAGTCCTCAACTATATCCATGCATCACACATCAAATCACGTTGATCCGCTGCTCCGTTGCGACGTGATTGAAGGACAAACCAACAAACAAACACACTTTCGCATTTAAAATATCAGTATGATTCTTAGGCCTGAATAATTAATAAACCTACATCAGCTAAGAACAGGTTTTTAAGTAACTTAAGCATAGATTGACTGATACTTGAGAATGTGTTCTTGGCTTGATAAAGGTTCATTAATACGGGCCAAGTGTTCTAAAGCATACTTTGACTTTACTAAAACTTAATACTGACACAGATAAAACAAACATATGTTATTCATTTATCTATAGCTTATTATTATTATGATAAGCTATGCTTATAATAATAATAAGCTTTATTTACTCCATCTGTTACAATATTTTTTTTAAATATACTTAGTTATATATCAGATAGAGGCACGCGTTACTTTGCAGAAGTCCATCACAATGAAGGAACCAGAAGTTTAATTCGCTATAATCCGCGACAAAAGGAAGATGTATGTGATACAGTGATTTATATATTATGCAATTTTTTTTTTGTATTTTGTGCTCTTACCCTCAAAAATAAACAAATTGCGAATAGCTAAATTCTGGGCTATTTCAATTTTATACATTTTAAGAAAGTTTTGTTCTTTTCGATTCTCACGAAGAATATTTGGGCTCTTACATTAAAAAAAAAATTATGTATATAAATCACTGTACCACATACATCTTACTTTTGTCGCGGATTATAGCGAATTAAACTTCTGGTTCCTTCACTTAGTTATATGTTAGTTTTGTTAGAATTAAGTAAACATATTGAGAATTGAATAAATATTATCTATGGATTCCAGACATCAGATAAATGTTATTATTATAATGGGAGTAGATGGTAGTTGAGCCATTTTCATAGCTATCAAGACTTAAAAAGTTTATCAGTTTTAAGCTTTGCAGAGATTTGAAAAATGATAATGAAATGATGAAGTTGTGTACCTACCACGGTTAGAAACATGACGGGATATTTGTTCTGTTTGTTTCGGACCATAGTGCAAATATCCGGATTGAAACAGGAAAGGACAATCCGACGCTGGCCTGCATGTTTTAAAACTACTTCCAGCACCTGTAAATACAATAGGAATAAAACACACTTTACATGTTTATAGCAATATCTGAATTCTTGTCAACATTATTTATTTCAAAAACAGTCCAGCATACCCCATACATATAAATTAGGTTCCTACCTAATTAGTTATTACACTCTCATTTACACTCATACACAGAAATACCGCTACAGATATTATGTTTCACATTAAAATCACAGAATAAGCAATAGTACACCTGTACAGAAGTCTAACTCCGCAAACACGTTTTAATAAACAAAAGCTCTGGTAACGTCGTAATAAAAACCAATTCAGCTTGGACAGTGCTGTGAGTGAAAATAATTAGGTACGAAATTCTCTTTCTATCACGTAACTTTTATTCCTTCTGACGTGGCGCGCGTAGAGTTAGGGTTGACTTCTAATTTCTTTTAATGACTATGGGCCGGTAATCGGTTGCAATGATGACGACAATTACTTTAAAAAAATATAAGCACTGATAAAAATAGTAATATACGCCACCATTCAGTTATGAAATATCAATGAATATCTTACACTTGTATGCACCATGCCAGAGCTACGAGATGTAATCTACCCACATTATTCTTGGCAGACATATTTGCGAAAATTATAGTTTTTTAAACGACCAAATGCGATATTATATCATTTACTGATTTTCTTTGTTTAGTTATCCATACCGAGAACTTGAATAAAAGTCGGTAACATATAACTACAGTTCGCGCGCAATACTGGACTGATACGATCATACGAGTGCCGTGTAGACAGCAGTAGTTAAATATCTTACGTCACGTTACAAGTGAGCCTGCAGGCCTGATACTATCATGGATGTTTAGTTTACCTTGTCAACATAAGTGTTCATATCAAATGGGTTGTTTAGCTCAAAGGTACCATCTTCCAGCTCCATTGTCCACTTCAGTTCAATGTTAAAGCCTACATGTTCATCTAAAGTCTTCAATGCTTCTTCTAAAGTGGGGAAGGGTTGGTGCTCTTCTAAATCATCATCGAAAAACAAAATCTCATGGTTACGCCCCTCGACTAGGTGGTAAACCTGTAAGGATGATTATTGTGTTCATAAACAATCATGTTGTTTTATCTTTTCATTTATACAAATTAAAATGATACCTGTAGAATTATTTTACAATAAGTAAGTAAAACTATATTGCATTCTCCTTATAAAATCAACTATACTAGTGGTTCGCCCCGAACTGAGACCTCGCGGTATCCATAAAACGAATAAACTTTTACAGAGCCCCATCTATTGACATAATTGTGAAGTTCTGTTAAACTGACTGAATGCTGAAGCCCATTAAAAATTAAACAATTTCGTTTCCATATAATATTTATCTCTTAACATTAGCGCCATCTATTGACACCATTGTGAGGTTCTGTTAAAAATACTAAATCTCATTAAAAATTAAATAATTTCGTTTCCAATATTTATCTAATTTTAGTATTTGTTGTTCAAGTACAGGATATAATTCAAATAATTGATATAGTTTCAGTCTTAGCCTTTCAGAAAATTGAGAGTTCTGAGGTCAACTTTTAACGTTAGAAAATCACCACTTTGAAAGCCCCCCATTTCGTCAATTTTAGGGGAAAAATTTAAACAAAAATATTTTTAGACTCTATTCCTAATTATCTTTAAAATGATATACCACAACCATATTTAACGCTATAAAAAATATTTTACTTCGCATTCGCTTCTATGAGAGCCCCCCTGAAATAAAGATTTTTATAACTTTTTAAGCCATATTTGGCGGGAGGCCATCGGTTTACATATTATATTTATATTTGAAGTAATTACGTTCAGTAATTCAGAAGTTATAAGGCTCTGACAGACAAACGGATAGGGTTGCTAACATTTCATAAGCGAAATATTATTTTTCGGACTAAGCTATAAAAAAATATAGTACACTTCACAAAAATAGTATTTTATGGAATATTTTTGCGTACTATGTGCTTCTTCAACAGTATATAGTACGCAGACCCGAAATACAGTACAATACCAATAATAATAGTATTATAGTATGGTTGGCAACCCTAGGACGGACAAGTGCAAATTCACTCAAGTAGACTCAGAGACCTTCGCTTCGCTCGGTCAACTATACTTTAATCTATATATATAAAAAACGGTCAAGTGCGAGTCAGACTTACCTATGCACAAAGGGTTCCGTACCACACCACAATATAAAATCTTTTAGTAAAGAACAAAAAAAATCACAAAAGAAAAAAGATCAAGGACACGTAATCAGCTGTGAAAACACTGACTTACTTATACATATGTAAACACAAACTGACTTTCATCAATAAAATAAACTAACAATCTTTTATAAGAGTGTGGACCCCTAATTAGCAATTTTTCCTATACAGTCTTGTGCTGTAAGACCTTGCTTCTTGCCAAATTTCCTTATTCTAGGTCAACGGTAAATACCCTATAGATTTTGATTTATTGGTGAGTGTCAAAATATGTGGCACAAACATCTGTATCTTTTGATTGTGTTGACTTAGAACTTGATACCTCCACATGTTTCTTTGAAAAAGGTGGTTGACCGACACAGATAGGCAGACAGACAGACATATGGACAACAAAGTGATCCTATAAGGGTTCCTTTTTCATCTTCAGTTACAAAACCCTAAAAATTGTAACGCAATAAACAAATTAAGCTTAAACATAAATTAATACAGGGTCAGTAAGTTAAAAAGTATAATCATCAGCAACTAAAGAAAGAAACAACCTTGGTATTATGAATTAAATGATATCTCATGTGATGAACATATCTGGGGAATTTTACAATGAAAAAATAACAGCATACACTGTACAGTGTGGCTAGATCGCATGATACCTTCAGTTTCTGGAGGTGCTCCAAGGTCAAGTCTTTGACTGGCAATTCAAGCATCTCAGTGAAGTCAACCTCCTTCTTTCTTTTCATTGAAATACACACATGAAAATCATGATATATTACAGGTATCATGTCTTTACTGAGCTGCACATCAAATTCCAACATGTCTGCCCCACTGGCAGCTGCCTTTTTAAGGGAAGCTATTGTGTTTTCACGAATGGCATTTCCCCTGAAATGTTTAAAACTAGAGCACAAAACTACCAAGTCTCACCTGTATTATTAGCATAATTATACAAATCACTACTGATAAGAAATAAATATTAATATGATTAAGTTGCAATAAAATGTTGGAAAATCATTAACAAATGTACTTACTCTTTGGTTTTAAAACTAGCACCTAACCCTCTGTGCCCAACCTCCAGTCCTGTCCAAGTTGGATCCCAATGCTTTGCATATGACACATCCAAGCTACAGCTATCTTCCATCGGGCAAATTATCAGATACTCAAAATTAACAGTGCCTAGAGGTCTGTGTTTCACATTACATGTGACAGGCAATTCCAAACACCCTTCAGAAGGTTTAAACATATTGGGAAGGACATACGTGTATCCAATATGGTATGGAGGGTCTGCTATGGAAGCTCGAGTGCTATATGAGTAGAAATCTATCAAGTATGCAAGGCTCTTTGGGTTGGGGGCAAATACATTGACCAAGAGTACTCCGTCTGGTTTATACTCTCGACCAAACTGTTCTTGAGGCTGCAACTGGCAAAGAGTAGGGTCATTATCCAGAGTTGCAACTTCCACATACACACCCAGTGGAGTTTCAACATCCATCGTGTCTGTACTCAAAGATGAATCTTCTACATGAGGCTCTGTTCCAAAAGATAACTGCACAGGTGTAACTTTTATGTTCATGAGCCTGCCACCAAGTCGACTCTTCAATTTCAAAGGATTATTCATAAATTTAAACTGGACCAAAGTTTGTGATGTGAGCCATCCTCTATTGACCTTCTGTTTACCACCATATTCACCAAACACATCAGTAACTGGTACAAGAATATTTTCTTTGATGACTCTTGGGTGGATATGAGTTTCCCACCTGCGCACAATTATATCATTGCTCTCATCATTTATGAGACATATGGCATAGCGATAGAAAACATCACAAGTATTTGGAATGACTACAGTTTTCGTCCATAAGTCCTTTTCTGCTAAATAATCAAGTACCACACATTTCTTGTAATTCCATTCGCCGAGCTCGGGGGTGCTTCCCGTTATGACTACCTTTTCCTTGGGTCCAATGTTCGGCACGCATACACTGAATGCCCAGTCTTGAGATAGGATTTCTGGCTGTTCAGGTTGAGCTTTTAGGGACATTTTTCTAGGAACTATAATTTTCTGCTTTTTACGGTCCGTTAAAAAAAACCAACGTTGCATAATATGCTAAATACGGATATGTCTAATAGTTAGCCGAAGAAAATTTTGACAAAAATATGTTTCAAATCAATAAGAGATTACAATACATGGAAATATACCTCTGATACAACTCTACTTGATGAATTATTGATCTCTTAGTGATCTGTAGGTATGTCATTACCTGTGGTCATTACTCATTACCGACTGTGATCTGAATAAAGCTAAAAACACTCATCCTGAACGCATTAGAACGCGTTAGCAACCACCGACCAGAAAAAAAAGAAGACAGTCAAGTCCATAGATTAAAGATAGCTTACTAAAATGAAGCGCAGACGTTGGGGGAGGCAAGGAATATATATAATTTTGACCATTGTTAATTTATCTTGTGTCCCGCTTTCTCTCATTATATAATGCGTCTCCCCGACGTGACCTCTTTCTAATACTATGTACATATAGAACAAATCTAGAGTGGTGGGAGATCGGAAGCGGATGTAGTAACAAATTTTTTCTGGTGCGGCTCGGGGTTCGAATCGATAATTTAGAAAAACGGTATAATTTTGACAGCAATATTTTAATCGATACGTACCGGTTTTTTTACCGATTTTTGCTAATTACCGGTTTTTATATTTACTGGTAGCCATAAAAATAGATTTAATGGAAAAATAAAACAAAATCGGGATATTTATAATAATAAGAATTTTATTTCAATAATTTACCACCGGTTCGGAAAGCAGTCTACTGAGAAGAACCGGCAAGAAACTCAACAGCTTTTATTTTTTAAATTTTTATTACAAAATACATAGCCACTCCTCATTAAAAAAACCGTATGTGTACAATTCACACGGCAGAAGTGAAACTTCATAAAAGTTGCCTATCAGAGCATCAAAATCACATTCTCTCGCAAGCTAAATCCCATAATGAATATGTTTTTATGTTTTAGTGTCGCTTTTTCGTTTCATCGAATTTACAAATCGCAACGATTATAGAGAAGTTTCACTTCAATAATAATCTTTATATAAAAGCGAAATACCACTCACTCACTCACTGACTAATCACGATATCTCAGGAACTATAAAGCGTACAGACTTGTTTGGAAGGTAGATTCCTTCTATGGTGTAGACGCCAGCTAAGAAAGGGTTTTGAGAAAATCCACCCCTAAAGGGTTAAAATAGGGGTTGGAAGTTTGTATGAAAGTCCTTTGTTTTTGAAGTTAGAGACTTGAAAATAGGCAATTAAGTTAATAGTTATAAATAATAAAAACCTGTATAAGCAATTTTACGAAAACGTACCCCAATAGGGGTGAAATGGGGGTTGGAAGCTTACATAAGGGTTCCAAGTTTTTGAAGTAAGAGGCTTGAAAATCGGGATTTAGGTTATTAGTTTTAAGTTATAATAAACTGTATAAGCAATTTTAGGAAAATCTACCCCACAGAGGGTGAAATGGGGGTTGTAAGTTTGTATGAAAGTCCTATGTTTCTGAAGTTAGAGACTTGAAAATCGGGATTTAGTTTAATAGCTTTAAATAATAATAACCTGTAAAAGCAATTTTACGAAAATCCACCCCAAAAGGGGTGTGAAAGGGGGGTGAAAAGTTACATACAAATTTAATGATTTAATGACTTTGAAGTATAGACATGAAAATCAGCATTTAAGTTATCAGTTTTAAACAATTAAAAACCTGCATAAGCTATATTAAAAAGCGTCTATAGATAGGCTCTTTGCAGCGGGAAAATTTCATTATCTCATAAGAAATGAACAATTATACGCGAAAGAAGTCGCGGGCGACCTCTAGTATATTATAATATACAAAATTTCAGCGATATCAAAGAGTAATATTTTGAATTTTATTCTTTGTTAACACTGAAATTTTGTACCAACTGCAGTCGCTGATTAGATTTCTAACAATAGGCATGATGACAGTAACCAAGAATCAATGAAATTATGAATTTATCTAATAAAATTGGATTCATGGATTATAAAAAACGTAGTCATTTTTCTATTTAGAGTGAGATTGCTATTTATTTTGATAAAATAAAACAATAAAATACAGCAATCCGCCATATTGGTTAAAACACCAAGAAGCGAATGACGTCACAATTGTTTGTTTTCGAGTTTTGACAATCACACTATTGTTTACTGCACACTGCACAGTTTACATTGGCAAGAACAATAGTGACGTCACAAACGACGCCATGACACCGCCGAGCGTTTTAGCGTGAATTTTAAAATTTAAATTTCAAATGCCAATTTTAGATACCAAAACTTATTTTTCTTCTGAAATAAGGTATTTTTTCGAAATAGTAGATACTTCCGAACATAATCTGACCATTTTTCAAAATCAGTCATCATGCCTATTCTGTTCTGTTACTACAAAACACAGTTAACTTCTTCACAGCCTTATGACGATTTTAAATTCTAAATAAAGCAATGATGAAAGTGATTACATAAATAGCCATTATAATATCAAGATCTATTCATTCTTATCAAGACCTCGACTGTGAACAAGGGGAAAGTTTTAACAATTTTGAAAATAATGTACGCCTAATGTACCCTCTCATAACCTGTTAAGCTTCGAGGTGATAGGTAATCAACGAAGGTAATGCATAAAATTTAATCTGAATTGGAAAAAAATTGTAGAAATTAAGGAAAAAAAAATTGGCAGTCATAGGGACTGCCGGTAGTAGTGAAAACGAATATTGAAATATTTTTTTTCTAATTAAAAAATAAATTTAATAATTATAAAATAATTTCAAATATAAACTTAACTAAGAGATTAAAGTTTAATTACGAATGTCCTATATTATTATACTTAAGACCTTTTTTCTTAAGAAGAACGGTGTCGATTTCACGTTTTCCACATTTTTACCCCCTACCAAAAGTGCTCAACGCGCCTAAAGAAGTTTTCACTTCAAAAATACTTAAGAAATCTTGCCCTTTTAGATTAATACTAGCTAATGCCCGCGACTACGTCCGCGTGGATTAAGGTTTTTTGGTTCCCGCGGGAACTCCTTAATTTTCCGGGATAAAAAGTAGCCTATGTGCTACTCCAGACTATAATCTATCTCTGTGCCAAATTTCAGCCAGATCCGTTCAGCCGTTGGCGCGTGATTGAGTAACAAACATCCATACATCCATCCATCCATCCATATATCCATCCATACATCCATCCAAACTTTCGCAAGATATTTAATGCACCACCTCTGGTATACATTTGAAGCGCGGAATTACCTATGCAATGCACAAAAAAAAACATCTAGCGGTTCGCGAGCTTTGCTTTCTAGCACAGAAACCAACAAAATTAAGAACATGAAATTGTTGAAACCATTACCTCAAATACAATCTACTATGTACAATCAATTACCTACAATAAAATAAATTACAGACCTGTTTCATTTATGATAAAAATGTGATACTACAACATTGCAAGCTAATTATTAGAAAGTTAAAAACAATAACAATAGAAGAATTTCACATAAAATCTGTAGCAACCAACTACCTAGGTATATCATAAAAAAATTGTCCAAATCAATAATATGTGCATAAATACTTTAAGCATGCAAAATTTACATCAAACAGTTTTATAAAAAACTTGGTTGCTACAGTAGAGCAACTTGATCAACAAGAAATATTATTTCAACACTATTGAGAATGGAAACGGCAACGTTGACAGCTAAAGATAGTAATCGATATTAATATTATAAATGCGAAAGTGTGTCTGTCTGTCTGTCTGTCGGTCTGCTACGCTTTCACGGCCCTATTCAACCGATTTTTATGAAATTAGGCATAAGGATAGTTTGTACGCTAAAGAAGGACATAGGTAGGCTTGTTTAAGGAGTTCCCACGGGAATCTAAAAACCTTAATCCACGCGGACAATTCCAAAACAGTAAATTGACAAACATACAAACACACTTAAATAGTATACGGATATCAATGACTTTGGCGTCGTGCAGTTCTCTAGCTAGCGCCCTTAGTTACTTTTGTCCTTAGCATATCTTCCATTTCCATTCCTTTTTGTCTAGAATCTACATTGTGCATTCTTCTATTGAAGTTAATACACCATTGTCTAACTTGCATTCTAATCACAAATAGCCAAAAGGCTTTCAAAAAATCTGATTTATGCTCATGGCATATTAAAAAAGATGTATATAAACATTCAAATTTATTGATTAAATCCGTGTAAATGAAAACTTTACAAATTTTTGGCAATGTTTGTTCAATTATATAATATACAATGCCAAACCAAAGACAAGAGATTATTGAATGGGTAATATAACTTCTTATTACTTGAGTCATATTCTTTCAATTCTATCAAAGAATGAAATGGTTCAATTTCATTGGACAATAGTGTACTTTTACAATTCTGACAATCACCACAATTAAGCTTTGGAAATAAATGTTTGCAAATTGCACCAGCAATATAAGACACAGCTTGAGTTTGGAAAACGTTTTCTGAAGGAATACAATTTTCAATGAAATTAAAATTTTCACAAAAAGTATAACAACTTTACAACATCAGAAGTAAAGTTGTTATACTGAATGTCTAATTTTGGTCTATTAATTAAACGACTAAAAGTACCCAGCATCTTATCATTATCGGCGGTGCAATTGCATACAAAGATTGTCCAGTCGTTATATTATTGATTAACAATGTTTTGAACAATGAAACAAAATTATGACAGTCAGGATGTGTGCTAGCACCACCCTGACCTCTTATTTGAGAGAAAAAAAAATCCAGAGGATCCTGGTTCAGACTTAAGAATTTAACACCTAGAATTTTTATTAAATCTGCCCAAAGATGCTTAACAGTTTTTATATCATGAATGAAATTTCGTAACGAGATCGGGTTACTTTCTCTAGAGTCTGTAGCGTCAAATTTCATTGATTGTAATTTCTTCAATGCGTTATTCCAAAACTCTAAATGAGTTGAATTTAAGGACAAAGAATTACATAATTCACTTCTAGTATGGCCAGAACAGTTCAAGCTGTCGAACAAATCGTTTATGAATACGATAACCTCTGCTGTGAAAAAGCCATTATCAATGTTAATATCTGGAACACAATAATTATGAACTATTTGCCGATCTTCATATGCCGTCATCTTCATCGTCAAGGCAGTGGACACCGTTCTGCTGAAGACTTGCGCAGCTAATTTGACCTGTAAAGTAGAAAGTTGCAATTTGATTAAAATTGAAAAAAAAGCAGAAATATCAATATTGAAAGCAGCGATAGCCTACTTCAGCCTACTAGTCGGGGTCTGGGATTTGATCCCCACATCTAACTTTTCAGAGTTTTGTTTTATGCATGCCTACAGGTTCTCCATAACAAAGGTTTGTGAAGTCTAGGTTTGTTAGACCTACGCTTGGCCCACATGGTACACAACTAATATTCAATTTATTATTAACTAGATGATTCCCGCGACTTCTTCTGCGTGGACCAAGTTTTTTCAAGTAGCCTATGTCCTTCCCCGGGATATAACCTATCCCTGTACCAAATTTCATCAAAATCGGTTGAACAGATGGGCCGTGAAAGCGTAGCAGGCAGACAGACAGACAGACAGACAGACACACTTTCGCATTAATAATATTAGTATGGATTTGATGCAGCAACATTGAAAAATTCTATTAATTATATTATACTGGATTTATTATTATATTAGATCATATCCACGTGGATTAATGTTTTTCATTCGAACTGTGGGAATTCTTTCATTTTCAGGGATAAAAAGTAGCCAATGTCTTGCCCCAGGACAACCTACCTATGTACCAAATTTCATCAAAATCAGTTAAACAGATGACCCGTGAAAGCAGATTTGTAATATTAGTATGGATTTTAAATATACTTGCCTTCATCTTGTCATAAGAACTTGGATTAATATGTTTATCTGTCAATTTGGTAGTTCTTGCACGGCCCCTTGCTCCATCTGAAGCATACAGGTTCACAATGAACTTCCACTCAGCACGCTTAGTTCCAATCAGCAGGGGTTCTTTCTGGAAATTATTGCGAAAACATTTGAGTAGATGTGGAACATCATACATATGGTATAACTTATATTTCTTGTCAATCCTATAATGAAAGATATTTGGATCTCCGTTGCCATTACGAAGTATTTCTTCCCGTGTGTCAGCTATTAATGAATTTATTGCAGCAACATTGGCCGAGCCTTGATCTGATACTGTACATCTCAATATAAATCCTGTTTTAAACATTGCTACAATTATCTCTTTTAAGATATTTTTCAATTTTAAAGTTTTTACTCCATCACGAACAAAATAAAAAGCTATTGGTATTTTCCAAGATGAAAAAATACCACGCAACATAAAAACTAAAGCTTTGTCAGCAACATTACTAGTGCGTTCACCACCTCCTAGATCTTCAAAACCTTCAATGACCCCAGTATGAAAATTAAAAAACAAATTTTTATTGATTGCCATTTCATTAAACATCAATACACACTGCAACCCCATTGAATTTTGGTTCTTAGCTGCATCTGCCAAGTGTTGAAATATAAATTCATTAATACCTGGTCTCAATGGGATGTCACTTATCATAGAGCCTATAGTAGTTTTACTTGGTAACTGTAACCCGTGTTTTTGTAAGAATCTGTAACATTTTGGACTCAATTTATATAAAGAAACTGCAAAAACTTTTTCATCATCTGTGTATCTCGAACCTTTTACTTTTACACCAGTTAATCTTAATTGTGAGTCCAATAATATTTTTCCAAAATTACTCAGAAGAGGATACTTTTAAATGAACAGTTTTACTACAGTTTTATTTTAATTTATTATATCTCAGAGTCATATTCCTCAACTTCATTTTTAACATTTGATTTCCCACACGTAGCTTTTGCTTACGAGAGGTCTCATTTTCACCTAACCGAACTCTGGGAACTAAATCTGACTTAACACGTGTCTTATGACGTCTAGAATGTGATTTTACATGTACCGGAGTGCTCTGTAAAGCAGCAATATCAGAAGGCATGGAATAAGATGGAATAGGGCTCAGTCGAGTCGCAGTTGGCTCTAATAAATCAGGTTCAGTATTTTCATTACTTATAGCCTCACATAGGACTTGCTCGTTTGTAGGTACAACAGTCTTGTTGTTACAATCAGGTTCAGTAGGATTTGTACTTATTTTAGAACTCTCACATCACACATTGGACTCATTTGTAGGGGCAACAAAAGTCTTATAGTTACAATCAGATACAGAATTACCTCTTTTTGAGAAGACTTTGTAATGTGGGACTTGATCATTCTTAAATGGATCAGACTGTTTAGTGCATCGAAATAGAATGGGTACTAAAATTCTACATCAATGGCTTATTTATTGCAAGCGAGGAGACTGATAGGATCTGATTTAGAACTCCTCCTTACCTGATTGTATATGAAATACTTCTAAAAATGAACTTCACATAGGTTTGTTTTGCAAGTTCAAGCAAGGGATTGCGTCTGATGTTTAATGATTTTAACCAAGATGATCCAAAAAAAAAATGTGAACTTTTTTTCCTTCATCCTAACATTTTAAATGGACTTACCAGGATATTTGCGGAGAAATGGAGATCCAATTAACCACACCTTTCACCTACATTCATTTGTAAACTGTACCATGCGTAAATTGAAGGTGTTTTAACACCCAGGAACACAATACCGCTTCATCGTGGATAAATTAAGTATTTCAGCACTTGAAAATTTTAACAGTAAAACTCGTAAGTATGTAAGATCATATTGCAGCAGAATACCAAGCATATAACATACTAGGTATACATATCTAAAATAAAACAAAATAGAATCAAAATAAAATCACTCTTTTGCAACTTTGAAATTCTCCCACAAAAATTACAATTCTCGCAACAGAAAAATTGCTTTGCTTTGAACGCCATGTTTTTTATTTTCATATTAGCTGGCTGGCTTCTTATTGGCAGATAAAAAAAAATGGTTGCTTTCTTATTGGCTGGTTTAAAATTCATTCAACCAATTAGAATTTAGTTTTGTTAGAAAGGGATGGCGCCGGTTATGCCATACAAAATGACCGGGACAGACTGATACATCTGCTTGACCCTCGAGTTTGCATGGCTTGTTAGCAACGCATTAGCATTCAGTGTTGCCAACTCGGATTTTGAAAAAGGCGTAGACCACATTAGAAAAATACGTAGATTTAGTAAAAATTTCGGAGGAAAAGTTCGTAGATCTACGTACTTTTTTTTTCAGAGAAAAAGCAAGGGAGTAAAACTACGTTTTGTTATACGATTTATTCATTATCATCAATTTCAGCCTCAGGCAAATGAAACTTATACATATATTTCTACTTTTTTTCTTTTTCCCACGACTTTGAGTATTTTTGTTCGTAATGAAGTTTTTTTAGTTTTTTTAGTAGGAGTAGCAATATTCCGCTCTTCGTCACTGTCACTGATTGTTTCCATATTTAGATGAAACATGAAAACGAAATCACTAAACAAAACAACTTCAACTTCGAATCCGTTTGAACTTTGAAATTTGAATTTTGAATATTAAAAAGGCTACATTATGTTTCTGACAGTGACACTAGTCACAGGTTCTGCAAAGCGAACGTTCCGTTTTACACAGTCATTAGAGGTAATGCTGTAATTTTGTAAAACGAAACTGTTTTTTTAAATAACATTTTCACGAATGGAAAGGAAATTGAAATTATGTCCATTCAGCCTCAAAAGCTATATTCGTTTACAAATTTGTACAATTTGATAAAAATACGTAGATTCAGGAACTGAAGTTCGTAGGTTTGCACGAAAGGCCTAAAGTTAGTAGATCTACGTAAAAAGACGTACATAGATGTGGGAACGCTGTTAGCATTAGCAAGTAGCAACTTTTCACGCAAATGTTCAAAGACAAAATTTTCAAAAAGCAAACAAAAAATCCGCAAGCAGCAATCATTGGTTTTTAGAACAGCACAAAAGTACTCTCACTCTGTGGAACAGCACCTCTCTAGTCTATAGTGTATTATCTATGACAGCACCGACCAGAAAAATAAGTTTAGTTATTGGTTTAGTTTAACGGCTCGGCTCTGGATTCTAATCCTTCTGAGACTGATCGACATCCATCGCGAAACTAAGGGTACCTATGTTCCGAAATACACTGTGCGCACTGTAAGGTGTGACGTCAATGTAGTATACTGCGAAATCGTTCCTTTATAGTTAGCTATACTGGTCACTGTTTAAAACGGAACGCAGCCAGCACTGAGAGCATCTTACCTCGAAAACGCCAGTGCTCACAGTACAAAAATGGCGACGATTTATGACGTCATATATTACCCTAGGATACTGCGGCAGTCCATAACGGGACGAATTTCTCCCCAGTAAGAGCACTGAACAGTGCTCTCAGTGTATATCGGAACATATACTTATTGCCACAGAGTACATTATATATTACTTTGATTAGGTATTTACAGAAGGATGTGCCCTAACATATTTAAATTGAAGCTTCCTATAACCTTAAAATGGCCCATGGGCGGAGCTTAATGCGGGCATTAGGGCTGAAATTATCGATACCTTTGATTATGTCGATACTTATATACTCGATATAAAATTAAAAAAAATATAATTAATGAATAACTAAACATAATTTTTGAAATACACTAGTATTCGTATTTTATAATGAACAAGCTGATGCCCGCGACCCCGTCTGCGTGAATTGAGGTTTTTTGTAAGAAAAAATTTTGTATGAAAAAAAATTTTTTTACTCATCGTTTCGTATAGAAGACAAAAATTCATTCGGAGGAAAAATACGGAGAGAGCTGATGATTGAGGATTTCGAAGACGGATGAAGAGCACAGCCAGGGTATTCAAGATAGGTGGGGTGTGCTCGACCAAATGTAACTCGAAACTTCATCCAATTGACAGTGTGCTGAAAAAAAATTCAAAATGGCGGATTTAAGATGGCCGCCATACAAATTTCGTCGGTGTCTATCTCGGAGAGTATAAAAGATGGAAGAGTGGTTTCTTGGCAAAAGATGATCAGGACATGAAGGTCAACTTGATGAACAGGAAAAAATGGCGGAATTTATTTTTCCATAGAAAATGTATGGCGAATATTGAAGAGGCTTACAAGTGTAGAACTATGCAAGACTTTGATGCGGTTTTTTTACAAGATTTGTTCTGTATGGAAGAATTGTCGGTTTGCTGTTAGGAAAGCCAAGATGGCGAAGTTCAATGGCACCCAAAGGTACCCGATCGTCAGTAGTATGATATTGATATTAATCAACTAAGGAAGGTTTCTTTGTGTTTTTACTTCAACAGTCTCTTACACTGTATGCATGTCTGCAAAGTTTATTTACATTAAAAGGCCCTTTTAGATATTTAAGGGGTCTCTGTTTTATGTTTTCTTATGAGAATTTTTTTTACGTCTGTTGGATGCGTGGCACTCTGGCGCTTCCACTGTGCTCGCTAGCATAGCAGTGTGTTGTTTACTTCAGAACACGTAGGCAGTAAACACTAGGATAGAAGGAGAGCAAGTAAGTAGACAGTGGGCCGCGCGGTCTACGCGGGCGGGTGCGATTCCATTTCAAAATTTGTTTTTAAAGAAGAACTCTCCATAATTTTTCGGAGAAAATATATTTTGAGGTTTTTATTTCAGAAAGTACCTATACTAAATGGAAGAGTGGAGTGAAAGTACCTATACTAAATCGTTAAGGGATCAACGCACAGCCTAAACCGCTGGGGTTAGCAACTTGAAATTTTGACAGTAGGTTCCTTTTGTGACTTAGGCGCTCAAAAAGGAAAGATTTCTAAAAAATTACACTCCTACGGGGGTGAAATAGGGGGTGAAATTTTGTATGAAACTCCGGGTTGGCACTGAGAATTTCTTAATTGAAAAACCCAATTCCTAACTTTTATGCCCGACCGGGAATCGAACCCAGGACCTCATGATCCGCAGTCGACTATGCTAACCACTAGACCAACGAGGCAGTCAAAAATAGTAATTAGTTAAAATGATACATAATAACTGCAATGAAGGGACCAAAAACCACTTAAATAGACACTGTAATTTTCGAATATGAGACACCATCCCGGAGATCGGGGGTCTTAATCACAAGGTTATCATCGCTACAGCCTAAAATGAGTTTGGCAAAATTATAAGTAGAAGCTGACTGTTCAATTTCATCTCTCTACCCCTCTGAGTGAGAAACAGTAAGAGTGATATGAAATTTTAATTTTATCGATACTCAATTTATTTGTAAACAATACAATCCCCACACTATATAAACACTCAAACAAAAACTAATGAAATAATCCAAATTATCGGGGATAGCGAAAAAATTGACGTGTTTTGGATTCAGTAAAGAAGAAACTAAGCTTTAATTAGTTGAAATAACTTAAAATACTCGCCACAAAAAGAAAAATAAAAACAACTATGTTACTCACTTAAGAAATGAAATTCCTGGGCGTTTTACAATACTATTATTATGACACCCCACAACTGAGCACTTCACCATTGTTGATTACACAAAATTGCATAAAACTAAGCAAAAACACATAAAAATATTATGAAAATATTCACAAAACTGGTAATTAGCCACAACCAAAACACCGGAAGCAATACAGACGCCATTTAAAGGTTATAAAAAAATTGGCTTCAATAGCAAAATTTGATGACGTCATATGACAATTGCCTGACACGTTCACGCAATAACATAATACACCTGTCTCATTCTAAAAACGTAGCTTTCAATAAGTAAGAATAGTCAAAACATAGTAGTACATGTTTTATTAACAAAATGCATCGTATAACTATACTTGAGTAAAAAGTAACACATCCATCTCTATATACCTAATCAAAGATATATTACGGGTACTTATTGCTCTACAGTTTATGATCAGCGACTACCCTTTCGACTACCTACCGAATACCGATGCCTACCGACCACCCGACTAGCGAGTGCTTAAAGTCAAATTATGTATCCCGCTTAATGATGCCCCCCGATTGTGTTTGGCATAAGGAAGTCGTAATCGTTTGTGAAACGTATAATTCGACCTTTTCAAGGATTGAGGATTTCATAGAAGCCTGCACATCAAAATACGTGTATGAACTTTTCAAACAGTTCGAGTAATACGTTTTAAGTTGTCAAATGATAATGTTTTCGTGAACTACGAGCTCAGTTTTGAATGAAGCACCGAAGCAGCTAACGTATTATAATAATAATCTTGTAATGCTGTTGGATTCCCTGTTAACATGAACCAGATGATATCATGCAATTTAGGCCTTATCTAAAACTATCTAAATTTACTTACGCCCTGAAAGAAATAAAAAAATCAACGCGCACAGAAGCGGCAATGTTGGCATACTACTCTTATGCAAATGCTTGGCTGAGCTATGGTGTAGTATTGTGGGGAAACAGCACAAATGCACCAGAACTATATATACTGCAAAAAATGCATACGAATAATAAAAAACTTAAAGAATCGGGAAAATTGTGTACCTCACTTTAAATCACTATACATTCTAACCCTGCCATACTAGAATACATACTAGAATCAGCTAAATTTCTAAGGAAACAACCGCAAAACTTTAAAAAACTAGAGGACCTACCGCGACATTACCAACTAAGACCCACGTTAAAAAATAATATGATGATTCCAAGTTCCAACCTAAGTATCCACAGTACCCACAGACCATACAACCAGTTGACTGAGCATAGCGGGCCGCCTCACCGGCCAAACGTTAGCAGTATGACTGCTAACGCTACGTTTTGTGCCTAAAGTCGCGCTCAGTCCGTATTCGACAGTGCTCGGGAATTGATCGAGAAAAAAGACGAAAAATATGCCTCTTTGCAGCATTAAATGGTGTGGAAAGAGAAGCAATACCTCCAGCTATGCAAAGGATGGGATAGCATTTCCTAATTAAGTGTAGTTAAGTAATAATAAATAAAAATCATTAATACGCATAAAAATAATGTCTTTCAGTTTTTCTTTGTCTTTCACATGTAGTTCTACATATCTCCGTCTCTTCCACGCAATGCCCAGTGTAACCTGTGCAACTATCGATAAGTTATATCGATAGTTGAATGCCAATAAATTAATTTATTTAGTAATTCCGAACAATTCTGAAGTAAAAGAGCAGGTTAAAGGTTTATTATTTATTTGATTGTTTACTACTAATATTAAAAAGTTTCTGTTGAAAACTTAAGTTCTTTAGTATACATACTAATCCATACTAATATTATAAACGCGAAGGTGTGTCTGTCTGTCTGCTACGCTTTCACGGCCCATCTGTTCAACCGATTTTGATGAAATTTGGTACAGGGATAATTTGTATCCCGGGGAAGAACATAGGCTACTTTTTATCCCAGAAAATGCAAAGGTTCCCGCGGGAATCAAAAAATTTATCTGTTCAACCGATTTTAATGAAATTTGGTACAGGGGTAGGTTGTATCCCGGGAAATTCAAGAGTTCTCGCGGGAATCGAAAAAACTTGGTCCACGCGGATGAAGTCGCGGGAATCATCTAGTATTGTATAATAATGCAAAAAAGAAGCGCCTAAGAAATAATTTCAAGATTAAAATAAGTGTCAGTATAATCAAATAAATATTATAAATGCGAAAGTTTGGATGGATAGATGTATGGATGGATGGATGGATGTATGGATGGATGTTTGTTACTCAATCACGCCAACAGCTAAATGGATCTGGCTGAAATTTGGCACAGAGATAGATTATAGGCTGGAAGAGCACACAGGCTACTTTTTATCCCGGAAAATTAAGAAGTTCCCGCGGGAACCAAAATAACCTCAAATGGATGTTTGTTACTCAATCACGCCAGAACGGCTGAACGGATCTGGATGAAACTTGGCACAGATATAAATTATAGTCTGGACTAACACATATAGGCTACTTTTATCCTGGAAAATTAAAGAGTTCCCGCGGGATTCACAAGTCGCGGGCATTAGCTAGTGTTGATCATAAATTAAAACCATCCATCCATCTGCATTAAAGTTAAAACTAACGGCTGCATCCAAATGCGCTTTATTGAAAAACTAGATGATTCTCGCGACTTCGTCCGCGTGGTTTAGGATTTTATGATTCCCGCGGGAACTTTTTAATTTTCCGGGATAAAAGCCTGTGTCCTTCCCCGGGATATAACCTACCCTGTACCAAATTTCGTAAAAATCGGACATTATAGAAGAAGAATAAACTGATATTAATCCATACTAATATTATTATTATTATTAATTAATTATCATCAAATAAATATTATAAATGCGAAAGTTTGTATGGATGGATGTATGGATGTTTGTTACTCAATCACGCCCCAACGGCTGAACGGATCTGGCTGAAATTTGGCACTGAGATAGATTATAGTCTAGAATAGCACATAGGCTATTATTTTTATCCCGGAAAATTAAGGAGTTCCCGCGGGAATCAAAAATAATTATCTCTTCATTCGACTTTGATGAAATTTGGTATGAAATTTGGTTTATTGAAAGACGCGGCAGATCCTAGAACTCGATTGCAGCGCCCCCTATTGGGTTCAATTGTGAATATAAACCATTCCGGGTCCGACTAAAAGACACAAAAATTTCCATCAGAATCGGTCCAGCCGTTTTGAAGTGATGCGAGAGTATACATGCGGCATTTAAAAAAAATTAAACATATAAATTATACATAATTATCAGATAATCCGTAGGTACTAGGTAATATTTTAAACGTATGTAAGTATGGATGTATGGATGTTTGTTACTCTTTCACGCAAAAACTACTGAACGGATCTGGATGAAGTTTGTCACAGATATAGATTTTATTCTGGAATAACACAAAGGCTACTTTTTATCCCGGAAAATTAAAGAGTTTCCGCGAGAACCAAAAACCTTAATACACGCGGACGAAGTCGCGGGCATCAGCTAGTTATCTATAATCATACATAATATGGTGGTATTTTGCTGTTTGAATAAAATGATTTGTATTGATTTTCCTATACTGGTAATATATACCTATTAGACTTTATCGATATATTTTCTGTCGCGCAGCGGGCAGCCCAAGTGCTGCGGTAACATATATAACTGTGTATAGTTGATCTTGAGCCAGCCAATAAGAAATCCCATTATTACCCCGTCCCCCGCCAGAAAGTGGTGAGTTGTGTTTCAAAGCGAAAATTAGCCTATTAGCTCTCAATAGGTTTACTACTCGGTGACAGTACCGGTTCTAACCCGATGTGTGTGAAAAATAATAGGATTCCGGACCACATCAAATCTTTGGAGAGTAATATTGTATTATGAACATTGATGTAGATGTAATATAATAAGTCTATGATTATGAACTATTCTATTGACATTATGTAAATTACTATAAGAATTGTATTGGAATGCAAAATAAATGAATATGAATAAATACCCTTAAAATAGCTTGCCTATGAAAATCCTGAGTAAGTGTGTCATAGACGTCTTATTATATTACTTGGAAACACTGGTTCCGTGCTAGTTCCTGATTATTTAAGAGATGGCGCTGATTTTGAACCGTGACAAATTTTTGTTCGCACGGCCATATCTTGTCGTTTACATCAATGAAGTGTCATAGACTTATTATATTACTAGAAGTGTGTATTTTTTATTCATTTCAATATACCGCTCAAAATAGGTGCCAATTAGGGGGCCATCATTTTAGTAAAAGCTTGACGGATTGGAACCGCTTGAGTTATATATGAAAATAAAGATAATTTTATAAAAAACGCGCTGGTATAACATTGTCCACAATAAACATGTAAAAAAATAATAATTGCATGAAAATCCTTTCCAGACTCTTTTTAAATTAATGAATTTTTCATTAATTTAAAAATAGTCTGGAAAGGATTTTCCACAGATTTTCATAGGCAAGCTATTTTAGGATTATTTATCTATTATTAAATAAAAATAAAAAGTAGGTTTCATATGGTTAACATATCGGTGAAGGTCATTATGTATAGCCGGCTCTCATACCATGTTGGGCACAATGGTCGATTGTGCCCAGCAAATAAAAGTGATACTCTTTGCAGGACAAGAAAATATTTTCTCGCTCTCTCACTTCGCATCAGCGTATGTATACTCATTACGCTTACTCGTGGTATTATTATTACAATGTGTCTCTATCCCTATTCTTACCCTATTTGCCAAAGTTATGTTATCCGTATGTTATCCGAAAGGGAAGTAAATATTATGTTTATGGTATGGAGGGTAGAGATAAGGAGTAACATCTCATAAAGGAGAAAAGTTGATGTCCAGTGGTTGCTATTTAAATAACAGTTCAAAAACCTTCCACAGTGGCGCTGGTGTAGGCAAAGGGTATGGTATGAATGTAGCAATAGGCATGATGACAGTAACCAAGAATCAATGAAATTCTTAATTTATCTAATGAAATAGGATTCATGGATTATAAAAAACGTATCTATTTTTCTATTTCGAGTGAGATATTATTATTATTAAATTTTAATAAAATAAAACTATAAAATACAGCATCCGCCATATTGGATAAAACACCAAGAAGCGAATGACGTCACAATTGTTTGGTTTTGAGCTTTGACAGTCACACACCTACCCTACCCCAGCCCGCAAAATAATAGCATTATTTATAAAAAAAATACTAATCGATAGGGTTTTAATAGCTCAACTCAGATAAGTAATCCTTCGGATTTGCTCACCCTTAATTTTTAAGTTAAAAATTGTAATTTTGGAGCAGAAAACGTAACAAGTAAGACTCAATTTAAGTAAGCATTTTTATTATTCATCAATTTTTGTATATTGTTTTAGTGAGTAAAATAATTCAAGACCGAAAAATTTTTTTTGTAGTAATTGAATTTCCTTTTATTTTTATATTTACATATTATATGCTTTTTGAAAAGCTCTGATACTATTGATTTTTATCAAATTCAATTACTACAAAAAAAATCTTTTGGTCTTGAATTATTTTACTCCCTAAAACAATATACAAGAATTGATGAATAATAAAAATGCTTACTTAGATTGAGTCTTACTTGTTACGTTATCTGCTCCAAAATTACAATTTTTAACTTAATAATTAAGGGTGAGCAAATCCGAAGCATTACATAGCTGAGTTGAGCTATTAAAACCCTATCGATTAGTATTTTTTTTATTGAGAATGCTATTAAGTCACGTGACCATCACGTGACCTTCCGTAGAGCCTCCCCGAATCTTATAATTCGGGAACTTGTTTTGGATAGCAAATAGTACTTTGCACGCTTTATTTTTAGCGCTCATGCGCATATCATGAATTCAACTCGGTACGACTATTTTTATTTAGGTATTTAATAATTAAGAAAGGTGGAGCTGGTAAAAATAAAACTTGAGCAATTAAATACGCGACGTGATCAGTTTTTTACGACTGTGAGCAGTTCCGTATATTGCATATATTATAAGATAATATGACCGTTCAAAGATACAAATTTCTAATTTTTGTTTTTATTTTTAACTTAAAAATTAAGGGTGAGCAAATCCGAAGGATTACTTATCTGAGTTGAGCTATTAAAACCCTATCGATTAGTATTTTTTTATAGAACTTTGCACGCTTTATTTTTAGCGCTCATGCGCATATATCATGAATTCAACTCGGTACGACTATTTTTATTTATTTAATAATTAAGAAAGGTGGAGCTGGTAAAAATAATACTTGAGCAATTAAATACGCAACGTGAGCAGTTTTTTACGACTGTGAGCAGTTCCGGATATTGCATATATTATAAGATAATATGACCGTTCAAAGATACAAATTTCTAATTTTTGTTTTTATTTTTAACTTAAAAATTAAGGGTGAGCAAATCCGAAGGATTACTTATCTGAGTTGAGCTATTAAAACCCTATCGATTAGTATTTTTTATAGTACTTTGCACGCTTTATTTTTAGCGCTCATGCGCATATCATGAATTCAACTCGGTAAGACTATTTTTATTTATTTAATAATTAAGAAAGGTGGAGCTGGTAAAAATAAAACTTGAGCAATTAAATACGCGACGTGATCAGTTTTTTACGACTGTGAGCAGTTCCGTATATTGCATATATTATAAGATAATATGACCGTTCAAAGATACAAATTTCAAATTTTTGTTTTTATTTTTAACTTAAAAATTAAGGGTGAGCAAATCCGAAGGATTACTTATCTGAGTTGAGCTATTAAAACCCTATCGATTAGTATTTTTTTATAGAACTTTGCACGCTTTATTTTTAGCGCTCATGCGCATATATCATGAATTCAACTCGGTACGACTATTTTTATTTATTTAATAATTAAGAAAGGTGGAGCTGGTAAAAATAATACTTGAGCAATTAAATACGCAACGTGAGCAGTTTTTTACGACTGTGAGCAGTTCCGGATATTGCATATTGTTACACGAAGGCAGGAAACTCTTGTAAATAATACACACAGATGATGCTTCGTATAGTATACTTCCACGTTCGGTGATTTCATGTGTTATTAAGTACATATAATGCGATTTAGTTAACCCGAAACACCAATCACAATTACTGGTGACAATAATAATTACACTTTCACTAACAGATAAAGAATGACTCAAGTACCGCCAAGCGATCTTATTTATAGAAGACACATTTAGTTTATTGACGTTTTTGTCATGATATTATATTTCTTGATTCAATTGAAAGTCAAATGAGCTCTTATTATTCATAAACGCTAACAGCTCGGCCGTCCTGTTTAGACGAGTCCTCGCGTGAATCTACCACCGGTTCGGAACCTATACTCTACAGAGAAGAACCGGCAAGAAACTCTGCAGAATGGAAAAAAAATTAGTTATTTTATCGGTAAATGGTAAATGTTCCGGCCATCTGATCATTTAATTGGTCCTCCAATTGCTATTGACATGATATCCTTATTATTTTTCTTTGGAAATCCAAGTGTTTTGTTATTAATTATAGTATGCAGAATTTCGATCCAAAAATCTATTGTAATTTAGTTTGATTCCATCACTCAACAATAAGTGACTAAGAACAATTTTTTTATTAAAATTTTCATCATGATTTTAGTTTCACTATTGATATTTTGCACTGATGGTATCAATAATTATGATTTATCTCAAATTACATAATTATTTTCCAAGCTTTCTCAAAGCTTTCTCAACACATAAAATAAAATCAGAAATACCTTAAAACTAATTTGCTCATCACTCATACTGGTTATCCCCCTAACTTAGCTCCAAAATCTCAAGACACTGCAAGATCAGCTGCTCATCACACATACTGCTTATCTCCAAAACTTTACTCCAAAATCTCGAAGACTTTAGGATACACCTTAGACTGGACTCCAAGATCACGAAAACTCTAAAATCACAAAACTTTTCTCATCAACTCTAACCATCATAAAACTTAGGAGTCATCTATAAGACTCGAATCACTCAATCATCACAAAGACCACAAAACTTAAGAGTCATTTTAAGACTTAAATCACTCAATCGTCATAAAACTTTACTGTTTAACTCTAACTATCACAAAACTTATTTCTATCTAACTCCAAACATCACAAAACTTAGGAGTCATCTCAAGACTCAAATCACTCAATCGTAATAAAAGCTTTCTCTTTAAATCTAACTTTCACAAAACTTATTTCTATTTAACTCTAATCATCACAAAACTTAGAAGCTATCTCTAAGGCTAATCTACCGATCGGCTTACGTATAAACATAATATGTTCTCTTTCGCTTCGTTTTATTTTTTTGAAGTGAAATCTTCATCAGCCGCGTTGAGCACTTTTTAGTCGGGAGTAAACTTGTGGATTCGCGTCACCGATACCGCGTTGTTACGAATTTCAAACGGGTGCTAATTAAACAAACCTCCACTCTCAATAGCACTACTCGCCTCCAAAAACTCACACCGTCCTCCAAATCACTAAGTCAGACACTATCAAAGTAAGTCTGAAAAATACTATCGTATCCGCTATATTTCTTCGAATTTTTTTTTTTTTTTCGGTGACATTTAACATTTTTTTTAAAACGTTTTTAATAATTTTAAATGAGTAAGTTAGTGCTATTTTTATCGAATGTAATGTAATTTAATCGTAAATTTTATTTTGAAACAATTTGCACACCATTTGGTAGAATATTTGGTAGAATAAGTTAGTGAAATTACCACTTTAAGACCTAATCTGTACCCATAATCTTGCAAATAAATATTGTTTTTTTTATTTATTTAAGTAAATACAACTCGGCGTATTAAAAGTACAGCGAAACATGTATAATTTACAACTCGTTCTATAATGTTCACGCAATATTATCATCAGATTTATGGCCCCTAAATATTAGATACCCCCAAGGGCAAATGTTTAGCCGATCACCAAAAATAGCAAACGATCACCAAAATTAGTACAAAAGTAGTACATGGCCACCGAAATCTCAACCATATTTCAATTTAACTAATTCTAATCGTACAAAATACAGACATGACTAGATTTTTATTATTTATTATTTTATTGTGTGATTATTTGACTTATTATTTAACTGGTTATTTGACTACTTGCTCAATTACTCGTAATAGAATATACTCATAGACGTAATAGAATTAGTTCCATGGACATAATATGACTTTTAAATACGATTATAATGACTTTTAAAAATATCATATTATACTAACCGCCATGACATGCCATGTTTAAATTCAATTTACCAAAACCGTTACAGTTTCTTAGTATGTTAATTAAGTTTTATGTTAAGGGTGAAAGTCTATAATATTATGTACCTATAAATTTATTGAATTAATTTTTGATTTGAAATTTTTATAAATTAAGTTGACATTATAAGTTTAATTGATTGTATAAAATATTCGATATTGCAATACCATGATGGGGCCTCATGTCTCTGTGATTGTATTATGAACATTGTACATGAAAGCAATAATAAATAATAAATGGAATGAAGGTATATTAGCCCAAAATAGCATAACTACTTTTGAATATTTATGTTGAATCCTAACCTAAGATTTTAATACATATAGAACTTTAAAAAATCGATTTAACTGCATAAATTTGAATGGTGCTCTTCCTTTAAATGAGGAACATTATATTATGATGAAGCTTTAAAACGTGAAATATTGGTGAGTTGTAAACACTGTGGCTGAGTTTGTAAATTTGATGGCGATATATTATATCAGTAGGACAAGTAGTTTGTTGTTCTTTACTTGACGCTTTCTTTGAAATATTTAGTGATTGTTGCAAAAAAATCTCATTTTCCCGTTGCTTAGTTAATAACATCAGAAATTAGGTTCCGTAGCAAAAAGTAATAATTCTGGTTAAAATTTCCTTTTTCAAACCCTTATCTTATCCACTTAGTGATTCTCTTTCTCTTTCTTCTAGACTTTTTCCATTATTTGGAGTCAGTTCTTCTCATTTGCTTGCGCCAATATATTCTGTCTTGGGTTGTCTGCTGCTGAAACTGCTTCGCGCTCCATATCAGGTTACAGTTGTCCACCACGTGGCTGCAGGGTACCCTCTCCGCCTCGCGTTCTGCCAATACTCTCCACACAACATGATTCTCTTCTCGCCGCATAATGTGTACTAACGTAAACGACCCTCTACCATTTTGTCCGTGATTGGGGCAACCTTAAAACTTCTTCTGATCTGCCCATTCCGCACTTTATCGAGTCTAGTTTCATTGGGCACCCATCTAAGCATCTTCATTTCGTTAACACGCGATTTCTATTCGCGAGTCTTTTTGGTTGCCCAGCACTCTGTGCCGTACAAGCAATGCAGGTCAGACTGCCGTTTTCTATACCTTGCCTTCGATCTTTATGGGCATCCGGTTATCCCCTATTAGGGTTTGTACTTTCTAAAATCATTTCCTAGCTATGTACAGATGCCCACGTCATAATAGCAGTCTTTAAATTTCAGCCCGATTCGTCCAGCTGTATATTGTTAGAACAGTCAGTCAGAATACCAAATTGTAACTACAATATATTTAAAAGAATGTTAAACGAATAGCCCACATAAAATTGATTTTACAGTGAAAAATTATGTTTTCTTTTTTTAAGCAAATATACATTTTTATAATAGTTTAGATAAACTAGTTTATTGGGTGTTTTGATCATAAAAGGAATACTATGCAATCGGATATTTGTGAAGCAGCCAGGTAACCTTCACATTATTGAACTGAGATTACAACAAACAAGTGAAGACTTCACGTTTACAATCAGTAATCCTAATACCTAACTCTAACTTTCACAATGTCGGTCACAACAACTAAAATCATACATAACTTTCACAATAACATTTGTGGACTACCTTCGTCCATCACAATTAATATCATACATATCTCTCTCATTATCAATTGAGTGACCACCTTCATTCACAACAACTAAAATAATACCAGTTGCATAACCACCTTCGTTCACGATCTAGCGACAAGAAACCAGTAAGAAACTCGGTGGCGACTAAAATAACTTTGTCAACTAACAGCCAGTTTTTCATTTCAACCTTGATATTGTCCATTATATTCACAACATTGTTGACATCAGTATTCAATCATCATTCAATTCGATCGATCAATTTCGTAATATAATCAAACATAAAATTTACCTACAAAAGCATGTTATAAAATCACGTTATTCCTCAGACAATACGAAAAAAAATGTTTTTTCAATGGAATTGATTTCTTTCTCTTTAGATAACAAAGGCTAATTCTAATTCAATTCAATAAACAAATTCTATTTCAAAACCAATCATGAAATTGTTAAAAATCAGTCTTAACGATTTTTTTAAATTTACAGCAGTTGGTTTGCATCAACACATTTTGACGGATCGTAACCTCCCAATATGGCGCCCACAAGCGTTAGTCACAGAAGGCGTCGATCATTATTTTTACCATGAAGCAACACTAGTAAATTAACAGAAGTCAACGTAAGCTACGATAACCATTGATTTGAATCAACCGGCCCTTATTCCATTAAAAACATTCTTATTCGACCGAGCAATAAGTACATGATTCTATATCAACCCATAATTAAATAGATAAATTAATGAATGATTTCACCATATTCGTAGTCCAGTATTTTCCCATCGCAGCAATGTGGCCTCCATCACCGCAAGTATACACGCGCCTCCATGTCATCCACAGTCCAGCACTCGCCCATCGCAGCAATATGGCCTCCGACACCGCAAGTATACACGCGCCTCCATGTCATCCACAGTCCAGCACTCGCCCATCGCAGCAATGTGGCCTCCGACACCGCAAGTACACACGCGCCTCCATATCAGCATTCACGTCATCAAATTCGCAGCGTCAGAGCACCATCATCACACCCTGACGCGCCTCCATGTCAGCATTCACGCCATCAAGTTCACAGCGTCAGAGCACCATCATCACACCCTGCCCACACCGCAGGCACTCATTGAAGTAATTGATATCCACATGGAAAAAAAAACAGAAACACGTTAATTTTCGGCTCGCCACTACTATGAATCGTGCAGAAGAAATACACGAAAATATTTCATCGGTAGTAAACTTGGGAAATAATAAATTAATGTAAAATGTGTGTGGATTATTTTTCAGCTTACTAAAGCCGGGTCCGGTGCGCCTTGTTATCGTGTTTTGCTAACACAAACGTGTTATTATAACCAAGGTCATGCTATTTGGGGGCGTGGCCTAACTGTTTTGAAAGTGTTTTTGTTTGCCGCCTCGGATGGAAAACATCCCCGCGTTCGCCTGCGGGGGGGCCGGGGGGAACTTTAATTCATTTCGTATCTGTGCTCGCCAGAGGCACAACTCGTCAAATCTCTTTGTTTTTCGGTTTAGATAAGCGGTATGGATTGGAATAAGGAGAATACTTTGTTTTTAGCTATATAGACAAAGTACTCTGTGGTTTTTAGGATGGTGTTTTTATGATTGTACGTACTTGATCAATAAATTAAAAAAAAAATATGTTACTAACAAAAATAATCTAAACCTACTCGAAAATCGCAGTGGACGGCCTGTTATAAAATTATGTTTCACTAAAGCCGGGTCCGGTGCGCCTTGTTACGAACAAAATATTGTTTTGCTAACACGTTAGTGAAACATAATTTTATAACAGGCCGTCCACTGCGATTTTCGAGTAGGTTTAGATTATTTTTGTTAGTAACATATTTTTTTTTTAATTTATTGATCAAGTACGTACAATCATAAAAACACCATCCTAAAAACCACAGAGTACTTTGTCTATATAGCTAAAAACAAAGTATTCTCCTTATTCCAATCCATACCGCTTATCTAAACCGAAAAACAAAGAGATTTGACGAGTTGTGCCTCTGGCGAGCACAGATACGAAATGAATTAAAGTTCCCCCCGGCCCCCCCGCAGGCGAACGCGGGGATGTTTTCCATCCGAGGCGGCAAACAAAAACACTTTCAAAACAGTTAGGCCACGCCCCCAAATAGCATGACCTTGGTTATAATAACACGTTTGTGTTAGCAAAACACGATAACAAGGCGCACCGGACCCGGCTTAACGTGTTAGCAAAACAATATTTTGTTCGTAACAAGGCGCACCGGACCCGGCTTAATAATGACATCTACATATTGTTTTTGAATTTTTTTTTTTTAAAATTATAAATTGATATGAAATTGTGTTACAAACAGTGACACAGTCAGCTTTACTTTGCACCGTGTTAATATATAGGAAAGACATAATTATTATAACTAAAGAAATAAACATGCGACTAACTTAAAAATTAAGTGGGTAATCTACAAAAATTTTAGCTTAGCGCTTAGCAACATCGCGTCGCTGCCAGCGAAACCGGTTTCAGATTGCAGTTTATGCGTGATTACTATTTACTATAGAGGTTGCTCCAAAAATGTTTTTTTTTTTAATGTTTGTGTTTGAAATTCTTTTCGTTCATGCTTTCTTTTAAAATTTCACGAAACAAAACAATTTACTACTTTTGATATGTTGGCACTACTCAGTACTAGGTATGGCAAGGTACAGCTACTGCATGATACTTAAACCAACACAGAAAAGGAATACATCATGGTACATAAGTATCAAAAATCGAAGTAGCTATTCGAAACGAAAATCATGTGAACCCATTAAAAAAGAACTAAATCGAATGTATGCAGGCTGCTAATAGAATTATTTTATGCAATTGCCACTACAATGCGTATAAACATTTAGAAGCATAATCATATTATATATATTTTATAACATATATATAATTTTTTACACTCAAATACTTTTTTAAAGTTTCTATTTTTATTATTTTTTTTACAATTTTAGCTACTTCCAAAATAAGACTATTTCTATTCTTCAAAAATGTATAACATTTTATGAGCAAGTTGTAATAAAAACAACTATCACATTTTTGTTAAACTCAATATATACAATATAATTGCTTGGTTAACACTCGAATCTGATTTGAATTAAGATACTATTTACTATAAAAATAATAATCGATTCACACGTACCTTCAATTTTAGCCGAAGACGAGGTTCATTAACACTTTTGAGCTGTTACACGAAGGCAGGAAACTCTTGTAAATAATACACACAGATGATGCTTCGTATAGTATAATTCCACGTTCGGTGATTTCATGTGTTATTAAGTACATATAATGCGATTTAGTTAACCCGAAACACCAATCACAATTACTGGTGACAATAATAATTACACTTTCACTAACAGATAAAGAATGACTCAAGTACCGCCAAGCGATCTTATTTATAGAAGACACATTTAGTTTATTGACGTTTTTGTCATGATATTATATTTCTTGATTCAATTGAAAGTCAAATGAGCTCTTATTATTCATAAACGCTAACAATATATTATAAGATATGACCGTTCAAAGATACAAATAATTTTATTTTTTTCTAATTTTTGTTTTTATTTTTAACTTAAAAATTAAGGGTGAGCAAATCCAAAGGATTACTTATCTGAGTTGAGCTATTAAAACCCTATCGATTAGTATTTTTTTTATAAATAATGCTATTATTTTGCAGGCTGGGGTAGGGTAGGTCAATCACACTATGGTTTACTGTACACTGCACAGAGTACATTGGTAAAAACAATAGTGACGTCACAAACAACGCCATGACACCGCCGAACGTTTTAGCGTGAATTTTAAAATTTAAATTTCAAATGCCAATTTTATCTACCAAACCTTATTTTTCTGCTGAAATAAGATATTTTTTCGAAATAGTAGATACTTCCGAACGTAATCTGACCATTTTTCAAAATCAGTCATCATGCCTATTGTAGATGAACTGAAGTATGCCGAGTTAAAAAATTTATATTATTGTCGACTAAAGCAGATAATTAGTAAAAATTTCAACAACTTACATTGTACAAAATAGTGATGAATGTTTTCTTTAATTGTTTAATTCACAAACCTACTCCAATATTATTTGGCGCTTCCTTTTACCCTGATGCTAATGTGGCGCCCCCAATTTAATGCATTTCGACGGTCACATTTCATAAACAGAGATGTAAAGTTATTTAGAGCGCTTTAAACACGGTCCATCTTACTGTACTGGTTGTACGTTAGCTCAAGGCTGCGGTGCTGGATGTAGCATACAGACTATCGTGCGCGCATCAAGCGTGAGCAGAATAAATCGAACGAATTGAGAGGACGTGTTTTAATTTATTTAAAATGTCACCTGTTTTATCAAAACGCCAAAAAATTTGAGTTCTTCTGGTGTTGTCAGCAGCAGCAGAAGAGAGGAAAAAAAAATAGCAAGAGGTTTTGGATGAAAAAAAAATTATTTAACTCCTTGTTTAAGGTTATCTCTGGTCTGTCAGCTGTTACGTCTGTCATCTGTCAGGTCAGTGCTCTATGGGTCAGTGTCAGTATGCCAATGACATTGACTAAATTGACATTGACATTGACTAACGCGAATCTTCAATCTACAAAAAAATCAAAAATGTCAGATCAATTAGTGTATTCTGCTCCGTTTTTCTCCTCTCATTTTGAAATTTAATAAGTGTGATGTGATTTTGTATCTTTAAGGTGCGTTAGAATCATATAACAATCATTAATTGATATCAAAAATCAATAACAGCACAGGTAATAGTATATTAATTTCTTTTGTTGCAGATACCATGGGCATTATATGTTGTAAGTCATACTAGCGGGTCGGCATTCTAAGTGTCTCAATTCGTGCTTGAAGCAAGATGATGTCTTATTATCTATAACTTAACACACTATTCAGTTATGGGTAACCAGAACAGTTGTTGTTGTTACCGGAGCCCATCGCCGATTAGGAAAGATATCGTGAAACTTGAAGACTACCTTCCCGAGGGAGAAGTTAGTTCTAACAATATTCAACACATCAGCGAGAGAGAACCTGAGGATGGTGACATTGATCCCTCTCAGGACCCGATTGCAGGTACTATTTTCATGGAAAGGTCAAAAGCATCAATAGAGAATGGCATTACACGAAAGCGTAGTCAACATCAGATAGCTGAGAATAAGTTAAAAAAAAGCAGTTCCTGTTCTACTATATATTTAGATGATAGCACTGTATCCCAGCCTAATTTAAAGAACACAGTCAAATGTGTTGCTCTGGCAATATATTATCACATAAAAAATAGAACTTCAGAACGCAAATTGGATATATTTGATGAAAAATTACATCCCTTGAGTAAAGACGGGGTTAGTGATGACTATGATAGATATAATCCTGAACATAAGCAAATTTACAAATTTGTAAGAACTTTGTTTAATGCTGCACAGTTGACTGCAGAGTGTGCTATTATTACATTGGTATACTTGGAGCGGCTTCTCATATGTGCAGAGCTTGACATTGCTCCTTCTAACTGGAAACGAATAGTTTTAGGAGCTATTCTACTTGCAAGTAAAGTCTGGGATGATCAGGCAGTTTGGAATGTTGACTATTGCCAAATATTGAAAGACATCACTGTGGAAGATATGAATGAATTAGAAAGACAGTTTTTAGAAATGCTACAATTTAATATAAATGTTCCCTCAAGTGTATATGCTAAATATTATTTTGATTTGCGTACTCTTGCTGAAGCTAACGATTTAGCTTTCCCAAGTGAACCTTTGAGTAAAGAAAGAGCACAAAAACTTGAGGCAATGTCAAGGGTAATGGAAGACAAGATTTCTGCAGAGGTGGTAAAGAATGGTATTAAAAAGTGGTCAAGTTTAGACAATGTCAATTCTGGCGCTGGTGTAAGACGTAGTGTGGCCATATTATCTTAATTACTCATGAGCCTTTGGGATCCAGATTTAAAATTAATAATTAAGGATCTTTTGTATTTAAAATATTTTAACACCAAATTGTTGACATTGTGTTGGATTGTGTGTCAGGGATACGAAAGGTTATTATTTACAAAGAATGCTTTGTGGGAACTGCCAAATATCAAGATGAAGTAAGTTGTGTATACTGGGTAAAGTCACAGCGCTCATGATAGTATATTGACTGCACAAAACCTGAACTGCTTTGGGTTTATAATAATATTAGTCGTTCTATACAAAGTTACAGTCATCATTTTATATTATTGATAGTTCTTAAAATGAAAGACTTGCAAAATGAGGTCCAATATTTTTTGTATTATGTATATCCATATTTTGTTGTTTTGCTACTTAATTCTTATACATAAATCATTCTTTCTTTATACTGTATTGGCTTCCAGTTTATTCTATTGTAGTTTTAATATTATAGAAGCACTAATAAAATAGTTGCTTCCAAAAATATGCTTCATAGCGTTAACTTAGGACTTACTATTAGAATGTGCAAGTGCATTTGACTGAAATAAGATCTTGTGATTGTTGTATGAATGATTTAGTCAACTTTTCTAATTTTTAATTTTAACATTTATTGCATTTAGGCTTTGACATAGTTCAATATGAAATTATGCCAAATTATTTTATAATCCAATAATGAAATACAGAAAATAGTAAAGCTGCTCGAATGCTAGAAAAAGTATTTTCATGTGAAAGATACAATATTTATTATTATAATACTTCAATATACAATATTATAGGAATTGATTAAGTTGAACAATAATTATAAAAGCAATTAACATTTTGTGAATAAGTTATGCAGTCCATACTTTATGTATCATTAATGTACCTAAATAAGCAAAATAAACATTTTATATGAGACTTTCAATTGATACTTTTTAAGTTTTATTTCCTTTATACCTACTTACATAATAATTTTTAAACATATGAACAAGATTCTAAACAAATCATCTAAATTAAATATTAAAGACCTGTCTGACGATGTTTAAACACAGACACAATGTCGCCTGCTTATAGGTTATTTTATCAAATATCCAATGGAGTGCGCTCAGGAACCTCATAACCTTGTTCCTCCTTCTCCATTCTACCACAGAACAGCGAGAAACCATCAGCGTTGGCATCCTTATGTGGTTGACGTCCAATCTGCTAGCATGAAACGTTTTTGCTTGACATTTTTGATCCAAACCACTAGGGTGTGGAACACCCTCCCAGCGCATGTGTTTCCTGCCACATATAACTTAGGTACCTTCAAGGCAAGAGTGAATAGGCATCTTCTAGGCTAGAGCGTTCCAACCTAGACCTCATTATTGCTTTGCACTAAGCATGATTGTCGTCAAGTGCAAGACAATCTCACAATTTAAAATTCACAAAATAATTAAATGCATCTTGGCTAATTATCACAATTTTTATTGACTAGCTAAAGACAATTTTATTTATTATGCTAAAGGTTTAAGATCTTTAAGATAAGAGCTATAATTTTCCAAGATATCTATAACATCACTGCTCTTATTATTAGTCTTCTCGTCAAATTCTGATCCCACAGACCACAGTGTTTCCAAATCATATACTTTGCGAGTTTTTTCTGAGAATATGTGCAGAGCTATATTACCTGAAACAATACCAATAATTATAATTTTTTATGTGATTTTTATATTTCAATTTTATGCAAACATTCATTGTAAACTCTTATTAATAATTAATTTAATTTTCAATGTAATGTATCCAAAATTAGGTGTATTTATGTGGTATTGTAGTATCACCGACAATAGAATTAGCTTTTTTGTAGGAGTTTACAATTTTCCAGATTTTATTCAAAGCAATGGTTTATTTTTAATGGTCAAGGAATACTAATAGTAGGGGAGCCCACGATGCTAAATGGGGATTTACTCGAGCGTCATAGAGACCTATTGGGTTGCAAAGCTTAGATGATAAGAAGAAAAAAATGATATATGATATATACCTTTTCATAGGTGGGGGAAGCGGCTATAGATTTTTAAATATGTAAAAAAATAACTGTTGCATGGACATCCCCGAGCGCGTCAGATATTGATAGCATCAATGCCCTACGTATTTTTAATAGTGTACGTATGTTAATCTGATCGTTTGCATGATGCGGGTGGTTGTATGCAAGGGATGAAAATGAAAAAAAAAAAAAAAATTAATCGAGCGCGTCAGATTTTCTAAGAGAGTGATAAGTGCACCAAAAAAAAGCTCTCATTCACTAATCTGACGATTTCGATGGGACGCAAACTCGCGGCCATTTTCATAATGTGCAAAAAAAATCGCCATTTTGAAATACTCAAGCGCGTCAGATTAAGATTTAAATGGTTCATCTTTATGTTCTAAACGTACTGTCTCATAATCTGACGATTATCTAGCTAGAGGGATTCGCCTGATCTGACAAAATAAAATATTAGAAAACCGGCCAAGTGCGAGTCGGACTCGCGCACCGAGGGTTCCGTACTCAAGAAGTAGGTATAATTACCTTTGTTAATGAACCGCAAAACTAACTTTGTTTGTAGAGGTTTACTGTTAATATCAAAAAATTACGTTTGTTGTATGGGAGCCCCCCTTTAATATTTACTTTATTGATATTTAATTATTTATTTTGAAAGGTAATATACAAGTTAATATTCTGTGAAAATTTGAACCGTCTACCTTACCTTAATATTGAGCAAAAAAATACGAAAAAAATACTTTTATTGTATGGGGACCCCCCTTAATATATATATATTTTTAATTTTTAGTATTTGTTGTTATAGCGGCAACGGAAATACATCATTTGTGAAAATTTCAGCTTTCTAGCTATCACGGTCTATGAGATACAGCCTGGAGACAGACAGACAGACAGACAGACAGACAGCGGAGTCTTAGTAATAGGGTCCCGTTTTTACCCTTTGGGTACGGAACCCTAAAAACGGTTCACCCTAAAGGCCATCCCTGCAACTTCCCGCTAATTCCATTCCTGGGCGCTTAAAATTGTACTTATGACATTTTAGAGCTCAAAATATAATTTGTGATATTTTGAGGTCGCTGAGTTCAAAGAAATAATATTTCTATGCATTTGAGCTCTCCCAGCTCAAAAGTCTGATAGAAGTTTCATAGAACACTATTCTTGGAATTTTCAAACCGCAATAACTTTTGAATGAATCGTTGGCGGCATTCGACGCAGTTTTATCATCCTCATAAGTAATTTTCAAGTTTTAATTGATCGAACCAAAAATTTCGGAGTTCTTTCATTCACGATATCTCTTGAACGAATCAACCGATTTAGACCAGCTTGGTGGCGATCGACGTGGTTTTTCAAGCTCAAGGGCGGATTAGTTTTTGAAGTTGATCGATAAAGCCGTTTAAAAGTTATTCCAAAAAAAACCACTTTCAAAAAAAAAATTCTTATTTTTTTTGAGATTTTTCAAAATTTCTCAAAATCTATCGGTTCGAATCGGTTCAAATTCACAGGAAATCTAAGTTTGAGGAGAACGAAACATAACGCGGAGAAGGAAATTTGCATCACGCAGCTGCACGCATTTAACTTTATCGACGAATTTTTGTTATTCCGGCTTGCGGAAATCGTCAGATTATATATTTTTCGTTATTCTTGAATTATTTCCTTCAAAATAAAAAAAAAATTAGCTACGCTCGAGAATGTCGAGATGGCGTTTTTTTTTACAACTTTGCTGCCCTCCCCTTTCTTTACGTCACTCTTAAATCGTCAGATTAGTGGAATATACACTTTTTAGGATGTAATTAACTCACCCTACCTTAATCTGAAGCGCTCGAGAATTTCTGATGGTCAATTTTTTTTACTAATCTGATCCTGTATCCTTCACGGGCGGTCTTATATATGGGGCTCATATTTGGTGGAGTTACTTAACCGGGTACCAAGGTATCCCCCTTTTTATTAATCTGCCGCGCTGGAGTAAATCCAAAATTCCCCTCTTGGGCTCCCCTACTATAAAAATACATTTATTGTGTTCACAAATAGGTCAAACATAATTAGATTACCTAAGTCCAAAGCCATCCATTCATCAGAATCTTTCCCTTCAATTCTCGGTATGTGGTCACTTTTGTAGCACTTTTTCTTATAAACTTTTCTTACAAACTCTGCAAGGGCCAAGATATGTCTCTTACTGCGAGCACTAACAATACACATGTACTCCACATAATTTATCTCTTGTGGGACACTTGCTACAAATATGTCTTTGGAATTTTCTCTTTGCAGTAAGTTGACCAGGTCTTCAATTTCAAACACCCCATTTTTGCCTCCTGAAGCAAAATATTTGTGAAATAATACTTGTGAAAATGTATGAATTAATGTTACTTATACTTTTGTATTCAGCCAGAGCAGGTCAAATAGCAAAATTCTGCTCTTGTCAACCTGCTCTAGCTTTGCTTAGTTGAGAATTCCAAAAATTCTTACTGGGAGATTGAAGTTATGTTGGAATTAAGTAAATTGCATCGTGCATTTTATAACAGTAACATAAAAACTTAGGTAAGTACTTAAATCCTGCACAAAAAACTGCTGGAATAAGTTTTTTTATACACCTAATTTGATATTATATACTTACTCTCTAAGCTTATTCCTTCGAATTCATCGCTCAAAACAGGATAATATTTATCTTCTGAGTAAATTTCGTCTGCAGTGTTTTCAATAACAGGCGAGTTGGTTTCTGTTATAACCTGGTACTTGCTGGCTATGGCTGGAGAAGTGCGATCACTTGATTTTGAAGAACTTCTTGGGTTATTTAATAACACTCCACAGTGAATATGACACTTACTAAAACCACTGTTGCATTTTTCTGAAAGTTTGTAAACTCTACATCCCTGTATGTTGATTGCAAAAAATAATTTCTTTAGCATTTTAAAGGCTTGTACGATATAGACAAAAATCAAAACAAATAAACTTCAACCTTTTCAACCTTACTGTTTTCAACTCAACATATGAGTCTCCGGTATATATAGTGTATTATCTATGCTAGGAGTGTTCGATATGTATCGTTAATGATAAAATATCGATTCATTCATTTGATATATCGACTCAATTCGATATTATCGCATCATTGAAGCCGATTGTTAATATCGATATATTTTATCCGATATATGAAATATCGTATGAAATTACAATATTTATAAAAAATCATTATTAATCATCATCATTGAAATTATTGAAAATAATTTCATTTTTGTGCCTTTTGGTGTTGAAACCCTGGGGTCGTGGGGCGAAGATGCTAGATCCTTTTTTAAGGATCTATCTTCTCGTCTCACAGAGTCCACAGGTGACCGGAGGGCTGGCAGTTACCTCGGCCAACATATAAGTTTGGCTATTCAGCGGGGTAACGCAGCCAGCGTTCTGGGCACACTGCCTCATTGCAGCGGGATAGATGATATTTTTAATGTTTAGTTTTCAGTTTTTAATTTAGTTTTTAATTTAGGTTTAATTTAGAATTTAATAATTTGTATTTTTAATAATTACTTAATAAATTATTAATTATTTTACATATTTATTTATTTAAAACACGTTCTAAACTTATACTTCAACTACACCTATCGTTAATTTTCAATAAAAACTTAACAACAAAAAAAATACTAATCTATCTAATTTGTTGTCCAAGTTCGCCGACCCGATGGATACACGAAATACTCTCAAGATGGCAGCACTGTACTTGTATCATCCCTCTTGAACCATGGGCATGAATGAATTTGAGTTCTATTTTGGTTATTGTATTATCTATGTTGGATTGGTAGAAATCCACCTATGTATGGTATGCCTGCCTGTGTGTGCGATCTTTGGTAAAGGAAGTCGTCTGTGTTTACTCCGTTAAAAAATTCACAAATAAAATATTTCACATACTTCAACTTCAAAAAGTGATAATAAATCTTATTAAGTACATGAAATAATGAGTAAAAGTGAACCACAATATCTACAATACGATATATCGAAAATATCAATGTTTTTGATTGATATATCGTTAAACACCGATACAATATTTCGATATATTATATCGGAAAAAATATCGATGTTTTTTGTACATGAACATCACTAACTCAACCATAGTCAAGACGAGTTTTTTTTGCTTGGCTCTGGGTCATGGAGTAGAGGAGTATTATCTCTATGGGAGAAAAGTTGAAAAGTGTCCAGTGGTTGCTGAAAATAGCCGTTCAAAAACCTTCCACAGTGGCGGTGGTGTAGCAAAGGGTATCGTATGAATAATCGACGGACGCACCCTACCCTCCATACTCTGGGCAGCCAGTATTTGTTCACCGATCTGTTTCTGTGACAACTCGTATTGTGATGTAACCGCCCTTAAGGAGTCTTCCAACTTCACTACTTGATTATTTAGGATTTTTACATCATTTTCATATTGTTTTCTAATTTCCTGCATAGAAGAACAACATGTATCCAGTTTTATTAATAATTCTGACCGTTCCTTCCTTAATGTAATGGTTTTAGCATATGTTTTCTTAGATTTTATTCGTTTTTTAGTTTTTGTTATAAATTTGCCAAGTTTTATGTATTTTTTAATTTTTTTATGGCTACTTAAATAAACTTTTTGATTTGATGGTAACTTTTTGTTAGGACAAGGGCTGTCACAGGTCAGATCGATGGTTACCACAGCTGGTGCAACTGAGGATGAAGCGAGCAGTTCATCGTACAAGTTATTTGTTTGGTGCATTTCATATCTTTGTATTTCTTGGTATATGCCACTGTTTTTATTCGACTAAGTTTAAAACTGGTATCTTAAGCATATTAGCTCAATAAGAGCACCTTTATTGCTTAAAACCAGTGAAGAAAAGTCATTTTTGATCACTCAGAGGGAAAAATTTGTGTTTGAATTTAGAAGCCTGTGGCTTGGAATTTCTATTTCATTGACTCATGAAACGTTCAGAAATTTGTTTTTATCTAATTCAATTATTTTATTATGATTTGTTTTCTTAAAATAACTTGCATTTTTAATTAATTTGTGTTTTGACTAAACTATGTATTTTTTACGAGTAAAAAAAATGGCATTTCTTCATTGAATTTAAGCTGAAAAGTTCTCTTTTGGAGTTTTTTTATAGAAATCAGTTTTTTATGGTGTAGTTTCCTTCAGAAAAGACTAGTTTTAAGTTAAAAACCATCTATCGAATATTTAATTTTTCCCAATACCGGGATCCCGGTATTGAAAAAATTTATTAATACCGGTATTGAAAAAAAAACCGGTATTCGAAAGCCCTATTCGACACCCTAGCCCTATGAGTACGGTACCCTAATTAACGATTTTCAGGTTAAGTATTTCTAATTGTGCTGTGAGACCTTGCTTCTTGCCGAATTTCATGATTCTAGATCAACAGCAAGTAGTTACCAATCGTTTTGATTTATTGGCGAGTGTCAAAATATGCGAACGGCCGTATCTTTTGCTGCTTGAGCTTGATTTTTTTACAGCTCCAAGGGACCGTAGCGTAGACCTAACTATTTCATATAAAATTGACAGACAGACAGACAGATAGACAACGAAGTGATCCTCTGAGGGTTTATTTTGCTTCTTGAGGTACGGAACACTAAAAAGGACGGATTCCAAACCCTAATATCTCTCAGGCGGGAAAAAAAACTGAGTGAAAAATGGTGGCAATTTAAAAAAGTTGTCGTGTCGATGCCTTATTATCAATACTTAATATTTTGTATTCTTGAATTTTATGGATTATAAAGTTTAGCTTTAGAGTAATGAAGCAAAAAGTTAGATAAATTGTTAGTCTAATCATCCATCATCCATCAGCCTGTATGCATCCACTGCTGGACATAGGCCTTTTCGAGAGCGCGCCACCAAACACGGTCCTCCGCTTTCCTCATCCACCCGCTTCCCGCCACCTTCTTTAGGTCATCGGACCATCGAGCTGGAGGTCGTCCTACACTGCGCTTGCCGGTACGCGGTCTCCACTCCAGAACACGTCTGCCCCAACGGCCATCGGTTCTGCAACAGACATGACCCGCCCACTGCCACTTCAGCTTGCTAATCCTCAGAGCTATGTCGGTCACTTTAGTTCTTTTACGAATTTCCTCGTTCCGGATTTTATCCCTGAGAGAGATTCCCAACATAGCCCGCTCCATAGCACGCTGAGCGACTTTTAATTTGTGGACGGGGCCCACCGTCAGTGTCCACGTTTCTGCCCCATACGTCATTACCGGCAGGACACACTCGTTGAAGACCTTGGTCTTTAGGCTTTGCGGTATCGACGAATCGAAGACTTGACGTAGTTTAGAAAATGCTGCCCAGCCCAACTGAATTCTTCTGTCAGCCTCCTTGTCGAAGTTGTTCCTACCAAGTTGTATAATCTGGCCAAGGTAGTTGTATTCCTGAACAACTTCGATGCTGATATTTCCGACGTTGACAGGTCTTGAGATAACGTGTTCGTTAAACATGACTTTTGTTTTGTCTATGTTCATCTGAAGACCCACTCGTCTGGAAGAACAGTTAAGCTCGGCGAGCATTTCTTCAAGGTCCTGCAGCGATTCCGCCAGTATAACTATGTCATCTGCAAAACGCAAGTGTGAGATGTATTCGCCATTAACATTAATACCTCGACTTTTCCAGTCCAAAACCTTAAACACATCTTCCAGGGCGCAAGTGAAAAGTTTCGGGGATATAACATCTCCCTGTCTTACCCCTCTTCGTATGGGAACAGGATTTGTTTGTTGGTCTTGGACTTGAACTGTCATGGTGGCGGCCTCGTACAAGCATCTCAACACTTGGATATAGTGCCAGTCGACTTGGCATCGCTGCAATGAATCCAGAACAGCCCAGGTCTCGATGGAATCAAAGGCCTTCTCGTAGTCCACAAACGCTAGACAGAGGGGCAGATTATACTCCTGGGTCTTCTGCATAATCTGCCGTAGCGTGTGAATGTGGTCTACAGTACTGTAGCCTTTGCGAAACCCAGCCTGCTCCGGGGGCTGAAATTCGTCAAGCCTTCGGGCGAGACGATTCGTAATAACCCGCGAGAACAGCTTGTAAATATGGCTCAGAAGTGAGATTGGTCTGTAGTTCTTAAGCAGACTCTTGTCCCCTTTTTTTGAAAAAGAGCACGGTGACGCTTCTGTTCCATTCTTCCGGTGTTGTGCCAGTTTTGATGACGGTATTAAAGATGTCTTTAAGCTTAATAAGTATTGGCTTTCCTCCTGCGCGTAGAAGCTCCGCAGTAATACCGTCATCGCCCGGGGCTTTGTTGTTCTTCAGCTGTCCGAGGGCTATACTAATCTCGCCTACGTCGATATCCGGGAGGTCGTCGGTGTAGTGGCGCACAAGTCTCGCACGTTTGTCGTTCGTAGTCTGAGTGGGTGCAGGTTTTGGAGCATGAGCAGAGTAAAACCGCTCGATCTCAGCTAACACCTCTGGCTTCGAAGCAACAATCCGGCCATCCGATGCTCTCAGCTTTGTCAGATGGCTCCTCCCAAGGCTTTTAGCGAATACTTTTGCTCCTCTATTGCGTTCTATCGCATCTTGTATATTACGCGTCGAGGCTGTACGCATATCGAAGCGTATTCGCTTTTTAATAAGCTTGTTTAGAGACTGCCTATCTGGCAAAGCTGAGCACATTTCCCGTCTTTGTTGCATCAAATCCTGGGTCTCGCTAGAGATCTTGGATGTGGGAACTTTGCCACCTTTTTGGCAAAATTTTCCACCCACTTCCCGAACAACATCCTTAAAGTCGCCATATTTCTGATCAACGACGTCGGTGGTTTCCAGCAGATCGAATCTGTTCCTCAGCTCTAGTTGGAACTTTTCTGTTACAACCATGGGTTGGTGTGGTCTTGGGCGAAGAGTTGACTCCATCAGACGTCGTCTCTCTAACTGAAGGTCTATATTCAAGGATCCCCTCACAAGACGGTGATCACTTCCAGTATTAAATCGGTTGATCACAGAGACGTCCCTGAATATATCCCTACGATCCGACATGATGAAGTCAATCTCGTTCCTGGTCACGTTATCGGGGCTCTGCCAAGTCCACTTCCTATGGGCTCTTTTCTTGAAAAACGAGTTCAATAGGAAGAGACCTCTCCTCTCAAGGAAGTTGACTAGCATTTGCCCCCTGTGATTTCTAGTACCAACTCCATGAGGCCCAACTCTTGATTCGCTGCGTTCTTGTACTCCCACCTTCGCGTTGAAGTCCCCCATAACAACCGTGAAGTAGGATTTGGTAGTCTTATCCATAGCCTTGACAATGTCTTCATATACGGCCTCTATCTCCTCATCAGAGTGTGACGACGTGGGCGCATATACCTGTACTACTTTCAGAGAATATCTCTGGCTCAACTTAAGTATCACGTATGCCACCCTTGACGACACACTACTGACCTCCACGATGTTATTTGCGAGGACTTTGTTGATCAGAAATCCCACTCCGCCTTGGGACGTCTGCTCGCCTTCCCGATAGTAGAGAACGTGGCCCGATTCTAGTGTCAACGTATCCTCGCCCTCTCTACGGATTTCTGACAGTCCTAGAATGTGCCACTTAATATTGTCCAACTCTACCTCGAGTTCGGCCAGGCTTTCATCCGATCTCAGGGTCCTGGTGTTATACGTAGCCAAAAAGAGTCGCTTGATATGGTAGCCATCCGTAGCCCGGTGATTCCTAGCACCCCCTGCCCCGCCGTGACCGCGACCGCTACCGTAGTCGGGAATAGCGGGGCTGCCGGGAACTGGGGGCCTTTGTATACGTTGGCGCTGCTCATCAAAAGTAGTGCCCATACTGACCACGCTGGGCAGGCGGGTTGGTCAGCGCAGAGCTAGGCTTCTTCGCACCAGAGACGCTGCTGCCCGTCCCCAGTCTGTGCTATTTAGAGCCTAGCATTACTTTGGAATGGTTATTCCGCCATTCGTCGGTCGCCATGTCCTCGTTCGCTAATTTGCAGGGGGCACCACGTGCAGGTAAGGTTGACAATTGGGGCGCTTAGATGTTGGTGCGCCCCCTTACCCCCCTTAGTCTAATAAAGATACCCAATTGTAAGTTACGATTTTATCTGTCACCGTAAGATTGCAAAAACGCACGCGAGCTCCGAGGAATCCTATGGAATGTTAAAGTAATGACCTAGAGTTGTTAAAGTACATAACAATCCTGTTAACGCAAAATTACGCTCGAAACTAGTGCTGCAGGGCGACCGCGTATCTTTTGCATCATTCATTGATACATCGCAATCACCTCCGATTGGCTGAATTTATGGTATTCTTGCTGCGTCAATGGATTTCATCCAATAGTGGAAAAGTGTTATTAAAGTAAGTTGTAAGTGTATTTTCTTCGTGGAAAATTCGTCAATATTTTAGTCAGTATTTTCTTACACTTTATTTTTGGTCTTAATTTACTTTCCTCATATTTGATATGAAAAGTAATATGTCTAACTCATTAAAAATACCCATTCACACCCTCAGACAATATTGTTCCTAAGCCCTCGCTACGCTCGTGCAGTGCTTACAAATCCTTGGGTGTAAATGGGTTACTTACCACCTCGTTAATCAATCTACTATTGTCTATTTTTACTTTTGTCAATATCAATTATGACTTATGAGTATTAAACGTTTAAATTAAACTTAGTCTTACAAACAAAAATCAAAAAATTAGGTACAATAAAACCATGCCACGGGACAAGTTATCAGTAGTAGGTATATCAACAAGTTTATCTAATCAGCTTTTATCAATAGGCGTGGGGCTAATATGAATAGAACTTGACTCATTTTACTTATTTTGTCTTGCAAATAGTATATTTTCACCTTTAAAGTTTACATTTGAGAATAAATGTTAATCGGTATTAGTGAATAATTTGTATCTAATTACTTAAATAAAAAAGATGTAACAGAAGTGCGGCGTAAAAGTTATAATTAGTTAACTTTATAATGAGTGTGAATAGATGAGTTTATTATTTAAAAAAACAACATGGTGGTATGCGAATTGGACAAAGATGTATCTGGCGACATTTTAGGATGGAAGCTGCCAGCCTGGCAGGCTTTACTCTTGCACCGAGTGATGCCATCTTGCGGCGGACTGATCATTTATTTGATCGTTGTATGCTACGATTTGGCACTCATTTATGAACAATTTCAGAGTAAAGACAATTCGTAAGTGATTATTATTAATTCCTAACGTTCCATTCAACTTCAGGGCAAACATCTAAAATAGTGTAAAAAAGCACTAAGCGCCTAGGTTTAGGTCTGAGACAAGGACACTTTAGTTATGACCTTTCTACTTCCACCGCGCCGATCGAAGAACACCTGATAATGTGAAAACGTAATGACACACGGAAGTGTGTCAGCCAAGTTCGGATCAGAACAGCAGAGTTTTGCTTGTGGAAAAATGATGGTCTTATAGGACTCTACGATAAAGAGACTCTATGTCTATTCCACTCTTGCGTTAAAGAAACCTACCTGAGTACCTAATTATAGCACGAAACACTCTAGAAGGGCGTCCCAAACAATAACAAACAAACAATAAACAAAAAGTTTACTTATTAGGTACTTTCTAAGTAACAAAACCGAAATTGGATGTCGATTGTAAACCACGTAAAGATGCCAACGCTCGCGGTTTCTTGCTGTTTTGTGGTAGAAAGCGATGAAGGAGGAACGAAGATAAAGTGTGTTTCCAAAACTTACTGATTAATCATCGAAAATTTCCATTAGGCTTGGAATATTCTGCTTGATACTAATGGCGTTGCCTGCGCTGCTGTCGCTGGTGTTCACCCTCGCCTCGCCGCCACCTGGCCTGCAGACAGACCTGTCTGCTTACAATTTCAACATTCAGAAGAATGATTTAATATGGATCGCTCAAGAGTTTTTCAGTGCTCTCTTTTTTCCTATTGCTGCGATCGGAAGGTGAGACATTCCTACTATGCCTACTCAGTTCGTAGATCTTCCTATCATAATGAGGAATAAATAATTTACTTACAGGCAAATATGGAGGGAGGTCCCCTCCCCCCTATATTTATGGGACACGGACTATTAAAAATTTACAAAAACTTAAATATAGATATAACGTAATAATTTAAATAGTTTCTTTACGTGAACTCTCAATTGCTCTCATTTATGTACTAAATCAAAATATATACCTACATCATCATACTTCATACTAATATTATAAATGCGAAAGTCACTTTGTTTGTTGGTTTGTTGGTTTGTTGGTTTATTGGTTTGTCCTGCAATCACGCCGCAACGGAGTAACGGATTGACGTGATTTTTGGCATGGGTATAGTTGAGGACCTGGAGAGTGACATAGGCTACTTTTTATCCCGGAAAATTAAGGAGTTCCCGCGGGAAAAAACAAAAAACTTAAACCACGCGGACGAAGTCGCGGGCATCAGCTAGTAATGAATAAGTCTGAAATATTACTTTAAATAATTACCTACTACAGGTATAGGTACCTAGTTATACTTACGACTTTAAAAATAGACAGACAAATCGTTTATTCGGCAAAAATCAAAAATATATAACGTAGTTAGTTCACAGGCTCCAAAAAATCACTACAAACAAAATTTTTGCTAATCTCAAAATTTGCAAGTTAATCTCCACGACGCGACGAGCGAAGCGGCACTGGCTCGCGAGCTCCACAGTTCACACCCCGGACTTCACGTGGGAGAAGCTTTACAACCGTGACTAATTATTTGCACTTTTAAAGTAACAAATTGTCGCGCTTATTTGCACCGATTCAACTCCTGTCCGGCTTTAGGACCCAGGCTTCGAAACTTCCTTCTAATTATATAAACGTGGTCAATTCAAATTGTGTTGCAGTTTAAAACTTTCAAATCATGTTATTTAATGTTCTGTCCCGCATAGTGATACGCGGTATCGCGGCAAACAGTAGGCTTTTCCGTACACAATTTCCTTATGTACCTTGCTTGATGTCTGACCAGGATTAAATCCAGGGACCTCTTCTTCATCAAATAAATATTATAAATGCGAAAGTTTGGATGTCTGGATGGATGTATGGATGGATGTCTGGATGGATGTATGGATGGATGTTTGTTACTCAATCACGCCCCAACGGCTGAACGGATCTGGCTGAAATTTGGCACAGAGATAGATTATAGTCTGGAATAGCACATAGGCTACTTTTTATCCCGGAAAATTCAAGAGTTCCCGCGGGAACAACAAAACCTCGATCCACGCGTACGAAGTCGCGGGCTAGTATATTATAATATGAGAGGTTGCATTGAAAGGTGATACATTTTACTATTGCTCACGCACGGTTTTGTAAAATGATGTTACAGATATTGCTTCTTGATATTCTGGTGGGTCGAGGCGGTGTGCGCCTCCCGTGAACAGGACGAGGCACGGACGCGGGAGGCGATCAGCCGAGCCCGCGCGCCTGCCTCAATGGAGCTCTATTTGTTCCTGCAGGCCTTCATACATTGCGCGCCTCATGCTGTTATTAATATCCTAGACATGTTGGCACGTTATGCGAATCCGGACTTTGATAAGCGTACGTATGATGTTGTTACATGTAACAATGCATGTTCTTTGTTTTAGTACTCATGATGTTTATAGAAGTGATACCCGTAGATATTATAGCTTTTGAAGCTGTAGCTAACTGAAAAAGCTGTATAATTAAGATTATATGTAGATACATTTATAGCACAGAATAGGTAACAGTACAGTTGCTCTTAATATGTAGTATAATACTGAGCTGATGATAGCTATAAGCTGTTGGGCCGGCAGGCGGGCATGCGGGCAGACGGACAGACAGACAAAGAGAGTCCTGGATGGGTTTTGCCTTGGTCAAGCCAAATTACCTGGTAAGTACAATATTTTAACTATACCTACTAACATGGATATTTTACCTTTCAGTTAATTTGCAAGCGATCAGCCTCATTGCATCTTGTCTTCGAATGGCAAGTACCGCTACCATGTATCGAAGATTTGAAAGAGAAAAGTTGTGTGGCCGAAAATACCCATGGGGAAATAAAGAAGAAAATATAGATAAGATTATTAACAAAGAAAACATTGGACAATCGAACAACAATGATCAAAGCAAGTCTACTCACGAGCCATTAATAAAACAACAGACGTTTACTTCGCAAAAGGCCCTAGATGACCTAGACCAAGCCAATAGTGACTTAATACAATTTTCTCCGCGCAGTTCGGAAATTCAAGAACCGTTTTACGATGATTCTTATATAGATTCGGATTCAGATCTGAGTTTGGATGACATGCCTCCGGAAGCCCGTAATGAGAACTATGACAGTGACGATGAATACGTACGTCCTATATCCATTATAGATAGAGTAGCACCGCGGAGGCGGGAAACACAATACACAATTGAAACTGTGGATGTCCCACCGCCGCCAACAGTACCGGCACCGCGGCCGGGCTCTTTCGCCGTGTGGGCGGAGAAATTAGTCGAAAATGCGGAGTCAATACCCACCTGGCTGTCTGCACCACCGAGAAGAAAGCATTGGGAAGTCATTCAGGATGAGCCTGACATTCCGCGTAGAATTCCACGGTCCTATTTGCGTGGCCTTCTGCCTCAGGACGCTACAGCCGCACTTGTTAACTTTTTAGGGTGGTACACATTTTTCGTAGCGCGATTGATATCTATTGCGGCGTTTATAAACTTCTTTCCATTCTTAGCTATTCTTATTTTAATGTGTCACTATCAGGTGATGCTATTGTTTTTGATAGTACCGCAAGCTAGTACGGCGAAAAGAGCGTTCTACGTGTTCCTCGCCTTCATATACTTGTTTTGCCTCATGGAGTTTAAGATTCGTTTCCGCCACGTCCGCGTGTGGCACGTGTTTTGGATCATAGTGTGTACTGTGGAAATCGTTATATTCATCTCTTTGTGGGCAACTATCGATAATAATCTTCATAGTTGGTGGAAAGGCTTCGTAGTAATAGTGACAATTGGCAGTATGATGTTGAGCTATATGCTATTTTTAGTATATTTCTTGATATTGCAACCGAAAGAGACTGTGGTGCATTTGAATAGAGTTGTTAAAAACTAATAACCTAAAGTTAATTGATAAATCCGTTTACTAATGACAATACAAACATTTACCCACCTACAAATCTTATGTTCCTATCTAAGCCGAAGTTTTTAGGTCACCGTCGTTGGTTCATGTTTTAGAAAGAACGACGTTGACAGATCTTTAAATACCTATATTGCTTTTTTTAACAGAAAACGCATAAAAGCATTGCGTAAGGTATAAGGTTTACATTTACGCCTAGAACATTAGTCTCATATGTACCTGTTGTTGAACTTACCCTACGGACTACGCTGAAATTCCGTTAGGTACATGGTGTATAATACACTTAAAGCAGTAAACATCCTAATGCTTTGTGTTACTCACTTCAAAGAAAATACTACTACGCTTCACGGCTGTGATTGAAGTCTTCCTTTTCGGCAGCTGTACAATTTTTAAGCATTTCCCCTTTGTTTTGTTATTTATTTGATACTTACTAGCAACTGCCTTCGATCTTGTACGAATGGAAATCGGAATTGAAAGAAGACGTGTGCAGCAATTCAAAGGCATAAATTAAAAGTGTTTTATTTTTGTGCAGATTCTGATAAAAAATACCTACTTATCAAATAGTGCGTATTTTTTATTCCGGATATTTCAACATCTGAGTATTAGTCTCACTAATTAGATTGTATTAGGTACCTAGATACCTACACAAGCAGTAAGTAATGTCTACTTCTTAAATGCCAATTGGTGTCCCTATACCAATGGTCCCTACAAATATTATTTTCCTGAATGGAAGTTGTTTAAAACCCAATCGATGTTAATAACATCCACGTCTTGCATTGATTTTGTCTGAAGTTGCTGTCGAAGAAGATTTTTTAATATTTAAGGTTTTTAATACATAAGAACATAAATAAATTAATTTAGCATTTTTAAATTTAAATATGAATAATTGTTTTTTTTTTTAATGTGACGTAAGTAAAGGCTGATGTAGGTGGCCAAAAAAAGTTTGTATGCTGTATGTCTCTGAGAAATGGCGGCAATATAAAAAAAAAGACGTGTGGCACTCGGAGACTACCGCATACTAAGCATAGCATTTTTTATCAACTTGCTATGACTACTTGTGTTGTTGACTTCAAGTTGTTGAAAATATAAAGGCGAAATATTTTTATGAAAAGATGACTTTGGTTGCTATGACTACTTGTGTTGTTGACTTCAAGTTGTTGAAGCCTTTAAACCCTCTGGTTTTTTGATTCCCCTTGGACACCCGGACTACTGAAAACATAATTCTTTAAAATTATTTCGCCTTTATATTTTCAACAACTTGAAGTCAACAACACAAGTAGTCATAGCAACCAAAATCATCTTTTCATAAAAATAGTCTTTTTATTTTCAACAACTTGAAGTCAACAACACAAGTAGTCATAGCAACCAAAGTATTAGGTTTTTTTTCGTTACGGAATTTCTGGATTCGGTCTCCACGCTCAAGGCACAGCTCAAGGCCCGCGATAGAAGCTATGCAATAGCTTAAAAATAGGTTACACGTGTATCTTCGTATTAAAACTTAGCTTGTAATCTATATTTTTTAAGGAATAAAAAAGAAATGAAGCATAAAATTCTATAGAATTGTGACAGCGTCCCTAGTATATATATATGTCACCGTAAGACTGTAAAAACCGTTAGATTGTAATATAACGCTTTTTATCTCGATAGATTGTAAACTGTCGAAATATTGTGAGCCGTTCAATGTTCTGAGTGTCAATTTTTGAAATATTCAGTGTATTTACGTTTTCTTGTCTCTTTTTTGTAGTAGTCGTTGTTTTTACAATCTTACGGTGACATATACCTACATATATGAAAAATAAAATAAAACAAAAACTAAACAGGCATAAAAATTTGTTGGTTCCAATTTTGGCCGCAAAATTTTTCAAGGAAGAACAAGGAATCTGCTTCTTACAGTAACACGTTTGTGTATAGAGTAGGTATCTTATGTAACACGCATTAATGTAGAATTTTAGTATGTAGGTACGTAGGTAACACGTCTCAATTTTGTCAATCAATGATTGTCTATGGTCAATATTTTTTTTAACTTATTTTTCTCTCTATTATTTCCCTCATATTCGATATGAAGAGTAAGATGTTTAACTCCGGAAAAATACCCATTCACATCCTCAGACTATGCATGCCCTCGCTACGCTCGTGCATACAAATACCTCGGGTGTGAATGAGTTAGTTAACTTACTGTAATCTGCTATGGCTATAGTTTTAAAAGTAGCTGAAAACAGCTAGTAGGTATTGGATAAAATACTTCAATGTGGATTACTCATACGATGAATCTTCTATCAAAATACAGATCGTTATTAATTCATGAAAAGTTGAAGATGAGAATCATATTTTTTTGTCGAATTACTATTTATATTTTATCGGATGGCTATCGTGCTGGTCATCAGTTATTTTTAGAATAGATAAAACAGAATGTAAAAACTGGGATAGCTGTTTAGAATTGTTACGTACTAACTAATAAATACTATATTACTATAGCTGATGCCCGCGACTCCGTCCGCGTGGCATAAGTTGTATTAACTTCCACGGAACCCCCTTTATTTTCCGGGCCTATGTCACTCTCCTGGTAGGTACTAAACTAGGTATATTCATGCAAAAAAGCATTGATCTGTTGCTCTGTTGCGACGTGATTTGAAGGACAAACCAACAAACAAACAAACTTTCGCATTTTATAATATTAGTAGGTAAGTAGTTATGAACAACCAAAGTTTAAGGGTGTGGGAACAACAGATGGTTGCAAAAATACATCTTAGAGCCTACCTAGCTAACCACTGTTGCTACGAATAATTTCTTTAATAACGTTCGTATTACCATCCATTATACACTCGTTATAAATATAATTTCATGGAAATTCCTGCAATAATGCTCTTAAGTATCATGCATACGCGCGGGACGAGTGAGCTTTAACCGCGGTGCACTTTGATGATTATTTTTTGCTAATTCACCGTGCCCTGTCGATGGAAGTCCGGAGATGAGTGTGGTAATTGCAGTCAGGCGGCGGCCACGCATTATAACAGCATTCACTTATTATGATATCATACCATAAATGCCCGTGGTTGTATTCAAATAATTTGGATATGAACGTAGCTCGAAAGTCCGATAAATGTTGGATTGGGGTCTCAGGTGGTAGAAACTAGAAAGGCGGCTAAGCACCAGAAAGCCACGAAAGCACGGTAATATTAGTACGCAATTTGTTTCTTTTACTAATAGGTAGTTATTTCGCTTTTTTCATCGAGTAAAAACCTTGGGCTAATAAATTAATAAGTGGATAGGGTGGAAAAAGTATTACAATTACCTACAATATAAAACGAAAAACAAAATCTGAACTCTAACGGAGTAAAATGCTTTGGAGTTATGTAGGTATATTAGATTTTAGTGGTCTTTTGGTAGGTAAATAAAATAACGTTAAATCTCATTCACATCATTCTTTGCTAACGGATTACAAATCTCAAGAAACTCAGGTAGGTAGATGAAATTAAAATAAGTACTGTAAGCGGGCAGCCCTATCGCGTGTGTACGTACCGCGCAGCTGTAGGTACTTAATTCAAGGACACGGCCGAGTTACAATACTGTATAGATACCAATACTGTGACGAAAGCGTTGGCAGAGCCCCCACTAGTCACTACGTGGACAGGTGACATCAAAATATGAGTTGCATAGATCTTGATTCTTGATGGCGCCAAATCATTCAGATTTCAGCAGTAGAATACGAAAGTCTATCGTTGAAGACACGACCACGCGTAGTTCCTTATGAATCTAATTGGGACTTTAAGTATGAGCTTAATAAAAGCTAAACAAAATAAATAGGTAAGCTTAAAAAATTAAATAAGCTAAATAAAAGCTAAAGTGTAAGCTTCATAAAAGATTTCCAATCTCATTTCATGTCAATGTGTTAAGTTATTGTTATCCATAACTTATGAATTCGAGACTTATTTTCATACTTGAGTACAGGTACTAAAATTCTATATCAATGGTAGGTACTAGGTACACATCAAGTTGCAATAACCATTAGCACAGAATAATATAATAGTACTGACCATTAGTCCATTGAATAATTTTATTGCCATCTTTGCTGGACACCGACTACTATATCATTTGCCGCCTATCGCCTGTCCAAATGATCTCGCCGGCGATTGAAACTAATCGGCCACAAATCGTGGTAGCCCTAAGTAGTGGGATACAATGCAGTAAGTAAGGAAGGGCATAAATAAACGCTAGCTGTCGGCAGAGGCTGCGCAAGGCCCTCGCCCGTCGGACGCTGCAATCCGACACTTCTTGTACTCAATCTTCTATACTAATTTGCAGACTCCGGCGCGGCGTAGGGTTGCGTTTCTAAGCACGTTTACCTACATATTTTATTCAAAATATTTTGATATCTTTAGTCTTTACTGCAAAGATGTGGATGAATGTGTTACCTACATATTTTTATATAATGCATAATGCACCAATTCTCTATACCTGACTTAAGTAGTTAGTAATAAAAATCTACACAGCAGAAATAAAAATCCGCACCATCTGGATATTCCTTCCCCTCTCGTTGGTCCAAGTAATTTCAGCCTAAGTAGGTATTCAAAATCTGAGTATTAAAACCCAAGAATTCAAAAGACGGACTAGGTACATAGTTTCTTGTGTCGTAAGCCCTGACGTGGTCTGGCTCGTAAGTCGTAAGTAAAGAGGCGGAACTCTACAACGGGCCGCGTTGTGCGCGCCCGGCGATAAATCGAATTTCGCTAAGGACAGTCCGTTGTCTGTCGTCGAGATGAACGCGTGCAATACTTGATAATAATAATATATAATAAAGTGCTTTTTTTTTTTTAAATCTTTATTTTGTGACGGGGCTTTATCACTCAATAAAGTGCTTAAAATATGAAAAGTTTCCGTCTAGAATGATACATTTACTACCCAACAAATCACCTGTATGGTAGTGGTCAACAAGCAACGCGACTTACCTATAGGTACCTAAGTAGGTAGTTCAATATTAATTACCAGTAGGTACTTATCAGGACTTTTGTTATTATCTATAGGTACAATAGGAATTCTAAATAGTTTATATTTGATTTAGTTTATATAGTTAAACCACGTAGGTAATAAGGTATTGTGAGGAATGAACGCTATTCGCAGTGTTGTTGCGATGCTGAGTTGTGATTCATAGGTGATTTTGCATTGCATTTCATGTTCAATTTAGGTTTCTTGCAATGAATTGTTGATTTTACTTTGGAGGTTATATTTTGGCAACATTGAGTGTTGCAGGATGCAGAGTTTATTTTGATTGATGCTAAGTAATTTAATCACCAATCGTAGCTTTTCAATATATAGGCTGTAATCATGACAGCCAATCACAAAAATTCAGGAGAATGTTGGTGGGACGGTAACAGAAAAATAGTATAAAGGTGAGAGAAAATGGCGTCGGGAGTTCAGTCAGTATTAAAATTTTGAAGAGTTATTACAAGTGGATAAAGTGTATATTAATATTGATTGTATTGGTGAAGATTAAGGGTGGATTACGGCATTTTGCTGAGATAAGTATAAATTATAATTACATACTATTTTAAGAGGTTATGTTAGGTTATCATTATCGATTTCTAAACAATTGGCTTTTGGAATATTTTGAGACAGATCTTGTAGTGATATTTATTAAAATCAATATAATTGTAAAATCAACTTTAATAGTTCATCGTTTTTATATAATATTATGTTTTAATATCATTGGCTGTTCAATAATTTTTAAAGAGCAACTATACCAGTTTCTTCTGGATAGAATGTGATTCTAACATACACAACAAACTGGATGAACAGAAATTAAAATCTATTCATGGTTATCTTTGTGTTTATTTTTAACCTACTAGCAGTGTGGTCTAATGTATTTGACATTTTCAGAAGTGGGATCCTACATAGGTAGGATCCCACAGCCCACATACAATTGGAGCACGAGGCCACTTCCTGATGCAATTGGAGCATGAGGCCACTTCCTGGGAGGCAGTACATCAAATCAGTATCCGGATTTACTGGTAGGATCTAATTAAATTATTATTACCGATAGTTATGCTGGGACGGTACCCGCATTTTATCTAATGTTTATACAAATTCGATCGTCCTACAATTGGTGGTTTAATAATAATTATTAGATTTTCCTAGCAGGTTTATTTTACTGTTATACAGGTATTACTTATGTTCCAATTATTTTACGTTACGTTCCATACAGGAATTATAGAAGAAAGCATAAATTTATGGTTCGATTTACATGGTGTCGTTTGGGATATTGTTTTATTAATTGGTTAATATCAGGATGGTTATGGTTATGGTGGTACGACATGTGATCTTGGTTTTCAAAAGTTTTTATTATTTCCTACATACCCTTATTTTGAGATTAAGTGGTTTAAGTTTTGCTGTTCAGTGCCGTATTAATGATCATTTGATAATTTGTGCTATGGTTTAAATTTAACGTATTTCGAAGTTATCAACAAAAAGTAATTATTCTACTTAAAACAAATTATTAACAAAAGCAAGTTTTCAAGCAAATATTCTAAATTAAGAGTAAATACTTAAATTTGAAAAACGAATCCTATACGTAACTATTGATATTAGTAATGCTACATATTTCTTGATCTAGTTCCTCAATAAAACTTTCTTGTCTTACTACTTGCACTGCAAACGTTTTAGTATAGTTTGTTTACTTTAATTCTTAAATGACAATTAAATCGTCAACAAAAATACTATGACAGGATGGCGTGAGCAGTCCAATTTTTTAGCGTATTTTGACTTGCTAAATTATTATTACATTGTTCATTTTAAAACGAAAGGATTGTAAATGGAGTTTCATTGAAGTGAATTTTTGATTATGGCTGTTTTATGGGGATTTTGTCGTATTTGGGTTGGAAGAACATTCTTCTAGATGAAAAAAAGAGAGGAAATTGGAGTACCTGTGTCGTGGCCCTAAGTATGACCCTCTACTATTAATTATTCAGGGCAAAATACAAGGCAAAAGGGGCGTGGGACAGAGAAGGACATCCTGACTGAAGCACATACACCAGTGGTTCAATTAAATCATCCGATCCTTATTTAGATCTGCAGTGTCGAATGTTCAAGTTGCCAATATTATCACCAACCTTCGATAGAAGAGGCACCGATAGAAGTATTTGGGTTTATTTTTGCGTTTAAATTGATTACTGTTCTGGCAAATTCTTCTCATCCGAAACACAACTGTCGCGGAGTATCGTTGAAAGTATTGAGCAACAATTTAAAGATTTCAGATTTGTAACTCTGGAGTTTTGCTATCAGCTTTAGTTTCACTTATTTTTACTGAAGTTTGCTATTAATTGCGTTTTCAAAAATTTAATTGATAGATAGTTTGAGTGTTGATATTGTAGAGGCGATGGAGTTGTAGAGTCGATAGAGTTGATATAGTAGAGCCGATAGAGCTGATATGGTAGAGTCGATAGAGTTGATATGGTAGAGTCGATAGAGTTGATATGGTAGAGTCGATAGAGTTGATATGGTAGAGTCGATAGAGTTGATATGGTAGAGTCGATAGAGTTGATATGGTAGTCGATAGAGTTGATATGGTAGAGTCGATAGAGTTGAATTAGCAGAGCTGATAGTTGGTATAGTTGTTATAATAATATGATTACCTAAGAAAATTTAATTATTGTTATAAATGAAATTCACAAATGTGAAGTACTTAATTCAGATTTTAGTGTCACGTGTTTCGTATTGCTTGTTGACAAAAGCCTCCTCGGTGCGCTCTACCTCGAAACGTTTTTGATCTCAATCTTCGTGTCTATTTTATTTAGAATGTCGGTTACTTTTGTTTGCTTTCTTATACCTCGGCTACTGTGTCGGTCTTTGATCTTTACTACCAGCATACTTCTTGCCTCGTGGTGGTACCTTCTCGTGGTTTGCATTAAGAGCCCAGGTTTCGCAACCATAGGTTAAGCATGGTAAGACACAAGCGTTGACTACTCTATTTGTAACCGCAATCCAAGTCATAAGTGTCTTGCTCCATTCATTTGCAACCCTTCTCTAAATTTCTTTTGTTGTTAGATCTTTAACGGAAATTATCTGCCCTAAATAGATATATTCGTCAATGTAGTCAATATTTATCCGTCTATTGTAATGTGATAGGGAGGGTCTATATGGAGAGACTATAGTTGATGGTTTTTAACTATATGAGTTATTATAAGAAGTCTTATGAACGGAATGTCAGAGTAATGAACTAGATGAAAGTAAAGATCCGGTCACTAATAGAGACGCATTGACACAGCAAGGTTAGCAGATCAAAAATCATGTAAACAGTGGACTAAGGCCAACTCGCTGCAGAAAACTTCAAAAGACTGAAGTTGATTGGTTGTTGACTGAGAAATATGATGCACGGGAAAACCGGCGTCGAGGATTTGAATAGGATATCTACTCATAGATGCTTTCATCGTTATCATCTCCGAAGACAAGATAACAGAGTGTAAAAGTGGGGACTTCCATACAGTTCTGCTGCTGCTGATTTTGTTTTCGTCATTTCCGAACTGTTGAAGATGCTTTCATAATAATCTCCAAAGATAAGAGGACAAGAAATATACTGCTGCTGCTGCTGAAGATGAGAGGATTAGAAATATACTGCTGGTGCTCACATAGAGTTGATGCTGATGAGGACAAGGAGTGTAGAGCGAAGACTCATAAGCAGTTGTGCTGAAGGTATCTACAGTACTTAAGGTAAGTCGCATGTTAAATGTGGCGAAATTTTTGAGTTATGTCTCAAGTCAAAATCTCTGGCCAGGTGCAGTAGCTGGGATTATAAAAATTGGACTTGGCACTACAAATATTAAATAGCTGGTTACCAGGTTACAACATACAGATTTGACTACAAGTAAGTTTTACCTTGGATACCCCTATTGATACTCCGTCGGTGAATGGATCAGTTAGACGTGTCTGATGGCGACTTATGAAGACTGTACTAGAGGTAATGATTGGTCTTGATTATTACTAATTGGTTACCCAAACAAGTTGGTAATATAAGGCCTACCCGAACAAGTTCGTAATAAAACTTAAAAGAAGTTCGTAATTTCGAGTTTAAAGATTTAATAGAAGTTAAAATATTATACTGTTTGGATAATCGATTAAAATTAAGTTGCAAGGTTTGCGACTAAGTGATTTGGAAAAAGCTGCAGTGGCTAAATGGTTTTATTGTAAGTGGCTAAATGGAAATTTGGAAATATTTGTGGCAAAAAAAAAATGGTTCTAATAGTTATAAATGGTTTTACTTGGCAAAAATATATGATGGTTTATTGGAATATATATGAGAAAGTTGAAAAAATGGTTTTAATGGTTTTTAATGGTTGCCACTTGGAAAAATGGTTATAATGGTTTATATGGTTGCCACTTGGAAGAATGGTTATGACGGTTGCCACTATTTGGTTCTGGAAGGTTATACTGGTTATTACAGATTTCTTTGGACAGTTGCAATGGTTGCGACTGAAAGGTTTGAATAGTTTTAATGATTGCAAATAAAACTTTTGTAAATGAATTTGATAAAAAGCTGAGCAAAATGTGTATTTTTGTAAATGGTCATATTCGATGATTATTTGTTGAGTAGGCTCATAGCAAATGGTGTATATTTTGATGAAAAGGTATACTTGCTCGATGAATTGGTTTGATAAAAAAAATAGCTTATGGGTGTATTTGGTAAATTACAATTAAATTACAATTATAAACATTTGGTGAATAAATTTAATTATGAAGGCCGGCAGGTGGAGGTTGAGGAAGGTCTGAAATTTTCTTATAATTAGGGTTTACTGAATAATTTTACAGTTGCGATTTTTATAATTACTTATTAACGTGCGAACATGGTTGAAAATAGTTGTCCGTGAGAATACTAAATCTAACATTTTCGCTCACTGTAACACTATACGCTGATGAAGTGCAAACGTAATCTGTCAGCCGTAGGGTTGGTGCTGTCTTAGAGTCACAGGGTTGTCGCTATAACAATTTGATAAACAGATGGGCAAAATGTGTACTTTGGTAAATGGTCATATTTAATGATTATTATGATTATTTGTTAAATAGGCCTGATTATCTAAGTGTGTTTATTTTGGTAATAAATAAATGAACAGCTCTTCCATATATAAATAATCAATAATATACTTGAATATCGGGAAATTAATGGAAACTATCTGATAAATGCGTATACTCTTCTTATAAACAGATGTATTTTATGAGTCGGTGCTTTATAAAATCTTGTGAAAATCTCTTTGAAAATAAACTATGTACTTTACTTTGCTCGCAATAGAGTCTTCATATTGGTCAAGTAACAAAAGAAAAAAGCAGTGGGGAGCAAGGGATTGATTGGTCGTTACTACATAGAGTTCATTTTTCTCCAAGGTTAGGTTGCTTGGTTGTTTTCATGTATGCGGTGATCGAACCTATTCATGCCAATTTTTCTTTGCAGGGACGCAAAGAGGCGTCAGGATGGGCGAGTGTGAGGAATGAACGCTATTCGCAGTGTTGTTGCGATGCTGAGTTGTGATTCATAGGTGATTTTGCATTGCATTTCATGTTCAATTTAGGTTTCTTGCAATGAATTGTTGATTTTACTTTGGAGGTTATATTTTGGCAACATTGAGTGTTGCAGGATGCAGAGTTTATTTTGATTGATGCTAAGTAATTTAATCACCAATCGTAGCTTTTCAATATATAGGCTGTAATCATGACAGCCAATCACAAAAATTCAGGAGAATGTTGGTGGGACGGTAACAGAAAAATAGTATAAAGGTGAGAGAAAATGGCGTCGGGAGTTCAGTCAGTATTAAAATTTTGAGGAGTTATTACAAGTGGATAAAGTGTATATTAATATTGATTGTATTGGTGAATATTAAGGGTGGATTACGGCATTTTGCTGAGATAAGTATAAATTATAATTACATACTATTTTAAGAGGTTATGTTAGGTTATCATTATCGATTTCTAAACAATTGGCTTTTGGAATATTTTGAGACAGATCTTGTAGTGATATTTATTAAAATCAATATAATTGTAAAATCAACTTTAATAGTTCATCGTTTTTATATAATATTATGTTTTAATATCATTGGCTGTTCAATAATTTTTAAAGAGCAACTATACCAGTTTCTTGCAGTTTCTTTTGGATAGAATGTGATTCTAACATACACAACAAACTGGAATGAACAGAAATTAAAATCTATTCATGGTTATCTTTGTGTTTATTTTTAACCTACTAGCAGTGTGGTCTAATGTCTTTGACAGTATAGTCTGGCCACGCTAACTCTGCCACGGAATAAAAGGGCAACACTTAAAAAAAAGAAAAAACATTCGTCTGATCTGTTTTCTTACATTTGTCACTGATTTGTCAATTCAGCTATCAGGTTGTTTATGATCCTTATATTATTTCTAAAATAAAAGTGAAATAGTGAAGTAATGGTTAAACCTAATCAAAATAATGTGCGCGGGTTATTATTTAACATGATTCATAAATGCCAAGACGTAAAGGAAGCACACGATGCTGTCTTTATCCAACAAGAACAATGTTTACAAGAAATCGAAGAGTTGACAAGTAAGCTGACCAAACGGTTTTGATATTTTGCCTTTCGATCTTTGCATAAAATACTTAGATTATTATAAATATACATAATACCGGATACACTCACGTTTTTTTATGTCGGAAAAGTGCCCGACTAGTTTCGAACCCGTTCGTGGCCCTTATTCATGAGCCTGTTTGCGCGACGCGGTCGCTGCTCTATAGTGTATTATCTATGCTGCTCGACTACGGTTCGCATGTCGTGCAGCTCTCTGCGATGGTTGAGGTGGAGGGGGAGGTGAAGCGTCTTCTCCCAACGACTCCTGCTGATCGTCTTCACTGGCGTCGTCATTGTGATGCAAGCACGCCGAGCTGACCGTGTCTGGTTCCAAGTTTGTAGAGTGTATTATAGTAGTATTAAAAAGCGGTTTGCCAGACTATATATCCTGAAGGTATAATCTCTATTCTCTTCTCTTCTTTATCATTCATGGCGAATGTGAATTCTATAATTTAACAGAATACTTAATATCGTATAGTCTGGCTACGCTAAGTCTGCAGCACTGGTAGAATGGTAGAATTTGAAAATCTGTTGATGATAACACAGACTGTAATGCGAAAAAACGCATTTGATACTTGTGTTTTTTGTTTTCTTGGGAGTATGGTCATTGGTCGTTTGAGTACATTTTAAAGAGTAAATGTAAATATAGGGCACACAGCGTTATAATAATAATAATAATAAATTCATTTATTTGCTTTAAACATGGGCGTTGACAGCGTAATATTAAGGTAGAGCATACATGATCCCCGTATACATTATATTTATATAAATTCTATATATTATATTCGCCATGAATTCGTCTGCGTGGATTTCGGCTTTAAACTCAGGCAAAACCGTATATTTTTGTTCAGGGAATGAGTCAAAAAAAGGTAACAGACAGTTACTTTCGCATTTAATATTAGTGTGAATCTACTGACGCTAAAGATTACCAAAAAAATATTACTTGATCAGATCTTCTGAACTACTTAAGGACACCATAAATGAATGAAACACATAGTCAATAGTCAAAACCGTTTTATTCAAAATAGGTACCAATAGTGTTCACTTTTGAACCTCAGTATTTAAAGTATGAGGCGTGATGGAGATAATTAACTACCTACAGTATCTTAAGACAAGAGCTGGTCTGAAAAAAGCCAAATATTGACTTCCATTTCCCGTGCTGAACGCTTTTTGCAGGGAGTTCACCAGATTCCCTTATTAGAGTGGCCCTCATTTTTGATAACTCTTAAGATTCGTTCGCTTTCACCTGGAAATAAATGAAAATAATTTATTATTTTCATATGCATCATAATTATACGATATGAACAGGCAAATATAAAGCGACTAAACGTTTTACATAAATAATCTAAGTATTTTATGCAAAGATCGAAAGGCAAAATATCAAAACCGTTTGGTCAGCTTACTTGTCAACTCTTCGATTTCTTGTAACATTGTTGTTTTTGGATAAAGACAGCATCGTGTGCTTCCTTTTCTTGGCATTTATGAATCATGTTAAATAATAACCCGCGCACATCATTTTGATTAGGTTTAACCATTATTTCACTATTTCACTTTTATTTTCGAAATAATAGAAGGAACATAAACAACCTGATAGCTGAATTGACAAATCAGTGACAAATGTAAGAAAACAGATTAGACGAATGTTTTTTCTTTTTTTTAAGTGTTGCCCTTTTATTCCGTGGCAGAGTTAGCGTGGCCAGACTAGAACCATTGACTGCCTCGTTGGTCTTGTTAAGAATAAATGAAGAACAAAGTTTCTGTCTACATATTATTATAATTTCGTTTACCAAACAGTCTAGGTATAAATAAAATAAAAAAGCCTTTATTATTCCTTAATTTAATAAAAAAAATTTTTACAAAAAACAAAAACCCGACTGCTTGGATACCAAAAAGTATAAAACAAGACATGAATTGAAGTATTTCATTATTATCAATTTAAATCGTAAAATATTAATAAAATGTATCAAGGCGCAGTCGCACGTTAAGTTTAGCTTTAGGACGTGCGACTGCGCCTTGATATCCAAGCAGTCGGGTTTTTTGTTTTTTGTAAATTACTTTTTTATTTCAAACCGTTTTGTTAAGTATTTATCGGAAACAGGCGACGTTTTATCTGCCCGAAGTAGCACCTATTAACTATTCTGTGGTAGCACCAAAGGTACTAATAAGTATTTTGTATGAAAAGTAGTAATAAGCATCGGATTAATTTATTCGTAATGACGAGCGGTGATCACCATAACCATCATCAAATTTGCATATGTTATAATGCTAACATTAATTTGGTAGATTTCGTAAATCTGCTTTTCCAAGAAATGTGCTTATTAATTTTCTAGAGTCCTATCGCATCGACGTCACGAGACCTCGGCAATGAACGTCGGCCACTTACGAAAATGCCCGTAGACAATGCAAAAAAGTAGGTATTTTTAAGTATTTTCAAACACACAAATTGTACGTATTTAGTACGTAGTGAGCGTATTTATTTATTTAGTATTTAGTTTATAGTTATAAAAGTGGACTCGGAACTAATATTTTAATGACATTGAAAATGTTAGTCGGAAGTTATGTTAGTCGAATATGCGCTGCATGTGGCATTGATGAATTTATTGATTGATCGATAGAAGGAGTAAAAATCATCAAGTTATTTGAGGCTTGTTATTTTTTCACATTAATCTTAGGTATACAAAGATATGTTACTATACTACTGTAATATTTATTATATTGTGAGAGTACGCCCCACCTTCACCTTTACCTATCCGCTGTGGGCCGCGTCATTTTCTGATGAAGGTTACTGTATTTCTATGATATCTCATAGGATATTCATCTAAATTGAATGGTGTAAAGGACAATTTTTGTCTAAAATAAAATACTTGAGATGAGTAAGATATTTATTTTGATAAGGAATTAACGATTAAAACACCTTCGCAAGTAAAGCAGTGACCAAATTTGAAAATCATAAAAATGGTTATTGTGAGTCAACCTTAAAAGATAGTTATATGCTATCGCGGACTTTTTTTTAGAACTTTTTGAGAGGAACGTTTCCACGATATATTGTTGTCGTGTATCTTTAACGATTTAGGCAGCGCACGCCACGTAAGCTCTCAGATGAGATAATTTTTTCCGTCTTAACTCACAATATATTGCAATTTTCGTAAGGATCTCTAATTTCTTTGGAAATAAAATATAGCCTATTTTACTTGTTAATAATGTAGCTTTCTATAAGTAATATAATTTTTAAAATCGGTTGAGTGGTTTTTGAGATAATCCACCTAGTTTGATAGACATAGATGATATGAGTAGGAACTTTAAACATTTCCTTAGAAACCTCGTAAATCCTAAATTATCATTTAAACGGAAAAATGGTCTAAGGAACCTAGGTGTGATTTTAAAAGACCTATCTAACGATACCCCACTTGCTATCGACTATTGATAGGCTATTGAGCCTATCGACTTTTATTTATTAATTGGCTTCTAGTGGACGCCATTTTGTTTTTTTCAAATTCGGCCTCCGTAGTGACACTCAGAAGATTAAGATAAATCTAGTGGTGTAGGTATTATCAAAATCGGTTCAGCCGTTTTGTCTGTAGTGCGACACCAAGGAATACACAAAAATGGACCTTTGAAACCTCGTAAATCCTAAATGATCGTTAAAATGAGAAAATGGTCAAGGGAACCTAACTATGATTTTGCATCGATACCCCACTTGCCATAGTCTATCGACTTTTAATTTTTAATTTTTTACATTATGGCTTCTAGAGGCCGCCATTTTGTTTTTTCTCAAATCCGGCTTCCGTTATGACACTCAGAAGATTAAGATAAACCTAGTGGTGCAAGTATTATCAAAATCGGTTCAGCCGTTTTGTCTGTAGTGCGACACAAAGGAATACACTAAAAATGAACCTTTGAAACCTCGTAAATCCTAAATGATCGATAAAATGAGAAAATGATCAAGGGAACCTAACTATGATTTTGCAAGACCTATTCATCGATACCCCACTTGCCATATAGTCTATAGACTTTTCATTTTTAATTTTTTTACATTATGGCTTCTAGAGGGCGCCATTTTGATAACATAGGAGTATAAAAGATGGATGAGAAGTTTCTTTGCAAAAGATGATCAGGACTTCAAGGTCTACTTGATGAAGAGGAAAAAAATTCAAGATGGTGGAATTTATTTTTCCATAGAAAATGTATGGCGAATATTGAAGAGGCTACAAGTGTAGAACTGTGCAAAACTTTGATGCGGTTCTCTTTCAAAATTTGTTTTATAATAATAAAAGTTTTTAATAAAGGCATAAAACCCACTTGTAGGTATACATATTAACAATGTACCGTTAAAATATAAACCTAATAATAAAACAATTTAAAATGAAATAAAATAAAAATACAATCAAAACTTAAAACTATCTGGGAAGGTTAAAAAACTCTCCCCAGGGTGTCATTGTAAAACAGCAGTATATTCTTTGTTATCTTACTTTCTATTTCGTGTTTGATGAACAGATAGCCAATAAGTGAATATTGGACTAGGCATACCATCACACACCGTTTGTAAAATGGTATTTTGGGATTGCCTAATCCTCTCCCAGAAGGATGCCACTCGTGTTCTGATAACAGCATAAAAGTCAGGTACTCTCGATTCGGCAAACATACCCGAAGCACTACAGTACCTAGGCAAACCCATCAAGATGCGAAACGCATCATTATACTGCACGCGTATTGCAGTGTAGGACTTCCTCAGAAAATTCGTCCAAAGTTGGCAGGTATAGAAACACTGACAATACGCGTTGAACAGTGTTTTCTTGACAGGCTTGCTACATTTTCCGAATCTGCGCGCTATCATGTTGCATCGAATTGAGAGCGCCCTCCTTTCCCTCTCAATATCACAATCGTCCTTTAGGTGCTCAGTCAAAACATGTCCTAGACATTTAAATTTTGTTACAACCCGAACTGCTGATCCATACAGAAAAACTTCCGGCACCCTCTCCGGACCTTTGCCTGCGCGGAAAACTAGCATTTCGGACTTATTTACATGATATTTCAGCCCATGAGCATCAGCATAATGCTCACAGACTGAGAGCAACTTTCTAAGTCCTTTGATAGAAGGGCTGAGTACTACTATGTCGTCTGCGTAACTGAGGCTATTAAAGCATGTACTACCAATGTGACATTCTATTTTTGTAGCTCTCAGCTCCTCTATCAAGTCGTTTACATGTATATTAAACAGGTCAGGAGAGGTAATACCCCCTTGACGAACTCCGCAATCTAATTTATAACAATTAGATGTCGCGTCGCCCCATTTAACACTATTTATTTGGTTTCCGTACCAGAAGTTTACCGTTTTAGAAGAACTCTCCATAATTTTTCGGAGAAAAAAATATACGGAGAGCGATGATGATCGAGGGTTCGAAAGATGGGTGAGGAGCACGGCCAAAATTTAATAGGTGTCTATTTCAGAAAGTATACTAGATGGAAGAGTGAAAGTAGCTAATATGCATGACTTTGATATGGTTTTTTTACAAGATTTGTTCTGTATGGAAGAATTGTCGGTTTGCCGTTAGGAGAGCCAAGATGGCGAAGTTCAATAGCACCCAAAGGTACCCAATCGTCAGCGGTATGATTACAGAATAGGTAATAGTACAAGGTATGATATTGATTCAACTAAATAAGGTTTCTTTGTGTTTTTACTTCAACACTGTATGCATGTCTGGAAAGTTTTTTTTACATTTAATATTCTTAGGGGGATCTCTGTTTAATGTTTTCTTATGAGATATTTTTTACGTCTGTCGGACGCTTGGCACGCTGGCGCTTCTACTGTGCTCACTAGCATAGCAGTGTGTTGTTTACTTCAGAACACGTAGGTAGTAAACACTAGGATAGAAGGAGAGCAAGTATGTAGACAGTGGGCCGCGCATCCACGCGCCATACTAGTTAATAGGTATATATATAGCTGCTTGTGCTGACTGACTGATTGATCACCTCACCAGTTAAATTTTGCATGAAAAAATTTTTTTTACTCATATTTTCGTATAGAAGATAAAAATTCATTCGGAGAAAAAATACGGAGAAAGCTGATGATTGAGGATTTCGAACACGGATGAAGAGCACAGCCTGGGTATTGAAGATAGGTGGGGGTTGCTCGAACAAATGTCACTCGAAACCTCATCCAATTGACACTGAGCTGAAAAAAAATTCAAAATGGCGGAATTTATTTTTCCATAGAAAATGTATGGTGAGTATTGTTGAAGAGGCATAATAAAATAAAATAAAATAATAAACTATTTATTTATTTTTTCGGGGGCATCAGCTAATTTATTTTAAGGAAAAATAAAAATTGAAAATTATTACCTTTTTATCGGATTGTAGCTATTATCTTTAATAAAAATATAGCAAGCAGTACTCCATGTGATTTTCGTAGTTTTTATGTGATTTTTGAGCCAATATCAGACCGGAAATTTTTTCACAAGTTTTGAAGACGTATACCTATATTGGATATTTCTGCAGCAGAAGTGAAATACATTGAAGCCATGATTTATAACAAATGTTCTGCTTGAGAAGGCCAAAAGCAAAACATGATAGTCATGATGGAAAGTGTAGTGACAGGACAGAGTTTCAACACTATTCGTGAACGACTAGCAGACAAATTGGAACTGATTCGGTTTGATCCATTTCTAGATGAAAATACAAAGTATCAAATAACGCCTACTGGATATTTAATAGTTTAGATTGATACCCGGCCTCCTATTTTGGTGGCAGGCCGAAGAAGCTCTTTCCCCGGGCCTTTCGACTTAACTTTTCAGTTTTTTATTTTTAAGTTATTTTGTGTGTATTTTTTCACTAACTTTTAATTTTTTATTTCATTTTGTTATTGCTGTTTTCTTGTCGCTAATTGAATGAGTGCTTCAGTTGGTAGCCTTGGGAATAATTCATCACTGGAAAGCCAGCTGCTCTGTAAGTACTGTTCTCAACCTAAGTATTTCAAAAATAAAACAGGCCTTAACATACACATTGGAAAAATTCACAAAACTGTTTCGGTATACCAGCAGCCACAAATTACTCAAATTCAAAATTCTGCACCAATTAATACCTCAAACATTTCATCAACTGAATTTTGGCAACATCTTAGCTTTTTGAAAAACAATGTACCTATTATTAAACGTATTCCTAGGGGATCACGTTTAGTAGTAGCAAACACTTTAAAGAAAACGATCGATACTGTAGTTACTCAAAATTCTTCTCAAAGTTGGGAACATTTACTAACTTTTGCTTACAGAGTTTTAAATGTAGACAAAAGCGAGAGCTGCTCCCTTACTCAGAAAATAAAAAATAATTGCGGTAAATGTTATGACCCAAATTCAAGTTATAGCCATAATATACCAGAAGGAAATAATAAAATTAGCAAAAGATTTGATTCGGTACTATACATTGAAAATAAAATTAGTAATGGCGATTATAAGGGTGCAGCTCGGCTTTTATTTTCAAGTGATGTGTTGGCCCCTGATACAGAAGAGACCTTAGAGGCTCTGCGATCAAAACATCCGCAGCCTATTTCTTCTGTTTTATCAGATCTGAATATTTCAGACACAACTTCGCTTCTGGCTAAGGTGGAGGATGTTCGTGCAGCAGAATTGTCTTTTAGAAATGGTTCTGCTGGCGGTATAGATGCTATGTCACCACAGCATTTTAAAGACTTAATTGGATTAAACTGTGATATTGGCAAGGGACTTTTACAATCAATCACCAATTTAGTTAACTTAATGTTATCGGGCGTCGTACCTAAAGAAATAACACCAATTTTGTACGGCGCCAATCTTTGTGCCCTTGCCAAAAAAGAGATGGTGGTGTACGACCGATTGCTGTGGGTTCCACCATAAGACGCATTGTTTCCAAAATCTGCTGCAAGAACATTGCACCATCTATGTCAGAATTTTTTCAACCTATACAACTAGGCTTCGGATGTAAGGGTGGTTGTGAAGCTGCAGTTCACGCTGCTCGTACTTTTCTATTAAACTCAGGTGAGGAGGTGTTGCTGAAAGTTGATGTTAAAAATGCTTTTAACTCAATTGATCGTAACATCCTCCTCTCTGAGGTTAAAAACAAAATTCCAAAAATTTTCCCTTACCTTTGGCAATGTTACGCGGAACCTACCAAATTATTATATAAATCCAATTTTCTAAGCTCTGCTGTAGGCTGCCAACAGGGAGATCCACTGGGACCTGCTATTTTCAGTTTGGCTATTCACCCAATTATTTCGGAATTGAATTCTAAATTTAACATTTGGTATCTAGATGATGGAACTTTAGGAGGTGAAGCGTCATCTGTTTTAGGTGATCTTGCGGTTTTAATTGAACAATTTAAATCTGTTGGTTTGGAATTGAATTTTGGCAAATGTGAGCTCTATATTCCAAATTCAATGGAAGTCCAAAAAAGACACATCATTACTGAACAGTTTAATCATTTGGCACCAGGAATCAAAATTTTAAGTGAAGATTCGCTACGCCTTCTTGGGGCTCCCGTCTTAGTTGATTCTATTCCACTTTTTATCAATGACCAAATTACTAAATTTGATCAATGTTCGGAACGCCTCTTCCAAATAAATTCACACATGGCCCTTTTTATTATTAAATATTGTCTTTTCGTTCCAAAATTTACATATTTTCTTCGATGCTCACCACTTTGGAAGTTCCTTCCCTTATTGAACGATTTGGATAAGAAAATTAAAAACACTCTATCTAAAATTCTAAATTGTCCTTTAGATGGCACGACTTGGACACAAGCCTCTCTCCCAGTTCGGTACGGTGGTTTAGGCATTCGTAAAATTAGCAGTGTATCATTACCAGCATTTTTATCATCTGCTTATAGTACGATTAAGCTCTTTGGCAATATTTTAAACCAATCATTAGGTCCCATTGAGCCGTCGTATTTGGCTGAAGCTAGGGGTGCTTTCAATGTGGCATGTCCTAGTAAGGAGCCGGTATCTTTGTTTTCTCAATGACAATGGGACGACGCACTATGTTCAGATGTTTTGCAGGAGCTTATAAATTCATCACCTACTGCAAGCGACCGTGCTCGTCTTCTTGCGGTGTCTACGAGGGAATCAAGTTACTGGCTTCATGCTCTCCCGTCTAAGCATTTAGGCACTCTGTTGGACCACCTCACTCTGACGATTGCGGTTGGTCTTCGACTTGGCGCCAAGTTACAACAGCCACATCTTTGCCACTGTGGTGGGGCAGTGGACGCGTATGGCCATCACGGGCTTTCTTGTATTAAAAGTGCCGGTCGTCTTTCGCGACATGCTTCCCTGAACGACATCATTCGTAGGTCTCTTGCCACCGCTAAAGTGCCTGCAGTGTTAGAGCCTAATGGCTTGGCGCGCAGTGATGGTAAGAGACCTGACGGGATGACTCTTGTTCCGTGGAAACAAGGAAGGTCGCTTGTTTGGGATGCCACATGCGTGGATACGCTAGCGTTATCCCACTTGCAGGCGTCCTCCATGTCAGCGGGGGCGGCGGCCACTAATGCAGAAAGAGCCAAGAGGCGCAAGTATGAAATTATTGAAAATAATTTAATTTTTGTGCCTTTTGGTGTTGAAACCCTCCATAATTTTTCGGAGAAAAAAATATATGGAGAGCGATGATGACCGAGGGTTTGAAAGACGGGTGAGGAGCACGGCCAGGGTATTAAAGATAGGTTCTTAGGCTCTTCAAACAAAAAATACTCGAAACCTCATCCAATTGGCAGTGAGCTATAAAAAAATTCCAAAATGGCAGATTCAAGATGGCGGATGGAAAGTATACTAGATGGAAGAGTGGAAGTAGGAAATATGCTTTGATATGGTTTTTTACAAGATTTGTTCTATATGGAAGACTAGTCGGTTTGCCGTTAGGAAAGCCAAGATGGCGAAGTTCAATGGCACCCAAAGGGTACGGTCGTCAGTGGTATGGTATTGATATTAATCAACTAAGGAAGGTTTCTTTGTGTTTTTACTTCAACGATCTCTTACACTGTATGCATGTCTGGAAAGTTTATTTACATTTAAAGGCCCTTTTAGATTCTTAGGGGGGGGGGGGGGTCTCTGTTTTGTTTTCTTATGAGATTTTTTTTACGTCTGTCGGACGCTTGGCACGCTGGCGCTTCCACTGTGCTCGCTAGCATAGCAGTGTGTTGTTTACTTCAGAACCCGTGGGCTCTATAAACACTAGGATAGATGGAGAGCAATTTAGTAGACAGTGGGCCGCACGGTCTACTACGCGGTCCACTTCAACGGGTCGCGCATCCACGCGCCATACTAGTTAATATATATATATATATACAGGGCGTCCCACAACTATGCCGCATGGAGGGGAAATACCTTAAATATCGTAGATGGAACATATTACTGAGAGAAGACTTCATTTTTATTTAAAATACAATTTAAACTGCATTCATAGATTTTTAAATAATTGCCTGGTTGAACCGGGACTCGAACCCGCTATACGAGAAAAAAAATTACCTGTAACTTTATCATACGTATTATTCATTATAAGTAAATTAGCATCAGAAATAAAAGGAAGACCATGAATTTAAACATTTTAATACAAATTATAATTAGTAGGATAATGAGGGTACTACGTGGTCCGCTTTAGCGACCGCGCGTAGTAGTAAACTTGCAGACCAGAAGAAAATAAAGATAGGATGGATGAGGGTCCCACTTGGGCTCTCTATATAAAGGAAAAAATGCTACAGGTGTCTAGAATATGGACATATTTCATCGGGGTGCCCAGGCCAGGACAGGAGCAAAAAGTGTTATAACTGTGGAAATGAAGGGCATAAGGCCAAAGACTGTGCGATGGAGATGGCATGTGTTATCTGCCTGGATAAAGGACGAGCTAACACAAGACACCGACTAGGCTCCAGGAGCTGCCCGTCTTAGAAAGAACAGGTATCTGGTAGAAGAAACTCCAATTCAAAAAACGGGGCAAGGGAGCAGGAAAGGGACAGGGAGAAATAGGCTCGCACATTAAAGTTTTGCAAATAAACCTGGACAGGACGCGAGCCGCCCATGACCTGCTCGAAGTTACAGCAAGAGAACACGATATAGACCTAGCAATATTAGCGGAGCCAAACAAACAGATAGCGCAAGTCAAAAACTGGGTCAACGACCGTAGAGGGGATGCATCTGTGGTTGCTTACAATAAACAAATTGGAATTAAAACAGTGGTCCAGGGAAACGGGTTCATCGCAGTAGAACTCTATGGCCTTACGATTTTCAGCTGCTAATTTTCACCGAACCAGAGTGTTGAAGAATTTGAACGAGACTTGAATGAGCTTTTCGAAAGCATCAAGTCACAGAGAGGAGACATCTTGGTAGCAGGAGACTTCAATGCGGCGTCAAAAGTGTGGTCTAACAAAACTGAAAATGCTAGAGGTCGCCTAATTATGGAAATGATCGCGAGCATGGACATGGTTACGGTGAATGAGGGGTTCGCACCAACATTTCAAAGAGGCTTAAAAAACTCAACCCCAGTTATTACATTTGTGAGCGCAAGTCTGACACAGAGGGTTATGGAGTGGTAAGTCCTGGAGCAAGACAGTCTAAGCGGACACCGATATATAAGGTTCAACGTTCTACGACATGAAAAGAAGGCGCCAACACAGATGCAGGTAGGATGGAGGTTAGACAAGCTGGATCGGAAGATTCTAGCGGACGTCCTCAAAGAAAGTGAGATCAGCACTCCAGAAGAACTGGTGATACAGACAACAAAGGCCTGCGATAGGGCAATGCCTAAAAAAGGAATACGTAGGAGAGCACCGGTGTATTGGTGGAATAAACTAATACAAGAAAAAAAGAGCTCACTGCACAAAATGCCGAAGAAAATACACGCGTGAGAGGAAAAAATGGGGTAGACAAAACTCGACATTAGACGACAGCGATACGTGGGGACTAGGATACAGAATTGTCACAAAAAACTGCGGCATAATCCACCCAGCCTAGACATGGACCTAATTAGATCCGTGGTCCGAGTTTTGTTCCCGTTCCATGAGGACTTTGGCCGAATCATGGCAAATGCCTCTCTGGCCGAAGTAACGGAGGAAGAAATAAAGACGGCGGCAGAAGGCCTAAAGCTAGAAAAAGCGCCAGGACCCGATCTTCTTTGTACAGAAGTGATCAAATTGGCAGTGCAGGCCATACCGGAAAAAATTAAAACTATTTTCAACCAGTATTTTGCATCAGGGACGTTTCCTAAGGCGTGGAAGAAAGCTAGCCTGGTTTTACTAAGGAAAGCAAATAAGCCAGCAGGAGACCCAACGGGGTACAGACCGGTCTGCCTTCTCGATTGTTATGGCAAACTCATGGAAAGACTACTTCTTAACAGGATAGAGAGCCTCCTACCAGATCACGGCGGTCTCTCCGACCATCTGTATGGTTTTAGGCAGGGCCGATCCACGCTTATGGCCATAAAAGAAGTAGTCCAGACAGCGAGGGTAGCAAGACAGGGCACAACAAAAACCAGAAAGCTCTGTGCCTTGATCTGCCTAGACGTTAGAAATGCCTTCAATTCTGCTTCTTGGAGGGAGATCCTTTTGGAAATGCGTAAGAGAGGTTTCCCAGGATACATTCAAAACTTAATAAGTAGCTACCTACAAGACAGATTTATAAAGGTAAGAGACTGTAACAGACACGATCAAAGTTAGTAGTGGAGTTCCACAGGGATCAATACTTGGCCCAACTCTGTGGAACATTCTATATGATGGTGTCTTTCAGCTGAAACTGGGAGAGGGCGTAAAACTAGTGGGTTTCGCTGACGATCTAGCCTTGGTAGTGGTGGCCAAAACCGAAGATTCTCTGATGATTCGTGCTAATAGGGTGCTAGAGCGAATTAATACATGGATGCAAGGAAAGCAGCTAGCCTTAGCACCAGAGAAAACGGAAGCTACTGTTTTCAGCGGAAGGCGAAAACTGGAGCCTATAAAATTTAGAATACAAGGCGCAACAGTGACCCCTAAGGAGCACGTTAAATATCTTGGAGTGTGGCTTGACAAATGCCTTAATTTCAAGAAACATATAGAGGAGGTAGCCAATAAAGCACAGAAAGTCACGGAAGCGCTGTACAGACTAATGCCAACAAAAGGAGGTCCCAGGGCGAGCAAGCGGAGGGTGCTGGCATCAGTTGCCCATTCCATGGTTCTATACGGAGCGCCAGTATTCGAAGGAGCTATGAAGGTAGAGCTGTACCGCAAAAAACTGGAACGCGTGCAGAGGCGGCTGGCCATAGGGATCTGCGGAGCGTATAGAACAGTTTCTACTGATGCCGTACTGGTGATAGCGGGGCTGGTCCCTATAGCCAAGCTAGTCAAGGAGCGAGCTTTTTAACAACAAAGAGCAGACGCTCTCAGAAGCGCGGGAGAACACCCTGAAGGAATGGGAAGGCGAATGGTCTGGAGCAGGGAAGGGAACCTGGACCAGAGAATTGGTAACTGACCTGAGGAAGTGGCACACAAGGAGGTTTGGAGAGGTGGACCGTTGGATAACACAGGCACTCAGCGGTCACGGGGTGTTTAACACCTTAACACACGTGTTTAACACTTCGCAATTGGAAAAGCGCTGAGTGAGAACTGCTACTTTTGTGGAGAGGAAGACACCCCGAGACACGCAATCTTCGAGTGTCCTGGCTGTGCGGACTTGAGAGCAGAAGCGCAGGGAACAAGCGACGAGGTGAATGCCCAAAACCTGGTTAAACAAATGCTGACGAGCGAGGATATGTGGAGTAGGTACAGCCAAATGCTCAGGGCTATAATGATGCGGAGAGAAGAAAGAGAAAAGGAAGAAAATAATAAAATCGAAAAGTAAGAGGTCAGCATGAAGTAATGCCAAGCAGTTCCGTGCTGACTTTGACGACAGGGGGAGGTTATTTTAGTCCGTGCAAGCCGGACATACCCTGCCGTTAGGCAGAAGTCCGTAGGGATTTTTTCCTCCCCCGAAGAAAAAAAAAAGCGGGCCACGCACCCACGCGCCCTACTAGTTAAATATATAACAGAAACGTATGATCTTAATTAAATGAATTCATGAGGTATCATAGTTATTATCTAATAAATTTAAATTATTATTTATTATTTATTTATTATTATTTATTAAAAGTAATTAGTAAATTTGATGGCGATGTACAAATCAGTAGGACTAGTAATAATAATAAAATTGATGTTCTTTTCTTGACACTTTCTTTGGAATATTTATTAGCTTTCTCATGTTCCCGTTGCTTGGTAGTAAAATCAGAAATTAGGTTCCGTGGTAAAAAAAACTGCGGCTTGACTTATATAATAAATTATTATTAAATAATTATATAAATAGGTATAAACAATTTGCCATTTATTATTATTATATATTGAGTAATAATTAAACACATAACTTCCGTCTTGTATATTATATCTATATTTACAACTTTGTAACTTGTCTGATCCAGTCGCGCACGGCGGCAACTCTTGAGAAGATAACTTTAGCGCCAGAACGGCACGTCGTCGCGTCGTCTTCCGCCCAAGATAATACTCCGATGATAGCACCGCGACTGATCAGTCCACTGCCACTGTCACCCTGAAATACGAAAATATGTTACTTACTCAATACGAATGAATAATAGGAACTTATGTCAAACGAACAGAAGGGTTTACATGTAGGATGGGAGCAAAAGTTTGCAGCATTAGAGAAAACGCCAATGTACCAATCCTCCCTATGAATAGCCATTTTGTAATTCTGTGGAACCACAACAGGTGGGAGCTGGTTCCCTAATTTGCTGCCTGCTGGTACGTGACAGAAAAGACCTGCGCTTGGGGTAGGCTGATAGTGGACTTAACTTTGAAAGCTTAGGTCTAAAAATTAAGGTTAGAGCTACTCCTCTATCGTGACTTTAGCGCAAAATGCGACATAAGAGTGATATTTAGGATTCCCAGACTAAGACACTTGGGATAGGTTCCCAAGTGTCTTAGTCTGGGACCAACCTACACCACCACCAACGTACATGTGATCATTTTGGAACCTACTCCCTTCGGCGATGCTCCCACATTATTTATGGTGCTCACGAATTCCTATATTCATCTGAAGAGTTTGCCCATAGTCTTCCTACAACGCTGTCAAGTGCGGATTGGAAGACGGACACACACTTTTGAGAAAATTATGAAGAACTCGAACTACCGCGTGTACTACAATTTTCCTCTACCGTGATAGCCAGTGATATTTAATTTCTTAAAATACATATTATACTCGTAGCTTCGAAAAGTTATAGAAGCGAAATTCACCTATTCGTTTGCTCGCTATTCATTAAAGCTAAAAGTCTGCTATGAGCTATAGAAACGGGAAGGGAAAGCACTTACATTGCAGGCAGAGTCAAAACGTGGTGGGCGTCCCTTTGTGCAGATCATGTCTGTTTTGTCAAACTCTATCAGTGAGGAGCACTTATTGTCGTCGAGCACCTCGAGGTCCATGGCGTGCATGTTAGGGCGCATCGAATACTGGGGGGATAAAAAACGTTCATTAGGACCTACATTATTTTATTTATTTAGATATCTTAAATTGACATCCGAACTCCGATTTGGTCCTTCCTGTTACAAATTCGGTAACTGATCACCGAGTGGTACTATTTAAGAAGTTCTTTAAATGTGGATCATCTCGTTCTACTTTGGTTGATTCGTAACTAGTCATGTAGGTAACTAATACTGACCCCATTTACGGCTGCGCCGTAGCCTGCATAGCCGACCTCTGTTCCCGAGGGAATCTTGGCGCGGTCGTCCAAGCGAGCCGCGACCATCGTCTTGCCGTCCAGAGGCAGGGGTTCCCGCAACTCAGCCAGGAGGAAGTCCCAGTGGGCTCCGACCTAAGCCAACAAAATATATGTTCACTTACATTAGAGTACCTAAACAGGAATTAAAGTCCTGTTTGTTCCCAAGTGGGGTTTGAATGTGGTGGCAGACGGGAAGTAAGTACCCCTTTATTTAACTACCTTATTGCAATCGAACATTACTATGCTATGTACTATGTATGTACTAACAAACTTGGAAAATAGGCTCAAGGCATAGGGTTGCGGGAGACGTAGCGACGCAACACGTCCTCATATTATCAAGGTTGCGAATACTGAATTAATCTCTACCAAGTTCGTCTCGTGCTTCGCTACTCCTATACTTACCAACCTTAAATATCAGGTACGTCAGCACTTAGTAGGTGTCCTAAATTATTATTATTATCTTAATAGGATTTTGGACACTATGACGAATGCATGTACCTTGAGCTATATTTTACAAGTTACAACTTACAAGACTAGTGACTACTATGTCAATATGTACTGCGCGTAGTCACAGAATACATAATAGTACAGGGTAGCACAGAAAAGGTCACTAGTAAGACCATTTTCACATCCGTTCAACGAAACCATTTGTTCATTCTTAGCATTAGATAGTTGGGATTTCCTGATATTATAATTAACAGAATTTCTTAATGTTATTAAAACAGGATTAGTTATTAAAACTATAACTTAACACTGAGTTATAATACCTATAGTTAAGAGTTAAAAACTCATTCCCAAACTTTCCTGTCAATAAAGTTTAATTATATCGTCATCTAAACGCGGGAAAACGCGAAACCATTTTTGAAAATTATCCTTATTATATGAATTAATAAAGATATTTTATGAAAGTGATATATTTAAGTACCTGTTTAATGCCGAATTCCTCAGCATCGACCCAGTAGGGGCCAACGGTGAACTTCGGATGAATGACTAGCCGCTTCACAAAGCGCCGCACGCCAGTGTCATCCATCGTATAGTTGGTGCCAGCGAGCACGTCGCGACCATCGGTGAACAACGTGCTGTAAAATAACACAAGTCCCTCGTCAACAATGTTGTTCACGTCGAGAGTGTGTCGGCAAGGGTAGCGTACCTTATACTGAGAATTACCAAACGGTATCCGACATCGGCACAACCGACGAGGAGTTAGAGGTACTGTATGAGGATACTAGAGGAGGATATAAGATCAAGAGCCATACATACTTTTAGATCCTACTACAATGTTGTGATGGGGGATTTCAACGCAAGGCTGGGTGAACGAAGCGGTGCAGAGGTGAGAGTGGGGTAATTTGATTAAGGGCGGCGGAACCATTGAGGAGGCATTGAGGAGATCTGTACAACAGGCTGGTGAAACCTGCCCAGACGGTCCAAGTTATTTGAGAACCACCATCCGAAAAGAACCAAAAAGTTTGATTATGGTAGTCTCATTTAATCCAAAACTGAGATCCTGGTAGAAGTGTAAAAGCTTTATGGACAGTTATACACCACAACACAAAAGCCTGTTGAATTTGGTTAGAGATCCAAATTCGTCGGCCAAATACTGTCGGATTTATTAGTTACCTACTTGAGCCGATTATATTAATTACTGTTGGTACTAGTTGTGCAAGAAGGAAAAACCATACGTTATCTATGTCACTTATTCATATTTACTAGAAGAGGGTGAACATTTTGGCGATATGACGTCGATTTAGATTACCTATTTTAAAATACCTAGATGTGATGATCGAGGACTAATATTTTATGACTCCCGCGGGAACTATTTAAATTTTCGGTATGAAAGGTAGGCTATGTTTTTCCTGGGGATGCAACCTAGGTATATCTGTACCGAATTTTGTCTAAATCGGTTAAATAGATAGGCCAGGAAAGCGTAGCAGATAGACAGACACACTTTCGCATTTATAATATTAGTATGGATTATATGGGGATATATTTTGAGTTCGAAAACCAGGATCTCATAATCTAAAGTCACTAAAAATGCTAACCACTAGACCAAAGGGCCGGTTGCAATAAGCAGTGCAAGAAATAGTTAGATACTAACCAGTGTGCAGCGGTGAGGATCCACGTGGGGCTGATGATAGTGCCCCCGCAGGTTCTGCCGAACAGCACCGCTGAAGGGTAACGCTCGTTGACCGGCAGTAGACTCGGCAGCGTGACATCTTGGACCAAGATGTCCAACGGCCGCTTGTCATCTACCAAGCTATTCAAATCTGGAACCACGAAGAAGCAATCACTGTACAAACGCTGTGAGAAGAAGCGATAATTCGTAAAGGTGTGTCCAATCATAATCACGAGCGCCCGGCAGCAATACGCGATATTCGCAGGACACAATTCTGCCGTATAGTTAGGACTTGAGCATTGGGGATGAGGACTAATCTATCGAATAGCGGGCGAATGAAGAGATGCTCGGGGTTTTGGGGGAAATGAGGAAATCCTTAGTAGATCTAGAATTCTAGAGTAACCGACATACTCGTATATATCAATGGGCTGCGAAACTGGGTTGGGCTTGTCAGTTAGTTCGGAGAACCGATAGACATTGGGGTCTCAAGGAGCTGGAATGGTGCTGGATATAATTGACATCAAATGAATCGCAGTGAGGCGTTGGATCGAGGTGGTGCAAGTTCGCGGCGAGTGGGAAGTCTCCACGAGAGACCTGTGTCCAGCAGTAGACGACTAACAGATTTTCACGATATTTTGGCGTGTGGTACAATATAATTAAATTATTACGTACTTACCTAGTCAAAAAATCTAGGTAGATTTTTATTGTTTGTTTAAGCAATGCCAGTAACTAGCGCTTTCTTATGGGTAAATTTCAACAAAGGCGTTTTTTTGTTTCATTTTGGTGAACTTTCGTGTTATAAAGTTTTCTCAAATTTAAACAGTATTTTTTGTACTTCTTGATATTCTTCTTGCTCTTATTTAATGCCATCAAAATATACCTAATAAAAAAATGAGAAATCGTGTTTAAATTTGTGATGCCACTGAAATGAAAAATTCGTTCACCGATATGAAAAAACTAGCGACTGAAATGAAAAAAACCTATCCACCGGAATTAAAATCCACCGAAAACGAATACAAGAAGGCTTTTAAATATTTAAATATTACTTCCTACTGAGCAAAGACTTACCTAACTCAACCTTACACTTTAACTAAATTGCTGCATGTCTTAGCATCTTTAAAAAGTTTGGTATACTTATTAATATAAAGCCTGATTAATAATATTAATCTAGTTACATCATACAAATCTAGGTCTAGATGTTCTGCGAAATTTCAGTGTGAAATTTACAATAAATCGCACAAAAGTACAGGTCATGGAAACACATTGTTATACCTATACACGGAAATGAAAAGAAATGTGTTCCATGTCACCGATATGACATACTTTCGTTTTTTTCGGGAACACGCAGGCAAGTGGCGCACTCCTTCCACGATCAACACCTAGAGGCCACTGTTGCGTAAGTTACTGGCTAGAGTTGTTTTAAGCAAAAATAGGTATACACCGAAATTAAAGAAATTTCTGGGACACATGCATTTTTACTTTCCTGTTATTAAACTGGGTATATATTATTAAAAAAATACTATGGGTGTATACTATCACTATTCATGATTAAAATAAAGGTAGCCATAAACCTTAGTAACTAATAATTTTTGTTTTATGAGGAAAATTACACAGAAACATATTGAATAACGAAATGAAAAATTCGGAGCTTAACTATTTTTTTTTTAAACTGTAAGCTTAATCAAGAAATATTTATTGCTACGCACATAGGTAACTACCTCTTCTACCTAGAAAAAAATATTAGAACTGTATAGTAACGTTCTGCATTACCGATTTCATCCATGCCGCATAAATTTTGCTGTTGGGAAATTCACCCTTATGTGTTATCGTTTCACGATTTCATTAACATTAATCCCCCGGGCAAAGTACGCCTATTACGCGTCTTAGCGAGAAGCTACTTGTTATCTTTTTTGAGGATAAGGCCCGTGTGTGGTAGCGCTCAGGAGGCCTATATCTCCAACAGTGGACCGATATAGACTAATAGACCGATTGCAGGTTGAAAGTTGAAACAATAAAATTGACTTACTGTCTTCACTTGAGTCCATGGCAGGGTGCGCGGAAGTGGTCGCGAGTAGCACGGCCACTGCTATGAGGGACACTCTCAAGACACACATCGTTGTTTCGTAATGATAAATTCAACACTAATACAGTGACGAGGCATGGCGCGACAATTTATACGACCTAATCTATATATTTAAAAGATCGTTAGCTAATCTATTTAAATAAAATTCAAAGTCCTGACTGACTGACTTATAATATATCAACGCATAGCCTACCGCTAGGGTTAGAGACTTGAAATTTTGACAGTAGCTTCCTTTTGTGACGTAGGCGCTCACTAAGGAAGGATTTTTCAAAATTCCACCCCTAAGGGGGTGAAATAGGGGTTGAAAGTTTGTATGAAAGTCCGTCATTTCTCAAGTTATATCCATGAAACTCAGTATATGAGTTATCGATAAAAAGTAAAGAAACACGTGTTTCACAGTTTTTGAAAATTCTACCCCCGAAGGGGTGAAATAGGGGACGAAATTTTATATGAAAGTCCTTCATTTCTCAAGATATTTCTCAAGTTGTATCAACGAAACTTGGTTGGCTTAAGGTAATAAATAAAGAAATACGTCTGGCCCAGTTTTTCAAAATTTCCACCCCTAAAGGGGTAAATTAGGGGTTAAAAGTTTGTATGAAAGTCTTTCATTTCTCAAGTTATAGTCATGAAACTTAGCATTTGGGCTTTCAGTTAGATATGCATAAGTACGTGTTTCACCATTTTTGAAAATTCAACCCCCAAAGGGGTTGAATAGGGGATGAATGTCCTTCATTTATCAACATATTTTTCAAGTTATAACAACGAAACTTGGTCTTTTGGCTTTCGGTATAATATAAAGAAGTATATGTGTAACAGTTTTCCAAAATTCCACCCCCAAACGGGTAAAATGGGGGTTGTAAGTTGGTGTAAAAGGCCGGCGTTTTTCAAGTTAAATAGCCGTGAAACTTAATATTTGGGCTACCGGTTTAAGTTATGAAATACATAATTTACAGTTTTTATGGATTCTATCCCAAAGGACGTAAAATAGTCCTTCAATCACGCCGCAACAGAGCAACGGATCGACGGGTTTTTTTCATGGATTCTTTTTATCCCGGAAAATGATGGAATGCCTATGGGAATTAAAAAAAACTTATTTCACGCGAACGAAGTCGCGGGCGTCCGCTAGTACCACCGAGTAGTAAACCTATTGAGAGCTAATAGCCACATTTTCGCTTTGAAACACATCTCACCACTTTCAGGTGGGGGACGAGGTAATAATAGCATTTCTTATTGGCTGGCTCAAGGTCAACTTTACACAGCTATAAGTACAAAGTATATGCTACCGCGGCACTTGGGCTGCCCGCTGCGCGACAAAAATATGTCGATAAAAATTACCATTGGAAAATCAATACAAATAATTTTATTCAAACAGCAAAAGACAACCATATGTATGATTATAGATAATTATCTGATATATATATTTTTTTAAATTGCCCAAGTGCCCAAGTTCTATACTAAAGAACAAGTTTTCAACAACAACTTTTAATCAAATAAATAATAGACATCTGACCTGTTCTTCTACTTCAAAATTGTTCGGAATTTAATGAAATATAAGTTTATACTCAGTAAATTAATTTATTGGCATTCAAGTAGTCTAAGGCTATCGATATAATTTATCGATAGTTACACGGGCTACACTGGGCTATGCGTGGAAGAGACGGAGATATGTAGAACTAGGTACATGTGAAATACAAAGAAAAACTGAAAGACATCAACGGGTTCCTTTTTATTTTGGTAAATATTTTTATGTTTTTTATTTTTTTGCGTATTGATGATTTTCATTTATTATTACAAAACTACACTTACTTATGTAATGTTATCCCATCCTTTACATAGCTGGAGGTTTTGCTTCTCTTTCGACGCCATTTAATGCTACAGAGAGGCCTATTTTTCGTTTTTTACTCGATCAATTTCCGAGCACGGTCGAATACGGACTGAGGGCGGCTATAGGCACAAAACGTAGCGTTAGTACTGATAGTGCTAACGTTTGGCTGGTGAGGGGGCACGCTATGCTCAGTCAATTGGTTGTGGTCTGTGGCTAGTACATATAAAAAGTCAAGCGCGAGCTGCAGATATGGTAAAACCTTGGTAAAACCAAGTAATCAGTAAAATTATAATATCTATATATGGTAATCGGTTGATAGCAGTAATTCACTAAGAAAAAGGTGAGCGTCGTTCACACACGTGACAGCCAAATCGGTTCAGTCTTTATGGCGTGAAGGGGGTTGGGTTGCCCCTTACCTACAAACATCAAAGATTCTGTGCCAAAATAAAAACTCAAATTATTATTATAAAGAGGGAATTGTCCTTAATAAGACCATTAATAACACCAAGTGTGTAGAAATCAAAATAAATTTTTACTTTACAGTTGCTTTGGAAGTCGGTTTTTTGGAAAGAATTTTTATTTTTAACGTTTTAGTGTACTCTTAATCCCCACGGCTTAGGAGTGCAGTACCCTGCAGCATCAGAGTTGAGGAGTTGGGACTTGGAATTAAGTATGAAGTCGTTGCTTGACACCTACAATATGAATTCAACATAAAAAATCCTAAATCGCTATTTTTAAGGAGTTCTGTACCCTGCATCACCAGGGTTGAGGAGTTGGGCCTCAGAGTTGAATCGTATACGCGTGACTTGATACCTACTATATGAATTCCCCAACAAAATTTCCTAACACCCTAGTTTTGAGTCGTAGGTATACCTACAGCATCAGGATTGAGGATTTGGAGTCAGAATTTTTTATGGGACCATTTCGCGAGCTTCCTCTAACCACTGAAAAATAAATATTTCAAATCGGTTTGGAAACCACGGAGATATATGCGGTAACATACATTTAAAAAAAAAAAGACGTGTGGCACTCGGAGACTGCCGCGGTAAAGCTATTGCATAACATTTTTTATCAACTTATGTAATTATAATTATTTATTTTATTTATGCAGTATTTTTTTTACTTTGTTTTTCTTTGATATTAATTCAAGTTACTAAAAGTTCAAAGTTCAAAGTACAAGTCATTAAAAGTTCTGCTATTCATCGATAGATGGCAAAACTAAAAAGTATCACCGCCACAGATCACTCATATACTAGTCCCTGGGGACAGATAGGATAGTGCAAAAGTTGACGGTTAGTTCCGGTGCATTCGCAAAGCGCTAGTGTCGCAAGAAGTTTTGGGACATAATTTATCTGGGTGGGTATTTTTTTTTGGTAAATCAATTTAAATTAAATTAAAATTTAATAAAAATGAAAATAATAATAATCGAAACAAAAAATAATACTGCATTTGTGATAATAATAAAATGTATGTAATATAGAGTAGGTACTCACTCATTTACTTTCACTATTTTTCGTGACTTTCATATTTAAAACACTTTGTACCATAGACTTATTATAGCGCTTTGTACATTGAGGTTTTTTGATTCCCCTTGGACAACCGGATGGAACGAATAACTAGCCTATGTAACTATTGAAAACATAATTCTTTAAAATTATTTCGCCTTTATATTTTCAACAACTTGAAGTCAACAACACAAGTAGTCATAGCAACCAAAATCATCTTTTCATAAAAATAGTCTTTTTATTTTCAACAACTTGAAGTCAACAACACAAGTAGTCATAGCAACCAAAGTGTTAGGTTTTTTTTCGTTACGGAATTTCTGGATTCGGTCTCCACGCTCAAGGCCCGCGATAGAAGCTATGCAATAGCTTAAAAAAAACATACGTGCCGAATTGAGAACCTCCTCCTTTTTTGGAAGTCGGTTAACAAGTGAATATAATTAAAATTATTAAAAATACGACTGATCTGCCGTAGACACACATACATACACGAACCCTAGAAACATAACACTTCTTTTTTAGGCAGTCGTGTAATAAAAAAATCCCCCTCGAATGGAAGGACCACTGCTACTACGTAACGATACAGTCATTAATTACTTACCTTTGGAATCTTTTTCACATTTTTATTAAATGATTTGTGAATCACTGGATATTGAACTATAGTGTTATATATTTTTGGAATCTACTCATCGTTTTCTAGATAATGTTATAATATTTTTTTTCAACTTTATTCTTTAATGCGCAACCATGGTCACCCTATCAATTTTTTTTTTAAATTTTTGTAGCCTATGTCACCCGGAATAAGCTAGGGATTCTAACGATACCTCACTTATCAAAATCAGTTGAGGCGTATAGAAGTTATGGTGGAATATACAAACTCACATACATACATACATACATGAACCCTGAAAACAATATACTCCTTTTTTCAGGCAGTCGTATAATACTCCTTTTTTCAGGCAGTCGTATAAAAATAAAAGAAAATTAAAAGATACAGTATTAGATAATATTACTTTACTTAATAAAGGACCCCTTGCGGGTAAAGGCCTCCTCCATATTGTGCCTGTTTTCTGTTTTGAGTTAACGGCAATGCCCACAATTTCATCTGCCCACCGTTCTTTTAGCCGCCCGCGCTTTCTATTGTAATGCCTTTAGTCTAGGTATAGGTAAGCAGTTAGCACTAAGCAGTCTAAGCACAAAAACTCATTCAACAATTTTATGTCTCTGATGATTCGTTCATTTTTGGATTTGTTGGATTCATTTGAAATGAATCCAACAAATCCAAAAATATGAGTTAAAATCAAAAAGGGTGATCGAGTGTCCCCAGTTTCCCCCTACTTGCTTGAACAAAATAACTAACTACTTAGGTACTTACGTTATTTTTAAGAAGCAATAAAGATAACGAGAGATATGTTTACACGCACAAAGTTCAAGAATGTTAATCAATAAACATCAACTGGTCACGTACGGGACAATGCCTAGTGATAAGGGTATCACCGAGCGATGTCTTCTCCGCGGCCTGAGTGCATGCATTTCCCCGCAGCGCAACACCGCCGATAACTTAATGACTTTCCACATTGACTCATATGAACACATCTCCATCTCATGTATATCTGTGTACACAAACAAATAAACAAACAATTTAAGTTCTATGAACTGTACGAGGCGATACTAAATTTATGTCACGAGTTATCTAGAATGAATTTTGTAATGGCATACGTTTTCCGTTCCTCCGTTTGCAAGATTTTATGTTGACGCTAATTACGTTTTCTCATTTTTATAACGTTTAGAAGCTCTATGATAATTAATTTACACAATTGCTTTTAATGCGACAGTACTAGTTTAAATCTTGTGAGAAATATTTGGATGAGCATACAATTTGGTAACCTTACTCGTAATTTACTGCGTGCGGTACTTAAAATCCGCAGACGTCATTGAAGTCTTCGTGTATGGTCAAGTCATTGATTGATTTATAACCACTGTAACATTGTCCCCAGAATGAATTGCTTAATCTCTCCACGTCAATACTTGCGTCATAATGCCAAAAAGGAGTAATACAATACTCCTATCTGGTCTATGATAATGTGAACGTGCGTGTTAGAAATAACTTCGGAGAAAAACTCCAAAGCTCTGCAATATAACTTACAAGATAATTTATAAAGGTATCTATCTAAATGCTACATAACGTACCCTGCTACGTATCGTAGGCCTGACAAAAACCTTAATCTATAGTGGTTGAACAATCAACATGAACACATGGCACTGTTTAGGGCTGCGATGAATAAAATCTAGTTAAACCAACATCCAATGTGAAGATACATTTGGAATGCTCGTACCTGTAAATAGTAAATACCTACTTATATATCTATAGCCTACCTAACCTTAGTTATTAGTTGGCGTTAGCTTTAGGTACGTAACCACTTATTAAACCCGAGATCGATACATCCAAATAAAAATTAAAGCGCGCTAAATTGCGCTTGTAATCTGCATGTTTTATATATAAGAAAACTCCTTTATCTTAAGTTCTATTTCTATATAGTATAAGCTCAAGGTATCACACCGACAATTTTGTATCTATTATTATTAACTTAACTTAGCCCATAATATTAATGTTTAGATTGTTTGATAAATGGCCCTGAGGCAAGAGGTTGGCACTTTGAGTAAGACCTGTCACAGTTTAATCGACGGGCAATATTTTAAATCAAGGACTACTGTCAGTGGCAGACATTAACGACCTTCCTTCATCGGACTAAAAATGGTAAGTAACTATGCGATTTGAAAACTGACTGCGATGGTACCAAAATAGGTAGAGTTTAGTCGGACTTTAAAAATACGCTCGTACCTAATAGATTATAATATTATAGGCAGGTTGATGAAAATGACTTCCTTGCTCGGAAGCGCAGCTCGGAAGTCATTTAAAAATCAATACTGATATTATAAATACGAGAAAGTGTCTGTCTGTGTGTCTGCTATGTAGGTACACAGATTTTGATGCAATTTTGTACAAAGATAGGGTATCCTTGTTGAAGGAAAATAGGCCAATGTCCGAGAAAATCAAAAAATTCCCACGGGATTTTTGAAAAACCTAATTCCACGCGGACGAGGTAGCCGGCAATCATCTTGTAAATAATAATAGCCGGGCTGTCTTGACTTAATCCTTCATTAATTTACAAGAATCATTTGACCCAATTTGTTAACAGTATGGCCTTGTCCGCGAAACTGATAGATGTTTCTAATTAGTGCTCATAATCTTTTCCACGTTAAACATAAGTACCTATACATCGGCTCGTAACTTCGCATTATTTTTGCTTTGTTGTTTTACTTAAAACACTAGATTGGTGCTGGTAATCATTATACAGCATTTATCACATAAGACCTGAAATAATTATGTAACTCTCTATAAGAGAGGCATACTTCCGCCGCTTGCCGGTCCAGCATTGACTTACGGTCCAGCCTTTTCTGCTGCAGCTCCCGGCCTTGATGATCTCCCTGAGAAGACACGGGGCCAATAGTTGTAGACATATTAAGTAGGCATATATACGGTTTACAGAAATCTCACAGGGAAGATCGATATCCGTAATAATTATAACTTTCTGTTACGATTAATAGAGACATAAATAATTTTTAATTGCAGCTCAGAGCTAATAACAGCGTACAGACTGCAGAGTAGGTAAGTGGCCCCCATAGCTTTGAAAATTTTCCTTTCCCTTCATGTTTTGGTTTCATCGTTGCATTAGCTAGCTTTTGCCCGCAGCTTTGTTCACGTTTAGTTCGATTTTCATACAAAATTTCAAACCCGTATTTATGTACCTCCCTAGGGGTTAAATTCTCAAAAATCCTTTCTTTTCGGATCTACGTCTAAGCTATCTATACGTCAAATTTCAGCCCGATTCATCCAATGGTTTGAGATTGGTTTGAGATGTGCGTTGATAGAGCTGCGTTGGTTTACGAATAATGACTGAAACTCAGTGAATAACTAGGACTGCAACCTATTTTTTTGAGTTTTGTTAGCTGTTACCTAGGAAAATATAAGAAAACTTAAATTTATAAAAGTTAAAAGCGCTCATTTGTCCTTTTCGAAGCCACGACTCTGATTAGAATATTCAGTGAAGACAATAATCACGCGTTTACAAGATAAGTAGAACGCATTGAAAAACGTAGCCTCGAAACAAGGTGCCTTGTTCCAGTTCGATCAGTTCATAAGAAAGCTATTATTGTAGGATGGACAAAGGATGACTAGTGAGGACAATACCACACCGTGGCACATCGAGCTACAGAGAGTAGGTATAATATACCGGCGACAGGCGTGCGCGCGTGACGGGAACGACCTACATCGTCACTTCGACATCGTTTATCTATTCAAACCGTGGATGTCTCGGAATCTAATTAACATTACTTACCGTCTAGATGCAGTGCATTACTCAAGAATTTCCCTTGAACATTCCTATTGTACTTCCAAAAATCTTCTGAGATAAAATAGGCACAAAGGATTCAAGAATACGATTATATGAGTATAATGGAAGATGTAGAGCCTCTACGACAAGCTAGTACATTTTATATCTCGAAACGACCTACCTAGCTGATGCTGTTTAAATGGAAAATATTACTACCGGTTCGGATCGGATTATCTATTGGATCGATGTCTTTTCTGTGGATGTATCCTTTGCTGATATATAATATGCAAGATTAGCCAGGAATGTCTGAAAATAAAAGATATATTTTAAAATGCTCGTCAAGCTGCTCCTACTTCACCGAACCCTATAAAAAGAAGACTTTTCCCACCCTTGGAGGATAAAAATATTATTCCACAGTTGTTAGTCTAACAAAGGAAGCGGTAACATTAATTTTCATAATAACTAAGTAGTGCGGTATCGCCATATAAAAAAAACCGGGCAAGTGCGAGTCGGACTCGCGCACGAAGGGTTCCGTACCATTATTAATAAATAATTACCTTTGTTAATGAACCGCAAGACTAACTTTGTTTGTAGAGGTTTATTGTTAATATCAAAAAAACTATGCTAGTTAGAGCATTGGCTATAGTTTTCCTGTAAAATATACGTAAATTCCTATTGACCATAATTATTTCAAATTTTTCGATTGGTAAACTCCGGAGATAAGGGGGGGGAACGGTATTTTTTTAGACATTTTCCCCGATAAATCAAAAACTATCATAACTAAAAAAAATTAAAAATCTGTTTAAGAATGTACAAAGTAAACCCTTTCATATGATACCCCACACAGTACAGTTATCTCACTTTTAAATTTCAACCCTCAGATTTTCCCCCCTTTTTAAATAATAACAAAAATAATTTCCAATTTTTTTTAATTCCAGTGTCTTTGGGCCACTAATATACACAACTATTCCAAATTTCATGTCGATAGCTTCGGTAGTTACTGAAATAATCGAGTGTGACGGACGGACAGACGGAGAGACAGACGGAGAAAGTCGCACCATAAGGGTTCCATTTTACCATTTTGGTACGGAACCCTAAAAACAGCTCAGGCATAAAAAATTGTTCAAATTTTGGCCACCGGTCTAGATAAGTTTGTGGAACTAGTCTGTGTTGTTTAACTAGGTACCTACTCCAACATATCAATTCTCAATTTTTACTGTTTTTAGTAACTAATTACCCAATAATTATTACCCATCGGAAGCTTTTTCAAGGAATAAAAACCATAAAAAATAACAATCCATTTAAGGTTTAGGTAGGCAGTTAACGAATATTATTAACCACAATATTTCCATCCTAAACACAGGAAGAGAATGGTGGTTAATTAAAGCAAGTAAGAATACTGTCGCAGTAGCTTGGCACTAAAGAATTTGCCGAAATGAGGTATCGACTCGCATTTCCAAGATACTTAATATCAATTGATTTTATAGGAACTAAGCCTTGTAAAACATTAGATAAGTACAAACCTAATAGGTTCGCTAACACTATAAATATAGCACTTACCAATTCTATCAAGTAGAGTCAAGCTAATCGTGTCCCAATCAATTAGCAGGAGTTGATTAATTTGAAAACAGTCACGCAAATACGTAGACCACTGGACTACTGATTAGATTAAAACGGTTAGGTCTTAGAAATCGCTTGGAAAGTGCCTATTACCGTAATTTTGATTTTGAAATTCAACTTCTTTGGATTGTAGGTATTGGACGTCTATTTATCTTATTATTGTGCTGAGACAAATTGATAATAATAAACTTCATGCAAATTCATTATCCGACCAAGAATCGTGTGTCCCACATAACCGCTTAGTGTGGTATGCGTAAAAGCATTTTTCCAACGATACAAAAAAAAGGAAAAATTACAAAACAATATTTTATAGCATTAGGTTATTTAATAATTGATACACCTTGATAGTCTATGCCGATGCGATAGCCAAAGCGATGCGATGCGATAGTAAAATCAAAAACGTTTTATAAGAAAAACTACATCAACATTTTCCAGTGAAAAGCTTTCACATATTACAAATGCTAATTTCCGAATGGAGTGGAGTGCTGAAATAGCGTGCGGAATGACGCTTTTGTGTAAGCTGAGGACCTCTAGAATGAGGAATAGTTTTTTGTTATACAAGATTGAAAAGTTGTTTTTTAACCGCGTGCTCAATTTTGATGACCGAGCAAGCGAAGATTCTAAAATTGAATCACGAGCGCAGCGAGTGGTTCAAAAATTAGAATCCTGAGCGTCAGCGAGGGAATCAAAAGAGCACGAGGTGAAAAATCTTTTCACTCGAGTGCAACACGTAACTTTTCATCCCACCTCAGCGAGGAAATGAAATAAGTACTTCTCGCGTGATTGTTGAGGGAGAAAGCTCATTTCCGCATTTTTAACAGTTTCAGTCAATTTTGTTGGCGTCAAATTAACTTCTTCGTCACTAGAATCACTCATTTTAGGTTTTTCACTTATTTTCAATTATCTTGTTTTTAATCGAAGGTTTTAATTTTAAACAATATGACGTGAAAGAAAATGGTGCGCGCAAAGGAAATTAAAAAAGTACACCAAGAAGGTTACGAGTGTGAGTTTTTAACTAATTAAAAACCGGCCAAGTGCGAGTCGGACTCGCGCACCGAGGGTTCCGTACAAACCTGTAGTAAGTTTTAAATTAAATGTTTTTTTAAATATTTGAGTTGATCGAATGAAAGGTAAATTGCGGTTTACGATTTATGACGTATTAAAAAAAAACTACTTACTAGATCTCGTTCAAACCAATTTTCGGTGGAAGTTTGCATGGTAATGTACAACATATTATATATTTTTTAGTTTTATCATTCTCTTATTTTAGAAGTTACGGGGGGGGGACACACATTTTACCACTTTGGAAGTGTCTCTCGCGCAAACTATTCAGTTTAGAAAAAAATGATACTGCAAACCTCAATATCATTTTTGAAGACTTATCCATAGATACCTATGGGTTAGATGAAAAAAAAATTTTTGAGTTTCAGTTCTAAGTATGGGGAACCCCCAAAATTTATTGTTTTTTTTCTATTTTTGTAAGAAAATCTTAATGCGGTTTACAGAATACATCTACTTACCAAGTTTCAACAGTATAGCTCTTATAGTTTCGGAAAAAAGTGGCTGTGACATACGGACGGACAGACAGACAGACAGACAGACAGACAGACATGACGAATCTATAAGGGTTCCGTTTTTGCCAATTTTGGCTACGGAACCCTAAAAATGGTTGTAAATGTATGGAAATTCGGCACCATAGAGGTAGAAGTAAATAGGTTTTAATGATGTTTTGAATTCACAAACTTCATAGACGAGTGATATTTACTAACGTGCACACGATGTTCTAAATTCAATTTACTTTATCCTCAAGAGGATAATAACGGCTTTTGCATTCAGATATCGAAGCGTAAAAATACTCTTTCCGAGATGGTGGGATGAAATAGTAGATTATTAACCAAGGGGATAAAGCAGTGTATATTTTCGTACCACTTGCTCAAAAAAGTGACATTCTATGCCACAAAAAGCGAACATAGCAATAGTCATTTTTAATCCGTTATAATTAACTATAAAATTTTATTTTATAGTTAATTTCCTGTAACTTGTGGTAAATATATTTAAATTTTAATCTGTTAAAAACAGGGAAAGGAAATTGTACTGAATTTCATTCATCCTCTAGGGGGAGAATGTGATTTAAATTTGGAATACTTACCGAAATTTATACTGAACTACATCTGCGTTAACACCATTGAGTTTGTATAAATAAAGCATTAAACATCTTTTTGAAAAAGGAATACGCATTTATTATGCAGTTATGATTATTAAATAAAATTACGAAAACCGACGAGGCCGTATGAGCTTGATGCCTTTGCTTTTCCGACAAAAAAATATTAGTCTAGGAATTTGCCGCGTTTTTGTTTTCTTCAAATACATAAACGTTAAGTTTATTTGAATTTATTTTTATAAATAAGTTAATGTTCTAAACAGTTCCTCAGACGCAAGAACAGAGAAATACTCAAATCAACTCGTCAACAATAAATGTAGGTAGATACCAAACAAAAATGTAACTCTCTCTATCAATAATTGGACCAATGTTTCGAATGTTAACTTTTACTTTTAATTGTCATTATTTTTAATAAATACTTATCTCATATTATTATTGTGTTAATTTTTTCGCAAATGGTACGAAAAGTAGAGTATTTTCCTCGGTGATAAAGCTGTCTTAGTCTTGGGTGAACTTAAATCCCTCGCTACACTCAGGACTCGTCTTAAATCCCTCGCTTCGCTCGTGATTTAAGTTTTTAACACCCTCGCTACGCTCGGGAGTAAACCTCGAGTCCTTCGTTACGCTCGCGATTTAAATCGTCACCCGCGACAGAAGACACTGCTTTATCCCCTTGGTTAATAATCTACTATATATGAACAATAATAAAATTCGTGATAGAGATTTCAAATAAGGTAAGCACAAGATAGTGTATCAACAGCCGTTTAGGGAAACAATTGTTTTCTTAGATGACACGAAATGTTTACAATATGTTTAATTAACAAGTCATTGTTATTCAAGAGCATCAATCATGTTACTAATTAGTATTGTTGTGAGACACGATTACCTATAAATCTATCTACGCTGAATGATTGTAAAACATCTCCGCGCTGAGCTGCCAACTCATTGCTATACTTACCTTTAAGTCTTAAAGGTAAGTATAGCAATGAGTTTGCTATACTAGAGTAGCAAGCAGTCAGGTTGCAGGCATCATTTTACGGGAAAACTCTTAAAGTTTAAGAGTTTTCCCGTAAAATGATGCCTGCAACCTGACTGCTTTCTGTCACTCTCAATAGGTACATAAGGCTAGCTGCATTGAAGACGCCCACGCAAAGCGTTGATGAGGCATGCGGAGGACGTTCGTTCTGACGTATTGTAAAACGGTGGATCGTATAATCCGGCTGTGGCATATCACATACCTATCTATACATAGGTATACCTATAGGAACTTAAATACATACTTGTTTTAGCTAAGAACGTGCTAGTACCTACCAAAGCTTTTATCCGTCTATTAAAAAATTAGCTAAATGTTTATCTCTACAACGATTTACCTACATAGTATTACGATGCACGTTTTTGTATTAGCTGCGTATGTAAAATGGTATAATATAACACTGTACCTTTTGAAGTTTTGATTCACATAATAACCACCATGAAGGTGTGAATGTTAATGTTCTCACACACTTTTAATCTATTTTCTTCTTGCATACTATCAAACGATGCTATACATAAATCAAGTCGAATAAGTGTCCAAAGGAAGCGCGCCCGGTGGCGTTATGCGACGCATTTTTATCATAGGCTCCTGCATACTTACCAGTGCTAACAGCGTGTACCTAGGTAGTTGTTGGGTATGTCCGGTAGTAAACTAAGTCTAAGTGGATATCGTTGACTTAAATCTAGACTTTAATGGTGCGCATACATTGACTTAAAAGACCATAGAGTTTATAGACGTCTGCTTAAATATGCTCAATCATAAGTCATTTAAAATTAAACATTATCATCACCATCTAGAATCTAGATACATTGACGTATTATAGACCCTAATAGAGTAGGAAAATTGTTTGGAACATGCTGTCGGAACCGGTGGAAGAGTTAAGACAAGACGTATTCATCAGTTATGAGTAGGTAAGAAGGTATGTCCCTTCCTCCATGCAATAAACGAATCTAGTATGAGTTTTACATGCATATTAGTTAGAAGCGTCTCTGTTACTCACGATAAACGGATAAAGCAAGCCGTCAAACACCACTATATAATTTTAGGATAATTCAAGACGTAGGATGATAGTAGGATTGTAGGATGCAGTAATGTCCTCATGTAACACCACCAATAGGTACAGGTAGGTATAATAAGTCATTATAGAAAGGCAGAAATTGGGTCATATACTACCTGTACTTAATCTGTGCATAACCTTAGGATAGTGAGCAAGCATTTGGCTAAAGTTTAACAGTTAGTTAGTAATTCATGCAGAGGGCGGTGCTGCGTGGTTATGGTTTATTTCGAAACCGCTCCTAATACATTCAGTTCTTCCTATGCTAAAAGGGTTTGATGCAAATTCAATGGAATTGTCTAATTAAAGACAATAATATTAAATCATGTGATCAGACACGGATAACGCTGGTCCAGTCGGGCCAAGAGCGTGAGGTCTCTGACATTAATACGTTCCATAACTCTCCTTTATGACGACAAGCACCACCAAGCACCGAATAACAAATTGTTCGCAAGCATTGACAGTCGGTTAATAGGTGCTGCCATTTATATCTAGACGCTGGTCGCCATTATATAAATTTATGGCGAAAATAAAAGGTACTTCTACTACTCAGGTAGGTACATTGTAGCCGCGGGCTGATTTCTAACAAATGAGAAGTTACTGCTTGTGCAATGTTTGATGTAGGTATAAATAACTTGTATCTCTGAATTTTGCACTTTGCTATATTTTGAAATATTTCAACGATAATTATTATTTAATGATGCTTTTATTCACATAGTTTATTTATTAATAATATGATAGTGTATAAGTATTTTTGTGCAGGAGAGTTTAAAATAGTATTTTCTCAATCGTTAATACCACAAATCACCTACTTAAAATAAAGTAGGTAACTTAAACGAGAATCAAGATAGGTAGGTAGTTCGGTACCTAACTCTAAAGGACGAGGACGCTAAAGTGATTTAACTCTTCTCTGCAGAGAGATTTTTCACTCATGTAAACTTATGAAAAATTTGAACTACTAGCAGTTCCTCAGGTGGCAAGACGCCAGCTCATGGCGTCTGTCAAAAACCCCCGTGTGGCAGAACGTAACGTCCTGGCGTCGCCGTTTCCGCCATCATCGGTTTTTTATGTATAGAGTTTCGGAGTCCAAAAAAAAAAAAATATTATTGATATCCATCTCACATTTTGGTACAAACTAATAAGATAGACAAGGAAACAATATAAATTTTCTGGTGGGCCTAGTCTATGGCATAAAGCTATGGGTACAAGTTCTGTGAGAGCACTCTGCGACCCGCGTGCGACCTTTATCTTTTTATCTTGGTACTGTAATTTGATATGTCTGAGGTGTGAAAACTATGTATAAGTGTCCGTATTTTGTTTTTTTATGCTGTGAAATGACTTACCATAGAGTAAAACAAAGAACAAAAGTCCAAATACTGGCTATATTTTTTTTTTCGTCATTTATTTTTGTTTAATAAGGGGTCATTTTTTTTGTCTTTTCTTGTTATTTTTCTTTTTAAATCATAGAGAAGAGGCAATAATTCAGTTGGACTTTAGTCTATAGCCAGGTTCATAGAGATTCGATTGAAATAGATGTTTGGTAGGATTTCCATACAAGATTTACGAGATATATTTTTTTTAAAGCCGCGCGCTCGGCGATCTTGGCTGCCATTTTAACTTTGTAAAATGGCCGCCACGGGTTGTCGATGCACGAAATGGCGGCGCCACCTAATTTTGATGAAACGGCAAACTGTAAAATTAGGTTTAGGTACTTACTTGTTTGTTTTATGGCTTTTATTATTGCCACAGCACAATGCACTTGCAAAGTCAAGTGGAAACTGCAAAATTAGCAGTGTTTTGTAATTGGGTATTTGACAACTAGGTAGTCAAATCAGCTATAACTTTTTTCAAACTTCAAAACGCACGCTTACCTAGTATTGAAATACTGAATTGTGATGTCATCAAAAGTCAATGCAATTTATTACGTTTTATCGATAATTTAAATTGGTCGTCAAACATAAAATTAACAGGAGAGTGGATACGAGTAAACACGTAGGGAACGCAAAAAAGTCCCATACGAAAATGTACTGAAGAGCCTCTTGAAAAAAATTTGTATGGAGCCTAATTTTTTTTGTTCGGTGTCCATCTTTTTTTCCACCGATTCACTCTATGGCCCATGGTATTAAGCATTTTCATTTTTAGGACTATTACTCTCCGACAGATAGTGTTCTGGAAGAAAGGTACCCTAGGTGATTTTCCACAACCAGCTCTGTTTAAATTTCTCGATCTGCCCTCTACGCGCATGGAAAGTTTGGTGGAAAAGATGTTTTTTAAATAATATACAAAGTAGAGCGTTTTATCGCAGACTGATTTTATCAGTTGAGATCATCGTTGAAAGAGCATACATCCATCATCAATAAATATAATGTACGAAATTCGGTTTACAAATTCTCTATTTTAGTAGTAGGTACAGGGCACAGAAATTCCTATATATATCATCATCTCACTTACTTGACGATACGATGTGTATTGTTTATGGGTAATGTAAAAACATTAGCGTATTGTGATAATAATTAGTAGCCTACTAATAATGTGTTTGTGTTCACTAGCAATAAATTATAAATCAATTAGAACTATTATGGGATTACCTACATCCGGCACATCCGCCGGACGTAAAGGAATGTACTTACCAAAAAACTTTGAATCGTAAACTTTTCCTTATGTATATTTGTACAGTAAGTAATTCAAATACGGAAAGATGATTCATCACTAGACTAGTTTGATAGTTATTATACCTACTAAGAAATAAAATAGAAAAAATTTTGGTCCCTGCCTCATTTGTAATTTAAAACTTAAAAGTATACAAATTTGGTCCAGTTATGTTTTCCGTAGATCCGATACTTGAAAATATATAAGTACCTAATGAATTATATTACATAGGTATTAATTTCAAATTTTTCGATCCACGCGTTACAAAGTAATATCGATTATAGAATCGATGAAAACGTAAGGTGAGCCAAGCCCGCTCGTTGATTGCCAGATGTCATTCTATACCTGCTATATTACTACTATGAGTGTTTACTACTTATTTTAAAAATAACATCATATTATTTTTTTCTTTTTTTTTATCCACTATAAATTAGCCTTTGACTGATGGTAAGTGATAATGCGTCTAAGATGGTAGCGGGCTAACCTGTTAGGGGCATGGCAGTTATATTAAAAACCCATACCCCTATTCGGTTTCTACACGGCATCGTACCGGAACGCTAAATCGCTTGGCGGCACGTCTTTGCCGGTAGGGTGGTAACTATAGCCACGGCCGAAGCCTCCCATCAGGCCAGACCAGGGAAAATTCAGAAATTATAAATTCCCAAATTGACCCTGCCGGGGATCGAACTCGGGACCTCCGCACGTTAAGACAACAGCGCTACACACTGCGCCACGGAGGTCGTCGAAATATTATTATCAGAGAAAAGCAAAGTTATGAATAAAGTGTCGCTTGACAAAAATGTCAGAATCTACAAAATTGTACCATCTACTAAGTATAAATTTACTTAGATTTTATTAGCCGTAAACATTACGTCAAGTTGCGCACGATTATGCGTGATAACACTTGTAAGTAACTCTTCAAAGTATACTAAAAGCATGAACAATTTGTATGCGGCATCAATGCAAGCCAATGTTTATACTTGTAGCAACTAGGCGATTTTCACACGGCGCGTGAGGAGCGGGACAGCCGGCAGTGTCCATACGGATTCGGACTGGGTAGATATAAATTTATGTATGCTTTATAAGCCTTTAAATTATTGTGATGGTCCATATTAAGTATGTGCAAAATGATTTCAACGTTGACCAAAGTTTTCATTCGGTTGCGGCACAGGATATTTAATAGTAGATACTTATACCTAGTTGCGGTTCATTTAGTATCTTATTGAGGTACTTTATACCTAGCAATTAAATATTTAAATTATTTATAGAATATCGTGAGTATGCATAACACACATGTATCTAAGATTATCGTTCTATTATTTTGAAGATTGTCGAGTTAAAACTAACGCCTTATCTCGATTACCTTTTAGCGATTAGCATTAGCAGCGAAGTAAGAGATCTGCATTGAACCTCTACCTACCTAATTATGCAGGCAAGGATTTCACGTTAGGTATCTAATCGATTACGAAAGTAGGTATAGTGTTAAGCAGGTACATATCGTAAGTATACCTTACTAACAAAAATAACAAACACGTATCTAAATGACTTAATTATTTTAAAATAAACATAAAATAATATTATGTCCCAAGTCCCAAAGTTTTGTAAGTACCTACCTACACCAAATACACATAAATTATATAGTAAATACACAAGTGACACAACTAAGTAGTAAAAAAATATTTTTGGTTTTACCCGGCCAAGTGCGTGTCGAGCCACGCGCAATGTAGGGTTCAGTAATAGCTGTTAGCCCGTCACAATTAACGGATATTTTATAAGCCATAAGGTGGTCAGATATTACTCATTCACTTGTAGAGCCTACTTAGCTGTAATAGTTTTCCTTTTAACTTCGTTATTTATATAATATACTACTGCTATGTTTTTTTCCCCGTATCCACAATCAACCGCTTAGCTTGCAGACACACTAATTGAAAAAAAATGCAAACTTTTGCAAAATCTTACAAAAATTAGCCCATTAAAGCTAAATAGGGTCAACACGTCAGTTCGCCGACCACCCCCCGTTCACGACCGTTTTTCCGAAAACAACCAAAAACAGTTGTAATATTAACGCAACGATCACTCTTTTTTCTTGAAGATCATGCTCTATCTATCCCTTACTCTCAGGTCAAATTTGGCCAACCCAATATATTTCAGTATAACTCTGTGAGCCGATGAATCTGAGCCGGAGCACACACATTGATTTTGGAGCAAAATGCTAGGGAAAAAAATAGTGAGGAGGCCAAACTTAACACATTCGCTGCGGCAGCATTGGATCCTAAACCTACGGCTCGTGCGGTACGAGACAAATACTGCCCGTATCTATATTTCCTGATATGCGTTACGACCTCTATTTTGCCGTACCGGAACCTGACTTTCAAAGTCCATGGAGACGTGGAAACTCACCATATCAATGGGTTTTTTGAACAAATCGATAGGCTACATCCTCGTGTATACCTAGCTGCGGTAGCCCCGGGTTCTCTATGATATTTCGAAAGATACAGAGATTTTTCAAAATCAGTCATTTACGGCAATATATATGCCGTATAGCATAGAAGTTAAAAAATTGCTAGGGATGGGTTTACTTCTGAAATGACAATCGATATTTTAAAGATATTCTTTATTAAAGACACAACAAATTTAAGTGTATAAATCAACATAATTCTTCATAATTAGTCAACATAATAATTACTCTTACAAGTACCTATCGCCAATTTAAAAAAATATATTTAAATATAAAAAAAATTAAAATAAAAAGCAGTCACTCATGTAAGTTTAGTACAAATACACTGATTAATAAATAAATAATAATAAATACAAATAGGTTTTTTAAATTTTGATTCATATTAGGGTACCAAATTATTATTGACCGAGCGAAGCGAAGGTCTCTGAGTCTACTTGGGTGAATTGGCACTTGTCCGTCCGTCTGTCAGAGCCTTATAACTTCTGAATTGCTGAACGTAATTACTTCAAATTTAAATATAATATGTAAATCGATGGCCTCCCGCCGAATATGGCTTAAAAAGTTTTAAAAATCTTTATTTCAGGGGGGCTCTCATAGAAGCGAATGCGAAGTAAAATATTTTTTATAGCGTTACATAGGGTTGCAGTATATCATTTTAAAGATAATTAAGAATAGAGTCCAAAAATATTTTTTTTTGAATTTTTCCCCTAAAATTGACGAAATGGGAGGCTTTCAAAGTAGCGATTTTCTAACGTCCAAAGTTGACCTCAGAACTCTCAATTTTCTGAACTCTCAAGCCTGAAACTTGATCAATTATTTGAATTATATCCTGTACTTGAACAACAAATACTAAAATTAGATAAATATTATAAGGAAACGAAATTATTTAATTTTTAATGATGATGATATTTTTAACAGAACTTCACACTGATGTCAATATATGGCGCTCTGTGAAACCGCGAGGTCTCAGTTCGGGGCGAACCACTAGTAATTACTTTTTATTTTTAATCTATGATGAGATCATATTAGGAACTTTAACGAAATAAAATAAATTTTAAAAAGTAGGTAATTCCCTTACTCATATCATGTTTTTTACGTGAAAGTCTCGTCGCGTAGTTTTTTGCATAAAAAATATCGAGCACTTACGGCCAACACTAATGCAAACTGCGAGGCCGCGCGGACGCATGCAGTGAGGCGCGGGGTTGGGGGGGTACGGCAAGATAGTCGCCGTACCGCACTGAATAAAAATAATTACCTTGCTGTGCGTTACGGCAACTATTTTGCCGTACATTATTAGTATACAATATCATTATATTAAAAGCAACCATATAGAAAAAATCACTGTCTCTTTCCTACACGTACGGGAACATAGATAAATCACCCCCGCACCGTGCGCAAAACAAGGAAAACTAGCTGCCGCACTGGCTGACCGTCAAATACGGCAAAATACTTGCCGTAACGCAGCGAAAGTGTTAAACCGTGGGTAAAACATGTTTTATTAAGTTATTGCATACATTTTGTGCTTAAGGTGTCAGAATATTATTAAATTATAATTTAGAATCCATATTATGTCCATAAAATACTTATTTATTTAAATAAATGGTGGTCGCTAATGGGCCGACTAAAATTGAGCTTCCTTCCTTTTACGACCACATGGTCGTAAACTAGCGGTTTGTAACGAATCATTTTTGAGCTTTTCTAACTTGCCGCATAATGTTAGCGCAAATTTTATTGTTTCTTGACATCCTATTATGTATGGTTTATTTAAACGTCAGTTTGCGACCGGCAAAATAACGAGAAAACCGAAAAATCTAAACGTATTTTGATGATGTAAAACAACGTGGTCGGCAACGGATCATTTCTCGACCATCGATGTAATTACATACAAAAGTAATAAAAAATACAATATTTTTGTGGTCGTATACGGACTAGATAACGACCATGTGGTTATTTGCATTAGTTTGACTACATAGTAGTGGTCGTATACTGATTAGCTAGCGACCATGAAGACGGTTTTAAATTTTTGTCTATACATATTTTGGCGGTTGAGTATTGACTACTACTTTATTTTATTTTACTTTTTTACTTTTTAAAATAATCTGGTAGGGTGATATGAGCACCAATTATTTTTTATATGATTCCAGAAAACTGGACTGAGTAGCAGGAGTTTGTGGACCAACTACTTCAGGCTACTAACTAAACTCAGCTAAAAATTATCGAATATCTGTGCAGTACTATGTTAGACTTAGAGCTTTCGTCCTCGATTTGTAACTGCAATTTTCAAGAAGCCTTGGTGTACTCAGTTTATTCTAGATTAGGATTTGTTTGGATATTGCAATAATCTTTGACACATTTTGTATTTAATCCAAAGTGTCTCGTTTAAGAGATATAATCCACACTTTCAGAATCCATTTCTGATTACCACGTGTATCTTCAGATTATGCTTCAGCGATCAAACTCATATCAGTTGATCGAAGTAAGTGTCTTGCATTTGCCGGTATGTTTGTTATAACAATAATTTTCCTCTTGGATTTCTAAAATTCGCTTAGAGAGGCTTAGTGCCTGTCTATAAACTGAAAAATTGGCTTTGTTATGATATAATTTTTGGTTAAATAGCCATTGAAATTATCGTTAATGGATTCATAAAATACGTTACTCTTCATCCAATCGCATTTTGTAAGTCCAGATAGATAAATTAACTCTTTATTGCACACACTTAAAAAACAATAACAATAAACAAAAGGTTAAAAGATAAGATCAAGGATGCAAATTGCAAAGGCGGTCTTATTGCTAAAGCAATCTCTTCCAGACAACCTTTGGGGAGAGGAGATTATCAAACAAGAGCGTGGGATAGTGCAACAATTAAACATTAAAATATATATAGTAATAATAGTAGCATAAATATCCCTCTATTTGGCCCGAATAGACCAAATAGAGGGATAATAAATAGATAGGACCAAAGTGAGTTAATTGCAACCTAAATGTCTATACAAGCGACTTTTGAAGATAGAGAGACTGTCGTATATCAGCTGGAAGGCTGTTCCACAATAATACGGATTTACGGGTGAAAGATTTACCATAATATCCTGTGCGACTGGCAGAAATGTGCAAGCGATTATCCGTGCATGACCTTAGGTGTTGTAGTTCGTTGTTAGAGCCAAGGAAGGAGAAACGCTGTTTGAGGTAAGATTCTTACTCCTCGTAAGAAGGAGTATGAGGATTGTAAAGAATAGAGTAGAGGAGTGTCAGCATGTGCAGATTGCGACGGAGTCTGATTGGGAGCCACTTCAGACGAGCTCTGTACTCGGACACGTGATCAAACTTACGCAACCCGTAGATAAATCTTATGCATAGGTTTTGAAGACGCTCGAGCTTATTCAGCTGTTCTTCGGTTAGATCGTGGTAAAACGAGTCAGGATAGTCTAGAAGTGGTAAAAGAAGAGAGTTAGCTAAAAAAAATTTGGTTTTAACTGGAAGAAAGCTTTCAGCGTCTCAGGCCACCAATTGACACAAACAACTTCCGGCTAACCTCAGCGATTTGCGGGACCCAGGATAAAGAACTGTCGATATAAATGCCAAGTTTTTTGACCAAAGAGCTAATGTCCAGGGTAGTTGGGCCGAGGCGGATGGGAGGTAAATTGCTTCGTATGATCTTGTCAAGCTGCTTGGAGCCACCTAATAGAGCTACTTAAGATTTTTCTGGGTTAACAGACAGGATTCGCTCCAATTAGATTAGATTGGATTCTTAGGAGTCCAGGTACATATAATTAAGACAATTTATCATCCATTGATTCAGGGGTTCTTACCTCTAGTAATATTCCCTTAGGTCAGACTTTCTAAAGCCATCGTTGATCATGGGTACTTGAACGTTTAGAAATTCGATGGACGAAGAGCGAAGTCTTTTATGAATATGTAAGCAATGCTTTCAATGATTGGGTAATCAAAAATGTTATAAAAAAGCCCATAAACCTATTCATAGATGGGTACAAGTCTCACATGACTTACTCTCTGATACTCTAAGTGAGTTAGATTAGGAATGGTTAACCAGCTATACAACCCAATATCATTCAGCTGGCTGACGTCAGGCAACTAAAGCAAAAGTTGGAAAGCACAGTTAAGAACTGGCAGTCTCGTACCGAAAATATAAACAAAACAGTTTCAAAATAGCCAGAGATTTTGATGCAGCTTCGAAGTTTAATATCTCCTTGTTACAACCTAAATATTGACATTGACAGCATTGCCCACAAGCCCCTGCTTAATCACATTCCAGCTCGAAATTTGATATTTTGACAATATAACTAATTAGGACCGATGCTTCAATTAATATCTTACACACCAAATGAGATGTCTTTTGAAGAGTGCCAAATGACAAAAGCGAAACTTAGACTAAGCTACTGAGTGCAATTTCCACAAGCATGAAGAAATAATATTTTTAGAAAAGGGATAAAGAAAATTTAGAATTGGAAGAACACGAAAGCAGTAATTAAAAGCAAAGGAAAAACAGGAAAGCAAAAGAAAAAGAGAAGAAATGTAGGAAAAGAAGACTAATCAAGAAAAAAAATTAAGCATGCAAGTTATGTCCATAATATTCTATTTTCGTTAGAAAATATATCACTTTTTTGCTATTTTTTATAATGAATATTGACTAATAAATCATAGAAAAAATAAATAAACGTGTTTTTAGAACAATTAATTGTTATTTTTATTTTCGACCTTATCTTAATATATCAAGAGATCGTTTTTCAGTGGCTGTTGAATGGTCGTAAACTGACTACAGTGTGGTCGTAAAATAACGAAAGCTGGTCGTAAACTGAAAAAAACGCACGTTTTGACAAATCGACATATTGCATAAAATAGGGAAATAGAAATATTTAAATCATACGGTAATTATGTTCCTTCGTACTTCTTTCATGCATATAAATTGTTATTTCGTCAAAAAAGGTAAATTTCAAAGAGCTGTGTAACTTTAAAGACGGCAAGTCGACTAACTGGTCGTCAACTGACGTGTTGACCCTATTTCATAAACGGATCCCTGAATCGAACAATGGTTTTCCCAAACCCACATTATTTTTGAACGACTTATTTATCCAACCACACCCCCACCCTCACTATGGGATAGACGAGAATAAAACCATCCCTACTTTACGTGTAGTGGAGGAACCATATAATTTTTTTTTAATCTTATTTTACCAGTTTGTCGATGATCAAATTAGTTTTCTAGTAGGTACTAACGGCCTCTGACCTAAGCCGCGGACGGGCAGATGGACGGACGGACATGGCGAAAGTCGAAACTAAGGGTTCCATGACTACGGGACCCTAAAAAGGACTTTTGATTTTCCGATGTTATTATTTTAAGCTTCATTATACATGGACGCTACCTTTTTAATATAATTTCGCTTTTTTTTCGAAAATGATCTCATATTAAGCAGGCAAGCTCTTTATGGAATACAAGAAAAAGAGGCTTTTTTCTTCAAACTCGCACGGTCTGCTTTAATGAGTCCAGCGATTAATCATAATAGGTTGCAACAAATCTCAGCAATTTTAATCTATCTACAAGCGAATATATTAGTGAAGAGCAATTAGGATGAGAAGGGTAAATAAAGTGATCTATTTGAATGATTCGGAGTAGGCGGGAGGAGTGCGGCAGCCGGGACGCGGAGCTAGCGCGTGGAGCCCGGAGGCGGGAGTACCGCGTTGCCGCCAAAGGATGCCCACTCCGACATAGTGTGGGCCTGTAGCGAGACGCTTCACGGCCTCTCGGTACCCGCTCTACGCCGCGCCGCGTACGCTAAACTTTTTTCAGCGAAAACACGGCCTACACGGATTACGGAGATACGGGACGTAATATGCATCCGCGATTCAGTTACTGGATTCATGAAGTTCCTTGTAGTGCTTGTGAAGTGGTAACATTTCGTATTGGAAAAGAAAAACTTGATCGTGCTGAGACTTTTCACGATTAGTGATCCAAACATTAGTGAAAATCCAGAACCGTTTTTTAGTTAAAAGAAAGTTAGTTAGTCCTGATAAAAAATTCCTATTGTTGGAATGTGTTTCATTTGTTGATAATTGTAACAATAAACATGAAGAAGAAAAATCAAGATGAAACTTCGGAAAAGCCCAACAGAAAACGAAGGGTTAGTAGATTAGTTCCTATCAATGATGCTCAAATAGTTACCTATACTTATTTTTGTTAGTCATAGTTATGTGTCTCTGTCTTTACTGGTAAACAAAACGTAACAACGTAATTATTTGCGTTAGAAAGATAATAGGTAGTTTACTTACCTACTTTCCGTATTGGTAAGGCCTTTGCCTTTGCTAACTACTCTATACCTAACTACTTATCGTTCACAAGCAAATGCATAGGTAGGTACCCTACTAAGTTGAATCTTCTACGTAATCGAACAATTATGAAAAATGTAGATACCTACTGGCTACTAATAATCTAGACACAATCATCATCATTTCAACCCATTTTCGTTCTCCAAACCACTACTGCGCGCTAATCTCTTCTCAGAATGAGAAGGGGTTGGAAGTAGTTCACTACACCGCATTGGCCAAGTGCGGATTGGCAGACTTGACACACCTATGTGAACAATTATTTATTGTTTAGGTTGATTAAATTAATCATTTGTAGCTAGGCTACTGTGTCATGTATCGGAAATCACGTCGTTTACCCTATTAGGTAACGTATTTGTTGCAATTAATAGTGCTGTAAGTACCCACCACTACCACCACCACTACAGCCCATTAACGTCCCACGGTTGGGCACAGGCCTCCACTCTCATAAGAGAGAGGGAATTAGAGCTGCTCAAATGCGGGTTGGCGGGCTTAACGACCATTATTATGTTAGTAATAATAACCGGGACCGACGGCTTAACGTGCTCTTCGAGGCACGGGGGTGAAACACGGCCAACTTGCTAACTCCGGGCTAGTACCTACTACTGAGAATTTCTAATCAGAAAACCCCAACACTTAATAAGTATGACCCGACCCGGGACCTCGTCAGCTGCAGTCGAACATGATAACCACTAGACCAACGAATAAGTACCCATAATAGTTTAACTTAGGTACACGAGTTATAATTAGAGATAGGCCTTTGCGGATCAGTGGCTAAATACCTACCTGCCTAGACTCTAAAGAATATGTGAATACGATTCTCGGGTAGAAAGTCAAAGATCGTAGAAAATCTTATCTTTATACCTACTTATATATTTTGTCAGGGTAAGTATCTGCAATATCGATCAGAATCATGTAAAATTTTGCCACCGTAGGCCGTAGTTAGTATTTAATTATTATTACTGTTAAGTTTTAGTATGAATCCACCTTCAGACGCTAAAATCATCATGCATCATAATATGTGGATTATCTAGAATCTAGATGGTACTTATATTCTCGTCAGTTTTGGCTCGGACTTACGGAGACGGTTTTTAAGTCCGAGTCAAAGTGTTTTCGGTAGAGAAACGATATCATACAGATCCTACAGATCAAACCAGTAATCTTCTTCTTCTACCAACCAGATCCAAAAGCATTGAACAATAAAAATGTTCAGATAAGCTGAAAGGAGTATAATAAATCAATCCTCTGTTTATTCCTATCAACTTTATCTCTTAGTTAAAGATATTGGATAGAGTAGCAGACGGAGTGAAAGCCCGTCGGAAGCTTTAGGCGGCTTTTTAGGGTTCCGTAGCCAAATTTGGCGAAAACGGAACCCTTATAGATTCGTCATATCTGTCTGTCTGTCTGTCTGTCTGTCTGTCTGTCTGTCCGTCCGTATGTCACAGCCACTTTTTTCCGAAACTATAAGAGCTATACTGTTGAAACTTGGTAAGTAGATGTATTCTGTAAACCGCATTAAGATTTTCTTACAAAAATAGAAAAAAAACAATAAATTTTGGGGGTTCCCCATACTAAGAACTGAAACTCAAAAATTTTTTTTTCATCTAACCCATAAGTGTGGGGTATCTATGGATAGGTCTTCAAAAATGATATTGAGGTTTGTAATATCATTTTTTTCTAAACTGAATAGTTTGCGCGAGAGACACTTCCAAAGTGGTAAAATGTGTGTCCCCCCCCCCGTAACTTCTAAAATAAGAAAATGATAATACTAAAAAAAATATATGTTGTACATTACCATGCAAACTTCCACCGAAAATTGGTTTGAACGAGATCTAGTAAGTAGTTTTTTTTTAATACGTCATAAATCGTAAACCGCAATTTACCTTTCATTCAATCAACTCAAATATTTAAAAAAAAACATTTAATTTAAAACTTACTACAGGTTTGTACGGAACCCTCGGTGCGCGAGTCCGACTCGCACTTGGCCGGTTTTTTTTGGGATTTGACTTATCGGCCTACTGCCACAGAATAGGTAATAGTACAGTTGCTAATACTAATAAAGTTTTAGATACTAGATTTGAATTTATCCTTACTCCACCGCTGAGTAGATAATCATTTAGCATTTGAGGTTCTTACAAGCACACTGAATCCGATCCGAATTTGAGAATTCTCGATCCGAAGTACCTAGTCCCCTATATGTATGAAGAGTTGCGCACTACATCCGGATTTTCGGATTCGGTTTCAGGGCGCAACTCTATAAACAAATTACCTATAGCTAGTATTACGGCTACTTCGGATCCAGAATTCTCGGATTTGGATCGGATGCAGTGCGAAAAGAGCCTAATGGTAATGAGCAATTTCGATATATTATAGTTAATAATAATCTCCATATACATAATGGTGATGCGGATCAAAAACAACAATTCCAAATGCCTCTTGAATAGGATGATGAGCTCATGTCTAGAACCTCGATTAGGTTCGAAACTTGTTGGGAATAACTGGTTCTGATTATCTAGATACAATTATTATAAAACCATTCATTTTATAAGATTAAATTAAAAAAAGAAAAACTTGATTAAATGCCCAGGTATTACTAGCTGATAGCCGCGACTTCGTTCTCGTGGATTGAGGTTTTTGAGGCGTGATTGAGTAAAAAACATCCATCCATCCAAACTTTCACATAATTATAATATTAGTCCTACCTATAATAATTTTACCCAAATGTCAAATTTCATGTATATACCTAACTTGAAAAACGACGGAGTTTCATTAAAACTTTCACCTCTTAACCTATTATTTTTCTATTTAACCCCCTGGGGGTGGAATTTCGAAAAATCCTTTCTAAGTACACCTCTAGGGTGCTCAAGGATATTCTCTCAAAAATTCATATCACATTTCGGGTTTCAAGTTAATTGGACCTCTAATCCTCAGTATTAGAGTTGTGAATTATGATGTCTAATTATTGAACCATAAAGCCAATCATCTTGAAATATTTACGGGACAAATCTGACCTTTCTAAAAAAATAATGAATGGAATCAGACTAATAATATTGAATAATTACACATTTGAATCTCATCCCCTTTCCCAAGGAAAACGTGCATAATTTCGGGATAAAAGTATCCCGTGTCCTACCTCGTAGTTTAAACCCAAATCATACCATTCATTTGAATTCATTCAGTAGTTTTGGCGTCATCCAGTGCGCTTTGAAAACGCTCTGTTGTCTGTCAGCTATCACCTTCAGAATAATATTGGAACTATTCTCCAAGCTACTTTTGGTTGAGGCGATCCTCTTCCGTATGATTGCGAAAAAACCGTCCACACGATTTTCCGCCAACATACCGGACGCACTGCAGTACCGAGGCAGTCCCAACATTATCCTGAAGATGTTATCATACTGGACTCGGAGAGCGCTTAGAGATTTTTGAGTATAGTCAACCCACAGAATGCAAGTGTAGAAGCTCTGGCAAAAGGCCTCAAAGAGTGTGGCCTTAACTTCTTTTGTGCAACGAGCAAATCTGCGAGCTAACATATTCCCTCTAACCGCCAATGCCCTCCGTTCCCTATCTATGTCTTTATTGTCCTTCATGTCTGCTGTAACCACATGACCAAGGTAAGTGAATTGGTGCACCCTGATAAGCTCTGCACCGCACAATCTCCGCGGTGGCATATAGCTAGGAGAAAAACTGCCTGCAGCGAAGACCATGAGCATGCTTTTTTAACATTATATTTAAGTCCATGCTTTTCTGAAATAAGTAATTTTGCTTATGATCTTCATTCGCCACCTTTTTACTTAAAACATCATTATCATCTACACTGGTATCCGCATGGGACCGGTACCTACCTATGTCATAATATTACTGCGGATTTCCCGAGATCCAAACTATTTTATTATGGATAGTATGCGTGTATGTCTGGGTTCGTTACCTTTTGTACCTGATCGTCGTTATTATGTCCTCAATATTGATGGATACTGAAATAGATAGCAGGCCGGAGACGGACATATTATAGGAAACTTTGTATCTCTAACAGACATTAAAGATGTCTCATTGAATTTATAGAAGGCCTAGAGACGATCGATAATCCTACAATAACATGTTTTGCGAGCCTAATTAAGTCCAACACCTCAAAATCAATGTGCTGGAATCAAAATCATGACTTCACACGTGCCTGATGGGCGACGATCTATCGGTAGGCCAAAGCTGCGCTAGATTGATGGAGTCGACCGAGTTGCAAAAACCATCGGATTGCAAAACTGGAGGACATGATATATGCAAACGATAGAGATAGATGGAGAAACCCACACTAAGTGCTGTAGCGCCGATTATGATCATGATACTTAATCCTAATAATAGGTAGAAATAGTTGTTTCAGTGCATAATACTATAACTCCTAGAAAATTTCTGTATAAGAATTTATAGGATCGAGCAATGGATTTTTGGAAAACACGAAAATTTTTATTGAAAGAAAAATGCCATCATAATTTTATAATTATTATAATCTGCCTATATAATACCTACCTAGTATTTTTATTGATGAATGTGGAGATAACATACCTAAGTGATGTCAGTGAGCTTCGATAGCTCACTGACATCCATCATTTAACATTATTTAGCATAATACTGAATCACAAGAAAAGCCCTGGCTAGAATAAAAGCAGTTTCTATGCGGTTTAATTAATGACCGGATTAGTATCATGTGGGTAGTCGATTAGCGTTTATACGGGAAATAATTTAAATTCTACTTGAAATGCAAACACTATCTGTGTGGCAAAGTAATGTTAAGCTGATTAATCGCACCCGTAATTCAATTAGAATCAATTGAAGAAAAAGGTAGGTGGTTACCTTCCTGCTTATCTATCTCATAGAATCTTTCTTCATTCAACCTGCAACTTAGTGTAGGCACAGGATATGTTGAGTCGAATTAAAGATTGTAAGATTTACAATCGTGCATTGTCGAGTCAATATCTCCTAGTCCAAGATGCTCCGGTATCGGAGTGAAACGTACGTTGAGAATAATTTGGAAGATTTCTGCTGTGTGGTGAACATCGCGGGTTATAAGTGCAAGATACACACTGCACCACATAGATTTATTTACCTATTGTCGCGGATAATATCGAAATAAATTTCTGTTTAGTTCCTTCATTATAATGGACTTCCGCAAAATAACGCCTGCTTCTATCCAATACAGTATAGGTAATTGGTGTTGGCAATGAAATTCTTTCAACATTTAACATTTATAGTAATAAAAATGAATGAATTCTTTCAGCTGCTACTAATTGCTTAGATGAAGTGGGCGGGGAATTAGCTCGAAAACATTGGGGTCGCAAAATGTTCCCGATTGTGACCCTACGCAGGAAATAAGACTTATAGGTGGGTCCCCACTAGATGCACGAGTATTTAAACTCAAGCTAGCTAGTTTGTGTCTGTTTGTGTCGAATAATGACGATCTTTTACCGTTAAAAGATCGTCATTTAATGTGAAGAATGCAGGTGGGAGATCCTTACAAAGCGAAAACACCTTAGCTTGCAGTGATTATCAGCTATCTAATGGTGGAAACGACGACGACAATTTTCTTAAGGTTAGAGCAGGATTTCTCCATAAGTCTAATCTATTTACCTAGTTAAAGGGCTACACTGATTTATTTACTAAGTGGACGTATATATAAGTCCAAAGGGCCTTTTTTTTTTTTTGGTTTCGCTGGGAAAAATGCTTTTACGCATACCGCACTAAGCGGTTATGTGGGACTCACGAGCGGTTTTGTATACCTACTCACTCCGGAAAACCTACCCACTAAAAAAACCCGCGGCACAGTCCGCGTCGAAAATGAACCGTCTCAGGGTCCCAAATCTTGGATACGACTGAGACGACTCGACGTTAACCGGCATAGGGTCATTGACACCTAACACCTACACTATGGCGGGAGAAGGTGAGCATATCGTCGCCTTCTTCCACCCTGTCTTCTTCTACGGATCGGTGGAGCATTAGCGTCCAGCTCACGTTCCCGCTCCGCAGCCTCCTTCAGTGCGATGACGCTTTCGCAGAAAGATGTCATTAAAGTCCAGAACATCTCGCTGTCAATCATATCGTGGATTATGCTTGACAGCGAGAGGGTCCCACTTAGCGCAGACGACAGAACGTGTCGTTGAGGTCCCCACGCCGCACACTCCATCAAGGTGTGATGTACTGAATCTTCAGGAGCACCGCACTCATGGCAGGCTGGTGTTTCCTCCCGTCTTGCAATCTGATGCAGGTACTTGCCAAAGCAGCCATGTCCTGTAAGCACCTGCACCAGCCTGTACGTAAGTGCTCCATGTCGCCTTTTGAGCCACAGCTCAAGATGAGGCCGAATTGCCTCCACCGTCCAGATACCAGCGGTGGGGAACTCCAGATCCACCTTCCATCTACGGATTAGTGCTGCGTTGGCCTGAGCTCTCATTCTGTCGATCTCCTCAGCTCCCACTCGCTCTCCTTGGGCTCTTACGTCCGCTCGGTAGCGGTACATTTCGGCGAGTACCTCGGCCTGGAGTTCCCAAGGTGGATCGCCCGCAAGGAGTGTTGCAGCAGTCCAGGACACCGTACGGTACCCTCGGATTGTTCGCACTGCAATAATCCTTTGTGGTCTCCGCAAAAGGATTTTGTTGTGTGGAGTCATTGCGTCCATCCATATGGGTGCCCCATATAATGCCATGCTTCGTACAATACCTGCGTAAAGTCGCCTGCATGTCGATTCGGGCCCTCCAATATTAGGCAGGAGTCTGCCCAAAGCGGCGGCGGCATTAACGAGCCTTGGGCCCAGTTGCTCAAAATGTGTTTTAAATCCCCATCGCCCGTCCAGGATAAGGCCCAGATATTTCAAGTGGGGTTTGACCGCTACCCTTGTACCCTCGACATTGATGTGCGCGCCTCGGGGTGGGCCTCTACGGGGGCCATGGAAAAGCAGTGCCTCGGTTTTTGATATGGACACCCTCAGGCCTAGCATCCGTATCCTATCCACCACCAGCGATATGCCAATCTCCGCCAGGCGGGCCACCTCCTCATAGGATTTTCCACGAGCCGTGACGAGGGTGTCATCTGCATAACAAAGGATGCTCATCCCTGGAAGCAACGGGGCCCGCAAGAGCCAGTCAAATCCAATGTTCCAAAGCACAGGGCCCAGAACTGAACCCTGCGGGACTCCGCAGCAGACACGGCGTCGGAACATTTGCCCGTTGCTTCCCTCCCACATGACTTCCCTGTTCTGTAGGTAGGATTCAAGTAGTCTACGGAGGTAGGGCGGCACACCATGATAGCAAAGCGCCTCCAACAAAGTCTCAAAAGGAAGACTGTTGAAGGCGTTTGCAACATCGAGCGATATGGCAAGGACCACGTACCCCCTGTCCACTGCCTCCATAGTCAAGCTCTTAAGGGCGTCCAGGGCATCCAAGGTCGATCGGCCCACTCTGAATCCATACTGAGCTTCGGATAGACCCGGGCCCACCGTCTCAAGATGCTCAGTGAGACGGGTGACAAGAATCTTTTCAAAGAGCTTGCCCGTCTCATTAAGGAGAACTATTGGTCTGTATGCTGAAGGGCAGTCTAAAGGGCGTCCTTCTTTGCGTAACAGGCATAACTTTCCGTCTTTCCAAGATTTTGGAAACTGACCTGTGCGGAGGCAAACGTTGAACAGACCCCGAAAACTCTCCCCTAGATATTTTAAAGCAATGTATACAACTTTGCCCGGAATACCATCGGGCCCAGGTGCCGTCTTCCTGGCCCTTAAACGACCTAGGGCAAGGTCCATCTCTTGTTCTGTGATGAGAGGGATGTCGTCAGCAGCATCTCTCTCAGAAGGTGTTGTCATTGCTGGAGGAGCGTGAGTCTGGGGTTCGGGAAACAGTTCCCCTACTACTCGTAGCAGAATATCCGGCTGCAAAGTTTCAGTGATTGGGGCGCCCTGAGTATAGAGTTTATTTCGCGCCACACGATACGGGCGTCCCCAAGGGTCTCTGTTTAGCGCCTCTAGCATCTCGTTACGGGCAGATACCTTAGCTTCCCTTATGGCAAGCTGCAGCCGCTTCTTCGCCTGGCGATAGGCCATTCTCAACTGTTCCTCCTGACCTGGGTCAAGTCCGTTCCGCCTGCGGCTCCGAACATACAGCCTGCGAGCTCTGTTACAGATCGCCCGAAGGTTCGCGATTTCAGGGGACCACCAATACACGCAACGGCGGGGGGGCCGACGGCGGGTCCGTGGCATGGCTGCGTCACAGACATTTTTCAGAGCATTACTCCACCGGCAGGCAAGTTCGTCCACGCTCGCATGGCCATTGCTGCTGGAAGAGGACCATCGCTGTACTATGGCAGCCTCTTTGGCCAACTCACGGTCTAGTAGACTCAGACTCCAGCGCGGGAACTGACTCGGGCTTCTTGAGGGATTCGTCAAACCTGGAAGCGTGGAGATCTCAAACCGGATATAGTTGTGATCCGAGAGAGTTTCTACTTCTTCTTCCACTCTCCAGTTGATTACTCTGTTAGCAATCGTGGGGGTGGCAAATGTAAGATCTACCACTGACCCCCCCTGTTGCCGCACACAGGTAAGAGCCGTCCCTCTATTGAGGAGGGTTAGACCCGAGAGAAGAGCCCAAATTTGCACCGCTCTTCCTCTAGCGTTAGTGGCTGGGTTTCCCCACGCTTGAGACTTAGCATTAAAATCGCCAAGAACGATGACCTGTGTTCCCACCTGTCTGCAGATAGCTCCTCTGACCGAGTCAAGAAAAGTCTCAAATTCAGATAGGCTGCGGTTGGGCGAGAAATATAAACCGATCACTACGTATATCCCCCATTTCACCACTGCATATCCCGGACCTCTTTCTAATGCCATCAGCGAGGGGCCGGTGTTACTCCTAATCAGGATTACCACCGAGCCATCTGAGTCTCCCACCCAGTGTGATTGGGGGGGAACGAAATAGGGCTCACAAGCTACTGCCAGGTCTATTTCCCACTCTACCATCGACTGCAGCAAGAGATCCTGGGCCGCCGCACAGTGATTGAGGTTCGACTGAAGGAATTTAAAATTATGCGACTGGTTCATGACATCATTTCAGCTTCCTCTTGGGTGTGACATCCGGCGCTTGTGGCAGCCTGACCTGATGGGTACATCCTACCTTTTGTTGGAGGAGGGTTACATCTTTTGCCCCCCATCATGTGTTCTGAGGGCAATCCTGCATCCGCGCACACCAAGCAGCGCATCGGTGCCACGCATCCCGATGACCTGTGTCCGCTGCAGCTACACCGGAAACAAAGGTCACCTCGATCCACTGTGGAAGAACAAGTAGGCCTTGTGTGCCCGATACCAAGGCATCTAAAGCATCGCAGTGGGCGCTGCTCTAGAACCCAAACTTTGGCAGAGCTCCAACCGACCAAAAGTTTCCCGGCATCGGACAGCACTTTGGCCACCTCAATGGGACAGTGTACGGTGGCTATACCCATACCTCTGGAGCCTGACAATACCTCTCCTACTTTCACCGACTGCAGCGGGCAATTCCCAGCACGAGCGACGGCGGTGATGATTTTCTCCGTTGTGATGGAGTCGTCGAGGCCTGTTACCCTTAGAGTCACTGATTTCGTCGGTCGGACCACGTTCGCCACGCCATCCAGTGCAGTGCGGAGCCTATTTGCCAGTAGTTCGGCCTGCTCCGGGGTCTGACCCTTAGGCAACTCTAAAACTCTGGCCCCAGTGGCCGCTCGGCGAATTTTCATTCCCCCGCTGATGCCAAGCTCTTCCAGGTTGACACATTGCTCTGCCCGCTCGAGAATTTGAGCATAGGTCACCCCCTTCTCTGCCGCTTCCGGCTGCAAAGTAACCACGACCGCTGCGGTTTTGGGCGATGTGAGTTTCGGTGTAGCCGGTTGGGTTGATTTGGTGGCAGGAGAGGCCGTCGAAGCGATATTGGTCGTTGGTGTAGGAGTTTTCTTTTTGCCTCTTTTCACGACCGTGACCCAGTCGGAATTTTCCGTCATGTTCGTTTGGCTGGAACCAGCAGCCGCCCCGGATGTCTCGGTAGAACTCGAGGTGCCTGTATCACTCCGAGTTACAGGACCAGTCCGAGCAGTAGAAGTAGCAGTGGGCGGCTGGTTTACCGGCATCGTTTGCTTCCTTGCATCTGCTGCTAGGGGCGGGCGATGCACCTTCTCAGGCAAAAGTCTTTCCTCAATTGCTGCAAATCGGGCGTCAAGCATGATTCCAACTGAGGAGACGATACAGGCCTTAAGGTCTTCGATGATACTGTCTCCGCTCAAGGTGGAAGCAGTAGCGGTATTTGCCGCTGCCATTGTTGTTTTCATATCAGAAAACTCCCGTCGATGAGCCTTCAAATCGGCCTTTAAGTCTCCACCTCATGGCGTAGGCGGACGTTGTCCGCTTTCAGCCGTCGGGTCTCGTCTGCTTCCGTTCGGGACGCCAGAGCGTCCACCATTTCCTGGAGGGCAGTTGCTGAGTCCTTCAGTAGCTTTGTAAGTGTGCCTTTAAGTTTCCCTGATGTTGTGGCAACTTGCACTATGGTGGCCACATTTTTCCCGGCGGCAGCTCGCAACTCCTCAACACTGAGAAGTTTAGGATCGTCCTTTTGGACGTCTAAGGTCACCTCTTCAGGGTCCAAAATAAATTCAGGCACCTTACTACGACTTACCCTGTCCCGCAAACTTTGGTTAAAGGCCTCCTCCTTTGCCTCTTCCCTCGCCCCTCTGAGATCGGCCCTAGCACGGGCGATACCAGTCCCTCGATTTCGGCCTCTCGCTTTACCACGGCTTGTGGAAGAGGCCCTGGAGCTCTCAGAGTCGGGATCCGAATCAGTCCGGCCTGATCGGAGAGGACTCCTAGTTCTGGGGCTACCTCTAGGTGCTGCCATAACTTCGCTCCGCATTTTGCGTGCGGCAGCCACTACCTTCTCTGTGCTCATATCATCGTCCATCTTGCCCTATGGACCCACCTGGCTTAGCCAGGTGGGCCAACAAAACAAACAAAAACAAAACAGACCTAACCTAATCTAGCTTAGCTTTACTTAATGTAGCCTAACTTAATCTAATCTAGTCTAGTCTATTCTAACTTAATCTAATCTTTTCAATGTCTCTAGGTCACTTAAGTGTCACTAGGTCACCGGCAAGCAGCAAAACGTCAAACTACAGCACAACAGCATACAGGTACAGGCCCAAGATCAACCCAGGCTAATTTGGTATAAATTGCCTGATGTCGTTAGATGCAATTCCGAATTTAAAACAAGACACTCACAGTATTATTCACTACTATTAAAACTCCCGACTCGCTTACTTCGCATAGAATGCAAGATACCTAAAGATGTAGGTATGCGCTCGCGCGCCGACCGCTCGGTCGTCGCACTGAGGCGAGAACACAACAATAGCGACACGTCTATCTCGCATGAGGTGCGGCACGCGACTCAAGTCCAAAGGGCCTGCTATTTCTTATACGTATACCTCTTTTATTTCCTTATGTATATATGTGTACGTATGTACTTAACAGGAATTATTATGTATTTGGTTGTGGTTTTTGCAGTTGATTACCCACTCATTAGTTAGGATTTGGGACGACTTGGCTGGCCAGACATCGGGCATTTTCAGTCCGTTATTGCGGCCCGTATGATGCCCGTATGTCTGTCGGCTATCGAGCCCTAGTTCGGAGACCCCTGGCTTAGAGGAATTATGTGGGAAATACCAGCGTTCTGAGTAATATGACTCCTATCACATGATATTTTACTCATGTGATCCTATGCTCTGTGCTCATACTACTTACCAACTATTATAGAACTACGGTGTTGTAACTTCCAAGACACGGTCAATGCTCAGGCGATGTTTTCATCCGTATATTCCAGCGGTCGTAAAATATCCGAATGATCACATTTAATGCAAATGGTATGTTCAAAAAGATATAAATTTTTTATTGATCTTTTAAATTTATTAAATCATACTTTATTTTCGAGCGCATTGAAAAATATGGTCTCGTAACGAAATTTACGGCACGGTTCCAAGTTAGTACCTACACCGCAAGTTAGTATATCTACGCCTTAAAATAAAATGTCATATGAACCTGTTCATAATACAAGATCGCCCCCTATACACCTACTGAAGAAAGATATAATTTAATATTATTTCAAATATTTAAGTTATGACATCCGTCATTATGATTTTGTTCGTGTAAAAAGTAGCATATGCCACTAGATAACATAGATATACTGAAAAAAATGTTAGGCCGTTACCTTTAGTACCTACCCACCTTTATATTATGATTGATTTTGTCCCAAGCAGCTACTACAAAGGATCAGATTAATAAATAAATAGTAGATTTCACTTGACGATTTGAAAGTTCTTTGAATAAAAATCTATTTTCAAGTTTCAGTCAGTTCAATATCGCTGTATCAAAAAAATGGAATATTTGTTGTTTTATACCTACATCACAGAATATTTACACTTTACAGCACCTTAATAGGAATAAGGACTAGTCCGAGAAACATTTTCTCCGGTTTATTGTCATCTATGTTCTATGTAGCAACTTTAGCACTCTCGTTTATTCGAATTCAAAGAGTACCGCAATCAGACCGCATCACGCTCGCAAGTTAGTGGCCAATAAATAATTCAGTCGTGAGTTGACTGCAGTTCCATGATGTTAATACTCACAGTTTAGCGTCGTCCCAAAGTATATTTTATTTTAGTTTTGATCGTCCCGATAAGAACTTTCGTCGCCTGCGTTTTCAGTCTAACTCTTACCATAACCTAAGGCCATAAGGTACCTACTAAGTATACGGAACTCGGAATTCTGTATAATTATGATGATTCCATTGCAGAGTTCGACAACGGCGACCGAATCTCTGTTAGTTATATTTTGAATAATGGCTTCGCTCATGTGCCATGATGTGACTGATATACCCATAGTGGCACAGAGGTAGTATTGAGGTTATTATCTCTGCGGATGTACCCTATTTTAGAATAAACGCACACAGTGAGGCACAGGACAGGGCACCATCAACATAATAATTGTAAGGTAGGACCTATATAATCATACTAATAATCTAATATTATAAATGCGAAAGTCACTGTGTTTGTTGGTTTGTTGGTTTGTTGGTTTGTCCTTCAATCACGCTGCAACAGAGCAACGGATCTACGTGATTTTTGGCATGGATATAGTTGAGGACCGAGAGTGACATAGGCTACTTTTTATCCCGCAAAATTAAGGAGTTCCCGCGGGAATCAAAAAGCTTATTCCACGCGTACGAAGTCGCGGGCATCAGCTAGTCATACTAATATCATATCATATCATACTAATATTATAAATGCGAAAGTCACTTTGTTTGTTGGTTTGTGGGTTTGTTGGTTTGTTGGTTTGTTGGTTTGTTGGTTTGTCCTTAAATCACGCCGCAACGGAGCAACGGATTGACGTGTTTTTGGCATGGGTATAGTTGAGGACCTGGAGAGTGACATAGGCTACTTTTTATCCCGGAAAATTAAGGAGTTCCCGCGGGAATAACAAAAAACTTAAACCACGCGGACGAAGTCGCGGGCATCAGCTAGTTATGTATAATTGGAGTGTGGTCTGCTTTTAACTTTACTTTTTGCTGTATAATTATACTTAGCTTAACTGTTAGGATGGTAAACTCTCTTATAATCCAAATGGATTTTTAGAGGACCCAAAAAAAAGGAAGTCGAATCCTAATAAAAATATATAGAGGCTTTCCTGGATTTTGTGAACGAGCGGAGAATAATAAACAATTGAATGTAATTTAGCAAATATCTTTTTTAGGGTTCCGTACCCAAAGGGTAAAAACGGGACCCTATTACTAAGACTCCGCTGTCTGTCTGTCTGTCTGTCTGTCTGTCTGTCTGTCTGTCTCCAGGCTGTATCTCATAGACCGTGATAGCTAGAAAGCTGAAATTTTCACAAATTATGTATTTCCGTTGCCGCTATAACAACAAATACTAAAAATTTAAAAAATATATATATTAAGGGGGGTCCCCATACAATAAACGTGTTTTTTTCGTATTTTTTTGCTCAATATTAAAAACGGTAACAGGTAGACGGTTCAAATTTTCACAGAATATTAACTTGTATATTACCTTTCAAAATAAATAATTAAATATCAATAAAGTAAATATTAAAGGGGGGCTCCCATACAACAAACGTAATTTTTTGATAGTAACAGTAAACCTCTACAAACAAAGTTAGTTTTGCGGTTCATTAACAAAGGTAATTATACCTACTTCTTGAGTACGGAACCCTCGGTGCGCGAGTCCGACTCGCACTTGGCCGGTTTTTTTTATTTTGTCCAATAGCTTTTATAGTGGTATCGAGTATCGACATTGCGAGTTATCAGATTCAAAATAAGTTTCCGTAGTTTATTACTAGGATCTTATTCTACTATATAAAAATAAGTCGGGTTTTCCTTCCTGACGCTATAACTCCAGAACGCACGAACCGATTTCCACGGTTTTGCATTCGTTGGAAAGGTCTCGGGCTCCGTGAGGTTTATAGCAAAGAAAATTCAGGAAAAATTTCAACAGAAAAGCGGGAAAATCTTTTTAGCGGGAAAGCCATCTGGTGGCGAAACGGAGTTCGCCGGGTTTGCTAGTCAGATATAATAAATTGGAACCACTTTGTAAGTCTGGAAGGTCATTGGCATAACGTCCAGCTATAATGCCATATAGGTATACCTAGGCATTGGGAATATGCCAGCATCAATTTTTTGTCGAGACACGTAAGGCGCCCTTATACGGATAGACTACCTTTCTATCTTATAAATTACTTGATTGATAGAATGCCTGAATCATATAAATAACTAGCGAATGGCCGCGACTTAGTCTGCGTGGTTTGAGGTTTTTTGGTTCCCGCGGGAACTCTTTAATTTTCCGGGATAAAAAGCCTATGTGCTAGTCCAGACTATAATCTATCTCTGTGCCAAATTTCAGCCAGATCCTTTCAGCCGTTGGGGCGTGATTGAGTAACAAACATCTATACATCCATCCATCCAAACTTTCGCATTTATAATGTTTATTTGATTTCATTATTTGATTTGATAGACAACTTTTTGTGTTAGTTTTTCTTATCTAACTAGTAGTGAAATCATATCCAACGCATTTTACTCGTGGTTGAAATTAAAAACTCCTTTCAACTCTCTTTAACAGCTCTGCCTCTTTTTGCATTCTGCGTTTGTATTCGCTTATCACTCCTAAACTTCTAACTAAATTTCAAAGGGTTCCTTTCTTCCTTTGGTAAGGAACCTTAAAAATAATTTTGCATATAGGAAATATTAGCATTACTCAATATACCTATAGGTGTTGTGAGCAGCTTTATAGTGTGAGTGCCGATCGAGGTTTTTATGCAGAACATCCACTATACAAATGCGATTATATATACCTCCAAAGCTTTCCTCAACTTGGGTTGCCAGAAGTAACCGTAGTCCCTACCTACTCTTGAATAGGTAAGTAATGGTGAAGCGTAAATAGATAAGCCTAATGTTAACTCAAATATGCAATAGATTAGTAATACTTAGTGATTAGTCATTTTGTTTGGGAAATTCGCTTTTAGAGCCATCTGACCATCTGACGGTATGTGTAACTTTAAAGCTTTACTGAGTGTCCAATGTTCATGACAATTTAGTATCTACACTACACTATAGTACCTATACTACTATTACCTATTCTGTGGTAGTACTATATTACTACAGCTGTACTTATATACTGTGTTTATCAACAGTTTTTGTAATTGACAGTAGATGGATAACTTGATACCTACCTAACCGATACTTTTTATCCAACTTCCTGGAGGATAAGTTGGGCTATGTTGGGTTACATATTAAAACCCCCTTGGTGTAAATATTACTTCGTTTATGCTTATTGCATTAAGGGTATAAGGAGTGCTTTTATTTCTATAATAGGTACTTGCACGCCATTGCCAATCTCAGGGCACTCTCTGAAGTTGCGGTTGTTTTTTAGCGTAACTAAGAGAAAGACAAGAAAACTCCTCACCAGTAACAGCAAATCGATTCGATTCGATTGAAATCAGTAGGTAGTACATAATAAAAGGTAGTCTCAAACATTCTGTATGATAGGTACTTACATGCTGTAGTAGGTACTATGCACCTAAGCACTATGTAAGGTAACCTCGTGCGAAGCCGGGGGTCAGCTAACTATATTCGGTCGGTAGGTAGATTACCCGAGGGATAAGTAAAGAAAACTATACATTACAAATTTAAAACAACACCTGACATAATATGGAATTAACTAATTATTAAGATTTAATAAATTATTAAGATTTTCATGAAACATGGCTAAGAACACTCGGGATAAAATTATCTATAACACAAAAAAAACTAAACGAAAATCGGTTCATCCGTTTGGGCGCTACGATACCACAGACAGATACACAAACAGACACGTTAAACTTATAATAACACTCCTCTCTTTTTGCGTCCGGGGTTAAAAATAACAAGTGTCAAGCCTAGTGAGTGAATGTCAAAGAATAGGTACTTAAATGGTTAATGCAATATATTTTCTATTGGTAAGTCGATACACCTACTTAGGGCAGGTAGTACTAGTAGGTACTTAGGTAAATTATTAAGTACCTAAATTTAAACATGCCCTGCATGAGTGGCTATTAATTCATTGTTTTTACTCTGTTAACGATTTTTTTAATTTTACTGAATGGAAATATGCCGGATAAAATGTATTTGGGTTTTACACTAATATTTGTTGTGTTCAAATAATAATTTAATCGTAATTAAATAATAGTTAAGAAATAATATTATATAGCTGACAATAATTCAATAATTGATGTTAATTTTAATTGCAATAATAATAATTAGCATCTAATATTGTGTATAATGTAATAAATAAATTGTAATTCTAATTCTAATATATTTTATAGCTGACATTTTTAATTTTTATAATATTTTATTGAATGTATAGATAAATTATTGTATTAAATTTATAAAGTACTCAAAAATAATAATGTATTGTACGATTAATTTGCACACCATATGATTGGTAGATTGTGGCTGGGTACTATAACTTTATTGTAAGAACTTCTCATGTAACCTACAATCAGCAAATAAATATTATGATGATGATGATGATGATTAAAATTGATGGGTGCTTTCGATCATTTGCTTAAATTTCAAAACGCAGTTAGGTAGGTATAACAAACACACATAAAACATACCTACTTACTCGTAAAATAAATGTATAATTTGGATAATGTTATCAACAATTGCGGCTACTAGTCGTTTGAACGGCTCTCGAACTTTTGACCCGCGAAGCTGTTATCGGCAAAACTTAACGAATTCAGCGATATCTTTGCGTCATTAACAAATCTATATTTAAACTTTTTTAAAGAAATTCGTTAGTAGGTTCTTAATATGTTGACATTTCCTTAATGAAAACATAACAAATGTTATGACGATTTACGATAGTGACGTAGTAGCTACCTAGCTAAGGAAGCATTAGGAAGAGATGTTGGGCAAGCAGATTTCCGCTCAATGTTCTCCTTCATTCCTTCCTTCGTTATAGCAATAGGTGACAGTTATAATTGATTATAATTGACAGTTAGATAAAAAATAAAAATGTAATCAGAAGAATTTTGTATTCTATAGGTACTGTACTTACCTAGGCAGATATACTTAGATATCCTAGTTGTATTAGTTGTGCTATTGGCACCCATTGCCAAGAGCCGTGTCCGTTCGGGAAGTCAAGAAGATTGCAACTGATAATGTTGGATATACAAATCAATTTAGTTTCGGCTATTTGCCAATTCTTCTTTTCTTAGAAGCAAACAGCTGGTGGATTTAAGCTGACTAGCTTTATTAGGTGCTTTGAAAGAGCTAGTAAAAGTCTGAGTTGAAAGAATGCGAGTTGGAAAATGTATAGCATGTACAACGTTTTTCCTCACAAATACACAACACCTCTCACACGTTCCTCCTAATAAGCAGTTGCGTACAGTCGTTGTCAAGTTGAGTATCCACTATATGTTCGCAGTTCGCACTCCACTGCGCTGCGTGCACCTGCAACTGGTTTAATGAAGACTTAGGACTCCGCTTTGTGTTAGCACAAAAACCGCCACCACGTGTTGCGTTTCGTCATTATCGCATCATCTTTGACATTGGTGCCACGCTTTGAATAGATTATTTTATTTCATCTATTCAGTGGTGCGAACTGCCAACAGCCACGCCACGGCTCTTCTCAGAGCTTAACTCGGGGCCTGATGTAAGCAATGTCTCTATCTGATGTCTGCCTATCCTATCCTGTTCGTATTTTTTTCTTGAGCAAAAGTCCTCCAATCTCCAATTTCTGCATATGATTACTTATATTGACCAAGATAGAGGTCAACAGAACGTGCTGTTTGAGCTTTTTCTGTGGTGGTGGTAGATGGTGTGTCCACACGTTGAACAGGTCCAGTCCACTGTACCTATACTTGCTAAGATTATAATTAAGTAAAATTAAGATTGTATCTAAAGGACTAACTTCCATACTAATCCATATTTTTCAACCGACTTCAAAAAAAGGAGGAGGTTCTCAATTCGACTGTATTTTTTTTTTTATGTTTGTTACCTCAGAACTTTTGACTGGGTAGACCGATTTGGATGATTCTTTTTTCAACCGCTTCAAAAAAAGGAGGAGGTTCTCAATTCGACTGTATTTTTTTTTTTTTATGTTTGTTACCTCAGAACTTTTGACTGGGTAGACCGATTTGGATGATTCTTTTTTCAACCGCTTCAAAAAAAGGAGGAGGTTCTCAATTCGACTGTATTTTTTTTATTTTTTTTTATTTTTATGTTTGTTACCTCAGAACTTTTGACTGGGTGGACCGATTTGGATGATTCTTTTTTTATTTGAAAGAGCATACTTCCCATGTGGTCCCATATAATTTTATCGAAATCGGTCGAGCGGTTTTTAAAATATCAACAAATAGCGTGTGCTTGTTGTTGTAAAGTTGGCGCGGGAGAAGTCGGTTGTTTAATAATTTAATATAAAAAATACTTTTTAAACAACCGACTTCAAACTCCCGCGCCAACTTTAGGTACAACAACAAGCACACGCTATACAAAGTTTTTATTTTATTGTTGATATTTTAAAAACCGCTCGACCGATTTCAATAAAATTTATATGGGGCCACATGGGAAGTATGCTCTTTCAAATAAAAAAAGAATCATCCAAATCGGTCCACCCAGTCAAAAGTTCTGAGGTAACAAACGTTAAAAAAAAAAAAAAATACAGTCGAATTGAGAACCTCCTCTTTTTTTTGAAGTCGGTTGAAAAGTATTTTTTTTATATAATTATGTTATAGTATGGTTAGGTAATAGGTATATTTAAATCTGATACGTCGCTACTTGTGAGGTAAATATATACTTACATCATGAATGTGTTCTGAATATATTTGGTGTACTTAAAGGATACAAATCAATTAGCGAAAATTAACATAGTTATATCGATTTGTCTATTGAATAACTCATTGAGCGATTACAATTTCAAATGGAAGCCGATTTAATCAGAGCTCAATGATAATAGCTTCGTCACAATGTTTATCCCAAATCAATTATAATGAATGACTTTGTGCTTGACTTAAATATTAACTAGAGCCAGACATTAAACAAACACTTATAATATCAAAAGTTTATTAATTATTAAGTATTCGTTAATGAGTTCGACTAGAAATTATTAATTCTTAAATCAGACATTAAAGTAGGTATAAGTGAAGTAACTTCTAGTTATAGGTACCTATTTTGTACTTCTAGATAGGCCCTGTCACTTGTGCTAACTGGTAGGCTTATATTTAAACTGATATCAATAGACCGTATGCACTTCTTTAAAACATGCTGAAGATTATGTTTTTTGTAAGCGGTGATAGCCTAAGTAGTTGTTTGATGAAATATCATTAGTATCTATCTGACACGAATCTACTGGTTCAATTTAATACTCCACTGTATCTCTTATGAGAAAATTACAAAAAACCGCGTTCGGGGAGATATTTTAGGGGGGACAGGAGAAGCCCGAATCCTAGGAGTAGGAATTTTTGAGGAAATACTTCTAAGACCCTTAAGAACATTAGTGCCAAAAATCTGCAAGTAGGTATACTTACAATATTTTTTGGGAGGTTTCCATGCAACGCTTGCATAAAAACTTAAATGGGAAAGTCTGTTTGATTGTCCTTCAATCACACTGCAACAGAGCTATGGATCGACGTGGCCAAAAATCCTGGAGAGTGAAGAGTGATATAGGTTTACAACTTTACGCTTTATTCCGAAGGAGTTCCCGTGGTAATTAAAAAAACATAATCCACGCGGACGAAGTCGCGGGCATCAGCTAGTATATGAATAAATTATCTATTTGTTGGAAGAGAACCTTAAAAAATATATTTAAATACATTAAAATTATACCTGGGCTGTTAGTTTTAACGTAAGTAGATATAATATTAGTATGAAGTAAGTATGATATGATTTTCATGTAGACGTTAATAGAGTCACCAGGTAGGTAAATATTGTGCTAATTTCATGCTTTCGAAAGTAGTCGGACATAAATCATACCGCTACAGAGAAAACATTATTCCCACAGATTGGATTACAAGAAAAAGCTTATCATACGATCAATTAATAAACGGACAAGGTGGTCCAACCGTAAATAATGAAAGACAGACCGGCGTCTCTAAATTAATGGTTAACGTTAAGTAAAATACAGGGCTCATATTTATTTGCATTCGACTGAGAATTCTCTGACTCTGGTGAGATGGGCGGGCGGGGACCCGAAGATAGCGAGGTCGCGTTCCAAGATAACAAGTGAGATAACGCGCACATCTTCACCAGCACGATTGTCTTTGCTCCTGTGACTTGTTTGTAGGGTGCGTTCGCTGCATTTTGATATCGTCATAGAGCAACAATCAAACACTGGGTTTTATTATTCTAATGACATTTTTAAGACAAAATTTTGGAACTCAGCGCTGGAAAGGAACATTTTGGGGTTTACTATGTCAAAATGATTAGATTGATAGTTGATACTATACCTCTAGGTATTGGGTATACTATACCTTTAGGTATTGGGTTTTTCAATTAAGAGATTCTCAGTGCCAGCCCGGAGTTGGAAGTTGGCGGTGTTTCACCCCCGTGCCTCGGAGAGCACGTTAAGCCGTCGGTCCCGGTTATTATCACTAATATGATAATAATCGTTAAAGCCCGCCAACCCGCATTGGAGCAGCGTGGTGGGTCTAAGCTCTAATTCCCGCTCTCCTATGAGAGTGGAGGCCTGTGCCCAGCAGTGGGACGTTAATAGGCTGTAGTGATGATGATGATGACTATACTTCTATGGATCAATATAAATTGCCCGGAAGAACAGCTGACCACAGAAAATAAATATGTATTAAGTGTACCATCATATATTTATGTACCTACGTAGTTTTTAACAATCGACTGGATCTTAATCCAAAGCGCACCAACTTTTATGACCATTGATCGGTAATCAGTTAAGCTTTACGAGCTTCAAACTATTCAGGCTTGCTCTCCAGTAGTTATTTATTATTTAGTATTTATTAGGCTTTTATTGCCTATACTTCTTAAATAATGACGTTGTTCAAATATTTTCACTGAGAGGAAATCAAAAAGTAATAACTTAAGATATTTGAGATGCATCTCGATAAATATATCTAGAAAATAAAATATTAATAGATAATATGATAAAAATGCTTATATTATATTTTCATAAATATTTATGGAGCCTATAAATATTTATTTGTTATCTTAACTCGCGGTACAAGCTTTTTATTTACAGCACACCAACAACATTATGAAAAACCACGTAGGCATGTGTTGTCGTAATCCACACGTAATACATCTTCTCCTTTATCTTATCTATATTGTAGAAACTATTCATGATACATAGATTATACCACGATTACATGAACAAAATCAAATTTAATGAATTTCTTGACGGCTTCTTCTCGGGAACCTGTATTCCACAAAGGTGTTGAGCCAAACATATTAATTATTATCACGCATGTGCTTTAAGCTGAAAGGCCTAGTGTATCTAATTCCACTGGGTATACTGTAAACCTACTGTATAAATGCGTGTTTCTAATTTCAAATTTTTCCACTGCTATAGGCTTCTTATTCTGAGATCTTTTCAATTTAAATAACCTGACATGAGGTAAATCTCTCATTTATGAAGTCCTGACGAGATTATGTGGAATCTACTTATTACTTAATCAAATATCTATTCGTATAATTAACCTCAATACCTACCCAAGTAGTTCGCCTACCCTTTTAAAAGGTCAAATTTTTCAAATCGTTAAAATCATAATTTCCTTTTGAAATGGTAGAAGTTTAAAGAAAAATGGATGCTCAATAAAATCTATAAAAAGGCCGATAGATTACTTTACCAGGTGATCAATATTCGTTAGAATGTATCTACTTGAACAAAGTTTTACAGGCGTTATAAACACAAACATAATCTTCTTTACAATGTATAAAAGTAAAAAACATATGAATAGCTTGTTAATCAAAAGAATATACCAATCTTCTGTTATTTTGTTGACAAAATACTCGATACTGGTTCGAGAGGTCGTAGGTGTTGGGGAGGTGTTCTTCAAAAGCTTTTAAAACTTGATTCGGCGGTTCTTTCGTGCTACATCATATTTTATTTCAATGGAACCACCCCTTCGCTTGAGGTGTACTTTCTACCTTTTATGATATTACTTGAAACTTTGTTTTTATTTACACTTGAACAAGCTGATCCCCGCGACTTCGTCCGCGTGGATTGAGGTTTTTGGTTCCTGCGGGAACTCTTTAATTTTCCGGGATAAAAAGTAGTCATGTGCTATTATTCCATAAAAATATATTATCTGTACCAAATTTCTTCAAGATCCGTTCAGCCGTTAAGGCGTGATTGAGTAAAAAACATCCATCCATACATCCATTCATCCATCATATAGAAGTAAAGATCATGAATATACTTTAATCATTAATATAACATAAAAATATTATTACTAATAGATATATCTGGGGTCACGGGAGTGACCCCGCCAAGACGAGCTAAGCCAAAGGAACGGGGCACTACCTACCTTTTCTCGAAGCGTTTCGTCGTATAAATATTATTTCTGTCCCTTCCAGGTTTTGTTTACTTAAGACTACATAATAGGTAACTTAGGAAAACAACCTTAAAAACTTTTAGCTTTGATCAAGCCCCTCAAAATTTCCTACGAGCTCTCGGTCAAAGGCATATATAAATAAATTATTTTAACCTCGAGGTCAGTGATTTATTGGTTCAAGAAATGGTCCCCGAACACAAGATTACGATAAGTACCTACCTAATATTTCAACTTGAAAAGACGATCACATTTTAATCCTACTTCCAGTTGTATCGAGTAGGTACTGGGGGCTTTCTATCGTCGTTTATAGGACTATTATCTTGTTGACGGTCGTGTTTTAAAATTAAAATCCTTATGTTACGGTCGGTTAAGGTTAATTAAGTTGTTGATAATAATTATTTCCTACGGAATAAAGTCACAAAGGCATTATAGGCAGTAAAAATCTGACCACTAAACAAAGACGTCCTGCTGCAGATGTTAGTAGTTCATGTAACGAAAGGCAGACGCGATATTATATTAACAAATATACCTAATATTTGTTTATTTCAAAAAGCGCTAATAAATGTTTTCCCATTTTATGTGAGGAACATGGAACACACTACCAGTAAATGATATCTGTAGAGATAATTTATTAACTGGTATCCCGTATCACGTATCAAAAGTTAATGTTTATAGTTAAAGAGCTTTTGATGTTGTGTGCACAAGTAATGATCGGTATTTATAAAGTGGAAGCGCAGTGGGAACCCGCCGTAAATGTAGTACCTAATTAACGTCACTTGCCTCCGTGCAGTTTCCATAAACTGCCTATGTTCACTACTCGCGCGCCTTAAAAGGATGGCCTGTTGAATTCTTGAGTTTTTCTTTCTCAATACCGAATGAGAAGCGCCGAGTGCAGGTTGTAAGGAGGTTTGCACACGGGTATGGGGTCGAGAATACGTTATACTTTTTGCAATGTTGGTTGTTGCATTGAAATCGGCTGCCTTAAATGAACTTCTGGGAATTCTCAACGGCTCTCGGAATTGTCGAAATTGGAAGTAGGTATTGACGCAAGAAAAATGTAAAAAAATGGAAAAATTTAAATATGGAACTGCAACGAAAAGAAAGCGGAAAGATTAAAATTATTTCAAAGATAAGCAAATGCTGGGACAGAAATGCTTAAGCCGAGTGAAGAATAAACACTATTTTGGGAAACAAATAGGTACCTATCTGGAAATCAAATAAGTCTACGTAGGTACATAAGCAATTTAAAAAAGTTCTCCTTTGATTTTTAATATTAGATGCTTACTGAGTGGTAAGTAGTTGGTGCCCCAAATAATTGCTTATTTCTTTCTTTCAATATAAGTACTTAAAGAAGTTAATTTTGAATCAGATTTGATTGACACAATTTTTCACTTCACTTCATTAAACATATTTCAAATTTCATATTCAAAATATATATTTCATATTTCAAAACAAATCTTATATCCTTTGCGCTCCTTAGCGCTTTTCGGTAAAATAAAATTCTTTCCAAAAAACCGACTTCCAAAGCCACTGTAAAGTAAAATAGTTATTTGTTATACAAGAGTGAAAAGTTGTTTTTTAACCGCGTGCTCAATTTTGATGACCGAGCAAGCGAAGGATTCTAAAATTGAATCACGAGCGCAGCGAGTGGTTCAAAAATTAGAATCCTGAGCGTCAGCGAAGGAATCAAAAGAGCACGAGGTGAAAAATCTTTTCACTCGAGTGCAACACGTAACTTTTCATCCCACCTCAGCGAGGAAATGAAATACTTCTCGCGTGATTGTTGAGGAAGAAAGCTCATTTCCGCATTTTTAACAGTTTCAGTCAATTCTGTTGGCGTCAAATTAACTTCTTCGTCACTAGAATCACTCATTTTAGGGTTTCAATTTTCTTGTTTTTAATCGAAGGTTTTAATTTTAAACAATATGACGAGAAAGAAAATGGTGCGCGCAAAGCAAATTAAAAAAGTACACCAAGAAGGTTACGAGTGTGAGTTTTTAACAAATTAAAAACGGTTGTATGGAAATTCGGCACCATAGAGGTAGAAGTAGATAGGTTTTAATGATGTTTTAAATTCACAAACTTCATAGACGACTGACGAGTGATATTTACTAACGTGCACACGATGTTCTAAATTCAATTAACTTTATCCTCAAGAGGATAATAACGGCTTTTGCATTCAGATATCGAAGGGTAAAAATACTCTTTCCGAGATGGTGGGATGAAAAATAATTTTGATTTCTACACACTATGTTAAAGTCGGGCGAGCCTCACGCGTCAACTAGCCTATCTTTGTTATACTCGCCCGACTTCAACATAGTGTGTAGAAATCAAAATTATTTATTTTATTTTACAGTGGCTTTGCAAGTCGGTTTTTCGGAAAGAATTTTTATTATTAACTTTTTAGTGTAAGTACTCTAAATCCCTACGGCTTAGGAGTGCAGTACCATGCAGCATCAGAGTTGAGGAGTTTGAATTGGGTTTAAGTATGAAGTCGTTGCTTGACACCTACAATATTAATTCATCATAAAAATCTTAAATCGCTATTTTTAAGGAGTTCTGTACCCTACAGCATCAGGATTGAGGAGTTGGGACTCAGAGTTGTATCGTATACCTACACGTGACTTGATACCTTACTATATGAATTCACCATCAAACCTAACTCACTAGTTTTGACGATTTCATGTAGTACGGTACGGAGATATGCACCGACATACACTAAAAAAAAAAAGATACGCGCCGAATTGAGAACCTCCTCCTTTATTGGAAGTCGGTTAAAAATATAAGTAAACGCACAAAACATTAAAATAACTAAAATATATTAAACTAGGCAAGTCTGATAGGTACTTAATATATTTTCGCAAACATAAAAGAATAAGTGGAGGGGTTTTATTACAATAAAACATTGTTTTTCAACTGTTTCACAATACATTCGCCTATAAGTAGGTAGATTATCTTCTGCCGATTTCGTTATAAAAACCAGTTGAGTTGTATCAATAGTCAATAGTCAATATCATTTATTCAATATACCTATAGGTACACTGTAGGTACACTTATTGACGTTAAAAATTACTTACCTACTTAAAAAAACATGATGGTGATAATCGGTTACGGTATCTTAAAACTAAAGCTACGAGGATTCCAAACGCGCCCTGGTCTGAGAAGAGCCCACAACAAACTCAGCCGGGGGTTTTTTAGTTAGTTAGACACATATCAAATAGTAAGATCAACATAAAACAATTATTCTTTAATTCATTTTATAAACCACTAGCTGATGCCCGCGGCTTCGTCCGCGTGGATTGAGGTTTTTTGGTTCTCGCGTTGTTTTATTCCAGACTATAATCTATCTCTGTGCCAAATTTCATCCAGAACCGTTCAGCCGTTCTGGTGTGATTTAGTAACAAATATTCATCCATCCATACATCCATCCATCCAAACTTTCGCATTTATAATATTAGTAGGTACCTATAGACTATCATACCTACGATAGTCATTCATAGTTATCACATCAGACTATCATAAAGAACGCTTTTACTAAGGAGACCTAACTAGTTCAGCCACGTTTTGCTTTGCATGTTCGTTTCGTCTTGTGTTTCGTCTACGTGGTCGTTATCGTAGCGTGTTTAGATGAACTTGTCAATTATAGGGCGACTGGCTTTATGTCCTTTAGGCGTTAACTCTCCCATTTTGCCAGCAAATAATATTATGATTGTAGGAAGAATATTATATGTAGTACTTAGTAAAAAATCTTTCCAAAAAACCGACTTCCAAAGCCACTGTAAAGTAAAAAATAATTTTGATTTCTACACACCTGACGCGTCAACTTTGCCTATCTTTGTTTTGTTATACTCGCCCGACTTCAACATAGTGTGTAGAAATCAAAATTATTTTTTACTTTACAGTGGCTTTGGAAGTCGGTTTTTTGGAAAAAAAACCGACCAAGTGCGAGTCGGACTCGCGCACCGAGGGTTCCGTACAAACCTGTAGGTATATAAGTAAAAGTTATAGTATTTTTATTCCACTCATCTATTTTAATTTCAATTTACTTAATACCTCTACGCGTTCATGCGGAAAAGGGTAATAAGATTAAAATTATTAACAATATTTTTATTATTATGATGTTACTAAAAATTTATGCTTTTCGCAATTTTTCTTTTATCTGTGCTATAAGACGTTGCTTCGCACCAAATTTCAAGATTTTGAGTTCACGAGAAGTACCCTGTAGGTTTTGATTCCCTTGCGAGTGTCGAAAATTTGCATAAAATATTTTTATTATGATGTAACTAAAAATTTATGTTTTTCGCAATTCTACCTATATCTGTGCTATAAGACATTGCTTCGTACCAAGTTTCAAGATTCTGAGTTCACGGGAAGTACCCTGTAGGTTTTGATTCCCTTGCGAGTGCAAGAAAATTCTAAAATTTGCAGCATTAAAGGCTGTATCTTTTGATTGCATTGGCTTTGAAGTTTGATTTTTCACAGCTCCAAGGGGCAGTAGACCTGAGTATTTGATATGAATTTCAGTTTGATACCTCCATGCATTCCTGAGAAAAAGGGTCTTGACACACAGACGGACGGACAACGAAGTGATCCTATAAGGGTTCCGTTTTTTCCTTTTGAGGTACCGAACCCTAAAAATTAAGACCAAAAGTTGTAACGACACTTTTTATGAAAGATGAGAAGATGAATTTTGGTGCTACTTGTGTTGTTGACTTCAAGTTGTTGATCAAGTTGGTGAAGAGAGTTTAATTAATCGAAAGGAACTTCGCTCCATACGGGTGTCCCTTGACACCTCTCAAGGTGCCTGAGGTTAAAGTAGATCTTGAAAATAACCAATTTAATTCCAACAGTAACCACGGCAACGAATCCAGCCCTACTTTCTTTAACCAGAGGGAATTTATTATAAATCAAATAAAATTACTGCGATAAAACTGAAATCATCCAAGCGTTTTTACGAGTTTTTCTATATCGTGAAGGAGTTTTCGTGAAATTCAAAGCGATCAGAATAATAATACGTATCTTACAAATATTGCGTATCTTTTGTACTTTTTAGGGTTCCTTAGTGGACATGGTGTGTTCAATACCTACCTTCACGCAATTGGTAAGGCGACAAGTGAGTCATGCGCATATTGTGGTGAAGAGGACACACCAGAGCACGCAATATTCCAATTTCCAGTGCATGGAATTTGAGGACAAACGGAAAGAAGCCCAGGGAGAAGGCGAGCAAATAACCCCTGCGAACCTCATACCCCGGATGCTAGGTTGTGAACATCAATGGGAGGTATGCGCGGAAATGTTGCGTGCTATTGTTAAAAAGAGGATCAAGGACGAGTGGGAAAGGCAGAAACAGGAAAACGCCTGAAGACAGCCATCTTTCAGACGGAATGCAAAGGCTTTACCTGAAAGATTGAGCGGAGAAGGGGGAGGAGGTTTTTAGTCCGTAGGCCGCTGGGTTTCATCCCCAATCTAGTCGGGCATGCCTCCAAAAGTCCTGAGGTATCCAATGAGGATTTTCCTCCTCCCCAGAGAAAAAAAAAAAAAAAAAAGGGTTCCTTAGTCAACCCCTAACCCCGGGGTTGTTTCTGTAGATGTGAAAAAAAATATGGAAGCGGTTTATAAAACAAACTTAAAAGGAACACTATCACAGCTAAGTAGACTTTACTAGTTTACGAGTAATAGTCGACCCACGTATAAAATGCCCGCATATTGTGACGGGCAACTACGGAACCCTACACTGGGCGTGGCCCTACACGCACTTAGACCGGTTTTAATTTTTCATCTTGCATTTTCCTTTCGGGTGCTGATAAAGGCGGATGCTCGTACTTGGTGTCGCTCTAGAAAAGGCAACCATCGGTTGACACAGGCTTGGATTTAATTAAAGTGGATTTTCTTTTCCATATGGAGGACGGCCTATGCTTTAGACTGGAATAAATACTTTTATTCTTGATGTTGTATCGTGCAAAAATAACCAATATCGACGTCGGCGTTAAGTGCTAGAGCTAGACGACAGGCGAATAAACAGCCGACTGCTCAAGGGCGCTCAAGATTTTTGCGGATAGAACATCCGAATTCCGAATGTCCGCCTCGCGCATTGACTCTGTGGCCTCGCGCCTGCACCGCAACACTCAGACCATACTGCACCGCAACAATCTGCCCCCCGATTGTCTAAAAGTTGCCGATCGTCAAAGTTCGGCGTCAAAGTAAAATAAACCATAACAGCATTGAATTAGAGCTCAATTTCGAGTAGGTATCCATTCTCATCCATTTAGGGTATCGTACATACGTAAACGTATGAGAATGGATACACGAAATTGAGTTCAATGCTGTTATGGTTTATTTTACTTTCGAACTGTGACGATTTGATCGGCAATTTTTCTTACACAATCGCTGTATTATATAATTATATTACGCAATCCTCAGACATTAATGATCGCGATCCAGATTGATCGTGTATAGTCTATGGAGTGGATTGACGTTAGATAGACCGTCAATCCAATGTGTACATTGATCACGCATCAGAGACCCAAAGTATGAACTCCATAAACAGGTCGAATTAAAACGTCTTGACAATCGATTACGATTTCCTTACACAATCGGGGGGCAGATTGACTGTGTACGGGGTGCCATACTCAACGCAAGCAGGTAATCCGTTAGTAATAAATATTTCATTTAGGTACAGAATTCCATGCTGATGCATAGCTTCTAGCAAATAATATTAAAGACTAGCTGATGCCCGCGACTTCGTCTGCGTGGATTGAGGTTTTTTGGTTCCCGCCGGAACTCTTTAATTTTTCGAGATAAAAAGTACTACCTACGTAAGTAAATTTTAAATTCCAATATTTCATTCAGATCCGTTCAACCGTTCTGGCGTGATTGAGTAACAAACATCCAGTGAGTGAGTGATCCATCCATCCATCCATCCAACTAAACTTTCGCTTCATTTATAATTCAATTCAATTCAATTCAATATCATTTATTCAATATAGGTACACTGTAGGTACACTTATTGACGTTAAAAATTACTTACTTAAAAAAACACGATGGTGATAATCGGTTACGGTTTCTTAAAACTAAAGCTACGAGGGTTCCAAACGCGCCCTGGTCTGAGAAGAGCCCACAACAAACTCAGCCGGGGTTTTTTTTTTTCATTATCACCATCTCACAAATAATCTTAACTAAGGAACTATCAGAGCCATTAGAGCAAATTATTGCCAAGCTTCCTTGTCATTCAAGTAATCCTTCACATGGTAATAAGATTTTTCAATGAGTTTACGTTTTACATTAACTTTGAACTTATTCAGAGACATCTTCAACATGCCTTCTGGGAGCTTATTGTAGAAGCGGACACTGCTTCCCACAAACGAATTGCTAGTTTTACAAAGCCTAGAAGCAGGCATTACAAGTTTATTTTTATTTCTAGTATTGACATTATGACAATCACTTTTCTTCTTGAATTTATCAATGTGTTTATGCACGTATACTAAATTTTCAAATATATATTGGTTGTGCACTGTCATAATATTGATTTCTTTAAATTTATCTCTTAGTGACTCTCGTGGTCCCATATTATATATGGCTCGAACAGCCCTTTTCTGCAGTACAAAAACAGAATTAATATCAGCAGCATTACCCCATAATAATATACCATATGACATAATGCTGTGAAAGTAACCAAAATAAACTAATCTCGCCGTTTCTATATCTGTCAACTGGCGGATCTTTTTAACCGCGTATGCAGCAGAACTAAGTCTGTTCGATAAGTCATCTATATGATGGCCCCATTGGAGTTTAGCATCTAACGTTATTCCGAGAAAAACAGCGGTATCCACTAAATCTAATTCCTCATGATCAAGCTGTACAGTGGTTTTTACCTGTTTGACATTAGGTAATGTAAATTTGATACACTTTGTCTTTTTACCATTGAGTAGTAGGTTATTAGCTTCAAACCACTGTACCACTTTAGTGAGAGAATTGTTTACTTCGTCAAGAGTAGTTTCGTAACGATTTATTTTAAACAAAAGTGATGTATCATCAGCAAACAATACTATCCCATGATTATCCTTGGCAAGGTAAGGAAGATCGTTAATATAAATGAGGAATAGAAAAGGCCCTAAAATTGAACCTTGTGGAACCCCCATTTTTACAATCGATCCGGAAGACCGCTTTCCATTGACGTCTACCTTTTGCATCCTATTTTTTAAGTAGGAATTCATCATATCCAGTGCTACACCCCTAATTCCATAATGGTGCAGTTTTCTGACTAATGTTTCGTGATCAACACAATCAAAAGCCTTGGATAAATCACAGAAAACGCCAAGTGCATCACGTGATTCCTCCCAGGCTTCGAATATATTTTGAATTAACTCAACACCAGCATCGATTGTTGAGCGACCCCGTGTAAATCCAAACTGTTTACTATGTAATAAGTCATTATTACAAAAATGTTTAAGCAATTGAATTAATATTAATTTTTCAAATATTTTACTAAAAGTGGGTAGTACAGATATAGGTCTAAAGTTAGCGGGGTCATTGGTACTACCTGATTTGAATAGAGGAATTATTTTACTGTGCTTCATTAAGTCAGGAAACTCACCACAATCAATACAATTATTAAATATTAAAGCTAACTCGGGTGCAACGATATCAATCAATGATTTTACAACGTTAACGGAAATGCCCCACAAATCATTTGTCTTCTTATTGTTAATTAATTTGAAAGCTTTAATAACGTCAGAGCAGTTAACGTGACAGAATTTGAAAACGTTATTACATTCAGCCACGTTATACTCCAGTAAAGTAAGAGCGGCATTTGGTGAGGAGTTCAACGATTCTGTGGTAGAAACAGGAATATCCGTAAAGAAGCCTTCAAAAACAGAAGCAACTTCGGAGTCCGAAGTTACAGGTGTATTACCGACATTAAGTTTAAATTCACAATTTTTCCGTGTTGCTCTTCCTGTTTCTTCATTCACTATGTTCCAAGTAGTTTTGATTACATTGGAGCTATTTTTTATCTTAGTTTGTATATGTTTTGATTTAGCCACAATGCAATCTCTTTTAAATTTCTTGGAAAACAGTTGAACATGCTGCTTGAACTCATCACTAGTATCATACTGTCGCTCCGCATACAATTCATATAATTTTTGCCTACTTCTGTGTAATTCATTTGTTGCCCAGTCGTTAAAAACGTTTGCATCAGTAGTTAAGACCGTTCTACTGGTGAATATTGATTTGAATATTTCACTGAAAGTATTAAAGAATATGTTATACATTTCATTAGGACTCAACCCATTTGGTAAAAAAGGGAGTTCCTCTGTAAGACTTGTTCTTATTTTTTCAATACGGTCCAACGTTACTGGTACAAAAGTTATTCTACGCTTTGATACATTTTTATTTAAATTTTCAAACTGAATTTGTTGTCCACAATGATCTGAATCTAATTTACTAATAATGTTTTTATTAACAGGTGTAAAATTTGTAAAAATATTGTCTATGCATGTGGCACTAGTTGCAGTTATTCTAGTTGGCTCCATAAACATATTGGATAAGTTATAGGATTTGAATAGATTCAATAACTTGCCACTTAAAGGGCTACTTTCCAATATATTTACATTAAAGTCTCCGCACACAATAAGCTTTTTATTTGATTTAGAGAGTTTAAATAGTACATCATCCATTACCTTTTCAAAAAGTTCAAAGTTAGACAAAGGTGGTCTGTATATAGACACAACAATAAATTGCTCCAATTCAACTGAAGATAGTTCTATTGTTCGCTCAACAGACAGGCTCACAATATCATTTCGGTTCTTAAATTTTAATTTTTTATTCAACAAAATTAAAGAGCCTCCATGGATGGCATTAGATCTGGTGAACGAACTACCAACCTGGTGGTCACTAAAATTGAACATGTACTCATGGTTTTTTAGCCAATGTTCAGTTACACATAAAATATCAATATTAAAATTATTTAGGAACAATTCAATCTCCAAATCCTTCCCTCTAATACATTGAATGTTCTGGTGAACCAGGTTGATGACATTACATTTTTTATTTTTTATTTGCTTTGCGTCAAGTGTGTGCAAAGCCTTATTATAACTTATACTATTAGTAATTAGTATAGATTGTTTTCCAGCACTGGTTTTGTTAAATCTGAAGAAGATACTATTACTTACCTATTGCTTATAGTACTTATGCAGGTGGAACGACTATAATATTTTCGTTGTCACGTAAAATATCGTGTGTCTAAGGCCTCTAAACCATCAATCAAAGGTTTAACGAGTAAATAAGCTTTCAGATCAGAGTCTAGATAAGTATAAGTAGGTGCTACTAATAGGTTTGTAGATTAGATTTTGATTTGATAGATTGTCACGAAAAACATTTAGAGAGTTAAAGAAACCTTTGAATAAATTTAGCTTCACACAGATTGTTTTTACTTTTTTATACACAAGGATAAGTAGGCGGATAAAAAAATAGGAATCTGCATAATGCCATGGCGTAAAACTTGTCTTCAATTGTTCTGTGTGAAGGCATGGAGTAGGCCAACGACTTAAATTACAAATTATTTTTTAAATATCATAGGAGTAGGTATGCATATTGCCCATCAGCAAGACAACTGGTAACTATTGCCATACATATCATGTTGTAGGAATCCATACTTCCATATTCCATATTCTGTCTATCTGTCTGTCTGTCTGCTACGCTTTCACAGCCCATCTGTTCAACCGATTTTGTTGAATTTTGGTACAGGGATAGTTTGTATCCCGGGGAACGACATAGGCTACTTTTTATCCCGGAAAATTCAAGAGTTCCCGCGGGAATCAAAAATAATTAATCCACGCGGACGAAGTCGCGGGTATCATCTAGTGTCTAATAAATGTCCAGTTAAAAATTTAAAATAATACTTTATGGGAGCGACGCGACGTCCGCACACCATAAAAACTAAGCCGTTATTTTTTTAATATTGTAGGTTCCTATGCTTTGAGGAATTACCTACTGCTTATATTCAAATTCACTGTTGCAACGACTCTAATATTAATCCACCGGCTCAGATAAATCATCCACTGTATGCTCCAAGACAGGGCCTATCTGTCCCATCTACTGGAACTTCACATTGGGGCTAATTCTGTTGTACACATAGACATAGAATTTTTCGCTACGCTCATTCGTACATTCTAAGCCTATGGTTGTACACAATATTGCCAACCCTTTCATAATACTCCCTGCGGAAAGGGATAGAACTCGATTTAAAGCTGTTTAGTTTAGAGATTGTGTTATACAGAATTGGTCATATTGACGACTCAGTTTTTTTGTACGAGCGCGACGAGGCAAAACGTGGACGCGGCTCGCAAAATAGGTATGTTTTAATAGTACGAGCAAAGTACCTTTTCCAGATTTATCGTCAAATTCTGTTCCACGCGGTTCCTGAGCCGTCGATTTCGTTTGTACGTGATTCTCTCGACCCACATACTGTGAACCTTTAATTAGACATTGTAATGCTTCAATGCATGCACATTGCACTCTTACGCAATCAACTCTTATTAGACGCATTTCTATCGATGCACTCGAGATTTTGCTGCATTCGATCCCATCAATCAGTCGCCGTTATACAGGGTGTCCCTGGATAAAGTGCAACCCCGAAAGGGGGGGAAACTAGACCATAAATTATCGACAAAAAAAATAGAAAAAAAATTCTAAAAAAATTATTTTACTTTTTATTAGCAAATTAAGATTTGTATTTGATAAGTAGACTCTATGTAAGAAAAAAACGATTTCTTCAAAATTAGTGGGTCGATTGCTTTCAAATAAAAAAAAATATTATGCCACATACTTGGCGGTAAGGATTAAATAACAATTAGCTCGCAAAAAAGTAGCATCATGACATAAACTTTGCTTTTTATGAAAAAGAAACCCTTTTTTATGACTATTTTTTTCAATGATCTCTAAATTTCTCAGAAAAATGCCCCCAATACCAGAAGATTTTACGATTTATTATTATTCTCTATCATATTACCTTTCAAATAAAAAAAAAATCTTTGTTGTAACCCAAGAAATGAGCTGGCTATGAAGTGTTGAAAGTCGCCATTAAAAGTCAGATTTTGATTACAAGTTTTAATCAAGTCGTACATATTTTTATTTTTTTACAATTCCTATAACTATCACATTAAATGCTCAAAATGGCCACCTCGTTGCTGGAGGCACATTGCAGCACGTAGAGCAATTTGGTTTGTAGCTCTACGCACCATCCCTGGATCACTTTTTAATTCATTCGCACATTGAAGTATTCGATTTTGTAACTCGGCTTCGGTGTTTACTGTGGTTCTGTTGACTTTTTGTTTCATTGTACCCCACAAAAAGTAGTCAAGAGGTGTCAGATCAGGTGAACGCGCTGGCCAGCCCACTGGTCCTTCCCGGCCAATCCACCTGTTTGCATAGTTTTCATTTAAAAAACTCCGAACATTTCGCCCGTAATGAGCAGGACATCCATCCATCTGCAAAAACATACGCTCCCGCCGCCTTGTGGCCAGCGGAACTTCTTCAAGCAAAAATGGCAGTTGGTCTCTTAATAAAGATAAAAAACGTTCGGAGTTTAATGTTGTAGGTAAAATAACTGGACCAATTAAAACGTCATCGATTAGAGCCGCCCACACATTTATTGAGAACTGCACTTGAAATGTGGATGCCCTCTTTAAATGTGGATTTTCATAACGCCATTCATGTAAATTCCTGCAGTTTGTGATTCCATTCCGAGTGAATTTTGCTTCATCCATCCATAAAATAGTTTTTAAAAATTCTGGATCGTTTCTAATTTTTCTTTGAATCCACGCCGACAGGACGCACCTTGAACGATTGTCTACATTTTCATGCAAGTGTTGGACTCGCTGGTAATGGTATGGATGCAATCCCTCCTTTTTCAAAATTCGCCATACCGATGTTTTAGATAACCCGTGACGCAAAGCCAATCGTCTAATGCTGGTTGTAGGATCAGCAAACAAATCGTTTAAAACAGCCTCTTCTATTGAATGGTCAATAATTGTAGCTTGTTGTTCACGGAGATCTCGAGCTAATCCAAGTCCGATGTTGGATAACTTCCGGTGAACTTCTTGAAAATTCCGTGCTGATGGTATAAGTCTTCCCGGAAATGCGTTTATGTATGCTGAACGAGCGACTGTTGTGCGTCCACGTGACATTCCATAGTAATAATGGATGTCAGCGATTTCTCGCGGAGAGAACTCGGTCAATCGCGGCATCTCAACAATAAACAACAAAGTAGAGTTAAAAACGTAACAAAAAAGTCAATAACAGAACAAAAACAAAATAACGCAACAAAAACAAAATAACGTAACAAAAACTCAACGCACAGGACAGTAGGAGTAGTAACAGGTAGTAGCGACGAGAATATCGGAGCGACTGGCTACCTGACTACTCCGCATTGTTAGTCCTATTTCGAACCCCTCCCCGAACCCCACCCCAGTCCTTGCTACAACACAAAAAAAGGACGCGTCCCGGCAAACGACGAGTGGTGACGTCATTTTTAAAAACTCTTAGCCAGCTCGTTTCTTGGGTTACAACGAAGACTTTTTTTTTATTTGAAAGGTAATATGATAGAGAATAATAATAAATCGTAAAATCTTCTGGTATTGGGGGCATTTTTCTGAGAAATTTAGAGATCATTGAAAAAAATAGTTATAAAAAAGGGTTTCTTTTTCATAAAAAGCAAAGTTTATGTCATAATGCTACTTTTTTGCGAGCTAATTGTTATTTAATCCTTACCGCCAAGTATGTGGCATAATATTTTTTCTTATTTGAAAGCAATCGACCCACTAATTTTGAAGAAATCGTTTTTTTTCTTACATAGAGTCTACTTATCAAATAAAAATCTTAATTTGCTAATAAAAAGTAAAATATTTTTTTTAGAATTTTTTTTCTATTTTTTTTGTCGATAATTTATGGTCTAGTTTCACCCCCTTTCGGGGTTGCACTTTATCCAGGGACACCCTGTATAAGAATCCCAAAGGAACCTGTAATAGTGGGACAGTGAACTGATTTTTTATTGGTGATAAACTATAAGTAGGTACTATAAATACTATATGTAGGTAGTATAACTATAAGTACTTAGGTGATATTTATGCGATAAGACCGCCTGTTGTGCTATATCTATTATGATTGTTTTTATTTATTTTAATGGTCATCAATCAATGAATCAATCGTTTATTTGCAAGAAACATTGTACAATAATTAAGATGACAAAATAATATTAATATGGTGTACACTATAGTATATTTTACTTTACTTTCATAATGGACCTGTTGGAAAATGCCCTCCTTTTTAATGGGAGAAAAGGGTTTGAGGCCACGAGCACGACCGCTCTAGTGCGGGATAGTCAGGCATCGGAAAGGGTAACGCTTCGTTGGGCGTCTCGAAATATTATATCAAAAGAAGGTACCTAAGCGGAATTTAAGATTACTATGTGAATTTGTCACGGTATTGCCCATACCTTTATCTGGAAAATAATTTGACTATGACGGTGGTAACTATAGTGGCTATACATTTCTTAAGGAATTAATATACCTATTTGACTCGAATGTCGGTACATATACTCGTATGTCATGCACGTTAATTATCGAAATACTCTTTTACAGAAAAAATCGTAATGGATTAGCAATTTGCAAGCTTCGAATCTATCCAGCTATCAGAGGCCAGAGCATTGTATTAAAGCGTTATTACTTATCGCCGCTGGCCCTGACCCTTCTTCAAAGTAATAAAGCCAGCAGGAATGTGGGTCAATAACCGAGGTGGATGTAGTTCCGAACGCACCTATCCTCCAATTCATATTATGATCCAAATGCGCATTTCCGTATTAAGCCCCGACGCGACGCGACGCCGCGCGCCGGTTTTCATACGAGCTCGTAATGATAACCACTCTGTAGCGTCACAAGTACTTGCCATGTACCTACTTACCTCGGTTAACCCAGAATACTTACCATCAATCACCATTTACCGTGTACAACAACCAAATACCATTGTACCTTACCTCAGTACCCGAATAAACCTCATTACCTTTAATTACCTTGAGGAAGGATTATGTGGAAAGGATAAATAAGTACCAAAGGATCACTTTATTATCAAGAGGAGATAAATAATGAACACTGAAATCAAGATGCAACTCACTTTAATATCAAGACCGACACCGTTCTCATCGAGCGATGCTTAGATAACGGAAGATGCGAGATCGCCTTCAAAAAGGCGAGAGCCCGCAGCATCGGTTCGACGGAAGGTGTTAGCTGAGCCGTGTTGAGGTCGCCTGCACTGAACTGTGTAGATTACAAGCAATCGCGCCAGCCTGTTTGTATTGGACATAGAAAGGAAATGTTTAGCCTTGATAAAGGCTGTCCGTACAAACTTCTGCCGGGACCGGAGATGCCGCTGATTTCCCCAGAAGTCGAAGGAGAATGCACCGAGAGTTCCACTGTCCACACAAGTACTCCAGCCAGTTCATTATCACCACTGCACACGTGTCACTCGTTACGGCGCGCGCGAGCTGTACGAGCGCGTGTTGTGTCCGGCGGTAAACGGGCGACTGAGGAGCGCGCGGGGGCGAGCGACCTACTTATACCCGCACGGTTACAGATGTTTTGAATTAGGGCAACTAGCTACCTAGTGCAATATTCGATATGTACATATTATAGATATATAGTTTTAGTCGTAATTCTTTATTATTATTATTTCTATTAAGTATTATTACTATTTTCTGATTGGTTGTTAGTTGTAAGAATTTTAGTATAAATATCGGCATATTTTTACATACATTCATTCTGATCTCAGCAGCAAATCAGAGTTTTATTTAACTCCAAAACCTCCGCTAAAGTGGTGACCCCGAGCCTGAAAAAGCTGAAAAATGGAAGATCAGAAGCTATCCACCTCTGCACAAGCAAGACTCCCAGGGCAGGAAGAAATTGCCGCCATCGCTCTATCACTGCGTGTTCCGCCATTCTGGAGAGACAAATCCCGTTTGTGGTTCATCAGTTTTGAGGCCGCAACAAGCGAACTAAAGAAGAGCCAGGAGCAGCTAGCCCAGATGGTCATCGCTCAACTAGAAAAACAAGACATAGAGCAAATTTCGGACATACTCTGCAATCCGCCACCTACAGAGCTGTACAACGCTGTGAAGAATCGTCTGATCTCCGTCTATGAAGAATCCGACAGTCGCCAGTTACAAAAGCTACTTTCGGAGATAGAGCTCGGTGACCAAAAACCGACTCAACTCCTGCGCCGTATGCGTTTTCTCGCCGGAAGCAAAGTACCAGACTCAACTCTACGTCTGATGTGGACGAACCACCTTCCAGCGCACGTCCGATCTGTATTGGCAGTCAGCGAATCCTTCAGCACGAAGACTGCACTCGACGAGTTAGCACTCCTAGCCGACAAGATGTTAGAATCAAACCCCACCCCACAAGTCTCAAGCGTCGAAGCCGTCTCATCAACCAACGCCACCGCGAGCACTCACGCCACTTCGAGCACCGACATTCAATTCCTCGTGAAAGAAATTACCAAGCTAACACTCGAAGTCGCCGCGCTCAAGACGCAGTTCAACAACAAACCATCCCACTATAGAGGCCGTTCCGCAAACCGTCGTCGCTATGGCAACTATAACAGATCTCGAAGCGCAACTCCTTCGCCTTACTGTTACTATCATCGAAGATTCGGCAATGATGCAAGAAGATGCACACTGCCGTGCTCTTTCAAGAATGAAAACACGAAGCCGGAAAACTAGCAACTACGCTGGATGAAGCGGGATCCGGCGTATCTGAGAAGTCTTACCGCTTGTTTGTCACCGATAAGAAGTCAAAAACTACATTTTTAATCGACACGGGCGCTAATATCTCCGTGTTACCGCCGCGTAAAGGTGAAACACAGAAGCCATTGAATTTGCAACTCTACGCCGCTAACAATACGGTCATTCCAACCTACGGAGAAAAAACTATGGAACTCGACTTCAATCTTCGCCGACCATTTAAATGGAAGTTTATCATAGCCAAAGTCGGTAAACCAATCATCGGAGCAGACTTTCTCGAATACCATCAGCTGATCGTCGATATCAAAAATCGAAGACTTATCGACGGAAAAACCAACTTATCGTCGCAATCTTTCGTCCGTGCAACAAACATACCTACAATAAGAAGTATCGACGTTCAACAGTCATACCACAACATTTTAGCCGAGTTCCCCGGGGTAACAAGATTAACTTCAATGAATCTTACACTGAAGAACAACGTCGAACATTTTATCGAAACAACTGGACCACCACTTCACTGTCGTGCTCGCCCAATTGCACCGCATCGCTATGAACGAGTCCGCAAAGAGTTCGAAAATATGATAGAACAAGGACTATGCCGCCCAAGCAAAAGTCCTTGGTCTTCGCCACTACACATTGTTCCGAAGAAAAACGGCGATCTGCGAGTCTGTGGTGATTATAGAAGACTTAACCACGTTACTATACCGGACCGCTACCCAATTCCAAGAATTAAGGACTTTACACATCAATTAGCGGAGAAGACTGTATTTTCGACAATCGATCTCAACAGAGCATATCAGCAAATTAAAGTTCGTGAAGAAGACATAGAGAAGATGCAATTATAACTCCTATGGGCCTATTCGAATTTCCGAGAATGGCACCAGGTTTAAGGAACGCTGGCCAAACCTTTCAACGGTTTATTCACGAAGTTCTGCATGGTCTCGATTTCGTCTACGCTTTCATAGACGACCTACTAGTTGCAAGTCCGGACAAAACATCACATGAAGAACACCTACGAGTTGTATTACGAAGACTAGAAGACAATGGCATCACAATCAACCCGTCAAAATGCAACTTCGGGCAAGATGAAGTTAAATTCCTCGGTTTTACCGTAAACAAGTGCGGAATAAAACCTCCTGAAGAAAAAATCACAGCAATCTGCAACTACGCGAAACCAAAAACGATCGAAGAGCTAAGGCGTTTTCTCGGAATGATAAATTTCTACAGAGAACATATTCCTAAGGCCGCCGATATTCAAGCTCCACTTCATGCCTATCTTCATAATTCGAAAAAGAGAGACCGCACATTAATTGAATGGACCGACGAAGCTACAAACGCATTCGAAGCGTGTAAAAATGCAATTCAAAATGCAGCTTTACACGCTCACCCATCGCACGATGCTACGCTCGCAATCTTCAGCGACGCATCCGACTCGTGTGCCGGAGCTGTACTTCAACAATTCGTCAAAGAGAAATGGCAACCACTTGGGTATTTTTCGAAGAAATTTTCCGACGCGCAACGCAACTACAGTACATTCGACCGGGAGCTACTCGCTATCTACATGGCAGTAAAACATTTCAGGAAGACTTTTGAGGGACGAAACCTAATCGTTTTCACTGATCACAAGCCATTAACCTACGTACTGCAGAAACCACCTTCACCATCTGAAACTCCACGACGAGCAAGACAACTAATTTTCATCAGCGAATTTACTACGGACATCCGTCACATCAGCGGGAAAGACAATGTTGTCGCCGACGCATTGAGTCGCATACCTATCGAAAGCATAGTTTGCCCGACAAGTCTCGACTACGAAAAGTTAGCCGAAGCACAAGAAAGAGACAGAGAATGCATCGAGCAACTTTCGAAACAAAATAATCTCATTCTACGGAAAATGACTATACCTAATTCGCAAGCTTCAATCTACTGTGAAACTTCAACTACATTCGTACGACCATACCTACCTGAAGAATTTCGACGAGTCGCTTTTGATGCAGTTCATAACATCAGCCACCCCGGTATCCGAACTACGAACAAACTCGTCACACAAAAGTTTTTCTGGCCATCAATGAACAAAGACGTCAGTACTTGGGCGAAAAACTGCATACAGTGTCAACGATGCAAAATCCAACGTCATACAACGAGTACTGTATCTGCATTTCCGACCGCCGAACGATTTCAACATGTACACATAGACATCGTCGGCCCGCTACCTACTTCGCCCGAAGGACATCGTTATCTCGTCACCATGATCGACCGAGCAACGAGATGGCCTGAAGCAATTCCGACCGACGATACAACGGCTGAATCAATTGCGAAAATATTCTACGAGCACTGGATCACTCGTTTTGGGACGCCGGTAGTGCTGACCTCAGACCAAGGGCGCAATTTCCAAAGCCACCTGTTCTCCAAGCTTCTCAACATCATGGGAATTCAACAGACTCGTACGACACCCTACCACCCACAATCCAATGGTATAGTCGAACGTTGGCACCGCTCTTTGAAGACTGCACGGAAAACACGTCTATCTGGACATACAAAGTGGATCGACGAGTTACCTACAGTTCTCATGGGTCTTCGTGCCGCAATGCGTTCTGATACTAAAGTCAGCGCCGCAGAGCTTACCTACGGATTCAACCTACGTCTACCATGTGATTTTTTCCCGCCTGCACAATCAACCGAGCAAGATTTAGACTACGACTACGTGAGCAGATTACGAGAAACGATCAACTCCGTCATGCAAAACCAGCCTACAGTACATAGCAACAAGAAACCTATTTTCGTTCATCAAGATTTACAAACCTGCGAGCAAGTTTTCGTTCGAAACGAAGGAGTGAAGAAAGCTCTACAACCTTCATATGAAGGCCCATACAAAGTAATAGAGCGAGATAGCAAGACTTTTAGACTGCAGTTGCCAGAGAAGCGCTCTGCAGTTATATCAATCGATCGTCTCAAACCTGCCTACACTTTGGATAGTTCAACAGAGTACACACCTGCATTACCTTCATCATCGGACAGTCAAGTACCTCAACCTACTCACAACCCCGTGCGAAGAATAGAGAACGAGGCAAGTCAGGCGCCAGCATCTAGTACAATACAACCGATTTTAAAGAAGACTAGACTCGGACGCATAACTAAACCTCCTGTACGCTTTCGCTAGGGGGTGAGTCCTGTAGCGTCACAAGTACTTGCCATGTACCTACTTACCTCGGTTAACCCAGAATACTTACCATCAATCACCATTTACCGTGTACAACAACCAAATACCATTGTACCTTACCTCAGTACCCGAATAAACCTCATTACCTTTAATTACCTTGAGGAAGGATTATGTGGAAAGGATAAATAAGTACCAAAGGATCACTTTATTATCAAGAGGAGATAAATAATGAACACTGAAATCAAGATGCAACTCACTTTAATATCAAGACCGACACCGTTCTCATCGAGCGATGCTTAGATAACGGAAGATGCGAGATCGCCTTCAAAAAGGCGAGAGCCCGCAGCATCGGTTCGACGGAAGGTGTTAGCTGAGCCGTGTTGAGGTCGCCTGCACTGAACTGTGTAGATTACAAGCAATCGCGCCAGCCTGTTTGTATTGGACATAGAAAGGAAATGTTTAGCCTTGATAAAGGCTGTCCGTACAAACTTCTGCCGGGACCGGAGATGCCGCTGATTTCCCCAGAAGTCGAAGGAGAATGCACCGAGAGTTCCACTGTCCACACAAGTACTCCAGCCAGTTCATTATCACCACTGCACACGTGTCACTCGTTACGGCGCGCGCGAGCTGTACGAGCGCGTGTTGTGTCCGGCGGTAAACGGGCGACTGAGGAGCGCGCTTGCAATAGTCACTCACGCCCGCAAGGGCGTGGGTAAGCATGATCGGGGCAGAGCCCCCTGCATGCGGGGTCTACCGCCTGGCGTCAATACGCCAGGGACTTTGGGTCGGCCAGAAGGGCCTTTTGAGGACAGGTGGTGGACTCGGTGCCGTCGCGGACTAGTCCTATCGGGTGAGACCCTATAAAGGGAGGCCCAGCAGAGACCTACCAGCGGTCAGGCGGGAGTCCACCACTTTGCAAGGTTGGTTTTTGAGTCATCATCGAGGGCTCAGACGCATGCGGAGAGCAGCTTCCCGATGCCCTCGGTGATGTTGATGGTGGGGTCCTTTCCGGCGCGTATTGCGGTCAGGACGTCCAGCAGGATTCCTATGGCGGAGTCGAGGACGGCGTTCTTGTTGCCCTTACCCTCCTGGCTTTTCTCGGCGGTCGGGACCTGTCTGCGGTCCGCCGGGGGAGGAGGGTTTTTGGTGAGGGGGGGCTCCTGCTCCGGTCGCCTCTTTTTCCCTCTATTACCCCTGGGTCTCCGTTTTCTAGTTTTTGGTATTTCCGATCCACGCTTCTTGGGTTCGTTGGCGGGGGTCCTAATGTTGGAACCCTGGGAAGTCTTGTGGGTGGACGGCTTCTCCGTCTGGGACTCACTTTGAGGCGGCCGCACGGTAGAAGCGACCGTGCCGGCTCGCTTGTTCCGCGCCTCCTTCCTAAACACCGGACAGGAGGCGTGGTTGGCTGGGTGTTGGCCGCTGCAGTTCGCGCACGTTGCGGGTTCTGTTAGCGGGCGCGGGCATTCGTGGGCGCTGTGTTCTCCGCCGCAGCGCACACACGCCGGCTGGCGGTGGCAGTTTTGAGAGGAGTGACGGAATTTCTGGCACCGATGACATTGAGCGGGGCCCTTCCTCCCCCTCCACGCCTCGATCGTCACTCCCGGCATACAGAGAATCTCCCTCACGTCGTAAATGGCCGGCGTAAGGTTCGGGGTCCTGTGGAGAATGGCAAGGAAAATGCAGCCCGGCCTGCCTCTCCTCGCGCGGATGGGTCGAGCGTATTCGACGTTAAACCCTTGGCTGCCTAGGTCCTCCTTTATCTCTTCGGGATTCGTGTCAACCGGGAGGCCGCGGATCGCGACCTTCAGGCTGCGTTCGGCTGGGAGGGAGTACGAGAACCATGCTATTTTCTCTTTCTGCTCCAGCGATGTGAGATACCGTTGGAGCATTCGGAACTCTTCGTCACACTGGGGAGTGAATTTCACCCCCTTGCCGAAGGGGCGGGCGCTGGGTGCTCTGCCCAGGGAGTTCTTAATGACCTTAAAGTGGTGAGCCCAGTTAGGAAGGCTCTCCACAATAAGGGGAGGGTATCGCGGTTTACCTCTGTTGGGAGGTTTGCTGCTATTCTGCGACGCGCCTGAAGGGGCGGCGGCGGGCTTCGGCGGGACGGTGCTGGGCTTCCCCGCACGGGATGCGTAGGTTGGCGGGGGAGGCGAAGGAGGCCGTTCACTAGCGGTCTCTGCCTCATCCTCGCTCATCTCGGTGTCGACGGGAGTAGTGGCGGCACGGACGACTCGTTTTCGCTTTGCCTCTGCATCTTCGTCGTCGGAGTCGTATCGTGGCCTACGGCTTGCCTGTGCAGGCGCACATATCGCCGCGCAGGTTGCGATGTTAGCCACGATATCTTCTTCCTGCTCCGAGAGCTGTTGCACTGGTTCTGCGTTGGCCTCTATTTCTTTCCTAACTCGGATGTATAAGTCTTCGGGAATTCGGCCCATACCCTTCAATGACTCTAATAGAATTAGGGCGGACTTGTCCTTACATCTGGGCGAGATTTCTTTCCCAGGTGGCGGCAGCTCGGGGTCCTCGTCGAGCAACGGCATGGACCATGCTCCAGACGGTAAACCAGATTCGGCGGGGGACGCGGCGATACGCGCGCGCGGGTCGCGATCTCGAGCCGATGGCGCGTACTCGGGTACGGCGGACACAGCGGCGAGAGTATGTGACGCGGCAGCGGCCGCACGGGCGGCGTGTGCTCGAGCTTCAGGCGCCGCACACTCGGGTGGGGCAGGCACTGAAGCGAGCGACGCGGCGGCGCGGGTGGTGGTTACGATACGCGAGGCGGCGGGGAGCGCGGCGGCAGAGGGGCGCGCGGTCGGGCGGGAGGCGGGCGCGAGACGCGCGGGTGGGCGCGGGTGCGCCAGCGCAGAGCGGCCGGCGGAGTCGTACACGACTGTGTCGACGTCACGCGGCTGTGCGCTGTGCGCGGAGGCTTCGGCGATGTCCTTCGGTCCTGGTCCAGTGTGGGTGGTCCTCGGACGTCTGGGGTCGCGCGGGTGTAGAGGTTGGCCCTGATAAGGGCCTTTGGATGAACCCGGGGTCGGGTTCATATTGGCGGCTTCTTGGAGCAGTCGGCGCGCTGCCGTCGGCTACCACGGGCTCGTGGTGCCGGGCATGCTTGGGTAGGCGAGCTAACTCCGCGAAAACACGCGGGCGAAACTTAAGTGTATTTTCTAATGAAAATCACGATAAGTTTCCGGAACACTGTAAGGCACGTGCGCACGAGACGACTGTGACCGTCCGACCAGGAGCGCGCGGGGGCGAGCGACCTACTTATACCCGCACGGTTACAGATGTTTTGAATTAGGGCAACTAGCTACCTAGTGCAATATTCGATATGTACATATTATAGATATATAGTTTTAGTCGTAATTCTTTATTATTATTATTTCTATTATTATTACTATTTTCTGATTGGTTGTTAGTTGTAAGAATTTTAGTATAAATATCGGCATATTTTTACATACATTCATTCTGATCTCAGCAGCAAATCAGAGTTTTATTTAACTCCAAAACCTCCGCTAAAACTCCAAATCGCGTCAACACGGGTAATCGAGGCGAGGCTAAAAATTATTTAATAAAAATGTATACGAGCAACAGTTTATTACCTATTATGACCCCTACCCTTACAATAGATCTGTAGATACCTACAGTAGCTACGGGAGATTTTCTTCCGATTCGATCGCTTACGATTTGTACGGAATGGTCAAAAGCTTAATGACATTGACAGATGACAGCTGGTGCTCGATCAATGCCATAAAAATGGTAGTTAACTTTATTAACGCGATCGAATACGTAAAAAAATCCCATGACTGAGGTATGAGTTATGGATTTTAAAAGCTTTCTGTCAAATTGTTCTTGATCTATCAAGAGATAATGTTGTATTATTTAAAATACAAGTGGTATAAATTTGCCGAAAAGGATCGTCACTAAACAGTCGTCAACTTACATTCTCATATCCTTTATGTAGTACTTATTAATATTTTGTATCCTTCTCTACCTAGACACGTATATTACAATTTGCGTGGCAGAAAATAGAGATCATTGCAAACTAAGTGATGGGCGCAATATGCAAAGCTCTACCGACATTTTATTTTTATTTCCAATGATAGATAAACATGTTAATCAGTTTATTTCACTTAAACAGATATTTCACACTGTATAGATAAAAGATACCTAAAAATATATAAAATTAAATATCATTGTCCACAGTAGTAGATATATCTCTGATGTTCATCGATATCTTAATAAATCACAATCCTGCGCGTCCTCATGCCTTGCCGCCACTTTCACCCACAGCTCGAAAGTTTACTTCACTTGAGGAATAAGAGAATCTCTCCAACGATTTATTTGCCCTGTCTCCTAATTTACATAAGACAACGCAGAATAACACCATAAATGGGAATCTCTTTTTTTATGGCTAAAAAATGTGTATACCAACAGCGCAACACTCGGTGCGCGAGTCCAACTCGCACTTGGCCGGGTTTTTTGTATTGTATTGTTAGGGCCCAAAACAGAACTAGGCAAGACCTAAATTCTTATATGTAAATTAGCACATATTGTTGTAAAACAAACACAATGATTACCAAAATAACGTTAAGAGAAACCAGGACAACACTAAAATAATCCGACCGAAGTTTTATTGCAACATAAACTTCGTATAAAGCGTTCTGTTAACCACAAATCACAATATACACAATTGAATTTCGAATTGCATTAAGTACTTCACAAATAAAATAAATAAAAATTCATTTTGGTTAAATTATCCCCATTATAACCAAAACATACCTAAATCTGGGATCGGTACGAGTAGATCAAAGTTCGTTTACTTCGTGGAAAATTAAAAAACAAAAACACTTTAAAAATGCCCGCACGGAATTGGAAGTTTACGGTTTGATGGGATAATAAAAAGTGTTCATTTTGACACCAATCTGGTGTTTATTATTTGGGACAAATGTGACCCGCCGTTCGTAACCTGACACCACGCCGTCTGTCGACCGACACTACTCCAGTTGTTTGATCTACTGAGAGCTTTTTAAACTTTTTATGTCATAGTTTAGTGATCTTTAGGCGCCTTTATTGTTGAGTAAACATTTCAGGATTATCATTCCCGGCAGGCGAGGATCAATTTTATTTTGTACCCAAATCCGTTTTATACGAGTGGTTTGTTTTATTTTTATGTTTAGAACATCTCAGTAATTATTAACGTAAGTACCTACAATAATATGTATTTGCTCGAATTTTTGTATACGTCCAAAATATGATTGGTGACGAATAGACATAACATCGCAATTCGCGTCGCACAGGCATGTTTTAAGAAGCTTCTGAAAGGTAATCAGTAACGCCTGAACCTTTGAAAGATAATATATATTTTGATAAGATAAATAAAAAAATAAATTAAGGGTGTTTTAGTTGTATATTCAATGTTGATGTTGATGTTACGGAAAGACTTTTGTTTTGTTAAATAGCAAAGATCGGCCGGTAGAGCCGCTGAAGCTCCGACACTTTAGGAAAATAGACAGAACTTTAGATTTGGATTGGCAACGTTTATGCCGTAGGAAAGGCATTTCCTAACGACCTGCTATATTTATTACCTTACTTAGGAATGTTGAAAATGTGGAAATTATCTCTAGGTGATGGCTTTAAGTACACAATATATCTATCGCCTCAAAACGAGTAAGCAATTTAAATTATTGGCGTGTTCGCTTCTAGTTTTTGAGCCATATTCTGGTAGATTTAGGTACTCTCTTCACGATTTGAAATGAGCTTATTAATATATATATAGCTGCTCGTGCTGATTCATTGATTGATCACCTCTCCTGAACAATTTTGTATGAAAAAAATTTTTTTCACTGACCATTTCGTATAGAGGGGAAAAATTCATGAAGAGGAAAAATACGGAGAGAGCTGATGATGGAGGATTTCGAAGACGGGTGAACAGCACAGCCAGGGCATTGAAGAAAGATGGGGGGTGCTCGACCAAATGTCATTCGAAACTTCATCCAATTGACAGTGAGCTGAAAAAATTTTCAAAATGGCGGATTTAAGATGGCCGCCATACAAATTTCGTCGGTGTCTATCTCGGAGAGTATAGAAGATGGAAGAGTGGTTTCTGGGCAAAAGATGATCAGGACATGAAGGTCTACTTGATGAACAGGAAAAAAATTCAAGATGGCGGAATTTATTTTTCCATAGAAAATGTATGGGGAATGTTGACTGGGAAATTATACAAGATCTTTTCAAAGTTTATATCTTCGTATTGTCATTTTGAGTAATGATTCGGAGAAAAAATATGGAGACCGAGGGTTTGCAAGATGGGTGAAGAGCTAGCGAGCAGGGTATAAAAGATGGAAGAGTGGTTTCATGGCAAAAGATAATCAGAACATGAAGTTCTACTTGATGAACCGGAAAAAAATTCAAGGTGGCGGAATTTATTTTTCCATAGAAAATGTATGGCGAACATTGAGGAGGTGAATTCAGTGTTGAACTATGAAAGACTTTGATGTGGTTCTTTTTTAAAATTTGTTTTAGAGAAGAACTCTTCATAATTGTATGGAGAAAAAAAATATACCTACTTATGGAGAGCGAGGATGATCGAGGGTTTGAAAGATGGGTGAGGAGCACGGCCAAAATTTCATAGGTGTCTATTTCAGAAAGGTCTTTTTCTCATAGGAATTTCTTTTCATAGGTGTTTTTTTTTCATAGGTGTCTATATGGCATGGATGGGAGAATTGTCGGTTTGCCTTTAGGAAAGCCAAGATGGCGAAGTTCAATGGCACCCAAAGGTACCCGATCATCAGCGGTATGATATTGATATTAATCAACTAAGGAAGGTTTCTTTGTGTTTTTACTTCAACGGTATCTTACACTGTATGCATGTCTGGATTTTTTTTTTCATTTATAGGCCCTTTTAGATTCATAGGGGGTCTCTGTTTTATGTTTTCTTCTGAGAATTTTTTTTTACGTCTGTCGAACGCTTGGTACGCTGGCGCTTCCACTGTGCTCGCTAGCATAGCAGTGTGTTGTTTAGTTCAGAACACGTAGGCAGTAAACACTAGGATAGAAGGAGAGCAATTAGTAAGCAGACAGTGAGCCGCGCGGTCTACTACGCGGTCCGCTTTAGCGGGCCGCGCACCCACGCGCCCTATTAGTCTTGTATATTCATTTATAATTACATTGAAGTTTGAATAGTTGACTGAGCGGGTGCGAAGGTCTCGGAGTCTACTTTGGGCACTTACATCCATCCGTCCGTCCGTTCGTTCGTGTTTCAGAGCCTTTATAACTTCTGAATTGATGAATATAATTACTTCAAACTCGCAAATGATATGTAAATCGATGAGCTAAAGCCTAGAATTACATTAAAAGTTATAAAAATCTTCATTTGAGCGGGCCCTTCAATAAAAGCATATGGGAAGTAAATTATTTTTTCCAGCTTGACCTAGGGTTTGCCATTTATGGGGTTTTTCTTTTATAGCTGTTTTCAACCTTAGTACAAAAAAATATTTTTTCTAGCAATCCGGGGCGGCTTCACACGGGTAGCACTCATCATGTTAATAGTCCATACAATATTATAGCCATTGGGGGTAAAAAGCACAGATTGAGCCATACTTGAGAACGTGTTCTTAGTTGATGTCGGTTTATTAATACGGGCCTAATGGTTCACTGCTGCTGAATGCCGACGAAAGCTAAGCGGTCGGATTTTTAAATAAACATTTTTAATGATCGGCCCGCGCCTTCGCTCTGCCAGGTGTACGCAGACGGTGCGCCCGAGCACGCACTCCCCTCCCGTCCACCCTCTGACACGTACCTTCCATTTCTTTTGTTCCTATTCACAGAATTTTCTGACATGACATGTAACAACAATTAAATTAGATTTCTGGGGAAGGGCGTCATAAATTTTATGAATGTATATTCGTGGATCAGCTACCTATTATTACAAATAACCTACTCGTAGAGGGACCCTACCTCTTACTACTCGCACGTAACATTACTGTACTTATTTCAAAATCAAAGTTCGACAGTAGGTAGGTAGTATAATACTTCACACGACTTCGGTCAAGCAGATTTCTCCCATGAAAAAAATTCGAAAACTGCGTTCTTTTTTGTCTACATTATAAAAGGAATATCTCGGGTACAAAATTCCAGCTTTATTTTCTAGGTCCATGGGTTAAGAGGTTGGGATGGGTTTTGGTGAGTCAGTCAGTGAGTGTGTCAGGAGTCAGGACTTTATATGATATAGGTAGTTGAATTATATATTATGTATTTTACATGCATATATTAGTCGTTGATCTTCAACTAATATTATAAATGCGAAAGTTTGGATGGATGGATGGATGTATGGATGTTTGTTACTCAATCACGCCCCAAAGGCTGAACGGATCTGGCTGAAATTTGGCATAGAGATAGAGATTATAGTCTGGAATAGCACATCTAAGGCTACTTTTTATCCCGGAACATTAAAGAGTTCCCGCGGGAACCAAAAATCCTCAATCCACGCGGACGAAGTCGCGGGCATCAGCTAGTAATTTAATAAAGGATAAAACACAACCCTGTCGTAAATTAAAATATTATATATAGGTACCGAACAAACTAAGGTACGCTCTAGAATACATAGAAGATACTTAAACTATATGAGAAAAACGGTATTATTACAATCTTATTCACAGAGGTCAACAGTGTTATCTTTGAAATGATATTTTCCTTCTCAGAATATTTTTTTTTACAATAATATTTATAAATAAAATGGCGCCAACACTAACTGACTACTATCATTCTATTATAAGTTATAATAAAGTCTATGTAGGTATTTATTAAAATATCAACAAAGTACCTACCTACCCATTCTGTTATTCCCCGAAATTTGTGTAAATGTGTGGTTACAGCACAGAATAGGTAATAGTACATGTTACAGTTATATGAACGATCCCTCAATAAAAGAAACTCTACGTAAAAGCCGTAGCGCATCATGCTTCCTATCTCTTTGGTGAAACTTCGAAACTTCGAAAGCCCGCGAAATGCGAACGTAGCACAAAATATAAATCGTTAAAGTCGCTAACGTTACTTACTCGCTATCATTGATGTATAGTTTTAGTACCTCTCGCTATCATTGATTACTGTAGTAATCACGTAAAAATGATTGTTAGACGGGCTATGGAAAGCCAGATGGGTAACGTACCTATAGGCCTGCAGACTAAATGATTAATTACACATAAGGTACTTACTTGCCCTACCATATATGAGGATAGGTAATAATAGGGTAGGTAGTGAATAAATAGAAGGTACAATATTTTATTATCTTGGTGTCTAGTTATCTCTGATCTAGACTCTAGGAAATTTAATATCAACACTATGTTATTCATTAAAATTGATGTGTTGCAATGCACGCGTGTACCTTATAATTTGTAGTATTGTTAAGGCTGTGTAATAATGCCTTCGGGGTAACTTGTAACACAGTATTTCTTAGGTAATCAATCAAAGCAATCACGTTCAATTGACTGGCTCTTTGTTGTATGAAATCAATACTTTATCAATAGAATAGAATTAAGTATGATTAAATATGACAATATTGTGTATTGGATAATTTGTGGTGACCTAGAAATAAAAATACTTTTAAGGTATAAAATAGTCATAAAACAAATAAACGAGCTGTATTTGAGTCGTTAGTGTTAAGGAACATGGGAACATCGAATTTTCTCACGAACAGAGGGTTTTAGATTTTAAATAGCCTTTCTAAACATTGATTTCTTGTCGTATACAGCTATATACCTATTCGATCATCATTTATCACAGTATCCACGTGATATGCATGTGATAAGTTTTTATGTATTTAGATCATCGAAATAGAATGGTACCTATAGGTACTAAAATTATACATCAATGACTTAGAATTTAGATGAATGCTTCTATGAAGCCATCTGCCATACTAATATTATAATTTATAAAATATGCGAAATAGTGTCTATATGTAGGTATATGTTTGTCTGTCTGCTGCGCTTTAATGGGTCGTCTTTTAGACTGATTTTGATGAAATTTGGTAAAGAAATAGGTTGCATCCCAGGGAAGGAAAAATACTTTTTATTCCGAAAAATTATGAAGTTCTCGGGGGAAACAAAAAGTTCTAATCCACGCGTACGAAGTGGCGGGCATCATTTAGTCGTACAATAATTTTTGTTGTGGCTTCAACCTGGTCCAATGCTACAACCCTAAGACGCTGTCCCAGGGGCCCATCAGCTGGATTCGAGCCTCTTAGACCATTGGCTCAGGGCCAAATGCGGACAGAACTGTTCGGGCTTAACTTAGATAACTAAAGTATTGATAGTAGATAGTTGCTATGCACTTACAGAGTCCAATGTGACCACGGCTCCTCGATAAGGAAGGATGTAGGTTAAAGGGTAGGAAAGGTCAGGAATGAGAAGGTACTTGCTGTTCGGCCGTAGCTTCTTGCTTCAAGACGGCACTAGCACACAACACACACAGCACAGCACTAACGTTCGTCTATAAGCTACTTAGATTAATTATTTACTTAAGTATATAATTGCACGGCCAGAAGTGGCGTCAACGTGGCACACAACTATTGTCACCCAGTACAACAAGTAAGTCTTTATTTAGTACCGAAATAACTAGAAGCTAATTTCTCGCGGGAACCTGCTATAGCGAGGTTCTAACAATACGGATTACAAAGAAAAGCTTATTTTTAAAATCAACCATTCGAGGCGCGGCCGCTAGCAACAACCAATCTTGAACTGTGTCGAACCGTCAAAACCAAAAGTTTTTTATCAAAAAGCGCGGCAAGCTAGCTACGTTCACAAAGTATTCCATCTGTCACAATGACCACAGACAACTAATACATAGGTGGCGCGAACAATCCCCCGCCCGTGGACGCAAGGATTTACGTCCACTCACTAACAGATGGGGAGACGTGACAAGGTGCAAACGGCTCGGTGCAAGACCGAATCTCCGACCATTACCTCGGCGACTCTGGGAACCCCATCAGACCCGTACATTAGCTTAACAATGCGTCCACGACGCCAATACAAAGGTAGCAAATTAGATTCCTTTACCAATACAAGATCACCAACCTTAGGGGGATCGGATTTGTCAGCCCACTTAACACGTTGCTGCAAAAGGTGAAAATACTCGAGTGACCAACGATGCCAAAAGCGCTGAGTCATTTGCTGCAACAGTTCAAACCGAGACAAACGTGAGGTTCTCGCGTCCCTGAAGGGGTATTCGGGCAAGGCGTTAAGGGGCTGACCAATCAAGAAGTGGCCGGGAGTTAAGACCTCCAGGTCGTTTGGGTCAGACGAGAGGGGGCAGAGTGGCCGAGAATTGAGTATGGCCTCAATTTTACAAAACACAGTGGCGAGTTCTTCGAAGGTCAAGATAGTTTCTCCTATAACGCGTCGGAGATGTGTCTTGGCGACCTTGACGACAGCTTCGAAGATCCCACCCCAGTGGGGGCAAGCTGGAGGGTCAAACTTCCAGGTTATCCCCATCTTGGACATTGCAGTACTTATACTAATCTTATTACTAGACAAAAATTCAACAATTTCTCTTAAATATCTATCGGTACCCTTATAATTAGTACCGCAATCGGTGCGAACCAGGTCAGGCAATCCTCGACGAGAGACAAATCTACTTAGTGTGGCCACAAAGGCCTCAGTGCTTAAGGCACTCACCAGTTCCAAATGGACCGCTTTAGTAGAGAGACAAACAAAAACGCACAGATAGGCCTTGAGTGACCGGGCGTTGCGGAGGTTAGAGCTCTTGATGGCGAAAGGGCCTGCAAAATCAGTGCCAACTCCGGCAAAAGGTCGAGTGGCCATGACGCGGTCGGGGGGCAAGTCACCCATCATCGGCTGCGCAGTAGGGGCCTTCAAACGGTAGCAAGGGATGCATTTGAAAATGACGCTCCGGATTGTGCGTCTCCCTGCCAAAATCCAAAACTCACGCTGTAAAATAGCCGAGAGGGCATTGCAACCAGCATGGGCATTTTTCAGGTGATAAGAGGTCACCAGCAATTTAACAAAGGTGCCGTCTTTAGGGAGCAGCAAAGGGTGACGAGCACCATAGGGCAACTCAGAATTCCTAAGGCGTCCGCCAACGCGTAACAATCCGTCATCGTCCAAAAAGGGGCTTAAGCGAGCAAGCGGGCCTTTCAAAGCTAAGCCTCCTTTTATGGTGTCAATCACGGACGCAAAATGTTCTGCCTGAACCACACGCACCCAATGTGTCCGGGCTTCTCGACGTTCAAGAGGCGACAAGACAGGATTCAAATTTTTATTACCTGGGTTCCTTCCATTATGGATGAAACGTCTAAGCCAACCGGTAACACCAATGAGTTTATCAAGGGAACTGTATCGTTCCAAGAGGAAGTTGGAGTCTGGGATCGGTCTATCCTCCACGACTCCGACTCTTAAGCCCGGCAAAACTTCCGGAGCGGAGAACCGATTCTGAGGCCAAGCCGACTCAGGTTGCGTTAACCAACTTGGGCCCCACCAAAGGGGATGGTTGACAAGTGAAGAGGCCTCGAGACCGCGAGAGGCGCAATCGGCCGGGTTCAATTCTCCGGGTACGTGTCTCCAAATCAACGGAGTTTCAGAGCACTGAATTTGGGACACCCGATTCGCGATAAAGACCTCCAAGTTGTGAGGGGCGGCTCGTAGCCAACATAGGACAATTTCACTGTCCGTCCAAGCGTACACGTCGGTCAGTTCGACCACGGATGCCAAAGATGAACGGACGTGGTTAAGAAGGCGCACCAAAAGAGCAGCGCCAGACAATTCTAATTTAGGGATCGTCAAGCGTGACCGAATAGGGGCCACCTTGCTCTTTGCCAAGACAAGATGTGTCGCTACCTCACCAGTGGCATCGACAGTCCGCATATATACCACGGCAGCATAGCCTCGTTCGGAGGCGTCACAAAACCCATGGAGACTGGCGTGGCACCTTCCTGGTGGTAGGAAGCGTCGAGGCATCGAAATTCGGTCGACGTCCGGAAGTGCGGACACAAGGGAGTGCCACTCCTTCAATAATTTCCCTTGGAGAGGCTCGTCCCAACCGACTTCAGCAATCCAAAGCTTCTGAAGGAAGCATTTGGCCATAAATATTACGGGAGTGATCCACCCGTTTGGATCAAAAGTGCGGGCAACCGTAGACAAGACGGAGCGCTTAGTCCAGACCTTAGGAGGTGGGTTCAATTTGACCCGGTAGGTGAAAACATCCTGGACGGGCTGGTACTGTATTCCAAGGACCGTCAACAAATTAGGATTTTCAAGGTTTTCAAAAATATGAGGGTCCTGCTGATCCTCTCCCGGGAGATCCTTCAAAACGTGAGGGGAGTTGGATAGCCACTTTCGCAATTCATAACCTCCGGACTTCAGTATTGCGATCAATTCGTCACGCAGGGTCAAAGCTTCTTCAACACTAGAAGCTCCTGTGCAGATGTCGTCCATATAGACTGACGATTCCAAGATGGCTGATGCACGAGGATAATTCAGCCGCTCGCGGTTAGCCAATTCCAACAAGGTCCTAATAGCAATATAGGGGCTTGACCGGAGTCCATAGGTCGTTGTGTTCAATTCAAAGACCCGTATCGGCTCATTAGGACTCTCGCGCCACAAAATCAGCTGATACCTCCGATCATCGCGATGCACCACCGACTGTCTGAACATCATCTTGATGTCAGCAACAAAGACAATTTGGTGACGGCGGAAATGCGTGAGGATGTCGGAGATATCCTTGATCAACTTAGGGCCAGCGTGCAGACACTGGTTCAAAGTCACCCCGTTAGACGTGGCCGCGGAGCCGTCAAATACCACTCGAATCTTACCCCCAGGGGTCTTCAAGACAGCATGGTGGGGTAGGAAGTAGTGCTCGTGCGAACGCCAATCAAAATTTGATGGTGACATGTGTCCAAGGTCTTCGTACTCGCGCATAAATTCAATATACTTGGTGCGGAAGGTAGGGTCGCGCCGCATGCGCCGTTCCATAGACAAGAGCCTCTTCTCAGCTAAGGCCCGTGATTGACCAAGAGGGGGACGAGAGGCGAGGAAGGGCAAGCGAGTTACGAAGCGCCCGTCAGTACGGCGGCCTGTGTTATTTTGATAGAACAACTCGCATTCAAGGTCAAGAGGATTAACCGGTGCAGCGTGTGGCGGCTCCTCGACTTCCCAAAAACGCTGGACTACATCCGACAACGTTAAGCCGGCTGCCTGCAATTAGTCTAGCACCGGTGGGTCTGAAGACCACAAAACGGGTCCAAGAAAGCTATGACCAAATATAGTGGAGATGGCGCAAAGTCCATCTTTCTGCAGGACCCTAATTCCTCCTGACAAGATCAGGCCTAGGACATCAGAACCCAACAAAAGATCCATGGGACCAGGTTCAGTCCAGTGAGGGTCGGCAGGGGTCAGACCTGCCGTACAGGAAACCGCAACATCAGCGATTCTTTCCTGTGGTAGAGGACCCAAGATATCGTCAAGGACTGACACCTTGACCAAGACGCGGAGATCGCCCTTAATTGGGCCAAACATCAACTCCGCTTCACCCTTAGGAGTCGAGGGCTCGGCACCACCGATACCTATCATCCGAACCGCATGAGGACTCCAAGGGAGCCCTAGCTTACCCACCAAATAAGAAGAAGCAATACAGCGCTGTGAACCCGAATCCAAGAGGGCACGAACTATCAAACATTCACCTTTCGGGTTGTACACCTTCACTGAGACAGTCGGCAAAAGAACGGTCTGACAGACGGACTGCTGAAGATTAAGATTCTCAGGAGATGTGGCTGTGGTGGGGGCTAGGGCGGCGACTACCTAGCATTGGTCACCTTCATCAAACCGGTCCTCAAACCGGGGAATCTCGAATCGAGATTCATGCGGAACCTCCAGAGGCGGAGGAGACGGACCTCCATTTGGGTAAATCCACGCACCATCCCGCGGCGGAAGCACAGGCCTAGTCAAGCGGGCAGAGGCCGGCACACCGTAGTGAGGTTGGCGACCCATACGAGGTGGGCGGCGCTCTAGTCGCGGCCACTCGTGAAGCGGGGGTGAGTAGCGAGTAGGACGGCCCGTCGCCGTGGCGGCAGCAAATCCCGCATCAAATTGTCGCAGGGGGGTCGAAAACCCCCCGCGGGGGGGTGAAGCCCCCCCGGGTGGGGGCGAAGTCCGGACACACCGGGGCACCTGACACGGTGCAGGAGAGCGACGCAGACTAGCAGGGGAGCGATTAACATAAGCACCCCCGCCCGTGCGGGGGGTGCTCTCCCCCACCTGGCGGCCAACGCCATTTTGGTTGGCACACAAGATCGCCAGGTGGTTGCCCTTACAAATAGGGCATGGCTGCTGATGTGGGCAGTCTCGCTGCAGGTGAGCTTCCAGGCAACTATAGCACCAGTGGCGGTCCCTGGCGATGCCCCTCCGGTGGTTAATCGTCTTGTCCAGGAACTGGGGACAAGAAGGTACCCTGTGGCCCGGACGCTTGCAATATTTACAGGGGGTGGCCTCAGTGGCAGCAAGCCCCCTGTAGACTGGCATTGGCCTTCGCTCAGAGGCCCCCTTACCAGGGCTGCCAATCTGACCCCTTCCCCTCCTCGGCTGGGCAGGTTGCTCTGAGGTCCTTGAAGGACCAGCAACACCAGAGTTGTCAGCCTGCCGGCACTCCTCCTCGAGGAACTTTAGCAAATCTGAAAAGGGGGGCAGATAGCTGGCACCGTCCCCACCATACCTCTGTTCAAACCGCAATTTTAATTCGGGAGGTAGGCGGGACAACACTATATGGAGCAACAGAAAAGACCACTGGTCCACCGGGAGCTCTAGTCGCCTAAGTGCATTACAGGCTACAATCAACGGGTTTAACAAAGATTCCCTCAAACGAACAACCCCTGAGACACGTGGCAGAGACAAAATTTGCGTCACGTGCGTGTCCGCTAATCGGCGCACGTTGGCATACCGCCGGGTGAGTAGTTCCCGGGCGGTAGTATAGCTCTCCTCGGAGAGGTCCAGGTGGCAGACCACACTCAGAGCCTCTCCCTGCAAGGAGGACAGTAGGTAGCTCAGTTTCTGGCAGGGAGACAGATCCTTCCTAGCATGCACCAGACTATCAAAGAGGCCGAGGAAACCTAACCACTCACTCAAATTGCCAGAAAATTTAGGTAGGTCTATAGTGGGTAACCTATCTAGTAGCGCAGGTTGAGTCGGAGGTCTCAAAGGAGACTCGAGAAGAGAGCTTAGTCTCGCCTCCTTCTTAAGCTTAGAGCTTTCCTCCACAAGGCCGTCCGTTAGTTCAAAGAACTGCTCATAGTCTCGCTGAGCGGACTGGAGCAGTTCCTCGGGCGGTTCCAAAACCACTAGGTCCCTAAGCGCTTCCTCGACAATTGCCTGTCTGGTCGGCACCTGTTCACATCGCTTGAGCAGTGCGGATGCTCTGTCCTCACGGCCTATCAAGGTACGAGCTGTAGCCGCCCATCGGAGTTCAGCTTGTATCGAGCCAACGAGCCTTTTATGAGCTGACATCTTGTACGCAATAGGTATTGCAATTTGCAATTAAATAAATTACTTTATGATTCACACTTACAATTTAGGCTGGATTGAGGTGGCAACCCTAACTAACAATTAGCCAGCTGTGTGAATTCACAACAAAACAACAACAGTATAACAACACACAAAACAGCAACAAACAACAAACAAATAACAGCAAATAAACAATGTTCAAATTCTATTGTAAACAATGAATTTATATGTTAGGTTGTTACAGTGTTGATTGCTACAATAATCAAAGTAAAGAATTAAAAATAAACAAGAATAAGAACTACAATTAAAAGCAAGTTAAACTTACATAAATGAAAATTATCAAATTATCAGGGGTTAACCTTCAAATACAGACAGACATACATGTAAAAACAAAAAAAACAAATTATGTGTATAGTTAACCCGAGACAAACAACAATAATATGTAAATTTAGGTAACCAGAAGTGGAGTAAAGTGAAACTAAGCAAATATAACAAACCACAATTTATTCTAGTGAACGATTACAACATATCACACATAAAATAACCAAAAAGGAACACACTTAAATCTGAACACAATTATGACTCATTAAGAGTTTCACAATAACGCAGTTTACAGCTCGGAAGGTGACAAAAGAATGACTCCGCGGTAATACAGAGAGCGCTTTTTATACACGTTCCTGCCCGCTTTTATAGGTTTTAGTCGGGTACCTACACTACTCACAATAATTTTGCTAACTCGGCCTATCCTGATTGTGCGCCGCCCTCGGCTGCACTGGAAACAATTTCATCAGAAGCAGGAAGGGCTGGTGTGCGTATGCCATCTTCATTAGCTCCCCCTCTTGCGGTGTCTCCTGAACTAGTGAGGGCACCCAAAGATTCACCCGCATCGTCACAGTTACTGTCATCAGAACCTGCATAAGACACAAATGGTTGATTATTCATGACGATGCACGCTATTGCCTATTCTGACATTCATCACGCATACGAGGCCCTCATTCAAAATAACAACTTTCGCTACACAAAATAAAACGCTTCACATTCAAAAGTATGCATACTTCTCCAGACATTACATCTCAGTTAATCTCATACCTGAACTTGCAAGTTCACACACACACCACGTTAAAAACGTGCCAGGACAGAGCCTGATGCGCATTCAGAGAACGCGACTTCCCAGGACAAAGCCTGCCAGGACACAGCCTGATGCGCATTCAGAGAACGCGACTTCCCAGGACAAAACCTGCCAGGACACAGCCTGATGCGCATTCAGAGAACGCGACTTCCCAGGACAAAGCCTGCCAGGACACAGCCTGATGCGCATTCAGAGAACGCGACTTCCCAGGACAAAGCCTGCCAGGACACAGCCTGATGCGCATCCAAGGGACGCGACTTTCGGAGCCAGCCACTCTAGGTCGCCAGCCTCGGGAGCACTCTGCATCTGGGCCACACCAGTCACACAGCTCGACCAGCAAGGCAATTCACCTCACACCCAAATACATCAAACGTGCTACTGTAATCATAAGAAAACATTAAAATGTTCGGTTGAATCTTACTTTCAAAAAATGCAGCGCAACTCTCGGGACACCATTCTCCTTTCCAAGGAACCATGTACTGAGCTGCAGAAGTCTTTAGTGCGCTCACGAACCTACCCAAAACCATGGGTACCATTGTGATTTTCAAGATGAACCGGGTCCATACTTGGCCCGAGGTTGACACACACATTCGTGTGCATCTCCCCGTCGGTGGTAGCCATTCTACCACCTACCTGACAGAGTGCTATGCTACACTCCTCGCAAGTCTGCCGACATAACCTTCTTCTCAATCTGCCCACTACATACAACGCTGTCCGCTGTCATCCACTAGCCTAAAGTAACCTAACCTAACATGTAAGCTTACATTTTGACCTAACAACTGAACTAATAAGTAGCCTAACGTTTGACCTAACAACTGACCTAACGTCTGACTTACGACTAACCTAACTTTACTAGAGAAAGCGTGTAACTAAATTGGATGACAACAAGCAGAGCCATAGGCAATGTTTATGCAAATCAAGTTGAAAGTGTTTGTCACCGAAGAACGTGCCGCGTAGTCCGAAGCACGACTTCGAGGTACCACTCCAAGGCACCGCTCCAGGGCACACCTCCAGGGCACACCTCCAGGGCCCCGATCCAGGGCACCACTCCATGGCGCCAAACATGTAACAGAAATTAAAACCAAATCGTTATCACGAAACGACGTGATCATCGTGGCTATCCGTACATAGCAGGTAGTCAACGCATAGCTTTCACAAGCTCTCTGACTTAAAAGTTCATTACCAGCACAGTTACCAGTACCAGCACAGGTACCAACAAAATTATTTGACTGCTTTAGCAGAGCTCATACATACAAAGCCGATGGAACCCACAGAACCTGTGGAGCTCTTAATAGAGCTGGTAGAGCTCCTAGAGACCGTAGCGCTGGTAGAGTACCAAGACACAGTAGAACTCGTAGAGAAACAAGAGTCGGTAGAGCTGGTAGAGCCCTCATTAAAGGTCGCTCAACCATAGTACAAACTCACAGTTGTACCATGTCGAAACAACTTTGAACATTCAAAACATCAAACATCATCATCGATGAACACAGAAAATGAGGAAAGTTTATTCATACCAGTTATGTTCAACCATATCGAGTAGGCTAACGAGCAGTTTGGCGCACTATACAAGCACGCAGCCCTGCGCGACCAGTAGACGCGCAGTGTCACGCCTCACAGCGTGGCAGGTGAATGCGCAGCATCGCACCCTAGGTATGCGTACAGCCATGCGCAACCAGGAGCGCGCAGCATCGCGCACCAGGTGGGCGCGCAGTGTCACGCCTTAAGCGCGGCAGGCGAGTGCGCAGCAACGCACACTAGACAAGCGCACAGCCCTGCGCGACCAGCAGACGCGCAGTGACGCGCTTCACACACGCGGCATGCGTGCGCGCAGCCCGGCGTGACCAGAACGCCTCACACGTGGTGAGCGCCGAAGACGAAATTAACATAGAACACACAGAAAATTAACCTTAACGAGCAATTTAACTTCACAAAAACCCCTTAACGGTTTCATATTATCAGGACAGGTAGGTATGTAGACTCGTAATCGATCCACCCAAAACTTGACCGCAGGTGAAACGAAAACAAACTTTCTATCCATGAGAGTAGAAAAACAAAACTTCTCTAATCAAAATAGAATGCAACATTCAACAACAAATTACCTGGTTCGGTAATATTAACCTGTAAAACTCAAGTTAATTTTAACGTTTATCAGAACTATAAATATGTTTGCTCGTCCATGCCTGACCTCAACAATTATTGTTTTGTGTACAAGCACTATTCCTTTGTAAAAGTATCACAGAAGCATTAACAAACCCCAAGGGATACTAGCGGGTTTAACAGGTTTTCTTAAACCGCTGTCTAACATCACGAATGCATCGCATCATTCGAAAACACAGTGAGCGTTATTAAGAGACACTTTTTATAAAAACAGCATGTTTAATTGAATCGTAAAGTGGGTATATTCTGCCTTTTAACCATCACGCATTTATTACGTATTTGACTTTCTAAATTGCGGATGATTGGTATCCGATCGTAACTAGGTCAAGAGTTTTAAATAACAACCCTCATTTTAAAAACAAAAAACTAAATTACGCAAAAACAATTTATCCGTACATCATGTTTTAGCAAAACATTACTTTATGACTCAAAACTTATCAAACTTAGAGGTTTCAAGTTATGTATTCAAACTTAGGGTATGAGTCACCTCTTTTTCACAAAAATATTTTTGTACCCGGTCGGTACCCACAAAGGTTCTACTTTTGAACAAGATGTTTCTGCTAGACACTTTATACTGTTCACAAACTAGCATTCAGGGTGGTTTAGGGACTCAAATGTATGCGTTATGCCAATAACAACCACTGAGCCAACACAGCTTGCTAATTTAGTGGGAAATTATCATAAAATGGAAATCGCGTAAATACAATTGCGGTCTAAACCTTTTCTTAACACAATTAACAGTCAATTCAGTAACATGAATTACTGTTCATTTACTTTGTGGCTACGCTTGGTGGGTATTACATCCTTTAGCAAATAAATTAAATGGTCTTACCGATGTCGCATATTACGTCATATCACCAGAGGCTCGATGGTGTCATCACCTCACCACCATTCCAGGCAAATGCCAGGCGTAACACGGGAAAGCGCGCAGCACCGCGGCTCCGAGGCACGCAGCAAGGCACGACAGCGTGTCGCGCAGACTGAATTGCCCTCGTGAACGCTGCCCAGAGCGCCCACGTGGCATGCCAGTTGCACACCCAAGCGCACTCGTGAGGCGCCTCAAGCACACGAGCTGTGCAACACCACAGCTCGGCCACACTCCGCGAGCCAGCGTTACCAATCACATGAAAACAAAACACAACTTTAGCACACGAATAAACACTGCACATTACGCGAGTCACCCTTCGAGAGATATCTTGATCGGTCACGTGATCAACTTTAAGCACTTTAAATTTGGGTATGTTCCTTTTTGGTTCATCTCGTATGTGGGCCTATTTAGCGGTTCTTTATCCCACTTCTGAATTTAGGTAACCAGAAGTGGAGTAAAGTGAAACTAAGCAAATATAACAAACCACAATTTATTCTAGTGAACGATTACAACATATCACACATAAAATAACCAAAAAGGAACACACTTAAATCTGAACACAATTATGACTCATTAAGAGTTTCACAATAACGCAGTTTACAGCTCGGAAGGTGACAAAAGAATGACTCCGCGGTAATACAGAGCGCGCTTTTTATACACGTTCCTGCCCGCTTTTATAGGTTTTAGTCGGGTACCTACACTACTCACAATAATTTTGCTAACTGTAATTATAATAATTGTAGTATAATCTTAAGCATAAGTTAGAAGTTACAATTCAAGTTTTTAAACAATTGCAAAGACAGACAAAAGATAGGTGAGCAACTATATATGTGACTGAAAACACTGTGTAATCAATGATTACCGTTCAATAATTAAAAACAAGTTTTTAATTTGCAACTAGTAGGGGACAAAACCAAAGGTAGTGGTTAAATTTACAAATCCAATTAATAATAAGCAATTAATTCAAGACAACAAATTCATATACAGTCACAATCGCAATGCAGACAAGCAATATCAAACCTTGTAATTAGCAATATCAACATATAAAGGGTAAATAATGTATACATAATACCCTTTATTACAAGTTATTATCTGTACACAAATTCAGTTAAAGTGTTGAACAGCTGTTGGCCAATTAATTTAGAAGTTTGCCAACAATTCAATAAGCTGCTAACAAGCTAGTATGTATTTAACAAAACTAATTACAGCTTGCAACCTTTTCTCAATCTCAACTACAAACTTTCAATTTAAATAAGTACTTTCATAAACAAAACCGTTATTTAATTAAACAGACACCAAGTACAAGCTTTGACCACAGGAGTATAGTTTGTGCGGCAAGAATCAAACCTAATGTACAAAATTCTCTTATGCCGCTTCAATACATTTAACGGAGCATGTAGGAACTATAGCTAAGTAATCCAAAGTAAAAGTTAAGCTTGTTTTAATTTACCTAGCTATATCCCACAATAAATGCCCCACTAGCTTACACTATTAACCGGTACAGACCTGTCCGCAGCGTTTAGTACAACCACGCACTGCTACCAAATGTTGTGGCTTCAACCTGGCACACAACTATTGTCACCCAGTACAACAAGTAAGTCTTTATTTAGTACCGAAATAACTAGAAGCTAATTTCTCGCGGGAACCTGCTATAGCGAGGTTCTAACAATACGGATTACAAAGAAAAGCTTATTTTTAAAATCAACCATTCGAGGCGCGGCCGCTAGCAAAAACCAATCTTGAACTGTGTCGAACCGTCAAAACCAAAAGTTTTTTATCAAAAAGCGCGGCAAGCTAGCTACGTTCACAAAGTATTCCATCTGTCACAATGACCACAGACAACTAATACATAGGTGGCGCGAACAATTTTAATGCACCTTAATCCCTTTGTCGTTAAGATGTGTTTAGTAAGTAAAAATATTTTGTAATTTTTATTGTTGTAAGTACTTATTTATCAGAGAGTCATTGAGTGTAAAATAACAAAAATTACCAACATGCAAAGCAGTTCTGAGCGACATAATCCCTAAGTGTAAACGCAGCTTGATAAAGTCGTGACTCGTGGTCAAAAGTTCACAACTCTGACTAGATTGTTGAAATGACTATCACATAAGTACATACAACATCTTTTTCATCTACGCATGTTAACACAATGGAACATGCAGTTTGTGTGGGTGTAATCGTTATTTTTCTTATTATGACAATAAGATTGTACCTGACGAGCTAAAAATTACCAGCAATTTTTAACGATTTAGGTAGGTTACTACTTACTAGGTAGGTATATTTCTTTCAAACCTGCTGTTTATATTGATAGAAACTATCCATATGAACTATCCAACGCCATTTTGGAATGGTAGCCAGCCTATGTATCTTAAAGATTATATTATACCTACTAGGAAGGTACTTAAACCAAGGACAGCTTAAAGGCCAATGAATTGAGACCTTATTTCAGTGATATGGGCAATTACTTATTATGACTGAGAATTTAACAAGTGAATATAATTAGAATTATAAAAAATACGACTGCTCTGCCGTAGACACAGACACAATATACACTCAATATATAGTTCACTCCTTTTTTGGGCAGTCGTGTAATAAAAAATCCCCCTCGAATGGAAGTAGGTACGGCTCAATGAATTGTACGGCTACCACTGCTACTACGTAACGATACCTTTGGAATCTTATTCACATTTTTATTAAATGACTAGCTGATACCCGCGACTTCGTCCGCGTGGATTGAGGAGTTTTAGTTCCCGCGGGAACTCTTTAATTTTCCGGGATAAAAAGTACCCTATTATTTAATCCGGACTTCTAACTTTACGTCTGCAAAATTTCAAAGCAATCGGTTCAGTAGTTACGGCGTGAAAGCGGAACAAACATACAAACAAACTCACTTTCCCATTTATAATATTAGTAAGGATATTTTTTTGTGAATCACTGGATATTGAACTATAGTGTTATTAATTTTTGGAATCTACTCATCATTTTCTAGATGATGATTATATAGATCTTATTTTCGTTTTTTTTTTTTTCAAATTTAGTTTTTAATGCGGAACCATGGTTACCCCACCAATTTTTTTTTTAAATTGTACTAGCCTATGTCACCCGGAATAAGCTAGGGATTCTAACGATACCTCATTTATCAAAATCGGTTCAGGCGTATAGAAGTTATGGTGGAATATACAAACTCACATACATACATACTTACATACATACATGAACCCTGAAAACAATATACTCCTTTTTTCAGGCAGACGTATAATAAGTCTGTTAAATGGAAAAAAACCGGGCAAGTGCGAGTCGGACTCGCGCACGAAGGGTTCCGTACCATTATTAATAAATAATTACCTTTGTTAATGAACCGCAAGACTAACTTTGTTTGTAGAGGTTTATTGTTAATATCAAAAAAACTATGCTAGTTAGAGCATTGGCTATAGTTTTCCTGTAAAATATACGTAAATTCCTATTGACCATAATTATTTCAAATTTTTCGATTGGTAAACTCCGGAGATAAGGGGGGGGGACGGTATTTTTTTAGACATTTTCCCCGATAAATCAAAAACTATCATAACTAAAAATAATTAAAAATCTGTTTTAGAATGTACAAAGTAAACCCTTTCATATGATACCCACACAGTACAGTTATCTCACTTTTAAATTTCAACCCTCAGATTTTCCCCCCTTTTTAAATAAGAACAAAAATAATTTCCAATTTTTTTTAATTCCAGTGTCTTTGGGCCACTAATATACACAACTATTCCAAATTTCATGTCGATAGCTTCGGTAGTTACTGAAATAATCGAGTGTGACGGAGGGACAGACGGACAGACAGACGGAGAAAGTCGCACCATAAGGGTTCCATTTTACCATTTTGGTACGGAACCCTAAAAAGATGCAGAATATTTCTAAGTTCGAATTAAGCACCTGAAAGTTGAAACTCGTAAGTTTTTTTTTGTCCGTGGGCTGTGGCACTGGCCTGGGCGCCTGGCACATTCGCTAGCTGATGGCCGTGACTCCAAAGCCCAAACGCGTGGATATGGGTTTCTTAAAAATCTTGTGAGATTTTCTTCTTTTCCGGGATAAAAAGCTTACCAGATTGCCAAAGATAAAATCAGTTCAACAGATACGGTTGAAAACCACTGAAAACGTAGCAAAAAACAGACGACAGACAGACACACTTTGGAATTTATAATATTAAGTAGCTAATCATATCATATCATATCATACTAATATTATAAATGCGAAAGTCACTTTGTTTGTTGGTTTGTTGGTTTGTTGGTGCGTTGGTTTGTTGGTTTGTTGGTTTGTCCTTCAATCACGCCGCAACGGAGCAACGGATTGACGTGATTTTTGGCATGGGTATAGTTGAGGACCTGGAGAGTGACATAGGCTACTTTTTATCCCGGAAAATTAAGGAGTTCCCGCGGGAATAACAAAAAACTTAAACCACGCGGACGAAGTCGCGGGCATCAGCTAGTTAATAATAAGGAATGGATCACGTACAATTTAAAACAAAACATTGTACCTAACTATGAAGTAAAAGCGAGTAGGGAGCAAACCTAATAACCGCTTCACACTTTCAAATTCCCTTTGAATTCAAATTACGTTCATAATAGGATATTAAGCCATTGATCCCTCATTCCAAATACACAGACTATGTGCATTCAGTATGTTTCCGGATCGATCACATTTCACTTTGACCACAATGAATGAAGCATCGTTAACAACCGGGCCCGTTAGATGAATGCTCGCTGATTGTGCAACAGTTGGTAGGTAATATTAGAATTATAGATGATATTACGTGCACATCTTCTAAATATTTGATCTTCGCTCAGAATTTTAGAGTGAGTTACTTTAATGTTATGTTGGATAATTCCTATTATATATCGGCTCGTATAGGCTGTTACGAATTATACTTTCAGAGGTTCTTTTTTAGACTTCATTTTGAACCATTTAAAACTTTAAATTACAATGGGGTGCACATAACGAGACGGACGTACAACAATGGATTAAGAAAGGTTTAGAATATGAAGTAGAGTAGGCTTAGGAAAGTTAATAGTACAGGTGCTAAGAGAATTGGAGCTTTGGATATTTTTGAAAATTGATTTGATCCCTCTTAAATGAATGATTGATAAAGTAATAGTGCGCGAATTATTTCAAAATTACTAAGTAGGTACCTATTCCGCTAGCATGATCTCCCTACATGCAACTAATACCTACCCACCTAAACGGAAAACTGGCTCGGCATTGATTGTTTGTAGCTGTATTTAAAGCTAAAATTATTACCAACTAGATTAGGAGATAATATTATAGCAAGTATGAAGTATTGTATTGTGTATACTACCGATGTTTTATTATTCAGTTTTCAAAAAATAATTATTGTAAGTAGGTAACTAGGTATCACACGTTTCGAGTGGGACTTCGTAATTATTACCTGCCAAGTAATTCAGGTCAGATTTTTCTATTTCCTTATTTATGTCTGTTAGTCATCCCGGAAAACATGCCGAAGATTATCATTTATCAGAAAATTCCGTGATTCATATTTTAAGCGGTATCTTATCCGCAGATGGCTTACGAGTGCAGAGTGTACGCTAATTAAAAAGTTACACTGGACAAGGATCATGCGGCCCCGCCAATTTAATCCCTATCGAATTACACAATCAATGCTTTTCATGAACGCTGTGAGCTTCTCATTTATGTTTTTTTTTTTCGTTTTGGATGAAATCACTCACACTGGATGCTTTTATTTAAATTGAGATTAGCACAAAGTAAGTTTAATATGACTTCAGACCACAATATAGATCTAAATTATTAGGTATACCGTATAAGTATAAAATTGTGTCTACACAAATGCAACCAAGTGATTTTTTAATAGGTACCTAAATGGGGTAAGTACGCCAGAAAACTCGTTTTGCTCTTTACAAAAACACTACACTAGCGGCACGCTATGATGGCCGGTTTGAAACCCGGTTTAATAAATAAATTTTGAGTCCTAAACCTAAAACTACATTCGATAAAATTTATGAATCTCTGCACATCACTATCGTCAATAAAGTAATACAATTATTTCCTTCAAAGTCGTTAGTCGTTATCAATTAATACGGAACTTCATGAGCGGACAAACGACAAACCGGCCATCATAGCGTGCCGCTAGTGTAGGGGTTACTAGTTACTACACGCTCACGACTCAGGTTACACACCATTTTGATCATCGCCCTACACTATATCTACTTTACTACTGCAGACAAGACTTGGTGGAATCGGGGTTCCAGATTCTGGTCCTGATTTTGGAGTTTGCGAAGGTGTATTGACATTAATATTATTTACAATGCGGCGGGGACGTTCGCTCAGCCGTACCGTATCGTAGCCGTATTCACCGGTAAAACGGCGCCGTATTGCAAAACGGCGCCGTTTTGTAATACGGCGGATTCTGCAACCCGGCTGCGACAGATATTATATTTAAAATACATACCTAATAGCTGCATATAATATAGGAAGATACACAATGTAGGTACCTTATAAAGACAGATAGAGGAATGAAACAACGAACATCATTGTAACACAAATCAAATTATAACTTAACTATCGTCACGTAATTTAAATGGAAAACTAGTTTATTGAGAGCTTTCAACTCGTACCAATCTACTTATCTATAGGTATAACTAGAGAGATCGAAATACCATCAGTGCAACAGGTGGAACGAGATCATGTGTAGGTACATGCATCTTATTTGATAACAGCCCATTTCACTAATTAAAAGCGATACGGTCGGTTTTAGGAGATCGCACACGGCTACAAGACCGTAAGCAGCTAGGTAGCTGCTTAATCGGGTAACAAAGGGCAAAGGGTAAAGTTATCCATACTGATATTATAAATTAGAAAGTTTGGATGGATGGATGGATGTTTGTTACTCAATCACGCCAGAATGGCTGAACGGATCTGGATGAAATTTGGCACAGAGATAGATTATAAGCGTACTATAGAACAAACAAAGTCACAGGGCCCAGGGGTCTATGGTCTATACCTATAGATATGTAGGTTTAACTATGCCTTAGGTACTTACTACTTCTATTGTTCGGCCGTTCAGAGAATGCGTTCCTGACACCTATCAGAAAAATATTGTTTCCCAAGTTATTTGACACTCAGTTTGGCACAAAATTATAACATTAATTGATTATTGATATAATAATGTTGTTTTGATGCTCATCAATTGTTAAAACGGTAAACAACCAGCAATAATATTTTTATCGTAACTGCAACGCCATTACAAAGTTACGTCGTCAGTTCAATCGCGACGTGTCAGGAACGCATTCTCTGAACGGCCGTAGTTTAGTTTCTTATACTTTTCTTTCAAGCAGGGCAATTTCAGAACTTGTTGTGTAGAACATAGAGTCTAGAGTCTAGACTCTAGACGTACCATAGACTTATTATATTTACTAATTGAGTCGTACATAGTGTTCCATTGTTATTCTTTTCATGCTGTTACACGAGAGTTTGTATGGTTTACACCATCAGATAATTTTTTTATTGTTGCATTGATTTATAATATTATGTGATATGTCTTATGTAGAAATAACTAAGAGACAGGCATGTGTAACCGTATAAAATTTTGGCGTTACGAAATCATCATCATCATCATCACTACCACTGCTGGGCACAGGCCTCCACTCTCATAGGAGAGCGGAAATTAGATCTTAGACCCACCACGCTGCTCCAATGCGGGTTGGCGGGCTTTAACGATTATTATCATGTTAGTGATAATAACCGGGACCGACGGCTTTACGTGCTCTCCGAGGCACGGGGGTGAAACACCGCCAACTTCCAACTCCGGGCTGGCACTGAGAATTTCTTAATTGAAAAACCCAATACCTAACTTTTATGCCCGACCGGGAATCGAACCCAGGACCTCATGATCCCCAGTCGACTATGCTAACCACTAGACCGACGAGGCAGTTACGAAATATCATAATGTTTTTATAAACCGTCTTTCACAATCGGAGTAAACGTACGTACCTACAAGTTGGGTTGCTCTTTAAATCGAGGACTATAAAATATCGATAACTCATTTATGTATTTGATATTATTGATTTATCATAACCCCAGGCAGCCGGGGAGTGGCCACGCACCACGATAAGGTGTCCAAAATAACTGCATCGAACATCTCAACCGTTCCAGATGATGTTTCGATTCAATCGTGTTATTTATGTTATTTTGATATCATTTATAATGCAATTGTTGACGACATATTGGGCTTAGGCAGGGACATACTTACTTAGGAGTTAGGACTGATTAATTGCTTTTGAGCTATGGCCGGTATGGACATGGTCGACTTAACTACTTATCCCTGAATAAAACAAACCAATGCATGAAAAGAAAATATTATATTTTGCAGATGAAACAGGCGATTTTATAACACTAATGTACCTATTTAGATAAAACAATATGATCAGCTAGATTCTAGGTCAATCAAATCGCTAGAGCCTTGTTCGAAAACCCAATTAGGTAAGTAAGTAGGTTCTTAGGTTTTTAGGGTTCCGTACCAAAATGGTAAAATGGAACCCTTATGGTGCGACTTTCTCCGTCTGTCTGTCCGTCTGTCCGTCCGTCACACTCGATTATTTCAGTAACTACCGAAGCTATCGACATGAAATTTGGAATAGTTGTGTATATTAGTGGCCCAAAGACACTGGAATTAAAAAAAATTGGAAATTATTTTTGTTCTTATTTAAAAAGGGGGGAAAATCGGAGGGTTGAAATTTAAAAGTGAGATAACTGTACTGTGTGGGGTATCATATGAAAGGGTTTACTTTGTACATTCTAAAACAGATTTTTAATTATTTTTAGTCATGATAGTTTTTGATATATCGGGGAAAAAGTCTAAAAAATTACCGTTCCCCCCCCTTATCTCCGGAGTTTACCAATCGAATAATCTGAAATAATTATGGTCAATAGGAATTTATGTATATTTTACAGGAAAACTATAGCCAATGCTCTAACTAGCATAGTTTTTTTTATATTTACAGTAAACCTCGTACTCGTCGTCAAATAAACATATTGGTTTTTGCCTGATTGTTTTGCTTCAGTACCTACTTCTTGAGTACGGAACCCTCGGTGCGCGAGTCCGACTCGCACTTGGCCGGTTTTTTAATTTACTTACATGTTCTTGAAGTTGAACTCATAAATTATTGGATTAGCAATATATAAAGGTAGGTATAATGCGTCGAAAGTAGATATTTATGTGTGGACCTCGCCATAAGGAATGTCTTTCCAACAAAGTCCACGTCATGTATTTCTACAAAATCATATAAGTACCTATTACTCTATTTTAACGTTAAAATAAATAAACTCGTTTAAATTACTAAAGTCTTGACCCTCTAAGCTTTGTACATAAAAGAATCTTAGTTGACTCATTCATAAACTAAATTCCCCCATTTTTATTTTTCTGTCTTAGGAAGGGCTTTGTATTTTCTTTCCAAGTGGGTAAAATCTCATGGAATGTTTGTGCCACTTGCACGCGCGTGGCATTAAATATGTATGAAAGAACATTTTAATTAGTAGTGGGAATCTTTGTTTGCTATGTATGACGAATAGCTATTTGCCAAGACTTGTGTAGGTAGCTCATTGGGATCTAATGGCCGTTTTCATTCCTACCTAGGTACCCTAACTACCTAGCTAACCTTTGCTACCGAGTACCGACGCAAAAGTTTTGCGACATAGCTCTTTATTCTATTCGCCCCTATAAGGGTCGCCCCTCGTTTAATTAAGAAGCTTTGAATTGTTGTAGCGTTTTATACAACCGATACCCTAATATCTACCAATCTTTCTTTACATCCGATGGACTGAAAATGGGTGGGGAAATCTTTTATGGAAAGCATACGGTCTACCCTAACTACATAGTTCTAAGGTGCAGGTTGAGCTATTTAAGTCGAAGTGAGACTTAAAAAGCTTTTTTCCTTTTCCAGCTTTTGCGAGAAAAGACAACGAAATTAGCCAGAGTTGCCAGAGAAGAAGCAAGACCGAAGCAGTCTTCACAAAATAATACTAGTAAGTTACAAAAACTACACTAGAAGGAAATTTTCAAACGTTCGGTCTGATTCTTAATTCTTTCCCTGAAGGGTAATTTCAATAGAATCAGGGAGTAAATATATACCTACTAAGTTTATGGAAAGAAATTTTCTTTTACCTACCAAATGGAAAAAAGACAAAATTCCTACCGAAATCGGGAATTGAACCCTCTGGTCAAATTTTACTTTCTATGCTTGCATATGCTAACATAACCTAATGCTACCTTTACAACAACATATTAAAACATGTGTTTTGTCTTCCAGTAACATTTATCCAAGGAGGTTGCGAAACGTCTTCGTGTGGAAAAGAGGCTGCTTGCGTGCCATACAATGCTACTCTACACTACTGTGTTTGCACATCCAATGCAGAGCCTGCAAAGGAAGGCGTCAAATGTCCAAGGAGTACTGGTGAGAATTTGACTATCAACGTGATCTATGTAGTACTTGTTAAAGACACGTAGGTACTAGATCACAATAGCTGCATTAATTGGAAGGCCACCGGAAGAGATACAATCCCGAATGAAACATTGAGGGCTTTAGGGGATATTGGTATATAAACATAGCAAAAATACCTACATGGTATACAGAAAGCTGAGAGACGGATATTTTACGATATTTTCGAACAAGCTGGGTGGTCGTAGCAACAACTACGGTTTAGTCCGGTCACCTAGTGTGTTCGCTCTTTAAAAAAGAGAAAGGATTGATGATAGCCTAGATACGGGGTCGTGGGTTCGATCCCCGGGCACGCACTTCTAACTTTCCGGAGTTAAATGTGGTTTCAAGAAAACAAATATCACTGCTTCTAAAAGTAAAGGAAAACATCGTGAGGAAACTTGCATACGCGAGAATTATTCTTCGTGACGTTCTCGAAGCTGTGTAAAGTCTGCCAATCCGCGCTTGATCAGCGTGGTGGACTATGGTCAAACCATTCTCATTCCGAGAGAAGACTCGTGCTCATCAGAGAAAGAGTTGAAATGAGCCTGGTGGGAGGCTTCGGCCGTGGCTAGACGTGCCGCCAAGCGATTTATTTTTCCGGTACGATGCCGTGTAGAAACCGAATAGGGGTATAAGTTTAATATAACTGCCATGCCCCTAACAGGTTAGGCCGCTACCATCTTAGGCTGCATCATCACTTCGTGTCGCAGTCAAGGGCTAACATGTAGTGGATAAAAAAAATGATTTGCTCTATATTACAGTACCACTGACACAACGGAAACCCATCCACAATGTGATCCCGCCGCGGCCGTACAACGCGACGGAGCCACGGTACCCGCCGTCACCGCCCACCGCACAGGTACAACCATCCATCACCATAAAACCTAACCCTTTATCGCCCTTATCTTTAAGTATGTTATCTTAAATCTTAACCCCGCATTGCTTATTTAGGCCTAGAGAATGATTTAATAACGTTAAACTATTTTATCTCTTTAGATGTATATTATATTATAATGTAAATAATATTATAGTTATACCTACTATCACCATAAGCTTTTACAAGGTAGGTTAGTGGCTTAAGATACCTATCTCCTCCGGACTTCTTTATTATTCTAATAATATTATAGTAGGTATAAAAGGTTTTTAGAAATATGTAGGTAGGTACCTACTACATATCAGTCTCTAGTCTAGGTTTCGATGAACCTTTTCGGCTGTAATGTAATTGTATGTGGCCTTTGAAGTTACACAAATGTACACCTACCTACTCCGTTTTTCGCAAAACGGCAATTTGATTCAACTTTATCAATGAAAGTATTGATTTTGGGACTCGCTGTATGGCAGAGAAAAATCAAATCAGTGTTTTTCCATCACAGCTAATAAATATTCATGATAGTTCACTCCTGACCGATAACGTTATTTTGATGCCGCCCCCGGAGAAGATGTCTATAATATTTGTTTAATTCGATGGAAAAATCCTAAATTTATGCATACCTATAGCAATACTTAGATGAGTATCATACTTTCGTACTAATATTATAAATGCGAAATTGTGTTTGTGAAACGCCGAACGGAGCAACGGATCGACGTGATTTTAGGCATGGGTATTTAAATTAGGGAGTTCCCGCGAGAATTTAAACCACGCGGACAAAGTCACGAGCGTCAGCTAGTTAATTATTAATTTGACGTAGCAAGATAGACGATGAAAGCCGTGTCGATTTTATATACTAGGTAGTAGGTACCTGATGAGTTTGGGTCCTATCTACTTTAATTATTATTAGAATAAAAATATTTATTTTAGATTTTTGATTTTATTACAGATCAACTATAATGTTCTTGCCTATATTTGACTTTTTATAAAGATGCAACGATTCTTAGACATACTCGATTCCTAATGATTTAATTAAATAAACAAATAACCAATCACGGCTTTATTTTCTTTTTACCCACGACGGAACGGAGACGGTAAATGCGTTTGCCCTAAGAGGTTGTGTGTTTGTTTGTGCACTTTTTTGTTACCATTTTCCTGAAAAACTACTGCACTGGTTAATATGCGGTTTTTTGCATTAGATAAGCATAACTTCTGGCAAGGTTTTAGATAATATGTTTTAGGACCATAGACAACCTATCTGAGCTGTAATCTATGATTTTTATTTTTCAATAATATTATGTTCCAATTTTTCTCAAAAAGTACTATGCCGATTGAGATGCGGGTTTTTGCATTAGATATGTATAGCTTGTGAGAAGGTTCTTAGATATATTTTAGGACCATAGACAACCAAGCTGAGCTGTAATCTATGATTTTAATTTTTCAATATGTTACCAAATTTCTCAAAAAGTACTGGGCCGATTTAAATGCGGGTTTTTGCATTAGATATGTATAGCTTGTGAGAAAGTTCTTAGATATATTTTAATACCATAGACAACCAAGCTGAGCTGTAGTCTATGATTTTAATTTTTCAATATGTTACCATTTTTCTCATAAAGTACTGGACCGATTGAGATGCCGTTTTTTGCATTAGATACGTATAGCTCGTGAGAAGGCTCTTAGATATATTTTAGGACCATAGACAACCAAGCTGAGCTGCAATCGTGATTTGGTAAGTGGTCATAGGAACTCCTCAAGTTCTCATCGTAAACCCGTCGTGTTTAGACTCTATTGATTTGTCTTGACTAGGACTTTGTACCTAGATGCTGCCCAGGGTCTCATGATGGAGCCAGAAGGTGGTCATAGGAACTCCTTAAGTTCTCATCGTAAACCCGTCGTGTTTAGACTCTTTTGATTTGTCTTGACTAGCATTTTGTACCTAGATGCTGCCCAGGGTCTCATGATTGAGCCAAGAGGTAATCATGGGATCTCCTTAAGTTCTCATTGTAAAACCGTTGTGTTTAGACTCTTTTGATTTGTCTTGACTAGCACTTTAAACCTAGATGCTGCTCAGGGACTCATGATAAAGCACAATTATCTATTATTTAGGAAAAAATGTGCACTTTTTGTTACCATTATCCTGGTTAGCTTTAGATATAATGTATAACTTCCGAAATGTTCTTATTGATGTTTCAAAGTAATAAGACAAAAGGGAGCTCTACAATTCGTCGTGGGTTTATTAATTTTTTTTAATTTTATTACTTGTTTTAATTCTCTATTTATTGTTTAGGTGCCGAGAACAAGCAGTGAAAGGATCACGGAAGCCACGGCTGGTACTGAAACAGTAATTTCAGGCTCCAATCCATATTCAATAGCGAGTGCACCCCTCCTCATAAGCATGGTGGCTGGTTGCGGAGTGATCTTGGTTTTAGTCACAATTGTCATATTCTACCTCAGAAGACGTATTTGTAATGTGGACAGAAAAGTAAAGCCGGTAAGTTTTATGTCTGTTTTGAAACCTATTTTTATTTAAAAAATGTTTTTCAAATCTAAGATGATTCTGTTTAGACTAAGAGATAACTGCACTTTTGGTGACGATCGCTAGAAAAGCTGATTCAGTATTAGATGGGTGAAGGTCTCTCTATTCATGACGATAGTGAAAGTTTGCCCGCATGCAAATGGGCCTTTCACTAGAAAAGGCCGCTCAAAAACGGTTCATGGTTTCCAAAAATGAACCATAATTAGAAAAGCTGATTCTTGTACAGTATTAAAGTATGTACCTACAGTACTTATGCAAACAGTACAAAAACTGACGCTATTGTCCGGGCCTTTCACTAGATAATTATCACCTTTCAAAGACGTTATGAACATACATACTGTAAAAAAAGAATTAGCAATTCTTATGTCGTCACTCTGATTGCTATTAAAAATTATGAAGGTGCCTTCATAATTTTTGCTAATAAAAATTGCCGACATAATAATTGCTAATATTTTTTTTATAGTATGTATGTTCATAACGTCTTTGAAAGGTGATATCTAGTAAAAGGCCCGGACAATAGCGTCAGTTTTAGTACTGTTTGCATAAGTACTGTGCATACTTTAATACTGTACAAGAATCAGCTTTTCTAATTATGGTTCATTTTTGGAAACCATAAACCGTTTTTGAGCAGCCATTTCTAGTGAAAGGCCCATTTGCATGCGGGCAAACTTTCACTATCGTCATGAGTAGAGAGACCTTCACCCACCTAACACTGAATCAGCTTTTCTGGCGATCGTTACCAAAAATGCAGTTATCTCTTATAATATTTCGTGTAGACTTGCGTTTTTCTGACGAGAAATTCTCAGTAGGTACTTTGTAGGTAAGGGTAAGTAGGTAGGTAGGGCCCGGAGTTTGTAGGTAAAGCCATCGGTCCTGCGCCTGATCTCTCTCAGGTCGTGTCGGATTTTCCATCCCATTGGATTACGAGAGTAAGGGAATAGAGAGTGCACTTGTTATTGCGCACACACTTGTACTATTATAATATCTTCCGCGTAGATGGCTAATCTCTGTGGAGATTGGCTGCCCACGCCGTGCCCGAAATTCGGTCGGAAGGAGAATTCTGTTATCAATTCAACCTGTAACACTCATAATTCTGTAACATTTATGAATCTGTTTGTCAGTCCCTGTTTATAACATACTAGCGAATGCCCGCGACTTCGTCTGCGCGGTTTGAGGTTTTTTGGTTCCCGCCGGAACTCTTTAATTTTCCGGGATAAAAAGATATTCCAGACTATAATCTATCTGTGTTCCAAATTTCAGCTAGATCCGTTCAGCCGTTGGGGCGTGATTGAGTAACAAACATCCATACAAACTTTCGCATTTATAATATTAGTAAGACTAGTCTTTCGTTTTATGCTTATCAACGCACGGACGGCCTTGTCATCCAGTTAGCAATGTACCTAAAGCTTAGTGTGAGTACGTTATGTTTATAGCGTGTACGGCCAGGGGAACCTCTGCTCGCTGAAAGGTATATAACGAACCCGCAGTACGGGCTGTGCGGCGCGGGCTCCGTGGCGGCTCCGATAGTCGTGCCGGGAACGCCAGGGCCCATGCCGGCGAACAAAGGCAACGAACCCGAGGTTACGCTGCTAGAGAGAGCCGCGCTCACGTTCTTGGAGGAGGTTGGAGAAGGCTGCTTTGGAAAAGTTTATAAAGGTAAAAAGTATACTAGTTGACTCACCGGACCTACACGTCGTACTGCCTCGTTGGTCTATTGGTTAGCATAGTCGACTGCGGATCACGAGGTCCTGGGTTAGATTCCCGGTCGGGCATAAAAGTTAGGTATTGGGTTTTTCAATTAAGAAATTCTCAGTGCCAGCCCGGAGTTGGAAGTTGGCGGTGTTTCACCCCCGTGCCTCGGAGAGCACGTTAAGCCGTCGGTCCCGTTTATTATCACTAACATGATAATAATCGTTAAAGCCCGCCAACCCGCATTGGAGCAGCGTGGTGTGTCTAAGCTCTAATTCCCGCTCTCCTATGAGAGTGGAGGCCTGTGCCCAGCAGTGGGACGTTAATAGGCTGTAGTGACCTACACGTACAATGCAATATCTCAATCTGAATGAGACCCAGCTGTTTGAGCGGATTTATGTGAGAGCCGGTCTACAGGATGCGTTGTGGCGGCGGCGCGGCGCCTGAGCCATTGACTATGCCTGAGCGGTGTCGATGCGGCATTCTACATAAAAATATCCACTGTAAGTATGCCTAATGCTTCGCCGCGTCGCACGCAGTCACAAAATTACGCACGCAGTATAATTTCTGTACTCTGTGGTCGCACGCACAACGGACTTGCAAATTGCAACCAGCGAAACGAGACGAATGTACGCGTTGCGAAGCGCCACTGTACATCGATATATATTTTTTTATTAACAGACATTAATGTTGATCCAACACTCATGTCGTCGCCGCAAGTCTCAACGCATCCTGTGGGCGGGCTCTCAGTCAGTCAGTTTCTCCAATCTAGCAGGGCGACCGCGTATCTTTTGCATCAATCATTGATACATCGCAATCACCTCTGATTGGTTAACATTTTTATTTTTATTTTTATTTTTATTTATTGGGGACGATTAACAATTACACATTGAATCTTATTATCTAAACAAAAACAAAATATTAACAAATGTGCAATCCACTACACCATCCACGGGTTAACAATTTGAAGTTTTGAAAATGAAGGCGACACAATGTATTGAACTTATCTGAATTATATATATGTTATGCTACAATAATATATAGGTACTTATGCTAAAATGCAACACAAAAATTTAAATTTACTGCTAACAATATATAAATAATTAATAAACAGAAAACCATAAGAAAATAGAATAGAGAAGATGAGTTACAGAAATGGTAACAGCCTCTTATCCAACGTAGGTACACAAACCCAGATGTCTGTGTACAAACCTTATAAAAAAAAAAAACCTTATAAAAATTGTTTTTCTCTCAAAATTTTGATGACAGCCTTTTTATATCTGCCCTCAGACAGAGCAAAAATATCAACATTGTCAAAGCTTCTGTTGTATTCTTCGACAAGTCGACGCATAGGTGAGCGCTTGCCAGCATTGTTTCGGCAGAATTTACACATACAGAACATTCTTCCACTATTGGACGAAATCCATTGACACAGCAAGAATACCATAAATTCATCCAATCGGAGGTGATTGCGATGTATCAATGATTGATGCAAGAGTTACGCGGTCGCCCTGCTGTTCAAAGATAGGAGTAGAGAATAATTACATTTTTTATTTAAAATAGTTGCCTCTTGACTGCTATCAAACTGATAAGTGGTGATTCAGTCTAAGAGAGATACGGGTTCACATGGGATTGGGTACCTATGGCATCTACCTTAGAGAAACTACTCTACTCTCACCATAATATCATCTCCTGATGATAATTCTTGCAAAAAGCTCTAATATATCCTTTCAAAATGAGCTATTTGTATAATAACTGTTATAGGCCCTTAAATAAAATGGTTCTTTCAGGGGTTCTCAGGGGAAACACCGCTGAGGAAATTGTTGCTATCAAAGTCTTGAAAGAAATAGCTGGTCGCAGTGCTGAACAAGATTTTATGAGAGAAGTTAACATAATGTCGGCTTTCCGACATCCAAACATACTATCGCTTATTGGAGTAGTATACAAAGGTAGAGTATTTCCGAAATAACTCCAGATTATTTATCCAAACTTACCTACCTACTTAACATTAAAATTGAATATTTACTATACGATAACCACGACTTCGTCTGCGTCACGTTTTTCTTTTTTGCAATATCTTTGATTTTCCGGTATAAAAAGCAGCCCATCTCCGAAATGTAAGTTACGGAAGTGAAGAATAACATCAAAATCTGTTGAACGATTGGGTCAAGAAAGGGTAAAATACAGACATACTTTAGCATTTATAATAATTAACTAGTGGGCCCGACAGACGTTGTCCTGCCCTGAACCTCAAACCCGATTGCAGCGCTCCCTACCGGGTCCAATTATGAATATAAACCATCCCACTCAAATACACTCAAAAAATTCCATCTATATCGGTCAAGCCGTTCTCAATTTTTAGCGAGGCAAACGAACAGCGAGACAAACGAACAGCAATAGATTTTTATAATAGAGATAACTAATTAGAATACATAATTAGATTATTTTATTTATTTATTTTTGGCGTTTTTCCAGATGATACAAATGTAAGCCCGTGGATGGTCTTTGAATACATGAAGTGGGGAGACTTGGCAGGTGTGCTGCGTGGCTCACGTGGTGGAAGCAGAGAGCAACCAACACTCGACGAGTCGGCTTTACTGCATGTAGCTCTGCAAGTGGCGCGGGGCATGCAGTACCTGGCTTCCAGACGCTTTGTGCATAGAGATCTTGCTGCAAGAAATTGTCTAGTCGGTGCCAATTTAGCTGTGAAAATTGCAGACTTCGGAATGTCAAGAGACGTGTACACTTGTGATTACTACAAGATGGGTGGTGAAAGACCTATGCCAGTTCGTTGGATGCCTCCAGAGAGCATTGTTTACGCCCGGTTTACTCACGAATCAGATGTTTGGTCGTATGGAGTAGTTCTTTGGGAAATATACAGCAGAGGAAAACAACCCTTTTACGGTTGTAATAATTATGGAGCTACCAAAAAAATCTTGCGGGGAATTCTATTAGTACCGCCCGAAGACTGTCCTCGTTTCGCTTGTGAATTAATGCGTTCATGTTGGGCAATAGATCCTAGGGACAGAATAGGATTCGATGAGATTTGTAGAAAATTAGAACACGCCCAAGCCGAAGAAGGATCCGATACGCAGATAAGGTTACCGCGCCCACCAACTGCGCCTTTAGATTCAGCTGGCTACTTGGTCCCCAATACACCACCGACAGTTGATTATTTTAAACCGCTTCCAGACCAAGACCCTGAATCTGATTTTAGTGACGACGACGATGACGAGGAGTACACTTGACGTCTAGATTTATCGCCGTTTTCGCATAACGCGCCGCGCTCCTCGCCATGTGCCGCTGGGACCACTGCCCAGAAATGCCCACCGTGGATGAATATTGAAAGATTTGAGTGTTGAATTACTTGCAAAATACATGGACTTAGCAGAATTCTGTTTAATATAATAAAAATATTTTTTTGAATATTCGTGTGCAGTTGTAAACATAATACTCAACTACCTACCTTTTAAGTGTGATATTTTTGAGACGTGTTGAATATTTATGAGGATGAAGTGTAATTTGAGCATTACTATACCTACTGGTAATAAGCAATTTATTAATTTTAAATAATATTGTGCCATTTATATAAACCAAAAATATATGTGATAAATCATATAATTATAATACGTTAAGTGTGTACATATGGATGATTAAGTAAATATTAAGTAGTAGGTATGTTTTTAAGGTAAAATACTTGTTACAAAGGTAGATTACCTGTATTGTTAGGTAAGGTAGGTACATACCTTAATACACACTTATAGTAGTACCTAAGAATATAGGTGTAATGTAAATAATTTAATTATGAAAAGTTTTAAGATTTTAACATGCTAGGTAAGTACAACTACGTCGTGTACGATAAAGAGTTATAATTGTTTGCGAATTTATTCTACCTACTTAATGGTAACCTATAACATTGTTCAATAAAACAAATGATATTAAAGTGATTCATCAAAACTAAGACCTTGGTCAGATGGACTAACTAAAGTCTTAGTTATGCTGTATTATATATACAGTATAGCCAAATAGTGAAGTCCAAAGAAAAAAATTAGATTCCTCGTACCTACCTAGACCTATAAGAAAATATGTTCTCGTTACTACTAAGACATACTAATAAGAGAAGCTTAGGAACCCCAAAGGTTTTTAAAATTAGTCGGAAGTGAAGTAGACAGGTTTAAGTATTTTAAATCTAAAGTTGAAAATTCGTCTCTACCTCTGTCGAACCTAAATTTTTCACTTACGAACAAAAAATTTTCCGACTTGGGTTAATGTTAAGATGGTGATTATTTTATGCAAAGTAGCACACTTCATATCAAGCATGTTCCAAAAAAATAAATCGGAAGAAAACACTAAATAAAAAGAAAAAAGATTTAACACTCAGTTCCTCAGAAATCTCACGATAAAACTAAAAAAAATTTAATCTAAAACTGCCAAAAATCGCTGAACATACATGGGGTATTTTCTGATAGGTCTAGGTGCGAATAATCTAATATTTTTTCTCTGGACGTCACTATTTGGAACACCCTGTATATATAGCAATTACCTACCCTGGTGCCGCCCACTTACTTATATGAATGTAGGTATTGTATATGTGTAATCCAGTTAATAATATATGCAACGTTTTAATAATAAGTATGTGAAATATTTTGGATGCGCAAAATTGTAAAACAAAATCCTAGACCTTCTTTTTGAAGCATAATAAAATATAATAACCCACATTAAAAATGTATTGAAATTGTTATCAGAGTTTTTGTTTTATTTGCCCTATATTTTATAAGCCTGTTTAGAATTTTAGATGCCTGTCCACTCAAGCAATGATGAGGTTAACGAATGAGTCAGCAATCAGGGGGGTTACCATGAGCTCTTATAGCAGGACAGATATCGAACTGCACTTAACTTCAAGGCACTGAACTGGTAGGAAGACACAGCATTGAACTGTGCTGCAGTTCAATTTCTGTCCTGCTTTAAGAGATCATAGTAACCCACCAGGACTTATTCTTTAATAAATGGGTTTAAGCAGAATGCAAATGCCACGTTTTGATTCTATAGATACTTTTAAATAAGAGGCTCCGGTGGAAATAAATGGCAAATATAAAAACCCGCCAAGTGCGTGTCGCAGATTAAGGTTCAGTAGTTGCCTGTCACAATATTTGCTTAACTTGTAAAGCCTACTTAGCTGTGATAGTTTGCCTTTTAATAACTTCGTTAGGTATATTTACTACTGCTATGAAGTTTTTCACGTACCTACCTACCCAAAAATAACGGTTTAGCTTGCATGGGGCACTTGAGTCAAAAATTAGCACTTAAAAGCTAAATATTTCGCAAACGGATCCCTGAATCGAACAATGGCGTTACCACACACCAGCAAAATTTTATGGACAACCTATTCAACGACACCCCACATCATGGGATAGACGAGAAAAAAAATCATCCCCACTCTGAGGTGAAAAATATATATCACATATAGACTAATAAATAAAGAAATAAATAAAACAGTATACTTTCAATGCTTAAGTTGTGTCCATATTGTAAAATAATTGATAATTTCATAAAATAATCGAGCATTTCGTAAAATGGTGGCATTTCATTAAATAGGTGAAGCTACATAAATGCAACAGGTGAGTCTTCTCATCTAGTCTACATCTAGCATGAGACATATACAACATCCAGGCTGATCCAGGCAAAATATCACTTTATTCGTCTTTTGCATCATATTCTAGCTCAGTTTTGATGTGAACAAGTATAGTGAACTGGTCGCTAACAGTTGTACTCAAATCTCCACATGAGTAAGATTGTGAGCAACCATCGCCATGAGTTTGGCTGTGCAATGACAGGCTGCATTTGTCTGGGTACTCTATATGACATTTGTCACATGTGTAGCTTTTATTTACATGTATTTTCTTGTGTTGGTCCAAATCAGTTTTAGTTTTCTCACTTGTAGTCCTCATGTGCGGAACTAAATTAGATTTATCTACTTGAGTCTTCTCATGTCGATCCAAATGGACTTCTTTTGTAGTTTTAAAGTCACAAACACTACCATCATTTGTTTTTGTACTAGCACGAGTCCTCATGCGAGAAACTACATTTAATTTTTTCACATGAGTCTTCTCATGTAGATTCAAATGTGTTTCTTTTGCTGTTTTAAAGTCACAAACACTACACTTATAAGATTTGTCACCTCTCTTCATTTGAATAACTGTCTTATATTTCTTCACATGAGTCTTCATATGTTTATTCAAACAGCTCTTTTTTGCAGTTTTATAATCACAAATGTTACACTTGTACGGTTTCTCACCAGTATGAATTCTCATGTGAACCACCAAATGGCATTTTCTTATGGATTCATATTTGCAATAAATACATTTATATGGTTTCTCACCTGTGTGAGTTCTCATGTGGTTTACTAATGTTCCTTTTTGAGCACATTTGTATTTGCAAACGTCACATGCAAAGGGTTTTTCTCCAGTATGAGTTCTCATGTGATTAGTTAAAATGGTGCTCCTCGTACAAGAGTATGAACAGAACTTACAAGCAAAAGGTTTTTCGCCTGTGTGAGTTCTCATGTGGGGTTCAATGTCAGATTTACGGGTACTCGTGTACTCACAGTATTGACATGAGAACTTTCTGTCTCCATTGTGGCCTTTCATGTGTGTGGCTAATGCACTGCTAACAGCGCATCTGTAGTCGCAAATATTACATTTGTATGGTTTTTCTCCTGTATGGGTTCTAATGTGACCAAGTAAATGGTTTCTATATGAACTCTTGTAGTCACAGTATTCACAGTTGTAAGGTTTCTCACCAGTGTGAGTTCTCATGTGAACCACTAATGTGCTACTCTGTGCACATTTGTATTGACAGTGCGTACAAGAGAAGGGTTTCTCTCCAGTGTGAGCTCTCATGTGAACAATCAGATTGTTTTTCAGTGTACATCTGAAGTCACAATAAGTACATGAGAATGCCTTCTCCTTTGTGTGACTGCTCATGTGCCTTACTAGATTTGTTCTGCGTGCACACCTGCAATGTAAAACACAACATTTAAGTATAAAAGAGCAGAGCGGTTAAGTTAATCAACAGTAAACTATAACTCCTCTTTTTATCAGCAGTGGACACAAAAGTTCTTTTGAATTTCTTACTTGAGAATAGCACAGCTTAGCTCATAAATTATTTCATAATAATGTAAATACCTGTATTGACAAAGTTTACATGAGAATGGCTTCTCTCCAGTGTGTACTCTCATGTGCATGACGAAGTTACTCTTCTTCGGACAACGGTAACGGCAATATGGGCACGAGAAAAATTTCTCACCTGAAAGCAAACATTATAAATGTAAAAGTGTGTTTGTTTGTTGGTTCGTAACAGTTTTTGCATGGGTACAGTTGAGGACCTGGACACAGGTTAATTTTTATCACAGAAAATTGAGGAGTTTCGGTGGGAATTAAAAAAACATGTGGACAAAGTCGCAGGCATCAGCTAGTAATATATAAAAGTAACAATATTATTACCAAAATGTTGACTCAACGATTATTGTACCAATAGTTGTATCAGTTAATGGTCTTATTGCGAAAATTTTCGATCAAGAAAGAAGCTTTCGCTTGATTGTTGGATTAAGGGTCGGATACAGAAGCCGGTTATCCTCGAGTCGGCGCGAATTGTGAGCAAGTTCCTCTCTCTGGAGCCCTGACCACCGGCTGCTTGGGTCTTTAAGGCCCCACAGTTGGTGAAAGTTTTATAGGATTATTTTTAAATGTGTTTTGTGTAGTATTTTTATATACTTATGTAAAACGTGTTTAGAAATAATTTAAAAAAAAATGTGTACAAATAAATGGGAGTAATTATTACTAGCATAGCTCCCTTGGTTTGTTTTTTGAATGAGTAGTTATTTGCAAGTTGGCTTAGTCCTCCTCCCTTTTCATGTAAAATGAATATTCACAAACTACTCATTCCTCTTTTTTATGTAGCTATGCAGGTTCACATTCATATATAACTGTATTTACTGTTTATATTATTGTCTTTAAATCTGGATAGTACCAGCTGAATTACAATCTGAAGAAGCTACTCTAACCCCAGTCAGGGAAAAACCGCTGTAGTTACATGGTGGCAATAAGTACAGGAAAGACCTTTTGTACACAATCCAAAAAGAAAGACGAACTACTGACTTCCTTGAATTACTCTGAAGATTCCACACTCTTGAACAGTGTACTCAGTGTGTACAGTGTACAGTATTTGCCTTATGATTTTCTAGGTTTGTCTTTCAATAATGCTTCAACAGAGCAACGGATTAATGTGGTTTACACATGTAAGTATAATTTAGAACCTGGAGAGTACCATTGTGGCCAATTCTGTATAACACAATCTAAATTAAAATGACACCTCTAAACCTAGTTCTGTCCCTTCAGAGAGTATTATGAAAGGGTTAGCAATATTTTTAATGCCGTCATTTTAGTTTAGTTTCGAGTTTGTGTAAAATAGAATCAGCCCAATGGGGCTACTTTATATCTTACTAAGTCTGACCAAGATTATTACCAAGGTTGATTTATATCCCAGGATGTTTAAATCCCATAGGAAGTCACGGGCATTATCTAGCTGATATTAGCTTGGTAACACAGAGCTTTACTTACTTAGCAAAGAGGAGTAATAAAACATTTCTCACCCACATTTGTGTCATCATAATTTTCACAAGACTCTATGTAACTGTCATTTACATTTAAAGGGGCTGTGTCACAATTATTGGTCAAATCTGTTATGTTTTGTATGGATTGCTGTATAACATTAAATTCTTCTGTTTCCTTATCCATTATTCTTTTTATATCTTTCCTGAATTTTGGAGCTGGAATTAAATCATTTATAACTTACTAAGACTAGAATAATCCATCTACCTATAAGATCTCTGTACTAAAAACATATTCAGTGATGCAGTGGGTCTTGTACAAATATTCCTATAAGTAACTACCAGATTCCAGCTACTGCATGGTTAAAGAATTGTGGATTATCAAGCATATTATTGTTCCTCATCAACCTTTGCTAGGCCGTGTCTACCATAAAATTTAGATATTTATTGAAGCTAAGTGCCTATCGCTACATGTACATACGCTATATGTACCTACTTATCTATCGCTCTCACTGATATGGTATAGTGGATTGAGTTGCGCGAGCCGCGAAGCGACAAGTGAGTGGTGTGCGAAAGCGTGAGCTGCTGATACATCCATACTAATATTATAAATGCGAAAGTGTGTCTGTCTGTCTGTCTGTCTGCTACGCTTTCACGGCCCATCTGTTCAACCGATTTTAATGAAATTTGGTACAGGGGTAGGTTGTATCCCGGGGAAGGACATAGACTACTTTTTTTTACTAAACTTTACTTTTACTAAATTCAAGAGTTCCCGCGGGAATCGAAAAAACTTGGTCCACGCGGACGAAGTCGCGGGAATCATCTAGTAAGGATATAAGGATACAAAAGAGTGATACATTTCCCAGTGATCGAAAGATACATATCTATCTTTTCTTCATAATGATTCATTTTGCCCATGTCTAATGTGAATCTTCCTGAGAACTGAGAAGTGAGAAGAGGTTAAAGGGATGACGATTGACGATGCGATAATAATTCAGAATAGGAAATAGGAATTTCAACGTTTTTCGTAAGATAATTCTCAACACCTTGCTTACCTTGGTATGTAAGTAATATTAGTTGTAAGTGCGTAAAATAGCATTAGCATAACAGCTGACGACATATAAAATTAAAGTGGTGTTCAGAAAATAGGTACTTTTGTTGTAAAATGTGAAAAATTTCAATTTGTTAAACTATTGATTGAGTTTTTTTATTATAAACCAGAGACATGTTTGATCACAGATCAAGTATTAGTTACTTACTACGTGTTTGATAGTAAATCAGAGAGTAGAGACAAGTAACGCAATTTTTATATGAAACCAGTCGGAAACTACGGCTCTGGATTCCAGCCAGAGGATACGCATGTTGGCAGATTATTACCTATCACTTTCGGTTACACGCTGGCATTGATTCTAGAGGTTAATTTATTCTATGACTTGGAGGATTTCTGGCTTTCTTCTTGCTTTCTTGGACTATGTGGAGAGCATGGAACTAATAAGTACTATTGTATATTATACGTAGTACTTATTAGTTCCATGGTGGACAGAGTCCTCGTCAACAGTTGTTAGAGGTATATTCATGTTCCTTGGCAGACTTTTCTGAGCCTGTGTTCTGAGCCCACAGACTCTGACCCTCTGGTCAGAGTCTGTGGGCTCAGTAAAACTAGAATCAGAGACAAGTAGACTAGAATCTAGAGCCGTTAAAAAAAGCTGAGTCTGTGGGGTTTTCGAATTAATAAAAAAAAAAAATCGGATGGGTTTTGGATTCGGGGTTTCGGTGTTCAGTGTTTTCCTTGGTTTTCCTGTTTTCGGCTTTGTGATGTGATCAATGATGAATTTGAAATAAAATTTTATAATTTAACAATTTCACACAAAGTTGTTTATTATTTTTAGCTGTGATGTCCCATTGTGAATAAGCATTCAGAATGCCTCCAGTGATTTCTAGGAATAAGAAGAATGGCGCTGAGTACGAGGTAAATATTTGCGCTAAAACCAGTAAATTTTATGGATTTCGAAGCTTTCTATTTATTATGAAAAGTCGTCGTTGAGAACACACCCAGTCGTGACCCCTTTGAAGTGTGATATATAATATTATAATATGTATTAGGTATGTATTTGGTTGTTCCAAATACATCTTTTAGATTCGGTTTCTAATCATAAATATCTTAGATTATTGATGGGTCTCCGAGACCCATCAATAATCTAAGCATAAATATATTCAAGAATTGAAGACTGGTTATCTAATCTAAGACAGTTCATAAACATTTTTTTTAATAAACACTATACAATGCCTGCAATTTGATCATTGTGAAATTAATTTTTTAAATCCTGTGGGAACTTTATTTTCTGGGATAAATAACCTATTATTCTCCCTAGAATGCAACCTATCACTGCACCAAGTTTTGTCAAAATTGGTTGGTTAAATGGGCTGTAAAAACAGGCAGACAAACTGATGGATAGACTCACATTTATTACACTAAGTATGGATTTAAAATTATATGCTTATTTTAAAGTAAAAAAATATATAATTACATAGCTAACATGATACAATTCTTGAAAAACAATACTGTCATGATTATTACTTAGTGTAAGCATACCAGACATGAGAGACTAAAGGAATATATATTATTTACATAACATAAGCCATTGTGAGCTGTTTCAATAATACAAGTAAGGCTGAATATTATTCTGACACAAGTCTGAATGATAATATCTTTAATTTTTTTTGTTCATGGGCAAAATTGTACTTTAATGTAAATCAGTCCTAGAACAGACTGAAGATCTCTTGAAGTCAAAGCGACAAAATATGGTATAGGAAGCTGTTTAGTCTGTTATAAATAATAATAATAATGTTTACATATTTGAAGCTACCTTATCTTACCTACCTTTAGCTTTCTAAAATGCTCTTATGTTCTTTTACTGTCTATCTTCCTGGTGCAGCATTGTAAATTGGACATATATAATTTCTAATAAGTTGGTCTGTTGTAATGATTTAGCGGTGGTTAGTTACTACCCTACTAAAGTTGTGCACCTAAGTGATTACATTCTAGTATGATGCTCCATAGAAACCAATTGTCAGCAAGAATTTATCTTAGACTTCACCGTTACCACCAAATGAAAATGCAGTCAACAGATTACTAGACATTGTAAAAAAATTCTTTCCAAAAAACCGACTTCCAAAGCCACTGTGAAGTACAAAATAATTTTGATTTCTACACACTATGTGGCTTTGGAAGTTGGTTTTTTGGAAAGAATTTTTATTTTTAACTTTTTAGTGTACTTTTTTTTTTAATCTCCATGGTTTAGGAGTGCAGTACACTGCAGCATCAGAGTTGAGGAGTTGTTTAAGTATGAAGTCATTGCTTGACACCTACAAAATAAATTCACCATAAAAAAAATCCTAAATTGCTATTTTTTGATACCTACTATATGAATTCACCATCAAAACTTCCTAACTCCCTAGTTTTGCGTCGTAGGTATACCTACAACATCAGGATTGAGGATTTGGAGTCAGAATTTTTATGGGACCACTTCCCGAGCTTCCTCTAACCACTGAAAAAACATTTTTAAATTGGTTAGTAAACCACGGAGATATGCAGTAAAAAAAAAAGTGCCGAATTGAGAACCTCCTCCTTTTTCGGAAGTTGGTTAAAAAGAAACTTAACCTTTTACAAAATAGTTCGGTCACATGCATAGACATTACCATCCCTTGGAATGGAAATGTCTAAGTGCAGAAAAAAACCAAGACAGGAGAAGAAAGTAGTAGGTAGATGATCTCAAATAACAACAGACCTAATAACAGTACTTTAAACATAGTTTAAAAAATAGTTTCATTTGAACTTAGTTTGATTTTTCTACAAAAAAAATTACTTTTTCAGAATGTACTCAGTAACAAACCCACTGCGCTGGATTTTGAAAAATATATTCAAGAGAACAAAACATTGTTATTAAATGACCCACTCAGAGATATACTACTTTATCCATCTGATGATGTATCTGTAAGTATTCTTTTTTCTTGCTAGATGACGATGTGATGTATGTGGATTTAGATTTTCTAACAATCCAGTCATGGATCTGTCTGTCCCTGGGATGTCTGTACAAAAATTTCAACAAAATCAATTAAATGGATGGGCTGTGAAAAGATACAGACACTTTCGCATTTCATAATTAATTAGTATGATATTTAAAACAATAGTATGGAATAAAAAGAATAACATTAAAAAAATTTGGACAAAAGCCATGTCTTTCAACGATGATGACCCATTCATTTACCTACTTGGGTCCATAGTTATTACTTATGTAGCACTTTTAATTATGTAATATATGGTGTTGCTATATTATCTGTAGAGTGTAGTTCTGCCTCGACGGTGGAGGACAGTTACCACAGCAGTGCCTGATGTTCGTACAGCGGCCACATGTCCTCTACTCACAAGGCAGGCCCTGCTCAGCTATGCCTCCAGTTGGAATCTTGTTCATTACAAGTACAGCAGCTATTCTGGATCTTATCTCAACTTGCCTAGGTAACATATTTTCCTTATTTATGTAGAATTCTATATTTATTCTTAGTTTATTAAAGACAGAATCATACTTGTAAAACTGTGTATTACAATCAAAATATTTCCCTTCAGCAGTTGGTTAAATACACAAGTTTATCATAGACCCATTGACCCACCAATCAGACATTGTTATTAGCTGTTTGTTTGCTCTTAGGAATCTAAGTGTAATTAAAATCACTTGCAGTGCCAAATTATAACACCATTTACTATGGTAAATCTTTTACGGTAGCTGCGACGCGTCTATGGAACTCACTACCTGATAGTATTTTTATGAATAACCCATCTATTCACACATTTAAACTTCGTCTGAAACATCATTATCTATCTTCTCTATCATTATCATAAATAATAATATGTATCTGTTTTATCATTAAGTATTATATTATATAATATGTATGTTGATATGTGTTTATTTATGTATATATATAATATATTATATATTTATATATTTATATCATTAGTATGTATATTTGTGTGTTTATGTAAGTTTATGATATAATATCTCATTTCATGCTATCTCATATCTTGTACCTATTCTTCCTCCGCAACCTTTCTCACTGCCAAGGGTCACTGGTAGAGATCTCTTATAGAGATAAGTGCTTCCTTGTCCACTATTTATCTGTTTTTCTTCGTATTTCTCTTCTTTCTGGTACTAAACAAGTAATGCAATTTGGGCATTCTGTTTAGACATCTCTATTGGTAAGATTTGTTAGTTTCACATTTCACTTGTTAAACAAAATGACGACTTGATCTGCTGCCATATGACATTTTTTGAGTTAAAATAAATAGTAGTTATTTTATGACCAAAAATGCAATGCTTTCACCAGATGCATTGTTTATTCTGATGTTTGTCATATAATTCTGGTGACAGAAATGATTTATGTATTTTTTACTTGAGGACTACTCTCTTCTTATTACTCTTTCTGGGTGTTTGTGCTAAATAATCTGCTGCTGTCTTCATTTGTAACTATTATGTGAGCTATTAACAATAAATTAAGGAAAATAACTATTATTCATAAGTAATCTTAAGAAAAACAATGGTTTCATTGTTTACTTTTGAGGTTTCATAATAATATTATGATTGAAAAAAAACCATTGCTGGTTTTAAATTATATGCAACGATTCTGTGTAATGAAATTAATGATAGGTTTGTAAAGGTTAATGTAAACGCATGCATCTAATGTGTTTAAAAGCTACTAATAAGTAATAACCCAGAATCTCATTAGCGAATTAGTTAACATATTTTCATGGCCACATGCTTTGGTTTTATTTTCAAAGGTTATTTTTCATTATAATTTATCACACTTCTGAATCACTTCCTTTTTCCGGTACAGTTTAGATAACCATAATTATCATAGTTATATAAAATTGTAATAAATTGTCTGTTTATTTATTTAGGCTGAACTTGTAATAAATCGATTTGGATTCACTATTTTGATGTTGCTTTGAAATAGTGAATTGATCTGGATTTCAGATGGGCAAAGCTGGCAAAACCTACTCTTACTAACTACTTCCATTAATTAATAGGAAGAAGATTATCTAATTTATTATGCAGAATAGTTACTCATGGTTGAAAATCCTTTTATTGGTGACCATTTCAATAGGGTATTCCCACAATGAAATGTTGTATCCATGGTTAAATTCGTTATGTGCACTTTTCAGAATAGCGATAAATTATTATCTTTCACGTCGTAGTGCGTGAATGAATTGCTTCAATAAAGTTAAAACTTAATTCCTGGACAATCTACTTAAGTAACTAATATGTATAATAATATAAGTAGTAAGTATTGGCCTGCGTCGAAATCAGGAAACTCCATGATTTTCGGTTAAAAGTAGGACACACTCCATCAGGGATGTAAAAATCACGTCGATCCGTGACTCTGGTGCGGCGTAATTGAAGGGCAAGCCAGGACACTATCGATTATAAATCTTATATATAAAATTCTCGTGTCACAATTTTCGTTCCCATACTCCTCCGAAACGGCTTGACCGATTCTCATGAAATTTTGTGAGCATATTCAGTAGGTCTGAGAATCGGCTACTATCTATTTTTCATACCTCCACGCGGACGGAGTCGCGGGCATCAGCTAGTACATAAATAAAAATATTTATTTATTTTATCTTAGCGAAAATATTTTTTCCCATATCAACAGACCAATAAACAATAAACTGCCCGAAGAAGTATTCGATGTCGACGCTGAAACAGAAAACGACCATGACGCTCACGCCAAGATCGACGTTGGAACCAAAGAGGGATACTTACTCAAAGGGCCCGAAATCGGCTCAGATAGAATATTTAGCAATCTTGCTTCAAAATCCTTTAAGAAACGCTTCTGCTCAATGGTTAGAGAGGCGGATGGCGCCTATATACTCGAAGTTTATAAGGATGAAAAGAAAACAGAAACCAAACTAACAATTGTGATGGACTTTTGCTCGGAAGTTGTGAAGGTAATTTATCATAGCATTATGTTTACTATTAATCATTAGATATAAAATTCCGTTTTTCATGTAACCAATCTAGTTCTTTCCATTTAATTCTTCCCACTTCATAAAAATATTATTCTGACAAATTATACCTTTGATTCTATAAAGTCTATAGGTCTAAATGTGCTTAAAATAATAATAATATACAAATTAAGTACCATTTATAGCTTAGGTTCGTTCACTTAGGCCTAGGTCTAGTTGCATGATAGGCGTTTTACAGTTATCTACTGTTAAAATTTGACTGTTATTTTACAGCAATATGTTTTCACCTGACTTTGGGTCAAAGTTTGTATTTATTTTAGTAACTTGTGCAGCCTACTTTGGTTCTTATTGCTGGTTAAAGTTTAACGGTAACCTAACTTTAACCGCTTGTCAAGCAACTGGACCATAAAAGACTTGTAAAGCATTTAGAGCGTAACGGCGAGTGCAACCGGCACGCACTTTGCCTAACCTACACTTTTATAGGTCGTGATCTCTATAGCTTATTGCATCCGTAAGTCTTCGGCAAACATTTTAACTATTTATGCAACTGTATCGTAATGAGGGTCATTTTAATTCGAGTGCTGTTTTTTGATACGAGGCTTGCCGAGTATCAAAATAGGATAGTACGAGAATTAAAATGACTAATTACGTACAGTTGCATACAAGATTTTATGTACGACAAGGACGTCTTTATAATTTTTTACTTTATAAATTAATAAAAACCAAAAGTGCCAGAACCCAGAGCCGCTAAGCTATAGGTATCCTATTTATGAAGATAACCATATCGATACAGCTACGACTCATAACGATACAGCTCCCATACAACGAACTGTATCGTTATTAGAAGCAAACACGAAAGAGGGTTCAATTCGATATAGTTGTCAAATTCGAAATTGGAACTTTTCGATGCTGGAGTAGATAATAGCTATTTATGCAACTGTATCGTAATGAGGATCATTTTAATTCGAGCCGAGTATCAAAATAGGATAGTACGAGAATTAAAATGACTAATTACGTACAGTTGCATACAAGATTTTATCTACGACAAGGACGTCTTTATAATTTTTTACTTTATAAATTAATAAAAACCAAAAGTGCCAGAACCCAGAGCCGCTAAGCTATAGGTATCCTATTTATGAAGATAACCATATCGATACAGCTACGACTCATAACGATACAGCTCCCATACAACTAACTGTATCGTTATGAGAAGCAAACACGAAAGAGGGTTCAATTCGATATAGTTGTCAAATTCGAAATTGGAACTTTTCGATGCTGGAGTAGATAAATCGATAAATATTGCATGTCTATTACAATATAGTCGGCTCTCTAAATAACCGTTTATTTTTGAAATTACGAAATACAGCGAAGTACCACCGTATCTTATCAAGGGAAGAACTCCTACGGTATATCTCGTTAAAGTAATACTTTATATTTACCGCCTTGTTATTTCAGCGCATAGGGTAGGTAGTGGGTATTCTGCCTCTTATACATTGATCCGACCAGCAAAGTATGGTCCGCAGTAGCCGTAGAACAGTTTTTTTTTTATTACAGATGATGCCTGCGATTTCGTTAGCGTAAAAAGGTTTTAAAAATCCTGCGGGAACAATGATTATCCGGGATAATAGATACAAAATGGGTATAGTTGATGACATGTAGAAAATTACGTCAATCCGTTGATCTGTTGCGGCGTGATTGAAAGAAAAATCAGCAAACAAATCGCATTTATAATATTTGTACTATAAGCTGATAGGTAGTAGATTCGGATCGCTCAGTACAAAATTTGAATTAAGTAACCAATTCGGATCGAACGTAAGCCCTACCTAGCCAATAGCCACAAACACGAATGAATATCAATTCAATCATGAATTCAGCATATTATGATAGAAGCTAAAATGAAAAACTAAATATAACAATTTCAACGAAGTAAAAATAAAATAGTCAAGGAACTAGAAATTTAATGCGCTATAATCCGCTACAGTAGACATATCTATGTGGTACAGACAATGCACGATTGTAAAGATAAAACAAAATGCACGATACTTTACAATTGTGCATTGTTGAGTCTTTACATCTCCTGAAGATGCTGCGGTGTCGGAGTGAAACGTTCGTTGAGAATAATTTGGAAGATTTGTATGGTGTGGTGACTGGTGTTGTGCCGGTGCGAATTGCTGGCTTACTGGGCGGTGAATATTGCAACCTGCAAGCGCAAGGATACACAATGTACCACAAAGATTACCATTTGTCTACTGTGGCGGATTATAGCGAATTCCTAGTTCTAGGAACTTCTAGTTCCTTCATTATCATGGACTTCCGCAAAGTTACGCCTGCTTCTATACAATAATAAAGTAGTCATTTAATTTTCAGAATCCAAAACGTGGTAGATTTTGTTTCGAATTGCGAATGTCAGGTAACAAAGGATACACATTTGCGACCGATACAGAGGAGGAGATGAACGGTTGGATCAACGCATTCAATGCAGCACTTAAGAAGAATCAGGACCAAGAGTCTCATCAGTCTGATGAAGTGCTGGATAAAGGTTTGTCCTGTACTATACATAACTAGCTGCAGATGGCCGGTACTTCATCCGCGTGGAATAAGGTTTTTAATTCCCACGAGAACTCCTTTTTCCGGGATAAAAAGGAGCAATGCCACTCTCCTGGTCCTCAACTATACCTATGCAAAAAATCACGTCGATCTGTTGCTCTGTTGCTGCGTTATTGAAGGACAAACAAACACACTTTCGGATTTATAATATTACTATGATATTGCTTGAAGAGTTAACAGTTCAACTGACATTTATCGACTTAATCTTATATCTTTAATTTTGTTAGGTTTAGGTTTAGGTTTAAGGCTAAGTTACTCAAAGAGGGTTTCCCGAATGCGCGCAATAGTTTCTTGACAATAATCTTATCGACTAATGTAAACAAATGGTGGGAGTTTCGCCTCTAGAAAGCAATTATCGGGTCCCCTAAACTCTACTCGGTCACCGCGTGTCTTAATTGCGAGAAGTCGTATTCGATTATCCTATGCGACAACTATATAAAATTCCAGCCCATGGTTATTTTATATTGTCATTAATACTCGTATCATTCAAACGGTCCAACATCAATTAGGCGGGCGATAATCGCTTTTGAGGGGCAAAGCTTTTGTTGTTTGCATAGAGAAACTTCTCGTGTAAATGAGTCTTTAAAGAGAATTTTCAAGTTAGGGGTGTCACTTACTTCACTATGCAGGTTTTTTATATAAATCTTTGAAGATAAGTACTGTCATGCAACCTTGATAATTTTATCATACTCGTATGTAAATCTTTTAAGTGTATGCACCCTCTCTGCTTTGCATGAATGCACCCTAATATCCTCATATCGTGAAGTATCGGAGCACAGCTACACTGTTGTATATGACCAAAAAAATTTGTGTGTTTTAGCGGTTTTTCCTTATATTAGCCCCGATCCGGGAGAACTCTATGAGCATACAATTTTATGGTGGTTTGTGTATGTTTTTCAGTTTGCCGGTAAACCATTAGGCTGCTAAACATGAGATGCCCTTGCGCTTCTTTGTCTTAACGTTCCGCTCCGCCGTCTCATATGCGATGTCATAAAAAATCCAATATAGCGGATGTTGTATGAGAAATAAAAAATGTGGACCTTGCCTTCTCGTTTTACCTCTCCATGCACCCCATACCTTAAAAATGAGTTCTTGTGAAGGCCTTTAGATCACTGTTGAGGTTTATAGTTATTGAAATTTATCTTGTTTATTCAGATGCGGATATATCTCTAACGGCAGAGCCTCCGCCTCCCACGTACGGCACCCTGAAGGGTTTAGAACACAGTATGAATCCACTCCTAATGCGGTACTCTAGGGAAACCGACCTTTCTATCGCGGCGGCCCGTAACGAGTGCCGCTCTAATATCTTCACTCTACCTTACAAAAGGACACCATCGCCCGAGCCACAGTTGGAACCCTTCAAGTACGTAAAGTAATATTTTGACGTCCCACTACTGCACGAATCCTTTTGATATTAAAAGTAATTTACCGTGAGCACTGTTGAATGCGCCCGTACAAAAGAAGTTTGATTCTTATATGAATATGAACTTATCAAGCTCAATGAATTTTTTGTATGTCACCGTAAAATTGTATAAACTGTTAGATTATAATCTAACTAGCGAGATTGTAAACTGTCGAAAGATTACAATTTAACGCATTATTTTTCGGGAGATTGTAATGTGTGAGGTATATCAACCCGATAGAACCTAAGTGCACTACCTCATAATTTATGTCGAACCCTAACCTAACCTACAAGAACGAGACAAGAAAACTTTAATACAATGAATATTTAAAAAATTCACACTCAGAACATTGAACGGTTCACAATCTTTTGACAGTTTACAATCTATCGAGATAAAAAGCGTTAGATTACAATCTAATGGTTTTTACAATTTTATGGTGACATATACACCCTCAAGCAGCTAATACCTGCTGTGTCTGTGCTTGTCAGATTTCCATAAATATATAGATTCAAAGTTGAGCTCAATGATTTTTACGTAAATATTTTTTTACAGGGAACATTTTGGCCAAAGAATTTTGCTCAAATGCGAAAGCTTAAAATTTAGGTTACAAGCGCCCATCGATGGCGATAAGGAGCTCCTGTGTCAAGTCGAGCCTTACTTCACTAGCATTGCGCTATACGACGCAAGGAGCGGCCGCAAGCTCACTGAGAACTTCCATTTTGATCTAAACCATCCCGCGGTTAGGGATCTAGTCAAAGAGAACGAATGCACAAAGTCATTAGTAGAAAATTTTAGCTACGATGTTAAGTTAGATATTAAACAAATTCCAGATGAGTGGTTCAGATCAAAACGACAGGTAAATTCTTTTGTATTATATTTAATAACTAAGTAACACACAGCCGTTTTAAAGACAACACACGCTACGAAGATCACACTTTTCAGTACTGAAAATTATGTGCCGATGCACTTATAGCAAATTCACTTTACTGAAGGAAAAAAATTACTTTCCCTATTCGCATTATAGCAATTCGCTTTATATTTCAAAGCATATCTGTTTATAAAAATATTTCCGTTGCTTAGTTTTTCGGAGAAACGCGTAACGGCGTTTAGGACAATATTTTCTTAACGTAAATTGATATTCAATTAATAAAAATTAAAACGTCGCAAAATACCGCAGCTACAGACCGTCTCTTACGCGTTTCTTAAAAAACCAAGCTGAATTTGTTTAAAAGATGAGATATCAATTTTATTATTTCAGGTAGTGATGTCGGTAAACAATCCGCATCCAGATTTATTTCTAGTAGTAAAAATTGACAAAATCTTGCAAGGACACGTCAGCCAAGTATTAGAGCCGTATATGAAAGCCACAAAGGACCCTCGATTAGGCCTCAAAGTACACAAAACGGTTCAATCATACGCTAACCGGGTTGGAAACTATCGGATGCCTTTTGCTTGGGCTGCAAAACCTCTGTTTAAGTAAGTAATTCTCCATTACTTCAAATAATTCTCCATTAAGGTACCTACTTTTTAAATTTTTTCAAGGTACTGTATCACGGTAATTCATTATAATTAAGGTATTTAGGGCGAATAGATACTTACAGAGAAAGTATTTTGTAAATTGGGTATTTTGAAATGGCGGAATTACATTTGGTCGTTTACCCGCTCAAAATTCGGTCTAAGGATAGACTAAATTTTGAGCAGGTGTCGAATAAATTTATTTATTAATTGATAACGATGATGTCCATCTTCGGACAAGTTCTAATGTTCAAAGTAGCCCGAATTGAATTTATATATATAGGGTTACTTGTTATAGGCTCCAAATGTAAATAACTTGTCTTGTACGCGAATTAGGGTTCAATGAGTAAATTTCGCCATTAGTTTGTTATCTCGTTATAACATTTATGTTTGTTATGTTTACAGAATGTACAGCAATGATTTAGATACGACTCCGGAATTTCCCGCTATCTACCGTCAGGAGCCGAACAAAATGTCCGACGAGGACTTACTAAAAATACTCTCCGACTATCGAAAGCCCGAGAAACTCGCCAAGCTAGCCGTCATACCGGGCTGGCTCAGCGTCAACATACAACAGAGCGTGGAACAAATACCAAGTATGTATGTTACGTATTCTAGATATAGATGATGCCCGCGACTTCGTCCGCGTTGGTTAAGATTTTTCGATTCCCGCAGGAACTACTTAATTTTCCGGGATAAAAAGTCTATGTCCTTCCCCGGTATACAACCTTTCCCTGTACCAAATTTCATCCAAATCGGTTCAACAGATGGACTGTGAACCGTGCCGTGACCGTAGCCGATAGACAGATGGACAGACAGACAGAAACACTTTCGCATTTATAACATTAGTATGGATTTTAACTTTATTATACAAATATATTATTTATAAATGCTTTTGGCGGGCGTCTAGATGAGAAACGCGTGGAAGCCTGTTTGGTGGCGCGCTCTCGAAAGGGCATAATATTATGTCCAGCAATGACTTATACATTGGATTGAAAGGCTTTTGAATCGGAACGCCGTTCTACCGAAAGGAATCAGCAAAGATCTTTTTAAAAAGTCTTGGAGGCTTATAAAAAAGGCAACGAGAATGGCTTTCGTGTAGAACGCGCGCTATGCACGGTGCTTGAAATGTTCTAACCGCAGTCTAGCAATGAAACCGTAATACAACTGGAAAATCATTTGCAATTTGCATACTGGTTTCTTCAAGGTGTTGACTTTTTAATTAAGCTAAGAATACATACACTGTAGAGTTTTTTTGTTGGACATTAATTTAAAAGCCAACATTAATGTGCATCAACTTGCACTAATATTATTAGAACGTAAGGATTCCTTCTGCTTAAGGGAGAAACCCTATTAGCTCACTTATCCGATAGTTGCATTTGCCTCGAGAGTTTTAGCTGATTATGTCATTATTTTCCTACGCCTTTTCTTTAATTAAAATAAACCGTGTTTCTTGTTACGTAAAAATACGATTACCAATAGTAGTTCTTGCAACTGTGCTTTTTAACCGATAGTGTCGGCCAGTCAAAAGTGATTACGATTATCGCACTTAAGCCGTTCACGTACGGTGCCTGGTAGGCTGGCAAGTTAAATCGTTGCATAATCATTGTGAAAAAAAAATGTGTTTGTGTGTAATCCACACACAGCAGAAGTGAAACTTCTGAAAAGTAGCCTACGAGAGAATGAGATGCAGGCTAAATCCTATAAATGTTTGTCTCTTTTTCATGTCACTTTTTCGTTTCGTTGAATTTTCAAATCACAACTATTCTAAAAAAGTTTCACTTCAAAAAACTAATTTTTATAGTGATTTAGGACATCTCCTTTTTTAGATTGTATGACAAGCGCGTACGCAGCGTTAAAACCTTTCCCGCTACCACCTTCATCGCCGCTCACATTAGAGCTGGCGACGTTGAACCAAGAAGCGGAACAGCCGTACGCAGCGTACGTCCACCATTTGTATGTGCGGCCGCTGACTTTGAGTTTCGAGTCGCAGAAAATGTTTGTGCGAGCGAGGAATATCGCCTGCTCGATAGAACTCAAGGAGAGCGACGTGGGCGATGTAAAGCCGTTACAGGTGAGACTTCGACATATATTTTTTTATGAAGTATGTGTTACGCATACCGTAGCAGCTTGTTTTTTAGGAATATTAGGATTCCTAAAAAAACTGCTAAGGATTTCTAGTCGTGGTATTAAAGATAGGATAATATTTTTCTCAGATGCTATTTTGGTCCAATTAATATAATTTATTTTAACTACGTATACAAATAAGGTGTCGAAACTCAAAAATCTTTATTGTTATTTAGGATTCTATTCTTCTTCTTATTATTATTCTTTATTGTTATTTTGTATTCAAGTTCATTCATTTGGTACCCAAGCAGTAAAATTCTGTCCAATATGATACTTAAATGTTATTATAATGTTGCCAGGTTATATACGGGCGTATAGGCATGACGTCACAGTATCGCTGTTCGGTTCTGCACCACAACACAAACCCCAACTGGAGCGATGAGGCGAAGATCCGTCTACCGGCGACCATCACTCCGACTCATCACTTGTTGTTCACCTTTCATCACATCTCATGCGATCTCGCTAAAAAGAATGATACTAACGTAGAAACGTGTATAGGGTAAGTCATGTTTAGTCCTAAAATATTAAAGAAACGAAAGTAAAACAATTTACAAAAATTTACAAAAAAAAAAATACATCCAACAATGTTCGCCTCATATTGACCAATCAGTGGCCTCAGGTGTCGTTGATTTCGTCTTACAGTTTTTATGTGTTTGGGTGTGAGTCCGTATGACGTCATACCAAATTCAATATGGCGGATATGACAAAAATATGTCATGGAAAAACTGGTTGGTATATGTATCGAATATATATACATATATATAGATTAACTTTATGAGGCTTGTTTTAGTTTTTAAACTGGTTCTTAATTTGTTTAACAATACAAAAATTGTTTTAGATACGCATGGGTTCCATTATTGAAAAACGATAAATTCATAGATGAAATTATTAACTTACCCATTGCTACTCATTTGCCGTCTGGATATCTGTCTATTCAACCACTTGGGCTCGGGAAAGGAGTAAGTCCTACACAGTAATTGCATTTAATAAGTTATCTTAAATTCAGGTGATGACTTGATGTTACACAGGAGCTATAATCTGCCTGCTTGATATGTCTATCTATTTCTCCCAGAAGACACGTTGAAGATGTCTCTGAATAAGTTCAAAGTTAATGTAAAACGTAAACTCTTTGATAAATCTTATTACCATGTAAAGGATTACTTAAATGACAAGGAAGCTTCTCAATAATTTGCTCTAACAGCTCTGATAGTTACTTAGTTAAAATGATTTGTGAAATGGTGATAATAAAAAAAAACCCGGCTGAGTTTGTTGTGGGCTCTTCTCAGACCAGGGCGCGTTTGGAACCCTCGTAGATTTAGTTTTAAGGTGCTGGTTCAAGCGGTCACCAACTCAGTGGTGGGCGCGGCCTAAATATAGTCTGTCTCGTGTGGGAGCGTTTTGAACTTAGAGAGCGAGACAACCTCTTCTTTCAGAACAGTGCGGAACTATTGCACGCCCACAAATAATTAGAGCGAGAAAAACTGAGATTAAATGAGACAAGAACGAATTGTAAATACATGCTTTATTTTTGGTATATTGTAAAACATGATGCACCGCCATTGTCCTGACCGACTGATCTATATCAACACTCAACGCGCAGCCTAAACCGCTGACCACTAGGTTAGAAACTTGAAATTTTGTCAGTCAGTTCTTTTATGACGTAAGCACTCACAAAGATAGGATTTTTGAAAATTCCACAGCCAAGGGAGATGTAAGTTTGTGTGAAAGTACGCCCTTTTTCAAGTAATATCTATGAAAATAGGTAATTGAGGTTATGATCAAAAATGAAGATGTAAGTCTTTCACAATATTTGGAAATTTCATTCCTAAGGGGGTTAAATAGGGGATGAATGTTTGTACAGCAGTCCGTCATTTTTCTAGTTCAACAGGGCGACCGCGTATCTTTTGCATCAATCATTGATACATCGCAATCACCTCTGATTGGTTAACACTCTTCCACTATTGGACGAAATCCATTGACGCAGCAAGAATACCATAAATTCAGCCAATCGGAGGTGATTGCGATGCATCAATGATTGATGCAAAAGATACGCGGTCGCCCTGCTGGATAATATTATCAGTACGGATTATCACTACAGATATCTACCTATAAAGGTTGAAATAATTGGTAAACTGAAAAAAAAAACGCGGAGGACACGCTATGTCAATGTACTTAAATAAAGTTCTAGTTACTTACCTATCAAAAAGATTCCGCGCCTCGGTTCTGCTGGTGTGTGTTGCGTATTATACCTACCTATTAGTATTTTTGTAATTTGGTGGAAAACACAAAAAAAGAAATCGAAATTCCAGGTAGGTACACCTACCTATTATGAGTGTACAATCAAACCTCGAAAAATGCCGTAAGTTAGGGTGTGTCCAGATTATGTAACATAATATTATTTTCTTTGTCATCAAAACTTTTGTTGCTATATTTTATATACTAGTATTTTATATATTCATGACCACATTGTACAATCTAAAATAGGTTACCTAAGATGGGTAAATAAAATAACTCATTTTTTTCAACTATGCACGTTGCACATTTATTTGTACCTATTTTGTTCAACAAGAGAGCAAAGATCGGTTTAGTTGCGATTGCTGAGGTTCTGAATTTGAAGCCTGAGCTACAGGTACGGCAGTACCTACTATAGACTATAATAATAAGTAAATAAACTAAAAGTACGACAAGTACTATAAGTAATAAATGACTTGAACTTGAATTTATACGTAGTATACACTAGGTGATGCCTGCGACTTCGGTCGCGATAGTGAAGTTTTTAGGGTTCCGTACCCAAAGGGTAAAAACGGGACCCTATTACTATGACTACGCTGTCTGTCTGTCTGTCTGTCTGTCTGTCTGTCTCCAGGATGTATCTCATAGACCGTGATAGCTAGAAAGCTGAAATTTTCAGAAATGATGTATTTCCGTTGCCGCTATAACAACAAATACTAAAAATTAAAAAAATATATATATTAAGGGGGGTCCCCATACAATAAACGTGTTTTTGTCGTATTTTTTTAATAATTTAAAACTTACTACATGTTTGTACGGAACCCTCGGTGCGCGAGTCCGACTCGCACTTGGCTGGTTTTTTTATTCCCGCGGAACTCGTTAGCTTTCCGGAATAAAAGGTGGCCTATGTACTTTTATTGGTTAACAAACTTCAATCAATCCAAACTTTCGCATTTATAATATTAAATTTAAATATTGATTATGTACACATAAGCTATCATATTAAATATAAGTTACTCGATATCATGTTATGATTATTAGTTCTTCGCTCGTTCATATTATATTATCTGCTCCGGGCGCGGTGCAATATATGACAGGCAATGGATGGTATAGTAGTAGTGGACCAAACAATAATTAGTATGAATTACTGAAAGAATAAAAGAAAGAAGAAGGCAGGAATGATTCTGTCAGGAGCGGAACGTGTGCTCGACCGAGACAATAGGAAGATCTTCCTCCGAGCCGGCGGTATGCTCGGGGACCCAGATATATATAGTGCATTTCTGATTAAATTTCGTTATCGTGACTCAGGCGGCGGGACTTGATTGGCTGAGGTATGTACTTTGTTCGAGCTCTGACATTACATCATACATACATTACATCATGGAATTAGAGAGCGCCATCTATTATCATGTGGTGACCCTACAATTCTATTAATGCTAATATGTAAATACTTAGTTTAAATTGAATTAAGTTTGAAATATGTTGCAATTTTGGTAATGATTGTATCTAATTTCAATTCGGTCTATAGTTATTCTATAGCTCTACGTTATTACTAAGGTATATATTGCTACACGAAGGCAGGAAACTCGTGTAAATAATACACACAGATGATGCTTCGTATAGTATAATTCCACGTTCGGTTATTTCATGTGTTATTAAATACATATAATGCGATTTAGTTAACCCGAAACACCAATCACAATTACTGATACAGATAAAGAATGACTCAAGTACCGCCAAGCGATCTTATTTATAGAAGACACATTTAGTTTATTGACGTTTTTGTCATGATATTATATTTCTTGATTCAATTTAAAGTCAAATGAGCTCTTATTATTCATAAACGCTAACAATATATACTAGTATTTCGCCCTGTGCGCGAGCTGCTAAAGCAGCTCACGGGATGTGGTTAGACTTACAAGTAGTACAGACTTGCAGTCACTTCAATATTCACCATATATTTTCTATGGGAAAATAAATTACGCCATCTTGAATTTTTTTCCTGTTCATCAAGTAGACCAGGTCCTGATCATATTTTGCCAAAAAACCACTCTGTAATCTTTTATACTTTCTGAGATAGACTCCAAATAAATTTGTATGGCAGCCATCTTATCTGTGCTACATGTAGTGACTCATATTTTGTATATGTCACCGTAAGATTGCAAGAATCGTTAGATTGTGATCCAACTAGCGATATTGTAAACTGTCGACAGATTGTGAACCGTTCAATGTTGCGAGTGTCAATTTTTGAAATATTCGTTGTATTTACGTTTTCTTGTCTCTTTCTTGTAGGTTAGGTTAGGGTTCGACATAAATAATCAGGTAGTTGGTACCTGATTATTAGGTTTAGGTTTAGGTTTTATCGGGTTCATATACCTAACAGATTACAATCTACCGAAAAATAATGCGTTAAATTGTAATCTGTCGACAGTTTACTATATCGCTAGTTAGATTACAATCCAACGGCCTTTGAAATCTTTCGGTGACATATATAAAAGCGAACTGTACCTACTACCGAGACAAAATCATTTGCCTGCGGGAAAACAACCACAAAAATTTTAGAGTGTACAGATAGACCACCTAGTAGTAAAGGTCTGTGAGGTAGACTATCGGTATCGACTAAGCACTGAGTCACTGTGACGCAGCGACGTCACAATAGCGCAATCATTACACTACAGGCAATAAGAAAACCATAAGTAAAAAAAATAGTTCTTAATATTTAACGTTAATTTTTAATTCTATTTTATTAAAATAATTACCTCATTAAATTGAATCTTCGATAAATAAAAATAACCTTATTAAATTATCTCCGAAAAATAAAAAGTTACTTGTTATATAATTTTATAACATGTTGTTAAATCTGGTCTCACCCTTAGGTCACATTTTGTTTCGGATTAGGTATCGCAGACCGAGCGAAGCGTAAACTGATGTAGGTATCTACCTACTCCGAATAGAGTTGTAAACTTTTAACATGATACCTACTTATGGATAATTATATCTCTTCTATCAATTATTTTTAAATAGGTACCTACCTACCTGCAAATAATTTTGTATTCTTTTGGTATAGATATCTACCTACTGATGCTGCTTTGCGACTTGCGGTAGAGTCGAGTCAAGAGCGGTTACGTTATTACGTTGTAAGTACCGCTCTTAGATAGGTAGGTATAATAGGTATTTACTTAGATGGTTTTTAGTAAAAACTACCGTTAGTTTAATGGCGACTGTCAAAATTTTCAGCTATTTGTATGACTGTGGAACCCTACCGTATGCGTGTTCTGACACACACTTGACCTCATTTTAACATTTTGGTACGGAACCCCTAAAAACACGAAATCACGCGCGTTGATTGGATTTCGTAGTAGGTAAAGTGTTACGAAGTATCTACTATCTAATGTACCAGGTAATAACCTAGGTAGGTACCTATAGTAGATACCTACTTCGTAACATTTTGTGCCAAAATAATTTTTATAATTTAATTAGGTTGCAACGTTACGTAACAAGGTAGGTAGGTATATACCTAAGTATAGGATTTTAATAGAATTGCAGTAGTAGGTAGGCTAGGCTTATGAAGTTGCTAGCTGATGCCCGCGACTTCGTCTGCATGAAATAAGTTTTTTTATTCCCACGGGAACTCCTTAATTTTCCGGGATAAAAAGTAGCCTCCAGGCACACGAGTATGTACACGTACTCTGTGCTCCAGGTCCTCAACTACCTATGCCTATCCAAAAAATCAAGTCGATCCGTTGCTTTGTTGCAGCGTGATTGAAAGACAAACCAACAAACAAACACACTTTCGTGTACAATTTATAATATTAGTAAGTATAGTAGGTATAGTAAGTGAAACCGGGGAAGGTAAAAAAGGTACAATACGCATTATTATCATCAGCTGTTTCTTTATTCTTTTCGAGTATTCGTCGACCTTTACCTCGCTTTTTGCGTTTACGACTTGCAAACATTCGACTTTTATTTCCGTAACGTGGATCTCTAGCGGTCGGCTCTACAATGCAATAGAATGACACTATTTATTAAATTACATTAAGCAAGGTAAGTAGGCAAGGTAGGCATGATTACGACGTAGGCATGACGTACCTACGATTTATTTAAAAATGATATCTGATAGGTATAATCACTTAGGTAGGTACTCATTGTTGGTATTGATGAAAGATAAACACTTTACAAGTTCAATCCAATACACACACCTACACACATAAAAACTAATAAACTTAGATGCACAAAACAAAACAAATCAAAACAAAAACTCGCAGCACGAACAAATAGGATTTGAGATTCGCAATTGACCCACTGAAGTAATTATTATTATTGATTATTGATCCCGTCCGTCGTCGTCGATGCACTGGCCGCCGGCGGCCGCCCGCGCCGTCGTCGCGTCGCGTCGGCGGTATTCGGGAATCGTTCGCTTTCCCTCCCCGCACCACCACCCCGCGAAGGAGGCCGGGCGACGCAAATTCACTTGAGATACATGATTTTTTTACCAAAAGCGGCGAAGTAAAAAATCCCAAATCAGCGTTTGGAATTGTCCTATTTTTTTCACAAATATGCATTATTTTAAAACCAAACTAGACATTCGAAATTATTATGAAATAAAGTATGCTTCATGACAGTTTTTGTAGCAAATTTGTAGTTTCTAATATAGTTTATTTACGCACGAAGTTCCCTGAAAATTTGCCCTAAAATGGCGGTGTTTGAGGGGTCATAACTTTCAAAATATATACATACAATCTTACTTTCATTATTAGGTTCAGTCATAGATAATGAGGAGAAGAATCGATATCAGGCATAATTTTGAAATCTAGAACAACCACGAATAGAATAATAGGTACAATTCGTTTGTATGGAGAAATGTTCGTGAACCCTGCTCTTAAGATACCGTTACTGATCATGTATTTTATAAATAAGTGGACGTCAATATGTGTAGTAGATCTACCTAAATTGAATAAAACATTATTTGATTGATTGATTGATATTGGAAATCGTGCCTTCCTTTCGAATTATAGCTATTAATATTCCAATAAAAATAATAAAAATGAGTGACGTCAGCAGTCGCCACGACTGAAGCAAAGCTTTTACGGATTTTCCGGTGAATTTTATTATACCTAATAATAATTTAACATTGACGGTTACGTATTTTCTTTGTTTACTCTCCGGCGGACGATTTTCGCTTCTATACTAAGAGAAAACGATATCATACACTCTGTTCTTAAAACCCTATGTTTGTGCCTTTCAGAATACAGGCCCAGAAGTAGTATGGGTGGAAGGTGAAAAACCTTTATTCCGATGTCAACTGGTCCTAGATTCGACTGTCGCAACCCGGGATGTGCATTTGCATAACCTATTCGCGCAAATTGAACGGCTCATCAAAACCAGCTCACCCCCAACCTCGCCCAGCCCGCCGCCGTGGCATGACGTGTGTAACGCCCTTAAAGCCGCACACGCTATCAACTTGAGCTCACTTGTCGCGTTCTTGCCTACGATACTCAACCAGCTCTTTGATCTCATGGTAAGTTTTTATCCAACCTCCAACCCAAACAGAGACCTCATCTCTTCTCTCGCTTTGCTCAGCTCGCCGCTGTATATGACGTGTGAAACGCTCTTAAAGCCGGACACGCTATCAACTTGAGCTCACATGTCGCGTTCCTGCCTACGATACTCAACCAACTCTTTGATTTCATGGTAAGTTTCTATCCAACCTCCAACCCAAACAGAGAGCTCATGTCGTCTACGCCTCGCCCAGCCCGCTTTATATGACGTCAAGAATAAAGAATTCTATTCTATCATACTTGAGGCCATTTATCATTTTCCTGCATAAAATGTTTAACCAGCTCTTTGATTGCACGTTAAGTTTCGGATCTTCTCTTATCAGCAACAGTTATAAAAAGTTGAAGAATTAATCTTGTTCATATCTATAAAGTGCACTCAATCAAATGCATATTTCACATTATTGTAACTTTACATAATTTGACATTATATTATTTTCCGTTTTAGACAATCGAAAAGGGTTACACGCAGGATATGGGATTTCAAGTGGTGAAATTAATCGTGCATTTTGTGCACCTAATACACGATTACGGGAGAAAGGATCTACTCGACAGCTATGTCAAGGTATGGTATTGGTAAACCACGTGGGCCGTGGCTAGGCTAAAATTTGACAGCTATAATTTAATGATCGCCATATCAGTCGGCTCCTACTCGTGTCGTTACTCTTTAATAAAATATGAAAGTTTTAATTTTCACTTACTAAACTAGAAATGCTAACAATAAACAATCATCGGTGGAGTGATGGGCGATTTATTCGACAACTATTGGGTTATTCCTAGTTATCATCTCTCAATACCAATTGAACAATTATTGAAACACAATTGATTTCGATTCAGAATTGTCCCAAGGGCCAATTGTCTAAGGAAATCGTTATCATTAAACATCGTAGCCTAAAAACGTCTGACTCGAACTGTTTAAGGAGCTCATACATGCTTTTCGACAAGCAGGCAACTATGGACTCCTTCAACAGGTCGAATTATACGGTTGACAAACGATTACGATTTCCTTACAAAATCGTGGGCAGATGCAGATCGTTTGATTCGATTGTTTTTATTTTTGCAACAGTCGCCTATATCACTAAATTGGTGTCTTAGTTCCAGAACATTATTTTGTCCAGAATTACCGTATTATACATTTAATTCAATGGATCAATTGAGTAATGTTATCATTTTACTCCGGTCTAGTACGTGTTCAGCTGTGTGGAGTTCAAGCTGCACACAGTGCTGACGGCGCCGCTACATTTGTTCGTGGAGCCGAACCAACAGGACTTCCTGCTGTGCCACAAGTTTATGCAGTACTCCAGCTTCTTCTTTGACATCATTGTCAAGAGCATGGCCCAGTATTTGATCAACACTGGCCGGATTAAGGTCAGTTGGATTGATTGTCAGACAAAACTTTCATAATTTTAAAAGTGGTACTTAAAGTTTTTTTGGATAAAATTGTTGATAACAGCGTAGAATCCCTAAATTAAATCGACAAGTCTGTAAATGGTGTGATCCTTAAAGATTTTCCCTGCAGTAACACCAAGTTGCGACTAAATTCTTAACACTTCACGGAATTTGGATCGGCATACTAGTGTAACGTCATGACAAATCCACTATGGCGGGTTAGACTAACAAACAAATCCAGTAAAAAATTTAAAAGTTTCACACAAAGGTTTCATTTTGTCGATTTAGAGAACTTTTTTTCTAGAAAAGAAAAAGAACAGAACCCCCCTGTTCTTTTTCTTTTCTACAAAAAAAACTGCAATAGCATAATACTATTATTTCAAAATGACAGTTCACATACCTTGACCCTAAAATAAGGCTTATAATGATAAAACACGAACAACAAAATAAAACAGTATGCGCCCTGATGTAACTTTTGGAGTTATTATAAAAGGTTAATTTTATGGCGGAAAGTAACCATAAGTCTGGTCGAAAGTTAGTCATAATTCTCACAAGACACATCTGTTTCAGATGTCTCGGAATGAGAGGTTTAATAGTGACCTAATGGATAACATTGACAATTTGGTCACCGCTGTTGAACCTTCGTATATATTGCAGCAGCCAATGCAGACACATATTTTCAACAAAAATCTTGCGGTATTCCTTAAAGTGAGTGTTCCATTTTGTGTAAATTTTGTTCTTTTTGAGTTTTCTAAAAGTGTTTCGGCTATAGTTCTTTTCCAAAAAAAATATTGTATTCTTTTGGTACAATTATTGCGCAAATTAAGCGTGATACAGAGAGTTAAAGTTCTACATGCTCACTAAATTACGAGATAATTATTGTCGATAAATAACGCATATTATGGTAACCAGTGTTGTAAGTTATTTGATTGGTATTTGTTATTTCTTGGTAAAAATAATAATAAAACTCAAGCCGCTAGGTATTTAGTATACAAAATAGGCATCAACATTAAAATTATAACTATTTTTTCTGAAATCTCTTCCAGTCTTGCCTTTCATTCATGGACAGAGGTTTTATATTTCGACAAGTGAAGAAATATTTGGAGAAATTCAAAACGTGCGATCCGAAAGCATTGTTCGATTTCAAATTCACATTCCTACAAACTATTTGTTCGCACGAGCACTATGTTCCTTTCAACTTGCCACTGCAGGCAAACAAATTAGCCAAAGATTCTGATGAAGGTAAGGCGTGAGTATTTATACAGAAGTGGTTAATGGCGGAGGCATGGACACGTTATAATCGACACATTTCTCTTCTGTATATCTTACGAGTAACAACTCATCTATACTATTTATATTTATTTATCAAATCAAATTCAAATAAATATTATAAATGCGAAAGTTTGGATGGATGGATGTATGGATGTTTGTTACTCAATCACGCGCCAACGGCTGAACGGATCTGGCTGAAATTTGGCACTAAGATATAATATAGTCTGGAATAGCACATAGGCTACTTTTTATCCCGGAAAATTAAGGAGTTCCCGCGGGAACCAAAGAATCTTAATCCACGCGGATGTAGTCGCGGGCATCAGCTAGTAACTTTATAGCGCCACATCTCTGCCATTAACCACTTTTGTATCTAATGTTATGAAATATTAATTATTTAAAAATATCTTAATGAATTATTCTGATTTTTCCTCAGAGCCTATGAAGTTAAGACTGACTGAAGAATTTATAATGAGGCATTTCCTTGCTGGAATTCTTCTTAAACAGGTGATTTGAAACACTCGTATTTTTCGTATCACGAAAGAAGTCTCGCGGCGATTACTGGACCTAAATTACATTTAACTTGTTTACAGTCCCACAAACTTATCGGACACGGTAGCCAAAATTGGAACTAATTTTTTAGTCTGTTTAGTTTTTGATTTTATTTAAAGTCGGGTTTGTTCGAACACTTATAACTCTAGAACGGCTGAAAGGATCTGGATGAAATTTTTCACAGGGATAGACTATAGTCTGGAATAACACATAAGCTACATTTATCCCGGAAAATTAAAGAGTTCCCGCGGGAACCAAAAAACCTCAATCCTCGCGGACGAAGTCGCGGGCATCAGCTAGTTTTTCATAGATTCACCGGGTCAGATAAGTTTGTCAGATAGTCGGCTGAAGACTGTTAATTTCCTATGTTTATAAATCCGAATTCAATAAAAAGATTTTTTAATTTGACAAAGGTAGAACAATCACTACGCGAAGCGCCTCAAAAACGTCGTTGCGCGCTTGGCGTGCTCCGTAACTTGCTCACTAAGCACGAGCACGACGACCGATACCGCACCAAGCAAACCCGGGCGCGACTCGCGCAGCTCTATGCGCCTTGGCTTAATATTGTACTTGGTAAGTGCTCCTATTTATAGCTGGGCTAGCTGATGCCCGCGACTTCGCCTACGTGGAATAGGTTTATTTAATTAGTTCCCACGGGAACCCCTTAATTTTCCAGGATAAAAACTTTCGCATGTGTGAAGTAGTATGATAAATATAACGCGTGTCATTTAATAAACTTATTGAAAAGAGCATGGTGTGTGAGTGAGATGGAATTATCGACGCCGTTTTTTTTTTATTGGCACGTTTTACGACACGATTCCAATCGACGTCGACTTTCTACTCCTAACGCTGTCCATTTCTCTGAGCAGTGTTATGAAAGGGATAGCAATATTTAGAGATGTTTACAACAAAATAAGCCAAAACGTTAGATATTCTACAAGTGCTTCCATGTGCAATTCTTGAACCTTTGAAAAAACTTAGCAATCGTAAATTATTAACTGATGCATGTGTATGGGTGTTCGTAACAACTTATAACTATTACAGATAACGCACATCGTCTCGTAACTAAAACCCTTGCCAGTCCAGTGCTAGAGAACGGATATGATAAAGTGGACGGTGATGCGACCACACACATCGCACTAAATAGCACTCAGAAAGACGTAGCATCCGCGAATAGCACGCCACGCAGAAACAGGCTGACTTTGCACTTTGACCACACGTCAATACGAAACTCAGCACACTTTAAAGAACCTCCAAATATCACTAACGCCATGTACGGAAAAGGTAAGGTCTTCTGATCAACGTTTTCGGGTGCGGTTTTGCAATATTAATCGAAAATGTTGACGTGGTAATATCTACTCGTATTGTCCTTGTCATCTTTACTACAATTTCTACATTACGCTGGTGTTAGTATAATGTTCTAAAATTATTGAGTACCTAGGTACGATGATCGTTCGCATAATGCTCATGTCAACAACAGTAGATATTAAAACGTTTACAACTTAACGCTGTGATACTTTAATACCAAAATAACCTATTTGGAAAAAGATTTTTTTGGCAACAGGGACTCGAAATTTTCCGACTGGGGAATTATTATGTTAAATATTATTAAGAGAATTATGTATCGCGTTACTCTCGACAGCTGTCCGTAACCTTTCTTATTTGAGTGGGTTATTTTCGGTGACATAATGCGTTCCGTTTTGTATCGTTTTTATGTGTTTGTATGTGATTGACGTGAATTGGTGGTAGTGGTGGCTTCAACGACACTTGTGTTTGTAGATAACGCAAATACCATGTCGCAAAGCTCTCTAGAGTCTGTGTCGACGATGTCGGGTGGCGACTCGTTACCGAGGAACACACGCTTAGATATGAGCGAGATCGGTGACCAGGTCAACAGGTAAACATTGCAAAGATTTATATTGTTTTCAGTAGAATTTCCATTCCGAACCTGTAGAGTTACTATACCTTATTAAAAAGCTAATAGGCTACTTAGCTGTTTCTAACTTTGTTAATTTAAAATACCTTATTGCATTTGTGAATTAAGTTAACGGGAGGTGTTAAGCGTGTGCCTAAATATGGGAAAACCAACAACAAGGAAACAAACAACCTATTCCAATCGACTATCCACACTCATAATAAAAATTGTGTATACGAGTGTTTTCTAAAAAAATGGATTCCACACTTTACCTAAAAAAACTCACAACAAACGACGATGAAAGACGGCTTACTAGATTGGCATGCTTACTTCTTTTTTAATCCTGCTTACTGTGTCATTAACAATGTTTTGTACTGTGATGTTTTGTGACGTGCCGTGTTGTCCAGATTTGGGGTGATGTCCGCGGAGGAGGTGCGCGATGTGCTGCTGTGTTTCCTGTTCGTGCTGAAGTACCTTAACGAAGACCGCCTCCTGGACTGGTGGCGCACGCACTCGCAGGCGCAACAACACGCCTTCTTCCATGTTCTAGAGTGAGTGATGCCGCATCCGTCTAGTCGCTAGTGTTGCCAGAGTCGGTGTGATGTCGCGGAGGAGGTGCGCGAAGTGCTGATGTGCTTCCAGTACATGCTGAATAGACTAAGGGATAGTTGTACTTTTGGTAACTATCGGTAGGAAGGCTAATTCAGTATTTGGTGGGTGTAGGGCTCTCCACTTATCGCCCCTCAAAGACGCATTATGGTTACCAAAAATAAATTGCTTGCATAATATTAAAGTATGCAGGCAGACTGGCAGTGTTCCCAGTACTGAATCAACCTTCCTAGCGATAGTTACCAGCTATCTACAGCTATCTTTCATAATAGAAGTACGTGAACGAGGGCAGCCTCGTGGACTGGTGCCGCACGCCTTCTGCTATGTTCTAGAATGAGTTCATTGTGCTTCGGTCTTTCGCAAGTCTATTTTTGCAGTTAATGTCCCCATCACAAACGTCAGTAAGCTTCGTTTACAAAACTTCGTCCTATCCATTTCCATACAGTTCAGCCCAGTCCGGTCCAATCTAGTCGGGTCAATATGTCCTGTTCAGCCACATGTTCAATACGGAGAAGTCAAGTAAAATAAGAATTACTATCACTTATGCAAATGTTAGTTATGAAGTTACTCACGTACGCTATTTACGTAAAAAAATACAAGTGTTGTCGTGGCCTTGGAGTAATTAACGGTTTTCTGACGTTCTATTTCCCTGCAGTGGAGTCCACACGTCATCAAATAAGACTCACTTCAAAACGTATTCATAATTTTTGTTGCAGAATATGCGCAGAGCAATTTCAATACGTAGGCCGGAAGAAGATCCTCTCAGATTTGCGAGTGCCATCGCCGGATTGTAACGGCAAGCCCAAGCCAATGAAAGCCAGGACCTTGCCAGCTAGGATGAGTCCGCCGGACTTCTCCAAGGAACCGCCTATTATCGTCGAGAAGAATAATACCGTGAACAGGGAAAATCTAGTCAATACGTCTGTAACTACTGGTCAGTTTTAACTTTAAGTTTACGTAATTTCAACCCTTTAGTTTTTTTTAAATTGACTACTAAGTGATTACGTGAAGTCTAATGCGCCTGTATCCTTCGTTTAAAGTTACGTTACCGGTTTTACGTTATTAGTGCTATTGTAATTCCTATTCAGAAGGAATTAATTCTCTTCAGAAAAACAAAAGAATCGAACTTTTGTCATAGAAAAGTTTCTTATGTTTCTTTATTATTTAAGGTTATGTTTTTCCTTGACAGAATTAGAAATGATGTCAGAACACGCGGTGTTATCCGCTGGTTGCCTGGCAACGGAGGTCGGTCTCACGATCATAGACCGAGCGTGTCTGTTCATGAGGCACTTCGGCGTGGCGGAGGGCGTGGCGGCCAGGCCTTACCTGAAGCTGCTGATGTATCCGCAGAGTGATACGCTGTATAAACACCTATTTGCCGCACTCCGCGCGTACATCAACCAGTATTCCGAAACTTTATTTGAAGGTATGTATCTTAAAAACATGAAAACCGACAAAATTTAAATTTGAATGTACATATTCCATTGGTCAAAAATATAAATGACAGAAAATTTATGTAAGGATTTAGTTTTGGTTCTGCATAGACACTTAACGACGCTACGCTTTTTCTATTGATTTTACACAAACCGCAGTCCCATAGTTTTGTCACAGACAGAAGAAATTCATACAGTCGGTCGATGGAAACGTAACAGAGCAATCCTCCAGTGTCATAGAGGCTGCAGAGATGCATGTTTTTACGCTGTAGCTCCGTTCTCTTATCTTTTACTTAATCTTTGATCAAAGGTCCAAATGAAAACTAGATGTCTACCCCATTGTGTACACACACAAAACAGCTTGGTCCCATCTGCCCCGCTAACTCCGCCCCGCATTTTTTACTTCCCTTGACATTTTCAGTCCCATCCAATTCCTGCATTTAGGAAATTCTTCGTGATTTCCTAAACTTTTAGGAATGTTTGACATCAAGAAGCATTTGGTAATATTTGATCTGCACCTTTACATACCTAGTCGAAATTCAGCAGAAACGTATGAAGTGTTTTTTTTCTAAATCGAATCGCTGGGGTATGGGGAATGCCTTTCTGGCTTCCGTTTCCCCTCCTCTTTTTAAATAGGTACCTTCAAATCAAGAGAAAATAGGCATCTTCTAAGCAAGCGTGCTGCACCTTAGGCTGCAACTTGGAAGCAGGTCTGATTGCAGCCAAGTGCTAGCCTATAAATTTATATTACAAAAAAAATATTCATCATTTTAAAACTATCTGTGGCAGGTGGCAGCACGCTCTGTGCCGGTATAGTGGGCTCAGTGGTGAAGCTGTGTGAAGCGCGGGCCTCGTGGCTGAGGCGGGAGGCGGCGGCCGCTTTGTATCTGCTGATGCGAGCCAACTTCCAACACGGCACCGGAGGAAACCTTACCAGAGTCCATCTGCAGGTCAGTTAAAACATCCTACCTTGGGTAGTTGTACCCAACAACTACCTTTTTATGTACCCTAAATGAAATAGTTATTAAATTAAACTAGATGATGCTCGCGACTTTGTCCGCGCGGATTAAGTTTTTTTGATTCCCGGGGGAACTCCTTAATTTTCCGGGATAAAATAACAAGACAAGTAGCCTATGTCCTTCTTCGGGATGTAACTACTCCTATAACAAATTTCATCAAAATAGGTTGAAAAGATGGGCTGTTAAAGCGTAGCAGACTTTTGACTCTTTGACGACCTCCCTGACACAGTGAAGAGCACTGTGGTATCATATAGGAGGTTACAGTCTCGATTCCCGCAGGTGCAATTTGGGAATTTATAATTTCGAAATTGTCTGGTCTGGTGGTCGATATCAAACCAGCAAAGACGTTCCGTAAATCGATTAAGCGTTTCATTAGGATACTGAGTAGGAACCGATTAGGGATATTGGTATAACTGACAACTTTATATAATACTATATGTGTGTAATAGGCATTCTATTTCAATTTAGGTCATATCACAGTAACTTATTTTTTTTAACGAAATAATGCGACTCTTCTCTGGTTTTGAACAGTTATTATGATTGATTGTCTTGCATAAAGATATATTATGAGTATAGTGTATTGCATAAAATTATAATTAGTGTTGCAAAAGTCGATTTCCATCGTTATTAGCGGAAAACAATATCTTATTTTGCCTGTATGTTATCTACACAGGTTATCATAGCGGTGTCAAAACTGCAGGACAGTTCCACAGCGCTGAACTGCAAACGTTTCCAAGAGTCGCTCTCTGTGATCAACTGCTTCGCCACCGGCGATAAAGCTATGAAAGGAACAGGTAAGTTTGTATGTTTAGGTGATGCAGATCTTGTTATAATAAGCAGATATGAAAAGCTTAAAGCCTTAAAGCTTTAAAAACTTGTTATAATTCGCCTCGCGAGAAATACTCCCGGATGTCTGGCATTTGTAGTTTAATTAGCGTTACTCGTTATTTGTTAAACATCTTCATTGTTGAAAAACTTTATAAAGTAAATCCAATACTTTTATTGAATCTATCAATCATGGTATTGTAATCAATTAATTTCAATATTCTTTGAATTCAATTGTGTAATCATTTTGAAGATCAATAATACTCTGTCCACATGAATTTTGAAAACATATGCCAAGTATACGGACTGCAAATGTAATGTATTTAATACTAGCTGATGCCCGATACTTCGTCCACGCGGTTTAAGTTTTTTGATTCCCTTGGGAATTCCTTAATTTTCCGGGATAAAAGGTAGCCTATGTCACTCTCCAGGTCCTCAACTAAACCCATGCCAAAAATCACGTTGATCCGTAGCTCTGTTGCGGCGTGATTGAAGGACAAACCAACAAACAAACACACTTTCGCGTTTATAATATTAGTATGATTTATCGGGTTCGCTGTCTTTATTTATTAATTAACATTTGATGGCACCTACCGTAGTAACGTGATGAGGCTTTACAATTACCGTTTCCATTACGCAGGTTTATCGAGTGAAGTGGCAGAGCTAATGCGGCGCGTACGCACGGTAGTGGGCGCGCGGGCGCGGCTCGCGGGCGTAGGCGGCAGTGCAGGCGCTGGTTGGTGGACTCTAATATTATCTCTGTCTATTTCTATACCTACACAGGATTTAATAAATCGATGACTAACCAGCAACATACTCAATTTAACTCATGCATTTTATACCCATTAAAGTCTAGCTACCTGAGTAAAAATATGTACCATGATTTACCCTTAGTACAACGAATAGCATTTTCAAGTCAAAGAATATTTGAGATTATTCGTCTCTATTTCTCAGAGGTATGGAGTCTGGCATACTGGAAGCCCCGCCATTCATTTTATTTAATAATAATTATGTCGCGTCGCTCAATGACATTTGTGTATTTGGATTGGAATTCAGACGTTATACAATTGGGTGTTTGACAAATAGTCAAGTAAATGAATTTTTAGTAATTATTTAATAGAACATCTCCCAAAAGTAGTAAAATCCACGTCCCCTGTTAGTTTTGTGTTGAAAAACTATTAAAAAAGTCCGTCGAATTTTAATGACGTCACTATTCAATATTTTATACAAAATCCCATACTAAGCATGCGTTTTGACGTTTGAAATAAGTTGCTGATTTGACTAGTTGTTAAATACCCAAATTTCATTGTATGATGCGATTTTGAAAAAAAAACTTAACTTGGCGGATCGTCAACTATGTAACGAAAGTTTTCAAACCACCAGTCATGTTCCCAATGTTGTGTAGGCGCCGGCAGCGTACACCTAGCGGAGTTGCAGCACGCGCTGGCCGCGTCGTGTCGCGCGACGCCGCGCCTGCGACACGCGTGGCTCGCAACACTCGCCGACCACAACGCGAGACAAGGCGACCACGACGAGGTAGGTTTTTTTTTATCCACTATAAGTTAGCCACCGACCTCACCTGATGGTAAGTGATGATGCAGTCTAAGATGGTAGCGGGCTAACCTGCTAGGGGCATAGCAGTTATATTAAACCCATACCCCTATTCGGTTTCTACACGACATCGTACCGGAACGCTAAATAGCTTGGTGGCACGTCTTTGCCGGTGGGGTGGTAACTAGCTACGACCGAAGCCTCCCACCAGGTAAACCCAGTGTACAAGTAAAATGGCCATGACGCACAGACAGACAATCGGGGTGATCAATTAATAAGCTTTCCTTGTTTTATTACGATCCTTAAACAGCATTTTTCTTGCTCCAGCGAAAGCGAAGCGTTTCGTCAAACTGCGCTAAGGTTTTTAATGACCATTTTGATTCCCGGGGCACTCCTTAATTTTCCGGGGTAGCCTATGTCCTTTCGCGTGATGTAACCTACCGATATACCAAATTTCATCTAAATCGGTTGAATAGAAGGGCCTTGAGCCGATGTATGGCTGGTTTACAAAGATTCCACATCAAACTTGGCTATTGTATAGTGCCATTGATTCTCTGCATAATGGTTAAAACTTAAAACCACATAAAATATCTTTTAGCATTAGCAATCATTTGCAGGCCATGTGTTGTCAGCTGCACATAGCGGCGCTTATGGCGGAGTATTTGAAGCTGCGCGGCACACAGGCGTGGGGCGCTGAGACCTTCGCAGATATCTCCACGAACATTCCGCGGGATGAGACCGGGCTCAAAATAGATGAAGGTAAGTACAGGAAAAAAATTGGCAGTCATAGAGATTGCCGATAGAAGGAAAACATTTTTTTTACTGGTCTGGTAAACTGGTCTTATACAAAAAAATATAAACCTTAACACTAAGGCATTAAAGTTTAATTTCGAATGTAGTATATTTACTAGCTGATGCCCGCGACTACGTCCGCGTGGAATGAGGTTTTTTGGTTCCCGCGGGAACTTCTTAATTTTCCGGGATAAAAAGTAGCCTATGTGCTATTCCAGACTATAATCTATCTCTGTGCCAAATTTCATCCAGATCCGTTCAGCCGTTGCGGCGTGATTGAGTAACAAACATCCATCCATACATCCATCCAAACTTTCTCATTTATAATATTTATTTGATATTTAAGACCTTTTGTCTTCGTAACAATGCGAGCATGTCGGTCACGGTCACGCGAATCCACAATTTTACCCCCTATCAAAAAGTGCTCAACGCGGCTAAAGGAGTTTTCACTTCAAAACTTAAGGGAGGATTCATGTTAGGCCATAGACCAGCGGGGCTAAGTAAATATAGAATGTTTGGTATGCTAAACATAAAGGTAAAAATTATAGATATCTCCAAAAAGTTTTATTGAAATTTCAAATAATAGCTACAAACGTCTATAAACTTAATACCACAGCGTTGTTAATTACTAGTCGATATTTTTGTGCATATCGGTAACTGTGCCATTTTTCTTTGTCCTTCAAAAAATATCAAGTTTATTTGTAATTTATTAAAACGCGCTCTAATAAAACAGAAGTATTAATTATATGTACAAATGTGATTCTTCCAGAGAAAATACAGGTACACTTCTTTGTGTGTGACACGTTTTGATACCTAAACACTAACACTAAACACACTCTTTGGGTATGTTACGTCGTAGGAACTATCGTGCAGTCTGCTTTGTAGTCGTACGACACGATATATTTCGTGATGTCGGTGAAAGTGTCCAGCGGACACAGTGCGTTGCAGCCGGGCACCTCCATTAAACGAGGCTCCGCTGAGTCGTCATCCCAGTAGTAAATCTTAAAAAAAATACAGTAGGTATTAAAGATTAACATACAATGCGTAAAGTATGGGCTATCGAAATCTAGTATGGTACGGAGGTATGGCGGCATCACAAAATTTGCAAAACATGGCAGCTGCTGGCCTCTAGATTTGTTTATTTGATCCTTGCTCAGCACAACAGATGATATCGTCAAAATTGACGTAGCGAATCTCAACATAAGCTTGTTAATCTGAAAAATCAAAATTTCAGCAGACAAGTCTCCTGCTAATCTAAAACTAGCTGACCAAGGTCCGTTAGTTGTTAATATCAATTTTACTGGTTTATGGACATTACCAGAAATCAAATCAAATAATCAAATAAATCTTATAAATGCGAAAGTTTGGATGGATGTATGGATGGATGGATGTATGGGTGTTTGTTACTCAATCACGCCCCAAAGTCTGAACGGATCTGGCTGAAATTTGGCATAGGGATATATTATAGTCTGGAATAGCACATAGGCTACTTTTTATCCCGGAAAATTGAAGAGTTCCCGCGGGAATCAAACAAATGTATCTGTTCAACTGATTTTGATAAAATTTGGTACAGGGATAGGTTGTATCCCGGAGAAGGACGTAGGCTACTTTTTATCCCGGAAAATTAAGGAGTTTCCGCGGGAACCAAAAAACCTCAAACCACGCGGACGAAGTCGCGGGCATTCGCTAGTAATAAATAATTAAAGCAAAAGTTTATAAAAAAATAACGCTTGTATGAAAATTAATTGTATGCATTAGCGACTGAAGGGCAAAAATATTGCTAAATAGGAATAAAGTTGGCATGGAATGAAATGAAATGCGCATACCTTAAATCCAAACCGCTGTCCCTGGCTCAAAGCATTTTGCTCCTTCTTGCCCTGACCAGAAGGTTGTTTTTCGTGCAGTTCGAACAGTAAAGCCGCGCCAGGGTCGGGAAGGCGCGGCGGTGGCGCCACGCAGGCTGCTAATAACGCCGCGACCGATACGGGTGTACCAATTCGCACTATCACTTTAGGGCTCACAGAGTCCCTTGTGTTCCATACTGCTTCTTTTATTATTTGTTGTAGAAGTGCTCCTATAAATACAATAGCACTGATATTAGATTCCAATTTTTTTGTGTTTAGATTGTGTGCGCGGTGTCTGATTTATGTTTCGTCATTGCATCCATAGATCAATTTGACATCAATAAAACGTTCAGGTCGTCTACGTCGACTTTTTAAAAAGTTGAATTCACAAAATGTTTAAAAATATACGTCGTGAGATTAAAGCTGCATGCGTCGTCAATATTTTTGCCGTAAATCAAATCTTTTGTCTACGTCTATAAGTCCGTTACCAAAAAATTATGCTTCTGTAGAGTAATTTTCAAACTTAAACTTAGGCTCACCTCCACTAAGCTTCCTTAGAAGATTATTATGGAACATCATTGAGTACTCCAGTCTAGCAACATCCATCAGCTTTCTTTTTACATGTTTTGCCCATTTGGGGTTTGCGACTTTTATATCATCCTAAAAACAATAGAACACATACAAAAATGTACCTAAGTATTTTGAAATAGTTCCATCTCTTCAGAAAATATCCATTCAACTCTAATAATAAATAATCTATATCGAATTTAATAAAGAATCCGAAATTCAAAATCTAGGTCTAGTAACATGAGATTTCCATCAATGACAATAATTAAAGCTGAAGTCCTAAGCTACGAGTAAAAGCTAGTACTATTTTATACCTGTATGACGAATAAATTATTTAAATTGTAGGCGTCTTGCGGTGTACTGAAGTTGGTGCCCGTCAAAAGGGCAATCTTATGGAAGAGATCTCGATAGGGTATAAGTAACCCTTCTTCTATGAACGCCTTCAATAGCCTCTGTTTCTCTTGGCTGTAGCGAGGACAGTTTTCTTCATAGAGTAGCTAAAACACATAAGCGACATAATATTTACAATTTATGTATAGTTGATCGATTGAATCCTAACCTCCAAAGAAACGCCGGTATCAATATAGGCAAATATTTATAAAGACAGGTATATAATAACTGAAGTTCTTATGAAATGCTCGTAGCACGTTTCGCGACCAATCTTCGTTTCTTCGACCAAGTTTCTTTATTGTCACTTTCACATTCAGCGGATCTTAGCTGATACTATAATCTAAGCAAGCGTGCTCCAATCTAGACCTAATCATATTGCTTTTTATAAGGCATGATTGTCATCAAGCGGAAGCCTACTGCATAATCTATATAAATAAAATGAATGTTGCTAAGCGCATATAACTCGAAAACGGCTCGACCAATTCGGCAATTTTATTTTGGATGTTCCTTATCTTCCACGGAATGTTTTTATATAAAAAAATTAGCTGATGCCCGCGACTCCGTCCGCGTGGAGGTATGAAAAATAGATGTTGGCCGATTCTCAGACCTACTCAATATGCTCACAAAATTTCATGAGAATCGGTCAAGCCGTTTCGGAGGAGTATGGGAACGAAAATTGTGACACGAGAATTTTATTATAAAAAAATTAAAGTTCCCGCGGGAATTAAAAAACCTCAAATGGATGTTTGGTACTCAATCACGCCAGAACGGCTGAACGGGTCTGAATGAAATTTGGCACAGAGATAGATTACAGTCTGGAAAAACAGATTACTTTTATCTGAAAAACAGGCTACTTTTATCCCGGAAAATTGAAGAGTTTCCGCGGGAATTAAAAATCACAATCCGCGCGGACGAAGTCGCGGGCATCAGCTAGTAAAAAATAATCGACAGAATGTATTACATAGTCCTCATTCCTTGGCGGATACGTGTAAGGCACTGGCTGCCAGATTAGGGTGTCGTTCCACGTCTGGTCAAGCGGTGGCGGCCACAGGCCGGCGGATATCAGAAGAGCTGTCATCTTGCTTAAATTCGTGTCTGAGGCTATGACAATGCTTTTTTCTGTAGTTAAAAAAAAAACTAATTTAGTTAAATGGAAATATCCACTGTCCCGAGCTTACTGTCCTATTTCTTACTTCGGGATGCAAGCTATCCCTGTACCAAACGTAAAAATTGGTTCTCATTTTATAATATTAGTATTTGATTAAGTACGAGTAGTATGGATTTTTCTCAAAAGATATTATTATCGTCCAAACGACACGCTAAATACTTTTTCTTAATTTTAATAGCCCTTTTTTAGGGTTCCGTAGCCAAATTTGGCAAAAACTGAACCCTTATAGATTCGTCATGTCTGTCTGTCTGTCTGTCCGTCCGTATGTCACAGCCACTTTTTTCCGAAACTATAAGAGCTATACTGTTGAAACTTGGTAAGTAGATGTATTCTGTAAACCGCATTAAGATTTTCTTACAAAAATAGAAAAAAAAACAATAAATTTTGGGGGTCCCCATACTTAGAACTGAAACTCAAAAATTTTTTTTTCATCTAACCCATAGGTGTGGGGTATCTATGGATAGGTCTTCAAAAATGATATTGAGGTTTGTAATATCATTTCTTTCTAAACTGAATAGTTTGCGCGAGAGACACTTCCAAAGTGGTAAAATGTGTGTGTCCCCCCCCCCCCCCCCCCGTAACTTCTAAAATAAGAGAATGATAAAACTAAAAAAAATATATGTTGTACATTACCATGCAAACTTCCACCGAAAATTGGTTTGAACGAGATCTAGTAAGTAGTTTTTTTTTAATACGTCATAAATCGTAAACCGCAATTTACCTTTCATTCAATCAACTCAAATATTTAAAAAAAACATTTAATTTAAAACTTACTACAGGTTTGTACGGAACCCTCGGTGCGCGAGTCCGACTCGCACTTGGCCGGTTTTTATGTATGCATTGGATTACTTACCAGCTTCGTAGATAGGTCCTAAGAAGTCGTTATATCTTTTTCTAAGTAATGCGCCCATTTCGAATGTCAACAGTTTTCCTTCCTGCAACAGGAATCAAGAATAATAGGTATATCATAATCATTATGAGGTATTATAATAAACATAATTGAATAAACCACGTCAATTTATCATCATTAATGCTGCATTAATTAAGTCCGAGCCCCAGATCCGATCCGTTTTGGTAAAAAACTTAGATTAACGTAGTATAAACTAGCATATTGAACATAATTTTAAAGTAACACAATCAAGTCAGCGATGCAGTTATGTTGAAAAGTGATAAAATGGAACGAATGCTTTTCTACAAATTGATTGTGACGTGCGTTGCAAACGATATATCATTGTTATGGGCTGACAGTAATCTACGCCTCTCGACACCTCGTTCCTGTTTAGAGATCTCGCGACCTTCAGGAGTGAAGCTCCCTCTTGCCGCACCGGGAAGTAAACGCTTCGTTATGGACATATCTTGAGTTGAACCTCGTGTATAATACAGTAATTCTACAATCAATAATTCAATTATTAATTGTTTTTCAAATCAACACTTGCCCAATTACGGGAAAATTTATAATATCATGTGATCGCAATTGTCGTTTCCCTCATAGTTGCCTACTCATTGGATTTCAATGAAGCAGTTTAATTTTGGATGCGTCCTAGTCGTGCCGTAATTATGCTGTGTTATAACCAATCCCTCATCTCGTTCTTTAATTAGCTGCTCCAAATATTAATACGTACCGTCGCGACGGTACGTACCAAATCCATTTGAATATTAATCTCAAAGTACTGCCACGCGAACATTACAACAGGCAGGCGTATCGATACGGTCACCTGATTAATTCGACGAATAGAGGAAACACGCTGAAGTTAAGCCTTTGTTAGAACTCCACATCTAGGCATTTACATGCAGAACTGATTAATGAAAACGAGGACGTATCGGTATTCACAGAATGCATTTGGTATTCATGTAATTAAGGTGATATAGTTATGGCCTAGATTTCAAATCAACGTTACATTATGTATAGCCGTATCGACACCAATCACATTATTTAGGTACCTACCTATCTGTTAACTGACCAAGGGCGATGTGGCATAGTTCTGACATAAATAACCAACGTTGGCCCAGGTCAGAAAATTGGTTGACTGACCTGTTTTAGAGGTCTCATCCATTTAGCCATCTTTCCTCCGTGTCTCAGTAAGCACGTAATACTGTCGGTCCAGAGGCCTAATAGTCTTAGCAAATTGTATTCATTTGACAGCTTAAAACATATTACTCGGACTGTTTAAGGAGTTCATACATGCTTTTTGATGTGCAGACTACCATGAACTCCTTAAACAGGTCGAATTATACGTTTATATAAACGATTACGATTTCCTTACACAACCGGGAGGCTGGTTATCATAGCTTAGTTCCGAAAAATCTAGGAGCCCATCGAATTAAAGTAAACCCCCTTCCATTATCTGGTTCATCGAAGGGTATATTTTGAATAATGAGGAATATGTTTCAGAGAAGTCAGAGAAGTAACTTGAGCCGCGCATTTTCATGAACCATGCGAAAGAAATTAAACAATTTTATGTCAGTAATAGGAATAGCTCGCTACTCCACATTCCCCTTGTCTCAAAAACATAGTTTCGTAACTAAGCTTTCCCTTTGCACCAGAGATGTGCTACTTTGCTAAGCTACGGATGTGTGTCAAACCCACCTATACAAGTACTTGATCTCCTCTAGAGGTGGTTAATAAAGCACGTAGCACAAAAGCATAGCACGCTTTTTTTCCATAGCACGGACAGCATGCTTTCCGAGGAGTCTCTATGTTGCTACGGTGCTACGACGCGCGCGCGGTGCTTCGGTGCTAGTGGTACAATACTAGCTGCAGTAATAAAGTTGCTTACATTCGTCAAGGCTCCAGCGCCGTAAGGGACGAAAACGTGGTCCGGCGGTGGCGCTCCTAGCATTTCCAACTCCCGTTCGCTAGGTGTACGCTCTCCGTGTGACATAAGCTACACATAATAAACACATGAATATCCTTTATATTATTATTTACACAAAACATTATATTTCACTTAATAATATGAGTATAATAAGAGCTTTGACGTGTTATCTGTATATCTGTCGGGGCATCGTAGCTCCTAAACGAATGAACCGATTTTGATTTAGTTTTATTTGTTTGAAAGGTGACTTAATCGAGCGTTCTTAGCTATGATTCAAGAAAATCAGTTCAGCCGTTTGAAGATTAGTTAGTTTTTTCAATTCTTCATTTATTTTAAACTGCAGTTTTATAATGGTAACTAGATGATGCCCACGACTTCGTCTGCGTGGGTTAAGGTTTTTTGATTCCCGCGGGAATTCTTTAATTTTCCAGGATAAAAAGTAGCCTATGTCCTTCCCCAGGATACAAACTATATCTATACCAAATTTCATCAAAATCGGTTTAACAGATGGACCGTGAAAGCGTAGACAGACAGACACACTTTCGCATTTATAATATTAGCATGGATATTGATAATGGATTAATAAATATTGCTAATAAACTCACCACGTGTACTTGTCGAAGTATCGTCACTTCAACCGTAGTGTCCTTCATCAGAATCACTCCTACGAGGGCTAAATTAACAATTATTGACTATTAGTATTTCATTGTTGTTCATTCACTCTTGCAATGGCCAATTGATTCCATGCATTTCATTTATGTAAATTAAACTTTAGGCTAAATCAATTGAACAAGAATTAGATTATAAACCAATCTCTACTCGTTCAGGAAACAATAAAAATGTACGCATTGTTGCTAATTCTGTTGTGTTGCAATCTCTAATTTGACAGGTCTAAATCTAGTTAGAAGTTAGCATTGTGGTTTGAATGGGACGGCAATATATTTAGACCACGGATGGTTGGATCGTGATTTAAACCTGTAACTTTATTGAGATTGTGCTGTGATGAGAATTAACTTTTTAATCTTGTGAACCGATTTTAATTCTTCGGCTACAAAATTGATGAAATATTTTTATCATCTTTTTACTTATTGCTCTTTTAAATTGGTTTCTTTGTAGAGTGATTTCCCTATTTATTGTTTCACTAAGGCCAAGTTGCATAGCACGCGGAAGATCTTTGTACTTACTGTAAAGCTTTGATCGTCAATAAAAAGCAGTGGGTCGCACGAGTCAGTATTCATAACCCCATTCTGTTGTTGTAAATTATCATTGAAAACCCAATCAATAAATTTATCCTTTAAGTTTGCAAAAGCTTAGCTCTTCGAAGAGCTTCAAAGTCATGATTGGAGGAATGTAAACAGACCGGCAATGAGTGAGACGCCCACCAACACGCCGAGGCAGCAGCAGGTGTGTTCGATGCGCGTACCGGCTGCCACTTCCGATGCGCTGGTCGGCTCCTCCTCGCGACCGCCCTCTTTCCTGCCATTTACACACACACACACGCTAAAACTAATGCTTGAGGGTACGGCAACAATGCAAAGGGTAGGTTTTAATCCTTTTGGATTTCAGTTTGCTACTTTACAATAGCTGGCTGAAATCCAAAAGGTCTGTTAACGAATAACGACACTATATAATATTATAGCGAAATTTTTTGGAATAACGATTCTATTGAGGGATATAAGGGTTCCTAATGGGTTTATAACGTTTAAACTATTGTGAGTGATATTATAACTATAAATATATCACCGGTTGTAACTTACGTGTTCCTGATGTGGTTGTCTACTATAGGTACACCGTACATGTATATTATAATTAATAATATAGTTCTGAAAACGTAAACCCTTGTTCATATTTCAGGAATTATTGGCTCATGCATCGGCTCGTGCAAGAATTCATGAATGATATTTTAATCGAGTGACCAATTTGTATGGGAGTCTTCAACTAAACCACGTCAACACTCACATTTTCCTCCGACGGACTGGCAACTCTACATTGTAGTCCGATCTTGGTTCGTGTCGTGTTCACTTTTTACAAATCATCCTCAAGAGCCTATGTTCGTATATGCAACACAATGGGCGAGATGGATCGGGTTTCCCGTGTATGGAGCAGCCGACACCGGAAGTGCACTACACGCGAAGTGATGCCCCACTGAGAACGACACGGGATGCTCGCCAGATTCACGGTCGTTGCGACCTGTCGCTCAGATGATTGACTTTGTCCAATCGATTGTACGGTATCTATTTACACACGCGTGAGCAGACATCGCCATTTGTATGGCTGTATACCTATGCTACGGTAACGCCCTTGCGGACGTCACCAGCTATTGGATCTGCTGATTTTATCATTTTATTAGCCCCATACGAGATGATATTTTATGTGACATGCAACTTATTGACATTGCAAGTTCAATTCTGCTAAGTTTTTGATCAATGCATGGGATACTAGAATCATGTTTATCCCACGGTCTTCCCTTTTGTTGTCTAGGCACTACAAAGCCTATCCTTTATGATTATATAACTGATTGAACTTTTGGATGAGTTAGATACAAATGTGTATAACCATGAAGGCGATAAAGCGATAACGGAATAGCGTCTAAACAATTCGTTCGACCCTCCCTCGGATCAGGTTCAGTTTACTTTGTCTGATAGAGTGAATTTAAAGATTGCGATGGTAGTGCACGGTCGGGGCACCGTCCGTATATCCCTTCTAACAGACATACACCTTCCTGATCAATTTTTTATCTAGCGTCAGCGATAGCAATGTCAACGTTGACGTAATCCATACATAATATACAAGTTATTGTTTGTGCGTTCGTTTGTCATACAATATGTCATCGATTGAGTTGAAACGTTGTTCAGTTGTTGTTGACACTTGCATGAAGAATGCTATGGCACCTTCAACTTACTGTGCAGCACGAGTTGTATTGCATCGCATACTGAGTAAAATCTATGCGAAACCAAAATTATTTTTATTTTAGAAAATACATGACACAAAAAAATTAATTTAAATTGTGACCGGGCATTACAAACAATCAAAAGTGTTAGTGTTTCCTTAAACCATTTTATAAAAGCAACTGTACCTATTTGTTTGAGGTCGTATAGAGTAGGTATAATTTATCTTAATCACCTAGCATTGAAAAATAACTCTAGAAGTACCTTCATAATTATCCTCCTTTATTTTTCATGGCAATGGTAAAGTATTATGAATCTTTACAAACATTACAAAGTAGTCAGATAAAAACTAAAAACTATCGAGGAAAACGTAGAAAGGCGCTTACTTTGAACATATTATGATTTCCTTTAAACGCACCATGGCACACATAATGAATATCACTGGTATATCAACATGAATGTCGTTATAAAAAATATGTTCTACATTTTCGTTAATTTCTCTAACATAACTGCGTCCGCTGTCATTCGTATACTAATTGCTTCTCATCTGGCCATATCTCAATTGTTGTAAAATCTGATAAAATCTGTAAAATGGCTTAGTTGGTTTATAATTAGAGCAACAATTAAACATTATCAACTTTGATAAACGTGATTTTATTAATTGATACCATCACGTTAATTAAAGATGGTATTGATAATATCACATAATAATTAAAAGTACCTAGTTTTGTTTGTATTATGTTGTTGTCAGCTTTGACAACATAAGCTATATGGATTGATGAGTAGCAGTGGGTATATTATGGTACATTATAGTACTAGTGTGTAATGTTGGTGATTACCACTGAGGCACCATTGAGGGTCTTAAGATAGCCGAGGACGGTAATCATCAATACACACGTGTATCATACGAAGTTTTTCAACACACTTGTGAAAAAAAAAATACTAAAAAATAATTTTATTTAGTAGATAAAATAAATAAAAACCTCTATAACTTACTTGTGAATAATAATAATACTAAAAAATATTTTTTCATCCCACCATCTCGGAAAGAGTATTTTTACTCTTCGATATCTGAATGCAAAAGCCGTTATTATCCTCTTGAGGTTGAAGTAAATTGAATTTAGAACATCGTGTGCACGTTAGTAAATATCACTCGTCTATGAAGTTTGTGAATTCAAAACATCATTAAAAACTATTTACGAGTACTTCTACCTCTATGGTGCCGAATTTCCATACAACCGTTTTTAATTTGTTAAAAACTCACACTCGTAACCTTCTTGGTATACTTTTTATCTTGTGTTTTTTTTTGCATTTAAATAAATAAATAAATAAAATAAATAAAGCTTTATTGTTAACATTATTGTTAGTGGTTGAATACAATTTATCCTAAGACTAAATAGAAAAAAAAAACTAACAACAAAACAATTGGAGACAACCTCAGCATTGCCGAGCATTGGCAACAATGCTCAGCGCTGGTTTTCAGATTGCTCCATTCCAGAAAAACCTATATACTGCGCCGCACCCTCTGCCTCATATATATTTTTTCTACTATTCTTAAGTAAATCTACAGTTTATATTTACACAAAAAAAAGACAGTTAAAGTGGAAATCAATTAGAACTAAAACTAACTTCCCTTCCCTGCAACCTGAGGATTAAAAATACAGATCAAACTATATTTACATACTTAATTTTTTTTAAAAAAACCATATTATTTTAAAAACACGAATAATTGTTCAATCCCATACAGACAATAATATTTACAATTTATTTAATTTAAATTTAATTATTTAGAATAGATAAATTTAGCTGCCTCTATTAGTCATTTCCTCGCTGAGGTGGGATGAAAAGTTACGTGTTGCACTCGAGTGAAAAGATTTTTCACCTCGTGCTCTTTTGATTCCCTCGCTGACGCTCAGGATTCTAATACATATTTGAATCACGAGCGCAGCGACTAATTCAATTTTAGAATCCTTCACTTGCTCGGTCATCAAAATTGAGCACGCGGTTAAAAAACAACTTTTCACTCTTGTATAACAAATAACTATTATTTAGTAGATAAAATAAAAAAACTATAACTCACTTGTGAATAATAGCAATGAAAAAGTCACATTTTGATTATAGGTGTCATTATGTGCCTGATTGCGGTGAAGTTAGAGCCACTTTATGAGCACGTGTGTTGAAATAGTAGATTGTATTATAAGGGAGCAAAACAATATTTTTACGGCGAGGGCGCTTTTTTGAATCCAGAGCGAAGTGAGGGATTCTAGAGTAGAATCCCGAGTTCTTGGCGCCTCTTGCATTTCTCCATTCAATAAAATTATCATAGGCATTCATAATATATTTCTCCCGGGATTTTGCAAGAATTCTTGCGTCAGTTCTAATACTTTCAGGAGTTAATTCTATACTTTCACTGTCATTTGAAGAACTCATTTTTCAAAATAAAACATGAATTTTTAATTATCCGTGAAAATTTTACGAAAACGCGGCCTGTTGTTCGCGCATTTTAAATTTGGTGTCCTATATTTTTATTAAAAAAAAGGAAACCAAATTAAAGCCGGCGGTGCGACTAACTATGGGCGGTCGCGTCGTACCATTCTGTCTCTAATCAAACAATGTTTGCGTTCGATTTATTTAGCGCTGAACACTAAGATGTTCCAAAATTCAAAAAGTTGCGTGGATAAGATAATTGCGGCGCACTTTTTGAAATAAATAGGATTAAAAGCTCATTTCTGCCCGCTAAAAGTTCCTTATAGAAAACACCATCTTTGAGCGAAGGCGAACCAAGTCGTCCTTTTCGAATAGATGGGATGAAAAAAAATATTATTATTTCGTTATCATTGGAACTCATTAATCGATATGTATATAAAAAATTCAAAGTCCTGACTGACTGACTGACTGACTGACTGACTGACTGACTGACTTATATATCAACGCACAGCCTAAACCGCTAGGGTTAGAGACTTGAAATTTTGACAGTAGCTTCCTTTTGTAACGTAGGCGCTCACTAAGAAAGGATTTTTCAAAATTCCACCCCTAAGGGGGTGAAATAGTGGTTGAAATTTTGTATGAAAGTCCGTCATTTCTCAAGTTACATCCATGAAACTTAGTATATCAGTTATCGGTAAAAAATAAAGAAATACCTGTTTTACAGTTTTTGAAAATTCTACCCCCGTAGGGATGAAATAGGGGATGAAAGTTTATATGAAAGTCCTTCATTTCTCAAGATATTTCTCAAGTTGTATCAACAAAACATTGGTATTTTGGCTTTAGGTAATAAATAAAGAAGTAGGGGTGGAATTTTGAAAAACTGTACCACACTGGCACAGTTTTTCAAAATTCCACCCCTAAAGGGGTAAAATAGGGGTTGAAAGTTTGTATGAAAGTCCTGTATTTCTCAAGTTATAGTGATGAAACTTAGCATTTGGGCTTTCAGTTAGATATGCAGAGGTACGTGTTTCACCATTTTTGAAAAATGTGAAATAGGGGATGAATGTCCTTCATTTATCAACATATTTTTCAAGTTATAACTTATAACAACGAAACTTGGCATTTTGGCTTTCGGTATAATATAAAGAAGTACGTGTGTAACAGTTTTTCAAAATTAGACCCCCAAACGGGTAAAATGGGGGTTGTAAGTTGGTGTAAAAGGCTGGCGTTTTTCAAGTTAAATAGCCGTGAAACTTGATATTTGGGCTACCGGTTTAAATTATGAAATACATAATTCACAGTTTTTATAAATTCTATCCCAAAGGACGTTAAATAGTCCTTCTATCACACCGCAACAGAGCAACGGATCGACGGTTTTTTTTTCATGGGTTCTTAATTTATCCCGGAAAATTAAGGAATGCCTATGGGAATTTAAAAAATTATGCCACGCGATCGAAGTCGCGGGCGCCCGCTAGTATTGTATACGTGAGATGGTGGAGTGATAATAATTTGTAATTTAATAACAGCTATAGTATATAACTTGCAGAACATTGCATCAACTCGCGAAGTAAACTACACAATTAAAAATAATTTTACAGAATTACTGAGCAAAATAGCATAAAAAACTCTGATAAGATCAATCAAAAAGAAATATCCATAAGTATATGATGCCCGCGACTTCGACTGCGAGAATTAATTTTTTAACTTCCGGGGGACGTCTCAATTTTACGGGACATATAGTATATTACTGCAGCGGCCAGCAATACAAGCATTGAAGGACGAACGTGTGAATGTGGGCCGAGGTGAAGCCGAGGCACACATACGTAAATCATCAATGCCTAGTTATGGCCTAGGCTTGTATAATACTTTTCTCAAATAATGCGCGGAAATTAAAACTAAGTACCTAGTACCTAGACAGAACTTCGATATCGATTTTCTTTCATTCTTCCATTGAACAAAATTTTTATAGGTTTTCACTTTTCAACAACACAAGTTGGTAACAAGTTTTCTATTACGGCTCTTGCCGCCTCTTGAATTTCAGGTGGCGAGTTCATCACACTGATTGTCTTCACTTGAACTCATTTTGTCAAATACATTTCAAAATCAATGACGAACACCAATAATTGTTCCCGCGTTAAAGTGTTCATTTGTTTTTTTAGGGTTCCGTCCCTCAAAAGGAAAAAACGAAACCCTTATAGGATCACTTCGTTGTCCGTCCGTCTGTGTGTCAAGACCATTTTTCTCAGGAACGCATGGAGGTATCAGGCTAAAATTCATATCAAATACTCAGGTCTGCTGTCCCTTGGAGCTGTGAAAAAATCAAACTTCAAAGCCAACACAATCAAAAGATACAGCCGTTTATGCTGCAAATTTTAGAATTTTCTTGCACTCGCAAGGGAATCAAAACCTACAAGGTACTTCCCGTGAACTCAGAATCTTGAAACTTGGTACGAAGCAACGTCTTGTAGCACAGATATAGGAAGAATTGCGAAAAACATAAATTTTTAGTTACATCATATAATAAAAATATTTTTATGCAAATTTTCGACACTCGCAAGGGAATCAAAACCTACAGGGCACTTCCCGTGAACTCAGAATCTTGTAATTTGGTACGAAGTAACGTCTCATAGCACAGATATAGGAAGAATTGCGAAAAACATAAATTTTTAGTTACATCATATAATAAAAAAAAAAATTAAGCAAATTTTCGCCACTCGCAAGGGAATCAAAATCTACAGGGTACTTCCCGTGAACTCAGAATCTTGATACTTGGTACGAAGCAACGTCTTATAGCACAGATATTGGAAGAATTGCGAAAAACAAATTTTTAGTTACATCATATAATAATAAAAAAAATTAAGCAAATTTTTGACACTCGCAAGGGAATCAAAACCTACAGGGTACTTCCCGTGAACTCAGAATCTTGAAACTTGGTACGAAGCAACGTCTTATAGCTCTGATATAGGAAGAATTGCGAAAAACATAAATTTTTAGTTATATGATATGATAAAAATATTTTCATGCAAATTTTCGACACTCGCAAGGGAATCAAAACCTATAGGGTACTTCCCGTGAACTCAAAATTCCTGAAATTTGGTACGAAGCAACATCTTATAGCACAAATAAAGGAAAAATTGCGAAAAGCATAAATTTTTAGTTACATCATATAATAAAAATATTTTCAATAATTTTAAACTTACTACCCCTTTCCGCATGAACGCAAATTAAAATAGATAAATGGAATAAAAATACTATGACTTTTACTTATATACCTACAGGTTTTTACGGAACCCTCGGTGCGCGAGTCCGACTCGCACTTGGCCGGTTTTTTTTTTCATTAAACCGCTTGCTATTTGCAAGCTTGTTCGAAATTTAAATAAAACCTTTGATAAGTTACCTCCTTGGTTGCCCTGTTTCGGATTCCATTTTTAAATAACATGACAGATATGAATTTACTATGTAATTTATTTGACCGCTAAACCACGACAGATATGGATTTTCATACAACTTTTGCCGGCCGTTGCTCGCATGTATTTTGCCAGTACAGCAATTTCGATTTATCTCGAAGAAGGTTGTCAATATAATGCTCAAATTTCCAAGCATTTTTGAGAAAAAGTAGCTTATGTACTTCCCCCGGGATGTAACCTCCCTTTATACGGAATTTCATTAAAATCGTTATGAAGGTAAGTGGCCCGTTAAAGCATAGCAGACAGACAGACATACTTTCGCCTTTATAATATTAGTATGGGTATCCCAATGACCTCTATGTGTAGGTACTAATAATATTCGATTTACGAGTACTATCTATAGTAATACTATCCAAAGTAACAGTTAAATCTATCCGTTGCCTTTTCCGCGGCCCATGCGTTTAACCGATTTTTGCAAAATCTGGTTCAGAGATATAGCTTGCATCCAAGAGAGGGCATACGGAAAATCAAAGAGTTGGTATGGGTTTTTTCAAAAACTAAACCCAGACGGACGAAAGAAAAACGCTTCAAATATCACAGCCTCTTTATTATTTTACAAATCTGTAAACATCAACAACAATAATAATATAATTATAGCTTTTATTAAATAAATAGTACAATTCATCGCGAGACCCGGAAGTACGCGTTTTCTGGTCGAGTGTTAGTTAGACGGCCGAGCTACGCGAGGCCGGCTATATACGAGACCAGAAATGGTCTTCCGGTCGAGGTGTGTATAGTGCTTTTCTAAAAAATGAAACAAGTGACTTTTCTTTGGATTTCGGCGACAGCAAATTATTTTTAGCTAATTCGGCCTCCGCTTTCAGAAAAGGAGGCGTGCAATCTACATCCATAATATCCTCACTCGAACTCATTTTTTCGTCACTTTTAAATAATAAATTATAACGAATAGGTATGTAGTTAATTCCCGCCTTTCAATATTGTAAAGATAAAAAATAAATATTATACTTTTAATAATTTTTTTTGCGCTGTGAGTTCCAAATTTAAACTATTTAGGCCAATGAACATTATAACAAGTTACAAGATATTCAGGAAGAAAGATTCCAAATTCAAACTTATGATATGTTATGAAAATACATACATTCTTTACTGGCCTAGGCGGGAAGTTTAACTTTCGAACTCATTTACAGGGTATGAAATGTGCACATTTCATATAATTTTTTAGAAATAGATATTTTCTGCGACGCTTTTTATCTGGATCTCCATTAGAAAGAATTTCATAATTACGTGATGTATTGTGAAATCCATAAAAAATCAATCCGATTAGAGTAGTAGATATTGGTACTACCCACTTTATTCCAGAAATCTATGACCAAGAAGAATTTGCCCCATTATATCCCATAATTAAAACATTGTGTCCTGCAATTAAAATTGAAGCTACTCAAACATTATTATTCTCAAATTGAATTTTCTATATTAATAATAAACATTTTTAATAAATAAATATAATTTTAATAAAAATCATTATCTGTCGAGAATTGAACACTGCTCGTTATATTCACTCCGGAAAAGTACATTTTCCTTCGTCAGAGTGACGAACGTGTCGTAGTCACAAAACGGCTTTCCTCCACAACGGGAGATTGGCAGAACAATTCCTGGACCTCCGGCTTCTGGTGCGTGAACGGCCTTTGAACAAAAAGAAAAAATTCTAAAAAAAAATTTTAGGCCATAACACTCTTTAATTTCACTAAACAATAATAATGATTCTCTGGACCTGAAGTATGCCTAGCGTTATTCATCGTCTGACCCAAATGTTTGAACGTAGGGTAAAAAATATGCGCATAGGCGTAAAGTAGACTAATTATGTCAATACAACTGTTTCAATAGTAAGTACCGCGAAAAATTCAAGGTCGGACTATTGAAGTAGCAAAGCGTGAAAGTTTCATTTCCGTACATAGACTAAATGTTGGCGTGTTACAAAATTTATTTTACATCTTCTCTCTAAAAAATCTTGCAAATATATTAAAAAGGCACCTACAAAATGCAATAAACTTACAGTAAAACCATACTGCCCTGTTGACAAATGCTTTCTAAATTCCAATAATATTGCAGAACCATATTTTGGCTGGTGCGGCTTGAAGACTCCTATTCCTGCCATAAGTGCAGCTACGTTGTTCTCATGTGCTGAATATAAGTGCAGGTTTGGCTGCTCGCGGTGTCCCGTCATTGCGGCATTTGTCACGTTTAATATGTCCGTCAGTAGTATTCCTGAGATCAAAGAGATCTGCTTTTACTCATGGAATACAAGAATGTCCAAGACATTGCCCAACTTAGCTCTAACATTATAGGTCGAATAATACAGTATTGAAATGAGTGTATGTATAGTCAAACCGAATGTTCACGGAGACAACAGTTCGGTTTCATAACCTTCAACTTAATAGCTGGTTAGGGTGGAGTATATTCATTGAATATGGCGTAAAATCATGTGCAACTAAAAATCTTTGGTTGTTGTACCTGTTGCCAAGCGTATTAATTCATTGTCGTAGAACTCACAGGCATATTCGATCTTCGTCACTTCTTTGATTTGTGGCATCACTTCTTGTGCCCAAGTTGGAGGTTTCACTCCTACATTTGCCTAAAAAAATTATTTGACATTATATGAATACTTAGAAGGATTTGCGAATAAATATTACTGGTGTTTATGAGCTTCTTACCAAAGTCTGGAATAGGTTATCTAAATAGAAAACGTCTTCTGGTGTGGTTATGTTTGTTCCTGTTTTCAAACTTAGGTATTTGAACAGGCGCTCGTAAGGTTTTAACCATTCCTGAACTTCTGGCAACATGTACACCTTTGCCCTTAGATGTAAATATCGTGGGCAGTTGTAGTAGTAGAGCAACTGCAAAAATAAATGGAAGTTACTAAAGAATCCTTAAGCCTAAAGTTAGCCTATAGGTAGGAGATTTAAATAAAGAGAAAATAAAAAATAATAAGATGATAAAAAACTAGAGAAAATAAAAAATAAGAGACGTGCATTTCTCAGTTTGATTTTTAAATCACGGTTTTGCTTGATAATTTCAATTTAGATAGAACCCGAAAAACCGGAATCATGAGCATGATGAGCAGGCTATGGTGATTATAATTAAAGTTTTTTTCGGATACTTACTTTTTACGATTAATACACCTATAATTATTATAATATATATTTTGTAAACCATGTTAATCTTTTTTTTATTATCATGCCGAGTGTTTCATTTAAGACGGATTATAGGTGGTTTAACTTGTTCTATACATATATATTATATTTAATGATTCCTTAATGGCACAAAGTTAATTTGTATTTACTAACGTCGTCTTCTTCAGAAGGTTCGGTGTCGTAGGGCACTGGTTGCCAATTCAAAAATGGATTCCACTTCTGTGCTAGCGGTGGTGGATACATGGCAGCCAGGGCAGTCAGGGCCGTCATCTTGGTACGTGCGTAGTCCGTGGTCCGAATAGAAATCTCATCAGGCAAATATAACTTGGATATAAGATTGTTGTTGTAGCGCTTCCTCAAATATTCACCAACGCGAAAGCCTCGCTGCTTGCCTCTCTGTTTAGGATAGAATATTTGCATTTTTATGGGAAACTAGCTAATACCCGTGACTTCGTCTGCGTGGTTTAAGTTTTTTGTTATTCTCGCGAGAATTCCTTTATTTTCCGGGATAAAAAGTAGCCTATGTCACTCTCCAGGTCCTCAACTATACCCATGCTAAAAATCACGTCGATACGTCGCTCCGTTGCGGCGTCTTTGAAGGACAAACCAATAAACCAACAAACACACTTTCGCATTTATAGTATGATTTAATAGAATTTTTTTTTGAGAATTTTTAAACTACAAGATTAAATGTATGAATCATTTTAAGTCTCTAAAAATTCAATGGGAACTCTTTGATCCGTCCCCGGGATGGATCTTGGCACTTGTCTCTTTACGAATTTTTTTCAAAATCGGTGGAGGAGATGGTCCGTGAAAAGTTACAAGCAGACAAATAGACACACTTTCGCATTTATAACATTAGTATGGATAGTCCGAGCCGATTTTGATACTTACGTTTGTTAAGGCTTTCTTGCCATAAGGAAAGAAGATGTTATCATTGAGATGGTCCCCTGGAAACTTGTCCAATTCTTCCTGATCCGGTGTTCTGTCACCGTGACGAAAAACCTGACATCAATTTAAAATGACTTTAACATGTTTGAAAATACCACCTAACTATGTACGTGGTAAATAAGATTACTTATACTATACTATACTTTTTTACGCCATTACAAGTCACTGAGTACACTACCATCTTAACCTGCAGCATCACTTACTTGATGTTAAGTGATGCTGCAGGTTAAGATGGTAGTGGGCTAACTTGTTGGAGGTATGGCAGTTATGTTGAACCTATACCACAGCCCTCCCAATCGGTTTCTACGAGTATATGCCGCGGCATAGTGCCGGCATGCTAAATAACTTGGTGGTACGTCTCTGTCGGTAGGGTGATAACTTGTCACGGTCGGAGCCTCCCACCAGGCCAGACCAGAGAAAATTCAGAAATTATAAATTGTCGAATTGACCCTGCCGGAGATCGGACCCCTTACCTCCCACTTATAAGACCACAGCGCTCACCACAGGTCGTTAAATTATTCTCGTTTATATTCTAACTGGCGGACACCCGCGACTTTGTTCGCGTGACATAAGATTTTTAATTCCCATAGGCATTCCTTAATTTTCCGGGAAAAAGAACCCATGAAAAAACACGTCGATCCGTTGCTCTGTTGCGGCGTGATAGTGACTATTTAACGTCCTTTGGGATAGACTTATAACAAAAACTGTGAATTATGTATTTCATAATTTAAACCAATAGCCCAAATATCAAGTTTCATGGCTATAACTTGAAAAACGCCGGCATTTTACACCAACTTACAACCCCCATTTTACCCGTTTGGTGGTGGAATTTTGAAAAACTGTTACACACGTAATTATTTATATTATACCGAAAGCCAAAATATCAAGTTTCGTTGTTATGACTTGAAAAATATGTTGATAAATGAAGGACATTCATCCCCTATGTCACCCCTTTGGGGGTCGAATTTTCAAAAATGGTGAAACACGTACTTCTGCTTATGTTACTGAAAGCCCAAATGCTAAATTTCATGACTATAACTTGATAAATTAAGGACTTTCATACAAACTTTCAACCCCTATTTAACGCCTTTGGGGGTGGAATTTTGAAAATCTGTGCCACACGTAGGTACTTCTTTATTTATTACCTAAAACCAAAAATACCAAGTTTCGTTGATACAACTTGAGAAATGAAGGACTTTCATATAAACTTTCATCCCCTATTTCACCCCTTCGGGGGTAGAATTTTCGAAAACTGTGAAACATGTATTTCTTTATTTTTTACTGGTAGCTTATATACCAAGTTTCATGGATATAACTTGAGAAATGACGGACTTTCATACAAACTTTCAACCCCTATTTCACCCTCTTAGGGGTGGAATTTTGAAAAATCCTACCTTAGTGAGCGCCTACGTCACAAAAAGAAGCTACTGTCAAAATTTCAAGTCTCTAACCCTAGCGGTTTAGGCTGTGCGTTGATATATAAGTCAGTCAGTCAGTCAGTCAGGACTTTGAATTTTATATATAATATAGATGAATTAGTACAACAGTTATGATTATGCCTTTAAATTGTCTTACTAATTAAGTGTTATTGTTCAGCTTAGCTTACCTATTCAACGTATTGTAAGTAGTTATTTTTTGTGGTAAGGTAAAAAGTTGAATATACAAAAAATGCTAAAGTGGATAGTTTAATGACGAGAGATAACGGACTACCTGTACCTATTAAAGCAGTGTAGGTATTTTCAAGGCTTTTAAACTCATTACGGAAAATAAAATACAAATACGCCAATGAAAGTAGAAGTTATTTTTTTATTAATTTTTTTTTATTACTTTGTAAAATTCGGGACATATAGTTTGTCCTATTTCTAGATATGCCTCTTTGCCTCGTTTGAGAACTTGGCTTGGTCTAAGTTTGTGCAATTTTTTTTTTTATACAAAGGTGAAGGACGTACCACAAAGGACATTAGGAGTTCAGTGTCAGCCAGGCCATTGTTAACCAAGTGCATCTTATTGTTGGAGTTTGCTGTGAGATCATCTGTCGTAGACTCCTGTGCATGCTGGCCCTCACAATACACAGCCACTATCATCAGAACTATGACATTATACACCGATCCCATTATACTATGACAATGCAACCCAGCGTGAGTTTCTTATCGGTATTATCTACGCTCGTTCACGAGCCGAAATCGACTGCCATATAGTGAGGCTCCAACCCATTTATATAGAGATAGATTAAGTACATTTATAGAGGACCGGGGCCGTACCTCTCTGCTAAATTATTTCGCACACCAGTTGTGATACAACATTTCCATCCAGTAAATAAAATCAGATACTTACTAAACTAATATTTCCTCAGGTTATCTCTATTATATGCTCTCTAAATTCTTTTGGAACAAAACAAATTAATAATGCTTGGAATAATAAATTCTTACAAAAAAACTTAAATGGAATAAAATATAGGTCTTTGGGGCTTCTCCAATTTAAAACCTGTGCGCACCATTGCCTCTGATAAATTATTATTTTAATTAAATTAAACCTTAGTTTGAGTTTGCTTAGAGCCTCGGCTGCCCTCAACTCTGCAGGTGTGCAATGCACCTAAATGAATACATTTTTTAAGGTTGCGTAACTCAAAAGGAAAAAAGGGAACCCTTATAGGTTAACTTCGTTGTCCGTCTGTCTGTCAACCTTTTTCTCGGGAATGCGTGGAGGTATCAAGTTGAAGTAGGTCTATGGTCCCTTGGAGCTGCACAGAAATCAAGCTTCTAAGTCAACGTAATCAACAGATATGGCCGTTTATGCCGCGTATTTTGACACTTGCCAGTAAGACAGCATAAGTATACCTACGGAAAAATCTGAAAACCTCAAATTAGAGTTCCGTACTCATAGGGTGTCGAATTGTTTGTCAGGCGCTACCAGTTTAGCGCCATATGTAAGCCAGTTATTTTACAGCTGATAACGTGTTGTTATGACATATCTGTCTTGATATTTACTAAAAGAATAATAATTGGTATTGTGTGGTGGTGCACTTGACCGATTTTTTATTTATGTATACTGGTAGTGGTACTGATAAGAGAATACCTGCCAACCAAAGTAATTCAATGTCAGCTTGGCTCTAGGCATAATCATCAATCCTGTATACCAGCTGGAACAGAACTACGAAAAAGGTTTGTTCTACGAAAATTCTTTGTATTTAATTAAACACTGGATATTAAACTTATTCCTCCGGGGGCCTCTCTCAATTGACATCTTTAGGATTTAAAAAATACTTGGCATTAACAGGAACAGTAGGTATTATTAAAGAAGTAATAAAATGAGACTAACGTAGTTTTATATATTTTAATACATATTTTTTTACAATTTAAATACGGCTATTTACAATTTATAAAAACTGCTGGCGGTCAATGTAATTTAAGAGAGCGTAATACCAAATCAATGCGACTCTCCTAACTTGGACACTAAAAGCTGTAAGAAAGCACCTTAGTCGTACCGCATCAGTAAGATTGCTTTTGATAACGAAGCTTGTTACCATCTGCCCTGGATATTGAGCCAGGTGTCACATAAATGGAAACCTGGGCACCCTCTTTTGTCGGAGGTCAAGATCCTCCTTTGTATCACTGAGCCAGCGGAGTAGGTCTATAACGGCCATAACTACTAGACATAAGGAGTGGAACATAGGTTGTTGAATTCCTGACGTGATAATAATAAATCTTGAGTGAGAGTGATGAATTTGTCGTAATCACATATTGGCTCTCCACCACATTCTGCAATAGGTAGAACTTGAGCTGGCCACCCAGTTTCTGGCGCATACAACACCTGGAAAAAAAGAGAAAAATTACTTAGTGACTAGATACTTCATATTAATTTTAAATCAGCAGGATTTGTCATAATCGATTGTTGAAAAGTTAAAACTGCCTACACACCTCCGGCGTGCTGTGACTGTCACGAAGCTTTGACCGGGCAATTGAATAGCAGAGACGGGATGCTGCTGTGTGCCTCTCTAGTAACTGAGAGGCTCTCAGTTACTAGAGAGGTTAATCTCTGAGAGGCCCGGAGTCCCAACAAGCTGGGTGGCTTAACTGTTTGTTGCACTGCTGTATAATGGTGTTGATTTTGCATATAAATGCTTAGTTTAAGTATATTTTCGGCAGAAGTGCCTTAAATAAAGATTTTGCTTTCTAACTACAACTCAGAACCCTACATCACGTCGAGACCGAACCGCCGCCGCATCCACGCCACGCCCGCTGTGTGTAGGCTTAAAGCTTAGCTTAAAGCTTGTGAAGGTATATCCCCGTCACCAACTCCCCGGGGAAAAACGGATTACTAGACGCGATACCAGCCAAATGGGGAGGAGGCCGTACTGTAATAAATAAACAAAATAGTACAGCCTACAGGTATACTTCGGCAGGCAAGCTAGCTGTAGCATGCGCTGCTATATTTTAAGACAACCAATGCGGATAGGGTTTCGTATTGGGTAAATGATAAGTTATATTGATTGAAAATGTAATAATGGAATTTGTTATCTTACTTCTTACTATCAATCAATCAAATCAAATCAAATAAATATTATAAATGCGAAATTTTGGATGGATGTATGGATGGATGTTTGTTACTCAATCACGCCCCAACGGCTGAACGGATCTGGATGAAATTTGGCACAGAGATAGATTATAGTCTGGAATAACACATAGGCCGGAAAATTAAAGAGTTCCCGTGGGAACCGAAACTCAATCTCAATCGAAATCAAACCTCAATCCACGCGGACGAAGTCGCAGGCATTAGCTAGTTATCTTATAGTTTTAAAGAACATAATCATACACTGCTTCATAGATATAAAAATGCAACTGTTTTAATAAGGCTTCGTTATCCGTGACAACGACGTTTAAAAAAACGGATAAGATACTACTATACTATAAACTAGTTAAACGAACGATTAACGCAAAAATGTGCAAATATGAAAATACTAGATGATGCCCACGTTTTCGTCCGCGTGGGTTAAGATTTTTTAAATTCCGCGGGAACTTTTTAATTTTCCGGGATAAAAAGTAGCTTATGTCCTTCCCGGGATACAACCTAACTCTTTACCAAATTTAATCAAAATCGGTTGAGCAGATGGGCCGTGAAAGCGTAGCAGACAGACAGAAACACTTTCGCATTTATAATATTAATATGGATTTTGTATGAGCAATGACATTTTGTATGATTTCTTAATCCACATATTATTTCTGTATAAAAAATAATGACACTCTAATGTATGTTAATCTTAGCAATATGTTTAAGCCTTAAACAATTTGCACCACGCGAGAAAATGTTAAAAAAGTTCTTGTCACAATTTGTCTTCTGGGAAGAGTTGGCTGAAAACAATTTTTTCTCGATTTCAGGGGAATATCAAATTATACACTTTACCATAACTCCATATTTTCCGGTGTACAAGTTTCTTCTCAATTCTAAGAATGCGGCTGATCCGTACTTGGGTTGATGCGGTTCAAACACCCCGACAGCGGCCAGCAATGCTGCAACGTTGTGCTCGTGAGCCGAGTATAGGTACAGCTTCGCTACTTCCGAATTACCAGCAATAGCTGCCTTTGTAATGTTCACTATATTTGACATGAAAACTCCTGAAATGCAAACGTCTTTCATTAATACTTGCTTTTTTCCCTCAACCCACCAGTGGACTTAATATCAATCTGAAGTTCATTGAAATCAGCCATTTGGTTTGGGTGGATCCCGTAACACATCAACTAGAATCTACCGTCTGGCTTCACCAGTGGATCGTGATACAGATTTGATACAGATTATATCAATAGTATTACAATTTTTAGTCCGGCGATACAATCCAACGTTGGATTGCTATTGTAAACGCAGCTCTGTTAAAAAAGCTATGTATTCGGTTCGCTATAGTAATGCAATCCATAATTTATCAGGTTGCATTTTGTGTATGGATGGGATGTGAGTAGGTACTTATTTAATTTAATTTAATTTATGTGTGTTATTATTTATTAATTATTTATTCCATACTTATGCACATTATGTGCTCATTCATTAATTTTATTGAATAAACTACTAATCATAAATCATAATCATAAATCATTTATTTCGCAAAATTGTGGGTAAAACAGCTGTATAAGTAGAAATTTTCTGTACACAATCTACTGTCAGAGACAGTGTGCATATGCTTAAATACATTTACATGACATTACTTAAATTTAAAATTATTAACAATTAAGAGATTAAAAAAACCTGATGTTCGTCTATTTGCTATTTTAGTAACGTCATTAATAGACACGAGTTTAAATTTTAACCGATTACCATGCAAATGGAGCGGTTCCTAAAACTAATGATATAATAATATCAGGTGCGTATGTTTTATACAATTTATGCGTTTATCGAGTTTTGAATTTTGAATGTACTTTTGACTCTCTTATGATGATTGATGATTTAAAATCTGGATTGCAATACTGTGAACCGTGGTTATATACAAAGCGGAAATACTCGTAAATATCGCTGTCGCGTCGTCGTCGTTGTCAAATGTCAAAAGATAGACGGCCACCGCTGGGCATAGGTCTCTAGCAAGGATGCCCACAAGCCGCGTTCTTACGCGCCTGATCCAGCGGCTCCCTGCGACTCGTTTGATGCTGTCCGTTCATCTAGTGAGGGAATAAGTAATGGTGTAGCTCGATTTTATTGTAATAAAAATCTCAAATACCCGACGCTAATGTTATCATTTCCTTGTTGTAGTACTGGCAGTAAAAGTCGATCTTAGTCATGTTTTTTATCTGAGGCATAACATTTTCAGCCCACTGCGGCGTCGGAACACCTACATTTTCCTGGAAAAATTATTTTACCTATTAGAACTAGCTGATGTAAAAAATTATTTCCAAAAACTGACTTCCAAAGCCACTGACTTCAAGTAAAAAATAATTTTGATTTCTACTATGTTGAAGTCGGGCGAGCCTCACGCATTATTTATGCCTATCTTTGTTATACTCGCCCGACTTCTACATAGTGTGTAGAAATCAAAATAATTTTTTACTTTACAGTGGCTTTGGAAGTCGGTTTTTTGGTAAGAATTTTTATTTTTAACTTTTTAGTGTACTCTAAATCCCTACGGATTACACTAATAAAAATATCCTAAACCACTATGTTTAAGGTGTTCTGTACCCTGCAGCAGCAGGGTTGAGGAGTTGGGACTTGGGTTTAAGTATGAAGTCGTTGCTTGACACCTACAATATTATTTCATCATAAAAAAATCTTAAATCGCTATTTTTAAGGAGTTCTGTACCTTGCAGCATCAGGGTTGAGGAGTTGGGACTCAGAGTTGTATCGTATAAACGTGACTTGATACCTACTATATAATATGATATGAGTTCACCATCAAAATTTCCTAACTCAATAGTTTTGATGATTTCATGTAGTATGGGTACACCTACAGCATCAGGATTGAGTATTTTGAGTCAGAATTTTTTGAGGGACCACCTCGTGAGCTTCCTCTAACCAATAAAAAAGATTGTTCAAATCGGTTTAGAAACCACGGAGATATGCACCGACATACATTGAAAAAAAAAAAAGATACGCGCCGAATTGAGAACCTCCTCCTTTTTTGGAAGTCGGTTAAAAAGTAAATTAATTTGGTGTATCAACTCTGAGCATTTTGAATCTAAAGTAAAGCAATCGTAGAGTGGAACCCTACACTATTTCGGGTAACCGGAGTTTCCTTTACAGTGTAGCACATTTTAAGTGGGACGCTCCAGCACTACATGCAAGTTTACCCTTAAACCCCATTTGATGCACTGAAGTATGTCCGTTTGTATTAATGCATAGGATTATGTATACGTTTTTTAGTACGGGACTAATAAACATTAACCCTAAAAAAAAATGTAAAGTTGATTTTTGGCACAAGTGTTCCTTGGGGTCTGGGAAGTACCTCTTAAAAATTCCCCCCCTCTAGGCCGCGGGCGTTCCCCCCCACTCCCCCAAACGTCTCCCCAACCTCAGTATTTTGTAATTTTCTCAAAAAATATTAGTGCTAGAAAAAAACTTACTATGGCGAAAATTATCTTCATTAAATTATCTTATTATCATAGTTCATTTTGATAAGACTAATAGTTTCGGAGATATGTTAACCCTTTGTACATGAAAAGAAAATAATTTGCATGTATGGCTTTTTGTAATGTAGTTTCTTGCGATTTCCATAAAAACTGACAGAGCTACAAAAATGTTGTCTGAAGCAAAATGAAAGGCTATTAAATTAGCTATAAAATGATATGTAGTTTATTTTGATAAAAGTAATAGTTTTCGAGATATGCCTACCTATTGTGTAAGATAAAGAAAATAATATGCAAATACCGTGTACGTTGTTTTTAATTTTCGAAAAAAAAAAGTTAGGAAAAACTCATTGAAGCAATAAGAAACATAGTTAAATTACCTACAAAATAGTATTTAGTTCATTTTGATAGCACTAATAATTTCGGAAATATACCTGTCATAGTTAACATGAAAGCAATATTTTTCAAAATTTTATGTTTTCTGTAATTTCTAGAAAACTATTAGAGCTAGGCAAAAAACTCCCAGAAACAAAAATAAACACCATTTAACGACTTATTTAAAAAAAAAGAGTTTATAAATATAGGACTAATAATTTCGAATATATATCCATGTATAGTTTACGAAAAAAAATAAAAACATTGCTAGAATCCTATGTTATTTGCAATTTCCGCAAAAACTATTAGAGCTGGAAAAAATCCTCGGTAGAATAATTAATTTTACTAAATTACCCACAAAAAAGTCTTATGGTGAATTTAGATAGGACCAATAGTTCTAGAAATATGGCAACCTATATTCCAAGTTTTTTTTGTTTTTTCAACAACCGTGGTTATATTTTTGAATTTTCACAGAAACTAATAGAACTAGGAAAAAAACATAAGAAACAAAAATGAACTTCATTAAATTATCTTCAGAATAGTTTTTAGTTTATTTTGATAGAACTAATAGTTTCGGAAATATGGCTGCCTAACTGGAATTAAATACTAAACCTTTGTAAAATCCGTAAATGTTTATTGTAATTTCAAGAAAAAGTATTAGAGTTAGGAAAAAAGCTGTCAGGACTTAGTACAAAGATTATTAATTTACCTATAAAATAGTGTTTAGTTTATTTTGATAGGACAAATAGTTTTCGAAATATACCTTGCTGTTGTGTAAGAACCGGTGGTAGTCATGTAGACTTAGCATAATACTACATAATAAATAGAAATTAACCCATAAATGTAACATATTTTTATAACATCCCCTCCTCCCACCCCAACCTCCACAACCCCTTGCCCTCCATCACCCAGAACCCACTCCTCCCTCCCACAACCCCCTCCCCCCTCCCAAAACCCCCCTCCCCCCATTATTTACGAAGTGTGGTGTTGTTTTGTAGATAGATAGATAACGATATCATGATTATTACTATTAGGTTATTGTATTATAGCATTGATGATTTTCAAATAAAATGTCATGCACATTTTCGATCGTAATATTTCCGAAAGTATTAGGTCTATTGAAATGAAATAAAAAGCATTTTGTAGACGATTTTATGAACTTTCATTTTGATTTTGTGGTTTTTTTCCTAGCTCTTATACTTTTCGTGTAAATCACAAGAAAATTAAACAATTTTTCAAAAAAATAAAAAATACGCAAAATAAGCCGGCATATTTCCAAAACTATTTGTCCTATCATAATGATTTAAATGCCATTTGGCAGATTATTTAATGTAGAATATTTTCGCCACAGATGGTTTTTTTCTAGCACTAATATTTTTTGAGAAAATTACAAAAAACTGCGGTTGGGGAGACGTTTGGGGGGGTGGGGGGGAACGCCCGCGGGCTAGAGGGGGGAATTTTTAAGAGGTACTTCTCAGACCCCAAGGAACACTTGTGCCAAAAATCAGTTTTACATTTTTTATTTTAGGGTTCCCATACAAAGCTTGCATAAGTAGCCTGAGCTATTTGTCACGTCTTTTTAACGGTCCATCGCGCGACGACAGAAGTGTTGTTAAAACGTGTACAAGTTGGTTGTAGGCCTATCCTGTAACCCAACATAAGGCAGCACTCCAAACTCAATATACCCTGAAAGTCGGTTGCCCTAAATAGTGTAGTGTTCTGGGGTTAATTTCACTCGACACCATTTATTTACTTCAGATTCAAAATATTCATGCTAAAGTCTCAGTTGTAAAAACTATAGCATACCGTTGCTTGAAATAGGTTATCCAAAAAGAACACTTCTTCGGGCGTTGTTAGATTCCTTCCAGTTTCCACATTTAATATTTTGAACAATTCTCCATATGAATCTATAACGTTGCGTACCTCAGGTATGACATAAATTCTTTTTAGGAGCTGTCTATATCGGTCACAGTAATCGAAGTAGAGGAGCTAAGAAAGTAAAATAAAATATGATTAAGTAGGTAATATTAGTAGAAGTTAGGAGGCGGTGAACTGGTAAAAATTTCGGTCATAAATCCATTTCATCATGCGCCAAATCTATATCTAGGACCTAGGTATATATTATGGTTATTAATTTGATATACTATAAGCTTATAATCATACTAATATTAAAAATCGAAAGTGTGTTTGTTTGTTGGTTTATTGGTTTGTTCGTTTGTCCTTCAATCACGCCGCAACGGAGCAACGGATAGACGTGATTTTTGGCATGGGTATAGGACCTGGAGAGTGACATAAGCTACTTTTTAACCCAGAAATGTAAGGAGTTCCCGCGGTAACCAAAAACCTCAATTCACGCGGACGACGTCGCGGGCATCAGCTAGTGTTTCATAAATTAAATAATTGAAGAAAAACATAAATTCAAAACTACCAATAAAAGCGATACCAGTTGCTCAAAGTTATTGAGGAAACAGGAAAAATATCATACTATTTATTACATTGTCGTTATAATATTTAATTATCTGCTATGAGATATTTCGATACAAACTTACATCATCATCCATAAAGGGTACTGTATCGTAAGGAATGGGTTGCCAATTTATTTCTGGATGCCATTTCTGTATAGGATTTGGCATATACAATGCCGCCAAAACTGCCAAAGCGCTCATCTTAGTTCGCGCGTAATCAGTGGTTCGAACAGATATATCCTCTGGTAAATACAACTCACTGATGCTATCATTATATCGGTGTCTCAGAAGCTGGCCCAAAACAAACTCACGCTGTCTACCTTTCTACAAAAGAAAGAGATATGTATATTAATTAATGCCATTTTTGACCTAGTAACTACCTGACAAAATTTCTTTGAACTTACGATAGTTAATGCTTTCTTCCCATGCGGGTAAAATACCTTATCATCAATTTTCCAAGCGGGATACAGATCCAACTCCTGCTGATCTGGCGTTCTATCCCCATGCCTAAAAACCTGAAAATAAATTTACAAATATATTTTATATTAAAACAAATATCTTTTAAATTTACAAATATAGGAAATATAGTTATTTTTGGCAGGATGGAATGCGGACACCTTGCTTTGAGAAATCATACGTGATAAAAAGCGTAAAACTGATTCTATATTCCTCTAGTATGTATATATGTCACCTTAAGATTGCAAAGGCCGTAGGATTGTAATCTAACTAGCGATATTGTAAACTTTCGCCAGATTACAATTTAACGCATTATTTTTCATTAGATTGTAATCTGTTAGATATATTAACCAGATAAAACCTAAATTGAACGGTTCACAATCCGTCGACAGTTTACAATATCGCTAGTTGGATTACAATCTAACGGTTTTTGCAATCTTACGGTGACATATAGATAGAGACAGATAAGTATTATCTTACCTATTTAGTATCTCTACCGAGACCTACTTTTCGTAAGCAAGTAAGAGAGGTGTCAGAGATTCGGACCCCAATCACGAAATTCTAGTCTTTTTAACCCCCGACGCAAAAACCGACGGGCGTTATAAGTTTAACGTGTCTGTTTGTGTATCTGTCTGTGGTATCGTAGCTCCCAAACGGATTAACCGATTTTCGTTTAGTTTTTTTGTGTCAAATATAATTTTATCCCGAGTGTTCTTAGCCATGTTTTATGAAAATCTGTTCATCCGTCTGAAGGTCATCAGCTTTTTCATTAATCTGTTACTTCGGTTACTGTTAGTATATCGAAAGTAACTGTTCTTACGGGGTTGTCCAATAACTCCCACGGCTTTTATGTAAAACAATTTGAGTATTTATATTTTATTACAACGTACTTGTAGAGCAGAGGCCCAATCGTCCAAGCAAATCGTCATCATTTGACAGCTAATAACGTATTACTCGAACTATTTATGGAGTTTATACATGCTTCTTGACATGCAGACAGACATCTATGAACTCCTTAAACAGGTCGAATTATCTGTTTAACAAACAATTACCTACGAATTCCTTACACAATCGGGGGGCAGGTATGGAAATGCAAAGAGATTTTAAATCGATTGTAATTACATTAATTATTCGAATTATTGTTGTTAATATTGCCATTCTGATTTCTGTCAAGTAATTTAAATTTAATTCTAATATAATTTAAAGTAAAATTATTTCAAGTTTTCAGGATATAATTTTATTTGTAAATAATTATATAGTTTTATAAATACTTTCTTTTGATGAATTAATGATCGATATCTTATTATAGCTACATCAGCACCTAATATTTAATGTTATGCACACATGAATAAATCGTTGTTAATATATTCAGTTACTTACCACAAAAGAAACCACTAGCTCATTATTGATCAAACTATCTTTCACTAAATCATTGCTTGTAATATATGGTGTCGAACCCACTACCCGAGGAATTAGCTGCTCTTGCGTATCACATATCACTGCAACTACCGCCCATACAATGTAGATCAAAAGCTGCCTCATTGTAGATCTAATCACAATCGGAACCTACTTCCAGCAGCACACTATCTCACCACAACCTAATTAAGACTGGCTGTGTTGTTTGTTTGGATTTAATATATATATCTACACATCTCGTTTTTAGAACGCAAACTTATTGCCTCTCTGCCTCCGTATTTTGTTTTGCATGAGGCAAGCACCTTTTCGGGCAGAAATTCACCACCAAGCGTTTCGGTTCTATTCCATAAACAAGTTCTTCTCGGTTAGACTGTTCAATCTCTTCTAACGTTCAATTAGGTGATGTCGTGGTAAAAATATAGTTCTACTACCATATTTAAGCCTATCGCATACTAAAATTCATTCAAAATATTTGACTCTCGCGGTTATGCGGGTAATTGTATCCTGAACCTGATAAATACATACACTTTATTGCATTGAATTCGATTACTTAAGATTTCTCTTTATAGATGAAAATTTGCTGTATTTATTAGCTAGATTTAAAGCTCGTTGAAATCTACATAAATTTGAAATAACTAAAAATTTTCATATGGAATATGCTTTTGTTTTATTATTGATCATTATCATTAATATTTACACAATGTAACATAGAGATTTTCAAGTTTATTAGTAGTGTATTCAGTATTTTCTGCGAAGTTTGGTAATTTCATTGTAGACTAGTGGGCCCGGCAGACTTTGTCCTACCCTGAACCTCGAACCCGATTGCAGCGCCCCCTACCGGGTCTAATTGTGAGTATAAACCATCCCGGGGTCCCCGACCCCATTGCCCGCAGCGTCGAGACCACTGGACGAGACGAGGGTCCAGCACGAGGAGGTGACGACGTCACCCGCAGTGCGGACCCAATACCAGATACGACACCCGACCTAGGGGCCCGTAGCCTACAAGGCAGGCCCTAGCCGGTTTCCCGGCTTAAAGACACCTACCGGGGCACAAAGTTGCCCCGCGCCCCGCCCGTGTAAGGAGGCTCAGCCTCGATACCCGTACTCCCGCTTGGCCCTTCGGGCTTAACGGAGAAGACCCACACAAACACAACAAGAAAGAATTAGCGAAATTGGTCCAGCCGTTCACGCGTGATGCCGTGACCAAGTGAAATAGGGATTCATTTTTATATATAGAGATGTTCATTTAATGCAACACAGTTTATATAAGATAAATTAATAATTTAGCACACACATTCTTTGAAAAGGTACCTATTCAGCGTTGATAAGGATATCAGTGAAAGAGGAACAAAAAACTTAAGCAAAGGGTCAAGGATCGGGTTATAATAATGTACCTTAGTTTTTGTTTCAGGTATGACCGATGTCCATTATAACGAACAAGCGCTCCTCGATCAACTAGTGGTGTGCACTGAATATGTGGATAAAGCTGAAAGATATGAATTGCTGGGCCCTCTTTACCGCCTTGTGATTCCCATATATGAGCGAAGGAAGGACTATCAGGCGCTCCTCACCTGCTACCAACATCTCACTAAAGCTTACGCAAAAGTCATAGAAGTCACAAATTCAGGAAAACGACTCCTTGGAAGATTTTATCGAGTAGCCTTCTTCGGAAAAGCTCATTTCGGGGAAGACGAGGAGGGCATTGAGTTCATTTATAAAGAACCGAAACTGACTTCGCTCAGCGAGATATCGGAGAAGCTCCAAAACTTTTATGAGCAAAAGTTTGGTCCTGGAAACGTCAAGATGATAATGGATTCGGTGCCGGTAAGTGGATAAAATAAACAGGTTACCGACCTCTAAAGTTGATATGTGCCAATAATAATCTGAATATTAATCACACCAACAAGGTTATTTTGGGCCTTGACAACAAACTCACGTGTTTGAATAAAATAGATGTTAATTTAAAAAAGTACCCACCGGTGTATACTGAAATTTATGACTTGATAAACCTGTCTTCTGATGGCCACCATCTTCTTCACCGTCAGACCTTGATCAATATTTGCCCGTAACCTAATCGTCGAGACAACCAATGACAGCCCCATGAGCTCTGATGTAAGTTTTCAAAGAGTTAAGTTGTTTGCAGACAATCATCAGCTCGATGTTACCACAATAATTGTAATGTATCCGGGATTGAGTTGAACAAAGCAGTCCATCTCGTCGGCTGTAATAAAATTTTGTTCATACACCAAAATTACAATTATTATCATTATGTAAATTGTAAATTCTAACTATGATTATTGTAACTGTGTGTTTATGTACAAATTTTGCATGCCTTCTGCTAGGCGAAACATGTGACTATAACTTTGTAACATCTTATGTAAATTTATGTTTCTGCAAAATAAAGATATTGTATTGTATTGTATTGTAATTATTATCAGTCAGTTTTAGTACGTCGGTAGTCACTTATTATGATTATTCTTTTTAACAGGTGATTCGTGAAGATCTAGATAGCAAGTTAGCATACATCCAAGTGACGTGGGTGCGCGCGTCGCCGGAAGGAATGGCGGCCACGCACTCCGGTGGCGAAGGCTCCTTCGACAGAGCCCACAACGTGCGGCGCTTCGTCTTCGAGACACCCTTCACTAGGGACGGGGCGGCGCGCGGCCCCGTGCACCATCAGTGGTTACGGCTGACACATCTCACCGGTACGTGTTTTTACAAGTGTCGATACCATTCTTCTTTCATCCGCTTACATCCTTATCATTCAACTTATCCGCTGTAGCTTTTACGTAGTCGTGTAGCTCTTTCCATCTGTAACTGCTGGGCCTCATAGATTAGACTAACCCCAATCTTCCTTTTGACCTATAATGTAACCACAATTGTTATCGAAGTTGGGTATCATGTGACAAAGCTTCTATTTATTTTAAGCCCCTTAGTATTTGAATTGATAAAAAATGACAACATTATACCGTCTTCCTCTCCTTATATCTGGCAAAGCGAAAAAATCAGAAGAAAAAATAGTTGATTCACCTATGCAAACTTTAAATTTACATGTTTCTTTCGTAGCAATGAAATCCTGGATGGACAACTCTGACTCGCACTTTACACAGTATTTCAAAAACTTGATTTATAATGTTCATTTATAATGAAATTGTAATGCAGATAAATAATAATAATTAATTAATTGGAATAATTATTTCCAGCGGAGAACTGGTTTCCTTACGTAAAGCGGCGCGTGCCGGTGATCGAAACTCAGGTGGAGGAGAAGAGTCCGATAGAGGTCGCCATGTCCGAGATGGAGAGCCAGGTGGCCGAACTAGCGGAGATTGTCAACGCCAAGGCGCCCGACATTAAGAAACTGCAACTTAGGTATTCATAAGAAAACTCTCTCTCTCTTTCTCTCTCTCTCTCTCTCTCTCTCACTCTCTCTCACTCGATCTCTGCCCCCTTATCCCGAGACCTCTTACATTAGGACTCATGCAGCTTGCCGGCGATGTAATTATTAGTATGGGTCAATTATTATAACTTCATTGGAGATTCAAAATATGGCTTTTAACTTAAATTTTAAATATAAACTCAAATGAAGGCTTGAATTTTGTCTTTGTTATTTTCAGGCTTCAAGGCAGTATATGCGTGCAAGTAAATGCAGGTCCTTTGGCGTACGCAAACGCCTTCCTAGACCCAACGTTGGCCATCATGTATCCAGATGAGATGGTCGACAAGCTGAAATCCATATTCAAGTAGGTTTCTTTTGTAACTAGATATTTATTTAGACTTACTTTTGCACGTTAAGCTTCAATATTTGGGACAGATATAGGCTGTATCCCGGGGAAGGACATATGCTTTTAATCCCGGAAATTTAAGGAGTTCCCGCGGAATTAAAAAAAAAACTTAATCAACGCGAAGTCGCGGACATCATCTAGTAAATAATAACGATTTATTCGGGTATAAGACGGAAAAAACTCCAAAAAACATTAGAAACTAAAGAAAAAACCTAAACAAGGTTGCTCCTCTACTGCACAGATATACATACAGATTTACAATACTTTAACTTACTCAGTTATTTTACTTTCTACGAGACAGATGTTTATTTATGTGTGACCAGCATTTCCCCGTGGATTAGCTTACTTTTAAGTTCTATTTTTATTGGTTAATTTCAAGCCCCTATTTATCTCTTTTCTTGGCGGATGCCCTACGTCATAGCTATCTTGTCTTGCAAACAGCCAGATCCGTTTAGTGGTTTGAGCTGTGAGTTCATAGATCGGTCAGTCACCTTTTCCTTCTATATAATTAGATGTATGCGGTAATGAATATACATGAATTTCTTTATTTTGTCATATTTGCATTATTTGTTTTTTTTTTGTAGCACACCTACTAGCAATAAATATTAGCTCCAAACGATCGATATACTTAGATGAATAATAAAGATCATGGCCATTCAGTGAACACAGAAACTTGATTTCATCTATAAAAAGGTTCCCAAACTTCGATCTCTAATCCTATCTCTTACTTTAGTACTCGTACTAACTACTCGTACTCAAAGGCAAGCTTCTTCTTTTTCCTTGCTATTCTTTTCTTATGCTTTTTGTAGGTTTCCGTACCTAAAGGGTACCAACGGAACGTATGAACCTCCGCTGTCCGTCCTTCCGCCTATCTGTCTGTCAGTCAGAATGTCAAATTTCCAGAGTTAGTACATATTTTTGGTGCCGCTATAATATGAAATAATAAAATAATGGGCGAGAGGCATACAAGTAACGCTTTTTTGAGCGCCTCACTTATTTCTTAATTGAAAGTAAATTATTAAAAAGTAGGTACCTACATAGTGTTTAGTACGGAACCCTTCGTGTACGAGTACGACTCGAACTTGGTCGGAGTTCTTGAATTTACTATTTATTATGTAAGTGACAAGAATTGTTGGCTTAATACTTATTAACACGTCTCTATATTTAGAAAGTAGTTCATTAGAAAAATGGCATTGAATTTAATAATATATTATTCCACTTTGGGCAACTGAATATAATGTTTTTATAATCGTCGTGGTCACATTGAAAAACAAGGAAAAAGTATTTGGAAACCTGAATAACTCGATTTGAAGACCACGATATGCCTGTATAATAATTATGTTAGGTATTTCAAATTTTTTATGTTTCGCCTCAAGTCAGATTGTTATCATTCGAGATTCGATGTTAGGATCGTTTTACTTGACCTTAAATCATGCCAATAAAACTTTAATTTGTTTCAACTTATTGTCGGATTTGCGCAAACCTGTTACGAAATTTATTCTGACTAATCCTTTACAATTAAGAATACACACGAGTTTTAACGGTTATTTGTTTTGTTCATGGATATACATAATATTATGTATATTATGCATATCCATATTAAAAAAAAACAATAAAAATTTAGACTTTATTCAAAACAAGTTGATTCAAAATTTAAAAAATTTCTTATTTTTTAAATGAAAATTTATAGTAGGGGAGCCCAAGAGGGGATTTTTTGGATTTACTCCAGCGCGGCAGATTAATATAAAGGGGGCCTCTTTGGACCCTGTAGAGTACCTTAACCATATATGAGCCCTGTATGTTGGTGGGTCGATCAAATATTAAATAATCGATCATCAAAAATACTCGAGCGCGTCAGATTAAGATAGAGTGAGTTAATTACATGCTTAAAAGTGTACATTCAAATAATCTGACGATTTGAGCGAGACCTAAAGGAGTTGGAGGTATTTAAGTTTGTAACTCTGCAACTCCTTTAGGTCTCGCTCAAATCATCTGATTATTTGAATGTACACTTTTCAGCTTTTACTTAACTTACTCTACCTTAATCTGACGTGCTCGAGTATTTTTGATGATCTATTTTATTTATTTAATATTTTGATCTGCTGTCCTAGACAGACCCACCAACATACAGGGCTCATATATGGTTAAGGTACTCTACAGGGTCCAAAGAATCCCCCTTTATATTAACCTGCCGCGCTGGAGTAAATCCAAAAAATCCCCTCTTGGGCTCCCCTACTATTAAGTCCCGTGGAAATTCTTTGACTGACTGGGTAGGTTATAAAAGTAATCTATGACCGTCTTTGTTATATCAAAATATAACAGACGCGATGGGTTCTGACAAACAATGGGAGGCTAGGAGCTAGTTTTTACAAAAGCTGCAGTAATTATAACTATTGAGATTTCAGCTTACAACTTACTTAAATTAGTCATGACAATTTAGTTTTAAGATTTTGTCAAACTAACACTGTTAAATTATTACGATCTACTTTGTTTACTAGTTGCTACCTACATATCATTACGGCGATAAATGCAGATTTTGTTTATTTCCTCAAGATAATATTAAGCTAAAGAGCTCGACATTTATTTCTCTATACATTACATACACATTTGCTACGCTTTAGTGATTTTACTTGTTGGCAGGGTTGGGTTGTCGGGTTTGTTCGAACACTTATAACACTAGAACGGCTGGACGGATCTGGATGAAATTTGGCACAGAGCCAGATTATAGTCTGGAATATCGCATAGGCAATCCCGGAAAAAATTCAATAAACGCAGACGAAGTCGCGGGCATAAGCTAGTTATTGTGTAACTGTGAGTTTAACAGCTCAACCTTTTTTAATTAATGTATTGAGTCAGCAAATTCCTTTTATTCTTTGATCATCATTTCAAGCCATCGCCGGTTTACTACTGTGCAGAATTCTCCTCTCAAATTGAACAGGGCTTGGCCATAGTCCACCACTTTGGAGAACATTATGAAGAGGTCTCGGGCATGCAGGTTTTCTCACGATGTTTTCGTTCACCTAAGCAAGTAACTTCAGAAGTAAGCTCCGGCTCGATTCTTTCACTCATCACATAAACATATTCACCTTGAATAGGTTTCTTTTTTTGCTGTTAAAAAAATAAAAAAATCTAAATCGAGTAGGTACTGCCTACCGACTTCGGACATTGATGCGTTCGTTCATCTTGAATAACTTTCGTTTCTGTTAGAAAAAAATATAGGCGCCAAATTGAGGACCTCCTCTTTTTTGGAAGTCTGTTATAAATAAAAAGATATCTAAATCCAAGTACTGTCTGCTGTCTTCTAACATCGATACGTTCTGTTAGTCTCAAGCACTTGGTAGTTAAAGGAGACACAGCACGAGTACTTGTTGTTTATTTAGTTGAGATAATTTTAATGTTCTCACACAACAAACAAACAGGGTATAATAAAGAGTTGCTAAATATTGAAGACACACCACAATTATCGGTCGATTATATAAATAACTATTTTATCAACGTAGGTAGAAAGTTAGCTGAGACTTTTGATAATATGAACGATATCACAACTAATTTAGACTCACATAATCAAGTAAATTCTTTTGTTCTTTTGGATACAGATGAAGAGGAAATAAACCAAATTATAAAAAACTTAAAAAATGAATGTACCGTGGGATGGGATGGAATAAATAATAAACTACTCAAATGTTGTAAGGATCACCTAATTCCTTCAATCACGCATATTTTTAACTGTTGTTTGCAAAAAGGTATTTTTCCAAAAGCTTTAAAAAAGTCTGAAGTTCGACCAATTTATAAAAATGGTGATAAAACAATTATTGGCAACTATAGACCAATTTCCATCCTCTCATCTCTATCTAAAATTCTAGAAAAAATAGTTAATACAAGATTGGTACAATATTTGGAAAATAATCATCTCCTATCTCCTAATCAATTTGGCTTCAGGCGTGCTAGATCTACGGATGATGCAGTGCATTCTATAACCAACTATATAGCTACCAATCTTGATAAAGGTAAAAAATGTATAGGTGTCTTTCTGGATTTGGCTAAGGTCTTTGATACCGTATCAATCCCAATCTTACTTAAAAAGCTCGAGTGCCTCGGTATCCGAGTCCTTCAACTGAAACTGTTTAAGGATTACCTGTCAGACAGAGTACAGTGCGTCAGAGTAGACTCTTATGCTAGTAGTGATCTGGTTGTTACACACGGAGTGCCACAGGGTAGTATTTTGGGTCCCACTCTCTTTCTAATATACATCGATTTCCTCACGCGTCTCCAATTGACCAAGGGACAAATTATTTCATATGCAGATGATACCGCGCTAGTTTTTGCTGCAAACTCATGGATAGAAGTATTTGAGGCAGCTCAACTAGGGTTTAATACGGTTACCAAATGGCTATATAATAATATCCTATCACTAAATATAAATAAAACTAAATATATTACTTTCTCAATGAGACAAACAGTTAACCTTGATAACCTCCATATAGTAGCTCATTCGTGTTCTCATGCAATGAGCTCCTCATGTACATGCCCAATATTGGAAAAAGTTCCATATATAAAATATCTCGGTGTGACCCTGGACTGTAATCTAAATTTTAATAAACATATTGATTTACTAAGGAGTAGATTAAATAAAATGATCTACATTTTTAAAAACCTGAGACACGTAGTTGAACCTATAATACTAAAGAGGATATACTTAGCCCTGTGCCAGTCTGTACTAACATATTGCATTTCTTCGTGGGGAGGCGCATCTAAAACCACATTAATGAAAGTTGAAGTTGCTCAAAGAACAATTTTAAAGGTATCTACTTTTCGTCCGTTTCGGTACCCTACATCTTTGCTGTATCAAAACTGTGAGGTTCTCTCTGTAAGAAAGTTATTTGTATTGAGTATAATATTAAAACAACATAGAGAACTAACTTATGATATCTCTTATTTAAACAGACGCAGAAAACATAAAGTTGCAAATCTTCCACACCAAACAAAAACATCCTTCATAAATAAATTTTACTATTTTCAGGGGCCTCATGTTTATAATAAAGTAAATGCAGTAACCTAAATCTACCCACTTAATAGAACAAGTTGTAAAAAAACCGTTATTACTTATTTACTAAAATTATCATATGAAGATACTGAAAACTTGCTGATTACATTAAAATAACTAGAACATATTTCGACATACATAGAAAATAAATTATTCTTCTTTATTCTCTTTAATAGTACCTATACCCTTTACCGTAAATAGCTTATGCGTTGGGAATCCTTCACACTTTTACACTATTACACACCCTCTCTTATAGTTTCACATTACTCACACAATAGAACAGACATGCAACTATATTTTATTAGTTAGTTTATTTCAGAGAGGTTCAAATATTTTATATATGTGTATTCTATCATAATAAATATAATAATCAAATTGTATGCAAGAAAAACACTAGGGGAGTCGGCACTGAAGCTGAAGCACAGGTTCACCTTAGTTCAGCCTCAGAAGCCCAGATTATAAAAAAATAAAAAATAAAATAGCTACTGGATAATTATATTAGTACTACTTACATATCTATTTATACTTATTTTTATAAAACTTGTATTGTATCAACACAACTAGTTGTAATGTAAATAATGTTAAAAATGTAACCTACTAAAATTATGTAACTAGGTATATTCGTGGGTAGGTGCTCAAACTGTAAACACATGTTTTTGAAGTCTTGTAAATTTTTTATTATTTTTAAATAAATACAATAAATTTCAGTGTTGAAATGTGTTAAAAGTGTTCTTTTACCCACCAGGCAGTGTTTCCTATAATAACTCCTGTGATTTTTGCACCTTTTGTGTGTCCTCTAATTCACTGTCACTACTCAAGCACACACTTCTATAATGGAGTCAATTAAACAAACCATCACTGAGCTCAGTGCTCATTTCAATTCAAGAATGGAAGAATTCCAACGCAACATTCAGGGCGCAATTCCAGCCACAAGTCCTACTTCTAATATTGCAGCTCAATTCAGCTCTTTCAGAAGTTTTGTGTTGGCAGCACTCGAAGGTCTCCAAATGCAAGTAAAACTCCTTTATCGCTCAACTGATGACATTGAAATGAGAAGCAGGCGCAAAATACTCCTGGTCCATGGTATTCCTGAAATCAAGGATGAGGCATTGGATTGCGCCCTCACTAAGAAGCTCTCTGATCATCTTAAATTGGCAGTTAGTTCTGAAAGCATTAGTCGCTGCCATCGTCTGGGTCGTTCCAAAGCCGACAAGACTAGAGCTGTGCTGATTAAGTTCCGTGACTTGACATTAAGGAATAAGGTGTGGTACGCCAAGACTGGCTTGAAGAATTCAGGTGTTACTCTGTCTGAGTTCCTTACTAAGGATCGTCACGACGTTTTTGTAGCGGCACGCCAGCGTTTTGGTGTTACCAAATGCTGGACCAGAGACGGGCACATCTTTGTAGTAGGCCTAGACGGCTCTCGGCACCGTATTTGCACAAGCGAGGAGCTAGATTCCATTCCAGCGGCGCCCCCTGCACCGTCGATCTCAGCTTGTGCTCCGACGACTGCATCAGGAACCCCAAAGACCTCTAGACCTAAGAGGGCCGGTAGGAGATAGACTTTTTGTTTTTAATGCGGTGGTTTTAATAATAAGTTGCAAGTTTGTTTTCCTGTTACTTTTAGGTACTCAGTTTGTAACTCTCTAACTTTAAGATTATAACTTATAATAGGTATGCCTATACTTAGAGCCTGTGTTTGTTGTGGTTATCTTTTTGGCTAGCTCTTATAATTATATTATACTTATTTATATTGCAAGTTGAAGTGAGTTCACTAACACCGTCTAATTATTAATTTTATTTTTGATGTTTGCTTCTTCTTCTTCTTCTTAGTTTGATTTTTGGCTTTTATTTATGCCAGGACAGCACAATTTACTTCGCCAATGACACGTTGCTTGGAGAAAACACAAAGGAGGTTGACCGGTTGCTTCTTGATGCAAGTTCTGGATTATTCCAGTCTGTTTTGTGATGCAATAGAAGGGGAGATGTTAGTAATTATACCTACAACAACACAATAAGAATTTTACTCACATAAACTATAACACATAAGTACTTAAAATAAATTAATATATGTATTTATAATTTTATTTTGTTAGATTTTATATATTTACACAAAAATTTTACATAAGGAGTAAACACCAACATTAAGAGACATTCAACGCTTAAGGGACGGGGGATGTTAGGAGGAAGAACATCATACAATTTATTTAGAAGTTTGGGACAAGAGAAGAGGATATGAGAGGGTGTACCTTCATCTAAGCCGCATTCGCACATAGAGTGATCTTTAATTCTTAATTTAGCCAGGTGAACTGGGGTGCAAGCATGACCAATACGGAGCCGAGTGATAGTTGAAGCAACCCAGCGAACCATATTTTGATGAAAAAAGAACCAGGGTCTTCGGGGAATATCAGGTTGCACAGAAGAATAGTATTTACCTTTAATCGATTTTGATGCAATCCACAAGGTATTCCAAGAATCTGTAAGGTCGGTTTTAGCAAGAGCACGCAGATCCTGAGGTTGGTTTTTAAAGTGGGTAAGAGAACCCGTCTCAGTAGCAAGTTTTGCAAAGGCATCAGCATTCTCATTACCTTTTATACCACTGTGACCTGGGATCCAAGCCAGTGTGACAAATAGGCCTTTTAGATGACAGGAGTGTAGGGTTTGTTTGATTTGGAAAATGGTGGAAATAAGTGCTTTGCTTTTGAAGGGATTTCCTTTAAGTGCTTGGATACAACTTAAGGAGTCTGTCAGTATAAGTGATTGTTTTATATTATGGGACTCTATAAAAAGGATGGCTTCTAAAATGGCTATAGACTCTCCTGTAAATACTGATGTTTCAGGTGGGCACTTATATTGGAGGGTTATTTTATATTTGGGAATCCAGCAAGCAGCACCAACGCAGCCATTATTGGATAGTTTGGAGGCATCTGTAAACACAGTTAAACAATCGGTCCAGTTGCTTTGAAGTATTTCATTAAATTTAGAATCTGGTTCTATTGTATCTTTATGGAGATCTAGGTTAGCAATCTGAGGTTCATGTGTCAATCCTGCAAAAGGGGTGGAGAACAAAGGAAGCTTGGGAGAAGAGTAGAGTGGATGAGGTAGTTGTGTATATTTAAGAAAACTTTTTAAAAGACACGGGTGGGTATGATTTGAATTTAATACTGTGGATAGCTTTTGGAGTCTGTCAAGTAAAGGATGAGAAGAGAGTTGCAAAACTTTACAGATAAAACGATCACTAAGATATTGAGCCCGTAGGAGAATAGGAGGGTCAACACATTCAACTTGCAATACATTGGTGGGGGATGATTTCATGGTACCAAGGATTATCCTTAGGCATTTATATTGTATTTTATTTAGTTTCTCCGAAGCTGACTTATTCATAGGGTCTAAAATAAATAAACCGTAATCCATATGACTACGGACTATGGCATTGTATAACAACTTTTGAGTGTAGGGGTGGGCGCCCCACCAGACTCCTGATAGAGCACGTAGAATATTGACGTTGCTTTCGCATTTGCGGCTGATATAGTCGGAGTGAGCTACGCCATTCAATCTAGAGTCCAGAAGAACGCCAAGAAATTTTGCTTTGCATGCAAGAGAAATGTGTTGGTCCTCGAAGAGAATGTTAGGTATCGGAATTTGTCTTCTTCTAGTGAAGATGACTGCCTTGCACTTATCGATTGAAAGTGTGAGACCGTGATCTGATAACCACTGGCCCAGATAATACAAAGCAGAGTTCAACCGAGAAGAAATTTTATCCATGGAGTTGGAGCTTGTGTATAGAACTATGTCATCTGCATATTGCAGGATGTTGCAGAAACTCTCGACAGACAATTCAAGGTCGAAGGTGTAGATATTATAGAGCAGTGGGCTCAGAACAGAGCCCTGAGGGAGGCCTTTCCAGACCATTCTGGGGGGAAGACTTGTGGAATTGGTTTTCACTAGAATAGTTCTAGATGAAAGAAGGTTGAGTATGATTTGGGTTAATCTCGGCGGGATGCTCAGATGTTGCAGTTTTTGCCTGAGTACCGGGAGAAGAACATTATCATATGCAGCTGCGATGTCCAGAAATACTCCCACAAGGAACTCCCCCTTTGCAAGGGCTATCCGGATGTCTGTCGAGAGGACTCCAAGGCTGTCGGTTGTACCAAGACCCTTTCTAAAGCCAAACTGGGACTTAGCAAGTAAGCCTCTGCTTTCTATTATCCATTCCAAGCGGTTTTTAATCAAGTGCTCCATAATTTTGGCTAAGGTTGAAGATAGGGCTATGGGTCGGTAAGAGTTAGGATCAGAGGGATCCTTACCTGGTTTCCTTATGGGGATTACAACTTGAGTTTTCCAAGGTTCCGGGACGATTCCTGTTTCTAGAAACCTATTTATTAAATTAAGTGAGTAGTGTTTCGCTTTATCGTTAAGTTTTGTGATGAAGGAATATGGAATACCATCTTCACCTGGAGTTGAATCTTTTAAGTCAGATAGAACACATTTCAACTCAGTGAAACTAAAAGGGGCATCCATGATATCGGAAGAAGAAAGAGAAGTAGAATGAGGGATGGAATACTGACATGGGGCAAACGGTGGGGCGAGTTTATCGGCAAAAGCATCCAACCAAATAGATGCGTCGTTAGAGGTTGGATCATTGATGGAGACAGATTGCCTGTACCTTTTCATTCGGTCCCATACCAGAGTGGATGGAGACCGAGGGTTCAGTGATTCACAAAAGGTTGTCCATCCTGACTTTTTCTTTTTTGTTATCATCCTTTTGACTTTGGCATCTGAGCGCTGGTATTCCAAGAAGTTTTCACGAGACATTAACATTGTGTAGGAAATTTCCGCATCTTTACGTTTGTTTATTAAGTTAGTACATTCTTCATCCCACCAGGGTGGAGATGACATAAAATCACGTTTAGTAGTTTTGAGCGGTATGTGGAGGTCAGCAGAGCCTTTTAAAATTTTGACAAAATTGTCATAGCAAAGCACTGAAATTTCCTCATCTGGAAGGTTATCGATGAGATGATCAACTGATTCTGCAAAAGTAGACCAGTTGGCTTTACTAAGCTTATATTTAAGAAGAGGGTTAGGGTTGTACTGTGGAACAGATTTTTGAGCTATGGAGATTAAAATAGGGAAGTGATCACTTCCATGGGAGCTTGGAATAGTTTTCCAAGAGGTAAGGGAGGCCATAGAGGGAGAACAAAGAGATAGGTCGACTGCAGTTAAAGGGTTTTGGTGAGGGTATACTCTTCTTGTTGGAGATCCATCATTCAGGATACATATATTTAATTCATCAAAAACATCCAACAAGAGGGAGGAGAATCCATCACAAGAGTGGGAACCCCATGAGGTGTGGTGAGAGTTAAAATCACCCATCACGAGGACTGGAGGAGGAAGAGAGGACAGAATAGATTTTAATTCAGGGATAAGGGAAGCATGAGGGTGAGGTATATAGAGTGATAAAAAGGAAATATCAAGGGCTCTCACAGCAACAGCATTAAACTGTTGGGAGTGAGGCGGGAGAGAGATAGAAGAGTATGCGAGGGAGCGCCTAATAAGAATAGCACTGCCTGCATAGCCGTCATCTCTGTCATCCCTAAGGCAGGCAAAGCCTGTCACCCTGAAACGGGAGTCAGGCAAGAGCCATGTCTCAGAGATGGCAATGACAGCGGGCTTGTGTTCATTTATGAGATGAATGAGTTCATGTTTTTTACGGCGTACACTTTGACTATTCCATTGGAGTATCTCCAGGAACGCCATTGCTTAAGATTGAAGCGATTTTGATAATAATTTGGGCAACGTTGGACGGTAGAGGGTTTTGACTTATATTTTCTAGGATGTTATTAAGAGAGTTTGATAAAAGAGTGATGTTGTTATCATTAGATGATGTAGAGTATGTGTGATCACGCTCTGCATTCAGAGCGCAACCATTTGGAGCGGATGAGGGTATGTTGCGAGTAATGTCTTGATGAGCTTGTCTATCGTACCCCTTTGTGGGCTGGGGTCTGGGCCGAGGACTGCGGAAAATTGTCTGTTTGTGTGATCTAGTTGGGGTTTGTGTAGGACGTGGTCTGGTTAGGTTAGGGATGTGAGGCTGAGGGGTAGGTGTAGTTCCGGTCATTTCTGCATAGGTGGGTAGTACAGGGGGGAAACGAGAAGATGCATCTTGATAAGAGAGGTTTTCATCGGACATGACAATTTTTATTGATTGTTGCCTAGAGTGTTCAGGGCAGTTTTTATTTGTGGCCATGTGCTTGCCACGGCAGAGTAAGCATGTTGCGTTCTCAATAGGCAATTCACAGGATTCTCCTGTATGGGGCTGGGAGCGGGGTTTTGATCTGCACTGGTTTTTAATATGACCAAACCGGCAGCAATTAAGACATTGAATGGTAGGGAGACGGTAAGTTTCAACCGGGAGAGATGTGTGGTATGAGTATATTCTAGGTGGTAAAGTTTGTCCTCTAAATGTCAGCACAATTGATTGGGTTGGAACCCAGGTCACAGTATTATCTGTTATATCTTTACGGTTTAAGCGTCGAGCTTTCAGGACCTCTCCACATCCTGCAGGGAGCTCCAAAGACTCAACAAATTCATCCAAATGCCAGTCAACTGGTACACCTCTTACTAATCCCATGCGGGTGACATTAAATGTGGGGATAGATGCTGTAAACTTACACATGCCAAGTATAGGATTGACCAAGAATTCATTGGCAGCTTGACCACATGAGAACTCCACCGATACTTTATTACGTCCAACATTCTTAACGCCGTCGGTGAGAACCGACCCTATCTTGTTCTTGTATAGGAACTGGCCAAATTTGATTGCTCTAATAGAAGTACCGGCTGCAGGGTCAGGCACTTCACGGGATACGTAGACTACGTAGGGACCTTTGTCATTGATCAGGTATTTTTTTGGGGAGTCTGATAATAAAGGATGTATATATACAGATTGTATTGAAGGATTCGTCGATCCTGGGTCTGTAACTGTTTTTTTGGGAATTGATGTATTTGTAACATCATCATTTACTGAGTTAGGCCGCTTGGTACCGCGATGGGTTGTATCGGAGTCCATCGGAGTGGACGGAGCCGTCGTGACAGTTACATGTTCCCCGGGATCGGGGGGTTTTGGCGGAGGATCGGCCTCCATATTCCCTTCACCTACTACCACCAACACTTATTCTAAATACTCACTCCCAGACACCAACTATTGTTTTCACGTACAGTTAAAATTACACAAAAACCTCACTAACACGTGTTGTCAACAAAGCGAACGCGAGCAAAGTCCGATGTTTGCTTCAATCAATGCTGTCACTTGTCGCTGTCTAAACCCAATTTTGACGTTGACATTTGCTGTCAGTGTATGGCATGCAGCATGCAATGCTCACCATAGACAATTCCACTCGTTTAGGAACTGAACGTCCATTGGTACACCTATGTAAATATTGTAACCAAAGACCTAGTATGAGTGCTAGTTTAAGTTTGCCTTTTCTGTATTGTATTTTATTTTTGTTTATGCTTATTATGTTACGCGAAATTGTTGCTGGGAGTAGTAATCTTAATATAGCTGATTACAGATATGTAAGCAATCTCCTTAGTCTATGGTCACTGGTGGGGAAAAGAACAAGTATAACTGATATTCACTTTATCTCTTTTTGTTGTTGTATAATATATTTATATATATATATATACATATATATATATATATATATATATATATATATATATATATATATATATATATTATTTTATCATAATATTATTTATTTATTTTTAATCTATGGATACTAATGATCAAATTAGTGATAATGATATTTCAGACGACAATGTTAGCTTTTATTCAGCAAATTCGGATGAGAGTTTCCACAGCCTCTCGCTTCCTCTTAAATCTCTCCTTGACTCCACGTTCTCCCCTTTGTCCAAGAACTTCAATGTGGTTCACATTAATGCCCAAAGCATTCCTTCTCACTACCCAGATTTTCTTGATTCATTTGATAATAATAATAATATACACGCTATTTTAGTTTCGGAATCCTGGCTTAAGCCATGTCTACCCTCTTCTTCCTACGCCTTACCTAACTTCCATCTAATTCGTAACGACCGCGTCAGCAAGGGTGGTGGTGGAGTTGCTATATACTTACGCAACCAAATTCCATTTTCTATTTTAAGTAAATCTCCTTCGCAATACTCAGAATCTGCCGAGCATATCTTTCTTGAGGTTCTTTTTGGTAGTACCAAAGTGCTTCTGGGCGCTTTTTGTAGTCCGTCGCTCCATATCGATTACTTCAATTCACTTGAAATCCTATTAGAACAATTCGTGCCCACTGTTGATCATTCAATTATTATGGGCGACTTCAATACGTGCTTGATAAAAAACGACCACTGATCTAGACGCCTTGTCAATATTGTTGAGAGCTCCAACCTTTCCCTACTCCCCACTAATGCAACACACTTTTTCCCAAATTGTACCCCTTCCCAGTTGGACTTAATGATAACTTCCACTCCAGACCGCGTCCAAACCCATGGCCAACTCTCGGCTGAGGGTTTCTCATATCATGATCTCATTTATCTGTCGTATAAAATTCGCCCCCCAAAGCCTAAGCCGACCGTTGTTATGCGGCGTAGTTTTAAGAAATTCAATAACCTTAGCTTCATGTCTGACCTCAACAATATTGATTGGGATCTTATCTTTAAGGCCGATACGATCGATGACAAAGTTGAACTATTCAACTCCTTCCTCACTGAATTGTTTGATAAACACGCTCCGCTACGTCCTATTAAGCTGAAACATCTCCCTGCCCCGTGGCTAACGCAAGACATCAGAGCTTTGATGTCTAAGCGAAACGCTGCTAAAGCCAAATATAAGTTACTGCCTACTCAAGAGAATCTTAATAAATATAGGTCTCTAAGAAACCGCTGTAGTAAAGTTTGTCGTGATGCGCAAAGGAACTTTATTCATACTTCTATTGATAAGAACCCAGGAAGGACTTGGAAATTCTTAGAATCACTCGGTATTGGGCGTCAACACTTGATTTCTCCTGACAAACTTGATATTGATGCTCTCAACAAACACTTCTCCACCATCACGCCCATTGATAGCCAAGTTAAATCCGCTTCATTAAATCACCTTAGATCCTTACCTACCTTGTGTTCCACTCCATTTAGATTTCAGAATGTTACTACAGATGATATAAAAAAACACATCATTGCTATCAAATCGGATGCTGTTGGGTGTGATGGCATAAATCGTAAGATGATTCTTCTTTTACTTGACCATGTGTTACCTATCCTCTCTCATATCTTTAATTTTTCCTTCTCAAACGATAAGTTCCCTAGCTCCTGGCGTAAGGCGTACGTCATCCCAATTCCGAAAACCAAAAATCCTACTTCCTACTCTAACTACCGCCCTATTTCCATCCTCCCCTTCCTGTCTAAAGTCCTTGAGCGTATCGCCTGTCAGCAACTAAATCTGTACCTATCCAAAACCAATTTTCTCAGTCCGTACCAGTCTGGCTTTCGAACAGGGCATAGTACTACTACGGCTCTTATTAAGGTATGCGATGATCTTCGTGCCAATATGGATCGCAAATTGGTTTCTGTCATTGCGTTGCTAGACTTTAGCAATGCGTTTAATACTGTGGACTTTGACCTACTCCTGTCTGTCCTAGAATCCCTTAATATTTCTTGTAATAGTATCTCTTGGTTCTCCAGTTATTTGTGCGACCGCCAGCAGTGTGTGAAGCTTAACAATAAATTCTCCTCCATCACCTCACTCACGGCTGGTGTCCCACAAGGTGGTGTCCTCTCTCCTCTCCTTTTTGCGATCTTTATAAATACTGTCACTCAACTCCTCTCCTCTTCTTTCCACTTATATGCTGATGACCTACAAGTTTACGTTGCTGCTCCTGCCCATGACATTAATGTGGCCATTCAAAGATTGAATAATGAATTAGACAAGATCTGCGTATGGAGTAAATCTCACGGTCTCAGCATTAACGCTAATAAATCCCAGGTAGCTGTAATAGGTAGTACCAGTCAACTAGCTAAACTGAACTTCAACGCTTTGCCTCCCATCCGAGTAGATGCGACCAACTTACCATTTAGTTCTACCGTCAAAAACCTTGGTATTCTCATTGATAGCTCACTCTCATGGGTCCCCCAGTTAGCTGAGGTGAGCCGTAAAATATTTGCCACAATTGGGTCGTTAAAGCGTTGGAAAAACCTACTACCTATCAAAACTAAGACTGCATTAGCTAATTCCCTTCTTCTCCCCTTACTTGACTATGCTGACTGTTGTTACCCTGACTTAACAGAAGAACAGCTCAATAAGCTGGAGCGGCTACAAAACCTCTGCATTAGGTTCATTTTTGGCCTACGCAAGTTCGACCATATTTCCAGCTATCGCGCCCAGCTTAAGTGGCTCCCGATTAGGCAGCGGCGCAACATACATGTTCTGACTCTTCTTTACTCAATTCTTTATAATCCCTCTACTCCCTCTTACCTCAAGGAACGTTTCATTTTCCTCGGTGCTGATAATCCGTCGGGTCACTATCTTAGGTCTCGCTTTGATAATCGCCTTAAATTTCCTACACATTTTACTAAATTCTATGGTAATTCTTTTACCATCAAGGCTGTCGTATTGTGGAACTCCCTACCATTTGAGATTCGCCATTCTAAATCGCTCCCTATATTTAAAGATCGTCTGAATAAGCATTACCTTTCTATACAATCCTAGTCAACATTAGTTTATCTCAACCACTTATGCATATATTTTTATTACTATCGTGTACCATATTTATGTTTATTCAAAATATATTGTAAGTATTTATGGATATGTATTTATATATATATATGTATATTGTAAATGTATATATATATATGTATGTGTGTATATATACATATTGAGTATAGTATTGAGTTTATTTATTTATAGTATCTTACCTAGTAGGTATATATTTTATTGACTAGTAATTAGTATTATATCTAATGTGTTTAAGTTTTACTTGCACTATCCTGTTATCTTTACTTTTTTCCTCTCTAGCCAAGGGTTGCCTGGTAGAGATTGCTTGCAGCAATAAGGCCGCCTTTGCATACTACCATGTTAGTTTTGATAATATATACTTTGCAGAGGCGGCTCGTGAAAGATCATATTGGGAGTTCACTAAAAAAAAAGAAAATGCATACCAATTATTTGTAAATGATCGGCGGTCATTACGTTATGTTGTTCCATTTTAATCGCCTACACTATTTACATAAATCACAGTCTTTTTCACATAAATACACAACACAATATGTACACTATTTAAAACAACAATACAGATTTTCCAGCCACTGTACAATGATCCGACGCACTCGCGAAGAAATCAAAATAAATTTACTTTCGTATTTTGTGTTTTGTTTACATCTTACCGGCATAATACGAATAAAAAAAATACTCGCGAGTTTTAACTCTTTCTTCGTGACAACAGGCCATGTCATTTAGTCGGGTAATATCGCGCATGCGTACTTCGTGTCAGGAGCGCCGCTCCATATTTACCAAATGTCTCATACAAATCTTTTGTCTCACGCGCCGCTCGCATCGAATGCTCTCTTTTACTCTCATTACATTTCAATAAGAGCGTTGTACTAAACTTTCGTCTATAGGAGCGCTGTTCTAAGCGCTCCACTTTAAGAAAAATACCAAGTATTAAATTTGTGTTGATTGATGAAATAAGTAGTAAAGTAGGTAGGTAGGGACTTATGGATATTCATGATTAAAATGACAATGGGAATAGATTTATATAAAAATATTTATAACGTTTATAACAAAGTTTATTTGATTATTATACTTACCTAGTACCTATGTATTTTTTAAAATTTTGTGGGAGTTCACTGCACCAGCGCTCCTTTGAGCGAGCCGCCTTTGATACTTTGTTATTTTTCATGTAACTTTTTTGGTGTGCAATAAAGTTTTTTCATTCATTCATTCATATATTTTTTGGCATAAATAAATATTATTATTATTATTATTATTATTAATTAAATTATATTGACTACTTAAATCACTTGTCGTGACTCGCGAGGACCTCCAAAGAGTCTTTTGGGCGATATTATGTTCAGAACCTTAGCTTTTATTGCTGGTCCAGGCAGGCAGGCAGAAACCAGATCCGTAGGTGGGCAGCAATTAGGCTAATTACCAGAACTACTGGAGTTTTAGTATTAATTATCTGCTTTTATAGGCATATATTGCTGATTAACATTTTATTGTTTTGCGTCAATCTGTAATAGTCAAAATTATACATTAATTTTAATGTATAATTAAAATTAAAAGATTTATCGTATCTTTAGTGTATCCACTAAAGATACACTAAAGTTGTATCTTTAGTGGATAGAGATGTAATAGTTCGTTCATCTTGAATAACTTTCGTTTTTGTTGTTTCACAGGGAATTCCTGACGGTGTGCCACGCGGCTCTGCAACTCAACGCCAAGCTCATCAGCTCCGACCAGGTGACGTACCAAGAAGCCTTGGAAGCCAACTACTACAAGCTCAGCGATTCACTCGCGAGCGTGCTCGGCCAACCCCTGCAAGATATCCTGCTCAACGGGAACCTGAGCGCCACAGTCACTGGCGTAGAACTGCAATCTAGCAATGCCTAAAACCAACGACCTCTATTTACACAGGCGGGCCCTGTCAAACAAAGATTGTTGACCTAATTTACAAACGCCATCAAGTCTGAAAAGTGGGACAGCGCTTTGGCAGGGACCAGGACAGGGCTATGCAGGTGTGGAGCACGCTCTACAGGTCGGACGCCCAATTTTTTTATATGAAAGGGCCCATCTAGTACCTACATATTATATCGATGCCTTAAACAAAGTGGCGTAGAGCTAGAATCTAGCAATGCCTAAAAAAAAGGCGTCGAGCTAGAATCTAGCAATTCCTAAAACAAATTATAATCTAAATAGATGATGCTCGCGAGAAATCTTTTTATTTTTCTAAGAACAAAAACGAAAATCCTGCTTGACCTATTATTATACACTGTTTCGGACTGTTGGTTCCACTCAACAGTCTGAAAGGATAACATTTAGATCTGCCGTTTTAGTGTTTGTCTAAAACAGAATTAGCCGTATGACATAATATTGTCATCAATAATCCTTTTATAATTAGTTTTGATTTAAACTTTCCGCAGGGTTAGTACCGGAGTTGATTTTATCAAGCCACGATCGCAGTGAGAATTAATGGTATTAATAAAATTGCTAATAAGTTGCCAAATTTCATTGTACAAAATCTCTAAACTAAAATGAAAGCACTAACTTTATTGCTATCCCTTTCACAATACTCCATGTGGAAAGGAACATCACTAGATTTAGTCCTGTCAATCTAGTTTGAAGATTTTGTACAACAGAAGTAGCTACATTGCGTGAGGTGTTTTTCGATAGTTACAAGTATATTTTATTTTGGTTTATCCAAAGTATGCCTTGGTGTTTTGACTATACGTATCATCCCTCAAAAAGCAACGCGATCAATTTAAATCAGAAGCAAAATGTTGTCTTATAATAATACAAGGAATCTCGCAAATATGCCTACCGTCTATGTTATTACTTATTACACTTCGATAGTGAGTTTAGTCATAGGTTTCTCTTCTTGAGAACTGTATAAATTTGATAGCATTAAATGTCTATCAATTTTATTACTCATTTTCGTACTACTGCTATATGTTACTCTTACCCTTAATCTAATAGCATATTTTAGATTTGATATATCGGTTAAATATCGGTTTACACAAAAATTTATTCAAATCTCGCCGATTCGATTAAACGAAATGCAATAAGAATATAGTGGGTTTTTAAAGCCATTATTAATCTTAGTATAATATTATAAATGCGAAAGATTGGATGGATGTATGGATGGATGGATGTATGGATGTTTGTTTCTCAATCACGCCCCAACGGCTAAACGGATCTGGCTGAAATTTGGCACAGGGATAGATTATAGTCTGGAATAGCACATAGGCTACTTTTTATGCCGGAAAATTAAAGAGTTCCCGCGGCAACCAAAAAACCTCAATCCACGCGGACGAAGTCGCGGGCATCAGCTAGTTAATATATAAATTTACGGTTCATTTTTCAGTCGCCAAACAAACTTTAAAGTATAAACGAAGAATATTTTTTTAGATTTTGACAGAATTGTATCAAAAAACCTGCCAAAACGTCAATTTAAATAGGTCCTAGGGTTGAGGCTAGCGCGCTCATCCCAAATTTTTTTTAAATTAAAGTTAAAAATTATTTGACGCTTGGCGTGGTGAGCTCTTACGTCGATCAATCGTATTTGCAACGTTAAAACTCAGAGTAAGCGTACTCATACAAAATGTATGGCGGATGTGGATCCGCCGCCGCCCCGCTGCCCACTGGAAATGCAGGTACCTGGAAATCCGGTAGTTGGTTTTAAGACCATAAAACTACCAGATAAATAAGGTTCATATAAATATTGAACGACAACAATGGTATGGCTAGTTAGGAAAATAATTATTACATATACTATAAACTATTCGTAACATTTAGTTAGAAGTCAATTAATTAAACGTTCCATCCTTTTTTGCAGTGGATTTGCAATCTTGAATTTAATTCAGCTGAGTTAACACCGTTTTGGATTATAATTAATTATCATCATAGTTGCCACATAAAATAGCAAACATAAATGAAGCTAACATGTTTGCTATATTTTGCGACCATCCTCATAACATATTACCAAGTTATTTATTGATTTGCTTTATTAAGTACTAGATGATGCCCGCGATTTCGTCCGCGTGGATTAAGTTATTTTTTTATTTCCGGGGGAACGGGATAAAAGTAGAATGTTTTTTCCCGGATGTTAAGGGGTTGGTTTAAATATGGGCCGTTAAAGTGCAGCAAACAGAAAGACACACTTTCGCATTTATAATATGGATGTGATTTAATTTTAAGGTTCCTATAACAGTTTCACTATAAACACCCGCCATATCAAATAAAATTTACAAGTTCCTCAATACTTGCATGAATTTATTATAGTCAAAATGAAACTATAAATCACCTACACCTACGCACCTATCTCATCACGCTTGTAATAATTCTACCTACCATAATGAAGTTATTTTTAATGTAAATCATAACATTCTTACTTTAGTACAAGTTGATGTTCCGATTAAATTTTATTTTGAAAAGTTTATATATTAGTTTAACTTATTTTGTTGAAAGTGCCTGTTCGTTTTCGTCACTTTTGTTGTTAAGTGTACCTTGTGTTAATATAACATTACGATACGTGTGACTAAAGAAGTTCATTAATACACGGTGTGAGCTGGCGCCCAACCATAGTGAAAGTGCCATACGCTGTATTGTACCTACCTTAGATACTATTTTATAGCTCGTGTGACCTACCATGCGTAACGCTATCACTTTAAGTCCATTTTTGCACTATACAATATACATCAATGTTATAGGTACATCTCTCTGTGCGTCGTATTCCTCGTTGCTGAGGGTCGTGACCCCTTTCCATTAATCACAATATAATGTAGTGGTTTTCGTGGGATAATAATGCGGTGGGTTCCCCGCATACGACTCGTCTAAAAGCGCTATTTTACGATTATTATCATATGTTGACTCAGGACCGACGTTTTAACGTGCTCTCCGAGGCACGGAGGAAGCCAAAATCCAAATTTGGACTTCCAAATTCGGTCACCCATCCAGTTATCGACTTGGGGTCAACGTTGCTTAACAATTGCAATCGACTGATATGCGTTGTCACAACTACACCATTCGTCCCTCAATACATAATATTAACAGGTACATTAAGTCACAGATAAGTGTTACATGGAGTTAGGTCACGCAGTGCTGTAAAATATATGTTATTTTTAACAAGTTATTTTAATTTCTAAGAAACAAAAATCGACTGCGACTAATACCTTTTTTCCTATCATTTATTTTGATGTATTGTAAAAACCATATTGGTGACTGGTAGACAGCCCTAGGGCAAACTTGTATGTGCGTGTGGGCTGTGGCAGATGCACTACTATACTTTAAACAAACCAGTAACATAATATTATTTCCTTTTTGTCTTTTCTTAGGAGAACAGAAAAAGTTGTTTGAAAAAGTTCAACCTGTCCCCTATGTCGTAATGTTGATCGAACTAATTATTTTCGAATTAATAATAGTACATTATGGTACAAGTGTGTAATGTTGGCGATTACCGCTGAGGCGCCATTGGGTCTTAAGATAGCCGAGGACGGTAATCATCATCATCACACGTGTATCATGCGACGCTTTTCAACACACTTGTGAAGAAAATAATACTAAAAAATAATTTTTCATCCCACCATCTTGGAAAGAGTATTTTTAATCTTCGATATCTGAATGCAAAAGCCGTTATTATCCTCTTGAGGATAAAGTAAATTGAATTTAGAACATCGTGTGCACGTTAGTAAATATCACTCGTCTATGAAGTTTGTGAATTCAAAACATCATTAAAACCTATTTACTTCTACCTCTATAGTGCCGAATTTCCATTCAACCGTTTTTAATTTGTTAAAAACTCACACTAGTACCCTTCTTGGAGTACTTTTTTAATTTGCTTTGCGCGCACCATTTTCTTTCACGTCATGTCATTTCCTCGCTGAGGTGGGATGAAAAGTTACGTGTTGCACTCGAGTGAAAAGATTTTTCACCTCGTGCTCTTTTGATTCCCTCGCTGACGCTCAGGATTCTAATTTTAGAATCCTTCGCTTGCTCGGTCATCAAAATTGAGCACGCGGTTAAAAAACAACTTTTCACTCTTATAAATAACTATTATTTAGTAGATTAAATAAAAAATAAACTCTATAACTCACTTGTGAAGAATAGCAATGGAAAAGTCAGTTTTATTATAGGTATCATTATGTGCCTACCTAATTGCGGTGAAATTAGAGCCACAGTATGTTGAAAAATAATTAGTTAATTCCGAATTTCGCCACAGAAACGTGTCAAAGTGTATTTGGCCTCGAGTAAAACCATTTTCTTTCACATTTCTTCGCAGTCGAGTAAACTACCATTTATTACTATTTTCATTCCATTTAGTAATAGTTGTCGCAATAGTTTATAAATAATAGTGGACAATCTAATTGTGAGGTAACGGTAAGAGGAAAGAAAAATGTACTCTTAATATAAAATATCAAAGCGCATTAAACTCCGCAACCTACGTACCTATCGAATGATTCTTCTTGTATCCGAAATGTATCGGTCGGTCGCAAACGTATCGAGTCCGATAGCACATCTTGAATCTGTGAGCCTGAATGTAATTTAGAACAAAAATACGCGCCGAATTGAGAACCTCCTCCTTTTTTGGAAGTCGGTTAAAAATACGCCGTAATCATTAAATATCTAGGCTTCTAAAAAAAATCTTAAAACAGTATAAAATGCAAAGGCAAATAATAGATTGAGTAGAATCTACATTGTAAATTATCTGTAACTTATCTGTTGATGAAATGGTACCTACCTATGGTTTGATGATGTTTTTTTTTATCTTCACTTTGTAATTTATTTATTTTTTATGTTACTAATTAAATAATACAATACGTATGCCATAAATTATAAAAAAATATGTACACTAAACTAAGTAAGTATATTTATATGTGTTTTATACTTAAGTAGTCAGGTTACGACTTACGATGTATCTTTGCACAAATTAATCGAGGATTTTGTATCTTAATCTGAATATTGTAATCTGAATTTGCTGTTTTAATACATTTATAAGAATCAAATAAGTCTATTATTTCGTTACACATCGGTAAAATTTGTACGCAGCAGTCAGCTACGGGTTTAACAGGTGTAGACTATACAGGGCTAAGAAGATGGCCTTGTCTATCTACGATACAGGGCATATTTACTACAGTTCGCGGGTGCACAAATTTTATCCCCTTGAAATTAAGGGATATTAATTGGTCGATCATCATTTTGCATTTATTGGATGGTAAACAATAAAAAGTTGACAAGCCTTTTTACCATTGAAAATCAGATGCAAATCGCCTGAGACGTATTTTTGGCCATAAGCTCCGAGGATTCTGGGAGGATCGAGATGGGAATAGTACCAAGACTTGAGGAATTTAACGAGACATGTGTGACCGTTTGAATTTTGAAAATCGGCTGGTAACATTTTTTGGAACTTTGAAAAATTTAAAGTCTGTGATGATGTCCGGTTAGGCTTGGATAATAAATTGGTTACAGTGCTTGTGCTCCTTGACTTTAGCGATGCGTTTAACACCGTTGATTTTGACTTACTTCTTGCTATTCTTAAATCTTACAATGTTTCTCTAGGTGTCGTCGACTGGATTCGCACATACCTGTGTGGTAGGCAGCAATGCGTTCGCTTTGATAATAAATGCTCTGCTCTCTCATTTCTCTCTGCCGGTGTTCCACAGGGTAGTGTCCTTTCGCCCCTCCTTTTCTCCATCTTCATTAACTCTATCACTTCTGTAATTTTTTCCTCCTATCTTTTCTATGCCGACGATCTACAAATATATATTTCAGCCTCTGTGGATAATATCGCTGCTGCTATTGCCACTTTAAATCAGACTTAGCGCGAATCTGTGAATGGTGTAAATCGTATGGCCTCTCAGTTAACCCCATTAAATCTCAAGCCATTATTTTGGGTAGCCCTAAATTGCTATCTAGGTTAAATAATTTACCTCCTATTAGTTTCGATGGGGTGCTACTGCCACTAATTAGTGACACTGTTAAGGACCTGGGTCTGGTGTTAGACAGTTCGCTCTCTTGGAAGTCGCAAGTGGCAGAGGTGAGTCGCAAGAGTTTTGCTACGATTGGCTATCTTAGGCGGTGGAAGTACCTACTGCCCATCAAAACTAAAATTGCTCTAGCAAATACCTTGCCACTGCCTTTATTGGACTATGGAGATGTTTGTTATCCAGATCTGACTCAGGAGCTTTTAAACAAACTCGAGAGGCTGCAGAATATGTACATTCGCTTCATCTTCAATTTAAGAAAGTATGATCACGTATCTCCGTACCGAAATCAACTTAAATGGCTGTCAGTCAGCCAGGTTGCAGCCTTGCAGCCAGCGGAGAAAGTTACACCTTCTTTCGCTACTCTACGGTATATTGTATCATGCGCAAACTCCAGTCTACTTAAAAGAACGTTTTCACTTTATTGGAGCGAATAGTCCATTCTCACTGCGCTCCAGTGTGGATAATAAGCTTGAAATACCCCTCAGTCGAACAGAGTTTTATAGCAATTCGTTCACAGTAAGTTGCGCCAAACTCTGGAACTCTCTTCCGGCAGAAATCCGACATTCCAAATCACTCAAAAAAATTTTAAAGTCGTTTGAAGAATTTTTACCTATTTCAGTAGTTATTCATAAAGTCAGTCATTCTATGTTATTTTTTATTTATTCATATTTTTTTATTTATTTATTTACTATATTTATAGTATAATATTTATTTAAGAACTTATGTAGGTATGCAGGTAGTATTGGTTGTAGTTAATAAGTATAATATTATATTATTATACTCGTAGTTTGCGCACCATCCCGTTTGTATTCTCTTTTCCTGTCTCCAAAGGTTGTCTGGAAGAGATCGCCTTAGGCGATAAGACCGCCTTTGCATAGGTACTGTTTAGTCCTAGTTCGTAGTTTTAATGTCTTTTTTATTTCCGTTCTGTTGTGTGCAATAAAGATTTAAAAATAAATAAATAAAAGCCGTGTTTTTGGGGGTGTTTGTTTACTAAACTGTTAATATTATTTGATAAATCAAAAGCCAGATGGTCGGTTATAGCTTTATTCCTTATAAATAACATCGTTAGAGTACCTAATTTAATTAAATTGTATAATCCTTTGTTATTACGTTTTTCTTTTCATCCTTTGCGCTCCGAATTGGCGGGAAACTTCCCCGCCCGATCAGCATTCCGTTATTTTTTTAATAAATTTATTTAACGGTCCTGGATTCAAGGGCTTTATGGCCTTATATTTATTGCGAATATCGTACCACAGAATATAAAACTAGAAAATCATGACATTCGGCCATCCACTTTTGGGCAACCTCCCGGTGCACAATAATCAATTTATGAAGTAAGCCAATTCTTTACAAATTTCTCGACATATAATTAATTTAACACAAAACACTTTCAAATTTATCGCTATTTACTTAAATAATTAATTAGTTGAATTAAAATGAAATTCCTTACAAATCAGTAGTTATCGTTTTTGTCTGACGAACGTAACTATAGATTCTCAAAGTATTTTTATCAAATTAGGTACGCTGTACATTATGTTATAAAACATGATGGTGATAATCAGTTACGGTATCTTAAAACTAAAGCTACGAGGGTTCCAAACGCGCCCTGGTCTGAGAAGAGCCCACAACAAACTCAGCCGGTTTTTTTTTTTTTTGTATCACCATCTCACAAATATCGTAAATTATTAATTATATTTATAATTTCAACAAAGACATAATAAGACGCTGGAACAATTCATACCTATGCCTTCCTAATCCTATCATTCAAGTAATCCTTTACGGTTTACACTGTAATAGGAATTTTAAATTAGTTTACGTTTTACAAAAACTTTGAACTTAATCATTGAACCCTTTAAAATGAGAAATTAAATTATCAATATACATTAATTCTATCCTTATGTATCATTAATTATTATAAACATTATATTCTTAAAAATAAAATATATAACAGAAAATCATGACATTCGCTCCACAATTTTTAAAAATAAATAAATACCTACTCCTGCAATTTTATTTACGTATCGCTCATTGGAAACCTTCGTTACAATACAGATAATGTTATCTTCATTATCGTCATCCAAAGATTCAACTGCTGACTGATCATTATTCGATTCGGATTAGCTGATTTATTTACTCACGGCTTATACGGTCTACACTCTACTGCAAGTTGCAATGACAGTCTTTTGATTACAATTTCTTGCTATTGCTCTTATTCTATTAATCTATGTAAATAAAAATCACTCGCTGGATGTATGTAAGTGCATGACTTCAAAACGGCACCTATTTAGCTTCTTTTTTTTTTAACGTATATGCGTAGTATTTTAGGAAACCAATATCGAGCCTGAATCTTCTCCACTGTCTTCGCGTCAACCTAGAGTCTGATGTGTGTAATAGTTATCAAGCGTTTTATTATCAAGCCCATTGGAGTTCAAATGCCATTCTTCAGTAGTGGTTTGTGAGCTTTCTTAACCTACTATCTATAATTTGTGCTATAGATGGGTTGAATTGTCGCCTGCTGTGAAACTCATTGCCGGTGCTATTGGTTGCTGTCCAGGCTGCAGTGATGGTTGGACAGACAATGCCAAGGAATCTCTGATGTAAATCTTGGGTCGCTGGACTCGATCTCCTCAATCGTTCGTAAGACTGAAAGGAGCATCTTAGCTACACTTGTCTGGTGGTAGCAGAGATCGCATTCTTGGACACTCTTGTCTCTGTGCCGTGTGTGTCCACGATTGTCTTGTTCCATGTCCTCGGCAGTAAAAGAAAAAGAAAAAATCAATTTTAGTAAATTATTCACTTAATTCATGAATATATTGTATACTATATGAAAGAAAGAGTTGACTGATAGATCTATCAACGCACAGCTCAGAACACTGGACAGATCGGGCTGAAGCTTGGCGTACAGATAGCTACCATGACGTAATCATCCCCTAAGATTTTTTTATGAAATTCAATCCCTAATTGGTTTGAAAAGAGACGGTTCAGATTTGTATGGGACGTAGGCCTGGTCTTGGACAAGCAGAGAAATGATGGAAAATAAAGTACTAGACCGGTTTTAATTAGTTAAATCTACGAATTCGTCGTAATTTCAGTGGCGAAACTACTTAATCTTACTGCCTTCTCTATATGGCTGATGGTTGCCATCTTGGAAACGTATCGAAAACTTGAAATACATTTTTTTTTTCTCGTTATTTACTTTACTGTTCTAAATTATTATATTTTAATACAATCTTGTATTTTCCTCTATTCATGGTAGAGTGTACAAGAATAGGCCTAAAATGAACCTTTCTCTTTGTATGAAAATTGAAAGTAACGGAAGCGAAGCCGCGGCTATATGCTAGTCCTATCCTATAATAAATAAATAAATAAATAAATCTTTATATGTCATAAAAGGCATACAATTTTTATCAACGTGAAACCCTGCCTCCTGTGGTTGTAAAAACTGTGTTACAGGAGACAGTGTCTTCCCAATATCTATGAACATCAAATCACTTTTGAAAAATAAGTTTTGGTGTAGATCTACAACTAAAAGATAAAATGGGTACAAAATGCAAAAATTAACTAAACAATAATATTATGTATACAAATTGATTTGCAATAATAATAAGTGTATAATATGTGAGAGTACATAAGTGTTTGTGTGTTTGTGTGTGTGTGCGTGAGATTGTGTGTGACTCTTGTGGTATATATTCTTTACCAACAATTTCTCTGTACTATCATAATCATAGTTTTTAATTGATTTAAATTATATAAATATCTATATTATAACAAGTAAGTAGTATTTCTTTTTCATTTATTAAGTTAACGCTGTGGTTTGTATTTGTATGTCTTGTTTTTGGTGTACAATAAACAATTTTTCATTCAGTTCATTCATTATTTAATTTGGTTGCTAAATCCAGAATAATTCAGACCCGGCACACATAGCCGAAGTTTAACATATGGCACACATAACCGCTGTTTAACCTATGTACGGCCCACATAACCGTATCCAACCTATGTACGGTCCACTTAACCGTATCCATCCTATGTACGGCCCACATAACCGTATCCAACCTATGTACGGCCCACATAACCGTATCCAACCTATGTACGGCCCACTTAACCGTATCCATCCTATGTACGGCCCACATAACCGTATCCAACCTATGTACGGCCCACTTAACCGTATCCAACCTATGTACGGCCCACATAACCGTATACAACCTATGTACGGCCCACATAACCGTATACAACCTATGTACGGCCCACATAACCGCATACAACCTATGTACGGCCCACATAACCGTATCCGGCGGCACACTTAACCGCAGTTTAACTTTCACATCTGCTTATTTTTTTGTTTTCATTAGAATAAATATTATTCAATCAATCATTAATTTGCTTGAAACATTGTACAATTAAGATGACAAACATGTTTCATCATTGCTGACGTGCAAATTCATAAAGTAAATCAATAAATCTTATCATCTCATCATGTTCTATAACGATTTGCGTACTCTTGTATAATGTTGTACTAAGCATTACCTTACTTAACTCTTGAGAATTCGGCTAGCTAAAGTGGGCAACTAAGTATGTAATAGAAGATTCCATTCCGACAACGAACTAATCGAGTTATTTCACACACATACCATAATCATTCAACGAAAAATAAAATAAAACAACGATATTCAAATATTTCTTTGCCTTTCTGCTCTACTTCCAAATTAGAATCTGGTTTTGTTTTTTACTTATATATTCGCATATATCTAACCATTCACTCAGTATTAAGTCACATCCATTTTCAAAAATGAATAGCTCAACTAAAATGATTAATGTTCAGTGTCTAAATTAATAACACCCGAATTCAAAAACATTATTATGAGGTCTTACAGGGCGAACCAGGGTTGAACGAGCGCACAAAGTTCAGAAAATGAAATCATAAACAACACTTGAGGGACACACATAGACCAATGACCATAATGCGACGAATACACTATACACTGTGGCTACATACCATTATTCGTTCAATTTTATAATTATAATTTTTTTACATTCATACTGTATACTCTATTACATAACATATCAATATTTTACATAATTATTTAAGTAAATATTCATATTCTTTTGTATCAGTAGAATCTTATATTATATACCTACTTATAAAATATATAATTATATATTTACAGATGAGCACTTAAATAATAAACATTAATACACGCCTAAATCAAATATTATAATTTCAACACACATACAAATAATAAATCAAGAAGCATACATGGGTGAACACGATATTATGGCTTGCACAGAGGTAGTATAGCCTATAACTACCTCTATGATGGCTTGCATACGCTTGCATCGGAAGACTCGCGTATCACCGGCAACCTACGGTGAATTGGCGCTGTAGTCACGCCCGCCAATGCCATTTGTTCTTTTGTCATAACAATAACAATACGATAAAAAGTGTCGTAATTGTTGTGTTTTCTAGCTGTGTTTTCGCAAAAATAGTTGTTTTACTAAAGGTGATCTGTGTACTCCTTCTGAATTTGGCGGAGGCTCACAAACACTAACGTCAAACTAATACCGGTTATTAGGTTAGGATTGTTTCGTTGATTTTCAGCGATTGAAATCGAAAAAGTGAATGGGTTTACAGTAGCAAAGAAGAATTTAAAACTATACCTATCCGTAAGAGAATAAACTTACAAGGAAGTACGAACAACCAATATAAGAAAAGTGAAACGAGACTTTCAAAATTCCTTCGATTATTACTAATACATTGCTGATGAATTTAAAAGACGATATAGATTTTGTAAAGATATCGTTCAGAAACTTTTGCCTTTAATATATGCAGATCTTTTCAAAGTTAACAGAAGAGGCCTCCTATTTATTACTACTCTAGTAGCCTTAAGATTTTATTCATCTAGGAGTTTCCAGGTTAGTTACATCTAATAATTTAGTTCATTTACCAAACATTAATATTTTCAATTTCACACTATGTAGTTACAATAAAATTAGATAATATATTTCTTGAAACTAACATTAAAATGTACCTAAAACCTAACTATCTTAATTAATTATCAACTATTAAACTCTTACTTATGTATTTATATGTTACTTATGTAATAATATAGTCATATTGAGTATCTTCTTATCACCCCAATATTTTCAGATGATTACTGGAGATCTCATCAAATTAGGCAAACCTACCATATCACGGACAGTGAGAAGAGTTTCACTTTTGTTTTGTTCAAAAATGCATTAGTTTTTTGAAATTTCCCAGCAATCTGTAGATAATTGAAGAAAATTCTACAGCATAGGATGCTTTCCTATTGTTCAAAATCCTGATGATTCTTATGCGGAGGTGTTTAGAAACAGAAAAAATGGATATTGCTCTATAAATGAACAGATTGTGTCCGGGCCTAACCCACAATTACATAACATTGTCGCAGACTAACCTGGATCAGTTCATGATAACCGAATTTTCCGAGCTTCTTCACTAGAGAGAAAGTTATAACGATGGAACACTTAAAGGTGATAGTGGTTATGGCTGTCAAAAATATTTACTGACCCCATTATACAGCCAGAAATTGTCAGAAGAGAATTATTACAACAAGGCCCCTATTAAAACAGCAGTACTGTAAAATGAATGGTAGGAGTCTGGAGTCTAATTAATTATAATATTTTTAATATGAAATTTTTAATTTTATTCAGTTTTTTTTTTTTATTTCATTTTCTCGACGTTGCAATAAATTCCTAGATAATATTAATTTTCAATTTATATATTTTATTGGTTCAGTTGTAATGATAATATGTATTGTTGATATTCCAAGAATGTTTTTAATTGTTCACCTATTAAACTTATTATTTAATACGGTGATTTGTTACATCGATTCATTGATATCATTGAACAAACGATTCCATCGTTTTGCACCCCACAATAATGGTAATGGTAATACTTGTCTTTTTATCTGCTGTACCACCTTTGTAATATTGTATATCATGCACGAAATAATTTCTGATTCTGACTCGACAAGTAATTACCTTTCCGCAAAAGTATATACTTATTAAAGACAAGGAACTCCTTATTAGGATAAAGGGTATATTTTCATTTTTTTTTTTTTTTTAACAGGACAATATAATAATAACAAAATAATATAATATTATATAGTAAAATAATACTTATATTGAATTATTGTGTGTAATCAATCACACTTCACAGAAACCAAGAAACCATTTTGATGTTTGTTTATCTGTCAGTGGACTTAAGTGAAGTTGCTTCACAATATTAACTAATCACAGCTCTCCATTCAATGTGCACAGCAAAGAGTCCTGTATAGTATATACCTATTATATAAATCCATCATAGGCGGATCAAATATCATCAGAAGCCTTCCAAGCAAGGTTCACGAAGCACACATAATGCTAAGGCTCCCTCGCCTAAAACAGCAACTAACGATGTAATGCATTCGATTTGGTTTAAAAATGTACACGTGTGCACCACCCTTTCATCATGCAATCAAATAGTAAAGATGTGATCTCATATCAAGTGCAAATGTTATTTAATTGTGTGCCCCAATAATGAGAGAAGAGAGAAGATAATATAACTAGTGCTAGACAATATCTATATTTTACGAAATTGTCTTGAAGTTGTTAAGTTACTTACTAATAAAATTTAAACAAAAAAAACATTACTCTGTACCTAGAGGCTAAAATTATGTAAATGATAACTTTTGTTGAAATAACACCATGATTAATTTTGTCATTTTATTTCTTTTATTGTGTACAATAAAGTAAGTATAATATTTTACTTTTCCTATTTTATTTTAACTATTTATTAGGGAGTAATTAGAAATAGAAGCTCTAATCAAATGATACTCGCAATCAATCAGATCAACTTTGTCATAGAATAGCTAGACCAAAATATGAAAATATCATTAATCCACATGCCTAATAAATTATCTTGTTTCGTCATTTTATTATTATTAGTGAGTTATGAGAAGTCACAAAATTATGTAAATCAAGAATTAGAATTTAGAATACATACCTCAATAATAATTTTTGTGGGTCGGCGGATCACGTACCACTTCTGACTTTTGATAAATCAAAAGCCAGATGGTCGGTTATAGCTTTATTCCTTATAAATAACATCGTTAGAGTACCTAATTTAATTAAATTGTATAATCCTTTGTTATTACGTTTTTCTTTTCATCCTTTGCGCTCCGAATTGGCGGGAAACTTCCCCGCCCGATCAGCATTCCGTTATTTTTTTAATAAATTTATTTAACGGTCCTGGATTCAAGGGCTTTATGGCCTTATATTTATTGCGAATATCGTACCACAGAATATAAAACTAGAAAATCATGACAATTATATCGAGAAAAAACAGGACCTGTAGGTTGCTCTTTAGATTTGAATTGTAGAAAAACGGGTATTATAAGTATTTCCGTATATAAAAAGTGATGTAGCTATTAATAATTATATTATTGACCGATCGTCATAAATGGTGTTATAAGATGCGGATGCAGGCGTGAATTAGAGTTGGAATTTTGAAAATCGGTGTAATAAATTTTTGAAGAAGAGATTTTTATTTCAAAATTTTTAAGCTATTGCATACAACGACCTCAATTTACATAGACGGGCCCTGTCAACTGTCAAGTGTCACACAAAGAATGTGGGCGTATTTTTAGCAACGCCATCAACGCCATCTAGTCTGAAAAGCGGGAACTTGCAACATTTGAATGAAAGCTTGAAAACGTATGACTCCGTCATAGTTAATATAGGCCATAGCAATAGAAGCCGTAAGGCCAGTTAGTAAAAAAAAAATATCATACAGTTTGCCGCGGAAATTAAATGATTGCGCAATGGATAAAAATATTAAATAGGAAGATTAAATAACGTTTTTTTGGAAATGTATAATTGTGACTTGAAACACTTACCTTAAAATAAAAATTGTACAGTGCCAAACTAATAAGACTTTAGATGTTATCCTAAGAATTACAAATTATCTACACGACGAGCGACCGTGACAGCGCTACGATGGGGACAAGGATAGGAACGCGTTCTCATAGTCGGTCGCCCAACCTTTTTCTATGAAAGGGCCCATCTAGTACCTACATATATATCGATGATTGCATAGCTTCTATCGCGGGCTTTGAGCGTGGAGACCGAATCCAGAAATTCCGTTACAAAAAAACCTAACATTTTGGTTGCTATGACTACTGGTGTTGTTGACTTCAAAGTGGGTATTGAAAATAAAAACACTATTTTTATGAAAAGTTAAAGGCGAAATAATTTTAAAGAATTATGTTTTGAAACATAATTCTTTAGAATTATACACAAGTAGTCATAGCAACCAAAGTGTTAGGTAAGTTGATAAAAAATGATATTATTACCGCGGCAGTCTCCGAGTGCCACACGTCTTTTTTTTTTCGTAATTTTTTTTTTATTCATTTTCAATGCTCCGATTCTTGCGGGGACTGCGAAATCTGTTTTTTTTTTAAATCTTGCTCCATTTTTGATAATTCTAATTACCTACATTAGGATTAACCTGTCGGATTTACTCACAGGATTTACTTTTACTGCTCTACTCTTTGATTTTATAAAATCAAAGGCTCTACTGCTCAGCTCTGGCTTCTTGTACTTTGATCTTTTATTGTTCCTTTGATTAGGTATATACAGAAGGATGTGCCCTAACATATTTAAATTGAAGCTTCCTATAACCTTAAAATGGCGCATGGGCGGAGCTTAATGCGGGCATTAGGGCTGAAATTATCGATACCTTTGATTATGTCGATACTTAAGTATATACTCGATATAAAATTAACAAAATATAATAAATAAATAATTAAACATAATCTTTGAAATACACTAGTATTCGTATTTTATAATGAACCGTCCGCGTGAATTGAGGTTTTTTGTAAGAAAAAATTTTGTATGAACAAAAATTTTTTTACTAATCGTTTCGTATAGAAGACAAAAATTCATTCGAGGAAAAATACGGAGAGAGCTGATGATTGAGGATTTCGAAGACGGATGAAGAGCACAGCCAGGGTATTCAAGATAGGTGGGGTGTGCTTGACCAAATGTAACTCGAAACTTCATCCAATTGACAGTGTGCTGAAAAAAAATTCAAAATGGCGGGTTTAAGATGGCCGCCATACGAATTTCGTCGGTGTCTATCTCGGAGAGTATCAAAGATGGAAGAGTGGTTTCGTGGCAAAAGATGATCAGGACATGAAGGTCTACTTGATGAACAGGAAAAAATTCAAGATGGCGGAATTTATTTTTCCATAGAAAATGTATGGCGAATATTGAAGAGGCTTACAAGTGTAGAACTATGCAAGACTTTGATGCGGTTTTTTTACAAGATTTGTTCTGTATGGAAGAATTGTCGGTTTGCTGTTAGGAAAGCCAAGATGGCGAAGTTCAATGGCACCCAAAGGTACCCGATCGTCAGTGGTATGATATTGATATTAATCAACTAAGGAAGGTTTCTTTGTGTTTTTACTTCAACAGTCTCTTACACTGTATGCATGTCTGGAAAGTTTATTTACATTAAAAGGCCCTTTTAGATATTTAAGGGGTCTCTGTTTTATGTTTTCTTATGAGAATTTTTTTTACGTCTGTCGGATGCGTGGCACTCTGGCGCTTCCACTGTGCTCGCTAGCATAGCAGTGTGTTGTTTACTTCAGAACACGTAGGCAGTAAACAATAGGATAGAAGGAGAGCAAGTAAGTAGACAGTGGGCCGCGCGGTCTACGCGGGCGGGTGCGGTTCTATTTCAAAATTTGTTTTTAAAGAAGAACTCTCCATAATTTTTCGGAGAAAAAATATATGGAGGTGTTTATTTCAGAAAGTACCTATACTAAATGGAAGAGTGGTATGAAAGTACCTATGCTAAATCGTTAAGGGATCAACGCACAGCTTAAACCGCTGGGGTTAGCAACTTGAAATTTTGACAGTAGGTTCCTTTTGTGACGTAGGCGCTCAATAAGGAAAGATTTTTCAAAATTACACTCCTACGGGGGTGAAATAGGGGGTGAAATTTTGTATGAAACTCCGGGTTGGCACTGAGAATTTCTTAATTGAAAAACCCAATACCTAACTTTTATGCCCGACCGGGAATCTAACCCAGGACCTCATGATCCGCAGTCGACTATGCTAACCACTAGACCAACGAGGCAGTCAAAAATAGTAATTAGTTAAAATGATACATAATAACTGCAATGAAGGGACCAAAAACCACTTGAATAGACACTGTCATTTTCGAATACGAGACACCATCCCGGAGATCCGGTGTCTTATTCACAAGGTTATCATCGCTACAGCCTAAAATGAGTTTGGCAATATTATAAGTAGAAGCTGACTGATCAATTTCATCTCTCTACCCCTCTGAGTGAGAAACAGTAAGAGTGATATGAAATTTTAATTTTATCGATACTCAATTTATTTGTAAACAATACAATCCCCACACTATATAAACACTCAAACAAAAACTAATGAAATAATCCAAATTTTCAGGGATAGCGCATAAATTGACGTGTTTTGGATTCAGTAAAGAAGAAACTAAGCTATAATTAGTTGAAATAACTTAAAATACTCGCCACAAAAAGAAAAATAAAAACAACTATGTTACTCACTTACGAAATGAAATTCCTGGGAGTTTTACAATACTATTATTACGACACCCCACAACTGAGCACTTCACCATTGTTGATTACACAAAACTAAGCAAAAACACATAAAAATATTATGAAAATATTCACAAAACTGGTAATTAGCCACAACCAAAACACCGGAAGCAATACAGACGCCATATAAAGGTCATATAAAAATTGGCTTCAATAGCAAAATTTGATGACGTCATATGACAATTGCCTGACACGTTCACGCAATAACATAATACACCTGTCTCATTCTAAAAACGTAGCTTTCAATAAGTAAGACTAGTCAAAACATAGTAGTACATGTTTTATTAATAAAATGCATCGTATAACTATAATTGAGTAAAATGTAACACATCCATCTCTATATACCTAATCAAAGTATTGTTCTAACTCTTAGGTACTAAAAAATTAAGAAATCTTGTCGTTGCTTTATTTTATTTCTGCTCTGCTATCAGCACCATTCAGCTCTTTCAGGTATACATCTTACTAATCTTCTTACTTCATAATTATACTTAATATTATAAATGCGTAAGTTTGGATGGATGGATGGACGTATGGATGGATGTTTGTCAATCACGCCCGAACGGCTGAAGCTGAACGGATCTGGCTGAAATTTGGCACAAAGATAGATTATAGTCTGGAATAGCACATAGGCTACTTTTTATCCCGGAAAATTAAGGAGTTTCCGCGGGAACCAAAAAATCTCAAACCACGCAGACGAAGTCGCGGGCATTCGCTAGTCAATCAAATAAATATTATAAAGGCGAAAGGTTGGGTGTATGGATGGATGTTTGTTACTCAATCACGCTCGAACGGATCTGAATGAAATTTGGCACAGAGATAGATTATAGTCTAAAATAACACATAGGCTACTTTTTATCCCGGAAAACTAAGGAGTTCCCGCGGGAACCAAAAAACCTCAATCCACGCGGACGTAGTCGCGGGTATCAGCTATCAAATAAATAATATAAATGCGAAAGTTTGGATGCATGGATGGATGTTTGTAACTCATTAACGCTCCAACGGCTGAACGGATCTGGATGAAATTTGGCACAGAGATAGATTGTAGTCTGGAATAGCTACTTTTTATCCCGAAAAACTACTTAAAGAGTTCCCGCGGGAACCAAAAAACCTCGCTAGTAGGGGAGGAGCGGGGGTTACCGTACACTTAAGGTATAACTCTTATTACTCCATATTTAAAAGCGTTATTTAGTTTATCATAAGCATTATCTATAGAGAAAATATTTGACTAATAAATGCTCGAACAAAAAATAAAACCAGATAAATACAAATATTGGATTTATTAAGTTTAAAAAAAATTCAAATGTACGGAATCATCCGACACCTTCGGATGATTGCGTACAGTGTTTGTTCACCTATTTACCATGACAAAATCCACAAATATATCCATCTGGCACATCTTTATCGCTGCACAATGCATGAACCCATTGCCCACACACTATACATCGATACCAGAGCTCTCGATCTTTTCCAAATTCACCACAAATTAGACAAAGCTCGTTTGTAACACCCGTTTCTCCTTCTGCATAAAACACGTTGTCGTTGTCATCACTTTCGCCTAGCATCAAAGACTCATCGTCAGAGCTCGAGCTGTTTAAAATTTTTCTCTTGTGTGTCTGCTTTCCATCTGCTTTCTTTTTCTCTATTTTTGATGTTTTCCTTTTCTTTAGATTCCTTTTTGTTTTCAGTTTTTCTTAAGCTTTTTCTGTCTTGATAGTTTTTAGAGTCTTTTTCATTTCTAATGCTTCTTTGATAGGAGTTGAAGTAAGAATTTCAGAATGTTGCTTTCTTCCTTTTCCTTGGCCTTTTCCTTTCCCTTTTTCCAAATTTGTATCTCTCTCAGAGCCTTTTTTTTGCGGCAGGGCCATTGAACATTCTCCAAAAGAAATATGGATATCTTCTTTGTCTCTTACGAGATCATCCGATTCTGTTTCTTCCTGCGTTGTTTGCTTTGAGGTTCCACTAGTTGAGGGTATTGGCTCTATGTCTGCTCTGCTGGTTATTTCTGACACGACCTGATCATTGTGAATAAGCTCTATTGGTGCAGCGCCCTGATCAGTGTGAAGAATCTCTATAGGTGCAGCGTACTGATCAGAGAATTTGTCAGGATTCACAGGCCAAATCCCAGCTGCTGCAAATCCATTGACTGCTTTTTCTGGAGTGGCAGCCTTCAAATATGCCTTGTTGAAAAGAGGCGCAATGTCATAAGGTGTCAGCTTCTCATAGTTATTAGTTTTCATGTGCAGATCACATTCTTAGTGATATTGCCGCTTTAGAGGTCCAAAAAATGTAAGGTCAAGTGGTTGAGTGCGGTGTGATGTATGAGGCGGTAGTGAAAGCATCAACACGCCGTTTTGACGACAAAATTCGTATATGTCTAATGATATGTGACTCACATGATTGTCTAGAATCAGGAGCACGACATCCTCCAAAGTTGGCTTGGTGTGTTCAACGAAGTGCTTCAGCCAATCCAAGAACAGTTCCTCAATCATCCATCCTGATTTTGAGCACCTGTATATTGAACCTAGAGGACCACCTCTTTCTAATGCTGGTGTCATTCGAATGCGCGGGAAAATGAATAACGGTGGAATGAATTGACCTGTAGCGCTCATGCAACAGCAGACTGTGATATTCTTGCCCCTTTCCCAACTTGTAGCAGCACCGACTTGTTTTTGACCCTTTGGTGCAAGTATCTTACCTGGCTTATGCACAGTTGTAACGCCCGATTCGTCGACATTAAAAATTCTATGTGGAAGTATGGTATGATTTTCAAGTAAGTGAATCAAGTTCTTGAAAAATAATTCGATTTCCGTTTGATTGAAAGCAGTGATCCTGCTTACGCTGGTAGCTTCTGGTACTCGGACGCTGATTTCTGGGTTGCGTTTTAAGAAACCATAAAACCAGTCCTTCCCGGCTTCTTCCTTTTCTCTATTAAATGGGTGCTTAATTTTATTTCTCTCAGCATACTGATAAACACCTCTTCGTAATGCTTGCGGTGTTAGCCCATAAAACATTTTAGATAACTTGATCAGCTCATCCCGGATGGCTGCTTCTTGCTCGGTAGTAAAAACAGGCTTTCCACCTAGTCTGGGTTTATATTCAGGACCTTTTTTTACGTGATCGTGGAGAGTCATTACTGGTACTCCAAATTTCTCTGCTGTTTTACGTAATTTGCCCCCCCCCCCCCCCCCTTTAATTCTTCTATAGCGAGTCTCATTTTGCGCGGAGACCAGGTAAGCTTCTTTCCTCGAGGCATCTAAAAATAAAGATAGAATAGTGAATAACTAAATCAAATCAAGACATGCGGCTGATACCGTACTTGCGGGTGATACCGTACAAAAATGTACGAACCGACCCGAAGCCGCCATTTTGGGAGAAATGTTCCAAAAAACGAAAATTATTAGTGTTTCAATGAAAAAATACAGTCAATTGAAGCCTAAATCAATATCGTACAACTAAAATAAACAATTAACACATTTCAAGAAAAAATATAGTACTTACGGCGTAAATTCTTCACAGCAATTTTTATAAAGATTGGCGCGAAAACGTGACACTTGCTTTACTCGCAGAACCTGACTAGTCACTGAAGCGGGTGGGAGGGGAGAACGCAGCAGTGCCGTGTTGCGACCGTTAGACAAGGATAGACCTAATTTCTCATCATTCGGTCTCAGTCAAATACAATGTACGGTATCGTCCGCTGTACGGAATGTCCCTCCGCTCCCCTATTCATCTATAGCTAATGCCCGCGACTTCGACCCTGATTTCAATCCATCAATCACATAGGTACTAGAGTAAGAACAATCACTTTCACAGAGTACTTTGTCTATGATCACTTCGTCTTTCAATTTTATCATAGTCTATTGCTTGCTGGTCTATTTAATTTATAAATTTTATTTATGTTGTTATCCAGAGACAAGTTAACCAGAGTTGTTATCTATCTTGTCTCTGGTCTATTGCTATAATTTACATGCAAGTTCGCGATTTTCATTGAAAAAATTATTGTTTTATTATTTTCATTTGTATTTGTTTCAAGGACATGGAAGACGAATTAGAAGACAGGGTTGTACACCAAACTTATGTGTCGTTTATGAAAATTTTATCACGCTTTACAAGCAGTGTTGCGTTTGACACTCCATTGAGCTATTTATGGAAGATGGTGCGACTGTACTTGCTTCGATCAGAAGTGCTAGTGTTTACTCTTGCTATCATTATATTCTTTATGTATCTGCAAACGCTGGGGCTATGGAGCCGGACGCTGCTGAGCAGGCTGTCGCAAGCCATGGGCCCGCTGAACGCCGTGCAGCGCATGAAGTTAATGGAAGGCTCCGAAGCTGACAAACAAAGCTGGGAGCTGAAAGGCTCTCAAAGTGCGGCTTATGCAATCAAAGGCAGACGAATGCACATGGAAGACAGATTTATTATTAACGAAAATATAAATAGCACAGGAATATCGTTGTTCGCTATTTTTGACGGTCACGGCGGAGAGTTTGCCGCCAACTACGCTAAAGACCACCTTATACAAAATTTATACAACAAAGTTGTCGAATTATGCGCCTTCAAAGAGGGCAAAATAATAAGTACGCCTCAAAGAGACAGCCCAGAAGAGCCACCAAAGGAGGCAAGCAATATTGATCTGGAAAGAAAGAGTAGTTTTAAAAAGTCTACAAGTACAGCTGACGACTCATCAAGAAAGGAGATAACTGATCCAGAACTTTTGGCTCAGCTGTCCAAAGCAAGACCAATAATCACTAGGGAAGTTAAGCCAACCAAAGCAGTGAAAAATGTTGCCATCCCATTGTCAAGTTATGTAGACAAAGGGAAGATAAACTATGGTAAACTATTGACAGATGAGGTTTTAGCTGCAGACAGGTTGCTTGTAGAGGCTGCTAAACGGACCATGAATGTAGCAGGCACCACCGCTTTGATTGCTATGTTGGAGAACAACCATCTGATTGTAGCTAATGTTGGAGATTCAAGAGGTGTGATGTGCGATAGTCGTGGTAATGCAATACCTGTTTCATTTGACCACAAACCCCAACAGGTAGGTTGTCTACATTTATTTGCATTATAGCAAATATGTTACTAATCTTTTAATAAAACTAGTCACCTATCATAATTATGAGGTCATCTAGCTATGAATAAAAATAATTTAAAAGATATGAACAAGACCAAGTGTAAATTCTAAAGTGTATATCTGTTATATTTTGCTAGAGATCGCTTGCATGCTGGAAATAAGTAAAAGCTTGTCTCAGGAAATCAAAGAGTTATCACAGACAGATTTATATTAAACCTAAATTCACATGGACTAGGTTGCAATAGTTGGTAATATAACATTCTGCTGCTCAACACAAAACATTCTCTTGTTTTACAGGTGCGTGAACAGAAAAGGATTGAGGCAGCTGGAGGTTATATTGCTTTCAACGGTGTATGGAGGGTCGCTGGTATCCTGGCTACGTCAAGAGCAATGGGTGATTATCCACTCAAAGATAAGAACTTTGTCATAGCAGATCCAGATATTCTTACCTTTAATCTAAATGACCACAAACCCATGTTTTTAGTCTTAGCATCAGATGGTTTATGGGACACATTTTCAAATGAGGAAGCTGTTAAATTTATAAAAGAAAGATTAGATGAACCAGATTATGGAGCTAAAAGTCTAACCCTTCAGGCATACTACAGAGGATCAGTTGATAATATTACAGTTCTAGTCATCAAATTTCCAGATACTAATTGGTTGACAGTAACCCAGTAGAAAGTGCCTTGGACATGTGATTTTTTTTACTTGCTGAGACTTAACTGATTTATGGATGGATATGGAATATGGATGATTGGACACCAGAGGGAAAAATAATAATTGTGTGTCAGCTCTGACGCACAACTGGAGTTTACTCCGTAAGAACAAAAAAGTGTTACTATGGAAACATAAACATAACGTAACGGAGAAAGTTTGATTTTACTCCCCATAAATTTTCATACCCCAAGCTTATATATATGAAAATCTATTCTTATGGAGGTAAACTCTAATAAAAAAATAGTAAAAATTAGATTTTTAAGAATACTTTGTAAGTGAACTATAATCAAATTTAGTATGGTCATGATGTTATTTTTAACACATCCTAGGTTCAGTATGTTTACTACATATAAAATTTACAATGTTCAATATAAATCATATGTTTTTTAAAAATTTACCATTTAAAAACTCGAGGAATTTCATAACTAAATTTTTTACTATCAATGTTTGAAAAATTTCTAAATAAATAATATTCTTATTAAATTATAATTACCTACATTAAGAAAATATAATGTATCCTACTTTTCATGTTAGTGATACATAATAGTTTTTATAAATGAAAACTGTGTGGTTGTGATTGTGAATGTTAATTTGAAGAATGGCTTAACATTTGTTGTCATAATTCACTTTTGTTTTCTCGCATTCAGCTTACAGCATCCATACTTCCATACTAATATTATAAATGCAAAAGTGTGTCTGTCTATCTGCTACACTTTCGTTTTGATGAAATTTGGTACAGGGATAGGTTGTGGGAAAGGACATAGGCTACTTTTATCCCGGAAGATTGAAGTTTCCGCGGGAATCAAAAAAGATCAATCAATCCACGCGGACGAAGTCGCGGGCATCATCTAGTAATATTATATTATAATCAATTAAAATATTAATTGTTATATGTTGCTACATAAAATGTTAAACTATAGGATACTAGGTACCTACACACCTTAGAGATTACAATAATGATTATTACATTTGATTTATTTATTATGTTTAGCAGCTAACTGCTTTCTAGGATATAGATAGCATAGTTCCAATTTGTAGAATATAATAGCAAGTTTACCATTGCTTAAAATCATGGTGCCAACAAATAAATAATGTCCTACATTATTTATGTTGATTTGATTTGCATGTTGCTAAAGTAGGTTGTAATGCAACATCATAGTTCCTTATGTTGTAAAATGATTGTGATTTCAAAGGCTTATTTATTTTGCCAAATATTTTATTTTCAGGTTCTGCATTTTATGCCCAAGCTTTATGTAGCTGTGTAGGTATATGTTTATTACCTACCTTTGTTGCTAGTCAATAATGCTGTTCGCACATTACAGGCACGCGCGGTTACAAAATAACAATGCTTATTGGTGTACCTACTGATGATGTTATTTCTGGTTTCAGTTGTGTTGTGTTTTAAGTATGGTGTAATATGCGATCACCCACTATATCGTGCATAATGTATTATAATAATAGTGTAATACTAATGGTTAGACTAATGTTGAATGTGAATTGGGTAAGGCATCTTTGTTGTGATAGTATTAAGTAATCCAATACATAAAAATTATTGTATGACGATAAAATATTTTTGTATTCCTATCTACTTGATTATTACTTGATTAATAAGTACAAATTTACGTTTATGGTGACTCCTGTATTTTTTTAAAAAGTATATTAAATTATTATTTTTATTGCATAGTGTTCTCAAATTGGGGCCAAAGCATTTTATTTTGCGTCAAAAGCCAAAAATTTCATTTTTCAAGAATATTATGTAGATTTTCAGTTTTCCATATTTAATATTTTAGTTCCTAAAGATAATACCTACAGACAAAGCTTTGTAGCATATTAGGCCGCCTAAGTCTTGTTAACATATTAACATAAGTATGCAAAGATATCTATGTTTTGTGTTGCAATTAATTACGTTTATATAATATTTTTTTGGCATATCATAATAACGCACTTTAAGGCATTGCAAGTACATACTACATTACTAGGCATGGCTAACTTCAAACTTGTTAAACAAAGTACATAGGTATTATAGTATTAGTATAGCACAAAGTTGTCTCTGACAACAGATCTTGCTAAAGAAATAAGAAAATTATCTGTTGTATCTATTAGGTTGTAAACAAATATTTTCTAACTTACGCTTAGCCAAATGTTCCTTTATGTTAAGTGTATTTTTGAAGAAATATGTAAAGTATAAAATCAATTATTTATATTTTATTAAAAGGAAGAATTGATTGGTTTAAATATTTATGTTGTACCTGTTTATTGTACTGTGTGTTATGTAAAAATAGGAAAACAGTTTTTTTTAATATTATTCATAATCATAATACATTTTGGTGTGTTTTCTATATTATACAGGTAAATAAAATAATTATAACAAAGATTTGTGTTTATTCAGACTTTATTTACATATTATTATTATTTTTTAATATAAAAAAATATAGGAATATACATAGGTACTCGTAAGTCATAATAATATACACGAAATACATCTGCAGCATTGGTAAGGCTGCAATTTCGGTGGGCAGAGGTGCGGAAGCGGGTCCGCGGTTGCGATACGCTCGCGCAAGGAACATATTTACGATGGAGAGCGCTCGCGCCATAAATTTTGTATGAAATGTTTTCGGTGGCCAGCGGGAAACGCGGCCTATCCGCGACATCGCAAAACAAGTTAGGGTTTTTCGCTCATATAGGGTAGTTAACATCGGCGTTTTCCGATGCTGCGTATTTTTCCGCTTCCGCTCCCCGTTGACCACATAAAAAGCCTAAGTATTTTAACCGACCATGCATTCATTAAATACACTAGTTTCAACACAAATAAAAAAACATCAGAGTAGGTTTGTACCGACTCTAATCGAAAGTGGCTTGAATATATTATTTTAAGGAGCCTGGCCACCTATCGACCCGCAATTTTTTTTTTATTTTAAACTAGCTGATTCCCGCGACTTCGTCGCGTGGTTTAAGGTTTTTGTTATTCCCGCGGGAACTCCTTAATGCCTATGTCACTCTCCAGGTCCTCACCTATATCCATGCCAAAAATCACGTCAATCCGTTGCTCCGTTGCGGCGTGATTGAAGGACAAACCAACACACTTTCGTATTTATAATATTAGTATGATAGCAGACACTCAAGCCTGTATTAATCAATAGCTGGCGCCTGGCATCAATACAAACAAGTATTATATTATGTGACATAATCATCTAAGCCGCGTTGGTCTAGTGGTTAGCATAGTCGACTGCGGATCACGAGGTCCTGGGTTCGATTCCCGGTCGGGCATAAAAGTTAGGTATTGGGTTTTTCAATTAAGAAATTCTCAGTGCCAGCCCGGAGTTGGAAGTTGGCGGTGTTTCACCCCCGTGCCTCGGAGAGCACGTTAAGCCGTCAGTCCCGGTTATTATCACAAACATGATAATAATCGATAAAGCCCGCCAACCCGCATTGGAGCAGCGTGGTGGGTCTAAGCTCTAATTCCCGCTCTCCTACGAGAGTGGAGGCCTGTGCCCAGCAGTGGGACGTTAATAGGCTGTAGTGATGATGATGATGAATCATCTAAGCGTCAGGTTTCCGAGATTGTTCTTGCGGTGCCATCAGGGAGCAGACTACCTACTATAACTTCGATAGCTGCTCATATCTCGGAAACCTGACGCTTTAGAAGATTTTTTCTCCTACAATACTTGCTTGTAATAGTGTCAGTTATTGATGAATACAGAATTGTAGCCGTTATTTCAAAAAAAAAAACAAAATGGCAGGACGGTGAGTGAATCCACTAGAACACAAACGCATTCGAGGAATCGGCTCAACCTACTTAAGAATTTTAGAGTTTTAGATTCTTTCATTTCATATTAGCCTCAAAACCTGCGCGCGAACTAGGATCTTGCAGTCTACGTATGAGTTTGAACCACTTGTTTTGTATCTTGTTGTTGTGGTCCAAGACATGGTTAGAAACGTCTTAAGACGAAACATCTTTGGTCCAAGACCAAATTTTTTTAATATTGGTTAGAAGCAGGCGTTACTTTGCGGAAGTCCATGATAATGAAGGAACTAGAAGTTTAATTCGCTATAATCCGACACAGCAGGTAAATTAATGTGTTACAGTGTGTATAATGCACTTGTAGCTTGCGATATTCACCACACCACACAAATCTTCCAAATTATTCTCAATGTACGTTTCACTCCGACACCGGAGCATCTTCAGTATAGATGTTGACCAATTCTTTACAATCGTGCATTGTCGAGTCAACATCTCCAAAAAAAATTACCAAAAATTTCATCAGTGACAAGGATTTGCCGGTAAATGTTTGTACTTGATACTTGATAAAAATAAGTGTTTGTGCTTTAGGTCATTTCATCTTTCACATAATATATTTTGTTGATTTGAAGTAATGATGTGTTAAAAAAGAAGCTTGGACGCACGAACAAAGGCAAATTCACCCAAGTAAAAGCAACGAGTGAGCAGCGCGGTTATACTGCCTACACCCTTAGTAATTTAAAATATTTAATTTAATATTGAAAAATTATCGCTCGCGTATCGAGAAAGCAGTTGCGTTCCCTAGATTCCTGCCTAACTATATTTAAATTATGACTAGAGTTGGCAATATGAAGGCAATTTAACATTGTGGGCAAAAGTATGATTAAGCAATATAAACCAAGAAGCTATACGACTGCCTTTTTCGGTGGGCAGCGGTGAGTGGAAGCTGAAAAAAATACGCAGCGTTCCGCAGTTGTTTTCGTTGACTGGTAGCGGAATACGTCGACCCGCTCATGACAACTACCGTACATGAGCGATAAATTGCAAATATATTGTAATAACACTTGCAGATCCGCCGCGTTTTCCGCTCACCACTGAAAACATTTCATAGAAAATGTATGGCGCGAGCGTATCGCAACCGTGGATCCGCTTCCGCTCCGCTGCCAACCGAAATTGTACGCACGCTTACATTGCACGTTATAAATTTTCAAAGGCACTGAAAAATATATCTGCTTATATTGTAATCGGGATTGCGCTTGGTAATTAATTATTATTAACATGCCATGGTCCAACTTTTACGATACTACAACGAATGCAATCTTTTTTGCATGATGATCTTTGAATAAAGCTTCGATCAAATTACAACAATACCGAGCCGGCACATTATGCCTAGTCGCCTCCGCAAAATTCATATGAACTAACGCATACCTACTGTGGAGCAGTTTTTCTCAGTGCAACACATTATTACGAGGCGGATTTCTGCCCGTGCCGTGCGGCTCGGCCCGCCTACTACGACCCGTCACTGATCATGCAATAACAAGAGGACTTGGGCACCTACGCGTGCTGTCCAAGCCTTTGACGTTTACGAGTATTTTCAACCGACTTCAAAAAAAGGAGGAGGTTCTCAATTCGACTGTTTTTTTTTTTTTTTAATATGTTTGTTACCTCAGATCTTTTGACTGGGTGGACCGATTTGGATGATTCTTTTTTTATTTGAAAGGGCATACTTCCCAAGTGGTCCTATATAAATTTTATCGAAATCGGTCGAGCGGTTTTTAAAATATCAACAATAAAATAAGTACTTGGTATAGCGTGTGCTTGTTGTTGTAAAGTTGGCGCGTTAGTTTGAAGTCAGTTGTTTAAAAATATTTTTTTATATTAAATTATTGCAGTTATACCTACTTCTTTTGGCGCGTTAGGGAAAAAATATCAGAGTGAATTTTTACGATGCGGCCGACCCCAAATTCGACACCACACACACGAAATGAAGTTAGTTGGTCAACGATTAATTAGTCTTGCAGAAAAAGGGCTACCAACAAAATAAATAGAAATAAATACATTTACTGTATGTTGGGTGAGAACTGATAACTATATTCAAGATATTTATTATTTGCCATTCAAAAAGTATAACTTCTTGCGTGCGTACATAAGTACACACACTTTTTTGCAGATTTTCACTTTTTATATCAAGTGTGACCGACAAAATTGAGCCTGTGAGAGAAATTCGTCAATACGCTGCGCGCTGGCCCGCTCTTGTATGTGAATTGTGAAGTACGCATTTTGCATTGTGTTGCGTTCCACCTTGGCACTCGCGTACCTTAACTCAACATATAAATTTATTGACCTACTTTACTTTATAAAAATAAAATATATAACATAAAATGCATTTAAATCGCATAAATGAACACAAAGTCATACAAATATAAAATACAGAATGTATATAGACAGAACATAATATAATATTGTGTTGTGATGTATTTCAATGTAGCCACACTGCCCAACATGTACGTCGACAGTTTCATAGGATTTCGAATTCGTCGTCCGAATCGTCGAACTGTCGATCGACTTCTTCGAATTCTGCGAAACAAAAACAAATCGTGATTACGGATCAGACGTTCAGCGTATGCATTTTTAAATTATAAAAATACCATAAAATAGTGTAACCATGGGCCTCGTGAAAGCTCAAAGTCACTCAGCGAGCGACGGAGAGAGCTATTCTCAAATCAGAAATGAACCGTACAAGACAGCTCAACGGGTTGCAAAGCTGAAATTCCAATGGGCGGGGCACATAGCTCGAAGAACCGATAGACGTTGGGGTCCAAAAGGATCTGGAATAGCATCCTAGCACTGGAAAGCTCAGCGTTAGCACTCTGTGAACGGACAGCAAGCCAGCTGCAGATACCTTCTGAATTCAGGCTGTGGAAGACCCTGTAAGGGACATAATATGTTAAGCAGTTGACGCCCATCGGTGTACGACGAGACCAATCTAGCGCACAAGTGCAGGCCCAGAAGTTTGACAGTGTAATGCTGTAAAATTCATACCTTCAGTCCTAATTTGATGTCGCCGGCACGCTGCACCAGCCCTCAGGTTAATAGTTTTTTTTTTATTCCACTACAAGTTAGCCCTTGACTGCGATCTCACCTATTGGTAAGTGATGATGCAGTCTAAGATGGTAGCGGGCTAACCTGTTTGGGGCATGGCAGTTATTATGAAACCCATACCCATATTCGGTTTCTACACGGCATCGTACTGGAACGCTAAATCGCTTGGCGGCACTTCTTTTGCCGGTAGTGTGGTAACTAGCCACGGCCGAAGCCTCCCACCAGGCCAGACCAGAGAAAATTCAGAAATTATAAATTGCCAAAATTGACACTGCCGAGAATCGAATCCGAACGTTAAAACAACAGCGCTCAACACTGCACCAGGGAGGCCGTCAAACTAGTAATAGTAAAGAGTTACCTGCAAAAAGGTTAGTATTTTGTAAGTCTATATCATTGGTGTTCGGTCCCCAGTGCGACGGCCTCTTCTCGCAGAGCTCGAACAGCGGCTGACTCTCCTTCATTAGTTTACTTTCTATTGTCGCACACAACTCGTCGAAGTCGCTCCTTGTTCGACACAGGAAACACTGGAAAATACAATATTTTTTTTGAATAAATAAATTTATTTTCTACCATTTAGGGTTACATGGTAATTGATCTTAAACTAATTAGAAGCTAACAATTATTGCTTATTACAAAAAAAATACATAAACTGTTGAAAGATCAATTATTTTTGTAAAGCCTAAGGGACAAAATATGTTCCGCGACACGTGTCGCTAGAGACGTCGCTCGACAGCGACTTCACCCGACATCGCACGATAAGTCTGGCAATAGGCAACAATAGGCAAAAGGCTTGCAAGAGGTTGTGAGACAATAGTTAAGATCTGGCGACGTCAATCGACATCGTCCAACTCGCCCGACATTGACACGTGTTGCGGGCATTTGTCCCCTAGAGAATACGAGGCTTAGTCCCACTTGCCCAAGGAGTCTTAAATTGATTAGTTAAATAATATAATGCTGTCCCTTTTTGGCAACTACAATATACATTAGCCAAAAAGGGACAGCATTACAAAAATTAACTAAATCAGTCAAAATATCCTCGTGCAAACGGCCCTTAACGTTTAATCAAGAAGGTCAAGAACGCCACATGCATGTTATCAAACGAAGTCATATTTATTGGCCAAGTAGTTGGCAATATACCAGCTAACCTAATCTAATTAAGTATATACCTACATGTTACGCCTCGGGCGCGGGATTGGCAGATACATGGGTTTTATATTTAAAAGGCCGTAAGTAACTTACATAACTAACATTTGCAAATGCGGCTGACTAAACTTTTTACACCTTACATTTCGTAAATAACTCGCGTGAGCGATTTACGCGACTAAAACTCACAAGTGTAATTACGGCCTAAGATATTATTTATTTTCAAGTAACATGTAAAGAGTTAAAAGGGACTTCAACAAAAAGTTCAATAACAAAAAAAGGCGTATGCAATACTACTGAATTGACTGACCTCTCAGCTCTCCTGCGTGGAACACAACAGTGATATCTGAATTTGTCTACTTACCACAGCAACTGAGGGGTCCATAGAGAGCATGGGTATTCGTGAAGCGTATTTACAGTGATATGTGCAGTCCATTTCTTTCTGTTCATCCGTCATTTTGTTCTGAAAATAGGAAAATATGCAATTCCATCATCCATAAAAGATTATTCCATCTGAAGGGGTCAAGACCCTCAGTAATGGGGAATGCGATGCAGAGATCTAGAGCATTAGGTAATTTCTGTAAGTAATTTTGGACCACACAAACAACTGCAGTTGTTGGAAAAATACAGCACAGTCATTGTGCTTGACTGTGCTGTATTTTTCCATAATATTGTGATCTACATTAGCAAGACATCGTCGGCCCACTTCAGAACCAGATTCCTACTTAAAATGAGAACGGTTTAGTCCAAATACTGGCCAACTGTGGATTGGCAGACTTCACACACCTTTGAGAACATTATGGAGAACTTTCAGGTTTTTTCACTATGTTAAAGCAAGTTATATTAAATCGTTTAAAAATATAAACAACTAGATATTGCGCTTCCTTTCGATTTAGGTTTTTCAAAATTCCAGTTGGTACTCTTTGATTTTCCGACATAAAAACATAGCCAATGTCTGTAACGATTAACGAATTTCGTCAAAATTGGTATAAAAGTTGAATGAAAGCGTGACTGACAGATGGTTACACTTTCGCATTTATAATATTACTAGCTGATGCCCACGACTGCGTGGGTTGGGTTTTTTTGGTTCCCGCGGGAACCCTTTAATTTTTCGGGATAAAAAGTAGCCTGTGTGTTATTCCAGACAAAATCTATCGCTGTGCCAAATTTCATCCAGACCCGTTCAGCCGTTCTGGCGTTATTTAGTAACAAACATACATTCGCATTTATAATATTATAGAAGTATGGATGTATGTATGAATTACCTCAACTAATCCAGATCTCTGTGTGGTGTGCGGATCAAGGTAGATGGCCTCGTCGCCGACGCAGCCGATTAGGTATAGCGCCTGGTTGGGTTTGCCGCCGATCACGCCGATCGACTGCGGAAGCTCGAAACATGTCTGCAAACAAACAGGGATGATGACACCTCAATCAAATCGGCCACTCTTCATCAAACTTAAAAACGCACTTCTAGTATGGAAGTTGTATGAAATTCACAATAGTGACGTCATTCTTTAATCTATATTTTAAAATGGTTATCAAACTTAAAACTAACCGAGGATGTGAATTTTAGGTCTTTTGGAAGACCCTCTATTTAATAATCAGTTAGAAAGGATTTATTTTTGATATAGGCATCATCCCTATTGACCCACGCTCATGAACCAAGTATAATTTAATATAAAAAATTCTTTGTAAACAACCGACTTCAAACTCCCGGCGCAAACTTTACAACAACAAGCACACGCTATACAAAGTACTTATTTTATTGTTGATATTTTAAAAACCACTCGACCGATTTCGATAAAATTTATATGGGACCACTTGGGAAGTATGCCCTTTCGAATAAAAAAAGAATCATCCAAATCGGTCCACCTAGTCAAAAAAATACAGTCGAATTGAGAACCTCCTCCTTTTTTTTAAGTCGGTTGAAAATCGCACCTCACATGAAAATCTAAACTTAAACTAAGTGTAAAGAACTACAGAATCTTATTCATGTAGTGCGACCTTGTAGGAATAAACAACAAGATTAAAATGTTATTAGTTATGACTTTAGGTTAGCTTAGTGTTTATTGTGAAAGTTTCTTACATTTTTTACTTCTGTGTTTGTACACCCCTGTATTGTATGTTTCTTACACTAAACTTGTTGTAAGCAATAAAAAGGAATTTAATAGTTAAAGGAGATGAGCCTTTCTATGGAACTTATGACTTGTTACTGGTATTAATCTCATTAAAAATGGCTGCCTTAAAACAGCTGTTCTGTTTGGCGGACATAAATACGCACGGAAGTAACGTTTGCTTTACTTCATCAGAAAAACGATCTGAGTTCAGTTCAATAGACTTGAGTAACTCTCGATGTCCTCATTGTGGAAATTCAACTACCTAGCAAATTAGATAACATAACTGGTGAAATAAATGCTTATCCAATATGGTGAGTACTATTCTGCAAGGAATCGCCAATAGACGTCACAAATAAGGTCAGGTTGACCACACTCTATGTAGGGAACCCAGTAGCATTGTGAGACCCACAAGATATAAGATAATGTGGCAGGCACAACTTGGCAGCGGTTGCTGGTGGAGGTCGCAAGCATAGGGATGACGAGGGAAGAGGTCAAGGAGGCTACTCTAAACTGCTCGGGATATTGCAGCATACTTTGTACATAATAATAATGTTTAGGACAAACTTTAATTTACCTTTATCCCATCTATGTACACAGGGTTAATTTCACTAAGTCCAAGTCTAAGGGGTACTATTAACAGCAGTGGCATCCAGTCTGACACAACCAGATTGTCTGGAGTATCTGAGGTGTCCCCTCTGTCATTGTTCACAATGCACTGTTGCACTGAAATCAAAACATATCCTTAATATTATAATTCATTAGCTACATTATATTTATATAATAAAACACTACTATAATTCATTAGCTACCATATAATAAAACACCACTTCAGCTGTTTCTAAAGCAGTTCTAACTTGGAACTTAGGGGATTAACAGATCTATTTGGAACTAAGTGGAGGGTGACAACAGATGTCTATGCTTTCACACATTCCTCAAATGCCTGCAAAAGAACAGTAGGTATCTATGCAAAAAAATACACCATGTATTTTTTTTGTATTTTCTATTTATATTTACTAACTTTCTGTGTAAATATTGCGCCTATCTTCTTGGCTTCCCAACTAAAAGTTTAGCCTTTATTCTGATACAATTGATGTTAAGATAAATTAACCAATTAAATAAATAAAAGTACAAATAATTGTCAGTAACAATAAAGATTTATCCAGAATAAATAGCTGATATGAGCTGATACGCTGTGCTGGAGTGGTGCTGCAACAATCAGTGACAATCTTTATACTTACAAATGTCTTCCTTTACAACTGTGTTGTCTAGTGCCACATGTATGACTAATGAGCTCCATTTGTCATATACAACTAGTTTTCTGTAAAATAGATCACTGTTTAAGTATAATTCAGCATATCATAATATCAGATTTATTTAAGATCTCAAAAAACTATTGTCTGTTATTTAGACAGACACTTGAGGGCCTGAGGTAGAATTATGTAAGGATTGTTGATCAAATCGTTAAAGTTCGGCTTCAAAGTAAAATAAACCATAACAGCATTAGATTAGAGCTCAATTTCGTGTATCCATTCTCATACGTTTATGGTATTGTACATACCTAAACGTATAAACGTAACGACATAAATAATTAGGTAGTGCCGGGCACTACCTGATTATTTATGTCGAACCCTAACCTACAAGAAAGAGACAAGAAAACGTAAATACAATGAATATTTCAAAAATTGACACTTAGAACATTGAACAGTTCACAATCTTTCGGCTGTTTACAATCTATCGAAAAAAAAAGCGTTAGATTACAATCTTACGGTTTTTACAATCTTACGGTGACATATACAAGCGATGAGCCATAGACAATATAGCAAAATATTCCTTTTAAGCGCGGTACACATTATTGCTCCTGAATAGTCCACTTTATTACACCACCGATAACGCAAATATTGGCACTAACAACTATTAACAACTTTACAACAAAAGAAATGAAGAAATGTATTTGTAGATATGTAGTGTGACAGTGATTTCAAAATAATAACTTTTATTACAGGTTATTTACACACACATTACTTTTATTACAGGTTATTTATCAAACAGGAGTTGCAACAACAGCTGTTACTATTGGTAAGAAAAAAATGAAACAACCAGGATCTGCAAATTCTCACCTTATATGAATTACAACTCTATTGAAATTGGATGGGTTTCATATTTAATATCAACAGAAACTGCTTATTGCATTTGCAGTTCTGACTGCACTGGCCATATTATGTAATAAATAATATGATCATGCAAGAGACCTTACTTGAGTACTTGTGCAACAGTGTTGGGTCCAAACCACTGGCCAACCTCCTTGCCTTCACATGCCCCCATAAGGGCTACTTGATGGATGGAATAAGGTGCTTGTTTCCTCTCTTCAAACCTTTGAACTATTTTCAGATATGTTGGATCTCTAAAATTAATAAAAAGATTATTACTCATTCTGTTATACACAATCAAATGAACTAAATTGACCACACTACATCTAGTGCTATCCTATCTTCAGAGAGCATTATGAAAAGAATAGCAAAACATTTTGGCCCATTTTAAGTTTAGTTTAGATATACCTAGTGAGAATTAGACTCATTATTTTGTCAAACAACAATAACAATAATTGCTAAAATGCTCCTGAAATGCCACCTTATGAAAGCTGTACATAATGTTAAGCATTGTAACTGGATTTAATATCAACAATAAACACCTACAATCGGATGACTTGCTTGCTTGTTACTTGTTAGCTTACTGTTTGTGTATAAAAAATTACCTCGTTTCTGGTGTCCAAACCCAATCAGACGATAGATGGATTCGAACCAGCGCCACTCCAAGCACCATCTGTCCACAGCGCAACATACAACCCCAACCTTTATCTGATGTCAGACCTTCATCTCCTATAGGAACGAATCCTTTTCTGTACGTACACCAGATGATTGAACTTATGTCGCGTCTTATGCGATCCAAATCTACAAAGAAACGTAGATATTTCAAACAAGCAATTGGTTTATCCTTGAAATTGCAAGTTATAGCAAAAAAATTACGTACCTTGGATAGCGCTATATCTTTTTCCTAATATCCACACATTTTCTTTTGTTTTGGGAATATCATCAGGCTCAACACTATTTCCGTCGGGCGTAAGGTAACAAATATCAAACATGGCATCCATCTTCGTGCATATTTTTTTTGGTTCACTTTATAAGAACTTACTAGTTTTTAATAATATCATAACATGAATAAAACAGCTGACAAAGAAAATAATTACTTGAAGTCACGGCGTAAAAGAAAAATTTCTATTTGTTTTGTAAACATGTCATTTGTCAACAGTTTGTCAATTTGTCAAACGTTGTCAAGCTACAAACACTTGTCAAAACTCATCAAGGGTATGTTCCGATATACACTGTTCAAAGCTTGCAGTGTAGCTGTGAGAAGTTCTCACAGCTGCTCACAGTTGCTGCTGCTCTTCTCACTGAGAACGGCTTCGCAGTTTAATAAATTGACGTCATACCTTAAAGTGATCGCAGTGTATATCGGAACATACCTCAAGCTGACATCAAAGCTGACATCAAGCACACGAAAGGTGCATGGGCCGTGCCACGCTTACCATAGATAAATATTTTTTTCAGATTATAATAATATGCTGCTGTGATGCTGCCAAGAATCTTTGTCGGTAGTAGGCCATACCAGACGCGGCCACTACAGCATCATCGGGGGGTAATACAGGGACTCTGCTTATTTTCTATGATCTAGATTTATATTTACTAAAAAAAAATGTAAGTTGGTTAAGTAGCTGGCCGCATGCCACTGCACGCCCAAGTGGCCAAATCCTCTATGCCCAAGGCACTCAGATATACACTGCAAGCACTGTAAGGTGTGACGTCAATTTAGTTGCGAAGCCGTTCCTTTATAGTTCGCTATTTCAGTCAGCACTGAGCACAGCACTGTCACAGTGTTGCTAACGGTTAAATGAACTCCCCACCAGATTCAGCATCTAAAACCACCAGGAAACCACTAACGAAAAACGGCTCTACTCTCAAATCCGCTAAATTTTCCACTAAACAATTTTTAACCGACTTCATAAAAGAAGGATTTTTTAATTAATTATAGGCGCATGCTTGACCACGATCACACCTGATGGGAAGTGATGATGTGGCTTAAGATGGGACGTGTTTGCCTAGAAGGTGCCTATTCACTCTTGTTTTAAAGATACCTGTATTATAATTGGCAGGAAACAATCTCGGAAGAGTATTCCAGACCCTATTCCCATGCGTATAAGGAGTGATGACGCAATGCGTTTATGGAATGATGAGGCAAAGCGTTTTCGTACGCGTAGATGGAAATAATAGAATACACGTGCGTACTCGTGAAAATAATAGAATACACTGAGAATATCAGCTGTAAACTAACTACCTAACTAGTTACTAGGTAACTACTAAAAATCATTTTACGGGAAATCCCCGTGTTCAGTCTATCGAGCTGAGATTCTCAGCTATAAACTAGTTTAAATACTTTAAGTATTTAAACTAGCTATAAAGTAACTATGTGCTACTAAAAATAATTTTAAGGGAAATCCCCGTGTACCTTTCCGCTGCTAAAGACAGTCTACCTGTCGAACATTTTTACCCCGCATCTGGCAGATACGTTTGATAGCACGTCATTTTGAAGGATCAGTATTGCCTAGTGCCTACACAGTAAAAGTAAAAAATTTGGAAAATCCAAAAGTGCACACCTCGAACGCTCATGAAATAACCTAATTTATTAATTTCATTTATTTGAATGTGTAAATGTCGTCCATAATTTATGAAACTGAATTCTACTAAACCACTAGAAAAATCCACTAGCCACTAAAAGCAATATTTCGCCACTAAAGGGGGGTCGAAACCACCAGTTTTAGTGGTAAATCCACTAAGTTGGCAACACTGAGCACTGAGCTATCTTACCTCGAAAACGCCAGTGCTCACTGTACAAAATGGTGACGATTTATGACTTCATAATATTATATTTGCTTATGATACTGCGGCAGTATACTGACAGTCCAATGACTCTCCCAGTAAGAGCACAGCAGGGCGACTACGTATCTTTTGCATCAATCATTGATACATCACAATCACCTCCGATTGGCTGAATTTATGGTATTCTTGCTGCGTCAATGGATTTCGTCCAATAGTGGAAGAGTGTTAATCAATCAGTGGTGATTGCGATGTATCAATGATTGATGCAAAAGATACGCGGTCGCTCTGCTGAACAGTGCTCGCAGTGTTTATCGGAACATAATACTCAATGAGGCCTTATAGGACTTGTATCCAGGGCCGTAAAATAAATTTTCAAAAAAATCCTTCAAATTGTCAGCTGTCAAGTTGACTGACAAAAGTCAAAAATTGCAGTTGTCTGTGCTTGTCTCTGTTGTAGATTTTCAACTTTTTTTTCGGTCGGTGATTTTCAAGATTTTTTGATTTTGCACTTTGCACAAAAAAAATAAATTATAAAATATATAATGAAAAAGTGCAACAATGATATTTTTGTGAAATGAAAAACGAATTGTTATTTATTTGAATTAAAAAAGTACCCCTATCGCTGCGCGTACATATTGTTTATCCAGGAAAATGGAATCGAGCTATTTAGATTTCGTGGCTCAGGCCTGTATGGATTTAACTGAAGCCATAGCAGCTGCGAGCAACGAAGCTGATCGAGATGCTCTCATAACAAACCATATAAAAAAAGTATGGGCAGTGGTACCGTCAGTAGAAGACTTTAAGAAAAGTACTACTTTTCGTTAACTTTTTGTAATAAAACAGCTGAACTTAAATTAAAAACATCCTCTCATTATTTTAATGTCACACTTTATGAGACTACTACATTGGGCTACAACCTACATGCATTTCAGAATCTTCCTGTACACAAGTACTACAAGTTTCCTAACAATAATTTAATTATTTCAACTTGGTAGCAGTGTTGTATAAATGGTTGGGCTTTAGTATACTGGACGCGGCGGAGGGGGGAGGGAAGGGGGGTGGAGGGAGGGGGGGAGGGGGTGAACCCTCCCTCCAAAGGAAAAATGTCGAAACTCAATAGTTTTCGTGAAATAATTTTTTAAAGTTTTGAAATTGGTTGGGCTATAGTATAGTGACGGTGACGGAGGAGGGAGGGGAGGGGGGAGGGGGAGGGAGGAGGGGAGGGGATATACCCCCCCTCAAAGTAAGACGTTCCGAATTTTAGTAGTTTCCGAGATATTAATTTTTTAAAATTTTGAGGTTAGGTTTCACTTTTATACCTTTTAATTAATTATACCTACTTCAAACTACCTTACCTTTTGTTTTAGGTAGTGGAAAAGGTTAATTTCTTAAATAGAATGGGCTACGCCAGAAGACTCGCTTCGTCGCCCCTGAATGAAGCGAGCCTACGAGGCCGAGTGGAGCGAAGGGGGGAGGTGGCGAGCGAAGTGAGCCGGCGACCTCCGCAGCGAAACGAAGGTCGAGTTCATTCAGGACCTCCTACGCGAGCTTCTGGCTACGCGCTTAAAAAAAACACTCTAGGGGTAGGGCAGACAAGACTGCGTGGAATCGGGGTGTGCCGATTCGGTTTCGTGTATCTTAAGCTCAAGTACCTAAATATACGTATAATAACCTACCTTTATACCTTTTTAGTTAAATAATTAAACCTATAACCTTTAAACGTTTTTTTTTAACCTTATAACCTCTAAACTGAAATGCGCGTAAAACGATACTCATAGATTTGAATTCTGGCGCCAACGCACGCGTTCCGTTTTACCAATAATCAATATAGACATTGTTTATGGTTTGAATACGATTATTAGCATTTTGTGATACTTTATAAGTTTGGAACGGATTTTATTACGTAAAACGAAACTTTAGTACGCCAACTAAACGTCAATGAGTCTGTAATCTATGGCAAATGTCGTAATAAATAGTGAAAAGTGTTGAAGAATTGCGAATTTTCAAAAAATTATTTCTCGAAAAGTATTAGGATTCGACGTAAAATATTTTAGTGCAAGGCTTACCACATGAAGGTCTTTCTGTAAAAAAAATATGAACGTCCAACTCCGCGTCCAGTATACTAAAGCTGAGCCGTTTTTACTGCCCTCACCATAATAGCCTCTTAGTTACTCAGATATGAGTAACTACACTCATAAACCTACCAAAGTGGCCAATTCTTTTTTTGCACAATATTTAAACTAAATAGATGAGGATAGCAATACATTTTAAACAATTTTGAGACACAGTTATTTTAACCTTTTTAGTAAAATCAGATAGTTTGGTAGGAATGTCATCCCCAACCAGTGGAGATTCTCTAGAAGATTCGAAAGCACTTGTAAAATTTTACTCTTACTTAATTTAAAAATCTTATTTTAACTTAAAAATAGACTATGTAATCCCCCTAAGTATTAATAATAGGATAAGCCCCCTATATTATAAAGGCTCATTAGGTCTTTATCACTAGTTTCCAATGTAAGTTTGATCAGCTCTTTCCAGCGACCACATGAACAGGGTCTTGTATTGAAAGTTAGTGATGTCTCTTATAGATGGTCCCATGTTGTTATATTAAAGCATTTAAAAATTTAACATGCTAATATTTTCTTTTGTATAGATTTGGAATGGGTGAACGTCTCGGAGCCTATTTCTTTGTCTCAGCACTGCTCTGAGAAAGTTGTGGTGCTGGACTTCTGGACATACTGTTGTATTAACTGCTATCACATTCTCCCTGATTTGGCTCATTTAGAGAAAATACATAAACCTGACAGTGGATTGGTTGTGGTATGTTATTTCACTTTATCCTTTAATCTAAGAATCAATAAAAATAGAACACCAATCTAAATCAACAGTAGTATTATTTATAAATGTCACAGTAAAATTGCAAAAACTGTCAGATTGCAATCTAATTCTTTTTATATCTCAATAGATTGTAAACTGTCGACAGATTGTGAACCTTTCAATGTTCTGAGTGTCAATTTTTAAATATTTAGTGTATATATATACGTTTTCTTGTCTCTTGTACGTTATTTTAGGGTTCAACATAAATAATCAGGTAGTGGAAGACCGCAAGCCGGGCACTTAGGTTCTTTCAGTTAATATACCTACCAGATTACAATCTACCGAAAAATAATGCTTTAAATCTTTCCACAGTATAAAATAACGGTTTTCAGTCTTACGGTGACATATTCATATACCTATAACAAAACGTAAATGTTTTGCAGATGTGTAACATGAAAACTTGAAACTTTTGGGGACTTTGGACAAATTCGTAGAGAACCTACTCATAAATTTTTTTTTTCTTCTATCTTATTCATCGTCTAATTAAGAGGCTATAGTTATAGGACTATATTTTTTAATTAGGGCAGAATGCAAGTTCTGAGTTGAACATATATATAGTAGTTATTATTCACATTTAAACTATTGTGAGTTATATTCATTTTACTATAAATGACTACCGGTTAAACTCAAGTGTTTTATCAGAAAAGTGCCTGACTATTTTTGAACCCGTCCGGGGTCCTTATTCATGAGCCATTATCATTAGTTATAGTAAAGTTAATAATAACACTAAATAGTGTACAATGTACATGTTGTGATTTATATTTTGAAATAATCAAAGTAAAAATGGATTGTTGTAGATTGGAGTACACTGTGCAAAGTTCAACAACGAGAAGGTATCGGACAACATACTGTCTGCAGTGCAGAGGTATGGTATACACCACCCGGTTGTCAATGATGCTGACAGTGCTATGTGGGAGGCGCTTGGAATTAGGTGCTGGCCCACTCTACTTATATTGGGTAAGTTATTCTCTTTTTCAAATCTAAAAATTCCTATTATTTGTTGCTGCATAAAACGAAAAATGAACAATTAGCTGATGCCCACGACTTCGTCCGCGTGGATTGAGATTTTTTGGTTCCGGCGGGAACTCTTTTTAATCTTCCGGGATAAAAAGCCTGTGTTAATCCAGACTAAAATCTATCTCTGTGCTAAATTTCATCCATATCCGTTCAGCCGTTCTGGCGTGATTGAGTAACAAACATCCATCCATCCATCCATCCATCGAAACTTTCGCATTTATAATTTAAATTAGTATAGAAGTATGTAATATAAACCTCAGATGTAATTATCACTTTTCTAACCCCAGGTCCAGCAAACAAGCCACTGTTTGTGATAACAGGCGAGGGACATAAAGACGAGCTGGTGTGGTACGTCGGCGCAGCGTTACGTCACTTTGCTCCTCGCATGTCGCTCACGCCGCTGCTCGTCTCACTCAATACACATGTTAAAGCCAATGATAAAGACCTTCTTTATTTCCCTAGTAAGGTTGGTTGTTGTTTTGTCCATCAAATATTAAGCAAAATTGTTTAATAATAATTGATTGTAATTTTTGTGATGGTTGATTGTTTCTGGTGATGTTTTTGATATGAGCGTACCAGCCCCCCGATTGTGTAAGGGAATCCTGATCGTAATCGTTTGTCAAACAGATAATCCGACCTGTTTAAGAAGTTCATAGATGCCTGCACGTCAAAAAGCATGTATGAACTCCTTAAACAGTTCGAGTAAGATGTTTTAAGTTGTCAAACAATTAGGATTTGCTTAGACAATTGGGCCATAAATCTAGCTTTTACATTTTAGATATTATGTTGTTTACTCTGAACATAAAAATACACTCACCTACATGTATAATTCGATTTTATATCAATAGTCACACCAGAAAGAAGGTGCGCCCTAGTCGCAGATAAAATAATAAATCGCTTCCACAGATTGATCATACAAAGTTCGCTATAGATGCATATTTTAACAGTTTTGTAATTGACGTTTTCGTCATACGATTGTATGAACAAAGATGGACTTGACCAATAAAAATCATACTTAGGTACTTAATAGTATACTTACTTATAATAAAGTTTTTTGATTCGTAGTTGGCACTGAACCCATTCTACCGCGGTCGCGGCGAGGAGCCCTTCCTAGCTATATCCGACACGGGCCACCATCGCGTGCTACTGACAGACTGCTCTGGGATCATTCTACGCATTATAGGTGGCACCGAACCTGGATTTAAAGATGGCAGTAAGTATAAGAAAGAGCCATTAGGAGTTGTGGGACAAATGCAATGCCTCTTACGCTTTTTCTTCTTAATCATCAGCCAGAATGCATCCACTGTTGGACATAAGCCTCTTTTAGATTGCACCAGCGTTGCCTATCCTTGGCTGTTTGCATTTATTTGATGCCAGTCACTCTAGTTGGCGGGCCCTCCTATGCTCCGTTTGTCTTTTTTATGTTTTTCTTATAAAGATTTAATATGATAAAATCTTGTACTCTCTCTCGCTCACTAATTAGGGCAAAATACGCGCTACCCATCCATTAGGGTTTGTTTCATCGCCTCTAGGAGTTGGGGGTCTGTTTAGAAACTTTATGACATTTATCTGTTGTATGTGCATATGTTACATTTGCTTTTGCGATTTATTACATTTGTATAAAAGCTGTTATGTTTGCTTAAAAGTGTGTTTCAGTACAGTTTTTTTTCTTACTAAATGTTTTGAAAGGGAAGGTCTGGACTTAGGGATGGCAAATCAAACACACATGACACAATAATATAATTTATTGAGCGGTGATGAAACGCGTATATATACTGAGTAAAAAGTAAGATAATATAGCTACGCTCCTATCGTGTATCCCACAATAGCTTTTTTGAAAATGTACCTATTTTGAATTATACTACTAGATGACAAGATAATATTCATTTCCATTGCAGAACTAAACGAAGCGCAGTTCAATTCGCCGCAAGGTATATGTTGGTTGACGAGTACAGTGCTAGTGGTGTGTGACACCAACAATCACGCCTTGAGAGCCATACACCTGGACGAGGGAAGTGTTGAAATTTTGGTTGGCACGGGGGAACAGGCTGCTGTGGGCGATCAAGGTAACGTTTTATTTAGAATGTTTTAATAATAATATTCAATTTATAGCATATTTTTTAACATGGCCCCGTCGGTGATTGATTGGTTTCGGAGTTACCTCAATGGTCGTCGTCAGCGCATTCGAATCGACGAGACCTTTTCGTCGTGGTGTGATGTGACGGCCGGGGTACCTCAGGGTGGCGTGTTGTCTCCTTTATTATTTTCTATTTTCATTAATTCTATCACTCCATATATCTTTTCTCTCTATCACATGTATGCAGATGATATCCAAATTTATCGGTCTGCACCTCTGGAGGAACTTGGTTCGGCCATTTCCGCCATAAATAGTTACCTTGCTGCCATTTCTGGGTGGAGTAAACAATATGGGCTTTGTGTGAATCCTGCCAAATCCCAGGCAATTATTATTGGCAGTCCAGGGTTCATTTCCAGAGTTGATTTGCAAGGCCTCCCACCGATTGTGTTTAATGGTGTTTCTATACCTTACTGCGCCTCTGTTAAAGATCTCGGTATACATTTAGATTCTGAACTATCCTGGTCTGTACAGGTTAAGGAAATTAGCAGAAAAACATTTGCTGTCATGAGCTCGCTGCGCCGATTGCGCAATATTTTGCCATGTTATGTTAGCACATAACATCGTGCTGTTGGACCGGGCACTGTCGCGGGTGTTTTTGGTGGACATCACCATTCCATATGACGAGAACCTTGTGAGAGCTGAGACGGAGAAAAAACGAAAGTATCTCGATCTGGCTCACGAGGTTTCCGCCATGTGGCATGTGGAGTCCACTGAAACCATCCCAATCGTAATATCTGCGAATGGGTTAGTCCCAGTCAGCCTTGCTCACCATCTGAGGCGACTGGGGTTCCGTGGCAGTTCGCTTGCAGCCAGGATGCAGAAAGCGGTGTTGCTAGACTCGGCTAGGATAGTCCGCCGGTTTCTCAACCTGTCGCCCTGACCCGTATGTATTTGTGTGTGTAAGTTTATTCATCTATTTTTATTTATGTAAGTATATTGTAACTCCTTTGGCCATACCTATATGTATTTATTTTGTTTGCGGGCGTGAGAGCTAAATTTATACCGATAATAATAATAATAATTAATTAATTAATCCGCCGTGTGGCACCGGCAGAATAGAATAGTGCCACCCCTTCCTATTCCGTGGTGACCGTAAGAGGCGGCTAAGGGAACCGGGGAACCTTTTACTATCTTGTTCTGTTCCCCGAAAGCTGGTTAGCTGGCCATTAAAACAGCCTCCTCGGGGACCTGAGTGGACCCCGAGTGATGTAACCACCACTCACCCACCCCCCTTTTATGATGATGGACACAAACAAGAATGCGCACATAGGGTCGCTGCCTGGGGGGCGCCAGGGCGCGTCTGGGGCTGGCGCTGGACGTGACAGCATGCGGACCGCCAGCCACACCCGTCGACCGCCACTACCATCGGGTCGGTCGACCAATCCATCATCCCCATCAGAGGGCTTGGCCCCGATAGGATCCCCTAGGACCCAATCTTCGGGGCCCGCCGCTGGTGGTGTACGCCGCATGAGATGGACGTCTCAAATGAACGAGAATGTCATGCGTGCGTACTACAGGGCGACAGGAGGGGAAACCGGACGGACTGGCTACCGAGCAGCAATGTACCGCGAGTTCCTGCTGCTTGAGCCGACTTTAACTGTCTCTGAACAAAACCTGGCAGATCGGGCTCGGTATATTCAGCGTTCGAACATCTTTAACGCTACCGAGCTCGAACGGTTACGACGTGAGGCTGTTCCCGAGGCGACAGCTCCAACAACAGAGCAAATCGTCTCTCCTGCGGTGCCTAGCCGCGAGGATATAGTTACCACCTTCCACGATTTGCCTGTTGAGGAAAGCGCCGAGGAAACAGTTTCCTTTGATTTAGAGCGGATGGGAAGGATTTTAGAGGAGGCGATTTCTGAGATTCGGAGCGCTCCTCTAGAGAATCGTCCGCGGCTCTCCCGCCTCACACTGAATGTAGCGACGCGGGATGTCATTGAGGCCATCAACCAAATGCTGCCTCAACATCTGGCGAACAGCACTGGTTTGGATGATACGGCTTCTATTCTCTTCGGTGCGGCTTAAGCCGTGCACCGATTTATCGGAGCCAAGACTCCGGGTCCGGGACGCGCTGCTGTTGCAAGACGCAGCACGGAACCGGCCTGGAAGAGGAGAATAGAGCGCCGTATCAACCTTGCCAGAGGCCTCATTGGCAGACTGCAAAGCTTCAGGTCGGGCAATACAAGGCCAAGGATTGTGCGCTCCGTAAGAATTGCCTTCAACGGGCTTGGGGTTAGGCTGGATCAGCCCGACATAGCCCAAAAGCTAGCGGAGCGCATCGACGACCTGAAGCAGAAAATCGCTGCATGGGGGAATCGAATACGACGATACTCGGAAAGAGTTGAGCGCTTTCAGCAAAATCGTCTCTTCTCGAGTGATCAGAAAAGGTTCTATAAAAAATTAGAGTGTCCATCAGTCTGTTCTACCTCTCAACGGCCGAGCCCGGCTGACCTCGTCGCTTTCTGGCGGAGTGTGTGGTCGCGAGAGGTTGAGCATGAAGAGGGCCCTTGGATTGCGGCGGTAGAGGAAGCATGTGCCGTAATTGAACCGATGAACCCGGTAGCCATCTCTACGGAGGATGTGGTTGGTCCAGTAAAGCGGGCCCCGAACTGGAAAAGTCCGGGCCCCGATGGGCTGCATCACTACTGGCTTAAGGGTTTCTCGGTTTGCCATGCGACCTTGGCTCGACAATTCCGAGAAGCTCTCGAGCAGAGGACGCTCCCGAGCCTTTTCACTACTGGGATCACTCACCTAGCTCCAAAGTCCATGGATGCCGCTGATCCGGCAAAATACCGCCCCATTACGTGTCTTACGACCATCTATAAGACACTAACATCCGTTCTGAGCCTCAAGATATCTCGTCATGTAGACGAAAATAACATCATGTCTGAGGCTCAGAACGGATGTCGGGGGGGTAGCCGTGGTACTAAGGAGCTCCTTCTCATCGACTCCGTTGCGGGGCAATTGGTCAAACGCAACCGCCGGAACTTCTCCGCTGCCTGGATTGATTATAAAAAGGCATTCGACTCGGTGCCCCATTCATGGCTCTTAAGGGTCCTTGAACTGTACAAAGTTGATGGTGCAGTTCGAGACTTCCTCAGACAATGCATGGGGCAATGGAGTACGATCCTTTGTCTCCACGGCGAGCGGTTGGCGGCTGCCGATGACCGGATAAGGATACGGCGAGGGATCTTCCAGGGTGACTGTCTGAGCCCACTTTGGTTTTGCCTGTCTCTGAACCCACTTAGCTCATTGCTGGAGAGTTCAGGGACGGGCTTTCAGTTTCGGAGGGGAGGGACAAGAGTGCCTCACCTTTTCTACATGGATGACCTCAAACTGCTGGCACCCAATGCTACCCGCCTGCAAGAATTGCTGAATGTCACCACTGAGTTCAGCAGTTGAGCCGTTCTGGCGTGATTGAGTAACAAACATCTGCATATGTTTCAGGCGGCAAATGTCTGGGTCTGCAGGCTCTGTCTTCACCGTGGGACATATTGCTATATACAACCCCCGACCTGGACATGTCCGTGCGATCGCTGCTGCCGCCGCCGCCGCCGCCGCCGCCCGGACAAGCGCCGGACAAAGAGAAGGACACCAAATCTGATGAGAAAGGTAACCAAGACTCTAAAATAAAGGCGCCACGTCACGCCTTATGGCTCTCTCTCTCTCTAAACATAATAAATGTATGAAACCGATAGATATATGCTTCCGACGCGTCAGAGCAGGCTCTAAAAAATTAAGGCGTCACGTCACGCCTTATGGCGTGACGTGACGCCTTTATGATAGATATGCTTCCGAGGCGTGTGAGCAGACTAAAAAATAAGGGCGTCACGTCACGCCTTATTGCTCTCTCTCTCTCTCTCTCTCTCTCTCTCTCTCTCTCTCTCTCTCTCTCTCTCTCTCTCTCTCTCTCTCTCTCTCTCTCTCTCTAACCATAATAAATGTATGAACCTGATAGATATGCTTCCGAGGCGTGTGAGCAGACTAAAAAATAAAGACGTCATGTCACGCCTTGTGGCTCTCTCTCTCTAACCATAACAAATGTATGAAACCGATAGATATGCTTCCGACGCGTCAGAGTAATGTATTTCTATTTGCTAGCTTTACTTTTTAGGTTTATTAACCAATATGTATCCTACCAACCTTATCCTTATCCAACTATTTATTGACAACCTATTTAAATCTTGTTTTATGTTTGTCTATAGCAAAAATAAATGGGATGAAATTAACTTCAAAATAGGCTACCATCTAACTTGAAAATTTCGAATAATGGTTTGCTTTTGCCTCTTTTGTTAATTAGCTAGATCAATCGCTGGTAAACTGATTTGTATCCCGAAGACCGTGATGTGCTCCATTAAAGCCCGTACTTTTTTTTTCTAAAGCAGCCTGTGGTGTCCCAATGTTGGGCAAAGGCCTCCCTTTCCTTCTTCCATTTATCTCGGTCCATAGATATTTTGGGGCCAGTCCTTTATAAAGTCATCGAGTTCATCGTGCCAGCGGCGCCTCGGCCTTCCTCGACGTCTTTTAGAATTTTGTGGCACCCAGTGTGTTGTAGCCTTTGCTCACAAGTCGTCGGGCATGCGTAATCACAATATCCGGCCCAGTCCCACTTCAGTTTAACATCTGTGATTTATTTGAAAAGTAAAATTAATTAAAGTAATTTTTTTTCTAGAAAAAGAGAACAAAGATGAGAAACGTCGCGTTCTTTTAATAGCTTGCGCTGGATCGCATCAGATCTGGGCATTATTCCTCGACAATACGATATGGTGGAAATATAAGTCTTTTTCTGAAGGTGAGTTTAATAAATTGTAGATTTAGTCACGTATACAATTTTTTAAATACATATATATTTTTAATGTATCTGTGGATTTTTTTCTCCGCAGTGTTATCGCCCATATGCTAAGTTGACGATAAGTTATTTTACTAAAGTCACGTTATTTAAAAACCAGAATGAAATCGTGAGTGTGAAATCTGCAGGGCGATCGCGTATCTTTTGTTTGCATCAATCATTGATACATCGCAATCACCTCTGATTGGTTAACACACTTCCACTATTGGACGAAATTCATTGACGCAGCAAGAATACCATAAATTCAGCCAATCCGAGATGATTGCGATGTATCAATGATTGATGCAAAAGATACGCGTTCGCCCGGCGGTAAGCCAAATTGTGGTGTCATGTCGAACCCCGGAAATTCTTATTGAGTATTTGAAAGAATGCAACATAAGCGGGCAATTTTATTATTGGTGTAAATCATTTTCGACTTCTGTGAAGTGACTTCCTTAATGGAACACTTTCGCTTCCGCTTCGCGGCCTACTCTGGTGAAGTTTTTTTTTCATCTCTTTTTTTATAGGGTTTTTTCTACATGTCAACCCCATCGTAACATTATCTGTGTAATATGTAATATCTATGTGTCTGTCTGTCTGTCTGCTACGCTTTCACGGCTCATCCGTTCAACCGATTTTGATGAAATTTGGTACAGGGGTAGACATAGGCTACTTTTTATTCCGGAAAATTAAAGAATTCCCGCGGGAATCAAAAAGTCCTAATGCACGCGGACGAAGTCGCGGGAATTATCTAGTTTTAGTTACATTTAAAAAAAAACCTTAACCTAACAAAAATAAGAAATAAAACTATTCGACGTCCGAAAACGGTCAATGAATTTGTCGGTATGAATGTGTGTGTTTCGCAGGCACTTGCGTGTGCATCGCGGGCTCGGGCGCGGAGGCGGCGCGTAACAGCGCCTACCCCAACACAGCCGCCTTCGCGCAGCCCTCCGGCCTCGCGCTGCGACAAGGTCAGTGATAATAATAATGATAAAACCTTTATTTGTTCCAAAAACCAAACAAACCCCCAAACTAGGATAGCCCGTGTCTTGAGGGTCAGTCTCTTCCCAGTGTAATGTAAAATAATATTAGATGGTTAGATTAGTGTTGTAGTTCTTATAAATCACGAGCGCGCGTCCACTGGACTCGCCGAGCCGATTCAATTCGAAACGTACATTTACTATGCCACTAGGCTCGCCGAGCACGAGAAACGTACATTATATTTGCCATGATATATAATGTACGTTTCTCGTGCTCGGCGAGCCTAGTTACTATGATAATGCATCGATGAGCGGTGTGCCGAAATTCGCTCAAAAATGCCGGAAGAGAACACTTTTGCTAGTTGGTGTCCCTCTTGCACACATGGCTACTCCCATAGATTAAGAATATTATAGACTAGCGAATGCCCGCGACTTCGTCTGCGTGGTATGAGGTTTTTTGGTTCCCGCGGGAACTTTTTAATTTTCCGGGATAAAAAGTAGCCTATGTGCTATTCCAGACTATATATAATCTATCTCCGTGCCAAATTTCAGCCAGATCCGTTCAGCAGTTGGGGCGTGATTGAGTATCAAACATCCATACATTCATACATCCATCCAAACTTTCGCATTTATAATATTAGTAAGATTGGCCACATATGCTATGCATGATGGCCAATCTATAATATTCTTAATCTATGGTGGCAACCATGTGTGCGAGAGAGCCAAACTCATATTTATTGTTATCTTTCGAGACCATTTTTCGTATATCTAGTAATGCAAAAATAAATTTTAGGTCCGACTAATATTGGTTTTTAAATACTATTTAAACCATAGTAAGCACTCTATATATTTCTTTCAAGAATTCAACACGATAACACACATTAACATAAATAATGAGCGTCCAAAATGTATTGTGAACAGAAACAGAAGATCTGTTCTTCTGTTAGGGTCAGAAATTTGGGTATACATATTATTATACAAGCTTTAGGTTCTTAACCTTGTGTACATACATACCTTGGGGACATATTTACTGAATGTTATTTATTAATAAATCATGAAAAATATTAAAAATACGTTTATCATACAATTAATATTCGTTTAACGTTGTTCATGTACGTGGTAGGTACTACGAGAAGCATTAGGAACTCCACCTTGTGCTCACGTCGAACGGGAAAATGAAAGCAAGCATTATTGTTTAGGTACCAGTCCAGAAATATTTATTGCGGATTCAGAGAGCTCGTCCATAAGAAGGATGGCGCTTTCCACCGGACAAGTGTCCACTCTGTGCGGCGGGGACCGAAATCCATTAGTACGTATTTTACTAAACTGTATTTCTATATCAATGTATACAGAACAGAAACAATTAAATTTTGTTTTTTCTTTGCAGAATCTTTTTGCCTACGGAGACGTGGACGATATAGGCGTCGACGCAAAACTACAGCATCCCCTCGCGGTCGCGTACTGCGAATCAAATAAAACTTTATACATCGCCGACAGCTACAATCATAAGATCAAAAAAGTTGACATCGGCCCTCAAAAAGTGACCACCATGTACCCAACTATGATCGAAACCACTGACCCGGCGAAATTCAACGAGCCTTCAGGCCTTTCCGCAAGCTCCGACGGAAAATACCTCTATATAGCGGACCCTAACAATCACTGCATTAAGATACTAAACCTAACCAAGAACGTATGCCAAGAATTCAAAGTTCGTCTTCCAGACCCCACTTTTATCGAGCCGGAAAACTTAATCTTATACAAAAACGATTTATTCGTCAATAGAAAGCGTGGAAACCTTATCATTTATTTCAATGTAAGCTTAGACGCCGATACTAAGAACGTAAAATTTACGCCAGGAGCGCCGCAAAACTGGCTCGTGTGCGTCCGCGACGAGAATAACGCGGATGTGACAACGGCTGAATTCGAATTCATCGGCTGTACCCATAAAGGGACTAAACTACCCGGGCGAGTGGAAATGAGACTTAAAAATAGGACGGATAAGACACATTTTCGCTTGTACCTGAGCTTGCAGACCTCATTGTGTGATGCTGCTGTCTGTTTCGCACACGCTTTCACTATCCGATCGACCATATTAGTTAGAGACTCTGTAAAGATGGCGGAATCCTATAAGATAACTTGTAAAGTTAATCCCGTGAACCGCACAGATTCAAAAACTGAAGCAAGCAAAACGTGAATTTACCTCAATTGTATTAAAGCATATTTTGGTTTGGGTTACCGTTTTAATTTTGTAAATAGGCAACCGAATGTCGTAATTTGATTAAATGTTTTTATAATTTTGTACTACTAACTATAGGCAATATTTTGATTTTAAGCACAATAGTGAAGTTTAAGTTGTTAAACTTCCTGGAACAAAATATTTAATTTAACATGTCTGTTGATTTATTTTATTAAATAAAGGCAGTTTACTACATTCATAATATATATTTCTTTATTTTTAACTTTTTAAACTTAACACCCCAGTCGACGGTGGATATGTAGCATTTTAAATCTAGAGTTCTCTGTTGGAGTTAAACTCAGATCTTGCTTACTTAAATGTATGTTTGGTTGCGTATTATTTTTTCATGCCACAATTACTAAATCAATTTGGCTGCGAACGGGGTAAGCTTAAATATATGAGCTACATTTTATGCCGGAATATTAAGTACCTAGTTATCACAGGAATAGAAATTATAACCGACGTGACACGGACGGCGTTCTCAGGTATCATCTAATAGTGAACAACAATACAGCTAGGTAACCAAACTTCGACCGACTGATTATTAAATTAGCGCTGTATCTACTTTTTACTGTTTGTCAATAATATAATATTGGTGTCTCTAAAAGTCTTATTGCCAAAATAATCTTCGTATAATTCGGTTGTTGACGTATATCTGGATCACCTGGATCTCTGGTATAAAGACCAGTTAAGAACTTGCTTCAAAAAAAAGATAAAATATTGCAACCAAATAAAAATCGTGGGACCGCTGTGCAAAGATGGCTTTGACATTTGTGACCAGGATACAAACACTACAACAGCAATTTATATAATCACGATCGTCCTGACCTCGCCAAATATTTCTGTTGGTGGTTCGGAATTTTTAGTTCCCAACACCTACATTTCAAAGAAATGTTATAGGATAAACCTACCTCAGCACCTATGACGATTATAAATCCATTGATAGGTTGTTAACTTGTTACCGATCAAGTACGTAAACTAACTGGATTCGCTAGAGTGTGAAAGTTACGTTTCTCAATCACATCATCATCATCGTCATCACCATCACCATCACCATCATTAACTTGGTATAACTAGCTGCTATTTTGATTTCAACATCAATTAGGGCAAACACCATAGAGCTACGCTTAGTCTTACTGACGTTATACGGGGCATCCATCGTTGAAAGCGGCATTGTTTTAATATTGTTGTCGTTCGTGTTGTACAATTACAATCCTTATTTTACGTACGGTCAAGGTACCTACGTGACATTAAACTGCCATTTTGAAATAATACTGCTTTATGCGATGGTAGTTACCCTCCTGATTTACAGGATATGACAAAAACTCAGCGCGAACGTTAGTCCGTATGGGAAACACTTTCTGTCCTGTCGCGCAGATCTGTGCAGCTTATTTTTTTCCACTACAAAGCTTTCCCTTGATTGCAATCTCACCTGATGGTAAGTGAGGATGCAGTATAAGACTGTATCGGGCTAACCTGTTGTATGACCCCTAATCCGTAGTAGGTATTCTGTAATCGACATTATAAAAGGTAGCGCAGACATTTTATCGTGCCTTGTGAGTAGTGTGTTTTCATCACAGAAATAGGAATTTGGCTCTGTGGTTGTCGCACCCACATGATAAACAAGATGTAAAGACGCAATGCCCCCGTATTATTGTAATCACGGTATGAATTAGATTCTTAGTTTAAGTAGTTATTATATATTATGGTTAGGAACGCCTACGCCCTACACTATTAGATATGTATGGGGCTTTCGTGATCGAATTGTTTATGAATATATTACTAGCTAGGTATCAATACAAATGCCGTTTGTTTGTACCCAGATGTTTTTTGTCCTGTATGTACCGTTTCTAATAGTACGCTTCCATCTTAGACTACAGCAATTGCAGTGAAGAGCTCTTATGTGCAAAAAATTTTATCCAAATGGGTAGGTTTCTTTAGGATGTGTGCTCATTGGACCAAAAAATAAAATTAATAAGACTACCTTACCTCCATGTTCAGACTAAATAAAAACCGGCCTAGTGCGAGTCGGACTCGCGCACCGAGGGTTCCGTACAAACCTGTAGTAAGTTTTAAATTATTAAAAATATTTTTATTTTAAATATTTGAGTTGATTGTATGAAAGGTAAATTGCAGTTTACGATTTATGACGTATTAAAAAAAAAAATAAAAAAAAAAATTGTAAAAGGTAGTTATAGCTAGGTACTTTTAAGATTCGTTCGTAATACTGTAGATGTAACACGACTAAAACTGTAACGACCAAAGATGTAAAACGGTAATTACCTTTGTTAATGAACCGTAAAACTAACTTTGTTTGTAGAGGTTTACTGTTAATATCAAAAAAACTATGCTAGTTAGAGCATTGGCTATAGTTTTCCTGTAAAATATACATAAATTCCTATTGAACATAATTATTTCAGATTTTTCGATTGGTAAACTCCGGAGATAAGGGCCGGGGGGGGGGGGGGGGCCGGTATTTTTTTAGACTTTTTCCCCGATAAATCAAAAAATATCATGACTAAAAATAATTAAAAATCTGTTTTAGAATGTACAAAGTAAACCCTTTCATATGATACCCCTCACAGTACAGTTATCTCACTTTTAATTTCAACCCTCCGATTTTCCCCCCTTTTTAAATAAGAACAAAAATAATTTCCATTTTTTTAATTTCAGTGTCTTTGGGCCACTAATATACACAACTATTCCAAACTTCATGTCGATAGCTTCGGTAGTTACTGAAATAATCGAGTGTGACGGACGGACAGACGGACAGACAGACGGAGAAAGTCGCACCATAAGGGTTCCATTTTACCATTTTGGTACGGAACCCTAAAAATGGAGAGGTAGTTAATTTAAAAAGAAATCTATAAGTAAGTACTTACTAATGTTATAAATGCGAATGTTTTGATGGATGGATGTATGAGCGTTTGTTACTCAATCACGTCGGAACGGCTGAACTGATCTGGATGAAATTTGGCACAGGGAAAGATTATAGTCTGAAATAGCACATAGGCTGCCAATACCATAGGCACATAGAACCAAAAAAACCTTGAACCACGCGGACGAAGTCACGGGCATCAGCTAGTTCTTACCTAATTTAAAAAACCAAAAAAAGGTTGTCTTATACATAAAAGTAAGACCTACCCAATGCAATGACAGTATCCCGTGCATGAACCATTATAATTATACGACATGGGTGAATGGTCTCTGATGCTTACAGCCTGTCTTATGATTTAATAACTAAATCTAAGTTATTGTCATAAATGGTCATAATTTTAATGGACGTAGTCACGATAACAGTCAGAAAGAATGACCTCTAACTTTCAATTTAATATCTGCATTATTTTAGTCGTTGCCCGAAGTTTGTTATTTTACGCAATACCTACAGCTCCATTCCTTAGCTTTAAGAAGAGAGGTGTCGTAAGTACCTATAACTAGAGCAACAATCTCCGCATAATGGAATGAGAGTAGACTTTTTTGTCATTTGAACAACATTGGCGCTGGATTTGCTTTATTTAGTCGATCAAAAATATATTATTATCTCGATTATTTAGTAAATTAGGTACGTAATTCCATACGTCTTAATATAATACTCATCAGGTGGGGCATCCGCCTTGTGGTTCTTTTTTAACGTCTCAGGTATTAGATCTGCAATCTGTGTCTCTATGGTCCAGAACTCAATGGTAGGTATCTAGTATCTACGATAGCAATGAGCTGAAATTGCTATTTCTTTTCTCCGAATAATGCCCACAGCCCGGTGCACACTGCACATTATGCCAGAAGGTCACTTTAGCTCACTTTAACTCGGAACCGATGCGGCGGCGATGACGTCGTCTTCGATCTTTCACGGTTTCAGTGATGGTCCAAGGGCTGGCGATCAATTTCAAAAATTTGTCTGGCGATTTGCAGGTATTATTGAAATTACTCAATAAATACGTGATTAAAGTTTAGGATTGCCAAAAGTAAGTATATTTTTTGGAAATTTCAATAAAATATTTTTGAAGAGGTCTAGTAATCATACAAATATTATAAATGCGAAAGTCAGTTTGTTTGTTGGTTTGTTGGTTTGTCCTTCAATCACGCTTCAACGGCGCAACGGATCGACGTGATTTTTGGCATGGGTATAGTTGAGGACCTGGAGAGTGACATAGGCTACTTTTTATCCCGGAAAATTAAGTAGTTCCCGCGGGAATAACAAAAAACTTAAACCACGCGGACGTAGTCGCGGGCATCAGCTAGTACTTTATAATCGACAAAAACGTCTGGGATTTTTTCGAATTCTGTAAGTAAGTACTAAATTAAAAGATAATAAAAAAAACAAGTTAGCAAAGATTTTTGTTTTGCAAATGCTGCGCAGTACCGAAATAACCGCAAACGCTCTACCAGTCTGGCAGGACTGGATTCGCCAATTGACGAAATTATATTTTTTCATAATTTCAGCTTGCCAAAAGGACCTTCCTGAAATTCGTCGCCAGCTTTCCGTCTATGATATAATAACTGCCCTTGCCGTACCTACACTCACTGAATTCAACAAACTGTATAGGAGTCCAAACACAGTACATTATTTTAGTACCTACCAACTACTACTAGAACAAATACCTTGGAACCGGGCTATAAGCTATTAATTATACAAAAAACCTAGAGGTCGTCTAGAATCGACATACTTTACCACACATGAACTCTTATCTGATAATTAGGCACCTACCTTGAACACAAATCTCACTCAGATTGATTATAATCTATATATATCAAATTCAAAGTCCTGACTGACTGACTGACTGACTGACTGACTGACTTATATATCAACGCACAGCCTAAACCGCTGGTCCTAGAGACATGAAATTTGGAGAGTGTGTTCTTTGTGAAGACTAGGTATCCACTAAGAAAGGGTTTTTCGAAATTCCATCCCCAAAGGGGTAAAATAGGGGTTGAAAGTTTGTATGAAAGTCCGTCGTTTTTCAAGTTATAGCCATGAAACTTGGTATATGAGCTGCGGGTTGAAAATGAAGAAATACGTGTTTCACAGTTTTTGAAAATTCGACCCCCAAAGGGGTGAAATAGGGGATGAAAGTTGGTATGAAAGACCTTTTTTTCTCAAGATATTTTTCAAGTTATACAAACGAAACTTGGTATTTTGGCTTTCGGTAAAAAAAATAAAGAAATACCTACGTGTGTCACAGTTTTTCAAAATTTTACCCCTAAAGGGGTAAAATAGGAGTTAAAAGTTTGTATGAAAATCCTTCATTTTTCAAGTTATAGCCATGAAAGTTGGTATTTGGGCTTCTGGTTTGAAATAAAAAATACGTGTTTCACAGTTTTTAAAAAATTTATCCTCAAGGACGTTTTTTGTCTTTCAATCACGCCACAACAGAGCAACAGTTCGACGTGATTTCTTGCATGGGTATAGATGAGGACCTGAAGAGTGACATATTTATTTTATCCCGGATATCCCGGATAATTAAGAAGTGCCTGTGGGAATTAAAAAACTTAAGCCACGCGAACGAAGTCGCAGGCATCCGCTAGTATTTTCTAAATGTAGGTTATATTGATTAATTATTCAAACTAATAGATAAACTTAAAGTTTCAAAAAGCTTTTTTTGAGAATGCAAAATTTGTAGAACCTATGGCAGGTATAGGTACATACCAATTAAAATATGCTGCATGGATATTTCAGATTTTTCAAGCTTACCTATATTGTCTTTGAAACACTTTTGCATGGATAGGTCAAAGACCCAGGAGAGTGAAATAGGGTAGGTGCTTTTTATCCAGGAAAATCAAGGAGTTCCCTCTGAATTTCTTAAACCTTAGTCCACACGGACGTATTCGCGGATGATAGCTAGTAGATATAGTAGGCCCTACAATTTATTGTTAAGTGTAGGCATCTGCTGTAGAATTATTTTGATGTAGGCAGTTCTTGTACTTGTTATTGTTACATTGTAACCGATGACCTTTTGCTTACCGCAAACAACCGACGACGCGGCATCACACCATAAAAAGCTGTCATCTTACATCTTACCGAGAGTGAATGATTTAAATAATTCAGTGGTATCACAGATTAAAGCTAGCAAACGGGCTAAGGTCGGCCCAATCATTACGACCTAGAGTCCTAGAGCCGAAACAATTGCATCGTGGGTCGTAAATTAGTTTCTTTAGATCGTGCAATATAAAATCCACCTCTTTAAAGCTCAAAGTAGTATAATTACTTTTAAAATTATGGGTACCTACGTCATCATGAGCGTATGATCCATTCATGGTTTTTGAACGATTAGTTTTGTGATTATTTCCAATTTTGATTAAGTAGGTATTCAAATCTGTTGAAGACATTGTCGTTACCACTAAGCAGATTCCTTTTTTTGTGGTCGATTACCAATGGTCGAATAAACTCAAAAACATTTTCCCTACTCAGTGGTAACATACCTTCTGATTTCTGACTCAATAATAGTTAGGTACTTGACCAAAGGAATAGGTTGGCGATCAGTCACACACAAGCCTTTTATATTTATTGATTAATTGTATTACATTTATACTTATTCCCATTTTGCTCAACTGATTGTTTAGAAATAATAACTATTTTTATAGTTAGGGTTTTCCACAAATCTAGAATACAAATAGTAGGTATAGTAGGTACAAATATCTTTAATCAGATCCTCGCTGCGATGTCGACTGACACTATTGCTATGCAGAGCTTGCGAATAATCTACATTGAAATGTAAACCGATAATCACGCACATTCTTGACAAATTATTATAAATACGCACCGATTCTAAAAGATTTTGCAATCGCGTCTAACGGCTAGGTTGACAACATTTTTACACAGATCGTCAACATTTTTATGAAGATTGAGAAAGTCTTAATGAACTCTTAATTTGATTAACTGCACCATAACTTACAAACACGCACTCTAAATTAGCTTATAAGTCTTCTTTGCACACTTCTGGAGAGCAATGATTCATATTATTATTTACTGGATGATGCCGTAATTTTCCGGGATAAAAAGTAGCCTATGTCACGCTCCAGGTCCTCAACTATACCCATGCCAAAAATCACGTTACGAAACCCATGCACATTTGGCATGGGAAAATCAAGGGAAAATGTTTTATCTTTTATTTTATTTTTTTCGTCAATTTTCCAGTGCTTTTAATAACTTGTTTAATTCTGCTATTCGGGACGAAGACAAATACAACAAAGCAAACACCCATGAAAATCGGTCTAGAGTTATAAGTGTTCGAAAAAACCCGACTTTGTTTTATACTCGAGACTTATTGAGGAGGGAGTAGGTATTCCCTCAAACTAAGCTTTAATTACTCGCTTAGTTAGATGGAGCTCGAAGTTGATAGACCTAGATAAAGGTATTTTCTGTAGGTAGACCCCTAAGTCAAACCGTTATTAGGTAAAGCTAAAATATTTAGCTCTAAGTCTTTATTCTCTTCAATGAAATAAATTCATGTCTTTCGAGCTCATACGAAAACAATAGGACAGCTTATCGTTCGATCAAAACGCGACGCTGGAATTCACACCAGTGTACGGACGAATGGTCAATTATTAACTTACGAATAGGCACACATTGTTTTGATATACCTATACTATTCAAAGGATTGTATGCTAATAGAATAAAGCAGGACAGACGGCTAAAAAGGATTTGGCGACCTTACGCATAAAGTTACGCAATTCTTGTAGGAAAACCTATTAAAAAAATCTCGATTGCACATCGATATACATAGGTACATTGCACATATTTTTGGATCACATTTGCTAAATTATAAATGCGGATATTTAAAGCTGTCTGTTTGTCTGACTCTTGTTGCATTTGCACCTCAAGCCGTTGGAACCGATCTAGATTCTAGACGTTTGACCCAGAGCTAGTAAGCTTGCGTCCAGGAGAAGGATCATCATCATCTTTATCACTATCGTTTCGACGACCCCCTGGCGCAGTGTTGAGTGCTTTTGTGTTAACGTGCGGAGGTCCTGGGTTCGATTCCCGACAGGGTCAATTTGGGAATTTATAATTTCTGAATTTTCCCGGGTCTGGCCTGGTGGGAGGCTTCGGCCGTGTCTAGTTACCACCCTACCGGCAAAGACCAATGTCGTGTAGAAACCGATTAGGAGTATGGGTTTAATATAACTACCATGCCCCTAACAGGTTAGCCCGCTACTATCTTAGACTGCATCATCACTTACCATCAGGTGAGATCGCAGTCAAGGGCTAACTTATAGTGGATTAATTAAAAAAAATAGGACTTAGGACTTACGTCTTACTTTTTAAACCGGAAAATCAAAAAGTTGCACGATGGAGTTTTAACCATCCCTATTTTACACACGGTACTATTTATTTTTTAGAGTCAAGCCAAATTATGATGTAATATTCAATGATTTCATTAAACATACATTGATATTAATTATACATGTAAAGCCATAAATAACAATCGATTTACCGGTATTGTTAAGGTTAATAATTGTTTAATTATATATTTATGTAGCAACGTATAAAGGCTTAATGTCAGTTCTAATTGCTAACCTTACTTTATCAATGAGTTTCTCTACTTATAACAGTTGACTGTGATGATCTAAGAACTAATGTAGGTACTTAGGTATATCATGGTGTAGTGCCTATGTACGAACGCGATTTTTAGTGTTAATAAAAAAACTCATTTATTGTATTGATTCACTTTCCTTTTTCATTTCACTTTTTAGCCCGATCCGTCCAGTGGTTTGAGCTATGCGTTGATGGATCAGTCAGTCAGTCACCTTTTCCTTTTACCTATATATTTAGATTTAAATGAACTGAAGACATCCTTCCCCCTGGAATGATCTAAATAATAGTGAGAATATTATAATTACACGATCGCTGACTGACCCACCAACGTTCCAATCTAATATTATAAATGCGAAAGTGCGTTCGTCTGTCTGTCTGCTTGGCTTATCTTTTCAAATAATGTTGATGATATGTACCTATTTGGTATAGGGATTGGTTGCATTCCGGTAAAGAACATGGCTACTTTTTATCCATAGTTCCATTTAAATGGTAGTTAACTTTAACGCGATCGAATGCGTAAAAAAACTCCCACTCGGTCTGCCGTATATTACTAGATGATGCCCGCGACTTCGTCCGCGTGGATTAAGATTTTTTGATTCCCTCGGGAACTCTTCAATTTTCCGGGATAAAAAGTAGCTATGTCCTTCCCTGGGTATCAAAATATCCCTATACAAAATTTTATCAAAATCGGTTGAACAGATGGGCCGTGAAAGCGTAGCAGACAGACAGACAGACAGACACACTTTCGCATTTATAATATTAGTATGGATTCCTATGTTCACAACTTCACAATAATATGGCTTACTTGTCAACATTAAAACGATTGCCAAATCTTATTGTCTTCTTCATGGGAAAAATTTGGTAACGTAATGAATTGAAACAATACCTCAAGTTCATTACAATACCTATTACCTACCTACCTAATAAAACAACTACCTGATTGTAGCTGATGTATTAAGTAATACCTATCTACTAGATTTTATTATCTACGAATACAATAAGTGAGCATCTGACTACAATCTCAAGACTGCGTGCTTAGGTAGAGTCTCAGGTAGAGTGAGTCAACATCTTAGGTACTGAAAAACGTAGGTAATATTTCCTATTCTGGTCTGAAACTAAACTACAGACAGTAGTTATATTATAGGAGAAAGGTGCACTTTTTGTAACTATCGCTTGAAAAGCTGATTCAGTAATAGGTGGGTGCTACACTCTCCACTGATGACGGTAGTGAAAGTCTGCCCACACGCTGATGGGCCTTTCACTAGATATGACCAATCAAAAACGTGATATGGTTACCAAAAATGAACCATAATTAGAAAAGTTGATTCTTGTAAGTACAGTATTAAAGTATGCACAGTCCTTATGTAAACAGTACAAAAACTGACGCTCTTCATCGGGCCTTTCACTAGATATCACCTCTTAAAGAGGTTATAAGATTACAAACTATAAAAAAATATTAGAAATTATTATGTCTGTTTTTGTGCTGTTTACATAGGTACTGTGCATACTTTAATACTGTACAAGAATCAGCTTTTCTAATTATGGTTCATTTTTGGTAACCATATCACATTTATGATCGGACATATCTAGTGAAAGGACCATCAGCATGCGTTCAGAATTTCACTATCGTCCTCAGTGGAGAGTGTAGCACTCACCTATTACTGAATCAGCTTTTCAAGCGATAGTTACAAAAAGTGCAGTTATCTCTTAGTCTATTACAGAAAGCTGCCTGGACCGAGCGAGGTACTCTGCGCGCCGCCCGTCCAACTAAAGAACCTTCCCTAGATAGACGGACGTCAATCCTGCACTTCGCGGTCCCTGTTTCGTCATTCCAGCATCTTGGGTTCCATTCTTCAAACTACCAGAGCTCCGGGTTATAACCCGAATTATTTATGACTAGAAGATACCCGCGACTTCGTCTGCGTGAAATAAGTTTTGTAAATTCCCAAGGGAACTCCCTAATTTTTCGGGTTAATAGATAGCCTATGACACTCACAAATAATGTGGCTTTCTATTGGTACCAGAAATTTCAAAATCGGTTCAGTACATCCAGAGATTATGAAAGTTTGTGATAGGGTAGGGTAGGGACCCTACCCTATCACAAACTCACAAACTTTACCTCTTTATAATATTAGTATAGATATAGATTATTATGAACAGTAATATTTCATGTAGCTAGATACCTGAATTCTGTATTAGATATAATATAATAATGGTTTATTCGAGAATTTTTTCGTAGCAACCGTAGGTATATGCTGAGATTTCAACAATAACTAAATAAATAGATAGCCGGAGATCCGCGTTAGATGATAGATCCGTGTGAGCTTCCTGCGATCGCGCCGTTCTGAGTTCTACACATGACCTAATATTATTAAATGTGATTATTTTGTATGGGCTAAGACTTAACTATATAGCTACATGTAATATAAATAAATAATAATTGTTATTCGTGCATCCTATTTCAATTCTATGAAATAAACGAGATCGACTGAACATTTGCGACTGAATGTACATTGTAGGATTCTTTTTTTAAATAGGCGCGAGTAACTATGGGAAATGTATAAATAAATACTTACAAATTACAATAAATATCTCCCTAGTACCCACTCATTCGGCGTATTAATAGTTATTTGTTATACAAGAGTGAAAAGTTGTTTTTTAACCGCATGCTCAATTTTGATGACCGAGCAAGCGAAGGATTCTAAAATTGAATCACGAGCACAGCGAGTGAATCAAAAATTTGAATCCTGAGCGTCAGCGAGGGAATCAAAAGAGCACGAGGTGAAAAATCTTTTCTCTCGAGTGCAACACGTAACTTTTCATCCCACCTCAGCGAGGAAAAAAGTACACCAAGAAGGTTACGAGTGTGAGTTTTTAACAAATTAAAAACGGTTGTATGGAAATTCGGCACCATAGAGGTAGAAGTAAATAGGTTTTAATGATGTTTTGAATTCACAAACTTCATAGACGAGCGATATTTACTAGCGTGCACACGATGTTCTAAATTCAATTTACTTTATCCTCAAGAGGATAATAACGGCTTTTGCATTCAGATATCGAATAGTAAAAGTACTCTTTCCGAGATGGTGGGATGAAAAAAACTTTAAGAATAAAGTTTTTTTCACGAAAGCACGAGTAGGATCTGAGAGTTGGTTTTTCCATGTAAGTATGTCTGGATAGCAGCTGCAGATTTCTCGTACTTATAAGTATTTTATAAATCTTCCGAAGTCAATCATCATATTTTTCCTATTTTTAAGGAACTTTGGGAAGGACATTAAGGAAGAGATTCTTGCTAGTTTTTCTCGCTAGGACCTAGGAAGTAGGAATCACATTCTGAACTAGTGGTAGATTTATATGACGATTCAAAAGCACTTGTAAATGTTTATTTGAATAAAAAGCATCTAATTAATTTTGTTCTCGGTGTTTTACTATTAAATAGTACCTACCTACTTACCAAGTTGATCGCATATTGGAACCTACACCAAATAATCTGTGCATTATATTATTAATTTAGCGTCACTGAGTGGGACCCCAGCCCAGCACTATCAATGCGTTTTCTGGCTTTTCCAACGCTCTGTCATTCTGATGATGATGCGCTTGGCCTTGCATAAACGTTTTATTATGATCTATCAGAGCATCGTGCGTATCATAATAATTATAAACAAAATTATCAATAAAATATATACTTAGACATTATTTTTGAGGTCGATATATGTTATGAAAGCGATGTTAAAAAATTAAAATATTTTTTTCGTACCGATACGTGATAATATGATAATCTTACCATGAACTTTATGCAGTTAATTTAACTTAGATCATGCTAATTTGTAACATAAAGGTTTTTATTTATGTAGGTACTTTAATGTAACCATTTTCTGTCGAAATTTGTTTTATGAGGCATCTTCTATATTTTGAAAAAAACTTTTTTTTTTTGAAATAGCAAATTCCAAGCAACTGACTGTTTTCTTTAGAGCGAAGCCGCAGTCGCTAGTTAGTATTTTATAAATCTTCCGAAGTCAATCATCATATTTTTCCCATTTTTAACTTTGGGAAGGACATTAAGGAAGAGATTCTTGCTAGTTTTTCTCGCTAGGACCTAGTGGTAGATTTATATGACGATTCAAAAGCACTTGTAAATGTTTATTTGAATAAAAAGCATCTAATTAATTTTGAATTCTAGTTTTGATTGGTGATTGTGTAGGTAGGTACTACGTGGTACTACAGAACTAGCATTCAGTGTCTTTTGAAATCTTACGCTTATCGAAAAACCTTATTAACCAAGACTCATGATCACGACAAGGTGTAATAATTAGAGTATAATATAAGCAATGTTAACGGCCGTATTAATTGAACATAAAGCTCTTCATTTAATGGACCAGTGCAGATGATATCTACCTGTAATCGCTTACCATAATAATTATTAATTATTCTAGTCACATTAATATGATATTCGAATACGAGTACCTAGATATCATCATTTTAAAATATTTTAACCAATAAATTCATTTGGGTTACTTAAACACAATCATTTACGGTAGCGCTATGTGCAGGCTGCAGACTAAGATGTATCACTCAGTTTTTAAGAAATTCCTTCCTAGATTTTAGATAATAATATGTTCTTTGTATTAACTAGTTAGTGTAAATAGACACCATTCATGCTTTTTGTCATCAAAGGACGGATTTAGTCAATAATTAGTTAATTTTTTAGGTTTCCGTACCAAAATGGTAAAATGGAACCCTTATGGTGCGACTTTCTCCGTCTGTCTGTCCGTCTGTCCGTCCGTCACACTCGATTATTTCAGTAACTACCGAAGCTATCGACATGAAATTTGGAATAGTTGTGTATATTAGTGGCCCAAAGACACTGGAATTAAAAAAAATTGGAAATTATTTTTGTTCTTATTTAAAAAGGGGGGAAAATCTGAGGGTTGAAATTTAAAAGTGAGATAACTGTACTGTGTGGGGTATCATATGAAAGGGTTTACTTTGTACATTCTAAAACAGATTTTTAATTATTTTTAGTTATGATAGTTTTTGATTTATCGGGGAAAATGTCTAAAAAAATACCGTTCCCCCCCCCCCTTATCTCCGGAGTTTACCAATCGAAAAATTTGAAATAATTATGGTCTATAGGAATTTACGTATACTTTACAGGAAAACTATAGCCAATGCTCTAACTAGCATAGTTTTTTTGATATTAACAATAAACCTCTACAAACAAAGTTAGTCTTGCGGTTCATTAACAAAGGTAATTATTTATTAATAATGGTACGGAACCCTTCGTGCGCGAGGTGACTCGCACTTGCCCGGTTTTTTAAATCAATCAGGTTTTGGATGTATATAGTGGAACCCTAAAATTAAAGGCGAGTCGTAAGTACCCGACAGAAGAAAGCTTAGCGAAAGAGTCTAAAGCCTAGAGGTGATTGCGATCAAAATTGCAGCACTCAAATCGTAATAGGGCCCCGGATGTATGAGATTTCGGAAAAGATCCTCCATAGATATCATATCACTGTAGGTCGTGAACGATCATGTGATAGACCCCATCTTCGTAACGGCGCGACCTTAGCTCGATAACAAGAATGCATGTTTATGAGTCACTTCAGGTCACGAGCTCGATACAATTTCATATTTTTACGGACGATTTAATGACCATGTTCCGCATTAGTATGTAACCTTTTGCAAAGTTTCTAATTACATAGGTACATCGAGGAAGAGGAAACTTATGAGTTTATTTTAATTTTGCGAACCATATGCTGCTTAAAAATCCCGTAACAAACCTTGTTTTCTCCAAATATAAAGCAGAATCTAGTTGGTTAGAGCTCTTTACATATGCGTAAATTCTGTTAATATTTAATTAATTTATTAATTTATGTGCCCATACACATTTATTTTATTTATATTTGTAGGTATAGTAAGGTTTTTAGGGTTCCGTACCTCAATAGGAAAAAACGGAACCCTTATAGAATCACTTCGTTGTCCGTCCGTCTGTGTGTCAAGACCCTTTTTCTCAGGAACGCATGGAGGTATCAAGCTGAAATTCATATCAAATACTCAGGTCTACGGTTCCTTGGAGCTGTCAAAAAATCAAATTTCAAAACCAACACAATCAAAAGATACAGCCGTTTATGCTGCAAATTTTCGAATTTTCTTGCACTCGCAAGAGAATCAAAACCTACAGGGTACTTCCCGTGAACTCAGAATCTTGAAACTTGGTACGAAGCAACGTCTTATAGCACATATATAGGAAGAATTGCTAAAAACATAATTTTTTTGTTACATCGTATAATAAAAAATATTTTATGCAAATTTTCGACACTCGCAAGGGAATCAAAACCTACAGGGTACTTCCCGTAAACTCAGAATCTTGAAACTTGGTACGAAGCAACCTCTTATAGCACAGATATAGGAAGAATTGCCAAAAACATAAATTTTTAGTTACATCATATAATAAAACTATTTTTATGCAAATTATCGACCCTCGCAAGGGAATCAAAACCTACAGGGTACTTCCCGTGAACTCAGAATCTTGAAACTTGGTACGAAGCAACGTCTTATAGCACAGATATAGGAAGAATTGCGAAAAACAAAAATTTTTAGTTACATCATATAATAAAAATATTTTTATGCAAATTTTCGACACTCGCAAGGGAATCAAAACCTACAGGGTACTTCCCGTGAACTCAGAATCTTGATACTTGGTACGAAGCAACGGATTATAGCACAGATATAGCAAGCATTGCAAAAACAAAAATTTTTAGTTGCATCATATAATAAAAATATTTTTATGCAAATTTTCGTCACTCGCAAGGAAATTAAAACCTACAGGGTACTTCCCGTGAACTCAGAATCTTGAAACTTGGTACGAAGCAACCTCTTATAGCACAGGTATATAGGAAGAATTGCGAAAAACATAATTTTTTTGTTGCATCATATAATAAAAGTATTTTTAATAATTTTAAACTTACTATCTCTTTCCTCATGAACGCGTAGAGGTATTAAATTGAAATTCATATCAAATACTCAGGTCTATAATACCTTTAAGCTGTAACAAACTACTATCCCTTGGAGCTGTGAAAAAATCAAACTTCTAAGCCAACGAAATCAAAAGATACAGCCGTTCATGCTGCAAATTTTCGACACTCGCAAGGGAATCAAAACCCACAGGGTACTTCCCGTGAACTCAGAATCTTGAAATTTTGTACGAAGCAATGTCTTATAGCACAGATAAAGGATAAATTTTATGCAAATTTTCGACTCTCGCGAGGGAATCAAAAAATACAGGTTACTTCCCGTGCACTCAAAATCTTGAAATTGGTACGAAGCAACGTCTTATAGGACAGATAAAGGAAAAATTGCGAAAAGCATAAGTTTTTAGTTACATCATATTATAATAAAAATATTTTTCATAATTTTAAACTTACTACCCCTTTCCGCATGAACGCGTAGAGGTATTAAATTGAAATTAAAATAGGTAAGTGGAATAAAAATACTATAACTTTTACTTATATACCTACAGGTTTGTACGGAACCTTCGGTGCGCGAGTCCGACTCGCACTTGGCCGGTTTTTTTTTTAGTAACGTTTATCACGCATATACTTACAAAATTATTTTATATTTATTTTATTTTCGGATAAAAATTATTAACGTGCTTATGTGTAACTTTAATAATGATAAAAGTTTTCAAAAGCACATAAGGCCGCTCAGAGGCCTCATCAAGTTCCGCAGTGCGATAAAAAAGTAGCTTTAAACTCGTACGCTGAAGAGAAATTTGAATTTGGTAAAAAGTTACGGAATTTACAAAATTCCGAGCGGCCGAAAAAGGTATCGACCAGGGTAAATAATATTATGTCTTATTAAATGAGCCCTTTATCTAGTAGGCTCTTCGGGGGTCAAGATAGGCTGGCAACGTGAAGCACGTTGATCCGTCCCTCCATGCGCGCGAGTCGCATCCCCGCTACGCTCACTATAAAAGACTGCGACGAAACCTGCCGCGCGCTATTACAAAAGTGTCTTTGTGATTTTTCCTGCCGTATTTTTTTTATCATCAAACAAGGTAAGTCACATTGAACTTTAGAAAACTTAAGGGATGATTCGGGATTGGCTTACCCCAAAACAGATAAAATACAACTAAAAGTAATTAAAAGTAAAAAGTAAATTTATAAGTGGAAAGGTACAATATTATTATTAATTAAAATATAAGTTCGAAATCATTGACATATTATTATGAAAGAAAAAATAGAGCGATTAATATACTATGTTAGCACTTAGCATTATCATATCATACCTTTTAAATTTTGATTCATTTAGAAAAAAAACAGAATTATACTAAATTTTAGGTATATTCAAAAGTATATAACACAATAATAGCATAAGTAGCTTTAGGTAACCGCAAAGCACAGCAAAGATTTAGCCGCTATTTCATAGACAGCTTGACACAAAGATTGACAATAAGATTGGCAGCTATTCGATGTTGAGTCCTTTCGGTTAGTATTTTGTCGAACGAACTGAAGATTACTCAGGTCGTACTCGTATGTATGTCAAGCCGAAGTTGCAACATGGTTGTAGCTTGCTGGCCCTTTTCTATGATGCCGCTACATCCACTGGTTTTGCTAAAATTATAGCATGACTTGATAAAATGTTACATTAATATAAAAATAGAATTGAATCGATTAAACTAAAACGTTTGCATAGAATATCAATTCAACTCAATTTGAATTCTTTATTGCGAATTTTATTGTGATTTGATGTCGGGAATTGAGATTATGACAGTTTTAATTTACATACAGAACATCCGTTTTGAAATTGTTACCAACTTTAAGTGTGTTAAGTAAATAACAGTCATTTAAGGGAATGTTGCTCTCACAACAACCAACAACAACAGTAGAATAATATTGAAAAATGTCTTAATACGGTTTTTGTTTTGTGTTGTTAAAAATTAATGCATGTCATACATTATTCTAATTAGTAGATCAAAGTCAAGTTTCATAACTCAATGTTTTGAAGGTTATTCCGCCGGCAAAGATGTCGACTTTCAAATATTTTGTGACAAACATGACTTAGCGTCAAGCATCTGATTTCGTAAAGTTCTAAATCTAGCTAAACGCAAACATGACGGACGGAAAAGGAATTTTATTCGCACATAGCAAGTAGAGGATATCCTCTACGATCTCTTATCATCTGGGGTCACGGGAGTGACCCCGCCAAGACGATTTATCTTTTCTGTTAGTGTAGTTTTTTAGTTGATATTTTAAAGTAGGTAAGCAAACAGTATACTTTTCATTTTCTAATTATGTATACCTAGGTACTTACGGGTATATCCACGACTGGTCCTATCTTCCATGTTTCTAGACTTGTGATAAATACGGTCCGGCTATGATTTGTAAGAATTTATGAAATTATCCCAATTAACCCCTTAAAACCAACTTACCAACTACCTTAAGTTATTGATTAGTTAGAGTATATGAAGGATTAGTTTTTTAAAAAGCAAGTAATAGTAGAGATAATTAGAGTAGGTTATAAATAAATGTTATTGACCAACACACAAACTAATCAAAAGCTTTTATTTGTAATAGTAACCCGTTCCAGTTCATAAAAATTCTTGCGTTGCGTTGCGTCCATATAAAAGTATGCAAGTATGTAAATATTTATGCACGCCCTTCTTGTCTTCTATGTCGATTCGTTTTGCTCAAACACAATACAAGTTTACACGTTTATGGAATCTTGCAAGAACAGTTCATATAATACACTATTACACACAATAGATTAATCTGATAGTAATCTGAGTCGAGAACGAGATAAGTACATTTAAGTAAAGTATTCGCACATAGTTTGCAAGTAGCAACCCGATTTCATAATAAAAGTTCTTGGCATATTTTGCGAACTCTTGTGTGGGTATACCTACCGGGTTCTAGCGATTAAACCATAAATATTTAGTACATAATATTATAGTCAGTCTACGAGTTAAACGGTTATTTCAATTAGCTTACTGAGTACAAGTGTTTATTTTTTATTCATAAAAGCTTTCAAGCAAATTTTTTGTCTCTACAGAATTAGAAGGTGAACAATTAGAAGAGACGTGCCAATTGACGGCAATTAGGTATATTATACAGCACTTTATTATCGTGATTATTTATCGGTAAACATCCAGTGAGAAAGACAAATACACTTTCGTACACGGCTTTTAGGGTTCCGTAGGTAACAACGAACCCTTATAGTTTCGCCATGTCCGTCCGTCTGTCTGTCTGTCTGTCCGCGGCTTAGATCAGAGACCCCTAGTAGTACAAATCTGTAGTTTGGCTCGGATATGACAACATTAATCACGCCGATAATATTTTTTTGTTTTAGGGTAAGTAAAGTGGGGTGAGTTTTTTTTCTCGTCTATCACATGGTGTGGGGTATCGTTAGATAGGTCTTTCATAAATTTTGTGGGTCAGCTTTAAAGTGCTTATTTTTGATAGAGAACATGTGTCCCTTCTGCCAGCTAAACAGTTGTTTTTGGATGTGTGAAAAAAATCATGGAAGTAGTATTTTCATAACGATGTGAAAAGAAAAACTATCACAGCTAAGTAGACTGCAATTTTACGAGTTATAGTCGATCAACTTATAAAATATCCGCTTATTGTAATGGGAAACTACGGAACCCTATTCTGCGCTTGGCTGATTTTTTATTAGGTATACCTACTAAGACCACTCTCATTTCGATTAACGATTCTATCGAAAGCACTAAAATGCTACATCAATGGTCGAAAGCGAAAAAGTGTAATTTAACGACGTTTCTATAAAACCTTTTTTATGTCAGAAAATATGACTTTCATGGCGGTTGGTAGTTCAATGAACTAACTTATAATCCGACAAACATATCTGACCCGGTGACAGCGTCGCTACTATTTATATGAAAAATAAAATAAAAACTTAAACAAATCAGGCGTAAAAATATCATTAATCTAGCATAAATGGCAATATGGATGAAACCTGGACAAAACTGTTTTCATTAATTTGATATTAATTGAATGACTTACATATTTATTTTTTATTAGGTAATCTTTAGGAAAAATCTAAGAAAAGGATATAGGAATAAACATTTTATTCACAGCTGAACTTGATGAACATTTTTTTTATATGGAAAATCACGAGCTTTAAGTGATTCGCAAACCTTATTACTTTCCTTGTCATCTCTCATTATAGCATTAAAATAAAACTTACTTACCTGCATAACGCATACATACGTACATAAGGTTGGACAAACATTTGAACTTGAAATATTTTAACAGCTATTACAAGGTTTTAAAAATACGATAATTTTTGTGAAGTTTGTCACATAAAATCTAAAATAGCTTTATAGGCTATTCATACAAGGCAAATAAGTTAAATCTTTTTCCAAGTTCGTGGGAGCTAAGTTTTCGTAGGTATTAGAGCTAAGTAGTGGTAAAGAACATAAGCATTGTAGCTAGATTGGGGCAAAAAGTCTGGTCCCACGGCGTGGCGTACAATACGATGGTGCACGTGATTACGGCACGACGAAGGACGCATTGGCCAATAGCTTGGAAAATTTGCTGTTACTCAAATTTTTGCTTCAGCCAAAAAGTGTTCTTATTTTTAAACTCAATTTATAGGATTATCGGGCTTTTTATTTATAGAGTACTAGCCGATACCCGCAACTTCGTCCGCGTGGCTTAAGGTTTTTAATTCACGCGGGAACTCCTTAATTTTCCGGGATAAATAGTAGCCTATGTCACTCTCCAAGTCCTCGACTATACCCATGCCAAAAATCACGTCCAACAAACCAATAAACCAACAAACAAACACATTTTCGCATTTATAATATTAGTATGATAGATAAAAGATAAGCATCTATACCCATATACTTTACTGACAGACTGTGGACAATCAACGTACTTACAGCTCAAACTGCTGGGTTAGAAGCTTGATAGTTTGCATAATCCTTAGATTTTAGTTTACAAGTTTAGTTTCCATCCGAGCGAAGCTGTGTTTTGGTCAGCTAATTTTACCTAAATATGGCACGGTTACCTATTCATTTGTTTCTTATGACATGATTTTAGTTTTTTTAATTCTAATTGACCATTTCGTTAAATATTCGTTTATTACTTATCTATCTTCAAAAATCTTACGTAATGACCAAGAATCAAGTTCTATGCCTAAAAGTATTAGTGTGATTTTCAAAGATAAATTAGTCACTTATGTGAAATTGTCCTTGACCCCACGCATACGGGTTAGACGCGATGTTATCTAGTCGTTTGATCGTTTCGTAAAGGTTTATAAACGGTATATTAGATAGACAGGTCTTTGTAGAGTTTTATAAAAAGTTTGTCAAGCACAATCGTAATCAATAAGCATCATATAATATTAATTCAAATGGATATTAGCAACTACATCGGCACTAATATTATAGTACGAAAGTGCCATGTCTGTCACTGCTAAGTTTCACAGCCCAGTGTTCAACCCGTTTTAGAGGTGCGTTGCATGGCAGTGAAAGACGCAGGTTAACTTTTATCCCGGAAATCAAGGAGTTTCCACTGGGATTTAAAAATACCTAAAATCATGCAGATAAGTTATTGCATCATGTACTTACGAGTAATAACAGCGACGGATCATCGTAAAACATTATCTGGTTACATTGGTGATGCGTCGCGAAGAGTTTGTTAGTACTGACATGTTCCTATTAGTGGTAATAATTAATACCAATGTTCCTAAGTATCGTGGTATTCCAAGTTACACTTCGTCTAAAGTGAGCACTCATTGTATGTTGGCAACTTGGTGTGGCGGGAAAAACGGTTAATTGCTCGTATTTTCATAATGCGCTTAAAACTGGGTTAAAGCAGTGAAACCAACGAGCATAGGTACATTTTCTTTTCAAGTTTAAAAACTAACAGCAATCACAAAGCAATGCCTTGTGATTGCTGCCGTCGGCTGACTTAATGCCTTGAAGGCATTAAGTCAGCCGACGGCCAATGCACATATTATGCCAGTAAAAGTTCAATTTTAAGGTGAGCTTGCAAAAAAATCAAGTCTGCAAGTGGACACTTACATATGATTTGAATGGATTTAGTTTTTCAGTGAGTACTAAAAAAATAAGAATATAAAGATGCATGTATTTAAGAATCTGCGTAATTTATACTGGTATAATATTTTTTTTGAGAGTACATATATGTCACCCCAATTTCTCCTCAACTACTCATTCCGTTTCTTTCTTTGCACTTATTAGGGCGTAAACGTAGAGGGACAAAAATTAATTGACTGGCGGAATATGTGGCTCTGCACACACTAACGCGACATAACAATACATAGTTCTTCTCCAACGCGGACGTTTCGCACAGATGTTTTGTCCTCTCCGGTCCTACAGTGTTGTCACACTTACGAACTTTTATTTTAATCTGTCTGCACTCTGCATGTTATTGTAATCATGCTTTCCCATAATATTTATCGTTCCTATAATCTCCGAGATACAAACATAAACCGGTAAACAATATTATCTTGTCTAAGCATCTAAAATGCACCTAAATTTCTTCAAATGGTGAAGAGCACGGAGTCAGGCGGTGGCACAAATAGCTTGTTGCGCAACGGTTCAAGGCCACTACGAAGATGTGAAATATACCTCGACGAATCGTTCTTTATTATATTGGTACCTAGCGTACCGGATGTTAGGTAGGCTCGAGCATTGATGGTGATCGACTTTTGAATTACTACTGAAGAATTTGTTTTACGCCTTATACAATTTCAAAATTTTCAACTATAAGTATTAACAAATTGATGTAGGAGGTAGCTCTCGCTGTCTTTAAAATTAATAAAAAAAAAACACTTTTTATTTAGATCGCGCTTTCAAGAGCGCGTTGATGTCTAATACAAGGAAAAGTTGTTCTATTAAGATATGCATTTTCTTTTTATCTTAGATACTCATAAATCATAATAATATATAATGTAATAGATGTTCTATCCTGGTATGCTGTATGTTGATGTCCATGCATCGTCAGAACTTCGAAGTTGGAACTTGAAATTTAGCGTACCTACCTAATTTAGGTACCTATATATATACTCGTATCTCTTCGTTTTGAAATCGGTATCCAATCAATTGCCATCAAAATCATTCACAATCGACATATTCTTGCCTCTTAGTAATGGGAGTATGAATTCAGAATTAGCTTTTTTGAACTCACATAATGCTTGCTTTCGTCAACTGCCAACATACCTAGTTAGGCATTTTCCGTCAAAGAGGAAAATTGAATAAAAAGATTGGACCAATTCTTTATCAAATATTTGAATACTTCGACCAGTTATTTCTCAATTCATGAATATTCAGAATTAATTAACCTCTTGGTTAGCAAGGCACACGTTTTAATGCAGACTCAAAAATATCGTAATTTTAATTTACAAATTTAAACTAGATGTGTTTTGAAACAAGTAAATAGGTACCTACTTGTAAATTACAGTTTAGTTTGAATAACAATTTTTGTTAGAAATAAAAATATATATTAAATAATATTCATATATATATCGTAAATAATATTGTATATATATTACGTTATATAATAATTATGTTAGGTATGTTTAATATACAAAGGATACTACTCTCGGTCTCCTTACTATAAGACTTATGAAATCAGACATCTAGAAAAAAAAAATTGACTTTGATCTTGGCTTTAATCATGTGATCATCGAAGCTTTGAAACTATGTTGCTAATTAATGTATAAATATACACATACGTAAACAATGCTAATAATATGTGCGATTTCCGCCATTTATGTTGAATATAACACTTGCCGTCCGAACTTGTTTTGATACTCTTTTGTAATATAAAAAGGGTATTTAAAAAGTACTTTCAAATACCCTATTATACAAAAGTGTGTAACCCAAAAATTACTTTTCTCGTAGAGCTGACGGTGACACGTCTGATTATTTATTATATGTGTAGTAGGCATATTGCCCAAAATGCCTTTTACAAAATAGAATCCGCCTACGCCCCTGTTAACGCTATATATGGGATTTTAAAGTATTTAAACGCGAATATTGTTACTTGACATATAGTTAATATGCTGTTGCAATAATATAATTATTGCGACATGTGTACCTATTGCAAACAGCGAATTCTTAATAAATGCCAAATAGAAACAATTCATTTTAACTGGGAGTTTAAAATATTAGTTTCGTAAGTACAGATCATGAAGATCAATGTAGATATAAACTTATGGTATCAGGAAGTTTAAATCTATATTACTTAGTTACAAAATTTTGGCCATTGTTCGTAATAGCCGCTTTTAGCAATTTAATTCTAGTGAAACATTAAACTTTACGGGCTCTTTGATATAAGTTTCACATCTTGTTAGGTCAGCACCCAGATACGTTCGATTAATTCAGATTACCGATTTACGTACTTATTATCTATAGCCCTACCAATATTTTAATTTATGCAAAAGGGTGTCTGTCTGTCTGTCTGCTACGCTTTCCCGACCTGTGTTTTCAACCGATTTTGACGAAATTTGGTTTAGAGGTTCCCGGTTCAGGACATAGGCTAGGTAGGTACATTTTATCCCGAAAAATTAAAGTGGTTCTCGGCTATCAAAACCTTTTAATCCGTGTGGACGAAGTCGCGGGCATCACCTAGTTATTTAACATGTGGATCATGCGATAGATCTTAGCACAGATTATACACTATGGTAGACCTTTTCAACCAAGTTAGTAACTTATAAAAGTGTAGTTTAGTTTCAGCCACTAAAACTTACTTGAATGTACCAATTCTTCCTACTAATATTATAAATACAAAAGTGCGTTTGTTTATCGATTTGTCCTTCAGTCACACCGCAAGAGAGCAACGGATCGACGTGATTTTTTGCATAAGTATAGTTGAGGATCTTGTGAGTGACATAAACTATGCTAAAACTTATTCCACGCGGAAAAAGTCGCGGGCATCAGCTAATATTTGAATAAAAGTAGGGAATGAGCACATATTAATATGAATATTCTTAAGATCGATCTTATGTGCATACTTTATATTGTTCTTTTTATATAACGCAAATATAGACGACCTTATACGTCTTACGATTGCGGTTTAATCTCCCTCAAGCATTTTTCGTATTTCATAACTGACCATTCAGAGGTGGAATCATGTAAGAATTGTCGATCGAATCGTTAAAGTTCCGCTTCAAAGTAAAATAAACCATAAGATCATTATATTAGAGCTCAATTTCGTGTATACATTCTCATACGTTTAGGTATGTATGATACCATAAACGTATGAGAATGGATACACGAAATTGAGCTCTAATTCAATAACGTTATGGTTTATTTTACTTTGAAGCCGAACTTTAACGATTTGATCGACAATCCTTACATGATTCCATTGCAGATTAGTTCTCTACTATTATACTGCTTACATAATTATCACATTCAAGAAAATTAGTAAGTAGGTATATTTCCATTGTTCACGTAAATTATCTAACAATTTAGAAAAAATACTAAGGAGGTATTAATGTAAGATACCTAAGATAATTAAAAAAAACCGGCCAAGTGCGAGTCGGACTCGCGCACCGAGTGTTCCGTACTCAAGAAGTAGATACTGAAGCAAAACAATCAGGCAAAAACCAATATGTTTATTTGATGACGAGTACGAGGTTTACTGTTAATATCAAAAAAACTATGCTAGTTGGAGCATTGGCTATAGTTTTCCTGTAAAATATACATAAATTCCTATTGACCATAATTATTTCAGATTTTTCGATTGGTAAACTCCGGAGATAAGGGGGGGGGGACGGTATTTTTTTAGACTTTTTCCCCGATAAATCAAAAACTATCATGACTAAAAATAATTAAAAACCTGTTTTAGAATGTACAAAGTAAACCCTTTCATATGATACCCCACACAGTTCAGTTATCTCACATTTAATTTTCAACCCTCCGATTTTCCCCCCTTTTTAAATAAGAACAAAAATAATTTCCAATTTTTTTTAATTCCAGTGTCTTTGAGCCACTAATATACACAACTGTTCCAAATTTCATGTCGATAGCTTCGGTAGTTACTGAAATAATCGAGTGTGACGGACGGACAGACGGACAGACGGACAGACAGACGGAGAAAGTCCATAAGGGTTCCATTTTACCATTTTGGTACGGAACCCTAAATACAACGATTCGAAAATATTAATAAATGTATAATGTTGTAATAATGTGAATAATAATGTTATATGGTTTTAGATAATTCGAATTATGAAGTGATCTGGTAAACTAATTGTCATGAAACTAGAAAGGAACAATAGGCCCAATAGCTCAACGGTAAGGTTCAAATCTAACATGCAATAGCAGCAATATTGTGGTATAGCTTTTCCATTTACGTTAGAAGAGTAAAAATAATATTAGCTTATATATATTCTTTTTAAACAAAAATGGACAATATGGAAATATTTGAACACCAACATAAAATTGGCTATATGACCCCAAGGTTGGAGCAAAGATCAAATGTTACGTGGATATAGTGGATACAGCAATAAAAAAGTTTCACTTGTTGTTTATATAGACGCAGACAGGCGACTACGACATTATAGACAAATAATAGAACATTGAGGCTATGTACTGAATTGCAATTATGTAGATGACAAGCTTTCCCGTTGTCATATTATTAACTTTGCATACTAATTTATTGATGTTTTGTAACATTGCCAGTTATGTTTACCTACAGTCTTGTACATTGTTCCTCGGTCTACACATTTACCTCTATGGGTCTACACTTTTCCAGATACGTATCCTTTCTTGAAAGGATAGCTAAGTGTTATCAGATAATAATACATAGTTAGTAGATATGCATTTGATTTTTTTTGCAAATCTTCGATTTTTAATGCATTTAGAATACGAGTACGTCACTGATATTTTTAAAAACTAATTAAGAGGTATATCATATTCCGAAGCCTATAGAATTAGTAAGCTTTTGCATAGCCGGGACGCCGCCAGTGGGTTAGAAAAAAATGCAGACAGACAGTGACATTTAAAAACCAAAAATAAGAATTTTTAGGGTACCTTATTGTAAAGACATTGCAGGGTGTCTCCATCAGAATGAAGATACCAATGTATGTACGCGTTATGCCGGTATCACGGACCTCTCCCTATATACATAATATCAATTGTCTCGGATTAGGTAATGTATCTGTCTGCTTTAGAACGTTTGACATATTTACAAGGCGTTTGCTAGATTGACTTCATAAAGTGGCTCACGAAGCGCGTCGTGAGTATCGTGAAACTGACGGACCGGCCTCGACAGCTGCTTGCAAAACCGTGGAACATTGTGGTCGGGTCTCGCACTAAATTCGCGATTGGTTAAGAGAAGAATGAGCATTGAATTTGCGAGCTTTGATGAATGTTCGACGTGGGGACTAAGGAGTGAACGTGACTGAGACGTGCTAGGTACTTTGTTTTAATAACGCACGTTTGTTTGATCGAAGTAGTGATAGATGTGTGTTTGTTTTGTGATGACTACCTTATCACTAATGACTTGCTTTCGGGCAACGATAGAATCTGTAGACACGTAGAGATCATATTGATTTATTATGAAAGACTAACTATTTCCATGAATTCGCTAGTTAGTAGATTAAAGCTACTTAATAGTTTAATTTAGATTTATAATAATTAATGTGTTTTTTAGAGATTTCTGCCGAAGTTTATTTGGGGTAGGTATCGCGGAAACTTTCCGGGATAAAAAGTAGCCTTTGTCACTCTCCAGGTCCTTAACTATACATATACCCATGCAAAAATCACGTCGATCCGTTGCTCTGTTGGGGCCTCAATGAAGGGCAAACAAACACATTTTCGCATTTATACTATATGAAGTATGATTAATAAAACTAATATGTTAAGATAAAATATACTTGAATTAATTTACACATAGGTATAAGCAAATATAAAATAACCGCGAGGAAGCACTAATAATGTCGGGTATAGTTAAGCAAAAAAACAATATACGCAACCGATAACTCTTTTCAATTATCTACCCGTAGAATGTTTCTAATAAATGGATGCTGCCTACTGCTGCTACCTACAACTGCTAAAATGAATATTTATTATATACACCTATTTATAATATGATATTTACATTGGTATTAAAGGAATTAACATTATAATAATTAGGTATATAATGTGTATAATGTATATGTCACCGTAAGATCGTAAAAACCGTTTGATTATAATATACCTCGCAAGATTGTGAACTGAACATATACTGATTACAATTTAACGCATTATTTTTCGGTAGATTATAATCCATCGATGTAAAACCGTCAAATTGTGAAATACCGTGCGACGGAACGCACCTAAAGCGCTGATTGGTTGAACGGCATATAACTTGTCTCTGGGCATATGCCATACGCCGCCATATTTGTTTGATAATTCATTTGTTGTCGAATGTAAACAAACAGTGTTTTGGTGATTGTAAATTGATTTCGTGTTGAAAATAACTAACAGCTTTAGAATTCGATACATAAAATTGTTGTGGAAGTAAAATGACTCTATGATTAACCAAAGAAGTGCAGTTTGAATGATAGATAAGTTAGTATTCGTCACTGAACATAGCCTTAAATTACAGAAATTTTGCGTGTTTTAATATTTTTTATTCGCGTGAACATATATGATCTCATTTGATAACATTTACAATGTCAGATATTGAGCCTATCTATCAACACCGACCAATCAGGGACGGCCTTCGGACAGCTGACAATTTACCGCGCGGCAGATTGTGATATAACAGTTTCACTTCGATGGATTATAATCTACCGAAAAATAATGCGTTAAATTGTAAGCCGTATGTTTGTGGCGTTACCTCCTTTGCTAGCTGGCAACGCACACAAGCTACGCGTTCGGAATTCGAACTTGCTTTCGGAACGTCCTGCGCGCGAGAGCTGCGCTGTAGCAACAGAGGACACATCATTCTATTACTGGACGTCCAGCACAACGCATCTTTTGATATATTTCTATTGTACTTCTTTTACCATTTATCTATACAATGTTCTTATTCTATAAGTCGTTATTATAATATACTATCTTGATGGTGATTATCAAGTGTCTCATTTCAACGCCTACACTTAGGAAGTGAATCCTAACTAGGTAGTTGGTTGTAGAGCGAGGAAATCCAATAACTCCCTACAAATGGTGACCCCGAGAAGAATATTTTCAATAAAAGGTCAGTCTATTTTCAAGTGACCTCAATAAAAGGTCAAAGCTCGCTTTTTGAGGACGTTTCATATCAAGCTAGAAGAAGAATAATCTTTGAAATTTAATAATAATCTGAAGAATACTTATTTAAACAAGAATATTATTGTGAAGCATCGTTGCCAAGGAGAAACATAAATTCATCGAAGAAGACTTCGAAATTATTTTCGAATAAATAGAATGCTGTGACGGATCGATGGACATTTGACATCGCAGATTTTATTTCTTTTTTCAAGATTCAAATATAAGAAGGAAGATTCTAGTTCAAATTAAAATTTTGGAAGAGAAAATTTATAGACAATAGTGTCAATTGTTTTGAATTTGTTTTATAGGAACGTGTCTATCTGACATTTTCAGATATTTTGTAAACATTGTAATATTTTCCGTGTATTTGTCTTTTCATTTCAGCTTAATCATTTATTTCAGATTAGCTATGGTGATAAATGTGGTAACGTTTTAGATTTCATACAGCAGTTCACATAGTGAGTTTCTTAAAGCCAAGTTAGCAAGCGCCACAGCAATTTTTAAAATTTTACAAAACAAGAAGAAGCAGATTAAGGCTTTGTAAGCTCCTGATGGGTTTATCAGTCGTGCTCTTCTTTGCTCAGGGTATTCTTCGCGTCGGTTCTGCAAAGTGACGTCGCCGCATTACTCATTGCGCTGCTTGACGCCCCGTCGGACGCTTTCACGCCCAACGCTGTGTGACTTTTCCGACGTTCTTCCGTGCCCATCGCTGCACGACTCTACCCGACCGACGCGACGCCCCTCGTGCCCAACGCTGCACGAGCTTTTGGAAACGGTCGCGCCCATACGCTTCGTGATCTGACCGACGCCCCTTCCGCAACTAGCGATATGCTATGCGATTCTCGACTGGCGATTTCTCGCGCTCAGCCTTATGCTGCGCTGCTTCTGCACGTCTCGAAGCCTTTTCGTGCCCAACGCTGCACGAACCGTTCGACGTGGCTAGCTCGCCTCAGTCGCTTCGTCATGGTCTTTGTTTCCTTTTTACCCTATTGCTAATTTTATTTTATTTTTCTCCCCTTGTTTTTTTTTCTCTCCGCAGGGGGGTGATGTGGCGTTACCTCCTTTGCTAGCTGGCAACGCACACAAGCTACGCGTTCGGAATTCGAACTTGCTTTCGGAACGTCCTGCGCGCGAGAGCTGCGCTGTAGCAACAGAGGACACATCATTCTATTACTGGACGTCCAGCACAACGCATCTTTTGATATATTTCTATTGTACTTCTTTTACCATTTATCTATACAATGTTCTTATTCTATAAGTCGTTATTATAATATACTATCTTGATGGTGATTATCAAGTGTCTCATTTCAACGCCTACACTTAGGAAGTGAATCCTAACTAGGTAGTTGGTTGTAGAGCGAGGAAATCCAGTACCACCCTACATGTTCGGTTCACAATCTTTCGACAGTTCACAATCTTGCGAGGTATATTATAATCAAACGGTTATTACGATCTTACGGTGACATATATATGCTAAAAAGATGAGTATGTACTTGCAAATTACAATAGGGAAGTAGGTACCTATAGGCCTTTGCCAACAGGCAATTCAAATAAATAAGGCATTCATCAAAAAGGTAGAAATTCGAATTAAAAGAAGCTAAACCTGTTGGAATAATAAATGATGTTGTTTAGATCGGAAAGAAAATCTCGTTTGATTTCAATGTCGATGGAGGTCACATTATATCACATTTGATTTGGACCACGTTCCATCTCAGGACTAGGAAATTAATTACATCCATCTAACCCTGATCTAACACGACGCGTCACGACGTCTGCATCAGTAGTACCTCATCGTGATGACGCTTCGCCTTATTCTTTATTGATGAAGTGGAAACACAATTGTCCGCTTACGACAATTATCTACATCAGTTAAAAACAGTAAAACGTGTCAAGGTTGGCCTCACGTACTAGATGTCTTCTCTGCATTCCGGTTGACGACAACCGACAACTTCCGGGTCTACATACACGCTGGTTTTATTCTTATGCTGATGCCTTGGAGTCCATATTAGCATATTCGAAGCGTGTGTGCACACGAGCGCGCGGCGAGTTTCTAGTTTTTTACTCATCGACGCTTATAGGTGGTTTTCATTTGGATCCTTTGATTGTTTCCATGAGATGTTATAGGCAAATATGCTTGATTAACTATTTTTGTAATGAGTGCATAAGTATGTGATAATCGCGTTAGAGAATATGGCAAAAAATGGTAGTCAGCGATTGCATTGTCGCATTCGCTGTGAGTTGTGACACGGTTAACAGCACGCTTGTTTATAAAATTAGGTCGGTGTTTCGTTTACATGTATATTGTCGCCATCGGGCGTACTCTGTCCGTCGAGACGCGTTGCCCTTACGTAATAGGTACACAACAGCCGCCAAGCACGCGGGCAGTGGAGCCGCTTGATCAATGTCCTGCCAGCTGTGAATTGACACATCGATGAAGCATGGTACACTATAATGGATGCAACTAAATTGATAACTATGGTAGAATAGAGTCATCCATCATTTCTACAGAAATGGAATATTTTGACCAACTACCTAGGCTGTGGTGAGCGGCTGCAATCGTAATGGAAGAACCTGAGTTCTCCTCGTTTTTCTATCGAACGCTACTCTGGTGCTTATTAGGTACTTGGAGGAACGGTTTTGTCTAAGGAGTGCTAGAGTTGCTCCTCTATGATATAGAGCTTAGAGACCCATTTTGGCGATATAGTCTCTATCGACAACACCATGCCGCTAAGCATTTTAGCGTCGTGTTACTATGCCATGCGCCACGTAGAAACTAGGGACTCATTCGTTTTATCAAACCTATTCCAGGTTTCCAATCGGCATCGTCAATTAAAACCAGGTCGGATCGTGTAGGACTATTCAAGGGTCATTGGCATCGAATAAAAAACATTTAACTTTTTTATGGCACTGATCATAAATATAGGTAATTCTAATGTGATTTGTCGTTTTTGTTTTCCTTAAGGTCTGATCAGTTTTCTAAGGAAAAGCTACTGATTTACCTTTCAGCTTTTCAATTTGAAACGTTGCGGTAACATGATACAAATTGAGTAGGAAATTGGAATGATTAATAAAATAATTATTGTAATTGTACTAATGAGTTATGAGTATGACCACTTCGTGATTGCAAACTTTTTTTTTGCGGCTTGTGCTACTCTCTCGTTTTTGTGTTTTTCGTATATAACTGTACTTCGGTTATATATACTTAATATTCAAACTAACAGTTTGAGAAACCGTTTTATCCGTTTCACGAAGTTTCTTGCGAAACGATTGGATACTCAGATAAGTTTATGGAGCTAGAATTAGGAACAATTTAAGAGATTGTGTACAAAAGCTTTAGCACACTATTGCGTTTTTAAGTATTTTAATGGCGAATTAAGTCGTAGACATCTTCTAGTTTAGAGGATATTTCGTAATCTGCATCGTTGACCGCCAAATCGAAGAGACGGTATTGCACTAAACTTGAAAATGTATGGTGGCGAAATATTAATGCAAGAATGTAACATATTCGCTACGACGCGGACCGGCTTCTGTTTATTTGGTAAAATGCAAATACTTTGAGTGCATACTTAAAAGATATTTTTAATTTGTAATCACGTCCGAATTCTGACTCCGAACTCCACTTTTATTGATATCCATACTAAAAATGTAAATGCAAGTCATGTCTGTTGGGTACCTTTTCACGTCCCTTAACTCATTTTTACGAAATTTGGTACAGAGAAAACTTTTACCCCGGAAAATCAAAGCGATTAAGTATAGGAGATTTTCAACCGACTTCAAAAAAGGAGGAGGTTCTCAATTCGACTGTATTTTTTTTTAATGTTTGTTACCTCAGATCTTTTGACTGGGTTGACCGATTTGGATGATGATTTAAAAAGAATTTTTTATATTAAATTATTAAAATTGGAAGTCCACTACTAAAACTAAGTCACAGCCACCATCTAGCTAGTTGTTCATTTATACTTACAGTGAAGTGAGTCCGAAGCGTATAATAAAACTACTGAACTTTTTTTTATACATAGATACCAATAGAAAGAGTGTCCCGCGTAAAAAGTTTCTACTTACTACTTTTACTAAGTATTTATATTATTGTTAAGTTAAACATCAAAAGCAAATGTAATGTTGTTCAAAGTAAATCGTGATGGTAAAGTTCCTCGTGTTCAATAGATATTATTCTTGCAAGTTCTGGCGTCCTATTAAATATCTATTAACCCCATGACTTTTAAAGTGCGTCATGTATTTCTAATCGAAAAATTGTTAATCTATTCTTCAGATTACCTACTGAGGTAACACGTATAATTTATCAAACCTTCAAGATTCAACATCTTTTTTAGGGAATTACTTCCCAAATTTCCGGATTTCAAAAGATGTTCTTGTATTTTTCTCGTATTAGGTACACATAAACTATCACATAATTTAATATAAAAAATTATTTTTAAACAACCGACTTCAAACTCCCGCGCCAACTTTACAACAACAAGCACACGCTATACAAAGTATTTATTTTATTGTTGATATTTTAAAAACCGCATGACCGATTTCGATAAAATTTATACGGGACCACATGAGAAGTATGCCCTTTCAAATAAAAAAAGAATCATCCAAATCGGTCCACCCAGTCAAAAGTTCTGAGGTAACAAACATTTTAAAAAAACAGTCGAATTGAGAACCTCCTCCTTTTTTTCGAAACCGGTTGAAAACAGTTGGTTTTTGTGTCAGTAAGTATCTAATACACATCGCTCCTAAATAGTAGCGATTAAGGCGATAAGGATTAGAGTAACGTGTCTTAGAACTTGAAAAAAAACATTACTTTTTTCGAAAACTAATGCTAAAATGAAACAAAAAATAATGTTTTGTACCTAGGTACTATCTTATACAGGAAAGTATTGCGGCTATGCAATTTAAACATTATTCACTTTCTCCCTCCATCTAAAAAAATTACTAGTCCACTTTACAGACATAGATAGGTCGGTGCATGTAGGATTGTTAATAGAGATGACCAAAAACTTCTTTAAAATCTATTTTATCTAAAAAAAAAGCATAAATTTTTAGTTACATCATAATATAATAAAAATATTTTTAATATTTTTATTAAACTTTTAAAATTATTAAAAATATTTTTATTATATGATGTAACTAAAAATTTATGCTTTTCGCAATTTCTCCTTTATCTGCGCTATAAGACGTTGCTTCGTACCAAATTTCAAGATTCTGAGTTCACGGGAAGTACCCTGTAGGTTTTGATTCCCTTACGAGTGTCGAAAATTTGCAGCATAAACGGCTGTATCTTTTGATTGCGTTGGCTTAGAAGTTTGATTTTTTACAGCCCGAAGGGACAGTAGACCTGAGTATTTGATACGAATTTCAGCTTGATACCTCCATGCGTTCCTTAGCAAAAGGGTCTTGGACACACAGTCGGACGGACAACAAAGTGATCCTATAAGGGTTCCATTTTTCCTTTTGAGGTACGGAACCCTAAAAAATTAGGTAACTCTTATAATGTTTGCTAACGCAACGGGAAAATTGTCTTTTCGCCTGAAAGAAGGTGTCACAGTTTATCAAGACTGATTTTCAATACTTCTCGTAGACATTAACAGGAAATTTTCTAAAAGCAAATTAATTTCATTTGTTCAAGCACCTATTTACGTTTTTTTTTTTTTGTTTGCAGATGCAGTTGTGGCTGCTGGTGGCGTGTGCCGCAGCGCTGGTAGCGTTGGCGACAGCACAAAAACCTGGAAGGTTTCTCTCCCTCCCCAATCCTCAGAAATGCGCTAACAGTAAGTGTTTATAAACTTATCAGTATGTCCTACCTATAAACCTTTGTCTTTTGTATCGTAGAGTGTTTTTTTTCTTTGGACTACTGAAAATGCAAAGCGTGTTGTTGTGATGTAGGGTAGGTATAAGGTATAGCCTATAGGTACGATTTTCCGTATGTGAATGTTCAATTCTTGGTTTTATGGCTTGCGTTTGTACCAATATACATCGCCAATGACGCGTGGAATGGAGGAGACACGCTTTATAGGTGATGGCTGGGAGGTTCTAAGATGTTATTATTGATTATTGTAAGTACATTCTCATCATCGTTCCCATCAGGATTTATAAAACCCCTATAAATTCACTTAGATGAACTCGATGGCATCGTCTAAACCTAAAGATACCTCCTGGTAAAGATAATATCATAATATTATATGTTACCAGGCCACATTTTAGTTGGAGATGTATTCAAAACATTGTTTTCGAGAATAAAATAAAACCACTTAGGGACTTAATGATTAAGGTGTCCAAACTAGTAAAACAGGTTTTCCAGCTCTAGATAAGGTGACAACTTGGGCACTACTTCTAAAATATAGAAAGACCACCATTTTATATAGCATAGATCTAAAGTTCAACATCTTTATTTATTGTTAACAAAAAATTCTGTTCCAAATTAGTTTTGATAAGTGACGTAACACATCGTTAATTATGTGAAATCTGGGCTACTTCTCTATTAATTTTAAATTGAAACACCAGCTCTCAAATAAACCAGTAAAGCAAATATGGTACATACTAGGTACGTACCTATTTTATACGACAGGTTTTACCATGTAGACAAATCCTAAAAGAACCTCTTAATTTATGTGAGCATCTACAATTTGCGCAAAACCGGTACTAAGTAGATGATTTAAAGGTGATTAGCCCATCTAACATCTTAGATGGGCATAATTATCTTGCATGCCGAGTGGGTATGGGGAAACTGAAGTATGTATTGGCACAGATATATGTAACCTTGACCTCTAATTCTGTATGACCTTCAAAGAGTATGTTATGAGCAGACTGTAAAATTTTCCTCGTTAGACCTTAATACCTGGCGCACATTCATTTAAAATATTATTCCTGCCATTTACACTAGTTTTACTTTAAAAACGTTTTGACTGGTACGGACAGAAAGGATGTCTGGTTCGGTCAACCAAGCAGTAAACGCGACCACTGCATCAGTGCAAGTTTCGAAGATTGGAAAAATACTGGTCGCCTGCAACTCCAGGTTTTCCATATAATGACAGTGTACATAATCTACCTATTTATATTTATCTGTTTAATATTTCTGTATAATTACATAAAAAAACTCGGAAAAAGCCCGACTAGTTCCGAACCCGTTCGGTATATTGCACATATAAACTGCTTTAATCACAATTTATAGATACGTAGAAGGTTTATATATAGGTAAATATAACACATAAAAGGTACTATCCCTGCGAAGTCAGGTCGAGTTAGCTAACGAGTTTGATAAAATCAGCATGTGAAAACAAAAATTCGCAACATACACAGGCTACGACGTGCCGTGCCATGGAAAGCGATTTTCCTTGTCGTACACAGACGCGTTACATAACCTATGGTAGAGACGCCTTGTTTACTATAGGTATGTACGTATATGTACATTTTTTCAGACAAACTTATACGCAAACATAATAAAAAAATATCACGTCGAAACTATTTATATGAATTAAAGCTTTTGTAATTATGTAGTTGTACTAATTATTGGTGATTCTTTTTGGTGCCGTCCAAGCATACCATGGCTTCACGGAAGATCAGCGCTATATAAGTTAATAGATATAGCACATGCTGAGTGAAGACCATTTTTTTTTTCTCTTTATAAATTCTTATTTTATTATTAGTTATTTCTTGAACTTTTATCCCCGAGACCCCGAATAAAGATTTCTTTCTTTCTATTTTATCATTTCAATATTTCATAATGCTTTGGTAAGCACCAGTATGTAAATGTAGGTAGTCTAGTCCTAGTTTACCTCCATTGACGTAGGACAAACAAATAATTTGATTACAGTTATTATGTAATGCCCTTGTATCTTGCCCTTTGTAGGATGCTAAATAGAGAATCAATATCAATATCAAGACATACCTACATAAACAGGGAGATTTAGCTACAAAAACTCGCAAACATTTAATTCATAAGTCCGTAACGTAGTTATGAATGAAGTTCAATGTCGCAAATAGGCCACTCGTGACTCGTCAAATAGCTACACTATACGACAAAACAATCACAACAAACGGTGAAAATGAATGGATCACGTAACAGCGGTTATAACAGGCTTTCCCAAGTCGGAGTGATAGAGTACCGCGCCGTTTACGAAATGAGGCATCTACAGAGATCTCCGAAACTTTAAAACAGTTTCGTCGATTCTCAATAAACTCAATTTGTTTATAACATGTAGGACATACAGGTGTCTCTTATGTTACGTCATGATTCTACCACCGGTTCGGAAAACAGATTCTACTGATAAGAGCCGAAAAGAAACTCAGCAGTTGCTCTTTTTTAGGGTTCCGTACCCAAAGGGTAAAAACGGGACCCTATTACTAAGACTCCGCTGTCTGTCTGTCTGTCTGTCTGTCTCCAGGCTGTATTTCATAGACCGTGATAGCTAGAAAGCTGAAATTTTCACAAATGATGTATTTCCGTTGCCGCTATAACAACAAATACTAAAAATTAAAAAAATATATATATTAAGGGGGGTCCCCATACAATAAACGTGTTTTTTTCGTATTTTTTTGCTCAATATTAAAAACGGTAACAGGTAGACGGTTCAAATTTTCACAGAATACTTGTATATTACCTTTCAAAATAAATTAATAAATATCAATAAAGTAAATATTAAAGGGGGGCTCCCATACAACAAATGTAATTTTTTTGATATTAACAGTAAACCTCTACAAACAAAGTTAGTTTTGCGGTTCATTAACAAAGGTAATTATACCTACTTCTTGAGTACGGAACCCTCGGTGCGCGAATCCGACTCGCACTTGGCCGGTTTTTTTAAAGATATTACAATACGTAGGTATATAAATTAAATACAGAAGTGTAAGTTATTACACTATCCTGTGGGGCGCTGGACCCAAAGTTCAATTACTTTATTAAAGTAAGCAGACTTTGGATTTCTCGCGATTCGCGGTGTAGAATTATGATACTAGAGAATGGGGTAACGGATAAAAATTGCCTTATACCTAAGCATCAAGAGGAGAAATTCCTATAATAGCCGAGTTGCTTGCTGGTTCTTCTCGGTAGGACCGGCATTCCGAACCAGTGGTGGATTCATTCGACTATTTATAAGCACATGTTAAAAGTCTATTCGAATAAAAAACTTTTGAATTTTGATTTTTTTTGAAGAATCAGTCAAATATAATTACAAAAAAAAATATATCACATTAAAAAGTTTTATAAATGTACCAAAATATAATGTGTTTTAGAACTGAAATGGAAATATTCGTAATAATAGGTAGATACTTAGTTGGTTATAATTGGATTTCCTTGTTTCTAAAACGTTACCACAAACAATAGGAAGATAGGAGATAGTTAACTCTGAGCATTGAACTTTACTATCTTTCTTACAAGTTACAGCTTTACTACAATTCACATTACAAAACTACATATTTCTTACTTACCTTACTATATAGCAAGGTGAGTAATTTTAATCCATACTAAACATAATATTATAAATGTCTGTCTGTCTGTCTGCTACTCTTTCACTGCTCATCTGTTTAACCGATTTTGATGAAATTCGGTACAGGGATAGATTGTATCCCGGGGAAGGACATAGGCAATTTTTATCCCGGAAAGTTAATAAGTTCCCGCGGGAATCAAAAAATCTTAATCCACGCGGACAAAGTCGCGGGCATCATCTAGTTATTAATAATTATGTTCAATGATTAAACGGCATGTCAAATTCCTGTAAGTTTATGAAGACTTAAAACATTTAAATAAGGGCTCAGTGGATCCAGTTCTTTTAAGTCTAGTAAGTCTAGTTTTATTGAAACAATTACCTATCTAATGCCTAGGTACAATCCAACCGGCAAGAAGTGCGAGCCACTATGTAATCCAAAAACTGAAATAGTAAGGCCGGCCAAACACGGATTGCTCGAACAGTTAGCCAGTGATGCACATACACGGATCGCTCAAGCAGTCATAGTCAACAGCTTGAAGCTACCATTGATAATAATTGCTGCCAATTTCCCGAAGCAGTCGCAACTACTCGAGCGGTTCCATGTATGTGTGTACGTAGAAGACTGTAGTTCACTTTGCAGTCGCAGCTTGAAGCAGTCAGGATGGACTGCTTCAGCTGTCTAGTATCCGAGGCCATAGTTACAAGCGTCCAAAACAAAAACTATCGCTATGAAGGTTTATGCTTTAAACTTTGATGACTTGTCATCGATTGCCTGTCGTTAAAGTATTTATGAGTGTTCTATTGAAAATTACTTCTCACATCGCCATCATTCATAATTTAGTAAAATAAATTAAAGAGGTCAGGGATGTTGCAACTCAGCCTTCGTCTAAACACAACCTTTCAATTTTAAAAACCCATTGTAATAGTAGTATACCTATTTCGACTTAGGAACGCGAAGTAAGCTGATGATATTTTCAAATGAATAGCAAAAGCAGCCAGACAACCTGCAATTATAATAATAGAGATTGACATAATCAAACGTAGAGATTACACATCATGTAGAGTACCATTATTAAGAATTTCTTTTGTGTTCATTGAAACTTCATTGTGTATTTTATAATTATCGCAATTTTGCATCAGGATTTCATAACTAGATACTAAGGTACGTTTGACCAGTACAATATTACCGTGCCAGTACTTTTGAGCAAGTAGGTACCTACAGCAATTTTAAGATCGTCAATAGCAGAAGCTCTGATTGGTAGGAAATTTGCACTCACACAGATTCTACATCCGTGCTTCCTTTCAAAATCAAGTTCCGAGGTGTAAGTATGTAAATAGTCAAAAAACATTACATACATGACACATGTTTATATCAGATCTCAGTTATCAAGAAATCTATAATACAAGAAATCGTAATTTGCCTGAAAAACGTGTTTCTGCCATAATATTAATCTACTTATTTATTAAAATATCGACATTCTTGACGCCATTTTCCGAAACACGTGCTATTCTATCGTGTATCTTACTAACAAAGGTTCGGTGGTACCTAATGAAAAAGCTAAAAGGTAAAGTAGATACTAAAATGTATGGATACCTAGTCAGTTGTTTGCGAAGCGTATAAAACGCATTAGTATAAAATAAATCATTAACAGCTTATGCGTAAATGCTATTGTGCTGCGAGTTTGATTGCGAGACAATCGCACATCTGTTGGCTGTTTGTCTGTCAACGCACAAGGTTTCATTCTCTGTGGTACCTTCTTTACCTATCTGATAATCGCACGTCGCGTCGTGCGAATCTTGGCGCATTCAACTTTGCAATCGCACCTCATTATAAAATATATACCTACGTATTTGTGCAATTGCTTGGAGATTATCATTAGACATATACGTTATATATACGTTGACTTAGCAATAAAATAGACAAGAAAACAGGTATTCAGCTAGGTACTTACCTATACATGAACATAATTAATGAGATCTTCGGTCGCGTCTCTACATTGAATAAAAAATTGATAACTAAGAGCCTATCCATTTTATTATAATAGTGTGTTTGAATGGAAAACACGATTTGGAAAAAAGTGTCTCCCTAACTTTATCGTCATACACAATTTTCACAATATTATAAAATATATCGTAATAATTAAAGGTATATGGTAGTTTAGTATTTTTTGCCAAAAAATACCAAGAGGTCCACCCTACTGTTTTTCGCTTCAAGCTATGACTTAGTGGACCGATTTTGATCAAACCCTAATAAGTTACATAATTACCATCCTATTTGTATTTTTTCAAATCGCACGTATCAAAAGCTCATTTAGCTTTAGATTTTACACACTATAAGAAACCTACCTATAACGATTATTGTAAAATAGCAGAGACAAGTATTACGTAAAAACTTGAACAATTAGAGTCATCTATGACGACACTGCGACATAAAGATAGAAGTAGGTAGATCTCGTACCTATTAGTAAGTTGTACGCATTCCTTGGCCTACTTTAACCTCGTGACAGGCGCATCTGTCGACCAAATTAGAATCACAACAAAGAAAATATAAATTATAAAGTACACGATCCTCGATAACTCGTGGAATCACTGGCGCAGTGGTGAGCGATGCAGAGGATCTTTTAAATGAGACGGAGATTCAAAGTTCGTCACCAGGCAGGGTCAATTAGGAATTGATAATTTCTATATTGGCTTGGGTACATGCATTATGGGAATATCCGTGCCACCAAGCAATTAAGCGTTCCGTTCCGATGTAAATAACACACTACCATAGCCCATACGTGGTCCATACCGAATTAACTCGTCTTCACATAACTGCAAACCTATACCTTGGTTTGTATCATCACCTTCCCAGGTAATATCGTATTCAAACTATTCAAAACCTAACTTATCACCGATTTAATAATCCAACTTAAGTATATCAATGCCCTATAGCTAATGCACAATAAGTATCATCATCAAAATTCATATAATATTACTGACATTATATAATTGTAGCTCTATCTTGATTTAATACTGAAACATAAACCTATATTATGAAGTTATTGTTACGAATAATGTGAAAGACGTAAGTAGGTAGACTTGTACTGTTGATAGAATATTGACAGATCTTCCAAGAAAGGTAGAGAAAAACGACTCTAAATTGCAGCCAAATTATGACCCTTCGTTAAATGAGCATTTTCTGACAATAATTTACATCAACTTATTCTTCGATTATGCTTTCGACATTATAATTTTGGTTGAAATTTATATAACTCCATTGAAAAGGCGATGCATCATTAAGGGAAACTTAATTTCAGAACTCGTCTCATTCAATTATAAAAGATTTTAAGTATGAAGGCGTGAACCAATATGTATAATTTTTGGCAAAGTTTACGCATTTTACATGTTAGGTGATCGAACTTACGCAACACGGAAAGGTCGCCGATGCAGGGTTATGTAAAGACGTGTTCCATTGCACTTACGACATACGAGGCACATTTTAACGTTTATTAAATTCAGTTACACTTCAATGTCGTGACCGTGATAGACTTCGTGTTTTCGTTAGGTACATGACCTGCGGCCCGAGGGTCGTCTGCCATTAACGAACCTCTAAACATATAGGCAACTGCAACTGATCGTGTGAATTGTTATTCATTTATTTATCTTGCTATTGATTGTGTTACGTGAGGCCGAAGTAGCCTTGTCTTACCTACCAATTGTATATGTGCCGAGTGCAAATTGTTTTAGATGACATGAACCGACTGATTTATCCTTGGTAGCTCAACCCACCGGGAGGTAGAGAGTAGTATATTCCTTGACCGGGAGACTATTTCAAGTTTCTGTTGTATGTATGTAGATAATTAGGTACTTGACAGGTTTATGGTTAGTATAGCAAAAAAACTGTCAAAACTTGAAGTCCGCATGCCAGCCTACGTGCACACTGAATGAAAAACTGTTTACTACGATTTAATACATATATACATTTTTACAACAATCGTCGGCGCCACAGATCACAACGTGATCTGTGGTCGGCGCCATCGTCAACCGAGAGAGGTTCACAGCTGGACATAGTCTTGACTTCCACACGCTGCGGTCTTGCGCTCCAGTGCTAACGCTGTGCTTTCCTGTGCGTGGTTTTCATCCCAGCACCTTGGGAACCCAATGTCTATCAGATCTTAGAACTACTCCTCACTATGCCATTGAGCTGGAGTAACCAACATAATAATATGTCGATTACTAAACTTTAGTTCTTCTCCCCTTAGTACTCATTTCAGATTTGTAGAATACATCGTTATCGACTTAAGGCTGTTGCGGTAAGCCCGGCCGAGTTTTCCAGTGTCGCATCTTTACAAACGTAATGATTTTAACAAATTTCGAAATGACAGGTTAGGTGGCTTTTCAAATGGACCATTATTCTAATTTATATGCAATTGGTCCATCGTAAGATCGTTAGCCGGTTGCCAGAGGTCAAATGCCATTTGAGCCACGCGATAAAAACTGGTATAAGGTTGTGGTTTTAGGTAGTTACTTATGAACTGTCTCATTAAAACCCACTTGCACAAGGATTCTTAAATAGATTTATTCAATTTTTTTTTAATGCTGACACTTTTTGGCAACTGCAATATCATTGCAGTATTATGCTTTGGCCAAAAAGTCTCAGTATTACAAAAAACTAAGTAAATCCGTTTTTAAACGTCCTTGTGCAAGCGGCCTTAAATGTTAATGGCCGTGGTGGGTATTTGGGTAAGAAGCATTGATCACGCGTGATTTGCTTGGTCGCGGGTTCAAATTTGGTCAGTTCCTTTACAAAGATTACATTTAGTGGTCTTCCCATCGTACGTCGTATCCTGAGAGTCGTGATCCCTTTCTATTACGAGTACCTAACCATACGGTAAATGTCAGGAGATTTTGTGAGATCTTTTTTGTATAAACTAATAAAAAAATAAACTTGATTAACTATGACTTCAGCTTCTTATTCTGCTACCAAGATGCATTTCGGTTGATAAATGGTGTAAAAAATTATTTGAAATTAAAGTTTGACAGCTATTTGCTGGACAGTTTCTAGTACCACAGAATAGGTAATCTTTTACAACGTATCTCGCCTCTCGAAAATATTATGAGTAGTATGAGAAGTTCTCTTTCTTTTTGAGTTTGCCTGGTATACCTAGGTGCCCATTCTTATTTGGGCCCTCTCAGATGTCGCTACTACTAGCTACCTACTGGCTTAAGTACTTAAAAATGTTTCTTTACTTTCAGGACCAAAGGAATTCTTCTACCGTGGACACAACTACTTCTACAGTGGGCACGTGCCCGAGCTAGCGAACAGGAAGGTTGACTGGCTGGACGGCCGCAACATCTGCCGCGAGTACTGCATGGACCTGGTCTCCATGGAGACGCAGGAGGAAAATAATCTGATCTTCAAACTTATCCAGCAAAGTAAGTTTTAACCCTTTATACTTCTGACTCTTCCTCTTCTTTCTACTGGGCTGGTTTCCACACTTAAACCTATAGTTGGAGGTCTGTTGTACGTGAGTTGCCCCTCCCCGCTGGAGTTTTCACTCCAGCCACCCGAGCTCGCTCCAGAAGCCTAGAAGACCGCCCAGGTTGTCTAGGACCTTTCGTAGCGAGGTTGGGGATGCAATACTTCTGACTTACCTAACGAAGCTCAAATAAATCAGTGGAAACGCTCTCTCGCTACTTTTGCAACGACAAAGCATTGTAAAAGCCGAGAGAGATATAACTATTATGTACTAGATGATGCCCGCGACTTCATCCGCGTGGATTAAGCTTTTTTTAGTCCCGCGGAAACTCTTTAATTTTCCAGAATAAAATGTAGGTAGTCTATGTGTCAAATCAGGTTATAACCTATCTGAATCTCTATTCTAATTCCAGCTAAATTGAGTTGGAAATTAATCACTTAATTTTGCTAATCGTCACACAAAAAATCCCTTCGAAATGTGGTTTACCCCTGTAATTAATTATGAACCTGTGATGTAACGTAACGGTTAATGTTTAAATTAAATGACTGGAAATTATCCATGACTTAACCTTTCTCAATCGGAAAGGATACAACTTTAAATTTCAAGTTTCATGGAGACACCACAACCCTTTACAAACCGTACTTTTTCTCAACTTTCCTAGCTTATCTTTAAAGATTTCAATATTCTACCCATTTATTTTTGTCTCGTTTAATTACAGACGATGTTCCATACATCTGGACCTCCGGTCGTCTGTGTGACTTCAAGGGATGCGAATCGCGTAGGGACCTCGAGCCCAAGAATATCCTGGGTTGGTTCTGGTCCGCTAACCGTGAAAAGATAGGACCCACTAATCAGGTTAGCGCTATTTTATTTTGATCCGGAGGGAGCTGATTTATCTCGGTTAGCGCCTGGAACACATAAAACAACGCAACACGGACTCAACTTGTATAAAAGCATACATTGCGAATATGATGTATCTTCATATATATATTTCCAAAAGCTCTACTTACGCTGATCAATCCCAAGACATTTCAAAGCAATAATGAAGTCTAGGTTAGAACGCGCTTGCCTAGAAGATACCTACTCACTCTTGCCTTGAAGGTACTTAAGTTATATATGGCAGGAAACACGTGCGCTGGGAGGGTATTCCACACTCTAGCGGTTTTTATCAGAAACGTCGAGCAAAAACGCTTCGTGCGAGCAGATTGGACGTCTACCACATAAGGGTGCCAACGCTGACGGTTTCTCACTGTTCTGTGGTAGAACGGAGAAGGAACGAGGTTGTGAAGTTCCTGAGGCACACCCCCATGGTATATCCGATAAAAACCGATAAGCAGGCTACATTGCGTCGACATTCTCAAGTTCACGCGGCGCTGCCGTTCGATGCGTTCTGTTTCGTTACAAATAGCACTTAGATCTGATGATAGTACTCGTTACCTTATGTGGTAGGTACTAGATACTAGATAGTCTAAATCATAAGCTACCCATAACCAGTTGCGGAGGTGAGATTGCCATCGCTCTGTGACAACTTTAGTTTTATGCAGACAACAAGACATAGTGTCTCGACTAACTGTACGAGTTTACGTTTTGATAATTCAAAACCTGAATATTCAGCTGACCCTTCAAATGGCCTTTGCAACAACGCTGACAGTACAGTACTTGTGGCTTCAGCTAATTCAGAGTTCTTGTAGCAGCAACCGACTTCAATGTAAGAGGAATTTAGTAAGCCCACCGCTGTAGATTAACTGCTGCTGGAAGACTATCAGCTCTAAATGGGTGTAACTCTCTTACAGAACGGTTACAGTACAGTACGGTTAATAAATCTAGCCAGTAACAACAAAAGAGACTAAATAGCAATATCATAATCAAAAACCCCTCATTTTTTTCCAGATTCAGAACGGCTGGGGCTACAACCCTTGGTCGCAGACTGGACACAAGAAGCAGCGTCAACCCGACAACGCCGAGTTTGACATCAACGGAACCACCGAGTCCTGTCTTTCCATCCTCAACAATGTGTACAACGATGGCATCGCGTGGCACGACGTTGCTTGCTACCACGAGAAACCGGTCGTGTGCGAGGACTCTGAAGAGCTTTTGAACTATGTGGCCAGCACCAACCCTGGCATCCGTCTGTGATTAACCCAATCTCAGTATAAGTAATTTTTTAATCTCCTTTAAATCATAATACCAATGATGGTACAAATAGCTACCTTTACACTTGTATTTCTGGTTCGCTAGGTTTCTAACTAATAAACACTTGACTCAATTTTACAATTTATCTAAATAGGTAGCCACATAGTAGGTATTAAACGCGCGCTAACTATTTTTAGTTATAGTTTTAAATGACACTTTCATTATATGAAGGAGCTTTTAAGGAGGGTACTTTCATTAAGTAATTACGACAGCGTAACGTTTAATTAAAGGGTTATAAATTAACGATTTTAAATAAGTGCAATCTTTATACCCCACTACGGCGAAGCAAAAAGGAGGGTTATAATTTTGACCGGTAGGTTTGTATCTATTTAAAGAAAGTGTTGTGCAAGTGTTAATGTGGCTTTAATTCCTCTGAAGTTAACAGTTTAATAAATCGAGAGCACCATAATACTATTTTATATCAAGCACTTTCTGAGGACTTGCCATACTGCCCATATGTAGCGATCTCTTTCACACGCACTGCCTTTTCCGTCGTACAATCTATGTACAGATAACATATTAATTAGGCTAAGTAAGTTAGTAATATTATTTACATAAGGGAAGATTTCCATTTGTATATAAAAATAAAAACCTAAAAAATTAAATTTATTGTTTTATTTCCATTAAGTACCAACACGGTCATTCGCGAAGCGAAGAATGCACTGTGAAGGGCCAATAGTAGTCCCTATATGCGACGTATTGCCTGAAGAAACTTACCGAAACTTACATGTGATGCAAGTTATTGGTAGGTACTGTAACGATCATGATCCTGGATATTTTTCATTTCAGATTGCGACAAATCTTTTACATAATCGCACAGCAAGAAGCGCTCCTCTCCAGTCTCACGCAGATGGTCGCCCATGTTGCGCGGCGACAAACGGAACTACAGCTTTAATGGGACGAGATTTGGAGCCCGCTTCCTCCCTTCAGCGCCTAATCGTAAAATTGCTCTGATGGTGCCCAAACTAAGTTTTCGACTAAGAATGGGAACGTATTACAGCCGCCATGATAAAATGTACCTAGGACCTAGGTACCTATATCATCAATAAAATGTTCCTAGGTGTATATCATCAACTGTAAATATTATTTTGAATCGATACAATATTCTAATTGATGCAGAAAAAACGTGTTAAATCCATACTAATATTATAAATGCGAAAGTGTGTCTGTCAGATACACTTTAACATTCTGTCTGCTAGTCTGTTACAGCCTACATCGTAGGTAACGGCCCATTCTGTGGTTTCAACCAATTTTGATGAAGTTTGGTATAGAGATTGAGGTTATAGCTTTATAGAGATATATAGGTTGTATCCCGGGGAAGGACATAGGCTACTTTTTATCCTGAAAAATTAAGGAGTTCCCGCGGGAATCAAATAACTGAATCCACGCGGACGAATCCGCGGGCATTATCTAGTTTATTATATGCAAAGACATTTTCTTAGAACAAGCAGTAATTTTAAAGAGGCAGTTGGTTAATATTATATATTTAGTGGCCATTGGCCGTCCTATTCTCAGTTCTAAGCGTTAAACGTGCCAATTTGCGCTAGATGGCACCTGCGTGTGGCGTGTGCCTATGGTTGCCTTATACGCCTTGTAAATTGATAGAGCAAAAGCGCCAATGAGTGAAGCGATTCGTAATACACTCTAAAAAAAATTAAATAAGTATCATTATTATTTTGATATATTTTTAAAAATTGATTTCGTATCAAATTTGGTGTTTTCGATCGTTATTTTTAAGAATAATTCATCAAGGCAGGTACGTACTTGGTACTTTTATTCATAAAAATGACGATGTTGTACTCATATCATGAAACCACAACCTGCCATTCGGTAAAACTAAAATTTATACGATACATATCGCTGTGGCATTCATTAGGTAGGTATGCTTGGCTTGAGTGTAGGTTTTTTATTCAATCACAGTGTTCTGCCAATTCCAGGTCTGCTCTTAATAAGAGCAGACCCGGAATAAGAGCCTCTTATAACAAACTACTTGTTCGACATACATACCATCCAGATTCCACAGGCTTTAACGATTTTGATGAGATCGGTTGTCAAATACAAGACGTTTTTTTAAAAATTTAAACGATCGATCTTGGCCATAGCATAATTACATCATGCTTACTGTGCAATAGAATGATTCTCTGGAGTCTGGACTCAGATTAAGTAACACTTGAACGTCGTCGTAGTCGTCGTCAACCGATAGACACGGCTCCCGGCGACTCGCTTGATGTTGTCCGTCCACCTCGTATGTAGGACTCCTAAACAAAGTACAAATACAAATTTATTATTATAAGACATTTTTTTTTTAACTGTAGATGGCGGCGCGGCGCCTCGGCTCGGACGTCTGGCCGCTGCTGGCGTTTCCATCGTTATCTACTTTTTTAAGCTCTTACTCGTAATATTATTTGCTTTAATTTTCCTGTGTCGCTCTCGCGTATTTTGTGTTTATCCAATATTATGGTAAGCATTTAGGTTTCAAAAATTCGAGACTAGGTACTTTATTAACGTAAAAAAAAAGTGAAACATCGATTTCTATACAATATCGTACCGGAACACTAAATCGCTTGGTGGTATGTCATTACCGGTAGAGTGCCCACCTATCCAAAGCTTCCCACCGTAGCTAGTTACCTATCCAAAATCTTGCCCATCTACTATTTATTTCGAGTTAGTAATATTTTATCATTCCAATATAGCCATTTAAAGAGAGCAAAGCTGTTGGAAGTTTATAACGCGTCGCAATTGGATCGTGGGGGTCACGTAAAGGTGACAACGCTACCTACGTCCGTAGTCCGTAGGTACGTACAGAGATGGGAGGTTGACGTAGAGGTGGCTATAGACACGATTTAGGGTTGTCATATTATGACTGTTCTACTTTAGTTCTTCCTAGGCACAGAAAACAACACCTAATAGCTACCTACTTAAAATACATTTGTCTAAAATATAGGTTAGCAGTTACTATACTTTTTAACCCTTTTCCAACAGAGCGAAAAGCTTATTGAGCTTAGGTAGGTACATGTTGCTACTACAAATGACATAATAGACCAATGGATTTAAACTATGTATACCGACCTTTAAGTCCCTAGAACATTTCCTATCGGATGTCCGGGTCCCCTGAGTTAGGCTTTAGCCTACGGGCTAGAGCCTAACTCAGGGGAAATACCTTCCTCCTCCTCCTCCTGGAGGGGGAATCCTTAGGGGGGATTGGGGCGTGTTCGCAATTAGAGAGTAAGCAGGGTTTACTTAGGTACCTGAGGTACTACAACAGGCTAAGTAAGAGTTTTTTACGTAGGTATTCGATCGCTATTAAATAAGGCATTAATACCTATAGGTAAGTGGAATTAATCGAGCGCCAACTTAACAATTCCATACAACGTTGATGTTCACGCGATGGAAGCCTGCCACTAATTAGGCACTCTTCCTCCAAATAATTAGTCATCAGATTACAAAAGCGAGAAGTGATAAACTGGAATTAAGAATTTTATTGAGAAGCATTTCAAATCCGAATGGTACCTATGGCCCAGGCAGGTAGCTATTTATTTTTATTCTAATCCCATTTGTTTACTTAGATTAGGTATAATAGGTAGGTCCTATGGTCGTTCATCCGTACGATTTTGTCACGGCAGTTTTTCAGTTCCTATATTCGCTTCAAAATATGTAAGTACTAAGTAGATACCTATTCTGAATATCTTTACGTTTTATTGGAAAAGTCGATTATTTAGGATTACCTTCATAATCCGTATGTCAGTGGGTTGGATAATGTAATTCAGTTTTAGGTAAATTACAGAAAATGAGCAACAAACAACAGTCAATCTTCTGAATTCGTTATTGGCTAACTTCCGTAAACAACCGAGATGACATCACAATCACTTTTGAACCTCTGCAAGCACCTCGGTAGTAGACAGTTCTACCATAAAGTCATAATAATAGTTAGTAGGAAGCATTCTGTGCCGATATTTGGATGGTGGTAGAGTCAAAATAATGACGTAGCATCTTAGACCATTTACGACCGTAGCATAGGTTCGAGAGCGAGACACCTGTATGTCCTATTGGAAATAAACAAATTGAGTATTAAGATGGTATGGAGGCACGCAGCTCCTATTTGTTAGATAGTTTTCGTATGACATACCTACCTACTTATCTATCTATAGCCACTGAATACGCGTGCAGGTGTGCACAGTGCTTACCTATTAAAATGTGCAATGACAAGAAGAGGTGGGTGGGAAATTGGCAGCCCTAAGCCTCGTTGGCGTGCTGATGTCAGCGGCTCTCCCGACGGCGGCGGCGGCGGCGGGCGCACGCACGGAATGCAGCGCGCGGTGCGGGGCGCGGGCGCGGCGGCTGCTGCCGCGGCGACGCTGCTTCCCGCGCCCTCGCGCCTCGCGCCTCGCCAGTCCGACGCGCGCCACCACGCAAGACTGTTGTTCGAGCAGAGCGCCCAGCCGCCGCCGCCGCAGCCTGCACAGGTATGTACTCATACGACCTTCCTTGTAACATTCAAACCCGTACTTTGTAAGACGAGGACCCATCGGCGGCCGGGCGGCAACCATTGTCACCCGGACCCCGGTAAACAGAAATAGCCGAACCGATAGCAGTGAGGTGGCTTCCTCCTCCTCGAAACCGACAAATATTTGCCAAATGAGATTCCCTTGCCGGTCAACGCTTCTGTGGTTTTATCAGTGTTACATATTTATTATTTGTCGGCGCGGTGTTCTGAGGTCAGTGCGCGTGCGAGGGGAAATACGCCTTATCGCGAGAGTCATAAAGTCGTAGCGATTGTTAGCTGTCGACCTCGAGCTCTGCTGTCTTTGCTCTGCTCTTGCGTCGTTCCTATTTACTATAGGTATGAGTGTGGTATGAGATATCAATGTACTCATTCGTATCTCATACTCGTAATCATACCTAACATATAGGTAGGTGCATTCCGCGCAACTGTTGTAAGACGATGTAGATTTGACGTTGCAAATTGAAATTAACGACTAGCAGCAGGCATGACGCGTTGTTGGGCTCAACCACATTCACATGTAACATTCGTTATATTAATGTTAGTATTGTTGATTTTCTGTTTGTCATAAAGATAAATAATCGATAACATATTATTTTTCTTATGTATAAGTACCTACCTATACAAACTTAGTGTGAAGCAGTCGTCAACGCCGTTCAAATGTCGAATGATTATAATATTAGTCGAGTGGTATGTGGAAACGTGACCTACCCATATAAGCTTGTTAACTGTGGAGTATTCTAATGTAACAGTTGTCGTTTATCACACTGTTGTGGACTTTAACGCCACGTGACTGCAAAAGCATCTTGCTCTGCCAATAACAATGGTTTCTCAAATAATCGTATTTTATAGTTTTCTAACATTGCGTGTAGATTTATCAAGGGATTGACGCTCGTCCGTCCGGTGTTGTCTTCGCAAGCACTGAGTTGTGCGTGTACAGTGTTATACATAGACCCGTAAGCCATCTTCGCCCTTATATCCCTAGTAAAACGACTAGAAGTCGCGTGTCATCGCAGATCTACCTAGCGTACCCTCGACGCAGTATCGTTTAAACAGCTCTCGGCCTCGTTATATTCAATTGACGCTAAACTCGAACTAATACTCGAGCACATTAGGAGCAGAACTGCCTGACCGTGTTGGGGAGTTAAGAGTGTTACGGAACGGTGGTAGGATTGAGATCCCCGTCGCCCAAAAGAGTGAAATAAGGGGTGGGTGAGCCGGGGTGGTGTTCCCGGTAGGTCCGCAAGAGTGAAGTACATTATACCTCAATGGGTCGACCCCGGTCTCACAACTAGGATTTGCTAAATCTGCTGCCTTTAGACGGAGGCCGTTGAAAAATAAATCTCCTATTTAAAAGTTTGCAATGTTATAGTGAGACGGAACGAAGTGCTATTTGCTAGTGAAAAACTCTTCCCTTGGCTTTGCCTGCCCATTTTATCAAACAAGAAAACTAGCTTACCTCCGTAAGCTCCGTTTTAGGTTTTTCAGAATTACAAACAAAGTTTGTTGAACAACTTTCATATTCTTTAGGGGCGATTTGTGATTAGGATTAATAAATCACAATTAAGAGTCCACGAAAATGGTATACCTACCTAGGTAAAATACGCATCATAACTTTATATAACAGACTAGATGATTCCCGCGACTTCGTCTGCGTGGATTTATGTTTTTTGATTCCCGCGAGAACTCTTCAATTTTCCGGGATAAAAAGTTGCATATGTCCTTCCCCGGGATACAACCTATCCCTGTACCAAATTTCATCAAAATCGGTTGAACAGAAGGGCCGTGAAAGCGTAGCAGACAGACAGACAGACAGACAGACACACTTTCGCATTTATAATATTAGTATGGATAGTATGGATAATACTTTCAGCTCTCTTATTTTTTCATCCTATTAAGAAGAACAGCTCAACTTCATCGACCGTAACATTTCGGTGAAACCATTCAACTTGAAGCACGTATCGAGCAGAACTCGTATCGTACCAACACACCTAATTAGCGCGTCTTTCACATACCTACCTATACCTACATCAAAAAGTGCCTCAGGTTCCTAACAAACGGTTGGATCTGTGCTATGGGTTCGATATACCTAGGTAGGTAGGGATATTCTAAGAAGAATATCCCTGTCGGCTGTCACATAGAGTTAGAGCAAAATGTGAACCATTCGCCCTTTGATCATCTAATACAGACGTTTTAATAATTGAATTAGGTAACTACTAACTACGTATTGATTTTTAGTCTAACGAAATATTTTTAGCTTTTCAGGACGGATAACATAATATTCTGTGAGCTAATTAAAAACCATTCTATTGAGATATCGTCCTGGTAGATTCAGTCTAATATTTAATTATTTTAGTCGGATGTTTTTCATTTTTTCTGCATCGCCCACGCTTCATCGTTATGCAAGCCATTCGCAAAAATATGGAAGGCCTAGAATCTAGATAGTGTTTAATATCGGCGCAGGCCGCAGACGAGCTCTCGGGCTCACGCCAATACCATACCGAGGAACGCCCCTGACACACCTTATAAATTGTGTGGCACACACACGTGCTTTGTTTTAAACAACAAAGTACTTAGGTAGGTACGTAGGTAATCGATTACGATTTTCATTCCATATAGAACTTTTCATGAATCAAACATTACAAGCACTGACTTACTAGTAGATTTATTGACGGATCTTTGATTTACTAGCACATGCAAAAGAGATTTTAGATTAGAAAACAGATTTTTTCAGTCCTGTTAAAATAATATGTATTTTCAGTTTTAAAATATTACTGTCAACATCAACATGCGAAACAAAAAATAAAACAAATTATAATTAATAAGCTGTGGAACAAGTTCTGGTGAATATGCAAAACATGTCAGAAGTTCAGAACTTAGGCGGAGTCACTGATTCAGCATATTTCGTAACTAAGCACGCCTGACCTGCCAGATATTCCGGAACATCTGAAGAATAAAGATCTATCTAATGATGAACTAAATGGCTTGTCTAGATAAAAAGAAGTTTGTATAAATAGTGATATGATGAAATTAATACTTGATATTTAAAAAAAACGAAATTACCGTTTTGAATTTTGACAATATTTTCAGTGGCCAAATAGGAAATGAAGCTAAAAGATTTAAAATATATATTGCATTGGCCGATATTAATTAAACGGCCTTAATTTTCGTTTTGAATTGCCAAGGATATTTTTTCCTTCCGGAAGAGTGCCAAAAACCCGAGCAAGGACATATCGCGAGCAAGATTACGTAAATTGTCGTCTACCTCGGCAGCATTCACACAAGAGCATGGTTAAAAGCCGGTTCGAAACTACACTGCGGTGAAGCCATCATATAATATATGACTTTGCAAAGAGAGACTGGCTGCAGAATTTGGATCCATGAGTCTACTTATACCTATTGTATTTATATCTGTGCTTTTGAAATTGGGTCTATTTTTACTGTTAACTATTGTTTGCTCCTTAGATAAGAACATTTGCTGGTTGATCCTACGAAAATCATAGTATATCAGGATAGGTAAACATTTGAGAAAGAAGATAATAAAAGAATCTGCGATATTCCTCTTTTTTAAAGTTCGACAGAAATTGATGAGAGAGGGGATGAAATTTTACGTCTACGTCATAAAGGTGTCAAACCAACAAGATCCAACCAAGATCATCAAACCTCTACGTAAAGGTGTCGACTGACAATAATTATTGTTGAATGGTCCATAGCTGGCGAAGAAGAACTGCTTCATGTTCATATATGAGTAAAACAGAAACACCACTCGCAAGACTGACCAAGTGCGTGTATAAGACAGTCTAGAAAACTGAATTATTGTCATTGCTAACAATTGCAAGGCGAAAGCAACTGTGATTGTGATTTGTGGTACACCGATGTTAGACATTCAAGCAAATGTACCTACACAAACAATAAATTATTATCCTTTATGAAAATGAGCAAAAATTTTTTTTGATTTTTGCTAAAATAGTCAAACCAAATAATGTAAGGGAGAATTAATAACATTTATTCACGTGCCATTATTTGTGACAAGTATCTACTTAAACACAACGATAATAATTCAAGATTTTTCACCGGATATTAGGTATCTAGTTATACTAATATTGTAAATGCGAAAGTTTGAATGGTTGGATGGATGTTTGTTACTCAATCACGCCAAAACGGCTGAACGGATGTGGATGTTTGGCACAGAGATAGATTATAGTCTGGAATAATAGGCTATTTTTTATCCCAGAAAATTAAAGTTTCTACGAGTACCAAAAAATCTCGATTCATACGGGCGAAGTCGGGGGCTACAGCTAGTATTATGTTATCGTGAAAAAGTTTAGACTGATGATGATAATCAGTACCGTAATAGATTGTGATAGCGTCGAAAATGATAATACCTAGCACTCAGCTAGCACAGCAAGCTAAACTCTGTGAAGTACTATACATATATGTCACCGTAAGATTGTAAAAACCGTTAGATTATAATCTAACTCGCGAAATTGTAAACTGTCGAATGATTACAATATAAGGGATTATTTTTCGGTTGATTGTAATCTGTTAGGTTTATTGACTCGTGCGGCCGGGCACTACTTCATTATTTATGTCGAACCCTAACCTAACCTACAAGAAAGAGACAAGAAAACGTAAATACAATGAATATTTCAAAAATTGACACTTAAAACATTGAACGGTTCACAATCTTCCGACTGTTTACAATCTATCGAAAAAAAAGCGTTAGATTACAATCTTACGGTGACATATGCATAGTTATTAGTTAGGTATGTCATAATGACGATTGTGTATTATCTTTTACTTTGCATCATATAATCGGACGTAGAAATGGCTGATTCGGCTCGTTATCTTCAATAGCCCTTGAGCCTGGCCCTGACAATATTGGTGTTCAGTCGCTACAGATTTCTGTCCGTTGATGCAACTGAATTGAAGCTTTATTACTTTCACATAAAGGCGGACGCGGCAGCAGATGACGAATGTGGAAAACCGGGTGTGATGGCGCTCTTTGGGAAAGGCCTATGTTCAGTAGTGGACGTCCGCTGACTGAAATGATGATGATGATGATAGGCCGCGCATTGAGTCTTGTCCATGTTATGATTTTTTATTACAATCAATTTCAATCCTATGTTAAAGTATATAAAGCCGAGTTTAAGTTGTCATCAAAATCAATCAGCTCCACCTCCACTCCGTGTGTACTCCGTCCTTCTTGCTGATAAGATCGGCTGCACACTAGTCAAATGTCGTGCTAAGTTACTTCTTCAAAGTGGTAATTTCTGGTACGTTTACATGGTAGCGTGCAGAAAAGGACGGTTAACTTTACTGTGAACGCAAGCACGCGGAGACACGAACGTTAAACTACCAATTAACTTTTTTATTTCAAGGGTAGAGTTAATTATTTTGTGATTCTTGTGGTTATTTTTTTCCGGTAACGTGAAGGCACCGTAGCCCTTAGTTGGCTTAATACGTAGGAGCAAAGTGTAGCCGTCGAAGTTGGGATCTTCATACATTTTAAAACTTGTATGTCTATATCTATCCAAAGCAACCGAGTGCATAGTAATGCGAATCGTAAGCTACAATTCGCGAATACATCTGTAGAGTTCCGCGCAAACACAGTGCAAACTACTTACTCGATCGCGTTAAACTTAACTACCATTTGTATGGAATTTATCAAGCGCTTGACAATTCCATACAAATCGTAGTTAACGAATGGCACAATCGAAAGTAAAGAACAACTCCCACTAGGCACTCTGGTAATTTTGGGTTAAGTACATTGTGCCTTCTAGGAGTCTAGTTCCTATATTAATTTCTGGATAGCACAGACGCACCTGCATTATAGACGGTCGAATAATTCGTGGTGGACTGTGGAGAGATGATTGTGGTCCCATCGGTAGTATGCGCCGGCAGCTGCCACGCAGCTGGCGTACGTGCTGCATGCCATAGAATTCTTAATAGCTTATATATAGATGTTATAGGAGCTGTCTGAGATGCAGCGAAAGATGAGTAGGTACGTGTTAAAAACGGAGCGGCTGTATTTCCATAGCTTTCAAAGTTTAATTGGGATTGTTTTGAATTGAACAGATATAAATAGGTCTACTTAGTTAAGAACTTTGTTAATATCAATTACTTTTCAAACGACTTTAAAAAAAGGAGTAGGTTCTCAATTAGGCGCGTATCTTCTTTTTCTTTTATTATGTGACTGGTTGTTGAATATTGCCGTTTTATCCCGGTATTAAAGACAGTGCCGGATGCCATTTCTGATAACTTATTTAAAATTCTGTGCTGCATGCTCTTGTTCGTTTTACAAGTCAGAGTCTTGCACAAGTGGGCGCTCCATATCTGTATTACGTAGAACGTGCAATGCCCTTACTGTAGCCCGCGGTCCGACCTCGTCTCGACCTAACAGTGGACGTTGAAACATACGAGTACCGATTAATTACGAACAATACGAACAAATTCTAACGAAAACCTCTATTGTTGCTTTGTTTTTGTTTTTATTTTTCTTAACACTTTGCTAAGATAGATTAATTTTCACATCGCAGCGTGACGGTCGGTTGGTCACTATTAAACTTTACTTAGTTGATATAATAAATGTCGTTCTCTATAATCTTTTAATCCAAAAGTCCTGACTCACGCAATGGCTGACTCATTAACGCCCTTTGAACCTAGTAAGCTGAAATATTGAAAACCATAGCCTGGTCTGCTTTGTAACTTACCTGTACCTTACTTAGTGCCTGGTCTGGTTTTTTACTTATACTTTACTTAAGAAAATATTTTCAGAAATTCCACCTGTGTGGACCGAAAATTGCTTACTGTAACAATTTGTTAGTAAGAAAGACACTTGCTTAGGTTTGAGTGAGTGCTGTTATTTAAAAAAACCGGCCAAGTGCGAGTCGGACTCGCGCACCGAGGGTTCCGTACAAACATGTAGTAAATTTTAAATTATTATAAAAACTACTTACTAGATCTCGTTCAAACCAATTTTCGGTGGAAGTTTGCATGGTAATGTACATCATATATTTTTTTTAGTTTTATTATTCTCTTATTTTAGAAGTTACAGGGGGGGGGACACACATTTTACCACTTTGGAAGTGTCTCTCGCGCAAACTATTCAGTTTAGAAAAAAATGATATTACAAACCTGAATATCATTTTTGAAGACCTATCCATAGATACCCCACACGTATGGGTTAGATGAAAAAAAACTTTTTGAGTTTCAGTTCTAAGTATGGGGAACCCCAAAATTTATTGTTTTTTTTCTATTTTTGTAAGAAAATCTTAATGCGGTTCACAGATTACATCTACTTACCAAGTTTCAACAGTATAGTTCTTATAGTTTCGGAAAAAAGTGGCTGTGACATACGGACGGACAGACAGACAGACAGACAGACAGACAGACAGACAGACAGACAGACATGACGAATCTATAAGGGTTCCGTTTTTGCCAAATTTGGCTACGGAACCCTAAAAAGCTGCGCACAGTATAACGATGCGTTGCCCTCTTGCTTAGATTTCAGACAATGCTCATATTTATAAAAGACTAGCTGATGCCCGCGACTTCGTCCACGTGGATTGAGGTTTCTTTTGGTTCCCGCGGGAAACAATTTTCAGTTTTCCGGGATAGAAGGTCGCCTGTGTTATTCCAGACTATAATCTCTGTGCCAAATTTCATCCAGATCCGTTCAGCCGTTCTGGCGTGATTTAGTAACAAACATCCATCCATACATCCATCTTAAAATTTCGCATTTATAGACCTGATAGGTATAAGAAGATAATATAGTAATGATCCTAGATGCGCATAGCTTAGCGATGCGTTCTCCTTGCGAATTTCATAAAAGCAGTTCTGAATTCTGATTGGTAATAGAAGGATCTTGAATAAGCGGGAAATTAACCCTGAGGTATTGTTTATAAATTATAGGTCTGACATAATCCAAGGCGTCGCGTCGATAGCGAATCAGGTTAAAGACTGGGGCAGACGTACCGCGTGACGGACAAGTACTCGTATATCCGAGGTGGTGACCAAAAGTTTTACTTTTAAATCATTGAACTGAACCATGGAAATCGCGTAGCTAGGAGACTGCTTCAGTGTTCAGTGTTTCATCCAGTAACCAGTTTCATTTCCATTTACTACAAACTATAGAAATGCCCGCGTCTTCATCCGCGTGGATTTAGGTTTTTTCAAAATCCCATAGGAACTCTTTGTTTTCCCAGGTAAAGAGCCTATGACACTCTCCAGGTCCTGGAAAATACCAATGCAAAAAATAATTTCGATCCGATCCGTTGCGGCGTGATTGAAGGACAAACCATTAACCAACAAAACAAACACACTTTCGCATTTAAAATACCTACCTATTATTGAGATACGATTTTATACGCGATAAGTACGATGTTGCCTCATTGTTGTCGCGTTTGTGTCTACCGAGGCCTTAACATCACTGAAAGGAAATTTCCAAGTAGAAAGAAATATTCACCGATTTGCCCTCGGAAATAGATTCACAGTGCGAACGTCACGAGCAGTGATAAACAAACAGCGCTATACACAAGTGACATAATAATGTTTCTGAGTACTATATACATAGTACTCAGAAACATATGTGAAACGTATATGGTGATGCTAGATGGAAATAAAAAACCGGCCAAGTGCGAGTCGGACTCGCGCACCGAGGGTTCCGTACTCAGGAAGTAGGTATAATTACCTTTGTTAATGAACCGCAAAACTAACTTTGTTTGTAGAGGTTTACTGTTAATATCAAAAAATTACGTTTGTTGTATGGGAGCCCCCCTTTAATATTTACTTTATTGATATTTAATTATTTATTTTGAAAGGTAATATACAAGTTAATATTCTGTGAAAATTTGAACCGTCTACCTGTTACCGTTTTTAATATTGAGCAAAAAAATACGAAAAAAACACGTTTATTGTATGGGGACCCCCCTTAATATATATATTTTTTTATTTTTAGTATTTGTTGTTATAGCGGCAACGGAAATACATCATTTGTGAAAATTTCAGCTTTCTAGCTATCACGGTCTATGAGATACAGCCTGGAGACAGACAGACAGACAGACAGACAGACAGACAGCGGAGTCTTAGTAATAGGGTCCCGTTTTTACCCTTTGGGTACGGAACCCTAAAAAAGCGTGCTATCATTGCTGTTCTTTTGTGCTACGTGCTATATCAACCACCTCTACGGCTAGTACCTACCTTCATACCTAGCTGTAGCTGTAACTGCCAACGCTATTTGGTACACGAGAAAAGTGGTACAATCTTATTAATTAGATGTCTGTAATAGACTAGCCGTAGAGCGTTGATAGCCCAGTGGTTTCGACGTTCAGTCTCCTGTTTGGGTGGTAGGGGGTTCGATCGTGGGACACGCACTCCTAACTTTATTATAACGTCCTAGCGTTTTTTACCAATTTTCCGGGATAAAAAGTAGCCTATGTTCTTCCCCGGCATGTAACATATCTCCGTACATAATATATGAGACGGATCTTGATTTAACTGATTAAATCAATCAGTTAAGATTTAACTGATTGTAAAATCAGTTAAATCTTAACTGATTTAATCAAAATCAGTTAAGTAGTTGGGCCGTGAAAGCGTAGCAGACAGACAGAGATATAGACACACTTTCGCATTTATTATATTAGTATTTAGTACGGATACTGCCTACCCCTACTCTCTTTATATACCTATGTAGGTATGAGTAAACGTTTGATTGATCGTATCAAACTCACATTTGAGAAATTATTTTCAATAGCTAAAATCCGTCTAAAATCTACGTACTATATCAAGAGTGCTTTAGATGTCTACTCCTATATTCTACACTTTTACACAGCGATATCACATAGGTAGTTGATATACATATTCGTGATAACCTGTCATCATTATCGAAGATCACAAAAATCTTTTTCGTCTAGAGCGATGGGTTTAGAGTTTTACACTAAAATCTAAACTATCGAAAAAAAAACGCACCGTGAAAAACATTCACGCTAATTTTATTCTCGCAATTGATATTTCGCGTACGGATTTCACCTACTCCGCACTGCGAATGCGGTGAGCATCATACAACTCCATAAAGCACAAAATTTTCGCTCAGATAGGTATAATTCTTACAGCACCGCGTGAAATATGTATCAGAACAGATATTTTACCACTTCCATACGATTTCTAGTGTTACAGGATTGAGAATAAAAATTCATGTGAATATTTTTTGCAGTGCGAACGGAGCTTTATAGCCAAAGTAGCAATATAGGATTACAGTTTTCACAATAGGTATTATGATGTTGCGTAGCAACTCATACTCGTGTCTCGTAGACTCGTACGTATGAGGCGTGGGCCCTCGTAAATGTGTACGACTTGAGTGTTGAGAGAGTGTTGAGTTTGCTTAGCTAAAATTCAACATCATTAGCTTATATCACTTACGTTGGTTGGTGATAATCACAGACCATTTACTACTCGGTGGTGATAATGTTTATCGAAGATTACTTAAGACTTGTCATTCCAAACAGAATATTTGGCAATACAATAATTTATTTACAGCCTATGAACTCAACACCAGTTACTGGTATAATATGTTCCTGTGCTGTTAGTCTATTCTGTTTTCAACTTTTTTTTTTATTGCGAGAAAGGCTTGCGTTTGACGGCAATCATGCTTATTGCAAAGCAATGATGAGGTCTAGGTTGGAACGCGCTTGTCTAGAAGATGCCTACCTATTCACTCTTTCCTTGAAGGTACTTAAGTTTAAATATATGTGGCAGAAAATGCGTGCGCATGGGAGGCTGTACCTCACTCCAGCGGTTCGTATCAGAAACGTCGAGCAAAAACGCTCGTACATACATTTTATGGGTAAATCTACCAACCTGCACCCACTACTTTTCCAGCCGATATCTATATAATATCTCATCCTCATGGTCATGATAATCTGCAATTCTTATCAAGCATAGATTACATAAGTCGTTTGCCGTGTTGAAATATAAATACAATATCCGGCAAGAAAGATGCACTGTGTATACATAGGTACTAACTTAACAGTAAAGACAGACTTGTTTAACGTAAGCTTGTTCCAGCTTCCTATATATTACGAAAAGAGATCGATTCTGCAGGTGCAATGTAAGTCACCGTAAGATTGTAATCTAACGCTTTTTTTTCGATAGATTGTAAACAGTCGATAGATTGTGAACCGTTCAATGTTTTAAGTGTGAATTTGCACTTAGGTTCTATCGGGTTAGTAAACCTAACAGATTACAATCTACCGAAAAAAAGACGTGTGGCACTCGGAGACTGCCGCGGTAAAGCTATATTGCATAGCATTTTTTATCAACTTGCTATGACTACTTGTGTTGTTGACTTCAAGTTGTTGAAAATATAAAGGCGAAATAATTTTAAAGAATTATGTTTTCAATAGTACGGGTGTCCAAGGGAAAAAAAATCAAAAAACCTCTATTGAGGTTTTTTGATTCCCCTTCGACAACTTCAACAACTTAAAGTCAACAACACAACTAGTCATAGCAACCAAAATCATCTTTTCATAAAAATAGTCTTTTTATTTTCAACAACTTGAAGTCAACAACACAAGTAGTCATAGCAACCAAAGTGTTAGGTTTTTTTTCGTTACGGAATTTCTAGATTCGGTCTCCACGCTCAAGGCCCGCGATAGAAGCTATGCAATAGCTTAATAATCCGTTATATTGTAATCATTCGATAGTTTACAATTTCACGAGTTATATTATAATCTAACGGTTTTTACAATCTTACGGTGACTTATATTTGGTATCTGATTCGTGTTTCAGGAAAAGCGAGGAAAATCCGTTTGGAAAGATCTTCTTTTATTCTACCGTGATAGAAGAATTAACCTGTGGATAATACGTATTCAAACTGAATGGCACTAATCTAACTAGTGAACAAATTGATTGTGTGGATGTGTCCTTACCCTAACTCTTCAATGCGTAATGCAATACGTAGGAAGACAACCGTAGGCAGACGTTTAACCGTCGAAGAAAATTGACCTCTATCGAAAGAGATAGTATGCTTTAGCAAGGTTTATTTTTGCCAACAATTAAATTCGTATGCAGAAGCGTGTTATAATGTGTATGTATTTAGTTTCTGTCTATATTTGTGGCTTTTTGTAGAGTACCTACCTTGAACGTTCAAATATCATCAACGTTCAAAGGACTGCCCCCCGATTGTGTAAGGAAATCGGAAACTTAATCGTTTGTCAATCGAATAATTCGACCCGTTTAAGGAGTTCAGGAGGATGGCTGCATGTCAAATAGCATGTATAAGTTCCACAGTTCGAGTATTAGGTTTTAAGCTGTCAAAGGATTACGATTTGCTTAGACAGTTGGACCTCTGATGTGCTTTCGCCTTAACTCAGCTAAGCGTAATGTAATACGTAGGTAGGGGATCGTAGGCAGACGTTGAACCGCCGAAGAGCCGGGGCGGCCCCCATCATTCCCGGAGGTCTCACGAGGTAGGGACTAGGGGGTTACTTTCCTGCTTCGCTATATACGTACAAGTACAAGGCCGATGTTGCGAGGTCGCTCTTATTTAGCTCTACTCTTCTGACCCGCAATTAGGTCAGCAGATAGCAGACGGGCTCAATTATAAATCATTAAATATTATTACATATCAAACTAAGTGATATAGAGATGAACCTCAATAGTTTACCTAACAGTAATTATTAGGGACCTCTATCCCTATAGATTAACATCAATTAAAAATAAACCATATTGGGATTAGGTAATAATACCTATGTCGATATAGGTACCGCGACGTCAAAATGGACGTTGAAATGGAAATAGAATTATTATGGACTAGCTGATGCCCGCGACTTCGTCCGCGTGGTTTAAGTTTTTTTGAATTCCCACGGGAACTAGCCTATGTCACTCTCCAAGTCCTCAACTATAACCATGCAAAAAATCACGTCGATCCGTTGCACCGTGATTGAAGGACAAACCAACAAACAAACACACTTTCGAATTTATAATATTAGTTAGTTAGTTTTCACAGTCATACTTAATTATTATCCTTAGATTGGTTATTAAGAATGCTGTGGTTATAGCAACTAGTAAGGGCCCCCAGGAAGAGTACTACCTACGAGGGAGCGTTTTTATGTTCGCGGAATGAAGGGTAACGGGTTGAAATAAAAAAACCAAATTATTTTTCCTTTTCAATATATTCACCTGCAAGACGAACACATTTTTCAGATCTTTCAATTAATTTATTTATACCCTCATAAAAAATGTTTTGTCTTTGTCCTCAAAATACGCTGAAACTGCCTCCTTAACTTCATCATCGGTGCTAAATTTTTTACCCCGCAGCTCTTTTTTCATTTTTGGAAAGAGGTAATAATAACTCGGGGCCAGGTCTGGGCTGTAGGGTGGGTGGTTCAAAATATCGAAGCCCACTTTAAGCAGGGCAGGCAACGCAACGCGGCTCCTGTGGACGGGCGCATTGTCGTGCAAAAGCAGCACACCTTTCGTCAATTTTCCCCGTCTTTTCTGTTTAATGGCTTCTTTTAGTCGCTCTAATATTGAAGCGTAGTATTCTCCGGTTATAGAAACACCTTTATCTTTATAATCGATCAATAATATTCCTTCTGAGTCCCAAAAGACCGTTGCCATGAGTTTCCCAGCTGACTGTGACACCTTAAACTTCTTGGGGGGTGCTGTGCCCTTTTTATGCCACTGCATAGAGTCTTGTTTCGACTGAGGTTCATAATGATGAACCCAAGTTTCGTCTCCAGTAACAATTCGACTCAATACACCATCCTTGTCTTCATTGCAGAGGTCCAAAAATGCACGTGAACACTCTACACGTTGTTGTTTTTGCGGCGGCGCGCGTGAGGTGAGCATTCTCGGTACCCATCTTGCGCTGACCTTAATCATTCCAAGATGATCGTGCAGGATTTTAAAAATGGTTGTATCGGATACTCCAACCATTTCTGCGAGTTGTTTCTTCTTTAGTCGAGCATCGTCGAGTACAAGTTTCTCGACTTTTTGGATAAGTTCTGGCGTGGTCACCTCGATGCTCCTGCCCGGCCTCGGGTCGTCTTCAAGGGATTCCCTTCCTTTTTTAAACAAACTGTGCCACTTGTACACCATGGTTTTTCCTGGACAAGAATCACCGTAAACCGATGACATCACATCCATTATGGTCGCAACTGATTTTCCTTGCTTGGTAAGGAACTTTATAACGGCACGATATTCGATTTTTCCATATTTCACTTTTCACTCCTGATTATGTTGCTTGGTTGGCGATAGCTCGAAGACTAATGGTCTAATAACAATGAAATCTCGTATTTATACTAATTATGAGTCACTAAACACGTTACGATCCTAATGAGCCTAATCACCCCCCTCCAACCCTCTCATTCCGCGAACTTAAAACCCTCCTCGTATGTAGCTAAAACTAATAGTTTACAAATCAAGACAGTAAAACACATAGGTACATAGAAGTATCTTCTCAAAATCTAGATTTGTTAATTACTTCGTTAGGTATATATTGAACTTAATTACAAGATTGTGAAAAAAAATTTGTACCATTGAAAGCTCCGAATTTAGAAGGCTTTACATGTGACCACTGGTAAAGAACTATATCTACCAAGGCTCAAGCACTAATCTTTTAAGGCACTGCATTGTATAATTTTTATACGTAGAGATAGTGCGCCTGAAAAAATCTTAATGTACTTGTCAGCGTTCAACGTTCGTTATGACCTCTAACAAGGAACTACGTAGAAGCACCGTCGCCAGCCGTCACCTCTTTGTTGCAGATAGGTTTATTGGACTGTGTATAGGTGCTATAATGTATTTAGGTACTGCACTCTATATGTACTGGAGTTCGTGCGTTTACTGATGACGAAGATTTTTAATATTATTAATATATATATAGCTGCTCGTGCTGATTCATTGATTGATCACCTCTCCTGAACAATTTTGTATGAAAAAATTTTTTTTCACTGACTATTTCGTATAGAGGGGAAAAATTCATGAAGAGGAAAAATACGGAGAGAGCTGATGATTGAGGATTTCGAAGACGGGTGAACAGCACAGCCAGGGTATTGAAGATAGGTGGGGGGTGCTCGACCAAATGTCATTCGAAACTTTATCCAATTGACAGTGAGCTGAAAAAATTTACAAAATGGCGGATTTAAGATGGCCGCCATACATATTTCGTCAGTGTCTATCTCAGAGAGTATAGAAGATGGAAGAGTGGTTTCTTGGCAAAAGATGATCAGGACATGAAGGTCTACTTGATGAACAGGAAAAAAATTCAAGATGGCGGAATTTATTTTTCCATAGAAAATGTATGGCGAATATTGAAGAGGCTACAATTTAGTGTTGAACTATGCAATACTTTGATGCGGTTCCTTTTCAAAATTTGTTCTTAAAGAAGAACTCCATAATTTTTCGGAGAAAAAAATATATGGAGAGCGATGATGATCGAGGGTTTGAAAGATGGGTGAGGAGCACGGCCAAAATTTAATAGGTGTCTATTTCAGAAAGTATACTAGGTGGAAGAGTGGAAGTAGGAAATATGCATGACTTTGATATGGTTTTTTTACAAGATTTGAGAATTGTCGGTTTGCCGTTAGGAAAGCCAAGATGGCGAAATTACATGGCACCCAAAGGTACCCGATCGTCAGCGGTATGATATTGATACTAATCAACTTAGGAAGGTTTCTTTGTGTTTTTACTTCAACGGAGAAACGGAGAACGGAAAAAAAATTCAAAATGGCGGATTTAAGATGGCCGCCATACAAATTTCGGTGCGTGGTCCGCTTTAGCGGGCCACGCACCCACGCGCCCTACTTGTTTACAATATATCTACTCGTACACAAAGAAATCTTAAACTAGTATCTTGAATACAAAGATAAATAAACTTTTGTTAATGCTCCGTGTTACGCTAAAAAGCATTTTTAAGCTTAACGGTCAATGACTCGCTCCGGGTTTTCCGGCATAGTTGTAGGTAACCATGAAAAATAATTTCACCCCATAACTCTTTCCGTCACCGGTAGCTTGTAGAGCGTCCATCTTATGTAGGTATATAGAGAAACAAAAAGAAAATTTGAAAACACATAAAAAATTGTGTCTCTTGCGTTTCTCTACGTTTGACTTCAGGTTAGATCGCCGCGCCGGTCACTAAATGCTTCACTGAATTTCCATCGTCATTCGACGATACCGTTCGCGTTATCAGCAATAGCCTTGCCCAGGGGATTGCTGAAGCCACATCGGACGACCTATTACTGCTTGCGCGTGCGTACACACGCCTTTCTCTTCGCAACTTGCTTGGCTTAGCAAACCGTGGCATCTCGCACGGCTTGGCGACATTCCAACTGGATTCACGTGTCCATCAATTGTTAAAGAATTTAAGTATTGTTCGATTTCAAAGAAGTTCGATTTTTTTTCTATTGAATTACTTTTTCTTTGACGACCTCCCTGGCGCAGTGGTGAGCGCTGTGGTCTTATAGTGGGAGGTCCCGGGTTCGATCCTCGGCAGGGTCATTTATAATTTCAGATTTTTCTCTGATCTGGCCTGGTGGGAGGCTTCGGCCGTAGCTAGTTACCACCCCACCGGCAAAGACGTACCGCCAAGCAATTTAGCGTTCCCGTACCATTGGGGGTATGGGTTTTATATACTTAACTGCCGTACCCCGGCTACCATCTTAAGACTGCACCATCACTTACCATCAGGTGAGATTGCAGTAAAGGGCTAACTTGTAGTGGCGGAAAAATATAAAACGCCAGTTATAAATCGTTACGACTAGTGCTTCCAGCTTGGACGAATTAAACAGCCAGGGCGACCGCGTATCTTTTGCATCAATCATTGATACATCGCAATCACCTTCGATTGGCTGAATTTATGGTATTCTTGCTGCGTCAATGGATTTCGTCCAATAGTGGAAGAGTGTTAACCAATCAGAGGTGATTACGCGGTCGCCCTGCAGGCTTCCAGTTACGATTGAAAAAATGTCACATGATATAAATTTTTATTGAACTGATAATAATAGTTAATGTTAGTTAATTTCCTAGCGCTATGAGGCTTTATATGGAAATAGCAAAAAGGTTAGTCGACATCACAGGAGACCGAAGAGCTGGCAGCTGCGCTACCTCGGACAAAGAATTAGTTTAGCTATTCAAAGGGGGAACGCTGCCAGTATCTTCGGAACCTTGCAAGGACTCCTTTTAATAATATATTTTAGTTTAGTATATTATATTTTTAAGGTTTTTTACAAGTAAATTTTATAATACAAATATACTTATATACTTATATACAATAAAATTTAAAAAAAAAAACTGATAATACTAGGTAGGTAATTGCTGAACAATACCGAGGTCCTTTGAAGATTTTTTGATTAAAGAATTTTACTGTCGTGTTATGGTAATTTACAGGTTATTAAACCCCTTTCTCAGGGCAAGTTTTCGATTTTAATAGAACTTTTGCAGACTGACGCGAAAACAAACAGATGAAGGTGCGGGCAAAAGCTAGATAGTAATAAATACGTAGGTAGCTAGGTACCACTACCCAGGTAGGTAGATTTTCGTATATAGCTCCCAATATTATTTGCAAGTTTTCATAGGCTTTCATGGCTGTTTTCGTGGGACACGAACAGGATTACATTTTCGATTTAATAATACCCGCTCCCCCGTGATGCCGGCAGCAGTCGGCGAACTCGGCGTCACTGAAACGAAAAGAGGTCGGCCATGTTCGCTAGTCGCCAGCCATCGCCAGCCAACACGCGTTGCTTGTGCTATATTCTAGCTACTTGCTGAGTTGCTATGTAGGTACTCCTAGTGCTTCTACTCTATATACTCGGAACTTGCTCGTGACTTTATTCATAGAACTTCAGCTTGTAAGTTGAAGATTTGATAAGACTCTCCTACTTCTCTCATGCCTAGCACATAATACCTATTATGAACTAAGCAGATAATGCCCGCGACGACATTCCCGTGGATTTGGTTTTGAAGAGTCCCGGCTGAGTTTGTTGTGGGCAGGGCGCGTTTGGAACTCTCGTAGCGTAATTGATTATCACCATCACGTTTTATACCTATTTATTTGACGTTTTACAAACCGGTCAAGTGCGAGTCAGACTCGCACACTAAGGGTTCTGTACCACTGCACTATATAAATTATTTTAGTAAATAACTAGCGGTCCGCCTCGGCTTCGCACGGGTAGCACTTGATCAAAATAGTCCATACCCAATAATGGTCAGTCGGCACTGAGACGAACAACTCCACCACGTTCTCAAATTTTGTTCAGCAAACCGCTGTGAACGCTTGGCACTTGAGTCTCCAATACGACGTATTTTCGCTGCCTGGGAACTATGTTTAGAACTAACAACTAAGTTGAGACCTTGATATTTGAGGCTTTTCACAGTCTGTCTACAGCAGTTAGATATTAAAATGTTTTAAAAAATGTTGGTAATGGTAAGTTTTCTTGTACTTATCTATTATGTTTGTCTTGACAAATATGACATAAAAGACAGTCTGAATTAATAGACGCATAGAGGTTTAACGTAAAAAGTTAAATTAGGTGAATTTTTCCGACTTAATTCACATTTTTGCAATTTTCGAAGGGATCTCTAATTTATTTTAAAATAAAAAAGACGTGTGGCACTCGGAGACTGCCGCGGTAAAGCTATTGCATAGCATTTTTTATCAACTTATGTAATTATAATTATTTATTTTATTTATGCAGTATTTTTTTCCTTTGTTTTTCTTTGATATTAATTCAAGTTACTAAAAGTTCAAAGTTCGAAGTACAAGTCATTAAAAGTTCTGCTATTCATCGATAGAGGGCAAAACTAAAAAGTATCACCCCCACAGATCACTCATATACTAGTCCCTGGGGACAGATAGGACAGTGCAAAAGTTGTCGCAAGAAGTGGTGGGACATAATTTATCTGGGTGGGTATTTTTTGTGGCAAATCAATTTAAATTAAATTAAAATTTAATAAAAATAAAAATAATAATCGAAACAAAAAATAATACCTACTGCATTTGTGATAATAATAATAAAATGTATGTAATATAGAGTAGGTACTCACTCATTTTCTTTCACTATTTTTTCGTGACTTTCTTCATTAATAAATGCACTTTGTTTATTCATATTTAAAACACTTTGTACATTGAGTTTTTTTGATTCCCCTTGGACACCCAGATGGAACGAATAACTAGCCTAAGTAACTATTGAAAACATAATTCTTTAAAATTATTTCACCTTTATATTTTCAACAACTTGAAGTCAACAACACAAGTAGTCATAGCAACCAAAATCATCTTTTCATAAAAATAGTCTTTTTATTTTCAACAACTTGAAGTCAACAACACAAGTAGTCATAGCAACCAGTGTTAGGTTTTTTTCGTTACGGAATTTCTGGATTCGGTCTCCACGCCCAAGGCCCGCGATAGAAGCTATGCAATAGCTTAAAATTTAGCCTATGTTATTCGCTGATAAAGTAGCTTTCTATAGGTGAAAGAATTTTTAAAATCGGTTGAGTAGTTTTTGAGTTTATCCATTACAAACAAACAAACAAACAAACAAACAAACAAACAAACAAACAAACAAACAAACAAACAAACAAACAACTAAACAAACAAACAAACAAACAAACAAACAAACAAACAAACAAAAAAAAAAAACAAAAAAACAAACAAACAAATCTTTCCTCTTTATAATATTAGTTTAGACAAGAAAGATGTCATAACAACACGTAATTGATGGCATAACACCACGTAGTTTCTTCTTGCCAAATTTTTGGTCAACGGGAAGTATCCTATAGGTTTTGATATAGGTATCAAGGCGAGTGTCAAAATATACAAGTTAGGTATGCGGTATTAGGTATAAAGTTAAACAGCCTTATCTTTTGACTGCGTTTACTTAGAAGCTTGATATTTTACAGCTCCAAGGGACCTAAGTGTTTTATATTCATTTCAACTTGAAACTTCCACGCGTTCCCGAGAAAAAGGTGGTTGACAGACGGACAAAGAAGTGATCCTATAAGGGTGCCTTTTTTCCTTGAGTTACGAAACCTTAAAAGTGCACTGTGTGTTATTTAAATAAATAAACGTCATTGAATTGAATTCCCTTGGGAACTGTTTAATTTCAGCCAATGTCCTTCACCTAAATAGATAATTACATTGGCTGAAATTAATTATTATTATAGTATTGTAGTTGTATTAGATCTGTAGATAGTTTTGTACATTGACATTCATCCCCTTTTTAACCCCTTTAGGGGTAGTTAGTCGGTGAAAAGCGGTTTTCCCGTAAAAAAGGAATACCTTCACAAACAGATATAGACTGACTTCTGCTTTTTTAATATTTGGTAAATAGGATGAATTCACCACACTCCATAAACTTGTGTAGTTCCCCATTGCCACTCATCTTCTCGGGCAGACAGTCTACCACAGACCACAGTGCGATAATACTTAGCTATAGTTAGCAGACAGTCAGCCGCATCGCATGTTTTGTAGGTAGGCGGCACGTAATGTATGCGTGGTCGCCATCGCTCTCGAAGTCTCGGCAGTCGGCTCCGTATCCATGTGTTGTCGACGTTTGGCTCGAAACGGGCGTCGCACTCGGCGTGCCGTGACCTCACTGTATATCTACCTAGTACCTACCGTATCTAACTACCTACTGTGCAGGCGCCGCGTAAGTCGCACCACCTAAATATGATTCACGAAGCGTCGATTCTGTAGCTCTTGAACTAGGTGCTAGCACTGCTAGCTTCATCATAGTTCCATGTCAATTAAAAAATCTGCACGGTAAACCTAAAGGTAAAATCTTCCATTGAGGTTTGAAAACTTAGACCCTTCGTATAAAGTTGAAACCTTTGTCTGTGGTATCGACGCTAATGCATGGAGTTGCACCTTGTAGCCACCTACTCAATTTTAATTAGAGGTAGTTGGTGATTGATGTAGTTGTACACACGATGCATTAGATAAGAGTCATTGAATCCGAGGCCGCACAACACCTGACGCGGCGGCAGCTGGCGGCCGCGGCCGGCTGGTCCTGCTTTCGCAGTTCGCACTACAAAACTCGTTTGAAGAGCAGACGCTCCCATACATGTGTGCCAGGCCACCAACGACTTGCTTCCATACAATTGGCGTGTATACTGTAGTGTTCGCAAGAAACTATTTAAAGTCAGCTATGAGTTTACCGGAACGAAATATATGGTATAGGTATTATTTATATGCTAATTCCTGTACCACTGCAAGAATTTTATTTGTATAGCTGTATTGCTTCTCTTTAATTTATAGAACATCAATGTGCCTATTTAATTTGGTTTTTATTGCAATTTGCAATACCTACATAGATTTGACGCTTGACTTGACTTGGTGCTTGACGATAAGTATAGGATCAATGATGAGGTCTAGGTTGTTTGCCTATTTAGTTGAAACACGAACGCCGGAAGACCTTTTCTGAACCATAGTGGTTACTGGTTAGTATCAGAAATGTTGAGCAAATACGTAGGTACTATGGGAACTTTTGCGTGCAATTTCCTATGGCAAGCATACAACTTACAACTTACATCTTATTAAGTATATCATCCTGTCCCGACTGTTTGTGTCCTGACTGAGGAAACAGCCTTTGGTAGGATGATTCAGATAGCAAAAGTGATCTGTGATGAAATGAAGTAAAGCAAAAATGGAAAAGGTAGTTTATGAATTCGACTTGAAACCGAAATTATAGGCCGAATTTTGCATCCATGAACCTTTCGAAAAAACTCAATCGCCACTCTATACCCTAGCATATCCTAGTGTCATAAATTGCAGCTAGGTAAGCTAACAACTTAAAATCAATTTCCGCCTTTGAGCTGTAAACAATGCGTAATCATTTTCCGAGTTCAATGAAATGATTTCGTAAAAATGAGTTTTCAATCACCTTGTCGAAGTTGTTATCCTCTAAATCAGTGTTTTTCAATCTTTTTGATTTCGCGACCCCTTTAAAAGTTTAAAAATTCTGGCGACCCCCTTAAAATGTAAGTACAAAGAAATAATTAAATTAGAAGACTATATGCGTTAAAAATTTAACATATTTTGATACATTTATTCAATACTAGATGATTCCCGCGACTTCGTCCGCGTGTATTAGGATTTTTGATTCCCGCGGATACTTTTTAATATTCCGGGATAAAAAGTATTCCTTCTGCGGGATATAACCTATCCCTGTACCAAATGTCATCAAAATCGGTTGAACAGATGGGCCGTGAAAGCGTAGCAGACAGACAGACACATTTTTGCATTTATAATATTACTAGATGATGCCCGCGACTTCGTCCGCGTGGATCAATGTTTTTTTATTCCCGCTCTTCGCAGAACTCTTCAATTTTCCGGATAAAAAGTAGCCTATGTCCTTCCCCGAGATGTAACTTATCTCTGTACCAAATTTCATCAAAATCGGTTAAGTAGTTGGGCTGTGAAAGCGTTGCAGATAGACAGACAGACAGAGTCTGTCTGTCTGTCGCACTTTCGCATCTATAATAATAAGTATGGATGGATATGGACCTTACGCCCTGCAAGAAGCCGCGAGTTATATCAAAGGCAAAGCATTACAAACCCGGTTATTCAGAATCGTTTGTGAAGATATGGGCTCGCTTCATCAAAACCTCCTTTATCACACAGAGGTCAGGTGGCTATCCAAAGGAAGGTGTTGACGAGAGTTCTAGAATAACACCACGATTTGACAAACTTTTGAAAAATAAACAAACCTATCCTTCTCACTATCATTGTGTTCTATTGTAGTGTAGAACCTTGTCTTTTTCTTTTTGCCTGCGACCCCCCGATCAAGGCTTTGCGACCCCCCTAGGGGTCGCGACCCACAGATTGAAAACCACTGCTCTAAATAGCGGTCATGAGATTATTATTTTTGTTGAAGACTTCGATGTTACAAAGTCGAACTCCGAATATGAAAAATCTTTGGTGTGACCAACTCTAGGAGCTTACGCCTATTTCTCAATCTCCAAGTAGCGTTAATTGAAGTTTTGATAGATGTTAAAAATAGAAATTCTGTCTTTCATTCGTCAGTTAAGTGTTTGGCTGGTTTTGGCAAGTGTGAAATAGTCCCTAAGAATATACCTAACTGCATTCAGATTTACTTGGATTTGGTAACAACGGTTTTTGATAGTTTTGTCTTCCGCAGGCCTATGCTTTCTTGGAGTCGCTCCTTGCTAGTGGTAGAGTCTACTAATAGGCTGTTTTTAAGTTTTATCCAAGCTTACAAAGCTTTACTAGGCTTGACTTAATAGGTATCCCCAGAAAGATAGATCGTCATCGAAATATATTTATTTAATAAACCCATTTCTGGTCATGCAATGATGCCCTTCCTAAACTCTACCATGCATTTACAAAAGTATCTACACTGAAAAGCAAATAAATACTTAAATTTTACAAAACAAATGCGGTTTTGAAGGCTTTCTAGTTCTTTACAAGCTCTCATATTCTTTCATGTTACAGCATATTCATCCTGAAGTAGCTAAGAATGATCGTACACAGTTTGATTTTCAGTCCGTCCTTACAGCATTGATGTAATGACTCTTATGATATAACCTATAGACAAGATAGCATACTATCTGAAGCTAGCCATACAGCTATATACATAATATATGAGCAGGCATCGCTCTATACCACAGGCTCACAGCGACGGCGACGGACGGCCCTGATAATTTGCTGCATTGACGGTAGGTACTTTCACGGCTTCTTACACCACAGAGTTAGTTCCCCTTTCCCTAGACTTCAAGAGTTGTAGCCTGTAGGCATTGACTTACCAAATACCTTAAATCGATGCCTGTAGGTATGTAATTTATTGCTTGTGAAAATGACACTTGTAGCTATACTTACTATAGAATGACTAGGTTTTAATTACCTACCCATTTTTGTATTTGTTCGTTACTAGATGATGCCCGCAACTTCGTCTGTGTGGACTAAGGTTTCAAAAAATCGCGGGAACACTGATATTCGGGATAAAAATTAGCCTTCGTCTTTCCCCAGGAATAGGCGACCTACCTACCTACCTACCTCTGTGCTAAATTTTATCAAAATCGGTATAGCAGATGGACCGTGAAAACGTATGAGACAGGCAGTTACACTTTCGCATTTATAATATTTTTATTAGGATGCAGATATAGATGCCTACTTAGTACCTAATCAACCTTTAATAAATTATGTAGTTAAAGGCACTATCTATTTATTGTACTACCTATTACTTCTTCTGTGTTACTAGGACGGTATAGATATTATAGTCAATATCACAATAATTATGGAATCTTACTTTTGATTTCAGCTATGTTTTCTATGGAAGGGTCATACCTATGCCCATCCTATGCCTACCATCCTACCAAGCTGTAAAGCGAGCCTAGAGTTTATGACATACCTAGTCAATACCTACGATTGTTAGTAGGTACCCACTTAAATTATTCGCAACTAGCAAACCCGGCGAACTCCGTTTCGCCACCAGATGGCTTTCCCGCTAAAAAGACTTTCCCGCTTTTCTGTTGAATTTTTTTCTGAATTTTCTTTGCTATAAACCTCACGGAGCCCGAGACCTTTCCAACGAATGCAAAACCGTGGAAATCGGTTCGTGCGTTCTGGAGTTATAGCGTCAGGAAGGAAAACCCGACTTATTTTTATATAGTAGATTAAGCGTGTCTAACATTATGTCCAACTGCGCATCGCGGTAACACGAGAGACGTAAATGCGTATTGCATGGCATGGCATTCTGAGCGGCGATACAACTGCTTGTTGTTTTCTTGCGTCAATATTGACTCATAATGTAGGTAAATCACAGAAGTAGCTAACAAACAAGTCGGCGCGGCGTTATTGTAGGTATACTCATGCACGAGGCGATCGGTCAAAGCGGAGCGTCCATGACACCTAAACGAGCTAGCAGCACCTCTGCTATCTGCTGGGTTGATAACGCGCATTATCTGCCTGCCAGTTGCCACAACGCGGGAGGGACATGAGCCGGCCGAGTGTTGGGTGGCACAGCCGACGCCGCGCACATGTTGCGGAACGTGCGGGGGCGGCGGGGCGCGCGGGGCGGAGGCCGGGAGCGCCAGGGACGGCGTCAGCACATCGGCTCACGCACGCACACACGCGCAGCACCGACGACGCCCGCGCCCGAAGAGCGTCACCGCGCCTTATCGCAGCCATCTTTAAACGAGCGCGCTGCACGCCATCGCGCTGGTACGAATTCCTGAGCGAGTTGCCACGACCGCCGTCGACGACTGCATTCGGCTGAGCACTCCTTTCATTGTCCTTTACGCGTCGCTGTGCGGCCACCTTCTTCAAGGTTATGGTAATTACCCGTCCGACCGGTGATATGCTCGTGAACAACGCTCATCACGTAAACATCATTATGCTTCAGACTTTTTTGCTATGTAGATGGCCGTTCGATTCAAATTTTCACACTTGTTTTACTAATTTCGTTTGAATTTTACTAATTAGGTAACATAATATCATTTGATAAGAGACAAGTAGGACGTCTGGTCTGTCTACCTCCTACTCGACGCGATAGCTGACGCGGTAGATGCATAACGCACAAACACGAAATCTTAAGGACACACAAGGGACAAAATGGTGCATCCGTTAACGCATGACTCATGAGTTAAGTAGGTAGGTAGGTAGCTACATGTCGCCTTTCGTAGGATGTTCTTGTGGCGACCATCTGTACGGTATCGATCCAGGGAGGGTGGAGAGTGGGTCGGCTACCCGTCGAATTCATCTCCACAGCGGTGGTTTTAGCTAGGCTTTCGCATTCGCCTGCTGAGGCTGTCGGGTGATAAAGGAAACTGCCTACGTAGTCGGCCCCTAGCGGCAGCTCGGAGTATGTATGTTGTCGTGCTATATATAGACTGTGTTGGCGAAGCTGCGACCGCGCCCGCCGCCGCCGCCGCAGCCCGCACCACACCGCGCCGACGACATCGCCCGACGAAAGGTCAATTGGCGCTTGCTCTTTTAGGCCCCGAAAACCCAAGCTACTATGTGTGCTAAAATCAAACACAAACTACGCGTAAAACTCTGTAATTATATTATGCTTACTGCGAACCTACAATAAAGTTTATTCCGCTCTTGACCTTTTCCATCTATCTAAAACGCAATTGAAAAATGCAATCATTAAACTACATCGGAAATAGTATTTCACATTATTAGTATTTTTATTTTCTCATAACACACATATTATATACCCGCACGCACACGCACACACACACGCGCGCACAAGCCCGCACACCCTCACGCACTTGCACTTCTTTAACTTTAAGTACCTACCTATTTATTTAAAAAAAAAAAAAAAAATTTCTTTTTAATCTTTTTGGCCTTTTAAAAATACAAAAACTGTTATTTCGTGAGTGGGATTCGAGCCTGCGACGTCTTATGAAAACGCGGCACCATATTGTATGCGCCACGGAGATCTACTTCAAAGCAGCGAATATATGCAACCTTACGTCATATCAACAACTATAGCAAAAAGTGTCGTTACAACTTTTGGAGAGGGTCGTTAGAACTTTTGGTCTTAAGAGGAATTCTCCCGGCGATTTCTCCATACAAAAACATTTGTCTGTTTCCTCCGTGGATAATTACAATAGAGAAAATATTTTTGCTCCATTAAATCCATATGTGTCCGTACCATGCTCCTATGTTTTGCTTTTTTCAATAAATAAATAATTTTAAGAACAACGAACCTTTAAAAATTGCAAAAAATGGCCCAGTTTTCGCGCAAACATCAGACATCCTGCAAATAAATTTGACGGATATAATCTAAAAAAGAAAAACATACCGACATAGCCTGAGTCCTTCTTAAATTATTCGTAAAAAAATAATTAAAATCGGTTCAGTTTTGGAGGAGGAAACAGAAAAATACTAAGAGTAAGAATTCTACTGTTTTTCATAGGTATTATCAGTCAAAGCTGCAGTTGTCCCTATCGTGTTTTATCGGCCTTTATTCGGAGAGGTTAAATACGTATACACTCACACATATGTACAAGTTAGTGAGTTCAAGTGTAGTCGATATAATTATATCATCGATAATCTAGTGTTGTTTATCGATATGGATATTTTACCTTTTACTAACTCTGTGATCGTAATTCGTATATACCTAATATAATAGCGATCCGCCCCGGCTTCGCACGGTTAGCACTATTCATCATCAATAGTCCATAGTCCATACCCAATAATAGCCAGTCGGCACTGGGTTGCACAACAGGTTTTACATTAACACTGCGATATCTCCACACTGCCGGCCGCCCTTTTTCTATAGCGCGTTAATTTATTTATTTCTTGACTGCCTCGTTGGTCTAGTGGTTGGCATATGTTCAACTACGGCCGACGAGGTCGGGTCATAACAAGTGTTGGGTTTCTCTGACAGCAAAAACCTCAGTGCTAGCCCGGAGTAAGGAAGTTGGCGGTGTTTCACACCCGTGCCTCGGAGAGCACGTTAAGCCGCCGCTCCTGCGCCTCATCTCTCTCCGGTCTTTGAGAGTAAAGGAACAGAGAGTGCACCTGTGAACGCCACGGAAACTCTCCGATGAGACGATATTTTCCGACGTAATTCACATTATAGCAATTTTCGTAGCGTACTCAATTTTCTTTTGAACATAAAATATAGCTTATGTTACGCTGATAAAAAAGCTTTCTATAAGTGAAAGAATTTTTAAAATCAGTTGATTAGTTTTTGAGTTTATCCATTACAAACAAACAAACATTCAATCAAACAAATCTTTCCTCTTTATTATAGGTATTATAAATGTGACTGGCTTTCTGTCTAATCTATCAACGCACAGCTCTATCACTGGACGGATCGGAATGAAATTTGGCATACATTTTCCTCATTTTCCATAGTTCATCTAGCCAGTCTTATCCCACAAATGACAGTCTCAAACTTATAGTACCTACTTTCTCACTTATTTCTGGTGGAAGCCTTCGTCCGTACCGCAAATAGGTAATTACTAATTAGTAAATTTAATCTATATATGAAACCGATTAGAGGTATGAGTATAACAACTAGGTTAGCCTGCTATCTACCATCTTAGACTGCATCATAACTATCTTATTAGTAAATTTATTATTATTATTAGAAGATTTTTCTTTAAATATACCTACATAACAGAATGACTAAAGATAATATTACTATGAAAATAAAAATCCCTTGAAAATGATAAAAATACAAAAGTCAACACAAGCAGAGTTGAGTTGTAACTTTGATGACCTACCTGGCGCAATGGTTAACGCTGTGTCTTATTGTGGGAGGTTCAATTTCAGCAGGGTCAATTTGGGAATTTACAATTTTTTAATTTTCTCTTGTCTGATCTGGTAGGAAGGTTCAACCGTGGCTAGTAACCACCCTATCGGCAGAGACGTACCTCCAAGAGATTTAGCGTTACGGTACGATGCCGTGTAAAAATCGTTATGGGTTTAATATACTTGCCGTACCCTAACAAGTTAGGCTGCTACCATCTTAGACTGTATTATCGTATCAGGTGAGATCGCAGTCAAGAGCTAACTTGTAGTGGATAAAAAAGCAAAAAATAAAAAGAGTTCCCAACCGAGTGTTGTAGTGCACCACTGCGCCAGGGAGGTCTAGGTCACAGGTTCGATTCCCAGCCAAATTGACCCTAATTTGGTAATTTATATATCATAACTAGCGGATGCTCGCGACTTCGTTCGCGTGGCATAAGTTTTTTTAATTCAGGCGCTCCTCAATTTTCCGGGCTAGAGACTTAATCTATATCATCTCGAGGTCCTCGACTATACCCATGCAAAAAAAACGTTGATCCGTTGCTTTGTTGCGGCGTGATTGAAGGACGAACTCTCTATTTAACGTCATTGGGGATAAAAAAATTAAAATTTTAAGTTAACGCTTAGTCGAGTCGTGTGCGGAAGGAACCCACCGCATTATTATTCCAAGAAAACTCCTACCATTATTTGATTAATGGAAAGGGGTCACGACCCTCAGTAATGAGGAATACGACGCAGACGAGAGATGGCTTTGTAGTAATTAACTGCCTTATGCCTAACAGGTAAGCCCGCTATCATCTTAGACTGCATCATCACTTACCGTCAGCTGAGATCGCACTCAAGGGCTAACTAACTGGTAGTGCAATAAAAACATTTTAAGAACGGAGAAATAAGTCCAATAAAAGAAAGCCAGGGTCAAAGTTATTAGAGAGCAAAAAATATTATACGAAACACAAAACACACCTATATATCCACTTGCCGACTGCTAGGTGAAGCCTGATTAGCTCAAAGACATATTTTAATTTTGTTTAGGAACTCGTTTGAGGGAGCGACGTACGTTCGCACGCATACATGCGCATTGAATAAGCGGTCGTTCGGTCTTCTTCGGGAGCAGCGCGACGGCAATATACCTATCTGAATACCTACTCTCAGCTTTGCCCGTTCATTCGCATTGCTCTTAATTTTTTCCGTCTAGCCCCCTTTCGCAACGCGCGATAAGGAACATTCGTTCCAACACCAATAGAGCCATTCCAAAAACTGTTCGCGGAAAAATCTCTTTTGTTTAGAGTTAGGATAGATGCGAATAAGTTTAGACCGAAATCTAAAATGATTGTAAAGTGCGAGTCAGCGCACAAATGGTTCCGTAGTCCGTTTCACCACGCAATACAAATTATTTTAGTAAATAACAAGAAAGATGTCATAAAATAAGAAATAACTGGCTTACCTATGGCGCCAAAGTGGTAGTTCGTTACAAACAATTCGACTCCCTAGACCCTATGAGTAGGAGTACGGAACCCTAATTAACAATTTTCGGATATTTTCCTAAACCTACTTCTCTATTCATTCTTTTGCTTCTTGGCAGAATTCATGATTCTAGGTCAACGGGAAATGCTTTACACTACAGGTTTTAATTTATTGGCGAGTGTCAAAATATGCGGCATAAGCGGCCGTATCTTTTGGTTGCGTTGACATACCTAGAAGCTGATTTTTTTTACAGCTGCAATGCAAGGGACCGTAAATCTAAGTAGGTATTTGATATTGATTTCAACGCGTTCCCGAGAAAAAGGTGGTTGTCAGACAGACAGACAGAAAGACTACGTTTTTAGGCATTATCAAGCCGCATTGGTGCCAATTCAGACTGCATTTCTCTAAAGATTGACGGAGATCGCTACTAACTACTAAGGTAGAAGACGTCTTTTGTACCTATTAGGTAGGTATAATAAGCGTCTTGTACTTTACGCCTCTGCATTCTTTGCTGTTCATAAGATTAACATTAACAATAACACATTGACATAAATACACATAAACGATGGTTGTGCAGATTTCAAATTCGAGTTAGAATTCGAGTAGAGAGTTTACTAGCGAATGCCCGCGTCTTCGTCTGCGTGGTTTGAGGTTTTTTGGTTCCCGCGGGAACTCCTTAATTTTCCGGGATAAAAAGTAGCCTATATGCTATTCCGGACTATAATCTATCTCTGTGTCAAATTTCAGCCAGATCCGTTCAGCCGTTGGGGCGTGATTGAGTAACAAACATCCATCCATACATCCATCCAGACATCCATCCATACATCCATCCAAACTTTCGCATTTATAATATTTATTTGATCTATTATTTTTTTATTAATTATTCTATTCTAGTTTTGGGTGTTTAAACGTCTCAACTCTCAACAAAATGAAAGCAAGAGTGTGTCCTCCATAAGTCCAAATGACGCGATACGCCCGATGGTCGCGACAGGGGAGTCGAACTTGAAAGAGACGAGAGTGAAAGGAATTCGAGCTTTTATTTTATTATGTAGCATAGTGTGGCGCGACTACACAATAAATTATTACTTACTTACTTACAAACTCTTAACTTGATAGGTAACTAAAAGCTTTGCTTACGAAACATTGCGAAAAAGCTTAAAAATTACCGAGCTTTTTTAAATCAATTTTTTTATTAAAGTTAGGTAAGTATAGTAAAAGTTAAAACTAGACGACGTCCGCGGTTTCGTCTTCTTGAATTAAGTTTTATTTTTTTCCCGTGGGAACTTCTTAGGTAGGTATTAGGTATTCTGGGATGAAAAATAGCCTTCCCCGGGAACCTAAGTTGGGTTTTAGCTGAAGATTAGCTAAGTATTAGCATGAACAATACGTTCATGAGTATTATAGTCATTATGTCAATTTCTACTCTTGTCATATTAAATTAAAGGGTCCTCGTCAAATCCGTTTTACGATGCTGCCTACGCCACCTTTCTTAACATTATTTACTCGTGCATACATTATAGCTTATTATTGGTGGCCCATCATAATTCCTTGCAGTCTCCAATGCTAAATTGTAATGTTAAGTGAGCGGATGCTATTTATATATTCATTGTTGCAAACAAGCGGGCGTCACCCGCGTTGCGATCAGCTAGCGAACACTTCAATGATACAAAACGCATACGCCGAAGTCCGTGGTATGTCGTCGCCATCCCGATCCCTGCATCCCCGGGGCCCGGGCAACGGCTGTTATACCGCTCTATAAATACACAGCAGGTGTGGTGAGCGCGGGGCGGTGAGGGGTGCGCGCGGCGGGGGCATCCGCCTCTGCAGCGATCCAAACCGCTCGCAGCGGCCAACGGACCTTAGCGACGCCATATCGATTGCCAAGGCTCCCCCTGTGGCGCGCCGTCGCTCATTGTGCTCGGGCTGGGATGCCTTCTCCGGCCGTTTCCTGCCGACTTGTCAAGTTGTCTGTTGACGCCCCGTCCCGCTCCCCTCGCGCCTCGTGCGCTCCGTGCCGGTCTCACCAGGACGTCCGCCAGCTGCTTCGGGTTCGAACTGCGAGTGCACTCGTATTTTAAGTGTAATTCCAGTCACTTGCTTGAGTTACTTGAAATGGCTTTCTTATAAAGAAAAAAAAGTTAATTTAACAGAAGAAGGATTGACAACTGAAGTAAAAGCACATGCTTTTGCGTTTTCTTCTATAAAATGTATTGCCCAAATACCTACCATCAAACTAATTAAATTTTGGGACTTAGGTGCTTTTATTCAAATTGTATAGGATAGCTTAGACATCTATGTCTGTCATTTATCACACACAACTGCCATAAGCATATCTTACTTATTTTATAAATGCGATAGTATGTTTGTTTGTTGGTTTGTCCTTCAATCACGTGCGCGCCAACAAGGCAATTCAAAGTGATTATTTGCATGGGTATAGTTGAGGACCTGGAGAGGCTATGCTATGGACATAGGCTAAAATCCCTGAAAATAATCGAGTTCCCGTGGGAGTTAAAAACTACGGAACCCTAAAAAAAAGACGTGTGGCACTCGGAGACTGCCGCGGTAAAGCTATTGCATAGCATTTTTATCAACTTACCTAACACTTTGGTTGCTATGACTACCCGCGTTGCTGACTTCAAATTATTGCAAATAAAAAGACCATTTTTATGAAAAGATGATTTGGAATATAAAGGCGAAATAATTTTAAAGAATTATGTTTTCAAAACATAATTCCTTAAGATTATTTCGCCTTTATAGTGACTTCGAGTGTCAGAAGGACCGTAGACCTAAGTATTTGATATCAATAATTTCGACTTGTTACCTCCACGTGTTCCCGAGAAAAAGGGCGTTGACAGACAGACAGGCGGACAACGAAAAGATCGACAATCTAAGTATTTTGACGAACAGAACCCTAAAAAGCGGTTATAGACATAGCCTAGTGCTCTAGACGTCGGGCTTCCTATTTGGGTGGTCGGGGGTTGGATCTCCACAGGCACGCATCTCTTCACTTTTCGTAGATAACTGTCAAAATGGCCCCGCCAGGTGAGGGGTTAAGCATGTGCGTTTTAATAAATTAAATACCACTTGGTTTAATGGTGATGGTATTGGAAAACATCGTGATCTGCAGACTGCATGTACTAGAGTTCTTCGCAAATCATAATATTATCAAAGGTGTATGAAGTCTGCCAATCCGCTTGGCCAGAGTGGTGGACTATAGCCGAACCCTTCTCAGAATGCTGAGAGGCCTCTTGAGAGCCGGCAATGGGTTGAAGTGGTGAATGTTGCAAAAAATACCTACTTTGAGACCCTACCATACTATTATTTATTATTCTGTGACCCTACCAATACAAGCTTTCATACAAATCAACAAATTTTGTTTGATAAGTACAAGGTATATACCTACCTACCTATTTGCCAAAATTAAAAGCTAGGTTAGAATATACCTTAATATTCATATATGTATGTAAGTATGTATACTGTTTCATTGAGTAGGTATACCTAAGCTAAAAGTTTAAAAAATCTGACATTGCTGAGGGACGTGATCCCTTTGACCTTTTCATACGAAAAGGGCAAATTCGGACCACCAAATTCGGTCACCCATCCAGTTACCGACTTGGGTCAACGTTGCTTAACAATCGCAATTGACTGATATTATGCGTTGTCGCAACTAAGCCACTCGTCCCTCATATTATTAATTACTTACCTACTTAGTACTTATACCTATCACACTAATATTAGGAAAGGCGAAAGTTTGTATGTGTGTAGGTTTGTTACTCATTCACGCAAAAACTACTGGGCGGATTTAGTGGAGTAGATTAGTCTGTTAGGCGACTTTTTATCCCGGCAAATTAAAGAGTTCCCGCGGAAACCTCAATCCACGCGGACGAAGTCGCGGGCATCAGCTAGTACATCTATATCTGTATATATATATAAAAATGAATTCCTATTTCCCTTGGTCACGGCATCACGCGTGAACGGCTGGACCAATTTCGCTAATTCTTTTTTTGTTGTATAGGTGAGGACCTGGAGAGTGACATAGGCTACTTTTTATTCCGGAAAATTAAGGAGTTCCCGCAGGAATAACAAAAAACTTAAACCACGCGGACGAAGTCGCGGGCATCAGCTAGTACATAATATCAAAGTTGTACCTACTGTTAATTTGTAGGTATGAGATTGGACAATAGTACTTACCTACAGATTCAAATATAATAATAAGTTTATAGCACTCTATATACTTACCTACCTAGGTGTCACGTTGCATTATTATGGGTCAATCACCTGCAGAGCGGTAGGTACTACCTACCAATATGTTAGATATTAGTTAGCAGCCAATAAACTTCATATTAAAACAATTTACCGCGGATCATACGTAGGTATGTATGCTTTGTTTATGTACTGGTAGTACCTTCCTTTTATTTTTATATAACAATGTAACAACAGCTGATTAATACCCAACATATGGGATGCTGAGCATATAGGTAGATGCATTATACGTACCTAAGTATCCATACGTAGGTACTTATATGTAGGAGATGCATAATTATAAAGTATGGAGTCCGGCTATGCAGACATCTGTAGTGTGCACTTAAATCATCATAACCAGCAAACTACTTCAAGTAATTACATTTTGCGGTTCCAACATATTTTTACGTAATGCGTCGATGTTATCAGCGTGGAATGCCTCGGCGGTGGTCGCCTGCTGCGTCGGCTCCCCTAACCGCGCTCGGTGTCGAGGATGAAAAACATGGGAGCATCACATCGGTCGACGGTCGGCGGACCCTCCGCACCCGTCCCGCGGCCCACGCGCCCTCGCCGGCCGCCAGCCGCCACCGGCGCTGTCGGCCGCCGCCTCGCCGCCTCATTCTGCCGGCGACGTTCTCGCGCTCCGCACACGCGTGACGCGACCGCTGTTGCGCCGGTGCATGCCCCCCGGCCCGCGCGCCCCTCGCTCCACCCTCCGCTACCGAGCGCGGACCCTCGTCTCGGAACGCTTAACCGACACCGAGCATTGTTTTGTTGCAGCGGAGTATGCTACAACAGATGTCCTCGCCGCAGAGCGCGCAACTCGGCGAGGTCGCGACTCTTGTGCGCCCTCTCGAAGGCCGCCTCTGCGGCGACGCTTCTTCGGAGGCCTCCTCGGACGCTGCGGAAGATTTTGAATTGCCGCAGTGCAAGATAAAGCGAAACTATAACTGCACGAAGTGCACGTTTTATACGCAAAATCCGCGCGCTTATCTAGTGCACACGCGCGACGTTCACTTTGAAAGACTCAAGATTTATGACTGCCCCTATTGTATTTACGCTTCCCGGCATCAACAAAAACTTACGAGACACATAAAGATGGTCCACGAATCAACATCCGCTAAGGAGACGGGAACGATACTACCGCCTACTTCACAAGCCTCGGAGCAGATAGAGAAGATGGAGGAGTTGCTCGAAGAAGTTGAGGAGTGCGACGACATGCAAATAGATGTCGAAGACTGCAACGAAGAAGCACTCGAGCGCAACTTCGAGACAGAGTCCGCAAGCGCAAACGAAACAGCGCCGGACCAGGCCACAGACAGAAGCAATTTCTTTCCATGCAGCAAATGCAACTACGTCACCCACATAAGATCGAGATACACGAAGCACGTTAAATACCATTCTATGCCTATGATAAAGTGCACTATGTGCGATTTTCGCACGCCTTACAAGTGGAACTTGGATCGGCATATGAAAAACCACGGTGGAAATGGCAGTTTTCACTGCACCATGTGTAACTTTACAGCTGATATACGGCAGAGTTTGACAGTGCACGAAATGAATCACCATTCGCCGCCCGTTGGCCAAACGGGTTCCAACCGACGTCGCAACCGGGTGGGTGCCAGCGACTTGCCCGCTGGAGTCGACATGACGGAGGCTAGCGCTCTCATTTCGAAAGAGGAGGAAGGAAGTGGAGACTCACGTTCTTCGCACTGTGCATCGGTGAGTTTTCGCAGCGAGTGCGTGAGGCCGCGCCTGGGGGCCGTAGTGGTCGGTGACGTCACACCTCTTATCACTCCGGCTTTACCAAGTGACTACATTGCGCTCCACAGTCCACTCGGCCCCTCGCGCGCTCTTGCATCATCTTACTATACCAACCTATGCATGTCATCCGCGTATCATTCGCATTACGCGCATGATTTTATCTGTGTGTCCCCACAAACAACATTGTTTGACTCAATTAGAAGGTAGTTTCTAATTATTATCTAATTAGTTGTCAAATTTCGATATACTACCCATACAAATTTCGAATATAAACCCATACAAAACCCATAAAAAATAAATAAACCTACCCAACTTTAAGTATTATACCTAGTGGTTTAAATAAGCTTGAATAAACTTTTTTTATTATTTATGAACCTTTCTGGCAATGTGATATAGTGAGCATTCTCCTCTCAAAAAATTCCCAGGTTTGTTGGTTCCCGACAGCGATTGCATAGGTTCCCGATGCCAAAGGTTTAAAAAGAAAATGTGTGAAAAGCAGATTGGGTCGACCAGCGATAGAAGCTTTCGTTTGGCGAAAAACATTTTCCCTAATGGAAGGGCTTATTTAATGAAGGGTAATTTAAAACCTGTTACGCGTCCCACGAAGCCGACACCCGCTACTAAGCACATGACAATGCTGAGTACACGAACAATTATTCGTGACGATCTCTTTCTGGGTCGTGTTGCTCATTACTGAGAGTCGTAACTCCTACCATCAGAGGGGGTTCTGGTGTTGTGGGCTACCAGTACCAAGTACCTACCTGCCATTATATCGATCGTTCCGCATTCGAGTCGATTTCTTAACCGATTATTACATACTAGCTGATGCCCACGACTTTTGGACTTGGATTAAGTTTTTTTGATTCCCGCGGGAACTCCTTAATTTTCCGGGATAAAAAGTAGCCTATGTCACTCTCCAGGTCCTCAACTATACCCATGCCAAAAATCACGTCGATTCGTTGCTCCGTTGCGGCGTGATTGAAGGACAAACCAATAAACCCAACAAAACAACAAACAAACACACTTTCGCATTTATAATATTAGTATGATTTTACTATACTGAGATCAAATACCAGCGTTTTAAAGTTCTTCAGGCTTCTGAGGCACCGAGGCTAAATGTTCAATTCGGACCTACAAGCTGCATCGTCGGTCACCCATTCAGTTGCCTAACGATCATTAATTATCCATTGATAATATGCATTGTCACAACTAGACCACGCCACCCAGAACTGAATACCTACTACATCTGCAACTATAGAACCAGAATTTTAGGGTTCCGTAGCCAAATTTGGCAAAAACGGAACCCTTATAGATTCGTCATGTCTGTCTGTCTGTCTGTCCGTCCGTATGTCACAGCCACTTTTTTCCGAAACTATAAGAACTATACTGTTGAAACTTGGTAAGTAGATGTATTCTGTGAACCGCATTAAGATTTTCTTACAAAAATAGAAAAAAAACAATAAATTTTGGGGGTTCCCCATACTTAAAACTGAAACTCAAAATTTTTTTTTATCTAACCCATACGTGTGGGGTATCTATGGATAGGTCTTCAAAAATGATATTGAGGTTTGTAATATCATTTTTTTCTAAAGTGAATAGTTTGCGCGAGAGACACTTCCAAAGTGGTAAAATGTGTGTCCCCCCCTGTAACTTCTAAAATAAGAGAATGATAAAAGTAAAAAAAATATAATATGATGTACATTACCATGCAAACTTCCACCGAAAATTGGTTTGAACGAGATCTAGTAAGTAGTTTTTTTAATAATTTAAAACTTAATACATGTTTGTACGGAACCGACTCGCACTTGGCCGGTTTTTTTTATTATGTTTTTGTGTTCATTTATATCCACAGTTAGTATGATAAATAATTGTTGTGTCCCTTATTATTATCTCACCAGCCTGTTCACGTACATCAAATTCAAAACAGTGGTAGGCATAATAATTCATAGAAATAAATATTAGGTCCTATAATAAGCATTGAAAATTGATATGTACATATTATATTAAATATCAGTACCAAATGGTCGTTGATAATAAGAGTCGTATGTATAATAGATCCTCCTCATTATTCGGGACTAGATGATGCCCGCGACTTCATCCGCGTTTATTTGTTATTCCCGCTGGAACTCCTTAATTTTCCAGGATAAAAGTAGCCTACGTCCATCCCCGGGACACAATCTATATCTGTACTAAATTTCATCAAAATCGGTTTAAAAGACAAGCCATGAAAGCGTAGCTGACAGACAGACATACACACTTTCGCATTTATAAATAAGTATGGAGTATGGATATTATTGGTATGAATAATTTTAAATAATTATTACCGCCAAGCTATTATACCCTTCTATGTCGGTAGGTACTAGGTACGATGCTGCGTAATAACCGATTGGGGTATTAAGGTTTAAATTATTGTTAAACAAAGCCCTGCCAAGATTCACTATACCATCGCCACCTATCGCCAGATGAGATTGCAATGAAGGAATTATTTTACATTGAATAATATTAGATAGGTACTGCATACATAAAGTCCAAATATTTTTTCCACGGCGCTTTACTTCTCGACCTGATAAAATACTTCACATCTTATTTTCTGTGTATACCGTATTGTCAAAGCCTCGTACGGCCGACGAGGTTCCGGGTTCGAGTCCCGAGTCGGGCCATTACAAGTAATGGGTTTTTCTAACAAGAAATTCTTAGTACTAGCCCGGGGATTTTCCGTCCCATCGGGTTATGAGAGTAAAGGAACAGAGAGTGCACCTGTGTACGCGCACACACTTTTGCACTATAATATCTCCCGCGCAGATGGCTAATCTCTCTGGGGATTGGCCGCCTTGGCCGAAATTCGGTCGGGATGATTATTATTATTGTCAAAGTCATGGCCATGGACCTATAGCCACGATATTTTTCGATTTCTATTACAAAATCCTCGATTACCACTTACCAGGCCTATAGTGTAATATCAAAGACAAGTAATATCATCTGCATCTGCAACCATAGACTGCAATTCTGCAACATGTCTCCAACTTAACTGCAATGACTTCTCAATCATACAAAGAGAATATAACAATCATACTTGTATTTGTCAATAAAAACGTGCCAAAATCAATATTATCCAAAGTATATTTAGTTTATTTTTATTTTCTTGTTTTCAGGAAATGGGACTGCAATACATGGACAAAGAAGTTGTAAGCTGCAATAGCGACTCAAACGAAGCCTCTACATCAGAAAATCCCAAAACCGATAGTATGCAATTGTCTAAGGAGAACGAGGGCGAAGTCGCCCTAACATCAGATGAAGCCAAAAATCAGAAACAAAGTAGAAAAGCGCCACGACCTATTCCCCAACTTATACCCTTAAACGCCTCAACTCCTAATCAAACTAAGCCTCTTCCTGGTGAACCGCCGGCAAAGAAGTTTAAAGAGTCATCAAAAATACATACAGCAGAGACCCAAAAAATTGAAACTTTACCTATAGACATAACTTTAACACCAGTAAATAATCTGGTTGCAAAAGATACGTCCATCCGAAAAAAGAATGAATCCTTTTTTGACCGACTGAAAGAGAGATTATTAACTGAAACCGGGGAAGAAGGCACTCTAGTATGTAAAAATTGTGGGTTCGTAAGTAAATGTTTATCTGAACATTCAGTTCATGAGAAGAATTGCACTTCGCAGTCAAATCGTATACCAGCAAACACCCTGCATTCCAGTTTAGGGTCTACACGATGTCAACACTGTAGACATAGATGTAAATCGAGCGCTGATTTATACCTGCATATGCAGACGTGCAGAAAGAAAGACGGTGCTTTGGAAAACACTTTAGAAGGACATAATAATGACAGCACTGGAACAGTATTGAGTAATCAAGAAAAGGATGCGGAACCACATCCTATGGAAAATAAGGTTTTCGTTTGGAACAACATAAATCATAATAGCAATAAATTTGAAACTCCATTAGATATAAGTATTAATGACGATTCCACCTTACCAGAGCAGATCAAAGGTTTCGAGTTAGATATAGCTGACGACAATGAAACAATGAATTTATCGCCTAGTCAAGCTGTGGGTAAAAAGGTTTTCAAATGTCCGCATTGTTTATTTTGGGCAGCCACTGCTTCAAGATTCCACGTACATATAGTTGGACATCTCAATAAGAAGCCATTTGAATGCTCTTTGTGCAAGTACAAATCAAACTGGCGATGGGACATAACCAAACATATTAAATTAAAGTCGGCTCGAGATCCTGAACACTCAGATGCAAAAGTTCTTATGACGGATGAGACGGGAAGGCGAAACTACAGTAAATATAATAAATTTTTAGCGATGCCAGTTATGAACGAAAACGGTGAAAACCAGTTTCATTATATCGACCAAAACGCAGCCGCTGATACAGCGTTAGAGGAGGAGTCATATAACGACAGCGAGAGTACCAATATACCTATGGAAATGCAACCACTAAATTTGCACACCCATTCAACTGAACATAAGTTTGATATGGATAGTAGACTGGAAGATGCTAAGAAACCTAAAAAGACAATGTGGAAATGTAAAAAATGCAATTACAAGTAAGTTTTCTCCTCCAGTTATAGTGCTTTATCATTGACTCGATAATGCCAGCAACTTAAATTTTTCTTACAAACTTATGGGAACTCTTTGTTTTCCCGAGCCTGCGTCCAATTTTTCATTAAATCGACAGAACAGACAGACACAAAGGAAACAGACAGACACTTTTGCATTTATAAAATGAGTATGGATAAATTATGGAGTTTAACATAACAAACTCAATGGTTTAATAGTCATAATAATAAAATAACTATACCTACACCAATAACTACACCATCGTATTAGGGATACCTGTAAAGATGATGTAAGAAGTGGATAAATAAATAAATAATAAATAACTTAATAAATAAAAAAACGAGTTTGAATGCATGAATTTTGTAATTAGAAAAATTTAACTTTATTTTAATTTTCAGGGATTCCTCAAAAGAAGCTTTAATAGAACATGTCCGGGAACATTCTAAACCAGACGATTCTGAAGACTTAAAAGCTGGAAACAAAAAACCAGAAAGTATGCCCGATCCTGCGGATTTAGCCTATCGGTGTGGACATTGCAACCAACTCTCTAATTGGAAACATGTTATACAGGTTAGTAATTATTTTAATCACGATAAAACATATACCTAATTGTATACTTACCTCCCAAACTTTGTTTTTTTGCAATCTCATTAATATGTCCATGTCATTAAACAATTGAAAATATTTACATAGTTGATGACTTACTTTTCTATAAACATTTCTTTTTAACTTTACAGAGGCATTGCCGATTGAAACATGATGGAATCATAAAAGTTATAACAACTGTGAAACCAAAAGTAGAAATTATAACTAGGGCATCAACTTCAGGTGAATTTGGTGGTGAATTATGTACGAAATGTCCTTTTAAGACAAATGATAAGAACGTTTTGGCCGCACATTTACTACAACATCAACCTTCAGCACAGTCAATATTCAAATGCTATTTTTGCCCTTTTTTCGTCAAGGATGAGCATGAATTGATACAGCATCTGGATTTACATGGCATTTCGGATCCTGAAGAATATATATCAAAAGCTATGGGATGCAAATCACCTTTACCAGAAAATACATTAAATCCGTGCACTACAAAACGACATAAATGTACAGAATGCCCCTATGAAACTAATAGTAAATCTCAGTACATGTATCACGAACAGTTCCATCGACTACCAGCAGACACTCCATACAAATGTCAAGAATGTAATTACAGTGTATCCAAGAGGCATTTGCTACATCAACATATGAGAGTGCACGGGATTCTTCCTAAGAAAAGTGAAATGGAAGCCGAGCTGGAAGCGATGTCATCGAATTCTAATCAGGCTGATGAAAAATCTGAATGTTCTATAAACCTTGACGAAATTCCCTTCGTGTGGGTGTCAGCCAAAAATGAATTTCACAAAATGTATAAATGCCGTTATTGTTCATACGTTAATTCCCAAAAATGTAAAATTCCCCATCATGAAAAAATTCATTGCGTCGTATTTGAGAACAGCGATATAACGATTTATAAATGTCTGGAGTGTAAATATACATGTGATAATAAAGGAGGATTAGCGGAACATTCAAAAGCACACGCTGAAATATACGGTCGCATTTATTGTCCCGTAGACATGGATGTGCCCGACGAAGAACAGATAGCGAAGTTACGAAAAGTAATCGATACAAAGAAACGAAATGTACTAGAAGAGTTACCAAAAGGCGAAGAGCATCAAGGTGAAAACAAAGAAACTAAAACTTTGTACTTTTGCCAGAAGTGTCCAGCTCGATTTTTCACAGACAGTGAATTAAAAGTTCATGATAAGTTTCATGATTTAACATTTTCAAATAAATGTAAAAGTTGTGAGTTTTCTGTACCTCAAGATGATGACCTAAATATTCATACATTCGTTCACACTGATGAATACAACACGAAGACTAAAATGCTGAAATTTATTCATAAAACTCATTGGGCTTTCAAAGAACCGAAATTACAGCTTGTTCACTGTCCGCTAACGTCTGAGATCACGTGGATCACAGCAAATCCCGGTAAAAATTTTGACATAAATGAAAATAACAATAAAAAATCTGCAGAAACGAAACACACGCCAAAACAATACTATTGCAAAGAATGTCCAGCAAAATTCTTTAAGAATTCTGCACTAACATATCACATGGGATTACATGGGGGAGATGGTGATCACAAATGTAAGAAATGTAGTTATGCTGTTAAAAATATCGGAAACCTGGCTAAACACGAATTATTGCATGAAACTGAAACGAAATTATCGACATGCGATTATGAATCTGGAGATGATATGGACTTCAAAAATATTCCTTTATCAGGTACGGATTTATTTCAACGAAAAACTGAGGCTCAAAAAAGAGTTCTCACCGATAAACATAAGCTCGTAAAACCAAACGATCATTTTCCACCTGTACTCCAAGCTGACCCACAATTCGGCTATTTAATGCATGGAAATCCTGAGTTCATATATCCTACGTATCTGAAAAATGGACGTCAGAAAGAAAAACGGTATAAATGTCACAAATGCCCATCGGCTTTTGAAAAACGGGAACAATATAAGATACATCTATCATTGCACGGTTCGAAACAAAGGTATAAATGTGAACTTTGCGACTATTCCGTAAAGTATTACGCTAATTATGTTCAACACATGAGGAAACATCAAATGAACGACGAAGCACAAGCCGAGAGGAAGAAAGGAATCAACGGACTCGAAGAACCAGAAGCTGAAAACATAGATGTTAAGCCCGACGAAAGTGGGGATAATATAAAATTAGCTATTAAAACGATGCCAAAAAGACCGGTTAAAAGTGATTTCCAACAATTTTCAATAAGCGATCAACAAACGCTACGGTTGTTGCAACACAGACGTTCTTTGAATGTTTCCGGGAAAGATGCAGGCACGGTTGATCCATCGCCTACAAAAGATCGGAGACAGCACATGTGTTTATTATGTCCATATATAAACCAGCGCCAAGATGCACTCAGTAATCACTACAGGAGACACGATGAAACAGACTCTCTCAGCAGTGGTAGCCATAAATGTCATTATTGCGATTTAGTTGTCATACAGTCTCATTTTCTTCGAGATCATTTAAAAACTCATTTTAATTATCAAAAGCACCATAACCCCGAATGTTTCGTAGCTAATGAAAACGTTAGCTTTACAATTACCAAATTGGATGAAAATGATTTATCAAGCGATCTCAAATTAGATATCTTAAATAAAAACAGGTTATTATCAAATAAGAAGAAAATATTCGTAAAAATTAAAACAGGAGAACTTTATGTAGATTAAACAAGTAAGATAACGATAAATGTAAGGTATTATATTATGTATATTAAAGTGTGAGCTAATATTTGTGTTAATGTAAATAAGGTAGGTAATATTAAGATCAGATCCGTAGGAGCCAAAATAAAACTGTTGATATTCACCAAAGTCAAGCTTGCCATATTAGGTTAGATTTTCGGCTGATTTGTATTTTCGGATCATATTAAAGAGCCATAGGAGTTAGAACTACTAGGTACTTGTATAAAACTATTTTGGTAGACCAGTATAAAAGATACAATGTTAATTTGTCATTAATTATTATAAAAAAATCCCCTTAACACTTGTGTTAAAAGTAGAAGATATTGTTTTTATGTAAAGACTGCGAACTTAAAATAGGCACTTATAGTCGTTTGATCTGACCCAGTGACAGCATCGTTACTTGCTAGTAAATATTTAAAATAAATGAAAACAAAAACTAAGCAGGCATAAAAGTTAGTTCTAATTTTGGCCACCTGGCCAGATAAATGGTGGGACTTTAGATAATATAATTAGAGCTGTCAGCAGAATTGACCACTATGTTAAATTATTTCATCATAAATTATTTCATAATAATAATAATTATAATTTCAATTTTTCAAACTGATCAACATACTCAAAAACAAACAAAGTAAAACATCTCAATTTTAAATATAATTGCCTAATATATCAGAAACAAGCTGTAAGTACCAGCTATTTATTAAAAAACGAACTCCCGACTAGGGTTTTTTTCCAGGTACTTATCACTTTTTTAATTCTAAATCCATCATACCAACATTGTTGGAGTAAAATGTAGCCTATGTCACCTGGACCATCATAATGAATCAATTGATACCTCATTCATCAAAATCGGCTCAGTAGTTTAGGCACTACGGTGGAACATACATAAATACAAACACATACATAGACTGCTAAAATCATAACCCTTCTTTTCAGCTTTGCCTTAGTCGGGCAAAAAAGTTGTGCAAATTACAGTGTATGCTAGTCCTACAAAGTAGCTCCATTGAAAGTCGGCTTATAATGTTTGAGAGCCACATTAGGAGTACCTTTATTATCATAAATATTTTGGTTTTATGGTACTGCTTAAACTACAATATTTCGGTGGTTAACAACAGTAGGTTCATTGAAAACAAATTTTATTGGCAATAAGACAATATAAGCAGTACATACTGGTGTATATTATTATTTATGAAATAGGTTCATTAAGTTCAAACATTATTTTAATATTTTAAATAATGTTTTATATGTATATAAGTCACTGTAAGATTGTGAAAACCGTTAGATTGTAATCTGTTTAGCAAAATTGTAAACTGCCAAAAGATTACAATTTAACCCATTATTTTTTAGTAGATTGGAATCTGTAAGTTCTATCCGGTTAATACTACCTGATTATTTATGTCGAACCCTATCCTAACCTACATGGAAGAGACAAGAAAACGTAAATACAATGAATATTTCAAAAATTGACACTCAGAAAAAACTGTCAACAATCTGTCGACAGTTTACAATCTATCGAGATAAAAAGCATTAGATTGCAATCTGATGGTTTTGCAATTTTACGGTGACATATACATACACAATATAAATTACTACTTTAACTACTACTTTGTAGGTTGAATACATATTTTTAGTTTCTGTATTTTAATGTACCCCAAAGGGCTCATTCCTGTTGTGAATAAATACATATAATATACAAATTATTTAGTTTTTTTTAACCCCATTCTCAATAACTTTAGAGTTAGAAAATAAAATGTATAAAACTCAAAGCATGTTAATTTATTTCATCTAGTTATTCATATTTAATCTATATTATAAGATTTCCTTAGCTACCCTTCCTTAACACAATATCACTGATCATAGCAGTAAGGTCAAATGCAAATGAAATGGGTAAACTAATTCATAGTAAAAGTGAAGAATAGTTTATTTGATACATCAGTGTACCATAATGTAAAAGATACACAATTAATCTAAAATATTCAAAAGCAGTCTTAACAGAATTTCCAGCGGTTACCACATTCATTGCAAAGAACAAAAGTGGTCATAGGTTCATCTGAACTTCTTGTCTGGAGTTGATTGTATGTACAATTCTTCTTCTTGCATTTGCCACATTTGAGCATTTCGGTTTTTGTACCCTGTACAGTTGCCAACTGAGCATCGTCAATAGCTTCTTTAATGAACTTTTCTCTCAATTTCTTCATTTCATCGCTAGCCATTTCTTCTGGGGTCATTTTGGCAAGAAGAGAAGCAGAGATGACTCCATTCAAGAAATTTGTTCTCAATGTTGGATTTTTTGGATCCTTGAGGTTTGCTACTCGGGATCTAACTCTGTTTTTGTACCTCATATCAGTGTTTTTGAACTCCATAAAGATACACTCTTCCAACTCTTCAGCCAGTTCTTCGGGAGATCCACAGGAATTAGGGTTTTCACCATCAGTTTTTAGGGCTTGGGTGAGAAGTTCCCTGCACTTAAGCCTCACAGCATCAGTGGTATTTGATTGTGGTGGGAATGAAGCAGGCAATTTTTTGTCTCTCTCCTTTTCATCCTTTCGTTCTTTGTCTTTGCTGGAATCCTTCTTTGATTTGGTTGAGCTGCCTGATTCCTTGCCTGGTGTTGTAGGTGTTGATAGGAACTTTTTCCAATTCTTGATCAAAGTTTTACACAAAGATATGACTTCTTCATCCTTACTAGATTTCCGTAAAGCATTCACTGTCATGCCAATCCTGGTCTTAGTGAGAACATCCAAATTAATGGCCATAGTCTGAAGGGTCTTTAATAGTTCCAAAGCTTCTTCTTGGCCCTAAAATAAAATGTATTTATAAAATAAATTTAGTAGATATTAAAGTCACATTAGGCAAACAAAAATAATTACCTATTAATATACAGATAGACCAAAATTACACGTGTTGATTTCGGAAAGCGCTTATACTTTCTCGTATTCCCATTGCCGGGCTAATTATTTATATATTTAACGTATAAAAACGAATTAGGCGTTGGAGGTAAACCTCCAAATAATAAGCCGCTAAGCCCACCTACCGTGCCATCGTCTGATGTCATCTTGGTTAATTTCTTTTGTATTTTCATAACATCCTCTTCCACACTCATTTTTGGAAATTACAAAAAAATAACTTCCCGCCTTATTTAGCAAACAATTTACGAAAAATATTGTTTTATCGACCACCATACAACCACAACTCAAGCATAGACCAGAGCATAGACTAAAAATTTGACATAAATGCGGCTTAGGCAGAGTAATGTCACAACCACCGAGTCACAACTCACAGGCAACGAAAACAATCTAACCATAGAACCCATAGAACAGTCAAGCGAGCCAGTCAAGTCCGATCTGCACACAGACATAATAAATGTGGATTTGCAGGACCGACTTGAAGTGTCACTGCCTAATGATGTGACGTGATGACAGAAACCAAGAATCACTGAAATTCTGAAATTATGAATTTATCTAATGAAATATTTATGATTCACTGATTATAATAACGTCTTTATTTTTCTATTTCGAGTGAGATTGCTATTTATTTTTAAACCGACTTTCAAAAAAGGAGGAGGTTCTCAATTCGGCGCGTGTTTTTTTTTATGTATGTTAGTACCTACCGCATATCTCCGTGGTTTCCAAACCGATCTGTTTTTTTTTTTTTCAATGGTTAAAGGAAGCTCACGAGTCACGAGGTGGTCCCATAAAAAATTCTGACTCCAAATCCTCAATCCTGATGCTTTAGGTATACCTACGGCTCAAAACTAGGGAGTTAGGAAGTTTTGATGGTGAATTCATATATGTAGTACCTACCTAAGTATCAAGTCATGTGTATGCGATTCAACTCTGAATCCCAACTCCTCAACCCTGATGCTGCAGGGTACAGAACTCCTTAAAAATAGCGTTTTAAGTTTTTTTTTTATGGCGAATTCATATTGTAGGTTTCAAGCAACGACTTTATACTTAAACCTAAGTCCCAACTCCTCAACTCTGATGCTGCAGGGTACTGCACTCCTAAGCCGTGGGGATTAAGAGTACCTACACTAAAAAGTTAAAAATAAAAATTCCAAAAAAAACGACTTGCAAAGCCACTATATATATATGTAGGTACTAGATGGGCCCTTTCATAGAAAAAGGTTGGGCGACCGACTTTGAGAACGCGTTCCTAACCTGCCTTTGTCCCCATCGTAGGTAGCGCTGTCACGGTCGCTCGTCGTGCAGATAATTTGTTATTCCTAAGATATGATCTAAAGTCTTATTAGTTTGGCTCCGATCAATTTTTATTTTAAGGTAAGTGATCACAATTATAAATTTACAAAAAAACGTTATTTAATATTCCTATTTAATATTTCTATCCATTACCCAATCATTTAATTTCCGCGGCAAACTGTATGATATATTTTTTTTTACTAACTGGCCTTACGGCTTCTATGGCCATGACCTATATTATCTATGACCGAGTCATACGTTTTCAATATATTATGTTCCCGCTTTCCAGACTAGATGGCGTTGATGGCGTTGCTAAACTAAAAATACGCCCACATTCTTTGTATGTTTGACAGGGCCCGTCTATGTAAATTGAGGTCGTTGATTACTTCGCATTCGCTTAGAGAGCCCCACAGAGTACTTTGTGGAGAGCCCCCCATAAAGATTTGTTGATAATAGGTACGTCCGGTGTGAATGTAAGATAGTAGGTACGTCCGTTCGTTTCAATGTTAAGTAGGTATATACGTAGGCAGCAAGTATAGTCGGAATTGGATCTTCTACGGAAGTTGAGACGCGCGGCATATGTCCAGCGTAACACCTCCATCATCAGAGCAGCAATTCGCAAAGCAGATCCAAGACCGAATATTGCAGAATATAGGTCTTCGTTAAAACGTCAGGAAGTCTCCTCAGGTGATAAGATGGTTGCTGAAATGGGTACACTTAGAACCTCCTTAGACAGAGAGATAGGCGTGGGTTCACGTTTGATCTAGGTATCTCCTGTAACGGTATGATTTTATTAAATGAAAAATATGTTAGTAAGTACCTACTTCAGTCGGTGATGTCTTCTGCTCGCATAATTTTGGAGATTCACCTTCGGGCATTCAGCCTCTATGAAATGAAAACCCTGGAATCGGTTGCTATAAAAAGTTCAGGTGGTACTAAGTATAGTATTATGTTACATGGAATAAGTTATTTAAAAAAATCGTACTTACCTAAATAAGAGAACACCCAACAGAATTGAAAAAGTAAATGGGCAATTCTCATTTTGGTGTTTTTTTTTTGTGTTTTAAAATGAAGTACCTACTTTATATTTTTAGGATATTTTATATTAATTACAATATTACAATAAGTTTATTATCATCAAAAAAGTGTCGAAAATGTCACCTCCATGTCGTGTGCAAGGTTCACTCAGGACCAGGAAGGTCAATTCTGGGAAAATAATGTCGGAGCCCTGACTCAAAAGGTGAGATTTATTAAAAATTAATATGCTATTGCGGTGATTTTTGTGGATTACATATCACCATAGTATTTATTCAATAAAGGTCCACTAGATAGCGTTGAATTATACGAAATTTTAGCAATTTTCGAGGTATTTCATTGTTTTCATAATAAATTAATGAGTTTACGAAAAAAACGATGTTTAAGTTGAAAATGTCACCTCCATGGTTGTCACCTACGTGGATTCTAGTCCATGGAAGTAACAATATTATCAACATTTTATAACGAATTTGAATATTGCTTTTGGTTTTCATTGCACCATCTAAAAACGATCAAGTCTTAGATTTGACTTAAGAAAAGACGACGATGATGAGTAGAGTTTGTTTGGCCACAATGTGAGGGTATTTCGAAAGTAAATGATGATGATATCATAGTAAAACCATGTAAAATTTATATTCTTTTAGCCTAATTAGTTTTTACTTATCAGTTAATTAAAACATAAATAGTTAAAAAAAATATGTTAAATTCTGCAACAATTCAAATATGTATTACTGATATTATTTGAATATGTCACTTCCGTGGAAAGAGTTTTTTTTTTAATTTTCATGAAAACTACAGTGAAAATACTCATAATCGGAAAATATACTAGGACACTGTATTTTTAATTTAAGACTTCTTCGGACGATATCAAAAAACATTTTTTTTTTTTCAAAATTTTAGGTCCGTTTTTGAGAATGGTCCAAATATTGCCTTCTTCCCCCTCTGCGCAACTGTGGAATTGCCAGGTATAATCGTGAGTAAATGTTGATATACTCTCGTCAGTTATTTATTCGTATATTATATCAAATGAAAGCTTTCTTTATTCTGAATCTTACTGTATTTTGGTGCACGTTTTTTTTTAAATAATTAAGCAGGGAAGTAAATTTAAAAATTTAACTGAAAATTTAACTATTTTCAAAAACTGTGAAACATGTGATTTATTTTAAATCGGTACCTCAAAAATCCTCAAAAAACCTTAGTGAGCGCCTACGTCACAAAAGAAACCAAGTTTCTAACCATAGAGGTAATACAGTAGCTATATTACCTCTATGTTTCTAATCCTAGCGGCTTAGGCTGTGCGTTGATAACGATTATATATTACTAGCTGATACCCGCGACTTCGTCCGCGTGGATTGAGGAGTTTTAGTTCCCGCGGGAACTCTTTAATTTTCCGGGATAAAAAGTACCCTATTATTTAATCCGGACTTCGAACTTTACGTCTGCAAAATTTCAAAGCAATCGGTTCAGTAGTTACGGCGTGAAAGCGGAACAAACATACAAACAAACTCACTTTCCCATTTATAATATTAGTAAGGATAAGGATAAGGATATAGTAGATCTTAACCGTACTTCGCGTTTCAAAAATTTCGATTTATCTACATGGATTTTCAAATTTTTTTTTGTCGATTGACGTGATCCTGTGAGGATGTTGAGAAAGTTAAAATTTTGCCTGAAAAGATTGTGCAGTTCGCCAGATCTTGAAGGAGACAGTTCAAAAGACTTTCAGAGATCGCATATGAATTTTGTACTTAAATCTAAAGTTGTAAAGAAGAAGCACCTTCCAAAAAGTCGGTAGTGTCAGTAGGATGGTTTTTAAGTATTTTACTAAGAGGTCGAGAATCTAATTTTTTCACACACCTATTGCTGAGCCTCATTAATGACTTGACCGTATATGTTTATACCTTGCCCGATCATGCGTTATTAGTAGGTACCTATCAAAGGGCCTTTGTTTGGCGGCTAGAGATGTTAAATGTTATAAGATCGCGTTCACAGGACGGAGCTTTTGTTATTTCCTTTGACTTTTTCGGCTTAGTGTAAGATTAGTTTTGTTTATGTAACTGTAATAAGATTATTGTAGCTGGGGCCGGTGATGCTGTATTTTGAGTGGCTCAAGCCAGACCTTTTGTAACACTCGTCTCAAGAACACCTTTTACGTCTTATAAACTGTGTGAAGTGAAATACGAATTAATTATTATTTACCATCCTGACCCACCTTCTATAACACTTCATCATGATTCCACTTATCACCGACCGCCGACGGTGTCAATTTCACACCTTGCCGGCATGCATTGTTCGTCGTAAACGTACAATTATGGGGTTTCCCAAAGAAATTGTAAGACAAGACATTATTAAGTAGGTACCTACAGATAAATAATATTATATGGACATAAAAATTATAATTTCGAAGCACTTCTGTCACTCAAACTAGGTTGTATCCCGGGGAAGGACATAGGCTACTTTTTATTCCGGAAAATTTAAGAGTTCCCGTGGAAATCGAAAAAACTTGGTCCACGCGGACGAAGTCGTGGGAATCATCTAGTATATTATATTTAATTCTTTCGCGTATTCTAGAGCTTTTTCAAGAGTAAAAGGGTTGCATACATCTTATTCTTGATCCTAAAGGTTCTCTAATGCCCCTCAAAAAAGTTTTGAGGACAAGTTTTTTGTAACAGAAGGTGGGTCAGGATGGTAAATAATTAATTAATTCGTATTTCACTTCACACAGTTTATAATACGTAAAAGGTGTTCTCGAGACGAGTGTTACAAAAGGTCTGCTTGAGCCACTCAAAATACAGCATCACCGGCCCCAGCTACAATAATCTTATTACAGTTACATATACAAATCTCATCTTACACTAAGACGAAATAGTCAAAGGAAATAACAAAAGCTCCGTCCTGTGAACGCGATCTCATAACATTTAACATCTCTAGCCGCCAAACAAAGGCCCTTTGATAGGTACCTACTAATAACGCATGATCGGGCAAGGTATATACATACGGTCAAGTCATTAATGAGGCCCAGCAATAGGTGTATGAAAAAATTCTATAACATTCGGCCTTCCTGAAAACGCGTCGTGTCCCACGGCGCTCAATGTACTCGTAGATTGTGCTCTGGCATCTGCGACAAAGAAAAACAAACGCAGTAATTGTCGTTTGTAACAAGACACTTAAATACTAAACAAGGATTCACAATATTTTCCAATTTTTCTCTTCTTTCAATTCATTTTGTCACAGATAAATACATAATATACTAGTGCAATGCATAACACACAGCAGCTATGCACCTCACGCAGTGTTCTGGATCAGTCTACCACACAGCAAGTTGACAGAGTAGCTCTAGTATTTCTGGGTCTCCTAACATTTACGTATTTGTACACATAGTGTAGAGCACAGATCACACAGCAATGCTCTTCACATAGTGCACAGCATATCACACAGTTATGCATTATCACACAGTTTAATCGATTGATCAGGTGCGCTCCTTGTTGTTGGTCACACAGTAAATAAGCTGTTAGAGTATAGCTTTGGTATTTCTGGATCTCATATCTACTATTTACGTACTTATTTGTAGTTTGTACACATAGTGTAGAGCACAGATCACACAGCAATGCTCTTCACATAGTGCACAGCATATCACACAGTGCTGCATTATCACACAGTTTAATCGATTGATCACGTTCCATCACACAGTAGGTTTAACTTCTAGTTTTTTAATTTTTACCTTGTGCTGCCGTAATTATGTTTAATCTACCGCCTGAGTCTAATTATGCTAGTAATTGAAATATATTGATATGTACTATTATTTTATATAAATCCTGAAATAAATGAAATGGGACTTTGATGTCACTGACCTTTTTAAGTTATTGCGAAGAGCCCGCAGCAAACCAGCAGTTCGCGGTGGCGTGCCCGACGCGCTGGCACACCTGGCACCGTAGCGGCAGACTCGTGCAGTCCCTCGGCTCATGATCAGGTTTACGGCACACGTAGCAAATCTTCGGTAGTGGCTGCTTCGATGTTCCATTCGTACTCGTTGTGGGTGCAGAATTATTGTTTTCATATGAGCTTCTCCTCCAAGTAGACTCCCGTTTAGCGTTGGTTGTTTCAACTCGTTTGTAATTCTCCAGTGAGGATAAATAACCAAAGTAAAGACTTTCAGGTTTGTCGCACTGATAAGCCTTAGCGTTGGCCCTCAGCTCTAGTGGCAGGCCTCGTATGATGCAGGAAATGGCTGCTTCTCCGTCTATATTGCATTTCTTCAGCAAGGACAACTTCGCGTGGTAATATTTTGTCATTGTTTCAGAGTCTGACTTCGTTCGTGCTAACATTTCTTCAAGTCTGTTCACGTAGTCCGTCGATCGCGGAAATGCGGTTTGAAGTGTTTGCTTCCATTCTTCCCAAGTCAAATCGTAATCCTCTAGGTCATCGTACCATTCGCGTGCAGAGCCGCGTAAACGAATTTGCATGATGAACTGTCGTTCTTTATTATTCCAGCCGTAAACGTCTCCGAGCTGATCTATTTTATGCAACCAGCCTGTCACGTTGCTTCCTTTATCTTCTGGGCGAAACTTCGGTATCACTTCAGCATCCGTTGGAGAAACACGTAGTCTCTTGGTTGGTTGAGAGTACTGAGTCTTCAAAGAAAAATTCTCATTTTCTTCTTCGTTCGATGACTCTGAAGTCGTAGATTCACGTCTCCGTTTGCCTAAGCAGTCGACATACGTGCCCGACATTGTTCTTCATCCCACTTCTGAAGTGTAACAGAAGGTGGGTCAGGATGGTAAATAATTAATTAATTCGTATTTCACTTCACACAGTTTATAATACGTAAAAGGTGTTCTCGAGACGAGTGTTACAAAAGGTCTGCTTGAGCCACTCAAAATACAGCATCACCGGCCCCAGCTACAATAATCTTATTACAGTTACATATACAAATCTCATCTTACACTAAGACGAAATAGTCAAAGGAAATAACAAAAGCTCCGTCCTGTGAACGCGATCTCATAACATTTAACATCTCTAGCCGCCAAACAAAGGCCCTTTGATAGGTACCTACTAATAACGCATGATCGGGCAAGGTATACACATACGGTCAAGTCATTAATGAGGCCCAGCAATAGGTGTATGAAAAAATTCTATAACATTTTGATAAAGCGTTCTTTTGGCTTCTATGGTAGATAGTTTTTACAGTATCATGCAATTCTACATACCTAGGTCATGGTATCTTTTCGTAAAAAATAGGTAGATTGTCTAAACCTTGGACTAAAAGATACCTACAAATCTGTGAAGAGTGCCGTTTCGTCGCAGTAATCGGAAAATGAGTTTATTAAAGTCGTTCTAATGTTACTCCAATCGTTGGAATTGCCGTTGGTGGATAAAGATCTTGCCGCCGATCCCGTACCTAATTTTGTAAAGAATTCCACTAATCAATGAAAGGTAAAGCTAAAATTCATACTGTGGATCTGGGTTTAATTAAAAATGTACGGACTAACTTATCGCTCATAGATTTATCGACCGAGCGAAGCGAAGGTCTCTGAGTCTACTTGAGTGAATTTGCACTTGTCCGTCCGTCCGTCCGTCCGTCTGTCAGAGCCTTATAACTTCTGAATTACTGAACGTAATTACTTCAAATTTAAAAATTATGTATATAAACCGATGGCCTCCCGCCGAATATGGCTTAAAAAGTAATAAAAATCTTTATTTCAGGGGGGCTCTCATAGAAGCGAACATGAAGAAAAAATATTTTTATAGCGTTACATAAGGTTGCGGTATATCATTTTAAAGGTAATTAGGAATAGAGTCCAAAAATATATTTTTTTTAATTTTTCCCCTATAATTGACGAAATGGGGGGTTCTCAAAGTGGAGATTTTCTAACGTCCAAAGTTGACCTCAGAAACTGAAATGCTGAGCCTGAAACTTGATCAATTATTTGACTTATATCCTGTACTTGAACAACAAATACTAAAATTAGATAAATATTATATGGAAATGAAATTATTTAATTTTTAATGAGCCTTAGTATTTACAACAGAACTTCACAATGGTGTCAATAGATGGCGCTAATGATCAAAGTTAACTATTACAATACTTTCTGAAAGGCTGAGTCTGAAACTTGTTCAATTATTTGAATTATATCCTGTACTTGAACAACAAATACTAAAATTAGATAAATATTATATGGAAACGAAATTATTTAATTTTTAATGAGCCTATTATTTACAACAGAGCTTCACAATGATGTCAATAGATGGCGCCGCGAGGTCTCAGTTCGGGGCGAACCACTAGTATAAATCTCGTTAAAACATGGGAATTTCCATTCAAATCTGGTAAAAACTTGAGTGATTTGTTAATTTTGTCTGATAAATCTGCTTGACAACTTTTCTCTAACGAGGTCATATTTAAATATCTAAGTAATTTCTACAAACTATTTCTATTATATAAAAAAATAAATTACGTTTAACTTTAGGTAGGTACTTTGTTAAATAATATTCTAAAAACTACGCGGGATAGAAAAATGTCGTAAGTAAAGCACCCTGCGTAAAAGTTACTACAACAACCAATTAGGATTTCAAGTAGGTACCTATCACAAAACCAAAGTCACTGGCAAGCTTCAATTCATAGAAGCTCCTTGTAGGTTCTGTCGTCCTGTCAAGGAATTCGAAGGCGTCGACTACTTAAAACTAAGGCATTAAAATTTAATTACGAATGTATATTTGACCGAGCGAAGCGAAGGTCTACTTGAGTGAATTTGCACTTGTCCGTCCGTCCGTCCGTCCGTCTGTCAGAGCCTTATAACTTCTGAATTACTGAACGTAAGTACTTTAAATTTAAATATTATACATATAAACCGATGGCCTCCAGCCGAATATGGCTTAAAAAGTTATAAAAATCTTTATTTCAGGGGGGCTCTCATAGAAGCGAATGCGAACGAAAATTTTTTTTTTAGCGTTATACATAGGGTTGCGGTATATTATTTCAAAGATACTTAATTAGGAATAGAGTCCAAATTTTTTTTTTAATGTTTCCCCTAATATTGGCCAAATGGGGCTTTCAAAGTGGAGATTTTCTAACGTCCAAAGTTGACCTTAGATTCTAAGGCTTAGAACTCCAAATTTACTGAAATGCTGAGCCTGAAACTTGATCAATTATTTGACTTATATCCTGTACTTGAACAACAAATACTAAAATTAGATAAATATTATATGGAAACGAAATTATTTAATTTTTAATGAGCCTTAGTATTTACAACAGAACTTCACAATGATGTCAATAGATGGCGCCGCGAGGTCTCAGTTCGGGGCGAACCACTAGTTAAATAAAATTCGTGGAAAAACTTAAGAAAAACGCCAGCCGATGAAAGAAAATTTTCAAAATCAAACTAATAAAAGCTTCAAACTAGGGCTTCAAGCTTTTGTGCGGGCGATTAACGCCAATTTCAAGAAACGGCGCGGCGGCGATTTGTGAGCTGTCAATACAAAGAGGCGGACGTACCTAATATTATTACAATCTGGCTAAACGTTATACCACCATATTGCAAAACGACTCGTAATGGTATGATTATTGATTATAAATTTTTATTACTTCATTAAAACAAATAATTCGAGCAAGAAAGAGAGCGCCTGCCAGAATTTTCCCCTACAGCCTATGTCAACCTTCACGTTAAAATATGTACATTGAAGTAGGTAGGTAATATTAGGTATTATGGTTTGTAGTACCCGCATAAATTTAGATAAGTTTATGTAGGTATGTATTGTAATAATTTGTGTTTCACACTATTGTTTTTACTTCAGCCTTTTCCTCTAAAGGGAAAAACCCCCGGGCCCCAACCGCATGAATAAAATTGATAACCAGTAAGTACTTAAAAGTAGTTTCTTAGAGACCACATTTTCCTTAAGGGAAGAAATTACAAAATATAAAATTACAATAAACATAAGTTTAGGTATATAGTAACGTAGTAGTAGTTCACGTCTCTACTGCTGCGTAATATGCCGTATGCGAGGTGGAAAAGAAAATACAGCTTAATAAAGTATTGCATTAGTTATTTATAAAACAGATTTCTGAACGTTTCGAGAGACAATGAAATAGAAATGCCAAGCCACGGGGTTCTAAATTCAAGTTACACTAATTTTTCCCTCTGAGTGAGCAACTTTCCTTCACTAGTTTTAAACAATAGAGGCGCTCTTTTTGAGCTAATGTGCTTAAGAAATAAGAAACAAGTTTTAAACTTAGCCGAATAAAAAACAGTGGCATCATGTACCGAGAAATACATATATGCAATAGTCACCGTTTCGTTTATAGTGTCACCAATGACCAATACCGGCATCCCGGTATTAGACATTTCAATACCGGTATTGAAAACCGTCAAAAAAAGTCCGGGATCCCGGTATTAGTCAAAACGGCTACCTAATACCGGGATCCCGGTATTGGAAGTCCTAGTTGCACCCTTTGAGTACGGAACCCTAAAAAATCTAAATTCATTCTAACGAAGTTGCTAGCAGCAAGTACCTAGCGTTTACGTGATACATATTAATAGTTGAGGTTGAATTTTATCATTACCATAATATTAAGTCTACCTAAGTATTTACGGTTCCATAACAAAATGGGTAAAAAAGATTCCGGTGTGACATCATCACAGAAATAGGAATCTGCATAATTCTCTGGACTTCTTAGATCCGATTCCTCCCTCAAAAGTTTCAAGTTAGAGAATCACTTGTTGCCTAATAGATAAAATGCTTGAGTCAAAAATAACTGGCAAGTAGTACAGCAATACATGGAATGTATACATAATGTTAGGGAAAGAGAAGGACGAAAGAGACGGACGCGAATGAATCATGGCTTTCGCTAGCAGTGGTAGACTAACTTGGCGGGTACATTGCTGCTTGGAGATAGGAGGGGTTTTTAGCCGGTAGGAGTCCTTCACTATACGGTCCGGAGTAGGTACTGGATATTTTCCCCTCCTACATTAAAAAAAAAGAGAATCACTGCTGCCTATTTCGGAAACTTCCTTAGACAGCTGCTATGGAGTTGAATTAATATGTTGTACCTATTTGGACTTATTATTATCGAATTCACCGTTCTACGCGTTTTATGCCGTTTGGTGATACGGCAGTTCAACGTTTAGCTAAATTGTAATATGGCTAAATGCTAAACGAACGGATTGGCAGACTTTGGTCCCCGTGGCAGGCTTTACACACCTTCGAGAACATAATGAAGTACTTACTCGACGGGCATGTAGGTTTCTTCACGATGTTTTCTTTCACCGTTTGGAGCGAGTGATCACGTCATAACTTTGAAAAGTTTGAAGTGCGCGCTCGGGGATCGAACCAGTCGAACGAGTCAACAGATAATTTTTTTAACCAAATACATAATTTATGACATTTCTTTCATAGATACGGAACCCTAGTGGGCGAGTCTGACTCAAACGTGGCCGATTGTTTTAGGAGTCGTGGGCCATCGCAAAATTAAAGAAGTACCTATTAAGGATATGACTTTTTTCTTTAATAGGTTCATAAAGTAAAATTAAAACCAATAACAAAAAAGTCACATCCTCACTTAGTTCACATCTAAGTTTGAATCACAGTATATAATAGGAATATTTTATTTTATTTATTAGACACACCAGAAGTACCTACAAGTGAAAATACCTATAGAGCCATGAGATAAAAACTCACCAATAATAGTGTGTACAACAATAATAACATAAGATTGATTTAAGTGATATTTAAGTAATGGCCGATTTGAATGCACTGAGCATAGATACGAGACTTAATCCGTGGGATCGGGATCGGGATAAAATGACAGCAAGATAGTTTAAAAATCAAAATTACCTCTGATTTGCCTATTCAATTCTCAGAATATGGTAAATATTTAAAATGCAGACGCGAAAAGGATTGATTTTATCATTAAAATAATCCACATTTTAATGCACAGTTTTTAATTCGTGGATATAGATAATCTATAGTTTTTCTTTTTTTTGGTACTTAAAGCATAATATGAATATTAAAACCGAAATGTTAGGCCCCGTTACCCGACCGAACATTATTCACAAAATATCTTACAACCTACAAGCTAACAAAAATTACGGGAGCTTTATTAAAATCCTAACTTGAACATAGAATAAAATAGTTGCAGAACCGTTCTTACTTCTTACCTATTTAGACCGTAGCTTTATTATTTACGAAATAGTAACTATACGATCTCGATAACAGACGGATTTAGATGGAAGTTGAAAAAGTAATATACGAGAGACTACCTATATGATTACTTTGACAGGAATAAATTATTAGCAGATGAACAAATGGGATTCCGGAAAAAAGCGACATTAATATGGCAATTTATAAATTCTTAAACACAGTTATGATAAATGTAGATAGAAAATACACAGTATACACATTATTTATTGACTTGAGGAAAGCTTTTGATCACGTAGCTTATTGCTAAACAAATTGTATGATTATGGTATCCGGGGTAATATTAATAATATGATTGAATCTTATCTGAAGAATAGAGTTCAGTACACTATAATAAATAAAATTTACCAGAAATCCAAAGCTGAACTCATTTCGATCATTTAAATCTGACATTCGATCAATATCGTATGGTGTGCCACAAGGGAGTGTACTTGGCCCTCTCTTGTTTACAATTTATATAAACGATTTTCCAAAGTCAATTCCACATCCAATAACTCTTTTTGCTGACGACTGTACTGTGATATTTATGAATAAAAATATACCTGACTTTGAAAATGAAATAAACTATTAAGAATAGATTTGCCTTCTGTGGCGGATTAAAGCGAATTCAAACTTCTAGTTTTTTCATTGTCATGGACTTCCGCAAAGTAACGCCTGCTTCAATATTGTTTGCTCGAAGAAATCTGCAACTTTATAATAATTTAATAAGTAAACATATAAATAAACTCCGCATGCCGGCATCAAAGACTACAATTTCGGTAATAACGCCTTTGTCATGACTTGCATTATATATAATAAACTCCCAGAAAGTATTGTTAATATTAAAAACTATTATAAATTTAAGCGTTTACTATAAGAATTTTTAATGGAGAAAGCATTTTACATCATACAAGAGTACGCAAACCGTTATAAAATATTATAAAATGATAATAAGTATTTAGAGACTAACGGCCGGTTTCTGAATTGAGAATTTCATGTTGAGTCTGTCTCAAAGACTACTTAAGGACTAATTACTTAAGCAAATTTTTGTTTCTGAATTGATATTGTGTAAGGTTTGAGAATTGGAACTTGCTGTTTTTGCTTGAATGCTTAATTCAGAAACCGGCCCAATATCAATTCAGAAACAAAAATTTGCTTAATTAGTAGTCTTTGAGACAGACTCAACATGAAATTCTCAACATGAATTCAGAAACCGGCCGTTAGACATGTATCATCTGAATAAAAAACTTATCTATGTCTGTTTGCCCTTCCAAAGCAAAATGCGGCGCAAAATATATTGCTTTAAAGTTGCGAGGTCGAGTCGTTCTGAACCATTCACGCAATAACCGACCTCACCTCACGTCGTTACTCCTAAACTTTAAGGTAACAATTTTGCTCAGTTAAAATAAATTTTTATTGACTAACTTAGTCCTTTTTTGTGATACTTCCTGATTTTTATTATAAGCATCTAGCTAAAAAGATTCCATCAAAAATTAACCGCTAAATCAAAAATAAAATAAACTATTTTATTGACTAACTTAGTCCTTTTTTGTGATACTTCCTGAGTTTTATAAGCATCTAGCTAAAAATATTCCATCAAAAATTAACCGCTAAATCAAAAATAAAATAAACTAAACTACATTGCACCATTGTAAGCAGTGCACACTTAGAGATTCCGTCAGCACCTAGCCACCACTAAATTTACCCTAATTATTAAGTAATTTATTATTAAAATAAGAACAAACTAAAAACTACTTAATTGTAATTAATTTATACCTACTTTAGTAGGTCTACTAAATGTAATTATTATGTCTTTGAGATTGCATGCAAAATTAATTATAGGGTTAAAATTAATTATATCTAATAATATACTTACCTATAGAGTAGTTTAAGGTACATACTAACTACTACAAAGATAGAGGAAGGTATTTAATGGGCATCAAAATAATTATTCTATTAATATTAATATAATAAAAATAAATTCTATCGTAGGTTCAAATGCCATCAAAATCTGTTTCTTTTTTAGTTCTTATTTGAAGGAATCAGGATTTTTTTAACGGTTACATTAGACTACTAACCTTTTTTCCATAAAGTATCCTAATTCCTAGGTATGCATTATAGGTACATACCTACCTAGTAGTTCAATGCCAGCGATTGAGAGATGCGCGCCCTATGTGCGCGCCATAGAAATCCTAGGCCGCCGTTAATTAGGTACATAAAGGTTACCTACATGCACATTTATATGAAAGGCACTTAAAAAAGGTCACGTTCAGTGCCAAATGTTAAACAAACGAACCGTGAAACAGAAATAAGGTTAGAGTTTGTCTCCAAACAGTTAATTTATTTTGCATATTTACATTTGCTATTTAGGCAATAGGTGTTTCAACATTTCTCATATTAGTTAGGTAAAACCAGTCGCTTGGAAAACGTAGGATATCATTATGAAGAACAGAAAAGACCGTGACACAGTTTAACATAAAATATGTTTGATTTTTTTAAATGTTGTTTTAAATATCCAAGCTGCAATTACCTACTCAATACTTAAAAAATATCAATTCAAAAGCTTTGAAAATTTACTTTTCATCCCACCATCTCGGAAAGAGTATTTTTAATCTTCGATATCTGAATGCAAAAGCCGTTATTATCCTCTTGAGGATAAAGTAAATTGAATTTAGAACATCGTGTGCACGTTAGTAAATATCACTCGTCTATGAAGTTTGTGAATTCAAAACATCATTAAAACCTATTTACTTCTACCTCTATGGTGCCGAATTTCCATACAACCTTTTTTAATTTGTTAAAAACTCACACTCGTAACCTTCTTGGTGTACTTTTTTAATTTGCTTTGCGCGCACCATTTCCTTTCACGTCATGTCATTTCCTCGCTGAGGTGGGATGAAAAGTTACGTGTTGCACTCGAGTGAAAAGATTTTTCACCTTGTGCTCTTTTGATTCCCTCGCTGACGCTCAGGATTCTAATTTTTTAACCACTCACTGCGCTCGTGATTCATTTTAGAATCCTCCGCTTGCTCGGTCATCATAATTGAGCACGCGGTTAAAAAACAACTTTTCACTCTTGTATAACAAATAACTATTACTTACTCTCAAATATATATAGGTTAAATATTATCGATGCTTAAAAGCTCGTCAGTTGCGAAATCTAAGTTTCTAAGTTAGGTATGTTATAATGACAGAAAAGTATAAGATTAGGAGAACCGATTAAACCGGGGACGTGTGAGTACGAAGAATTCACTCAGCTTACGTAGATTACTCATTGCACCCGTGGTTACTGGTTATACCTACCGTTTATCTGCTTAAGAAAGCTTAGGTAAGTATACGTACTTACCTAATATTACAGTCATACATAAGTAGATGATAGAAGTGCACAAGTTTTGTTTTCATATTTTTAGAAAGAAAGTGGTAGAAATATTTTTTGTAGAAATCAAGATGTGGTCCGCGTATTTCGCGTCCATCCTGGCGTTGGTGGCGTTCGCTGAAGGTTACGGCGATGGCGCGCCCCCTAGCGCTTGCAAGGACATGATCCCAAGGCATCCCGTGCCCCCACAGTCGTCACCCGCACCCTATACCATCATCCCCAGTACCAAGGTATGTATAAATCTGAAATCATGCAAGCCAAGTTCCCAGACTCGCATGGCATTAAAATATTTTCTGGATAGTAAATTGCTTTTGTCATTTTGTGTTAATTTTTTATACGGGGGCAAAGGCCGGGTTTACAATGATGGGCTACGTCTGTCTTCCTATTTCCATGTCCTCCACCAGAATCGTATGCAAGTAACGCAGCGCATTGACAATATACATTAATAATTTGGGTCGGCCATATTAAATGCTTCTTCTTTCTTAGAGGGCTACAGATTCTGATCCAGAACTAAAAATGAGCTGATTACTTAAACAGGTAGTGAAGGCTGGTACACCGATGGAAGTAACGATCTCCGGTAACTCCGCTGCGGACACCATGCGCGGCATGATGGTACAGGCGCGAGCTGGTGCCAAGATTGTGGGAACCTTCGAGGTGGACACTGATGATCGTCTAGCCAGACTCATGAAGTGCGATGTTCAAGGGGTAAGTTTATAACAGCCCATTGTCTTTAACAGTCCCTGCGAATTAACTGACATACGGCCGATTTCTGAATTGAGAATTTCATGTTGAGTCTGTCTCAAAGACTAATTAAGGGCTAACTAAGCAAATTTTTGAATTGATATCGCGCCGGTTTCTGAATTAAGCATTCAAGCAAAAACAGCAAGCTCCAACTCTCAAACCTTACACAATATCAATTCAGAAACAAAAATTTGCTTCTTTGAGACAGACTCAACATGAAATTCTCAATTCAGAAACCGGCCGTTAGACTCATATAGATTTAAATAAGTAAAATATCTATTTTTCTTTAGTGCTGTACTTAAGTCATAGAGCTTAGGATAGGTAGGTATGTACGTCTTACTGATTGACTTAATACGTAGGTATAATAATACGGTAAGCAATCCGTGTTGTTTCTACTAGGTACACTAGAAACTTTTTGTGGATATTTTTATTAGTTACAATCAATGGTTACAATCGAAATAGGTACTTAAATACGATTTTTTATTGTCAAAAGTAAAAAATAAACTACCTACCTATTCCTTGCTTTCATCGCACGAGTTAGTTTTTATAGCCTTTGCAGTAATAAACTAAGCCTCAAAGAGTAGGTACCTTTAACTATTAGATACCGCCACAGTTATACAACTTTAGCATTCACCAAAAAATACAATTATATAATTATGTAGTTAAAAAATATAATTAATTACCCAGTAATTTCGGTGATTAGCAATGTATTATGCTCCATTAATTGGTAGGTAGGTACTCGATGGATACATAAATTAAATTGTCGTAGATAGCAAAAGTTCAACGTTTGCTGAATGCTGGTGCAAGAAAACTTTTAAACACTTACTAATTTTTAATCGAAGGAGAATTAAAAAAGGAGGAGGTAAATAATGATTACCTTTTAGCATAGGTTATAAATTATAACCTATGCTAAAAGGTAATACTTACTTATAATATTACTTCATGATTCTGGCAGAAAAGGATTGGTCCCCATGTTGCCGATAAACTGTTACTTTCGAAAAGTCGAAGAATTTTATCTCATTGCTTCAATATTATTCATAACTTACCTCTGCTACGAGTACTACCAGACTTACGTCTGAGTTTGTTGTACGTACAACAGGACACGTTCGGGACCCAAGTATCTAGCTTTAATTGCCTGAAAATTTGAAATGTCTTTTAACTTTGATTTTTTCCTGGTCGTTGCCTGAATGAATCACCTGAATGTTTATTTTTGAATTCTTTGAACTTCCTTGTTGCGGTATAATAACGTAATTGTATTGAAGTCGCAGCTGGTTTATTTAGAAAAAATTATTACTTATCTACAATCATTATACCTAGCTATTGTTAAAAGACCTTCGCGTTCTGAGTAGTTAGCTTTTTAGTGCCTTTACGGACATAGCTACTCCGTGGTGGACTAACTCGGGGGCCTCCAAAGCAGAACGTTGGAAATCTGCATCATAAGTTGAATCAAAAAACAACCCAATGGAGGCCCGTCAACCACTAGTAGGTATCCGTTAAAAAAATAGGATACAAGGTATCTGTTAAAAAAATCTAAAACAAAATCGCGCTCGTTTCGCTCATGAATATATTGGGTAGGTACATAATTTTCTTATTTTTCTAATAATGATTTCGGAACTGGAGAATCTATTCAGTAGGTACTATTCTGCAACACTGTTAAGAAAATGTGTTTGCTTCGGTCGCGGTGTTCACTATCTAAGTTAACTGGTTAAGTACTATGATTTCCAGTTTGCTTTGATTATTTATTGGGATCTCATGGTCTCATGGGCCTCAAAGTCACAACCCCCATAATAACACTAGGTACCTATAAATTAAACCGGACGGAGTCCGGGGGCCTCATTCAGTGCTGCCAGCCCGAGCCTTCAACGGAATAAATCCGCCTCTGTACTTAGCTAGATTTCTGCGCCTAATAACTAGTTCAATATAATTAGTCCGTAGCAAATCTTACTTCGCAAAAAACTTAGATCTCACGTGAAAACCAAGAGTAAAAAATGAATGTCCCGTTCAAAAATAATTTGCTTTTTACCTACGTGTAAAAAATTAAGAACCAGGGGGGTTACTATCATCATTTAGAAAACCATTATGATACAGGCACATCTTGTTTCAATCTCTTTCTAATCTTACTGAGAAAGCTACCATGACCCTACAAAACTATTATGGTTTTACTCTTGCCAAAGAACGAATGATACTCATATCATTGTCTATTCCTTACTTTCAGAGTAAGCGAGATGTAGCTATATTTTTTCTATAGCGCTATCTCGTCTCATCGTGTTTCATTTCATGCATAAAATAACACAGAGCCGACACCTTTTTAATTAAATAGTATAACTTTACAAAGTTATTTTACCTTTATAAAGTAAAATAAATAGCAAAAAGATTCTTAGTAGGTATTATTATTAATTATTTTAAACCAAATAATAGTTGTTTGGTTGCACTTTTTTAAAGGATAAAAATTAACTCGACAATGTTTATGTTTCTTTTACGTTGTGTAAAACGAAACGGATGTCAAATGTCAAACAAGGCACGTAAATAAATAATAGTTGAAATTTGAGGTTATTTATTATTTTATAACTTTTATAATTATATGATATTATGTCGGGCCTCGAGTAAGTCTAATTATTGTGAGTTTATTGCTTTCTTGGATAAAACAAAAAATATTAGTAAAATTGTGGCGCTACGCGTGAAGATCGGACTGGATTTGTGATGCAGAAGTCCACATAGTGCATTTCAAGTGGTTTGTGTGCTTTTTGCAGCAGATGTCGAAGAAAAATAAACAATAATATACACACAACATTACAATAATTCAAAATACAAACGTTTTCATTCAAATAAACTTTTACAAGTGCTTTTGAATCATTGGTTGAATCTACCACTGGCTTGTAATGCCATTTTTTACAAGAGCCAGCAAGAAACTCGGTGATTGCTCCTTTGAAGAATAATAATTTAAAAGTCCTAAGCATAGCTGGAGCAAGTCAAATGCAAGCGCTTTTATCATTTACATAACCTTCAACACTATCCATACTAATATTATTAACTAGATGATGCCCGTGACTTCGTCCGCGTCGACTAAGTTTTTTCGAGTCCCGCAGGAACTTCCGGAATTTTCCGGGAAGGCGTAGCAGACAGACAGATGGACAGACAGACAGAAATAAGTTCTCATTTATAACAATATAAGTATGGATGCGAAAGTGTGCCTGTCTGTCTGCTATGCTTTCACGGCTCATCCCTTCAACCGATTTTGATGAAATTTCGTACAGGGGTAGGTTGTATCCCAGGGAAGGACATAGGTGTAGGACAAAAGGACATAATTTTATTCCCGTGGGAATCAAATATCTTAATCCACGCGGACAAATCCGCGGGCATCTTCTAGTTAATAATAATATAAAATAATAAGTTTTTTATTTTTATGAAAACAAGTTTGATATGAATTTAACAATCTATCAAGTATCAAATAAATATTATAAATGCAAAAGTTTGGATGGATGGATGTATGGATGGATGTTTGTTACTCAATCACGCCCCGACGGCTAAACGGATCTGGCTGAAATTTGGCACAGAGATAGATTATAATCTAGAATAGCACTTAGGCACTTTTTATCCCGGAAAACTAAGGAGTTCCAGCGGGAACCAAAAAACCTCAATCCATGCGGATGTAGTTGCGGGCATCAGCTAGTAATAAATAAATGTTTATGTTATTAAATTGAATTGAGTATTATGTTTATTTCCAGAACTATAAATGCTGCCGTCTTGCACAGAGTTGTTGAATAAGGGCATTCCGCTAAGGGCATATTTCGAGTGCAAACATACAAATTCGTATAATGTGCCTCAAGCGAGTCAAGCGAGTGGAGCCTGGCATCCAATAAAATCATCATTGCTTTTCTCAATGGATATCCTCAGTCACGTGAAACTTTTAACTGAAAATTATAGTTTAAATCAGTTTATGTTTAGTCAAATGTGACTAGATTAGTTATTGTAAATTTATAGTTAACTGCTATGTATACATATATAATAAATATATCGATTTTTACATATACTTTTTCATTTGAATTATTTTAATCATCATCATCATCATCATCATCACTACAGCCTATTAACGTCCCACTGCTGGGCACAGGCCTCCACTCTCATAGGAGAGCGGGAATTAGAGCTTAGACCCACCACGCTGCTCCAATGCGGGTTGGCGGGCTTTAACGACTATTATCATGTTAGTGATAATAACCGGGACCGACGGCTTAACGTGCTCTCCGCGGCACGGGGGTGAAACACCGCCAACTTCCAACTCCGGGCTGGCACTGAGAATTTCTTAATTGAAAAACCCAATACCTAACTTTTTATGCCCTACCGGGAATCGAACCCAGGACCTCGTGATCCGCAGTCGACTATGCTAACCACTAGACCAACGAGGCAGTATTATTTTAATACATACCTAATATTATAAAATGGATGGATGGGTGGATGCTTGTTACTCAATTGCACCAGAACGGTTGAACGGATCTTGATGAAATTTGAAACAGAGGTAGATTATAGTCTGGAATAACACAAAGGCTACTTTTTATCCTGGAAAATTAAATAGTTCCTGCAGGAGCCAAAAAACCTTCATCCATGCGGGCAAAGTTGCGGGCTTTAGCTAGTTACTGTTGAAGTTAGGTTTGTTTGTTAATGAAATTAAATCATTACACTTGAAATAGCTATTTATTTTAATAAGGTGAGCACAGAACGACATGTTAATTCAAACTTGAAGTTACTACAATGATATTACAATAGGTACATGTATGAAATGTTAAATCAAGCAAGTATATTAATCAATTCTGTATAAAATATAATATGAGTTACAGTATATTAAAATTACATCAAAAAGACCTTTTTTTACTTGATGAGACACTGTATTTTAAAAAACAATAATATAATAAGTCATAGTGGCTAATTCAATAGAAAAATAAATGGCTACATAAATTGTGAAAGTTAGTTCACACTAGCAATCAATGGATACATAAGCAGTTGTAGAAGTTAGTAAACTTAACATGACAAAAGAAAGTAAATAACCTTAGTAAATTAACTACTTAAAGGTAACAAAATAACATTAGGTACTTCATGATATATTACTAAGTACATATATTTTATGCTTAAGACTTTTATCTAACCTAAACCTTAGCTTAATATTTTAACAAGAATATAGTGGCTCTTTTGGCATTGTAGACCAGTGAAGCTGGACCTACACATTTTAGAAGTCCTACAAGAAGCTAACTACATTGTATAAGGTAGTGTCATCATCCACTAGCAGCACTACCACCTTGGATATAGCCCTGTCATGGACCTATTCTTATCAAACCAACTTTATCTAAAAAAGGATGTACAAGGGCTATAAGTGGGATGTTACATTTTGTCCTTTCTGCAAGCATCTTATTTCATCACTGAAGTAAATATACTGCAGTCCTTTCATAACTGTAGGTATGTACCTAATGAATTCTTCATTTCCATTGCAGAGATGAAACCTGTATTGAAGGAATTTCCTTTACATTTGTTAACACATCTCACCATGTAACAGACTTGCTGCAATTTATAATAAACTTGAATATTTTGTATAGATAGATAAAAGATCAAGACTATCAATATTACTCGGGCAAACACTTAAATTTGCACTATCAGTTTTGTTGTAATGGAATTTCAATTATAAACAAATATAAATTATCTACTTATAAGTAGGTACCTACCTACTATTATTTTGTAAATAATCTGGGCCATGCCACCATAATTAAATAAGCTGATGTTTTTAATATCTGGAAATATATAAGAAACTTTAGTCATCAAGTTACTGAGTACTAGAGCACCATTTAACTGATGTCTTGGGATTGTCAACTTCGAACTCAATGGTGCTATTATATACCTAGGTATATCCTGTCCCCACTGCACAACGGGTTGTGTCAAGTTTTCTAAAGCTGATGTATGCTGCTTAATACGGCTTACAATATCATTCAAACTGTGAGCTTTTTAACAGTAGGTAAATACAACAAGATAGATAGATAGATAAACAGATAAATTATCTTTGTTGATCACTGTACTGAACAAATCTATAAACTGCTTGTATCCACTTATGTCCTTCCCATCATAGGGCTTGATGATAATGGGAGGAAGATGAACCCGCTGCTTGACACATGTAGAACTGGCGCAATGTCCCTCCTGCTCCGCTGTACGTTTAAGCTTCCTGAGCTTAGAGCAGAGTCCTAGGTACCGCTCTTCGATGATGCATGCCTCGTCATCTCCCCCGCCTTGGCAGAGAATGTCTAGTTGTATCTGTAGAAACTTCTGGTAATTGCTTGTGAGGTCGGCTTCAACTAGGTAGGTATTAACTGTTGTACCCCTACCCTGGATCTCCACAGGGCACGGTCTTGTACTGCTAGCTTCCAGCGGCTCCCAGATCGTCTGCGTTGGGTTAGCTGAGCTTTCCAGTAAGGCCGAAATTCAAGCACCGTGCGACCCAAACGTCTGTCGGTGTCGGTTCTTCGAAGTATTAAATCCGTAGGTAATCTACGGATCTCCTCATTTCTGATTTGAGCACTTAGGAATACTCCAAGCATAGCCCCCTTCACTGCCCTGGGTGCCTGATTCTTCAATTTAATACCTTTTGGAAAATTCTATAACTCACTTTTATAAAGTTATATCTCATTATCTTAGTTTAATGCAGTAGAATATTCACTTGGAACACCTCACAATTTCCTATTTCTTTGTTTACAAAGTCATTAGTCAATCCGTCGTTGATCCGTCGCAAGAAAGTAACTTTTTTATGATTGCTAAATGTGACGTAAATCCTACGTAAAACAAGAATGTTAGCTCTCAAAAAACACTTGGTGGTACGAATTGAATGAATGATTTGCATCGCGACGTCACAAAACTGCTCAGGAAAACATTGTGTTAATAAGCTTATTTTTGGGACGTGATGGTAGGATTTGTCGCAACAATAACATAATAATATTGCTTTAAGCAGTGGCAGTAACCCCCCAGACCTACCTAATAGTTTTTAATAGCTGAAATAGCAAGAATGCATCTTGAAGCTTGTATCATAAATCATGTCAAATACCTACATGGACGTAATTATGTCCATGGTCAAACACGACCAAGCGAGCCCTGCAATTTGAGATGCTGGTAGAATATTACCTCTATGCTCGTAGACCATCACGTCGAAATACTATTTATCGAGAAGGTATAACTACCTACAACCTAGCAATTAATCTTAATTGAATACAAAACATTTGAGTTTGAATTAGGTCTTACCGTATTGTAGGCTTCGATTTATACCAGTATACCTACCACATATAAATTGCGAGAACTTGTTGCCATAGTCTTATAAGTAGGTACCCATGTACTATGCAGTATGATCAGACTGAGCATTATAGCGAGTTATCTGTATCTATCATGTATCTATCTATAAATCTTTCGTTAAATTTGTGCAACCCCGTTTGCCATGAATGTCCTTTGTCCTAAGTGGTTATTTGCGCCAAGCAAATACCTACCTACTTAGAAATACGTACTTATTTTTAATGTCAGTATCTAATTGTAAATTGGTTTGGTTATTCAGTACAGTTATTCTGTTCTGTTCTGTCAGCACATTAAATCCTACTTATTCGAAGTGTGTTAGAGAGTAAGAATCTCTATGGTTAGTGTTTATTATTTAAATTGATTCTTGCTACAACTCTGCATTTGAATGTTGTAAAATTAATTAGTAGATGACACCCAATTCGGGTGATTGCTGTAGTTCATAATTAGGTATACTTAGTCCGTCAAACTTATCTGACCCGTAGAAAAAAAATTAACAAATTTTTATGCCTGTATATATTTTTTATTTTTTTAACGTTTTTTTTTGTTTTTATTTTAATTTTTCATAGATAGTGTAAGCATAATTCCAGAAGTGGGCAAACAATTAAAATTACTTTTAAAATATGTTTGTACTCTCTTCAAAACGCACGAGCGAATGTTCACAACGTGAAGTGGTTTCACGAGAGATTTAATGTAAACAAAAGTATAAACTTGGACAAAGCATTACAACAACAATAAATTAATCATTTGATCAGACTGCAGTTGCTACTGCTAAGCTCTAAATCAAATTGCGATCTAAACACAAAAGTATTCAATAATCGCTGAGTCTGCCGGTAGGAGACTGTTTTACCAAAGTCAAAATACTCGTATTTATGTTAATTATTCCAATATGGCCCAAAGAACGAACCGAGTGAAATACATCGAATGAGTCAAATATCATCCTAATTAAACATTCATCACTAAACAAATACACAATCTTTTATCTTTTCCAAAATATCAATTCAATTTTAAACGCAAAGCTGACAGTTCGGCCGTCCTGAAAACAACACGTCCTCGTGTTCAAGTGATATCACGGGCGTTCTTGCCCTAGGTCGTGTTCAGGCGTTCTTGCCTGGGGCGTTCATGCCTCAAATCAGAAACAGGCGTTCTTGCCTGGGGCGTTCATGCCTCAAATCAGAAACAGGCGTTCTTGCCTGGGGCATTCATGCCTCAAATCAGAAACAGGCGTTCTTGCCTGGGGCGTTCATGCCTCAAATCAGAAATAGGCGTTCTTGCCTGGGGCGTTCACGCCCTAACTCATATCGCGGACGTTCATGCCCCGACTCATGGACAGGCAAACTGCTGAACTTTCAGTCTCATCAAATACAGTTATTATTCAATAAATTGAATCTACTAACCTCATTCGATATACTTCTCTAAATATGAATTACTTATTCACTGTCACAAATCTAAACATATTTTGAGGTTAAAGACACTAACCTCACAAAACTTTTATCCCGAATAAATAATACGAGTACTTTCACATTATTTACAATTTAAAGCGAATCTAGCACTGGTTCGGAATGCCACAATCATAGCGAGAAGAACCAGCAAGAAACTCGGTGGCTTCTAACATTCAAAATTACTTTTTCACAGCCACCGACCAATCAACAAAACTATCACAAACTGATACAAATTTCTACTTTTCAAATTTAACAAACAAATATGCTGATGGCAAAGCGAAATCAAGGCAACGTGAGATACATCCCACTTCTGAAATTTGGCAAGTATAATTCCAGAAGTGGGCAAACAATTAAAATTACTTTTAAAATATGTTTGTACTCTCTTCAAAACGCACGAGCGAATGTTCACAACGTGAAGTGGTTTCACGAGAGATTTAATGTAAACAATAGTATAAACTTGGACAAAGCATTACAACAACAATAAATTAATCATTTGATCAGACTGCAGTTGCTACTGCTAAGCTCTAAATCAAATTGCGATCTAAACACAAAAGTATTCAATAATCGCTGAGTCTGCCGGTAGGAGACTGTTTTACCAAAGTCAAAATACTCGTATTTATGTTAATTATTCCAATATGGCCCAAAGAACGAACCGAGTGAAATACATCGAATCAGTCAAATATCATCCTAATTAAACATTCATCACTAAACAAATACACAATCTTTTATCTTTTCCAAAATATCAATTCAATTTTAAACGCAAAGCTGACAATAGGTACTTGTTGGAAATGGCCAAGAAAACTCGATGATTTCTGTTAAATCTTTATATTTCTGCACTTTACTTAAATAAGTTACAAAAAAAATGTATAGTTTAATCAAGAGAACGCTTGAAGGTAAAGGTTGCTAACACGATCAGAGAGAAAGTGAAAAAGTGAATGACAAACGGTGACAGAGCTCCATAGAGTATAGACTATTGATACATTACATATAATTTATGGTAAGCTGTCAATAAGGATGGACAAAATCTATGGTTACAATGAATCCGGAGCTGTGTCCCTAACACAGATATGAAATATGCATATGATCGCATACATACTCCCCAGCAGGTGAAGAATGCTATTACAAACAATATTAAATTAATAGAAATTAACAAAAATTAATAGAAATTAACAAAAATATCTAGCTAAGTTGAACAAAATAATATTTAGTTAAGTTACAGGTAAATTCTAAAGTTAGTTACACCGAAGTGAGTGAGCAAATGTTACAAAATTACATAGTAAAAGTGCAGTTAGAACTAAGAAACAAAGTATTTAATTAAAGAAACATCTTATGGCATCTAGTAGGTACATAATATTTACACAGCTAGTGTTTTATACTCAAGTTATAAAAACTACTGTTTGCAATTAATTTTATAATTGGGAAAGCTAATTATTGCTAAATGTTAGGTATTTGTTTCTTAACACAGAATAATGAATTTCAATAAGACTCGAAAGGACCATTCTTAACATAAGAAACTAAGATTAATTTCTACTATTGCAGTAAAACTAATTTGTTAATAGGACGATGATACTCTCCAGATGCAGTCTTGAGAAGTACAGATCTAACAAGGTTGTCACTTGAATTTTTATAAACTTGAATAACTTTGCCTAGAGGCCAGCAGGCTGGTGGAGTATTTTCATCCTTGATTATAACTATATTACCTATTTCTAAATTATTGAGTTTACAAAGCCACTTCTTTCTACTTTGTAATTCAGATAAATATTGTTTATAAAACTGTTTCCAAAAGGTTTGTTTATGTCTAGTGATTTTTTGAAAGAAAGTTAATCTATTTACTGAGATTTCACAAACATTGGGTTCAGGTAAGTCCACAATAGGCGCCCCTATGATGAAATGCCCTGGTGTCAAGCAGGCTAAGTCATTATGTTCATCATTCAATGGACACAATGGACGGCTATTAAGGATTCCCTCAATCTGAATAAGTACAGTATTTAAAAGTTCATAAGTAAGCTTAGTGTTAGATAATTGCCTTTTTAATAATAATTTCACTGACTTAATACCAGCTTCGTAAATTCCGCCCATGTTACTGGCTAAAGGAACAGTAAATTGCCACTGAATTTTATTAGAGCTGCAAAAATCTACAATTTCACTATAACAGGTCTCATTTCTAAACAATTTATATAGTTCATTAAGCTCATTGTTAGCTCCTTTCAGAGTAGAGGCATTGTCTGAATAAATGTGGCTACAGATTCCTCTTCTAAAAATTAATCTTTTTAAGGCATTTATAAAGGTCTGGGTAGACAAATCTCCAACTAGTTCTAGATGGATAGCACGAGTAGCGAGACAAATCATTAAACAAATATAGCCTTTAGTGTATTTACAATTACGAGTCATATTTGATCTTAGGTATATAGCACCAGTAAAGTCGATGCCGACATGAGTGAATGCACGAACTAATGACACTCTTGGACTAGGTAGGTCTGACATTTGTTGCTGGCAAGTTGAAGCTCTAAACCGAATGCATCTGACACACCTGTGAATAACCTTTTTTACTTCAATTCTACCCTTAATAGGCCAGTATCTCAGTCTTACATTGGCAAGTGTGTTTTGAATACCTGAATGCAATAATCTGTAATGATACTGTTCAATAATGAGTGTAGTTATGTGAGCTTGACAAGGTAAGATGATTGGGTGAGCTTGATTGTATTGAATGTTTGCATGTCTGATTCGACCTCCTACACGAATAATACCTTTGCTGTCCAAGAATGGATTTAATTTTCTCAAAGGGCTAGATTTAAATGTGTATAGATCACTGTGGCTGTCTGTATCTTTCAGTGATTTTAATTCCTTTATTTCCTTTGGGAAAAATGCATGTTGTACAGTGCGAATAATAAAATCATGTGCATTGTTTAGCTCTAATACTGAAAGAAATGAATTAATTTTAACATTACTTCGGCAGTTGCTAATGAATCTAAGAACATATGCCATGGTTCTGTCAAGTTTTGTGAAGTTTGAAAATCTATCAAAATATTCAAAAAATGTATGTTCTGTTGTGACTGTATGAGTGGTATGTGCCTTAGGCTTAATCAACTCTAACCTGCTATCAGATTCTACTACTGGTTGTGGAACATCAATGGGCCACTTGGTAAGGTCTTCACTAGTCCACTTAGGGCCTGTCCACCATAAGTCAGACTTTATGAGTTCCTCAGCGGTGATACCCCGAGTAAGCAAATCAGCTGGGTTCTCTTTAGTGTTAATATAATACCAATCTTCTACTGAGGTCAATTCTAAAATCTCCATGAGCCTATTTGAAATATAAACATTGTACTTTTTGTATGGAGACTTCAGCCAGTGAAGTACAACAGCAGAGTCAGAAAATAAGTAAGTATTTTTTATATTAAATGTAGTAAGTATGTTTTGTACTTTATTACTCATTCGCGCTAATAGCAAGGCTGATCCTAGTTCTAATCTTGGAATTGAGCCAACTTTGATCGGACTAACCTTAGTTTTAGACATAACAAGTGTGCAAGTAGGTTTTTTGTTAGGGTAGGTAGCCCTTAGGTATATGCATGCACCATATGCTTGCGATGATGCATCACCAAACCCTAGAAGTGAAAGTTCAGTTGGGATGTCAGAAAAATAATAGCGTGGCAGTTGCATGCCATTCAAACATTGTAAATTTTTATAAAAGTTTAACCACTGAGTCTCTATATCTGTAGGTAGAGCACTATCCCAGTTTAAATTAAGCTTCCAAATATTTTGCATTAAAATCTTTGCACTGATAGTATTAGGTGAGAGCAAACCTAGAGGATCAAAGATCTGAGCAATATTAGATAAAACTGTACGCTTTGTATGTTGAGTGATTTCTTGGTTAGGTATTGATACAGTAAAACAGTCTTCAGTAGGTATCCACTGTATACCTAATGTCTTGACTATACACTCAGGTGAAAAATCATATGAGGCAGAACTCATGTTGTCTGAAAGATTGCTTGTGACATGATCTAGAATATCTCTACAGTTAGATGACCATTTGTGTAATGTGAAACCACCTTTATGAAGCAGGTCAGTGACCTCGTCACAAAGTTGAATGACCGTGTGTATGTCATCTGCTCCATCCATCAAGTCATCCATATAGCATTGTTCCTGTATGCATTGTGCAGCACGAGGATGTGTATCTTTGTGTCTGTAAGCTAAATCTTTTAGAGTTCTACAAGCTAAGTAGGGTGCACACTTAGTGCCATATGTTACTGTTTTAAGTTGCAAGCATTGTATAGGATCTAGTTTATTATCTCTCCATAATAGTCTCAAAAGAGAGCGGTGTTCAGGATGAACCAAAATGTTTCTAAACATCTTTACTATGTCTGTAGAAAAAACTATTTTATGCATTCTAAATCTTATAATGATATCTAGTATGTTATTATAAATGTTAGGACCTTCAAAAAGAGCATCATTTAATGAGATCCCACTGGAACTCTGAGAGCTCGCATTGAACACGGTTCTTAATTTAGTTGAAATTGAATTGGCCTTTAAAATTGCATGATGAGGAAGAAAATAGGCAGGGTATTTACCATGAGTTTTAAAGTCCCCATGTACAATCTCAGCATGGTCAAGTTCTACAAATTCATGAATAAATTGTTTATATTGTTGATATAAAATAGGGTCTTTGCTAAATCTAGACTCTAATTGTAAGAGGCAACGATATGCTGTGTTGAAAGAGTCACCTAGTTTGTAAATCATCTCTTGATTGATAGGTAAATGAACTGTGTAGCGACCTGTGTCATCAATGGTAGTGCTATCGGTAAACAATCGTTCACAATATGCTTGATCTGGTGTGAGTGTTGGTTTGTAGCTTAACTCTTCTTGTTCCCAGAATCTAGATAACAATTTGTCACTGTTGTGATCATCAATGAGGTGTAGATTCACTAATGTATGTGAAGTGTGTTGTATAGCTCTAGTGTCAAGAAATGGACCTGAAATAATCCAGCCGAACACAGAGTTAATTAAATAAGGTAAGTTTTCACCTAATGGGCAACTACCTTGTGTTATAATGTTGTAAAACAGTTGTGCGCCTATTAATAGGTCTATCTCATTGGGAATGTTGAATGTAGGGTCCGCTAATGAGTGAGCTATGTTAGTAGGTATATTCCAGGTGTTAGTGTGGACATAAAAGTGCGGTAGATTGACTGTAATATTATCCATCACTAAGCATGTAAGACTGGCTTGATATTCACTGGTGCGTGATGCTATTCGAGTAGTAAGAGATACATTTGAATGTAATTTAGAAGAACCTATTCCTTTAATAGAGCATTGATTAGGATCAAACTTACATTTGAGTTTGAGTGCTAACTTATTGCTGATCAGGTTGACCTCACTTCCAGAGTCCAAGAGAGCCCTGACTGCGTGCCACTGTCCGTCGGCATCGGCTATCTTGATGACTGCTGTGGATAGCAAAATGTGCATATTGTTAGTATTTTTAGTCATAGCTGTGTGAACAACAGGCAGGCTGCTGTCAGCAGTGCTAGCTTGAATTTGGGATGTGGTTGACTTTAAGCTGTCAGTAGATGTAGGCTTATTTAGCGCAGACATCTGAGCGGGTGCAAGCATTTCGGATGCTGAGTGCGAGGGTTGAAAATTATGAACAATATTAGAATGTAGTGCATTAGGGGTAGCCTTGTTTATGTGAATGGAGCTATGGTGGCGCCCTCTACAGGTAAAACACTTGTGCTTTGAGCACTGATGATTAAATTTAAAAGGTTTGAGGCAATTTCTACAAAGAGAGTTGTTTTTGACATACTCAAGCCGCTGTGGCGGAGCCATTTTTAAAAATTCAGGGCACTTATATAGCATATGTTGAGCCTTGCATAGCATGCATACAATATCATCAACATGCTCAACTGTGGCACTATGGGTTACCTTTGTCTTGGCTGGAACAGGCGACTTATTGTCAGCATTTTTGTCGTTCATCAACTCGAAGGCAGTTCTACGCAAGCTGAGAAATTCTAGAAGTTCGGGAAAGGTAGGTAATGTTGTTTCCTTCCTATTTATTTCCCAGGCGGCTCTTAATGAATTATCCAATTTTTGAGTTATGAGAAAAACTAATAAAACATTCCAATTTTGGGTATCAATTTTAAGCGCATTTAAAGAATCTAAACTTTGCTGTAATAGTACTAAATAGTCTTTGAGATTACTTCTAGTAATTTGAGGATGATTTACTATTGCCTTGATGTGATGATTAACAATGATGACTTTATTGTCATACCTGCTTTGCAGAATCTCCATAGCTTTGTTGTAATTTTCATCGGTGATTAGAAGAGATCCAACAAGCCCCGCAGCCTCTCCTCGCAAGGCTGACTTCAGGTATTGCAATTTTTGAACAGGTGGTAGATTGGTGTCTCCGATGGCAGATTGAAATAAGTTTTTGAAGCTGTGCCAATCCTTTAACGTCCCGTCGAATGTTGGTAGGTCCAACTTTGGTAGCTTGATGTGGATTGCATTGGAGTTGCATGTGTATTGGGTGGGTGCCGGCGTGGCACGCGTGTCAATGACCTTATGTAGGTGCGCTTTTGTCGTGTAGTATCTTTCCTCCACTGCGCTGCGATCTTGATCGTTCTTGTCTTCGTCGTCGTCCTCCATTTCTATATACATTTGTATATTCTCATATCTTTCCAAAAGTTTTTGAAGATCCGTAAGTCTAACCTTGATTTCTGTCGTGTCTACGTCAGACAGGTCTGATTGTGAAAAGTTGTATATTCTTGTAATTCTTCCTTTAACAGAGTTTCTCTGTGCAATTAATCTCTCCAGATCTCCCGGACGTGGCGAAGACATGACGGCGATGACTCTGAGTTACGATGATGACTGGTGACGAAATAATCGGCGCTGTGTTCTTGAATCCGTCGCTCGTAGGGCCAAAAAATGTTGGAAATGGCCAAGAAAACTCGATGATTTCTGTTAAATCTTTATATTTCTGCACTTTACTTAAATAAGTTACAAAAAAAATGTATAGTTTAATCAAGAGAACGCTTGAAGGTAAAGGTTGCTAACACGATCAGAGAGAAAGTGAAAAAGTGAATGACAAACGGTGACAGAGCTCCATAGAGTATAGACTATTGATACATTACATATAATTTATGGTAAGCTGTCAATAAGGATGGACAAAATCTATGGTTACAATGAATCCGGAGCTGTGTCCCTAACACAGATATGAAATATGCATATGATCGCATACACCGACGCTGTCACCGGGTCCGATGAGTTTGTCGGATTATACCTACTTTGGTATAGTACATTCAATATTAACTGGCGTCTTTCCACTTGAGACCGTCATTAGCAATAACAATAGGATTAAGTCGTGGCGGGTGAATTCTTTGTATTGCAAAACACGTGCGGCGTTCAAACGGTGTTTCAAACGTTTTTGATACTTTCCCTATGTTATCTTCCCTTATAATATAATCAAATAGAAATACCGCTCAGTTGTTTTTTAAACTTTGAAGAGATTAGTTCAGTGGAAATATTACGTCTTCCGATATGTTTCGTCCTTGGGTGAAATCACCTTCCACTGTGCCATGTGAAAAAAATAAAGACGATAAGCCGAATGTGTTCAACAAGCATCTAAGTCGTGATGCACAAATAATTCTCTTGAATGTTTATTTTAATTTAATTGCAGTTCAGAGTGAGAAAGGTGCTCTGAAAGAAACTTCCCGCTTGACAAAAGTATCAGTGCGAACGATACAGCGAATTATTTCAGATGGACCAATTTCTTCCCCTCGGAAAAGAGCTAAAATAGCGTTACGTATTACGTAATTTTTTTAAATTATTCTATGATTATTCAAAAGTATCAACATTGGTTGGTTTGCAACAAAATAGATAAGGCCGAAACTGCTTCTTTAAAAATGAATGGGCTCTATGAGTGTTTGGTTTATTACCCCTATTGTTTAGGTTCAAGTGGAAAGACGCCAGTTAATATTGAATGCACTATACCTACTTAGAGATACTCTGGGGTCGATAACTCATAACTTCAAAAAACATAGATTACACCTGTAACTGTAATATATCGAGGGTAATAGTACTTTCGAGACTTACCAAATTCGTTCTTACCCACTCTTTTCTAATATTATTTTCAGGACACGATAACCCACAAGAGACACGACCCCAAAGACGACAAGCAAACTGTCACCTTCAAGTGGACCCCACCAGCTGACCTCAATGATATTATCAAATTCAGGTTAGCAACTTAAATTGCATTTATAATTTTGATGACCACCCCTGCCGCAAGGATAAACGCCGCATGTCCAATTGTCCATATTACGTATGTACATTGTAAGTGGAAAAGAATATTTTTGATTTGCTTTAATAACGGCGAAGAAAAACATCGTGAGGAAACATATTAATATTATAGGTGCCTAAGAGTTCTCCATATTATTCTCAAAAGATGTGTGGATTGTGGAGCCTGCCAATCCGACCTTGGCCGTAGTGGTGACTATGGTCTAAGCCTTTCTCATTCTGAGAGGATATCAGATTGAAATTAAATAGAAGAAAGTTATAAAATTTTGTCTATTTTTGCTTTCAGGGCTACAATCGCTCACAATGGAGAAGTCTTCTGGGTTGGCCTAGAGTCCGCCCCTGTCAAAGTAACCCTATAAATGATAATATTATTAATTAAGTAAATAATTTCGTAACTCTATTCCAAGCTCTATTCTTGATAAGAAACAACTTAATTCTGTTAAAATTACTTAAAAAGCTGTGAAGTGATATTAATATAATATAATATAATGTATATTTTACGTAAAATAAACAATTTTGGATAAGATAAGTCATTTATTTAAATCATCAAAAAAATAAAAAAGTACCGAAAAGTTAACAATACTACATATAGCACCTAGAAAAATTGTCTTAGAGATTAATACAAAAATTCATATGTACCTATATGCATAAAATATTATAGGAACAAGCACTCATATTTGTCAATGATTTTTTTTAGGCAAGACAACTTTTATTGGTCAAATTCGTTCAAATGCAAATGCTATCCAACGATAAATATGAGTGCAATTGCAATTGCAAATCACAAAGAGCCCAGCCGTAGCTGACGCACTGAAATGTCTCTTGAAAATTAATATGAGCTTTTCTCGTTAATTGCTGTACGAAATACGAATAACGTGCCAAATTCAGTTCACCCGCGCCACAGTATTTGTATACTGCAATATCCTCCGCCAGCCTGTTAAAATCCCATTAAAATTGGTAGTTTCAAAGAGTGGACGGACCATTTATTTTTTTGTTTATAGCCCAGTACAAAATTGTGATAGCTGAGTGATAGACGAGACGTTCCAGTATTCAGCCGTTTTAGAGTGCGACCAGACGAGCGTAATTTTTTGAGTCGCGTGATTTCTGCTGCAATCTGTTTCATATATAAACGTCTAACTGCCATAGTCACGACGCGGACGACTCAAAATGTCACAGATTACTAAATAGGATCAAAATGGGATTATTAAGGAGCATCAAAATGAGTTCGACTCACGTGCTAAGGTAAATACGACCGAATTTCGGCCGGGGGCGATATGAGGTGAAGGATAGCGTTTGTTACTATGTGTGGTTCTTCTCTGTTATTTCGAAACAGTGGTAGACTCACTCAACGATTCAAAAACACTTTTAATAAGTTTATTTGAATGAAAAAATATGAGTTTGAGTTAGTGCGGATTTTCTGTCCGTCTGTCTGGCAGGTCAGCAAAATTTCAGTTGATTCGAAATTACGCGACTAAAAATATGCGACTCACAACTCACAAACTTACGCTCGTCTGACCCCACGCAAAGTCTGTAAAACAAGACAATACCCAAGAATGAAACAATCAGTGTAGTCATTGATTAAGACTAATTTAAGAAACAAGTACATTTACCTCGGAGACAAAGCAATTCCACAGAGTTTTTTACCAACTACTTAACCTTATCAGTATATAATCTTAAAGTCTTAATTATGGCAGTATATTCGACATTGAGTACGCGTTACCTACCTAACCGTCATTTAATTACTTAAGATAATTGTGTTATGTGAAAATGGAACTGATCACGAGTTTTAAGTGTACCTAGTACAGGTATGATGAATTGATGAGATGATGACGTACCTACAAGTAATTCCAGCGAATTAATAAATTGTTCTTACCTAAGCAATACAATTAATTAAGATAAGCAAAAAAACATGTGCCCAATACAAGCGATTTCAGTTTACAGAAAGATCTACCAGTTTACATAGGTACCTACCTACCTAATATAATTAAAAGTATGTTGTATTTTACTTTTTGGATTGATAATAATTTATATAATAAAGCAACTAGCAGTTATATTTTTATGTGTATTGGCCATCGGGTAAATGATTAAACTCATAGAACTCTGACTGACGACCGTGCAAAAACGACATCAACGAAGTTAGGGCTGCCAATATTTAAAAAAGTGATAACCCCTATTGAACAATTTCAGGAGGGTTACTAATATCGTTATGAGCAGTATAATTTCAAGATGATTAGATTACGTACTTTGACGTCCCTAAAATAAGGATTAATTCTAAAACACGAACTTCAAAAATATCAAAATAATACGGCATTAAACGATAGTAGGTATGCCCCCAGCAATACACGTTGCTCTTTTGATGTCAAGATCATAATATAAACGTCGTCAGGCGGTCCGCTTGAAATAGCTCAAGAGATTGATCGCAAATTGGTTGTATGGTCTGCGCAAATAGGCATATTCCATCCAGTCAAGTTTTCTATGTGCTGTTAAAAACTGACTCCAAGTACCGGGGAAGCCACATTTACCAGGGCGACCGCGTATCTTTTGCATCAATCATTGATACATCGCAATCACAGCATCACCTAGTATAATATAATGCAAACACCATCGAAATATTACGCACGTTATTAGTCTAAGGCAAACACTGGAAGATGAATATGGAACGACTTGAGTCTTGACATTGAAAGATGAAACAAGTACTTACCTATAGTGTAAATGTTTAGAAAATTCCTATTCCTACCATACAATTCCTTAAATAGACACCAACTAGGTATGTTTCAGAATCAGCTCGCACCATGAATGTAGAAACTGCCCGGCAATTTTAACTTATAATTTGAGGTGTAATTGAAAAGACGAAGCAACAATAATTTCCATGCCACACCAAATCAAACTTTTCAGTTGAAAGTTGAAACCATCAAAACCGCTGTTTACCACTCGTCACTTGTTTAGAATTTGCAACTATGTGACACGTAACTAATTTGAAGAAACCAAAGATGAAACGTTTGGATTGCCCGTGTTTATTGAACGACGAGCCGCAAAACCGCCTTTTATCTTTACCGCAGGGAACATTCTTTTAAGGATGACACAGCATATAATATTGACGTGTATGAATATTATGACACAATTTTTAGGGTGCTGTAGTCAACAAGGTGCCAATATAGTTTTGTCTGCATGTTCGTCCGTCTGTCAGTCCAGTATAAAATGTCCGTATATTGTGACAGGTTACTACAAAAGCCTACACTACACGTGGCCCGACACGCACTGGGCCGGTATTATCATGTTGGCGCAACGAATAGACGTTTGTCTATTTATCTATTCTAATGACCTGCCAATTTATTTTAGGCCGAATTTGCAGAATTGCGTTTAAAATGTGTTATGAATAAATATTTTAAAGAATATATAAAACTAGCTGATGCCCGCGACTTCGTCCGCGTGGTTTAAGTTTTTTGTTATTCCTGCGGGAACTCCTTAATTTTCCGGGATAAAAAGTAGCCTATGTCACTCTCCAGGTCCTCAACTATACCCATGCCAAAAATCACGTCAATCCGTTGCTCCGTTGCGGCGTGATTGAAGGACAAACCAACAAACCAACAAATCAACAAACCAACAAACAAAGTGACTTTCGCATTTATAATATTAGTATGATATGATATCTCACCTATACTTTCCACTTTCAAGGCGAATGCTGTTTCCGTTGATATCTTAATATTAAAAAGGGATATGCGGTATTTAATATTACTGTATTAATAGTAATGACACGAGTAAAATGTCTCTTACGCATTTTACGTGTTGATGTTTTGATCAATAACATCTGTTTTATTAATAATAATTATTATTATTATAACATGCAGTCGATGTTACATGAATATTGTTACTTCAATGAACTACAGTTAATAATATAATTATATTCTTAGGCATTTTATGTTTTTTTTTATATTATCTATGGAAGTATAAAGTGAAAAATATTAATTCGAGTATGGAAAAATTAAGCAACTGGCAGACACTTGGAGTAATCTGTACTATGAATTTCATCGTATTTTAAATAATAATATTAAACAGACACAGAACTTGCAAGATATTTTTAATTTTATAAAGTCAACTTGGGAAAGACCGTCTATGAGGGAAGTCCGTACACACGGCTTTTTGCAGCCTACATCAGCTCTACGCGTTTTACTATTGGGTCGGTCAAACAGTAATCAATTTTTAATTTTCGTGAGCTAAGATAGATGGCGTTGCGATGCGTTTGCTGGAAATCAACTGACTTACAAGTTTAATGAAGTTTTGAAAGACCACAACGACTTACACGCTCTGGAAAAATAATAATTTTGGGGTGATTTTATGTGTATTTTTCACAAAGATTATGGTGAGTCTATCATTAAATGTTTACTTAAGCGATTTACTGCATTGATTCTCCAAAAACTACTTTAGTTGTTGATTAAATATGGTGTCAAGGTTTTCTAACCTAAAAACGAACAGTGGGGAACGTCTAGACCACCCGAGGCAACACCGGCATATTATGCCGGTCTTTCCTCAAAGCAGATGTTAAAAACCCTTTGCTGTTTTATAAATTACCTACATGTAGCTCTGCTCTGATTTATCCACTTGAACCTCATAAAATATTTTTTTCTGAGGTAACGTCGATTTTCATTGTTGTAAAAATTTTCAAAATGCAAAATTTTCGTTTTGCAGTGAAAGTCATCAAAAATGGTAAGAAATTATATTAGAAAAACGGATAAGGGCTCATATTCAAAAGATAAATTGAGAGAAGCTGTACGTGCAATTCAAAGTGGTGCGCTCAGTGGTTACAGAGCGGCAATAATTTACAAAATACCACGCATGACATTAATGGATCACGTCAATAATAGACGATTTAAATCAAACACACTTGGGAGGAGTACTGCATTATCATTTGAGGTTGAAGAAAAGCTAGCCTCATGCATACATTTGATGGAGAAGAATGGATTTGGCTTGAGCGAACAAGAGCTTTTAGAGATGGTAGGAGATTATGTTCGGCTCAACAATCTATCGTCACCTTTCAAAGACAATTTGCCTGGGGAGGCCTGGTTTTATGGTTTTTTAATAACCGACACAACCTATGTGTTAAGAAACTCCAAGGTGTTGAATATGCCAGAAAGAAAGCTATCGATCCTTTCATTATTAATAACTATTACGACTTACTTGAAAAGACTATTGACGACTTAAATTTGCGAGACAAGCCAACGGCTATTTGGAATTTAGATGAAACCAGTTTCTCTAAGGACCCATCTAAAACAAAATTTGTTGGCGCCAAGGGTCACGCTGCGACCAGAGTTATATCATCGCCAGGTAGGGATAACATCACAGTGTTACTAGGTGCTAATGCCCTTGGAGAAAAAACACCACCCCTTATTATATTTAAGGGCAAAAATGTATGGGATGAATGGACATCGCCTGACGGGTACCCTGGAACTACCTATGCTACCACTAATGGATGGATGGAGACCGCTGTCTTCGAAACATTTTTCAAAAAAACATTCCTGGCGACTGTTGGTAGCCAACGTCCAATATTGCTTATTTATGACGGCCACTCAACCCACGTCTCATTAAGTATTATCGAAGAAGCGCGAAAACAAAACGTAACAATACTAAAACTGCCACCGCATTCCAGCCACGTCTTACAGCCGCTTGATGTATCGGTTATGAAATCATTTAAAGATAAGTGGGACCCTCTTCTTGTGAAGTGGCAACGTTTAAATGTGGGTAGTGCACTACCCAAGAAAGACTTCGCACGGCTTATTGGTGAGGTTTGGAGAAAGATAGATCCTCAGGTTATAACTGATGGCTTTCGAAAATCTGGAATATTTCCACTTTGTCGTGAAGAGGTAGCTGAAAAAGCGTTTGATGCTATTAGACTAAAGCGATGGAAAGAGTCAAACCAAATGGTACATGATGTCAAAGAAGCGAATAAAGGTCCCACAAAGCAACCATACAGCTTACTTACTTTATGTCTCAAGAATGTGACCGAAGAGCAAGACTTTGCTAATATAACACAATCAAGCCCACTGAGACAAACCACAAACACGCAAACAAACCACATAAATACCAACCAAATCAGCCCATTCCACATTCAAACGAACCACATACAAAACTGCCCAAAACAACAACAAACAAAGCACACACAAACCAACCACACCAGCTCAAACCATGACCTCACTTTCACATCACCATCACGACATACCACTTCCACAAACAAATCTTTGTTTTGTTGTACAAAAACAAATAATACAGAAACTGTGGCAGGGCCCTTTATACCTTGCTTCAATATAGAAGCACGCAAACCTTTGGTACTGAGCAATGAAGATACTGAAGGACCCTCTAACAACCAATCGACGTTAAATAAAAAAACTGATGACAAAATTCAGATTTTAGACAATGTGAAAGTAAAAGTTAATTTTACATTTGAAGAACTGCTATTATCGAAAGTAAAAGCTGGAAATGTCATGAAAATGAAGCGACGAAAAATTGCAGAAGGAGCGGAAGTAATAACCCATGATGATGTACTCTGTCGAAAAATGGAGGAAGCGGTCAAAAATATCAAAAAAGAAAAGCCATTGAAAAAACAGAAAATTATCAAGAAATATGCTAGAAATGGTAAAAACAAGGTAAAACGAGAAAAAGCAAAAAAAACTGTATCAGACTCAAGTAGTGAAAGTGAGGAGTCCCTACCTGAGCTGAATGATGAGAGTGACTATGAAAATATGAATGACTTTTGTGAGGATATGCTGCTGGCTGACAAGGAAATTGAAGAGATTGAAAAAGAATTAGTATCAGATAATGTTTCTATAGAATCCTCGTTAAATTCAGGAAATAAATTTCCCAAAGTTGGTGACTGGTTAGTGGTGAAATTTGCCACTAAGAAAACGTTAAAGCACTATGTAGGTGTTGCTATTGAAATAAACAGGCACCAAAACCCTATGGTGCAATATCTGCGCAAAAAAAAATAGGCGCGATAATAGAAGAGTATTTTCATATCCTGACTTAGAAGATCTAACACAACTCCGACATCTTGAAGACATCGCCTTGTTCCTTCCCAAGCCCAGTAATAAAGAACGACGTGGGCTAATTTATTTTGAGGACGTTTCTTTTTATAATTATAACATTCAGTAATTATGGAACTGATAGTACTGTATTCGTTGCTAAATTTAATTGTAATCTTTTTAAAAAGCTATGTTTACTGATTTCTTAGTTTCTAATTACGCCGATCTCAATAAAATACTAGAGGCTATTCAATCTTTGCTTAGACTAAGCAAAGATTGAATAATAAGTAATTTTTTTTTCTTACATGATGTTTTTGTAATATAAGTAGTTCTTTCTTTGTTTGTTTTTTGTATATTTTATTTTATTGTTAATAGGACAATAAAATAAAAACTAATTAGCTAAACATTAGCGTCATTTGTATCCATAAACGTTATTTGATTTTTGAAATATTGTAAAAATAAGCATTTTTGAAACTACAAAGCATTACAAAGTAATAAGAAACAGGTTCATTTTTTAATAACTTTCTTTTTACGAAATACTGTAAAAAAATGTGTGATACCCCTGAATCCTACAGTATGCCGCTCTTGCCCCATTTTTTGTTTTCTTAAATACAAACATAATTGAGACCTTAAGTTTATAGCTGCTCGGTTTTTTCATTGCTGCTGCATATTACCAAATAGATTTTAGTCCATTTTAAGTACGTAAAATATAAAATATTAGTACTAGACGGACTTACTCGAGGACTGGGGAAGTCCGTCTAGAGGATTTGTTTTTAAAATATCGTCTCTATTTGCCAACAATTAATACGTGCGGACATTTTAACCTTTTTTATCTGATAACTATAGACTACTTGTCACCTAGTCTAAACACCGTCTTTCTGGAAAAAATAGAATAGAGATAGTGGCAACTCAAACGTAATATACAATAAAGTATGCCGGTCTTCCCCAAGTTGACCTTATATAGAAAATTAATATTTAAATAAGCCACATATAATATCTTCTATGTTCTTATACATACTGCATACATATATCTTATACTATACTACTTATGTCTTACAATCAAATTTTATATAATATAGCTTTCCTTAGATACATCCATTTAAAATATAAGCACTATCGCTTATAGCCATTTTTGTTTTATTTTGATAATAAAAATATTCAGTGGCATGCATTCAAAGTTAAAACTAAAATATATTATATTGTTTAAGTTCTTACTTATATGGCTGGAAAATTAAAAAGCTCAACATATATATACCATGATATAGACTTTTTTACTAGCACTTGTAATTCCTAATATACATAATATCAGTCATAATTTCAGTAGCACAATTCTTTCCTGGCATGCCACTTGTGTTGAGTTGCGTGAAACAAATAAAAAAATTTAATGGTGAATAAACTAACTCACATTACTTTAATAATCACAAGATTCTCTACAATTCATTGTGCTTATATTAATTTAATCATACTCACATTTTTGAATTTGTTTCATGCAACTCATTTTATGGTTGTTATCATTAATTGCATGAAACAAATTTTGAAGAACAGTATATAAACTAGATTATTTAATATAATATTATATTATTTATGCAAACATATATACCCTTATATGCAAATACCCTATTTGGTCTGAATTAAATGCATTAAAATTTAAGAAACCTATACCCTAAAGACATCACAGTTAATACTGAACTGATAATAAATAAATACATACAATAAATTAAGGCCAAATCACACACAAGCATTGGGAATCAGCGATACCATAACCATGTCTATCATGTTTTGGCATATAATTAGGACTGATCTCATAGTAATTGCAAGTTATAGCGAAGAATCATTTGACTTTCGAATGTTTGGGGAGATATTTGTTAGCATTGGATCAAAATATGTTCAGAGTTAAAAATTGGATAACATTTTTTCAACCAAATCACCAATTGCTTATATTAAAAGTATCTGTGAACTTTGGTCCTTGTTAAAAACCACACAGATAACAAATGGAAAATGGCATTACTCGTTGCTCTCAGATTTACACAGAAGTTTTTGGTAAATTAGTACTCAATTATTATTTGAGTGTTGTCAAAAATAAACATTAATTAATACATAAATGGATTGAAGAATTGCAATAGAAGTTGCAATATTTTGATTTCGTTAAAAGGATATTAAAATCAGAATTCTTGGTTTCTTACAAATAATGTGTCTACTTGTAAAGGAATTTACAATCCTGATTGCCTGACTCTATTAGTGTGCCAAAGAGACTCAGTCACATTTCCATTTTTTATCTGCACTGGCTCTTAAAATTGCACAAACATATTATTTGGATAAGCTATCATTGCTTCTGTATAAAATAGCTCTGTCGTTTTAGTTGTCTATAAAGAGATATATACTTCCCTGCAGCTGAAGTTCTGGGTACTACATATTGCTTGCAGAAGAGCTTAGGATCGTGAGCTCTTTCTGATAGCTCCCCGCAGTCAAGTGCTCGTAGAAATGCAAGTACAAAAGTGAAACAATTGTGTCTCTCTTCATTATACCTTTCTGCTTCCCAGAGAGGACTTAAGCTCACCTAAAAGGAAGGAAGATAAAGACTATTACTTATTATGTATTATAAAGTACATTTTCTAGAAAGCCTTAGGTAGATATAGATAGAACTAGAACAAGAATAGAACTAATTTTATTTATTTTCTTTTTGCAATCTGCAAGTCACTCTTACAATTTACTATTACTACTTGCATCAAGTTTTAGCAGTATTCTTATTATTTACTAGTTAAGTACTTACTAATTAATAATAAGAAGAAGAAGCATCTATGGCATAAATCATTATTAGAGTTCCAAGTCTAGTTTATGTAATTAATTTGCAAGTGTAATAAATTACCTTTAAAAGCACGCCATCCCAAATCTCATTCCACAGTTCGTCAAACTGTTCTAATAATAGACATTGGTCCCAGTCTACACTAGTCTCACATCCACTCCATTTCTTAGTAACGGGGTCAACACTTCGGATGCCCTCTTCACTGAACTCTACAACGCATCCTTGAGAGTTAGTGACCCCTATGTGCAAGTCTTTTGAATTGTAGTAGTCGCTGAAACACAATAGTCGTATTGTAATCACGTTATCTAGAAGGGATGTGACTCAACTTTCAGAGAATAAATTATTGACTAAGGCACTCGTATTAGGTACTTAAGTGGACTTTTTAGGGATACTCACTTAAGAAAATCTCCATGAGTTGGCTTCATGACGATAGCCCGAGGATGCTGCGAGGCTTTTACAAAGGGATATGGTACTCTGTAACGAATATAGGACGCTTAGCAACAAACTCACTCTTTGGTTATCCATCGATAAAATGATCAGAATTCTATTAAATAAACATAAGCTCGCTTAACTCACCTAAATGGCAATAGATTGTAGTCGTATCTATCTAGTTTCTGTTGACAAACAGGGCAATTTTCGGGTATAATGGTACAAAACACTTTGTGTTCACAATGGTGGAAACAAAGAATACCCGGATCCATTTTTGGTTTAATTTATTCTGTGTTCTATATTAAACTATCGCTTTCGACGGTTCTAAGCTAATCGTAAAGGCTTACCCGAAGTTTTCGGCAAAAGAAAATTAGTTATACAGCACTAAGAATTATGCAAGCAACAATCTAATTGGAAACAACCGAAAGGAATTATGAAACTAATGCAACTAATGTTCCGCCGTCAAGAAGTGAACACTGAACAGTATTTACTCTTCCCACATCGAAGGCCTTGCAAGTTATGTCCAAAAATTAAATCACAACAAGGACAAACACAACATAATATTTTATTTTATCTTTACTTTTAATTATGAAAAAATGATATATTATTTTAGACTAACGTTCCTGTAGTCATTATGTTTTAATTAATATTCATTTAATAATTCAACATCTTTGAGATGCAAAAACAAAAACTTTGAAATTTTTAAACGATAATTTCCATTCTAAGAACATGACATTTCATGACAGAAGAATACTGGTATTTGATTGGCTGATACCTGCAGTTTGTTACTATTGGCTGTTAAAAACAGTATGGCGGTCCTAGATGGCGATGGCGACTATGGCGGGAACATAAACGTATTCCTGATTCGAGGTCGGGATTTTCAAGATTATTTAATGTTTTTTTCCGTTAATCGATTTTTGTTTCTTTTAAGTAGCGAAAAGTTCTTAAAGGATAAAAATTGGCGATAAGGAAACATAGTTTTATAAAGATGGATGATTATTACTTAGTTATCTTAATATATATAAATCTCGTGTCACAATGTTTGTCCTCAATGGACTCCTTAACCACTTAACCGATTATAATAAAATTCGCACACCATGTGCAGTTCGATCCAACTTGAGAGATAGGATAGTTTAAATCTTAAAAAAACATCAATTCACGCGGACGAAGTCGCGGGCATCATCTAGTATTTCTTATAAATCTTCTCCATAGGAAAATAATCATCATTATTTCCAACGATTAGTTAACTCCATGACATCAACATTCAACCGTTGACACGACGGCAGTTTCTTCAATGAAAAAGCTTGTTAAATATCAAAAGTTTTAAACTGATAGGATGCTGAATAAATCGAGGTCAGTCTCTTTAAATTTTGTCAATAAAAGAGAAGGTATCATTGACCGCGTGTATTGTGTTTACGGTCACCATAGAAACGTGGACTAGAAACCACACCTAAACTGAGACCTTTAAATTAGGTATTTAAAATCTGTTCAAGCCTCGAGTTCAATTATTCGAATTATATACTTTAACGTTAAACACTAGGAATTCGAAGTTTATAATTGTTTGTGATAAACAGATAGTTAATACATTTTCAGTTCGAATTTTGAATTTAAAACTACTTACATACTGATCGTAATTTATATATTAGCTCAAAACTTGTTTCTCTTGATTACTTTTATAAAAAAAAATGTTTAGATAAACTTTTATAATATGTGCAGATTCTCTTATAACCTATACAATTTATTAAAGTGTTTGAATCGATGCATTATGCATTTATATTTATAGTAAGTAGGCATTTTGTATAGAAATAAAAAGTATGCAGCCTAGAAAGTAGCAATCAGTGGTAGAGTTTTACATCTATTTAAGATGCCCGTAAAGGAGCTAAAGAGGCCACTGCAATGTGTGTGGTGGATGTTTTTGATGGTGCCATTGGTGTCGGCAGGGATCGCTTGCCTTGCCAACCCGTGCTTACACGGCATTTGTATCGACGATCTCAATAGGTGAGTGTGCTCGAGTCTTTATTGTACCTTTTTACCACGATGCATTGTTCGTGACCTATATTTGCGATTAGAAACCAAAAAGCTATCATAATCAATAGGCAGTATTTGGCAACAACCATATAATTCCTAAAATCCATCCATGTTATAAAGTATCTAATATGGTCTACTGTATTTTAACTCTATGAACCTGAATCTGATCTTCATAAAGCCGCGGCCACACCATTCAAATTTTCGCGGTATATCGTGTTCCGCGAAAATTGTTGGTCTAGAATTAAAAAAGGAATCTCTACCAGCGAATTGCTAAACTTTTAAATAAAATTGCATCTAGGTATACATGCACCGCACCTTGTTTATTTCTTCAAAAAACTTAAGTGAGTAGATACCTTTACCTGTGAGAAACTTAGCAATGTGCCTCCCAATTATTGTCAGTAAATTCGTCCTGTGCTATATATATTATGTATATTAATTCATTACAGCCTCGCCAAAATATTGCGTGTAGTACCCTAATAGTATATTTGACCCCGATTTAATAAAAATTATAATATACTTAATTCGACAAATTTGAAAAAAAAGTGACATAGGTACTTGACATAATTACTGAAGCAATTTTACAATTGGGTATTTGACAACAAGTCAAATCAGGAACTTTTACAAAATTAAAAACTGCGCAATTACACCAGTCTTGACTTACAGTCAGTAATCAGTATTTAACTTTTCAGTACATACTCCTGTTACTGTATCGACGGATACACCGGGGTGCAATGTCAGACGAATTGGGACGAGTGCTGGTCCAACCCCTGCCTGAATGGAGGCACGTGCATCGACGGCGTGGCCAGCTACAACTGCTCGTGTCCTGATGGATTTATAGGCATGTTTATCAAGCTTCAAACGGATAGATCAATACGCAGCTTCACCCACAACGACCAATAGCTCCGCTCGCCAATACCAACAGCTTCGCCCACCACTAACAATATCTCAGCCCACAACTACCAACAGCTCTGCTCACCACCACCGACATATAAATATCGCCGACAAACATCGTCCACTACCACCGACAACTCCACCCCCCACAACCACTCACAACAACAATATACAATAACAACAATAGCTTCGCCCAGCACCACAAACAGCTCTGAACCAATGAATAAATTCAATTTTTATCAGCAGAAGAAGTAGCAGAGGTCAGAGAGTGTCAGCTAATCTGAAATCTAATGTGCGCGCCATACTGTAGCTCTCAAGTCTCAATGATGACTGATGAGGGCTACGGGGTTTAAACTAAGTCTTACCCTATGTTCCGATATACACTGAGAGCACTGTTCAGTGCTCTTACTGGGGAGAAATTCGTTCCGCTATGGAGTGACAGTATAGTGCCGCAGTATCCTAGGGAAATATATGACGTCATAAATCGTCGCCATTTTTGTACTGTGAGCACTGGCGTTTTCGAGGTAAGGTGCTCTCAGTGCTGACTGCGTTCCGTTTTAAACAGTGACCAGTATAGCTAACTATAGAGGAACGGTTTCGCAGTATACTAAATTGACGTCACACCTTACAGTGCTCGCAGTGTATTTCGGAACATACCCTTAATAAGAGGGTATATAACTGACTGTCAACTTGGGTCAAATGTTTTGAAACGTATCGTTTCCTTTATAGGAGACAGCTGCGAGACAAATTATAACGAATGTGAGTCCAACCCGTGTCTAAACAACGGTACTTGCATCGATATGACAAACGAGTATGTATGCCATTGCATACCAGGGTTCTCAGGAGACCACTGCGAATTGGACGTAGCCGTCTGCAATTCCACCGAAGAAGTCCGATGTTATAATGGCGGGGAATGCATCGAAGGACCAGGCTTTAAGTTCTACTGCAAGTGTTTAGCAGGTAAAGGCATCTTACATTTTGTATGTAAGTAATAGATTTTCTGGAGAAGATCCTTTCAGTTAATGACCACTTTGCCTTGCCTCCACCTTCACTCAGAGTTCCTGTCCAGTACATTCCAGTTTGTCTCATTATATTGTACCAGATCCTTACGCAAAGTAACCAATCCAACCTTATTATACCCGGTCTATTGACAATTCTTCGCAGGTTAGAGAATAATCGAATATTCCGCGAAAAAACTGGTTAGCATCCATGTATTCACCACATTCCCGTCTGGCATTCACATTTTTTTTTTTGAGGTTTTGCTTGATTCCCACATAACCGTCTATTAGCAATTGTCATTGAACTGGCGTTATTTTAGAAGTAGATATCAAAATTAAATAATATTTCCTCTGTTCTAGGATGGCAGGGTCCAAAATGTGAGGAACAAATCGACGAATGTCAATCGAACCCCTGTAGAAATGGAGGAGTATGCATCGATGCACATGCTGATTATATGTGTGCATGCACTTATGGTAAATCGTGTATCGTACATTTATAAGACTCTCGGAAACAATGCGTTCCTATTTTGAATCGTTTATTGTGCAAAGAGATAGTAAAACAATTTCCAATCCAAATGCATTTCTAAAACCCAATCCAAAATACCTACAAATCAATACAGATACTGTAGATTTGTTTCAAAAAGGTATCTAAATCCTATTTAATCTTTTAAATAGAGAAAAACATGAAACTGGTTTTCTTGGTTCTAGGTTTCACAGGCAAGAGCTGTGAAGTGCAAATAGAATTTTGCGACGAGGATTCATGCAGTAACAACGCTTTGTGCGTCGTCGAAGATGGTGTGAGAATTTGCTATTGCGTACCTGACTACCATGGCGAACGATGTGAACTGCAATACGACGAATGCTTATTAGGACCAAGGTTAGAATATATATATATATATATATATATATATATATATATATATATATATATATATATATAATCGTTATCTAATCAACACACAGCCTAAACTGCTGGGGTTAGAAACTTGAAATTTTGTCAGTAGGTTCATTTTGTGACGTAGGCGCTCACTAAGGGGAAATAGGGGGTGAAACTTTGTACGAAAGTCCGTCGTTTCTCAAGATATATCCATGAAACTTGGTATACGAGCTACTGGTTGAAAATAATAAAATATTATTGGGTGAAATAGGGGATGAAAGTTGGTATGAAAGGCCTTCATTTCTCAAGATATTTTACAAGTTATACCAACGAAACTTGGTATTTTGGCTTTCGGTAAAAAATAAAGAAGTACGTGTGTCACTGTTTTTCAAAATTCCACCCCCGAACGGGTAAAATAGGGGTTGGAAGTTTGTATGAAATTCCTTCATTTCTCAAGCTATAGCCAAGAAACTTGGTTACATACCAAGCTATTGGTTAAAAATAAAGAAATACGCGTTTCACAGTTTTTCAAAATTCCACCCCCAAAGGGGTGAAAAAGAGTTTGTCCTTCAATCACGCCGCAACAGAGCAACGGGTATTTTGCAAGGGTAGTTGAGATCCAGGAGAGTGGTATAGGCTACTTTTTATCCCGGATATGTGGGAAAACAAACATATACCACGCGAACGAAGTCGAAAACATATGTATACATATGTTTTCGATTCAAAACTCATTTGATCATTTCACAGGGGGTGATTTCCAAAACTCGTTCAGAGACTGCATTTTAGCTCTGAACGTTTTTGTTACAAGCACAGGTTTAAGAAAGCTTTCTAAATCTGTTTTCATGTCTCAAGGTGTATGAACGGCGGAACCTGCATCGATGGTGTAGATAACTTCACCTGCTCTTGTCCTCCAAGACTTACTGGAACGTTATGCGATTGCCTAATCCTAGATGATGGTAGCTATGAATGTGAATATGTCAGCCCAACATATGCTCCTAGCTATAATGAATCAGTTATTACCACGCTATTTACTGAATCCACATCAATTGGCAGTTCGACGATTGATTATACAAAATACAATACGAGTTTCAGTTCTACTACTGGTGTAACAATAATCCCAGAAACTATGAATTTAACTACCACAAGTGATTCTAACATAGCAACTATTACAACTGGCTTAACTACAGAATCTAAAACTGATACAGAAATGGATTTCACAACAATGAAAACTGAATCAACAATAATGGAACTCGAATCAACTACACCCAAAATGGGTTCAAGTACAGAAATTGTAACGGAAGAATTTACACAAGAAACTTTAGAAGCAGATAGTTCAAAGACTGGATCTACAACTGAATGTACAGATACTTGTGTCAAAACAAATGCATCTATTACAGACATTCCACCCCCTATTCTGATACCAACAACCACTGAGAAAATTAAAACTTCTGTGACTACTAAGGATTTAACAGAAATGACATCTCCTATAGCACATGAAGAAACTACGTCAATTAAAACAACAACATCTGATGGTTCAACAAAATCGTCAATAGAAACAACTTTATCTTCTGATGTCTCTACCACTTCATCTAAAGACGTAACAACTGACAAAATGTTTACTGACACTCCTGTAGAAACAACACATTCCACAGATCTGGTGACTTTTAAAGTTACTTCAACTGAATCAATAGATGTAGATGCTACTACACCGGCATTTACAACTTTTCAATCGGAATGTACCAATACTTTTTGTAATAATCATGGGGCTTGTGTCAACGGTCTACACGGTATTAGGGTAAGTTGTTATACAATTTCTTTTACTTACTTCACTGCCTCAAAAATGTCGTGGCAATCGACACCCAAAAGCCTCAGTTTCGTGTCTTGGTTGCTTCAGGATATTCGGCTCATCTAAAGGCGTGCAGGTCTATGCAATCTTTGTTGAACCATTATCTAGTTCTAGGATAACCAACAGGGCAATAAAAACTGTTAGACGACCAAACTACCCAGGGCCCAGGCCATTCAAATTTTGCCGATTTGATATTTTCTACATCAAGGTTTTATTTATATCAGAGCGTTCATTAAAACGATATCATCTTTGTAGTGCCATTGCGCTTTCAATTACGGAGGAAGATTTTGCGAACAAAAAATTATCATAACCTCAGCTGCTTTTGATGGTAATTCGTACATATCCCACTACGTCAATAACTCAACATCGATGAGTATTGGGTTCAATGCCAAAACGCTCATAACTGATGGTCAAATAATGCATGTGGATATAGCAGAGGGCGCATACATGAAGCTGTACATGGTATCTGGATTACTGAAGTTTGAATTTTCCTGCGGATACCAGACAATGTTGCTGAGTGAGCTAAAAACTTACGTGAATAAAGGATATCTGATGAATATAGAAACTAGGTAAGAGCAGTGTTCACTGAATGAGATTATGAAAACTTAGAATATTTTCACAGTCGATTTTTTACTGAATGCGTAACATATTTTGTGCAAAATAATGTGACTTGAAATACCTAACGCCCTATTAAAACTTCTAGCTTTAAAAAAAAAATTGGGAGTGAAGTGTTTTTAAGTTTACTTACTAGATAAATTGGAAGAATCTACTCGCCTAAAAGTTTCTGAAGTTCTTAACCAAATGAATTTTGTCATCTAATTTGTGAAATATGGCACTTTCAGGTTGGATCTCTATTTGAAAGAAAAGCATTGTAACGGAACGCTTCGCCTCAACGACACGGTGGCTATGAGTGGAGGACAAGTTGCTACCATTCTCTCACTTGACAAAAGTACTATCCTCTACTTTGGCAATATACCAAATAGCAATGCTACTTACAGTAGACCATTCGTTGGATGCATTAAGGATTTGGTTGTAAGTGAATACTTATGAAAATGTAGAAGCAGGTTCCAATGATTTGCATTTTTAATTTAGTTTTCGTATTTCTTGCTTTATTTGGTAAATTAAATTTCATTTAATTTAATCATTTAACTTAAATGCATAATGATAAAAGATAGTTAAATTACCATGAATCATGAGAATGTAGACTAACTTTATAAGTTACACTGAACTTTGAAGGTGTATGCTATGAAGACTGGATTTCCTTAGCATCTGACATAGAAGTTCTGAAGTAACTTTGTGTGCAGGTAAATGGCGAAAAGCGTGAGATTTTCGACGACGCATTCGATGCAGCAGAAGTGACAGAATGCTCGTCTCTGTCGTGTCTATCATCGCCATGTATGAACGGAGGCACGTGCAGTGACCACGGAGATAGCTACACCTGTGCTTGTGCTAACGGGTCAGTTTATCCAAATACTTGCATGCCTACCTTAACTTGGCAAATCCTTCTCCAACTATTTGTTCCTGATCATGGCCACAATTTTTCTTAGAATTTATTATTGTTGTTTTCTGTTCGTGTCTGCATAACTTGCCTAACTTTGACTTTCTTCAACTGTTTGTGTTCATGAAAGCTTATTTTGATTTGATGTTTTGTACTCCACTATTTAGCAGATCTACGCGCTATACGCGCTTTTTCCGTTCCTCAATTTTTTTAATAGCGGTTTTTATTTAAAATTCAAAAATTGTATTTGGTAACGGTGCAGAGAGTGGGATCTTTGCGCCGCTTGACCTAATTTTCAACCAGAGAGAGAGAGGATCATTATAAATAATAAATTATTAAGGTGTTGTGTATTCTCGTAGCTGGATGGGAGATCACTGCAATCAGTCTGTTTGCGATCACAACCCTTGCCAATCTGGAGGTAGTTGCGTCCGCCACCCCGGCAGTGGATTCCTTTGCCTGTGTCCATACGGCAAGCATGGCATCTTCTGCGAATACAGTAAGACGAGACTTGCATTATACTTTTAACTTAAACGAATGTGGGAATTTCAATGTGAGAAGTCATTGAAACGGCCACATTTCCTCACATGGTAAAAAGAACAGGAAGAAAGACAGAACTCCGGTCATTTTAGTGTAGGACAAAGAAATCGTTCCCTTTCTTGGTCTTTATGGCAAGGTTCCTGGGTAATCACAACCCTTTTTCCTCTCAATCTCATTGATTGGATATGCATTGGATATGATATGGTATTAGCATTATGAGGACAGGTGGTGTAATTTTGTCTTATCGTTTTTAAATTACTTATAGTTATTAAATACTTACAGATGTGGAAATAACACGACCATCCCTCGCCCCGATTACAACAGGAAAATCCTCCTACGTCATGTACCCCCTATCATCTGCCGCCATGAACTCTGATCGCTTCGACTTGCGCCTGCGATTCCAGACAGCCGATATGGACCAAATATCGCTTCTCGCTTTTGCGGGTCAAAACGGAAGACATGACTCCAGAAGCCAGCATATGGCCTTGGCGTTTGTAAAGGGCTATATAATGCTGACGTGGAATATGGGAAGTGGTGAGTCATGATCATTATGTATATTATTTGGTATTTAAAGTATTAAGGCCATACCACGCAGGTCCAAGAACTTGAAATAAATATCTAAATTAGTAGGAATATAAATCGATAAATTGTCCTTATGTGTTTCTTCTGTTTGTTGAGCTTTTAAAGATCATAGTTGTCTCTAACCAACATAGACCGCTTCCTCAAGGACATCCGCGGACTTCTCTTGCGCCGCCTAGATCATGTGACTTTAAAGATTTACATATCCTTAGAACTGCCTTTTACTTTCTAGGATAGTAGGGATAACCTCGAGATATTGCTTCTACTGAATATAATTTTTGGCATATTGACATTAAATAATTTCTTCACTAGGTCCTCGTCGAATCTTCACTGCTCGAGCTCTTGGGCCTCGGCGAGGTGGTCATACTGTCAGAGTATGGAGACGCGGTCGGACCGCCGGTTTGCTGATAGACGGCAGACAGAACGTTACCGGAAATGCACCTGCACATCGATCTAACATGACCTTGCTGCCTTACATTTACATTGGTAATAACTTACGTCCATTACGTCATAATACCTCCCTCTACCGACCGACCTCCATGGCGATGAGCGTATCAAATTCAGAATTTATAATTTCTGAATTTGGTCTAGTCTGTTCTGGTGGGAGGCTTCCCGGGAGGGAGACAAGGGGTTTAATATAACTGCCATACCCCTAACAGGTTCGACCACTACCATCTTAGAATGCATCATAACTTACCATCGGGTGAGATGTCAAGGGCTAACTTGTAGAGGAATTTAAAAAAAACTTAAGTATTCTGTCTCTGTCAGTTTCGCCACATTCAAATTGTAGCTTATTGGATAACCTATGCTATGAGCCAATTGTTTCCAAGAAATGCAGTCAAATTTAAATCAATTAGTTTTTAAATCAATCAACTGATGCAAAATCTATTCTCCGTAGGCGTGTAGGATGTATTAGAGGATCTGAGTTTTCTTCCTCTTTCCTTTTTACTGTTTACTAGTTTGCTAGCAGCCATGTACTTTAATCTCGTTTGTCTTAATCTTTGTAACGAATTCTAATCTATGGTTTGGTTTTTGGTGGATTTAGGTAATACCCACGATCTAGAAGATGGAAGAGCCTCAAATATAAGCAATCCCGTAGAAATTTTGACAGATTCTTAAACCTGTATAGCAATTCCAATAATTATCAAAATTCAGGTGGCCACCCATCCGAAGACTTCCGCGATCTGCCCCACGACCTGCCGCTACATACCGGCTGGAGGGGATGCATCTGGGAAGTGGGGGGTCAGGCCATTGGCACTGGCAAGGCTGTGGGGGGTCGAGGCGTTGGCCAGTGTGGGGTCGCTCAGTGTACTGCCAAATCCTGCAACGCTCCTCGCGGCGTTTGCATACACTCGCCGGCTACTTATGGGTAAGTTGTAAAGAACAAACTTTTACAGCTCTCGTTCCGGAACATGGAAAACTGCAGTACAATTAAGTCGATATGAAAATATAAAGCTTAGCGTACGTACAAGCGACTTATCGATGAAAGCTTTAAAAAAAAATTGAGCGCTCTCTCGCACGGTCAGAATACATGATGTCTTTATTTTAGGTGCATATGCAATGAAGGTTGGTTCGGGGCTACATGCGCAAACACGCAGAGTCCGTGCGATCGCGCGCGAACACGATGTCGCGGCGCCTGCGTTCTCTCGCTCGATGACGCGCAATGTGACTGTCCTTACGGGAAGACTGGCCTCCACTGCGACCAAGGTTAGAGCAATTAATCTTGTGGCTTTTTCTACGTTTCAATCATTTTTGTTGCATTCCATTTTTTTGCCCGCGAGCAACTAAAAACAGGCAGACTGAAATAGTCGAATCGTAAGTGTTAGCAGTTTAAAGCATTTTGGTATAGTCACCTGATAGACGTAAGCTCGATATAGGTCTCGTGTTGACACTTCCACACGCCGTAGTCTTTTAAATTCTGCCTGAATCCAGCAAACTTCCTGCAACTCGTGCCCCAATTGCTGCCTGGAACCCGATGTTTTTAAATATTTAAACATTTAATTTGATTGTTTTTTTTTTTCTTTTTTTTCTTGCCTTTTTTCTTTTTAACCCCTGACGCAAAAAGAGAGGGGTGTTATAAGTTTAACTTGTCTGTTTGTGTATCTGTCTGTGGTATCGTACGTAGCGCCCAACAAATGAACCTATTTTCGTTTAGTTTTTTTTGTGTCATAGATAATTTTATCCCGAGTGTTCTTAGCCATGTTTCATGAAATCTGTCCATCCGTCTGAAGCTTTTTTCTTAATCTGTTACTTCCATATTATGTCGGGGGTTGTTTTAAATTTGTAATTTATATACTTGTTTTCTATTTTATTATACGCAAGTTATGTAGGTATAAACTGCACCATATTACAGAGACAACTCACTCCTGATACATGGTTGTTAAATATTGTTTCAGATCTGACGCCAATAGATTTGCTATTCTCTGGAATACGATCGTACCTGAAACTTCACCCGCGTTCCATATCCAGTGTCAGCTTATCATTTGAGGCAGAAATAAAGCCAGCCAAAGAACGCGGCATTGTGATTTTTGTACAAACCCCACATTTTTACACGGCGCTCTCTCTTCAAGGTGGACTTTTGGAATTCCGATGGACTGGTGAGCTAAAACCTAAAAATGCAGACGTTTTTTGAACTTTAAACTTCTTTAGGCGCGTTTAAACTTTTTGGTAGGGGGTAAAAATGTGGAATACGCGGGATTGACACCATTCTTCTTAAGACAAAAGGTCTTAAGTAGTACATTCGAAATTAAACTTTAAACCCTTAGTTTTAAGGTTTATGTTATTAAGTGCTGTGTAACCGTGGGCGACACCTCGCGTTGTTACGAAGACAAAAGGTCTTAAATATAAATATAGTACATTCGTAATTAAACTTTAATGCCTTCGTTTTTATCATTATATATATGTATATTTTTTATTATTCTATTGGCATATATACTTCTATCTGCCAATTTTTTTTTTCACGACTCACAAGTAGGATTATTTTAAATCTTATTTCAAAGACTGCTTATCCATACATAGTTTTAGATTGCCCCTAAGTATCAACCACGTATCAACTGCCAGAATAATCATCAATTAATATTTAATTATTATGTGCACAGTATTTCTATGCATTCCAAAGGAACGGGGTGTGGAGTATAATTTCTCCTTGATCACCAGACTTATATCAATTGTTCAAATTCCAATGACGAAATGTTACTTTTCAATAAAATCATTGTTAATATCTTTAAAGATCAATATGCCGGTAGATACTTATGCGAATTTCTTTAATTTTACATTAAGTAAACATTATTAATGTGGTTCATGCAAAATTACTGACTCATTAACGCCCAGTCCAGTACCCTTAGACCAACGTGTTATAAAAATCGTTCCAGATCACCTATCAGGACTAACATCACTAGTCAGATCTGGTGTGGTACTATCGATGGCTCAATGGCACAGCGTGAAGTGTGGACGTTATGGAAATCGGTTGTACGTATGGGTGGACGGATCCTTAAGCACTGAACCTATGCTAGCCCATGCCTACCCTCATACGGCTAGCGATGCTTCCATTGCTATAGGTAGGTGTCATCTTCATTTCGTGATTTTACAAATAAACCTGTGGTCGTACTCTTCATTGCTGAAGGATGACCCCGTAGTTACGGAATGGTGGGAGCATATTGGAAGTTTTAGTGGGATCGGTAAACTCAAAGACCTTTCTGCATACGATTCAACTGAGGATAACATTTCGACTCTTAGTTTTAACTAAATCTTAGTGATAATTAACCTGTACATTTCTGAGGAAAACACAAAAGTCCAGTTAAGACTTCCAAAGTCACATTGGAGCAAAATCGATTGAAACACCTTTTGCAGCGCTTTTCCTCGTTTAGTATAATGAGCAATGTTTGACCACAAAAGAAGATTTAGCTTGAGAATAAGAAAATCCAAGGTTCCAATGAATGATGTGTCATACTCATTCGACTGGCCGGCCGGCGCAGCGACTTACCATTCGTTATTCATTACCGAATTAGTTACTAATCACGTGTATAATGTATACTGAGTCGAATGATTTCACAAGTCGAATCATTCGAACGGGATCATTCAAAGTCGCGCATCGCTATAGGAAATAATATCATTTTAACCCCCGACGCAAAAAGAGAGGGGTGTTATAAGTTTAACGTGTCTGTTTGTGTATCTGTGTATCTGTCTGTGGTATCGTAGCTCCCTAACGGATGAACCGATTTTCGTTTAGTATTTTTTGTGTCATAGATAATTTTATCCCGGGTGTTCTTAGCCATGTTTCATGAAAATCTTCATCCGTCTGAAGGTCATCAGCTTTTTTCTAGTCGGGGGTTTTTTTTTATTTGTAAGTTATTTATAGGTGGTGCTAGAGATCTGGCGGTATTGCCATTCGATGTGATGTCTGGACCACCGGAGTCGTACAGCGGGTGCTTCAGGAACTTCCACGTAAACAACATCCTCCTGCCCTTGGAGGAACAAAATATCGAAGGTAACTTTCTTGTTTTAAAAAAAGCTTTGCACTTAAGCGAGCAGATTTGCAATATTAGGATCTGTATAATATTTTAAAGGTTTCGACTTCGTGGCTTGACCATCTTGCAAAAGTTGGATCGTTCACCTCTTCGAGCATACAAATTTCTACCAACGCTCCACGGCCCATAATCTTGAAATAATCAACATTCTTAAATCCCTGGAAATTACACTCATATACTGTTTACTACAAAGTAATTTGTCCATAGCCCTAAACCAAAAAGAAACAATGCAAGCCAGTATTGAAGATAAATATAATTCACTAATATCAAACCTTATAAAGGAAACTAGGAAATGTAAATCCGAAAACAAGACCCTTTCAGAAGAAAGTGAAAAATTGATACAACAAAGAAAACAATTGATTGCATCGAAAAAAGACAAAGAAACCAGAAGTAAAATTGTGGAACTGAGTAAAAAAATTAGAAATCAAATACGCGAAGACATAACTCGAAAAAGAAATAAAACTATTCAAGATCATATTATTAAAACGGGAGGTGTAAAAAAGGCTTTAAAAAGTCTAAAAAATAAAAAGGACTGGATGCTTCATCTGAATAACCCAAACAATAAAATAACCAAAAACAGAGATGAAATAATAAAAATCGCTGCGCAGTTTTACCGTAATCTTTACAGAAGAACTACAGACGCTCACAATTCTGCTGTGAGAATGAACAGCGATGAAGACATTTACATAAACGACGATCCTCTACCTGAAATTTTACTTAGTGAAACTGTTTCAGCTATAAAATCACAGAAAAACGACAAAGCACCAGGACCGGACCAAATATCTAATGAGATGCTGAAAGCAACCTTACCTGTAATTGCACCTAAACTAACAGAAATCTTTAACCAGATATTACAGACGGAGATCATTCCAGTAGACTGGACGAAGTCAACTATAACATTGATATATAAAAAAGGCGATAAAAATGATATTGGTAACTATAGACCGATAAGTTTAATGTCTAACATATATAAGATATTCTCGAAGATATTACTATCAAGAGTCACTAAGATTCTAGACGAAAATCAACCCAAAGAGCAGGCAGGCTTCAGAGCGAAATTCTCGACCGTAGACCATTTATACACTGTAAAACAAATACAAGAAACATACAAAGAATATAATTGTGTATATTATCTAGGTTTTGTAGACTACAACAAAGCTTTCGACTCTTTAGAACACCATGCGATATGGAAATGCCTCAGAGCACAGGGTGTACATGGAAAAATAATAAATATTTTGAAGAAAATCTATTTCAACTGTACAGCTTGTGTTAAATTGGATAAAACAAGTGAGGAGTTTCCAATCGAAAGGGGAGTCAGGCAGGGAGATCCGATATCACCCAAACTGTTCTCGGCTGTATTAGAAATGATATTCAGGAATCTTGAATGGGAAAACGAGGGTCTCAATATAAATGGCGAAAACCTCAACCATTTACGATTTGCAGACGACTTGATACTATTTTCGGAATGTCCAAAAAAGTTAGAACCCATGCTGCAGCAGTTGTCAGATGAAAGCGTTAAAGTAGGACTCACGATGAATACGAGCAAAACCAAGATAATGACAAACTCTGACAAAACAGAAATCAAAGTAGATGGTGAAACAATTGAGTACGTCGATGAATATATTTACCTGGGGCATTTATTGTCAACTAAGGACTGCATGACAAAAGAAATTGACAGAAGGGTGACAAACTCCTGGAAACGATATTGGTCGCTCAGCGAAGTGATGAAAAACAAATATATGCCCATCAAGAACAAGAGGAAAATATTCAATACTTGCATCCTACCATGTCTGACTTATGGGTCACAAACATGGGCACTCACAGAGAAAAACCTCACAACATTAAGAACTTGCCAAAACTCTATGGAAAGAAGTGTTTTAGGTGTAAGGCTACGAGACAGAATAAAGCTAAAAGATATTAAAGGAAAGGCAAACTTTAAAAGTGTGGAAAGAGTAGTAAAACGACAAAAATGGCGATGGGCAGGGCATATGGTAAGAGAAAATGATGAGAAGTGGACCAAAAAAGTTTTAGAGTGGTACCCCAGAAACAAAAAACGAAGACGAGGCAGACAATTTAAAAGATGGGAGGACGATATAAGGAACTTGATTGGTAGTATGTGGACAAGGTTAGCCAAAAATAGAAACGCTTGGAAAAATTTAGAGGAGGCCTATGTCGAAGGACACGCAGAGCAATACTATAGAGATTAATGTTATATTTTTAAGTGTCATATTTAAGTTAAACTGTTAGCGCTGCAATAAAGGCTCATTTTATTTTATTTATTTATTTTTTACTGTTTTATTTTAAAACGCATGCTGCATGCTATCCACCTTTAAAAAGTTACTGTACCTACAGTTTTCATGTTCCCCGATTTTTTGGCCAAAAAGCGTGTAAACCGTCATGAAATTCAAAATAGTATGTCCTAGGGAATTCGGCAGCTCGAAATGTTTTGGCCAGATTTTTTGCCAGAAAGTAGGTAGGTACCAAAAGTCACAAACTTACGCTTTTTTCTGACTTTGGCTTCTCCCGGGCCTTTTATATGTTGGACCTAAGATTTGATTGCTTACACAGAGGGCCAGAATGTCGGGGCATGTGAAGGAGCGGCATGCAGTGGCACAAACATTGGAAGTAGTGGTTTGCGATGCCGCCGATCTACTTGCCGTCCCAACCAGTGTGCTACAGGACGCTGTTACAGAGGTCGTTGTATTTGTCCTTCGGGACGCACTGGCTTGCAGTGCGAACAACGTAAGTGGAGATTGTCTTTTATAGGAAGCTTGGAATGATTCAAATGATCAATAATGATCCTGCCTCCGCCCACCACCAAAAAGAATTCCGCCCATCACACAAACAGAACCATCGCCTACCACCAGCAACACCATCAGCTCCGCCCACCACCTTTCAATCATCGCCAAGTACTATCAACAACTCCGCCCATCACTACTAGCAACATCAACAGCTCCGCCCACGACCACCAACAGCTCCGCTCACCTCACCATTATCAACACCTAAATCTATCATCACCAACTGCTTCGTCCTTCTAACGTCTTCAAAAACGCCCACTTAATTATTGAATTTTTCTAAAGGCGTCTTTAATCGTTAAATAAATACCCTCTAAATATTTCAGATATAAACATAACAATCCCACATTTCGACGGTGAAGCCATGATCTCATTAAGCCGAACGATCCCCGGAAGAAGTGAGCAACGACTCAGCTCAGCGCCAAGCAGACCTTCCTACCTCGCTCTTAACTTCACCACGGCGGAGCCTAATGGCTTGCTCTTTTGGATCAATATGGTACTTAGTTGCATTCTTTAGTAAAGTTTTAGTAAAGGCCTAGGTAAATGTAATGGATTTGAATATTGACTGCTTAAACCTCCGAGCAGCGGAGATGGAGAGAGCTGTGATCCGAGTGTCCTTTTAGGACTGAAATAAACTGAATTCTTTTCAATTCAGTGAAACGAATTGAAACGACAGACATTTATTGAACTAATAACTCTAAGTTGGTCCTACGAACCGGATTAAAGCATGCAATGGCAGGGAAAACTTATTTATCCCCTGGTAACCGGATGAAATATGTTTTTATGAATTACGATTCATAATACTAATAATCGAGAATAAATCTGTGGGAAGCCGAAGTTCAGTGTAATTTAACTTTTCAGGGAAGCGACTTCCTGGGTCTAGGCCTCGAAAACGGCTACCTCAAACTAACATGGTCTCTCCATTGCAACAACTCAACTAAACAAAAAGCTGAATACTTTCCTCCTCCGCCCAAACTTCTATCAAACCTGGTGCAGGCTGGGTTCATGGCAGATGGGGAATGGCATTCTTTAGTGTTGTCACTTGATAGTAATGTCACTTTGATAGTCGATGGAAGGTCATACATAGAGGAGCAGTGCTATAGTGAGAAAGACTATGAAGATTTGGATTTATTCCTTGGTGAGTGTACCTACCCCACAGATTTATAAATATTATGTCTGTGACCTACCCTAGTTAGTTGTACCTAGTTACTACTGCGCACAGCTACTGCGTTTCTGCAATCGCAGACTATGGCCAAACCACTGAGTAGGGAAATGTTATCTATGGGCCAAACCCTTCACATTCTGAGAGAAGACGTGTTCAGAAGTAGGCCCAGCGATTTATTGCTTTTTAACTGTCACTTGTCACATTTCTATAAAAAAACTTAAAGTAAGTATAAGAATTTAAATGGTGTATTTTGCAGGTGGTGTTACCGAAGAAGACGTTGTTGCTAGAAAAATATTCCCCCAAAAGTTCAAAGGCTGTATCGACAAAATATCAACAAGACAAAACACCTTCTTGACCAACTACACAGAAGTTTATAGCGAAAACGTGCGATCGTGTCAACTGTTCCCCACTTTATAGACTGTTTTTATTTAGTTAACTTGAAGTTAGGAAATAAACTTAGGTACTTATATTATATAAAAGCATTCATGAAATTTGTAGGTATGTACTAATTCGAATCAAAAGCCGTGGTTTTTACAGAAATGACCAGTGACGGAGAATGAGACGCAGTGCGTGTGACAAAGAACATGACGTCTGTCTGCTCGAAAGCTTTGAGGTGTAATAAGACAAACTACAAAGAGATTATAATATATTAAGAAATCCACTATTAAACAGCATCTATGCTATTAGGATGACAGTTAGCATTTTATCCTTTTCTCTCGTGTGACTGAAATCTTAAGGAAGGAAGGAAAGTAGATAAACATACCTACATATTTTTTTATCCTAATAGCATCTGGATTGGTTTATAATAACTCATTCACTACGCGTTTTAATAGATTTATTAATAAAATTACTACGTGAGTGGGTACCGCGTCGCCAAGTCAATAAAAGTTGTGTCCGATCCACTTGCCACTTCCGTAATGACCACGCCTTATCACGGAGATTGAAACTGGGTGACTATTAGTATTAGATTTTATGGGTAGTTTGTTTTATTTGAAATTGGTCCTTCGAGCCGGACTAATATTTACCTAAGTACTTAATATAATCAATGTGTTTGAGCACCTAGTACCGAGTACGATGTGAAGTACTTAACTCACTTCTATATGGTGCTGCACAGATGAGCGCGACAGTCCAATACGTGTTTTCCCTTCGAAGCGGACCTGATACTGCCCGGTCCGCAGTGTTTTCATACTAAGTTACTCTTATTTATGTCCGCTCCATTTTTGAATGATAAGGCCCCAATCAGAGGTGATAGCGATCGTATGGGCTTTTTAAACCTTACGACATCTATAAGATTGTGTTCGAGTCGACTTAAAGTTAAGCAACTAGTCATAAAAATGTTTTCATAGTCAATGTAATTCTAAGTGAACTAATACTCATAGTACAAAACTTTTCTAGTCTTTTAAAAAACAATTAAGTAGTGTCTTCTCTATAATGTTAACTTTTGTACACAATTCACTATTTAAATTATGTAAGTTAAGTAATTTGTTTTTGATATTTTATTAATAAAAACTCATGCAATTTTAAATAAGAGTTTTATTTCTTAATTAAGTACCCAATACCCGCGACTTCGTTCCTTCGTTCGCATGCATTAGTTTTTCAAAATATCTGTAGAAACAGTTCAAGGTTTTCCGGGATAAAATATCCTATACGTGCATCTTTAAGCAAGCTATCTCAGCTCCGTGTAAACCGAATAGGTATCAGACAGACACATTTCGCATGTATACTTAATAGTTTTAGTACGTATAGAGCTCCAAAGCCAAAAAATGCCGGGACACCAAGCACACTCCATAATCCGTTGAAAAAATTGATCCAAAAGAAAAGCTTAGAAAACGTCGCGTCGGCAGCGTGGGAGTCTAACTCAGTGTGTTAGAGTGTCTTTCCACCGGAGATGTGCTACATTGCTACGCTAAGGATCTAACATCTAGCGATCTATGAAAATTGAACGCTCATATTCCGTAGCTTAGCAACGGATTACGTAGCGCACCCTGTGTAGATAAGCACATTCATTACAGCATTACTTTTCATATCATGGTACATCCACGCCAAAGTTATTTTTTGTAACATTTTAATGTTATCATCTTGCAACATTTTGCAAGAGGATAACACTATCACTTTTGTCGCTACTTATTTGCAATCTGTTGGATATTGCTCATCGCGTCCACACCGAATAACATAAATTACTGCAAATTATCATGTTAACATTTGTTGAAAAGTTGGGCAACGTTGCTTAACACAAACATTTTATTAACATTTTGTTATCCGTTGTATCCCACCACTTACAAAACTTTGCACCACAAAAAGTAATTTCGGTGTGGATACACCTTTACGTTGTGGCTTGGGTTATTAAAATAAAAATTAAACATTCATTGTACACAAAATATAATTTTATTGATATATCCATGTTTAATAAATTGTATACATAACATCATCAAATATTATATTATTATAAACATATACATTTCGTTATACGTCACTAATTCAAACAAAAATACAATATGAGATGTTATCCCCATTTAATCAATATGCATTATTTTTTATAAAACGTTTAGTCTCAACACAGTTGTAGGGACACTGTAAACGAGCAATTTTTCTCTCTCAGTATTCATCGCCTCCCACATTAATTATCTGTAGTGTTACATGTCTTGTATTCGCACGCACATAATAATTAGATCATTGAACGGGCTGTAGATCTATAGAGCGCACTTTGACTTTATTCGTAGAATTATTCGTAGAATAAGACGTATATATCATAAATATGCCTAGTTTTAACTTGAAGTTTGAGCAAATTCAAAGTACGCTTTATCAAACACTGCCTCAAACTAACAGATCACACAACCCGGAAAACAAAAGTTGCTCGTGTACACGTGCCCTAATTGATTTTCGTCGGCGTTTACGGCTGTCAGTATGCACACACACTAACACGGAAACGCCAGTTATTTACATTCCCACATAAAAGCAACATCATGTACATTAAGTCGTAGAGTTTAGGCCTATTTACAAAGTGGAATACAAAGTTGGAATGCTTGACTGCAGTACAATTCAGTTTGCGAGTGGTGTACCGTACGAAACATTTAATACATTTAGGAACATCGATTCCTCCAATTTACAAGACACTATAGAATATATTTATTTATTTTTTATATAAGTTCTAAAAAATAAATATTTTTATATTAAAGCAATAAAATAAATAAATTGACCATTGCACATATTATTAGGATTATAAAAACTTTAGAAAATTAACCTGCCCCATCGCACATTATAATATGCTGTAAGCTGTGCTTACTTGTTCACTCTAGCTCGCATTGGCACGAAGCGACACAGCTCCTCGCAAAAGAAATAGTAACGATTAACGCTTTGAAAACGAGAAACAAACCTCAATGAAACAAAAAAGGAATGTATCTGATACTAATAAAACATAATATGTATATAGAAAGAACAGAATAAGATGATCACAGAATAATGTTATTATTAACGACGTATTTAAGCTTAAATTCGTGCATATATCAGGCTGTCCATGACATTACATAAACATTACATCAACTCAGCTAGCAGACACTGAATGCAGTAAGGCCTATGCGATAACAATATTCAATGTTACTATTATATTAATATGACATTATTTCACAAAACTTTAAACAACATTTATAATATGTGAATAATGACACTTATAAACATCAATGTAAAATCCCATATGCACTTTTACCATAGTTTGTATAATTGAATACAATTAAAAAAGATACTCTGCTTAACTACAGTGAAAATAATTCATTTAAAATATAATTAGATCGTAGTCAGTTAACATTTTCCTAATAGGTATATTGATTAATTAAATTAACAAATACGAACATGGGATTGTCCTAATCTTTTTTTTTTTATTTTATTTTTGGAACACAGTTATTTCTTAGAAATTAGGTCAATTCTGACAGTTCCTTATCAATACACCGGGTGGTAACAATCTCAATAAATTTATAATCTCTAAATTCATAAACAATTAATTAATCTATGTTACATTATGTCATCAATTAAACGTCATGTTCTATTACAATAAAAACAAATTAAACACTATCGACAATAAAACTTGGAAGGTACATCATAATAATTATGGTTAAATAACATTACCGGGAGCATACAAATTACAAACAGAGGTGGAGTGCGGCTCCTAACTCCTGCATACCGCTGCCTCTGCCCTTTAGGGGTTGGGTCGGCACATCGAATGCTTAACGCGTTATCAAAATGAGCGACAGCACTAGAAACAATCATATTAGACACAAAGCTATTACTTTTAAAATCAGTCTCATTCGCATAAGGAAGTGATCACAGCACACACACTGGAAACTCGTTGCAGACGAGGGGCCATGTCCCTCTTAACAGAACATTAATATTAGAGCACCTTGGTTGCTAACTCGCTATACTTAAATATGATAAAAAACATGCAACAGACCGATTGATTCTTTTATAAAAATATCAAATGTATGGAAAACATATGGCGCCAAGATTGTCAGAATACATATTTTATTCAGATGTACATTTTGTATAAAGTATAAATAAAATTTCCCCATCATAAATAACGTTTTTGTGTAAATAATATAAGTATACAGTACGTTCAGTCGATACAGCGAACGAAATAAATGAAAGTTATAGCATAGACTAGATATTATGAAGACCTGTGAAAACTACAGATGCAATTAGGTAAAGTCCGTAACGTTTACTAAAATTCAGAATGGCAGCCCTGGAAATATATATTCTAATAACATTTTACAATAATTTTAAATACTATTAATATTCCCGTAGTAAAATTATAAAACATGTTCTAGGCCGTACAGGATGCCAGGTCAGAATGCGAACATCGCACCGGACGCCAAAGTAACTCATTTTCTACCTACTCGTCGCGTTCTCTAGGCCGAACCGATACAGCAACTATGGTTAAAACGTCAGCGATCACCACACGCCCGCCGACATCTCGTGGCGGCGGCTTACATAATTTTTTTTTATTATCTACTATATACACATAAATATGTCAGACGCGTTCGGGATACAGAAGCGAGGGATTCGCGAAATCGGAGGCGAGAACCGCGAGCGTCGATGCAGTCGGTCGAGCGGCACGAGTTCGAGCGAGACCCTCTCGTCACTACAACGCGAAACACATCGAACTACGTAACATAATAATTGCACTCGTATCGCCTCGATCGGGCCCGGGCGGGATCGCGCGCACGGAATTCGGATATCGTCGAGACCGGGGAGTCGGCGTTCTAGAGGCGGGCGAGCGCTCGCGGGCGCGCCGCCGCCAGCGCGCGTCACGGGCGCGGCTCCACAAGGCGCTGCACCAGCACCGCCACCAGCACGGCCAGCAGCAGGAAGCCCGCCGCCATCAGTAGCGCGGCGTGGCGCGGCGACAGGGCGCGCGGCGCGCGGGCTCGGCGCGGGCGCGCGGGCGGTGGCGGCGCGGGCACCGTCAGCCGCGCTGTACCCGACCACGCGCCCGCCAGCGCCGCGCGCACGGCGCACACGCGCACGCCGTACTCCGCGCCGTGCTCCAGCTCCGCAAGCGTGAACTGGCACGCGCCGCCCGAGTACACCTGCCCGACAACGACACACGATTACTTAATGTTCTATTATTAGAGATAGCTCCACTTTTGGAAACGATCCCCAAAAGGCTGATTCAGTATTATGCTAATATTTTTTACACAGTATGTATGTTCATAACGTCTTTGAGAGGTGATATCTAGTGAAAAGCCCGATGAATAGCGTCAGTTCTTATACCATTTACATAGGTATTGCGCTTACTTTAATACTTTACAAGAATCAGCCTTTCTTGTTATGGTTCATTTTTGGTAACCATAAACCGTCTTGCAGCGGCCATATCTAGCGAAAGGCCCATCCGCATGCGGGCAGACTTTCACTTTTGTCATCCGTGGAGAGCCCTACACCCACCTAATATTGAATCAGCCTTTCTGGCGATAATTACCAAAAGTGCAGCTATCTCTCAGTCTATTCCTTCAGTCGAACGGAACACCTACCCATCTGTTTCATAAAATTAAAGCTCTCGGGTATTTAAACCTTTACAAATAGCTAATTAAAAACTGTATAATTAGTAAAATTATTGAATAGGCATGATGACTGATTTTGAAAAATGGTCAGATTATGTTCGGAAGTATCTACTATTTCGAAAAAATATCTTATTTCAGTAGAAAAATAAAGTTTGGTAGATAAAATTAGCATTTGAAATTTAAATTTTAAAATTCACGCCAAAACGTTCGGCGGTGTCATGGGGTCGTTGTGACGTCACTATTGTTTTTTACCAATGTACTCTGTGCAGTGTGCAGTAAGCAATAGTGTGATTTTCAAAGCTCGAAAACAAACAATTGTGACGTCATTCGCTTCTTCGTGTTTCATCAAATAAGGCGGATTGCTGTATTTTATAGTTTTATTTTATCAAAATAAATAGCAATCTCACTCGAAACAGAAAAATAAATAGGTTTTTATAATCCATGAATCGTAATTCATTAGATAAATTCATATTTTCGTTGATTCTTGGTTACTGTCATCATGCCTATTATAGCGGTTTCGTTTTAAAAAAATATTTGGTAATAATTACCTCTTTGAAAATGGCTTCCTTGCCTCGGGCGCACTGCAGGACGTATTCCGCGTCTTCGATGGGCTCCAGGCAACGAGCGCGGTCCGCGGCGCCACCAGCGTCACGGAAGGCACGGCGGGCGGCGGGTGGCGGCGCGGCCGCGGTGCTCGCCGTCACGCCCGACGACCACGCGCCAGCGGCCGCCCCCGCTCGTCGCTCGCTCGTATCCGAAACGTGTAGGACGTCGCCTCGCGCAGCTTCTTCACTTTGCACGAGTGCGCGGAGCCCCGGTACACCGGGCGGAATTCGCGAGCGTCGGGCGCGCGCATCTCCACGCAGTACTGCGCGCCCTCGACGCCGTCCCACTCGAGGCGCAGGTGGTTGTGAGCGGCCTGCGCGCAGCGGAGCGCGGGCGGCGCGGGCGGGCGAGGCCGCGTGGCCGCGCGCGCCTCCTCCGACCAGTCGCCGAGGCCGAGCTCGTTGAGCGCGGCGACGCGCACGCGGTACACGGTGTCGGGCGAGAGCCCCTCCACGAGCCGCTCCGGCGTCGGGGCCCTCGGTCTCGAAGGCGGCGTCGTCCACCTCCCACCCGATACCGTAACACCTCGGCCCCGTGGCCGTCGGGCACCCGCCAGTGCAGGCGCAACGAGTCGGCCGTGGCGTCGTGCCGCAGGCCGGTGGGCGCGGCGGGCGGCGCGCGCGGCGTGAGCGCGTCGCGCACCGGCGACCACGCCCCGCGCCCCCGCTGAATTCGTAGCGCACAACGCGGAAGAAGTACGGCGTGAACGGCGTCAGTTTGCTCAAGGTGCAAATAGTATCCAGACCCCGGTAAGACCTCCGCGTAGTCTACGTTCGTCGCGCTCATCTCGAGTCGAAAATCTACTATTGGTGCTCCCTGTTGTTGCGCGGGCGCGGTCCACTCGATGCGCGCAGTCCGCGTCCCTCGATGTGGACGACGGGCGCCTCGGGGGGCGTCGGGCGGGGCCGGCGCCGTCGTGAACCTGAGCAGCGGCGGAGGGCGGGCCCGCGCCGACGCGGTTGCAGGCCGTCACCCACAGCCGGTACTCGCGGCCGGGCAGCAGGTCGCGCACGACGGTCTCGACGTCGAGGCCGGCGTAGGCGAGGCGCACCAGGCCGTCCGTGTCGGCGAGGTCGAGGCGGTACTCGCTGAGCGGCGCGCCGCCGGTGCAGTCGGGCGCGCGCCAGCGCACGGCGGCGAGCGTGGCGCGCGGCGCGGCGGCCGGCTCGGGCGCGGCGCAGGCGGCGGGGCACGTGGCCTCCGTGAGCACGGTCTCGGCGGGCGACCAGTCGCTGTCGCCGGCCGCGTTGGAGCAGCGCACGCGCGCGCGGTACTGCGTGCCGGGCTGCAGGCGGTCGCCAGTGCGCCTCGCGCTCGGGCCCGCGGTACGCGCAGTCGTAGCCCGAGCCACCGTCGAGCTCCAGCGTGTACGACTCGACCGCGACGCCGCCGTCCTCGACGGGCGGGTCCCACCCTCAGACGGAAGGCGCGGGAGTGGATCTTGCCCCGCGGCGCCGGCCGCCCGGGGCGGGTGCGGCCGCTCGGGAAGTGTTCGGTAGGAGACCTCCGGGGACCAAGGTCCCTGACCGTCGACGGTTTCGCATCGGAGGCGGAAACGGTAGTCGGTAGCTCCGTCTGAGGCCTTCGCACACGTAAGCGCATTCGGTCCCGTTGTAGACCGGGAGGAAGCCGTGGCCCGCGCGCCGCGTCGTCCATCTGCAGCGTGAACTCTTCCTCGCCGCGGCGCTCCCAGCCCAGCTCCAGCGACGTGGCGCGCGCGGCGCGCAGCTGCGGCGGCGCGGGCGCGGGCGGCGGACAGCCCGCCGTCCACGCCACGGTGTCGTCGCTCCAGTCGCCGCGGCCGCACTCCGTTGACGGCGGCGACGCGGAAGCGGTACCGCGTCTGCGGCTGCAGGCCGTTGGCGGTGTGCTGGCGCGTGCGCGGGCGCGCCAGCTCCGCGAAGCCGTCGCCCGCGTCCCATCTCCAGCACGTAGTGCGTGATGCGCGCGCCGTTGTCGGCGGGCGCGGGCCAGCGCAGCAGCAGCGAGGCGCGCGTGCGGTGCGTGACGCGCGCCGGCGGGCAGGCGCTCGGGCGGCGCGGCGGGCGCGCGGAACGTGGCCGCCGCGCTCGCCGCGCCGGTCACCTCGCCCGCGCGGATCTGCAGACACACCGAGTACTTCGCATCCCGGCCGCAGATCTCGAACTCTGTAATAACACAAACAAATTAAGTAAAATAAACACAAGCAAAACTATGCCTGCATCTCTATCTGTATAAAATATTATTATACTAACCGACAAGACAGTGAAGGTCCGCTGTATATAGCTTTATATCTTTCTCGATCACCCAATAGTAGATCGTAAGTTAGCTCGACGTTAGGCAGATTGACGCCTTCAGGTAGCGGGGAGTTCCATTGCACGAGTGCACTCGTTGGGGTCATATCACTAACCTAGAAATAAAACATGAAATATGATCAATCATATTATATAGTGTTGATCCACCCCTTGATTATATGTATTCCTTTTGAAGTGTCACAGATGAAATAATAGTTACTTCATAAGTAGTGTTCCTAGTATAATAGCTTTATATCCAAGTTTATATCAAGTTCCCACTAAACATGGATATAATCATGATGCAAAGATGCGTAAATGGAACTGTATGGAACTGGATGGATGCAATTGAAACTGGGAAATGTAACTGGTTCCGTCTGCACTGCCAGGCTACAGTAATTTAAAAACAGGTTCCATCATACAACTCCTCAGCTCGGCACACTCTGTACGAACACATCTAGCGAATGCGCCACACACGCGCTGCTACTGCAACAGTTGTTGCACCTCTCAAACAAGGTTCGCGTGCAGATTGTCCGCATGTAGTTTAAACTAGATGATGCCCGCGACTTCGTCCGCTTGGATTCAGGTTTTCTGATTCCCGCGGGAACTCTTAAATTTTCCGGGATAAAAAGTAGCCTGTCCTTCCACAGGATACAAACTATCCTTATACCAAATTTCATCAAAATCGGTTGAGTATTTGGGCTGTCAAAGCGTAGCAGACAGGCATACAGACAGACACACTTTTCGCATTTATAATATTAGTATGGATTGCTCCCTTTATACCACTTCAACTCCTTGCGCGGCGACAGCGAGGGTACGTGTGTTACCTGCGGAGTCCCGCGTGGCAGAGAGCAGGTCGAGCAGCGCCTGCGTGTCGTTGTCGTCGTCGCCCTGCAGCGAGGCGCCGGCCGACGAGCCCTCGCCCTCGGACCACAGCGCCCGAGGGACGCGCCGCCGCTGCCACCGCCGCGCCCGTTCAACTCCTTGCGCGGCGACAGCGAGGGTACGTGTGTTACCTGCGGAGTCCGCGTGGCAGAGAGCAGGTCGAGCAGCGCCTGCGTGTCGTTGTCGTCGTCGCCCTGCAGCGAGGCGCCGGCCGACGAGCCCTCGCCCTCGGACCACGCGCCCGAGGACGCGCCGCCGCTGCCACCGCCGCGCCCGTTCAACTCCTTGCGCGGCGACAGCGAGGGTAACGTGTGTTACCTGCGGAGGTCCGCGTGGCAGAGAGCAGGTCGAGCAGCGCCTGCGTGTCGTTGTCGTCGTCGCCCTGCAGCGAGGCGCCGGCCGACGAGCCCTCGCCCTCGGACACGCGCCCGAGGACGCGCCGCCGCTGCCACCGGCCGCGCCCGTTCAACTCCTTGCGTGGCGACAGCGAGGGTACGTGTGTTACCTGCGGAGTCCGCGTGGCAGAGAGCAGGTCGAGCAGCGCCTGCGTGTCGTTTGTCAGTCGTCGCCCTGCAGCGAGGCGCCGGCCGACGAGCCCTCGCCCTCGGACCACGCGCCCGAGGACGCGCCGCCGCTGCCACCGCCGCGCCCCGTTCAACTCCTTGCGCGGCGACAGCGAGGGTACGTGTGTTACCTGCGGAGTCCGCGTGGCAGAGAGCAGGTCGAGCAAGCGCCTGCGTGTCGTTGTCGTCGTCGCCCTGCAGCGAGGCGCCGGCCGACGAGCCCTCGCCCTCGGACCACGCGCCCGAGGACGCGCCGCCGCTGCCACCGCCTGCGCCCGTTCAACTCCTTGCGCGGCGACAGCGAGGGTACGTGTGTTACCTGCGGAGTCCGCGTGGCAGAGAGCAGATCGAGCAGCGCCTGCGTGTCGTTGTCGTCGTCGCCCTGCAGCGAGGCGCCGGCCGACGAGCCCTCGCCCTCGGACCACGCGCCCGAGGACGCGCCGCCGCTGCCACCCGCCGCGCCCGTTCAACTCCTTGCGCGGCGACAGCGAGGGTACGTGTGTTACCTGCGGAGTCCGCGTGGCAGAGAGCAGGTAGAGCAGCGCCTGCGTGTCCGTTGTCGTCGTCGCCCTGCAGCGAGGCGCCGGCCGACGAGCCCTCGCCCTCGGACCACGCGCCCGAGGACGCGCCGCCGCTGCCACCGCCGCGCCCGTTCAACTCCTTGCGCGGCGACAGCGAGGGTACGTGTGTTACCTGCGGAGTCCGCGTGGCAGAGAGCAGGTCGAGCAGCGCCTGCGTGTCGTTGTCGTCGTCGCCCTGCAGCGAGGCGCCGGGCGGACGAGCCCTCGCCCTCGGACCACGCGCCCGAGGACGCGCCGCCGCTGCCACCGCCGCGCCCGTTCAACTCCTTGCGCGGCGACAGCGAGGGTACGTGTGTTACCTGCGGAGTCCGCGTGGCAGAGAGCAGGTAGAGCAGCGCCTGCGTGTCGTTGTCGTCGTCGCCCTGCAGCGAGGCGCCGGGCCGACGAGCCCTCGCCCTCGGACCACGCGCCCCGAGGACGCGCCGCCGCTGCCACCGCCGCGCCCGTTCAACTCCTTGCGCGGCGACAGCGAGGGTACGTGTGTTACCTGCGGAGTCCGCGTGGCAGAGAGCAGGTCGAGCAGCGCCTGCGTGTCGTTGTCGTCGTCGCCCTGCAGCGAGGCGCCGGCCGACGAGCCCTCGCCCTCGGACCACGCGCCCGAGGACGCGCCGCCGCTGCCACCGCCGCGCCCGTTCAACTCCTTGCGCGGCGACAGCGAGGGTACGTGTGTTACCTGCGGAGTCCGCGTGGCAGAGAGCAGGTCGAGCAGCGCCTGCGTGTCGTTGTCGTCGTCGCCCTGCAGCGAGGCGCCGGCCGACGAGCCCTCGCCCTCGGACCACGCGCCCGAGGACGCGCCGCCGCTGCCACCGCCGCGCCCGTTCAACTCCTTGCGCGGCGACAGCGAGGGCGTACTCGCACCAGAATTGTTTACCTCTGAACAACAAAAATAAACTTGAAACACATAAAAAAGTTGTTTTCTTCAAAGCTAAGCTTTTCGACAACCATAGACTTATTCTATTATTTATTTGTGGTCACAACTGTTAGAAAGAACCTAGACTAATGATAGGTTACATAAACAACTGCTGTCATGTCTCCTTTCTCATCAAATTACATATGGGTGAGCATGATAGCATACAAAAATCCAGTCAAGTACAAGTCAGACTTGTGCACAAATGGTTCTGTACCACCACACAATATAAACTCTTTTAATAAATAACAAGAAAGATGTCATAACATATTATCAGCTATGAAATAACTGTTTTACATATCAAGCTAAACTGGTAGAGCCTGATAAACAATTCAACACCCTATGAGTATGGCACCCTAATTATCAAAATTTTTTCCTAATTTGTGCTGTAAGACCTTGCTTCTTACCAAAATTTCATGAATTTGCAAAATATGCGGCATAAGCGGCCGTATCTTTTGATTGTGTTGATGCTTGATTTTTTACAGCTCCAAGGTACTGTAGACCTAAGTAATCTGATATTAATTTCAACTTGATACCTTCTCCACATGTCCCCGAGAAAAAGGTGGGTGACAGACAGACAGATAGGTATATGGATAACAAAGTGATCCTATGAGGATTCCTTTTTCCTCTTGAGGTATGGAACAATAAAAAGAGAAAATATGACGAAATTTGATTGCTCACAAGTTTTGAAGCATAGCTTTCATTAAACATGTTATACTTAATTCAAAAAATTAAATGCATTCAGATATAATTACAAATGCTCACCTATACCATTATTCCTATTGTTATGTTTACGTTCTAGCTTCTGTTTAAGTTTTGAGTATTGCCGCTGCGTCCTCTCATCTTTCTGATACACCGGTGGTGGCGAGTGCTGCATGTGGTGCGGAGGGACGTGGTGGAAGTGGGGAGGGTAGCCCGCCCCATAAAAGTGCTGTGGACCTCCTGCACCGTTTGTAGGACCCTGTAAAAACAATATACCTAAATGAGTTATGAATAAATGTGTGCTAATTGATGTCTTAAAAGTGGCAACTAACACAGAAGGTTTTAAGTTTACGTGATGCCTGAGTAGTATGCAGATACCAATTTTTTTTTAAATTGTGTTGTCATAATCTCAACACATTCCAAACTAACTACTTGGGTAGTTTTATTTCCAAATGAAAGATTATAAGCCAACCTGCATGAAAAGTTAGCTTAATGGGATACTAACACTGGAGTTCTACTCTTGGCTCATGTGTAGGGAGAGAAAAGCACATAATAGTATAATTTGTCACATTGAACATGAATAATATTACTATTATTATTAATTAAAATAGTCTAATCCATATTTGACTTGCCATCATAAGTGACTAGTTACTAGATTATGCCTGCCTTATGCGTTAGTTATTGATTTTCCAGGATAAAAACTAGCTTGTCACTTTCCAGGTCCTCAACTATACCCCTGCAAAAAATCACATAAATCGTTGCTCTGTTGGGGCATTATTGAAGGACAGACCAACAAACAAACACATACTTATAATATTACGTAGTACATGTGAAGTATGATTTACAGACATTAACATTCAAATTGGCATTATTATTAATACAAATATGTCCTATCAAATAAATAATTAATTATAAAATTCTGTTTCAAGACTCAGTTAAGTCAAGTTATAAGAACTTTACCTTAGATGTATCTTTGTCACAGGACCCTTTTTTAGTAGGGTCTGATTCACTCATTGTTTATTTACTGGGTTATTTAGTTTGCAAATATTATATTATATCAGCCAACTTGACAACAAGGCACTGAACACACGTCATTCGCCACGTAAGTACGGCAAACTCAACTGATAACGAGTTTAGCAATCACAAAATAACAATTCAAATACCGCTTTAATCTAAAGAACACTGGATAAGTAAAGAAAATATACATTATGTGTGTTCACTAAAAATGGTCGCGTAAATTCAAGTTCTCCACGTGTATTATACTTGAATTTACATTTTACCTACAGTCGAAAGTGAACAATCGATAAATCGGCGGAAATCGTTTGCACAGCCGATGAACATAATATTGTAGTTACACTTTAGCTGTGTTAACCATTATTTGCCATTCCACTCGACTCATGTGAAGCTATTGTTACTGTCTTTTTGTATTATGTTGAAGTTAAACAATATTATGTATTATTGAAAGAGCAACAGGTATTGATAAATCTGTAATGAATACCACTAAAAATAAGACTGTTTAGGTTTACGCTGTTCAATAGCAAATAATTGATCGAATCAATCGAATACTTGAATATACTATGGATAAAATATCACTCGTTTATATTTATTATTTTCTCGTAAACAATAATTATTTTTAGAAACACTAAATTTTTGGTTACTTTGAAGTTTCAAAATATCAACAACGCAACGAACATAATGAAATTTGAAATTGAGTCATTTGTCTTGTCGGGTTGTCAATTTTGACAACTGACATGACCACACAAACTGACAGTAACACATGTTTTTGGAATTTGGGTATGTTCCGAAATACACTGCGAGCACTGTAAGGTGTGACGTCAATTTAGTATACTGCGAAACCGGTCCTTTATAGTTAGCTACACTGCTGGTCACTGTTTAAAACGGAACGCAGTCAGCACTGAGAGCACCTTACCTCGAAAACGCCAGTGCTCGCAGTACAAAAATGGCGACGATTTATGTCGTCATATATTTCCCTATAGATACTGCGGCACTATACTGTCACTCCATAACGGAACGAATTTCTCCCCAGTAAGAGCACTGAACAGTGCTCTCAGTATATATCGGAACATACCCAATTAATTTGCTGCCGTGGTTTCTGGGTTATTTACGACTTCCGATATCCGATAAAAAGAGGAAATTATCATCTAGCAGTGATATTTATATGATCACCGTACGCATTGCATTCAACAGCTGTATCAACTATCAACTTTATCGCGAACGTCGAAGTCTTCAATTTAACCGGTGACTGGATGATAAAACAACTCACGTAGTGGTGTGGCGGTTGGTGGTGCGGCGGAGGCTGATGGTGGGGCGGCTGGTGGTGCGGTGGCTGGTGGTGCGGCGCGTGGTGCGGGTGGGGCTGCGCGTGCGGATGCGCCACCAAGTAGTGCCGCATGCCCTCGTCCAGCACTGGCGGCAGCATAGGCGGCATCATAGTCGCTGACGTTACTACCGGCATGCCGCCTGAAAACATTCGTCATCTAATAAATAACTAGCTAAAAAAAAAAAATGCGGGCCTTATGGGAAACTTCAAAGTCAAGTGCGATCGGGAATTGAAAGAGCATCGTCTGTGAGCTGTCAAGTGCTTGATCTGGCGCTCGATCAATTCCATAAAATTGGTAGAGGCAAACTCGGCCTGCTGAAGGCTGGGTAGGTAGGAGAACATTTAAAATAGACGCGCTGAACTTTTCAGCCAAATCAAGCGACAGCTGCGCTTCTTTTTACTTAAATTGATTCACACCACTTGATTCACACAAACTCATGACACTAGACTGCAACAATACGGCCGTGCAGTTGCTGAGCTGCTTATTACTGACTATAAAACTAATAATAGGTATAGTAAGACGTTCAAAAAACTAATAAGAATAGGAGTAGGTCGTCAGTAAGACGTTATTATTATTTCCAACTCTATGGAATTGGTACCTACTTTTCGCAGGATTCTCGCTAGACTACAGGAGTAGCTTAAACGATCAAGATCTTTAAAAAAAACTTATTTGAATACTACATCATATCAGAGGTATTAAACCCACATTAATTAGGTACAAAATCTTTATTATTACTCGTAGATACGGTTACAGTAATTGGAAGAAAAAACTGTTTTTACTGTAACGTACTCGTATAAAGTATAAACCCATAATCTGAATAGATATGCGGAGCGGTTTAAACTTGGCTTGATTTTGTCATCATCGCGGACCATTCCGCCTCGTAATTCTGCGGTTTATGAATGGACCTGTTTTTGGCCATCCGCACAGAAATCGCTTTTTGTGGGATAATACGTTTCGAAATCGCGGCGGAAACGTGCTGCATAGTTTTAGAATAAACTTGCTAAATGCAGCCGACCGCAAGCCTTGGGCAATCAACTGAGAATCCTCAGAAAATCTTGATGCACTTTTGTCTTAAAAACTAGGTCCTTGTCTCTAGTTTCTACCTATTTCATCTTTAAATAAGGCTTTAGCCTCTTTACCTTTTAAGGGTTCAATCATGTCTTTGAAATATCAAAGAATTTAATTAAGCTCTTGGGAAAGTATTATTATTTTCCACTTGTACAATAATTTAGAGCTTGAAGGTAGGGCAGTTAAGTACCTACCTACCTACTATTTTAAGTCTAGGGCGACACTATCAAGGATAGGAATGGCTTCCTGCCATGTTGTTTGTTTATCTACCTGTTCCTTTTCACGTCTAAATCGCTGAACCGATTCATCGATTTTGTCGAGATTTAGCACAGAGATAGCTTGCATCTCGGAGACGGGCATACCGCATGGGCTATACCTTTTATTCCGGCAATCCCACGCAGACAAAGTCGAGGGCATGATCTTGTAAGTAGGTATAATTAATATGAAGAAAACTTTGATATTAACACTCAAACAGTTTCCATTTGTAGAGGAGAAATTAAATGAGGGACGTAAATTATGTAAAAAGATTCTACGATTTTCCAACAAAAGAAAAATTTTAAAAGAAAATTACTTAGATAGTGTGTCTGGGCCCTGACCTTTAAAAACTAAATTTTATAGCATCGAAGTCTTTAACCTCTCTGCAAATTGAACTAGTCTCAATGCATTGCGATTCAAAGCGAAAATTTTACGAAAGCCTAATCTAACCTAACCCTCACTGGAAAATTAGCGTAATTTAAGAAACTAGTATATTAGTAGACACTACCTAGTGGGTACAACCTTTGGAAAACTCTTTGTCGCACTTTATTTGAATTAACATTGAGACTGAAAGCTTAGAAACTCGATTTCAACTAGCTTTAATATCATATTATATGCTTAGGCAACCATAAGTTAAAGCAAAAGCTACTTTCAAAAAGAAAATAAGCAGTGAATCCTTGCCACAATCCTCCTTAAATCCTCCTATAACTTCCTAGCCAGCGATCTAACTACAAATCCTAGTTCGGAACTAATATGTCATCTTCAGGCGAGTAGCTAGTACCTACACGAAACGCTCTGTGAATCATCTGGTACCTGCTTAACCTGTTCCTCATCATGTGACATGTCATTCCACAAAACTATAAAAAGTTCTGACTCACGCACTCACTGACTCATTAACGTCTAGAGCTTGGTCCTGGAAAGTTAAAATGTTGCAGAGGTTCTCTGTATAATACAGGCGGAATGAGGCCGATGATTTTTCAAATTTCGAGAGTGGTCGCTATTCTTGCAATAGCTGCATCAAACTAATGCATGAATTTTATACCTAATGTTGTGAATACAATTGGATCCTGATCTGGATATTCATATACTTTGACCATGTTTTGGTTGACAGAACACGCCTGTTTTGTGCATCTTTTTTTTACACCACTACAAGTTAGCCCTTGACTGCAATCTCACCTGATGGTAAGTGATGATGCAATCTAAGATGGTAGCGGGCTAATCTGTTAGGGGCATGGCAGTTATATTAAACCCATACCTACCCCTATCCGGTTTCGACACGGCATAGTACCGGAACGCTAAATCGCTTGGCGGCACGTCTTTGCCGGTAGGGTGGTAACTAGCCACGGCCTAAGCCTCCCACCAGGCCTAAATCTTTTCAATTTAAAAAAAGTCTTACCATATTCAGTGTGAACAGCGCACATGTGCGCATGCTGCGGGTGCTGCTGGGGGTGTGCGCACATCTCCGGCGGCACGTAGTAGGGGTCCGGCGGGTAGTACTCGCCGTAGTAGGGGTCGGGCGCGCCGCCGCCGCCACCCTCCGCCACTCCCACGCCCACCATGGCGGCGTCTAGCAGCGCATCGCACGCCGGCGCCCGCGACGCATCCGTTGCGCGGACCTGCCCGTCGCACGCGCGTCAAACTGCAACAACGAACAACCAACTTTATATTTCTAGTTTCTACACAATATATGAAGCAAGGCAAGGACGAGAGCAGCATAGTACCTACATGGGAAAAGTAAGCCAAGCAGACGATGAAAGAAGCACTTGAGTCCACTTCCACCTACAATGCATGCCCACAACTCCATAATGAAGGTGGTAAAGAGATTATAATAGTGAGGCTCTACAATAGTCTGAAGTCTCCTCTAACGCTAGAGAACTATAATGTTTTACAATGTTTATTGTTTCCAACATTGCAGACTTCAATAATTCAATGATCCGTTTAAAGTATTAACCCAAGAGAGAACGTCAGCCTCCATTCTTCAAGGTGTTCTTAGTCTTACCCGCAATCGCTGACATAGTAACGGGCGCATCCACGCAAAATTCGTGAGGCGCCATGACAGCAGCGCTCCATTTACAAGGCAAATGCCGTCACGATGCGCTCACGCGGATTTCGATATCGATTTGACGAGCACTGTGCTTGTGCAACTCACCGCACAGCACTATTATTGACGCTTAATGAGATTTGGCTTATAAAATTATTTGCCCATTCGTTGCCTTTCCAATCTTGAGCTGTTTATAAAATTGTGTTTCACAATTTGTAAGGTATTCCATCGTGCACTTGCTTTTTGATTTCTAATAAAAATATTAACCATCACAACTCGTAATTCGTTTTCCAGCCCCATCTGTCTAGTGTCTAGCAGCTTGGGCTAGAAGTAACTACTCAGCCACGATAATAGAGGCTTGCACTTTCGTTTTTTTGTTCACTGACCACTCCTTCTCCACGCGCCTCCCTGACCGTTGATCTATATTCTATCAATCCACGCGAACGAAGTCGCGGGCATCAATCAGCTAGTACAAAATAATTATAGGCTCTCACGCTGTCCTATTAGTACCTACTACCTATACTAAAAATTAGCAACCTCGCAGCAAATTTAATGCTCCCGATACTTCATTAAGATACCGATCTAGAGCTCGAAATGTTACGCAAATCGCAAATCTGTGGATTTTGTGAAAAAAGAATATGGACACGCCCGCACAGCCGACTGCTGTTTCGCAACACGAGACGTGAGGAAATAAATAGAGCGTACTTATATTTCATGTTACATTTTCCCAGATCGAATGTATGAAATATACTAGACCATAACGGTTAGTGACACTTGTAACACGAGATGTAATCCTGATCAAACACCGTGGAACGGTAAATTCACTTTTCTATTTATCATGCCCTTTGATAAAAATTAAAAGATTTTCTATCAATACTCAATAGGTGTACGTTCTCAATATGTAATAAGTACCTATCCTAGTAGGTAATTTCTTGTTAAGAATAAAAAGAAAATTTACTAGTAAAACAATGATTAAAAGTAGATTCGTAAGCAAAAATTTACATTAAGATCAGGTGCAATTAACAACTACAAGGTTAACAAGGTACCTACTTAAAAATAAATAATTTTAAAAAGCGGAAATTAGTACTAGGCATTTAAAGCAACAGGTTTTTTGAAACAATTATCTGCTTGAAATTACCTAGGTATCTTACCGGCACTAAAAGTCTAAAACAGAAATCCACTTGTAATTTGCACTGTTAAAATATAACTACAGTTATAGTTAACTAGATACGCTCGCATTCCCCTTTTTTGCCTGCGTAGATAACACTGAACAAGCTGTTGTTTTGTAAAAGAGTACCGAAGTAATCATACGGCATACCTAGTTCTTTTTATCAGTTATGCATTGCAGCTATTGGCAAACCTAAGTAATATTAGATAGGTAGGTATGTTAATTGTAATTTCAAAATGAATGATTTGAATAGGCAAATTAGGTAGACTAAAGTCAGCAACCAAAAAAATATAGCAACGCTAATATCGAAAGCATATCCATACTAATATAATAGACTAGCTGATGCCCGCGATTTCATCCGCGTGGTTTAAGTGCGTGGTTTTTTGGAAACTCCTAATGTTCCAGAATAAAAACTAATTTAATATAAAAATTCTTTTTAAACAACCGACTTCAAACTCCCGCGCCAACTTTACAACAACAAGCACACGCTATACAAAGTACTTATATTATTGTTGATATTTTAAAAACCGCTAGACCCATTTCGATAAAATTTATATGGGACCACATGGGAAGTATGCTCTTTCAAATAAAAAAAGAATCATCCAAATCGGTCCACCCAGTTAAAAGTTCTGAGGTAACAAACATAAAAAAAAAAAAAAATTTAATATAAAAATTCTTTTTAAAAAACCGACTTCAAACTCCCGCGCCAACTTTACAACAAGCATACGCCATACAAAGTACTTATTTTATTGTTGATATTTTAAAAACCGCTCGACCGATTTCGATAAAATTTATATGGGACCACATGGGAAGTATGCCCTTTCAAATAAAAAAAGAATCATCCAAATCGGTCTACCCAGTCAAAAGTTCTGAGGTAACAAACATAAAAAAATACAAATAATGTCGAATTGAGAACCTCGTCCTTTTTTGAAGTCGGTTGAAAATTGTGTGTCAGCTCCGAGTTCCGACGCACGACTGGAGTTTACTCATTACGAATGAAAAGTGGAAACCATGGAAACATAAACAAGTGTTACCATGGAAACGTAGTAAATAACGTAACGGAGAAAGTTTGATTTAACTCCCCATAAATTTTCATCTTCTATCTTATTAACCAATTATGACTTTTGGTACAGATTCACAGAACTTCAGACGTAGAGATACCATGGAAACGTAGTAAATAACGTAACGGAGAAAGTTTGATTTTACTCCCCATAAATTTTCGTCTTCTATCTTATTAACCAATTATGACTTTTGGTACAGATTCACAGAACTTCAGACGTAGAGACTAGAGAATTTATCTTGGAAAATCAGAGTTCCCACGAACAGTAGTAATAAAGTTCATCTACCTGTAATAACGTACCTATAACCAAGTTGTAATTATTTTTTTGCATAATGTTATGATTACGTTGTGATAAACGATCACTCCTGTTATTCAATTACGCTCAGGATATCTGTTTTCGAGGGGAATCCCTTGATATTAGACTTAAACGATTACGCTGCTTTCACGAGTCGATCTCATATTTCACTGAGAAGCAACTGAAAACAAGCATTTTTTTGTTTTAGCAAGTTAAGGCAGAATTAAAATATAAATACCTACCTATTAAGCTTGCATACAATCACAGTATGATTATGATCAAATAAATATAATAAATGAGCAAAATGGGTCATTTGGCAACGTCAGCAACGGAAAATACGTTGGTAGCTAATTTTATAAATAATAAATAGGTCTGTTACACAATTAGTTTGACCGTTGATATAATGTTTGATAACCCCTTAAAACATGTGAGTAACAGGAATCTTAAAATGATAGATAATGATAGATGCTAGTAGGTAATAATAACAGTCCAAAGATATTAAACGCTATTATATCTAAACTGGTGTTATTTAATATCTTTCTATGAAAGATATACCTACCATGCTTCTTAACCCTAAGGAACTGAGATATTATGCCCTAAAATACAGTATCGGTCTTATTCATAAAATGATATAGAAGCTTTATTAGCTTGTTATAAGCAAATTCTCAACAAGTATAAATTACAAATTTAAAAATACCCCCGACTAGAAAAAAGCTGATGACCTTCAGACGGATGAACAGATTTTCATGAAACATGGCTTAGAACACTCGGGATAAAATTATCTATGACACAAAAAATACTAAACGTTATAGTACTAATTGTTATAGTAACGAATACATACGGGTACGCTTTTTTTCGTTACTTTTACACCTCTAGATAGCATGCGTTACTTTTTTATTCACGGAGCATAGAGGCTAGTATTTTTGCTTTTTTTCTATAAATTCAGACAGAACGACAACTTAATAAAGCGAAACCGACCTATAGCGAGAATTTAGTTGTGAGAGGTTTATTGAACCTTTATGAATAAAGAAAGTTATGAAACGTTTATTAGGCCTACTGAGCATTTTAGCTAATGAACATTGTAAACCTATAATAAGGGATTTTTATGAATAAGACTGATAATATATTATTATGTTCGTATTTCTTTGCCCGCAATGTGCTGATTTCTCGCATTACAATGATCGACTTTTTTAAGCAGCATGGAATTTTTTTAAGAGCGTCAATAGCCCATCACTTTTCAAAGACCTCCTCTAGGTAACTTGAAAAAGAGGAAATCAATTTATGAAGAAAAATAATCATAATTATATTCTTTGCAATACAGCTGATCATCTCATTTGTATTACAAATGCAGTCATCCATCAAGTAACATAAATAGCCATCAATCGATGTCAAAAGACTTACTAAGAACTCTGACACAATGAAAACAAAGCCTACATTGTGTGGACACGTAAAAATATTAAGAAACGCTACAATGTAAGGAGTTGGGGGAGTTGGGTATAATTTACCTAATATATTGTATATAGGAGCATTGGCGTACTCAAGACGATCATTTATCGCATCGCTCTCGATGATGTTCAATTGAATAAACGGTAAACGAGGAACGAAGAGGTGGCGACGAGACGTCGACGTATGTTTACACCCGTGAGTCGAGACGAACCTACACTTTGTTATGTAAATAGGTGGGCGAATGGAGTTTGGCCGCTACTATAAGCTACCGAATACCGATAGAATCAATTAATGTCTTATGTCTTTTCAGTACAATCTACTCTCTCAGTTGATGTAGAGATTTGACCAAATAACTCTACCAACTACCTACTTAAATTAAACCAACATAAAGTTTTAAAGAGCCTCGTCTTATTAAAAAGTTAATAATCTGTGCTTCAGGGATAGTAAAGCGACCTCAGTTAGCGCTAGTGGACTGTGGGGACAAAGACGATAAAGAAGGTGACCCAGAGTCCCAGACATTCGGCGAAATACCAACTGAGAATTTCATTCAACGGTCAACTAAGCCGGAACCACGCATACACGCACACATGACGCACACAAACTCGCCTACTTTACTTACATAATAATAATATTATGTGGATTATCACAAGTCACAGCCCAATTTCTCCCAAAGGAAAAGAAACCTAGATCCTTTAAATACTATGCAGTTTTTCTTAATTTGCGCAGGAATGTAGGTACAGTTATAATCTGTTAAAACAACATCACCGGGAGTAAGGACTACTACAATTTGGTGGCAAAACCCGATTCGTTGTAGTACCTAACCGGTGTTATTTCTATGAGCAATATAAAAACTGGGACAAATAATATTTGGTCATAAATCATTATAAATAATAATGAAAAGGTTTTGACTGTATATTTTAATGGATCCGGCATTTACAGCATAAAGCAACTACTTAGTAGGTACTTACCTACCTACGTATCATTTAATCTGTGATATAGCTAACCCAGGAAAGGGGGTGCAAAGATATTAAAATATCTTGCCACTTGAATAGGGTAGTGCGAGGCCGAAGAATAATGATTAGGATTTATGGATCACTAACCTTACCTCTACTACTACACTATATACTCGTATATGTCACCGTAAAATTGTAAGAACCGTTAGTTAGTAATCTAACGCTTTTCATCTCGATAGATTGTAAACTGTCGACAGATTGCGAACCGTAACATAGGTACTGGTTTTTTACAACATACTTACACGGTACTGCTTGGTAAATTGTAATCTCTAATAGATTACAATTATAGTTTTATTAATTAGTACTTATATTAAAACCTGACAGAACCTAAGTGCCCGGCCTGCGGCGGGGCACTACCTGAATATTTATGTCAAATACCTTACCTATAGTTCGCGCGCGAGTTGAATGCAGAGTAAATGTATGGTGGCAAATACATTAACTATGCATTCAACTCGCGCGCAAACTATACTAGAAAGAGACAAGAAAACGTAAATACAACAAAAAACATTGAACAACACAATCTTTCGACAGTTTACAATCTCGCTATATAGAAACGACTATAATAGATTATATACAATAAAACGCATCATTGCCCAATGCGCAGTCCAATCTCAAATTGTTTATACTTTAAAGGAATCTGCATCCGCACAATGGCTATCGTACCTATTGCGTAGGAATTTATTTCAAGAAGTCGGTTTTGTTTTGTGAAGTTGAACTACCTACTGTTATAGACTATTGTGATTTGTGATCAAATTGTTGCAGTACAATCACACCCGCGCCTGCTTCCTGTACATAAGAAAACGGAATTTCTACATACTGAGTTGAATAGAGCAGATGTCCAAGTAACAAGTAAGCTGCAATGTAGCGTTGGTAGGTACTTTTACCAAAGCAAAAGAGGAATTAATTGCATGCTCCAAGAATCCAAAATTGAGACTTCATTTCATTAAAGGTTCCATCACGAACATAAACTATAACCGGACTGGTGGACAAGTTGACCAGCAGTGGCTTGCAGTTCATACAGGCGTAAAAGCACTGCTTACCCTAAAAGAAATACGTAAATGCTCATCATATCATGATTTTTTGCGAACTTTAGATGTTTGCTTTAACCTACTTTTAAAATGTTGAAATATACGATTTTTGGACGCCTTAAACAAAGTCTGCACACTTTTCCATGGTCTTACTCAATGCATACAGGTAGGAATGTTACCCTCTGAGTTACCTCTGACGCAAATAATTACGTACACCAGCAAGTGTTTATTTTGATTTATATCCATATTGTGCAGAAGTTTTTGCTCGCTCAATATTAATACACGGCGCCGCCGCAACGAAACCGGTGCTCGGGTATTTCCAAATGTCGAGAAGTGCAAAAGGAAGTTATCTCGAACGCGTCGGTCGAGACGTTCTGAGAATTCATTTGCATAGCAAATGTGTGGAGAAGACAACCGACCTATCCAGTACCTACCTAACAAGACGATAATAATGTGCCAAGTCAGATACAAACTAAAAAACTTTTAAGTACCAAATGCCAATGTGAGTTTTTTAAGTCTCATGCTACCAAAGCTCTAAACGAATTAATCGCACGCTCAAACCAAGAAAGCATCCAAAATTGAGACCTCATCAGATATCTCATTAGGAAATAATCACATTTAAACTTTTAAATAAAATATATAAAATATAAAATAAAAAGTCAAGGCCCGTAACCAGTCTTTCGCTGTCGGATCAACTGCGAGGTCTAGAATTCTAGGAACAGCTTTACCTTTATTAGAGTGGACCTTTTACCTAGTCGGCCTTCACAGTCTATTAGATACAAGTGTGTAATTAGTTGAAAGCAAAAATAGCTATAGTGTATGACCGCAGAGTTCATCCCCATAGTATCTAGGTGTCATTGCAGGTTTTATTTTGGAAATGTAATTAAAAACTTCCTATAACACGATATTAAACAAAAAATAATTAATAGGATCTCTCCATTATAGAAATTTGAAAATCTGCCTGGCCTGTTAAACTCTGTAGAAGTAGTTACAGCATAGATGGCATAAATAGTAAAATAGTTTTACTCCATAATGTTTCATAGCCTTCCAAGTTTCAACCCCTGTTTTCCTACAATTTTCCCGATCATGCCAAAAACCGTATGTGTAAAAATTGCTTTGTTTATTATGCATCTTACGCATCTTATGTCTTTCTTATTGGCGTTTTCCTGATGAAAAAACACGCAATTAGCATCTATCTATCTATTTTAATGTTACTGTATTCAACTGTTCTCTCTACGTCAATTATTCCTTGTGATCCCTACATTAATGGTATGGTAGTAGATATTTTTGGGATCTTAGAGGCTCAGGGCTCTTGGAAACAAATCTGCAAATTCCACAGACTGCGAAATAAAGCAATTTAGCCTGTAACAGACAGTAACCACTTGGCTTATACAACGTAGTACAAATCATAAAAGTTGTAGGTAGTGTTATTACAGACTACGCTGTTATTACAGGCTATTTGGCTCAAAGCCTCGAGCACAGAATATTCGTCTAGTTCACTCGCTACCGCGTAGTAAGCGAGCTAATTGTATGACTCCAATCGTACAAACCGTCCGTACTTTACGGACCGTGACATATTATATTATGTTATAACCTCTGTCTCTACTAAAAGGAAGTCATGGTTGAATCAAAATTCAAATTACAAACATCCTACTATCGTTGCTAGTATGGATTTACTACTAGACGACCTGCAAAATCAGAAAGACGACCTGAGTGCCTTTCCCACTTCCCTTGCTTTCATAGTCCGATGGGACGGCAATCCGATACCACCGGATAGAGACGCACGACGACGGCGACTTGACATACTCTCACGTGGATGAACGCATCACACTAACCAACATCCTTACTCCGGTCTTGTTTTGATAAATATTCTCGAGAGCAAAATATCTACCAGTTTTTAGTCTCACCAGGGAATCGAGCCCCTTACCAGCTGCTGTCGAACGATGAGTGTTAACCACTAGATCAACGAGGCAGTTTATTATGATGTAGCCTGCAGCGCACAATTAGAAGCTCCACGCTCCGACAGAGCCAGGAGGGGTGTCAGTACGCAGCAGACGGTAACAACTGTCACTAATCCACAGCCATGAAAATTATATTATTGCATGTGGCCTTTGATGTCAACTTCTACTGATCGACGAATAACTAGCTGATCCCAGTTTCGTTCGGGTGGCTGATCCTTAGTGGGATGTTAAAGGTTAGAAAATGCAGGAAATTACGAGTTACTGACATGTCAAAGAGAGAACCTACAATAGCTAACAGTAATCATCCCTCCTATGGACCATCAGCACTGCAAAGTTTTTGTCGACAGACTAATTATGAACCATCTCTTATGGCTGTGCTACAACGAAGTATGACAGAGGGATGCTCTTGAACCGTTCAGTGTGATGTCTATGCCGTTCTGATTCCATTGCCCCTTGTCTACCCAGTGCCATTAGGTAAATTGAACGTGGGCAGTACCTTCCGCCCACCCAGCGCTGAAAACGTCTACAAAACGGAGTAACTAATAATGATTTTTAAACCAAGCGTACGCCCTCGCTCTCTGGCAAAAGCTTAGCTCTCAAGAAAGCCGACCGCAGTACTCAACAACACCCACTGAATTCAGCAGTTGGATACACTCTGAGCTCTCTTAGAATTATAGCAAGGTAAAGGGAACGAACAGCTAACTACAGGCACTGAAAGAACTAGAAGACTTCTAGTTCTTTCATTATCATGGACTTCCGCAGTAACGCCTGCTTCTATACAATACCATAGATTCTCTTAAAAACACCACCGTGCCATGGACGAACGACGATCTTGTATCTTTGTACCTACATCTTAATTATATATATAAGTCTCGTGTCACAATGTTTGTCCTCAATGGACTCCTAAACCACTTAACCGATTATAATAAAATTCGCACACCATGTGCAGTTCGATCCAACTTGAGAGATAGGATAGTTCATCAATCAATTCACGCGGACGAAGTCGCGGGCATCATCTAGTTGTAATATAAATAACTAAGTATATTTGCGGTATTTTTGAAATTGTAACATCGAAATAGAATTGTATTATAGGTACATCGATGTTGAAAGGGCTAGAAATTTAGGGTATTGCCTGTTTGAATTCATTATTAGCATGAAAACTTGAAACGATATATTTTGTACTTATGCGAGTTTCGAATACCTTGCCGATGTTGTTATTTGAATAGCATACCTACCTATATTTATATTTACTAATGTGCCTTCTACACATTTGAACCGGAAACGGCGTACACTTGAACTGTGGATGGCCTATTCCTGGATCGGGGCCAATGTGAGCCGTGACGCCTGGATCTATTCGCTTCAGATAAAAACCATTACAGCTCACGCACACACATCGAATTTAGACGTACGTAAAACATTTAAAAAGGCGTAACGAGCACCGGCAGAGTTGAAACGCGACGTCCTTTTTGACAACAACTTAAACTAAGCTTTATTTGTTTTTGGAAAACAACGTAGGAAAGGATAGAAGAAAACACGTGCACGCGTTTTCGTGTTGTTTCGCGCGCCTGGATTTGGACAGCGGCGTCCAGAATCTCCAAATCAAGGCAACAACACGAAAACGCGTGCACGTGTATACTTCTCACTCTTGGACTATTATATTATTCTGTGCTCTTGGTTCTCAGTTCTCACTATACTTAGCAATTTCAACAATCTCAAAAAGAAAGCTTAGTTTACGTCAAAACACTCTACTATTTGCACTGAGCTTGGCCCATAACTACTCAAATTCCACACTAAGTGCCAAGAAATATCAAGAAGTAGCTACGATAATATTACTTGCCCATAGCTATAAAACTTGATTTTGCGAGATGAGACATGTCTGCATGATGTTTATTTATTGTTCATGATCGTTTTTGGGTCTTTTAAAATGTATATTTTCACATTTAAAACTAGCAAGGAAGGCCAGCAAGATATTAATAGCAAAAGGAAGTTGGACGGTAAATAGCGAGGCCACAGATCAAATTAATTGCCGTTTGGGACATTGGCTTTCCGTCAGTCGTGCCATTACATTCAAAATGTAATTATTACTCTACTAATGTCATTTACAGAGAGGGCTTTCTACCCAGTGAATCGCGTATTGATGTGATATCGTTAAAGTAATAATTAGGGTGTTAAGTGTTAACCGATGAGATAATTGGAGGCATCCTGAGCTCCCCAGAAAAGCCCTTGAGGGAGACGATTTCAATTTTCAGGTCCTGATGGTTAAAATACTCCGTGTCGTGAGTCGTGACCCAGAATAGGATGACTGCAAAATACTATTCATTCAAACCAAGGATTAATAATAACTGCCCATAAAAGAGAATTCGTCCAACTCGTGGTACGGAGGTAATCCGCTGATGAAAATCGTTGTTCTTTTGTTCTTCTACCCCCTTTTCGTAATTGCATAATACCGCATGCATCAGACTCTTAGAGGTCCTTGCAGTCAAAAATCATGTTTGTAGGCACTAGTAAGCTTTATATCTAGTAGTTCCTGAAATATCGAGATCATCAGTCAGTAAACTGTATTAAGCTTTTATATTTATAAAGATTATCATTTATTTATCGGTTTTACAATAAGTAACTATGGTCAATAAATAATTTATAAGCTGAATACATTCATTGGAACTATCAGAGCAGAACGCATCTTGTTATATTATTTGATAGTCTCGACTCTCGAATCGAATCTATAGTAGTGTAGTATGCAAAGCAACTACAAAATTGACCTACATTTCGTTGATAAATCGTTTTTTTATTAGATGAAATATTAAGAGGTGATGACGCAAGACTCGAAATAAACGTCAAGCCTCACCGCTTTGTATTCATAACAAACAATTTAAGAAGCGTCTGCGTTTATCATACATGTTAATCTCCAATATTAATCGACTTCGTTGGCCATAATAAGTAACATACTTGTACACTTCTCAACTTTACTGGGTGTACTAATTTAATGAAAGACTGGTTCACTTCCATAGGTTCGTCTATTTATCAAAACATACCGTTTAATTATACTAACTAAAAATCACCACTCGTTAGCACGATACAATTACGTGCAGCGCCATCTATTGTCAGGCCTGTACATGCCGCCCACCATGAACCGACAGGTTCATTTAGTAAACAATAATAATTACAAATCTAAACAATTTTGAAATCGGAATAGTTACATAGCTAACAATAATTACTTAAATAGCCAAACAATAACAAAACCTTATGATAGAGTGAGTATAGACTATAAACTTAAGTTAAGATCTACAAATTACATTTCTTCGCTAACTAACTTACTTATCGTTTACAGGTAAAATACAAAGTTTAGAAACTGGCCTTTTAATGATAGTGCCCTTGCATCTTAAACTAACAACACGCGTAACATTGTCCGAACCAGTATGCTTGTCTACGATTACACCGTACAACCATCTAGCTGGAGGAAGATTTTCTTCCTTAACTAGAACCACGTCACCAATTTTAGGTTCAGGAGAATGACGATTCCAGCGATAACGGTGCAGGAATTGAGTGAGGTATTCGTTAGACCACCGTCGCCAGAAGTCTTGCGTCATTCTTTGAATGAGTTGCCATCTACGTAGACTACTGATGGTCGACTTCTCATAATTGGCATCCGGGATAAGCAATAACGGCTCTCCTACGAGAAAATGTCCGGGTGTCAATGGGTATGGATCCTGTGCGTCATTACTCAACGTAGTCATTGGTCTCGAGTTGAGGCAAGCCTCAATTTGAGCAAGGACTGTACTCATTTCCTCATACGTCAAAGTAGAGTTCCCAATAACTCTCTTGAGATGATGCTTGGTAGATTTTATCCCACTCTCCCACAATCCGCCGAAATTTGGACTATAGGGTGGGATTCGATGCCAAGTAGTGCCATTTGTTGCAAGCCAACTTGCGATCTCAACAGCTACAGTAGACTTTTCCTCAGCAAGAAGGGCCTTCAACTCCTTATCAGCACCAACGAAATTTGTGCCATTGTCGCTCCACAAATCTGTTACGTGACCTCGCCTGGCCACCATGCGCTTAAAAGCGGCCAGAAATCCCTCAGAGGTCATGTCCGTTACAGCTTCAAGATGAATGGCTCTAGTAGCCATGCATATAAAAAGGCAAATATACCCTTTGATTGAGCGATGACCTCTACCCTTTGAAGTTCTAATAGCGACAGGTCCTGCATAATCTACTCCGCTTTGTCGGAAAGGTCTACCAGCGGTAACACGAGACGCTGGCAACTGACCCATGATGGGTTGATTTGATGTTGCAGCATGACGTATACATATGACGCATTTACGAACATGTGACTTGACTAAATTCTTGGCGTCAATGATCCAGTACTTTGACCTAATATAATAAAGCATCAGCTGCGGTCCTCCGTGTAATGTTCTTTCGTGGGCATCAGCGACAAGAAGCCTTGCAAAATGTGAGCCGCGTGGAATTATGATGGGATGCTTTCTATCTTCGCTTAACCCAGCATTTTGTAGTCGTCCTCCTACTCGGATCAAACCTTCACTATCTACAAACGGATTGAGAGAATTGAGTTTGCCTTTCTTTGTATCAGATTTGGAAATAGCTTCAATATCAAAGGACTCTTTTTGAAAGTATCTGATACAAACTTGTAACGACTCTTTCAACTCGTGATCCGTTAGGTAAGAGTTGAAAGAGGCACTTCGGGCTCTCACCCATGTTAGAAATCTCCTTAAGTAAGCGACAGCTCTGACAAGCTTTCGAAGCGTGGAGTATCTGGTAAAGAATTCCTCGTGCAGCTCCACCTTCTGTACAGCATGGCAAATCTTTTTGCTTCTTTCTTCCAATTTGGTATCTTGGCATTCTTCATGTGGACTGTAATTTATTTTAAATTCACTAAGCCAAGAGGGACCTTGCTTCCACAAACTCAAATTGTCATAATCTTTGACACCTCTTGATGCGCAATCGGCAGGGTTATCTTTTGAGCGAACATGTGCCCATTGATGCCGATCTAAAACTATCAAAATGTCTGAAACACGATTGGCAACAAAGGTTTTCCATCTGCTTGGATGACTGCTGAGCCACGCAAGCACAACGGAAGAGTCAGTCCAAGCATGGATTCTTTCCTTGGGAATCTCCAACGTCTCCGAAACTTCCAACAGCAACTTGGCGAGAAGCTGAGCTCCGCACAGCTCCAAGCGTGGGATGGAGACTTGTTTGATGGGTGATACCTTGGTCTTGGACGTGACTAGATTCACATGTACTCCATGATTTTTATCAATAATGCGGACGTATATGACTGCAGCGTAGGCATCGTTCGACGCATCACTAAATCCGTGCAGCTCTACTTCTTCATCGTCAGCACTTGTGTGAATCCACCGAGGGATACGGAAATTTGTCAGTCGTGTAAGATCAGACCGGTAAGTAAGCCATTCCTGTAACAATTGGGGAGGCAGTTCTTGATCCCAATCAATGCCTGACATCCAAAGTTTTTGAATAAATATCTTTGAAGTTATTATTGTTGGAGCGATCCAACCTAAGGGATCGAACAACCGAGAAATATCTGAAATTACTTTCCTCTTTGTTACGGGAACCTCTATAGGTGGGAGTTTGACACTGTATTCAAACTCATCGGTGCTACTATTCCAGGTAAGTCCTAAAACATTCTGTATAGCTTCTGCTTCTTTTCCTGTTCCTATTTCTAGCTTTGCTTCCTTTTCTCCAGTTTCCTTTCCTATTTCCTCCATAAACTCCTTGCTATTGCTTGCCCATTTCTGTAATTCGAATCCTCCTTTCTTTAATATGTTACTAATATCATTTTTTATTTTCAGGCACTCTTCAACCGTTTGGCAGCCCGTCATGAGATCATCCATATAGAAATCTTGCAGGATTTTTTCCACAGCAGCTGCATTGTCTCCGCCTTCATCGTGAGCTACTTGCTGTAGGACTTTTACTGCAAGGTAAGGTGCGGAGGCAGTTCCAAATGTAACACGTAACATTCTGTAATGTTGTATTGTTCCAGATTCATCACGCCACAAGATTCGCTGAAATTCATCCGCATCTGTGAGCGCTACCTTCACTTGTCGGTACATTTTAACGATGTCCGCTATTAGACAGACGGGGTGCATTCGCCATCGCATAACAATGTGTCTCAAGGTATGCTGTAGAACTGGACCAACTAAGAGTTCATTGTTTAAACTCACACCGTTCGTACCAGAGCAGGAGGCGTCAAAAACAATCCTTACTCGTGACGTCACCCTGTCCTTACGTACTACGGCATGGTGTGGCAAATACACAACATCCAACCTTTCTCGCTGATCTTCAGGAACTAACTCCGTGTGATTGAGTTGTAAGTATTCTTTAATTACTTCTGCATACTGTTGTTTTAATTCTGGATTCTTTGATAATCTCTTTTCTAATTGACAGAGCCTCTTAAGTGCAATATCTCTAAAATTTCCTTGCTTACAGGATGGGTTGTCTTCTCGAAAAGGAAGCTTCACTACGTAACGCCCGTGCTTATCTCTGGTCACGGTGTTAGTAAATATCTCCTCGCACCTCCGTTCATCATGAGTCTGCATGTTCCTTTTAGCTGAAAAGTCATCAGACTCCAGCTCCCAGAATTTTCTTAATAAATCATTATCATTAATTTGGGTGTGCATACTGACAATTTCGTGGCACAAGTCTGATTTTTGGGGGTCTGACTGCATTCGACCAGACAGGATCCACCCCAACTGAGTTTTCTGGGCCACAGGGCAACCGAGAGGACCCTTGACAATGCCTTCCATCAAAATCTGACCATATACCTCTGCTCCAAGTAATAAATCTATCTTATTTGGTATGTCAAACTTCGGGTCAGCTAACTTCAACTTAGTTAGTTCTGGCCATAACTGTACATCTACCTTCTTTGAGGGAAGAAAAGATGTCAGTTTGCTAAGCACATGTGCTTTGACAACCAAAGTGTATTGAGGATTATGGATAGACTTTAATTTGAGTTCTACCATTGACATGGAAGCTAAAGACTCGTCCCGGTTACCGACTCCTGAAATGTAGATCTTGTTAGGAATTTTCTTCAGTCCTAAAGCTTGGACGGCAGACTCCGTGATTAAAGAAGCCATTGAGCCTTGATCCAACAAACATCTAACAACTAAATCAGCACCACCTATTCTCGACTCTACTTCAACAAGAGCTGTAGCCAAGAGGACTTGACTATGAACATTTGAGAAACAGGTAACTACTTCATTTTGTGATGTAGTTGCTGAAGAAACAACTGCACCATTATCACTCGACTCTACTTTCTCCGACTCTACATTCTCTACTCCAGGGGGGTGAAGTAGAGAGAAATGTTTCCGTCTACAGATTCTGCATCTAGAAGATTGACGGCATGAAAAGACGGAATGATTTATGCCTAAACAGTTAAAACACAGCCTATTGGTTCGGACAAAGCCATGACGTGTGTTATAATCCGCTTTCGCAAACTCTTTACAATTCATTAGTTTATGATTACCCTTACAATATTGGCAGCTAAAATTGGACTGATTGGACACACTAGAAACACTAGTGTTTGCTACATGAGAAACAACATTGACTCTATGAGGAGTCTTCGGCTTAGGCTTAGCGTCTAAAAATTCCAAAGCTCTAAATTTATGTTCCAGAAATTCTCTGAATTCGGACAAAGTGGGTAAACCTTCAGAATCATTCGCCTTGGATTCCCATTGCTTTCTGGACTCAGGATCAAGCCTTTGACTCATTATGTAAATAATAATGACGTCCCAGTTGCTAATGTCTATCTCTATATTTTGTAGAGCACTTAGACATTCATTCATATTGTCTAATAATTCTCTAATAGCGTTAGACGATTCATTTTGCAACGATTTCTGACTCATTAAACGCCGTAAAATGTTGTTAGACAAATATTTTTTATTATCATAACGATTAGTTAACTGAGCCCAGCAAACATTATAATTTTTATCAGTAATGGGAACATGTCTTAAAAGTTGCTCTGGTTCTCCAGACAAATGACTCTTGAGATAATGTAGCTTCTGAACATCATCTAATTTGGCATTATTGTGTATCAATGAAGTAAAGAGATCTCTAAAACTTGTCCACTCAGTATACTTTCCCGAAAACTTTGGTATTGAAATTTCAGGTAATTTAACAAAGTATTTGGATTTTGTATCTTCACTTGATAAACTAACTGACTCTACTGACGCTTTACCTTTGCCTTGTAACTTTAACAAAATTTCCTTTAATTCGGTTTTATACTCTAGATAAATTTCTTCTGCTCTATCATATACAGAATTTACAATATAATTAGATGTTTCTAATTCTTTTTTACTTACTTCTGTTATTATTTGTTTATGTGTGTCAATAAAGGATTGCCAATGATTTTCTAAGGACTCTAGACGTGTCTCTATATACGAAACCGTAATTCTATCTTTAGGAGATTTTTTAAAGTTAACTTTACTTTTATGGATAAGTTCCTTAGTGTTTTCTTGAAGTTTATCGAAAACTTCCATCTCGTTAACAATATGTGAAATTTAGGCTAAAAAATGGTAAACAACTTAAACTAAATATAATGACACAAACATAAACAAATAAACTTAAAGGTCTTAAAAGTAAATACAATTAGTTAAAGTTCGATCTTGAAAAAATCACAAGTCCAAAATCGGTGCAAATAATTCTATGTTAAAGTTCATTCGTGAAAAAATTACAAGTCCAAAATGTATGAAATAATTCTATGTTCCAATTTACCGAAATTTTCTAAGTGTTTGAGAATTTGGGACATAGACGAAATTTGGGCATGGATTCCCCGTCACTTCACTTTTCTTCGAGAATTAGTCTATGTCTATGCACTCACTATCTTTAATTTGTTAAAGTTAATTTCTTCTTTGACTTAAGGTCCAATTTTGCTTGAATTTATTGCCTTGACTGAAGGTCCAAATTGGCTTGATAAATAAATATAAAGTACTCACAATTTATCACAGCACACTTCACTCACTGTATTCCGCTCCAACTTCGCACTCCTGGTCGGATCGTGTTGTCATCGGGTCCTCGTGACGTCCTCGGTTGATCTTCTCTCTCGCTCCACCACTGGCCGCTGACGTCACAGCCTGGTCTGCAACTTCAGGCTGAAACCCCTGGCTCCAATCTCCAGGGTTGACACCATCGATGACAATCCGCCACCACGTCGATGCCGACTAGGTCATACAAACCGACAACCCTATTTGGCCGTATAATCCGGTTCGCAGGAACAAAACTTATGTACACTTCTCAACTTTACTGGGTGTACTAATTTAATGAAAGACTGGTTCACTTCCATAGGTTCGTCTATTTATCAAAACATACCGTTTAATTATACTAACTAAAAATCACCACTCGTTAGCACGATACAATTACGTGCAGCGCCATCTATTGTCAGGCCTGTACAATACTTATTTCCTGTGGTAGGGACTCTGACAATGTTGTTGGCGCGAGAATCAAGACCTGTGGACAAAATACTGAAAAATAAAGATCTAAGTTCGACTTATGAATCAAATTTGATATTTGAGCTCATTAATCGAACTTATCAATTAAATAAATTGATCAAGAAAGATATTCTTCTCAGCACTCCATACCCATCCCGCAAATAAAGAAAGAAGCCATTTTCTAGAAGAGTTTTGAGGTTTGTGTTCATTATTTAGAACAACAACACAGGTAGATTAACATAATAACTCGATTATTCCATCCATCACTCTAATCTTAGAAATATAAACAGCACATTCTCCGATAACACGGTCTATGACGACAGCAAGACATGCAGCTCCAAGATTGAGGAGTTGGAATCGAACTTTACCGCCTATGTTTCCCTGTTATTGCATTTAACGAAATTTGTGGGCCAAAATCTATAATAATCATTGCTTCAGTGATAATTAAGAAGTCATTCCTAATCAGTTGCAATTATTAAAGTTAAGCTATAAAAATAAAACAGTTAAAAGCCACGGATAAAGTTAACAAAATAGTTATAGATAGCTGTAGATGCATCATTATTCACAACATGTCACTTCCATGCAATTATTTTGCAACGATTCCACTAATAACAGCTGCAGTGATAATGGTTTGATAATTCCAACGACATTCAAACTGTGTATTGAACCATCAGTGGAGTGAGCGAAGTGATTAGAGTGCAGGGGATGGCGCGCACGATCCTCATGGAATTAATATAGCACGGATAATAATTGAATACTTTACAATACCTGCCGGACTGTCGGTTAGACATTTCAAGGAATATAATATAGGTGTTGAAATATGTATTGTCTTCATAATCCCCTGCAAACATTATTGGCTACCTCATTGGTCTAACTCTATAGTACCTATAACCTAGCCTCTTCAGCTTTGGATCGAGAAAAACAATTTATTTTTGGTTTTCTGTCCACAAATTTGCACCTCAGAGTTGGGTTGTTGTTTATAATACATATTTGCTACGAAGTATAAAATTAATAGGTACAGAATTCAACCTTTTGTGCGCCCTGATTTGTTCACGTTCCTGGTTCATTAAATTGTAAAGACATTAAGAACCAGCGGTAGATTCATTTCACTAAAAATATCCTTGCGAAAGTTGATCTGTTAAAAAAAGTTTAACCTATTCTTAATCGATTCATAAGTGGATAAGTCAGTAAGAAATAAGGAATAAGTGGAGGTCATGGGATAAGTCCATATCCGAGTCAATACCAAGTCACTTATTCTATGAATTCTAACGCCTGTAGATAAAGTTATCAGAATGGTTATAGTAGCCCAAATTTTGACAATCCCGCGGAGGCCTACTCTACATTTGTTCAGAACAATTATTATTTTCAATCGCTCGTAATAAAAAACTTGCGTTTTCTTGAAGGATGCATTGTCTGTTCTCAACAGACCATCAAAAGCTCCCGCACGGGATATCTTTGCGATTATATCTGCATTCAATATTTAATTACTAATACTTAGCGACAATTATCATTTGTCCAGACGAATGAATCATCGGCGAGCACAACAACATTAACAAACAATGGTGCATATCTACATTGTTAATTCAAAACACACTAACAGTTCGAGGTTGCCCAAAAAATACTCAATGTTCAAAAGTTATCGGCTCAAATAGGTTAATTTAACCTTTACAGAAAGAAAAATATTGTGGTCTGAAATAAGATTCAGAATTTTCTGCAAGCTTTATTTAATCGCGTATTGCAATCTAACAGACCATCAAATAATAAATCATTTAATTTTCAAAATATGATACTTCACTATTTGAAATTCATCTGAGTAAGGTAGGTAAACCTAATATGGTTCCAATTTCCAAACGCGCCTAGGTCTAAGTATATAAGGAGAGAAATAGCCTCCAATATAATATTATTATCTATTGATTATTATCAGCTAATGATATTGTTTGCAATCCTAATCCTGTGATAATAAAAACAAAATCAATAATATTTGCCGTAGGAGCATCATATCAGTAAGTCAACCTTGATGTTATTCGTCAAACAAACGAAATTGAAATCGACGTCATTCAGCAAGGCGCGTGAACTACACGTGAAATGGTCTCGTTATCATAGACGGATATTAGTTATTATGATCACACGTTCATAAAAAAATTAGTTGTAGCTAGTGATATTCCGGATATCCGTATCCGTATTCCGTATACGTGGATATCCGAGGAAGATGAAAGATCCGTATCCGTATCCGTTACTTTTTACTAATTTTCATTGCGTAGATGAAATTCTATATTATGTATAGGTGATTTGGTAGCAATGAAAAACTATTAAATTCCATTCAGATTTTTTATTTATTTATAATATTTATCTTAAAATCAAATGTTTGGCACCTTTATATTGCAAACATTTATCGTAGTGAGTTTCAAGGTCACGTGTACCGACACCGATTGAGTAATAAAGTTAAAATCCGTATCCCCGGATCTTGACACCAAATATCCGTATTCGGATCCGTATCCGCGGGTATAAATCATTTGAATTTGAATTTGAATTTGAATTTGGAATCGACCATACTTGGGATCGATCATCGACCTCCGAATCGTTCGTGCGATAGATGAGCCAACCGCGGTGTGTCGTACTTTAAGGTTTATATCCTTGTCGTATTATCGGGACATTGATCTGAGAAATAAAAAAATCTGCAAAAGGTCGGGTACTCAGGCATTGTCGATTTGTGGTGAAACTTAATTTTTAATTTTGATGTCTGCACGGATCAAGTTACCCTTTGATCTTGATGGGATTTTATCAAGTAATCTTCATAATGGATTTTACAAACATCGATATAAGCTATACGCATCTTCGGACATACGTAGAAGAAAGGCAGCATTATTAGGTATATCTAACAGGAGGTCCAAACCAAAGTTACCCAATTAAATCAGCATTTGCTATTCCAAATCAAGCATTTGGATTGTGAACAAGAATTAGTCCCAGTACCAATGCTATTCCAAAAACAATACTTACAGATGTTTAAACAATGCTGTATTCAGGACCACGTATCTGGTAAATCCTGTACTCGGAATTTTTGAAGTTGGAAATCCTGTGTGCGGTCCATGTCAATCGACGTCATGTCCCAACAACCTTAACTGAATAATAAATTACCAGAATATGGTGGAACATATTGAAGGTAATCCATACTTCCATTCTAATATTTTAAATTGTTGTAAAGTGTGTCTGTCTGTCTATCTGTCTGTCTGCTACGCTTTCCCGACCCATCTTATCAACCGATTTTGATGAAATTTGGTAGTAAGGTTAATGTTTATCCCAGATAAGTAAAGAGTTCGGGAATCTATAAAAATTCTTTCCAAAAAACCGACTTCCAAAGCCACTGTAAAGTAAAAAATAATTTTGATTTCTACACTAGGGCTTCCAATACCGGGATCCCGGTATTGGCTAATACCGGGATCCCGGACTTTTTTCGCCGGTTTTCAATACCGGTATTGAAATGTCTAATACCGGGATACCGGTATTGGGGATAGTATAAACGACACAGTGACTGATTCTCATTCTCATTGCATTTATATTTTGTAAGTGTCACATTTATTCGTTTCGTTATACGAGTCGCAGGGATTTGCTGGATTCGGGCGGTGCAAGACCGCGGCATGTCCTTGCTAGAGACCTATGACTAGTAGTTGACGACTATTTTTTACTCGGCTAAGTTTATAACCTGTTCTTCTACCTGGCGCTACGACAGCAGCCGTTCGGGCAAGTTATGCGTGTGGCGGGGGAAGACACCCCGTACCTCCCCCGTGCCACCTCCGGCGCAAAACAAAGAAAGTTAGTCGTGGAACAGTTATCAGTTGAAATGCACGTGTAGTGTGATGTGATGTGACTCTGTGCCTTTGTGATAAACGTTAACGAAATGCCTCCTCAAAAAATGTAAGTATCTAAAACCAATGATTACATTTAGTACCTACTAAGATTTTGTATTCTAGAGTGATCAAATCATCCAGAGGTAATTAGAGTAAGTATTTCATTTAATGCCTTTTGGTTATTCACAGGTCAACATCTAAGAATACTCAATATAAGGAGTTTAAGAATAAAAGACCACAGACAACTGCTTGGGATAATTTTAAAGCTTCAGAAGATCGACTGACGGCAAAATGCAAATTGTGTCAAAAGATAATAAAAACTCACGGCGGATCAACAAGTGGACTTCACACTCATATGCGAACAGTGCATCTTGTTGGTGCAAAGGAAACTGCAAGGGCTTCGAGTAACGCTTCTACGTCGCTGTCACAAGGTGAGCCACCACTCAAGAAACCCAAACTCATTGACTATTTCACTAGTTACGACTCAATGGAAATGGTAGTGGCCAGATTAGCAGCCTTGGATGGTCTACCATTAAACAAATTTTGTGCGTCTGAAGATTTGCGAAAACTATTTAAAAAATCTGGATACAATCTACCAACCTCACCTTCGACAATCACAAATATAATATTGAACCAAAAAGAAGTAATTCAAAACAATTTGAAGAACATAATTTACGAAATGAAAAAGAACAACAAAAAGTTTGCAGTTACTTTAGATGAGTATACGTCTTTGAAAAATAAGAGATACATGAACATAAATCTCCACAACAATGATATATCGGCAGCTAAATTCAAAAATTTGGGTTTAGTCCGCATACACGGATCTATGCCAGCGGAAGTTGCTTTGACTCATCTCAAAGAACGTTTGCAAGTATTTGATATCAACTTGACAGAAGATGTGGTTGCCCTGTGTACGGACGGTGCCAGTGTTATGACTAAAATGGGGAAGTATTTTCAGGGTCACCATCAGCTATGTTTAGCTCATGGTGTACAACTGGCAATAATATCCGTATTATATAAATCAGAGGAAGTCGTACCAGTACCTACAGCTGCATCAATCTCTGATGATTCATACACAAGCTATGATGAAAGTGACGATAGCGAAGGGGATGGTAATTCAAACGGAGCTTTTGTTGTCGAGCAGTCACATTCACGAGTAACCAAACCACCAAAATTTATATACAAAGATGTCATAGAAAAAGTGCGAAAGCTCGCAAAATACTTCCGAAAATCACCTACAAGAAATGATTTACTACAAAGTTATGTTACCAAAGAACATGGCAAAGAAATCAATTTGATGCTAGACGTGAAAACCCGTTGGAGTAGTATGGCTGATATGCTTGGTCGCTTTCTGCAGCTTAAAGACAGTATCACGAAAGCTCTTATTGATTTGAAATCAAACTTGAGAATTGATGATGAAGATTTGACTTCAATAAATGACATTCACCAATGCCTTCACATCATCAAGACTACAGTTACTGCACTTTGCCGCCGTGATGCAACCCTTTTATCAGCTGACGCTTGTCTTAAATTCATGCTGCGGAAACTAGATGAAGCCGACAACGATCTTAGCCGAAACCTTGCCTCAGCCCTCAGAATCCGTATAAAACAGAGACGACAAATTACATCAGGTGTTCTCCAATACTTGCACGATGCCGAGGCTTTTTTTGCCGCAGAACAGGATAGTGTATTTTCAAAGCCAACCCCAAATGAGATCCATAGAGAGATAGTGAGTTTGTTAGAGCGCATGAAATGCTCAAATTCAGAAGCAGAGCATGAACCGTACTCTAGCGATGGTAGCGAAGATATTCCATTGTCATGTCTGCAACGCAATGAGTTGACGATTGAAAAGCAACTGGAAGCAGAAATAGAGGCTAAAACTCAAAAAAAAGTATCTAAACACCGAGCTTCTCGGCCTGATATTGATTCCATTGTGAGAGTGGAAATGGGTGTATATGATAGTACCAGAGGCGGCCGAGAGAATTTTATTGATTTAGCTTACAATTATCTACTATGTATTCCACCAACAAGTGTTGAGGCGGAAAGAGCTTTTTCGTCGGTTACATATTTATGTAACCGATTAAGAAGCTCACTGTCAGATAGAAGTTTAGATGCTCTTTCTTTCTTAAGATCGCAATTCCAGGAAGAAAGAGCCCTAACGCAGCTATAAGTGATTACTGATTATCAATATTATTAATTATGAGTATCAATAAGTTATTTTCAGGTATTACGATTCAAGTTTAAGCAGAAGATTATTGTGCTGTCAAAAATAGAAAACTTTATTTTAGTTGATTTGTTTACAAAGAAATTGTTTAAGTGTAATCTTAATGTTGTTAACTTTTGAAGAAATATTGATTGTTGTCTAGATAATGATAAGTAAAAAACGTTTATATTTTGTAATTTTTAACTCCAATATCAGAAGTTATAAAAAGAGACTGAACTAATTGTTGCCATGTTTGGTTTGTATTATGAATGATGTTATTTTTTTTTCTTTTTTTCTCTTGATTCTAGTAATACAATACGATTAGTTCATCGTAAAGGGACTCGTAAGAACGTGATTATTGCTATATAGAGTTGCAGAATGCAGACTGACTGATTGTAAAAGATGTGTATTTAATACAGTGAAATAATTATATCAAAAATTAAAAAAAAAAATTAAAACCTGTTTATTATTGTTCTGTTTCCTTAAGCAAACACCGTCTTTTAAGAAAAAAACATAAAACTTCATTAAAAAATTTTTCAATACCGGGATCCCGGGATCCCGGTATTGAAAAAAATCGTTCCGGTATTAATACCGGTATTGAAAAAAACCGGTATTCGAAAGCCCTATTCTACACACTATGTTGAAGTCGGGCGACCCTGACGCGTCAACTTTGCCTATCTTTGTTATACTCGCCCGACTTCAACATAGTGTGTAGAAATCAAAATTATTTTTTACTTTACAGTCATGGCTTTGGAAGTCGGTTTTTTGGAAAGAATTTTTATTTTTAACTTTTTAGTGTAGTCTTATACCCCACGTCTTAGGAGTGCAGTACCCTGCAGCATCAGAGTTGGGGAGTTGGGACTTGGGTTTAAGTGTGAATTCGTTGCTTGACACCTACAATATGAATTCCCTATCAAAAAATCCTAAATCGCTATTTTTAAGGAGTTTTGTACCCTGCAGCATCAGGGTTGAGGAGTTGGGACTCAGAGTTGAATCGTATACACGTGACTTGATACCTACTATATGAATTCACCATCAAAACTGCCTAACTCTCTAGTTTTGAGTCGTTGGTATACCTACAGCATCAGGATTGAGGACTTGGAGTCAGATTTTTTTATGGGACCATCACGCGAGCTTCCTCTAACCACTGAAAAAAAAAATTTTTCAAATCGGTTTGGAAACCACGGAGATATGCGGTAACATACATACATAAAAAAATACGCGCCGAATTGAGAACCTCCTCCTTTTTTTGGAAGTCGGTTAAAAACATATCGGACATGGGCATGGCATCATCTACTAAGTATTATATACCAGTAATCCAATTAGTCGTACTCCTGACTTAGTATCTCTTGGTAGATTGCGTATGGTGCTTTTTAAGAGTAGGCACAGTAGTAGTAGTAAAATAGACAATAATTATATGGTTGAGAACTAGAGACATCACTGAAAAACGAAGACTGCACTATTATACCCAAATGGTAAAAGCATTTCAAGGGTGATTTCAAGATTTTTATACCCATATAATTTGCCGAAGTTAGAATTTATTCCCTTTGTTCAAAGATAGCGTACATGTTTGGATCTATTGTTGTTTTAGGTTATTCGTAGCAAGATAACATTGTAAAGTGACAAAAGTTCACATTCCAGCGATAACCGTCACAAACAGCGACTGTAGGAACTAGAACGCTAAACAATTAGGTTTTTCCCCGAGTGACGAACGATTTTTCATCAAATAACTCTGTATTGAAATCGAAAATGTATTTGCCCCTATCATACCCCATATCATTCTACTAACAATGCGAGCTGCAAATAATGAATATAACTTTATTATTACCAGCGTGATAACGTAAATGGAGCACAAACTGCAAAGTATACAATATTGTGTACAACGCGGAATGCGCACACGCAATTCAAATTGAGCTAATGCGAAAAAAATGTCATTAGCATTATAGGTGCCTAGTTATGTGTTACACACAAGCCAGAGGAGTTTCGAAATCGATTCTATTCAGTGCACAACGCATTGAGTTATTCACCTATGCAAATTGATGGCGTGGCTGCAATTTTGGGCGATACGTGCTGTTGGTCGTGGAAACAATCGGAGGGCGTTTTGATTTAATCAGACTGTATGTCGCAGATGAAACTGAGCGCTTATCTTCCGCAGGATGACGCCCGCTTCCGCTGTAGCGAGTCGATAGCGCCACCTACGCTCAAGCCTTTGCGGGTTCCCACTCACCTCTCTTCAGCTATTATTAAATCAAGAAAATCATTAGCATAGAAGGCGCCGCCGCACCGGCACTTTGTTGATCGCCGAATAATATGGTTCGACGTCACAGGTAAAAAGTATGAATTTCACAAAGTATGCGACAATTCAAAGCCGTGTATGGTTCACAATGAGGCGCGGCTCGCGTGTCCACCTCATTGTGCCGGTGTCGGTCAATTAGCAGCCCTTAATGGAGTTCATTCACGCGACAAGCGTTATGAATGAAAGCTGGAGTTCATATGGCATTATTAATGCACACTGGCATAGTAAAAAAATCTCAATTGAATGCGACCTTCCACGTGTTATTTGCAGGGTACATTCCTTGTTTTATGTTATGGAGTTGTGTTTTGATATCTGCTCTTCTTAGTTTCTCTTCACATGACATTGAATAATTTTCATATCATAACAATTATATTTGCTGGTTTTTAGATTTTAGAATTACCACCGCGTCTGTTATTATACAGTGCATAACGAATAGTGCTCTTTGTTTGTTAGTATTGCACTTAAGTAGGTATATTTCAAAATGTTTCTATTGTAAGTATGTAAAATACTTAAACAAATATCTGGATAATTTAATTTAATTATATATATTTTCCATCGATTTGTAAGTCAATGATATTTTCAAACACAATTTCCTGATCCTATTATATTGTTTGGACTTATACACGAAGATACAGATAAGTACAGTTTATAATTTTGATTCTATTTCCGGATGGTTATAAAAGCTCAAAGTGCCGCGCTCGCGCTGCGGTTTCCTACCACTAGACTAAGTCCGAAGAGATAAAGTGTGGTTAGAGATACCTATCTATAATAAGGATATTCAACTATGCCTACGCTACCATCCCTGTTCACTACTCCGGCACGCACGGCACCCAACTTCTCAATTAAGACAGATCAAGGCGTAACATTCTACGAATACTGAAACAGAAATGCGGAATGAATACGTTGGGTGAAAGGCGCCGAAACTCTCGATAGGTAATTGCCTGTTCTTTCGCATCAACTGATAAACTTTCTCTGTTATTGTCTTGCAAGATCTACGTAGAAGTGAATTTTTCGTATAGCACATCTGTTCAATATGAAATATCAAACTGGAATAGGGTAAATTTATATAAACTAAATAGTCCCAAAGTTCTATAATCATTGAAATCACAACCAATGTATTGAAAAGCTGCATAACAAGAAAATTTTGATAACAAGAAGAATTTGATAAATACTCTACAAAATCTGATTTGGTTTAAATTAAATCTGTAGTTTGTATTATTTTATCCGAATGTATACCTAAATCATTTGTGAGGAACTTAGTAGGTATTTGATTAGTTGATTACATTAATTTGATGCTTATCTGTTACGGTTAAATTATTTTCATGACTTCGTTTTATAAAATTACGTTTGCCTAGTACGCGTACAGCAGTAACTATAATACCTATTGTTGTACTGCGTGGATTGTGGAAGGTCATTGCCGTGCCGGCACTCCCTGGCGTCTCTCGATAGCCCAAGAGGCCTGTCGACCTGACTGTTGCTAGAGTCATTACTACTACGGTACTACCTTTACTATTCACGTGGGATATCATATCACCATGTTCAAGATTACTCGTGGAGCTCGTGTAAACAAACGCTTTGACTGACTAAATGTTAAGGTACATTTTCTCTGAGGCACCTCCAGACATCACACAATTATACGAATACTAAAACAACATTCACAGTGATCTCCTATCAATTTTACTATTTCAGCAGCGAACGTAGATCTAGGTAGGTATGTAGTGTAGGTATATGATAGATCAAACCAGCCGAGTGGAATAAACGATATCTCAAAATATATTTTAGATTTTATATTATTTAGAATATTAAACTTTCTACTCATAATTTAGAAAACAACAAGTTATTTCAAGCTAAAAAGCTTACATTTCAAAAAATGACCGTAAGTAAATTTAGACTGCTATCAATGAAGCTAACGTTGTTAAGTAGGTACTACAGTCTACATACACTGAGGCCGACAAAAGTCACGTAAATAATACTTAATTCGATTAGTCCACAACAGCTAATCTTAGCTTAGCAAATAAATAAATACTTGATTAAGACCATCGGCTCATCAGGTGAGTAAATAAATCGGGCTATTTATTGTACTGTGAAGCCTATTGAATAAAAGTACAATGTAGAGATTTGATCAGTGATACGAAATTTTTCTTAAGTAGGTAATTCCAAAATTATTACAGAAGTTGTAATTATTTCAATTATTTTATGCAAACCATTTAAGACCCTGTGTAGCGTAAAAGGGGGTTTTTAAAATCAGTATGCTTGTAAAAATAATTTGCTGTTTTCTAGACCTTTAAGCAGCCATTGACGCATCTCAACACACAATTTTAAAAAAATCTCTGCATTGAAATTTATTTTAATCATACCTCTAAATTTACCGTTTAAAGCAATTTTGCTCCTTATTGAAACCAATTAGCTCTAGAAATCTATATAAGTATGTACCTATATAAAAATCAATTGCTGTTGCTGTCTCGCTAAAACTCGAGAAACGGCTGAGCCGATTTAGCTGATTTAGTTGACTGTTTTGAAATGTTTGTCGTAGTCCAGGGAAGGTTTAAACGGGGAGAAAATATGGAAAAATTGCGAGGAACATAGGGCAGGACAATGTCTGCTGGGTCCACTAGTATAAGATAAAATTCATATTTCTACATCAAACACATTGTCGGATTCATTTGTATTGAAAATCTAATATTTTTTATTTTACAAATGATTTCATGCATTTTTTGCGACATACGCTTGCTCGATTTCACCCCCCCGCGCCTGTGTTTTTCATCTCGTGAGCTCACAGCGCCTTAATAACATAGAACCTGTAGGCCAATAGGACTACCCGGGTGCCCCATAAACGAAGAAAATTAAAGTAGATCCCACACATCATGATCAAAATTCAAAAAACTTCTGCTCTGCTTGTGGTATTCAAATGGTGGTAGTATCAAAATTCATTTGGTAACATCGCAACCAGACTGAATATCAATAAACCAGTTAGCGAAGTCAGTTCAAGCTTGATTTAAAGCGGTATGAAGACAAATTATGACCTGCCGATTGTGGACCGTTCCCGTTACCATTTGGAGAATGATATTCCAATTTTGGAAGTTAGAATAGAAGCAACAATGTGTCATCGTGTGATCTTAATTCAATTTTATAACGAACACGTGATGTTATTTATGCATAAGCTTTTGTGAAAATATCATCTACTTAGATCTACTAAATTAGATTAACTTTTTTTTTCATTTAATAGAGAAAAGATAACAGTTCCCCCTGACCATTGAAATAGAATGAGGACTACTAAAATTCTACATCAATGCCCCTGACATTCTGCTCTACCTTTTGGAACGAACACGGAAGAGTATTGAGACTTTGAGATACATTTTTAGACGTTGATGTAGCTGCATATTAGAATAGGGCATAGCACAAGAAAGCGTTCTTGTATATTCCAGAACTTCTTGGCCTAACTAATGCGTTTTATTTATGTTATTTATTTATTTATTCTGCACAAATATAACTTAAAACTAAACTTAAAAATAGAAAGGACGTGTACAAGGACATCTTATCACTACAAAATGTGGATTTCTTCCAGATGCCCTAGGTGTGAAAATAATTAATAACCGAAATGCTTGTGTAGGTACAGAACCTAAGTACGTGATACAAAACCAAATATTAGATAGATAATAAATAATTTAAAAGCATATATTATCTATAATATATAAATGATGAATACATATCTAATATATAAATAATACATATACTATTAACATAATATATAAATAAATACATATGTATATTATATATATAAAATATACTTATAATATATACATATACAACAGACAACTAAACATAAATGAAGAACTAATTATTATTTTCCAATGAAAGATAGTGTTGTTTCAGTCTTGACCTGAACACTCCAAGTGAAGGGTTGTCCCGAAGCATGTTCTCCGGAAGAGAATTCCAGAGACGTGCAGCCTGGACAGCAAAGGATTTAGAGGCGAAGATCGTATTGTATGAAGGTAGATCGAGAGTTCTCAGTGTTACACAGGAACGCATCAGGCGAGCTCTGGGAGGAGCTACCTGGAAGCGTTCCCGTATGTAGAGAGGGGTAGAAGATTGGAAAACTTTAAAGAGCAAGGTTAGGATGTGAACATTCCGGCGAAGGCGAATAGGGAGCCACTTCAGTTGACGTCGGAATTCGGAAATATGATCGAATTTGCGCAATCCGAATATAAAACGGATGCACAGATTCTGAAGCCGTTCTAATTTGTCGAGTAGCTCCTCTGTCGCATCCAAGTAGCATACGTCAGCGTAGTCGATGAGAGGTAGGAGAAGAGAGTGTGCAAGCATTATCCTAGTAGGCAGAGGCAAGAAGTTCTGCAGTCTCTTTAAAGAATGGAGCGAGTAGTGTAACCGTCTACTGACCTCATTTATGTGCGCAGACCACGAAAGGTTACAGTCAATTATCAGTCCCAGATTCCTAGCTTTGTCGGTTAATGGTATGGGAACACCGTTATAGACTATTTGAGGTAAAGAACTGAAATTAACTTTGCTGCGCATCCTACTGCTACCCACTATGAGAGCCTGCGACTTTTTTGGGTTGACGAGTAGCCCGTAACATTCTGCCCAGCTCTTTATTTGTGCTAGGTCAGTATTGACAGCACCTACTGCTAAGGCAAGGTCATTAACTACTGCGTGCCTGTACAGCTGCAAATCGTCTGCATAAAGATGGTAGCGAGAAGAGATAACTTTGGAGATTTCATTTATGAAAATAGAAAATAATAGTTATGTATTATCTTATAACCTCTATCCTATAACGAAATTTTACTCTGTCCCAAGCAATAATCGTATCATCTATACGACAAAAAAAGGGTATCTAAGTCTGACACCTAGCCAGAGTTTGAAAATGGATGGAATGGAGCTGCAGCCTGCAATCTATATGCTGAAATGAGTTCTCTCGTGGATTTTGTCATATCAAAGAACTAAGTATTCATACAACTCCATTATCTGTGCGATACGAGTAGGTATATGGATTTCCGTTTTCGATTTGACATAAACAAACGTACAATTCGTTGTTGCCAATGAATCGCACATAAAAATTCACATAAAAACCAACATTAAAATTGTAAAACTTAATCAGCGGATAATTGTTGTTTCACGTATTTGATTACTATATGGTGATAAGATCTTGCTATTTACCTGTGTGTGCATTGCATTGTCTTTAACTTATGCCTCTCAGAACTTCATATTATGACTCATTATGTTTAACGAACTGTAATTTTTTTGGTTATTCTCATACTTACTAGGTATCTTAATAATATTATGTTCTTTATCTGAAGGTAGGTAGCTTATGAGTTTCATTGATTTGCTTGTAATGTTTAGGAACACTCTGAGCATAGCCCTCTCCATTGCTCGCTGAGTGACCCTGAGACTTCTTATCAGGCCTAATAATAAGCGACTATGTTTCAAAACCGTAAGCCAGCACTGACAACACGCAGTGTTCGAATACTTTCATCTTCAGGCACCGACGAATTACAAGCGGGGCTAAGGGAGTGCACAAGCAGCATCATGTCAACCCTTTCCACCGTACCCTCGTGCTGATTTACGAACGAGACTCTGCCGACCGATAAATGGCGGTATACCCGTTTCGAACAAGCTAGACTGAATAAAAGGGACACCGGCGCTAGCAGTCTAGCTTTGCGATCGCCAACCCGCATGCCCAGCGTGGCGATTATGGGGCATCACCCCTATGGATAGTTTCCAGAAAGCAAGGAGGAGAGTTCATAGTTATAAGTAATCTGAGAGAGGGAGAGAATCCTTTTCTTAAAGTAGTTACGAAAGACGGTCGCAATCATGAGTCGGATTTCGGATCGGAAACCCAAACATAAAAGATGTTTTGGCAATTTCTTCATCGAATGAACTGCCTTGTCCCAGGCCCCCAGAACAAAGCCCATACTAGCTGTTTAATTTTTGTTTTTCAAACGTCTCTCCTATTTTGGGCAAATGCGTCATGGATACGCTTTTAAGGCACTCTTACAAGACAAAGCATTTTATAAGTAGGTACTTGTACGAAAACGTCCATGGAAGGTTCACAGAAGCCATTAATCTTTCATGCAAACTGAACATGCATGTCTGTCGCGTACAGAGTACAGACTACAGACAGCAATGTTTCCATTTTTTTAAAGAGGCGTGGCAGCAGACGTGTAAAGTCTGCCGGCAGTGTCTGCCACTTTTTACAATTTTTTTAAAAGTAACTTCGCCTGTAAGTGAATCTAACAACTTTGCAAAATTAGCATCATCGTCTTTAACCGGCATCGCATTGCCGGCCCACGTACAGCCCACAACTGAGAACAGGTCTCTACTCTCTACTCTCTTCTCAGATTTTTTTCCACACACTTTTGAGACCATTAAGGAAAACTCTTTGGAGCCTCAGGCATGCAGATTTTCTCGCGAATTTCGAAGTTCTCTTTCACGGACTTGTGCCCTTTGTTAAATTATTTATTAGTACTCTACTTACATAGCTAACTATTGCTGTTATGTAGATTGTAGAAGTAAAATTGTACCTTATTCTGCTGTTAAAGGCCGAAATCGCTAAGGATGTAAGAGTCACTTTATAGCGAAGGCTAGGCTAAAGTGTCACTGAACTGTCGGAGTCAAAATCTACTTCACCTTACTCTATAATTATAAAACATTGCGTAAACACTTGCAAAAATGTTTGTTTACAATTAATCATTTGAGTCAGTCTAATTGCTTTGTTGCTAATAGAAAGTAAAATGTTTAATTAAGTACCTACCTCCTCAGGGTTTAGGTATTTACTATTTAGGTACTCGAATGTGTTTGACGTATAATATACGTATGTAATCGGAGCTGAGTGCTGATTGCTGACGCACTGAAACAGAGAGTTGCCATTTTGCTAGAAGAGCGATTTGAAAAGTGAACATGCAGCCTCAGATGGAAGCGGGTTTACTTGAAAAGGGTATATTAATTAAGCCCGTACCGGTAATCGGATACTACGCGCCTTGCATCGCACCGGAACGCTAAACCACTCGGCGGTACACCTTTGCCACTAGGTAGGAACTGCTAACTAGGCCACGGCCGAAACCATATATGTAAATTATAACAGAAAACTAGAGACAATTTAGAAATTATAAATCCCTGAATTGCCCCAGCCGGGAATCTAATCCAAATCCTCGGACTTATAAGTTATAAGACCACAGCGATCTTCACTGCAGCAGGCAACTCGTGGAAACTGGAAATTTTGCACTAAATGGTCTCAAGTTCAACTCCACCTGACTAGGGGGATAGGGGCGAAGATTTAGGAAATATGATTAGGTTTGTTGCTCCATGCTCTAACTCATGCACAGAACGATTGTGGTGACTGGTGAATAATTCTTTATATAAAAGTTACTCATAAATCGCCATAATTTACAAATTCATTCACACACATACACATTTTGTTTTATTTTAATTTTCCTTAACGACTAGTGACACATTAACCGCAATTAATATGTATTGGGGTGCTTTCATATTATGGTAACGTTTCCATACGTATAGAAAAGTCATTAAGTATCATTAATCATCTTTCTATTTCAACTAAATTCCACAGTTTTCCTTATCCTGGGAAAAAGTAAAATTATTCTATTGAGTAGTATAACATATGATCATTTTCGATCGAATCGACCAATCGTAAGAAGAAATGGCTACTTATTACTACACCGTATACAAATCTTGGTGCAATTTTATTGAAAGGCACTTACTGGCACCAGTTTAATTTGTTTGTTGTAGATACTTGGCCGGACTAATAACTACATTGATGAATAAATAAAATGAGAGCGCCGAGCGATGGCTGCGGAGTGCGGCATTCCACAGCGATGACTAACAGGATCCAGTTGTAGAGGACTTTGGCACGTCGCGTCCTTACAAAGTTAACACAAGGAAATACATTTTATTCGCCAATTCGCTTTAAAAATTTTGGTCTCTTATCTAAAACTCCATTGTTCTTATATGAAACGAAACAACACAAAAATTATACTCTTCGATTGTGCTGTATTTATAATTATAGCAATGATGACGTAAGCAGAGTAGGTACCTAGTAGCACAGAATACGTAATTTTCAAAAACCAGTTTTTGAAATTCGCAATAATTTAAAGTCGGTTAAATAGCTGCGTTTTATAAGCAGTCGCTAGCTCGAAGAAAGGTCAAAAGTTCAGCATTGTTGTAGTCTTGTTGTGACTTGGTCCCAAGTAAGTTCAAACATAAAAACAATACCTGTGCCTAGTGCCTACCTATAACCTACCAACCATAATAAAGAGCTCATTTTTAGCTTGAACGTTGTAACAAGTAAGTAGGTATACCAAGTGTAAGAACTGTGTGTTGTATGGAAGAAATTTCTTTAAGTCACCGTAAGATTGCAATCAAAAACCGTTAGATTGTAATCTAACTGGCGATATTGTAAACTGTCGACAGATTGAGAATCGTTCAATGTTCTGAAATTTTTGAAATATTCTGCAGGCCGGGCACCACCTGATTATTAGGTTTTATCGGGTTAATATACATAACAGATTACAATCTAAAAAAAAAGCGTTAAATTGTAATTGTACACCGTAACCGTAAACTGTAACATTGCAAAAATATTTTTTGCAATTTTACGGTGACACAGGTAGGTATACATTTTACAGAACTGTCGCTATCAAAAAGCGAATCGCAGTCGCTTAGAAAGTCTATTTACAAGTACAAGTACCTAACCCGCAAGCTTGCAAGCTAAATCTTAAGTCAAATCATGTTTGCGTGGACTGCTTTGTACCAATAATGCATTTCCTTGGTAAATCTTAGCTGATAGGTACTTATTTGTGCAAATTAGCTAAGTAGGCGCCAGCTAGGAACATAAATTAACGCAAAATGAAAACCTTACTTCGAATGAGCAAATGTTGAAAACATTCGAAGTGGATTTGCATTTTTCACCTCCAAGAGATGCTTGTTCTGAATTATATTTTGGCTGTTAGGTATACCTAAAGCTCAAAAGACCAGATTTCCAGGTTTTTAAGTTGCTACTCGGTTGCCATACATACCTATATTAATAATAATATGATATCATACAAAATTCTGAAGAAAAACGGAAAGCTATTGATTGTCCCTAGGCCCTTCTTGCCTTCATATCCAAAACCGCCGATGGGACTAGAAAAGGACTAGAAAAATTACAACTTATTAGATCCTAGATATTGTCGGACGGATAAACTCGAAGTGAAACTATATTTTAAATCTAATTGATATAATTTTTTGCAAAAAAAAAAAACTGGATTTCTATGAGCATCATACTTTGGCTCATGAATAAATAATTACTATCGAATTTGCATCAAATTTGATCTAAGCGCCAACCGCCTACCCGGATAGACCGTCATAAGTCAGAGACAACTAAAAACTAATATCTAAAGGTCAGGGTGAACCGCTACTATAAGTAGCAGCGAAATACGTTTTGGCCGAATACTTACACTGAGATTTGAAAAAAAGAACGATATCTTATTATTACTTTTCTTTTTTTCAATTTCATCCAGATACACTCTTAATTGGAGTTATTTTCTTTAATTGGAATTTAGATCCTTTATTTATAACAAATGCGCGAAGTTCTGGATTTCATTACTCGGAAGTTGGACAATAATTTTTATTAGACAAGTTGTTGGACAAGAATTATTAGTATCGATTAACGGTCTTATTGCCATAGTTACGATAATCTGTAAAATTTGCATTTAGCATATTGGATGTTATTCCATGATAAGCTATCAAAATTACAAACTAATTATTACTACTTTGCTATATTCAGAATGTTGACTACGAGTATATGTACTAGCTTGTTTAAATAAGATTACTTGCCTAATATTAAAACTGAATTAGAATAAATCACGATTGGTAAATTCAAATGCTTTTTATTCTAATAAACTTTCACAAGTGCTTTTGAATATTATATGCCTGCTTACTTCACCTTTCACGTACTTACAAACTTCTTTGAGGATTAAACCCTTTGAACCCTCAACTCTGTTATGTGATAACAGATAAAGTACACGTGTTTTATTCGCACTGCGATACTGATGAGTGACAACGTTGTAATAATCTTTGGTTGTAATACATCAATGGTTACATCACAAGAAATATTAGTTCATCAGAAGTTAGAGCATTTTGTTGCAATCGACCTCAATTGTGCAAATTAAATAAAAGCTTCGAATAAGTTGATAAAAGATTGCAAGTTTCAAGATGATCATAGTTTTTTGAAACAATAGCATTATACCTAGGTAACAATGGTAACAAAGTACTTTCAATTTCGTCCATCTTTTAGATAAAACTGGATTGTTTACCAATTTTTGCAACCTAAAATTTAGAGATTGTTGAGTGCAAGTTGAATCAAGCAGAACTATGACGCGTTGCTATTGGAATGTTGATGTAGAATGCATGAAGCAGACAACACTAGATAATTGAACCGTTGCGCATAGAAAGAGGCAACATCCGCCTTTGGTTGGAGCTGCTATGAAATTTGATGATGGTATAACGTAAGATCGTTTTGAAATAAAGTTTTAAGAACGTCGTACCTACTCCAATTTATTCATGAACTGCTTTATTAACGTTCGGGGATCAACACATCTTATTCTGTTGTGCTATTCTTAGATATTTTTTTATCGTAAGATTTATCATTTAACACTTTTATGGTCCATAACACAACGGACCTCACACAAATCTTATGCTGCACAGTTTAGAAAATGGTGTCTACCTAATTGTTTTCCACGACCTTTTGAAGTCGAAATGATTTAAAATTCAAAATACTTGTCGATCAATGCACCCATACACAATTTATGCACGTAGAAAGCTTTTTAGAAAGGAATAGAAGGTACACGTGACCCACAGCCGTCTCGCTGTGGCGTGCAGTGAGCGGCTGCCTTCGAGTGAGTTGCGACACCACGCGGAACTTACGGCCTTCGCTGGACAACCTTATAATTGCAACCGCTTTTTCAAATAAATCACGTAACCCACTATGATATACATTTTCATAAAGACACATATAAGTAATGTCTCCTTAACCGAAATTTGGGCACGACACGTCTATTTGAAGAATGGCATGGCGTGTCTAAAAATTCGACCAGCCATAAGCCAACTGTTATTTACGTAGAAAACTTATTTTAGTCAAACGCACTTTTAATAAGTTAAATTTTTCCTTCAAGTCCGATGGTGGGCAATCCAACACTACGGGTAAGATCGAAGGCTGTACGTCATGTGTAAGGCACGAAGGTACCAGTGCAGCCTCGTGCCTTACACATCACTCACATCTCGAGAAATCGAGAAATTATATACCTACAGAAAGAGTCCTGTTACTTTTTAGCCCGACACTGACCTTATGATTCTCAGGCGCCAAAGTTTGCCACTAGATCAACGGGGTAAGTATACGGATAAAAGTCAATATAAGGATAACTAACTGACTAATCTTTAAGCGAATGGTTGGAACCGTAACCGCATTTTTTAAGTTCCAACTGGAAACTGACAAAGCGGAAGGAAAATCTAACTCACATGAATTTATTACTCATGAATAATTATTGAATTTCCTTAAATGACTCTTACTTAATAATTAAATTAATTAACTAATGACTCTTACTTGAATTACCATAAATGGTAATTTCTGTTTACTCTTTACGTTGTAAAGTGAATTAATGTAAGGTGGTGAGGTACAAAAAAATGAAAACTGCAAACAAGAAGCAGCAGCACTCGTGCCCCCTGGAACGTTTTTGCTAATTTTAGGCTCAAAGTAAAATGCCAAAAATAAGTCCATAATAAGATGTACTTATATAGTACTAGCTTATGGCCGCGACTTCGTCCGCATGGATTGATGTTTTCGGTTCCCGCGGGAACTCATTAATTTTTCGGGATAAAAAGTAACCGATGTGTTATTCCAGACTATAATCTCTGTGCCAAATTTCATCCAGATCCGTGCTGTGCTGACGTGATTGAGTAACAAACATCCATCCATACATCCATCCAAACTTTCGCATTTATAATATTAATATAATATAGAACTATAGATTATAAGATTAGTATACTTTGGTTCTATAGCTAGAAAGTTTTATAATCTTCACCTGCCAACTGGACTTTGGATGCATAAGATATTGACAGGAACAAAAGCGGCAAGTCTGTAAAAATATGTCGTACTTACCTATTTTTGAGAAAACTACGCAATGTATTTATTCTGCAAACGTATGGGCTTTGGAATGAGGGCGTGAAATAACTCATAGATTATTCACTGGAGATTTCACACGGCTTGCGCGTCGGGCCCTCGCAATGACAAGTTCTGGACTTCGCATCGCTTTTTATTTGTTAATTTGGACCATTTTGGACTGCTACTTGTATTACTGTGTTAACATTCGTATAAGCCTTAAAACTAACATGTTTCATGGCTGAGGTATTCAAGATATCTTTCTTAATAAGCGCCGAAAAAAGACATAGGTATTTGGCCCAATCGAAGAAGCAAAAGATGGTAAGGTACATAATATTGTGCGTACTTAAAATTATTTACCCAATACGATTAACTCACGCAACATCTAAAGAGATGACACCAAGATGCACGGCCACGGTTGATCATTGCAAACATTTAACATCGTTTAGGATTAAACTGCGTTCGTGGAGGAATTTCATTAAGCCGCACGCAACACCTCGTTCGTTTCGAATGCGATCTTCAATCGCTCGGCGGCCCCTTAATTATATTATTACCATGAATGCAGCTCCGCGGACCGTAGCAGGATCAGACTACAATAGGCACATCTATTTAAGGTTAGCTGCTCGCCAGAGTTTCCTTTCTGTGATCAATTTAAAAGGTTTATTGCCTTTGAATAACCATAGACGTACAAGGAGACAAGGAGCTGTGAGCCAGGCAGAAATCTTAACTCTACCCAAAATATCTATACCTGTCCTGACAGTTGACACGCACATAATATTGAGTCAGGAAGATCACTATGAACCAGCAAAATACTGAGATGATCTGTCTTTCAATTAATTTAACCAGAAATGAACGAATTTCGGTTGATTCCACATAAATTCATTATCTAATCTGCCAGAACACCTATCTGGCAATCGGCTATTCTAAACCTGCAGCGGCATTCGGCGCTAATGAAAGCACAAATTCGACTAATCAATCAATTACCTACAATTCGTCTTACATGCGAGTCACTGTTGTTGACTATAAAATTGACGTGCCTAATAAAGCGTCGTTGTATGGTTTCATAAGCAAATCGATTCTAGGCAATTTAGGTGTTATTTAATTAGTAGGTACAATTACATTCTATGATTCTGTTAACGATTTCGTTGTGCACGACACTATATTTTTAAACATTGAAAAACTGCACACAAAATATCCATATATTACGTTCCCTAAACGCATTTAAACAATGATAGATATAATTTTGTTGTTTTTGGAAGCGTTAGTGGAACCTAGGCAGTAAGAATCTATTAATGACTCCCTGCACCTATTAGAACTATGGATGCAAAGCATTAGACATTCGCCTGCGTTTCACAGATGCCCATAATAAATCCCTGAGTTTAGTTAGTCTAATACTTTGGGAATTGGGATGATCTCACTCGGGCGTAGCTAAGATCTAAAATTCGATATTTGCGTCTACAGCTGTTATTCTCGTCATCATAACCAACGAGGGCTCTGGCATTATGATTATGTAGCTTACAATATTTATTACAGACCTATTTATGTTACCTACTTCATTGTGTTATTTCAATTTGGGTAATTTATTCTATTTCATTCGAGTCTTTATTGTTCAAATTTACGTATTATCAAACACGACCTATGTTTGATACGAATTAAATATAAAATTAAAGCTTTAATTTTGATGTTTTTTCTTTTGTGTTCATGGCAGACAAATTCGTTAAGAAAATCCGCTACTATTTTAGTGAACGATCTAATATCTTAATAGTAAACTGCATTCATGATTCACAAAATCCTAACCATTTTGTAGCATTGAAAGTGGTTGTCGAAATATGCTATAAATAATGTTATTTAATACTTGTATTGGCATTTGGAAATGTTATGGGACTTGACGAAACTAAATGAAGATTGAAGAGATTGGCTGAGGTCGCAAGATTTCGAATAATTAGATGCCCGCAAAATTAGACGTGCACGTGCCGTATACCTATTGCGCAACAACTCTACTGAAATTACTTAGATTTTGGCGAAATTCTACTGTTGCTGATATACTCACAAAATTTGTAAAGATGTTGAGCACCTCGTCGTGTATACCCATTACCCACGACCACCTTCACAACAATGGTTTCTAGCGGACACATGATAAAAACGAGACGCCAGATGCACTTGCACAAATCTGGCACAAGCTGTCACCATCTCTTTGAGTAATGTTTCAGAATCCAATGTAATTGCTCGGCCCGCGCTTCGCGACAACAGCTGCGCTCGGTCACAAAACCTTTGAAGTCCCCGCAAATGTGAATGGGTCTGACATGTCATTTATTTACGCCTCTGCAGAAATAAGTTATACCTATTAAGAATCGCCAGACTCATATGTTTTAACTTCCACCCTTTTTTGGTATGTAAGGAATATTTTTAATCTTCTTTTGGTTTACTTATACGTCTTTTAGGTGCGCCAAAATATGTGAAGTTAAGCAATTTATCCGTCTTTAACTCTTTACTAATCCAATTATCTACTTCCATACTTTAAATATGCCGATACCGTGTCTGTTTTTCTCCCTTTTCACGGCTCTACCGCGCGGGACTTAAATTAACTGTCAAGGACAAAGGTGAAGGATCCTGCCCGAAAAAACTTGCAGTCGGAGTTAAAGCTATTAGGTACAATAGTTTGATTTTTGATCAATAATAAATGCAATTATTAAAAAGCGAAACAACAAAATATACCACCGTAAAAAATTAATCAACTAAAAAAAGGTACATTCTTTACTGATCACGCGATATCAGATTTCGTGTGTGCACGCAGCGTTCAAAATCAAATCGGCGAAAAAATTTAGTTATTGCTTATTTTGTATAAAGAAACCATCGGAATCAGCATGATAGATGAAGAGGTGTTACATGCCCATCTCATTTTTAGTTGAGTACATTCAGTGAACTTTTTTATATATACTTACTTAACTAGAGGTACATTCGATTTGCATATTGGAAGTACAAATTTTGATTACAAATTAGAATAGATATTCAATATTATTGCAGCAGAAGTAAAGGTTTTTCTTTTTTTTCTATGCTTGATATAATTATTAGTAAAAGAAAAGAAAAACTTATCAAATTGTATCTTATTTACGAGCAAATAGAATGAACGGCTTCACTACTCGGAAAATAGAATACCTAGCATTAAGATGTAGCCTGTAGGCTAAAGAAATAAATAGAGTATGAACTACTGTGATAAATATACGGAGCGCAGTTGTAAAGAATCTGTATCAACATTCAACAAGCACGGATTTGTTTATTGAACGAACGGTCCTCTGGCTACGGGGCCTGGAGAGCCAACAATGTAAGCAGGCATTGTGTAGGTCTTAAAGATTATACCAAATATATACTATATATAAGATGTACCAAATATACTGAAACTAATTTAAAACCGTCTAAGTAGAGCTTCACTAATAATATGTTTACTAGCGGACGCCCGCGACTTCGTCCGCGTTACATAAGTTTTTTAATTCCCACAGGCACTCGTTACTTTTCCGGTATAAAAAGAAGCCTATGTCACTCTCCAGGTATTCAACTATACCCAATACCCATGCAAAAAATCACGCCGATCCGTTGCTCTGTTGCGGTGTGATTGACGGACAAACTCCCTATTTGACTTTCTTGGGGATAGAAATTTTATAAATTGTGAAATCCGTATTTCATCCTTTTTAACCTGAAGCCCAAATACCAAGTTTCATGGCTATAGCTTGAAAAACGACGGATTTTCATAAAACTTTCAACCCCTATTTAATCCCTTTGGGGGTGGATTTTTAAAAATTGTTACACACGTCCTTCTTATTTTTTTACCGAAAACCAAAATACCAAGTTTCGTAGATATAACTTGAAAAATAACTTGTAAAATAAAAGACTTTCATACAAACTTTCACCCCCTATTTCAGCCCTTTGGGGGTAGAATTTTCAAAAATGGCGAAACACGTATTTCTTCATTTTGAACCGGTAGCTCAAATACCAAATTTCATGGATATAACTTGAAAAATGACGGACTTTCATACAAACTTTCAACCCCTATTTTACCCCTTTGGGGGTGGAATTTCGAAAAATCCTTTCTTAGTGGATATTTACTCTTTACAAAGAACACACCCTCTAAATTTCATGTCTCTAGGACCAGCGGTTTAGGCTGTGCGTTGATATATAAGTCAGTCAGTCAGTCAGGACTTTGAATTTTATATATGTAGATTCATGATGCTTGAAATTATGAACACCGAGAATTAAGCGATTTACGAAAATCGCAAAACACAAAGCTCAACCGAAATGCGGAGAAAAATTAGAATGATTTATGATAGTAATTATAAAAAGTTACAAGTATTGTCTATGCTTAATAACAATAAGCAAATTGCTAAAATCAGACAGATTCTAAATAATAGATTGAAATATAATACATGTAGTTAATTTTATGATCAATTTAAGAAATCTGCCAGAGGAGCTTTATTTTCAATACTGAAATTTCCTCCGCCGACATTTTATATTTCCTTTTACACATTTTTCCTTATCTTTATTGTTAAATTAAGTATCCATTGCCTTTGAGTTTATCATCTATCCGTTTTATTAATTGGCTCTATTTTTATCACTTTGGTGTATTTAAAGCCAATGCATTATAGGCCCAACGCCATATACCTACTCGAGAATTATTACTTAGTTATACCTAACGTGGGAACTGGGAACAACAAACACATGCAGAATTACGCACTGACGTAACATTACAGTTCACCAACCAAAATAATATTATTGTTAATCGCAGATATACCTCTAAACAATACACCTTTAATGTACAATACAACGATAAATATTAAATACTTAAATATTTTATATTTTAAATCGATAAATAATTCAAGAAGACGATAAGTCAGAACCCGTTTAAATGATAGAATATCTAAATATACGATTATGTATTATTTGTAATTTTCATTCGTCAATTAGTCAACAATGTTATTAAAACATATTCTATCATATCCAATTTATAGTCCACGAGTAAGATAAAACCTACAGAATAGATAGATAATAATTGTAAGACCCCATTTATCCCCGCCAATCGGACGATGTTGGTTCTTTATTTACATTCAGATTTTAGACGTACCTACTGGAATTGATAGCGATATAATAACTAAAAGGAACGTTTAGTATGGCTGTGTCTCATATTATTTTCCTAATCATTTCAGCCTGAAAAAATTTTCTCATTTTGACCCCCATAAGACTCAGCGGAGGTACCTCTGTAGGTTCAGCATCAGCAATTTCTGAATTAAACGGTTGTGAGTTGTGACTGCTCTTATGTTTTTCTTATTTGATATAACTTAACCTAATTATTTTATCAATTAAAGTTATCCTGGGGAGTGAAGACTCTGACATTGAAGACTAAAGACATTTTATAGCAACTCCTAGTTGCTACTTGGTTACGGCTTGCGCAGTCTTGCCATACAAAACTGTCATCTTGACAGGCACTGTATTGCGCAATCGCCGCTGTCAACATGGCAGTTTTGTGTTGGGATTTGGAATTGCGTTACGGAGCATGCATGGAAGTAATGGTATATAATACTTACATATAACTATATATACGGTACAGCGAGGGTACGTACAACCCTTACCCCATGCAAATGGGAGAGTCACTAAATGTCACTATGAAATCACCCTGCTGTAGTCTATTAATGCATATTATATATGTCACCGTAAGATTGTAAAAACCGTTAGATTATAATCTAACTCGCGAAATTGTAAACTGTCGAATGATTACAATATAACGGATTATTTTTCGGTAGATTGTAATCTGTTAGGTTTATTAACTCGGGCCGGGCACTCCTTGATAATTTATGTCGAACCCTAACCTACAAGAAAGGGACAAGAAAACGTAAATACAATGAATATTTCTAAAATTGACACTTAAAACATTGAACGGTTCACAATCTTTCGACTGTTTACAATCTATCGAAAAAAAGCGTTAGATTACAATCTTACTGTTTTTAGGTACAATCTTACGGTGACATATAGGCTCGAAACACAGGCTCGAAACTATTTCGATTAGTCATTGGCTATATTATTTGGGGTGCTAGTTGGAAATTTTTACTTACTTTAAGACAGTTGGAACATATTAAAATCTGGTGTAAATGAGGCTTAACGTACTTATTATAATTTATGAGCATAAGTGCATATAATTACGATATAAGCGAGATGTAGAGGCAGACACGTGGCAAACACACGCCCCACACAACAAACTGTATACATATTATTATCTAGCGAGGTTACAAGCTAACAAGCAAGGCTTGTGAATCACTGAGTCCAGGACCACGTCAAAGAGCAAAAGATAAGTGGAATGTAGTCACCATTGATAAGACTATTCATAGATCTACAATGGATCTGTTCAAATAAAGCTTGGACATATCACGTGTATTCTTAGAAAATTATGGCTGCTTTTTGTATAAGAAACTACTGACTTTCAGTGGTCCCTACGTCTCACCAGAATTCTAAATTCTGTAAATGTTCTTTGTATGTATAGGATGACAGTTGTGGATGTTGACAGCATATGACTAAAGAGTTCCGTGCGGGCTTGTCCTCAATAAAACAGACTTTAAACGAAAGAAAGCTGAAAGACTTCTTGTAAAAATCGTGTTTTTTGTAATGCTTCTCGGTAGAATTCATATAAGAATTTGAAAAAATCTATATCGTTATCCGCTGCGCCTAAAATTATCAACCCAGGGTCAAGCCTACATTGGTAATTTTGAAATAGATAGCTCCATTTATTTCAGCCTATTATATTAGGTACTTTGGTGTGTTTTGTGTTTCAAAAGATATTTGTATAATAGCATCACAACATAATATAATATGTGAATCATCGACCTTTTACATAATACCGGATTATTAAATACCAGTGAAAGGTTTGCTACTCGCGGTATTCCATAATCTATAATAGTTATACTGGTCTTTAGACTTAGACCGTATTTTAGACATAACATATTTGAAACCTTTTAAAAGAAGTTTCTTTAGAATTACAGAATTGAAATCAAAAGACCAATGAGAAAAGGAGAGTCTTTAATTTTATTGATAAAAAAATAAAAAGTGTTTTTTCCTGATGTTTTCAAGTTTTGGTTTTTTTTAAATTTATAATATGATAAGTGTAAGTTTGATTCTTTCAGACCACAGAATAATTTTCGCAAGAAAACCCAATACACGATCAGACGAGAGAGAGAGTGGGAGTGCGAATGCTTTTATCCAGGTACGGGAATGATAAAAAAAAGAAAATACCTATTTCCCGGATCCATTTAGTACATTATACCTCAATGATCCATATAGCCGATAGTTTATTCATATTAAAAGAAAATGCCTACTATTTCACTAGCATTGAATTTTTGTTTTAATGCGAATGACATGTGACAACAAAACAACAACATAATACATATTACTCATTAGGGATTTTGCTGGGTGTATCTAGTGCACCTTTCGCATACAAGTTTACATTCACTAAGTAAATATTTATATTATTAGAGGTATTTCCACAGTTATCAGGCTAAGCTAAGTACGGTGGCCCAATCGGCTCTATATTCGATCGTGTAGTAAAATAGGTCTTATTTCATGCACATTAAAAGTTACCTAATTTATACTTTGATTTGTTGTTGAGTATACATCGATTACATTCCATACTTGTTTTAAGTTCTAGCTGGTCTGCGCGGTTGAAGGTTTTTTTTAAATTCCCGGGAAAACTCTTTAATTTCCAGGATAAAAAGTATATATCTATCTCCATCTATGTAATCTTTAAACTATTACAAGTATTCTGGGTGTGTGTGATTTGACCACTTTCTACGTCACTTTTATTATCTTCGAGGATAGTTATATTATAAGGTAGGTTAACCTTTCTTAATTCTGAATCACGACGTGTTTGTAACAGATGTTGGATCAAATTCAAATATTTTAAGAGTCTTTATATTTGTTGTAGCTATGCTATGATTCTCCCTCAAAATTTTTCTGGAATCTGCAGTAGGATGTCACTTGCCAGCAGGGTGACCCACTTGGTCCCGCCCTATTCAGTCGGGCGATGAATCCATCACTTGAAGCCTAATTCATAATTTAAATGATGATGATTGCTCTCTAGGAGGAGATATTGTGTCGGCTGTAAAGATTTATCTAATTCTTCGATACCATGTTTGATGATGAGCTTTCGCTAAATTATAATATATAGACTACGTTACCATATTTAGACCAGAGGCATTGTGTACACAACCATGTTGTCTGCATACATACCTGTAAATTACAAACAAAACATAAATAAATCATGAAATAAATGGATAGTAATTGAAATGATTTGTTTTTAACGATTAAGATGATATAAATTTTACATAAGCGGTAAGCCGATCGAAATTGTGATAGTATTATGTAATCCATCGTTCTTAAATTATGTCATAATTATCCCCCATTTGCACAAAGATGCACTTTAGTTTAGTTCGTATTCATAGTTACTAATGATACTTATACATTCGGCTACATCTCAGATTAACGACGTGGTGAAAGTCAGCGTGATTTATCATAGTTCCCAATGTAATAGTGATGTAACTAGAATCATTACCAATGACTAAGGCGAATGATACACTGCAAACGTGCAGCGCAGCGGGGAGATATTAACAGCCACAAAGAATTGTCCGCACGGATAAGTCGCTCTTTCGCGCAAATACGCTACCATCGCAAATACGCAAATACCATCGTAATTTGATAAGTAATTGTGACACTGTACTACAGTAAACAGTAGTACAGTGTCACAATTACTTCTGTAGTTCTATGATTGGATTCCTCAGTACTGGCTAGAATGATCAACTGCAAGAGACTGCTAACCTAACCTAATCATTATTTACACGCAAAGTATACGGAATCATTTCAATGGCAAATAGGGCGTCATCGACTTTTTGCGGTTGATACCTTAACATCAATCAGAATAGATGTGTATGCGAAAAGCCGAACTCTTAAAAAAGGCTTACTCGACCGCCCATGAGAATATGCATAGTGCAAGAAAGTACAAGGAAATCAGCTGTCAGAGAGAAATTGAAAGCATGCACTAGTGCAGTGACAACCACGACCGCTCTGTCAGAACGTCAGTAAAGAGGTTGTAACAAGATTTACAGATAAAGAAGCGAAATAATATTTTCATCCCACCATCTCGGAAAGAGTATTTTTAATCTTCGATATCTGAATGCAAAAGCCGTTATTATCCTCTTGAGGATAAAGTAAATTGAATTTAGAACATCGTGGCACGTTAGTAAGTATCACTCGTCTATGAAGTTTGTGAATTCAAAACATCATTAAAACCTATTTACTTCTACCTCTATGGTGCCGAATTTCCATACAACCTTTTTTAATTTGTTAAAAACTCACACTCGTAACCTACTTGGTGTACTTTTTTAATTTGCTTTGCGCGCACCATTTTCTTTCACGTCATGTCATTTCCTCGCTGAGGTGGGATGAAAAATTACGTGTTGCACTCGAGTGAAAAGATTTTTTACCTCGTGCTCTTTTGATTCCCTCGCTGACGGTCTTCAAAATTGAGCACGCGGTTAAAAATCAACTTTTCACTCTTGTATAACAAATAACTATTTCAATCTTGTTGGTTTACTTGGTCGTCCACCGCTGCGGCAGGCGGTGCCGTGTACTATCCGCCTTACGATGAAATGGGCTCCTCTGAGATGAAGTAATGCACGAACCCAGTGTACTTTAATAAAAGCGACGCCATTGTGTTGTTTGCATTCATGTAACAGCCATTCTCAGAATTGTTATGCCTACACAGATTAAGAGCAACAGCCGACTGGCATCAAATGAATTGCTACTGTTTTAGCTACATCAGATAGGTACAGCGAATATGACTGCACACATTTTGACAATTCATACCCAGTGACTTTGCCTTCTTGTGCAGTGTGCACAATTGATTGAATAATCAATCCTATATGTTTCAACATGACATGTATATGTGACAATTCGGTTATCCCATCATTAATTCCTGAGGAAGCAACAATCACTTTAAGACTAAAACTGTCAACTTAATTAAGGAAGTAAGTATGTCGCGTCCTTTCTTAGCAAGTTTGTACTCAGTTGGCGTTCCACTCTACTCAGCTGGCCACTGAAAGCTACTCAGTGGCAAGTACCCACTTAAAACTGGTTGCTGAATTTTGGCGTGAAAGACAATTCAGTATTTTCCAATACAGTGTTTCCCCGGACTTTTTAAGTTAGAAGTAGGTACACCGAGGTATTTTCTACTGCCTATATATAAAAGCACTGCTATGCAGGCAGCGTTCAATAATAAATAATTGTTGAACTAAATTATTATTATTATCAGATAATAGTTCAAAAACTATTAAATGTAAAACTTTTCTTCATAAATCTTTGGTTTCTCACTGCCACCAGTGAGCACAGACCATTGGTTGTATGGTCTGTGCTCACTGCCATGAATGGGGTTTCTTCCATTAGTGCAATATCAATCTACTATGGAATACGATATTTCCCAGATGTTTTTACAATGAGATCTCGTCTAATGCGTTGGCTGACCTACATTCAGTCCATAGCCTTTTAGCCTCCACTCAGAAACGGTTTTGCTATACCTACTACCTTCTAAAATATTTCATTCAACATTTCAACCAGAGATTTATATATAGTGTAGGTATATACTTGTCTATTTCTATTAAATCATCTATTTTATACCACTCACAATTCATAATATGCACACTATTTCTATTCGGCTTACCTAGTTCAGTGGTTTATGAAATTTAATGTCTATTTTTTACATTCAGTGAATCTGATTTACCGATATATGAATGAAATATGGAATCTTACTTCATTCATATATCGGTATAAACCTCGGTCCACGTATGATACCTATACTAGCTGATGCCCGCGTACGAAATCACGGGCATCAGCTAGTATATCATATTATGCATAAGCGGAAAATGCCTCTCGCGTTTTATTATACCTAACAAACAACAAACTAGCGGAACATGTGAACTATTATCATAAAAATGCACTTCCATGAACAGCTCTTAACGTATCTAATAATTAATTATTGTTTAGCTGTGTAAGTCATAATCATGTTAACATATTAAAATATTATGATTTTGCTCATGCTTTATCTCGCTTTTGTATTATCACATGATCCTTCTGCGTGCATCATATTTTATACGGAATGACCTTCCTCGGGTGGTTCATCAACTTAACAATAAATAATCTTTCAGTAAGTATTCCAATTTCCTTCCTGTACACCCACTGTCCGATAATTTTATGCTTTGCATCCTGTATTTGTTAACTGGAAGAGTTCGCTTTTTCGCACGTTAAAATTACATTTGTTTAATCTTGTTGAAAAATGAATAATTCTTCACTCTCCAATACTGTGCACATTCATTGACATAGATACTACACTATATACTTACTCATTTTAGCGCCTTGGTTATCCATTTATCCCATTTTCCAATGTATAAAACCATAGACATAGAATTTTTTCGCTATTTACAAAACTATCATTGATCTATTCACTGAAGTATTGGTTGATGAATACCTCTACGTTTTTTAGGCGATCGCCTAAAAAGTGCCTAAAAACGCCTACGACATATCGATCGCCTCTCTTCACATCAGACTTCAGGTATACCACTTGTTACACTATCTATCACTCTTGCAAAAGAAGATTCTGTATATGTTTATAGCTTATTAATCGAGTTACTTTTATCGATAAATAATGGCTACATTAAAATTTTGGATTTATGATGGGAGATCGTCGATACGATAATTAAGTAAATTCGTCCATCATTTTCATGTATATTATTAGATTAGTTATTATTAATTCTGATATCATACTTTTTGTTGTCGAATAAAGTCCTTAGTTTTTGCACACTTCTTACATTTTCATTACGAAGACGTGGTAGAGTCAGACTCAGACCTATATCTTATATCTTCTCTTAATTTATATCTTCTTATATATCTATATATTCTCTATAATTTTCATCCAAGTATTGATTGTTAATACCGTTAAGTCTTTCAAATTCTTGAACGGTAGGTATTTCTATTTCTAACATTATTAAAGTTTTTTTTGTAAAAATCAATACAAAATCCACACTATCACGCTAAGTCCACAGACTTACATGAGTAGGTAGGTTACTAGGTACCTATACGTAATGCTTAAAACAATAATCCAATTTTAGACAACAATCCAGTTTTGGTAAACGAGTATAATCGCCTCTATTCTGAGATAATCGCATTCTGATTTAACAAACCTTTATCTTTAGCGTATAAATTAAATGAAAAACCCCTTTTAAATTTTAAGAAAAAGTGTGTGTTGTACAATTCACACACACACACACGGCAGAAGTGTGTTTTCAGAAAAGTAACCTACGAGAGGATGAGTTAGATATAACTTGTATTCTATCTCATTCTCTCGCAGGCTAAGTCCTATTCATGAATATGTTTGTCTCTTTTTGGTGTTTCATCGAACTTTCAAATCACAACGATTCTAAAGAAGTTACACTTTAAAAAAAATGAAATTTACAAACGGTAGGTACTTAAGTATAATGGTAAAGATTTATTTCATTAAAAAAAATACTAACTATCTAGCCTAGAAAACCAATGTGAATCATATCACAAATATTTAACTACAGATCTGCAGCAGCTACAGGCTACAGCAGGTGCAAGCGCCTTGATATATCAAGAGACCATTATAATACGGATCAATATTGCCTACGCAACATCCTGTAATAATGTGTAATAGCAGGCGGTCTATTTTATAACCAGAACCTATCGAAATATTGTTCGGAGAATTGTTTGTTATGGAGCATTGCCAACTGGTTAAGATATTTGCCGATGTGAAGTGATAACGGAATCGGGTAGCATAATCAAACCGGCTTATCTTCTACTGATAAGCGCTGGATTGCGTGCTTGTCTCGATGCCCGAAACCGTTGCAATTTTTTATAATCAAAGAAAAATTATAGGTCATCTACAACACCTTGTATCATTCGTTGCTTCTCTATGCCCTTAATACTAATAACCAACTAAGAAAAAGTCTTTAGCAACGCGTTAAACATTGTTATTTCACATAAAATTGATTTCCAAATTTGAATCAGAATCAGGTCAACACAGGTCCATTATGGATTTCAATCAATCGAATCATTTATTCAATATAGGTACACTGTAGACGTATTGTACCTACTTATTGACGTTAAAAATTACTTACGTATAAAACATGATGGTGATAATCGCTTACGGTATCTTAAAACTAAAGCTACGAGGGATTTTGGCGTTCAACTTGGTTCGGCTGCTGGTCAACGAACTCAATAGATGGCAAGTTTCTAGTAGTAAGTAATTCAATTATGACAATATTTATTACGTAACTAAAGTCATCCGGTTTCACCTTGGAGGGTTTCACTGGTCAAATCGTATGACGTATCTCATTATGGCCCGAAATAAATGTTTCTCAAAACCAACAAGCAACGCTACTAAACAAAAATAAAATTATTAAATTATGCAGATCATTCTGCCAACGGTTGACGTTTATACGAAGGGCATGCAAGTATGGCTTCACTTAGGGAAACCGTAGTCCATGTCTGATAAACAGTAGTAATGAAAAAAAAACCCAGTAGATTTCAATCTTTACAGTACACAAATACATATAGGTAATGTGGGATGTTAGATCGATAGGCACGAAGCAATCGCTAATACGTAGGAGTTGGTACTAGTAACTAGAGCAAGAGGAATGACCTACGGTGATCCATTTCTGAACACTGTGCAGGTGTAACCCAAGTAACATGTACCGACCTACCAGGTTATAATTTTAGCACATGCGTAACTTTTGGCGGCTCTGCGCTAACTAATTCATTCCTAGGCGGAGTGCAGGCATTATTCAAGAATGTAATTTCAAACTGTCTCCGAGAGCAGTTTCAGCGAAATGATAGTTGGATTTTTTCCCAGCTCGGCCATATTTTTGTAAAGCAGTTATGACTATGAGTTACTGCATTATTTATGTGATGCAAGATTATCTGCGCTAAACCCTAGTTCGTTACATAAATGTGTACCAGTTCAGACTTTTACATACGGACAGAATATTAGGTTTGGTATGATCAACCATAAGTTCTTGATATTGATTTAAGATTGGCCTCACAGGCTATTATCAGTCACTACTACTAGACAATCTCGCATTGTAAAGTCGACATATCCTGAAGATGCTCCGGTGTCGGGGCGAAACGTGCGTCGAGAATAGTATAAAAGTCTTGTGTGGTGGTGCATGTGGGTGGTGGTGGCATTGCTTGCTTGGGAACTTAGCTTTCTTGCTTGGTTGGGAAGGTAATCGGTGCTTCACTTGTTACTACATGCTTGACCATACAGAATTTTTTCTGTTGGCGGATTATAGCAAAATAATTGTAATCTTTTCTTGCTATTATCAGTCACCTAAACGTCTCTCCCCTCTCTAGCAGCCGTGTCATCTAAGATGCCTAAGAGTCCTTGGCAGTTAAGAGCTGTTCAAATTCTTCCATTCAGACGACTGTGGCCTGAACCCCGTTGTCTGTATCATGTCCGTTTTGGAGCATTTATGAACAAGGAAAGAGAAGGATTTACGTTGTATGATTTCGCCACAGAATATAATATAATTACTATAGCAATACGTTCGCAGACAACTGACCTATGTATGAGTACTTATTCTAATAAGATTAAGATAAAGGTCTCATGCCTCGTCAAACAATTCGTTTTTGCAACTGCATAACAAGATGTAGGTAATTTGCGTTCGCACATAGTTAAATGTACGTACTTGGAGAAAGTGGCGTGTGGCGGTGGAGACTGGAGAGATCGCAAACATCTTGTCACTGACTCGATGACAATCATTAGCGACGGTCGGCATTCGGCTTAGTAGTTACTAATAACCATTACAAGTGAGAAACCTGCAGCCGAGACCACAGAATCGGCACCAATTGAAATTATTACTGTCACATCTCGGTGCGTGCGTTTTCATACCCACGCTAGCGTGAATTACGAAATGTTTATTGCTTTATTGCACATGCCAACTTATTTGGGCTGTTAAAATAGTCATATCGTATAATTGTGAAAGATTTATTGAATGTTACTGCCTGTGTGCTAAATGGAACGAAGGCCAGCAGATATCCATGCGAGCGGCAAAGAGAATGATTGAAATGAAGTTGCGTCCTAAGCAGTATAGGCACAATCTGTGATACCTAAAATTACCCGGTCCAAATAGGATTAAGGATACCTTGACAGCTTCTAATTACTTCAAAAGCTCAATCTCAAAGACAATAATGTTTGTACATCCTATTAGCAAACTGGTTGGAAAAGTCAAAGGCCCTGAGTTGGTCTCGAAGGCATTGGAATTGGAATAAGCGAGATAAAAATTATGAAGTCGATTGTAATTTGTAGTCTGATGGTTCTACTGTTTCTCAGTGAAGTTTTTGACTCGATAAGTAAATCTAACGATGACATAATGCTGAAATATAAAATTGTCGTTATCGTCATGCGTTCATGACTGTAACTAATTTTGGCTGCCCTAAAATACCTATTGCCGACGATAGGCCCTGATCTAAATCCATCACAGTTTAGTATATAGATAGTAACAATGAAACATGTACTGGTAGTGGAACAGGTCGTGGCGTATCATTTACGGCAAATTATATCTATGAACGTGCCACGAAGTCGCCTGAATTATTCGCCAACTCAACGAGGAAAATCTTCCGACATCCTGCTCGTTGCAATGAATGCATAGGTATTTTAGAGCCAAAGCACACACTATACGTACTTTAAGCATCAGCGATCACCGACTTTGCTACTTCATCACGTTGAACTTTGTCTTCAAAGCTCGGTGCTTTAACGACTTACTGCGGTCTGCGGTCAATTGTCATATCAAAATTGCGTGTGCTACAAATATCTTCGGTTTTCTTTGATGTTCATAAGTTCAACCGCACCTGCTTGCTTCCGAAAAACGATATAGTACCTACCTAAATAGTCTGTGAAAGCGATCAAATCTCCCGTTGCCGATGCTAATATCGTGTGTACTCCTGCCCTTACTGTGTATTAAAATGTTCAATGTTTATTGGCTAATACATGCTGCATGCAATAAATCGTTGATGATGCAGATGTGGCGAACTCGTGTGTAGGTACCTAATGACGACTGTGGTCTGTGAGCGTGCTCAGTAACAAGGTTTCCCAGATTATAGATATTACAATGAAGTTCCGAACTTAGTTTAACGCCTTGAACTTGAACCAACTTTGTAGAGCTGGTGCCTATATTTTAATTTTTAACCTACCCAATTTTTTTTAACCACTACAAGTTAGCCCTTGACTGCGATCACACCTGATGGTAAGTGAAGATTCAAGATGCAGTCTAAGATGGTAGCGGGCTAATCTGTTAGGGGCATGCCAGTTAAGTATATTAAACCCATACCCCTATTCGGTTTCTGCACGGCATCGTACCGGAACGCTAAATCGCTTGGCGGCACGTCTTTGCCGGTAGGGTGGTAACTAGCCACGGCCGAAGCCTCCCACCAGGCCGGACCAGGGAACATTAAGAAATTATAAATTCCCAAATTGACCCTGCCGGGGATCGAACCCGGGACCTCCGCACGTTAAGACAACAGCGCTACACAGTGCGCCACGGAGGTCGTCAACAATTTTAAACCTATTTATATACGTTACTATAGGTCGCCCGCGACTTCGTCCGCGTACAATTGTTGATTTCCTAGGTATGAGATTATGAAATTTTCCCGCTGCAAACAGCCTATCTATAGAGGCTTTATATAGCTTATGCAGGTTTTTAGGGTTCCGTACCCAAAGGGTAAAAACGGGACCCTATTACTAAGACTCCGCTGTCTGTCTGTCTGTCTGTCTGTCTGTCTGTCTGTCTCCAGGCTGTATCTCATAGACCGTGATAGCTAGAAAGCTGAAATTTTCACAAATGATGTATTTCCGTTGCCGCTATAACAACAAATACTAAAAATTAAAAAAATATATAATATATTAAGGGGGGTCCCCATACAATAAACGTGTTTTTTTCGTATTTTTTTGCTCAATATTAAAAACGGTAACAGATAGACGGTTCAAATTTTCACAGAATATTAACTTGTATATTACCTTTCAAAATAAATAATTAAATATCAATAAAGTAAATATTACAGAGGGGCTCCCATACAACAAACGTAATTTTTTGATATTAACAGTAAACCTCTACAAACAAAGTTAGTTTTGCGGTTCATTAACAAAGGTAATTATACCTACTTCTTGAGTACGGAACCCTCGGTGCGCGAGTCCGACTCGCACTTGGCCGGTTTTTTTATTATTTAAAACTGATAACTTAAATGCAGATTTTCATGTCTATATACTTCAAAGTCATAAAATTTGTATGTAACCTTTCACCCCCATTTCACCCCTTTTGGGGTGGATTTTCGTAAAATTGCTTATAAAGCTTATAACCTAAATCCCGATTTTCAAGTCTCTAACTTCAGAAACATAGGACTTTCATACCAACTTACAATTCACCCTCTGTGGGGTAGATTTTCCTAAAATTGCTTATACAGTTTATTATAACTTAAAACTAATTACCTAAATCCCGATTTTTAAGTCTCTTACTTCAAAAACTTGGAACCCTTATGTAAGCTTCCAACCCCAATTTCACCCCTATTGGGGTATATTTTCGTAAAATTGCTTATACAGGTTTTTATTATTTATAACTAATAACTTAACTGCCAATTTTAATGTCTCTAACTTCAAAAACAAAGGTTTTTCATACAAACTTCCTACCCCTATTTTAACCCCTTAGGGGTAGATTTTCTCAAAACCCTTTCTTAGCTGGCGTCTACACCATAGAAGGAATCTACCTTCCTTTAAAGTCTGTACGCTTTATAGTTCCTGAGATATCGTGATTAGTCAGTGAGTGAGTGAGTGAGTGAGTGAGTGAGTGAGTGGTATTTCGCTTTTATATATATAGATAGAAGAAGATAGATAGAAGAAGAAGATAGAAGATAGATAGAAGATAAACCCTAACAAATATTAAATTAGATTACTTTACGGTTAGCTCCACGCTTTGAATGTACTAGTAGGTAGGTGTACCCTGTACCTAGTAGCAAGACCTAACAAAATATATCGAATTTTGCAGTAGGTAATTTATTGGACAAGCCACTAGCCAGTAGTAAATGGATAGTAAATATGGGACAACTAAACCAATGAACTAAATTGCATACATATTACATATTATTCACCATACATAATATTCACTGAGGCCTAGATATAATATTTATACAGTTCGATCGTTTAGCGTTTGTTCTAAATTTAAATAAATAATTAATCCATACTAATATTATAAATGCGTCAGTGTGTCTGTCTGTCTGTCTGCTACGCTTTCACGGTCCATCTGTTCAACCGATTTTAATAAAATTTGGTAGAGATAGGTTGTATCCAGGGGAAGGACATAGGCTACTTTTTATCACGGAAAATTAAAGAGTTCCCGCGGGAATCAAAAATCCTTAATCCACGCGGACGAAGTCGCGGGCATCATCTAGTATTACAATAAACCAAGAATTATTATTTATTTATATGTACCTACACACTTAATTTATTAGGTAATATTTAATATTTATTATTGATATTTAGTACCTAGTGCGATTCGCGAGGCAGCGCCCGCGGGCCGTGCGGTCAACGCTCGCGAAGTCGCCTGGTAGGCCCCACGCATCCACTATGTGGTGCGAAAATAATGCACAGCTACCCACAGCCCACTTCACCGCTATGCTTGTTTTGGTAATATTTTCTTATAATATGACCAATTACACATGCATACACAGACGAGCCAACCTCCAGCTCGGTACTTTACCGTACCATGTCTTAAGTCTAAGCAAAGTCAAAGTTCGCTCTATAGATCTCACACTTTAGTCTATACACCTAGCGGTCCTATCGCCACAGCACACTGCACAACCACTTGCTATTAGTAGTCTTTGCTGTTGTCAAATTGTACCTACTGTAAATATTTATATCGATCGTTTTTATGAATAAGTTAATAATAATTATTGTTGATGTGCTGTTAGGTATTATCGTGATCATCATCTCGAAAGGACCTTACGTACCTACCGTACTACTTAACATTGACATAGGTCTGGTAAATTTTCAATAATCACTAATTGATCGCACATAATATTTTACAGGTTTTTTTTTTTGATATTCCGTATATGAAATATTTCATACCGTATATTATATTATGTGCAGTTCCATTATTTATAACCTAAGTACCTAATTACTATATAAATGTCCATATGGACAAAGTGAGCTAAGCTACTGCTACAACAAATACAATATTACAGTATTAAACTTACTTACCTACTACGTGTTAATAATTCTTTTGTTCTTTTTGCTTTTTTTTCAATTTCATACAAATTAACTTTGTATTTTTCATTTTTTGTGGCATATAGGTATACTCATTATACCTATACCTATCCATGCTTTTTCCCCCTTTTTTCCTATATACTAATAATACTATACACTAATATTTTATAGTAATACTATACACTAATATTTTATAATATTTTATTTTGATGACATACGGTTGCGAGACTTGGTCGCTAACTATGGGCCTCATAAGAAAGCTCAGGGACACTCAGCGGGCGATGGAGAGAGCAATGCTCGGGGTTTCTTTGCGCGATCAAATCAGCAATGAGGAGATCCGCAGAAGAACTAAAGTAACCGACATTGCTCGACGTGTTGCGAAGCTGAAGTGGCAATGGGCGGGGCACATAGTTAGAAGAACCGATAGACGTTGGGGTCCCAAAGTGCTGGAGTGGCGACCACGCACGGGAAAGCGCAGCGTTGGCAGACCCCCTACTCGCTGGACAGACGACATCAGGAGAGTCGCAGGGAGCCGCTGGGTCCAGGCGGCGCAAGACCGAGGCGTGTGGAAATCCTTGCAAGAGGCCTATGTCCAGCAGTGGACGTCTATCGGTTGAGGATGATGATGATGATGATGAATATTTTATAGGTAGATAGGCCTAATTTTATTTACCTACTGTTGGTAGAAGCCAACTTGTTGGAACATCTGTAGATGGCATTACGAGAAACTGGCCGCGTGACGCGTCGGCCGTCGCTCAAAAGCCTTTTGTTTTGCCAGTGATTCAAGAAAACGTGGTCATTGTACTGTCACAACTTGAGACAAAAATTCCATAATTCGAATTTAGCTCAGGTTATCCCTGCCCACTGGCAACACGTACTGTTCGAAGGCTTTGGTCTTCAGGCACTGAGGAATCTTGGACGAGAAGACATCTCGAAGCTTCCCAAACGCTGCCCAGCCGAGTTGGATTCGGCGGCTCACCTCTTTTTCGAAATTGGACTTACCTAGCTGGACCATGTGTCCCAGGTATTAGTCGTCTACAATTTCGAGTGCAGAGCTCTCAACCATTACTGGGTGGAGCGGAACATGAGCATTAGAGATGATTTTCGTCTAACTCATGTTCATTTTAAGGCCCACCTGTTGGGAAACTCTGCTTAGGTCATTGAGCATTGCATTAAGGTCAAACAGAGTCTCTGCCATGATGACTATATCATCGGCAAACCGAAGGTGAATGATGTACTCGCCATTGATGTTGATGCCAGATCCGTTCCAATCCAAAAGCTTAAAGACGTCCTCCAACGCAGCGGTAAAGAGCTTCGGGGAGATTACATCTCCCTGTCGCACTCCCCGCTGTAGTTGGATTGGCCTCGTAGTCTGGTCCTGTATACGAACTGACGTTGTGGCGTTTTCGTACAAACACTTCAGCACTTGGATACCGGTAGTCTATCCGGCATCTCTGCAGTGACCTCAACACAGCCCAAGTTTCCACCGAATCGAAGGCTTTCTCATAGTCCAAAAACGCTAAGCATAGTGGCCGGTTATACTCTTCAGTCTTCTGTATAATCTGCCGCAGCGTGTGAATATGGTCTATGGTACTAAAGCCTTTTCGGAATCCGGCATGTTCGGGAGGCTGGAAGTCGTCGAACCTACGAGCGAGACGATTCGTTATGACTCTCGAGAACAACTTATAGACATGGCTGAGCAGCGAGATGGGTCTATAATTCTTCAGCAAGGTATTGTCTCCCTTTTTGAAGAACAGAACCACCACGCTCCTGTGCCATGCCTGTGGCGTTAAGCCCTCGTGAATGACGAAATTGAACAATCGCTGAAGGACCTTAAGTATCGGTTTTCCACCCGCTTTCAGGAGTTCTGCTGTGATTCCGTCCTCACCTGTCGCCTTGTTGTTCTTGAGTTGCTTGAGAGCCATACTAATCTCGTAAAGGTTTACGTCCGGGATATCTTCGGTATAGTGTCGGGTCAATTTGGCTCTGGGATCTCTAGCCACATCCTCAACAGGCTTTTGTGTTGTGGTGTATAACTGTCCATAGAACTTCTCCACCTCTCCCAAGATCTCAGGTTTGGATGAGATGAGACTACCATAATCAGTCTTTAGTCGCGTCAGCTGGCTCGCTGGGTGGCTGGCTGGCTGGCTGGCATATTATGTAGCAAATCTTTATTAGTCAATTTTGAGAAGCAATTAAAAAAGGGCCAGCATCGGCAAAGCCTTGTCGCTTTAGGTAGGTACTAGGTAGGTAATATATGTCATTTGATCTTGGTTTATTTTTCAGGCAGGTGTAAAAATAGCACGCATTTGGCTTTTTATCCAAACGTCTTTCACATTTTAGTACCTAGCACATAATATTTAAGTCATAGCAACGAAAAGGCAATAGGTAAAGCTCTAATTTAGGTACCTAGCATTGTTGGCAATGTTAACTTCAGATGCAAGTTGTTTCAAATGTGCTATTTTTATCGGCGTAAATTAAATTAAAATTCTGAGTCATGTGCAATTAGGTACCTATAACAACAAACAACAGCGCGTCCACGTAGCGCAATGCATTGTCGAGTGGAACTATGGTTGTCTGTTATTATGAAGTACATACCTAGACTTACGAGTTACGACTAATTCTAAATTTAATTTACGAAAATTACGCATAATCGTAGCACAATCGTAGCGCAAACGGGTTGCGATGGCGGCGGCGGGCGGCGGGGGCGGAGCAAGGTGCGTTCAACGAACGTCCGCGGCGCGGCGCGGCCCAAGGTCGCCGGTCGCCGCTCGCTCGGTTCTCGTCCGACGACGTATGCCATGTCGCGCCGCCGGTCGCCGTCCGACGCCCGCTCCCGCTATTGCGATTCCACATCTCCATACTGATTACCATTGCATTGCCATTGCTTTTTACTGTACAGTGTTACCTCTACACTTTTGTCCCTTTGGAAATTATTGAAAAGTTAATCCGTAATCTCAGTCATCCAAAACTGTAGGTAGAACAAAGAACTAGTATCCGACCGAAACACGATTTTCAGCCGAAACCGAAACTTAATCCGACTTGTAATTTTTATTGTAAGTAACTAAGTTCCTATACTGAAATCGAGCACATATTTTTTTTACACATACATAGGTATACGAAGAGAGAGGTAACTCGTGTTAATAAATAACAGTAGTAATTGAAGTATGAAACGAAAATACATATTTATTTATGTTATATTATCTCCAAATCATTTAAGTACATAATATGTGCGAAAAAAAAACAATAACGCCGGCTGGTCTAACTCGTGTCACTAACTCATCCGAAGTCGAACGACGCGCGTAGCCGAAGCTTCGGGCGATTTTTGGCCGAAACTGAAACTGTTAAAAGCAACCGCTGAGTTTCTTGCTGACTCTTCACGGTAGGAATGACGATTCAAAATCAATAATAAAAGTTTATTTGAATAAAAGATTGAAGTCGGTAGGTATGTTACCGAAACTAGATTTTAGGCTGAATCTAGTCGAAACTCGAAACCGACCCATTGGTCAATTATTAATTGAATAATTCATTAAGTACTTATAGTAATTTATTAAATATTGTAAGTAGGCATACCTATATGTTTTTAAAAGATAATTGATTCTATTTGTACCTATACAATTATCACAATTTACAACGTAGCAGGTATTGTCAGAGAGACCATCAAAAATGCTAAATATGGATTTAGCATTTCGAACCGGATGTCGTCTAAATGCATTGTGCAACTAGAACTACCTACCTATGCAGTGTCGAAACTCAAGTGAACGCGGGTGATGTAATCTTTTATTAGTGAAATAGGTACCTACGAGTAGGGTTACCCTTTACCAAGGCAAAATTAAAAGTCCTGACAAAAATCTGATTTTTACACGCGTACGAGTGTGACTCAAGGATTTTTACTTAATTAATTATGTACCTCGGCAAGTAGGTACTAACCTAAAAAACTATAATAAGTAATAAGAATTTAATATTTCATTGATTTACTTAATTATAAAAATATCAACAATCCAATTTTTACTGTCCGGCCGGCTAGTTACGTACTTACCCAGAATCCTGACAAAACTAAACTACCTAGAAATACCTGGTAACCCTATCTACGAGAGAGGAAATGATGTAAAAGTGCTAAAATCTAGATCGTGACTAAAGATCTAAGATACCTATTAGCTATTATGTAAATAATTATGTAAACTTACGCGATAACGCAATTTATGTAAATTATTATGGTTATTAACAGTGTCGTTAATTATTTATTTATTTACTGACTTAAGTATAATTAAGTACTTATGGTATAATAATATTTTTATTTTGATAACAAAACATTAGATAGGCATTCTCTATAGAGAAAGTAAACAAAGTAAGTATAAATTATATGACATCGACCGCATTTGCGCAGCAGATTGCAGACAGAAATTTTCCTACCTAGGTATGTTCTTGGTCAAGGGGTACCTACTCAAAGAGGTCCTCCAGTAGCAAAAGTAAAGGTAAAACTGAATCCTAGAGAAATAAATAAGTTATTCACCCTTGTACCGCAAGTCGTAAGTCAAAGACTAATCTCGCCATCCCCTGCGTTTTTTCTTTTTTAACGTAATGACGAGGTAGAGAAATTCCTCGGATATTCGGTTCAACGGCCGCAACGCAGTTGTGATTGCGGCTGTGTGCGTGCGTGTGTACGGGGGCGCATACGCACACTCGCACGGTCGCGCTTCTGCAAACACGACGAAACCGTTAGGTAGGCTCCTATTTCTACGATTTTCCTATTACAAAACAATACCTATCACTATCTAATTCTTAACGTGTGTTTGGGAAAAACTATTAGATATTGTGTAAATCTCATTATCGATTTTACAGAAAATAAATAGCTATACCTACCCAGATACTTGCTTAAGTATTCAAAATTAAAAAAAGTCTCACATCTAGGAAACGAATCCGCGTTTTTCCTAGCAAAAAAGGAAACGAAGTGTCTTACTAAAAATGTTTTTTTTGATATAGTAGGTAGGTATAAAACCTCTACAAGCAAACTTCAAGCAAAGTTCTAATTAAAAATGATTTGGTTTTTGAGACTATACCTAGTTTAAACTATTTGTCTTTTCTCAAGCTACGGATAGCAATAGTGACTTATGATGGAAGTGACGGTGGATGAGTCTGACTCACTTTTGACCGTTTTTTACCATTTTGGTACGAAAAACTACTTTTCTATTAAACCTATGCAACTTGCAAGTCAGGCCATAAGCTACCTACTGAACCACTAAGTATAATTCTCACCTAATTTGCAAACAAGAAAACAGATCGACTCGTACATAGTGTCAAGCACCGAGTAGTAAACCTATTGAGAGCTAATAGGCTAATTTTCGCTTTGAAACACAACTCACCACTTTCTGGCGGGGGACGGGGTAATAATGGGATTTCTTATTGGCTGGCTCAAGATCAACTATACACAGTTATATATGTTACCGCGGCACTTGGGCTGCCCGCTGCGCGACAGAAAATATATCGATAAAGTCTAATAGGTATATATATTACCAGTATTGGAAAATCAATACAAATCATTTTATTCAAACAGCAAAATACCACCATATTATGTATACTTATAGATAACTAGCGGATGCCCGCGACTTCGTCCGCGTGTATTAAGGTTTTTGGTTCTCGCGGAAACTCTTTAATTTTCCGGGATAAAAAGTAGCCTTTGTGTTATTCCAGAATAAAATCTATATCTGTGACAAACTTCATCCAGATCCGTTCAGTAGTTTTTGCGTGAAAGAGTAACAAACATCCATACATCCATACTTACATACGTTTAAAATATTACCTAGTACGGATTATCTGATATGTATAATTTATATGTTTAATTTTTTTTAAATGCCGCATGTATATTCTCGCATCACTTCAAAACGGCTGGACCGATTCTGATGGAAATTTTTGTGTCTTTTAGTCGGACCCGGAATGGTTTATATTCACAATTGAACCCATTAGGGGGCGCTGCAATCGAGTTCTAGGATCTGCCGCGTCTTTCAAAAAACTAAATTTCATACCAAATTTCATCAAAGTCGACTGAAGAGATAAATATTTTTGATTCCCGCGCGAACTCTTGAATTTTCCGGGATAAAAAGCCTATGTCCTTCCCCGGGATACAACCTATCTCTGTGCCAAATTTCAGCCAGATCCGTTCAGCTGTTGGCGCGTGATTGAGTAACAAACATCCATACATCCATACATCCATCCATCCAAACTTTCGCATTTATAATATTTATTTGATGATAATTAATTAATAATAATAATAATATTAGTACGGAGTAATATCAGTTTATTCTTCTTCTATAATGTCCGATTTTTACGAAATTTGGTACAGAGTAGGTTCTATCCCGGGGAAGGACACAGGCTTTTATCCCGGAAAATTAAAAAGTTCCCGCGGGAATCATAAAGTCGCGGGCATTAGCTAGTGTTGATCATAAATTAAAACCATCCATCCATCTGCATTAAAGTTAAAACTAACGGCTGTATCCAAATGCGCTTTATTGAAAAACTAGATGATTCCCGCGACTTCATCCGCGTGGACCAAGTTTTTTCGGTTCCCGCGGGAACTCTTGAATTTCCCGGGATACAACCTACCCTTGTACCAAATTTCATTAAAATCGGTTGAACAGATAAATTTTTTGATTCCCGCGGGAACCTTTGAATTTTCTGGGATAAAAAGTAGCCTATGTTCTTCCCCGGGATACAACTTATCCCTGTACCAAATTTCATCAAAATCGGTTGAACAGATGGGCCGTGAAAGCGTAGCAGACAGACAGACACACTTTCGCGTTTATAATATTAGTATGGATTAGTATGTATACTAAAGAACTTAAGTTTTCAACAGAAACTTTTTAATATTAGTAGTAAACAATCAAATAAATAATAAACCTTTAACCTGCTCTTTTACTTCAGAATTGTTCGGAATTACTAAATAAATTAATGTATTGGCATTCAAATATCGATATAACTTATCGATAGTTGCACAGGTTACACTGGGCAATGCGTGGAAGAGACAGAGATATGTAGAACTACATGTGAAAGACAAAGAAAAACTGAAAGACATTATTTTTATGCGTATTAATGATTTTTATTTATTATTACTTAACTACACTTAATTAGGAAATGCTATCCCATCCTTTGCATAGCTGGAGGTATTGCTTCTCTTTCCACGCCATTTAATGCTGCAAAGAGGCATATTTTTCGTCTTTTTTCTCGATCAATTCCCGAGCACTGTCGAATACGGACTGAGGGCGACTTTAGGCACAAAACTTAGCGTTAGCAGTCATACTGCTAACGTTTGGCTGGTGAGGCGGCCCGCTATGCTCAGTCAACTGGTTGTATGGTCTGTGGTGTCAAGGTAACGCTCCTTACAAAGGTTTGCCAGTCTGTATGGATTCGCTTCCTCATTTGATTAGATGAACAAAGCAAAAAGATTATGGTGTGTGACTTGTGGTTGTAACTTGTGAGTGATTGGTAGGTAGTTAACTAGATAGATAATAAATATTATATTTTATACAAACTTCAATGACGTCCAATCCCGCAAAGTATACCTAGGTATATAAATTAAGTACAAAAGGCAGTGGCATAGATTCGTAAAAGCTTTACTCTGCCCTTATTGAATTAGCTCTAGCTCCATTGCACATTTTTCATTATGACTTGCTAGTAAATAATTAATATTAAATGCCTACTTCAATGATACGGGTGGTCGCTCGTGGCAAAATTCCCATTTAGCTATGACACGAGTAGCAGTAAATGGAATGAGATGAGATATAAGTAACTATCTATTAATAACAATGGTACCGAGAATTAACAGAACTCATTTAAGCTATCTGAAACGAGATTAAAGGTCGGCTGTGATTGTGTAAATTTGACCCGACACCCGGACTCTATACGATAAATATTTTAAATATCTATACGGTAACAAGATACAAAACATTAGAGCTCCGTTTGTTTTCCTCCTCATGTTGAGGACTGGACACACAACTCGCGATGCACGATGGAAACGTTATGAACGTGTCTAATAGCGGATCCTCGATGTTTGTATTTTATACTTAATGCATCACAAGTCACAACACAAATCAAGAAACAGTATTAGGTATTAACACTAGATAGATGCAAGTAAGTGCAGCGATGCTGGCTGAATTTCCTCGGCGACTAACGAGGATGTAGAGCTACAAACTGAGGGATATGTTACGAAAATAAATTAAATGGAAAGCAGATCATGTATCTGAAATAAATAAAATTAAAAGCCAATGAAGCCTGTTCATCTTTCCAGCATAACTAGTTCTTCAATACCATCTCGTTAAAAAAATTATAAAACGATCACAAGTCGTCTTTTTTTTGTAGTCGTAACTCGTAACCTACTGCTGAGTCTGGACTGAGCTGATCACTAAGCTATGACTAAGCTCTTCTATGAGAGGACACAAAATAATATGAGTACATGATTAATTCTAAGCTTTATTTATAGGTATTTTAAGTTGAACAGCGCAACGCCCACACAAGGACGTCAAAGTTAGAAGAAAGAAATCCGCAGGTTGAAGAAAATAAAATGTAGTTAAGCACAGCCTTTTCTATTAAACATAAAGGGAGAGAAAACTATGTGGGAAGAACAACGAGGATCTGAAAAAACCCAGTCTATTATTGGAAACAAAGAGCCTAGGATTAGATAGATCATAGAATAGTTAGTTTGATATGGAACGCCATTAGGTAATAACGTCAGAAAGGGGTCTGCAATAAGATGCGATGGCATAAAGTGACTTCCACAGAGCTGTCACAAATCACAATACTAACTTCACTCAGGTGGCTCAGGATAGGTATTAGGTACTATTTGACATAATTATAACCAAGTAAAGAAAGGCTTGTTTTCATACAAATAAAAACTGTGGAGTGTGGACTGTGGTTTATTCTGTATCCATAACGGTGGATTTACCTATTGTATTAACTTGTTTTACTTTGTGATCAGTAGGAGTCTATGGTAGACCTTTAAGAAAAAGAAATTCCATAAAGAAACAAGTTGCAAGGATGTCGTAAACTTCACACAGAAATTCAAATAAGGTACCTAAGTAAGAAAAACTTTTACCAAACTATTCAGTAAGTAGTTAAGTAAATATGTAGGTACTAAATTTCTTACGTAGTTTTTCTCAGACTTAGTAAAGGAAAGGTAAAAATATTCGCTGAATGGAAAAATACCTACGCGCTGGTATTTTTCGTAGGTAAGTAATAGTAGGGCACAGAGCGGAAGAAGTGAGGGACAAGTGTCGAAATATGGCACGCACTATCTAACACGCATACTCTCGCGCTTTGTTACGAGATCTAAGGGCCACCACATACGCGATACTTTTCGCGTCGATGCTGGCGATTTGACTGCTTTTCGATAGCAGTTTGAACACTTTTTGTCGCGTTTTATGCGTGTCCTCTTCTTCTTGCTCATTTCCACTAACCATTATTTTTCATTTGAGGTCGGACTCCTTCCACCTACGTAACCAGCACTATGGCTCGGTCCCTAGGGGTTACGCTTAGGAGTTACGCTTATGAGTTACGATGGCTCAGTGCAAAATCCTGACGATAAGCCTGCATAGTGATTTTTATGAAAAATCCAGTTAAGTACGTAGAGCAATTTAAGTTTATTTTTATTTGATTCCATAATAATTAGATTAAGTATAAGAAAATAAATATTTTTAAGTAGGTACGTAGTAGTTTAAAAGTAACGTTTTTAAGTAGGTAGGTACATAATAATTGTGTTGATTACGTTAAGTTTGATTGTTCCTCTATGTTTTACTTAAATATGTTTAGTATTATCAAATCAATACCAAACATATTTAAGTAAAACATAGTATTTTTAAGTGATTCCCCAAAAATCGAGTCATTTTCACAAACCCCCGGAATCCTGACCAACGCCTAAAATGTCTGACGTTTGGTTACACTAGTTATGGCGCGAGTTTGGCGAGATGTCAAGTGATGGGTCACTGTCCTGTAGCATTGGACCACCAGTCCACCACGTAGCTCGGACTCTCCCTATCCCATGGTTTGAAAATAGGAATGCTCAATAGGTACCTAAGTTCTTTGCTGGGAAATCTCTTGAAATCTGGTGCAGAATACCTGTCTACAAAATGTGTGCATACCTACCTATGATCTTGATTCTTTCCTAGCACATAGGTAGTTAAATTTTAAATATACATAATATTACCTATTATTGCCTGTGTAGGTGTCATTAAGGGGTAGAACTAGGTACCTAGATATCTATCTTCGTGAATCCATGTCACTAAGACATTCTTGTACCTACCTACTTATTATAAAATCAATGCAACAGCAAAAGTTTGATCAAAGTGTGGTCAGCTGTTTTTTGATCGCCGTTTAAAAGGTTAACTTCTGGTAGGTAACCTACCAAACCTACTACGGTAGGTACGTACGTAGATAGGAACTTTTGGTATGTAACCTACCAAAAGTACTTATCCACTTCCCCTAAACCTATCTAGAAGTATATATTGGAAAAATCGTTGCTTTTAATCAATTTAATTGGTGATAGATTAAATATAATTTAAGCGTAGGTGAGAGAATTAAGACAGGTGACCTGCGCCGGCCGCTGATACGTCAATCACCGCCTACAACAAACATTTAGCAACAGATAGCCACAATAAAGGTAGGTACATACGGAAAATACCGACAATGTTGCAAATATGCAATGGTAGGTAGGTACAAGAGGCGGGAGCTAACTGCTGAGAGCCACACTGACATTGCGTACAGTCCGGCATCCCATATGGAATGCGGTCGCTTGACCGGCTGCGCACCTCCCCGCGCCGACGCCCGCTCTCGCCCATGTCTACCCATTCGTTTCCGTCCACCATATGGAATAGTGGGATAGGGCATTCTAACAAGAATCTAAATAGCATAGCAGTCGCTCCGGCAAAACCACTCGTAACTCGTAAGTCGCATATCTTTCGCTTTCCAAGACTCACGTCCTGTTGATGCATGACGTCATAGCGCTTATTTACGGTAATTTCCTATCGCCATACATTATGGATCTAATCAAAGGATATTCGATTCGATTAATAGTAGACAGAGAGAGGCACGACGGACGGTGAGACTCGAGCATAGGGCCACCGACCACCGTGTTCTCGATGTTCCAGAGCGTATCGACGAGACGATCGCCACGTCCGCGCTGGCGGCGACTTCACGTCCCGTTTACACACCTTCACATTCGCCAAATCGAGAAATTCACTCACCTTCGAGGAAAAGCCGACGATCGGTAAAAATATCCACTAACTCGGGCGCACAGATAATCCGGTTATCGTTCGTACGACACAAAATATATTCACCACACCAAAACGACAACATAAATAAACGCGGGAGGAGTCACCGATCGGTCACCGCCGACGCACTCTTCGCATCGATCGAAATGCAACTCGGAAAAATGCACGGGGCGGGGTTGTCGAATGTAATAAACGGTCGGGTTCCAGAGGTCGGTCACCGACGGCGGGAGGGCGAGAGGCGGCAATTCACCGGCAGCGAGGACGACGCCGCGGAGAGTACTGAGTGGCGAGCGGCGGCTCTCTCCCTCGTCCCTCCGCCGCCGGGGCGCGGGGCCTCTCGCCGCGACGTGGCGACCTCCGCGCCGCCGCACGCCGCCCGCCGCTGCGACCCGCGCCGCTTAGCAACGTGACGACGCCGACGTCGCCGCCGCCGACGTCGTCGGACTCCCACTGACTCCATGAGACCTCCGAGATGAACTGATGACGTCATCGTGGTTAGAAAACACCTACCAACTTCTAATACCATGCTTTGTTAACATTTACGGTACCGACTCCCGACACGTCGAACACGGTTCAATCCATAGATTAATATATTGTCTTTGGTTCAATCATACTAGGTAAGTATAAGCAAAGACAATATATAAACCAGTATAAGACTGTTCTCTTCATACATTAAATCAAAGCTCGCTAAATGCGCATTATTGTCGCCGGTACCTTGTAGTTCTTCGCATTATCTGAGATGGCGTAACTGTGCAAGCTGAAAAATAATTAATAACGAACATAGCTATTGCCATCTAACGAGTAGTAGTTGAATCATCAACTCGATCAAACTTACCTAGTGCCATCTAACGTATAGTTATATATCCATGACTGCCTCGTTGGTATAGTGGTTAGCATGTTGGACTGCGACCATAATTATAATACAGGTTTATATATTGTCTTTGACTGCGACCGACGAGGTCCCGGGTTCGAGTCCCGGGTCGGGCCATAACAAGTATTGGGTTTTTCTGGCAAGAAATTCTCAATACTAGCCCGGAGTTAGGAAGTTGGCGGTGTTTCAACCCCGTGCCTCGGAGAGCACGTAAACGTGTCTAATTATATTTTTTTTTTCAAACAATCTTGATCACTTGTTTTTGTGTTTTTTAAAAGTATTTCTTATATATGTTAGTTATTCTTGTTTTTTGATTCTTTCACAAGTCAGCCCTTGACTGCGATTCAACCTGATGGTATTTGATGATGTAGCCTAAGATAGTAGTGGGCTAATAAGAAGGGGTATAACGGCTTGGTACTTATAATAAACCCCAAATCAATTTCTAGGTACGCTAAATCGCTTGGCAGCACTTGGCTTCGCCGGTAGGGTTATAGCTAGCCATGACCGAAGACTCTAAGCAGATCAGAACTAATGTGCCTATAGTTTTGAAGTAGGTAGACTCTAGAGTAATGGTAAATTTAGTTTTTTTATCAAGTATTTCTTGAATAATGCACAATACCTACTGTAAATATTTTTTCTTGATTATTACCTAAGTACCTGCCTAAATTATATCGCCATCAACCAGACTTCTACTGTAATTAGCTAGCTATAAATAAAATAATTATCTATATTATATTTATTTACTAGATGATTCCCGCGACTACGTCCGCGTGGACCAAATTTTTTCGATTCCCGCGGGAACTCTTAAATTTCCCGGGATAAAAAGTAGCCTATGTCCTTCCGCGGGATACAATCTATCCCTGTACCAAATTTCATCAAAATCGGTTGAATAGATGGGCCGTGAAAGCGTAGCAGACAGACAGACAGACAGACAGACAGACGGACAGACAGACAGACACACTTTCGCATTTATAATATTAGTATGGATGGATTTACATATTTCGGAACCCTGCATGTCGATAAATATATTATTATTAGCTAAATGGCTAAAGAATACCTAACAATTGCCAAACTTAACCTCAAAGATTTATCGTATAGCAGCAGAATCTCAGAGTCCAGAACAAGCGTAGGTCAGCATTTAAGGAGCAGGATCTCGGAGTCCATTAGTCTTATCACGGTCACAAACAAAAAAAAACCCGGTTAAGTGCGAGTCGGACTCGCGCACCGAGGGTTCCGTACAAACATGTAGGTATATCCTATAAGTAAAAGTTATAGTATTTTTATTCAACTTATCTAATATTTTAATTTCAATTTAATACCTCTACGCGTTCATGCGGAAAGGGGAAGTAAGTTTAAAATTATTAAAAACTAGCTGATGCCCGCGACTTCGTCCGCGTGGTTTAAGTTTTTTTTATTCCCGCGGGAACTTCTTAATTTTCCGGGATAAAAAGTAGCCTATGTCACTCTCCAGGTCCTCAACTATACCCATGCCAAAAATCACGTCAATCCGTTGCTCCGTTGCGGCGTGATTGAAGGACAAACCAACAAACCAACAAACCAACAAACCAACAAACAAAGTGACTTTCGCATTTATAATATTAAGTATGATATGATAAGTATGATATTTTTTTTCTTATATGACTAGATGATGCCCGCGACTTCGTCCACGTGGATTGATGTTTTTTTTTATTCCCGCGGGAACTCTTGAACGCGGAAGCCTATGTCCTTCCCCGGGATGTAACCTATCTCTGTACCAAATTTCATCCAAATCGGTTGAACAGATGGGCCGTGAAAGCGTAGCAGACAGACAGACAGATAGACAGACAGACAGACAGACACACTTTCGCATTTATAATATTATATAGTAATATAGTATTATATAGTATATATAGTATGGAGTATGGATATAGTATGGAAGTATGGATGTAACTAAAAATTTATGCTTTTCGCAATTTTTCCTTTATCTGTGCTATAAGACGTTGCTTCGTACCAAATTTCAAGATTCTGGGTTCACGTGAAGTGCCCTGTAGGATTTGATTCCCTTGCGAGTGTCGAAATTTGCAGCAAATAATAATAATAATAATAACTTTTTATTTCAGGCTTCAACACCCATAACTTGTTAGTAACAATCACTTAACCTATGTTAGTAAAAAAAACAACATAAAATACCTAAACTAACCTACCCTACTCTCAAACCTAAGCCTCGACACATTTACAGGTCTCTTTGAGGCCTCCTCATGAGAATGTGTGCACCATTCCAGCGCCTCCAGAGAGGGCTGTCCAGCTTAGTAGCCAACGTACTGAGGAGGGTGTTGGTGCTGCTCACTAGCCTGCACATCATAGACGCAGCACGCTTGCGCACGATCGCGTAGAAATCATCCACGCGAGCGTCCGCGAACATGGCCGACGCGCTGCAGTGTCGAGGCCTCCTCAGCACCGCCCTCAGCACATTGTTATATTGAACATGCAGAGCATTGTAGGTCCGCTGCGTATAGTCTATACACAGACTGCACGTGTAGAAAGACGGCAAAGCAAAAATGGCTGTAGATCTTTTGATTGTTTTAGCTTAGAAGTTTGATTTTTTCACAGCTCCAAGGGACAGTAGACCTGAGTAGGTATTTGATATGAATTCCAGCTTGGTACCTACCTCCATGTGTTCCTGAGAAAAAGGGTCTGGACACACAAACGGACGGACAACAAAGTGATCCTAGGGTTCAGTTTTTTCCTTTTGAGGTACGGAACCCTAATTATTAAAAATATTTTAATTAAATGATATAACTAAAAATTTATGCTTTTCGCAATTCTTCCTATATATCTGTGTTATAAGACGTTGCTTCGTACCAAGTTTCAAGATTCTAAGTTCACGGGAAGTACCCTGTAGGTTTTGATTCCCTCGCGAGTGCAAGAAAAATCGAAAATTTGCAGCATAAACGGCTGTATCTTTTGATTGTGTAGGCTTTTAAGTTTGATTTTTTCACAGCTCTAAGGGACCGTAGACCTGATTGATATGAATTTCAGCTTGATACCTCCATACGTTCCTGAGAAAAAGGGTCTTGACACACAGACGGACGGACAACGAAGTGATCCTATAAGGGTTCCGTTTTTTCCTTTTGAGGTACGGAACCCTAAAAACACAAGAAACGCACAATTCACTGAGCCGGCACCATAGATCTTACTCTTACTAATATTATAAATGCGAAATTTGGATGGATGTATGGATGTATGGATGTTTGTTACTCAATCACGCCCCAACAGCATAACGTATCTGGCTGAAATTTGGCACAGAAATAGATTATAGTCTTGAATAGGTAGCACATAGGCTACTTTTAATCCCGGAAAATTAAAGAGTTCCCGCGGGAACAAAAAAACCTCGATCCACGCATACGAAGTCGCGGGCATCAGCTAGTTAATTATAATACCAAGTACCAACCTGGTTTATAAGTATATCGTCTTTGGCCGGCACCAAAACAAGAGGAAAAAATTATTTTAGTGTATCGTCAGTTTGTGACGCCATCTATAGGAATGCAGCATAACTGCATGGTCCACTAGCTGATTATAACATAAGAATACACAGAACTTGTTTCAAATCGAATTACTTCTGCAAGTTAATTTTGTTAAAATTAATTGAATGTAAATTTGCTATTTGCTTAAGTGATTTTATCAAATTTTTGTATTTTGATAATTTTATATAAATAATTAATACAAACTGAACCAAGAAAATACGATATTTCACCGATTTTACTATAATCATTTGTCGAGCGAGCCTGGTAGCGCCACCTATCGATAGTATTAACCTAGAAAAAATTTTATATGGGAGTTAGCAATCTATACTTGGTTTATAATTAATCTATGGTATAAGAAAAATAGATAGGGAAGTCCATCACTAAAGGATCGCAGTTGCTTGAGCAACCCTAGAGCGTGCCTGCTTGAAGATCTTATAATCGGTCATTGCTCCGAATCTCTGTACTTTGTACCTAAATATATATGCATCTATAAATCTATAAACTTCCCTGCACACAAGGCGGTGCGAATGGCCTCTTCGCAAGTAGGTACAAGAGGTCACGACTCACGAGTTCGAACTTGGGAAGGTACCGAGTACCGACTACCGACCTTCTGTGCTTGTGCGAACAAGTCAGAGTTAGCCAACCTTATTGTACTGGCCAAGAACTACTTGAAAGCAATGTAACGCCAATAGTATAGATGTATGTACGTGTAGTATGTATGTACGTGGTAGTAGTGGCTTATCTGGTTCTAGCATCTAACCAAAATCGAATCATGTGGCTTCACTATGTAATTACCAGTTGGTTCAATAAATTATTATACAAATAGCTGATGCCCTCGATTTCGTCCGCGTGGATTGAGGTTTTTGGTTTCCGTGGGAAATCTTAATTTTCCGGGATAAAAAGAAGCCTATGCCTAAGTGTTATTCCAGATTATAATCTTTCTCTGTGCCAAATTTCATCCAGATCCGTTCAGCCGTTCTGGCGTGATTGAGTTACAAACATCCATACATTCGTCCAAACTTTCGCGTTGGCCAAAGTTCTCCAAGTATCTAACAACAAACATTAAACAACATCCTGGAAAAAGATAAACTAGGTATTTCGAAGTAAGCAGCTAACTCAAAATGGTTAAATCAAGTGAAGAGGTCCGTAATTCTGCAAACCGCACAACTAGCTCAAGACTAGCAGTTCCTGCATTATCCTACAATTATTGCACTTTCTTTCCCATTGTTAGCGTGATGAAATCAGTTTTACTATCTAGCGATGGAGCGAGATTGGCGAGCTCCGACTCGTTAACCGCACTTGATGCAACCGCGGTACTTTCACTCTACCTGCCACATGCAACCTGTTATTTATGTACTTACCTCAGCGAGGCATCAAAAATCAAAATACAACTAATAAATCTCCGTCGCGTCTCTTTTTATATGAACACATAAGTACTTATACCTACGCTCCTTTACAAAAATAAGAAACGTGATGTATTAGTAAACTACTCATGTATACCTATCCATATTTATAATAGTAAATTGATATAGGTATTATATATTAGTATCTACTTCTTTGACTAAATCTTACTTCTCCATTATAGTCGTTACCCGCAGTGCTTGAGTGAGCCGCTCTTCCAGACCTGTCCATTTGGAGTTTTTATTTAATTCCAATTAGCCCTTGGGTTGGACTCGGGACTTGACTGCGATCCCACCAGATGATAAGTGACGATGCAGTCTAAGATGGTAGCGGGCCACCATCTTAGACTGGCATCGTTGGCTGTTAGCGAGTCTTTCTTCTTTTCTTCTTCTTCTATACTTAGTGCAGTTATATTATATTCTACAACGCGACGCTTAGTCGCATGGCGATACGTCTTTGCCTGTAGGGTCGTTACTAGCCACTCAGAAATCGAAAATTCAGAAATTATAATTTACCAAATTGACCCTGCTGGGAATCGAACCCGGGACATCCCACTATAAGAACAAAGCGCTCGCCGCTCACCACCGCGCCAGGGAGGTCGTGCAAATAAACGTGAACAATAATAAATTACAAAACAAGACAATGTTCAACCAACACGTTAGCGTTAAAATTGGATTTAAAATTGGTTTATATTGCATTTATCTCTGGTGATTACGGTATTTCGGGACATGAAGAATTCAAGCGAAAAAACACTGGCGAAACTCAGAGCATGGAAACTAGTTTGCAGCACAATTGAGCTAGAATTGTCTAGGATTATAATAGACTTGCTAGCATAAATTTTAACGTTTCTATTGCGTGAGATCCGCGATTCACTTTGGGGAAGATATATTATTTTAACAGTTTACTATGTATAATTTAAAGTGTGTAAAATTAATCAAATAATAAACCAAATGGATACGAATTAGAAACTTTAATGACAATAAAATCACAATAATAATATATTACAGTTAATTCTATAGTGAGAATCTTACATTTATGTAACAGCAAGTATATTCCATGGAACAGACACTTTTAAAACAAATGGCAAATATAATGTGTAAATCAATATTCTCTATATTTCTTACTCAGATTCATTCATATTTTGTTTAAAAAAAATGGGGTGTGGCTGTGTTATGGACACGGCCGTTAGTTGTACGTGAATACGTCTCGTAAAGGGTAATAGTTTTTATAAAATAGTTTTTAATTAGTTACTTAATAAATTAGTAAAATATTATTATTTATGTTAGTCATAATCATAAGAAGTCCTCCGGGTTAAGACGTAGATTTTGACGAGAGCTGACGATTGAAACTTGAATGAACGTCGTAGCTTCACCGAGTCGAAAGTTATACTGAATGGAAATCTTGAATCCGCCATTTTGAAGGCTCGATACGCAGCATTCTGCTGCGTATCGAGCCTTCAAAACGGCGGGCTTCCACCTCCGCCGCGCGCGATTGCATCCCTATGGAAGCAATTTTAAAGACGTATTCACATCAAAAGAGTAGGTACATAATATGAAAGTCCCATAAACATATCTGGCCCGGTGAACAAAACTGGAATTAACTTTTATGCCTGTTTAATTTTTGTTTTTTCATAGATATGTACTAGCGACGCTTTCACCGGGTCAGATAAGTTACATAGTGACGTAAGTTTCCACGATCTGCACGTCTTTAATATCTGTAGGTACATGTTTAAAAGTTGCTGTATAGGTAAAGGTACCTAAGTGATTTAGATAACAAAATAAATATGTTACTATGCCACTTAAAATGTTACATTCTAAAAATTACGCAATATTTTTATACTCTGTCAATTTCACATAAATTAAAAGAATATTAAATAAACCACAAGAGCAGCAAGCATACCACCATCGCTTAAATCCGTTTTGTTTTAATATTGTTGACTTTCGTGTTTTAGAATTATAATCCTTTATAGCGAATGCCCGCGACTTCGCCCGCGTGGTTTGAGGTTTTTTGGTTTCCGCGAGAACTCCTTAATTTTCCGGGATAAAAAGCCTACGTCCTTCCCCGGGATACAACCTATCCCTGTACCAAATTTTATCAAAATCAGTTGAACAGATACATTTGTTTGATTCCCGCGGGAACTCTTCAATTTTCCGGGATAAAAAGTAGCCTATGTGCTATTCCAGACTATAATCTATCCCTATGCCAAATTTCAGCCAGATCCGTTCAGACGTTGGGGCGTGATTGAGTAACAAACACCCATACATCCATACATCCATCCGACATCCATCCAAACTTTCGCATTTATAATATTTATTTGATTGATGATTGATTTTTGGGACGTCAAGGTACGTGACATAAAACTGTCATTTTGAAATAATACCACTCTAAGCGATGGCAGTAACCCTCCTGCAGGCCGAGCATAAAACGTGAACCTTTCTAGTTTCTAGGACCGCACAACATGTCAATTTTCATACACGGTGATGTAAGTTACAAAACGCGCGACCTAAGTCGGTCGACCAGTAATTAGCCATGACTTGTTGTATCCCTATCGCGCCCTGCATTAATAAAATAACGATTTGTTGGAACTATAAGTAGACCGTAAAATCTAAATAGCATTTTTCAATTAAACAAAACAAACTTCATTTTAAGCCACTTCACTCAAATCCTGTAAATTATACGAAATTTAAAAACGACACTTCACTATCATACAGAAATTATATTTACAATACTAACGGGCGCTTATAATTATTATTAACACTATTTTTTAAGCTGCAGAAAAATCCGCTACAGATACGTACTCGTAATATGCGACTTTCGACTGAAGCAAAGACGAGCGGAACGCTGATTGGTCAGCTTAATAAATCTCCACTCTGGTTTAGTGGATAGGCTCTCTTAGAGCTAACAAGCCGCGAGATCATGATGATTGAGGTTAGGTTTTTGCCCTGTCTCATTCTCGCTTTCGAAGGTTTCAATTACGATCTTGGTATCTTGCTTAGGATTATTAGCTTAAAATTATACACTATACGTTTATAGACAAGGATGCCAAACTGGTTTGATTCGGCAAATAATTATTATACTTTCACAAATGGCCTTAGCATTAATTAATCAGTCTAGTGTTGGTGTCGAACGGTGCGTCAATATATTTTTTGGAGCGATATGCTTTCTTGGAGCTATTTCTTGGCCATAGCCCAAAGCCAAGTCAATCAGGTACTTTAAACCAAGGATGCCACACCAATTTTATTGATATGACATCCTTGTTCTATACCACAAAGAATTTCGTGGCTGTTTACATCATCGATACATATGTAGGTACTAGATGGGCCCTTTCATAGAAAAATTTGGGCATCCGACTTGTAGGGCGTGCCCCTCACCTGTATAAGTCTGTCCTTGTCCCCGCTATAGCGCTGTCCCGCTTTTCAGACTATGGCGTTATTAAAATAAGTCCACATTCTTTGTTTGACAGGGCCCTTCTATGTAAATTGAGGTTGTTCGTTTACACAGATCCTTTGTCGTCATACATGACATTCTTAATTTTACAGTCAGGGGTTTCGGCCTACGTTAATCTTTCGAACTGATCATATATTCAGGCTTACAGCCAGGGATGCCAAGCGGGGTCCATACGGCAAAGATTGTCGTGGCTGTTGGCCGCGGTGACCAGGGTTGCCACTTTGCTGTCGGGGCCGTCGAATAGTGCGAGAGCGTTGAGTCTATTCATGATGACAGTCACTGCTTTGGTCACCATGTTGATGATGGTTTCATTGTCCATCTCCATCGGTTTGTTGTCGGTCGAAGTTCCCGCTGTAGGGATGCCAGACTTGTCCTCGAGCCGCTTTCGGTAACCGGTTATCATTTCATCTCGCAGGATAGTCCTCAATATGGACTCGATCTGTAAACAAATCATGCAGTTTAATTCAACTATTCGTTTAGACCGATCGAGCGTTTAGTCTGGTTTCTTTGAAATTAAGAGGCCGGTCCTCGCCGCTCGCAAATTCTATTCGAACCGCAAATATAAATTTGCCGGTATATTGCTATCTCTATTTGGCTGAAGAGACACGATCGCGTGCAATATGAGCGTACAGAATTTGTTATACATTTAGTCCTGTTCCGTGAATACCAAAAATTATGAATGAAAAATTGTTGTGTTTTTAACTTCGTGTTGTTATTCTGTAACTTGACAATATAGGCTATGTTCCTGATCAATTAGTACGTGAGATATCGTTGGTTTTAATATGAAACAAATAAGGAGAAAACATGTCATTTATGTCGTAAAAACATGCAAAACGCAATGTGCTTACATTTAATTTTGGGAAAGAATTTTGAAAAAATAATTATCCAGGGACCTAGATAAATACAAGTTCAATCTTAATAATCGCATAATATGGTAGAAATATTCTCGAATTACAAATTATTTTGGTATTACGTTTGTAAGGCCAATTCCCCCTCCGCTGGCACCTTAAGTAATATTACTATCAAATAATCCATACTAATATTACAAATGCCAAAGTGTGTCTGTCTTTCTGTCCGTTTGTCTGTCTGTCTGCTACGCTATCACGGCTTATCTGTTCAACCGATTTCGATGAAATTTGGTATATGAAACGTAAAACGGGGGTATGTGAAACATAAAATACTTAATTCACGCGGACAACGTCGCGGGCATATAAATAAGTACTGAAAATTATCATAATTGATTCAATTATTATGATAAATATTCTGAAAGTTTAAATAATTTTACCGAAATATTCTTGTTATACCTATCTAATTGCCATCTCTGCAGTTTCGGTATGTTATTTGATATTTATTCAAAACTAAAGGTCAGATAATACCTACAAAAAATTGCAAATCTGCAAAAAAGGGGCAAAAATACATACATATATAAATCGTTGTCGAATTAAATATTAATAATTTTCCTGTTAGAAAATAAAGCTTATGTCCAGCGCGAGCCAGCTGCCTACAGTAAGCAGTGAGCTAAACCTGTTAAATATATGCATAGACGGGATATATTATATTATATCACACTTGTGCTGTGCACTCGTATACGATGAGAATAAATAGCTGCCGCTATTATAGCTGTGTGTACCTATAAGTGGTGTGCCACACGGTTATAGACCTTATGTACTTTTTGTTTTTAATTTAAGCATTGTGTACTCGCCGTTGGTATACCGAAATACAATAAATAAAATAGGATGTACATAATAAAAAAAATAGACGAACCGCAATCCTAGCCTATTAGCACGGCCATAAGCACGGAGGGTATATATGTCACCGTAAGATTGGAAAAACCGTAAGATTACAATCTAACTCGCGAAATTGTAAACTGTCGAAAGATTACAATATAACGCATTATTTTCGGTATATTGTAATCTGTTAGGTATATTAACCCGATAAAACTTAAGTGCCCGGCCTTGTTTATGTCGAACCCTAACCTAACCTACAAGAAAGAGACAAGAAAACGTAAATACAATGAATATTTTAAAAATTGCCACACAGAACATAGAACGGTTCACAATCTTTCGACAGTTTACAATCTTATGAGATAAAAAAAGTAATTTACAAAAAACAAAAAACCCGACTGCTTGGATACCAAAAAGTATAAAACAAGACATGAATTGGATTATTTCATTATTATCAATTTAAATCGTAAAATATTAATAAAATGTATCAAGGCGCAGTCGCACGTTAAGTTTAGCTTTAGGACGTGCGACTGCGCCTTGATACATTTTATTAATATTTTACCTTCGCCTTTACCTATCCGCTGTGGGCCGCGTCATTTTCTGATGAAGGTTACTGTATTTCTATGATATCTCATAAGATATTCATCTAAATTGAATGGTGTAAAGGACAATTTTTGTCTAAATTAAATACTTGAGATGAGTAAGATATTTATTTTGATAAGGAATTAAAGATTAAAACTATGTTGGTAAAACACCTTCGCAAGTAAATCAGTGACCAAATTTGAAAATCATAAAAATGGTTATTGTGAGTCAACCTTAAAAGATAGTTATATGCTATCGCGGACTTTTTTTAGAACTTTTTGAGAGGAACGTTTCCACCATACATTGTTGTCGTGTAACTTTAACGATTTAGGCAGCGCACGCCACGTAAGCTTTCAGATGAGATGGGTTTTTCCGACTTAACTCACATTATTGCAATTTTCGTGAGGATTTTTGGAAATAAAATATAGCCTATTTTACTTGTTAATAATGTAGCTTTCTATAAGTAATATAAGTTTTAAAATCGGTTGAGTGGTTTTTGAGATAATCCACCTAGTTTGATAGACATAGATGATATGAGTAGGAACTAAACATTTCCTTAGAAACCTCGTAAATCCTAAATTATCATTTAAACGGAAAAATGGTCCAAGGAACCTAGGTGTGATTTTTAAAGACCTATCTAACGATACCCCACTTGCTATAGAGCCTATCGACTATTGATAGGCTATAGAGCCTATCGACTTTTATTTATTAATTGGCTTCTATTGGACGCCATTTTGTTTTTTTCAAATTCGGCCTCCGTAGTGACACTCAGAAGATTAAGATAAATCTAGTGGTGCAAGTATTATCAAAATCGGTTCAGCCGTTTTGTCTGTAGTGCGACACAAAGGAATACACAAAAATGGACCTTTGAAACCTCGTAAATCCTAAATGAGTTAAAATGAGAAAATGGTCAAGGAAACCTAACTATGATTTTGCAAGACCTATTCATCGATACCCCACTTGTCATAGTCTATCGACTTTTAATTTTTAATTTTTTACATTATGGCTTCTAGAGGCCGCCATTTTGTTTTTTCTCAAATTCGGCTTCCGTTATGACACTCAGAAGATTAAGATAAACCTAGTGGTGTAAGTATTATCAAAATCGGTTCTGCCGTTTTGTCTGTAGTGCGACACAAAGGAATACACTAAAAATGAACCTTTGAAACCTCGTAAATCCTAAATGATCGATAAAATGAGAAAATGATCAAGGGAACCTAACTATGATTTTGCAAGACCTATTTATCGATACCCCACTTGCCATAGTCTATCGACTTTAATTTTTTATTTTTTTACATTATGGCTTCTAGAGGGCGCCATTTTGTTTTTTCCCAAATTCGGCTTCCACAGTGATACTTTACTGATATACTCGGCATAAATTGGTGCAAGAATCATCAAAATCAGTCCACGCGTTTAGGCTGTAGCTGTCCTGCAAGGAACAAAAATACATATATAGACTGATGAACACATAACCCTGTGCGTTCCGCAGTGGGGAAAAAGCGCAAGATTACAATCTAACGGTTTTTGCAATCTTACGGTGACAAATACATATTATATGCGTAAAGCTCCATACGAATAAACTAACCTGACGAATAACTAAACCTACGAATTAAATAAACTAAACTTACTTAAAAAGAAGAACGCGATATGTACCTAGTTAGGTAATAAAAGGTAGAATAGGTAGGTTAGTAGATACTAAAATCATTATTAAACCGGCTTCAAAAAGCAGGCAATTCTTAATTCGGCGTTATTTTTTATATTAGTGCTAAGGAAAAATTAATATATATATATGGTATACATCCATACTATCCATACTTATATTATAAATGCGAAAGTGTGTCTGTCTGCTACGCTTTCACGGCCCACCTGTTTAGCCGATTTTGATTAAATTTTGTACAGGTATAGGTTGTATCCCAGGGAAGGACATAGGGTACTTTTTATCCCGGAAAACTAAGGAGTTCCCGCGGGAATTGAAAAACTTAATCCACGCGGACGATGTCTCGGGCATCATCTAGTCTATACTTATATTATAAATGCGAAAGTTTGGATGGATGGATGGATAGATGATTGAGTAAATCACGCCAAAACGGCTGAAGGTATCTGGATGAAATTTGGTACAGTGGTATAGTCTGTAATAATACAGGAGCAAAAAACCTCAATCCATGCGAAGTCGCGGGCATTAGCTAGTTTGAAATAAGTATACATATTACGAAACGCGCGAATCTAATAGCGCCAGATGACCGCCACGTGTTTGGGTCACACAATGCTATAAAAATAAATAATAAATAAAAACGATACAAACAAGATTTGACAACCGAAGTTTCTTTAGAATAAGAGTAAAAAATGACTGTGTTTACCTTGAAGTTAGGTGTGACGAGACATCGGGCCACAGAAATGGCGGATGCAGTGAGAGGTCCGGTGATTCCGATGTTAGTGATGAGTTCAGAAATGTTCGGCGTCAGGCGGAACGGCACAGGCCTGTTCCCGTCCAATTCCCCTGGAACAACAAAACGCGATTAGTAACCTTTATTATTAGCCGAAATTAATAATCAATCTATCTGTAATCTGTCTAAGCCACGTTGCTATATTAATCGAAAAGGTGCATAAAATTTTTGACATACAATAACTAAGCCAAGTAATATCATTGACGTATAAAAATTTCGATGGTTTTAATACAAAACGAGCTAGGTCTTCAACCGTCTGAATTACATTGAAATTAAAAATGGAAAATGCTTGCATCCTGAAGATAAAGGCTGTAAGGATGTTATATCGGGACTTTCTTAAAAGTAAAAAAAAAACTGAAAGATTTTTTTTACAGTTTATTATTAGAAGTAACCTTCTAATAATGAACTGTTAGAAGTAACCTTCTAATAATGAACTGTTTGGAAAAAAATCCTGACGAATCAATCAATCGATTTAATTTTCCATACCACAACATTAATCATAGACTACGCCAGCAGACGGACATAGTTACATCAGGAAAAGCCTTCTTTTTTCGAAGTCGGGTTAACAGCTCATTATTAATATTTTAGAGCGTTACGCCAATTTGAGACTCAAGCTGTCATATACCGGATTCTAAATGCCAGGTAGCGCATTTCCATCAAAGATTGCATTCTATACCTTCTTAATGCTCACTAAGATACTTCTGTTAGCGATGCTCGAAATGGCACGGGCCGGTTTTCGTCCAGTTCGACTGCAAAAATAAAACGACTAATGCCGTCTTTCAACCTTTGTATATTAATAGTTTTTAATATAATAATAATTATCTTTGCGGTGTCCCGTATAAAATCTATCTCTAGATTTAATTGTGACACGAATGTAGGAGTGTATGTGTATAGTTAAGCTGATGATTCAGGATTGGACAATAAATGACAAATTACTAAAGAAAGTGATTAAACTCGTTTACTAGGCAAATTGAATGTGTAGAAATTCCACCTATTATGGAAATCTTCTGTCCACGCATCAGTCTAACGGATAATCATTATAATTGGATATTGTTACGAGTCATTCCACTCTGCGCAATTCATACCTACCTATAGGATGAAGCCGCATACTATCACGATTTTAATGTCTTTACATAAGTACGTCTTAGAGCCTATGCAAACAGGGCATTTCTTACGCGCATACGACGCGACACAAACGCGATCCTAACGCAAACCATACGCGCGCTAGCCAGAAACCTCTGCCCACATCATCACCACATATGTGGATACAGCCGCGCTGTGGACGCACGTTACGACCCATTTAAACGAGTAGGTACGAAGAAGATTGTGGCAAAAGCGCGCCGTACAACGCTGTTCAGACTCGCTTTCAACGTAATGAAACGTTATGTGTACTGTGTTTGTATCTATATGTCACCGTAAGATTGTAAAAACCGTAAGATTGTAATCTAACGCTTTTTTTTCGATAGATTGTAAGCAGTCGAAAGATTGTGAACCGTTCAATGTTTGAAGTGTCAATTTTTGAAATATTCATTGTATTTACGTTTTCTTGTCTATTTCTTGTAGGTTAGGTTAGGGTTCGACATAAATAATTAGGTTATATCGGGTTAATAAACCTAACAGATTACAATCTTCCTAAAAATAATCCGTTATATTGTAATTATTCGACAGTTTACAATTTCACGAGTTAGATTATAATCTAACTATTTTTCGGTGACATAATATACAAATGATCAATCTGCGTTTTGAACTGAAAACGCACAGACACTGCGCGTTCGTGAAACGCTCGTTCTCTGCGCGTATAAAATACGCCTTGTCGTACAACGCTGTTCAGACCCGCTTTCAACGTAATGAAACGTTATGTGTATGTCCTGTGTTTGTATCTATAGAAATATTCAATCTGCTTTTTGAACTGAAAACTCACAGACACTGCGCGTTCGTGAAACGCTCGTTCTCTGCGCGTATAAAATACGCCGTATGCATAGGCTCTCAGTTGTCCGCGCTTTCGACTAACGACTTGAAAACTATTTATGACTTTAAAAATTTACTCTTATGTTAGAAGCATTTCTATACTCAAAATCTATAAACGTTTTCTAGTAGTAAATAGTTCTAAGGGTAAGGGTAAAAAATCCAAAGAGCACTCCTTAATAAGCAAGCTAAGTAAACATACCCGATAAATTAATTTTATATTGCACTTGTGTACGTATATTTTCCATGTCAATTTATATCAAATTATTATTAAAATAAAAACCATTGAATTTCGAATGCTAAACCTAAATAGCATCCGTTTGCAGTATTCAGATGAAGGCATTTATAGAATACTTATTTATATAGCTATGTTTTATAGTCTCGAATTCATTATAAAATACTGGTCGGCGTGCACAAAATGACGAACTAAAAACTTGTTAATTTTTAACGAAGCTAAAGCAGTGTCGTAAAGGATAAATAAACTAAAAAACCTGTTCCAAGTTACCAAGATACCACTGAGGCCATTAAAGCTTCAAAGAGCTTTACTATCATAAAACATTTAATGGATAATTCTTTATCCTGTTCGTCTTGAAGGGTAAGCTGTTATTATTAGTAATCATTGAAATGAAGACATATAATAATCCTATTTTATATTACAGAAAAGCACGTAATAATAATTTTATATTATCTTTGAAGTTCACCACAGTGTTTGAACGTCATTTCGTCGAGAAATCAATGTTCTAGAGAACTTGTTACTTAGCCTAATGACTAATTTGACGAATTTCTTCTTTCTTCTGGTTAGGGTAGTCCCGATTAGATCTTTGGACGTCCATTGTGCGTAATTTTTTTTTCGTTCACGACGTTATTTACTCTTAATTATACGGAGCAGTAAAAACTGCTTATATAGGCAATCACTCGTAGTAGAAATATTCTGAAACTTTTATTGTGTTTCGATATTTCATAACGTGCAATTCAACGTACACCTAACAATATAACAGTAAAACTGGACTTAAACATCGACTTTGTGTTAAGATTCCGCTAGATATATTATGTAGTGATTCGTCATTTTATTCGAAAGAAGTAGAACTTTAATTCCCATAAACCGCCAGAGTAAGTAAATCTATGTGGTACAGTATGTGTCTTGCATTCGTAGCTTGCGATATTCACCAAACCACACAAATCTTCCAAATTATTCTCAACGTACGTTTCACTCCAACACTGGAGCATCTTCAGGAGATGTCATTTTATTTTGTTACTGTATTCAAGATCGCAAGTTCTTACTGATTATTCATGACATAACTTAAATAGACTTGCGATTTAAGGGGTATCTTATAATATACAATTTATAAGCTTAATTATCTAAAGCACTCAAATCCCTTGTTACAAGTTCATAGACTTGGTATTGGACTATAAAGTTAACGAGCAAATCCGTAATTATTGATTATCAAGTAGGCAAATACAATTTGTTTACAAAGTAAAGGCCAATGTAATAATAAAACAAGCGAAGGCGTAGGTAATTTTTATCTGAATTTAAGACATAATTTAAGTAATTGACCGAGCGAAGCGAAGGTCTCGGAGTCTATTTGAGTGAATTTGCACTTGTCCGTCCGTCTGTCAGAGCCTTATAACTTCTGAATTACTGAACGTAATTACTTCAAATTTAAATATTATAGGTATATATAAACCGATGGCCTCCAGCCGAATATGGCTTAAAAAGTAATAAAAATCTTTATTTCGTGGGGGCTCTCATAGAAGCGAATATGAAGAAAAAATATTTTTATAGCGTTACATAGGGTTGCGGTATATCATTTTAAAGATAATTAGGAATAGAGTCCAAAAATATTTTTTTTTAAATTTTTCCCCTAAAATTGACGAATGGGGGGCTTTCAAAGTGGAGACTAACGTCCAAAGTTGACTTCAGAACTCTAAATTTTCTGAAATGCTGAGCCTAAAACTTGATCAATTATTTGAATTATATCCTGTTCTTTAACAACAAATACTAAAATTAGATAAATGTAATATGGAAACGAAATTATTTAATTTTTAATGAGCCTCAGTATTTACAACAGAACTTCACAATGATGTCAATAGATGGCGCCGCGAGGTCTCAGTGCGAGGCGAACCACTAGTTTAAACTATCGATTAAAGTAAAAAAGTGCGTCGAACTTTGATGACGTCACTATTCAATATTTCATACAAAATCCCATACTAAGCACGCGTTTTGATTTTTGAAAAAAAGTTGCTGATTTGACTAGTTGGCAAATACCCAATTAAGTAAGACGTGACTTGTCTTCTCATCGTCGATACCCTTAATAGTTACTAACCTGTGGTATCATCGACGTCAAACTTGAAGTAGGCTACGTTGAGGAGTCCCGAATCATGGTGCACGTAGAGCATGTCAGGGTTGAGGCGCGTCAGATGGAGCACGTATTCGGCGAAGGCAGCGAGTGACAGTTGCAGTGTTAGCATTTTGCGGAAGGTCCAATAGTCCGTCGGCGCGGCGAACGTACGCGCCGCCCATTCGCGCACCAATCCACGCGGCACCATCGTTGCTTGTACCTGACAAACATATAGTTTAGAGCAGAAGAAATTTGATGAATTTAGCAACCCTTATCTTACATGCAGTTCCTCTAACTTTAGTTTGAATGAATAGTGAAGGAACGAGAGCTTCCGTAAAGTAACGCCTGCTTCTACCCAATTTTTGAATGAATAGTAGAATAGTAGTAGCAGTATGGTACAAAAATGAGGATATGGTGGACAAACTAATAGACATTATGGTCACCAATTAAAATGTTCTTATATGTATTCATGATCCAACTCATATTTTGGCGTAATTTAAGATATTATACCAATGACGTCAGAATAAGAAAATATAATTGTAATTTATTTTTCACACATAGTCTACCTCTCTCAAGATGTCTCGCAATACTTGATGCGAAGCTTGTGAGCCGCGCGCTTGTACGGCCGCTAGTCGCTCGTAGTATCGCGTTATTGGCGCGTCGTATTCCACGCCCCTGAACAAAGCGGGTTTATTGAAACTTTTCAATTTGGTACATCAGAATAAAGCACAAAATACACAGCACAGGGAGCGGGCGCGGGTCGGGTTCGCGGCGGGTTCAATTCCTTGTATTTATGTGAACGCACAAACAGAACGCGGGCGCGTGACGCTGTATGATGTCGTCCATATAAATACAAGGAATTCAACCAGCCGTGCATCCGACCCGGCCCGCGCCCGCTCCCTGTGTTTTGCGTTTAAAATAATGAGTTTACCATATTTCATACCTGTTTGCACACTCAGTACGATAGATGTCCAGTAGAGAGATCGAGCTGGGATTGTCTTCCACGAGACGCATTTGAGGGGATACCGACACGACCCGCGGCACAGTAAAGTGCAAGAACCTTCGAGAAGTTTCTTTCTGTTTGCCGAGGTAATGGTTGAGCATTCTCAGGAGTTGGAGCACCCGTTCCTCTCTCCTCGCGTCGCCGAGCCCAGAATCGTTGACCACGAGGTATGGATATATCTTGCCGTTATGCCCTCGTATGTACAGTCTACGGGCAGAAGTGTTGTGCTTCTGGACAATCTCCACGCGCGGCATGAAGCGCGCTATCCTTACGTGGTAATGAGTATGTTTCGGTAGTAAGAATTCCCCAGGCAATTCCACCTCAGCCGTCTTCAGGCTGAAGTTCGACAGGAATCTGCACTTTTCCTCAATAAGGAATGATCTGTTACAAAAAGTTTACAAAAGTTATTGGACAGTCTAAAATGTGTCACATGCGGTTATGGTGTTAAGCGTTATGATCATGTTAGTACGTGTTATTTTCCACAAGCCAGTTATATCAGCTAACTAATCGCCCGCAAGCCAGTGAGGTGATGACAATCCTACTCGGAACTACGGATGTTATGTAGTAAGCGCCACTACAGCATACGTGAAGGATGGACGGCACAATCGAATAGAAATGTTTTTCTGTATTTACCTCGGCCGCGAGTGTCAGTGCTGTAGGGCAACTTACTTGGGCAGAACCTTAGTTTTGGCCTCGAGTATCTTGACCCACTTCCTCAGTTTCTGTATGAGGTTCTGTAATTTCATAGCGTTGGGCTGAGTGAAGTCAAAGTCTGCCGTGAACTGGCTCTTCATCTTCTGGAACACTGGGTCTTGCACGGTGGCCTGCGCGCGCCGCGCAAGGCTCTCCGATGCGGCTGAAGAGAATGCACCACTTACAGTACTTGTAATATTTTCTGTAGACATACAAAATGGGTACGTGTATAAACTCGCAAGGCCGTCGGATCACACGCTACCGGCTACGACGCCACAAGGACAAAACAAAACATTACCAATCTGAAAACTACAAGAAATATTTACAAATCGCATTGCAGTACGTGTTAAACTATAACTAAGTGTTAGTCAAACTATTATACTCAACTACAGAGAAGTTCGTTTACGTCATCATTGTTTTTTTTTTGTGAAATCGATTGATAAGTTCAACCACAAACCATCCCTAGGGGGCGTTTCTTAGGTGTAATGTTCCTTTTTTAATTCACGTAGGTATGTAATTTATATTAGGTATAGCTTAGCGTTAACAAACTTCTCCAATATTTATATTTATATTTTTACCCAACCCAACCTTTATAACAAGATATTCCAATTCTTCCTAGGTTTGGTAATTTTTGCGATGGATTAGTATCGGTAATATGGAAGTTTTTTAACGATTTTATTGGTTGCATGTGTTAGTAAAATAATATTGTACGATAAATTATTTGTATTTCGCCATAAAGCCAATTTGGGAAATTATAATATAATCGTCTGTCAATTGTGTTCATAATAACATTATTTTAAACTTAAATATTTTTTATACGGATAACAATTAAATTAAGTAAACACATGACAAAATAGATCGTCAGTATCTGGCCCTACGTGTCGAAAACAATCTGTCGCTATCCGACCTCATCAGAATTACCAAACCAATCCGACTCAGATGAATAGTTTGGCTCCAACTGCTCAAATCGAACTCAATCATTCAACCCCGATTTGATGATTTTCATGTTACGTTCTCAAAAGTAATAATAAGTTTATAGAACACCCAGGGTCGTACTAACTTCGCTTAAAGCCGTTTTATGTTAATGTTGTTGAGGTTTGTTTCAGAAATATAATCCTTAAGGTACATGACATAAAACTTACATTTAGAAATAATATACCCTCTGTGTGTCTATCTGTCAAAGCTGTTTTATTCAGAAAATGTTGAAAAACTAGAACCAACTATTACCTTTTCTGTGCTAGAACTTAGAACAGTTTCAGAAACTCGAATTTTGAAAAAAAACCTGCATACACACCCACCACATAATTCAAGGGAATTATTACATAGAGAAAGGTTTGCTGCAGGAAAACTTAAAATATTTAGCCAGTCAACTCTCGGTTTAAAGGATCTTTCAGACAGTCAACAAATAATTTATAGGCTAGCGCTTGGCTGCAATCAGACCTACTTGCAGGTGATGCAGCCTAAAGTGGACTGTGCTTATCTAGAAAATGTCTATTCAATCTTAATTTGAAAGTATCTATATTAAAAGTGGAACGGAAAACAGAAGCCATTCCAACCAGAAGGGCATTCCGTAATTTTAATGTTAGGATACTATTATATTAGTTGCTTTTGTTTATTTTCCTAACCGTCCAATAGTTTTTGCGTGAAAGAGTAATGAACATACAAACTTTCGCCTTTGTATTATTAGTGTGATAGTGTGATTAGGCTATAACAACATACCAGGCTAACAGGTTAGCCCGCTACCATCTTAGACTGCATCATCACTTACCATCAGTTGAGATCGCAGTCTAGGTCTAACTTGTAGTGGATTAAAAAAAAACGAGTGTGCTTTAGACCACACGACTGAAGTAAAACTTCTTTAGCTCCATCTATATGTATGTATATATATATATGTTGGAACGCGCTTGCCTAGAAGATGCCTATTCACTCTTTAATAGGCCTGCACTGTGTCTTAGATATACGAAACGTAACTGGCTATAAAAGAAAGAGAGGAAGAAAATGTGAGCTCGCACCTCTCTCTCTCTTTTGCCCCTACAGTAATATACGAAACGTAACTCTCTCTTTCTATCTTCACTAACTTATATCTCCCTCTCTACTTTCGTTCGCCTCGCCTGTTCACACTTTTCGTAACGCTCTCGTCACGCACGCACGCACTTACTCCCCAAGTCAAGCGTGCGTTTGTGAAGTTTTACTTCAAAAAAGTAACGCCTGCTTATATATCCAATAAATATGGAGGGTAGAGTAGGAGTATTATCTCTCTATATAAAAATTGTCCGTCGAAATGCATTAAATTGGGGGCGCCACTTATCATTAGGGTAAATTTAAAGGAAGCGCCAAATATTATTAGAGTAGGTTTGAGAATCTAAACAAGGAAAGAAAACATTCATCATTATTTTGTGTACAAAAAGTGTTGAAATTAAATAACTACTTTAGTCGACAATTATATTTTTTTTTTTAATTCGGCATACTTCACTTCATCAACAATCGCTACATTCATACCATACCCTATGTCTACACCAGCGCCATTGTGGGAGTTTTTTGAACTGTTATTTAAAGCAACCACTGGACACTTTTTTAACTTTTCTCCCGAGATAACACTCCTTCTAATCTACCCTCCATACAAATAAATAATCATCTGTGTTTTTGAAACCAGTACGCCGGTGCGTTGTATTGGCAATACTCACTTATCCCGATGCCGATGCCAAAGGTGGAGACAACCTTCTTGATGAAGTTGAGCGTGTGCGGCGTGACGGTGGCCACGGCGACGGCGGCGCGGTGGTGGTACGCCACCACGTAGCACTTGGCGAGCCCGGCGCGCAGCTGGCGCAGCACCTCCTCGTACCAGTTCTCGCGGAACCACACCATCTGCGCCCCGCCGTGTGACGTACACGTTACACATATCGATCACGCCATCATGGAAATGGATAATTTTAGATCGATATCGAATCGATCTAAAATTCACAGAATACATCTACTTACCAAGTTTCAACAGTATAGTTCTTAGTTTCGGAAAAAAGTGGCTGTGACATACGGACGGACGGACAGACAGACAGACAGACAGACAGACAGACAGACAGACATGACGAATCTATAAGGGTTCCGTTTTTGCCAAATTTGGCTACGGAACCCTAAAAAAGAGCAACTGCTGAGTTTCTTGCCGGCTCTTCTCGGCAGAACTTCTTTCCGAACCGGTGGTAGATTCAAAACCTGATGTAGCATAAGCGACACCTGTTTGTCCTACATGTTTTAAATAAATTGAATTGAATTGATCGATCGGTTAAGATCAGCACCATATACCCCTATCTGCAACTGCCGCGGCACCTTCTCGTACTGTTACTCATATCGTTCACGCAATGTTACTCATAATATTATCATCGTATCGCATACTTGTATCATCATATCGCATCGTCGTCGCATCGCAGGGCTAGCATGCACCAACGAGTAAAATAATGTCTATCCGTTATCTCTATTTGTCTAACGAAGCTAACATGGTTACTTGTCTCATTACGTCAAAGTAATATTTCTTATCTGTGGTATTTTTCTCTACCAGCCCTTGCATGCCGACTTTTTTTTTCTTGTAATATACCGCATTTTGTGTACGTTAGGGTAAACGAGAAATTAGCCGGCATCGACAACATCTTTCTCTCTCGTCGCGAGATATGTATCTCGTGCGCATGCTAGCCCTACAGGCCGTCAGCTTTTTAAGGCTACGTTCGCAATGCGAAAAATATACGCGCGAATTTTTTTTCGCAATTACCAAACCCTAAAAACACTAGAAATCAAATGGTACGCACTTACGAATAAAATCCGCTCGAAAATAAATCGCTTGATATATTTTCACGCTGTGCGGTAAGAATAATATTGGCGCGAATATTTTGTGCTTGTATGACGCTCACCGAATTCGCAGTGCGAAGTAAGTGAAATTTGTACGCGAAATATAAATAGCGAGAATAAAATTCGCGCGAATGTTTTTCGCAGTTGGAAAGTAGCCTAAATGACAATTTCTGATGAAATACAGCTTTAAAGTACCTGTCGCAAATTTGAATACTGTACCTGATCAACAATACCCTCCAGTGAGGACAGCACAGTGGGATGTATCTCGCGCTGCAGCTGCATGATCTTGGAGCAGCGCCACATTGGCAGCGTGGCCTTGATGGGCCCCGCCTCCGCGGAGCTCGTGCTCGCCCCACCGCTAGACGTGGACGCCCCATCGCTGGGCTTGGCACCCGCCTGCCATGTTCAATGCATAATTATTGTTTAAAATGCCAGGGACTTTAAGATTCAGATCCATAGAATACTTTGACTTTACTCAGAATTAAGGCAGCTAAAACGAGACAGACAAAACTGAAAATTCTGGTTATACCCGGAATATCGACTGACCTTTCTCACTGCCAAGGGTCACTGGTAGAGATCTCTTATAGAGATACGTGCTTCCTTGTCCACTATGTATCTGTTTTTCTTCATATTTTATAACTTTTTGGTACTAAATAAATTTAAAAAAAAAACAATATATACGTACAGTGCCGGCGGCAGTGGTGGCGGGCTGGTGATGGCTCTCGGCGGTCTTGTGCCGCTCGCGCTGTTCAATCTTCAGCGTCAGATACAGGGTGCGTATGGGGAAGTAAACTGCTTGCGGGTACAGGCGACCCACCTGCCGGCGACATAGAAAAGTCTTTATTGGTAGCTATATAAACACAAAATGACGAAAAAAATAAAAAAAAACAAACATATCAGAAATGGGGATGATGACGATTGACAACTCAATCAAATCAGCAACTCTTTATCAAACTTAAAAACGCACTTCTAGTATGGAAGTTGTATGAAATTCACAGTTGTGACATCATCAAATTTTAACGCACTTTTTTTCTTTGATCTATATTTTAAAATGGTTATCAAACTTAAAATTAACCGAGGATGTGAATTTTAGGTCTTTTGGAAGACCCTCTATTTAATAATCAGTTAGAAATAATTTATTTTTGATAGGCATCATTGCTACCAACAGGTGAGTCACTCAGCTTGTGTGGGGGCTCCTGGGCTGGCCTGCAGGGAAAGTGTAATTCTAGTTTATAATGAAGGAACCAGAAGTTTAATTTGCTATAATCCGCCACAAAAGGAATATCTATGTGGTACAGTGATTATTATAATTAATCACTGTACCACATAGATCTTCCTTTTGTCGCGGATTATAGCAAATTAAACTTCTGGTTCCTTCATTATGATGGACTTCCGCAAAGTAACGCCTGCCTCTATCCAATATTCTAGTTTATATTTTGATAATCGACTTATGTAGTACATGTTTATTCGGTTTTTTAATATTTTGTTATTGATTTATCCAATAAATATCACTATAATATAATATCACAAGATATCAATATTTTGATACATCTTACTAATATTATAAATGCGAAAGTTTGGATGGATGTATGGATGTGTGTTACTCAATCACGCCCCAACAGCTTAACCGATCTGGCTGAAATTTGGCACAGAGATAGATTATAGTCTGGAATAATCCCGGAAAATTACAGAGTTCCCGCGGGAACCACAAAACCTCGATCCATGCGTACGAAGTCGCGGGCACCAGCTAGTAATATCATATTTTGTAATATTGTGTGCAAAACTTCAATTACATAAATTTTAAGTCCCCGACAGACGAAAAACTGCCAGAGTCGGTATAAAATCGGTCTGTTTAATATATTAGCATTATAAAAGTAGCTCACATGGCTCAGCAGGTTGAGTATAACGTTGCCGTCGTACTGCACGAGACAAGCCAGCAGCTGCGGGATCCACGGCAGCCACTGCACGGGCGGCACGCCCACTGAATACTTGTCCAGAGCCTCGGCCAGGCTGTTCTTCTCGTCGTCGAAACTCAGCATCCAAAGCACCTGAGATAGATTGAAGAAATATTCAATTAAATTCCCAGATTTTGGCTTTTAAGCATGCCACCAGTCTCGCCAGTGTCGTGCGGTGGCGTGCAGTTCGTAGAGGCATAAAAGTACTGCTTACCCAAGTGTAAATAAGGCAATGGTGTCAAGTATATGGATAAGGCACGAATGAGATTGTTCAGTGATCTGAGTTAAAGTTGATTGTGAGAGTCTACGAAATAGGTATATTACTGCTTTTTTTATTAAATGGTGTATAATGTCGTGAAGACGATCTATTAACGAAATTAGAAATATTCGCGTTCCCAAAACCGTGTTCGTAATTTATAATTTCCGAATTTTTTCAGGTCTGGTGGGAGGCTTCTGCCGTGGCTAGTCTACAAGCAAAGTCGAGCCTTTTGATTTAGCGTTCCGGTATGATGCTGTGTAGAAACCGATTAGGGGTATGGAGGGCTGATGAGAGGCGATAGGTAAAACATTTTCAGTATTTTCATTTGCGGCTCATCTGTACCTCTAGCATGCAGATACAACAGATTGTAATTAATATTTCTTACCTTAGCGCAATATTTCCTGGACTTCGACTCATTCTGATGTCTACAAGCGTGGAGGAAACACGTCATAGCAGACACTCCGACTTGCGTTTGCCGCGGGTCCCTTATAAAGATCTTCTCTAAATAATCCCCCCACAGCGCCCAAGCCTTGACCAACGTATCATGTAATTGTACCGCCGCAGCGAACGCTTTGTTCGCGTCTTCAGATCTTCCCAATTGGGCCAATAGCAACCCTTTGAATGCGTAGAATTCCGCTGTCATTTCTTTCGTAAAGTACTTGAAATTTGTAGATTCTATCATATCCAACCCTTCTTGCAGTTCGTCTTTCCCCTCGGTCCACGACATCTGGATGTGGCATTTGACCTGCTGTCTTATCTTTTGGAAACAGTCTACTATGGGGACACTGGGTATTGTGTATATCCGGTGTAATGAGTCTAGACACACACCGGATAGATTGTGTTTTCTTGCTATCTTTGCAAAATGTATTATTGCCTGAAATAAATATGGATACTTAAAAACAAGTTCGAGTTATTCAGAAATAAATACTTCATGAAAGAAAGGAATGGAAAGTTTTATTGAGCTGGACTTATCATCGACCATTGAATCTGCTTTTAACCTGAAACCGAGACCTGACTTAGGCAGAAGTCTATTATATATTCGGGGAACAATAATTATAAAAAGGGTCAATGCACGTTTCGTAAGCATGTTTAACCTCATAGATGATTTTTGATCATGTAAATTAACTTTTGCACCGCCTTTCGTTGGTCGCGCTACTCTCGGCTATTTTGAAAATCAATAGCAAAATGTCTCAACTGAAAGATAAGAAAGTTGAAACTAAGATTAGGCCATACCTGTGCGCTGGCATGGACTCCAAGCATACTGTGATTGGACGCATGGTCGGTCTGTGAATCATAGTGCGATGCGATGAACTGATAGTGATGCTGTCGCCAAGTAAAGATGGCGCCCCAGTGGGACAAGGGATCAGCCACTACGGGCAGTCGGTTGCGCCACGTCTTCACTATGGCCTTCATGTCGTGTAGCGACGTAGGTCGGCTATGAAGGAGCCCCTAAACATACAAGGAAAGTTAAATACAACAAATATTTCAAAAATTAATACTCAGAACATTGAACGCATATCAGAATGTTAAGCAACGTTGACCCAAGTCGGTAGCTGGATGGGTGACCGAATTTGGAGGTACAAATTTGGCCTTTTCGTTTACCCTGTGCCTCGGAGAGCACGTTAAGTCGTCGGTCCCGGATATTTTCACTAACGTCTGATAAGTCGAGTCGTATGCGGAAGGACGTGGGAACCCACCGCATTATTATATCAAGAAAACTCTTACCATTATTTAATCAATGGAATGGGTTCACGAGCCTCAGTAATGAGGAGTACTGTTACGACAGTCTTTTAAAAAAAACCACTGAAACTTTCCACTGAATTTAATAAAAATTCAAAAAGGAAATACAAGACACGATTCTCAGTATTTACGCATTCCAGCAACAGGAGGCTGGGTTTTCGGAACGGAGTTCTGATGGCTGACTGACTGGCCACATCGTCAACCGCGAGTTTTAAAGTGATAAAGTGCTGATGCAGCGAATCAGTGCACATATATATATAATACAAATCAATTGCTGTTCGTTTTCTCGCTAAAACTCGATAACAGCTGGGCCGATTTAGCTGATTTTGGTTTTGAAATGTTTGTCGTAGTTCAGGGAAGGTTTAAACGGTGAGAAAATATGGAAAAATTGCGAGGAAGATAGAGCAGGACAGCGTCTGCCGGGCCCACTAGTAGAATAATAATTTGTAACTGTACGACGCAGAGTGAGAGATATACATACGGTGTGTATCTGCGCGGCCTCGCTGAGCTCCATGAGCTGTTGCGCGGCGCGCAGCAGCGGCAGGTGCGCGTGCGACACGAGGCGCGGCAGGCGGCGCCACTCGCGCAGGCACTGCGCCGCGGCCGCCTCCGCGTGCCGCTCCACGCCGCTCAGCTGCTGCTCGCCGCCCGCGCAGATGCACAGGTACCCGCGGTACAGGTTCACGAGCCACGCTGTGGACATGCGACGCGCGTTGGTAAAGGCTCGATTCCGGGACGGGCGGCAAACGACCGTGCCGCCGATCGCAAGCCGCACTACCTTGTGGTTCTTATACATTTTCTATGACTTTGTATCCCTCCATCAGCCTGTATGCATCCACTGCTGGACATAGACCTTTTCGCCACCAAACACCACCCTCCGCCTTCATCATCCACACGCTTCCCGCCACCTTTAGAACCAGCGAGCTGGAGGTCGTCCTACACTGCGCAGCCATCCGCAGCCCGGTGATTCCTAGCACCGTCTTATATGACTTTATATGAAGATATATTATTCCAACTACGAGTATAGACGCAGCGGCAGTATCAAAGTCACAGAAAACATAAAGGAGTAGTAAACATAGTGTCGCTTCCGGTCGTCGGCAGGGTGGTTGTTGCTGTGGCAAGTCACTGCCGCTTGCCGCCGGCCTCGGACTTGAGCCTTGTCGGCATAGACATCATTGAAAATTACTAAAAATTATCACTTATATATTCCCGAATTCGAAACCAAGACTCGACTGTTTTCCAAAGAGTGGGCTTGGGAATGGCTTATCATGGCTCTGCAAGGATGGCCCCATAACCCACAAGTATTATGTAATCATTGAATCAAAAATTGTCGGAATACAAAATAATGTAAGACACGGACAGAATGCAGACCAAACTACACAGTCTGACACACGATTATACATTTAGAGCAAATGATCACCCCTTATTTCCTAGTTTCCACAGTAACTTACCTAATTCCTTTGGACAGTTATATTCCACTTCTGCAAGCGCATCCTTCATAGTCGGCCAATTCGGATTCCTCCATGAACTTTCGAGGATCAAGAACGGATCTCGTACATTCCTGGTCAAGCCAAGCTCCAACAATGAGTCCCACTGATTGAGCTCCTTGGCGCATTTGATCCAATGTTGGGTCCACAGAGTACATTCCTTGTGCATGTTATACGACGACGGATTTGCGGAGTATTCTTGTTTTAGTTTGGCCATAGCGACGTCGTACGCGGCCTGAATAATAATGATAAAATATAGTCTTAAGTATTCTATCTATTTGCCTTCTTTCTACTTATATATATGACTAGCTGTTGCCCGCGACTTCATACGCATGGATTGAGGTTTTTTGGCCTAGCCTATGTGCTATTCCAGTCTTTAATCTATCTCTGTGCCAAATTTCATCCAGATCCGTTCAGCCGTTGGGGCGTGATTGTGTAACAAACATCCATCCATACATCCAGACATCCATCTATCCAAACTTTCGCATTTATAATATTTATTTGATATTTGATTTAAAACAGCAAAATGTATGAATTTGTTTGACGCTAGTGTACCAATCGCAAGTAATTTATTACCTTGGTTGAGGCCTACGTCCTCTAATCTAATCTTCACCACCTAACCAGTTGAACCTACTTTTTTTTTGAAATAAATAAGACATCGATTCTATTTCTTTTTCACGATAATATGGAATAAAATATCGTAATTTTAGTTGCAAAATCTTCCTTTGCATAAAAACCCAAATAACATTTTTTTGCATACTGCTCGCATGCATCTTTGAATGATATCTGTGATAGATACCTTATGTTATAACTGTCAAAAACTGCAATTTCTGCATAAATAATTTAATATAAAAAATTATTTTTAAACAACCGACTTCAAACTCCCGCGACTCTATAAGAAATCTCTACCAGTGACCCTTGACAGTGGGAAAGATTGTAAAGGAAGAATAGGTATAACATATTACATAATTTAATATAAAAAATTCTTTTTAAACAACCGACTTCTAACTCCCGCGCCAACTTTACAAAAACAAGCACACGCTATACAAAGTACTTATTTTATTGTTGATATTTTAAAAACCGCTCGACCGATTTCGATAAAATTTATATGGGACCACTTGGGAAGTATGCCCTTTCAAACAAAAAAAAGAATTTTTGAAATCGGTTCAGAAGTCTTCGAGTAATCGGTGAACATACATTAAAAAAAAGATTCCGACGAATTGATAACCTCCTCCTTTTTTGAAGTCTGTTAAAAATATGCAATGCCTGGTTAAAAACCTACTGTTTACTAAGCTATTACACTGATCGCGAGCAATGTACTCTTATCCGTTGAGGAGTTCCATTATCTGTCTTCGAAGATCTTCATCAGATCTTCACCAAATTTATATGGGACCACCTTTCTTTCAAATAAAAAAAAGAATTTTCAAAATCGGTCCAGGCCTCTTCGAGTAATCGGGGAACATACATAAAAAATAAAAATAAAAAAAGATTCTGACGAATTGAGAACCTCCTCCTTTTTTGAAGTCGGTTAAAAAAATCTTATTGGTATGACAGTATACGAGTATAATACTACACAGAGACTTTGGTGTCTTACCTGGGCTTGCTCGAAGAAGCCTTGCTGTTCATACGCAATAGCGACATTCGTCTCTCGATACCGAGCGTGTTTCTGCCACAGACCGGACCACATGTCCTCTTCTTGCAGTAATTCGTACATGTCACTTAGAGAGTCTAGAATCTCCTGCAATGGTACAGGATACTATATGTAATAACTTACACTACTGTGTACTTATTGTAATATCTCATTTTTTTAAAAAGAGCAACTGCTGAGTTTCTGGCCGGCTCTTCTCAGTAGAACTCTTTCCGAACCGGTGGTAGAGTCAAAACGTAAAGTTACATTAGAGACACCTGTATGTCCTACATGTGATAAATAAATTGAGTATCGAATAACTAAAATGAAAAATGTTTATTTACCAAAAAAAAACAACTGACCATTTTTATTACGTTCTATGGTACCAACACTACGTAATCCTGTATCGTGCGTATCTATGTCGCATTAAACAAGAAAGATTTACAGTACGTAATTTTCGCTCGGTATTCTAAGGTATGAACAAAATGAAAGGTATTGAAAAATGGTTTGTTTGAAGCGAAGTGTCTTAACAGACTTATGGGATGGAAAATTGGAAACTTCACGAAAAGTTAAACGACGATACAGGATAAACAGGCGTTACTGCCGGCAAGCTAAAGGTATAACTATTTTTAGAAGGGTAAAAAGAAAACACTTACCGTGGGTGGACTGGTTTCCATATCGTAATCATAAATCTCGAGGGCTTCCCGATTTGTGCGACCACTCGCCTGATCGATAGCCATCTGTTCCAAGTTTAGAGTCATTCGGTGCCACAGATTGTGAGTCTTCCCAAGGTATTTCATCATAGGCCTGGGAACATCATAATTTTAAAACACGCTATAGAAGATAAGATAATTTATTTATAGAGAAGGTGTCAAGGGAACAAGGTATGTTTTTCAAGGTTGTGAGTATGACAATTACAACACCCTTTTTGTTATTCAGTCACAAGCTGATCTCTCAAACAAAAATATTACGACAATTGATCATCGCTGTCTACACAGTTTGAAAGTAACGCTTGCGGTTCATAACCGAGAATCGCTAATGTCAAAAAGTTAAAAATCTCAGAGATTTTATTTAATTTAACGTTTAAACTTTTTATCCCGGAAAATTAAGGATTTCCAGGGAGAATCAAAAAAACTTAATTCACGCGGACGAAGTCGCGGGCATCAGCTATTTACTAAGTAATGAAGTACAAGTAAGACACTCACGGTTTGATCGAAACAGGTGGGTTGCATCGAGCTAGCGCTTCGATGAATGTGTTTAATGCACTGAGAGGCTGGTCGCGTTGAATTACGTGCACTCCGGATATAATGAACGGCACTATCTCATTCATTATTGTCTGGAATTAACATAATATAATACGAATCGATTTTTACAAAACCTGTAGTTAATACAATACAAAAAACTATAATGGAAGTTATGGATAAGACCCGATGAACGGCGTAATATAACAGTGGAACTGGGAGTACAGTTGGATATTTGACAAGAAGACAAATCAGCAACTTTTTTTCGAACTTCAAAACGCGCGCTTAGCATGGGATGATGTTGTATGAAATACTGAACTGTGACGTCATCAAAATTCAACGCACTTTTTTAACTTCAATAATGATAGTTTCAAAATGGTTTTCAACCATAAAACTAACAGGGGACGTGATTATTACAACTTTTGGGAGATACTCTATTAACAAACACTAAAAGAACACCTCATATTTTCAACCGACTTCAAAAAAGGAGGAGGTTCTCAATTCGACTGTATTTTTTTTAATAACTTTTGACTGGGTGGACGGGATTTGGATGATTCTTTTTTTATTTGAAAGGGCATACTTCCCAAGTGGTCCCATATAAATTTTATCGAAATCGGTCGAGCGGTTTTTAAAATATCAACAATAAAATAAGTACTTTGTATAGCGTATGCTTGTTGTTGTAAAGTTGGCGCGGGAGTTTGAAGTCGGTTGTTTAAAAAGAATCCTTACTAATATTATAAATGGGAAAGTGAGTTTGTTTGTATGTTTGTTCCGCTTTCACGCCGTAACTACTGAACCGATTGCTTTGAAATTTTGCAGACGTAAAGTTAGAAGTCCGGATTAAATAATAGGGTACTTTTTATCCCAGAAAATTAAAGAGTTCCCGCGGGAACTAAAACTCCTCAATCCACGCGGACGAAGTCGCGGGTATCAGCTAGTTTTTTATATTAAATTATGTTATACCTATTCTTCCTTTACAATCTTTCCCACTGTCAAGGGTCACTGGTAGAGATTTCTTATAGAGATAAGTGCTACCTTGTCCACTATGTTTTTATTTTCCTACGTATTTTATAAGTTTTGGGTACAAAAAAAAACTTATTTGAACAGTTATCAAATACCCAAAATAATTAACTTGCAATAAGCTGACTATAGGAAATATCACAGTCCGGTTTGCTCTGTTTTGCTGCCACTTGATCTAGAGCCGAGTACAATACACTCACAGTAAGCTGTCGCTCGTCGAGCGCGGCCCACAGCGCGGGGAAGAGGCGCAGCCAGGTGTGGTGAGCTAGCGCGTCGTCCATGTGCGCGAGTTGCGCAGCCGCAGTCACCAGCTGCTCTGTGCGCACGCGCCGGGCTAGCTCTAGAAACTCCGACTGTTTTGCTACTATTTGATTTAGTGCTCGTTGTCTGAAAAAAATATTAATGTGTGTAAAAAACATTAACGAGTAAGGTAAATATAACAAGCGCGGAATTTCTTAATGAACATGTGTTTCTGTTCCTTTTAAATGCCTGCATTAAAGATGGCGATCTGAAAACAGATGTTCTGTTGATGAAGGCAGCCTTCTGTGATACGGAGGAAGTAACGCAAACGTTACTTCAAACAAAAGTAATGAATTGGCAAATTAAAATTGTTTTGATATCAGCAGCTCTGCCCCTCACTACATTTTTTTTCGGGTGAGTAAGGTTTTGACACTGGCACCTGTTTTTTAGTTCTTACCTGTTCGGCACATTTTTCGTCAAATCATCCTTCTGGGTAGAACTGGAGTCTAAATCCATATCCAATACATCCTCTTTGTCAGGATCTAGGGAATCACTGAACCCATCTGCGGATTCCTCCTTAACAGTACTAAATATCACGAAAGACTTCCTCTCTTCACTGTCTGCCCAGTTAATTACTGCTGCTATGTTCGGTAACAGGTATTTCGTGTTGGACAACCGAATTTGTGTACCTGAATAACAAAATATGAAAATTGCCAAAAAAACTATAACATTACTTAATCGGGGCATTTCGCGTTCATAAACGTACGTGTACATAATATCTTTAGAATACTTCTTAAAGTTACTTTGAACATGTGAGTTTAACCAAAGAACCTTAAATTGAATTCCTCTTTTAAAAGATTTTGGTTGATGTTGGTTGAATTTTTTCACAAAGTACTGAATCATTAACTAAAACATTTAATTGATCCAACAATTACTTAGTTTCCTGCCTGAATTACTACTTACATCTATTTTGAAAGAGGTATTTACAAGTTACAACTATCTTTGAACAAAAAAAGAGTAGCTGAAAAAAACATTATCCAGAGAAGATGAAAACACTCACTCGAAACACAAGTAACAAGCAGTAGTTCAAGACACTGCTTAATCCAGAAGTGCTGTCCGATGTGTTCCCAATTCTGTGAGCAAATGATGTATAGTAGTCGGTCGAACACGCGACGTCGCACGCTTCCGTCGTACACTTCGAAGAACTTCGCGCGTATATGCGGTTGAGGACATCGCAAGCCCGCTAAGAATGCTGGTTCCAACTTCATTGATAGTTCTGTCATTTTTAAATGCTCATCTCTGGAATAAATTGATCATAAAGCCTTAGATTAATGATAATAGGAAACTATGTAGCTCTTTTTTATTTTTAGCAATGTACTTCAAAACAGTTTTACGATTACACAGTTCCATTATAAACGGATCTTTACAACACCTCATACGCCAGATTATCACCTGATATATTAGCGGTCATACTTAAGATACGTAAGCAAATTAACGGCTCAGAAATACAGATCCTATTATGATTTAATAATTTTATAATAATAGATATTTATTTAAGAATTTACATTCAATTGAAATGATAACATTTCTTCACACATTTCTAAGAACTTATATCGAAAACTACGAAGAATATTTTCTAATTTTTGGTATTTTACCTGTAAACATAATTGATAAGGTCCAGAAAATGTGCGTTCAACTCCAAATCATCGGGGAACCGTTTCTCCACATATTGCATAAGTTTGACGAGCAGAATAGATTTTTCTCTTAGTGAAGGTGCCGCTCCGGCCGCGGCTCCCTTCCATTTCACCCACTCCTCTACCATTCGGGTAATAGCTTTCATTACCTGATAAAACCAGATCGTAATAAGGCTAAAGAGTTAAAACACATTGTGGCAGAGCCAAATCCCAGCGACGCATTTTTTAAAAATTAAAGTAGTTAAACTGAACATAATCTACACTTTTCATTGGATCAATTCAATTCTTCTATTTAATTGGTTCACTCAAGTTTAATTTGTGAACTTTTGTGGAGTGAAGTTTACTTGTTTACATTTCAGAAACTACGCGTAGCATTGAGCCGAAAAATTAAATTAAGTATTGTACTTTTGCAACGGATTTAAAGTGATTTTTTAATCTGACACTCACCTTAGCATCGTTGGTCTTTTCGATAAGTCCAACGAGTATTGTCCCAATGAACGTTTTCCTTGTTTCCACGGGCATGACAGAAACCCTTGCTTTCAGAAGATCCAACGCTAATATCTTTAAAAAAAACAACGTAGTAGTTATAAAGGTTAAATTACAGAATACCAGAATCAAACCCCTATATAATATAACAGTCAGTATAAATTGGAGTAGTTAAATAGTATTTATTGTGATTTGGTTAAAAATCTCCACTAACTTCTACTTCATAATTCAATCTCGCCAATCGAGGATGGACGCGGTAATTGAAAAGACATTGGAATTGATCACTGGAACAAGTTCATTGTTATGGACTTAATATTTAACCCCTCTGCATCTGGTTTCCGAGTCGAGAAAAGACGTACCAAGTGATACGAGTTGTCCTAGCTATATATAGATAGCATAAATAAATTATTGTGATATTATAAAATGCTTAAAACTTAGAAAACAAATTAGGGTACCCACCAACAAATCCGAAGTAGCTGCATCAGGGTTGGGCGCGACATGATCCCTCGCCATTCGTTGCAGCACTCTCATCAAAGGCAGAAGCAGTCGGTCTACATAGCCAGCACTGGACGCGCAACATGCTTTCAACATCATCAGAGGCCCTAGCAATGCACTAGCGCCAGTGGCCGCCCCTGCTCCACCCGCTGATTTTTCATACGTAGCCAATCCTTCAAATGCGTATTTACTCACGCACGCATACAGAGTTTCGAGTTCTTCGTACTAAAAAGGATAATGGATAATGAGCACCAATGGTAAAACCAACATGATTTATTGTATATCAGAGTACTTTATATGTATCTTTTTCAAACACTGATAGTTTTGTCTAATAAACAAAAACAACAAGAAATATTAAAAAAAACAATGACTTATACAGCTAGAGAGATATAATATTATAATTATGGACATTGATCTGAAAGTTATCCAAACTCAGTCACAGAAGAAAATCTATATCATATCCAAAGTTGCGTTATTTTCAAAATTGAAAAACATTATTTTATATTTTAATAAAAATGTTTTATTGATAAACGAAAACAATTTAAACTCACTTTCGACGCTTGCGCAGCTCCAGAAGGTTCAGTAGGGAACAATGCCGTTAGCTTAGCCAGCAAATTATGCGTGAGCCGTACTATCTTCGCGTTGGTCGAAGCGACGCACGCTGCTAGACCTCGCTGCAGAGGTTTCAGGGCCGCGAGGATCTGATCCCGTCTCAAAACCCCCAGCAGAAACACGAGTAACTCTAGTGCAGTGCATGCGTTTGCGCATGCACCTGCATTCGTATCCGCCGTTGAGAACACCTGAATAATATCATGAAGCGTGTCAGAGTAAAATAGGACTGTTTACCCTGATATAAAATCTAAAATTCAATACCTCTGACTTTGCAAAGTTTTCGGTTGGAGCTAGCAAGTGAGTTTTAAAATAAGCCATAAAGTCCATTTTACGCTAATATTACAATGCTCTAACTTTATCCAAGTTGGCGAGATCATACTAAACCTACTGTTGTTTGCTACTTTGTTTGATACATAATAATTATGTATTCCACGAGAACAAAGTAGCAAATTAGCAAAGTAACCAATTAGCGTTACGTAAAATATACTTTTTTTTTGTTTTGCCGCGGGACTTATACATTTTTGCGAATTTCAGACACCAACCTCATTAACCTATACAACGTACTTACCTTATCTAGCCATGCGAGTTTAGGCTCGCAGAGGTGCGGCCACACATCGGGCTTTAACGCAGCACGCAACAGTAGCACACAGCGCCGTGACAACTGCTCGCCCGGCGAGCCGCTCGCGCCGCCCGTGCCGCCCGCCGCCGTTGTGGCCGCCCCCGCGCCCGCTACACTACTCTCGTTCACCTATGCAACGGGTTTATGAATGCAATACAGAGATGCCAAATGGCTGGTAAAAATGATTCGAAAGTTTGCCGTAATGTTGACTACCTATCCATTATCCGTACTAATATTATAAATGCGAACGTGTCGTCTGTCTGTCTGATACGTTTTCACGGCCCAACTACTCAACCGATTTTGATGAAATTTGTTACAGAGACAGGTTACATCCCGGGGAAGGACATATGCTTTTTGGACTTTTTATCCCAGAAAATTGAAGAGTTCTCGCGGGAATAAATAAAACCAATCCACGCGGACGAAGTCGCGGGCATCATCTAGTCATTCTATATGTTGTCATGGTTACGAAACATACCTATGGGGAGTGCAATTTGACTCCAAACTTTTTTTTTGAAGTTAGCACGCGAGCAATAAGCGAATTTAGCGTGCATGAAGGAGATCATATTAAACCAATACCGGTGTCGAGAATAGGATGGATCATAAAGACAGAAACGTTTAGGGTAGATTTCTGTCAGTGTCTTTTTTATAGGAAACTTGCTGATGCCCGCTACTTCGTCCGCGTGGTTTAAGTTTTTTTTTATTGACGCAGGAATTCCTCAATTTTTCGGGATAAAAAGTAGCCCACGTCACTCTCCAGGTCCTCAACTATCCCCATGCCAAAAATCACGTCGATCCGTTGCTCCGTTGTGTGATTCCGTTGCGTGATTGAAGGACAAACCAACAAACAAACACACTTTCGCATTCATAATATTAGTATGATTGGCAATACTAGCAGCTTTTCTGCTAGTGTGAGTCTATAGCAAGAACATACCTGACACGCGAGCCTCAGCAGCAAGTTAACGACAACATCGACGTGTTGCCTGTCGAGCGGTTTGGCCGCGTCGGGCTCCAGGCGCGACACGCTCGCCTGCGGACTGGCCCAGCCCGTGTTGAGCGCCTTGCGTGCTTCGTTGCCGCTCTCGTCTGAGGACGCGCGTTTCATGGCCCCACTTGGTGATGTCGCTACCTAAAAAGGTCAAAGAGTGCTGTGCTGTACTTGTTGATTTGCGTGATCCAAGTGTACAAGCGTATATTATGTAAGACACACTGATTATGACTGTACTTAATGGTACGCTAGTCTCTCAGGTTTACCCTGGACGAATTAACCACGGAACGCGTGATATCGGCCACATTCGCTTTACCCCTCTAGCCGCGAACTGAGCAGTTTCGCCATTAATTATGATATTGTGTTGTCATAGTGAACGACTTTCATGCACTAGATTTCATGCACTAGTGTCAATAATTGGGCAGAAAAATTACAAGGCACTCTCCCCTAACCCCGCAAAAGTTATTCGAACGTGATTTCATGCATTTTTCTTACGTTTTCTATCCCGTGTTATTTCATCCAAGGGTTTACCCCATTTCGGAGGTTTTTAGGATGCTTGAGTGCGCTTCGTAAATCACATCAATAGTTTTTAGGACATATCAAGCTCACATGTGATGAATATTTTTTTGTAAAGATGAGATAATTTTAGCACAAAGTATACAATAAAGTGCTTTCTAAACACCTGTACGATTTCTGATATGAGCAATTCAGCAGACGGGTTGCATCAAAGGTGTTCGGACTTCGTACCACCTACAATACCATCTTTGTCATGGTAAATTTTAGAAACAAATTTAAAGGTACTCTGTATTATATATGTCACCGTAAGATTGTAAAAACCGTTAGATTATAATCTAACTCGCGAAATTGTAAACTGTCGAATGATTACAATATAACGGATTATTTTGCGGTAGATCTGTTAGGTTTATTAACCCGATTAAACCTAACTTACTTATTAACTTGATTATGTGGAACCCTAACCTAACCTACAAGAAAGAGACAAGAAAACGTAAATACAATGAATATTTCAAAAATTGACACTTAAAACATTGAACGGTTCACAATCTTTCGACTTAAACAGTCGAAAGATTGTGAACCGAATCTATCGAAAAAAAAAAGCGTTACATTACAATCTTACGGTGACATATATAATAATCGAGGAATATGTTTTCAGTTTACATAAAGAACACGATGTATTTATTTTACATTTTCGATCAAATTGCATACTCACCACAGTATCCATGGGAGTGTGGTCGCGAATCCTCTGTAGATCCCATTTCAGTGCGACCTCAGCTAAATCCACAGCGAGCCGGCGGTGCTCCAAGGACGCTGTGGCTGAGAAGCCAAGCCGCTGCATTGCCGCTACCATGTGACCCACCAATGCGTGTCGCACTGGGTAGTACACCTATACAAGCGATATTTACTTTGTATGATTTTAAAACACATTGAAAGTTTCGTTAATAGCGCTTTTACTATGGTATCTTTAAAAAATAAAACATCAAAGCTGTTTTATGTTAATCTGTAATTTAAAAAAAACGCATAATAATCGGTCCAGTAGTTTTCCAGGAAAGTGGTAACAAAAAATGCACAAACAAACGCACAACCTCTTAGGGCAAACACATATATCCCGTCTCCGTCGTGGGTAAAAATAACGATATACAGTTTTTTTTTCAGATCCTAAGTGGCAAAAAGGCAGACTGAGACATGGTATGAGCTTTTTTTTTTTTTACTTAATCGCGTTGTTCCATTCGCTGTTCAGTCAAACTAAGATTGTTTACACACTGAAAATGGGAAATAACTTAAGGGAGTTAAGTTAACAAAGATTTGAAGAGCAGGGCAGCAAATCTAAACGAAATTAACACAATAATTGTCCATCTCACCTTGTAATGCCTCACGACGAGCTGCAAAATGTGGAACAGTTGCTGCACTGAGTGGCCGTCCTCCACAATGATCTTCTTGGTCCAATGAGTTAGCATAGTGTTGCCGTCCTCCATCCGTTGCGGCATTGCAGGTGTGAGGATCTCGAGCGCGGCTCGGACCACCGCGCGCGCCTCTACCGCATGCGCCTTGAGCAGGCTATGGAACACTATGGGAGAAACAAAACGAAATTGACAATTTACCAAGCTAGATCTCTTTTGCACCACGGCGACCTCCATACGCAGGATTCTAGCCCGTCAATTCTTTGACTCTGACAGCCTGAGTTGAAGTGGTTTGCTAGCTAGTAATCTAGATAATTATTAATTTCTAAAGTATCCCAAATATTAGTTCACTCTGGTTCTTCTCTATGTATTCACTCATCTTCCTAACGATAAGCTTTTTTATATTTTAATTACTTCTTAAGTAGCATACTTGTGTATCAATATTTACTTTTTCCACCCATGCGAGCTATTTCTATTCATGTAAATAATTCTGTCTGTAAAAACTAGTGATTGGCGTAAGTAGCTGTAAGTTTTCCGAACAAAATAAAATAAAATTGATAAACGAGTGAGGTGTAGGATGACTTCATTTTATTACTTATAGCAGAATCACGTCAGGTAGAAGATGTTTTGAATGATAGACTGATGATCCAGATAAAAATTTTTTCAATTTTTTTTGGCATGAATATGAGTTCAGGGCATGAACACATGATACTATTGAACAATATCGGAAACAAAACGAAAGTGGACCAATTGACAGATAATGTAGAGAACGAAATGTATAGTCCCAAACTTATTTGACCCGGTGACAGCGTCGCTAGAATATATATGAAAAATTAGTTCCAATTTTGGCCACCGGGGCAGATAATTTGGTTGGACGATAACCTATTACGTTTCGTTTAGCACCATTTTAATCCATTTTGACAGAATTATGTCTATGCCTGTCCATAGACTAATGATCTAGATTGCAGACTGATTAAATATTAGCAATTATTATGTCGGCAATTTTTATTAGCAAAAATTATGAAGGCACCTTCATAATTTTTAATAGCAGTCAGAGTGACGACATAAGAATTGCTAATATTTTTTTACAGTATGTATGTTCATAACGTCTTTGAAAGGTGATATCTAGCGAAAGGCCCGGCGGACAATAGCGTCAGTTTTCGTACTGTTTGAATAAGTACTTTGCATACTTTAATACTGTATAAGAATCAGCTTTTCTAATTATGGTTCATTTTTGGAAACCATGAACCGTTTTTGAGCGGCCTTTTCTAGCGAAAGGCCCATTTGCATGCGGGCAAACTTTCGTCATGAGTAGAGAGACCTTCACCCATCTAATACTGAATCAGCTTTTCTGGCGATCGTTACCAAAAATGCAGTTATCTCTTAGTCTACTAGGTTATGAACTATATCAAAATTCGAAAATAACGAAAAATGTAATATGTGCGAATATAGTGCAAATATTCTCTATAACTTACCTTGCAAAACAATACGCTTATGGATAGCGAATTTCGCGATGATATGACTGAGCAGTAGATGTCCATGATACCTGAAAAAAGCATTCATTCGAGATTTTAGGAAACACTTTACGAAATGTTTCATATCATACTAATATTATAAATGCGAAAGTGTGTTTGTTTGTTTTTCAATCACGCCGCAACGTACAACGGCCGACCTGATTTTGGCATGGGTATAGTTGAAGACCTGGAGAGTGACATATGCTACTTTTTATCCCGGTTTTTTTTTTGCCGCGGGAATAATAAACTTAAACACGCGGACGAAGTCGCGGGCATCAGCTAGTTAACTATAGTTTGGCTGAAAAGTACCTTGTAGCAGGGTCCACGTAGTTTTTACCGAGCAGACACGGCCAAGCGAAGGTCATAAGGCGCCGCAGCTTGTTACCCTGCTTCTTGTTATTGGCATCGTGGATGTGCGCAGATGCTTGTTCGAGCAGTAGACAGGCGAACTGGAGTAGTGAGATTCGGACGGCGTCGGAACATGCGAACGGGTTTTCTGGGTCTATCACCTAAAAGGGAAAATTTTCTTAACCTAATCATTTGAGCCTTGACCGTGTTTTTGAATAACGAAACTCGTTGCTGGAGCCGTCCGGAGGAATTTAAGTATCTTAAAAATGTGTTTATAAATTACTAGATGACGCCCGCGACTTCGTCTGCGTGGATTAGGATTTTTGATTCTCGCGGGAACTCTTTAATTTTCTGGGATGAAAAGTAAAAATCAGTTGAAGGAATGAGCCGTGAAAGTGTAGCAAACAGACAAACAGACAGACACACTTTTACATTTATAATATTAGTATGGATTGGGTCTTTTTTATTATATTGGCTATTGTTAATTTTACAACCAACTTGACTCTAGGAACCAATTTGTTTAATGAGAAAAGTAACATTGTAACGTGTAAGTACGTGGCCAACATTTCCAGAGATGAATGAGAGAATGCCAAATAATCTTATTGTGTAGTTAACACTAAATGCCATACAAAAACGACTAACTTAACTTTGACTTACATTATTTATGAACACAGATACAACATTGTCAGAGTTGTCTTGATACGGAGCAGGCGGACCGCCAACGATCTTCTGTCCTTTCTCGAAACTGACGGCAAAGCACGGGATTAGTATCATCTGTAGCACTTTGGCTTTGAGCTCCTGAGACATGGCGTCGCTTGCGAAATGTTCCACGAAACGGAAGAACGCTGATCGCTTCCAATCCACTGTGTAGTTTTGGGCTACTGTGTTCTCAAGGAAATCGCGAAGAAACTGTGAACCAATAAGAACATTGTAGCTAATGCTGTTATTCACAAGCCCTACGCTAGAATGAAAACACTAAAGGGGTTGTTTCATCTTGGGCCAGGTACTTGTACAGTATTCCAAAAAATAGTATAAAATCATAGAAAACAAGATAAAATATGCTTTTTTGCAGTTTTACATTGATTAAGAGGTACAAAAATAAAATGTTTAATTAGGTACATTTGTAGAATAGCTACTCTCGCAGCGCATCCACCTTTTTTGTTGTCTATGTTTGTAATGACGTTACATGTCATTTCTATTGTCAAACGTCGAGACAACATAAACGAGAATACATAAACGTATCTCATTATTATTTATTCCATCAACTTGTAAAATAAATTCTCATTTCTCATTTTCCATCATGACACGTGTAATATACGTCAATGTCAAAATGGACGCATGTTGTTGCGCATTTATTTTGCAAAATAATTTCGCATTGTACCTCGTAAATGAACTTTTTAGTAAGAAATAAAGAAAAAAATGTTACTATTTTATGACCCCGAAAATTTTAAAATACCGTACAAATATCTGGCCCAGGCTCCATATAAATTTGAAACAACCCCTTTAGAGTTAAGACCTGTCAATTTACTTGAAAGATTGTGTACAACAGTCCTATCCCTATCTTTTATTTCTTTATTTTTTTTATAAAACACATACTCTCTCTCTCTCACACATAAAACTCATACAAAAGTTTATAAACTTTATATTTTGATCAATGGCGTAAGTACATAAACACAGATTACTATAGTTGAAACGTCTCAATGTTGAAATGAAAATCATAATTTAATATTATGGCCTGCCAGCAAATAAGTATCTAACTATAATGTTATCATACCCACAGAATAATATAAACTTACCTGGAAATCAGGAATAAATCGATCACAGAGCGCTCGCAATAGTTGAAACAGTAAGTCAATGTTGGATGGATGGTGGCAGAAGTAATGCAGTAGAATTTTAACTATCAACTTTGGCTCCTTCCAATGTGTGCAGTCCACATTCTCGACCTTTTTGTGGACATCCTACAAAATTATTAGCTTATATTATAAAGAAATTGTATTTGTCAAAGTTTGATTTTTATAAGGATCGAGAGAAACAAGTGTAAATTTTTGGATCACATAATTACTTAAAAAGGTCAACAATATCTAAGTAAAGCAAAAATCTACAACATGTAAAATAATATTGAAATGTTCTAGTTTTTTCAATTTACGATCGCGAATGAATTTTGCTTGTGATTACGCATATATCGTAAGTGTGCGTGTCCGCTAGAGATGTCAGTCGTACGCGGAATTAATTACACGCACACACTTACAAATATACAGATGCATTATAGATATGGCTTAAACACAACCATGAGTCACACGCGCTCGTGAATTGCAAGAACTATACTAGTTAATTGGACAAGTGGGCCCAGCAGATGTTGTCCTGGCCTAAAGCTAGAACCCAATTGCAGCGTCCCCTACCAGGTCCAATTATGAATATTCTATCTAAATCGGTTAAGCCGTTTCTGAATTTAGCGAGACTAATGACAACCTATTAATTTTTATATATAAGAAAAAGAAGATAAGCAAAACAAACTACTCACATGATACTGATCACTGCACCAAATACGTTTGAGCAACTCAATCAAATCGTGTTGCGTGGAGAGCCACTGGTCGTCAAACTTTATCAGCAGCGATATGACCCGAATAGCTTGGAACTGCATCTCAGCCTTATCCGCCTGTGGTATTGCCGCGCCGGCCCCTACGCTATTAGCTGCTAGTAACTGCATGAGACGAGGCTTCTTGGATGTTTGTAAAGCTTCCCTGAACGCTGGCCCAGCTTCTGAGTGTTTGACTAAGAATACAAGGAAGCGACTCCACTGCTGATCCTTGATATTGTTATCGCTCATGATTAAGTCTAAGGTCTCTTTAGGGTACCTAGGATAAAATTTAAAAAGTGTTACACTCAAAATGGATCAAGGGTGCGTACGCAGCGACCCAACGGACGCGAACATAGAGATTCAGTAATGTGACATCCAAGATTCGTTGGCCTTTTGAGGGATGTCTTTGCATTATAGTTTCGAATAGTTCGGGAATTGCACAAAGCCAACGGATGGTTCCGTTAGCGATTGTTGGACCGGTTTGATTTAATGCATCATCAATAACAAACTTTGTTTGGAATATTTGAAGGAAAGTTTTCGTAGCTCTAGTTTTAAGATACCGTAACCGATTATCACCATCATGTTTTATAAGTAAGTAATTTGTAACGTCAATAAGTGTACCTACAGTGTACCTATATTGAATAAATGATTTTATTGATTGATTGAAAAGATGAATGAAAACAAAGAAAACACACTCTGCTTATCAATAATGTAGTAGTTTATAACTTCTAAAAGTTCTAACTTACCTTAGCAAGAACTTTACTAAAGGTTCTCTGAATGGTGAACCAGCTTCAATCATTAGTGACTTCTCGGTGTGGAAAATAAGTCTACAAAGTACGTCTATAAAACGCGGTGATGCGGCGGGTATTTGATGGAAAATACCTATCAATATAATAATCTTCTGCTCGTTTTCCATGTTCTTTGACACACTTTGCAGGAAATTGCCTCCTAAAAGTGTACAATGGGGGTAAAACTAAAAATAATTATTTGAGAAACATTTATCCTAGAAATTCTGCATCAATTTGAGTTTTATAGTCGTCTGTTTTTTAAAGTTTGCAAAAAGGTATGGTTTGAAGTTAACCAAAATATGTTTACAGTCGTATGAAACGTTTTGTAATAATATTAACATAATTAATTAGTTTTCGCTTACCTCTATTTGTCTGTATTGAATAGTCCAAAAGCTTCTTCAACAACTGTAGGAGTTGTTCACAGAGTTTCTCACTGAATGTCGAAGGGAAAAGCTGTGTCAAATACGACAGTCGTTTTGCCCCATTGACACTAAGGTTCCTGTGATCACCCAAAGTCAGTAATAGTGGACGCATCACTGGGTGGACCATTTCCATATCAATTTGGAAACCTGATAGGAATTTTTGCATACATTCAAAACCCGCCTGCAACAAACATAATATTTTCATGCTAGTTAATCAATTGTCGCGGTCCAACTAAAGCCCATTAACAGTTTACACGAAGACATTTTCTAGTTCATACAAGAGCAAATAATTATTAAGTTTTGTTGCCTGGAAAAATGACGGTACTCTGGAGATCCGAATCATCAATTTTTATCACAACTGTAATGACGCACAAAAAGGAAACAGAATTGTACAACACAATATCACCAAAGAATCCATTCTATCCATACTAATATTCTGTGTGTGTCTGTCTGTCGGCCCACCTGTTCAACCGATATTGATGAAATTTTGTACTTACAGGGGTAGGTTGTATCCCGAGAAGTACATAGGCTACTTTTTATCCTGGAATATTAAGGAATTGCCGCGGGAATTGAAAATTGAATCGAATTTAATCCACGCCGACGAAGTCGTGAGCATTTAAAAAAACATGCTATAACAAACAATGAATTGCTCCACGCCGTAGAATCTAGATGTTGAGGAAAGAAGGTAATGGTACTAACCTGTTGCAACTCTTGATCATTCTTCTCAAGGGATTTGTAGAGCACTTGGAATATCTTCTCGCGGCAGTGTTTCTCCTGTATATAATGGCAGGCGGCCAGGGCCTTAAGAGCGGAGGCACGTAGAGGCACCAAGTTAACACCCTTGTAGCAGGGAAGCTTGCCGAGCATGGCGTCTTCCGCCTCGCAAAGGGAAAGCAACTCCCGGAAGAACACTTTATGCTCGTTTATATTCAGATCTATGAATAAATAACAGACATGATTAAAATTTTCAATAGTGGCAACTGAAATTTTCAATAGTAGCAGTTGAAATTTCTGAAATTTTTGAAATAGCAGTTCAATAGTAGCAATTGAAAGTACCCTTAACGCAAAATTTTGTTAAACAGTTGCAACTTTGCCACCTTTCCAATTTCACAAATTGTTTGGTGTAAGGTAAAAAATCTCTGTGTGTAGTGTAGCAATTGTAATTTTATACTATGTGCAAAGTGAAAATTGATTCACGAATGAACCGTTTTTGGGGTAGACCCAGAAATCACAGACGGAGGAGGGGCACGAAAATGGCAGTTTTAATGGGACTTTCAGAATTACAACAATTAAAAAATTAACTGTGAAATGCAATAATTACAATTTTGGTGCTAGAAAGGCTGTAAAAAAACCACAAACTTACCTATTGTAAACAGTCTTGGTTTGAGCGTGGTACAGAATGTGGTACCGTCCATCAAGCCCATCTGCGCGTTGGCCGGTTGATGACGCAACAGATGTTTTTTCGGGGGAATTATATCCGCCAACACTTCTCTATGAGGATCCATCACTTCTGTCACCGTTTTGTTTTGCAGTTCCGCAATTAGTTCTAACGATTTCATTGCCTAAAAGGGGTTACGACAATATTTACAAAATAAAATTTAAAGACAAGTAAACATTTCAATTTAATAATAATTCATAAATATAATTTAGGTACATTAGGACCAAACCGTTAACATGAAAAAAATTGTAATGTTGTTTCTCTTATGATCATAAAAACAAACTAATTCAAACTTTAAGTAAGTAAAACAAAGTTGGTTCATCAGTTTTTTGCAAGTGAGCCTATAAAGATAAACATTGAAACAAAGATTACCTGTTGTCGAACCAGAAGATGAGGACTAGTAACTTGAAGAACTAGCTCCTGTAAAACATCGTGTAAAGCGCGAGCCTTCGCCGCGGCCACGTCGCCTTCAGGCTCTACGCCTTGCCCGCCCGGCCCTGTGACGCACACGCGGACTAAACGTTCCAAATTCACTGTTGCCATGTCGATAGCTCCAGACGATACTTCACCAGTTAAATCCATCATAACGAATAGCACAGCCTTCAAAAACGTAAAAACGTGCTTGTAAACCCATTCCGGGGCCATCTTCTCGAACATGAATTTAACGGCGATACAACCACCCAATTTCGCGTACCAAGCACGTTCATAACACAGAGCAGACATTCGCTCAGCCAGGTACTCCATTAGCGGTAGACGACAAGCTCTCTCTTTACTGCCTAACACAGTTGCAGCTGTCTCTATCATCAAAACCAGAGCCAAATGACCAGGTTTGCAAAGCTCTTTTTCTTCATGACCCATTACTACTGCGATTGCGTCAACTAATACTAATGCATCGAGGCCTTCTTTTGGTCCTCCTGTGCCCGCAAAAGGCCCTGCTTCCTGAGCTATTGCTACCAATGTATAATGCCGAACCAGTGAAACCATTGTAGGTAACACATGATGCCTCAGCTCTTTGATAGCTGCTGCAACGAACATTCCCGTCAAAGCAGTGCAATGAGTATTTCTGACAATGGTGTTATTACATTTGTAGTATGGTCCACTTTGCGGCGGAATCTTGCCTTCGAGGAAGTTGGGGTGGTTGAACAGCTTTTGTAATGTAGCCCTGTCATCATCTAGATTCAGAGACGCCGCTAAGTAACATCGGAGTACTTCCCAACATTGCCGGCGATAGAATGGATCTGTTGTGCTCGATTTTAGAGCAGAAAATGCGGTCTCTATTACTTTGTCTACTTCGAAATCTATGGGCTTTGGTTGGTCTTGGAAGTACGCTTGAACAGCGGGAGGCGGGGCGTCCGTTTCTCTATACTCCAATCTCTGTGGTTCAATCATCATTTTCCTATTTCCACCCCCAAATTTCCCCAGCACTCTAAATGCTATCCTTGCAACTTCGTTATTCTGTAATGTCCTCCAAAGTGCCTGCATGAGATCTGCTCTTACAGGCTGAATATGTTCATATAAGAAATCTGGTTGCAAGTTATCCACACAGAGTTCTAGAGTTCGTAAACCTTGTGATATTAACGTGTGGGATCCATTAAGAGCAGATACCAATGGATCCATTAACATCGGTAGATAGGGTAACAGACTACTAAGTCTTACAGGTACAGTCAAGCATAGCTCCACAAAGAGATCTTTCATGTGTTGTTTATGTAAACCACTCTGAAGGCGATTTAATCCTTCTAACAAATTCGGCAGCAATGGCAAGAATTCTTGGTAAAGCAAGTCGTGACTACCGCCTCCTATGGATCGGAATAACGCTCTCAACAATAGAAAATAGTTATATGGCTCTTTAGCTGTCATGGCGTAATCCATCGCTTTGTTGACTATGCTGTGCAAATGAGGTCGCAGCATTTGCTCGTTTTCAGTAGGAAACAAACTAACTGAACCGAAAACTAACTTAAAGAGTCTGAGATACAAATTCGACCGCTCTATATTGGTTCCCATTTCTTCCATTCTTTTCAGCAAATATTCTACTAGTACTGTGGCAAATATTGGTGATGTTGCCGGATTGGACAAAAACGTGTTAGCGATTATTTGCAATGTGGGATTTTTGTTTATTCTTTCAACCATGTGAGATATAGTGGCTGTGAAAATTTCTTGAAATGTTTGAGGATTCATCATTGAGAACTGAAAGGAGAAAACAATTAATGACGAAAAATGTATATAATGTTATAAAAAATATGTCACAAAAATTAAGTAGGTAGATGTTACCCGTGGGCACTGGGCCATGACCCTTTGAAATGTTTCAGTTTTCCTATAATTAATTTGAGAAATTGGATCGCGACAAAAAGTACGTAATTTTATGACCTCCTCCAGAAAGCTACCCCTAAATTTTTTACAAAACTGATTCAATGATTTGATGGCGTAAAAAACACAAAAAAGATATAAATAAAAATTTAAACTTACCACACCACTGAAATGCTCAAGCACTTCTTTTTCTTCCTTTGATCGTACATGAGGTTGCGCCGGAGGCTGCGCGGGCGTTCTCGGCGCGGATAGAGTGTAAATATCTAGAGATTGCAACCCCCATCGCACAAGTCGAATGAATACGAGTGTTTCTCGAGCGCTGAACTGCTTTTGTCCAGTTATTGTTGTTGTTGTTGTTGTTGTTGTTGATGTACCCTCACCATTTGTTGTTGTCTGCACGAGAGAGTTTTTTAATTTTGCTAACACTGCTATGCTAATTTTACATAATACGAGTAAAATACTATGAATTTAACTGAAAATTTCTTTTCACAAAAAACCCAATACTTTGTATGACCCAACAACCCTGGACCTCGTCGGCCGCAGTCGAACATGCTAACCACTAGACCAACAAAGCGTAATACTCACTTTACAAGACGCGCATCCCCAAGTAATTGTCTTAACACCACACACAAGAGTCTTGACCAGTGTTCTGTAGTCACCAACGTTGAGATTGTTCATTTGCGATGTAGGGAAGCCAATTTTGGATTTTTCCTCGTTTTTGTTGATGCTGTCCAAGAAATCCGGTGTGGGTTTCTCTTCTTCAACTTTTACTTCAGGAGTGGATGCGGTGGGGGCCGGCGTGGTGGGGGTACTTGGGTTGGTACCTCCATTTGTTCCGTTTGGAGTAACTGTGGTCTGTTTGCTAGGGGAGGAAACATTTGATTTTCTTTAGCTTTAAATAAACTTTATTTAGAGAAAGTTTTTTTTAAATGTGTATAACAATATGATACAAGAATAATTTGGAATGATATATATATATTATATAGGATCTGGGTGAAATTTGGCACAGAGATAGATTGTAGTCTGGAATAACACATCGGCTACTTTTTATCCCGGAAAATTAAGAGTTCCTGCGGGAACCAAAAAAACTCAATCCACGCAGACGAAGTCGTGGGCATCAGCTAGTAGAATTGAATTTCGTAATTAAATATAGTCTTTATGACAAAGGCTATTGTCCTTCATAGTGAGTTTTGCATGAGATGAGTTGACAGAGTTTCAACTTAAAATGTCTGTCAGAAATATCACAGAATTTCAGAATCAGGGACATTTCGTAAGCTAATTTCGTCACAGCAAAATATTAAAAACAAGATGATGCCCGCGACTTCATCCGCGTGAAATTATCTTTTTTTCATTCCCGCAGGAACTCTTTAATTTTCCGGATAAAAAGTAGCTTATGTCCTTCCCTGGGATACAACCCTATCCCTGTACCAAATTTCATCAAAATCGGTCAAACAGATGAGCCCGGTAAAAGCGTAGCAGACAGACAGATACACTTCCGAATTTATAATATTAGTATGAACATTAGTATGGATATGGAAGTATGGATCCTAACCATTTAGCCATGAGCGCTGGCAACTGCAGCTTCGAAATGGTTTTGAACTTGAGCACAAACACTTCGAGGATGCGCATGAGCAAGTGCCGGCCTTGGGGCGCGCCCGCTTCGTTTTCCGAACGCTGTCGTATGCAGTCCACTAGGTTAAGCAGCAATTTGCACGACATTGTTTGGATGCTAGAAAACAATTAACCAGATAACTTTAAAAATAGATACGGAAAATAATACAAGAAAATAAAAAATCTTAGCAGTCAGTATTATCTTTATTTTTTGTCCCAAAACGAAATTTATCGGATTTCTAGCTCGAAATACTACAAAATCGATGACATGACTTCTCACAGTGCGCATTTTAGGCGTGCTGGCAGAGTACTAAATAACTGTCAGTCTGGAAATTGTTTTTGTTTTAAAATCACTTGAGAGGCTATAACAAAAGGGATGCTTAATCAAATGTTTTTAATTTACTTTTCTACAAGCTCGGAAATTGCTTCATAACTTTAAAAAAAAAGTACATTGGCCTTCCTTGTCCTTGCCGCTAATACTCAAATAGGAAATCAGATCATCTCAAAGATTAGAAAGGCACTGCAAAAAAACTTTCTTAACAAATTATGTTTATTGTTTCCTCGCAAATTGGAGAAAAGTACTATACAAGTCTCGGCCGAAATAGCAATTCACGGCCTCGTTTACTTAAAAAGGCCTCGGCTGGCGCCTCGTCTTTTTAAAATCACTTGGAAAGTCCATCACTTCACTTCGTCCTTCCAATATTACTCAGCCGTGAACTGCTTTATTTCAGGCCTGGGCAGTAATGTACATCCCATCGTGTCACCTGAATCAGGGTTTCGGCTTAAAATCAGCGCTGTAAACATACAGCATTATGCTGAGCCTGGACCATTTTTCGGATTGTGCCATACACTTCATCCCTGCAACTCTTCGTTTTTGTTTATATTCTAGATCTTGTTTATATCGTTGAGGTACAGGGGTGATCTACCTCTTTAGGTATGCTTGTTGAAGTGAAAACTTCTTTAAAAAATGGGGGAACGCGCGACACCGTTCTTCTTAAGACAAAAGGTCTTAAGTATAATTACAGTACATTCGTAATTAAGCTTTAATGCCTTAGTTTTAAGGATTATATTTGAAATGTTTTTTTTTATATAAAAGAAAATAAATAAACAATTAAAAAATAATTACATATTCGTTTTCACTTCAATCGGCAGTCCCTTTGACTGCCAATTTGTATGTGTGGCACAATTTGGAAATAAATGTGTTTTCATTCTTTCTTTCTTTCTTTCTTACATACCTGGTCGGTAGTGATTCATCGTGTACATTCTTAGAGAACAAATGCGCCGCAATAGCGAGATCGGTCAAAGGCAAGTGTTGTCTCACGTGGTGCACTAAGTCTGCCAGCGTAGAGTATGCGAGTGGTCGCAGCGACTCATGCACCGTCCAGCCGCCGCCCAGTAGCACATCCTCGTCGAACAAGCGCTCCATGTACGGAACGAATTCTAAAAGGCGATTCATTTAAAAATATATATAAGCTTGGGAAAGGGACCATTTTTTATACGACTGCTTGAAAAAAGGAATATATTGTTTTCAGGGTTCATGTATGCATGCATGCATGTATGCATGTATGCATGTATGCATGTATGCATGTATGCATGTATGCATGTATGCATGTATGCATGTATGCATGTATGCATGTATGCATGTATGCATGTATGCATGTATGCATGTATGCATGTATGCATGTATGCATGTATGCATGTATGCATGTATGCATGTATGCATGTATGCATGTATGCATGCATGCATGCATGTATGTATGTATGCATGCATGCATGTATGTATGTATGTATGTATGTATGTATGTATGTATGTATGTATGTATGTATGTATGTATGTATGTATGTATGTATGTATGTATGTATGTATGTATGTATGTATGTATGTATGTATGTATGTATGTATGTATGTATGTATGTATGTATGTATGTATGTATGTATGTATGTATGTATGTATGTATGTATGTATGTATGTATGTATGTCTGTATGTATGTCTGTATGTATGTATGTATGTATGTATGTATGTATGTATGTATGTATGTATGTATGTATGTATGTATGTATGTATGTATGTATGTATGTATGTATGTATGTATGTATGTATGTATGTATGTATGTATGTATGTATGTATGTATGTATGTATGTATGTATGTATGTATGTATGTATGTATGTATGTATGTATGTATGTATGTATGTATGTATGTATGTATGTATGTATGTATGTATGTATGTATGTATGTATGTATGTATGTATGTATGTATGTATGTATGTATATTCCACCATAACTTCTATACGCCTGAACCGATTTTTATAAGTGAGGTATTGTTAAAATCTCTAGCGTATTCCGGGTGACATAGGCTAGTAAAATTTAAAAAAAAATTGATGGGGTGACGATGGTTCCGCATTAAAGACTAAAGTTGAAAAAAAATATTCGAAAATAAGATTAACTATATAATCATCATCTACAAAATAATGAGTAGATTCCAAAAATATGTAACACTATAGTTCAATATCCAGTGATTCAGAAAAAAATATTATTTAATAAAATTGTGAATAAGATTCCAAAGGATGTATGTGTGTCTACGGCAGAGCAGTCGTATTTTTTAATAATTTTAATTATATTCACTTATTTTATCAAATCAAATCAATCAAATATCAAATCAAATAAATATTATAAATGCGAAAGTTTGGATGGATGTCTGGATGGATGTATGGATGTATGGATGTTTGTTACTCAATCACGCCCCAACGTCTGAACGGATCTGGCTGAAATTTGTCATAGGGATAGATTATAGTCTGGAATAGCACATAGGCTACTTTTTATCCCGGAAAATTGAAGAGTTCCCGCGGGAATCAAACAAATGTATCTGTTCAACTGATTTTGATAAAATTTGGTACAGGGATAGGTTGTATCCCGGGGAAGGACGTAGGCTACTTTTTATCCCGGAAAATTAAGGAGTTCCCTCGGGAACCAAAAAACCTCAAACCACGCGAATGAAGTCGCGGGCATTCGCTAGTAAATATTATAAATGCGAAAGTTTGGATGGATGTTTGTTTACTCAATCACGCCCGAACGGCTGAACGGATCTGGATGAAACTTGGTACAGAGACAGATTATAGTCTGCAATAGCAAATAGGCTACTTTTTAATAAGCAAAATAAGTAGGCCGGTAACCTGATTGGTAAGTGATGACCGCCACCCATGAACATTTGCAGCACCAGTGGAACCGCCAATGCGTTGCTGGCTTTTGAGATATTCGATACTAAACTCAAACTCTTATTTTTTTATTCAAATAAACTTATTAAAGTGCTTTAGAATCATCGAGTGAATCTACCATTGGTTCAGAATGCCATTCCTTCCGAGAAGAACCAGCAAGAAACTCAGTGGTTGCTCTTTGCTAAAAACATCCTAATCAAATCAAAGCCATGCCCTTTGATGATGATGATTTTTTTATTTCATGTAGGACAACTTGTGTCACTTATGATACGTTAAGACTCTACCACCGGTTCGGAAAGCTAATTCTACTGAGAAGAGCCGGCCGGTCTTTTCTTAAAAAAGTTTTATCGTTTACATGATCTTCAATAGTATAATAATATTTTTTCAGGAGCATACTTTTAATGGATTTCTTAAACTTGTGTAAAGGCAAGTTTAAAATAGGTTGTGGAATTTTGTTATGGAATAGAATGCTCATTCCCACAAACGACCTTCGAACTTTCTTAGAATGAATTTGTACTTACTCAATCTCAGATCTGTGGCCAGAATATGTCGTGTAGCAATCACTAGTTCCTTTCTCAAATGCGCCACTTCAGGTGGGCACAATGTAAGTAGGCCTATAATTCCTTTTACCATCAAATTGGCATGATTTGCAATCGTATCCTGATATATTCTGATGATGTATGCCAAAAACGCCAGTGTCTTTATTTGGGCTCCCATGAAGTCGACAAACACTTCCTTATTGAATGACGCTGATTGCCTAAAATCCATATGAATATCTGAATATATTTATGTATACCTAATCTGAAGATGTGTAGTACTGTTATGTGATGTTACTTTAGTATCGTTCAAGTAATCGCTTATTAAAAAAAAACCGGTCAAGTGCGAGTCGGACTCGCGCACAAAGGGTTCCGTACAAACCTGTAGGTATATAAGTAACAGTTATGGTATTTTTATTGCTAAATGAAATCCATAACATTAGTAAGTTTAAAATTATTAAAAATATTTTTATTATATGATGTAACTAAAAATTTATGCTTTTCGCAATTCTTCCTTTATCTGTGCTATAAGACGTTGCTTCGTACCAAATTTCAAGATTCTGAGTTCACGGGAAATACCCTTTAGGTTTTGATTCCCTTGCAAGTGTCGAAAAAAATCAAAAAATACAGCGTAAACGGCTGTATCTTTTGATTGCGTTGGCTTAGAAGTTTGATTTTTTCACAGCTCCAAGGGAACTAGTAGACCTGAGTATTTGATATGAATTTCAGCTTGATAACTTCATGCGTTCCTGAGTAAAAGGGTCTTGACACACAGACGGAAGGACAACAAAGTGATCCTATAAGGGTGCCATTTTTTCCTTACGGAAATACGGAACCCTAAAAAATAGGCACAATGCTTTTAAGAAGGCTTCAAATACATGAACATCACTGGCGAATTAAAATTTCAAATGGTTTTTTACAGAATCTAATTCTTGTAAAAATCGGGTATTTGATAATTACGTCACGCGTACTTAGTATGGGATTTTGTATGAAATATTGAATTGTGACATTATCAAAGTTCATGGTTGTTCAACATAAAACTAGGGGACGTGGAAATTACTACTATTTTTTTGAGATCCTCTATTTAATAATCACTATAAAATAATTTATTTGACTAGTAGTCAAATATCCAATTGATGAGTTATAAAATATTTTTTTTTTTTGGGCAACAAACTAAAATTATTTTACCTGTGGGTATTTGCAGGCTGCAATGTTATAGTTTCCATGATCAAAGGAATGAAGTTGCTGACTTCCTGGTGAACATTCTGCTTGTAAAGTTGATACATGAGAACAACTATAATTGGCAGTTCTTGGATGACTTTTAATGATAGAACTGATCTTGGAATGAGGTTGTACTGAGAACAAACAAATATTGATGTGAGAAGCCAGGACAGCTAAAACCAGCTAATTGACTCATTTCCTAGAACTAAACGATACTTTAAGTTTCAATGAGTAATTCTTGCATATTATACATATGTATATATGTCACCGTAAGATTGCAAAAACCGTTAGATTGTAATCCAACTAGCGATATTGTAAACTGTCGACAGATTGTGAACTGTTCAATGTTCAGAGTGTCAATTTTTGAAATATTCATTGTATTTACGTTTTCTTGTCTCTTTCTTGTAGGTTAGGTTAGGGTTTGACATAAATAATCAGGTAGTGCCCTTACACTTAGGTTTTATCAGGTTAATATACCTAACAGATTACAATCTACCGAAAAATAATGTGTTAAATTGTAATCTGTCAAAAGTTTACAATATCGCTAGTTAGATTGCAATCCAACGGCCTTTGCAATCTTACGGTGACATATACATACTGATCTATATAAATAACAAGTAATAAAATTAAAAATTTTAAAAGAACCCACGACGAACTGCAGAGCTCCATTATACCTTTGACCTGTATAACTTTGAAACAACAATTAGAACTTAGCAAACGTATATACCTATTACATAATATCTAAAACACAATACTGCATCTGACGGCTCTGTAGTTTTTTTGACCAGCGTGGTGGACTATGGCCAAACCCTTCTCTTTCCGAGGCGCGCTTGTCACGACAAATCAAAAGAGTCCAAATATGACGGGTTTACGATGAGTTCCTATGACCACCTCCTGGCTCCATCATGAAACCCTGGGCAGCATCTAGGTACAAAGTTCTTATCAAGACAAATCTAAAGAGTCCAAACGCGACGGGAATACGATGAGAATTTAAGGAGTTCCCATAATCGCCTCCTGACTCCATCATGAGACCCTGGACAGCATCTAAGTACAAAGCGCTTGTCACGACAAATCAAAAGAGTCAAAATGTGACGGGTTTACGATGAGAACTTAAGGAGTTCCTATGACCACCTCCTGGCTCCATCATGATACCCTGGGCAGCATCTAGGTACAAGCTAAATATATCTAAAACAAAAAGCCCGCATCTAAATCAGCACAGTAGTTTTTGAGAAAAATGGTAACATATTGAAAAAATAAAATCATAGCTTTGTTGTCTATGGTCCTAAAATATAACTAAGAACCTTCTCACAAGCTATACACATCTAATGAAAAAAACCGCATTTCAATCGGCCCAGTACTTTTTGTGAAAAATGGTAACATATCGAAATATTAAAATCGTAGACTACAGCTCAGCTTGGTTGTCTATGGTCCTAAAATATATCTAAGAACCTTTTCACAAGCTAAACATATCTAATGCAAAAAACCGCATCTCAATCGGCCCAGTACTTTTTGTGAAAATTTTTAACATATTGAAAAATTAAAATCATAGACTACAGCTCAGATTAGTTGTCTATGGTCCTAAAATATGTCTAAGAACCTTCTCTCAAGCTATATATATCTAACTAGTATTTCGTCCTGTGCGCGAGCTGCTAAAGCAGCTCACGGGTTGTGGTCAGACTTACAAGTAGTACAGATTTTACTGTACTAAACTGAATTCATTTATTTTGGTGATAACAAAATAAATAAAAATGGCGCTGATTTTTTAAAACTTTGGTAAGTTTCCTATTTCGTAACCCCAGGGAGTCCTAAATATCGATTTTGAACGAAATTGGTCAATTAACAAAGAATTTCAAAATGGCGCTGATTTTCTAAAATTTTGGTAACAGTTTCCTGTTTTGTGACCCCAGGGAGCCCTAAATATCTATTTTGAACAAAATCCGTTAATTAACAAATTATTTCAAAATGGCGCTGATTTTTTAAAATTTTGGTTCCAGCTTCCTGTTTTGTAATCCCACGAAGTCCTAAATATCGATTTTGAACGAAATCGGTCAATTAATAAAGAATTTCAAAATGGCGCTGTTTTTTTAGTTTGCGTAACAGTTTCCTGTTTCGTAACCCCAGGGAGTCCTAAATATCGATTTTGAACGAAATCGATCAATTAACAAAGAATTTCAAAATGGCGCTGATTTTTTAAATTTTGGTACCAGTTTCCTGTTTTGTGACCCCAGGGAGCCCTAAATATCGATTTTGAACAAAATCGGTTAATTAACAAAGAATTTCAAAATGGCGCTGATTTTTTAAAATTTTGGCACCAGTTTCCTGTTTTGTGACCCCAGGAAGCCCTAAATATCGATTTTGAATGAAATCGGTCAATTAACAAAGAATTTCAACATGGCGCTGATTTTTTTAAATTTTGGTACCAGTTTCCTGTTTTGTAATCCCACGAAGTCCTAAATATCGATTTTGAACGAAATCGGTCAATTAACAAAGAATTTCAAAATGGCGCTGATTTTTTAAATTTTGGTACCAGTTTCCTGTTTTGTGACCCCAGGGAGCCCTAAATATCGATTTTGAACGAAATCGGTCAATTAACAAAGAATTTCAAAATGGCGCTGATTTTTTTAAATTTTGGTACCAGTTTCCTGTTTTGTAATCGCACGAAGTCCTAAATGCAATAAACCGCATCTCAATCGGCCCAGTACTTTTTGTGAAAAATGGTAACAGTGGTTGAAAAATTAAGATCATAGACTACAGCTCAGCTTTGTTGTCTATGGTCCTAAAATATATTTAAGAACCTTCTCACAAGCTATACACGTCTAATGCAAAAAACCGCATCTCAATCGGCCCAGTACTTTTTGTGAAAAATGGTAACAATGGTTGAAAAATTAAGATCATAGACTACAGCTCAGCTTTGTTGTCTATGGTCCTAAAATATATCTAAGAACCTTCTCACAAGCTATACACATCTAATGCAAAAAACCGCATCTCAATCGGCCCAGTACTTTTTGTGATAAATGGTAACATGTTGAAATATTAAAATCATAGACTACAGCTAAGCTTGGTTGTCTATGGTCCTAAAATATATCTAAGAACCTTCTCACAAGCTATACGTATCTAATGCAAGAAACCGCATCTCAATCGGCCCAGTACTTTTTGAGAAAAATGGTAACAAAAAAGTGCACAAACAAACACACAACCTCTTAGGGCAAACACATAATATACCGTCTCCGCTTCGTCGAGGGTAAAAATGAATGTTGCTAAATAAGCGCAAAACTCGAGAACGGCTCGACTAGGGCTTCCAATACCGGGATCCCGGTATTGGCTAATACCGGGATCCCGGACTTTTTTCGCGGGTTTTCAATACCGGTATTGAAATGTCTAATACCGGGATACCGGTATTGGCGACACTATAAACGAAACAGTGACTATTGCATATATTTCTTGGTACATGCCACTGTATTTATTTTGGCTAAGTTTAAAACTTGTATTCATGCATATTAGCTCATAAAAAACGCCTTTATTGCTTAAAACCAGTGATGAAAAGTCGTTTTTGTTCACTCATGGGGAAAAAATTGTGTTTGATTTTAGATCCCTGTGCCTTGGCATTTCTATTTCATTCTCTCAAAACGTTCAGAAATCTGTTTTATAACGAATACATATTTTATTATGGCGTATTTTTTATTAAATAATAGCTATTGAATTTAAGATTAATTAGTTTTTTGACAAAATTATCGTTTTCTTCGACTTCAATCGACTTTTTACAAAAATATCGTTTATCATATTTTAGTAGTCACAATACATTTTACTATAGCGTTTTAACGCTTTATGACCTCAGCAGAGTTTCTCAACACCTGAGCTTATATGAATATAAGCTAGACGAAGATCATGTCTAATGCACACGTTCAGCCCCACCCAGTGTTAGTTGAGAACACTGCACTCGAAATTGTTGATGAGTACATAAGATACTTGGGACATACAGTCCAGTTAGGTAGGTCCAGTTTCGAGAAAGAGTTCAACCGCTGAATCCAACTCGGCTGGGCAGCGTTTGGGAAACCACGACATCTTCTCGTCCAAAATTCCTCAGTGCCTGAAGACGAAAGTTTTCGAACAGTGCGTGTTGCCAGTGATGACTTACGGCTCCGAAATATGGTCGCTAACTATGGGCCGGATAAGAAGGCTCAGGGTCACTTAGCGGGCGATGGAGAGAGCTATGCTTGGAGTATCTCTGCTTGATCAAATGAAATGCGACAGAAATAAGGAGATGCGTAGACGACCCAGAGTAACCGACATAGCTCGAAAAGTCGCCAAGCTTAAGTGGCAATGGACGGGACGGGGCACATAGTTCGTAGAACCGATAGGCGTTGGGATCCCAAAGTGCTAGAATGGCGGCCTCGCACCGCAGCGTTGGACAACTCCCCCAGTAGGTGGATGTCCATCCACCTCTCAAACGTGTAGCTGGGAGCTGCTGGAAACAAGCGGCACAAGACCGTGCTCTGTGGAGATTCATGCAGGAGGCCTTCGTCCAGCAGTGGACGTCTATAGGTTAAGACGACAACAATGATAGTGGTTTAAATTACAATTTTCGGCACTTATTTCACTCATTATTTAATATTTCCAGCTTATTCATTTCTTAATATTTATTTAATTATGAGTGTAAATTGAGACAGTGCGTCACAAATATACTTTATATTGAAAGTTTCTAAATTCAATGGAGGCTATAAATATATTTTTTCGTAAGACTTTATCCAAAAATAGTTCTATATTGAAAATCATACAGGTGATGGTATACTGATTGATAATTAAAAAGAAATTGATTATTTGATAATAATATAAGTATGTATTTATAAGATTGTATATAAAATAATGTGATGGAGTTTCAGAACGTTACGTCATACGTTGTCCGTAATTTTCACCATAGACATAAAACAAACGATATTTTCGTAAGAATTAACTCTACGCATAAATAAATATCTCAATTCTCAAAACACAAATAAATCTAAAAATCTATACTTGGTGATTTTTTTAAAGAAAATACAATTTCATACAATATTGCATGATGTAAGATAGAGTGAAGGAGTTATTAAACGTTTCATGAGACAATGAAATAGACATACCAATCCACAGTGTAAAAATCAACCACAGAATTTAAGCAGCATTTTGAGTTGATTTGGTGAAAATTTTTTTTTATGTAAAAACTGTTTGTTATGGTGCCGTTTGCTTCAGAAAGTACCAATTTGAAGTTAAAAAACATCTACGCCAATTTATTTTTTCCAATACCGGGATCCCGGGATCCCGGTATTGAAAAAAATCTTTCCGGTATTAATACCGGTATTGAAAAAAACCGGTATTCGGAAGCCCTAGGCTCGACTAATTTGGCTATTTTTTTTTGTATGTTCCTTAACTTCTATTAAAAAAAATATATACAAAAAAAACCGCCAAGTGCGAGTCGGACTCACGCACCAAGGGTTCCGTACAAACCTGCAGTAAGTTTAAATTATAAAAAATATTTTTATTTTAAATATTTGAGTTGTTTGAATGAAAGGTAAATTGCGGTTTACGATTTATGACGTATTAAAAAAAACCGGCCAAGTGCGAGTCGGACTCGCGCACCGAGGGTTCCGTACAAACCTGTAATAAGTTTTAAATTAAATGTTTTTTTTTAAATATTTGAGTTGATTGAATGAAAGGTAAATTGCGATTTACGATTAATGACGTATTAAAAAAAAACTACTTACTTGATCTCGTTCAAACCAATTTTCGGTGGTAGTTTGAATGGTAATGTACAACATATATTTTTTTTAGTTTTATCATTCTCTTATTTTAGAAGTTACGGGGGGGGGGACACACATTTTACCACTTTGGAAGTGTCTCTCGTGCAAACTATTCAGTTTAGAAAAAAATGATATTACAAACCTCAATATCATTTTTGAAGACCTATCCATAGATACCCCACACCTATGGGTTAGATGAAAAAAAAATTTTTGAGTTTCAGTTCTAAGTATGGGGAACCCCAAAATTTATTGTTTTTTTTCTATTTTTGTAAGAAAATCTTAATGCGGTTTACAGAATACATCTACTTACCAAGTTTCAACAGTATAGCTCTTATAGTTTCGGAAAAAAGTGGCTGTGACATACGGACGGACAGACAGACAGACATGACGAATCTATAAGGGTTCCGTTTTTGCCAAATTTGGCTACGGAACCCTAAAAACTACTTACTAGATCTCGTTCAAACCAATTTTCGGTGGAAGTTTGCATGGTAATGTACATCATATATTTTTTTTAGTTTTATCATTCTCTTATTTTAGAAGTTACAGGGGGGGGGGGGGTTTTCACACATTTTACCACTTTGGAAGTGTCTCTCGCGCAAACTATTCAGTTTAGAAAAAAATGATATTACAAACCTCAATATCATTTTTGAAGACCTATCCATAGATACCCCACACCTATGGGTTAGATGAAAAAAAAATTTTTGAGTTTCAGTTCTAAGTATGGGGAACCCCCAAAATTTATTGTTTTTTTTTTCTATTTTTGTAAGAAAATCTTAATGCGGTTCACAGAATACATCTACTTACCAAGTTTCAACAGTATAGTTCTTATAGTTTCGGAAAAAAGTGGCTGTGACACATACGGACGGACAGACAGACAGACAGACAGACATGACGAATCTATAAGGGTTCCGTTTTTGCCAAATTTGGCTACGGAACCCAAAAAGGCGTTTAGTATCAGCATCAGCAGTATCTGTTGTACACCATCTCTAAACTTAACTTAAATGACAGCTCCACTAATATACCCTTCCCTTTCATAATGCTCTCTACAGAAAGGGGCAGCACGACATTTAGAACGGTCATTTTAGTTAAGTTTAGAGATCATGTTATACAGAATTGGTCACACTGATCACTTATCTAAGTAACCAATGGTGCCTTTCATTGCCATCTATAGTCCCACCCAGTGACAGTGTCGCTGGTAACACATAAATAAATATTAAAAATAAAATAAGAACAAAAAAGGAAACAGTGATAAAAATTAGTTCTTATTTTGGCCACTGGGCCAGATAAGTTTGTGGGACTGTATTTGTTTCATGCAAATCCTCTCAAACATCTGTTGTCAAGCTTCATTTCATAAATGGAAAATGTCTAGTTTTATACTTACAGTCACAACACTCCCATCGAGTAACTTCTTTTCAGTATGTATGGGTGTTGTTGTATAGGTCTCTTGCAGGAGCTGATCTATATTGACTTCAGATAAATCCTTCACCCGTATTATAGGTTTTGGCTCAAAGATTTTTGGCAAATGATTTGGCAAATCAGAATATATTCCTTTAACCCATTGTAGAAACTTGTGAATCTAAAAAAGACAACATAGGATCATTTTCAATACACAGTAGCAATGTGGTAACACATTTGAAAGTTTTTAAAGAAACATTTTGTTTCATATTTCGTTTTAAAATTCAACTTCACTAGTAGTGGGGAATTAGTCATTTGCTTGCTTAAGGCTGCTTGTCCACTGAAGCAGAGATGTATTGGGTGAACCATCCGATTTCTGACTCAATAAAATTATTGCATCACCTGTCAGGTATTTGACTGGTATGTCTGGCACATCTCCACAACACTCTGCTTCAGTAGACCGGCAGCCTTACGCTGTGTATGCACAAAACAAATTTTATAATTACCAGCATTTAAATTATTTTGCACAACTATGAGGAACACTTTTAAAATGGTTATATTAAGTCTAAAATAACTTACATCAACATCAGTACTATAAGCAGGCCTATATTGCTTATGAAGCTCCATAAATATTTTCAAACAGACTAGTACGTTCTCCTCATTCTCAATCTCCATCAGCTTTAACATCAGAATCAGAATACTCTTGACATAAGGCCTCAATGTTTCACTTATAGGTAAGCGGTGGATCATTTCAAGTATAAGTTTCCTAACTTGTTGTATATTGTACTCAGCAATGAAGTGTGGTTCACCATCTTGTAGTATCTTGAGGAATATTTTAAGAGAATGGTCCAGAAATTGAGGATACTGTGGAGAGCTCAATATTACCTAAAATAGGAAAAGTACAATATTACTTAAAATAAAAGTTATACCAGCTTTTGCATATTTGTTTTGCATTAAAATGCAAAAGTCCTATCTAAATTGGTTCATTAATTTATTGCTAGATACTCACACACAAGTAAATAATAAATAAATAAATAATAAAATTGTTTTATTTCAAGTAGGGACCCATAATACAAAATACATAATAAAATACAGAATACAAAAATAAAAAATAAAAATTAAATGTAGAATTAAAACTTAAGCTACCACTTCATTACAATACCATTGGTATATTATGTCACTTTAGTGTTCTGAGTCTGGTGCACTTTTAACCAGTGTTTAAAAAACACGTTGTCAGGGGATGCCTGAGCGACGATACTGATCATACTATTAATAGAATTACGGACAGTTTCCCAGAACCCCGCAATTCTGTTCCGTATGATCGCATAGAAGTCGGGTACCCCGGCGTCGGCGAACATACCCGACGCGCTGCAATACCTCGGCATTTTTAATAAAATGCGGAGGGCATTGTTGTACTGAACTCTGAGGGTGTTAAAGGATCGTTTGGTATAGCTTAACCAAAGCTGTGAGGTATTAAAGCTCATACAATAAGCTTTGAATAACGTCACTTTAACATCCTCAGAACATCGAGCAAAACGGCGCGCGAGCATGTTGCACCGTACTGCAAGCGACCTTCGCTCCCGCTCTATATCTAGATCGTCGCTCAGGGATTCCGACAACATGTGTCCAAGATACTTGAACTGCCGCACAACCTGAACCGGTGATCCATCTAAGAATACTGGCGGTACCCTCTCCGGACCCTTACCAACTCGAAAGATCAACATTTCTGACTTCCGTACATTATACATCAAGCCATGTGATTTGGCATATTTTTCGCAAGAAGGGCTAAGTAACACCATGTCATCGGCGTAGCTCAAGTTGTTGAAACAAACTCCGTCAATATGACAGCCGATGCCGGTGCCACTTAGCTCCTCAATCAGGTCATTAATGTACAGGTTAAATAAGTCCGGAGAGGTAAGGCCTCCCTGTCGCACGCCACACTCTAGCCTAAACTCACTAGATGCTGTGCTACCCCACCGCACAGAGCTCGTTTGGTTCTCGTACCAGTATCTCATCAGCTCTACAATACTGGAGTGAACGTTTGAGTCACGCATTTTGCTCCATAATATATTATAATTAACGAGATCAAATGCGCGACTCAAATCTAAGAAACACGCGTATACAGATGTTTCTCGCTTTTTATAGTAATTTACAGCGTGTTTCAGAGTCAGTATTGCCGAGTCTGTAGAGAGACCGGGACGAAAACCAAACTGAGCATCGCTTATCCGCACATTCTTCACCAGCTCAGGCTGCAGCAGTCTCTCAAGAATCTTGCCTGCGATAGTACCTAGTGATATGGGCCTGTAGTTTGCCATACTGGATAAGTCACCCGTCTTATTTTTGGCAACTGGGACGACTACTGTTTTTAGCATATTATCAGGGAGATAACCATGTTTAATACAAATATTAAACAGCATTGTTAGCGCCTCGTATAGTTGGTCACCTGTGTAGAGCATGTGCTCAACGCTCAGGCCATCATATTCCGGAGACTTACCGCGTTTCATATTTTTAATCGTGAGGAATAAGCTCTGCGGACTAAACTGTAGTGGTTCGGGTGATGGTAAAGATGGTAAAGATGGCTCTGAGCCCGGCTCCTGCTCAACCTCCACTGGCTTTACAGTAAAATGTTTGGCAAACATATTGGCTATCTCCCTGCTATTCTCGACATTATTTACACTCAATGGCCTGCTTCCTTTTTTGTTTAAAGATTTGGTGAATTTCCAAAACTTTGAGAAATTCTTATTAGCTCTATGAGTGGCTAATATGTCCATTTTAATAGTTTCTTCATGATTTTGACACCACTTTAATTTTTGTTTAAATATACTTCGAGTGGTTACCATGTCGTCGTATATTTCACCACTGGGGGGCCTACCACAGTCGATCGAATACATAAAACAAATTCTAGCATTATGATGGCTTTCTTTTATATGGCGGTTCCAGCCGATGATTTGCTTCTTATTGCAGGTTTTGCGTGCACCAGACTCAGAGCACTTACTGTTTATTGCTGCAGATTGTAAAATCGTAATAATGTCATTGTAAAAAATATTAATAAGGTCTAAAATATTCTTAAAACTATTATCATAGGTCATAAATGGACTAGAGTCAACTAAATTTCTAAGTTTAACAGTACATAAGTAAGTATACTTATCTATCTCTTGCGAGCTTCTCTGTCCCCACCTTACGTCTACATTATCTACTTTACTATTAATACATTCTTTAGAATAAACTTTTTTACACATAAACTCCATATCACAGTGTACATGTAGCGGGAAGTGGTCTGACCAGCTAACCTTATTATCTATAAATACCTTCACAATAGTGTTTTGGGCAGCCATAGTCGCCAGGCAGTGATCTAGCCACTTGGTAGTTCCATGTGACTCACTAATGAAGGAGAATACCCCCGAGTCAGCACCTAACTCATCTATATCAGCGCAAACCCACGATTGTTCCATACAAAATGACAACATTTCTAAGCCGAACCTAGCAGACGGGTGCGCATTATAGTCACCGAGCATAAATACTGTTTCGATCTCACATTCCTCAATTACAGCGCTCATTCCACTAAATTTACAGATCAGACAGATATGCCACTGTTGGAACGAGTGGTGATGGTAGAGAGGCAGGGTTAACATTTACAGTTTTATGAAAGCTTTTACCCTTAGGACGGCAAGGAACCGGATTCCGGTTGGAGGCATTTACGAGACAAGTGGCGAGGAACTGGATTCCGGTCACCGCGTAATGGAGGAATGTGGTTGCTGCGGGTGCTGACATTTTAGTTTCTTAAAAATAGAATACTGTCTCGATTCCTCTCTAACTTTGGTATTAAATAATAGGATAGACAAGGACACAGTAGGAATTTTTTGACCTTACTCTATATAATAAAGGACTTGTCCAAGATTGGGCCTTGAACATGAACCAAGATGATTTTAATACACGTGAATAGAGATCCTAAAATATGGCTTATAGCATAATTTACACATTTTTAAAGGACCCCATTTTGGAGAAAAATATTGTTTTATTTTGTGGCTTTTTTAGATCTTGGCCTGAATCTTATCAACAGTAAAAAAAAAAAACTTGATTGTCTTTGTCACTTATGTCATAGAATGATTGTCAAATGTCAATGTCAGTTTTTTATGACATTGTGTTGTGACACACAAGTGACAGTAACAGGTGCCAGATTTGATAGATCTAGGGTATGTTCCGATATACACTGAGAGCACTGTTCTGTGCTCATACTGGGGAGAAATTCGTCCCGTTATGGATTGACAGTATACTGCCGCAGTTTCTTAGGGAAATATATGACGTCATAAATCGTCGCCATTTTTGTACTGTGAGCACTGGAGTTTTCGAGGTAAGGTGCTCTCAGTGCTGACTGCGTTCCGTTTTAAACAGTGACCAGTATAGCTAATTATAAAGGAACGGTTTCGCAGTGTACTAAATTGACGTCACACCTTACAGTGCAAGAAGTGTATTTCGGAACATACCCCTATACATCTAGGGTGCGTTCCACTAAGCGTTCACAACGATCACGCTCACGACCGCAGTTTTTCCCGTTATTTTTTCGTTACTGTCGTAAACTCAAGTGGTATGGATAAGAGAGCGTTTTGAGCGTGGAGGTAAATAATACAAACGGCAATTTAGGAAAAAGAAAGCAAAATATTTATATAAGAGGTTAGGTTATAATCTGTATAAGCCTTGAAAATAAACTGAAATAATTATTGTTTAAATCGATTTATATTGAAAAAAATTATAATTTAATTTTTTCAATAAGAAAACTAACATAAAGAAGGCTAATTTAATTTTCATTTCTAAAGTTATTATTGGCAATCAACACATTGATTGCCAATAATATAAACAACGACCACGGTCGTTATGTGGAACGATTAAAGGAGCATTTTGATCGCTGTGGACGCTTAGTGGAACGCACTGTAGAAAAAGTTTTAGTGTTGCCATCCATCGAACAATATTTTCTACAAACGATATTTTTCATAATAAATTTTTAAAAAACGGGGTTTTCTAAAATTATTATTTAAATGGAGTTTAATGTTATATTTTTTTCTCTTTCACGTGATGGCAGTTTGGTTCTGGTTCATTAACACTCAGAATAAAAAACCACCCTCCATACTGAACTGGGACATGTCATTTATGGGTAGAAATTTCGTGCGAGGAGGACACGAAATGTAATTTGTTTTTTTTTTTTGGTTTTTGTTCTAGAGTTAGAATTATGGAAAAGAGTCTTTGTTTCGTGTGTTATTAGTCTAAAATGACTAACCATAGAGCAAATCAACGACTAAAACTACAGATATGGGTTATATTGTTTATTTTATTGTGACCAAAAAAAAAAAGAGAGGGCAATTTTTGCCTTTTTTTTTGTTATTTTTCTGTGTAAACCATAACCGCTCCTCTGCGACCCCCTATATAGAAGAGCGATTACCTTTCAAACTTCAATCTATATCTATGGTTCGTAACGATTTGAATGACGTACTTTGTTTACATAGCTTTAGTACAAGTAATAAGAGTTATTATTTTTTAAACGGAGCAGGCCCGCCGGCGGTTCGACACCTGTCAACGCCTCTGCGACGCTAGGGGGGCCGTGTTATTTAAAACCACATAGGAGGGGATAAATGAAGCCATAATTGTTTAAAAACCAGAACGAAATAGTAAACCAATCTTCAGTTTATTATATAATTTGGACATTTATGCATACCTAACCGTTTAATTTATTGCAAAAATAAAAAATGCAATAAATTAAATTTACCTAAACGCTGACACTGGCACTCCTATAGAATGTGTGAGCACGTTTTCATAATTTGCTGGTATTCATTGGATAGACGTAACATAACTGTATTTTCAAGTTGCATAAACGCATATATTTTATGGAGATATCACATTTTCAAATAATTACACTTTTCACTTAGAATCAACATGGAAACCACCACAAAATTGCAGAAATTTACTGACAGCACATGACAAATTGAATATTTTGTTATAGTGTGTGTTTTTTATATTTATGAGAAAACCTCATTGACTATCTTATTCCCAAATCTGAAAAGCACTGAACTTCGTCCTACAGAATATTCCAAACAGGATGATGCCCGCGACTTCATCCACATGTATGTAGTTTTGTATTTCTGCTTAAACTCCTCACTTTTCTGGCGTAAAATATAACCTATGTCCCTCTCCGGGAAGCAACCTGAGATAGGTTGCACCAAATTTCTTTAAAATCGGTTGAAAAGGCTGTGACTGACAGGGACTGACCCACTTTCGCATATTTGAATGGAGGGGGAGGATTAGTCAAATACGAGATCCTTACCTCAAAATTCTCGCTAAGTTCTTGTGCAGCTTTCAGTTTGATTTCGTCTTTGGCACCAGGGTCCGCCAGCATAGTCACATAGCTGCGGTATGTGTTCATCTGTGTGTGCGGGTCCCCTGGACCGCCAGCCGACATCGCAGCCATCATCTTTAAATACTCACGCTAACATTCACTCGATATTTAAATCGGCATTTTTTGTACCTACATGTTGGTAGGTTAAACCATAAAATCTGTACTCTGATTTTTATAAGTCCGGTCCGGTTTGTTTAAACTTATAAAATAAAACTCCTAAATAGATTTTACCGTAAGACTTTATCGCTTCAATAGAATTTTTGATATAAAATCGTAAAAATCCCAAAGAAAAAGTAAAATTTCGGAAAACAAAAAATTGTGTAAACCACAGACAACAGACAATCGAATCTTGTCTCTGAATAGTGTTGGGACTTGGGCAGGACATACAAAAGGCACTTCAAATGTCCCATACAAAATGATTGAATGTCCCAACACCTCAAAAAAATATTTTGTACCGCTTCACTGTGACATGCAAAAATGAATGAATCTCGAACTGACGAAGTGACGAGTAAGTGAGTGGTGACGAGGACGAGGACGTGAGGAGCGAGTAAGTAAAAGCAAAGCAAGTCATTGTCGTTGTCGTCCTATCTTCTGTCGCAGTCGCACTTCTCGCTCGACTCGTTGGTTCACCTTCCTCTTCATTATAAAGCGCAGCGAGTGAGCGAGACGGCGCGGCCGCACGAGCGAATGTGTGCGGTCGAGAGAGCAGACCTTTCTATGAGTAGTTGAGTACTACTACTTTCGTTCGTAGGACGATTGAATGAAGTGAGCTGTGAGTGAAAATCTGACGGTGTCGTGTCTATAGTTATCTGTGGTCGTGTCGATTCGATCAATCGGTCGGTCGATGAATGAATTAATAATTGTCATTCGAATTCAAATTGTTCATTTTTGTTTGTTTTGTAATTACGATTTACGTTGTATTAGTGAAGCGGCAAAATTAGAGGTATGTAGGTTTCAAGTTACAATACATTGCTTTGCATTTATGCTTTTTCTATACTTTAAAATGTAAAATACATTTTGAGTGTTTTTTTTCAATTTAGGTTAGGTAATGTTTTAGTTAGGTTTATTGTTATGTAAGTATGAAATGTATACCTACATTATTACATATACATATACGACACATCACTTAATGTCCAATCTAATTTGAACTCTTGACACAAAACACATATCATTATTGTCCCATATTATCCCCCATTCTTCTATGCTCAGCTCAAAGCCTCGTATGTGTTTTGTGTCAAGGGTTCAAATGAGGTGGGACAATGTCACATTATTGGGACAATGTCCCATTAATGTGACATTGTCCCACCTCATTTGAAGAGGTACAATGTACTGCCTCGCCAAACTGAATGAGTTACTCATACAAACTCATCGAAATTGCTTGTCCTACCCAACACAGTGAATCGGATCCACCACTTGTCTCTGTCAACCACAGATAATGAGCTGAAAAAATGTGTGACGGCTATAAGAACTTATGAAGAGTCTTCTTCTTCTTCCTGCCCTTATCCCACGCTATGTGGATTGTGGGGTCGGCACAACATGTTATCTTCTTCCACTCACTTCTGTTATCCGTCAACCTATCATTCACCCCTTTTATACGCATATCCTCTTTCACACAATCCATCCATCAGTGAATGAGCGGATTATACATAGTTGATAAGCTAATTCTACAAAACTTAGTTGTGAACGCAATGAGTGTGTATGCGCCGCAGGTAGGATGCACGTAGGATGTGATGATGCAACGAAAGAGAAGTTTTGGGAGGATTTTGATATGGTTGTGATGGGTCTCCCACAAAACGAAAACATTTATATATATATAGGAGGGGACTTTTAACTGTCATGTCGGAAGAATGAATGGAAGTTTTGAGAGAGTGCATGGTGGTTGGGGCTTTGGAACCCTTAAGTAATAGAGAGGAGGACACACTTTTGCAAGTGGCATCCTCCTTCGACATGGTCATAGTTAATACATTTTTGAAAAACAGGATGAACACTTAATTACGTACAAAAGCGGCTCCCACAGGACCCAAATAGATTTTTTACCCGACTGCGGAACGCACAGGGTTATGTGTTCATCAGTCTATATATGTTTGTATGTTCCTTGCAGGACAGCTACAGCCTAAACGCGTGGACCGATTTTGATGATTCTTGCACCAGTTTGTGCCGAATATATCATTAGAGTGTCACTGTGGAAGCCAAATTTGAGAAAAAACAAAATGGCGCCCTCTAGAAGCCATAATGTAACAAATTAGAAAATAAAAGTCGATGGACTATGGCAAGTGGGGTATCGATGAAAAGGTCTTGCAAAATCTTAGTTAGGTTTCCTTGATCATTTTCTCATTTTAACAATCATTTAGGATTTACGAGGTTTCAAAGGTTGTATTCCTTTGTGTCACATTACTGAAAAAACGGCTGAACCGATTTTGATAGTAATTGCACTAATAGAAATGTTTTAGTCTTCCGAGTGTCACAACGGAGGCCGAATTTGAGAAAAGCAAAATGGCGTCGACTGGAAGCCACTTTGTAATTAATGAAAGTCGATAGGCTATAATAAGCAGGTGGGGTATCGTTAGATAGGTCTTTTAAAATCACACCTAGGTTCCTTAAATCATTTTTCCGTTTTAATGATAATTTAGGATTTACGAGGTTTCAAAGGAAATGTTTAAAGCTCCTATACTCTTAACATCAATATCTACCTATCAAACTACGTGGATTATCTCAAAAACCACTCAACCTATTTTAAAACTTATATCACTCATAGAAAGCTATTTAGCTATTATTAACAAGTAAAATAGGCTATATTTTATTTCCAAACAAATTAGAGATCCTTACGAAAATTGCAATAATGTTAGTTAAGTCGGAAAAAAACATCGCATCTGAGATCTTACGTGGCGTGCGCTGCCTAAATCGTTAAAGTTAAAATGTATCAAGGCGCAGTCGCACGTCTAATAGCTAACCTTAACGTGCGACTGCGTCTTGATAAATTTTATTAATATTATACGATTTCAATTGATAATAATGAAATACTTCAATTCATGTCTTGTTTTATACTTTTTGGTATCCAAGCAGTCGGGTTTTTTGTTCTTTTTAAATTACTTTTTTATTCTGATTAGAAGAAGCAACATTACCGGTACCAATTAACACAGTTATAGACTGTAAAGTTATACCACGGGAACCATTAGCACCGCAACATAGATTATTATTAATGGAAATAAAATTAAAGGTCCAGTCTTTAAAATCTAAAACTAAAGCCCTGCCGAAAATAAAATGGTATATGATAGAGAAAGATAGTATACCAGCTGAAATAAGGAAGTTTCTAAAAGCGGATGGATGGAGTTGTCTGACTTTGTTCTTCAATAAGTTATTACTCGAGGAGGCGATCCCAGAAGAGTGGTGCAACAGTACGCTGGTGCCCATTTACAAAAACAAGGGTGATGTACAGGACTGTAATAACTATCAAAGAATAAAGCTCATGTCACATAGCATGAACATTTGGGAAAAAGTGATAGAAAGAAGAATGAGAGAGTGTCACGTAGTGATTTTAATATCACTTGGATTATATTGTATTCCATAATATTGTTGAAAGTACTTTGGCGACATCTAGTGTCAAGGCGCAGAACGTGCGTGTGTCGATGCGCAGGAGTTCCCCATATATGGCGCTTGTTGTCTTTGGTCATAAGAACACGATGATATTATATTTCTTTTTCTATTAATATTTTTTTTTATTATTAAAACATTGTTTTATTGTATATTGTTCGAGTTTACTAATTATTGGAATTCACGTTAGTCTATGGTGGAGCATTTCAGAATGCGGCCACACTCGCTGTGGGTCTATGGCAACACCGAATTTTCAGACATCAGATTTCCGTCGAACGCTCACGATGTGATAGCCTTTTGTCGGATCTCTCAGATCCCAGTTTTCTCCATGGCTTCGCCTGGAAAATTAACAATAATGCTGTTGTCCTAGTCATCTTAACAATTGCCTATTTTTCCACATCAATTTTGGTGAGTAATAGAAAATCGATATTCGATTTCACGTATGACATCTTTCTCAAGATGGCGTACGTAGCTAAGGAAAATTATAATTAATTAGTCTTGTTTGTCTTTTCAGTTCCCATATATTCCCGTATTATTTTGAAGAAGGTTGGGATGGGTGGACTAGCCTGGAGTGTTCAATTTACAGGATGTCCTTGGTAAGTTGTGTGAAGTGGATAATGTACACGTGGATGGTGTAAAAATGCCTTTTGTTAAACTCGCTTCTCTTTTGTTTCAGGGTTTTATTTATGTTTTTCTTTTGTTAATTTATTTTTGCTACTATTACTACTGAGACGATTCATTTTTGTATTTTGATATCCTCGATATATTTCCGAGATTGGGAATTCTCGTCGGTGCCTTCTCCGGTGATGAATGCATTCCAAGGAATGGGTTGGTGAGCTGACGAGGCTGTTCCCTGGAAGTAGATCACGTTCCTGATCCATGTATTCAGGTGACCCCAAATTCACATTCAGCAAGTAAGGAAATCTTCTTTTTTTCTTTCCGAACATATAGTGGTTTTAAATTCAGTGTTCACAAAGTAGTGAGTCAGATTCCGTGAACCCAAATTCCGCTGAGCTAAATAAGAATTTAAAGAAACTTTAAAATAGTAAATTCAAGGTTTTTTTTTATAATAATCTATCTGGACCCCAAGCGTCCCCGATAATCCGCAATTAACTTAAGTATCTGTGTATCTAGGGTGTTTAATTTAGTAGCCTTAAGTTACTTATTAAGATTTAACAATAAGGTGTATTATATATATACCAACAGTAAAGTTTGCCTGAACAAGAACTTGTATTTATTCCATCTCCCTAGATAGGTACATTTTATCATTCTGTAACTTTGTAAGTGGGTGATTACTTTCGAATCCGGGTAATTTCCATTCTGCCCTAATTACCCGCCTTACAAGAGGAGAGTGAGATCACAGAAAATCAATTTGGGTTTATGCCGGGACGAGGAACGCCAGACGCAATATTTGCACTTCGATAACTGTGCGAGAAATACAGGAGTGCACATGGTGTTTGTCGATCTTGAGAAGGCATACGACAGAGTTCCCCGAGAGGTTTTGTGGTGGGCTATGAAAGTGAAAGGAATACCTGAGAAGTATGTGAGGCTTATGAAAACGATGTACGCAAAAGTGAGCACAAGGGTCCGGTCAGAAGCTGGCGTTACAGACAGGTTCAATGTGGAAGTGGGCTTGCACCGGGGATCGGCTTTAAGTCCTTACATGTTTCTCCTGGTAATGGATGCTCTAACATCAGACATACAGGAGCAGGCACCCTGGTGCATGATGTTCGCTGACGACATTGTACTTGTCGGGAAAGAGGCGTTTGAGGTCCAGAGCAGACTGGGAAAATGGCAAGAGAGATGGCAAGGATCAGCCGAACGAAGACGGAACATCTGTTCTGTGACTTCGGTGGCCCCTCCCGTTTCCATGAAATTGCCTTAGATGGTGTATCCCTACCGATTCGGTACCTTGTTATTGACCGAGACGTGAACAAAAGAATTAATGCGGGATGGATGAAATGGCGAGGGTCTCGGGTGTAATATGCGACCCACGAATGCCCCTTAAACTAAAAGGGAAAATCTATAAGACATTAGACAGTCGTAAGAACTGTCGCATTGTATGGTTCAGAATGTTGGGCGGTGAAAAGGACGGATGATAGAAAAGTACATGCAACTGAAATGCGAATGTTGAGATGGATGTGGTGTGTGACTAGAATGGATAAGATTAGGAATGAATATATAAGGGGAAGTTTGAAAGTAGCGCCAGTGCTAGGAGCATAGATTAAGAATAAAGCATAGAGAAGGCATTGCAATAATAATACCACAAGTGAACGAAATGAGTATATACGCTAATGCCAAGGAGTGACAGAGCGCGAAAATCTCTTTTCTTGTCCTGCTCAGCGTATGAATTTTTTTTGATGGCCACATAAGCTATTACAGGGCAAACAATCCTGTGTCGTTTTTGTTATTCGCCCTTATTCGTACGAAATCAGAATTGAAGAAAGTGGTAACTCGTAGCTTAGGAAAAAAGTGATTTAACTCAAAGACGATGGTGTATTTCTGTGTGTTAAGCTGCAAAAGCCGAACTGAACGTAAATACGAAAACATAACCTAATACGTAAGTTTACAATTTTGACCTGATTTTTAAAGATAAAAACAGGTTATATTTGTAAAGACTTGCATGAATCCTACAAAGTATAGAAATAACTGAAAATAAATACTTATTTACCATTATGAAAATATCGCATCAAGACTATCGCTATCGCATACTTATACGCTGAAGCCTGTTCTATATCTCTTTCTCTTTCTACGGGCAGGAGGAAGAAGCAGAGACAAGTAACATATGAACCACAGACTCTGCTGCTAGCTTTGACGCTCATTTAATCTGAGGACAAACCTCAGAGTAAGTATGTATCATGAAAGGTATGTATGACAAACCACAGATCCTAGCCTAATTGTATGGACCCCGCCTAGGGTAATATTGTTCTGTGGTATGGACTATTCGACACTATGGTAAGAACAGTGAAATCCCTAGACCCTAGTTTAAAAAACAATAATTATTGTTTATTCCCATTCATATTATTATACTCTTTGTCCCATTCATTCCCATTCCATGTCATCCTGGTCATCCGCATCGATGTCTGAGAAGCTTGAAAAGCTTTTATTATTTTTGTAGTTTAAGAATGGGTTGAAAATGAATTAAAAGTTACAGTAGTGGATGTGAAAACGTGAAAAATATTATACTAAGAAAATTTAAGATGTGATCATGGCTGCATTTATGACATTATTAGTCATAACATTTTGGCTTCGATGTACAATAGTGTATGGGTACGAGTTTATATCACAATATCCGAGAAATCAAAATGAGACATTCCACTTTAATCATCTTGCCGTCGATAGAGTTAGCGGCCAGGTATACGTAGGTTCAGTGAACTCCCTACATCAGCTTAGTCCCGACCTAAAGCCGATACATGTTGTTCAGACTGGACCTAAACTCGATAATCCTGTATGCCATGCCAGTGGTTGCCCTTCGACGGATATTCAAACAACATGGACTGACAACGTGAATAAGATTCTAGTTATCGATCAGGAAGCTAGAATCGTGATAGCTTGTGGATCAGTGGCTCAGGGTTCATGTTTTAAGTATAAACTGGGTGATCTTACGGCGGAGCCTGAGTTTGTGGCTGAAAGTGTCGCAGCCAACGATGCGGAAGCCTCTACCTACGCTTTTATTGGTCCCGAAAGATACAACTCCTGGGACCGCTCAAATGTGCTGTATGTGGGAACTACGTTTACGAACAATGGAGAGTACAGGCACGACGTACCAGCCATCGCCAGCAGAGATCTCATGTCACTGCAGCTGGCCCAGTTTACATTTTCGAAGCAAAGCTTAATACAAATAGATGTTAAATACAGGGACAATTTCCTAGTGCAATATGTGTATGGATTTAATACTAGTGACTATGCCTATTTTCTTATTATACAGAAACATTCTCATCTTGCTGGCAATGAAGAGCTGGGATATGTGTCTCGTTTAGCCCGCACATGTGTCAATGATGATAATTACAACAGTTATACAGAGGTGACTTTGGAGTGTAATGTCCGAGAAGAAAATAGTGGTAAGAGTGAAATTGTCAATTATAATTTAGTTCAAGATGCTAAAATAGCAAAGGCTGGTGTTAATTTAGCTACCCAATTTGGAATAGAGACAGGTGATCCTATACTTGTAGTATCCTTCAGTCCATCTAAAGGAATCACTAATGAACCATCTTCAAAATCAGCCATTTGTGTATATTCATTACAAGAAATAGAAATTAAGTTTAATGAAAATGTCCATATGTGTTTTAATGGTAGTACTAAGGCCCGTAACATGGGTTACATTTCAGGCATGATATCTGATGGTAAATGTCCTAGTGTGGGATCCACTGGTAATATTCTTAATTTTTGTGAGGTTGGTCTTAAGATAAGTGGTCTTTATCCCATCAAAGCAATGTCTGTTGTATATTGGAATGATACTTTGATCACTTCAGTCACTATGTCTGTAACTGGGCTACATACTGTAGCATTTCTTGGTACCAATGATGGGATATTGAAGAAAGTATTAATAGATGCTGAAAAATCATTACAGTACTCTAGTGAGGCTTTACTACCAGGTCAGAAAATAATGCCTGATACAACACTTTCACCTTATGGTAAATCACTTTATATTTTGGCAAAAAATACTATAGTACAGATTCCCACTGAGAAATGTGCAGAACATGGCAACTGTTCATCTTGTTTAGAATCAAATGACCCTCACTGTGGATGGTGTTCTCTAGAAAAAAGGTGTACAGTCCAAAATATGTGTCAGAAGGGTACACAGAGTGCACCCAGGTGGCTCTCTCAGTACACAGGACAGCAATGCATTGATTTTGAACAAATTCAACCTGATAGAATATCTATGTCTGAAGTGACTACTGTTCAATTAATTATTCGAACTTTACCAGAACTTCCATTTGGAGCCAAATATAAATGCGTCTTTGGAAATGCTCCTCCTATAGATGCAGCAGTGACATCAACTGGCCTGGCCTGTCCTACACCTGACATTAAACACAGGCCTAAAATAACTCAAAACCAAGATCACATTTATGTTCCCCTTTCAGTTCACTCTTCAGAGACTAATAAGGATTTTGTTTCCCGTAACTTTGCATTTTATGATTGTTCAAAGCACATTACATGTCATACATGCATAATGAGTGAGTGGGCTTGCAATTGGTGTATTTATGATAATAAATGTACTCATGACATATCTGATTGTCAGAGGACCATTATTAGTGGTGAAAATAATCCAACTAAACTACTGAATCATGGCATTGGTCATTGTCCTAGAATAAGGCAATACAAGAAACCAATCTTGTTGCCCAACAATGTACCGAAAGAATTAGAGCTCGAAGTTGAAAACTTGCCTCATTTACAACCTGGGCATACAGGGTTCCAATGTATTGTCAGTATTGAGTTGGCTAACATGATTTTACCAGCAAGAGTTGAATCTAACCATTTTATTGTATGTGACAAAACAATGTACTCATATGAGGAAGATGTGGGAGAATATAACATAAGTGTTAAAGTTTTCTGGAATCATAAACATTATATAGATACAATAACAATAACCTTGTATAAATGTGAAATTCTTGGATCTCACAGAGACCATGCTGATTGTTCTCTTTGTATCACAAGAAATTCAATTTATCAATGCACCTGGTGTGGCAACTCATGTTCTTACAGTGAGTCTTGTTTAGAAAATCCTGTAACAGAATGCCCCAAACCTAGAATTGACATGATTAAACCTCTGAGTGGACCTATAGAAGGTGGAACATTAGTTACCATTGAAGGTAGCAATTTAGGTTTGAGGGTTGAAGAAGTAACTGGAAAAGTGAGGATTGGTGATGTTCTTTGTGATATTGTAGATTTTGAGGTATCTGTTAGCATAACTTGTAAAACAGGTCCATCCAATGGTTCAGTAGTTGCTCCAGTTATTGTTGAAAATGATGCAGGATATACAGAATCTTCTGTATTGTTTAGTTACAAGAATATCAAATTGCAAGGTATCTATCCATCTTTAGGTCCTGTTTCAGGAGGTACACAATTAGCTATTGGTGGCCAGCATCTCAATATTGGTTCAGCTATTTCAGCATATTTAGATGAACTATCATGTTCTGTAAACACAACTCAAACATCTAATAGTAGATTAATATGCATCACCCCTAAAGCGAATGCATCTCGTATTATTCATACATTGACTGTGTCAATAGATAATGCTAATCGAACCTTGTATGGAGACCTTTTTAATTACACAGCAGATCCTACGATTATGGAGATAAAACCATTGAAAAGTTTTGTATCTGGAGGGAGAATGATAACAGTTCATGGAACCAACTTGCACACAATACAAAAACCACTTATGAAATTATATTATGCAAATGAACTGATTCCTGTTAATGCTACAGCTTGTGCAGTACTTAATTCCAATCAAATGGAATGTCCAAGCCCTGCTGTAAATAAAAAATATCACGATATAATACAAGCAACTAAATCTCAAACTAGTACACCACAAATAGCTATGAAAGTAGGTTTTGTGATGGATAATGTGGAAACAATGCATGATTTAGAAAAATATTTCAACCCACCCAGAACACATATGGTATTTGTTGAAGATCCTCATGTTTATCATTTTCCAAATCGAATTAAGTCCTACAAAGGGGATCCTTTAGTTATTGAAGGTGAAAACCTAATCAGAGCAAGTGATGAAACGGATGTTATTGTTACCATTGGTACCCAGCCATGCAATGTCACAAGCCTAACCATGCAACAGTTGCTCTGTACACCACCTGAAGTACAACCTCCTAATACTGACGAGAACGGTTTTCAAATTACAGATATTAATTTACCCCTGGTAGTCGTAAAAATTGGCAGAAATCTACGATTTCCAATTGGATATTTACATTACGAATTACTTAGAAATTATAACTTCCCACCAGAAGCTATAGCGGGGATTGCTGCAGGAACCTTCTTTCTAGTTCTTATATTCATGATCGTTTTAGTTATGTATCGAAGGCGAAGTACAAAGGCGGAACGAGAGTATAAAAGAATACAAATTCAAATGGATACGTTAGAAAGTAATGTAAGACTAGAATGTAAGTTAGCTTTTGCAGAACTCCAAACTGATATGTCTGATTTGGCAGCGGATTTGGAACATTCAGGCATTCCAACCTTAGATCATGTAAATTACGTCATGAAAGTATTCTTCCCTGGCGTATCTGACCATCCCATATTAAACGTTCAGCGTCAGTTTATAAACACGCCTCGGACTAATTACGATGCAGCAATGGTTCAATTTGAACAGCTATTGAATAATAAATGTTTCCTTCTGTCATTTATAGACACATTAGAAGCCCAAAAATCTTTCAATATACGAGACAAAGTAAATGTAGCTTCATTATTGATGGTAATTTTAATGGGTAAAATGGAATATGCAACCGATATACTGAAGTCACTACTCCTACGTCTCATTGATAAATCAGTGTGCACCAAACATCCACAGTTGATGTTGCGAAGAACCGAAAGTGTTGTTGAAAAAATGCTAACAAACTGGATGGCATTGTGCATGTATTACTATCTAAAAGAGTATGCTGGTTCATCGCTCTTTTTACTGTTCAAAGCAATCAAACACCAGATAGAGAAAGGTGTTGTAGATGCTATAACCAATGATGCTCGTTATTCTTTGTCTGAAGAAAAGCTTTTGAAAGAACAGATAGATTATCAGGTAGTTACATTACACATAGTGCAAGATGATTTTGATGATAAAGTCCAATGTAAAGTTTTAGATTGTGATAGTATATCACAAGTGAAATCTAAAATACTTGATGCTTTGTTTAAAAATACTCCATTTAGTATGAGACCTTCCGTCCATGATGTTGATTTAGAATGGAGACATGGAAGAGGTGGTCATGTTACTCTACAAGATGAAGATCTTACAACAAAAACTCTAAACGGCTGGCGTAAATTAAACACGTTAGCTCATTACGGCGTTAAGGAATCTGCGGTTATGTCGTTAATATCGCGACAAAACGACAGTTTCAACACCCCTTATAAGATTCCTTGCAAAAATTGCACAGGCATCTATTGTTCCAATTCTCACATACGCGTTTACAAAAGTGACATCAGTGACCAAAATGTGCACTATTATCATTTAGTTAAACCTATTGAATACCAACACATTGTGAACAAGTCTTCTGAACATAGTCACAAAGCCATTCCAGAGATATTCCTCACACGCCTCTTATCTACGAAAGGCACAGTCCATAAGTTTGTTGATGACTTTTTTAGCACCATATTAACTGTAAATGAGGTTCTGCCGCCTGCTGTTAAGTGGCTTTTTGATCTTTTCGATGATGCAGCCAGAGCACATGGCATTATTAACCCTGAGGTTGTTCATGCGTGGAAATCGAATAGTTTGCCGTTAAGATTTTGGGTGAATCTAATAAAAAATCCTGATTTCATATTTGATATAAACAAAACGGCAACGGTAGATTCCTCTTTGTCTGTGATTGCTCAAACTTTTATGGACGCGTGTTCATCATCGGAGCATCGATTGTGTAAAGATTCGCCATCAAACAAGTTGCTTTTCGCTAAGGATTTGCCAACCTATAGGGAAATGGTTATACACTTTTACCAGGCAGTGTCACAATTACCTCAAGTATCCGACCAAGAGCTAAGTACTTCTATGCAACAGCTTTCAGTCGAACAATTAAATGAGTTCGATACTCTATCGGCTTTAAAAGAGTTGTACATCTACGTCAGTAAATATAGAGAACAAATTATATTAGGTCTAGAAAACAAAATGCACTTAGCTCATAAATTAGATAATGTAGCGTGCACTTTGGAAGGCGATCCTTCGGCTGTATGCTGACTATATGATAATGTAAGTTATGATTTAATTGCATTTACATAATTAATATAAACAACACAAATTTTGTACAAAGAGCTTTAATTTATTCTGAAAAAATACTCAGATAAAACACACTTGTAAAAAGACTGTAAAATATCAGTTCCGAGACTAGTGTTAAATAATTTTATGTTTCACAAATTGTTATTATTAGGAATAAGGAATTATAATTGTAAGCACCTCTTATTCTGCCACAACTACTGTTCATTTAGACCATTTCGGTTTCATGAACACAGGTAACAATTGGATCTGATATTAAGTATTATATTAAATTTGATTTCCCAGTGGCCATATTTTAGTATGGATGTATTTATAATTTATTAGATTTAAGTTTAAAGCTCTCTAAAAGTATATCTAAAGGCCTGATTTTCCTAAAGTAACTATTAGTTCTGGCACTGATAAGAATACCTATGATAATGTAAATGTATTGATGTATGCAGCTAAAATACTTAATATTGATGTGTAATACTTTAAGATGTATGTGTAAAGAGAAATAATTTAAGGAAAATGTTGTGATATTTGTATTTGGAATATTTATAAAACGATCTTTTTATACATATTATTTACTTTTGTCGATAAAGGTGACGGCATAACACGAGACGCGAGAATCACACGCAACGCATTCTTCAGTTATATGTACGGATAAACGAACGTACTAGTCAGCCCGGCGCGGCGCGGCGTTGATGTGACGGTCTGATGACCGCATTTTCAATTGAAAAATGTGTGTACTGCGGTTCTTAGTCGTTTTGTGTGCGTTCACCTTTATCCATTATCTCTACCATTTATTTATTAACTTCTTTACGCAACCTTAAGTGGCCTATTCAGATTAGGCTAATCCAATTTAAAATTTAAGATTTAATAGTAGTATATTGGTTATTCCTCACAAAATGGATTTACTGCTGATTTTTGGTTTAATTTCAGAGATGGAACTGTTTTATTTTGTTTAAAATTGTTTTTATTAAGTTTTGATTACTTCACAAGATTAATATCAAAACAACATTTGAGGACACTTCCTTCTGAAGGTCCGCCAAACATTAGAAAATAAAAACTGATTAGATTTGACCTTTATGTAATTTTATACTATATTTAAAATTTTAATGCATATTGCATTCGATACATTTTATATGCTCACACTGCAATTTTTATATATTATTGTATTTGTACTGTCGTTACTTTTATCATTTACCTACATGCAGTTTAATCTTTAAACGGTGCTTCTAGATTTCAGAAGGTTCGATTGATTGGCCAGTAAAAGTTTTATATTCTTCTACCATAAAGATTGAAACATTACTAATTTTTAACCGCCGAATACTGAAACTTCTTAAATACATATAGGTAAGCGAATCGTAAAATCATTTCATTTGTCGTTTGCTATATAAAATCAGTGTAATTCGTAACCAAGTCGTCACTTAGTACCTAATTGAGAGGATCTTAAGCGACGTTTCAGAATTCGGCATTTTGATTAATTATCTTTTTGGCGTCTGAGGCTGAGAAGTGTCCTGCGAAAGCAATTCCCTGCAGGTTCACAAAAGGTACATTGCAGGAAATATTGCAGTGATACAAAAACTATGTTATTGCGACGCAACTTGTTCTCAGTAGCCAAAAAGATCGAACTATAGCTACTACTTAATCTAGTAGTATATCAGTCTCAGGTGATTACCTTTCCTACTCTTTTCTTACTCTACCTTCTCTCCTTGATGTCCAAAAATTATTCATTAAGTAAGGTGATGGGGGCAAAGTGCGCCATACTTTTTTCATAGTTGACTTTGGTGCAATATTACTAGTGCTTAAGTTCACGAGTGACACTAAATCATGGTACCATAAGGATCTGTGATGTTTTGCAACAACAACTAATGTCGTGTCATTAGAATCTGACGGCAAATTAATGAATTTTAGCATAAAATTTGAAAACAGTCTGACCCGGCGCACTTTGCCGACAAATCGGGGAAGTGCGCCTTGTATTAATAAAACGCAATAATAAAGCATCAGAATAAAAACAGCCCTATAAGTATTATTTTAAGAAAACAAGCAACAAAACGCATGCCATTTTTTTATTTTTCATAACCACATTCTAGAAGAATCTATGTATTTAAAACCAAATTTCGGCTAAATGCGCCATACAATCTTAAGTCAGAGGCTATGAACCTTTTTTCTAAATATTGATAATCGAGTGTCAAGTATATTTTTTCTTTTATTTACGATGGGAATACCATGGTTTGGAACTACTTATTTGGTATCAGTATTATAAAGGGACTGAAATAAGAAGTTAGTCATTGAAATTAGTTATTAAGTGTAATATTTATTATGAATTCTTAACAAAACTAGGTAACGAAAAGAAAATCAATGAGAAACACCTTCTAAAATATATTAGTTGTAATAATTGAATTATAACGCTTTTTGAAGCTTGAAAACCAATCTTTACCGGGAGTACCATCATTGAAAGGTGTTTTTAGATCGTTCTGTTTGACATATCCCCTAACAATATCTAGAAATTCTGTAGGAGTCAGGCCGAAGCCATTTTTTTCCATTATATGCAAACATTTTGCCATCATTTTTTCTGTCTCATATTTAAGTACTGGTGGTCTGCCTAGACTTAATGATTTTTGGCCCCTTCGACCTGTGACGTGGTCCATAATAGTTTTTCTTGGGATAGCAAAGGTTGATGCGGCTGCATACCCAGACATTCTACCCGATCGAACAGCTTCGACTGCTTCATTCATAGCCTCTGTGGACCATGAAGGACCTTCAGTTTTTCTTTCATAGCGCCCCATCTTAAAGAAAAATCATAAACAATAAAATAATAATGATTTAATAATTGTGACTTTTACTAGTCTATTGTGTTTGGGTGTGGTGTGCATGTATGTAGGTTAGCCTCATAGCACAATTAATAATATTTTGGCAGTTAAGGTTTCTATGACACTCGGATGACAAGATTTGAAGTAATTTCAACAATAGCACACACTTCTCATGGGATCAAGAATTTAAAAATTACAGTGGAAAAATTACAGTGGTGTCGAACTAGTCACGTACAAAAAATAAATAAATACTTCTAGTAAGATACATTTTTAAAAACAAACTTTTATTTAAGTAAGTATTTTAAAAAGAATGTAAACTTTATGTCAAATCAAAACCACCAATGCCTACAAAATTAAAATTAAAAAAAAAATGTCGCGATCTTAAACTTGTGTAAATGTATTTCACTAATAAACGTATATGCAAATTACATCTTACTCGGTTTAAGATAACTGCTTTACAATTCATTTGCAAGATTTCACCCGAACATACAAACAAACAAGTAAACAAACATGCAAGTTAAATAAAAGCTTGTAAAAAAGACACATTTTAAAAAGTTTGTAACCTCTGGATTGCGGCGAAGTGCGCCATATAAAAAGTCAGCATGGCGCGCTTCCCCGACTATATAAATTTGAGGTTAGAATATTTAACTTGCAAGAAATATATACATTTCACTAGATAGAAGTGATATAAAGTCAGAATCTTAAAGCAAAATATTTAAATTGTGCACTTACCTCACTCGTATATCGGTAAAAACTCGGTTTCTTGAGATTTACGACGATGATCACGCCATAGTCATCTCTCTTCACCACTTTGAATATCAGTGAAAATAAAATGGCGCGTGTCTCAAACTCACATGACTAGAGCCATCTATGAGTTTCACCAAGAACTATGATTTAGTTTGTAGCATCGATATAAGGTGTCACTACTAGTATCAAATCGGTAGTTTTCGAGATATTTGTGGTAGGTGCACTTGCCCGCTAGGCGCACTTTGCCACCTTCACCTTACCTGTTTTAGTACTTATCTAAACTTGAAAAGACAAATTGTATATTGTTATAGCTTATTAGGTGTATGAAATGTAAGAGTATGATACAAATTTTCGAACAAACGCTATTTATTTTTGTGTCGATCTCTCTTTTATTGCTCAAGTTCAATGTAATTCTAATTACATTGTTTCATTTTTGGAACCACACAATTAATAATGCACCTCAATTTATTGTCCTTTTGTATGGAGATGTTTGACTACCGTCGACGAACGAACGCGGCCGTTTAAATCTGTCTCCTTTAGCATAAAACTTATCAGCAAAACATATGATAATCGCAATTCTTATGCTAATCATAATAATAGTATAATCGCCTGCCGAAGATCCATTGAAACGAACCGACGACGACGCAGCCCATGTGAGCATATTTTTGGATGGGGATCTAACTTGCGGAAAATAAAACGAACTAACGTGGCGATGAAACGTTACCTATTTTTGCTGGGCAGAGGATCCATATGAGTGAGTCTCTTATTTTTAATGGTTGATAAATCTTTTTTACTCCATGGACAAATTGAACAAGGCGTAGGAAAAAAATTGTGTGTGTCAGCTCCGACGCACGACTGGAGTTTACTCGTACTATCCTATTTTGATACTCGGCAAGCCTCGTATCAAAAAACAGCACTCGAATTAAAATGACCTTCATTACGATACAGTTGCATAAATAGCTATATTGATATGTATAACAAAAACAGCAATATAAGTACATTGACACTGATAGAAACAAACAAGCCCAATAACATATAGGTATAGTCGCCTTGCAGCATACACTATGTACGTCTCACTCTTACGTCACAACCAAATTAGAAAGGTGCGCACCATAGGTGCGCACCAAAAAAGTAACGAGGTCATTCATCAGTAGATTTTACCTCTCATATTTTTCTCATACCGGGCGCCTTATATATGAAAATCGATTCTTAAGGAGTAAACTCCAATAAACTCCAATAATAAATTCCGCGTAGGTAGTTACGAAAATCTCCCGCGGCCCTGACAATTCAACATGTCATTTGAATTGTTAGAGCCGCGCCAATATGTACAAAATCGCATTAGAATTTAGATTCTTTACCCGGTAGACTTTTCTCTGGATTATTTTGTTTATTTTGGCTGGTACAATAAATGGTATAAAAGTGTGTAGGTTTTTGCTAATACATAATATGTATTAGATACTTACTAGAGTGTGTATAACTAATCGAATAGCATGCAATTTTCATATTGCATCAGTTTGATGCTAGGGGAGAACGTAGTCGTCCATCAAGCTTCATAATTTGTCATTTTATGTCACTTTCATTCCGAAACGTGTGGATCGACTCGCGTAAATAGTTCGCGGTAGTTCAGTGATCGATCGTTTGCGACGGTAGTTCAACGCCCATGTTAGATGCAACGCACACCCGCAGAGTAGAGTGGAGCCGACGCGCAACGTCTTTCTTGATAACATTTTTTTTACAGTGGCAACTCGATCCATACTGTTTCAATTGTATGTCAAAGTACATAGATAAGTTGATAACAAACAAAAAAAGCTCGACTCCACTCCACTTTGTCTGTATGCGTCGGCCTTTAAACATGATTGGATGAATTTCATGTTTATAAAGGACGACATTATGATATTCCATTTACAAAATAATTTAAGCTTAGAAAATAATTTGTTAGTAATTTAAGGCAGCGTAAATTCACCCGTCTCTTAAAAATTTTATATAATTGACTTAGAAATATATACTTATTTATCAAATTTTTTGTAATGATTAATTTAATAATTATTATGAATGGAAAAAATGAAACGAATATGTGTATTATTTAAATCACATTTATTAGGCAATAATATTCATTGTTAGAAAAATTATAGCACATACAAACAATAAAATTTTCAACATAACCGCCTCAGACTACAATACATGTCAACAATTTACCAATACCTATACTTTCTTCTGGTATTCTGGAACACTAGCATTTGCATATTCACTACCTATGAAATATACCTTGTAGCTTATGTTCCAAGAGATCACTGCGACCTCGAATACGTATGATATACAAACATACAAAACATTTTACCTTATATTTTTAGTAGTGCAGTAAAGAACATCATGACGGCCTGATAAATGTATACCCCTAATCAATTTCTATACGGCTTCGTGCCAGTTTAATCGTTTTGCGACTAGTCTTTGCCGAAAGAGTAACAAGCTACAGTAGAAAGCCTTCCAACAAGCTAGACCATAAACGATTTAGAGATAATTTCTCAGATTACGCCTGCCGGGAATCGAAGTTCGAACCCGTGACGTCACCAGGATATGGTTAAAATCTACCAAAGCTTTTAGTGTCTTTTTTTCATTGAAATATTTCTAGAAAGCTGGTTTTGGCATATAGGTACCTCTCGATTAAAACAGTTTTAATCACTTTTTATCTCACACGTCTCGAGGTGCCGGGGCAGCGAACTCTTACAATGCAATGTATAAAAATTTACCTCCCTCAAACAATACTAATATTTTACCTCGTGATATAAAATTCAATTTCAAAACAATTTCAATAGTATGATCTTAAGTAGCTGTATATCCTAGCTATTCAAAAGGCTCAGTATGAATACCTAGTTTTAAATAAAATAACACAAAAATCAATCAATAATAATTACATTAGAATAAATAAATAAATGCCCTTTAAAATATTATAAGTTGCAATATTTCATATTGCACAACAAAGATACAGATCACACTTAATTTGACCGGACTTTTCAAAAACCATCCATTAGATCATTTGAATAGAATAATCACAGTGTGCACAGTAATATTTTGCGATTAACTAACACTTTATTTTGTTTAGTTGTTAATAGCCAAGGCTATATTGCGACTATCACATTGTCTTAGTCAATCAAGGGTTGGCGCAAGACAGGTTTTGAAATAATCACAGGCACTTGCTCATAAAAAACCGGGCAAGTGCGAGTCGGACTCGCGCACGAAGGGTTCCGTACCATTATTAATAAATAATTAACTTTGTTAATGAACCGCAAGACTAACTTTGTTTGTAGAGGTTTATTGTTAATATTAAAAAAACTATGCTAGTTAGAGCATTGGCTATAGTTTTCCTGTAAAATATACGTAAATTTCTATTGACCATAATTATTTCAAATTTTTCGATTGGTAAACTCCGGAGATAAGGGGGGGGGGGGGGGGACGGTATTTTTTTAGACATTTTCCCCGATAAATCAAAAACTATCATAATTAAAAATAATTAAAAATCTGTTTTAGAATGTACAAAGTAAACCCTTTCATATGATACCCCACACAGTACAGTTATCTCACTTTTAAATTTCAACCCTCAGATTTTCCCCCCTTTTCAAATAAGAACAAAAATAATTTCCAATTTTTTTTTAATTCCAGTGTCTTTGGGCCACTAATATACACAACTATTCCAAATTTCATGTCGATAGCTTCGGTAGTTACTGAAATAATCGAGTGTGACGGACGGACAGACGGACAGACGGACAGACGGACAGACAGACGGAGAAAGTCGCACCATAAGGGTTCCATTTTACCATTTTGGTACGGAACCCTAATTACCATTTTGGTACGGAACCCTAAAAACGACAAATTTGCTGAGGTACACCTCATAGGCTATATACCACAGAGCTAGGATACGTACTTACTGACCTATACCGATTTTAAACACGGTTTATTAACACGGACCTTACTTATCAGTAGCCCAGTTCAGTTGCAAAATTCAGTTCGACACGTATTCGAATTAATGTTGTCAATGCCACTGGGATCTGCCGCCTAATAATGTAAAACCTACATCAATTATTGTTACAGTCTCAATTGTTGTGATTGGCTGAATTTATAGTATTCTCGCTGCGTCAATGGGTTTTGGCCAATAGCAGAAGAGTGTTAACCAATCAGAGGTGATTGCCAACGTTACACTGTAGCTGTCATTTTTACTCAATAATGCTGGTGGTAGAAGGTAAAACTGGGAAAAATAAGCTCAATGTTCTTATTTTCTACTACTACTACGAGAGGACACCTGGGCTACATCTCAATGGCTATCATACCATGTCTATTAATGGATGGCCCCGCCCATTTTCACCTCATATACACATATGAGATCAGAACTTCAATTGGTCATATTTAGTAAGTGCCGTGAGTAAGTAGGAAACTATTTCAAACGAATTAAACAGCTGGAAAGAGATTCCATTCTGACGAACTCTCATTTAGGTATTTTTTTACACACATGTACTCATAAATACTAGAGTGGAAACATATTTATAGTTGGCAACGCAGCAACATGTGATGCGGCGTGTTGTAAGGGACTTGAAGCCTGGCATCATATTATGACCCCTGATTGGCACAGTTGAAGAGAGAATGCCATTGATTGAGCTAATTTCTACCATTGCAACGTTATAAAGACAACTTCCGTTTTAGCCCACCTGGCAGCATTGCATGTTGTTAATATGTTTTCACCATAATATGATTTTTGATTTTATCCAAATACGCAATCCTTTTTGCAATTCTTCAAAACACTAAAGCCAGTGTAATTTGTACGTTGTTTTTTCATTAACATTTTATAATAAATCATATGAAACTGGATGTAGCTGATAAACTAATTATAAATTATTGTGCTTTGTACTAAACTCAATATCATCTCTTGGTAACGCTTTTGTGTATCTACATGATACAATTAGACCTCAACATTTAAGCACCCTGCAGCTCAAAAAACCTTTGCATTCCCCGTTACAAAATTTGGACACCCACAACAAATAAATTAAAAGTGCAATAGCGAAAAATCGCGCGCGAAATTTCTCTTTGGTGCTTTTTGTACGCTCAAAATTATAGCGCCGCGATCTTCACACATTTTCTTGAGACACGTACCCTATATGGATGAAATTCGCTATATTTCTTACTAGCTGATACCCGCGACTTCGTCCGCGTGGATTGAGGAGTTTTAGTTCCCGCGGGAACTCTTTAATTTTCCGGGATAAAAAGTACCCTATTATTTAATCCGGACTTCTAACTTTACGTCTGCAAAATTTCAAAGCAATCGGTTCAGGAGTTACGGCGTGAAAGCGGAACAAACATACGAACAAACTCACTTTCCCATTTATAATATTAGTAAGGAGTAAGGATTGGGGCATCCAATGCATTAGGTTAATAAATGCCTTATGCCTATGGTGCTCACAAATGTCCATTCTGAAGGGCTATTTTCTTTCACTTATTATACACATTTTGTCCATATATCCTGCATAATAAACACTTAAAATTTCATATATATTACATAGTGCATTTAAAACTAAACTCACAATAATTACTGATATTTATGTACACGTAACAAAAACAAAATACTAAGTCAATCTCTGCGCAAACTTCGCCAAATCATAGCACAGCTATGTTATGTTACAGTAATAAAAATGTATTATACTTTTCTGTTTTCATATTATACTCAAAATTAAATGCAGATAGCAATTCAAATACAAAAAGCAAATGAAAATGCATAAACTAATTTATAATTATTTTTACTATTTATTACAGTTAAAACGAATCAGTCTTTGTGTAAGGAAAACCCTGTGTAGTTTACAGACACAAAGGTGTTCGTCTCGATCTCAGATTTTATTTATTTATTTTGAAGAAAAAAGATACGAACTAAGCTTTTTGATGAAAACCAAACGGAAGCATCAAAATAAATAAAACGTTAAAAATAACTAAGTATCACATTTTGGAATTCCTTAACATCGTAGGCCATGTCATACAGAACATGTGAATCAGCCAAAAGGTGCAGATACACTAATGATTTTAAGCTTATTTCGTGGTTTAACTACATATCTTAATTTATATAACGGGTACATACCACGATTAATTTTTTGTTTTTATTTGTCGTTATTTCAACCCAATTGGTTCAATCAATCAATCAATTGGTTGGATCAATCTTTCTATGGTTCAAAACGACCTAGTGGACCTAGCCACTGAGTTAGAAAAAAGGGGGGGCTGGTAATATGATGGACCTATCGCTGTGCAACTCATCCAGACGCCCTAAGTTACTTTAATTTATTTATCTGTAACCTCCTTGATAGGAGTTTACAGGTAGTTAAATTAATATTAGACAGCGCTACACATGTTCTTTCTACGTTGAGCGCGACAAGCGACGTCAAATTGGCGGTGCCGGTGGGAGTGAGTATCTCTTCTTTATATATAGACAATAGTGTGTTTGCACCTTTATAAAACCTATTATGTTCTGTTCACAACCTAATCCTCAACAAACCATTGTTTATTCAATAAATATTCAATTTCATTGCAATAAATAAAAACATAGGAACGTGCAGAATGAAATGACATACAAGTACGACTTCCTAATTTTTGTGCTCATTAATTCTAAGAACTATTTTCTAAACATTAGTCAATTTATTATTATATTGTATCGTTTCAGTTACTAGGCACATTCAAATTCGTACAAAACGTACCTAATTCAGTCATTCAAAAAGGAATGATAATCTTAGGGTTCAATCAGACGGTTCTTTAGCTTAGTTTTTCGACAGCGGCAATCAGCACTTTGACCACTAACAGCGAACATTCGCGACATCAAAACCACATGTTTTAGCGATTGCTCTGATATTGTATCGCGTTTCGGAGACTTGTTGCTAAATCGTTTAAAATTTGAATGTATGTGGAGTGAAAATTATAGTCGCTTTCCTTCCTAAGTTACTTCCAAAAGTTACTTTAGTTACTAAAGGCTATAATGATGTGCGGAGTACAATTCTAATCTAAGACTGCCTATGCCTATCCATTGAACTGGATCAGAGCGCAGGTGTCAATCAGATTTTGACAGCTGATGACTTGATAAAATCTTCGCATCATTATTCAATGATCTGTTCGCTCCGGTTCAGTTGATACAACTTCTAGTTTCCGAAATGCGATCAAATTGCCAATTACCAATACTGAAATTATGGGTGCTTTGACCGAAAAAAGAAATTAATATACGCAAACGCTTCATTTATAGTATGATTAATGCATGCGGAAACAAAAATTAAATTAATAAATGCGGAGCTAAAAAATGACGAACCTTCCAATATAGAACCTTTATAAATTTGATTTGGTTTTATTTGATACATGATTCCACTCCAATATAAATTTAACACTCAGACACACAAGCAAAATGTTAAACTATTGTTTATGTATTCAACATAATTATTAGTATCATTTAATTGGAGTATCATATTGTATAGTCTGACAAACTAATCAGACCCGGTGACAGTGTCGCTTCTATATATGAAAAATAAAATAAAAACAGCACTAAACAGGCATTAAAATTACTTCCAATTTTGGCCGCCGGGTCAGATAAGTTTGTGGGACTATATGGTGTTTAATACATAATTACACAACTAATTAAAACTACTTGAAATTATAACATTTTGAATGATAACCGTTCTACGGTGATAATTTTTCTGGTAAAATTAAGTTTAAGACGAACCAGAGATATTTTACTGGAATATCTCGCAATTAACGAGTTTACACACGTTGCGTATTCCACCCGCTCTATCGCTGTAATGTTTCCCACGCGATACTACAAACAGCTAGAAAAACCTCTATATAAAAATACCTTATTTTATGCCTTCAGTGCATCTTTTTCGAGTGGATCTCTGTAGATGATAGTCGCAGATTTGATGAGATCTGGTTCATCGTCGGATAACCCGAGATCGGAAGTAGTGTCCGTAAGGGTTTGTTTGGGCACGCACTTGTGGTGCGCCATGAGAAGTCCGCCCACGAGCGCAGCGAGCGCGCGGTCGAGCCACGTCACGGGGTTGGCGTATAGCAGGCCACCCTCGTAGAAGCCGAGGTGACCGCCGTGTGAAAGCTCCAAATACATCACGTTGTCGTGGGAGCCTGCAATATGGATAAAGGGGATTTTAAATTAATTTCATAATGAGGCTTTGCTGTCTATATCATTATCAAGCGATAAGTCTTGAGAAGTGAAAGCACTGTTTTGTAACTTTGAACATTTATTTAAAACATTGCCTGAGGCCATAGCAAAAAAATTACCAATATCTTCCGATCTTAGCTCAGAGATATCGTAACTCGATAACTGCAATAAGTTATCATGACGGTCAAGCGCAAATTGCCATCAATTTAAAATAATACAAGTAGCTAATATTATAACTTGGTAAGGCAAACATAATTACTTATTTATGTATACTGTTAACCAAAGAGTATAGGGACACTGTTTACGTGCTTTTCATCATCATTATCATCAGCCAATATGCATCCACTGTTGGACATAGGCCTCTTTAAGATTGCGCTAACTTTGCCTATCCTTGGCTGTTCGCATCCATTCGATGCCAGCCACTCTCCGGATGTCATCGCTCCACCTTGCCGGGGGGCGCCCCACACTCCGTTTGCCGAGACGCGATCTCCACTCTAGGACCTTGCGACTCCAGCGGCCGTCGGTCCTACGACAAACGTGGCCAGCCCACTGCCATTTCAACGTGCTAGCCTTGAGAGCTATGTCGATTACTTTGGTTCTTTGGCGAATTACTTCGTTTCGGATTTTATCCCTCAAAGAAATTCCGAGCATAGCTCTCCATAGCGCGTTGAGCGACTTGAAGTTTGTGGACTAGCCTCGATGTCAGTGTCCACGTTTCGGCACCGTAAGTCATAACCGGCAGGACGCACTGATTGAAGACTTTGGTCTTCAGGCATTGCGGTATAGGCGACGAAAAGACTCGTCGGAGTTTGCCATATGCTGCCCAGCCCAGCTGTATTCTCCGTTCTATCTCTTTCTCGAAACTGTTACTTCCTACTTGCAAAATTTGCCCAAGGTATGTGTATTCTTGGACAGTTTCGAGAACAGATCCATTGACAGTAATCGGCCCCGGAACGGCCAATTCATTGAACATGACCTTGGTCTTGTCTAAGTTCATCCGGAGACCGACACGTCGGGAGGCAGCGTGAAGGCTATCGAGCATCTTCTGCAGCTCTTGCAGCGAACTTGCGATGATGACGATATCATCGGCGAAGCGGAGGTGTGAAATGTGCTCTCCGTTCACGTTGATGCCTTGTCCGTTCCAGTCAAGCGTTTTAAAGACATCTTCCAAAGCATTAGAAAACAGTTTCGGAGACAGAACATCCCCCTGTCTAACCCCGCGATGCAATTGGATAGGTCCTGTAGACGCACCCTGTACTTGGACAGAAATAAATGCCGAGCTATATAGGCATTTCAAAACTTCGATGTATCGCCAATCAACTTGGGATCGCTGCAAGGATTCCAGGACAGCCCAGGTCTCGATTGAGTCAAAGGCCTTCTCATAGTCCACGAAAGCGAGACACAGAGGCTGTTTGTACTCATAGGACTTCTGCACAATCTGCCTCAATGTGTGTATGTGGTCTATGGTGCCGTAACCACTTCGAAACCCAGCCTGCTCTGGTGGCTGAAACTCGTCAAGTCTTCGTGAAAGGCGATTAGTGATGACCCTGGAAAACAGTTTATAAATGTGGCTTAGGAGTGAGATGGGGCGGTAGTTCTTCAGGAGTGTTTTGTCACCCTTTTTATGGAACAAGACAACAATACTCCTATTCCACGCCTTTGGAGTTCTCCCGTTGTGAATAACCGAGTCAAAGAGCCTCTGTAGCTCTTGGAGTAGGGGCATACCCCCTGCCTTCAAGAGCTCGGAGGTGGCTCCGTCTTCTCCCGGGGCTTTTCCGTTTTTCTGTTGTTTTAGGGCCAACACTATTTCGTCTACACTTACATCCGGAAGATCGTCTGTATAGTGGCGTGTTAATTTGGCTCTGGGGTCTGATTCGAAGGATTCGGGTTGTGGGACTTGAGTCTCATACAATTGGCCGTAAAAGTCCTCGATCTCAGAAAGGATCTCTGACTTGGTGCATACAGTTCTACCGCACCGACGTCTTAAGTTTACTTATACGGCTATTTTCAAGCTTTTGTGAAAACACTTTAGACTTCACGTGCTTTTAACTTATCATAATATTAGTACATAACATTTTAACATTCATCATCATCATCACTACAGCCTATTAACGTCCCACTGCTGGGCACAGGCCTCCACTCTCATAGGAGAGCGGGAATTAGAGCTTAGACCCACCACGCTGCTCCAATGCGGGTTGGCGGGCTTTAACGACTACTATCATGTTAGTGATAATAACCGGGACTGACGGCTTAACGTGCTCTCCGAGGCACGGGGGTGAAACACCGCCAACTTCCAACTCCAGGCTGTCAGTGAGAATTTCTTAATTGAAAAACCCATTACCTAACTTTTATGCCCGACCGGGAATCGAACCCAGGACCTCGTGATCCGCAGTCGACTATGCTAACCACTAGACCAACAAGGCAGTTTTTAGAGGCAGGCATTTTAACATTAGACATAATAATATTGGTGAAACCTTGTAAAATATTTTTGTGCACCACACTGTGATCAAATGAAACTTATGTCATTATCATCTTCAAACTGTATTGACAAATGAATTATTATGAATTAATATTTCATGTTTCTATTGTATCAATATCATTTGTTCACAATCGCGAGAAAATCAATCCTAGAACACTGTGTACCTTGAACTTTAGGTCAAGGCGAAAAAAACCTTAGTATGCATAATTAGTATATTCTTGACCAAAAACGTTTGGTAAGATTCTAATATGGTAGCGAATTTATATGTAAATTGGGATTTCATGTTTTGCTATTTGGTCACGCGAAACAAACATTCCATAAACAATGCAATAACAGCATTAAGGTATGAAATGTATATATTCTGTATTTTCGCACGTTCTTTCAAAGTTATAATTTATCAAGTAGGTTAATTATTTTGCATTTTAATGTCAATTGGAGTGGATTAACAAAATATCCCTTTTTGCCCCAACAGAGAAAGTTCGTGCCACTGTGAACCCAAATTAACCCGGCCGGGAATCGAACCCGGGACCTCCCAAGGACGTTAAAACAACAGCACTCAACGATGTGCCAGGGAGGTGGTCGTCAAAAGTTTGGAGTAATGATAGTAACTCTGACTGCCTCGTTGGTCTAGTGGTTAGCATGTTTGACTGCGGCCGACGAGGTCCCGGGTTCGAGTCCCGGGTCGGGCCATTATAAAGTGTTGGTTTTTTCTGACTAGAAATTCTCAGTATAGCCCGGAGTTAGGAAGTTGGCGGTGTCTCACCCCCGTGCCTCGGAGAGCACATTAAGGTGTCGATCCCGGTTATTATCACTAACATGATAATAGTCGTTAAAGCCCGCCAACCCGCATTGGAGCAGCGTGGTGGGTCTAAGCTCTAGTTCCCTCTCTCCTATGAGAGTGGAGGCGTGTGCCCAGCAGTGGGACGTTAATGGGCTGTAGCGGTAGTGGTAACGATAGTAGCTCATACAATAAAGAATAAACTTTTTACTCACTGACAAATTCTCTTATAATAGGAAGCAGGGGTTCAGGCACAATGGGATCATCTCGTGCGTTAATAAATATCATCGGTGTCTTTATGTTCTTGAGGTAGAAAGCTGACGAACTCCATTTATATAGTTCTGCCACTGATTCGAATCCGTGAACTCTTCTGTAAACAACAATATTATTGTTCGTGTAACAAAGTAAGGTTTATTAGATATTATCTACTGACCAAGCATAGCAAGGTCTTTATCTGCATATTGTTCGTACGTCTGTCTGCTTAGCCGTAAATCCAAACTAATATTATATTATACTAGACGATGCCCGTGACTTCGTCCACGTGGATTAAGGTTTTTTGATTCCCACGGGAACTCTTGAATTTTCTGAGATAAAAAGCCTATATTGTCTTTCCCCGGAATACAACCTATCCCTGTACTAAATTTCATCAAAATCGGTCGAACAAATGGGCCGTGAAAGCGTAGCAGACAGACACACTTTCGCATTTATAATATTAGTATGGATGTGAAAGAGTGCCTTTCAGTCAATGTCTATTACCTTATTGGCCCATCTGTTCACCCGATTATGGCTTAAATTTTATAAGAGCTCCAAATCGCTAGATCCCAGGGCTACTAGGGAATATAAATGGCAACACAGGCTTCTTTTTATCCCGAAAAATCAATAAGTTATTGGGGGCATTATCTAGTAATATAAATGCGAAAGTCTGTCTGTCTGTCTTTATTACTATTTTACGGGCCTCTGCTAAGTCGACTGTGCAGAAAGGTAGAGAGATGGCTTGCACCCCTAAGATGAACATAAAGACGGAATTCTTGGAAACGCACGCGAACGAACTCATGGGTCCTATTAAAACGATGTGCGCTACATTACGTCATCGAACTGGCAACGAATTTGTTTCATGTGATTCTTGGAATGCCTAGGCTGTACTATAGTTATGACATCAGCATCTTAGATAGACATTAGACAATCATATTTCTTGGCTTATTTATACAGCTATCATGGTTAAATTTTGGACTTTTTATTTTCATCAAGTTTTAGACTCAGAATTCGGCCATGGCTACAACTCTTAGCAAAGCCATACCTAAGGCATAAGCGAATTAAGGTTTCAGAATCTAGTTCATTGTCGTGTAGAAGCCAATTAAGGCAATGTGTTTTGTGTACCATTTTGGCCTAATTTGGGGCTGAGGTGTTCTGGCAATGGCAAATGGCATACAAGTTTTAAATTTTAAGCACAGTTCACGAAATATAAATGATATTGGATAGTCTAACAAGGCGTTACTTTGCGGAAGTCCATGATAATAAAAGATCTAGAAGTTTAATTCGCTATAATACGCAAAAAAGGTAAATCGGTGTGCATGTTCGAGTCAACATCTCCTGAAGATGCTCCGGTGTCGAAGTGAAATGTACGTTGAGAATAATTTGGAAGATTTGTGTGGTGTGTTGAATATCGCAAGCCACAAGTGCAAGATACACACTGTATCTCATAGATTTACTTACTGTGGCGGATTATAGCCAATTAAAATTCTAGTTCTTTCATTAATTTATAATGATATCTTGGAGATTGACCGTGGTCGTAGCCTAAAATTCGGTCGGAAGGACATTATGAATGGTTTATTATAAGGAATATCAACCATGAGCTAAATGTAAAGAAACCTTACCTAGAATAGGCCTCGTCCAGATCTGGCAATGTACCCGCTGAAACTATCATTTTCTCGTCTAAAGAATATCTGTTCTTCATTTCTGGATTCAAGAGCATCCTTTTGTGTCTTGTTATGATATTACGATAATTGTCCGTCATTATGTACAGGTAGAAACGACGGAAATTCTGCCATTGTAATAGATAAACCATTGTACTGGAATAAAATCATACTAATATTATAAATGCGAAAGTCACTTTGTTTGTTGGTTTGTTGGTTTGTCCTTCAATCACGCCGCAACGGAGCAACGGATTGACATGATTTTTGGCATGGGTATAGTTAAGGACCTGGAGAGTGACATAGGCTACTTTTTATCCCGGAAAATTAAGGAGTTCCCGCGGGAATAACAAAAAACTTAAACCACGCGGACGAAGTCGCGGGCATCAGCTAGTGAAATTATAATTTATAATTCGTGTTTTGTAACTTAACTATTACTATAAAGTTTAAATAACATTTGTTGATTTTTAAGGTAGTTCAGAAGTTATTTATACTTATACTAATATTATAAATGTGAAAGTTTGGCTGGATGGATGGACGTTTGTTACTCAATCACGCCAGAACGGCTGAACGGATTTGGATGAAAATTGGAACTAAGATAGATTATAGCCTGGAATAACACATATGCTACTTTTTATTCCGGAAAATTAAAGAGTTCCCGCGGGAACAAAAAAACCTTTATCCACGCGGACGAAGTCGCGGGCATCAGCTAGTAAGTTATAACTTATAGCGCGTTTACAGGTCGGGTGGCAGTATTCAACTGCAGCCGATTTCGGTCACGGACTAAATAATGACGTATAAACTGTAATTCGATTGCCGCATTAGATCGCAGATTCGCAGCCCGTTTGCGGTGACCGACCTAGTTCTTAAGTTGTAACGGTTTTACAGGCAGTATTCAATGACAACTGATAATTGACATAGACTCTTGATTTTGGCCGAAAACCGAATACCTAAGGCCGACGCATTTGGTCATCGATCTAAATTTAACAGGTCAATTCTGTAAACCCGGCTTAACCGAATGCGGCCGACGATTCGGTCACCGGCCTAATGCAAACACGCCATCACGATGAGCGATGCGAAGCAAGCACATTTTCGTAGCGCGTTTATAGTGAATGTATCCTGTCTAGTTAGGTACAATGTTAAAAGACGATTACATAAAGTTCTCTTTGGATGTTAAAATAATATCCGATCGCGTACCTAACGTGGTTATTATCACTAACATGATAATGGTCGTTAAAGCCCGCCAACCCGCATTGGAGCAGCGTGGTGAGTCTAAGCTCTAATTCCCTCGCTCCTATGAGACTTGAGGCCTGTGCCCAGTAGTGTGACGTTATTGGGCTGCAGTGGTGGTAGTGGTAACGTGAAAAGACACTAAACTTGTCTTACACTTAAATATACATTTTTAAAAGAAGTAAGTATGCTTTCTAATCATTTAATATTCTCCTTTCTCTTTCAACTTACACTTACACTTTTGCGTTCGCACTTAATACGAATAAATAGATACGTCATTGAGACAAATTCGAACAAATCACTTTAGTTTTTTAATAACTTAGAAACAAAGAAAGAATAATTTACAATAAAAACAAAATTATTCTAGAAAATCAATGATAGCCATGGGAAAACTTAACACGTGCTGCAGGCGGTGCTGTTGTTGCTATGGCGACATCAAGTTTGTATATGTATAAATCCATACTAATATAATAAATGCGAAGACATCAAGTTTGTATAAATGTATAAATCCATACTAATATTAAAAATGCGAAAGTGTGTCTTTCTGTCTGTCTGCTACGCTTTAACGGCCCATCTTTTCAACCAATTTTGATATAGGGGTAGGTTACATCCCTGGGAAGGACATAGGGTACTTTTCATTCCGAAAAATTAAGAATTTCCTCGGGAATCAAAAAACCTTGAACCACGCGGACGAAGTCGCGGGCATTATCTAATGCTAAATAAATAGTGATACTAGAATTACTAGACTATTCTCAATCGATAACTTAGATTTACTTCCTAGGTTCCTTTATGATAGCTTTTTTATTTTCCATTATACCTATGCCTATACTTATCAACTAGATATTATAAATAGAAAAGAATGTAAGTACTCACTGTAGTTAGTGACGATTTCATGCGTTTTTTATACTCCTTTAATAATTATTAATTACTAGCTGATGCCCGCGACTTCGTCCGCGTGGTTTAAGTTTTTTTGATTCCCGCGGGAACTCCTCAATTTTCCGGGATAAAAAGTAGCCTATGTCCTTCCCCGGGTATCAAACTATCCCTATACCAAATTTCATCAAAATCGGTTGAAGAGATAATTTTTTTTTGATTCCCGCGGGAACTTTTTCCGGGATAAAAAGTAGCCTATGTCCTTTTTTTTTTTTTTTTAATATTATTTTTGTACAAAATATTGGCTTAAACCTAATTTTAAAAAAGTGGACAAAGGTAAAGCTTATCTCTAAAAAGAAATCTCTTCCAGCCTTCCTTGAAAGTGAGTAAGGTGAAATTGTTAAGTGGTATAGGTACAAAAATAAAATATATTGGAATTTAAAAAAATAGAAAATGTACAGTATTTACTTCAAAAATTTATATACTTACTATAAAAGTTAATATAAGTATGTAGTTATACTACTTACACTTACAAAAAACATAATATATACAATACATAAACATATAAATACAAAATAAATAAATTAATATAATATTTATAATATATAATATATACTATATAATACATACTATATAGTTCTATTTATAAAGAAACTTTTATGATAAATATGTATACTATAACATTGAAAGAAAATGCTGTTTAACTCTGATTTTAAATATATGTACAGACTGACTTTCGCTGATTTGTTCAGGAAGGAAGTTCCAAAGACGAGTAGCTTCTGCTGTGAAAGATTTTTTATAGAAGATAGTGTTATAATTAGGATATTCAAGAGGTTTTTTAGAGACACATGTTCGCAAGGGTCTTGTAGATGGAAGCGACAGTGTAAAACGTTCCCTTAAATATTCAGGAGAAGAGTTTTTGAGGACATTAAAAAGGATGGTTAAAATATCCTTCCCCGGGATACAACCTATCCCTGTACCTAATTTCATCAAAAACAGTTGAACAGATGGGCCGTGAAAGCGTAGCAGACAGACAGACAGACAGACACACTTTCGCATTTATAATATTAGTATGGATTATCAAAATTCAAAACCAATACTCACTCAATGGCATTGTATCCCTGGCATATCGAAATGCCACCAATAATGTTCTTGGGTCTTTTCCTCTCCTCGCCTAAATATTTCGTAATCAAGTTGCCGCCGAGGCTAAATCCAACTAGAATCAGCTTCGTATTTGGATATCGCTCCATTAGGTTCTCTATCATATAGTTAAAGTCATCTGTGTGACCTGAAAAAAAAAATAAGATAAATTATGCGACCATGCCATTCACAATCAAAGAGCGTTGGCCTTGGCGCCAAAAGATAACTTTCAACACGTCAAACCTGTGTGATAGGTTGCTATATCCGAATTAATGCTTATTCGGATATTTTCTAGAATAATTTATGTCATCAATTTTAATGATGATCAAAAATTGATAAACGCACGTACTTAGTGCAAATTCAATATTATTTATTTAATTGAAGTAAGCTTACTGTAGCATTTCGCTCATAAACATCGATCTTATTTGTATATAAAACAGAAGGTAACTAGATAATTCTGAAATTAGTTGAATTACTTCTAATATGAATGATAACAGTAACAGTATTATAGTATACAGGACGTAAATTTTAGTAACTATGCCGTATGTAAGAGGGACGAGTTGTTATGTATGTTTAATACTTGGGACAAAGCATATCAGTGAATTGCGATTGTTAAGCAACGTTGACCCAAGTCGGTAACTGGATGGGTGACCGAATTTGGAGGTTCAAATTTTACCTTTTCATTTCCTCCGTTCCGAGTCGTATGCGGAAGGACGTGGGAACTCACCGTATTATTATCCCAAGAAAACTCCTACCTTAAGTATTTAATGGAAAGGGGTCACGACCCTCAATAATGACTAATGTGGAATACGATGCAGAGTATTTAGTATGTAAGAGTAGATATATATTGGTCAAATTGTGTCACAGGTACAAACATCTAGCTAATGAATTCCATTTAATACTAGACCCTAGTCTAGAGCATGAACACAATGCAGATTAGTTAGGTACTACTCATGAACTCGTTTACTAAGGTTAACAGGGTCACTGTACTCATGCCTGTATCAGGTTAAACTGTATACCTAGATTAGATTTGGCACCGGCTTGGTATACGCAAGTATTTTTCCACCTACATAAATTATAAAAATAACTTACCTATAGACCAAATATTAAGTTAACAATACTTAACTGAATGAAGATAAGTTGTAGTGTGAAAATATAATTTTGACAGTGAATAATTTTGAATGAAATTGAATCTATATGAAGCATGTAAATTAAAAATTAACTGTTGCAAATGAATGTATTAGCAATGCTACTTCTGCTAGACTAGAGTATAAAATACATAAAACTAAAAACAAATTGCTTAAGTTGATTATAATCCGTTTTTCGCAATAGCTTATTTATTTGTTGATTAAAAGCTACTTTTTATACCGGAAAAACTAAACCTTAAACCACACGGACGAAGTCGTGGGATTCAGCTTTAGTACCTATAGTAATATAGTAGTAATAGTAGAGCAACCACCGAGTTTCTGGCTGGTTCTTCTCGGTAGGAATGGCATTCCGAACCAGTGGTAGATTCACTTGACGATTCACAAGTACTTGTAAAAGTTTATTTGAATAAAAAAACATTTGATTTTGATTTTGATATGTACGTGTTTTGCCGTCAACCAATAATTATTATCATCTGTTAAAGGGCTTCCTTTGAATAAAGACCAAAAGTTTCCAATTGGAATTTGTCTGTGATAAATTAAATAACTCTAGTTATTTTGAATTACACTGAAAATAAAAGCCTAATTCGTGTAAATATTTCTTTTCGACGAAAATTACCTTTTCATCCCACCATCTCTGAAAGAGTATTTTTAAGATTCGATATCTGATTGCAAAAACCGTTAATATCCTCTTGAGGATAAAGTAAATTGAATTTAGAACATCGTGTGCACGTTAGTAAATATCACTCGTCTATGAAGTTTGTGAATTCAAAACATCATTAAAACCTATTTACTTCTACCTCTATGGTGCCGAATTTCCATACAACCGTTTTTAATTTGTTAAAACCTCACACTCATAACCTCTTTGGTATACTTTTTTGTGATTTTTTTATTTGCTTTGCGCGCACCATTTTCTTTTACGTCATATTGTTTAAAATTAAAACGATTCGATTCTTCGATTAAAAACAAGAAAATTGAAAATAAGCTAAAAACCTAAAATGAGTGATTCTAGTGACGAAGAAGTTAATTTGACGCCAACAGAATTGACTGAAACTGTTAAAAATGCGGAAATGAGCTTTCTCCCTCAACAATCACGCGAGAAGTATATAATTTCCTCGCTGAGGTGGGATGAAAAGTTACGTGTTGCACTCGAGTGAAAAGATTTTTCACCTCGTGCTCTTTTGATTCCCTCGCTGACGCTCAGGATTCTAATTTTTTAGAATTTTAGAATCCTTCGCTTGCTCGGTCATCAAAATTGAGCACGCGGTTAAAAAACAACTTTTCACTCTTGTATAACAAATAACTATTTTCGGCTGACATCTTTAAAATAAAAAGTGGGCTAACCAAAATATTTTTTAATTACCGTTTTTTTATTTACCGCGTGTTACCTTATTTAAATGCGATTTAATATTTTAATAAACAAGCGCAGGATTTTTGAAAAAGTAGAGCTAATATTAGAACATTAACACCTGGGTCTTTAGCTGGCAGTCTCAAAACAGCTGTTGTGTTTGGCGGCCATTTTCAACAGAAGATGACGTTTGTTCGTTGTTTCCGTCCGAAAAAGACACGTTCAAAAACTATGGTCGCATCACCACTCATAAGTACAATCTAAATAAATACTTAAAAGCTGCGAAGGAAATTTAAATAATATACTAAAGGTCTCCGTCCTGACCCAAAAAGATAGGCAATACCATTAAAATCGAATGTAGACAGCCTTGACATTGTGAATGCTCGTGGCAAGTGGTACAACCGCGAGAAAAAATAAAACACGTTATGTATTTAAAATTTAAATACATATTGTAAAATTAAGTACGGATTCATTCATGAATACAAACTTATGAATCATGCTACAGAAATAATAAAAGCTTTGCTTTCAATATAGGTCTGACATGACTTCATCTGCATTCTGCACCGTGCACTAAAAAATATCATTGTTTCAGTGCACGTACAAATTTTCATAAAATAATAATAATATTATATTATTGCTAAGCCTTATGAGTAATTAGTGTCTAGTTTTAACGCATGTAGAATTATTCTGACTAATATGATTAAAACTTTCCATCCACGTCGGTAACAATTTTTCGTAACCAACTACGAAACAAGATAAATGCTAAATTGAGGTAGAGTCTAAGGCCTCAGACACACGGACAGCTTTAAACATTCAGAATGGACTGCTTCATGCTGCGACTGCATAGTGAACTACAGTCTTCTACGTACACACATACATGAACATGAGATAATAAAAGATAATTTCGGGAAAGATAAGATTGCAATAAAGGAAACATGGCCATTTAATAACTACGCTACTACACGTAACACGATGCACTATAAAAGCGCAAGATACAGACGCGACGTATGAATCAATATTTCGTAACTAACTGAAAAAAATACTTTTCCATGCCTAGTAAGTAGATGATCATTTAAATCTATTGAAATGAAATGTCTTTCATGATGAGCAATTTGTATTTTGTGCCACATATGGTAATTTAAGACTACAACCGGTTCAGAAAGCAGATTATTATAGGTATGAAGAGCCCAGAGTTACAGTATCGACTCTATCAATATTGATGGATGATGGCGGACAATATCGCAACAATACATACCTACCTAATAATAAAATATCATACAGCTAAAACCAGAAAAATTGTTTACATCATGTTTGGCTATAATAGGTAGGTAGGTACCTAAATTGATTGGTAGTATCTCAGTCACTTGAATCTTGATTGATATAATAAATCTAAGTCGAGTGTGCAGAACATACTTGATATTTCTAGGATTTTTTCCGTTTACCTTCTACCAACCTAATCAATTAGTAACAGTGTTTTATGTAACGCTTGCTTTAAAATATATAAGGAGGCTACCTATATACATTAAAATCATGGCCAGTTTATTTTGCTTTGCTGAGATAATAATTTGGTTAGCTTACTAGATCAATGACATCTTAATATAAATTAAAGAGTTAAGTAATTTTAAAATAATTAAAATCAATTTGCATCATTTTACAATACTAGCAGGAAATTATTATGACGACCAATAAATTTGTAAAGATAAGTTACACTGACTCACTTGTCAATCTCTGCCCTTAAGCTGGGTACACACGCAGCGACTTTGATAGCTAGACAGTGACTCGATAGCGATTTAAGCCTTGTGTACACACAAAAGCGATCTTTGATAAAACCTTTGCATGTGCTCTGTTAATAGTAATTTCCGCTGAACGGACAAGTGTTGTTAGCGATAGCAGCTGTGTTATATGACAAAGATAAAAAACCGGCCAAGTGCGAGTCGGACTCGCGCACCGAGGGTTCCGTACAAACCTGTAGATATATAAGTAAAAGTTATAGTATTTTTATTCCACTTATCTATTTTAATTTCAATTTAATACGGAAAGGGGTAGTAAGTTTAAAATTATTAAAAATATTTTTAATAATTTATATGATGTAACTAAAAATGTATGCTTTTCGCAATTTTTCCTATATCTGTGCCATAAGACGTTGCTTCGTATCAAATTTCAAGATCCCAAGTTTACGGGAAGTAGGTACCCTGTAGGTTTTGATTCCCTTGCGAGTGTCGAAAATTTGCATAAAAATATTTTTATTATATGATAAAAGTAAAAATGTATGTTTTTCGCAATTCTTTCTATATCTGTGCTATAAGACATTGCTTCGTACCAAGTTTCAAGATTCTGAGTTCACGGGAAGTACCTAGTAGGTTTTGATTCCCTTGCGAGTGTCGAAAATCTGCATAAAAATATTTTTATTATATGATGTAACTAAAAATTTATGTTTTTCGCAATTCTTCCTATATCTGTGCTATAAGACGTTGCTTCGTACCAAGATTCAAGGTTCTGAGTTCACGGGAAGTACCCTGTAGGTTTTGATTCCCTTGCGAGTGCAAGATAATTAAAAATTTGCAGCATAAACGGCTGCATCTTTTGTGTTGGCTTTGAAGTTTGATTTTTTCACAGCTCCAAGGGACAGTAGACCTGAGGATTTGATATGAATTTCAGCTTGATACCTCCATGCATTCCTGAGAAAAAGTCTTGACACACAGACGGACGGACAACGAAGTGATCCTATAAGGGTTCCGTTCTTTCCTTTTTAAGGTACGGAACCCTAAAAAATAAAAATTGCGACATTTTAGATTTGCAGCGAATCGATGATGCCACCTTGCCAGCGACATCGCGATCGCTGCTATTTTCACATCCACACAAGCAAGTTTTTGACGACCTCCGTGGCGCAGTTCGATCCCCGGCAGGGTCAATTTGGGAATTTATAATTTCTGAATTTTCCCTGGTCTGGCCTGGTGGGATGTTACGGCCGTGGCTAGTTACCACCCTACCGGCAAAGACGTGCCGCCAAGCGTTTTAGCGTTCCGGTACGATACCGTGTAGAAACCGAATAGGGGTATGGGCTTAATATAACTGCCATGCCCCTAACAGGTTAGCCCGCTACCATCTTAGACTGCATCATCACTTACCATCAGGTGAGATCGCAGTCAAGGGCTAACTTGTAGTGGATAAAAAAAAAGAAAAAAAAAAGTAGGTACATCGCTAGCGAGTAGATGTCGATCAAAGTCGCTATGGTGTGTACCCGGCTTTATGTCGCTTCAAAATCACTTGTTTACGAACTTCAATTAATTACTTAACCAAGAAGTTAATTGGTTTTAAATTCAATAATGCATAGCTATGACACATACGGTAAAATATGACTTTGTTAATAACATAATATGATGCCTCATATTATTTCTATTTATTTATATAATATACCTCATATTGTTCTTGCTGCAATGTTTGTTCGATTTCTATTAATTTTTATTCACATTTAGTATTTTCGTAAATACTCGAGTAAAAGTAATTAAACCTAGTTATCGAACAATTCGAAATGATTTTCTTGCACATGTTTCCCAGAAGGTTTGTTGCCAGCTCATATAAAACGGTTAAGTACAACTTAATATCAACAGCATGTTAATTAAAATACAGCCAAACTAGCATCTGCATTGGAATTAACCTTATCTATCATAGAGTAAGGCTACGATTACAATGGTTAGTTTTACTCACGTAAGTCGCGTATAAAAGTAACTTACAAAATGTAAACAGTCGTGTAAGTCGCGTATCGTATGCAAATATTAGTTACTTCCGTGCTCTACTTACGTAAAAAGTTAAAAGACATGTAATCGTGGCATAAAATGTAACATTTTAGTCTAAGGCCGTAGTGTATACTACATTATACATAGTAATTTATTTTGCAGAATGTTACGGTGATCGGTGAAGCGAGCCCTATTCTATTGAAACTTTAAAGGTCACGCCGGCTTAGGGGTTTGCTCAATAAATATGATGATTCGTGATATGATTGATGTTTGATGAAAAGCTTACATTTAATTGCACACAAAGTATGTACCTACTACGTAGGTAGGTACATCACCTGACGATAGTGAGACCTGTCATAAAGCCACAAGCTGCCCTATATGAATTATTGGTATTGATATAACATACCATAAGAGAATATTCTATTGCTGGTGACGGGTACGCTGTTTAGGGCGCCAATGTGGTTGAGAACTGCGCATCTGTAGCCGTGCCGCTGTGAGTAGTGCACGTAGGTGCGGATATAGACGCTCTCCGATGTGTTGCCTATGCCGGGGCATATCGCCACCGTAACGTCATCTGCACAAAGAAATTCCTGGGTCATTCTAATTTCTCTTAGGTGAGCTACGACTCCATAAAAAATGAGGAACTTATCTACGTGACAACGTAGGCCACGCAAAGGGTCAGCTACATCTTGATATTTTCACGTCGTATCGTGTCGTCGCGTTGAGACTTACGAAGGGCACCCCGTTTGGACCGAAACTTAAATCCGAAACGCGACGCGACGTTGTGTCGTCTCAATGCGAAAGTCGCTAAAACTTACGACATGAATCGCGTCAGATGACATTCGGAGTCAAAATCAGGGACTTGGAGCATGGCAAGATGCTCTACAGCGCGGAATTACGCATCGCAGTTTGAGTAAAAAATCGTAATCATCTTAACCTAACTACTACCTAGACTTTAGATAAAGGCGGAATTTTTTAAAAGTACCATAAATTACATTAATATATAATACTTTTTTGCGATAACACATACAAAATATATGTCGTATTATGAGATAGTGCGAAATCAAACATTAGAAACATTTTAATTATTATCATCATCATATTATGACACGAGTTATCGCAATTTGGAGATAATGGGAGAAATTTTGCTAATAGGTATCTGCACTATAAAGCCACTTTTCATCCCAATTTACATCATAAAGAACTTCTTGGTAAAAACACGTTGGATGCTATATTAGTACAATTGGTTCGATTGTTTAAACAACGTACCTATCTACCAGACTTACTCAGCATCAGCAACATGATAAATGATGCCAAATCAATATGTTAACACTTTAAATAATGTTTAAATATTTAAAAATAGATGACTAGGTTACTATTACTAACTAATTAGGTTAATATTAAATGCGATATAAATTCGATAAAGCGCCGGACTAGTTACTTCTTCAATGACGGCGACGCGACGTCATTCACCATGAGTCAGCCATGTTCAGGAAATTACTTCCCAGAAATTCGGTCCTACAGTTTGTATGCCAAAAAATATGTGATGAAAAATGCACAAACTGTGGTCCATAGTTCACAAGTATAGGTGACGTCACCCTCCTTGAATGCTATATTTAAGATGGTAGCATTGGTTTAGTATTAAACCTAGCCTTATTCAGTAAAAGTTGCATCAGTCACATGCCTAATTGGTATAAAAATGTGGTGAAGGCTCTACCCTTTATGATTAATAAGTAATCTAAAATTATGTTATACCTTCGTGTTCACTTCCAAGAGGTTCGTACAAGTCATAGGTGAGTGTTGATTTGTCAGGTAAGATTAGGGATATGCGGCCACCGATAGGCCACGGGCACCGTACGCGTCCAATGAGGCTGTGAAGTATGGTTTGTACATGGCCGCTGAAACCCCATAATCGTGTTGGTATGTATCTGAAAGAATAACAAAGTTGTAAGCACAATATTTAATGGCTACCATATATCTGAGTTATATGAAGCACAATAAGGAGAAAGACTTATATGAGTAAACATAATAGTTACAAAATATTTTGATTCTCACATTTTGTCCACTTATATAAATAAGTTACATATGTTGTCTATCTGTTTACTTTTGTACAGCCTATCTGTTTAGACAATCATGACTAAATTTGATACAGAAGCTTCATCCTGGGGAGAGACGACTCAACATGCAATTCTCAATTCAGAAACGGGCCGTTAATCCATATGGACAATATATAATCTAATCAGTCAGTAAGTTTAAAAAATAATTTAAAATTTCCTTTCCCAAAGTGAATCTATACATTTGTCTGTTTAGCCTGTAAGAGACAAGAGTACACTAATAGAAATGTTGGAAAATAAAATAAATAACAAAGTTTGCCAACTCCTCAGTTTTTTGGAACAGCAAGTCAAAAATAGACATACAATACAACTTACAATTTAATTTGGAATATACAACAAACTAACTACTTTCAATAAATAAGCATTCATGTTTTTATTACCTACCTAATACTGCTTTATTAGGTATATTATATAACTTATATACGATTGTGCTTTTTTATTTTTATTTAAATTATTATACTTATTACCATTATTAACTAGTTACATTTGTGGCTATGGTATTCATGAGTCACAAAAAGACATGTAGGTATCTTAGTTTAAAATATAAATGCAGTTTAAAAAACCCTCCAGCGCAAAACTATTGACATAATCCATATAATGTTATAAATGCGAAAGTGAGTCTGCCTGTCTGTCTGCTACGCTTTCGCGGCCCAACTACTCAACCGATTTTGAAATTCGGTACAGAGATAGGTTGCATCCCAGGGAAGGACAATAGGCTACTTATCCCGAAAAATTGAAGAGTTCCCGCGGGAATAAAAAAATCAATCCACACCGATGAAGTCGGGCAAAGCTAGTTTAATCATAGAATAAATGTTGTAAATATAAACTGTAAACTGTGCCTATTTATATTTAATGTTGACAAAATTATAACTGCGACTGACTAACGGCCTTGAATAGTGAGGTTTAAAGTATGCCTAAACCAGCATTGTAATGCAAACGTTTTAGTATTGCTATGGACCTTTATAAGATCTGTAGGTCCATGAGTATTACTGATAAAATTAAGAGTGACAAATGCTAGGATAAAATTTTTGGCAGACTCGGCAGCTGATTGGCATGACATCACCAAACAACCAAGCGTGAGTAAACATTGAAAAAACCGAAGTGATGGAAAAAAATACTTACGGTTCATTGAGAAACGGAGCAATAAAAAGAATATTTTCTATGAAATTTCTATCCCTGCCATATATTACAGGCTTGTGAGGTTGGCTGTTCACATTCAGTATTCGGAAAAGCACACACAGTATGACCGCAACGACGGCGAGAAGAACAGTAGACATTTTGCAACAACACAATTACGGGCCACAGCGAATAATTTTAAAGGAAATCTACATAATAGCGGCAATTTCACTGCAGTATTAAAATTCACGGCGTACGGCCACAAATGCACCAAACCCTCTTCGCCCTCTTCTCAAACCACGGACGGAAACAAAACTGACAGATGAGAAAAAATCTAGACAAAATCAAAATTCAAACTGATATCTGTCAAAATTCTTCCCTCTAGAATTTAAGGAGATCTATGGTTTTTAAATACCACCGAGCCATAAAGTAACCTTGATTTTATCTTTGATTTTCTCACAGATTTATTTAATATGTCTGTGGATTTTCTCTATAAACGTGCTATTACTCAAAGTAAAATAGGTACATAGAAACTTTTTGCTGCGCTGTGACCAAAACTAGTTTTTGCTCATTAGTGAGAAAAAGTATTGTTACTGAAACCGTTTTTTCAAATAATATCCGTTGAGTACCTACCTAATGGTCTAAGATCCGGTATATTCCCTCATCTGTTATTTATTATGAATTAATTAATGATAGATAACAATATGCTCATTAGATTAACTATAGAGCACGGCAAAGGTATTTAGGTTAGGTTATTCGAAACTATATCGAATAGACAATGAGCTGAAAAAGTTTTCAAAATGGCGTATTTAAGATGGCCGCCATACTAATTTCGTCAGTGTCCAGAGACAAGTTTCAGTGTCTACTGTCTATCTCGGAGAGTATAAGAGGTGGAAGTGTGGTTTCTTTGCAAGAGATGATCAGGACAAGGAAGTCTATTTAGCGAAATGAAAAAAAAAATCAGGATGCCGGTTTTTTTTTCATACCAAATTATATGGCGATTAGGAGCTATAAAAGACTGGGTACTTATGGTTCCTTTTCAAACTTTGTTTTAATTAAAGGACTCTCATTCTAACGAATTTTCGGGAGCAGAACCAAATCCCGTGAGCTGCTTTAGCAGCTCGCGCACAGGGCGAAATACTAGTTGACATATACGCGAAAATTTGACAGGTTTTTTTCACAGATTTTTAAATTTCTACCCCACGAAGAGGTGAAATTGGGGAAGAAAGTTTGTATGAAAGTCCTTCATTTCTCAAGATATTCTCAACTTATATCAACGAAACTTGGTATTTTGGCTTTCGGTAAAAAATAAAGAAGTACCTACGTGTGTTACAGTTTTTCAATATTCTACCCCTAAGGGGGCAAAATAGGGGGTGAAAGTTTGTATGAAGGTCAGTCATTTCAAAATTCAAAATTCAAAATTCAAATTATTTTTATTCAAATAGACTTTTACAAGTACTTTTGAATCGTCGAGTGAATCTACCACTGGTTCGGAATGCCATTCCTACCGAGAAGAACCAGCAAGAAACTCGGTGGTTGCTCTTTTGAAAAAAAAATAATTTACAATTTTATTAATTTATACATATGTAACCGCTGTCCTTAGCATTGCTGGAGCGAATCAAATCCATGCTCCTTTGTCATTTACGTAATCTTCAACAGTATAATAAGCTTTCTTCAGGAGCATATTTTTAATGGACTTCTTAAACTTGTGTAAAGGCAAGTCTAAGATAGGTTGTGGAATTTTGTTATAAAATAGAATTTCTCAAGTATTATCACCTCACACTATGGGATAGTCGAGAAAAACTTGACTTTTTTACTTAACTTACTTAACTTTTTTTTCAAAATTAATTTTATCACTGTCGGCGTGATTAAAATGTACCTACCTGGGTACACTCACACCAAATTACGGAACCCTAATGAATTATGGTTGTTGATCTAAATTTTAAATGTAAATGTTATAGAATCAGAACATTTTATTTGTAGGATTGTTTGCAGGCTCAGAACAAGAAACAATCAATTAAAAAATTACAAATTACAAAAAAATAATTAAAAAAAATTTAGGGTTTCATAGTTTAGTCTATCTATGAGTTTTATCTTTCTTCACCCTCAAATTAGCCGCATAACCAGTTTCATGAGTATTATAAATAAAACCATTATAATTTGCGAAAGAACATAATTTTATTAGAGAAAATGTTCACGTATGTACTTAAAATAGCTAACTACCAATAAATAACAATGATGCGAATATTCAGTAAGTATTAAACACAAAAATACACAATATTAGCTTCAGTCATCATCATCATCAAACAAAGGCATAATGAGCAGTCTATCAGTGTCGTTGATAAATAATAATTTAGTAACTATAATATAGTTATATTTAATAAACACCCTTTTGTGAATGCGGATTTATTTATTATTCAATTTGAGATTTTATTCAGTTACAGTTAAGTTAAATGGACATCTTACTAGGTATGACTTCTTAGTTCTTATTTTAAAGTCATAATTAAGTATGCTTAAAAAAGAAATCGACTTCGAATTTGTTGAATGTTATTTTTGAAAACTATAAAACCAGTGCTAGGAGTACCTATATGCTAAAGTCGAATATAAAATGCCTCATTATTTTACTTACAGAACTCTGTCGCACGCTTTGTACCTATATTAAATAAATAATGGATACCTTGGAACACAAGTGACTCAGCTGTGACATTTTGGTCAAAATCACAAGTCAAAATCAAGTTCTTCTATGGACCTATTTGTGCTACATGTGTATGAATGATAAAAACGTACGCATTCGTCACTTGTTTACCAATGTATGCTTTATTTGTCTTTCGCTCACACAGAGAAGAGCGTAAATGAACAGAAGTTTGATTTATCACAATCAAACTTCATTGAAGTGAAACTAACCCATACACGATATGGGTTAGTATCAGTTCAATGAAAAACTTGTGATTAAACACCAAGTCAAACAATATTATATCGTTTGCTTGGTTGAAGTTATTTAAATTTCCTCGAAAAAGTGCTCCTACTCTTTAAAACATACGTATGTACATAATTATTGTGATTTGAGATGACAATATTTTTTCTGCTACTTAGTAAATTTTGGACTAGTAGACCCGCCCCGGCTTCGCACAGGTAATTTGATCTTACATGAACATTTTGCTGTCATGTAATTTGTAACATATTTAAAAAAAACTTGCACTGTTTGCTAATAGGCTTTTTTAAACTATCTACTTAAAATATTAGTTTTAACAGTCCTTATTAATGTGATCTATGTATACATATTATTATTACCTATAATTATTACTTGTGATTGAGAGTGAGCAACATTTTGTAGACTTATGAATATTATATACCTTTTAATATCTATATAAATTTATATAATATTATAAATATTATTCTTTCGTGTTATTTGCGTGTTTTTTTCGATAGTAATTATTACTTGTTAAAGCAAATTGGGGCAGAAAAATATACTTTTATCAGGGAAAGTATATTTGGTGAATTAGTTATTTTTAGTTATTTTTGCCACCTGAATTAGCGACCGGGTAAAGTTTAAAGTGACTTTTTAAGACTAGGGACAACCGAACAAACCTGTAAGTTTCCTCGTGCGTAAAAACGCACACGAGTTTTTGTCTTCAGTTGTCTATGTAGCAATTGTTACAATCCGCGAGGCGTATAGGCCCATCAACTTATCTGGCCTGGTGGCCAAAATTGGAACTAATTTTTATGCCTGTTTAGTCTGGTTTTTTTTCATATATACTAGCGACGCTGTAACCGGGTCAGATAAGTTTGTGGGACTATAAGCTGACTGCTGAGCTTTGCATTAATTGTGCGAGTATCAATGTAAGAAACAGTATTGGTAGAAACGGTGCGCGGAACCCCCTTCGGGCTGTCACTACACTATTAGTATGCACACTCGCACATATGAAAATCTGAGGCAGATAGCACCTATAAAATTACTACAGTGGACTATAAAATTTCATTGTAGCGAATTTACGCACAAAGAATTCCGTCAGATTTATCGTTACGGGATTTTCTGTAATTTTCTTATAACATTTATAAGATAAAGATGCAAATGCTCTGAAACTTCGCCAATTGTGTTTTAATGAGTGGACATATAATATTATTATTGTACACCAAAAAGAACTAAAATACGAGAATGACAGTGTAATTACTAATGGTTGTTTCTATTAATTTAATATTATGGCATAGTTACAAAAAGATAATAGACTAAGAGCCCAAGATAAAAATCTTATCATGTTTGGTAACAGTTTTAAAGGTTCGATTTCGACACTTTCAATGTCGAAATTGAATGTTTAAAACCCTAAACCTGGATGTTTAAAAACTTTAGTTCATTTTTCATCACATTTTCCACTTTCATCAACTCATTTCTTGGACTCTTAAGCCCAGTTAGGAGTTAGCCGTTAACTGCAATACAGGCGGTAACCGTTAACTTGACTACCCAAATGGCTGCACAGTTCATGGTTTTTTGATCAATTTTTAAAAAAATGTGGAGGTGAATTACTTATTAGTGCAATCTAGTTTTCATGTTTTTTGGTGAGCAAGTTTAACTGTTACGGTCGCTTTCTATTGTGCAATATACAACTGGCCCTTACACTATAACTTGTCAAAGAAGCTCTGGTTTAAAAAAGTTCCTTATAAAAATATTAAAGGTACTCGTACATTATAAATATACATTGCATAACTTAGTACAGTATTAGTTTACACGCCATAAGAAATAGTTCAAAGTAACAAGTCATATTCTATACTTAGTAAAATATTACTAATATTACTTTTTACTAGGGAGATTTATATAGGCACCTTAGAATAAACGCCTCTGTTATTTCACTATAGAGAGGTATAGTGAAAAACATCACTTAACAGAGAATAATGCTCTTAATTCTGTTGTACATTTTTACAGGTCTAAAAGTAATTCCATCTTTCCATTGTTTACAATAAAATTGTATATAGTTCTTGCAAGTTGTAATTATTGAGCTTTAGTGTGGTTATTTCATGCACAGGCACGTTGTGTGCGTGTCTGTGCATGAAATAACAAATAATAAAAAGTTAGTCATACACACAAATATTTACTTGTATACATTACATATGACTTAAACACAACCATGAGCCATGCGCGCTCGTGAAATTAGCAAGAACTATAGCAATACTTTTAGTCCTGGCAATTTAGTGGCTGACCGAATTACCACCAATGTGTAAACTCTACCATTAGGACCAATACACACAGAGTTGAGTCAGGAATAGCACAAATTAGTCTTTATTAGGTTTTCAAAACGATTTTGTTACTATGCTGATGCACTAAATAAAATAAATGTGTCCATATAATTAGTACATTCCATCTTACATTACATGAACAAGTTAAAGTTTAGACAAGCTAACCAAAATAAATTTAAGAATATTTCTGATATTTTTTGCCATAGTGGACTTTTCAAATTTGTGTTTAAGGATGGGACATAATATAAACAATTAAAAAATGTCATATACCATAATGTCCTACAGATCCACCCTATGGTAATACTTAATTGGATGATTCCAAATATTTCTGAACATAACATAATATTATCTCAATTACCAAATTGAAAGTTTTTTAAAAATAATTTTAAGAACAACACTGTATGTATCCGCTCTTAAACTATCTGATGTTAGCCCCATCAGCCTTTTCAATTCAATAAATATCTGTACATAACCTTAAATACAAAACTAGATAGATCGACACACAAATGTCAAACTAATTCCTAACCCTATACAAGTACAGAAACCCCTTGGAAAAAAGCACTTATAAAAAATAATGACTTACAAAGATCTAACAAAATGTGATGGCATTACTTAGATAGTTGTATTGAACTAAGATTCATTGAACCTGAACTATATGACATGTTTAAAGCTAAGTCCAACAGAGAACAGTGAGATATCTACACGGAATGTGGAATGCAAGCCGCAAATGTACGTAGAGGTCATCTAATCTAAAAATGAACATGCCTAACTAAACATTTGCGTCATTTAAGCACTAGTTGACCAACTGGGATTGCTCTTTGAGTATACTAAACTTCCGTGTATGTGAGCGTAAACTCATAGGCGACATGTTTAAATTTATATTAAACGTCATGAAACTACTTACAGCATTGAAAACACGTCAAAAGTCAATACAAGTATGATAAACATAGTGTAAAGAGTGAATTGCTTTCCACATTCCATGTGGAATTTCTCACTGTTGGACTAAAGCTTCATTATTTTAAAGCGATACATTTAATTAAGGCTTACTCACACTTAGGTGACACCCAATTATTATAATTATTGAAATGATAAGATTTTTATAAAGAATAAACTTGTGCACATATATTTTACTTTTAGTTTGATTACATCACATTACAATAATTATTGTTAACCTATATCATATAGATTGTAAGTTATAATTTACTTGTATTGCTAAAGTGGGGGTACAAATAACTTCTAAATGTATCCTGTATAAATATATTTTCTATAGTTAGAACTTACTTTTAATACTTTCAACCATAAGGAGCATGTTTCAATCCCTTAAAAAAGTAAATTAATTATTATATGTACAGCATTACACATACTTCTGTCTTATAGACACTAGATGGTTACGTTAATTCACAAATGACACTGTTATAAATAAAATTAAGCTTGAGTTTATGAGAACTCCTTTTTTTTAAACATATAGCACCACCATTCCTACAACCACATTCCACTTTACACTGTCACAATTTTCCGCTTAAATTCACTTCACATAGCCACAAAGTTATGGCTCGATTCAATCCAGGCACATTTTTGTATAGAAAATTAGCGAGAGTTGATACGTTGATACGTTGAGCGAACATATAATTTTGTGCATATGATACACTTTTTTAGGATGTAACTAACATGAATTTTAGGATATAAAAACTAGTGTGTAACAGTTTTATTTTACGCCCATGTAAGTCAATAGTATAAAAAACTAAAAACATGCACTTTGCAGATCCAAAATAAAATATGTTTAACTATACAACAAGAAGGGGGTATAGCAGGACGTTGGTGTAGGGTGCAGACGGCATAGAGCACAGCTGATGAGGGACGTGAGGCAGATGCTCCGAGGTGCCTATGTGGCATCTCTTGCACAAAATCATCGCACAGGATAATATTAGATTTGCGTCCTTGAAATCAACAGTTAGGATGGGTATACAATTTCAATGGTTTTTTAGTTCCTCATGTATTAATTAGACTAAGAGATAGCTGCACATTTTGGTAACTGTTGCTAGGAAGGCTGTTTCAGTATTTAGTGGGTAAGAGGTTCTCCATTGATTGTTCTCCACAAATGAACAATAACTAGGAAAATACATAGATTGTATTAAAAATATAATAATTTAGAATAGTAAAGTAAATGTGTAAAGTAAAACGTGAAAAAAAAGAATGTATTTCAAACTATCGATACGTTTTCAAGACGGCAATATTCAGCCATAGAGAAGGCAGTAGGCGCGAAATGTATAAAATGTCATTTCCGACAGTCACTGTCAAAATAACGTGTTTTTCCTCTGAAAACGTCAAAAAATATGTATCCGCCATTGTTACCCCACTCACGTTTAGTGTTGCTTATCGTGGAAAGATTTATGTTAGCATTTGTGTGTAGTATTTAAATTTCTATCTCATCTCGCTAATTATCCATACAAGTGGTAGGGGGTACGGCGTGTCGTCGGTGCGCGCATACGCACGGGTCAGCGGATGAGGCACGTGAGGCAGAGCTCCCAGGGGTCAACGGACGAGGCACGTGAGGCAGAGCTCCCAGGGGTCAGCAGATGAGGCACGTGAGGCAGAGCTCCCAGGGGTCAGCGGATGAGGCACGTGAGGCAGAGCTCCGCGGAGCCGATACAGTCGTCGTGGCAGAACGCGCCACATTTCTTGCACAGTATCATCGCGCGCAGATTGCAAACGCACGCGTCGTCCGCGCCCACGCTTCTACAGCGTGTTACGTTCTGTAGAGTAAAAAATGTATAATATGTAAAATGACAGACTGACACACTTTCGCATTTAATATAAGTTTTAGCTAAATAGTTGCCAGCGAATGATTATCCACACTTATAATATTTTGAATGCCAAATTGTATAAAAGTACTTGTTATTGGCTATGGGCCATTCTCATTTTTGTGAATTTTTTTTTGTGCAAGTTATTTAAAATGAGATATTCTCGTATTATTTATCTGATTTTCTTGTATTATTTCTCGAAGTCGTTTATATTTTTTATATTAATTACAATATTAAAATAATTATTTAAATTATCATCAAAAGAGTGTCGAAAATGTCACCTCCATGTTGTGTGCAAGGTTCACTCAGGACAATTTATCTAAATATAAATGTTACAAATCTTAAATGATTTAACGAGTGCCTACTGTTTTGCTATAAAGATCGAATAACGTTTCTAAAAACACCAGAAAATGTAAACAGCGGTAAAATAATGATTTTAAAATATTTCATAACATATTTTGTGCATTGTGGAAATGTCACCTCCATGAACAAACATATTGAACGCAGCCATAATTTATTAAATAGGTAAAAAAAATATATTTAAACGGTCATAGACAACGGGTATGTCGCCATCTTGCAATTTTTTGAGAGGTTGCCAAATGACATGTCCCAGTTCAGTATGGAGGGTGGTTTTTTATTTTGAGTGTTAATGAACCAGAACCAAGCTGCCATCACGTGAAAGAGAAAAAAATATAACATTAAACTCCATTTAAATAATAATTTTAGAAAACCCCGGTTTTTTAAAAATTAATTATGTAAAATATCGTTTGTAGAAAATATTTTTCGATGGATGGCAACACTAAAACTTTTTCTACAGTGCGTTCCACTAAGCGCCCACAACGATCAAAATGCTGTTTTAGTCGTTCCACATAGCGACCGCGGTCGTTGTGGTCGCGGCGAAAACGTCACTTATGACGTCATGACTTACGCTCACGCGAAGCTCGCGACACCCCATCTAAAAAGGTGGGTCGTCGTGATCGTTGAGAAAATTAGCGGCATTTTCAAAACTCAAAGCATCAAAGATGGCAACTGTTAAACTTACGTTATTTCATGCGGAAAGAGATATTTTAGTAGAAGTGAATGTTTCTGCAGCCTCCACAGGTATAATTGACTAGTACAAATATAATTAACTATGTAAAACAAGTTAAAAAATAATAATTGCAGTTTATAATTAATATACATTTATACATTTTTTCTTGATTGCCAATAATATAAACTAACTTTAGAAATGAAAATTAAGTTAGCCTTCTTTAAGTTAGTTTTCTTATTGAAAAAAATTATAATTTAATTTTAATTTAATATAAATCGATTTAAACAATATTTATTTTCAAGGCTTATACAGATTATAACCTAACCTCTTAAATCTTTGCTTTCTTTTTACTAACTCGCCTTTTGTATTATTTACCTCCACGCTCAAAACGCTCTATAATCCATACCACTTGATTTTACGACGGTAACGCACGAAAAACGGGAAAAACTGCGGTCATGAGCGTGATCGTTGTAAACGCTTAGTGGAACGCGCCTGTTATTGTCACTTTAATGTCATACAAAACTGACATTGATATTTGACAATCATTCTATGACATACGTGACAAAGACAATCAAGTTTTTTTTTTTACTGTTGATAAGATTCAGGCAAAGATCTAAAAAAGCCACAAAATAAAATAATATTTTTCTCCAAAATGGGGTCCTTTAAAAATGTGTAAATTATTCTATAAGCCATATTTTAGGATCTCTATTCACGTGTATTAAATTGATCTTGGTTCATGTTCAAGGCCCAATCTTGGACAAGTCCTTTGTCTGGGGGAACAATGCCGGAGCCGCGGCTTAAAAAGGGAGATTTAAAAAAAAAAAATATGCTATTACGGTCCCTTTTGTGGATTACACATCACCAAGTATTAATTTAATTACGGTCCACTAGCGTTGAATAATACGAAATTTTAGACATTTTCGAGGTATTTCATTGTTTTTAATAATAAAGTAGTCGTGATATTATGAAAAAAAACGGTGTTTAAGTTGAAAATGTCACCTCCATGGTTGTCACCCACGAGGATTCTAGTCCATGGAAGTAATAGTATTTGAATAGTAACTTCAGTGGAAAGAGACTTTCTTTTTTTTTAATTTTCATGAAAACTACAGTGAAAATAGCTCGGATTATAATTGGGAAATATATTAGGACACTGTATTTTGAATTTAAGACTACTTCGGACCATATAAAAAAAAAAATTTCTTTTTCCAAAATTTTAGGTCCATTTTTGAGAATTTACTTTGAGAATTGCCCAAGTTTACTGTTGTATGTTGTATCCTCTGTGGTGTACAATAAAAGTATATTCATTCAAAGTGTGTGTCTGTCTGTCTGCTACGCATTCACGCCCCACTAGTTCAACCGATTTTGATGAAATTTGGTAGGGGGATAGATTGTATCTAGTTCTCGCGGGAATTGAAAATCTTAAACCACAAGGACGAAGTCGCAGGCATCATCTGGTAAATAAAAGCGTAAGTGTTAAAAATTCAACTAGTTTAGTTGAAACTTGTTACAAAATATAGATAGATTGCATCCCGAGGAATGAACACATGCTATTTTTTATATCGGAAAATCAAAGAGTTCCCACGGAACCCCAAAAACCTAAATCCATGCCGACAAAGTTGCGGGCATCAGCTAGATATCAATAATTTACATTGATTAAAGTAATTAGTGTAGATATATCTAAAAAAACCGGCCAAGTGCGAGTCGGACTCGCGCACCGAAGGTTCCGTACAAACCTGTAGTAAGTTTTAAATTAAATGTTTTTTTTTAAATATTTGAGTTGATTGAATGAAAGGTAAATTGCGGTTTACGATTTATGACGTATTAAAAAAAAACTACTTACTAGATCTCGTTCAAACCAATTTTCGGTGGAAGTTTGTATGGTAATGTAAAACATATATTTTTTTTAGTTTTATCATTCTCTTATTTTAGAAGTTACGGGGGGGGGGGGGGGGGACACATTTTACCACTTTGGAAGTGTCTCTCGCGCAAACTATTCAGTTTAGAAAGAAATGATATTACAAACCTCAATATCATTTTTGAAGACCTATCCATAGATACCCCACACCTATGGGTTAGATGAAAAAAAATTTTGAGTTTCAGTTCTAAGTATGGGGACCCCCAAAACTTATTGTTTTTTTTCTATTTTTGTAAGAAAATCTTAATGCGGTTTACAGAATACATCTACTTACCAAGTTTCAACAGTATAGCTCTTATAGTTTCGGAAAAAAGTGGCTGTGACATACGGACGGACAGACAGACATACAGACATGACGAATCTATAAGGGTTCCGTTTTTGCCAAATTTGGCTACGGAACCCTAAAAATAGAAGTGTTACATGTTAATAATAGGCTTGTTGTTCAGTAGAACTGGCCAAAAATTGTATATAGTGAGAAAGATGTTTAGGTAAGCTTACTGACTTACCACATTGGTGTTCTGATTTGATGGAGGGGCACTGGACGCTCTAGGAGCGACATTAGGTGTTCTCTGAACCAGGATGTACTGACCCATGTTGTTAGACCTGTTCTCGTTTATCTGGAAGATGCAAACATAAAAAAATAAGAGACCTCACTCTTTTTTGTATGTAACATCTGTCAAATCAGTTTTGTTATAATAAAATGTAGCTTATATTACCCGGACTATTATAACAAATGGATTGACATCATTATTCAAAATCGGCTCAGTAGTTTACTTAGTAGGTTACACAGTGTATTAAATACAAATAAAAAATACAAACACATACATACAATATACATAGACTGCTAAAATCAAAACCTGTCCTTTTGGCTTTACTGTAGTCTGGTATTACAATCAAATAAATATTATAAATGCGAAAGTTTGGATGGATGTCTGGATGGATGTATGGATGTATGGATGTTTGTTACTCAATCACGCCCCAACGACTGAACGGATCTGGCTGAAATTTTGCACAGAGACAGATTATAGTCTGGAATAGCACATAGGCTACTTTTTATCCCGGAAAATTCAAGAGTTCCCGCGGTAACAACAAAATCTCGGTCCACGCGTACGAAGTCGCGGGCATCAGCTAGTAAAATATAAAAGTAAACAGCTATGAGTTATATTTTGGTTAGGGACAGGGGCACTGACCTCAGCGTGTGACCTGACGGCAGCAGCTGGTAGTTGCCTGATCAGCACGGGCGGTGGGGACTCACTGGGCGGGTGAGCAGCGGGAGCGGCGGGTATAGCTGTCCGCGCAGCGCGTCACAGGCGGGGCTACTCTATATGTCAGTTGCAGTATCAGCAGACGTTAGGAACAGGGGCACTGACCTCAGCGTGTGGCATGACGGCGGCGGGTAGTTGCCTGATCAGCACGGGCGGCGGGGGTCGCGGGGGGCGCGCGGGGCGGGTGAGCAGCGCGGGCGGCGGGCGCAGCTGTCCGCGCAGCGCGTCTCGGTTGGGGCTGTTCTGTATGACTGCTTGGCAAATCTGGTAGCTTCGCTCTAGGTTCACAGCACCAGGGGGAACCTTGTTTGAACTGCGGCTCCTAGGAAAAAAAATTACAATTATTCCTGATTATAGAGTATTATTAATCACATAATAACACATGCAGGTTTATTAGTAAGCGATGTGCTTTGTTGGAAATTTTATAGAGTAGCATCATCAGCAATAAGCAACCAAACCATATTATTATTTGCTATGGAATACCATTGTTCATCGATGACACTGATATATTTAAAATTAAGATATTATAACTACCTGTTCGAGTCCTTCCCAGATTTCGATTTCTTTGGAGCAATCTTGACACTTTGCGCCATTGTGGTAGAATTTATTGGTGGGTTGGTCACAGTTGTACTAGACACAAGACTCGTCGCAGGCTCTGGTTCTTGTTTAACCAGCACATCTTTCATTGAATGACAGCTCTCCGACGAATTCGAAGATTCCATGTTAAAGTTAGTGTCTCTATCAGTTTTGTACATACAGTTATCTTCATTCATATTTACATCCTCTATACTGGTTTTTGAATCCTCACTAGCATATTTTGCACTATCAGTGTTCACGTTAGAAAAACTTTGTATAGATATGACATTTTCGTTTTGTGTCCAATCACTATCACTTTTCCATGACACTGCTGAGTGTTTAGGTTTTGCTGGGTCTTGCAGATGATCATCAGGGTAAGACACAACCTAGAGAAACAAAATATAGATTGTGTATATTTATATAAATAGGCACCCAAATTTGAGCCGAATTAAAATTACCAAACCAGCTAGCAATGCTTACTTCTGGTTTGAAAAATTATGAGTAAAGGTAAATCCATACTAATATTATAGCCACTTCACCGATTTTGACGAAATTTTGTAAAGTGATACCTTACATCGCTGAGACAGGCTTGGCTTTTTGTCAGTGAAAAACAATTTGGCTATAAAACATTCATTCTATTTTGCTGAAAAGAGGCTGTTTTTTTTAAATAATTGCGAATAGAATCTGAGTCGACGCTTCCGTCGCGCGTTTTTGAACAAAATCACTTGCGATGCCAACGACACGACATTGCTAAAGCTTTGCGCGTCGTTGGCACACACAGGGAACGGGCGCGGGTCGGGTCGGGTGTCTGGCGGTTTGAATTCCTTGTATTTATATGGACGACATCACACAGCATCAACTGCCACGCCCCCGATCTGCGCTCTGTCTGATGTCGTCCATGTCAATACAAGGAATTCAACCCGCAAACACCCGACCCGGCCCGCGTCCGACCCGCGCCCGTTCCCTGTGTGTTTTGCCCTTAAGAAGCTATGTCCCAATGCCAGATTTCTATGTATCAAAAACATATTTGGTCAAGCAAAATCCTGTTAACCACAAAAAATTAAATTAAAAAAAAATGGAATTATTAATAAGGAATCTCAAGGTAGGGCACATGAAATTTAATACTCACTGAGGTATTGTTAACTTCCATCATTGGGATAGATGTGTTTTGTGTCATTGGTATTGTAACAACAGCAGTCACATCTGCAATTGTTAATTACACTTGAATTAGTCACGACATCAACTAAACAATAAATATGATATCAAATTATCGTCAATTTTCCACAAACAATCAATTGATTTCATGATTTACGACATAACACCGTAAAATGGAAGCACTAAAATTACTTTATATATTTTTTTATCATACTACCCTACTTTACAAATACATAATAAGTTACATTTCTTGCCGCAAACTTTACAGTCATGCACTTTACTATTCTACCCTCCTTAATCGCGACGGCTCAATCTACCACCTATGACCACTACAATGATTATTAATAACTTAATTAATGTGAATGTAAGCTGCTAAATTATTTCAATCATACAAACAAATAACTACAATTATTATTAATATTGTTGCTATAATATTAAACAGAAGTACAAGTAGATTGGTACAATACTCAAATAAAAAAACCGGCCAAGTGCGAGTCGGACTCGCGCACCGAGGGTTCCGTACTCAAGAAGTAGGTACTGAAGCAAAACAATCAGGCAAAAACCAATATGTTTATTTGACGACGAGTACGAGGTTTACTGTTAATATAAAAAAAACTATGCTAGTTAGAGCATTGGCTATAGTTTTCCTGTAAAATATACATAAATTCCTATTGACCATAATTATTTCAGATTTTTCGATTGGTAAACTCCGGAGATAAGGGGGGGGGGAACGGTATTTTTTTAGACTTTTTCCCCGATAAATCAAAAACTATCATGACTAAAAATAGTTAAAAATCTGTTTTAGAATGTGCAAAGTAAACCCTTTCATATGATACCCCACACAGTACAGTTATCTCACTTTTAAATTTCAACCCTCAGATTTTCCCCCCTTTTTAAATAAGAACAAAAATAATTTCCAATTTTTTTTAATTCCAGTGTCTTTGGGCCACTAATATACACAACTATTCCAAATTTCATGTCGATAACTTCGGTAGTTACTGAAATAATCGAGTGTGACGGACGGACAGACGGACAGACGGACAGACAGACGGAGAAAGTCGCACCATAAGGGTTCCATTTTACCATTTTGGTACGGAACCCTAAAAAAACATAATTCACTTACTTGTTTCACTCATATAAGATGTAAGCTCCATAAGATTTGTTTGAGGAGTGTACTTTTCTTCTTCATTTTCTATAATAGAGTAATATAGAGCTAATTAAAATAAATTACTTATTGTAGTATTATGAGCCTCTAAACATAATTAGAATTGTATTACTTTGATGCAGCTTATCTCTGCTAAGGTTCAACTAGTGGTTCGCCCTGAACTGAGACCTTGCGGTAACGCCATAACAGAGCACCATCTATTGATATAATTGTGAATTTCTGTAAAAAATACTGAAGCTCATTAAAAATTAAATAATTGCGTTTCCTTATAATATTTATCTAATTTTAGTATTTCTTGTTCAAGTACAGGATATAATTCAAATAACTGATCAAGTTTCAGGCTCAGCCTTTCAGAAAATTGAGAGTTCTGAGGTCAACTTTGGACGTTAGAAAATCTCCACTTTTAAAGCCCCCCATTTAGTCAATTTTACAGGAATTTAAAAAAAAAAAATTTTAGGACACTATTCCTAATTATCTTTAAAATGATATACCGCAACCCTATGTAACGCTATAAAAAATTTTTACTTCGCATTCGCTTCTTTGAGAGCCCCCTTTGAAATAAAGATTTTATAACTTTTTAAGTCATATTCAGCTGGAGGCCATCGGTTTACATATTATATTTAAATTTGAAGTAATTATGTTCAGTAATTCAGAAGTTAAAAGGCTCTGACAGACGGATGGACGGACGTACAAGTGCAAATTCACTCAAGTAGACTCAGAGACCTTCGCTTTGCTTGGTCTTTTAAATATAACATAAATAGCCACATAGAAATAAGGCAACCACCCAGGGGCCAACTTAAACACACATAGCTTTCATCAAAATATGTCCCTTATAAAATTGAAAAAAACCTATAACCCATCGCCGCCCCGCAGGACCCCCTTCCGTGTCCAATTGTAAATCTAAACCATCCTGGGAACCACTCAAACACACACAAAAAAATTCATCAGAATTGGTCCAGCTGTTCTGAAGTGATGAATGATTAGGTACATTTATGAAATTGATTTTTATTTTTATTTAGAATTTATGCAGATTTTATATTTCATAATAGATAGCTGCAATGATAAAACAAAAAAATCATACACATTTGGACCCAGTATTACTTAAATGAAATATAGAATGTGTAATTAATAAAACCAATTTACCTGTAGTTACCATACTAATATTATAAATGCGAAAGTCACTTTGTTTGTTGGTTTGTTGGTTTGTCCTTCAATCACGCCGCAACGGAGCAATGGATTGACGTGATTTTTGGCATGGGGGATTATAGTTGAGGACCTGGAGAGTGACATAGGCTACTTTTTATCCCGGAAAATAAAGGAGTTCCCGCGGGAATAACAAAAAACTTAAACCACGCGGACGAATTCGCGGGCATCAGCTAGTTACAGATAAATTGGTGATGAATCAATGATATAGGTACAACTTATTGCATGCTGTAAATCACTCCAATTACAAAATCAAACTTACGAGTTGTTATTATTGGCAGCCCACTAGTTTCTAATATAAATGACTCTGCGTCTTTGAAATGTTCATCATAATAGCTAGGAACAATGTTTTCAGTCTCTTTTACTTTTTGATCACTTTTCTCAGGTATGTGTTCAGGTTTTACATCTTCTTCTAAAGGCTGCTTTACAGAATAATCTAGTTCTTGAATTACTTCCATTTTTTCATATTGTACATCTTTCACTATGAGTGGTGACTTATTACCTTCTACCAAATCATTGGTAACAGTATATGCCTCTGCTACATTACTTTGTAAGCTAGTATATTCATCTTGGCTGTCATTTACAGGTGAGGCAGAACCTTTACAATCATCCTCTTTAACTATTGGTATACTTTGATCAACTTCTGCTGTCTCAGTATTTTCATATCCAGCAATATTATCAGATGCTGTTGCCAGAGATACATTATTTAAATGGCTTTCAATTTTCAAACTGGACAAGGAAGAGACACTTTGGTCATCATATTCATAAACTGATGCTGTTACTTTACTGTCTTCACTGTTAGTGTCTCCTTGGTCTTGAACTGTATACAGGTTGAGTTCTTCACTCTGACATATTTGCTCAGAGTTGTAGTTTGTTTCACCATCAGAACCATTGACACTTTCTCTACTAATGTTGATCTGTGTCAAAAAACCTGTATTGTCTTCTTCAAAATCTTCTTCATATTTAATTCTCTTCGAGAACCTATATTCATTGATGTCATTACTCAATCTCTTGGTTGTTTCTGCAATGCTATCTGAATCAGTTATTTTATCTTCATCACAATCCTTTGATGTACTGGATTCTTCAATTTTTACAACAGTCATATCTAAGTCCTGCTTCAGTTCACTCCCTGATTCACTGTCAGGTAGTAGAAGTGGATCAACTGGGGTAGAGGCTACAGATTCGACCTCTATTCTTGTTGCAGAGGGGGAGTCAGAAAAATTAAAGTCCATCTGGCATTCAACATAGCCTTGACTCTTGACATGTTTGAGTGGAAGCAATCCAGGCACTGGAGCACTAGACTTGTTGCCAACAACAACAGCATCATCATCTGCTTCTTCTGCCTCTTTTGCTGAGGATCTTGTTACAGCTCCAACAGAACGCAGCCTTTTACTAGAACTAGATGATTTGCTCTTTTTGATCTTTGGAACAGTGCTGCTACTTGTTATTGAAGCTGTGGGTCTCAATTTTATTGTAGTTTTTAATGATGGACGTTCTGAATTTAAATTCATGGTTGATTTCTCTCTCTGCTGCTTTTCACCCCAGAAAGGTTCAAAGTGTTTTAATTTCCATGGATCAATTTTGCTCTTTTCTTTTTCAGCTTCAGTCTTCATTTTCTGTTGATTTTCGGGTGTAAATTCTCCCCCTGACAGAGACTCTTGCCATTCCAAACATGCTCGGGCAAAAAATTCATTACTAAGACTAGAAGAACTTAACCTGCCTGAAGTACTAGGTCTGTCCACATTGGGGAGTAGCTGTCCAAGCTTGTACTGATATAGTGGAGGGAGAAGAGAAAATGTATGCTTATTGAGAAGAGCCCTTATATTTGTGTTAACTAATATAGAATCTGGAGTTTCTAAATCTATGCAGCCTTCTCTAGTTTGCTGTAGTTGAGCTGCGGTTGATAGCTTTTTACCTCGCTTTCTAGGTTTCATACAAAATCCTGGTATACTAGCTAATACCTCTCGCATAGTGGAAGGCCTACTGTTAGCCGACGTGCTCGTGTCTGAGCATGAAGTGGCCGCCGTCCATTCCCGATTTTCTGGTGGAGGAGGTGGAGGGAGAGGCTTAACAATAATTCTCGGCAGAGGTCTAGAATGATTCGAACTCTTTTTTCTTCGCTTTGACTGTTTCCTAGAGGAGTGTTTGTTAGACTTTTCACCATCTTGAGGTATGCGAATTACTGTGTACTGGTCGTTATTATTGCTCATGTATTTACTTTCGGTTGAATTGTTGGAGTACTCCATATCGCTATTAATCGAATCCATCGGCGACACGTCCAACTCCATTGTTCTATCCAACGTGCTTATATCTTATTACTCAAAATAATGTGATAAACCGAAGAATTTTAATGCCGCAGCCAATCACTACTTCAACCCATTATGTTTTACTTCACGTAAGTTGAACATGTGTTAAATTTTGTAGAGCATTTAAAATACGTCAGGAGTTCAATCATCACATAATTGAAGTACATAATTCAAGGTTATACAACATAGTTTCATTTCTTTTCAGTTTTCACAACAGAAGAGCGAAAATCAGGCGAAAATCAAAATGTCACAACAACGAAGAAAATGGATTCCGCTGATTTAAAAAGTACTCTGTGGCTAAACCACAGATACAGATAGATAGATAGCACAGAGTAGGTACATGATAGATAGTGCAGTTTACGATACACGTTTCTTTGCAAGCACAAAAGACCTACCCTACCCCAGCCTGCAAAATAATAGCATTATTTATAAAAAAATTACTAATCGATAGAGTTTTAATAGCTCAACTCAGATAAGTAATCCTTCGGATTTGCTCACCCTTAATTATTAATTTAAAAATAAAAACAAAAATTAGAAAAAAATAAAATTATTTGTATCTTTGAACGGTCATATCTTTTAATATAAGCAATATACGGAACTGCTCACAGTCGTAAAAAACTGCTCACGTCGCGTATTTAATTGCTCAAGTATTATTTTTATCAGCTCCACCTTCCTTAATTAGGTCCTTATATTTACATAGAAACAGAAGATGCGTACAAATCATCTACGTATGCAAAAAAAATGAAGATTGATCCTAAAACAATAAAAACATGTTTCAAATCAAATCAAATCAAATCAAATTTATTTCTCACATACATGCATATATACATTGTTCAAATGGTTAGATCTATTACTATTACAATACACAATTCAGTGTTAAAATGAAAATAACAAATATTAGTAATGAGATCAATGGTAGTTGTCCTTTCTAGATTTTTTAAGATCTGTGTTAAGGTCAACTAGCCCTCACCCTCGTTTACAACAAAGTAAGTATTTTTACACAAGTGCATATTGAACAGATTTCAATTTATTTTAATGTATAGTAGTAATAACAATCCAAAGATGCGCGTGAAAGAACGCGCGTGCTCATAAGAAGTGTTTAAGTGCATGTAAGTGACTAATGCTTTTTTTTAAAAGGAGTGTAGGTTAATTTAATTTTGAATTTTTAAGAATTCCTCTATTTCGTCGTATGATTTATCAATAAGAAATGATATAACTTTTTGTTTGCAGTGAGTATATGACAGGTTGAATATGGGTAAAGTAAAATTAATTTTATTGTTTAGGTATGGGCCTAGGAAGTAACAAAATCGTTTGGTGAAGGCAATTTTAGGTGCACGCAAGGTACAAATTTTGTTTTTGCGACGGCCTTCAATGTTGCGGTATGGAGTTAATTTATGTTGAAGTAGAATTATATTTAAGATAAAAAGTTTCCTAACACTGAGGACTCCACAATCTTTGTATAATAGTGTGGCGGGGAAAAGGATAGGCCTAAAAGTTGCCACCTTTAAAACAGCCCGTTGCGCGACTTCAAGGGGCTTGAGTGTGGTTTTTGCAGTGCCTCCCCAACATGTGATGCAGTATTGAATTGTAGATTGGCATAAGGCAAAATACACCTTGCGGATCACTTGAGAATTTGCAACATATCGAAGGTTTTTAAAAATAAAAATCAATTTGCGGACCCTAGCTGTAAGCAAAGCAACATGATCCTTAAAATTTAAATGCTCATCCAAAACTATGCCCAGGTATTTGATGTTATTAGTGGAAGCTATGGAGGGACATTGGCAGGTTGTACCTACTATGCTTGTCGTAACAAGAGTGAACTTTAAGCGTTAATGGGGTCGAAGGCTGCGAGGTTGAGCGGATCGAATAGGCTATAATCTTCGTTTTGGAGATGTTCAGTGTTAAAGAATGTGAAAGTAGCCATATCATAGACAGTATCAAACCCTCGTTGGGCAGTTTTTTGAAGTTGAGGCCATGTTTTGCTATAAAATGTTATGGCAGTATCATCAGCAAATGATATTATTTGGGCATTAGGTATAAGAAGGTGACAGAGATCATTAATAAATACAAGAAAAAGAGTCGGGCCTAGAATGCTGCCTTGTGGAACACAATAATAATTTGATTTTTTCAACTTCTTACATAAAACCTCTATTGGTCTATTAATTTTTTTCTGACAAATTCTGACTGTCTTTTATATCATATTTGTCAAAACAAACATAATAAATACAAGAGAACTTACTAACATTTTTTTAAACATTTTAATATAGTACATATTATGTAAAATCTGTAAATTGTTTACTTTAATTGTTTTTTTTTCACGATAAATTTACAAATCTAAATTGCACCCGTGCGAAGCCTATTATATATATATATATATATATACATATATATATATATATATTTATATATATATATATATATGTATAATCTGATAAAAATGAATATTATCAGAGCTGTTCAAAAAGCATATATCTAAATATAAAAATAAAAGGAAATTCAATTACTACAAAAAAAATCTTTTGGTCTTGAATTATTTTACTCCCTAAAACAATATACAAAAATTGATGAATAATAAAAATGCTTGCTTAAATAGGCATGATGACTGATTTTGAAAAATGGTCAGATTATGTTCGGAAGTATCTACTATTTCGAAAAAATATCTTATTTCAGCAGAAAAATAAGGTTTGGTAGATAAAATTGGCATTTGAAATTAAAATTTCAAAATTCACACCAAAACGCTCGGCGGTGTCATGGCGTCGTTTGTGACGTCACTATTGTTTTTACCAATGTACTCTGTGCAGTGTGTAGTAAACAATAGTGTGATCGTCAAAGCTCGAAAACAAACAATTGTGACGTCATTCGCTTCTTGGTGTTTCATCAAATATGGCGGATTGCTGTATTTTATAGTTTTATTTTATCAAAATAAATAGCAATCTCACTCGAAAAAGAAAAATAAATAGGTTTTTTATAATCCATGAATCCTAATTCATTAGATAAATTCATAATTTCATTGATTCTTGGTTACTGTCATCATGCCTATTGAGTCTTACTTGTTACGTTATCTGCTCCAAAATTACAATTTTTAGCAATTAAATAGCTGAGTTGAGCTATTAAAACCCTATCGATTAGTATTTTTAGGGTTCCGTACCCAAAGGGTAAAAACGGGACCCTATTACTAAGACTCCGCTGTCTGTCTGTCTGTCTGTCTGTCTGTCTGTCTGTCTGTCTGTCTGTCTGTCTCCAGGCTGTATCTCATAGACCGTGATAGCTAGAAAGCTGAAATTTTCACAAATGATGTATTTCCGTTGCCGCTATAACAACAAATACTAAAAATTAAAAAAATATATATATTAAGGGGGGTCCCCATACAATAAACGTGTTTTTTTCGTATTTTTTTGCTCAATATTAAAAACGGTAACAGGTAGACGGTTCAAATTTTCACAGAATATTAACTTGTATATTACCTTTCAAAATAAATAATTAAATATCAATAAAGTAAATATTAAAGGGGGGCTCCCATACAACAAACGAAATTTTTTGATATTAACAGTAAACCTCTACAAACAAAGTTAGTTTTGCGGTTCATTAACGAAGGTAATTATACCTACTTCTTGAGTACGGAACCCTCGGTGCGCGAGTCCGACTCGCACTTGGCCGGTTTTTTTTATTGAGAATGCTATTAAATTCGACACAAGTCACGTGACCATCACGTGACCTTCCGTAGAGCCTCCCCGAATTTTATAATGGCGGGAAGGGTTCTAACCAATTGATATATTTTTTTAATTGCAATTTTCTATTAGATCTACATATTCGGGAACTTGTTTTGAATAGCAAATAGTAGGTACTTTGCACGCTTTATTTTTAGCGCTCATGCTCATATCATGAATTCAACTCGGTACGACTATTTTTATTTATTTAATAATTAAGAAAGGTGGAGCTGGTAAAAATAATACTTGAGCAATTAAATACGCGATGTGAGCAGTTTTTACGACTGTGAGCAGTTCCGTTTATTGCATATTATATTATAAGATATTACCGTTCAAAGATACAAATAATTTTATTTTTTTCTAATTTTTGTTTTTATTTTTAACTTAAAAATTAAGGGTGAGCAAATCCGAAGGATTACTTATCTGAGTTGAGCTATTAAAACCCTATCGATTAGTATTTTTTTTAATAAATAATGCTATTATTTTGCAGGCTGGGGTAGGGTAGGTGCACAAAAGGTGCATAAAAGTGCAACTCTCTAACACATCTATAGTCCAATGGGCTATTCCAGTGAGCTGTCCACAGATTTATGAGCTTTCACACACTTGAACAAAAGTGCAATGTATGTGAAAATAGCACGTTTAAAAAATGAATAGCTTTTGGGCCCACGACAGGTGGATAGCAATGATTAAAATTAGTTTCAACTATTTTTAGTAAAATAGTTTATCCTAAACTATTTTGAGACTTGAGATGTAAAGTTACGAGTTCAGGATTTCATTATTCCCTGAAGACATAGAGTAAGATACGCCCACAGATTTATATATTTTTTATAATCTGTTCATTTTACCCAGAGACAATTTACCGATTTTCGCTCGATGCTCGGTTCACCGATCGCTCCGCGCTCACCGCACCGCAATGCGGCCATTTTGTTTATAATTCATGTGGATACGCTTCCGTGTGTGAATTTTTCTCATAATTGAAAATTACTGATGTTATTTTTATAAATTTGCGATTCAACGTGTTTATTAAGTGATAACAAAAGTAATTGTGAATTTAACATACTGACATGGGTCGGGGAAGGTAAATTATTTTGTACAAAGAAAGTGATCGTCGAGAGGCTGACTCAGGTTTTAAATATATTTAAATAATTGTGGTATTTGGTAATTATTAATTTATTTTAACTGGATTCAGGGATCGCAGTCGTGACAGGCGTCGCAGTCGCACCAGGAGTAGGAGCAGAAGTCGTAGTCGCAGCCCTCGTTACGGTCTCGGGTCGGGCGGAGGTGGCGGTTATGGCGGCGGCGGCGGTGGCGGACGCCGCAATAACCCTGGCGCTAATTTACGCAAACCTAAATGGGACCTGAGTCGTTTGAAACCCTTCAAAAAGGATTTCTATGTACCCCATCCAGACGTTGAAAGTAGAACTGAATCTGAGGTGGAAGCTTGGAGAAGCGAAAATGATATCACATTAAAAGGTCGTAACATACCTAAACCAACATTGACGTTCGAAGAAGCTGGATTTCCTGACTATGTGATGGATGAGATTGAAAAGATGGGGTTTTCTAAGCCCACTCCGATTCAAGCTCAGGGTTGGCCTATTGCTTTGAGTGGTAATGATATGGTCGGCATTGCTTCTACAGGATCTGGAAAAACTCTCTCGTATATTTTGCCAGCCATTGTTCACATCAATAATCAGCCAAAATCAAGCAGAGGGGATGGACCAATAGCCTTGGTACTGGCCCCTACAAGAGAACTTGCTCAGCAAATCCAAGAAGTCTGTGACAAGTTTGCAAATACATCAAAAATTCATAACACATGTTTATTCGGAGGAGCCCCAAAAGGACCACAGGCTAGAGATTTGGATGCAGGAGTAGAGATTGTTATAGCAACTCCTGGACGCTTACTGGACTTTTTGGAAAGTGGACGAACAAATCTCAAACGATGTACATATTTGGTATTAGATGAGGCAGACAGAATGTTGGATATGGGATTTGAACCACAAATTAGAAAAATCATAGAGCAAATTAGACCAGACAGACAAACCCTCATGTGGTCTGCTACTTGGCCAAGAGAAGTACAAACTTTGGCTTCAGAGTTCTTAAAAGACTATTTGCAGATTAATGTGGGCTCTTTGCAATTGGCTGCAAATCACAACATTCTGCAAATCATAGATGTTTGTATGGAATATGAGAAAGAAACAAAGTTGAGCACTTTACTTAAAGAAATCATGGCTGAAAAGGAAAACAAAACCATAATCTTTATTGAAACAAAACGAAAGGTGGATGACATAACTCGAAAAATGAAAAGAGATGGGTTAGTTAGATACTGAGAAATACATTTCTCCAAAATGAGTTGATTATCGATGAAAATAATTTACTAAATATCTTTTACAGGTGGCCAGCTGTGTGCATCCATGGTGACAAGTCACAGAATGAACGTGACTGGGTCTTGCAAGGTAAGGGCTTGCTGGAACAGTTGACATAAATGCTTTATTTTTTATTTTTATTAATATTGTATAAATATAATATGTCAGAATATTTTATTAGACGGTACCTTCTATTGTCCCATATTATAAAATATAACTGAATTATTAAATATTAAACTAATGTAAAAAAGATTTTTTTACAAAAGATATGACGAGAGTTGCAACAAGTCGAGAAGCGGTGTCGACTGACGACAGTGGCTCGCGCGGTCCGTGTCTGACGCAAGTCTGCATGTGCAGGCCGAGGCGAGCTGCGGGCGGCGAGGCGGCGGCCCAGGGTTCGTCTCAGGGCGTCGTCTCAGAGCGTCGCTGAGCGCCCGGCGCCGCGCCCGCAGGGGCGCTAGGCTCTAACACTCGTAGCCACGCGGCTAGTCTGCGCCGCTTCTCGCGCGCCGGCCGACCGACGCGGGGGCTGCGGCTCCCGCGCGCGCGCCGCGAGCGTCTCGCTTGCGCCATGAGCGCTCGAGGACGACCTGTTTTAAATCTCTTTCGAACGCCCTAATCTACATTATTATTTGATGAAAAATCCATTAGTAAGTTTTAAGTCCATCAAATTGCATTTACATCTACAATAAGCGTTTTGTCCATAGCTAGTTGTTTTTAAAAATATTTTTGTATTTTATATATTTATTTTATAATATTAAATATACATAATCGGTGATCTTTTAACTCACACCATACAATACACACATAAAATTGGATAGTAAAAACTGAGATATTGACTAAAAGCTCTTAGCTTTTAAAAGTGAATTCAATAAATTGTATTATAAGATCTTACCTACTAATTAAATTAAGCATTGGTAAGTTGGTATTATAGAAAGGATATTTTTAAGTCCATTTTAAATCACTATGTAGCCAAAGATTATTCCCATCCCCTATAGAAAATGAACAAACCTTTGTAAGTTTCTATATTTTTATTTGTAAATAAGTATATATTAATATATTTTTTTTCATTAAATACTAATTTCAATAATATAATATGATAAATTATAATCATAATTATAAGTTATAGACATATGAATATTATTGAAAACATGTGAATGTGAGTGTTTGTGAATGTGTCAGAATGAATATGTAGAAAGAATTTTTTTAAATTATAATTTAAATAAAAAAATAATTAATAAAAATTAGAGATGCGCCGAATGTTCGACCGAATATTCGTATTCGGTACATTCGGCATATTTTTTCATGTTCGTATTCGGCCGAATATTCAGTTGATTTGCCGAATAATTGCCGAATATTTTAATTAATGTTAATATTTAAAAAAGAACATTTTATTAAACAATAAGGTTAACTAATTACTAAAAAAGTGTGGTTTTGGGACGAATGGCAATGTTAGCAAAATAAAATCTGATTCTCAAGATTACTATTATGTCCTTTAATAATCATATCGTAACATTAACATACTTAAATTATGATGATTTATCGGCAAATTAAAACAAACAATTACGTCCACTCATCTTCAAAAACGTTCATCGACGTAATATAATAGACTTCAATCAAATTATGCAGTTCCGAGATAATTTTTAAACAATATTATGCGAGAACTGCATTAAGTAACCGAAAGAGCGATGCATCGACTGAGCGAGCCATGCTAGCGCGAGGGGCCGCGGGTTGCGCGCGGGGCAGAGAGCGGGCGGTGGCAAACGCCGCCCGGCTCTTGCAGAGCGCCGTACCGACGTGTACAAACGTGTTTACCGTGCAGAATTGAACCGAATGATTCGGACGAATATTCGGTTCGGTACATTTTGGACCGAATATTCGGTTCGGTACATTTTGGACCGAATATTCGGCCGAACATTCGTATTCGGTTGAACCTACATTCGGCGCATCTCTAATAAAAATACATGTTTCCGCATCGTTCATCTGAGTTGATACTTTGCCGAGTTGTTGGAATTGGTGTAAAGGTTTGTATGAAAGTACCTGCCATGAACAAAAAGTGGTCAACACATGTTGGGCATAACTAAGCTAGTGAAATAATATCAGAAAAATCTAAAAAGTCTAGGTTTAGTAGTAACGTAAGTAAGTTAAGCAAAATCTAAAAAGTCTAGGTTTAGGAGTGATTTTAAGTTTAGCTACACACTAAAAAGTTGTAAATTTTCAGATTTTCGAAGTGGCAAAGCTCCTATTCTTGTAGCAACAGATGTTGCAGCTAGAGGATTAGGTAAGTCAAAATACTCAACAAATCACATTAATATTTTATGCAGTATTTATTTAATACTTTATTACATTGTATTTTCTTTTGTAATTCAGATGTTGACGATGTGAAGTTTGTCATCAATTTTGACTATCCCAGTAACTCTGAAGATTATGTCCACCGAATCGGAAGAACAGGGCGTACTAACAAAACTGGTACTGCTTACACATTCTTCACACCATCAAATGCTGCTAAAGCTGCTGATCTTGTGTCAGTGTTAAAAGAAGCCAAACAAGTCGTCAATCCTAAACTCCAAGAGTTGTCAGAACGTGGAGGAGGTGGCGGAAGACGTAAGTTTAATTCACATGATCATTATATTAGTTCTAGTATTATTTATGAAAAATGATGCAAATGATAACCACTCTTTTGTGGCAGGTCATCGCGGAAGAGGAGGAAGATATCGCCGGGGAGGTCGTCGTTCACGGTCGCGATCGCGTTCTCGGGATCGACGTCGACGCTCGCGAACGCGTTCGCGGTCTCGAGATCGCCGCCGCCGCAGACACAGTTCGTCCAGATCGTCCCGCAGCAGATCGTCAAAATCCTCGCGAAGCCGCTCACGCTCGCGGTCTCGTTCACGAAGCCGATCTCGCTCAGGCAAGTGCAGCCCACAGAAGGACGCTTCTAACACTGCGCCTGCGCCTGCGCCCCAGGCTCTCCTGCCGACGCCCAAACCGCTCCTGCCCACGCCCATCGGCCCTCAGCTGCCTCCGACACAGTTCGGTAACAAAGACATCCATAATGGTAGAGATGCTCCCCCAACAAGTGCTCGCGATGATAAAGATTTCGTTCCCAAAAATAATCAAAGTAACAGTAATAATCAAACCAGTAATGATCCAAACTTGCAGCAACAACAGCAACAGCAGCCGAATACCATTCCACCTCTGATGGCCCTGAACCCCCAAATGAACATGTGTATACCTCCTCCCATGAATGGTCAAGGCTTCGTCATGCCTTCCTATTTTCCTAGTGATCAGTATGGTATGATGATGCCCAACTTCGCGCCAACTCCCATGCTCGACGCTTCGACGTGGGGCGCTCCGCCCCTGCCCCCGCCTCCTCCACCTCCGGCCGAGACCGCTCCAACCGCGAGAGGGTTCCAAAATAATTACAGTCATGGACAGAGTGGTTTGGGACAAAGTGGCTTGGAGTCAGATTCCAGAAAACGGGAAGGTCGATCTGGTGGCCTTGGAAGTTCGAGCTTGTACGGCTCGGGCTCCGGCAGCGGCGGCCTGGGTGCCGACGGAGGCCTCGGGTCTAGCGGCAGCATGGGTGCGGGCGGCCTCGGCTCGGGCGGCCTAGGCTCCGGCGGAGGCCTCGGCTATGACGAGGGCCAGGGCGGTTCACGCTCGCGCGGTGGCAGTGGCCGGCGGCGTCGAGGAAGAGGACGCGACCACGACGACTATAGCTCGGACAATCCGAGCGGTGGTCTCGGGTCTCACGACTCGGGCGGCCTGGGTGGACTAGGCGGCCCGGGACAAGCTTCCGGCGGCCTGGTGCCTGGCGGTCTCGGCGTGCCCCATGGGAGCCTGTTGCCGCGCATGCTACCGCAGAATATTGGTGACTTCAGTAGACAACAGGGAGCCAACTTCACCGCCTTTGGTTCCTATGGGCCTAAGAATAAAAGAACACAAGGAAATCCAAACGGAGATTACAATGAAAGCAATAATATGAATGGTCTCGATTATTACGGTCATCAAAACATGGGCCCTGGCCGACCATTTGCAGCTGGTATGGATCAATATTCCAATGGTGCGCAGGCAAATAGCTCCATGGGGTACCGAAATGACCGCCAGGGCAATCGCCAACGACGGTGAATGAGATTGAGGTTTGTTACATTCAAACCAATGCAAACTCACCTCTCTAATCCTGTCCAGAAATGCCACCCATAACATTTATATCATTCATAGGTATGGTAGGGCCAGGTTTTGTAAACCTTTTTATATGATTATGGTTGGTTTTTCCAAACTAATTTTTTCACTTAATACTGTTTTATTCAAGGTGTGAAGGGAATAATAATAATTAATGAAGTTTATATTTTTTATTACAGAAAACGGATATAACGGAGATTCGCGTCGACGTAGAAGGCGATGAATTTCGATAGGATGTGCAGAACCAGAACAATGTAAATTAGAGAACTAGTTATTTTCATTCCATTTAAATATGCGTTTGATGGCACTAGATTGATATTTTAGAAAACCCAATGTATGCAAAAAATACTTTGATATGATTTAATAGTATCAAATACATTAATGTATTTAAGTTCTGCAAGATTTAAGATAATAAAAGAAAAATAATTAATTAATCTGTTATTTTGTGATTTATAATTTCATTGTTTGGGGAGCTCATTAAGCACTCATTTCTCATTTTAATTTTTAATTCTCTTAAAAATCCTCTTATTTTAGCACTATAAGGTATATCAACCACGTTCACGATGTAGGCAAGGCAGGTACTAATTTCTACCTCCATGGCTCCCCCCTGAGCCATGGATGTAGGAAATTAGTACCTGCCTTGTGTGCCTGAGCTATGTTACTGATATTGTGTATAGCCCGTCAAACTTCTGACCCGGTGCCAGCGTCGCTATAAAATATTAAATTCATTTAATTGCTTAAAACAAGGGTTACAACTTACAATACGGATAACAGGTTACAATACATAGAGATGCCAAACATGTTTTGCCTTAATAGGCTGCAAATATTAATTTATACTAGTCACTAAAATACCGGACACATGATTACATATTAAATATATGTACATCTTATTACCCTATTATTACCTTATTATTTTTATGTATATTATTAATTTATTGAGAATTATTATTGCCATAGATAACTGCTACGCTAAGACAATCACATTAAAATTTCTAATAACAATAGCACTACCTCAATTCAGTTTTTATTCATGTTAATGTCAAAGTTAATTAATACAGACTCCATGTCAAATATTAAATATTATATTATTATCCAAAATTAAGATGTCAAGCTCATAGAAATAATGAAATTAATGTAAAAAAGAAACAAATTGTAGTGTGAGAAATTACATAATAAAAACAACTAAACAGGCATAATTTGTTCCAAATAGCCACTGGGTCAGATAAGTTTGTGGGGACTGTAGTAAGTACCTATAGACTATGAAGTGTGGGTGTGGCTTTGTCAAATTATGGGTTTTGAATTACTTTAATTTGAAATTTTGTCAATTTTTATACACCTGTCAAAATGTCATATTTATTCGTAGGTTAATTGGTCGGAAATAGAAAAGTCGGCCCTTAAGATGATAATTTTGACAGATGAGAGGTTTATAGCAATAGTGAAAGACTAGAGTGAGACAGACTAAACAGGCTATTGATTATAACATTTAGAAAGGAACTAAGACGTTCACGGGTTTTTATTGCAGGAATCGTTCAGTGGGTATCTTCAATTTCCACCCTCTAATTTAATAGCACTCCGCGGTTTTTTCTTCTTTTATAACCCATTGAACGATTCCTGCAATAAAAACCCGTGAACGTCTTAGTTCCTTATTGACCAGTTTTTTTAAGATATAATCCATACTAATATTATAAATGCGAAAGTGTGTCTGTCTGTCTGTCTGCTACGCTTTCACGGCCTATCTGTTCAACTGATTTTGATGAAATTTGGTACAGGGGTAGGTTGTATCCCGGGTAAGGACATAGGCTACTTTTTATCCCGGAAAATTAATTTGTATGATTCCCGCGGGAATCATACAATCTTAATCCACGCGGACGAAGTCGCGGGAATCATCTAGTCACCTATAAAGCAGTACTATGGCATCTGCCAAAATTATCATCCTTTTGACAAACGGGTATGGTTTCCTGCAAGTACCTATAGGTAAGATCTGTTTACAAAAGCATACTTTCAGCAAGAGGAATATTTTGTAATATTCTGCAAAGTTGGCTTAGGTGATTACTTAGAACGAATGGTAGTGGACTGTTTGCTATGTATTAACAACTTACGTATACGTTTTGTCCACTACCTATTTCTTTTTCTGAGTTCGTAACTTTAAAGTACTAACGTTCTATGCTAACTATGTTTAGAACACTTGACTAAGTAGATTATGTATTATGTATCTTATTTCATTTAAATACAATTTAAGCAGACCATTTCTGACTTTAATATTGATAATCCTTGTTCACAATCAGTCTATGATGACTACACAACTTGTTATATTAACTTAATAGCTGATGCCCGCGACTTCGTACGCGTGGATTGAGGTTTTTGGTTCCCGCGGAAACTCTTTCATTTTCCGGGATAAAAAGTAGCCTATGTGCTATTCCAGACTGTAATCTATCTCTGTGCCAAATTTTATCCAGATCCGTTCAGCCGTTGGGGCGTGATTGAGTAACAAACATCCATCCATCCAAACTTTCGCATTTATAATATTTACTAGCTAATGCCCGCGACTTCGTCCGCGTGGATTGAGGTTTTCCGGTTCCCGCGGGAACTCTTTCATTTTCCGGGATAAAAAGTAGCCTATGTGCTATTCCAGACTATAATCTATCTCTGTGCCAAATTTCAGCCAGATCCGTTCAACCGTTGGGGTGTGATTGAGTAACAAACATCCATACATCCATCCAAACTTTCGCATTTATAATATTAGTAAGATTTGATTGATGATTTTATTGCCCTTTGGCAACACCGCAGATTATTAACATGTTCAACATAGTTTCCATGACAATAACAATATCAATTAATATAATGTCAATAATATAGTATGATTTTTCAAATTAAACTTTTAAAGTGATTTTACATTTTAAATATTTCAAAATCTATAATGAGTTTCTGTGTAGATTTAGTATCTGAAGATTCATTTTATGAAAACATTACATTGGGTATAACAAAACATTTAGGTAAAATATCATTTATTTGTATTAACATACAAACTCAGAATGTATTCTGAACACTAAACAACCTCAGTCATTAATAAGAATTTGCCTTATGTTTAGGAAGGAATTGGAATCCATCAGGAACTGGACCCAACAGCATTTCACTTATTTTAATCCAGTCAACACAGTTGCCGGATGCCATCAAAGTTTCTAAATCATTTCGTCCAAAATATGTTGGTGGTCTCTCATTAATTTTTTGAGGTGGTCTCTCTAGCAAGCCAACAGGTATATAGCGGTACAAAAACGATAACCATTCAAGCAAAAAGCGTCGAGTGTTTTCAACCCCTTGAGTATCTGAACCCCAGTGTTCTAAGCCAAAGTTTGTAAACTTTCTAATGATATCTAGTCTTTCATTGCTACTTATATCCCATAACTTCTGTTCTTTAATTTCAGTGAATATCCATGGCTTTATCAGTGCACCTCTACCGATCATGACTCCCTTAACAGTTGGAGCTATTTCTCTTCTGTGCTTGTAGTCCTCATAACTAAGGATATCACCATTGCCAAAAAGGGGACATGGTGCAGCAACTTTTGCACAGGTTTCAATATACTCCCAGTCAGCTAACTTAGTATATCTAGCTTCTCTTGATCTCCCATGTAGAGTTACAAGAGATGCTCCCCAATCTACCACTTTTGGAATTATGTTATGTGCTATTTTCTTATCCTGATATACTCCAGTCCTGATTTTCACTGTGAATGGTATACTTAATAACTTAGATGCACTTCTAACTGATGCTTCTAATGCAGGCATTCTGTGCATCATACCACTGCCTCCACCTTTTTTATAAATCAAATCAATTGGGCAGCCAAGATTCAAGTCTATGAAATCCAATTCAGTATTTTGTTCTAGTAGCTGTGCTACTTTAGTTATTGCATAGGCATTGTTCCCACAAATCTGAGCACCAAATAAATCTTCAGACTCGTGTCTCTTAACCAAAGCCCATTCTTGTTTGAAGCCTTTTAACAATGATTCGCACAGAGCCATTTCGCCGCAAGTGACATCTGCACCATATTCCTTACAGATTCTTCTAAATGGTAAATTCCCTACAGTAGTAAGAGGACTAAGATAAAGTTTATTTTGCCAATCAATGCTTTTCCTTTCTCTTGGTAATAATTTTATTAAATCTTCATCAAGTATAGCACCAGTTTTATTATCACCAATGTCTTTAGTCTCTGTATTATTTGTTTCACCTTCTATCTCATTTTTATCTGATTTATTTCTTGCATCTAAAGATTTAACTAGCTTCTCAGCCAAGGTGAAATCATACTTCCTTTTTTGCAACTTTAATTGAAGATCTTGCTGGAGAGTATTTTTAGTATCTTCTTTCCACAGTTTAGACGTTGCTTCGTCTACAATATTATAACCATCTTCTGTGATGTGACTAGAACCAAAACGACATGATATTCCTCGGGGACATCTTCCTCTCAGTTTAAACAAATGGCATTCTTTACCAATATCTTCTTGTTTTGATTTCAAGTAGTCCATAGGATTGTGAATATATTTACAGTTAGCAAACTGGCAAGGTTTCATTTCATCTTTAGAACTTACATTAACAATACTGGGGCATGGTTTGCTGTCCTTGTGGTCTTGAAATGTTTTTGGTCTTGCTTTGTTTTGGCCTCTTTTCTTATTTTTAGTCTTATTGGATTGGTCATTATGGTCATTATTTCGCGCTTTCTTCGATTCGGTATCATTGTTATCACCGAGTTTGCGTTTATGACTGAGGTCATTATTTTCAACATTATTTGTCTGATCTTGTTTCAATACTATATATTCTTTTTTAATAGCACAAACACCAGCGTTAGAGTTATTCATAATCAACGTATTATCTAAAAAATATCGACGTTTCCTTTGCACTAAGTTTCTGATGAATTATAGGTTAATTTTAATCATTGCTCGTTCGTGAAACATTTTAGTCTTAAAAACTTTAAAGCTTTATCTAAATATCACAGACATACTAATAGTTCTATTCTTCAATAATATTATAAATTGTAATTGAAGCAAGTTTTTTAGGTTAATTTTGTAAGACAACGTGACAATTGTTTGACATTAAACATTTGACTTATGGCAGATATGTCAACTTCAAATTGTCATTTTGATGTCTTTCATCCTCTTTGTATGATGTCTTTACCTAGATTTCTTTTTCACTGGGTCTGGGAACTTTTTGAATCTAGCTCATACAAATAAAGTTCAATCATATCTAGTTTGATTTACTTTTGAAAAAAAAAACATAGAAATAATGTACAGTCGCGGTCTGAATATATTTGTCAGTTTTCAACAATGTACTCTGTGGTTTTCAAACTATTTTTTTTTAACACTGCGTCAGTAATGTTTAAAACAAAACGCTAGGTACCTACGTTTCTGTTTTCAAGAGGTATTCAAACATCGATAGTAACTAAGAGTATTTACTTATGATATTTTTTTATTTAAACTCATTTTCTAGTAACAATATTTTTTTTAGTGAAAACAATACCTACAATGGAACATAAAGCTAGCTACCTAACCTAATTACTAAATAGATCATACCTGCGTGTAATGGTGCCAAGAATGCTGGCTTTGGATTTTCCTTTGCGCAAAAAATGAGCCAGCCCTTCTGTCACCAGAATTTTAGATTTTTTTTTGTTATAGTGTCATTTATCAAAATTATTAATTATGGGTTTCTACATCTACCCTATCTTATGATACCGTTGTTACTTATCACCATCACGTTCATTAATTGTAGGTACCTACAATGTAAGTACCAACTTTGAATATAATTAATATACAGGGTGGCCTAAATAGTGACGTCCAAAGAAAAAATTCAGATTCCTCGTACCTATCAGAAATACTCCATGAAAATATATAGAAAATTCAGCGATTTTTGGTAGTTATCGAGTTATAATTTTTTAAAGTTTTTTCGTGAGATTTCTGAGGGAGTTTTTCTTTTTATTTAGTACTAGAGGACGCCCGCGACTTCGTTCGCGTGGCTTAAGTTTTTTAATTCCCACAGGCCGCCTTAATATTCCGGGATAAAAAGAAGCCTGTGTCACTCTTTGAGTACATAACCATCTTTACCCATGCAAAAAATCACGTCGATCCGTTGCTCTGTTGCGGCGTGATTGAAGGCCAAACTCTCTATTTGACGTCCTTGGGGATAGAAATTTCAAAAATTGTAAAATCCGTATTTCATCATTAACGGAAGCCCATATACCTTCATGGCTATAGCAGCTTGAAAAGCGACGGACTTTCATACAAACTTTCAACCCCATTGAGGGTGGAATTTTTAAAAATGTGACACACATCCTTCTGTATTTTTACCAAAAGCCAAAATACCAAGTTTAAGATTTAACTTGAAAAATATCTTGTTAAATAAAGAACTACCCTAACCCTTGGGGGTAGAATTTTCAAAAACTGTGAAACAGATCTTTCTTTATTTTCAACTCGCAACTCATATACCAAGTTTTACGGCTATAACTTGAAAATGAAGGACTTTCATATAAACTTTCAACCCCCATTTCACCCCTTTGGGGGTCGAATTTTCAAAAATTGCGAATTACGTATTTTTTTCATTTTTAACCCGCAGCACATATACCAAGTTTCATGGCTATAACTTTAGAAATGACGGACTTTCATACAAACTTTCAACCCCTATTTCACCCCCTTAGGGGTGGAATTTTGAAAAATCCTTCCTTAGTGAGCGCCTAAGTCACAAAAGGAACCTACTGTCAAAATTTCAAGTTTCTAACTCCAGCGGTTTAGGCTGTGCGTTGATATATAAGTCAGTCAGTCAGTCAGTCAGTCAGTCAGGACTTAGAATTTTATATATTGTATAGATTTTTTCCGAACATTTTTTTTCTAAACATGCTTGCCATCCACGTTATTAGTGTACGGTGCTTGCTATGAAGTATGCTACTTTGTATAAAATAATTACCATAATAACATTAAACCAAGTCGGATTGGTCGATATTGAAAAGTTTACGTTCGACAGAAGTAGAGACGAATTTTCAACATAAGATTAAAAATACTTAAACCTGTCCACGTCACTTCCGACTAATGTCAAAAACTTTTGGGGTTCCTAAGCTTCCCTTATTAGTTAAAAAATTTAGTACTTTAGGGGGCATTATTGAACTTAAAATTTGATTCTTGAAATTAAGTTTTGCCTATTTTTGACAATTTTATGGCTAATTGCAGTAGGAAATTTTTGAATTTAAGTATTTTCTACCAAAATAATCGATATGTTTCGTTTAAGTAACATCAAGGTTATGTAAAAGCATAGATTAATTATAAGTCTTTGGTAAAAGTTATTTGGATTTTTTTAGTTTCTTACAGTCAGCAGGCCAAAAAAACCGAATTGCACCCGGTTAAGTTCTAAAATAGCTTTATCTTATTATCCTTCTGTCAATAAAGCTCGGTTATTGCATCACGGTCTGGGGTGGTGCTGGTAAAACGGCGATGCTTCGGCTGGAGAGAGCTCAGCGTGCGGTTCTGAAGGTCATGACATCAAAACCTGTCCTCTTTCCTACTTCTGAAGTTTACAAAATGACAAAGGTTCTCACTGTACGTCAACTCTTCATTTTGTCGCTAATCCTTCGAAAGCACGCTACAACTACTTACGTTTCTGAATTTGAAAAAAACAAGCGGAGGTCTGACAAAGTCTGTCCAATCGTGCCGTGTAGAACTGCCTTAGCGGGTCGTCAGTCTTACTACTTAAGTGCATTGGTATATAACAAAATTAATAAAATATTACACATCTACCCTCTGACTTCTCGAAAATGCAAAGAAAAATTGACAAGTTGGCTTCTTACCCTAAATTATGATGAGACTGAAAATCTCCTTAGATATTAAACTTCATCCAAATTCATCCCTTACAAATTTATAACACATCACATCACATAATATAATAAAGGCGAAAGTTTGTGTGTATGTTTGTTACTCCTTCACGCCGCTACTACTGAACCGATTTGGCTGAAATTTGGAACATAGATAGCTTATAACCTGGATTAAAACATAGGCTACTTTTTATCCTGGAAAACTGAGGAGTTCCCGCGGGAACCACAAAACCTCAATCCACGCGGACGAAGTCGCGGGCGTACGCTAGTATAGTCATAATCACACACACACTCATACACTCACCCATACAACACGTAATCCTAATCTATAATAATACTAAGAATTAATTTTAAGTAATTTTTAATCTTTAATTTATTATGTAAATTTGTCACTAGCATTAATTTTCTGTTTGTAATTTGTTTTTCTTCTGTTTTGTGAACCTGGAGGTGCGCGTTAACAGCTGCAACACAGTTTTATACTAACGCAGTTGTTTCCGTTCCTCAGTTTTTATGTGTTCATGTTTATGAGAAAATAAATAAATCTAAAAAAAAAAAATTAAAAAAAAAAAAGTATAGCTTTTCCGCACCACTTTTCACTACCAAAAATCGCTGAACATACAATACATGGGGTATTTTCTGATAGGTCCAGATACGAGGAATCTAAATTTTTTCTTTGGACGTCACTATTTGGGCCACCCTGTATTTTGACTTTGACTTGAAAGCTGCCACCTACCTACTAGCTAGAATATTTTTAATCTTTAATTTATTATGTAAATTTGTCACTAGCATTAATTTTCTGTTTGTAATTTGTTTTTCTTCTGTTTTGTGAACCTGGAGGTGCGCGTTAACAGCTGCAACACAGTTTTATACTAACGCAGTTGTTTCCGTTCCTCAGTTTTTATGTGTTCATGTTTATGAGAAAATAAATAAATCTAAAAAAAAAAATTAAAAAAAAAAAGTATAGCTTTTCCGCACCACTTTTCACTACCAAAAATCGCTGAACATACAATAGGGTATTTTCTGATAGGTCCAGATACGAGGAATCTAAATTTTTTCTTTGGACGTCACTATTTGGGCCACCCTGTATTTTGACTTTGACTTGAAAGCTGCCACCTACCTACTAGCTAGAAGCCACCCACTGTAGCGATCAATACATGTTAGAAAATTCTATGATCTTCGCCTAATTAAATCACAATCGACCTTCTGGCACAGATATGAATCATAGTAAACATTTTTAGACCGCGACTGTACTTAACTAGCTAGAAAAATGTAGGTAGACGACTAAATTAAAAAAAAAACCGGCCAAGTGCGAGTCGGACTCGCGCACCGAGGGTTCCGTACTCAAGAAGTAGGTATAATTACCTTTGTTAATGAACCGCAAAACTAACTTTGTTTGTAGAGGTTTACTGTTAATATCAAAAAAATTACATTTGTTGTATGGGAGCCCCCCTTTAATATTTACTTTATTGATATTTAATAATTTATTTTGAAAGGTAATATACAAGTTAATATTCTGTGAAAATTTGAACCGTCTACCTGTTACCGTTTTTAATATTGAGCAAAAAAATACGAAAAAAACACGTTTATTGTATGGGGACCCCCCTTAATATATATTTTTTTTTTAATTTTTAGTATTTGTTGTTATAGCGGCAACGGAAATACATCATTTGTGAAAATTTCAGCTTTCTAGCTATCACGGTCACGGCTAGATACAGCCTGGAGACAGACAGACAGACAGACAGACAGACAGACAGACAGCGGAGTCTTAGTAATAGGGTCCCGTTTTTACCCTTTGGGTACGGAACCCTAAAAAAGAACCGATAGAAATATGTCAATGATTTAAGTACAATGAATACATGAATGATACATTACATTGGTATATTTTAGAGTCCGATCCTAGGATATCTAACGTCATAGTGGAGCGCCGTGCACCTTGCGATAGAGTAGCACTTTCCAACTGGGAACAGAAGCATTCCGCGGTACTGCCTGATGATTTGAGAAACTTCTATGCATCAACGGATGGCTTTCAGCTGACTTGGCATTATAAATATTCAGGAAAGTTATAACGTTATTTATTACGTATACTTACTATTTAGGTAAAAAGTATCTAGATTGTAGGTAACGGGTAAGTATTGGAAGTACCTACTTATGGAAATTTTGGGTTTTGACCACTAAGTATCGACTTAGCTCATATACCTTGGAAGAGGTACCTACCTAGGAATAACCGTGTCCGACCGGCGAACGAAGTTTCGGATTTGGCTTTGGTAATTCGGCAAAAAAAAAAAATATCTTAGATAGCCGATTAAATAGGCTACAGCTTCGACCAGAAATCGGCCTCCGGTCGGAAACTATAGTTTCACTTTCATTCAATGTATCTCATCAAATGAGAGAACTATCTAAGCACTTAGAAATTATAAATTCACAAATCGACCCTGCCCAGTTTTCAACCCGGAGCCTTCCATTTAGGTTCAAGAGCCTTCACGACTGCGTCAGGAACATCGTCGTAAATTTTCTGAGAATAATAACTATCAATGTTTCCTACATTATGATATACTTACTTACTTAAAAGTAATATTACAGCTGATGAAATTTTACCAGTCGGATCAATTAGAGTTAACACGTTGAGCGACTTGTGTTTATCGTCTGCACTGAAAGACCTTTTAGACTTCTCATTGACGCGCCAGAATACTGGACCGCGGCCTGTGTTGAACACGAAGAGCAAGGTCTTTGAGTTGGACAACTGCCGGAACATCGGAAAGGTGGGTTTTTGTATCCTGTTCTTATAGGAGACCTCTTAGATATAATTTGTGTACGTTTGCCGAGATACATAGTCACATACATACTTACTTATATTATTATTCCTCAAAGTTACTTAATTAGTTAGATACATTTAGGGGAAAATGGGGTAATGAGAGTCAGTGGGCAATGGGAGTCACCCAAATTTCTACAAAACCACAAACACTAATAACGCGTACGCGACTTCCCCGACCGCTATGTACCCCTCGCAGTTGGTGTGAGTCGCTCGCGCCCGTATGGCTGCCACGCCGGCAATGACAGGAGTGTTTGGTTTTTGCGCCACGTCGATGTAATTTTTCAACGAAATAAAATAAACGGTAAGTGTCACATTTATTTATCTATTTACTTATAAATGTTATACACGTTTTAATACGTTTATTATAAAGTACGACTTTAAACCTAAATCATCTGAATAACTAATACGCTTTTTTTTTTTTTTCTCACTATTGTAGTTGCGGGTAATGAGAGTCGGTTGACCCCCATTGTCCGTAAGAAGATATGAAGTATGAAAAATAACATGAAGGGCCAAGGAAAGAAGACGAAAGTGCTGAAGAAGGGATCAAAGAGACAAGTTCTTTAAGACTATACATTTGAGCTGCAAGGGTAAACCCTTATATTTAGCTTTTTTGCCCTCTGGTATTTTATTATTCACTGCATTAACTCAAAACTTATTCATACCAAATTGTAGGGAATTCTCTGATCTACCATTATGACTGACAACATTTTGAAATTAATTAATAGATTGTTCCTTATTACGAAAATACCAAGAGGCGATTATTCAATCTTGATTTTTGTGCAAAGTTTGACGTAAGCGAACGTCTAAATTTACTCGTTGTGGTCACACATAGAGATACTTTTATTGAGTATAAGGTCCTGAACTACCATAGTTAAAGATAAAAATTATTAATTTGCTATTCTTTGTTTTATTAGTTTTAAATTCAAAACAAGGAAGATTTAATTTGACGAAATTAATGACACATATAACCGTCATTTTAGGAGGTTATTTGGCTTAATTTGTAAAAATAAATTAGTACTCCTAAAAGTAAGACATATTTTCAATTAAATAAAGAAAAGAAAAATATATATTTAACAATACTTTACATCTAAAAATAAGTTTGTAACACACCACAAAACTGCGTGATCAAGCGCTAGTAAAACTAGTCGTAGCTGAGGCTTCCCAGAGGGTGGACGTATTGCCTTTTGTCTCCGCAACTCAAAATGATATACGTAGCACCTACCTGAGATTGTAGTGTGATTACCACTTCTCGATAGTAGGCATTTTTATTACTGGCTGCTTTTTCTTATTGATGGATGATTTTTTTTAATAGTTTGAGGTTTATGTACTTTATACTGAACGTATATGATATTTATGGTAATGTTACTTAAATAAGAATTTGAATATTCCATTCAGACAAGGTCGTGTGTATCAGACAGTTATTTACTTTACTAAACTTGTGGTTAGATAAACTATTATTTAAAGGCTGACTAACAATCTCTACCTAGACTGGCAACTCCATCCCTTATAAATATTAATCCGACTGTCACATATTGAAATGATAATCACTCTTTTATTGTCTTTCATGGCATATTAGCGCGGTATTTTGTGTTCGGTTGTGAAATTGTCTTTACTTATGACTATTGGTGTGATTAGCATTATGATAGATATAATTTATGACCATAAAAATACAGTCTTCACGGTAGCAAAAGCAGGTAGCTATGCAAACAATTGGGTAGTTATTATTATTAGCCGCGCTTACGGACCTTTTTGATGAATAGGTTTTGTTTTATGTTTCATGACTTGGGGAATGCTTATTCCTTAGCAATCATGTATGTATATGTGATTTTGTTTGTTGGTTCCCTCTTTATTGCAAAACTACATATTTTGAACACTGAGATATTATATGATCATAGTATGACGTCATAGCAAATCCAAAATGAGATATTTCACTGAAACTCAAAATACTTCCTCAGTGCACACCTAGACTACTCAAGGAATAAAATATTTAGGTTAATCGGTTTTGTCTCTGCGTCGTCGGTCAATCGGTCAATCACGTCATTGTTTTGTATGTATTATAAAAGTTTTTTTATGGTCTCATTTCGCGCTTTATTGGCATTGTGTGTTTTATTTTACTGTCAGGCAAAGTTACTCATTCCAAACAATGCACTCATGATGACTAACTGTATTTATATAATTTTTACCTTTTGCAAGTGGATTTCGTTTACAGAGCGTCATTAGATGATTGTGTTTTATGTTTATCGAACCGGACTTTTCTTTTTGTTATTGTACCCGTGATCGTAATTCTTATTATAGTAAACAAAACCCTACATTAGTGCAATACCTGCAATTTACAAGTGCCTTCTCAAATTCCAAATCAGTTTTATTGCCTGGTTTGGAATTTGAGAAGACATTGTTTGATGTGAATCAGTAATTCTAATAATTTTATGTTGTAAATAATATTATGTAAAAGTCGAAATAACTTATTTATGTTGCACATTTGGTAAAGCTTATCGGCCTTTTCCTACTTCCTCAGTTCACACCTAGACTACTCAATGAATCAAATATTTAGGTTCATCGATTTTGGCTGTGCGTGGTCGGTCAATCACGAAAAAGTTGAATTCGATTTTCATGGTATGCGCTTTTATGGCATCGCGTTTTTATTTTACTGTCAGGTAAAATTATTTATTTCTAACAAATAACAATACACTCATTAGCACGGCAAAAAGTTATTTGAAGAATTGGTAGCAAAGCTGTTTTTTATTACTACCACGCGCGCAGTAAATTTCTATTGTTTTTTGGCAAACTGAGTACACTAGCGCAACACCTGCAGGATTATATAGTTTTACTAGCTAATGCCCGCGACTTCGTACGCGTGGATCGAGGTTTTGTGGATCCCGCGGGAACTTCTTAATTTTTCGGGATAAAATATAGCCTATGTGCTATTCCAGACTATATTCTATCTCTGTGCTAAATTTCAGCCAGATCCGTTCAGCCGTTGGCGCGTGATTGAGTAACAAACATCCATACATCCATACATCCATACATCCATCCAAACTTTCGCATTTATAATATTTATTTGATTTGATATTTGATTACCTTTTGCAAGTGGTTATCGTTTACAGAGTGTCACTTGACGAATGTGTTTTATATTTTTCAAACCGGACCTTTCTTTTATTATTGTATCACTATTTACCAGTGATCGCTATTGTTATCATGATAAACAAAAGCCTACTTAGTGAAACACCTGCATCTGCACGTGCTTATCTCTTTTGTTTTGTCTAGGATTCATTGAGTGCGAATGAAAATGAGTTATTTTTTTCAGAAATGGATTCTTAAACTCCGATTTTCAAACTAATGAGAAAAATATCTACGACCTTGTCAAATTTTGAAATTGAAAATTCGATTGATCGTAATCGAGCGTTCTATCACATTGCCGTCAGAGTAAAATGAACCCATAGGCTCTTGATTTAAAGTCCCGAATTCCAACCGATTTTAATTTCAAAATGTTTCCATTTGGTGCGGTAGCTGTGAATGCATACACAAAATTGAGCTCTAAATCAATACTGTTAAGATTCATTTTACATTTTTTTTCATAATTATAAATAATAATTATGATCGATAGGTAACGATCAATCGAATTTGCAATGTGAAAACTAAGACCAGTAGGGCTAGCATGCGTACAACGAGTAAAATTATGTCTACTCGTTATCTCTTTTTGTCTACCGAAGCTAACATGGTTACTTCTCTCGTTACGTCAAAAGTAGAGACAAAAGTAATATTTCTTATCTGTGGTATTATTCTCCACGAATCTTTACATGGCGACTATTTTTTTCTTGTAATATACCGCATTTTGTGCATGTTGGGGTAAACGAAAAATTAGCCACTAAACCCACCGGATGGTATAATAACTTACACTAGTGTATTTATACTTGCCTACGAATTGTAATATCTTGTTTTAGATAAAAAAGAGCAACTGCTGAGTTTCTTGCCGGCTCTTCTCAGCAGAACTGCTTTCTGAACCGGTGATAGAGTCAAAACATGACGTAACATAAGAGACACCTGTATGTCCTACAATATGTTTAAAATAAATTGGATTGAATCGCCGGCAACGACAAAATTTGTTTCTCTCCTCGCGAGATAATCTCGTTGTGCGCATGCTAAGCCTGCAAGCGTAATGATACGTATATAAATGAATTATCTAGTATAGTATGGACTATATAAATTATAATAATTTTTGATTGTGAATAATGTTACGTACAAATCGAAATAATACTAATATTTATTTACTTTTATTTTATTTTTTTTTGTACAAAATGAGTCTTATAAATAACTCACAGAAAATAAGTAAACAAAGATGTATGGATGAAGGTACCTTCTTAAAAACATCTATACTTACAATCATGCAACCTTCTTTTTATATGAATGCACTTTATATTAAAAAAGTTTACATGAAACGTATGTAAAGTGAATTAAAAACAATTTATTTTAAATATTGAAAAAATAATTGCCTGTTTGAAAATGGGATTAGGATCAAAACGTTTCGTCAAACTATTTTGCACCCGACGCCTTCTGTTCACTCGCTTTAACAAAGGACTATCCGAGACAAAGGATTTACCCGAGATAAATACCTAAACTTGCTTAGCGGCTCAAGTTATGAACGCTCTTAAGAATCAAAATGATACCTCTGTATCAGATGTGGGAACAGATGATTTATGCCAGTATAATGATGATGATGATCTTTTTGATGACACAGAAAACCGATGCGCAATCTGCGGTGAATTCGGATGAAATAATGAACTGTGGTATTGATGATGTACCTCATGTGGCTCATGGGCTCACGCGGAGTGCACTGGGTGGGAGTCGGCCAAAGATTATGTCAGCGATTATTGCTAGATTATCTTTGACCCTCATTGCCCGCAGGCTGAGTGCTGACCACAATTATCCTCACCTCGGTGCAATGGGAGTCAAACCTGTTTTTTTTTTAACTTTTTTATTTTTCAAAGTTGATTAGGAAAGTGATTCTTATTGATCTCAAATGCTAGTTAACTAAGCAGATTTTGTTATAAGGCGGTTGCAATAAAGATTATATTTCCTATTTTCTTTTTATTTCAATATTTGCTTAAGTGACTCCCATTACCCCATTTTCCCCTACACTGAATTATTCATGCCTACTACGCAACAAGAGAAGTAGTGTCTTCTCTCACTTTTATAGGCACGTTCCATCGACTTTTTTATTTTATTGCGTGATAGGCTTGCGCTTGGCGACAATCATGCTTAGCGCAAAGCAATGATGAGGTCTAAGTTGGAACGGGCTTGCCTAGAAGATGCCTATTCACTCTTGCCTTGAAGGTACATAAGGCCCTGTGTAGCGTAAAAGGGGGTTTTTAAAAGCAGTGTAACGGTGACATAATGTATGCTTGTAAAAATAATTTGCTGTTTTCAAGACCTATAAGCAGACATTGACGCATCTCAAAACACAATTTAATAAAATTCTCTGCATTGAAATTTATTTTAAACATAGGTACCTACCTCTTAATTTACCTTTTAAAGCAATTTTTCTCCTTAGTGAAACCAATAATTAGCTCTAGAATTATAGATATAATTCATATTCCTAAATCAAACACATTGTCGGATTCATTTGTGTTGAAAAGTAAATATTAATTTTTTTACAAATGATTTCATGCATTTTTTGTGACATGCGCTTGCTCGATTTCACCCCCCCGCGCCTGTGTTTTTCATCTCGTGAGCTCACAGCGCCTTAAGTTATATGTGGCAGGAAACCCGTGCGCTGGGAGGGTGTTCGATACCTTAGCGGTTCGTATCAGAAACGTCGAACAAAAACGCTTCGTGCGAGCAGATTGGATGTCAACAAAATAAGGGTGCCAACGCTGACGGTTTCTTGCTGTTTTGTGGTAGAACGGAGAAGGAGGAACAAGGTTGTGAAGTTCGTGAGCACACTCCCCATGGTATAACCGATAAGCAGGCGACATTGCGTCGGTGTTGTAAACTGAGCAATTTCGCCTGCATAAGAGATTGATCGCCAATTATCCTTGAGGCATGTCTGAGCGATGACTACCTAATAATAGCGACGATTTACCTATATTAAGAGCCGCTGCTTATTATCTTTTTAGGTATGCCTAATATACACCGGTGGCTCCTGGTCGGTATGGCTTGCGACGAGAGAAGGCGCTTGGGGCTGGCTTGCTGACTCCTTCACTCATTACTTCAGGATGGCTCTAGTTCACTTCGGCTTGCCAGGATGGCAGGCCGCTTTCGCGAACTTGCCTCTTATACCCTGGGCTGAGGTTAGTAGGTACCTTGATTTATCATGATAAATATTTATTATTCGACTAGGTTTTGGCTGCGATGGTGCTCAGGGAAGTAGCAGTCTGAATATGTAGTTAAATATCTCTAGGTTCCCACGTATTGTACAGTGATCGCAAAACAAATAGTCCAATCTGAAGTTGCAACATGATAGCGGTCTGCACGCATGTAGGTACTCAGTCAGGATTGGCGCCATTGAGTACTGTTTTTGTACACTGCTCATTCGGGTTATTCCACTTTTCCCCATTGAAGAAAGTGAAAGATTATTGAAAGTGGAAAAAAAGTTCACAAATCCCCATTACGTATTGTGTTCACTGTTCAGATTGGACTTGTTTTGCTATCACTGTACCTACGTACCAGTACACTACACTATTTAGCGATACGACGATACACTTATTATTTACCTCTGGTGAAATAAATATTAATTATTAAAAGTTCTGTTTCAGCAATTGTTTCTTCTACTGGCACCACATTTGTTGGATAAAACGGAACCTGAGAATAACTTGATCTCCGTTAGTAGCGAGACTGGCTTGAACCACATCGACCCTAATATTTTCAAAACCTCAGTCCGTCACCACAAAAACACTTCGCGACCAGCGAATTAGTTTTTGGTAATCTTTAATACAAATGGATTAGATTGGTCAATAAAAATATCTTGAAATTTAAATTAAATTAGCGTTTTATTATTTTTGCAAATAAAAGGAGATGGACAGCGCGAAAAAATAAAATAAAGCACAAAGTTTACATAATGTATATTGAATATCATTGATACAATAAAATTTACAGCTAAACAACAAAATAAAATGGACGGAATGTAAATTTCTTAGTGAAATTTAAGCTAACATTAAGTTGCGATTTATATGAAAATCTCTGGTAAAAAGTACTTAATATCTAGCGACGATTTATATTAAGAGTTGCTTGAATGTACCTACATAAAATAATCTAGTGTTACTTTTTCTATAATAAAAAACATGATAAAATATTTAGTGATGTGTCTTTGTAATGCAAAATCTTAGTTCTAAGTGGCAACATTTTTAAACTAAAATCAATAATATACACTGCACTTGTTATGTATATATTTGAGGCCGATACAGTAAAAATATAATACTACTTGTGTCGTTATATTTTATTCTTAAATGCAAGAAATAATCTTAAAATTAAATTTATCATGGCTCTATATTCTATAATATACAAAAAAAAAATACTATTTTATTCAATATAAATAATTATTGTTGGTGGGATACAACAATTTTGAACACTTGAAAAATAAAATAAGTATAGAATATTGTGATATATTCGAGTGATAAAAAAAAGTTTTGCTGTTAATCTAAACTCAACTATAAGGATGAAAATAAAAATAGATCTAAAATTGTAACAGTACACTTACTTCGATGTAACTATATAGCGTTGGTAACACTGATAAAAATGTAAAAAAGGGATGGAAACTAAAAGTAAATCATTGGAATGGTATCAGTTGATTTTAGATAATGTTCACAAACATTAGATCCCTTTTGTTAGCTTATTAGAATTAAAATTTAGTGAGATTATTTAATAATAATTTTAATTAATACAACCATGAGAAGACAATAAGCTAAATATTTTTAAATAGCTCGACCAACATAATATCATAATTATTTTAAAATGAACGTTTTTACATGAAACATATAAATCATAATTTTGATTTTTAATACTTTTTTATTTATGTAACATCACAATTGCAAGGTCAAAATGATGTGTATCTTTCATATTTTAGTAACCTTGGATATATTATAGATAATATAGTTCAAAAATAATACTTGCAAGTACCGCAAAGAGTAATTGTAGGAGTTATGCTAAAGTAAATAAAGAATATTATGATAAATTGAATTATTTAAAAATATTCTAGTAATATTAACTTTGTGCTACATAAATGTTTGAATTATTTGACACTCGGGTAAAATACATCCAAATTTTGCGATCCTACAAAAGTTAGATTATATTATCTGCAGAAGAACACAGAAGAAGAACACTGCAGAGTAAGCAACACTCAACGAGTTTAAAATTGGGTATCTATTTGACAACTAGTCAAATTAGCAACTTTTTTTCGAACGTCAAAACGCGCGCTTAGTATGGGATTTTGTATGAAATACTGAATAGTGACGTCATCAAAGTTCGACGCACTTTCGTTTATTGAACATAAAACTAATACGGGACGTGGATGTAATATCCACGTCCCCTATTAGTTCTTTGGGGAATCCTATATTAATTAATAATCACTAAAAAGAATTTATTTGTCAAATATCCAATTGAAGTGGCAATGGGCAGGGTACAATTATTCAAAGAACTGATAGAGGTTGAGACCCTAAGGTCCAAATGGTAACCTAGTGCTGGAAACACAGCGTTGACAGAATCCTAAGTGTACAGACAACATTACACGGAAGGTTATACTAGTGACCTATGGCAGTAGACGTCTGTCGGTTGAAGACAACAATGATAATAATCTAATGTGATTATGCTGCAAAGATTAGCAGGGGTAAATAACATGAGAAATATTGGAATTGTTCATTAAAATGTGATACACAAGTAAAATTATGCTGCAAAGATTAGCAGGGGTAAATAACATGAGAAAAATTGGAATTGTTAATTAAAATGTGATACACAGGTAAGATTATGCTGCAAAGATTAGCAGGGGTAAATAACATGAGAAATATTGCATTACATGATTGAATATATTGCATTTCTATAGCTGTGATATGATGGCTTTAATAAATCCAAGTGACGGGCACCCACTGGTGGTCGGTAGAGAGCGAGTGTAGAGCGTCCATGAGGCGCGCGTACGTGGTGTCTGAATTATTGTTGGTTAGCACGAGATCGATGTATTTTTCATATTGCCGCTTTACGCGCGCGCTTTCTTCTAGGGTTTGCTTCATATCTTCTTCCTGTATGGAGAAGTGTCTGATATAGTGCTGATTGTATTCAATTAATTAGAAACAGAAAAATGTTTATTGGGCCTAATTAATTACAACCCGTCATTTTGACCTATTCATTAAGTTTATTTCAACATATTATAATTGGTAGATAGTTTTTTATTTTATCAAAATATTTGTTATGACTGACCATTTGCCAGTGGTTGATAATACCACATGAAGTAGGTCACCTACTTAGGTGAGAAAAAGGTTTTAAATTTTTTATATTATGAATGTGAAAGTGTGTCAATCCGTTTGCTACGCTTGCAGATTGATTCGGTTGAAGAGAAGAACCGTAAATGGTTCTTCTCTTCAACCGAATTTGGCGAAATTTGGTACAATTTTGAATTTTTTTGAAAATCCCTATGACCTCCCTTCCGAGACGGTTGTGTCACATAGGGATTTTTTTTAAATACTAAATCGATGCGGGCGAAGTCGCGGGTATCATTTTATTAGGTTGATATTTTTTGTCTGTTTTCTTTTGTAGCAGGCACTACCAATATAATAATAATTATTATGTTTCCATATTTATACGTAGATAAAGTGATAGTTACCTCGTATAGCGATGCGAGCGATTCCAGCGTGCGCGCTCGCCTCGAACTATAACGTATGGAGCTCTGCCGGTCGAACTACGCATGCGCGGACAAAAACAAATGTAAAATCATCTATTACCATGCTAAAACCAAAAACAATCTTCATTCGTAAAAATCTTACTATTCTATGCAATTGTAACTCTCTAAAGTATGATATGTAATACATAAAAAATATGCAAAATTCTAAACATGCTTCGTAAACCTATTTATCATCTTTCTATTATAAAAGTATCTATTAATATCTAATCTTTCTATTGTAAATATATTAATAAAACTAAGAAACCGTCCTTCGTTACACATTGGCCCATTGAGTTAAAGAAGTGCCTGTCAAAGTCAACAACACACGAGGAAAATAGTGATCAAGTGATTGGGCCAATGTACAACGGGCTTCGAACAAGATGCTTAGGCGCAAGGCACACCGGCAGAGCCGACGCGCAGCAACTTTTCTGATTACAACGCAAACTAAGCTTTATTTGTATTGGCATATTGTCAGCAGGCGCGCATGCTCCGTATTTTATTTGCAGTATACAAATTTCTACAGTATGCCAAAGTATATAAAGCTAAATTTAGGCAGTTATCAAAAAGGCCTACTATTCCGTCATAATGAAAGAACTAGAACTTTAATTCACTATTATCCGCCACAGTAAGTAAATCTGTGTGGTACAGTGTGTATCTTGCACTTTTAGCTTGCGATACTCGCCACACCACACACATCTTCAAAATTATTCTCAACGTACTGTTAGTCCCAAGCACTCGGTGATTATAAAGTAAACAACACGAGTACTCGAACTGAAGTTTATTAGTGGAGAAAATTTTACTATTCTCACAAAATAAATAAGATAGTCTACTTAGATCACTTGTCGCGACTCGCGGAGACCTCCAAAAGGTCTTTCGGCGATATTTTTGGTTCAGGGCCATAGCTTCTATTGCTGTCCAGTCAGGCAGGCCGAAACCAGGTCCATAGGTGGATAGCAATAGGGAATATGCATGATTTATTTTTATTTCTTAAATGAATCATTTACTTACATCTTTATAACATAGTAAAAAATATAAATAGGTTTGGAAATAGTCAAATAATTACGTTAATTGGTGTTTCAAAGTTAAGTATAAATTTGAGCCGTTCAAACGCCACCATCGCGCGCTTTTGATGACGTCATTGGTTATGTCCCGTGTTTGTAATAGCTTTAGCTTTAGCTTTAGTTTGTAATAGTGAGCTTCAATAATATAATATTATGTGTAAATTATAATCCCACTTTACATGTTTAATAAGTCCACTATTCACATCATATCCCGAGAATATTGTTTTTAACTAAATATATAAAAGAAAAAGGTGACTGACTGACTGATCTATCAACGCACAGCTCAAACTACTGGACAGATCGGCATTTGGCATGCAGATAGCTATTATGACATAGGCATCCGCTAAGAAAGGATTTTTGAAAATTCAACCCCCAAGGGGGTGAAATAGGGGTTTGAAATTTGTGTAGTCCACGCGGACGAAGTCGCGAGCATAAGCTAGTCTGGTATAAACTATAATCCAAACCCAAGTTATGAAGGGTTCAAAAAAACGAAGAAGCGCTCCGAGAAAAGGTACCTAGGTTGTGCCCTTTCGCTTCGCTTAGCTCGTCTCGGCGGGGACACTCCCGTAAATTAGGAGTTTAGGAACAATTTTAATTACAAATGGTTATGTATAGGTTATGTTTAGTTGTAAGTATTTTTTAAATATTTATGCATTAAAATCTATGTTATGGATTAAAATATACCATGTAACATAATAATTACCTTGCAGCGTTCACTCCTTTGATCTCTGCGCTCGTAAAATCGAGATTTGATGCAAAATATGCTGACATCATAAATGCATCTATTTTCGGTAGATTATCCGATTGTGCTTTGACAAAACCAGTTTCTGTCATCGTCCTAGATTGACTACAAATATATATAAGCAAGTAATCACACAGGAATACAGTTTTAAACAATTTTTTCTCACAAACACTACTAACACAGTATGAATATCGACGCCGATAAATCCACTGACGTGAACATTTACGTCACATTTCGTTTCGACCAATGGTGACGCGTTTTGCAAGTTTGAATTTGCCTCCCTTATTATTCACTTTCTATTTAATATTTTCTGGGTTTAAATAATAACTAAATTAAAAAAATACCTTTTAAGTATAATGTAAAGACAATAAAGAATCTAGAAAAAAATATTTGAGACAAATTTAAATTTTATGCATTTTCCCTATTAGGCTTTTTAATTACCAGAACGACTAGAGATTTAGAATAAATTAGCTGCTTTTATAGGCAATAGCTGATTAACACTTTATTGTTTTGCGTCAATCTCGAATACTGGGTAAAAATGCTACATGAATGATCAGCAATATACGCCATAGTAGCTAGGGATGTAACAGTACGTTTCACTCCGAGCATCTTCAGGATATGTTGACTCGACAATACACGATTGTAAAGTCTTCACATTTGTGCATTTCGTGTCTTTACGTTAGATTACAGGGACGAGTGGCCTAGTTGTGACAACGCATATCAGTCGATTGCGAAGGTTAAGCAACGTTGACCCAAGTCGGTAACTGGATGGGTGACCGAATTTGGAGATTCAAATTTGGCCTTTTCGATTCCTCCGTGCCTCGGTTAGCACGTTAAGCCGTCGGTCCCGGTTATTATTACTGACATCTGATAATAATCGTTAGAAAAGAACCTAAGAGTTTAAATATTCTTAATAGTCGAGTCGTATGCGGAAGTACGTGGGAACCCACCGCATTTTTATTCCAAGAAAACTCCTACCATTATTTGATAATGGAAAGGGGTCACGAGTCACGACCCTCAGTTAGATTATAGCGAATTAAAATTCTAGTTCTTTCATTATCATGGACTTCCGCAAAGCAACGCCTGCTTCTATCCAATATCTATTCCGTCAGTTGGCGACCCTTACCGACAAGTTCCGATTGGAAGCGTAAGTGAGGTTCCGCAGTTGTTCGATGCCGGGCGCTTCTATCATCACGACGTAGGGCAGAAACTCGCTGCTGTTGTGCAGCAGTTTGAGAGACTGCGGCGCGCAGTCCAAAATGCACATTTTACCTGGAAATAGGATTGTATATTTTGCTAATCTATTTCTAATCAAATACAGTATAACTACAGAATACAGTATAACTACTTAATAGAAGAGTTACTCCGCAAAGACGTTAAAAAAGGCAAGTATCTCTCTCTCTCTAATAAGAAATGAGCGCCATCGCGGGCATCACTGCCGTAGGTATAGTTTTTTTGTTTTTTTTTTTTAAATAAATAAATTCTTTATTGACAAAAAAGTTATTTTACTAATTTAACACAATGAAATACATCTAATCTAATAATTATAAGTTACGGTAGTTCTGCCTAGAAAACCGATCAACCAAACTACTGGGAATAAACACTAGGGTAAGCCTCTACGACTTGCACGCCACTGAACGCACTATTGTGTAATAAACAATGCAGAAGAGTCACGATCATCGGATCGAGGGCTAAAAGAAATTATTAGTTTTTGGAAAAAGACGTCCATTTTCAAATAAATTTTATTGTTGTTGTAAAAGACAACAAAAATATTAACCAGAATGACGCGCCACTCTTGTAACACCCTTTAAGTACATAAGAGGAAAATAAGATTTAAATCCTAACCTTCCTTGATCACAGCTCGAAACATCCTTGAAACATCTCCTCGCGCGAAACGAACCAGTATGACGCGCCATTCTTATCTAACAACCTTGAAGTACATAAGATAGGGAAAATAGGATAGAAATTCTAACCTTCCTTGATCACAGCTCGTATAGAGTCCAAATGAGTCCCATACAAATGCCCATTGTGTTCCCCATACTCGAGGAAGCGGCCCGCGTGCGCGTCGTGGTCCATCTCCTCGCGCGAAACAAACCAGTATGACGCGCCATTCTTATCTAACAAACTTGAAGTACATAAGATAGGGAAAATAGGATAGAAATTCTAACCTTCCTTGATCACAGCTCGTATAGAGTCCAAATGAGTCCCATACAAATGCCCATTGTGTTCCCCATACTCGAGGAAGCGGCCCGCGTGCGCGTCGCGATCCATCTCCTCGCGCGAAACGAACCAGTATGACGCGCCATTCTTATCTAACAACCTTGAAGTACATAAGATAGGGAAAATAGGATAGAAATTCTAACCTTCCTTGATCACAGCTCGTATAGAGTCCAAATGAGTCCCATACAAATGCCCATTGTGTTCCCCATACTCGAGGAAGCGGCCCGCGTGCGCGTCACGGTCCATCTCCTCGCGCGAAACGAACCAGTATGACGCGCCATTCTTATCTAACAACCTTGAAGTACATAAGATAGGGAAAATAGGATAGAAATTCTAACCTTCCTTGATCACAGCTCGTATAGAGTCCAAATGAGTCCCATACAAATGCCCATTGTGTTCCCCATACTCGAGGAAGCGGCCCGCGTGCGCGTCGCGATCCATCTCCTCGCGCGAAACGAACCAGTATGACGCGCCATTCATATCTAACAACCTTGAAGTACATAAGATAGGGAAAATAGGATAGAAATTCTAACCTTCCTTGATCACAGCTCGTATAGAGTCCAAATGAGTCCCATACAAATGCCCATTGTGTTCCCCATACTCGAGGAAGCGGCCCGCGTGCGCGTCACGGTCCATCTCCTCGCGCGAAACGAACCAGTATGACGCGCCATTCTTATCTAACAACCTTGAAGTACATAAGATAGGGAAAATAGGATAGAAATTCTAACCTTCCTTGATCACAGCTCGTATAGAGTCCAAATGAGTCCCATACAAATGCCCATTGTGTTCCCCATACTCGAGGAAGCGGCCCGCGTGCGCGTCGCGATCCATCTCCTCGCGTGAAACGAACCAGTATGACGCGCCGTTCTCCTCCAAGGGTCGCGGGGGACGCGATGTGTCTGAAATAGAAAAATGCTGTTATACACCTTACAAAAGCATTTCTACACTCTAACTCAGTCTCGCTCTCTCAAATAAGCGAAGAAGTGATGGCAAATGATGAAAAATTACGTTATAAATGCATAACAATGAAACAAGTTAGAAGCTTATTATTTGAGTCGGGTAATGAAAATTGATCTTAGTGGTTTAGACCGAATTCGGTCATTCCATTGCCTCTACGCCTCGTAGTCCTTTACGCGTTGGTTTCGGTTAAATTTGTTGTAATAAAAATGACCTCCTCGTATAGGGCTAACTCCACGCTCGAGCGAGACTCAGACGGGTTGCAACTTACGCGGTACGACGGCTCCGAACCGGTCGGGATGTTCCTGGATCATGCGGTTCTTGAGCGTGCGTCGCCCCACCCCGCGCGTGCCGACCAGCGCTAGCACGCGGCGCAGGAAGGGCGGCGTGCGCGCCACCTCCTCGTACAGGGCTAACTCCGCGCCCTCCAGCTGCACGCTCGAGCGAGACTCGTACACGAATTTCTTTTTCTTTCTTGATATCTGATGATATAAATATCATCATTTCGCAATTTTCATACGGTAACAAGCAGATGGTGAAGCAAATTTTTCACCATGGCACGAAGAGGCACTGCAGAGGCTTCACCGCCTGCTGCGTTGGAGTACGGCGTTGTGTGAGAATCGTCTTAGTCTCAGAGACGAAAATGCGATTTCATTATCAAATAAATATTATAAATGCGAAAGATTAGATGGATGGATGTATGGATGGATGGATGGATGTTTGTTACTCAATCACGCCAGAACGGCTGAACGGGTCTGGATGAAATTTGGCACAGAGATAGATTATAGTCTGGACTAACACATAGGCTACCTACTTTTTATCCCGGAAAATTAAAGAGTTCCCGCGGGATCCACAAAACCTCGATCCACGCGTACGAAGTCGCGGGCATCAGCAAGTGTCATATATGATCAGCTTGTTGATACAAGTTATAGCCCCACAAACTTATCTGACCTGGTGGCCAAAATTGGAACAAATTTTTATGAACGTTTAGTTTTCCGTTTATGCCGTTTTTTTGTCAGATAAGTTTGTCGGACTATACAACTTTGAGCTTGTATCACTGGCTTGACAGGGAGGGGGGCACAGCCAAAACAGGCGCTCTCGCTTTTTTCGTATGACACGACTAAGACGTGATAGTGCATTGTTTGTGTGTTTATGGTAAGAGAAAGATCGATTTAGGCAAACAAAGTTTTCATTTCAAATTCACTTATTGTGAAAGGTAAAAATGCTAAAAAATTAATTGTTAATTCTTTAATAATATTATATTAAACATTTATTTACTTACTCTAGCACCACATATACTAATTTTGTGCACAAAGTCGGCTTCAGGAGGCACATAGGCTTTCCGTCTTTCCTCCAACTCAGGTGATGGGATTAAGCCCACAACATCAGGTTTCTCTACATGACTTGCTTGCCACCAGTTAGGATCCTTCCTATCAGATACCTAGAAGTTAACATACATGAATAATAATAGATATTCAGAAAGCTTAATTTACTATGAGAAATTATTTGATCTTAATTATATGAGAGGCACATTGAGTGAGTTATGTCTCATACTTACTTGTAAAATATCACCTTTATTAAATTCTAATCCAATTTCTTTACATGGAATTAATGTGTCTTCAGCAGGATTATAGTCGAATAGGGCTCTCATATAACACTGTAATAATAATAAATTCATATATTGTTTGCCAAAATTTATACAAAACTAGCTGATGCCTACGACTTTGTCTGGTAAGTGTTTTTATTCCCGCAGGAATTCCTAAATTTTCCAGGATAAAAAGTAGCATGTCACTCTCCTATAACAATAATCACGTCGATCCATTGCTAAGTTGCGGCGTGATTGAAGGACAAACCAACAAACAAACACACTTTCGCATTTATAATATAAGTATGATTAATAATTAAGGGCACTGAATTTTATTGATTCAAAATTAATGACTTAACAATGATCAACTTTATTCTGATTATTCAAATCTATTTTTGATACTGTTCTAGACAAAAGCCCTGTTTAATTCGAATTTAAAATTGAGTTTGTAAAGGTTTGCTATTGTAATTTGCACTGAAGTAGAAAAGTTAAATTGATAACTCACACTAAGTTTATTAGTTAATTGAGCATTCTTTTCTTTAAGATTAGGTCCCACTTTGAGCGTCACTCTGTCGTTGGGTTTAGAGACAGCTTCTTTCAGCTGTTCCTCCGTGTCAATCTGAATTCCATCTACTTCTAATAGCACATCACCTACACTAAGCAAGGCTTGTTTAGCGGCCGCACTGCCTGCAAGTATTCTCGCTACAATTAATTGACCATGTTCATCCGTGGTTACCTGGAATATGAAGACCATTTTAGTATAAATCAAATCAGCAACATTTTTTAAACGTCAGAACGCCTCATAAGTATGGGAGATCCTCTATTTAATAATCACAAAAAAAAAAAAATTTGAATAGTAGTCAAATACCCAATTAAAAATTAAATAAAGATAACTATACTCCAGCCAAATTCAATGTAGAATGTTTGTAAACAAACCACAACAGCTGATTTTTAGGGTTATCACTTCACAATATTTCACAATTTCATACTTTTATTCACTTTGCCTTCAAAATCAATCAAACTATTCATAATATAAATCGTAAAGTCAAGCAAAAGAGAAATATTGATCAATACACAAATAAAATCACATGTAAATGTCCATTTATTACATTTTTATTAATGATGAATTGTCATGATTGATATTATTGACATCCTTGATGGTTTCTTGTTTTTTAGGAAGTAGTCAAAACCTTTTTCAATTTTTGTATTATGTCATCAAGTAAAAAATACCAGAAGAACCCTGAATAATAGGCGCATGTCTAATTTAGTTGTATTATTGAACTAACAGTAATAAAATTATCGGTGTAGTGTAGTGTTGCCAAATCTATAAATTTCCTATCAAATTTAGGGGAATGATGTGATAGTTTGACTGGAAATGCACTACTATTTCAACTCCACGCAGGCGAAGCTGCGGGAACCAACTAGTAATATTCAAAATCAAGAAAAAATTGATGATGATAAAACTTAAGTTGCTTTAAAAAATAATCTCCAAAAAATGTTTGTTACCCCTGCTGTCAGACGGTTGCCTAGCAACGCTTTGTTATTAAACATTTTACATCGAGTTTGACTGGAGTATAGTAAGTACTTAATAGAGCTGTGTACCCCGCACCAAAATACCTTAAACCAAGAAACACTGTCACTAAACATCAACAAGAACATACAAAGTTCCTAAACTTACATCATACTAATATTATAAATGCAAAAGTTTGTTTGTTTGTCCTCCAATCAAGCAATAATAGAGCAACAGATCAACATGATTTTTTTCATGGGTATATGAGCATCTGGGGAGTAACTTAGGCTACTTTTTATCTAATTCCCGATGGAATTGCCGTCCCTATGTCTGCTAATTTTATGTTATTTTATGTCAAATCAGAGTGGACATTACTGGACAACCAATACATGGAGTGCCATCACAAACAAATGCTATGATAGACACCATGACATCAATCCGCAGGGACTGTGATTTTTCAAAAGAGGTCATGTCAATCGAGAAATTAAGTCATTTGGACAGATGCTGTGAGTGGCAAAAAATTTTGGCGCACAGTCAATGGCAGCTTAAGAGACCCGTGAATAACAGACGACAGTCTGCCTAATTAATAAAAAATTACTCACAGTTAAACCTAAGGGCTGTCCAGGCACTTTCCTTAGCCCTACAACTTTGACTGTCTCCACAGGCATGTCTCCGTTTTGGTCTGGACTGAGATCTGAAGCCTCCGCAATATCCTTCTGCTGTTCCTTTAACAGTGTCTTTTCATCTATGCCTGAACCACGCTCAAGCCAAATCTTGCCAATTTGATCATGAGCATCTATTAGAGCCTGAAATTATAAAATTATATGGCTAATGGAATGGAATGGCATTCTGAACCAGTGGTAGATCACTTGACAATTCAAAAGCACTAAAAGTTTGAATAAAAAGCATTTGAATTTAATTATAACTACTACACACTTAAATGATGACAACATCTATGTGCTACAACTTAGGGATAGCTTGTATCCCTGGGAAGGACATAGGCTACTTTTTATCACAGAAAATTAAAGAGTTCCTGTGGGAATCAAAAAACTTAATCCACACAGACAAAGTTGCGGGCATCGTCTGGTTTAATTTAATATTTCTAGCTATTGTGTGGACTTGCAGGAACATTTGTATTAAGTGTAGGTATGGTATCATCAACCTAAATGGGTCTTACACAAGTTACATTACAATTCGCAAATTTGTTCTAGGCGTTAGCTAGTACTGTACTAAACATTTTTTTAAATACTATTATAATATTATAAGCAACGAAATAGACTATTGTGATAAATATGTTATAATATTATAAACATAGACAATGCCCATTCATATGAGTTATTAATAACAGAGAGCACATCAATTAAAAGTGCCTAAGTACATTTTCAGACCTTGGTGCATAAATTATTATTGAGGCACTTGGTTATCTTTTAGTATATAATTAGCATATGTGTAGGTTTACTACACTACTAAATGTAAAGTAGCATGATTTATTTTGTAGAACGGGTTTTATCAAGGAAAGTTGTAAAATATCCTTTGTTTCAATATTAACTTCAGTACTGTAAACTTTACATCCGTATGTAGCCATAGTTACATTGATTTATTATTTTAGGGTACTTACTACTTCGTTATGTAAAATAAAGTCAATTCATACCTTAAAATGAACCCTGGATAATAATATCGCAAGTTCTGCTTGTTCAATAGTCCGTATGTTAGTACCACGGTATTCACTTAGCCGTCTTATTATATTTACATTATCCAAAGACACGGGCTTCACGATCAAATCCTCTTCAGAATCGATGGACTGAAAGAACAGCCACAAATGCACTTGTTTAATAAATCCTTGCTCGAATTTCGAATGAAACAAAAAACACTACGCTCAACTTTAGGCGTGGCACTTGTGTACAGAGTGAATTTGTGAATGAAAATTACTACGAAGACCGCAACACGTATAGCGAAATTGATTGTTTGAATTTTCTTAATAAATTATACGTACAGCACGAATCGTATATTTATTTATATGAGCTTTCAGTTTAAATAATAACGCCAACAAACAATTTCACACCCACATACTGGATTTTTTCTCATTGAGTGTTCTGAGTTCTGACTTCTGTGTTCATTTTGAGTGTTTCGCTTCGTGTTTCCTGCTACGTGTTTCGGTGGCCGTTATTATTTTTGTAATTTAAGCTTTATTACCATACAAATATAATTGATTTTAAAAATCAGATTTAATGCACAGTGTTTAGACACAGAAATAGGCATCGATTTTTGTGTCTATCAAATTCATAATAGCTGTCAACTGTCAAGTCGAAGCTTTATTTTGGATTGGCTTTGGCTTTGAACAGATTAAAAATTTAGGGCCGCTACAAGGACACCTAACTAGTCGTTAAATATGAAAATTCAAGTTGCTAATTTCACGGCTTTTCTTTGATCTTTCCTTCGATATTTTGGTTCAGAATAAAATCAAATTCTCACCGTATATTTTCTACCGAAGTCTGGACTTTCTACTATGCTTTTTAGAAAAATCACCTCATGGTTCGATAGATCTTCTTCAGGTTCTTGATCTTGCTTTTCTGCGAAAAAAAGCGTAGCAATAGATTTAGAATTTTATTTTGATATTTAAGCACAGGCGGGGGAACGTAGGCATTTGTTGCCTCCTGCTATATGGCTATTCAGGCACTAATTGTGACTGAAAAAAGGTGAGTAGGTAGGTACCTCGGATGATCAAGTAGTAGGGGTGCTCTAAGCTTTTTTTTTTGAGGGGGAAATCTTCCTAAGATACCTACTCACCTTCTGGGGTGAAGTGGGAAGTCGAAGAAGTAATGTTGGATTTAAATTTCTACTAAAACTCCCCGGTGGCCATCATCATCAGCATCATCATCATATATTGGGAGGCTCCGAGATCTCATAAAGAACGCATCGGTGCCTCCCTTGCGCAATGCCCGTTGGGCTTATCCCGGTTAGGTATGAGCTACGGCCGCTTAATGTGCCACAGCAAGCTGCCATCTTCCCAAGGCCACTTAAGAAATGGAAGATGGAACGACTGAAGCCTAAGCCTAAGTGCAAATTGTCTTAAGATTTCGTATGATAAAACGCTCTATTCCGTCTCCTTTTAATCATACTTTTAATATTATAAATGCGAAAGTGTGTTTGTTTGTTGGTTTGTCCTTCAATCACGCTGCAACGGAGCAACGGATCGACGTGATTTTTGGCATGGGTATAGTTGAGGACCTGGAGAGTGACATAGGCTATCCGGAATATTAAGGAGTTCCCGCGGGAATAAAAAAAACTTAAACCACGCGAACGAAGTCGCGGGCATCAGCTAGTTTGAGTATAATTAAGCACAATCCATCTGACTATTCAAATTAAATAAATTGTATTCAAAACCTTAATTTTAATATAAAGGGTGTCCCATAAGTAAAGAGACAAAACTGAGTGTTCATATCGGCCAAGAAAAAGGTTTCACAAAAAAAAAATAACTGTTGCCATGGTAACCACCCGTAACAAATCTGTCAAATTCGCGTGGTTTTGCAAATATTGTCGATGTTTTTCTAACATGAAGCGAACCGAACGAGAATCGTTTGCAAAAAGAGTAATTCAGTACTATCTGAATAATGGGAAATCCGAGGCAGTTCGTCATTTTTCTCAAGAAGGGGCTATAAGAACAAGTATCTACAGGATAATTAAACGGTATGAAGACTCAGGAGAGACTGATTTTAAGAAGATTCCGGGAAGGCAACGTACCATAGCAACTGATCGAAACATAGATAAGGTAAAAAAGGTTTTTAAAGAAGCACCTTCAACATCTGTGAGGACTGCGGCGGACAAATTGAAAATATCTAAGTCAAGCATATCCAGAATTAAAGTTCAAGATCTGGGCATGAAGGCTTTTGTGAAATTGTCCGCTCCAAAGTACGTGAAAGACCAAGAAGTGCGTGCTAAGCGAGGTTGCCGTCGAGTTTACCAAAAAACTTTGAAAAAAATTCTCATAATTGATGATGAAACTTATGTACCGGTTGACCCCTCTGATATTCCTGGGAAGCAATATTTCCACGCTACCAGTCGTGGTGAGGTGGATTACAGCAAAAAAGTTAAAACAAAGTCTAAATTTTTCAAGAAGTATCTGGTTTGGCAAGCTATAGACAAAAACGGCAATGTTTCCGAACCATTTATCTGTACACGGTCTATGAACGCAAAAGTTTATCTTCGAGAGTGTATTATGAAGCGATTAATACCGTTTATAGACAAGTATTATCAGAGGGAAGACGTTGTATTCTGGCCGGATATGGCTTCGTGTCATTACGAGTCTGAAGTCACTCAATATTTGCAATCTATGGGCGTCGAATTCATATCGAAACAAAACAATGCTCCAAATGTTCCTCAAGCTCGAGGTATCGAAATGTTTTGGGCTCTGTGTAAAAAGGAATACAAAAAGTATTCAGAAAAATCAAAAACGTTGACATCTTTCAAACAAAGATGGGCTAGATTGGCCAAACGGGTGGCAACAACTTCTGGAAAAGCAGTCATGAGACGTGCAAGCATTAATTTGAGAAAAATCGGCTATAAAGGCATCGCAGGAGCAAATTTGATATAGATTGTATTTTTATTATTATTTTGTATAATTTATAATGACACACATAACAGTTGACATACAATTTTTCATTAAAAAAAATTTTCATTGACTTGTCTCTTTACTTTTGGGACACCCCAGTAGGTAAGTACCTACAGAGATTTCGTTAAAATCACTTTAATGTATTTTACACGACACTGACTTTCTGCTTTTGTCCTTTTTATAGCACGAAAGTGGGTCGTGTAAACAAATTAAATAAAAAAATTTTGGTCGCAAAAAATTAAGTGTACTCTACCTATCTTCAACAATGTAAAAGTGTAGTGGGTGTATGGAGAAGCTGAGTTTATATTTATAAGCAATATGACTAAGTCCGGTATGTGTACTCGTAAGTCATATCGATTTAGCCGTTTTTACATGAAGGAAGGAAAGGAGATGATTATGTTTGTATGGAGAAACTGCTGTGTCATTTCGTCTTAACCCAGTATATAAGCTATAAATATGCTAAGTTGCATTAAAAACGGTTCTGTATGGTTTCAGTGTGATGCCGTAAAAGACAGGCAGACAGACAACTGTCCGTCTCTCGTAGCCCAACGGGACGGATTTGACACCGCACGGAGATCAGGGAGGCGATTGTCTAACTCTAAAAGTTACAGCTACAGTGTAACACGATCGCAATCATATGAATGGTTAAAATTCTTCCACTTTTGGCCAAAATCCATTGACGCAGAAAAAATACCACAAATTCAGCATATCATAATACTCGTAATTAAGACTGTAATACTGATTGATGCAGGTTTTACTTAATCGACCTGCAGACGCAGGACCGATGCCTTTACATGATACGAGTACACGCCCTTCGAGGCACGGGCTGAAGCACCGCTAACATCGTAACTCCGGGTTTGAATTGAGTATTTCTTGTCAGACAAACCATGTAGTGAACATGCTAAAACCAACGGGGCAGTTCAGACTCGTTTTCTAACTAATGAATTAAATAATTTAATTCTGTACCTCTATGTGCTATAGCAATTCGCAAAATAAGTATTAAAATAATCGTAAAGTATATCAAATTCTAACTACAAAACTAACGCAAAAAATTGTACCTGTTATACACACACACTAAGTTATACACAATGAATTCTTATACGTCTAGAAAGAGTAACGCAAACAAACAATGCGCGATAAGCCGGCCCCGCCACGTCTATGTGTGAGTGTAGCGGGGGGCGGGGTTATAACCTCGACTCTCAACCTAGGGATACCAGCAACGTAAAAGTTTGCACAATTTTGTAGATAAATCAATTCGAAATAAGGTGTACCTAGGATAAAATTATGTTTTATTGATTATATTTATTCTATGCGTGTGTAAAACTATTTGTTTAATGTAAATCAATAGTTTACAAGGAAAATACCTTAATCAGTAATTACTTTATTATTGAATATTAATTATTTATTTATCTCATTATCTAAATATCGGCTGTACTGATTCTGATGGAATTTTTAGTGTGTGCTTATTGGTGTCCCAAGATAGTTATCTACAATTGGACCCGGTAGGTGGCGCTGCAGTCAGGTTCTGGGATAATTTATTTTTATTACGGACAAACTTTGTCGAAATTTTTATGGTTTTTTTTGTCCCTGGGGGGCATAGATTCATTAAAATTGAATCCGATAGGTGACGCTGCAATCGGTTTCTAGGTTCCGAGCAGAACAACGAATTCAAAATCCTTCAAAATCGATATTCTTGCAAGACTATGTACATATATTATTGTAAATGTCAATCATAACCATGTAATCATATTATATAATTTGCCATTTTTTATTCTCAGTGGTGATTTTTTAATTTATCAAAATAAAACTCAAAATATAATTTACTAGATGATGCCCGCAACTTCGTCCGCGTGGATTGATGTTTTTTGATTCCCGCGGGAACCCTTCAATTTTCCGGGATAAAAAGTAGCCTATGTCCTTCCCCGGGATGTAATCTATCTCTGTACCAAATTTCATCAAAATCGGTTGAGTAGTTGGGCCGTGATAGCGTAGCAGACAGACAGACAGACAGACAGACGGACAGACAGACAGACACACTTTCGCATTTATAATATTAGTATGGATATACAATTTATTATTAATCTTAAAAATTTGTCTACCCGTTTTCTCGTGATATCTCTTGGAGATTCAAGTGAACTCTAGACAAGCTCTCTGGTCGCAGAATATGATATCCAGGGTCTGACGATGGCGCTGCAAGGTGCTTAACGGAACTCTGCAATGAAACTACGTAACTCTATCGAGTTTGGGCTCGTTTGATTCGTCTTGACAAGAACTCTGATCCCAGATGATATTTAGGGTCTGATGATACTAAAACTAAAGAACTAAAACATTGAAAATACTCTTTACTGCCTTATAAAAACAATTAAAAAAAATTAAAACCCGTCTCTTTGTGTTTGTTTTCGGAAAACTTTCCTTTTATATTTAATTTCTAAAGTGATGTTATCGGATTTACAAATATGGTGGCACCTTATTTGCAAATAGCTTGCAGATACGTCGAACAACAAACCCCGCTATATATCCTATTATTTGCTCAAAATAATCTGTATGTTCAGGGTCAATTAGTAAAGATAGGTCGGCATCTGTCACATTAATGTCTAGTTATTTAGAATAATTATTATTTAAACATATTTTATTGAAGGTCAAAATATAGTAAGTAAAAGTATACAAATCTATAATGTCATATATTTACTATATTCCGTGTGAGTGTGATAAAAAGTAGCCTCTGTTTTAATCCAGGGTATACTCTATCTCCATTCCAAATTTCAGCCAAATCGGTCCATTAGTTTTTGCGTGAAAGAGGAACAAACATACATACACACACACAAACACACAACCTTTCGCCTTTATAATATTAGTGTGATGATGTGATATTATTATTAATGTTCACACACGTCAACGTATCATACAACAAAATTATTTATTTTGCACAATAATGTGCAAAATACCACAATACTTAGTTGGCAACACCGGTCAGTTCGTCGTACCTAAAAAACATCGAAATTAAAAATCGTGTTTTCTTAAAAAATCTTAAGCAAATATAAAAACTTACTTATGATATGAGATCTTGGACTTCGTATTAAGCTTTGACGGATAATTGTGGCACAGTTTGACCGCACAAACCGGCATATTTGATTTTTTTGCGGGAGCCGTTCACTGCGTAGTGAGTCAAGTGCCACTGAAGTAGGCGAGAGAGTCGTCTACCATATATGGTAGAGGATTTTGAGGACGTTTTCGTGCGTTACATGCTATATCTTGTCGTGTATATTATCTAAGGTTATACAGTTGATAATAGGGACTCACCGAGTAGGTAGTAGGTAAAGATCTTATTTTAGATCTATCTTAGCGTTATGGTACGATGTAATATCGTTTACGTATATAAAGTAGTCCAGGCAAGGAAGCTAGTGGGCCCCAACAGTAATTCCTCAGGCGACAAAACTTTACAGTATGATAAAGTATCATGAGTTAGACGTATTTTATAAATATCAAAAAAAAAAGGAAGTTAAGGTATTTTTACCAATGGCTATAGCAAAAGTAATAACTCTTATAGTAATCCCCTATTTAAAATAGGCAGGTATGTTACTTAGCAACATTTGTCAAATGTTATAAATAATGTCCATCTTGTCCAATTGCTAAGCAACTTATTGAAAGATTACAGATATAGTATGCGCGCGAGTTGAATGCAGAGCTTATGTATAGTGTACCTACACCATACATTTCAACTCGCGCGCAAACTATAGATATTATTAATTTCGGCCATTTTAAATAGTTGCATCATCACTTTACAGTCAGTGGCCAAAACTGGAACTAATTTTTATACCTGTTTAGTTTTTGTTTTTATTTTATTTTTCATACATACTAGCGACGCTGACACCGGGGTCAGACAAGTTTGACGGACTATACCATCTTTAATTTTTAAACCTCGACGCAAAAAGAGAGGGGTGCTATAAGTTTAACGTGTCTGCCTGTGTATCTGTCTGTGGTATCGTAGCTCCCAAACGGATGAACCGATTTTCATTTAGTTTTTTTTTAGTAGTATAGTAGCATTTTAGCATATATAGTAGCATTTTAGTTAGTATTTTTTACTATCTATCTGATAATAAATCAAAACGACATTAAATTAAAAAAAAAAATTTAAAAATTTTTTTTAAACAAGAAATTAATGTAAGTAAAATTAATATTATTCCCATTTCGAGCTTTCCTGTGAGCATTTTTCGCGGTCTCGTAGGTTCTTAAATAGCGGAGCAGCTCTATTTATACTTTATTTGTACGAAAGTAATTTTCAAGAATATCCTACATTGAATGGTAATTAAAAATTAAAAATATACTGAATAAATATATTTTATAAATAAAATTATCGCGTACTCAAAGTTCTCGTGTACTTTCGTGAGCATGACAATCATGTTTTGTGCAAGAATATAAATTTTATCATGATCTTTCTGATTATCACCAAGACAACATTAATCGACTAATAATATTTCACTATTTAACAAATGCAGTTATAAAGCGATAGTTTTGAGGTTAAGTTTATTCGCCGATAAACAACTCACCGTCATCGGGGGGCTTATTGCCGACATAATCCCTAAACCCTCGCCAGTTGACCGTGTAACGCCCACTGCGTCGCACCATCATTTGTACGATGTATCACAAAGGGTAAAGGTTATAACAGTACGTAGTATTAAAACACTGGAGAATCACGATTCACGATCATCGCCCGGTGCAGACGTGCGCGTTGCTCTCGGGTGCGTATAAACGTCACAGCGGCTGTGCCGTCAGCTGGGAAGCCGGCGACGCGTCACGGCGCCGCCCGCCCTCGCGCCTGCGCACTTTGGTTTCAGCACAAGTTTCAGTGATGTCATAGCGCTGCCCGTTATTATTTGTATCGATCTAAAAAATGGTATCGATATATTTACGTCTTACTCTCTCTGTAGTGTCGTATGATGCCTACCAAACAGATTGACAACCTAAAAGGTATAAAAATTATAGCTAATAGTAACTTCATTGAAATCAATACCCCTAATCTAAGACAATAATATTAATTAGATACACATTGAACCTAGCTATTGAAGTTGAATTGCTGGAACTTCCTTTGGAAAATATCTATTTTTTTCTATTATGTCACCGTAAGATTGCAAAAACCGTTAGATTGTAATCTAATGCTTTGTATCTCGTTAGATTGTAAACTGTCGAAAGATTGTGAACCGTTCAATGTTCTGAGTGTCAATTTTTGAAATATTCATTGTAAATTTACGTTTTCTTGTCTCTTTATTGTAGGTTAGGTTAGGGTTCGACATAAATAATCAGGCAGTGCCCGGCCTACGGCCGGTTAGGTTCTATCGGGTTAATATACATAACAGATTACAATCTACCGAAAAATAATGCGTTATATTGTAATCTTTCGACAGTTTACAATTTCGCGGGTTAGATTATAATCTAACGGTTTTTACTATCTTACGGTGACATATATAAGTAACGTTGTAACGTTAACGTAACAGTGATGGTGAACTTTTAAAAATCGAATGTACTTACTTATCTACAACTCAGCTCAATCATATCTATTAACATGTACTCGTATGTATCATAACAATAAGTTGAAAATCATCAAAGCAATGGTTGAAATGATCGTGATATTATAAGATATCGATTATCGATAGTTATAATACTATTTGGAAAATCGTATGCAATCACTATTATGCCGCCCGCCTCAGTCCGCCCGACCCCGTTATGTGATTTTGCAACTGTAGGTATGCCATTTTACTTCCTTGTCTGCTGTTTTTCAATGAAACTATAAGCGGCGAATGACGAAATTTCGTTTAATCAGTTTACTATAATAATGCGCACATAATATATACATATCGGATGTCCGTGACGGCAAAGTGGATTTTCACATTTCACAATTTCCATGTAAATGATGTTATTTAATGACGTGTTAAAGCTATTCCGTGTATTATAAACAAAATTTTTTTTTTTGTTTTATGTTTTTATCGGAATACTATGTTTATGTTCGCTGTTATTATTTACATACAAGTTGATTATTGTATTTACTAAGAAAATACATAATACCTAAGTACTAGGAGTAATTTCGCACATGATTAAATAGCATAATTTACAAGAAAATTGTGAAATCCATATTTCCATATCCAAACTTATATTATAAATGAGAAAGTGTGTCTGTCTGTCTGTCTCCTACGCTTTCAAGGCCCATCTGTTCAACCGATATTGATGAAATTTGGTACAGGGATAGGTTGTATCCCGGAGAAGTACATAGGAGATTCCGCGGGAATGGAATACCTTAAGCCAAGCTGACGAAGTCGCGGGCATCATTTAGTCCATCTACTTAGTTAACTATATAAAACTTTTGAAAGTGAGTAATAATAATATCTATCCTGAATTTGCATAGATGAAGTCTGGCGCCGACACGACGTCTGGTATCTTGCCGGTAAGTAGTTGTTATATTATTACAACATTTTTTATTTATAAACACACTTTTAATAGATCACCCGACCCGGCTACTAAGGTAAGTACCAATTTGAATTAGAAGTTTAAAGATTTCCACCAATTCAAATTTCAAATCGAATTGGTGGAAATCTTTAATCTTTAATCCGTATGATGGTTGATGGTTGATGGAGTTAGTAGGAATAATTGGTAGATACATAATATCTTTAATTTTACATCCTTAGGACAGTAAAAGAGTTAGTTATTTTGTATTTGTCAGGATTGTTGCTTAGATATGGGAAAACTAATATTATGGTATTAACTATGGTATAAATCAATATGGTATGGTGTTATGGTATGGTATGGAAAAACGCTGTAGGAAATATCGCAACTCGAACTTTCTTTACGGCCACGATTCAAATCTCCAAAACTGTTTTAAAATAACCACACCACCAACACAGACATGAACGGCGATATAAAATATAATACTAACAAGAAATTTCGCTTATAATCATATATCATCTTACTACATAAGGGACGATTCATACTACGCAGTGTATAAACAGGCCGTGTATGGGCGCGACCGGACCGTACAGCAACGGGGTTTATAATATTATAACTAGATTATAATATAATATAACGTGGATTAGGATTTTTATCTACTCCAGCATCGAAAAGTTCCAATTTCGAATTTGACAACTATATCGAATTGAACCCTCTTCCGTGTTTGCTTCTCATAACGATACAGTTCGTTGTATGGGAGCTGTATCGTTATGAGTCGTAGCTGTATCGATATGGTTATCTTCATAAAATAGCTTAGCGGCTCTGGGTTCTGGCACTTTTGATTTTTATTAATTTATAAAGTAAAAAATTATAAAGACGTCCTTGTCGTAGATAAAATCTTGTATGCAACTGTACGTAATTAGTCATTTTAATTCTCGTACTATCCTATTTTGATACTCGGCAAGCCTCGTAAGTAAAACAGCACTCGAATTAAAATGACCCTCATTACGATACAGTTGCATAAATAGCTATTAGATACCCGCCGGAACCCTTTAATTTTCTGGGATAAAAAGTAGCCTATGTTCTTCCCGGGATACAAATTCTTTACCAAACCCTGTACCACATTTCATCAAAATCGGCTGATCGGATGAGTCGTGAAGCGTAGCAGACAGACTGACAGAAACACTTTCGTATTTATAATATTAGTATGGATTATGTCAATTTTGCGCCGGAGGTTGTGTTGATTCATTATGTAGGATACTAATAATAATTAAACAAAACTATTAATCGAGAACGGGCCGTCTAGCAAACTATCTATCAAGCATCCACCCTAAGGTCTTCAATAACTATAAAAGCACATAAAATGTTACGATATCTGCACTATAAAGATTGCTAGCCACTCGTGTTCGAACGGAAGAAATATTTACGCGCAGTGAATTATTGAAATTGTAGCTCTCTACCCAAAGAGACGAGATAATGATGGGAACATACTCGTACTTTGTAAAGACGAGATGAATAATTATTATTGTTAGTTTTAAGTATCTATTTATTACTCGTACCTATTCAAACTAAAACTCATAATGTTTTATTCAAATAAAATTATTAAAAGTGCTTTGGAATCGTAGTGTGAATCTATCACGGGTTCGGAAGCCATTCCTACCGAGAAGAACCAGCAAGAAACTCGGTGGATGCTCTTTAAAAAAAAATCATTTACAATTACATATGTGTAACCGCCATAATAAGTGTTGGGATTTTCTGACTAGAAATTCTCAGCACTAGCCCGGAGTTAGGAAGTTGGCGGTGTTTCACCCCCGTGCCTCGGAGAGCACGTTAAGCCGTCGGTCCCGGTTATTATCACTAACATGATAATAGTCGTTAAAGCCCGCCAACCCGCATTGGAGCAGCGTGGTGGGTCTAAGCTCTAATTCCCTCTCTCCTATGAGAGTGGAGGCCTGTGCCCAGCAGTGGGACGTTAATGGGCTGTAGTGGTGGTGTGGTGGTGGATGTGTAACCGCAGTCCTAAGTATTGCTGGAGCGAATCAAATCTTTGCCCTTGCCCTTGCCCTTGCCCTTGTATATGCCCTTTTATATTTTACATAATCTTCAACAGTAGGTATAACAAGCTTTTTTCAGGAGCATAATGGATTTCTTAAACTTGTGTAAAGGCAAGTTCAAAATAATTTAGTTAATTCAACGCAACACTGTCATTTTCATTGGTCGTGGGTTCGATATTCAGCGTGTGCTAGGGTAGCAAATTCTCCACTCGCAAGCCGAAAGCAAAGTCCTGTAAAAATGGAAAAATTGAAAAATGCGCAATGCGTTGAGTATTTTCTATCGACCAAGGAAAATGTTCCCGACCGCCATGAGGCTCAGAGCAGATGGGTAACCAAAATTACTATATATAACCAAAATTACTATAAACTGTATACTTATAAGAAACCACCCGCGGAATTTTTCATCGGCCTTGCTTGTGAAGATATGACGCTTCCAGAGCCAAAATTTTTATTAAAATAACCTATGTAAATTGTAGCATTATTTTATTAGATTGGTCCCTATAGGGAGGCCCTAGTAGGGAATTACGGGATGCGGTATTTTCCAAAAGGCATGCTGCATTTTGGAAAGAGCCACATCCCGTATAAAAATAAGCGATTTTAAGTAGATTTCACTATGGCGTACTTTATACTTATTGACCGAGTGAAGCGAAGGTCTCTGAGTCTACTTGAGTGAATTTGCACTTGTCCGTTCGTCCGTCCGTCCGGCTGTCAGATTCTTATAACTTCTGAATTACTGAACGTAATTAGTAATTACTTCAAATTTAAATATAATATTATGTAAACCGATGGCCTCCAGCCGAATATGGCTTAAAAAGTTATAAAAATCTTTATTTGCAGGAGGGCTCTCATAGAAGCGAATGCGAAGTAAAATATTTTTTATAGCGTTACATAGAGGTTACGGTAATATCATTTTAAAGATGATTAGGAATAGAGTCCAAAAATTTTTTTTTTTAAATTTTCGCCCTAATATTGACGAAATGTGGAGCTTTCAAAGTGGAGATTTTCTAATGTCTCTCAGAACTCAATTTTCTGAAAGGCTGAGCCTGAAACTTGATCTATTATTTGAATTATATCCTGTACCTACTTGAACAACAAATACTAAAATTAGATAAATATTATAAGTAAACGAAATTATTTAATTTTTAAAGAGCCTGCCAGCAGGGGTCTTCTCCGGTTGGCCCGTGAGGGCCAAGCGGGGGTACGGGCTTCGAGGCCTGGCCTCATTACCCAGGCGGGGCGCGGGGTAACGTTGTACCCCGGTGATTTTCTTGAAGCCGTGTTTCGTCGGCTAGGACCTGCTTTGAAGGCTACGGGCCCCTAGGCCTGCAGTCATTTCCGTGGTTGGGTCCGCACTGCGGGTTACGTCGTCACCTCCGCGTGCAGGACCCGTGTCATGTCCAGGCGCTGTCTTGGCGCTGTGAGCTAAGGGGTCGCTCTCGCGCGCCGAGACGGTGTCAGAGCCGGTGATAAGGGCGATAAGGTCGCCGTCGCGAGCGGAGTCAGTGTCTAATCCGGTGAATGTCGCGTCGTCATCGTCGCTACGATCGCCTGCATGCCGCGCAGGTGATGGTGATCGTAGGAGCTCACGAGGTAGTGGACGCCCGGTCGGAGGTAGGGTGGTCGGTGGTGCGATCCCGTGGAGGTGCTCGTACGGCCCGTTGTCCGCGCGCGCAAACATGCGCCGCGCGAGTGTTCGGACGTACTCCTCCACGGTGGGCGTCTTGAGGTCGCGGTGGATCACGTCATTCCTCACGTACCTCGGAGCTCCCACGATTAAGCGCAGGCATAAATTTAATGAGCCTCAGTTTTTTTTACAGAACTTCACAATGATATCAATAGATGGCGCTCTGATATGGCGATACCGCGAAGTCTCAGTTCGGGGTGAACCACTAGTTTATACGGTTCAGGATCCGGGTATGAAAACTATTTTAAGTAAGAGTCTCATTGTTTTGATTTAAACATACCTAGACCTACTGCATATTAAAATTGCAATAATATTGTGACAAATATTTATAGCCTAATGAACTAATTAAGATAGATATCCAGACGGTCCTAAAACTAATTAGTAATAAGCAAATGAATTATGAGTATTTGCTTACATACCAATATGATTTACGCCGAATATCTTATTAAAATTAATATACAAGGACAGGCTTAAAATATATCGCCAATCGACTACTGAATGCTAGGACTTTATTACTGTAAAATAATTAAGTCTCGTCGACTCGTGAAAGCGGGGTTTTAGCGGGAAATCGCACGCGTCTCTATATGTGTAGAGACTTTATTCCTTGCATATCCTAGCTGAGTCAACCAATCGTTAATTTTTTTTCTGGTTATCATAAGGTACCTATAATCCATACTTCCATACCAATATTATGAATGCGAAAGTGTTTCTGTCTGCTAAGCTTTTACGGCTCATCCGTTCAACTGATTTTGATGAAATTGGGTACAGGGGTAGGTTGTATCACGGGGAAGGACATACGAGACTACTTTTGATCCCGGAAAATTAAAGAGCTTCCGCGGGAATCGAAAAAACTTATTCCACGCGGACGAAGTCGCGGGAATCATCTAGTATTATATAAACCTATTAATGAGACCTAAATGAGGGAGTTTTATATGGGTTACCATAATTTAAGTTTTAGGTACACCATACCGGATACATAACGGACTATATTTTCTGCTACTCAAGATGATAAAGATACGAGTAGGTATATATAGACTCTACTGATTATATAAAACTGTTTCACAGAATAAATTTGGTACATAATCAATAATATATAACATTGATAAACTACGTGACCTTGTTTGTTACAATTTTTGGATGAACCACGTCAGAGTGTCTGAGTTTTGAGATGATGTGATATTGCGATGAATGCTGATAAATCACGTGTGATTGTTGTATACTTGCTCTTCTGCGAATATTTTATTTTGCTATCTATTCATTTGAATATCTTTGACGTCAAAGTTTTATACCCGATTCCAAATACACGGTTTGTATTTTATACGTTTCTTATTTCGTTTCATTTTGTAGACCCTTAATTCAAACGAGTAAATTTTATCTAACAAAATTACCTACGGTGCGTTAACCTACAACGCACTATTACCTATTTTGTGGTTTACCTCCGTAGTGTACAGTCGGAGTTTTAATTGGATGTAGCAGACTGACGTTTATTAAGCGTATTTATTATGACGTTAACTTAATCGTTAATTGATTGCATCTAATTAAAATTCCGATTATGGAATATGAATTAGAGTTGGTGTGCAAGCTATTGACACATACCAGCCGCATCAGCCGAGCTGCCGGCTATGCCATACCCTTAAATAAAAAATAAATAAAAATAAATAAATAAATGTTTACTCAGCTTTACACGGATAACAATAAAACCTTCGATAGTTAAATGTGCTCAGAGGGCGCGGCGCGGCGCGGCGTGACTCGGACTAGCATGAATTAGTTTACACAAAATCAAAATAAAATACCCACGGTTTCATTTAAAAAAATAAAAATCTTAATATAACTTGTTGTTTATTTACATTTTACTCCGATATGAATGTACATGTTGCTCCGTATTAGATAAATTAAATTAATGTAGACCTCGATAAGGTCCAGTTTGCGCATTAGGCGCGTGCTCGTCAGTGATAATGGGGGTCACAGGGTGCCATTATAAATGAGCTCCTCGCCGGCATTTATCATACAGTGTCTTCGCGGGTAAATGAGCCGACGCTGTTTCTTGCACACGTTAAAAATAAAGTAAATAGTTATTAGAAAAAATGCCGTGGACTAGCACGAACAGGTAAATTAAATATTACCGAATTATGTTAATTAATAAACAAAAAATACTCTCGAGTTAAAATGTGCTCAATATTGGTGTAAATGGAGTTTTTGTTATATACGATTTGGTTTATTACAGAATCTATGCGAAACCCTCGAACACGAGTTCAGGTGAAGGAGTCCTGTTTCCTGCGATGGGCGCAGCGAAGGCTGCCACCACTGCTGCGGCGGACACGGGTGGTCGCTTCGAACTGAGCGATCACGGATATGGGAAGGGTTCAGTGAAACTTTTGCATGTGTACCGTGATGGAGAATACCATGTTATCCGGGAATTCGAAGTGTCTACAGAACTGAAGCTGAGCAGTGAATCAGCATACGTAGTCGGAGACAATAAAGACGTCGTCGCGACGGACTCACAAAAGAATACCGTCTATTTACTGGCCAAGAAATACGGTATCAAGACTCCAGAAGAATTTGGTGCGGTTGTAGTGAATCATTTCCTATATACGTATAGGCAAGTTTTAGAAGCGAAATGTCACATAATGGAATATCCATGGGAAAGGTTACAAGCCGGAATACCTCATAATCATGCATTTATATTTTCACCGACAGCAACGCGATGGTGCGAAGTATCTCAAGCAAGACATGGTGAGCAATGCATATAGCATTACAGTAACATTCTAATAAAACAATATCTTCATGTGGTTGTAGTTGTGAATCTGTAAATCTTTTTACAGAGGCTGTCCTAGTGAAATCAGGCTTGAGCGATCTTCGGGTTCTGAAGACGACGCAATCTTCCTTCGTCGATTTTGTACAAGACGAATACACGACACTAGCAGATGCTCCTGAGAGAATATTTAGGTAAGTTTGATATATTTTGTAATCTAATTTTAGGATTTATAAAATCCAGTTTTGTAATTTTCATTTTCAACATAAGGTACATAAGTACTTAAGTTTTTGTTCAGTTGTTTTAGTTTTGTTTTTTAATTTTTTTTATTTAGTTTTGTTTTGTTTTGGATTTTAATATTTTCAGTAACTTCCTTTTTTAACATGAGGTTTATTTTGCAGTACTGTAGTCGAAGCGGAATGGACGTACGACAACATGAAATCTGCGGATTTCGACAACGCATGGTTAACCGTGAAGGACGCGATCCTAGAGAAGTTCGCTGGCCCCCCCGACACTGGTGTCTACTCACCCTCGGTACAACACACGCTCTATCAGGCGCAGAAAACTGTCTTGGAAAAAGTTTCTGAGGTAAGCTTCAAGAACATGTACATAAGAATAGATAAGATGAAGGCAAAACAAACTTTGAGATATGAAGTATTTTATGTGGAATAAAATATTATTTAAGCTTATCTATGCAAGAGATTATTTAATTGCAAATGAATTACTTGTTAAACTAGGCTATCGTTTCCTTCTATAATATCTTTTTGCGTTTATAATTCTATTAATGCTAGCACGTTATTAAGTGCAGCTAAATTTTTAAATACCGTGAGTGAGTTTATCAAGTCAAAAGTCCTGTACCTAATAATTGTTAGCTTTACATCGTGAAAAGTTTTCTGAAGTTTATTTAGGGCTTGTTTTGCCCTAACTTGGTTTAGAGACAATGATTGACTGGGCATATCAAGATTCTGTGCCATTTATCAAGAATATCGAACAGGCATAATTATTATTTCTCTTTCTCTCATAAAGATTCGTTTCAGTAATATATTGTTTTGTATTGAGTAATTGGTTTCTCGCAAACGTGATAACGTATCTACGTGCTCGAGTAATCTTAATAATAATGTTTGACATTTAACAAGATCTATATGTTGCAAGATATATTGTCGTGTTAGTAATGCAATAAGCGCAAAATTGTGTATCCGCATTTCTATGCATTTTAAGGATATTCAAAGTAACTTTTTTTTTACAAAAGTGACTAGAGTAATGAAAATGATAGCAAAATTCAGAGCAATTAATAAAGTATCGATACGTAATTTATCCTTAAAACAGCAAAAATATGAGCGTTAAGAAAATGTTTATGTTACAGATTTCTGTTCTATGAGTTTAAAAGCAAACCAAAGCTTAAAAGTTACATGTTAGCGTTCCGTAGCGTTTACTAAATTTAGATGGGATCATCAAAGTTGTTTACCTTCCTCGGAGTGAACCTAATTTTAGTCCTCAATATGCGATACGGAGGCGTCACACCCTTCGTAGTTTATAGTTATCGTCTCACGTGATACGCGTCCACGAGTCTCCGTCTTGGTCAAAGTTTATCAGCAAATGGTTGTTCATAAGCAATCGTCATATGCCATTTTCGTGTATCAGCTAGACGATAACAATTCGAGAGAAGCTAAAAACAGAAATTAAACTTTGACACTTGGATAATAAGCTTTAGTTTCCTATGCCACAGAAACAATAATACAATTAAGTGTTTAAATTTCGCAATGACCTTATTCATAGATTAATTATAATACCAAGTATAGATTGCTAACTCCCTTATAAAAAAAATTCTAGGTCGAGAGCGAAGAAAAGAGCGAGCCTGGTAGCGCCATATCGTTATATGGCGCTACCAGGCTCGCTCTTTATATGATTATAGTAAAATTGGTGAAATAATGTATTTTCTTGGTTCAATTTGTATTAACTATTTATATAAAATTATCAAAATACAAAAATTTGATAAAATCACTTAAGCAAATAGCAAATTTACATTCAACTAATTTTAACAAACAGCTTGCACAGTTACGCCATCTCAGATTGTGCGAAGAACTACAAGGTACCGGCGACTTTAATGCGCATTTAGCGAGCTTTGATTGAATGTATGAAGTGAACAGTCTATATTGGTTTATATATTGTCTTTGCCTTAATATAACCCATTTGCTTGCAGATATCCTGGATCCGCATGACGATGCCGAACAAACATTACCTCAATATCGACGTTTCCAAGTTCCCCGCGAATGTGACGAAAGGAGATCCTCGTCACTACATCTACCAGCCCATTGACAAGCCTGCGGGTCTTATCTACGCGCAACTTCGCAGAAAACCAAAGAGTCACTTGTGACCTACAGTAATCTAGGATTTTAAATAAGACTTATCTACGTTCTTACGTTCTTACTTCTTAGGCCATAACTTATTGTGTTTAAAGAATTTGCGGTGTCATACATGAAAATTGCAACTCTTGGAGTAGTGTGACCTTTTCAACTGCTTTTCAACGTAGTTATGTAAACTGGCGAAATTCTTAGAATTAAAAGGCAGTTTATCTACTTGTGGATATAATAGTGACATATCGCTATATAATGCTGTATTTTTTTGAGATTTATTATTAAGTACCTATGCGTAAATTGCAGAGGATAATATTAGTATTTAGTTACTAATATTAGTTTCATTATATTCCGAAGTGCAGCAGATTTCATTTATTTTTAAATATGAGACCGCTATAGAAATGTGACTGAAAGTTCTTTCAGTTAAGTATTGTTTGAATGCGAAAGTGTTTTTCTCGTGTGAATAATGATGAATTCCCTTATACTAAGGGCGATGAAACTATCAATCAAGTTCAAAATCTAATTGTTTTACGTTTACGGTTATTAGTGAACCAAAGCTACGTGTTTTTTTTAAGAAACGTGAAATGAAACAAAAACAACATTAGAATCTGAATATCTAGTCAAGATATAAACTTAGTGCTATAGCAAATTGCAATGTATCACGAAATGTTTTTAAGCATGTTTATTTTACCGTTGTAATAAATGTTATTGTACTACAATGGTTGTGCTTTTATTTCGATCCAAAAATTCAATTTCAAATTAAGTTAGTCTCTCTGAATAGACTTTTAAAGAGGTCACAGAGGGCGTACCTACGGATTGACAATCATTATTTAATTATTAAAAGAAGGTACATAAAAATATGAAACTTCAAATTAATTCTTAAAAGTTTTAATGAAATCACGTTACTGCAACACTATTTTTATGCATGTTTTTTTTTCTTAATATTCTAGCGTATTTAACATTAAAACAGATTAAATAACGTATATTTTTAAGTAAAATTCATAAAAAAATAAAAGTATTGTTAATATTATTTCCACTTATTTATACTTATAGATTCATAGACGTTTAGTTCCAATAATTTTGTCAGCCAATGCGTAGAGTTCGTCCACAGTCTGTAAAGATAGAACATGATTATTTTTATTTATTTGTTTATAATAAATGGAAAAATATTAATACCATAATACTATAGAAGGAACTGCTATGATTCTATTCGATAATATTAATTAAACCAGCACATATTTTTTAATAATATTTTTAACAAAGTGGATCCAAGAGTTATTCGCAGGCTCATCATTCTATAGAGCCGTGTTTGCTCCTATACCTACAATCTTTGGTAACTTAGCTTTTTAACTCTAGCTTTAGTTTCAGCTTTCAAAAATTGTGGAGGTTCTCAATTCAGAATAAACTAGTGGTTCCCCCGAACTGAGACCTCGCGGCGCCATCTATTGACATAATTGTGAAGTTCTGTTGTAAATACTAAGGCTTATTAAAAATTAAATAATTTCGTTTCCTTATAATATTTATCTAATTTTAGTATTTGTTGTTCAATTACAGGATATATTTCAAATAATTGATCCAGTTTCAGGCTCAGCATTTCAGAAAATTTTGAGTTCTGAGGTCAACTTTGGACGTTAGAAAATCTCCACTTTGGAAGCCCTCCCATTTGGTCAATGTTAAGGGAAAAATTAAAAAAATAATATTTTTGGACTCTATTCCCAATTATCTTTAAAATGATATACCGCAACCCTATGTAACGCTATAAAAAATATTTTCGTTCGCATTCGCTTCTATGAGAGCCCGCCTGAAATAAAGATTTTTATAACTTTTTAAGCCATATTCGGCTGGAGGCCATCGGTTTATCTCAATAATATTTTAATTTTAAGTAATTACGTTTAGTAATTCAGAAGTTATAAGGCTCTGACAGACGGACGGACGGACGGACAAGTGCAAATTCACTCAAGTAGACTCAGAGACCTTCGCTTCGCTCGGTCAATTATTGTATTTTATAACAGACAGTAAGTAATAATTAAAAAAAACTGTTACCCAACTACGGAAATAAATTCAGAGACGTCCCCTTTTTTGGATCCGTCCGTCCGAAAATCCGTCATAAAAATTTTTTTCGTGTAAAATGTAGCCTATGTTACCCGGACTACTATTCGAACAATAACGAATCGATTGACTGACTTTTGATTCATCAAAATCGGTTCAGTAGTTTAGGTCCTACGGTGGAACATACATAAATACAAACAGTACATAGCCTGCTAAAGTCATAATTCTTCCTATTCGCATTGCTGCGTAGTCGGATAAAAAATTACGACGCGATTTGCTCGGCCTGACTCTTATAATATATTATAATATGGCTTGAATTTCGGTGAATTTCATTAACTTTAACATTAACAGTAAGTACATAGTATTAAAAACCAATTTAGATAGAGTGTCAATTAGTTTTTAATGATAAACATTAAGAAATGTCTTGTACACGCTCCTGTTATAAGACTTCGTCGGTTCGTTTGCCGAATATCTGGGTTGACAGTTTAATTAATTAATTACCATTATCTGGTTCTTATACTAGTTAATGGAACGACAATAATTTTTGGACAAAATCATTCCCGAAATACCAACGAATAAAATATAATTAAGAAAGTACCTATGTAGGCACTCGTATAAGTGTTTTATTTGTAAAAATAAAATACCCGAAGGTTTAATTTTGTTTCCTTTACACCCGCCTAAATTTTCAATTCAATATCGACCGATTAGTTATTTATTTATACTTATTATGATCCTAAATAATATATGGAACTTAAAACGAACTTTTTCCTCCAGACTTGAGCTTTCATTTTTCATTTTTCTTTAGAAATATATAGGTAGGTACCCTAACTCATGTTTATAGTTCCATCGGTTGATTATTTAGATATTCATCCTTTTATATGCAAATAATACCTACGTAGGAGAAATTCGTAGATTCGAAGCTTTAAAATAACGAGGCCATTTCCGGATAATTTCCCTTAACTTACTTTACCTACCTACATACCTACATTTTTGTTATTTAAATATTAGGTATTTTTGCTATTTTAGTACTAACTCTAGTCTATTCTACATAACACAAATGAGACTGTGATGTTCTTTTGTTTTTTACCGGCAAATCACAAGTCGAACTCGTGCAAGCAATTAAGTAAGTATTTTTCGATAAGACAGAAGCACATGCCTATATAATTAAAGAAAGATTAGTAAATTATTTTTTTGGTAGATATTTCACTTTGTTTTGTCGTAGTTAAAAGATTATTTAAATTCCATAATGTAGAGTTCATGCACTCAAGATTAAGCTAGACGTAAATACGAAAACAAATAAGGAAGTATGTACTTAAAACTTTTTTCAACCGACTTCAAAAAAAGGAGGAGGTTCTCTTTTTATGTTTGTTACCTCAGAACTTTTGACTGGGTGGACCGATTTGGATGATTCTTTTTTATTTGAAAGAGCATACTTCCCATGTGGTCCCATATAAATTTTGGGTTTTAGGCTTGGTGGAAGTCTTTGGCCATGGCTAGTTACAACCCAACCCGTAAAGTCGTGCCGCCAAGCAATTTTACCTGGAAGGGAGGCAAGTTAATACCACCAATCACTTCTCAGCATGCTCTAAATTGACTAAAGCATCGATCTTGGGACCTCCATTACTAAAAGGTAATGGGAGTACAGATGGAGATGCTTAAAATGTGCGAAAACCTGCCCAGGCGGAAGAAAGAATGGCTCAAATTGTATAGGAACCCGCGAATGTGGTCATCGTCAGTCACATGGGCTTAAGTTATTTATAAATTAAGTTATTGTTAACGGAATTTGTACTCAAAGTAGCTACGTATAATAATTGTAGGCAAACTTTCGAGATAAGGTATTTATATTATCCAAGGACAGTATAAACAAGGATATAAGGATATCTCCCTATGTCAATAACAGGCAATTCCTTTTGTATCTATTTTCATACTTATCGATTTTATATTATATCCATGACGTCTTATCTTAATGGTTCTTTTGAATTTTATTATTTCAGTATACTAAGGCTGCCTAATCAATATAGATCAAGATCGAAAGAATTCGGTTTTGGTTGGTCGTTATACAGTCGCTAAACATCTCTTATTTTAAAATAGTCTGAAAAGGTAAATAGAAGTAGGTTCTTTTATATTTAGTAAATGTTTTAGATACCACATTGTCTAGACTGAGGGTGAAACATTGGTATTTTGGATACTAATGAAACATTTATTTGTAGCAGTTTTATTTTCGTATCTGACACAAGAGTTGTCTTGCAGTGTGACAGGTAGCATAGCAAATTGTGAAATGTAACCAGAGTACCTAAAACATGTATTTTTGTACCGTCTGAACTATTATTTTGAGTTACGATCAGGAATAGTCAGTTCAATTTACCACTGAAATTGGCGACAATCTAAATCTGACGTATGGTGGAAAGATTAAAGGAAATTTGTTAGAAGAGTAGCAGCACGATATGATAGCCATTATGACAGCTCACAATAGTAATGGGCACATTTGATATTATTAATTATTATCGGTTCGAGTTGACATGCGGACGAAGTCGCGGGCAACATCTAGTCAATAATATAAAACCGACTTACAAATGCAAAAGTGTGTTTGTTTATCGGCGATCCTTCAATTACGACGCAACAGAGCAGCGGGATTGGCTGATTATTTATTAGATGAGTATAGCTGTTTTGAACCTAGAAAATGGCGTAAGCTACTTATTATCTCCTCCCTTTTAAAACCCCACCCTTTAAAACCTAAATCGATCTTAATTAAATCGCGTTTTAAAACCTAAATCAACGCGGACGCAAATCCACGGGCGTCATTTATGTCATAAATTTTTTGTCCTAAAATAATATATTCGACATAGATTTAGGATTGGTCTTACGACGCGGAGCGAGACCAATCCTAAATCTATGAGAATAAATTATAATGATTTTACGATTGTACTCCACGCCACGACACAATTGACAATAAAGAAGGGCAAATTGTTCCTTCGAACGATGTTGTTAATTTTTATAAAACTTCACGATCGCACTTAAACGTCAAAAGGGCCATCATATCATAATTTATATGAAGAAATCTTAATATGTATATTCTTACTCTGAGAATTTAATTCAATGGAGGTGTGGACGTTACAAAAAATACCCTGACTACAGGTAATTGCGACAGGCCACTGGCCCACTACCAACCCGGAACCAGAATCATATGCCTACCGCCAGTTTTTTAGGTTGTTGTCACGTGCCCAAGTACGTGACAAACCGAAGGACATATCAAAGATGTCAAATGTCAGTGTAGATTAAATGATAAAGTTCCAGTTACTACTGGTTAACTTTAATTGTGTACACACAGCAATGTTGTTATGATCTGAGCACACACATCGATGCCTTGTTGATTAGGTATTTGTTCTATGACAATAATAATTATGTTCTCATTGACGATAAGATTTCACTTGAGCTTTAACATCTTATCATCAAGGCCTTACCCACCACCAGTTCGGAAAATAGAGTCTTCTGAAAAGAGTTGGATATCCGATTATATAAATCCGTACCGACATCGTCCGCGTATTAAGTTTTTTATTTTTCCTAAGGGTCTCCTTAATTTTCTAGGATAAAAAATAGCCTATGTCCTGCCACGGGTTGGCAACCTATCTCTATCTATCTGTCACCGTAAGATTGTAAAAACCGTAAGATTGTAATCTAACGCTTTTTTTTTCGGTAGATTGTAAACAGTCGAAAGATTGTGAACCGTTCAATGTTCTAAGTGTCAACTTTTGAAATATTCATTGTATTTTCGTTTTCTTTTCTCTTTCTTGTAGGTTAGGTTAGGGTTCGACATAAATAACTAAGTAGTGCCCGGCCTCTATCGGGTTAATAAACCTAACAGATTACAATCTACCGAAAAACAATGCGTTATATTGTAATCATTCGACAGTTTACAATTTCTCGAGTTAGATTATAATCTATCGGTTTTTACAATCTTACGGTGACATATCCAAATTTCATCAAAATCGGTTGAAAAGATTGGTCGTGAAAGCGTAGCAGACAGACAGACGACACACTTTCGCATTCATTATATTAGTATGGATTATAAGTAGGTGTGTTTGTTTGATTGTTTGGTTTCTTATTCAATAACGCCGCAAGGAATGCATGGGAATTATAATAGGAGAGTGACATATAGGCATATATCTTTACAACCTTTCTTTTTTGGGAAAATCAAACAGTACCCATAGTTTTCAACAAGTTATCAAAGATTTTAAACAGAGACATTATACTGATATTATCGATAGTCGAGTCTAGACGCTAGGCAACAATGTAAAGGCATGAAATATGCGTGAAGTCATAAATTACTGTAAGAGACGGATCGTGCACGCGTAGATACGCATCAATACTAATATTATAAATGCGAAAGCGTGTTTGTTTGTTGGCTTATTGGTTTGTCCTTATATATTTCACAATTTTAACAAAAATGTTATGTTGTAGAATAATATTGGACATCGTTATTCGTTAGTCGTAATCGGCACTTGGTAAGATATTTGTTGATAGTTTTAAAATAACACAGGCTGTTGTGAACGGACAGACAAAGACATCGGGGTGCTTCCAGAAGTTTTTTAGTTTTTATCCTTTTATTACGAAACACATTTACAGATAATTTCTACATACTTAGCTGATAAAATGTATGCATTTATTGCGCAGGAAAAGCCACTGTGTATGTCATTATGTGGGTATGTATATTTTAATCCAATAATGATTCCTTGGTAACGAAGTCACGGTAACAGTTAGTCAAAATTATGCCCTTCGTATACGTTGACTCACACTTGGCGAAAGCACTCGGCGAACGTGTTAGACACCTGCTTTATGCTTATGACCCACCGAGTATATGGTCTGTGTTATGACCACTGATTTCAAAGCAAATTGGCATACATATGCTGCGAGCCTGCTAAGCCGACTTTTGTCGGATTTTAAATATTTTTTCAGATTTTAAATCAGAGGCTCTCACAAGAAATTCGCAAACAGCATTTACACGTTCAACGGCCGAAAGCGTTGGGATACTATGAACTGGGGGCTAGGACAGATGATCACACAATGTTTACAGGTTCACCACCTTCGGGTCAAACCATGCCGGAGTTTATCTGGTGCGCGCTAGTTTGCCACGAGCCCTCAACGTTTCAACGTTTTTCATGTAAACAAACTGATCCAGACTCGATATCAATATTGTGCAAGTGTCATAGGTGGTTTCGTTACATTAACGGCAAAATTATCACATTAAACTAATCATGTCGCGTGGTATTATATATCGCGAGAAATATTGCATCGTGAATTGCGCCATCTCAATATTACTAGCCGATGCCCGTGACTCGTCCACGTGGATTGCGGCTTGTTGGCCCCATCTATCTCTGTGCCAAATTTCATCCAGATCCGTACAGCCATGATTGAGTAGCAAACATCCATCCAAACTTTCGCATTTATAATATTAGTATAGATAGATTAAAAAGAGTAGGCACCCATTTCAAATTTCAAAGTTTAAGCCATTATCACTAGTCTTCTTACTTAATAATATGTATACTAATACGTATTGTAAAGTCAGGCCCATACATCTTCCTGTTTTAATGCTCAAAGGTCAAAGATTTTCGCAAATCTATTGCGAAAATAGTGACAGTCTCATACTAAACATACAAAATCTTCATAGGGTATTTGTATAGAGACCATAAAACCCATAAGACGCGACAGAGACGCAAGCTAGAGTGCATGTACAGCTTTTTCAAAATGCGTGTGACGCCAATAAAAGTCGAATAGATTTCACCAATGACACGCTGAAGTCAGAAAAGCCTTTAGCTGACTAATTAGATTGTTGATAGATGTTGTGTTATTTTTATAATATTTTTTTACTCTGCGTGATCTGATTAGTCAGCTAAAAACGACTCCACCCCTCTTTGATAGATATCGGCCCTTAACGTGACCTCTGCTCTGCAGGCATGTTGACGTCACTCATTAATCATTTTCATTTTCATCTGTAAATTGCGCCTCTTGGGTTTTCGTCCTCTAGTGCGTGTTTTTGATAAATTAGTGCTAGATGCGATGCCCGCGAATATTTTTAATATCCGTGTGGATTTAGGTTTTAAACATTGAAAAATCATTGATTTTCCGTGATTAAAGAACTTATTTTATGTGAATATATTGCCCTCTCTTCATTAAGGGACCCATAATTAATTAATTATACTTAATCAGCTCAACTTAGCTGTATGAGATGCATACTCCACCAAAACCAGTTTTGTATGAACAATAGCTGAACCGAGCTGTTAACTGCAAAATAATTAGTCTCTAAGGTGTGATTTTACCGTTGATAAATAAAATTACATCTGAATTATGAATGGGAGATTTCCAATACAAAATCTTTCAAAACCTAAAGAATATCTGCCGATTTAAACATAATATTGTATAGAAAAAAACGCGCCGAATTGAGAACCTCCTCCTTTTTAGAGAAATATTAAAAAGCGGTAAGAAGTTGGTATCATAGTTCAACTTACAGTAAGGTTTTTTAGTACTTTCACATCGTTTGCTTCGTATTTGAGGACAGCGAACTGATCGTCGCTGAAACGGACGCCCTTCTCGATGTCAGCCTGCTTGATCTCCTCTAATTCCGCGACGCACTTGGCAAGTAGCTGTTCTGGTGTCAACTGCTGACCCTCTTCGCTCACTGCCTCGGCTTCCGTTTCCTCGTCTATTCCCTATTTAAGATAAAATACTTATTTATCATCATTATCATCATCATATAAGCCTGCGGACGTCCACTGCTGAACATAGGCCTTCCCTGGTGAGCGCCACCACACCCTGTCCAGCGTTCCTCATCTAGCCGCTTCCCTTACGGAGTTAAATTGGAGATAAGGACATCATCGCCCAGAGTATTAAACATGAAAGTGACATGGTTAAACAGTTATGATACTTATGTGGCAATAATCGGGACATGGCAAGGAGTACCGATAAATGTTAGGATCATAAGTTGCTGGAATGGCGACCCACACAGGACAAGCAAGCAGATGGCCTGAAGACATCAAGCGAATTACAGTTGCTGTTCCCTTCTACCTATTTCCTACAAGAGTCGTATGGGCTGTAACCGATCTAATGCAAGCCGGTCAAGATGACAATGGTGAGGAAGATTTAATTAGATTTTTTTTTGTTCACAAGCGAATGTTGTCTGAATAGTAATACCTACATATTTGGTTAAAAGTATCACACATGACCGGTGTATCTAATTAGATCATTTTATCACTGTTCAAAGTTCGAATAGTTTTGCTTGGAGGTAGGGATTCAGTTTGACCTGATAAAAATTGTTGACTTTATATAATAAGAGCGCAGGTATCTAATTTAGTGAAAAAAACCGGCCAAGTGCGAGTCGGACTCGCGCACCGAGGGTTCCGTACTCAAGAAGTAGGTATAATTACCTTTGTTAATGAACCGTAAAACTAACTTTGTTTGTAGAGGTTTACTGTTAATATCAAAAAATTACGTTTGTTGTATGGGAGCCCCCCTTTAATATTTACTTTATTGATATTTAATTATTTATTTTGAAAGGTAATATACAAGTTAATATTCTGTGAAAATTTGAACCGTCTACCTGTTACCGTTTTTAATATTGAGCAAAAAAATACGAGAAAAGCACGTTTATTGTATGGGGACTGTACGGTCCACAGTCCAACCGTACATTTTGCTCCATCAGCATTAACCTACTTTTCGTACTTTTCATTATAAATTCAAACTAACAATCAATAAGTGCGCAAATCATCATCGCGACCAGCACGCGTGCCACTCAATATCATTAGCATTTAGCATTTATCATTTAATTATAATTATTAAAATAGTTATAATTATTAGCATTCAATAAACTATATTTTTCCATCATTTCTATCATTCAACGGTTTTAGACCGAACATTTGGTCCTTCGATCCATTCAGCAGAACCAGTGATCAAGCAGTGAACGGTTCAATCAACGTACTTCCACGCTCAGTTTTTCGTGTATCTTGGTGCGGTAGCGAATCGGTCTGCCGGCCTCCCACAAGCGGGTTCCACCGGTTAGATTGAGAAGGCGCATATATCGCATTTGGGACACGGAATTACCGAGCTGAAGGACAACCAGAATAAATCAGCAAAGCAATCAGCATATACACCATACCATCAGCATACATCTTTTTGCCGTCTTCGAGCATTCAGGAAGGAGGCAAGACAGCAACATTCATCAGCTAGCAGCTAGTTTGAGTTGCAAGCAATCAATCAATCAGTTTTTCTCTGCGATCCACCACATATCACTGCAGTGACAATGGCCGGGCCAGAGAGGCAATTCGAACTCATGCAAGCGATGAACACACTCCTGGTGAACTTCAAAAAGGATAGCCCTGACCGTAAGTCACCAGATATGGTATGGAGAAGGATCGAGAAACTTGATGCCTATTGGTCCGAATTCAATTCCAATCATATCATCTTAAGTAACTCGGAAGATCAGTCACACGTTTACTTTACGGACAAAAAGTACGAGTTAACAAAGAACTTCTATAGTAACACGAAAGACTTTCTTATGTCCTATTTGCCTCAAGAGCGATCGGTGCCGACGCCCATTGAACGACCAGCAAAAATCACCGTCGAACAAGCGGGCCCGTCATCTCAGGGACAGGAAACTACTTCCAATCCGAACGCGCAGCAGTCCATTCCATCGCGTGCGAGTACGGACTATATCAAGATTGAAGAATTGCTCCGTAAACAGTCAAGCAATTACAAGGCATTTTCAAGAACGGCCGACAGCATCAAGCTCGATCTCGTCCAAGAGAAGTGGGAATTTGAGGACGCCCTTAAGTCCCTACAATCTCGCTGGGAAGCAATAGACGCATTACACTGGGAAATCAATAGCAGGCAAGATACGAAAGATATTTCCAGTGAAATGCAGTACAGCATATGTGAGCTACAATACACCAAAATAAAGAGACTAATCAACCACAAAATGTGGCAGACATTCCAATGCAACGTAGTTCTAAACAATATTGGTGATAGTCAAACAGCTTCTCCTAAGAAACACAGCTCGGAAGTTTGGTCCGGGGAGGACATTCCAGGAACAACAAACATTTCGCAGGCAGATCTGGAATGTTTACAGCATTACAAGGAATCAAGAAATGAGGACAGCCGACATGCTGTGAATTATCCCTATACTGAGGATAATATGGAGGAGAAATTGGAAGCAACAAAGCCCACCCCAGCAGCACTATTTCAGAACCTGGAACGAAAGTCGAGCAGAGTAACAATATTAGCACAAGCCTACCGTGCATTTATTGACGAATATCAGTCACAAAATTATATGGCTGAGTGTACTAGCAACATGACACCTTGTAGTTGCTATTTACCTCACCACGGTACGGAATGCGCTGACTCGTCAACAACAGCGTTGCGCAACGATTTCAACATGTCATCAAAAACTTCAACGAGTTACACATTCAATAATTTAATGAAGCATGACCCAGAACAACTAAATATTATGTCTTTTGTCTTGAGATGGAAGCAATATAAATATACATTTACCGCTGAAATCTTAACAATGTTTAGACAAATACTCAACAGTAGCGATCATCAGCGCTTTCAAAAACTATTACGGCGAAGTTCAACGGATCAGTTGCCACGCGAATATCAGATGAAAACAGCTACGTGTGGCATGACAGCCGGTCCTATTCTCGACATGATGACATTGAAGCAACTAGCAGCGAACGAAGGTCATAAGACGTATCCAACAAGCAGAGCAGCCATAGCAATGAAACTTATGGATGATAAGACAAGGCTCGTTCCCGCTAGGAAAAACCTCAGTCTACCCGGACGGAGATTGGAACTGAGTGGAGTGAAGCTCTTAAGCAGGCTCATCGATAAAAGCCAACAAACAGCTGCTAACCGCCGGAAACAGTTCCTAATAAATCACTAACATCATTTCCTCAGACCAATGGTGCTACTTAAAATCGAAAGAAAACCGTGGAGGCAGTGCCAGCCGAAGCAGAGAGATCATTCTCTATAGGGGCAAGGGCCATCATTCTCGCCAACATTCAAGAAACAAGGCGAAAAGCAATCATACACATACGTCACCGATCCAGAAGTGCGCGCCGTAACGCAAAGTAACGTCACTACACGTCACAGCGACAATGACGTCATACAGCGCGTACTAAGCAAACATAGCAACTGGACACGCGCCGTTCGTGTACTTGCATGGGTATCAGGTGCGCGGTCTCGCGAACCGGGATCAAGTTCCATACCTAACTGCGACGTAGACAACAAAACATATGATTATCAATGCACGCCCCAAGAAGACTCGCAGCCATCAGCCGCCACCTCGTGCCCTCAGCAACTTCCGACCGAGCGCCAGTGAATGCAGCCGCCGCGATGGCCCGCAGCCATCAGCCGCGGCAGTGTCCGCCCCAGCTCCAGCAAGCCAGCAGCGAGCGCGAACTCGGAGATCTCATCATTCAGCGTTTCAGCATTTATACACTTTTAAATACGATTTATACATTTTACGTTTTACATTTTTACATTTTATATTATTAAGTTAATTTTTGTGGAACAGCATAGCATAACTTTAGCATAACATTAAAATAAGTGATTTGTAATTTGTAAGCATTCATCTCGCATCAATCATCTCGCTTCAATTTGTCAATTGCTTATCACTTTCCCTTTCATCTCCTTTCCTCTCCCCTGGGAGCATGTACGGTCCACAGTCCAACCGTACATTTTGCTCCATCAGCATTAACCTACTTTTCGTACTTTTCATTATAAATTCAAACTAACAATCAATAAGTGCGCAAATCATCATCGCGACCAGCACGCGTGCCACTCAATATCATTAGCATTTAGCATTTATCATTTAATTATAATTATTAGCATTCAATAAACTATATTTTTCCATCATTTCTATCATTCAACGGTTTTAGACCGAACAGGGACCCCCCTTAATATATATATTTTTTTAATTTTTAGCATTTGTTGTTATAGCGGCAATGGAAATACATCATTTGTGAAAATTTCAGCTTTCTAGCTATCACGGTCTATGAGATACAGCCTGGAGACAGACAGACAGACAGACAGAAAGACAGACAGACAGCGGAGTCTTAGTAATAGGGTCCCGTTTTTACCCTTTGGGTACGGAACCCTAAAAATCATCTTTAGTCTAGAAAATCTCAGTATCTTACTTGGTCTATTTTTTGAGATGCTTTCAATTTTCTGTAATATGCATCAGCTCGTTTCTTAGACGCTTTCGCAACTTCCCTGTTCACCATCCTCCAGAACACGAACACAGGGTGATGGAAAAGCTCCGGTGGGCATTCTTTTAACGGTGTCTTCCCGACTAGGATTAAGCGTTTTAGTCTTTCCATCTCGTCAAGCTAGACAAAGGGAGAAAGTACTCGTATATATAGTAGTTAATATCTTTCATTGCAAGTTCAGACGGTGGAACCCGGTAGTTTCCTCTGTTTTTTTATATCGTTTAAAAACGCACATCTGCCGCTACTTGACCTTAAAAATATATGAACCTGTGAGATGTCGTAATTATTGGCCCTCACCAACTATGAACACCAAAAAAGTTCCCAGAGAGAGATTACTGACCTCTTTTAGTTTTAGGTAGATAAATCGTACTTACAACTCTGGAAGAGATCCTCTTATTGAGGTTTTCCTCATTGACCGCGCGGATCCTTTCCTCCAGCTCGGTCATATAGGTCTTGTCCGTGAGCCGGACCAAATTCGAGCCCATATGCTTCTCCAGGCGAGCACGGACATGCGGGTGTGCAAAGCTAAAACCAATAATTTTACCAAGTAAGAAACAATTGTTGGAAGTGGAAAAAAAAAGTTAGGATTTTTTTTTGCTGAGGGATTTCTTAATGCAACTGAATTTAAATTTTGCACATGTCTCGACTTTGTGAGGGTAGAAAATCGACTGAAGTGTAAGTTCAAACAATTCGTCAAATAAAAAGATTATAATCTATCGATATGAGTAAACTGTAAATGTGCTCAGGTTTTGTATTGCAAAAACGAAAAGCTGCATTTAAACGATCCAAATGGACAAAACTAGCCTGTTTATGTTGCTCATAACTAAGCACGTATTTTTTAAATAGAAATATGACAAATTAACATTCAAGTTCACATAATATTATCAAGGAAATCACATTTTAAAACACATAATAAATAGGTCTCTGCATATTTTCTGGCGCGCGTTTTTGCACTGACTCACCACGAAGTCTGGCAATTTTTTCGACTCGTCTTGAATGTGAAGTTTCGTGGAATAATGTGCGAAAAGCGAAGACGCCTCGCCGCGCCGTCTCGATGTCTCCAACGTAAAGTTTTAGTAGTTTTGACGCTGCTAGCCCGGCCGTAGACCATAGTTGAGGCTTTTATCACGGCAAACGGTCGGGCTGGCACGGTATGGCACGGCCCCCACTGATACCACATGTACACATTTTCATGTAACGCGGTGTTCATACTTGATCGGCTGTTTACTAAGAAAAGGGCGAGCGTCGAGCTATAACGCTTAGTCATTGATTTAATTTTTTACCATGATAGGTGATTTTTCCATGGTCTCTTTTGTCACACAAGGAACTCTGGGGGGTTTTAATCCATTGGTTAGTGTCGTCACACAATGTGTTTCGAGAAAAAACATAAATAAGAAAGCCATGCAAACAAAAAATAGAGATCTATTTCGTTAGAACAGACGTCTACGCTTGGACACTTAAAATACGTATGATAACAGGAGGAGATGAAGGACAAGACGTGGATTTTTATGTAAAAAATCATTAAAATACCCTATAGTTTAATGTATTTGTTGGTTGAACTTAACGATGAAAAGATTTCATACAATTCCTAATTAAAACTTTGTAAGGGTAATGGCGCGATTCCATCCCCGGTGTGCGGCACTAATTTTTCTCTAGGTGGACTTGCACAAGCAAATACGTTCGCACTGTTTTTCTGACCATCCACTCGAGATGAGAAGTTCGTGCACAGATGCCTCACACGATTTTGGTTGAATCGCACCGTAAGAAGCTCAATAGCTCTACGCCGTAGAACTATTGAGGTCTACGGAACCAAGGTAGAGGTTAGAGTCTACGGCAGTCTGGGGTAGTAAGTTTAACCGTAGATAATTAAATATAAGAGTCAAGAGTAATATAATCATCAGGTAATTAGTCAGTGTTTAGTAATTCCCTCTTGAGGCCAGCGAACAAAATTATGTAGGTACAAAGCCTCAGAAACAGGCAGCTTCAACTTGAGATATCTAATCAGAAACTGATTAAACAGTCTATTCATTCATGCTACTGTTGTGGCTTCAGCCTGGTCCAATGCTACAACCCTAAGACGCTGTTCCAGGGGCCCATCAGCTGGATTCGAGCCTCTTAGACCATTGGCTCAGGGCCAAATGCGGACAGAACTGTTCCGGCCTAACTTAGATAACTAAAGTATTGATAGATTTACTTATGCTATGCACTTACAGAGTCCAAGGTGACCACGGCTCCTCGATAAGGAAGGATGTAGGTTAAAGGGTAGGAAAGGTCAGGAATGAGAAGGTACTTGCTGTTCGGCCGTAGATTCTTGCTTCAAGACGGCACTAACACACAACACACACAGCACAGCACTAAAGTTCGTCTATAAGCTACTTAGATTAATTATTTACTTAAGTATATAAGATTGCACGGCCAGCAGTGGCGTCAACGTGGCAGACAACTATTGTCACTCAGTACAACAAGTAAGTCTTTATTTAGTACCGAAATAACTAGAAGCTAATTTCTCGCGGGAACCTTAGGCTATAGCGAGGTTCTAACAATACGGATTACAAAGAAAAGCTTATATTTACAATCAACAATTCGACCGCGGCCCGCCCTGCCAAAAACCTCTTGAACTGTGTCGAACTGTCAAAACCAAAAGTTTTATCAAAAAGCGCGGCAAGCTAGCTACGTTCACAAAGTATTCATCTGTCACAGCGACCACAGACAACTAATACATAGGTGGCGCGAACAATCCCCCGCCCGTGGACGCAAGGATTTACGTCCACTCACTAACAGATGGGGAGACGTGACAAGGTGCAAACGGCTCGGTGCAAGACCGAATCTCCGACCATTACCTCGGCGACTCTGGGAACCCCATCAGACCCGTACATTAACTTAACAATGCGTCCACGACGCCAATACAAAGGTAGCAAATTAGATTCCTTTACCAATACAAGATCACCAACCTTAGGAGGATCGGATTTGTCAGCCCACTTAACACGTTGCTGCAAAAGGTGCAAATACTCGAGTGACCAACGATGCCAAAAGCTCTGAGTCATTTGCTGCAACAGTTCAAACCGAGACAAACGTGAGGTTTTCGCGTCCCTGAAGGGGTATTCGGGCAAGGCGTTAAGGGGCTGACCAATCAAGAAGTGGCCGGGAGTTAAGACCTCCAGGTCGTTTGGGTCAGACGAGAGGGGGCAGAGTGGCCGAGAATTGAGTATGGCCTCAATTTTACAAAACACAGTGGCGAGTTCTTCGAAGGTCAAGATAGTTTCTCCTATAACGCGTCGGAGATGTGTCTTGGCGACCTTGACGACAGCTTCGAAGATCCCACCCCAGTGGGGGCAAGCTGGAGGGTCAAACTTCCAGGTTATCCCCATCTTGGACATTGCAGTACTTATACTAATCTTATTACTAGACAAAAATTCAACAATTTCTCTTAAATATCTATCGGTACCCTTATAATTAGTACCGCAATCGGTGCGAACCAGGTCAGGCAATCCTCGACGAGAGACAAATCTACTTAGTGTGGCCACAAAGGCCTCAGTGCTTAAGGCACTCACCAGTTCCAAATGGACCGCTTTAGTAGAGAGACAAACAAAAACGCACAGATAGGCCTTGAGTGACCGGGCGTTGCGGAGGTTAGAGCTCTTGATGGCGAAAGGGCCTGCAAAATCAGTGCCAACTCCGGCAAAAGGTCGAGTGGCCATGACGCGGTCGGGGGGCAAGTCACCCATCATCGGCTGCGCAGTAGGGGCCTTCAAACGGTAGCAAGGGATGCATTTGAAAATGACGCTCCGGATTGTGCGTCTCCCTGCCAAAATCCAAAACTCACGCTATAAAATAGCCGAGAGGGCATTGCAACCAGCATGGGCATTTTTCAGGTGATAAGAGGTCACCAGCAATTTAACAAAGGTGCCGTCCTTAGGGAGCAGCAACGGGTGACGAGCACCATAGGGCAACTCAGCATTCCTAAGGCGTCCGCCAACGCGTAACAATCCGTCATCGTCCAAAAAGGGGCTTAAGCGAGCAAGCGGGCCTTTCAAAGCTAAGCCTCCTTTTATGGTGTCGATCACGGACGCAAAATGTTCTGCCTGAACCACACGCACCCAATGTGTCCGGGCTTCTCGACGTTCAAGAGGCGACAAGACAGGATTCAAATTTTTATTACCTGGGTTCCTTCCATTATGGATGAAACGTCTAAGCCAACCGGTAACACCAATGAGTTTATCAAGGGAACTGTATCGTTCCAAGAGGAAGTTAGAGTCTGGGATCGGTCTATCCTCCACGACTCCGACTCTTAAGCCCGGCAAAACTTCCGGAGCGGAGAACCGATTCTGAGGCCAAGCCGACTCAGGTTGCGTTAACCAACTTGGGCCCCACTAAAGGGGATGGTTGACAAGTGAAGAGGCCTCGAGACCGCGAGAGGCACAATCGGCCGGGTTCAATTCTCCGGGTACGTGTCTCCAAATCAACGGAGTTTCAGAGCACTGAATTTGGGACACCCGATTCGCGACAAAGACCTCCAAGTTGTGAGGGGCGGCTCGGAGCCAACATAGGACAATTTCACTGTCCGTCCAAGCATACACGTCGGTCAGTTCGACCACGGATGCCAAAGATGAACGGACGTGGTTAAGAAGGCGCACCAAAAGAGCAGCGCCAGACAATTCTAATTTAGGGATCGTCAAGCGTGACCGAATAGGGGCCACCTTGCTCTTTGCCAAGACAAGATGTGTCGCTACCTCACCAGTGGCATCGACAGTCCGCATATATACCACGGCAGCATAGCCTCGTTCGGAGGCGTCACAAAACCCATGGAGACTGGCGTGGCACCTTCCTGGTGGTAGGAAGCGTCGAGGCATCGAAATTCGGTTGACGTCCGGAAGTGCAGACACAAGGGAGTGCCACTCCTTCAATAATTTCCCTTGGAGAGGATCGTCCCAACCGACTTCAGCAATCCAAAGCTTCTGAAGGAAGCATTTGGCCAAAAATATTACGGGAGTGATCCACCCGTTTGGATCAAATGTGCGGGCAACCGTAGACAAGACGGAGCGCTTAGTCCAGACCTTAGGAGGTGGGTTCAATTTAACCCGGTAGGTGAAGACATCCTGGACGGGCTGGTACTGTATTCCAAGGACCGTCAACAAATTAGGATTTTCAAGGTTTTCAAAAATATGAGGGTCCTGCTGATCCTCTCCCGGGAGATCCTTCAAAACGTGAGGGGAGTTGGATAGCCACTTTCGCAATTCATAACCTCCGGACTTCAGTATTGCAATCAATTCGTCACGCAGGGTCAAAGCTTCTTCAACACTAGAAGCTCCTGTGCAGATGTCGTCCATATAGACTGACGATTCCAAGGTGGCTGATGCACGAGGATAATTCAGCCGCTCGCGGTTAGCCAATTCCAACAAGGTCCTAATAGCAATATAGGGGCTTGACCGGAGTCCATAGGTCGTTGTGTTCAATTCAAAGACCCGTATCGGCTCATTAGGACTCTCGCGCCACAAAATCAGCTGATACCTCCGATCATCGCGATGCACCACCGACTGTCTGAACATCATCTTGATGTCAGCAACAAAGACAATTTGGTGACGGCGGAAATGCGTGAGGATGTCGGAGATATCCTTGATCAACTTAGGGCCAGCGTGCAGACACTGGTTCAAAGTCACCCCGTTAGACGTAGCCGCGGAGCCGTCAAATACCACTCGAATCTTACCCCCAGGGGTCTTCAAGACAGCATGGTGGGGTAGGAAGTAGTGCTCGTGCGAACGCCAATCAAAATTGGATGGTGACATGTGTCCAAGGTCTTCGTACTCGCGCATAAATTCAATATACTTGGTGCGGAAGGTAGGGTCGCGCCGCATGCGCCGTTCCATAGACAAGAGCCTCTTCTCAGCTAAGGCCCGTGAATGACCAAGAAGGGGGCGAGAGGCGAGGAAGGGCAAGCGAGTTACGAAGCGCCCGTCAGTACGGCGGCCTGTGTTATTTTGATAGAACAACTCGCATTCAAGGTCAAGAGGATTAACCGGTGCAGCGTGTGGCGGCTCCTCGACTTCCCAAAAACGCTGGACTACATCCGACAACGTTAAGCCGGCTGCCTGCAATTGGTCTAGCACCGGTGGGTCTGAAGACCACAAAACGGGTCCAAGAAAGCTATGACCAAATATAGTGGAGATGGCGCAAAGTCCATCTTTCTGCAGGACCCTAATTCCTCCTGACAAGATCAGGCCTAGGACATCAGAACCCAACAAAAGATCCATGGGACCAGGTTCAGTCCAGTCAGGGTCGGCAGGGGTCAGACCTGCCGTACAGGAAACCGCAACATCAGCGATTCTTTCCTGTGGTAGAGGACCCAAGATATCGTCAAGGACTGACACCTTGACCAAGACGCGGAGATCGCCCTTAATTGGGCCAAACATCAACTCCGCTTCACCCTTAGGAGTCGAGGGCTCGGCACCACCGATACCTATCATCCGAACCGCATGAGGACTCCAAGGGAGCCCTAGCTTACCCACCAAATAAGAAGAAGCAATACAGCGCTGTGAACCCGAATCCAAGAGGGCACGAACTATCAAACATTCACCTTTCGGGTTGTACACCTTCACTGAGACAGTCGGCAAAAGAACGGTCTGACAGACGGACTGCTGAAGATTAAGATTCTCAGGAGATGTGGCTGTGGTGGGGGCTAGGGCGGCGACTACCTAGCATTGGTCACCTTCATCAAACCGGTCCTCGAACCGGGGAATCTCGAATCGAGATTCATGCGGAACCTCCAGAGGCGGAGGAGACGGACCTCCATTTGGGTAAATCCACGCGCCATCCCGCGGCGGAAGCACAGGCCTAGTCAAGCGGGCAGAGGCCGGCACACCGTAGTGAGGTTGGCGACCCATACGAGGTGGGCGGCGCTCTAGTCGCGGCCACTCGTGAAGCGGGGGTGAGTAGCGAGTAGGACGGCCCGTCGCCGTGGCGGCAGCAAATCCCGCATCAAATTGGCGCAGGGGGGTCGAAATCCCCCCGCGGGGGGGTGAAGCCCCCCCGGGTGGGGGCGAAGTCCGGACACACCGGGGCACCTGACACGGTGCAGGAGAGCGACGCAGACTAGCAGGGGAGCGATTAACATAAGCACCCCCGCCCGTGCGGGGGGTGCTCTCCCCCACCTGGCGGCCAACGCCATTTTGGTTGGCACACAAGATCGCCAGGTGGTTGCCCTTACAAATAGGGCATGGCTGCTGATGTGGGCAGTCTCGCTGCAGGTGAGCTTCCAGGCAACTATAGCACCAGTGGCGGTCCCTGGCGATGCCCCTCCGGTGGTTAATCGTCTTGTCCAGGAACTGGGGACAAGAAGGTACCCTGTAGCCCGGACGCTTGCAATATTTACAGGGGGTGGCCTCAGTGGCAGCAAGCCCCCTGTAGACTGGCATTGGCCTTCGGTCAGAGGCCCCCTTACCAGGGCCGCCAATCTGACCCCTTCCCTTCCTCGGCTGGGCAGGTGGCTCTGAGGTCCTTGAAGGACCAGCAACGCCAGAGTTGTCAGCCTGCCGGCACTCCTCCTCGAGGAACTTTAGCAAATCTGAAAAGGGGGGCAGATAGCTGGCACCGTCCCCACCATACCTCTGTTCAAACCGCAATTTTAATTCGGGAGGTAGGCGGGACAACACTATATGCAGCAACAGAAAAGACCACTGGTCCACCGGGAGCTCTAGTCGCCTAAGTGCATTACATGCTACAATCAACGGGTTTAACAAAGATTCCCTCAAACGAGCAACCCCTGAGACACGTGGCAGAGACAAAATTTGCGCCACGTGCGTGTCCGCTAATCGGCGCACGTTGGCATACCGCCGGGTGAGTAGTTCCCGGGCGGTAGTATAGCTCTCCTCGGAGAGGTCCAGGTGGCAGACCACACTCAGAGCCTCTCCCTGCAAGGAGGACAGCAGGTAGCTCAGTTTCTGGCAGGGAGACAGATCCTTCCTAGCATGCACCAGACTATCAAAGAGGCCGAGGAAACCTAACCACTCACTCAAATTGCCCGAAAATTTAGGTAGGTCTATAGTGGGTAACCTACCTAGTAGCGCAGGTTGAGTCGAAGGTCTCAAAGGAGAGTCGAGAAGAGAGCTTAGTCTCGCCTCCTTCTTAAGCTTAGAGCTTTCCTCCACAAGGCCGTCCGTTAGTTCAAAGAACTGCTCATAGTCTCGCTGAGCGGACTGCAGCAGTTCCTCGGGCGGTTCCAAAACCACTAGGTCCCTAAGCGCTTCCTCGACAATTGCCTGTCTGGTCGGCACCTGTTCACATCGCTTGAGCAGTGCGGATGCTCTGTCCTCACGGCCTATCAAGGTACGAGCTGTAGCCGCCCATCGGAGTTCAGCTTGTATCGAGCCAACGAGCTTTTTATGAGCTGACATCTTGTACGCAATAGGTATTGCAATTTGCAATTAAATAAATTACTTTATGATTCACACTTACAATTTAGGCTGGATTGAGGTGGCAACCCTAACTAACAATTAGCCAGCTGTGTGAATTCACAACAAAACAACAACAGTATAACAACACACAAAACAGCAACAAACAACAAACAAATAACAGCAAATAAACAATGTTCAAATTCTATTGTAAACAATGAATTTATATGTTAGGTTGTTACACTGTTGATTGCTACAATAATCAAAGTAAAGAATTAAAAATAAACAAGAATAAGAACTACAATTAAAAGCAAGTTAAACTTACCTACATGAAAATTATCAAATTATCAGGGGTTAACCTTCAAATACAGACAGACATACATGTAAGAACAAAAAAAAACAAATTATGTGTATAGTTAACCCGAGACAAACAACAATATTATGTAATTATAATAATTATAGTATAATCTTAAGCATAAGTTAGAAGTTACAAATTCAAGTTTTTAAACAATTGCAAAGACAGGCAAAGATAGGTGAGCAACTATATATGTGACTGAAAACACTGTGTAATCAATGATTACCGTTCAATAATTAAAAACAAGTTTTTAATTTGCAACTAGTAGGGGACAAAACCAAAGGTAGTGGTTAAATTTACAAATCCAATTAATAATAAGCAATTAATTCAAGACAACAAATTCATATACAGTCACAATCGCAATGCAGACAAGCAATATCAAACCTTGTAATTAGCAATATCAACATATAAAGGGTAAATAATGTATACATAATACCCTTTATTACAAGTTATTATCTGTACACAAATTCAGTTAAAGTGTTGAACAGCTGTTGGCCAATTAATTTAGAAGTTTGCCAACAATTCAATAAGCTGCTAACAAGCTAGTATGTATTTAACAAAACTAATTACAGCTTGCAACCTTTTCTCAATCTCAACTACAAACTTTCAATTTATAGATAAATAAGTACTTTCATAAACAAAGCAGTTATTTAATTAAACAGACACCAAGTACAAGCTTTGACACCACAAAAGTATAGTTTGTGCGGCAAGAATCAAACCTAATGTATAAAATTCTCTTATGCCGCTTCAATACATTTCACGCAGCAAGTAGGAACTATAGCTAAGTAATCCAAAGTAAAAGTTAAGCTTGTTTTAATTTACCCAGCTATATCCCACAATAAATGCCCCACTAGCTTACACTATTAACCGGTACAGACCTGTCCGCAGCGTTTAGTACAACCACGCTCTTTGCTACCAAATGTTGGGGCTTCAGCCTGGTCCAATGCTACAACCCTAAGACGCTGTTCCAGGGGCCCATCAGCTGGATTCGAGCCTCTTAGACCATTGGCTCAGGGCCAAATGCGGACAGAACTGTTCCGGCCTAACTTAGATAACTAAAGTATTGATAGATTTACTTATGCTATGCACTTACAGAGTCCAAGGTGACCACGGCTCCTCGATAAGGAAGGATGTAGGTTAAAGGGTAGGAAAGGTCAGGAATGAGAAGGTACTTGCTGTTCGGCCGTAGATTCTTGCTTCAAGACGGCACTAACACACAACACACACAGCACAGCACTAAAGTTCGTCTATAAGCTACTTAGATTAATTATTTACTTAAGTATATAAGATTGCACGGCCAGCAGTGGCGTCAACGTGGCAGACAACTATTGTCACTCAGTACAACAAGTAAGTCTTTATTTAGTACCGAAATAACTAGAAGCTAATTTCTCGCGGGAACCTTAGGCTATAGCGAGGTTCTAACAATACGGATTACAAAGAAAAGCTTATATTTACAATCAACAATTCGACCGCGGCCCGCCCTGCCAAAAACCTCTTGAACTGTGTCGAACTGTCAAAACCAAAAGTTTTATCAAAAAGCGCGGCAAGCTAGCTACGTTCACAAAGTATTCATCTGTCACAGCGACCACAGACAACTAATACATAGGTGGCGCGAACAGCTACAATGCCACAAAAATGGATTAGCCTGACAAAAAATCGGTAGGTACGGACAAGTTGATGCAACAGCGGCCTTATTATGTAAAAACTAGCTGATGCCCGCGACTACGTCTGCGTGACACGGCATCGTACCGTCAAAATCCATACTATCCATACTAATATTATAAATGCGAAAGTGTGTCTGTCTGTCTGTCCGTCCGTCCGTCTGTCTGTCTGTCTGTCTGTCTGCTACGCTTTCACGGCCCATCTGTTCAACCGATTTTGATGAAATTTGGTACAGGGGTAGGATGTATCCCAGGGAAGGACATAGGCTACTTTTTATCCCGGGAAATTCAAGAGTTCCCGCGGGAATCGAAAAAACTTGGTCCACGCGGACGAAGTCGCGGGAATCATCTAGTTTATAATATTTATTTGATTATTTGATGATTGCTACAGTGTAACGATCCCAATGAACTCTAATAGACTCGTCCACTATTAGCCAAAATCCATTGTCGCAGCAAGAATACCACAAATTCAGCCAATCACAACCATTGAGACTATAACAATGATTGATACAGGTTTTACACAGTACAACAACAGATCAAGGCGGTGACTGGAGTGGATAGGCGATGCAATAGAATTTGTAAATAAAAAATATTGTAATATCAAAGTCTCATAAAATTTCCTTCCAGTATAACGGCATCTTTAGGTTTCGTGACAAAAAGTTTTCGAGATTTAAATCATACATGACTTTGGAACGAATGTTTGAGGATTTGGCCGCGAACGCACTGCATAAATTGTGTATTTCATCGCTTTCTTTACGCGATCGCATTTGAGAATCGATATTGAGTAGGTATTAATCCACTTTTGAGACACTTTATCGTGTGATTAGTTAGTGCTAGAATAGTCGCCAAACAGATCGCCATTAGTACCTAGTTGACATTAGTGCTTAATACGAAAGTTCCATATGTTTAACATACTCGTAACTATGACAAAAAATCTTATGCCGAGTCATTTTCCCAAATGGAATCCCTCACACGTTTGGTTATACTTCAACCGCGGTTTAAAGGTTCCCACATGCAAAGTATTTTTCAAAATATTCATCGCCTCCGTTATTGTTTGCTTTGATGAAAACGGAAACGGGTGATTGAATATATCGAGCCAAGCTTTAATAGGTCGCAAAACACATAAAACTGTCTACACGAAACGCTATCCGTCGTTTAGGCTGTTTCAGGCGTTAAAAGGGTTCCCTGGTTATTGTGTGTACGGAGGCTTTATCGCTTGGGGCGCGTGGCAAGGGCGTGAGCCGCGGCGTCATTGATAAAGATATAGACTACAGAAATCGATAGATATTGCCGTATATTCTTGAAAAAATACAGATAATTGCCGATCAATCATAATTCATACTAATATTATATTGGTTTGTTGGTTTATTGGTTTGTTGGTTTGTCCTTTAATCACGCCGCAACGGAGCAACAGATTGACGCGATTTTTGGCATGGGTATATTTGAGGACCTGGAGAGTGATATAGGCTACTTTTTATCCCGGAAAATTGAGGAGTTCCCGCGGGAATCAAAAAACTTAAACCACACGGATGAAGTCGCGGGTAGTAATATATAAGTACTGGCCGTTATGGCCATACAAGTGGGAAGTCTTGGCTTCGATTTCCGGCAGGGGTCTCCTACTAAAGATTTTAAGACGTGGTTTTACGTGACGTCGACAAAGAGATTTAAAAAAAAACCGGCCAAGTGCGAGTCGGACTCGCGCACCGAGGGTTCCGTACAAACCTGTAGTAAGTTTTAAATTAAATGTTTTTTTTAAATATTTGAGTAGATTGAATGAAAGGTAAATTGCGGTTTACGATTTATGACGTATTAAAAAAAACTACTTACTAGATCTCGTTCAAACCAATTTTCGGTGGAAGTTTGTATGGTAATGTACCACATATATTTTTTTTAGTTTTATCATTCTCTTATTTTAGAAGTTACGGGGGGGGGGACACACATTTTACCACTTTGGAAGTGTCTCTCGCGCAAACTATTCAGTTTAGAAAAAAATGATATTGCAAACCTCAATATCATTTTTGAAGACCTATCTATAGATACCCCACACCTATGGGTTAGATGAAAAAAAAATTTTTGAGTTTCAGTTCTAAGTATGGGGAACCCCCAAAATTTATTGTTTTTTTTCTATTTTTGTAAGAAAATTTTAATGCGGTTTACAGAATACATCTACTTACCAAGTTTCAACAGTATAGCTCTTATAGTTTCGGAAAAAAGTGGCTGTGACATACGGACGGACAGACAGACAGACAGACATGACGAATCTATAAGGGTTCCGTTTTTGCCAAATTTGGCAACGGAACCCTAAAAAATGGCCGTCATAGGGACTGCCGATAGAAGTGAAAACGGCATTAAAGTTTAATTTCGAATGTCGTTTATATTTATATGTTCGCGAGCATGTCGGTGATGCGAGCATGTCGGTCACGGTCACGCGAATCTACATTTTTACCTCCTACCAAAAAGTGCTCAACGCGCCTACAGATGTTACTTGTATACCTATAAATTACCAAGAAGTGCTCAACGCGCCTAAGAAAGTTTTCTCACTCCACGGAAGTCGCTGGAAAGCTAGTAAAGTACAGTCGCAATCCAGTTATAGAAAAGGGAGACTTACATAAGTAAAGGCAATTAAAATATATTCAGTAAATTTTGAAGCATGCATCTTTAAGCTTTGACATAAAACAACAAAGATTTGCCCTCGTTGGTTTGGTCACGTACAGGGGCGTCCTCAAAACTATGCGGGTCAAATGTGTTTTAAAATTATATTTTTAGGTTAAGGGTCTTGACTCTTTAGACCTTCCAAATAATGGGGGAAATAAGGTAGCGGCCAATTGCAAAAACGTAACAACCCAATTGAATTTTGCAGTAATAAGAAAACGGACAGTAGGTAGGCTATAGAAACTAAATGCTTATTGATTGGTAAGGCTTTTTACCCTGCTTCAGTGATATAATTCGAACTAAAACTTGTAAGGAAAGAAAGGAGCTTAACAATTAACATTACCGAGGGATCCTCAATACTATGAGGTACTTACTACTTATTTATTTGACCCATTCGCGGTATTTTTCTTCATAAAAGGTTAAGTTAGGGCACTCTAGTTTCTAAAAAATACATAGTATAATTTTCATCTTCGATCACCGGCTTGTGACATGCTTGTGATGTGCCAATATTTGGAAGTGTTCATTTTGATCAAAAGATTATCTGTAAATTAAGTACCTATTTCAAAAATCCAATGAAATTATTATTAAACCAGAATCAAGGAACAATAATCTATATATATAAAATTCAAAGTCCTGACTGACTGACTGACTGACTGACTGACTGACTGACTGACTTAAATATCAACGCACATCCTAAACCGCTGGTCCTAGAGACATGAAATTTGGAGAGTGTGTTTTTTGTGATGACTAGGTATCAACTAAGAAAGGGTTTTTCGAAATTCCACCCCCAAAGGGGTAAAATAGGGGTTGAAAGTTCGTATGAAAGTCCGTCGTTTTTCAAGTTATAGCCATGAAACTTAGTATATGAGCTGCGGGTTAAAAATGAAGAATACGTGTTTCACAGTTTTTGAAAATTCGACCCCCAAAGGGGTGAAATAGAGGATGAAAGTTGTTATGAAAGGCCTTTTTTTCTCAAGATATTTTTCAAGTTATATCAACGAAACTTGGAATTTCGGCTTTCAGTAAAAAATAAAGAAATAAGTGTGTCACAGTTCTTCAAAATTTTTCCCCTAAAGGGGTAAAATAGGGGTTAAAGTTTGTATGAAACTCTTTCATTTTTCAAGTTATAGCCATGAAAGTTAGTATTTGGGCTTCTGGTTTAACATAAAAAAATAAGTGTTTCACAGTTTTTGAAAATTTTATCCTCAAGGACGTTAAATAGAGAGTTTGTCTTTCAATCACGCCGCAACAGAGCAACAGTTCGACGTGATTTTTTTCATGGGTCGGTGAGATGAGGACCTGGAGAGTGACATTTTTATAATATCCCGGAAAATTAAGGAGTGCCTGTGAGAATTAAAAAACTTAAGCAACGCGAACGAAGTCGCGGGCATCCGCTAGTCTATATATATAAAATTCAAAGTCCTGACTGACTGACTGACTGACTGACTGACTTATATAATATATCAACGCACAGCTTAAACCGCTAGGGTTAGAGACTTGAAATTTCGACAGTAGCTTTCTTTTGTGACGTAGGCGCTCACTAAGGAAGGATTTTTCAAAATTCCACCTCTAAGGGAGTGAAATAGGGGTTGAAAGTTTGTATGAAAGTCCGTCATTGCTCAAGCTATATCCATGAAACTTAGTATATGAGTTATCGGTAAAAATTAAAGAAATACGTGTTTCACAGTTTTTGAAAATTCTACCCCCGAAGGGGTGAAATAGGGGATGAAAGTTTATATGAAAGTCCTTCATTTCTCAAGATATTTCTCAAGTTGTATCAACGAAACTTGGTATTTTATCTATCTATCTATCTATCTATGGATTACAAAACAAAGGCGTGTTCCAGTTCAACTAACTTTTATCGGTGTTAAAAGAAATGAAGCAATAGCCTCTAATATGTATTATATTTTCTTTATGAATATATTTTTAGATTGGTACGTTATGTTCATTCTTACCTCTATGCTGTTGCTAGGCCACAGCTATCTGTTTGTTAGATACAGCTATAAATTTAAAGCAGTTAAGTAAAGTATTTTTTTGTTATTTTGCCTCGATATTAAGCAATAAATTGAAAGTTTAGGAGTTTGTTGCCAAAATCCAAGCCAAGATTGTTAATTTATAGATAGGTATTTTAATTTAATAATAATGAAAAAAAATCAATGGATGATGAATGTGTGGAATGAAAGGAGTCTAGAGTCTAGACCCAAAAGGCTTTATTCTCTCACTAGCTGTTGCCCGCGACTTCGCCCGCGTCAATTCCTGTTATTATGATCGCGAGATCCAGTCGTGGACATTTTTAGATCATTTAAAGAGGAATAATTATTTCATACTTACATATTTTTTGGGTATCTTGAACCGTTTACGCAGGCACGCAACGGAAGCCCTCAAATATGGATAATTTTCCCCGCTGTTGCAACATTTTTCACTGATGCTTCGCTCCTATTGGACGCAGCGTGATGTTATATAGCCTAAAGCCTTCCTCGATAAATGGACTATCCAACACAAAAATATTTTTTGAATTCGAACCAGTAGTTCCTGAGATTAGCGCGTTCAAACAAACAAACTCTTCAGCTTTATAATATTATAATAAGTATTGATAATATGCAAACATGAAAAGCTCGAACGACTGCTAGTAAAAAAAAACCTACATTAATTTAATTTAATTTTTTTTTAAAAGCTTCGACGTATCTACATAGAGATCGTTTGTTTCGACTAAGACCTAACTTTCCAAAGTATTTACTATCGAACTTCAATGGAAACTCTGAGGGACTTCAGTTCCTGGTGGTGGTGGTGGTCCTGGTGGTATGAGCTTTGATCATAATCAGACCACTAGAATCCAAGATGCTTGACCCGAATTTCACGCGGCTGTTGCAGATCTTGTTGATATTTCGATAATAATTTTAAAATCTAACAACCCTAAACCCAGTGGCGTGCACTGGGCTTGGAGCTAGGGTAGGCATTAGTTAGTCAGAATACCTAATTAATTATTGTTATAATGAAAAACGAGCATTTACGTATTTCAGTCTGGGTAAGCAGTGCTTTTACGCCTCTATGAACTGCACGCCACTGCCTAAACCTATAGGTTTAATTTCTGTATTTAAGTTGATATTAGCCCGATAACCTCTCTGGCGCGGTGGTGAGCGCTGTGGTCTTATAGACGGTAGGTCCCAAATTCAATGGGAGCAGGGTCATTGGGAATTTCTGATTTTTTTTAACCCACATACAATGTTAGACTGCATTTAAGTTTTCCTGAAAATCTCGTACGGACGGGTTAATTTTACTGCAGGATAAGCCGAAGTCCCGGATCCAGTCTATCTCAGGATTCTGTACCAAGTTGCATCGGAATCAGCTGAGCTAAGAGGCTGTTAAAAGTATTAAATCAAATCAAATCAAATCAAATCAAATTTATTTCTCACATACATGCATATATACATTGTTCAAATGGTTAGATCTATTACTATTACAATACACAATTCAGTGTTCAAATGAAAATAACAAAAATTAGTAATGAGATCAATGGTAGTTGTCCTTTCTAGATTTTTTAAGATCTGTGTTAAGGTCAACTAGCCCTCTCCCTCGTTTACAACAAAGTAAGTATTTTTATACAAGTGCATATTGAACAGATTTCAATTTATTTTAATGTATAGTAGTAATACATACCTATGCATTATAGATGCATATAATATTAGATGCATACCTATGCATTATAATCCATTACTAATATTATTAATGCTCAAGTGTGTCTTTCCTCTGCCTGTCTGCTGCGCTTTCATAGTCCATCTGTTTAAACGGTTTTGAAGAAAAAAATGTACAGAGGTTTCATCACGGGGACCGATAAATACCTACTACTTTTTGTACCGGAAAATCATTTAATTCCCAAGGGATTTCTCAAAAACCTAAAAACGCATACGAAGCCGGGGCATCATAGATTTTGATACATATATAAACGCGTTAACAATCAAGACCAAAATTTGGCCCATTATAATATCTCCAATTAATTATTGTTTATTTACAAACATCAAGATTCACCTTTCTGAGAAAATGGTCATCGAGATAATCTATTTAAGTTTGTAAAAATTTAAGTAATGTGGATTCGTCGAAATGATAAAATTGTTTTTTGCATTACGAAATCAAACAAAATTGATTACTATTTTGGAGTAATATGTAATAACTAGGCTATTTGTATCATAATATGAGAGCATAAGAATACTTGATTTATACGTTTCGATAAATGCTTCTGTGTACTATAATCGTCAAATATGAAAGAAGATACTTGAATACCTACTAACTAGGTAGTATGTCTATGCCTATGCCTATGCCTATCAGTATTTATTTCCGCTATAGTAAAGCGCTGGACGGCAAGAATGTTTTATGTTTGGTAACGCAAATAGGTACAGTTCTCTCGTCAGTAGTAGGTAGATAATATTTATGTGAGTGCAGCCTTCAAAAGTGTTTACACATAACCCAAATTATACGTGACGACACGATATTTCAGCACGTCACGCGTCTGACGTGAACCGAAATCTGGTTGCTGATCGCACATCAGACGCGAACCGCACAAGCTGAGCGGTTAATTTTTAGGTAGGCCACTTACCATCAGGTAAGATCGCAGTCAAGGGCTAACTTGTAGTGGATAAAACAAAAAAGAGAAAAAAAAGGTATTCAGAATGCGAACTTCGACCTTGCGCCTGATTGTTCTCCGGTTGTGCTGGATATACGTCCTGTATTTGAAGGCCTACCAAATGGAACATTTTGGCCTATTGGTTCGCGCATTTAACTACGATTTATAGTAATCTAATCTTCGTAAAACAGCACATTCACAATTAGAAAAAAATATGCGATCTGCATGATAGGCAAACTAGAGGCCGCCATAAGCTCGTGACTCCATCGCTCCGCCTCAAGAAGGTCCGAAGGTCGTTCGTGGGAATGAGCATTCTATTTTATAACAAAATTTCACAACCTATCTTAAACTTGCCTTTACACAAGTTTAAGAAGTCCATTAAAAGTATGCTCCTGAAAAAAGCTTAGCATACTGTTGAAGATTACGTAAATGACAAAGGAGCATGGATTTGACTCGCTCCAGCAATAAGGACAGCTGTTACTTAATGTATTCTACAAATTAATGAAATTGTATATTATTTTTTTCAAAAGAGCAACCGCCGAGTTTCTTGCTGGTTCTTCTCGGTAGGAATGTCATTCCGAACCAGTGGTAGATTCACTCGACGATTCAAAAGTACTTGTAAAAGTCTATTTGAATAAAAAGAATTTGAATTTTGAATTTGAATTTATATGGTAGGTAGGTACTATAGACGATACTCGCGACTTCGTCTGCGTGGAATAAGTTTATTTAATTCACGCGAGAACTTGCTAATTTGCCGGGGTTAACATTAGAGATCCTCGCGGGATGCCATGTTTTGGTATAGCAAATTTCATCAAAATCGATTTATAACATGGGCCATGGAAGCGTAGTAGACAGACAAACCGAAAGAAACACTTTCGTATTTATAATATTAAACTTATGGATTAATTATCAGGCGCTTGAGAATCGCAGCTAACTAAATCGCGATCGAAGATGTAATGTCGGCTGAATCAGGAGCAATAAATAGCGCGCATTTTTATGAGCCGATACGCCGATGAAAAATTGATTTCATGAACTATACCTATAGCTGTGTAAGCAAGGAAGAGGAAATCAAGGTTATCTCATAGGTATATTTTTGTCCGTTGACAAGTTAGGCCTAGACCCTAATGATGCAACCTCATGGCTAAGTGGCGTGCACAGGGTTTGAAGCTAGAGTAAGCATTAGTTACATATTTACTGACTGTCATGATGAAAAATTAGCATTGCAGTATTTCGACTGGGTTAGCAGGGCTTTTATGCCTCTATGAACTGCACACCGCTAATTATCAGGTTCTTCCGCTTTCTTACCAAAGCAAGGATCAATTTGTACCATTTAGCTATTTATATTTTTTTTATGCTATTCTGGTCTGTAGATACCTAAAGTCGTAAGCTAACGATATTACATTTATCTGAGTACTAAATCATAATCCTCCCGTAATCAGCTAAAAATAGTGAGATCAGAATAATATTGGCCAATAGAAACATTTAAGAATCAGTAACCAGTTAAACTGTCGGCAGTAAAACTGAAAAGCCGCGATATTTTTAACAGCCATAAAACGCGCGGCTCAGTCTCAAACGCTTCTTAAATACATTGGTCTATTTAATGCATTAGGCTGGCCGCCCATTGGTTGCAAACGCCTGAGCGCCACAGCGTCTACAATGAAGCGTTGGGTGTAATTATTGCACCCTTGTTTATATTATCAAAGATATGAATAATGAATGCGACAACCACAGCTCCGTGGCGCAGTGTGTAGCGCTGTTGCCTTATCGTGCGGAGGTCCCGGGTTCGATCAATTTGGGAATTTATAATTTCTGAATTTTCCCTGGTCTGGCCTGGTGGGAGGCTTCGGCCGTGGCTAGTTACCACCCTACCGGCAAAGACGTGCCGCCAAGCGATTTAACGTTCCGGTACGATGCCGTGTAGAAACCGAATAGGGGTATGGGTAACAGGGGTAGGGGTAGGGGTAACAGGTTAGCCCGCTACCATCTTAGACTGCATCATCACTTACCATCAGGTGAGATCGCAGTCAAGGGCTAACTTGTAGTGGATAAAAAAAGAGCATCAAATGAAACTCAGCTCTCTAGGAAACCACGCCATCTTGTTCCCAGAGACAAGGTTTCAGTGATAGCATAGCACTCAATGCTTCGTTAGGGCCACCACGGAAACCGTACCTAAAGTAGGTAGTGTATCTGGTAGCCGTAGCCTGTTTAATAGTTTTTTAAAAGCTCTTCAGCGGCAACTATGTCACGTTTTATATATTACTAGCTGATACCCGCGACTTCGTCCGCGTGGATTGAGGAGTTTTAGTTCCCGCGGGAACTCTTTAATTATCCGGGATAAAAAGTACCCTATTATTTAATCCGGACTTCTAACTTTACGTCTGCAAAATTTCAAAGCAATCGGTTCAGTAGTTACGGCGTGAAAGCGGAACAAACATACAAACAAACTCACTTTCCCATTTATAATATTAGTAAGGATGTAAGGATTTAAGACGCCCGAACCGATCAAGCATCCCGATCATGGAAGTCTCGATAAAAGTTTCAGAAGCTGAAAAAAAGCGATCGCTCTGGCGATACTACAAAATAAGGGCGGGTAATGGGCGTATAGCCTTTGCATCAGCCATTTACACATGGTTATATTTATTCCGTCTCCATTTTGGTGGCAATGAATTAGTTTGTAATACAAATCTATTCTGATCTCGCTCATTGCAACCACTTTATTTATCTACTAAATGGCTCACGCCTCACAGCTCATTGTTCTTAAAGCGTTTCAGTGTCCGTCGCAAAGCGTAATTCGGTAAAATATGGTTCCCACGGGACATTAAGCATATAATATAAAAAAACTAGTGTTTCGCCCTGTGCGCTAGCTGCCAAAGCAGCTCCCGGGATGTGGTTTTTGGGATATTAGGGATCCTCAGATATCGAATTTGAACGAAATCGTCAATCAACAAAGAATTTCCGCGTGGTATAAGTTTTTTTGATTCCCGCGGGAACTCTTTAATTTTCCGGGATAAAAAGTACTCCGTTGCGGCGTGATTGAAGGACAAACCAACAAACAAACACACTTAATATAATATCAATACTTATAATAATTATAATATTATTAGTAGGATGATTTATTGTTACTTTTAACCTTACATCTTATTGTTAAGCTTCGAGTAGGAATAGTCCAAATTAGCACAAATATTTGTGTGTTGCGAACTGTTTAGATCAGTCAGCTTCATAGAATTTGAGCTATTGAATATTTACTATTGAGCTATTCACTAAAGTTTTGTGTCGAGAATGCAGCATTTTATCATGTGCATTAAAATGTGTAGGTATAGGCTACGAACCTATAGGCAACTGAAAGTAGGTATATAACTTTTCAAGAGTCTCATAGACTATACTCTATAAGATAACAAAATATTATATAACACAAGTAATATTACACATTAAAAAATTCTACCCGAACGATGTCGATCTTATAGGGGAACTTTCGTTTTCCTGAAACAACTTTAAACTGCAGTGATAGTGGAAAGCGATTTTATCGTATATTTTTCAATGGTCCACGAGCATACGGACGACGCAAAATAGTTACGCGTACACTTATCTGTAAGCACTGAACCAAAGCGCGTAATAATGTAAACTTATGAGATCAAGGAAGTCTCATCGTTCTTTTACGATTTTTTACGTGCCGCTAGTAAGATATGGGCTCGAGAGTCCGAAGACAATTTTTTTTCTTAAAATCTGCAGGCACCATATTATTATTACCTTATTACGAAATTTCTGAAATCTCTACAAGTCAAGTCTCACCTTACTTACAGATAAAAACCTACGTGCAAAGTATTATGTTTTACGACCTAGTGGTTTGAACTGAATGTTAGTTTTAATATGACATTTCCTGTATATGAGGAGATAAAATAAATATTACATGACAAACTTGTTAAATATAATGGAAAACATCTTCTATATATATCAACTGGCTCTCGAGCCAGCACCTGTTTGCTTTTATATTTAATACTAGATGATTCCCGCGACTTCGTCCGCGTGGAACAAATTTTTTCGATTCCCGCGGGAACTCTTGAATTTTTCGGGATAAAAAGTAGCCTATGTCCTTCCCCGGGATACATCATACAACCTACCCCTTTAATTTCATTAAAATCGGTTGAACAGATAATTTTCGCGCGAAGGAAGAGGATGAAATCTTGTGTCACTAGTCCCAAATCTTCGCTTACACATAAAAATAATTGAACTGTTTATAATTATCTGAAAAACACTGCCTTTATTAGACGTGACTATAGTAAAATTCAAGAAAGTTTTTAAGCATTTTTTCTGTTGTTACTTGTTTATCGTAGCTAATGATCGAAACAATTGAACCGATTTTGACGGAACTTTCACAGGTATATTATATAGGGTAGCACTTGATCAAAATAGTCCATACCCAATAATGGTCAGTCGGCACTGAGACGAACAACTCCACCACACGTTCTCAAATTTTGTTCAGCAAACCGCTGTGAACGCTTGGCACTTGAGTCTCCAATACGACGTATTTTCGCTGCCCTCACCTGGGAACTATGTTTAGAACTAACAACTAACTTGAGACCTGGTTTAGGCATTTCGCAGTATATCTATAACAGTTAGATATTAAAATGTTTAAAAAAATGCTAGTAACTTCTCTTGTATTTATTATGTTTGTCTTGACAAATATGACATAAAAGACAGTCTGAATTAATAGACGAATAGAGGTTTAACGTAAAAAGTTAAATTAGGTGAATTTTTCCGACTTAATTCACATTATTGCAATTTTCGAAGGGATCTCTAATTTATTTTAAAATAAAATGCAGCCTATGTTACTCGCTGATAAAGTAGCTTTCTTTAGGTGAAAGAATTTTTAAAATCGGTCCAGTAGTTTTTTTAGTTTATCCATTACGAACAAACAAACAAACAAACAAACAAACAAATCTTTCCTCTTTATAATATTAGTTTAGATTATGCAAGCATTGGGTAATCTTAGCTAGTTGTCGCGGGAAACAAAGGGTTTCTATATGGAACTTTTAAAAAAATTATCACCGACAGCGAAGTCGCGGGCAAAAGATAATATGCAAATAGGTAAGTAGAAAGAGGCACCTGAGCGCCGAAGTAGTCCTCGGCTGTCTCTCAGACTCTATCGACGACAGGTCATCGTAGTCCCCAGCTGACCGACGCCGACCACGGTCAGCAAGAAGCTCGATGGTGGTCCAAAAGGTGCCTTCAGAGGCATTCGAAGATGTACGCTGCATGGTATATCACTATGCCTTGCTACTGTCTATGGTACTGACTACTAATGCATGTTGCTTCACTCGCGGCCAAAGGTGCAATGACTGCTGCCGCCATTACCGTAGCAAAGACTCCAGGCCACCCCTAGACTCCCCATGCCACGTGTCACACGCGAACATTAATCTCACGACTCACGCCTTCATGGCTCATACCTACTATGCGTTTCAAATGTGACGACGTGATTTTTTTAAAATAATTTTGATTCCTACGACTTTTACCACACCATTTGTAAACATTTTTTCGCTTGGTTTGTATTTGTAGTTTTTTTTTTTTTTTAGACAACCTACAATAATGCAAAGATTTGTAAAACTGTGTAGGAATAAAAAATACTGCAACCATAGACATATAAGGTCTATGACTGCATAAAAAAAAATTAAGGAACTTCCATCATACGTTTGACTTTTTAAATATGGCGCCGATCTTTACATTTCAAACGGATAGAACTCCATGATGGATAATTTTCCGCGCACTCACTCAACTTTATCAACATCGACGCTTGCCTGCTAAGTTTGAATGCTTTTTAATTAACTTCGTATGTGCGATTTGCCAGGTTGGGACTTGGAGCAAGGTCGACCGGTCAATGTGATTTTCTGTAATTATTTACATAGGGTAGATATACCTACATTTTTACGCATGAATTGATATTATGAACTGATTTATTGTACTGGCAGTTCACCATAAAGGCTAATGAACTGAATATAGAGCAAGGTAGGTATTTTAGGGGTAGGTTTAATAAAAAAAACTTTTTGTATATATATAATACCTACTAGCTGATGCGTACGCGTGGATCGAGGTTTTGTGGTTCCCGCGGGAACTCTTTAATTTTCCGGGATTAAAAGCCGGCCGGCCTATGTGCTATTCCAGACTATAATCTATATCTGTGCCAAATTTCAGCCAGATCCGTTAAGCTGTTGGGGAGTGATTGAGTAACAAACATCCATACATCCATCCATCCATCCATACATCCATCCATACATCCATCCATACATCCATACATCCGTCCAAACTTTCGCATTTATAATATTAGTAAGATAATTTATTAGGTCTTAAAACAACAACACACTGGACCACACCCTAGTTTTAGACACTGTTTGTTTTCACAAATTATAACTTTTCAGTTGAGTACAATATTGATTTCCAGCTGTGGACGTCTATCGGTTGAGGATGATAATGTGATGATAATAATAGTGATGTATGTCAAAATGATAAACTTGAAGTAACTGAAAATCAGCTTGTAATTATTGTTGCCAATGCCCAGAACAAGGCTGAGATTATTATGGGTGTTAAATTTTTTTTTGTCATTTAGAAAGTGGATTTTAGTCCAAATTTAGGTTCCTCTGTATGATAAATAAAGTTTTTTTTAAATGTTTTTTAATTGAGAAGTGTATAGTTAATGCGAAACAGGGATAGATTGCATCCCGGGGAAGGACATAGGCGACATTTTGAGGAGGAAAATTAAGGAGTTCCCACGGAAATAAAAACTTATTCACGCGGACCAAGTCGCAGGCATCAGCTACTAGCTCAATAAAAGTCTATTAGTTCGATAAAGGAGCATTCGGGCAAACGCATCCGGCCTAGTTCAGGGCATGACTTGCGAGGAGTCGAGTGACCCAGATGGCGCGACCGTCCCCGGCCCGACCGGGTCAGCGAGATGCGGCCTTCGTACCACGAAAATATTACTAACTTTATTTAATTTATTACACGATGACATGTATTTATGGCAACTCGTTGCGGTGGAAGAGTTTCGTGGGTTTTTTTGACCATATAGAGCGGCGACTCAAACTTTGCGATAGCAAAATAATGTGAGTATAACATGTATTTATGGCAACTCGTTGCGGCGAAAGAGTTTCTTGGTTCTTTTTTGAGCATGTAGAGCGGTTGTGACTCAAACTTTGCGATAGCAAAATGATGTGAGTTAGATAGCTTTTGTTTCAACAACTAAATGGAAAAAAACTTTATATTATTGTAACATGAGAAGGCGACAGAGTCTAGACTCTAGGCGAAAACTTTTGAATTAGGTATTGGGGAAATTTTATTTTCGGTAACTATTGTTTGTCTATTAGGTATATTGGAACATTGTAACCATTCCATTTATTCACTGTATTATGTTATAATTAAAATAATTGTTGAACGAGAACCTACTAGGTAGGTAGGTATATGAATAGATACTAACTAGGTACTATTAGTAATATTTATTTTTTTGTAAATCATACTAATATTATAACTGCAAAAGTGTGTTTGTTTGTTGGTTTATTGGTTTGTTGGTTCGTCCTTCAATCACGCCGCAATCGAGCAACGGATCGACGTGATTTTTGAAATGGGTATAGTTGAGGATTCGGAGAGTGATATAAGCTACTTTTTATTCCGGAAAATTAAGGAGTTCCCGCGGGAATCATAAAAACTTTAACCACACGGATGAAGTCGCGGGCATCAGCTAGTTGAGTATATTTTCCAAAATAGTACATTATGTCATCGACTAGCACATAACTTAGTTAAGTACCTGCTCTCTCTAGGGTGCAAAACTATAGACAACATAACAAACACGTGTTCGATTATCTAGAAATAACAAGGAACAGTCTTAATGTCGGAAGTCACGTGCTGGGGCTATTTGTTTTGGGTAGTTTAATTTCGATATCATTTTTTAAACATGAGGTCAACAGAGCGACTCTGTCAAGATAAACACAATATTAGGAAAGTTAATAACTAGGCAGTAGCAGGAAACAATGATAATCATATTTTAGCCTCGTGCTTATCAGCTGTTGTTGTGGTATAGGCATAACCTTAGTATTGACGTCCGACTGCCGTGATGGTTTAGTATCAACACCAACACGGCAATTTATTCAGCTGCAAAATATTATTAGTTCGAGAGTAGCATTTACCAGGGTCTAATAACTTTAATCTGTCAAGAAATTCTCATTAGCAGCCTGAGTTGGGAAAATGGCGGTGAAATAAGTCCCTGTATGGAAAGCGCTAAGCCGTTGGTAGTCTTGGTCCACCAACTAGTGTTGCCCAAAATCGGTCTTGGTCTTGCAGTCTTGGTCTTGTTCTTGCAAAAATTTAACACACTTGAAACGTGTAAAAATTTTCTGCAACGCTAATCGAATAGTATAAAAAGCGTGCTTAGAAAATAAAAAGAGTGCAATAAGATTTGAGAAGCGTTTAGTAAGAAACAGACTGACTCCCGTGGGACTCGGTAGATAGCTCAGTTGGATCATCGGCACGGATCGCTTAGGTCGTGGATTCAAACCCCACCCGGTGTTAGTTGATTTTTCGATTTTCTCAATAAATGTTCAGCCATTTATTAATTTGGTTGGTCTTTACTATGGTCTATGGCTATGTTAATTCAAGCTCAAAATGTACTTTGTTACGTTGTTCTAAGATCTAAAGTATAACGTTTAATAAATAGCAATAGGCTAATAGGTAATTGCGAGACTTGCTAGACTCTTGCTGCAAGACCAAGACCAAGACTGGGAGCGCAATACCAAGACCAAGACCAAGACCAGGTGTATTGGCGCAAGATGCAAGACCAAGACTGGCTCAGTCTCGTCTTATTCTTGCATTTGGGCAACACTACCACCAACTAACCAAAACATTATCTTGTTGTTTCTTCTGATTGTCTGTCGTGGAAGTGTTAATAATTTAAAAAAACTCACGCATATTGTATAATTTTCGCTTGCCACCATCGCGGTAGGTTTGGTAACTGGAACCTTTTCATTTTTCTTCTTCCCGTCTCGCCTTCTCCAACTTCATCTTCACCTTCCACCTTAGACCACAGAATATTTTATGCTTAGGCACAATACACTGAAGACTGAAGAGTTGTGTGTATAGCTTAGAATTTTATTATAAATGTTAAGTGTACACTGTATAGGCTGTGGAGCACTATCTTTACACTTACCATATTATATGATTTGAGATATTTAAGAAAACATTCATTACCTACCTGGATTTTTACCCTTTTGTCTTTTTCATCTCCCTTCGTGTTATCCTTATTTCCGTCAGCCATTTTTTATAAATTTATTTCGGGCGTACAACTTATAATTTCGATTGATACTTTATTCCAATGAAATTTGTTTACATTATATTAATTAACAGAATTCACAAAAATTTTGATTTAAATATTGTATTTTAAATTTTGTTCATCGAAAAATATTGCTAAAATTTTGATTCAGCCATGACAGTAAAATTTTGACACTATGGTTTTCATCGGGGTTTTTTTTTAATTTTTCCATATGGTTCGTCTGCGTTTAACTTTTTTAATTTATATAAATTCTTTTTTAATCGCTCAAAATATTTTTTTATTCACAGAACTTATTTCCTTCCACTCGTATTTTTTTCTATAATAAAATCCAAAAATCACACATCATTTTATCTCCACGAACAATGAAGTAAACGTCCAAGATGCTATGACGCTCAAGATAATCACATTTATGATAATAGTAAACTAATAACGACTTAATTAAAACTCATAATAATTATTGTGCATAATTGGTACTTTTGGGTACAGTAGGCACCCAATAAAAGCTTTGTAATTCAAAAAAACTATTTCATCATTGGGTCAAGTATTATCTTGATATTTAGAATTTTATTAGAATTAATGTATATTAATTATGAGTCGAAACACAGCAGACAAAGTATATCTATTAAATGCTATATAATGTTTCGGGCTTCGTAGAAAGGTGGTTAAGTGATGTTACAGCGGTATTCTGTTGAATTTGGAAGGCTTTCCAGCGCTCCCTAACTTCAGGCTCGACAGGGCCCCAGTCTTTATTTGGTTTGCAGCTTTCTCGTATTCTCTAAAAAGACGAAATAAAAACTGTTTTAATGTTTATGTTACAAAGGTCTGTATTAATATTGCAGTATGATCATAAATTTCACAATTTAAAACACGCTTATTTAGGTGAATAGTTTTAATGTCGCAGCCAGTCTTTTTTCAAGATATAACACTTTAGTCAATTTGGAGTAGGGAGTAGGGGCCCACTAAGGCTTTATTGGAAAGTGAAAAACTGTACGACGAGAAAACATAGTAGATAAAGAGTTAGTAGAGATGAAACCTTGTCTACTTTGCCTGTATGTTACTTAGATTGATATTTGATACGTATACTGGCAGTAAAATAATACCTGTATAAATGATCCTTTGGCTTTCCACAAGACTCTAATGGCGTGGATAGGGACGCATATAACTGAAATCAGCGCCACACTCCATCCGGCTATACCAGATGCATCGCTAAGGGAGTAAGCTGCTATGATCTGAAACAAGTGCCGGAAATTTTGACAACGGCCTTTTGTTTCGGCAAGGCTCATGACATTTAGCATCTCCTATTTCGAGGTCATCTGATCTAAAAATGAACGCACCTCAATAAAAGTGAGAGTTTATGCACTAGTTGCCCAACATATCCGGCCGCAGAATTCATGTTTAATAAATAGGGACGACCTATGAGTCATCATAGACTTCTGATTTGATGGAAATCTATACTAATACTAATATTATAAATGCGAAAGTTTGGATGGTGGATGGTTACTCAATCACGCCAGAACGGCTGAAAGGATCTGGATGAAATTTGGTACAGAGATAGATTATAGTCTGGAATAACACATAGGCTACTTTTTATCCCGGAAAATTAAAGAGTTCCCGCGGGAACCGAAAAACCTCAATCCACGCGGACGAAGTCGCGGGCATAAGCTAGTAATATGATAAACCTACTTTTGATTTACCGTGTCGATTTTGTCAATACACGAGAACATTATCTATGCAAGAAGGCTACCGAGGAAAAGGTCGATAGGGTCAAAACTAGTGCAAAAACCTGAGGACATTTCTAATAATATTTTGAATACACTGCGGACTTACCAAAAGCAGTACTGGTATAATATACCGCCACAATATAAACCAGAATCGTTTCAAAGGCTGGCCTGTCACAAACAGCACGTCTTGGCTTAGTCTCTTCGGTCCGTACGTGTATACAGCTCCTATAAGCTCTAAGCCACATACCACAGGCACGCAGGCAATGGCAACATGAGAGTCCAAAAGACCTATGACGTGCAATCCGCCCTAAAATAAAAAAAATAATTTTTGATTATTTTTTGATTTAAGACCAATTTAATTTTGTATATATTATGAGTGGCAAATCAGGTATGAGGAGATGCGCAGAAGAACGAAATTAACCGGCATTGCTCGGCGCGTTGCGAAGCTGAAGTGGCAATGGGTGGGGCACATATTTCGAAGAACCGACAGACGTTGGGGTCCCAAAGTGCTGGAATGGCGACCTCGCACTGGGAAGCGCAGCGTTGGCAGACCCCTCCTCGTTGGACGGACGACATTAGACCAGTCGCAGGGAGCCGCTGGATCCAGGCGGTGCAAGACCGCGGCATGTGGAAATCCTTGCAAGTGACCTATGTCCAGCAGTGGACGTCTGTCGGTTGATAATGATGATGATGATGAGTGGGGAGTCCCGGGTTCGATTAATGACGGAAGCAATTTGGAAATTTTCAGTTAGGTAGTCGATTGCCCATCTATGCCGCGAAACTGGTTTCATGAACATTTTCGGTTCGAAACCTATATGGCGATATCACCACGGTTATTTTTGAATTAAAATAAATGAGTCAGTTAAAACTGGGCTACATGTATCATCGTAAAATACGAAACATATACAGCTTTTCAACGATCAGCTATCTCTGATATAAACAACTCTACCTAAACAAGTTTTCTTTGAACTACTTTTTTAGTACTATACAAATAACATTAACCTTTAATTTCATTTATTACATAGATACTTCTGTTAATAAGGTTGCTAATTAGAAGGTACTTCACTTGTTTAATATGTTTGTTATAAAAGTCTTTAGGCATTAAAAGTAATTAGCTATCTACCTATGTTATAAAACACACTGGGAACTTGACAGAACGAAACGTCCACGCGACACGTCTGCATCGTTCACTTCATTGTTACAATAAATTAAGGCGCGCGCCGTGGACACTACGTGATAACTGATGAGACAAGGAAACGATCTCTTTCGACGTGGATGTTTCGTGCGGACATTTGGTCTGGAGCGGTCCCTAGTGTGTTTTCGCCCTAAAAGTCTGTGGCTTTCAAGATAATGTCGGTCTATCTCAATCTGATTCAATTTGAAATGATTCCCAATAACGCAGTTCAGTACATCGAAAGTTTATGAAACGAAACGACTTACACGACATTATGTTGATATCCATCCATGCAGGATAGTGACAGAGGCTACTTTTTTCCCAGAAAATTTAAATTTTTGACTAACTACTAACTACTTTACTAAATCTTGATTTTTAAATCCTGAATCCATGCGGAGTGCGGACGAAGTCGCGGGTATATTTAGATAATATCAATATTCAATACGGTTCCAGACTCAAGAGTCCATGAAAACGCGTTCTTCCCAACCTGTCACTACATAAAGAAAAACTTTCTATGGAAAACATTTTATACCTAGCATAGTAATATAATGAAAACAAATTATTCGTTACTATTGAAAACTATGCCATAGCGTGATAAAGGCCGTTAACCCCAACATCAATAGGCACCTGAAATGGCTTTGTTTCAAATACGAGAATTGCATTTGCATTACGGATGATTGAATCATTTTTGCCGGCTGTTTCAGTGGGTAACCTACATAAGTTTCTAATGTTGGCAATCACGCAATCTTACAATTGTCAGGAAGTATAAAGTTGGGGTAGCTACCTACTCATGTATTCAATTGCCGAAATACATACTGCAGGCTGATTAAGTACGACATCAGGTGTCTTTTTGACGTGACTTAATTTACACATGAAAGCTTTGAGAGACTTTTTTTAAAGCTTTTCTTGTGTTAAAGTTTGACGACCTCCCTGGCGCAGTGTTGAGCGCTGTTGTCCTAACGCAAGGAGGTCCCGGGTTCGATCTCTGGCAGGGTCAATTTGGGAATTTATAAAAGGCTGAATTTTCCCTGGTCTGGCCTGGTGGGAGGCTACGGCCGTGGCTAGTTACCACCCTATCGGCAAAGACGTGCCGATAGGGTGGTGCCGATATTATACGATTTATATAATGGACAATGAATAGGACTTACCTCTGTATTGCAGATGATCGAGAGTAAAAAGAGGACAATGCACGTCACTAGAGTGACCAGCCTTTTGCGTGGTCTTAAGTATGAAAACTCGTCTATAAGACCGGCGATTACAGACTCGATCGTGACGAACTAGAAATGAAAATAGAGTTTTTAATATAAGCAGGTACATCATGGGTACATCACATCATATTATAACTATATTAAAAATCCATATTTTGTTTTTCAAAATATGTTTACGTTGCCATAATCTACGAAATGCACATCGATTCACCATTAAATTATTGCTACAACATAATATTCTCATTTCTCATTGATGGACTGACCCGTCGTCTTAGGTGAGTGGCAAACGCGGCAACACGACGCGATGCGACGCGACGCGACGGTATCAAAGAGTAGCTGACCTTCACGTGGCCTACGTTATCGCGTAGATATACGTCTGTCATTTTCTATGGCGCCGTATCGCGTCGCGTCGCGGTGCATCTCTTCTGTCGCTCACCTAGGATAACGGGTGAGGGCAAGTTTCTCCACCATTTCAAATTAATGGAAGTTTCAGGGTTTCACCTCTTCTGAATTTGGTGTTCGATATGGCCACCAGATAAAACATTAATGTTTTAACAATTTAGAAAGGAGTTTGCGAACGCTGTTGAAAAATTAAAAATAGAATTTACTCAATCGTTAGAATTTATCTCCGCGGAGCAATGCACCCTGAAAAATGATTTGCTGACGGCCACTAAGACGATTGAAATTATAAACTCCGAAAACGCAAAGCTGAAGTCTGGAGTTCAAGACCTAAGTCGTCGATTAAGTGTATTAGAGAAGTCTTCTAGGAGCCGTAATATAGAAATTCAATTAATACCAGAGAAAAGAAACGAAAATCTATTAGGAATTTTTAAAAACTTGTGCGATACTATCAAGGCTCCAACTATTGAAAGCGACATATGCTCAATTCGTAGGGTTGCAAAATTGAATGCCCAGTCAAGCAGGCCGCGCAATATCCTTGTTACTTTACTTACTTACTTTACTTGTTACACCGAGATATTCTTATTTCAGCATTCAGAAGATATAACAAGGGTAATAAAACCGAGCCATTGAACTCAACTCATTTAAGCATTCCCGGTGAGAAGCAATTCATCTATGTAAGTGAACATCTATCACCCGAATGTAAAGCAATCCATGCTGCGACCAGAAAGGCTGCCAAAGAACACGCGTATACCTATGTGTGGGTTAGAAACGAACGTGTATACACGCGAAAAAACGACCAGTCTCCAGCTATACTGATAAGGAATATTAGTGATATAAGTAAACTCGCGCAATAAAATTTATTCATTCTTCTCTGTAAACTTAATAAACTTTACGACTTTGATTTTTCTCCTCCTTTTGTAATGTTGATATATTACCAAAATGTTAATAGAATAAGATCTAGAATAGATCAGCTGTTTATTAACTCACTGAATGATAACTATGATTTAATCTGCTTGACTGAAACGAATCTCAATTCGAGTATCTTTGACAATGAATTGTTACATGAACGATATATTATTTTTAGAAGAGATCGTGAAAGTACATGCATAAGTAAAAAAGATGGCGGTGGTGTATTAATAGCCGTTAATAGAAGTCTTAATGTGATCCGTAGAGACGCGTGGGATAGTAGGGTAGAGGACCTTTGGATTAGTATTCTCTTATCGAATGAAACAATTAATCTCTGTACCTGTTATCTACCACCTGATTTATCTAGCGAAAATCTGAATTTTTTTAACGAAAATACGCATAAAAATATAATAAATTCTAATGAAAGAGATATTACTTTGCTAATTGGTGACTTTAATGTACCTAGTCTTACTTGGTCGTCGGGCTCGATCACTAAATCACTTGTGCCTAGTACGCCTGGAAATCCTAAAGCGACTCTTTTGTGTGAAATGATGGCGTTGTGCAACTTGTCTCAGTTTAATAACATTCAAAACAAAAATGACAGACAACTTGATCTTGTGCTTTCTTCTGTGGATAATATTACTGTTAAGTGTGCCGATCCTATGGTACGAGTAGATTTACATCATCCTCCCCTTTCTATATTTTTGGAAGATTTAACTCATAATAACAAATATATGAAAGTGCCTCTACGTAGTAAACTAAATTTCCGTAAGTGCAATTTTGATGAGGTACGACGTAAAATGAATGAAGTTAACTGGTATGACCTTTTTGTCTGTAAAGATATAGATGATTGTATGAAAAAGTCCTACAACGTTATAAATGAAATTATTAAAGATTATACTCCAGTATCCAAAATAAACAAAGATAACTATCCTGTTTGGTATTCTTATTCATTAAAGAAGTGTCTGGCAGAAAAAAACAAGTATCATCGACGTTTCAAACTGTATGGAAATCCGCGAGATTATGACACATTTTCTTTGTTACGAGCCAGATGTAATAAACTTACCACTAAATCCTACAATTCATTTGTATTATCCACAGAGAATGCACTGTATCATCATGATGTCAAACCATTTTATAAATATGTTAATAGCAAGAAGGGGTCTAACGATCTTCCTCAGAATATATTTTATGAGGATTAGTCTACATCTAACATTCAGGAAACTTGTGAACTTTTTTCAAAATATTTTAGCTCAGTCTTCGAACATCCCATTAACCTGGATGTTGATTTATGTCCCGAGGCAGAACACCCCTTTCACTCCTCATTTAGTTCTATCTTTGTCAAGCAAGAAGATATATGTATTCGGAATATTAAAAAATTTGGATCCCAATAAAGGGCCAGGTCCTGATGGCATTCCCTCTCTCTTCTTAAAAAAATGTGCCCTTGAACTGTCATTGCCATTATTTTTATTATTTAACAAGTCTCTGGACACTGGGAAATTTCCTTCGGTCTGGAAAATAGCTCATATTGTGCCAGTGCACAAGTCTGGTAATAAATCAGATTGTAGAAATTACAGGCCGATAAGCATACTGTCTGGTATGGCTAAATTATTTGAAGCCTCAGTATACAAACATATATATAATCATTTTAATATATTCTTAGCCCCACAACAACACGGATTTCTGAAACGAAAATCTACAGTTAGTAACCTTTTGGAGTATAAGAATTTCTTATGTAAAGTATTTGCTAAGGGAGGTCAAGTGGACTCCATTTACACAGATTTCAGTAAAGCTTTTGATAAAGTTAGTCATATAATATTATTAAAAAAGTTAGACAGTTATGGAATGCATGGAAATCTCCTTAGATGGGTTGAATCATATTTGTTGAATAGGAGTCAACTAGTGAGACTGAAAGGTGAAACGTCAGCGCCCATGACCATAAGTTCTGGTGTGCCTCAAGGCTCACATTTAGGACCTCTTCTTTTTGCGGTTTTTATAAACGATCTTGTCGATAAACTATCTTCGCCATGTCTCCTATATGCTGACGATCTTAAAATATTTAAACAAGTAAATGACACCGGTGATTGTTTATATCTACAAAATGATTTACTATCCTTATTAGATTGGTGCGAACGTAACCATATGTATCTCAACGTAAATAAATGTTCTGTAATTTCTTTCACTAAAAAACACTCAAAAATTATTTTCGATTATAAAATTTATAACCAAACTCTTGAACGAAAATTTGTTATCAAAGATCTAGGTGTACTTTTTGACGATCAACTTAGTTTTCGCAATCATTATGACAGCATTACAAACAAAGCATTTAATAATTTGGGTTTCATAGCGAGAACTACAAGGTCGTTTAGAAAGCCGCAAAGTTTCATTCTCCTATATGACACGTTGGTTCGCACTGTGCTGGAGTACTGCTCGATCATATGGTCCCCTTGTTATACCGTACACTCGAATAGGATTGAAAGCGTTCAAAAGAAATGTCTCAGGATTATGTCATACCGGAGCGGACTCTCTAGACAGTTGCGATCCTATGCTGGTCGTCTTACAAAGTTTAATATGGCTCCGCTCCATGTACGTCGACAACGGCAAGACCTGATTACGCTGCATAAAATAATTCATTCTAACCTAGACTCCCCCGCTTTACTGTCTCAAATAAATATCAATACCAGATATATATGCCGCAAGCCGAAAACATTTATTCTTGAAATTTGCAAAAACAATACATCCTACTATAATCCCATTATCAGAATGTGTCGCCTATATGATGAGATTACCAGTAGAGACTCTGACATTGATATTTTTAACGGTCGCTTTAATAAATTTTACAAAAAAGTAATTAAGTTAATTAAGTAAAATGTAATTCTTATATACTAATACATTACACCTAACTACTTCTTTTTTCTTTCCTTCCTGTATTTTGTTTCTTATAAACCTTTGTCATGCTGTGCAGTCGCCTTAGAGTTACAATTAGATGTAGAACATGTAAGTAAGCTAAGATTTAATTATAAGCTTATTGTAATTTGTTGTGATTGCCTAATAATAAATAAATAAATAAATAAATAAATAAATAAATGTATAGGTAAATGGAAGGACTTTTTACACTTACCATGGTATCAATACCAAGAAAGAACAGCATAACAAAAAACGTGATAGCCCAGAAGTTAGGCGCGGGCATCATAGACACAGCTGCTGGGTACGTGACGAAGGCCAACCCCGGGCCAGCTGTTGCCACTTGACCAACTGGTACTCCCGCCCGCTCTGCTGCGAAGCCGAGTACTGAGAACACCACGAAACCAGCCCAGATGCTTGTACCGCTGTTCACTAGAGGAATTATTATTGAGGATCTGGAAAAATTGTTATACTTCAAGGGCTTTTCCCTCTCAGCTTAGAGTTTATGCAAGGATTATGATAGGTAGTAGGATAGGATAGGATAGATTAAGACACATATATAATAAGAAGGTACAAAATTAGTAAGTAACATATTATGAGGTTTGATGGTAGGATTAATCTTTTGGAATATACTTTTATAGTAAAATCTAGTTTTATGCTGCAGTGTAAAGATATTTCATCAAAATGGCAACACGCTACTAGGCCTCAGAAAAAAAATCAGAAAGCTGGAATAGAACTTCAAGAATGTTTCTCTTTTGTAAGTCATCGCAGGTATAGTCCCTCAAACTTATCTGACCCGGTGACAGCGTCGCTAGTATCTTTAAAAATAAAATAAAAACAAATACTAAAAAAGCATTAAAAATAGTTCCAATTTTGGTCATCAGGCCAGATCAATTTGTGGGACTATACCATACTAAATTATTTCTTTCTATGGTCATTGTAGACTCTGAATTTTGACAATTTTTTGCAACTACTCAACCACAGATTAAACTTTACCTTGCTGATATTAAAGGTAAACCGACCTCAAGTTATTGTAGTGGAACCTGTTGAAACTGGCCATACTGACAAGTCCACCCCATCCTGGACCTAAGGAGTAGAATATTTGCGTTGCAGCATCAGCCCATACCTATGAAAATAATAATGATATGGAACACCTATTGGTGATACAAAATCAATAACTATTTATGGAATAAAACGATACCTTTGGTTTCGTTAATTGGTACCAATCAGGTAGCACATAGTATAGGATTCCTTGCCATGCCCCGGGTAAAGTTACGCCGCGTATAAGTAGAACTAATAGTACCGCGTATGGGAACAGCACAGTGAAGTAAACAATCTGAAACAGGTTTAACAAAACATATCGTTAAACTTAATGGAATTAGTCATGCACGTGATAATGTTAATCAAAGATGCATTAAAGATGTGCATTAAATATTTAGGTAGAGACGAAGAAGATGCAGCAATGGATGCCTCGAAAAATATGAATATAGTGATGTATCTACAGTGAAAGAACTCCTCTTTCTGTTTCTGAAAAACATGTTTAATCTACCTTTCCAACACTCTTGACTCCATTACAGATGCAAAGGTAAACGATGATCCAGCAAATTACATTGCACCAGAAAACAGGCCACACTATACCACCAATATGATCCAAGCCTGGTGACATGCGCAACAGCCTTATACTAAAAGTAAAATTATTTATAGTAATATCATAAAGTCTAAAAAGTTAAAAACGTCCAATTATCAATCTGTAAGTATGAGTATAAGTTTGCAAATAATTTATTTAGAAATAATATTAATACTACAAAGAAATGAAGATAGGAATTGAATTTAGACATGCAATGGTGTGGAATGTATTGATGGCTTAAATTTTGCTTCTCTTCAGTTTAGTTAATTCCTTTTATTGTGTTATTTTGAGATCATGATTCTGTCAGCCGATTTTTAACAGACTTTGGGATATTTAGAAGACCTTCTGGCATCTGGCTAGTGAAAGAATTTAACTTAGCCATTCTTGTATTTTATAATTCAGTGTACCCTATTTCGTCATCACAGAAAACTCTAAAAAACTTACTGAAAGAATTCATCCTCGGGCGTAGTTATAGTGCCGTTTGAGATCAAACTGAAGTTTCCTGTAATCTGCAAAATCAGTAGGGTTCAGTATACAATAACATTCACAAACATAAACTTGTTCTGTGTATATTAAATCTAAATATAGTACCTCCGCGCATTTCTCAGTATTCCATGAATTGCCGCAAGTTTGCCAAGGCAGCGGCGAGCTGAAGGAATGGTAAATGTAGAGCACCGGGTATGACATAATTGACGCGAAGTATATCGTCGCTACTATGTTTAAAATTACCGTGGCGTACCCCGCTCCTGGCAACATAAAAGTAATAAATCTTAATACTTATAAAGTAAAATAATTCAGCTCTAAATCTGTACGGACTACAGGTAGAAATTTCTCTTTTACTAAATATATTATCATCAAAATGATGGGTATGAAAAAAACTCTAGCTAATGAATTTTCGGGGACTTATAAAATCTAAAACGCAACAGTGAAAAACTTTAAAGATAAGCCATGTTACAAAAGGGCCCAAGAGATGAATGTAGTAGGAGCTCCTGATATGAAATTGTACTCCTTGGATCACTGAACCAACAAAGTACAGGGAATACAATATTGTAAAATACTAAGTAACCTCACCTTTGAACAATGGATTTATATTGAACACCGATATGCATCCTGCACTTGCAAATTGTCCCAGAAACGTCTCTAAATAGACTAACGGTATTCCAAATATAAAGAGTGTCAGAAAATACGGGATCAGGAATGCACCTGAAATGTAAAAATAGCCGATTTAAATTTAAATCGTCGAAAAGGTTGAGTCAGATCAAATTTTGGCGAAAACTGAAATAAATATCAGAACTATTGAGAATGAAAGCCGGGATATTTCGGTAAACTTTTTGATATTTAAAAGTATTTATTTAGCAGTCTTTTGTAAACGAGCTTTTAGCTGTTGTATTCTATATTACTTAAGTATTTACTACCTCAAGCGACTCACTGGGTGCTCAATAAGCAATACGGAATCTCGTTTTGTGGTGATCCTTGCAAGAGATCTAATGTTCAGCTGTGGACTTCCAACAAACGAGGCAATGATATTAACGATTAACGATAATAATGCATTACTGCTATCATAATTATAGTTCGCTGAGATCATAATCTTATATTTGCAGCACTTACCACCTCCGTTCCTATAGCACAAATAAGGAAACCGCCAAATGTTTCCAATACCGACCGCGTAACCCAGACATGACAGCAGATATTCAATCTGGTTAGCCCAACGTTCGTGCGCGTCCCCTGCCATTTACGACCAACTACAACATGACCCTATCATTGTTTAAAGTGACCGATTGCTTAAATTGAGGATATGCCAATTTATTTATTTTTCTATTAACGACCCATATATTTTTATTTAAAAAGGAATCAATGTGTACTATACGGTATCAAGTTTATCAGAGTAATAGGACAGTAATGAAAATAATCGAGAAGAGTGTCTGCAGTCTCGAGCCACTTTTCTTTAACAAATATAAATAAAAAGAGGAATAGAACTCAAAATTACGATTTATTATTTCAAAGTTTCTATTCCGAATCCAAAGTGGCAAGTCAAGTTGTCGGGTATCGATTGTCTTGCGGATCCTGGATCAAATTCAGATTTTGCTTTTATCGGCTTGACTGCTTGCTGTGTGTACTGCAAAACCTGAAAATAATTTCATATTAATACATTTCTTTTCTGAAGTGTTTGAGATTGCAGGATTGCTCTAAGGAATGCTACATAGGTTTTTTTAAATTCCATTAAAAGTTAGCCTTTGGTGGCGATCTCACGTGATGTTAAGCGATGAGAGAGTATGATATTAATAGATGTGTCTGACGTTCAAAAATAGCGATATTAATTAAATTATTATTAGTATTGAGAGGCAGAGTCAAAGCAAAGGTAGTTAACGCATCTATTAGACCGATGCCGATCGACATTGAACGACGTGGACTGGTTGATGTAGTAACTTTGACTGATCAACAAATACCTACCAGTCAAATAATCATCGATGAATGATCTGCTATATCATCAATCGATCTTATATGAGTGAAGAATCGATAAGTATCGAGCAATAAAGCAGAATAATTTTGAAACAGATGTCGATCATCATTTCACCTCATTCTACTATTGATTGATGAGATCGAGTGATGTCGAACTCGGGGGGTGGTAATACTAGAAAGAAGTGAGTAGGTAGTTACACATGAATTGGTTGTGAAAATTCTGTGACTTTGTTTGTGTGTGAGGGCTATGGCAATAATTGAAAAGGATTATTGAGTTCACAACTATTTATTTTAATTTTACAACGCAGGACAGGCATTTTTGCAGAGAGACATAGAGTAGTGAATGGCACAGACATAAAATGTCACAGAGAAATTAATGAACATAGTTAATACAAACAGATGAATTGCTAACAACAACTTTTTGCGATATGGATTAATTCCATCACTGTGTAAGAGATTGCAAAGCATCGATCCTTAAACAGGCGTGCCAGATGGCAATCGCGTTTCACAGTAACTGACAAATTCAACAAAGCAGGCGTCTTGTGACAATCTATGCAAGGCATGAAATCATAATACCTGAAGGTACTTGTTGATTCAAAATTTGAGCGATGACTTCAACTGAGACATCATAATATTTTGGAAATAGAAAATAGTCAGTTGTTAGTGGTGAAATTTTTCGAAATCCAGAGATTGACAACAGGGACTGTGCTTGACGCGTAGACAGAGAAAATGGTTTGATGTTTTTATCATCAGCCATTAGGTACCTTAGGTAAGACACGACAGTCAAACGCTAACTTGCCATTGAATAAATAATACCTTGTTTTTATCCAATCCTGAGTTACTACGGGATTAAGAAAATCCTATATCCAGGCATCCGAAGTCGCGGGCCTCAAATATTATGAATGCTCGCGATTTCGTCCACGTGGATTGAGGTTTTTTGGTTCCCGCGTGAACTCTTTAATTATCCGAGATACAAAGTAGCCTATGTCCTTCCCCGGGATACCAAATTTCATCAAATCGGTTGAACTGAAGGGCCGTGAAAGCGTAGCAGAGAGACAGACAGACACACATTCGCATTTATAAAATTAGTATGGATACGTACAGAAAGATCACCATCTCCCCAGTGTATGGCTTCATCAGTGCCCAGCGAGTCGTCCCAATGGAAGTGTTGCGCCGATTGACTCCAGTCCGGTCGCCGGAGGGCACATTTGATTGTTGCCAGGGTCAGTCGTTGCTCTCCCGGCGGTTTTAGAGACTGGGTGCTTTTGGCGGGCTTGCTTGGTTTGCTGGTAATCGTCTATTGAAAATATTGAAAGAGGTCGTAATTATTGTGATGAAACAATTCACTTGTTTTTTCAGTATGTAATTTACAGAATTGATCACGCCCTGGGTTGGTTTTTAAAAACTTTATATTGCTTTTGTCTGGTCCGGAAAATACAGTACAAGCTTTGCCTCAATAAATTTAAACGACTGACCAATTTCTTCATCTGATTTTGACGAAATTGGGTACAGAGATAGGTAGTATCCCGGAGAAGGAAATTGGCAAGTTTTTACCCAGAAGAATTGCTGAGTTCTCAAGGGAATCAGAGGGCGCGAGCATCATCTAGTGGAAAATATATATTCACCATAGTGTACACAAATCGAACAGTAATAATGGAACGGAAGGTGTCCCTCAAAGCAGTGAGGTTCGGACAGAATATTCTGACAGTTGGCTCTTGGAAATTCATCACTCTGTTCCACTGCACTCGATTGCTTTCAAATATTGTGTAGTTAATTATTTCACGAGAGTTCTTCGGCTGCAAGTGATTGTAGATGTCCGAATCACGCGATGACGCTTCGGCATCTTAAATCAATGAAAAAAAAAATCAATTTCGTCTACAATACAGGATATTATCCATAAGTATATTGATTTCTCCAGGAAAATATAATTTCCCGCAAATAAAGATTATAAATGCCAACAAGTGTTATTTCAGTATGAAAGTATATATCCATACTAAAATTATAAATGCAAAGTGTGTCTGTCTGTTTGTCTGTCTGCTACGCTTTTACAGCCCATCTTTTCAACCGTTTTGATGGAATTTGATATAGAGGCAGGTGATAGAATCTCGGGGAAGGACATAGGCTACTTTACAAGTTTATATCCCGGAAAATTAAGGAGTTCCCGCGGTAGGTAATGAAACAACTCAATCCACGCAGACGAAGTCGCGGGCATCATTTAGTTTTTCCATAAATGGAAAAATAAATACGTATGGAAATGAATTCACCTTTAGAACTACGAGTACTTTCATTTGTTTTGTCGGTTTGTTTATGTAGACCGCTGAGTGTTAGAAAGCTCTGGCTATCGAACAGCTAAGGCAGGTTAAAAATGTCATGGCACAGTCATGTTTACGGTGGTACGAACCCTTGATATTGCGTATGCGTGAACGTATAGGTACTATTATATAATACTAGCAGATGACCGCGACTTCGTCCGCCTCAAATAAGTTTTTTAAATTCCCACGGGAACTCCCTAATTTTTCGGGTTAATATATAGCCTATGACACTCACAAATAATGTGGCTTTCTATTGATAGGTACCAGAAATTTCAAAATCGGTTCAGTAGATCCAGAGATTACCCCCTACAACGTCACAAACTCACAAACTATAACCTCTTTATAATATTAGTATAGATACTGTGCTACTGCTTGAAGAAAACCTACAAAAAGCGTTGGTTACTTACCAACAACTGCGTTGCTGCCAGCAAAGGATTGGTTAAAAAAGGAATTCGGCGATGGCCACCCGTCTTCAGGTGGTGGCAGCATTTCAACAAGGGACGCATTGTTACGATACATGAGGAACTTTCTCCTTGTAGAATCTATTAATGGCAGTTCTAACTCAACATGAAATGCCGTAACAGCTCCCTGTAATAAAATGTTTTAAATGGCGTCATTATTGGTTGAATTTCTTTGGACTAAAGGCGTGTTTTAGTTTCTGCAATGCATTTGACTATGTTCGTTCCCCTGTTCTTGCTTAACTCCTTGAATCCATTTTATAAGAAAAGAGAGACGGTTCAGATTTGTAGGTATGGGGCGTAGGGTCTTGTACAAGTAGAGAAATGATGGAAAATAAAATACTAGGCCAGTTTTAATTGGTCAAATCGCTCATTCGTTCTGGTACTATAACCATTGTTGAGTGCTTGATAGTTTTGGAACTAAGTATGCCTAGCTTCAATGGGAGTTTAATAGGTGGAGGATAAAATAGAGATGACAAAATTCAGCATATAATAAATGGGTTTGGGTACCTTTTCAGCTTTAGGCGGTTGCAGAGCACCCATAATTCTGATGACTGTGAAATTGAAATACACGGAGCGCAAGTCATCAGGATTGGGCTCAAAGCCAGCCTTCTGTCTATCCGTAGAGAGAACTTCCCGAGAGTCCAGCCACTGGAGACGAGGGAGGCGCATCAAAGTGGTACGCGCGTATGCTGTAGAAACCTGGTGTCATGAACACGGGAGCTTTTACATTGAACCCAAAAAAATACAAAGAGAAGGCAATTCTTGAAGTGTCAAAACTGAAATCGGGAGCAATCGCTCGAAGAGTCGCAAAGCTTCTTTGTGCAATAAGCGGGGCACATTGTTTGAAGAACCTTACATGAATGGCGGCCTCGCAATGGAATTATCGTACGTTGGGTTATCCCCCGTGGGATGGGGACGTGGGACGAAGAAAATAGTACAGGTCTTTAATTATAAGTTTTAAAGAATTAGCTTACAGCTATGCAGTAACCTATGGTTTCGCCTGAATCAGGGAAAATCTGCTGAAAATCTGCGCTGTGTGTGCATAAGGAATTATGCTGAGCATATAAAATGACCCTTTCAGGTTGCGCAACATATTACATCGCAATTCATTCCAGAATCTCTTCTGCTTAATTTTTTTAGTAAGTAGATGTAATGTACGTATAGAGTAAATACTCAAATCGTATAGGCACTATTATTTTCCTTTAAAGATGATATGTGATACAATTTGTTAATAAAGTTTCCAAAAAAGCAAAAATTACGTCTTCAAATGAGATATTATCCAAATATTGCGTTAGACATACAATTTTTTTAAATTTAAGTTTGTATGTCTTGCGCCATCTCTTAGCAACTGAGGAAATTAACATAGAATGTAGAGTTCGTACTGAGCACGGATTTCCCGCGAGTTGTAGAGCAACCAGACTCGGCAGTTCTGCTAGAGCCGCTAGTACTGCCTCCAGATCACAGATGTCGTTGTCCGATAGATCCAGGACGGAAATATTAAATGGTAGTCTAGAAAGATCGTTTGCACTTTCTGAAATTCAAGAAAAAAGTTATTCCGGTAAATTAATCTTCGTATTTAAGTGTATCTACAGAAACACCGGTATCGGGGTGATTCCAAATTTGTTTGTTTTTCCGTTACTACAACATTTTTTGAAGTGAAACTTCTTTAGATTTATTGAACAAACTCCAAACCATTATTCAGGAAATTCCGACTAAGTCCCAAATAAATCAAATGATGAGGCAAATGTTCAACAAATGACACGTTGTTAATGCGATTAGCCTTTAGCTCCAACATTCTTAATCCATCTGGAAGGATGCTTGCGTCTACGTCCGAAATAAAGTTACCGCAAAGATTCAAAGTAGCCAGATTTCGGTAATCCTTCAGTCCATTATCAAGTTCTGTCATCTAAAACAAACAATACTTTACAGATTTTGTGGATCGATTGATTTTATCGACCTAGCTGTTATACCTAATGATTATACAGTATACATTCTGTGGTTTTTTTAGCAATTTAAATAAAAATATCCGACGGAAATTAATAATGAAATTTTCTTTAAAAATTTAAATAGTTTTTATATAATTATCACAGTTTTCGGTATGGGAATATATTATAAGAAGGAGCAAAACTACATAAAATTTAGGAGGACCTCCTTTTGCAAGCGCAAAAATGCAAAGATAAATCGAAATATAAAGAAAACGTGCGTTTTTTTCACTTAGTGAAAACTTGATTAATAATAACAATCTACTTCTGATAAATAAGCGCTTTCAATTGATACTCTTGATAATAAAGCGCAAGTATGTTATATTATCCTGTACCTCCTCAGACAGTGTTATTAAGTATCGTCTGTCTAGAATCTAGATTGATAATATACATTGATGATGCACCTGGTTAGTTTTTATATTATTACCATTGGCCTTGACAATATCAAGAAGTTATTTGTTAGGCACTTTTCTAAAACATGCCTACCTCAGAGTCGGTCACCCTTAACACGGACACCATTTTTAAGTCCCTTTTCAGTACTTCCCGGTCGTCATGTTGTACAGCGCGTTTTATTAACCCAATCATATCGTCTGTCAAAGAGTTAACACTATTAAAGCAAATTTTTCCTTCATCATTTGAACACTTTTCATTATCCCAAATTGTCATTGGAAGAAGTGTTTCCCACTGTTGTTGCAAAGTGAATGTGGATTCCTCATCAAGAAATCCGTTTAAAATGCTCTTTTGAATCTTGTTTCGCAGTGCTTCGGTGAATGTCAATGCTGGAATATTTTCCTTCGTACATTTTCCCCTATGATAACGAGCAGCTTCTTCTATTAACGTCCAGTTAATGCCAGTTTCTATGCGCTCTTTAAAACCTTAAGATAATAATTATGATTATGTACTTAAGTGTTTGTAGGTATAGATTCAAGTAAAAGATCATTAAAATGTATTAACAATGGAGGATTAAAAACTAAAGAAATACAAAAGCAAAACATCCTTAATCATAAACTAACTAGCATGTGCCCGCGACTTCGTCCTCGTTTAATTTCCGCAGGAACTCCTAAATTTTCCGAGATAAAAAGTAGCTCTCCAGGCCCTCAATATATACCCAAGCAAAAAATCACGTCGATCCTTGCAACGTGATTGAAAGATAAACAAACACACTTTTGAATTTATAATATACCTAAGCTTATATATAAGTACCTATGATATTATTATTTAATACGAAAGGAACTATGTTTGTTTGTCTGTTTACTATCTTTTTAGGGCCCAACCGACCTGTAAACTTGTAGTTTCCACCCTAGCCCTTATTTCCGGAAAATTGAATAACCCAATCGTATACGTCCATGTATAAACTGCAGATTAATCACGGGTACCTACGTTGTTGTAAGTTGTACCTACCGTCTACAGCGTCGTCTGGAATATAATTTAGGCTGGCATCACTGATACTTTGCTTTAAAACTTGGGTTACAGGCTTTTTCGTAGATGTTGACTCTTTAGCATTTTTTGGTGGCATTTTTATAATACAAAAACGAAAAATAAACATTTACGTGTCCACCTGTTTGAATTTGTAGACATTTTTAACAGTCTTGTCAAAAAGTGCAGGGTAATACAAAAATAAAGTTAAGAAAAGAGGTTGTTGGTCATAGAGTTAATTCTTACTCTGAGTTGTTGATTAGGTATATGTGACCGATGTAGAGGAGGTGAAGAGGAGCTGAGGGTAGGCTAGACCATGGAGTTAGTATTATGAGCGTTGGTATACCTGCCATATACCTAAATTATAAATTATTACATATGTCATAGTTAAACAAAAAAAAAATACAGACGAATTGAGAACCTCCTCCTTTTTTTGAAGTCGGTATTATCCGTCTGTATTCTGTCTCATTGTAATCAATCTATACCTGCTAATAATCTAAATGCGAAAATTTGGTTAGATGGATGGATGTTTGTAACTCAATCACGCCAGAAAGGCTGAAGCATAGAAACAGTCGCGGGCATCAGCTTTAAAAGTCTGATATAAAATTTCCACAGAATGTTTCCCGCGTTTTTCATTCAACCTGTCGGTAAAGCAGTACGATACAATGTAACTATTTTGTAGGTCACCGATAGCAGGCGCTACAGTAGCGCAAAGTAATACAGCGTGTGGTAATTTGCGACATATGCTTATGTGTGCGTCGTATTTTAAAATGTGTTACTAATTTTACCGCGTTTACGTGGGTAATCCATTCATTTAAACAGCATTCGTGTCACGAGTGGTCGCATGTCGATACGGACGTTCGATTATTTTACGCTGTTGTTTTTGTAATTAAATAATTTGCGTTTGGCTATTTTCCGACCGTAAAGATGTGAGTGCTCGTGTGTCGTCAATTGACAATGACATTAGTGATCTGTGACGCGTGTGCGCGGGAAATTCGAAGTAGTTTTAATTTAATTCCGAAGAATGTAGACACCACCGTGTGTTGAGATATTTTTTGCATAGAATGCAATTGATACCCTGTGAGTTGTGAGTGATGTTGAGTGAAAGTCGTATCGAATGGACTCGTTGACATTGCCGAACTGTGCGTACGTTGTACGTAGCCTTGTTTAATTGGCAATATCCCATAAAAGCGAAGAATTCATCATACAATTACTTCCGGCATACATGTTTTTCTTGAAATATAATAATAAAGTGAAGAGGTAATTATCCAATTTTGGACGTCAACGAACTGTAGAAACTCTACAAATTTTATAATTTTAATAACTTGGTAGACAAGTTTTGTTGGTCATATTCGGAAATATTTGGTTGGTCAATAGTTAAGTGCTAATAATTTTACTACTTATCGTAGTTAGGTACATGTTAAGTAATACTGAAGACGTCTGAAAACTTCGCGCGATGCGGATGATTTGTTTGTGGTTTTACTATTATTATGACCAAGGAACTTTTTGCGATGAATGACGTAGCTGAAACTTCAACCAGGGCCGTCCCTATTTGAAGCCCTGGGCAGTGGGCATATTAGGATAATAGGGCCCCTAAGACTTTGACACAGGATTAAAGAGCAACAGGCATAAAGAGAAGATAAGAAAAATAATTTTAACAAAATCTCGAATCTAGAAATTTTCTAGATTTATTTAATTGTTATTTTACTGTACTGTTATTTTAAACAATGACTAAAAAAAAATAGTGGCGTACATTTACTTACGTACAGTTATAAATATAGCTAAAGATTTTAGGCTGACACTGTTTGATATGAAAATTGAGGATTTAAAAATAATACTACACAAGGTAACTCTAGCAGGTACCTATACATAAGACGGTATCACAGAAACGCTGCATTGAGAAAATGCATTGTGTACGAGTATTTTTTTCCTCATAAATTCTGTCCGTAGGAGTGACGTAGGCAGGTATTAAGTAGGTACTTTCCTGCTTAGCTACTTACGAACAGACTGGCGGAAAATACATAATCCATGCGAAAAGCGCAAACACAAATATATATTACAACTAGCAAACCCGGCGAACTCCGTTTCGCCACCAGATGGCTTACCCGCTAAAAAGACTTTCCCGCTTTTCTGTTGAATTTTTTCCTGAATTTTCTTTGCTATAAACCTCACGGAGCCCGAGACCTTTCCAACGAATGCAAAACCGTGGAAATCGGTTCGTGCGTTCTGGAGTTATAGCGTCAGGAAGGAAAACCCGACTTATTTTTATATAGTAGAGATAGCGATCTTCAAGTGTTGCGGGTTTGATGTGATTAAAACATAGAACTTTGAACTTTCGACGACCTCCGTGGCGCAGTGTGTAGCGCTGTTGCCTTAACGTGCGGAGGTCCCGGGTTCGATCCCCGGCAGGGTCAATTTGGGAATTCATTATTTCTGAATTTTTCCTGGTCTGGCCTGGTGGGAGGCTTCGGCCGTGGCTAGTTACCACCCTACCGGCAACTTGACGTGCCGCCAAGCGATTTAGCGTTCCGGTACGATGCCGTGTAGAAACCGAATAGGGGTATGGGTTTAATATAACTGCCATGCCCCTAACAGGTTAGCCCGCTACCATCTTAGACTGCATCATCACTCACCATCAGGTGAGATCGCAGTTAAGGGCTAACTTGTAGTGGATAAAAAAAAACCATGTCAACAAAAACTAAGTCATTCACGTAGTTAACAAAAACTGTGATTATAAAACTGGTTTTATCTCGAGAGATTGCATGTCGGACCGCCTTGCGAAAGGTCTTTCCGAATATGACCATTTGGACTTTGAACCGTACTCTGTCAATGGCTCTTCGTTTAGTTCAACGACACTTCAATGTATTAACTAATTCCGACTTTGAAATATATTTTTTGGTTTAAAACTTTATACCAAAGTGGGTACAATTATTTTGGATAAATTATGTCTATGTATAACGTGGTACAACATTATCGTAAGAGTGTAAGTATTTAGTTAATGCACTATTAATGGTCGTTTTAGTTTAGACCGGTTCTAAGCAATGCCGGTTGAAAGAAATACGTCCTATACCTAAGTATGAAATATTTCAAGACCCGTCGGCCGGCCCAGGCCCTAAATGTAATACCTATTGACTAGGTTAATATTGCGAGGCCGTAGGACGGCACCAGTCACGACCTATATCAAGCCTTTCTCATCACCATCAACCCAACGCCGGCCCACTACAAAGCACGGGTCCCCCCTCAAAATGAGAAGCGTATAGTCCTACGTCCACCACACTAGCCAAGTGTCGATTGGCAGACTTCACACATCTTTGAGATAATTATGGAGAACAGGCATACAGCTTTCCTCGCGACACCTTATAGCAGTATGCACATATTATAAACGTGCGTGATTGTGGATCGAACCGCGGACCTCCAACTATAAGGTCATCCGTAAAATATTCTAAATTTAACGTCGGGAACGCATCCAGTAACTATTACTTTAAACCGATATTTTTTACCCGTCACTAGTCATGCACAACTGACAGGTGCCACATATTCACAAAATAAATTCAAAGTCAATGCTATTATCAAAGCGGGTTCAGCAATATACCTACACTTTTTGAACCTCATTATTTGTTGAATTTAGTATGGGTGACAATTAATTATTTACTTTCGTTAAAGCTTTACTTTTAAAGCTTGGAGGGTTTCCAAATGCACTCTGGCCTGAGAAGAATCAAATAGAAAACTCAGCAAAATTATTGTAAGAAGTTTAATGAACACAATTTATTGTTTCGTCTACATTAATTATTACAATTATTGTGTACATGATATCCTGGTGAATTCTTCAGTCTTAAGTTGTCGCGGATATCCTTTACAAATGAAAACCAGTCAGTGTTATGGGTAGAGTAGCTATCGCTATAATTATAATTCTGGTTAGCCTTGCGAAATAATTTAGGAAAGAGCAAACAAAATACTTTATACTTGGTTGGATCTTTATCTATAAAGTATGGTATTTCCATATAAAGTAACATAAAAGATTTGGAGTTAGGGCATTGAAATATTTTCCATGAAGTGACCATTCCTTTCTGCCAAATTATGCACGTTCTTGTGTCGACTTTTTGAGTCTAAATACTTAGATTTATATATTTGCTATCATAATGTGTGATGACTTTATGAGTAAGGTCACCGCACATTAATTAATATTTAGTTTAAATAAGGTAATTAAATAAAACGTTAGCACAACCAATTCTAATAACCTAAGCTTTACCTACACTCCACACAAATCGATTTATCCTTGTACTTGAACCTCTAAATCTAGATTTTTTATCAGAAATCAAAAGCCTATCAAAAGTACTTACCTAGCTACATAAAATACGTCACGCCGTGTTTCTTATCGCAGGAGGAAATTGATTAAGACGACAACGAGTTTTTGTTATGTTGATAACTTTAGCAAACTGCGATCGTCAAAATTTAAGATTTAATAAAAAAAAAAAAAAGATACGCGCCGAATTGAGAACCTCCTCCTTTTTTGGAAGTCGGTTAAAAAAGTAAATTCAAATCTAATGTAAATTGAAGTAAGTACTTATCTAAGAAAGAACTAATCAGCATTGTTATTTTTACCTTTGAATTATTAACAGACCGACAGATTATTATAAGAATTTTCAATAAAAATCTTAGCTTAGTTTATCTAAATAACATAACTCACTTCAACATCATCGCATACCATCTTCAAATTGAAGCTTTGAGTTCAGTAAACTTCAGTCTGTTTGGTTTTTATAAAGACTTTTGACATTGTGCTTATTCAATTGAGATTAATTGTGCTAGTGAGACTATTTATAAATTATCGTTCATTCTCACACCAAAAAGAGCTAAGCTCTAGCTGTGAATCATATACTTAGCGTATCGTAGATAGCATTTTTGGGGTATCTTTAAACCAGTTCTTCGTTCGTCCTGGAGGGCAAGATACCTGGAAGAAGGGAACCTAGAAGATGAAAATACCGGAAAACTATGGAATAGTAGTAGTGCTCAACCTATTTAGCAGTGGGTCTATAAGTCTTCACGGTCGATGCGATGTTGCGAGTAAAAACCAATAACCAGTTCAAAGTTTATACCACAGAACATTGTACTGATGAGAGAACCTTTGTTACAGATAACGAAGATGTCGTTCACGATGAAAGAAGGTGGTTTCGGCGTGGGGGACTATGTCGCGTTCGGGGTCCTATGCGCTTCGTCCTGTGCTGGCGGGGTTTGGTACAGCGCTATAGGCTCGAGGAGTAAAGCCGTGGTGGACATCAAAGACTATTTGCTTGGCGGAAAGGCGATGTCTACTTTTCCTGTCGCCATGTCATTAATAGCGAGGTAATTATGGAGAAAGCTTGTTTCAATGATGTAACAGAGAGCGGGCTTCTGAACTGATCTGATCTGATCGTTCATTCATTCTTCCTTTTCAAATGTGCTAAGATAGCAGTTCAGCAGGGTTTGGTTTGATCGTACAACCTCTGTACAACCTCTGTACAAGTAGCTCTTGGAAGTGCCTAGCAGATTTCCAAGTTCCAAGGCAAATGAATATGAACTCGCGCTTTGAAAACTAGATCCGCATTGAATTTGCAGTTCTGGATTTGTGTGAAATACGAGATAATATTTTAGAGGTAGTGAGCTGGATGTTCACATTTTTATTGAAAGTTCTGGTTACAAGTTACCTACTACTACTATACTTATTTACTATTTAGCAATGTCATGATCTTCAAGCGATTATCCCGTGTGAGTTGCGTTACAATGCCGCAGCGTATTATCTCACACATAAGATAATTTGAAGTGCAGATCTATGATATTTAAAACAGATTATTAAGCTTTGCTTGTCTTTTTTAAGTCAATTGTAAGCATTATATAATATTCTATTACTAAGATTATAAATGCGAAAGTGCGTCTGTCTATCGGTCTGTTACGCTTTAACAGGGCAACTTTTCAACCAATTCCGACGAAATTTGATACAGAGATAGGTTGTATCCTAGGCAAGGACAAAGGCTACTTTTATCCCGGGAAATTGAAGAGTTTTCATGGGATTTAAAAAACCTTAATCCACGAAGTCGCGTGCATCATCGGTGCCCGACCTCATGTACGGGTTCGCGGGTTCGACCGCCTGGCACACACCTCCAACTGTTCGGTGTTGTGCGTTTTAAGAAATTAAATATCAAAACGGTGAAGGAAAACATCGCGAGGAAACCATTTAAATGCCCGAGACTTCTTCATCATTTTCTTGAAGATGTGTGAAGTCTGTCAATCCGCACTTAGTCAGTGTGGTGGACTAACTCTTCTTATTTTGAGATGAGACTCGCGATCAGTAGTGAGCCGGCAATGGGTTAATAAGAGAAAAGAGAGTATAGGTATGATATAGGTTAACCGGCGTCAGTAGAGTATCATTTATTCATCAAACACGAATCTAGAATTAATCTGGCTGTTATATCTTAGTGATAATAATAACTTTATAAAGCTGGTATTATAAATCCATTCATGTCAAAGCAATTACATAAGTCATGAAGCGCGCATGCAGATAATATAATATACTGCATTAATTAGTCATAATATCACAGCAGTCAGCACTGATTATAATTAGTTAAGACTGAATGAAGCCAGGAACGTGGTGGTTTTTTTTTAATTTGCTGATTTACCCCGGAAACAGATGCGCACGGGTTGCATTCCACCCATTCGCAAGTTGCCGGCTGATAAAATACATATAATAGCTACAATAAAAAAATAGTATTGTAAAAATGATAATAAGTCTATGAAAAATGTACACCGTCCAAGTTTCCTTGGTATGTAGCCTACTGGCACTATTGCCTCGCTAGATAGGCACGTTTAGAGTTATGGATAAATAAGCACCTGGACAGCTGTTCTTTGGTCGCCTGGCCTGTGGGAAAATGTACCTATATTATATTAGGTAAACAGTATATACCATTTCAACGAGATACCTACCGTAAACGTTGACGGATCACTTTCCGAGATTTTAATGACCTTTGACAGATAGGTACTTCTTAAAAAAAGTGTTACGACGTTGTCACAATAGAAACTCTTTGTCTACACATTTTATTGCTCCTAACTAAGTAGGCAATTTATGGTAGGTGCGTTAAAAATTAATGTAATCTAGATACATATTATTAATATTAATTTTAATTAATATTATCTAGATATTATTAATATTAATTTTTAATATCATCATTATCAACCCATGACCTCATAATGAGAACGGTTCTTCTCCCAGAATGAAATATTTTTAGACCATAGTCCACCATGCTAGCCAAGTGCGAATTGGCAGACTTAGACACAGAGAACTTTATGCAAAATTCTGCTTTCCTCACAATATTTTCTTTCACTGTTTTAGCAAAATATGATATTTAATTACTAATTAAAACCAGGCTAGCATACCAGGGGAACTAAACCTGGACCCCCGAATAGGAGGCCTACTATGCTATCGCCACTATTAGATTATTATCCGTAGTAGATAATCTTTTTTGATTAGCATTGAGAAAACAGTGTACCTACATAGAGATTAAGTCATTATGTGAAAATTTTAGAATGTAGATAAATTCCAGGTTGTTGTACCTAACCCTATTTGAGCATCCATACTAAAAATATAAATACGAATGTGTGTCAGTCTGCTACGCTTTCACGGCCAATCTGTTCAAGCGATTTTGATGAAATTTGATACAGCTATAGGTTGTATCCCGTGAGAATCAAAAAACCTGAATCCACGCGCACGAAGTCGCGGGCATTACATAAGTCGAGAAGAAGTGGGTACCTATTTTAGGATAATAATAAACCGTAAATGAATTATCAATTATTGAAATATTCATTCAATTCAGTTAGCGACAATAACTTGTAGTTTTACCTCATTCACATCTATTATTATTCAATATACCTACATCATATCATATACTATACTAATTACTAATCATACTATAATATTATAAATGCGAAAGTCACTTTGTTTGTTGGTTTGTTGGTTTGTCCTTCAATCACGCCGCAACGGAGCAACGGATTGACGTGATTTTTGGCATGGGTATAGTTGAGGACCTGGAGAGTGACATAGACTACTTTTTATCCCGGAAAATTAAGGAGTTCCCGCGGGAATAACAAAAAACTAAAACCACGCGGACGAAGTCGCGGGCATCAGCTAGTATTTTATAACACAAAATGGTGCCCGCGGCTTCGTCCGCGTGAATTTAGATTTTAAGTATCCCGCGGGGAAACCTATGATTTTTCAAGATAAATCAAAAAAATACCCTTTCCAGGTTGTTAGCTGTTTTTTTTTTTTTGTAGTATATGAATACTAGCAACTTTCGTCAAAATAGGTCAAGTGTGCTGTGTTAAATTAGTGTAACTGACACCTGGCAGATAAACTTTCGCATTCATAATGTTAGTATGGATTCTACTAAACTTTCGAAATAAGGACCCAAAGAAATTTCTACAACTTCAGTAACATCGAAGCCTATGAGTGCACTGGTGGTGAAAAATAAATGATTAATGATTTATTTATTTCACATAGGACAACTTGTGTCACATATGAAACGTTGTATTTGAATATGAATTTGAAATAAATCATTTATCATTTGGCATCAAATAAAAATTATGTTTAGAATATTATGTCCTCTTCTTCCGCAGTTATGTCTCGGGAGTAACGATTCTCGGGACGCCAGCAGAGATCTACAACTACGGCACGCAGTATTGGCTGGTGATCGTTGGAGTCACGTTAAGCTGTATAGTGGTGGCCACTGTATATCTACCAGTATTCTGCACTCTGAGGCTTTCGTCTTCGTATGAGGTAAGAAGAAAGGAGGAACACAAAATCCACTAGGGGCAAAAAAAATTGACTGATAAAGAGTCCGGCTAACTCACTTTTATTTGAAACCGCACACAGTCCTCTCCCTAACTTGTGTTTTCGCTCTTTATAACAAAATGTGTCTATAGCATGAGTGAAAAACGGTGGTAATTATAGCCTAATTGGTAAAGACGTCGGCCGTTAGGTCGTTGTATTTGGGGTTCGAACCTGGGGCCTTACTGTCAACGCTTAAAGCCATATTGTTTCATTAATGTTGACTTTCGTGTTTTAGAATTATAATCCTTATTTTAGGAACGTCAAGGTACCTGACATCAAACTGTCATTTTGAGTAATATTGCTTTTGTATTGCTTTAAGCGCTGACAGTATGGCCCCTGGGCGTCATCTCAGTAAGACTGCCGGCCGGTTTCTGAATTAAGCATTCAAGCAAAAACAGCAAGTTCCAACTCTCAAACCTAACACAATATCAATTCAGAAACAAAAATTTGCTTAATTAGTCCTTAAGTAGTCTTTGAGACAGACTCAACATGAAATTCTCAAAACAGAAACCGGCCGTGAAAGTTACTTTTTGTTGTTAAGTGCTGTAAGTCTGTCAATTTTTTTGTTAATCATGGAAATATTAATTTGTTTCAGTACCTTGAACTCCGATTTAATCGCCATGTCCGTGCAGTTGCATCAGTTTTGTTCCTTTTAGACGAGGTAAGCAATTCTTTATTTTCATTGAAATATTGTGAATTTGAGTGTTTTGCTTAGAACATATTATTTTTTAGTTTTATGCAGTTCCTACCTTGGCAAATGCAGATTGTCTTTCGTTTAGACCTGCCTAAAGACGGCTTACTAGGTATATTTGTGTACTAATTTTAAATTAAAAGAATACAATACCAAAGGGCTTTATAAATATTTTGATGTCGTGTTCTTAAAGAACAGTAGTGTAGTTAAAGGGCCAAAGACAGAACGGTGTTGTCAGGTCAAACGGTCAGCTACGTTACATGAACAGTTTGTATATTTTGTTACTTAATAAGTAATTCTTATCGGCATAAAACTGCATCGGTTGTACCTATTGTGTATGCGTTTGAATTGGATTTTCAGTTTGATTTAAATAATGTGTATACAAATGGGTTAATAAAACTACCTACAGTTATCTTCATCAATGGCTTCTTGAACCTTAGCTGAACTACTTATTTAAGTGCCTATTTCTGCTGTATACGGGCAATAAATTAAAAACTTCTACGCTAAGTTTGCTAAGTTTTCGCATACGAGAAACTAAAACTACTCATTACCTTACTAATTGAAATGCCTAAATTATCACCTTAAATGCAAAAAAACTGATCCGTGAGCCGGACCTACCTATGTCTGCCAACCCGAATGATATTGTTATACTAGCTGATGCCCGCTACTTCGTCCACGTTTTTTGGTTCCTGTGGGAATAGCCTTAGCATATGACTATTCCAGATTATAATCTATCCCTGTGTCAAATTTCATCCAGATCCGTTCAGCCGTTCTAGAGTTATACGTGTTCGAACAAACCCGACTTTGTTTTATATATGTTTATAATAGAGTGGACAGTGGTGACTGCCTCGTTGGTCTAGTGGTTAGCATGTTTGACTGCGGCTGACGAGGTCCCGGGTTCGAGTCCCGGGTCGGGCCATAATAAGTGTTGGGAGAATTTCTAGTCAGAAAATGACTAGAAATTCTCAGCACTAGCCCGGAGTAGGAAGTTGGCGGTGTTTCACCCCCGTGCCTCGGAGAGCACGTTAAGGCGTCGGTCCCGGTTATTATCACTAACATGATAATAGTCGTTAAAGCCCGCCAACCCGCATTGGAGCAGCGTGGTGGGTCTAAGCTCTAATTCCCTCTCTCCTAATGAGAGTGGAGGCCTGTGCCCAGCAGTGGGACGTTAATGGGCTGTAGTGGTGGTGGTGGTGGTGGACAGTGGATACTATAATATAATGGCAATAAAAAAGTATTTACTTAATCTAAAACAGTATTAGATACTTATTCATATAAAACCAAGTATAAAACCGATAAGCATTTTTGACTTTGGTAGAGTAAAACAATGTAAAGCCTCAGTTTTACGATATAGGTAAGTATCGTAAAACCGCGACAGAGCTAAGTAAAACCAACACGGACTTTGCTCTCTCGATGTCTGTTAGGAATGTAAACATCAATTGTGTGCCATGGACGAGCAAGATCGTATTATTACATGAGAAAATAGAATATTTTTCCATAAGTCTTTCTACAGAAACATTGTAATTGTAATAGAGCGCCAGTGTCATTGTTCTAAGTAGAAATAATTGTAACCTTTTTTAACTCGTTTTGTAATAAACTATTACTCGGTAATAATATTATGATACTTTTAACTGTGTAAGATTTCCTGCTAAATATACTCAGACAGGTAGGTAATACTCGTAGAATGCTTGGTGATGTAAACAAAAACTAAGTTGTGGAATTAAAATAAAAGCGAAAATGGCGCGATTATTTTTCATTGTTTCTGGTACTTGAATCCATACTAATATTATAAATGCGTTAGCGTGTCTGTCTGTCTGCTACGCTTTCAGGGCCCAACTACTCAACCGATTTTGATGAAATTCGGTACAGAGATAGGTTACATCCCGTGGAAGGACATAGGCTTTTTAGCCCGGAAAATTGAAGAGTTCCCGCGGAAATCAAAAAACATCAATCCACGCGGACGAAGTCGCGGGCATTATCTAGTTAACTATAAATGATAAACATAGCAAATAAGATCATCTGCAAAAGTGAGATTCGTTGGTTAGCATTATTACTGTTTGTCATTATATCTCATGAAACAGGAAGTATAATATCTGTCAATTTGACTCGTTTGATGTCATTCTGTTTAATCTGCGGATACGTCCACGCCATATGGAAAATTGTTAGTATAAATACGTTTGTTTTACTTTTAACGATGGTAATTCAGTCTCCTGCCGGCAGACTCAGCGGTTATTGAGTACTTTCTTGTTTAGATCGCATTTTAATTTAGAGCTTAACGATAGCAATCGTGGCCGGATCCAATGAATATTATCTTTAAGTTTAGCCAACTTTTATCTAATTACATGAAATCTCTCGTGGAACTTCCAAATGAGAGTACAAATATATTAAAAGTGTCTCATAAATATCTACTTCTGGATGGTCTCTTACACGTTGACAACGGGTTAGCGATGATATTTTAATGTTATATCTCTATTAATGTGGTTATGTTATATCTATGATAAATAGTTAACTTCTATCTCATTCTCATATATACATATCTTATATAAAATCGTTATCTAATCAACGCACAGCCTAAACCGCTGGGATTAGAAACTTGAAATTTTGACAATAGGTTTATTTTGTTACGTAGGCGCTCACTAAGGAAGGATTTTTCAAAAGTCCTAAGGGGGTGAAATAGGGGGTGAAAGTTTGTATGAAATAAAGAAATACATATTTCACAGTTTTTCAAAATTCCACCCCTAAAGGGGTAAAATAGGGGTTGAAAGTTTGTATGAAAGTCCTTCATTTCTCAAGATATTTTACAAGTTATATCAACGAAACTTGGTATTTTGGTTTTCGGTGAACAATAAAGAAGTACTTACGTGCGTCACAGTTTTTCAAAATTCCATCCCCAAAGGGGTAAAACAGGGGTTGGAAATTTGTATGAAAATCCTTCATTTCTTTAGTTATAGGCGTGAAACTTGGTATGTGAGCTACCGGTTAAAAATAAAGAAATACGTAGGTATTTCACAGTTTTTGGAAATTCTACCCCCAAAGGGGTGAAATAGAGAGTTTGTCCTTCAATCACGCCGCAACAGAGCAACGGGTATTTTGCACGGGTAGTTGAGGTCGCTAACTATGGGCCTCATAAGAAAGCTCAGGGTCACTCAGCGGGCGATGGAGAGAGCAATGCTCGGGGTTTCTTTGCGCGATCAAATCAGAAATGAGGAGATCCGCAGAAGAACTAAAGTAACCGACATTGCTCGACGTGTTGCGAAGCTGAAGTGGCAATGGGCGGGGCACATAGTTAGAAGAACCGATAGACGTTGCGGTCCCAAAGTGCTGGAGTGGCGACCACGCACGGGAAAGCGCAGCGTTGGCCGACCCCCTACTCGCTGGACAGACGACATCAGGAGAGTCGCAGGGAGCCGCTGGGTCCAGGCGGCGCAAGACCGAGGCGTGTGGAAATCCTTGCAAGAGGCCTATGTCCAGCAGTGGACGTCTATCGGTTGAGGATGATGATGATGATGATGAGTTGAGGACCTGGAGAGAGACGAAGGCTACTTTTTATCCTGGAAAATTAAGGAGTGTCTGTGGGAATTAAAAAAAACTTATACCACGCGAACGAAGTCGCGAGCATTCGCTAGTTTAATTATAATATTCTTCTGCAACTCTATTAAAAAATAAACTGACAGTTTTCGTACCAGAAGCTGTTTAAGGGTAATGATCTTTCGGTAAACTCGGTCGGCCTTTGAGAAAATGGTTTATATTGTCAATTAACCATCATAATTAATATAAGAACCAGTAAGTTGAGGTATAGGTACGTCATATGTTCAATATCAATGAACTTACTTAAACATGCATATCAAAAATTCGCGGAACCGGCAGGATTTGAACCTGCGTCTCTCTGGGAATCGCGCCCTGAGCGCCTTGACCACTAGGCCACGGTTCACTTACCTACCAGTGCCGAAATTTGAGATATGCATCTGTAATCCAGTCTTCTAACGCGACTGTTTATGCCATCCAGTAGCGATACATTGCAGTATCGAAACTACTTTCAAGGCCCATATTCGATGGAACTATGCTATGACACTGCAATGTATCGCTACTGGATGGCATAAACAGTCGCGTTAGAAGACTTTATTACAGATGCATATCTCAAATTTCGGCACTTGTAGGTAAGCGAACCGTGGCCTTGTGGTCAAGGCGCTCAGGGCGCGATTCCCAGAGAGACGCAGGTTCAAATCCTGCCGGTTCCGCGAATTTTTGATATGCATGTTTAAGTAAGTTTAGAAACTATCCTAGTGTGTGCAGCACTGTAATAAAATTATAAAATCAATGAACTTGCTGAGGTCAACTAAGGAAATCACTTGCGTGTAAACACGTGCACGCAGCAAGTGAATTTGTGCAAGATTTTCCGCTGGAAGGCAATTTGACTTCTGCAAGTTGTATTGCTAGTGGACTCTTGGCCTAGCTATCGAATCAATATTAACTGGTTAAATTTGTTACGGTATTCCGCATTGACAATAATATATTTATAGACTTTACAGTCTACATATAATTGCCGGCCAAGGATGGTCTCAAATCTGGACTTTACACATGCTACGAACTAAAGTGCGCGGGCGCAGTCAATTGAGTAATTTAAATTGCTAATGAAGGTAAATATTAAGACTATTAACTAACACGTCTTGTGAACAAAGACCATAGTACAAAGTCCATCGTGAAAAATAATACCCAGCTGTTTCATTGTGGATTGTTTCGCTTCGGGCGTCGTTTTAATTTATTGATCAAATCGGTTACAAAAATGGACTTTGTTGTTTAGTTAATCATATTCGGTCAATTCGGCTTTATTGCCGCAGAAAACATAAAAATATAAACAAAAAGAACAGAATAGTGCGCAATCTTGGGCGATCTTATCAGTAAAAGTGATGTCGTCCAAACAACCCATTAATTAAGAACCTTTATAAAATACTGTTTATATGTAAACGTTTTAGTAAACTATGTATAGCAAAATATTCTGCTCAATTTATTATTAAAATATGTTAATTCCTTGCGCACGCCCGAATTTTCATTAGTTTACGTATTGTCTATGAAGTATGAAGTATCCTAAAGTAGGTATATAGTTATTCCGTGAATTACAAGTGGTACTTACTTTATTGCGTAAACTTAATGACGTTTTTTGACGCCCTCCGTGGCGCAGTGTGTAGCGCTGTTGTTTTAACGTGCGGAGGTCCCGGGTTCGATCCCCGGCAGGGTCAATTTGGGAATTTATAGTTTCTGAATTTTCCCTGGTCTGGCCTGGTGGGAGGCTTCGGCCGTGGCTAGTTACCACCCTACCGGCAAAGACGTGCCGCCAAGCGATTTAGCGTTCCGGTACGATGCCGCGTAGAAACCGAATAGGTGTATGGGTTTAATATAACTGCCATGCCCCTAACAGGTTAGCCCGCTACCATCTTAGACTGCATCATCACTTACCATCAGGTGAGATCGCAGTCAAGGGCTAACTTGTAGCACAGAATAATAACTAGTAGGTACTTGCTTGTAGTGGATAAAAAAAAACGTAAGTTATAAAGCAATAATTTCCACGAGACAATTTTTTCAGGAAAATCCTAGGTAAAAATAGTTATTTGTTAAGTATACAAGAGTGAAAAGTTGTTTTTTAACCGCGTGCTCAATTTTGTTGACCGAGCAAGCGAAGGAGGTTCAAAAATTAGAATCCTGAGCGTCAGCGAGGGAATCAAAAGAGCACGAGGTGAAAAATCTTTTCACTTGAGTGCAACACGTAACTTTTCATCCCACCTCAGCGAGGAAATGACATGACGTGAAAGAAAATGGTGCGCGAAAAGCGAATTAAAAAAGTACACCAAGAAGGGTACGATGTAAGTTTTTAACAAATTAAAAAAGGTTGTATGGAAATTCGGCACCATAGAGGTAGAAGTAAATAGGTTTTAATGATGTTTTGAATTCACAAACTTCATAGACGAGTGATATTTACTAACGTGCACACGATGTTCTAAATTCAATTTACTTTATCCTCAAGAGGATAATAACGGCTTTTGCTTTCAGATATCGAAGATTAAAAATACTCATTCCGAGATGGTGGGATGAAAATAATATTATGTACGTCCAAGTGTTCAGATGAACAATGCAACGCCACGCGGCCACACAAGCATATAATTTAGTGCATAGCATTTTAAAATCCAATCCATTTTCCAAAAAATCTATTCATAGAAATAATTTTACTCTATTTCAGGTATTGTTCCTGCCTATGGTTGTATATGTTCCTGCACTAGCATTTAATCAATGTAAGTTAAATTTCTACTTTGGCAGCAAAAAAGAATATAGGTATACACATGACTTTTTTTCCACATATCTGCCATAATTTGATTTTATATTTTCAGTAACGGGATTTAATGTTTTCGCTGTGGGTGGTGTTATGGTTGCGATATGCGGACTGTATACAGTGTTAGTGAGTATTTTTTTTATAGTGTTCATTACACCATACATACTTACTTATCCGTATTTTGTGTTTATATTTTATAATGAGCTATATATAGTATAATTACTACATCAAAAATATACCCAGTCTTAAAAATTCACGCTTTCAGTACGTTTTAGTAGTACGTATAGGTATGAACTATTCCAAATTAATACCTTAACCCATTTCCGAGAAAAATAATGGCTTTTTGCATCCAATCGATGCCAGCCACCCGCCGGATATCATCGCTCCTGCTCCACCTTGCTGGGGGGCGCCCTACGCTCCGTTTACCAAGACGCGGTCTCCACTCGAGGACCTTTCGACTCCAACGTCCATCGGTCCTCCGACAAACGTGACCAGCCCACTGCCACTACAGCGTGCCAGCCCTAAGAGCTATAAATAAAAAAATAAAAAAAAGATCATTTATTTCGACCATAAAGATCATAAATTTTGTTAGTAAGATATAAGAACACACACACAATAACCTAATATTAGTAAACCTAAAACTACCTAATCCTAAATTCGATCACATTATCAGTCAGATTATCCTTTTCCGTGACTTCGTCCGTGTGAAATAGGTTTTTTTTTATTCCCACGAGAACTACGTCACCACATAGCCTATGTCACTATTCAGGTGACAATTATACCCATTCGAAAAATCACGTCGATCCGTTGCTCTGTTGCGGCGTGCTTGAAGGACAAACCAACAAACAAACACAGTTTCGCATTTATAATATTACTAGCAAATGTCCGCGACTCGTGAAATAACTTTTTTAAATTCCCACGGAAACTCCCTAATTTTTCTGGTTAATATACTCACAAATAATGTGGCTTTCTATTGGTACAGAATTTTCAAAATCGGTTCATTAGATCCAAAGATTGCCCCCTACAACTTCCCAAACTCACAAACTTTCTGTAAAATATTAGTACAGATTTAGTATGATTAATTATGTATAGAATTGAATACCAATTTATGTTGTTTCTCAGGGTGGCCTCCGCGCCGTGGTGTGGACGGACTCGGTGCAGACGGGTGTGATGTTCATAGGAGTTATGTTGGTGGCAGCGGCTGGCACTCTTGCCGTAGGAGGTGTAGACTCTGTCCTGGGTATTGCGAGGGAATCCGGCCGACTCGAACTGTCTAAGTGAGACTCCCTTTACTTCTTCTTTATCATTTTCTTTCGTTTAATATTAAACTCAAAAAAGCTCCAACAATGTAAGCACCGTCTTGAATTTCGCAGTTTTAAAATTTACCTACCTTACTTTTAGGACAGTAAGATTTTCTTATTTTTCGAAAGTCAGATCGGCATAGCACAATAATAAAGAAATAAATAATTTATACACAATTAATAAATAAAGTCTACAAAACATAAAACAACAACAATCTAGCATTGAACAATAAATTAATGATACAAATGTCGTAAAAAATAACGTACTTATAATATAATAGGTATGTATGTACCTATTACATTTAACTTTGTATTGAGTTACATGATCAAGGACTGTGATCGAAATGATTAGAACTATAGTTATTCTGAGTTTGTAAAGAATTTCTCATTGAACTCAGCATGTGAAAAAATTCAATACCCTAAATTGAAATTAGGCTAATCAAAAAGCGTGAGTTTTTATTTTGTGCGCTCTTATCCCCAATGACCTTTGCTTTTGTGTCGAAAGATGATCAAAATAGAATACTACAATGTTTGTATGTACCTACTTTAAATACAAATACGCATATTTATTACTCCTCTCGATGCCACATGCCTAAACATAATACCTACTTTCAGGTAGTACATACTATTGATGGATTTATTTAAAGCAAGTTCAATTGTCAAAGATTACGTGAATTTCAATGAAATCATTGAAATTTATGTGTATTACGATTGTAGCTCGTATAATTTAGATTTGAGAGCCGTTTCAGAGCTATCATGATGATGTTTGTATCCTTGACTAAATAGTAGCATATTGGAGACAAACGATTTTGCGTGTAACGTTAACCTTTATTAACGTGTATTGGTGATAACTAAGATGAATGGACGTATTAATTAATGGACTGAATTTAGGAGTCTATAATGTTTCATTAAAAAAATGTGTAGCCATTTTTCTACAAAACTGATTACCAACTGAAACTTCAATAAATGCGCGTAAATCCATAATGTGGGATTTGAATTGACGCCCTATAAGATTTAAGTCTACCCTCAGAATTGAGTTCAGTTTGTGGGGGAGATTTATTAGGCTTTAATTGGATTAGTCATATATTACCTACGTGAGCTTTGACGTAAGTATATTTTTTTATTTTCTAAAGCCTTAAAATTCACAGTTGGAGCTTTTCACCGTACGAGCGTCAGACGGGATGGGGTTCTGTTGTTGGAGGGTTCCTGTATTGGACGTGTTTTAACTCGGTCAACCAGACGATGGTCCAGCGATACATTGCTCTTCCTTCTAAAAGAAAAGCTATTACGTGAGTAGAATATTCTCGTTCACTCGTTTACGGCATACTGTAGTAGTTTGCTAAGTACAATTTGAAGATAGTTTAAAATGCTATGCATAATCCATACATATAATATCTACTAATAACGTATAACATCTTATCACAGTCTAAGGAGATAGATATATGTTCTTAACTTACGTGACGCTATTCTAATCAATCAAATCAAATAAATATTATAAATGCGAAAGTTTGGATAGATGGATGTATGGATGGATGTATGGATGGATGTATGGATGGATGTATGGATGGATGTATGGATGGATGTTTGTTACTCAATCACGCCCGAACGGCTGAACGGATCTGGATGAAATTTGGCACAGAGATAGATTATAGTCTGAAATAACACCTAGGCTACTTTTTATCCCGGAAAACTAAGGAGTTCCCGCGGGAATCAAAAAACCTCAATCCACGCGGACGTAGTCGGGGACACCAGATAGTAGTATTATAAATACGAAAGTGTGTCTGTTCGTCTGTCTGTCTGCCTGCATGCTTCGCGTTCAACCAATTTTGACGAAGTTTGGAACCGAGGTTGCATGCCGGAGGATTCTTTTATCCAAATTTAATTTTACTTTGTCCCAAAACATTGAAGAGTTCCCGAGGGATCGAAAAAACCTTAATCCACGCGGTCGAAGGCTCGGGCACCATTTGGTAAATGAATATTATTGAATATGCTTCTTTTATGTGTTCTAGCAAATTGTAGCATATTTTTTTTATATTCCTAGTCTCTCTCTCCCTAATACCTAGTTCCCCTCCATTAATCACATTATGGTATTAGTTTTCTTGGGATAATGCAGTGGGTTCCACACTCGACTAAGAGAAGAGTTTTTCATTTCTTAGGTTTGTACCGATTATTATCATATATTAGTGATAATAACCGGGACCGATGGCTTAACGTGCTTTTCGAGGCACAGAGGAAACGAAAAGATCAAATTTGAGCCTCCAAATTCGGTCACCCATCGTATCACCGTCTTGGGTCAGCGTTGCTTTACATTCGACTCATATGCGTTGTCACAACGTCTCGTCCATTAAGTCCTAGTATTCCTAGTGGCCTCGTTGGTCTAGTGGTGAGCATAGTCGACTGCGGATCACGAGGTCCTGGGTTCGATTCCCGGTCGGGCATAAAAGTTAGGTATTGGGTTTTTCAATTAAGAAATTCTCAGTGCCAGCCCGGAGTTGGAAGTTGGCGGTGTTTCACCCCCGTGCCTCGGAGAGCACGTTAAGCCGTCGGTCCCGGCTATTATCACTAACATGATAGTAGTCGTTAAAGCCCGCCAACCCGCATTGGAGCAGCGTGGTGGGTCTAAGCTCTAATTCCCGCTCTCTGAGAGTGGAGGCCTGTGCCCAGCAGTTTGATGTTAATAGGCTGTAGTGATGATGATGATGATGGTGATTACTAGTAAGAGAGTATGATAAAATCATTACAGTGCGCTGGCCATATTCTGCATCGGTGCCATCCTGGCGATTTCCCTCTGCGTATGGTGTGGTCTGACCGCGTGGGGTGCCTGGGTGCTGGGGGGCTGCGACCCTGGGGGCGTGCCACTCGTGGACGACCGTCTGCTGCCCGCATTCGTCACCTACGTGGCCAAAGTACAGCACCTGCCGGGTCTCGCTGGAGTGTTCCTTGCTGGAGTATTTGGCGCAGGACTAAGGTAAAGGTATTCATGTTAAATATACTTAACCTCCTAGGTATATATCAGTAGACTATTTTGTCACATCATTATCTGTCAGTATCTGATGTTATTTTTTTCATGACAAGACAATTTATGAGCAGAAATCTTTTGGCATATTAAAATTCAAGAATTTGAACTAAAATTGGAACTTAAAAAATTATAATATTTAAAAACCAATTTAGGTATGTTTGATTGCAGAAATGAAGTCAGATATTATCCTGGGTATAGACTACGATTGCCATATTGATGTATAGTTTGCTATAAAGATAGGAGTGATAGTCACAAATGTATCATCTTGCGATTTTTTCAGTTCCCTGTCAGCGGTATTAAACGCTTGCGCATTGGTAGCGGTGGAAGACATTATGCGCGGATGGTTGCGACTGCGGCTGAAGCCCATGACAGAAGGCATCATAGCGCGATCCGTCACAGCTGCCTTGGCTGTGATCTCAGTGGTTATGCTGGTTGTTATTGAAAAACTTGGAGGTGTCCTTGGTGAGAATTTTCCTTTATTTGATACGATTTTTTAACTATAATGACTGTCTGGTGACTTTTCTCCAAAGTTTTGAATGTTCTGTGTGTTTCTTTCGTATCTACGTATCATACTTCATACTAATATTATAAATGCAAAAGTGTGTTTGTTTATTTGTTAGTTTGTTGGTATATTGGTTTGTCCTTCAAACGCAACGGAGCAACGAAACAACGAGTTGTTTTTTCATGGGTATAGTTGAGGACCTGAAGAGTGACATAGGCTACTTTTTATCCCGGAAATTTAAGGAGTTCCCATGGGAATCAAAAAAACATGACAGCTATTGCACTGCGTTGTAAGTCACGTCAGCCAAACGCAACATGACGTCGACAAACGTCAGTCTATTACGCCGAGCTACGCCGAGTTCTGTAAAGCAGGTTTTAGGGCTTGCCCTTTTAGCTTGAGATTGAGCTTTGATTGATTTTCAACCATTCCAACATGCACGGTAGCCACTTGACTCTTCTGGATATTGAGTACCTACTTAGGACTGCTTAAAGTTGACTTTCGTTAAACCGTATGTCGTGGCGTTAGACCTTCTTCGTTGGTTCCTAGCATTATCTCGTTTATAGCTGCGTATTCTGATCTTTTAAAATTGTGATACTTCAAAAACTGGTCTAAATAAAATCTTTCTAAATAAGGTGTGGCAACTGCCCTATCGGCGATTGCCGCGAGTGCCACCTGCGGCATCTTCACCCTGGGGATGGCATGTTGGTGGGTGGGGCCACGGGGCGCCATCGCAGGGGCCATAGCGGGTGCCCTGTTAGCTGGTACTGTATCTATGGGTACACAGGCTGCCGCCGCCGCCGGTCTGCGAGCTCCTCCGCTTAACATGACCATGGAGTGCGCTCAGAACTCCACATTTGTTCCTAGTGATTTTGTAAGTATACTTTGCTGCTTAATTGTTTCTTCACAAGACCGGTACATTCTTAAACACATATAGCTACGTGCTTCCTGCAAAATGACAGAAAAATAATGAAAATTAAAATGAAAAATTATTAATTAATTATCAAATGGTTGTGGTCGAGGCTCTATTAAGTATAAGAATAACTGTGTTAGAAGACTTATAAATGATATTTCCATTATGCATAAGCCAAAGGTTTTAAGGGAATTCCATCTAGATTCTATGTCCTCATAATTTGTGGTAGATCAGTGCTATTAGAATAATGACAGGCGTTATTACAAAATTACTAATTTGATTTTTAATAAATAATTAATATTGTGATTTGGTCATAGCTGTAAGTTGCTAGTCTTTTACGAACTTGCTTCGCCTCTCTCACTACTCTTCATATTATGACCCATAGAATCTACCACTTGCAGTCTCCACCCATAGTATCGGTTCACAAAAGTATACCTACACTTTGGTGGTCTAATATATTGTGTTTATCATTTTTCAACCGACTTCAAAAAAAGGAGGAGGTTCTCAATTCGACTGTATTTTTTTTTTTTTTTAAGTTTGTTACCTCAGAACTTTTGACTGGGTGGACCGATTTGGATGATTCTTTTTTTTATTTGAAAGAGCATACTTTCCATGTGGTCCCATATAAATTTTATCGAAATCGGTCGAGCGGTTTTCAAAATATCAACAATAAAATAAGTACTTTGTATAGCGTGTGCTTGTTGTTGTAAAGTTGGCGCGGGAATTTGAAGTCGGTTGTTTAAAAAGTATTTTTTATATTAAATTATGTCTTTTGTTCTGCAGGATCCAAACACAATATTCCCCCTCTTCAGAGTCTCCTACCACTGGATTGCACCACTTGGTCTGTTAGCAACATTAACGGTTGGCGCTATAGTCGGATGGTTCTTTGACAAAAGAGATGAAACTAAGATGGATGCAGAACTATTCACTCCGATTGTATGGAGGCTGTTGCCTGCAGAAGCCCATAACAACTGCGGGATGGTCAGAAGAAGTGTTAATACTAAAACAGTTGACTCGCCTACCGCACCCTGCGCCCCGCTAATTCTTGGCCAATCTTCGGATAAGGTGAGAATTCTAGAATACTTATCCCTACTTTTTATAATATATAAAGGTGAATGTAAGTTTGTTTGTTACGCTTTCACGCGAAAACTACTCAACCGATCATCATGAAACTTTGTACACATATTCTTGGAGGTATTAGAAGTAACAAAGGATACTTTTTATCCCAGAAAGTTCAAAGGTTCCCGTGGAAATCAAAAAATTTATCTTGTCAACCGATTTTAATAAAATTTGGTACAGGGCTAGGTTGTATCCCGGGGAAGGAAAAAGGACCGAAGGAACCGGACGGGGGAAGGGAATAGGACCGAGGGAACTGAAAAACCTCAATCCACGCGGACGAAGTCGCGGGTGTTAGCTAGTTGTTTTTTATATAATCTGTGTTCAATTGCGATGAATTTTACCAAAGCTGATAGGCTGTAAGGATCTTTAAGGTGTGTTTGTATATATATTTTATCGACGTTATCGACGTCGTCGTCTTGACCGATAGTCGGCCACGGCTGGATGGAGGGTCTCTTGCATGGATCTCCACGGGACACGGCCTTGTGATGCCTACTTGCAGCGGCTCTCAGCTGGCTGCTACTCTCTTAATATATATTTCATGGATATTCACAATTCAGTAGGCGCATTATTAATTGTGAGAAATACCTACATACTAAGTGGGAAAATTAGAAATTGAATGAGACTAGGTACTTAGGTACACAATTTTTGGAGCATAAATATTAAATACTAGATGATGCCCGCGACTTCATCCGCGTGGATTGTTTTTTTTATTCCCGCGGGAACTCTTAAATTTTGAGGGATAAAAAGTATCATATGTCCTTCCCCGGGATGTAACCTGTTACCTGTCTATGTACCAAAATTCATCAAAATCGGTTGAGTAGTTGAGCCGTGAAAGCGTAGCAGACAAACAGACATACAGACAGGCGGGCTGACAGACACATTTTCGCATTTTTATTATAAGTATGGCAAGTAGGCTTCCTGCAAAATGACGGAAAAGTTATGAAAATTTAAATTAAAAATGATTTATTTTCAAAAAAAAAGATTGTGGCTGGGGCCTGTTAAGCATATAAGAATATTATATCTGTGTTAGAAGATCTATAAGTAAATGATATTTCCATTATGCATAAGCTAAATTGCCTTCTAGATTTTATGATACTAACTTTCTATAACTTTAATAATAATAACTTTCTATATTGCAGATTGAAATGAACGGCGAGATGAGTAGGTGATACGGCATAAAATATTAACTTTTTTAAGGATAAATTCGAATTTAGACATAATGAATTAATTGTTTATTAAATCGTTTGTGCGAAATGTACTAGTATTGGTCTAATCAGTATCTTTTATGTACTTAAGTTGTCGTGTGGTTTGATGTTATACATTTATAATTTGTTTCCTGTATTAAATGTAAATATTATTCATAGTATAATATTATTCCATATTAAGTATACTAGCTGATGCCCGCGACTACGTCCGCGTGGATTGAGTTTTTTAGGGTTCCGTAGCCAAATTTGGCAAAAACGGAACCCTTATAGATTCGTCATGTCTGTCTGTCTGTCTGTCTGTCTGTCTGTCTGTCTGTCTGTCTGTCTGTCCGTCCGTATGTCACAGCCACTTTTTTCTGAAACTATAAGAGCTATACTGTTGAAACTTGGTAAGTAGATGTATACTGTAAACCGCATTAAGATTTTCTTACAAAAATAGAAAAAAAACAATAAATTTTGGGGGTTCCCCATACTTAGAACTGAAACTCAAAAATTTTTTTTTCATCTAACCCATTGGTGTGGGGTATCTTTGGATAGGTCTTTAAAAATGATATTGAGGTTTGTAATATCATTTTTTTCTAAACTGAATAGTTTGCGCGAGAGACACTTTCAAAGTGGTAAAATGTGTGTCCCCCTCCGTAACTTCTAAAATAAGAGAATGATAAAACTAAAAAAAATATATGTTGTACATTACCATGCAAACTTCCACCGAAAATTGGTTTGAACGAGATCTAGTAAGTAGTTTTTTTTTAATACGTCATAAATCGTAAACCGCAATTTACCTTTCATTCAATCAACTCAAATATTAAAAAAAAACATTTAATTTAAAACTTACTACAGGTTTGTACGGAACCCTCGGTGCGCGAGTCCGACTCGCACTTGGCTGGTTTTATTTTGGTTCCCGCGGGAATTTTCCGTGATAAAAAGTAGCCTATGTGCTATTCCAGACTATAATCTATCACTGTGCCAAATTTCAGCCAGATCCGTTCAGCCGTTGGCGCGTGATTAGTAACAAACATCCATCCATCCGTCCATCCATCCATCCATCCATCCATACATCCATCCAAACTTTCGCATTTATAATATTAGTAAGATTTTATATTACGTAAGTTATATTTACATTATTTACTATGTAGTATTGTCATTCCTGTATAGGATAGTAGAATTTAATGAACCAGCTTGGTGGACCAATTGTTTTTGTATGATATGTCAATGTTGGAAGGTTTGGTTATACCTACATGTTGAGAGTAATTTTTTAACGCTCTAAAATAATTTGCTATCATGAAAATTGATTACGCGGTACTATACCTATTAGTTTACCATAGTTTTAGCAATTAGGTACAAAATTGAATATTTTCGAATATTTTGCATGTTTGTGAACTAAGTACCTGAAGCCATTGTACGAGTATGAGTAGGTAGTTAAATGAAAGGAAATAATGTTTTCTCAGATATTTATTGTATTCTGATATCGTAATATTGTAATTACGGAATATTGTACATACGGAATATTGTACGGTATTTCTTAAATAGTTTATTTAATTAATTGTTAAATAAAGTTGACGTTCAGCATAAACTTCTTGGTTCTAAACTTATTTTATTTTTTCTACTAACCTCTGACCTGAGTATCTAGATCCAAATGACAATTGAAAAAGGACATAAGTACATAACTGTTAAGTAAATAAAAATTCTTTTATATATTCTATTATATTATATATAAATTTTTTTATGGGACCACCTCGAGAGCTTCCACTAACGACTGATAGAAAAAACGACATACATTTAAAAAAAAAATACGCGCCGAATTGAGAACCTCCTCCTTTTTTGGAAGTCGGTTAAAAAAGGGCCTAACAGTTAGCACTGTTAACACAGTGCTAACACGAGACATGGATAGCCGTGATTTTTTGCATGGCTATAGTTGAGGACCTGGAGAGTGTCATAAGCTATTTTTATCCCGGAAAATTTTGGAGTTCTCGCGGGTATTTAAAAAAATGTGAAAGGACCCATGTGAAAGGAGCTTTACTCGTAATAGGTATTCGGCAAGCGTGCGACAATTCCGTCGCCCAACTTTTAGAAGTTGTAAAATTGGTACGGCGCGGGAAGGCGTAAATACAGGTGGTAGCTACAGTCAGCGGGGCGCGTGATTTTTATTCGACGCGCTATTAAACGTTGTCTTAAATATAGGTACATGTATAGGTCCCGCTATCTGCTAGCATCTTGGACGAATAGCTAGTGTCTCTCTCTGCGTCGTATTCCTCATTACCATAGATTAATTATAAACCAAGTATAGATTGCTAACTCCCATATAAAAATTTTTCTAGGTTAATACTATCGATAGGTGGCGCTACCAGGCTCGCTCGACAAATGATTATAGTAAAATCGGTGAAATATCGTATTTTCTTGGTTCAGTTTGTATTAATTATTTATATAAAATGATCAAAATACAAAAATTTGATAAAATCACGTAAGCAAATAGCAAATTTACATTAAATTAATTTTAACAAAATTAACTTGCAGAAGTAATTCGATTTGAAACAAGTTCCGTGTGTTCTTATGTTATAATCAGCTAGTTGACCATGCAGTTATGCTGCATTCCTATAGATGGCGTCACAAACTGACGATACACTAAAATAATTTTTTCCTCTTGTTTTGGTGCCGGCCAAAGACGATATACTTATAAACCAGGTTGGTGCTTGGTATTATAATTAACTAGCTGATGCCCGCGACTTCGTATGCGTGGATCGAGGTTTTGTTGTTCCCGCGGGAACTCTTTAATTTTCCGGGATTAAAAGTAGCCTATGTGCTACCTATTCAAGACTATAATCTATTTCTGTGCCAAATTTCAGCCAGATACGTTATGCTGTTGGGGCGTGATTGAGTAACAAACATCCATACATCCATACATCCATCCAAACTTTCGCATTTATAATATTAGTAAGAGTAAGATCTATGGTGCCGGCTCAGTGAATTGTGCGTTTCTTGTGTTTTTAGGGTTCCGTACCTCAAAAGGAAAATTCATATCAATCAGGTCTACGGTCCCTTAGAGCTGTGAAAAAATCAAACTTAAAAGCCTACACAATCAAAAGATACAGCCGTTTATGCTGCAAATTTTCGATTTTTCTTGCACTCGCGAGGGAATCAAAACCTACAGGGTACTTCCCGTGAACTTAGAATCTTGAAACTTGGTACGAAGCAACGTCTTATAACAAAGATATATAGGAAGAATTGCGAAAAGCATAAATTTTTAGTTATATCATTTAATTAAAATATTTTTAATAATTAGGGTTCCGTACCTCAAAAGGAAAAAACTGAACCCTAGGATCACTTTGTTGTCCGTCCGTCTGTGTGTCCAGACCCTTTTTCTCAGGAACACATGGAGGTAGGTACCAAGCTGGAATTCATATCAAATACCTACTCAGGTCTACTGTCCCTTGGAGCTGTGAAAAAATCAAACTTCTAAGCTAACACAATCAAAAGATCTACAGCCGTTTTTGCTTTGCCGTCTTTCTACACGTGCAGTCTGTGTATAGACTATACGCAGCGGACCTACAATGCTCTGCGTGTTCAATATAACAATGTGCTGAGGGCGGTGCTGAGGAGGCCTCGACACTGCAGCGCGTCGGCCATGTTCGCGGACGCTCGCGTGGATGATTTCTACGCGATCGTGCGCAAGCGTGCTGCGTCTATGATGTGCAGGCTAGTGAGCAGCACCAACACCCTCCTCAGTACGTTGGCTACTAAGCTGGACAGCCCTCTCTGGAGGCGCTGGAATGGTGCACACATTCTCATGAGGAGGCCTCAAAGAGACCTGTAAATGTGTCGAGGCTTAGGTTTGAGAGTAGGGTAGGTTAGTTGAGGTATTTTATGTTGTTTTTTTACTAACATAGGTTAAGTGATTGTTACTAACAAGTTATGGGTGTTGAAGCCTGAAATAAAAAGTTATTATTATTATTATTATTTGCTGCAAATTTCGACACTCGCAAGGGAATCAAATCCTACAGGGCACTTCACGTGAACCCAGAATCTTGAAATTTGGTACGAAGCAACGTCTTATAGCAAAGATAAAGGAAAAATTGCGAAAAGCATAAATTTTTAGTTACATCCATACTTCCATACTATATCCATACTCCATACTATAATATTATAGATGCGAAAGTGTGTCTGTCTGTCTGTCTGTCTATCTGTCTGTCTGTCTGCTACGCTTTCACGGCCCATCTGTTCAACCGATTTGGATGAAATTTGGTACAGAGATAGGTTACATCCCGGGGAAGGACATAGGCTTCCGCGTTCAAGAGTTCCCGCTGGAATAAAAAAAAACATCAATCCACGCGGACGAAGTCGCGGGCATCATCTAGTCATATAAGAAAAAAAATATTTTTAATAATTTTAAACTTACTTCCCCTTTCCGCATCAACGCGTAGAGGTATTAAATTGAAATTAAAATATTAGATAAGTTGAATAAAAATACTATAACTTTTACTTATAGGATATACCTACATGTTTGTACGGAACCCTCGGCGCGCGAGTCCGACTCGCACTTAACCGGTTTTTTTTTTGTTTGTGACCGTGATAAGACTAATGGACTCCGAGATCCTGCTACTTAACTGCTGACCTACGCTTGTTCTGGACTCTGAGATTCTGCTGCTATACGATTAATCTTTGAGGTTAAGTTTGGCAATTGTTAGGTATTCTTTAGCCATTTAGCTAATAATAATATATTTATCGACATGCAGGGTTCCGAAATATGTAAATCCATATCCATACTAATATTATAAATGCGAAAGTGTGTCTGTCTGTCTGTCCGTCTGTCTGTCTGTGTCTGTCTGTCTGTCTGTCTGCTACGCTTTCACGGCCCATCTATTCAACCGATTTTGATGAAATTTGGTACAGGGATAGATTGTATCCCGCGGAAGGACATAGGCTACTTTTTATCCCGGAAAATTTAAGAGTTCCCGCGGGAATCGAAAAAATTTGGTCCACGCGGACGTAGTCGCGGGAATCATCTAGTAAATAAATATAATATAGATAATTATTTTATTTATAGCTAGCTAATTACAGTAGAAGAAATACTTGATAAAAAAACTAAATTTACCATTACTCTAGAGTCTACCTACTTCAGAACTATAGGCACATGAGTTCTGATCTGCTTAGAGCCTTCGGTCATGGCTAGCTATAACCCTACCGGCGAAGCCAAGTGCTGCCAAGCGATTTAGCGTACCTAGAAATCGATTTGGGGTTTATTATAAGTACCAAACCGTTATACCCCTTCTTATTAGCCCACTACTATCTTAGGCTACATCATCAAATACCATCAGGTTGAATCGCAGTCAAGGGCTGACTTGTGAAAGAATCAAAAAACAAGAATAACTAACATATATAAGAAATACTTAAAAAAAACACAAAAACAAGTGATCAAGATTGTTTTTTAAAAAAAATATATAATTAGACACGTTTACGTGCTCTCCGAGGCACGGGGTTGAAACACCGCCAACTTCCTAACTCCGGGCTAGTATTGAGAATTTCTTGCCAGAAAAACCCAATACTTGTTATGGCCCGACCCGGGACTCGAACCCGGGACCTCGTCGGTCGCAGTCAAAGACAATATATAAACCTGTATTATAATTAATCTATAGTCGCAGTCCAACATGCTAACCACTATACCAACGAGGCAGTCATGGATATATAACTATACGTTAGATGGCACTAGGTAAGTTTGATCGAGTTGATGATTCAACTACTACTCGTTAGATGGCAATAGCTATGTTCGTTATTAATTATTTTTCAGCTTGCACAGTTACGCCATCTCAGATAATGCGAAGAACTACAAGGTACCGGCGACTTTAATGCGCATTTAGCGAGCTTTGATTTAATGTATGAAGAGAGCAGTCTTATACTGGTTTATATATTGTCTTTGCTCATTACTGAGGGTCGTGACCCCTTTCCATTAATCAAATAATGGTATGAGTTTTCTTGGGATAATAATGCGGTGGTAATTCCCACGTCCTTCCGCATACAAATCGACTAACGGCCGGTTTCTGAATTGAGAATTTCATGTTGAGTCTGTCTCAAAGACTAATTAAGGACTAATTAAGCAAATTTTTGTTTCTGAATTGATATTGTGTAAGATTTAAGTTGGAACTTGCTGTTTTTGCTTGAATGCTTAATTCAGAAACCGGCCAACTATCAATTCAAAAACAAAAATTTGCTTAATTAGTCCTTAAGTAGTCTTTGAGACAGACTCAACATGAAATTCTCAATTCAGAAACCGGCCGTAAGAGGATTAAACTCTAATTTTTCAACCGACTTCAAAAAAGGAGGAGGTTCTCAATTCGACTGTATTTTTTTTTTTTTAATGTTTGTTACCTCAGAACTTTTGACTGGGTAGACCGATTTGGATGATTCTTTTTTTATTTGAAAGGGCATACTTCCCATGTAGTCCCATATAAATTTTATCGAAATCGGTCGACCGGTTTTTAAAATATCAACAATAAAATAAGTACTTTGTATAGCGTGTGCTTGTTGTTGTAAAGTTGGCGCGGGAGTTTGAAGTCGGTTGTTTGAAAAGAATTTTTTATGTTAAATTATTAACGATTATTTTCAGACTAGCTAATGCCCGCGACTTCGTACACGTGGATCGAGGTTTTGTGGATCCCGCGGGAACTCTTTAATTTTCCGGGACAAAAAGTAGCCTATGTGCTATTCCAGACTATATTCTATCTCTGTGCCAAATTTCAGCTAGATCCGTTCAGCTGTTGGCGCGTTATTGAGTAACAAACATCCATACATCCATACATCCATCCATCCAAACTTTCGCATTTATAATATTTATTTGATGTTAGTGGTAATAACCGGAACCAACTGCATAACGTGCTCTCCGAGGCACGGGGGTAACGAAAAGGCCAATATTGAACCACCAAATCCACCCAAATCCAAATTCGGTTACATATCCAGTTACCGACTTGGGTCAACGTTGCTCAACAATCGCAAGTTACTGATATGCGTTGTCACTCACAACTGGGCCACTCGTATAGAACTAGAAAAATTGAAGGAAAAGTTATGCTGAATAATTATTGTGAATGATGCCGTACCTAACTACTTAGTTACGCAACGAAATAATTTAGAAAATATGAGTATTTAATAATAGTTTAGAACAATTTTTGCTGTAATCGTTATGAACAAAAAATCCCGTTTGTCAGACTAGTTAATAAATAGCGAACAGCCTGCAGCATGGATTATTTAGTTTGATTTATTCATAGAAATGAAGGGCTTCAGTAAATATATTTTTTGTTTACATACTCAGAAACTATTATATTGCGTCTTGACATATTAAAAAGTGAATTACTCCCATACAAAGCAAGCAGTTACTGCGCAAGTTTCAGCATTTCAATGTTTACATTGCTGAATTTTGCTTGACTGTCCTTCGCTTTCTCTCATGTCTTTAGTTTTTCACAAAAGTATGCACTTACTAGCTGATGCACGCGACTTCGTCCGCGTGAATTGAATTTTTTGGTTCACTCGGGAACTCCTTAATTTTCCAGGACAAAAAGTAGCCTATGTGCTATTCCAGACTATAATCTGTGCCAAATTTCATGCCGATCCATTCTGTCGTTCTGGCGTGATTGAGTAACAAACATCCATACATACATCGAAACTTTCGCATTTATATTATAAGTATAGATTAGGTTTTCGTTGAAGACAAAATAAGGATTAATAATTTTATTCCAGAGAGTAGTAAAATAGCAAATTTCTGACGTAAAACATCGTAAATCCGATTGCGACGTTAAAAAGCCCGCGGCATGAAGCTGAGTCGTAAAATAAATTGGTCTAAGAACTGTTTAATTGCTACTTTGAATACAAAATGGAAGATATCAAGCCTTCTTGCCGATTTTCTGAAAAAAAATAAAATTTTGAGAATTACTTTAAATATCTCTTTTAGCCGCCCAAAAGAGTAATTCCATCAACCTAGGGTATTTGTATAGCTCATTAAAAATATAAGAATTACTATCTGATGCCCTTTGACTACGTCCGCGTGATTGAGGTTTTTTGGTTCCCGGGGGAACTCCTTAGTTTTCCGGAATAAAAAGTAGCCTATGTGTTATTTCAAACCACCGAGTAGTAAACCTATTAAGAACTAATAGCCACATTTTCGCTTTGAAACACATCTCACCACTTTCAGGTGGGGGACGAGGTAATAAAAGCATTTCTTATTGGCTGGCTCAAGGTCAACTTTACAGAGTTCTAAGTACAAAGTATATGTTACCGCGGCACTTGGGCTGCCCGCTGCGCGACAAAAATGTATCGATAAAAATTACCAGTACCTATTGGAAAATCAAATTTTATTCAAACAGCAAAATACAACCATATTATGTATGATTATAGATAATTATCTGATATATAATTTTTGTTTTAAATTGCCCAAGTGCCCAAGTTCTATACTAAAGAACTTAAGTTTTCAACAACAACTTTTAATCAAATAAATAATAAACCTCTAACCTGTTCTTCTACTTCAGAATTGTTCGGAATTTAATGAAATATAAGTTTTTACTCAATAAATTAATTTATTGGCATTCAAGTAGTCTAAGGCTATCGATATACTTTATCGATAGTTGCACGGGCTGCACTGGGCTATGCGTGGAAGAGACGGAGATATGTAGAACTACATGTGAAAGACAAAGAAAAACTGAAAGACATCAACGGGTTCCTTTTCATATTTGTAAATATTTTTATTTTTTTGCGTATTGATGATTTTTATTTATTATTACAAACCTACACTTACTTATGAAATGTTATCCCATCCATTACACGGCTGGAGGTATTTTTTCTCTTTCCACGCCATTTAATGCTACAGAGAGGCCCATTTTTCGTTTTTTACTCGATCAATTTCCGAGCACGGTCGAATACGGACTGAGGGCGGCTATAGGCACAAAACGTAGCGTTAGTACTGATACTGCTAACGTTTGGCTGGTGAGGGGGCACGCTATGCTCAGTCAATTGGTTGTATGGTCTGTGTTTCAAACTATAATCTATCTCCGTGCCAAATTTCATCCAGATCCGTTCAGCCGTTCAGGTGTGATTGAGATTTGAGATTGAATTAACAAACATCAATCCATCCATACATCCATCCATCCAAACTTTCGCATAATCTAATATTTATTTTTTATTTGCAATATTAGTATTAGTATAGAAGTATAGATTTGATGCCTGCTAATATTTTTATCTTTACTAATGTTATAAATGCGAAAATTTGGATGGATGGATGGATGGATGGATTGATGTTTGATACTCAATCACGCCAGAACGGCTGAACGGACCTGGACGAAATTTTCGACGGAGATAGATAACAAATAGGAATAATACGATAGGTAGGTACTTTATATCCAGGAAACCAAAACAAAGTTGGACGAAGTCGCGAGCATCAGTTAGTATTATAATAAAGTTCAAACTAGTATGGATGATACTTTCCAAATTGTAAACTTACGAGTAGTTTGACCGCGCTTTTCAGAGCACTATGGACCGACTTCGTAAAGGTGATAAGTAGCTGCAATGACTATTTCATCCCATCTATTCGAAAAGGACGAAAGGTGGTGTTATCTATTTCCGCGCACTTTTTGAATTTGGAACATCTTAGTGTTCAGCGCCAAAGAAATCGAACGCAAATACCTATTGTTTCTAAATTCTATAAAGACTGGCTGGTACGACGGCCCATAGTCGCGCCGCCGCGCGCCTATTGAATAAAAAAAAGAAATCAAATTAAAAACGCGCGAACTACAGCCCGCGTTTTCGTAAATTTTCACGGATTGTTAAAAATTCATGGTTTTATTTTGAAAAGAGAGTTCTTCAAGTGACAGTATAAGTATAGAATAACTGACGCAAGAAATGTGATGAATAATCTATTACTTGCAAAATCCCGGGAGAAATAAATGAAAGCCTATGGTAATTTTATTGAATGGAGAAAATATGCAAGAGGCGCCAAGAATTTTTCAGAATCTGTGTTATGGCCTACTTCCAGTACTTAGCCAACACTAAGCAATCTTCCATTCTTTGGAGTACCTACTCAATGCTAAAATCAACAGTCAGTTCTAATAACGAAATAAACTGGACACATATTCGTACACACGTATCTGAAGAGGATGTCTGATGGATTTGTAGTTTTATTTTCTCATAGGACTGCTGAAAAGTAGAGTTATCACTCGGGCGCAAATTTTTTTGACTTAGGCGACGTACTTTGAATCTCTCGCTACGTTCAGGATTCTATACTAAAGAATCCCTCACTTCGCTCTGGATTCAAAAAAGCGCCCTCGCCGTAAAAATATTATTTTGCTCCCTTATAATACAATCTACTATTTATATATCGTAAATCATTCAGTACCTGTAGCTGGGATGAGAAGGGATAACCGGTTGAGGTACCGCTCATTGGCAAAGGCTTTAATATTATGTCCTTAAGCTAGACAATGGGGCTGATTCTGTGTAACAAAATCTCTAAACTAAACTAAAATGGCAGCTTTAATTTTAGTTCTGTCCCTTTCCGTAGGAAGTATTATGAAAGGGTTAGCAATATTTGTAATGCTCTAATTTTAGTTTAGTTTAGAGATTGTGCACTACAGAATCAGCCCCAATGAAGTGATAATTAAGGATGTAGGTACATTGGACATCACACGTCTGTGGGTAACATCGTTTTGGGTACACCTTTGCAGGAAGCTTTTATCGCTATCGTATACCTAGTGTAAATAGAACTTTATACGGAACACATACCACGCCGTAACAATGGCCACGTGCACCATATTAAACGCCCAAAAACGCTATAACATTTTAATAGCTTCATTATACGGAACAAGAAATGTTATTGTGATGTTACAGTGGCCTTTACAAATAAATACCCCACCCGCGGCGACAGTAACACGGGCAACTTTATTGTAGTCATAAAAAGCACGCGGGCACCGCGGTAGACGCCCAATTAATTAATGAGCCAACTTGAAAATGAATTACGCCATCGGGACCCGGAGGTGTTCCAAGTAACGACACTTGAACGGTTCTTAGTGAGGACGTAAAAAGTTTGCGTTTTATGTCCAACAGTTACCTCATCAAGTTGCGCTCGTTTTGAATGAGTTGGAATTTTGGGTGGGCTCAATGATTTCGACGGTAATTGTTGGGGAAATTGAAAATTCAGTGAAATTGCTTGAAGGATCGGCAACAGGTTAGTATGTTAAAGTATTCACTTAGATTCATCAGTAGGTACCTCCGACGATGCTAGGATACCTACCTAGTCCTGGAGGATAGTCTGCTTGGGCAGGCACCGCTAGCTGGGTCGCGCGAAGTCTTGTCTCGTAGACCGTAGCCTTGCATCGCGTCGAACACTGAGGACTTAGTCAGGTTGTGTCGGACTCAAGACTGACGAGTCCTGATGACTGAGAGTGGCGAATTTGATGATGCAATGCACACCATTTTTGCCTGTGAAAAATGGGAAAAGGAGAGAGAAGAAATAGAAAAACGAATAGGAAGCATAACGGTAGAGAATATAATGCCAAAAATGCTAGAAAAGGAGGAAAACTGGATTGCGGTCGCAAATTATGTAGAAATAATTATGAAGGAGAAGGAAGAAGAGGAAAGACGCAGAGAAAAAGTGGGTGAATAGGCATGAGTGTTGCCGTGTTGTAGGCCGCAAGGCGGGTACACGGACAACAAGGAGACAGCAGGGGTTTTAGCCGGTAAAAGTCCGGCACTACCCAACGGGTGTCCATGAGGATTTCCCCTGCTGTATAAATAAAAAAAAAAAAAAAAAAAGACTGAAGAGTCCGCCGTATCCTGACTAAAACCTCGCATACATCCATCCAACCATTCAACCATCTGTGTGTCTCTCCCAGCCTCGGTGTTTCCACGAAGGATTTCCCCACGAAAGAACCTAATTAGAGGTTAATGAGTATTTTTGAATGACGTGATTTTTGACGTGAAATCGTAAGTAATCAATCGGAATCGTAATCGGAAGTTACTAAAGTAAATAAGGAAGGTCAGTAAATATTATTATTTTCAGAGCTCATAATAGATTAGGAAAATAAAAATAACGCGAAAAATAACCAGCCAGTTCGTAGGTATGAGTGTAAGTTTAAAATTGACACTCAATAACTTTTTGTTGTAGATCTAAGGTCTTTTCAACATTTTTCGAAAGAGACTTACGGCCAGTTTCTGAATTGAGAATTCAAGCAAAAACAGCAAGTTTCCACTCTCATACCTTACTTAATATCAATTCAGAAACAAAAATTTGCTTAATTGGTCCTTAAGTAGTGAGACAGACTCAATATGAAATTCTCAATTCAGAAACCGGCCCTTACTCGTATGTCGATGATACACCTACAATCTACATGTATAGGTAATACGAATATCTGGATTCCCGTACCACGATCGTAGCCACACGCTCACCGATAACGCTATTGTAGCACGGATTAGGTCGATCCGCGTTGATTTCGTACTATGTCGTTATCACCCGCGGCCACCCTCCCCAAGACGGTCATTGGTCCGGCACGCCCGTCTACGCCCCTTGAAAAAATTGTGACCGCGTCGGACTTAAGACACTTTCGCTTTTCTCCAGGACTAGCTTTCGCACGCGGTTTCGTTGCTGTCGTAAGCTGTACACCGAGTTACACCGAATGATTTTGAACCCGGCTGAGTTTGTTGTGGGCTCTTCTTAGACGGGCGCGTTTAGAACCCGCGTATCTTTAGTTTTAAGATATCAAAATCAAAATCAAAATCAAAATGCTTTTTATTCAAATAAACTTTTACAAGTGCTTTTGAATCGTTAAGTGACTCTACCACTGGTTCGGAATGACATTCCTGTCGAGAAGAACTAGCAAAAAACTCGGCAGTTGCTCTTTTGAAAAAAAATTAATTTACAATTTTATTAATTGATTAATACCGTAACTGATTATCACCATCATGTTTCATAAGTAGGTAATTGGACGTCAATAAGTGTACAATGTACTTACCTAATTTGAATTAATATACTTTGAGTTTGAGTTGGATTTGGTGTTTCGTTGCTCTCGTATACGAAGATCTCGAAGGGTCCAGACTCCAGAGGGCTGGAAGCGTCCATGTCTGGTGAGAGGCTTCGGCAGTAGCCTATTACAATACTACCGGGCATTGAACCCTGGACCTTGTCATCCGCAGTCAACCATCTATACTAATATTATAAATGAAATGAAAATGAAATGAAAATGAAATGAAAATGAAATGAAATGAAAATATTTATTTTTCATCTTAACTGTAAAGTAAAGTTATTACAAAGGTATACTTAATAAATTTTTACCGACTTTTACATTTTACAGATCACAATTTAATGTTATCCTGCCAACTACACTAAGCGCAGCTTGTTGTTGTAGTTGACTGCTTACCCTCTTGTCACAATATTTTCTGTGTTAACATAATATCGGTCTTTTGTTCTCGATTATTAATAAGTTACCTATAAATTGTTCTTATTCTAGTGTTAGTAGGGTTAGTTTATTAGAAGAATATAATACATACATATAGTATAATACATACATATTATAATATAATACATACATATAATATAATATATACAATATACATCGTAGAAGAGTTTACGTGTATTTAGCAAGTGTGAGTGTGTTCGTTTATATGTGTGTATGTGCGAGTGTGAGTAATGTGTATGAGTGTGTTTGTGAGTAGCAATATCTTGTTGAGTCAAATGATAGTTTTTATAAATTTTTCAGTTTCGGTATAATTTAGATTGGCTAGTAATTTGGAGGTTAGCGTCTTAACTTGTTTTTTACTTAAAGAATATATTTGAAGTTCTTTGTTCACTTTATTATAGAGGTATGGGCCTATGAATTTAGAAAATTTATGAGCAGCGAAGGTGTTACAACTAGGGATTCTTGCAACACGGTAATAAGTTCTTTTGTTTTTGTAACTATTGTTGAATTCTAACTTAGCATGTTGTTTAATTATAGTTTCTAAGATAAAGAGCTGTCTTACGGTAAGGACTTTGAACTTTTTGTATATATCTGTGGTTGGATGTCGGTACGGTAGACGAAGGCTCACTTTTATAAGTGCTCTTTGTGCTCTTTCCAACGGTAAAAGGTAGGTCTTAGGTGCGCCGCCCCAAACATCAATTCCATAGGTAATTAAGGATTGGGCAATTGCATGGTAGACCATACGAAGAGTTCTATAATCTGCTGTATCTCGTAATCTTTTAAATATATAAATGAGTTTACGGATTCTTTTTGTGAGTAATTTAATGTGTTCTTTAAAATTGAGGTTTTGGTCTATAATTATACCTAGATATTTCAATTTAGAAGTTTTTTCTAAAACTGGACAGGAACATAAATTAGATGTGTCATTATATTTGCATCCTATACCATGCGCCTTAATTTTGAAGACATTAGGCGGTTGTGCAGACTCTGTCAGGGTAAAAGTAACCAACTTAGTTTTATCTGCATTTAAGGTAAGCAGGTTGTCTCTTAGCCAACTGTTTATCTGGTTAAAATTGACTTGGGCTGACTTGAACAGTCCATCCCATGTTTTGTTTCGGACTAGTAAAACTGTGTCGTCTGCAAATACAATTATCCTACCATCTACCACAGGCAACATGCAAAGATCATTTATATAAATGGAAAACAGGGTTGGACCTAGGACACTACCCTGTGGAACTCCATACTGCACAGAAAGCGAGCTACTTATGAATTCACCTATCTTGACGCACTGTGTTCTATTATTTAGGTAGTCTGTCAGGCGTTTATGTGGTAGGCCACGTACACCGACACCATCAAGTTTCTCTAGGAGTATAGGAACTGACACGGTATCGAACGCTTTAGCTAGATCCAGCGATATAGCGAGACATTTGTCACCACTATCCAGTGCATCGATAACAAATTGTGTAAATTCTTGTACCGCATCACTTGCTGACCTAGCTTTACGGAATCCATACTGATTATCCGAGATCAGTTTAAATTTTTCGAGATAGTTAGTTATTTATTAATTAGTCTTTCCATGATTTTTGACAGAGCCGGTAACATTGAGATTGGCCTATAATTTGTTAATTGGGTTTTCTCACCATTTTTGTATATAGGTTGGACTATTGATTTTTTAAAGGTATTGGGAAATATGCCAGATTTAAAACATAGGTTACATATATGTGTTATTATACTAACCAATGTATTTTTATGGTCTTTAATTATCTTTACGGGTATACCATCCCATCCCGCGGCACTATCTGTTTTAAGTGAGTTTATAGTAGTTAAAACTTCCTTAATATCCGTTTCCAAGAATACTACAGAGTGTGGTGCTTATTTACGCTAATTTTCGTAGTTATTGTGCTTTGCTGTGATTTAATTTTTTCGGCTAGTGTCTTACCTATATTTACGAAATATTCATTTGTAAGGTTTACAGCTTCTAATGGTGAGTTTGAGAGCTCTAAAATTTCTACTGGTCCTGCTTTTTTTGTATCGGTATCAGTTATAGATTTTATAACTAGCCAAGTTTTCTTTGTTGTGTCAGCTTTTTCAAATTCTGCTTGTTCATAAGACTTTTTTATTTTTTTTATTAATGTGTTGCAGTAGTTTCTATATCTAGTGTATGTTAAATGTAAAATCTGACTTCCAGGGTCTTTTTTGGAACGTAGGTGTAATTTATCTCTGTGTTTAAGACATCGAATTAATCCCTGTGTTATCCAGGGCTTTTTAGGAATATATCGACTAGGTATGGTTTTTACAGTTTTATTTTTATCTATACAGGATTTTAATGATGTAGTAAGAGTATCCGCTGCCTTATTTGCGTCAACGATTAGAAATATATGAGACAGATCCAGTGCATTTATATCGTTACCTAATTTTTCGTAATCGATTTTATAAACTTTTTTAACGTAATTTAAAGTATCGTATTTCAATGGTAGCAATAATGTAACCGTGTCATGATCAGTGAGTGTATTTTTTATAACGTACGAGCATGCTTTCTTTTTTGATTTTAGAATGACGTGATCGAGACAGTTTTCCATTCTCGTCGGGAGTATATGTGCTGGGAGCAGTCCGTGTGATGCAACTAAGTTTAAGTACTCTGAAGCATTCGTATTAGAGTGCTCCGCACTTATGTCGATGTTTATATCGCCTGTAATTATTATATTTTGGAACTGTTTTAATGAACTTAGTATACTGTCGAGTGAGTGTATGAAATTATCTATGTTCGTATGTGATGGTGAGCGGTATATACAAATTATAGCAGTTTCTTGTCCTATTCTAATAATAATAGAATTCGCATCTCTAAACTCTGGTTCATGTACATTAAATTTAATATTGTTTTTTAAGTAAACCACAATCCCATCGTTTTGGTTATGTATATTTTTTGTAGCATAATGTGAGTAGTTATTTATTTTAGGTATATTTGACACTTTTGACAGCCAACATTCTGTAAGTATAATAATATCATGTTCTATTTTTAGTCTATTTAGTAATGCGAGAAAGCCGTTCATGTTACAGTTTATACTTCGTATGTTTTGTGTAAGTATTTTAAGGTATCTACCATTATTTTTCTCTATATTATATGTGTAATACTCTTCTGGACTACAACAGTAAGAACTAGCCACTGATAAGTCGTCTATATTATTTTCATTGATATAAATAGTCTTATTATCCAAGCTTATTTTTAAAAGGTGATGCATAGAAAAAGCTTCGCGGTCTAGCTACTGGAGCCGTCCGCGTTGCTTGTAGTGAGATACGGTATGTATTTAGTAGTAATAGTGTAATGTAATAATAATAGTGGTGTATGTTAGTTATCTTTGTATAGGAATTTAAGTAATTTGTATAATTAATAGTATATACGAAACTCTTTAGCTTTATTGCAATGTAATTAACATTTTTAGATTTAGGTTCTAGTATTAAATGTCTAACAAGAATGTGGTTTAAGTTAATCTTGTAATAGAAGTATGATAACATGCTTTGATTTTTTAAAATTCTACTCACGATGATATTGCAGCGTATATATTTTGTTAGTTGTGAAATATTATGTAGGTTATTGTATTTGCCTATTATGACGCAATATGTAGCTACATCATAATGATACCAGACATAATTGATTATTATCAATTTAGGAAATAGTCATTCAGCCCTCTTCTTAAGCTCTTCAATTTGTGATTCTTCCTTTATCAATATAGGTTTGGCTCCATCATCTTTTCTCAGGAAAACTTTTCCATTCTTTGTCCAACAATATTTAAACTTTTTTTCCTTCGCAGTTTCTCGCGCTAGGAAGTACAGTTTTTTTGTTTTACTGGACAGGTAATCAGCGACATATATTGGTTTCGCTTGTCCACTTAATCCAACATGAGATGAGTTCAACATGTTGTCCTTGTTTTGAGCGTTGTGATTCTTAACCGCTTTCAGTAGCTTTTCTTTTAGTAATACAGATCGTAATTCAATCAATATCACTCGTGGTTTGTCCGGTTTACCTGGAAGTCTATATATGTTTTGTATGGATTCGATGGAAAATGGTAGTTTAATTGATTCATGTAAGCTCCTAACGATATTAATCAATTCATCCTGTGACTCCGATGGTTGATTGGGGACATTTCTTAGCTCCATCTTGCTTTGTCGTGCCTGTCGCTCTAGGTCCTCAATGGAGTCGCTCAATTGATGGATCTTGTGAGTACAGGCTTTTGAATCCTCTTCAACAGCTTTCATTTTGTCATTTATTACATCATATTGGTTTGTCGTAAATTCCATCGATCTCTCTATTTCCCGATTTTTATTTGAGATTTCTTTAATTTCCTCTTTCATTTTTATAATTTTCGTGTCCTGTCCACTGAGACGTGTACTGTGTTCTTTGAATCTAGTCTTTAGTTCTTCGTTCTCCTTGGACAATTTCTTATTTTCCTCCTTTAAATGCGTTAGACTCTTCTTGATGTCCTCAATCTCACTTGAAACATATTCAACTGAGCACTTAATATCATTTAACAGTGCTAAATCAGTTTTTATAGGTTTGAGTTCTTTTGTTAGTACATCTTGAATCACAGTCTCTAATGAGGAGCTGATTATTTTATTGGCTGTCTCTAAAATGTATGCGTCCGTATCCGATTGCTCGTCGCCGGATGCTGGTTTGAGTGTTGTTCTAATTGGCGTGTTGCTATTATCACCCCCAGATCGAAGACGCGCTTGGCATGTAGGGCACTTCCAAGTGGTTTTTGTCGTCCTATTAAGCTTTTTGTATTGTGTATCTGATAGTCCACAACAAGATAAATCGTAATATTTTTCGCATAGAAAACATCTCATCGATCTTCTATCCGATGTAATGTCATTTAAGCAGCCCGCGCACTTCTTCGTCTCCTCTTCATCCGACATAGTAAAAAGCCGAAAATATCTTGCACAATTTATTGGTAGTTACCGCCCGCAAGCAAGCCGCAGCACGTATTAGTTACGTAGCACTCGTAGCGTTACTTAGCGTTCGTAGTATGCGATCCGTTCGATGCTCCGCCTCCACAAGGCGTCAAGTGTAGCGATCGTAGCAGTGCGGCCGGCGCGAAACTGGTTTTGCGATGTGCTTCGTGTATTACTGTACCTACTGATTTTATTGCATTATTATTTTAACGCGCTCAAAATGCGGAGTGATCTACGATGTCGACCGGTCGTGCACTCGCGCGCGAGGGTAGGCGCGAACTAGTAACTAGTAGTAAAAATGTGAAAGTGTGTCTGTCTGTCTGCTTCGCTTTCACGGCTTATCTATCTAACCGATTTTGATGAAATTTGGTACAGGCATAGTTTGTATTCCGGGGAAGGGCTACTTTTTATCCCGGATATTAAGGTATTCGCGGGAATCTAAATTAAAACCTAATCCACGCGGACGAAGTCGCGGGCATCGTCTAGTAGGTATACTATACGTATCTAGTGATCTACTTACTCTTAAACAATGAAGCTAGCAAAACACTATTATAGTCATTATGAATAACTATGTTATAGCGTCAAAGGGTTTCAACACGAAAATTAACATCTAACTTTTCCGTTTAGCTTTGCCTGTGTCGTAATAATATAAGCGGTCGAGGAAACAAGGTGGTTTAATTGAGTTCCCTTCTTGTGCTTTGTGTCACCCTCAAACGAATACTGGCGATATGTGAACACGAAAGGATAGGAAATGGAGGTGCCGTTGGATTATTAATGAAAGAATACTTAAATTGTTTTGTATTTTCTCGTAGAGGACCGTCGACTGCACTCCAATAGGATTACTTCATTTGTATATCCTCCTCAACTCGCAACTAAACTTGCACAGCTGACTGAAAAGACTCCGCTACGCAGCCTCACTTTAGCCTCAGTTCGCTCCACTCAGTTAAGGTGGAATTCAAATCACCGTTTCACAGCTCCGCAACGACGCCTCGCACGTTTTCCTCACATATTTCTGTCAGAAACACACTTGAAATCCATCCATTCCAGGAGTGGACTTTACTTAACTGGGTAAGTAGACAAGGCAAATTACGAAATCTTTACCACTTGTCGTTATATGCTCACTTCTACTCGTACAAACTGATTAGGATAACGTGCACAAGAATTCTGCATAAGATTAAGAATACACCCAAACAAGGACAAAACTTGTGATCTTTAAAAAAAACATCTCCAACATCTTCAGTCTAATCGATGGACGATCACTGCTGGATGATTTCTTGTAGGGGTTTCCAAAACAAAGCCATTTCAAAAAGGGTTTTCTGCCATGTGTGAAACGTCCAAGACGCCGGACTCAAATGGCAGAATGATCTTAGGACCTTAGGACCTTAACGTCCATCGGCTCTCCAAGCTTTGCGCCCCATTTATTACTTAACTTCGCAACTCATTAAACAAAAAATCGGCATCTCTGGTTATTTTAAAGATCTCCTCATGTTTTATTTAATCACCTCCACCTCACCTCAGTATCACTCTATCACCGCTGAGTGCCCGCTTTGTCCCTACTCAAGTCTTTTTATTTCACACATCGTGTGACAAATTTTTAACACCTCCGTGATCAACGAAACACCGTGTCTCATTTAATGGGCGCATTACATGCAGAGTGCATCTCTCACATGTAAAACAGTCCCGGCGGGTATTTAAATTTTCGCCTTTCCTCGTAATTCGAGTGCAGACAAAGAAGTCCACGGAAACACTGTTAATGTATATCAACCAATACACACGTGTCTACATTCTTCGCATAATTTAACTGCAGTGTTAAGAGTGCGGTATTTAAAGTAAATTTATAAAAGGTTTTGAGATCGTATGAGTGCAGCGTAAGTCTTTGACGACTATTTTCTTTGGAGGAGTTTTTTTTCAAATATAATTTTATCTTTAGGTGTAGTAAATCTCTTTTTTTCAGGTGTAAGCTGATAATATAACCAACAGCCCTACAATTTTGAATCTGCATTAATCATTGATACAGTCTCAATTATTGTCGTGATTACCTGAATTATTCTTGCTGCGACAATGTATTTTGGCCAATAGTGGAAGATGCCACTCTTCCGTAATGGAAAAAGAAACCATCGAAAAGATGTGATTGCGATCTTAGCACAGCATTCATTTTAACGTAATAGGACCTTAAATAGCCTGACGTGTCAGCTATGTAGAATGTTAGTTTTGTTGCCAAAAGTTCTATATTTAATAATTTTATATGAATAAAAAGAAGTTAAAGTGAGCTGATAAAATTGTTTTTGTGAATAATACTAGGGTAAAAAGGCAGTTCATGTGTTTTCATGAATGAAATGAAAATGTGAGCTCATCTCACTGCCAATATTTCACGAAATTGCATATCGACAAATTAATCCTTTCGCGACGAACCAAAATGGTGGAAAACGGAAAAAAGGCAAAAAAATCGATGAAGAGACAACAAACGAATTTTCGACATGTCAAAGTAAATCTCGGCCGACAATACGAATGGCAATAAAATCCACCACCGGGGGTTTAACTGGCGATTACTAAGCTCCGACCTCTACTATGGGTTCCAGAAAGTAGACTGTAGAGTCATCTCTATCTCGATTATTTCGACTAAAAAGTATAATAACTAATAAGGTTTAGTTTCTCGTTTTACATTTGCACGGGTTGAGACCAAACTTCAAAGCCAGTGCCAGCCAGTTTCTTCAGTGCTAAAGTTAAATTAAATAACAAAACAAAACAGTAGAAAACCTTGAGTAAGACTACAAGTGGCACATCAATTATGAATTTATGAACTTTGAGTATTTTTCAATTTGAAATTTACATAATTTCTATTAAAAGTAACTATTAAGATAAAAGTAAAGAACAAGCAATAGAGCAACGGTCTTGTTAAAACTATAATCCAGAAGTGACAAGAAACGAGAAAATTCCGTTGCTATTAAAATATACACATAAAAAAGCGGATCCATGGTAGGGGTAACGGTACGGCTGTGTGAAAAAGCTTCACCTTTCACAGCTTTTTGGAGAGGATTCGCTAAAATGGTGTAATTTGCGAGATAAGCAGCGGTTTGTCGACTAAACGCTGGACTAGATTGGGATCTGCCAATATGGGGTCGCCCCGATATTGGTCTCTGAAAAACACCACGTTTTTTGTGTAAGATAACGCGGTTTAGATGGGGTGAATAAAATAATGATTGGCTTACATTCCACCGCTACTGCATTAAATAAAACGTAAGCTTGTTTGAGCTTGTTGGGGATGATTTTTGATCAGCTCACATTATTTTAAAGATAATCGGCGATCCATGGTCCTTATAAAATCTTTTCTGCTGAGTTTCTGTTACCACAATTGTCTCGAATTATGTACTTAATTTATTTACAAGTGATAAGGAAAATATATTTATTGTCTTTTTATTTTCTTTTTTGTTAACATTAGACAGTTTGCTGACAATAATATTCTGAATCAGGTTGAAAACAAATTTAAGCGGTGTCGGCATTAAATAGTACTCATAGATATAGAAAGGCACTCGTAGAAGTTTCCCGGAGGGTCTTGTAACATAGGTTATCTTTGAGACCTTTTGCTTCGCACAGAAGTTTTAAAAGCGTTTGTAAAATAAGAGAGCGTCGCTAGCGCTGGACGCCTCGCGGGCATTAATTGAAGTCCGGCGAGCCACTTAATTTTCAATAGGTAGTCTGGAGACCAGAGCCTCGTGCGCTCGCCGCGCCAGGTGGACGCTTTGTAAGCTCTGTTTGCTAAAGACTTCGTATTTATTTTAGATTCCATTGTGCTTCGCTCCGACGCTTTGTCGGAAAATAGCCCTCTCGCGTACCACCTTTGTTAATTTTATTAATACGTGAAACATTTATAAAACGCGACCGCACGAGCGTTTTAATGAGTTTTATTGTTGTACGCCTCTGAAAATGAAGCACGCCCCGGCTTAGAAGTCTAAATTCATAAAAGGGTGAGCGCTCGGATTTCCACGCTTTAATTTATGCAGTTTATTTTGTAATTGCCTTCACTTGAGCAATTATACACAATGACAGTGTAAGCGGCACTCGGCTTAGAGCACCTGCTGCGAACAACTTCTCATATAAAAACGTTGAAACAAGCAACAACCCGCACGTGCACATATGTGTCGTAATATATCTCGGAAAATTCAAATGATAAAGGAGGAACTTTAGTATAAGCTTGTCAGATTTCGCGAGAAAATATTTTACCCGACGATCGTAAAAGTTCAAAGGTCAAAGGGAGCATTTTTGAGATATCCAGTATTCGGACCTCATGTAAATAAGTGAAAATTCCATAGCGGCGGACCAACAAAAGAATTTGATAATACGACAATGGCTGGGCGGAGACGCGGGGCGGCGCCCTACGCCGGTAAGCTTATTATCGCGCCGGGTCGCGCCGCCAAGAACATATTTGTTTTGTACGCGAATGTCAACGGGCCTTTGCCGCGGCCCGAAGAGTCAATAGCGAAGTTTGTGCACCCGCTTAAACATTAAAGAGCTGAAATGTTTAGCGACGGCGCAAATTAAAATAGGCTTTATGCTAAATCTAATTTGCGAAGTAGGGTACCGAGTGGCTCGTTTGAGAACGGGGTACCTGGCCTGGAGGTGCTTGTTTGTACTGGTAATGGAATTAATTCGGCTCTTGATTTTCTCAACGACATAATTTGTATTCCTTTAAAAGGGGTTTTTAATTCAATATCAAATTTACTTAAGCGCTTGAACAAATACAGTTAAGTTACTAAATAAAATTTTCCGTACTATATTATATTATATATTTCATATCACTAATATATTTTTCATTAATGACGTAGGTGTTCTGATACAGTATGCTTCATCAGGTACTTAATGAGTTATGAAGTAATCGAGGTCTCGAAGTATAAATACTTATTTCACAGTATGTGATTTATCCTGATTTTCATTTCCTCATCCAGGTAAAACAACCATCCAAGTTAATAAATGTATATAATTTTATCATTAACTACAACCAACCTGTGTAGGTAAACAGGGGATCAAAAACACGGATCCTTTGCATTAAAATGGATGGCATTCAAAATAAACGTGGGCCTTTCGCAAAGTTTGCAACTAGTTGGCATTAAATGAAACTATATTAAAGATTCAGGGAGGGTTCGTTAAGTTACACCTAACCGCAGGTGGAGTGCCGCGAAGCCTTTGCAAGGGTTCTTGAATAAGTCAACAGAACAGGGACTTTTATTCTCATGTTTCTAGATGTGACCGTCATAAAATTTCTAGTCACACATATTGGACTACGAAAATTGTCTGAATTAAATGAAATTGAAATTGATGTTATATTTTGTTGGATAGCAAGTAGTTTTGCTTAAAAACTTGACTGTAATTTAATATCATCACAAAAATGGACGCACTTCTGAATCCAATTTCTACAAATGAAATATTTGTAATTCCGAGTTCAGAAATCAATATTAATAAAAATGTACAATTACATTTTGAAGTGCGTTGTTTTAAAAATTTTAATCAGCTCTCTACCTCTACCTTTTTCAGTTATTTCGAAATCAGCAATTACGTTTTACTTCTGCCTAATTTTAATATTATGACGTTACTTAGGAAGAATTGAAGAATAGAAGGAATTCTAATGTTCCTAAAAACCTGACACGTTATTATTTTATTTGACTTTTTTTCTACTTAACCTCGAAACGAATTTATTGTTAAAGGTCAACCAGCTTTGCAAGAACGAACCAAATTAAGATTTGGGGCAAGTGGCCCATAAAAGTTTGCATACTGCACTTTTCTAGCGGATTTTAATTTTTACATCTGTGTTTTGGAATAGGCTCTTGCCGTTGCATTCGACATGAAGAGCTGGAAGTATTTTGAGTGATTACCATTTTTATTTGAAACCCTCTATTTTATAGATCGTAAAGGTGTTATTGAAATTTTATAACATAACAAAGTGGATACGGGATGGTGCATTTCTTATTATGTACTTGTTCCGCATATGAATTGAAAAGAATAATTTTGCATACAGCCTTTTAAGTTTAAAAGTTAAAATAGTTCATATTATACTAGTATTATATTATTATGTAGATAAGATGTATATTGTATGAACAGCTATTAAAAAGTTGAAACCAACTTTAAAGTCATATCAACGTACGATACAGCATAAAGACTGCTCTTAGGTAGTATAAAAACTTTAGATATTGCATTTACCTATAGGTTTTTTTCTATATACTTTGTTGACAAATCTGGAATATCAGATTTCCATCAGCACGATGCTATGTACCAGATTATGCAGCAAAAAATAAGTAAACGGTAAGAAATAGTTACAAACGGAGTCTTGTGAATCTGCTAGTTAAAATATTATGTTTAACGTATATTTAACAGTAGTTATAGGTACCTCGGCGAGTCGCCAAGCACAGCAGCTAATCGGTTTATCTGACCGCAGACCGCGGCCAGCTCAAAGGACCTTCGCAAAAAGGCGCCCTTTGACTGCGTCTTCAAATATTTGCGCCGAAGGCCGCAAGCGCGCATTATTTTCAGTATAAACATAATAATCCTCTATGAAACCGTGCGGGCTGAGGTCAACATTGAATTCCTTTTCAACGGATACTTACCAGCTTAAATTTTGTCGGTGTAAATAATTTTAACTCAAATTCTCTTTACGAAACTCGTTAGTTAAGCATTCGGGGAAAGGTTAAATTAGCTAAACGTGTTTCAACTACCATGTAAGTAAACATCAAGGAATCTCGCGAGCTCTATAATTGAATCATGACGATCAAACCTCTGCGTTTGCTTTCCACTACAGAATGTTTACCTGTCGACGGATTTAATATTGATAGCTGGCTGCTAGCACTGCGCCGCTCCCGTGACGATCGTGAAGCAACAGTGTCAACGTTTACGTCTGCGATAGTCTCGAATCTTGCAACTAGTAGTTGTTCATGTGAAACTACCTAATGCACGTAAGTCTGTACGTTGAAAACTTTTAACAAATCTATCTGTTTTGGTCTTCAAAAAATAAGATTGACTAAGCTAAGTGCCAACATAGTTTTGGAATGCCCTAAATTGCACACAAAATTGCTAAATTGCAATTTTGAAACTTGAAACAATTTGCTGACTATAACTCGCTTTTGCTTAAATAACCATGGCTCTAGCTCACTAGGTCTATCGACGCTAATAACTTGACAGCTTTTTAGATACTAAAAACTCGATTTTAGAGGAATATCTTGCCGTTCTGCATTTATATTCTATATATAGTTCGCGCGCGAGTTGAATGCAGAATAAATGTATAGTGAACGATGGTGACACAAACATTTACTATGCATTCATCTCGCGCGCGGACGGTAAATTTAATTCAATGCCTTAATAAGAATTTGATCCGCAATTTGCCCTACTTTACCTAACATTTTCCGCTTTCTTTTGTAAAAATTATTAGTAACATGAAGAGAAATAACTCGACTAGCCCGTCCAGGGGATTCCGAAAATCCACCGCGTACCCTTCACTCAAACGGATGCCTCGACATGCCAACTTTCATAAATATCAAAGCAGGCTTCCCGAAAACAATTTCTTGTGAATCCAGGGCCGGCGTTCACACGTCGCTCCGTTCGCGGTGGCGGTGGCTAACACAATTTTATTCGAGCATAAAAAACGAGTTCATCATGCAAACGCCGGAGTCGTGGGACGTGCCTTGCTCCCGAGCTCCGCGGTAAAACAATTTATCTGCATCGACGGAATTACGAGCGGTGTGCGGTGAATAAAATATGTCGCCGGCTGTCAGTCGAACGAAGACGTCTGTTTGTCTTAGTAGTCAGGGCTGATACACTGTTTCCTCTCTGTAGAGTTGATACACGTGTAGCGGCTGTGAGTGAATGTTGACTTATTTATGTGTTATACCTTTAACGGAATAACTACAAGTACAAACATTGATTAAGATATACTAAATATAAAAACAAGTTAAGACTGTGGCTTCCTATGTCGGTGGGACAATCACGACTCACGCATCTCTAACTTGGAGTAATGTGACTTTAAGCAATTTAATATAACGGCCGCGTGGATTGAGGTTTTTTTGGGTTCCCGCGGGAACTTTATAATTTTCCGGGATAAAAAGTATTATATGTGTTATTCCAGACTATAATCTACTAGTATCTCTGTGCCTTTCATCACGATCCGTTCAGCCGTTTTGGCGTTATTGAGTAACAAACATCCATCCATCCAATCTTTTGTATCTATAATATTACTCGTATGTACAGATTTTTCATTTCCATTATTCCATTTGCTTTGTGACAACCCTGTTTACAATTTGACTGACAGAGACGTGAGATGTACAGAATTAGGTTCCGACGAATATACTTGGCGTATTTTTGCAAGTTATCTAACAATGATGGCCGGACGTGGACGGGTGACGTGACGTCTTCCCGAAAACCGGCAGCCCTGGGGGATTACGATGAATTAGGGTTAGTGCTTATCTATAAATGGTCATGGAAAATTGGGGGAAAGTGCGTCCGTAAAACTTGGTGTCCTTAGTGTTGGTACAAAAGGGTGTCTATATTCTACAATGTCTTCTGTATTTTATATAAAAACATCAAAGTAGGTGGATTATAAAATTATAATTAAAATATTATAACATATAAAATATTATATTAAACATAGATATGTACTTACATAATATACCTACTTTACACTACTAAAAGGGAACCAATGGACACCAGAGATTGTAACCCCTAATCGGTTCCTACACGGCATCGTACCGGAACGCTACATAGCTTTGCAGAACGTCTTTGCTGGTAGGGTGGTAACTAGCCACGGCCGAAGCCGAACCAGGCCAGACCAGGAAAATTCAGAAATTATAAATTCCCAAATTGACCCTGCCAGGGATCGAACCCGGGACCTCCGCACGTTAAGACAACAGCGCTCAACACTGCGCCAGGGAGGTCGTTAAAAACCAGTCTTCTTCTGAAAATTCTAAGAGTTTTGACAAGTGTAACTCCCGACCAATTATTTCGCGCACTGAATATCAATCGAGTTTTACTTGAGAGTTGTCAACACTGAAAAAAAGTGCCACAGGGAAACGCTAACGAAATACCAATATTGCGCTAAATATTGTTTTTATCATTTTTTATCAGGTCGGGATTTTTGAAAACGTCTTTTGCCAAAGCAAACTGCCATTTTTTTTTTAATGCATGTCGGTGCATATCTCCGTGGTTTCTGAATCGATTTAAAAAAAATCTATCAGTCGTTAGAAGAAGCTCTCGAGGTAATCCCATAAACTGTACAACTTAAATTTCTGACTCCAAATCCTCAACCCTGATATGAAAAAGTTAAAAATAAAAATTCTTTTCAAAAAACCGACTTCCAAAGCCACTGTAAAGTAAAAAATAATTTTGATTTCCACACACTATGTTGAAGTCGGGCAGGTATAACAAGGATAAGCAAAGTTGACGCATCAGGCTCGCTTCAACATACAGTGTAGAAATCAAAATTATTTTTTACTTTACAGTGGCTTTGGAAGTCGGTTTTTTGGAAAGAATTTTTTTACTTCTTCGTTCACTTCCTTCGTAGAAATTCGTCCCTAAAAAACCTAAATCCACGCGGTTAGGTTTTTGATAAATCCTGTAGAAAATGGAACTGGATTTTCTGGGTTAAAAGTAGGAATCCTGGGGAAGGACAAAGTCTCCATTGTCATTCCCCGGTATGCAAAATATTTCTGTACGTCTAAATAAAAGAAAAGTACGTCTAAAAGAGCAACTGTTCTTCTCGCCGGCCCTTCTCAGCAGAATCTACTTAGTATTTTCCGAATCGGTGGTAGAGTCTTGACTTATCAGTGACACGAGTTGTCCTACCTGAAATCAATAAATAATTTCAATACATTACGTAAAAATCATGCAGACAGACGGTCGAAATTTCGCACTATTACCTATAAGTATGGATTTTAAGCTTTTATTAGGGTTAATTTGGTACATAAAGTCCCTAGCATATAAGATGAATGATTTCGCTTCGAAAACTGCTGAAGATAAAATCAAACAAGCGGTGCGAAGCGGTTGAATATTGGTAAAATAAATATTGAGCCACGTGACCGAGCGACAATTGTCTCCTTCATCGTGTTTGCACCCCCGTTAAGTCATCGAAGTTACGCTTTCTGCTTCAATGGAAAATCTCGATGTATTTATGGGTTACTTTAAATTTTCGTACTTTATTAGAGGCCAATTTGTGCATTTCAGGTTAATAAAACAATGAACATTAATTATATTATTATTTCAACCATTTTAAAAGGAACTTCGATTTGTAATAACACTTTGTCCTGCATGCTTTCCATACTTTTACCTATATTACAAATGCGACAGTGTTTCGATCTATCTGTATGTGCGCTACGCTTTATCTGCCCATCTCTTCAACCTGTTTTGATGAAATTTGGTGTAGAAATAGATTGAATCCCGGGGAAGGCCATAGGCTTTTTTATCCCGGAAAATTGAGTTTCCACGGGAAAAGGCAAAAACGGCAAAAACGTAACCAACGCGAACGAACTCGCGGGCATCGTCTAGTGTTTCTTTACTGCACAGTAGTACAGCTGATGCCCGCGACTTCGTCCGCGTGGTTTAAAAGTTTTTTTTCCAAAAATCACGTCGGTCCGTTGCTGGGTTGTGGCGTGATTGAAGGACAAACCAACAGACAAACACACTTTCGCATTTATAACATTAGTATGATATGATGATGACTGAAATAATTGAGACTACGCCGTCCATTCCATACACGAATTCAAGTGCTTGTATATTGTATGTTTCGATTTGGATGAATGTAAAACAGGCAATACAATTTCACCAAAAATTATTTGAAGAATTCGCGTAACGTACCTAACAACGAAAATTCAGTGAACTACGAAACTCGACGACTCGATGACTTTATTTAAGCTCCTTTCACGCATCACAGCTCGTCGCCCAATCCTGAGCTCTCGGTTTGCTTAGCTGCCGAGGAAGGATTTCCTGTCCGAGCAAACAGCCAGTCTGCCGTCAAATATCCGATGTTAGAACAAATACTTGGCCAGTGGCCGGTGAAGTGAGGCAAGAAACGATTGGTTGGATTGGATGAACGATATTTTGGATAACGTAAAATGAGGATAGGTAGATTGGTCATGTATGTACCTAACGGTAAATTTTGTCGTCAATAAGTCACTACGTCTGTTTTTGTGTCTTGTCGTTGTTATACTTATATTATACTTATTTTCGTATTTAAAAGTAAGTACCCAAATTCCTGATAGACATTCGGCCGGTTTCTGAATTGAGAATTTCATGTTGGGTCTGCCTCAAAGACTAGGTACTTAAAGACTAATGAAGCAAATTTTTGTTTCTGAATTGATATTGAGCAGGTTTCTGAATTAAGCATTCAAGCAAAAACAGCAAGTTCCAACTCTCAAACCTTACAATATCATTTCAGAAACAAAAATTTGCTTAATTGGTCTTGTAGTCTTTGAGACAGACTCAACATGAAATTCTCAATTCAGAAACCGGCCTTAAGTGCGTTGTTTGAGTATTTAAAATATTGTTACTCAAATGTCTGTCAACTCTTCGATATCATAATGATAGTTCAATCCAATCGAACTATTATTGAAACAACTTGGTTACGTGTGGTTTTCAGTAATTAATTAATCGGCCATGCGACGCTCAATTTCAACGTGAATGAGGCAATCCTGTCTTGTGATTGTAATTAAAACTATTATGAAAACACCGCCAATCTGTTATTTAGCAGTAAACTAGTGCTTTCTCGTACCCACGATGTTGCTTATCAATAGCTCAATCGAGTCCATGCAACGGTCAATTTCATCTTGAATAAATGACCGGTGGTAGTTTTTGTGTCTTGTCGCCAATCTTAATTGAAGTTATTTAGGGCACATCAATAATTTTGCTATTTAATGTAAGCGACAGTCCAGAAGTAGGTATTAACGAAACACTTTTAATATATTTGTCCTCTCATTTGAAACTTGCCTAAATGGCATGCCTTGAGTAAATGGTTAAACGACGAGAGATTTAATGTAATTTAGATCTAAGTTGGTTAGACTTAAAAACAATATTCATTTGATCCGGCCACAATTGCTATCGTTAAGCTCTCAACCAAATTGCGATCTAAACACAAAAGTATTCAATAATCGCTGAGTCTGCCGGCAGGAGACTGACTTACCTACCATCGTCAAAACACTCGCACTTATACTAAAAAACCGGGCAAGTGCGAGTCAGACTCGCGCACGAAGGGTTCCGTACCATTATTAATAAATAATTACCTTTGTTAATGAACCGCAAGACTAACTTTGTTTGTAGAGGTTTATTGTTAATATCAAAAAAACTATGCTAGTTAGAGCATTGGCTATAGTTTTCCTGTAAAATATACGTAAATTCCTATTGACCATAATTATTTCAAATTTTTCGATTGGTAAACTCCGGAGATAAGGGGGGGGAACGGTATTTTTTTAGACATTTTCCCCGATAAATCAAAAACTATCATAACTAAAAATAATTAAAAATCTGTTTTAGAATGTACAAAGTAAACCCTTTCATATGATACCCCACACAGTACAGTTATCTCACTTTTAAATTTCAACCCTCAGATTTTCCCCCCTTTTTAAATAAGAACAAAAATAATTTCCAATTTTTTTTAATTCCAGTGTCTTTGGGCCACTTATGTACACCACTATTCCAAATTTCATGTCGATAGCTTCGGTAGTTACTGAAATAATCGAGTGTGACGGACGGACAGACGGACAGACGGACAGACGGACAGACAGACGGAGAAAGTCGCACCATAAGGGTTCCATTTTACCATTTTGGTACGGAACCCTAACAATTGTCAATAAAGCGTCCGTACTCCACAGATTAATTGAATGACATGAAACGAAAGATGAAACGAGTCAAATTGACAGATATTATACTTTCTGTTTCATGAGATATAATGACAAACAGTAATAATGCTAACATTAGAAGTAATTTGGTCATAGATATAGGCTTAGGTAGGTACGTTGCTCAGGTAGATACTCGTATATTGCAATCAAACATCTGAAAACTCTCCAATATCGAGCACGCTGATCTGATAGCTCAATTTAAGTACCTATACCTAATAATGACAGCTCCGTGAGATTTTCACTAATCGGCCATGCAGAGTTCAATTCCGTCGTGAATGAGTCACCGGTGGAGGCTTTTGTGTCTTGTCGTCGATTCTAATTGTAACTACTCAGAACACAAAGAGTTTCTATTAAGTAATTTGGTTAATTAAAAATATTATAAATGCGAAAGTTTGGATGGATGTCTGGATGGATCTATGGATGTTTGTTACTCAATCACGCCCCAACGACTGAACGGATCTGGCTGAAATTTGGCATAGGGATAGATTATAGTCTGGAATAGCACATAGGCTACTTTTTATCCCGGAACATTAAAGAGTTCCCGCGGGAACCAAAAAACCTCAAATGGATGTTTGTTACTCAATCACGCCAGAACGGCTGAACGGATCTGGATGAAATTTGGCACAGAGATAGATTTTAGTCTGGAATAGCACATAGGCTACTTTTTATCCCGGAAAATTGAAGAGTTCCCGCGGGAATCAAACAAATGTATCTGTTCAACTGATTTTGATAAAATTTGGTACAGGGATAGGTTGTATCCCGGGGAAGGACGAAGGCTACTTTTTATCCCGGAAAATTAAGGAGTTCCCGCAGGAACCAAAAAACCTCGAACCACGCGGACGAAGTCGCGGGCATTCGCTAGTTTGGTTATAGATGGACATTGGACATGTTTTGTTCCGGTAGATACCTACTCGTATATTGCTGGCAAATATCTGTCAATTCTCCGATATCGAGCAGACTCATAGCTCAATCGAATTGATAGTGACACAGCTCCGTGTGGTTTTCACTAATCGGCCATGCAGCGGTCAATTTCGTCGTGAATGAGTCACCGGTGGAGGCTTTTGTGTCTTGTCGTCGATTCTAATTGAAACTATTTTGGACGCCGGACAATGCGGCATTGTCCGCGTGTCCGGCGGTGTTTGCCGCCTTTATTAATTCAGGTGGGCGTGTCTCGGGGTGGGCGGGGCGAGGCGGCGAGAGATCGGTCTCCGCCTATCGGCGCGGCGCAGTTGCCGGCGGGAACGTGGTCGCGTTCGCTCATGGCTCCAGTCGGCGAGCTGACGCGACGTTCGCTGCTCATTTTCGCGCGGACTGCGGAATAAGTTTCCGCCAATTTTGCGAGTTTCGTTCAAAGTTTATGAGACTTGGGTGACTGGTTTTTTTGTGCGTTGGCGTTCCTTTGAGGTACCTAGATAGCAGTCGCACGACCTCACATACACGCCAAGTAAGTTAGTAGATATCTATATATACTTAGGCGGGAGTCATGTTTTTGAATTCGTTAACTCTTAATTAGGACTACAGACTATTAAAAATCATGTAGCTAAGATGTTGTATGTTGATAATGGTTAAGTTTTCGGCCATATTATGTCCTAATTAGGTAGGAACAAAGAGTTAATAAATGTAGATTCTTCATTGTTGTCGTCAATGTAGAGTCGTTTACCTTTAGAATTCAGACAGGTTGCAGCTCCAAAGTAATCGTATTCTTCACATTTAATGAATATATCTGGATAAACACCAATTTAACCTACCAAGGTACACTGTAGGTACTTACCGAAAAATAAAATTTTTGGAGCACACGACTACCTAGCCACCACGCCACTTAGGCTAACATATAATCCTATCGATCGATTTTAATAAATTAGGTACCTACAATCGTTAGGTTGTGCTATACTCAACTGCATCGGAAAGAGTGTTGCTTTTCAAAGATACAACCAAAATTAAGTGGGAAAAATAAGAAGCTATAATATTATTAAGCTATTGCATAGCTTCTATCGCGGGCCTTGAGCGTGGAGACCGAATCCAGAAATTCCGTAACGAAAAAAACCTAACGCTTTGGTTGCTATGACTACTTGTGTTGTTGAGTTCAATTTGTTGAAAATATAAAGGCGAAATAATTTTAAAGAATTATGTTTTCAATAGGTAGTCCGGGTGTCCAAGGGGAATCAAAAAACCTCAAACAAAGAGGTTTTTTGATTCTTTAAAATTATTTCGCCTTTATATTTTCAACAACTTGAAGTCAACAACACAAGTAGTCGTAGCAACCAAAATCATCTTTTCATAAAAAAATTTCGCCTTTATATTTTCAACAACTTGAAGTCAACAACACAAGTAGTCATAGCAATTTGATAAAAAATGCTATGCAATAGCTTTACCGCGGCAGTCTCCGAGTGCCACACGTCTTTTTATTATTTCGAACCTCGATTATGAACCTACAGTAAAGAAAATTTTCGTTAATAGGATTACAGTTATAAACTTTTAATGCTGAAACGTTCAAACGTTAGTTTGTTTGAAATAATCAATGTTTGGTTGGAACCATGAGTTGGAAATATACATTTTAAGTCTAAACCACAAAAGCAAACTTTAACTATATTTATATAACAAATCAACTGTCTATTCGTATTGGAAACGTTTTTCTAGCACTGAAAACTTCCGCCCAAACCGTGTTCCCCCGCCCCCGCCCCCGCGCGCCGCACCCCGCGCCCATCATCGCTATTCGCTGACAATGCGATACGTATTGGCCCAACGATCTTTTTACGGCAATCGGCGGATCGTTTTTCCAATTCGATTGGGATTTCTTTCTTCGCCTTTAGTCTCTTCAAGTTAGGTGCATACTAATATTGTAAATGCGAAAATGAGCTGTCTGTGTCTGCTAAGTGCTACGTTTTCACGGCCCACCTGTTAAACCGATTTCGACGAAATTGAGCTGAGATATATTACGCCCCGGGGGTACATAGAACATATTATGCTATTTATTATTCCAGAAAATCGGAGAACTCCCAAGGGAATAAAAAAAACTAAATCCATGCGAACATCTGCCGACCTCTGAGGTGCATGGTTGAGCGCTGTTGCCTTAACGTGCGGAGGCCCCGGCTTCGATCCCCGGCAGGGTCAATTTGGGAATTCATAATCTCAGAATTTTCCTTGGTCTGGCCTCGGCTTTAGCCGTGGCGAGTTACCACCTTATACCGGCAAAGACGTAAGCGATTTAGCTTTTGGTCATCTCTATTTTGTTTAATTTCCTTTTTTAATAGCAATCAAATGAACAATTCAAGCTCTACAGAAGCTAGTATACTTACAAAAATTAAAATGCTTTTAAGCAAGTATTTTAATTATAAGTGAGTAGATGCGGAAGAAAATTATTTTCTTACTAGATGATTCCCGCGACTTCGTCCGCGTGGACTAAGTTTTTTTCGATTTTTTGATTCCCGTGGGAATCTTTAATTTTCCGGGATAAAAAGTAGCCTATGTCCTTCCCCGGGGATATAACCTATACCTGTACCAAATTTCATCAAAATCGGTTGAATAGGTGGGACGTGAAAGCGTAGCAGAGAGACAGACAGACAGACACACTTTCGCATTTATAATATTAGTATGGATAAGGATTCGCTAACAAATAAGCTAGGAAACGATCCGCAGTTTGACCTCTGAAGCCTCATACACTCGGTTCAATTTCCTGTAGTGTCACTACCATACACGTTCCCTATACGCACGTGAATCCCTACGCTATGTAACCAATGTGAACTTTAAGTCACCGGCAAAGTTAGAAATTTTTTGCAAGAGGTATATCTTGTTTGGGTTTTGTATATACCAAAACCAGAATGAAATCAGAAAAAATAGGTACAATTGAAAATTAACTATACCCAATTATAAGAGAATGAATTTTTTCAGCTACGCCTAATGGCAATTTCAGTATCTATGAAAATTTATAAAACTAGATTTTCTTCTGTTGAAAGAGCTACATCTACGTACGTACTACGTACCAGTCACGTAGAGTATCCTATCCATCCATCTTAATCCTAACAGAAAATCAATCCTAGGATTGCTATAAAAAGATTGTGATGCCAATAAAACGAATTGCATTGTCAGCGATGATGTGGTAGGGGGCGGTGCGGTGCTGAAGCACGGGCTACCACTACACGTTTTGGGCGGTTTTTTGTACTGGAAAAACGTTTCCAATCGAATATATATATCAACGATTCGTTTGAATCCAATACGACTTGGCGTTTTAAGAACGTTAGATAAAGGATTTTTTCGTTTTTTATAGCTCTCAATTTGAACACGATGGCGATGCGATCTTATCAGATTGTGCGTGATGATGTGAAGTGAGATATAACTTGGCAGGTTTACTACATACCAATGTCTTATTCATCTTATGACTAAATAAGGAAGATTATATGCCTCTTACTTTTTTAAGCAAAAAATATCGTCATTTACGAGTGGAGGTAAAGATTTAACAGTAAGCCTTACGAATTTAATGGAAATTGTATACCTAATAGGTACCTACGCAGTAAGTATAGACGCCCGTGACTTCGTCCGCGTGGATTGAGGATTTCTTGGTTCGAACTGCCCGCTGGAACTGGTACGCTGCCGTGAAACCGATTATGGATATAGTTTTGACATAACTAAAATAAACACAATTAGAGATCTGGGAGTGCCGATGGACTCGAAACTGATTCTTATCCAACATATAGATTCTATTACAAGCAAAGCATACGAAGCTTTAGGTTTCATTATTTGTGCTACCAAACCTTTCACGAAAATGAAAACGATAAAAGTTCTCTACTGTTCATTGGTCCGCAGTCACCTTGAGTACGCTTGCCAAATATGGAATCCTGCATATCAAGTTCACATTAATAAAATTGAAAGTATCCAACGCAAATTCATTAGATTTCTACGTCATAAATTTCATCTTCCCAGAACATCTTATGAGAAAGCCTGTTCTGATTTACACCTTGTACCTCTTAATATCCGTAGAAATATAGCTGGTATTTGCTTCCTACTCAACATAGCCAGGGGGTCAATAGATTGCCCTAATCTGCTTTCGAAGCTAAATATAATAAATAGTAGCCTCAGGTTTTCATTCCGTGCGTCTAGAATTAGGTAAAAAGATATTACATACTCCGGTACCCAAAACTAATTAAAGATCCAACTCATTTATTGTTCGTGCGTCTCGCCTTCTGAACTCTGTCTACAACGAACCTAGCATAGACTTATTTTGTGGCAATATGTCTAGTGTACGTAGAAATCTAACCAATGTATTTATGCAGTCTAGTGAAATTAATTAAATAACTGGTATTTTCTTCTACAACTAATTTTTTTTTTTGTGTGTATCAACAGGTACCCTTGTTTTTATAGCGTCTAGTTGTGAAAACCCGTCATTAGCTATAAGTTACCTAATTTTAAGACTGTCTAGAACTATCTAAACTGTTAGTTTTCCTTAACAAATAAAATAAAATAAATTAACTTCCATAATTCTAACAGTTTAGCCCGCTACCATCAACTGCATAATCAATTAGGTTAGTACCTACCGCCAGGTCACCCAGTCAAGGGCTAGCTTGTAGTGGAACTAAAAAAAGCTCCGATTTTCAGATGTATAAGTCTAAGTTGCATTATTGCTTACTAGTTAGTATTTATCCACCTTCAATTGAAGAAATACACTCTAAACACACGGCAATTATCATTCTAACTCTGTGATCCGTTTGAAAAGTTGAAAACAATGCAGCCTAAGCAAGAATACGCTTAGAACAAAGCAGTGGAGCGAGCGATAATAGGCGTTAAGCGCTATGATATCGCGTAATGAGGCCGCGCCGATAACGATGCCGCTCGTTACCGACGCAATGACGATTACAAGTCACCGGCTAACGTACTCTCTACGTTTACCGCGTAATATAGGCGATTGTATATCCTAGGTATCTTACTAATATTATAAATGCGAAAGTTTGGATGGATGTATGGATGTATGGATGGATGTTTGTTACTCAATCACGCCCCAACGGTTGAATGCATCTGGATGAAGTTTGCACAGAGGTAGATTATAGTCTGGAATAACACATAGGCTACTTTTTATCCCGGAAAATTAAAGAGTTCCCGCGGGAACCACAAAACCTCGATACGACGTACGAAGTCGCGGGGATCAGCTAGTGATGTTATGATTTTATTCGTGTATATCGCGTTCAGCTATGTGATTCTGTAAGGTAAAATAAAATTTACAACCGTTGCAGTCAAGGTAGATCTCTTCGATGTTACATCGCAGGCCGCAATGCTTAAATGTTTCTTATAGAATCACACTGCAGCAGTGCAATGCAGTGTACCTAAACATTTAAGCATTGCTAGCATCGATGCGGCCTGCGATGTAACATCGAAGAGATCGACCTTGACTGCAACGGTTGTAAATTTTATTTTACCTTAGAGAATCACACCCCAGAACGTGTCACTCATACACAACTATGATTAAGTTAGGTATAGGCAAAGACAATATATAAACCAGTATAATTAATAATCTATGGTATAGGTTACGGCACAAAACAGGGAATCTCTATTTCGTGGGTTGAGGGGGATCATGGTGCATGATGATTCACGAGTCAGACTTTTTTTTTTTTTGTTCCTGTAAAATTAATACCTACTAACTCACTTCGTCGGCTTTTTAATTCCTGCGGGCACTTTTCAATATTCTTTTAAAAACTTACCCCATGTGTTCTCAGGGTACCCTATCTCCAATCCAAATTTCAGCCAAATCGGTTCAGTTCAGTAGTTGTGGCGTGAAGGAGTATCTAACAAACTTCCACAAATTTACAAACTTAGAAATATCCAGAGTTTCACATTTATAATATTAAAATTAGGATTATCATTATATATATTTATGACTATCGCGAATAACGCACAATAATAGTGTACGGGTTTTTGCGTTCTCACTTCGCAACGTTCGACACGACTCGACTACGAAAAGGTAAGAAACTTCGCGAGTGCAGGACCTTTTCAACCGACTTCAAAAAAAGGAGGAGGTTCTCAATTTTTGACTGGGTGGACCGATTTGGATGATTCTTTTTTTATTTGAAAGGGCATACTTCCCAAGTGGTCCCATATAAATTTTATCGAAATCGGTAGAGCGGTTTTTAAAATATCAACAATAAAATAAGTACTTTGTATAGCGTGTGCTTGTTGTTGTAAAGTTGGCGCGGGAGTTGAAGTCGGTTGTTTAAAATGAATTTTTTAGAAATATTATCTTTACTCCGGTGTAACTAACTGTAAGTTAACCGTTGACATCGATCTCACTTTGCGAGCAAGTGAAGTTAGTTAGTCAGTTGAAGAGTAAGAAAAGATGTCCAAGTAACTAACAGTCGTATGTGTATGTATATGTACATATGCCGTCCGGGACATACGAGTATATTTTGCGCAGTGTTGACGGGTAACGTATTTCTGTGAGTTTCACGCAAGTGTAGAGCGAGCTACAAGAATAAAGTACTAATAAATTTTGCTTATCTATTTTATTTTAATTTTAACGATATTATCGTTCACTCGGAGCAGTCATGAAAATTAGAAAAACTTTTAAACAAAGGCGTAAAACTTAGTACTAAACGGCAATATCGCCAACGAAATATCGTTATCGTATCGGCGAATGATAAAAACTATTTCAAAATTACCTAGTCCCTTATCATGAAAATTGAAAAAGCTTTTCAAAAATTCATCGCTAAAGACAAAGACTTGAAATTAAGTACTAAACAATTCCATAACAACGATACAACAACATAGCCTCCAATTATCTTTCTACATTGATTCTGAGAAACAGTGCACAATAGATGTTAAGCGTTTTCATTATTCAGGCCAATTAAAAGTTCAGTACAACACTCTGTACATTCAATTTATGAAGTAGATACTAAATACTGCCGGCGACTTCGTCCTGTAGATTTAGGTTTTTTAAAATCCCGTCGGAAAACTTTGATTTTCCGGGATAAAAGCTATTATCTATCTCCGTCGAATTAGGTCTACCAAAAGCTGGCAAAAGGGGACAGACAGACATCTACATTTTCGCAAAATAATAAGTAGGTACGTATAGATTATTTTTTTCAGATCTTCTAAAACTAGAAAAGGTATTTTATTTACATACTCACGTAAGGAAACGTCTAGAGACGTTTTATATATTCCATCGAGATATTGTGTATGTATTTGGATAAATGTCTATATATCCCACATAAATAAAACAGCAGCAAAAGTGAAACTTTACAGTTCTTCATGCAAAATTGTATAATTTGACAGGATCTAAGTGAACTTTATTTATTTATTTATTTAAATCTTTATTGCACACAACAGAACGGAAATAAAAAAGACATTAAAACTACGAACTAGGACTAAACAGTATGCAAAGGCGGTCTTATCGCCTAAGGCGATCTCTTCCAGACAACCTTTGGAGACAGGAGAAGAGAATACAAACGGGATGGTGCGCAGACTACAAGTATAATATATTATACATATTAACTACAACCAATACTACCTACATATATACGCTCTTAAATAAATATTATACTATAAATTATAGTATATAAATATCATATAAATATGATATATATATATATATATATATATATATATAAATATAAAAATATGACATAAAAAATAACATAGAATGACTAACTTTATGAATAACTACTGAAATAGGTAAAAATTCTTCAAACGACTTTTAAAAATTTTAAGTGATTTGGAATGTCGGATTTCTGCCGGAAGAGAGTTCCAGAGTTTGGCGCAACTTACTGTAAACGAATTGCTATAGGCTAATACATATATTAGCCTATTGCTATTTAATTGCGAGACTTGCGAGACTCTTGCTGCAAGACCAAGACCAAGATCAAGACTGGGAGCGCAATATCAAGACCAAGACTGGCTCAGTCTCGTCTTGTTCTTGCATTTGGGCAACACTACCTCTGGCTAGTAGTGTTGCCCAAAATGCAATACTGTCTAATTTGACAGGATCTAAGGGAACTTTCTTCTTCTGACTTCCTCTGCTTTTTCCATATGAACAACTTTTACTGCAAGCAACTTTCGCATTGTCAGCAAATTTGAACGAACATTACACTTACGCAGTCTTTACAGGTACGTTTGTGTTTACTTTAAATATGTATATTTTCAGTCTGCAGTCTGTAGTCTAAGCAAAATGAAGCTTAGAACAAACAAAGCAAGCGATAATAGACGCTAAGCGTGATGATATCGCATAATGAGGCCACGCCGATAACGATGCCGCTCGTTACCGACGCGTCGAACGTACCACTCTCTAACATCCGACGTCCTCTGGCTAGTATGACTTGTGCAGAACTATTATATCCTTCAAATCGTATTGTAACTACATTTTGGGACGTGAAACTTTACAGTTCTTCATGCAAAACTGTATCATTTGACAGGATCAGGAGAAAGGGAACTTTCTTCTTCTGACTGGCTCTGCTTTTCCCATATGAATAACTTTTACTGTAAGCAACTTTCGTAGTATCAGCAAATTCGAACGAATATTACACTTATGTCGGTTTTACAGGTACCTTTGTTGTTTACTTTATGTAGATTTTTTGTCTGTAGTCTAAAGCAAATATGAAGCTTAGAACAAACAAAGTGCTAGAGCAAGCGATAATAGACGCTAAGCGTGATGATATCGCGTAATGAGGCCGCGTCGATAACGATGCCGCTCGTTACCGACGCGTCGTAGGTACCACTCTCTACGTGAAACGTCCGACGTAGGTACTCACGTTAAATATGACTTGTGCTGGTCACAATGCTGTAATGACGTGACAATGCATTTCAGGACGTGAAAACTGACAGCTCTTCAAATGAGTTCCATAACACGTAACTAAGACTCGGAGACTTCAGTGTAGACTTCCAGAAATTCCTGTCCATATCCGTACATTCGTATATCGATAAGTGAGGCTTATGATAAAGCTAGTCTGCTAGTTTAAAAAAAACTTAAAGGCCCAACCAAGAGTATTCTTCTTCTTTTTCGTAAAACTCTTGCCAGAGTGTTCGTGGTCATCACGAAGTGTTGGCTTTAGTGGCAGATGTTATGCGCCTCACGAGCATCCACCACTTCTCCCTGCTGGCCGACAGCCTGATGCACTGGTGCAATGAACCGCCAACAGCGGACTTAATTTGGTCGGTCCATCGCATGGGTGATCTTCCTCGCCCTCTGGTGCCCTCCACCTTGCCCTGCACGACAAGGCGCTCGATGGAGTCATTCTCACGACGGGAGACGTGTCCAAAAAATTTTAGTATGCGACTCTATACTAGCGATGAAAGCCGTTGCTTAATGCCGAGTTCTTGGAGGATAGAAACGTTGGTGCGTAATTCGGTCCATGAGACACCTAACATTCCAACAACCAAGAGTATAGAGAAATAATAAAACAGAAATAATATTCTAGATATCCTTCGGCTTGAAATAGAAATCAAGAAGAATAACGTTTTGTGGTAACTCAATATCATATTACGAACATATTAAAACAGATTTCGAACATATTAAATACCCAAGTATCAAATGCGCTTTTTCACAGTGCAGACCATGTTTCCATCAACAGATTTTCATATTCTACCATTTATCGTAAATATTAATTTTTAATCTCTTCTCTTCAGACTTACTTAGCGTGGCCAGACTATAAAATAAAAATATAAACACTAAGTAATATAAAAACTACCTAGAAGCATCAACCTACTTCATGCTTGTGAGCAAAAGAAGGACAAATGGGTAGAAGTTATTATTAAGCAGGTAAGAACTACGAGTATATTCTTTAGTACCTTTTTTTTATTCCACTACAAATTAGCCCTTGACTGCGACCTCACCTTATGGTAATTGACGATACAGTCACGGGCTAACCTGTATAAGTTTCCTGTATCAGGGATGTGACAAATATTTGTATATGCAGACATTGTACTGACTACAGACCAAAGAAGATCATTAGGAACGTGTGACGTGATCATTACTTTGCCAATCATGAATATGTGATATTCCCTATGAATAACCAACATATCAATGGTGATATAAGCAGAATAAGAGCTTCCGAGACGAAGCAGCTCATTAGAGTGCGAACATAATTGCTACGGATAACGAATTGTGAGCCTGTGACGTGTTTTCTAATTTCCTCATGCTATTGACTATGCAACAGGGCTCAAGGGCTGTATTGTATACCTACCAGCTGAAGTTTTTTTTTTATCCACTACAAGCTAGCCCTTGACTGCGATCTCACCTGATGGTAAGTGATGTTGCAGTCTAAGATGGTAGCGGGCTAACCTATTAGGGACATGGCAGTTATATTAAACCCATACCCTTATTCGGTTTCTACACGGCATCGTACCGGAACGCTAAATCGCTTGGCGTTACGCCTTTGCCGGTAGGGTGGTAACTAGCTGTCGCGAAGTGCATATATGCGATCGCGAAATACTCAGATCTTTGGTAAGAGAATTTAGCATCTATAGTCTATTGTGATAGTTTATCTGTTATCTATGACATACCCGGAAATTGGTCTTTAGATTGTGATTTCTATATTTAAAACCTTGATAAATGAATATCGGTGTTGCATAGCAACTCGTTGTTTTTTGGTCTCTGAGAATGTAATGGAACCAGGTCCTGGCGCTTCATGGAGGTGGTGTTATGACGGAGCGTTTATCGAGAGTTGGTGAGATCGAAAGCTAAGTACCTAGGCAGATTTCTTAATATATAGTATTTCGAGAATCAGTTATATTGATTCGTGATTTATGAGCGCTCATGAGTTACTTGGGGAAATGAAGGTCGTGATCGACAATGTATTAACTATAGAAGGTCGTGATCGACAATGTTAACTATAGAAGGTCGTGATCGACAATGTATTAATTATAGAAGGTCGTGATCGACAATGAATTAGTTGTTAAGATTATTACTGGTCGTGCTCGACAATTAGTCAGAATACTTACACATCTATAGCTAAGATTATTATTACTGGTCGTGCTCGACAATTAGGCAGAAAACTTACACATCTTTAACTATGATTAACAGAAGTTTATATTAGGTCTTAGGGCATCACGAACGGTGATGTCATAGTCAATGTGAATATACAGGTCTCCGAGATGACGCACACCACGATGAGAGAAAGAGCGGCAGGACACAAAGGCGAGATATAGTAATACGAGGCGGCTCGCGCCCGTAGACTTGTGTACAGGTATGACTCCATCGGGTATATAGATCATTTCGGTGACATTCTGTTCCATTGAACATCCCTATATATCGGTAATAAAGTTGTCCGTTTGTATTTATATTATTGACGTGGACGTATTCAAAGAAATAAAGCAGATAAGTAATGGAATAGAATGGCTCGCCGACACTAGCCACGGCCGAAGCCTCCCACCAGGCCAGACCAGGGAAATTCAGAAATTATAAATTTTCAAACCCTGCCGGGGATCGAACCCAGGACCTCCTCACGTTAAGGAAACAGCGCTCAGCACTGCGCCACGGAGGTCGTCAAAAACACCTTACTTACTTATGCTTACTTACTTAATAGGTATTTTTAATATAGTATCGGGTACCTGCGATTTAGTCCGCATGGATTTAAATGTTTAAAAATGTTAACGTGCTAGTCTCTCAAGATCCCGTTTAGGCTATAAAGGTAACCTACGTGGAAAATCTTTGGGTTTAGAACCAGCGTTACATAATTATATAAAATTATGAAAGGTAATTAAACGTAAAATTAAAACCAGATTAGTAAAACCAGTCGAGTCGTCGCTCGCGACCCAAAGTGAGTGCACATGCGTGGCTACCCGCATCTAGCCGTATTGCAGCGAGTAGGTAATTCTATTACCAACTCTGCGTGAATAATGTCTGATCAAGTTATTATTATTAACGAGTTCTTGGCATTTTGCCAGAACAAAATCGATATTATGGACGAGCTGAGTATAGTGCAAATATGTAATTCTAATTTTACTGACGAGGAAGTTGAAGGCGGCAAGGCGAATCTTTTTAACGCTCTGTCTAGTGAGGGAGTTAAACTAATTCAGCGAAAGGGTGAAGATAAACGAAAAAAGAACATCCGTGACGTCCTTAAGGTTTTACATGAGGTCAAGCCGGAGCTGCAGCCTACCTACGTCGCAAGAGACCTAAACCGACTTCCACCAGTGTCATTTGACCATGTGGACGTGACTCGTCTGTTGAAGGATATTCTTATCTTAAAGACAGAGCTGCAACAACTACGTAACGAATCAGTTTCTAAGGCCGAGATTGATAACTTAAAGATGAGTATTGTTTCGGAGGTATGTGCTCGCATCGGACCATCTTCCTGCGCACGAAAAGAGCCCATACTACCGCGTAGTAAGGTGGATAATGCCGGACAAGGGACGAAGCGGCCAAGCGCTGATAAGAACCGGGAGGTATCCACCTCGCCGCGAGCGAGGCGCACACGCTCTGACTCACTGGATACTATTGTATCGCCACCGTCGTATCGCGATATTGCGAACCGTACGGTAAAACAACGCGCAAATGTCGACCCTGTGCGTACGGGCGGTAAAGCTGCAAATGAAAGTGACGACGACGGATTCACACTTGTGAATAGTAGAACAAAGCGGCGGCTACGTAATAGCAATAAATGTGGCACGGCGACCGATCCGAGTAATTTAAAAGTAGCACAGTTACCTGAAGGTATCTACGTATCGAGACTGGAGACTTCGTGTACTGTTGAGCATGTTAAGGAGCACATAGCATCCAAGGGAGCACTAGCGATAGACGTACAGATGCTTCCCCAGAGGAAGGAATTGGATTTTAGGTCTTTTAAGATTATCGTGGCAAAACAAAATCTTGACACATTTTTGAGCGCAGAGTTCTGGCCTGCAAACGTAGTATTCAGAAGGTTTAGAGAACGTTTTGTTAATGTAAATAAAATCAACTAGTATGGACAGAATAAACATTATTACATATAATTGCAAAAATATCAAGACGTCAATGCAACAAGTTCGGGATTTATGTAGTGCGGCTGATCTAGTCGCCCTCCAGGAGACCTGGCTCATGCCGCACGACCTCGGCCTGCTGGACTCCATTGACGCGAATTTCGGCTGCGTGGCTAGATCCTCGATTGACCTCTCTGCGGGCGTCTTGAGGGGCCGTCCCTACGGTGGACTCGCGCTGCTCTGGAGAAAATCCAAGTTCCCTAACGTTTCTATTGTGAACTGTTCTAGTGATAGAGTGATAGCTATTCGAGTGCTCAATGGTGCACAGTCATTTATGTTGTTTAGTGTATACTTACCAACTGATAAGCAAGAAAACGTTTCCGAATTTACAGACTGCCTTGCCCGGGTGAGTGCCATCATTGAAGAAAGCGACATTCCACTCGTTTATATCTTAGGCGATTATAATGCTCACCCTAGTGCTGGCTTTGGGAATCAATTATTGACTTTTTGTGAAGAGCAAGAGCTTTTATGTGCGGACATTGATGTGTTAGGTATCAACTCTGACACACATACGTTTGTTAGCGATGCGCACGGCTCTCGTAGGTGGTTAGACCATTGCGTGACGACCCAGGCGGCGCGCGACACTATTGTATCGGTTAGTGTTATGTACGGTGTGTACACATCGGACCACCTGCCATTACATGTCGAATGTAAGATTGACCTCTGCTCTGGTCTGAACACCAGCGAGAGCCGGGCGTTGTCTAGTAATGATAAAGTACGTTGGGGTAACAGAGATGGAAGTCAGATAGATAGCTATTATGAATACTGTATGCGTGAACTTGAGAATGTAAGGATGAGTGAATGTGGAAGATGTATGTTGTTGTCTGATTGCTGTAGCTGTATAGAAAAAGAGGGCGACGACTATTTTAAAATAATTATTGACGAATATTATTATAAGATTATTAAAATTTTACAAGTAGGCGCCGTGAAATGTTCTAATGTACGGTCTAGAAATAAAAAACGTAAGCCCATGACCGGATGGAACCTCCATGTCAGGGAGAGTCACCAGGCTGCTCGTCTGGAGTACGAATGCTGGTCGGTGGCCGGCAGGCCGTCCATAGGCGACATATATGACAGAATGGTAGACAGTAGAAAAGTATTCAAAAATAGAGTGAAATGGTGTATTCGTAAGGAGGAAATGATTAAGATGGATATATTGGCTATGTATAGAAGGGAGAAAAATTTTCCAAAGTTTTGGAATGCTACAAAAAAGTTGCAGCATAAACAAAGTCTACCTGTCTCTGTGGATGGCTTGCAGGAGCCCAGAGAAATAGCAGAACTATTCGCATCGAAATTCAAAATAGATGCGATGCCAGTTCTAAGCCCGAATGAAAATATGTCAGCTAGTCCTGCTGTGGCTACGCAACCAGTGAGGTTTACAGTCGACGATGTAGCCAAGGCAGTGCGGGGAATGAAGCGGGGCAAGTCTCCTGGCCACGATGATTTAAGTATAGAGCACATACTATATGCAGGTGAGGCATTGTGGTCCAAGCTATGCATGCTTTACAATTCATGTGTGAAGTATGCATATCTTCCTGACCTTTTGAAACGGTTGTTGTGCCCATCGTCAAGTGCAAAATAGGAGACTTGGGTTCGTCTAGTAACTATAGGCCTATTTCTCTGGGCACCGTAGTGGGCAAGGTGTTTGAGCGGCTGCTGCAGCCCGAGCTGCTAGAAAATGTGCGTATAGATGAGGCGCAGTTTGGCTTCCGTCCCGGTGTCTCAACAGACTCGGCCATCGTCAGCCTCAAACACACTGTTGACTATTATGTCAGCCGTAACACGTCTGTTTACGCTTGCTTCCTGGATCTGAGCCGTGCATTTGATCTAGTGAATTATGAAATCCTCTGGAGCAAATTGCGCGGCTCAGGAGTCTCTGAACAAGTGGTAGAGGTGCTGAGATACTGGTACGGGGGCCAAACGAATCATGTAAGGTGGGGTGACACGACCTCTGACGCTTATAGGTCAGAATGCGGTGTTCGTCAGGGTGGGTTAACCTCTCCGGACCTTTTCAACGTGTATGTCAACGATTTGATCGGTGAGCTGCGGAGCACTGGTATCGGCTGCCATATCGATGGTGTTTGTCTTAACAATCTGAGCTATGCGGACGATATGGTGCTCCTCAGCCCGTCGGTCAAAGGTCTCAGAAAGTTACTGTCAGTCTGTGAGAATTATGCAAAATCCCACGGGCTGAAGTACAATGTCCTAAAGACTGAGATGCTCGTTTTCAAAGCGGGAAAGGGTCCGGAGAGGGTTCCCGAAGTGTTTTTGAATGGAACAGCGGTTCGGGTCGTTAGGCAGTTCAAATACCTTGGTCACATCGTCACTGATGATTGCAAAGACGATCTTGACATAGAGCGAGAAAGACGGGCATTGTCGGTTCGGTGCAACATGCTCGCGCGCAGATTTTCCAAATGCAGTAAAGAAGTCAAGGGCACCCTTTTCAGGGCCTACTGTCAGTGTTTCTACACTTGTCAGTTATGGTACCGGTACAAAAGAGTGTCCTTCAGCACCATAAGGGTGCAGTACAATAATGCATACCGCATCCTTATGAAACTTCCCAGATACTGCAGCGCGTCGGGCATGTTTGCCGAGGCGGGAGTGCCCGATTTCTTTGCTGTTATCAGAACACGTATATCTTCATTTTGGGAAAGATTGCGTAACTCTGGTAACGGCATCCTCCAGGTGGTGGGCCAGGACTTGCATAGTCCAATGGTGACTCATTGGATTTCAATGCATCGAAATCCAAATAAGAAATAAATACTGTTACACCTGTTGTGTATACGTCTTATTATGTTAATTATTTTATTTTATCTATTTTAATTTAATTTAATTTTGTATTTTTGTAATTTTTGGGTTTTTACCTTACTAAAGAATTTTATTATTTTATTATTATTATTATAAAACTATTTTAACTATTTTAACTTTGTCCAGAAATATTCAATCTCAAAAGACTAAAAGTAAGTTGCAATATTCTTTCCTATTAAGATTTAATTACCTGAAATCAGGAGCGTTTCTTCAAGCGAGCGCTAAAGGATTCACTGAACGCATTAAAACCAGATGAGGGATGAAAGTTCCCGTAAACGATGCTAAATGATAGCTTCAAACGGGCGCTGGTGTCGCACGGACTAACGACTCGGTGAATGAATAACAGATCGGTTACAGACGGCTGGTATGTGTTGTGCGGTTCGTTAGTGTGCTAGGTACTTTACGGTGACGTAGAGTTGCGTTAGAAAAACAGCAAGAAAGTATGTGAACCTGCTATGGTTGAGAAACGCGCAGTTTTAAATTGGTGCTGCCATTACGGTTATCTTACAAAAAAAATGATTTGAATGTTATTTTATTTCTTTTCTGGTTGTTATTTTCTTGTCTTCGCAAACTGAGAAAACACATTAAAGAATTTCGAAAACAAATTAGATTGTTGTTCTCATATTAAACAGTAGCGAAGTGACTGAAAGATTTGTCTTGGAAATGTTTGATTTGGCCACTTTGAAATATTTCCAAGATAACGTCATGACATAAAATAAACGTGATATAAATTCTATGATATTTTATCTTATATTTTATGATGTGAAGACAACTGTCAACTAAATGATGAATAATTTTCCTAAGTCCTTACTCTTTAATAAATAATGTCTCAATTAATCTTTACATGAGGTTCAATTTAATACGTTTATGAAAAAGATAAATTTGCAATTTCTTTTTCATCGGATAAATTCAAGTAAGTAAAATACAATGAACACAGCGTTTGCCCGCCCGTGTGCGCTGGCAGCACGGCCGATTGGTTTAGTTAGCAGTGAGCGTCGCGCCTCATTTGCTTGCCGCGACACCGCACCGACTTTGTTAGCACTCTTTTCACCCCCACAGATTCTAACTACGTATCTCTTCACTGATAAATCGGTGTCACATAAACGTGCATTACTCCATGCATTTTGATTTGCGGTGCGCGTAATGAGTCTGGATTATATGTGAACATGTTATGGCTGACTGGCGTTTGAATACAAAATATATATTTTGTGGAACTGGAACAGAATATTATTGTGTTAAGTTTTGTAAAAATACCAACTTACTTAAATTTAACTGATGACGTTTGGACAGTATTTGTGTTGGAAATCTGCCAAAATCTGAATTTTATTCGTCAGTTATTACACACACAACACACAACGCACATACTATGTATTAGCTATTATAATAGGTACTACGTAGTCATAGTTTGTTGGCTATTGAAAACTCAGCCTTATCTGTTTACTAGCTGATGCCCGCGACTTCGTCCGCGTGGTTTAAATTTTTCTTTTTTCCCGCGGGAACTCCTTAATTTTCCGGGATAAAAAGTAGCCTTTGTCACTCTCCATATCATCAATTACTGTGTATACCCATGCCAAAAATCACGTCAATCCGTTGCTTCGTTGTGGCGTGATTGAAGGACAAACCAATACACTTTCTTATTTGTAATATTGGTATGATGAAAATTGTTATGTTATTCTCAAAACTGTTAGTTACCATAGACTTTAAATTTCCTAATACCTACCTATTATCATTTTAGATAGTTATTTGTATGTCTTGAAATCTTCGGTCAAATATATTTTTTTTGTTAGGTATTAAAAACAGACTTGCAGTCTCGTTTGCTACAGTAGTTAGCGCCGCAAGGCGGAAGTGCAGGCTCCCATTAGAACCATTCGCTGTCAGGTGACGTGTGAAACGGCGGACCCGGGGGTGACGTCGAGTGTTGTCGTTAACGTTTAATGATTTCTTAATGATCGTGCCCCTGGACTGCGCTTCGGTTTACCCTCAAAATATGCTTTACCTTTTATTTTCCCCTTAAACCCTCTTTTTTTATTTGCAAGGAATTTTATTTAATTATTATTATTAAATATAATACTCGATCAAAATGTGCAACAATATTGAACGTGCTGTTTTGTATTTCATAGCTTTATTGGCTTCAGCTCACAGAATAGAGCAATTTGAAAATTCAAACGCCATTCGTTTATCAAGAAGAGCCAGCAAGAAACTCGGCTCTATCGGCAAAGATTCTACCATCAAAGCAAGTTAAACTAAATTTAGCAACTAAACTTTAACTAGCCTATGTAACTATTGAAAACATAATTCTTTAAAATTATTTCACCTTTTTATTTTCAACAACTTGAAGTCAACAACACAAGTAGTCATAACAAACAAAATCATCTTTTCATAAAAAGTGTCTTTTTATTTTCAATAGCTTGAAGTCAACAACACAAGTAGTCATAGCAACCAAAAATTGTCGTTACAACTTTTGGTCTTAATTTTTTCCGTCTAGTCCCCTTTCGTAACGCGCGATAAGGGACTTCGTTCCAAAAGGTAGTAGGTACAACTTATAGGATAAGACAACTAGATATCGTGGTTAGCAGACCACGCGGTGCGGCGTGTCAGCCGCTGGCGACCCATTAAAAATAATCGATGCTCGCGAAATATTGAGGACTCCCACTAATGACATCGCGAAAACAAAGCAACGGGGCTGCTTCGACCTTCCACCGGCAGCGCAGTGTTAACTCGAGCGATAGATTCTGCGTTCACTTCCGAAGTTCCGATCGCAAAATCTGGCTTGCCATTAAAAAGTGCTAGAACTTTGGAATTAATAATTTGGAATAGTTTTGTATTTTTTTCAGTAGGCAGCATTGATAAAAGACATTTTCTGTAGCAGAAAAAAAGTCACATTTTTATCTCAAGTTCCAGAACCTTAAATTGACTTACCTATGCCGAGTTCTATAGGAGATGAATGTACAAAGTGAATATACGTTCTTAACGTAACAAATGAGTTTTAATGTAGCTTTAAAATATTGAGCAAACATAACTCGAAGCTCCAAAATTTTATGACATTGAAAATATAAGATTTTACGAGTTCTGTAAGTGAAATTTATTTCTCGAATTCGGCATAATAGGCTAATCCACGTGGAAGATGTTTGCGGGGCGTCCTCCTTGTTTTTCTTGCTAAATGAAATTATTGCGCGAATAAAATATTTTACTGTCTGTCAATTTGGCGGGTTCACTTCGTTGAAACGTTCTTCGAGATATTAAGCAGAGGTTAAAATTTTATTTGCACAGAGTTATTGCTCGAATGCCGTCTTGGCGTGCCGTTAAATTCTCCTCGGTATATCGGGCTCGTTCGTGGCCCATTATTTGTCCAAGACAATGCCTTCGAATAGAACAAAATAATTTTATTTATTCCTCACTTTGCGGCGGGAACTTTGTGTTATGATGGATTGAAATTTTGTACGACTAAAGCCGTAGAGCTGTCCAGATATTTTAAGTAAGTACATACTTATTATTAATAGAAAGAATAATGGCATAAATAAATAAAATTGATTTTATTTAAAAATCCCTATAAAAGAGATATAGGAAAAGAGAAGATAAAAATATTTTATATATAAAATTATATATACTAATAATATATAATATATAATATATATAATATTATATTACATATACTGACTGCCTCGTCGGTCTAGTGGTTAGCATAGTCGACTACGGATCACGAGGTCCTGGGTTCGATTCCCGGTCGGGCATAAAAGTTAGGTATTGGGTTTTTCAATTAAGAAATTCTCAGTGCCAGCCCGGAGTTGGAAGTTGGCGGTGCTTCACCCCTGTGCCTCGGAGAGCACATTAAGCCGTCGGTCCCGGTTATTATCACTAACATGATAATAGTCGTTAAAGCCCGCCAACCCGCATTGGAGCAGCGTGGTGGGTCTAAGCTCTAATTCCCGCTCTCCTATGAGAGTGGAGGCCTGTGCCCAGCAGTGGCACGTTAATGGGCTGTAGTGATGATGATGATGAATATTATATATATAATATTTTTATGCATTATAAATGCGAAAGTGTGTTTGTTTGTTGGTTTTGCAGTGTTTGTGATAGTTACACTGTAGCTGTCATTTTACTACAATTGATCTCATGTGCAATCACAATAAAAATGTTTTAGTTTTGAAATTTTTATATGATATGAATATGTCACCGTAAGATTGCAAAAACCGTTAGATTGTAATCCAACTAGCGATATTGTAAACTGTCGACGGATTGTGAACCGTTCAATGGTCCGAGTGTCAATTTTTGAAATATTCATTGTATTTACGTTTTCTTGTCTTTTTCTTGTAGGTTAGGTTAGGGTTCGACATAAATGACCAGGTAGTGCCCGGCCCCAGGCCGGGCACTTAGGTTTTATCGGGTTAATATATCTAACAGATTACAATCTAACGAAAAATAATGCGTTAAATTGTAATCAGTCGAAAGTTTACAATATCGCTAGTTAGATTACAATCCAACGGCCTTTGCAATCTTACGGTGACAAATACAACCCGTCGCGTCGTTCGAAACTAGTCGGGCATTTTCCGACAAAACACGTAAGTTATAACCGATATTATATATTTATGAGAATCATTCACGATAGTTTAAACGTTAAATTAATTTTGAAATGATTTTTTTTTAAATTTTAACAACCTGCGAGAACTACGTGTATGCCTATACTCACATAATTGCATCTCCGACACTAAGAACAAGTTAAAAAGCCCAAGTTAAAGTTCACAAAGAGCGAGTGCGGACTAACAAACCGCACTATAATGTATGCGAATGTATTTACATATGCGTTCCCATCATAATGTTCAGCACCTAACTATGACGAGTCGTACAAACATTCAAGGTAGAGAACCGTGGCCGCTCGCCGAGTGCAAGTTTTAATATATTCATGTTCGATAAATTTTAATATATTTCTTTGTAGGTACCAACTTGTAGAGAAATAATAATAGCTCATAAAATATTTTGAATATTTTTTAAATTTATCTTATTGTTTTACCTGCGCTGAGTTGCGATAAACTGAAAAAGTAAAAAGTGAAAAGAAAATTTAAAAAATAAGTTTGTGGGTTAACTGATTAATACCTAGTTTATGAATTACTTTCGATAATATCAAATTTGGTATGTGTCATCTTAATTGTACCTACAATGTTTCCAGCAAATAAGCGATTTATATGTGTAAAGAAATTTAATTGAATCACAAGATTTATATTGTTAGCATTATTACTGTTTGTCATTATATCTCGTGAAACAGGAAGTATAATATCTGTAATCTGTCAATTTGACTCGTTTCATGTCATTTGATTTAATCGGCGGGTACGGACGCCATATTGAAAGTAGTTGTAATAAAAACGAGTGTTTTGACGATAGTAATTCAGTCTCCTGCCAGCAGACTCAGCGATTATAGAATACTTTTGTGTTTAGATCGCATTTTGATTTAGAGCTTATCGATAGCAATCGTGGCTTATCAAATGAATATTATCTCTAAGTTTAGCCAACTTTTATCTAATTACATTAAATCTCTCGTGGAACCTCTACACGTTTAACCATTTACTCGTGCAAGTTCCAAATGGGAGTACAAATATGTTAAAAGTGTCTCATAATACCTACTTTTGGATTGTCTCTTACACCATGGAGTTTTGGAGATAAAACTAGCTTTATCACATTGATGTTTTAGTATGTTTTATCATCACTTAATTTCTTAAATTTCCTTCAGCGATGGAGAATTTGCCACTATTTCCCAGGGAATTTCTCTATGAAACCTTAGTTTCGATATGTGCACCATGCAAAAAAATTGCAGATATTTTTATATGATTTAGTGCAGAATTTTGCTCATTTTCCTCAATGAGCTCATGCCGTTATAATATGATTTGTACTTTTCTGTAAAAAAGATCAGCTTTTGACTACATAATATATTATGTCAGCGAAACTGCTTTTAATCAAACAATGATTTTCCAAATTCCTCAATCTAAGTTTGATAGCAACGTAGGTATTAAATTATACAATCACAAAGCAATCCAAGGCAGTACTACCTATTAAACGAATGCGCGATAAAAATCACCAACCGATTATGAGAATTGAGTTTATAGCACGAATCAAATGTACAATCTAGCATCTCTCGCCCGCAGACAGTCACCAATAAAGCAATATTTTTATAATATTTAAAGCGACGCCGCAGAGTGGAGTGAACCTTAGGGTGATCGCATACGGCCTTATCATCCGCAAGAGGCGCAAAAATCGAAAAAGTCGCCAGCAGTGTAAGAGACGCAAGCATGTTTCATAATAAGTATGTCTATCGCCAGCCTATTGGTCTTCTATTGGATGTCTTTGAACAGCGTGCTGAAGAAATATAATTTACCACAGAACTGCAAGAAACCGAGAGCTTTGCTTATGTGGTCGATGTTCAATCTAACGCACAAAACGTTTTTGTTCCACATTTTTGATACGAACCGCTAAGGTTTGGAACGCTCTTCCGATGTCCGTGTTTTTTGCTACTTGTGACTTGAGTACCTTCAAGGCAAGAGTGAATAGGCATTTTTTAGGCAAGCGCGCTCCAACCTAGACCTCAACATTGCTTTTCATAAGCATGATTGTCGTCAAGTGCACGCCTCTAGTAATAAATAAAAAAGTGTACCTCCTGAAAACGTGTGTGGCTTCAACAGAAAGATTTGGTCTTGTGCAGTCAACCGCACAAAGTCTGCGCGAATCGTCCGCGTCGGAGGGGATCGACGTTTTGTCCTTTCGCACTACTAGTGCCCGGATACGTATTTAAAAAGTATATTACGCTGTCATTTTTCGGTAGAGTGTTTTAGGTCTTAAAATTGTCTTTGTTTTCAGTACTAAAAAATACACCTCAATCTAACGGCCCTGGCAGCTGTTGCGCCACCTGCGGATTTTTCAGTATTTGCGGCCGTGTGCGATCTTAATAAAGCGGTTTTTTTATAATATTTGAAACAACGTCGCAGAGTGGAGTGACCCTTAATGACCTGTCCGGTAATGCAGAATCACCTCGTTAGCGGAGGAGGGCCTCGTCGCGGTAAAGAGTTCTCGATTCTTGGATAATGCCGTTTTATTTGAGAGGTTTTAGCTCAGGCTTCATTGAAAAGTGCCGGAATTGGGAAAAATGTCTTAAACTGTTTTCGTAGTCTCCGTCGATATTTTTCACACATTTAGGGAGATATAGCTGCTCTACCAAGTTAAATATACGTTTTCCCTAATTTATAATTACGTAGTTTGGTAACGGCACGTAACGGTTCGCGGAAGGATGTGGAAGGAACCCACCACATTATTATCCCAAGAAAACTCCTACCATTACTAATGGAAAGGGGTCACGACCCTCAGTAATGAGGAATACAACGCAGAGAGAGAGTTTGGTAACGATTGTAACGATGTTTAATGCAGCTTTTCCGGTATAGGCCTACGCCACCTAAAGTTACTAGTTCCTTTTTAAATAAATCCTAATAACGAAATATCAAATTTAAACTATGAAATACATTAAAATTGTTGCTTGCCATTATTGTCCACCAGTCCGCATTTGGCCAGCATGGTGGACTAAGACCAACTCTTCTGATCCAACAATTCTGAGAAGAGATTCGTGCTCAGTAATGAGCCAGCAAAGGAGTGAAGTGATTAGCTTGCCCTGTTTATTTTTTGTTTGGGTCAAATTTAGTAATCCACTAGCTGATGCCCGAGACTGAGGATTGGCGTGGATTGAGGTTTTATTGGTTCCCACGGGAACTCTTTAATTTTCCGGGATAAAAAGTAGCTTTTGTGTTATTCCAGACTATAATCTATCTCTGTGCCAAATTTCAACCAGATCCGTTCTGCCGTTCTGGCGTGATTGAGTAACAAACATCCATCAATCCAAACATTCACAGTTATAATGCACTAGCTGATGCCCGGAACTTTGTCCGCGTGGATTGACGTTTTTGCTTCCCCGGGACGTAATCTACCACTATACCGAATTTCATCAAAATCGGTTGAACAGATGGGCCGTGAAAGCGTATCATACAGACGTCTGTCTGTATGATACACTTTCGCATTTTTATTATTAGAATGGAAAATATTAGTATGGATACGTCAGTACTATTATATTATTCTGTGGTATGGATTAGTACTAATAGATATATATTGGTTGATTTTCAAGCGGTTTTATTTAGCTTGCCCTGTTTGTTTTTTGTTCACGGCCAAAAGTGGATCATTGTTCCGCTGGCTAGTGGCTATGAATATGCATATAAAAAAGGAATAATCATGTTGTAGATTGAATTGAATTGAAGCTGCAAACAGCGGGGATGGTTACAGCCTGGAGCATGTGATAGTAATGGCATACAACAAAGCTGATGTAATTGGCGCATTGTGGCACGGGCGGCCGGCGGCAGGCTTCGTTAGCCTTTCTTTCCTAGACGCGGTTTTGTCTGTTAATTAACTATGAAATTAATTGATGCAGCAAAGTTTCAGAGTGAAACTTGAATTAATTGGCACGTCCGACTCCAGTCTAATTAGGAGCCAGGCTTTTCAGTTTTCAGTATCGCTCGTTGGAGCCGTTAAAAACACACACAAAAGTGTTGTGAACGGAGCAGAATTTTCGTATCAAAGTACGGTTGAACCGCTAATTGCGTCTCGTAGATAATGAATATATATGTGAAAGTAATAAAACAATGACGTCAGGTTAAAAGCATGGTAAATGAATACACCAATCAACTAAAAAGTCTGTGATGTAAAAGCTCGCTTTCAAGTGCTTTAAGTTCCTTTTTGATTTCAAAGGAACGCTTCGGTTAGTACTTTACTTAATTGACTGGTTCTGATGAGCTGATGCGTGTTTGTGATTTACCTGACGACCTCCCTGGCGCAGTGTTGAGCGCTGTTGTCTTAACGTGCGGAGGTCCCGGGTTCGATCCCCGGCAGGTTAGGAAATTTATAATTTCTGAATTTTATCTAGTCTGGCCTGGTGGGAGTTACCACCCTACCGGCAAAGACGTGCCGCCAAGCGATTTAGCGTTCTGGTACGATGCCGTGTAGAAATCGATTAGGGGTGTGGGTTTTTTTTTTTTTTATATATCCCGGTGGTGGGAAAATGCAGTTACGCATCCCTACCGGAACCGGGGCCCTCGCCTCCCGCCTACTGCGAGCACTCCGGTTCCGGGAGGGTATGTGGGACTCACGGTTGCCCGTCCTACCCACTAAAAACCCACCATCGGTCCTACCAGCCTGCTGCTATTCATTATGCAGCATCCTTGCAACTGTGGGTTTAACTAAATTAAACATTAAACTAAAAAGTTACGCGCACAACACGCCTGCCTACTGCTATAGCGTCCTGACCCTTAAGATACAAAGTATATATAGCCATGTATATTTTTTTTTTTTTTTTTCCCCTCATGTTCGGGTTTGTACATTAGGTGAATAATACTAGTCCTCTTATTTTTATACTGATCCTTTTTTTTTTTTTTTTTATACACGCGCTATATACGCTACACATAACACTACATCCTACACTATATACCAATCCTACTTTTATACCTACTATACTCTACATTCTATACACGCCTATATACACCAAATTATACAACATCCTATACTATATACAAAATTCTGCTATTCTATCTACTGTACTCTATACTATTCTATCTCTATGCTATATTCTATGTTATATTATTATCAAGATTTGCCGATACAAGGTTTCAGACTAAAATACCAAATAAAATAAAATACACCTGCGTATGTACTGGCTTTGTTCAGTCAGCCTGCAACCTTGCAACCATTTGCCCTAGCCACCTTCCCTACAACGCCGAGTGCAAACTCTAAGAAGGCCGCCCGGCGACTGTCATCATGAACCAACGTCACGAGCGTGCCGCTTGTAACATTCAGGTCCACCCTGCACTCTAGCTCGTACCTCTCTTTAGCGGAGCGCGGGCACTCGACCAATATATGGATTACGCTTTCTGGAGTCTGCCCGTCGCAAGTGCAGTGTGGATCTGAAGCCAACTTAAATCTAAAGAGGTAATCTTTGAAACCACCGTGACCACTGAAGGCTTGAGTCTTCAAATTGGTGAGCTCCAGTTTCTTCAATGTCTTGAACGCCTGTATACAATCCGGGAAGAAGCATTTAGTGGTGCTGGCCGAAGTATACTGCGTGTAACGCTCTTGCCAGGTCTGCAAGGTAGAGGCCCTGATGAGGTGTTTGGCAAAGGACACAGGGAAGCGATCATAGGCAGGACGCTTTTTGCACTGCAGGGCCGCCCTCTTTGCCAGTTCATCCGCCCTTTCATTACCCTCGAATCCGACATGAGATCGGATCCAAAAGAATTGGGCTTGTCCGCCCTTCGTGATGAGTTCTTCCACCATTGATCTTACGGTCGCAATAATTGGGTGAAGTGACGGGCCGCGGAGACTATCCAGGGATGAGCGCGAGTCCGAGAAAATCTGCGCTCTCCTGAATCTTCTATCCGCGCACATTATTCTTACTGCTTCTTTCAAGGCCGCGGCTTCAGCCTGGAAGACGGAGCAGTAGCTTGCGAGAAGGAGCAAAGTATATCTGGCCTCTCTGCCGTTCTTCCAGATAGTGACGGCGGCGCCAACTTTACCCTCTAGTTTGCTACCGTCCGTGAAAATTTGGACGATCTCGTCATTCACGACAGCGTCCAGGTCTTCCTGGCTGTTGATGATGGAGTAGTCCAGTCGTTGTCGGAGAGCTGGGTGCGGGAGGGAGAAAGGGCTGACTGGGGTTTCGATCTCTCTTCCTGGCAAGCCCGGCAACTCATCCCCCCTTTTAGCAAGATATAGCATTTTCCTTTCCTGCACGCGGAGGTCTAAGGGAATTATGCCGGCCAGGACAGCACTGGCTGGGAGGGAGATCGTCCTATGCCCCTTGCATACGAGTATGGCGAACATCCTGGTAACCCTGTCCAATTTGGTCCTTACTTGGACGGTTTGGCATTTCGTTGCCCATACGTTGGCCGCGTACAAGATGATTGGCTCCACAACGCTGACGTATATTGTGTATAAGATGTCGGGGTTCAAACCCCAATGAGCCCTGGCCGTCCTAGACACTCCTTTATAGAGGTTAATGGCCTTCGCTGTGACTTCTGTTACGTGTTGTAGATAGTTGAGGTTTCTGTCCAGGGTGAGACCAAGTACTCTCATTGTGTCCGTCGAGTTCAAGTCTACACCCGCCATGGTTAGCCTCGGTTGGTGGTATTTCAGCTTCTTCGTAATTGACAGAACCTGCGTCTTGTGAGGAGCAAACCTGAGTTTGTTTCTGCTGCCCCATCCTGCAATTTTGTCTAATACCCCGTTTATGTTTTCCTCAAGTCTGCATCCGTCGTTATCGACCCCTATGAGTAGGATGTCATCAGCGAAGGCCTGTGTATGCACCTCTGATTTGTCTAACTCCTCGAGTAGACCATCCAGAAGAACGTTCCAGAATAAGGGGCCACACGTAGAGCCTTGAATGCACCCCTTATTTGTGTCCCTGGTGATCTCCTCGCCAGAGTACCTGACGACCACACTGCGATCTGATAGGTAGCTGGCAACAAGTGCCACCAAGCTTGGGTCGGTCCTCTTCTGTATCAGCTGGTTGATTATGGCCGGCCACCAGGCGTTGTCAAATGCCCCTTCGATGTCCAAGGACACAACTGTGGCGATCCTTCTCTCCTTGGTCGCTCGCTCGATGCGCAGAACCGCGTCGAATAGTGCGTCCTCGGTACTTCTCTGGGGCATAAACCCGTACTGCCTAGTGCTAATCTTCCGTTCTTTGCCCAGTTGCCATAGAATCCTTGAAGCCATCATTTTCTCCAAGGTTTTTCCCAGAATCGGAAGAAGGCCGATGGGGCGATATGATTTAGGAACGGTGTAGTCTTCTTTTAACGGTTTATATTATTAATTGTGGCCCTCTTCCATATCCTGGGGAAATAGGCCAGAACCAAGCACCTATTGTAGATGGCCAAAAGCGTTGATGGTGCTGCCATAAACGCTCTGTTGCAGATGTCGGCAGTGAGGCCGTCCTCTCCAGGCGCCTTCTTGGGGCTCATCTCCTCCAGAACCGCAGCCATCTCCAGTTGGGTAAAGAGCATGGGTGTACCCTTTTCCAGTCTCTTAAGGCCCTCAGACACTTTCTCCCTTATCGACTTCTGCTCCGGTGTGTCCTCACTGCAGTCATCCAATGGGTAGAATGTTTCAGCTAGTAAGTTGGCAGAGTCCCTCGGCGTGAGCATTTGGTGATGGTCAGGTGCTCTCAGGAGTCTGTCCCCTTCCCTCTTGTTCCTCTTCCTAATGACCCTGTAGATGCTGTCCCAGAAGGATTCCCTATCTTGCCTGCAACAGTGAGCTTTCCAACTGTCTGTGATGGTCTGTGACATTAAATCCTTATACTCGGAAAGGGCTGTTAGGTAGTCCTTTATGACATATGGCTTCCTCCTGGGGTTTGCATGCCTGATCCTGTTCCTTAGCCTTATCATATGACTCTTCTTGACAGTCAGCTCTTGGGTCCACCACTCCGTTTTCCCCAAGTTGACCCTATCAGATATTCTCGGGATCGCCGAGTCACAAGCTATGGTAATGACTCTGGCGTACTCTTGGGCTATCTCCTCGAGTTTATTGATGTCAGTAATTTCCACAATGACGTGAGAAGTCAACTCCTTTTCGTCTAGACCTTTCCTGACAAGCTCCATAAACCTAGGCCAGCTCGCTTTTGACGTGTTGTATCTCCGTGTTGAGTTCCTAGCAGAGGTTTGAGCTTCCTTCCCGTCGTTATAGGTCTTGATAACGAAAGTGATGGCCCTGTGGTCGGACAAGGTGCTCAATCCGGTATCCACGGTCCAGTCCGTCACCACTGTCATCAAGCTCTCAGAGCAAAGGGTAAGGTCGACTATGCTGGTGTACTCGATGTTATTTCTGATAGCAAAGAAGGTTGGAACCCTGCCCTCGTTAAGAATGTGCAGGTTAAGGCCTGCTAAGGTATCCGCTACTTTCTCTCCCCTGTCATCCTCCACCTCGCTACCCCACCAAGGAGACCTTGCATTGAAATCGCCTCCAAGCACCACGTCATCAGTCTGAAGCTTCTGCATGATTCCAGATATCTTGTCGAGGTCATCGGTAATGTTCTTTTCCTTTTCAAGATATACATTGATTATGCCTATTGATCTATTATTAAACTTAACTATACAAGTGGAAATATTAAGGGTACATAAGTCCGGGTTATCAATAACTACGAGGTTTGCATCCATGATGACAGTCGCCGCCTTAACGGGATTGTCTTTATCTACTGACATCCTCTGAATGACTCTGTGACTGGAGCTTGCGTGGCCCTGGGCTCCCACATACGGCTCCTGTAGCATAAGGAGTGATAATTTACGCCTCCTAGCCTCGTAAATAACCTCTTGCATGGAGGCATATCCCCTCCCAAGATTGGCTTGAGCCACCTTTAATTGGTCTGGTCTAGTCTGTCCGTTATTATCCCCCGGAGTGCCCGTATCAACAATACGAGACCGAGTCACGCGCTATACAGTCCCACTTTTGCCACAGTGGGCATGAGGCACTGTAAGCCGCATGCTGTCTGTCTGTAGACTCTTCCCCGTTGCTTGCGCAGTTAACGCATGAGGGGGGGTCAGACCTAATTGGGCACTGACGGGTGTCGTGCTTGCCAGCACAATGGCCACAACTGGCTTCTGGGTTGCGACACTCCCTGGCGTAATGACCGAAGCCCATGCACCGATAGCACTGAACTACCGGTGACTGGTCCACAGCCCACACCACCTGGTACCCTATGCGCAACTTGCGGTCAACCATCTGGTGGTACAGGCCCGGAGCCACCTCAAGGACCACGTTACACGTATCGTTGGTTCTGCCTTTCGTTTTTCGTACCACTCTGACCGATTTATCCTCGGTCTCCGCCACAGACATCAAACCACTGTTTTGGCGGAGGACCGCCTCTTCCACCTGGTTATCACTCAGATCTTTAACGATCCCCACCAGTCTAAGGAGGGGGTTCTTAGGCTTGATCTTCGAGACTGACAATTTGTTGGTAGTGCTTTTGATAGCTTGCTCCATTCTATCCCTGCCATCCGAAGAGTCGCAAGCTATAACAACCTTTTGGTTCTTCCTTTTCCTGACCGAGCTCACTCCGACCCCCAGCTCTATGACGTCAACACTGGTCTTGACCGACTTAACTACGTCATCATGGGGTGTGGGTTAATAATAGCTGCCCTTGCCAGGTTAGCCCGCTACTATCTTATACTGCATCATCACGTACCATTAGTAGGATTGCAGTCAAGGGCTAACTTGTAGTATATAAAAAAACCTAAAGGGCCCAACAATGTCGGCCCAAAGCGCATGTAAAACTACTTTCTGATAACAAATAATAATACTCTATTAGTATTAGTTCCCCGGTATCTTACTTCTTACTAATATTATAAATGCGAAAGTTTGGATGGATGTATGGATGTATGGATGGATGTATGGATGTTTGTTACTCAATCACTCCCCAACAGCTGAACGGATCTGGCTGAAATTTGGCACAGATAGATCATAGTCTGGAATAGCACATAGGCAACTTTCTATCCCGGAATATTAAAGTGTTCCTGCGGGAACCAAAAAACCCCAAATGGATGTTAGTTAATCACGCCAGAACGGCTGAACGGATTTGGATGAAATTTGGCACAGAGATAGATTATAGTCTGGACTAACATATAGGCTTTTTACCCCGGAAAATTAAAGATTTCCCGCGGGAACCACAAAACCTCGATCCACGCTTACGAAGTCGCGGGCATCAGCTAGTAGACTTATAAATAGAGAGGCGTGGATTAACCGAAAGTTGAAAGTCTTAATACTTGGGTATCGCGCACAATATTTCAAGCCATTACTCGATAAGGGCCAGCAACAAGGATGTCTTGAGGCAACAAGCCCTCCATAATTAGCATACATTATGAATTATCGAAAATGACCCCTCCGATATCCCTAATTATACCTTTCCCAACGTTATCGTGGCCGGCCGGTAATAAATAGGCATTTCTTTATTATACACGTCCGATTATTACTTGATGTATTTGTTGTGATGAATCGTATTTTATGACTGTTACGTGTTAATTGAGTTTGCTGCGGGCGGTTTTATAGATACATAATATATGGTTTTTAACGGATTTCAAAAGAGTTGCACGAAATAAATCCAAAAATTAAAGTCCTTACTAATATTATAGTTTGTAAGTATGGTGTATGGTTGTATGTATGTTTGTTACTCTTTCTCGCCAGAAAGGCTGAACGGATCTGGATTAAATTTGGCACAGCGATAGATTATAGTCTGCGAGTCTGATGCGTCAACTTTGCATATCCTTGTTATACCCGCCCGACTTACACATAGTGGGTAGAAATCAAAATTATTTTGTATTTTACAGTGGTGTTGGAAGTCGGTTTTTTGGAAATTATTTTTATTATTGTTCAATTTTATTTTATTTTTCTACCCTTTGCATTTTGAATTTTACTATCGAAATTTTTGGACTCATTTTTACTGTATTTTATTATAATATTCCTTTCAACAGAAGCGTTATGTACATATTTGATATGATTCCTACAAAAAGGTATTTGTGAGACATTTATATTTCGGAACCCGTAGACCGAACGCTGTAAGCCTATCAAGCCCACCGCGCTGTCGCACAAACTGAATGACAGAATTATGAATATATTCTACCACTGAGCACCTGAGTGGTTCCCAATATTTCTTTAAGAAGTTTGTACACACATACAGTACTGTACATTATTTTTATTTCACTATTGTATCGCAATGTATATTTTATTTTTATTTATTTTTAATTCCACTACAAGCAATAGCCCTTGACTGCGATCTCACCTGATGGTAAGTGATGATGCAGTCTAAGATGGTAGCGGGCTAATCTGTTAGGGGCATGGCAGTTATATTAAACCCATACCCCTATTCGGTTTCTACACGGCATCGTACCGGAACGCTAAATCGCTTGGCGGCGCGTTTTTGCCGGTAGGGTGGTAACTAGCCACGGCTGAAGCATGAACTTAATTTAAAACAAAAATATAAATTTTTTCCGAAAATTTAAGTAGGTAGTACATAGGTGATGGGATTTTTAAAAACATAAATAAATGTGGATAAGGTTGCTGGCATCTAAGTAGTCAATAATATGTTTATTTCCTTACGACTCAATATGACTTGGCTCTGAGTAAGGTAACGTATAATTTGAGTGTGAACGTGCTAAATTCGAGGAGATTACGAAAGTGCGAGATGTTAAGCTTCGCCTTCGCTCATAAAATGTTATTCAACAATAACAGCATTAGCAATATTTGGCGCGACCTTAGCCTTAACACGAAACGGCACTTAAGTTTTGTCGTTTTGAATTACTGCAACAACAACACACAAACACAAACAACAATAAGCTATTAGACAAGTTGTGGAGATTTTCCGGTTATTTTCGATTCACACCGATTGTTACGACCCGGCATTGAGTCCAACCATGGAGCAGCAGAATAAGCCGGCGCTCAGGTTGGAACCTGAGTTGGACCATGGAGCAGCAGAATAAAGAAGCAGAATTGGTTGCAAAGACCTGGGCCCTCTTGCAAAAACTGCACTGATTTACCTATAGATCGCGCGCGAGTTGAATGCAGTGTATGGTGACTATTATGCATGCAACTCGCGCGCGAACCTGTATAATAATTTTATGACGCAGTTACTTTTTGGTAATGTACTGCTGTGGCTAATGTTTTTAGGTGGCGGTCATTGAGTATCAAGTCTCGTTTGCTGATTATTATTTTTATTGCAAAATTAAAAAGATTGAAATCATGTCTAGCACCAATTTTATGATTAGTAAAAAGAATGACTGGTGAAATATATTATGTCCAGTGCAGTCGAGTCTTTGTGGAAGATTGCTGCTCTAGTAATATAACTCGTTGCGTCCTCGGCCATTCCAAGGGCCATAACTCTGTAGGGCCTCGTCGAGTGGGGTCTATGGCCTATGTCGCTTCGCAGAATAAAGGAGATCGCACACGGCCACCAAGACCTGTAAGACCTGCAGCCTGCAAGAGCTGATACTATGGTATTGAAAATTGATTTCGGCAACATTTGCATCTTAGAATGCATCATCAATTACTCATTATCAGGTGAGATCGCTGTCAAGGGGTAACTTGTGGTGGAATAATAAAAAAAAAATAAGCGCCGAATTGAGAACCTCCTCCTTTTTTGGAAGTCGGTTAAAAGAAGTAATGCTCAATCGCTTGACGGTACGACTTTGCAGTCAGATATTAACTTCTTATCTAGCCACGGGCAAAGCTTAAAAAAAGCTGAGATGAAAAAATACCTGAAAAAGGCAATTTTGACAGCGCGCCAAATTAAATCAGATTCAGTGGTGGGGGTAACTTTATTAATAAGTAGGTACAGATTTATCGACATTAATGAGGATCTTGGAAAATCCACCGATGTCTTCGCTCATATACCTACTGAAATTGAGGTTGCGATAAACTTTCCTAGTAACACCTGCATTATAATATTAAAGCGAACCAATGAATGCGACCGTTGCAGTACCTAGTATCTCGCTACTAATGTCAGTCACACTTAAATACCCCCGCGGCAAAAAGAGAGGGGTGTTATAAGTTTAACGTGTATGTTTGTGTATCTGTCTGTGGTATCGTAGCGCCCAAACGGATGAACCGATTTTTGTTTAGTTTTTTTTGTATCATAGATAATTTTATCCCGAGTGTTCTTAGCCATGTTTCATGAAAATCTGTTCATCCGTCTGAAGGTCATCAGCTTTTTTCTTAATCTGTTACTTCCATATTAAGTCGGGGGTTGTTTGAAATTTGTAATTTATACTTGTTTTCCGTATTGGCATCGTGCATAATATTTTTGGCCTCTTGTGACTTTAGCGTCTCTTACATCTCTTCCAGATCTTGAACCATCTTCGCTTTTTGCAGGTCGTTTTGAGCTATACGATAACCTTTATCGGTGAACTTGTACCTATATTGTCCTCTATATAATGTCCGATATTTATCGGTCCCAGCGTAATTAGCGGTGCGCCGATTTATATCCGATTCAGTGGTCGAGGCAACTTTATTAATACAGATTTATCGACGCTAATGAGGCATTTGAACTTTCCGCGACCGATGTCTAATTTATTGGATTAAAGTTTAGAGTTGCAACAGAGTTTATGAAGGTGTATTTTTCATTTAATTAGGGCGTCGATCCCACTGCCAATGCAGCTGATAGATTGCGAAAAAGTTGCATGATTCATTGATACAATCTCACTTATTGTGAATCCATACTTATTAATATTATAAATACGAAAGTGTGTTTGTCTGCTACGCTTTCACGGCCCAACTACTCAACCGATTTTGATGAAATTTGGTACAGAGATAGGTTACAGCCCGGGGAAGGACATAGGCTACTTTTTATCCCAGAAAATTGACGAATTCCCGCAGGAATCAAAAAAATGTATCTGTTCAACCGATTTTGATGAAATTTGATACAGGGATAGGTTGTATGCTGGGGAAGGACATAGGCTACTTTTTATAACGGAAAATTGAAGAGTTCTCGCGGGATACAAAAACACCAATCCACGCGGACGAAGTCGCGGGCATCATCTAGTGTCTGAATAAATTGAGGTAGGTTGCTAATTCTTGCCGCCAGGTTTAACTTTTTATTCTAAGTGCTTTATTTATTAGTACTTTAGTTTAAAATGAAAAATACGATCGCGTCAATTCATGTATAGCTGGGAAGCTATTGCTGTTTATATGACTGAAGTATGAACGTTTCGATTCTTCCAGATGACACATCACAGGTATTTTTTTTTGAGAATTTGAACATTGACATATTAATAATAGTATCTAGATTCGGTTACACAAAATAAAACCGATGTTTATCCGTCATAAATTAGTATAAATATGTTAGTGCAGGCGAGTGCGCCGGCGCCGAGGGCGAGCGTAAATCACCCGCAACCGCTTATTAAGTTGTTACGACCGCCATGTTTGTGGCCCACGCGTGCCCGCTCGCCGCAGTATGTCCACGCCCTTATGTTTGTGCTCACAATCTTGTAAAGCTGGCTTATAATTCGTCTTATTCTTGGTCATTATTTCATTCGCCGGGGTTTTATGTTTTTCTATATTGCAGAATAGGCTTGCGCTTGACGACAATCAATGATAAGTTAATATAAAGATAAGTTTTAGCGACCCAAGTAGGTGTGACTTTTTAAATCAAATCAAATAATCAAATAATCAATAATAATAATAAAAAAAAATATATATAATATAAATGTTATAAATGCGAAAGTTTGGATGGATGGATGTATGGATGGATGTATGTTACTCAATCACGCCCCAACGGCTGAACGGATCTGGATGAAATATAATAATTTTCTTAAAATATCGATCTCGAATTATCGATTTTTGGTATATCGACTTTACGAAATGTTGATTGCAGTCCCTACATTGTCAAGATACGAGCCACGGCCCACGGAAGTGGTTTGAAAATAAAGAATGTCAACTGAGTTTCTCTTTTAAACTACTTAACTAATTATTTCCGAGTACTACGCACAAATAGATAACTGGAATATATACTAGTTATTAAATATCTCTTTTTATGATATTCATTATATTGCTTTTATCCCGGAAAATGAAAGAGTTCCCGCGGGAACTAAAAACTTCAATCAACGCGTACGAAGTCGCGGGCATCAGCTAGTTAATGATAATTCCCTCTAATTATAAAAAAAGATCATCGGATAATACGTAACACTGCCAAAGTAGTGTGGATATGTCTAATCACGGCGTTTTACCATAAAGTTGGAGTAGATTGGATGAAGCATACCCGTAATCCATAAAATAAATAAATAAAGATTTTTGAACGAGAAAAAGAAATCAAAATGTCGTAGAAGATATAGGAATTAGGAAAATTACATAGCTTAGCACAACGATTTTCCTATTTACTTGATGCCGTAGGTAAAGCTTCTAACCAGAAAACAAGAAACAATGCATCCAAAATTCTATACAATTCCAATACCAGTCAGAAATCAAATCTCGCTGTAAAATGTTTAATGTTATCGAGTAATAATAATTTAGATGCTATAAATTCTTATACTATATATCATAGGCACACGAAGCGCACACAGCAACATACAGAATTACAGACACTAATATTAAATGTGTAAGAACCTACGCGGGAATTCAGGCAGGTCCACGTACTATGTTATTGGCAAGTATGCCCCATTGTGCAAGCCAATAGACGAGAAAGTTGTGTTCTTTGTAAACGCAGACAACAATGAGCCATTACGAATTAGCCATCGATTTATCTGCCGATGGCCAGAGAGCAGTCATATTTCTAATAGAGGTGGAGATATCCTGCAAAGAAGCCTCATAATAATCCTCAGGATAAAAATTATGATAACTTGGCGAATATTTCACTCTCCTACCAAGCTTCAATCATACTATCATGCTAATATTATAAATGCGAAAGTCACTTTGTTTGTTGGTTTGTTGGTTTGTTGGTTTGTTGGTTTGTCCTTCAATCACGCCGCAACGGAGCAACGGATTGACGTGATTTTTAGCATGGGTTTAGTTGAGGACCTGGAGAGTGACATAGGCTACTTTTTATCCCGGAAAATTAAGGAGTTCCCGCGGGAATAACAAAAAACTTAAACCACGCGGACGAAGACGCGGGCATCAGCTAGTTAGGAATAATTATGAGAATAGAGCAGCGAATTGATCAATGATCAAACAAAGATTAATAAAATGAATTATGCCAAGTAGGTACTTAATGTGAGTTAATCAAACATAAACTTTTAACTATACCGTTGAATTATTAGGATTTATGGCGATGGTATTTACTCTGTCTCAATCAATCATATCCCATGCTATCATATTAAGTATACCATTAAATTATTTTTGACTAGATGATTCCCGCGACCAAGTCTTGAATTTTCCGGAATAAAAAGTAACCTATGTCCCCCCGGGATACAACTTACCTCTGTACCAAATTTAATTAAAATCGGTTGAACAGATACATTTTTTTATTCCCGCGGGAACCTTTGAATTTTCCGGGATAAAAAGTAGCCTATGTCCTTCCCCGGGATACAACCTATACCTGTACCAAATTTCATCAAAATCGGTTGAATAGATGGGCCACAGACAGATAGACAGACACACTTTCGCATTTATAATATTATGGATAATATGATTCTGAATCGATTTTTTTAAGTTGAACCGGAATTTCTTTGAGAGCGCTTATTTGTCTCCTGCCCCCCTTGCATGGGCCGGAGATAAAAATTTTATCCCCTCCGACAGTTTTATCCACGCTCCGAGTATGGGCACAGGGGTGGATATAATTATCGACGGTGATAAGGCGGGGAAAGACTAGTCCCCGACTAATGTCAAGGAGTCATAATTTTTTATCTGTGCTTTTGATTTTGCTTGTTTTCGTTACTCTTTAATTTTTATCCTTTCCTCGGGGAGAAAATGTCCCGGCCCATGCTAGGGGGGCTGATGTAAGTATGGCTCTATAAAAGCTTTCCAACAACTCAATGGGCGATGGTTTTCACGGCCCCATGATACACGCCCCCGCCCGAAGGCGCGAGATGAATGGTGTCTTCAGCGTTTGTATGAACATAATCTGATGTCGGGACAATCTATTGTTGATATGCGACTTTGCGATGAGTGTGTAATAAAAATTGTAGTGATAACCGCCCTGATATTCGTCACGCACGTCATTATGAGATTTAAACGAGCTGTTATTTTCAGGATACGATTCATTCCGGTCCAGTTTATTGATGAAATTCTACTAAGAGTTAGGTATCTAACAAATAAGAATATTATAAGTAATTGCAAGTTTTTTATTAGGGTTCCGTACCCAAAGGGTAAAAACGGGACCTATTACTAAGACTCCGCTGTCTGTCTGTCTGTCTGTCTGTCTGTCTGTCTGTCTCCAGGCTGTATCTCATAGACCGTGATAGCTAGAAAGCTGAAATTTTCACAAATGATGTATTTCCGTTGCCGCTATAACAACAAATACTAAAAATTAAAAAAATATATATATTAAGGGGGGTCCCCATACAATAAACGTGTTTTTTTCGTATTTTTTTGCTCAATATTAAAAACGGTAACAGGTAGACGGTTCAAATTTTCACAGAATATTAACTTGTATATTACCTTTCAAAATAAATAATTAAATATCAATAAAGTAAATATTAAAGGGGGCTCCCATACAACAAACGTAATTTTTTGATATTAACAGTAAACCTCTACAAACAAAGTTAGTTTTGCGGTTCATTAACAAAGGTAATTATACCTACTTCTTGAGTACGGAACCCTCGGTGCGCGAGTCCGACTCGCACTTGGCCGGTTTTTGTTATTGGGTTCTTTAAAACTTTTAAAACATATTACTAAATACCATTATAGCATTATGCATAAAAAGCTTACATGGCAGTTTTTTATTCTACTTCAAGGTAGTTGAAGCCCTTTACTGCTAACTCACCTGCTGGTAAGTGGTCATGCAATCTAAGATGGTAGTGGGCAATATTAGGGGCACTGTAAAGATCCTTACTCTGTAGTTCGGGGTATGGCAGAATTATATTAAACCCCATATTAGGTAATTTTATGGGAATGCGTTAAAACATTCCATTGAGTTTCCAAATTAAAAATTTTTGGTTACTTTCAACCTCTGCACTATATTGACTGCGAGGCTGTTATGCAAAGGTCAGTTTTATACACTGTTTTTACATGAATTTTTAAAATTATGTAGGTATTCATTGAATTCTTTATAGAATCATATCAGAGCGCTTTTAAAACCGCATGTTTGGTTTGAAATAACGGCCGGTACGTGACGATCAGGGCTGCGTTCATCAAGATTAAATACAGGTGAGAAAATAAAAAATTGATGGGTCAAAGTGGATGAAAATACGTTATTAATATGGTATGGGTAGCAAAAAATACGATCATTTAATATCATAGTTCTGGGAAAATTACGTTAGTTATTGTATTATGATGGTTAATTTGTGAAGCAGGCTGTTTATTAGAAAATGGCTTGAAGATTACATTTATTTGTAAATATTGCTAAAAACTATTTTTTTATTATTGTAGAACAGAAAACGTCGCAAAAAAACATAAATAAAATAGTAGCTCATTCATAGACTTACATTAAAGTTTTTGAGATAAATGTATCATACCAAATTAAAATATTTACAAATAAATTTCAGCGGCTTCCTTTCTGGAGTTAATAAAACGCGGATATTGTTCGCGTCGCCTGTCGTCAATTGATATCTCAGTCAAGGGCTAAATGAGTTTTTAATAATATTTGACAACCCTAGTCATTCGTGAGAAGCGCGCCTCTTGGTCTTCTCAGAGTGAAGAGAGTGCGAAGAAAAAATGTATATTTGTTATTATCTCGTAAGGCATCGATTATTGCCGATTGAGCACGGCTTTAGTGGTTTGGTAATGGCGAGTGCTTTTTATGTTTGACCCGCCCGATCTTCGTGTACTTTTCTTTCCTTTTGTCGGGGTCCGAAAAGATTAGGGGCTTAGTAAGATAGAACGCGCAACGCAACGGCTACAGGCGTTTCTATAACTTTTATGACGCACAGTCAACAATTTAACTGTTATCTATTATAATATATATATATTAACTAAGCAAATAAATTCTTCTTTTCAATTCCATTTGTTGCATGTGACAATTTATGGCATGCTAGAAATAGAAACATTAATCTAGCGGCCTTAAGCAGAATGCAGCTGTCTATTTAGTGCCGAGATAACGTCGCAAATTTAAATATTACGGAACGTCTCAGTGGCATGCTCCAATGTCGCACCGTATTGCTTTGGCTTTGGTAAACCAGATATTTTTTATGCAAGGACGCTGGAATGCCAGGAATCGCATCGTGTTGCTGTCGTACTGCTGCTGTCGCAGGTTGTCGAAGTCGCGCTTTCATTGCGATAAGCGATCGAAGGCCCAAATCGTAATCATTTGACAGCTTAAAACGTATTACTCGAACTGTTTAAGGAGTTCACACATGCTTGTTGAAGAGCAGGCATCTATGAACTCCTTAAACAGTTTGAATTATACGTTTGACAAACTCACGATTTTCTGCCGAGCTGTTGCCATTGCACGTTGCGATATCGTTGCGCTATGTAACTGTCCCGATCCTTAAATTATTTGAGAATTTTTTGCATGTTTGAGTATTTTATGGCCTATTAAAGCAGTTTATCAAGATTAATAGAGATTAGAAATATAAAAAAGATACATATAATATGAGTCCGTTTCATACACGAAGATTACTTTGACTGTTGAAAATACTAAAATGCTCCTCAGATAGTAGATATTATTCATCATTCGATTCAGTTACGTCGCATCTATTATAATACTTGATCATTATGTTGATAGCTAGACTAGCATGACCTAAGAATCTATAAAGAAATTGCAGTACCCTGTTACAGGTCCCAGCCAAAATTCCAATTCCATTTAAAAGTTATTACCTACAGTCTTATAAGTTTTTTTTGGTGTCCGATTAGCTTTCATCGTCAAAGTAAAAAGCACTCTATCAAAAACGGCTAATGCACGTGCCATTACATCTAAAAAGACTAAATTACACTGCTCAAACATCACTCAGAACTCCCGACCCAGATAAAAGTCGCGGGGAGTTGCCTAAAAGTTTTTTAATTATACCATTTTTGCATTAATTGTGGCTGACAATGACTTTATTACCGGCGCGAGACCCTTATTCCTTACAAGGCTCTTCACTCCCGCAGTCATTGGCTGAAAGAGCCGCATTTGGTAGCGCCCATCATGGTAATAAGCGTCGTTACATGTCTACGTGTAACATGCACGATGTGACGTCATTACTCTGGTTTTTTCGCAATTTGTCGGGAAACATTAATTAAAACACTCCCCCGGTATTTGAGACAGTGAAGCGACTTACGCAAAACCGGTGGCACAACAGGAGCAAGTACAGAAAAAAAGAATAATTATTAGTGATAATTTTTGGATATAATGTTTGTTTGGATGGATAAATGTTTGTTACTCAATCACGCCATAACGGCTTAACGGATCTGGATGAAATTTGACACAGAGCTAGATTATAGTCTGGAATAACACACGCTACTTTTTATCCCGGAAAATCACAGAGTTCCCACGGAAACAAAAAAAACCTCAATCCACGCGGACGAAGTCGCGGGTATCAACTAGTAAATAAATACCTAGTCTGTCTGCTACGTTTTCACGCCTTTTGTTCAAACGATTTTAACGCTTAGAGAGTTTGCATTCCGGATAATCACGGAGTTCCCATATTGTGATTTTTCTAATACTTACCTTAATCTCCCGGACGAAGTCGCGGGCATCATCTAGTTTACCAATAAGAAATGGTAGGGTATCAACCATGTACTTATTAAATGGGTATTAAGTAGTAACTTAGGACCTATTTACTACTCCTAATCGTTAACTTGCTACAATATATAGCAAGTTAAAAGTCCATGTAGCAGCTAAATGGACTTGCTGGTTACCATTTTCGATAATAACTTTCTTAATATTTTATTCTCAGCAACACATAGGTATACCTACATAATATTTTGAATATTTTGCTGGCAAAAGACCTAGGGGCATACTACCATCGCTTAAATCCGTATTGTTTTAATATTGGTGACGCCCGTGTTTTAGAATTATAGGTAATAATCTTTATTTTAAGGACGTCAAGTTATGTGACATAAAACTGTAATTTTGAAGTAATACTGCTATAGGCGATGGTGGTAACCCTCCTGATATAGTGTAAGTTGACCGTTCAGCGCGTCGAGCAATAATAAATTGTTGATGTTACTGGTCATAAGTCTCGGACGGGCTCGTAAGCCCGATGTACCACTAGCCTAAGGCGTCGTCGTTTCCTCGAAAGTAATTCAAATGGAATCGTGTGCGCCGTTATTAAATATTTCATAACTTACCTCCCCCCGCCCCGCGCCTCTGTCTCACGGCCTCCTCCCCGCCTCACCAACCGCATATTAAAGTCATAAAAAAGGGTTGTTTGATCTATCCCCTAAAACAATTTACATATCTCCGCTCAGGCCGTCGCTAAATTATTTAATTAAGAGAGGCATAAGTTTTTATTATTTTAATATGGCGGGCATAAAATTGTGTTAATGGGACAATGTCAACGCAAAGGCCTTATTATCAACCCCGAAAACCGCGTGATTATGAACGTGGTAAGGATAGACTATTAACCTACCTACTACCTAGGTACCTACTCTTAATTACCTAGATCCTTTGTTGTTTAAGAGCTGGTACTAAGTGGCCTTGAGACTCACTACGATATAAATAAAAAGATAAGTAGGTCATCACAATCAGAACATTACTTACTAACCTAACCTAACGCGATTTTTTCGCAGTTTTTTCGTCGACAAAGTAGCGCGAGATAGAATATAATATAATTACTAGTGGTTCGCCCCGAACTGAGACCTCGCGGTATCCATAACACGAATGAACTTTTACACAGCGCCATCTATTGACATCATTGTGAAGTTCTGTTAAAAATACTGAAGCTCATTAAAAATTAAATAATTTCGTTTCCATTAATTATCTAATGTTAGTATTTGTTGTTTAAGTACAGAATATAATTCAAATAATTGATCAAGTTTCAGGCTCAGCCTTTCAGAAAATTGAGAGTTCTGAGGTCAACTTTGGACGTTAGAAAATATCCATTTAAAAGCCCCCCATTTCGTCAATTTGAAGGTAAAAATTTTTTTTTGGACTCTATTCCAATTATCTTTAAAATGATATACCGCAACCCTACGTAACGCTATAAAAATATTTTACTTCGCATTCGTTTCGATGACAGCCCCCCTGAAATTTATAACTTTTTAAAGATTTTTATAACTTTTTAAAACTTATTCGGCTGGAGGCCATCGGTTTACATATTATATTTAATTTTGAAGTAATTACGTTCAGTAATTCAGAAGTTATAAGGCTCTGACAGACGGACGGACGGACGGACGGACAGACAAGTGCAAATTCACCCAAGTAGACTCAGATACCTTAGTTTCGCTCGGTCAATTATCTTGCATTGATTCTGTTCGAGCTGCAAGAACAGTAATGAACGATTAGTTGATGAACTTGATCAATACCTACAGTTTTTAACAAATACTTAACGCAGAACTTGCATGATGAGAAGTTGAAAAAAAAACATGTTGAATTAATTTGATTTAACCCTCTTATGTCGACTATATTACGAACATCTTTCTTAATAAATTATTATGATAAGTATTAAAAGATAAGCGGATTTAATGAAATCTCAACGTCTTTGATATAATCTTTTGAGAGCTTTTATCGTACTCTGAGAAATATTAAATCGTAAAGTTTTATGTTTAATAAAATGTGTTTAGAATACATTTTAATATTGACAGGTTGAGCCGAATCCCAATTTCCATAATATAATCTTTAATAATTGACGTATATTTGTGTAAATAAATGGCTGCTTCGTTCGATTTTTACGAAGATTATAAGGGGATAATTAATTACATCGCATCCATAAATGTATGTACAATGTACATTATAATATTATGTATTAGGTAGGTATTATTTTTATTATATATATTGTATAAATTGTACAAAAATTAATTTTAAGATTTGCAATGCCCTGACAGGGGTTCGTCCTCATGTCAATGTAGACATGAACTGAAATATGAAATAACTAGCTGATGCCCGCGACTTCATCCGCGTGGATTGAGGTTTTTGGTTCCCGCGGAAACTCTTTTATTTTCCGGGATAAAACGTAACTTACGCGCGCGAGTTGAATGCAGTCTGGGATGCATGCAGTGTTATTCCAGACTATCGCTGTGCCAAATTTCATCCAGATCCGTTCTGCTGTGATTGAGTAACAAACATCCATCCATCCATACATCCATCCAAACTTTCGCATTTACAATATGAGATTTTGTTTTCTTCATGTTGCAATACTAGTGATTCTAATTATTCAACCTCCGGTAGAGTCTTTACAGATGTGCCGTACTACGTGAAAGAAATATTATCTTTTACTTATAATAGTTGTTGCAGTAACTGGGGTTGACTGTACCGGCGATGACTCCAAAGAACGTCAATAATAGAGAGCTATTTATAAAGTACACTTAACAGCGAGTCTAGCAACTCGTTTACATTACCGTTTTCTCTATGACGACCGGGGAATTTTCATTTAGTAAAAACATTGAAGCCGCGGCAGGAGCGTTAAGTACAATAAAAGACCTGTCCGAGGAATGTTGGTACACGGTGTATACAGAGTGTTCCCGGTATGTTAAGCAGCTTGTAATGAAAACAAGCGGATATGCGATTACTGCGTGGCCGATCTTTGTTAGGCACCCTGTACGTTGTTCAACGTTCGCTACTATAGAGTGCATACTTACTTAAATTTTATTTAAATATTTTGTCACATTTAAAAAAAAATCGAATTTAGCAATTGTACGACAGTGTAAGTTTAACTAAATAAAATATCAACAATACGAGTTTTTAAAGTTTAGGTGTGTACCTAGTTGCACGATTAAACGTGAAATCATGAAAAATTTAGTAGGATCGACCGTAATTTAATTTTCTTTTGCTAGGTACTTGTACACTGCTTCAAGTCCCTATTTATGAAATTATTAATTAAGTCAAACGTCATAAAAGCTCAGACTTACAACAAAAAAACGTCAAAAAGTGCCCCAACTTATGATGGAAATATTATTCAAAGGTACAAAAATGAAAATTGCCAGTAAAATGGCAAAATATGTTGAAAAGAGCGACTTGTCATCGGACATAACTACAAGTATGTGTGGCATATTATGGCACCTCTTTCTCTGGAGGCTTGGCATACCTTAGCCAAAGTTAGGACCAAAATGTACTAAAATAACACTCATTCCTGAAAAGACGCACCGTTATTCGTTGAAAAGCAAATATTTGGCAAGCAGTGAAGCGGGTGGTTTTTCTGACCACCCCAGGTTAATGAGAACATTTTTATGCGTTTTCGCCATGAGGAATGTAAATTCGGTGGCGGTTGCCAGCACGTTACAGTCCATTGTTTTAATGCTTCGGCTTTTTAGGGTTGGACACAAACAAAGCGCAGCGGCAACGCGGTACGACAACTAGGAAACCAATATGCCTCGTATATTTTGAATTGATGAAGAGTAAGCCCTTGGCTGCAAACTGCTATAGAGGCATCGTACCGACAAAAAACACTTAAACAAATAAATAAATAACGCTTTTATTGTGTTCCACTTTTGATAATTAATGTACATATTATTATTAGACTTAAAACTAAAAGACAACAAAAGACAATCGGTCGCACACTCAGGTTTTGTGCTGGGCATTGGCAGCAATACCCAGCGCTGTTTTTCAGTTTGCTCCAGACAAGCAACTTTATACTCCACCACATATTGCTCTTTTCGATATATTTTACCACTTGGCGGTAGATATGTCTTTTCTTGCACAAATTGACCCTTCCTAGAATCTAACACCTACAAATGTGCTGTATAAACAGCTTCTTGTTAAAGAAATTGTACACATCATGTAGTATCACGCAGTTTCGTCGCGCTTTGTGTCTGCCCCAGCCTTTAATACCATCGCTTTAACCCTAGGACTGTACGCTTAAATTCATTAACCCTCTGCATTACGTGGGTACTTTAGGACTTAGCTGCTTTTGTTTTTTATTCTCCTCTTAAATGTATAAGTGACCGGGGGTGTTTGGGAATGAGCTTCGGTTGCGCATTGTCCTTCTACACTTAAACGTGTTTATGGTCCGTTTTCCCCCATTTTGCACTTTTGTTTGCTTGAATTATTTCTTTCAATTCCGAGGGTAACATGGCACAGGAGAGATCAGAGATTATTAACTCTAAGCCTGCACTGGTTCAACGGGTAACCGAGTTCTAAGTTAGGAAGAGTCACGACGGTCAACGTGATTGGTTATTGAAATTTGTAAATAAAAAGAATATTTTGCAGTTGGTTCTTCAATAAAAATTCTTCCCAAAAAACCGACTTCCAACGCCACTGTAAAGTACAAAATAATTTTGATTTCTCCCCACTATGTTAAGTCGGGCGAGTCTCATGCGTCAACTTTGCTTATCCTTGTTATACCCGAACGACTTCAACATAGCGGGTAGAAATCAAAATTATTTTGTACTTTACAGTGGCATTGGAAGTCGGGTTTTTGGAAAGAATTTTTATTTTTAACTTTTTAGTGTCAGGGTTGAGGATTTGTCACCTCGAGAGCTTCCTCTAGAGTCTAGACGACTAATGAAAAAAATTTCAAATCGGTTCAGAAACCACGGAGATATGCACCGACATACATTTAAAAAGAAAATACGCGCCGAATTGACAACCTCCTTCTTTTTTGGAAGTCGGTTAAAAATTTGCTGCATATAAAATCAATTTTACCTATTTACCTCTTATCCTTTCGCCTCAATAGTTTATGTTAAGCAAGTACAAAAGTATTTTATGTTTAAGTTGAAGGAACGCGGAAAATCGATGGCTGGGCAGCGCGAATTTGGTTCGTGAGATGGACAGAATACACTTCTGTCGGTCTCTATTCATGAAATATAAAATCCAAGTAAGTAAATACAACAGGAAAAACGATAGAACAATATTTGTGCTTTCACGCAAATTATTTTATTGTAATCAATCACAGGATTGCACCGCGCATACAACCGGTGAAATTGCGAGGCCGACCCAACCGTGTTTTCATGCATTTTTTTCATATCGTGTAGTCTGAGAATCTGTGGGATATTTGGAAAAAAGCTTTTGAGGTTAAGTATTGCCCACCTTTCATGAATATTTAAAGGAATATATACTAAAGGTAGCTCACTCGACTTGCCACCCGAACCGCGGTGAGTAATCAGAGAGATTTTTTTAAAGTTATCTTCAAATCCATGCTAATATTCTATTATAAAGGCATAATCGTTTCTCAAAGCCCCATCTGTTTAAACGATTTTGACTAAATTTGGTTGCAGCCGTCGAAAGAACAACAAACAGACACACTCGCATTTATACTATTAGTAAATGATTCATAATATTTATGTAGGAATACAGAATCTTACAAAATTTTACCTATTACTAAGCACATATTCAAAAAATCCTGCGAGCTCTCGGGTTAAAAATCGAATATTTTAAATGTGAACGTGCAATTTATTCCATTCACTCGCAGGTGATTACTTATGATGTGCTTGTTAACTGCATTTCACGGGTTATGCTCGATTCAGATTTTTTCGCCCGAGCGTTCGTTCCTGATTGGGACGATTTGTACAAACTGCAGTGACGTGATGTGGTTACATTTGTATCTTTTAAAAGACTTTTAGATTTAAGCATGGGTGCTAGGTATTTTTAAGCGTTTTAAATCGTGAAATTCTATATTATGGTAACCTTTAGCTTTCTTTAGTAACCTATTGAAAAATTAAAGTAATGAAATTAATATAAAAAATAAAATGGAAATGGAAACACTTGAATAAAGGGTGTCCCATAAGTAAAGAGACAAAACTGAGTGTTCATATCGGCCAAGAAAAAGGTTTCACAAAAAAAAAATAACTGTTGCCATGGTAACCACCCGTAACAAATCTGTCAAATTCGCGTGGTTTTGCAAATATTGTCGATGTTTTTCTAACATGAAGCGAACCGAACGAGAATCGTTTGGAAAAAGAGTAATTCAGTACTATCTGAATAATGGGAAATCCGAGGCAGTTCGTCATTTTTCTCAAGAAGGGGCTATAAGAACAAGTATCTACAGGATAATTAAACGGTATGAAGACTCAGGAGAGACTGATTTTAAGAAGATTCCGGGAAGGCAACGTACCATAGCAACTGATCGAAACATAGATAAGGTAAAAAAGGTTTTTAAAGAAGCACCTTCAACATCTGTGAGGACTGCGGCGGACAAATTGAAAATATCTAAGTCAAGCATATCCAGAATTAAAGTTCAAGATCTGGGCATGAAGGCTTTTGTGAAATTGTCCGCTCCAAAGTACGTGAAAGACCAAGAAGTGCGTGCTAAGCGAGGTTGCCGTCGAGTTTACCAAAAAACTTTGAAAAAAATTCTCATAATTGATGATGAAACTTATGTACCGGTTGACCCCTCTGATATTCCTGGGAAGCAATATTTCCACGCTACCAGTCGTGGTGAGGTGGATTACAGCGAAAAAGTTAAAACAAAGTCTAAATTTTTCAAGAAGTATCTGGTTTGGCAAGCTATAGACGAAAACGGCAATGTTTCCGAACCATTTATCTGTACACGGTCTATGAACGCAAAAGTTTATCTTCGAGAGTGTATTATGAAGCGATTAATACCGTTTATAGACAAGTATTATCAGAGGGAAGACGTTGTATTCTGGCCGGATATGGCTTCGTGTCATTACGAGTCTGAAGTCACTCAATATTTGCAATCTATGGGCGTCGAATTCATATCGAAACAAAACAATGCTCCAAATGTTCCTCAAGCTCGAGGTATCGAAATGTTTTGGGCTCTGTGTAAAAAGGAATACAAAAAGTATTCAGAAAAATCAAAAACGTTGACATCTTTCAAACAAAGATGGGCTAGATTGGCCAAACGGGTGGCAACCACTTCTGGAAAAGCAGTCATGAGACGTGCAAGCATTAATTTGAGAAAAATCGGCTATAAAGGCATCGCAGGAGCAAATTTGATATAGATTGTATTTTTATTATTATTTTGTATAATTTATAATGACACACATAACAGTTGACATACAATTTTTCATTAAAAAAAATTTTCATTGACTTGTCTCTTTACTTCTGGGACACCCCAGTAGGTATTTAATATTTTTAACATCAGAATCTAATCTATGTAATGTTTCACGATTTGGCTTATATGATGGTTCCCAGTTTTTTCCCGGTAAAGTATTTAAAGAAGACTGTGGGATAAAACCAGATGTTTACAGAAACGCAACCAACTTATTTTTTCATAACCAATTAGAACTAGACAAATCTATCAACGTGCATTATACTCGTACGATGTAGCTCTGAATATGCGCACCGCCCGCCCTCCCGCTTCTACACATGCAGGTAAAACCCTACGTAACCTACTGATTACAAATAATTTGACCCTTCATTACGTTTTAGTTATTTAGGAGACAGAACGGAGCAAAGAATTAGGAATCTGCTTATTCATTATTGTTCTGTGGGGATGTAGACATCCATTATTAATTACAAAGATTCTGAAAACAAAATAAAATACATTTGAATGAAAACGAAATTGAAAACGCATTTCAGCTTATCAATATAGGTAGATGTGTACGTTCTTGTTACGATCCAAAAAGCATGGAAGCAATATCGCCGGCTCCGAATGTCGCTCGTGCCGTGTTTGCGAGCTAGAATTCGGGTTTAGTTCGGAAATTAATCAGTGCCTATTGTGGCCCTTTGTCGCGGACTCCGGTGCCAATTATTGGCTGCGCGCACTCGAGTAATTGAACCTCCCTCGAGGCAGTTTTCAACTCTGTCAAATTCCAACTTTTTTCGACGCGGAAAAAAACCCGGCTGGGTATTCGATACTTTTGTGTCACACGTAGCCGTAGTCTATAACAAGGTAACATACTAAAAAATAAAATTTACGATTGGCCTTAAAACATATATAAGAACCTTCTCAGAAGTTGTACATATCTAATGCAAAAACACCGCATCATAATCGGTCCTATAGTTTTCCAGGAAAGTGGTACTAACAAACATACAAACATAACGCACAACATCTTAGGGCAAACACATATATACCATCTCCGTTCCGTCGTGGGTAATATAACAGTTTTATTTATTATTAGAAACAGATGTTAATCTAGTTCGAGCTCTCTTTAATTAATAAGACATTTAGTTTTAACTAGCGAATGCCCGCGACTTCGTACGCGTGGATCGAGGTTTTGTGGTTCCCGCGGGAACTCTTTAATTTTCCGGGATAAAAAGTACCCTATTATTTAATCCGGACTTCTAACTTTACGTCTGCAAAATTTCAAAGCAATCGGTTCAGTAGTTACGGCGTGAAAGCGGAACAAACATACAAACAAACTCACTTTCCCATTTATAATATTAGTAAGGATAAGGATAAGGACTAGTAAGATAAAGTGTCGCTAGTTATAATGAAACAAACCCTTCATTCCACTAAGCATTGTACTTATGTTTAATTCAGATCCAGTCTGGATTAACAAACCTCAAGCATCCTATTTACGTCGCAGCTCGCAGTCTTAATGAGTCTTGCAGATTAATCTGCATTGTGCGGAAGAAAGTGACCGAATGACGTTTAATTTCCTTCGCAGTGGGCGCCTGGGCCACTGCCAGCGATCTGATACTAGGAGATTCTATTAACACTACCTAGGCAACTTGTGACTATACAAGTAGTTAGTGGTGTTAGGGCGGGTTTGTCAGGTATAATCCATACTAATATTATAAATGCGAAAGTGTGTCTGTCTGTCTGTCTGCTACGCTTTCACGGCCCATCTGTTTAACCGATTTTGATGAAAGGTACAGGGATAAGTTGTATCCCGGGGAAGGACACAAGGCTACTTTTTATCCCGGAAAATTCAAGAGTTCGCGAGAATCGAAAAACCTTGGTCCACGCGGACGAAGTCGCGGGGATCATCTAGTACTTAATTAGCAGCTGTATGATTAATTTCTAGGTTTATCGATTTGATTTGATTTATTTGTTTAAAAGAAATGTAAATACCTTGGACCATTAAACTATGAATTCTTGGTCCAGGGTAATTGCCTTAAATTACCCTGGACCATTAAACTATGAATTCTTCTATGGATTGATTTCTCATTTATAGATTTTCAGTTACTTACTTCAAACTTTAGGTTATCTCTAAACTTATTTCTAAGTCTATAGATACCTATTACAATTCCTAGTAGGTATAAATGTGGTTTGTGCCAATACTTCTTGTTTTCAGCCAGTCAGTAAGGACGAGACTTCATCTGAGCCTGTGTGCATTCGATAACCTATTTGCTTAATTAACTTATCGGTTTATTACGTTTAATATTTAGGTTCCTTAACATATTACTAAGCTTATATCTAAGACTATGTATACCTTTGTTTCGATAATACAGATAGGTACAGATAATAGAATGTAAATAGTAAATAAATAGAAATGAGGAAATAGATTAAGACTCTAATTGTTAATTAAAAACCTATACTTGTATCCAAATAAAGAAAACCATCACCCTGAATACCCAGAATAGAATAGTTAGATGGGAGACAATATCTAAGCATACAAGCATAATGAAATTAGTAAATAAAGAAATAGATTAAGACTTTAACTGTATATTAAACAATTGTACTGTTTTTTTTTTTAATAAAGAAAACTATTAACCCTGTTTTAGAGAGAATCTAGAGACATTAGTTAGATGGGAAACCCACCCACAGTGATATGAAAGATGACGAAATATAGAAAGAATAGTATGATGAATAAAAGTACGAGAGGCATAAATGCGAGAACTGGTATGAAAGGACAGCAGCTAGCATAGGCTCCGATCATGTTGGAGGACGTAGTATAAAAAAAAAAACTGTGTAGCCAGTCAGTGAGGACGAGGCTTTATAATCTGTGCGTGAAGTAAGTGGTTGTAATTAAGCGGCGGACACGCCAGCAGTAGCCGGGCGTCGTCTGTTAATTTCCTGCGCGATTCAGCTCCGCCAACTAACGTCTGAGCCTGTGTGCATTCGATAATCTATTGCTTAATAAACTCATCGGTTTATTACGTTTAATATTTATTACAGGTTGTTTATGTATGTTTGTACTTTCATTAGACCTCTCGCGTCTCAGAGATTCTCGTACTTTCATTAGACCTTTCAGAGATTCTCAAGCCTAGGCGCGCTTGGAACCATCGTAGCTTCAGTTCTAATTTTACGTATTTCATTATTATATACCACTAGCTGATGACCGCGACTTCGTCCGTGTGGTTTAAGTTTGTTGATTCCCGCGGGAACTCCTTAATTTTCCGGGATAAAAAGTAAGCCTATGTCATTTTCCAGGTCCTCAACTATACCCATGCCAAAAATCACGTCGATTCGTTGCTCCGTTGCGGCGTGATTGAAGGACAAACCATCAAACCAACAAACAAACACACTTTCGCATTTATAATATTAGTATGATACTAGATGATGCCCATGTCTTCGTCAGCGTAGATAAATGTTCTTGCAGTTAGCATCGGCATTTATAGCGTCACTAATGCTTATTAAGTTCAACATTGAATTGAATTTCCGTAAAATGCAAAAAAAATGCAGCTTTCGGGTCACGAATCACGATTTGCAAAAGTTTTTCATAATTTTTAACCTTAAATTTTAACTAGCTGATGCCTGCGACTTCATCTGCGTGCAATAAGTTTTTTTAATTCCCACGGAAAGTATTCAATTTTCCGGGATAACCTATGTCACTCTCCAGATCCTCAGCTATAACCATCCGAAAAATCATATCGATCCGTTGCTCTGTTGCGGCTTGATGGAAGGCTAAACAAGCAAACCAACAAACAAGCACAAGAATAAAGTGGAAATATAACTCGTAGCAATACGGTTATGGTGGTTATCACGCGATTTTATTTTTCCGGTACAACAGTTAAATGAGATGCAGTTACCACGAATAATCTTTACTTTTGAATTTAGAATTACCTTTGTAAAAATGGAATGTAAAACAGAGAACAGTACGACAAGCGCAATTCTTCTCTACAGTGAGTGCTGCACAATCAGCAGACGCTGTCAGCAGGAAATTAAACCAACCGGACTCGTCCCGGTACGATTCGTGTCACGTGATCATTGCAGCTAATAGATTGGGAGTTTGGTTCCAATTGTGACTATACTTACATTATAAATGCGAAAGTTTGGCTGGATGGATGGATGGATGTATGGATGTATGGATGCTTGTTACTCCATCACACCAGAACGGCTGAACGGATCTGGATCAACTTTGGCACAGAGACAGATTATAGTATAGAGAAATTTAAACCCGCATGCCCGAAAGATCATGTATATTATATAATGTTCTCAAATGTGTGTGAAGTCTGCCAATCCTCACCTGGATACCATGGAGGTCTATGACTTGAACTTTTCCCATTCTGTTAGGAGACTCGTGCTAATGAGCCGGCAATGGTTTGGACACACCTAGACAGCGTGAAAGACTATGACTTTTCTCAGTATGTTGGCGACGCTCTGCGCCGACGCCTTTAGACTGTTGATCGTTTTTACCGGGCAGCTGCGGATCGACAGTCTAAAGGCGTCGTATGGCCTGCGCAAAGCCGTGCCGCCAGATGTCCAGGTTTTGGTATTATTTTCAAATATTCTACTATCGCGATCCTTTTCAAACTTTGGTAGAAGTTAATAAGATAGACAAGGACACAGTAGGTGATGAGGGCACCCGATCATTTTGTAATATATACCTTTTATCCCGCTCCTTTTATACAGATTCAAAATGATAAGACAGTGATAAGACCGCCCTTCCGCACTTTATTTTCTGTACTTATTAAGTTTTTACTTTATATCTTTGTGTGTGTGGCAATAAAGAATTTATCTATCTAGGTATAGATAAAAGGTACCTCAAATTCATTGGAAGTCACAATTCATGTTAAAAAAAACTTTAAATTCACGTAGTAATTCATTAAACTTCTAGCGTGTCCAATATCGTGTTTGCTTGCGGTGGAACGTGCGCCCGCGCCTCCAATTAGACGGCGTTTGCGAACGGCCCATTAACACTCCCTTAGCACCCGACACCGCCCGTTGCAATCTATTATTATCCTATCTTAAGCTTTGCCAGATTAGCGTGAACTTAAGGTCTAATTGGAGTTAATGCTCATTAAGTTTTTACGACGATTAAGCTCGTTTACCTACCTGTTATTTGTTTTGTGGATTACTTTAAGATAAGAGAACATTATGCTGTTAAGATGTAAAACTATTGAACTGTATTTATAGTGTCTGAACGAAAATACTGCATAGTGGAATAAGTAAAGTAAAACAATGAACTTTTCAGTGCTGCAATTTAGCCGCAGAAGTGAATTTATGACATTACATAAACTGGTATACCAATGTAAATTGTAAATCAGTCATTTTTTAGATAGTTAGAGCAGTGTAGAGTGTCCAAGGACCCTACCAATAACGATTTACGAGAATTTTAACTTGTTATACCCAAACGTGACTAACCCGTTGTCCTAGGAAACCACGCGACGCGACGCTATAGAAAATGACGATAGGTCTACGTGGTCGCGTAGAAACTCCTGTCATTTTCCATGGCGTCGCATCACGTCGCGTCGCTTCTGTCGCTCACCTAGGCTAACGGGTAAAACGTGTCAAAGGCACTGCAAGCGCGACAGCGTTTTAGGGCAGGAATTCACACTAAACGCGCGTGTACTTGTTTACTATTTTTAATACAAAAGGATCTTAAAACGGTTAAAGCGCCCTATGACAAGCGTAGCGCCGTGAATTTCTACGTTTATCATCATACTAATTGATTTTTGGCATGTGATTTTTGGCATGGGTATAAATGAGGACCTGGAGAGTGACATAGGCTACTTTTTATCCCGGAAAATTAAGGAGATCCCGCGGAAATAAAAAACAAACTTAAACCACGAGGACGAAGTCACGGGCATCAGCTAGTAAAACAACTAATTCTAGACACCGCATTGTACACGTTTCCGTCCCGTGTTTTGTGTTCTAAGCCCTTGGAGCTTATAGTGCATCTAGGATAGCATACCTAGATATATCACGCACGCCGATACAAAACGACGTCAGGTTACGTTCATAGTAGGCCTTTTGATGGATCGATCGTGCGAGTTAATTGACTGGCTACCGTTACTGATCTACGTTTCACACTGCATGCCTGAATAGTCACAGTGTAGTCATTAATTACTGCGTTTAATTGACATTCTACCCGCACTAATGACTCTAATGACTCTAAGCTCATTGTCGCCATCAAAGTTCAAAAGAAGAGAAGACCCTCTAGCAGAGATGTAATGGCCTTGCTAAGACGTCGGCCTCCTATTCGGGTAATCGGGGGTACGATCCTGCGACTTCGTCCGGGATAAAAAGTAGCCTATGTCCCATTCCAGACTATAATCTATCTCTGTGGCAAATTTCATTCAGACCCATTTAGTCGTTCTGGCGTGATTGAATAACAAACATCTATTCATCCATCCATACATCCATTCATTCTTCCATCCATCCATACAAACTTTCAGATTTATAATATTAGTATAGATTATGCATAATATTATGTACTTCGAGCAATTATTACAACGGTGAAGGAAAATATCATACAGGGAATACAACTTGCAAGCCCAAGAATTCTTCATAGGTACCTATATAGGTAATGTTCTGAAAGGTGTGTGATGTTTATCAATCCGCCCTCGGCCAACGAGGTGGTACCTCCATCCCATTTTTATAATGCGCCCGATGCGTCCGTCTTGCTGCTAAGGAAACGATATAACAATAACGGATTAAAATATAATAGTTACTTGTGTCTGTATAGAGAAATACGTACCTAATGTGCGCCGCGTAGCTTTAGCGTCTTTCGGAGTGTTACGATCAATTTTAGGACTAAAATAAAATGCGTGACTAAATGAAAATATAAAAGCATGTACCTATAAGGCTTCCGTTATGTGGAAAGGTATAACATGCGTTTCAATCCTCATTAATGTTACATTTTAAAATGTAAGTAATAAAAAACACTGCATTTAAAACAGACTTTTAATAAAACAAAGTACCAACCCAGCAAATGTACACAACATAATTGCATTGAACAAAAGGTCCCAACTATAAAGCAAATCGCGATATGCATATGAACAGTTACATCACCCGATTCGAGGAAACGTTTCAAATTAAACCGCGAACTCGGGAGCTAGGCTAGGTCTTTTATAGCACGCGATCGGTGAGCGTTTCGCGTTAATTAATTGGGTGTTTTCACACGTCAGCGGGCAGATCTTGCCAAATAGATCGGCGCATGCGGCCCTTAATTAGCTATATCTTCTGGGCGATCGCCTGCGCTGTATTCCGCCACGCCAATTTGGTGCTGCTCTTCGTTCTTCGCTACGGCATACTAGACAGATAAGGACTAGAATGCTAGCCAATAACCTCATTATGAAATAGCTGGGCTTCTGCCGTTTGTTCGATTGTCGGATAAGATCATTTTCGTTTGTAATGACTATTGCACGGAATGTTTATTTACTTGAATTCAGATCGTTCCATGTTAAAACCATTTGTTTCCTAGTATCGCCAACTTTAATTGGAATGAATAAATCTATAACTTCCTATTGATAAAGAGCACAATTAGATGAATCGATGATATTTTCTTCTCATTCAGTAATTATACCTACATAATTCATAGATAAGCAAGATCATTTTCAATCCATTAAGTAAATAGTGTTGTTTGAAAAGACTTGTCTCGATTACATGATTGTATCGACAAGTAGGGTTACCATATATTTGGATCCTCCAATAAGAATGAACCTCACCTATCAGTGGGCCACAGCTAGCATTATAGACTGCAGTAATCATGACGTATATCTGTTACGTTACTTAACTGATAGTGTTGGACGAAGTTATGTAAATTTCATAAAAAAGAGTTTTAAAAAAACACACTTCTATTTGTAAAGTCACGTGACGTCATGGCTCACCTCAACTATAATATAATATTATGTTCCTTTTTTCAGTACTGTCCTTTATTAATCATCAAGTTTACATACCTACTTCATAAGCTTTAGGAAACAAGAGAAAAGGTGAACAACATTATAAATAGCTAGCTGATGCCCGCGACTTCATCCGCGTGGATCGAGATGTTTTGGTTCCCGCGGGACCTCTTTAATTGTCCGCGATAAAAAGGAGCGTATCAGTTATTCCACACTATACTCTATCCGTTCATCAGTTCTGGGGGCAAGCTACCGGCGCTTAAAGCAGTATTGTTTTAATATTAATGACGCTCTTGTTTTACAAATATAATCTTTATTTTGGTGACGTCAAGGTACGTGACATAAGACTGTCAGTTTGAAACAATACTGCTTTGAGCGATGGTAGTAACCCCCAGGCGGAATTGAGTAATGAACGTCCATCCATCCATCCATACTTTCGCATTTATAATATTAGCAGGAGATTTTTTAAGGAAATTATTACTACACAGTATAAACAGCATGCGTATTATAGCAGTAGTCTCATTTAACACGCGGCAGGCATAGCGAGCAAAACTGGTATAAAGAAGTCGGTTAAAAATATCATACGCCATAATCATAGAAGGACAGTTACAAACAAGATTCGCACGTGTTGTCGGACCGAGGCCGAGGACACGAGATTGATGGCGGCAGTGAAACAATTACCTTCGCCTGGCCTCCATGAACCGCTAATTACAATGAGTGATCATTGACATTTTTAATTACGCCCATTCAGCCGATCGGCATTGTAATAAATTTCCAGAAGGATTTTTTAATAAAGCTGTCACTTTAGAGTTTTTTTAGTTTGCCGGCAATGGCGGAATATTAATATTTTAGCGCAAAAAATTAGGTAAATGGTTGGAAAAAAAACTACTCAATAAATCATGACAAAATTTTTCTCAAAAACATGCTTGGAAATTTGAGCATTATTTTGACAACCTTCTTCGAGATAAATCGAAATTGCTGTACTGGCCAAATACATGCGAGCAGCGGCCGGCAAATGTTGTATGAAAATCCATATCTGTCGTGGTTTAGCGGCCAAATAAATTACATAGTAAATTCATATCTGTCGTGTAATTTAAAAATGGAACGATCTTTTACTCCGAAACATGGCAACCAAGGAGGTAACTTATCGAAGGTTTTATTTAAATTTCGAACTAGCTTGCAAATAGAAAGCTGTTTTTTGAAAAAAACAAAACAAATGAACACTTATACGCGGGAAAATTATTGTTGTTCGTTGTTCGTCATTGATTTTGAAATGTATTTGACAAAATGAGTTCAAGTGAAGACCATGAATATGATGTACTTACTTTAAAGCCACCTGAAATTCAAGAGGCGGCAAGAGCCGCAATAGAAAACTTGTTACCGCCAAAATCGAAAGAAAAATATTTGTAAACCTATGAAAATTTTGTTCAATGGAAGAATGAAAGAAAATCGAAATCGAAGTTCTGTCTAGGTACTACTTAGTTTTAATTTCCGCGCATTATTTGAGAAAAGTACTAAACAAGCCTTGGCCACAACTAAGCATTGATGGACTTACGTATGTGTGCCTCGGCTTCGCCTCGCCCCACATTTACACGTTCTTCAATCCCTATTTTGCTGGCCGCTGCAGTAATGTACTATTACTGTAAGCTTGAATGTACTAGTAAGAATCTTTTGTATCAACGTACAGCCTTGACCACTGGATCTAGACAATTAAAAAATTGTACGTAGTTTCTCTCCAGTTAGTATTAAACTACCTATCTATTTTGAGGAACTCCATATCATAAAGCCCGATAAAGTCGACGATATCTGCTATTTATTCAAACTCAAACTCAAAACATATTTATTCGAAATAGGCACCTTACAAAGTAGGTACACCTTCTCAAGTCTCAACGTCATGCTTACAAAGTATAAGACGTGATGGTGATAATATTACCTAACTAGGGCATCTTAAAACTAAAGCTACGGATTTAATGAGTTATGTAGTACTAGATGATACCCGATACTTTGTCCGCGGTAATTAAGTTTATTTTATTTCCGCGGGACCTCTTTAATTTTCCGGTATAAAAGTTGCCTATGTCTTTCCCTGGGATACAGCCTGCAATCTCTATACCAATTTACAGAAAAAGCGGTTGAAAAAATGGGCCGTTAAAACGCAGCAAACAGACATACACAAATTCGCATTTATAATATTAGTATGGCTCAGACAAAACTAATTATTACAAGCTTCTAGTGAGCCCAAAAACTCCTGTAACATGAGACTTGATATGGTAACACTGAGAATCAAGACCCACACGTGTTGTCAGAGTGAGGCCCGAGATTGAAGTCTGTCGAGAAACAATTATTACCTTTTGTCGGTCTCGATAAACCGCTAATTACAACGAGTGATCATTGACTTTTTTAATTACGCCGCCCATTCAACCGCCCGTCATCACGAGTTGCCAGTCAGTGTATTTAATAAAGACGACTTGGAAATGCTCATAGTTTCGCTTGCGGAATTTCAACTATAAACTTGAAAGTCGATCAAAGAATTTTTCAATAGTCTCCACTCCAGACCCAGAAATTAAACGACGCGACGGTTTGTTATGAAATAAGTACATGCGGTTATAGTATTCAAAACAATTTCATTATCTATGCGAAAAATATTTTTTGCAATAGTAGTTAATGCTTTACTTGTTGTCCCAATATACTAGTACCTACGTAAGGAGATCGATGGAGCATTTTATGGAAATACTAGATGATGCCCGCGACTTCATCCGCTTGGATTAGGTTTTTTTTATTCCCGTGGGAACTCCTAAATTTTCCGAGATTAAAAGTAGCCTATTTCCTTCCTCGGGATACTAACTATCCCTATCATTAAAATCGGTTGAACAGATGGGCCGTGTGAAAGCGTAGCAGACAGACAGACACACTTTCGCATTTATAATATTAGTATGGATTTTTTAGATGCCACTTTTCTCCAAGAATTTCCGCTCACGTTAGTTATCAGCTACAAGTAATATATGTATTAGAAGTTTACGTAGAATCTATGACGACTAGTGTTGCCGATCGCAATCAAGGGCTAACTTGTAGTGGACAAAAAAAAAGACTCTTTCAAGCAGTTTTAAATTGATATGCCAGTAGAGATCGTTGTCTTGCACTGGTTGTGCTTTGGCTGCGAAATCGGCTTTGCCTATCCCCAATAGAAAATATGTTCACGCCAATAAAGCCTTGGTTTAAAGTTGGCTACTCGTTCATGATCGAAAGTGTCATGCGTAGATTATAACTGCATTCGTCATTTGCCATCACGTTAGAGTTAGACCGTACTCAAGTGTCTGTCATCAACGACTGCAGCTAGGGTTATCACTTCAACCGCCACCACAGTAGATACATTATATTATTAACTAGATGATGACCGCGACCTCGTCTGCATGGTTTGATTTTTTTTACTCCCGCGGGAACTGCTTAACTTTCCGGAATAAAAAATAGCCTATACACAATTTTCCCATGATGCAATCTATCCCTAAATCAAATTTTATCAGAATCGGTTGAAGGATGGGCCATTAAAGCGTAGCAAATAGACAGACAGACAGACACATTTTCGCATTTATAATATTAGTATGTAGTAGACAGTAGTATTAAGGATGAAAACTTATGTAGCGTAACACGCGACATTACTTTATGCTATGCGAAGTCTTAATTAATTCAAATCAAATTGTTTTCTGATCATATGAACTAATTTATTGATTCGTGTATAAAATATTACGCAAACTAGAATAGTAAATTTTAACATGTTGCTTTCACTGCCAAAAGTATTAAGTACTTAATTCTTGAAAACTAGATGATGCCCGCGACTTCGTCCTCGTGAGTTAAGTTTTTTTCATTCCCGCAAGAACTCTTTAATTTTCCTGGATAAAAAGTAGCCTAAGTCCTACCCTGGGATAAAACCTATCCCTGTACTAAATTTCACCAAAATCGGTTGAAGAGAAAGAACGTGAAAGCGTAGCAGACAGACCGACAGACAGGCACACTTTCGTATTTATATTATTAGCATGGATACTTTTTGTAGAAGCTACAACCCTAACCATAACCAGTTTGGATGTAGGTATGATTGCCACAATCATGTTTGTGTGCATTCCTTTCGTAAATCTGGTGTACGAAGATTTAGAGTGCACGATACAGTTTACCGTTTAGTGTGGGTCGCTGGGTATATCTTCCGTGAAATATGGGTGTTAGACGTCTCTAATTACACTTATTAAGGTTTATCTTTATTTAATTATAGACTATTTCGTTTTAAATCATTATGTTTTATGTTATTTTTTTTTTATCTGACACAAAAATGATTTTTGCGTAGGTACAGCTATCATAGGAGTTTAGTGCCTTAATGTAACTTTTACCAAACAAATTAGATACAGATTACTGTAAGTTTTGGTAGAACTGTCCGGTGATCATTTTGATCGCATATATTCTGGGTCTTTGGTTATTTTGGTATTGTAGGTATGTAGTACTGTGAAATTTACTATTAGGTAATCTGTGGAAAGTACTAAATAACTTTTTAGGGTTCCGTACCAAAATGGTAAAATGGAACCCTTATGGTGCGACTTTCTCCGTCTGTCTGTCCGTCTGTCCGTCTGTCCGTCTGTCCGTCTGTCCGTCCGTCACACTCGATTATTTCAGTAACTACCGAAGCTATCGACATGAAATTTGGAATATTTTGTGTATATTAGTGGCCCAAAGACACGGGAATTAAAAAAAATTGGAAATTATTTTTGTTCTTATTTAAAAAGGGGGGAAAATCGGAGGGTTGAAATTTAAAAGTGAGATAACTGTACTGTGTGGGGTATCATATGAAAGGGTTTACTTTGTACATTCTAAAACAGATTTTTAATTATTTTTAGTCATGATAGTTTTTGATTTATCGGGGAAAAAGTCTAAAAAAATACCGTTCCCCCCCCCCTTATCTCCGGAGTTTACCAATCGAAAAATCTGAAATAATTATGGTCAATAGGAATTTATGTATATTTTACAGGAAAACTATAGCCAATGCTCTAACTAGCATAGTTTTTTTGATATTAACAGTAAACCTCTACAAACAAAGTTAGTTTTGCGGTTCATTAACAAAGGTAATTATTACCGTCAAAGATTGGGTTAAACGCAAGTTCTTCTAAGTACTCGTCGTCAAATAAACATATTGGTTTTTGCCTGATTGTTTTGCTTCAGTACCTACTTCTTGAGTACGGAACCCTCGGTGCGCGAGTCCGACTCGCACTTGGCCGGTTTTTTCGTTAAAGAAAGCGATGCTTTAGCGGGCTAGCCTAAAGAAAAACTCACCTGTAGTCACACTTATCACATGATTCATTACCGTTTATAGGTTCTTAATGGACTATTATCAGAGAATGCTTAAGCATCACACCAGAAGTTTCGTCTGTCCGTCCATCATTTTGATCAATTTGAACTTGCTAGTTAGGAACCCTATTTCTAACCTGTTACGTGTAAGAACATAGGTAGAACCACTGCATTCCATTCGTGAATATTTTCAACGTGCTGTATACGGGACTGTCCAAGGGGCGACGGTACCGCACGGGACTGCGAGGCGGGACCCGGGGCATCGCCCGTGAGAAACGAACGTACCCGGCCTCTAATTACGTTTTATGCGATATCGCCATTTAATTAGCAACATGTTTCCCTTTCTGAAACATTAATTAATATTTTCATCAGAGTTCTCTGCATTTAACTGTGCTTTTATTACTCGCTCGAGATTTTAATAAAGATTCCCGACCGCCCTCGTCGGGGGTATTATTGTTTTGAGAGTACTTACTTGGGTTATTTTTTGTTTAGTGTGTTTCGTTTATTGCCGAGTCGACAAGTAGAATTATTTAATTATAGCTACATTGGGATGTACCAAAATTATTTCATGAAGTCGAGTTATTCGATTACTAAGTCGAGTTCGAGGTCTTTATTTAAATGTTTAAACATTAGACTTACCATAATAGTTAAATACCTAATAATGAATGAATCTCTAACAAATGAACAGGATCATTAAATACTAATAATTACACTATCTAGCTATAAGTTGATTGTTAAAAAAGTAACTATATTTTTAGTCAAAAACAATGTTTTACTCAAAGTAACGATTTTCTTAAGTTGACAGGCAGGTTGTGGTAATGACAATGGAGTTGGCGACCAATTCACCAAATATGGAGTCATTCAATTTAACGCACATCCTGTATTTAATTGCGGGGAGATTAATTTATTGATTACATGATACACCACTCGCGACAAATTGCGACAGCTGACCGAAAGTAATGACATTACAGCTACAATTAACATAAAGTGAGGATTGCTGATTTTCCAAAAAAATATTGACTTTACTTTTGGAACTAATGGAATCAGAATGAGTAATTGTACAGCTGTAGTTATACCACAGAATAGGTAATGTTAAGAATAAGTGAAAACTACTACAGAACGAGTTTCATATTTCAGTAAGTAGGTATTAGGTATTCTCAGTGAATTCTCTTTTGATAATAATTTTAAATTCTAAAAAGGTAGAGAAGTTTTAACAGGTCAATATCGACCAACAAAATCAAATTTAGGTACATGTATACCTACCTACATGTAATAAATAATGAAAAAAGAATGATTTTCCTCACTGACTGTTTTTTTAACCTTAGCCGCTGGGGTTAGAATAGTCCCAATAAACAGCCTTATAGCCTCCACAGATGCTACTTAATTCTACTAATTTACTTCACGAAATGCGTATATTCCAGCTGAGTTCTTATGATCGTACCTACTAGTCATCGCAATTGTAATAATTTTGACGATCTTGGCGCAATGTTGAGCGCTATTGTCTTAACGTGGGAGGTCCCGGGTTCGATACCCGGCAGAGACAATTTGGAAATTTATAATTTTTGAATTTTCCCTGGCCTGGCTTGGTGTGTAGGCTTCGGACGTGATTACTTACCATCTTACAGTCAAAGACGTGCCGCCAAGCGATTTAGCGTTCCGGTATAATGCCGTGTAGAAACCGATTAGGGGTATGAGTTTAATATAACTGCCATACCCCTAACAGGTTAGCCCGCTACTGTCTTAGACTGCATCATCACTTACCATCAGGTGAGATCGCAGTCAAGGGCTAACTTGATGTTGATAAAAAAAATGAAACAAAACGGGCTAGATATCCATAAGGACTAAGGAGCTCCTCTCGAGGGTCTATTAATTAGGAAGGTTGCGCCACTCAGTCTCTAATTAACTGAGGACCAGCCAGCATTCACTAATTAGTTCCCCTGGAGAGCTGTTCTCACGCGCCTGGCGACAGAAATACCTACGCCGAATAACAGGCATTTTATAGACTTGAATTATGCAAAACGCAAAATACTAAGGACTCCTTCACCGAATAGTAATAACTAAATTTAATTCTGTGGATCCATACTAATATTATAAATGCGAAAGTGTGTCTGTCTATCTATCTATCTGTATGTCTGATACGCTTTCACGGCTTATCTGTTCAACCGATTTTGATGAAATTTGGTACAGGGGTAGGTTGTATCCCGGGAAAGGACATAGGCTTCTTTTTATCCCGGGGAATTAAGGAGTTCCCGCGTGGATTAAGGTTTTTGATGCCCGCGGGAACTCCTTAATTTTCCGGGATAAAAAGAAGCCTATGTCCTTCCCCGAAAATCCAAAATCCTTCATCCAAATCAGTTAAAAAGGTAGCAATCGGTTGAAAGCGTATCAGACAGACAGACACACTTTCTCATTTATAATATTAGTATGGATTTCACAAGAATAACTCCCGCACTAGCTATTAAAATTAGCTTCTTAGTTAATACTTTAAAGGCAAATGTACGAAGTAGTATACCTACGAGTGTGTACTCCAATAAAGAGAAAAAAATTGGTTTCTATAGCCAATATCTCAATAGCCAATAGGCAAAAATTAACCTCAGTGTATAAAAAGCTCATAGGCAATAATTAACCTAATTTAGACTGCCTCGTTGGTCTAGTGGTTAGCATAGTCGACTGCGGATCACGAGGTCCTGGGTTCGATTCCCGGTCGGGCATAAAAGTTAGGTATTGGGTTTTTCAATTAAGAAATTCTCAGTGCCAGCCCGGAGTTGGAAGTTGGCGGTGTTTCACCCCAGTACCTCGGAGAGCACGTTAAGCTGTCGGTCCCGGTTATTATCACTAACATGATAATAATCGTTAAAGCCCGCCAACCCGCATTGGAGCAGCGTGGTGGGTCTAAGCTCTAATTCCCGCTCTCCTATGAGAGTGGAGGCCTATGCCCAGCAGTGGGACGTTAATAGGCTGTAGTGATGATGATGATGAACCTAATTTAAAAAGAAAATTTAAGTTATAGCCTAAAAGTACAGTTCATCAAGCTATCAAAAAGTTATAGCTAACAAAACATCAAAATAGTATCTCACACAAAGATAAAGGCGACCTTATTGTTGTGAACCATCTCTACCAGGCAACCCTTGGCTAGAGAGGAAATAATGAAAACCAAGTAACAACAGTAAAAGTGATATTTCGCTGGGTAAAACCTACCGACGATCAAAAAAGATTGAAGAGCACTTCATGGTTATCATCAATCATATCTGATATCAACCGCTAACCCTAAATGGTCAAATGTATGCACTACTGGTATAGGTATATCCATAACGGTTCGCGAAGGTCAGAAGGCAATTGCCTGGTGTAAACACTCCCTTATATGGTTTACTTTAATAAGCAGACTTATATACCTATAAAACGGACCCGATTAGTAGAAGATTTATTAAAAATAAATTCTATATGAAATAGATTGTTACTTTATTTATAGTGTTTACTTATTATGGAGCAAGTACTTAATTTAATTCTTTATTAAGTTTTACGTATTTATTTTAGTAATAAACTTTTAAATGAATAAAAATTCTTTCCACAAAACCGACTTCCAAAGCCACTGTAAAGTAAAAAATAATTTTGATTTCTACACGCTATGTTGAAGTCGGGCGAGTTTATTAAAGATACCTAGGCAAAGTTGACGCGTCAGGCTCGCCCGACTTCAACATAGTGTGTAGAAATCAAAATTATTTTTTACTTTACAGTGGTTTTGGAAGTCGGTTTTTGGAAAGAATTTTTATTTTTAACTTTTTAGTGTACTCTAAATCCCTACGACTTAGGAGTGCAGTACCATGCAGTATCAGAGTTGAGGAGTTGGAAATTGGGTTTAAGTATGAAGTCGATGCTTGCCACCTACGATATTAATTTACCATGAAAAATCCTAAATCACTATGTTTATGGAGTTCTGTTCCCTGCAGCATCAGGGTTGAGGAGTTGGGACTTGGGTTTAAGTGTGAAGTCGTTGCTTGACACCTACAATATTAATTAATCATAAAAAATCCTAATTCGCCATTTTTAAGGAGTTCTGTACCCTACAGCATCAGGGTTGAGTTGGGACTCAGAGTTGTATCGTATACACGTGACTTGATACCTACTATATGAAATCACCATCAAAATTTCCTAACTCACTAGTGTTGAGGATTTCATGTAGTACGGTACACCTACAGCATCAGGATTGAGGATTTGGAGTCAGAATTTTTTATGGGACCACCTCGCGAGCTTCCTCTAACCACTAAAAACATTGTTCAAATCGGTTTAGAAACCACGGAGATATGCACCGACATACATTTAAAAAAAAGTCGGCTATAAATTCCTGTAATCTAAAAGGAGGAGGAAAAAGACTTGAAAATATTTACTTAACTTCGGTGCCAGTAAAAAAAATTTGATCAATCTATATCAATTTAATATTTTTAGATAATTTTAAAAACTTTCTACTAAACTTAACTTACTAACAACTTAATTTACTAAGCTATAGTTATTATTAGATAATTAACAATTGAAACAAAGCAGACGAGATAAGCGTAAGGAGATCATCTCGAGGGTCTATTAATTAGGAGGGTTGCGCCACTCAGCCTCTAATTAACTGAAGACCCAGTCGGAGTCTGTAATTAGTTTCCTTAGAGGGCTGTTCTCACGCGCTTGGAACTTAGATATAAATACGCAGAATTACTGGAATTTTGATCGATTTCAATTATGCAAAAAGTTTAATTATAACTCTGGAAAACATACTTCAGATAATTCAGAATTTAAATGGCTCATTATTTAAAAAATCCCATTCTGAATTATTAAAAAAACGATACTGTATCCCGATACTTACCTACTGTATCTAAGGTGGAAGCGGACCGACCTCATTTAAAAAATAAATGTTTTTTATTTTTTATTGTCTTCCAAGGATTTTCGAAACATAAATTACCCATAACTATTTAGTTTTATTTCAATTTTAGATATTATTCTGTCACTGTTCTATTTGCAATTACAAAAAATCCATATACTAAAAATAATAAATTGCGTATATCAATGGAATGGACATGTGTAGATGACCATTCAATTTACGCAGCATTTACAATACAGGATATTTGCGTTTTCCAATCTTGAGGCAGGCATTGATCGAGTAGGTGTGTGCGTAGGAGAAATTGTCAAGATAATGGTGACTCGAAAAGGATTTTACTTGAGGGAAATCAATGTTCAGTGCTTTGTGTTTGTAACGGGATGTTGATTGTACTTACTTTGTTTAAATTGATAACTCTACCAGCGAAAATACCTTCCTATTAATCAAGCGAATGCATGTTGAATTAATGACATCCCCTTTAATAAAAACCTGGGTAGATAGATGGGTAAAGAAATATTAAACTACCATATCCCTAACTTGTAGTAGAATACCTTTAGAATAGACTTTAGATACCAAATGGTCTCATTGAGGCCAATCAGAATTGGCCTCAAAGAGACCATTACACATTATTTATGAGTTCTACAGATAGAACACAATCTTTAAACTAAAATCTGCTTTAAATCTGGTTCTGTCCTTTTCCGCAGGGAAAATTATGAAAGGGTTAGTAATATTTACAATGCTGTCATTTTAGTTTATAAGAGATTGTGTACAAGGGAACCAGCCTCATTCTCCACCTAATTTCAAAAAAATGGATTGCGCCAAATATCAGTCTATAAAGTTTTAGTGAAAAATTTAGTTTTTTAAAATCTAAACAGAAATTTATTCACGGAATTTAGCACCGAAAACAATTATCTTAACTGCAAATAAGGTAATAGCATTGCCATAAACCGTATTTACGATGTGTCAATCCAAAGTCGTAAACGTGAAAATTACTTGTGGTTAATGTACTTAATGTGTTTCTGTGTCTCGCTATACAGTCATACCTAATACTATATTTCGAGTTGAACATGACTCTTCGATTAACATAAAGTGAAAAGGACGCTGCGTGGGCGCTGGATGCGATACTCAACACTATGGGCTTGATAGAGTCAGTTCCTTGAAACAAATGCGAGATTTTGTTTTGACGTTTTGGCTGCGAATTCTGAAGTGTGACCATCGGAATCACCTCTGATTGGTTTACAATTTTCCGCTATTGATCAAAATCATTAATTTTCGCAGCAATATCTATACTATTATTATAAATGTGAAAGTTTGGATGGATGGATGGATGGATGGATGTTTGTCACGCCACGCCGCCGCCACGCCATTCGTCATAATAGAAATAGACGTTTAATTCGCTATTATCTACCACAGTAGATATATCTATGTGGTACACTGCGTGTCCTTCATCAACAGCATGCGAACACCCATCACCCAGCAATGCGCACCGGCACAGCACAACACAACACCACACAAATCCTCCAAATCACTCTCAACGTAGGTTTCACTCCGAAACCGGAGCATCTTCAGGACTGTACCTCACCACACTGCATCTGTACCACATAGTCTACTGTGGTGGCTTATAGCGAATTAAACGTCTATTTCATTCATTGACATCTTTTGTTGTTTAATTTTACCATTAGAAAATTATACTTTTTAATTCAGTGATTTTCGCTGAGTAAAGTAGGTATACTTACCGATTACCTACTGTAGCTCAGAGAACGGAGCATATTAATCACCTTTAACCACGTGATTATAATTCCAAATAGATCATGACCACCAAACCGCGTTTCTTTCGCAACGGTGGCGGCCAAAAAATAATTAGCAGTTACTTGACCTCACGGCTCCATGAAAGCAAACCGCGACCGCCGACATTGACCCAAAGGTACCTCTTCTATGACGAAATGCGGTTTCGAAGATGTATAGAAAATATTACACGGTAACTACGCAGGTTTGTGCAATGTTTACCACAAAACTCAAATGTACTGTCATATCCAGATACAGAACAGAGGATAATGAGCAATAGATAATATATAGTTCGCGCGCGAGTTGAATGCAGAGCTTATATTGTATGTGTCGCCTCAGGCCAGACTGCATTCAACTCGCGCGCGTACTATACTTCTCTCTTTAATTATTACAGTCACTCGTGAGAAAAGGTTACTTCTTATTATCCTAATAGCATCTGGATATGATATCACCTATTCTGTGATAGTAGTATTTGTACAATAGTTGCCTATTCCACTGTCTTTATTGGCGTTATATTAGCCAAAATCTCGACCTGAATGAACACATCCTGGTAGAAATAAAAAAAACCGGGCAAGTGCGAGTCGGACTCGCGCACGAAGAGTTCCGTACCATTATTAATAAATAATTACCTTTGTTAATGAACCGCAAGACTAACTTTGTTTGTAGAGGTTTATTGTTAATATCAAAAAAACTATGCTAGTTAGAGCATTGGCTATAGTTTTCCTGTAAAATATACGTCAATTCCTATTGACCATAATTATTTCAAATTTTTCGATTGGTAAACTCCGGAGATAAGGGGGGGGAACGGTATTTTTTTAGACATTTTCCCCGATAAATCAAAAACTATCATAACTAAAAATAATTAAAAATCTGTTTTAGAATGTACAAAGTAAACCCTTTTATATGATACCCCACACAGTACAGTTATCTCACTTTTAAATTTCAACCCTCAGATTTTCCCCCCTTTTTAAATAAGAACAAAAATAATTTCCAATTTTTTTTAATTCCAGTGTCTTTGGGCCACTAATATACACAACTATTCCAAATTTCATGTCGATAGCTTCGGTAGTTACTGAAATAATCGAGTGTGACGGACGGACAGACAGACGGAGAAAGTCGCACCACAAGGGTTCCATTTTACCATTTTGGTACGGAACCCTAAAAATGGTATCAAAATCCTCGGAAATCTGAATATCAAGTAACAAGATTTATACAAGCCCATTGAATAAGCTGTCGCATAAAACTTCTATGTAACAACACATTCACTATATCTTTGTAACGAACTTGTTCCTACAACTCACCGTTGAAGAGCGATTTTTATCCGGTTTGCGCTAACGCAAACAAAGCGATGTAATGGAGAAGTTTACCTTTTTTTTTTTTTAAATTCATTATGAAAATTAAGATAAAATAAAACAAAAATATGAAAGAATCATTAAAATATCTCAACAAATGAAAAAGTTATGGAACTTTAAAGTTGCGCTTGCGGTGTGATGTCACACCACCCTAACAACCGGCTTTATTTATTTTTAGCTGAATAAAAGAAAAAATGGACTTAACGTGACTTGATTGAATTAAAAGCACTTAATTTGTGTGTGAAGATAATTTTGAAGTATTAAATCTCGGCTAGGTATTTAAAACTCACTCACAAAATTTCTCACTCGAGTAAGATACAGAAATCGGTGTACAATAAATAATTAAACTTTTAAATCGTCATATTTTCTCAATCATTTATTGATGGATTAAAAAAAAACCATTGATTTATTAGTTTTAATCTATATTTTACTTCCGTTGTGTTAAATATGATATTCACAACATCATGAAACTTTTCCATTGCTCGCGATAGCAGTATCTCTTAATTATCCAATCAGATTAATTAAACATACAGCGATACTATACGCGACGTACGAGTATCTTATAGAATTACACAGTACAATGCATTAATAAATGTATTTAAGATTAACCGTTAACAAACGTAGAAATGTAGTCTGACATGTTTGATGTGGACTCTGTGGAGTGCCGATGCAAAGCACTGATAACATTCCGGCTCAGGATTCGAACACGAAATTCTTGACGTGGTCAAATCTGAGCCATACTTGAGGTGTATAACGTTTCTCTGACAGGCATATGTTTCGTTGAATGCAATTAATTCACGGTGTGTTGATTGAAGCGCGTCTTCCATTGCGCTCGGGCTAATATAGGTTTCGGATAGGACAGGCTTGCGGCGCAATGTCCTGCATTCCGCAGATTCAAGCCGCAGCGGACAGCGCTGAGAGGTCATCAGTAGACGATAGGATCATGACAGAGAATTCGTCGGTCGGCTGCCGGTGGAATGCGAACGGTAACTGATTTGTCCTGCGTAATCGACGGCTGAGCGGGATTGACGGGAACATCGAGACGTCACGCTCGCCGGAGATGGCACGCTATGAATCGCCAAAGGTTACTTAATTAAGCAGCCGCTTTCTAAAGCTCTGCATAGTGCATAATAAAATTACTCAGGGATGAATGATATTCTCCTAACTAAAACATGGGAAAACACACTCTTAGTCAATTTCGCAGCAGGAAATCTACCGTAGGTTACTGTACCCCTAGTACCGTACCCAAATAAACTATGGGAAGTTTGAATTGTGTGCAACTTTAAGACTAGGCACTTACCAATACTACAGATCAGTGGATTTCAATAAAAGCTAATAAAAAATTGTATTAACAAGATAAAGTGTCAGTGCATTACCTAGGTTTTATATTACGCTGACTGTCTCTGAATAATGATTATGGGTAATAATAAAATATTGAAGAGAAATTTGCGCACGCGAAATATGTACTTGTTTCCCATCCGGTTTTAAGACTCAAGTTGGATTTAACCGCGCGAAGCCAAATAAAATTAATATTCATAGCCGTTGTATTTATTGGCTTTCAATTAGTATAATCTTAATGGAGCATTAACATACGCGCGAGCGGCGCGTCTGAGTATGCCTTAACTCCCGTGGTGTTGTTATTACATGGATAAAAAGTTCCCTCAAATTTTATTTTTTGTACAAAATTTTCTAAATAAAGACTCGTCCTGCCCGACTGATCGACTGGTCTGTCAATGCACAACCGAAATACATGGAGTTGGAAATTTGATATTTATCTATTGTTTTATTTTTAAATTTGACAATAGCTTTTTTTTTAAATAAGGGCATAAATATGGGATTAAGAATTTCGTATGAAAATCCGTAATTTTTCGTGATGCATGAAAACTCTGTACATAGTACATGTAGGTACTTAAACATAATTGTGCCGTCGCGTAGCGTCGATTAGAAGATAAGAATATAATTTACTAGCAGTTGCCCGCGACTTCGTTCGCGTGGCATAAGTTTTTAAATCCCCACAGGCACTCCTTAATTTTCCGGGACAAAAAGTACCCTATGTCACTCTCCAGGTCTTCAACTATTCCCATGAAAATAAAATCACATTGATCCGTTGCTCTGTTGCAGCGTGATTGAAGGACAAACTCTATTTAAAGTCCTTGAGGATACAATTTTCAAAAACTGTGAATCAATTATTTCTTCAATATTCCAAATATCATGTGTCATGGCTGTAACTTGAAAAATGAATGACTTTCATACAAAATTTCAACCCCTATTTTACCCCTTTGGGGGTGGAATTTTGGAAAAATATGACGCACGTACTTCTTTATTGTACCAAACCATTACCAAAAGCCAGAATACCATGTTGAAATAACTTGAAAAATATTTTGAGAAATGAATGACTTTCATACAAACTTTCATCCCATATTTCACCCCTTTGGGGGTCGAATTTTCAAAAATAGTGAAAGACTTACTTCTTTATATTTAACCGAAAGCTTAAATACCAAGTTTTATAACTATAACTTTAGAAATGAAGAACTTTCATACAAACTTTCAACCCCCATTTTACCTCTTTGGGGGTAGAATTTTAAAAATCTGTGACAAACATTCTTACTTCTTAATTTTTTACCTAAAGCCATTAAATCAAGTTTCGTATATATAACTTCAAAAATATCTTGAGAAATGAAGGCCTTTCATACTGACTTTCATCCCCTATTTCGCCCCTTTGGGGGTCGAATTTTCAAAAACTGTGAACACGTATTTCTTCATTTTCAACCCGCAGCTCATACACCACGTTTCATGGCTATAACTTGAAAAACGACGGACTTTCATACAAACTTTCAACCCCTAATTTACCCCTTTGGGGGTGGAATTTCGAAAAACCCTTTCTTAATGGATACCTAGTCTTCACAAAGAACACACTCTCCAAATTTCATGTCTCTAGGACCTGCGGTTTAGGCTGTGCGTTGATATATAAGTCAGTCAGTCAGTCAGTCAGGACTTTGAATTTTATGTATATGTATAGATTAATAATAATTATTATGTGTTTCGCGATTTTTGGAAAATTTTGGGGGACCAAATTATTTTCAATAGTTCAATTTGAGCGAAGCATGGTGGGTCAAAAGTTTTGTATTATTTTGTGTTAATGAAATATTAAATGATTGGGTTTTTCTATAACTACCAATAGGTACAAAAAGTTGAACCTGTTATTCTATCTAAAATTTAGATTTATCATCGCGCACGAGATCATTTAGATCATTTAGATTCTAAATGATCTCGTGCGTGTCTAACGTCAGCATATTATTTATTTGCATAAATGGTCCATATTAAGAAAAAGAAATGCGTGAAATAAAAACTAATTAATGCAATAATTATGCTAATATCCATTATAGGGACTATTCTTTTCATACGCATGAAAAATTAGAACTGCTGTTATTTTATCTAAATGATCTCGTACGTCAGCATATTTGTTTATTTGCATAATTCTCTCCAAATTAAGTAAGTTTTTGCGTGAATACAGAAAAAATACTACACACAATCATTTTTAATTTAATCATATTTAGCCAACCGAGTGTGCTAAGTGGGTAATATAAATGCAAAATACTAACAATATCGCTAATATATTCCGAACCACTTACCGCGCAAGCTCACATCTTAAAATGGAAACATAATGTTCTGGATTGTCCCACTTAACCTCTACCAGTCTAATAGTTATAATAATTACACAAATGGGCAATGGAGTCATTTCTACGCTGGTAACTCTGGTCGCGGAAGGCTCGCAGCCGATGACCTCAACAGACCGGTTCCCGCGGTTCCCCACCCCCCCTCCCTCCCTCCATCACCCTCGTGCCCCCCTCGCGCGAGACGTTTCATTACGTTATTATTATATTAAACGCTATAATACACATTGTAGGCATTAGTCCGCCGAGACGTCGTCCTAAGAAAGGGTAATGTATTACTATGGCCCACGTAGGCTGCGCTTTTGCTCTTATTTGAAAGCCTCCTTTTGGATTAGCGCTGAGATCTTTATGGCTTTTAAGATTTGCCGAATTGTTCTCTCGGGTCCTGGCGACCTCTAAGATATATTTTATTATAAGTAGGTACCTGTGTACTTATAATTCACATTTGGCGGTTTACATTTTAAAGGCACACTGTAGTCTGTACCTATTCTGCAACTTGTGAGTGACCCGAAGAAGGAAAAGCGACATGAGAATCCATATTCCCTATAGTAATCCTTCTTATAAATTTTGGGATAATCCAGAGAAGAATGCAGTTGAACTCATTTAAATTCATATACTTTCATGTAATATTATAAAATATGTACCTATTCGAATGTGTCTGTTTGTCTGTAAGGTAAGGTACCTTTTCACGCCAACATCTGAACTGATCTTGATGAAATTGGCACAGAGATAGTTTGCATCCCGGGGTAAGACATTAGTACTTTTAACTACTTTTATCCCGGAATATCAAAAATATCCCAAGGTATTTTTGAGAAACCTAGTTCCATGGATCACCAACATCATCATCTGGTTACCATAGTCAAAATTATCCTGCTATTTCTAGTCTTATCAAACTCAAAGTCGAATTCACTGGGAATTTCGAATTGTCGAATTTGGAAAACAGACTCTACTGAGAAGAGCCTGCAACAAAAGTTAGCCAACGTTGATAAGTTGGCCAATTAATTCCATCAGAAGTAAAAAGGAGGTACAACCGTTTTTCATTATTCAAATTGTATAAACTAGTCCACAAAAATAACAAATTAATCTTCACGTTAATTATGCTACAACGCACTAAGATGTTGTAAATCGTGCGTCTTTTTGCCATAAGTTTTAATTGTATTTCGCTGTTTTTGTTTCTACTACTTTAATTTAGATTTGCAATTTATTCTTGTCTAACTACTGCAAGTTAAGGTCTGGACATATCGAGAGCGTCACGACACTATCATGGCAGAACTTCACGCTAAAAGCGTATTATTTTTAGGTAATTACCAATTGTATTACTTAGGTACAAGTAGATGCCCGTCGTGAGTCGTGACTTCGTCCGAGTGAAAAATATCGTCGGGGCTCTTGGATTTTCGAGGATAAAAAGTATCTTAGTCCGTCTCCAGGATGCAAGCTTAATTCTGTACCAAATTTTGACAAAATCAGTTACGTATATGCCGTGAAAGATACAATACCATATTTTATAATATTAAGTATGCATTAGATACTGCGTTATGCGTATAAGGAACTTTAAGGCGCAATGCCCATCGTCAGAGCCGCCGACGTGCGGGTACTTTCTTGATAACATTTCAAGCTAAATTTGACATACACTTCGGTATCATCAAATTGAAATAAATATTATAAATGCGAAAGTTTGGATGAATGGATGTATGAGTGGATGTTTGTTACTCAATCACGCTCCAACGGCTAAACGGATCTGGATGAAATTTCACACAGAGATTATATAGAGATTATAGTCTACAATAACATAATATAGGCTACTTTTTATCCCGGAAAATTAAAGAGATCCCGCTGGAATCGAAAAACCTCAATCCACGCGGACGAAGTCGCGTGCATTAGCTAGTAAAGACAATAATATGTGCTTTCATGCTGCTCTGGAAATGCAAGGTTGGCTAAAGTTACCAATTCTAAGGAAAAATAGATATATCCCAGCTCAGATGAAATAAAAGTAAGTCATAATATTGTCCCACCCGTTGCTTGAGACTCACTTCGTACCACTAGTAGGATCCATGAATCTCCCATAACGCTTCAAGCTTTAATTTCAGAAGTACAGTTCTGTACACAACTTTTTTGTCGCGCGTGGTTTATCTAGGCCTTAAGGTAATTAGGGTTAGTGTTCACAGTGCGCGACGATTTTTAATATTCTAATTTATTTTAAGTGTTCAGTTCGTAAGATGAATATTAAGGTTAAGCACTTATGTAGATATTATTATTATTATTCTTAGCTAAACGTAATTTTCGCTGAGAAACGAATTATGAAAAGCGTTCATATGAGTAAAATTAAATTTGAAATTTGAATATAATTAAAACGGTATAAAGCACCAATATATTTTTTGGAACATGGAAAAATTATGAAACTAAATAATATCATTTACTAAGCTACTTTAAGCTGTATGTGATCAGTGATTCCTTGCTTGCAATCGTAGAAAACTAAACAAATTGAGCTCAACTTTTCAATCAAGTACCCAATCGAAACACGATAAAACTATGAAAGATCTATTGATTCATTCCAGTAAGTACGCTTTCTATGTTTTTACATTACAAATTCGATTGTTCGTTTTGAGCGTTCGATTACATTAGTGTCGGTCTTTTTCGGTTTTTGCTCCAAAAAATATAATTATCTATAAATATAAAATCGTTTGTCCTGACTGACTGGTCTATCAACGCACAGCCTAAACCGCTGGGGCTAGAAACTTGAAATTTTAACCGTAAGTTAACTTTGTCACGTAGGCACTCACTAAGAAAGGATTTTTCAAAATTCTACCCCCAAAGGGATAAAAAAGGGGGTGAAAATTTGAAAGTTGAATGAAAGTCCGTCATTTTTTAAGTTAAGTTAAGTCTTATTCATGAAATTTGTTGTGTTATTTGAGCTCCTGGTTCAAAACGAAGAAATACGTGTTTCACAATTTTTGAAAATTCCACCCCCAAGGAGGTTATATAAGAGATGAAAATTTGTATAGGATTTTTAGAAACCCAATTCCACGCGGACGAATTCGCAGTTTAATATGAGATTTTTCGATGTGCGAATATTTAATTCTAATTATAGACGGGCAGACGGGCCGAGCCATGGCGGTGCAAAATAAAGCACATTACAAAATATCACGTTACATCGTTCGGTGCACTTGATCATGCCGTTGTCCGAAGTATTTTATTTGTAGCTCCTTTTTTTTCCTTATACCGCTTTGAACGGCCGAGTCGACCGCATCGCTTAACGCAGCACGTTCCAGCGAAGCTCAAAGTATATAATATTTCAAGCCGCAAATGGATCTTTGAGTGCAATAAGTTACTCAGGCCAAGTAGGCACTAGCCGCAGACCTAGCCCTCGAAAGAGTGTCCCCACCTAGTGTTTTCTAAAACGCAAGCTGTTTTAAGCTACCGTTCACGTCTTATACTTTGTAAACGTGAAGTTCAGAAGGTGTACTGTGTAGGTACCTATTTTGAATTAAACTACTTTGAGTTTGAGTTTGAGTTTAAGCTAAAAACGAGTAAACATAAGTACATACGTATTACGTACGGTGTATTTCTTTTATGTTATATCTTGATGATTAAAATTCCAATAGCACTTGCAAAAGTTAAAATACGAATAAAAATCTGTCGCTACTAGTACTAAATGACTAATTGCGTAACCAAATCAGTCAAGCTAATTTTGTAAAATTAATTGTAAATTATACTTAGTGTTTCTCACACTATGGAAGCAGTATAGTACTTACAGATCGTGGTCTATTCAAAGATCAGATCAAAGGCGTTCCGGGCCATTCCCAGAGAGACGCAGGTTCAAATCCTGCCGGTTCTGCAATGTTTGATATGTATTTAAGAATAGTTTAGAATCAAGCTAATAGAAAATATCTAATAAACTAAGATGTTCGAGTGCACAAAATTAGCTCCGAGCGTCAATAGAGCGGTTGGAGTGCGTGGAGGCCGTGGCTCGACCAATTTATTCGCCGGGACGTCAGATTTCGAGGGCCTCGTTACGACTAAGCCTCCAATTAGACTTATCCCTAATTAAGAGATGCCAATAAATTACCCTCCATCACGGGCTAACGAAGACGCGCCGCACTAATAACGCTAATTGATTTTGAGTAATGAGCTTGAGTTTTGATGGGGCTGATTGGGAGAACGTCGATCGCACTGCCAATGAGAGGACTCCGATTTCGTGTAGAGTGTTTGGTATCGCAGCGCTTTTAATTCTGGCTGGTTTCTAAAATCTCTAATTAATAGGTTGAGTATGTTCAGTAATAGAGCATAATTTATTCATATTTTCGCAAAGAGCGCTTTAGATGTGATGCCGCAATTAATTTTATGTTTGTTGGTAGTTTGAATATGATGTGGTATATACTTAGAAGCTTAATTAGCTGATGGTTGCACCCGTTAAAACAATAATAAAAATAAAGCGATTATAGCCCAGTCCGGTCTTAAACCGTAAAACAATAGAAATGCTTGATATAAAATTTATTGATAGCTAATAATTACTACATAATGGTAATAGTTAAATAAAAGCTTGTAATAAGTTAAGACAAATTAGGCAAGCTTTGTCTTACACATATTATCCATTAAGGTCAATAACCTAAGTATCCTACCGTATGATTTTACGACTAAATAATTAAGTACTAAATAGTCAATAGTCAATAGCCATTATCATTTATCCAATATAGGTACACTGTAGGTACACTTATTGACGTTAAAAATTACTTACTAAAAAAAACATGATGGTGATAATCGGTTACGGTATCTTAAAACTAAAGCTACGAGGGTTCCAAACGCGCCCTGGTCTGAGAAGAGCCCACAACAAACTCACTAAAGGAAAAAGATTCGAATATCACACAGACAGTCTATCTTTACGATCGAGTAGCTGCTACTGCAACATTATTTAAATTGTATTCATAACATCAACGGAAGAGACCAATCGCAAGTTAGTATCAACAAGAAACTACGCGCGTAATTTTCATTTAATTGAATTGCATTAACATAGTTAAAGCTTGAGTTTAATAATTACAAAGACCAAACATCGGACTCACTTGAAATACTCCATGATAGGTAAATGTCACTTAATATGCAAATATCTAATTAGCTTTAAACTCAGGCTGTTTGTATTGCCAGTTATAAAATGATCGTAACTAGGCTGTAGAAGTAAAGAGGATTTTATTCCATTTTACTGGTTGGATAACTATATTTAGGAAACAGAAGTGGAGTAAAGTGAAACTAAGCAAATATAACAAACCACAATTTATTCTAGTGAACGATTACAACATATCACACATAAAATAACCAAAAAGGAACACACTTAAATCTGAACACAATTATGACTCATTAAGAGTTTCACAATAACGCAGTTTACAGCTCGGAAGGTGACAAAAGAATGACTACGCGGTAATACAGAGAGCGCGTTTTATAGACGTTTATCCGATGGCGCCACTGTCTACAGGAGGTTAGGCTGATTCTCCTAATTCGGCCATCCTGCTCGCGCACCGTCCCGGCTGCGCTGTGGTCCAACGCCTTCATCTGGAGCGTCCACAGTAGTCTGGTGCACGGGCAGCCAAAAGACCTGCGCCTGCGTCATTATTACCACGGTCGGAATCTGTTGAGCAGATAGAAGGCTTAAGTACAACATCAAAGCTTCGCAGCCTTCATTCAACGTTACTCAATTGCAATAGAATTCGAAACTATTTCAGAAGTGTTCAAAAAAGAATTCAAAAGTACTGATATGTAATCAAACTTGAACATGTCACTATTTCTGTTAACTAAAGTTGAACAAATCCATGCGCATTTTAAAACACAAACTTTTGAACTCTCAAAATAAATAATAAAAACGAACAAGAAAAGGGCAGGGCTTTCATTTAGTTAATTAATTAAGCAACGGTCATCTTCTAGTGTCATTTTATCTTTCAAACTTCTCAAAGTCTGTCTCTGTGGACTTCAAAATAATAAAAAATGATAGGGCAAATCTTTCAAATTTCGCAAAGCTTAGAGAGATGTATCAAAATAATTAAAAAGATAAAATAGTAAAGGGCAAGGCCCTGTTACGAAAACTCCTCTGTGTCTGCAACCCGCCAGTGCGCCGCCAGCGCCATCATCGCCGCCATTGCGCCACCAGCGCGCCGCCAGTGCGCCATCAGCGCGCTGCCGCTTGGCCGCCAGCCACTCAGTACCGTGGCTCGTTGCAGAAATCTTTCTTGCGCTAACGCACCTACCCAAAACCATGGGTACCATTGTGATTTTCACAATGAACCGGGTCCACACCGGACCCGAGGTCGACACACACATTTGTGCTGCATCTCCCTGTCGGTGGTAGCCATCCTACCACCCACCTGACAGAGTGCTATACCACACTCCTCGCAGGTCTGCCGACATAACCTTCTTCTCAATCTGCCCACTACATACAACGCTGTCCGCTGTCATCCACTAGCCTAACAGAGCCTAAAGTAACCTAACCTAACATGTAAGCTTACATTTTGACCTAACAACTGAACTAATAAGTAGCCTAACGTTTGACCTAACAACTGACCCAACGTCTGATTTACGACTAACCTAACTTTACTAGAGAAAGCATGTAACTAAATTGGATGACAGCAAGCAGAGCCATAGGCAATGTTTATGCAAATTAAGTTGAAAGTGTCTGTCACCGAAGAACGTGCCGCGTAGTCCGAAGCACGACTTCGAGGTACCACTCCAAGGCACCGCTCCAGGACCCCGCTCCAAGGCACCACTCCAGGGCACACCTCCAGGGCCCCGATCCAGGGCACCACTCCATGGCGCCAAACATGTAACAGAAATTAAAACCAAATCGTTATCACGAAACGACGTGATCATCGTGGCTATCCATACATAGCAGGTAGTCAACGCATAGTCAATTACCTTCACAAGCTCTCTGACTTAAAAGTTCATTACCAGCACAGTTACCAGTACCAGCACAGGTACCAACAAAATTATTTGACTGCTTCAGCAGAGCTCATACATACAAAGCCGATAGAACTCACAGAACCTGTGGAGCTCTCAATAGAGCTGGTAGAGCTCCTAGATACAGTAGCGCTGGTAGAGTACCAAGACACAGTAGAACTCGTAGAGAAACAAGAGACAGTAGAGCTGGTAGAGCATAACAAGTCAGTTGAGCTCATAGAGCAACAAGATTCGGTAGAGCTGGTAGAGCACAAAGAGTCAGTAGAGCTCAAAGAGCAACAAGAGTCGGTAGAGCTGGTAGAGCCCTCACTAAAGGTCGCTCAACCATAGTACAAACTCACAGTTGTACCATGTCGAAACAACTTTGAACATTCAAAACATCAAACTTCATCATCGATGAACACAGAAAATGAAGAAAGTTTACTCATACCAGTTATGTTCAACCATATCGAGTAGGCTAACGAGCAGCCTCGCGCACTATACAAGCACGCAGCCCTGCGCGACCAGTAGACGCGCAGTGTCACGCCTCACAGCGTGGCATGCGAGCGCGCAGCATCGCACCCTAGGCGAACTCACAGCCATGCGCAACTAGGAGCGCGCAGCATCGCGCACTAGTTGGGCGCGCATCCCTGCGCGACCAGTGGACACGCAGTGTCACGCCTTAAGCGCGGCAGGCGAGTGCGCAGCACAGCGCACTAGACAAGCGCACAGCCCTGCGCGACCAGCAGACGCGCAGTGACGCGCTTCACACACGCGGCATGCGGGCGCGCGACCACAACGCCTCACACGTGGTGAGCGCCGAAGACGAAATTAACATAGAACACACAGTAAATTAAACTTAACGAGCAATTTAACTTCACAGAAACCCCTTAACGGTTTCATATTATCAGGACAGGTAGGTATGTAGACTCGTAATCGATCCACCCAAAACTTGACCGCAGGTAAAACGAAAACAAACTTTCTATCCATGAGAGCAGAAAAACAACTTCCTAATCAAAACAGAATGCAACATTCCTGTCATCCAAATTACGTAACCTGGTTCGGTAATATTAAAGAAAATAACCTGTAAAACTCAAGTTAATTTTAACGTTTATCAGAACTATAAATATATTTGCTCGTCCATACCTGACCTCAACAATTTTTATTAAAATCGAGAAGGTATTCGCAAAATGTATTCACGTTAACTATTCAAAAACGCATTGATATCTCAGGAACACACAACCAACTTACTTACACTTTTTCTATGGAACAAGTCATGTTAAATAAAACAATGAAATCGTAAAGTAGGTAGGTAAGAATATTTACGTATCTTAATTCAATTCAATTCCCAGATGTTGGCTTTTAGCTATCTTTACGTATGAAACTTTATGAATTTTAAATAACAACCCTCATTTTAAAAACAAAAAACTAAATTACGCAAAAACAATTTATCCGTACAGCATGTTTTAGCAAAACTCTTTATGACTTAAAACTCAGCAAACTTAGAGGTTTCAAGTTATGTATTCAAACTTAGGGTATGAGTCACCTCTTTTTCACAAAAATATTTTTGTATCCGGTCGGTACCCACAAAGGTTCTACTTTTGAACAAGATGTTTCGGCTAGACCCTTTAAACTGTTCACAAACTAGCATTCAGGGCGGTTTAGGGACTCAAATGTATGCGTTATGCCAATAACAACCACTGAGCCAACACAGCTTGCTAATTTAGTGGGAAATTATCATAAAATGGAAATCGCGTAAATACAATTGCGGTCTAAACCTTTTCTTAACACAATTAACAGTCAATTCAGTAACATGAATTACTGTTCATTTACTTTGTGGCTACGCTTGGTGGGTATTACATCCTTAAGCAAATAAATTAAACGGTCTTACCGATGTCGCATATTACGTCATATCACCAGAGGCTCGACGGTGTCATCACCTCACCACCATTCCAGGCAAATGCCAGGCGTAACACAGGAAAGCGCGCAGCACCGCGGCTCCGAGGCACGGCACGACAGCGTGTCGCGCAGACTGAATCGCCCTCGTGAACGCCCAGAGCGCCCACGTGGCATGCACAGTTGCACACCCAAGCGCACTCGTGACGCGCCTGAAGCACACGAGCTGTGCAACACCACAGCTCGGCCACGCTCCGCGAGCCAGCGATAACAATCACATGAAAACAAAACACAACTTTAGCACACAAATAAACACTGCACATTACGCGAGTCACCCTTCGAGAGATATCTTGATCGGTCACGTGATCAACTTTAAGCACTTTAAATTTGGGTATGTTCCTTTTTGATTCATCTCGTATGTGGGCCTATTTAGCGGTCCTTTATCCCACTTCTGAATTTAGGTAACCAGAAGTGGAGTAAAGTGAAACTAAGCAAATATAACAAACCACAATTTATTCTAGTGAACGATTACAACATATCACACATAAAATAACCAAAAAGGAACACACTTAAATCTGAACACAATTATGACTCATTAAGAGTTTCACAATAACGCAGTTTACAGCTCGGAAGGTGACAAAAGAATGACTACGCGGTAATACAGAGAGCGCGTTTTATAGACGTTTATCCGATGGCGCCACTGTCTACAGGAGGTTAGGCTGATTCTCCTAATTCTATATATTTGATTTTATGACAAGTCCGCCCGTTTAGAATACATTCATTCTAAAATGATATATATGCTGTCCATGGTCCTGTCTTACGAGAGTGGGAAACTTGCCTACGCTATATGATACGACGCGACGGCATAAAACAGTAGCTGGCCTATATAGTCGCACAGACAAGTTTGTCATTTTCTATGGAGTTATCTTCTTCATATCTATCATTACATATCAATGATTTCTTCGCTCACCTAGACCTAGGACAACGGGTAAAGAAGACCGCGTGCCCTGCGTGCGTTGTAAGCGATTATAAATCACTCAATATCTGAATGCAAAAGCCGTTATTATCCTCTTGAGGATAAAGTAAATTGAATTTAGAACATCGTGTGCACGTTAGTAAATATCACTCGTCTATGAAGTTTGTGAATTCAAAACATCATTAAAACCTATTTACTTCTACCTCTATGGTGCCGAATTTCCATACAACCGTTTTTAATTTGTAAAAAACTCACACTCGTAACCTTCTTGGTGTACTTTTTTAATTTGCTTTGCGCGCACCACTTTCTTTCACGTCATATTGTTTAAAATTAAAACCTTCGATTAAAAACAAGAAAATTGAAAATAAGTGAAAAACCTAAAATGAGTGATTCTAGCGACGAAGAAGTTAATTTGACGCCAACAGAATTGACTGAAACTGTTAAAAATGCGAAAATGAGCAACAATCACGCGAGAAGTATTTCATTTCCTCTCTGAGGTGGGATGAAAAGTTACGTGTTGCACTCGAGTGAAAAGATTTTTCACCTCGTGCTCTTTTGATTCCCTCGCTGACGCTCAGGATTCTAATTTTTGAACCACTCGCTGCGCTCGTGATTCAATTTTAGAATCCTTCGCTTGCTCGGTCATCAAAATTCGTCGCTTTTCCTACGAAAGGACCTATCTGACACTTTTGACGTAACTGCACTAAATACATCATAATAATGTACTTTTGATTCTCCGTCGATCTGTCTTATCGACTTTTTCATATCTTTTACCGTTTACTGGCTAGGACAATCGGTAAGTATGGCGTATATGCTCATTTGCGAAAAGGAAATCATACTAGTGGCGTATTTTATACTTAGGGCTATTAGAAAGATTTTTATTTAGTGATCAGCTAAATAAAAATCTATCAACTATGACGTAACTGAAAATACGTCATTTAGTGTGAACTAGACTATTGAATAAAAATGGGGTTTTCACTTACGTCTGAATTTTGATTGCGACGGAATACCTTAGACATTAACTAATAGAGTTAAAAATTTATGTAAATTGGTGACAAAAAATGTATAAAACCTTGGGCAGTAAAAAAATCCAAAATAGTACGAATCCAAAAACTTTCAGTCAAAAAATGATTTAAAACTATCCTAATTATTATTATATATAAAGAAATAAAAAACAAAGTATTTTGAATTAAATGTGATTTAATTATTCAGTAAAAAATATAGTCGTATCTCCTAAGTAATTAATTTTTCAGAAAAACAAAGTTCTTATGAAGTGACGTAACTGTTTTAAATATTTTTACCTAAATGAATACGCACATTTAAATAAGACAATTCCTACTTGCAAAAAGGCCTTGATTCACAGATTATAAGAATATTTTTTTAATTTTAATATAGCTTTATTTGAGCAAGCTGTGGACAATATAGTTGAGCACGAAACCGAAAAACGCTTACCCTGAACAATTAACTCGATGTCAGTTAGGTCCTTTCGTAGGAAAAGTGACGAATTGAGCACGCGGTTAAAAAACAACTTTTCACTCTTGTATAACAAATAACTATTACAATTTTTGTATTATGTCATCAAGTAAAAAATACCAGAAGAACCCTACAGTACTCTGAATAATAGGCGCATTTCTAATTTAGTCGTATTATTGAACTAAGCGTAATAAAATTATTATCGGTGTAGTGTAGTGTTGCCAAATCTATAAATTTCGAATGATTAGATAGTTTGACCGGAAATGCACTACTATTTCAACTCCACGCAGGCGAAGCTGCGGGAACCAACTAGTAATATTCAAAATCAAGATAAAATTGATGATGATAAAACTTAAGTTGCTTTAAAAAAATAATCTCCAAAAAATTTTTGTTACCCCTGCTGTCAGACGGTTGCCTAGCAACGCTTTGTTATTAAGCATTCTACATCGAGTTTGACTAGAGTATAGAGGTTTCCTTAGAAGGAAACCATCGTGAGGAAACGTGCAATAAGTTCTCATAAAAATCGTTTACACGAGATTATCCATTTCAATTTAATGGTATAGAACATGTAGATACTTTGCAAATACCCGCAAATTAATGCTAAGTACACGGTAAACATAATTTTAACCGACTTCCAAAAAAGGAGGAGGTTCTCAATTCGGCGTGTTTTTTTTTATGTGTGTCGGTGCATATCTCCGTGGTTTCTGAACCGATTTGATTTTTTTTTTCTATCAGTCGTTAGAGGAAACTTTCTAGGTGGTCCCATAAAAAATTCTGACTCCGATTCCTCAAACCTGACACAAAAAAGTTAAAAATAAAAATTTTCTCCAAAAACCGACTTCCAACGCCACTGTAAAGTACAAAAAAAAATTTGATTTCTACCCACTATGTTGAAGTCGGGCGAGTCTGATGCGTCAACTTTGCTTATCCTTGTTATACCCGCCCGTCTTCAACATATAGTGGGTAGAAATTAAAATTAATTTGTACTTTACTGTGGCGTTGGAAGTCGGTTTTTTGGAAAGAATTTTTATCACAATCATGCTAATTTTCCCATCCAGCAGTTAACAATGCCGTCAATGTGATCCAGCTCTCAATTACGATTAATCGAATTTGCAACTACATCGTTGTTCTAGCGATTAGCATACTCGACTGCAGATCACGAGGTCCTGGGTTCGATGCCCGGTCGGACATAAAAATTGTTAGGTATTGGGTTTTTCACTCTCAGTGCCAGCCCGGAGTTGGAAGTTGGCGGTGAGTCACCCCCGTGTCTCGGAGAGCACGTTAAGCCGTCGGTCCCGGTTATTATCACTAACATGATCGTTTAAAAAGCCTGCGAACCCGCATTGGGGCAGCGTGGTGGGTCTAAACTCTAAATCCCTCTTTCCTATTAGAGTGGAGGCCAATGCCCAGCAGTGGACGTTAATGGGATGTAGTGGAATTTGGAATGTAAAAACTAAGAGTAATCGTATAGTTCGCGCGCGAGTTGAATGCAGATGCTTATGTATGGTGACATTAGTGACACATACATAAGCCCTGCATTCAACTCGCGCGCGAACTATACCTACTGATTTTTCATCGCAATCTGTACCTGTAGATAAGTAAATAATGAAGCACCGATCGTACCATTTACACCACCGCTTATCATAATTAAAAGCCGGAGATAAACGCTATTCACTTAATTGAATAAGTTAATCTAAGATAAAATTAATTAGCAGGCTACTTCTCTATCTAATGCTAAGCTAAGCGTCTCTATCTCTTCAATTTTAGCATTTTAGTATACAATCATTACAACTTACAACCCATTGCCGGCTCACTACGGAGCACGAGTCTACTCTCGGAATGAGAAGGATTTGGCAATTGTCCACCACGCTGGCAAAGTGCGGTCGGCAGACTTTACATCTCGAAGGAGATCATTATGAAGATTGAAGAATGCAGGTGCAGGTTTTCTCACGATGCTTTCCTTCACCGTTTGAAGCAAGTGGATATTTAATTTCTAAAACGCACATTGCTCCGAAAAGTTAGAGGTGCATGTGATATTTGGTACAGGGATAGGTTGTATCCCGGGGAAGGACCTAGGCAACTTTTTATCCCGGAAAATTAAAAAGTTCCCGCGGGACCGAAAAACCGCAATCAACGCGGGCGAAGTCGCGGGCAGTGGCGTGCACAGGGTTTGCAGCTAGGGTAGGCATTGGTCCTACATAACCCGACTTCTCCCCCCAGAAGTCGGGTATCATAGGAAGATTTACCACTCGAAGAAAAAAAGGGTAGGCATTCTTAAGTCAGAAGTCAGAATACCCATTTACTGACTGTCTTAATAAAAATGAGCATTGACGTATTTCCACTTGGGTAAGCAGTGCTTTTATGCCTCTATGATCTGCACGCCACTAGGTATCACCTAGTTCCTAATATTACATAACATTAGATTAGACGTTCTACCTTTTACCGGTTTATAGGAGTAATTTGGTTATACCCATCCGTGAATACACCTGGTTCATGCACCGTTGTACGGGCGCTATCTAATACCGACTTCGACTAGTTCCATGGTCGCAATCTGTGACAGTAAATAATGAAGCACTACTCGTACCACTTACAACACCATCACTTACCATAATGAGAGACCCGAGATAAGCGTAATGCACTTAATTGGGTGCGTTAATGTAAGATTATAATGAAATCTGTGTGCCACCTCTTCATCACTATGCTAAGCGAGTGCGATCGATCACTGTGACTTAAATTAAGGTTCTATACCGGTTAGATTGCAGGTAAGTGATACTGACTGTATAGTCGGCACTTCGAAAGTTGGTAAAATAATGTTTTTGAATATTAATTAAATAAAAGTATAAAAAATGAAAGGAATGTAAAAAAAAAATATTTAAAAAAAGACAAAAAATTGAGTCAATGAACTTTTAAATACGCCTAGTAAGTTACCTAGACAAACAATAGACAGTCTTAAGCCTGTTAAAGTATGAAGGAAAGTAAGAATTTTTTTTTTAAAAGAAATAATAGAGAAATTATTCTCGAAATTAATAAACTGTTATTTTATTTTACTACCCGACTGTTTTACTGTTATATTTTAATATGAAAATATAGCCATATTCGACACCTCTAACACTGATAAGTGATAAGTGATACCTAACTGTTCATTATAGACATCTGCGCTCAGCAGCAGCCGTGGAGCGTTTTTGGAGTTTACCTGCTTTAGAATCGATTTTCATATAATATAAGCCCTGGGTATGAAAATTTATGGGGTGTAAAATTAAAACCGTTACGTTATTCCATGACTATGTAACGAATTTTGATGAATATAAATTATATAATTAATATAAATAAATGTATCAAGCATGCTTTTAGTAATATAAATATCACCGTAAAACTGTACCGCTAGATTGTAATCTAGGTAGCGAGATTGTAATCTGTTAGGTATATTAAGCCGATAAAACCGGGCACTAACTGATTATTAATGTCGAACCTTAACCTACAAGAAAGAGACTAGAAAACGTAAATATTACACTGAATATTTCAAAAATTAACACTTAGAACATTGAACGGTTCACGACAGTTTACAATCTATCGAGATAAAAAGCGTTAGATTACAATCTAACGGTTTTTGCAATTTTACGGTGACATAAATAAAAATGCACAGTCCGGTGCTAGCCGTTTTAGCGAGAACGCGCAACCAGTGTTCGTGTTCGTGTTTCGTTATTTTATTATTGAAATACCGTCAGTAATGAAATATGTCGGAGAGTAGTAAAAGTGAACCGGTTACCTCGGGGATGGATCATGAGCCGCAAAGCCAAAAGAGAAAGGCAGGTGAAGAGATGACAGAGAGTAGTGATGAGGGATTTATACGAGTAACTCGGAGACGGGCCAAACGCTTTGTTTCGAGTGATTCCTCAGATCGAAATAAATCAAAAGTGAACGAGGACTTTACAGAGTATCATGAGGTATGTGTCACGTCTCTAAAGGAGTTGCCGAAGCAAATGGCGCTAGCTAAATTATTAAGAGAGGAAAATATACTGAATATTACAAGAATTAAATACAAGTCTGCTTTTAGAGTTTTTGTGCAGTTTAAGACCATGGAAGATGCAGAACGCTTACTGAAGTGTAGTAAATTCCAAGAATTGGATTATCGATGCCAGAAGACTTATGAAACTTCAGTTTCATATGGTATAATGAGGGGTGTTGATTTAGATATGACGGAAGAAGAAGTTCTGAAAACATTAGAATGTGATACTAAAATTAGGTCACTGAAACGATTAAAACGGTTGGATTCTGATGGAAAATGGATAGATTCCGAATCAATGAGAATATGTTTTGAAAATGCAATTTTACCAGAATTTATATATGCATATGGTTGCAGGTTCAGAATAGAACCCTTTATTTTTCCAGTATCTCGGTGCACTGGATGCTGGAAATTTGGACATATAATAAAATTTTGCCCAACAAAGAAGATTTTATGCCCGAAATGTGGAAGTACGGAACACGACAACTGTGAATTAAAGGACGTAAGATGTCTTAATTGTAAAGGGGCACATTTTGTACTCAATAAAGATTGCCCGTATTATTTGAAAGAGAAAGATGTTCGTCTTCTTATGAGTAGGGAGAACATAAGTTACAAAAAAGCTTTGCAGAAATACCTTCTAAGTAGAGAACAAGATAATGAGACGGATAGAGAAGATCAAGAGGAAGGAGAGTTATTCACGACACCTACGTGGAATGGATCTGAATCTTATAGCAGTAAATTGAAAAAAGATGTACAGCACAATATTGTGGAAGAGGAAGAAGATGACTCTGAAATGCCATCAAAAACGAATGTAAAACAACAACAAACGTCTTATAAAAAGCAGAAGAAACAAGGTAAAAAGGCTAAACGAGGAGTTAATGAAAATGAGTTTGATGCGTGTTTTGAAGAAGTGGTGGAAAATAGTTCCCAGAATACAGATAGTACCGATAAGAAACATTTTAGCGCAAAAAGAATCTTTTCTAGAATTCAGACGGTGATATCATCGGAAGAATCTTTTGAACTTAAAGTTGTGGGTGTTATTAAAATATTATTTGAAGAATGTAAGGTATTTATAGTAAGTTTTTTAACTAAGGGAAAGGTTTTGGAAAGTATTGTACAATATTTTAGTGATAATTATTATGGCAGATAGTTTTAGAAAGAAAATTATTTTTAATATTTTACAGTGGAACGCACAAAGCCTCAAGCCCAAATTGCTAAGTTTTGGAGAACTTTTAATACAAAACAAAATTCATGTAGCTCTTATCAATGAAACATGGCTGGATTTTGCAGATAATATAAACGTACGTAATTATAATATTTTCCGACAGGACAGAATTGACGGCTATGGTGGGGTAGCAATTTTGGTACACGAGTCCATTCGGTGTTCGGTCAGTACAGTTAGTTGCAATAATACGGATATAGAAGCGATTCATTTGAGACTTTACAATTGCAAACATTTGGAAAATATTGTTTCTGTCTACTGTCCTGCTTCAGTTCGCACTTCCTTAACAGATTGGGATAACTTTTTTGCTTTGTTTCCAAGGAAAACTTTAATAGGCGGAGATTTCAATGGTCATCATAGTAATTGGTCATACAAGACTGACGCTAGAGGTATTCAAATAGCTGATGCGGCTTTGAATAATGATTTTATTTCTCTAAATGACGGCTCGATTACACGTTTAAAGTTAGTCAGTGGTTCTCCACAGAAGTCTTCCCCAGACATTACGTTTATTTCTTCCGACATTGCAGTTAACTTTGACTGGTCAGTTTTGAATGAAAATCTTGGGAGTGACCATCTTATGATAAAAGTTAACACAAGTTTATATTATGAACGTTCGACTATTCTTAAAAAACGTAATTTTAAAAATGTTCAATGGTCTGCTTATATTAACAATCTTCGAGATTATTTTTCAGAGGTGGAAGTGTCGTATTTTAATGGAAATGTACAGGCTATGTATGATTTTTTTGTAGAAATGATAAATAAAGCAGCCGACATCAGTATTCCATATGTAAAATACTGCACTGATCCACAGTCGAACTTTAAACCGAGAGATTATTGGGAGCAGTCTCTTTCCCTTTCCGTTGCAAAAAGAAGATTGGCACTTAGTACTTTTCGGCGTAACCCTACTCCAGATAACCTGCGTACTTTGGAAATAGAGATAGAGAATTCCAGCAAAAGTATTCGTCAAGCTAAAAACATGAGTCGACAAAAGTTTTATAATTCAATTGACGAGAGCGTAACTTCACCAGAGATGTGGCAACGAATGCGATGGATTAAGGGAATACGTCGACCTAGGTCTATCGTACCATTGGATAAGCAAAAAGAGTTGCTGAATTCTTTAACACCGGACTCTGTTACGAATCGTTGTCCTACTTTCACATCGGTAAATGACTTGCTAGAGACTGATTTTAATTGGGCTGAACTTGAAAATTGCTTGAAAAAGAAAGACACCGCTCCGGGAGAAGATGACATTACATATTCGATGATCTTCAACTTACCCGAGTCTGCCAAAATATTTATTTTATGTTTATATAATTGTATTTACCAGTCCGGTGTCATTCCACAGCAATGGCAAAATATTACGGTTCTACCCATACCTAAAGTTGGCAACTCTACGGCAGAGGTAAAACTTAGGCCAATATCATTGATCTCTTGTATATGTAAAACTTTCCATCTAATGATTTTAAGAAGATTAGAATGGTATATTGAAAAAAATAAAATACTTTCACCTTTTACTATTGGATTTAGAAAAGCACAATCTTGTACAGATGCTTTAGCAAGGTTAGTATCATACGTTCAAGTTGGTCTATCGAAAAATGTTCCTACTTTAGCCTGTTTCCTTGATATTAAGAATGCATATAATAACGTTGATGTGGATAAGGTACTCAATATACTGGATGAGTTAAATGTGGGTACAAAAATATGTAAGTACTTGTGGGGATTTCTGAGCAACAGACATCTAGGTATTAGATCTGAATCCGGCGATATTTTACTTTCGAGGTCTACAAATAGAGGTCTGGCCCAGGGTGATCCCCTATCACCGATTCTATTTAATATTGCAACGCACCAAATTTGTAAATTAGTCCAAGAAGAAGGAGTTCTTATGTCACAATACGCTGATGATTTTGTAATATACTTTGCTGATAAAGATTTAAATGTTTGTGAATCACGGGTACAGGAAGTATTAAATTCCAGTGTATCCATTTTGAATGACCTTGGTTTGGACGTGTCTACGAGTAAAACAAACTTTTGCTTTTTTAGCAGAGGATTAAGAAGGAATATACCCTCTCTTAATATTAATGGTGAACCTTTATCCTCCTCAGATTGCGTTAAATATTTAGGGCTATGGCTTGATAGAAGTCTTTTGTGGAGAAAACACATAAACTATGTAGGCGAGAAGTGTGCTAAGTTTCTCAATTTGCTAAGAGTTCTGGCAGGGCCTAGTTGGGGAATGCACCCTAAACATATGAGACGTCTTTATATTGCTATAGTCAGGAGCAGAATGGACTATGCTAGTTTTTTGTTTGACAGTAGTGCGAAAACCAATACCTCTAAACTGGACAAGATACAGAATCAGGCATTGAGAATAATCGCGGGTTTTGTTAAAAGTTCTCCAATTCATGTAATGGAATCTGAGTTAAGTTTACCTCCTTTACATTTAAGAAGGTTATATCTTGCTTTAAAATTTTGTTTAAAATCATTTTCTTTTGCTAACAATATTACGATTGATATAATATCTGGACTAAGTGATTTGTGCTCAAACAGGTACTGGGCAAATAAAAAGCAGCCACTCTTAGTTAAATCATATAAGGAAACAAAAGACACTGAAGTATATTCTAGTGATCCACTTCAAATGTTTTCTTTGACTGTTTGGGTTTCTGGAATAGATATTAAAAACACTGTGGTAACCGAATTAGATTCTGTGCAAAATTCAAAAGCCAGCTATGAATTAAATTGTCTTAAGGCGGATGTTGTCAGAGAATTGAATGAAAAGTATAATAAGTGGCATAAAATATTTACTGACGGATCGAAGAGTGATATTAACAGAGGGGCTGCTTTTTATGATCACAGTAGAGAACAAAGGGGAATTTTTAAGATTAAAAATAATGTATCGATAATGACGTTGGAGCTCATTGCAGTCTTAAAAGCCGTAACGCATGCTTCCTCAACTGGATCCCCTTTAACTGTAATTTTTTCTGACAGTAAAAGTGCGCTTCAACATTTGGCTCGATGCGCCTCTGCTTACAGAGGTCTACCGATAGCCTATGCTGTACTTCAGAAGATCTATGAATTTAGTCAGAGCGGCAGGAAGCTGAGACTGCAATGGGTTCCAGCTCATATAGGTTTAAAGGGAAATGAAGAGGCAGATAGGCTTGCTAAATTAGGCAGTACGGCAGGAACGGATTTCAGTGCCATTCCTTTTTATTCTGAGGTTCTTTCAAAGTTTAATCATTTAGCATACTCTCTTTGGAAATTGTATTTTGACGACAGATCTAGAATGAAAGGAATTTGGTACAAAACAGTCCAGTCCGAGCCGCTGCGGGTGCCTTGGTTTGAGCACAAGAAAATAAGCAGATTGCAGACTAAGTTAGCTTTTAGAATTAGGTCTGGGCATTATCCATGTAAGAGATTTTCATATTTGATGGGGAGGGCGGACTCACCGAATTGTGAAGTTTGTGGACAGGTGGAAGATGTACAACATCTTTTGATGGAATGCAGCAGGAATAGAAGAGAACGGGAGTCACTGATGAGCCGCTACAATTTGAGTTGTAGTGATGTCGGTACTGCACAAAGTGCCATATGCAGTCCAACATCCGAAATAGCGATTGCCTTCTATGATTTGGTTGCCGCGGCCCATCGGTGATGAACATTTGATGGAAACAGTTGGTGGATCCGTCTTTTTCGTTGGGTGTGGGAGTTTCTTACATGATGGATAATGTCCAATTAGGTATAGAATTTATGTAATGTTTTGTTATGATTATTTGTTTATTTTGTACGATGGGGCTGACATGTCCAAAAGGACAAAAGCCTCCAAAAAATAAAAGATTAAAAAAATAAAAAAAAAAAAAAAAAAATAAAAATGCGTTCATTTACCCTCATTTACTAATTTACATTTTTTAAAATCGTTCGTAAAGAGTAAAATCCAGTCATGCGTCGGAGTTGACACTCACAATTTTTTTCAGTTATTTTACTGAACTGTAGACTGTAGGCATACTCCAATAAGTGTCAAGAATGTTTCATGGAAGAAGTTGATATCAGCTGTTTCCATTCAACGATGTTTTGATAAACATATCTGGTGGTGGATTCGGTCTGGTCATGTCTGGTTTATCAGTATAGTCCGTGTCACGTATGAAGTCCCCTTGAGGCAACGCTAATAGTCGCATGTTTATGTAATTTAATGTAAATTTTAGTACACAATTTTTCACGGTACTTATTTCGTGACACGGGCTATAGTTTTCTTATTTCTATTGTTCGAGTCATGAATATTTAAAATATTTACATAATATAATATTATACATAAATATGGAAATACTAGATGATACCCGCACTTCGTCCACGTGGACCAAGTTTTTTCGGTTCCCGCGGGGACTCCTTAATTTTCCGGGATAAAAAGTAGCCTATGTCCTTCCCCGGACAACCTTTCCATATACCAAATTTCATCAAAATCGGTTGAAAAGGTGAGCCGTGAAAGCGTAGCAGACAGACAGACACACTTTCGCATTTATAATATTTGTATGGATTGATACACATCCTATATAGGTATACATATATGGTAAAAATATAGTTCATTCACTCGTTTTCGCGGCGCTTGTGTAGTAATGTATAGTCTTTATTCACTGACCACTTAATTCAACGACCTGTAAGCACCAACCAGATTGGATGGATGTAAATAACTTTAATATTATTATGTATCTGTGAACCCGTTCACTGTATCTCATCTGATAGTATTGAGTCATGATATTATTGGTACTTGTTTATAATTTAATTAATTTATCGATGGACATGATTTATTACATTACTAGCTGATGCCCGCGACTTGGTCCGCGTGGTTTAAGTTTTTTGATTCCCGCGGAAACTCCCTAATTTTCCGGGATAAAAAGTAGCCTGTGGCACTCTCCAGGTACCTACTCAACTATTCTAATCCCAAAAATCACGTCGATCCGTTGCTCCGTTGCCGCGTGATTGAAGGACAAACCAACAAACCAACAACGAAACACACTTTCGTATTTATAATATTAGTATGATTAAAATTTGATTGATACGTTTAATGTAACATTTTCACAATTTTCATCGATTCAAGTTCATATTAAACTTATTCTGACCTTCCCAGTTTTTTATCGGAAATCAAATATTGTCATTGTATTGGTGTGATAAACATTATTGCAACTAAAAAAAATTGGCTTATAAAGTAATAAAATTTAGTGAAAAGTATTACCTAACATTGTTTTAATAGAAAACCGGGTCTTAAGATTATTGTACCCCGTTACTAGTATACTAAAACAGCCACCAAACAGCATGTCAGAAGCTCTGGCAGAGTGTCGCGTAGGTAAATTAATCCGGGATTTTTCTTAGAAAACTCGGTGTGCTTGTTTCAATTAAGTACGTTTACTAATGACTTGAGTTCTGTTCGCTAATTAGCTACCTCACTAATTAATTACAACGGGTTCGCCTTGTAACTCGAACTTGCTAAGAGTTCTTCTACACTCGCTTGTGAGTGTTGGGGTAGACGTGACGTAGTTTTCTCATGGCAAAATTATTATTCTCATATCAGGGTTGGGGTCTCAAGGTGCTGGAATGGTGGACTCGCACCACAAAAGGGATTATATTTGAACGATAGGAAGGCATGGGTATGAATTGTTCCAGCGGCTACTTAAGTAATTGTTACAATTATAAATCTAGTAATTTACCATATTAGTGAGATGGTGATGATAAAACAACCCAGCTGAGTTTGTTGTGGGCTTTTCGCAGACTACGGCGCGTTTGGAACCCTCATAGCTTTAGTTTTAAGATAACCGTAACTAAATATGCGGAAGGACGTGGGTACCCACCGCATTATTATCCCAAGAAAACTCCTGGAAAGGGACATGCCCCTCAGTAATGAGGAATATGACGCAGAGAGAGAACTGACTATCACGATCATGTTTTATAATGGATATATATATGGACGTCAATAAGTGTATAGTGTACCTAAATTAAATAAATATAATTTGAGTTGAAAAGCAGCGTGGCAGACCCGCGGACGGATGACATCAAGCAAGTCACAGGGAGTAAGCAGGTTAGTAGTAGCCCCCCTAAGAGACCATGTCCGGATCCAGCAGTGGACGTCTGATCGGATGACATCCATAGACCATAACCCACCCCAGCTTTGCTCTGGAGTCTTTGAAGTACTTTCTTGTGTGCCATTCTTGTCAATACCGCTTCACCTGTAGCCAAAAAACTGTATTCCCAATATAAATTATGGCTAGTTATTGTATTACTCGCCATAAGTAAGTTTTCCAGTAGTACATTAAAATATTTAACTATCAGTGTGAATTATCTAATTATTTGACGCCTTGGTTTTTCATTAGGTATCATGCTAATATTATAAAATATGCGAAAGTGTGTTTGTTTGTTGGTTTGTCCTTCAATCACGCTGCAACGGAGCAACGGATCGACGTGATTTTATGGTATGGGTATAGTTGAGGACCTGGAGAGTGACATAGGCTACTTTTTATCCCAGAAAATTAAGAAGCTCCCGTGGGAATCAAAAAAACATATTCCACGCGGACAAGGTCGCGGGCATCAGCTAGTATAATTATATTTTTAAAATTCGTTTATTTCGTATTTAATTTTAATATTTGCATTCACACCTTATTATGTTACGGTCTGGCGATTTTGGTATTAAGTAATAATTATAATGAGTTATAAACTAATTTATTTCAAGGATTTTAAGATCTTTAATTAATTTCAAATATAGGTTTGGAATATACAAGATGACCTTGTATTTTTTTTGCTTTACATAATATTTTAATCGATTAAATTATAGAATGAAAATTTTATTTTATCTAAAAAAAAGAACGAGTAGGTATACAATCGGAGCGCAATAGAGCAAAGGCATAAAGCAAAAGATGTCATACCTGTGGCAGTCCACGTCAAATAATATATGAGGGTTGTCAGTCACTTGACTGTAATCGATACTCTATTTCCGCATGTATCGATATTTTTCATTATAAAAATAAGGTTTTAGATACGTTTTATATAACATATTATAGATATATTTTAGTTGTATAAATTAAATTGGAGTTGCATACTACACTCGTTAACACGTTAATTAAAATTGTTTCATTTAGTAGCACCATAATATTACGGTCTTATAATATAAACTCGTACTAATTAAGTAGATATGAAAAATGAAAAATAAGGAAAAACATCATAAATGTGCTTGAGTCTCGCGCGTACAGCCAGCATTAAATTAAGTCTTAATTAGTGATACCCGAATCGGGTATTTTCGTATGTTATTAATTTAAATTACAAAAGTTATCTTTTTACGTTAATGCAAAACAATTATGAAATACCTGTAAATGATTTATGATTAAATATTTGGTGAGCATAAGGATGCTTTATTTGATACAAAAAAATTACAAAGTATTGTTGAGGTCATTAATACTTATTAACTACTCAACATATATTATTGTCCCTGAATTATCTACCGTATTGTTGGCTTTATAGCCTGAAACTTCTGATACGTGTATTATTTTAGGTTTCCTCAGGCCTAATAGGCTAATTGTCTGAGCAAATCGTCAAAGCGTCTAAGCAAAGATAGCATAAAACTTATTACTCGAACTATTTTAGGAGTTCATACATGCTTTTTGACGTGCAGGCATCTATGAACTCCAAACGGATAATCCAACCCATTTGGGTTGGATTATCCGTTTGAAAAACGATTACGATTACGATTTCCTTACTCAATCGGGGGGCAGAACCTGTTTAGGAAAACATTATTTGCAAACAAAATATATGTGATATTATAATATTCTCTGTTCAGGATTTGAGATTAGTCATAATTTTACCTAACCATTTTGCCTACAATCATTCAGCAAATATCTCCGCACTGCACTAAAAAAAATATATTTTTAAACGATCAGCGCGGACGGCAACAAATTGGATTCGATTGAACAGCGTCCATAATCGAGTTCGGGCGCAATAATGGACAAGTTAAATTAATACAGCTAAACAACGTCCGAAATCGAAATGGTTCCGAATCAATTTAGCGTGGCGTTTGCCCACTTACCGAGCTTTGTTGGACAGTTGAACTGAGGTACGCTTTGTGACGAGTCCCATCCCTACTGCGATCAGTTCAGCGGGGGGTGTTCGATGATTGATGGCTACGCTTACCATCAATTTGAAAACATAAATCGGGACAAGAGTGGTAAGGAAAGAGCCTGAGCATACTTACGTGTAATATGAACTATGAAGTCACTTCTATTTTTTATAGTTTGAGTTGTTCATTCATAGTCATACAATACAATACTTTACACAAAATAGAAACTTGACTGTCTAAGCTTGTGTACAAGCTAGACTCCAGCTTATTTCAATAAAATATTCTGCTCAGTAAATTATATTATTACTAATATGTACTAAGTATTTAGGTAAAAGCTTAAATATTTGGGTAGTAGCCGACATCAGCTAAGAACACGGTCTGAAGTGTCAGTCTTAACAGTCTGACTTATGTATAAATCATTATGCTATCATAAGGGACGGGCAGAGTAGTTAGACATCTTCTAGCCAAGCGCGTTTCTACCTAGACATCATCACTGCTTTCTATTGTGAACAGAAATCAAATTGCTCTACTTGCGTGTAATTTGAGATATAGGTATAGTCATGATTAATAATAATTGGTGCAGTAATCCTAGGTCACAGTGGAACGTGTGGTAAGCCTTCAGCTGGCTAGCCTGCTGCATGCTGTGTGGAAACGAGAGGGCAGTATCTGGTTCTCAATAATATCTCTCGCTTGCACAGCGGGCTGGCCTCGTAATTGAATGGCAATTACCTGGGCTGTAAATATGACACAGGCGCGTAATTGTAGGAGTGGAACGCGTGAGGCCCGAGCCGACCGCAGCTAGTGTGAACGTAGCCTTTGATATGAATTATTGAAATCACGTGAATGTGAGACACCGTCGCAAGAAATTAAGCATTATGAGGAATATGTGCACAATGTTAATAGACACCAACAAGAAAAAGCTACGTTTATGTGGCCGGATTACATTGTATTAATTACTTTACACGTACGATGGGATGTACTTGTATTGAATGTAAATGTACACTCATTTCGTATGCCGGACAGAACAATTACATGATACTATACTTACTAATATTTTACAGGGAAAATATAGCAGCGGGTAGTTTTAGTGTGTTTTTGTCAACAAGTACTATGTGCAGGCACACTTAATTTTAAAAAAACTTGTAGTTCACTCGATTCCTCTTCGTGGCTTATCTATTTATTTTTCTTTTTAGGGTTCCGTACCAAAATGGTAAAATGGAACCCTTATGGTGCGACTTTCTCCGTCTGTCTGTCCGTCTGTCCGTCTGTCCGTCTGTCCGTCTGTCCGTCCGTCACACTCGATTATTTCAGTAACTACCGAAGCTATCGACATGAAATTTGGAATAGTTGTGGTATATTAGTGGCCCAAAGACACTGGAATTAAAAAAAATTGGAAATTATTTTTGTTCTTATTTAAAAAGGGGGGAAAATCTGAGGGTTGAAATTTAAAAGTGAGATAACTGTACTGTGTGGGGTATCATATGAAAGGGTTTACTTTGTACATTCTAAAACAGATTTTTAATTATTTTTAGTTATGATAGTTTTTGATTTATCGGGGAAAATGTCTAAAAAAATACCGTTCCCCCCCCCTTATCTCCGGAGTTTACCAATCGAAAAATTTGAAATAATTATGGTCAATAGGAATTTACGTATATTTTACAGGAAAACTATAGCCAATGCTCTAACTAGCATAGTTTTTTTTATATTAACAATAAACCTCTACAAACAAAGTTAGTCTTGCGGTTCATTAACAAAGGTAATTATTTATTAATAATGGTACGGAACCCTTCGTGCGCGAGTCTGACTCGCACTTGCCCGGTTTTTTTTCTGTTTGATTGGCCTTTTTTAGGGTTCCGTATAATGAGAACTATTTTATTAAATTAGGAATAGGAAGTAAGCAATAATTAAAACAGCAAGATCACAGAGAGAGGCACACACGAACAGCGGCTGATTTTATTCAAGACCAGAGTGAAAGGTGACAGTTGACAAGTATAATATAATTGACAGTTATTGACAAACATCAATGTCATATTAACTAAAGATTGCGTTCAGTTTAACATCCTCCCTTGAACGCAAACCCATGGCTCCGAGTAATTGTTGGTGTTTTAGCTTCGGCAGGGCCTTGGTCAGACAGTCAGCGAGCATCGAGTCAGTGCCCACATATTCAACCTTCACATCACCATGTTCAACTTTGTCCCTTAGGTAGTGGTGACGAACATCAATATGTTTACTCCGAGCATGATAAATATATGTACCTGAAAGTTTAATTGCGCTTTGATTATCACAATACAAAGTTATAGGGGTAACCTTTAAAGAAGGCCACAGTTCATAGTGTAACTGCCTCAGCCACATAGCTTCTTGAGTAGCAGCTGAGAGCGCCATGTATTCTGCCTCGGTGGTTGATAAAGCAACGGTGTGCTGCCTTTTTGAATTCCATGAAATAGCTGCACCCTGGAATTTGAAAATGTACCCAGTACATGATCTTCTATCTTCAGAACCCGAGGCCCAATCAGAGTCAGAATATCCAGTGATTTCTTCATCAATATTACTTTTATAAAAAAGCTGCAAGTCCTTAGTGCCTTGTAGGTATCGAAATAACCTCTTTATAGCATTCCAATGCTCTGGGGTAGGTGAATTGTTATAGCGACATAATGTATGTACTGCATAACAAATATCAGGCCGTGTTCCCTGAGAGATATACAGCAAACAACCAGTGGCTTCTTGATAAGGTATATTAATCACCTCTTCACAGCTTGAAAACTTAATGTTTGGTTCCATTGGAGTTCCAACTGAATTGCATTGTTCCATATTAAATCGAAGTAATGTACTCTCTATGTACTTAGTTTGATCTATAGCTATACCATCAGAGCTATATGTAATACGTAGTCCAACATAATAATCAGCAATTCCAAGCTCTTTCATTCTGAAGTTATTCATCATTTTTACTTTTATATTGTTTGCTGACTCTTGACAGTTGTGAAACAATAAAATATCATCAACATAAACAATCAAAAACATTATGACTTCATTTTTATGATTATAATAGACACAAGGATCTATCTTTGATTTTGAAAAACCAATGCTGTTCAAAAAATTATCCAACTTTTTATTCCATGTTCTACTGGCTTGTTTTAAACCATATATAGACTTATTTAATTTGCAGACATCTTTTGTCCCATTTTCATATCTAGAAGGCTGTGACATATATAATTCAACATCTATATCACCCTGTAAAAAAGCTGTTACAGCATCCAGTTGTTCTATCTTGAGTTGATATTTAGTTGCTATTGCAATCAAGTATCTTATAGAAGTTCATCTCACCACAGGTGCATAGACATCAGTGTAGTCTATATACTGTCTCTGCTGATAACCTTTTATGACCAATCTTGCCTTGTATCTAGAGACTTTCCCATTTGCATCTATTTTTGTTTTAAATACCCATTTGCAAGCGATTGCAGTCTTCCCTGGAGGGAGCTCCGTGAGAGTCCATGTATTATTTTCCAATAAAGAATTATATTCATTATCCATGGCTTGAATCCATTCCTGTGAGTTAACACTTCGCAGCGCCTGTTCTAACGTTTCAGGATCAGGCTCAACAGACGACAGGCTATTGACCTCATTCTGACAGAGGAAGGTAGGCATTGCTCTGTGTTTTCTTGGTCTCAATGTCATTGGCTTCTGAGTGACATCTAACGGAGAAGACAGTGGGGAAGAATAATCTGGGACAAAATCTTCATCATCGCTGTGATAGACTGTGTTTTCACTTTCTACAACAGTCTCATATGTGTTATCCAGAGAGCTGCTTGTGGTTTCATCTAAATTATTATTTGGAGATTCAGATAGTGGCAATAGAGCAAAATCTTTGTTTATACTTTCTTCAAGAAACACTACATCCCTGCTTCTAAGAATTTTACCTTCAGCTTTATCAAACAATCTATAGCCCTTAGACTCCATGCAATAGCCCACAAATATGAGTTCTTTCGACTTGTTATCCCATTTAAGTCGCTTTTCCTTTGGCACATGCATCATAGCTCGGCAACCAAACACCCTCATGTTACTAATATTAGGTTTGATACCAGTCCAAATTTCCTCTGGTGTTTTGTACTGTATGGATTTAGTGGGTGAGCGATTAATCACATATGCTGCTGTGGCTACTGCTTCTGCCCAGAACATTTTTGGCAAGCTGGAATTAATAAGCATACATTTTGCACGTTCAATTAAAGTTCGATTCATCCTTTCACTCATGCCATTCTGTTCTGGAGTATAGGGTATAGTGAACTGACGTTTAATACCAGAATCTCTACATAATTTGTCAAATGCTTCATTTACATATTCCTTTCCATTGTCAGATCTTAGTGCTTTAATCTTGGCATTTAATTGATTTTCTACTAGTTGCTTAAATTCTTTAAACTTATCAAGTACTTGGGATTTTGACTGCATAAAGTAAACAAATACCTTTCTAGAGTAATCATCCACAAAAGTGACATAATATCTGGCACCTCCGAGTGACTTTTCCTCCATTGGCCCACATACATCAGAGTGAATCAATTCCAGGAGGCCGGAAGCCCTTGTGCCTATATGTTTGAATGGTTGCCTCGTTTGTTTACCTTTTAAGCATGTGTTACATACCACATTCTCTTTCTTACTTGTTTCAATATCCGCTCCTTCTGTAGACTCATTAAGTTTCTGAAGATCGCAATAATTAAGATGACCCATCCTTTGATGCCATAAATGCACTGAAGATAATAAAGCATATGTTTCATTATGAACCACATATAAATTATTTCTTGTATAGCCAGTGAGAATTAATTTAGAATCTTTGTAAACTTTGCAACTATCTTTGCTAAACTTGACCTGGCAATTATTCTGTGTAATTTGACGTACAGACAGCAAGTTGACAGCTAAATCAGGCACATATAAAACATTTTTGACTTGTATTGTACCAATTTTTTCTTTATTCTCACTATTATATGTTTCTATATTTACTTTACCACAGCCTTTTACTTCTAATATTTTATTATCTGCTACCTTAATACTTGTCACTGAAGCGGGTCCATAGTCATATAGCCATTGTCTCTGATATGTCATGTGCATCGCAGCTCCGGAATCAATATACCAGCATCTGCTCTCGAGGCCTGGAGAGGCTGGAAATGCCGCCACATAGCTAGAAGAATTATTATTATGATTAGAATCTGTCTTCTTTTGATTTGAGCTGCCTGATTTGCAAAATTTGGCTACATGCCCATATTTGTTACATTTAAAACACCTGGGACCCTTTTTATTCGCTTTAGAACCTGAGCATTGACCTTTGCCAGACTTATTAAAGTTAGAGAAAAAAACAGAGTTGTCCGGAGTTTTCACATCTTGGAGAAGTTTAGTTTTCACTAAATCTGCTGTAATGGCCACACCAGAGCTCTCCATGGCCATAATCATTGGCCTATAACTCTCTGGTAAACCAGCAAGTAATAGTGTACCGAGCCACTCGTCGTCCACTATAAACTTGATGTTTCTGAGCTTGTGTGCGCATGTCATTACTTTGTTAACATAATTCTCTAAACTACCACAACTATCTAAGTCTGTAGTGATAAGTTCTCTTAACAAGCCTACCTTCCTTAGTAGGCCTGAGTCATCGAAGGCCTTCCTGAGATTTTTCCATACCTCCGCCGCTGTTTTTGCCTCCTCAATGTGGATGTATATCGTCGGATCCACAAGTAATATCATTTTTGATCTAGCTTTAGTGTCCTCGTTTTTCGTGAACGTCGCACTGCCATCAACGCACTTCCACAGGTCTTCGTGCTCTAAATAAGTCCGCATCGCGAAGCTCCACGTGGCAAAATTTTCCCGACCCGTCAAACGGTCGATTTGGGCAAATCCATGGTGTGCGTGCGGAATAGCCATAATTATTAGTAACGTATGCTGAAAACAAATCCTGAAAACGAGAAATGGCCGCCCGGATGCCTGAGTCGCGAAGCGTGAAAATCGACTTGCATCGGCTAATTTGACAATTATTATGCACTCAAAATTCCCTAATCCTATTAGAGCAGTTTTGCCCATAACCTAATGAGAACTATTTTATTAAATTAGGAATAGGAAGTAAGCAATAATTAAAACAGCAAGATCACAGAGAGAGGCACACACGAACAGCGGCTGATTTTATTCAAGACCAGAGTGAAAGGTGACAGTTGACAAGTATAATATAATTGACAGTTATTGACAAACATCAATGTCATATTAACTAAAGATTGCGTTCAGTTTAACACCGTACCCAAAGGGTAAAAACGGGACCCTATTACTAAGACTCCGCTGTCTGTCTGTCTGTCTGTCTGTCTGTCTCCAGGCTGTATCTCATAGACCGTGATAGCTAGAAAGCTGAAATTTTCACAAATGATGTATTTCCGTTGCCGCTATACCAACAAATACTAAAAATTAAAAAAATATATATATTAAGGGGGGTCCCCATACAATAAACGTGTTTTTTTCGTATTTTTTTGCTCAATATTAAAAACGGTAACAGGTAGACAGTTCAAATTTTCACAGAATATTAACTTGTATATTACCTTTCAAAATAAATAATTAAATATCAATAAAATAAATATTAAAGGGGGGCTCCCATACAACAAACGTAATTTTTTGATATTAACAGTAAACCTCTACAAACAAAGTTAGTTTTGCGGTTCATTAACAAAGGTAATTATACCTACTTCTTGAGTACGGAACCCTCGGTGCGCGAGTCCGACTCGCACTTGGCCGGTTTTTAAACTAATATTGAGACACAGGACTTGTACCTACCTTTACCTACCTGACGTGAAAGTCAATAATTAAAGTCCTGATTTATATTCAGATATACCTGACTTAACTAATAAAAAATGGCGACATTTCAGTGGATGATTGACGTGATGAGTCATGACTCATTATATGTCTATCGATATTCTTTGACGTCGACTAGCTGGCATCCCTAGCGGCTTATCCGAATTTTTAAATAAAATTTCATTACAACTACGTAGAAAAAGCCTGAGCATTCATTAAATTATAGCATACTAGACGCGCCAACGGCTGAACGGATCTGGCTGAAATTTGGCACATAGATAGATTATAGTCTGGAATAGCACATAGGCAAATCCCGGAAAATTAAAGAGTTCCCGCGGGAACCAAAAATACTCAATCCACGCGGACGAAGTCGCGGGCATTCGCTATTAATTAGAAGGTCAGTGCGTTTTTGCCTAGTAATTTCAACAAATTAATGTCGAATTATAAATAACAATAGCATTAGTCCACTTTTTGTCCACCAACACATGTCGGCAATTACTTAAATGCAGCGCTGTGTTACTACGCCGTTGTGCCGCGGGCATTCCCGCCACCTGTCCTATGCAGACAGGGGTATGGGGTACATATTATATACGATACATATGTTGTATATTAATTATTAACTTTTTTGTATTCCACTATTAGCTAGCCTTTGACTGCGATCTCACCTGATAGTAAGTGATTATGCAGTCTAAGATGGTAGCGGGCTAACCTGTTATGGGTATGGCAGTTATACTAAACCCATACCCCTCCTCGGTTGTTACACGGCATCGTACCGAAACGCTAAATCGCTTGGCGTACGCCTTTGACGGTAGCGTGGTTACTAGCCACGGCCGAAGCCTCCCATCAGACCGGACCCGAGAAAATTCAGATTTGGGAATTTATAATAAATTCCCAAATTAACCTTACCAGGAATCGAACCCCGGACCTCCCGCGATAAAACAACAGCGCTCAACACTGCGTCAGGGAGGTCGTCAAACGTACCTACTCGTTATTAAGTTACCACCCAGGGTTACTAGGATGTAATGAAATGTGATTGTATTATACAAGAACACAATGTGCAGTGCAAGGTAATCTTGTATAATTAGGTGGTGCTTATATTATGGCCACTATTACCAATATAGTAGCTTGAGTTTTAATCATGGCTACTTTTTCGTAAACACAAAACCAAGCTCTATATTATAATCGTTCGTTTGGAACGTTCTCACACATCTTACTTTAAAATTTTCGGTGATGGTACATCTACTGTTTTCCGGAGCACAATATTATGTCAGGAAGATAGAATATTTGCAATAGTTTCCTGTAGAAAGTTTTCATAATAGAGAACTTGAGTTTTAATCTAAGCCTCATTAAACCGAGCCCTATACGATCATTTATTTGGGGCTTTCTCTCACCTCATGAAAGACTTTTCATAATGCATCAACCGTCATCCGGAGCACTATATGTAAATCTCGGGAGTTCGTAACGAAAACGTAGACTACTTGCAATAGTTTCATATAGAAACTTCATAATAGAGAGGTTTTAATCAAGGCTACTTAAACATAAATCCTTCATTAAACCGAGCCCTATACAATCGTTCATTTTGAGCGTTCTCACGCCTCATTAAAGTCTTTTTCGTGATTCGGCGACCGCGTCTACCGTTTCCCCGAACACAATGAGCGGGTGATTCGGCGGCGTATAACGAGGGCATTTTGTCGGCCGCCTCTCACGTCCGACGCCTTCCGACGCTCAATGAAAGTTTACCTGCAGCCGTAACGAGCGATTTGTCCCCTGGCCCCGGCCCCCGCGCCCCTGGGCCCAAATCAAAGCCCATTCACATCTGCATGCCGACACAATGCCGGCAATTAGGCCGCGTTTGGCCCTACAATCGAACGTAATGCGCGCTCGTTCGATGACGTCGCTAAGCCGGTTGTCCTGTCTCTCGCCAGTCGCCAATTTCATCATTCTTGCAGTGCTCTTTAAACTCGCTCTAATCCCAAGTCATAAAAGGTTTTGGTTACCTACCTGCTCTCGATTGCGAACAACCAAAAGCTCTTTGCCGAACTTCGGCAGTACAATAGATCTGTTGTAACGCAGGGATTGCGGATTGGTTGGGTTTTGCGTATTTTGAGTTCTGAAGCTCTTTGAAATCAAAGTACTATAATTGTGCCTATCTGTGTTCACGTCCTATTTGCTCGTTTGAACCGAAGTTAGGTCACCGTGGTCAAGAAAGAATTTAGGGAAGCGTGTGAAAAATAAAAGCCATCCTAACGATGTCTACTAGTGTTTACTCATCCATGGAATATTTGTAAGATGTTTTACGAAATATTTAATGCAAAACATAAAACTTGACATACTTAAAATCGCACATAATGTAATAATTGCAAGACACAGTCTCTTAAAATGTATTTTGATGACCTATTGTATTGTGTAACACGTTTATTTTTGCATGTATGTAGGTAGATATTCTGCAAAAGTCTGCTTCTACTTTAAATGCCTATTACGAAACATATTAGAATATTCATAAATACATCTTACGTGAAAGAAACTATTGAACCACACTTCGTACCTACTATCACTTTGTATTTTATAATGTTTATTTCGATCAGGTACAGATTTACCACTGGTTACAAAAAGCCATCATCTACCCAAATGCCTTTCGAATCATAATTTTCGGAAATCAATTTTGAAAACGCCGCGATTCTTTAATTTGATCGATCTATATCACAGATTTATAATATATACGTTAGGTACGTGTGATTTTGAATTTTTGACACAGACTCAGAACACCAAGTGACATAATATTATAAGGTATTTATTATGTAGTTTTAGTTGTAGCTCTAATTTTCATTTTTATATCTTTCTTATTATTTCGTATATTTAATTCTATACTATGGGTCGCTGTCTGAAATAAAACGACTTTATTATTTTATTTATTATTTATTTGTTCTACTTTCATACTGGTAATCACAATACCATCACAAGATCGACGTAAATATAGCTATAGTTCTATAGTCATTATATGAATTGGGTGACAGCTGCTGATATATTCGGTCATAAGATCAGTTATATTGATGTCGAGGTTCACGTCATCGCTTTCTTTGTGTTGTAATTCGTGGGCAGGGGTCAACTTTAAACCATTTATTATCTAAGTAAATAAATGTATTTTATTTTATGTCTTCTATACTCGCTTCGTGTAAAGATGCAGAAATATTTATTTGGTACCTACCTAGGTACTCATTTAGTTTGCACTCAGATTGCGAATTTCACAAGTTTAGTCATTCTTAGAAATACCGCTGTTACTCGTATTAGAGCTTATTATCCGTTGTAATTCTGTAAGTATTGGATATTGAGGAAGAAGTGGTAATTTTAACAGGAAGGGTTTAAAAATTTGAAACACTCTGGGACTGGCACAAGGACTTATAGATTTCATAATAATATATAATATGAAACTTACAGTAAAATAAAAATTAAAATTCAAATTAACTTTTAAGGCGATAACACACTATTCGCATGGAAGGACATGTAAAAACGTCAGCGCGAAACACCTGCGTCGTATGGCCATCACGTTTTGTAGTGTCAGGACGATCTGTGCAGCTCCGTTTTAAAGAGTGAGTTATACTATGCAGAGCGCAGACGTTACGCGCTGTCCTTGCCTATTAGTAGCGTGTTTTCAGTTTTTCACCCTTACAAGTCCTTCAAGAATCGCAATTCAACCACCAAGTGAATTTTTTTTTTTTTTTAACTTTCTGTTGTTAAAGCTAGAATTCGGATTTGAAGACTAACCTAACCTTTACTCTGCCTTTTCAAATGGCAATAAATCTTTTTGTCCAGTCCTTACTAATCAAAAGAAACGCAAATGGCATTAACTCCGGACTGTTGCAATTTTCTGAACTATGTAACAAAAATAACCTTTCAGAATGGTTAAGTAGGTATTATTTCCTGGGCTGTCTTTATGTATTGGGTACTAAATTTAGCGTCAGCCCATGCCAGAGAGTTGTCATACGTAGAATAGCAATGTCCGGCTAAATGGATTCGTGGAATTAGAACTTGTACACAGACTTGTGCAACCAGACTCGTGTACAATTTGACTTTGGTACTACAAAAAAACATTCTTAATTAAACTAATTATAAAATTTTGCTAACTAAAACCTAATTAAATATTGACATTCGATTAAGTTGTTAATGAAAGAGGAATCTATCGAGTGCCACTCTAAGGCAAAAGCAAATGACAAAAAGCATGACTGATGTTTATTGTTAACACAAGTCAGATGCTAGTATGTTTGCGAGCTCTAGTCTAGGTATATGGCATCTCTCTAACTCTGTTCAAACTAGCAAATGACACTCCGACATTTAGTGCCCTCGTAACGTGTATTATAATAACCGTTTGTCTCTGTAGATTTTACAACCAGTAATAATATAACAGAATGCGACATGACGAGTTTTCCCAGAATGTGACTATTTCGAGAACTTTAATAGGTTAGCAGCGTTTAACGTGGGAATGTGTCATTTGAAACTCTTGTTTTAACGCTTTTTGTGTTTGTTTCAAAAGTTTTGGCAATAATTTCTAATTATGGAAAAAAACCGGCCAAGTGCGACTCGGACTCGCGCACCGAGGGTTCCGTACAAACCTGTAGGTATATAAGTAAAAGTTATGGTATTCCACCTATTTATTTTAATTTCAATTTAATAACTCTACGCGTTCATGCGGAATGGGGTAGTAAGTTTAAAATTATTAAAAATATTTTTAATATATGATGTAACTAAAAATTTATGTTTTTCGCAATTCTTTCTATATCTGTGCTATAAGACGTTGCTTCGTACCAAGTTTCAAGATTCTGAGTTCACGGGAAGTACCCTGTAGGTTTTGATTCCCTTGCGAGTGTCGAAAATTTGCATAAAAATATTTTTAGTATATGATGGAACTAAAAATGTATGTTTTTCGCAATTCTTCCTATATCTGTGTTATAAGACGTTGCTTCGTAACAAGTTTCAAGATTCTGAGTTCACGGGAAGTACTCTGTAGGTTTTGATTCCCTTGCGAGTGCAAGAAAATTCGAAAATTTGCAGCATAAACGGCTGCATCTTTTGATTGTGTTGGCTTTGAAGTTTGATTTTTTCTCAGCTCCAAGGGACCGTATATTTGATATTAATTTCAGCTTGATACCTCTATGCGTTCCTGAGAAAAAGGGTCTTGACACACAGACGGACGAACAACGAAGTGATCCTATAAGGGTTCCGTTTTTTCCTTTTGAGGAACGGAACCCTAAAAAGTACTTATTCTCTTTAATTAAGTGCTTTTGTTGTATTTATTTGCTGGTCAACTACAAAAATAAAATCACTGGGACTCTTCACACTACATAGAGTGAGATTTCTAGGGTACACTGGGATATCTGATGTAACAATTAAATGTAAGATATCAAGAAAATCAACGTAGGGTGACTTTGTAAGTGTTGTCTGTAGATAAAATACTAATCATATTATCCAGATGCTATTAGGATGAAAGTTAGCACTTAGTATTCTATCTTATTCTCTCGAGTGAGTGTCATCATCAGAGAAAAGAGATGAACCTATTTTTATTATCCTAATAGCGTCTGGATTGGATACACTAGGTAGGTACCTACTTTAAATGAGTACCTACCCACGTGTATTGATTTTAATTATCCAATGGGTAACTCGGAACATAAAATAAAAAATATTATGATCAAATAGACTATGAGAATTGAGAACAAATTATAGATTTTTTTGTATAGATATAAGTGAATGCTTACCATATGCTTACTATTTAACGTCATACTATTGACAAAGAGAATACCAACAAACATAGTGCCGTTTAGGTTCGACAAACTGCACAACAATGCCAAATTAACAAGTCAACAATCGCGCAAATGCCGTGTGGGTGATGCCTCCAGTACACGGGTGTCTGATGCGTCATTAAGGAGCATTCAGAGCGTCCGACAATATTCTTCATTTGCGTACCGGCACCGGGCCTTCATTTGGAGCATTGTGATCGCTCTTGTGCAGCGATGCAGTGTGCTCCAGCCTTAATTTTACACTTGTCTCCATATACGTTAATTTTTATCAACGACCATTTTAAACTAGTGATATATTTTGAAAGTTCATTTTAAAATAGTTTTTTTCCTTTCATTCATTGGCTACAGACTGTGCTTTGAAACGACGGGATGTGACCTTAGAATTCACTAGGCTTATAATGCATTTTTCGAATTAATTAATTAATTTATTTATTTATTAAGCTATTCCATAGTTAAGCTATTGCATAGCTTCTATCGCGGGCCTTGAGCGCGGAGACCGAATCCAGAAATTCCGTAACGAAAAAAAAACCTAACACTTTGGTTGCTATGACTACTTGTGTTGTTGACTTCAAGTTGTTGAAAATATAAAGGCGAAATAATTTTAAAGAATTATGTTTCCAATAGTCCGGGTGTCCAAGGGGAATCAAAAGGTTTTTTGATACCACTAATTTATTGGCAAGTCTCTTTCCTGCATCGTCATTTTTAAATAAAAGTTACACTATAATCTACTAATTTGATTGAAATTCGCAAAATAAACCCAACCCACATAATAAAGTATGTACCACAGATTACGAAAGACATTTACTTTCAACCAAACGGGTCAATATATTAACTTTACTGCACAAATAATAATTATGCCTAGTCTAGACTCTCTAACACGCGGGGGCTTGGTGCGTCATTAAGGAGCATTCAGAGCGTCCGACAATATTCTTCATTTGCCTACCGGGCGGACTTCATTTTACACATTGTGGTCGCTCTTGTGCACAGTGTGTAAGCGCCTTAATTGTCCTCTTGTTTAACTATTCTTATTTCTTAGCAATATTCGCTGATTTAAAATTATTTAACATTCGCAAATAAAAAATAATGACACTTAAAAAGAGTTTAACCCTCTAATAGAACTTAAAGAAACCCAGACGATGGTGATGATAAAATTACACATCTGATTGGCTAATAGAATTACTCTTTCGCTATTTTTAGTCGTAGCAAAAATACTTACCAATAATTATTCCACCACCACTACAGCCCATTAACTGTAGTCCCACTGCTGGGCACAGGCCTCCACTCTCATAGGAGAGAGGGATTTAGAGATGAGACCCACCACGCTGCTCCAATGCGGGTTGGCGGGCTAATAATAATTATTCAACCAATCATAATATTTGAGATTGTATCACAACGTTTGATTAACTTTTTTGCGTTCCCTCCATTATTCATGTCGTGATCGTATTTTCGACTGGCAACATTTATTTTTTATTTATAGAATGGCAATACTGATTTCATGTTGGTATTGCATTATTATTGTATCGAGAGTTGGTAGACATGCATGATTGGACCAATGGCAATCGAACGCGGGTATTTTTTATAAGATGGCGTCATTACTCATTAGTAGTGTTGGTTCGGACGTGATTTTTTAGTGTTTACAAGGAAAGTGTGTGCGTTAATGCGGTGAGTCACTTTGTATCGTTCCAATTTATTGTCAAATATAATAAACGAGGGATTTCAAAGTAACTTTGAACTCGTGTCGTGTGATATTTCAGGATTTCGATAAGTTACATTATGGGTAGCGCAGTTGTTCGCCGTTACCCAAAAATATGCCCGATCTTATGCCCACGTGTAGTTATATGAACTTTAATTAATTAGATTGTATTTAGCCATAGAATATCTATGCCTATAAGAGAATTCGTGACATTCATAATATCAATTTAGGAATAGGTAAACGAAACCGTAAGATTTCTAGATAAAATAATATTCGATTAATATATTATGTAGCTCAAGGTAGTTATTATAATTAATAGTAAATAATAAAATGGACATGTCGCCTGCACTTTCAATTTCCATTAATAACCTAAAAGCGTAACAAAAGTCATTACTCATAGGCAATGCCCAAAACAAATTTAATAATATCAGCCGTGCCCACTTACATCCATTAAAATTTCTAACCGCCTGTAATAACTTATCATCCACGTATCCAATTAAAATGTATAATATTAATAACAGGTACTACATTCACCTGTCAGTCTAATCTATGCCTTAAATTCATGTTTTAAATTGGACTCTATTTTTAATCCCATAGAAATGGAACTCATCATTCAAGTCAATAATGTAAATGACAAATAGTGATCGTTGCATATTTGTAACCAAACACTGATATTTAAATAAAAAAAAGAGAAAGAGAGAGGAAGATATTTCTTGCTTGTTTGGGCAAAGGATTTCATTAATTAAATTATCATACTGAGATGTACGTCCCATTAAAATAATTTGTATAGGACTATGGATAGCTAATTTACAAACCAAATCATTCTTGAACTCATAACAAATGCTAATGTGAGTGTAAAGCACGTAGGACATGATGAGTGATGACTGATGACACACATAAAAAAATTGCAAAAAATTTTAAACACATAGATTATTTTAGCTAGAGAAAATTATAAATGTATATTGTGTCGGTTTATATATTCCGTAGTTTAAATGCTAACTAACATTACGTTTTAAGCTAAAAACGAAAAAAAGTTAATAATGATAATTTGAATAACAATCACATCGGCCAACACGTCATAACGGTACTTACTAATTAGGTACATCTTTTGTAATAAAAAGCTCTGTATCCAAATCCAAGTACTGATTCATCGATAACACCATAGCATTTATCTAAACTCATGCCCGTGATTAATAAGACCCATTTAAACGAAGATACATTTTGAATTTAAATTTCTTTGACTTCTGCATCATATTATATTTTTGCCTACCCCCTACTAACATTACTTAGTAGTAGAATCCACTTTAATGAATGTAGACTGTCTGTCTATTTGTATGACTGTCCGTTTGGTTACTTTTTCATGGCAGCGGCATTTAAAGGAGTTTAATGACATAATGTAACTAGCTTATGCCCGTGACTTCGTCCCCGTGGACTGAGGTTTTTGGTTCCCGCGGGAACTCTTTAATTTTTCGGGATAAAAATAGCCTATGTGTTATTAGTATAGATTCAGACTAAGCTTGCATGCCAAGGATGGACATTGGACATGATAAGTACCTACTTTTGATCCCATAAAATTAAAGAGGTCCCACGGGTTTTTAAAAATTTAATCTATGCAGACAAAGTCGTGGTCATCGTCTAGTAAAATATATTCCATTGTTTGTGGTTGGTTGGATTAATAAATTCAATTCCAGACCACCTGCGCACGCGCTGCCTCTATCGGCCTCAATCGACCCCGATAAATGGACCACCAAATTATTGTCCCTAAAATTCCTTGTACCTAGTGTTTGATACAGATTCTGCGCTTGATATTTTTTTCTCATTAAATCCTGGACAACAGAAAATTTTAAATCTTATAGAGGAATTTTTATTTTAATTAATTTAAGTAAGTACTTAATTTGTTTCTTTAAATTAGTGGTAGTTATTATGTGTAAAAGTTGAAACACGATTATTTTTTCAGTTGGTAGTAAAAAAAGATTACTTAATAAAATAATTCTGACTTTGTCACACGCGCATTTGTATTCACCTTATTAGCTGGCTGTTTGCCGTGCTTCAACTTCATCAAAATAACTCACTCCGGCTTTATTTTACTTCAGTATGCAAATGCACTCCAATTAGCGGGACTAACGTTTCTTGGTAGGTATTACTCATTATTTTGAGGAGGGATTTTCTGCAACCGTAGTGCGGCGTCGTAACTCGTAATTAACCATGAACGGGACGAGTCCTTCAGCGTTTTGCTTATTAACGTCTAATTGTCTAACGGTGGCGACGATGGGTGATCTTAATGTATTCAATTTCAATGAAATAATTAAACAGTAGGTGAAGGTTGCGGCCCTCTCATTGGAATTTAAAAACTTAACGTTCATTGTCGTAATGACGACTCGCCGAGTATACAAGGGGAGGCGAATTAATCAAATAATACCGCGGAGGTGCGGGGCCAGCCCCCCCGCCCGTGCCCTCCCCTCCCGCGCCCGACCGCGTGGTTCAGTCGCGACCGAATCGCCGCATGGGGAAGTGTCGTCGATCCCCGCGAACGCGTCTACTTTTTTCGAAGTTCTCTGTACAGTTTTTGTTACAAAGTTTTACGAGAAGGTTTTTGTGCTTCGAGTCTTTTGTCCTGTCGAACTTGAAGGATACGAGACTGCATTCGGCGGTGTAGTTTAATACGTTTGGTGTTTTTTTTTTAATTTCTGTTATTGTTGGTTTTTTTTGGTGCATCGTACCGGTCCGGTGTTCGGCCGTCTATCGAGGCACCAAGCCTGGATTCACGGTTACGGATCTCAAGAGACATAGCCTTTAGGTAACTATTTGAAGGATTTTGCAAAGTAGATAGCCCAAAACGTGGATGCCAAATCTAGCAACGGAACAATGCGGTTTGTTTGTAAACAAACTGCGCTAATAAACTAACTGGTGTATCTTTTTATTATTCTGGACTGCACAAATATTGTATGACAACCCATAATGTATGGTGGATACTTTGACATGTTATTGTCTGGCTTCGGAGAACGACGACAGTCTAGGAGCAACGTCGAATAAATACCACGTGCAGCTGCAGTGTATTCCAGCCTTAAATTTTCTATTCCAAGCTGTCTTTACTTATAAATACAACAATAACCTTTATAATACGCTAGTTTTTATGATATACAGTTAATATTGTGTTTACTTAAACGAGTAGATGTTTGAAGTTAAACGTAACTGTCATTCTTACCTGCCTACCTTTTAAATTTTATCAAAGGTTGATATTAAAACTTGAAGGTTATAAAGTATTTAAGTAGTTGATTAGTTTACAAATCAGGAAGTAGGCAATTTAAAATAACTAATTATATAAGCAGGTACTAGATATTAATTACTTAAATATGGTTCTAATTTAGTTTAGGCAAGTAAGTAAGTTGCTTTGGTAAAGTGATTAATGTTAAACTAGTTAAACCAGTATCTAGATCATACTTACTTACACGTGATCACATTCATAAAAGGTATCAATATGTGAACTCCTGATTTTGATTAAAATAATCATAACGTGAATTTGGCAGATCTAGTGAAAGACATGGATTAAAATTGCTTAAATCAGCCGATCTTTGATAAGCCCTATAATACCTATCTACGTTAATGTTGCAAGGCTACGCTCAAAACAAAACAAAAAACCTTTTTAATTAATATGTTTCAAATAGACGCTATCTTTAAATCAGCAATTAGAGAGATTGGGTGCGCGCAGTATTAATTATTATACCGTCAGGTGAAACTTAATTACAAAAAAGATAATTAAACCATTAAAGATTTATTTACTTTGAACATTCGTTTTCTTTAAAACAACCTTCTTTTAATTAATGCTCTAACGAAAAACAAATAGAGAACCCGCACAACCCTTTCGCATAATCACTCGACAAACGAAACCGTTAGAACTAGTACAGAAAGTTAAATGTTTGTAATTTTTGTTATGTAAGCTAAATTTGAATTTTCGAAAATCATTTAAAAAGTCTTTCATGAAAAATGAAAAAATAACGGTACAGATGCAGAAGATACATACCTAACGAAATCTAATAGGTAGTATGTTAAAGTGTTAGATGTAGGCAGGTAAGTACTTAAAAAATTTGATTCAGCCTTGCATTGCAATATTTTAGGATGAATAAATGAAATTTTTGTTCATTTGCGAAATTTGTCTAATTTTATCGATCCGGAGATCAGCAGAGTAGGTATTGTGAACATTGTGAGCCAATAAAAGGATTGATTGCATCAAGTTGAAAGTCTCGATGGACTTTTTGATGAGATATTTTAGAATTAAATATCAGTAAAGACATTTTGTTCATATTAACAAGAAATCGTATGATGCTAATAGTGAATAGTATAATGTACAATATTCATCAGGACGCAAAGAAGCAAACATAATGATTTATCTACATACTACTGCCAGGACAACTACGCTTTAAAAATTATTGTTAATACCATTTAACTGCTTGAAATACCTAATAGGTCATTAATTAGTAAAAGCTCATTTCTGAAGTACCTATCTCACAAAGAACTGTTGATGAATTGGTCCATGTATACCATTTAGCAGTTGAAATGGTTGCTAAAGAGCTGGGGGGAAAATTAATTTTTAAAATATGTCTAAGCAATATTACACGGACCACTTCATTTCATCGCCGGTTTAATTAAAAACGAGTGCCCACACCCCTCCCTTTTCGGGTTGAAGTATACCCTGCCCCCGCATGGGCGTCTCGCTCTGCTTATATTTAGATAATTGTACAATCATCTAAATTAATGAGACTTTCGTCCGGTCCTGGCCTCTATTGTTTTATAAATTTATGTAACTCTGAATATATCACATAGGCAAGTAATGTTCTCAATATAATATTTTGTCAATTTGTAACTAAATAAGTAGGTAACATATCATATTTCTTAATTTTTAGCAACACGCGAGTAAAATATTTTTATACGACTGCCTGAAAAAAGGAGTATATTGTTTTCAGGGTTCATGTATGTATGTATGTATGTATGTATGTATGTGAGTTTGTATATTCCACCATAACTTCTATACGCCTGAACCGATTTTGATAAATGAGGTGTTGTTAGAATCCCTAGCTTATTCTGGGTGACATAGGCTAGTAAAATTTAAAAAAAATCTGATAGGGGGTCATGGTTCCGCATTAAAGACTAAAGTTGAAAAAAAAATTCGAAAATTATATTAACTGTATTATCATCATCTAGAAAATGATGAGTAGATTCCAAAAATATATAACACTATAGTTCAATATCCAGTGATTCACAAAAAAAATATCATTTAATAAAATTGTGAATAAGATTCTAAAGGATGTATGTGTGTCTACTGCTGAGCAGTCGTATTTTTTAATAATTTTAATTATATTCACTTGTTCAACAATTTATTAGGTAGATAGGTGAAGGGGCATTAAGCGTCTTTACATTTTGGATACACTTATTACAACAGTTATTACAAGTAAAATTATATCAGCTTTACCACCAATGTTAGTTATTAAGCTAAAGATGTTTAAAGAGGGAAATACAAATTATTTTAAGTTTTTTCATGTATAAATTAAACTGTAACCATCACAATGGTTAATTAACTCACCATATGGAGATTGTTTACAACAATACAAAATGGGAGCAAAATCAAAACACAGATTTTTATCATAATTTTGAATTTCTTTAAATTCGATATTTTAATTTTCTGCTAACTTAAGGAACTTATTTATTTTCTTCTAACAATGCTTCTTCAGCAGTAATTATTTAAAGAGCAGCATGAGCAGCATAATCAGTGGCAAGACGAGCAACTGGCAATCTTACGTATTTACTTAACCTGTTCCACTTCGTGTAAATGATGGTGGTGATGGATGGTAGATCTTTATATAAGCCCAGTTGTTAAATTGAGATAATTTAAGGATACCTCTACATTCCAATAAGTATATTCCAAAGAGTACAGGCACTGGGGCGTTCATAACTCGTAGTGTTGACGACAGTGATAGAGCTCGATGCAATTAAAAGTTTCACTACGTGCGTGGACGAAGCGCCGCGCGAATCTACCTTAATTTATGCCGGCGATAAGCTTGAGTTATGAGAACCAATTAATAACTTATTTTAGGTGAGATTTTATCAACAACTGTTATAAAGATAAGGAGCTTTAATGAATCGCATGATGTGTTTTTATACTATTCAAATGGGACCGATTTAGTTTACCAGGTTAGTAAAATATGGTTATTTATCACGATGGTCTATGAATTAATTATAGTCAAACTAACTGCTGCCAATATGTATGACCTAGTAAACAATTTAATAATTTATGGTATGGTCACAGGCATAGTATATAAAAAGGCAGGCTTTTATCTTCATAAAATCATTTTTCAATCGCCAAAATATTGCTTTTGTCTGAGGAATTGTTATTTGAGGCTTGACTATTGAAACTAGGTAAACCTGATTTATTCGTCAGATAAAATTTATTTGGCAATCAGACCTAATTAATTTAATTTTATAGAGATTATAACCAGATATATATATCTTCTTCCCATATCTAAGTAATTACTTACATGACTTCTGCAACACGTTGACAATCAAGTCTGCTGCAGTCAACGCGACTTTATCATCAATTTGTCCGATAAAATAAGGCAATGCACCTAGCCATTCATTAATAAAAGTAGTAACAGGTTATTTTTCTTATCAATCCTCACTATATACAATATTTTTGATTTACAATTAAGTACTTAATTACACGGAAATCGGTTCACGATGAAAACAACGAACAAGAATTCAATTGTGAAGCTCGTTGGGTAAACATTGAAATACTTGTCGTAGGAACTGAAATGTAACCGGCGAATCAAATTAGCGGGGAGTCTATCATGCATTGCTCGCAAAATTAAATGCATCAAGCAATAGAAGGACGGATGGAGTGGGCAGCTCCCCGGAAGGCCCCGGGCGATCTGCCTAATGAACCCGCACCTCCCTGCTGCCTGATTTATTAACGAATTAAATGCATTCTGCTGCACCCTCATGCAAATACGTGATATATCCGTATAAGTTATTACATAAGACATGGCTGTGCGTAATTAATTACATAATTTTATCATTAAGGGAGATTACATTTTGAAATAAGTACTCAATTTAATTGATTAACTCACTCACTGGCGCTCTAGATCTTTTATGTTACTGAGTTGAAAGCGATTCCCTCGAGGTCTTCATATTATAATTTATCTACTTTATTTGACTACTTAGTGGTTATGAAATGAAGTATAATTTAAATATCGTCCACCACCACCACTACAGCCTATTAGCGTCCCACTGCTGGGCACAGGCCTCCACTCTCATAGGAGAGAGGGAATTAGAGCTTAGACCCACCACGCTGCTCCAATGCGGGTTGGCGGGCTTAATATCGTCCGTTTGCTGAATTTTTATATGAAAGATGTTATCGTTTTTAAGATAGCTAAATGCTGATAACGTTAATGTTTCACTGTAAAATGTTACCTCGAACCGGCTTTGCCTACATGTTGGGCTAATAAAGAAGACAAATAACTAAGTAATACACTCACTTAACTATAACTAACATATTCTGTTCTCTATCGCACCTTTTTTCTAATCTTTAGCAGATTATCTTTCTAGCATAGACCTCTTAAAGTAGATATTTTTGCCCTTAAAAGTTTACAAAACTATACGAAAATATCATAAACAAACAGCACCAGCCAACTCACAAAGTAAGCAATAATTTGGCCATTATAGAAAAAAAATTATTGAAATTCAACCCGAAAAAAGCCGGGGATGTTCAGCTAGTTCTTCCCAAATATTACACAATTCATTACCATGATTAGTCTGCCATGTCTGCCAACGTTAGAGCCACTCGCGTACGTTAAAGTATTGAATGTAGACGGTCTACTCATATTATTGTTGCATCCATTATTCAGCACCCAGGCCGGCAAGGGACTGCGCGCCGGTGCTGCTAAATTATTAAACAAGCGTTATAAACACGCCACCCTAACATCTTGGATATCTACTTTATGTTATCCAAGTAGATATCCAAGATCGCTGAATCATTACTTGTAGACAAGTTTGAAGGTTACATTTTTTTTTTCATTCATTTTTGCGGACACCATATTGTTTTGGTGTTTATCTTGAAACAAACTTAATAGTCAGTTTCTTATGTTCACGTTCCTCATTAAATATAACTATCCGGAATAAAGCAATTTTGGTATTGTTAACCAGCATTAATTTCAAGTTTGCTTGAACATTTATTCAAAAACGTTTGTTTTTATTTTGCAACTCACGTCTTTAAATATTGTACAATAGGTTGATTTTAAAATTAACATTTCTCCGTAACAAGTTCGATTTCATAATGACATAGCTGATTGTTCTTTTTAAGTACGTACATAAAAGGATCTTTTTCAAAAATCATCTCTACGCTTTTAGCTTTACCAATAGTTTCAATTGCTCATTCTTCAAAGACGATTATTCTAGTGGACTTACATTGCCTCAATTTTACTCTATAATGTATTGTTTTGCACTACATTATCTAGTTCATAAATAAAATCTTGATATATCTATACAATTTAAGCTAGAAAGGAATTCTCATTGAGTCAGTAGGCTCACACCTGCTTTAGTATCGCGCATGCCCTCTCCAGTCCGTAAGTCCACATTGGTCGAACCGGTTTCGATTACAGGTTATACCAACTACAAAGCTACATATCCTTTAGGCGGAAACAAATCTTTATCCATGAACTAAATTTGGTTTTGCATGAGGCTAAAATTAATTACTTAATTACTCCAAAAAATATTAAGTACTTACAAATTCTACTATAAAATATGATAAAATGATAATATTTAGAGACTAAGTACCTACTTTATAAATTTGCACGTCAGCAATGACGAAATATGTTTGTTCTTTAAATATTTTTTTTTTTATCTTAATTGTACAATATTTCTTGCAAATAAGCGATTGATCGATTGATTAATTGATTGATTCATAACTATTGAATAGTAAGATTATTCAGTGTCTATCTCTGTCTGTCTGCATTTCTCGGCTCAACCACTGAACCGATCCAGGAGTGTGATTCTGTAATGTGAAATTTTATTTACAACGGTTGCACATCGGATGTTTCCTAAGATGTAGCAAATTTGTTATTCTGTTAAGTGTGTTCGACTCGCCTTTGCGACACTAGCGCCTCACGGGCCAGTGTGATGGATGTTGAAAACGTATTTTTGACATTTATGTATGGAGTTTGGTATTCTAATTGGTGATTTTGACTCGCCCTCGACTACATCCTGCGCCCTCGCCTTCGATTTTATGTGTCAAACTTAAAAGCGTCTGTTTTATAGCTTTTTCCTACGATGTACGAGTGAAATTTTATTGTGAACGTGTGAAATATACGAAATCTGTTAAAAAGAAAGGTGAAAATGTGAGTTTAGTTGGTTATTCTATTTAACTATTAGTGACGTAGTACCAAAGTATTGTATTGATATAAAAAACTATATCTGGGCTATTATTTAATCACTTCACAGATGGCTGCTCGCTTAGCTTGTTCGGTTTTCCTACTACAAGAAGCAAAGCGAGAGGATGACAAAAGAAAAAGGCGTGAAGGTTTACAAATACGCAGGCTTCGTCTACTCTCGACAGATCGAGATTATGTGAGAATATTTAGGCTCACCGAGGACCTTATAGCAATATTAGAAACGGATTTGGTCCCCTTTTTACCCATTGCGGGTCGTCGTGGAGGGCTCAGTAATAGAACAAAGGTGAGAAAGTGACATTTATTTATTACTTTACTCTGAAGAACGTAATATAAGTGAACGTTTCATGAAAACATTTTGTCTTTTTAGATTCTGACTACTCTATCATTCCTGGCTAATTGTGGCTACCAAAAACATCTTGGGACTAATGTGAACACTCACATATCGCAGCCATCTGCATCAAGAGCTATTCGTGCAGTGGTGCATGCACTAAGCCACCCGGATATAGTAAGGAAATATATAACTTTTCCACAAAATTATAACGAGAGATTGGCTCTAAAGGAAAAGTAAGTATACAAATACCATATGTTTTATATGTAATAATTGTATATATGCCTAAAGCAAATATTAACAATAATTAATAAAAAAATATATCTCTATTTACAGATTTTTTAAGAAATTTAAAATACCAGGCGTTATAGGCTGTATTGATGGGTCTCTAGTAGCCATGATTCGACCAAAGGAACATGAAGAGAGATATTATTGCAGAAAGGGATATCATGCAAGAAATGTGCTAATTGTAAGAATTATATACTTATTTAATACTAGATAACGCCCGCGTCTTCGTCAGCGTGGTTTTATGTTTTTAAAAGTCCATGGGAATGGGATTTGATTTTAATATTTTTTGAAGTAGTTAGTCTATATATCCGTCCTCAGGATATCTCTACCAAATCACCTTGAAAATGTGACAGATATATCGCACTTTTGCACTTATAAATTACTGGATACTAGATGAGGCCCGCGACTTCGTCCGCGTGGACTAAGTTTTTACGATTCCCGCGGAACCTCCTTAATTTTCCGGGATAAAAAGTAGCCTATGTCCTTCCCCGGGATGTAAACTATTTCTGTACCAAATTTCATCAAAATCGATTGAGTAGTTGGGCCGTGAAAGCAGTAAATATATTTTTTAGGTTATGGATGCTTAAACTTTTTATTTAAATGATAAAATATTAATAACCAGTTAAAAATTTTAGATAACCGATAGTGACCTCAACATTATACATGTTGATGTAAAATTTGGAGGTGCAACTCACGACGCTTACATTTTCAACAACAGTAAAGTGAAAACTCATCTGGAGCAGCTATATTCTGAGGGGGAAACGGCTTACTTATTAGGTTAGTAAATAAATAAATTGATTTAGTAATAATTACTAGATGATGACCACGACTTCATCCGCGTGGATTAAGGTTTTTTGATTCCAGCGGGCCGCAAAACTCTTTAAAGTATTTATCTCTCAAGATAAATTTCCTTCTTTTGGATACAAACTATCCCTGTACCAAATTTCATTAAAATTGGTTGAACAGATGGGGCGTGAAAGCGTAGCAGACAGACAGACAGATACAATTTCGCATTTATAATATTAGTATGGATTATTTAGACACTTACTAAAATGCTGTACATTTTTGCTATGGTTTTATAGTCTCACTTTACTCATTGTAATTTTCAGGTGATTCAGGTTTTGCACAGAGGCCGTATTTAATGACTCCATATAGTAATCCAGTACCTGGTACAGCTCAAGAGTATTTTAATAATTTACATGGTACTGCACGAAATTCTGTCGAGAGAGCTTTTGGTGTTTTAAAAGGCAGATTTAGATGCCTTTTGGTTCATAAAGTTTTACATTATGACCCAGAGATGGTAGCCAGAATAATAATAGCATGTTGTGTACTACACAACATATGCAATCGGGCGGGGTTACCAGCTCCATCATTGCCAGATACTATAAGGAGAGAAGAAACTCGGGTAATGAGCATGTTACGGAGGAATACTAGTCAAAGCAGAGCAGACGATTTAGAAGAAGGTCGAATGTGTCGGGAACTTCTTTCTAACCGGCTCTGGCGTGCAAGACAGTCAGAGTAGTAAAAAAGTTTTAGATTAAGTATTTTTTTTATAATTGACTCTGCTCTAAGAGGAACCAGGATTCCTCCGATTTGGTGCTCGGAGACCTTTTTTATTTGTATTTTTTACGCCTAATTTTATTATTTGTTGGTTTAAATGTGTTGATTTATTACTTGTTTATTTATTTTATTTTTGTTGTTTGTTTATTTTTTGACTTAAATCATAGATGAGCCCGTTTTTATTTTATAAGCTTGTTATATTAACATAATATAAACTATACTATAAATCTTTACCGCCCATCTTTATCATTTAAGTTTTGTTCTTTATAATTACAGATTTAGCCATTTTTGTACAATATCATAATTCTTAAAAATGTGTTTCCGGATTTGCTTTCGGCTACTATCTCTCATAGATGGTCGATGCATATATTTCTGTCGATATACATTTCTGTAACATACCTGCATCTGAGATTAGGTATTTAGTGTTTTGCTCTTAAAAGTAACAATAAAAGTTAGTGTAAATTTACAACTTTTTTATTTTATTTTTTCAAATCGGTATCTATTTTATGACATGTCGTATTTAATTCTTATTTCTGGTCGAGATAGCTTCGGCTAAGTTATTGAGGGCGTGAGCATGTGCAGCCCAAGCTCGTGCTAGCTGAGCTACGCTCTCACTGGTCTGCTGCTGAGCTTGGGCGTACAGTTCCTGTGAGCGAGCGATCATCGCCTCTGTTTCAGTACGCCGCTCTTCAATAGCTATAAACCGATCGGTCAAGCTAGCCATTTCAGAGCGACGTTGTGAAGGAGGAGATCTACGCAAGAGACGGCGTCGCGCTGTTGGTGTACCGAAGCCACGCCTTGACCGCCTTGACCTCCTCGGAGAGCTTTGTGCCCCTCTCCGTTGCTCACTCTCACCAGCTGAAACATTTGACATAAATTTATTTACTGAAACGATAGCTGGCTTGTCCGTTAGAAGTTACTAAACGTAAATAAACAATGCTTACGTGACATACAGGTACTATCTGTTCTGAGTCTCGAATCTGTTGGTTCCTCGACTGCTGGATGCCTAGGAATTTCAATCATTTCCTCAACTTGCGCAGAATTAGACAAGTTATCCCTTGTGGATTGCTCGCCTGCAACAGCCACGGCAGATAGATTCTGTAAAAGTTTAAATTACATTAACACATAACTCTCAAAGTTCGGAAGGTATTTATTCAAATAATATTAGGTAAAATCGATAAATACCTCATTTACCAAAAAACTGTCCAATTGTGGCAAAGAGTTTTCATTCATAATCTGAAATTATATTAAATGGTATTAAATCCATACTAATCCATACATCCATACTTAAAATCTCTCCTCTGTCTGTCTGTCTGTCTGCTACGCTTTCACGACCCAACTACTCAACCGATTTTGATGAAATTTGATACAGGGATAGGTTGTATCCCACGGAAGGACATAGGCTACTTTTATCCTGAAAAATTCAAGAGTTCCCGTGGGAAACAAAAAATGATCTGTTCAACCGATTTCGATGTTTGGATAGGTTGTATTTTGTTTATTTTGTTTATTTGTTTATTTGTTCACACCAACAACTTCCATACATTATGATTACAACAATATATTTCCAACTTTGCCCGTATGGTTGTCCATTACAGGTGTGATACTAAGATCTAGTTACTAACATGCACTTACAATATTTTAGAGATCCTATTCTTACAACAGTATGCTTAACTAAATTATAAGAAATTTATAATGTTAGAAGGTATCGCCAATTACAAAAAAAATACGTTTTATAATTAATAATAATAAAGATAATAAAAATATATGAAAATTACAAAAATAAGCAAGTAATGAAAATATATGAAAATAACAATAATACAAAATATATACCAAAAAGGAAGGGGCTCAGTGACCAGCAATTTTATTTTTGAATTTGGACAGTTTATCGTGGAAGATGTATTGTATTCCGGGGAAGGCTTTTTTTATCCCGGAAAATTCGAGTGTTTCCACGGAATCATCTATTATTTTATATTTATATGTTTCATATGATGTAAGTATCTACTTATTTTAATGAAAATTATATAAATTACCTGTACTTGTAGTATGCTTAGTGATTGTTCACTATTTCGGTTCTCATCAATACTTTCTGTGGCCTAAAACAATTAAGTAATAAAATAATGTACGGAGGTTATTTTTATAATGCAAGAAAGAAAGACTAGCTGGACTTTAATTTTTTTTCTCAATATAAAGAGCCGAGCCGCAGGCAATCGCTAGAAGAATAGTTACACATGTAAATATTAGTTTATAGATAGATATTTACATACTTGGATAACAGGTAATTCTAAATCTTCCTGTCCTGTCGCAAAACTTTGTCCACCCATAATTGTTACAATTCTCTGCTCTAGATGGCTTAGTTCTGCTACTGCTGTCTCATCCATGCCACCACCAGTTCTTCTTCTAGCAATGGAAATATTACTACATTTCCTCTTAATAGCACCTTTTTTATCTTTCCAATACTGTAAGACATAAGTTGATACTTAACATTTATTCTACTTTAAAAGAAGTTGAGACTTTGAAAATAGTATAAATTAGGTACCTTTTGCCATTGTTGCCATGTCTTGATGCAGCCATTTCCATCGCTATTGTTCAAGCTGGTGGTAATTTCCACCCATGCTTGATGACTACGGTCTCTAGCACGGGCAGTGCGAGCATAGCCAGTAGCTAACCATGGTTTTGACTCCATAAACTCTATCAACTTCTCAAGTTGAGCAGTGGATGGAGCAATATTGCGAGGCACTGAAATTTATAATTTAGTGGTTGGTCAGCATTGAAAGAATTGTTTAACACAAAATGTGGCACAACTATAAAACTCTTTAATTTAATACTTACTAGTATTTAAAAAATAAGACACAAATTAGCTAACGACGACGTACACAGACGAAAATCAAGCACTATTTGTAGTGAACTAAGATCACCGATACCACAAGTCACAATTTTAAGGGCCGTATAGGAATTTTAAGTGTCCCGCTTGGTTTATTTTTTTGTGCACTTTGTTTGAAGACCTTGGTAAAGTATTTGTGGAGAAATTATCGTATTTTCAAGTATGTAGGCGATATAAACACAGCAATAACTTACAACACAATATTTAATTTTGAATTGACATCTCGCTCGGCGGCGAGTGACTTTTTTTTAATCCAAGGCATTGCAAAGGTATTAAGGATTCTGCCTTTGTCCAAATTAATAAATACTTATTAATTCCTGCAGTTTTTTTCCATTTCTTACTTCAATTCTGTCCCAAAGCAGTAAATGTAATAAGAAATCCATTTAAAATCTCTTAAATATGCCATATTTCATAATCGTAACTTTTTATCGGTATAAATATGAAAATAGGATGACATCACTGACTCGCCAGAGATAGCATCGTTGAGCCCGTCTCGTCATTAAGATCGCCGATGAGCTCAAAGCGACTACAGAATACCAAATTTACAACCGTTGTACGCTAAGTCGATCTGTAGGATGTTACATCGACAACCACATCGATGCTTGCAACGTTTATACGTTTATTACAGAATCACACTGCAGACAAAATTTCGTTTACAGAGATCGATGACATGAGACATCCTAGAGGCAAACACAGGCCAAAATATCTTAAGATTTGAATATATTACTTACTTAAAGTAATTAAGTACATATAAGTAAAGGTTGTGGATGAAGTTTTTATTTAGTTGTCATTATTAGTAAAATTCAAGAAATGACATTTCTTATTAGGGATTATAAATAGTTAAAGTTTTCTATTAAGTACGAAACTCAACAGCTAAAATATTTTATTTTATATAAAAAAAAATTGGTTCTTAAAATATATCCCTGATGGTTGTGAGCACTGAGCACGTTGTAAGTTTGTGACCTCTCTGTTACCATGCTTATAATAATATTGTCGGGTTCTATTATTATTTGTAGACGTAGTTAACCGTACACTTATTTACCGAGCGATTACCGATCTTGCTCAGTGTTCCAGGAATAACCAATTTAAGTACGTGGAAAAATAAACAGTCGCCCAAACTTTATTTGTTTTCTGGAGAATGTCTCCATACAATCCAATGAACGGAAGCCAGTGATTATGGTAAGAATTTCGGGTTTATGAATATATGTAGTGTTTTTTTTTTTTTTTTTTATTGAAAATAATACAATAGAACTTAATGCTAGCTAGCCTAACCTAATTACTATATAAATCATGCCCGCGTGGAATAGTGGCAAGAATGCTGGCTGCATTTCCGCGCTGGACAGCCAGGCTGATCCTTTGCGCAAAAAATGAGCCAGCCCTTCTGTCACCAGATGAGGCAATTAACCGCGGTGAAATATCTCGTAAAAAGTTTTTGGCACTAAGACTCCATGGCCCCAGGGTCTCCACGGCAAACGGAACAAATATGTAACTCTCTATGTAGTGTTATGAGGAATATTAAGTAATTAACTAAGATGAACTTGATAGGTTAAGTTCTTTTATTACAAGCAATTAATAAGAGAGTAATAATATTTTAGTCAGTAAATGATACAGAGGAATGTAAACCAGTTAAGTACGTAATGCATCTTAATAATTATAAATTATCGTTATTCTAATCTAGCGATTTGAAAGAGATTCCTTTATGTTATTTTTTCCTAGGTAAAACATTGAAACTAGTTTGAAATACTGACAGTCTTACGGATCCTGGAGATTTTAATAAAATAGTTACTTAATTATATTAACTGTTAGTTATTTACTTAATTAAGTTAAAAGATTAGACATTTCAAATCTAACACTTATTTAAAAAGATGAACTGAAATCATAACTACAAGAAAACTTAAATTAAACTGTATAAGATACATAAAATCCGGTTATCCTTAAGTTCCCTCTGCGTGCGGTCATCCAATATGTGCCAGTCATCCTATTTGATTATGGAGGAAATTTACTAAAGTAATTGGTACTAATTATTGTTTAGAGGAACGACCCTCATCTCAGTCATTATAAAACTCGTATCATGCTGAGATAATTGCCTTGAAATCTTTTCAAATGATTGTTAATTATTTTGTATGAACTAACTATGTATTACACCACCATACTAAAGTCATATTTTTTATTAGGAATAACTTGTTACTGAAGCAAATACAGTCACCTCAGTTCTTTATTAAGCCTTCTTTATTTTATATTAGCTATTCTTTATTTAGAAATAGAAATAGAAATAGAAATCTTTATTAAAGAAATTAACTTAAGTACAAATACAATAAATTCCTGACCCCTAAACTAGGAGGACCCGTATCTTAGGGGCCAGTTCCTTCCCAACATTTATTAATGATAAATATTTTTCAAAGTGTGCTGTGATTTCTAAACAGGTAACAATTTTTCGTTAATTTTGTTAATTTAGTGTGTGTTTGTGTGCTACCAAACGTATCAACGCACTCATGTAATGTTTTGAACTAAATATGTATTTATAATTCTTTCTGTATCTTCATAATCATAGTTAATTAAAAATTCTTTTAAGCAGTTTTTTAGTCTATTTCTATTCATTTTAAATATTTTGATCTTTCTATTAATACATCAATACAAAAATGGGAATAGGTAATTGAATTGCCGTCTAGCAAATGTTGTCTTGGTGAAAGGTAGGTTAGAAGGGGTTTTGTAGGGATTACGTCTATGGTTACTTTCTTGTAATATAGGACACGAATTATGATATCGAAGTACAGCATGTAGTATAAATAGTTGGCGTATGGTTAAAAGTTGAGATTCCTTATATAGCTGTTCTGTAGAATACCTTCGTGGTTTCCGCAGCATCACTTTAATAACGGCTCTTTGCGCTCTTTCCAGTTCTATCATATGTGTAGCTGCTGCACCACCCCAGGCTGGGATACTGTAAATGAGCAAGGATTGGCATAGTGCAGTATAAACGTTGCAAAGTACCTTTTTGTCTACATAGTCCCGTAGATTTTTGAATATAGGGATTAATCTTCTCACTCTCTTTGCAGTTGTTGTAATTTGGGGATGCCAGTTAAGATTTTCATCTATGATAATACCTAGGTATTTCATCTGGGGTGTCTGCTCTAGATTTTCACATAAACACGGGGTATTTTGGTTTTCAGTGATGTTGCAAGGGTATGTATGTAATTTTAGTTTAAAATCTTTCGGAAGCTGTGATGCTCTAGTTATACTGAAACATACATATTTTGTTTTCGACGCATTTACAGTCAACAGGTTTGCTTCTAAGTTACATGTGATTTTTCGGATACCTAGCTCAGCTGTTTTTTGTACCTCTTCCCAGGATGAACCGTGAAATAGTATGGCGGTGTCGTCAGCAAATGCAAAAATGTGTCCATTATGAATTTCTAGCTTACATAGATTATTCATGTAAGCCAAAAATAGGGTCGGGCCAAGTGTACTGCCTTGGGGAATCCCATAGGTGACATTGTTGCTCTTGCTGGTGACACCAGCTACCTTCACAATTTGACTCCTGTTGTGAAGATAATCCTTAAACCAGAGCAGTGGTGTACCGCGTATTCCTAGGTCTTCCAACTTATGCAGAAGTATTGGTATGGAAATTGTATCGAAGGCTTTTTTTAGGTCCAGGAATACTCCCACACACTTCTTTCCTTGGTCCATGTATCTTGTTAATAAGTAGGTAAATGAAATTACTGCATCTTCTGTGGACCTTCCTATTCGGAAGCCAAATTGATTGTTTGCCAGAATGTTTTCCCGCTCTAGGTATTTGGTTAGCCGAATATTAACTACTTTTTCAAGTATTTTGCTTAGTGTACTGAGTAGAGAGATTGGTCTGTAATTAGATGGTATCCCTTTTTCACCGCTTTTGTGTATAGGTATCACTACTGCTTCTTTAAATATATTAGGGAATATGCCACTCATTATGCTAAGATTACATAGGTGTTCAATCGGGCGGCAGAGAGTATCTCTTTTCATTTTTAGTAAGCCTACCGGTATATTGTCCTGCCCTGGCGCACTACTAGTTTTTAGTGTAGATAATATAGCTTTAATTTCATTTATATTAGTGGGATACATTGGCATCGAGTGTAGTTGCCGTGTATCTTGTTTAACTAGCTTAATCAATTGACTTTCATTTTTGCCTAATGTATTTAGAATTTCTTCTGCCAGGTTGCTTCCAACAGATGTGAAATAGTTATTTACTAAGTTAAGTGAATCTACCGGCGTTGATGATAAATTTATAAGTTCATTGGCTGCGTTCTTTTTCGACGTAGTAGATTTTGAATAAAATCTACCTACTACAAATACAAAGTTACAACAGTATACAAAGTTACAAAGTTTTCGAATGTCTAATACTTAATAACTGACATGCAATCAACTTTCTTAAATGAATTAAAAATAATCGATAACCAGTTAATACAAATATGGTTACGGATATGATACCGTATCACGGTATCTATAGGTCATTCAATCAGATTCAATTTGAACAATAATCAAAAAGAGATTTCTTGGTTTATAATTGTGTTAGAAGGGCTAATAAATGGCCTATCGTTAGCTAATAACGGCAATAAAACTGGCAAGACGGAACCCATATTTCACCCGTCGCCATGGCAACGCGCAACAAACACGCGCCACGCTGTGAGATTATGAATTCTACTGAGTATGAAACTGGTGAGAGTGCAGTAAAAGCGGTATTTCCACTATCAAGTCCACGTCGCGGTTTGTTCGCAAAAACTCGTATGACTGTTCATTTAATTCATATTCGCATTCCTTTGCATTAGCTACGGAGTAATTGATCGCTTAAACTCCTGATTCAAAAGATTATTAATTACAAGTGTGCCAACGGCACAATCATATTTTGTTTTTTAATCATCTTTGTTTTGAGAATTATTATAGTCACTAATAATGGTTCCCACTCCCCATACACTTTTACCATTAGATACGCGTGCGATGGTAGATGAAAGTGACAGTGACGTGATGCAAATGGTAACCCTTAAATCTTATCAAAATCATAACCAGACTTTAGCACAATATGTTGCTTCATTATCGGGGCGTCCGGATCGCTTACAGCAACTAAGTAGATAACAATCAGCTTGAAGGCTTGTTCGAGACACGAAATTAATTAAAACAAGTTTGTTCGCGGATCCTATGCAAGGAACAAAGCCATGCTGAGTCACTAGGTAATTACACCACAGCAGACGCGACGCCTGCAAGGCGCTTCAAATCTAACATTATCTTTTGGATCATTATTATGAGCTAGTGTTGAAATCTTGATGCAAATTTTTGGAGATAAATTATATTTACATAGCATTCTGAATCACTTATTACAATATTAAGTAGGAATAATTAATTATTATTGGAGTTAGTTCACCTTCTTGGAGACACGTTAATATAATATCTTAATCCTAAACTTTAACAAAGAGTTTTAAACAAGGAAAAGGGGATAAATTAGTTCAATAATAGTGGAAATGCTTAAACAAATATATTTAGCTATAATATATAAATATAAAAAATGTGTGGTGGCGTAGGACACCAGCTAGGAACGAACCTTAACACTAAAGCATTAAAGTTTAATTTCAAATGTAGTATTTTTATAGTTACGACCTTTTGTCTTCGTAAAAAATCTTACTCATTTGCGTTACGGAAGCTTTTTGCCGGCTAGGGTACCCCTCCGCATTGCCCATAAGGAACTTCGTTCCAATAACAAATAGTGAAAGCCAAATTGTGTAACACGAGTATAAAGAGTCCTAAAAATTAAAGGTTTACCTAGATGCTAAACTGTCAGTAATTTTTAAGCTATTGCATAGCTTCTATCGCGGGCCTTGAGCGTGGACGTGGAGACCGAATCCAGAAATTCTGTAACGAAAAAAAACCTAAGACTTTGGTTGATATGACTACTTGTGTTGTTGACTTCAAGTTGTTGAAAATATAAAGGCAAAATAATTTTAAAGAATTATGTTTTCAATAGTCCAGGTGTCCAAGGGTAATCAAAAAATTTTGATTCATCTTTTCATAAAAATATTTCGCCTCTATATTTTCAACAACTTGAAGTCAACAACACAAGTAGTCATAGCAAGTTGATAAAAAATGCTATGCAATAGCTTTACCGCGGCAGTCTCCGAGTGCCACACGTCTTTTTTTTTATAAAAACGGTCGGTCATAAGAGATTTTCTTTCGTCCTCTTGATTACAAATCATGACGAAAGTCAAGTTAACCCTTTATGAATATGATGCCAATTTTTCAATCCTTCCTCATTTTGTGGTGATTGCGCCGTGTCATCGGAAATTTTAATTATATTCCATGATTAATTATGTGTGACGAGCTAGGAGGGGAAGAAGATGCCTGATTGATGAGGCGACTTGGTCTTCTAGTCATTATCTACTATTAATTGCGACTTTTAACATCATACTTTGTTTCATTGTTTCTATTATATTGAACCATCTAATTAAATTTATTTTAGGAGCTGACTCACTGCGGTTATTAATTTTGTAATGGCGCAGACATTGTCTATTTATGTAGCCTGGTTCAGACATATAGGTTACTAATTTAAACTGTAGGTTTGATGCAAATTAATTACTTAGGAATATTATATCATAAATAAATTTTAAGGGTGATGACTGACTGATATTCCAACTTACGAGTTCCGATCATTTTTAGTATAATAACTTGGGAGTAATTTACTTACTTAACAGAAAAAAAATGATGTTAAGTAACAAGTGGCATCATTTTAACAGTCTTTAGGCAACAATGTGTGAATTCTTCTGAACTCTGGGAAATAGTTTATCTGAATCGATATTGCCTTTAATGTTAATATTCTAAATTAGGTACCTTTTCAAGATTTTTTTTTCAAGCAACACTGACTACATGAGGACATCTGTTAGATAGAAAACTATGCAAGAGAACTCATATAAGCATTTCAAATTTTATTGGTAACTAGATGATTCCCGCGACTTAGACCGCGTGGATTAAGATTTTATTTATTCCCGCGGGAATTCTTTAAATTTCCGCGATAAAAAGTAGCTTATGTCCTTCCCCGGGATAAAATCTACTCCTGCAAAAATTTCATCAAAATCAGTTGAGCAGATGGGCTGTGAAAGCGTAGCAGGCGGACAGACAGACACGGGCAGACAAACAGGCTTTCGCATTTAGAACATTAGTATACTCGTAGGTTCAACTCTACCACCAAACGCACCCAATTTTCCACTAAATTCATCATGTATTCGGGTGTTATAAGTCATAAATTTAAAAACATGTTACAGGAGTTAACAATATTGTTGGAACGAGTAATCAGTAAAGCATTTATCAAAGATGCAAACACAATGAGCCATCTGTTCCTGGGGCGACGAGTGACGATAGCCGTGGCCTATTGACGGGGAAACACTTAAGTAATCTCAAGGATACGTTTGAAGGATGGCTAAGGACCAAACTTTAGTGTTTTGAAAAGTGTAACTGCAAAAGGAACTTTAAAATATATTTGTTTGTTGGTAATTGGTATAACTGGTGAGTTTTTGCGGATCTTCTCAGCATAATCAGATTTCCGAACCAGAGATAGACTAGATAGAAGACAGAAAAATAAATAATAAAAGTATGATTATTTCTAATGACCGAAATGACAGGCGCGGCAGACAATAAGGATTAAATCGTAAATTATGAGTCTGTAATAATTTGTATTTGTACCTGTTCTAATGATGGTTAAACATAAATCTTTACTTTGACGTGCCTTTACAATACGCCATTAGTGAATTTAAATTTGGACAAGTTTGGATAAGACATGGGACAGACGATTTTTTTGAGATCCTCTCGAAAATTAAATACCTAATAAACAAATAAATACTTATCTCTTCTGTCAAGTAATTGAATTGAAATATGTTCGTGTTTTTATATACTTACCTACTATTTATTACTTAAGTAAGTACTTAATAATATACTTCTAGTTAATTACTTACTCAATATTCATACAGTTCCAGATAAATATGAATTAGTTTTATTCAGTTTATAGTAAAACTCCTCTACAAAATGGCATTTCTTCATGGTTTGTTAAACGTGTGCAATATTTGTTCTGAACTCCGCGATTTCCCACGTAGTTTGAAGCCCGTCTTTTGTGGTTTATCTAATCTGCACAGGGCGGGATATTTGCACGCTGATAATATGGCAAATGACCCATTAAACGACGCGATTAAGTAACTGTATTTTCTTCTCACTTCAAATTTTCCATCCTCACCAATAAAAAACTTCATCTCGAGCACCTATTACATCGAATTTTAAAATCCTAATTCTCTATGCTCTATACTTGGCAGAACTGTTCATTCTGGAATAACATTTCAAGGACAAGAAACGTTGGAATAGATACTTATGCAATTAAAAAAAAAATTACACCAAAGAGATGATTGGTAGGTATTATACAAATATCTATTCAATGCCTTGCAAGCATTTTAAAATCGCCTTGCTTTAAATACATAGATAAATACAATGATGTTTAGAAAACGTATGTACAAAACCAAACCAATTAAAGTAGCACAATTTTTTTTTATCGCCATTCAAAAATAAAAATCAACATCATTAACTTCCATAAATGTTAAATTCTAGCATTTACTATTGAAAACGGTGGAGAAAAAATATTAAAAAAATGCGTAAATAATACAAATCCAACATAAACAGTACGCTCACCCCGAGACGGAGGGTGAGCTAAATTGGCAACGGTTCAAAAGGGTCCTTCCCATACGTTAAATACGCAATTTGGTGCTCCGTACAATCAGCCAAATGAGCTCGCGTCGATCCAATCAATTACGCATCTTTTAAATGTAACTTGGGGTGATGGTAATGAGATCAGTAGGTCACAGATTGGCAGTTTTCAAGAATACGGAACTATGCGATTTATGAGTTTAGGCGTCATGCATTACCTAAGTAAGGTCGCAGATTGGCAGATTTAAAGAACACGTAAGTAAATATAAAATTTTATATATGAACGCAAATTAGTTACTTATTACTTACTATGCTTTATGCAACTTGCGTTAAGTAGGTTGATTGATTTGCTATTTATGATTTAATTAAGTAGGTAGGTACTAACTTAGATTGGATTCTATTATGACCTGATTTGGAATAAAAAATTTGCACTAAACTGTACGTACTCTACTATTAAATAGCTCAACATAATATTTTAACTTTGGCATTAACTAAATTAGTACAGTAAGTAAGTGTATAGCTTTACACATATTTTTACAAAAACACTAACAACTAACTACAGGTAAGTAATTAATATGCATGTGATGAACCTGTGACCCCCGTTCTGACCTTTATTATAGAGAACAATAGATGACCCTGCCCGTGCCTACGTGTATGCACTCTTACAATTATATATTTAAAAAAAAGTAGATGATGCCCGCGACTTTGTCCGCGTGGATTAAGGTTTTTTGATTCCCGCGGGAACTCCTTAATTTTTCGGGATAAAAAGTACCTATAGCATATGTCCTTCCCCGGGATATAACCTACCTCCATACCAAATTTCAGCAAAGTCGGTTGAAAAGATAGGCTGGAAAAGCGTAGCAGACAGACAGACACACTTTCGCATTTATAATATTAGTATGGATTCTTACCCGTTTTAAAATATTTATTACTACTAAATATAGTAAGTATTTAAAACTACTTCATGGTCAAACCAAAGTAATAATTTAATTGAGTACAAATTATAGGTATAGCATGCTCATACCCAAAACAAATCAATTAGGTAATGTAGTTTTAAATCTCTGCAGAAACTTCTTTATTGCGCGTACGCACTAACTTTATATTGAAGAAAGATGTGACAGATGATTTGACAAATGACAGAGTACAAAATTTAAATTATCGTTAGTTTATGCAATGAAAAATAATGCTGAAAATACATAGATAAAAATGATAATAATGGCGACAAAACGTCTGAACGGGAAGCAGGGGATAAAGAATCCCGCTGCGTCGCTCGTTAATACACAAAATACTTAGATAAATTATTTTTATCTGCCAATTTACCCCAATCTATCCTATTGTTAATACTCGATGACAGCTAACATTAAGTGAGAAAAATTAACTGCGATTTTGTGTCGATAAAGCGGATTACCGATTGATGAATCGCACTGATAATGTACCCATCCCACGTAATTGTTGTTTATCATGATTTACATGATATCCCACTGATAAATATACACTGTATTATAAATATATGCAGTTTATTAAGCCAAACCATACCATCATCAGTTTAATATCGGCTTAGTACTCGTTCACTGCTGACCATAATCTTTTTTCCATAAAAAGCGCATCACTCATATTCTTTACCTTGTATTTTACATCCATTATTATTGTATCCTCGAAAAATCCAACTTGGCTGATATATCCCATTCTTGTCTCGTTTATATTTAATATTTATTAGCGTAGAAAATACAAAATATAAACGCGTATAAGTCCTTTAAAAGTACTTCAAAATCAAAATCAAAATGCTTTTTTTTCAAATAAACTTTTACAAGTGCTTTTGAATCGTTAAGTGACACTACCACTGGTTCGGAATGACATTCCTACCGAGAAGAACCAGCAAGAAACTCGGCGGTTGCTCTTTAAAAAAAAATTAATTTACAATTTTATTAATTTATACATATGTAACCGCTGTCCTTAGCATTGCTGGAGCGAGTCAAATCCACGCTCTTTTGTCGTTTATGTAATCTTCAACGGTATAATAAGCTTTTTTCAGAAGCATACTTTTAATAGATTTCTTAAACTTGTGTAAAGGCAAGTTTAAGATAGGCTGTGGAATTTTGTTATAAAATAGAATGCTCATTCCCACGAACGACCTTCGGACTTTCTTGAGGCGGAGCGATGGAGTCACGAGCTTATTGCGGCCTCTAGTTTGCCTACCGTGCAGATCGCATAATTTTTTGTAATTACTTATACGCTTACATTTTTAATAGATGTCTTCATAGATAGATTTTTAATAAATAAAATATTGAGTATTTATTACTTACTTAAGTACAATTAAAGCAAATATAACTTATAGGTATGTACTTACCTATAAATTATACTTGCTAGTTACCTAATTTACAGAATACTCAACTATACAAAATACAATAAACTCAATGTATAGACAATCTACGAATCATAATTACTCTGTGAGAAACAAACTCAAAGTAACTAGAATCTAATAATTGATAAAATTATGCTCAATTGTACATCTGAGAATTTTTTAACCTAATACATTACGGGTTACTCAGGTTACCGGTTCTTCGTCCGGACGAGTTCTGATATAACCTTTTGTTTTTTTCTGTGGTAAAAAAAAGTGTTTCAATTCAGCGTTTCCACTGTTTCGTGCGGTGCGGCGGCGTGGAGCGGGTGCAAGCGAACGAGCCGTATCTCCGGCCACAACAATACCTTATCTTATCATTACCGGCCCCCATCCCGATAAATTACCATAACTGTGAAAACAGGCAAGGCGTCTATGACGCTGCGTGCGGAACTGTGATATAGAAACAAGCGAGCTGGCTTGATAACAGCATCTGATGTCGATTGGGAGAGACGTTTGGAGGGAAAGACCAATACATTTCCTACCGCAATAATTATGTTTAGTTTCATATTATCATACTAAATTGTACTAGATGACGTCCATGCCATCGTTCACGTGGATTTATAAGTTGTTAAAATTCTCAAGTGAATTTTTGATTTCTATAGTGATTGCTTATAATTTTATAAACTTCCTAATCTATTATCCGTCTCCGTGAAGACTAGCTAGGTATCTCTACATGTATATTTCGCCTAGATCAGTTCAGCTGTTTAGCCGTAAAAAGGTAACGAGACACATGTCACATTTATTATCTTACTATAATATTATAAATGCGAAAGTTTGGATGGATGTATGGATGGATGGATGTTTCTTACTCAATCACGCCCCAACAGCTTAACGGATCTGGCTGAAATTTGACATCAGGAATAGATTATAGTCTGGAATAGCACATAGGCTACTTTTTATCCCGGAAAATTAAAGAGTTCCCGCGAGTACCAAAAATCCTCAAACCACGCAGACGAAGTCGCGGGCATTCGCTAGCTCGCAATGTAACGATACTTTACGGGCTATCTTGTAGTCATTAATCTGATTAGTAAATTCTTTATGGTCGTTTTTAAATTCATTTCAAGGTGTTCTCGTAGATTTTTTAAAAAATAAATATTTCAAATAAAGAACGCAGCGACCAATGAAGTTAATCTGCATCCACCTTCAGCCCACCGCTGATTTGCATGTACCGACGCGCATTATTTACGAATGGGAGATGACGGATTTTCTTCCGTTATACCGATGGTGGGTCGCTGGAATGATTTGTTGGTGGCTTTCAAATTGTTGCCCTTTGTTATTTTGATTTTCAATTTTAATTCTTTACCATGCTTAGGTTTCGTATTAAGAATTTTGCCCATCAGGTATTATAAACCCTCCTAGCGTACATACCACATTGACAAGTTTTCAAATATGTATACCGAACAATCTACAAGCTTGATAAACAATACATTATTAAGTAAAAGTGTTTCTATATGTTTATCTGTTACCTGTACATCATTTATTAAGTAACTGCTGAATAAATCTTGATGCTTGATGAAAGTTACACAGGTATCTTGCATCCCATATAATATTTTTTTCATCCCACCATCTCGGAAAGAGTATTTTTACTCTTCGATATCTGAACGCAAAAGCCGTAATTATCCTCTAGAGGATAAAGTAAATTGAATTTAGAACATCGTGTGCACGTTAGTAAATATCACTCGTCTATGATGTTTGTGAATTCAAAACATCATTAAAACCTATTTACTTCTACCTCTATGGTGCCGAATTTCCATACAACCGTTTTTAATTTGTTAAAAACTCACACTCGTAACCTTCTTGGTGTACTTTTTAGGGTTCCGTACCAAAATGGTAAAATGGAACCCTTATGGTGCGACTTTCTCCGTCTGTCTGTCCGTCTGTCCGTCTGTCCGTCTGTCCGTCTGTCCGTCTGTCCGTCCGTCACACTCGATTATTTCAGTAACTACCGAAGCTATCGACATGAAATTTGGAATAGTTGTGTATATTAGTGGCCCAAAGACACTGGAATAAAAAAAATTTGGAAATTATTTTTGTTCTTATTTAAAAAGGGAGGAAAATCTGAGGGTTGAAATTTAAAAGTGAGATAACTGTACTGTGTGGGGTATCATATGAAAGGGTTTACTTTGTACATTCTAAAACAGATTTTTAATTATTTTTAGTTATGATAGTTTTTGATTTATCGGGGAAAATGTCAAAAAAAATACCGTTCCCCCCCCCTTATCTCCGGAGTTTACCAATCGAAAAATTTGAAATAATTATGGTCAATAGGAATTGACGTATATTTTACAGGAAAACTATAGCCAATGCTCTAACTAGCATAGTTTTTTTGATATTAACAATAAACCTCTACTAACAAAGTTAGTCTTGCGGTTCATTAACAAAGGTAATTATTTATTAATAATGGTACGGAACCCTTCGTGCGCGAGTCCGACTCGCACTTGCCCGGTTTTTTATTTAATTTGCTTTGCACGCACCATTTTCTTTCATGCCATGTCATTTCCTCGCTGAGGTGGGATGAAAAGTTACGTGTTGCACTCGAGTGAAAAGATTTTTCACCTCGTGCTCTTTTGATTCCCTTGCTGACGCTCAGGATTCTAATTTTTGAACCACTCGCTGCGCTCGTGATTCAATTTTAGAATCCTTCGCTTGCTCGGTCATCAAAATTGAGCACGCGGTTAAAAAACAACTTTTCACTCTTGTATAACAAATAACTATTATCCAAGACAAACGAAGTGTACCTACCTAGCCATGGGATGTAAAAACCTAAATCTATGCTAATGAACCTGTAACTAATTAATTTGTCTGTGGGTATACATTTATACTTAAGTTTTACAATTATTCAACTCAGTTAATTGTTGAGTTAAAGATAAAAGGACGTCAATAGGATAATAACAAAATAATCCTCAAACGGCAAAGCTGATGAAGATTAAGCTCTCGTACAGCCCCCATAGGCATTAAATAAAAATTAAATACTTTTACAAGAAACAGTTCATCATTAGGCAAGCAATATTCGCTTGTATAATGTTTTAATGCGCACTCAAAATTAAGGAGCACTGATAAAATGGGAAGCAAGTCTAAAGCGCAATACACATTGAGCCCGCCGGGCCGCCGACATATGTCGGCAACTTTTTGTCGGCGGTCTGTTGGCGGCTTCACTTATTACAAGTCGGAAAATTTGGTCGGCGGCATGTCGGCGGCTTGAGATGAGAAATTTATTTGGCAGTCAGTGATTGCCGTGTGTCGATAAAGGTTGTGTGGTTGTGTCATATAATTTTGGTGGTGTATCTTCGATAATTCAGTAAATAGAAATAATCTTAAAAATGGACGATGGCAGATCAGTTGATAGCAGCTTGTGGCATGTTTATTGCTGGATCGCTCCAAAGGGAACGAAGCTGTTGGGTTAGACCTAGTTAACTGAGTCGCAATTGTTATAGCAATCATGACAGATTAAGAGATTTGAAAGCAGATGACTTGATTGCACAAAATCCCATACATTTAGAGTCGAAACGCTTTGGTCGACTTTTATGATCTGGGTGTTTTGGATTCCACAATACCTCCTTCTCATGATAAAGATTAATTAACGTAAGACATTTTTCGTCGTCCCACTCCATGTCGTAAAAAAATACAAGCTCGTCACTACAGATCGAGCGTCGCCGGGCAACTGAGCGCAGGCGTACCCAAGCCGCCAACATGTCGGCGGGTAACACGCGCGGGCGCATGTTGCCGACATGATTCTTTTCATACAGGCCGCCGGGTTGGGTCGCCGGGCTTTGTCGGCGGCCCGGCGGGCTCAATGTGTATTGCGCTTTAAATTACTCACTTACAGAGTAGTTATCCGAAAGAGCTTTTAAATCATTCACAAAACACTAATGGACGTGGGGAGGAAGGGCGCGGGGTGGTGGAGAGCAGATGTAGTCCCAAGCGAGCAATGAAATGAAATGGAGATAGGTATAACAATATAAAGGTGTCTGAATTGCCGTGAATTGCAATTCGACATTGGGTCGTGCGAGTATAGGGGCGATTTTTGGAGAGAATAGAAAGAATAACAACCTTTGGGTACTTAAATTTGGTCTAGTTGCTTTGCTTTTCATAATACATTTGAGAATGCAACATTTTTTTTTTATTTTTTTTATCTTTATTTATTTGGGACTTTTGTCCGACATGGACACGCCAGCCCCATCGTAACCTAAATTATTATTAAAAAAAATTCTTAATCAAACTAAAATTAATATACGATTCATCAGGTATTACTCCGTATGCAGAAATATTTCGACTATAGATTTGAAAACTTCTGTCGATGGTAGGCTGAGAAGGCTTGTAAAACTACCTAAGTCATATCTATTCAAATTACATTTCTGCATAAGGAGCTCCCTCTGCGCGCTATACTTGCTACATTCAACTAGGAAGTGCTGGACATCATCTATTTTTAAACAGATATCGCAATTAGCAGAATCCACTTTTTTCATTAAAAATGCGAATTTCTTAGAAGGATAATGTCCAGAACGCAACCTATGAGCTACAACTACATATTTCCTACTTAGCCTAATATTACCAAATCAAGGGAAACGAGGAGGCTGACATTGGACAGTCTTATACCAAATTCCCTTTTCTCTACTTCTTAAATCAAAATATTCCTTAAATTAGTCACAACATTCAATTTTAAAACTATTTAAGATTTCTGTAAAATACGGTACAATTGCTAACTCGTTACCTACAGTTATTGCTAAAAATCATGTTGTTTAAGAAAAAATCCAATAATTCGTGTTACAAGATGATTATTTACAAATTAAGTATAAGTGCTCGATCGGTAACGTATCTTGGATCTTATAATTCGTTCCATTTACATGTTGAACAAACTGAAGCAGAGAGTTCCGGGGAACTGTTGCAGGAATAATAAATGTCGAGGGGTCTGTGAGGGGAGCCCAAGTGCCATTATTATCGGCGGCAATTTAATTAGATCCCCTGCGTTATTACCGCTGATTCGTTTTATAATGCCGCTCTAATAACCGTCCGACTGTAGTATTCGTGTTTGTTATAGAAAATTTAATACGACAATTCAAATTACAGTTATCGGGAACCAATTATAGTTCCATGAGTTTGCCGACACCGATAGTCACGATATGAATTACCACTAACGTCCGGCGCGGTTCTAATAATATTGTCTAACCTATAATAGACAGCACGTATAAACTTGTGTTCGAGACGTGGGATATAATCGCTGTAATGATCTGATCAAATATGATCTTCACCTATTTATTTATTTTTGAACTCACGTTCCTAGGCAGTATATTAGTAACTCAACTAGCAACTAGCCTTTTTGCAATAAGTCAGAGCGTCGATTTCTGCTTGTAACAGCATAAAATCAAAATACAAATAAGTACACAGAACACGCCAGTCTTACAGGCCATTGCCTTTAGGTTTTTTTTTCGATACGATAAATTCATACCTATAAGTAGGCATAATTTAGGGTAGTACTTACTTTTGAAAGTAAATACAGGTTTTTGCAAGTCCCCTTTCTCCTCAAAGTTCTTAAAATCTTAAAAGCTTTTTACGATCGATAGCGCTCTAATTTATGACTTTTCTACCTATGAATCAGATCCCTAGCAGCTGACCTCGTATCTAGTTAATACCAGTAGAAATCCTAGACATCAAGTATTCCAAGTACCTTAGTGCTTATTAACCGAGTAACCTAAATATTTTTAATGTAATGAGGTTATTAATAATTAGGTTTAGATAGAGGAAAGATAAGCCTTATTATAGACTCTTCCTAATTGATAAATCACACCGCCCATTAAACTCAAGTCTACTTTAAAACCCATAAAATTACTTTCTGGGCGACGGAATTTGATCACTTCACGCAATCACCCGCGCCGCCTGGCTTCCGGTTCATCGATATTCGTATCGAATCGTTGAAATTCAATAATTATCTTCAACACGACTTCATTCATGAAAAAAGGGTTACAAAAAGGTGTGAATGAAAAGAGGAAATTCGTCAGAAACGAGGAGAGCACTTTTTGTTGGGCGTGCACCCGAATGGCTGGCCGCTGTTGTAGCTTCTTAACCATTTCGTTCCGTCACCGTGGCTCTCGTAGTAGATTACGGTGGAAAAGAACAGGCGGTAATCAGTGCGCGACCAAACGGGTTGAATGGAAGTTCGATCGGTGTTCATTCATTAGAGCTTGGATTCCTTCACGCGAGGAAAGCCACTACGCCGGCTACCACGTGTCTCACTCACCAATTACGTGTTTGCTTCTATACTATGTACGACATTAAACGATGCGTTTACTATTTAATCTCCGATTCCTAAGTGCTGTATCAGTAATTTAATGGGGACCATGACTTTTAAGGGAAACGTTGACTGTAACTCATCAAACGTGATTTGCGGCTAACCAAGCGGATCCAAAATAAAATAAAAATCTAATCAGTCTTATTTCGGTCACTAACACAACAACGGGCATCTTTACAATGAACATCTCCGATCAGTGAGCAAAGCATACCAATAAGTTATTGTTATTACCACTTAAAATTAGCTAGGTAATTGATACCAAATTCTGTTGTAGATAATCTGTTTTTCACTATGTTTCTTGCTAAAAATAAAACATAAATTTTAGCTCTATTTTTATTACATAGATTCCCAACACTATTTGCTGCCGTGCATGTCTGAGGCGGAGGATCATCACAGCTAAAGAGTGAGGAGTTAATTTTAGAATTTGTTCTAGTTAGAGATATTCAACAAAATTAGCATCATTGTGTCTTTTAACACCGCGGTGCAAAGCACGTCTTTATGTGGCAGATTGTTTGTGAAGTAGCAGTTATGATCTTTGATGTGACCAGCTTTATTTTCTGCTGCTTTGATCTGTGTAAACAGGTCAAATCAAAGTGTAGGAAACGTGTTAGTAGTATTTTTATTGCCAGCAGTAATAAATTTATGGTTCGTAGTTATACCTACCTACCATGCGCCCACGCTGCCCGATCTCTAAAGTGTTCGGAACACAGTAAAATAAATATAACACAAGGACGATATTCACAGAGGTGGCTTCGATGAAGCTTTAAAAATGATATTGGAATTCAGACGCAGTTTCCTTAATGAATAGTATTGCAAGAGCTATTAAAGACCAAAAGAAGATCCGACTTCAGCTCCGCCATTTTATATTATTTTTAAACCTGTTAAATGTAGGAATTGGATCGCATAATATACATACTTAGATAGTACCATATAATTAGCTGTGACCGTGAATATAATGTAGAGTACGCAAATAACAAGCGTGGACTATAAAAATACTCCTCTATTATAATTCTATTCAAATGATCACGCGTAATAAAAATAAATAATCCCCAAACTTTGCTTGCCAATATGATTTATGAATAGATGTTTTTCCTGGTGATTATTATTTCTTAAGCTTTTGTGTGTTATAATATTCGTTGGTAACCTAAACATTTACAGCAGACATGTGTGATGTACTGATGTATCTTCTTATTATGTTGTGCAGTCTGGATAAAATTAATGTTTACTCCATGACATGATCTAAACACTGGTTGTACGCCAAACGTTACTTTGATGGCATCCTTGGCCTGATATTAATTTTATGCTCATTTTCACATCGTCCCACCATGCGCTTGCGCAGATTACTAAAATCATGTACTGTACAAAAGTTGTTATTGTAATCTAAAGTCCTGACTGACTGACTGACTGACTGACTTATATATCAACGCATAGCCTAAACCGCTGGTCTTAGAGACATGAAATTTGGAGAGTGTGTTCCTTGTGAAGACTAGGTATCCACTAAGAAAGGGTTTATCGAAATTCCACCCTCAAAGGGGTAAAATAGGGGTTCAAAGTTTGTATGAAAGTCCGTCGTTTTTTAAGATATAGCCATGAAACTTAGTATATGAGGTGCGGGTTAAAAATGAAGAAATACGTATTTCACAATTTTTGAAAATTCGACCCCCAAAGGGGTGAAATAGGGGATGAAAGTTGATATGAAAGGCCTTCATTTCTCAAGATATTTTCCAGGTTATATCAACGAAACTTGGTATATTGGCTTTCGGTAAAAAATAAAGAAGTCCGTTCGTCACAGTTTTTCAAAATTTTACCCCTAAAGGGGTAAAATAGGGGTTAAAAGTTTGCATGAAAGTCCTTAATTTTTCAAGTTATAGCCATTAAAGTTGGTATTTGGGCTTCTGGTTTAAAATAAAGAAATACGTGTTTCACTGTTTGTGAAAAAGTTATCCCCAATGATATTAAATAGAGAGTTTGTCCTTCAATCACGCCGCAACAGAATAACAGTTCGACGTGATTTTTTGCATGGGTAAAGATGAGCACCTGGAGAGTGACATATTTATTTAATCCCGGAAAATTAAGGAGTGCCTGTGGGAATTAAAAAACTTAAGCCACGCGAACGAAGTCGCGGGCGTCCGCTAGTTAAAGATAATTAAAGTAATACCCAAATAAACATCAACCTTATAGGTCATCAATAAATTCATACGTGTTATTTCTATTACTAAGAAATAGCAGCGTTACTATACTAGATAATAAAGTTCTTAATATTGTTGCATAAAGTTCTTAATATTGAGTGTATAATTTTGGACAGTTATTGACATGTTTAGATACTTTTCCATATTATAATACTCTGCTTTTATGTATTCTGTGACTTAGTTTTAGAATCAGAAAAGTATAGCATCCCTAATTAAGTATATTGAATTTCTTAACGTTATAAATATAATCGTTATTATAGATAAACTAAGTAAACAGCTCAAAGGGGTTTCAATCGTTTGGGACATTTTTTTGTCATCTATTGTCCCTTATTCTGAAGAATCATACTTTTTATTAAAACCCCAAGTCGGGTTACATTATGACAAACATTCCCGCGTCTCTCGTCTCGTTCAGGGGGAAGAGGGGGAGAGGGGGATGGAATGCGGCCTACCTGCGCGGGACCACCGCTAATCAATTTAGCTTTATTATTGTACTATAACGCTTGATTACAATTTCTAGCATATATTTGTTCTGCTCTCGAATGTTTGAGTGGATTAGATCTAGAACGAGCGGATTATCAGTTTTAGTAATGTTATTAGTGGTCGTCATAGAAATAATTATGAGTTACACGAGTGTTGAATGTTGATTGATGATAGTGGATGATGATGCATCACATGCGAATTCTTTGTTTATCTTTTTGACACACGTTCGTTAAACGTCCAGTGGTTTTTAATTTCTAGTACTTAACATAGTTTTGTAATTTGTTGTAAGATAACAACTTAATAATTAAACTTAACAATTATTAAGTTTAATTAACAAGCTGTGGCTTATAGTCGATAGGTTTATCTGTGTTTTGTTAAGACATTCGTATTAATATGTTATGTAACGTGTATTGAATTATGCATTTTTTGAATTGAATGATTGAATTTGTCTAGAACTTCAATATTATTGTGTCTACTGTTGTATTGTGTTGTTGTTTTGTATGTGTTGTTGTGTTGTACTATCTTCTTATCTTGTTATCTGCATTCAAATACCGTCCTACAGCTGGTGTGGAAATAATTATTACATTTCTATGAGTAAAGAATGTCTTAAAATTCCATTTGATTATATGTATATATTTACCAATAAAAATACGTCATTTCGAATAGAAAATCTCCAACTCAATTTTAATGCGATGTTAATCTGACAGCCAAATAAATTATTACTGTGTGTAGTTTAATTGGGGTGACGAACGGAATCGGGTCAGAGAGCTTGTCACCAACACCACCTGGCATGTGCCCGTCACTATCTATCCCGTCGCTATCAGGATTTATCTAGTTTCTTGCTCAAGTGCTTTTTTTTCTTGTAGTTTTAATAATTAGTTGCTAATATAATATCTACCGTTCTATTTTGAAAGTTAAAAAGTATGACTGTCTTTGACTTTGAAATTCACAATCAGGTCAGTTTAAATCTACGCATAAGAGTAAGACCGACACTTGAAAACTTGTTCTTAGCTGATGTCGGTTACTGTTATAACGAAATCTCAGTACGGGTAAGAGCGTTAAATATCTAGGTGTTTTAATAGAGGTACAAGCTAATATTATAGGACCACCCATTGAACTCCTTCATCCGAGGACCGTGTCCATCAACGTCACTATGTATTCGTAGAACAAAAAATAGCCGTCAGTCGTGTGTCTGTCCGTGGTTTGTCCATTACCCCGTGTCTCAATAGGTATTATTGTTTTTTAACTGAATGACAGTCCACAACTCATTTAAGACTTGTTTTAGAAGTTACACAAGTTTTAGAAGTCCAATAAAAGTATGGTCCTGAAATAAAGCTTACGCTTTTGAAGATTATGTAAATGATAAAAGTGCGTGAATTTGTCTCCCTCCAGCAATGCATGGGGCTGCATCTAAATATCTACGCTTTCTGGGGCTGATTCTGTAGTGCACAATCTCTAAACTAAACTAAAATGACAGCAAAAATATTGCTAACCCTTTCGTAATACTCCATGCGGAAAGGGACACAACTAGATTTAAAGCTGTGATTTTAGTTTAGAGTTTGTGTTATACAGAATTGGCAACATTGTTATTATAATGATATAGTTTTTGAATGTCAAAAATTCAAAAAACTATTATTAAAAACTAGAGATGTACCTAATAATTGTAATAAGTTAATTAATACTAGATCTAAGAGAGTTCCAAACGCGCCCTCATCTCATAAGTAGTCCCCAACAAACTCTACGTAGGTAAACTAGTATTATTTGTTAGACTCTGTGCAGCTTTTCACATTATTATATTTAGATTTAGCCACTTTATTTTTAAACATTTAGATTTGGATAGCGGTCACTAATGAAGGTCGCGTATTACATTCGAGTAATTTTATGTCAAACCATATAATTAGCTTTCTCCGAGTGGTCATGAGTGAGGAAAGTGAGGTTGATGACAGTCAACCTCGTTTTCACTAACTATACTATAGTATTGTATAACTTTATCAACTACTAGCTATTGCCCGCAACTTCGCTCACGATAAGAATGATTTTCACTACTTCTATAATACTAATAATTTAAATGCGAAAGTTTGGATGGATGGATAGATGTTTCTTACTCAATCACGCCAGAACGGCTGATCTGGAATCTGGATAAAATTTGGCACAGAGATCGATTATAGTCTGGAATAGACTACTTTTTACCCTGAAAAATAAGGCGCTGTGAGCTCACGAGATGAAAAACACAGGCGCGGGGGGGTGAAATCGAGCAAGCTTATGTCGCAAATAATGCATGAAATCATTTGTAAATAAAAAATATTAACTTTTCAATACAAATGAATCCGACAATGTGTTTGATATAGAAATATGAATTTTATCTTATATTTCTAGAGCTAATTATTGGTTTCAATAAGGAGAAAAATTATTGCTTTAAAAGGTAAATTTAGAGGTATGTTTAAAATAAATTTCAATGCAGAGATTTTTTTAAAATTGTGTTTTGAGATGCGTCAATCAATGGCTGCTTAAAGGTGTTAAAAACAGCAAATTATTTTTACAAGCATACATTATGTCACTGTTTGATGGATACACTGCTTTTAAAAACCCTCTTTTACGCTACACAGGGTCTTAAAGAGTTTCCGCGAGAACCAAAAAAACCTCAGTCCACGCGGACGAAGTCGCTGGCATCAGCTAGTATATTAGGTATAATATGTATCTTCAATACGGCCTCATCGGACGTAGTTACTAGCAAGTACCTAGTGTGTACGTGAGTGCCTCACACGAAGACCTTCAGAAATTCCATCCGAGCGACACCGGGGCGGGCCAGCTAGTTGGAGAGATGTGACCAATTCTGCGATCAAACGATGTCACAGTTTAGGTTTCGTTTGAAATTTTCTCTCACAAGTATCTTTTTATTTACAAGCTTATTTACAAGTTTCACCCTAATTATTTCTTGCATGTATCTATCTAATTGTTCGCAATAAAAATAAAGTTGCCCGACCAATTACAGGCGTATTTTTGCTGTAGTAACTAGGTAGGTGGGTGCCCGCCTAGGTGCGCGCTACAAGGCTGTGGCGCTACTCATTAGCCCTCATTGTAACGTTGAAAAAGAACAAGAAAGATAAAGGAGCGTTTCCACTGAAGCGGAGATAAGCAAAGAAGAAACGCCTATGCTTTGTTGCAAGCTCTCTTCAGCTAGTTGAGTAGTTAGCACGCAATTTAAACCTTTTTTATATTTTTTAATTATAACCTTAAAGCTTTTTCGCAGTGCTACCCACCAAAACTGTATAATTTTTTATAATACTACTTAATATTATAAATGCAAAAGTGTGTTTGTTTGTTGGTTTGTCCTTCAATCACGCCGCAACGGAGCAACGGATTGACGTGATTTTTGGCATGGGTATAGTTGAGGACCTGGAGAGTGACAACGGATACCTTTTATTGCGGAAAATTAAGGAGTTCCCCTGGGAATTAAAAACTTACGTCAGGTAGAGCGAAGTAAGTAGGTAAGATAGTTACTAGTAGAGGGGAAGGTGATGCTCACAATCACACAGTCGATGGAATAATACCATTCCTCCGCGTTTTGAGCTTCTCGGCTTCTGAGCTTATTTTACAGCTCCGCTAGCCTCCGCCTCAGTGGAATCGCTTCCTCCAAACGCGAATATGTCGACAAGGATCCACGTGTAGCAATTATTATCCTGAATAATGCTTAATGAGAATTGTTTTGTCAGACCAGCAAAACACGGGCTGGGTAAACTCATAATTAGTTTAAAAACAAAGGTACTTGATAAGTGAAATGACACGCGGTGCCTACGGCTAGGAATAATGAACCTTTTATGATCTGCCTGGACGGTTTTTTTTTCATTTAAGAGGCATTATTGTTGTTTTTGGCTAAATACAGCATCGTGTTCTTCCTTTACTTCTTTACTGTACTCTATTTTTTTTAAAGCCTGCAGAAATTTTTCAATATTTGTAGCATGCTACATGGATAATTTTCGAGCATTGTTATGTCAAATACCTAGATATAACGCGTGTACAACTTCGAATAGGTAATACACTAAAAACTTATAGGAAGTACAGTACACTTACTTAAGAATGCTCTAAGAAACAAGCACCTATCCACCATATATATATACGATAGACGTATAGCACCATTATATCCATGTGAGAGTCCAGCTTAATATTTTGCTTGTTCATAGCTTATCTTAACTTTTTATCAACGAAAGTAGAGGTACTTACTTACTTAATTAAATATTGAAATATTGTCAAATAGCAGAAAATATTTATGTGAGTAAAACTTGCCTACTTGTTTTTTTTTCATAGAGACAGATGACCGTCGATCATGCGGATGAGTGTAATTCCTCTCGTATATCGACCAAAATAATATTGATTTATGTTAATATTGTTAACAAATGGAAGTTCCAGACCTATAGATACTCCAATAACTTTCTCATACCTATACTTACCGTGTAGTAAGGAAAGCGCGTTAGTACACTCTCGCGTCATTTATTCCTACAAGAATCGCGTCATTTATTCCGCTATTCCTGCAGGATCTGAAAGATATACCTTCAGATCCTGCAGGAATAGCGGATGACTGAAATACCAATGACGACGTCCAATTTCTGTCTTTTGATAAACACCTACTTAGCGTGAGCGTAAAGTACACACATGAATTAATTTTTGAAAAATGAAAATGATAGTAAAATTATCGTTAAAAATATGCGTCGTTTCCCAATTTTATCGGGAACCCTAAAGTCGTCGCTCTTCCTCCTCGACATTCCAATATAGGTAAAAGGTACTTGTAGAGATCGTCTAGAATCTAAAAAAATATTTATATTTTTTTAGATTAGGCGATCTCTACAAGTAGGTACACAGAACATACTTTTCATGTAACTTCTGTACTTAAGTATATATTTATTATTTTTGCTAATAGTATTTAAAATATTATGCAGCCGTTGTTTAATAAGTACGATAGTTTAAAGACGGTAGGATAGGACCGGCAGCCCTAACAACACTAGTATGTAAGTAGATTAACTATAGGTAGAAGTACCTACCTACCATCTTACCCACTTAGTGGCTCAATTGCTGACAATTATGGGTATTATACATGTAAATGCAAAAAATTGAACTTATCCGCAGATTTAAGATATACTGGCGAGTGGCGACCCTATTTGAATAATCGTATTCCAAATACTGATATCATGTATGTACTTTCAAAGTACATACACAAAGTACTACTTTCGACAGACTACAAGTAATAGTGATGTTATCGTCAGAGATATTTTTTATCAGTGGAAACCTTGATTTATGTTCAGTAAAGCTATCATATTGTCGTTTTTATTGTGTTTTAACACGCAATAAAAATAACTTTAAAATATAATATCTTTATTGAGGCAGCTTATGTCACGTGATTTGTCATTATTTTTGTTATTAAGTCGTATGTAAATATTAAGTAAGTTTTTCAAATTACTTACTACGTAAGCAAAATCATCAATTCCAGTAAGATACAGAGTGTTAAGATTTATTTTAAACGTAGATATAAAACAATACTTAAATGAAATATTTACGTGCGAGTAATTTTATAAAAAACACTTGTTTTGGGAAAGTACATTTCACGGAAAAAAATAATATCATCCAAAATATTTTTGCCCACTTTTTATTAAGTTTGTTTACCCGAAACGTAATGAATTTGGTATTTTAGAGATGTTTCACTATATTGATAAATCCCTATTGAAATGCGATTCATTTAATAAGTATTTAAACTGTAAGTATTAATAAATCTACGTTATTAATAATTTTAAATGAATCGCCATAATTAATGTTCTCTGAGCGAGACGGGATGGCCAGCGGCTAAAGAATATAAGCTCAATTATAATAGATGTAGCTAATTTCAATCAAATAATACAACTAATTACCAGACCTCGGATCGCTTTGTAATGGCCGCTCGACAAATGACTCAATCGGCGATTTTAATAGGTTCGTAGGCTGAGGGTTTAGTATAAAGGCTTGGCTAGATATAACGCGTGATGGGAGCATACCTATATTAAACGTTATACCTATATATTATATAAACTATTTAGTTGATAGATGATTCCTGCGCATGGAGTTACGTCCATGTTCCCGCGATTTCGTCCGCGTCTTGACAAATCTCGTAGGAACAATGATTTTCCGGAACCTATGTTTGGTGACCTATGTTTTTTCCGAGGTGCAACCTTACTTCACTTTAAAAAGTGGACGTTTTAACCAATTTTTTTTTAAAGAATTGATTATAAAAACAGCTTTGTCAAAAAATTACTGTGGCATTTTACAAAGAAATTTTATGTAAAGATCTTGAAGCCTCTATCAGCCTTATGGATATAGCGCACAAAATAATAGGTAATACGAGTAACTATATGCTGTTCCGTTATCATTGTTTCTGGCGTCCGGCTGAGTTCGCTTCAGTTGAACTTTATATCTGCCCAGACCCTTAATAAGTTCGTACTCGTAGGCTGAAGGATATATAATATTATGTACGTCCGTCGGCATATTAGATGTCGGTAAAAAGTGACATAAAAGAAAAGAAACTTATTAAATAACCTGTTGGTAACTTATGAACGTATAGGTAACAAAATTGGCGTGTTCAGATATTTTAGAAACAAGAAGATAATGAATATAATAAAAGGAGCGCTAGTGAGTAAATAAGTACTAAATTACAAATATAATATTAATCTAATGATTTATTCTTGTTCCAAGAAATCTACATCAAACGGATTCTTTTTTTTGCTCTTTTCGAATACTTACTTAATTAAACGTAGATATTCCACGAACATATTGTAATAATACACTACGGTCATAAATTTGATGGAAATACCAAGAAACTTAGAAAAAAAAGAAAAAGTCTTGTATTTTTTTATTTGAAACTGTAAAATATGTTGTTATGAGGATTTTAAAATGATCTAGATAAATAAAAGTATAAGTAGATATATTACATCTAGATAACTTCTTACTTAATAGGTATGACATGATCGATACCCATAAATAATATGTAAAGATGATGATGACGTGAATTACTAAATGGTTTTATAGTGCAATAATTGAGTATCCCCTCTTATATAGAATTTGACATTTGTAATTGTAATTAAGTTCTATTATCATATTATCATTGATTATTTTATATTATTTTCTTTCGGTTTTTAATTGTAATTTTATATGACCTTTTATTAATTTAATTTACTAAATTTCTCTTTTTAATTTTGATGATTTATACCAAATATTCATACACCATTAATTGGTAGAATGTATAAGGCTCCCAAACTGTAACCATGACAACTGTATATCACCTACATTCTCATGAATAAATTATTATTTATTTATTTATTTATAAAAAAAGTCGTCTTTATAAATTAAAACCGTTGGCCACTCTATTTGTGGTTGACACTGCACGAGCGTTTCACGGTTGTACCTATATCATTTACCGTTTTTTAATAACTGTACATATTGTGAATAAAAAGTGGGCAAAAATATTTTGGATGATATTATTTTTTTCCGTGAAATGCACTTTCCCAAAACAAGTGTTTTTCATAAAATTACTCGCACGTAAATATTAAATATAAGTATTGTTTTATATCTACGTTTAAAATAAATCTTAATATTCTGTATATTACTGGAATTGATGATTTTGCTTACGTAGTAAGTAATTTGAAAAACTTACTTAATATTTACTTAAGACTTAATAACAAAAATAATGACAAATCACGTGACATAAGCTGCCTCAATAAAGATATTATATTTTAAAGTTATTTTTATTGCGTGTTAAAACACAATTACTGTTAATATCAAAAAATTACGTTTGTTGTATGGGAGCCCCCCTTTAATATTTACTTTATTAATATTTAATTATTTATTTTGAAAGGTAATATACAAGTTAATATTCTGTGAAAATTTGAACCGTCTACCTGTTACCGTTTTTAATATTGAGCAAAAAAATACGAAAAAAACACGTATATTGTATGGGGACCCCCCTTAATATATATATTTTTTTAATTTTTAGTATTTGTTGTTATAGCGGCAACGGAAATACATCATTTGTGACAATTTCAGCTTTCTAGCTATCACGGTCTATGAGATACAGCCTGGAGACAGACAGACAGACAGACAGACAGACAGACAGACAGACAGACAGACAGACAGACAGCGGAGTCTTAGTAATAGGGTCCCGTTTTTACCCTTTGGGTACGGAACCCTAATAAAAACGACAATATGATAGCTTTACTGAACATAAATCAAGGTTTCCACTGATAAAAAATATCTCTGACGATAACATCACTATTACTTGTAGTCTGTCGAAAGTAGTACTTTGTGTATGTACTTTCAAAGTACATACATCATATCAGTATTTGGAATACGATTATTCAAATAGGGTCGCCAGTATATCTTAAATCTTCGGATGAGTTAGATTTTTCAATGTAAATGACCTTTAGTAAATAATAAAACATGACAAATGATAGATTTACTGAACATAAATCATTGCTATTTATTGATAAAATATTAACTTCGACGATAACACGGCTATTGCTTGTATCTGATGGAAAGTGCATAATATTATAGTACCTACATAAAGACTGTAGGGTCGGCAATAAGTAGCTTAATTAAATCTTAAATGGTACTTTAACCTAAAAGCTTACTAAATGAAAACTAATTTTGTTTCAAATCGTTAAGTATTAAGAAATATATCAAGGAAATTTTTATCTCGACTAGGTATAACTAAAGTATAAACAAAATAATATATAAACATTTATAAAACAAGCTTTTTCGAACGCTATATTGAATTTAATGTGCTGTGTGTGCGAAAAATATGACGTCACACGTCATATTTTTCGTTTTTTCTCAGCAAATTATTTTAACTAGTCCACCATCTTTGGGAGTCCGCCATATATTGGATTTAGAATGACCTCAATTAGATAACCATGTATAGTCATCCAAACTAAACGTGAAGCTAAATAAAAGCTTATACTTGTAAGATCTAGTTTTTCACTATATGTCAGTCTCTATATCTCTCATACCGATAGATACAATACTTAAATTACATTTTAACCCGGAAAAGTAAGCAGTTCATACAGGCTTTAATAAACAAGGGCATGTTGCGCGCCTACATTCATGGGCAAAATCTAGGCGAACCAGTATAGAAGTCGTTTCGTATAAGAAACGTATTTTCAAAGCTACTTCAAAACAACTTGCCTGGATTTTGAATACGAAATGTTACAAGTTGACAGCCCTGTAAACAGGTTATAAATTACCATGACATTGGCGTATTGACCTGCGCCGGCGCATGTAAAAGATTCCATGCGCCATAGAGACGTTATATAAAATTGGTAGTGGACAACATATAATAATAAACATAAGATTAAATCTGCAATATTGTGAGCTATGAATTATTTATTACATACCACTAGGCACTAAGGTATTTTAATTAATTAGTAGGGACTATTGTAATACCGTTCTAAATAAAGATAGAAAATTCGGGTCTACGATTACGTGAAAGACGTCTGCCAATCCCCACTTGGCCAGCGTGGCGGACTACGGCCAAATCCTTCTCATTCTGGAGGAGACTCGTGTTCAGTAATATAAGTGATACGTGAATAAAGCTCACAGAAATTTACCAATTTTCGAGACCAAGTTTGTCTGGGGAGCTAAAATTTTATTATTTTTATCGCCAGCTTACCAAAGACAAATAATAATATTATGGTTGCAAGACTAAGTAGAAGAAGTCCAAGCCTTTTGAATTGTTATAGGCTAGCTATTATGCGTGAGAAACTTGCCTCTCTAGCAGCCACAGTGTCTAAAGAAGAAGCTTAATATGCTCCTAAGAAGTTGTGATAACTCTAGTAAGTAACTCAAATGTTTCCGTTCGGATGTCCAAGCCACCATCGGGCGCCTCGATGAAAGGCGAAGCTTATCATGATGCAGAAAATCTATGCTGGAAGCAATCTCTCAGACTGTAGTAGCCAATCAACGTCCAGCTTAACTGACAAACTTTATCACAAACATGGCATCACAAGGACGAAGATGATAAAGGCCACTTATAGAGAAACATCTTTAAAAGTGTCGTAACAAATTGAAACACGTGCCTCTTGTTATTCTATCGATAAAATCGCAAGACAATGGACCATTCTTTTCTCTAATTATTATTATTATTTATTTGTACCTACGTGTATTTTACCTGATTGTGCAAAGTGCGTTGACTGGGAACAATAGGTACTGCCTTATCGCTGTTGGCCCATCAGCAATCACAATTGCGTGATGTCATTCTTTACCACTGAGAAGGTATGAACACCGAAAATTTTGTTCATAAATATTAAACGAATTAATTAATTTCTAAAAGATAAGTACTTAATTTGAAATATGTTAATATCAAACTAATATTATAAATGCGAAAGTGTGTTTGTTTGTTGGTTTATTGGTTTGTTGGTTTGTCCTTCAATCACGCCGAAACGAAGCAACGGATTGACGTGATTTTTGGCATGGGTATAGTTGAGGACCTGGAGAGTGACATAGGCTACTTTTTCGGAAGCCGCGGGCATCAGCTAATAAGTGATATTACTTAGAACTGTATTAATGTTGGCAAATAAATCCTATAAAAACATACCTTAGACTAGAGCTATCATGATTCATGATATCATCGTATATGTACAATGTACATATATTAGTATACCTGTATATTAATGTGCTTTACACGTTTCCCAGCAAATTCACTCAAAGGTTTGCGCAGATTTCGTCTAAAAACCTCGCAACACAAAAGAAAAGATCTCCGGAATCCTGTGGCATTAAGTCAATCTGCCCCTCAGAGCCGAGGCTCACGTACCTTGGAAACGTTCGAAAATTACATACCGTCGGTCTATCACGGACACTTAATATATTTGTCGGACGCACCGTGCCCAGTCCGGCATGACGAGTCGCTCCGCTGGACACGATGTTTTAGGTGTTTTATTATTTCACTTTGATATGGATATGGTATGTTTTTAAAACTACAGCTATTTCGTACGACAGGAGTTCTTTTTTGGCTGTAATCAGACCTGCTTGCAAGTGGTGATGCAGCCTTTAAGGTGAAGCGCGCTTCTCTCGAAAATGCCTACGAATTTGAAAGATGTAGAACTAAACGTAGAGCTTGAACATGAACTTAAAATCTGACTCACCTTTTGATATACATACCTCTATTTTTATGTCTAGATTATTTTAGAGATCCATATTGACTAATAAACATAGCTGTGCAATTAATTAATATGGATTACGAAGCAGTACTTAGTAACATAATATACTTTAAGACCAAATTAACAATGGCGTAAAACGTTTATATAGCGGTTTAGGCCAGTTAGATATCAGAACCCAGTAAACGAATTAAACCGTTTCCAAGCTCAACTATTAATCATTACTATTAATTAATTAGCTAGTAAAATGTAATGAACGAGAGGTCCGCACACCGAATAGAATATTTAATTTAGAACAAAGTCACAAATTGCGTTAGGTACGAGTACCAAACTAGATTGGTTTTCATAGCTCCGCGTGGCACGGTCGGCCGCCTCTAATTACGGTCCGGCGAGAGCGCGATCTGGTACATTGTATATGCATTTGTATGGTCATTACACGTGTTTTTCGTCACGACACACCTGTTCGACAGTGACAAATCCTGGCCCATTAGTGTCGAGCAAAACGGGCCACTTAGCATGCGTGACGCGTGCGACTTGCCCCGTAAAATTTTATTTGAGGTTAATGAAATGTGTAGACGATTATTTGCACGGAGTTTGCGAAGGCGGAAGAACTTTAGTCTGCTTACAATCTACGTTAACCTGTTTTGTATAAAACAGACTAGTGTTGCCTTATTTTCAACCGACTTCAAAAAAAGGAGGAAGTTCTCAATTCGACTGTATTTTTTTTTAAATGTTTGTTACCTCAGAACTTATGACTGGGTAGACCGATTTGGATGATTCTTTTTTATTTGAAAGGGCATACTTCCCAAGTGGTCCCATATAATTTTTATCGAAATCGGTCGAGCGGTTTTTAAAATATCAACAATAAAATAAGTACTTTGTATAGCGTGTGCTTGTTGTTGTAAAGTTGGCGCGGGAGTTTGAAGTCGGTTGTTTAAAAATAATTTTTTATATTAAATTATTTCCACTACAAGTCAGATCTTGACTGCAGTCTCACCTGGTGGCAAGTGGTAGCGGGTGTGACGACAGGGTGGTAACTTGTCTCGGCTGAAGTCTCCCACCCGGCAATAATGGCCAAAAAAAGCTAAACTATACTCTCTGATAAGGTAGCACCGGTCTTGGCGGCTGAAAACGCACTGTGATCATCATAATATATTTTCGTCTTTCAAAATTATTAAATACTAGCTGTTGCCCGCGACTTCGACTGCGTGGATTAAGTTTTTTTATTCCCGCGGGAACCCCTTAATTTTCCGGGATGAAGCCTATGCCACTCTCCAGGTTCTTACCTTTATCCATGCCAAAAATCACGTCGATCCGTTGCTCCTTTGCGGCGTGATTGAAGGACAAACCAACAAATAAACACACTTTCGCGTTTAAAATATTACTTAGTATGATAAGTAATTATGCCGAGATAAAATCTTATCTATGTGTGCAAAATGAACAAATAAGATTACTATATTCAAAGCGGCACCACATCCTCTGAAATCCGTCATTTTCTCGTAACTAAACTAAATTAAATTACCTATCTCTGGTTCACTGCGAAGTTTTTCAGTGGCATGAACGAACAACCTAGTTCTTGATTAATGTCTACGAATTTCAGGTTTTAATCATATTGGAAAAATTGAAAAGCAATAATCATCATATTATTTTAAGTTTTTCTGGGTGTAACTTTTACAGCAATACATTATTGAGGTACCTATTTTATTTAACGTTGATTTTTAATTAAACGCCCGCTAATTTTGTAAATCGAATCATAATAAAAGAAACCTAGTTGTTAGCACCTTACTGTTACTAAAAGAATAATACAGCGTATCATTTGTATTTTCATTAACGTTTTTGCATATTATATTCAAAGAGGCTCAAAACTCAAACAGAATGGTTGTTTTGAGGTCACGTTCCATGAATAATGCGCCCGCGCCATTAGCGGTCATTATATGCAAATAATATTGAACATTAACAAGTACTGTAAGTACTTAACTACCTACCTACTCATTAAACAATATTTTTATACATTCGACCAGAGAACTGATACAAGAAAATTGTACTAGAGCTTATTTCGTGACTTGAATTATATTATATTTTTGAAATATCTAAAGTTACATGTCTTTAAATATTTTCATGAAGTCATACTTAATAGTTATCTACATTTTGTAATACTTTTACTAAATCATGAGCTAGGTAAACGTTAATTAAAATTAAAAATACACTATATATAATTATTTAATCAAAAAAATAATACATACTTTGGTTCCAAGGTTTGATCAGTTTTATTATTCATACAAAGGAATTGGTCCATTTCAGTGTAATACACGTGAGATAACCAAACGAAAAATTCGAAGAGAATAAAATCTCGCGCAAAAGTTATGACGCATACTTTTTATACGACTGCCTGAAAAAAGGAGTATATTGTTTTCAGGGTTCATGTATGTATGTATGTAAGTATGTATGTATGTATGTATGTGAGTTTGTATATTCCACCATAACTTCTATACGCCTGAACCGATTTCGATAAATGAGGTATCGTTAGAATCCCTAGCTTATCATTTATATAATAGTCAAATTAAAAAAAAAAATTATGGGGTGACCATGGTCACGCATTAAAGACTAAAGTTGAATTTTTTTTCGAAAATAAGATTAACTATACACATAATCATCATCTAGAAGATTCCAAAAATATATAACACTATACTTCAATGTGAATAAGATCGTTACGTATAGTAGATAGTTACGGGCTACGGCAGAGCAGTCGTATTTTTTTTAATAATTTTATTTATATTCACTTGTTACAAAGTTAATTTCAACTTTGCATTTTTACAGTTACAGATGATTTCTGAGAATGGGAATGAAATTTTAAATCTCCTCCGATTGGACAAAATTAATCAACGTTGCGGATCGTCAGTGAAATGGATGTTTTATGTTCGGCGGGAGTGGGCCCCGATTGACCGCAGTTTTTTAATTAGTGTGGTTGTGAGGAAACCAAATTAGTTTAATGGTGTTTCACACCATCTGGCTGATCGTTTAATTTAATTTATCTACACTGATACACTAGAATCCTGATAGCTAGTTAGTAGCTCAAATTTGAAAAATTATTCAAAAAGAGGAGGAAATTTCCCGAAGAAAACTCCTGCTTCCCGGAGCTGTAGGACCAATATTTATAATTTCCCAGAGAGTTGAAAATACGGCTAAAAACGGGGACTCTGACTATTTTTTCTTTGGTAAGCTGGCGATTTCTCGCAATAATAGGGAAGTTTAAAGATTTTTTTCTTTTTTCTATGCAGAATTTTTTTTAAATTGTGTTTCGAGATGCGTCAATTGGCTGCTTGGTCTTGAAAACAACATAATTTGTTTTTTCGAGCATACATTATGTCACCGTTGATATACTTGCACTGCTACAAAAAACTTAATTTTGCCGATTTTACGCTATGACAGACCCTAAAATCTACCACTAATAATTAATAAGTACCTATTAATTATAAAAAAAAATCCATAAAAAGAGCTTGGAAGTATTACTATTTACCCCAAATGATATTGTAATGGTTTTATAGAAAGTCTTTATCAATAAAGATTAAAGTATAATTTCTGTATTACCCCGGGGTAACAGCAAAGCGGGACAAACCGTCGCGTCGGGTCTCAGCGTTGTGGGAGAGGGTACCGGTGCAGTGTCTTCCCCCTTCCCTAATTAGGCTCACATTCTCATTCCATTTTCGCGTTTAATTTCGGCTGTTTTGCTTTAATTGCGTTCTTCGTGGGCGCTGCGTCTTAATACCTTCAAAGTAGGTGGATTTTATGTAACCTCATAATTCTTTTTTCACACTGCAGTTTGATTCAGACTTTGATCTAAATTATAAAGTTCGATCTTCAATCCTTTAGTAGATCAATAATTCCTGAACAAAGTGGATATGTCACCGTAAGATTGTAAAAACCGTAAGATTGTAATCTAACGCTTTTTTTTCGATAGATTGTAAACAGTCGAAAGATTGCGAACCGTTCAATGTTTTAAGTGTCAATTTTTGAAATATTCATTGTATTTACGTTTTCTTGTCTCTTTCTTGTAGGTTAGGTTAGGGTTCGACATAAATAATCAAGTGCCCTTAGGTTCTATAGGGTTAATAAACCTAACAGATTACAATCTACCGAAAAATAATCCGTTATATTGTAATCATTCGACAGTTTACAATTTCGCGAGTTAGATTATAATCTATCGGTTTTTACAATCTTACGGTGACAGATATATTATCAAGAATGGCTTAAGATGCCTACGTTAAATATATCAACAACAACACAATCACAATCTCTTAGTACTTACTTATTTATTACATTAATTAATTAATTAAGCTTAGGGTAAAGTAAAATCACTTTGTTATAAGCCAAATAGTTTGCCTATATTATGATTATATTGAGTTATTTATTAAATTAGATAAATAAATAAATAAATTTCTTTATTAAGGCAACAGAGGCCCATGGTTGTTAGTACAATACAATCTTAAAAACTATGTTAGTACTAGCGAATGCCCGCGACTTCGTCTGCGTGGTTTGAGGTTTTTTGGTTCCCGCGGGAACTCCTTCATTTTCCGGGATGAAAAGTAGCCTATAGTGCTATTCCAGACTATAATCTATCTCTGTGCCAAAGGAGATCGGCGAAGTGTGACCCAGCTAATTTAAAAACCATTCAGATTCAGAAATCATTTAATATTTTTTAATATATTTCAAAGTATTTTTCTGTGTAAACACCAAATTTTTAGAAGATGGGGATCAAAAATAAAAGTAATTATCAAACAATAAAAAAGTCGTTCTAATGGCAATACTGAGTAATAGATACCAGAGCATAAAAGTAGAAAGTAACGTGTCAAATGTCAATTACTTACTGTCAACACAATCAAATGTCATTCGTGGACCGTATTAGAGATGTGCCAACTCGGTAAAAACACGTTAACTCGAGTTGAAATTCAGGTAACTCGGAATTGAATTCGACTTACACAACTCGAGTTAGCATAAAGAAACTAAGTGTATTTTATTTGTTACAAAATACTTTTTTACATATTTGTACTTCAATCGAACTCTCTGTTAGGACAATTATTATTAAGTATCATTGCTGAACTTCGTAGGTAGGATTGAAATAAAAAGGTTTTTATAGTTTACCTAGATAATAATTTATACCGTTCTCATTAGGGTCATTAGGGTTAATACACAATTATTTATGGTTTTAGTCTTAGTTTAGTTATAGTAAGTACCTACTCATATTATTTATTAACAAAACTATTTAGTTAGGTTTAAAGCAGTTTTCACGAAATAATATCAGTCTAACTTTATAATGTAGGTAGGTACATTACATGTACGGTACATGCTATTAATAGTTTAATCATCACAATGAAAATATTCATAAATAACTTTGTCATCGTTGGTGTCATTCGGTCGATGCAATGGAGGAGGTACGTAGATAGAGAAAGAGATATAGACAGGGCGTCAGCGTATAGTAATTAATTAACAAATAATTAATTAAAATTAATTAAAAACGTTAATTTAGTTCAAACGCCTTTCGCCTGAAATGCTCACGCGTTAGCAAATACTACGATACTTCGTGACGTGATTGTATCGCTACTTTATATATTGCTTCTGTCGCGCGTTGTAAATGCGACTAACGCCCAAAAGTAGCGATGCATAAGCGCGTTAGGGTTAACCCCCTTTTTAAAACAGTAAGAATAGTTTAACAACCATCAATTTGTATGTCAAAATATACTTACTGGCCGCGTTACTAGTACTATAGGTTGAATGTACCCAGCAGGAAGGTAACTTGTTTTTATGTAGGTAGGAAAGCGTATTACTATTTGGTACATAGTCAGATAATGTTAATCTGCAGTGCCTGATAGATTTTTCAAAGCTATTAAATGGTCATCTGGCTTAAAAACCACGAAAGAGAAATGTAACCTCACATTTAACTATTACTACGAATATCTTTTTTCTCCCAACTTTATTTGATTGACTTTCATAAACTTTTTTGTTAGTCTGGTTTAGTATAAAAAGTATGAGAAGTTTGATGCGTGAACGTGAACCTCAAGTTTGGGTCAAACACTATATGGGAGCTCGCCGACCTCCTTTCAGACAGATCCGTTGAGCCGTTGGGGCGTGATTGAGTAACAAACATCCATCCACACATCCATACATCCACACATCCATCCATCCAAACTTTCGCATTTGTAATATTTATTTGATTGATTTGAATTTATTTCTAGGGTATTTTTTTTTACTTAAAAAAAAACTTTAAAACAAGATTCCATTTAAGTCACCGAACGAGAACTTTAATAAAATGTTGCAGAATCGGTGACTCTAATTTACCCGCTATCATCATCAGGATACTGTTAGAGCTTGAACGCAGCGTTGCCAGGAGGGATGCAGTCTTTTTTCCAATGATGGCATAGAAATCATAAGTGCGTGCCGATGCAAACATGCCTGATGCTGAGCAGAATCGCGGCAAGCCCAATATTATTATTAGTCGTGATTATGGTCATAGAAGCTAAGCGTTATATGTATTTAGCAGGGCTGCGCTAGAGGGCGCAGTGCAACGTCTTCCCGCCCAAGGCTCTAATTAGGCTAACATTCTCATTCCATTTTCGCGTTCAATTTCGCCAGCAGTTTCGCTTTAATTACGTTACTCGCGGGCGCTGCGTTGTTTTCTTAAAACTTTTTGTGTTGGGATCGATTTTACGGGACGTTTCATGAAAGTCAAGTGTACCAACAGCACATTGTTAACCTTTTACTCCTGAATAGTATTTGCATGCGTAGTTCTCTCAAGGTTCAGGATCGTCCCTTCCCTTTTGGTGATGTTTTTCCATTTTCTCTATTTAATTCGGATATTTCATGGATAGCGGTGCAGAATTGCTTTCATTGACATTATTATATTTTATGACACGTTGAAATTGTTAATAACTAATTTTTTAAATCAATATGAGCAAGCACTAACTTTTTTGTTTTGATAAAATACCTATGAACATATTTTATTACCCAAATTAACATGTATTTACTTTTTATAATACGTCATTGTCAACAACTATAGATGCAAGATGGAAAATTTTGCGGGCTATAGATGCCCGGTACCTTTTTCCACTTTTCCACTTACTTATAAAGCTGATCGCAGATTACAGCAAAAGCCGCACGCGCTGATCATATCTAATTTTCAGAAAATAATAAAAATCCGTGATCCTATTCTGTAAAAGCTTCATCATTCATTGTTACAATCTGAATTGTGATTGACTGAATTTATGACATTCTTGATTCTTGTCACTAGCCAAAGTACGAAAAAACATTACAGTCATTAGCGAAAGAGTGTTGGCAAATCTGAGGTGATAGTGATCGTTACACTGCAGCAATCATAAATACGTATTAAGGACCGCGAATACCTACTGCTAATGACGTCGAGCGCTTTTCTTTGGCGTATCGTGACAGAAACTCCACGTCATTGTCATGCAAAAAAGCATTCCTTTCGACCTTTTACAGCTATTGAACCTCTTGCAGCTGCAAGAGGTTCGAGAGCCTCGAAGTTCGCCTCTAGTGTGCGATCGTTTTAGTACATTCTCATTCCAGTTTTGCGTTCAATTTAGCCAGTTTTCACTTTAACTACATTATTCGCGGGCACTATGATGTTTTTTGTTGTTTTTAGAAGTTAAGTGCTTCTGACCGATTTCACTAGGTACCTAGGTGTGTGGTAGATGTTTTTATTAATCAGTGTGAGTCTTTATTGCATCTTTATGATTGAACTCAAACTCAAACTTTTTTATTCAAATAAACTTACTACAAGTGCTTTTGTATCGTCGCGTGAAGGTAATCTACCACCATTACGTACTAACTGTTAACTAGTGGTTGAGGTACACGTAACTATTATATTTGTCCCTTTTAAACTTAAATTAATGCCTGTCCTTACTGGCCGACTTGCACAACACTGACTAAACTAATTTAGCTAAATTTTTTGATGCTGCCACTTTTTGTCAAGTTGATTCCGGAGTTGACATGAAAAGCACGGGTACAGAAAATTTAATCTTATCAGTCTTGTGCAAGTGGGCCTTAATAGGCATGATGACAGTAACCAAGAATCAATGCAATTATGAATTTATCTAATGAAATAGGATTCATGGATTATAAAAAACGTATTTATTTTTCAATATCGAGTGAGATTGCTATTTATTTTGATAAAATAAAACTATAAAATACAGCAATCCGCCATATTGCTTAAAACACAAAGAAGCGAATGACGTCACAATTGTTTGTTTTCGAGCTCTGAAAATCACACTATTGCTTACTGCACACTGCACAGAGTACATTGGTAAAAACAATAGTGACGTCACAACGACGCCATGACACCGCCGAACGTTTTGGTGTGAACTTTAAAATTTAAATTTCAAATGCTAATTTTATCTACTAAACTTTATTTTTCTGCTGAAATAAGATATTTTTTCGAAATAGTAGATACTTCCGAACATAATCTGACCATTTTTCAAAATCAGTCATCATGCCTATTGTAATTGTTTAGGAAAATATACTAGATATCCTGTGTTAATAATTTGTCAATAATACTTACTGGACTAGTCCATCATAGTCCATTTCATAAATTTTTGGATATGGTTTTGGAAAATGGAAATTCGTAATAATAATGTATACCTTCTTACTTATGTATTGTAGTTATCTACTTGCTTATAAAATGTAAGTAAAATTAGGTTAGTTACTTACTTATTTTCCGTTAATACTTAACTAGCTGATGCCCGCGACTACGTCCGCGTGGATTGTTTTTGGTTCCCGCGGGAACTCCTTCGTTTTCCGGTATAAAACATAGCCTATGTGTTATTCCAGACTATAATCTATCTCTGTACCAAATTTCATCCAGATCCGTTCAGCCGTTCGGGCGTGATTGAGTAACAAAAATCCATACATCCATCCAAACTTTCGCATTTATAATATTGGTAAGATATTTTATGTTATGTGTAAACAGAAATCTAGCGCACGGACCTTATTAGGTTCGAGTACATAGATTGCCTTTAAACCTTATCCTATTCAGCAAAGTTCATTCCATCGTAAAAACTTGTAAACTCATCGCGTCCGTAATAAACACTGAAATGTTACATACCAGGGCTGTCAATATTTCTGAAATGTGCGTTGAATTTAATCCATGACTGTAACAAAAAAAAATATTGAGGCTAATTAAAATTAAGACTTTATCGTGTACACCGTAAAATTACCATTAAGTAACATTTAACACTTTGTAGTAAATCTCCTAAATTAACATAGAAAAACTTATTTAGATTGAGCAAGCTAAATGCTTAGTAAGAGCAGAACGAACAGTCGGGTTTTGTTTTGTTTATACAATAGATTTACGTATCTAGTTACCTACGTACCGCAATCCTGAACTTAGAGTAAGTGGCAACCCTAAATATAGCGATAAAATGTCTAACAAGATGACTTACAGTTTCGTTAAACATTCGAATGTGCAGTTCATCGTTGTAATTGAAAAAAAAAAATCACTTAACAGGTAAATAGAGGGCTGTGAGGACTGAGGAGGCTCGTTCAGGCGTTCCTCTTTGTTGTCGGGCGGTTGCTAATAAGATTTTTAAACGGCAACAAAGTATCCAATCAATGGTGCTTGAATAATGAAAACGGCACCTGCCAGGTTCCCAGGCCACCCTCGGCCTAAACACGCACCGAGTTACGCGGGAAACAACCCTTAAGTACAATTTGCAACTGTAATAATTCATGCATAAGATTCAATTTCCAGTGTCGCTTTTCACGGGACATAACAGACATAAGTTTGACTAATTATACGCATTTCGTGTTTCAAAAAATGATGTAATTTTTACGTACGGCTAGCAGCCAACAATGAACGTGTACGTGTGGTATGTGATACTTGAGAAATTACAAATTGAAACAAAAAACTGCTTTATAAAACGTTTCAGATACAATCGGAATTCCGAGCGAAGCAAAATAATTTTCTTACTAGAGTATTAAAATGAAAATGTTTTTAAAACAATCAAAATTTTTGCGGGCTCTAGATTCTAGATGATATTAAGAAATATAATTTATGAATTGGCGGTAATATAAGTAGATCAGATTCTTTAATTGACCTGAGGTGGAATCATGTAAGGATTGTCGATCGAATCGTTAAAGTTCCGATTCAAAGTAAAATAACCCATAAAAGCATTAAATTAGAGCTCAATTTCGTGTATACATTCTCATACGTTTAGGTATGTACGTTACCATAAACGTATGAGAATGGATACACGAAATTGAGCTCTAATTTCAATAAAGTTATGGTTTATTTTACTTTGAAGCCGAACTTTAACGATTTGATCGTCAATCCTTACATGATTCCACTACTGAACAGGCTTTTATAATTTTAAACATATTATTATAGAGGTCGTGTACAAATTCCACAAAATGAGTTTTTGCTTAACTAGAAAATGACCTTACTATTTCTCGAAATAAGTTAAACAATATCGCATTATTAAAAAAAAAAACAAGAAGATACGATCATTTTAAAACAAACATTAAAATAACAATGTCAAAGCTATATGCATCCACCGAACGTGAAGGTCAATGACATTAGTAGAATAGTTAATAGTTGTTGTACAATCACGTTCCATTCCAAAGTTTTTATTGTGGTTATAAATCAACCGTTAATCCGGCTAATGGACGCTTGAGAGCGATTACAATCTACGAATGTTACGTGCAACGAAACACGTGTTTGCAAAATCATCCCCGTACCTTTGTGTGCGAATTTGTAGGCTTCGATGCATTCGAGATCACGTAAAAACATCGGGATGCATCTGCGCAAAAGCAATACGTACTTTACTTCAGGCCAGGAGGGATTTTTAAAGAATAAAGCCCTATGTCGATCTGGCCATCTCCCTCAGTTTTAATATTATGAGCTTTTGGCAGTGTACAAAACTTCTGAAGGATATCAGTTTGAAAGCCAAATTAATTTTATACGTAAGGTTTAGTAAATCGTAATTGGAAACCTCGTTTTGCAACATTGCTTGGTAGGTAAATTAGTGGGAGTTCATATTTTATGCAGCACCCATTTGTGAACTGTGACGTAATTTGACGCAAATAGGGCCAGCGGATCCGCGTAGTCCGGGTGCGATTTAACGAAGTGCTTAAGGATGCACGCGACGCCTGCTCATTAGTACGCACGCAACTCGGTCATGGGGTACACTACACGCCACCTATACCGACCCTTATAGCCTTCATTAGACATAGCCGACATCGAGTAATGGCTTTCAGCACGCTCGAGTCTTGCTGAGCAACTACGGACTCGACAATATTTTCATCTGCCCACCTCACGCTATATCATTTCTGTCCGGTGATACTTTATTCGGGGCAATATACGGCAACAACTTTAGTACAACCCTTCGGACACAAAAATTAACCAAATTACATTCAGCCAAGCAAATCGCTCCAAAAGAAAGGGCTGCTGAAATAATTGTCTACTTTACTCTCGGAGAAATAGAATTACAATCTAAATTAATTACGCTTTTAAAGCGTCCGTTATTCTTAATTAGTTTCTGCACCGCAGCGGAAGCTCCCGCGCCCGCCTCGCGTTCTCTTAATGAAGGGTAGTTTCAAATCAGTACGTTTGATCAACTCCTGCAGTCTTAATTACGGCACCCGTTCCGCGCGGGACAATCCTGTTATTTATGACTACATAAGCTTGATTATTCTTTAATGAATACTTGTTTTAAAACGTTTAATTAAGTTTTATGGCGACAGGAGCGCCCAGACGACGTCCCGCTGCTCCGCCGGCCGCGAGCTAATTGGATCGGGTTGACGCACCGCATCCCGCGCCCCGCGGATACCCCCATCCCCGTCCTAATTGTATGAAATTGCTAATTGGAAAATTTTATAAAAGCGCCCGTCCATAGGCCTATGCGGTAATCAAAAAGTTGTAATATACTAAAGTTAACTCGTTACAAGAAAAATCCTTTCATATTACGAGTATATTCAATTCTCCTTCCTGGTAAAGGTTTAAATATTTCGAAATATTCACTAACCTATTACTATTCTAGCACTGCAGTACTAAACACTGCTTCTGTAACTGATATAGGGAGCGGATTTCTTTTTTGACAAATTAAAAAGTAATACATCTCGCGTTTTGTAATTTGTTAAGCCAAAGTCGTTTGTTTTTCCTGTGTCTATGTTGAGTTAAATAAACATTTATTATTTTATTTTCCGAACCGGTGGTAGAGTCTTAACATGACGTAACATAAGAGACACCTGTATGTCCTCCTACATGTTAAATAAATTGAGTATTGAGTGTTCATTTACTTTACTTTGTCCACAGGGCGTGTAATTGTGGTGGTCGGCGCGAGCGGTTCCCGCTCCAAACGTCAAGCTGGCAGCGAGCGCGCTGAGCATGAACCCGCACTACCACGGGTACGCGGAGCTGAGCTCGCCGCACCCGCCCTCGCCGGAAGCGGCCTTCGCGGCGAACGGCCACGACTACCCTCACAACAACAACAACCCAGCACTAAAGGAATGCGCAGGCTGCGGAGGCAAAATTGTAGAGAGGTTTCTACTCCACGCCCTCGACAGATACTGGCACCACGGCTGTCTGAAATGCACGTGCTGTGGACAAGCGTTAGCGGACATGGGACGCTCGTTTTACTTCAAAGGAGGGATGATCTTATGCAAAAGCGACTACACAAGGTGAGCTTATATTTTTTCACCCGAAATGACATATTTTTGGAGTTTTCTCCTTTAGAATCATTTTCATATTATATTATAAGCTCGGGGTATGAAAATTTATGAGGAGTGAAATCAAACTTTTTCCGTTACGTCATTGACTTTATGTTTCCATGACTATGTTATGTATTTTGTGGAATATAAATTATATAATTAATATAAATAATTAATAAATGTATCAAGCATGCTTTCAGTAATATAAAAATCTAGATGATGCCCGCGACTTCGTCCGCGTGGATTTGTTTTTTGATTCCCGCGGGAACTCTTCAATTTTCCGGGATAAAAAGTAGCATATGTCTTTTCCCGGTATACAACCTATCCCTGTACCAAATTTCATCAAAATCGGTTGAACAGATGGGCCGTGAAAGCGTAGCAGACAGACAGACAGACACACTTTCGCATTTATAATATTAAGTAAGGATTCGTTCATTTATCCTTATTTACTAATCTATATATTTTATAATCGTTCGTGGAGAGGTTTGTAAACTCTAGTCGTGCGTCGTTTTTTTTCCATATGTAGCCATGGATTTCTAAGCCATATATTTTAAAGATAAAAATAAAACGCTTATGTTCAGGCATTTTAATTAGTACCTGGTTAGCATTCGATCCACCTCGTCCGATCATCGCCATTGATTATCCATAAAAGGCAGAGTTTTTAGTGCATCATCTAACGATGACAATAGCGTGTCTGTCAATCGTTTCGAACACCCAAAAAAAATAACCCGAGGAAGCCCAGGGCGCATTGTTATGAAAATGCTTTGAGCCGTTGTATTTCTACCTGTGAAAGGAACAAAAAGTGCAGCTTTGCGCGGCAACCGATCGTTGGAATCTCTAAAGCCCGCTAAATTGGCATCGTTATAAAACTTAAGGACTAATTTAGTACACCGGTAACAAAGTTTTTGTTGTACTTTCGCATTAATTAATTGCAACGATGTTGTACCACCCGCATTCTTATTTTTTGATGAGACACTTTCACACAATTAAATTGAAATGCAATAAGTAATTTATTTGGGCTGATTTTCGCGAGTTTCTGTGGATGGATGTACGGTTGTACCTAATAGAAAGAGGGCCGGCGCCGCTCCGGTCTCGCACGTGGACCGCAGCTGCCTCGGGCGCCCTCGACGTTAATTAGCTAAACGCAAGGAATTCAACCCAATTAACTAAGTCCACCACCCCGCTGTGGTACACGGCTCTCGTTATAATTACACCCCGATTTTCTGTACGTGGTACCTCGTTAAGTGGTAGGTAGAAACCTACCACTTAACGAGGACCAGTACCGTGCACGGTGTACTATATTCTATACTTTATAGATATGTTTAAATAAGTCACCGGTCTTACGCTCACTAATCTATTATATCTAATATATCTATTATTATCTATAAATATTTGGCGTATCCGCTTCATAATTTCGAGCCCCCTCTATTTGCCATTCATAAAGGAAATATAAATTCGTTTTACACTGATTTCCCTTGTTTACCGGCGGTTGGGAACCAAACTAGGAGCGAAGAGTGGGCCGACCGCGGCGCGGGTCGTGCGTCGTAGATTCGATAAAGCTCGTCTCACAGTTGACAGAGACGGTGCGGCCTAACGAGCGGCGGGGCGCGGGGCTCGGGGGGATGAAGGGGGATGAAGAAGTGCGGTTCCGTGCATGTCTCTGCTGATTGACCCGCGTCACTCGGCAAACAACAACTAACGAGTCTGCCCCTGCGCCTCCAGGTACGGTAATTTGCTCGAATCCCTCCCGCAGCCGCTTCTCGACTAGGTACTCGAGGTCGTCGTACACCACATGCAAGTGCTACCATTTGCACATTTTTAACTGCTGTTTTAATGCAGTTATCGAAAAGGAACACAAAACAAGCTTAAACTGAAATCAGGCGGTAACTTTGATCAAATGATGATAGATTCTCGATACTCTATATATATGCATCTATCCAGATCCGCCCCTATGTGCAGAATAGCTATCACGTATAATAATTTGATCAAAGATGCTGGTATAGATATTTTTCAACATTCCGCAGCGCGTTTCAAGAGAGAGGATAAAAATCTTTTAAAAGTAGGTACTGCATGATATGATATTTTCTTTTCTTTTTGTGTATTTTTTGTTTGTAATTATAATTCTTTTTTTTTAATTTCAAAACTAACGTAAGATTTAAGTTATAGGTATACTAACAAAGAATGTCTTCTTATACAGTGCATGTTGAGTTAGCCTATAAGTGGAGTATACATCATTGCATAAGAATATTTAAGTGTGTATATTTATTAAGATTGTTGTATACACGTTGGCTTCCTAATAAATAAATAAATAAATGAGTAAAATTGTGGGCATGACTCAAATATTTTAGCCGGATACACACTTGTTACATTCTAGTGGCTACTCTACCCCGCCGCGAACGCTAAACAAACGAGACTGGATCTCCTGTTGATTGTTAAGTGTATCTGGTCATAGTTAAAAACAAGTAGCTTAGCCCGAAGAAGCGAAGTATTTATGCATTTTTAGGTGAAAGCATATACCTATCTACCTATGTAGCCTATGTAACTAACAACGGTGACGATTTTTCTCGGAGAACGCTGTAGAAGTTCTGCTTCAATACTTTGATAAATACTTTGACTCAAGACGGCACTTGTTCCGGCACAATCTAGTTATAATGAAATTAGATTAAATAAGTTTTCCAAACATAATTACTATATTATAAAATTTAGGAATTCAAAAACAAATACTTAAAGTAAATGGAGACAGTAAAATGAGACCCAAATTAGACCTTAACTACTTTTAAGGAATGCCTAAAAATACATTACTTGCATTTAAAAAAAACAACTGTGCGTATCCTTGGGCCACATTAGTGGTCCGCGCAGCCAAGCAACATACTAGTATATTATGTACCTATACTTACCATATGTGATTCGCGCCAACCCCGTGCAAGTCTGCTCTGATTGAGATTCCTTAACAAAATTAACGCTCAGTCTCGTAAACAAAATGGCGCGTTTATCCACCGCCTTTTGTTCACGATATGATGAATTGCGGTCTCGCACCACAAAGACGATGATGATGTTTCACGTTGATTACTGTTTACGCGCGAAATTAGTCGCGGAGTTGTTATCTCTATTCTCTAATACGCGAGATAAACACAAAAGCTAACGTAAACAGCTCAATTAATATAATTTTATAATGATTTATAGCACCTTTAGTCTACGTGGATGAACAATTCTCAGCTATACCTACTGTGTCTTCCATCTTCCTAACTCGATGGTATGGGTCTACATTAGCTTAGCTTAGCTAAATAACATATTTTGAGCCTGCATAATGTTTAATTTTCATGGACGTCGCCTCGGTGACCAGCTTACTCGTTTGCTCTTTATTTATTGTGACTTTAAAAAAAAATATACGCGCCGAATTGAGAACCTCCTCCTTTTTTGGAAGTCGGTTAAAAACGTATTAAAATAAAAAGCCCTTCAGAAGAAGACTAGTCCTCATTTTTGTTGTTTTCTGCCTTCTTATTTTTCTTCACGGCTTTTAGTTCTAAGTACTAAACTAACTGATGCCGGCGACTTCATCCGCGTGGATTGAGGGTTTTGCGTTCCTGCGAGAAAAAAATGTTCCAGGATAAAAAGCAGCCTTAGATGTATTATTTCAGACTGTATCTCTGTGCCAAATTTCATCCAGATCTGTTCAGCCGTTTTGGCGTGACTGAGTAACAAAAATCCATCCATCCATCCATCCATCAATCCATATATCCATTCAAACTTTCGCATTGAATGAGTACAAAGTGTTACGCCAATTTCAAGTAGCTTGTTGTTAGAAAGTTACCTTATTACAAAAAAATATTCAAGGTCATCAATTCGTTTATTCTAGGACTCTAGTTAGTAAGAGATTACACGATAAGGCCGCGTTTACACCACGTTATCTTGTTTCTGTTAATCTTTGTATTATTAGTTTTTTATGGATGTTATGTTTTTAGAGATCGTTGATGTTATCTTATCAGGTGAAGCCTCATAATTAAAGTTAATATTTATTTCATTACAGTATTGTTTCCAACCTACAAACTCAGTCACAAAAAGCAGCCCCCGTTTTATAAAAAAATCTATTTTAACCAACGATCTTGAACGTATTTAATGAGTGGGAGGAGTAATAGTTAGTATTCAGTGGCGTTAATATTCTTATTTTGACTTGACTTCAAAAAAAGGAGGAGGTTCTCAATTCGACTGTATTTTTTTTTTTTTAAGTTTGTTACCTCAGAACTTTTGACTGGGTGGACCGATTTGGATGATTCTTTTTTTATTTAAAAGGGCATACTTCCCAAGTGGTCCCATATAAATTTTGTCGAAATCGGTCGAGCGGTTTTTAAAATATCAACAATAAAATAAGTACTTTGTATAGCGTTTGCTTGTTGTTGTAAAGTTGGCGCGGGAGTTTGAAGTCGGTTGTTTAAAAAGAATTTTTTATATTAAATTATTTGAAATAAAATCTTTGTGTATTTTTTTTGTATTTATCTAAGAAGTAAAGCTATAAAGCTGCGAGTTAACTTAAAAAAGTTCATTTATAGGTTTTATTCAAGGTTCGCCGTATTTTTCTATTTGCTTATTGTATTTATGTTTTCTTTGCATCTGTGGCCACGTGTCTACAAAATGAGCAAAGTCCGTAGACACTCAACAGCATCAATCGAACTAAATTATTCGATTGAAAATGCCGAGCAATCAGAAAACTCGTAGCACGTAGCAGCTCTACGGCTGGCAAACAAAATTACATTCAACGATTTAATGTTTCACTACTACTTAGGTATTCGTGAATACATAGATGAGTTTTATTGGTATTTAGGGCTCGACACCTAAATGGTAAAGGAACAAATTTATATGGTGCAGCTATGTTCATCCAACCGCCTGTCTCTCTTGTCTGTCTATCACAAAAAGTAGGCTAAATCATCTCTACAAATAGTAGCCTATGTTATATCGCCATCTCCGGGATATAAACTATCCTTATACTATAATTTCATCAAAATCGGTTGAATAAATGGGCCGTTAAAGCATAGCAGACAGACACACTTTCGCATCTATAATTATTAAGTACTAGCTGATGCCCGCTACTTCGTCCGCGTGGATTGAGGATTTTTGGTTCCCGCGGGAACTCTTTAATTTTCCGGGATACAAGTAGCGTATGTGCTATTCCAGACTATAATCTATCTCTGTGCCAAATTTCAACCAGATCCGTTCAGCCGTTGTGGCGTGATTGAGTAACAAACATCCATATACAGAAGAACAGCTGAATAAGCTGGAGCGGCTACAAAACCTCTGCATTAGGTTCATTTTTGGCCTACGCAAGTTCGACCATATTTCCAGCTATCGCGCCCAGTTTAAGTGGCTCCCGATTAGGCAGCGGCGTAACATACATGTTCTGACTCTTCTTTACTCAATTCTTTATAATCCCTCTACTCCCTCTTACCTCAAGGAACGTTTCATTTTCCTCGGTGCTGATAATTCGTCGGGTCACTATCTTAGGTCTCGCTTTAATAATCGCCTTAAATTTCCTACACATTTTACTAAATTCTATGGTAATTCTTTTACCATCAAGGCTGTCGTATTGTGGAACTCCCTTCCATTTGAGATTCGCCATTCTAAATCGCTCCCTATATTTAAAGATCGTCTGAATAAGCATTACCTTTCTATACAATCCTAGTCAACATTAGTTTATCTCAACCATTTATGCATATATTTTTATTACTATCGTGTACCATATTTATGTTTATTCAAAATATATTGTAAGTATTTATGGATATGTATTTATATATATATATGTATATTGTAAATGTATATATATATGTATGTGTGTATATATACATATTGAGTATAGTATTGAGTTTATTTATTTATAGTATCTTACCTAGTAGGTATATATTTTATTGACTATTAATTAGTATTATATCTAATGTGTTTAAGTTTTACTTGCACTATCCTGTTATCTTTACTTTTTCCTCTCTAGCCAAGGGTTGCCTGGCAGAGATTGCTTGCAGCAATAAGGCCGCCTTTGCATACTACCATGTTAGTTTTGATAATATATACTTTGTTATTCTTCATGTAACTTTTTTGGTGTGCAATAAAGTTTTTTCATTCATTCATTCATTCATTCATATACATCCATCCATCCATCCAAACTTTCGCATTTATAATATTAGTAAGATAGTAAGATGGATATTCTAACAAACTTATCTGACCGTGACAGCTTTGCTAGTGTATATGGCAAACAAAATAAAAATAACTAAACAGGCATAAAAATTAGTACCAAATTTGGCCACCGGGTCAGATAAGTTTGTGGGACTATATACTAGCGACGCTGCACCGGGTCAGATAAGTTTGTGGGACTATACACTGGACGAGATCGCGCCTTGCATAAACCCGTTTAACATCTCACTGGGAGTTTGTCGACATCAATTTATGTTCTATGTCAATTTGCACAAGAGGAACGGTTTGGTCCGGGCCACAGTGCCTCATTAGAGGCAAGCGGTTGCAATTAAAGTATGCGTCTTTTGCTCGTTGATAATAAGAACTATTTGACTTTCTCCAGACGTATTTGATTTTTTTCCTTAATATCATACAAATTTATACTAAATATATGCAAGGAAAGTACAAAAAAAACAAAGAAGGTTTTTATTATTTTACTAGCGAATGCCCGCGACTTCGTCTGCGTGGTTTGAGGTTTTTTGGTTCCCGCGGGAACTCTTTAATTTTCCGGGATGAAAAGTAGCTTAAGTGCTATTCCAGACTATTATTTATCTCTGTGCCAAATTTCAGCCAGATGTGTTCACCCATTGGCGCGTGATTGAGTAACAAACATCCATACATCCATCCATACATCCATACATCCATCCAAACTTTCGCATTTATAATATTAGTAAGACAACTATTTAAGAACTTTTGCATGTATCCCAATAAGTCAATACATACCTACTCATTGTTTTTGCTATATAGTAGGTATAATATTCAAATATGTAGCAGAAAAATCACGACATTTGCTAAATCTATTTTGCTTTATACCTAGGTCTTCATTATTTAAAAGAGCGTATTAAGTAATACTAAGAAGGGTCTGTTTCGTTGTTCTGCTAAGGCAGTGTTTCATTAAATACAATTAGTAGTTAAAGTACAGGATTCAACCTTCATTCTAATACCCTCGGAAAGTAGGTCTACCATGCCAATTTAAGTAATTCAAGCCATTGGTCTCCCAGCTAATGAGTTTTAATTTTCTACGGACCGCAAACATGTATTTGCTTAAACTAATTTAAAGCCGGCACGCGATCGCAGACGTTTCATATCAAAACGGTTCATTAAGAAATGGAACGTAATAGCCTGATGACTAAATGATTTAAATATTCTTTACCATTATCGAAGGAAAGTAGGTTAATCGATACCAACCGTAGACCTACAATTTAGACGGAATGCATAATATTTCATTGATAAAACTGAACGAGTTTTTCTTTTAGCATATTTACGTGTTCTAATATTTCATCTCACCGAGAAATAATTTTTATAATGATTAAGTTCTTCTTGACGAATTGTGTCTCAAAAAGACTACTAAACTTTATTCTAAGCAGCGAGAGATTATAATCTAGCACGAATTTTGTAACGATTTTGTAACTAAGATTTTTTAGCTGACCATGCTGAATTTACAGCTTTATTATATAGACTAAATAATGCCAGCGACTTTGACGACGTGGATGTGGGATGTTAAATATCCCGCCAATTCTTTGATTTTATTCTGAATATAAGTAAGTCGTCCTTAATACATCTCTAACGTCAAAGCCCTTGGACCGAGAATCAGAAAAGTAATGAACAGACGTGCAGACAGACACATTTTCGCAAGATAAAAAGATGTCTGTGGTAGACAGACAGAAACCGAGGTAATTCCATAAGTAATACATTTTCTTCTAACGAGTACGGGCCACTAAAATGATTTATTCTCAAAGTTGCACGGAACTTGTAAATCGTCGGTAACAATGCGTGCGTGTGGGTACTAAGTTGGCTGGTTGACTCGTTAGTGGGGCTGATTGCGGATTGAGGAGCGATCTCGTGATTGACGGAGCTCTAACGAAGTCGCTTCAAGAGCTAGGCGTGCTCCCAACTTCCTATATTTTAAGTAACTGGATATTGGAAAATTTGACACGGGAATTTCGCCAATTGCCAGCATTTTACGGAACACTACGTCTTATGACGTCAAGGACTTTGAATTATTTGTTGGTAACTTGATAAAAATGATGAGTTTTTAAATAATCTTAACAAATTATTTTAATAGTCATTCCAGCATGCAGCCCAGCTGGCGCACCAAGAATACTATAGCTGCACTTTCTTGAGAACTGTCAGGCTATGTAAATGAACAAATCTTTCTGGCAATCTTCCTTCTTTTCGATTGCTGGCCTTAATAATGAGACAGTTTTACTATAGCCTTAGTAGATTTATAATGTTCCAATAACTTAGGGTAAATCGCCAATAACTTAGGATTCCAATTGGGAATTTGTCAACTAGGCAAATCATTAATAATGATAGTATATTTTTTTCAAACCTAACAACGCGCGCTTAGTATATGGATTTTAAATGAAATACTAAATTGTGACGTCATCAGAAGTAAACGCTTTTTTTACTTTAATCGATAATTTAAAATAATTGTCAAACATACAATTAACAGGAGACGTAGACGGTGGATATAACATATTTTGGCAGGTCCTCTATTTAATAATCACTAAAAATGAATTTCACTACAGCCTATTAACGTCCCACTGCTGGGCACAGGCCTCCACTCTCATAGGAGAGCGGGAATTAGAGCTTAGACCACAGACCATACAACCAATTGACTGAGCATAGCGTGCCCCCTCACCAGCCAAACGTTAGCAGTATGACTGCTAACGCTACGTTTTGTGCCTATAGTCGCCCTCAGTCCGTATTCGACAGTGCTCGGGAATTGATCTAGTATAAAACGAAAATTAGGCCTCTCTGTAGCATTAAATGGCGTGGAAAGAGAAGCAATACCTCCAGCTATGTAAAGGATGGGATAACATTTCATAAGTAAGTGTCGTTTTGTAATAATAAATAAAAATCATCAATACGCAAAGAAATAAAAATATTTACAAAAATGAAAAGGAACCCGTTGATGTCTTTCAGTATTTCTTTGTCTTTCACATGTAGTTCTACATATCTCCGTCTCTTCCACGCATAGCCCAGTGTAGCCCGTGCAACTATCGATAAATTATATCGATAGCCTTAGACCACTTGAATGCCAATAAATTAATTTATTGAGTAAAAACTTATATTTCATTAAATTCCGAACAATTCTGAAGTAGAAGATCAGGTTTCTTATTTATTTGATTAAAAGTTGTTGTTGAAAACTTAAGTTCTTTAGTATAGAACTTGGGCAATTAAAAAAAATATATAAGTATCAGATAATTATGCATAATCATACATCATCATCATCATCACTACAGCCTATTAACGTCCCACTGCTGGGCACAGGCCTCCACTCTCATAGGAGAGCGGGAATTAGAGCTTAGACCCACCACGCTGCTCCAATGCGGGTTGGCGGGCTTTAACGACTATTATCATGTTAGTGATAATAACCGGGACCGACGGCTTAACGTGCTCTCCGAGGCACGGGGGTGAAACACCGCCAACTTCCAACTCCGGGCTGGCACTGAGAATTTCTTAATTGAAAAACCCAATACCTAACTTTTATGCCCGACCGGGAATCGAACCCAGGACCTCGTGATCCGCAGTCGACTATGCTAACCACTAGACCAACGAGGCATAATCATACATATGGTTGTATATTGCTGTTTGAATACAATTATTTGTATTGATTTTCCAATAGGTACCTACTGGTAATTTTTATCGATACATTTTTGTCGCGCAGAGGGCAGCCCAAGTGCCGCGGTAACATATACTTTGTACTTTTAACTGTGTAAAGTTGACCTTGAGTCAGCCAATGAGAAATGCTATTATTACCTCGTCCCCCGCCTGAAAGTGGTGAGATGTGTTTCAAAGCGAAAATGTGGCTATTAGCTCTCAATAGGTTTACTACTCGGTGGCTTAGACACACCACGCTGCTCCAATGCGGGTTGGCGGGCTTTAACGACTATTATCATGTTAGTGATAATAACCGGGACCGACGGCTTAACGTGCTCTCCGAGGCACGGGGGTGAAACACCGCCAACTTCCAACTCCGGGCTAGCACTGAGAATTTCTAAATTGAAAAACCCAATACCTAACTTTTCATGCCCGACCGGGAATCGAACCCAGGACCTCGTGATCCGCAGTCGACTATGCTAACCACTAGACCAACGAGGCAGTCACGGGGTCAGGGTCGTTATGGTGAAGAAGACGTGCCAGATTTAGCTTTTTCAACCAAAATATCCACTCTTTTTGCTAGTAATTACTTAAAAAAAAGTATTTCAACGAGTAGTTTTCAAGTCGTTTGGCTCGTTAACGGGGGCTGATTGAGGATTGAGTAGCTATTGCATGATTGACGGAGCTCTAACGAACTCGCTTCAAGCCTCAAGGGTGGACGTGCCTCCACCTAACGATCTTTTATCCGAATATTGGAAACTTTGACACGTGAAGTTTGTGTATTTTTTTTTATTTAAATAAGAATGTTGGAATTACGTGAATTTAGATTTGGTCAAAAAAGTGAGCTTTCAATTGAATCAACTGAATCTCGGTTAACCATTTTTTTTTTAATAGGCCTTCCTTACCAATATTATTTAACTCTGTCTATCAGTCTGCATTCAACTGAATGAAAGAGTCTTCTTGAAGAACTTCTTGCCAACCAACATACATTTCATCTACGATTGCAACTTGTAATACAATTTTGTGAATTTAAATCATATTTGTCATAAAGTTTTGAATATTTCCACAAGCCTCGCACAACCTCACACTCAGACACAATTCTTACCGTTAAAATATAGCAATCGGAACACCCAAAGTACATGACCAAACCAACATACGTCATTTCACCTAATTGAAAATTATATTGAAGCAGCGTCAACAATATTTACAACAAAGAACATCCCTCTATGGAGTTTTTGTAAAATGTAAGTGTAAATTTTTTGCATATTTCCACACTATTAAGACAAAATTCTCACCCGAAGCATACTCGTACATACAAACATAACAATCCAGAAAACCTTATTTTTGCTAATTATAAAAAATGTGCAAAATACACGTGTCAAAGTTCTGAATATTCGGTTTAAAGATCGCGCCGCACAGTCACGTCCACTCCTGAAGCGGATTCGTTAGAGCAGCGTCAATCACGCGATCGCTGCTCAACCAACTACAGCTGCAACACCAAATCCTCATCAAAATTCTCAACAAATAATCCAAAACGTCAATATCATAAGTTGCGCATACTGCATCTCAATGCGCAAGGACTCAAATGCAAAATCCCTAGTCGACCGTCATAAACCACATAAATCATAGTCAACGAATGCCGCGTGGATTTTTTAAAAATCCGCATGAATATCCCTAATTACGATAAGATCAATCACTCGATCGCGTCGCACCTAACCACAGCCATGTACGTGTTGCGAAGAATACGCTGGAGTCAAACCGACGTAACACCAGGTACAGAAGAGACAGACCGCCTTATCGAAGGCGTCGCTATCAACCTCACTTACGATCATCTGACCGGAGATTTCTTCAAAATTAAGGAATATAATATATACCACACAGGTCAGAACACATCGATGCCGCAGCGCTTAGTGACGATCTAGAGGATATCATAACCGAAGCCCCAAACATCACCATCGGAGACCTGAACCTTAAAATGACCATGCTCAACCAGACAAGAGACGAGGGAGCAGGAATACTTATCCGCGACCTTTGTAACACCGGCGTCTGCACCATACACCACACGGGCCTACCCTCAAGACCCAACAGTGCGGGCTACGGCATTCTCGATGCAGCCATCTTCTCGTATGATGCGCAAGCCTTCGACACCATAACATGTCAACAAATAACATCGGTTGGCTCAGATCACATGCCCTGGCTACTGGACCTACACATAGTGGTGGATAAAGAGAAAGCCTTGGTAAGAAACACCCGCGTAACAACGACGAAATCAGACAAAAATTTCAACAGACATTATGGGATAAAACTATTGAACTTCCAACGAAAATAACATCCGACACAGAATTCGAGGAATATATATTACAACTAGAAAAAGCCATCATAGAAACTCTAGATATGCACCGCTACATGAAGTTAACAGGAGAGATCAGCTTCCAGATGAGATTAATAAACTAATCAACGAAAGAAATGAAGCGAAAAGTAAAGCGTGGCGTCTACGCTTCAATCAAGATAGAATAACTGAACAAAGAAGAAAATACAATCATCTGAAACATTTAGTTCAACAAGCACTAATAGAATATAACAACGAGAAATGGACACGATTAATAAACGATCCACAGAACAATAGAGCTCAGATGTGGCAAATCCAACGCAATTTGAAGGCTCCTATACAAAGACTACCTCACATTGAGGGCTGCAATAATGAGAAAGAAACCAGTGACTCCCTTGTTGATGCAGTAATCATCACAGAAGCCAAGATAAGTGACGACGATAAGAGCACAGAGAAGACCACACCGTTTCAGCCTCTTGACGCTACTTCTATAGACGAGATTAGATTTGCACTCAGACGCTTTAAAAATAAGAAGGCGCCGGGCCCGGACAAAATAAAAGCAGATGCCCTCAAACTTGGGGGCGACCCATTTCTCATCAAGTACAAAGTTTTAGCTGATTACCTGCTTCTGACAGGCTATTATCCCAACCGATGGAAAATAGGTGATTGCAACTTTCTACATAAAGCAGGCAAGAATCACCGGGACGCCAAATCGTACCGACCTATCACCCTCTTAAACATCATGGGTAAGCAACACGAACGTCTTCTTCTATCGCGTCTGCGACAAACAGCTGACAGACTCCAACCGCCGTTCCAACATGGCTTTACCAAGAACAGAGGAACAGGCACGCAAATCCTTCGAACCGGCAAGTTCATAACAGATGCGCTGGAAGCTAAGGAGAGCGTGGCCATGGTGACGACAGACCTCTCAAAGGCCTTCGACTCCATAAATCACGACGGATTATCGAAGAAGCTCCAAACAGCCGACGTCCCAAACAACATCATCAAACTAATAGAGAATTATCTGACCGGTCGCAAAGCCTATGGAGGTTTCAGGCCACAAACGGAGATAAGAAATCGGTCCCATACGGAGTCCCCCAGGGCTCTATCCTTGGGCCGGTAATTTTTAATCTTTACGTACACGATGTTTGGGACCAACGGGATCACATTCGCGGACTAAAGCTCTCCCAATACGCTGATGACCTGTGCATCCTCAACAGATCTCCCGACCCCAACTGTGTAACACAGCGCGCGGGCTGGGCCGCCGAAATTATTATCGACTACTACCATCGTTGGGGGCTAAAATGCAACGTAGATAAAACGGAGTGTACCATGTTTACTAACAAGAGAAAGTACCGACGAACCATCCGCATAAAAAATGATATTACCAACTTTAAACACAGTATCAAATACCTGGGAGTACACCTCGACAAAACCATGACTATGGGCAAACAGACCGACTACGTAGTTCAGAAGGCGCGACGAGCACGCAGCGCGTTAGCCCCCATCATAGGCTGGCACGCCAAGACGGACCTGACAGTAAAACTCGCCGTCATTCAAGCCTGCCTACTTCCTATATTGGATTATGGCGTGGTACAACTACTGTCGTTACAGTAAGAGAAACTTGCTAAAAATTGAACGCCAATATCGTATGGCCCTCAAAACCACTGGACAATTCCCAAGACGCCTGGAAACTTCTGTCCTCTGGGACATGCTAGACTGGGCTCCATGGCACATTCGTGCGCAAGACCTAAACGAGGACATGCTGCGTCGATTCCGCGAAATGCACATCGAGGGTCTAGACACACCTGGTGATGCCTACACCGGATACGGACAGCACAATCCCCTCCTAACTAACACTAGACTAGGTGAAATCAACTACGTACCAAAAAAAGACAGGAGTCAGCTGCTCAGCAAGCGAACAACTGCTCCACGTCCCCATAGATTATAAGAATTATTTGTAATTAGGATAAGGCAATATTAAGTAACATTTCAAATTTATATAAATTTATTTTGTACACACTCACATATTAATAAACATACAGCACACACTACATGAAACTTATACAGATCTTTTAGAGAAACATGAGTAGACTGTAAGTAGCTGACACACCCACAGGCCGAATAAACCATCGCCCTGCTGGACATATTGTAACATATGAACTAGGGAAATAAACATCTTTCTATTCTATTCTATTCGCTGCTCAATCAGCACGAGCCAACCAGCTAACTTCTTGCCACTCACCAACATACGTTTCCAATACCTACAATACAAGAAACATCCCTATAAGGAGTTTGTGTAAAATCTATCTGCCAAATATTGAACATTTCCACAGCATTAAGACACAGTTCTCACCCTAAATATAACAATTTATAAAAACATTATTTTCCTATTATTTAAGTTTGTTTATTTCTAGTTCCTTCATTTTCCTATAGTTATAAAAAAATGTACAAAATACACGTGTTAAAGCTCTGAATATTCGGTTTAAAGATCGCGGCGCGCAGTCACGTCCACTCCTGAAGCGGGTTCGTTAGAGCAGCGTCAATCACGCGATCGCTGCTCAATCAGCAATCAGCCGCCGCTAACGAGCCAACCAACTTCTTGCCACTCACCAACATACATTTCACCTACATTTGCAACTTGTAATACAATTTTGTGAATTTAAATCATATTTGTGGTGGTATAGGTTAACTTATTCGGAATTATCACGCCCGTTACTTGGAATTGAAAATTGTTTTAGCAACAAGTAGGTTAGGTACATAGTACGTACCTACTAAGATATTATTCCATCAGGCTTGAAATAATTTTAGGTAATAACTTGAACGTATAATTTCATTTATCTTGCTAGTTAACACTGAATTAGGTACAAGCAATGAATTTTAATTTAAAATCTATCAGATGTTGCAGTACTAATTCAAATATCTCGTGAAATCTCTAGGAGCCCGAAAGACACCTATGCACTTGAGTAGGTACTTCATAATAGTACTTGAAGAAGTGTCGAACGATAGAGGATGTAAACCTCATAATTAATTAATTAAAAGTACAACTCACTCTCAATATGATAGAGATGTTATTAATATTTGCATTTTAGAATATTAGATAACATTAAAAGTATACATAATTATATTTCTTGTTGACGCGCCGAAGGCGGGTGGTTTCCAATTTGGCCGTTCGTTAGCGTGCAAAAGACTCAACCACTCACCTCTAATGAGGCACTGTGTCTCGGACTCAAACGTTTCTCTTCTGCAAATTGACATTGTCCGTGTAAATTGATGTCGACAATCACTTCGAGACCAACGTTTATCTAAGACACGATATCGTTCAAGAATTCCTTAACTACCACCTAAAGCAGACATATTTATGGGGCAAGGGCCAGCAGATATCAGGCGGCGAGCAAATTTTACGTTCTCCTTAGTGCAGTGGTGAGCGCGTTTGTGTTAACGTGGGAGGTCTCGGGTTCGATCCCCGGCAGGGTTGATTTAGGAATTTTTAATTTGTGAATTTTCTCTGGTCTGGCATGGTAGGAGGCTTCCGGTATATTTCAAAATTAAAGAAGAGTTATGGAACGAGAGGTAGGTATGTATGGTTTAGGTTCATATTCCAAATCTCCTTAAATTTAAGGAATTCGTAGTTATCATTTGTCTGCTTTAGGTTCCGATGAGAAATGGTCGAGCTTTAGTCGGAGAAAATTTGTCCACAGAGATATTTTCTTCAAAAATTCGGGTACTTGGATTGAACTTTGGATTTTCCCAAACAAAAATGGATTCAAGCAACTGGATTCTAGCAACTGGATTCTAGCAACTGGATTCTAGCAACTTCGCAAAAGTTCAACTGTTTAGTTCAACCATTGTAATAGTGATTTTTTTTCCCCCAGTAGTACTGCAGATATGACTCCACACATCACTCGAAGCGAACTCGTATTGCAGACTATTAATTGGTAGCGGTCGTAAAGTTAGCAGAAGTTCCTTGCTGGTCGATTCGTGTAAAAGGCTCGCAGACTGGACGATTGGGTTACGCCGGCGGCGCATGACCTCAATTAATTTCGTTTGTCTCTTTGTCTGTCCGACGCAGCGTCGCATCTAAACAACGTTCGAACCAATCTACGTCTAGAATTCTATTACGGATATCCACTTTGGTCATGCAAAGTTGTTGCCTTCGGGTGAACTTCAAAAGCATGGTCACGGTATAAGTGCTCTGTCGTTAGTTCGTGTTAATACGTGCATAAAAGGGCCCTATACACTTCAACTCAGCCAAAATTAAACACGGTTTACACGTTCCTCTTCCTCTAACCGGCAAAGATACATCAAGTGGTCCTGGGGGGTTACTGTGAACTCTTAAAGCAGGACAGAAATAGAACTGCAGCACAGTTTAATGCAGTGTCTGCCTACCAGTTCAGTGCCTTGAAGTTAAGTGCAGTTCAATATCTGTCCTGCTATAAGAGCTCATAGTAACCCCCCTGATATGTCACCCGATATGGTGGGCGGTGGCAACTTTAAAAACAACAAAAAAAAACTACTTGCAATTTTCTTTAAAGCAACACAACTTAACAATTTTCAAGGTTGTCTGAAAACAAAAAAAATATGTATGATCTGACTCGTATTATATTAAGTACCTACCTGTAAAATACGACCTTCAACTCAAAACAAAGTAAAAAGACCAAAAATGAAATTATTAAACGTTTGATTAACTATTGCTTGCATTTATTTTCTATTTTAAAAGAGGTCCTAATTGGAAGGCAGTTCTTATTTTATAACTTAACATTATAGTCGAAGAACTCAAGTTAAAAAACGACTAGAAGAACTAATGTTATAGAAAGCGGTTTAAATATAAGATTTGTTCTTAATTATTTATGTCAGTCTTAATGAGCCGGCTGGCCTCGGCTATAACGACTGTCTTCCGCGCACATACGGAAACGTGGTTTTAAAATATATATTATGCTTGTTAAATAATTTATATGGACGTTAAATTCGCACATTCGTTTTATTTAACAACTCTATTACTGTGAAGGTACATGTAATCTATATATATAAAATTCAAAGTCCTGACTGACTGACTGACTGACTGACTTATAGTATATCAACGCACAGCCTAAACCGCTAGGGTTAGAGACTTGAAATTTTGACAGTAGCTTCCTTTTGTAACGTAGGCGCTCAATAAGGAAGGATTTTTCAAAATTCCACCCCTAAGGGGGTGAAATAGGGGTTGAAAGTTTGTATGAAAGTCCGTGTTTTATCAAGTTATATCCATGAAACTTAGTACATGAGTTATCGGTAAAAAATAAAGAAATGTGTTTCACAGTTTTTGAAAATTCTACCCCCGAAGGGGTAAAATAGGGGATGAAAGTTTATATGAAAGTCTTTCATTTCTCAAGATATTTCTCAAGTTGTATCAACGAAACTTGGTATTTTGGCTTTAGGTAATAAATAAAGAAGTATGTGTGGCACAGTTTTTCAAAATTCCACCCCTAAAGGGGTCAAATAGGGGTTGAAAGTTTGTATGAAAGTCCTTCATTTCTCAAGTTATAGTGATGAAACTTAGCATTTTGGCTTTCAGTTAGATATGCAGAAGTAAGTGTTTCACCATTTTTTGAAAATTTGACCCCCAAAGGGGTGAAATAGGGGATGAATGTCCTTCATTTATCAACATATTTTTCAAGTTATATAACAACGAAACTTGGTATTTTGGCTTTCGGTATAATACAAAGAAGTACGTGTGTAACAGTTTTTCAAAATTCCACCCCCAAACGGGTAAAATGGGGGTTGTAAGTTGGTATAAAAGGCCGGCGTTTTTCAAGTTAAATAGCCGTGAAACTTGATATTTGGGTCACCGGTTTAAATTATGAAATACATAATTCACAGTTTTTATAAATTCTATCCCAAAGGACGTTATATAGTCCTTCAATCACGCCGCAATAGAGCAACGGATCGACGGGTTTTTTTTAATGGGTTCTTCCCAGAAAATTAAGGAATGCCTATGGGAATTAAAAAACTTACATGCGAACGCGCGGCTTAAGTCGCGGGCGTCCGCTAGTACCTATGTAATAACATAGATAATTAATTCATTTAATAACGATTGATTGTTAGCTCAGTAAAATTTACTCGTATTGAGCTTCTACCACAGAATATTAAAACGTACTTCTACAGCCTGAAGACTAATATTTCCGCTGGTTCAAAAATAACTTACTCGCTTAACAAAATAACTTTCAACTGAATCGGTATTTGAATCCAAATTAATCAAATTCGCGAGTGTAGGAATAAAAAAAAGATACGCGCCGAATTGAGAACCTCCTCCTTTTTTGGAAGTCGGTTAAAAAGTAATTATTATTAAGGTACTTAAAAAAATAACCAAAACTTTAAAAAAAATATTTTTTTATAGGTACCAATAAATATAGAATAGAATAGGATAGAACTGGAATGAAATTAAAAAAATTTACACCAATAATTATACAAGTACCTATAGAATAGGATAGAAATGGAATGAAATGATTGTATTACTTAATTGAAATGATTTAATGGTATGTTGATACTATTAATCTAAATAACGAATTAATAGAAATTATGACTGTATTATGTTACTAGGAAATTGAAGGTAGTTGTGATGGCCTTTGGTAATTTACTAATGATTCATAACGATAACAAATAGCATAAATTTGTCAAACGCAGTTTAATAATGCTCCTGTTTTTGACATGCACTGCCTAGTGCCTCCACAACCGCAGTCCGCAACGCAGGCCCGGGCGTAAATCAAAATGCATCTAATCGGTTACTGACAGCTACACACCATTTCCATATTTATGAGCTAACGTTGATATTATGAAACTTGTTCTTGTTTTATTAACTTTTTAATTTTGCGCACGCGGCTTCTTACAAATGAGGATGAGGAACTGGCGAACAGAACTGGATAAGTCCACTACATATATATTAATTCAAACATTTTTTTTTCAAATCCTGGTGTTTTGATCCAGTTGCATGGTTCCTTGTAATAATTTTTAATCAATACCGGCTCTAAGTAGGACACAATTTTTCAAACGAAATCGGATTATTCCCATACAATTACCAAAGTTGTTAAGAATTCCATAATATAGGTACATTTTTCATTCTAAAGCGGATTAGAGAATTCATATTTTTGACATATTTTCAATCAAAAACGGACAAATCTGGAATCATCAAAACCGGACTTGTGGCATGTTTGCAAAAACAACCGGATAAGTCAATTTATATATCTTGAACTACTTCTAGAATATAAAATAATTTTAAAATTAATTACCCGGGCAACAATAAATCTAACACACCTACCCATAAAGATAAAAATGTGTGTATATAATCTCCTCCATACAGTAAGTAATATTAGTTTTTTCGCCGTCCTGTAAAATGTTATTACGTGGACTAATCCGTTTTTGTTCCCCAGATCCTCATATTATTTCTTTCACTTTTTGCGACATGGGCTTGCTCACATTTCACCCCCGCGCGCCTGTATTTTGATCTTGTGAACTGAGAGCGCCTTAAGGCCTGACTGAGAGGCCTGCTCGTTTGCTTGCACTTAATTTAAGTCGAAGTTACGACTTACACCTTCAATAGAATATTGGACCAATGAACGCTAATGCCGAAAGTGATGCTTAAAAATTGCGCCGAGATCCTTTGCTATTTGTATAAAAACTAACACGTTTCTGTGAAAATATAGGTAAGTCCATCAAGTCGTCCAGTGCTTTAGCGAACTAAAGTGTGTGATAGTGAATTTTTTCAACGTATAGCCGGAAAGCGCTCAATCTAAATGAATCCCTGTTTACGTATCTACTCGCATTTACAAGTATAATTCTGGCGGAAAAAACTAGTATTTTCTGCGCGTTGTTTTTTATTGTAAATATGTATTTATTTTCTTGGTTTGAAGACTTTGGCGTCAAAACAATTTTTTCCTTGACTGTTGAACATCGATTTATTATACCTGTTGAGCTATGAATTACTTACTTATTTAGCTTCTTAACTGTCTCGTTGGTCTAGTGGTTAGCATGTAGGACGACCTCCGTGGCGCAGTGTATTGCGCTGTTGCCTTAACGTGCGGAGGTCCCGGGTTCGATCCCCGGCAGGGTCAATTTGGGAATTTATAATTTCTGAATTTTCCCTGGTCTGGCCTGGTGGGAGGCTTCGGCCGTGGCTAGTTACCACCCTACCGGCAAAGACGTGCTGCCAAGCGATTGAGCGTTCCAGTACGATGCCGTGTAGAAACCGAATAGGGGTATGGGTTTAATATAACTGCCATGCCCCTAACAGGTTAGCCCGCTACCATCTTAGACTGCATCATCACTTACCATCAGGTGAGATCGCAGTCAAGGGCTAACTTGTAGTGGATAAAAAAAAAATAAAAAAAAAAAAAAAAAAAAAAAAAAAAAAAAAAAAAAAAAAAAAAAAAAAAAATTTGAATGTTCGACTGCGGCCGACGAGGTCCCGAGTCGGGCCATAATTAAGTAATAGGGTTTTTCTGACTAGAAATTCTCAGTACTAGTCCGGAGTTAGGAAGTGGTGTTGTTTCACCCACGTGCCTCGAAGAGCACGTTAAGCCGTCGGTCCCGGTTATTATCACTAACATGATAACCCCCCATTAGAGCAGCGTGGTGGGTCTAAGCTCTAATTCCCTCTCTTCTAGAGTGGAGGCCTGTGCCCAGCCGTGGGACGTTAATGGGCTATAATGGTTAGCTTCTTAAACTAGAATCTCTTTGATACAAAAATTCACTTCACTCACAACATTGAAAATACTTTTTTATTTGACTGTTACTGCTACTAACTACCGGTACCTACTTTGATTTCCCTAATGGTTAAAGTGTATATAGAATCGGTGAAGTGTTTGGGTTTTCAAATGGACAGACGCAGTAACATTCGAATCATTTCTATTGGATGAAACAACTTGAATGATTCTTTTTAGGGTTCCGTACCAAAATGGTAAAATGGAACCCTTATGGTGCGACTTTCTCCGTCTGTCTGTCCGTCTGTCCGTCTGTCCGTCCGTCACACTCGATTATTTCAGTAACTACCGAAGCTATCGACATGAAATTTGGAATAGTTGTGTATATTAGTGGCCCAAAGACACTGGAATTAAAAAAATTGGAAATTATTTTTGTTCTTATTTAAAAAGGGGGGAAAATCGGAGGGTTGAAATTTAAAAGTGAGATAACTGTACTGTGTGGGGTGTCATATAAAAGGGTTTACTTTGTACATTCTAAAACAGATTTTTAATTATTTTTAGTCATGATAGTTTTTGATTTATCGGGGAAAAAGTCTAAAAAAATACCGTTCCCCCCCCCCCCCCCCCCCTTATCTCCGGAGTTTACCAATCGAAAAATCTGAAATAATTATGGTCAATAGGAATTTATGTATATTTTACAGGAAAACTATAGCCAATGCTCTAACTAGCATAGTTTTTTTGATATTAACAGTAAACCTCGACAAACAAAGTTAGTTTTGCGGTTCATTAACAATGGTAATTATTACCGTTTTACATCTTTGGTCGTTACAGTTTTAGTCGTGTTACATCTACAGTATTACGAACGAATCTTAAAAGTACCTAGCTATAACTACCTTTTACAATTTTTATTTTCAAAATTTTTTTTAATACGTCATAAATCGTAAACTGCAATTTACCTTTCATACCATCAACTCAAATATTTAAAATAAAAATATTTTTAATAATTGAAAACTTACTACAGGTTTGTACGGAACCCTCGGTGCGCGAGTCCGACTCGCACTTGTTTATTAGAGCTTTCAGCGTTATTTTTCCCGTACCTGTACGTTTTGAAAAGATGTGATGGTAAAGGATGAAACTTGTTATCGACCAACAGAGGTAATCAGCAATCACCATAGATTATAGGTATGTAGGTACTAAATGGGCCCTTTCATAGAAAAAAATTGGGCGTCCAACCTGTAGAGTGCGCTCCACACCTGTTTAAACCTGTCCTTGTCCCCGCCATAGCGCTGTCCTGCTTTTCAGACTAGATGGCGTTACTAAAATAAGTCTACATTCTTTGTTTGACAGTAATCACTCGTCAATACAAAGTGGCTAACTTTGTTGGACACTCAACTTAACTAAAATGACAACTTTGAATATGTTTCTACCCCTTTCATAATATTCCCCGTGAAAACGGACAGCTCTAGATTTAGAACTGTCAATTAACTTTAGTAAAGAGATTGTGTACAACAGAACATTATGTCAAGTTTTAAAATATTAGTGTTATATTACACCTATCTAGATAATCATACTAATATTATATATGAGAAAGTGTGTGTGTTGGTTTGTCCTTCGATCACGCCACAACAGAGCAACGGATCAACATGATTTTTTGCATGGGTATAGTTGGGGATTTGGAAAATGACAAAGGCTATTTTTTATCCCAGAAAATTAAAAAATTCCCGCGGGAAGTACATAAAACTTAAATCATGCGGACGAAGTCGCTTGCATCAGCTAGTGGTATAACCAAAGCTGCTCAAGTTTTTACTTATAATCCAATTATTTTCATACTGTGCAGTAGTGAGTAATAAATCTAAAAACTGCTCGTTGGGGAACGTGTCAACACTTGTTATGTCGTTGTCAAGTAATCAATGTCGTTCTTGTGAGGGTAGTCGGACATCGGACATGTTCGCAGCCGTTTGAGCCGCCTGAAGTCGTGTACGAAGTTACGAACGCCACGAGGAAATCACGAGATTACCCAATCATGTCACATGTGCCAGGTCTTTGTTGTAATAAATTGACTTCGGCTTCTTAATTGAACGTTGTCTTTCAGTAAGACTCTAAGAGTCAGTTAAAGAGATTTACTTGCCTAAACGATTACGACGCACATTTGGATCTTATACTTCACTCAGTAACCTCAATTTCTAAACAACTGTTTTTAAAAAGTTTCTCAATGATACCCTTACTTATTTTGATTAGTGTATTTTACTTCATATGTCTATCCTTACTAATATTATAAATGGGAAAGTGAGTTTGTTTGTATGTTTGTTCCGCTTTCACGCCGTAACTACTGAACCCTGCTTTGAAATTTTGCAGACGTAAAGTTAGAAGTCCGGATTAAATAATAGGGTACTTTTTATCCCGGAAAATTAAAGAGTTCCCGCGGGAACTAAAACTCCTCAATCCACGCGGACGAAGTCGCGGGTATCAGCTAGTTTTAATAATATTTGAACCGATTTTATTTTTGGAAAAGTTCTGTTGAAGATATTTGGAGATAAATAAATATTATAAACTAGATGATTCCCGCGACTCCGTCCGCGTGGATTAAGTTTTTTTGATTCCCGCGGGAACTCCTTAATTTTCCGGGATAAAAAGTAGCCTATGTCACTCTCCAGGTCCTCAACTATACCCATGCCAAAAATCACGTCAATCCGTTGCTCCGTTGAGGCGTGATTGAAGGACAAACCAACAAACCAACAAACAAAGTGACTTTCGCATTTATAATATTAGTATATATATATATAAGTATATGATGCGAAAGGTTGGATGGATGGATGTATGGATGGATGTTTGTTACTCAATCACGCCCCAACGGCTGAACGGATCTGGATGAAATTTGGCACAGAGATAGATCATAGTCTGGAATAGCATATAGGCTTTTTATCCCGGAAAATGAGAGTTCCCGCGGGAACCAAAACACCTCAATCCACGCGAACGAAGTCGCGAGCATCAGCTAGTAATAAATATAGAAGATGCCTTGATTACCAATTGTAGTTTTTTTAACACAAGTAGTCGTTTTGCTAGTAATTAAAGCTATTTAGTTCAATGCAACTTGCCTAGATGTTTCTGGGAAGACATAATGAAATGTTTTCCTTTACTTGTTGACGCAACATGTCTGCTCAGACTTATTGCATATATGCATTAGAGGATTATCGTGTAATAACTTATGTTTGTTAACTTGTAAGTAAAGAGAATAATATGAACTGGTTTCAATATTTTCTTGAAGTGATTTCAAAAAAGAATCTTACGTCGATTCAATCTATCATGATTATCGCTCGCACCTATTGCTTCCACAAACCGACATCTAGGCAGAAACAGTTAGATTTTCAAACATTTTTTACTTGTAACAGGTAGAAGTTTTACCACACTGATTTGTTATCCGATGATAAGTTATGATGCTGTCTAGGATAAACTGGATTATAGAAGAATATGGCAGTTGTAGGTGTGTACATGTATGACACTAATTGGCTTATAGGCAACATCAAATTGGTGCCAATTCCGCTCACTAAGAAATAACTAATGGAAATAACACTTTATTTATTACGATTAATTATGGCAGTTTTTTTATTTTAATTTAATATCAAAAAATTCTGCATAAAAGCTCGCAAAATTCTGTTCAGTATTGACGTGGGGACTGGAGATCATTATTAGAAGTTCCAAATTGATGAATAATAACCGCAGAAACGAGACGATCCACACAGGCGACACGCGGGACAAGCAAGGGGTGAGAGTGGGGGTGTGTGTGCGGCGGGAGGGGGGGGGGGGGGGGGGGGGAAAGAGTGATGTTAATTAATAACGTCTGTCTCACGAGCGCTAACGACGCCGTCACGACTACATTATTTAGCCACCTGATTAGTTCGCAGGAGGCACCTCGCCCGCAGCTCTAATTAGTGAACGACTCTCGTACAGGACTCTCGGTTGGATTTGATTTGTAACTGCACTATCTCTAATTGGAACTTGTTTGTAATTGATGATGCTCGGGAATTGACGCAGTCGGCCGCGATAGGGGTGAGCTATTTACATATGCGTTACGAGCGACTAATTCATAAAATATTGAAGGCAAATCTGCGCGTCCCGCTCGTTTTTACGTGCCGATGCGTCCGTCAACAGAGCGGTCCGGTTTTATTTCTATTCTATTATTAAAGCGTTTAATTTAGGGCAACAGTTTTACACACAAAACGATCAAAACGCAATCTCCCCGAGCTGGCCGAATAGGATAGGAAACCTATTCGAAATTGATATGGGTGGAGCGCACGAGCGCATTGCCGCGTCGCGCCTATGCAGGCTCGTAAACGGTGCTCGCTCGCGGGAAAACGGCTCATCTGGGGCACAAGGGCTGGCGGATCTGCGACTCTACGCTATTGTTTCACAGGCTGCGTTCCGGCGGAGCAAACGAACGAGACGTGTTAGGTAGACGGACGAATTTTGTTAATAAATAAACGCAGTGTCCAGCGTCCGGCCGGCCGTCTGAAAATAGTAAAAAAATCGCTGGTGAAAATTTGGCGCAAGTATGACAGCGGAAGCCGGCGTGATATACACAAATCATTATTCGATAGCCACCATTGTCAAAGGAATTTTTGATATTACTGCCCGAGATTCAGTTAGCAAAAGTTTTAACTTGTCATGGCTCCAGATTTAATGGATGGATAGTAGATACATCATTTTTCCGCTCGGATGGGAAATAATCGTTGACAGTTGTTTTATCCATACTCACGTATTCTGTTTGCTCTTACTTTGCTTCAACGATGCTTAAATCTTTCAAGTATGCTTGTTCCCTGACGAATATGCCGTAAATATAAAAAATACTAATTGTAAGTGCGATGTAATAAAGGTCTATTTTAGTACAGCGCCATCTAGTATGAAGTGTGAAACCATCCACAAGTTAATTAAGTTCTATTAACTAGCTGCCATCGAACTTCACTGAAACTCCTAATTAATACAATTTGATCGTCATCACGACCGCTGAACGTGATCCAATTTGTTTCAATAACTTCGTATAATGTGTGAATTATTTCAAAGTAAAACGTATAAAACGGGAATTGATAGGGATTGATTTTGAGCTTTGCGGCTTAATTTAATCACAGTGGGAAATAAATTGTAACGGATTTACACGGACGTTATTTAAAATGCAATTTTAATGTGTCTGTAATCATTTACTTTAACTGCAATAACTAGTAAATTACAATAACGTAAATTGATGAGTTCCCAAAAAATCTTTAGGAATGGACACACAATGGAAGAAGGAAGCAACTTACTAAAAGTTAACTTTACCAATTGTAACTTGTACAGATAATAATTACTTGTTTTAAACTGGCACCCATAGCGAAATTCATTAAAAAAAGTCTTACATAGTATAGCGCTGGCAAAGTCGCAGTCTTCGGTCGGACTGAACTGAACACACGTGATACAAAAATAGGAGGCTAGCGAGGCTAATAATAATTGTGGTAAGGTTAATTGATGTCAGGAGTGGCTCTAGAAACTACTAGTTCGTCAGAGAGATGTCGTATTAATAGAGGCTGAAGCTAAAAAACGCTAGCACCTAAATATTACTAGGACTGTGGACATATCAAAGCTAGAAACTAGTAAAGGTTTATGTCTTTTATCTTTTGCCACAACTAACTAATATAGATAGACACACTTTATAGCGTACTTACACTTAAAAGAAAAAAAGCACACCAAAATAAAGAAAAATCTATACAGATGGGCGCAAAGGCCTTCTTGAAGGCATAGCAAGACTCAAAGAAAACCTTTGGAGAAAGTAATTCATTAATAAGCTGATATACATGGACAAGGTCACACAAATAGCAAACCTATGCAAATTTTCTCGATATCAAAAGTTCCATTATTCTCCCTTGTACTTATCCTTTGAAACATTACTGCCTGATGTCTCTAGTAACGAAACAACTCACTGCAACCATGATAGGTACTTTCCTACTTCACCGAAATCCCCTTAATTGATACGATTTCATCGTCATCACAAATGCTCATTGCTTGTTATCGAATTTGATTCGTTAATTTATCCAACATTGAATGCTGTGGGTAATTATCGTAAAGTAAATTTCAATCACACTTTACTCACCTTGAATAATTTTGAGCTTATTGGTTAGATGGGATCCATTACCAGCTATGGAAATCATAATGAGTTTTAGAAATTACAGGAATTTATAACCAGAGAAGTTTGATGTCATTTTTGTTCCTTTGATTATGTATTTTTCTGTTTACAGCTAGCCTTTTTTTTCTTTTATTTTTCTTCTTAATTTGGACTTCTTTTAATGTGTTTACCTACAATATTATTAGAGCTATTATTCGCAACATCCCTCGCCCAACCTGCCTCTCGAATTGGTAAACAAGTCATTACAAGCGACTAGCGAGTTACTTAATAGTTTCATTTTAGGCCAGAGCAACCGCAACAAAAATCTCTTCCTATAGTACCACCACCTCTGAACCGATTTATCCGTCAGTGAGACGTCAATAACCTGCCCTTTTACAGCTACTCTTTTCTCCTATATTAGTAATTTTTACTTTTTATGTGCACTATATTAGTAGAGCTATTATTCGCAGCATCCCTCGCCCCACCTGCCTCTCGAATTAGTAAACAAACGTCTTTACGAGCGGGTTTACGAGCCCCGCGATATTTCGGTCTCGTACGTTTACGACATAATGAATTTGTTGATGGACTGCGTATTAGAAAGTTGGAAATAGTTTGGTGACTGGCCACTGGCTAGCAACAGTAGGAACGCTATGGTTCATTAACAAATCCATTTTTTTTTTAAATCATAACAGCAGTCATAATCAATTAGAATCTAAATTTATTATCAACCCAAATACAGATTCAAAATACAAATGTTTTTTATTCAAATAAACTTTTACAAGTGCTTTTGAATCGTGAGTGAGTCTACTCTGGTTCCAGCAGTACCACTGGTTCAGAATGCCATTCCTACTGAGAAGAACCAGCTAGAAACTCGGATGGATACTCTTTTAAATAAAAAAATTTACAATTTCATCAATGTGTATATACTTAAGTAACCGCTGTCCTTAGCATTGCCGGAGCGAGTCAAATCCATGCTCTTTTATCATTTACGTAATCTTCAACAGTATAATAAGCTATTTTCAGAAGGATATTTACCCTCTTAATCAGCGATGTACCTACTTCACTTTACTGTACTTTGTTTTGTGTTCAACCTTTTAGAAAGTCGATTTAAATACATTGACAAATAATGCTATCGCTTTTGTTCAGTGGCTAATTGGTTTCTTGGTAAAAAGTTTCTTATTAGTATAAATAGTATTTTTTATAACAATTGGGAATTGAAAGGTGTCTTCAACCTTGCATTTAGCTAAGATGATATGTTACTTTATAATATTACGACAAAGGCTAAAAGATTTTCCAAAAAGAGAACGCAATATTTCCTCTGCAGCCTTACAACAGGCCAATAAATAAAAATCTTTGGTTAGAATAATATAACACATTTTATAACTACATGATATGAATCAGCGTATCATCATTATGTTCAATTATTGGTTTTAAAATAGACTTTCTAATTTCTAAGCAGTTATTTTCAGTTACTAGCTAAATATTTTTTATATTTACTTATTTAGCAAATAAAAATGTACAATACTTGCTTGCTTTGTGTATGACCGAAATGTAAACAAGTAGTCCAAGTAAACCAATAAAATAACCTTACTAAAAGCAATACTTTAAAAACGATATACCTAAAACCTGAAAATTAATAATAATGCTTACGAAATAATTTGGTTGATGTCCTGTGCAATAGAAATTTCTTTTTTTTTTTATCCACTACAAGTAAGCCCTTGACTGCGATCTCACCTGATGGTAAGTGATGATGCAGTCTAAGATGGTAGCGGGCCTGTAACCTGTTAGGGGCATGGCAGTTATATTAAACCCATACCCCTATTCGGTTTCTACACGGCATCGTACCGGAACGCTAAATCGCTTGGCGGCACGTCTTTGCCGGCAGGTTGGTAACTAGCCACGGCCGAAGCCTCCCACCAGGCCAGACCAAGGAAAATTCAGAAATTATAAATTCCCAAATTGACCCCGCCGGGGATCGAACCCGTGACCTCCGCACTTTAAGGCAACAGCGCTACACACTGCGCCACGGAGGTCGTCAAATAGGAAGTACCTAAGTATTATTGATATAGCTGGCAATACTACGGTTCATTTACTAATTAATTAGTATTTATGATTTGTTGTGTTGTGCACTAAAAGGCAGGAATTGAAAGCGATACATTAAAAAAACCGGGCAAGTGCAAGTCGGACTCGCGCACGAAGGGTTCCGTACCATTATTAATTTCTAACCTTTAACCTATAACCTTTGTTAATGAACCGCAAGATTAACTTTGTTTGTAGAGGTTTATTGTTAATATCAAAAAAACTATGCTAGTTAGAGCATTGGCTATAGTTTTCCTGTAAAGTATACGTAAATTCCTATTGACCATAATTATTTCAAATTTTTCGATTGGTAAACTCCGGAGATAAGGGGGGAACGGTATTTTTTTAGACATTTTCCCCGATAAATCAAAAACTATCATAACTAAAAATAATTAAAAATCTGTTTTAGAATGTACAAAGTAAACCCTTTCATATGATACCCCACACAGTACAGTTATCTCACTTTTAAATTTCAAAAAATTTCATGTCGATAGCTTCGGTAGTTACTGAAATAATCGAGTGTGACGGACGGACAGACGGACAGACAGACGGAGAAAGTCGCACCATAAGGGATCCATTTTACCATTTTGGTACGGAACCCTAAAAATACAAAAAAATTAAATCGGAATAACGAACATGTTTTATCACGCATTAAATCAATATTCTTATACTTACTACTGCCTCGTTGGTCTAGTGGTTAGCATAGTCGACTGTGAATCACGAGGTCCTGGGTTCGATTCCCGGTCGGGCATAAAAGTTAGGTATTGGGTTTTTCAATTAAGAAATTCTCAGTGCCAGCCCGGAGTTGGAGGTTGGCGGTGTTTCACCCCCGTGCCTCGGAGAGCACGTTAAACCGTCGGTCCCGGTTATTATCACTAACATGATAATAGTCGTTAAAGCCCGCCAACCCGCATTGGAGCAGCGTGATGGGTCTAAGCTCTATTTCCCGCTCTCCTATGAGAGTGGAGGTCTGTGCCCAGCAGTGGGACGTTAATGGGCTGTAGTGATGATGATGATGATGATGATGATACTTACTACATAATAGTACAGTTTAACATAGGTAAGTATACGAGTAAATAAAATCGAAGCTCACAATTTAACACAGCCAATTTAAGAAATATATTGACATTTCAAATCCATATCGGACCTAAATCCAGAGGATAGTGTGAAAGATATAAGTTGAGTCTAAACTGCTTGCAGGTCACAAGTTTTAATGAGGCGCATTTGAAGTATTTACGGAAGTTTTAAAACGAGACTAGATATTTTTAATATTAAGTAGGTACAGAATATGACATATTATATATCTATGCGATAATATTAGGACAGCCCCTCTCATCCTAAGAAGATACTCGTGCTAATGCTGGCAATGGTTTGATGTTTTATTTTATATTATTGATTATTGATGAATCATATCAGCGTGCTATGGAGCGGGATATGTTGGAGAATCTCTCTCAGGGATAAAATCCGGAAGGACGATATTCGTAAAATTCGTAAAAGAACTAAAGTGTCCGACATAGCTCTGAGGATTAGTAGGCTGAAGTGGCAGTGGGCGGGTCACATATTATGTCGCAGAACCGATGGCCGTTGGGGCAGACGTGTTCTAGAGTGGAGACCGCGTACCGGTAAGCGCAGTGTAGGACGACCTCCAGCTCGCTGGTCCGATGACCTAAAGAAGGTGGCAGGAAGCGGGTGAATGAGGAAGGCGGAGGACCGTGTTTGGTGGCGCGCTCTCGAAACAGCCTATATCCAGCAGTGGATGCATACAGGCTGATGGATGGATGATGATGATGATGGATGACAATATGTTTTAATAGGAATGGTTACCAGCTTACCAGGTTATTGAAGCTACAATTTTACTCATTGTAATTTTAAAACAGGATTTTCTAAATTAAGGGCCGCTTGCGCAAGGACATTTAAACTGATTTAGTTAAATTATGTAATGCTGTCCCTTTTTGGCAAATGCATTTTGTAGTGGCCAAAACGGGACAGCACTAAAATATAAAAATAACTAAATCAGTTGAAGAGTCCTTGTGCAAGTGGGCCTGTCTCGATACCTAAATGCAATTTTACTGAACACATTAAAAGAGTTAATTCAAACTTCTAGTAGCCTTAGAGGGACATCGGCTAGGATTTACACTTTAATTGATTGGTCCATGTCTTACGACTTATTCTTGATGAATAAGTCGTAAGACATGGATGAATACTGTCAACTTCTCAAATACATACTAATTATAATATGTATAATGGTAAGTTAGCTATTATATACTAGGAAGTTTAAAATCATTCCAATAAAATTGTCCATTTGATAAGAAATTTATGTATTTATTTATCTATCTATCTATCTATCAGGGAATTTTTATTTTAAGGTATCGTAACGTTTCAAAAACTTTTCGAAATGTTTTTACGTTCAGAAAAGCTTCAAAATCTCTGTCTTTTTTAAAGTCCGTTAAAAAAGGGAATAAACAAACGTCTCGGCCTTTTAAGGAGCGAGCTGACTTTCGATGTCCAAATTGACTCCAAATCCGAATGATAGTGTGAAGTCAGTCCTATAATAAGTAGCGGAGTCGCGTCTAAATTGGCTGCGGGTCAAAAGTTTTAATGAGACGAAATTCCCCGTCGGACTCGATTCGTCGTCGTCTTAACGCAACCTGTTCGTTAGCGCAAAAACGGAGCACGCTAACGCGCGATTAGAATACACCCCCGATGCCTGGGGCACACTGGGTGCTGCCATTTATACGTTTTGAAGTTTACAGAGCTTTCATTTGACCTTCTAGATTAGATTAATTAGAAAGAATTGAAATGGACAACTTGTTCACTCATTATATGACTACCCATATTTAGCAAATAAACTTCTATAGCAGTTGAGGCAGTGAAGAAGCCCAAAGGAGGGGGAAGGCTATATAAACCCGGGATATAGGCCCGCTCGTCACTTTCCGTTCGAACGTCGTAGTGTTTGCATGTAGTGATAATAAGTGCTGTATTTTACAAGTGTGATTTTTTACGAATAAAATTGATCAGAAGTTTTTTTTCTTTGTGAATTAGTTTTGCATTCTTTTTAAAAAATAGTTTTCCTTTAAAACTGTAAAATCAGAAGTGGGATAGGATACATGCGATCCTATCTTGCTTACTGGCTATTCTGATTTTTGCCTTAAGATTAGAGAGTGCAAAAAAAAAGGAAAAAAAATTTCTGACCATCATAAAAGTCGGCGTCGCGACCGGGAACGCCGACGCGGTAGTAAGCATCGCGATCGTACACCGGAAGATAGTTTGAGAAATATGATAAGTGCAGTGCTAACGCGTCTTACAACGTTAGAAAATAAGGTAGGCGCGGAAAACGCGTCGCCAGCGCCGCACGCCGCGGACCTTGGTTCGCCGCGTCGTAATTCTGACGAGCCAACGCCGGCGCGGTCCGCGCCACCGCTGCCACGTGCGCGTGATCCCGACACGCCCGCGCTGCCGGACACGGTACGAGAGGAGCACGAGCCGGGATCTGGTGTGGATTGCGCAGCGAGTGAAGGTACACCGCCGTCTACAATCACGAACCGGATTGTAGATGCCATACGATCCATCGGTTCGGTAAGATCCACCCAACATTACTACATTTCAAATTTTGACCAAAATCTTCATAACATTGATGATTGGTGTGCGGAGGTAGATCGCGCAAAATCTCTTAATAAATGGAGTGATTTCGAGTGCCTTTCACGTATCGGAAATTGTTTAAAAGGAGATGCCAAAACATGGCTTAACGAGTGGGTGACGTCAGATCGTAGTTGGAGTAATTTTAAAACGGAGTTTAAATCGTTGTGTCCTAAAACGCCTGACATTGCGAACATCTTGTTCAAAAGTAGAACCTTTGTGGGTACCGACCGGGTACAAAAACATTTTTGTGAAAAATAGGTGACTCATACCCTAAGTTTGAATACATAACTTGAAACCTCTAAGTTTGCTGAGTTTTAAAACATAAAGTAATGTTTTGCTAAAACATGATGTACGGATAAATTGTTTTTGCGTAATTTAGTTTTTTGTTTTTAAAATGAGGATTGTTATTTAAAACTCTTGACCTAGTTACGATCGGATACCAATCATCCGCAATTTAGAAAGTTTTGTGCGTCAAATACGTAATAAATGCGTGATGGTTAAAAGTCAGATTATACCCACTTTACGATTCAATTGTTTTAAACATGCTGTGTTTATAAAAAGTGTCTCTTAATAACGCTCACTGTGTTTCGAATGATGCGATGCATTCGTGATGTTAGACAGCGGTTTAAGAAAACCTGTTAAACTCGCTAGTATCCCTTGGGGTTTGTTAATGCTTCTGTGATACTTTTACAAAGGAATAGTGCTTGTACACAAAACAATAATTGTTGAGGTCAGGTATGGACGAGCAAACATATTTATAGTTCTGTTAAACGTTAACTTGAGTTTTACAGGTTATTTTCTTTAATATTACCGAACCAGGTTACGTAATTTGTTGTTGAATGTTGCATTCTATTTTGATTAGAGAAGTATTGTTTATCTACCCTCATGGATAGTTAAAGTTTGATTTCATACAAATCGATTACGAGTCTACATACCTACCTGTCAGAATCTTTTCTCGTTAGTAATTTTACATACGAGGCTTTTATAAACAAAATGGTTGTAATCCGCACTAAACAAGGATTACATAAAGTGCAATGAAGTTAAAATTCAGTTGTGAATGTATGAGGCACAGTGGCAGCTGGTTAGGACAATTGATCGTCGATACTATGAATTGCTCGTAAAGGTACTCTGAACCTGTGATGGACATGACGTGTGTGCTGTGACCTACAGGTCACAGGTTCATTTTCTGTTCTATGTTCCTTTCGTCTTCGGCGCTCACCACGTGTGAGGCGTTCTGGTCGCGCCGGGCTGCGCGCCCGCATGCCGCGTGTGTGGAGCACGTCACTACGCGTCTGCTGGTCGCGCAGGGCTGTGCGCTTGTCTAGTGCGCGTTGCTGCGCACTCGCCTGCCGCGCTTAAGGCGTGACACTGCGTGTCCACTGGTCGCGCAGGGATGCGCGCCCACCTAGTGCGCGATGCTGCGCGCTCCTGGTTGCGCATGGCTGTGCGCTCGCCTAGGGTGCGATGCTGCGCGCTCGCATGCCACACTGTGAGGCGTGACACTGCGCGTCTACTGGTCGCGCAGGGTTGTGTGCTTGTATAGTGCGCGAGGCTGCTCGTTAGCCTACCCGATATGGTTGAACATAACTGGTATGAGTAAACTTTCTTCATTTTCTGTGTTCATCGATGATGATGTTTGATGTTTTGAATGTTCAAAGTTATTTCGACATGGTACAACTGTGAGTTTGTACTATGGTTGAGCGACCTTTAGTGAGAGCTCTACCGACTCTATGAGCTCTACTGACTCTTTGTGCTCTACCAGCTCTACCGACTCTTGTTGCTCTATGAGCTCTACTGACTCGTTGTGCTCTACCAGCTCTACTGTCTCTTGTTTCTCTACGAGTTCTGCTGTGTCTTGGTACTCTACCAGCGCTACTGTCTCTAGGAGTTCTACCGGCTCTATTGAGAGCTCCACAGGTTCTGTGAGTTCTATCGGCTTTGTATGTATGAGCTCTGCTGAAGCAGTCAAATAATTTTGTTGGTACCTGTGCTGGTACTGGTAACTGTGCTGGTAATGAACTTTTAAGTCAAGAGAGCTTGTGAAGGTAATTGACTATGCGTTGACTACCTGCTATGTATGGATAGTCACGATGATCACGTCGTTTCGTGATAACGATTTGGTTTTAATTTCTGTTACATGTTTGGCGCCATGGAGTGGTGCCCTGGATCGGGGCCCTGGAGGTGTGCCCTGGAGTGGTGCCTTGGAGCGGGGTCCTGGAGCGGTGCCTTGGAGTGGTACCTCGAAGTCGTGCTTCGGACTACGCGGCACGTTCTTCGGTGACAAACACTTTCAACTTGATTTGCATAAACATTGCCTATGGCTCTGCTTGTTGTCATCCAACTTAGTTACACGCTTTCTCTAGTAAAGTTAGGTTAGTCGTAAGTCAGACGTTAGGTCAGTTGTTAGGTCAAACGTTAGGCTACTTATTAGTTCAGTTGTTAGGTCAAAATGTAAGCTTACATGTTAGGTTAGGTTACTTTAGGCTAGTGGATGACAGCGGACAGCGTTGTATGTAGTGGGCAGATTGAGAAGAAGGTTATGTCAGCAGACCTGCGAGGAGTGTAGCATAGCACTCTGTCAGGTGGGTGGTAGAATGGCTACCACCGACAGGGAGATGCAGCACGAATGTGTGTGTCAACCTCGGGCCAAGTATGGACCCGGTTCATTGTGAAAATCACAATGGTACCCATGGTCTTGGGTAGGTGCGTGAGCGCACTAAAGACTTCTGCAGCTCAGTACATGGTTCCTTGGAAAGGAGAATGGACTCCCGAGGTGTGCGCTGCTTATTTCGAAAGTGAGTGTAACACCTAGAATGCAGACTGAAGTGGTCGCCATGCCTGCGATCTGTCGACCTGAGTTAAGTTTCAACGTCTTACCACTGACTCAGTGTTGATGTGCGTCACCTGAGTTATGTTTCAACGTCTTACCACTGACTCAGTGCTGATGTGTGTTGCCTAAGTCATGTTTCAACGTACTACCTCTGACTTTGTGCGAATATGGGTTGACTAAGTTATGTTTCAACGTTCTACCACTGACTTAGTCTGGGGGAGATGACAGAGTCATGTTTCAACGTCCTACCACTGACTCTTGATCTAAGCTAATTGAGCTATGTCACCGTTCGTGTGTAGCTTAATTAGCAAATATGTTGCATTCGCATCTTATCAATACGGCGGACGCGTCTATTATAAGATGTGAAGCTTTAGTTTTTATTCCCTTTCTGTTATTAACAAATTGTTGTTTCTAACGTTCAAGTGCAGACAATGAAAACGAGGAGTCCGGGCGTCCGGTGCTGAGGCTGAGCGGAGCCAGGGTCCACGCACGCTTGCGGAGGACTGTTCGCCGCAGCCGTGTGCGTCTGGCTTGACGAGACCTGCTGGTGCTTCTGTTCCGCCTGTCGCCGAGGGACAGGACGTTGTCCCGCCTGCGTCGGTGCAAGATCCATCAATGCCGCTACTTGATTAAGAGCATATGAGAGGGAGTCCGAGGGCGGTCTCCTGTCAGGAGAGGCCGTATAGCAGTTGAGGCAGTGAAGAAGCCCAAAGGAGGGGGAAGGCTATATAAACCCGGGATATAGGCCCGCTCGTCACTTTCCGTTCGAACGTCGTAGTGTTTGCATGTAGTGATAATAAGTGCTGTATTTTACAAGTGTGATTTTTTACGAATAAAATTGATCAGAAGTTTTTTTTCTTTGTGAATTAGTTTTGCATTCTTTTTAAAAAATAGTTTTCCTTTAAAACTGTAAAACTTCATTAATTTCGTATCATTTTACTACTGGTTCGGAAAATTAAAACGCTTAAATTGTTTTATACGTATTCAAATATTGATTGTTTTATATGTAGGTATTCAGTTATTTAAATAAATAAAATATTTTTAAAAAAAGGGACTTCTACATTGAATTGTATGTTTGAATGATTAATTATTTTAGTTTGGTTGTCAGGTTGGTAGCTATTGAACAGCTGGACCTGGTTTTTAACCAGGATCAGCTTTTTATTCTTATAAATTTTTGACAAACTAAACTCTAGATATCTACACTAAAAGATATTCTCTACATAACCTTTAGTAGGTACCTGTAGTAGTTCATTAACATTATTTGGACAAAGCGGATTGGATTTGTACGGTCAGGAACTGAACAACTTACGATAAACGTCGTCATCGTCACGTTGGCGTTGCCACTTGCGTTTGAATTTGTAGCGTAAGAACTCTTTTGAGAACTCACTGTGCCCCAATCCTTACCCGAAAAGATGGTCCCTCATTTGTGGCGGGTTTTCTCTGTGTTGTTGTCACATTAGCGAATAACTGCGCGGCTAACTCCGTCGATACGTTAATGATGTCGAGATGTCTATTGCGGGGGAAAAAACCGCTTTTGTTCCGACGCGACCTGACCATGTGACTCCGTTTGTTTAGATATTCTAAAAAATAAAACATGATTATTTAGTAGGTAATTTTATTTGTGCTATTTATTTGCTTTACTTATGTTTTAAAGTAAATATAAGCAATTATAATAAAGCAATACCTAAGGTTTGTTAGAGTAACTATGTACAAACTTCCTTACCAATGATCTTCTCGATTTAAATGCATCCTACTCCGCGGGACAAACCAAAAACCGGGCAAGTGCGAGTCGGACTCGCGCACGAAGGGTTCCGTACTATTATTAATAAATAATTACCTTTGTTAATGAACCGCAAGACTAACTTTGTTTGTAGAGGTTTATTGTTAATATCAAAAAAATCTATGCTAGTTAGAGCATTGGCTATAGTTTTCCTGTAAAGTATACGTAAATTCCTATTGACCATAATTATTTCAAATTTTTCGATTGGTAAACTCCGGAGATAAGGGGGGGGGAACGGTATTTTTTTAGACATTTTCCCTGATAAATCAAAAACTATCATAACTAAAAATAATTAAAAATCTGTTTTAGAATGTACAAAGTAAACCCTATCATATGATACCCCACACAGTACAGTTATCTCACTTTTAAATTTCAACCCTCAGATTTTCCCCCCTTTTTAAATAAGAACAAAAATAATTTCCAATTTTTTTTAATTCCAGTGTCTTTGGGCCACTAATATACACAACTATTCCAAATTTCATGTCGATAGCTTCGGTAGTTACTGAAATAATCGAGTGTGACGGACGGACAGACGGACAGACGGACAGACGGACAGACAGACGGAGAAAGTCGCACCATAAGGGTTCCATTTTACCATTTTGGTACGGAACCCTAAAAATGAATGGATAGTTATAATTTTTTTTACGCCACTATAAGTTAGCACTTGACTGCAAGCTCACCTGATGGTAAGTGATGATGCAGTCTAAGATAGTAGCGGGCTCACCTGTTGGGGATATGGCAGTTATTAAACCCATACGCCCAATCGGTTTCTACACGAATCGTACCGGAACGTTAAATCGCGGTACGTCTTTGCCGGTAGAAACGGCCGAAGACTCCCAACAGACCGCCATTACCAGACAAGATATTTAAAGACCTGTACAACCTGCTGAATTTTAATTAAGTATAGTTGGTAGGTACTTGGTACGCATTATTTGGTTGGTATTTACCCGCTTTTACAAATTATAGACAAACTAGCTGATACCCGCGACTTCGTCCGCGTGGATTGAGGAATTTTAGTTCCCGAGGAACTCTTTAATTTTCCGGGATAAAAAGTACCCTATTATTTAATCCGGACTTCTAACTTTACGTCTGCAAAATTTCAAAGCAATCGGTTCAGTAGTTACGGCGTGAAAGCGGAACAAACATACAAACAAACTCACTTTCCCATTTATAATATTAGTAAGGATAAGGATAGACGATTTCTAATAAACCTGTTGTATTCGTGAAATTAAACAAATTACCTATTACTTACTTACCTAATAATTATATTCAATAGAAAAATTAAAAACGCTTGCACAAAACATTTTTTATTGTCTTTTATCGTTTTTTTATATTCATGTATAAAAAAACCAAATTACATTGGGTTCCATAATATTGCGCAGACAATTTCACGACCTTTTATTAGTCCCTCGTACAATATTAACCCCTCAGGACAAATTACGCGAGCGACGTAACGCAATAAATCAATTCCAAATAATAATTTAAATTGTACAAGGATAATTAGTTAAACTTTTACGAAAATTAAGGAATTATTAGAAAACAATCCCGACCGGGCAGGAGTCAGGCGGAGTGGGCAGGAGCCAGGAAGGAAGGGTGTCTAATTAGGGAGGGGGGAAGGTAATGAGCCGCGATCGCCCGATATAACGAAGGCTATTTACGCGGTGGCCGCTCGAAAATTGCGAGGTTTTGTTTTAAAAGCGGTAACCGTTTGAGTTTTGCGATTAAGGAGTTTAATTAGACTGTTGTTTACAACCTCATTAAGGTAAAGGCCCCCAGATATCGGCCGATAATTTATGAAGTTGAAAAATGAGTTTCGTGCGGAGATCCTGTGCAGATTGTGGCCAACAATCCGGCTATGAATAAACATGAACTTAGCTCTTAACCCGTTTACTGAGTGGCTTATCGTAACTTTTGTCGCCTTAATTGTGTTGAGAGAAACTTAAAGGTTTGAGTCTGTCGAATTCAATTAATTGAATAATTCACCTTTTTAATGTAACCGGGGTTATCTTGGCCAATATTTATTTATATAGGTATCATTTATCATCACAATTTGAAAACCTATATGCGTCATCTGGTTGAGGCTTCACACAAACCGTTTTTTTTTAAATATAATTACGGCTACCTACCTACAACCGTGACAATTTTAATAGAATTCGCAAACCATAGCTGTTATATTATTACGTCTATTATACAATACAGGAGTTAGTCTAAACTCTAAACTATTGTATTAAAATATCTATTATTTTTTATTTGAGTAATGTTATTTCAAATCAAAATCCAACAACTTTATAGTTGTGTACATTAAAACTTAGATTGTAACGCTTTAAGTTAATTATCGTTGCAAATTAATCATAAAACAGATTAGTTACAGTCATTATTCTGTGGTTGTTTTGGCATCTCATTAAATTGTCTATGATAAATATCATAACAAATCCGAGCGAGTGATTTAATGGCATCGCAATTAATCGATTCGCCGCGGAAGGAATTCAAATTGGCTCTCATTTCCTGCGCCCACCGAGAGTACGTACCCGGTACCCTACGCATCGAGCCAGCACCTGTGAGTGCATCCGGCCCGTCCAATTACTGGGCCTTTTACCCTAAATAAAGCACCCTAACGATTCTGGACTCTGGAGCCTGGACACCACATAAAATGTTCGTCGAGTACCTAATGATGTAAATTTATGTACGTAACTACTAACTACTCATAATACGTACGTTCACTAACAAAAGCAGCACTCTCTTAATTAACTATTCATTACTTTTGCTCCGGACAACATAATTAAAATAGAGTGAAAACTAAAGAGGCATTTCAGATATTTTAATGACTAATCGAGATTAAACAGCGAAGTATCTAATCTATTATCTATATCTATGCTAATATTATAAATGCGAAAGTGTGTCTGTCTGCTACGCTTTCACGACTCATCTGTTCAACCGATTTTGATGATATTTGGTACAGGGATAGGTTGTATCCCGGGGAAGGACATTTTTCAAGGCTACTTTTTATCACGGAAAATTAAAGATTTCCCGCGGGAATGACGAAGTCGCGGGCATCATCTAGTACCTACTAAAATATCACGTTACTTGTAAGAAATAAGCTACATAACTATCTTATATATTGGAGCTATACCTATTCAATGGCTTAATAGACTAAGTTTGTCTATATGTCACAGTCATTTTTCATCATAATACTAGACGATACCAGCGACTTCGTTTAAGGTTTTAGATTCGCGCGAGACTATTTATTTTTCGGGATAAAATTTCGTATGTAATATGTGTTTATTCAGGCTATATCCTTTAGGTAATATTTTAACGTGACAAACAATCTAAGCATTAATTCAAAAATTAAATATGATAGAAGAATGAAATGGACATTATACGAGTATATAAACTCTTCTCAATTGAAATACAGCAGTGCCAATTATTCAAGCTCGCGCGTCATCAAACACACGTCGATGAAAGATTCCACCTTCCAAGCCCGAACCGCAACTATCCATCACAGTCGCATCGCATAGTCTTACTAACGAGACACGCACGCCATCCGAGACACCGTCAAAAACAATCGGAATAAAGACCCGGGCTATATCCACACGCCTAGGAGTAGGCATCGCGGCGGCTCTCGTCCGGTAGTGGCAATAAGTTCTAAATAACGTATTTGAACGTTACGCAAAGTAACTGATTGTTTACTGATTTAATAATAGCAATTAAAATTTTTAGGTTTAAAAATAGTATATTTTGTGTTGGTAATTATAAGTGCTACTGTAATTAGTGCTTATATTATTATTTTTAATTATGGGTCCGTGGCGTCGCCTGCAACAAGGTCCTGGCTGAAAATCAGCGCTGCATGGTTTTTATATTGCCCTTGCGCATATTCAAATCATGCCGCATTATGCTGAGTTGGGGCCTTTTTTCGGGTGGTGCCACACATGACTTCTGTTGTCCCGGCGCTTCAATCACCAAGGTAGTTTAGTGCATTGTTGTTGGTGGTGGTGATGGAAGCGCCGGGGTAGCATACCCTTAAGGTAAGGGCATGTGTGGCAAAATTGGAAATAAATATTTTTTCTTTCTTTCTTTCTAATTAGTAAATGATGTTTTTGTAAAAATTATTGTAGAGCAACCACCGAGTTTCTTGATGATTCTTCTCGATAGGAATGTTGTTCCGAACCAGTAGTAGATTCACTCGACGATTCAAAAGCACTTTTGATAAGTTTATTTGAATTAAAAAAATTGAATAAATAGTTTGTGTTTTACAGTATGTGGTTAAAAGCAATTTAACACAATCATTCGAAGGACCCGCAAGTTATGAAATCTTTTTCGCTCATTTGATCTTCTATAACAGGTTCAAAAAATCACCAGCAATGCAATCAGCATTACTGTAAAAGTGATATATATCTCGTTTCATGCTATCTCATATCTTGTTGTACCTATTCTTCCTCCACAACCTTTCTCACTGCCAAGGGTCACTGGTAGAGATCTCTTATAGAGATAAGTGCTTCCTTGTCCACTATTTATCTGTTTTTCTTCTTATTTTATAACTTTCTGGTACTAAATAAAAAATAAAAATAAAATTATAATCTTGATGTAGAAGGCGAAACTGTTGTGGTGTCAATAAAGAGGTACCTAAGTACCTAACTAATTACCTTCTCTTGAGCGTGCGCCCTAGCAATTAGCATAACTAATCAAATTCATCACTACGATGTTATAGAAGAAAAGGAATAACATATTTTGATGACTACTCGGAATATGTTTTGACCCAATGGTCAGATACCATGGCAGAGAGAAACGTAGCGTATGCCTCTCCCTTATAGAGAAAGCTCTCATGCTTGATGCCGAACGCTAAAAAAGCTCCAACAGATTAGACGGTTCCGATTCTGAACAAAGATAAACCGCTCTTATTGTCATCAGATAGAGAGATCAATTCAGCGTGCAGTGTGTGATCTATAAATGTCGCGAGATGCGCGATAAGATCGCGAGCGTCTTGGGCGGACCGCGGCACCCCTTTATTTATTTAATCAGAGTGAGCGACGGACAATAAGCTATTGTAACTCCTGATATATTGACCAACTGCGATCTATAATAGTTGCACACTTGTTTTATTAAACGGATCTGGTGTAGGATGAGTGTTTCTTATAACTAATGGGCATATTATGTCTGCGACTTCTACCGTCTACGAATAATGAAATTATTAGACTTAAGCCTATATGCGCAAGACTCTTATATCCATTTAAAATTTTATGGTTCTGTTAATATGCTCGTGCCAAAAAGTGATAGCTTAAAAAACTAAATCAGTTTTTAAAATGTCCCTACTCCTTGTGCAACCTTATAATAATAATTAACAACATATTAGCAGATTAACGATAAGAATTGTTAAGGAAAGGGTACCCATAATAATAATAATTAATACTAATCCAAACGCTTTTGTTTATAGCATTTCGTACATATTGGTCCAAAGTTTTATCGTACCTACTCCTATTAATTTCAAAATCATTATTTTATCTTAAAATTCATTGAAAAAAGTAAAATAATTAAGTATACATACTTAAGTTAGTGAAACCATAATTTTGGTATTTAAAATTAAAACTATTTAAATCTATAAATAGCTTTAAAATTGCGAATCTACAAATTTTAAATTGAGTAGTTAATAGCATCAATAAAGTCAGACTTAAGTAATATTTTATGAGATAAAACCCAATAATACATATTTGTTTTGCTCGGTGCGAATCAAGTTTTAATAAGGTAGATGTTTTATGTTATTAATTCAAATAAGTACATAATGCTTAAAAAGCTTATTAATTTATTATCCACGGCAACATATTATTTATCTCTATAAAGTTTACAAGATAATATGGTTTTCTGTCTAAACGTCTTATTCAAAACTAGATGATGCCCGTGACTTCGTACGTGTGAATCAGGTTTTTTACTTCCGCGGGAACTCTTTAATACCCTTCCCCGGGATACAAACTATCCCTATACCAAATTTCATCAAAATCGGTTGAACAGATAAGCCGTGAAGGCGTAGCACACAGACACACGTTCGCATTTTTAATATTAGTATGGATTTAGGAAACATTCTTGTGTTCAAGTTATTATTGACCGAGCGAAGCGAAGGTCTCTGAGTCTACTTGAGTGAATTTGCACTTGTCCGTCCGTCCGTCCGTCCGTCCGTCCGTCCGCCCGTCCGTCCGTCTGTCAGAGCCCTATAACTTCTGAATTACTGAACGTAATGACTTCAAATTTAAATATTATACATAAAAACCGATGGCCTCCAGCCGAATATGGCTTAAAAAGTTATAAAAATCTTTATTTCAGGGGGGCTCTCAAAGCAGCGAATGCGAACGAAAAATTTTTTATAGCGTTACATAGGGTTGCGGTATATCATTTTAAAGATAATTAGGAATAGAGTCCAAAAATATTTTTTTTTTAATTTTTCTCCTAATATTGACCAAATGGGGGGCTTTCAAAGTGGTGATTTTCTAACGTCCAAAGTTGACCTCAGAACTCAGAATTTTCTGAAATGCTGACCCTCAAACTTGATTAATTATTTGAATTATATCCTGTACTTGAACAACAAATACTAAAAGTAGATAAATATTACAAGGAAACGAAATTATTTAATTTTTAATGAGCCTTAGTATTTACAACAGAACTTCACAATTATGTCAATTGATGGCGCCGCGAGGTCTCAGTTCGGGGCACTAGTATTTTATGTTGTAATTCCTATGACTTTGCCTGCGTAATCTGCAGGGCGACCGCGTATCTTTTGCATCGATCATTGATACATTGCAATCACCTCCGATTGGCTGAATTTATGGTATTCTTGCTGCGTCAATGGATTTCGTCCAAAAGTGGAAGAGGGTTAACCAATCAGAGGTGATTGCGATGTATCAATGATTGATGCAAAAGATACGCGGTCGCCCTGCGGGAGGTTTTAAAATACCCAAAAATGACCGAATATAGCTCAGTCGTTACTAAAGTAAAAAAAAACGAGATTTCGTGAGAGATTCGTGCAAATTATTATTAGTATCTAGTAGTCCACCACTCTAGGTAAATGAACTTAGGAAACGAAATTAGGATGTATTCTATACTAGACCAATACTTTCGGTTGACCCATACTATATCAATTTTAAAAGCCCAGTATACACGCGATCGTGTACCTACACTGATTTCATAGTACACAAACAAGTTCTATGGCTAATCGCGTTGCAGCGTCAAAAATGTTTAATTAAAAAGATTGATGCTTACCGGTGGAACGGGGCACCAGAAGTACAGTGGAGTTGCAAACTTATCTAATTAGTTAGCGGCGGGTAGGGGGGCGCCCACACTGGTTCCCGGCCCAGGGGGCAGGTGGGTGTTAGGGGACGGGAGCAATTAGCGGTGATAGTCGATTAGCTCATCGTGTGAGCGCGGCTTTTGACAAATATTACCAGTAATAAATTATTAATATTTATGAATGTTATGTAGATAATTGGTGTAATTAATACGCGCTTGCGGCCAATTAAATCCGGTGTGTTTGACCGACGCTTATCGCTTTAATTAGTAAAATGGGATCAAAAGTATGCTTATAATATACGAGTTGACCCTGCTTTGCTCGGGTGGTGCAGAATTTCTGAAATGCTTTATTATGGTTTATCGGTCAATGTTGAAACCTGAAATGTTACAACTAATTCGGGATTTACAGTAGATAGGTAACAGATTTTCGCTGGTCTGGCCTGTTGGGAGGTTTCGGCCGTGGCTAGTTACCACCCTACCGGCAAAGACGTACCTACCGTCAAGCGATTTAGAGTTCCGGTACAATGCCGTGAAGAAACCAATTAGGGACAGTTATGGGTTAAATGTAACTGCCATACACCTATAGCAGGTTAGCTCGCTGCTATCTTAGACTGCATCATCAATTACCATCAGGTGAGATTGCAGTCAAGGGTAACAATTAAGATGCAGTGGCGTAACAAAGATTGACATAATAATTATGTGACTTTTCATAAAAATATAATTTATACTAAACAGTACGTACTACGTTAACTACTTAAATCAAAATAGCTTATGTCCTTCCTCGGGATATAACTATAACCGTATCTCAATACCAAACTTCACAAGAATCGGTTGAAAAATGGGCCGTGTAAGCGTAACAGACCGACAGACAGACACACATTTTCACATATATGTTATTAGTATGAATTAAACACCAATGCCTATTTATTATAAAAAGTGTTTTAATCCCTTCTTAAATTGCCTATCTTAAGTACCTACTACTTAAAACAAAATAGCTTATGTCCTTCCTTCCTTCGTCTTCCTCTCGTCCTTGAAAAAATGGGCCATGTAGGCGTAACCGTAACAGACCTACAGACATACACACATTTATATATTAGTATGGATTAAACACCAATGCCTATTTATTATAAAAAGTGTTTTAATCCCGTCGTAAATTGCCTATTTAACGAGAATGAGTGAAACAAAAAAAGATAAAGACAACTTAAAAAGATAAAAGTTTAATAAGCAAACTGGATTGACGGCATATTTTGTATAATCTCTTTAATAGACGGCTAAATCCACAAACGATTTAACATGCTTGTGTTTGTTAAATGTTGACCATTCATAAAATTTAAATTGATATTCGATTTAGCTTAAACTCGTAGGTTACGGCTTTTTTATATATCAAAAAATAAGTCTAGGTAGGCCTTAAAATATTTTTATTGTTACGGTATGCGGGCATTCAAACGAACCTTAATTAATTTTATTTAAGAATAATACTTATTCTTTTTTAATTTAATTAAATAATTATAGTATTGCCTTTTGCGCCTTTTCTCAATTCATTTGAAATTGCATAAAGCTTTTTCCCCCTTCAGGAACAGCAATTCAGCTGCTAACAGCTATAGAAATTGCCGAAAAGCTTGCCCGTTTGTACTTAACATTTATTCTTGGCCTTGTTCTCATTAGTTGTAAGTACAATTTTCTACATTCCTCTCGGGCTATTTTAGAAGATTGATTAGTGGAAGTTTATTAATAAAGCCAGGATCGTAATACTGAGATAATTAATTCTTCGCAAGTTAATTGATAAATTAACATTAATTAGAAAAGTTCGCGTCTGCTCCGCCAACGTTCTGTTTTATTTGGGATCTCGATCTTGAGCTCTGTCTGCGTATAAGGGTCCGAACACATCAGCTGGCGAATGCGCCTGTTCGCGAATAGCTCGCGAGCTGCACGCATGAACAGAAAATTCGACCTGTTTAAAGAGTTCATAGTGTAAGCATAATTCCAGAAGTGGGCAAATAATTAAAATTACTTTTAAAATATGTTTGTACTCTCTTTAAAACTTCCACGAGCGAATGGTCACACCGTGTAGCGGTTTCACGAGAGATTTAATGTAAACAGATAAGTATAAAACTTGGCCAAAGCATCACAATAACAATAAATTAATCATTTGATCAGGCTGCAGTTGCTACTGCTAAGCTCTAAATCAAATTGCGATCTAAACACAAAAGTATTCATTAATCGCTGAGTCTGCCGGCAGGAGACTAACTTTCAAACGTCAAAATACTCGTATTTATGTTAATTATTCCAATATGGCGTATCCCCGCCAAAGAACGAACCGAGTGAAATACATCGAATGAGTCAAATATCCGCCTAATTAAACCTTCGTCAATAAATAAATTAACAATCTTTTATCTTTTCTAAAAATTCAAATCATATTTAAACACAAAGCTGACAATAGATGCATGCACGTCAAAAAGCATTCGAGTAATACATTGATGTAGAATTTTAGTACGAGTGGGTAACACGTTTTAAGCTCTCAAATGATTACGATTTCCTCAGACAATTGGGCTTCCGGTCCACCTCAGCACTGCTTGCATGCATTCCAAAAGCAACCTTACAACTAAAGGATAGGTATAAATTGAGCAAATCTGCAATTTGACAGTTAATGTCATTTTTAAATTCGTTACTTTTTCTCAAAAACAGTGTTGTGAGACATTTCCACAACATATACATTCTGCAAAACGCAACAAGAAGATAAACTGATGAAAGAACATCATATAATCAGTGTCTGTTCCCGTCAGATATTATGTCAAAGCCACCCTAATTCACTGCGATTGGCAAAGTGAAGTGCCGTTCAAACGTGCAGTGGCTGCATAGATATTAGGTATCATCATAGAATACTGTTCGCAAAGGTGGGTTCAATCGCAGCTTCTAAATTCGGATTCAGTTTGCGGATGATTAAAGTATCGTGTGTGCATTGACCCTTAGATACGATCAAGTTATTAGTTCTAGGATGTTATTGCTCGTAATTTTTTTACTATCGATGACAGGTCCTTCTCATTAAGTCGATAAATAGTCAATGGTGATGCATGAGTTCTAAAGAGCGACTGATAGGCTTCAGGTAGGCAGGGTCAATTTGGGAATTTATAATTTCTGAATTTTCCCTGGTCTGGCCTGGGAAGACGTGCCGCCAAGCGATTTAGTTTTCCGGTACAATGCCTTAAAGAAACCAAGAAAATAAGGTTTGAGTTTAATATAACTGTCATGCCTCTAATAACAGGTTAGCCCGCTACTATATTAGACTGCATCATCACTTACCATCAGGTGAGATCGCAGTCAAGAGCTAACCTGAAGTGAATTTAAAAAAATGTAGTATATAATATCCATTCCATCCGTACTAAGGAATGCCGGCATTCAGATTAAAATTAAGATATCAATGTAATTACGGTTGTTTGAGAAACGGGCCTTAATTAATTTGTTTTTCATTAGTGTTCTTCTCATTTAAGATGGATATAAGATGAAGAAGTCTTTTACAATGAACTTCTATACTTCATAATAGTAATAAATTGTAGAGCTGGGGGCTTACTATCACCGCTTAAAGCAGTATTATTTTAATATTGTGGCCGCTCTTGTTTCAAAATTATAATCCTTAAATATGAGTGATTTCAAGGTGTGTCATATAAATCTGACATTTCAAAATAATACTGTTTTATGCGATGGTAGTATGGCACCAGTGGCACCACTAACCTGCGTCCTTAGTAAAATCACGGTAATATTATGTATATAGATACCAATACTGTGGTAAAATGGAGAAGTCTATGTAATTATCTTCGGATTTTAATTAATTAGTTTTCGTTAGTTTCATTAAAGACGGACGGACAGTACATAATATAAGACGTCTATAACAATGAAAGGTTCTATTCATAATAGTAATAAATAGTATAGGAGTCGCGGGCTTGAGTGGAACAAGCGTTTAATTAAAGGACGCTCACCTCACTGTTGTCGGACGGCTCATCGTATGCGCCTTAATTAGTTTCAGACCGCCCTAACGGGCTTATTTTGTTTTTCTCGGATAATTTTTAATTAAACGCTTGATTAAAATGAAAGTTTGCGTAAGTAGCGAGCGAGGAACAATCGGGCCGGAGTTTAGGATAATGAATTGATGGTGTTACTTTGCTCGCTCGGCTCTCGCTAGGGACTTAATTAAAAATCGCCGATAGAGTGTGTAGAGGGGAGTTCGGAACGAGTTTATGGAACTTAGTCCGGAGGCTCTGTTGTTTTACTACCTATGTCAATTTGAATACGGGATTGAGCGGGTATAGGTGCGTTAATGTTAAGAAAAACTATATTTTACTAGCATTTCGTTGGCCTAGAGTGTAGACTCTATATAGGAACAATTTATTTTTCTGGTCTAACAAACATCTTTATATCTGTTTTCGTCCCTCTTTGTATTATTTTTGGGATTTACTGATCGCTGAATAATAAAACTTTCTTATTGCTGTTTTATACATGTATCTACTCTTTTCTCAATTTTTTGTGAGTACTTACTACAAAATATATTTTAATATTTAATCATAAGTACTTAATATTATAAATGCGAAAGTCAGTTTTTTTGTTGGTTTGTTGGTTTGTCCTTCAATCACGCCGCAACGGAGCAACGGATTGACGTGATTTTTGGCATGGATATAGTTGAGGACCTGGAGAGCGACATATGCTCCCGGAAAATTAAGGAGTTCCCGCGTGAATAAAAAAACTTAAACCACGCGGACGAAGTCGCGGGCATAAGCTAGTTTAGCATAAACGTCATAAATTCAGAGGTAGGCTGCATTGTAATATTACTTATTTAAAGTAATTAAATCCACCGATGGTCAATTAATTAATACCAATGATACCGTGTTACAGTAGATGTAGACAAATACCTAATTACCTATTTGCATCACGTAACAGTATAGGATGTTACATATTCATTTAGATTGCTAGTGATGATAATGTCATGTTAACTTTTTTGAAATTACATAAAAGGTCGATTTGTTCAACATTGGTATCACGCGGTTACCATATTAAGGAGACCTGAGGTGCAATCATGTAAGGATTGCCGATCATCGTATAAGTTCGGCTTCAAGGTAAAATAAACCATAACATTATTGAATTAGAGCTCAATTTCGTGTATCCATTCTCATACGTTTAGGTATGTACGATACCCTATCGTCAATTCGGCAATTCATGCGAAAGTCTGTCTGTCTGTTTGCTACGCTGTCACGGCCCATCTGTTCAACCGATTGAGAGGAAAATTAAAGAGTTCCCGCGGAAATTAATAAACCTTAATCCACTCGGACGAAGTCGCGGGCATCATCTAGTACTAGATATAGCTTACGAAGTATCTAACCTGCATTAAAGTTACGATGCAATTTTAATGGGTGGCGTAATGTAAACGTTAACAATAAAGATATGTTGAAGCAGTTGCGGTGGTAATAAAGCGTGCCAGTTATCGGGTGTCGCCTACTCACAATGCATGTTGTATCAAGTTAGCGCGTCGTTACAAGAAGCTCGTTAGCGTCTAATGAGTTAAGAATTTGCTAATGACGCGTGCCGCCCGCCCGCAACGCATGGCTCCACGGATTTCGAGTTTAAACTTATTGTTTAGTAGTGGGCCCGACAGAACCCGATTGCAGCGCCCCCTACCGGGTCCAATTGTTTATACAAACCATCCCGGGACCCACACAAACGTACACAAAAAAACAACATCAAAATCGGTCAAGCCGTTTTAGGGAGACTAACGAACCATCATCATCATCACTACAGCCTATTAACGTCCCACTGCTGGGCACAGGCCTCCACTCTCATAGGAGAGCGGGAATTAGAGCTTAGACCCACCACGCTGCTCCAATGCGGGTTGGCGGGCTTTAACGACTATTATCATGTTAGTGATAATAACCGGGACCGACGGCTTAACGTGCTCTCCAAGGCACGGGGGTGAAACACTGCCAACTTCCAACTCCGGGCTAGCACTGAGAATTTCTTAATTGAAAAACCCAATAACTAACTTTTCATGCCCGACCGGGAATCGAACCCAGGACCTCGTGATCCGCAGTCGACTATGCTAACCACTAGACCAACGAGGCAGTAACTACTATAGACTAACTACAGACTAACGAACAATTCAGTTTTATATTTAAGACTAGCTGATGCCTGCGACTTTTAAGTTTTTTTGATTTATTTTTAATTTTCCGGGATTTCCCGGGTGCCTATGTCACTATCCAGGTTTTCAACTATACCTACCCATGCCAAAAATCACGTCGATCCGTTGCTCCGTTGCGGCGTGATTGAAGGGCAAACCAACAAACAAACACACTTTCGCATTTATAATATTGTGGAATCTGCGTCCATCTGCGGTGTTCTAAAAACTCGACTCAGACTGCTTAAAACTGTCAAAATGTGGGATTTGGTCTACTGAAAGTTATCATGTACTTTTGTTCAATAGAATACGGAATACATGTTTCAAGAATAGCAGTCGTAGGCCGAGGATATAGTCTGGAACACCGATACCACGCTGTGCACCTGTCAATCGAATCATCAGTAGCTATTTCTATGCGGTAATCACTCGCAGGCCGCAGTTACTTAGTTCCCAAAACGCGATGCAAGCAATGAAGAAATAGCATCTCGCCGATCTAAATTCCCATTGACCAATCTGACCACTGGGAAACACTCACAAGTATCGTGTGTCACCCCTTACCGCATTTCCAAACGATTGACTCAACAAGCAACAGCAAAATGAATGATTACACTGTAAGTGATACCCATTGCCAATCGGCGATCTAATAAATTGCGAGCAGATTATACGAAGTGCTACTTAAAGTCTTAACTTAGCTCTTGCAAATAATATTTGAAGCAACAAGTTAGATTCCGATCTCGCAGTCTGAGCGGTTCTAGACCAATCGATCTAACCTAAGACCGGATCAGATCGATTACTCGTTTGGGATGTGGATTATCCTTTATATGTTGCAAATGATAGAAATAAATTTATTAGCTTGCCAATTAAAGTAGGAATGTATAATTTAGATTTGAAGGTACTCGTAAGGTTGCATATTTATTATGTTAACACATACCTACTTCGGGCTCAAGTAGATACCTATATACTATCATTCAAAGCAAAGTGATTCGATGTCGAAGATTTAAAAGAAAAAGTTTTTTCTATAAAAATATTAAGTACTTAATGGTTTCATAACTTAATATGTATGGTCTGTGACTTATTAATCTATATATATAAAATTCAAAGTCCTGACTGACTGACTGACTGACTGACTGACTGACTGACTGACTGACTTATATATCAACGCACAGCCTAAGCCGCTAGGGTTAGAGACTTGAAATTTTGACAGTAGCTTCCTTTTGTAACGTAGGCGCTCACTAAAGAAGGATTTTTCAAAATTCCACCCCTAAGTGGGTGAAATAGGGGTTGAAAGTTTGTAAGAAAGTCCGCCATTTCTCAAGTTATATCCATGAAACTTAGTATATGAGTTATCGGTAAAAAATAAAGAAATACGTGTCTTACAGTTTTTGAAAATTCTACCCCCCAAGGGGTGAAATAGGGGATGAAAGTTTACATGAAAGTCCTTCATTTCTCAAGATATTTCTCAAGTTTTATCAACGAAACTTGGTATTTTGGTAATTTTTAAAGAAATAGGTGTGTAAGAGTTTTCCAAATTCCAACCCCAAACGGGTAAAATGGGGGTTGTAAGTTGGTATAAAAGGCCGGCGTTTTTCTAGTTGCCGTGAAACTGGATATTTGGGCTACCGGTTTAAATTATGAAATACATAATTCACAGCTTTTATATATTCTATCCCAAAGGACGTTAAATAGTCCTTCAATCACGCCGCAACAGAGCAACGGATCGACGGGTTTTTTCATGGGTTCTTTTTATCCCGGACGATTAAGGAATGCCTATGGGAATTAAAAAACTTATGCCACGCGAACGAAGTCGCGGGCGTCCGCTAGTACAACATAACGAGAAAAGTCCTAACTAACTCACTCAATGATAGATTCATCACCGCTCACATTGAAATAGAATTACCTACTAAAATTCTACATCAATGACCGCTCAGCTCAAACCCTTGGATCTTGAAATGTGAAATGCACAGAGGATGCCTTAAAAATGTATAGTGTATGTATACAAGAAATAAAAAGAAAGACCGCCGCCGAATTATTATGCACGATACTAAATTTGTTTATTTCGTATGTTAGGACATACTACGGATGTTTCTTATCATACGTGTTCTTCTGACTCTATACTTACGTACTCTATACTATAATTATTATTACCTTAAGAAATCTTGTAGCCAAAGAAGTGGGAACCCATGTTATAGAAAGTATTAAATTAGTCAGAAAAAAGAAGAACCAATAAAACCATAGAATTACAAACAGTTGAAAGCAACAAGTATCTCGAATTAGACGTCCCGTTCCCGGACGCATCGGAGAGCCCGATCGGCGAGGATCGATCTAAATGAGACGTCCCAGGATTTGTACTAATTTTCATTTCATTTATTAGACGTAATTTTTGTTTCTGTGTCATCGTTAGTGGATTACAGAAAAGCTGTATAAATCCTTATTACAATCTCAATAGGTAATAATCTATCTCGTACCAAATTTCATTTAGATTCGTTCAGCCGTTCTGGCGTGATTGAGTAACTAACATCCATCCATCCAATAATACCTTACCTTTAAAGGTCTTACCTTTAAAACTTACATTGAAAAATTGGAAGCCATACAGATTCGATTTTTGAAGCTGCTTGTGAACAAGAAAACTAAAAATAAATGTAAAAATGACTACAGAAAATTATTTAAAATTTGTAAAATCCTCCCAATTACTCTAAAACATAAATACCTAATATTAGTTAACAATCATGGCAGTCGCGAGCGTTATTCATTAGTCGCTCATAGTCATGGACACTGTACCAAGTCCATTGCGGCGGGTAAATACCTTGTGCCCAGGGTAAACAACTACTATGGTGATCGAACCCTCCAAAAACGCATCCCATATTTGTTAAACAGCTTGCCAGCCTACTTAAGAACAGAGAAAAAAACATCTAGATTTAAAATATTATTAAGAAAGTACCTACTGGAAACATTACCTGCATAACTATTATTAAGTAAGTAAGTATTTAGTATTGTATAGTATTAAGAAGTAAGCATTAAGTAATTATTATGTATAGTATTTAGTATTAAATATAGAAACTGAGACTGTATTCCTACAGTCAAACTGTGAAAACAGTTTTGTAGGATTTAAGTTACTTTGTAAGTCAATTATTGTTAACATGTTTATGAAATAAAAAAAAAAATAAAAAAAAAAAAAAAAAAAAATACATCTAAACTTCCGAATTTATTGTATTAGTATAGATTGTATAGATTAGTAATATTCAAATCATAAAGGTAAATAATCCTAGGGCACAATAACAGCCTTGTATTTCCTCTTAATAATTTTCATATTAACGTATTTTATCTTTCAAACATTAGTTTCAGAGTCTCGGGGATTTATTCGTGACGAAGTTTTGTTCCATTAAGTTCGTAAGCCGCTTACTCGTGCTGCAAGGATTTTGTAGTTTTTAATTATTTAATTCCACTTCTTATTTATTTAATTTAGTTTTTTTAATTAGTCTACCGATTTTTCTATAATCAAATTAAATTAAATGCTTCATTTCATGTAGGACTACTTACATAAGTCACTTTAATAAATCGGGACTGTACCTACTACCGGTTCGGAAAAGAGGATCGGAAGCAGTTCTGGGGTTGTTTCAAATTTATATGGAGCCTGGGCCAGGTATATGTACGGTATTTTAAAATGTTCGGGGTCACAACATAGTAACTTTTTTTTCTTTATTTCTTACTAAAAAGTTCAATTTGCGAGGTACAATGCGAAATTATTTTGCAAAATAAAAGCGCAGCAACATGCGTCCATTTTGACATTGACGTATATTACACGTGTCATGATGACATTTGACATAAAAATAACATGAGAATTAACCTTAAAATATCCAACAGCAGTCAGCGAGTCGATCGAAAGATTTTATTTTACAAGTTGACGGAATAAATAATAATGAGAGGTTTATGTATTCTCGTTTATGTTGTCTCGACGTTTGACAATAGAAATGACATTTAACGTCATTACAAACATAGACAACAAAAAAGATGGATGCGCTGCGAGAGTTGCTATTCTACAAATGTACCTAATTAAATAGTTTATTTTTGTACCTCTTAATCACTGTAAAACTGCAAAAATGCATATTTTATTTTGTTTTCTATGATTTTATACTATTTTTTGGAATACTGTACAAGTACCTGGCCCAAGATGCAACAACCCCTTTGTTTTGTTAACAATTAAGCCTATTCTTATCCTCTTAATGGAATCCCAATGTTAACATAACAAAGGTGTTAGATTTTTGGAGAGCTACCTAAAAACTTTTCTTTACTTACTATTAAGTTGTGACGTTTACAAGTCGCGACTTAATTTGCGTTTGTTAATCAGATTTCGTACTTTTGTCTATTCAGAAGCCAACGTTAAAGGTTTATGAGTTATTGCATAAAATCGCGCTTTCACCTGTCCTCATCCCCCTCTCCACTAATGATCTCTCCGAGAGCTTTTAAATTATGTTCCTCATAACAATCTAAACTCGACACGTGTACATTCAGTCCCGAGACATTCCCGTAATGAATAAAATAACATGTCAAGATACAGTCTTCATCTTAAATTAATGAGGATTCACGACAACGTATTCAATTTTACACGTAACGAAGGCAAATAAACTTCGACTAGCTCAGGACTACACACTCCTGCCTGTTAGGAATGTAAAGATGTTATTTTACCGACGCTGAATTCTGAAGGTGTAGTCGGATATTTATTATGATTATACAATAGTGCAACAATGTGTTTAATCCGAAGGAATGTGATAGTGTTACGTATAATGAACTACATGATGCCCGCGACTTCGTCCGCGTCAATTAAGTATATGTTATTCTCACTCTTTAAATGCCCTTCCCGAGATGCAACCTATCTGTATACCAAATTTCATCAAAATCGGTTGAAAAGATGAGCCGCAAAAACGTAGCAGACAGACGGACAGACAGACTTCGCATTAAAAATATTATTATGGATTAATATATAATTATTTCTCTGATAGCAATTAGGAGCTAATTTTCACGTGAAAAGTATTACGGTGGTTGATATCCCTTTACAGGTCAATACCAGTTTCCCAAAGCACAGATTTTCCCTACGCTTAACCTAGTTTTTCATAGAGAAAATTGGGGCTCAAGTTAAAACTTATTTAAATTCAATTGATTTCATTTTCCAAAATTATATCGTTAAAAGCTTCTGCATATATTTGTATAACCGTCTCACCCCTTACTTCTGTAATAAACTTTCCTATGGCCCCATCTTTTTAAACGAGATGTCCGACTTCGGTATGCGGTCAGTCAGCCTACCAAGTACCAACCCTAGTACCTGCGACCAAACTTGCTCATTACGATATATCGTAATTAATACCAGTTTGAAAGGAAACCTAAAAGTTAGTTCTGATTCCAAATTTCTAATTAACTCGTGACACACATAAAGATCACGTATAAGGATCACACATAAAGTAATCCAAAAGTCCTTAAAGTTTTGAGTAATTTGAAAACCCTTTTCATCGGAATGTTTATAAAAGCCGTGTGTGTAAATAATTAGAGTTAAATAAAACACACCCTTTAGTTATATTATGTTAAAATAGCGATGCGAGAAAATTTTAAATGAGTTATGATATGGTGTGAAGATTATGTTTATAGACTTACTAGCTGATGCCCGCGACTTGGTCGGCGTGGATTGAGTTTTTTTTGGTTCCCGCGGGAACTTAAGACTATAATCTGCAGACTATATAATCTATCTCTGTGCTAAATTTCATGATCCGTTCGGCCGTTAATGCGTGATTGAGTAACAAACATCCATCCATACAACCATCCATCCAAACTTTCTCATTTATAAAATTAGCATACAAGTATAGATTTAAATTTAACTTAAAAAGCACTTGTTCAAACTTCACATTACTTATTTTAAGCAATAATGATTAATTTATTTCCGGTTACTTGCCATTTAGTGACAGAAGCTCAGGCTCATTCTTCGCACAAAGGATCAGTCTGGCTGTTCAGCGCGGAAATGCAGCCAGTATTCTTGTCAGTTGCCACTTCTTCCGCGTGAATTCCCGCGGGAACTCTTTAATTTTCCGAGATAAAAAAGAGCTTATGTCCTTCCCCAGGATACAAACTATCCCTATACTTTCATCACAATCTGTTCAACAGATGGGCCGTGAAAGCGTAGCAGACAGACAGACACGCTTTCGCATTTGTAATATGGATTCTAATACTAAAAGTTTGTAACGTGTTTGAAATCTCATTAATAACTTATGTTATTTAAAAAAGTAACAATAAGTAGTTAGACCATTAGCATTAGCTTTGTTATACAACTAATAACAGACGCCGTATGAGATTGGATTTGCGATATATTTTTGCCGATAAGACAAGTTGATGTATCGTGTATCCGCACATCCTCGCGAGCGGCCAACACAAATAGATTCGTACATGTTTGTCTTGGCTCGGTTTAATTAATTTTACCTTCATACGCCGATACCTACTGTTTGTCGGGCGTTCCTTAATTGAAAACGCTCTTACCGGAGTAAATGAAACGAAATCCTATTTGCTGCGAGTGATTGAAGTGAATTTATCTTTTAAGACTTTCAAATTTATCTTTTAGCGATGTTTGCCTCAAATTACTTCGAAGCGTAGCGGCAGGTAATTAAATTTTGATTGCTTTTGAACGGATTGTTGCGATTTATTAATATTCAGTTGTAAATAATACGGGTCTGTCCGCGACGCTAATGGCAATTGCAATAATTACTCATCAAGTATTGAATGGGGCCATTAAACGACAACAGCTGCACGCGCGGCGAGTGCCTCGCGGCATTTCTGTAGTGCTCTTACTATGGGCATGGCAACGATTCCTTAATACATCAGAATATGATGAGGTAGGTCTACCTAAGTCGTCATTATTCTACGGGTGTTTACTATTTTCTTACGTTTCGAGGTTTTATGTTTGCTCTAGCTTTGGCCCGAGGCTTCGCTCACGTTTATTACGATTTTGATTCGTATATACGTTACGTATAAGTTCCTTTCTTGTGACTTAAGTAATCATACAACAAAGTGCACATAATATGATAATATGTAGGCGCACTTTCCTATAAAGTAACCCAGTAAAGTAAACGTTAGCTTGTTGATACATACAATGTGTACTTAAGAATAAGTACAAGTAAAAAGCGATCGATGTAGGTAGATAACTAATCAACTTCATTAATATTATACTACCATGTGTGACCGGTAATGCATAATAATGGGTCAGTTGATGGACCTAGTTAAGTAATACGGTAATGGCACCTATTTATATGTTAATACACTTTATTTTAAGTACCTACGCTTTTATAATTAGTTTAGTAATATCGATCAATCATAGCAAGGTGTTTCCCTACATTAACGGGCATCTGTAGGGTTGTTAAATATATTTTATGGGGTAAAAATATGGGTTAGGCTACTTATACCTACTTGATTACAATATATAATAGTAGTAGTGTGAAGTTGATTATTATTTTTAATTGTTTTATTTGAGCTAAAGTAGTCACGCAAAACTCATTAAAACATTAAGTTAACTCCTTTTTCTTTTTTCATTGAAATGCTTTAGATGCCGTTCGTAAACATAGTTTAACTTCTTTATGACCTATGTGATATTAATTACAGATAATAAACAATATAGAGGATAATTGTCGTTACTGCAGATATGGTAGCCTACTAGCATACTTTAGGGCCTCTAGTAGAATTTAAGACCAGTCTGCTATAGTATTCTTATTTCTTGCTACAACAGTGCATTCTGACCAATGGTGGTGGTGAATGGTGATAGTGTCAGGTAATCAAACAATTATTACGTTTTCACATTGCTGTATCTATAGCTGTAAGATAGGTTTACATGACGTAAAAGAGCTGTAAGTAAGACATGCGTCTGCGTCGCGCGGGCTTAATACCTCTATTGGTTTGACCTTCCTTGGTTCCTTACAAATCAGTGTGCAAATTTTGCCATTTTGCTCCTAAGTGTCGCGTGTCGCGGTCCCGTACCTAAAACTTGTAAATCCTATATCGCAGCATTTAATTAAGTAAACGTGTATGACAAATAAAAGTATGAATGAAATAAGATAATAAAGTGTGTGTTTCTGATAGTACGTAGCGCTCGCTGATTTATGGCAGATGCCATTATTTTGCTTTATTTTCCATTTACAAAACCTAACTGCTTCTATGGTTCTCGAGATTGTCAACATCTTAACTCCATGATAGAGGGTTAAGATGGCGATTGGCGGCGCGGCCGTGCTAGGTGTTTGTGTACGGTTTGCATGAATTACTAAATTAAAGTATAATTGAATGAATAACCAGTGTTTCCTTCTAATAGTACACGACTGCGACATGCGTCTGTGTCGCGCGGGCTCATAATATATCTATTGGTTTGACCATTCAAATCGATTTCCTTACAAACCAGTGTGCAAAGCCTCCCAAGTGCCGCGGTACCTATAAGTTTTGTAATTCCTATAACCCGTTTACAGCATTTAATTAAATGTGTATTAAAAATAAAAGTATTAATAAAATAAGATAATTAAGCATGTGTTTCTGATTGTACGTAGCGCTCGCTGATTTACGGCAGTTGTCATTATTTTGCTTTATTGTCCATTTATCAAAGTTTAACGAGCTGTAATCGTGGTTATTTCGCTTGTTAAAATTATTGCCGCTCTAAAGGGGCCGGCCACACTGCCAAGGCAGATTTGACTAATGTCATTTAAAAGTTGATGATCGCTTGCGCTTCTTCATAGTTTATGCTGATTATTATCTTTTTGGTCTATTGAATTTCTAAAACCAAGCCAAATATACAGATTTAAATAGATTATTTAATAATTGTTGTATTGCCAATAATTAAATTAACTTTATTACGAATAATTGAATAATCATTTGTCTGACCCTAGACATTTTATTTTAGTTTTTATTCCTAATTATTATTTATTTTTCAACTTTCCCAAATCATAAGCATAGTTTTTTAACGTGGGACCTTCTTTCCTTCTTTAATAATTTTCAATGTGTTAGTTTATTTTATTATTCTAGTGAATAATAAAATTAGCTAGTGCTAATGATGTTCCTGGTTCCCGCGGGAACTCTTTAATTTTCCGGGATAAAAAGTAGCATATGTTTTATTTCAGACTATAATCTATGTCTGTGCCAAATTTCATCCAGATCAATTTAGCCGTTCTGGCGTGATTGAGTAACAAAAATCTATCCATCCATCCATACATCTATCCATCCATCCATCCAAAATTATGCATTAATAATATTAGTATAGAAGTAGGTATAGATAAAAAATATAACATAACACCTACGACAAGTTCTTGCTGAATGATTAATAAAAGATATTTTTTTACCTCTCTTTTGATTTCCCATTTTAGTTTTATGTTAAGTACACTATGCCTGAGCCCTGAAATCATTGAATAAACAACTCGAACTCCGTCTACACTTTCTGGCGTAGATTATTAGAATAAAACGCACAAATTCCATCCGTGTTTCCATTTCAATTACTCAAGAAACATTAAATTCAACACTCAAATTAAAGTGAACCAATAAATTTAGTAAGATTTACTTGCCACGCTATTTCTGAATACAAACGCTTTGACCAATCTATTTCCACAAATACACTTGTAATGGAATGCACCTACGGACCTACATAATATTTTAGGTATTACAAGATGATGCCAGCGAGTTCGTCCACGGCTTGGTTCATCAAAATCCATAGGAACTCTTTTAACTTGCCGGGATATAAAGTAGCCTATGTGTAATATGGCTCCATCTATGTGTCATAGTTTTTCAAAATTTTACCCCCAAATTGGTAAAATAGGGGTTGTAAATTGGTGTAAAAGGCCGGCGTTTTTCAAGTTAAATAGCCATGAAACTTGATATTTCGGCTACCGGTTTAAATTATGAAATACATAATTCACAGTTTTTATAAATTCTATCCGTTACGTTAAATAGTCAATCACGCCGCAACAGAGCAACGGATCGACGGGTTCTTTTTCATGGGTTCTTTTTATCCCGGAAAATTAAGGAATGCCTATGGGAATTAAAAAACTTATTCCACGCGAACGAAGTCGCGGGCGTCCACTAGTATGTTATAATGCAATAGAATTCAGAATAACTAGTCTGTATTGAAAACGGCTGTTTTAGAAGATTGGGTCGACCTAATTGTTAAAAGTGAGAGAAATGTACGAACGAACGCGCCGATGAAACGCACGTAGTACAAATCTATAATGCAGTATATGAATGAGTGAAACCGAATAGATACGTCATTATTAACTTCTGTCGGGAGTCCCACGAGCCACGATACCTTTGTTTTTTTTCGTGGAGTTGATTTAATGGTAACATTGACCTATAGGAGTTCCTGAAACACTCAAGTGTGTCGTAAGTCCTGAGTCTATCAAAGGTATCAAAGGTACGTCACAAAGTAGCATAATTCACCCAACGGCAAGGCGTACAATTAAAAAAATATCTCGCTAAATAGTCTGATGTATTAATATTGAATCTACGCAGTAGGTAGGTACATATTATAACGGCACTTCAACGGTATAGCTATTCCAAGTGTTGTTTGAGTTATATTTGTACTATTACCTATTCTGTGCGGTTATATGTAGCCGCATTAAGCACAAACTAAAAGCTATTATCCCATTGTTACAGAATGTTCGGGTCAAGCGGCGCGTGCGCAGCGTGCGGCCAGGCGATCCCCGCGAGCGAGTTCGTGATGCGAACGAACGCGCCGCAGCAGCCCTTACACGTCTTCCACATAAAATGCTTCGCGTGCTCCAAATGCGGGTCACACCTCATGCAGGGCGATAGGTGTGTGATTTGTTATCTTTTACTTCTCCGCAAAGAGAGGTGTCTGACATATTCTACGCAAAAGCGCGTTCTAACTTCTAACCTAGACCAGAGCAAGGAACTAACTAGGTTGAGAAATGGAGTCCTTTCCCATGTGGTCTTAATCCCCGCAAAAAGCATCACATAGCAGGGTGTTTAATCGCACCACTTTCCCACTCGTATTTCTTGCTAGCAGCTACCTGCTGCTGGTTCAAAAAAATCACGTGACATTCACTTGCTTATACTTCCAACAGGTATTACATGCTCGCGGGTTCACTAGTCTGCGAACAGGACTGGCAGAAGCTAATGAAGAACGCGAACGCAGCGACGCCCGGCGCGCCCGTGCGGAAGGGCAAAGTGGGTCGTCCGCGCCGCTCGCGCGAATGAGCGTTGCCTGCGCCTGCGCCGGCGGCGCCCGCACTACTCTCACACCGGGACTACGAGGAGGTAAGACCTGGACCTGGCTGACCAGTCTTTGATTCTATCCTACATTATGTAAACGGCTCTCGGCTGGAAACTGAAAAGGTGCGATAATTCAGTTATAAAACTGAATCTGTATTATCTGTCGAATTTCCAGAATGAAATACTCAGCAGTCAGTTATATTGTTAATATACCATGCATAAGGTAGGATGATACGGAATCGTGCATTTTTTAATGTAAATTCTAACCATCATTTTCACACTATTTTGGACAAACCTTTGCTTTCGAGCAATACTTACATGACGTAATATGAGATGAGAGTCTTGCAACATTTATATTCCTAGGTAGGTAAGTACTTATTATTAGCCAATTAGGTACATACAGAGAGACAAATAGTGCAAGTAGCCGTTTTATCAGATGCAAGAAGTTGGTGAAAGTAGGTAAGACAAAAAATATAATTAAATTCAATCAATCTCCGCGTACCGTGTGAACGCAGTCAATTTATTCTAATTGCAATTAGCATGTCAATTATCTGATTAATTAGTTACCTCTAAATGGAAATAGACACAAATTGATTGGATATACTGACATAATTATCAAATATCATAACTATGAAATTATATCGCACATTATGTCCTTTTACATGCATAACATTTGCGCTAGTTTATATTGTATGCCCACCACACTAACTGATGTCAGCTAATAGCCATGATTGGGCTTGTTCATATTCCAATATGAATACGGAATCATTATAATAACTATTTCATCCATAGCCGCAACCTTGGCCGCTTATATTGTCTGCTCGACAATAATAAAATTTATCATGAAGACTATAGGTACACTGTAGGTCTTGAGTCTCGACTCTCGACTCTAAAGCACTGAACTCAAATATTCACCATTTAATAATATTTTGTTTCAAAGTTATACTATACCTAACCAATATCCTTTATCCCGATTTCGACTGATCTGACTTATACCTATTTTTTTTTTTTTAAAACACAGTAACAAAACATTCAATAGGCCCTATCGGTATCGATGTTATATGAATAGGTAGGGTTACCCTATTAATCTATATATATAAAATTCAAAGTCCTGACTGACTGACTGACTGACTGACTGACTGACTGACTGACTGACTGACTGACTGACTGACTGACTTATATATCAACGCACAGCCTAAACCGCTAGGGTTAGAGACTTGAAACTTTGACAGTAGCTTTCTTTTGTAACGCAGGCGCTCACTAAGAAAGGATTTTTCAAAATTCCACCCATAAGAGGGTGAAATAGGGGTTGAAAGTTTGTATGATAGTCCGTCATTTCTTAAGTTATATCCATGAAACTTGGTATATGAGTTATCGGTAAAAAATAAAGAAATACGTGTTTCACAGTTCTTGAAAATTTTACCCCCGAAGGGGTGAAATAGGGGATGAAAGCTTTTATGAAAGTCCTTCATTTCTCAAGATATTTCTCAAGTGGTATCAACGAAACTTGGTATTTTGGCTTTAGGTAATAAATAAAGAAGTACGTATAGCACAGTTTTTTAAAATTCCACCCCTAAAGGGTAAAATAGGGGTTGAAAGTTGGTGTAAAAGGCCGGCGTTTTTCAAGTTAAATAGCCGTGAAACTTGATATTTGGGCTACCGGTTTAAATTATGAAATACATAGGTAATTCACAGTTTTTGTAAATTCTATCCCAAAGGACGTTAAATAGTCCTTCAATCACGCCGCAACAGAGCAACGGATCGGCGGGCTTTTTCATGGGTTCTTTTTATCCCGGAAAATTAAGGAATGCCTATGGAAATTGAAAATCTTATGCCACGCGGACGAAGTCGCGGGCATCCGCTAGTTGGTAATATAACCATAATATGATACTTAAACTATAACAGTTTTCAATGAATTTTTGGCACATACTGTATAAAAAAATTTACAAACGAATAGCTGGGTATAGCCGCTTAAAGAAACAAGATTTATTATTATACTGAAAATTACAACAACAGAAAAAACATACTGATTAGCAAATGATGAATGATATTGATCACAGAAAAGCTCTTCTTTTCAGCCGCATCGTAAAAAACTGTTGTTAAATCGTTAAAAATATACTTCTTAAAATTTACCAACTTTCTTTTTTTTGAACATGCTCTTTTACAAAAAAAAAAAATACGAAAAATTAAGTGCAACAATCGTGAACACTGCATAATATTTTTTACTTAAGTAGGTACTTAATAATGTTTATGACCTGGTAACATTGAGGTAGGCTACGAAATAAAACACCCATTACTCGTTACGGGATATATACATTCTAAATAGGTTTTTGTTAATATACTTATTATATTTTTTATCTGTTCGCATTTTGTCTCATGTTATCTCCAAGGCCGCCCGCTTAGGAATCTACTGTGAAATAATTAAATTTTGAGTTAAGAAATCTGATACTTACTGACATATTATCTTACATTCATGTCCTCGGCTCATGGCCGATCTTTGTTAATAGGTACATACTTTTCAAATAACTGAGCAATAAAGATATTTGAAGTTTGGACCACTACCTATTTGGATTAGTTGTTTCATTATTTCGTAAGGAGAGCTGTTTATCTAAGATTTATAGATAGTAGGAATAACAACGACAGGAAGATAGTTATACCATTTTTTAACCCTATGTACCTACCTACTTAAATCTTGATTTCCCCCGAGTCGTAACGTAACGTTCGCTACGATTTTAAATTTAATCATAAATGTTTAAGTGTTGCTGTATATCTGTCTGTCTGTCTATTACCTTTTTTATTTATGGCTACATTTGTTACGGGAAAAGGTCGCAACCCGGAAAATTCAATGAGTTCCCACAGGTTAATTGATAATCCTAATTCTAAACTGACGGAGTCGCAGCCTTGAGTATATATGTCGAAAATATGTTGGTATTGCAACTTCTATTTAATAATGAAGGAACATTTATAAACTGTCTATAACAATACTTTTTACGTAGTAATAAAATATTTAATTAATTCCAGAAGCAAATATGGCATAAAACGGACACGAGTAATAAAATTTAATTAATGTTAAACAAGTATTATTATCTACGTTATAGCTGTTTTAATGGGAATTGCCGAAGGTCATATTAATATATCTAATTGCCTTTTGTTGTAGAAATCAATTTTCTCGTATGAATCATATTTTTAGTCTTAAACTAATTGTTTTAGAATGTATATTCATACTGATTGTTCAATAAGTTTTGGTAGATTTTGAAATCAATCTATATACTTAATTATTATATAAAATTCTTGTGTCACAGTTTTAGTGTTTATACTCCTCCGAAACGGCTTGACCGATTTTGATGAAATTTCATATGTAATATATTCAGTAGGTATGAGAATCGGCTACTATCTATTTTTCATACCTCCACGCGGACGGAGTCGCGGGCATCAGCTAGTAATATTATAAATGCGAAAGTTTGGATAGATGGATGGATCTTTGTTACTCAATCACGCCAGAACGGCTAAATGGATCTGGATGAAATTTGGCACAGAGCTAGATTATAGTCTGGAATAACGCATAGGCTACTTTTTATCCCGGAAATATTAAGATTTCCCGCGGGAACCAAAAATCCTCAATCCACGCGGATGAAGTCGCGGGCATCAACTAGTTTTCTAATAAATTTAATTATCATTAGTTTTATATCCGTGTATATAATGTACCTAACGGAAACTACGGATTCCGCAATATTTTTTGTTAGTTAGGTATATTATTATGTAATGCATACCTACTTTTAATTTTATTTTCGTTAAAATATAATAGGTATTTTTGACTCAACAACAAAGTCGTCAAAGTTATGACGATAAAGTCAAATTAATTTTAGAGATTCGCACATCTAGCATAGGTACACAGGCGAAATAAAGTTAAAATTAAAAACAGGTTGTTTTTGTCTTAAAATGTTTCTTTACTTTAAAAATATTCTAAGTGCATAAAGAGGAGTTGTTAAAGTAACCGCTTGGTAAATTATTTTGTGAGCAAAAGAGCTGCTTAACGCATTAAGGCGCTCATCCCACTGGCAACGGTCTGCGTTCAGAATTTTGGATTCTGCGTTCACCTACTATACCTAATAATAAAATAATCTATGTGATATCTAAATAGGAACTAGGAGTAGATATAGCTTTTTTTGATAGCAACTGAAACTCAGCTTTAATCACTTAAGCATACGGTTGTACTTGGCACAACTAAATAGGACGGAGGAGGGACGCTGACGCCCGCGGCTTGGATATTTTGTTCACCAGAAAAGACTTTCACTCTGCAGTCCTTAGGAACCAGGTATATATCTATATTTATAAAAAGAGAAACTGACTGACTGGCACATTTAAGTTCTTATCAAACACTGGATCTAGTAAATAGTGAATTTGCATGCCCTCTAGCCCCTGCCCTCTATAACAGTTTAATTATTATGTAAAGGATTATGAGTCAATAAACAAAAATGGTCTTCAAAAATCTAACAGTAGAAGAAAGTGTAAAGAGTAGTGAGCACGGAACTCTGCACCTTTAGCAGTGGAATCAAAGCCTTAATGCATTAATTCGAGTATGAGATGTGTATAGGAGTAGAGTATGGTGAAGAAATGCAATTAAGCTGTTTAATGAACACCACACAAAGTCCGCTTTGTTTATTAAGTATACCTATCAGCGATTTACTCGCGTGGAACACACTAACTTTGGACTACTTAAATTTTTTTATCATGCTCAGAAGAAGCTAAGTAAAGACCGGTATACACTCTCTAGCGGGATTTAATGTGCTCCTTTTTGCTTAGAAATGGAGAAGTTTCCTTAATTTTTTTTGTCGTGATCTTGTGCTCGAGTGGCAACATTTATTTATTATATTCTTTATGTCAGTAGGGATAGAAATTAAATTAAAAGTCCCACAATCCCATCCCATGCAAAATTCACTTTATTCTCTTGTAGTGTCAGAGCTAATGTGTCCAAGTTTACTCGCCCTTCGCTCAATCGGCCCTAAATACCTATCGCTAATGATGTTTATTTAAAACGCTTTGATACAAGTTACCCATTACAGTACTAACAGAGACAGTTCATAGAGTTAATTATCTCGTAGAGGCGACCATCGTCCAAATGCCGCGGGCGCCTCCTACCCGTGCACTTGCTTTCGGCGCTTCACAAAAGCTCCACTAACCAATTCCAAAGTTTAAATACCCGAAACTTATTTCGGCAACTCATAAAACTATTGTCCATTGCTGCTAATGAAACAACTTACAAGTTTATAAACACGAGGCGCCGGTGTTAGAGTAGAGAGGCCGCAGATTAATTTAATACATTTCAGATACATGAAACGATTTTATTTTAATTTAAATATAAATTTTTTTAATTTAAATTTATTTATTCATGAAAACTCACATATACACTGTTAATAAAAAAGGAAATATAGTACAAGTATAAACTTAACTGGTAGGTAGCTAAATAAGAAAGAAAAAAATAATAAAATACTGTCTAGCTAAAGTTCCTGGCTCCCAAACTAGGATTCCCTGTGCTATGGGAAGCCAGTCCTTCGCCCGTACCTACCTTCCAATAATTATATTATTAGGTTAAAACTAATCAATGTACATACATTAAGGTAAATACCTACAAGACCATTACAGAAACAGTGTCTAGCTAAGTTCCTGGCCCCCAAACTAGGATTCCCTGTGCTATGGGAAGCCAGTCTTTCGCCCGAAACATAATAACAATAGGTGTTATGTTTAGTAAAAATCTAATACAAGAATTTTAAAAACAATTATACATAATAATAAATTTATAATATTTTAGGCTATTGCATAGCTTCTATCGCGGGCCTTGAGCGTGGAGACCGAATCCAGAAATTCCGTAACGAAAAAAAACCTAACACTTTGGTTGCTATGACTACTTATGTTGTTGACTTCAAGTTGTTGAAAATAAAAAGACTATTTTTATGAAAAGATGATTTTGGTTGCTATGACTACTTGTGTTATTGACTTCAAGTTGTTGTTGATCAAAAAACCTTTTGATTCGCCTTGGACACCCGGACTATTGAAAACATAATTCTTTAAAATTATTTCGCCTTTATATTTTCAACAACTTGAAGTCAACAAAACAAGTAGTCATAGCAAGTTGATAAAAAATGCTACGCAATAGCTTAACCGCGGCAGTCTCCGAGTGCCACACGTCTTTTTTCACATGAAAATCGAAAATTTAGTAAAATAAATAATAAAACGGGTACTTAACTAAATATCATCCAGATCCTTTCAGCTATTCTGGCGTGATTGAGTAACAAACATCCACCCGTCCAAACTTTCGCATTTATAATATTAAGTAAGTATAGATGATGGATTTATCTGGAGGAAGATGGAGGTGGTCTCCGTGACTGTAATAGCCTAACTAATCGAAACGCCCACGGGAGTTCATTACAAGAACACCGTTAAAACTATGCTGTAAACACAAAACAAAGGGCCCCATTACTTTGTGACCGTGGTCAAAGGCGCGATGTTAATTGGAAAGCACCTGGAAACGACAGCGCCTTTATCGCGCGTATTCGGTGTAAAAATCAAGTTTGGGTCCGCCCTAGCCACCGGTTCAAAAGACTTGACCGTTTCGGCTTTGTAACACGATTACTCGGACTTGTCGAAAGTTAATTAAATAACGTTTTTCCAAATTACCCCCCGGGCCCGACATCAAAGTGCCCTGGCGTTTCGCTTTATGGGAATCTCTCTCAAAGGGGCATGGCTCCGGGCTAGATTCGAGGCCCGCTCTGATCTCGGTTCTGACTTAATGCGCTGGACAGGTGAGATCCTCAACTCTGTCAAAGGATAAGTGAATGGGCATTGGGCGTCGGTAAACTTCGCAGTTGTTTCGCTTTGCCGGGTGATCTAGCCGTTGTGGCATAAAGCGCCTTCTGAATTATTGTGGAGGGATTTTTGAGGTGCTTTTCCACCTAAGATTTGCGAGGGAAATCTCTCTCTGCATCGTATTTCTCATTACTGAGGGTCGTGAACCCTGTCCATTAATCTCATAATAGTAGGAGTTTTCTTGGGATATTAATGCGGTGGGTTCCCACGTCCTTCCGCATGCGCGAAGAAAAAATACTTTTCGCAATTGAGAAGGCCACGAGTAAGCTGGTATAGCTAAGCAAGCTACTAGACTCAGCTAGTAGTTACCTATATACCTATTTTAATTGATAGTCAATACTTACGTGGTCACACCGTTTCAAATCTCCGCTACGCATCCTCGCATGACATGGGATTATTAAATCATCTTAATCGGCAGGGCGACCGCGTATCTTTTGCATCAATCGTTGATACATCGCAATCACCTCCGATTGGCTGAATTTATGGTATTCTTGCTGCGTCAATGGATTTCGTCCAATAGTGGAAGAGTGTTAACCAATCAGAGGTGATTGCGATGTATCAATGATTGATGCAAATACGTGGTCACGCTGCAGTTAGTTTGGTGACATAATGACCTGTCAAAAGTAAACTTGCTAGGTCAAAGTCTCCTCTGCAGTACGCGGTATAAATGTCACCGTAAGATTGTAAAAACCGTTAGATTATAATCTAACTCGCGAAATTGTAAACTGTCGAATGATTACAATATAACGGATTATTTTTCGGTAGATTGTAATCTGTTAGGTTTATTAACCCGATAGAACTTAAGTGCCCGGCCTGGGCACTACTTGGTTATTTATGTCGAACCCTAACCTAACCTACAAGAAAGAGACAAGAAAACGTAAATACAATGAATATTTCAAAAATTGACACATAAAACATTGAACGGTTCACAATCTTTCGACTGTTTACAATCTACCGAAAAAAAAAGCGTTAGATTACAATCTTACGGTGACATAAATAAAAAATATATTGTGATTGATGACTGATATCTATCTAGTAGCAATCTAATTCCATATACCGACGGCAGTGGCACGCAATCGCGAGGTCGTTTGCAGCGAGTTAGCACGACATTCGAAAGTTAGACTTATTAAATATTCCCTTTTCATTTCATTTACTTCTGCTTGCATATTAAAAATTAGACGATGCCCGCGACTTTGTCCACGGGAATTAAGGTTTTTCGATTCCCGTGGGAACTCCTTAATTTTCCGGGATAAAAGGTAGCCTATGTCCTTTCCGGGGACGCAACCTACCTCTTTACCAAATTTCATCAAAATCGGTTGAAAAGATGGGCCGTGAAAGCGTAGCAGACAGACAGACATTACCGCATGGGGTGGATCTCCGAAAACGCTTATGATTAAGGTCGAGCGGGCCCAAAGGGCAGTGCTAAAGGTTATGCTCAAAAAGCCTATTCTTTTCCCTACTGCTGAATTGTACGCGAATTGCCAGGTACTCACAGTACGAAAACTTTTTATACTACAAACAATCCTACGCAAACACTCTGAACTATCTTACAATCCTGATGAATGCAACTCAAAGCGAAGATCTTATAAGGTATGCAATTATAAACCTCGCCGGACTGCTATTGCGAGTCGTCATTATTATCACTTAAGTTGTTCACTGTACAATCAAATAAATAAAATTCAACACATTTATCCCTTGACTTCAGTGAAATGCAAAAAGAAATGTACTGAATGGCTTTTAACTCTTTCATATGATGAATCAGAGCAACTTGTAAGGTCTTGGTATTTTAAATAAATTATACTCACATAACACTCACTCGTAAAATCACACTTACATACGCACACATACTAAATTCAGACACACATCTACACACACTCACATACATGCACATGGACACACCATAAAACACTCACGTAATATTTTAAAATACATCCCTTGAGCTAACACAGCTATTCCCACTTGTCTGTTCTTGTATTAGCAAACAATTAAGTAGATTTTAATAATTTATAAGTAAATCTCAAAATTTTTGTCTCTAAATCTTTATTTCTTTATTTTTATTCGTTACTTATTACAAAAAAAAAAAAATATATTTGTGAATATGTGAAACTTAATATTATTAATTTACTTTAGTTTTTGTAACCACTGTCTTAAATCTAACATGAAACACTGTACAATGTTTGTGGAGGGCGATAATCACTGCAACGCAGTTTTTAACTTTTGCGGGGTTATCGTTCATATATGTTTTTAAGTCCTTGGTTAATTATAATATTAGTATGGACTAGATTAGTATGGACTAGCATGGATTATGGATGTAGTAAATATAAGAACTCAAAAAATTATCATAGAATCGCATAGTAAAACTTTTTTCGCGCTCTTAATAAATAGATTTCAATTGATTACTAAAATAAATGACGAAGAATAATTATTTTAAAATAAACAATTTTTCAATTTTATCTATTTAACTTTTGGACAACATTGTTTATCTAGATTCTAGGGTAACGACAACAAGATAAATTTTCTGACGTACGTAATATACGTCGCCTTGTGTAGTAGCATACCTAGATTTTCTGTGTGAATTTTCTACATTATTTTGATCATTTGTTAAACTGAATATTCTGTGCTGTTTAACCAACCAGCACTTATTACAATAATCATGGTCGAGAAGCATTTTACTCTAATTTTAAGTCAAGTCTCGAGGTTATTTTACATTTACTTTTTTACCGATCGGTGCCCTTCGTAAGCCCCCGCGCGGACATCGAACCCGCTACCGTTGCGTGCAGGTAACGATCCGCTGCTCTCACCTTAATCATTTTCACACTAATTATCCGTTTCAAGTACACTCGGTAAATATTTATAGAAGTTAAGCCGGCCACACACATTAACAATATCGTTACGTTACATAATCGTTCCAGAAAAAAATATCTATCTTTGGCCACTATAATACGTGGTGGCAGCATTGTTTTCCTGAGAGACTCAGGGTTAGGCAAGCTTTGTAAGCTACAACTGCAATTTACTAACGGCCGGTTTCTGAATTGAGAATTTCATGTTGAGTCCGTCTCAAAGACTACTTATGGACTTATCGAGCAAATTTTTGTTTCTGAATTGATATTGGCCCGATTTCTGTTTTAAGCATTCAAGCAAGAACAGCAAGTTCCAACTCTCAAACCTTACACAATATCAATTCAGAAAAAAAAATTTGCTTAATTAGTCCTTAAATAATCTTTGAGCCGGTGAGTCCGTGAAATTCTCAATTCAGAAACCGGCCGTAAGAGTCCCCGCAGACCACAAACTTTTTATCGGCCGATAGTTTGGTCGGTTTCTTAATCAGTATGAAGATGTATGTAAGTGCGCAAATTATAACGATTCGGTATCGGTCGATAAAAAAAATTTATGGGCTACACGATTGCCTTCAAACTGAACTGTCGGCGAACTATCGGCCGACTGCTAAATCAAGACTTCACTAGATATTGACCAAAACACAATTTATGAAATAGTGTAATCAGCTTCCTGATAAAAACTTTTTAAAAATCGTAATGTAAATGTCACAATTGGTAGCAAAGCCCAATGAATTTTTACAATATTTTTTGTATTAAACGTTTAATATCTAAATAATTATCACGATATAAATGCGGTATTAGGTGTATTCTGGCCTTTATACCAGTGTCTTCGATGTACTAAATCGATGTGGCAGTGTAAACGAGCGAGTACTCGGAAAACTATCGAATCCTAGAATCGGGCGGTGAGAAATCATGATTGGTTATTACGAACTGTTTTCCTTGGAAATGTTGAGATAAAGACTAAAAGCATTTCCACATTATTTTATTTGATGTCAGAAATAAAACGTTTATATTATAGCTATCCGATAACGTTTGGTAATATTTACAGGGCTGTCTTATACATATACATAATTCATTAAGAAGTGAGAATGGTAAGTTTGTCTTTCAATACTTTTTAAACAAATTCATTAAAACGGTAGGTATTGAAAGATTTTCAAAAATCGTTACTTAGCTCAATTTTCCTAAAATAAGTGACTAAAGTCACCTTTTAGACAATTTCTATTATACAGATTAGATAAAAGATTCAGAATGAGAAGAACACTATCACAGATAAAATAATTGTTACTTAATTACTTACTATAAAGTAATACCCGCCAACCCGCATTGGAGCAGCGTGGTGGGTCTAAGCTCTAATTCCCTCTCTCCTATGAGGGTGGAGGCCTGTGCCCAGCAGTGGGACGTTAATAGGCTGTCCAAGTAACTAACTAACTAAGTAATACCTATTTTAAGTAAAGGTAAATTTACATATAGACCTTGTGCCTAAATCAGAAACAAATACCTAAGTACCTACTTATAAAAGTACCCACCTAGTGCAATAATCGTGTGAAATAGATTATGAATTACCAAACTAAAAGTTTTATAATAACTATAGCCATATTACTGGTAACACGGGCAAGGTGATCCGCTTTAGACCGAAGTGTGTCAAGAAATTAGTGTTTAATTTATTCATTGCCTCCAGTTCGTGTCTGGTTTAGTTATTACGAAGGTAGCTTATCAGACTAAGAAATTAATCGAACCTGACACTAGTGACTCTTATACGGGCTGGGTCATGGGGGTGATGACCTATGATGACTGATGAGTGATGACTGACAACCAAAGAATAGGAATGATGATGTACTTAATATAAATTTATTTATTTCTTACAGAATAATTATTAAATACAGGGTCTTCAAAAGACAAAAATCCACGCCTTCTGTGTATTTTCAGTTTGATCCGGCATTTTTAATTTTTATTCAAAGGTTTCCCACAGGTTTTTTCACTAACTTAAATCCATGTGGACGAAGTCGCGGGCATCGTCTAGTAAAAAGACAATTCTCATTTGCATCTCAAAGTTTGATATTAAAATATTAAGAACTAGCGGAAAATTTGAAAAGTTCTAACGACGTCACCGGAACACTAGCCCCACGATGACGATTGCATACATATATACGCGACGAGAGTAACAACTTATAGCTTAACTATAGCTTAGCTATAACTGCTAGGAGAAAGGGCTATTTCTAAAGATTCGATAAAATTCGAATTCTATCGAGTTAGAAATTTATGGGGCTAATTATCTCTAAACTAAAATGAAAGCATTTAAATATTGCTAACCCTTTCATAGTAATTTTTGCAGAAAGGGATTTAGTGGTGTCATTTTAGATTATAGATTGTGTTATACAGAATTAGCCTCAATATCCATATTAAGATTTCGACATGCATAAATCTATTGCAATCTATCATAAATCATGCTCTAAGTACCTTTATTTTTATTTTATTTTTATCCACTACAAGTTAGCCCTTGACTGCGATCTCACCTGATGGTAAGTGACGATGCAGTCTAAGATGGTAGCGGGCTAACCTGTTATGGGTATGGCAGTTATATTAAACCCTTCCCCCTATTCGGTTTCTACACGGCATCGTACCGGAACGCTAAATCGCTTGGCGGCACGTCTTTGCCGGTAGGGTGGTAAATAGCCACGGCCGAAGCCTCCCACCAGGCCAGACCAGGGAAAATTCAGAAATTATAAATACCCAAATCCGATCATTATATTAGGTTAGCTCTATATACATATTTTTTTATTATTAGCCATTGGCTCAGGTCACATAACAGGGAGAGCGGAATATAAGTTAGGACCTCCCTCTTATCATCATCATACGTCATCATACGTAACCACTGCGTCAAAAATTCGAGGTCCGAGCGATCTCTGTAGACATGAGCTCGGTCGGCGGTGTCGAAACGACTTCGCCCCAGTTAATTAGCTAAATGGATACGTCGCTTCCCGGTTGCGTCTATTCCATCGACTTTACGACTACAATAAACCTCATTTTCTTCCGTGGTTCAAGAGTGGAAGCTATTCAAATCCCCTAAATTGAAATGGAGCTTTCTGCTATTTAATTCGGGTCCGACCGGCCGAACGGGGGCAGTGATGCACTTATGCACCGGCACATTTCCCACAGCCCGGTGCGCCGGATCCGCATAGCACACGACAAAGGACATCCCGCCCACAATAGCTCCATTAAAATAATGCAAGTAAATGAGGATTTGCGGAGGCGAGTCCGCCGAATCCGCCCGCGTTCGCCGAGTCCCGCTCACAATGGCCGAGGCCCGTTGCGACGAGACGCTTAAAACACTATACACGAGCATGTTTCATTAGCTAAGTGGGAGGCTTTTGGTGGTTGAATCTGTGTAATGCACCTAGATAGATGCTGCGCCGCTTTTACTTAAACGGCGTAATTAAAACGTCCCCTCTTCCCCCCTAAGGGCGCAGTTTAAAACTCGGTTCAACTAGTTCGGAGTGGCCAATTTAGTTTTAGTGTTCCGTATTTAAGATACAAATTTCCAAATTATGTTTTTGTTTCGCTACTGTTTTTATGTGCAATGCAGTTTTATTACTTTGGGGTTAGACTGCAATATTGTTTGTCTTTAATTGAAATTTAATTTGAATATCTAACTACTACAGTAAACAGTTATGCATTTTGTAGTCTCTCGTTACCATATATAAGACTACTTTGTTAATTCCAATCATTTGTCAATTTAATTTCCGTAATTAAACTCAGTGGCACTCATTTTCAATAACGCGTAAGCACTCGCACTAAGAGCTTTTTCAATCAGCCCTTATCGATGTTTATCATCGATCTGTACGTCGATAAGAACAAATCAAACATCCATCGCGTCAATAGCAACTAAAAAACCGCGTAAACATTGGACAGCGCGTAATCTATAAAGGCATGCGATTATTCATCGCTCATTATATTTACTTACTTTATCATCACATCATACGATTTTTATTTGGAAAACAAACAGCGCTTGCAATCATTGAAATCGTATATCTACAGTTTTTCTTACGCATAATTCACAGGCATGTATTATAAAAAAGCAACAGATGACAGATAAGAAGAGAGTAAAAAGAATTTTCCTCAGCAATCTCTCCGAAATGTATCCTTAGACATTTACGATTAGCAACACAAACTACTATCAATGCGTTACTATATGACTTGACGTAACAAAGAACTCGCAAAAAAAGTGTAGGATTAAAATTGATTTGAAAAGGTACTTAGAACCAATTCTAATTCCGTTTAGGCTAATTAAATCAACCAATTGAGCATGTAATTAATGAATAGCTCTCATGAATCATGATGGAGGACATGCAGCGGCACGTGATTTACTTAAGCTCTTAAATATAGGATTAGGAGGCTTCGATTGTGCTAGCTTTTGTTGGGCGTTTTCAAATTCAAATCCATCACTACATTAACATATTATACAAGTTACAACACTAGCTGACCGGCTTCAGTTGGGTGGAATTTCTGAAAATCCTTTATTTCTTATTTTCTAGGAAAAAACCTACATACCGAATCTCAAGTTTCTAGACCTAGATCCAGCTCGGGCGGTTACGCTGTACATTGATTTGTCGGTCAGTCAGTTAGATATATCCGTTAATGGGCTTGTCCAAGGGATTACAATGACAAAGAACAGAATAGACAACCTGGTGCATTTAGTGATCATGACGTAATTAATTCGATGTTGAACTGCATAGGTTGAGTTTAATGCGAAATATTTCCCGAAAACAATATATGAATACGAGAAAATGATGGACTGCAAAGGCTAATTTCTGTAATCAAACGCGACTTGACCCTTCTAAAGTAATAAATACATAAATTAATTGTGATACTGGGGTGGAAGGCTAGTGAAGAGAGGAAGTTTTAGACCTTCAATAAAAAAATACGTGGATTTTGTGAGTGGGATTTGAACCTGCAACACCTTGAAGTGTTGAAAACGTTCAAAATTATTTGTAGCGAAAGAGACAGCGTTTAACTTTTTTTTTGTCAAGTATGATTTTTCCAGTCCAGGGGAGTTTTTTTTTTTTGTATCCACTACTAGTTAGCCCTTGACTGCGATCTCACCTGATGGTAAGTGATGAGGCAGTCTAAGATGGTAGCGGGCTAACCTGTTAGGGGCAGGCAGTTATATTAAACTCACACCCCTATTCAGTTTCTACATGGCATCGTACCGGAACGCTAAATCGCTTGGCGGCACGTCTTTGCCGGTAGGGTGGTAACTAGCCACGGCCGTTAACCAGGGAAAATTCAGAAATTATAAATTCCCAAATTGACCCTGCCGGGGATCGAACCCGGTACCTCCGCACGTTAAGGCAACAGCGCTACACACTGCGCCACGGAGGTCGTCAAAAACTACTATCAAACTATTGTTGACTTTCAAATTGAAGAATTTTTTTGAAATAATAGGTACTGTTTTAAGCCATGGTAGTTAGTAACCCCATGTTTTATCGTGCTAAAAAGAACTATTATATGTTTTTCAACCGACTTCAAAAAAAGGGGGAGGTTCTCAATTCGACTGTTTTTTTTTTTTATGTTTGTTACCTCAGAACTTTTGACTGGGTGGACCAATTGGGATGATTCTTTTTTTATTTGAAAGGGCATACTTCCCGTGTGGTCCCATAAAATTTTTATCGAAATCGGTCGAGCGGTTTTTAAAATATCAACAATAAAATAAGTACTTTGTATAGCGTGTGCTTGTTGTTGTAAAGTTGGCGCGGGAGTTTGAAGTCGGTTGTTTAAAAAGAATTTTTTATATTAAAATATTATCTTGATACAGGCTCGTCAATAATGATAAGATATTATTAGCAACCCTAATAACTACCGAGTAACGATGTATTATCGATGCCCCGTTCAAGTTAATTGAATTGAAAGTGAGTGGAGTAATTAATTAGAGGCTTAGAGTGGTGCGAGTGTTTACAGCACTCCTACATCTTGATGGAGACAATAATATGGATTATGATATTAGTGGCAATAGGGATGATGACAACTCAATCAAATCAGCAACTCTTTATCAAACCTAAAAACCCACTTAGCACTAGTAAGTGCGTCGAATTTTGATGACCTCACAACTCCCAATTCAATAATTGATACAAAATCCCATACAAAGCACGCGTTTTGACGTTTGAATAAAAATTCTTTCGAAAAAATCGACTTCCAACGCCACTGTAAAGTACAAAATAATATTGATTTCTACTCACTATGTTGAAGTCGGGCGAGTCTGATGCGTCAACTTTGCTTATCCTTGTTACTTTTTTATTTTAACTACTAGCTGATGCCCACGACTTCGTCCGCGTGGTTTGAGGTTTTTTGGTTCCCGCGGGAACTCCTTAATTTTCCGGGATAAAAAGTAGCCTTCGTCCTTCCCCGGGATACAACCTATCCCTGTACCAAATTTTATGAAAATCAGTTGAACAGATACATTTGTTTGATTCCCGCGGGAACTCTTCAATTTTCCGGGATAAAAAGTAGCCTATGTGCTATTCCAGACTAAAATCTATCTCTGTGCCAAATTTCATCCAGATCCGTTCAGCCGTTCTGGCGTGATTGAGTAACAAACATCCATTTGAGGTTTTTTGGTTCCCGCGGGAACTCTTTAATTTTCCGGGATAAAAAGTAGCCTATGTGCTATTCCAGACTATAATCTATCCCTATGCCAAGATTTCAGCCAGATCCGTTCAGTCGTTGGGGCGTGATTGAGTAACAAACATCCATACATCCATACATCCATCCAGACATCCATCCAAACTTTCACATTTATAATATTTATTTGATTATTTGATTGATATTTTTAACTTTTTAGTGTCAGGGTTGAGGATTTGGAGTCAGAATTTTTTATGGGACCACCTAAAAAGCTTCCTCTAACGACTGCGAATAAATTTTCAAATCGGTTCAGAAACCACGGAGATATGCACCGACATACATTTTTTAAAAAAAACGCCGAATTGAGAACCTCCTCCTTTTTTGTCGGTTAAAAAAGATGCTGATTTGACTAGTTGTCAAATACCCAAGTTGAAATTGTTTTAAAATAATAATTATTAAAATTGGATTTGATGGAGTTAAGGTTTAACGTAACGCCGCGCCGCCAAAAAAACACGTTGAAATGAGAACCTCCTCCTTTTTTGAAGTCGTTTAAAAATGAACCCGCTGAAGCTGATCGCTCGTACCTATTATCACATATCGCGGCAGAATGGCGTCTTGCAAACGCCGGGTGTTGCTGCCGCGTACATGCCGCTTTATGTTTGGACATACCTTTACTTTACATCGGTAATTACAAGCCTTTCTGGTTGGTAGATCCATTCGACTATTCATAAACACTTGTGAAAAGTTTATTTGAATAAAAAACATTTGAATTTGATTTTGAACTCTAGATAAAACTCTAAAGTAGTTTTTAGTACGAATATATTTTTCATATAAAGTAATATGAAATTATAATAAAAATATTAAATTTAATATAATTTTATTTGAACAATGCCATTAAATAACCGATATTAACGTTCAAGTGACTGGATGACGTGTACTTCACTGGCCAGTTCTAGCTAATTGAATTGAAAGCGAGTTGGTAATTAATTAGTGGATCTTAGAGAGAAGCCAGTGTCTACACCGCTTTGACATACTCGTACAGATGGAGGCGGCAATTCAACTATAACCTTTTATTCATTACTAGATGATGCCCGCGGCTTCGTCCGCGTGGATTGGTTTTTTTCCTATAGCCTATATCCTTCCCCGGGTTGTAACCAGTCTCTGTACCAAATTTCATCAAAATCGATTGAGTAGTTAGGCCGGGAAAGCGTAGCAGACAGACAGACATTTTTTTCGAGAAATCACTACAAGTTCATCTTCATCTCACGCCGGTCACATCCACACGAGCAGGTTTCTTCTCTCACTTACTTAGTCTTAGGAGGACTTAGGAGTCCGGTCATTTTGATACATCCTTGAGCATGATGGACGATTCCTAGTTGGATTAAATTACCGTTGGCTAAATATTATGGATTTGCTAACACACTTTTGAGAATATTAAGGAAAATTCTCGGGAACGGCAAGTTTTCTCACGACCTTTTCTCGCAGCAAGCAAAGAACGTACGCTTCATAGGTTTCTAAGCACAGAATAATAACTTTACTAACTATTACAACAGGTATGTTTATGGCTTTTAATGTTTTCAGGCCAACTTTATAAAACAAGGAGAGTATAAAACAATATCAATTAATAGCTATTTATGCAACTGTATCGTAATGAGGGTCATTTTAATTCGAGTGCTGTTTTTTGATACGAGGCTTGCCGAGTATCAAAATAGGATAGTACGAGAATTAAAATGACTAATTACGTACAGTTGCATACAAGATTTTATCTACGACAAGGACGTCTTTATAAATTTTTACTTTATAAATTAATAAAAACCAAAAGTGCCAGAACCCAGAGCCGCTAAGCTATAGGTATCCTATTTATGAAGATAACCATATCGATACAGCTACGACTCATAACGATACAGCTCCCATACAACGAACTGTATCGTTATGAGAAGCAAACACGAAAGAGGGTTCAATTCGATATAGTTGTCAAATTCGAAATTGGAACTTTTCGATGCTGGAGTAGATAAATTTATTAAATTGATATATTTAGTTTGATATTATATTACAGTTTCTTCTGTTGATATGTTATAGGCCAAAGCCGTCATGCAGGCGCATCGCGTTAGGCTTTCCTAAGAAATGTTCAGGGGGTTTGGTCCAAAGCCAAAACATCGGTATGCAGCCTTTGTTTTGGTCAATCTCTGCGTGCCTTCTAAATTAGGAATTTTCAAAATCCTCAATCCATGCGGACGAAGTCGCGGGCATCATCTGGTTTTAAATAAATGCTAACTAGTGCAACCTTACTCATTTTACAAGTAGGCAGGTATATAATAAAACAAGACCAGAAGAGCTACTCTTTTAATTAGTTACCTAACCCGCAAGCTCGATTCAGGTACCTAGTTACCCGGAGCTAAGTTTAGACTTCTTTTAACAACCGGCGAGGTTAATTAGCTAGAAATTGTATGTTAAATACTTGTATAATTATTTTATACTACCTACGTTACTACCAGATGCTTGGCTTTCCCGTGAAATAAGTTTTGCAATTTTATAGACTGGAATATTGAACCAACTGTATTATGGTTTAAATATGATTTTTTTTTTAAAGATACAGCCTGCCAAAGCGATCGTATCATATAACAATGTTTAAATTAACGATCTTTATGAGTATACTGTATACTCAAAAGCCGTAAACATAATTGACATACTAGCGTTTACCTGCAAATCAGTCCGCGTTGAGTTTCTGTCTTCCCGGAGAGAACTTCCATACAACCTTCCAATCTTCATTTAACCCCTATGGGATGAACCACTAATAAAATATACATATAAAATTTCAACGTATTTAAAGTATTGCTATACAATTAATTTTCCAAATGAAAGCGTAGACGTTCCATGGTGTTTGCCCTCTGAGCTTTAATACACTTATCTGCATAGGAATGGCGTTTTCAGACAAATTAAAGAAAGTAATCAGCGGTATTACGCCGGCTACTAAAATATGTATTCGTCATAAAAGTATGCGTCGACTTCTGTGGAAGATAAATATTCATTATGGAGGTTCGGAGCGTTTTAGCGGGATTAAATGCTGTTAACCGGAGCTGCCTTCTGGATCAATCACATTGAATATGTTTTACTAATATTGAGTAATTTAATACTCTACTCGATTTGGTTAATCTTTCGTGATTTAGAGCGTTCATTCGCTGACGTCCATACTATAATATTATAAATGCGAAAGTGTGCAGTCTGTCTGTCTTTGTGTCGGTCTGTCTGTCTGTCTGCTACGCTTTCACGGCCCAACTACTCAAACGATTTTGATGAAATTTGGTACAGGGATAGGTTACATCCCGGGGAAGGACATAGGCTACTTTTAATCCCGGAAAATTGCAGATTTCCCGCGGGAATCAAAAAACATCAATCCACGCGGACGTAGTCGCGGGCATCATCTAGTTTTTTAATAATTTCTTCTAAATTAAATTTTTACATTTCATTCTTTCGTATAAGTAGGTAGCTTGTTATATGGAAGTTAGTTACATTAAAAATGAAACTATTAATTTTTTGTCTGTTGTGAGAAATTTCTAGATCCAACTAGAGGTTTAAATCCTAAATAGTTTCTAAAGTAGATATTCTTTAAATCAGTTCCTACCTAACCTAATAATGGCTTCCAGAGGGCATTTGCTGACAGGTTTGATTGTTAGTACCTGAACCATTGTCATATGGTGCACGTGCTGACAAATCAAGGCTGTAGATAAGGTTTTTAGGATTAGGTAGTTTTAGATTTACTAACATTAGGTTATTGTGCGTGTCCTTACTCCTTACTAATATAACTCCTTAATAATATTGAATACAGATTAAAGATTTTTAGTGTAAAAAATGCCCGAAACTCCACACCACAATTCTTGGTGTTAAAAGTGCCCTAAAATTACTTGATGAAATACAATCACCGCGAACCCTACCTCACAAATTGTCATCAATCTCTTACCTCACAAATTGACATCAATCTCTCATAGATTTTTGAAGCACATAAGTTGCTATAAGCAGATGTATCTACTTATAATGTGCCCTCTCGTCCATTAGTCATATGAAACATGTGCCAATACAAATGATATGGAGGTATATTATGAATGGCGGAGGAGGCGCCCTGAGGGCCGGCGGGGGACCAAAACTAGGGTTAGCGATTTTAACATCGCTACAAAAACAATTTTAAAAATTGTACGCATATTGGCATGACAATATGGATATAATACTTTTATAGATGACAAAGTGATAGCTCGAAGATTTTTTTGTGTTTTCTTTAATAGAGGCATCTATTTAATAAAAATAATCTTTTTTAATACTTCTTTGATTGCTTAAAATTATGTCAGTAGGCATACTACCATCGCTTGAAGCCGTATTCGACTGCGTCGACATCGACTGCCTCGTTGGTCTAGTGGTTAGCATAGTCGACTGCGGATCACGAGGTCCTGGGTTCGATTCCCGGTCGGGCATAAAAGTTAAATGGGTTTTTTCAATTAAGAAATTCTCAGTGCCAGCCCGGAGTTGGAAGTTGGCGGTGTTTCACACCCGTGCCTCGGAGAGCACGTTAAGCCGTCGGTCCCGGTTACTATCACTAACATGATAATAGTCGTTAAAGCCCGCCAACCCGCATTGGAGCAGCGTGGTGGGTCTAAGCTCTAATTCCCGCTCTCCTATGAGAGTGGAGGCCTGTGCCCAGCAGTGGGACGTTAATAGGCTGTAGTGATGATGATGATGATGATTTATGACTGTCATTTTGAAATAATCCATACTTATAATATTATAAATGCGAAAGTGTGTCTGTCTGTCTGTTTGTCTGTCTGTCTGTCTGCTACGCTTTACCGGCCCATCTGTTCAACCGATTTTGGTGAAATTTCATACAGGGATAGGTTGTACCCCGGGGAAAGACATAGGCTACTTTTTATCCCGGAAAATTTAAGAGTTCCCGCGGGAATCTTAAAAAATTATCTCTTCAACCGATTTTGATGAAATTTGCTATAGGGATAGTTTAATACCCGGGGAAGGACAAAGGCTTTTTTTTATCCCGGAAAATGAAGGAGTTCCCGCGGGAATCAAAAAACCCTTAATCCACGCGGACGAAGTCGCGGGCATCATCTAGTGCTTAAATAATTATTAATAATAATGCTTTAAGCATTCATAGTAACCCCCCTGAAATACTTACAATAACTATTTGATAATATTGTTCAATTTGAAAAACAATTCTTCACCGATCTGTCCTTGTATAAAACCTTTCAACCTGAAACTTGCGGCAACGAGCTCTTGTAGTAATTAACGAAAAATCCTTGCTACATATTTTGCGTACTTTACCTTAATGCTCGAAAGGGTAATTGTGGCAACCCTGCGGAAAACACTAATGGATTACAGTCGCGCGAGTGAATTAGGATATTGTCGTGTGATCTGTTCCGGTGCACTCCTATAGGGTCCCTCTCAAACTGTGGCCGCAGTCAATAAGGATTAAATAGGTGCCTATATTTATCCTACGTCACGATAACGTAATGTATCAATTATTAAACAGTAATATTATTAAAAGTAGTCATAATCATAGTAGTAATAGTCATGTAAGTCGAAATAAAAAATTGTTTTGAAAACTACAAAATAAGCTTTTTAGCAATAATAAACTAAAGAGTAAACTCCTTCATTTTCCGGGATAAAAAGGAGCCCATGTCACTCTCCAGGTCCTCAGCTATACCCATGCCAAAAATCACATCATTCCGTTGCTCGGTTGCGGCTACTTTTTATCCCGGAAAATTAAGGAGTTCCCGCGGGAATCAAAAAAACTTAAACCACGCGGACGAAGTCGCGGGCATCAGTTAGTTAATTATAAATCAAGCTAATGAAAATGTTTCGAAAAATTGTTTAAGTTAGAGATTTAAGTATAAACCAAATGCACAACAAGAAAAAGGCAAGCTAAGTCATTCCCGTGATTTGGTCCACGTAAAAAATTGAACAAAATTGAATCAACCATGTCTAGCTCTTCGCTTAAATGCTCCTAAATGTCGGAATACTTCACGGTAGGGGTGGCAGCCATACCGAGTATACCTACTAATGGATTACACTCGCGAGTGAATTAGGATATTGTCCCGTGATCTATTCCGGACTCCGGTCTTAGATAATATACACGACAAGATATAGCATGTAACGCACGAAAACGTCCTCAAAATCCTCTACCATATATGGTAGACGACTCTCTCGCCTACTTCAGTGGCACTTGACTCACTACGCAGTGAACGGCTCCCGCAAAAAAATCAAATATGCCGGTTTGTGCGGTCAAACTGTGCCACAATTATCCGTCAAAGCTTAATACGAAGTCCAAGATCTCATATCATAAGTAAGTTTTTATATTTGCTTAAGATTTTTTAAGAAAACACGATTTTTAATTTCGATGTTTTTTAGGTACGACGAACTGACCGGTGTTGCCAACTAAGTATTGTGGTATTTTGCACATTATTGTGCAAAATAAATAATTTTGTTGTATGATACGTTGACGTGTGTGAACATTAATAATAATATCACATCATCACACTAATATTATAAAGGCGAAAGGTTGTGTGTTTGTGTGTGTGTATGTATGTTTGTTCCTCTTTCACGCAAAAACTAATGGACCGATTTGGCTGAAATTTGGAATGGAGATAGAGTATACCCTGGATTAAAACAGAGGCTACTTTTTATCACACTCACACGGAATATAGTAAATATATGACATTATAGATTTGTATACTTTTACTTACTATATTTTGACCTTCAATAAAATATGTTTAAATAATAATTATTCTAAATAACTAGACATTAATGTGACAGATGCCGACCTATCTTTACTAATTGACCCTGAACATACAGATTATTTTGAGCAAATAATAGGATATATAGCGGGGTTTGTTGTTCGACGTATCTGCAAGCTATTTGCAAATAAGGTGCCACCATATTTGTAAATCCGATAACATCACTTTAGAAATTAAATATAAAAGGAAAGTTTTCCGAAAACAAACACAAAGAGACGGGTTTTAATTTTTTTTAATTGTTTTTATAAGGCAGTAAAGAGTATTTTCAATGTTTTAGTTCTTTAGTTTTAGTATCATCAGACCCTAAATATCATCTGGGATCAGAGTTCTTGTCAAGACGAATCAAACGAGCCCAAACTCGATAGAGTTACGTAGTTTCATTGCAGAGTTCCGTTAAGCACCTTGCAGCGCCATCGTCAGACCCTGGATATCATATTCTGCGACCAGAGAGCTTGTCTAGAGTTCACTTGAATCTCCAAGAGATATCACGAGAAAACGGGTAGACAAATTTTTAAGATTAATAATAAATTGTATATCCATACTAATATTATAAATGCGAAAGTGTGTCTGTCTGTCTGTCCGTCTGTCTGTCTGTCTGTCTGTCTGCTACGCTATCACGGCCCAACTACTCAACCGATTTTGATGAAATTTGGTACAGAGATAGATTACATCCCGGGGAAGGACATAGGCTACTTTTTATCCCGGAAAATTGAAGGGTTCCCGCGGGAATCAAAAAACATCAATCCACGCGGACGAAGTTGCGGGCATCATCTAGTAAATTATATTTTGAGTTTTATTTTGATAAATTAAAAAATCACCACTGAGAATAAAAAATGGCAAATTATATAATATGATTACATGGTTATGATTGACATTTACAATAATATATGTACATAGTCTTGCAAGAATATCGATTTTGAAGGATTTTGAATTCGTTGTTCTGCTCGGAACCTAGAAACCGATTGCAGCGTCACCTATCGGATTCAATTTTAATGAATCTATGCCCCCCAGGGACAAAAAAAACCATAAAAATTTCGACAAAGTTTGTCCGTAATAAAAATAAATTATCCCAGAACCTGACTGCAGCGCCACCTACCGGGTCCAATTGTAGATAACTATCTTGGGACACCAATAAGCACACACTAAAAATTCCATCAGAATCAGTACAGCCGATATTTAGATAATGAGATAAATAAATAATTAATATTCAATAATAAAGTAATTACTGATTAAGGTATTTTCCTTGTAAACTATTGATTTACATTAAACAAATAGTTTTACACACGCATAGAATAAATATAATCAATAAAACATAATTTTATCCTAGGTACACCTTATTTCGAATTGATTTATCTACAAAATTGTGCAAACTTTTACGTTGCTGGTATCCCTAGGTTGAGAGTCGAGGTTATAACCCCGCCCCCCGCTACACTCACACATAGACGTGGCGGGGCCGGCTTATCGCGCATTGTTTGTTTGCGTTACTCTTTCTAGACGTATAAGAATTCATTGACTCCGGTGCACTCCTTTATGATCCCTTTCAATGGGTGCCCACACGTTAGCAAAGAGCAGGTGTTGTCATTCTTTTTAGCCTAAAAATTAAATGTCCTACTAGCTGATGCCCGCGATTGAGGTTTTTTGATTCCCTCGGGAACCAAGTGATGACCTATGTTTTGTTCCAGACTGTTTATAATCTATCTGTGTTAAATTTCATCCAGATCCGTTTAGCCGTTCCGGCGTGATTGAGTAACAAACATCCATCCATCCATTTATTACTAGCGGATGCCCACGACTTCGTCTGCGTGGATTGAGGTTTTTTGGTTCCCGCGGCAACTCTTTAATTTTCCGGGATAAAAAGTAGTCTGTGTGCTATTTCAGACTATAATCTATCTCTGTGCCATATTTCATCCAGATCCGTTTAGCCGTTCCGGCGTGATTGAGTAACAAACATCCATCCATCCATACATCCATCAATCCATCCATCCATCCATCCATCCAAACTTTCACATTTATAATATTAGGTAAGTTCAAGTTTTTCATTTTGTAAACTGAGTGACGCAAAGAAAAAACCAAAAGAGAAAAAAGCAAATGAATTAGGGTTTTCAAAACAGAAAAGCATGAGTAAATAGCTGTATAAATTTGAAATTGGAATTCCTAGCCAAAAAGGAGATATTTGAGATCAAAGTGGCCAGTACGACAAAACGCCAATTTCATATGTAAGGACCTAACATTAGTATGGATTCTACTAATGTCTAATTAGCGACCATTCGAATCTGCTTTCATCACAACAGCACCAAGATCATTCGTCACGCTCAGTACTTTCATAATCATGCCGAGCATAATCTACGGTTAATCTCGGAGTAATGCATATCGACCGGTTTCATTGGCCGTCACACTAAACTCTCACTTCTCAACGCGTTTGAGCTTCCTGCACTTAGTGGCATATAAATTAATTATTATTTATTAAGATGTACTCAAAGTAAAATCTAAATTCATACTAATATTATAAATGCGAAAGTGTGTCTGTCTGTCTGTCTGTCTGTCTGTCTGCTACGCTTTCACGTCCCATCTATAGGTTTAAAGATGTTTATTTCTCAAAAAAGAACAAAGTTCACTTACATGAGAAACTTACAACTAATTTATGCTAATGTTAATGTTAATGTTTAGAGTAACAAAGGTGACCTGTACATACTAATCTATTATTACACTTCACTCTGAAAATGCTTGAGTAATTTTTTCTTAAATCTTACGAAGGATTTTTCATTAAAAACTTCGGTTGGTAAATCATTGTACAGTAGCGCTCCCTCAAACTGTATAGTTTTTGAACCAAGTTCTAGTCCTGGCTTTTGGCAATTGTAATTTATGTTTGTTTCTTGTAAAATGTTTATGTGATTTAGTTTTAAAAGTAATTTGTGTGTGAATCGAATTTGAAATAATTTTTCTCACTAACATGCATGTTTTGTATTTGTAAAGTTGATTTATAGATAATGTATTAGTTTTTATATAAAGTTCTTTAGTCGGGAAGCGATAGTCAAGTTGGAATAAAGTTTTTAACAGCTTGTTTTGGGATATTTGCAGATCTTGTAAATTAGTTTTACAATTATCTATTCAACCGATTTTGATGAAATTTGGCACAGGGATAGGTTGTATCCCGGGGAAGGACATAGGCTATCCCGGAAAATTCAAAGGTTCCCGCGGGAAATAAAAAATAATATCTGTTCAACCGATTTTAATGAAATTTGGTACAGGGGTAAGTATCCCGGGGTAGGCCCCGGGATACAACCTACCCCTACACCTTCCCCTAAACATAGGCTACTTTTTATCCCGGAAAATTCAAGAGTTCCCGCGGGAATCGAAAAATCTTGGTCCACGCGGACGAAGTCGGGAGAATCATCTTGTAAATATATAAAAAGAAAAGGTGACTGACTGACTGATCTATCAACGCACAGCTCAATCGAGCTGAAATTTGGTATACAGATTACTGAAATTTGACTATTATGACGTAAGCAATAAGCATCCGCTAAGAAAGTATTTTTGAAAATACAACCCCTAACGGGATAAATTAGGGCTTTGGAATTTGTATGCAAATCGAACTTAACGTGAGCGAAGCCGCGGACAAAAGCTAGTCGCGCACTCAGAGCCTCTTAGGTATTTCCTTACTCAACATGAGTAGGTACCTATCGGGCTCGGATTAGTGCGAAAGTCTGTCTGGCAGACAACAGACAGGCAGACAGTGTCTGCTTGTCTGTTGCCTATTAAAGGCGCATCTGTTTAACCGATAGGTTCCGAGATACATTCCTCCTAAGTTCCAAAAGCCCCCAAGAGATCGAGCATCATCTAATTTTTTATATTTCAAAATTTTATTCAAACTCAATACTCATGTTGTTTTATTCAAATAAACTTTGAAAAGTGCTTTTGAATCGTCGAGTGAATCTACCACTGGTTCGGAATGTCATTCCTATCGAGAAGAACCAGCAAGAAAGCTCTTTTGAAAAATGTTTTTTTTTTTAATCAACTACAAGATAGCCCTTGACTGCGATCTCACCTGATGGTAAGTGATGATGCAGTCTAAGAAGGTAGCGGGCTAACCTGTTAGGGGCATGGCAATTATATTAAACCCATACCCCTATTCGGTTTCTACACGGCATCGTACCGGAACGCTAAATCGCTTGGCGGCACGTCTTTGCCGGTAGGGTGGTAACTAGCCACGGCCGAAGCCTCCCACAAGGCTAGACCAGGGAAAATTCAGAAATTATAAATTCCCAAATTGACCCTGCCGGGGATCGAACCCAGGACCTCCGCACGTTAAGACAACAGCGCTACACACTGCGCCACGGAGGTCCTCAATTTAAAATTACATCAATGTGTACCCACATCCATACTTCAAATAAATATTATAAATGCGAAAGTTTGGATGGATGGATGTATGGATGTTTGTTACTCAATCACGCCCCAACGGCTGAACGGATCTGGCTGAAATTTGGCACAGAGATAGAATATAGTCTGGAATAGCACATAGGCTTTTTATCTCGGAAAATGAACGAGTTCCCGCGGGAACCAAAAAACCTCAATCCATGCGTACGAAGTCGCGGGCATCAGCTAGTAATATTATAAATGCGAAAGTGTGTCTGTCTGTCTGTCTGCTACGCTTTCACGGCCCATCTGTTCAACCGATTTTGATGAAATTTGGTACAGGAATAGGTTGTATCCCGGGGAAGGACATAGACATTTTATCCCGGAAAATTCAAGAGTTCCCGCGGGAATTGAAAAAAACTTGGTCCACGCGGACGAAGTCGTGGGAATCATCTAGTATTATATAAGTAGCCGCAGTCCTAAGCATTGCTGAAGCGATTCAAATCCATGCTCTTTTATCATTTACATAATCTTCAACTTCTTCATTCTTACCTAAATAATACCTAATATTAAAATTAGACAGAGGGTACTCGACATTTTTACAGTAATGATAAGACGTCTGTATCATAAACCCGCTAAAGATGAAAGCACTAAAAAGGGAGTGAAAACACATTAGTAGTATGCGCAAAAGCTCTTAAACATTAAAGTATTAAGTAAAGATGCCTATCCTAGTAGGTATCATAATCTTAATATTAACAAGTACCTACCAGGCCCCTCTTTCCCACTGGGCACTCTGGGCAACTGCCCAGGGCCCCGCGATCGATGGCCCTTGCTACTGCCAGATCACCAACTGATAGATAACCGACATTCATTAACGGTAACTATACACTTATATTACGTTAAAAATATACCTCAATAGTAAGTTAATCAGATTTTAAATTGATCTTGAAGTTTTTTTAAAGAAATCGCTTACAATAACAGTTGAATCAATCTAGAATATTGCTTATTTAGTCTTTATGCATGTTTTAACAAAATAGAGGACTATTTTACTAAAACAGGCATATATGCCTTTTCATAGGGCCCCCATTATCCTAATATGCCCAGGGCCTCCAATAGGTTAAAGACGGCCCTGGTACCTACCAAGTACTAACGTAAGTAAAACCCTTTAAGGTCCGAATAAGTGTAATTCTGTGTTCAGGCCCGCTAAAGAACAAAGCACATTACCTCCGTGGAGGGTAGGTGGAGGGCGTAAAAAGACGTTAATAATATTCGTCAAAGCACTCCGGTTACATTAAATCAATTCGCCCTGCCAGCGCGGTAAGTAGCAAACGCTGTAATTGATAAGTTGAAATCCTTGTACTAGAGTTTGGTACTGGCAACTCTGCTCTGGCGTCATGTGGTATCTGTGTAAATTATGTTTGAGTAACACTGCTATCTGTTTATTAAGCATTTTTGTGATATAAAACACACAGATTCTTCTGTATTTGTATTGTTTTAGGACCATTTTAAAAATATAATCAAGTAATAGAAAATAGGTGTAATTTTCGTTAAATTCGATTACGTAGTTGAAAAGGGCTTTTTGGTTATTCAATGAAATTGGAAATATTTATTCAAGTTTAAAGTATGCCACAAAACGGCAGTGCGGCTAATTTACTAGTCTACTCCTCTAGAAAATAATTTGTTTGAGTAATTTCCTAAATTCTGATTTGTTTTTTTTTTTTTTTATTTTACATAATATCAGTATGATCACCGTATGAGGATAGTGTTAAACAGCATAGAAAAGTCATCTTGCTAAACTCCCGGCGCACGTGTTTCCTACCACGTATAATTTAGGTACCTTCAAGGCAAGAGTGAATAACTAGGCATCTTTTAGGCAAGCGCGCTTCAACCTAGACCTCATCGTTGCTTTGCACTAAGCATGATTGTCGTCAAGCTCAAGCCTATCTAACAATAAAAAATAAAAAATACTACAATTCTTAGCGCAATCTCACATCAATCCTTTATCCTAATTAATGTATCCCTAACTCGAAAAAAAATCTCGCATCAGCGATTCAACAAGTCAATCACATCTCTATCACGCCGCATACCGATCGTGCCAAAGCTCGTACAATAGTAGGGAGCCAATAAATCCGTCGCGTCGGTCGCAAGTCGCTCATTACGCCGCCATAACTCCTCATTAGCGACGATGCTAATTAACGCGACGTTTACGATCAACGACGATCGTATTTCACCCGCAACACACGGTAAACACATCGCTTTCGACCCCTCATAATAATTTTTATGTTGCTTTGAAAAAAAAAATATTTTGCGATGTTTTGGATATCATTTGTGATTTTTTGGATACCTAATTACACAAAATTGAAGTACGCCCAGTTCAAAGACTAGTATCGCTTGTTTGACAAAGTGAGCAAAGGTACAGAATAGAAAAAATAGCATCTCCCTGTTCCCTTAGCCCCCCCCCCCCCCTGCCCCCATACTTGGGTATATTTCAACGGTAACTTAAAAGTTGTCTTACCTACATAATATAGGAATACCGAACACAAGCCTGTATGTAAACTATGGCTTAAGTCCAGCATTGTCCGTTAATTGCTTTAAAAGTTTTTTTTAAATTATTAGTCGATGTAACAAATGCAATACCTTTAACGAGAATTCACATAAATACATCATTTGCTAAGAGAATATTATGGTAATAATAATTATAATTAACACAACATTGAACTTTATTAATAGCTAAGTTTAATTTTCCCTGCACACACCGAGTCTGAATCTCATTAAAATCTTTGAGTAAGTCGTATATTTCAACTTGAATATTTTCACTTTAGTATGCAATAATATAATGTTCATAATTAACTTTTATATGTAATCAAAGATTACTAACAATTAATTGATATTTTATCACACGTCAAGCACCTCTAGACACGCAAATGATTAATACATCCAATAATAATCACCAATCAAACATTTATTTATCTTTAATTGAAGTACGTATGCTGAGTGCACTTATTCGCAATGGGCTTGGTGTTTTTACATTTAATCATCGAGTGATGTACGCTTACTCTGAGTTGTTACATTGCAAATTCGATTGATCGTATAGAACGTTCGATCACATTAGCGTCAAAGTAAAATGGACTTTGCTTTAAAGTCACAAATTCAGCATTTGGAGCGCTGGCTGTGAATAAATACACGAAATGATGAAATGAGCTCTAAACCAATGCAGTTAAGGTTAATTTTACTTTGGCGCTAATGTGATCGAACGCTCAATACGATCAATCGAATTTGCAATGTAAAAACAAAGAGTAAGCGTACTGAATACAAAAGCGTAAAGCTTAATATAAAAGTGAACGAGCCATATCACGGCAGCTCGATCAGGGATCACCGCCATAATTAATGCTTAGGGTGAAACCTCCACGTGAAGATCGTAATCGCGGGCATAATTTTAAATCAAATTAACACTTCAACTTTAAACCGAGGTCATTAATGCCATTACAGCGAAACAATATGGAATCGTGACCGCACCAACGGATATCTAAATAATAAATAAATAGGCCTCTACTATCTCGGCATCGCATCTCCGGGTTAATATTCGACGCCGGAGTTTTATAATTAACAATAAATTCGGCGTGCTTTTTTGTCGAACGCGGGGGCTCTGTGCGTCGATATTTTTCCTATTATAATCGATTGCTATCTTAATTACGTGTGCTATACATATTACATACGGGTGGTCTGAATATATTAATCGTTAGAAATAGAAATAGAAATAGAAATCTTTATTAAAGAAATTAACTTAAGTACAAATACCTACAATAAATTCCTGACCCCTAAACTAGGAGGACCCGTATCTTAGGGGCCAGTTCCTTCCCAACATTTATTAATGATAAGTATTTTTCAAAGTGTGCTGTGATTTCTAAACAGGTAACAATTTTTCGTTAATTTACATTTAAGTTTATCATTAGGTTAGTAAGTATAATACAAATTTTGGTTATATTAGTATATAAAAAAAAAGCAATTATAACAAATTAAAAGTGTGAAGTTACATAGGTACTTAAATGAGCTTAAAAAATATTTGTGAGAGTGTCTGTCTATGTGTGTGTGTGTGTGTGTGTGTGTGTGTGTGTGTGTGTGTGTGTGTGTGTGTTTGTGTGCTACCAAACGTATCAACGCACTTATGTAATGTTTTGAACTAAATATGTATTTATAATTCTTTCTGTATCTTCATAATCATAGTTAATTAAAAATTCTTTTAAGCAGTTTTTTAGTCTATTTCTATTCATTTTAAATATTTTGATCTTTCTAGAATCTCTATTAATTAATATTATATATAAATGCGAAAGTTCTATCCAACCAGGATGGAAGAACGTTTGTTACTCAATCACGTCAGAACGGCTGAACGGATCTGGATTTTTGGCACAGAGATAGACTTATAGTCTGGAATAACGCTTAAGCTACATTTATCGCGGAAAATTAAAGAGTTCACGTGGTATAAAACACCTTACAAAGCCAGACCGTTTATCAGTCTTATATTGTGGCATCTAAACTCTATTATTACTATTTTACGAGTGCACATTTATTCCAGACAGCTAAGTAGGTAAATCAAAATTAATTATATTACGTAGTGAGTGATTGTTTATTACCAGTATTGGTCTTCGTAGTGGATAATAAAAAGCTCGCGCTGATTTTATCAAAATCTGATGACAGGTTGACATTTAAAGGTGGCGTAACTTATTACGTCTTCGTCGCTTTCCCGAGCTATCGTCATTACTCCGTTTCGAGTGCGATCTGAAGAGTACCTGCTTGTAAATAATTAGCTCGTTCTTTTCCCTCGGGCGCTCGATAGCCGCACTTCAGAAATTTCCATGACTCCGTTCAAAAACACCAAAATACGCACTCGAGTTGGCTCCGTTATCTCGTTATCCTAATGAAGTCTACGCTAATGACGAGTAGGTAAATAATAGGGCGGCTAATGGGGGCTTTATCATTCTGAAGTGCGCTTCAGGTAAGGGCCAATTAGAGAGGCCGACATCGGGCCATATTGTTCGGCGCAGCTCGCTTCGATTACGATTATTCCCGAACCACTCTCGGCACTGATAAATTGGACAAACTACATAGAATTCGAGCTGGCTGAAAATTTCTATGGATCGAATGCAGTAAAATAATTAGCGTAACTATATACGGTATCGGGTTATGACTTGATTGCTTGGAACGCCGCAAATGCTGGTTTTCAGTCGGTTGCATTGCATAGGTTCACACGGTGAAAAGCTTCGGCCGCTGATTGATGCCAAAGTATGGCGTACAACTTTATTGGTAGACTAAAATAGTCAAAGATATGCATAGAGTTCTTTTACGCACCCTTGTAATTTTTTTTTTTTTTTAATTCAGCCATACGATCCAAAACGCTAGTAGCCGACGCAGGCCTTGCAGCAGCTTCACTCAAGTGGGACTGGGCTGGTCATGTGAGCCGTATGCCAGAAGACTTGTGGGCTAGATCTGCTTCGTTCTGGACCCCCCAAACTCATCAACGCCAGCGTGGTAGGCCGAGGATACGGTGGCGTGATGAACTAAACAAATTTCATGCTCAGTGGCCCATAGAAGCACAGAATAGAATGTCATGGAAAAATCGGAGGGAGGCCTTTGCCCAGTCGTGGGAAACCATAGGCTAGATTAGATTAGATAATATTTTAAATAGCTGCCACAATTCTCTTTAAGAACACCGCTATCCAGTACGACATCGTCATATTTTAAACCTTCGATAAATAAGGCATAACTAGACTGCATAAACATTATCACCCCGTTATTGAATTAAGTTAATTAAGCACTGAACTATTCTACTGACAATTACGACTTTGTGAGAATAGCTTAATTATTTTACAGGCTCTGACCAAAAACTAAAGGATATAAGAATGGACAGGATTTCAGACACTACAAACTTCCACCTCCCAAATGTTTACACCACTCATCTCTACCAGGGGCTTGTTGGGAACCTTGGAACGTTACAAGCTTCATCGATCCAGCGATACGTTGGTTGTTCAACGATCTCCTGTTGGATGACCTATCATAACCTGATGTCCATTGTCCAAGCCAGCGAAGTTAAATCATGATTTTGCTAACTTTTATACCATTAATCCATGACACTTAATATTACCTACAGGTTAGCCCGTTACCATCTTAGACCGCATCTTCAGTCTTGTAGTGGATACAAAAAAAAATATAAATGCAAAAACAAGTTTATCAGTATATTATATCTATCTGCCTGATCTGTGATCTTTTCACCACCCACCCGATTATCGATTTAATCCAAAGAATTTTCAAAAACCTGAAAACGTCCATGTGGACGAAGTCACGGGCATCATCTATTCTATTAATAAATAAGGAAGCCTTCTCACCAGTCACCTCTATCGAACAGTCTATGGCGAATCGACGACCGCGGTCTGGGGTGCTTATTTCAATTGTCTGATGATGTATTGCACGTGCAATTAAATTTATGAGCGATTTGTGAATTATTTTTATATAATGACGGTACAATGGTCTGTCATAGTTAAATTTTATTGCCTCTATAGAGTGATGTTATTTGTTAGTCTATTAATATTAAATCTCAATTTTAATATCATATTTACCTATCGATGAATTGAACTACGTCCCTTGTCGGTGGTTTGTCCAAAATGTATGGACCATAGAGGTAGTATAAGGTAAAGAGTACTACTATCGCACCGCACTCCTTGTGCGCGGCGTAGGCAAGTGAACTATAGCTACTAATATTTATAGATATGTAAAAAATAGGGATGGGCAATAGTGCGCTGCAAGTGCAAAGTCGATAAAATACATCTGAACGGTACGGTACCTATTGTTTGTGTTTGTTTGTACCCTATCATACTTATATTGTGAAAGTGTGTTTGTTTGTTGGTCTGTTCAATTACGCCTCAATAGAGCAACGCAAGACGTGATTATTTGCATGGGTATAGTTGAGGTCGTGGAGAGTGATATTTATCCCGGAAAATTAAAGCGGTTCCGTGGGAATTAAAAAAAACGCGGATTAATCCGATATGTTTTTTAATGATCGATCGTATATCCATACTAATATTATAAATGCGAAAGTGTGTCTTTCTGTCTGTCCGTTCGTCTGAAGCCCGCGACTTCGTTCGCGTGGATTGTTTTTTTATTCCCGCGGGAACTCTTCATTTTTCCGGGATAAAAAGTAGCCTATGTCCTTCCCCGGTATATAACCTGTCTCGGTATCAAATTTAATCAAAATCGCTTAAGTAGTTGGGCGTAACTGACAGACAGACACACATTCGCATTTATAATATTAGTATGGATTGATGTATATCCGATGTATAAAATATGTAAGAAAAGGTGCAAACCTGTGTTTTAATGTGCAATTATAAAATAAAAGTATAAGTTTGATTCTTTGATTCTTTTACTATAAAAATATCCAAAATAAATTCTTTCATAACGTACGTTAATATTTATCTTTAGTTTCTGTCCATAATTATGTTTCAAAAAATTAAATTGTTTGAAATTAATAACCAGTCTTACGCACCTAATCAACAGGCAACACTTAACAAAATTACAGCTATAATATTTATCTTTAGTTTCTGATCATAATTTGAGTAACAAAAAATTATATTGTATGAAATTAATAACCAGTCTTACGCATCTAATCAACAGATAACACTTAACAAAATTACAACTATAATATGTATCTTTAGTTTCTGATCATAATTTGAGTAACAAAAAAAAATTTCAATACGGCTGGCCTTTTTTAATTTTGGTAATAGATACCTCTTTTGTGATCTCAGGGAACTCTATATATCGATTTTGAACGAAATCGGCCCAATAACAAAGAATTTAAATATGGCGCTGGCCTTTTTCAATTTTGATAACAGATACCTCTTTTGTGATCTCAGCAAAGACAATATATAAACCAGTATAAGACTGTTCTCTTCATACATTAAATCAAAGCTCGCTAAATGCGCATTAAAGTCGCCGGTACCTTGTAGTTCTTCGCATTATCTGAGATGGCGTAACTGTGCAAGCTGAAAAATAATTAATAACGAACATAGCTATTGCCATCTAACGAGTAGTAGTTGAATCATCAACTCGATCAAACTTACCTAGTGCCATCTAACGTATAGTTATATATCCATGACTGCCTCGTTGGTATAGTGGTTAGCATGTTGGACTGCTCACTGCGACCATAGATTAATTATAATACAGGTTTATATATTGTCTTTGACTGCGACCGACGAGGTCCCGGGTTCGAGTCCCGGGTCGGGCCATAACAAGTATTGGGGTTTTCTGGCAAGAAATTCTCAATACTAGCCCGGAGTTAGGAAGTTGGCGGTGTTTCAACCCCGTGCCTCGGAGAGCACGTAAACGTGTCTAATTATATATATTTTTTTTAAAACAATCTTGATCACTTGTTTTTGTGTTTTTTAAAAGTATTTCTTATATATGTTAGTTATTCTTGTTTTTTGATTCTTTCACAAGTCAGCCCTTGACTGCGATTCAACCTGATGGTATTTGATGATGTAGCCTAAGATAGTAGTGGGCTAATAAGAAGGGATATAACGGCTTGGTACTTATAATAAACCCCAAATCGATTTCTAGGTACGCTAAATCGCTTGGCAGCACTTGGCTTCGCCGGTAGGGTTATAGCTAGCCATGACCGAAGGCTCTAAGCAGATCAGAACTAATGAGTCTATAGTTCTGAACTAGGTAGACTCTAGAGTAATGGTAAATTTAGTTTTTTTATCAAGTATTTCTTGAATAATGCACAATACCTACTGTAAATATTTTTTCTTGATTATTACCTAAGTACCTACCTAAATTATATCGCCATCAACCAGACTTCTACTGTAATTAGCTAGCTATAAATAAAATAATTATCTATATTATATTTATTTACTAGATGATTCCCGCGACTACGTCCGCGTGGACCAAATTTTTTCGATTCCCGCGGGAACTCTTAAATTTTCCGGGATAAAAAGTAGCCTATGTCCTTCCGCGGGATACAATCTATCCCTGTACCAAATTTCATCAAAATCGGTTGAATAGATGGGCCGTAGAAGCGTAGCAGACAGACAGACAGACAGAAAGACAGACGGACAGACAGACAGACACACTTTCGCATTTATAATATTAGTATGGATTTACATATTTCGGAACCCTGCATGTCGATAAATATATTATTATTAGCTAAATGGCTAAAGAATACCTAACAATTGCCAAACTTAACCTCAAAGATTAATCGTATAGCAGCAGAATCTCAGAGTCCAGAACAAGCGTAGGTCAGCAGTTATGTAGCAGGATCTCGGAGTCCATTAGTCTTATCACGGTCACAAACAAAAAAAAAACCGGTTAAGTGCGAGTCGGACTCGCGCACCGAGGGTTCCGTACAAACATGTAGGTATATCCTATAAGTAAAAGTTATAGTATTTTTATTCAACTTATCTAATATTTTAATTTCAATTTAATACCTCTACGCGTTCATGCGGAAAGGGGAAGTAAGTTTAAAATTATTAAAAATATTTTTTTTCTTATATGACTAGATGATGCCCGCGACTTCGTCCGCGTGGATTGATGTTTTTTTTTTATTCCCGCGGGAACTCTTGAACGCGGAAGCCTATGTCCTTCCCCGGGATGTAACCTATCTCTGTACCAAATTTCATCCAAATCGGTTGAACAGATGGGCCGTGAAAGCGTAGCAGACAGACAGACAGATAGACAGACAGACAGACAGACACACTTTCGCATTTATAATATTATAGTATGGAGTATGGATATAGTATGGAAGTATGGATGTAACTAAAAATTTATGCTTTTCGCAATTTTTCCTTTATCTGTGCTATAAGACGTTGCTTCGTACCAAATTTCAAGATTCTGGGTTCACGTGAAGTGCCCTGTAGGATTTGATTCCCTTGCGAGTGTCGAAATTTGCAGCAAATAATAATAATAATAATAACTTTTTATTTCAGGCTTCAACACCCATAACTTGTTAGTAACAATCACTTAACCTATGTTAGTAAAAAAACAACATAAAATACCTAAACTAACCTACCCTACTCTCAAACCTAAGCCTCGACACATTTACAGGTCTCTTTGAGGCCTCCTCATGAGAATGTGTGCACCATTCCAGCGCCTCCAGAGAGGGCTGTCCAGCTTAGTAGCCAACGTACTGAGGAGGGTGTTGGTGCTGCTCACTAGCCTGCACATCATAGACGCAGCACGCTTGCGCACGATCGCGTAGAAATCATCCACGCGAGCGTCCGCGAATATGGCCGACGCGCTGCAGTGTCGAGGCCTCCTCAGCACCGCCCTCAGCACATTGTTATATTGAACACGCAGAGCATTGTAGGTCCGCTGCGTATAGTCTATACACAGACTGCACGTGTAGAAAGACGGCAAAGCAAAACGGCTATAGATCTTTTGATTGTGTTAGCTTAGAAGTTTGATTTTTTCACAGCTCCAAGGGACAGTAGACCTGAGTAGGTATTTGATATGAATTCCAGCTACCTACCTCCATGTGTTCCTGAGAAAAAGGGTCTGGACACACAGACGGACGGACAACAAAGTAATCCTAGGGTTCAGTTTTTTTCCTTTTGAGGTACGGAACCCTAATTATAAAAAATATTTTAATTAAATGATATAACTAAAAATTTATGCTTTTCGCAATTCTTCCTATATATCTGTGTTATAAGACGTTGCTTCGTACCAAGTTTCAAGATTCTAAGTTCACGGGAAGTACCCTGTAGGTTTTGATTCCCTCGCGAGTGCAAGAAAAATCGAAAATTTGCAGCATAAACGGCTGTATCTTTTGATTGTGTAGGCTTTTAAGTTTGATTTTTTCACAGCTCTAAGGGACCGTAGACCTGATTGATATGAATTTCAGCTTGATACCTCCATACGTTCCTGAGAAAAAGGGTCTTGACACACAGACGGACGGACAACAAAGTGATCCTATAAGGGTTCCGTTTTTTCCTTTTGAGGTACGGAACCCTAAAAACACAAGAAACGCACAATTCACTGAGCCGGCACCATAGATCTTACTCTTACTAATATTATAAATGCGAAAGTTTGGATGGATGTATGGATGTATGGATGTTTGTTACTCAATCACGCCCCAACAGCATAACGTATCTGGCTGAAATTTGGCACAGAAATAGATTATAGTCTTGAATAGGTAGCACATAGGCTACTTTTAATCCCGGAAAATTAAAGAGTTCCCGCGGGAACAAAAAAACCTCGATCCACGCATACGAAGTCGCGGGCATCAGCTAGTTAATTATAATACCAAGTACCAACCTGGTTTATAAGTATATCGTCTTTGGCCGGCACCAAAACAAGAGGAAAAAATTATTTTAGTGTATCGTCAGTTTGTGACGCCATCTATAGGAATGCAGCATAACTGCATGGTCCACTAGCTGATTATAACTTAAGAATACACAGAACTTGTTTCAAATCGAATTACTTCTGCAAGTTAATTTTGTTAAAATTAATTGAATGTAAATTTGCTATTTGCTTAAGTGATTTTATCAAATTTTTGTATTTTGATAATTTTATATAAATAATTAATACAAACTGAACCAAGAAAATACGATATTTCACCGATTTTACTATAATCATTTGTCGAGCGAGCCTGGTAGCGCCACCTATCGATAGTATTAACCTAGAAAAATTTTTATATGGGAGTTAGCAATCTATACTTGGTTTATAATTAATCTATGGATCTCAGGGAACCCTAAATATCGATTTTGAACGAAATCGGCCCAATAACAAAGAATTTAAATATGGCACTGGCCTTTTTCAATTTTGATAACAGATACCTCTTTTGTGATCTCAGGGAACCCTAAATATCGATTTTGAATGAAATCGGCCCAATAACAAATAAATTCAATATGACGCTGGCCTTTTTTAATTTTGGTAACAGATACCTCTTTTGTGATCTCAGGGAACCCTAAATATCGATTTTGAACGAAATCGGCCCAATATAAAAAAAATTCAATATGGCGCTGGCCTTTTTTAATTTTGGTAACAGATACCTATTTTTTGGTAACAGATACCTCTTTTAAGATCTCAGGGAACCCCAAATATCGATTTTGAATGAAATCGGCCTAATAACAAAAAAATTGAATATGGCGCTGTCTTTGTACATTTTCCTCTTTTGTGATCTCAGGGAAACCCAAAATATATCGATTTTGAAAAAAAAAATCCCAACTAACAAAGAATTTCAATCTGGCGCTGGCTTTTAAAATTTATGATCTCATGGAACCCTAAATCGAAATTGAATCGTAATTTGAACGAAATCGGATCAGCAATAACAAATTTCAAAACCTATGGCGCTAACTTTTTTTAAATTTTGTTAACAATTTTCTCTGTTGTGATCCCAGGGAACAGCGATATCTGTGCCGGCGCCCGAGTCGAATGTATCACATCACTATTCGATTCGGTGAACAGTCGGCTATCGTAGCGGGGTTGCGGGGCGGTGCGGGCGGTATTATGTTACCTTGCGTTCCACGTCTGTATCACCCCCGCGACACGTATTTCTATTTTACATGAAAGTTTAAAAAATATGACTAACCGGTGAAATGTGATGTTGGAATTATGTTTATTATGATAACGAGTATCATGTTTGCATGTTTCTATGCCACATTTAACCATTTTTTCCAGTTTAATAATCAAAATCGGTCCACGCGTTTAGGCTGTAGGTGTCTTGCAAGGAACATACAAACATATATAGACTGATGAACACATAACCCTGTGCGTTCCGCAGTCGGGTAAAAACGGAATTTCGGTCCCGAGTTCGCGATGGGCGCTCTCAGCGCTAGCGTTCCTTTGACTAAAGAGCTTGCTGACGGAACGATGCTATGTTCCTACCGGTGCCTACTGTTCTTGCTTACAAGCACGCACTCTATAGGCTATACTACCTCTGTGGTATGGACAATATTAATAAATTAATCTGGTTATTCGCGTTTAAGTACGAATAATAGACATCTCTACAATTTTACATACCTAAAATACATATCGACGTATCGACAAATTTTTCAAATTATTTTCTAAGACCATAATTGAACATATTGCGATATCTAATCCTGTGTAAATCTGAATGAATTTGAATATAAATGTGAATATTCAGTACTTGCAGTGACCGTGTTTAAAACCGTGTAAGAGAGAAAAGACATCGTCTAACTAACCAAAACCGTCCTTATTTATAATCTTACTATCGCTTTCCATCAAGCGCAAGTACAAAACTACAGCTGAAATCAACATAAACCTATAATAACGAAGGCCAAAAATGCAGAATTCAGTAATAAAGTTCCCGATATTATCAGAGCCGCAATCATTGGGTTAATAATTATTACATCGGCCCACGTTACCGAAAACCGACCGATAACAGGTACGAGTACAAGTAATATGTTTGGCCCAAGCGTTGGCCATATAAATCCGCCCGGTGGTATTCAATGAAGACATTTCGGAAAGGAAATTGACACTCAGGCTCGAATTCATTTGCATATTCATTGGTCCCGCTTTAGTGATAAATATTTTGTGTAGAATATCTTTGATTTTAAGTACCTACGCACTAATTATGACTCGACCACAGGAGTGTTTTGAGCAACGACCTCAATTTGCATAGACGGGCCCTGTCAAACAAAGAATGTGGGCGTATTTTTAGCAACGCCATCAACGCCATCTAGTCTGAAAAGCGGGAACTTGCTTGCAACATATATTGAAAACGTATGACTTGGTCATAGATAATATAGGTCATGGTCATAGAAGCCGTAAGGCCAGTTAGTAAAAATTCTTTCCAAAAAACCGACTTCCAAAGCCACTGTAAAGTAAAAAATAATTTTGATTTCTACACACTATGTTGAAGTCGGGCGATCCTGACGCGTCAACTATGCCTATCTTTGTTATACTCGCCCGACTTCAACATAGTGCGTAGAAATCAAAATTATTTTTTACTTTACAGTGGCTTTGGAAGTCGGTTTTTTGGAAAGAATTTTTATTTTTAACTTTTTAGTGTACTCTAAATCCCTACGGCTTAGGAGTGCAGTACCATGCAGCATTAGAGTTGAGGAGTTGGAAATTGGGTTTAAGTATGAAGTCGTTGCTTGACACCTACAATATTAATTCACCATAAAAAAATCCTAAACCACTATGTTTAAGGAGTTCTGTACCCTGCAGCATCAGGGTTGAGGAGTTGGGACTTGGGTTTAAGTATGAAGTCGTTGCTTGACACCTACAATATTAATTCATCATAAAAAAATCTCAAATCGTTATTTGTAAGGAGTTCTGTACCTACAGCATCAGGGTTGAGGAGTTGGGACTCAGAGTTGTATCGTGTACACGTGACTTGGTACCTACTATATGAATTCACCATCAAAACTCCTAACTCCTTAGTTTTGAGACGTAGGTACACCTACAGCATCAGGATTGAGGATTTGGAGTCAGATTTTTTTATGGGACCACCTCGTGAGCTTCCTCTAACCAATGTAAAAAAAAAATTTCAAATCGGTTTAGAAACCACGGAGATATGCACCGACATACATTAAAAAAAAAAAAAAAAAGATACGCGCCGAATTGAGAACCTCCTCCTTTTTTGGAAGTCGGTTAATAACGTTTTTTTGGAAATGTATTGTGACTTCAAACACTTACCTTAAAATAAAAATTGTACAGTGCCAATCTAATAAGACTTTAGATGTTAACCTAAGAATAACAAATTATCTACACGACGAGCGACCGTAACAGCGCTACGATGGGGACAAAGACAGGTTAGGAACGCGTTCTCATAGTCGGTCGCCTTACCTTTTTCTATGAAAGGGCCCATCTAGTACCTACATATTTAACGATGGTTTTGAGCCAGTTTACGTAAATTGTACGTGTACGGTGTACATGTGTGTTTGTTTATCAATTCACCAATTCCCTCTTAACAACCAAATTAGTCATTAGATTTTCATTGATGAGGTTTCGTTTTTGTTTTCTTTTTATCTTTAATTTATCTTTTTTCATTTCATATTAGATATGATAATCAAAAATTCGTCAAGAATACAAGAAAGATTGTGATGTATTAACTATGAGATGAAAGGTCTCATGAAAAGTATCTATTATTCCAGTAATTTTGTCGTGATTTAACTGTAAATTTATCTAGTGACTATCATAGCAGAAATAATATAGTAAAGCAAATCTGAAGATATTATTCGGTTGTAACCCACTCGAAGTAGGTACGCGAAGTATCGGCACATTTAAGTGTACATTTGTATACCAAAATGTTCCGAAACCCAATAAAAGTGTTACCATGTTTCAGACGTATGATGGTTTTCAATTAAGTATAGTTAAGGTTCGATCGAACTCAGGGTGATGTGAACACGACTAAATGTTTAATGTCGCCTGCGGGCAGGTGATATCGCGTATCTAACCTGTAACTTAGTTTTAAGGATTGTTTGATACCAATTTTCTCACTATTATGCGTTAGTTACACCCCAACAAATTTTAAATGCAATATACAGTTTGCTTTTCTTCTATATCTATGCTTTTTACGGGGATATCCATACTTATATTATAAATGCGGAAGTGTGTCTGTCTGTCTGCTACGCTTTCAGGGCCCATCTGTTCAACCTATTTTGACTAAATTTAGTATAGAGGTAGGTATATCCCGGGGAAAGACATAGATTTATCCCGGAACATTTAGGAGTTCCGCGGGAATTATATACCTTAATCCACGCGGACGAAGTCGCGGGCATCATCTGGTCTTCTAATAAGAAGATATCCAGTCCCTGAGGCAGCTGCTCAAGATGGGCAGATTGCGTCACGGGACCATACATAATATGGAGGCCGAAAGATACTTTTACAATTAATAAGATTGAGTAAATAAGTAAAAGCAGTTTTAATTTTATAAAAACTCCTGAAAACCCTACCTAAATTAATTCAAAACCGGTAGTGTACAATAAAGCCTACGCCGCGCGCTATCTTCTGGGAGTCCAAAGAATACGCCAAAATGTCCCAAGTTTCTCGAGGCAATCAAGGCTTAATACCGTAGTGAAGTTTCAAGTTGGAAAATTATAGGAAGGGGGAGCGCGGGGGGTGCGTCCGCCGCGTGTCATCTCGTAACATCAAAAATGCATTTAAATTCAGCGCAATAAAAAACAGCGGCGGGAAGTTTCACTGCGGCCAAGGGATTGGAGACGCCTGCTTCTACGCTACCACACTTTGAAATATAAAATATGTAACCATTTGTGCTCTGTGCAATCTAAAGCCTTACTACTTGGTTCTTTTATACATATCAATATGAAACGCTAAGTCTTAAACGTACTTATTATTATTATATGCTACCGCTAAAATATACAGTGTTATTTTCGAACATCCGTTTATTATTCCTGTAATTTCGCCGTAAAATAAAATATCACTTCCCAATTTCTAGTGTCGTGATCGTGTGTTCGACTGGCAACATTTATTTATTATTTATAGAATGGCAATACTGATTTCATGTTGGTATTGCACTATTAATGAATTCAGAGTTGGTAGAGGGTAGGCGAAAAAGACATTGTGTATAAATACGGGCGTCATTCTGTAAACAGAAAGTGGAGTATCGCTCGCCATCAGAGGTGCACGCCTGTGCTGTGTACATTCTTATATATCATAATATATACAGTGTTATACTTTTGTGTATAGAGTGAGTTGAGACGTGGTGTTGGAAAGTAAAGTGTGTGCGAGATGATAGCTGAAATGCCAGTAAGTCCTTTGTTGTATCGTTCCAATTTATTATTTATTTATTATTTAATCTCTGATGCATTTTAAGAGTAATCTTTAACACATGTGTTAGTGTGCTATTTCAGGATTTCTATAAGGTACATTGTGGGTAGCGAAGTTGTTCGCTACTACCCAAAAATATGCCCGTTCTATGCCCACGTGTAGTTTTATGAACTTCCAAATAAAGATCCGTAGTTAGCCAATCGGTCTTAGGTTGTATCTAGTCATGGAATATATAGACCTTAACGGGAATTCGTGACAACTTCAGAAGTGAAAATGAACCCAAGAAAACAATATTTTTTTAACACGAGAAAAATATTGTTCACTAAGTAGTTATATTGTGACACGATTCTCTGTGTCTTACCTTCAAAACTTTTAAACAAAGAGTATTCCGTTTACTAAGTTCAAAAGAGATTGACTACTTTAATCAAAGTTAGCATGTACTTGAGATCCATTCTTGCTATGCTATAAAGATAACGTGCAGCAAAGAACTTTTGGATATTGCTAAATCTGTTTTGACACCTATTGTGTGGGTACATTGAATAACATTAGTTCTGGGTGAACTCTTAGATTTGCTATTTTGGCTATTATATTATGTTGTATTCCATTTGAGTAGAGGTTAAATCGAGTGTTTGGTAATGATCTCGTGCGATAATAATTGACATTGTATCAAGGCAATTAATATTTGAATTACATTTATATTTCGTATTTAGTTACCCACAAATTGGAAAAGAGTTTGCTGTAAACTTTAATATTACGTCATCACGACGTTAAGACTGTGAAGTCTCATCTGAATGAATTGCCAACTCAAACCAGCTTGGCGACTGGCTCCCATCGAGGAGGATGATCCCCGAATTACGATTTTGTAAGCAGTTTACTTTAGTGTCGAAGTAATTCTGATTCTAAGGTATTTAGTTTAGATAAAACACATCGATAGAAATTTCAGTGAATTGAGTTTTGAATATAGTGTCCATAGTATTTATTTATGATAGATGATGTAAAAATGTCATGTCCTGGACATGAGTCCAAGAAATTTTGTGTTATTTAGCTATAATCAACAAATAAAGCGTCAAGCGAGAATTTCGCCAGTATGAGAGTTGACATACTGGAATAAATTTCACTAGCACCGGCCGTCTGAGCAGCCATTTTAGATGATTAAATGCGATACCATACAGCTTGGTTATTACTACTGGTTAACCTGAGGTACTCCTAGAGATATGAAATAGGTAAATAATTATCAGTTCTAATTAACTCAAGTATTTGTGAATTATTCTCTGGACCATTACTTTGGATGAACGTTACCTAAAGTTTTATTTAGTGTAAATGTAGTTAAATGATTATTGAATTTAAAAGCAGCCTCGTGCCTTCAGACTAGTGTACTGAATGAGATTGTAGTTTTTTTTACGCACTGTTTAAGTTTCGAATTTTGATTTTACAAGGTTTTTAATTTTTAATTTAGTTTTTAATTTGAAATTTCTATTAACCAGGCATAGATTAGATTACTGGTTATTCACGAAGAGAATTCATGGAGTGAATAATAGTAATAAAAAAAAAAAAAAGAGAAGTGAATATGTCAAATAAGATACCCTCATGTCAATACTAGGATGCAAAGCAATTTATCGAACTCTGATTAGTTTCATGTGTGATTTATAAGAAATACGATAAAAGTATGATTTAGTTTTAAATTCTCGATATAAAAGTATACTTACTGGTATACTTATTTTATGTGATCTAGATAGTTTAGTCTGGTAGTACTAGACTCGATCAAAACAGGTGTCTTAGGAATTTGTAGTGTTTAAAAAGTAATTTTTTTTGAGTGGCAGGGCAACTATTTATTTTAGTGCCGCGAGTGAACTTAAATTACATTAGTGAAGTACATTGGCCAGACATGTAATTTATGATAAGTTTATTTAAGCACTTGCTTAAAATCATTTGCCCTTTTATTAGTGATCTGTTCGATGGTAGTTGTACCTATGCTGAAAGAATAATAGTGGTTTTACTGACCAAGTCCATTTGCAACTCTTAATATGTGCTATTATCACAGCATATGTAATTTAGTACTGTATTGTATATCAGCTATTGATATCATTATCATTTGTAGTTTAAAAAAAAAGGGGAACCTCTTTCTATCGCATTACAGGTTGATTGACATCAGGGGTTCCGCTTTCATGTACGGAAGCCTTAGTGTCTCTTGACAGATTTATCAGTGATTGAGGTTAATAATGAAGGATTTTGGAAGAATAAAAGATAGAGACGTTAGAATATCTTAGATTTCAAGTTGAAATTGACAATTTTGCGTAGCTGGTATTGTGGGAGTAAGAATAAAGATATTGAATGATGGTCAGAGAGCTCGTATACGTTTGGAGTAGTCATGAGTGTGTCTACTCACTATTATAGAGTGGCCAAGTGTGTCGATATTTTAAGGTGGCCATGTGAGTCACCATTTTAGAATGACTATGTATGTCATTTGGGCCATGTAAGTCCATAGAATGTAACCAAGTGTGTTACTAGAGTGGAACAAGTGTTTCCATAAGTTGTGACCTAGGTGGCCATGTGAGTCACCATTTTAGAATGACTATGTATGTCATTTGGGCCATGTGAGTCCATAGAATGTAACCAAGTGTGTTACTAGAGTGGAACAAGTGTTTCCATAAGTTGTGACCTAATGAGCCGGTAGGTTGTGAACAAGTGTGTTACTGTTTTTGACAGTATGTTATCTAACTGTTCGTGAAAGATCTAATGTATTTTATTTACTTAATTTTACGTACATATCAAACTAAAGGGATGTACATAATGAAAGCAAGTTTTCTAGTCCAGAATTATTAGCTGCTTTAGTAGATTACTGTACAAGTAACACGTTCTATCTAGAACTACCATGGCATTTTATTCATTTTTCATAATTCCTGTGTGCCTTTAAATGTTTTTGATCAGGGAAAGTTCTACATTTTTAAATTTTGAATGATTTTAGATAGATTTCGGTTATTTTAAACGACTAAGATCAATTTTTACAAGTAGTATAACTGTACCTAATGGTACAGCCGCAAAAATTGATTGTATTTGTATGGACTTTAAAATGGATTAATTAGTGATCCCGGTGTAAGGCGACCGATCCTCGACGTGTTTCGGATGTATATAATCTGAATGCGCCGAAATACGAATGAATTATAGTTATTTCAAAAAAAAACTATGATGATCAAACGAACTTGCAAATTGAAATTAGATCGATATTATATGAGTACGCTTCATTTGAAGATATACAACAACATAGTTATTATATGTACACTATTTATAATAACGTACCAGATCGATGTCGATGGGGTTTAGGAAATGATGCATTTAATAGCTTTATTGTGATTGGTTCAACTTATCAGTTGGTCACTCACCCATTCGTTATATTTGAAAGATTTGTGTTTCTCAAATATATGACTCACTTGTAGACTATGCTTAGTAGTTTAAAAAGTTAACAAGCAAGGAATGCATAAAGTAAATTGAAACAAAGGTTCCAAGTTTGTTGTTGTTAATAGATCTTTCACTCGTTTGGTTACACTATTTTATGGCTTTCAACATAATGCGGTCCGACGTTCGGAATGCGTTAAGAATTAAATACGGAAGGATATATACTTCAGCTTGTAACGGTGAAGGTTGTAGTAATTTTGAAATTCTAGATATCGCAAAAATAATAATTCCAAAAATAGTTCAAACGTGTTTCGTCAATACTAATTAGCATTCCAGTGATTCAGTTTGACCAAGTTAGTTCATTAAATGATAAATTGAATTTAATAAAAAGATTAAAATTTTTGGAACATTTACTAATCACAAAGAAAGATAAATAAATAAATATAAGGGCTGAACATTTGAGGCTCGAAGTTAAGTAGCTTGCTAGAAACTACAGTCACGACACGAGAAGCCCGTTTAATAAAGTAATAAAATTGTAAAAATGCGCCATTCTCGAAGTCACATTGGGTTTTCTTTCTATATATTTATCTGAGTGATTTGAAATAATGAACTGGATGATAAAATTTAACAGACTATTATTTGAATTGAAAATGAAATCGCGCAAATAATTATCTTTTGCCGTCCAAAATCTCGAGAGTATAATATGATGTAAAAATTATATTTTCTAGAGAGTGACTAGTGCGTGCTTGCTTACTCTAATTTTATCTCCATATTGTTTTTCTCAAATTTATTGAATAATGTCGTGTGATGCACGGGCGTTGTGGATCCGCAAGCTCGTGACGAAGGTATACCCTCACCTAGCGGTTCCGGCCTACAACCGTCAGTTAATTTGTAAATACTTACTTTAATTATTAGAAGACGCAGAAAAGTAAAGCAAAAAGTATTAAAAAGCAGAATGAATAAAACACTCAGTATATGTACTATATTATGTTACTGACGTAATATATTATAACTTGGTGTAACGTTTTTATTTATAATTGGTTTGATTTTTGTTCATATGTTGAGGTAATGATTCTGAAAAAAAAAGACAAAAGAGGTTTTGAGTATTAAATTCAAATTCTAGTTTTTTATTATTATTTAGTTTTGTATCAAGCTTTGGATTTACAGCAAAATTTGAATTTTGTATTTTAATTTGAAATTGCTGTTGAGTAAAGTTAATTTAAAATAATTATATGATAGCGATTTAGTATTGTACAATAATTGCAAGCCGATTCTACTTCAATTCATACAAAAGTTTTGCATTTCAAAGAAGCCTTTGATGAAGAGTTAGATTTAGTTTTGGACTAAGGTTTAGTTTTGGACTTTTTGTTTGGTTTTCAATGATGATTGTAGTCAAAGTTCAGGTATTTGACCCAGTTCAAAGCATTGGGTAAGATTCTAAGTATTTCACAAGTTAAAGATTGTCTTGGACAACATAACCTGAACTGATTCGGTTGAATTTTGTGGTGCTGTCTCTTTTTGATGGGTTTATTCAGAGGTTAACACGGAAAGGAAAGGTTAGGAAAAGAAGGGAATAAACTAAAACAACTTGTGTTTTGAGGCGTGTTTAATAGAATTGAACTCTATTTGTTAAAATTTTTGAATAAGCTACGAAAAATTTCATTTCATTTATTAAAGACGTTGACTGTTACATAGTTAAAGATTTTAAAATAGTAATAATTTAACATAGTGGGAACAGTCTACCGCCAACAGGTATACGATGTCAGGAATTTAGAGCAGATAATTTAACATAGACTTAATTTGATTCAAACGATTAGTAAATATTAGTTAATGGTACAGCAGATCCAACTGAATTGAAGAATTGATAGATTAGTAATCCTGATTAATGTTTGCATTGGATGCAGTTGTAGATTTTATTGTGAACTCTGGGGTAGTGTGTGATACTTATTTCTTGTCAAGTCCTAAAATTTTAATAAAATCAGCTTTCCTTTACGTTCTGATAAATTTTTCGATTTCAATAAAGTTTTTTAAAAAAAGCAGGCATGACACGTCATGTATGACACATGATAGGTGGGGCTCAGGATGATGGACCTGTTGGTCTGTTACAGATTGTAATCAGGGTTTAGATATTTACTTAGCTTTAGATTCAGCGTCAGATGCTTGTAAGGTATAAATAACTGAAACGGTATAAGAAATAAAATAAATATTGGGTATTTTATTAAATTTGAATTCAGTTTTAGACTTTTGCTTACGGTATATGTAACATACTGTTTAGATTATGTTTTAGACTGTAACTGTTCCAGACTTTGATTAAGTTTCAGATTAGATTTTTATTCAGCTTTAGATAATTAATCCTTTATTTACCTAACTTTATTCTATATGAGTTTTAGATTTAAATTGCGATATTTTTATTTCTGTTGTGAAATTTCGACTCAGCGATATCAATCAGTTTAATTGCACTTCACACACACTTCACAAATCTCAAGATCAAAAGCTCTATAGTTTTGGATTTCAGATCGGTTTGAGGTTTTAAGTTTGATATTACTAAATTGAAAAAATGTAGGTTTCCTTTTAGTTATCCTTTTTAATTCTCCCGAATGTCGTGATTTACTAAAACTAAATGTCATCGTGCAAGTATGAATGGATGAAGATGTTTTGTTGTACACTACAGATTGTTGCAAGGAGTGAAGCGAACTAAGCTTAGCAAAGCAAATGTTTGGTGGTTGTGCACCGGGAGGTTGCACAATGTCGGATGGCCGAATGTCGTGATCGTGTGTTCGACTGGCAACATTTATTTATTATTTATAGAATGGCAATACTGATTTCATGTTGGTATTGCACTATTAATGAATTCAGAGTTGGTAGAGGGTAGGCGAAAAAGACATTGTGTATAAATACGGGCGTCATTCTGTAAACAGAAAGTGGAGTATCGCTCGCCATCAGAGGTGCACGCCTGTGCTGTGTACATTCTTATATATCATAATATATACAGTGTTATACTTTTGTGTATAGAGTGAGTTGAGACGTGGTGTTGGAAAGTAAAGTGTGTGCGAGATGATAGCTGAAATGCCAGTAAGTCCTTTGTTGTATCGTTCCAATTTATTATTTATTTATTATTTAATCTCTGATGCATTTTAAGAGTAATCTTTAACACATGTGTTAGTGTGCTATTTCAGGATTTCTATAAGGTACATTGTGGGTAGCGAAGTTGTTCGCTACTACCCAAAAATATGCCCGTTCTATGCCCACGTGTAGTTTTATGAACTTCCAAATAAAGATCCGTAGTTAGCCAATCGGTCTTAGGTTGTATCTAGTCATGGAATATATAGACCTTAACGGGAATTCGTGACACTAGTTATAGCTGCAACGAAACAACTTTGAAGTAGGTACGGTACAGTTTATAATTAAGTTAGGTTTAAATAGGTTTTTAATTTAATTGTTTTTTGGTTAGTTTGTATAATATAAACTATCGTTTGGATTCATTTCATTGATGTGCCTACTTTTTGCACTATGATGTTTATTACAATGTAATTTTTAGTTTTACTTAATCATCAGTAGGTACTTACCTACTTAGTATTCAGATATATATGTCACCGTAAGATTGCAAAAACCGTTAGATTGTAATCTAACTAGCGAAATTGTAAACTGTCGACAGATTACACTTAAACGCATTATTTTTCGGTAGATTGTAATCTGTTAAGAACGGATTTGCAAATCCCTTAAAATATTGGAGTTTTCAGTACATTTTGTGACTAAGTCAAGCAAAATAGGATAGAACTAAAAATTGCTATACAAAGATTGATCCTATATCTCCAATTGTTGGTAATAACATTGTAAAAAATCTTTATTTTTAATACTATAAAAATGATTTTCCCTCACCTCTTCACTCAAAATTGACGATTTAGGGGTGACTTTAGGTACATTTTTTACTGTAAATATGCCGTTTTTTTGTCATTAAAAAATACCATCTATTAGTAGATATGTTCACCTACAAATTTTGGTAATAAAAATATTATAAATAGGACAAATAGTATACGAAATAAAATAAAAATTGCTTGTATTTTTTTCACATATTTTGTAAATCTTAACAGAGTGAACATAAGGGTTATTTTGATTTTACTGGGTCTCTGGTTTGATTTCAAATTATCAATTAGCCTGCGTTTGACCGCCGTCGGGAGTGGACCCTGCTAGGTGTCGAAAAGATCGCTGTACATACACGAAATACCTACCTAGAGTACCTAGTTCAGCGAACCAAAGTTATATTTATAATTATCACCTGTGCTGATATTTTGAAAAGGTAAGATATGGTACCTACTACCAACACAATACAATTTTATTATTTGCTAGCATTTAGAAATTTATTGCAGAGTCTCTATTCCCCGAGCGTGGTAGTGACCTGAAAGTATACTTCGACGACTTCTACTGGAACTTCTAGACGCGTAGAGCTAGGTGTATCGAATTTGGACTCAATTTGTTAGTTATGATGAGATCTTACCTCAAAACTTAGTGGAGTGACCTGAAGGTATACTTCGACATCCACTACTGGAACTCCTAGACGCGTAGAGCTAGGTAAATCGAATTTGGGCTCATTTTGTTAGTTATGATGAGATCTTACCACAAAACTTGGTGGAGTGACCTGAAGGTATACTTCGACATCCACTACTGGAACTCCTAGACGCGTAGAGCTAGGTAAATCGAATTTGGGCTCGTTTTGTTAGTTATGATGAGATCTTACCACAAAACTTGGTGGAGCGACCTGAAGGTATACTTCGACATTCACTACTGGAACTCCTAGATGCGTAGAGCTAGGTTAATCGAATTTGGGCTCGTTTTGTTAGTTATGATGAGATCTTACCACAAAACTTGGTGGAGCGAACTGAAGGTATACTTCGACATTCACTACTGGAACTCCTAGACGCGTAGAGCTAGGTGTATCGAATTTGGGCTGGTTTTGTTAGTTATGATGAGATCTTACCACAAAACTTGGTGGAGCGACCTGAAGGTATACTTCGACATTCACTACTGGAACTCCTAGACGCGTAGAGCTAGGTGTATCGAATTTGGGCTGGTTTTGTTAGTTATGATGAGATCTTACCACAAAACTTGGTGGAGTGACCTGAAGGTATACTTCGACATCCACTACTGGAACTCCTAGACGCGTAGAGCTAGGTAAATCGAATTTGGGCTCGTTTTGTTAGTTATGATGAGATCTTACCACAAAACTTGGTGGAGCGACCTGAAGGTATACTTCGACATTCACTACTGGAACTCCTAGATGCGTAGAGCTAGGTTAATCGAATTTGGGCTCGTTTTGTTAGTTATGATGAGATCTTACCACAAAACTTGGTGGAGCGAACTGAAGGTATACTTCGACATTCACTACTGGAACTCCTAGACGCGTAGAGCTAGGTGTATCGAATTTGGGCTGGTTTTGTTAGTTATGATGAGATCTTACCACAAAACTTGGTGGAGTGACCTGAAGGTATACTTCGACATCCACTACTGGAACTCCTAGACGCGTAGAGCTAGGTAAATCGAATTTGGGCTCGTTTTGTTTGTTATGATGAGATCTTACCACAAAACTTGGTGGAGCGACTTGAAGGTATACTTCGACATTCACTACTGGAACTCCTAGACGCGTAGAGCTAGGTGTATCGAATTTGGGCTCGTTTTGTTAGTTATGATGAGATCTTACCACAAAACTTGGTGGAGTGACCTGAAGGTATACTTCGACATCCACTACTGGAACTCCTAGACGCGTAGAGCTAGGTAAATCGAATTTGGGCTCGTTTTGTTAGTTATGATGAGATCTTACCACAAAACTTGGTGGAGCGACTTGAAGGTATACTTCGACATTCACTACTGGAACTCCTAGACGCGTAGAGCTAGGTGTATCGAATTTGGGCTCGTTTTGTTAGTTATGATGAGATCTTACCACAAAACTTGGTGGAGTGACCTGAAGGTATACTTCGACATCCACTACTGGAACTCCTAGACGCGTAGAGCTAGGTAAATCGAATTCGGGCTCGTTTTGTTAGTTATGATGAGATCTTACCACAAAACTTGGTGGAGTGACCTGAAGGTATACTTCGACATCCACTACTGGAACTCCTAGACGCGTAGAGCTAGGTAAATCGAATTTGGGCTCATTTTGTTAGTTATGATGAGATCTTACCACAAAACTTGGTGGAGCGACCTGAAGGTATACTTCGACATTCACTACTGGAACTCCTAGACGCGTAGAGCTAGGTGTATCGAATTCGGGCTCGTTTTGTTAGTTATGATGAGATCTTACCACAAAACTTGGTGGAGTGACCTGAAGGTATACTTCGACATCCACTACTGGAACTCCTAGACGCGTAGAGCTAGGTAAATCGAATTTGGGCTCATTTTGTTAGTTATGATGAGATCTTACCACAAAACTTGGTGGAGCGACCTGAAGGTATACTTCGACATTCACTACTGGAACTCCTAGACGCGTAGAGCTAGGTGTATCGAATTTGGGCTGGTTTTGTTAGTTATGATGAGATCTTACCACAAAACTTGGTGGAGTGACCTGAAGGTATACTTCGACATCCACTACTGGAACTCCTAGATGCGTAGAGCTAGGTAAATCGAATTTGGGCTCGTTTTGTTAGTTATGATGAGATCTTACCACAAAACTTGGTGGAGCGACCTGAAGGTATACTTCGACATTCACTACTGGAACTCCTAGATGCATAGAGCTAGGTTAATCGAATTTGGGCTCGTTTTGTTAGTTATGATGAGATCTTACCACAAAACTTGGTGGAGCGACCTGAAGGTATACTTCGACACTCACTACTGGAACTCATAGACGCGTAGAGCTAGGTGTATCGAATTTGGGCTGGTTTTGTTAGTTATGATGAGATCTTACCACAAAACTTGGTGGAGTGACCTGAAGGTATACTTCGACATCCACTACTGGAACTCCTAGACGCGTAGAGCTAGGTGTATCGAATTTGAGCTCGTTTTGTTAGTTATGATGATATCTTACCACAGAACTTGGTGGAGCGACCTGAAGGTATACTTCGACATTACACATTACTTCGACAGAGCTCCACGCGTCTAGAAGTTCCAGTAGTGGATGTCGAAGTATACCTTCAGGTCACTCTACCAAGTTCTGTGGTAAGATCTCATCATAACTAACAAAACGAGCCCAAATTCGATACACCTTGCTCTACGCGTCTAGGAATTACAGTAGTGGATGTCGAAGTATACCTTCAGGTCACTCCACCAAGTTCTGTGTAAGATCTCATTATAACTAACAAAACGAACCCAAATTTGATACACCTAGGTCTACGCATCTAGGAGTTCCAGTAGTGGATGTCGAAGTATACCTTCAGGTCACTCCACCAAGTTCTGTGGTAAGATCTCATCATAACTAACAAAACGAGCCCAAATTTGATACACCTAGCTCTACGCATCTAGGAGTTTCAGTTGTGGATGTCGAAGTAAACCTCCAGGTCACTCCACCAAGTTATGTGGTAAGATCTCATTATAACTAACAAAACGAGCTCAAATTCGATACACCTAGCTCTACGCGTCTAGGAGTTCCAGTAGTGGATGTCGAAGTATACCTTCAGGTCACTCCACCAAGTTTTGTGGTAAGATCTCATCATAACTAACAAAACCAGCTTAAATTCGATACACCTAGCTCTACGCGTCTAGGAGTTCCAGTAGTGGATGTCGAAGTATACCTTCAGGTCACTCCACCAAGTTCTGTGGTAAGATCTCATCCTAACTAACAAATTGAGTCCAAATTCGATACACTTAGCTCTACGCGTCTAGGAGTTCCAGTAGTGAATGTCGAAGTATACCTTCAGGTCGCTCCACCAAGTTTTGTGGTAAGATCTCATCATAACTAACAAAACGAGCCCAAATTTGATTTACCTAGCTCTACGCGTCTAGAAGTTCCAGTAGTGGATGTCGAAGTATACCTTCAGGTCACTCTACCAAGTTCTGTGGTAAGATCTCATCATAACTAACAAAACGAGCCCAAATTTGATACACCTAGCTCCACGCATCTAGAAGTTGTAGTAGTGGGTGTCGAAGTATACCTTCAGGTCACTCTACCAAGTTCTGTGGTAAGATGTCATCATAACTAACAAAACGAGCCCAAATTTGATACACCTAGGTCTACGCGTCTAGGAGTTCCAGTAGTGGATGTCGAAGTATACCTTCAGGTCGCTCCACCAAGTTTTGTGGTAAGAACTAACAAAACGAGCCCAAATTTGATTTACCTAGCTCTACGCGTCTAGAAGTTCCAGTAGTGGATGTCGAAGTATACCTTCAGGTCACTCTACCAAGTTCTGTGGTAAGATCTCATCATAACTAACAAAACGAGCCCAAATTTGATACACCTAGCTCCACGCATCTAGAAGTTCCAGTAGTGGGTGTCGAAGTATACTTTCAGGTCACTCTACCAAGTTCTGTGGTAAGATGTCATCATAACTAACAAAACGAGCCCAAATTTGATACACCTAGGTCTACGCGTCTAGGAGTTCCAGTAGTGGATGTCGAAGTATACCTTCAGGTCACTCCACCAAGTTCTGTGGTAAGATCTCATCATAAGTAACAAATTGAGTCCAAATTCGATACACTTAGCCTTACGCGTCTAGGAGTTCCAGTAGTAGATGTCGAAGTATACCTTCAGGTCACTCTACCAAGTTCTGTGGTAAGATCTCATCATAAGTAACATAACGAGCCCAAATTTGATACACCTAGGTCTACGCGTCTAGGAGTTCCAGTAGTGGATGTCCAAGTATACCTTCAGGTCACTCCACCAAGTTCTGTGGTAAGATCTCATCATAACTAACAATTTGAGTCCAAATTTGATACACTTAGCTCTACGCGTCTAGGAGTTCCAGTAGTAGATGTCGAAGTATACCTTCAGGTCACTCTACCAAGTTCTGTGGTAAGATCTCATCATAACTAACAAAACGAGCCCAAATTTGATACACCTAGGTCTACGCGTCTAGGAGTTCCAGTAGTGGATGTCGAAGTATACCTTCAGGTCACTCCACCAAGTTCTGTGGTAAGATCTCATCATAACTAACAAATTGAGTCCAAATTCGATACACTTAGCTCTACGCGTCTAGGAGTTCCAGTAGTAGATGTCGAAGTATACCTTCAGGTCACTCTACCAAGTTCTGTGGTAAGATCTCATCATAACTAACATAACGAGCCCAAATTTGATACACCTAGGTCTACGCGTCTAGGAGTTCCAGTAGTGGATGTCCAAGTATACCTTCAGGTCACTCCACCAAGTTCTGTGGTAAGATCTCATCATAACTAACAAATTGAGTCCAAATTTGATACACTTAGCTCTACGCGTCTAGGAGTTCCAGTAGTAGATGTCGAAGTATACCTTCAGGTCACTCTACCAAGTTCTGTGGTAAGATCTCATCATAACTAACAAAACGAGCCCAAATTTGATACACCTAGGTCTACGCGTCTAGGAGTTCCAGTAGTGGATGTCGAAGTATACCTTCAGGTCACTCCACCAAGTTCTGTGGTAAGATCTCATCATAACTAACAAATTGGGTCCAAATTCGATACACTTAGCTCTACGCGTCTAGGAGTTCCAGTAGTAGATGTCGAAGTATACCTTCAGGTCACTCTACCAAGTTCTGTGGTAAGATCTCATCATAACTAACAAAACGAGCCCAAATTTGATACACCTAGGTCTACGCGTCTAGGAGTTCCAGTAGTGGATGTCGAAGCATACCTTCAGGTCATTCCACCAAGTTCTGTGGTAAGATCTCATCATAACTAACAAATTGAGTCCAAATTCGATACACCTAGCTCTACGCGTCTAGGAGTTCCAGTAGTGGTCATCGAAGTGTACCTTCAGGTCATTTTACCAAGTCTTGCGCTAAGATCTCATTATAACTAACAAAACGAGCCTAAACTCGTCACCAATAAATAATAATATATCGAAGTTATGATATAAGTTGATTCAACGCATTGATGTAGAATTTTAGATCAATGACCTCGCAGCTTATCCGTGCATGTGTGTGCGTGGGAATGAACTATGTGTAGTAGTGCGATTTCATACCTATCCATTTCGGAAATGCGTCCTTAAGTATATTAACCCGATAAAACCTACAACCCATACAAACCCAACCCAACCCTAACCTAACCTACAAGAAAGAGACAAGAAAACGTAAGTGCAATGAATATTTCAAAAAAAACCGGGCAAGTGCGAGTCGGACTCGCGCACGAAGGGTTCCGTACCATTATTAATAAATAATTACCTTTGTTAATGAACCGCAAGACTAACTTTGTTTGTAGAGGTTTATTGTTAATACTTAATATCAAAAAAACTATGCTAGTTAGAGCATTGGCTATAGTTTTCCTGTAAAATATACGTAAATTCCTATTGACCATAATTATTTCAAATTTTTCGATTCGTAAACTCCGGAGATAAGGGGGGGGGAACGGTATTTCTTTAGACATTTTCCCCGATAAATCAAAAACTATCCTAACTAAAAATAATTAAAAATCTGTTTTAGAATGTACAAAGTAAACCCTTTCATATGATACCCCACACAGTACAGTTATCTCACTTTTTAATTTCAACCCTCAGATTTTCCCCCCTTTTTAAATAAGAACAAAAATAATTTCCAATTTTTTTTAATTCCAGTGTCTTTGGGCCACTAATATACACAACTATTCCAAATTTCATGTCGATAGCTTCGGTAGTTACTGAAATAATCGAGTGTGACGGACGGACAGACGGACAGACGGACAGACAGACGGAGAAAGTCGCACCATAAGGGTTCCATTTTACCATTTTGGTACGGAACCCTAAAAATGACACTCATAACATTGAACGGTTCACAATCTGTCGACAGTTTACAATTTCGCTAGTTAGATTACAATCTAACGGTTCTTGCAATCTGACGGTGACATATATATATCATGACTCTGACATATATCTATATATATTATAAAAAACCGGCCAAGTGCGAGTCGGACTCGCGCACCGAGGCTTCCGTACTCAAGAAGTAGGTATAATTACCTTTGTTAATGAACCGCAAAACTAACTTTGTTTGTAGAGATTTACTGTTAATATCAAAAAATTACGTTTGTTGTATGGGAGCCCCCCTTTAATATTTACTTTATTGATATTTAATTATTTATTTTGAAAGGTAATATACAAGTTAATATTCTGTGAAAATTTGAACCGTCTACCTGTTACCGTTTTTAATATTGAGCAAAAAAATACGAAAAAAACACGTTTATTGTATGGGGACCCCCCTTAATATATATATTTTTTGAATTTTTAGTATTTGTTGTTATAGCGGCAACGGAAATACATCATTTGTGAAAATTTCAGCTTTCTAGCTATCACGGTCTATGAGATACAGCCTGGAGACAGACAGACAGACAGACAGACAGACAGACAGCGGAGTCTTAGTAATAGGGTCCCGTTTTTACCCTTTGGGTACGGAATCCTAAAAATGAATCCCTATTTCCCTTGGTCACGGCATCACGCGTGAACGGCTGGACCAATTTCGCTAATTCTTTTTTGTTGTATAGGTGAGGACCTGGAGAGTGACATAGGCTACTTTTTATCCCGGAAAATTAAGGAGTTCCCGCGGGAATAACAAAAAACTTAAACCACGCGGACGAAGTCGCGGGCATCAGCTAGTATATTATAATATCACATCTGAGCAAAAGTTAGCTACTAAATTCACGGGTGCCAAATTAGCTAGTTTACTTGTTCGGGGCTCAGAAAGAAGTTACAAAGAAAGCGTAGTGAAATTGACTTGCTATAGTTTCCAGCATACACTAAAAGGATTGCCATGTACCCATTGATATTCCTCGAAAAAGTTTTGCTTCGTAACCGGCTCACTTACTTATGGAGAATTTTTCTGCCATATTTTACGTTTTACAAAAGACCTATTGGGAACAATTTTATTAGGTTTAATGCACAAAAAATCCATAAGACTTTTTTACCTAATTATATTTTTTAAGGGATAACACCCGTAACCTAAATAGGTATTTATTAATCTAACATGAGTATTGAAATAGTTATTTGTTATACAAGAGTGAAAAGTGGTTTTTTAACCGCGTGCTCAATTTTGATGACCGTGCGCTCGTGATTCAAAAATTAGAATCCTGAGCGTCAGCGAGGGAATCAAAAGAGCACGAGGTGAAAAATCTTTTCACTCGAGTGCAACACGTAACTTTTCATCCCACCTCAGCGAGGAAATGAAATACTTCTCGCGTGATTGTTGAGGGAGAAAACATATTTCCGCATTTTTAACAGTTTCAGTCAATTCTGTTGGCGTCAAATTAACTTCTTCGTCACTAGAATCACTCATTTTAGGTTTTTCACTTATTTTCAATTTTCTTGTTTTTAATCGAAGGTTTTAATTTTAAACAATATGACGTGAAAGAAAATGGTGCGGGCAAAGCAAATTAAAAAAGTACACCAAGAAGGATACGAGTGTGAGTTTTTAACAAATTGAAAACGGTTGTATGGAAATTCGGCACCATAGAGGTAGAAGTAAATAGGTTTTAATGATGTTTTGAATTCACAAACTTCATAGACGAGTGATATTTACTAACGTGCACACGATGTTCTAAATTCAATTTACTTTATCCTCAAGAGGATAATAACGGCTTTTGCATTCAGATATCGAAGCGTAAAAATATCCCACCATCTCTTTCCGAGATGGTGGGATGAAAATGATATTATTAAGCCACAAATCATTTGGCATAACTGAACTTTGCCACTGCTACTTGTGACTCGTGACTCCATATTGTGACTGTTTTTTGTGGAAAATGCTGTTTATAGAAAAGGTTGAAGACAGTTAAGTATTGAAATGTTCTAGGTATCTACTACAAACGACGAGAATGAGGCTAGACGTTAATTCAATCCGAAACAAGGGCATCCAATTAGTCAAATGCCACTAAACTATTCCTTTTCTTTCCCATAACACTGACAAAGGTCCCGTAGGTGGCTGCTCCAATTATGCTAATGGACAGCACCGACCTGTATTCATACTCGAAATCCTCCCACTGCAGCTAATTTTCGTCTTAAACGTCGACTGCGGTGCAGACGGGCGGTAGTTTAAACGCCGTTTGTAAAGAGCTACGAGCGAGAGATAAAGGATGATTGAAAAATTAGTTCTCTCTGTGAGATTAACGTTTGGATGGCTGAGATTTTATGAACGGTGAAGGAAAATCAGTACTCGGATAGTATAGCTTGTATTTTAACTTTGACTACAGTGCAGATGGGCGGTAATTGCACTGTTAGCACCGCGCTACGAGTATTAGATGTAAAATGATATCGTAGCTAAACGGCAGCAGTTTACTGTACGAGATTAACGTTGGTTTTCAGCTAGAGTTTAGTTACTCTACGAGATTAACGTTGGTTTCTGCTTAAATTACTCGTACCTAATGTAGTAAAGGAAATCAGTTAAACGTAGCGTCAGCTTTTTTTTGCAACATTCTACTAAGGAGGGATTAAACATTAATGTTTTAATTTTCTTTTTGTTATAATACTAATATATCATGCACAAAGCTCATCAAAAGTTCTTAAAATTTCGGTTAGCGGGGATACGGATTCTTAATTGTAATGCAGACGGACAGTAGTTGATACGTTTTTTGTAGTACAGAGGATGAGATTCGCAGCTAAACTGATGCGTTTGAATGGTGATTGAAAAACTGTAGAGTTTACCGTTACTTATATATTTAAACACCGCAAATAAAATATTGTGTAGTACATGGCTACGAAGAGAGGTTCTTATCGTAGCAGGTCTCAATGAACGGAAATGGAAAATCATTAAGATACTTGAATATTCGTATACTTACTCGTTGATAGCAGAACTGCTACGTATGAAAGTCAAAAAAATGAGTCATGATTTCGAAAACAATATGTTATAAAATTAAACTAAAATAACCAGGAATCAGCTATTATCGTTATTAAAAACCAACCTACCTATCTTGCAAAAAGATCGTGTAACTTGTCTAATATCATTTAAAATATGAAAGAGAGTAAACATACTTCGTTGATTAATTAAAAGTATCTTCACCATATTTACATTTGCTTAAAGTTCAGCGGTAGCAAGACGCCCGTTTGCAATACACTCCGGTTAGTATGCACCGCGATTCGCGACTCATTACTTCACTAATGGAGGCCCTAATGAACCAATCTAACAGATTGCTCTCCAATCTTCAGAGAGCACCGCTGATTTAAAAGCTGTGACAAGATGAGCCTTTAGTTAATTACGGTTACACTCGGGACGGTATTCTATTCAATTTATATCCGATTGCGAATTAATTAACTTTCTGTAGACTAGATTTTACCCGCGACACCGCCTACGATTGCTCGGTTGTACTGACGTCATCTTTTTAAACTAATATACCTTCTCAAGACTGGGCCCATCAATAACATCCTTTTTGGAGTAAGGCAAAAGCATTAAGGCGATTCCAAATTCAGTCCTAATAAATAGAGGTAAATTTAGTCCTAATAAATAAACCTAAGAAATATCTGGCACTGACCTAACCCTGCTTATGTAACGCCATAAAAATCAGGCTCCACTATATAAAAAATATTCCACCAAATGATCATTTCAATTGATCGCTAAACAATTAGTATCAAAAACTCGTCACGCCTAATGATCCGCATAATACAGAGCAAAATTAAATTTGTTCAACGGTTGACACGCAGCTACTAATAATCGCTAAGGTTAGAGCGTGACTTTTGGAAACTTCCACCAACTCCAATTTGTAGCCTGTTTCAGAGACTCGCAAAGTTATATTAAAAGGTCCACAGTAATTTTCTTGACAAACACAATGAATAACGAATGCGTGATATAAAATTCGGATTGAGGAGGGCATCTCGTCACGCGTCCCGCCCGACGTGTTTGCCTCTCTTAATTCTGTGTGTTTTTACTAATTGAGTCCCGCTGGCATCACCTGAACATTCACACTCTCGTGCGCTCATTTCGTTTATCATTTAGCCGCTGCTAATGAACGAGCGGGCGCCCTTAAATTGCTAAGTGTTTCTTTCGCTCCGCAATGGAATTCAATCAACTCCAAACTCGACATAAGGCGCAAGATTTATGATCGACACAAATCGAATTCTCTAACAAACAATATCGTATTCGAGGCGGTACACAGGATACGATACGAGTATATCAATATTGCAGGCGTTAATACGTCCGTCTCATGAGCGGCGGGAGGGTCCCGGCCCCCCTCCCCCCGCACTCGCTGCTCTTAATTGAATGAGGAGCGGGAATTGTTTCCCAAAATGAAACAATTAATTGTGCAACGGCTATTCCGCCTTACATGGATAATACGTTCGTTTATAGCCTCCTAACGCGGCTGCACAGCGTCCTTTATTGGACCGCCTCTAGGAATTTGTGTTCATTGGCGCTCGTATCCAAAATTTAATTGAGAATATATAAGAACAATTGTTTTCCCGGGATAGGAAAAAAATCGCAATTAGGTTTGGAGGCGATTGGACAATGTTAAAAGGATTTGGGGTTTGCATATTTTAGAACAAAAAGCTTTAAAACCGCACGTTTTCAGCGCGGTACAGCCAACCTTTTAGTTTGAATTGCGGCGTTTAAAATTTTCATGGTCAGGCCATAGCACGTATAATGCGGTTATACCGTGTTGAAATTCAGCGAAACACGCCAACATGTGGCGCATTCAACTTGAAGACGCATCGTAAACCGCCTTTACGCCTCTCGGCGAGAGCCTCTCAAAACTTTTCATATTCCCCGACCGTAAAACAAGCCAAAAAATACGAGCAGCCAAAAACATTGTAAATGCTTGCAGGTTATCGGCGCAGCCAGCTATTACCGAGGGAATTAGTTTTAAAAACATAGTTTTAATGGCGGTTGTTGCACCCGAAATTACCTGTTTTTCCGCTTTAGTGCCGGCTGTACGAAACGATTCTGTTACTGCGGTGTAAAAATAGAGTGAGCCAATTAAGTCTTAGAGGACATACGAGTTGTCAACTATTGTTTTTGTGCAACCAATTTTTCTGTAGCCACATTTACTTTTCTCTTTGCGAATCTAGCTATAGTAGTGACAATATCAATCTTCCAAACTAGTAATAATTATCGGTCATCTACGAAAACAAAACGCCAAAAAATACGTGTGAATCTGTTGGTAAACCTGTATTTCATAGAAAAAAGTCGGTAGATGAGTTTTGCTGCGTATCTATCTCGTCACTAATCACTAAAACGTCTCAATTAAACATAATAAATCGCCACACACAGACACGCCATACAGGCCAGTATATGAAACTCGTAGGGTTGTCTGTTGCTCTTCAGTAACTGGGAACATTTTAGTCGCAAGCTTAACCTATTTTTGTAACAAAATAACTATGATTTTGTTACCATGGAAGTTTGCAGATATAATACTTAATCATGTGGAAATGACTCTGAAAAAAATCTATTGACATTTGATTATATACCAGCCTATTTTAACGTTCACGTGTTATTTTGTTCTTATATGTCTCAGAAACTGATTCTTTAAGTCTTACGACTCTGAAAAATTATCATTGTCATTTTGTTCCCCTTTTAAACGAATAACGTCTGCTGGATAAAATATTATATTCTCGATGAATATGATCACATATAATATTCATAATAGTTTTGCAACAATCTGGAACTAAAGCAGAGGCCAAAACATATTAATACTCCGGGAATTCCAATCGCGTTTCAACCCTAGCGGTTGTATTTACGGACAGGGTGGCGGCACACTACGGGGCACATTCAATTTGCTATTTATCTGGAAATGGATCTAAGTCATTACTTAGCTGAGCGAGAGAGAGGGGATGGAATGCAGGAAATTACACATTGTGGTACAACATTCGTTGCTCACGTCCGCGACAATTATACTCCTACCTCTATGTTTTACATTGGGGATTTTTGTCTGGCTTATCTTTTACTCTCTAGTGTCTGCCACGCATATTTATTGTCTTCTTCTGTTTTCGACAGTCATAGGCGGGTACGGATGGTATCAGTATGCACGGGTATACATGATGCCGAAAGCTTGAGAACTTAACTAGTGTTTATTAGATTTATTAGCTTTCGGTATACTTACTGATTTGATTTGGAAAGGATTAACATTAGTGTAAATAATCATATTTGTTTACTTATTATTACTATTAACAAGTATTTCTGACTTTGTCATCTTCACTCAACAATTCGTTTTATATGGAGACTAGCGGTCCGCCCCGGCTGCGCACGGGTGCAATTCATATTTGTAATTTTATCGTGAAAAAAAAAACAAAGTAAGCAATTTACAGATGAGGTATTTACATTGGTAATGTTACAAAATTTATATTATATTATAAGCACGTCGGTATCCGTTTGTAATCCCCAAGTGGCACGCAATTGCGACACGTAGGTATTCCCTCTGACTTGCAAGTCGATTTTCATTTTCAAATGAAAATTCTCCAATACGACGTACGACGTACTTTCACTGCCCTCGTCTGGGAACTATGTTTAGAAAGTTGAGACCTTGATCTTTTAGGCTTTTCGCAGCCTGTCCACAGCAGTTAGATATTAAAATGTTAAAAAATATTGTTAAGTTTTCTTTGTTCTGTATTCTGAGGTTTTCTTGTATTTATTATGTTTGTCTTGACAAATATGAAATAAAAGTGTCTTGTCAAATATGACATAAAAGACAGTCTGAATTAATAGACGAATAGAGGTTTAACGTAAAAAGTTAAATAAGGTGAATTTTTCCGACTTAATTCACATTATTGCAATTTTCGAAGGGATCTCTAATATATTTTAAAATAAAATGTAGCCTATGTTACTCGCTGATAAAGTAGCTTTCTATATATAGGTGAAAGAATTTTTTAAATTGGTCGAGTAGTTTTTGAGTTTATCCATTACAAACAAACAAACAAATTCCTCTTTATAATATTAGTTTAGATAATTTTCATAATTAAACTGTGTTTCTTCTTTAAATAAATTAGAAACAGCTCTTGATTAGAGAGTAAAGGGAATGGATACTCGTATCTATCCCATTACCCTCCAAATAAGTCAAATAAGTATAGTACGATGGAGGGCCTACAGTGGGAGACTTGAACCGATGAATTTTCGCATTTCATTTCACCAATAAACCGATGAACCATTGAACGTCCATTAATTAATATACGAATTCTTAGCAAAAGCAACAATGAAATTTTTTCATGTATCCAATAGCAAACCCTCATATTTATAGAGCACTCATCATTAAGTATGCGCATATAAATATTTCCAGCACTTAAGCGTGTTTCCACTGATAGCTAATTTCGGGAAAAAGGATAGCTCGTCTCAATCACAGGAAGTGCTATCTCATCGCGGAAGTGGTTTCTCGTGTCGTCTCGCTCTCGCCTGTTTTGTAAACTCGCATAGGGCGGCAAGAAGACCACGATTACACGGACAAGTCTCCAAAATTTAAAAAAATATTTAAGTTTGCCACAATTTTTAAAACACATTCAATGTTAAGCAGTATGTTCAGGGATAGTGGGTACAGGAAAAATTCTTATGAGCACATTTTCTTAAATAAGAAGAGTTTAACATTGCTAAATTTTAAATCATCTCACAATAAAACTTTGAATAAGGATATTCGATATTCGCGTCTCTAGAAATCTAAAAACGAAAACTGATCAGTCTACGAGTATACTAATATTATAAATACGAAAATTTGGATGGATGGATGTATATGGATGGACTAGCTGATGCCTGCGACTTGAGGTTTTTACTCTATAATTTTCCGGGATAAAAAGTACCCTTTGTGTTATTCCAGACTATAATGTAATTCAACGGATCTGGATGAAATTTGGCACAGAGATAGATTATAGTCCGGAATAACACGTAGGCTCCTCCCGTTTCCGCGGGAACCAAAAAACGAGGACGAAGCCGCGGGCATCAGCTAGTCGATGTACATATATTGATACTGATAAATGACAATTATTCACTTGATCACCGCACTACAAACCAAGACAAAATTACTTTAAATTTTTTTACATACAACTTACCTGGCTGGTAGCTGGTAATTTTATTAAAAAAAAAATCTTTATGTATATATGTATAGTCATTTCATTAAAACTTTTTCATTCTATAGCCACTTTTGTTACAACAATTTCAAAAAACGCAATGCTACCAGTAAAATTAAATGGAGTCACGTATTATATTTCGTCCCGTGTTACGATATCATAAAGTTGGCCACCCCGAACCTGGACTAATGGAGGTCTACTTGATGCGATCGAATGCATTTCGCCGGATGGAAAACGTAGGCCCACGTCGAATCCAATCTTGCAAACATTATAAAGTGCAGCCCCTGTCACTCTCCAAATGTGAATGGAATCAGTTGATTAATTTTTGGTTTCAAAGAAATCATGTGTACCTACGAATCCTTTGAGATTTTTTTCAGTTTCAGAATATACGAGTACGTGCATGTAATAATACGGGTTTTTTTATTAGTCTTTTTAATATATGTATATAAGTACATGTAGGTATTACAGAGTAAACTTGCATGTTTTATTTTGATGATTTTTTGTCTTGGTGTACCTACCTAGATCTGCTAGATGCTCTACCAAGTACCTCCCTAATAAGGAATTAGCTATGCTTATTTCGATCTGCTTTTATTTTAAGTATTTTATTTATTTGTTGTTCCTTGGTCTAAATTTTTTCTAACTTCAGACTGGTCCGTGGTACCTATTAGGTATATTAGGTCAAAGCAGAGACATATTTCTTGATCATACCGGATGATTAAACAAAAATCCTAAACGGGACGTGTCATTTTTAAGTCGTCGACTAGTAAGTACCTAAGTTAATAACTGCACATGTAAGGGAGTAGATTTCTGAAGGACTGTACGAGTCCGGCGGGACGGTAGATTACGGCGGCTTGCGGGCAGGGTTTCTAAGTCGCGGCTAATTGGATGAGCCGGCTCGGGCCCAATTAGCACCGTTGTGATTCATTTTAATCGAGCGCGCCCGTACTGCGCGTGTCAGGTTTCATTTTGAAATAATATTTAGGTACAGCTAGATGATGTCCGCGACTTTGTCCGCGTGGATTTAGAATGTTTTTCAAACATTGTAAATTGTGTTGTGCTTCCCCGGGATGCAACTCATCACTGTACTAAATTTCGTTAAAATCGGTTGAAGATGGTCCATGTTTTATTATCATTCATAAGATTTTTTTTATCATGTTGCTAAGTTTTTTTAATTCTTAGCACGCTAGTAGGTAAACATTTTACTGAAAAAAATCTCGTATCGTTAAATCCAACAGCAAATTATTGAATTGAAATCAAAAATTACCTAAAGGTATTCATCATAGGTACACCGTACAAATAACTTGAATAATTAAAACATAATTACGACCGAGGTATCTTACCTACAACTGAAATTTCTTAATTCGGTCTGCAAATTTAGATTGCGAAAATTTGGAATGAATAGGCTCAGGGGGCATACTACGATCGCTTAAAGCAGTATTGTTTTAATATTGTTGGCGTTCGTGTTTTAGAATTATAATCCTTGTTTTAGGGTCGTCAAGGTACGTGACACTAAGTCTGTAACTTTAAATTAATACTGCTTTAAGCGATGGTAGTAACCCACCAGTTGTTTAGACAAGAAGTGATAACGGCTCGCGTTGAGACTTCGCGACGTCTTTAATGACATCGAAGTCGGCGGGCGGTAGGCGCCGGTTCGCGTGCGCAATTCTTGTTATATCTTTATTACAAAGGAGTGCCTCATTAATTTGGCAGCCCCTCAGAGTTGAGAGTTGAGAAACCCTTGACCTCGTTCGCGAGAGCCCAAGACACTGAACCGCTCAGTATTGAAACGCACCTTACGATACATAATTAACGATCCTCATTACTACGTTACAGATATCCTTATCGCCCACCACTCCCGCGCCCCACCCTCAGCGGAGGCACAAAATTGTAGATTTACCTTGGACGACTTACGATATTCTTAACGTTACTAGTTTTTGGTACTTACGTCAAATTAATTTATAAATAAGTTATACAATTTATTTATAAAAAATATCGTCTTTTTTTTTTTTTTTTTTTTTTCTCCTTGCCATAAAGTTACATTACAATTTTATAATGGCAACTTTATTATCTACTACCATCTAGCCTGTGGGCTAATAAGTAATATTAATTTAACTTAAACTTCTACTTATAATTAATTTCTACATCTAATTTACAGTTCATTAACTGTCCTTAGTTTGTTCTAATATACTTAGTGTTCACTACGTTTTTGTGACCTAGATAAGTAGCACAAGCACTGATTCACTGACACAGCACTTATACACTTGTTACACTAATTCGAATGGTTTCGTTCTTTTAAGTCTCCTTTTGATGTTCGTGTTATCTAAAAGCTTTATAGCCTCCAGATTGACATGTTGACGAAGTCGATGTTGGTGAGCTTCTGCGTATTTTTGGATGATATTGGCTACGAACTCTATATTTAGGTCCCTGTGGAGATCGTGATTTCTTACGTACCAGGGTGCATTGGCTATTTCCCTGAGTACTTTGTTCTGGAATCTCTGTATTACTTGGATATTGCTCGGTTTAGTACACCCCCAGAGTTGTATACCATACGTCCATACAGGCATCAGAACTTGCTTGTATAGCATGAGTTTGTTATGTAATGAAAGCGTGGAATGCCTTCCAAGCAGCCAGTACATTTTTTTGTAACGTAATTCCAACTCGTCGCGTTTCTTTTTAACATGAGCTTTCCATCGAAGCTTTGTATCTAGCGTCATACCCAAATACTTCGCTGTGTTTACGTACGGAATTAGTTGCCGATTGAGATATATCGGATGATATTGCGGTAGCTTATTAGTAAAATCTATGTGCACCGATTTTGACTCGTTAAGCTTAATTCGCCATTTTATAGTCCAATCATTAACTTTGTTTATAGCAACTTGAACTTTTTCCACTGCTTCTTCATGACTCTCTCCAGTTCCTATTATGGCAGTATCGTCAGCGAATGTCGCAATGGTATTACTTTCTAGTGCTGGAATATCACAGGTGTATAATAAGTACAGGACCGGACCTAAGACACTTCCTTGTGGTACCCCAGCTTTGATTTCCTTAAGTTCGGAGTACGCATCTTCTTGACGCACTCTGAAATACCTATTCGAAATATATGATTCAAGAATGTCTGCAAATGACTTTGGTAGCATGATTCTCAGTTTATAGATAAGCCCTTCGTGCCAAACTTTATCGAAAGCTTGTGCTACGTCTAAAAATACAGTAGAACACACTTTCTTGTCTTCTAGTGATTTCTCTATAATATCAGTAATTCTGTGAACTTGATCTATTGTTGAGTGTTTTTCTCGGAATCCGAATTGATGAGCAGGTATTAATTTTCTATCTTCTAGAATGGGTTTTAGTCTCTTCAGTAATAATTTTTCAAATAATTTTGAGATAACTGGTAATAAGGAGATTGGTCTATACGATGTTGTTTCATGGGGTGGCTTGCCTGGTTTGGCAATCATGATGACTTCAGCAACTTTCCATAGCTCAGGTACATGTCTCAGTCTGAATGACGCATTTATGAGATTGGTAAGTTTTACTAAAGCTTTCCGAGGTAGGTTTTTTAGAATTTCTCCGGTGATAAGGTCATATCCCGGGGGCTTCTTCTTACTTAAGTTAAACTTTATTTCTTCAGATACTTCTTTTGGTGTTGCAAGTTTGATATTTTGCAGATCGTCTTGGTTTTTTCCATTCTCGCTGAGATCAATTTGATGGCCCTCATTTGGTTGGAATATATCTTCCAAGTGCTGGGCAAATCGATTAGCTTTTTGAATGTTATTAATGGCCCAGTTTCCATTTGGTTCTTTTATAGGCGGTATATGTGTGATGGGTCTTTTTAGATTTCCTGTTACTTGCCAAAGAGAATAGTCAGTTTCTCGATCATTGGTCAAGTCTTGTAGGTAATCATTTAATTTATTATCATTATAAGTTTTGATAGCTTTCTTGATAGATTTAGTGAGTTGGTTGAGTATTCTTTTGTCTTGTGGCGATCTAGAAGAGTGCCACTTTTTTCTTTGCTTTCTCTTTATTCTAATAAGGTCGATAATTTCCTTGGGATAGGTTTTTATCTTTGGTGTATTTTTCCAGGCCGCCCTTTGTATGTCTGTTATAAAATTGGCCAATTCCATATTAAGATCGTCTGGATGTTTTAGAGGGACCTTTAGATTTATTATACTGTCCAACTCTATTTTAAAGCTCTCCCAGTCTGTGTGCTTATTTACCAAAGTGAGTTTAGTTTCTCTGAATGCAATATTATGCTTATTAATTATTAACAATATCGGTGAATGGTCCGAATTCAAGTCATATTTTCCTTCTATATTTAGGTATCTTGGTGAGATATTCTTAGTTATGAAGAAGTCTATCAGGTCTGGAATTTTTTGAGGATCAGTAGGCCAGTAAGTCGGCATGCCGGTACTGACTACGTCGCACCTCAAGTCTTTGATCGCACTTAACAATTCTTTTCCTTTTGTTGTTGTTAGCCTTGAACCCCAGAAGACATTCTTGGCGTTAAAATCACCACCAATTATGAATCTGTGTCCATATTGTTCCAAAAATTGAATGTATTCATGTTTTTTTAGGGAATGCCGTGGTGGACAGTATATAGAGACGATTGTAATCGGGTATCGTTCTGTTTTGATATTTACTGCCACTGCTTGGATTTCTATCTCCTCGTATTTGCTTTCTTCGTGGTGGTAAATATTATCTTTTATTATAATAGCACTACCACCTCTTGCTGAATTATTCGGATGCAGTGCATGGTACACTTTATACCCTTTAAATTTTATATGAGACTCTTTTGTGAAATGTGTTTCGGATATCAGACATACATCGATATTTTCAGTATCTAGGACTACTTGCAACTCATTCTGGTGTTGGAGTAGTCCATTAGAATTCCATGCCATTATCTTTAATTCTTTCTCCATTATTTGGTTTTGAAGATAGCTTTCTTATTGCTATTTTCGAGTTTTCGTAGGCGTTCATCAAATGACGACATAAATTTTAGAATCTCGTCTAATTTATTTATTGTAGGGTCATTTGAGTTCACATTATTATTGGGCGTATTATTTGATGTCACTTGTGCGTACGTCACCTTTTTATTAGAATTTTCTTTATTGTTTCCAGAGAGGCGAATATTCCTAACAGGTGGAGTTTGTTTTGCGTTGCTACCTGCTGCCTGGGTGTTTTGTGCAGTTGGCTTTTTGGATGTTTTATTTCTGATAGATTGCATTTCCTTAGCTACTATGCAACCTCTATAATTAGCTGGATGAGCTTCCCCACAGTGAACACATTTGGGTTTCTGCTCAGCTGGTTTTTTGCATTCAACACTAAGGTGTTTTCCAGTGCATTTGACACATCTCGGCTCTCTAGAGCAGTATTTCTGGGTGTGCCCGTACGTTTGACATCTTTTGCACTGCGGTATGAGCTTCGATGATCTCAGTGGATGGATTTCCACCTTGCATCCGAGAATGGAGGTAATTCCATATATTTTGTTAATATCTTCTCCTTTTTTAAAACTAAGCAGGAACATATTTAGCGGTTCCTTACTTTTCCATCTCAGCTTGTTAACAACATTTTCAACTTGAAACCCCTTCCTCTGTAGGTCTTCAATTATTCTCTCTGGTTTGCAGGTGTAATGCAGCTTTTTCACCATGACTCTGACGGGCCTCTCTTGCTTGTTTTCAAAAGAATGCCACAAGAAGTTCCCTGCGGTCAATATTTTAGTGATGGACCGATATGAATCTTCAGTATTGGCATTTATTTTGACATTGTTTCCATTCAACATTTTAATTCGAAAGGAATCTCCTGGTTGACCCTCTGTTATTAAGTCATAGAATGACTGATAATTTGTCACAACATCTACTATTACTGGCGGGGGTGGTGGGACTTTTTTTGTCCTTTCTTTATTAATATATGTTGTGGAGTCGTCATGCTGACTTGGCGATGTGGACGCGCAGGTGAGGTGTTCAATTTTCTTTTCTTCCTACTTTTAACTCTAATCCACTCTGTCTCTCTGGCTAGCTCCTCCTCATCCGTCTGATATTCGGTAGGTTGGGGTGAGCTTACCTTGGCGGCAGTGTTTTGACTGGTATCCATGGAGTTCTGATTGGATAATAATTTCATTTGGTCCCGGAGCTCCGAGATTTGCTTTTCCAAGTTTGTTATGACAAGCCGAAGTTTCTCATTTTCAGCCTTTTTTTCGGTAAATGCTTTAAAAAGCATTTGCTCCGTTTCGGTTATTATTTTAATTGGTGTATCCATAGTTGCAGTATATGAGTAGTATAGCTGCGATTTAATATTAAGTAATATATTGTTTTATAATAAACCTGACGCGACGAAACGCGGAACTAGGTCATTATGCCGCACGCACTCGACCGACGGCGGCCGGGACGCGGCGTCAGCAGATCACGCTGCTAGTATTGCGATTTTAGACACGGTTGTTTTCGTTGAAAACTAAACACGGACTGAAAATATCGTCTGCGTCCAAAAATGTCCGCAAAAAACGACTTCTGCATATAACCGCACACACCAGCGCGAGTGAACATAAAATCCTTTTCCTGCGACGCTGATGTTTCTTGCAGCTTGTATTGTCCTGTTTTTAGTGTTTGCACTCTAAAACTAATACAATGAAAAAAATTACACAATCTTACTGATATTATAATTGCGAAATTTTGGATGGATATTTTGGATGTTTGTTACTCAATCACGCGCCAACGGCTGAACGGATCTGGCTGACATTTGGCACAGAGATAGAATATAGTCTGGAATAGCACATAGGCTACTACTAGGAAAATTAAGGAGTTCACGAGGGAACCAAAAAAACGTCAATCCACGGGGACGTATAGTCGCGGGCATCAGCTATTACAATTATAACTCATTCCTGAGCTGTTGTAAAAAGTTCAACAAAATAAAAAGCATTGAAATCATCGACATAGAATCCGGTACTAAAATTCTACATCAATACAGCTGCGGCCCCGAAACTGTTTAACAATCTTCCTACAGAGACATCAAATTTAATTCTATGTGCCCAGCACCCTTCATTGAAGAATAAACTAAAATCTAATATAAAGAAATTTCTCCTAGAATGCTCATCTGAAGAATTTAAATGCCTTTATGACAAGATCTGCTGAAATAAGTTATAATAATAGTATTATCTAGAACACCTTATCTTGTAATTTTTGTTTTTGTTTTAACTATCGAAGTGCCTATAGTTTAAACTAGTGGGTATCTTACATAACACTGTTGCACTGACTGTTCTTATTTAAAAACTTTATAGTAAACTTGAACTTGTGGAAAAACGTTACTAAATTTATAATATAATATATGTATATATGTTTTTAATAATTATTATTATGTTTTTTGCTGAAATAGATAATTTAGGCTATAAGTCTAACGTGAGTTACATTAATATCTAAAATAAAATCTTTTTGTTTGTCATTCCTACTAAACAGACATATTTTATATAAGTAAGTTGTCATGGTATATTTTGTGAACTTTAGTGATATAACTTCGTCGATCTTTTTGTCAGCCCTAACGCAGACTACGGTCTATTTGGGCTGCAATTTACAAACGCCAGCCTGAGTTTTTAGTCTAGTGCTTTGGTCTGCAAAATTGTGGTGTAATTTTAGATATATTTTTAAAGGCATTAAATAAAATAAAAATAAAAAATGATTGAAATAAATAATTATGAACAGTTACACACAAGTTAAGAAGAAGAATATAGAAGTTACTACTATAATGGGCAAAAGAAAATAAATTAAAATACACCCATTCAGAAAACTATTACACACAAGTTAAGAAGAAGAATATAGAAGTTACTACTATAATGGGCAAAAGAAAATAAATTAAAATACACCCATTCAGAAAACTATTAGGTAAATGCAAGTCGCGTCCCCTGCATTGCTTCCCAAGCCAACGACAGTGAGGCGAAAGTTAGATCATTCCAACGGCTCACATAATTCCTTGAGTTCCAAACTAAACTGTTTCTATTATCTCTAATAGTAGTCGTAAGAGTTTTAAAATGGCTCAGACAAGTTGTTCCGCTCAGGAAGCGCTCTCTGGGCCACGTATACGAAGCGGAAGTTTCCTATGGAATGGATTTTATTGCACATATCCGATAATCAAAAAGTGCAACTGGCGGAAAAGTGGCAATGGATCCTGGAAAATAAAGAAAATCTATAGTTAGATTAACAACTATAAACTTACCTCATTTCAAAATACAAACACCATCTATATCTATACTAATATTATAATTATGCGAAATTTTGGATGGATGGATGTTTATTACTCAATCACGCCAGAACGGCTGAATGAAATTTGTCACAGAGACAGATAATAGTCTGGAATAACACATGGGCTCCTTTTTATCCCGGAAAATTAAACAGTACCCGCGGGAACCAAAAAACCTCAATAGACGCGGACGAAGTCGCAGGCATCAGCTAGTACTTACTATAGGGCCGGTGATAGCCTCGTGGTCGTGGTAAAAGACCTCGGTCGATTCGAGCGGTCCGGAGTCCGGAGAAAACCCCGGGGAAGCACCACTAATTTTTCGGAGCTTAGATGTGCGTTTTAAGCAATTAAATATCATCTTGCTGTAACGGTGAAGGAAAACATCGTGTGGATACCTGCCTGCTTGAGAATTCCCCATTATCTTGGGGCTGACATGTACAAATGCAAAAACAAATAACGAAAAGAAAACATTATCAAAGGTTTGTCAAGTCTGCCAAGTGCCAATCCGCGTTTGGTCAGCGTGGTGGACTATGGTCTACAGTCTACACCCTTCTCATTCTGAAAAGGAGACTCGATGGCGATGGGTTGATGATGATAATAAGTGGCTTAAAAGTTATAATTATAGCAAAAGATCACTCTGAGGTCTAAACTCTCTGCATAGCAACAACAATAACAACACGACATAATATGTTACTCTTACGAGTTACTGTAAAGTGTAATTGCAGGTAACAGAGACATCAGTATCATTGTTTGGCAAGAGTAAGTGGAGGGTATCGCAGTTAATTTGTATAGGAACGCGTGTAAAGAGGCTAATGAACGAGGCCGGGGCCCGTGTCCGCGGAATCGTGCATTTTTAATGGCTCACGCTAGCTCACTCACTATTAATATTTACCGAACACGTCAAGAGGGTGCACTTTACCTTTTAGTTAACTAGCGTCCGGCCGTTCATTAAATTTTCACGCGCGTCAGTTTCGGGCAAATTTTCCGCGGCGCTGAGCGGCGCGCGGGCCGATAACGAGCCGGGCCGGCCTCTCGTTACGGACAGCCCGCACCGCACTAGCCCGCACCCTTACCACAAGATTTTAAGGCGGCATGGTATGGGTACCACGCACTTTCACAAATTCCCCCTCTCTGAGGAAAAATACAAGTTGTTTTCGCCATTTTTCTCTAGCAAAAACTAGGTAGATTACAATAAAAATATGTTCCAACGAAAACCCATCCGAAAATATTAGTTGTTTTCGCCATTTTTGTAGTACCTATTTTTTTTGTTTGTAACCTTTCCCTCTGGTAGAGATAAGTTGTTACGTATATATTTACAATTAAACTATTTTGGTACAAAAACAATAAAAAACTCTTTAGCAAAAACTACGTATATTACAATTCAAGGATGTTTAGGTTGTGGTTACTTTTTGACAGCAAAGTGTTTCGCAGCTCGAATACGCTCATCGTCCGTACGTTTTAAAAGCTCGTGGTAAGGGTACCGCACCGCATACCCGACAAAATTTTATTAATAATAAACTGTAACTGAACCCCGCTTTGAAGTAAGAGAGCAACTCGAACGGTAAGTAACGAGTATCGGGAATAATGCTCAATCCTTTGACATTCTAGCTTACGATTCCTAATAATGTGGAAAATATACACGCAAATTTAAGCAGTGATGTGTGAACACCTAAAATATGGTCTCACGGGAATTTTCCGCAAGACCAATTTTATTTATATTTTGAACCAGAACAACCCATACCTATTTATTCTGTAGCCTAAAGCACGAACATTGAATGCGGGGTGAAAACGAAAATTGGTCGTTGAAATATCTAAAGCAAAAGGCACAATACTAATATTATAGTTACCTGCTGCCTCACATAAATTATAAAAGTATATGAAATCTAAAATAGTAGGTAACGATCCTTAAATCAATTTACTAAAGCCATTTTAACCCAAGCTAGGAGTGGATGACCCACACGAAAGGGGTGTAGAGTCCAGAGTTCCAGACAAGCTATATTTCACTAAATTAGCTGTCTCCGAAGGCGCGCGTGTTGAATACTTACAAGTATAGTACGCGCGCGAGTTGAATGCAGTCGGGGCCTGAGTTGACACATACTTAAGCTCTGCATTCAACTCGTGCGCGAACTATCGGTAGGAATGTATTAGGGTTTGTGCCTAAATGCAAATTTTCAGCTACAATAAAACCTGGGTCATCTGGGGCCTTATTACGTAAAAGTGATTTCTATACTACAGAGTACACACTGGAACAACCGCAATCACCTTTGATTAACTTACACTTATTCGTTATTCGCCAAATTCCATTGTCGCAATAAAAAACACATAAATTCAGTCATTGAGATCATAATTATTGCGGTTAGTGCGTTCGTTAGTGCGTTTATCAAGTGTTCTTTGGTACAGTACCCACTATCCACTTATAAATTAAATATACTTATTAGGGTAAATGTCAAATCTTAAGCTGAACTCAACAGACAGAAGACGTGGATGACAAATGCGTGCCAGCGCTCGCGTGCCACATCCGCATGAATAAGGAATGAGCGCGCGCGCACGCGACGCGACAAACTGCCGCGCCGCACGCCAACTAACCCCACCCTTATTTATTGTTCCACCCCCGCTAGGCCGCTATCACTGCCCTATCTAACCGTATCTCTGCCTCAACTTAGCAAAATTATACGCTTACTTGTTTCGACTAATTTTCAGTGTAATGCTAGGTTTTTCGCCACAGAACTTTAAATAGGCAATAGAAATAGTATCTGCTGTAATACATGGTAATCCACCATATCGTCAGTGGCGTGCAGTTCATAGAGGCATAAAAGCACTGTTTTCCCAAATGAAAATACGTCACTGCTCATTTCATTGTAACAGTCAGTAAATAGGCTTTCTGAATAAGAAATGCCTGCCCTAGCTTCAAGCACTGCATGTCGTCAATGTATAACAAGTAGCAACCCACTTGTAGTTTGTTAAGTAGTTATTCGAAAGGATTCGAAGCAACACTATATGTACCTACAAATACTGCTGTGCTACTACATATTTCGGTTTTTACAATAACAAACAAAAATACTTACGCTCCTTTACCACTTCCATAACTGTTCTAAAATTCATGGAAAAATCAAGGTAGTTTTCCATCCGTATCCGATCGTCTATTGAGGCTATTGAGAAACTCGTGATACTGAAATATTGTACGAGGAAACATACGATGTAATTTATCCTTATTCCTCTTGACCTGACATGAAGTCAACATCAGCAAACATACTCGTAGTTTGTAGACAGTTTATGTAGTTGCGGACAACTGAAAGGTTTCAACTATTAAATTATTTAGGCGGCCATGCATTGTGTCGTGAAGTCGGTACTCGGTCCGGCCGGTCCCTGCGCGAGGAATGGAGGACGCAATATAAACAGTCTGATCTGTTACTATCGAATACGCCTGTCCTGGCGTAGAGTATCGCTAGCAATCATTTAGTATTGCGTAAGAGATATTGCACACTAGTCGAGTTCCAAATATTCTAATAATTATTAAGCGTGGATGAGATGAATAGTGCTGCGGATGCACTTCATAGGTTTATGTATACTTGCGGAAAATTGAAAGCTTCTATTAAATTATTTAGACGGCCCTGCATTGTGTCGCGAAGTCGGTCCGGCCGGTCCCTGCGCGAGGAGTGGAGGACGTAATATAAACAGTCCGATTTGTTACTATCGAATACGCCTGTCCTGGCGTAGAGTATTGCCAGCAATCATTTAGTATGGCGTTAGAGACATTGCACACTAGTCGAGTTCGAGATATTCTAATTATTAAGCGTGGACGAGATCAATTATTGTGATAAGGATGCACTTCAAATGTGATTTATGTACTCGTATACTTGCGTTGAACGCTTCTATATATTAAAATAATGTATTGTGTCGCGAAGTCAGTCCGCACGGTCCTTACGCGATGAGTGTGGACGCAGTCGGATCTGTAACCTACCGAATGAATTCGATAGCGTAGGCCCGTAGGGTATTTATTGCTAGTAATTATTTTGCATTTCCAATCGATATTGAAATCTGAAGAGACATTGCATAAGTCGACTTTGAGAATAATTTATTCTAATTACTAAGAAATACTTAAATATATGTTTAAACGCAAGTTGTATCATATTAATTATTATAACATACTAGCTGATGGCGGCGACTTCGTCCGCGTGGATTGAGGATATTTGGTTCCCGTGAGAACTTAATTTTCCAGAATAAAAAGTAGCGGTGTTATTCGAGGCTATCTATTTCTGTGCCAAATTGTATCCAGCTCCATCAAGCCGTTCTGGCGTGATTGAGCAACAAACATCTATCCATCCATACATCCATCCATCCATCCAAACTTTCGCATTTATGACATTAGTATAGGCTAGTATGACTGGTTCCTTTGTTTATGTTCAGTGTACTGGTTCCTTAACAGTATAGTGATGCGTCCCGCAATGTTTGCGGACTAGTTAATGGAATGCCGATGGACCATTGTACGCGTCGAGACGTTTTCTATTCAGCGCCGATATTAAATTAAGCGCGTTAAGCCGTGTATATCCCTCCCCGAGTTGTTCATACAAACTGTTATAGTAAATCAATTTACTTGTGATTTATTGACTTGGTGATATAAACGTGAACATGAACGCGTATACATTTTAACTGTGAATGTATATTTAGAGTTTAGACTTAACTACGAAAAAGCTTTAACGGTTATTATCACTAATATGATAATAATCGTTAAAGCCCGCCAACCCGCATTGGAGCAGCGTGGTGGGTCTAAACTCTAATTCCCGCTCTCCTATGAGAGTGGAGGCTTGTGCCCAGCAGTGGGACTTTAATAGGCTGTAGTGATGATGATGTGATGACGAAAAAGCGGTCAGTGATGAAAAAATAGTATCGGAATCTGCTTGAACGTATCTTCTAATTGGTCATGCAGTTTTCCCTATGTAGTATATAAGTAGTTGCATAATATAAGTTAATTTATTAATATTTGTGTAAGTTTTGGAGCGTATTTGTGTTAATTAAAACCCTCTAACCACCGCTGTCAAATTTCATAGCTTCATTAGTAACACGTGTAAGGTGCAGGGGTGACTGGCCAGGGGTCGCAACTGCAATAATGATTGTTCAGTCGATCGCTATACGATATTATTAGATTTTGCGTTATTATACGTTATTGTACATGGTGTTTTTATTTGTTTCATGAATATCACTTTGTTAAACTTTTTATGGACTTTTCATAGCGGATTCTGAGCATAGGTAATTATTATATGCTTTAGTAAGACACTATTGAAATAAGTAACTTTTTTTTTTAAAGTGAAGCATGTTAAGAATCGTTGTGATTTGAAAATTCGATGAAACGAAAAAGCGACACCAAAAAAAGACCATATTCATAATATTAATAGGATTTAGCGAGAGAATCAGATAGAATACAAGTTATATTTACTTATCTCATTATCTCGTGGGCTACTTTTCTGAAGTTTCACTTCTGCCGTGTGTGACTACTGTACCTACCTCTTGGATGAAACAAACACTACTTAAGTAGGAACGTAGATAAGTTTTTCACCTATCAAAACTTAGAATAACTAAGTTCTGTAAACTAATACTTTTTCATAAAAACTTAAATAAGTACAATATTATTATAAGTTAATTTAGCCTGTATAGTGTATATATTATACCAGAATATGAAATTAAGTGTAAGTGTAATTGTTTTGTAAATGTGAGGCCCTAATAAACGGAGCCATAAAGAAAATTGGCCTCAGTTGTAGAGTATTCAAGCCTTTTGGGGATGTAACTCGCTCGACTAACAAATTCAATTAGGCGTGTAATGAAAATTGTTCTCTTACACTATTTTGTGTCAGTCTCAGTATACAGAATATACCAGAAACCGCATATGCTACTGACACTGGTGCAATGGATACTATTCTAGTCTAAAATACAGTTATTTCCCTTCTTATTGTTCGTATTTGTTACACTTATACGAGTATTTACATTTTTCCCGCGACTTGTCCGAGTTCAACTAGGATTTTTGCAGATCTCATTGGAACTTCTCGAAATCTTTCCAAAATCACAGCGATAACTGGGATTGAGCTTGGTATGTCAATAAGTTGACATTGAGACAAAAATATACCTAAACATTACAATTTACTAAAAACAACACTTTCGCATAAAAAATATATTGGTAGGATTAATGCATAATTACTATTTTTCTGTGCTAAAGTCACTATTACTTAAGTAACCTGTACAAATTAAAGAACGTAATTTAATACGGAAGCCTGGTTGAATTCAGGGCAAATGCTACATAGAACAGGAGTTACGGTGTGTGAGAATAGTTTTGGATTGAAACACAAATTGGTTATACATTATAATGACACTTCCATATAGACCGCCGCGAACAAAGGTCTCCACACAATTGGCAATAGTTCGCGAACAGCTGCTCGTATACGGGGTGTTCTAACAATGATATTGTAACTTTAATATTTATTGCACTTGATGAACTCTGCGGAAGTTAGTGCAAGTAGTATTAACCTTACCGCGACTAAGCAGGTACATTGTTGGAGGTTTTGTTAACATTCAATTTGACGGCGGAAGATTTAGAAGTCACTTTATTAATATAGGAAGATCACTGTAACGTGCAACTTATAATATAGGTACCTTCAAAGCAAACGAAGTATGTTTAGGCAACTTCTAAGATAGCAGAGCTCACTGAGATCTTCTTAAATATTACTTTTCAGCAGACGTTATTTTTAAACGTTTGTGTTCGTCAGGCTCTACTGTAGTAAAAATCACTCGTTCAATTATTATTTTATAAATTGTACAAAAAAAAAATTACCAAGGAAAATACAACAACCTTTTTAGCAAATTTAATTTCAACCAAAAGTCTGTTAACCCTTCCGTTTCATTAATATTAATAAAACCTTTTTTCTAATCATCCTTCGAACAATGACCCTGACTCTTTAATTACATGTATACAGGATGTTGGTAAAAATGGGTACGATATAAGGAACCTTCAAAACAATAAATCAGAATCAGAATAAACTTTATTCAAAATTGGTACACTACACTTTTTGAACGTCATAATACAAAGTATAAGACGCGATGGTGATATTTTATTACGGTATCTTAAAACTAAAGCTACAAGGGTCCCAAACGCGCCCTGGTCTTAGATGAGCCCAAAACAAACTCAGCAGGGTTTTTGTACGGCTGGTTGTAATGTACGGCTTAATAAACTTGGCGCTGTTGTACCCACGCTAAAGCGTATAGTGCATAATAATTAAGTCCTTCGCATAAATGCTTTAGTTAATATGTTTAACCGTAGGTATTGCTTTAGGACCTAAACTCTCCTACGAGAATAAACAATCGCCAACGGCGCTGGCCGGCGAGCTACAAATGAATTAGTCGTATTTTGTCTCTTAGTCTCGCTTTCCCTAACTCTAAAGACACGTTTACATTGCATTTCTACATAAATAGTTCTTAAGTATGGGTCGGTGTAGAGACAGTGATATTAGTGACTGGGAAAAAATTCAAGTAGCAACATTTGATTCTTTTTTTTTCACAATGTTGCCAGTGACACAGGTCAGGAAATTTTCATAATCAAACTACACTGACAAATTGAAAAGCAGTAGGTACTAAAAGTACCATACTAAAATATCAATTCAGTTTGACATTGAGTTTTTTGAGCTGCTGATATTGGCACCCTGACTTCATCCTAGTGAAAACCGCCAATACAGGACATTATAGGTACCTACTTCATAATTAGTGACCTTGTTTTCAGTTATATCGTTTCATTGGACAAGAACAGGATCACTTCATTGTTAAAAATGCGTTTAAACTTTATTTAAATTGTTATTATTATATTTTAATTGTTATTATATATGTGTAAATTTGTTGCCCGCCAACCCGCATTGGAGCAGCTTGGTGGTCTAAGCTCTAATTATCTCTCTCCTATGAGGGTGCTGGGCACAGGCCTAGCAGTGGGACGGTAATGGGCTGTAGTGGTTATGCATGTAAATTAAATCTTAACTATACTTGGAAATGAAAATATTGTCATAAATTAATATTTCTGTTGACATAAACTATTGCACAAGTTCACACAATATAATAGACCGAAATTAATTTTACCCGTCGCGTCGATACTGTATTTTGCTTTATGATCTAAACTCTACTTTGAAAGCAACGCAATTGCGCTGGACGTCGTACTACGCAAATTAATTAGTGGAGTTACGGCCTCCGGCCCTGCTTGTCCCCAAATCTTAAGATGAGTTTACACTGCGATCATTAATTAAAACTAATATTATGTTTAACCGTTAGTGTTGTATGAGGACTAAACTTATACGAGTAACCAAAGGCCGCGGGCGTTCAACGGTTGAACTGAATATTGGGGAATAATTAAGTGTGTTTAATTTGACCGTAAACTAGTTAAACAAAACTGGTACAACGGGAAAACAGAAACACAAAAAATGGTAAACCTAAGCTTTTATTTTAACAACAAAATGATGTTCGCGAGTCCGCGTTAAATGATTAGCTTTTAAAAATCCCGTAGGAACTCTTGCTTTTTGTAGGATAAAATAAGCCTGTATCCATCCCTGGGATGCAGCCCATCTTAGTTCTTTTCGTGAACATCGGTAAAGTGGATGGGATGTGACAGGTAAAAAACTATTGGCTTCGCGTTTATGATATTAGTATTATATCTTTAAACTTTGAGCTAAGAAATATTATTTTTTCCGGGGAATTCTGAGAGATCCTCATATTATACTGTGTCATTTACCATTATGATTTTCTCATAAAAACAAGTGGTCATCAGCCTTCCATTGTATTGCTAACGATCTCTCTCATCAACCTAACAAAACGACATGTACACCAGTTAAATAAAGTAAAAATTTAAAAAGGCGACCCAAATGGTCACCATGTAATTTAGTAGTCTTCTTCTCCATCATTAGTCTGATTCCCAACAGTCTGACCTTAGCTTTTGTATAGTGGACTGTCCCCCTGGTCCCTTCGCGTTGCTATTAAAATATAATTAGCCGCTCGGCAATTGTTTCGCCATCGAGCCAGGTGGCGTCGGTCTAGCTAAATTAAATAGCCGTATAGGGCTTCCAATAACGCATCGTGCGGTGCGGAAACATCGCTTATTGCTCCGTAATGGTTCTAACAAGACTGGCAACACTGGGGGGAGACTAACATTTATATTCTTTCTTCGTAATATTTTTGCTCTATAAAATCTGTAGTATTTAGTAAGTCGTCGTTAGCATTTTAAGCTATTAACTTCTTATACATTGAAAGTGTAACTTTTTATAAATACATTAAATATTAGCGGCTAATTATTTATTACAAAAGGTAGTCTCTCAAATGTAGAGCAGGTAAATATAATAGTAAGTTCTTATTAAATAAAACCAAAACTCAATAAAATTAAAAGTAATTAATAGTAACTCATGATTAACACTTATACACTATACCTACAGTGTGCTACGTCTCAACTAGATAAGTGATGAAAAATATCATACTAATATTATAAATGCGAAAGTGTGTTTATTTGTTGGTTTGTCCTTCAATCACGCCACAACGGATCGACGTGATTTTTGCATGCAACGGTAGGTATATATAGTTCAGAACCTGGAGAATGACATGGGCTACTTTTTATCCCGGAAAATCAAGGAGTTCCCGCGGGAATCAAAAAACTTAAACCACGTGGACTACTCTTAAGTCGCCTGCATCATCTAGTAAAATATAAATTAATACCACGTACCTTAAAATCACAGTTACTTTTGTTGCCACACATAGTTTAATTGATGGCATTGCAATTGTTCAGATTGAAATAATGTACCGGTGTAATCATGATTGATAGATAAGAAGGGGGTCGGTGTAAGAGTAGCTATAAGTAACGATATTATAATAAATTATTTATACCAAGACACTACGTAATAAATCACGAGTACTTTTCGGTAATTAATTCAAACGGGCCGCGATAATTGCGTACCTAATTACGGGCGGCTGGGTAGGGATGTTATAGAATAAAATCGGTTCAAATTTTATTCGATTGTTAGCGAGCAATAGTCGATTTTGAGAAATTCGGTAAAATACCGAATTAGTTGATATTAGAAGTCTGTAATCGTTACAGTTTTAAAGCAACGCTTAGAGTTCGGACTGAAATTCAAAAGATGTTGTTGTTTCAATTCTCACATCTTTAAATATTGACTTACCTGCTTCTAGTAGGTACGAGCTGAATGGGTAGTATCCAGAAAAAGAAAAATATCCCTTAGAGAAAGATATTTTGTTTTTATTTAATGTAGGTGGGTTATAACGATTAGGTAACTGGAAATATAAGTTGATGTTATTATAAGTACTAAAACATGTTTGTTCTAATATTAACAGCTTACCTAATTGACAGCCTTTCGTTGGACTACTTTAGCCAAAAACGATTCATTTGAAAAAAAGTAATAGATAGGTACATTATTTAAAAAGAATCTGTTTTTAATCGATTATATTAAATATCACAATATTCGATCAAGTATCATAGATATTTCAACATTGATCACATCCCTATATGGACTGAGTCTAATTTATCACTGTCGGATTATGAATTAGGAATGGTGGTAATTAAACATGCATAATATTTGTTAGGCGACGTATTGTCCCGGGCACGGGCGCCGAAACAGTTTCGTTCCAAACGATATTGAAACTTGCTCGGGCGTGCATATTCCCCTCGGCGGAAACGGGTATGTTTACCAGGGAAATGTCCGATTGATTGATTTAAAAAAGGAAAACTGGTAAACTGTCACCTAGGCAGTTAGGTATATAGTATAGGCGTTTTGTTCAATGTGCTGGTAATATCTATTATTTAGGACTTGCTTGCTGTTCTGTTTACAAGTCCTATAAAAAATACTGTATCTCCGTAACTGTATATATCCTTTCATTTAATGTTACGAAACAAAAATCTATCACTTTAAAAAAACTGCCTCAAAATCGATCAAAATCGATCTGAAACCTGACATACAGCAGCTAAGCCCTTATCGAGTGGAAGAATCTATCGATTATGATTATCGATAGATACTAATGTTTTTTAACTCGGTAATCGATTAAAAATTACCTCTAGAAAATATCGTACCTAATATGAAATTGAAGAGGGACAGAGTTCAACGCTTTTTGTTACATACGATTGATCTAGGCCAGCGTTTTATCGCGCCTTAAAAAGAACTATGTCCTAAAAAAATAATAAAACAGAAACGAGTCTTTAATAAGCAGAACACTAAAGAATATTGCTCTCGGTTTTACTTAGCGAGGTCTGTTTAGGCCTTTGGGGATGTAACTCGCTCGACTAACAAATTCAATTAGGCGTGTAATGAAAATTGTTCTCTTACACTATTCTGTGTACGTGCGCTGCATAAGCAAGTTTAATGGAATGTTGTGAGCAATTAATGGGATACATATGAACAAGTTTATTAAAGGAGATCATACATGGCCGCAAGATCAAGATGCGAATTATACTTACTGCAAGATAGTTAGCAAAAACGTGTGAGCCTGAATTCGTCTGCATTTCTTCGATGCGTTTGATACGACTGAATCTTGCAGAATAGGGGCTTTTGAGACTCTTGTTAGTTGGTACTTATGTGTAACCGAAGTACGCGACCGGCATTAGTGTTCGATGAATTAATGCCGTAGCGTATTAGGTTAATAGATAAGTGTACAATGAGCTTTAGAAACAGTAAGTATAGAATATACAGTAGGATTGGTACCAATGCAGATATGTTTCCAAACAATAAACACTAAATAGAAACAGGCAATAACAAAGGCACTGAATCACAAGTTAATTGATTTACTATAACAGTTTGTATGAACAACTCGGGGAGGGATATACACGGCTTAACGCGCTTAATTTAATATCGGCGCTGAATAGAAAACGTCTCGACGCGTACAATGGTCCATCGGCATTCCATTAACTAGTCCGCAAACATTGCGGGACGCATCCTCGCTCTAATAAAAGGACCTGGGCCCGTATTCTCTAACTCAGTGACTATCAAAAATGAAAGCCACTGACATATATGTAATATCCATTGAAGGTTTACTATGAAATAAAAAGTAACATTTCATGGTAAATCTTCAATGGATATTACATATATGTCAGTGGCTTTCATTTTTGATAGTCACTAAGTTAGAGAATACGGGCCCTGTACACTGAACATAAACAACGTAGATTTTCCAGTGGATACATTATTAATTTTTTGTTATTTGACTTGGATGACGACGCATTAACAACTTAGTAAGCACTGATGAGCTCTAGATGTATCCATACTAATATTATAAATGCGAAAGTGTGTCTGTCAGTCTGTCTGTCTGCTACGCTTTCACGGCCCATCTATTCAACCGATTTTGATGAAATTTGGTACAGGGATAGTTTGATACCCGAGGAAGGACAGGCTACTTTTTATCCCGGAAAATTGAAGAGTTCCCGAGGGAATCAAAAAACCTTAATCCACGCGGACGAAATCGCGGGCATCATCTAGTAGAAGATATACCACTGATGACGATGGTTCACTCATATCTTGAAAGTTCTCGAATTAGACGTGGCAGGAAACACGGTGGCCTGTTCAATAATAAGACAATATCAAATCGAAGCATTCCCGAAACGGGCGACGTGCTAAATTCTACTAGTCATACTAGTATTTAATCTAAATCGTTACTATCATATTATAACTGCGAATGTAGGTTTGTTTAATTGTTTCGCTTTCAGGGCCCATCTTTTCAACCGATTTTAATGAAATTCGACACAGAAAGGTACATTTTATACCGAAAAATTATTATAAGTTTCCGCGGAAATAAAAATAACTTAACCGCGCGCACGAAATCGCGGGCATCACATCAGCTAATACCTACATTAAATTTTTTATCTAGGCACCTGTCAAGTATATACCTCCATCAAAAGTGAAAAAAAAATCCAATAAAACATTGAAGCGAATACACGTACGGACTACGACCTTCGGTATTCAGGTATATGGCATTTCAATTTTATAGCATTATCGAAATGTTATTTAAATACAAGAAGAGAACATACATCGGCATGTTTTAGTTAGTCTAGTGTGGCGTCTCCCTTAGTAAATACAAAACGATTGCGAGCGATATCCACGCCGCGCCGGGACCGTCGTATTTGTTGTTACAGTAACGACTAGGGCATGCAGTCGATACTGCTTCTGAGTACCGGGAATTTTCGGACCGATACTGGCATAGAACCGGGTTGGTCGAATGGTTGGTCGATAGGTTGGTCGTTTGGTTGGTTGATCGGTTGGTCGATTGGTTGTTCGATCGGTTGGTTGATTGGTTGGTCGATCGGTTGGTCGATTGGTTTGAACGATCGGTTGGACGATTGGTTGTCCGATTGGTTGGTTGATTTGTTGGTCGACCAGTTGGTCGCTCAGTTGGTCGATTGGTTGGTCGACCGGTTGGTCTATCGGTTGATCGATTGGTTGAACGATCGGTTAGTCGATTGGTTGGTTGATCGGTTGGCCGATTGGTCGATTGGTAGTCCGATTGGTTGGTCGAATGGTTGGTCGATAGGTTGGTCGTTTGGTTGGTTGATCGGTTGGTCGATTGGTTGTTCGATCGGTTGGTTGATTGGTTGGTCGATCGGTTGGTCGATTGGTTTGAACGATCGGTTGGACGATTGGTTGTCCGATTGGTTGGTCGATTTGTTGGTCGACCAGTTGGTCGCTCAGTTGGTCGATTGGTTGGTCGACCGGTTGGTCTATCGGTTGATCGATTGGTTGATCGATTGGTTGAACGATCGGTTAGTCGATTGGTTGGTCGATCGGTTGGTCGATTGGTTGTCCGATTGGTTGGCCGATTGGTTGTTCGATTGGTTGGTCGATTGGTTGGTTGACCGGTTGGTCTATCGGTTGATCGATTGGTTGAACGATCGGTTAGTCGATTGGTTGGTCGATCGGTTGGTCGATTGGTTGGTCGATTTGTTGGTCGACCAGTTGGTCGCTCAGTTGGTCGATTGGTTGGTCGACCGGTTGGTCTATCGGTTGATCGATTGGTTGAACGATCGGTTAGTCGATTGGTTGGTCGATCGGTTGGTCGATTGGTTTGAACGATCGGTTGGACGATTGGTTGTCCGATTGGTTGGTCGATTTGTTGGTCGACCAGTTGGTCGCTCAGTTGGTCGATTGGTTGGTCGACCGGTTGGTCTATCGGTTGATCGATTGGTTGATCGATTGGTTGAACGATCGGTTAGTCGTTTGGTTGGTCGATCGGTTGGTCGATTGGTTGTCCGATTGGTTGGCCGATTGGTTGTCCGATTGGTTGGTCGATTGGTTGGTTGACCGGTTGGTCTATCGATTGATCGATTGGTTGAACGATCGGTTAGTCGATTGGTTGGTCGATCGGTTGGTCGATTGGTTGGTCGATTTGTTGGTCGACCAGTTGGTCGCTCAGTTGGTCGATTGGTTGGTCGACCGGTTGGTCTATCGGTTGATCGATTGGTTGAACGATCGGTTAGTCGATTGGTTGGTCGATCGGTTGGCCGATTGGTCGATTGGTTGTCCGATTGGTTGGTCGATAGGTTGGTCGTTTGGTTGGTTGATCGGTTGGTCGATTGGTTGTTCGATCGGTTGGTTGATTGGTTGGTCGATCGGTTGGTCGATTGGTTTGAACGATCGGTTGGACGATTGGTTGTCCGATTGGTTGGTCGATTTGTTGGTCGACCAGTTGGTCGCTCAGTTGGTCGATTGGTTGGTCGACCGGTTGGTCTATCGGTTGATCGATAGGTTGATCGATTGGTTGAACGATCGGTTAGTCGATTGGTTGGTCGATCGGTTGGTCGATTGGTTGTCCGATTGGTTGGCCGATTGGTTGTCCGATTGGTTGGTCGATTGGTTGGTTGACCGGTTGGTCTATCGGTTGATCGATTGGTTGAACGATCGGTTAGTCGATTGGTTGGTCGATCGGTTGGTCGATTGGTTGGTCGATTTGTTGGTCGACCAGTTGGTCGCTCAGTTGGTCGATTGGTTGGTCGACCGGTTGGTCTATCGGTTGATCGATTGGTTGAACGATCGGTTAGTCGATTGGTTGGTCGATCGGTTGGCCGATTGGTCGATTGGTTGTCCGATTGGTTGGTCGAATGGTTGGTCGATAGGTTGGTCGTTTGGTTGGTTGATCGGTTGGTCGATTGGTTGTTCGATCGGTTGGTTGATTGGTTGGTCGATCGGTTGGTCGATTGGTTTGAACGATCGGTTGGACGATTGGTTGTCCGATTGGTTGGTCGATTTGTTGGTCGACCAGTTGGTCGCTCAGTTGGTCGATTGGTTGGTCGACCGGTTGGTCTATCGGTTGATCGATTGGTTGAACGATCGGTTAGTCGATTGGTTGGTCGATCGGTTGGTCGATTGGTTTTCCGATTGGTTGGCCGATTGGTTGTCCGATTGGTTGGTCGATTGGTTGGTCAATCGGTTGGTCGATCGGGTCATTGGTTGACTGATTGGTTGGTCGATTGGTTGGCCGATTGGTTGTCTGATTGGTTGGCTGGTTGGTTGGTCGATCGGTTGGTCAATTGGTTGGTCGATCGGTTGGTCGATTCTGGGTTCTGGGTGGGTTGGGGATACTGGGTTCAGTACCTCTTAGTATTTCTATGTCTCCAACCACCGTCCTCTCCGTGCGTATGGTTCACTATAGGATCTTCCTATCATGTTTCCTATCAGCCACTAAGAGCCTCCAGTTTACTGTCCAGAATCCAGTTCCATACATCAAGATTGGACTGACCACAGTCTTGGTTTTTTCACTAATTATCTTGGTATATTCTTATACCAAGAACTCTGCTGCTTTAACGGAAAAACGCATTTAGAGAATTATGAATTCTTCCCCTCTGCCGTTGGTGTCACTGACAGTGGAGTCAAAAATCAAAATTTAGCAGCCATAATCCTGGTGCTTATGAGGTATATTTTATATTACAGTCATTCAATTTTCTTTCTTTTTTTTTGAAACTAAACTTTGAACTGAAATATAATACGATTATCAGAGTAGCATAATTAATCTACTGTAACTCATTAAAGCAGAACAAATTTTATTGGAGTTACAGATTCATCAATTAATTGATCTTCAAAAAAGCTGGTAAATAATATTTAGAAAGACTAATAGGTATAAATACTCAAAGTAAAAATAGGATTTTTATACTAAAACCTCGAATTTGTGATTATAAAATACAGTGTAGTGAACGAAGTTCTTGTTACAGTTGTTCTTGTTGTCAGAAATATCCGCACTTAATTAGAGAAGTAATCTATTTAATTCGAGTCTCGAAAGTATCAAAAGTACCGGTTTTGTGGTGTGGAGAACCGGGACTGAAAATATTCAGAAGTCTCGGGAATTCCCGGTAGGATGCCCTAGTAACGACTGTTTATTGGAGGATCCTCTTGCGGGCACCACCGCGTCGGGCTGACTTCGCGACACAATGCAACACCGCCTAATTCATTTACAGTTTACTAATAGTTTTACCTACCTATCATATCTACTCGTATAATATTATGTGCTTTCAATTCTAGCGGGTGTGGTTGATTATTATTTGAAATTGTTGAAGTATAAATATCAGTTTACTGTTTAAAATAAAGATATTCTTCCGCAATCTACAATAAATTACTACGTTAGGTTGTAGGTACGTACAACTAATCTATTTTTCGGCAGAGCGCGTGATTAGGGTTTTCAGTGTTACAATTATTATATTGTAAGAGATCTATATTACTTTTAGGTACCGTCCAAGTTCCTTCGATAGAGGCACAGATTTAACAGTTGTTCCAGCAGCATTATCTTCCACTTCCCTTGTTGTCATTAAGTGGTAACAGGAAAAAAAACAGTTGATCATTGATAAAACTCAAAATCGCCAAGAACTCAGCTAAAATATTATACTTTCTTGCAGATGTCGATATGATCGATTAAGGCGTACCTATACATAAACATATACATATAATTATGTATATTTTACACCCTTTAAAAGAATTTAATGACCACGACTTAGAAACGGCAGCTTGCAGTTTACACCGTATAATCAATTAACAGGCGAAGTGTGAAAAATGGACGCCAATAGCCGGTGCAGCGGCCATGATATATAGCCGGCTAAATGTCGTATTTATAATTTCCTCAAGATATATTAGCAATTAGTTTATAGTTACGTGGGAAACAATCTGTCGATGGACTAGTCACCTTGCTGCTTTCGTTAATGACTACGCCTACGTATCTACTGTCTAGCGATAATCGACTTTGTATTGTAGGCACATTTGACATTAATTATGTAAAAAAATATTTATGTAAAAAATATGAGCTCGTTTCTCTACGTAATTGATTTTTTAATTAACTGTATTGATTTTTTAAGTAACTGTAGTATTGGGCGTAAGAAGGTTAAATATCATATCTAAATTGATAATACTTTAATAATATATTGAGTTTTTAAATACAAAGCTCGGAACCATTTAATTTTCACCGTCTCAAGGAAAGGAATAGAAAATTAGCTACATTACTTTTCGGATTATAGAATTATAGTACAATATTCAAGATTTATCCGACATAAAGGTTCCGTGGTTTAGGTATCGGTTTATATGTAAAAAAATATTGCTTCTTTCCTAAATTTATTGCTTAAACTTCTGTAATCCTGTGTTATTTATCTACCCCTTCTATAGAAACTTTTACTCTAAATATAAATATTACCAAACTTTACTTCAATCAAATATATATAATATATATATATAAATATTATAAATGCGAAAGTTTGGATGGATGTCTGGATGGATGTATGGATGTATGGATGTTTGTTACTCAATCACGCGCCAACGGCTGAACGGATTTGGGTGAAATTTGGCACAGGGATAGATTATAGTCTGGAATAGCACATAGGCTACTACTAGGAAAATTAAGGAGTTCCCGAGGGAACCAAAAAACGTCAATCCACGGGGACGTAGTCGCGGGCATCAGCTAGTACAATTATAACTCATTCCTGAGCTGTTTTAAAAAGTTCAACAAAATAAAAAGCATTGAAATCATCGACATAGAATCCGGTACTTTTTATCCCGGAAAATTAAGGAGTTCCCGCGGGAACCAAAATACCTCAAATGGATGTTTGTTACTCAATCACGCCAGAACGGCTGAACGATTCTGGATGAAATTTGGCACAGAGATAGATTATAGTCTGGAATAGCACATAGGCTACTTTTTATCCCGGAAAATTAAGGAGTTCCCGCGGGAACCAAAAAACCTCAAACCACGCGGACGTAGTCGCGGGCATCAGCTAGTTGTACATAAAGCATTAAGAATAAACTCGAAGTCGCGTAAAAATATACGATACATACATAATTTTCCTTGATTTAGTTGAGCACTACGTACTTCTCGTATATAAGAAAGTTTTGTAGAACAGGCGGCGTAAAGCTCCTATACTATACTAAACTACCAATGCTCTTGCGCCCACTGTACATTAGTCTAGTCTAGGGTTGTCACACTTGGGGTACAAGGGCATAAATAAATTTACAACTCTGCCTGCACAAAATCCTCGCTTGATACTTTTAATATGACTTCACTCACCAAATGATGATGTGTTTTATTTTACTTATATCTATATTATCTAAATTAAACTTAAATAAAACGGAGAAACGAAGAAATTTAGTACTACTATTGGCACCCTTCATCATAGTTTATTTTGTTTATTCTTGTATATTATATCTTCAATTGTTGTTGTTTCATTGTTTAATTAATGTGTGCAATAAAGAGTATTTATTTTCTTACATATAAAGAAATACCTTAATAAAAATCACTCCTTGTAGTAAAACAGGAACATTATGTCCCAGGAAAGCTGTACTTATGGCAACCCTATATTACCCTGAAAGCCTCCTGGAGGGGAGAGTGCGCATTGGCCATTAGCGTGATTAGAGTACCCGGCGCCACTCGCGAATTCTTTAGGCCTCTCATCTCATAATACATATTTCATTATTTATGTAAGCTCTGTTTTACTCCAATCTACTCTCTCGGTGATTACATTCGCAGCGAGGATCTCCTTTTGACGCGTCAAATGGCTACAGACTTTGCCTATAAACAATTTATTTATTTCCTACTTATGTAAATCATTCACATAATATTATTCTACATCCACCATTTTAATTTTACGACATAAATTGCAAAAATGCCGACATTGATTGGCCAATTAAATTTAGAATAAGTAACTCAGTCTCCTGAAAATGGGATTTCCTAGTTCCTACTTTTTTGACTGGGATAGAGTCGTTAGCTGAGAAGATATATCGAATTGAAGCTATTGCAAGATTTGTTGTTTCTGTTGACTTTTAATCGAAACTCATTTATTACAATTAAAGTTGTTAGTGATTAGAATAAACCCGAAAATTCTTATACGATGTAAGTATTACTATATTAATAGGACCATTCTTTTTATTTTCCAGATGATGGCGTGCTCATATCTCAGCGCAACGGGGCCGAAGCCTCAACCGGCAATGGCGGGATGTTGGACTCCACCTTACCCCCTACCGGAGCCCGAACCGACCAGGACGGCGCCCTACGTACCTGCAGCCCTATCAGCTTCCACCACATCAGAACCCGCGCTAGACCTGACTACGACCATCAAGCCTCGACCACGCAGTGACGAGGACACCGAGTGACAGTGTTGTGCGAAAGACTATAATCTTTACGGCACTAGTAAATTATTACTCGCGGCACTTTTACTTATTAAATACTTTAGTCTCAACGAATATGCGGTTAGTAATAATTGGCGAGGCCCTTGTTAAGTTATGTACCTATTTGTTAAGTCGGTACTTACGCCACCATTGCATATTTCAGGAGTACGATATTTGTCCTTAGAGCATAGAGACAAGTAGAGCTAGACGTAGATAATGTTAAATTACAAATGCTAAAGGTGTAAACACATGGCGGTGTTGTGGTGTCGTGAACTTGGCCACTTAGGGCCATCTGAGTCATGCATTGATCATTTTGCATTGTAATATGTACTGTAGAGTGTCTCTCCACACTCAGCACTCCGCACTCTCGATCAACCATCGTGCCAGGTATCTTTACGACACATTCGAACCAACGTAGCAATGTGTCTGCAACTTATCAATTAATTTATTTGGTTTAAATTTTAAAACAATACTTCGATTTTTCTCTATGAAATGCAATCTACTTATAATTTTTTTTCGGAAAGGATTGAACGTAATTAAAACAACAGTTTCAATGTCTATGCTAAAGCTATACCTACTGTACAGTATATTTTCTCTACATTAAGTATCTATGCTGGCGTTTGTACCCACTAAATATTTAATTTCGGTTGTGAAAATGGCAATTTATGTAAAACTTACTCGCTGAGCTATGTAAAGGGGTTGTTTCAAATTTATATGGAGCCTGGGCCAGGTATTTGTACGGTATTTTAAAATGTTCGGGGTTATAAAATAGTAACATTTTTTTCTTTATTTCTTACTAAAAAGTTAAATTTACGAGGTACAATGCGAAATTATTTTGCAAAATAAAAGCGCAACAACATGCGTCCATTTTGACATTGACGTATATTAAACATGTCATGATGACATGTGACATAAAAATAACCCTGAGAAATGAGAATTAACCTTAAAATATCCAACAGCAGTCAGCGAGTCGATCGAAAGATTTTATTTTACAAGTTGACGGAATAAATAATAATGAGATAGGTTTATGTATTCTCGTTTATGTTGTCTCGACGTGTGACAATAGAAATGAGTTGTAACGTCATTACAAACATAGACAACAAAAAAAGATGGATGCGCTGCGAGAGTTGGTATTCTACAAATGTACCTAATTAAACATTTTATTTTTGTACCTCTTAATCACTGTAAAACTGCAAAAAAGAATACTTTATTTTGTTTTCTATGATTTTATACTATTTTTTGGAATACTGTACAAGTACCTGGCCCAAGATGCAACAACCCCTTTCCTTGCAATTCTGAACACTTAAAGAATAAATGTGGATGAGGATGTGTTAAACACAAGTGCGATGTTTCTTTAGGTAAGCGATAAACAATGTGAATGGGGGAACGAAAAACGGCATATCTTAAACAATTAAGTGATTTAAGGAAGTAATTTAAGAACTCCATACAAAGAATATTTAAATGACCTACAACCGATTTATCGATTTTACATAGGTATGTTTTTGAGCACTTTTATCACTTTTGGGTATTTTCAATAAAAATGTTATTTATTATTTAATGAAATTTCGATATTCTAAGCTTTTATTTTCTTTAGGTAATATCTGCAATTTACAAGATTAATTCAAACGAAAGCATTTTAGAAAGTATCACGTAGGTAATTGTGTAATTGTATGCAAATCACATTTTTTAGATAAAACTCATGGAATTTAAATGAAGCAATAAACTTGTTTTATATAATATTATGTCGCTCATGTAATGTTTATTATATTTCGGTAATAAATGTTGATTCTTGCCAAAATGTACCTTTTATACATAATTAACGTTATTTAATTCTACAAAATTCTGTCGCACGCGTGCTCTGTGATTTGCAAACTTTGTAAATAACTCGAATAAATTTGTTATTTCGTTTATAATTAACGTGCTGTTACATTATCTTCTAATAGCCCGTTTTTTTATTCATTAAATATGTAAATATTAGAATAAAATCTAGATTTAAGTAGACACTTGTACCTAAAGTTTAGGCGCATACTTAGCAATAATTTTGATGCCAACGTCTTCGAAGTTTACACTCTGGTTACATCTTGTGGTATCTGTAAATACAGGCCTAACTTTCTATTGTGGAATACATAAAATATCTACACAGAAAAGAGTCAGATTCTAGGTTAAGTTCTCAAATTAAAAAAGAAATAGAAATAGGATGATTTGATGTTGCCGAAGCAACGAGGCTTCGACTCGGTTCTGCTAGAAAAGCAACCCGTACTTGAGATATAACTCTGTGGTTTATACCATTTACGTGCGTCTGTTTGCCATTAGTTGTGCATTAAACTCTTAACTACGAGTACTTACTTGGCTGTTTACCAACTGTAAAATAATTCATATGATCATAAAGACAAGCCTAGATTAGCTAAATCGTATAATCCGGTTAAAATAGTCATGATTTTACAAAGTAGTATCTACCTACGCAATCATAGAAAGTGTACCTACCTATGTACTAACTACTACCTATGTGTTATCTTCTTTAAAAGCGTATAGTCATCATACGATAAAAAGATGGTGAGGAAACAAAACGAAAACTAGAATCGGACTCGAATGTAAGTAATCTTAAACGCTAACATTCCTTTTACTTATTAGGTAAGACAATTTTGCATATAAATATTTTAAATTATCTTCTATAATAATTGTCGATGTTACATAGATAACAGCATCTTTTCTTATATTATATATGAATGATTGAAATGAAATACAGAATATATTAAAAGATATAAGAGTAAAAGAGCAATATAGTTTTCAGGCTACTTATACACGGGCCCCATTCGTGCTATGTTTGGCTGCAAAAATGTGCTCAAGGATGCCTTTATTTCTGTCCTCATAGTGCTTGTACGATGTATAATATAATAGTCCCACAAACTAATCTGGCCCGGTGATAGCGTCGCTAGTAGATATGCAATTTTTTTTTTAATTTAGCCGTAAACATTAGTTCCAATTTTGGCCACCGGGTCAGATAAAGACGGACTTTATATATGTCGCAGTCATCTGGTTTAATCTGCTATTTGATTGAATGACTAGCGCGTTCATTGAATGACAACATTCAATTGAATGACTAAAGGACAACTCGTCAAGTTGTTTAATGTAACGTTCAACGTCTTGACTGATCGTCATCTAGCATTGTAGTTGAATGGGATATAGCCGACTTTGTAATGTTTGGTTATTGTAATCTGTTAGGTATATTAACCCGATACAACCTAATCAGTACCTGATTATTTATGTAGGACTCTAACCTAACCTACAAGAAAGAGACAAGAAAACTAAATTTCAATCACCTGACTGATTTTACGTCCGCTCTGTTCAAAGGGCTATGTTACAATCCGCTAACTAGTAGGACGTTGAGTGACAAGACGTTCGGCCTAGTCATTCAATTGAATGTTGTCATTCAATGAACGCGCTAGTCATTCAATCAAATAGCAGATTAAACCAGATGACTGCGATATATATACGCTAATCCAACTGGTGTCAATCTTACAACCAACCATAATGCGTTCATTGCTTTGGTGTTCATTGTAGGGTGCATATCGGACCCCACAATGAACACCAATGCCAAAAAGATATACGAAAGCCAAGAACATCCCTCTGCTAACGCCTGTTGGACTGGTATTCATTGTAAAAGAGAGGTCAGCAAACCAAGTACAATTAACTATGTACTTATATTTATAAAATGTAAAAATATTGCTGACTGTGTAATTTGTAACCATTCGCGAAGACTATTGTGTTACTATACAAATTTAGAGCTGGTCAAACATGGCCCTTGTATAAGTACCTGGTATGTATAACATAGTCTATGTACAGTAAAATGTTAGCGTTTAGTGAATCTTGCCATTTCTAAGTGTGTTTTACGAAAAATTGTTCAGACCGATACACTCAGCTGGTTGCACATCTATCGTCAGTGCCTGCCTACTGATGTATTATCACAATTATGAGATAAAAATACCTACACTGTATAGATGTACGTTCACGTTTAAGGCCCTCTTGCATCCAAACTGATTTAGTTAAATTTTGTGATGGTTTTGACAAGTCTATTTCAGTTAGAAAATATAACTAAAACACATTTAATGGGTTTGTGCAAGTGGACCAGTTGGTGAAGTGTTAGAAAGTTTAGATGCAACTAAGACCTCGTCTAGCAATTTTTTGTAAATTACAGCATGGTGTTACCACTACCTACTTGCAAAAGTAAAAATAACATTACAACTTTATAGCCTAAGTTTAAAGACAGGGGAAGGAGAAATTAAATTTTGTAAATTAACTCAATTGTTTCCATTTTATTCCCAATATTTAGCCCCAGTGAAAAAATGTTCTTTAACAGGGCGAAGACTAGGATTTATTTCACCAAGAATCGTAATAGTACTACATATCCAAAGCATTTTATACAACAACACAAATTCAAACCACCACCACCAGCCGATTCGAAGCCCAGCCCAATCGAATATAATACTATATTATAAAAAATTGCACACTAATGAGTTGAATGTGTCAGCGCAAAATAAATTTAAGACCTTATAATTGTACCACATTCTTGCAAATAAATTATTCTATTCTATTCTATTCTATTCTATTCTATTCTATTCTATTCTATTCTATTCTATTCTATTCTATTCTATTCTATTCTATTCTATTCTATTCTATTCTATTCTATTCTATTCTATTCTATTCTATTCTATTCACTAACGTCCCACTTCTGGGCACAGGCCTCCACTCTCATAGGAGAGAGGGAATTAGAGCTTAGACCCACCACGCTGCTCCAATGCGGGTTGGCGGGCTTTAACGACTATTATCGTATTATTGTTAATAACCGGGACCGACGGCTTAACGTGCTCTCCGAGGCACGGGGTTGAAACACCGCCAACTTCCTTACTCCGGGCTAGTGCTGAGAATTTCTAGTCAGAAAAACTCAACACTTATTAGCCCGACCCGGGACTCGAACCCGGGACCTCGTCAGCCGCAGTCAAACATGCTAATCACTAGAGACCAACGAGGTAAATTGAAACAGTCAGCACAAATTAAAAGTTAATCTTATAACCATTCTCATTTAAATGACAACCTATTGTTCACTATACTGAAGAGGATAATTACCTAAGTACATAATATTTGTAGAACTGGGCAGGTAGATACTTTTATGTAGACTTCGATAAGATAAAGTACGCCCACATTTTTATCCTTACCAAATAAGTAATATTATGTAAATCAACCAGCTTTTAATTAAAACATTAACGAAAGAAACAAATATTAATTTTATTGTAATTTAATGCCGAGTCGCTGTAATGATGTTTTTTTTTAAATATTTATATTGAGTTTAAAGCAAGGAAAACCAGATGGTCGCTTTTTAAAATTGCAAATTGAATGATTATGTAAACGCAAGCCTTCGAAGACTTTTTACCCGTCTCATGACAAAATTAGTGGACGAGATGTTCAATTAGTATTCAAAAATATCCCGATATTATTCGTTTTGAAGAAAAAGAGAAAGGAGTAGTTACCTATTCAAATTGCGTATACAATTTACCTAATAGCTTTCTGGGGCAATTTAAAATATAATGTTTAAATCTAGGCAAAACTATTTTCATTCGTGTGTAGGTTTTCGTGAATTGTAAGTAAAATTGAGTTAATAAACCATACCTACTATTATAATATTTGCGGAAGTGTCTGTTTGCCTGTCTGCTACGCTTAACCGCCAATCTTTTCAACCGATTTTGATGTCATTTGGTATAGAGATAATTTACATCACGGGGAAGGATTCTTGGGCTACTTTTTATCCCGGAAAATTAAGGAGTTCCCCCAGGATTAAAGAAACTTTTCCAAGGGGACGAAGCCGCAGGCATCATCTAGTATAATTATATATTTGTTCAATATCTGTAAGTGATAGGTACTCGATATGCTTGTGAGGGAGTCATAAGAAATCATCGGCGTCATCAACTGACTGACATCCACCGCTGGGCATAAACATAGGCAGCGGCGCAAGGGTAACATATAAGAGTACAGAGTAAGAATGCAGGCCTACGAGCAGGAATGTGATGGAACAACATGACATGAGCGCACGAGACTGTAGAGGTAAGTACTTACCTCTGGCAGACCGCAGAAGTACGATCATTTCAACATTGCCGTCTCACTAGTTACTGAGCACGAGTCCCCTCTCAGAAAGAAAGGTGTGGTCATAGTCCACCTCGCTGGCCAAGTTCGGGCTAGCCTTCACAAGCCTTAGAGAACATTAAACTCTCGGGCATGCACGTTTCCTCATGATGTTTTCCTTCACCGATAAAAATATTTGATTTCTTAAAACGCACAAAAAAAACTAACTCTGACAAGTTAGAGAACGTGCCTGGGAATTGAACCCCCAACCACCCGAAAGGAGACCGGGCGTCTTAACCCACTAGGCTATCACCGCTTCCTCAGCTGAAATTGTGGAACCCCATAAACTATTTGTAGTATAAGTACCTAATTGCCTATACCTATCCCCAAATCCATAGACAATTAATTCCATTCCCCCAAATTGGTTACAGAATCATCAGTGTCAGAGTTAAGACATCGGACTAGGTAGTAATTAATGTTGAGCTTTCGAGGAGACATCATTTAATTTTACGATTGCCCTTAAGCAGGTATAATGAAATACATATATTACCAACTTTTAAACATACTAATATGGCTCAACCACTTAGCGACTAAAATATAATGTGTCGTAAGAAATAGTTAGTGGACAAGGACAATCTCGCAAACGCTAAATGCCCCTTTTTGAAATAAAGACCTAGCCCTAAGGCTTACGCTTAGCTAGAATATAATATTACGATGGTGCTAAGGTTTTTTTGTTTTTTTTTGTATATTTTTGGTTAGGGGTGTACAATAACAAAAAGTAGGTAAATAGGAGCGACTCACCTCGATACTAGCTGCCTCTATAGGTAAGTCTAGTGGATATAGTAGGTACAGCCTAACATTTATTGTGATTTTATTTCAAAACATACAATATCCTTGTATGAGCATGTAGGTACATTCGAGTGCACTTCACGCGTATTGAGCATGGGCTTTGGACACCGACTACAATTGGATTATCACATTGTCCCTGTATCGTCCCGGCGACCGTTCTAGCGTAAAAAATATTTATCACAATAAATTCGGTAGAATTATAACAATTGGATTTTGCGTGTGATACGTCTACTATCTATAGATTGTATAAAAAGCTTTTGAAGCTCCAGTAGCTGGATGCCGCAGAATTCTAAACACCATGATAGATACACAGAAGTGTCATCGATTTTTATCACAGGAACTTGTGTGGAACCTGCGAGAAAATTCGAAAAATGTCTCCAGCAGCAGCACCCAAAAACACTATGCAAATTATACTTACATCTAGTCTGTTTGTACAATAATGTGCACTTTTTATTTATTTCACATTTCTCTTATACAATTCGTAGATATATATTTTTACTGTGTAAATTTCATTCATCCTTAGGGGTTCACTCAATACTAAAATTAGTTGAATTCAGCGTATTTTTTTGTATAAGACCATGCCGAAAATGCAGGAGCTTTTTGAGAATTTATCCGCCGGCTGGACCAATTAGGCAACCATCCTTCCTGCCTGTCAGGCTACATCAAATATGCACTAGGAGGCTGTGGCGCGAAATGGTAAATACAGGAAAAATGGCGCGTTCAGTCTGACGTGGACTCAGCTATGAATGAGTGATGGGCGCCGAACGCCGGGGACTAATCAATAGCGTCGCCTGCAGGCGATGCTGCAATATTCACGCAGTAATGGCCAAAAACCAACCCCCAAATCTCGGCTCCGTGAGCTTAAAACGGAAGTTATGTCGATGTCGACGTCATTCCATATACCTATATACCTATGTGTTACAGACATTATAACGTAAAACGTACCTACCATTAATCCTGAGGTTCCGCATAATGGCCTTGAAATAACTTGTGCCATACAGAAGAACTACTAAAATGCGTTTTGTCATTCAGAAAAATGGTTTGTGCTTTTACTCATTATCGTCGTCAACCAATAAATATCAACTGCTGGACACTGCCCATCACTTCTCGTGCTAGGATCTTGCACAGTTCACCAAATAACAGCAGATCCTATCAGCGATTCACTTGAGATTGTCTGTCGTGGACCACCTATGACCTAGTAGTGGCAAAGTACCTAAATAAAAAAGCCTTCAATATAGAACACAGAATATAGAGTTTAGGTATGTGTCACCTCAGGCCCCGACTGTATTCAACTCACGCGCTTACCGTAGCTTATGTATTAATTAAGTTATAAAAAGCGAGGTAGGTATAAGTATGTTTAGGTGTTGGCCGTTTTTTTGCCACCTTGCACTGAGATCAAGCACGATTAGTGCGAACGTAAGCTCCGAGAGAGGGACATGTGCCTATCGCACTGATTGTGCTCGGGCTGATGTTGCATGAGCTAATTGTTTCTGCAATAGGACTCTATGTATATGTATACTCGTAGGTAGCTACCCAGTTAGTACAATTGAATCGAAACGAAAAGGTAGAACACATTGCAAAACCCAGCACAAAAAAATATCAGAATACCGATACAGCTTGTTACAGCAGGACGAATGACCTCACTTTTTCATAGAAAAAAACCCTTACGCTCTAGAATATTTCAGGCCCAGACTAACAAGCTAGGTCAGCCTTTGATGAAAAATCCGAAACGAATCGAAAATATAAAAAAAAAGTTTACTTGTACATAAAAAAAAGTTTGCCAATTTATTTTTGACCTAACCCAGTTTTAAACTTTCAAATAGCATAAAATTCAATTAAAAGTTTTGGGGTCCACGGCTAATAGTGGTGTAGTGATGCCTAATTTTGGTAAACCAGATTTTAACATCATTTTAACGTAAGTATATCTATAATGCGCAAAAATATCGTTAACTCACTGTAAGGTTGAAACTAGAAGTAGAAGCTATAAGGTACCTAAGTAGGGTATACCCTACTTAGGTACCTAGGAGCTAAGTTAACACTAATAGGTACTTAACTACCTACGAGGACATAATTAGCTCAATGGTCTTTTCATCACCTAAACTTTTTGTTAATCACGATCACGTTTCAAAGTACAAAATTTCAAACACTTACCTACCTGCCTAGTGCCTAGTGCCTACCATCCATCCGATCAGACGTCCTAATATGAGTATATTTCTGGTGTCCATAGCAAACCTCTAAAGAAGCCGCAAGTCGCAGGGAGAAGCTGCATCAAAGCGCGGCTCAACACCGAAGACTGGAGTAGGTATACTACTTTGGAAGACTCTGCTAAAGAACAAAATAAAAGACATATTTGCAGCAAATACGAAGATGTTTTAAATTAAGCGATACATTTTCAAAAATAGTGGATGTGAATTGTGATTTGTAAACTACCTTTGTACTTCATGGAGTCCATTAGGCGAAAAGATCAGAGAGAGTAAACCGCCTAAGATTTGGTTTCACGTAAATGATGTTATACCTACCTACTTAGATTTTGAAATGTGGACACTATAATATTACTTTAAATTACTACTGGTTATTATTGAAGCATCTGGTAAAACTGCCTGATAAAACCATATTTAGGTAGCTTACAATAATATATTTTTTTTCTGCTTATGGCAATACTCTAATTATATCATGAAATCTAGTTTTATTTTTCCTCATATAGCCGGAGCTGGACCATTTTCAAGTTAAACTTACATTAAGTAAATTTAAATAAGAAGTATGTTGACTAGCCTGGAGCGATCGTTATGATAATATTGTGTAGTTACTTAGGGTCACTCTGCCTTGTTATGTCCATTCTACAAATGGAAACGTAGGTTTTGTCTGCTGCAAAATGCGATGTTATTAAACATAGAAATAATAAAAATTACTGATAAATTTATTATCTACTATAGTGAACCCGGCAGACTTTGTCCTGCCCTGAACCTCGAACCCGATTTCAGCGCCCCCTTCAATCCATACTATCCATACTAATATTATAAATGCGAAAGTGTGTCTGTCTGTCTGTCTGTCTGCTACGCTTTCACGGCTCATCTATTCAACCGATTTTGATGAAATTTGGTACAGGGATAGGTTGTATCCCGGGGAAGGACATAGGCTACTTTTTATCCCGGAAAATTCAAAGGTTCCCGCGGGAATCAAAAAATCTATCTGTTCAACCGATTTTAATGAAATTTGGTACAGGGGTAGGTTGTACCCCGGGGAACGACATAGGCTTTTCTTTTCATCCCAGAAAATTCAAGAATTCCCGCGGGAATCCAAAAAACTTGGTCCACGCGGACGAAGTCGCGGGAATCATCTAGTTGTGAATATAAACCATCCCGAGGTCTAAAGAAACACAACAAAAAAAGAATTAGCGAAATTGATCCAGCCGTTTACGCGTGATGCCGTAACCAAGGGAAATAGGAATTCATTTTTATATATAAAGAAGATTTTAAAAAAGTTTCAATGATAAATAGGTATTTTGAAAATGTGTAGGTACCTACCGACTAACCTGAAAAGTGTAAACAAAACTTTTTGCATCCGTAACATTTCAGAGTTATGTGTGTAGGTGTAGGTACATGCCGAAGTCTTGAAGATGCCTCGCGGCTCGCGGTCGCGATCGCTGCCTCGATATCTCGATGTCGTTACTCGCGATAAAGATATAGATATAAATCTCTTCATAGTCTGAGAGGAGATTTATAGGTACTCAGTAAGCCGGTAACCTAACACTTCCATGATGATCATGATGAATGAATAAAATACTCGTAGACTAACCTATGCCTACGCGCTTTAAATCTCCATTAACGGGCTACGACTTACAAGGCTGCGTAGCAAGTTGCAGAAACAAAAGTACGCTACGTTCGCACCGCCCGCCCTTGTTTTTGGGCGAATATATTATCACAGACTCACTCGTATTATGTTTTATTAATTTTAAGTCACATTCACCAAGACCTTGTAGTTTAGAAATAAGAAGCTGATATTGAATCACAAACCAGTAAATGCTATGATACTCTGTGCCATAACATTAATTAATATGTCGATTTGGTAATGAAACAATCATTGATCATTTGGCTTTCTTACATTCCTGAAATCCTAACCTACATTAGGTGTAATATCAGAAATTTGGGCACAAAAATCAATGTATATTACGTAGTAGGTACGTAATTTGGTATTTTTTATTTTTCCTGGAAAGGAAAACCTTTTTTGTCGACTGTATAAGTACATATTGCTCTCATTCAGCTTATTAAAATACACTTTAATAATGTCAGCATACATCATTATGGTTACGCTCGGCCATGCTAACATACCGTCCGGGACTTAACGAGCCATAATATTTTCTCAAACGTATCTAGTTACTTATATTTTCAAACCATTATGAACTTTTATATATCTCAGAATACAGTCTTCCTATTAGTACTACGGTAATAGGGTCAATATAGAAATGAAAATTTAGAGTACCTAACTATTTATTTAACGGCGTTAATTTAAAAATGAAATTTTATTTTATTACCGATGCAAACGTTCAAATATATTAACCAGAATTATTGAAGAAAATGTATAAACTTATCTGAAAAATTAAAAATATGTCTGTCTGTTTGTGACCTTTTCGCAGCTCATTCATTTAAGTAACTGATTTTGACGACATTTAATACAAAGAGAGCTTGCATTCCAGACGTTATACTTTATCCTGAAAATCAGTGCCCACTGATTTTCAGGATAAAGTATAACGAAGTATAAAAAAATCGTAATTTAAATCCACATGTAGGTGGATCATCGCAGGTGGTGGTAGGTCGCGGGCATCATCTATATTTTATACTATACTTAATAATATTATAAATGCGAAAGTTTGGATGGATGGATGGATGTTTGTTACTCAATCAGGCCATAAAGACTGAACGGATCTGGATGAAGTTTGGCACAGAGATAGATTGTTGTCTGGAATAACACATCTAAGGCTACTTTTTATCCCGGAAAATTAAAAAGTTCCCACGGGAACCTAAAAAACTTCAATCCACGCTGACGAAGTCGCGGGCATCAGCTAGTCTAGTATAATGATATTCATGAGACATGTCAACATAACTGGAATACTGAATCATATGACCAGAATGCTCCAGATTGCAATCCAACAAAAACAGCGAATAAAACCGTACCGTATAGCCAAAGTTTTAATAGATCGTTTATCCTGCAATCAAGTCGGTAATAAATTAACGTCATTACTAAATTATACCCAGTTTCTAGATTAATCTAGAAGTCCGGCCCGCAGTCCGCAGCGGCCGCTCTTACATTATTACAGCATTCATTAGAGTTCGCTAATTACTCCTTGCTTTAATGAATAAGCTCTAATGAACCACTTTCTGTTAATTAAAGGCGGCGTGGGGTGGCTTGGGGTGGCTCGGAACTTTTCTCCCGGCTCTGATTGCAAATGTGAATTTGTGTAAGTCTAGAAAGAGTGTTCTGTTGAAAAGGGGTAATGAGGCGGTCGAGTTCCGAATTACTAACTGCAATTTATAATAGTTAAACATACCTAGTAGTAGAGTGAATTGCTAAGAAACATTTCAATTTGTGATTTAATTTTAATGTTCTACTTACTTGCCTACCTATACCCACTAATGGTGAGCTAAATTGGAAAATTAATGTGAATTAAATTTGTGTGAAGATGGCCAATGAAGTGGACTATGGCCTAAAGTCTGTCATTCTGAGAGGGGACCCGTGTTTAGTAAGTAGGCCGGCGATGGTTTGAGATGACGATGATTATGATGATGAAAGAATTAATTGGGTTAGTATGTATGAATTTTTTCCTCAGCTTTGACTGCGTTAAATCCAAGACAAGCTGTATATCGGGTTCTACTGACCCGATTTAGATCTAAATTGTATCTGGAATCACACCTGGACTTTTCAGGGTGTTCATAATATGAACACTTCATATTGCATTGAAGTGCGCATTTGACTGCAATCAAACTTGCTAAAAGAAGGCTAGGTACCTAATTGTATACCTATCTACAAATCAGAGGAAAAGTACCTTTCTGTGCTATCGTATAAAAATAGTTCCAGGTCCCTCCCTTTACTTAACAATATAATATAATATGTATATACCTACCTATTACATTTTAACGACGCGTATGTAAATAAAAAACGTGTCTGTTTCTATGCGTACAGCGTAAAGCTACCTACGAGTACTTACTTAGTACCAATACTCAATATTGCAAATAAACAAATGCAATGTATAAATGAATAATTTTACCGTATCATTTGCCTAGTTTAACGTGATTAGTTCAGTATGCTAGGTATATATGCAAATAAGCAATTGCAAACCACCAAAACGATAAACATTCCTCACTACTCATTTCGACGAACCCCGCGAATAATCCGGTATTAAGCTATTACAGGGTTTTTCATGTTATGTGTTTTTAGGCATCTAGAATTAAAAATGAATCATGTGATTTTTTTTCAGATTTTTTCTATCGACATTTTCAAAGATATGAAACATTACGTGTGTGTTCCATTATAATGCATTAAAAAGTATTTTAAACGAATGATACCTATTGTTTTAAATCTACTTAACCAGAAAAAAAATACCAAAAGGATTTGTCAGTAAAAACTTTTACGATATTATTCGAGTAAATTTTTACATTGTACATTTTTGCATTATATCTTTACGTAGCAATACTCTACAAATTTCACATCACCCATAGGTTTTTTGTTGGTGGGCATAGCCAAAATGAGGGCGATTCAAATATGATTTTGATCAGGAGTCATATTGAGTTGGATTACGATGCAGGCAGTAGTAGACAGCGTCGGCAGAAACAGCTGTCACCAATAAAATTGAAAATATTGTATTAAACCCAGCATTCCACGAGCCTCTCCCTATTAGAAAGGCTATGTACGATGATCTCTTAAGCCTGTGTGACTCTAAAGCAATTCCTAGCCATTACCAACTATTTTATAGGAACTTAAGCTATATAGTGACTCTAGATCAGGTGGTGATGAGGATTCTGATAAAGATTTTTAACCGTAATAGCCCTGTGTAGTGTTATTCATAATAACACTCACACACACTTACAGTATGCACGTTTTCGGCAAAAAAGACCCCTTTACAACCTCTATTCTCTTCCAGAACACTCCCCTGACTCCACCTAACAGCATTGGGATCCTCGGTGTTAGTATATCGAACGAAGTCCAGTTCCGTGAACATCTGGAAGGTAAAGCCAAACTAGCCTCCAAAAAACTCGGGGTGCTCAACAGAGCGAAAAGATACTTTGCACCTAAGCACAGGCTTCTGCTGTATAAAGCCCAAGTTCGGCCCCACATGGAGTACTGCTCTCACCTCTGGGCCGGAGCACCCCAGTACCAGCTCCTTCCATTTGACCGGATACAAAGGCGGGCAGTTCGACTCGTAGACAATCCCAAAAGCACCGAAGAGACCTAGTAGTTCTCTTTGTGTGTTCTATCGTCTCTACAATGGGGAGTGCTCTGAGAAGTTATTCAATCTAATACCACCTTCCGTGTTCTTCAGTTCGCAGAAACAAATTTCATCCTCACCACCTAGATGCCTGGTCCTCTTCCACCACCCGTTATTCCAGGTCATTTCTGCCACGTACCTACCCGCAAATTGTGGAACCAGCTTCCATCTTCTGTGTTCCCTCATGATTATAATATGGGGCTCTTCAAAGGGCGGATAAACAAATATCTTAAAAGCCAGCAACGCATTGGCGGTTCCTCTGGTGCTGCAAATGTTCATGGGAGGCGGTAATCACTTACCATCAGGTGACCCACCTGCATGTTTGCTCGCTAAACATATTTAAAAAAAATATTATGTTCTGCCTTTAGGCCAGTGTCAATTTTTTTAAGATAATAATTATATCAATTACCTACTTCATGACAACTAAGTAATATAGTAGGTAATACTTAGGCAAATTATTCGCATAAACGGTAATGATCAATACAATATAACGTACGTTATTTTCAACTGGTCTGGCCTGGTGGGAGGCTTCGGCCGTGGCTAGTTACCACCCTACCGGCAAAGACGTGCCGCCAAGCGATTTAGCGTTCCGGTACGATGCCGTGTAGAAACCGAATAGGGGTATGGTTTTAATATAACTGACATGCCCCTAACAGGTTAGCCCGCTACCATCTTAGACTGCATCGTCACTTACCATAAGGTGAGATCGCAGTCATAGGGCTAACTTGTAGTGGATAAAAAAAAAAAAAAAATAGTATAGTAATTGCTTTCTACAAAATGTACATCAAACAAAACTATTTGCACGAATAATATCGCAGCACGATAATATAATTGTTGCAGATGGCAATAGAAGTTACACGAATACTATCGTAAGTTACACTACTGATCATAGCTTGACATAAACTAGTATAGTAAAATGCATTTAGTTAAATTATAACGAAGACCTTGCTACTAATTATATTTGGTTGAAGTACGAGTAGCTATTTCTTTCAGCTATCTTGATAGCTGAATAGCTACCATATATGATATAAAATGTCTCTGATACTTGTTGTTTAGTTGAGTTATTAATAAAAATGTTTCTTTTATTTGTCCTGAACATTTTGACTTTACCGATTTCCGGATTATTCGCGGGGGACGTCGATTTGTCCACAAGATGTAATCAATTACGAGCCCCCTATAGCGTTACCTTTGAGTCCTAGTCAAGGGTCAAGCTAGTAGCTGGGAGCCGCTGGCAGTAAGCGGCACAAGACTGTGTTTTGTATAGATCCATACAGGAGACTTAGTCCAGCTGTGGACGTCTGTAAGAAGAGACGACGACGAGCACGTTCTTAATCAGATACTACCTACTGCAGCCTCCTACTATGTAACCTGATACACACAAAGTGCGGATAACAAGGCATTAACGGCCGGTTTCTGAATTGAGAATTTAATGTTGAATCTGTCTCAAAGACTACTTAAGGACTAATTAAGCAAATTTTTGTTTCTGAATTGATATTGTGTACCTACATAAGGTTTGAGAGTTGGAACTTCCTATTTGCTATTATTGCTATTATTTGCTATTAATTCAGAAACCGGCCCAAGTCTTTGAGACAGACTCAACATTAAATTCTCAATTCAGAAACCGGCCTTAAGACGAGCTTCACAAAGTTGCATAAAAATCAAAGGGTAGGTCGTAGTCCCTCCGGCTTAATTATTACTTATCTGGCCCGGTGGCAAAAATTGGAACTAAGTTAATGACTGATTAGATTTTGTTTTTATTTTATTAACCGACTTCAAAAAAGGAGGAGGTTCTCAATTCGTCGGAATCTTTTTTTTTTATTTTTAATACATAAGAGGGCGCTGTCACCGCCCACCGGGTCAGATAAGTCTGTGTCCTCTTTTTCACGATCCTGTTCGCGCGACGCGGCAGTAAAGCTACCGTCTTGGTTGTATGGTCGCTCCACGTGACATGTCATACACAGTTAGGCCTATACCTCCTTATTTTGTGCCATAAGGCACGCGTTAGGGGCTTTTTGAGGAATATCAAAATACTTAAAAAGTATACAGCTTAGAGAATTGAATACCTAGTTAATAATAATAATAATGTCCTCCCGACCGAATTTCGGCCACGGCGGCCTATATCCAGAGAGATTGGCCATCTGCGCGGGAGATATTATAGTGCACAAGTGTGTGCGCGTTCACAGGTGCACTCTCTGTTCCTAAGTTACTCTCATAGCCCGATGGGACGGAAAATCCGACACGACCGGAGAGAGATCAGGCGCAGGACCGACGGCTTTACGTGCTCTCCGAGGCACGGGGATGAACTTCCTTACTCCGGGCTAGTACTGAGAATTTCTTGTCAGAAAAACCTAATAGGTACTTGCTATGGCCCGACCCGGGAATCAAACCCGGGACCTTAACTAGGTATTCAATTCTCTAATCTAGGTATTTGCGTTGTGTGCATTCGCGCCGCTACGCCAATGCAGCCCCTCACATAATCAAGTGTTTAATATAATTGGATTCAGCTAAACTGGTCTCTGATGAAACATGATAGCACGGGCACGATGATTTGACTAATTATATGCGTTAATTAGCACCAATTTTATGACATTACGAAAATCGCAGAAATAGCTGTCTACGAATACCCAATGAGCGTGAAAAACTGAAGGATAAACAGGAATTACACCAGCCCGTAGGTGCATGAGGCGAGTATAAAACCGATCGGTGTTACATTTCTTTAACAAATAACAAAGCAACTTATTTCACTAAATACGTGCGCAGTTGAGGAAATAATAAAAAGTGAAAATGTTTTCATTTGTTGCGGTGAGTCGAACTGTTTCTACTCGGTGTTATTTTGAGTCATTATACTATCTTTCTAATAATAAAATTAAGTACTTAATTGATGTGAAAGTTTAGGGTGCGTTTTGACTGAATTGGCATTGACATAGGAATTGGTGACGAGCGCAGTGGAGCGCAAACGTGTGCGCTTCGACAGTTCGACACCATTAGGCGAATAAAAAATTTGTAATACAATGACCATAGTATTGTCATCTAAAAATAACCTTATTGGTCAATTAAAAACATACTTATATCTGCTCCGCTCAGCGTTAGTGAAATGCAGGCTTAACTACCTAGTACCTACCTACCTAGGCATCTAATGTTATCTGGCTGTTTAAATTATACAAGCGGGAGGTCCCGGGCCCGCATAGGGTAAAGTTATAGGGTAAAGGGTTTAATATAACCGCCATAATTGCCCCTGACAGTTTACAATCTTAAGGTAGGAGTTCGACGTTCGTACTTCGTAGCCGACTACAGGCAGTAGCGACACAACTGTATTCTATGTTTTCTATGGCAGACGACACGGCGTCGTGTCGCTAGCTTTGGGAGGTATTTCATGAAATACCTCCCGAAGCTAGCGACACTATCTAGATAGCGTGTCTATGTATTTCTATGGATAGAAATAAGTACATAGACACGCTTGCTGCTGCTGTTTGTATTCGGCTACGAACTCGTACCTTTAGACTGCATTATCACTTACCATCTAGGTGAGATTGCAGTCAAATGCTTAATTGTAGACTAGTGGATACCTAATAAAACTTAATTCTTAAATAATATTTTCAGATTGCCTGCCTTTTCGTAGCCGTGTCCGCAGCTCCGTCCGGCTACGGAGGACTCGGTGCGATCGCAGTGGACAGTTATGTAAGCATTTCCTAAGGGTAGACTAATTTATTAAAAGTAGAACAAATATTTGCTCAGTACCACACAGGTTTATATAGGTACTTACCTACTTAAATAGTGTAGACGGGTTTTTTCAATTTGCACCTACTCGAAATAATTATACCTATTAAAGTATGTTGGCGTACCTAGGTATTCGCTCTTTTCAAAAGCTAGAAAATATACTTTATTTATACATCAGTAATTTCCCTGGTGCAGCTGATGACATTTTGGGATAACAATTTTAATAAACCGCATGTAGGTACCTACTTATTATATTTTTCTCAAACGAAGCAAAATTATAATCACTAATTTGAATACTATCTTTTGTTACAGTCGGTTCCACGTTATGAATTCAACTACGCCGTAAATGACCCATCCACCGGCGACAACAAAGCCCAATCTGAAGTAAGAGACGGCGATGTCGTGAAGGGCTCATACTCGCTCACTGAACCCGACGGTACCTTGAGAGTGGTCGAGTACACGGCCGACGCGGCGCGCGGTTTCAACGCGATCGTCAAACGCATCGGCGCCGCTGGCCACCCACAGACCGTACAGTTAGCCCCAATTGTTACCAAACAAATCGTTGCACCAGTTGTTCAACATGTTGCAGCACCAGAACCGGTCGTAGCGCAAGTCTCTCAAATCGCGGAACCTATCAATGATTATTCTGGAGGTCTTATCAACCTCGGAGGTTGGGGTCACGGTTTCGGACTAGGATTAGGACTCGGAGGTCTCGGAGGATTAGGCTCATGGGACCTCGCCAACCTGGGTCTCGGTCTCAACAGCCTAGGCCACGGAGGATGGAAACACTAAATTCTAAGTCTGTGTAAATAGTATTATAGTTCTTCAGTCTGAACGTGTTTTGTCTGTGTTTCATCAACGCGTTTGGTGACGAGAATTCTTATAGTGCCTGTGTAAGACTTAGATAAAATTAGGTAATTACCTACCTAGAAAATAAATTGAAATAAGTGCTTTAACTTGCTTGTTTGATAATTATTTAGGTACCCGAACTCATATTAGAAGTAAGTAGAAAGAAGAAATAAGACAACGAAAAAAACTTTACTACACATTTAATTATCATATTTTTAAATAGAATAGGTACATATACTGATACTGACACATTTACGTCTTTTAAATGCACATATTTTGAGCTAAAGTCTCCACACAGCACCCACAATCCACAAATTCACATTGAACACAACAACAATACATAAACCAATGCGACAACAACAGTGCTTAACATATTGAGCATAACTACCTATATACCCAAATCACTCTGCTACGCAGCGCCGCCGTAGAGGCGAAAGGAGAGGCGACGCGTGTTCTCTAAAATAATGCAAAGTACAGTAACCGGCTATTTTTCATGGCCTCCGCGGGAGTTTAAAAGAAATAAACGAAGTATAACTGAAATTATGCGCATCGAAACGCGGCTATTATATGTTCAGAAGAGTCAAAAAATGCCGGTTACTGTAAACTGAACTGTATGCTCTACGTCATTAACTTATTACCATTTGATTTCTAGGGAACAAATTCAACAGAAATAAATGAACCCATTCAACTCTTTACGTATTGGAGATAAAGTTCAGTTTACTTTGTAACATTTAAAAAAAATACATATTATTCCGCTTTGACTCTGCAGCAGTGTGCTTGTGCCTACGCCTTAGCCAATAACACGAGTTGATTTTACTGAAAAAGCCAACTATGACTGTTTATTAAAGCAAAATTAGTATGTTTATAGAGCAGAAATATTCGAGTTCTATGATTGCCAATATTTCAAGATTTTTCCTTGCCGAGCGTGTAAAGTCCGGCGTTTAGATATCTGCCGAAGCGCACCGCAGAGCATTCTTTACTGCCAAACCATTATTTATCAACTTTTTAGTATAACCAACAAAAATCAATTGACACAACTACGATTGTCAATATTATTTCAACGTAGGCAAAGTCGATTATGGTTTGGCAGTGAAAATTTCCCGCTAAGCCAGATCGCCAGTCAGTGAAGCGCTATGCAAATCAAACTGCAATGTACGTAAAACAATTTCTTTTTACATAGTTGACCTTTTTTACACAGTTGGCATTTTTTAAATATTTCTTTGACAGTTTTTTCCTAGCTGATAGGTTTATTTTCCTTAAATATACATACAATACGGCTCTCAAATCTAATGTCAAACAATAATTCATTCTAAAATATCGTTAGAATTCTTGTGAAATAATAATATTATGATAATTCATGGCAAAGACAATTTTATAAATAATCTATGTTCATGGTTATAAATTATAATTCTGTAAATTAATTTATTCCACTTGGGTTTATCAAAAAGCTGGCTATCGATTAAGTTCGCGAACATTATTATCATTATCGTTTCACCCTCGAACTGTTCAAAACTAAATTGACTAGTCCAATAGTGCTATCCCTCTCCGCAGGAACAATGTGTAAGAGATGAAATCACTTGACATGTTAGTTTAGTTTATGGAATAATTGGAATACCGACTGGAACTTGCGTGAAGGTACCATCAGCGTATAGATGGCGTGCCAGTTATATTGCATGCCGGCAATTAGCTAATATAATATGTATAAATAAATAATAGTCACGTCATTATATTAAATCTTAGACAAGATACGCTAGCCATGGCTGCAACACTTTTCGGTTGCGACGTGCGTATAGGACGCCACAAAAATTGAACTAGCGTGTAACATTCTTCACGAGCCTATGCCTATGGGCTTATCGCACACAAATTAATGTGACGCGACGGAAGGCGATCGGAATAATTTTGTGTGAAGACGCGCGCACATATGGATCCATCATCGCGTCACATTGCGTTGCGACACGTCACGACCACAGTAATGTGTTAGCACCTTTATTTAGTGCTCAAATAACGATCGTAGTCGTCAGTTCAGTAGGGTTAATGCGACTTTGAAAACTTGCCCACGTTGATCAAAACACCCAAACACTAAAATTTCAGAGTAAAATGAACCAAAACTGATTGTATTAAGGTTTGATTTCGTCCACAAATCTACCTTCTAGAGCCCGCTCGCCGCGCGCCTGAGACTTTAGTAGTATTGAACACTACTTTAATGTTTATTAGTTAAAATCCATTTTACTCTAGATTTCATTATATTATGTTCGATGTTTTATCAATGTATGAGAGTGGTTTTAATTCATACTAACCCTACAGTCCGCACGCATAGTACGCATCATATGCGTATTGCGTACTTGCATGATGATGACGTCATCCCACAAAATGTCAAATAAGGTAATAGAAACATAGAAACGATGTCTGCCATTCTTTAACACTGGAACTGCGTGTCTCCCAATTTTTGCTACTCACACATCAAAAGCACATAATTATCTCTAGCATACTAGGCAATGTATAATAAACCGTAACGCTATGCGTATACGACTGCTTTTACAATGCTCCTTTGCCATATTTATATCTTTTTCGGAATTCTTAGCGATATTCCTATTTTAAGACACGCTTAATTCAACGTCGACGCGTACAGTTGGCTTCACAAAAAAAAGAGCTTTTGATCCTGCGCAGTGAGTGATTGATCAAACTATTTGGTGGTTATTGAAACTAGGTAGTGATAAAATACCGCGTGATTGGTTCGTCTGTCAACCTTTCGTTTCCTGCTCAGTTTAACGGAATATTATCTAATCGCATTCAGTTTCATCCAAAGCTTTTACTTTTACTTGAACCCAACAGTACTTTTTGACGTTTCGAATCAAAATTTCGCTACGCACGTGCGGGCCGTGCGGAATGACATACGAGAAGTAAATGGTTAGTATGAGATTGTATACTTCACCAACGTTGTTAGAATTCGAATGTCGAAACACAACGTCACAGCAAAATGGACCTAATGATACTTCATTTTAAGTCAAAATTCTGAACCACCGATTTCAATTTTGCTACTCGAAAAACATTGCGTTTGCTTAGAGCGATGCACGGATATAAACAGATAAAATTCCGTATTAATAGTCCGTTTTAAGGGTCGTATAGGAGATCACTTTAAGTGATAAGACCAGGGGCCATACTGCCAACGCTAAGAAATATTACTCAAAATGACAGTTTGATGTCACGTACCTTGACGTTCCTAAAATAAGGATTATAATAATTCTAAAACGCATTGGCAGTATGGCACCAGGCATCTTGTTATCTATTTGTTTATTTTTCTTAATATATTTTAATGTTTTCTGCGGCAATAAAGCATTTATCTACCTTTATAGGTCGTTGAGGTGGATTTGGTTTTAATTTTGTTTAAAAGTGTTTCGACGCTCCAATTCTATTAAAGTGGGCGGGATGGAAAGTCTTTTACTAGAGTCTGTTCAGCGAAATCTGAGAGACGGATTAAAAACTCAAGGGTAAACAAAATAAATAAAAACACATAATTATTGGGATTCCCGCCATATTTTTTTATAATTTCCCACTGTTTCTCAGCTTTCGCTAGACAGACAATTAACACTACAGTTCACAGACTATAGTGGGGAGTGCGAACCGCGCTGGGGTCGCCCCCGCGCCGCGCCTCAGCGTCGCCTGTAGCGGCGGTTGAGCGGTTGCGGCGCAAAGCGCACGCGCGGACGCTATGAGATAGTACTGACGCGCGCGTCTCCGAACAGCCACAGGCACACTCGGTCCACGAGGTACGCGAATAGCATATCCGCTATGAGGACTTGCACTAGAATCACCCGGTACTGGAACAATGAACAACTTATGTCAGAGTTCCTCAGAGAAAACAAGGTTAAGTAACGGACATTTACAGAACAGTAGAGGTTGCCTACAAAAGTAGACCTTACAGAGAAAGCGGTGTGCCAACTATCATTTTCCTGTAGGGGCCACTGTTGGATATATAGGTCTTTGCAAATGAACACCACCGCACCCAGTCACATCCCGCCATCTCATTTATACCCTTTTCACTTAATATTTCACTCTCATAATGGAAGGTATAGGTTAGGGATTATTAGATAAACGTTTAGTAGTTTAGCTAATAAGAATCGAAGGCAATCGCATATGCATGCCATTGCACTGCATTACTTTGAAAAAGTAACGACAGAAGGAAGCTGAACAGCAGCAGCTTGTTACCCTCAGCCCCTCCATGAGCGGCTCATACTCACGTCTGGTGGGAAGTAGACAATTTCGAAGGCGTTGGTGAGGTCGGGCACGGCGCCCGTGGCCAGCGCCAGCACGGTGCCGCCCGACAGCAGGACGCTGAACAGCAGCGGCTCGTTATCCTTCAGCCCCTCCATGAGCGGTTCATACTCACGTCTGGTGGGAAGTAGACAATTTCGAAGGCGTTGGTGAGGTCGGGCACGGCGCCCGTGGCCAGCGCCAGCACGGTGCCGCCCGACAGCAGGACGCTGAACAGCAGCGGCTTGTTGTCTTTCAGCCCCTCCATGAGCGGTTCATACTCACGTCTGGTGGGAAGTAGACATTTTCGAAGGCGTTGGTGAGGTCGGGCACGGCGCCCGTGGCCAGCGCCAGCACGGTGCCGCCCGACAGCAGGACGCTGAACAGCAGCAGCTTGTTACCCTCAGCCCCTCCATGAGCGGCTCATACTCACGTCTGGTGGGAAGTAGACAATTTCGAAGGCGTTGGTGAGGTCGGGCACGGCGCCCGTGGCCAGCGCCAGCACGGTGCCGCCCGACAGCAGGACGCTGAACAGCAGCGGCTCGTTATCCTTCAGCCCCTCCATGAGCGGTTCATACTCACGTCTGGTGGGAAGTAGACAATTTCGAAGGCGTTGGTGAGGTCGGGCACGGCGCCCGTGGCCAGCGCCAGCACGGTGCCGCCCGACAGCAGGACGCTGAACAGCAGCGGCTTGTTGTCTTTCAGCCCCTCCATGAGCGGTTCATACTCACGTCTGGTGGGAAGTAGACATTTTCGAAGGCGTTGGTGAGGTCGGGCACGGCGCCCGTGGCCAGCGCCAGCACGGTGCCGCCCGACAGCAGGACGCTGAACAGCAGCGGCTCGTTATCCTTCAGCCCCTCCATGAGCGGTTCATACTCACGTCTGGTGGGAAGTAGACAATTTCGAAGGCGTTGGTGAGGTCGGGCTCGGCGCCCGTGGCCAGCGCCAGCACGGTGCCGCCCGACAGCAGGACGCTGAACAGCAGCGGCTCGTTATCCTTCAGCCACTCCATGAGCGGTTCATACTCACGTCTGGTGGGAAGTAGACATTTTCGAAGGCGTTGGTGAGGTCGGGCACGGCGCCCGTGGCCAGCGCCAGCACGGTGCCGCCCGACAGCAGGACGCTGAACAGCAGCGGCTCGTTATCCTTCAGCCCCTCCATGAGCGGTTCATACTCACATCTGGTGGGAAGTAGACAATTTCGAAGGCGTTAGTGAGGTCGGGCACGGCGCCCGTGGCCAGCGCCAGCACGGTGCCGCCCGACAGCAGGACGCTGAACAGCAGCGGCTCGTTATCCTTCAGCCCCTCCATGAGCGGTTCATACTCACGTCTGGTGGGAAGTAGACAATTTCGAAGGCGTTGGTGAGGTCGGGCACGGCGCCCGTGGCCAGCGCCAGCACGGTGCCGCCCGACAGCAGGACGCTGAACAGCAGCGGCTTGTTGTCTTTCAGCCCCTCCATGAGCGGTTCATATTCACGTCTGGTGGGAAGTAGACATGTTCGAAGGCGTTGGTGAGGTCGGGCACGGCGCCCGTGGCCAGCGCCAGCACGGTGCCGCCCGACAGCAGGACGCTGAACAGCAGCGGCTCGTTATCCTTCAGCCCCTCCATGAGCGGTTCATACTCACGTCTGGTGGGAAGTAGACAATTTCGAAGGCGTTGGTGAGGTCGGGCACGGCGCCCGTGGCCAGCGCCAGCACGGTGCCGCCCGACAGCAGGACGCTGAACAGCAGCGGCTTGTTGTCTTTCAGCCCCTCCATGAGCGGTTCATACTCACGTCTGGTGGGAAGTAGACATTTTCGAAGGCGTTGGTGAGGTCGGGCACGGCGCCCGTGGCCAGCGCCAGCACGGTGCCGCCCGACAGCAGGACGCTGAACAGCAGCGGCTCGTTATCCTTCAGCCCCTCCATGAGCGGTTCATACTCACGTCTGGTGGGAAGTAGACAATTTCGAAGGCGTTGGTGAGGTCGGGCACGGCGCCCGTGGCCAGCGCCAGCACGGTGCCGCCCGACAGCAGGACGCTGAACAGCAGCGGCTTGTTGTCCTTCAGCCCCTCCATGAACGGCTCGCCCTGAGGGGAATCGGATTCTTGGAGCCAAGTTCTTAATGTACGTTTGGAATTAAGGCCTAAGGCACTGATCTTGATTGAATGAGCGAAGCGAAGGTCTCTGAGTCTACTTGAGTGAATTTGCACTTGTCCGTCCGTCCGTCCGTCTGTCAGAGCCTTATAACTTCTGAATTACTAAACGTAATTATGTACTTCAAATTTAAATATAATATGTTTAAAACCGAAGGCCTCCAGCCGAATATGGCTTTATGAAAATCTTTATTTCAGGGGGGCTCTCATAGAAGCGAATGCGAAGTAAAATATTTTTTTACATAGGGTTGCGGTATATCATTTTAAAGATAATTAGGAATAGAGTCCAAAAATATTTTTTTTTTAATTTTTCCCCTAAAATTGACGAAATGGGGGGCTTTCAAAGTGGAGATTTTCTAACGTCCAAAGTTGACCTCAGAACTCTCAATTTTCTGAAAGGCTGAGCCTGAAACTTGATCAATTATTTGAATTATATCCTGTACTTGAACAACAAATACTAAAATTAGATAAATATTATAAGGAAACGAAATTATTTAATTTTTAATGAGCTTCAGTATTTTTAACAGAACTTCACAATGATGTCGAAAGATGGCGCTCTGTTATGGCGATACCGCGAGGTCTCGGTTCGGGGCAAACCACTAGTTATTACCACTGGATTAGTTGCCTTTATAAGTTTATACAAATGACAGCCAATTACAACTGGTACAATCTACGTATATAAAACACAAGAAATGTTTCTAGCTATGTCCGTTATGGACTTTGAAACCATCTAACTGATGTTCCCCAAACCGGTTTCATTAGAAAGGCAATAATGCGAAGATGGTTATAAGATTGTTGTATTTTTTTTCTTTTTTAGCGTAGTAGCACACACTGGGTATCCGCGTGGTAAATTTTTATAATAAATAAACTTTACATACCCTATAGTTGATAGCAAACGTTGAAACTTGCAGGGCCATAGAGATAATGTAAACAGTACTGTTCAACAGATCTGGCGTGAACACGCGGTCTTCGTCCTCGGCTAAATCCATGTCCAGCTTTGGCGTGGTGTCCCTGTTCAAATTATTAACAGGTATTAATAACTCACTAACGCAGTGTGATAGATGTCTGGCGACGAGATTTATGTGGAAGTTTAAGATTTAATGAATTTTCAATAATTCCTGAGCATTAGTAAAAGAAGTTTGAGACACAAAAGCAAAGCAACAAATTGATTTTATTGGTTTTCATTATAAAATTGACGTAATGGGATGTCCGTATTCTTGTCTTGTTTCCAAATAAAAGATTATTTATTTATATTATAAAATCAGTATGATTTTATAATATAATATAAATGTTGTGTTTGTTTGTTGGTTTGTTGGTTTGTCCGTCAATCACGCCGCAACGGAGCAACGGATCGACGTGATTTTTGGCATGGGTATAGTTGAGGACCTGGAGAGTGACATAGGCTACTTTTTATCCTGGAAAAGTAAGGAGTTCCCGGAGGAATTTAAAAAAAACTTAAACCACGCGGGCGAAGTCGGGGGCATCAGCTAGTTATTTTATAATTCTAAGTTTTTATCATAAAAACCTATAATTATAAAATTATTTTAACTTCCAGCATAATATTATGATTTAAGTTTATTATACACCTTATTTATTTTTATTTAGAAGTAAAATTAACAAAATAGAAATCTTTAAAAACTATATACATACTCGTATGAACTATGAATAAAAATAAATGAATATTAATGATTAAATGAACTAAGTATAAAATTTCTGTCCTATACTATAAAAATCTCTCACCTATTCGGCGACCGCAGAGTGGCTTCACGCACCAAATATATGAGGCAGAGGAAATGCACAGCGAATTGAGTAAGCACAGTCATTATTGTGTACACGTTGAAAATGTTCGGTAGAGGGCGCTGCTTCGACAGCTTTGTGAGGGGCTACAAAATAAAATGAAAATTAATATACATAGTCCCACAAACTTAACTCACCCGGTAGCCAAGATTGGAACTAATTTTTATGCCTGTTTAAGTTTGTTTGTTTTAATTTTATTTTTCATATATACTAGCGACGCTGTCACCAGGTCGGATAAGTTTGTTGGATTATAGACCATAATATGAAGACCAATTGGGTATTTCACAACAAATCAAATCAGCAACTTTTTTTCAAACTTCAAAACGCGGGCTTAGTATGGGATGTTGTAAGAAATACTGAACAGTGATGTCAACAAAATTCGACGCACTTTTTACTTCAATCGATAGTTTAAAATGGTTTAAAACAGTTCCAACACACTCTGCCGTTTCGGCGTGCAAATATTAAGAGTACTTAATTTAAAATACCTTGGATCTGGATATGAAGAGGAAGCACGAGGCCAGCAGCAAGCTCTGCAGCGTGGCTTGCGTGTCGCTGAACTTGATTCCGTCCAGATACAGCACGGACTGGCTGTACGCTAGGATCAGCGCGTTCAGAGCCAGGATCTTGAACATTTGTAGCGTTGTCACCAGCGTGCAACGGCCCTGCTTGATTATGTGGCAGACTGGAACCAAATTACGTAACTGATAAATAAATAAATAACTTTTTTTTTCAGGCAAACACAAACTGACAGCCCATAATTTGTTAGTAGGTAACAATCACTTAACCTATGTTAGTAAAAAACAAAACAAAATACCTAACCTAACCTAAAGGCGTCAAACACGAAACTAGCGACGGCCGAGCGACGGCGACAGCGGGGCGATGAGGTACGAGAGCTAGCGACGAATTTCGGGAAGGCCCTTTAGGCAAACTGAAATTATTGTGAAAAACTATGATTTCATCAACTGGCGAATCCAGTCCTGCCAGTCTGGTAGAGCGTTTGCGGTTATTTCTCTTCAAAAATATTTTATTATAATTCCCAAAAAATATATCTACTTTTGGCAACCTGAAATTTTAATCACATATTTATCGAGTAATTTCAATAATACCTGCAAATTGCCAGACATATTTTGCGGTTTTAAACGTGTATAAAGTATTCAAATGAGTACGCCAGCTTTCCGACTAATCGCATGGCCCCGCTGCCACCGTCGCCCCACCGCCGCTCATTTCGTGCCCGTACACTTATAAATACCTAAAGCCACGACACATCTACAGGGCTCTTTGGGGCCTCCTAATGAAAATTGGTGCACCATTCCAGCACCTCCAGAAAGGGCTGTCCAGCTTAGTAGCCAATGTGCTGAGGAGGGTGTGAGGGATAAAAGAGCATGGATTTGAATCACTCCACCTCCAGCAATGCTAAGGACAGCGGTTACTTAAGTATCTACACATTGATGAAATTGTAAATATGTATTTTTTTCAAAAGAGCAACCACCGAGTTTCTTGCTGGTTCTTCTCGGTAGGAATGTCATTCCGAACCAGTGGTAGATTCACTCGCCAATTCAAAAGCACTTGTTAAAGTTTATTTGAATGAAAAAACATTTGAATTTAGATTCACTCGCCGATTCAAAAGCACTTGTTAAAGTTTATTTGAATGAAAAAACATTTGAATTTGAATTTAAACAAGCCGTGTGGTGTCGTTGGACACCCCGTAAGAACAGCTACATTCACTATTTTAATAAAAAAGTTAATTAATAAAAAACATAAATTCACGAATCTTGTGAGAGGGATTCGAACCTGCGACGTATTATCAATAATACGGCTCTTTTCCGATTCAGCTACTAAGCCGTAGGTACTTGGAAGGGTTCAAAATTTTCAACACTAACTAAACTAATAAGTAACATACAGGTACTCTGTCTCTCCCCTCTATTGTCATGTACGATATTTTCAGCCTATCCCTATCATACTATAAATGCTTGCGCTTGATTGTAATTACACCAATTAGCAGGTGATGTGCTAGAGTTTATTGCTCCTGCTAGAAAGACAATAACTAGCGAAATTAGTCTGAAGTAATATTCATTGACAAATAATTGAAAGACGCGTGTATCACTAGCATGATTTTCGACCAATGAAAATGTTCTCCTTCTTTCATTTAAATTTTCCCACGAATTGTTTGCATTCCTTCTGCATAACGCTCGTACCTACGCCTAATGACCATTCAAGGTTTGACTTTGAACACCACGAGCACTTACTTCTAAAATAACTTACTGCTAAGTATGCTGGATAGGCGACTGGTGAATGGAGCGGCAACACTAGCATCGCCCAACCTCACTATCTGTGGTTGGTCTTCCTCTTCCAACTCCTGCATAGCTTTTCGCATGGCTTCAGCTCTAGCCTCCGCTCGAGCATTCAGCGCGGGCGGCAATCGACGCGGCGCTACGGGTTCCGGACGCCGTTCTTCACGCTTCTCTTTTAGACGCTCCGGTGCGTTTGCTAAGATCGCTACACCAACCTAAAAAGGTTTTTTTTGTAATTTGTCTACAATACTAAACTGAAATTTACAGTACTATTTGATGACATGATCCGAGAATATTGGTCTCTTCTCGAGGCATTCTTGGCGGTTATGTTAATACATAATTAAGTTCTCGTTTGCGCTTTATAATTCCTGAATTTTCTCCAGGTCTGGTAGTCTCACTTGACGATTCAAAAGTACTTGTATAAGTTTATTTGAATAAAAAAACATTTGATTTTGATTTTGTGGCTATACCTAACTAACTAGACTGCCGGCAAAGACGCACCGCGGAGAGATTTAGGGTTTCGGTACGATATCGTGTAGAAACCGATTAGGGGTATCGGTTTTATGTAACTGCCATACCCCTAAGAGATTGGCTGGCTACTATCTTAGACTGCATCATCACTTACCACCGGTTGAATCTGTCAAGGATTAACCTGTAGTGGAATTTAAAAAAACTAAATACACTTTCATTCTCTCACTGACAATATAATTAAATTATGTACTAGATGATGCCCGCGACTTCGTCCGCGTGGATTAAGGTTGTTTGATTCCCGCGGGAAATCCCCTTAATTTTCCGGGATAAAAAGTAGCCTATGTCCTTCCCCCGGATATAACCTACCTCCATACCAAAATTTCAGCAAAATCGGTTGAAAAGATACGCCAGGAAAGCGTAGCACACAGACAGACACTTTCGCATTTATAATATTAGTATGGATACTTACATCTGCATGTTTAAGAGCACCAACATCGTTTGTACCATCACCGCACATAAGCGTCACGTAGCCAAGGGATTTCAGCGTAACTATAACGAACTCCTTCTGCTTTGGCGCGAATCTAGCGAAAACTTTAATGTATGGAATGATTCCCAGCAAAAACTTGTAGTGAAATTTATTCAAAAATGTCAGACCTTCTCCAGTTATACACAAGTCATACTTCGAAGTAAATTCTTTCGGCGTTTTAAAAGGCTGTACTGGGAGTTCTACTGTTTCGTTAATAGATTTCCAATTCCAGCCATCGTTATTTTCACTTAAAATCAGTACGTCACCTTTTAAGGTAAACTTGAGCTCTTTTGCAACATGGCAGGCAGTTAACGGATTGTCACCAGTTATCATTACAACGGAATGTGAGGCGTGAACTATTTCAGATATAGCTTTTTTCGAATCACTCTTCAATGGGCACGATATTATAACGAAACCAACAAAAGTCAAATCAGACTCGACATCTTCTCTAGACAGATCTCTAATTTCCTGTGAGGATAATTTTCCTAAATTCCTATATCCCAAAGCTAGTACTCTTGCACCTCTTCTTGACAAAGTTAAATGCACATGATCATAATGGCTAGGAACTTCTTTCAACATAGATTTCACAGTTTCGGGCGCCCCTTTTACACTACTAATATAATGTGTCTCAATGAATCCTCTTTCATTGACCTGATATCCAGCGATTACAGACATTCTTTTAAGAGCACTCGAAAAATGATTTCTATGGACAATTTTTAAACCAGGCGATTTGCCTTTTTTTGGCACAACAGCATCTCCTTTGGTAAGATTCCATTCAGCTGCCTTTAAAGTGGCTTTCTCTAATGGATCGCCTACGATTCCATCGTCAAGTTGAACTAACGATTGGCAAGAAGCCAATACTTGCACGGTCTCCATAGGAGCTTCCGAAAGTGGTATAACTGTAGCATCTTTGTGTTCTCCTATCCCCGCTACACCTTCTACTACTAAATTATCACTGGTCAATGTACCAGTTTTGTCAAAACAGCAAATTTCGACCTTGCCTGCAAAAGGTATTCTGAATGGTTCTGTACAAAATACAGCTAGCTTAGATAAAGATAACAATGATGTGTTAACAGCTAAGGATAATTCTATAGGTAGTTCTGGAGGTACGACGGATGTTAATATTAAGGTACATTCCAGAAACAGTTTGTACCTGTTCCTATTTGGATCCTCACAACCTTTTATCCACACGTATGCAGCGGCCGCAATCGCGAATATTAACAGGAACATGATAAAACCAAATGTCTCAAGATTGTTCGCTGTCACCCTTTTGACGCCAAACAAAATTGTTCTTAAAAGCTTTCCTTGTGATGTATTGAATCCATTACGAACAACATAACCTATACAACCATTGTCGGGAGCTTTGAGGCCAGAAGCTGCATTTTTACTTGGCGATGAATGTTGCACTATTTTGGTACCACCAAACAACATATGCAGTTTTCCATCTCCTTTGATGTCCAAGTTTTGTTTCAAATCTTTAGCATTTTCTATAGATTCTTTCATTTGCGGCACACTCTCGCCGGTTAACATGGACTCGTCAACTATACAGGATCCTCTTAAAAGGACAATGTCACATGGAACCAAATTGTCATTGAGTGAGCGAGTTAGAGACACTATATCCCCTGGCAACAACTGATCACTTATAATCTGACGCCACCTTCTGTTTCTATACACATTTATGTTATAGGGTTTGTTGCCCATCTTTCTTATCTCAGCCATATTTCTCAACTGCTGCTGAACAAGTGTGCATTCAAACATTATCAACATGAAGAGTGTGAAGATGGAGTAGTACCAATATTTGTCCAAACACCAGAGGGCAACACAGAATACTTGGAAAACGAAAAATGGAGCTGTAGCTCTTTCTTTAAATAGTTCCATAAATTCTGGTACAACCTGCAAGCAAACAATCCACAATAATTAATTAAGGCCAAATATTGGCACCATTATTTGAATTTAGGGAGCCCATTATTTGAAAACTATAAACCCTAACTTATAAATAAGTGAATTGCTTGTAATGTTTTAATGGCCCACCTCTGCAACCGATTTTGATGAAATTTGGTGCAGACATAGATTGTGCTCTTGGGCCTTGACATACACATACTTTTTATCACACAAAATTAAGGAGATCCTGAGGGACTAAAAAAACTTAAACCACACATATTATGAAGTTACAGGCATCAAGTTGTAAACAATAACTACAATATATTTTGATTAAGGAATTTTTGGACCATAATTCATTATGATATAAGATTTTTTTCTGTTGGAATAATTTTACTACTTAGAAATTTTGATAGAACAGCTTTTTCTTACAGGGACTTTTCACTTATTAGACACAGGGCTTATTAGACTTTTCAAATAGCTGTTTGGCTACTCAGACCTTTTGAAAGAAAAGCAGATTGTTTGTACATTTAAGTACCTACTTAATTTTTAAATACTTATCGCAAAAATAAGCCTACATACTCAGGTTCCAGTTATAACTAAATTGTGAGTCTGCAGATAACAGGACACAGATTCTTATTCTTTAAATATAATTTTATTTCAATATGAGTAGTATACGTCGATATCTAATAAATATATTGATATAGTCAAGTGCAGACAAAATTAATAGCTGGTATAGTTTTCAGCTACTTATCTGTTTTTGACTGCCTCGTTGGTCTAGTGGTTAGCATAGTCGACTGCGGATCATGAGGTCCTGGGTTCGATTCCCGGTCGGGCATAAAAGTTAGGTATTGGGTTTTTCAATTAAGAAATTCTCAGTGCCAGCCCGGAGTTGGAAGTTGGCGGTGTTTCACCCCCGTGCCTCGGAGAGCACGTTAAGCCGTCGGTCCCGGTTGTTATCACTAACATGATAATAATCGTTAAAGCCCGCCAACCCGCATTGGAGCAGCGTGGTGGGTCTAAGCTCTAATTCCCGCTCTCCTATGAGAGTGGAGGCCTGTGCCCAACAGTGGGACGTTAATAGGCTGTAGTGATGATGATCTGTTTTTTCAGGTACCTCTGTTCATTTAGTATGTACTAGATGATGCCTGCAACTTTGTTCGCATGGATTAAGATTTTTTGATTCCCTCGGGAGCTCCTTAATTTTCCGGGATGAAAAGTAGCCTATGTTCTTTATGGCACTTACAAATACGTGACCATAGAAATGTAGGTTACAGATTTATTTATTACAATTTAATTATATTTAGTTCGCACTTTGTCACGTAGTATAAATAAGCAATATTTTAGTTAGCAGTACATGATAGTTACAAGGTTTTCCCCCACTCCAATGTACCTAATTTCTTAGTATATAAGGTTAGGATTTATTTGTAAATATATGCCATAATTGCCATATTAACACCGAGTCTGTGCGTATCATTTCTGCTCCAACTCTCAACAACCTACACGCAATCCGCAACAGTGGTGACCCCGACGTGATTTTCAAGCCGTCGTAATCAACAAGCCGACGAATTTAACAAGTCTACGGAAACAACAAGCTACGGATCAGCAACCAAGACCAACGGAGCAACATGGCCCATCCGACACTCACACCAGCAAGAAGTACTTTGGAAAATCCATCCAATTCCGGCACAGACCTAGTGGCATCAATTACCGTAGCCGAAAGAATACCGCAATTTTGGACCGACTCACCGCGTCTATGGTTTTCGCAGTTCGAAGCTATTATCGCCTCTCAGAAACAGGGAGACGAATTCAAATACAACCACGTAGTATCAAAATTACCAAAAGAGGTCATCCACCAAGTCAGCGATATATTGACCAGCCCACCTACAGAGAACAAGTACAACTGTATTAAAGAAAGGCTAATCAATTGCTACGAAGAGAGTGAGCATCGGCGTTTCCACAAATTACTCTCTGAGATGGACCTGGGGGATCAAAAGCCATCACAGCTTCTAAGAAGAATGAAGGAATCTGGTTGCGGAAAAATGAATGAAGATACAATCCGTTTGTTATGGATGAGGCAACTTCCTCCCTCTGTAACTTCCGTATTGGCTGTTACCGAGAATTTGGCAATGGATAAACTGAGTGAAATGGCTGACCGCATCTACGAGAACACTCGTCCCAGTAAAACCACTACGGCCGCAGTAAGCACTGACGTAAATCTCATCACTCACCTAACGTCACAAATTGCAAGAATGCAGTTAGAAATTGCTGCGATACGCAATGACCGCGCACGGCACAACGGTCGACGCTGCAATTTTAGTCGACCGCAGTACTACCGATCTAGGTCAAGATCGCGCCAACGAGCATCGTTTAAACAAAGAGGCAATCTTTGCTATTATCATCAGGTCTTCAAGGAAAAAGCATACAAATGTCAGCAACCTTGTTCTTGGGGAAGTAAACAACAGTCGTCGGAAAACTAAGCTCAGCGCAGAGTACGGCGGAACTCTGTGCTATCCGTCCTTCAAACCGCCTAACTATTACCGACTCAAACAGTGGTTATAGGTTTCTGGTGGACACGGGTGCAAATATATCAGTTATACGCAAGACAACACAGCACACAGGAAACACAAGCGATTGCAAATTATACGCCGCTAATGGAACCGTGATCGATACATACGGTGAAAAAACTTTAACTCTGAATTTGGGTTTACGCCGACCTTTCATCTGGACTTTCATCATTGCCGATGTCAAGATGCCTATATTAGGAGCTGATTTTCTAGAGCACTACCGTCTGTTGGTAGACGTGCATGGTCAAACTTTGATCGACAAAACGACGGATATAACTACACCCGTGAGTTCAATAAAAGTAAATATGCCGTCCATACGCTCCATCGACTCTGGTTTACCCGAGACCATCAAACGATTATTGGAAAAATACGAAAGTATCACTAGGCCGACATCAATGAAAATACCCACAAAACATAAGGTGCAGCACCACATCGTCACAGAAGGATTTCCAGTATCCGCTCGCGCTCGTCCGCTCCCTCCTGACAAGTATAAAGCCGCGAAAAAGGAATTTCAGGAAATGATGGAAATGGGAATATGCAGACCATCTAGTAGTCCATGGGCTAGTCCATTGCACATGGTAAAAAAGAAAAATGGTGAATGGAGACCTTGCGGTGACTACCGCGCATTAAATAAGATTACTGTTCCAGATAGATATCCATTACCGAGGCTACTAGATTTCACATACATCGCAAGCGGGAAAAACATTTTTAGCAAAATCGACGTTCGGAAGGCTTATCATTCTATAGAGGTAGCGGAGCCTGAAAAAACTGCAATCATTACACCATTCGGACTTTTCGAGTTTCCAAGGATGCCTTTTGGATTACGCAACGCGGGACAAACGTTCCAGAGATTTATGGATTCACTGTTTCGAGATTTGGACTACATTTTTATTTTTGTCGATGACATATTAGTGGCAAGCGAGTCCGAAGAACAACATTACAAACATTTGGAGACTGTTTTCAGCAGATTACAAGAAAATGGGATTACAATAAATATGAACAAATGTGAATTTGTTAAAGAAGAGTTAGATTTTCTTGGTTATCATATAACGAGCCAAGGGATGAAACCGACACAAGAGAAAATACAAGCAATCATCGATTATCCCAAACCAAAAACTGTGAAGGAATTACGTCGTTTCCTGGGCATGATCAACTTTTACAGAAACTCAATCAAGCAGGCCGCTAAGCATCAAGCCCCACTTAACATATTTTTGAGGAATTCAAAAAAGAACGACAACACACCGATATTGTGGAATTTAGAGGCCGAACGTGCTTTTCAACAATGCAAGCAAGATTTGCGCGACGTCGTAACTGTGTCATTTCCTCATGCTGATGCAGCGATTGCATTAATGAGCGACGCAAGCTTAAAATGCGTGGGCGCAGTTTTACAGCAGAAGGTCAATCAGGAATGGAAACCGATAGCATTTTTCTCAAAAACCTTATCTGAAGCACAAATCAAGTACTCCACTTATGATCGCGAACTTTTGGGAATATATATGGCGACGAAACATTTTCGTCGATTAATTGAAGGTCGCAATTTTACGATTTATACCGACCACAAACCATTGGTTCACGCCTTCGACAAGAAGCCATCAATGGATGACAGTCCAAGAAGAATAAGATATCTAGATTACATATCGCAATTCAGTACCGATATACGGCACGTGAGTGGACAAGACAACGTTGTGGCTGACGCTTTGTCTCGAGTTGTAGAAACTATAACTTTACCCACGGTTATCAATTTTTCTGATTTAGAAAAAAACCAAGAGGGTGACGCTGAATTACAACAACTTATGCGAAATAAGTCGTTGCATATGAAGCGCATAGAAGTACCAAATACAAACAGTAAAATATATTGCGATATTTCCACTGGAGTTACTCGACCGTATATACCACAGCAACTGAGAAGGACTATTTTTGACAGTTATCACAACCTGAGCCATCCAGGCAAAAATACGACAAGAAAATTGATTGGAAGAAATTACATCTGGCCTAATATGAATTCAGAAATAAACAAATGGTGCGACACATGTTTACAATGTCAGCGATCAAAAGTGCATAGACATACAGTTTCGCCGCTCGGCAAATTTATGCCTGCTGCGCGTTTTTCACACGTACATATTGATATCGTAGGACCATTACCTACATCACAAAACAAAAGATTTTTAGTAACAATGATAGACCGCTGTACGTCATGGCCTGAAGCTTTTCCAGTTTCGGATATAACAGCTGAGACTATCGCCAGACTGGTTTACGAAGGGTGGATCTGTCGTTACGGGTGCATGGATGTAATCAGCACGGACCAAGGAAGGCAGATGGAATCTGAGATATTCAGGAATCTCGCAAAATTAATGGGAATTGAGAAGTTCCGTACTACACCATACCATCCACAATCTAACGCTAAAGTTGAGAGATTACATAGAACTATTAAAACAGCGTTAATGGCTCGAGCAAATACGACGAATTGGACAAAAGAATTGCCGTCAGTTTTATTTGGCATACGCTCCAGCTATCGACAAGATACTGGGTTTAGCGCTGCAGAACTTGTTTACGGCACAACTATTAAGTTACCGGCAAGCTTTTTCGGTGATAAATCGGAAACCACATACCCGGAATTCATTCAAGGGATCAAGGAAAATATTAGTCGAGTCACAAGTATTCCGCAGCGAGAGAGTTCGGATCGGAACGTGTTCGTGCATCCACGTTTATCAGACTGTTCACACGTATTTTTGAGGTGCGATAGACTTCGCCCAAGCCTAACTCCTCCGTATGAAGGACCTTTTCGAGTCATCAGGCGGAGTAGCAAAGTATTTACAATTAAATGTAACGGCAAAGAATTGAACGTATCGATAGATCGATTGAAGCCAGCATTTTTGCTAAACGAGGAATTTGAGGAACATGACAATACAGTAAGAGATGATTTATCGACCGAGCACAGTGGATATAAACAGCAGAAGATAACACGTTCAGGGCGCGTATCTCGCCCCACCGTTCGTTTTGCATAGATAGTCATAATGCCAATTATTTTATATTGATAATAATTCTGTATATTTTTTTTCTTTTTTTCAAGGGGGGAATATCTATGGCACTTACAAATACGTGACCATAGAAATGTAGGTTACAGATTTATTTATTACAATTTAATTATATTTAGTTCGCACTTTGTCACGTAGTATAAATAAGCAATATTTTAGTTAGCAGTACATGATAGTTACAAGGTTTTCCCCCACTCCAATGTACCTAATTTCTTAGTATATAAGGTTAGGATTTATTTGTAAATATATGCCATAATTGCCATATTAACACCGAGTCTGTGCGTATCATTTCTGCTCCAACTCTCAACAACCTACACGCAATCCGCAACATTCTTCCCCGGGATATATAAGTATGTTGAAAAGATGGGCCAGGAAAGCATAGCAGACAGACAGACACACTTTCGCATTTATAATATTAGTATGGATTTGCAAAACTCTGTTATTAACTATACAAGTAAACTAATTTTAATAATGACTATGTGGAACAATATGCTGTTAGTTTTCTTCAATAAATAAAATAATAGTTTAAGGCAATTTTAGTACTTTACCATAATCATTTCATTTTTGCCATATTCTTTCTCAGCAACATCAATGGATTCATCATCCACATATCCTTTGGATTCCATATATTCCTCATATGTTTTACTATCAGGAAAGTCAACCGTATGGAATTGTTTCTTATCCCAGTCATATACATACTTACTTTTTTGAAATATAAACCATACATCTGGAGTGGAACTATCTTTTTTTGTGGACTGAAAGAAATTTTATTACTAGTATAAATAAATTGTTCAACATCTATTAGTAATTAGATCAAAATTGACTAAATAAATAAAAAAACTTACAGCCTAAAAATAACATAGTAACACAGGATGGCAGCAGATTAATACTGTGGTAAAGGAGTGAGGCCTCTTTTGGTGGTATATTAAGAAGGGTCTAGCATAAATAAAACTACCTTTGTATGATGCAGCTTCACTATTTCTGAAAATCCATTATTAGCTGTTGGCACTACTTTGACAATCTCTGCTTGCAAAGGGCCTTTCACCTGCAAATTGGAAGAAAACCACAATGAATAAATTATTCACGTATAAGGCTGCCAATACATAATTTTAGGTTAGTGTGTTCATCTAATAGTAGGTTTTAACATTAATGGGTAATATGAGGTAATGACTAATGATAACAAGCAAATAGGTATGCACTTACGGGAGTACAAGACAGGAAGCATTGTATGTGAACACTCCAATAGCAACAGAGGCAAATAAGAATTTGTATAGTTGCCACCACAGCCACAGTCACAAACCCAGCTTCAAAGTTATCATCGAAACCGTACACGAATATCCAGCAATAGAAGATTATTGGATAAATAACCAAAAACGGAAGCACTGTGCCTTGTAAAATAGTCAGCACAGGCTTAAACAGCTGAGTGTATTGGACCAAATCATCCAATGATGGTTGCATTTTGTTTGATACTTTATAACTTGATAAAAACCGAAATATCTATATATTTCTGAAACAGAATCAAATGTATCTTATCATAGTAACGCTCTTGTAAAATAATTCACGTCCACAATATAATTAAACCATAAGAATTCGACAAAACCGAATCCAAATATTCACGGATTGGATTTCCCAATTCCCAACATGACCAGAGACAAGTTAACCAGAACATGACACGAACACGAACTTGACAAATGACTGATGACACGGAGTCACGGACACCACAATAACCAAGACAATGACACAGAACACATGGCTTGGTCTATATTACTTTCTCTGTCTACGCAGAACACATAATATTTTACTCCTGAGAATGACCAACAATGTCTCTGTATAACTGGAGGGAGATTGTCTAAAAATTACAGCTACAGTGTAACGATCGCAATCACATCTGATTGGCTACTGGCCAAAATCCATTGACGCAGCAAAATTACCATAAATTCAGCCAATCAAAACAATTGAGGCTGTAACAATGATTGATGCAGGTTTTGCATAATCGCCCCGCACATGTCTCTGCAATGCACAGACATATCTTTATAAATCTGTGCTGCAATGACACGAGTCGAAGCTTGAAGCTTGTAATATAAAGACTGCATATATTTTGACAGTCAGTTTTTTAAGACATAAAATGCATCATTCTGTTCTGTTGAATTTCTTTTCATGACGAGGGAAATTCAAACAAAACAATAATTATAACTTTTTTATTTAAAAGGTTTTTGATTTATAAGGCCCATGTGGGCCCATGCACCGATCTTTTAAATATAATTAGAGGGGCCCAGGGCCCGTATTCTGTAACTCAGTGACTATCAAAAATGAAAGCAACTGACATATATGTAATATCCATTGAAGGTTTACTATGAAATAAAAAGTAACATTTCATAGCATACCTTCAATGGATATTACATATATGTCAGTGGCTTTCATTTTTGATAGTCACTGAGTTAGAGAATACGGGCCCAGGTCAGTATAAGTCCGTAATCCTGAATCCGTATCCTGTAAAACAATGCCAGTTAACTGTAAAACTAACTGAACTCTCAGCCCATCTTGCTCTGTCTTAAGCTTGAGTCTATGAGGCTGGAACCCGGAGCCAGTAAATTAAATAAAACAATTTCACATGTCAAAATTCGCGCCAAAGTAAAAAAAGTTTTTATTTTTTCTGTTTTCGTTCATCAGAAAATATTGTATTCATATTGTTTAATATTCAATAATAACAAGAAGTACTATTGCGTTTGTAATCTATTATGGATTTCAAAATCAAAAGAAAATCCAACAAAGCAGTTGTTACTGGCAGTCTTGTAGAAAATTATCCACACGATTTGCAAATGTTTAAAGTTCCCCCTACTGAAAATATATCATTGAACGAGTTTGAAACGCTTGCGTTAGATAGGCTTACAGTGTTACGATGTTTAGCCACAGCAACGACTTTAAAGGGTCTTAGACCCTATTCCGAAGAATGGACGGATTTTGTGCTTGGTGACTTAAAAACCCAAGGGTTAAAGTATTATACGAGACTGTGTGAGAAGTCTGGGTGCGGAACACAAGAAGCTGATTTACAAGCGAGACGTAAGGATCATATCTCCCATTTTATACTACGATTAGCATATTGTAGGACTGAGGAACTTCGCCGTTGGTATATTTCACGGGAGTTGGAACTGTTCAAAATGAGGTTTATGACAATGAAGAGCGATGCTGTGGATGCTTTCTTCAAACTAAACAGTCTTTGCTACACCAATATATCTGATGATGAGAAAAATGAGCTCATGAAGTATTTAAGAGAATCTACATTTCATCAAAGCACTCAAAATATAGAGACTTTTAAGTTTTATAAGGTAAAGTTTTTTGAAGTTCTAGATTTGGTCAAAGCGAGGAAAGTATACCTCAAAGGAGGATATGCCTATGTTCCTCATAAAGATTTCATATCAGTTCTTTCAGCACAATTTAGAACTCATCTACGGCAAAGCCTGGCTATTGCTTGTCAACATTTAGGGGAAATAGAGCAAGACGAGAGGCTCGTGTCTTTACTCAAGGGATTGCACCAGTCATACTCAGGCAATGATTTCATAAGTGATGCTAAGATTGTGATTCCAATTGAAAGTATTGATTCCCTATCTGTGAAATCATTCCCCCTGTGTATGCGACAACTGCATGAGCAGCTGCGTTCGGCCCACCATCTCAAACATGGTGGAAGACTTCAGTATGGACTTTTCTTAAAAGGAATAGGAGTAACATTGGAAGATTCATTGAGATTTTGGAGAGAGGAGTTCACCAAAATAATGGAATTGGACAAATTTGAGAAGCAATATGCTTATAACATCAGATACAATTATGGTAAAGAAGGAAGTAAGAAGAATTATGCTCCTTTCAACTGTTTGAAAATAATCAACAACAATGTGGGGCCAGGCGAGTGTCATGGTTGCCCATTCAGACACAGTGAATTTAACATTTTAAAAAATAAATTAAAAGGATATGGACTGGAAGGACAAGGTACTAAAATAAATATACCTATTATTAAATATTTTTAATTTCAAAATGAGTTTATTGTTCATTTTATATTACTTAACACTATTCTTATGTTTAATAATATTCTTAATTTACAGCTGTTAATGATATAGTAGATATGACTAAAAAGGGTCATTACCAGATTGCCTGCAGTAAATATTTTGATGCAGTCCACAGTACAGATCTTGGTTTGGGCATAAATCATCCTAATCAATTCTTTGAAGAAAGTCAAAAACTAATAAAAGGTGAAGTTAAAATAGAACCAAAAAAGGAACCTAAGCCAAGCAATAACATAAAGAAAGAGCAAGATAATTTAGAAGATATGGACTTTGATGAAATTACTGAGTGGAAGGAAGGTTAAACTTTTTCTTAAATAAAATAATTTCACCTAGTAAATACTTTTTCTCCTACTACTACTACTCTTTGAAATAATGAAAAACTTTATGAACATCATAAAGTTTTTCATTATTTCAAAAAATAAAAAACAATATGTACATTGGCTATTTTATAGCTGCATGTCAGCAATTTTCACTGGAGGACAATAATAAGGTTCTTGAAATGTGCTACCTTGATTGGGAGTTGTCATGTCTTGAAAGGGGTAGAGGGAGTCAAAATGAAACCCCCAACATAATTAATTTTTATATATATTAAAAACTAAAAAGGCCTCAGCTAGCCCCTCACCCTTTTAAAATCACTTAGGAAATTCTCGGCTTTGTCTCATCCTTGCAATATTACTCAGCAGTGAATTGCTTAATTTCCGGCCTGTGCAGTAATGTACTATTTTTAAATTTGCATATTATTTTCTTTTTACATACATAGCCCGTTTTGTCATACGACCACAGTATAAACCAAATATAAAAATTAACCCTACAACTGAAATTCCTACAACTAGAAAATATTTCTTAGATGGAGAAGATGATATTTCATTGTACACATCACCCAAATTCTCAATTACATTTACCTGTAAATAAAAAATGTTGCTATATCCAATATTATCTTTGTATATTTTTACATGCAGATAAGTGAATAGACTTTTTAGAAAAACTATTAAAGACATAATATACTTACAGATTCTACATATTTGTACATTTGGAGTCTAGTTGATAATTCCTTTTGACATTCTGGTTCTAACTTTCTATTGTTATCATTAAGAATGATTTTTAAACATTTCAAACCTAAAAAAGAAATTACTAATTATTATTATTGACCGAGCAAAGCGAAGGTCTCTGAGTCTACTTGAGTGAATTTGCACTTGTCCGTCCGTCCGTCTGTCTGTCAGAGCCTTATAACTTCTAAATTACTGAACGTAATTACTTCAAATTTGAATATTATGTATATAAACCGATGGCCTCCAGCCGAATATAGCTTAAAAAGTACTAAAAATCTTTATTTCAGGGGGGCTCTCATAGAAGCGAATATGAAGAAAAAATATTTTTATAGCGTTACATAGGGTTGCAGTAAGTATATCATTTCAAAGACGAAATTAGGAATAGAGTCCAAAAATATATATTTTTAAATTTTTCCCTTAAAATTCACAAAATGGGGGATTTTCAAAGTGGAGATTTTCTAACGTCCAAAGTTGACCTCAGAACTCTAAATTTACTGAAATGCTGAGCCTGAAACTTGATCAATTATTTGACTTATATCCTGTACTTGAACAACAAATACTAAAATTAGATAAATATTATATGGAAACGAAATTATTTAATTTTTAATTAGCCTTAGTATTTACAACAGAACTTCACAATGGTGTCTATAGATGGCGCCGCGAGGTCTCAGTTCGGGGCGAACCACTAGTATATTTTAAGTTTAATTAGAATTAAACATTATTTCATGGAATCAAGCCTCATAAATAAGAGATGGATGAATCCCAAAAAGGTTGAAGCACATAATTTCAAATTACAGTATTTAAGTTGTGTGGGAAGGTACACTGTAGTAGGTATCAAAAGTAGATTTAAAAATAATCTTACGTCTCCCGGCTCCATGTTCAAGGTCTTTACAGTATTTTAACAAGTCCAAAGCACAAGAACGTTCTAATAATGGGTCAGCATCGATATCCACCTCTGTTTCCTCAATTATTTGGACAACCTCACGTGCACACTCTGCAGAGACAATTTTGTGGTTCATCAGAGCATTTTTTAAACACTCTTCTACCTGTAATTTGTTAAAAACAATATTCACTTCTTACTCTAAAAAACTTTTATCAAATATGTCACAAGCAGATCCCATCATGCAGGTAAATAAAAGCTACATACATAATAATATAGCATGCTATAAAATTAAACTGATACTCATTAGTATATTTGCAGAACTGTGGTGTTAGATTCACTAAGATTGCTTACCTGACCATCTGAATTGGTGATAGAATCATTGGGTACTGCACATATTGTCAGTATTTCTGCTTTACATAACTTCCCCAATAAAGGATCTAGACGGTAATTCAAAGCTTGTTCTTTTAAAACCTGTGCCAATTCATTTTCACATGGTGGTTCCAACTTGGATTCTCTAAATTTATCCTTCAAGCAATATAAAACCTTGCCTTGCAGTTCTACATCTTGTGGCTCATTAGCTAAAAGAACATATGATGAATGATCAGCATAAATTGCCCTTGCCTTATCAATAATTGATGTATATTTGCCATGATGCAAATATCGGTACATTACTTACCAATTATATGGGAACAAAAGTTTTTGATATCCCCTTTGCAGATATTTTGTAAATTATTATTAAATCTATAGTCCAAGTTTTGTTCTATCATTCTATTAACAACAACAAATTTACAATTGTTGTCAAAATCTGTTTCGTGCCGGTGTGCCTAAAGATAGAAACAGTACTTATAAGAAAAGAATCAATGAGAAAATATCAAAATCCGATGACAATGGTTATTTACCTTCAAACAGTCCAATATAACAGTTTGTTCAGTATTGTGACAATACAAATCTATCATATCATTGCATGTTGTTACCAAATGATAATCAATACCATTATCTGAAAATTCCTGTTTCCTTACAACAAATATAGCTTTTTTGCAACCATCACTCAATTTTCCTTTTGCTGTTTGAAGGCATTCTAATGCGGCTGATTCACCATGGGAGACAGTAGGACAGAATTCTAGTAAATCTTTTTTGCAAGCCTCTTTAAGGTCTGGGTCTAAATCTATGTTTTCTTTTTGCTGAAAAAGTTGACTTCTTAGCTGCTGGCGACATTCTTTATAAATTGTGTGTTTTTTCCTTGTTATAGTATCGTTTCTTATAATTTCACTTAAACATATTACTACTTGAACTTTTGTTTGTGCTTTTGGACAAAATCTAACAACATAGGACTTGCATGCATTTTTGAATTTTCTTGTAAACCTATAATTTTTCAGTGCTATTAATTGTTCATGTTCAACAGCAGCTCGACACTTTATGTTAGCTTTTACTATTGCATCATTTTTGTGTCTTATTAAGCATTCAAGTATATCGTCTTCATCTTTTTTGCTATTTAATTCTGATGAGCATAATTTTTCGATAGGCACTCTACAGTTAGTGCTAATAACAGCATTGAGCTCTATATGACCACTTTGAGTTTCAGTAAAATTTGTTACCACATCTTTACATTTTGTAGAGAGCTTTTTTATATTACTTTGCAAACAAAGGATTTCTTCACCTTTACCAGTATTTTCAAAGCAAAGATTTGCTAAATCATCTATACAAGAGTCAGCTATTTCAGGCAGTAAATCAACACTTACAGCTCTTTGTCTCATCACCCTCTTTATTTGTTGTTCACAACCAGGTTTTAGTACACCTTTAAGTTCTGAATTATAAGCATAATTATATAAACATGGTAATATTAAAGGGTCATGTTCATTTGTATCTGCCCATTGAAGTTTTGCTTTGCACTGAGTGACAGCATCATACTTGCATGCTCTATATAGTTGGGGATCTAGTTTGAAATCCCTGGATATTAAATATTGTATTTGTAATAAGGCATTTTCACAATCATTAGTCATGAGAACAGTTCCAAGTTTTTCCATTAGACATGACATAACTCTTCCATTACCACCATTAACTTCTCTACAAGCTGTGTCCACAACAGGTTTGCAAGCTTTTCTTAAAACAGGATCTACCCTCCAATCTTCTCCTGGGTCTGCCTCTTGCACTAGAATTTCTAAGGATCTTTGGCAAGGTAAGCTGATTCTTTTGTCTTTACGCTTCCTTGGTCTAGCATGTTCCATCAAACAATGTATAGTTTTATCACCTGTTGAAATGCCTCTACAGAGTGATAGAATATCATTGGCACAGTTTTGCATTAATTCTGGAGATAACCTATAATCATCCATCAACATCTTTCTGTGATCTATCATTTCTGCAATACATTCAGGAGAAATTTTTGCAGTATCATTTCGAGCAACATTTTCTAAACACAGCAATATTTGTGCAAGGCGAACATCCTTGTCTTCAACAACACCTTTACGACAATGATATTTACGAATGTCTTCTTTACAAGATTTCACTAGACCTTTGCTCATTTTATAGTTCATTACCATGTTTCTTTGAACATAAAAAAGTTGGTCTTGGCACCGTTTTGTCATTGCTACAACAAAAAAATATTTGGTTACATTTGCTTGCTAGAGTTACTTTATACAAAGCTTTTCCATTGAAAAAAATTGTATTATACTAAAACTGACTCACTTAGTAATCATGTAAGTAGCATTATTTAAGTAATTGAATATTTATTTTGGGATTAATAAACAATTAATTTTTGTATGTATACACACACAAAAATATAAAAGTAAATTCATACTAAAATAAATGTGAAAGTGTGTCTGTCTGTCTGCTACGCTTTCATGGCCCATCTATTCGACTGATTTTGATGTTTGGTATAGCGGTAGATTAAATCCTGGGAAAGGATATTATGCTACTTTTTATCCCAGAAAATTAAGGAGTTCCCCTGAGAATTTAAAAAACTTAATCCACGCCATCAAAGTCACAGGCATCATCTAGTTCTATTATAAAAATACAAAAGTGTGTATGTCTGTTTCCTTTGCACTGATTACCTTCCTATACAATTTTGAAAAAAATCAGTACAGAGATACCATATATCCCACTGATAGTCATAGTCATCTTCACTTACCATCAGGTGAGATCGCAGTCAAGGGCTAACTTGTAGTGGTTAAAAAAAAAGGCTTTTAATACAAAAGAAGCCACAGTATTTAAAAAAAATAACAGTTATGAGCGTCATCTAGTCCACAATAAAATGCAAGTACAGTAAAATTATATAACTGAATAACTTCAAAGTAATTTAAGTTAATTATCATCTCCTTTGATGTACACAGTATATAATAAAAACTCACATCCTTTTATGATAATAATATATAATGCTTTAGAGTAATTCTCTTGTTTTTAAATTGATAAGTTATTCCTGATAACACATAAATAATCTTTACACGGAAAACCCTTCAAAAATGAATTATAGATTTCTGTGTTTTACTTTATAGGTAAATACATTTAATAAAAATAATCAAATTTACCATTTTCATTCTTGTGTCGTACGAGGCACTTGTACATAAAGAGCGAGTCAGGGACTTCATCAGGACAAAATGTCTTCTGATCTTTGTTACATGCAGCAAACACAATTTTGTCTATCTGCAGGGAGCTGTACTTCATTTCCTTTAGTGACACAATTTCTGACTGGCATTCTGGATGCAGAGACTCCTCGAAGCTTTGCAGACATTTCAAAGTGAGTGTCTGTGATAAAGCTTTAGGATCAGCAGGTATCCTACCACAGCTGTGAACTTCAATATCATCAAGACAATTTTTCAAAAAATTGCCAGTTATCTGCCAATCGTTAAATATTAGTGACTCAATTTTATTTATTATCCTCCAACAATACTTGTTTTTCAAGCTAGATTTGCTTTTTAAAACACAGTCTATTGTATTAAAGTTTCCACCCAGACACTCCAAAACAATGAGCTCATCCTGACATGGATCTTTTAGCTTATTCTCTAAAAATGTACTGTCCAACAAGTCTGTCTGATGTGACCAAATTTTGTGTTGACACGTAAAAGGTATTTGTGTTTTGTTGTTATGCGTTGTGTTCAATGCACACGATAAGAGAGCGAGATCTTCGTTTAACTGCAAACATTGTTTTTCGAATATTGAACAACCACTTAGTTCAACTTTAAATCTCTCTTTAGCCGGATAACTGTCTATTTTTTGAAGTCCTTCGACGTTTATTATAATAATGAAAGTGAAAAATGTTTGTGACAATATATTTATCATTTTGATACAGCCGGATAACTATAGTTTATTGTTTACTAATAAATAATACAAGTGATTTAGAAACCCCGGAATATATATGTAATTGCAACATTTATTTAGCTTCTCGTAACTAGTTCTCTATTCTACTATACTCTACTGAAACTACAGGAACTCGGGTATTTTATTAATTTGGTTAGTCTTTTTACTTTGTTTCCAAAAAAAAAGGCCAATTTGCCCATTCAACACCGCCATTCAAGAGATTCAAGATTTCGTTTCTGACAAAATACAAATTTTGACATTGACAGTAGTGATCGATTTATTGTTATTAACTGGTTTTACGGCTCTGGGTTCCAGCCCTTCGGAGCCTGTAGTGTACGAGAGTACGATGTTCTGGTCCGACCACAGATTTATAAAGTATGTCTGTGGGTCCAACCCACGAAGGCTTAATAGGCCTAATACACTGCACTTTTCACAGGGACCCTTAGACTAAAATCAGTGTAGTGTAATAAGAATTAAGGATCAAGGGTCCCAAAATTGGTCCTTATTGCTGTGTAATAAGCGACGCGACGGCCTGACTAACGCCCACGCTCAACCTATCATAGGGCTCTGTGAAAAGTGCAGTGTAATAGGCCTATAAAGTAAATGGAGTCCGCACACTAAATATCCCTATATAGCACAGACATAATAAAGAAAATCAGACTTAACAATTTCACACCTACATAGACAAGTGTATGAGAATTTGTGTCCTTTTCCCTCCAAGCAAAAATGTCTATGTTCCTATCTTTTTTTTATTTGTTGCAACACAGTGAAACACCAACGCACACATTGACAAAAATTCAATGCGTGGCAGTCCGATAAGACATCTAGGAGACATAATATGGCGTTTGTTTACATTGTGTTGTCATAAATTGTTTGTAAAATTTAGAGGTTTAGTAGCCAATATTTATTGAAATAAAATGGTAAAGTGTTGTGTCTCCCTGTGTTACAACGCTTCGTACAGGAAAACCCCAGAAATAACGTTCCATCGGTAAGTAAATTTCATGATATCATGTAGCTTTGCGTTTTTTTCGTTTATCGCATCATATCAAGGTTAAGATATCTAATATTTATAGTTGTTAAGACGAAACATGTAGCCATGCTAATATTATAGCTGTAATGTTATGGTTTTCTGTAGAAAATAGACATGTTTTATGTTGAATAATCTTTTGTTGACATTTGACGACTTGACGACTCTTTTATTATAAGTGTATGACTTTCTTTTAATTTCAGGTTTCCAAAGGATGAATACCTGAGAAACCTAATGGATGAAAAATATTAATAGAAAAGACTGACAGCCCAATTCATCAAGACGTGTTATATGCTCCTAGCATATTACAGCTGATTTAATAGAACGTAGTGTGTTCCGTTCTATTCTATCTCCTGGTGACATACCGACCATTTTCAAATAAAAGTTAGCCGAGGTAAGTAGGTTAGGTAGGTAGCGTCGTTACTAGCTACGGCCGAAGCCTCCCACCAGGACATACCAGGGAAAATTCAGAAATTATAAATTCCCAAATTGACCCTAGCTGGTTCAACTTTTACTCCACCAAATGTAAGTTTTTTTTGTCAGAGTTCCGTTGTCCAAATAAGAACCCTTATAGTTTTTCCATGTCCAAAGACAGCTGAGGTAAGAACAAAGTAGATACAAATTTACTTACCTGATTTTTCATTTAGCGGATGAATACAAGTAGGTACGGTATTTCTTTCCCTTACAAGTATTTCTCCAACAGTTGATTTTAAATCGACATGCCCATGATTCAGTTTCCAAACTCTTTAATGATAAGCATGTGGTTTAAGGTTTATTTAGTTGCCTAGATTGATTTATATGTTTGTTTATAAATATTTTTTTTGTTTCTCACTCAGAGGGGTAGAGAGATGAAATTGAACAGTCAGCTTCTACTTATAATATTGCCAAACTCATTTTAGGCTGTAGCGATGATAAGCTTGTGATTAAGACACCCGATCTCCGGGATGGTGTGTCGTATTCGAAAATTACAGTGTCTATTCAAGTGGTTTTTGGTCCCTTCATTGCAGTTATTGTGTATCATTTTAACCATAGAGGTAGTATAAGGTAAAGAGTACTACTATCGCACCGCACTCCTTGTGCGCGGCGTAGGCAAGTGAACTATAGCTACTAATATTCATAGACATGTAAAAAATAGGGATTGGCAATAGTGCGCTGCAAGTGCGAAGTCGATAAAATACATCTGAACGGTACGGTACCTATTGTTTGTGTTTGTTTGTACCCTATCATACTAATATTGTTAATGTGAAAGTGTGTTTGTTTGTTGGTCTGTTCAATCACGCCTCAATAGAGCAACGCAAGACATGATTTTTTGAATGGGTATAGTTGAGGACGTGGAGAGTGATATTTATCTCGGAAAATTAAAGAGGTTCCGTGGGAATTAAAAAAAACTTATTCCACGCGGATTAAGCCGATATGTTTTTTAATGATCGGTCGTATATCCATACTAATATTATAAATGCGAAAGTGTGTCTTTCTGTCTGTCCGTTTGTCTGAAGCCCGCGACTTCGTTCGCGTGGATTGTTGTTTTATTCCGGCGGGAACTCTTCAATTTTCCGGGATAAAAAGTAGCCTATGTCCTTCCCCGGTATGTAACCTATCTCGATATCAAATTTAATCAAAATCGCTTAAGTAGTTAGGCGTAACTGGCAGACAGACACACATTCGCATTTATAATATTAGTATGGATTGATATATATCCGATGTATATCGAATGCATAAAATATGTAAGAAAAGGTGCAAACCTGTGTTTTAATGTGCTATTATAAAATAAAAGTATAAGTTTGATTCTTTGATTCTTTTACTATAAAAGTATCGAAAATAAATTCTTTGAATTTAATAAACATTCTTTCATAACATACGTTAATATTTATCTTTAGTTTCTGTCCATAATTATGTTACAAAATAATTAGGCGCTGGCCTTTTTAATTTTGATAACAGACACCTTTTTTGTGATCTCAGGGAACCCTAAATATCGGTTTTGAACGAAATCGGCCCAATAACAAAGAATTTCAATATGGCGCTGGCCTTTTTTAATTTTGGTAGGTAACAGTTCCCTCTTTTAAGATCTCAGGGAACCCCAAATATCGATTTTGAACGAAATCGGCCTAATAACAAAAAATTTGAATATGGCGCTGTCTTTGTACATTTTCCTCTTTTGTGATCTCAGGGAACCCCAAAATATATCGATTTTGAAGAAAATTTTCCCAACTAACAAAGAATTTCAATCTGGCGCTGACTTTTCAGATTTATGATCTCATGGAACCCTAAATCGAATATGAATCGTAATTTGAACGAAATCGGATCAACAATAACGAATTTAAAAACCTATGGCGCTAACTTTTTTTAAATTTTGTTATCAATTTTCTCTGTTCTGATCCCAGGGAACGCCGATATCTGTGACGGCCCCCGAGTCGAATGTATCACATCACTATTCGATTCGGTGAACAGTCGGCTATCGTAGCGGGGTTGCGGGGCGGTGCTGGCGGTATTATGTTACCTTGCGTCCCACGTCTGTATCACCCCCGCGACACGTATTTCTATTTTACATGAAAGTTTAAAAAATACGACTAACCGGTGAAATGTGATGTTGGAATTATGTTTATTATGATAACGAGAATCATGTTTGCATGTTTCTATGACACATTTAACCATTTTTTCCAGTTTAAAAACGGAATTTCGGTCCCGAGCTCGCGATGGGCGCTCTCAGCGCTAACGTTCCTTTGACTAAAGGGCTTGCTGACGGAACGATGCTATGATCCTACCGGTGCCTACTGTTCTTGCTTAGAAGCACGCACTCTATAGGCTATACTACCTCTGTGATTTTAACTAATTACTATTTTTGACTGCCTCGTTGGTCTAGTGGTTAGCATAGTCGACTGCGGATCACGAGGTCCTGGGTTCAATTCCCGGTCGGGCATAAAAGTTAGGTATTGGGTTTTTCAATTAAGAAATTCTCAGTGCCAACCCGGAGTTTCATACAAAATTTCACCCCCTATTTCACCCCCGTAGGAGTGGAATTTTGAAAAATCTTTAATAAGTGAGCGCCTACGTCACAAAAAGAACCTACTGTCAAAATTTCAAGTTGCTAACCCCAGTGGTTTAGGCTGTGCGTTGATCCCTTAACGATTTAGTATAGGTACTTTCTGAAATAAACACCTCCATATATTTTTTCTCCGAAAAATTATGGAGAGTTCTTCTTTAAAAACAAATTTTGAAATGGAACCGCACCCGCCCGCGTAGACCGCGCGGCCCACTGTCTACTTACTTGCTCTCCTTCTATCCTAGTGTTTACTGCCTACATGTTCTGAAGTAAACAACCCACTGCTATGCTAGCGAGCATAGTGGAAGCGCCAGAGTGCCACGCGTCCGATAGACGTGAAAAAAATTCTCATAAGAAAACAAAACAGAGACCCCTTAAATATCTAAAAGGGCCTTTTAATGTAAATAAACTTTCCAGACATGCATACAGTGTAAGAGACCGTTGAAGTAAAAACACAAAGAAACCTTCCTTAGTTGATTAATATCAATATCATACCACTGACGATCGGGTACCTTTGGGTGCCATTGAACTTCGCCATCTTGGCTTTCCTAACAACAAACCGACAATTCTTCCATACAGAACAAATGAATTCATGATATGCGCTCAAGCGCATATCATGAATTCAACTCGGTACGACTATTTTTATTTATTTAATAATTAAGAAAGGTGGAGCTGGTAAAAATAATACTTGAGCAATTAAATACGCGACGTGAGCAGTTTTTTACGACTGTAAGCAGTTCCGTATATTGCATATGTTATAAGATATGACCGTTCAAAGATACAATTAATTTTATTTTTTTCTAATTTATTTTTTAATTTTTAACTTAAAAATTAAGGGTGAGCAAATCTTTATAAATAATGCTATTATTTTGCAGGCTTGGGTAGGGTAGGTAAATGATACCTCTAGAAATCCTTTGATAATCTCACCGACGCCATGATGACATGGCGCGTTAACGGGTTACTATTAGAAAAAAAAAGGATAGATAAATAATTTTATTTTCTTTTTGGAATTAATAATACATAACGAAATTAATGCAATTATGCTACGGTGACTTAAGCTTGTTAAAATTAACAATAAAATACAAGTGTTTCAACTAAGTTTTGAGAAACAAAATTTTTGTTTAAAAATATTTTTTAAGCTGGCAATATGAAAGAACGGGACACACGGCCTCCGTTGTCGCTATTACTCTCGGCGCGGATTTGCCTCAGTGTAAGACGCAACAGATAATATACTTTAAGGCCTTGTAATTTGGTTCATTTTCGTAAATATAAATTTTCGGAGTACTCGGTCCTGTTTAATATATAATACGTCCATGGGTTATAATCAAAGAGACGAAGATGGTTGATGACGAAAGACATACGAGTGACCATAGAGCAAGAATAAAGCATAGAGAAGGCATTGTAATAATAATACCACAAGTGAGCGAAATGAGTATATACGCTAATGCCAAGGAGTGACAGAGCGCGAAAATCTTTTTTCTTGTCCTGCTCAGCGTATTACTTTTTTTTGTTGGACCTATAAGCTAATGGAGGTCAAACAATCCTGTGCCGTTTTTGTTATTTGCCCATATTCGTACGAAATCGGAATTGGACAGTGGTAACAGTGCTCGTAGCTTACGAAAAAAGTGGTTTTACTTATAGACAATTCTGTATTGCTGTGTATTAGGCTGCAAAGCCAAACTGAACGTTAATACGAAAACATAACCTAATACGTAAGTTTACAATTTTGACCTTATTTTGACCTGATTGTTAAAGATAAAAACAGGTTATATTTGTAAAGACTTGCATGAATGCTACAAAGTATAGAAATAACTAAAAAAAAGACGTGTGGCACTCGGAGACTGCCGCGGTAAATAAATACTTAATTACCATTATGAAAATATTGCATCAAGACTATCGCTATCGCATACTTATACGCTGACGCCTGTTCTATATCTCTTCTCTTTCTACGCGAGTCACGAATGATTGTAATGACAACACATATTTTTATGTCAAGTCAATGAGTCAACTGTCAAATGCCAAAAATCAATAGAATATATTATTTGCCTTGTCAGTTGTGTGCACCGACCAGAAAAAAAAGTGTGGTTGTCAATTGTCATGTCAATGTTATTTTGCAATCAATTTTATTTTAGGCAAGCGAAGTTCTTTTTTACCGTAGTTTAATAATAATCTGATTAATACGTTGTGTCTAAATAAATCCTACACAAAGCATGGAAGGCTTTATCGAAGTTAATGAAATATCGAATTTTTATTCATATTTAAAGAGCGTAAGTACACCTGTATCTGTTTACAACTTTTATGGTATGATGCGGCTGATGTTTCCATGTCCGTTTATCTGTATGTATGTTGAAAAGAATTTTAAATATATTTGCTTTTAATACAACACAATACTGTAATAAGGTTAATAAAATGCTGTTCGATTTTTACCAACTACTGTACTTACATCTTTCAAAAAGGTAGTACCAGTGATCACAGTTTCAACAAATGTGGTTAAATCAGTAGGCACATGCAGTAAAAAGTATTTACAACATTCAATAGTTATAGCATACCTACAAGCATTATAGTCATACATACATATTATATGATTTCTGTGTTGTGAAATTTATCAAGATCAACATAATTATCTCTAATGTAAATAAATTACTGCCTGCAATTTCAACTTGGATTCACTCAGATCCAATATGATGGATTGTTGTTTGTGAATTCAAAAATATGAGTTGTTTTGGCAGTGCAGTATGTCAAGACAAAGGCCCGTGATGACTAAATATAAAATATAAAATCAGAAAGTAGCAATATAATAAATCCTAGTAAGTATTATAGTGTAAGTGTATAAACATGACCCTATCCCAGATTGTACATTTCAGATTGAATGGAGGGATCCCTGGCTAATAGCACTTCTGTCCTTTCACGTTCTTGTCACTTTCACTTGTTTCTCAACTAGAAACTATGGGAATTTTCAAATTATTCTATTCATAACACTGTGTAAGTATGATTCCGCTTTAATTTTTAATTAAATAGATGCCTTCTTAATATCTTTTTGCACGATATAGTTTTAGTTTGTTCTAAAGCTATGAAAAGAAGATTGTTCTGGCAGCTGATATGTCTCATCAAATGTGTGTGTGTTTGTTATTTATGCATTCACACATTATTCATTCAACTGGTTTGAAACTTTGTACAATTGCTGTGGGTACTTGCAGCAAGGTAGTACATAGAGTGACGAGGATATCATATTACAAATTAACATCACCTTGTTTGTAATAAAAAGAACTGTATAAAATCATCAGGCTTTGATTTTATCATGGTTGTATTTATAGCTTTTTAAAATATTTCAGAACAAAACAAAATAATAGTTTTAATCAATTACTTATTTATTTGAAATAAGTAATTGATTAAAACAATAACCTACCAAAAAAGATCTATAACATAGATATTTTAGAATAAATACACCATCCAATTAATGATTGTTCATGGCTATGGTACCTAAGATGCTATTGCCTCTCTAAATTGCCAGGCTAAGCCATTGGGATAAATAAGCACCAGCTCTTGGGTCACCAGTAGTGTGTACTAACTTTTGGGAAACAACTTTTTTTTTATTCATTATTATATGCTTACGCTTGACCACAATCACACCTGATGGGAAGTGATGATGTGGCCTAAGATGGAACGAGCTTGCCTAGAAGATGCCTATTCACTCTTGATTCAATTGCTTTTATCACTTATGTGCAATCTTTGTGTCAGTCTCGGTAGTGATTTGTCCTTTACTTGGTGGAGGTTGAGGTGATACTATGCTAAATTTTAGAATTTTATTTTAGCTGCTATGTCCCATGAGTTGACCCTAAGGGACCCTAAATAGAGGATGTAAGAAATCACATCAGGTTCACAGCTAGATAAATTAATATGCTTAATTATGAAAATTTGTTAAATGATAAATATTTGGAATGAACAAAAAATTTTGTAATGTATTGTAGGTAGGTACCTAAGTAGTTTGTTGTCCAGTTTAAAATTTAAAAGAGATGTTTAGTACATTGCTACATCAATATTTATAATGATCTTGACCTTTGGACTCACACCTATGCTACAGTTTGGTACTTAATATTATGTATATTTTTACCTATGTTTGTTAATACTTATTCATTTTTATTAAATACTAGCTGATGCCCGCGACTTCTTCCGCGTGGTTTAAGTATTTTGATTCATGCGGGAACTCCTTACTTTTCCGGGATAAATAGTAGCCTATGTTATTCTCCAGGTCCTCAACTAACTAAATGCGTCGATAAAAATCACGTCGATCCGTTGCTCCGTTGCGGCGTGATTGAAGGTTAAACCAACAAACAAACACACTTTTACTTTTCACATTAGTATGATAAGTAAATAATATTCGCGTTTGAACCCTCGTAATTTTAAGATAACGTAATAGATTATCAGTATCACTATCATGTTTTATGAGCTATTGGACGTCAACAAGTGTATAATATATATAATAAACTGTATAATGTATATAAATAAACTGTAGTCTGTACCTGTAGGTACAGACTACAGTTTATTTACATTAATGCATCATAAATTTTCTACTATGGGTATTATAATGACCAGATAGATGAAGCCCGCGACTTCGTCCGCGTAGATTAAGTTTTTTGATGCCTAGGGTAAATTCCTTTATTTTGATAAAAAACCTATGCCCTTCGCCGGGATGTAACCTACCCCTATACCAAATTTCATCAAAATCGGTTGAAAAGATGGACCTTTATAGGGTAGCTGATAGACAGACAGACACACTTTCGCATCCATACTAATATTATAAAAAATTAATCCACGCGAATGAAGTCGCGGGCATCATCTAGTTTATAATAGCAGTAGGTATAGGTACGACTCTACCAACCGTGCCTTATTAGAATGTAATTATTTAATTAATGGATGGGTCATTGACATGCACTTAAAATCATACTAATATTATGAATGCGAAAGTGTTTTTGTTTGTTGGTTTGTCCTTCAGTCACGCCGCAAAGGAGCAACGGATCGACGTGATTTTTGGCATGGGTACAGTTAAGGACATGGAGAGTTACATAGGCTACTTTTTATCCCGGAAAATTAAGGGGAAATTCTCACGGGAATCAAAAAAACTTAAACCACGCGGACGAAGTCACGGGTAACAGCTAGTATCGAATATTTGTAGTACCTAATGGATTCTTTAGTGGTCTACTAGCTAACTATGCCAAGAACTATTGACGTCAAAATCAGCGATACTTTTTAAAATGCGTAGGTACTTGCATAGGTAGGTATCTAATTTTTATATGTATAGATCAAGCCAGAAACAGATTAATATACCCTAGTGTAGATTTTACCAATCTTTTCTTTTGTTCACCTAAGTACTACGTATATTGAAAGAAGAGCAGTGGTAGCACGTGGTAGTGATATCTAGAGTTGCCTTTTGCGGTAATCTGCCAAGCATACTTATGTAATAAATTTGGAAGACAACCAACCGGTTTAACGTGCCTTTGACTGGGCCGCAACAGCTGTTCTGATTTCTGTCTGATTTGCGAATCGATCGAGAGTTGAGACCAAACTAATGAGCTCATGACACGTTACACGTTCCGCTTTAGTACGTCTAGCCTTAATAATATTATAAATGCGAAAGTTTGGATGTATGGATGGATTTTGTTACTCAATCACGCCCCAACGGCTGAACGGATCTGGATGAAATTTGGCACGGAGATAGATTACTTATCTGGAATAACACATAGGCTATTTTTTATCCCGGAAAATTAAAGAGTTCCCGCGGGAACCGAAAAACCTCAATCCACGCGGACGAAGTCGCGGCCATTTGCTAGTATGATAAAGACGAAAGCCATTTCCATCCATTTGGAGGGCATCAATTCTTAATCTAATTTGGCTTTGGACGAGGCTATCCTGAGTTACGTAATTGTATGAGTTGGTACCTATTCAACTCAGAATAAAACCACATTCTAGGTATATTTTCATGTTTATTGTTACATAATCATTATGTGAAGTATAAAGTTTCGCGATAATTAAGGTCTTGAATTTTATCATGCAATCGCGAGCAATTATTAATATATTAATCACTTTGTCTGAATTTGCCAGACTTCGAATGATCAATGAATATTTAAGTTGCGACTGCCCGCAGCCTTAAATTCGTGGTAGGTAATTTTAAAAAAACTCGGTGTGAGTGCCGAGTGTCTGATTTTGTGGCATGTCTGAAAAGGCACTAACATCTCGACATCCTTCAATATTATACTTTAAAAGCACAATACATTATATAGGTACATAAGTACTTAAAGCCAAATATTATTATGCTGAGCACTCATAATAAAGCGTCATTCCGTTCCAAAACAAATCATAACAAGTTGCTATTTCAGAAAAAGCGGCAAAAAACAGCGGAATGCCATCAAAAATACGCGATCAGAGTCAATGAAACGAACGACGACGATTAAAAACTTTGCTGGCTGGGCAAAGCGTATTTTTGGCTTACAAGATTTATGCTGGTTCAATGGGGTTTAAAGCTTCGCTTCTCTTGCTTGCCCGAAGAAATCTGTAAATTAGTATTAACCCAGACTTCGTCAAGACTCAAGAAGACTCGTGAAATGAGTAGGTAACTCATTTCACAAGTCCTTTTAGAAACACACACACCCAACTCTAAACACCTCAATGGGTTTATAAATCCTCTATGTCCGAGCCCCGACGTGAGAGAACCATACTTCATTGTGCATTACTTGGTGATACTCGCCATCTATTGTCGAGGTATTTGAAAGTAACAAGTAGCTAATGCCAAAGATCGCGAAAAGGTTCTGTTTTCTACTTAATACGCGGTTATTATTATTATTAAAAACCCTCGCACGTTACGTTTCAGTTGAAAGGCGGGCGCACGAAAAGATTACACTCACCATTTATTATCATTCAGTTTTTTTCTCTTTTCAGTGCTGCTGGTATATTTCTCGGAGAGCATAAACGAAGTGGCCGCGCGGAACTGGACCTTATTCTCGAGACAGCAGTACTTCGATAGCAAGGGCTTATTCATATCAGTTGTGTTCTGCATACCAATACTATTGAACTGCATGATAATGGTGGTAAGTTTGCTTTCTTTAATTTTATAATAGTTGATTATTGAGCGTTTGCTATCTCTTCTGATTATGAGTCACATTGCAATTTAAGATGGTAACGCGCTAAACTATGTGACGTTTTTATGGTGCAAAAATATATTTTCTCTATTGAAATTATCCACGGAAATGGTGGCACGATTGGGAAGGGCACGTCATGAATTCACCGACTATCGGTGATTAGTATGCGTTAAGCCATGCATTTCGTTTCCCACTGACAATCGGATCGGTCACCCATTGTTTGACGTGGCTCACGGGGTACGCCCTATGTTAAATCCAAACCAAAGCTGAAATGAATCAATTAATAAACCCCGAATAAACCCAGTCAGGAATCAAACCCGATACATGACGCCTCAGTCACACCGCTGAGCCATAGAGATAGTAGTCCTATCACGCCATATTACGTTACGATGATAGGTAAGCGTATCATTATCAGTATAATGCTAGCCGTTTGGTTTTGATTGTTGTTCATCCGTCTGCCGTCGCAGTTTACGATCAAAATAATATATTAATTTTATTCAGATAGTATCAACTTTTTGCTCGTCCGAGTAGTTTTTACTCAAGTCATTAATTCAGTAACCATTCTATATTTAAATTCCCACAAAATAATGTGTTTTAGGTAGATTTCATTTTAATTTATGTTTATTGTTTTGTTATGATCTTAGGTAACTATGTATAATAATTTATCATAATAATATTAATAGTAACTAGATTTTTTATACTTTAACAAAATCAGTGCAAAAAAGGCTTAGCGCGTCCGAATTTGCCACATCCTAAGGAAAACTGCTTCTTATTATTATTTGTATAAGGAATAAATTGTTGAAAACCTAAATCTGTATTATTTTATCTTCTGATAGTCTTGTAAACGTTGTTACTCGTTTCACGCCACGTCTCGGCAACCTTACCATCGATGGTAACAGTAAAGAACGTATCTCCTTAACCTATGGAAATATGCTTCAACATAATCTATGAAAACAATAGCTATAATAAAAAAAGTTCAATTAATTAGACATTAGTCTGGTCCCATTTTTGCTATTTTTGGTGGACTTTTTCACATAGCAACTAAGTTGATAAGCATGTGGAATAAAACTTGAAAAATAAATAAAGGTAATTAAATATGTATGTAATTCTATACGAGCACCCATTCAAAAATTATAAATTACCTAAGTATACCCATTACAGTTAATCAGCTTCAATTTTAATCGCAAAACAACAACATTCATAAAAACAAACTGATGCTGACTAAGCCGCGGTATCGCGATTTAAATGCTATTTTTGTACACAATGAGAGACATGACAAATTAAGAGGTTGGCGGAATTTTATTAGTAACAGGTATCACGTTTTGAGCTTTAAAAAACCAGCCAATAAACCATCTACCGGTTGTGTTTGTAGCTATGTCCTTTAACACCATTGGTTGCCTGGAAGAGATCGCTGTGTAGCGTTAAGGCCGCCAAATTGTATACTTACTTTGTTTTTAGCTAAGTTTACTATTGTTTATTTTCCTTTGTGGTGTACAATAAAAGTATATTCATTCATTAATTCATTCATTCATTCAAATCTCTGTCGGGCTACGCGCAGAGCAGGATTCCGTAGTTCACAAAAAAAAACGATAATTTTAGATGGTTCATGAACTTAGAGGCTTCTCTTTCTGCGTCTTATTTCCCATTACTGAGGGTCGTTTACCTCTCCCATCAACAATCCGTTGAAAGATATCTTTCTTTGCGATCAGTTCTTCGCGACATGCAGGGTTTCGTTATTGAGAAAGGTGTGGATTCGATCAGACCAAAGTATCTACTTCCTCGAGCTCGCTTTCCATCCGCTTTGCCAGTATTAACATGTATTTTATGTCAAGGTTGTAATGTGGTTGACACTTGAGACAGTGTGGCTGAAATAGTCAAGGATGCTCTGGCAAAAAATCTAGCTGAAAAATCTCTTAAGGATATTTTTTCTGATAGATCCCTGAATGGCCCTTTTTTATTATTATTGTAAGATAGGCTTGCGCTTAACGACACTCATGCTTAGTGCAAAGCAAAGATGAGGTCTACGTTGGAGCGCGCTTGCCTAGAAGATGCCTATTCACTCTAGCTTTGAAGGTAGGTACCTAAGTTATACGTGGCAGGAAACATGTGCGCTGGGAGGACGTTCCACACCCTAGCGGTTCGGATCAGAAATGTCGAGCAAAAACTTTTCGTGTGAGCAGATTGGACGTCAACCGCATAATAATAGAATGGCTTTTCTATAAGAACTTAAAGAAGTCTTACAGTATTTTAAATGATGCGTAATTATTCCAGGGTTCGTGGTTATACCAGTCAACGCAACTGATGACAAACCTGAAGAAGGCGCAACTCCGACAACGCCTGAAAGAAAGAAACATACAAAGAGAACAACAAAACCTGAAGGCAGAGTAAGAAACCACAGAGTCAATTACATCACATGAACTCACGACATTCTATGGACTTCGGATGCGACTATTTTCATCTCTTCTAATTATACATTAATTACTCTGTCTGCTAAAGATAATAATTAACATTGCTAGGGCCTGGTCAGACGAAACGCGTGACGGTAACGTGTCCAATGCGACTCATAAAACTTGTCACAGAAGAACCTATGAAGGAGTTCACACCATAAGCCCTTTTGCACATTATAAGAAAATGTCTTGTGTATTATGAGTAATGTCTTATTAAAAATTCATTCGCAATGTTTCTTATATGATACCATACATATAACAAGATTTTTTTTGTCGGACAAGCAAAATGTAAGACGTTACTCATAGTACACAAGACATTTTCTCATAAGGTCTTGTCTTATGATTTCTCGTAATGAGCCGTGTTTCTTTTGAGTTAAACTGCTATAGTAACGCGAACGTGACTTCGGTATTTAAAATAGCTGCCAAATGAAACAGCTCTTAGATCGCCATATTTTATAAAGGTTTTATAGATTACCAAGTATAAAGTGCTATTTACTTAATTCTAACTTGATTTTAATTTTGGCACACTATACAACATCGCAACCGTCGCGCGATTTTTCTGTTGAAGTCTTTATTCTCACGTGTGACGTAATTTTAGCAGTGATTATACTGCACTTAATACCTAATTGCTTGCTGATTAGTTAGTAGTTTTAGTTCAGCACCCGACAATGTTGTATTTTTAAAATAACGGGCTGGCCACACCACATTCGGCGAAAGTATACAGAGCCACATATAAATACTTGTTCCAATATATTTTGACGTTTCTATGAAAACCCACAAAAGATAAACTACCACAACAAAAAAACTAGCCTGACAGCGCTTGTCAAATGACAAAGTGACAAATCGTCAGCAAATAGATACTAAACTTGTGCACGTTCGCCAAATGCATTGGTTCTTAAACTAGTCGCACTATAGTTCGAACTTGATGCGTTTATTTAAATACCTTATTAGTTTTAAGAGCAATAAAAAATATAATTTGGCGTAAGGCGTCATAATCGACGAAAATAAAAATTATTCCCTCGCTCGTCAGTCGTCAGTGGCTCCACGTGAAAAAATACTCGAACCTGCAGCGAAAATAACATTTAAGTACGCCGCATGTGGTATCAAATTGTTTTTATCGGTGTGGACGCAGCATTCAGTAAAGGATTTTGACTTTAAAAGGAATTTATAAAGGCAAAGTTACACTTACCTTTGTCTTATATTCTGTTTTTTTTTAATATATTGTGCTGTAGTAGATATAAATAATAAGGACTCCAATTCTGTTGTACACAAATCTTCGAAGTAAATTGACTAAATTACAAATATGTAGTTTTGTGTACAGCTTTGGTTCAAATGCTGGCCATATTATGCGGCCAACGTGCTTTTCTTCGTCTTGTCCATGTCAATTATTGTGAACGGCCATAACAATTTGTGCAATATGTTAAAATAATTATTAATATTGATAATATATAGTGAAGGTTCGCGAATAGAAATGTAACAGGAAAGTTTTTAGCAGTTTTTTCTGCCAGAAATTACTTCTGTCTTCTCTTCAAAACTCCAGAAATGATTTTACCTGCTTTATTTTTCATTGTTCTCTTTTAGTAGTTACATATTTTAATGGTAAAAGTGAAAAAAATCATAAAATATAGTAGACATAATATTATATTGTAGCAAATTTTTTTAAAAGAGTGAAAATGCGATATATATTTTACTAGAGGACGCCCGCGACTTCGTTCGCGTGGCTTAAGTTTTTTAATTCCCACAGGCACTCCTTAACTTTCCGGAATAAAATCAATATGTCACTCTCCAGGTCCTCATCTATACCCATGCAAGAAATCACGTCGAGCTGTTGCTCTGTTGCGGCGTGATTGAAAGTCAAACTCTCTATTTAACGTCCTTGAGGATAAAATTTTCAAAAACTGTGGAACACGTGTTTTTATTTTAAACCAGAAGCCCAAATACCAACTTTCATGGCTTTAACTTGAAAAATGAAGGATTTTCATACAAACTTTCAACCCCTATTATACTCCTTTAGGGGTAAAATTTTGAAAAACTGTGACACGTATTTCTTTATTTTTTACCGAAAACAAAAATACCTACTTACCATGTTTCGTTTATATAACTTGAAAAATATCTTGAGAAAAGAAGGCCTTTCATACCAACTTTCATCCCCAATTTTACCCGTTTGGGGGTAGAATTTTGAAAAACTGTGACAGATATACTTCTTTATTTTTAACGAAAGCCAAAATACCACGTTTCGTTGATATAACTTGAAAAATATCTTGAGAAAAGAAGGCCTTTCATACCAACTTTCATCCCCTATTTCACCCCTTTGGGGGTCGAATCTTCAAAAACTGCGAAACACGTATTTCTTCATTTTCAATCCGCAATTCATATATCAAGTTTCATGGCTATAACTTGAAAAACGACGGACTTTCATACAAACTTTCAACCCCTATTTTACCCCTTTGGGGATGGAATTTCGAAAAACCCTTTCTTAGTGGATACCTAGTCTTCACAAAGAACACACTCTCCAAATTTCATGTCTCTAGGACCAGCGGTTTAGGCTGTGCGTTGATTTATAAGTCAGTCAGTCAGTCAGTCAGTCAGGACTTTGAATTTTATATATATAGATAGCTAAGATATGGGCTAAGAATTTAATATTATTGTACTAATTATTTTCCTTTCTCTCTCTCCTATGAGAGTGGAGGCCTGTGCCCAGCAGTGGGACGTTAATGGGCTGTAGTGGTACTAATTATATGGATCGTGGATTCGTGTAGTGCAATGCTAGATATATAATTATGTATGTAGATAGTACTATGCATTAAATCTTGTGTTGTATAATTTCGTTTCGAGTACATATTATATAGTGTAAAAGCACGCCTTCCATTATAGCTATACAGGAAATGACAACCGTTCCAAAATTGTAACAAATAGAGTTATACTATTTTAAAAAAACTTATGTATTATTATAACTAGCAACACAGAATTCTGTTGAACAGGCAATAAGAAATAATATGTTTAATGAGTTCAAACTAAAAACAGGACTGGTTTTCCGCCATTTATTGGAGTTGCATACTATAAGAGTTGAATTGGATACATAATGTTGAAAAAAATTAAGTAGTATGGAAATCTTTCTTGCAAGCAGGAAATTCCAAGTAACAGTTCAGGTCAATGACTTACCTATTCTTACCTGTCGAATGCATTTTATGAGGGCGTACGATAGTGTAAGTCGACCTGGCAAAGGAAGAGCCAAAAGCAATAAAACTTTTTACAATAGTATTTGTATTTTGAACGGTCATAAGTCTTACGCGTACTGTACATTGTACAATTATGTGTATATTATACCTATTTTTAGCATTGCGTATAACATTCGTTCAGATAAATTGTTTAGAATGTATATGTCACCGTAAAATTGTAAAATCAGTTAGATTGCAATGTAACGCTTTTTATCTCGATAGCTTGCAAACTGTCGACAGATTGTGAACCGTAACATACTGCTTACAATTTAACGCATCAATTATTTTCCGGTAAATTGTAATCTATTATAACGTTTAAATCTTTGTAATCTATTAGGTATTTTACCTGATAGAACCTAATGCAGAGTAAATGTATAATGACACATACATTACTCTGCATTCAACTCGCGCGCGAACTGTACAGGAAAGAGACAAGAAAACGTAAATACAATAGTTTAAAAATTAATACTCAGAACATTGAACGGTTCACAATTTGTCGACAGTTTACAATCTCGCGAGATAGAAACCGTTAGATTATAATCTAAAGGTTTTACAATTTTGCGGTGACATAATATAGCGATTAAACGATTACAATAATTAATATTTCGTCATAATTATTATATAACAATAATTGTTTACGAAATATTATTATATATCTATTTATTACACAACAATATACACATTATATTTATTATGTTAATGTTCTGAATATTATACACTTAACAGTCCTCAGTCATAATACAATATTTATATTATGGTGCAGTTCAGGATTATGGGTTGTGGCGCATTAGATACAACTTTGAGCTACACAAAATCTTTAACGAGCCAAACTTTGTTCAGCACATTAAACACAATTACACGTACAACGAATGGACGCCCAGCGGACGCCAAAGAAACCGATGTCGTCGAACCCAGATGAGCGTAGAAGTGTCGGTCGACTTCGATGGTTCTGGAGCAGGTCCAGGCCCATAAAGGGCTGTAGCGCCAATGATGATGATGACTTAACTACTTACAGCTGGTTTCTGAATTAAGCATTCAAGCAAAAACGGCAAGTTCAAACTCTCAACCCTTACACAATATCAATACAGAAACAAAAATTTGCTTAATTAGTCCTTAAGTAGTCTTTGAGACAGACTCAACATGAAATTCTCAATTCAGAAACCGGCAAACAAAAAAAAAATTAAGTTCTAATAGTAGGGGAGTCCAAGAGGGGATTTTTGGATTTACTCCAGCGCGGCAGATTAATATAAAGGGGGATACCTTGTACCCGGTTAAGTACCTCCACCAAATATGAGCCCCATATATAAGGCCGCCTGTGAAGGATACAGGATCAGATTAGTAAAAAAAATTTACCATCAGAAATTCTCGAGCGCGTCAGATTAAGGTAGGGTGAGTTAATTACATCCCAAAAAGTGTATATTCCACTAATCTGACAATTTGAGAGTGACGTAAAGAAAGGGGAGGGCAACAAAGTTGTAAAAAAAAACGCCATCACGACATTCTCGAGCGTAGCTAAATTTTTTTTATTTTGAAGGAAATAATTCAAGAATAACGAAAAATATATAATCTGACGATTTCCGCAAGCCGAAATAACAAAAATTCGTCGATAAAGTTAAATGCGTGCAGCTGCGTGATGCAAATTTCCTTCTCCGCGTTATATTTCGTTCTCCTCAAACTTAGATTTCCTGTGAATTTGAACCGATTCGGACCGATAGATTTTGAAAAATTTTGCAAAATCTCAAAAAAAAATAAGTTTTTTTTTTTGAAAGTGGTTTTTTTGAAATAACTTTTAAACGGCTTTATCGATCAACTTCAAAAACTAATCCGCCATTGAGCTTGAAAAACCACGTCGATCGCCACCAAGCTGGTCAAAATCGGTTGATTCGTTCGAGAGATATCGTGAATGAAAGAAACCCGAAAAAGTGCTTTTTCGGGATTACTCCGAAATTAATGGTTCGATCAATTAAAACTTGAAAATTACTTATGAGGATGATAAAACTGCGTCGAATGCCGCCAACCGCGTGAAAATTGGTTGATCCATTCAAAAGTTATTGCGGTTTGAAAATTCCAAAAATAGTGTTCTATGAAACTTCTATCAGACTTTTGAGCTGGGAGAGCTCAAATGCATAGAAATATTATTTCTTTGAAATCAGCGAGCTCAAAATATCACATAAACTATATTTTGTGCTCTAAAATGTCATAAGTACAATTTTAAGCGCCCAGGAGTGGAATTAGCGGGAAGTTGCAGGGATGGCCTTTAAGGTGAACCGTTTTTCTAATATTTTTTTTGTCAGATCAGGCGAATCCCTCTAGATAATCGTCAGATTATGAGACAGTACGTTTAGAAGATAAAGATGAACTATATATATCTTAATCTGACGCGCTTGAGTATTTCTAAATGGCGATTTTTTTTTGCACATTATGAAAATGGCCGCGAGTTTGCGTCCCATCGAAATCGTCAGATTAGTGAATGAGAGCTTTTTTTTTGGTGCACTTATCACTCTCTTAGAAAATCTGACGCGCTCGATTAAATTTTTTTTTTTTCATTTTCAACCCTTACATACAACCACCCGCATCATGCAAACGATCAGATTAACATACGTACACTATTAAAAATACGTAGGGCATTGATGCCATCAATATCTGACGCGCTCGAGGATGTCCATGCAACAGTTTTTTTTTACATATTTAAAAATCTATAGCCGCTTCCCCCACCGATGAAAAGGTATATATCATATAACATTTTCTTCTTCTTATCATCTAAGCTTTGCAACCCAATAGGTCTCTATGACGCTCGAGTAAATCCCCATTTAGCGTCGTGGGCTCTCCTACTATAATAGTTAACTCCAGTTTTTAGTATTAATAATCTATAATATAAAAATAAGTCGGATTTTCCTTCCTGACGCTATAACTCCAGAACGCACGAACCGATTTCCACGGTTTTGCATTCGTTGGAAAGGTATCGGGCTCCTTGAGGTTTATAGCAAAGAAAATTCAGGAAAAATTTCAACAGAAAAGCGGGAAAATCTTTTTAGCGGGAAAGCCATCTGGTGGCGAAACGGAGTTCGCCGGGTTTGCTAGTTTAATATAAAAAATTATTTTTAAACAACCGACTTCAAACTCCCGCGCCCAAGCACACGCTATACAAAGCACTTATTTTATTGTTGATATTTTAAAAACCGCTCGACCGATTTCGATAAAATTTATATGGGACAACATGGGAAGTATGCCCTTTCAAATAAAAAAAACCGGCCAAGTGCGAGTCGGACTCGCGCACCGAGGGTTCCGTACAAACCTGTAGTAAGTTTTAAATTAAATGTTTTTTTTAAATATTTGAGTTGATTGAATGAAAGGTAAATTGCGGTTTACGATTTATGACGTATTAAAAAAAATTCGGTGGAAGTTTAACGGAACCCTAAAAAGAATCATCCAAATCGCTCCACCCAGTCAAAAGTTCTGAGGTAACAAACATTAAAAAAAAAAAAACAGTCGAATTGAGAACCTCCTCCTTTTTTTGAAGTCGGTTGAAAAATAAACATTCGAAGTATTCAGAATCATTTTCTTAGTCGATGATAATGTTAATAAATTGATGAGTTAGATAGATTTTGTATTTTTCTTAGCCTTGATCTACGTAACATAGTATATTGTATGATAATTTTTTTTTCTCTAAATGATAAGTTTGATATGGAATACTGGATGCCATATTTTTTTACTGATGAAGTACAAGACTTGATTCTGAAACCAGGTAAAGTAATAAAATGTTTATGTAAAGGGTTCCTTGCTGCATAAAATTAAAACACAAAGTACAGAGTTATAAGCGATTCTATACTTAAATCTTTCCTTTCAGACATTCACACACAAACTTATGACCAATGTGCTAAAATGTACAGTTGTCGCAATGAAGGGCCCCTTACTAGCCCACGGTATAATAATTATTATGATGGCAATATTGGCCCCAGTTGTGCCCAAATTCATTTAAAAAATAACAAGCTTAAGGCAAATGCGTGCATATAACATACAGTATACGTGTCTAGTACCTACGTTGTTTTTTGCAAGAAACATTGAAATGTTCTGTGTACATTATCTTAGGATAAATTCTCTTAAATATGAAACTACGAGTATTCCAACATCGAATGGGTAGGTCCTTATCTAAAGACTATATTGTTGTTATTAAATTAACATTATTTTTTGTAAAAAGCACGTTAATAATTATTATAATATCTTGTTGAAAATGCATCATCAACTAATTAAATTTCATCACATAAAAATACTAATTATGATCTGTGTTTTTTAGGGTTGAGTCATTTAAGTAATTAAGTATACTTACATACATAAGAAAAATGCACGAGTGTAAGAAAACATTTATTTTAAACGTTATTCGTTTTAATTATAAGGTTAAGTAAGTTTAATTTACAGTAATTATTTTTACATAGGTTCACTGTGAACGTTAGATAATTTTTTTCTTACACGATTCGTCGCATTATATTGCCTGAACCATTTTTTAACAGTCATAATATGTGTGGTTAAGAATATATTTATGGATGCTTGAATAAAACTATTGTTACAAAAAAAATTGTTTTATTGAAATGTTAATGAATTCTTTTGACACAAATAATATAATATGGTATTTTATTATTTGTAATTAAAAATATGAAATGCAATTATATTATTTACTTACTATAAACAACGATCTCAATAATTTACATAGACGGGCCCTGTCAAACAAATAATGTGGGCGTATTTTTAGCAACGCCATCAACGCCATCTAGTCTGAAAAGCGGGAACTTGCTTGCAACACATATTGAAAACGTATGACTCGGTCATAGATAATATAGGTCCTGGCCATAGAAGCCGTAAGGCCAGTTAGTGAAAAAAAAATATCATACAGTTTGCCGCGGAAATTAAATGATTGCGTAATGGATAAAAATATTAAATAGGAAGATTAAATAACGTTTTTTTGGAAATGTGTAATTGTGACTTGAAACACTTACCTTAAAATAAAAATTGTACAGTGGCAAACTAATAAGACTTTAGATGTTAACCTAAGAATAACAAATTATCTACACGACGAGCGACCATGACAGCGCTACGATGGGGACAAAGACAGGTTAGGAACGCGTTCTCATAGTCGGTCGCCAGACCTTTTTCTATGAAAGGGCCCATAGTACCTACATATATATCGATGACTATAAAGTATAATATATTTTCTTAGTTCAATGAGGAAATTTCCAGTCTACGTTCCTTAAAAACATCATAGATGGCGTTGTTTTGCTACCTAAGTACATATATGAAAATGAGGTGTTATGTACTCTATGGATGCATTTTAATTGGCCTATTACACTGCACTTTTCACAGGGACCCTTACCCAGAATCAATAGTGTAATAAGATGTAGGGAGAAAGTGTCCCTAATTTGGTCCTTATTGCTTTGTAATAAGCGACGCCAAAACTAGCGGCCACGCTCCCCTTTCCACAGGGCCCTGTGATAAGTGCAGTGTAATAGGCCTATAAACCTGAAATTAGGCTGGATATAGGATAACCAACAAAAATATGCGAGGAAGCTGAGCGGAGTATCAACCAAACGTTACGGTTTATTTGACTAAGGTCGCTTATACCAATCAGAGGCAAATTTTCCAGTACCTACAGTCCTATACTAACATGATCGTCGTCGTCGTCTCAACCTATAGACGTCCACTGCTGGACGAAGGTCTCCTGCATGGATCGCCACAGAGCACGGTCTTGTGCCGCTTGTTTCCAGCGGCTCCTAGCTGCACGCTTGAGATCATCCGTCCACCTAGTGGGGGGTCGTCCAACGCTGCGTTTCCCAGTGCGAGGCCGCCATTCAAGCACTTTGGGACCCCAACGCCTGTCGGTCGTCAGAGCCTCGTTTGTAAATCAGCAGGGGGTACCACGGGCAGGTGAGGTTGACAGTTGGAGCGCTAAAATGGAGGTGCACTCCCTTACTCCCCTAACTAACATGATACGTGCGTCAAAATAAAATCGGCATTTAGTAGGTATGCAAGGGGAAACGGCTTGACAGTGACGCTATGCAGATCTGCAAAACTTGTATGGAGATGATTACACCTAAATTTTGAAGATTTGTGTTACTTTGCGTTTATAAAATTATCACTATCATTATCTGGCGTCAGATGTTAAAACTGGAAAACTTGCGCTCAGAGCACTGATTGGTAATTTCTTCCTGCGTTGGGATTAAACTACACAAAGCAATGTATCTGGTATTCAAATCCATTAGCAGCAATTTTTTCTTTGACTTCCTTCACCATCAGAGTTACTAGGTCGTCCAAGTCCACTTGGGGTTTCCAGTTCCAGTCTCTACGTGCTTCGCTGTCGTCGAACACTTGGGGCCACGAATCGGCTGAAATGTTAATGAGGCAACTTTAACAAAATGAAGTTTTCAAGTAGGTAAGAATTACGAATTGAAGAGAAGGTGTACCTACATTCGGTGAATTGAAACTGGGGGCAGCCAAAACTGCGTCGGTAGGTAAAATATTACAGATCTTTTTCTAATAAAATGAACGAAACACCGTCCGCTATATGTTCCAACATATTAACGTTTTTGAATAAAAATACCTACTGGAGAATGACCAAAAGTGGGCCACTGTTGCGTCTAAACCATTTATTCATAAAAAATCTTATTTTGAATTATAATTTCACATAAATTAATTTTAATCAAAAGCGAATGGGGGTATAAAAGTTGATTAAAAAAAAGTATTGTTTTGTTTTGAAATAAGCGGAAACGCCATATTATTTTGTCTTCTTCTTCTTCTTCTTTTGTTTATTGGCTCCGATTATTTTGTCTTTGAACTGCCACTGTTGCTGTATGATACCAGTTTATTACGAATTCCCTTTGTAATGGTAAAAAGGGGAGAATTACATATGGAATAAAATGAATGAAAACTTAAATACAATTTACCTTTAGGATATTATTGGTCAAATGTTATTTCATTAAATCATTTCTATGATAGATATCGGTTCCCGATTCAAAAATAGGCAAAGTAATGAAAAGTAATCATGGAACATGGCGTCCTTTATTTCAAATATTTAGGGATACGTATTTTTATTGCACCTGCAACCCTGTGTCAATTTGAATGACATTAATTAGTTCTGTAAACATTTTGGTCTATCGGCAGGGATGTTCCGATACCATCGAAATAAATATCGATACCTACTCTACTACCAAAAATGTACTACAAACTAACTGTAAAAGTAGTTCACAAATCGTTTGGCGATTCTTCTCATAATATTGTAAGTATAGTAATGGAAGTTTTTAAGTATCGATAACTACTCATATCTTTTTTTGTATTAGCTTCTCATAGCTATAAATTAGCATTGATGTTTAATGCGATACTGATTAAATGTCGGATAACAATTAAACATATCCAGGTGTTCAAATTACTCTTTTTAATAAATAAACCATTAATGTAAAGCAGTAGATATATCAATCAGGCAGGTCATAAAAACCATCCATCGCCAAAAATGTACGGTGCTTAAAGCCCAAAGGACAATAAAGAAAGCTGCATTTTGTGATGCAGCTTCGTGGCTATTTTGAAAAGGAAAGTGGTAGGCACTGTTAATTTTTTTAATTTTATCACACTACAAGATAGCACTTGACTGCGATCTCACCTGATGGTAAGTGCCGATGCAGTCTAAGATGGTAGTGGGCTAACCTGTTAGGAGTATGGCAGTTATATTAAACCCATACCCCTAGGCGGGCTAAATCGCTTGGCGGTACGTCTTTGCCGGTAGGGTGGAAACTAGCCACGGCCGAAGCCTTCCCCCAGGCCAGACCAGAGAAAATTCAGAAATTATAAATTCCTAAATTGACTAATTATAAATTCCTGAATTGGGAATCGAACCCGGGACCTCCCACGTTAAGACAACAGCGCTAAATACTGCGCCAGGGAGGTCGTCAAATTACTAGTTAAGTACCTATACTAGGCACGTCGCTTCACTATTGTAAAAAAAAATTGTGTGTGTGTAATTCACACACGGCAGAAGTGAAACTTCAGCAAAGTAGCCTACGAGAGAATGAGATAAATATAACTTGTATTCTATCTCATTATCTCGCAGGCTTAATCCGATATAATGTTTGTTTTTTTTTGGTGTCGCTTTTTCGTTTCATTTTTCGGTTTCGTTGAATTTTCAAATCAACGATCCTAAAGAAGTTTCACTTCAAAATTCTGCATTCATTTAGTATTGCATTGTTTTGTATCGACAAAACCATCCGGCAACCATCGGGTTGCCTGACAAACATCATCATCACTACAGCCTATTAACGTCCCACTGCTGGGCACAGGCCTCCACTCTCATAGGAGAGCGGGAATTAGAGCTTAGACCCACCACGCTGCTCCAATGCGGGCTGGCGGGCTTTATCGATTATTATCATGTTAGTGATAATAACCGGGACCAACGGCTTAACGTGCTCTCCGAGGCACGGGGGTGAGACACCGCCAACTTCCAACTCCGGGCTGGCACTGAGAATTTCTTAATTGAAAAACCCAATACCTAACTTTTTTGCCCGACCGGGAATCGAACCCAGGACCTCGATGATCCGCAGTCGACTATGCTAACCACTAGAGTAGACCAACGAGGCAGTTGCCTGACAATAATTATATGAAACTGCAGCGTGCCAAAAGTTAAAAGGTTGTAAGGAAGGAATGTAATCTACGGCTATTTACTTTTCTTTTGTATATAAATCGTTCAACATGTGCAATAAGGAGTTATCCACTAAATTATACAGAACATACTGTAGTGCCCGTTCCTCACTATACATACCTACACTTAGTGTAGTACCTTTCTCTACTCAGGGGTGCGTGCCGAATCGAGTCAATACAAGCCCATTTATTTCGATAATGAGTATCGAGTTAATGGCTCGATTCCCAGAATAGTCGATATCGAAACGAAAGTATCGAATACTTGCTTGCACGTCTCTGTCAATCATCATTGAGTTAAACCAGCAGGGCGACCGCGTATCTTTTGTATCAATCATTGATACATCGCAATCACCTCCGATTGGCTGAATTTATGGTATTTTGTGAGTCGATGGAGTACGAGTAATCCGTTGATTAGCAGCACGTTTTGTGAACCGAGATAGGATTCTTTAATTAACTAGGCCCCAAGCAGACCAGAACTCATGTACCTAAGTACCTATATTTCTGAACTAGGTAGAGTCTAGAGTAATGGTAGATTTAGTTTTTTTATCAAGTATTTCTTGAATAATGCACAAAACCTACTGTAAATATTTTTTCTTGAATGTTACCGAAGTCCCTACCTAAATTATATTGCCATCAACCAGACTTTCACTGTGATTAGCTAAGATAAAATAATTATCTCTATTTATTTATGTATTTCGGAATCCTGCATGTCGTTAAATATATTATTATTAGCTGAATGGCTAAATATTACATAACAATTGCCAAACTTAACCTCAAAACTTAAAAGTCAGATTACTCCAAACTCCCAGTTAATATCTTAATGATTTTTTACTTATTTAATCCTGAGTATATTTCCAATATTTTACCGTTAATTTCATTAAGACGCAAGAATGGCCCAAATCTCATACAAAAATGATCAAGATCCTAAAATAAAAATTGCAACGGATAGTTCATAAATCGTATAGACCTATGTATAGGTACCTAATACCTGATGTCAACTCACCTATTTCTTGTCTACTATCAGGTCTATACGAGATTTGGAATTCTGGCAAGTGTTTGACCATCCGGTCAGCCAGCTCTTCAGGAGTGAAGCTCATTGATGTAACATTATAAACTCTTCTATTCAAAATTTCGTTGGGAGCTTCCAAGTATTCCGAGAGGGCTCGTAGGGCGTCCCGAACGTGCATCATTGGTAACCTCGTGTCGGGTTTGAGGTAGCATTCGTAGCGGCCTTTGCGAATCACGTCGTGGAATATTGCAATGGCATAGTCTGTAAAAAGTTAATTTTGAATTTAGGGCAGTGGTGTAACAGATTTCTTGTATCCTGTAGGTATACCTAATGTTGTATGCAATATCTATACCTTATTCCATCTTTTCCGTTCCGTCAGTCTGTTAGTTCGATTGATCGAACAATCCGCAGGGCGACCGCGGATCTTTTGCATCAATCATTGATGCACGGTCGCCCTGCTGTTCTAAATCTAGTGCTGTCCTTTAAAGCCGGGTCCGGTGCGCCTTGTTACGAACAAAATATTGTTTTGCTAACACGTTAGTGAAACATAATTTTATAACAGGCCGTCCACTGCGATTTTCGAGTAGGTTTAGATTATTTTTGTTAGTAACATATTTTTTTTTTGATTTATTGATCAAGTACGTACAATCATAAAAACACCATCCTAAAAACCACAGAGTACTTTGTCTATATAGCTAAAAACAAAGTATTCTCCTTATTCCAATCCATACCGCTTATCTAAACCGAAAAACAAAGAGATTTGACGAGTTGTGCCTCTGGCGAGCACAGATACGAAATGAATTAAAGTTCCCCCCGGCCCCCCCGCAGGCGAACGCGGGGATGTTTTCCATCCGAGGCGGCAAACAAAAACACTTTCAAAACAGTTAGGCCACGCCCCCAAATAGCATGACCTTGGTTATAATAACACGTTTGTGTCAGCAAAACACGATAACAAGGCGCACCGGACCCGGCTTTACGAAGGGGGCATCATGAAACTTAACTAAATTGCAGGTCTTAAAGACTATTTTAGACTCGTCGTCTAATTAGGTTTAGAAATTGTTCTACAACCTTGATTAGCACCAATGTTGTGTAGGTACACCACTTTCAATTAGAACTGCCTTGGCACAACAAGGTGTTTTTACTAAATTACAATTTCATCAAAATTTCATTTTGCTAATTTCTTACGACAGGCGTTACTATATTTACCAACCCCGTCCTACCTACTACAAGCCTAGGTACCTACTGCAGATGGAAACTGATAAGAAAGAAGTAATAGACCTCTGCGATATATTTACAAGACTGCCCAAAAAAAGGAGTGTAATGTAATTTTCAGGGTTCATGTATAGGTAGGTAGTTATGTATACGATAGTGTGTTTCTTTGTTTTTTCTTTTTTTACTCCACGATAACTTCTAAATGCCTGAACAGATTTGGATGTTAGGATTCTAACGGTATCGTTAGAATCCTTACATCCTCCTTGACACTGGCTATAATTTTGTTACGCTCAGTACGGCAGGACAGTCGTGCTCTTTAATTTTTTTCATTATGTTCACTTGTTTGATTGATTAAATGTAGAAAACTTAATTTAATCAGTGTAAAAAATGCACGCTTACCCGTAGTGCCTCCGCCAGGCGGATCGCTCGATATCACTCCAGGAAACCGTAGACAACGGAAATCCAGCCCAAACTTGTGATAGTAATATTCACCCAATAACTCCGCATGCACTTTTGAAACACCATAAATTGTCCGTGGTCGTTGCACTGTTATATTAGGAGTAGGATTTCTTGGTGAGTCAGGTCCAAACGCTCCTATGGTACTCGGTACAAAAATTCTAAGCCCGTACTGTTTTGCGAGCTCTATAACGTTATGCATTCCTTCTATATTCACTCTGACCGCTAGAGGTACATTCTGTTCCCCAATTGCACTAAGCAGAGCTGAAAAATGTATGAGCCAGTCGACTCTGTGGTCCACAACGATTCTCTGAAGCCCTTTAAAATCTAATATGTCGGCGAAGATGTATGGGCCGTCGTTGAAAACTTCTGTGGTGGGTTTGATGATGTCAGATAGAATAACGCTCTCACGCCCATACTTTCCTCGGAGGTATTTTGCGCATTCTACGCCGAGTTGACCCAGGCCACCTGTAAAAAAACATTTTTTTTGAATAAAACGTTATTAGGTAGGTAAGTATATAATATGATAGTAAATATCGCAATAAAAACAAAGCAGATACCTACGTAATTTACCTACTAATTTATCAAACAAGCGCATAATTTATTTATTTACAAATTACAAACAAGTCATCCACGTGGAAAACCCTACCTAGTGCTACATACCTAGTTACGTGCAGAAACGTCAGTGATGAGTACAGCCAAGTACCTATTTATTTTATAGGAGGTTATGTAAACGGTAAACACACTCTAAAGCCTATTAAAACAAACTAGGGTTAACTTTAAGGATGTTTTAATTGTGTTTGTAAGTACAGAAACAGGAAACTATCCATCCTAGGCTAAGGACTGTAGGTAGGTACACCTACTAGGTATACGTACCTCGAAAACGCTTTTCTTTCAAGGCTCAAGTACCTACTCTTCGTTATTATACGATTAGGTACATTTTGCAAGTCATACTTAAATGAATGCAGAGGCTGTCTTACATACTCACTTTTGATTTGGGGTCATCTACAAGGTACCTATCGATACAGAATTATTTGTTTTGCAACATAGTTAGGTAGGTACCTACTCAAGTGCTTCTCAACTTTCAAACTCATGTCAGCAGCCTAGTGTAAGTAGTGGTTATTGGTATAAGCGATCACGTAAATAGGAATCTGCAGCTTCAGTTGCTCTGTGCAAGCGATAGTGACCTTCCGTCTAAATTTTCTGTTAATGGAAACGTTAGTAGGTATATCCTAACTTCTTTAAATAATACTAGCTGCTGATGGCCGTCACTTTGTCCACGTGGATTGAGGTTTTTTTGTTCCCGCGGGAACTCTTTAATTTTCCGGGATAAAAGTACCTAGCCTATGTGTTATTCCAGACTATAATATATCTCGCAGTGTAAAATTTCATCCAAATCCGTTCTGATGCGTAATTGAGTAACAAACATCCATCCATCCATCCAAACTTTCACATTTACAATATTTGTATATATTATGAACTGAACAGATAAATCAAAAAAATGCTGAGTGCATCAGCGCTTGCGTGTGCATCATGTCTGTTTTTTTGCTGAAAATACGAGTCGGCTCTCTCGTCAGTCAATTAATGAAAGAAGAAAGATTTAGATGAAAGAAGAATATTCACGCCCATACGTACTGAAATTCAGAGGGACTGCAAACCAACGACATCAATTTACATAGACGGGCCCTGTCAAACAAAGAATGTGGACCTAATTTAGGTACTAACGCCTAACGCCATCTAGTCTGAAAAGCGGGACAGCGCTATGGCGGGGACAAGGACGGCTATGTACAGGTGTGGAGCGCGCTCTACAGGTCGGACGCCCAATTTTGGCTCTTTAGAATAATATTTATTATCCATAAAATGTTCGCCTGATGCCTAAGATAAGTTTGAAACTTTACCTCTACATGGTGGAAAGTATTTAGATCTGCGTAAGAAGGTAAATGAGTGCGTCATTTTTAAGATTATGAAAATATAAATCGAAATGAAGTATAAGTTAGTAAGTACCTACGTATACCTGAGTATTGTAAATAACTCGCTATAGCAACCAACGGCAAATTAATATGGCTGCCATATATGGCAGCTATATTTTATGGCAAATTGTAAAATTTCGTTCCACATTAGTCGGTAAGTGAAACCAATGCTCTATAATTTTACTAGTAGTAGTATTTTACCTACTAATCTTCTTGATATTTAATTTATTACTTACTTAAAAACCCAGCATAAAGTTTTGAAAGTAAGAAGATAGAGGTACCTACCCCTAAGGCTATCGCAGCCGCAATCCGGAATGTAAGAAGGAGAAGGGTTTAGTTCAAATCCCTGACTTAAAGCTTAGCTTGTTCTACGGTCTACCTACTAATTCACTGCGATCTTACCTGATGGTAATACCTAGTGATGATGCAGTCTTAGATGATACGGCAGTAATAAACCCATACCTCTAATCGGTTTCTACACGGCATCGTACCGGTCGCATGGCGGTACGTCTGTGCTGGTAGGGTGGTAACTAGCCACAGACGAAGCCTCCCACCATGCCAGTCTAAAGAAAATTCTGAAATTATAAATTCCCAAACTGACCCTGCCGGGAATCGAACCAGGGACGTCCCAATATAGACCACAGCACTCACCATCTGCGCCATGGAGGTCGTCAAACCGTGAGAGTTACATCTTCATTGACCTAGCCGCTAGCGAATCGATGGTAACTTTAAGAGATCTGCGAGCGTTGCTGGTTCAGAATTAAACTTACCAGTAATTAAAATTTTCGGCGGTTTTTTATTTTGCAAATTCAAACCATACTTCCTAGAACTAATGGTGAAAACACTTCGTATTGTTCTTAGTAACGTCATGATTAAAATGTGATATAATGTAGTGAAAGTATTTATAGGTAGGTATATTACACTTGATACACGTTGTACCTATCGCTGAGATTTATTAGAACTGGGTATTACAGGTGAGTTGATACGTTGGTTTACTTACTACATCTCTGAAACTGGTTTCGACAGTAAATCATTGGAACGCAAAACGCAATACTGTTTTGATCGAAAGTGAACTTAAATACAACGGCGTACAGGTGTGACGACTTACGAATTCTTTAAAGGTCCAAAAGGTAGGTGTGTCTGAGCTCTCGTGGTTTGACCGAATTCGCGAATATGACATTGGAGTTGTATGTTATTATTTGCGCATGACATTACGCAAGTGGCGAGACACAAAACATTTTTGGACTTATTTCTTTAATTGTGAATGAATAAAGTCCACTAGACCAACGGCCTCGTTGGTCTGGTGGTTAGCATAGCCGACTGCGGATCACGAGGTCCTGGGTTCGATTCCCGGTCGGGCATAAAAGTTAGGTATTGGGTTTTTCAATTAAGAAATTCTCAGTGCCAGCCCGGAGTTGGAAGTTGGCGGTGTTTCACCCCCGTGCCTCGGAGAGCACGTTAAGCCGTCGGTCCCGGCTATTATCACTAACATGATAGTAGTCGTTAAAGCCCGCCAACCCGCATTGGAGCAGCGTGGTGGGTCTAAGCTCTAATTCCCGCTCTCCTATGAGAGTGGAGGCCTGTGCCCAGCAGTGGGACGTTAATAGGCTGTAGTGATGAGTGAGTGATGTGAATGAATAAAAGTTGATTTAGATCAAAAATCAACTTAATGCCACGAGAGTTCAGCAGACACACCTCCCTTTGGTATAGGCAGGTGCTTATGGCTCTAGACAAGTAGGTAGGTGACTAAGGTGTAGATTGTAGAGGTAGGTTCAGGTCAATATTATAAGGTTTCAATAAAGCTAATTCATATCTACCTATTTACTAATATTATTTTATGAATGCGAATGCGCGTGCGGTGTGTGTCTGTCTGCTATACTTTCCCGGCGTATCTATTCAACCGATTTTGGAAAGTGTCATTCTTCGAAGGAGCTTTAGCTTTAGTTTTTATGCCGGAAAACTAAAGAGTTACCGCGGGATCCAACAACATCAATCCACGCGGACGATGTCGCGGGCATCAGCTAGTCCTTAATAAATTTTATGAAAGTTAGAATAAATAATGCTTACCTTTGAAGTCTGTGGCTAATAGTTACTAAAATATGCAAAATGTGACCGGACGGTCGAACCACAAGGTTGCGCTTTCCTACCTTTTAGGTAGGCTGTGGTTGTGGTACCTACGCAATCCTAAATGAACGGGTTCGTCTCAGGCATACTTAAATCCACGTGCCTAGGTCGAAAGTCGAAACGGTCAATAAAGTCATTAACTTTCAGCATTTACTTACCTACCTACTTAATAGATGGCACTCCATAGAGACAAAAAGGCATTCAAAATGCACCTATTTACTAAGTAGGTACTAAAGTAAGCAGGGGAACCTAGTAGATTTAAATAAGCAGTTATCATCTCAATTGATCGCTAGCTCGCTGCTGAGAGCGGGTCTCCTTTAAGAATAAGAAGGGTTTAACTAGGTGAAAGTTTACCACGTTAACCTAGTGCGACTTGACAGACTTCAGAACATTACATCCTTCACCGTTTAAAGCAAGTGATAAGTATTCAATTGTTTAAAAGTTGAAACTTAAAACCAAAAAAACTCCAAAAAGTTTACGGTTATAATACCTACCAATGATAAATCTTTGGAGACTGGGACTCTAGTAGGTAAGTAGGTACCTACCTATTTCCATGTGCTTTACGCCAACCTAGTAGGTAATTTTTCCTCTTACTTGCAGTTGGAGTTGGGTTGCAGCCTGGTCTAATATTATTAAATTAGAAGATTTAACAACTTTCATTTTGTCGACCAATTTCAAGGAAAACTTGTTTTGTGGCGAATATTATCGTATGATCGCATATTATTACGTCGAACATCATGTCATGTAAATTAGTATTGACAATCCAACGTGCGTGCAGGTGGCGCAGTAGTTTTAATATGACGTAGATATTCTAATTAGATATTCCTAACCTTGGTCAGCCATCTCAGCCCAGGTTTTTTAAAATCTTAGTAGAGTAGGGTGGAATATCTATAGAACGCGCGCGAGTTGAATGCAGAGCTTTTATATGTACATTAGCTCTGCATTCAACTCGCGTGCGAACTGTACCTACCTATTATACCTACAATTTCTTATGAGTTATGCCTGTATGCCTTATATGCGCTCGAATTTGGGGGGTAGCTTGGCGAGGATACGGGTATACCTACCGGCTTTCTGACTCAGGATACCAGTTGAAGTTACCAGACACTCAAGGGCAATATCAAACCAGAACTGAAAATTTAAGAAAGTTGTCACTATAATGACGAAGGAAGAAAAGAAGTAGCTGTTAGACAGTACTACTCACAGAGTACTTTGTATAAGTACTACTGAAGTAACGCTGTATAAAAAGCTCAAGTGTGCTGAATGATCTACGTAGGTAGGTAGGTAATACTTTTAAACAGCATACCTACATACAGCATCCAGAGAAAGATGAAAAAGCTATGCTTGAATTCATAGAGGTAGTATAATGGAATTAGTCTGAACTGCAATATGAAAGCCACTAATGTACACACTTAGTTATAAGAAACACACTAAATTAGAGCGTGCAGAAAAATAAAGCGATTCCAATCGTGTAATTAGGAGATAATCTGTATTATATTGTCATGCCTTCCTACTTATTACTACACCAAAGGATTAATCTTGATGAATCGTATGTGCAATATTATTTTGCAACATTACCAAAGAATAAAATAAACAAACATAGATGCGCCATGTTATAATGTGAAATGTCGCGGGGCAACTAAAGATACACTCACTCCGCTCGCACGGATATATATTATTATTTTAATATTTATGATGATGAATGAAGATATTTTGTAGAGCTTTTTAAGACGCGTCGGTTAAAACGCGACGTTTGACAATGTGGAAACGTAACAATGCAATGGTCAAGAAAACCCTTAAACGATATAGAGTAAGTACCTATATAATGCCATAAAACTTTGAAAGATTTAGTCGAATTTTAATAATTATGCCTAGTTTTCTTTAAAAAATAGAAATCATGCCTATTGGAACTTCTACGTTCAGGGGACGAGGTTACGTATGAAGGCACGCGCTACAATGGTGAAAGATAAATTTCTTGGTGCGCATCGAGCCATGAACCGAAAGTCTGGTGTTTGCATGCGAAATACTCCTCGCACCCAGTCCGTGTTTATCTATCATAGCACGAGCGTGTCTGCTTGTACGTTTGTCCGAAAGTGAACACCGGGTTACGTAATTGGAATACGATTGTTGAGTCTATCTTCAGTGGTAACAAACTGTTAATGATATGCTGTAAGGGATATAATTGCAATATTCATTGAGGCAGGTAAACAGATGATTCGTATCACACAATTACTTAAAATAATCTCATTATTTTGATATAAAATGCTATAGTGTCTATGTAGAGTTGCGGCCTGCGGTGATTTGCTGCAGCACTTGCAGTACCTACCTATTATTAATTATTAATAAGCACATGAACCGTAAATTAAAATATAATTTTATATTAAGTAGGTAGTTACAAGGAATGATATATCTCGTTACTCAGTAACAATCAGCTATAGGTACGTACTTAATCAAGGAACTTAAGGGTCTATTAAAATGTAACTGCACTCCGAATTACAATACTCAGTTGAGGGTAAGTAAGTTAACTTTTGTCCATAGAATTAGAACATAATTGCTTTCATATTCGTCACGAAATACCATTGTTATAGAAAAATATATTAATGTATTTACTTCACTATTGATCTTAGAACTAGGGTAAAATTTAACTTAATCAGAATTTAAATGAATTAGAGATGTCAATTTAATTTAATAATTAGAACAGAGGTTCTCTTTATAATGTAGGGAAGGAATAAGGCTGGATTCTTCGAAATTCCCACGGAACTGAAGCCGCTGGCGGTCGCTAGATTTTCAACACTAACATCACGAGATTAAATTAAACTAATTTCCTACCTCCATGATATCAAGTTTATGCGCGTAAGCTTCAAGTTTATGCGCGTAAGTTGTGGGTTTAAGCTATGTCAAAATATGTGTCGACTGTCGACCTCGTTTGTTGAAAGTAAACCCCATATTACGTAATTACAATACGGATCGTTAATTCTTCACTACCTAATATAATATCGTATAGTGGGTTCTTCAAGTCCTTCAATCACGTCGCAACAGAGCAACGGATCCAGGTGGGCATGTTATTTGCATGGGCATACTTAGTTGGTAGCGGACCTGGAGAGTGACATAAAATACTTTTTCATCCCACCATCTCGGAAAGAGTATTTTTAATCTTCGATATCTGAATGCAAAAGCTGTTATTATCCTCTTGAGGATAAAGTTAATTGAATTTAGAACATCGTGTGCACGTTGGTAAATATCACTCGTCTATGAAGTTTGTGAATTCAAAACATCATTAAAACCTATTTACTTCTACCTCTATAGTGCCGAATTTCCATACAACCGTTTTAAAACTCACACTCGTAACCTTCTTGGTGTACTTTTTTAATTTGCTTTGCGCGCACCATTTTCTTTCACGTCATGTCATTTCCTCGCTGAGGTGGGATGAAAAGTTACGTGTTGCAATCGAGTGAAAAGATTTTTCACCTCGTGCTCTTTTGATTCCCTCGCTGACGCTCAGGATTCTAATTTTTGAACCACTCGCTTGCGGTCATCAAAATTGAGCACGCGGTTATAAAACAACTTTTCACTCTTGTCTACCAAATAACTATTTCCACACGGACGAGGTCGCGGGCATCAGCCAGAATTATGGAAGGTAGAGGTAAGGAGTGTTATCTCTTATAGGAGAAAAGTTGAAGTTTCCAGTGGTTGCTGAAAATAACAGTTCAAAAACCTTCCACAGTGGCGCTGGTGTAGCAAAGGGTATGGTATGAATTCGACTAAAATAGTTAATTATTGAAAATTTCAGCAACTTACGTTGTACAAAATAATGATGAATGTTTTCTTTCCTTGTTTATTTCTCAAACCTATTCTAATAATATTTGGCGCTTCCTTTTAAATTTACCTTGATGCAAATGTGGCGCCCCAAATGTGGTGAATTTAAACGGACACATTTATTAAGTACAGAGATAACACTCCTTATCTTCTACACTCCATAGCCAGGATATAATAAAAACTTAACTATTTAAAGGCCGCTGCATACGGGACGGGATTTTACCCGTACGGGACGGGACGTGAAGTTTTGGAAATATCGTTTTATAGAAAATGTTAACGAATATGCATACGCGACGGATGCACGGACGGGACGGGAACGTGGCACGTGCGGGGCGGGAAAAACATCGTCGGCGACGATGTTTTTCCCGCCCCGTCCCGCACGGGCCCCGTCCCGTCCGTGATTCCGTTGCGTATGCACAGACGCTCCGTTCGCTCCGAAGAGCTGGGACGTGCATCCGTCATCCTATTATCGATTACAATAATGGACGACGAAAGACTAATCGAGTGTGTTCGATCACACGAAGCTCTTTATAATTTTGCACACGCAAAATATTTAGATACTAAATATAAAAATTATCTGTGGAAGAAAATTGCAGGCGAATTATCACTCCCTGAAAGCGGTTAGATTTATTCGTCATCTAAAGCAATAGCAATTGAAGCCAATTCTTCAAATGAAAAATTCATCTTTCCTTGTTCACAACACTAGCACGTTAGTTCCGTCTAAACTGTCACGGTGCGTATGCATTAAAAATCCCCGTCAGCCACCTCCCGTCCCCGTCCCGTCCACGTTCTTACCCCGTCCCGTATGCAGCGGCCTTTAGTCATAACCAAGTGTGCAAAGTTAATGAGGGCTACCGTTTTTATGCTCACTAGTTGACGCCACTTGCGAGTAAGGTCCTAAAATATATAATTCGGTAAACAAGCATATTTCTGAAAAAAAAATCCCTTTAAAAATAGTAAACATACAGGAATCAGGGAAATACTAACCTAGCTGTTCTTTCAGCCCGCTTATTTTTGCCTCTTTTTCTTAGCTCCGCTGTCAAAGTACAGAGCACTGGCATTCATTGACACGTATCTTTACATCTTCCATAATTAATCGGTTATTGCTAAATATTCATAACATTAACTAAATAATTAGACTCGCGTTAAAAGCCCAGTGATATTTAACATTTTGGAGACCTCACTCTACACTAGCGCCCCTAGCGGCGAATTTAAACGCGGTAGCCCTCATTATAGAAATACAAATTCGTTTTTTAACCGTCTTCCAAAAAAGGAGGAGGTTCTCAATTCGGCGCGTATGTTTTTTTTTCTTTTTAATGTATGTCGGTGTATCTCTCCGTGGTTTCTAAGCCGATTTGAACAAATTTTTTTTTCTACTACATACAACTTGGTCCGTCCGCGTCAGGCGGTCCGAAAAATGTTAAAGTATAACAAAAAAGTAAAAATTATTAAAATTTTAAATAAAAAAAGATAAGTACTAAGGTACAAAAATCACACTTATTGTACCATTATTGTACGGAATAAAATTGTATTTACCGCGCTCTTTTAATAGGTTAATTAGTAGGAACTTACCTATTTAGTTTATGTAGGCTTCTCAATAAAATATCGCAATTATAATAAATACTCAGGTCAGTGGCGTATTTTGGCAAGGGATACCATAGAATTTAATCTCTGGACTCTACCTTTCTATAGCTCTGTTTGAAATAAAATGACAAAGTAATGTGGAACTTATCTAACAAATAAAAACGCACTTAGTTACTACCATACTTACTTAAAATGTTTTTAATTATTATGTTGATAGTACCTAATACAATGTTACAGATCATAATACTGTAGGTACTATAAGTAATAGTATACTTATGTAGGAAATATTATCTACTGGAGTATTGGAAACCATTACGGTAAAAGGCTTTCTAAGTCTATATTATGGCATGATCTGTAAGTTGGTAGCATCAATGTTCTGAAGATTATTCTCGAGGAAGAACGGCACTACAAAAGTAAGTACCTAATTGAAAGCGTGATCATGTTCAATCGCATGAAATTGTTTTAACTTACATATAGTAATCAGTAGCATTCAGTCTATGCAGTAAGTATTAATCTATGTATATTTTTTACTCATAATATAGGTACCATACTGCGTAAATAACCGAAAGAATATCTGATTAATTCTTGCTTCAATTTGCAAGAAATATCAATATTATTATCATCAAGATTTCAGCAGGGTTGAATAGGCCTTTCCCAGTGACCGCCATCTCACCCGCTCCGCAACCTTCCTCTTCCAGACACTTCCCGCCAAGTACCTACCATATTTTTGTCGTATCGTATTGCCGGAGGATGTCACTTATCATACCTACATAGTTCGCCTTAGCCGCTCGTAACAGAAACTAGCTGATCCATACATAGCTGTATGTTTAAATAGTTTGGCTTGCAAGTTCGTTAAATGTAAATAGAATTTATATTTTAATTAAATAAATAAACAATTTAAAATGTATCCATATCCATACTAAAATTATAAATGGGAAAGTGTTTCTGTCTGCTAAGGTTTCACGGACCACCTTTTCAACCAATTTGATAAAATTTGGTACAGAGATAGGTTGCATCCCGGGGAAGGACAGGCTACTTTTTATCCCGGAACATTAGGAGTTCCCACGGGACTCGAAAAACGTCCACGCGGACGAAGTAGCGGGCATCATCTAGTTTTAAATCAATGCATTATTCACAGGGCACTTTAATATCCATCAACGTCCAACGACCTCAATTTACATAGACGGGCCCTGTCAAACAAAGAATGTGGGCGTATTTTTAGCAACGCCATCAACGCCATCTAGTCTGAAAAGCGGGAACTTGCTTGCAACATATATTGAAAACGTATGACTTGGTCATAGATAATATAGGTCATGGCCATAGAAGCCGTAAGGCCAGTTTAGTAAAAAAAAAATACGCGCCGAATTGAGAACCTCCTCCTTTTTTGGAAGTCGGTTAAAAAATATCATACAGTTTGCCGCGGAAATTAAATGATTGCGTAATGGATAAAAATATTAAATAGGAAGATTAAATAACGTTTTTTTGGAAATGTATAATTGTGACTTGAAACACTTACCTTAAAATAAAAATTGTACAGTGCCAAACTATTAAGACTTTAGATGTTAACCTAAGAATAACAAATTATCTACACGACGAGCGACCGTGACAGCGCTACGATGGGGACAAAGACAGGTTAGGAACGCGTTCTCATAGTCGGTCGCCAGACCATTTTCTATGAAAGGGCCCATCTAGTACCTACATATATATCGATGTCAACGTCCCGTGCACTCTGGAGCGGCCGGTCTCAGCCGTACTGATGGTAAGCGTCCTGACTGGCCATACCTTGGTGCCTTGGCACAAGGAAAGGAGAACGTAAGAATGAGGGGTCCATACGACACCACACATATGTTTTTACTAAGGAAATTCTAAGACAATATTATAACAAAAATTCAAGAGATTAGCAAGAAACCTTTGTTATGGTTCCACACGTGCAAATTGGTAGAGTAGGAAGTTCGTTTTCACGTCATACCTATACCTATGAGGGCACTGGTGACAGTCTGACAACAGTTATGTACGTCGAGATAACTGCATAACTGTAACAAAATAGTGATTCCGTCTCGTTGGTTGATTACGGGCTACTTTATAGTTTAGTAGAGTGCACATAACGTTTTAGGTACCTAGATTATTGACATACCGTGCTTTATATTTTATATACAAATTTAGTCTTATTTATTTATTATTCTAATGAATTGTAGCGATAAAAATAGCGACCAAGTACCTAACTGAAATATCTTGCTATTTTGGTCACATTAACGATCAAAAACCAATTTGACACGATAATTTTATCGCGTGTTCGTAATTCGTAACCTTTGCAACAATAACCACAGGTACAGATAGCAAATAAGAACAATGGCAAAGTAGTGAAAGTGCACCCAAACGTTAAGGTACGTATCTAACACCCGGCTATTGTTTTCGATTAACTATATTGTTTCATAGACCTTCACGCAACTGAACAATTAAATCTATTCTTTGGAAACAGGAAACAATAAAAATATTTAAGTACCTTGCACCCTTACGCCGGAAGTACTGAGCAATGGTTTTAATTTCGCCACTGGAACAAATCAATGGCAGGTATAATTTAAAATCCATATGACATTTTGTTCTGTCTGGTGTTGGTCTGTAGGCAATAGCATTCGTTTACGTCAACACGGGGATTTCTATCGTTGAACCGGGGTTCCAAAGTGCTGGAATGGCCGACTGCCGACCCCGCACTGGAAAGCGACGGGTTGGCAGACCCCCCAAAGCCAGACTTCATTCATCACCTACAATTTCGTTTTCTTTTCAGACAACAACAAGATTTACGGTCTAGCGATATGCAACAATGACACTCCGTAAGGAATGGATTTCGGGAAAGGAAAAACAATATTATGGCTTTTACTACTGACATTCCCTTCTGTTTCGAAATCACAAGCAACATGTCCGTCGCCGGAGTCCATACTACCTTGCATTTGCACACATCGAAAAGAAGACGCACAAATATGGTAATGGAACTTGTCTCATACTTACAAAAAATCTAAAATTAGTTTTCAAGAGTTTTGTCTGTATATAATCATCTTTTCTGCTTTTCAGGTGCACACACAGCGATTTAATGCAAGTAGCGAAAGGGATCCAAAAAGTTGGGCAGTTCATAATAAAACCAATCGATGAAATTATAATTGAAAACAATTATTTACCATCTCTACCAGGAAAACTATTTCAAAATGTGAAAATACTACGGTTGATGCTGCGTCATAATGGTTTAGAACGAGTATCTGCAGCATGGTTGGAATCTCAAGAATCAAACCTTTTGGAAATATTTATCGTGGAAAACGAATTGAAGAGCATTCCATCGGAAAGCCTGATGAAGCTACAAAATCTACAAGCTCTCACAATACAATCCCAAAATTTAAAGAGAATACCACCGTTAATGAATATGCCAAAGCTGCGATATGTAAACATCCAATCGGAAAGTCTGAACAGTATACAAGAACATACATTTCAAAACCTACCTAGCCTTGAGAGATTATTCATTCGTGGAAGTTTGACACTGCAAACATTAAAAGAAAATGCTTTCTTCAATTTACCCAAACTTAGAAAGTTGGATATTACAAACTGCGGCATTAACATTATCCACATGAGAGCGTTATCTTTGCTTCCACAATTAAATGAGCTTTCGTTTAGCAATAATAGAATATCAGACGCAAGTATGGTTGGAAGGGCTACGAGAGACCTGCCGGCACTCTCCATATTGAACTTGAATCATAACATTATAAGTAAACTAAATGAAGGTGCTTTTGTTGACCAGCCTATGTTAGAGACTCTGTTTTTATCGAATAACAATATAAACATAATTCATCACGGAGCTTTCCATAGAGTACCTAAATTAAGAGTAGTTGATTTAAATTACAATGAAATAATTCGAATACATCCTGAGTCATTTCTGCAACAATCTGGCAGTGGTGTCGAAGAGTTGTCACTAATCGGAAACAAAATTATGCACATATCGGAGTTTCGATCCTTACTTGATGCTTTACCTCGATTAAGATATTTAGATATGAGTAACAACTTGTTGCGAGAAATTCCAAGAGGTGCACTAAGAGGACATCCAAGTTTAGAGCGACTGCATTTAAACAAAAACAGCATAAAAGTAATAGATGCAGATGCATTTATAGCGATGCCTGCATTGAGGGAATTACATTTAAGTAATAACTCTCTAAATGACATGAACGAGGGTCCATTTTGGAATTTACCGGCCTTAAAGGGATTAGATTTATCACAAAATTATTATCGACGTTTACAACCGAAGCTATTATATAATCTCCCTGCACTAAGAAGATTTGATTTGAGCAATAATCTACTAACAATAATAGATCCAATTACTTTTATGGAAACGCCATTGTTAGAACATGTTAATATATCGGGCAACTCATTGGTATCTATACATCCAGCTACTTTTAGGAATTTGCCAAGTTTATACGAATTAGATGCCAGTTCAAACAGGCTAGTTGAATTCGTACCTGGATTGCCAAGAGGTTTGGAACAGCTATACTTACAAAAAAATCAAATTACAAACATACCAATCTCACCTTCTCCAGATATAGATCTACCTTCTTTAAGAACTCTTGATATTTCAAACAATGGTATTCAGAAAATACCTCACTCTGGCATGAAGACTCTTCACAATTTACGTAGACTTTATATGAAACGAAATGGTCTCAGGCAAATTGAAGTTACTACTTTTAGTGATTTAGAACGCTTAGAAATACTTGATGTAAGTGATAACCAAATTATAAGCGTTCACCCGAAAAGTTTCAGCAAATTAGGAAATCTTAGAGAAGTGAATTTACGTGGTAATAATATTGAAAACTTCGAATTCATAGCAATTGAAAATAATGGCGCATTATCTGCTATTGACTTTAGCAAAAATAAACTAAAAAGTATTAGTCCAAATTTAGTTAATAGAGGTTTAGATGTGGAAATACTAAACGTGTCGTCAAATAACCTTCACGAATTACCAAATACATTGAACATGTTATCTAAATTAAAAGTATTAGACGCAAGTCACAATCATATAAAGCACTTCGATGGTAATATTATTAATAGCATACAAACATTATCTGAAATAAAAATGCACAGTAACAAAATTGTTGAGCTGCGAACTGGAAGTTTCAAGGACTTAAAAAATTTAGAAACAATTGATTTAGAAAATAATCAATTAGAAATGATTCATCCGTTGGCCGTAGCCAGTCTTCCCAGGTTATTGTCCATATATTTAAGCAGAAATCATATTATTGATATACCAGATCGAACGTTCTCAAATCTTCCAAAGTTAAGAATAATTGAAATGCAAGGCAATAGAATACAGTTTATATCAATGCGTGCATTTGAAAATATACCATTGGTCCAATACCTAAACCTAAGTAACAATCAACTACCTAGTTTAGAAAATTTAGGCATAAAACAACTTATTTCTCTGGAAGTGCTGGATTTAAGTTTCAACAAAATAACTAGGATTACCAAGGAATCGTTTCAATACATGGAATGGCTTGTGGAATTAAATTTAGATAACAATCACATATGTCATATAAGTAATCAGCCTTTTGACTACATGCCAAGGTTGAAGGTATTATCATTACGACATAATAAATTAACATCTGTACATGAAAATAACTTTGCAAAGTTAAGGAACAATATTGCCATTTTTGATATTGATGGTAAGTGCTAAACAAACTAAGTATTTCACAAATAAATTTTAATTTGTCTTTTTAATTTATAAAAACAATGTTTTACAGGTAATCCACTTGTATGTAACTGTGCAATTATTTGGTTAAAAGCATGGTTATCGGAATCTTCTTCGCTTGGTCCGAAATGTGCTGATGGAACATACGTAAAAGGTATGCCATTCTCTAAAAGTTATTGCATGAATATGCCAATAAATGATTCAGACATGAAATCTTGTAAAACGTTTGAAAACGAAGCATTATTACCAAATTTGGCAACTTCTCAAGTTTTTTCAACATTGGACAAAATTAAAGATTATGAAACTCATATAAAAAATAATTATAATAGCAATAAAATAAATAATAGACCATTACCAGAAGAATCAGATTATTTCTATGATGAGTATGTAGACTATCCTTATAATGAAACATTACTAGAAAATTTGAATGGTAATGCAAATCAGACTGACAAATCCAAAAATCACATAAACACCACACCTGATGCCCCTATGAAAAACACAACAAATACAAAAACAGGCATTGCATTAAAAGTGCCTGGACCAACCAATGGTTTCACATTCTTTGGAGTTCCTCTACCATCAATTGACATGGGAAAGCTATTGAATACAGGTCGGAAAATTGATTGGTCAGATAACAGAAACAATCAACATGTGAAAAAGTATCAAGCCACAGAACCTCCAAGATTTGAAACAGGTGGATTTTCACCAATGCTTCCAGCTACATCAGATGGCTTCATGCCAATAGCAAATCCAACAATATCACATACAATGGTAGGAAATGAATTGTCATTAGCTAAAAGTAAAACAGAAAGAGTTGGGCAAAGTATTGTAGCTGTAAATAATAATATAACACCAAAAAGAACTATTCAAAATAGCACAACTCATAAAAAAACTAAAAGTGAAAAACATGAATTAGAAGCATATCGTGGTGATGACAACACTACACACATTTCATATAACAGAACCAAGAATATAGAAGAACAAAACAGAGATCCAATCAAAATTAGAAAATATAATCTTATGGAATCAAACATGACTATATCTCAAGCAACTGAGAAAGAAGGCATAATAACAACAGATACAAGTAATGATATGTCTTTACAGGGATGGCTTGAGACTACTAGTATTGTACCACCACCATCTTCTGTTACATCAACACTTCCTATAAAAAAGCATTTAGAAAATTTATCCAGTCAAAGTCAACCTACAGCACTTTCTGCAATTCTTATGTCAACTGATGATGTAGCGAAAAACCACAGTAGAACTGCAACAATAACAAAAGTAAATATGCCCCATGCTGAGCATTATGATCTTCGTAACGATTTTACACCAGTTATTAACCGGGAAGCCAAAACAAGATTCTCTGAAGTTATCGAAACTGGAAATACAAATACAAATACGAAGAGAATAGACGATCACGAATGGTATTATAAAAACTATAACAAAACTAATATAGATCCTTATGTTGCACCTGGTATTCAAGCATCTTCAACTTGTAAAACTGTTTCAAATTATAATACTCAAGTACCTTTAGTAATAATATATTATTTACTGTTGTTTCTAATTTAAATAGCAATTATGAAATAAAAAATGTATCACTGCATTGTGTTTTATTCATAACTAATGACTATGTCATATAACTTAATTAAACTACTTACACTTATTAACTTAACTCATTCTTGATTCTACAGTATATAATAGGCAGACAAAATAAAATTTTAATAAAATAGTTCATTATCTTACTAATATTATAAATGCGAAAGTTTGGATGGATGTATGATGGATGTATGGATGGATGTATGGATGTTCGTTACTCAATCACGCCCCAACGGCTGAACGGATCTGACTGAAATTTGGCACAGAGATAGATTACAGTCTGGAATAGCACATAGGCTATTCCAGACTGTACTTTTTATCCCTGAAAATTAAAGAGTTCCCGCGGGAAGCAAAAAACCTCAATCCATGCGTACGAAGTCATGAGCATTCGCTAGTTTATTTATATGACTTAATATATTCATTATAACTTTTATCTATACTGGGATAGGTGATTCTGAACAAAAATATTTACAGGCTGCAACTCACTTATGCTAAAAACTTGATGACCATACTAATTTTGAGAGCTTCATAGAACATTATTTTGTTCGGAATAGCCATTCTTATAGCTATTTCAATTTACAATATATTAATTAGGTATTATACTGTAAGTGTAATGGTTAAGTAAGCAAGTATATTTTTATTTTGTCTGACTAGTTGACTACAGACTAGGGATGGACGATATACATCGATGTATTTTAAACACTCGATGTATAGTAACGATGCATCGTATTGAACCGATGTATTGTTAATACTTCAGCATCGAATATATATCGATGTTTTTCATTCGATGCATCGAATACGCAACTGAAAAGTGATAAGTGACAACTGCAGTGACTTTCACGACGTTTCGTTAAACGGAACGTTATAATCAGTTCTGCCAATATAACACGCCAATGATTTATCGGTTTCTGAATCTAGGTTGTTTCCTTTGCCGCGGAGCCGGTATAGCAAAATTATAACCAAAACATGGTTGCCAACTTAGGGCCTTTTGGTCCCAAATTTAGGGCTTAAACAAAGACGAAGGGCTTCTTTTAGGGCCCTCATATTTTTAGGGATTTTTGTCTTCTTATATTTTTTACCTATTTTTTATTAATTCTTAGATCTATCATGTATTAACAATTCTTATTACTAAGAATGCGTAGTTGAATGAATAACAAGTCACCATAGTGTTTACCATAAACATAAACATAGGACGCGTTATATTACGTGGTCCGTGGTTACGGTGTCTATGCTTACTGAAAGAAAATACTGTAGTCTTACGACCAATAAGAAAGCCGTTATTCCAAAATTAAGATTTTCATAATCAGCAAAAATATAAATCATTCAATATGAATCTTAATTTTGAAAGTACGGCAAAAAAAAATTGGGACTTTTTAGGGCTTTTTGTCTTGAGTTTTAGGGACAAATATTTTCGAGAGTTGGTAACACTGAAGTCTGAACATTAGTTTTTACATAGTATTCAAAAAAATATTGGAATATGTAAAGATTGCGTTACACTTGGCTGTGTGATTGTGCATTTTAATAAATATTTTTTCTGTACTTACCTAGTTTTCTTTAAGGTCTAAACATGTAAGTACGAAAACAATCGATGTTTTAGAAACATCGATGTATTTATCAATACATCGTATTAACATCGATGCAACCGATCGATGCATTACATCGGAAAAAACATCGATGTATATTTTAAATGTCCATCTCTACTACAGACACTACTATTTTGTATCATGCAGCTTACATGATAAAAATCAATTTTAATCAAAAATTAAGGTTCAATTTTTAAAAAATAAGTTCGTAACTTATCTAAGGCTTTATATCTATGAGATATTTTGTTTTTCTCATCTTTTGGCAGTTCACCATAAGTTTTATCATAGCCGTCAGGTTGAAAAATACAATCCCATCCAAAATCTCTGCTACCTCTTGGAGATACAATTGTACCTTTAGTGATACCTTGAAAAAGTACTACTTCTGCATCATCACTAAAAGCGGAACAATATGCAAAAGTACAAACCGCTTGTGCAGATTTGTCTTCCCATCCAGTCAGCATTTTGTGCAAGCCTTCAGGTTTTATTTTGTCCAAAAACCATTTTATATATGGCCCAGGTAAGCCACCTAGAGCATTGAAACATAGGCTTGTATCCTCAATAAAAACTGGCCTTTTCAACCGGCGGGCCGCTTCTTGACACTTCTTAATAGACACCTCGTCTATTTCGCCCTGTAACTCGGGCAAATCTAACTTATGGTTTACCACTTCAAATGGGAAGTTAGTGCCCAGTATAGCTCGCACTTCTTCTAATTTTTTCACATTTCCCGTGACGAAAGTAAGTGTCCTATGACCCATTATTAATATATATCTTGTATTCCAGATATATAAATGCAAAATATGCCAAATACCAATCCAAAACTTTGTTTTTATAACCTGATTAGTTTTTTTTCCATGTCCTGTCTTCTAGGTTCCTGTATTTGATTCTATACCGCAATGCTGATCAGCGTCGGAAGACCGCTAAAATGATTAAATGATTATTACTTTTATTTTGATTTTGATTTTTCGAAAAACCGAAAACGTTGGTCTCTGGTTAACTTGTCTCTCTCTCTGGTGTTCTGTGCTCTGGTGCGTACCTGGTAGTAGTGGGCGTTATGTAACGTAATCGGTTTGAGTAACTAGTTATGAGCCCTATAATCGAATACGTAGTTTCGTGGTTCAGAATGTAACGATTATTTTACGTACGCACTTCATAAACAACGCGGTGAGGTGACGCGGTGCGTAACCGAATCGCAGAACTACCTAAGTACCTACTTCAACCCATATCACTTACAGTTAACACATCCACACAAGTTACAAGTTACAACCACGTCAATTCGTTGTATATTACTAATACTCTGAACTTTACGTAAAAAATATAAATAAGTACTTAAATTCTAATCAAGTTTTGCAGCCAGTCCTAAGCCTTTACAAAGTATGAAGGAAAGTTCATTTATTAAATTTTTCATCCGTTCATTTACTAAATTGCACGATTTGATAAAATTATATAAAATTTAAAATAATAATAGATAATTAACCACCATAACATCTAACACGTAACAGTTTATATTTTGTAGATGACATCTGGTTTTTAAAGTCGTAATCGTAACCATCGTCCATCACACGTAAGGATAATAGGTATACAAATCGTCGCTTTGTAGGGACGTAACTAGTTGCGAAAATAATCGTTACTGAAACAGATTACGCGTACCCGCGAAACTGCGTACAACCGATTACGTGCAAAAGCGATTACGACCCACCTCTAGTACCTGGTGCCTCTGGTCAGAGACAAGTTAACCTCTGGTTATCTTGTCTCTGCCTGGTGCGTACTGCGTACTGCGTGGAGTGGACACTGACAGTGACATGAGATATTATGTTTTTTTCATCTAACTGCCTTTACAGCTCTGGGTTCACGCCTCGCGGCTCACCTGATGCTCTGGCTAGGGTTGCCAACTATACTGTTTTAAACAGTATTATACTGTTTTTCACTAAATTATACTTTTTACTGTTGAACAAAAATAAAGTATACAAAATACTGTTTTCAGCATCAAAATGCAAACACATTAATGTTATACTTAGACACTCACACAAAGGGGATTGAAACTTTCTGGCATAGCGACCTGCCGCCATTTTGATTTTTTTTCAAAATCGCGGCGCACAATGAAAGTGGTATGTATGGATAGAGGACACATAGACGAACAAATAATGTCAAGGCAAATAATTAATTGTAGTAGTAGTTTCTCGTGCTCCGAGTAGTATGTAATGTACCTACCCTCTTCTAATAAACAGTAATAATAATAATCAACCTGGGAGCGATTATTTGGATACAATCTAACACCTGTAGACACGTAATAAGTCTATTTTTAATGATTGTCGTTGTCCTCATATGTCTATCTTTACCTCCAAATATCTCGGTAACGTGACACTTTGGGGTACTATGTTACTTGACATTATTTGTTCGTCTATGTGTCCTCTATCCACACATACCACTTTCATCGTGCGCCGCGATTTTGAAAAAAAATCAAAATGGCGGCGGGACGCTATGCCAGCTTCCATACAAAAAGGTTCAAACCCCTTTGTTTTTATTTAGTCAGAGGGCGCTCACTGCTCAGTGCAGCGCAGCCACAAACAAATCACACTGAGCTTCTGAACGAATCTGTCAATGTCAAATATTCAAGACTGTCACTCACTGACAGACATGCGAGTGAGTGAGTGTGAATGAATCTAAATTTGTATAGACTGAATATTGGTATGGATGATTTATATTCAGAATTAACAAATTTCGAAGTAATTTATGAAAAAATATCAGAAGACAAAGATTTTCTTGAAATGAGTACTGGCCAAAAGTGTTCTACTTTCTGTTCCCGCCACCTCAGCATTTACTGAAAGAGATTTTTCAGTAATGAATGCTAAGTGGCGGGAGGATAGAAATAGAGCTACTATTAATTTAATAAAAAATGAGCTCCTCATTTATTTTAATTTCAGTTATAAATATGATGAGGCTTATGAAGTTTTTAAAAAAGATTGTAAATTAGTAAGTTGTGCGAGAAGCTCTAAAAATATGTATTTAAAACAATAAATAAATAAAATACTGTTCATTTTTCTAAAATACTGTTTAATATTCTTCATAGACCTGAATATACTTTATTTCTTGTAAAAAAAAGTTGGCAACCCTAGCTCTGGCCGCGAACCTCGCAAGTGTAGAGTGGGCTTATTTTTTATAGCGATGACTGTCATGTCATATTTCTAGTCGTTGAGTTCGTAATCTGTGGTAATTCTATATTTGTGATCGGTGAATTTATGTTTGTCATTTTCTCGAAAATAAAGCCTGACTAAAGCTTAAATCACTGGCACTAAATTTCTTCGTGTTAGAGCCACAGAACACTTATACTCCTGGCGGAGGTTAGAGCATATATCTCAGTCATCTTGCCCAGACAGAGGAAATTAAAATAAACAAAAATGCCTAGTCAGGAAGTCGTAACCACTAAGGTTGTGGTTCACCCACTTGTACTGCTAAGTGTTGTGGATCATTTTAACCGAATGGGCAAAATTGGCAATCAAAAGCGTGTCGTCGGCGTTCTCCTTGGATGCTGGAGAGCCAAGGGAGTTCTGGATGTCTCAAACAGTTTTGCTGGTTAGTAAGGCATCTAAAACTAGTTTTTTAATTCCTATCCAGTAGTTTAGTAACAAAGTAGGTATAGTGAGTGTAATCGTAACGAAACAGGTCCACGTCCTTAAAAAGTTATTTGCAATACTGGCAAAAAACTAGACAAGCTTGAAATGATTAAGTATGGCTTTGTTATAAAATTACAAGCTTAGCACACTAGCTTAGCTCGGGTGGGGTTTCTGAAAATAATTTCTTAATGAAGTACTTAACATTGTCATTAAAGAGCCTGTTGTAGGTCCTACATTCAAAATCGCAAGATTATAGATGCTGAGCTTCTTGATGTTTGATCTTAAGCTTGAGCTGTATATTGATATGTCAGTCAGTCAGGTTCACCTTTTGTTTAAACAGATGTTACAATTTAGAATAATATGTGCTATATTCACATACCTATTTTTGTAGGGTATAGTTATAGCATTACAAAGATTTATAAAAAGATCTCTCTATCTATTAAATTACTTAAGGACTCATTACTTATTTACAGTTCCCTTCGATGAAGATGATAAAGATAAATCAGTATGGTTCCTGGACCATGATTATTTGGAAAACATGTATGGTATGTTCAAGAAGGTTAATGCCCGTGAGAAAGTAGTGGGCTGGTACCACACTGGGCCAAAATTGCACCAGAACGATGTTGCAATCAATGAGCTCATCAGGCGTTACTGCCCTAACTCTGTCCTAGTCATCATTGATGCAAAGCCTAAAGACTTAGGGTTGCCAACTGAAGCGTATCGAGCTGTTGAAGAGGTACATGATGATGGCAGTCCTACCACTAGGACATTCGAGCATGTGCCCAGTGAAATAGGTGCTGAAGAAGCTGAGGAAGTCGGTGTAGAACATCTTTTGAGAGATATTAAAGATACTACTGTGGGCAGTCTCTCTCAACGGGTCACAAACCAGCTGCTTGGCCTTAGAGGTCTACACTCTCAATTAAGTGAAATCAGGGATTACCTAGTCCAAGTTGGCCAGGGATCCTTGCCGATGAACCATCAGATTATATACCAACTGCAGGACATATTCAATCTTCTTCCAGACATTGCTAGTGATAACTTTGTTGACAACCTCTACATTAAAACCAATGATCAATCCCTTGCAGTATACCTAGCAGCATTAGTAAGGTCTATCATAGCCTTGCACAATCTGATCAACAATAAAATTACCAATAGAGATGCAGAAGAGGGAAAGAAAGATGAATCTAAGGACAAAAAAGAAAAGAAAGATGACAAGGAAGAGAAGAAGGGAGATGAGAAAACGAAAGAGAAGAAAGAAAAAGATGAGAAGAAGAAGTAATTTAGAATCATCATTAGCTTAAGTTGTTTGTAATGCTGAATTATTTTAATAAATTGTATTTACTAATTTACAACTGTATATAATTTTAGAATGCAATGTACTCATACCATGTACTACATTATTTTTATTTACTTGATTTTTTTGTTTGCAAATTGCAAATATTCTGTCTCACAGTCCATACTGATTTATATCACTTAATGGTATGTAAAGTGATACATGCAAGCAAGTAGCATAAAATTATATCTATTGCTATCAATTATTATTATCATACAATCAACTTATTGATTAAATCCAATCATTTAAATGCACAGTATGTGGGTCGAAACTAGACTAGTTTGTTAAGGTGAGGTACCAAATACCAATCATTATGTCCTATTATGGTAGTCATACTAATGTTACAATTTTATCTTTGAATATTTATGATAAGATTGACTTATCGGTATATTGGTGATAACTGATAAATAATCTAGAACTTTGATAAAAGTCTTGCAGTGTTCGTTTTTCGATGGCATGATGACGTATATCAGGCTGTGTTTTGCAAATTTATGTGTACTTAAAGATTAACTTAGAGTAATAAGTGCATCTAAATTCCAAAATGGCGGATCGAATACAAATATCAGTAAGTAACGGTTTTTTTGTAATAAAACGATCTAAGAAGACAGCTCAAACATATTTTATTTTCTGGTAAAAGTTGTAGACAATTTTTAGCCAATTTACTTGAATACAATAAAATAAATTAAGTAATAAGCATAGATTTATTATATAGGTGCTGATTCCCGCGACTTCGTCCGCGTGGAATATGTTTTTTTGATTCCCACAGGAACTCCTTAATTTTCTGAAATAAAAAGTGGCCTATGTCACTCTCCAGGTCCTCAACTATACTCATGCCAAAAATCACGTCGATCCGTTGCTCCGTTGCAGTGTGATTGAAGGACAAACCAACAAACAAACATACTTTCGCATTTATAATATTAGTATGTTTTACTACTGTGTAATAGGTATACTTATTTAAGCATACCTACTAATTTGTTGGGTAAAGTATATTGGTTAGGCCCATATAAATAAACCAACATTAGCTAAGAACAGAGGTGCGATTGTGTAATAATTGCTGATCAAATAGTTAAAGTTAAGCGTCAAAGTAAAATTAATCATAACGACATTGAATTAGAGGTCAATTTCGTGTATCCGTTCCCATACGTTTAGGTATGGACGATACCCTAAACGGCAACTTTTAGACAATCTATGCCTAAGGTTCTTAGGCATAGATTGGCCGATACTTGAATACCTGTTCTTAGCTTATGTTGGTTTATTAATTAGGAGCACTACTGTGTTTCGTCATGTTTCCTCAGAAGTTTGATGTTCATAAATCGTAAGTACTTATTATAGGTACAGCTTGTCTGAGTTTCCTAGTTCCTATTCACATTCCCAGTTTAGAAAAGATAGGTATATTTTTTAACATTGTGTTTCAGGACTATGTCTGGATAAAACCAGAAAAAAAGTCTGAATTTGATGTACCCGTTGCTGTTAAAGTGCTCAACAGTTCTGGAGGTAAAATACAAGTGAAAGACGACAATGGCGAAGTATTCAATACAGATGTTACTAATGTCATCAAACCACTACATTCAACCTCCTTAACGAGTGTTGAAGACATGATAACACTAGGTGAGCTTCAAGAACACACGATACTGCGGAATCTGCATATCCGGTACAATCAGCAACTGATATACGTAAGTGGTTTTTTTTTTTAATGAATGTTTATTAAGTAATATGTTAGTAACTGTCTCGTTGGGCTAGTGGTTAGCATATTAGACTGTTTATAACAAGGTCCTGGGTTCGTTCCCGGATTGGGCCGTTATTAAGTATTGGGGTTTTCTGTCAACAAATTCTCAGCAAGTACGAACTCGTTAGAAAGTACGCGGTGTTTCACCCCCAGTGCCTCGGAGAGCACGTAAAACCGTCGGTCCTGCGCCTTCTCTCCTTCCCGTGAATTCCCCCGTGCATTTTCCCGTCTCTCTATTAAAGAGTTAATAGAGAGTGCACATGTGTTTGCACTTTGCACACACATTTGTGCACGATTATCTTTCCCGCGCAGATGGAGATTGGTCGCCGTGGTCGTGTAATAGGTCGACAGGAGGACATTATTACTTTTAATATTGATAGAAGGCCAAGTACCTACACTAGTGGCACGCTATGATGGCCGGTTTGACACCCGGTTTAATAAATAAATTTTGAGTCCTAAACCTAAAACTACATTCGATAAAATTTATGAATCTCTGCACATCACTATCGTCAATAAAGTAATACAATTATTTCCTTCAAAGTCGTTATCAATTAATACGGAACTCGTTATCAATTAAGCGGACAAACGTCAAACCGGCCATCATAGCGTGCCGCTAGTTTAGGTACCCTTTGCGAGAGTCTGAAGACTGGGTAACGTCGTGACCCGTGACTAAGCGTGATCTGCGCTCCGCGTACTCCACCTCGGATAAAACGGACTTCTTGTTGCGCAGTATCAACATTCGTGATGCGAATCTTATCGCGCCAAACTTTTAGTTGCCTTTTGTTTTAGAATTTTAGGTAGATAGGCAGAAGTAAACCTAAAAATATGTAACTCCTTGTTATTTTGCAATGATTTTTGTCCCATTTTCAGGTATAAAGTACCTAACTAAAGTTTTATCCACAAGTAACTAAATACTTAGCTAATATTTGTATTCTGCTTAATTTCAGACATATACAGGGACTATGTTAATAGCTATAAACCCATACGAAATATTACCAATATACACAATGGATCAAATACACTTATATCAAGATAGTAACGTAAGAGATATACCGCCTCACATATTCGCCATCGGGAATGACTCATACAGAGAATTATTAGAGACATCGACAAATCAATGCGTGGTGATAAGGTGCGTATATGACTACAGCTTCCTTTATGTTTGTAAAAGTAACTAACTAATCTAAATAATTAAAATGAATCTAAGAATTCTTACTGATGCTAGACGATGATATTTTTAAGTTCAGGGAACTAGGGCACGGTAGGTTACTTTACTACACTTTTTTACGAGCCCGAAAATTTATTTTTTACTGACGAAAGTATCCAGCGCCAATCACCTCAATCACCAAAGAGTCCAAATATATAGTATTAAATTAGGTTAATAAATACTGCATTATTTTTGACTGTTACTTCAGCGGAGAAAGTGGCGCTGGAAAGACAGAAAGTACGAAACTGCTCCTACAATATCTCGCAGCAGCAAGCGGTAAACATTCGTGGATCGAACAACAGATTCAAGAAACAAATCCCATATTAGAAGCATTTGGCAACGCAAAAACTGTGAAAAATGATAATTCTTCGCGATTTGGAAAATACATAAACATCTACTTCAATCGTAAAGGAATTATTGATGGTGGAAACATCGACCAATATTTATTGGAAAAATCGCGAATCGTAGGACAAAATAAAGGAGAGAGAAACTATCACATATTTTATTCACTTGTAACAGGGTTGTCTGCCGATGAAAAAAAGAAGTTGGAACTTGGACAACCGGAAGATTACGGGTATCTTAACTCGGGAAATATGCTAACTTGTGATGGTCGAAATGATGCTCTCGAGTTTTCAGACATAAGGTCCGCATTTAAGGTTCTAAGTTTTTCGGACAGTGATGTTTGGGATATATTCAGCCTTCTTGCTGCGATATTGCATTTGGGAAATTTAAAATTAAAGTCTTTTAATATAAGTAATATCGAATCTTCTGAAGTGGCAGATTCCATCAATGCAAACAGGATTTCGTCTCTCCTAGGAGTTAATAAAGCGAAGTTCTGTGAAGCACTAACCAGGAAAACATTGATCGCTCAAGGTGAAAAAATTGTGTCTACCCTTTCAGTGGTGCAAGCAAAAGACGGTCGTGATGCGCTTGTAAAAGCTATTTATGGCCACGTTTTCGATTACATAGTAGAAATGATAAACAAAACACTTCATAAAGATCAACAACTTTCTAATAGTTCAGTTGGAATACTGGATATTTTTGGTTTTGAGAACTTCGAGTCGAATAGTTTTGAGCAATTGTGTATTAATTATGCCAACGAAAACTTGCAACAATTTTTCGTAAAACATATTTTCAAACTTGAACAAGAACAATACGAGAAGGAAGGGATAACGTGGACGAATATTAACTACGTCGATAACCAAGAAAATCTGGATCTTATAGGTCAGAAACCCATGAATTTGCTTTCACTAATTGACGAAGAGTCAAAGTTTCCGAAAGGCACGGATCTCACGTTGCTCTCTAAGTTGCACAGTAATCACAGCAATAAAAATTGTTATATTACTCCAAAATCAACGCACGAGCACAAATTTGGCGTAAGACACTTTGCCGGAGATGTTTTTTATGAAGTTTATGGTAAGTATGTATGATTTATGTTTTCAGTTTTCACTTATAATATACTCAATTATATTATTTCCTTGTAAGTATTGATTCTTACAATATCACGATCAATTACAGGTTTTTTGGACAAAAACAGAGACATGTTGACTGCAGATGTTAAAGATATGATATGGGACTCCAGTAACTCGTTCTTGAAAAAATTGTTTCCAATTGACAATATTACGCCTCAAAGTGGAAGTCGGAAAGTGGTCTCTTTAAGTCATCAGTTTAAGACTTCACTTGAAGCACTAATGAAGACATTATATGGATGCCATCCATTCTTTATACGATGCATAAAACCTAACGAGTTTAAAAAGCCTCGAGTAAGTTAAAATTATAATTCTTAGAATTAAAAAAAACAATGGTAGTAACTAGTTTTAATAAACCGTATCTTTTAGATTTTCGATCGAGCTTTGTGTGTTCGGCAACTCAGATATGCAGGATTGATGGAGACTGCAAAGATCAGACAGGCGGGATACCCCATACGATATTCATACTCAGAGTTTGTGCACCGCTATCGACTCGTGACTCCTGGTATACTTCCAGCAGAGAAAGCAGATTGCAAGGAAGCTACCAAAAAAATTTGCAGCAACGTTCTAAAGGATCAAGAATACCGATTGGGGCATACAAAAGTATTTCTTAAAGATCATCATGACACATTATTAGAAGAACTGCGGCATAAGGTTCTAATAACAGCGGTGATAAAGGTGCAAGCAAATGGCCGAAGGTTTATCTACCGAAACAGATATTTGCGACTTAAACATGCTGCCATTGTTGTACAGAAGCACTTCCGAGCCCGTGGTTTCAGGCACAAATTCCTAGTTATGAGAAGGGGATATCTTCGTTTACAGGCTGTTATTAGATCAAAAGAACTGCGTAAAACTTTCATTAACTTAAAGCGATTTTTCAAAAAACTTCAAGCACAGTCCAAAGGCTACCTTGTAAGAAGATTAGTCCAGGAAAAAGGACATATTATAAAAGCAAAATTACTGCAATTACACAAAGATAAGGCCAATTATTCCGGCGATCTTAAAAGTGCCGAAGATGAATTCGAGAAAAAATTCACAGAACTTATGGCGTCTATTTGGATAGCTAAAGATGTAGTTGCTGACAACATACAAAATACTACTGTTATAGATGACAGATACGTTGATGATGTTTTTGGTTTCTTGAAAGATACTACAACTCCAGCTGGCACCGTGCGAGGAACGGGCTTTGGAATGGTAAACGATTATCCGTACTTTTTTCAAATGTGCTATCGTATGCTTCTCGTCGTAAATAATAATGATAAAAAATAGATCAGCGTTAGTAAAACTTACTAAGAAACGACTTTATAGTACGTGATTACAGTGTGTTTTCTTATTTTAGACATCAACACCAAAACCAGAATTATCATCCGTTATACCGTTACCACAAGAACCACAGGAAGAACAATTTGAAGAGTTTAACTTTAAAAAGTTTGCTGCCACGTATTTCTTAGGAAATATAAGTAATCAATATTCTAGAAAACCTTTGAAACATTCGCTTCTGGATTTACCCTCTCCGATTGATAAAATCGCATCACAAGCTATATGGATTACAATTTTGAGATTCATGGGAGATATGGCAGAACCTAAATATGCAGATGATAAAATAGATAATATACCGGTCATGACTAAATTGTATGACACAGTTGGACGAGCTTTTAAGAAGAGCAAAGAATTTGAAGTATGTAACGAGCGTGAGTAATAGATTAAAGTACTTTTTAGACTGTTACTTAACGTACCTATTCGTTGTTGTGTATTTTTTAGGACTTGTTGCCAAAAGACAACTATCAAGGCAATAGTAAAATGATACAGAGAACTCTAAAACGGCAAACCAAATTGAATGACGAGTTTATGAAAAATTTGCTAAACGACGATTTAACGAATGAAATGTATAGCACCTGGTTAAATTCTCGGCGGAGTACAAATTTAGAAAAACTTCATTTTATTATTGGCCACGGAATTATAAGAAAAGAACTGCGGTAAGTTTTACTGGAAATAAACGAGCATGCGCTATATATTTGATACTAGATGATGCCCGCGACTTCGTCTTGGACTTGGATTGAGGTTTTTGGTTCAAGCGGAAAATTTATTTTTCCAGGATAAAAATATATAATTCATATAGCCTGTGTTAAGTCAGATTATAACCTATCTCCATTCCAAATTTCAGCCAAGTCTGTTCAATCGTTGCGGCGTGAAGGAGTAACAAACATATAACATCCAAAATTTCACATTTATTATATTAGTAGGATCTTGTATGTTCTATAATGTTAACGTTTTTTCAGGGATGAAATTTTTGCACAATTATGTAAACAACTTACAAACAATCCTTCAAAGGCGTCTTATGCTCGAGGCTGGATATTGTTCTCTTTATGTGTCGGCTGTTTTCCACCTTCCGAAAGATTAATTAAATATTTGCGATCATTTATTCGTGAAGGGCCTCCTGGATATGCACCATATTGCGAAGGAAGACTTGTAAGAACATTTAAAAATGGGCCGCGTACTCAACCGCCTAGCTGGTTAGAATTACAAGCTACTAAAACGAGGAACCCGATTTTACTAACTGTGACTCTAATGGACGAGTCAATGAAAACAGTTCAGTCTGATTCGGCAACGACATCCGAAGAGGTTTGTCAACAAATAGCTGATAATATTGGATTGACAGACTCGTTTGGATTTTCATTATACATAACTTTATACGAAAAAGTGCTTTCCCTGGGAAGTGAAGGAGAACATATTATGGACGCCGTATCTCAATGTGAGCAATTTGCTAAAGAACAAGGAACGTCTGAGAAACATGCCCCATGGAGATTATTCTACAGAAAAGAAGTGTTTACGCCTTGGCATAATCCAGTGGATGATTCCGTTGCTACAAATTTAATATATCACCAAGTGGTCAAAGGCGTAAAGTTTGGAGAATATCGGTGTAGTTCAGAAAAAGACCTGGCAATTATAGCAGCACAACAACATTACATTGAATATGGACCACGCATAGATACGAACGTATTAAGAAAAGTTATTGTTAATTATATACCTAATCAATTCATACAGTCAAACGATGTAGCTCTGACAAAATGGGAACATCTAGTTACTAAAGCATTCGAAACATCTACATCCATACAGACATCTGTAGATCCGTTACGATGCAAAGAAGATATTGTAATATTTGCAAAATTAAAATGGCCCATGATGTTCTCAAGATTCTTTGAAGCTATTAAACTAAAAGGAGAGACAATAAATAAAGATATTGTTATAATTGCAGTAAATTGGACTGGAATTTATATCGTCGATCAGTCAGAGCATATACTACTTGAAATTTCATACCCTGAAGTCACTTATGTTGCGTATGACGATGAAAAAGACTATGACAATGTCGGAAGAGTAACTATTAGAACAATACAACAAGAAGAATTTGTATTCCAAAGCGTAGACGCAAATGAAATGAGTTCACTTATTATATATCTCATGGATGGTTTAAAAAGACGTTCCATCTACGTAATAACACAAAGTGAGTCGCAGGGTTTCAGTGAAGCAGCATCATTTTTACAATATAAAAAAGGCGAACTTATTACCCTTTTACAAGATACTACTGGAGAAACTTTAATGAATGCAACATGGGGTAATGGTGAATGTAACAATCATGAAGGACTTTTTCCTACCGAGCAAGTGTATATTTTACCAACATTAACAATGCCTCCTGCGTCAATATTAGAAGTATTCAAAAAAGGAAATATAAACAATAACGAAAAAAATAAATCAAAATATAATACAATACAAAGGAAGCGAATGTATACTTTAGAAAAATATGCAAAAGAACATTTTAGAGAAAATTATGATATTAATTCAACCATATCCAGACATGCAACACTAACTACTGCGAAAAGAGCCATAGCTGGTGATCTTTGGGCTCATACTCGCGAACCAATAAGACAACCACTACTGAAAAAATTTGTTAATGATGAAAAATTATCAAAGGCAGCGGTTGCGTCATTCTTTGCTATTCTTAAGTATATGGGTGACATGCCAAGTCCGAAAGCTAGATCAGTTACAGAATATACTGATGATATATTTAGGTCAGCTATGTCAGAACCTAGTTTGCGAGATGAGATTTACTGTCAGATAATTAAGCAATTGACAAATAACAGAATACAGTTGAGTGAAGAAAGAGGGTGGGAATTGATGTGGCTTGCTACTGGAGTTTTTCCTTGCGGTCAAGTATTGGTTAAAGAAGTAGTAGAATTTTTAAAGACGAGACCCCATCCCATAGCCAAAGATTGTTTGAAACGGTTATTTAAGATACAAAGAGGTGGGCCAAGAATGTACGCTCCATATGTGGTGGAAGTAGAAGCAATCCAGCACAGAAGTATGCAGATATATCACAAAGTTTATTTCCCGGATGATACCGACGAAGCATTTGAAGTTGATTCATCGACAAAAGCGAGAGAACTTTGTGAGCAAATAACGGGGCGCTTAAATCTAAAAAACAGTGATGGATTTAGTCTTTTTGTGAAAATTGTGGACAAAGTATTTTCGGTCCCAGAAAGTTATTATTTCTTTGATTTCATTCATGAACTTGTGGAATGGATGAAGCAAACGCGTCCCGGGCGTTCAGGTACTTCTTTAATGTTTAATTTAAAATACTACCATTTAATCAATGAATGTTGTAGAGAATACCCTGAGTGAGTTGTGTAAAATTCCTATTCCTAATTTTCAGCGGGCAGTCAACTGCAAATGAACTACCAAATATTTTTCATGAAAAAGCTCTGGATCAATACAGTGCCTGGAAAGGATAAGAATGCAGATCAAATATTCTACTTCCCGCAAGAATTACCTAAATATTTGCGTGGCTATCACAAAACGTCAAAGCATGATTTATCTGAATTAGCAGCCCTTGTATATAGAGCAAGATATGGTAATAACCAGTCCTTTTTACCTCAAATCACGCAAGTGTTAGAAGAGTTTATACCATCAGATATGATAAGAATTCAGTCAAACTCAAACTGGAAATCTGCAATTGCTGCAGCATACTTAAAACATGGACCTATGTCCGAGGAAGAGGCAAAGGAACAATTTTTGAAGAGAATCTACCAACTTCCAACGTTTGGTACAGCCTTTTTTGAAGTAAAGCAAACTTCTGATCCATCATATCCTGAAATGGTTGTTATTGGCATCAATAAAAATGGAGTAAGCGTGATTCATCCGCAAAGTCGAGTAAGTATAAAAAAATTATAACCAGAAATTCATAGAAATAACTAAATAGTGTTAACCAAAAATTAACATTAACCTGTTTTGTTTTAGGATTTGTTAGTAACTTATCCATTTTCTCAAATATCCAATTGGTCTTCGGGCAACACGTTTTTCCATATGACAATGGGAAGCTTCCTACGTGGGACAAAGATCCTCTGTGAAACTTCGTTGGGGTATAAAATGGATGACCTAATATCATCCTATATTTCTGTATTGCGTCAGGCAATGAAGCAAAAACGATTGCAGTGACCCAAATGTTTCTTTAGAAAAATCTTAGTTTTAAATTTCTTGTTAATGTTGTTTGTTATTTTTAAAAATACTAATTTAAATCAGGACTTATTTTTTTATATACCTACCTATAGGCAAGTACAGTTAGATTACTCTCGATGTTAATTATTTACCTAAGTACAATAGGTTGATATTATTTGCTAGCTGATACCCTCGATTTTATTATTGATTGATTGAATTCTTATAAAGCGGCATTTTTTGTAATAAGTGACCGATTTGATTCTGTTAATTTTATAAGTAATGTTGAAAGGTGCAATGCAATGCAATGGGCAAAATTGCGTCATTCTTTGCTATTCTAAAGTATATGGGTGACATGCCAAGTCCGAAGGACATAGCTGACCTAATTATGGCTGACCTAAAGAAATATCTAGGTCAGCTATGTCAGAATCCAGTTTGCGAGATGAGATTTACTGTCAGATAATTAAGCAATTGACAAATACGAGTAACAGGATACAGTTGAGTGAAGAAAGGTGGGAATAGATGTGACTTGCTACTGGTGTTTTTTAAATAAAAATTCCTTTCAAAATAAAATTGCCACACCATGTATGATCTATCTAAATATAATATTCTTGATCTACGGCAGTGGACACATCAGCGAGACCCTGTGACGAGACCTACGAGAGAGGGACTCCAAGTTGTACTTTGTAGAAGTAATCACTATGGAGCTATTCTACCCTCCACAGTATTAACTTAGAGTCCCCCACATCCCCCGACGTACCGTACGAACCGGCTTGAGCCGGTCAGAAAAAGCACATTACGGCATTAGGCGTGAAATAAACGTTGTTATTAGTTGCTTCTCTATGCTTTATTCTTACTCTATGACACAATCAAATTCAAAGGTTCTCTCAAATCACTACGTTCTACGTTGTAGCATGAAATCAGAGAAGTAACATATAAATGTTATGACATTGACGAGGCTGAGCCAGAATTGACAGACATGAAATGAATAATGATATTTACTAATCTGTGTTAATGATCAAAATAAAGTTTGAGTCCTCCTTGGAGTAAATGTATTCTATGTTTGAGTCTGTTTGTATGTGTGTGTGTGTTTTCAAACATATTTTTTCCTCGTAAAGTCCATAGATAATACACTATAAACTAGCGCCACTTACATTTCAAGTGTCTAAAAAGGTGTACCCTGTGTTCGCGCGATATTTTAATTCTCCCGCCAAGCAGCGCGGAAGCGGGGGTGCGGGTAATCACCGGGGCGCGGGCGGCCCGTCTCGCAATTACTACACTGTCAAGCACTTACTTACATTAAGTCAAGCGACTAACACCTAAAGAAAACTCGCTAAATTTTGTATATAATATTGTTAAATAATTAATTAAGTGTTTAATTAAACAGTTTTATAAAGTAAATTTGTTTCCATCAATTATCTTATGTGCTGTACTACACATAAAGTGGCGACCGTGATCAAATAAAGTGGCGACCGTGTAAATTAAATACACCGATCAACGGGTACGAAGTCCAAGCGCCGCGGGTTCGAGAACAAAGGAATCGCGAAATACTCGCAAATATCCGACGAGGTGCCTTCTAGAACATTCCTACCAGCCCAACAGCGAAGCAAATTGGTATCAAGCCATCCATCACGGGTCAAGATCAAAGAAGACGGCAAAAATCTCACATTTTGCAGCCATCGTAGCCATTTTGAAGTCGGACATTCTACGCGCTTCAACAAGGTTTTGCCATCAAAAAAGTGAGCCCGTTCCTTTATTATTCCCCATCATTCGATCATCCTAATTTATTTGAGTGTGCAATATTCATAATAGCTTCTTGAACGATTAATCGCGTAATCGGACTCCAGTTAATGCACTATTTATCACGTTAAACCTAATGACGTGGTCGGTCTTCAGTATTAACTGCTACTTTCATTGCGCCTGAATACTATTCTCAGAAGCCTAATAGTCGCTTAAAACATTTTAAATATAATTAATAATTAATTTTGCTAGTTGTCAAGCTTATTGTTGCACTATATTACAATATAGGACGATATTTTTGCATATATATATGCCCTTATTTACCTATACCCTATATTCTACCTATTAGCAACAAGCCTATCGGAATATAAGACGATTGCATATAATTGTGCCTAATTTAGCTACATATAGTTATACCTAATCCTTATATTCCACCTATTTGCAACTAGCTGAAAGAATATAAGACGAATTGCATATATTTATGCCTAATTTAGCTATATAGCTGACTACTTATACCTAATCCTTATATTCGATCTATTTGCAACTAGCTGAAAGAATATAGGACGATATCTTGCATATATTTATGCCTAAACCTTATATTCTTTCTAATTGTATAAAGTAAACTAATGAAAATCGAATTCACATATCTATTACTTCCTATTTATAACTTACTTCGCTTTCAAATTGCCAAAACCCTATTTTTTGCATTTAATGCGCCTACTTTGCGACTTGAAAGTCTTAGTAAACGAAACTAAGGTACCCAGTTATCAAACTTTATACTAAAAATTGCTAAACCAATTTCAATTGCACGTAAATACTTCTAATCCTTTGGTTTTTCAATAAATTGCATACCTATCATTTCACGCCGCTTACCTGCGCACGTACAATATACCATAATAGATAACGATCACTAAGTAGATTCCATTCATTCACAAGTCACTTCAATATAGCTAAAATTAATCTTATTCCCTAAAATTGCATTTTTGATACATCGTATACTTTCACTATAGCCTTCGCTTCAATACCTACTATCATTTCGCGATATACAAAGCCGTGAAACATTCTATTTCAGCTACAAGACCGGCGCGCGCTCGGACCGCAGACTAGTCGTTCATCCCGGGTTTTCGCGTGGACTGCTGGGAGTCAACGAGTGACACCGGCCGCCGGTGTCCCTGCCCCGCGAGCTTCTTATCAGCTTGCCATCGGTGCATCAACCTTGAAGCGAGGAGCGTATCGTATTCATTTTTGCATTATTTCAAACAGCTGATTGTTTGTGCATAGCGTGCTGACCTTGACCATGGAAACTTCATTTAAATCTTTGAATCTAAAGCGCGCTTCAATTAAAGGACGTGTTACTAAGTTTAGCAATCAATTAGATGATTTGAAGGGACGCAAACTTACACAAACCGAGGTCAGCATACTGTCACAGCGATTGGCGAAAATTGAAGCATTATTCGTCGAATTCGATGGCGTGCCACTTTATGTGCAGTACAACACATAAGATTATTGATGAACGAGCAGCACTTGTAGCAAAATTAAGGCTTTGTACCACTTGTTTGCGCGTAAATCACAATAGTCGTGGCTGCAGAATCCCGGGATCCTGCAGGATCTGTAGGGGACGTCATAGTACACTCCTCTGTAGATCGTCTGAACCTGATACCAGTCAGGCTAAATCAGAACCAGTTGCGATGTCAGCTACCAATTCATCAGAAACGCTTTTATGTACCGCGCTAGTTGACGTCATTAATCCTAAAACTAATACAACTATAACTACAAGGGCCCTTCTAGATAGTGGAAGTCAATGTACATTCATTTCAGAAAAACTGAAAAATCAATTAAATCTAGTTTCATTGCATTCTGATACCCAGAACGTAATTGGAATAGGTAATGTGCCATTCAATCTAAGTGCTGAACGTTGCAATATACGTATACAGTCTAAATTAAGTTCATTTAATGTTATTTTGTCCTGCTTAGTTATACCCGAAATTTCTGGCAAAATACCAAAGTCTTTTATAGACACTACTCATTTAAATTTGAAGTCATTTGAGCTTGCAGACCCCAGCTTTTATGAGCCTGCCGAAATAGGACTGCTTATCGGTGCCGATATTTTTTGGGATATATTATTATCCAAACAGCACTCCTTAGGAAAAGGTAATCCTATTCTACGTCAATCCAAATTAGGCTGGCTCATTGCAGGTCCCATGCACTATACTCGTGACGAAAATAAAACAATTAAATGTCACTTTGCTAATGTGACAAATCATGAACCCAAAAATTGCTTAATCGATTTTCATAATGATTTAAAAAGGTTTTGGGAACTAGAGAGTTTGCCACAAAAGCCTCTTCTTACAGATCAAGAAAAGGATTGTGAACAGCATTTTTTAAAACATACCACAAGAACAGAGGAAGGGCGTTTTTGTGTCAAGCTTCCGCTCACCGACGCACCAGATTGTCTAGGAGACTCGTATTTCATGGCAAGAAAGAGGTTTTTGAATTTGGAACGTCGATTTCGAAAACAGCCTGAAATGAAATCCGCTTATGTAGAGTTTATTAATGAGTATGCTCAGCTAGGACATTTCTCAAATTCAGAAGTTGACCGACCTGAGGACGGCCATTTCATCCCGCATCACCCCGTCATTCGTGAAAACCGTGAGTCCTCACGTTTACGTGTTGTATTCGACGGATCTGCGCGCACAAACGCATCTGCTATGTCTATAAACGACATACAAATGATAGGTCCCACGATCCAAGACTCTCTTTTCAATATCTTGCTTCGATTTCGTCAATACCGTTTCGTATTATCGGCAGATATTGAAAAGATGTACAGACAAGTATTATTACACGAGTCGGATCGTAATTTGCAGCTGATCTTATGGCGTGATGCGGAGGACAAACCTTTGCAGACACTCAGGTTGAATACGGTCACCTATGGTTTCGCAAGCGCAAGCTTTCTTGCAACGCGCTGTCTCTGGCAAGTCGGAGAAGAATGTGAGGACCCTGTCACTAAAAATATTATACAAACCGACTTTTACGTCGACGATCTCTTGACAGGTCACGATGATGAGAACCAGCTCCGATTTATTCAGCAGTCAGTAGCCGAGAATCTTGCTAAGGCAGGTTTTAACTTGAGGAAGTACCGCTCTAACTTACCTACTTTGCTGTCATCGGACACTATTCAATCCAGCGGTAACTTAATAATTAGTGAAACCACTAACACTCTAGGTCTGAGCTGGGATCCTTCATCAGACATGCTTAAGTTTCCCGTTGTAGAGCACGATTCTGGTGTAGTGACGAAGCGGAATATCCTTTCAACAACTTTCAAATTGTTTGACCCTTTGGGCCTCCTATCTTTGTGCACTATCGTTCCCAAAATTTTAATTCAGACCTTATGGTCCCTAAAACTAGACTGGGATGACCCAGCCCCCAAAGAGATTGTTAAATTATGGAAGAATTTTATGGATGGTCTTCAATCTATAGCCTCTTTGAATATTCCCAGGCTGATATTAATTTCAGACCCAGTCGATATAGAAATGCATTGTTTTAGTGATGCGTCGCAGCGTGCCTATGGTGCCTGTATCTACCTTCGGTCGACGAACAAGGCAGGTCGGGTACACGTAAATCTTCTTTGCGCTAAATCACGCGTTGCTCCCGCATCTACTCCTACAACTATTCCTCGTCTCGAGCTCTCAGGCGCTCTACTTGCAGCGGAAATGAGCTCTACAGTATCACAAGCTTCACGCTGCAAAATTTCGCGAATTTTATATTGGACTGACTCTAGTATTGTATTAGCTTGGCTACGCGTCGGTTCCAAAAATCTAAAGGCATTTGTCGCCAATAGAGTCGCCACAATTCGGGAACTAACTGAGACTGCTTCATGGCATCATGTTTCCACAAAAAACAATCCAGCAGACCTTTTATCTCGTGGAGTAGATCCACAAGAAGTCGCTAGCTGTAAGCTGTGGTGGTCTGGACCAGATTTCCTATCATCACCGGAGTCTGAATGGCCTCTATCGCAGTCTCAGTCTAATATCGAGACGAACGATTTGCCAGAGGTTAAGGCGCTTGTTGCTGAAACCACTGACGCTAAACCTTCATTTTTCAACATTGATAAATTCTCTAAATTAAAAAGGCTAAAACACACTTTCGGTTACGTTAACAGATTTTTATATAATTGCAGAAACCCAAATAATAAATTAACAGGTCCCCTATCGGTTTCTGAACTTGAACAGGCTCTCAATAAATTGATATGCATTTCGCAAGCTGAGTCGTTCCCTAAAGAATTAAATATTTTGCAAAAAGGAAAGTCTCTAAATCCAAAATCCAATATAGCGGCTCTTAATCCCTTTCTTCATGAAGATATGATTAGGGTAGGTGGTCGCATACAAAATTCCGAATATAGTTTTGACATGAAACACCCTATTTTATTGAGCTCTAAACATCATTTAACAAAACTTTTATTCGAGCAGGAACACCGCAAACTCCTACACGCAGGTCCGCAAGCTCTACTAGCCTCCGTGCGAACTCGATTTTGGCCTATTAGTGGCAGAGGATTAGCGCGGAGAATAGTATTAAATTGTAATGTTTGCAGGCGGTTTCAGGGTAAGGTGTCTCAAAATATCATGGGCAATTTACCTTCGGAAAGGATTGAACTTGACTTTCCGTTTTCAATTGTTGGAACCGATTTTGTTGGACCATTTATGATCACGGATCGCAAGGGTCGTGGTTGTAAAATTACGAAATGTTATTTATGTGTATTTGTTTGTTTTAAATTTAAGTGCGTTCACTTAGAAACAGTGTCGGAACTGTCTAAAAATGCCTTTGAACTTTGTTTCCGTCGCTTCATTGCTCGCAGAGGCCTTCCTCGAAAGGTCTACAGCGATAACGGAGGAAATTATGTCGCAGCTGCTAGAGAAATAAAGGAATTTTTGAAATCTAACGCCAACGAAATCCATGATTTTGCAGCCAGCGAGGGCGTTGAATTTTGCTTTTCGCCCCCTTACGCTCCTCACTTTAATGGCTTGATGGAAGCTGGCGTGAAATCGGCAAAATTTTATCTCGCTCGCATCTTAGGAACCACGCATCTAACATTCGAGGAGCTATCTACTTTGTTTACTCAAATAGAAGCAATCCTAAATAGCCGTCCTCTCTATCCCCTAAGTTCTTCGCCCCACGAACTCTATCCCTTAACCCCTGGCCACTTTTTAATTGGTAGACCTCTTAGAGCGCTGCCATCTCCATGTTTGCAAGACTCTAATTCAAATCGTCTCGACAGGTTCCAGCGTATAGAACAAATGAAGCAACATTTTTGGCAACGCTGGAGCCACGAATACATCGCGGAGTTGCAGACGCGCAGCAAATGGCGCGTGAGAAATCCAGATCTGCAGGTCGGCGATCTTGTTGTCTTGAAGGAGGACAACTCTCCACCCTTATACTGGCGTCTCGGACGAATTACGCAGCTGTTCCCGGGACCCGACGGTGTGACGCGCGTTGTGGACGTGAATACTGCCAGAGGTGTCGTGCGTCGCGCTCTCAACAGAGTTTGTTTGCTGCCTAAACCAGATGACCCAGAAAGGGCAGAAAATGCTTGAAAGCTTTAAGCTTTCCAGGGCCGGGAGTATGTTCGCGCGATATTTTAATTCTCCCGCCAAGCAGCGCGGAAGCGGGGGTGCGGGTAATCACCGGGGCGCGGGCGGCCCGTCTCGCAATTACTACACTGTCAAGCACTTACTTACATTAAGTCAAGCGACTAACACCTAAAGCAAACTCGCTAAATTTTGTATATAATATTGTTAAATAATTAATTAAGTGTTTAATTAAACAGTTTTATAAAGTAAATTTGTTTCCATCAATTATCTTATGTGCTGTACTACACACCCTGTACGCTAGATGTCGCTGTATCGTGTGCAGCTGGCAGTACCACTAGATTTACTATATTTTTTTTATCTTAATAAAATAGTGATATAGGATTTTTTTTTACTAATTTTAATATTATCTACCAGAGAAATAAAGTAAATGGAGCTTAAACGCAAGTAATACTAATATTGTAGATAACAATAAAAACAGCCTACTTATTTCACATAGGAAATAAGATTTGTTTTATTAAAATCAATGACTGAACATACATTTTAGTCGCACATCCAAAATAACGCTTTCTTGCTGATTTTCTCGGCATTTTAGCTAAGTTCGTTGCGGCAAACAAAGTCCAGTAGGGAAAAGCAGGGTCGATAAGTTGGCAGTGTCAGCAGGTCAATCGTCAAAAGCAGGTAACACGGGTCCAAGGCATAAAAGAGGTCAAACGTTCAAAGAAAATACAACAAAACAAGCAGATAATCCAGAATTTTCAAACACAACACAACGCAAGCAAGAGCACATCAACGGAATATATTTGAAAAGAAACCCGAAGCGGAATAACTATCGTACCCAGGGGCGTAAAATTATCGTACATGGATCGAAATTATCGTATTTATCAGGCTTTAAAAAATAAATAAATTAAATTAATGGAGTGAGGCGCGTGCGGGATTTGAGCCTTCCGTCCTTACTTGCGTCGGCGCATGGAGTTATGAGACTGGTCATACTATCTGTTAATGGTGATCCAGTACGTATTCCCTTTGTTTCCGATGCATTGGAGGCCTGGTCGACCCTCAACCCGGGCGCGCCCACTCCTCAGGCTTTACACGTCCAGCACCAGTGGGACAACATTTCCTCAGAGGCCACATTAAAACATCTTGTGGACCATGCAGCGGGCGCTGATTTGGCAAGACTAAGGGCTGTTTCGAAGCCGGAGTCTGGTGCGTGGTTACAGGCTTTACCTTCACCGAACCTGGGCACTCTCCTCGACAGCGGTTCTCTTCGAGTGGCAGTGGCTTACCGATTGGGCTGTAATGTTTGCGAACCCCATCGATGCATTTGCGGTTCCATGGTGGAAGCTAACGGTCATCATGCTTTGAGTTGCTGTCGTTGCTCAGGTAGGTTCCCACGTCATCACGCCCTGAACGATATCGTCCGTAGAGCACTCATTTCGGCTAAGGTGCCCTGCGCGATTGAACCACCTGGGTGTGCCGCACGGACGGTAAGCGTCGTGATTGCCTGACTCTTGTCCCTTGGCAAAAAGGGAAATGCCTGTTGTGGGACGCGACTTGCGCCTGTACTTTGGCACCAAGCCACCTTAGCCGTACGTCCCGGTTAGCTGGTGCCGCTACAGAATCCGCTGCCACGAGGAAGAGAGCCAAATATGCACCACTCTTGGGCCAATATTTATTTGTCCCACTGGCGGTGGAGACGATGGGATGCTGGGGTGGGGAAGCAAAAACTTTCATAAAAGAGATCAGCCGTCGTTTGAGGGAAAGGGGCTGTGACCCACGTTCTGGTTCTTACCTGGTTCAAAGGTTATCCATCGCCATTCAGCGTGGCAATGCTGCAAGTTTGATGGGTACCACCTTTGGTCCAGGGGCAACCAGGGGTGGTCTTTTTGATTAGGTTTTTATTTTTATCTTTTGTTAGTAGGTATATTTAAGGATTAGTTTAAAATTTTATTTTATTAAATTAATTGTAATATTGATATACCTACTCTACTTTCAAATCAACAGATATAAAAAGTACTCTGTGAACAGAACACTGAAACTTAACCCAAATGTTTTAGTCTGTACTCTGTACCATAGAGAAGGATGTATATCTCTGTAGGTACTTCAGAGATATACATCCTTCTCTATGGTACTATTCTCTATGGACTACAGACCCTGAATCGACGATTCCCTTTCCACTTTAAGTTCAATAAACGCGCTAAGTTTAAAATTCACTGTAAGTTATATTTTAATATATATTATATAGCTGCTCGTGCTGATTCATTGATTGATCACCTCTCCTGAACAATTTTGTATGAAAAAAAATTTTTTCACTGACCATTTCGTATAGAGGGGAAAAATTCATGAAGAGGAAAAATACGGAGAAAGCTGATGATTGAGGATTTCGAAGACGGGTGAACAGCACAGCCAGGGTATTGAAGATAGGTGGGAGGTGCTCGACCAAATGTCATTCGAAACTTCATCCAATTGACAGTGAGCTGAAAAAATTTTCAAAATGGCGGATTTAAGATGGCCGCCATACAAATTTCGTCAGTGTCTATCTCGGAGAGTATAGAAGATGGAAGAGTGGTTTCTTGGCAAAAGATGATCAGGACATGAAGGTCTACTTGATGAACAGGAAAAAAATTCAAGATGGCGGAATTTATTTTTCCATAGAAAATGTATGGCGAATATTGAAGAGGCTACAATTTAGTGTTGAACTATGCAATACTTTGATGCGGTTCCTTTTCAAAATTTGTTCTTATAGAAGAACTCTCCATAATTTTTCGGAGAAAAAAATATATGGAGAGCGATGATGATCGAGGGTTTGAAAGATGGGTGAGGAGCACGGCCAAAATTTAATAGCTGTCTATTTCAGAAAGTATACTAGGTGGAAGAGTGGAAGTAAGAAATATGCATGACTTTGATATGGTTTTTTTACAAGATTTGAGAATTGTCGGTTTGCCGTTAGGAAAGCCAAGATGGCGAAGTTACATGGTACCCAAAGGTACCCGATCGTCAGCGGTATGATATTGATACTAATCAACTTAGGAAGGTTTCTTTGTGTTTTTACTTCAACGGTCTCTTACACTGCATGCATGTCTGGAAAGTTTTTTTACATTTAAAGGCCCTTTTAGATTTTTAGGGGGGTCTCTGTTTTATGTTTTCTTATGAGATTTTTTTTACGTCTGTCGGACGCTTGGCACGCTGGCGCTTCCACTGTGCTCGCTAGCATAGCAGTGTGTTGTTTACTTCAGAACACGTAAGCAGTAAACACTAGGATAGGAGGAGAGGAGTGGGCCGCACGGTCTGCTACGCGGTCCGCTTCAGCGGGCCGCGCATCCACGCGCCATACTAGTACTTATATACAGCCACTGAAACAATGTATTTGATAGATATATGTATACCTACTTGCCATTGAATGAAGTGCGAACATAACATAATCGAAAACGAAATATCGAACTTATTCTCTAAGAGAATTTCTCTTGTTCGCTTTAGATGCTATAAACCAATAAGAAAGCGTGTACAGCAGGCGCTGGATAGAGTTACAGTCTCGGCAGTGGTGTAACTTATCAGAGCGCATCCTAAGAACCAATAGCAATAGAGAACTTGTATTTCCCGGTATTTTTCCAAGATTTTATTGGACAAAATAAAAAGTACTGCGACTTAGACTATCAGCGTATGTGTATGAGTGAAATAATCATGGAACTAATAAGTACTACTTATTAGTTCCATGGAAATAATATAAATTCTCAAATTTTGCACGATGATGGAAATTATTGTACAATCTGCGTACGATAATACTATGCTATCGTACATCGTACGTAAGCATGAAGTTATCGTATGTGTACGATAACTATCGTACGGTTCCGAACGCTGAACTGTCAGTTTTTTTTTTTGGAATTTCTGGGCTCTGGATTCAGAGATTTTTAGTATTAAACGCCATTTATAGTACGCTCTAGAAAAATAGCTTACGAGTTTTTGTTCCCCGATCACCAGATGGCAGTGTTTTCTACGCAATATTTGTTTACGTGAATTTGTACCAGCGTTGCCAGAAGGTTACTTTTGTAACCTTTTAGGTGATTTTTAGCTCCGTCAGGTTACTTCTAGGTTACACTGTTCAAAAGGTTACTTTTAGGTGATTTTTCGGATCTTGTTGAATTAATAATTCTTAATTTTTTGTATAAAACCAAAGTGAAACGGAAGCAAATTGAAACAACGCAAAACTTAAGTGCTCTGTGACTGTCAACTGTGGTTCTTATTGCAACTCATCACGTTGTTCTCAACTTCTCTTTCACAATCGTTTCGATTCGACCAGTCTCGACTCTCGAGTCTCGACCGTTTCGTTTTTTTTGTTGACAACATTTGAGCCACCAAAAACGATGCTCACGGCTAAAATCTATAATATATAAAAAATTAATCCTTATTTCACTTGGTCACGGCATCACGCATGAATGGCTGGACCAATTTCGCTAATTCTTTTTTGTTGTGATCCATCAGTGGGTCGTCTCCGTTTGGCCCGTGAGGGCCAAGCGGGGGTACGGGCCTCGAGGCTGAGCCTCCTTACCCGGGCGGGGCGCGGGGCAACTCTGTGCCCCGGTGAGTAGCTTTAAGCCAACGACGGCTTGGGCCTGCCTGGAAGGCTACGGGCCCTTGAGTTTGGTGTTGTGTGGGTCCGCCCTGCGGGTGACGTCATCGCCACCGCGTGCTGGACCCGTTTATCCTTTAGGCATGGAGGCGCGTAAGCACCGCCATGCCTGCTATGAGGGCTCGTTTTGCGCCCTGGCCTTGCAGGTACGCCGTCAGCCCAGTCGTGAGCGCCTCGATCACAGCCCGGACTATAGCCACAATGTCCGGGTCGGTCTGCGTTACTCGTTGGGCCGGTTGGTTTGCAGGGCGGGCGTTAGCGGTGGTTGGGGGTTGTGGGGCGGATTGGCAGGCCGGGCGTGCAGCTGCGGCCTGGCGGGGACGTGGTGCGTCGATTTGCGTCGGACTAAGTGCAGCCTGACGCGTGCGAGTAGTTGGTGGATCGGTTGGTAGACGGGTGGGTGGCACCTGGCGTGTGGCTTCGTCTGGTGTTCGTCGACCAGCGGCGGGCTCCGGCTGTTGCGGGGTCGAGGCCGCCGCCGGTGCGGTGCGGCGCGGGCGAGGCGCGCGGTTGCGGCGGCGTCTTCTCGCTCGCACCGGCTGGCCACGTTCGGTCGGCGGGTTTGCGGCTGCTGCCAGAGTCGTAGCACTCTCAGCGGCCGCGGGTTGAGAGGCACGTTGCGCCGACGCAGTTTGCGAGTCGGTAGATTCCGACGGTGCGACGGTGGGCGGCTGCGTTGTGGTTGGCGGTGCAGTGGTTTGTAAGGTTGAAGGTGCGGCGGTGGTTGCAGGGCCTGTGGTCATGCCCCGCTGCTGTTGTCTGGCAGGAATGCGGGGTTGTGGCGGCGGCAGGTTAATGCCTCGCTTTCTCGCTTCGCGTTTGTAAAAACTGCAACGACGGTCATTCGCCGAGTGCTTTTGCCCACAGTTGGCACATGTGGGCTCAGCATCTCTGGGGCGTGGGCAGTCTCTCACGCTGTGTTCGCCGGCACAGCGGACACAGCGGAAGGGTCTGTGGCAATTGGCCGAATTATGGCCATAGGTTTGGCACCGGTGGCATTGGGGCGGTTTTGATCCTCCACGCCACGCCTCCACGGTGATTTGCGGCATGAGCAGGATTTCGTCGACCTGGTAGAGTTGGCGCAGTTCCTCCTTCGTCATGTGCGCCAACCGTACGAAATAGGTGCAGCCGTGTCTTCCTCGGGGCGGTGGGATGGCTCGCGCCGCTTCGGCCGGGTAGCCGAGTTCACGAAGCGCGGCAACCAGCTCGTCCACTGGGGTCTCAACGGGGAGGCCACGGATGGCCACCTTCACCGGTATTTCGGAGGCCGGGCTGTAACAGTACCATGATATGGCACTGTCTTTTGTGGCAGCATCTGTGAGATACCGCTGCACAGCCCGGAATTCATCGGCGTCTTTTGGAAGAAAGCGAACCCCGCGTCCCAACGGTTTCGCGTTTGGTAGACGTCCGAGCACTCGAGTGAGCGCCTGGAAGTGCCTCGACCAGTTAGGGAGGCACTCCGCTACTAGTGGCGGGTAACCAGAGCGCGGCGTTGGTTGCGCAGGGTCAGCAGTGGCATTGGGTGTGGGTGCGGTGGTAGGCGCGGCAGGCGGTGGCGAGCGGCGCGGTGAGGGCGGTGCGGCGGCGGCCTCGGCGTACGAGGCGCTTGGTTGTGGCGACGTCATTTGCACGTCGCGGTTGGTTGGCGAGGCAAGGCCTGCGTAGCTGGTCGAGTCTTTCGACCAGCTAGCCGAGTCGTATGACTCTTGCGCTCGAGCGGGCGTCGGAGGTGTGGTGCGGCTCACGGCGACAGGGGTGTGAAGCGGGGCAGCGGTCTCCATGCATGGGAGAGTCTCAGTGCGGGAGAGTGGGGGGCGCAGCTCCTGCAGTGGGGGGCGCTTTCTCGGGGTCGGTGATGGTGACGGCGGCGGGTCTTGGTAGTCGGGAGGCGGCGCGGGTAAGGCTAAGCTGAGCTTAACCCGCTTGTCCTCCTGAGTACCCGACGAACCGGAGGAAGAGGTGCTCGGGCGAGCCCGCTTTGCCAGCTCGCAGCCGGGCGTGGACGCAGCTACGCGGGCTACGATGGCGGGCGGGTCGTCGTCGCTATCTTCGTCTGATGAAGGTGGCGGCGATGTTATAGCGGACGTGGTGGTCGGAGGACGTCTCGTGATCACTGCGACAGGGAGCGGAGTCATCGACAGGTCCATAACATTCCGTCGTGCCACTGCGCGCGGGATCCCGGTACGACCTCGTCCTAACTGGTGCGGCCTCTGGTCGAGCGTTCGTCTCTCGGCCATGGCAGCATACGGTTTAAAATGCGTTAAAATGAATTAAAAAATGGATAAAACGGTAACAAGGGTAAAACGGTAAAACTTATTAAAAATGGGTAAAAACGATTTAAAACTGCGGCCCTAACAGGGCGACCTGCAACTCCTCGCGTGCAACCCAGCCAGGTGAAACCCCAAGGGGAGGCCCAGCTTAGGCGCCCGCGGACCGGAGTATACGGGTCAACCCTGCGTGGTGTGGAGGGCGTAGGCAGAAGGGTTTGATCCCGTGCACCTTTTTCCTCAAGAAAAAGGGCAGTAGGGATACGCGGCGTTTTCGTCCCGGTCGGGGGCAGTAGCTAACGCGAGATCGACCCGGCCGCTTCCTCAAACTGCAAGCAGTGAGTACAACTGGCACCAGGGACCAAGGTAGCTAGGTACGCGGAACCGAAACTAAACGCGATATACCTCAATCGGATGCAAAAACGCAAAGTTCAAAATTTTTTCCGTTCAAAACAAACCGAGAGATTGTTGTGATTGTTTGGACCCCGGGATGGTTTAATATACACAATTAGACCCGATAGGGGGCGCTGCAATCGGGTTCGAGGTTCAGGGCAGGACAAAGTCTGCCGGGCCCACTAGTAACATATATCAAGGATGTATTTTTTTTTATAAAGAATTGGTAAATGCTCAGGGTAAATGAATCCTGTATGATTTTTGACAATCAGTAGACTAGATCAATTTTGATGTAGAATTTTAGTACAAATTTCATTTTTCTGTCTTTAATTTTAGGTGTTTTGAATAAGTATTTATAGTATATTAAAAATACAACGACAACTTCATTATCCTTTATATTTGTGTAAGTTATTACAACCAACATCTATTCTATGAACTTTTAATAGGTACATTTCTACTAGAAATAAATGAAAGGTTACTTTTTACACTATAAGGTTACTTTTTCATTTATTTTAGGTAACTTTTGACATGACCGTGCTGGCAACACTGATTTGTACGGCAGTTGGTACCAGGCCCGTGACAGCTTTAGTTCCTTGTAATACGCAAAGCGCTAGTGTCGCAACTAGCAGCCATATTGTCACTCCGTAACTGCTAAGTACAATATCATTAGAATACGAAGGTAAATTTCGCCACCATCTATAAGGTTAAAATAGCCGAGGTGGGAAATAGGGCGGTCTCCAAGACAGAAGATCTCGGTTCGAGTCCATGTCTCTAGTCCGTTTTTTTTTTTCGATTATTATTATTTTTATTTTTATTAATTTTTAATTTAATTTAATTCAATTTGATTTAACAAAAAAAAAATACCCACCCAGATAAATTATGTCCCAACACTTCTTGCGACACTAGCGCTTTGCGAATGCACCGGAACTAACCGTCAACTTTTGCACTGTCCTATCTGTCCCCAGGGACTAGTATATGAGTGATCTGTGGTTGGTACTTGGCACAGAGTACATTAGTGTTCTTTGATAAACACAAAAATCAAGAATTTTAAAATGAATTCGAATGATCCTAAGATTGCATTAGAAAATGGTTTGGATCTGGGGTTTGTATTATTTTTTGTTTACAGTGTTCAAAAAATGTTGTTTAAAATGCAAAAAGTGTATCAAACCATTTATGTATTAAAACTGGTTTTGTATTAATTTTACCTACTTGAATTAGGTTATAAGCCTCTAATCTGAATTTACAGACAGTTTTGCACTACTGGTTCAATATTACATATCAATGAAGAGTATGAAGATCTCGATTATCAGGATATAGAGAACAGCCCTTCATGCATCTTTAAGAAAATCAGGTCTGATTATATTGGAGAGCCAGTGCAATGCTTTAAAGAGTTTGCAAAACATTTAAAACCTTTAGATGATAATGATCTTGTAAAAAAGAAGATATTAGAAGAAGGGGGAGGGTTTCCCCTGAACAAGGGTTGCACAGTGTCTGTTGCTTTTACAGGATATTGGGAAAATAAAATTGAGCCATTTTACTTCACTGAATCCAATAAACCTTTGGTAAGAATGACAATATCTGAGGTAGAAATATTTCAGACATCTTTTACCCCAGTGACACTGTTAAAGCACATAACCAATAATAATAATTGTAATATAACTGCATTGTTAATTAATAGATAAGCTGTACTTAAAAGTTACTATTGCTTTTTTTACAATAGTTCACATAATAATATAATAAAATCTTTTTAAACAACCAACTTCAAACCCCTGCGCCAACTTTAAAACAACAAGCACACATTTTCGATAAAATTTTATATGGGACCACTTGGGAAGTATGCCCTTTCAAATAAAAAAAAGAATCATCCAAATCGGTCCACCCAGTCAAAAATTCTGAGGTAACAAACATAAAAAAAAAACAGTCGAATTGAGAACCTCCTCCTTTATTTGAAATCAGTTGAAAATATCAAATTCATAACCGAGTCAAAGATCACTATGCTATTGGAAAATTAACCATATATATATATCTTCCTTCTTTTTTCAGATAGTAAATCTTAATGAAAATGGTTTATTACCAGGTATACAAACTGCCATAGAATCCATGTTAGTAGGTGAAGTGGCAGTGTTCCTCTTATCCTATCATCTTATGTATGGTGAATTGGGGGTTCCACCTCGGATCAAACCAAAAGCAGATTGCATATTCTATATACAGTTAATAAAAAGCATTATTACGCCACAGGATGGGTAAGTTATGGTCAATTCATATGAGAACAAGGCTCTTTTAAGTGTTTTAAAAAAAAAAAAAAAAATATCCCCTCTATCATGCGATCAGCTGCGAGAGCTATGAGCAGATTTTATGAGTTTCCATGGCGTGTGAGGCTGTCCTTCCATTGAAGGCTCTACCTCTTATTTATTTTTTCTCCCCTTTCACTTTAGTGGATGAAGTCCCAAATAGAACTGCGTTAAATGTGAATGAAAATAATAAATTTAAATAGCTTCATATAATAAAATGAATAATAAAATAGCCATTTATTTCCGAACCTAACTTATCTAATACATAGAATCTAATACATAGAAGTTTATTTTTTTAATATAAAAATTAGTTACTCTAAATTATGTCTCTAAGTTCAGCGTGCCTGGTGGCATAGGCCTCCTCCAACTCTGGCCATTGGGCTCGATCTGCTGCAACCCTTGTCCAGAAACGACCCAATGTCCGACAAATGTCATCCTCCCATCTTCTGATTAGTCGTCCCTGTCTCCTGGCCCCCTCCTTTGGGTACCATAAAGTGGTTTGCTTGCTCCATTTATTTAATTTGCAACGTAACTTCAGCCCCATTTCAGATGGTCAATACGAGTAAGTATGTCGGCCACTTTTGTTTTCTTTCTTATTTCTGTGCTTTTTGTTTTTTCTCTGAGTTTTATTCCCAACATACTCCTCTCCATTGCACGTTGACATCTTGCTTGTTTCTCACGGTGTTTTTTCGTTAGGGACCAGGTCTCACAACCGTAAGTTATACAGAGAAGAATAAAAGTATTGAAGGTCTTCTTTTTAATACTGATGTTTAATTCTTTACTCTTCATGATCTCTTTTAGGGACCAATATCTCTTCCATCCACTAGCTTTTTTTTTGTCTACTTCCTTTGACCTCAGGTCACGGGGAGAAATAATTTGCCCCAAATAAACATCCCGTCCCGAACGGCGAGAGATAGAGAGGTGTGGAAGATATTGGGGGAGGCCTTTGCCATTAGGCAAATGGACAGGGTTGTCAAGGCAGTACTAAATAAGACTTAGTTAAGCTTAAGAATTATTGTCTGAATAAAGGCTTTATTTATTTTATTTATTTAATCGAGCCTGTTACCATCTATTTCTATGTTTACTTCAGTGGAATTGGTCATTAGTTTTGTTTTACTCGTATTTATTCGTAGTCCAACTTCCTTACTCTTGCCGGATAAGGTTTGAATCATATTTTGTAAATTCTTAGGGTCTTTTTCTAGCAGAACAATGTCATCAGCGAATATTAAATTATTTAAGAGACTATCGTTTATGTTGATGCCATACTTATCCCAATCCATTGTCCTAAATATATTTTCAAGCACAGCGGTGAAGAGTTAAGGGGACAATGGGTCTCCTTGTCGCACTCCTCTGTTTATGGGGAATGCGTCACCTATCGATTCTAGTTTTATGCGCCTTATGCTTTTTCTATAGATGTTTTTAATTAAGTTAATGTTAATGCTGTCCACTTCTTGCTGGCTAAGGCTTGTCCAGATATAGTTATGTTTCAGGCTGTCAAATGTTTTGGAATAATCGATAAAAAGTAAGTATATTGGCTTCTGGTATTCATTATATTTTTCCAAGATTTGTTTTATAGTGTGGATATGGTCTATGGTACTGTACTTCTTTCTGAACCCTGCCTGTTCAATAGGTTGATTTTCATCTAGAGATTTTGTTATTCTGTCTAAGATTACTTTGGCAAACACCTTGTAGACGTGTGATATGAGGCTTATGGGTTTGTAGCTACCAATGTCATCTTTATCGCCTTTCTTATGCAGAAGAATTATATGCGATTCTCCACATTGGTTTGGGATTGTAGTTTGTACCTGTTTTTAGAATGTCATTGAAAATCCGAGTTAGAATCTACCTCTCAACTACCCATTTGGTACTTTGTCGGGTCCTGATGCTCTGCCTAATTTTTGTGAGTTGATAGCTTTCGTACTTCTGCAGTCTTGTATTGGTGGTACGTCACCCTGAATATTGTTTGGTCTTATGCTGGTATCAGTTTTTAATGCGGCACCATTGTCAGAGTATAGGTTTCTGTAGTAGAGTGTAGCTAGTTTCTGAACTTCTGTACAGGTTTGTCACTTGGTTGGAAAGGTTACTTTTTAATCTGGAAATCCATTCCCTTAGTTCCGGAAGCGCTTTTTTCGTTCCACATGTTCTTTTAATTTTTAATTTTTTCTTGCTATCCTATCCTTTCTTCCCGAATTTGTTTGCTAAGACTTGATATTCTAGTTTGGTTTTCTCTACTATTTTCTTTATCTGATATTAGGAATTTTCTTTCTTCTAGTAGTTTTAAAGTTTTTTCACTAAATTTGCTTATAACTATCTTTAATGACATTTACTTTCTTTATTAGTGTTAGTTTCTTGTCTAGGTGACCATATTTTTCTATAATATTTATTTCAGAGTTGACTGTATCTTGCAGCTGCCGAATAAAAGATGAGTCTACATTTTTCGCATATTGTTCTAATGGCAGTGCCTTGGCATTTGTTATAAATTTCCTAGATCTTTTTGGTGGGTATCGTCTTAAACGACATCGTATCATATTGTATTGTATTGAAATTCAGATTCTGTACTATGTGTGTGTCATTGAAATGTTTTAGTCTGTTTGTAATGATATAATCAATTTCATTTTTATGCTTTCCGTCTGGAGATATCCAGGTCCATTTCTTTTTAGGATTTTTCTTGAAGACTGAATTGTTTGCAATAGAAATTCTATTAACTTGTGACCGTTTTTTGCTTCTCTTACCATGACCGTAATTTCCCAATATTGATTCTTCCCCTGCTTCTCTGATACCAACCTGGGCGTTGAAGTCCCCCTTCTTCTTCTTCTTCTTCCTCTGGGCTTTTCCGCACTTAAGCACTGGTGCCCGCTGTGCGTGAGACCTCCGGTGCGACTCCCCGCTGGATCACTCCAGCCAGCCGAGCTCACTCAAGAATCGAAGCAGGCCGCCCAGGTCGGCAAGGACTTCCGGGAGTGTTGCTGGAGAGCCAATGTAGGCTTCTCGTTGAGTGGCTACAGCACTACACTCGAGTAGTACGTGTCTTGGTGTCTCCTCGCTCTCCATGCAGGCTCTGCACAGAGGGCTGTCGGTTATACCTAGAACATATAGGTGTTTGTTAAGTGGACAGTGTCCTGTTATCATGCCTACGGCCGTCCTGAGTTTAGCTCTGTTTAATTGCAGTAGTTTCTTAGTTAGGCGTTGGTTCGGGCTGGGTATAGCCTCTTTTGTTTGTCTACAGCTGGTGGTGTTTGCCCAAAGTTCGGCATGAGGTTGAAGTCCCCCATAATTATAATGTTGTTGTTGTGATATTTCTTTACAATATCCGATAGATTGTTATAGAAGTCTTCAGTATCGTCTTTGGTGGATTGCTCGGTAGGTGCATAAACCTGCATAACCGTCCATGGCTCCTTGTATCCGGGAAAGTTGACATTAAGTATAGCTAATCTATCCGAGATTCCTGTCAGCTCTTGAATGTTATGCTTTAGAGATTTTTTATCAGGAGTCCCACCCCTCTGTGACCAGCTATTTCTCCATTCTGGTATAAAATGTAATCGTTGTGTTCTTCTATTTTGTTGCCTAATCTTCTCATCTCACTTAAGCCTAAAATATCGTAGTTTATGTTTTGTAATGATTTTTCTAATTCCAGTAAACTTTCTTGGGTTCTTGTATTAAGTGTTGCAATGTTAATTGTTTCGCATCTTTTAGTTGGAGGGTTTTGGTCTAGATCTCCCGCGGGGACCAGCCATGTTGGGAGACATTTTAATAGCTTCATACATGTGGATTGAAGTTTTTGATTTCCCTGAGAATTCTTAGTCCTCCCCTGGGATGAAACCTATCTCTGTAAAAAATTTCATCAAAATTGCTGAAAAGATGGGCCGTGAAAGTGTAGCAGACAGATAGGCAGCCACTTTCCAATTTATAATATTGGTACCTATGGCCATAGAAGATAAGCAAAATTTTGTATATTGCATTCTACTTTATTTCTATTTATATTGTTTGAAGACTATACGTAAATAATAATTTATCGAGTGTGAAGTGTAAGTAAGTATATATTTCAAATGGTTTGTGATTTCAGGGAAATTGATTTTAAGGAACCTAACATGTTTGAGAGGGTTCACCATAAAGCGGCGATGTTATACAGTTCAGGTGCAACATTATTTAAAACAAAAAACTATCCGGCTGCAATACAACTTTTTAAACAAGGGGTTAATATGCTCCATAAATGTAGACTGGCGGATGAGAATGAGCAAAAAAAACAAGAGAAACTATTGATAAAATTATATATCAATTTAGCAATAAGCTACAATAAAACTAAACTACCATTGAAAGCATGCATAGCATGTAATGAACTGAATAGTTTGAACAGTCTATGGAATAATCCAAAAGTTCTCTTCCAGAATGCAAAGGCACTCAGGATGATTGGCCAATTTGATGAAGCTGAAAAGAGACTTAAAAGAGCTTTGAGACTTAACCCAAAAAATGACGAGCTATTAGAAGAAATGGCATTAATCAATAGATTAAAAGACTCTTACAGTCAAACCAGTCTAGTAGCAAGTAGAATTACAGACTCTACGCCTAATATAATAAATAATGAATTCAAAACTGAGGTAGATAACTTGATAAAAAACTTTAAAGGGAATGTAAATATCTGTAAACTGACTTTGCCAGGTAATCTAAGTACAGCAGAAATGGAGTATATAAAAGAAGCCTGTGTCAGGGAGAATTTGTTCTGTAATAAAGTACAGAAAGATTATTTACTAGATAAAGATGAAGAGGATCTGATAGACTCCAATGCAGAGTTGTTTACATAATTTTTATTTTCATAAGACTATTTTTATTTTCATGAGGTTATTGTTGTACTTACCAACTTGCACAGTATCAGTCAATCTTCAGTTTTATTGCAGCGACAAGCGGCTGATATCCAAACATTTTTTGCGGAGTAGCTATAAGATTTATATATTAATGCTGATAACACTAATTTAACTAATTAATTTAAAGGTTTTTTTCAAATACCTTTGTGAAAATTTAAAGAGATTGTTTTATTTTTGTTGCTTGTATTTACAGTAAGTGTGAGACAATAATATAAATCTATACTAATATTATAAATGCGAAAGTTTGGATGGATGGATGTATGGATGTTTGTTACTCAATCACGCCGCAACGGCTGAACGGATCTGGCTGAAATTTGGCTTGGCACAGAGATAGATTATAGTCTGGAATAGCACATAGGCTACTTTTTTATCCCGGAAAAGAGTTCCCGCGGGAACCAAAAAACCGCAATCCACGCGGACCAATTTGCGGGTATTAGCTAGTCATTTATAAGGAGGGAATACACATAGTCAACTCCCTAGAAACCATCAGAAACTAGTAATGCTGCTATTGAGAGTGTCATAATCAGTGTAAATTGTTTCTTTGTAATGCTATATACCTTTTATAGGTACTTACCTAATTACATCGACATAAATGTAGGTACATACTAGATGGGCCCTTTCATAGAAAAGGGTCGGGCGTCCGACTTTGAGAGCGCGTTCCTAACCTGTCTTTGTCCCCATCGTAGTGTAGTCACGGTCGCTCGTCGTGTAGATAATTTGTTATTCTTAAGATAACATCTAAAGTCTTATTAGTTTGGCACTGTACAATTTTTATTTTAAGGTCGTTTCGTTAGTGTTTCAATTCACAATTATACATTTCCAAAAAAACGTTATTTAATCTTCCTATTTAATATTTTTATCCATTACGCAATCATTTAATTTCCGCGGCAAATTGTATGATATTTTTTTTACTAACTGGCTTTACGGCTTTATGGCTATGGCCTATATTATCTATGACCGAGTCATACGTTTTCAAGCTTTCATTCAAGATGTTGCAAGCAAGTTCCCGCTTTTCAGACTAGATGGCGTTGATAAAAATACGCCCACATTCTTTGTTTGACAGGGCCCGTCTATGTAAATTGAGGTCGTCACCGAATTATTGTAACTTTTTATGATTTAAACTTCAGAGCAACAAACAGTGCTGATAATGGCTCTTCTCAGTAGAAGTTTTATGTGACTAGGGACATAAGCTATTCACTTATGTGAAATAAATACTTTTTCATCCCATCTATTCGAAAAGGACGACTTGGTTCGCCTTTAAGTGCGCCCAAAGGTGGTGTTTTCTATAAGGAACTTTTAGCGGGCAGGAATGAGCTTTTAATCCTCTTTATTTCAAAAAGTGCGCCGCAATTATCTTTTCCGCGCACTTTTTGAATTTGGAACATCTTAGTGTTCATCATCATCATCACTACAGCCTATTAACGTCCCACTGCTGGGCACAGGCCTCCACTCTCATAGGAGAGCGGGAATTGTGGAGCATAGTGTTCAGCGCCAAAGAAATCGAACGCAAATATTGTTTGAATAGAGACTGAATGGTACGACGGCTCATAGTCGCGCCTCCGGCTTTAATTTGGTTTTCTTTTTTTTTAATAAAAAAAGGAAACTAAATTAAAAATGCGCAAACTAAAGGCCGCGTTTTCGTAAATTTACACGAATTGTTAAAAATTCATGGTTTTATTTTGAAAAATGAGTTCTTAGAATTAACTCCTGAAACTATTAGAACCGACGCAAAGCCTATTGTAATTTTATTGAATGGAGAAATGCAAGAGGCGCCAAGAATTGTTCAGAATCTGTGTTTTGGCCTACTTCCAGTACTTAGCCAAAACTAAACAACCTTCCACTCTTTGGAGTATTTATTTTATACTCAATGCTAAAATCAACAGTCAGTTCTAATAACGACGTATAACTGGACACATATTCGAAATTAATAGCGTATCTGAAGAGGATGTCTGATGGATTTGTAGTTTTATTTTCTCATAGAGGGTGATGAAAAGTAGAGTGTATCATTCGGGCGCAAAATATTTTTGGGCTCGGGTGACGTACTTTGAATCCCTCGCTACGTTCAGGATTCTATAAAAGAATCTCTCGCTACGCTCGGGATTCTACTCTAGAATCGCTCACTTCGCCCTGGATTCAAAAAAAGCGACCTCGCCGAAAAAATATTATTTTGCTCCCTTATAATACAATCTACTATTGTTTAATAAGATCCTGTGATCGAATTTTTGTATTTCTATGAATTGTTCCCCTTACAACTGCACCCCTCGTCATGAACACGCATGAAGCACATTATTGGTTAAAAGCTAGACCCTTTTTTTCCCGGGATTCGCCAATTGTAAAATTAACCATATAATATATCTTCCTTTACATATTATATCCTATTTTCAGATTAATGAAAATGGTTTACATAACATATTATGTCATGTGATGCTCCATCACATTTACCTACCAGCTCCTATACTATTTTTGAGCTATATCTGTATCTACCAATATGATTAGTGATTACAGTAGCCCGCAAGTTGAAGAAAAATACCGATTCAACAATGCATAGTTTATTGCATATTTTAAAGCTAATCTGACTACAATCATGTGGCAACAATACCAAATAGTCTTTAAAATGCAACTTTCACCAAATGCACAATAATATTAACCATATCTTATTTTAAATCTACCATCAGTAATTACATATTATATCTTAGGGTACATTAGTTTTGTGTAGGAAGGTTCAAAAGAATATTTTGGCCTTGGGGAAGATAAGTGACGTTGCGTGATTTCGATAGTTGGTATGCAATGTCTTCTGCAGCTTCAATACGTCTTAGCTCCACCAGGCCTTCACCGGCTGCTCCAAAGGATTTAGCGAGCAGCACAGCTGCTTGTGCGTCACCCTCAGCAGTAATAATGGCAGCTTTCTTCTGCTGTTCAGCCTTTTCTACGAGGAATCTAGCTTTCTCAGCATCCTGCTGTGCAACTTGCTTCAATTCAACAGCTTGTGTGAATTCTTTGCCAAAAGTTAAATGCGTAATTGAAATATCATCTAATATTAATCCAAACTGGCCCGCTCTTTCAGTCAAGCCTTCGCTAACCTTTTGTGACACTATCTGTAATGAATGAAAAAATATAATTAAACTAGTAATTTAGTCAGGGTTTAATGCAAAATTTTCCCCAATATAAATCAGGTCATCATCAAATCAAATAATATAATAAATATAATATAAAATTCAAAGTCCTGGCTGACTGACTGACTGACTTATATATCAACGCACAGCCCAAACCGCTGAAATCCTAGAGACATGAAATTTGAAGAGTGTATTCTTTGTGAAGACTAGGTATCCACTAAGAAAGGGTTTTTCGAAATTCCATCCCCAAAGGGGTAAAATAGGGGTTGAAAGTTTGTATGAAAGTCCGTCGTTTTTCAATATATAATTATAGCCATGAAACTTGGTTTATGAGCTGTGGGTTAAAAATGAAGAAATACATGTTTCACAGTTTTTGAAAATTCGACCCCCAAAGGGGTGAAATAGAGGATGAAAGTTGGTATGAAAGGCCTTCTTTTCTCCAGATATTTATCAAGTTATATCAACGAAACTTGGTATTTTGGCTTTCGTTAAAAATAAAGAAGTGCGTCTGTCACAGTTTTTCAAAATTCTACCCCCAAAGGGGTATAATAGGGGTTGAAAGTTAAAGTCCTTCATTTCTCAAGTTATAGCCATAAAACTTGGTATATGAGCTGCGGGTTAAAAATTAAGAAATACGTGTTTCACAGGTTTTGAAAATTCGACCCCCAAAGGGGTGAAATAGGGGATGAAAGTTAGTATGAAAGGCCTTCTTTTCTCAAGATATTTTTCAAGTTATATCAATGAAACTTGGTATTAAGGCTTTCGGTAAAAAATAAAGAAATACGTGTGTCACAGTTTTTCAAAATTTTACCCCTAAAGGGGTAACATAGGGGTTGAAAGTTTGTATGGAAGTCCTTCATTTTTCAAGTTATAGCCATGAAAGTTTGGTATTTGGGCTTCTGGTTTAAAATAAAAAATGCGTGTTTCACAGTTTTTGAAAAATTTATCCTCAAGGACGTTAAATAGAGAGTATGTCTTTCAATCACGCCACAACAGAGCAACAGTTCGACGTGATTTCTTGCATGGGTATAGATGAGGACCTGGAGAGTGACATATTTATTTTATCCCGGAAAATTAAGGAGTGCCTGTGATAATTAAAAAAACTTAAGCCACGCGAACGAAGTCGCGGGCGTCCGCTAGTAAATATTATAAATGCGAAAGTTTGGATGGATGGGTGTATGGATGGATGTATGGATGGATGTTTGTTACTCAATCACGCCCCAACGGCTGAACGGATCTGGCTGAAATTTGGCACAGAGATAGATTATAGTCTGGAATAGAACATAGGCTACTTTTTATCCCGGAAAATTATGGAGTTCCCGCGGGAACCAAAAAACCTCAAACCTCGCGGACGAAGTCGCGGGCATTCGCTAGTCAATAATAATTATATTAAAAAGGTTTTACAAACCCATACAAATAACAATTCAAATCATTGTTTTTAAAATGGGATTTCTTAGTATCTTTATTTAAAAAGATCATTTGCTAAACAAATAGGTATCTCTATACACCTAACAACTCTACATACAAGTAACTCTATACAGGTAACAAAATTTTTGTGTAGTTTGGATTTCTTCGTTGTAGACTTAATTTCCCTGCAGCCTACAAATACTTCAATGTCAATTCTAAGCTTGGCTTTTTGTCATAATATCCACTATATTGTCATGTCATATAGCCTAAGATATTTATATCACTGAGATAAAGTCAATGATACCTCATTTATCAAAATCTGCAATAATGAGTGAACAGATGAATTAACATGTACACACAAAAGTGCTTAGCATAACAATAACTTAATATTATAACATTTGCCTGCCATACATAGTCTTACTAATGTGTATAACAGGTATATGTGGTGAAAATGTAAGTTTACCTCTCTCTGTGTAATCAATTCTCCAGCATCAAACTGTGCAACCACAGCTTTCAGCACTTCGGATGTGATGGACGGTAACACTCTCTCATCGTAGTCAACACCAAGGATTGTGTAGATTCTTGGCAACTGGTCTGGCACTGGTCTGAACAGGATACGGAGTGTGATGTTTACATTCTGGAGATCTGGAATTCAATAAATTTTATAGCTTGTAATAATGTCCAATTTCATTTGAAAAAAAATCTACCTATTAGCCTTAAATTACAGCAGGTCATATTTTGAATTCAGTTGCATTAGGTAGAGCCACATAATAGGGCTACTGCAGTTGAATGATACTACAGTTATAGCTCTACTAGCTGATGCCCGCGACTTCGTCTGCGTGGTTTAAGTTTTTTGTTATTCCCTCAGGAACTCCTTAATTTTCCGATATAAAAAATAGCCTATGTCACTCTCCAGGTCCTCAACTATACCCATGCCAAAAATCACGTCAATCCGTTGCTCCGTTGCGGCGTGATTGAAGGACAAACCAACAAACAAAGTGACTTTCGCATTTATAATATTAAGTATGATTATGTGATTCTACTAAAACTAGAACAGAATATTCTACAGTGTAAAATCTGCATCAATCATTGTTAATCTCAATTGTTGTGATTGGCTGATTTCATAGTATTGCTGAAACAATGAATTTTGTAAAAAAATAGCAGATGAATGTCATTGTTAAGCAATCACAGGTGATTCAGATTGTTGTAATTTTTAAATCAAAAAATATTTTGTAGTAATGACTCTCTGGGATCTGCAGGTGCAGTGATAATTTTAGAATATTTGCTCTTCATACTGATTCTTATATCCAGAGACCACTTAGATGCCGAAACTGGGCTTCAAACAAGTATTCAGTGTCAGTAGCATCTAATTAAGACATCAAAAAGATAAAAAAGTGTGTGTGTGCAATTCACACAAGGCAGAAGTGAAACTTCAGAAAAGTAGCCTATGAGAGAACGAGATAAATAACTTTTATTCTATTCTCATTCTCTCACAGGCAAAATCCTATTATGAATATGTTTGTCTCTTTTTAGTGTCTTAGTTTAGTTTTAGGTTTTAGTGAATAATACTTCAATAAAACAAAAGTAATTTTATCCATACTACTAATCTCTACACCTTTTATTATAAGGACAGAGTAGATTATAAGTTAGGTATCTTACCTTTACTTCCTGTCACTGTAGGCACATTCCGAGGTCTAGATCTGATGTCAAACATAATTGGTTTCTGAACCCATGGAATGAAAAAGTGGGTTCCTTCACCAACAACCAAGTTTTTGACACCAACAAATCTATCGAAGATTACTGCTCTGTGGCCTCCATCCACTGAAAGTATGAATAGATATATGGCTTAGGAGCTTAGGAACATTCTACTAATTATTATATTATATACATTTTTTTGGCTGTCCCTTTGTTTTATATAGTACTAGATGATGCCCGTGACTCTATGGAGCTTAGGTTTTTAGAAAATCTATAAAAACGAGGATGTGAAGATAGCTTACAACCACTGTACAAAATTTTGACAAATGCAATTAGATGGATGGACTGTGAAAAGGTGACTGGGTAAAAAGCATACACTAAACTAATGATGGAAGAATACCATTGTATAAAGCCGAGTTTACAACTCCACCAACAAGGGCAACCCCTAAGCCCACTTGACCAATACGATTGAAAAGCTGTGCGGCCATATTATCTGAAAAAGAAATCATTGTTTTTTAATACGAATAGTCATAGTCATTCCATTGGTGTTTACAGGCTTTGCTATAAACAGCAATGGAATTTTTTTGGTACCTAGGTTTTGATTGCACCATTTTTTGATGTTTAGTAAATATCCAATGCAATGCGGTATATTATCAATGGAATAGCAGATAACACAGATGAGGACAGATAAACTCCTTGCAAAGTTGAATTCATTAGTAATTTAAATATATGATCGCCATAACCTCAAATCTTTGCATAGACAGATTTGCCCTTACGCGAGTATTTAATGGTTCATAATCGTTACCTTAGAATTACTATGTGCTGGTGCCTAGTTGCTTTTGTCACAGTTCAATAATTTTATGTTTATTAGAACGAGAAAACTTTAAAATTGGAAATAGCCCGATTACGGCACAAAATTATCGGCTCACGACGTAAGACCACCAAAGAGAATATAATCACTACGTTTTTAAGACCACAGAATACAGATTCTTTAAGTTACTTGTCTCAACTCTCATTGTCTCTGCACAGATTGACATGACCATAGACTAAAGAGTTAAGATTAAAAAAAGCAGCTTTTTGGTTCTGGGTTCGAGGCGTCTTATAGGCTAAAAATAGTATATAAATAGCCCTATTTTTTCCAACTTTTATTTAGTGCCTCATAATATATTCTTTCATATAAGGGACATTTTAATCTCCTCATACAACGAAGATACAGGTGGATTTAAAATGGCTCAGCTTTAGTATACCGGACGCTGAGTTGGAGGTTCATATTTTTTTTACAGAAAGACCTTGATGTGTTAAGCCTTGCACTAAAATATTTTACTGCGAATTCTAATACTTTTCGAGATATAATTTTTTGAAAATTGAAAATTTTCACCACTTTTGACTATTTCTTACGACATTTGCCATAGATTACAGACTCATTGACGTAACGTTTAGTTGACGTGCTAAAGTTTCGTTTTACGTATTATAATCCGTTCCAAACATAAAAAGTATTATAAAATGTTAATAATCGAGCAATAATCATATTATATGTGTACCGATTATTGGAAAAACGGAACGCGTGCATTGGCGCCAAAATTCAAATCTATGAGTATCGTTTTACGCAGATCTGAAGGACTCCACTCCTGGTGAGGATGGTATCCCTTATTCCTTTCTATCAAAACTAAACGATAAAGCGAAACACTGCTACTTGCAAATGGTCAACAGGTTTCTTGAAACGGGAATCGTCCCGGAACCTTGGAAGCATCAAATAATAATCCCAATTCGGAAACCTGGTCAAGACCCTTTAGATCCCAATTCTTATAGACCCATTGCTTTATCCTCTACTTTAGCCAAAATTATGGAGCACTTGATTAAAAATCGCTTGGAATGGATAGTAGAAAGCAGGGGCTTACTTGCCAAGTCCCAGTTTGGTTTCAGAAAAGGACTTGGAACAAGCGATAGCCTAGGAATCATTACAACAGATATTCGTATTGCTCTAGCCAAAAAAGAGTACCTTGTGGGTGTCTTCCTAGATGTAGCTGCAGCATATGATAATGTTCTACTCCCGGTACTCAGGCAAAAGATGCAACAGCTGAGTATCCCGCCGAGATTATCACAAATCATATGTAACCTTCTTTCAGCCAGAACAATTCTGGTGAAAACAAACTCCTTAAGCCTCCACCCCAGAACAGTCTGGAAAGGTCTTCCTCAAGGCTCAGTTCTCAGTCCTCTTCTCTATAGTATATACACTAATGACCTTGAATTATCTGTTGACAGCTTCTGTAATATCTTACAGTACGCTGATGACATAGCACTTTACTCCAGCTCAAATTCCATGGATGAAATTTCGAATCGCTTAAACTCTGCTTTGTACTATCTAGGCCAGTGGCTATCAGATCATGGTCTCTCATTGTCAATCGCTAAGTGCAAGGCTGTTATATTCACGAGAAAACTTCAAATCCCCTTACCCAATATTGTTTTCGAGGATCAAAACATTCCACTTGCTTGCAAATCCAAATTTCTGGGCATGGTTTTAGACAGTCGGTTAAATGGCGTCTCACATACGGAGTATATCCTAAAAACATGTGAAAAGAGCATCAACATCCTTCGTGCTCTGTCAGGAGTGTGGTGGGGTGCTCACCCATATACTCAAAAACTTCTATACAATGCTATTGTACGTAGCCATATTGACTATGGGTTGTTTGTATTGGATCCCATCAACAAAACTGCTATGGAAAAATTAAATAAGACTCAATACAAGTGCCTGAGAATCATACTTGGCGCAATGAAGTCCTCTCCAACAAACGCTCTCCAGGTGGAGTGTGTTGATCCTCCTATCACTCTCCGTGGTCAGTATCTCAGTGATCGGTTTATCTGTAAGGTTTTGCAACTTTCCTCCCACCCTTTATTAGACAAGCTTACACAATTATCTTCAGTTCTAAGACCAAATCAGGATCCCACATGCCTCCTAAAAAGCTTCCATAAGTTTACCCGTCTTCCTCATCCAATCCACTCCTCTCCTAAGCTTCCCTTATTTTCTACTACTTTTGAAGGGTTGATCCAGAACTCCTCAGTCACAAACTTAGGACTTACTAAAAAAACTGTAGAGGCAGACGCTAAATTTAACCAAATTATTCATGAAAATTGGTCAGAGTGTTTAACAGTTTATACAGATGCGTCAAAACTAACTAAAAATGGATGTGTTGGGGTAGCCTGTTGGCTACCCAAATATAAAATTGCTTTAAAATTTAAGTGTCCCCCAGAATCATCGGTATTCACAGGTGAATCAATAGCAATTCTCGAAGCGGCCCGTTTTATAGAAGCCCACAACGTCAAACAATCCCTAATACTAACTGATTCATTAAGTTGCCTTCAAGCTCTTAAGGCAAATCCTTTCCGCAGCAAAGTCCTAATTCCCACCATCTTCCAGATCAGGGAAGTCCTATACTCTTGCCAACAAAAAGATCTCTCAGTTACTCTGGCTTGGATACCAGGTCACACAGGTATAAAAGGCAACGAGACAGCAGACGGATGTGCCAAACTTGCGACTGAGATGGGTGCTCTAACTCACTTTAGGAACCTAACCCAGGACCTCCGGTCTCTTGCAAAAGCCGACCTGACGGACTCGTGGAATACCCAATGGATTGAATCAAAATCGGTTAAAGGTAAATTTTATGGATCAATACAACCAGATATTCCACGTCGCCCATGGTTCTTTCTCTATCGAGACATCCCTCGCTGGGTTTCATCTACGATATGCCGCCTAAGAATTGGTCATGCATGCACCCCCGTTCACCTCGCTAAGCTACGTATCAAAGATAACTCATTGTGCGAGTGCGGTCTTGACGAAGGGTCGGTCACACACATACTTTTCTCTTGTCCTAAACTCCTTCATAAACTCTACGATGCTATCTCTCCTGACATCCCTCGCCCTTTAAATGTGGAGTCTTTCCTTATGTTAGTTTTTAGTCAATATGTAAAATTCGTCTGTAAATATGTAAAAACTAATAAAATTAAAGTGTAATATATATATATCTTCCCCCATATTATTTATTCTGTATATATTTACGTATTTAAACTTGTTTGTTTTGTGTTGTTGTAGTTACTAATGTGATTAACAAAACCCAGTTATTGCTTTTTCAGTCCAGGTTACGTCGAATTTTTTTATAATCCCCTCTGTGGCTCTTCCATTTCACGTGACATTGGCAAAGTGTATTGTGCTGGTTTGGCACTAAGAAACGCCATTAACCAAAAGAAGAAGAAGAATCGTTTTACGCGTTTTTCAGTTTAAAGGTTACAAGGTTAAAAAAAAACGTTTTAAGGTTATAGGTTTAATTAATTAACTAGAAAGGTATAAAGGTATGTTATTATATGTATAATTAATTAATTAATTAATATCATACACAAAACCGAATCTGCACACCCCGACTCCACGCAGTCTTGTTGCCCTGCCCCTAGAGTGTTTTTTATAAGCGCGAAGCCAGAAGCTCGCGTAGGAGGTTCATTCAGGGGCGACGAAGCGAGTCTTCTGGCGTAGCCCATTCTAATTAAGAAATTAACCTTCTCCATTACCTAAAACAAAAGGTAAGGTACTTTAAAGTAGGTATAATTAATTAAAACATATAAAAGTAAAACCTAACCTCAAAATTTTAAAAAATTAATATCTCGGTAACTACTAAAATTCGCAACGTCTTACTTGGAGGGGAGGTATATCCCCTCCTCCCCCTCCCTTCCCTTTTTATTCGAAACAAATCAATTTACCATGCAAACCCAGCAGTTACTATAGCTAGGTAGTAGGCAAATAAAGAGTCTATTAGCCAAATCAGTAAACATACCGCCGTGTTAGCGGGAACCAGATGGTAATTGAACGAAAAATAAACAAACATTTGAGGGGATAATCGCTCCGAGTCTGCTGAGGGTCGCACGGGTGGCTCAATTATGCAATAACTTTCAATAAGCAAATCATTAGCTTCGTAAAGTGTACGACAGTTTAATGCTATTAATGGTCATTAGAGTCAAGAGCGATTGCTGAAGATGCGACTACGTGGGCGGAGAATGACCATTGTACCTACTAAGAAATGACAGTTTCTCACTTTACTCATTCAATATAGTTTCATTTTACTTTACCAATTCAATATGGTCAGAAAAAAGTTATATGGGTTTTCTGCACTTTTTTTATCCACTAAAAGTTAGCCCTTGACTGCGATCTCACCTGATGGTAATTGATGGTGCAGTCGAATGGTAGCGGGCTCATCACTAATCGGTTTCTACACGACATCGTACCGGAACGTTAAATCGCTTGGTGGCACGTTTTTGCCGGTAGGGCGGTAACTAGCTGCGGCCGCAGCCTCCCACCAGGCCAGACCAGGGAAATTTCAGAAATTATAAAATCACACATTGACCCTGTCGGGGATCGAACCCGGGACCTCTGCACGTTAAGACAACAGCGCTCCATACTGAGGTAGTCCCTGTTGACGTACCGTACAGGGAGTTGGGAATTCGGATGGTACTATATACTTTACCTTGGAAAACACGTAATAGGTCTATTAACTATAGTCCATTATCCATATTGGTCATATGCGCTTGAGCTCTCTATGGTCGTGTCGGATTCCCGTCTTATAGGACTAAGAGAATAAGGGAATCGGGAGTAAAGTACACAAAGTCCACAATGAGTAGGTATAGAACCAACCGCAAAAATAATATTATCATAAAAATGTTATTGTATAGGTCGTCAGTGTCAATGAACCATTGCACCTAACTATACCTATTATTTTATCAGCTGAGAATTACATGAAAGGTTATATTAGTTTTGCAACTTTTAATTAAAGATATCAGGTGTTTTTGTATGCAGTTAGTCGTATTGGCTTTTGTATGCGAAGGGGAGAATGGGTGAATTTAGTCACAAGGCCTGGGATCTTCTTTCATAGAAAATGTTAGGTATGTTCAGATCTCTATGAGGACTACATATTTAGTAAGCATAATAAAATATGATAAGAAGGTCCATTCGATATATTACTTGTTGTCTGTTAAGCCAAGTCGAGAACTTTGAATGATAGGTTAAGACGTTTTTTAAGTTTAAATATAAGTGCTATACTACTAAGTAGAAGTACCCAACCAGTATTATGCCCCAGCTTCCCCTAGTTGCACAGTCATTGTTTTATCTCGAAACTCGGCTAGTTGTTATTTTAACTACGTTTTGTTTACTCTGAATCAACATGCACGTGAAAGTGCCAGACGTCAACCGCTGCTGTTTCTGCTTGCCACTGCGACCGGGCATTATATTATTTGCCTATGTCAATATTGTAAGTACCTATCTGCCTAATTTACTTACTTACTATTTGTTGAGCTAATTTCAAAATTACTTCCGCGTAGAACAGTGACTATAATATCTATTGACTGTGGATACCTGTACGCTTACTCTGAGTTTTTACATTCGATTGACGTAGTGAGCGTTCACTCACATTAGCGTTAAAGTAAAATGAACCTTAACTGCATTGATTTAGAGCTCATTTCATCATTTCGTGTATTTGTTCACAGCAAGCGCTCCAAACGCTGAATTTGTGACTTTAAAGGAAGAGCTTTTTTACTTTGACGCTAATCTGAGTGAACGCTCACTACGTCAGTCGAATTTGCAATGTAAAACTGAAAACTCAGAGTAAGCGTACTGGAAAGTCAGGTGTGATTCTTTAATTGATGCTATTATATGACAAAAATCGGTGAAACCTCGTAAGAATGTACCTGCTTATTGATAAAAAGAGCGAAGAAGTCAATTGACGTCGAAACGTCGCGTAGTTTGTGTCCGTCTGTCTGCTACGTTTTCACGGTATCCAGATTTCAGGTGTTTGTTCAAAGGATTTTGACGAAAGGAGACGGTTTAGATTTGTATGGGGCGTAGGCCTAGTCTTGTCCAAGTAGAGAAATGAAGGAAAATAAAATACTAGACCAGTTTTTCTCGGCCAAATCTACGAATTCGTCGTACCTAATTTCAGTGGCAAAATTATTAATTAATCTTTCCAAGTTAAGGAACACTAAACACGAGTGGGTAATAATGGCGGATTCATATTCTTTGACGATTTCCAAAGAAAAACACGTTATTTTGACAGTGACTGTGAATGACATTTGATACATTTCGCGCCTACTGCCTTCTCTATGGCTGAAGGTTGCCATCTTGGAAACGTATCGAAAACTTCAAATACATGTTTTATTTTTTCTCGTTATTTACTTTACTATTCTAAATTATTATATTTTTAATACAATCTATGTATTTTTCTCTATTCATGGTAGAGTGTACAAGAGTAGGCCTAAAATGAACCTTTTCCTTAGAGATTAGAGAGATAGAGTTTTGACTGTAGCAGATCTCGCAGTTTTAAAAAGTGATTATCTCGGAAAATCAAAAAGCAACACGATGCGTAGGTATGATTTTCAATATCCTCATCTTTGATACCGTCTAAGATTCAACTTCAATTTCATACTTTTTTTTTCTCTTTTAGGTATTTTCAATATTCTCGGTTACATGCCTGATCATCACCACGGAGCTGCAGCGGTCGTCGCCAAGGCACGACGCTTCTGCGACAGTCGAGGCGACCACCTCCACAATCTTGTTCAGCATTTTCGGAATGGGAGTCATCCTTAATTCCTTGCTTCTTTTTGCTGGATACCAGGTTAGACGTATTTGTATAAAATAGCAGTAATTTTGTCGGTATTTTGGTTTAAAAAAACACCTTCCTCATACTCGTAGTACTGTCAAAAGATTTTATTAGAATTACTAGCTGATGCCCGCGACTTCGTCGATTCCCACAGGAACTCCTTAATTTTCCGGGATAAAAAGTAGCCTATGCCACTCTCCAGGTCCTCAACTATACCCATGCCAAAAATCACGTCGATCCAACGCTCCGTTGCAGCGTGATAGGACAAACCAACAAACCAACACACTTTCGCATTTATAATATTAGTATGATTTTTGAGACTTCGCATGGATGGTTTTACCCATGCGTAAGTACCTATTATAACTAACAGCATTGATACCTATCTACATAGGTAACCTTCTCCGTGAAATGGTATCTTAAGTGATGGCGAAAATCGCATTGAAATTCACTAAAAAGTGACTTACATACCTACACAGATTCACCTGCTATGTATTTAGGGATTAGGTAGGTATACTTGTAGGTAGGTTACCTTTAACCTATGATAATTTCAGATAGTTTCAGTAAGTCAATGGTTTCAACAATTAACAATAGGTATATCAATGAAAATAACAAAGTAAGTACCTATTACTTATTACATTGTAAGGTATAAAACTGAGGTTATGTATTTTTTTCAGAAAGATATTTTAATGCTGCGCTTGTACAACTACTACGCAGTTGCCACTGTACTTGCAGCTTTGATACCAACTTCATATTTGCTCTCCAGAGAAATGTTCGTCGAAGTTTTCATCGCTTTGGTTTGTATAGGTAAGCTATTCCTGTACCTATCTATTTCCTTAAATGTAAAGAAATTAATGGGGTTAAACGATCGCCTGGGGTAATGGCGATGTTCGAACTTTTGAGCGATTTTTAAAATGCTAGGGAACCTGATTGTTTTAATGGTCTCCTAAGTCCCAAGTACCTACTTTAAGCAGTCCTATCTAATAGGGATCACTAGTAACTAGTAAGCGATATAATGCCGCCTCCCTACCTACTTAACTGTTTATTTTTTTCCAAACTGTAATAGAGATACGATTACTCTTACTTAAACAGTTTTTTGTGTTCTTGTTATTTTCAATTGATTTGTTGGTACAAAATAATGTTTACTAATAATACCCATTTTTAAATGAATTTCATCCGAATTGATCATACCTGTTGTTTTTTAATAGCAATGCAATGCTACGTCATAGTGCTCGTGCGCAGCGAGGTGGTGAAGTTGGAACAGAAGCAGTTGTTGACAATGGAAGATTTACAGGGTAACTTTGAGGAACAAGTTGATGTGCCGGATTGCGTCACTTTAGTATAGGCGTATAATCTATCCTAGGTAAAAATAAGTGAAAAATATAAAATAAAATACTCATTTCTTAGTTTGACTGAAATTTTGTTGTTAATTTATTTAATAAAATAAAAGCGACTTTAGAATAATACAAGATTTTTTAAATATCTAATTTTTGTAAAAGTTTTGATGTTAATGTATTAAAACTTTGTAATTGATAATAATTATAACCGTAGGATTATGAAACTGAACCGTTGCTTCATACAAGTAAAAATCCTTCCATTGTGCGATTACGAACGTTGCGGTTTGGTAATGACGCAAATTATTAATACAAAAAAAAACATTTTTGGAGCACAGGAACACAGGTGCGCGCCCGCGGGACCGAATCGTGACTTACCACTGGACCATTGTCAGGGTAATGCTTGAAATAATGAGGAATATGGCTTAAACGACGGCAAAACATTGCAAGAAGAATTGCCAATTAAGCCCAATCAGTTCTACCACGTAATATTTATGTGAAAGACACTACACGTTGAACGCGTCGATTAGGTAATAAGTAATTTTTTGTTATTAAATGACAGCTTTCCTGAAAATAACATTTTAACAATCTTTAAAGCGGGTATTTTCACCTGCCTCAACGAATGCTGCTGGATTAATAATCCTTATCCTTACTATATTATATTATAATATATTATAATATATTATAATATTATAAATGGGAAAGTGAGTTTGTTTGTATGTTTGTTCCGCTTTCACGCCGTAACTACTGAACCGATTGCTTTGAAATTTTGCAGACGTAAAGTTAGAAGTCCGGATTAAATAATAGGGTACTTTTTATCCCGGAAAATTAAAGAGTTCCCGCGGGAACTAAAACTCCTCAATCCACGCGGACGAAGTCGCGGGTATCAGCTAGTTAATTATAGTTAATGGTAATAGTAGAATTAATGACGAACCTAATCATAAGTTAGGTAGTTCACAGATTAAATAATAGTAATCTTGGGAGTAAGGTGGCTGTAGAGTTACCTTCTGGAATTTAAATCATAGCCCGTTAGATGTTAATTTTTAACCAACATAAAAAAGGAGGAGTTCCTCAATTAGGTTGTATTTTATTTTACAATCGTAGTCCTCTTTGTCTAAATTCTCGACTGATGGACACCCATTGGTAGATAAACATTATAGATAGCATAGATAGTATTCAATTTTCTTATTCCCTATGTTACTGGCTACGACTAATTCCATGTCCAATTTAGGTGCGTGCTTCTTGCTGACACCTGGCTTTATTATGTACTTATGTATCACTTCAACACATAAGTACATAATTAAAAAAATGTCCGCTGTGAACTTATACCTTATATATTATATACTTATATCTTAGACTTTTCAGAAAAGAAGAAGACCACCAGTGCGAAGTCTAGGTAAGTTAGCTAGTTTTAACAAAGTCCTAGTTTCTATATTTAGGTTAAATACATAGATGATATGTTTTGCCTCCTTATTTATGTATGTGTAGGGTATCATTAAGCGAATTGAAAGTTCCGATAATACATATTAAGCTCGTAACGATGGCAGCTGGTATCCGAGTGGGACCTGGAAGCCGCAACTGGTGGGCGGAGTGAGCACGATTGTAAGCCAAGGACAACCCATCACTTAACCTACACCTTATCCTCAAGAACAGCTTGTTTAAAAATATACCTATGGAGTATTAATTTACAACCAATAAATTCTAACAGGACATAAAGGTAGCTACGATTACTAATATAAAATATTGAATCGAGATTTTTTTGGTGGATCGTCTTGGTAGGATGGTAAGTAGATTGATTTGAACTTCTTCTTTTGTTTGATGGCGTTTGTTAGTGCCACACCAATACATGTCACGTGGAAATTGAAATGGAACTTGCCAGAACCGCAGAGGGGATTATTAAAAAACATACGTCGTCGATTATTCAAATCACTGGCAAAAAAGTAACAATATCTTACACGATGTTTTAAAATGATCATAGAACCAATCGAGATTGCTTTTGTAGGTACCTACTTAGTTATTTATAAATATTAAAAACGCATGTTTTGTTATTTAAACTTACAGTATGATAGACGAATGTAACGATGTATAACCAGAATGAGCAGATTTATATAGCAATTGTTATAAGTTTAAAAATTTTGAACAACCAAGGAAAGCGACTTAACCCTTCTTAAGCATCTCTTTTTCAGCAAGCAACGAGAGCGTTAGTCGCATCTTATTAATTACTTAACCAAATTGCTTAATAGCGTCAATTTAAAAACAATTTCCATTATAATTTACAACAGAATGGGTCTCTCGAGGCATTTTTAAAAAACTACGACTTAAAAATGGTACTAAGGAGTCCTGTAAAGCGAAATGCACTTATTAGCTGAGGAGGGCGGCCTGAGAGCTTCGCCTAATGGTTGCCATTCATGCGTTGAATGGAGACATAAAATTGCCAACAATTATATACTCTCGCAATGATAACCGTGGATGCTTCAGCTTCGGCAAACGGGAGGTAGATTTAGATTTTCTGGAACATCGCCATTTTCAAAAGCTTGGAAGCTTCCGGAAATGCTCTACCGTTTTAAATGTTCTGTTTAATGTAAGTATTATATATTTTGTATGCACCTAGGTTTTCATTTATTTTTAGCTTTTGGATTGAATACGTATTTTTTTTCTCTGCCCTACTGTTTTTGGTATTCAAGAGATATCCAGATACCTATCAGAAGATAGATAGATAGTCCAATTAAATTACATCAAACAAAAATACAAAAAGCTCACGCTCTTAGAATTATTTTATTGTTTTTATAAACTGATATTAAATTGAATACAGACAGCTGACGGGCCCATTTTCAGTCGAAATCTGTCAGGCATATTAGTAAATCAACCTAAAACCATTTATCATACTATTTAATATTATAAATGCGAAAGTGTGTTTGTTTGTTGGTTTGTCCTTCAATCACGCTGCAACGGGGCAACGGATCGACGTGATTTTTGGCATGGGTATAGTTGAGGACCTGGAGAGTGATATAGGCTACTTTTTATCCCGGAAAATTAAGGAGTTCCCGTGGGAACCAAAAAAACATATTCCACAAGGTCATCACAGTCGCAGGCATCAGTTATTCTTTTATATGTAACTAGTATCTGTGCCTCACATATTACTTTTCATTAACTGGCACATGTTACGTAACTTATCTTACACAATAACAATAGTTCCAAAACACATCCACAATCTGGCGATGCTGTCAGTGGGCGCGAGTGACGTCACAACATGGCGGCAGGTAGGCAGGAGCGGAGATAGGATCCGGTCATCCTGCCCATTTCCGGTCTTCACGCGGCCGTGACGCTTCCGGGCACGCGTCGCCGCCACTGCGCACAACGCGCTATTAAAACTGGATGGAACAATGAATGTAGTGCAAGGTTCTAATCCTACCTAGAATAATGTTATAAATGTGAAAGTGTTTCGGTCTGTCTGTCTGTCTGCTATGCTTTTACAATTACGGTCCACCTGTGCGACAGATTTTCACCAAGTTGGGTTGAAGGTTAAAGAGAGGTTGCATATCAGGAGAATGTAGGTTATATTATCCCGGAAAATCTTGGAATCTTCCTGTAGGAACTCTTAATTTTTCCAGGGATAAATGTAGCCTATGTGTTAATTCACGTTATAAGCTATCTCCATTCGAAATTTCCACCAAATCGGTATAGTCTTTGTGGCGTGAAGAAGTAACAAACATCCAAACATTCACATTTATAATATTAGTTATACCTACTAACTTCCTACTCCTAAACTAAATTAGTTTAGGAGTAGGAAGATTAATTAATTCACAAATACAATAAAACATAAACAAACAAATAGGATTTGTTCGAATTAATTAATCAATGCATTGTTTTTATTTACCACGGCATTCTTTATAATAATTTCATGAACGTGTTTCATCATACCTACCTTTTTCGGAAAAGCCTAAATTTGCCGTATGAAAGTCTGAAATATTAAGAACTAGATGATTCCCGCGACTTCGTCTGCGTGGATTCATGTTTTTAGATTCTCGCGGGAACTCTTCAATTTTCCGGGATAAAAAGTAGCCTATGTCCTTCCCCGGGATACAACCTATCTTTGTACCAAATTTCATCAAAATCGGTTGAACAGATACATTTTTTTGATTCCCGCGGGAACTTTCCAATTTTCCGGGATAAAAAGTAGCCTATGTCCTTCCCTGGGATGTAACCTATCTCTATACCAAATTTCATCAAAATCGGTTGAGTAGTTGAGCCGTGAAAGCGTAGCAGACAGACAGACAGACATACACACATTCGCATTTATAATATTAGTATGGATTGGCCTATTATGTATAGTGTACCTATACATGCTGTACTTTTTTTTAAATAGAAAATGATGGCTTTTCCAGTTGAAGTCCAAGTTGGAATCCAGTGTTTGTGTCATATCGTCACCCACCGTCCGCAAGATGAGTTTTGTGAGATGAATTCGTTCATAGCGACAATTGAATAATGCGACTGATATCTTGGACATGTCCACTCGAGTTTGAAAGTATGGAGTATGAACTATATTCTACATAGGTATAGAAGTCTGGACTCTGGAGTTACCAGTAATGCGATGCTCAGAGTACCTATTGACGTCATTCTTGCACTTTTTGTGACTGTTAAGAGTTGGGGAATTTGGTTATACCTAAGTAATCTTTATACTAGTAGTAAGTAATTTATAGTTGATATCAAGATATTATATTTAAGTTTATTTAACAAGATTTTTAATTTGTTTATGTGGTTGAATTCGTAGATAATATTATCTCAGACTACACGAATTTTCGCAAAAAAAAACCGGCTAAGATGCTTAGATTTGATAATATTGATATTACAGACTGCCTCGTTGGTCTAGCGGTTAGCATAGTCGACTGCGGATCACGAGGTCCTGGGTTCGATTCCCGGTCGGGCATAAAAGTTAGGTATTGGGTTTTTCAATTAAGAAATTCTCAGTGCCAGCCCGGAGTTGGAAGTTGGCGGTGTTTCACCACCGTGCCTCGGAGAGCACGTTAAGCCGTCGGTCCCGGTTATTATCACTAACATGATAATAGTCGTTAAAGCCCGCCAACCCGCATTGGAGCAGCGTGGTGGGTCGAAGCTCTAATTCCCGCTCTCCTATGAGAGTGGAGGCCTGTGCCCAGCAGTGGGACGTTAATGCGCTGTAGTGATGTGATGTGAGTGATGATATTACAGCTATTTACAGTTAATCTAATAAATAATAATTTTAACGCTTTATCTAACTAGGTAGGTGTTTTAATGCTACCATATAAGTTCATACCTAGCTGTTGACCATCAAAAGTTGTTGGACCAGATCTTTAGCCTCAGAGATAGAAGAAAAAGCTTATATTCGGAGAGATGTGATATAACGATAAGTAATATAATGTAAAATTAAATAGGTACCTACTCAAAATAAAGTGCATTTCAAAGAAATTAATGTGTCAAATGTCGGTTCATGAAAAACTACCAGTTAACCACATACTTATATTACTCGTCAGGCTGTTACTACCTAATTTAGGACGAGGAACTTATACATTAGTCACACTTTGGCAAGAAAACTAGTGAAGCGATTCTACATTTTGAGTCGTTTATTGACAGGTGCCTACAAAACCACCTGACAGCGGTCATGTCCATATGTCGAACTTTGAACGCACGCGAACCACGACATGTCGATTGCAGCAAGTGATTTTAAACCCAGAGATGTCTCCATTGCTACTTACATACTGAATAAGTTACACACTAGAGAAACATAAAACGCTATGTACTGCAACAATCTATACAAATGTCTTAAAGTATTATGAAACATGATTTTTGTTTAACAGAGAGCGATGGTAAGTAATTAAAGACATAATATTTCCTCTGACGACTCTCAATTTATTTTTCTTTTGTACAAGGAACGACATATGTGTCTGCTGGTTGCGGTTCATTAGTTCTAAAATGTTCTAAAACCCTCCTAGCTTATAAATTAATTTTTTTTTTATTCAAATAGACTTATCACAAGTATGAATAGTCAAATGAATCTACCAATGATGTAAGTACTAGATGATGCCCGCGACTTCGCCGGCCTGGATTAAGGTTTTTTGATTCCCGAGGAAACTCTTTAATTTTCCGGGATAAAAATTCCGTTTCCGGGATGATAGGTAAATGGATTGTGAAAAGGACAGACTTTTGCATTAATCTATATATATAAAATTCAAAGTCCTGACTGATTGACTGACTTATATATCAACGCACAGCCTAAATCGCTAGGGTTCGAGACTTGTAATTTTGACAGTAGCTTCCTTTTTTGACGTAGGCGCTCACTAAGAAAGGATTTTTCAAAATTCAACCCCTAAGTGGGTGAAATAGGGGTTGAAAGTTTGTATGAAAGTCCGTCATTTCTCAAGTTATATCCATGAAACTTGGTATATAAGCTACCGGTAAAAAATGAAGAAATACGTGTTTCACAGTTTTTGAAAATTCTACCCGTGAAGGGGTGAAATCGGGGATGAAAGTTTATATGAAGCCCTTAATTTCTCAAGTTTTATCAACGAAACTTGGTATTTTGGCTTTAATCCTTATCCTTACTAATATTATAAATGGGAAAGTGAGTTTGCTTGTATGTTTGTTCCGCTTTCACGCCGTAACTACTGAACCGATTTGGCTGAAATTTTGAACATAGATAGCTTATAACCTGGATTAAAACATAGGCTACTTTTTATCCCGGAAAATTAAGGAGTTCCCGCGGGAACCAAAAAACCTAAATCCACGCGGACGTAGTCGCGGGCATCAGCTAGTAATAAATATAGAAGTACGTGTGGCACAGTTTTTCAAAATTCCACCCCCAAAGGGGTAAAATAGGGGTTGAAAGTTTGTATGAAAGCCCTTAATTTCTCAAGTTATAGCCATGAAACTTAGCATTTGGGCTTTCAGTTAGAAAATATGGAGAAGTACATGTTTCACAATTTGAAAATTCGACCCCCAAAGGGGGGAAATTGGGGTTGAATGTCCTTCATTTGTCATGATATTTTTCAAGTTATAACAACAAAACTTGGTATTTTGGCTTTCGATATAATAGTATAAAGAAGTACGTGTGTCACAGTTTTTCTAAATTCCTACCCCAAACGGGTAAAATAGGGGTTGTAAATTGGTGTAAAAGGCCGGTGTTTTTTAAGGTATAGCCATGAAACTTGACGTTTGGGCAACGGGTTTAATTATGAAATACATAATTCACAATTTTTGAAAATTCTTTCCCAAAGGACGTTAAATAGTCCTTCAATCATTCTGCAACAGAGCAACGGATCGACGTGTTTTTTTTTATTAATTTTTTTTATCACGGAAAATTAAGGAATGCCTGTGGGATTAAAAAACATATGCCGAAACGAAGTCGCGGGCACCCGCTAGTTCATTATAAAATGTGTGGATTGTTTTGGTTTGAAACAAACAAGGTAGGTAATTTGTGCGCCCTATTAGGTAATTCGTTTGTTCTATAAAATAAAATCGACTGAGGTATATAGGAGGTAGGTAAGTATTTTAATTAATATTTATTAATACATATTATGATATTTCTTCTTCCCTTGAAGGCGACGTACCTATAGAATTAATCACAACAAGAATAAGTTGGCATCAGTAAATTCTTACTGTACCTACCCAAAATTTGAAAGGCATCTCATTTATCACAAAACAGCACGGTGGCCATAATTGAAGATGGATGTTCATATCAATCTGACTTGAGACAAATAACACCTTGTGTGAACTTAACTGTAGATTTTTTAGTCGGAACCTATAGTTAATTTATTACTGGTTTAAACAAGTAGATATCGCGTCGACAAGCGTGTCGATTAATATTTTGTTTTTACATCATTACCGTGTGTGATGGGATGACAAGGCTATTTGACTAACTACCTGGGACTTTTTGCTGGCGACCCAGCAGGTCAAGCACAACTAGTGCGACACACTCTCTTGAAGCGTGTGAAATCCTTGGTTGTTCTTGGGTTGCACATTGTCTAAAATCTATAATATCATTAGGTATAGTCCGACCATAGACATAGAATTTAAGCCTATGAGTCCGACAAACTTATCTGACCCGGTGACAGCGTCGCTAGTAGGTAAGTATCTATGAAAAAAAAAACCAAAAACAAATTCATCATCATCAGCCACTACGCATCCACTGTTGGACATAGGCCTCTTTTAAGTAGCGCCAACGTGCTCTTTCCTCGGCTTTCCGCATCCAATCGATGCCAGCCACCCTCCGGATATCATCGCTCCACCTTGCTGGGGGGCGCCCTACGCTCCGTTTACCAAGACGCGGTCTCCACTCGAGGACCTTTCGACTCCAACGTCCATCGGTCCTCCGACACACGTGACCAGCCCACTGCCACTTCAGCGTGCTAGCCCTAAGAGCTATGTCGGTCACTTTAGTTCTTTGGCGAATCACTTCGTTCCGGACTTTATCCCTCAAAGAAATTCCGAGCATAGCTCTTTCCATAGCACGCTGAGCGACCTGCAGTCGGTGTACCAGTCTCGCTGTCAGTGTCCACGTTTCGGCACCGTAGGTCATTACTGGTAGGACGCACTGGTCGAAGACCTTAGTCTTCAGGCACTGCGGTATGGGCGACGAAAAGACTCGACGAACTTTACCGAATGCTGCCCAGCCTAGCTGTATTCTCCTATCGATCTCCTTCTCGAAGCTGTTTTTACCCAATTGGAAAATTTGCCCAAGGTATGTATATTCCTGAACAACTTCGAGAATAGACCCATCGACATTGATCGGCTCCGGAGCGACCAGGTCATTTAACATGACTTTGGTCTTGTCTAGGTTCATCCGGAGACCGACACGTCGGGAGGCAGCGTGGAGGCTATCAAGCATCTGCTGAAGCTCCTGCAGCGAACTTGTGATGATGACGATATCATCGGCGAATCGGAGGTGTGAAATGTTCTCTCCGTTTATGTTGATGCCATGCCCTTTCCAGTCAAGCGTTTTGAAGACATCTTCCAAAGCATTAGAGAACAGTTTCGGGGATAAAACATCCCCCTGTCTCACACCACGATGCAATTGGATACCCCTTGGAGCACCCTGTACTTGGACTGACATATATGCTGAGCCGTATAGGCATTTCAACACTTCGATGTATCGCCAATCAACTTGGGATCGCTGCAAAGAGTCCAGCACAGCCCAGGTCTCGATGGAGTCAAAGGCCTTCTCATAGTCCACAAAGGCGAGGCACAGAGGCTGATTGTACTCATAAGACTTTTGTACAATCTGCCTTAATGTGTGTATGTGGTCTATGGTGCCGTAACCACTCCGAAACCCAGCCTGCTCCGGTGGCTGGAAGTCGTCGAGCCTTCGTGATAAACGGTTTGTGATGACCCTGGAAAACAGCTTATAGATGTGGCTTAAGAGCGAGATGGGACGGTAATTTTTAAGGAGTGTTTTGTCACCTTTCTTAAAGAACAAAACAACTATGCTCCTATTCCACGCCTTTGGAGTTCTCCCGTTCTGAATAACAGAGTCAAAAAGCCTCCGTAGCTCTCTAAGTAGGGGCATACCCCCTGCCTTCAAGAGCTCAGAGGTAACTCCATCTTCTCCCGGGGCTTTTCCATTTTTCTGCTGTTTCAGGGCCAACACAATCTCGTCCACACTAATTTCCGGAAGGTCATCGGTGTAGTGGCGAGTTAACTTGGCTCTGGGATCTTGGTCACAGGCCACAGGCTGTGGAACTTGGGTGTCATACAGCTTGCCGTAGAAGTCTTCTATCTCAGCGAGAATCTCTGGTTTGGCGCAAACGGTTCTACCACTCAAGGTTCTAAGTTTGGTCATTTGGCATCTACCAAGACTTTGGGTAAATACCTTGGACCCCCGGTTTTGCTCTATAGCTTGTAGTATGTTCTGAGTATTGAAGCTCCGGAGGTCTCGTCTTATTGATCTTTTGACCTTTCTATTGAGGGCTAGGTGTTCCGCCTGAGTAGCTTGCACATTTTCTCGCCTCTCTCTCATGAGATTCTGAGTCTTATCCGAGAGTTTAGACTTCTTAGGCACACTCCTTGTCCCACAGAACCTGTAACCTTCTTCCCGGATGATATTAGCCACAGTTTCGTAATCCTCATCAACATCGACAGTAGGTCCCAAAGCTTCAAACCTATTCTGAAGTTCCATCTGGAACCGTTCCGAGCCAGCACGGGTCTGGAAAACAGTAGGTCTGAGCGTAGACTTCATCATACGACATCTTTCTAGCTTGTAATTGATATTTAGAGTGCCTCGGACCAGTCGGTGATCGCTCCCTGTATTAAACCTGCTAACCACAGAAACATCTCTAAATATATAGCGCCTGTCCGTTATGATAAAGTCTATCTCATTCCTAGTCACATTATCGGGGCTCCTCCAGGTCCACTTCCTGTGAGGCCGCTTCTTGAAGAATGAGTTCATCAAGAATAAGCCCTTCCTCTCAAGAAAGTTAACCAGCATTTGGCCCCTACGGTTTCGGTTCCCATACCCATGCTGTCCCAAAACAGACTCAGAACCACCTTGTGTACCTACTCTCGCGTTGAAGTCCCCCATGATAACGTTGAAGTGGGCCCTAGTGGTGTTTTCTAAGGCTTGACTAATATCGTCATACAGCATTTCGACTTCTTCATCCGAGTGTGATGAAGTGGGCGCGTATACTTGGACGACCTTGAGGGAATACCGTTTGGTCAGTCTAATTATGAGATACGCCACCCGTGCTGAAACACTGGATATCTCAACAACGTTATCAGTGAGGGCCTTGTTGACGAGGAATCCGACGCCGCCCTGCGATGGATTATCTCCTTGCCGATGGTAGAGGAGATGGCCCGATTCTAGGGTTGTAGTGTCCTCCCCCTCTCTACGGGCCTCACTCAACTCTAAAATATGCCACCTTATCTTCTCCAGCTCTACCTCAAGCTCTGCGATACTTTCATCGAGCCTCAGTGTCCGTCCGTTGTACGTCGCCAAGGTCAGTTGGTTTCGGTAGCCCACCGTAACCCGGAGATTCTTAGCACCCCCTGCCCCACCATCCCCATGACCGCTACCAGAGTCAGGAGAAGCGGAGCCGCCGGGAACTAGGGGCCTGTTTGTTGTTACGCTACTCATAAGGATTAATGCCCTAATCGCCACGCTGGGCAGGCGGGTTGGCGATCGCAGGGCTAGACTTGTTGCGCCAGTGTCGCTGCTGCCCGACACCGGCCTGAGTCATTTGTTCAAGTCTAGCTAGTTTGTAATGGTTATACCGCCATTAGTCGGTCGCCAGAGCCTCGTTCGTCAACCAGCAGGGGGCACCACGGGCAGGTGAGGTTGGCTGTTGGAGCGCTGAGATGGAAGCGCACTCCCTTACCCCCCTCAACCCCCTAAAACAAATTACATAGTTCCAATGTTGGCCACCGGGTCAGATAAGTTTGTGGGACTAGATAAATTCAGTAAGTTCGTGACACACACTATAAAATGTCGACTGCATGTTGTACATATAGGTACTGGTTTTATCAAGGTATCAGTTAACTTCTAGCAGTAATCGCATACGAATCGCATATTATAGTGAGACAAAATTTGGTATATTACCTATCTCTTCCGTGACATTCAATGCTAACTATGTCACGTTGATTGTGCTCAGGGGGGAGAATGAAGATCAAGATAGAGACTAGGGAATAGAAGGGTAGGGAACATTTTGAAATTTTAAGAAGTGGGGAAAAATAAGAAAATACTCAAATATTACCAAATAAGATTTTTTTTAAAATTATTTATTATAGCTAATGTAAATTGTAATATAGACAAATGTGCGCGATACGTAACTTATTTAATATTATCGCAATAGGCAATGTTAACATGCATCGGAAATTATCGTTTAATAATTAATGATTACAGATTTTCTTAAATTAATTGTAGATTCATTTGACTATTCATAAACACTTGTAAAAAGTATATGTGAATAAAAAACATTTGAATTTTGAATAGCTTCGTGATGATTCTGGAGAGTTGCGTTGGCTGCCCAAATTATAGGGAACCTGAAACAATAAAGAATAAATTAGTTTTTACTACTGTAACTACAAGATTCGAAGTTTGTAAGACTGAAAGCGTCTAGGTATAGTTCCGAACTGAGTAAGTAGGGTATCTGATATACCTGTCACTTACTTTAACGCTGAAAGAAAACATTGTAAGGAAACCTGCATCGCCGAGTTCTGTCTTATGTAACGTTTTTAAAGGTGTGTGAAGTCTACTAATCCGTACTTGGGCATCATGGTGGACTATGACCAAACCGGCAATGGGTTGAAATTAAGCAGAAGTGGCAGTGGGCAGGTCATATCTGCCGCAAAACCGATGGCAGTTGGGGCAGACGTGTTCTGGAGTGGAGACCGCGTACCGGTAAGTGCAGTGTAGCACGACCTCCAGCTCGCTGGTCCGATGATCAAAAGAAGGTGGCGGGAAGTGGGTGGATGAGGAAGGCGGACGACCGTGCATGGTGGCGCACTCTAGAAAAGGCCTATGTCCAGCAGTAGATGCATACAGGCTGATGGATGGATGATGATGGATGTGTTGGAATTATTAAGACTGAATAAAAATGAGAGAGTAATGAGTATGCGCTTCCCAAGATACTCTTAAATAGAGTTATTAATGGCACGTGGCTTAAAAAGTTTCCAACAACCACCGTTTAAAATTGTCGTTCGTAAAATCATTTTCGGTGTGTCGTGCGGCGCGGACTATTAGCGGCGGTAATGGGGCATAATGACAATAAATAATCGGTACATTAAGGGACGTGTGCGAGACGCTGCCGGCCTCGTTGTTGTTACAGACTATATTTTGGGCCGTTTTGCGGGCGATACTGGTACTCTGTCATTGTCCGATGTTATTCTTTTAACATGTCCCAGTTATAATCAGAGCCAATTTTTACTCGACTGTCCAAAAAAGGAGCGTATTGTTTTCGCATTTAATGTATTTCACCCATAGATTTAGGATTGGTTTTCGCTTCCGAAACTTCCAAAAAAGGAGGAGGTTCTCAATTCGGCGCTATTTAAAAAAAAAAATGTATGTCGGTTCATATCTCCGTGGTTTCTGAACCGATTTGAATTTTTTTTCTATCAGTCGTTAGAGGAAGCTCTCGAGGTGGACCCATAAAAAATTCTGACTCCAAATTCTCAACCCTGACAATAGAAAGTTAAAAATAAAAATTCTTTCCAAAAAACCGCCTTCCAACGCCACTGTAGAGTACAAAATAATTTTGATTTCTACCCACTATATTGAAGTCGGGCGGGTATAGCAAGGATAAGCAAAGTTGACGCATCAGAAGGCGATGGAAGGCGGTTTTTTGGAAAGAATTTTTATAAATCTATGATTTCACCATAAATAACTTCTATACATGCTTGAACCGATTTACATCATCCCAAGTGACACTGGCTGTAAATATTTTGAAAAAAAAATCAATATGGCAGGGCTGTCGTATTTAATTTTTGTTTTTAATTAAGTTCACTTGTCTATACATTTGTTTTCGTTGTTCCTGTAACCTCTAAGGTTGCTCGCACATCGGCTACGTTGCCTAAACTGTCTCTATAAAAGTTGCTCAAACAAATGTGGCAGTTGCTTTTAGTGGAGTTGTCTCGACATTCTTTAAAAATTTAAGTTTCCTTGTTTCCTATCGTATTTCAAAATTTAAACGCACCCTTGTTTATAAGTTTCTCGCGGTTGGGATTTTGTTGGGTTTCGATTTTTTAATTACTCTAAAGACTTTTCCTTGCCAATAGTGATTATTTATTTATTATGTGTTTATACTTCATAAAAAAAAAATTGTAATATATTATTGAGTTTTTAAAAATAAAAAATGTTCCTATAAGTACAGTTAAATTTTTCAAGGGTTATTCATCAGGTGTCTTGCCAGTTCGTCACTACAAAGCCTACGGGCACCATTTCAAGTAACGAGTACTTTAAATGGTGCCCGAACATCGTGGTTAAACACGTGATTGAAATATTTCATGTCGTGCGATGGTCATCGAGAGCCCGTGGGTGGTGACGTTCAGGCGATCACGTGAATCATTTACGCTTTTACCAGGATTCACCAGCACTCGTACCTATAGGTAACTACGTCAGAAAACCTGTTGGTTTTTATGATGCCCTAATCATTTCTCATAACTCCTTACACGCGTTTGAAGTAACGAGTTACAATGGTATCCGAAAGTCGTGGTTGATTCACGTGAAACACTTCGTGTTTGACAATGTACTCATTACTTTATGAGTCAACCAGCGATCTACTATGTATAGTCAAGAGACGTTGTGGCAGGTAGTTACGTGAATCTCTAACCAGGATTCATGTGTTCTCATGCGTCAATATTTATGGAGGTGTCAATTTTGTCCGTGTTTGCGTCTCTTATCTCGTGTCAGGTCGCGAATTGCGATGCGACTGTCACCCGTTGTTTTAGGTGAGCGACTGAAGCGACGCCACACAACGCGAAGTCAGAAACTGACAGACGTATCTACGCGACAATGAAGGCCACGTGAAGGGTCGCTACTGTTTGACACTGTCGCGTCGCGTCACATCGCGTCGCGTTGCCGCGTTTGCCGCTCACCTAGGACAACGGGTCAATTTATTCATTAATTTGTAACCGCATGTAATTTGTGTAAATTTGTGTGTGGCCAAAGGTTTGGATTTATGGTTGGATGTTTGTTACTCAATCACGCCAGAACGGATCGATGGATGAAATTTGGCACAGTGATAGATTATAGTCTGTAAGAACACATAAGTAATTTAGAAAAACCTCAATCTACGCGGTCGAAGTCGCAGACATGAGCTAGTTTAATGTTTATTATTTTGTAAGAAACCGAAGGTCAAGTGACGTAGCAGGTTATCACGTGAATCACTCCCATGCTCTCGTACGTCAGAGTAGCCGTCAGCTATTTTGCTCTCTTGATAACTTCTCATAACTTCTTACTCGATTTGAAGTAACGAGTTACACTGGTATCTGACTGTCGTGGACACGTGAAACATTTCGTGTTTTTCAATGTTCTCTTGACTGTATGTGTCAACCAGTGATCTGTATTACTGTACATTAATCTGTACACTAGCAGGGCCAGGAGACGTAGTAGGAGATCAGTTGAATCAAAAACCAACATCTTTTTATAGGTGTTGGTTTTTTTCCCTCCCTCCCTCGAAACGCAACAACTAATTTCTCATAAACTCGTGTCGTATAAAATGCTATGGAAATTTCATGCCTTTACCAAAATAATATGCACAGCATAAAATAGGAATATAATCGCTCAGAGATCACATGATCTCGTGCGTCTGGATAAAAGTAGCCTTAGGTATTTTGTAAGAAACCGTCGGTCAAGTGACGTAGCAGGTTATCACGTGAATCGCTCTCGTGGTCTCGTACGTCAGAAGCCGTCAGTTATTGTGCTCTCTTAACAATTTCTCATAACTTCTTACTCGCGTTTGAAGTAACGAGTTATAATGGTATCCGAATGACGAATGTCGTGGTTGAAGCACGTGAAACGTTTCGTGTTTGTCAATGTGCTTATTATTTAATGGGTCAAGCAGCGATATTTATTATTAAATACTAGCGGGACGTCACAAGTGACGTAGCAGGAAATTACGCGAATCGCTTGGCTTCATGTTTTCTTATGCGATCAAATAGGTACCTATTGGTTTTTGTGTCACCTGTGTCTCACGGGAGAGGGAGAGAGCAATGCTCGGTGTTTCTCTATAGGTACGTGAAAAACATCAGAAATGGGAGATCCATGATACTGACCTAACTTGACTAGGTGCGAAGCTGAAGAGGCATTGGACGGGGCGGGGCGTATCAGTTTATTGAGATCCCAAAGTGCTGAAATGGTGAAATAAAAGAGCAGCTTTGACATACGGAAAACAGAGCGAGGGAGCTGCTGTGATGGATCTAGGTGACGATGCGTGCAGTGCTAGAGCGCGGCATATGGAAGTCCCTACAAGTGACCTGCTCGTATGTCCCGTTGTGATCGTCTATCGCCTAGTATAAGATATCCTCATAGCCGCAATAGTGCTAACCGAATTTCGTAGTTGAAACAAGCTGGGGGAACTGCCTCGTTGGTCTAGTGATTGGCATATTCGACTGCGGCTGACGAGGTCCCGGGTTCGAGTACCGGGTCGGGCCATAATTGAGGATTGGGTTTTTCTGACAAGAAATTCTCAGTACTAGCCCGAAGTTAGGAACTTGGCGGTGTTTCACCCCCGTGCCTCGGAGAGCACGTTTATTATTCCCGGTTATTACCACTAACATGATAATAGTCGTTAAAGCCCGCCAACCCGCATTGGAGCAGCGTGGTGGGTCTAAGCTCTAATTCCCTCTCTCCTATGAGAGTGGAGGCCTGTGCCCAGCAGTGGGACGTTAATGGGCTGTAGTGGTGGTGGTGGTGGTGGGGGTAAGTGATGACTTATATGCAGTCTAAGATAGTGTGCTAATCCGATTATTGTTATCGGATTCGTAACGGTAAGTAAATCACTGGCGCGTTTTTACCGATAGGGTGGTAACTAGCCACGGTGGTAGAAACACAACATCCGCCTTACACAAAATTAATTATATTTTCAAATCGCCTCTGCCCCGATCGGGACATCCTACTTCGATCGAACGAATATCACATAGCGTTCACCACTGTGATCGTCAGGTAATTGTCGTACAATATAGGTACGTAGTAAAGGGGAAATTAATACTTAAACCTTAGAAAGCTTAGCTGTTATCAAAAAAGATAGCAGCCGCCGCAAACTAGCTTTGCTGGTGTGCGTTACGCCCAAGAGCATCAAATAAATATTATAAATGCGAAAGTTTGGATGGATGGATGTATGGATGTATGGATGTATGGATATTTGTTACTCAATCACGCGCCAACGGCTGAACGGATCTGCAGGCTGAAATTTGGCACAGAGAAAGAATATATTCTGGAATAGCGGCTACTTTTTATCAAGGAAAATTAAGGAGTTCCCGCGGGAACCAAAAAACCTCAATCCACGCGGACGTAGTCGCGGGCATAAGCTAGTATAATATAAATTCTTTATTGTCAAAAAAGTACAATTATTTTACCAATTTTACACAATGAAATCAATCTAATCTAATTATAAATAATTCTATCTAATCTATCTAATAATAAATAAATTACAATTAAAGTGCAGTTTATATATATGCAGTAAAAATTGGGTTGAACCAGCAGCTAGCTAGAATCCTACAATTCTGTGTTTAGCTGCTGGCTACGGATATGGATCAAGCATTGATGTAGAATTTTAGTAATGGGATCAAGTGATGTAGCAAGATGACGTGAAACGCGAACCAACGTGAACGGGAAATCACGTGAATCCTACGTGCTTTCGTGCGTCAGGATTACACCGTTGTTATATTATCCTCCCCTAAAGAATTTCTCGTGTCGGGTGACGCCGTCAATTAACTCATTACTTTGTAACAACTTTCAGTGACGCGGAAAGCACGTGAACGGTTAACCAGAATTCACGTGAAAACTCATGCGTCAAACTGGAGTCGTGCGAATTCCGGATGGATCCGATCGCAGAATCCGGATTCTCTGAGTTTCGATCATTGAAGTAATAATATGTACTAGGTTCCGATATAAAAAATAATAGGTAAGTACTAGCTGATACCCGCGACTTCGTCCGCGTGGATTGAGGTTTTTAGGTTTCTGCGGGAACTCTTTAATTTCCCGGTATAAAAAGTTGCCTAATGTGTGATTCCAGGCTATAATTTATCCCTGTGCCAAATTTCATCCAGATCCGTTCAGCCGTTCTGGCATGATTGAGTTACAAACATCCATTCATCCATCCATCCAAACTTTCGCACATACTTAGTATAGAAAGTATAGAACAGATGTATACAACAGTTATTAAAAAAACACCACGTCTTAGGTCTCCTGGTGTGAGTAGCGCCAATGATCTTCTGGATCAAGTGATGTAACGTTACATCTCGTGGAACGCACACCAGGTTTCACGTGCTCTCGTGCGTCAGGATTACACTCTGGTGTTACTACATCCTCCCCCTAAGAATTTTTCATAACCTCGTTTCGTGTCCGGTGAAGCCTCTGCCAATTAACTCTTTACTTCTTAACAGCTTTGAGTGACGCGGAAATCACGTGAACCGCTAACCATGATTCACGTGCAATCTCATGCGTTGAGCTGCAGGCCCAGTAGGAGTTGTTTTACATAGTCGATCGCAACAACGTCCATCATTTTCAACCGACTTCAAAAAAAGGAGGAGGTTCTCAATTCGACTGTATTTTTTTTTTATTTTTTTTTTATGTTTGTTACCTCAGAACTTTTGACTGGGTGGACCGATTTGGATAATTCTTTTTTTATTTGAAAGGGCATACTTCCCATGTGGTCCCATATAAATTTTATCGAAATCGGTCGAGCGGTTTTTAAAATATCAACAATAAAATAAGTACTTTGTATAGCGAGTGCTTGTTGTTGTAAAGTTGGCGCGGGAGTTTGAAGTCGGTTGTTTAAAAAGAATTTTTTATATTAAACTAGATGATGCCCGCGACTTCGTCCGCGTGAATTGATGTTTTTTTAAGATTTAAACTATCCTATCTCTCAAGTTGGATCGAACTGCACATGGTGTGCGAATTTTATTATAATCGGTTAAGTGGTTTAGGAGTCCATTGAGGACAAACATTGTGACACGAGATTTATATATATTAAGATTATTATATATATAGAATTGATCGAGCGCTGCCTCGTTGCCCTAGTAGTTAGCATGTTCGAATGCGGCCGACGAGGTCCGCGGTCCGCGGGTTGGTCGGGCCATATTTAAGTGTTGGGTTTTTCTGACTAGACTAGACTAGAATTCTCACTACTAGCCCGGAGTTAGGAAGTTGGCGGTGTTTCAGTCCCGTGCCGGAGAGCACGTTAAGCCGTCGGTCCCGGTTATTATCACTGACATGATAATAGTCGTTAATGCCCGCCAACCCGCATTGGAGCAGCGTGGCTGGCGTCTAAGCTCTAATTCTCTCTCTCCTATGAGAGAGGTGGCATGTGGGACGTTAATGGGCTGTTGTGGATCGAGCGCTATCTGTCAAGGCGCTTGGCAATTCCATACAAATCGTAGGTGACGTTGTCGCGATCGAATGGAAAGAAAATCTCCCACTAGGCACACAGGGGTTGTGTGAATGAAGTACAGAGATAGGCAAAGTTGAAGCGTCAGGCTCGCCCGACTTCAACATAGTGTGTAGAAATCAAAATTATTTTAGTGGCTTTGGAAGTCGGTTTTTTGGAAAGAATTTTTATTTTGTAGGATATTATTTTAATTATTATGAAAAGAAGGTCAAGATTGGTTAATAAGTAGGTAGCTAAGCATTTTAGAAGATCGCTATCAAAAAACCCCTTGGCTGATTTATACAAATTTTTATAATATTAACTATATATTTTTATCCACAGTTCTAATCCACAATTATGGTTCTTATAATAGGTATTTTAAATATTTTTAAATATTTATATTCACAGTTGTACCTAATATTTGTGTCGATAGGGACTAAGACTTCGTGTAACGAGGTCTAGGCTTGCAGCGTCACGTCTCGTAACGAAGCATTTCTCGATGACAGTCTCTAGATTTGCTATAGATAAATACGTAGGTAACCACAATTCTATTTGTGTTTCCATAAATTATTTACCATTATTCAGTAATAATATAATAATGTTTATAGTTAAAGTAAAAGAAATGTGTAAAAAATGTGTTTTTATGTGATAATGATTAGCTATGTCAGAGGCAACTAATCAAGAGTAGCTATTTATTTAAACTTATTTGTGGAGTAGGCAACTCTTCTATGCCTGAAAGGCACTATTAAGTATTTTGTAAAATGACACAGTTCCAGCAATAATATTATAACTTCAGCCACAAAATCAATTGCGAATAAACCAATGTATTAACCATATCTCTCGTGCTAACAGAGTTGCAGAGCGGTTACAGTCTTCTTATTACCACAAAATAGGTACCCGTTACAACGAACTGTTATTTTAGTTATAATAGGAGCTGCGTTGATCAAGTTTCCGTCGCGTCGCGCTATCATCACGCGTTGTGTGTGCTACATTATAAAGAAAAAATAAAGAAAATGATAATAAAAGTTGAATAATACGAATAAAGTCGGGCCGACGTATCACGGTGCCTCATCTGCTGCTGACCTGCGCGAGTATCGCATTACACATAAAATATTTATTATTTATAGCTCGTAATTAATAAAAACACAGCCGCACACAAAAACAAGTAGCCTAACAGGAAGATATAATAACTCAATCGCGCCTCCTTCGCTCGCTGCGATTTGTTAGCGTCCAGATTGCATCTCGCCCGTGCAATATAACCCGCAAGGCTGGAGACAAAATATCGACAAACTTGTCTGTTATCATGGACGTTAAGGTGGCTCTATAAAATTACCATTGGACCGAACGATGTCACGTAAATAGGTACATCATCTTAATTTTTCCTATGAATGATGGGGTTGAATTCATGCTACTTTATTATATACTAGCTGATACCCGCGACTTCGTCCGCGTGGATTGAGGAGTTTTAGTTCCCGCGGGAACTCTTTAATTTTCCGGGATAAAAAGTACCCTATTATTTAATCCGGACTTTTAACTTTACGTCTGCAAAATTTCAAAGCAATTGGTTCAGTAGTTACGGCGTGAAAGCGGAACAAACATACAAACAAACTCACTTTCCCATTTATAATATTAGTAAGGATAAGGATTTCTATACACATAAAGGAAAAAGGTCCTGACTGACTGGCCCAACCGAAACCCTAGGATCTAGACACCTGAAATTTTGCACAGAAGTTCCTTTTAATGGTGTAGAGATAAGGAATAGCCATGGAAGTGACTATACAAGTTTACGAGTAGACCAACGTATATAATGTCCGCATATTGTGACGGGCTACCCTACTCTGCGCGTGGCCCAACACGCACTTGGCCTGTTTATTTGACGTAATCAATGTAGCATAGAATCAAAAGAAAATGAAAATCACATGTCACACCACTCACAATTAGGATGACTGTCTGCGACAACATTCGCACGAAAGTAACTTACTCGACGTATTGTAGGTAATATAAGATGTCGTTCATCTGTGGTGAGCTTAAAGCTGAGTTGTCTCCATACGGTAGCTTAACATGATATCTTGTAGCCTACCGCGCTTACGTGAAACTGGTACTTTTCTTTATCATTTATTTTTGACATATTACTAAAAGGTTAAGGCCTGCCTGTGGGACACGCTGATTTTTCAATAAGCACTTGTGGGTCTGCGTAAAACTTATCTATTGTATACATCGATATATAATATGTAGGTACTAGATGGGCCCCTTCATAGAAAAAAATCGGGCGTCCGACTTGCTGTCTGCTGAGCACGTTCCACACTTGTCATAAGCCTGTCTTTGTCCGCGTCGTAGCGCTATCACGATAGAGGTGTAAAAGTAACGAAAAAAAGTGTACCCGTATGTATTCGTTACTATAACAATTAGTACTCGTTACTATCGTATCGTTACGTTACTCGGTAATCTGATAAGTACCTCATAAGATGCTATGAAAAAGCCACAAATAGGTTCTTTATAACGTAAGTTTTTAAATTCACCCATACAACGAAAAATGCGAGTAACAAAATGCATGCGAGTAACGAAATGCATTCGTGAGTAACGTTTCGTTACTCGGTACTGGATGGCGCACCCGTTACTCAGTACCGAATACATACGGTTCGCTACAGCTCTAATCACGATCGCTCGTCGTGTAGATAACTTGCTATTATGTAAACATCTAAAGTCTAATTAGTTTGCCACTGTATAATTTTTATTTTAAGTGTTTCAATTCACAATTATACATTTCCAAAAAAACGTTATTTAATCTTCCTATTTAATATTTTTATCTATTACGCAATCATTTAATTTCCGCAGCAAGCTGTATGATTTCTTTTACCAAGTAACTTGCTTTCACAGACATAATAACCTTTATAAATCTGTGCTTGCTTTACGGCTTCTATGACTATGACCTATATTATCTATGACTGAGTCATGCGTTTTCAAGCTGTAATTCACGATGGCGCATAAATGTTGCGAGCAAGTTCGCGCTTTTCAGACTAGATGGCGTTGTAAAATACGCCCACATTATTTGTTTGAGAGGGCCCGTCTATGTAAATTGAGGTCATTGATTGTATACTCTAAACTACCAGTTAGATATTTAAGCAGCTTATATTATTTGAATCAGACGGAGACAGGAATGCGATTTGCCAACACAGCTCATAGGAACTTCAAAATAGAAAATGAAAATCTGAAGCCGAGTTGGTTGGTTGAAATATAAAAATCCAGATTTGCTAATTCAGTAGGGCTCAATTATTATCTTATTATAATAATAATTGATAAGAATGTTCATGTTTATGAATTCTGCAGGGCGACCGTGTATCTCTTTGCATCAATCATTGACACATCGCAATCACCTCTGATTGGATAGCACTCTTCCACTATTGGACGAAATCCATTGACGCAGCAAGAATCCATATCCATATCCATACTAATATTATAAATGCGAAAGTGTGTCTGTCTGTCTGTCTGTCTGTCTGTCTGTCTGTCTGTCTGTCTGTCTGTCTGTCTGTCTGTCTGTCTGTCTGTCTGTCTGTCTGTCTGTCTGTCTGTCTGTCTGTCTGTCTGTCTGCTACGCTTTCACGGCCCATCTATTCAACCGATTTTGATGAAATTTGGTACAGGGATAGGTTGTATCCTGCGGAAGGACATAGGCTACTTTTATCCCGGAAAATTCAAAGGTTCCCGCGGGAATCAAAAGATTTACCTGTTCAACCAATTTTAATGAAATTTGGTACAGGGGTAGGTTGTATTCCGGGGAAGGACATAGGCTACTTTTTATCCTGGAAAATTCAAGAGTTCCCGCGGGAATTGAAAAAACTTGGTCCACGCGGACGAAGTCGCGGGAATCATCTAGTACCATATATTTAGTTAATCAGAGGTGATTGCGATGTATCAATGATTGATGCAAAAGATACGCGGTCACCTGGCTGACTCTCTCAAACGACAAATACTAAGCCCATTTCACAGCCCCTAGGTCAATCTTAGGAATTTGTTTTAAATATTCTTCAAGATTTTCTGCGATTTGTGTATTTAGGATAGCATTAAAGAGTAGTTGTAATATCCTCTTTTTCTATAAAAGAGAAATATATACCTAATGCTTGTCTAGCTTTATTTTTCGTAACTACTTACTGAGATGCTTTGAGCTCATAATTGCTATATTTAGTAAAACCGAAAGCTTTTTGTGAACAGCGCAAGATTTTTATAATTAGTATAAATGGCTGACAGGTCGTGGGCGGCCATGTAATGTATGTAGCAGTTTAATAGAGCCATGAAGAACACAATGTGGCCGTGGTCCGTGGCCACAATAACTTCATCTAAGAGAATGAATCTGCAAATGGGGATCTACGAACGGGTTTAATCTTGCAGTTAAAGTTAGTGCTTTTCGTGGTCTCGTGTATCATGTATGATAAGAATGTAAGAGCTTATTTTTACCAACATTTATACTTTGTGTCGTAACAAGGGGTGAAATATAGCGGGGCATTAGTGATATTGTTATATTTTTGTTTAACTTTTGTATTATAGAGGTGTGACAGACGAGAAATGGCTACATATATTATGTCCTAGGAAGGAAATAAATGACCTATTTCCAAAACCATCTAATTATATTATTATAATACATTACGTTCATATTATATATTTCATACAAAATCCGTTTTCGTTGGTTAGTAGATAGGTAAGCCATAATATACAAATTGCACGAAAGTAGAGATATAGGTATCTGTGTGGATTAAATGCGGTTATCTTCACAAATCTTCACTTTTGGAGCGTAGTAACGTGTTAAATATTTTATCTACTCCAGCATCGAAAAGTTCCAATTTCGAATTTGACAACTATATCGAATTGAACCCTCTTTCGTGTTTGCTTCTCATAACGATACAGTTCGTTGTATGGGAGCTGTATCGTTATGAGTCGTAGCTGTATCGATATGGTTATCTTCATAAATAGGATACCTATAGCTTAGCGGCTCTGGGTTCTGGCACTCGACTTTTTAATTAATTTATAAAGTAAAAAATTATAAAGACGTCTTTGTCGTAGATAAAATCTTGTATGCAACTGTACGTAATTAGTCATTTTAATTCTCGTACTATCCTATTTTGATACTCGGCAAGCCTCGTATCAAAAAACAGCACTCGAATTAAAATGACCCTCATTACGATACAGTTGCATAAATAGCTATTAATTTACCTATTAAAATATATGCCTTTTGCAAATTAGTCATGAAGTGGGTAAAAGTCAACGACACTCGCAAAGAGTATTGAATTTTAATTGTTACTTCAGTCAATTTGTTCTTGCGGTGCTATTCGTTTTTTTTGTTATAATGTATATAGCGAGCAAACGAGCAGGTCACATGATGTGAAGTGATTACCGCCGCCCATGAACATTTGCAGCACCAGAGGAACCGCCAATGCGTTGCCGGCTTGTGAAATGTTTGTTTATCCGCCCTTTGAAGAGCCCCATATTATAATCATGAGGGAACACAGAAGATTTGGGTTCCATAATTTGCAGGTACGTGGTCGTAGGACTTCAATATACATAGTGATGGTACATTACCTACATCTTAAAACTCATATTTTGCAGCCCCTCTTCATTTTAAATATTGAATTTGCTACGCAGAAGGCCGATACTACTGCGTAGATAATTATTTTAAATGCGAAATAAATTTTGCTTGTTCTCGTTCAGTTCGCAAGGTACGAGCAAATGCAGTAGTCATTGTTCATTGCATAAATCTTTCGCATTCGACGCCCCCGCACGCTGCTCTCTGTTACTATATTATTATGATATGGCGTTTGAGACGCATCCTACGTACTAATATTATAAACTGCGAAAATACTTTGTTTGTTGAGTTGTCCTTCAATCACGCTGAAACAGAACACCTCAACATAACATTATTTGGATGGATATATCATAATCCATACTAATATTATAAAATATGCGAAATTGTGTCTGTCTGTCTATCTATCTGTCTGCTACGCTTTCACGGCTCATCTGTTCAACCGATTTGGATGAAATTCGGTATAGTGGTAACTTACATCCCCAGGAAGGACGTAGGCTACTTTGTATCCTGGAAAATTAAGGAGTTCCCGCTAGTATTTCATAAATCCATTAGTAGTGCATTATATTATAATATTAATTTAATTTAGAGAAGCATTTATTTTTTGGTTTTTAAAAACCTTATATTCTGTATGAAGCACCAAATAAAACATCCAGGGAAAAGATGAAAGAAAGAAAAAGAGTCGCTGCTGTGATTTCCCAAGGATGCATAAATCACCCGGGCAGTAGGATGGCGATAAATAACCGGACTTAACATACAGAAAACAATATATAAATACAAAATACATACATTATAAGTAGTCTTTATGAGTCGTTATGTCTACAAAAATAGAGTTCAAAGTCTACTGTGTACTTACATTGATCCAATATTACTTTCTAGTGGGTTCTTTACATTTTATAGTATATACAAGATAATGTATTTTCTCTAATAAATCTGTATATATATACCTACATCTGTGTATTAGGTACAATAAATATTGCTCATACATGATACCTACTATCGTAACTTTTAATTATTGTTAAGTTAGTGCTAAATAATAACTACTAACTAGACAGAAGTTATTGTAGATGCATGTTTGTATGCTAATATAATAGTTACCGGACACTGGAAGTGGACAGTAGGTAGTTTACCAATGGATCCTACTTTTATTTCCGTCCTTTCCTTTCTTTCCCCGAATTAATTAGTTGAGACAGACTAATAATAAATAAATAAAAGAGGCTGCTTAAATTAATAAATTTCTCTATATGACTTATGTAAGCTTATATGTTTGAATTTATATTGTAGCTTTAGAAATAGATTCACCGTAAATCTAGACCGTCTTACTCTTATGAATCTGTACTCTATTTATTCGTAAATCTTTAGGAATAACAAAATATTGTCATTTCTTGGCATTTATTACATTTTATTTTTTGGAAGAATGTCATACAGTCAATTATGACCATCAGAAGATTTAGCATTATAACCAGTGTCCTTAAACGGAGACGAAAAAAATGAAGACAAAATCCTAAATAGCTTCTGGTGCAACCTACACCGGATTCATACTCTCGGGTTGTTAAATAAATAAGAGCCGAACATTTTACTCACAATATAATAAACGATAGAATTTCCTTCCTGTCCAATAAAAATGGCGGCGGCCAGTATCGTAACTCGAATAGGGTTGCCAGATGTAAAATTAAAAAGCCTTGAAATTATGAACCCGCTGCAATAAATAATGAAAGTCCAGAGAAAGCAAAACTAAATATACTCAAACATGAAGGTGGCTCTTCCATTTCATGTGACAAAATATTTGCAAAGTGCACTATGCAAAAGCCATTAAACAAAATTAGAAAAGGAAGGAAGGACTAAGATACATCGTTGCCCGTGAAAACAATATTGTTTAGTATGTAGTTAGGTAAATCCAACTATTTCCACTAACACTATTTTGAATAAAAAAATAACTTTAACTTGATGGATCGATTAACGCTTTTTATTTAATTCTTACTAAACAACTTTAGCACTTTAGATCCCTGATGGCATCCGAAGTATACTTAATTAAAGTCTACACAAGTTAAGACGAAATGTGAGTTTTCATATTACTACATTTACTAGTTTAGTAACCCTAATCTCGAAGGAAACCCGGCAGGCCGTAATAAGTCTGAGGAATAAAATAATTTCCAGCAAAGTATACATACTAATGTGACTAATATTATAATACTTGCGTCCAGGACATCTACTCTAGTAACGCCGGAAGATTTAGGTGGGCTTTCATAGGGGCTATGCAAGAAGTAACCAAGAAGAATAATTTTATTTTACCGTTACCGTTAAAACATTGTTCATAAACAATATATCACTATCCAAAACTGAGAACTAAAGGTGTCGAATTAAAAAGAGAATGGATTTGACACGTGAATTTTCAGGCTGACGTGCCAAGTCAGACTGGTTTGATTTTACGACACTTATGTAATTTAAGCCAAAGTCGGAAGAACTTCAGTCAATCAAAGTACTTCAGCTGCTCTTGGTACAGCTGTATATTTGTAAAGTACTGAGAACACTTGAAAAGTATCGAGCCCCGCAATTTGACTCCATGGTTTGATACCGTTTTGTTCCGTTGTACCGTGTGCAACCGTTTTTGTTGGTTTTGAAGTGGTTCAAGGCAATGAAAAAACTAGAAGTTTGATTCGCTATAATCCGCCACAGAAGTCAAATCTATGTGGTACAGTGCGTAAGTGGTATGTGGTATAGGGTAAGGAATAAACGTTCATTGTCATGGACTTCCGCAAAGTAACGCCTGGCTTCTATCCAATATGTGGTTTAAGGCTTCAAGCTACATCTGATCTACAAATCAACTTGGACAGTGTTGCATGAGGTGGTCAGCGCGCGCGCAGCAGCCGCGCTGGGCTCGTAAACCGCGGGACCACACGCGGGCGGAGGTGTGAAGGCAGCGCCCGCGCCCCGGGAGCCCGCCGCATAACTCACGGCCAGCGGGGCGCCGCCATTCATGCCTACCTGCCTGTAGCCTGCACCGATGTATCGGCTATCCGAACTATCGATGGACACACGGAGACACTCTGTCTACATTGTTCCTAGTTTACGCTCTTTCAAATTGTATATAATGTCCAAGAATGCAGCAGTTCATTCGATACGATTTGATACGAAAATTTCAATGCAATTTATGGTAAGTAAGTAATGTAATCATATCGATTTTCTGCACTACCAAGTACCAAAACACAACGGACGTTTATTGCGTCCAAAGGTTTGTTGATCAAGGTAATACGGAAGACTGATACTTTGGCGCTGAATGAGATACAACTATAATACAAGTAATAACTTAAGGACATAATACGATGATCTGAATATTATATAATAACAATCCGATGATGTCTTAAAATAGCTTCAGGCAACTAACTTTTAAACTGCTGCAATAAAAACGAGGTACACTTTTCAATTACAATAAATGCACCATTTAGAATAACGTTACTCGTAATATGCTGTAAATTAGTCACAATGATAGTTCGATTCACGTGAGAAACATCTCGCTAATAACTGCGGTCCTCAATAGAATTGTTAGTTATGTGATGTTCTAAAGAAGTTTTTGTGGTCACTCGTAAAATATCGATGACCAATTGAATATTGTGTAGGTGATTGTACGGCTATTACCTACTTGTTAACCTTTATTGCTGGTTATCTTACTTTATTTTAAACAACAGCCGTTGTAGTATTCATTGTATTCCCTTTGGATAATGTTACAAGATTACTTGGAGAAAACAGTAGTAAATGGCGTTCTACTCGTATGTCCGTTTATTTGTTTAAAGGAATAAAGCTATGACCACTAACAAATTAATCTTAATTTATACTAAAGTACACTAGAATTTTTTTTAGAACATTATAGAACAAAATAATATAAAACGGGGTTGAATTAATTCAATTGAATGACATTATGAAAGCATAAATGAACGGACGAACAGGCATTTAAAATGCTTTTTGCTGACCACAAAAAGTGATCAAAGTTCATGCAACAATTTTTGACCCATCTGGAATTTGTATTAAATAATTAAACAGCACAGATTAAAACGCTCTAAGTTGTTAATTATAAGGCTGTCTAAAACCCGTGAGGAGATGAGCAACACCGGTGATTAAGCCTTGCGGTACTACGCCAACGCGGCCTAAAATCATAGTTGCATTACCAAAACTAATTCTCTGTCATACACACCATAATCATAGCACCATCTCATTACCTTTTTTTACTGCATAAGTCTCGTAAAAACTAAAGACATTTGCTACAGGAATATTTGTATTATGAGGAGAATGAATAGAAAAAAGTATATCAGATAATATTCAAACTTTGAAAATCTGGACGTCTGCTGAGAACGTACGCGGGTAGTGCAATAGGTCCTAGATGCAACAAACTTGATATTATGGTGAAGAGTTGATTCCAAATAGCAATAGACCCAGGATATAAAGGTTAAAAGACTCCCTTTGTACCGTAATGGGCCAGATCTGTAAACAAATCATACTAATATTATAAATGCGAAAGTGTGTTCGTTTGTCGTTCAATCACTCCGCAACGGAACAACGGATCGACGTAATTTTTGGCATGGGTATAGTTGAGGACCTGGAGAGTGACATAGGCTAAAAAAACTTAAACCACGCGGACGAAGTTGCGGGCATCAGCTAGTAGATAATAAATAAAATCTAATATCTATTATCAGAGTCATTCTCGAAAATCATAACTTACTAAGTACTAACATGCAGTAAATTATTGCGGTGTTAAAAAAGCGAGAAATATAGCAGAGCCAGCCATTACGATATAGGACCTAAATTGAAGAGGATAGCGTGCTTGTACACTTTCGAAAACATGTAAACTTCTGCAGAATTGATTACGTGATCACATTTAAGTAATGAATTCTGCTAAACAGCTCAAGTTGAAACTGGACGTCTTACATCCCTCATTACAGAAACTAAAAGTCGAGAATTATCATAATGAACAATATTAACCAGTGCACGAAGCTCACGGATTTACTCATGTCGAGTTACGGGTTGTCTTTTTTCGAGTTTAAGGCAAATTGCGAGGCTTAACGGCCCTATTAGGCCAAATGGCGCCGTTGAATTCGTGAAAGAAATCAAATTAAGGTAACGATATGCACGCTAGCTACCGATACTTAAATGATGGGTTCTGTCTAATTCGTAACAGGTAAATTGTCGGATGCCTCACGCGTGGTGTTAGAACGTGTTATTAGGGTTCCGTTTCCGTGGATTTGTACTTATTATGTTTGCTTGAGTTTGTTCAATGCGTTGCTGATTATATAAATTAATGTTTCGGTCTAACGGATGTTAAGTTTTGGTCGATTTTTGTTATGTCATTTGTTTTTGGATTTATTATCTTTTTTTGTCAATATTTGGTGATGGTTAAAAGAATGCAACGGAAGTGACTCTTGGCCTAGTTTCAGCATCCAATACTCATATGTAGCGGAACAATAATATTGGTTTGAAGATATCTTTAATATTGATGGATCGCGCCTTTTTATACTATCTATTGCCCGCCTGCATTGAGGTTTTGGTTCCAGCGAGAACTCTTGAATTTTTCGGGATAAAAAGTAGACTATGTGGTATTCCAGACTATAATCTATGTCTGTGCAAATTTTTATCTTGATCCGTTTAGCCATCCTGGCGTGATTGTGTAATCCATCCATCCATTAATCCATCCATCCAAACTTTCGCATTTATATAAACTAATACAACTTAAAAATACCTGAATAATGATAACTGATTATTTATAGTCGGAAGTGACGAACTGTTTCGGATCGTAGAGTAAAGAGGTAGGTTATGCGTGAGCATGATATTCACAGTCAAATGGCATCAACTTCCGTTTCCGATTTGTTGCTGATCATGTTGATATCATTAATGTCATAAAACTTTTTTTTTCACAATATTTTTGGCGACCTCCGTGGCGCAGTGTGTAGCGCTGTTGCCTTAACGTGCGGAGGTCCCGGGTTCGATCCCCGGCAGGGTCAATTTGGGAATTTATAATTTCTGAATTTTCCCTGGTCTGGCCTGGTGGGAGGCTTCGGCCGTGGCTAGTTACCACCCTACCGGCAAAGACGTGCCGCCAAGCGATTGAGCGTTCCGGTACGATGCCGTGTAGAAACCGAATAGGGGTATGGGTTTAATATAACTGCCATGCCCCTAACAGGTTAGCCCGCTACCATCTTAGACTGCATCATCACATACCATCAGGTGAGATCGCAGTCAAGGGCTAACTTGTAGTGGATAAAAAAAAAATTTACTTGTCTCTATAATAGGGACAATGTAAAAGTATGTTTTATGTAAAAAGTATTTACAAGCAGGTGTGTCACCTACCTGTGATAACTGATAAGAGCAAGGAGCAAGGTTGCTCTTGTTAAACAGGAAAAAGAAACAGTAGCTACAGGTCTTAAGACGACCTCCTATTTTGAAGTGACCTCCCTGGCGCAGTGGTGAGCGTTGGGTCTTACAATGGGAGGTCCCGGGTTTGATTTCCAGTAGGGTCAATTTGAGAACTTAAAATTTCTTAATTTTCTCTGTTCTAGACTGATAGGAGGCTTCGGCCGTAGCTAGTTATCACCCTACCAGCAAAGGGTCAAGGGTCATAAAACCTTGATAAGTCTCTCGAATTTACTCTTCCATAATAACATTCCAATAAATATTATAATTTTAAAACCTTATCTTTTTAAAACCTAAATCCTTGGGCATGAAGTCGCGGCAGCATCTAGTATCAAATGCTTAAAAGTACTTCTTAACAATTACCAAGTAAGTTATTTCGCAGTGGTGTACAGTCAATAGATTAATTGTTAATAATAATTATTAAAACAACAAATATGAATACCACTGTATGGGAATGTTTTGGGGTCACGGGTGGGTGCGCGTGCGTTGAACTGCGTTGATTGTCCGGATGTGTGACAGGCTGAACTCGTGTCGCCCTCGCCGGTGGAAATGTAGCAGAAACGTCTGATTTTAGAATAAAATTATGTATAACCTATATAGGTTCGACGACCTCCGTGGCGCAGTGTGTAGCGCTGTTGCCTCAACGTGAGGAGGTCCCGGGTTCGATCCCCGGCAGGGTTTGGAAATTTATAATTTCTGAATATTCCCTGGTCTGGCCTGGTGGGAGGTTTCGGAGGCTAACTTGTAGTGGATAAAAAACGAAAAAAAAACATCTGCTTTTAGTATACAATTTAGGTTTAACCGTGTATGTATTTATGCTTTCAATTATTAGCAGTACCTAATCTGAAAAAGTTTGTGCAACAAACAAACAGACGGACAGTCTGACGGACAGACGAACGGACAAGTGCAAATTCACTCAAGTAGACTCCAAGACCTTGCTTCGCTTGGTCAAATAAATACGAGTAAGTATGCATCTTTCTGTCTGTCAGTTACATTTTCTCGGTTCGGACGAAACACGGAACTGAGGTAGGTGCACTTGCATTCAATGAATTATACCCGAACATTGTTTTGAGCTAAACAGTAAAAAGTTCTTATTGCTTTGCAAACACTTGGCAAATAGATATTGATCGTGAGTAAAGTTTGCTGAAAAAAACCATATATATCTTGAAACCTATGAACATCAGGCACCTCACTAACGTTTTGGCTATAAACATGGGTTATAAATGAATAATCTAATAAAAACCTAAAGGGAAAACTGCAAGTAATAGATACCAATCTGATTTTTTATAAAAAAAAACAACATCGAACGTCGGACCGAGCATAGCCAATGTGGCCGCAAACGAATCTGTTAAGATACTTATATTACAGAAAGCTCGCCTTAAAAGTCATAAAACGTATTTTAACATCCATCCGATAATCAATCTAACACGTCATAACTTTGACATCCAGTCTGCCTGGACCTAAGTTGAAATTAAAGTTCGACCAAACAAATATAAACTTTAAAGCTCAACCATAAAACTTATATTCATCCAAGCATCCATTGAGAAAAGTAAAAAAACACTGGATAAGACCACGAACCAAATGAGTCTCAATATAAACATGTTAATTCACAATAAAATTGTGGTTTTTGAGTGTAAGATATGATTTTACGTACAAATTGGGAAGGTTCTAATTCCGAATAAAGTTTACATTGTTTGTTTACAGTTAGATATACTTAGTTCTAGGCAGAAGTTTGGTGAGGTAAAATTATACACTAAAACAGATAACCGAGCTGTACAGCCACTAACTTTATCAAATTACAGTTCATGGACGATATTAAAAGAATATAGGTACATGATTGATGTTATACTGTACTCGTACATCTACTAAGTTCTTGTTTAACCAAAATTCTATGTGACGACCATCGAAGGTAACGACTACTTATCAATTTTTTTTTATGAAACATTATATTATGACTTAGTTATAGTTTATAGATACAAAATATCAGATTGTCTCAATAAATATCATTAAAAAAATCTAGCAACAGTGAATAGACCGAGACGAACACGACCTTGTACCATTATCAAGTTTTTTACGCTATAGGCAAATTAATTAGACAGTTCAGCATGAAATGACGTACGGTCAGTTGTATTATTATACAAATCGCGAGTGCATGATGAATATTAATCTGATTACGATCGAACGGCGTGTGGAATGTATCATAAAAATATTTATAGACACACAAAAGGTATAAAACATTTACAAATGAGACCGGGCATCGGGCATGGAGAAACGCAACATCATCGTGTTGTGTGGCGGGGCCGGTCACCGCGGCAACCGCAATCTGAATTACTTAAATTGTGTTTAATGATTTGGAAGGAGCTAATTATCGGTATACAAGTTTAATACATTTTTATGTTATAGCAAATATTAATTTGGAAGCAACACATGTAACTCTATAGAACTTTTTCTCTCTTCCCGCTGACAAAAAAATGTATTTCAGGCCTATAATTTTGTTGGAGAAAATGGCATATATGTCTCCAAAATATAAATCAACGCGCGGTTTTAGGTTTGTGAAAAATCTCGCGGTAACTCTTTATGTTCTTCCCCGGTATGCAACCTATATCTGTACCAAATTTCCTCATAATGACAGATTTATGATAGTTCAAATCTATGGTCAAAATCGGTTGAACAGGTTGAATGTGTAGAAGACCGACACAGTATGGATATTATTCACATGTTTGCGAGTCCTTCAATCATTTGGTGTATGTGGAATTTAGCGGTAGGTATACGTAATTAAACCAATTCCAAAGTGAATCGAATAAAGCCATGTTTGTTAAGATAATAATGTACTTAATGAAGACTGGTATTTATATCTATGGTGTCAAATAATCTAATAACGTTGTGCCAAAATCTTCTTTACGTACTTCTATCATAGCAACCTTATTACCAATAGCTGACAGGTGTTAGCGCTAAAACCTGAGGTGTTCCATTTGATTAATCGCAGCGCGTATGCTTTGATTTATGGTCCCGGTTGATGCCGGTCTGTCTCATCCTACCTGAGCAAGAGCATATCCAGTGACTTATGTTTCTATACACATCCTTTTTGTAAAGTAAGCATCCAAAAACATTATTTTAAAGGAATTTCGTTGTTTCATTTTGACATTATTTTTGATACTTATATGAACGGCTTGTAGTAGTAGGCGTGTAGGTATGTGATCAACACATAGCTCGATTAAGCTTTTTCCTATACAGAACTGGTGTTTTCTATGGTGTTATCAGTTGCGTAAAGCTGAACCGAGCTGAACGTGTACCTATACTATACGTGTCACCTGCACTGCACCAGTCACCACTCTTTTTTTTTTCTTCCCAGAGGAGGAGGAACAAATCCCTTATGGACTCCTGTCTGATGGCAGGGCGTGTCCGACTCGCACGGACTAAAAACAACCTCCCCCCCGAGGCTCCCCGATCAGCACGGAATCGCGTTTGCATTTCTTCATGCCGACCGCTCGTTTTATTTATTCTTCTTCTTTTCCTCTTTTTCGCGCTCTTCTCTTCTCATCATTATTGATCGCAGCATCTGTGCGTACTTCCGCCACTCTTTTTTCTTTGACAGCATGCGCGATATAAGGTTTTGGGCGCTTACATCCTCATTCGCACCCTGTGCCACCGATCTTAAGTCTGTCACCACTCACCACTCTGCGGCAACAAGCGTATCGTCACGACCCAAGTCCAACACAGCTAACGACATCAACAACTTATCTTTTTTTTTTATCCACTACAAGTTAGCCCTTGACTGCGATCTGACCTGATGGTAAGTGATGATGCAGTCTAAGATGGTAGCGGGCTAACCTGTTAGGGGCATGGCAGTTATATTAAACCCATACCTCTATTCGGTTTCTACACGGCATCGTACCGGATTTTCGATACTACCCATACCTACGAGTACATAGCATTGAAAAAAGGTTTGTAGTTTGAGTGCTGTAAAGGGCCATGTCGTGAGGGCTAACTCGGAAGCGTCGGCAAGGCAGATGGCTAAATATGATGTTCACGATATACATAATAGTACTATAATTAGCAGAAGATCAATATAAATAAAATAAAAAATATCACCTTTTAAATAATTTCTAAATTGATCAAATGTTAAAACCTCTTTTTACCAAGGCTAGATGGCAGGAAAATAAATAATTACAAACATAACAACATCATAAAAATGATAAAACATAAAAAAGTGTTAATCTGTTTTTCTTGTAGAATTGGCCAGGCTTGAAGTGTTGGTTCAATTCGTAAAGCCTTTCAAAGGCTTATGCGTGCGTCAAAATAAATACCATCTCGGACACTTCCTAGAAATAATACTGGCTAAAGTTGCCAACCTCATGCAATAACAGAAGGCAGTAGCTATTACGTCAGTTGTAAATCTTACGCGGCCGGCGGCACGCCTCAAAAGAACTCAATCAATGTTCAATCATAGCTCAGTGAAATATCGATGTTCATATATCGGTGCGACAAGGGTTACTTACGTGTTCGCTTAAAAAATATCGATTTTCGTGCGAGACTTCGACACTAGATCGCATCGGATTTTAACCCTTGACTCGTAAAGTTATGTGCGCTCATTTATAAAACGTAGGGTGACCATGGTAATGGGCCATGTTAACTCAAGCTATCTCGTAGCAGGTTTCAGTTATGAGTAGTTTTCACTCTACCGGTTAAGCCACAATATGGCAAAGCGATTTCTAGCTCTCCCGTAAGAGAGGTAGGCAGCGAGTATGGATCAGCCCAGGTCAAATTAACCTGGTTAACCTGACCTATGCCTTTCCTGGCTACAACCATATAATGTACAGTCCGTGTCATGAACCCTGAAAGGCAGCGCTGTAATCGCATGTTTATGCTATTAATGTTTTTTTAGTTACTACTATAATATTTGAGTTTTTCTGCTCACCATTTTCACTTAGATTTGATCGCAACGTCGCTCAGAAAAATGCATGCGAGATGGAAACTCTAGTGATGTATATTATATCTTCATCTTACATAGTGATGCTGAGTGATGGAGCGGCCTCTTGAAAGAGGGGCATCCCTCCACAGGTGCGCGCGCGCAACACATTTGTCACTGTTGCCGGCGATTATTCATCTCATTGGAATATTAACGCGTCGAGAACTAATCACTTTGACTAATGGAACCCCCCGTCGACACCTCCAAAGTTTCACACGAATGATATTCTACGTCTGATTAATTGATATAAGAAAATAATAACACGAGTTGTTCATAACTTGCTAAAAATAAGTCTCAACTCTCAACGCACCTACCTAATATCTTAGTATGTGTGCATCTATATTCTATAGATTATAGGTATATTGATAGGTAAATTATTATATAATATTTGTATCATATTTTATTCTGTGGTTCTTGTTGTCAAACAAACATAACATACAATTGCTTTTGAAAAATAGATAAATAAATTTTTCAAACTAATCAACAGATTAGTTGTAGATAGATAAATAAAACGGACGTTAATTATACATAGTTAAAAAAAAACTGTAGTTATAGTGTCTTATTCAAAGCACAGCATAAGATAGCGATTAGCGATTGAAGTTTGCCAGATAAATCTTATGAAATAGCTATTTATGCAACTGTATCGTAATGAGGGTCATTTTAATTCGAGTGCTGTTTTTTGATACGAGGCTTGCCGAGTATCAAAATAGGATAGTACGAGAATTAAAATGACTAATTACGTACAGTTGCATACAAGATTTTATCTACCTACGACAAGGACGTCTTTATAATTTTTTACTTTATAAATTAATAAAATCCAAAAGTGCCAGAACCCAGAGCTGCTAAGCTATAGGTATCCTATTTATGAAGATAACCATATCGATACAGCTACGACTCATAACGATACAGCTCCCATACAACGAACTGTATCGTTATGAGAAGCAAACACGAAAGAGGGTTCAATTCGATATAGTTGTCAAATTCGAAATTGGAACTTTTCGATGCTGGAGTAGATAAATATACTAAACTTTATCGAACTATTTATAAAGTTATTTCTTGATTCCGTCTAAGCTCAATGGACAATGGCGCAGGCGCAATTTTTATCAGGCAGTAAAATAAATTATAACTTTTCTAAGGTTCCGACATGGTTTTTAAGTAAATGGCCAGTCCAAGATCAAGTATCGCCTAATGCCTGTAATGAAAAAGGCATGGTTTATGTGCAAGCGCGTACGCAACCTCGGTCCGGCAAAAAAGTACTCATAAACACTCCGTTTATGACGGCAAATAAAGTTCGCCATCTTCCCTGTAGTCCCGTAGTGAATTATTGCTTTATTGCTTCAGAAATATTTCACAAACAGAAAATATTTTATGATTCTCCAGTTAAGAGCGGCCATATATCATTTTAAGCCATAGATAATAAAATTCGTAAGTCGCCAATCTCGAGACAAAGGTAATGCGGGAGTCGCAATCCGACTGATCTAAATTAAATGCATTTTAAAGGTACCTTTGGTATACGTTTTCTTTAATAACATTTATCTCTCCACTGTGGTGGTTTTTTACTAATGATCCATTGATCTCCATTTGATACTAATGGCAACACTGGAACACTTGGTAGTTTAAAAAACTGAGAGTTTTACAGCCTTTTTCACCAAAATCCATCCATACTAATACTATAAATGTGAAAGTGTGTCTGTCTATCTGTCTGCTACGCTATCACGGCCCATCTGTTCCACCGATTTTGATGAAATGTGGTACATGGGTTGTATCCCGGGGAAGGACATAGGCTACTTTGTATCCCGGAAAATTTAAGATTTCCCGCGGGAATCAAAAATAATTATCTCTTCAGCCGATTTTGACAGTTTGTATCCAGGGAAAGGACATAGGCTAATTTTTATCCCGGAAAATTAAAGAGACGAAGTCGTACGTAATTAATCGAAAGGGTGTGAGGGTGATAATATTGTAGTATTAAAAGATGTTAAACCGTAAACGTAGGTACATGTAACCTTCGACCTGCATTAATAAAGAGCAACAATCTGAGGTTCAGAAGTATCCAGAGTTGTTAAAAAATTAGCTATATGATTGCCAATGAACTCTTTTGGATACAAGTTGTATATGTCACCGTAAGATTGTAAAAACCGTTGGATTATAATCTAACTCGCGAAATTGTAAACTGTCGAATGATTACAATATAACGGATTATTTTTCGGTAGATTGTAATCTGTTAGGTTTATTAACCCGATAGAACCTAAGTGCACTACTTGATTATTTATGTCGAACCCTAACGTAACCTACAAGAAAGAGACAAGAAAACGTAAATACAATGAATATTTCAAAAATTGACACTTTAAACATCGAACGGTTCACAATCTTTCGACTGTTTACAATCTATCGAAAAAAAAGCGTTAGATTACAATCTTACGGTTTTCACAATCTTACGGTGACATATCGATGTGACCATAATCTTCCACCAACCATAATTTTGATAAGCGACCATCAATTTTCAGCTATTATTTTATATACAGGTAAAACGACCCCCCTTATTCTATCCCTTTGTTAAATCCAAATTGTTTTTAAAGCCATTAAAAACCGAAAAGCTAATATTTTATATAATTATATTCAATATATTTCAAAAACATTGACACGCGAGGCATTTCGCATTTTGTCGGACAAACATAAAATCGGAATAGTTAACGCTCGAAGAAATCGTTAAAGCAAGTGAAGACTGTAATTGGAAGACATTAAAAGTAACCAGGATTGTTATATTGTTATAGCTGACTGTTAAAAACCTTTACTGTGGGCATTAGTCCTCGCTATTTACTCACATGCTACAATGTTGACATCGATAACCTGTCGCGGATACCTACAGAGATACCGAGAGACAGGTAAATGTAGAATATTTTGTCAGAAGTTTAAAACTCTACACAAGATGTCGATACTCTGAGTAAAATTATGTCGATAACATGTCATAAATTAGAATCTTCCTATTTTGTTTTATGGCTTTTATTAATAACTACTCGTAGCTGATGCCCGTGACTACGTCCGCGTGGATTGAGGTTTTTTGGTTCCCTCGGGAGCTAATTAGTTTTCCGGGATAAAAATTTGCCCATGTGTTATTCCAGACTATAATCTAGGTACCTCTGTGCCAAATTTCATACAAATCCGTCCAGCCGTTGAGACGTGATTGAGTAAAAAACATCCATCCATACATCCATCCATCCAAACTTTCGCATTTATAATATTTACTAGCTGATGCCCGCGACTACGTCCACGTGGATTGAGGTTTTTGGTTCCCGCGGGAACTCCTTAGTTTTCTGGGATAAAAAGTAGCCTGTGTTATTCCAGACTATAATCTATCTCTGTGCCAAATTTCATCCAGATCCGTTCAGCCGTTCGGGCATGACTGAGTAACAACCATCCATCCATCCATACATCCATCCATCCAAACTTTCGCATTTATAATATTTATCAACCGACTTCAAAAAAAGGAGGAGGTTCTCAATTCGACTGTTTTTTTTTTTTTTTTTTTTAATGTTTGTTACCTCAGAACTTTTGACTGGGTTGAACTTTGGACCGATTTGGATGATTCTTTTTTTATTTGAAAGGGCATACTTCCCATGTGGTCCCATATAAATTTTATCGAAATCGGTCCAGCGGTTTTTAAAATATCAACAATAAAATAAGTACTTTGTATAGCGTGTGCTTGTTGTTGTAAAGTTGGCGCGAGAGTTTGAAGTCGGTTGTTTAAAAAGATTTTTTTTTGAATTTGATTTGATTGCTTTTCCTTTAAGTACATTCCTTACCTAATTTGCTTTCAAGATTACTTGTAACGCAATTTCTTCAGATTTTTAATGGGTTCATTTATTTGCATTCTATTTATTTATATGCATATCTAAAAAAGTATAATAATGCCATTGAACTTAAATTAAACTATTATTATTGAGTACTTGGACTTAAATTATTCTTAAAACAATTGAATGAAATATTCAAAATAATTAAAATAATACAGATTAACATAGATTTGATTCTAACTAACGTTACCTACCTACATAAGTTATGATTCTAGGAAAAGCATAGTTGTTTAATGTTTGACGATAAGAAATCTCGTCTAAACTTATACAATTAAGTATCCGCACACTGCATGTGCAAGATACTAACCGAAGCATCTTATGTTTTAAAAGCATTGCGTGCCAGCAAATTGCTCTATTACTTCGTATTACTGGCAGTGTTTTTATCTCTATACTTAATCACTTGTGTTTATTTACCAACGTCGCGGCGACGCTATTGTATATCATTATTTAAACACTGACCCACGTCGCCACTTGTCACTGCCCCATTATTTAAATAATTTATAATTGCCAATGGAATGAGCTATTTAGGGAGAGATACTCCACAAAAAGTAAAACAATAGTACCCGGAACGTCACAGCACATGTTTACGGCTTGTTTACAATGCTAGAGAAAACAAATAAAGTTGCCGAGCTGATTCGGTACACTCCATGAGTTCTGGACGTCGCGTCGAGTCGTCAACAAAAGAAAGCAGCTCGCAGTTCCACGAAAGCCTTAACGTTTCGGCAACAATGTTATAATTGTAGGATTTTTTACAATAATCATGCGTCATAACTTCTTGGAAGGTTTGAAGGACGTTACGGAGGTGAGTCCTGTTATTCTTTAACGAAATTAGTGCATCCATTATGGAGGTAAATCTTTGGCGCGTTGGCATCATTAGGACCTTTTTGGAGCTTATGAGACGGTACATTGACAAATTGCAATCGTTTGTTATGGTTATCATCATCAGTAATGTCGCACAAAAAGATTTCAATGTTAAACGGCGAAGCTATGTAATTACCGACGTGTCAAACTCATATATGGTCGCCAGTCGCCACATATCACATATTATTATTATACCTATTCAATTACTTAACTGCATGTCAAAATGAAATTTCCACTATACCTAGGAGATTAAATTTTAACCTGTTTATGTAAATAAGTTAATAATAATATTCATTTTAAAAAACACTGAACACTAAGCATTAACCTAATATATCAAGTAATCTAGGGCTGTAGTTCTATCAGTTCTTATCCTCTTCATAATTATCTTCTTTAAAATATGAAATGTTTGATGGTCAAAAATTAAAACTTTATACAACAACGACTTCACATATAAATCCCTGTTAGCTTCATATTTCTCTTTAATCTTTTTATTGTAATCTTAGTTGATCCGCCTCTGAATTGCTTGTATGGAATGGTAAGAAATTCTAAATTTGTAAAAAAAATATTTCTCTCTTATATAAACTTCTCTGTTAAGTCTACCTCAGAACCTGTGTAGATACATTATTTTTATTCCACTACAAGTTAGCCCTTGACTGCGATCTCACCTGATGGTAATTGATGATGCAGATGCTAAAATAGTAGAGGGCTAACCTGTAAGGGGTACGGCAGTTATATTAAACCTATATACCCCTACCGGAACGCTAAATCGCTTGGCGGTACGTCTTTGCCGGTAGGTCGGTAATAAGCCACGGCTGAAGCCTCCCACCAGACCAGACCCGTGAAAATTCAGAAATTATAAATACCCAAATCGAACACTGGACGTCGCACAATAAGACCACAACGCTCACCACTGCGATAGGGAGGTCGTCAAAAGCCTCGGAACACCTTTTTTCTTTTATTTTAGTCTAGCATTTTTTTAAATCTACCACAAGTTAGCCCTTGACTGCGATCTCACCTGATGGTAACATTAACACTCAGAGGTCCATAAGTGTAGTCTAAGAAATAAAAATATTCATTCATTCATTCATTATTCAAGACCAAACACAGAGCAATACGAGCAAATATTGAACGCCAAGCATTCCTAATGTATCAAGTTATTCGGGGCTGTAATTTTTCAGCGGTGGCAGCGCAATCGGAAGTGCACCGGCGGCATCGCCTTTTTGTTTCTGCAGCGGGTCGCTCTTTGATGGGTTTCGGAAGCGAGGTCGCCTGACTATTCGACCGTCCAATGTTTGCGTCCGTGATTTATTATATGACATTTTATTTTATTCCACATTCGAATTTAGTAAATCCTTTTCGTAATTTTGCAACGACGGTTGCAAGCGTTTGAGACGTGGGCTTTACGAAGAATGTTTAAAATATCATGGAGAGACTTCATCTCAAACGCTCAAGTACCTACTGCAAAAAGCAAAATGCAAACGACAGCTGATGACCACCGTCGCACGAAGGAAGGTTGCTTTTTTCGGGCACCTGTAACGAGGATCCCTTTATGAATTTTCACGGTTGATCCTCGAAGGCAAGATAGCTGGAAAAAGTGCACCGGGCCGACCAAGAAGGAAGTGGTTCGACGACATAGGGGAGTAGACTCGACATAAGTATGCAGGAGTAAAGAAGATAGTACGTGACCGCAAAAGCTTTCTCCGACTGACCGCCGAGCTTCAATTTGAAGATGGCACCCAATGATGATGATGATTTTCGTAATTTGAAAAGTTTGATCGACAAATTAACTGCAACAATTGCGCATGCTACCCGAGAGTGCTGATAATAACGTTATGTTAGCTTTTTTTGTGTGTTTTTACCTGTGCATGCAATAAAGTTTTCTTATCGCTTTTTCTTGTAGGTTTGCTCTATTACATAGACCTCTAGTTAAGAAATCGTTCTTAGCACCCAAACGAAGCCGTAGTAGGTCAGCTTATCTATAATATCCATACTGATATTATTAATGTGCAAGTGTGTTTGTCTATCTATCTGCTATGCTTTCACATCTCTGTTCGACCAATTTTGATAAAATTTAGTAAGTATGTACAGATATAGTTTGCATTTTAGTTTTTATCTTGATCATGGTTCTTTATTATCACGCAAAATTATAGAGTTCTCGCGTGAATTTAAAAAACCCAAATCTATCGCGGGCATCATCTTGTTAAAAATAAACCAACATTTTAACTGCTAAGCAATTGAGCGTCAATAATTTATAATTGCATGTTCATCATCCACCACCACCACTACAGCCCATTAACGTCCCACTGCTGGGCACAGGCCTCCACTCTCGTAGGAGAGCGGGAATTAGAGCTTAGACCCACCACGCTGATCCAATGCGGGTTGGCGGGCTTTAACGACTATTATCATGTTAGTGATAATAACCGGGACCGACGGCTTAACATGCTCTCCGACGCACGGGGGTGAAACACCTCCAACTTCCTAACTCCGGGTTAGTACTGAGAATTTCTAGTCAGAAAAACTCAATACTTACTTAACTTACTCAATACTTACCTACTTGTTCATCATAATACTTATATAACATTGAGTTGTATTTATACATTATTCAGTAAATATTGTCGCACTAGGGCTGTAATTTTTCAGCGATGGCACTGTAATCGGAAGTGCAACGGCGACATCGCTTTTTTGTCTCTGCACCGGGCGGCTCTCTGATGGGATTCGGAAGCGAGCTTGCCCGATTATTTCGATTTTCGACGACCAATATTTAAGCCTTTACCTACGACTTATGAACAGTTTTCTAATTTACCAAAATAAATTCAATTTTTCAATTCAAAAGGTTTCGCCATGATTATTATCTTTTTTTTAATATTATGTCTGTGATCCTGGTTCTCTCTCCGGTGTCCGATTTCCTGATTCTGTTCCATTTCAAATAATTTCTTACTACTTCTACGCAGAATGATTAAACCTCCAACCATTCCATAATCTGACACCAATCAAAATTAACCCTAGATATGGGCCGAGGCCCACCTGGCCTGGGTGGGCCTGACCTGGTTACTAAACGAGTTTAGTACCCAAGTTTCTTAAGCATAATAATATAAAATTCTTTCCAAAATCCGACTGACCGACTTCCAAAGCCACTGTAAAGTAAAACAATTTTTTTTTATATATTGGTTTTTCACAGAGCTCGTTTCCGTGAGAAGGAATACACTTTCCCGTTTACAATGAAGCAGAATTACGCTATTACACGTAGTCTCCACGTCCAAAATAAACGTGCATTACCTCGTGAGAACGTATTGTTTCACGTGACATGTAATCTGAATTAATAACGTTTGCGAGTCTCTAAAATGTAGTCCTAGAAAGACGACTGTCAGTTATGATTGTAGGTTTAAGATTTGATGAAAAAAATGTGCTTGTTTTGTAATCTTTCATAAAGTAACTAGCTGATGCCTGTGGCTTCGTCCACGTGGTTCAAGTTTTATTGATTCCCGCGGGAATCCCTTGATTTTGGGGGATAAAAAGTAGCCAATGTCACTCTCCAGGTCCTCGACTATATCCATGCCAGTAATCACGCCGATCCGTTGCTCCGGTGCGGCGTGATTGAAAAACTACAAATCAATAAACCAACAAACAAACACATTTTTGCATTTATAATATTAGTATGATCTTATTTTTAGTTTATGTTCGTTGGTTTGTTCTTCGTGGTATAGTTGAGATTCTGGAGTGTGACATAGGCTACTTTTTATCCCGGAAAATCAAAGAGTTTCCCCGGGTTTTTTAGAATCGCGGACTAAAATACCTTCTATCCTTACTCTTAGGTTGTGTCCCAACCCAATCGAATATAATTCGTCTTGTCTGTCTCTTATTACTTATTTATTTATGAAAAATAATATAAATTAGTTTTTACCTACTTGTTATTGTTTGCAGACTACAGAGAAGATATGAAAAGATTAAAAAAAAAACAAGAGAAATCACCATGAGAATGTCTAATAATGTTAGGGACATTAAACATAATATGTTTACACGCATTACACGCCCTATTTCTTAAACTCTGATTACCTTATAAGAAAGTCCCTCTTCCTACTCGAAATATAGCCCGCTAACAGCCGGAACACCGGCCATAACTCAATTAAAACAAGAGCCCATTTAAAATTACAATCTTAATAACACGCACGCTTCGCTACCTGGCTTGTGTGTATCATTTACTAGAAGAGACACTCTATTTTATTTGTGTCGAGATGTACATTAAAATATCTTGCGTTCGGCTTAATATTGAAGACTAAATTTTTTTATGAGCGTCTTAAATATAAATTTACTAGATGTTACCCGCGACTTCGTCCGCGCGGATAAATAATTTTTGATTCCCGCGGGAACTCTTTAATTTTCCGGGATAAAAAGTATAATATTCACTAATTATGTAAATAAGTAAAACATTTTAAAAAGCACAGAACACTAAGCATTAACTTAATATATCAAGTAATTTTGGGCTGTAGTTCTATCAGTTCTTATCCTCTTCATAATCATCTTATTTAAAATTTGAAAAGTTTGATGGTCAAAAAGTAAAACTCTATCTACCAACGATATAAATCCCTGTTATATCTTAATATTTCTCCTCTATAATCTCTGTTTTCTAATCATAGCTGACCCGCCTCGGAATTGATTGTATGGAATTTCTGGAAATACTAAATTTGTAAAAAAAGTTATTGCTCTTTAAACTTATATTTTAACTAGAAGATTCCCGCGACTTCGTCCGCTTGGATTTATGTTTTTTAATTCCCGCGGGAACTCTTAAATTTTCCGGGATAAAAAGTATAGCCTATGTCCTTCCCCGGGATACAACCTCTCCTTGTACAAAATTTCATCAAAAACGGTTGAACAGATACATTTTTTTGATTCCCGCGGGAATTCTTCAATTTTCCGGGATAAAAAGTAGCCTATGTCCTTTCCCGGGATACAATCTACCCCTGTACCAAATTTCATCAAAATCGGTTGAGCACATGGGCTGTGAAAGCGTAGCAGACAGACAGAAACACACACTTTCGCATTTATAATATTAGTATGGAAATGGATTAACGCACCTAGTACCTAAAGTGTAACTTTAAACGAAATGGCCTTAGTTTTATGTTAGTACTAGCTATAATAACATTAGTTGCTTCATTTTGAGTCGATAATATCCATACTAATATTATAAATGCGAAAGTGTGTCTGTCTGTCTGTCTGTCTGTCTGCTACGCTTTCACGGCCCAACTTCTCAACCGATTTTGATGAAAGGACATTGTTCCGTCCCCATACAAAGTTCGCCTAAGAACCAACCGTCATAAAACATTGATTATTGGGTTCAAATTAGTACCTTTTTATGCTTGAGAGCAGATTAAAACAACGGACACTTGCTTAGAAATTACTTATTACCAAAAATATTTTCAATTTTGAGGATATTTCAGCTTTCGCAATCCATCTGCTTGATCAAATAAATGTCATCTTTAACCAATTGTAATACAGCTGTAAACAGTATGTAGATAAGACAAGATTCGCAGTAGTCCGTCAAAAACATTACAGATGGTGTTATTAATAAGGATGCAGGTATCGTCATAGTTCATCGATAACTTCACAGATGGCGTTAGAAATATTAAATTATTGTACTTTCAATAGATGGCGTTGCGAGATTCAGAATACTAGCGCACTTAGCACTTTAAGCTGCTTTTATCTTGTTTCTTACGATACGGATCTAGCGCTCAAGCGGTTGTATTGGATATTATTTTAACCTGTAAGTTATTGATCTGTGGTTAATAATCAAGAGACGAAAACGTATAGTAATCAATTGAATACCCATTTATTTACTTTTAATTAATTTGAAGTGTCCGTTGAATTCTAATATTTGGAATAAAGGTTATAAAATAAGCTAAGAATTACTGTATATTTCAAACGTATGTTGATTCTTAGGCGAATTTGGTCAATGTCCTTTGGTACAGAGATAGGTTACATCCCGGGGAAGGACATAGGCTACTTTTTATCCCAGTAAATTGAGGAGTTCCCGCGGGAATCAAAAAAATGTATCTGTTCAACCGATTTTGATGAAATTTGATAAAAGGGAGAGGTCGTACCGCGGGGAAGGACATTGGTTGCTTTTTATCACGGAAAATTGAAGAGTTCCCGCGGGAATAAAAAAAAACAATCCACGCGGACGAAGTCGCGGGCATCATCTAGTTGTAAATAAATGGTTAAGCATCCGCATGCGCAAGTGGGTGGGAACTCAAACTCAACTCACGAATAAAGATCGCTTTAGTTTTGCTTTCATTAAGGTTTTTTTTGTTTTGCAAATTGCTTGTCAATCTTCGTGACCGAATAGAAACCTGAATAAGAAATAGAATCCTTGTTAAACAACAAAATTGAAATTGTATCTATGTCGCTTCTAGTAGAAAACACGTAATCCGTGTAATAGATCAAATTTTATGAGAAGTGATGCTAGGAGGTGGTAAATAATGAAATATCGTAAATAACATGTCCGAGCCGACGAAGTGAAGACTGTAGCGATTAACTCAGAGATCAATCACTGTGTTTCGTATTTAGTTTGCCGCTTTTAACTTGTTTACCAATCCAGAAATAATAAAATGGTTAATTGAACATAGGAAGATTTTTTTATAAGTGAGAACTTGACTGCGATCTTTCCTTGTTCTTTTCCCAAACTATACTGAAGTTTTTTATCCAAACTCTTATCAGTTTCTATTCTTCATTTTACTTATTATTTTTAAATGACAGTTTTATGTCACGTGCCTTGACATCCCCAAAATAAGGATTATAATTCGCTAATGTGAGTGACTTCGACTTATAATCCTTATTTTGACTTACTGCCTCGTTGGTCTAGTGGTTAGCATAGTCGACTGCGGATCACGAGGTCCTGGGTTCGATTCCCGGTCGGGCATGAAAGTTAGGTATTGGGTTTTTCAATTAAGAAATTCTCAGTGCCAGCCCGGAGTTGGAAGTTGGGGCGGTGTTTCACCCCCGTGCCTCGGAGAGCACGTTAAGCCGTCGGTCCCGGTTATTATCACTAACATGATAATAATCGTTAAAGCCCGCCAACCCGCATTGGAGCAGCGTGGTGGGTCTAAGCTCTAATTCCCGCTCTCCTATGAGATTGGAGGCCTGTGCCCAGCAGTGGGACGTTAATAGGCTGTAGTGATGATGATGATGATGATGAATGTGAGTGAACGCTCAATACGTCAATCGAATTATCAGTGTAAAAACTCAGAGTAAACGTACTGGAGTGGACATCTCACACCACGTACCGGTAAGCGCAGTGTAAGACGACCTCAAGCTCGCTGGTCCGATGACCTAAAGAAGGTGGCGGGAAGTGGGAGGATGAGGAAGGCGGACCACCGTGTTTGGTGGCGCGCTCTCGAAAATGTCTATGTCCAGCAATGGACGCATACAGGCTGATGCATGAATGGATGGATGGATGAGAAATAGACTAGACCAGACTAGACCTGAGTCAATTTAGAAATAAAGAAAATACTCATTGACCTTTTCGTAAAAAATACTCGGAATCTCCAAAGACCACAGCTCTCAAAACTAGCCTAGGCAAGCCTTCTTAATTTATGCAATTTTCTAGCATATAAATAAACTCGCCGGCATATTTAGCGGAACATAAAAAAAAGGTCCATAATTAAAAAAATATGGTTTTATTTTAAAATCTACTTACTACACTTCTTTTGTTATTTAAAGTTTCATTTGTTTTACTTAAAATGAGATCACATTAAGAACAGATTTGGCGAGTAAAGGCTATTTGTGAAAAATGGTACATTTTTGAACTTTTCATGTAACCGGGAAAAGTGAAATTTAATATTAAAATAACAATTAATTAAATTAGAAAAATGGTGATTAATATCACGTATTTCCTCCACGTGTTCTTATTAAAGTTTCTACCCGTCTAGGCATACTGAGAATGATGTTATCGATGGTCTCCTGGGATAGTCTCCGCCATTCCTCAACTACGGCGATTCGCAGTTCACCCACGTTGGCAGGAGCTGGAATTCTGGACTTAACTTTTCTTTTCAGCAAGTCCCAAACGTGCTCTATTGGGTGCATATCCGGTCATCTCGCCGGCCACTCCATAACAGTGATATTCATATCATTAAGATAAGCTTGAGTTACCCGAGCGGTATGCGGCCGAGCATTATCCTGCATAAAAACAAAATCGTCACCGATATATGAGGCAAACGGTACGACATTTTCTTCTAAAACTTCTCTAATATAGCGGTCTGAAGTCAGACTTCCTCTGTCAATCACTACCAAGTCTGTGCGAGCTCCCAAACAAATGCCCGCCCAAACCATTATTGATCCACCACCGTATGCAACTGTAGTTTCAAAATTTGTCTGAATGTATCGTTCTCTTTTGCGTCTGTATATTCTTTGCCTGCCGTCAATTTGATTTAAGAGAATTCTGCACTCATCACTAAACAATACCTTACTCCATTGGTCCGCGTTCCAATGTCGATGTTCCTGAGCAAAAGTTAACCTGTTTCTACGATGATTTACCTCGAGCCTTGGAGCCTTGGCGGGCACAAATGAACCCAAACCAGCTTCTTCGAGCCTTCTTCGTACCGTACGCTCAGTTACGGTTACACCCCGCACTGCTTCTAACTCATGTCGGGCTTGGACGGCCGTCAAACGGGGGTTCCTACGTACACGAAGCCGAATGAAACGATCATCCCTACTCGAAGTGCGTCTTTTTCTGCCTTGTCCTGCTCTTCTCACATAAGTACCGGTCTCCCTGAACCGTTGGATACTGCGATGGATCGTTGAAACTGGTCGACGAAGATCTCTGGATATCACTCTGTAGGTTTGACCATTTCTTCGCATTTCGAGTGCCCTGGCAATCTCCGTTGGGGCTAATTCAGTCATCAACTCCAGAAAGATACGCGATTAAAAAAAACTAACAAAAAACAGTATTTCAATGAAATTTTAAATCAAACTCAGAAGGAAGAAATACTCGAAGTACGCTCCAGATAAGGTGAATTTGAATAAAATTAAAACAATTGCATAAAATGTGATGTTCAGTTGTTTTCTTAATTTGAAAATATTTCTTTTTAAATTAAATGACGTATAAACCAGCCAGCAACCTTATATGATACTGATATCTAACCTTTTTTTTATGTTCCGCTAAATATGCCGGCGAGTGTAGTATAATAATTAGAGTCAATGTGCCACTCATCAAAAAGTATTTGCGGGTTGGATAACAATTTGGACTTGTACGATTTAAATGCTAAGGTCATTAACATAACGCTGAAGGTCAAGTAGGTGTAGGTATTATTAAGTGATACCAAATGTAGGTAACATCTTAATATTCAATATTCATTAACTTTTAATAGCCTAGCTGTTAGCTTATATTAATTTACATTAAGTGACCGAATAAATCAATTTATATGAGCGTTTATATAAATTATAAATTATGTAAAATGTGTTTTGAACTAATTTACTGCCTGTTGGATTTATTTAAATGTTTTGGTATTTAATTTAGGAACTAATAATAAGCGATTATGTCTCTGTTGTATTGTAAGTTATTGTTTCCTGTATCAATAAAGATAAATTGCTTTATTTTTATGGTTTGGTAAATAAAATAATATTTTAACTTGCAATTTCCAGTACAAAATTAAAATGTCCAATACCTAAGTATGTACCTAGTAAAAATCTGTGTATTTAATATACAGTAAAAGCTCTTTATTCACGGGGTATATTATACGTTCCGTAAATATGCCGCGAATACAGAAACCGTGAATATGGAATGGTAATTAGTATGGGATTAGGTTTAGGGGATACGTTCCTAGGTGACAAAATAAAACACAAATTGAATAAAAAATCAATTTAATTGAAGTTTTTTGATCATATGGATTTATTATTATCTTCAGGCTCAGGCAATGATTTAAATAATTTTGTAATATTTTCTTGCTTGGCAGTCTTTAAAAGCTTCTTCAATTCAGACGGATATTCAGCAGTGGCATTAGCAACATACTTTAGGCATAGTTGTAATAAGGTCTATGTATTTTACTTTTTTGTTAGTCCATTTTACGACGCGTTTACAAAGGATATTGGGTTGGATACCTATTAGAATGCTTTTTATTATTATGTATGTACCGATGTACCGATTAGATCCGCGAATATAGAAATCTTAAGCCGCGAATATAGGAATTGGGTCGCAATTTTTTAATCCGCGAATACTGCAAACGCGAATGAAGGAAGCCCGAATAAGGAGCTGTTATACTGTATTCAACTTAAGTAGGAATCTTGTGGGTCTAGCTATCTGCATGGCAGGCGATAAAGGAAAGTTACGGTTACCGTTAAACTTTGATCCGACAAAAAACAGTTTTCCAAAGAGTCCAGGTTTGTTAACTTTGCGACCAAAACCCTCACCCAGATATTTGGGTATGAACACCTACTGAATTTAGCAACCCACTTTGCTAATTTAAGTGCTCTAAGTTTAATTGTAACATTAACATAACTTTAACAACCTTTAATGCAACCTGTTCCGTTTTCCCTTCACTTTTAAAATAGGTAGGTACTTACCTTCAAATCAAGAGTGAATAGGTCATCTTCTAGACAAGCGCGCTCCACCTCAGGCTGCATCATCATTTGCTAGCAAGTATGATTGCAGCCAAGCGCTAAAAAAATAAGATTAATCAGTAATTTGATTAAATCAATACCATAAAAGTCGTAACAATGTATCATACACAAAGTTTTTGTTAAAGTAACTGAGCGCCCGTTAATTATTTATTCGACAACAATGCACCGTCATTGTTCTACGTATATTAGAGTCAAAATTTCACAAACGTCAATTAATATTAATAGACACCTGCGGCCTGAGCCAAAATTTCGACCAAAAAATCTCGCGGCTGACTCCACAGAGCTGTTGTTTTACTTTTTATTTGGGGTTCTGCCGACAATCAATTTGAATAGCGAAATTTTGATTTGTTTGATTTGGTTTTTGTTTTATTAGAAAAATATAATTGATTTTCTTCTTGGAATAATTTAAAACTTTCGCTACCGTAATTGTGCTTTGCAATATTATTAAGCTATTGCATAGCTTCTATCGCGGGCCTTGAGGGTGGAGACCGAATCCAGAAATTCCGTAACGAAATTAAACACTTTGGTTGCTATGACTACTTGTGTTGTTGACTTCAAATCATTGAAAATAAAAAGACTATTTTTATGAAAAGATGATTTGGAATATAAAGGCGAAATAATTTTAAATAATTATGTTTTCAAAACATAATTCTTTAAAATTAGCTTTAATTATTCTTTAAAAGCTGAGGGGTACAGGTTGCAGTAAAGGGCAGAATATTGTAAGTAGGTAAATAGCTTACAATCAATATAAAAGAAAGGAATTCTTTAACTTTGTAATTTTTTCTCTACTTTATTTGAACTAAATTCGTTGTAGTCTGTCTAGTTAAAGCTAAGAATTTATAATACCCCAAATGTGCCAGAATTTTATATTTAGTTTTGACTAGCTTTAAGTCTTAAGCTTTGTTGCCAGTACCTATCTAAATATCTGACTCTCAGCTTTCATTAGACAGAAAGTAGCTTTTAGCTCTTTTTCCAAACAGCTTAATTGATTTTCTCGGTGTACCTACCAATTGTAACACTTTCGCTGTTACGTTCAACAACCATAGATTTGTATAGCTCCATTATAACGAGTTAAGAGCTGTTTGATTTAATTTCCAACTTCTAATAATACCCATTATTGCGTAAGTATAATTATTATTCATGCAGTAGGTATAATGAAAAAATACACAAGTATGATTAAAATAACAGTAGGTAAGGTGTGACACATTCTTTCAATATTACACACGTAATTCCAGTTGCACATTTAGTAAATATTGGTTGAATCATATTTCAGTGCAGAATTTATTGCAACTGGCAACTGAAACAATATGAGTACTACGTATACGTTATAATGTACTTATCACTGGTACGTGCGTACCATAAAATTAAGTTATTTTATCAATTTGTTCATTAAAATGAAAATGTATCATAAGATGATTCTATATTTGTCAGTAGAGTATAAATTGCGTACCGTAAGTTGACCCAAAATGGAGTTCGTCTGCGTAGGTACATTGTACTATAGGGCCAAGCGGAGTATGCGCGGGGAGCGAGGGTATGGCAACGCGCGGCACCTCGCAGCGTACCTTACCGCACTCCGTTTGACACCCTATAAATGTGTTTCTGCGCATAGTTCAACTTACGCGGCGGCTATTATAGTTCTGCCTGTGAAGTCTGAAAAGGAACGGTGAAATTTCAAGTTCAAAGCTAAGTGAGTTCAACTTGAGACAAACTGTAGCTGTTCAAAATCAAAGAGATTTCATTGGATTTCAGAGCGAAGTTCTTAATTATAGCTATACTATAACACTGCGACTGTGATAGGGCAATGGTGGAAGCCGTTCTCATTCTGAGATTAGACCCATGCTCAGTAGGCTGGCAATAGGTTGAGATTACGATGATAATCATGACGCAGTTTGACGCAGGTTGCCTCTGGCAACTTCATTTATGCTGATGCAAAGCTAGCTTGACTTGCGACTGTCTTTACTGCTGAAAGACTTAACAACGTAAGATTGAGAAGAACTTTCTTTGGTTTGCGAGTCTTAGAAAGAATATCTTATCTTACTTCTTATCTTACTAATATTATAAATGCGAAAGTTTGGATGGATGTATGGATGTATGGATGGATGTATGGATGTTTGTTACTCAATCACGCCCCAACAGCTGAACGGATCTGGCTGACATTTGGCACAGAGATAGATTATAGTCTGGAATAGCACATAGGCTACTTTTTATCCCGGAAAATTAAAGAGTTCCCGTGGGAACCAAAAAACCTCAAATGGATGTTTGTTACTCAACCACGCCAGAACGGCTGAACGGATCTGGATGAAATTTGGCACAGAGATAGATTATAGTCTGGACTAACACATATGCTACTTTTTATCCCGGAAAATTAAAGAGTTCTTGCGGGAACCGCAAAACCTCGATCCACGCGTACGAAGTCGCGGGCATCAGCTAGTATAATATAATTTTAATTAGAAACGGAACCCGTTTTCTAATATATCAGAAGCAATCTACGCCGATATAACATGACCTTAGAGGGCCAGGCGGTGGAATTCTCGAAATAAATTAAAAAATGCTCACTCATCATCAATCAAACGATCGATTCCATCAATATAATTTACTTTTTGTAGTTTTTACCCGAAAGCGCCCGTGACTCGCAACTTACGGCAGGTACGGCCTATCGCAATGTAATTTGGTGTATGTTGGCAATTTAATAATTAACTAGGGCTAATATTACTTTCCTAATACATTATTCATGGCACGTATGAACTAAATAGAGCATAGATATAGGTACAGTTAATATAATTATATCCTGACTAGCTAATGCCCGCGAATTCGTCTGCGTGGTTTGAGGTTTTTTGGTTCCCGCGGGAACTCTTTTAATTTTCCGGGATAAAAAGTAGCCTATGAGTATTCCGGACTATAATCTATCCCTGTGCCAAATTTCAGCCAGATCCGTTCGGCCGTTGGGGCGTGATTGAGAAACAAACATCCATACATCCATCCATCCATCCATACATACATCCATACATCCATACATCCATCCAAGCTTTCGCATTTACCTATAATATTATATAAGTAAGAAAAGCCTTTCAAAATCTGTGTTGGGTACATCTACAAGTAAGAACAACTTAGCTTCTAGGATTTATTACAAGACCGAAAGATAGAAAGTGATTATTTTTGATTTACGTGATTGAAGGACTAACTAAAAAATCCAACCAACTAACAGTGATATAAATTTCTGAACTATCTACGAGTACTTATTCAAGATACCGCTTAACAGATAATTATGTGTCTTATTGTACCGAATGTACCTACTTGGAAACATCTTCACTAATATTATAAATGCGAAAGTGTGTCTGTCTGTCTGCTACGCTTTCACGGCCCATCTGTTCAACTAATTTTAATGAAATTGGGTAGAGGGTCAGGTTACATCCCGGGGAAGGACATTATGCTACTTTTTATCCCAGAAAATTTGAGTTCCCGCGGGAATCAAAAACGCGGACAAAGTCGCGGGCGGGGGTCTTGTACTTAGTATATTCTTGAGCCATTTGAAATTACTATTTGCATTGCTCAGCGATCTAATAAAAATAATTTAAGTAGTAGTTTCTCACGAAGTATTTAAAAAAAAGAGACCCAAATAAAAATTACAAAATCAGAATCCAATCGACCTTGTCAACACATTTCACCTTCGATGATTTAACGTTACCACCAGTTACGACAACTGACGATAACGGCGTTGGTCTCAGAGCGATTTCCCAAAATGATGAAAGAACAACGCACAAACAAGAGGCCAGGAGCTGCTGTTTTTTTTTGTATTAGATTAGTTGACCGCAATATTGCTTGAAGTAAGATCTAAAGAATTCCTTCCGCACTTGCATTCGTCGTATACTTACTTACCTACATCGGTAGCGTTAGTTAACTACTGTATAGTGTGAGTTGTGACTGACATTAGCCATAAGGCGGATGTTCTTAGAGCCGGATACACTACGACCTTCACCGATCTGTTAACCAGTTGAAACATACTTTTTATTTTTATTTAATAGTAGACAAATACGCCTAAAATAGCGTGCGTATCGAAATCCTGACCACGCTATTTTTAAATAAATTAATTTTAATTTTTTTTGACAGGTTTATTGTAGGCAATGCTATATATACTATAGCGTTTGTTATAAAATTACCTATATATTGATAATAACTTAAGCGGTTAACAGATTCGTGAAGTTACTTATGGACTATGGTAACTTACCAACTTACCAAGTCCATAGGTAACTTCACGGATCGGAACCAATCCTAAATCTATAGTCACAACATACAATATAACTACGCCAGTAAAGTCAGATATAATTAAAATAACGGCTTTCCACCGGTTCAGTTAAATTCGTCAATCTCCCATTGGTGACATGTCGAAACGGTTCGCCCGGGCCAGTAATCGGTTTTCTCCAATAAACGGCGATTAGACGCGCCGGCGTCAGCACGCTTGGGATCCGCTGGGTACAATCACATACAAAGGTTGTATGAATTGAATATTGACATGTTTTGGGAGCAAACGAGCCTTACATTGAAATCGCTCACTGGTGACCTGAGTGTATGCTTTAAGTTACGTTTAACTTTGAAGTTGAGTAACTGTTTAAGTTAACATTAACCGTGCTGTAAATCTGTCATTTAGAATAGAAGAGGAATGGGTTGAAAAGCTCTTGATTTGTCATACCTATATTTAGATGTAAAGTAAAAGCATTTAGTAGGTACTTTTTACTTTCATTGGTAAAAGTTATATTCATATCTTAGAGCTCTAATAGGCAGTGTGTCAAAAAAAGCGGGGATGAAAGATAAAATAAATACGTTACTGATCCCGAAATGAGGCCCTCCGTCCTATGATATTTACAGCTCAGTTTTATATGTACTAATACAGTCATTGTAGAATATATTATCGTACGTTTTCATCTAGCATAGATTATAATTTTATGATGCGTAATAAATACTTTTGAATTTTACTTTTTGTGATTGGTATTAAATTGGTCTTCTTCGAAAGTCTTCCTTATTAACAAACACTATCTATACAACTATATATATTAGGATTATCTAAACAACTATTGATATTATTAAAAAGATGATGAAGGTTTTTCTTTCGCACCTCAGATTAAGTATGCCGTATGGGTTTAATATAACTACCATGACCCTAACAGGTTAGCCCGCTACCATCTTAGGCTGCATCTTCACTTACCATCAGTGTCAATAACTTGTAGTGGTTAAAAAAAAAAGTAACGTAATTAGTTTAAAAACTGAATTATTTTATTAGCTTTTCAAGAGATATTTTAGTGTGTTGTCAAAGCGGCTTGGTTTATTAAGATATTCATTTAGTTCAGAGACTAACAATGTGTTAAATAAAACGACTAGCAGCGTTTATGAAATATGTGGACAATAGTACGTGCTACAATCGTGACCAGACGGCGATTTCAATTATTATCTAGAAGTCGTTTCTCGACTAGCGTGGTAGTAATTTTAATCATTCTGTTATCCTTTTTTTATCCACTACAAGTTAGCCCTTGACTGCGATCTCACCTGATGGTAAGTGATGATGCAGTCTAAGATGGTAGCGGGCTAACCTGTTAGGGGCATGGCAGTTATACTAAACCCATACCCCTATTCGGTTTCTACACGGCATCGTACCGGAACGCTTAAACGCTTGGCGGCACGTCTTTGCCGGTAGGGTGGTAACTAGCCACGGCCGAAGCGTCCCACCAGGCAAAAACTCCTACCTTTATGATAAGGTGCTTTCGTAAGTAACTTACATATCTAACATTTGCATACGATACGCGACTTACAAGACTTTTTAGAAACTTCATAAGTCAAATAAATATTATAAATGCGAAAGTTTGGATGGATGGATGTATGGATGTATGGATGTTTGTTACACAATCACGCGCCAACGGCTGAACGGATCTGGCTGAAATTTGGCACAGAGATAGAATATAGTCTGGAATATGCACATAGGCTACTTTTTATCCCGGAAAATTAAGGAGTTCCCGCGGGAACCAAAAAACCTCAATCCACGCGGACGTAGTCGCGGGCATAAGCTAGTTATTCATAAATTCTACTTACGTAAGTAAAGCTTACGAGTGTAATCGAGGCCTAACGCTATGTTGAAATTATTTACTTGCTTTAGCTTGCTTATTTTTTCACACTGACATAGACCGTATCGGAAGATATATGCTGAGGTTACTGATGAAACTATGGATCGGTTGCACTTAAGGTGGTTATGGTTAACGTTAAAATTCGACCACTTAAAAATGCCATTGAGTTTAAAAAATCAGAGTCCTTCTAGTTTTTACCTTTGACTTATAAACTTAATGATGGATGTTAGAATACTGATTTGTGCCATTCACTTGCTAGCTTTTTGGTGGGCAAGTTTAATCATAACGATACTTAAGTTTCTGTGGCGCAACTGACTCTTAGGATAGTAGGAAATTGGGATGACAATTTGGAATCTTATTCTAAAAAGTTTCATATGAATATAATTAATCAATATACACAGTTTACACAGTTATTATGACCATGCAAGTGTTTTTTGTAAAAATAAGGATAAAAACATGTTTTTAACATTTTTTGCAGGTAACCACTTAGCTAAGAATATACTTAAAAACCCGACAAATTCGAGTCAGACTCGCTCACAAAGGGTTCCATACTACTACACAATATAAATTATTTTAGTGAATAACAAGAAAGATGTCATATAACACGTAACCAGCTGTGAATTAAAACTGGATTACTGCCTGCCTGACAAACAATGCAACACCCAATGAGTACGGAACCCTAATTGACGATTTTCGAATTTTTTCCATCTACTTGTATTGTGAGACCTTGCTTCTTGCCATTTCATGATTCTAGGAGAGAACGAGAAGTTTAGGGACGGGTAGTCTAGGTTTTGAGTTATTGGCGAGTGTCAAAATATGCAACAAAGCATAAATATGAAACAAAAAATCTGTTTATTATAAACAGCTGTATCTTTTGATTGCGTTGACATAGAAGCTTGATTTTCTTGCAGCAACAAGGGATCATAGACCTAAGTATAAAATATTAATTTCAACTTGATACCTCCATGCGTTCCCGAGAAAAAGGTGGTTGACAGACAGACAGACAGACGGACAAGGAAGTGATCCTATAAGCCTTAAGGGTTCCTATTTTCCTCTTGCGGTACGGAACCCTAATAATTATAGATTACGCAACAAACAAAATATCGAGCGTCTTGAGAATACACGTTACCATCTCGATAGAGTATAGAGTACGTCGTAAGAGTACGGATAGTGAAGCGAAGTCGGCCCGAGGTGACGGCGCGGCTCAAAGCTTCGACAGCCGTCCGGCGCGGCTGATAATTAAGAACGGTGACTGTTGAAAAATTGCTGCCGCCCCCGGCCGGCCGTGAATAATCGCCGTAATTACGATTCGGAATAATTTCCAGCCAGTCATAGCGATGCTATCGGTAGGTGTTGACGAGTGCTCGTTACGCGCACGCAGAGAATACGTACACGACGTGGAAATCGCATTTCCTTATTCCATTACGATTCTCAATTGAGGCCCTATAGCTCAACGTTCATGAAGCATACTAAAGTCCGGAAGTTTGGAGGATCAAACTGCACTCGTTGCAACTTGCGGTGTTGTCGTATCTACGCTAATGTATAAACGCTTTATTGGAGGGGATAGGGGACATAGCTAAATGGCTGAGGCATAAGAAATGGTATGGGCATACATTCCAGCAATCATGTTACGCAGCAGCATATCTCATTCTGGGTGCTTTTGTACGTCTGTTCTACGTGTGTAGGTTTTACAATAGTAATTAGTGAGAAAGACGTATTTGGCTTAGGCTTATCGCATGTATCAACAACCAATATTTATCTAACAATCAATATTAAGGCTGAATCCACAGCATGTAATTCAGAATAATTAGGTATTAAAACATGTAAGTAAGAACCCTATTAGGGTGCAATTCCTACTCGTCCTTGATCGACTAGATGGGCGCGAGTTGTAAATGAGTAAGACCACTTTGGCAACAATTTCCTGTCTTTACAGGAACCCTTTTCTTCTTAGAATTTTCGGAAGGTCAAGATTTTATTTTATGTTTCCTAATGGATAAAACAGAAAACATAAATAGATGCTAAATATAATTTTATCGATTTTCCAACCAGAAAAATACTTAGTGTAAGAGATAGAACAATAAAAACAAATAGCAACGAAGTTTTTTGTCCTCTTTCTTTAATAATTAAAATGATCTAAGCGTTGGCCGCGGAGGCGTGCCGCTTGCGCCACTCGACGTGGGCAGATTTAATTAGCTGTAAATACTTTTTTGTGGTTGCATCACAACATCAGATAGATCAAGAACCTGTTACGTTAACTTATTGATGAAAAAATATCTAATAGAAATATTTTTAATTGGTACTTAACGATATTTGAAAAAAGCAACTATTTGTGTAAATATAGCTGTTCTTAGTAGGCGTCGCGACGTTAAGTGGATATGAATTTATGTGATTTTTTGTCAAGTTTAGAATTTGCGATAATTATGTTTATTATAATTTGTACTTTAGATATCACAGAAATCAGAGAATTTTCTATATTCTGAAATGTTATTCCTACTTAAAATAATAATAATCATAGGTACGCACTATTGTTTTAGCGTAGCCTTTGATTTTTTTATTAACAGTAGTTTTAATTTACAAATTTGTTTAACTTATCTAGGTATATAAAATTCGAACTAATATATCAAATGCGAAATTTCACGACTTACACGTTGAACTGATTTTACAGATCTAAGCTTGGAATCCGAAGATGGATATACCTACATACAAGGACGGACATAGGTTACTTCATATCCCGAAAACAAAAGTTTTAAGGAAAGTTTTAAAAACCTTATTTCACGACGATTTAAGCGGACGATATCGCGGGCATCATCTCGTACGTTTAGGTAAAATTTAATGCCATTATATTGACTCTATCGTTGGGGTATAATACTAATAACTGTCTCTTGGGCTATTATAACGGTTAAATTTGGTGCCTATTTGGCAGCAAACGAATGAAATACATAGATGCTTAATCTTTTTTTCCTGTAAAACTAGAGTAAAACATTTTTGAATCGTTATTCTATTCTTCATACAATACCTATTCCAATTATGATGTAACTTTAACGGATTTCGTTTTCAGTGAAGCTATAAATAAAAGGTGACGCCACACTTTTTCGATTATGAATAATATTTCAGTATCGACATTCTGTTCGAATTGCAAAAAATCGTTTGCCCGTTCTTCATTGCAAAGACCCATACTGAGGTATATTCAAATTCCAACTGTGCGTTTTATGAAGAAGCGGGAAAAGAAACTTTTTTTCTTTTTACATAAATAAAGCTTATTAACAATTTCAATTATGAATATGAGTAATTTGATGTATCTATACTAGATAATATTATATAAATGCCATCCAAAAGTATCTCAGGTTTTATTTTTAATAGTTTAAAGATAAATAAATACAACATATTATTGAGGGCGTTACGTTACAGCGGATGGACAAATAGTCCGTATGTGGAACGCACCTGTATCAACCGACCTCTACAATGGAGGACGCATGGACACGTATAATTTAAAATTATGTAGATATTTTCAGTTTTAAGAGAAAAGTGATACTAGATTTACTCGAAAATTTGTTATAATAGTAAGTTAGAAAACCAAAATGCGACAGAGTTATATTACCTAGGTATATATTATGGAAAATTGGTAAAGTAACCGGTATTCAACCAATACCTAGGTAAGGTGTAGTGTGGTATTGCGAGTATGTAGACAGCATGGTCGCATAAAAATAAAAATATTAGGATATTTCCATAAACAAGAAAATCCAGCATATATTATTATTATTATTATACAAAAACAAAAATTGGAAATAAAACAACATCTATATATCTAACATTGTAATCTGTATTAATGCTATTTTAAAGTATTTTAGTCCGCAGACTTTTAGTCTGCAAATCTCACATTAATACAGTTAACGGATTTCAATCTAAATCGATATATAATGGCCGTACGACCTTTAATTCTATATAAATAGTAACATTAGTTTTATACCGGTTTGACCCCCTCAGACTAGTGCGAATCTAACGCAGTTCTTTTCAGTCATTTAAGTTCTTTAACTCGATACTTCGCACGTATTTCGCATTACGATTTCAACAATGGCGATTAACAAACCATTCCAAGTTTTTTCATAAAGAAACTTGTTTTATTTAAACTTGTAATTCGTTATTTCGATGATCTATGACCACCGGTGGTCAAGCTTTCGAGTTCTGTTTATAGTTTTGATTTTTGGTAAATTATAAATTACCTAGATGATGCCCGCGACTTCGTCCGCGTGTATTCCACGTGATGAATACATGGAAATAAATAAATAAATAAATAATAATAATAATACATAAATTTTGATGGACTAAGTATTTTTGCTCCCGCGGGAATCCCCTAATTTTCCGGAATGTCCTTCTCCGGGATACAACCTATCTCTGCACCAAATTTCATCAAAATTGTTTGAAAAGATAGGCCATTAAAGCGTAACAGACAGACAGATAGACATCGTACTTTCGTATTTATAATATTAGTATGGATTTAGATTGTATCATCCATTGGATTTCTATCAACTGTGTACTGGAATCATATTTTATGTCAGTACAATCTGTAGGATTGCATCTTCTCATTAATATTAAAAGTAAAAAAAGGGAATTTCATCGTAAAATAGTAGTCAAAAATCGAATAGTTCGAGAGGGAAAGTGTAATTTGCATACAACAATGCAGCACCTGTTAGCCGCGCGTGTGGGTGTCACACAATGGCTCCTCATTCAAACAGTTGCAGTGTAAATGAACCTTTTTTATCATCATAAGCCGGCAAGGTCACCTCTTTTACGTGATATCATATGGTGCTTTGTGCTACTGTATGACGTTGACTGTGTTATTGACCTACTCAAAATTGTACTATATACTATTTTGTTTTATAATATTATGAGTTCTAGTGGACGCATGTCGTAGACGCGTGATAGTCGTTGGAGTCGGGAAGTCGTAGACGTAGAGTAAAGATCGCGTACATATAGTTTGAGTCGTAGTGGGCAGATTACGCATGCCGTAGACGTGATAGACGTTGTAGCCGGGTAGTCGTATGGAAGAGATCGTGTACTTAATTTTGAGTTGTAGTGGGCAGACTACGCATGCCGTAGACGTGATAGTCGTTGTAGCCGGGTAGTCGTATGGAAGAGATCGTGTACTTAGTTTTGAGTTGTAGTGGGCAGACTGCGCATGCCGTAGACGTGATAGTCGTTGTAGCCGGGTAGTCGTATGGAAGAGATCGTGTACTTAGTTTTGAGTTGTAGTGGGCAGACTATGCATGCCGTAGACGTGATAGTCGTTGGAGCCGGAAAGTCGTAGTGTGGAGTTTGCTAGCAGAGTGGTGCCATTTCATAGCGGCAGCCGGATCGTATCGAATGACTTCACTGTAAAGTAACTTTTGTCTGAAAGTTACAGGTCTCTATTTTCAAGAGCTTACGTTCTTCCGATAAAATGATTTATTTTTCATGGACTCATGTCATGTTATACTTTTTATTATGATCATTGATCATGATATCTACAAAAAAAAAACAAATTTACCAAATTGTACAACGACAGAACAAAAGTAATAACTAATAACAAATCGTCAAATCTTATCGCTACAAAAAAAACAAGTGTAACACGAAAGCGGGGAACTTTATCGTCGCATCTACAACCCGAACAACCGATTAGCAAGTTAAACAAGCTTACACCCATTACGAGCGTATCTTTACATCTTTCTTATAAATTAACCGGCCACGTGGTCGTGATACTATCTACATACGTGTACGAATTTACGAGCGAAAACACTTCGGAGGTGTCTATTCAGGTGTAGACAATGCTGTGAACTAGAATAGTCGTTGCGGGGTAGCAGTGTGGTTACCATGTGCGAATTTAGAAAAGGACTGGACAGCTAGTCGTCGATTAGTTATTTAAAAGGTTACTACGTGTAGCTCTGAATATATGCCTGAATCTTCGTCGTAGATTTCATAAGCAAACTGGACAAAGGTCTCTTGCATAAATTACAAAGTCACGGTGTACGTTTCTTTAAGTCTAGGATTAGCATTGGCCGCCTAGTTGAATAAAAAAAGGTTTAAAGAATTTCAACGGATTCAAAACAATACCCTATGGCTTTCCCTTAAATAATGCTTAGCTTAACTTAGTTTCTGGAAACTTGTAAGGCTTTGGTAAAAACAATTTGTTTTAACCCGAATCGTATGTTAAATTAATAAAACAGTTATGGGAATAATACTTGAAATCAAACAGAAATACCTGATCAGAAAATATCCTTCAAAGATAGCGCATGTTGGCTACCCTAGGTCATATAATACAATTTTCAATGATATTTCATAGGGCAGTTCTTTCGTGAATATGCATACAGTTAAAAATTTGCATAGAGGGGACAATACAGCAACAAGTGATCAATTGTGTCATTTTCGAATGAATGATTTTTAATTCGAGGAACAAGTTCCGTAACGAGTCGAGACGGGGTTATTAAATTACAATAATTCTAGTGGAATGGACGTCTTCGGTAGGGTTGATTTTAACCGTTACCGTTCGGTTAACTTTTAAAAGTAATAGCTGGTTAGGTCAGGTTAGTTTTGCAGCAATCATTTATTACCACTAGATGATGCCCGCGACTTCGTCCACGTGGATTAAGGTTTTTTAATTTCTAGAGGAACTCCTCAATTTTCCGCGATAAAAAAAGCCTTGTCCTTCCCCGAAAAATCATGAAAATTGGTTGAAAAGATGGGCCGTTAAAACATAGCAGTCAGACTTATATTGCAATTTGATATACATTAGAAAACTAAACCAAGACTAAGAAATAAATTAAAATTAAAATATAAAAAATAAAAAAAACTTTTTATATTTACAAAAAATACAAGACTGTAACCCAAATTGAAGCCATTGATAGCTCCTTATAAAAGTGATGGCGCTGACTTTTTGTCTGCCAGACATTTTTTGTGCCTAGTGTGATTTGCGCCCTAAGGCGATGTGGATGCTTAGTATGCTCTGCAGACTCTGCAGACTGTCTTCGCTGTTGTGTAAACCACATAGTGTAAGTTTAGCTTTATAACTTGTCAATGTATAGTGTCTATGGTCATCTTTGATATCTAGCTTAACGCAATTGTCTATGCCTCTTTTGCTGAATAAAGGATTTACAACATGGTGTCAGAAGTCTTAACTCAGTCAAAAATTATAAAATAAAATTAGATAAATTGGTCGAAAGTCTTAGAAAAGTATTGCAAAATCGTAATTTCAGTAAATATAACGTCATTAATAAATAATATCGTAATTCTGTTAAAATGTCTAATTCCGACAAAACACGTGTCGCGTCGGCGAGCGTCAGTGAAACGTGGTCTGCACACCCGAGTCATATCAATTTCAACAATTTACCAGCACCAAAGTTTTCCAAAGCCGATAGTCAAAACAACGCGACAGAATGGAAAAAATGGTAGCAAAGTTTCCATATGTTCCTGTTAGCCACCAACTTGGACGCTGCGCCAGAAAAGCGGAAGATAGCTATTTTACTCCATACGGTTGGAGAGAAGGGAGTTGAAATATACAATTCTTTTAATGTAGACTTGGAGAAAACTACATTGGACGACATAAAAATCAAGTTCGACAATTATTTTGAACCCCAAAAAAGTATCACTATGGTGCGTCACACATTCTTCACTAGATTTCAGAAACAAGAAGAGTCCATCGATAGTTTCATCACAGACCTACAAAATCTATCTAATAAGTGCGAGTTTGGGCAGTTAAAAGATTCTTTAATAAGAGATATTTTCATTGCAAACATGAATTCAAAATTAATCAATGTTAGACAGAGACTGCTTCAAGAAAACAACCCTACTTTGGAAAGAACAATTTCACTTGCTAAAACTGTGATTATGGCCCAAGAAAATGCACAAAAAATAGATAATTCACAAAATTCTGACACTGTCATGCACATTCAAAGGTCTAGGTCAAGATCCCGAGGTTCAAAAACTACAAATGTGTCTCATGGTTCCAGTAGTACCAGTCAAGTCAAGCCGTCGAGACAGCGCAGTCAGAGCCCATATAATCAGCGTAGTCCCAACAACAACTGTGGACGTTGTGGACAGCGTCATCGATTCAAGTGTCCGGCCCAGGGAGTTAAGTGTAACTCATGCAATCGCATGAATCCATAAATGAATCCTGGTCTGCTTCCACCTTTTTCTACTCGACCCAAACAATACTAATACCTTTAAATGGCCGACAACGAATTCCGCTAACAACGTGTTCAATAGAAAACAAAATGCGTACAAAAATTTGGAAATTCGCGTCAATAGAAACGGTGAAAAAAGTTTGATCAGTCATTCTTTTGATGGAAAAGAAATTTCCAACGTTTTTGAAAGTCATACAAATAAAAACAAAAGTTTGGAAAATGATGTCCGCATATCAGATAGAAATGATTCAACTCTGAATACAACAGAAGGTTTTTTTGTAGAGGAAAATATAAGGGAGTTTTCCACGCAACACACACACTTGCAGGCCAATGTCATCAAAAGAATCGATGAGTGCACTTGCAGCTTTCTGCAAATAATGGAGCATTGTTTGCATAATGTGTTTCAGCGCATTCCCAGCACGCAATTCGACCCGCCCTGTTGGTTACAACAAGGTTTACAACTTTTAAAGGAACTGTATTACCAAAATAAACAACTGTGCGAAATTGTAGAGCATTTGATATTGATGTGTGGATTTCGCTTAAACCACGGCATCATGCGACCAATTATAAAGTCTGATAAATTTATAAAAATATTGGGAGCTGGAATATTACTGATTGAACATTTAGAGAAAATACTTGAGTGTCCAGAGTTGAGTGAGTGTAAAGAAATGCTGTCCGATTTGACTGCGAGCATACAGACGGCGGAGGAGTTTCCCGCGGTGTTCTCTATAAGTTTGGAATGCCGTCGAATACTAGGGGACGAGCCCTTTCGCATGGAAGGGGTTAAGAGAACAGAGAATGCATATACCAATCACTGATAAAAAGCTCAAACCTAAAGTAGTCACCTTCAGTGAATATAAAAAAAGTTTTGAGAAAGACCGAGCACAGACAAAAAGTTATTATAATAGGAATAAAAAACCATTACCACTTTTACAACCTGGTGATCATGTTACATTCAAAAAGTCTCCTAGTTCTGACTGGCTTCCAGCTGTTGTAAAAGAAAGGTTAAAGTGTCGGAGGTCATATATAATAGAGGACAGTAAAGGTAATACATACAGGAGGAATAGGGTACAATTAAGGTTTACTTCTAATAAAAGCTGTCACAAGTTCGATTCCGATATGCAATCCAATGATTCTAAAAACCAAATTTATTTAAGGGAAGAGGAATCAAGCGAGGGTCAGGTGGAAGCAGACCAGGATTCATTTATGGATTCATGCGATACTGTTAAGGAATATTACAAATATGTAACTAAATACGGAAGACAGGTAAATATACCTAAGAGAATTGATCTGTAACTTAGTAATTAAAATAAAATGTCAGCATAAAACTTAATATTTTAATTAAATATTTTTTGTAAATTATTAATAATTAAAATCTTATTGTCTAACCAACTCTGTATTAATTAAAGTAAAATATCTAGTAAATTTGTAAGTCACTTTAGATTCTGTTTAATTTATTAATGTAATGTCATATACTCTTATTAAAGTGTAACTTGAAATGTCAACTAAACAAATTGTGAATTTAATTAAAAAGGGAGATGTTGTGTAAACCACATAGTGTAAGTTTAGCTTTTTATCTTGTCAATGTATAGTGTCTATGGTCATCTTTGATATCTAGCTTAACGCAATTGTCTATGCCTCTTTTGCTGAATAAAGAATTTACAACACTCGCTATCAAAGTACCAGGTAAAGTTATTCCGGGGCCATTGCAGGAGTAAATTTGACACACACAGTTGCGTCTAAGCCCTAACAGCCGGTCCACACGGCGCGTTGCGTCGACGTAGCGCTGTCGCTGCGTCGTTTTACATACTAATAATCATCTTAGTATGTAAAACGCTGCGTCGACGCAACGCAACGCAACGCGCCGTGTGGATTCTCTGTAAGGCTTTTAACCTTACAGAATCTTAAAACTAACTTCTATACGCCATCATATCATGATAACGAAATAGAGAATGTATATTAGGTAGATAACTGCTTCATATACTCAAGTAAAACCTACTATGTACTAGTTTGCACTTGGTGTAGAGCAAGCTTTACCCATTGTCACGATACTTCAACGTAAGTCCAAGAGATGGTGTTACGTGATCGGCGTTTAATTAATTTTTTTAGATGTAATTTTACAACCGATTGGCCGTGCGATCGGAAATTATCACTTTCGTTATAATAACGGTTGCGATAGCGTTTGTGTAACGAGCCCAAAAAAACTGCATTTTTGCAGGATTTCCTATTCTAACTCTTTAACTTTTAATTACAGCATGAATTTGGCAGAACTTAGACTTAGTGATTCGCCGATTCCATTTTAGATCCGATTAGTATTCCATACCAAAAAATATATGTCACCGTTAGATTGCTAAAACCGTTAGATTGTAATCTAACGCATTTTCTCGATAGATTGTAAGCTATCGAAAGATTGTGAACCGTTCAATGTTCTGAGTGTCAATTTTTGAAATATTCATTGTATTGACGATTTCTTGTCTCTTTCTTGTAGGTTAGGTTAGGGCTCGACATAAATGATCAGATAGTGCCCGGCCGCACTTAGGTTCTATCGGGTTAATATACCTAACAGATTAAAATCTACCGAAAAATAATGCGTTATATTGTAATCTTTCGACAGTTTAAAATCTCGCGAGATTATAATCGAACGGTTTGTATAATCCATCGGTGACATATACAATGTTATCGGCAACATATACAATCTTATCGGCAAAGTATGTAGGTACATCTTTGGGTGAATCAGGTCTGTATATTTTTTAATGAATTTTGACAGCAATTAAAAATAATAAATCTAAGAGAACGTAGGTATATTATTATTTATGCAAAAGCTTAAATACTATAGTAAAACTGATAAAAAAAAGACGTGTGGCACTCGGAGACTGCCGCGGTAAAGCTATTGCATAGCATTTTTTATCAACTTGCTATGACTACTTGTGTTGTTGACTTCAAGTTGTTGAAAATGTAAAGGCGAAATAATTTTAAAGAATTATGTTTTCAATAGTCCGGGTGTCCAAGGGGAATCAAAAAACCTCTTGTTTGATGTCTTTTTATTCTCTACAACTCTTAGTTTTAGTCTTTTTATTTTCAACAACTTGAAGTCAACAACACAAGTAGTCATAGCAACCAAAGTGTTAGGTTTTTTTTCGTTACGGAATTGCTGGATTCGGTCTCCACGCTCAAGGCGCGCGATGGAAGCTATGCAATAGCTTAAAAATATAAGGTGCACTATATTAAGAACTGAACATTTTATTTTAATTGTTTTAATGCCTTTAGGTGTCTAGTAAACCGCAAAGTTTAGATTTACTAAGGGTTGCAATGATGGAAGGGGGACCAAAGTTGTTCCCACGGTTGTATGAATCCTGCGCGACCGGCAATTTTTTTGTTGCGATTAAGGTGCAATAAATATTTATTATTAATATTTATATAAGAAAACTGTATCAGTTTTATCATTTGTAAAATTGAGAGTCATCGTCATTTATTTATTAGAGTCATTGAAGTCACTGAAGTCATCAATCATAAAGAAGTCTGCAGCAATAACTTAATTGTTCTTGATCTCAGAGGCGATCAAGGAAGAATGGAAAGCAAGAAAATTATTTATTGTTTATATTGCTTGAGTCCAATGTGTTCCTTCCAGCGCACGTATTTCCTGCCACGTATAATTTTAGCATCTTCAAGGCAAGAGTGAATATACATCTTCTAGGCAAGTGCGCTCCAACCTAGACCTCATCATTGTTTTGCATTAAGCATGATTGTCGTTCCGCACGATTCCGGGATAAAATGCCTATGTCACTCTCCAGAACACTTTCGCATTTATTTTATTATTAGTATCTATGATGTTATGAAGCATGATTCTAGTGCAATTATGATTGATCGATTGGCAATAACATTTAAAAATATAACATCATCATAACATAATTTTATATGTATATACGTAGCCTAACAGTTCCGGTTCGGTACAGGAATAATTGTTGCAAAACAGAAAGGACGTCCTGTGTCGAATCTATAACGCAAAACCGGGATCCAAAACTGTTGAGACAACCAATATTCGTGCAAAAATGATCATTAATCCAACGAATTACGATCTAACACGTATTTGTGTAATGGTAAAGTTATTTGTGACAAGGAGTATGACGAGCATATCTTATACGCGTGACGGGTCAAAATTGCGATTTTATTTATAACATGTCGTATTATAGCAGCTGGGGTTTGTCAAGGAGAAAAAAATTTAAGAAAATGGCTCCACGGTACCCCTCGGCGACCCCTTAGATACGGGACCACCCCTCGAACGGGTTTCGCCATCATAAATCCCACGTGAAAAGATATTTTAAAATGCGTATAAAATATATTCAGGGCAGCTATAATTTCGTGTTCGTCGGTATTTATTTATTGCACGGATTTTAAATTTAGAATTGAACACGTGTTAGGTATTTTGCAATCAATGAATATTGGGTCTCCTCTCTCATAGGAGAGAGGGAATTAGAGCTTAGACCCACCACGCTGCTCCAATGCGGGCGGGCTATGAGAGAGGAGGCCTGTGCCCAGCAGTGGGACGTTAATGGGCTGCAGTGGTGGTGGTGGTGGAATATTGGGTATTCAAACTACCTTGTATCTTATTGAAGTGAAACTTCTTTAGAATCTTTGATAATGGAAAATTCGATGAAACGAAAAAGCGACACCAAATAGAGACAAACATATTCATAATAGGATTTAGCCTGCGAGAAAATGAGATAGAATAAAAGTAATATTTATCTCATTCTCTTTTCTGAAGTTTAGCTGCTGAAATTGAATCTGAATCTGAATTGCACTCACACACTTTTTTGTATTATTTTGTTGCTCCACAAGGAAGAGTAACAGTTGTACCTATCCAAGGTATGATAGGTATGCATCTATATATTTACTCACATTAAAGGTAAAACTGATTCATACAAAATATAAGTTATACCATATAAGTATCCGTATCGCAGAGGTATCTTTAAGTTTAAGTATAAAATATAAAGTATTTTAAACACTCATAGGTGAGAAGTCTTACACTTATTATAACTTCTATTGTTTGCAGTTACAGAAGAAAGTTACATTAGCAGATAACAATTTATTTTTACAAAATACGGCGAACAAAATACAATAAGTACCAAGTTCGAATGGCTTTTAAATAGCTTAAACCGTTCTGCAAATCGCACAACTGCATCGATATATCGGACAACAAAGGAATCGATTAAACAAAAACAAGAGACACAAACAGTCACACCCACTCACCCGGTGACCCAAAGAACTAATAAAATACACCAAACGACGTCTTAATTAACCAACAATGACTACATAAAAAGTATTCAGTATCTTCTAAAGAATAAGAAGTATACAAACGTAAGACACAAGTCACAACCCACAATAGTCTTAGTGCAAAATTATAAGACCGTAAGTTTTTAATTGGTAAATTGTAATAATTGACCACTTAACCAATAATATTATTATAACCAGGTATAACAAGACTCTTAAGAAATCTTACCTTCATGTCTTGTTTAAAATACACACAAGAAGTTTGACTGGGTAGGTATAATAAAAATGAAAAGTCAATTCCGCATTTTGTTTCTAAAACAAGACACAAGCAGATCATATCATCACTATGTTCATCACTACATAAGCTATAATTAACTAAAAAATAATAAACATGCCTGTCCTACCAAGATTAAAAAAAAATAGGCAGTGCCACTCCATACCATGCGTCCAAATCTGTTCAAGCATTTAGAGATGATGGTGGAATAGAGACACTCACATACATACCTACACACAAGAACCCTGAAAACATTACACTCCACTTTTGGGCAGTCGTGTAAAAAATCATGGAAGAACGTAAGGAAAGAGTGACAATATACTTATTTAGCAATTAGAAAATTCAATGGTACCAACTAACAGTGTATATTTTTTTGATACAATTATGCTAAGTTTGTAAACTATACACAAGTAAACATTTTACAGAAAGCTTTTTCTGTAACAAAATTGCAATCTATGTATTATCAGGTCAAAATAGTCAAAAATGTCGTGTCTTGCGACTGTAGTCATCCTTATTATAATCAGAAAGATCATAATAGAACACAAAGGACCGCAGAGTGTTCAAACATTGTGTTTATTTTGAACAATTTACAGCGATAGATAACACAATACTATAGGTTTACAATGGCACATTTGAAAGAACTGTACAGGCTCGCGCATAAATGCTACTCGAACAGTCAATGACCCGTGATTGTTTTTGATTCACCTGTTCTCTTTTGTGTAAAGATCCGTTGATAATTTGTGAATGGAACCTACTTTTGTAATTATTTTTCTTTTGCGTATGTGTATCTTGTAAAATATACCTTCTATTTCACTTATTGTGTGGTGTCAAATATTTTGCTGATGTTTGTAATTATTTAAAATGAGCTAATTCGGTTGTACAACAGATCTTTGTAAGGGAAACTTCTGTTGATGCCATAATTATCTGCGAGTTTGTACGCCTATGAGTACTAAGCATTTTTTAAACAAAATTTTGATTGTTAGAAAAAAAGCTTGTTTTATAAGAATTAGAGTCAATCGGTAAATGCCACTGTTTTACACAATAATTATAATATATTTTACAGACAATTTTCTTAGCAATTGTATTCTTTATGTATACCTAATGCAAAGATAAACAATTTTAAATAAACTGCTTTAAAATAGTCTCTGTAGAGAAAGTTAAGACTATATTTAATGACATCTTTTTCTAAACGAAAATTAACTAAAAATAGTACAAAACGGGAGTGCACGTTCACAATGCTTTTTGTAACGACTGTATCATCAAAGTTCATTGACCACGATTATAAAACGATCATATTTTTGAATAACGTCAGGTGGAATAAAATTTTGCATATCTATCGAATTTGCCGCTTTAATGTGTAAATTTTTATATCGTGTCTGATCCCTAAGCTCTATTGATATTATTTATATAATATTTTGATGTTAATGTGCATAATAGAAGGCGCTAAGACGCGTGCGGCTAATTTAAATAAAATTTAGGATGTAGTGAATAAGATGATGCTAGCAGACATTTGTGTGTTATTGAATAATAATGGCTTTGCCATGAATGCGTAGGATATTACAGTCAATAAATAAACTATTGACATGTCACAGAATAAGCTGTGTTATACCTACTTATGTAAATTTTTATAGAAATCCATACTTATATTATTAATGCGAAAGTGTGCCTGTCTGTCTGTCTGTCTGCCTGTCTGTCTGTCTGTCTGTCTGTCTGCTATGCTTTCACGGCCTATCTGTTCAATCGATTTTGATGAAATTTGGTACAGGATATAGGTTGTATCCCGGGGAAGGACGCTACTTTTTATCCCGGAAAATTCAAGAGTTCCCGCGGGAATAAAAAAAACTTGGTCCACACGGGTCCAACGAAGTCGCGGGAATCATCTAGTAATAAATATTTTAAATAAATTAGTTGTTACTAGTTATCAATCAGTCTTTCACTTTTTAGAATTTATGTCTGGCTTATACAAACACAAAGTAACTTCTAGGAAATTAACTTCTCGTATAGTTTTTGCTCTTCCACTGGGGTAATGAAATTTCACTTGTTTTTGCAACCCGGTGAAATGACTAATGTTTGAATCCGTTATAGGTACATTCAGTTCTAGTACTTACCACGTCATGAACTTTGAATGAATACTAGGCGTAGTAGTAGTATTAAATTTATTATTTTTCTCAGCTAAATGCTTCCCTATATGACGGTATAATTCGCTCTTGGTAAATTAAATTCAATTAGGTCCTTATTGAGTACCTACCTACAACATCCTTGTACATATATAAATAAATGATTCGTTCTAAGACCGTTACATTGATGATATTTTTTGCTAACTATACCTAATTACGTTTCCATATAAAACACTTTGCAAGGCCGATGTTTTGTGTCCTACATTCCTATGCGTTTTACTAATAAATTATCTGTGTGGTTAGTTTTGTTATACTATTTTTAATTCGACTTGGTATAAAGTCAATAACATATTTAGTCCGAAATTCATTTTAACTTTTCATCTACGAGTGAAAGTTGTGTTCTCATAGTTCGTGCATAGGAAAGACTTCAACGGGATGCTTGAACTCCGGATACAATAATTAATTAATTAATCATCGTTGGTTTTTTTTACAATTTATGTTATTTTGTTGCACATGAGTACATAGTTAAATTTTCGAAGTATTAAGTTTGAATCCACCAAACTAGAATGTTTGATATATTGTCGCACCAGGTCTTCAAGTGCGACCATACTCGAGGCTATTAAGCTCAGGACCGAAGCTGCAGCAGCAATAGCTTTATCTACAAGTATCTTTATTCTTTCTTATGGCATGTAGATCAACCTAAGGCGCGGTCACGATCAGTTACTTGGTTTCTGGACGCTTGTCGTGGCCCCGTGCCGATGTGATCACTGATTCAGTGATGCATGATCGTGGGCACCGATCTTATTATCAAATATCATGTGTGAACCCACTCTAAGGTAAACTGTTCTGATAAAGAAGGCAATATGTGTAATGAAGCTTACTTATTAAGCAATGCTAACTCTTTGTCTAATGCTAAAAGTTGTCCAGTATAGTCTTACCTACTCGTAATTAATAAATGCAAGATAAATGCGAGCGAGATTGCACGGTGGGCGCGCGATTTCCGGTGCTACGTAATGTAACACTGGTGCGGCCAGGGGAACTGCGGGAGAATGGGACCATATACATAGTTCATTTAATTATTTGGTCGAACTAAATTGTACCCACAATTTCGCCCACGTGGAGTTATTATTTTTAAAATCACCTGGAAATTCTTTTATTTTTCTGCATAAAAGTTAGCCTATGTTTGTCAAAGGGTTGCAAACAATCTCTGTAACAAATTTTGACCAACGGATGAGCTGTAAAAAAAGTAACACGGGCAGATAGACTAGAAGACAGACAAACACATTGATAATATTATTATAGGATATTAGTATGGAAATATCGATTTCAAATAATTTACTGCTCAATTAGCAATATTTAGCAGTCTGAGAAGAATAGATTCTATTAATTGACTTGGAACATAAATAGGTACTTTCCCTAACTTTGCGCTGTTATTTGCCATCTTTGAGTAATTACTTGAATTTACCTTAATAAAACCCACTCATGCCGAGAAAGGACATTATAGCTTCTTTTTGTCCCGCAAAATCATTGCGGGCATCATATACGTACTATTATAAATGTAAAAGTGTGTATGTCTGTTAGTAAGTCGCCGGCATTATCTAATAACATATGTGTTTTCCTAAATGATGCTAAAGTCCTGACGTATTAGTGGCACGCGTTGTCCTACATGAAATTGAACATTTCATTCCGTTTCATAATATCATGTTCCAATCAGGCCCAGTGTCCCCGGTTGCGCTCAGCGGCGCGTGCAACCGCGCTGCGCAGGAAGGCGCGTCTCATCTCGCGCAGGATGCGGCCGCGCGTGCTATGTGAGCTACCAGCTGATCTATCCTCTTACCGACCGGCGACCGCTAACTGCTCACCTCAAAGTGACCTCAAGCGATAGGTGACACCATCCAACATACGAGCGCTTAGTTTGTCATAGTAATTCCGTCACTAACTAATCGTCAGGCGTCGTATAGGTCTGCACCACAGATAGGTTTACTACTCGGTGGTCTGCACGTTGGAATTTTTCAACGACCACGGAAATTTACGGCTCGTAGATGGTAATTCTGGTGCAAGCTTCCCCAACATTTTCATCCCAGTCCTCGTCTACGGCAACCGAAAGACAACCATTGCTGAATATAAGTCTCTTTTACGAATTTCCACATGCCACTATACTGCGCTGCATGAATCCAGTGATTCCCTGCGACTCGCTTGATGTCGCAGATCCTTTATGTGGGGGTTTTGTCTCTAAAATCTATCGGTTTTTCCAACTTTGTGCCCCGCCATTTGTTACTTCTACTTCAAAAGTTGACGGGTCGCTAGCTCTGGCTCTCCTACAGATGTCAACACATGATTTGATCACGTAATATAACTGCCATGCCCCTAACAGGTTAGCCCGCTACCATCTTAGACTGCATCATCACTTACCATCAGGTGAGATCGCAGACAAGGGCTAACTTGTAGTGGATTAAAAAAAAAAAACCGGCCAAGTGCGAGTCGGACTCGCGCACCGAGGGTTCCGTACTCAAGAAGTAGGTATAATTACCTTTGTTAATGAACCGCAAAACTAACTTTGTTTGTTTAAGAGGTTTACTACTAAAGAGGTTTACTGTTAATATCAAAAAATTACGTTTGTTGTATGGGAGCCCCCCTTTAATATTTACTTTATTGATATTTAATTATTTATTTTGAAAGGTAATATACAAGTTAATATTCTGTGAAAATTTGAACCGTCTACCTGTTACCGTTTTTAATATTGAGCAAAAAAATACGAAAAAAACACGTTTATTGTATGGGGACCCCCCTTAATATATATATTTTTTTAATTTTTAGTATTTGTTGTTATAGCGGCAACGGAAATACATCATTTGTGAAAATTTCAGCTTTCTAGCTATCACGGTCTATGAGATACAGCCTGGAGACAGACAGACAGACAGACAGACAGACAGACAGACAGACAGACAGCGGAGTCTTAGTAATAGGGTCCCGTTTTTACCCTTTGGGTACGGAACCCTAAAAAGTAGGGATACTCCGAGCGTAAGCTATCCCTATCGCCCGCAGAATAACCCGGAGCCTGATCCGTATGCCTATCAGGCCCATTGCTAGCGACTATATCTGGGATTCATATATATCACGACACTTTCTCTTTTGTCTCTTCTGTCTTGTTCTGTTTTGAAGACTCTTTGTCTTTGGGCACTGAGGAATTTTTCTGTTAAAACAGTACGAGTGACCTGTGTGACGGACGTCTAATCGGACTTTCTATAACGGGCCGATACAAGTAATTCTGTTTGCATCGTTTATCAACGTCTCCGCTTCTATTATACTGCACATATCTTTCAGCAGTACGAGACATTTTAATAGCAATCTAATGATTTGTAAATATTGCTAAAGTGGCTAGTGGCTGGTTTTTCCATACTTGTGTGCAACCATCCGTTGAGATTTGTGGTGATCAAGTAAAATTTATTTGCACACGATTTATATCGCTGAGTTGGTATGGATTGTAATTTAATACCTACAAACATCTCTTCAATACTTCCGGTATAAGATGTTTATTGTTTCATAAAGAATGTTACAATGCACATATATGAAACTTACAGGCTAACATAAAATACATAACGCAGGATGCATTTTGAGCGTACAGGATTAAGTTAAATTAATTTATAACGTACATTTTCAAGCAAAATATAAACTTAATTAGGCGTCTCATTACATGTTATTTGAAGGAGTAATATAGCCAAGCTTTGTATGCTATATATACCATAATTGGAGAACTATAAAACTACTTCAGCAAAACACTTTAAAAAAAAATTGCCTGTTTGGCCATGTTCTCAGTTCATTCTATGCGTACACTTGAATCAACATAGCCTGATAAGAATTTGATACATGACAACCGTAGTATAACTAATTGCATAAAATTAAATTTCGGCTTTGAGTGGACCGCAAGAACACAATAATATAAATAAATACTGTTAACATTTAAGGACACAACTTACCTACTTCCTTAGTAAATTGCATATTTTTTGCACTGTAATTAGAAAATAATAGTGAGTGTTTGCAAGTCACTATAATATTGCTGCATTTGGTATGCGGATTTTGGAAGATTTTAACTCACGTGCGGCTTTAGAGCGAAAACCAACTACAAACAAGAAAAAAATTGATTGTGAATTAATTACGCAGAGTTTTTGTCCAACAGAGAGGAACTTAAAATATAATATGAAGCTGCATAGACTAGCGGGATAGGACAAAACGTGTTGCTTCTTCGACGCGCTTATGTTTCAATAGGATGTGTGCGACCTCGTGGATTCAGGTATTAGTGGCATCGCTTCATCCAAATTTCGTCAAAATCGGATGAACAGATGGATCGTGAAAACGTAAGTAGGTATGTGAAGACAGACAGACTCACCTTCGTATTTATAACATTACGAGTAGGTAGGTAACATGAGCTAGAAATACTTTTTTTCTAATGGTATATTAAACCTACAAATAAATAGTTAATAAGGTATAGTTCGCAAATAGCAAATGTATGGTGACCCGTGACACACACATTTACTCTGCATTCAACTCGCACGCGAACTGTAGGTACTTCATAAAATATGTTCTTCATAAAATTCGTCCATTACATTTCCAGCGATAGTGTAATTCAATGATACCTATGTAATTCAATGTTGCCTAGGTATGTCGTGCAATGCAAGCGACGTCAGGACGTTGTCTCGGAAGCATCAAGGCGGACGGGATAATGGACGCGCATCCGACGGTTGCCTCGGCGTGTGCATGCGATTTGATGCACCTTTACCTACTACCTAACTACTTTTTTTTTTATCCACTACAAGTTAGCCCTCACCTGATGGTAAGTGATGATGCAGTCTAAGATGGTAGCGGGCTAACCTGTTAGGGGCATTGCAGTTATATTAAACCCATACCCCATTCGGTTTCTACACGGCATCGTACCGGAACGCTAAATCACTTGGCGGCACGTCTTTGCCGGTTGGGTGGTAACTAGCCACGAAAGAAGCCTCCCACCAGGCCAGACCAGGGAAAATTCAGAAATTATAAATTCCCAAATTGACCCTGCCGGGGATCGAACCCGGGACCTCCGCGCGTTAAGACAACAGCCCTACACACTGCGCCACGGAGGTCATCAAAACTCGTCACTTGGTTTATTACAAAAAAAATAGTACCGTAATGTCAACGAAACTGTTCTATTAACTGGACAATCCCTGTACATTGAGTATTTATTGAAAACTAGATGGTGCCCGCGACTTCGTCTGCGTGGATTAAGTTTTGTTGATTACCGGGGAACTCCTAATAGGCTACTTTTTATCCCGGATAATTAAGGAGTTCCCGCGGGAATAAGAAAACCTTATCCACGCGAAGTCGCGGGCATCATATAGTAACTTAATAACGGGTAGATGTATAATATATAGATAAACTAGCGAATGCCCGCGACTTCGTATGCTTGGTTTGAGGTTTTTTGGTTCCCGCGGGAACACCTTAATTTTTCAGGATAAAAAGTAGCCTATGTGCTATTCCAGACTACAATCTATCTCTGTGCCAAATTTCAGCCAGATCCGTTCAGCCGTTGGGGCGTGATTGAGTAACAAACATCCATCCATCCATCCAAACTTTCGCATTTATAATATTTATTTGATGGTTTAGTGTTTAAGATAAAGTTCGAAGTCGGTCGGGTCATAGATAATATTGACACGTGCTTGCTCTGCCTTTGTGGAAATGTCTGAAAATCTTTGAAATTTTGGAATTTCTGTTAATGCTTAAATATGCATTTCTTCATTTGCAACCAAAAGCACATTTATAAATTCTCACTTATGGATGGAATTTGATGGAATCCCATGAACTACATGAACTAAAAAACTGGAAAACTCCTAGCGATAGTGTTTCCTGAGGAAAATGCGTTGCGTCAACATTCTTTATAGTTGAGGATTGAGGTCAGGCACTGCCAAATTTTTATTTTAAAAAACGATAAATGTATACATCATAAAAATGTGTAATAATATACTCACAGGCGTGTTGCCGGTCTGGTGGATGCGGATGCTGCGCAGGCGCGGCGCCGGAAACGGAAGTCACGGGCGCGTTCTCACTCAGCTGTGGAAAAACGGAATCACTAGGTTGATCCAGTTGGTACTTGACTGATGTGTGGTTACATATTATTATTCGTACTTATACTCTACGACCTATGGTATCCTAGTACCTATTACACTGCGTAGAATTTTGGCCTTGTTTATAGGCTGGTTGAATATTATAACTGCGAAAGTGTGTTTGTTTGTTGGTTTGTCCTTTAATCACGCCGCAACGTAGCAACGGATCGACGTGATTTTTGGCATGGGTATAGTCGAGGACCTGGAGAGTGACATGGGTTACTTTTTATTCCGGAAAATTAAAGAGTTCCCATGGGAATCGAAAAAAAATATTCCACGCGGACGAAGTCGCGGGCATCAGCTAGTTTTATATAATTATATCCGTACCAATCTGTCTGTCAGTCTGCTCAGCTCTTCTGACCCATCTTTAATTTTGCCCACATTTGGTACAGAGATAGCTTATATCCCGGAGAAAGAGGGTTCTTTTTATCTCGGAAAATCAGGGATGTTTCAAAAATGTAAATCCACGTGGACGAAGTTGCGGGCATCATCTAAATTCTAGAACAATTATATTTATTGAACCAATGTTTCAATGCAATATTACCTGTAGGCACAGAATACTTAAAACTACCGTACTGCTATAAGTATGTCTTGGTATATGTTTTGCTTCAATCATGCCTTTTTAATTATTTACAGATCGTTTTATTAATCCTTACCGGTCGTCAAATATCTCGTAAGGAGATCTACATGAAAAAACGGCGGGCGGCTTCAGAAAAATTCGTACCTTACTCTACTCTACTCGTAACAATCACATTAACAGTAATTGATCATCTTACCACTGAGAGAAATTTCAAAACTTTCCTTCTGATCTCTCTTTCTTAGGCATGATGACAGTAACCAAGAATCAATGAAATTATGAATTTATCTATTGAAATAGGATTCATGAATTATAAAAAACGTATTTATTTTCCTATTTCGAGTGAGATTGCTATTTATTTTGATAAAATAAAACTATAAAATACAGCAATCCGCCATATTGCATAAAACACAAAGAAGCGAATGACGTCACAATTGTTTGTTTTCGAGCTTTGACAATCACACTATTGCTTACTGCACACTGCACAGAGTAAATTGGTAAAAACAATAGTGACGTCACAAACGACGCCATGACACCGCCGAACGTTTTAGAGTGAATTTTAAAATTTAAATTTCAAATGCTAATTTTATCTACCAAACTTTATTTTTAACCGACTTCCAAAAAAGGAGGTTCTCAATTCGGCGCGTATCTTTTTTTTTTTTTCTGCTGAAATTAGATATTTTTTCGAAATAGTAGATACTTCTGAACATAATCTGACCATTTTTCAAAATCAGTCATCATGCCTATTGTCTTGTAGCGATTTCGGTACGTATCGCAGTTTTCCGGTTCAGTTTTTGTTTTTTAAAAAACAAAAGGAATGTCAGGATATTTCTCTCCGTGATATTTATTAATCTTATCTAAGTGATTTTAATACAAACAGTGTACTATACTGTGGCACGTCAGCAGATCACTGTGAGATGGGTTGGAAAGTCGCGTGACATTGCGGCGTGACCCGGCGCCGTGACCTGCAGTCGCGCCGTGAAATGCGACAAATCGCCGTGCGCCCGCGGTGCATCTCGCCGTGCTATACGCTCGCATTTTATACGATACGATTTATCGTGTAGGTATGTACAATCTGGTCTATAATTATTATAGAATTGTAAATACCAATTGTATTATAGTATAATACAATTGGTTCCAGTGGGAACTCCTTAATTTTCCTGGATGAAAGTAGCCTTTGTGTTATTCCAGACTATAATCTATCTTTGTGCCAGTTTTCATGCAGATCTTTTCAGCCGTTCTTCTGTGATTGAGTAACAAACATCCATCCAGACATCCACCCAGTAATAAGAATAACACATAGGCTATTAGGGACTTATTAGGGAGTTTTTATTAAGGAGTTCCCGCGGGAATAAAATAAAGCTTAAACCACGCGGACGAAATCGCGGGCATCAGCTAGTTATGGTTATAAACCATCCCGGGGTCCAAAAAAACACAACAAAAAATAATTAGCGAAATTGGTCTAGCCATTCACGCGTGATGCCGTGACCATACACGACCGTACACGACAAGTCGTATTGATATTGAAAATGCGAGGAAATATTATTGTTAGTGCGAAACGGGTTAAGGAGAAAAGCGTTTTGTGTGCAGGCGGATACAAAGGGCGAAAACACTGCGGACTGGGCAGGACGTACGTCCACACGCGTTGAATCGAAAACGCGTTTCGTTCTGTCGCAGTAGTCTACACTGAAAAATTTTTATTTTAACAAAGGACCTTTTTGGCTCGGTTAAAAGCAAATCGGCATATTTTAACTATGACTTATCTAAAAACGCCAAGTAAACTTGGTATATAATAGACCTGTGCATATTGTTAAATTTTCTTGGTTATTAACAAATAGAAAATTAATAATTTGTAATTAACATAATTGGTAAATCCAAACACTTTCGAACATGATACAAAACTAATGAGTGGTTTTGTTAATTCATTATAAGTATTTTGTTCAAATCTAAACTAGCATTTAAATCGGTTGATTTTTATGAACATCCTTATTTAATAACAAATAAGTTGAGTCATTTAATTTTAAACTAAGTGCTCAATTGATTTCAAAAAAGTCATTATTCGGTTGATTTTAACAAACCAACTGATTTATTAATAAGTAAGATAAACTCATTTTATTCTAATCAAATGCATAATTGCTTTTAAATAAGTAGATATGATCGGTTAATACTTTATAAACCAATAGTTGTTAACAACCAAGCTGTGTCGAGAAATCGTGGCGACTCGGGCCAAGTCGTGTCATTTCGTCCTGGAACCTCGTTGGAGTTACATGTAACACGCGCGCTCAGTGTTCGTAAAGTATTGTGAAGTGAAGCCAGTGTAAGATGTGAGATATTTAAGATAGATTATTAGATTATAGATAAAATTCAAAATAAATCAGTTTTGTATTACAGTGTATTTGAACTTTAATATTAAAAGAACCCCTTGTCCCAAATAAATTAAATAAGTAGGCCTAAGTTTGCCACCGTGTTCAATCAGTGGTTTCCATGAATGTACTATTTACTAAAGTACTTTGTGTACGTATTCGTTACGAAGTAACTTTTTCTCGACCAATTTAATCGGTAATAACGACAACCGACCTATTCGGTAGTTACAGCAGTGTTACTCAGTATTCCCAACCAATTCGAACGGTAGATCAGTTAATTAACTTTGTATTATTAATAGAGAAATATGTATATGTACCTACTTTCATTGTTTTTTTAAATATGTAACATGAGATACTAAAAAAACTGAAGGTGGATGCATAAAAATTTTTAGTTGATCGTACAAATTTAATTGACTTACGACCGGTTTCTGAATTGAGAATTTCATGTTGAGTCTGTCTCAAAGACTACTTAAGGACTAATTAAGCAAATTTTTGTTTCTGAAATGATATTGGGCCGGTTTCTGAATTAAGCATTCAAGAAAACAGCAAGCTCCAACTCTCAAACCTTACACAATATCAATTCAGAAACAAAAATTTGCTTAATTAGTCCTTAAGTAGTCTTTGAGACAAACTCAACATGAAATTCTCAATTCAGAAACCGGCCGTGTATCTACCGATTGAATTGGTTCGGAATACTGAGTAACACTGCTGTAACTACCGAGAAGGTTGGTTGTAGTTACCGATTAAATTGGTTGAGAATACTGAGTAACACTGCTGTTACTACCGAGTAGGTCGGTTGTGGTTACCGATTAAATTGGTTGAGAATACTGAGTAACACTGCTGTTACTACCGAGTAGGTCGGTTGTGGTTACCGATTAAATTGGTTGAGAATACTGAGTAACACTGCTGTTACTACCGAGTAGGTCGGTTGTGGTTACCGATTAAATTGGTTGAGAATACTGAGTAACACTGCTGTTACTACCGAGTAGGTCGGTTGTGGTTACCGATTAAATTGGTTGAGAATACTGAGTAACACTGCTGTTACTACCGAGTAGGTCGGTTGTAGTTACCATTTATTTTTAACCAATTCTAACGGTTAATACTTGATAAGTAGTGGCTGCAAAGTTGACGTATTTGTTTTTAACTACAAACTTTGCAGGTGCTATATTGACAAACATGCTAGGTAATTTTTAGCAGTATTTCATTTATTTTTAACCCTTACGTTTTTTCAGTGTATGCAGCTCCATATAACGCACGGATTTTGACTGCTCCAGATGCAAGATGACTTTTCTTTATTTTCCAGTAGATAGGTACTTAATGGAAAAGTAGTGATGATGTACAATATGCAGTTGCAAGAAGTCGTAATCTCTAAATTGCCTGTGTCCAAGAGAACGATAATGATGTGTGGCCGTCCAAACTCGCACGTCCCTAATCGCTTATCAAATTAGGGAACCCGTCACCACGGCACCAGAGTCCACAGTTTCGCACTAACGAAAATTTAATTTTCAACTCAAAGTATTCAAAATTGGTACATAGTACACCTTTGGAACGTCACGTTTACAAAGTATAAGACGTGATGGTGATAATTGACCACGGTATTTTACAACTAAAACTACGAGGGTTCCAAACGTACCCTGGTCGGTAAAGAGCCAAATTCAGCCGGTTGTTTTTATATCACCATCTCACAAATATCGAAAATTAATTAGATTTTTAATTATAACAAATATATTATACATAATTTATCATTTAAATAATCCGTTACACTGTTATACGATTTTTCAATTAGTTTACATTTTACCAAAACTTTGAAGCTTGCTACACAATATAATTATATGTTTATACCTACTAGCGATCGCCTGCGGTTTCATTCTCGTGCGAATTTCGTAAATCCATACTAATTTTATTAATGCGAAAGTGTATCTGTCTCAATCTGTCTGTCTGTCAACTACGCTTTAACGGCCGATCTTTTCCACCAATTTCGATGAATATAGAGATAGGCTACATCCCGGTGATGCAAATAGTCTATTTATGCCGAAAAATTGAGGAGTTCCCGCGGCAATACAAAAACTTAATCAACGGACGGAGTCGCGGGCATCATCTAGTGAATTATAAAGACGATCTATGTACAAATTACAGCTTTCTAGGTCAAAGGCTCTGTGCTGGCATTGATGACTCAGACAATATGTGAGTTTCTTGCTGGTTTTTTTCGGTAGGAATGGAATTCCGAACCAGTGGTAGATTCACTCGACGATTCAAAAGCACTTTTAATGAGTTTAGTTGAATAAAAATATATGAATTTTAGGACTTTTTTTATGTTGGAGCATAGTCTCTAGTAAACACATGATGATAAAGGTAGATAAAGTTGAAATTTTAAACTAAGATTTTGAATTGAAAGCGTTTTTGTCGTAGCTGCTTACGCAACACATATTATTTCGATATCGATCTACCCAAAAATGTTGCAAAGAATTTACTTTTCTAATAATGTTTTATAACAACGTCTTTGTCATCAAAATCCAATTTATTTTAAAATCAGAAGTTACAAACCGAATTGCAATCGAAAATATTACTTACTTACTTACTTACAGAAGAAAGTGATAAAAATCTACCGCTAATATAAAAACCTTGGTGTAATAATATTGTGCACTCTTGCTGGATAGATTGGACAGCATACAAATATTGCTAAAAAATAAGAATATGAAATGATTCTTTATTTGTGAGTGACAACATAATTTAGTCACGTCCCGGGTTGAATTTAATTTCATAGACTGATTAGGATTACGAGTTGACCAATGCTTCAGTGAAAAGGAATCTTTTATAAATAAACTAGCTAATGCCCGCGACTTCGTACGCGTGGATCGAGGTTTTGTGGATCGCGCGGGAACTCTTTAATTTTCCGGGATAAAAAGTAGCCTATGTGTTAGTCCAGACTATACTCAATTTGAATTTAAACCATATCAAAAAATACCACTAGACTTAGGTAAATTATCAGCACAAATAAATATTGAGGAGGTAGGGGAATTCAAGCTTCTAGGCCTGAGTATCGATACCCGCTTCAATTGGAAACAACACGTACAGAATGTCAGACTGAAGCTGTCACGGTTTGCATATGCACTAAGCGTCCTCAAGGCGAATGCAAATTTCGAGACAGCACTATCTGCATACTACGCATATGCTTACTCATGGCTTAAGTACGGTATAATACTTTGGGGCCAAAGTACGGAAGTAGAAGACCTATTCATTGCCCAGAAAAAGTGCGTACGAATATTAGTTAACATTAGGCAAAAAGAAAGTTGTAGACCACATTTCATAGGAAAAAAAGTCCTGACACTAACGTCCATCTACATAATGGAGACAGCCCTATTTGTGAGGAAACACATACATCTATATAAAACATTGGAAAGTACGTATAACCGAAGCTCACGAAATCAACATAAACATAATCTAGCTCTTCCACGTTATACTCTAGGAATATCAAGCCGTAGTAGTCCGTACTTTAGATCAATTATTATTTATAATAAACTCCCTAATACTATAAAAGAAGAAAACAAAGAGACCACTTTTAAAAGAAAATTGAGACATTGGTTAAATCGAAAAAGTTTTTATAATATTCAAGAATTTCTAACTACATAGACCTCAATAGCACGATACTGATAGATATATAAATAAATTTTGTACAAAAATTATAACTATTCAAATTATTATTATTATTATAAGTATGTTTTTTTTTTCTTTTATAATTTTTATGGAATTAATTTTCGATTTGAAATTTAAAAAAAAAAAATTAAGTTGACATTGTTATTAAGTATATAAGTACGTTTAATTGATTGTATAAAATATTCAATATTGCAATGCCCTGACGGGGCCTCATGTCTATATGTAATTGTATTATGAGCATTGTACATGAAAGCAATAAATAAATAATTAAATAAATAAAAATAATCTATCTTTGTGCCAAGTTTTATCCAGATCCGTTCAGCCGTTGGGGCGTGATTGAGTAATAAACATCCATCCATACATCCATCCATCCAAACTTTCGCATTTATAATATTTATTTGATTTGATATTTGATACACATTAATTATTTCAAGTAACAAAGACTCGTATAATCTTAACTAACTAGAGTAGACGGAAATTCTAAAATAAACTTTATAAACCGTTATTACTTTCCACGGCAGCTGAAACCTTGCAACAACGGTTTAGATAACAGCAGTCAAGCCTACTGGCTATCAAACTTAGGACTCCGTTGGCTATGAATTATGACGTTAGGTATATACCTACGTGCCATTTTAATGTCATTTATGCAATTTATTGCTGTATAAACTCTATCTACAAGGCATCTTAGAATTGATAATATGTAACTGCTCGAAAATATAAAAATACGTGTACCTATTTGGAAAACAAGTGTTTTCTATCAAATTGACATGAGTTTTAAAATAATTCCAGTACAGTAATAAAGTCCAAAACCGTGAATAATATTCACTAAAAATCTGATATAAAAACATGTAGTATAATTACGCAGGGACCCCATGAGGGTCTCGCCATAAAGTGCAGGGTTCTTTAGTGCACACAGTGGCTGGAATAAATACGATACTTGACGGACTGTTTATGTCATGGAAGCGGGTTTGTGCAAGCATTCACAGATTTAGTTGGGGTAGTGAGGTACAGTCGTGAACGAATTATACTTTATTTATTGATAAAATTAGGTCACAAAAACTTATCCCAGACTTCTAATCAAGGGTATGTTTAATATAATGTGCCGATGCTCGTACCTACTGTATTAATAGTACGTAAAAGCTGTTGTACATACAGTTCGTTTATGGTAGTGGTGTGGACCAGGTGTTTGGATCCTCTCTCCTTTTTACCCAGGCTTGGTACTGGAGTTTTATAGAACAAAAGGTTATTAGCTGGAAGGAAACTGATACTGATCGTTTGCTGTAGATATTTTTTCCTGACTTAACCAAGCCAAGGGTCATGTAGGCATTGATGATGATGACTATGGATTATAAAATATGTTACTTATGAAACGTGTTGCTGTATACAGAAAATATAAAGCAAACACAATTTTGTTTTATTAAAAAAAATGTTTGGTTATGGATTTTCTAACTTTTTTACTGCGCTCGTTTCTAATAACTAGGTTAGAGCTTAGGTGACAGTTTTTTCCAAATAAAACTAGAGACTCAATCGGGTATCAAAGTATTACCGCTGAAATATTTTTTTAAATGTTGAGGCAATTTTATGAATATGTAAAACCTACCGACTTCGTCTGAATTTCTTAATAATATGGTGGAAACTTTTTAATATTTTTACGTAAGTATGTCCGAAGTAATACAAGTTTATTCTCAACCTAATTTCCTCTAAATCGGTTAAATTTGAAGAAATATTAAATATTAACATGGAATATTGATGTCATATTTTAGTGTCTAGAAAATAATTTTTACTTATGTATTGATTTTATTAAAGTTTTTATGTGAATATTAGGGTGTACTTTACCTACTGTGATTTATTTTTCGACACATTGAGTGTTCGACAGTACATGCGCGGCCGGGGGAGGGGTGCGCACACCTGGCCGCCGCAGCTGCGCCGCGGATCTCACGCGCAGCTTCCTCACCGCGCATGCGTGCACACGCACACCAGTGCATGCGTGCGTGTGCGCATATACACGTCGTTATGTATGTGTGTTAGTTGATGGATGCGATGCTTATATAAATAGAGCGCTGTATATAACCTTTTTTGTTTTCTGGTTGTTGGTAGGCATACTTTTGAAATGAAATGCAGGGAATATTTTGCAGTTTTTACGTTTTATATATCATATACATAATTCATATTTTTGTATCTTAGCTTGCAGTAAGTTTAGGCGGATACAGGTATGATAAGCAAAATATTGTCATAGTAGCGAACGAAATAAAAATGTTATTTGCCTTGAAAGATCTGAAATGTAATTTTAATTTTTTATTTGAGCTTTTTGTATATTTTTAAATGTAACATGATTTTTATTAGATTCCTACTCCTTAATAGTTTCTACGTGGAATCGTATACGGTGGAGCTTAGCTGTTAAGGCGATGGCTAGCCACTGCTGAAGCCCAGACAAGACAATTTAGAAATTATATAAACTTCTGAATTACCCCTGCTAGGAATTTAGGAATCGAGCCACTTCTTCTTCACACCATACAACACCACCACCATGCACTGCGCCTTGAAGGTCTCCAGAAAATAAGCTATTATATTATAAGGTTGATATTCAAATATTTAACTAAAATTATAATACTAAAATTGATTGAAAATATCCCATTATTAAACAAATCACCAAAACTCTGTCAAAATCTGTTAAAGTGGAATATTCATTGTCATTCAGTGAATCAATATTGTTATATTCAATTCACTCGCATTCCGAATCGCAACAGGTTACACTGGCAGGGCATTTGCCACAAAACGCATCTAATAGTTTCATGAATGGAGGAATCCTAAAAAACATTTCTTACAAGTTGTATTGTCAGCTCATAATAGCAGGCGCCGGCTAACAAAGCGAGTTTACAAGTGTACAATTCACGATAGCTCTTTATAATTCAGCCTCTTTATCAAGACCTTTGGTGGTTAGTTCATTTACCCTTCTCTAGAAGACTTTTGTTGGGAGCCGTACCCGCGCACGGGTCTTGATATGCTGGATAGGTTTTAAAAGCGTGATATTGTTGTAATATCAATAGTCGCGAACATTTTGTATACTGTGTCTTTGTGGAGGCGATTAACGTAATTATGTGAGGTAAACATTCATTCAGTACAATGCAACACTTGATTTCATAGTGGGAAGGCGTGGTTATAACAACTTCTGATAACATTTTTTGCATAGTGGCTAATAAACAAGCTTTTTTTAGCCAATTGAAAGGAATTTATTACAATTTCTATAATACCTACATACTTATAATAAAATTATTATTATATGTAAAAACCTTAAAATATAATATAATAACTAAAATATAATATTATTAAAAGGAGTCCCTTTAGGCAAGGTTCCGAAGATACTGGCTTATGTATGTAGGTATATTAAGTATTTCCACATAATTTTCAAAATTCAATGGTTGATAGATAAAATGATCATTGTTCACGTATCCTACTTATTGCAGATAAATTAGCTTATAAAAGCTCAAACTGTCCTATTAATTCGCGGTCGACACCATCTACTGGACGTAGATCGCGGCTTCGTCCGTATTGATTTAGCTTTATTTTTAAATCAAATGGGAACTTTTACATTTTCTGGTATTAAAAGTAGCCTATAATCTGTCTTCTGTATTTCAACTAAACCCCTACAAAAACTTACGTTAATCCATATCTAAATTGCGGCAAACATACAAAAAATAATTTTCGTTAACATTATGGCAGGCATTAAAATAATATACATCCTATAAAATAACTTTAATACGAGGAATACATTATACGTGTGTGAAAATGTGTGCCATATCCCCTCTACTCATACTGCACACCCCCGGTGTTCAATTACGATTTTTTGCTGAACGCTGAGAACTGAGATCAAGGCGGGGTTAGGTTACTAGAAAGTCTACACCGTTTACACGTGCACGCCGAGCGTTGAGAAAATGGCCGACCTTTATATACTTTACTGACTGAAAAATTTGCAACACTAACATTTTTTTCAAGAAATATTTTAACACTGTTCGTGATCAAAGTCGATAGGTATGATGGTTTTGTTAGCTAATCTTTCAAACTGTAACAATAAATTTTCTGAAAGTCTGTAGCTTATTGTCACATTTCTGCAAATAATAATTTGAAACATTATGGAAAGGAATATATGTATGGAAATAGTTTTAGATAGACACCTAAAGCTGGAATGTTACCTACTAGCTAGAAGCTAAAAATAAAATTCCACGAATTTTTATTACGTACTAGCGAATGCCCGTGACTTCGTCTATGTGCTATTCCAGACTATAATCTATCTCTGTGCCAAATTTCAGCCAGATCCGTTCAGCCGTTGGGGCGTGATTGAGTAACAAACATCCATACATCCATCCAAACTTTCGCATTTATAATATTAGTAAGATAAGAAGTAAGATTATGGAATGGAATATATTATGGAAATGTAGTTTTAGATAAAAACCTAAAGCTGTAATGTTACTAACTAAAAGCTAAAAATAAAATTCAACGAGTTTTTATTACTAGCGAATGCCCGCGACTTCGTCTGCGTGGTTTGAGGTTTTTTGGTTCCCTGTAGAACTCTTTAATTTTCCGGGATAATAGCATATGTGCTATCTAGTATTTAATATTTATGTGCCAAATTTCAGCCAGATCCGTTCAGCCGTTGGGGCGTGAATGAGTAAAAAACATCCATAGGTACATCCATCCATCCAAACAACTTTCGCATTTATAAAATTATAGTAAGTATAGATATAGATAGATTTTAGTCCAAACGGTTCATCTTTAGATAAAAAGTCTGCTTTACCTTGCGATATTTATTTGTCAGATGGTTGGCGAGAATTATGCGGACTTAAGATCGAGATAAGTACCAAGTAGTATTATCTAGTGTCTGCAATTGAAAAGAGCGGAAATCGCCGTTCAAGTTCAACTCGTTCGGAGATTTTGTCTCGGTGATTATAAATATAGGATACGATATACTGTTTTTTTATAAGAAATGCCTGGGAGTAACGGTAGGAAGTCCTCAATTATTTTGTTAGGATATCCGAACGGATGTAATTGAGATCAGGTAGACGGATCGGGTTCAACTCTTGAGGGCGAATGCAATGTAATTGACGTTAATATTCGTATTGCACAACGGAATTGGGGCGAGGAAGAAAGTTTCGTTATTTATTTTATTTTGTTAACTAGTTATTTTTTAGTTTATGCGTAATTTATGAATATAACTAGCTGATGCCCGCGACTACGTCCGCGTGAATTGAGGTTTTCTTGGTTCCCGCGGGAACTCCTTCGATTTCCGGGATAAAAAGTAGCTTATGTGGTATTTCAGACTACAATCTATCTCCGTGCCAAATTTCATCCAGATCCGTTCAGCCGTTGGGGCGTGATTGAATAACGAACATCCATCCATACATCCATCCAAACTTTCAAATTTATAATATTTTTTTGATCTCTTTTTAATGGATGTATGGATTATATATATTTTCGCAAAACACACGGCATCGTATAGGAACGTTAAATCGCTTGGCGGCACGTCTTTGCCAGTAGGTAGGGCCCACCAGGCAAAATAAACAAATATATGTAGGTATATCGTGTGTTTTCACACTATACCTATAAAATTGTGAGACGCCACTTATTTATCATTTTAACGATGAGAAATACCGAAGGCATTTCGAACTTTGATCTCGAGGGTACGATCGGTTTCTTTGTAACTATAATATCTAAAAATATAATTTTGTTATGATTTCTATTTTGCTCTTGACTATAATAAAAACATTGAGTCCGATCCCGAAGGCATGAGGAAAATTTTCCAGCGCACTCGAAGACAAAACGCCGAGTCACCGGCGCGGGCGCAGCGATTCGTGGGGCTTTGATGCCAGCCGACGTTCGACATCGCTCGATAGCCTACAAAACGACAAGATCTTTCTTGAGCACATGTTATAAGATATGGCGATTTCATTTGAATAATTACGTAAATACTTTCATTAAAATTAATAACATTAAATGAACAATTTCAGTCAAGTAACTTGTATTATTGTAGGCAGAGGTAGATCCTACATCCCCAGTATCACATTTGAACAAAATTTATCCATGCAAGAATTACAAAATAGATACAAGATATTACAATTTTCGTGTAAAGGTAAGTTTCATACGAACTCTCTGGTGATATTCAGCCTATTTTCAATGTTTGTTTATACATAGTAAAATCTACCTACACTTATCTTAGCGTATATGCCATAATATTGTTTTATCTACTCCAGCATCGAAAAGTTCCAATTTCGAATTTGACAGCTATATCGAATTGAACCCTCTTTCGTGTTTGCTTCTCATAACGATACAGTTCGTTGTATGGGAGCTGTATCGTTATGAGTCGTAGCTGTATCGATATGGTTATCTTCATAAATAGGATACCTATAGCTTAGCGGCTCTGGGTTCTGGCACTTGATTGATTTGACTTTTTTATTAATTTATAAAGTAAAAAATTATAAAGACGTCCTTGTCGTAGATAAAATCTTGTATGCAACTGTACGTAATTAGTCATTTTAATTCTCGTACTATCCTATTTTGATACTCGGCAAGCCTCGTATCAAAAAACAGCACTCGAATTAAAATGACCCTCATTACGATACAGTTGCATAAATAGCTATTGTATAATTATAGTGGTTAGGTATTCACCGCTTATGCATTGAAGTGGATAGTAAAAAACAACTGAAACGTCTCTTCCTCGACACTTGTGAGATGATGGTGTGAATTGAGCGCTAAGATGAGTAAGCTCGTCGATAAACAACTGCACGAGTGCAGTAATTGGCCGCTATCTTGTCATACCTTTGGGTATTTCAAATATTTTTATGACGGGTTAACATGGGTGTGCTTGGGGATTGGGGATGCAGACAGTCCCACGGACCCTATTCTTTTTTAGGGTTCCGTACCCAAAGGGTAAAAACGGGACCCTATTACTAAGACTCCGCTGTCTGTCTGTCTGTCTGTCTGTCTGTCTCCAGGCTGTATCTCATAGACCGTGATAGCTAGAAAGCTGAAATTTTCACAAATGATGTATTTCCGTTGCCGCTATAACAACAAATACTAAAAATTAAAAAAATATATATATTAAGTTGGGTCCCCATACAATAAACGTGTGTTTTTCGTATTTTTTTGCTCAATATTAAAAACGGTAACAGGTAGACCGTTCAAATTTTCACAGAATATTAACTTGTATATTACCTTTCAAAATAAATAATTAATTATCAATAAAGTAAATATTAAAGGGGGGCTCCCATACAACAAACGTAATTTTTTGATATTAACATTAAACCTCTACAAACAAAGTTAGTTTTGCGGTTCATTAACAAAGGTAATTATACCTACTTCTTGAGTACGGAACCCTCGGTGCGCGAGTCCGACTCGCACTTGGCCGGTTTTTATAATATGAACTTTATACCGAGTTGTAGTGACTGAGCCAAGTTGACAATGTTGTCTGCTACAATCCGATAGGGGGTGAGCTGGGGGGCTCTACTATCTTTAGCATGACGGCTGAGTGGTAAATTAGGAGTAATACTGCTTGTATTAGTTCTTTTGTTTGACCTCATGAATTACCACATTAATAGCTGCATTTATGTACTTACTGATTTTGTGTTCGATTTCGACCACAAACTCGGCGGTGGCCCATGCTCTCGATTAAATCAGCAGGGCGACCGCGTATCTTTTGCATCAATCAATTGATACATCACAATCACCTCCGATTGGCTGAATTTATGGTATTCTTGCTGCGTCAATGGATTTCGTCCAATAGTGGAAGAGTGTTAACCAATCAGAGGTGATTGCGATGCATCAATGATTGATGCAAAAGATACGCGGTCGCCCTGCAGGAAACGGTCGTCGTGAGAATGTACCATTCTAATGTAGGTGTAGATTAATGCAAAGTAAGCAAATGATTATGAAAGAGAGTTTTGGAGTCAAGTCTAGTCCGCACCTCGGCAAGATCAAGATGTCGATGAAGAAGTCTACCTAGATAGGTTTAACGCCATTCTCATTGTTATCACCAGTAATTGATGTGTGGAACTTTGTTTAAAATAGCTCATAATGTTTATTATATTAGGAACATACCTAGCCAAGCATCTAAGCAGCTTTATTCGTTCGGGTCTTTGATCTTGCTTATTGTTTCTACGCTATATAGAGTATCGACTTCACTTCGACCGCGTGAATTGGGATTTTTTTGATTCCCGCAGGAACTCTTCAATTTTCCGGGATAAAAAGTAGTCTATGTCCTTCCCCGGGATACAAGCTATCCCTATACCAAATTTCATCAAGATCGGTTCAACAGATGGGTCGTGAAAGCGTAGCAGACAGACAGACAGAAACACTTTCGCATTTATAATTGACCGAGCGAAGCGAAGGTCTCTGAGTCTACTTGAGTGAAGTTGCACTTGTCCGTCTGTCCGTTCGTCTGTCAGAGCCTTATAACTTCTGAATTACTGAACGTAATTATTTCAAATTTAAATATTATATGTAAACCGATGGCCTCCAGCAAAATAAGGCTTAAAAAGTTATAAAAATATTTATTTCAGGGGGGCTCTCATAGAAGCGAATGCGAAGTAAAATATTTTTTATAGCGTTACATAGGGTAGCGGTATATCATTTTAAAGATAGTTAGGAATAAAGTCCAAAAATATTTTTTTTTAAATTTTTCTCCTAAAATTTACGAAATGGGGGGCTTTCAAATTGAAGATTTTCTAACGTCCAAAGTTGACCTCAGAACTCTCAATTTTCTGAAAGGCTGAGTCTGAAACTTGATTAAATATTTGAATTTTATCCTGTACTTGAACAACAAATACTAAAATAAGATAAATATTATAAGGAAACGAAATTATTTAATTTTTAATGAGCTTCAATATTTTAAACAGAACTTCACAATGATGTCAATAGATGGCGCTCTGTTATGGCGATACCGTGAGGTCTCAGTTTGGGGCGAACCACTAGTATTAGTATGGATATTAGTATGAAGATTATTAGATGTTTTATCTACATAGCTACACTTCTAAAGACGTTATGATCTAATGTGAAAGTTAACAAAGCGTAAACATAAGGCGCACACCTACATAGATGAAATCCTTGTAGGTTTTACGGTGATTATTGATCATTAACTTTTATAGGTTGCATACATAAATAAAGGACTGGTGCGCTGCGCTCCAGCAGTGGAAACCAATCCTAAATCAATGGTTGCATAACAACTTTTTAAGAAAAAGTTCTACTCACTCTACCTACTGTATTATAATAATGGGAAGTATCATATTATGTACACAATTATGTACTTAACAAATCAACAGCTAAAGTTGGCAAACAGAAAACTTCTCATACGCTGCGATCTTCAGGGCTCAGGTAAATATTCGTGTTGGGGTAAGCTGCAAAAACTGTAATCCTTCCGCCGCTCCGGCTTTCGCTAGACTTTGTGACGCCGACGCCAAGGCCGACGAAATTAGTGATCGGCGCACAACGCCCAGGTGCTCAGGGCTGTCTATCTATACTACTATTATAAATGCGAAAGTTTGGATGGATGGATGGATGGATGTATGGATGGATGTTTGTTACTTAATCACGCCAGAACGGCTGAATGGATCTGGATAAAATTTGGCACAGAGATAGATTATAGTCTGGAATAACACATAGGCTACTTTTTACCCTGGAAAATGAAAGAGTTCCTGCGGGAACCAAAAAACCTCAATCCACGCGGATGATATCACGGGCATCAGCTAGCACCTTAATAATCCTGCTAATATTATACCATCATAACATCTTTTCAACCAATTACCGGCTCAATACTGAGCACAAATAAACTCTCGGAATGAGAAGATGGCCATAGTCAATCACGCTGGCCAAGTGCGGATTGGTAGACTTCATACACCTTCGAGAACATTATAATTTTATGAATGGGCGTGCAGATTTAACGCAATTGATATTTAATTCACCTCACCGGCCGGGTGATCAACTTGGTTATTACTGCTTGATATGCTACTTTTTATCTCGGAAAATTAAGGAGTTCTAAAAAAACAAATAAAAAAAATCTATTTCAGAATGACTATTCCCAATATTATGTTTATTAAAACTAGTAAATATAATAAGTCTATTATTAAAATCCTAAAACCAATATTTTTATGTCCGTTGGTTTGTCTGTGAGGCCGGACTTCTGAACATTCTAAACGAATTTATCCTTGACAGAGGTCAAGGGAAACTAACTTACATTTAAAAAGCGGCATAGATGTTATTTTTGAAGTTAAGCATTTACTCGTAGTTTTTAATTTAGATTTTAATGTACTATCTTGTATGGAATTCTGATTAATTTTTAAAAATATATAAAGTTTTATAACATTTAAAACACGATGATAAACAAAGATAACAATACTGTACAGCCCTACGAGTAGTTAAAAATTATCAATTTATCTTTTGCGATCAGTATTCCGTAGAAGAGGATTACAGCGTTCGCTATTATTGCCTTCTAGGAAAGTGCTGCCAGGTAGTCGATCCGAGCTTATTGTTCAACAAATTGTTTGCAATATAATCATCCCCACACCCACCGCATAATAATGAACCCTAGATCATATAAATAAAGTAATATTTTCTATGAAGAGCTTATAAAAATAAGCTTTGGTCAATATTATTATCGATTCAATATGTCAAAATTGGCGTAACTCTTTCGATAATTTGGTATACCGTTACTCGTGAATGACTATGAAGTATGAGTAATTATAAAATTATGAATGGCTTCTCATGCGTGATTTACTTTCAAAAGTAAATATAGTTATTGGTGTATAGAGATCAGTAGATAGAAAAATAAATAAAAACTATCTGATTTAAGATGTTTATTGTTTCAAAAAGAATTTACAATTCACTTAGATGAAATGTACAGTGTTAAACACGTTTTTTGTACAGAAAAAAAGTGAGTGTATCCGGTGTTATATATATGTAAGTATAATGAATATTTATTTAGGAATTGCCTTGGACACTAGAATGTTTAATTGCTGGGTCCATTTTAAGACGTTTTTTTACGACGTGACTAATGAAGGAAATTCTTTTCCTAAGGGGTTTTAAATAGAGGATACAGTTTGCATGAAAATCCGCTATTTTTCGATCGTTATGTTTCCAAAAAGAAATATTTGTTTCATGATTTTTGATTCCACCTCTTCATTGAATAATATTATAATAATGATAATGACTAAAATACCACCCAAACGAAGCCGGGGTAGCTTAACTAGTTAATGTATAAAAGTATGTTTATTATTAGATTATTTGAAAATCATTATGAACAGAGTCAGCCGTGAGAACTGGGCCAAAAGCTACGAAATGGAAGAAGTCATTTGGTTCTAATAATTACCAAAGCGATTATCGTAACCATCCTGACGCGTGTTGACGTTACAGTTAAACTCACACCGCCCTCAATAAAAAGGGTAAAATGCTAGAGCTGCGATTGCCACATAGAGGGTTCTGAATCTATAGTACATCACCTAATTTCTCCTCAGTTTCGAGCACATTTTTCATTCAACAGGCATTACAAACGGCCAAATAAACTATTGAAATCAGCACCCTCATTATGATGCAGGTTTAAAAAGAAACCGGGCAAGTGCGAGTCGGACTCGCGCACGAAGGGTTCCGTACCATTATTAATAAATAATTACCTTTGTTAATGAACCGCAAGACTAACTTTGTTTGTAGAGGTTTATTGTTAATATCAAAAAAACTATGCTAGTTAGAGCATTGGCTATAGTTTTCCTGTAAAATATACGCAAATTCCTACTGACCATAATTATTTCAAATTTTTCGATTGGTAAACTCCGGAGATAAGGGGGGGGGGGGGGGGAACGGTATTTTTTTAGACATTTTCCCCGATAAATCAAAAACTATCATAACTAAAAATAATTAAAAATCTGTTTTAGAATGTACAAAGTAAACCCTTTCATATGATACCCCACACAGTACAGTTATCTCACTTTTAAATTTCAACCCCCCTTTTTAAATAAGAACAAAAATAATTTCCAATTTTTTTGATTCCAGTGTCTTTGGGCCACTAATATACACAACTATTCCAAATTTCATGTCGATAGCTTCGGTAGTTACTGAAATAATCGAGTGTGACGGACGGACAGACGGACAGACGGACAGACAGACGGAGAAAGTCGCACCATAAGGGTTCCATTTTACCATTTTGGTACGGAACCCTAAAAACATGAAGAGCTTAAATAATTTGAAGAGAGGTAATAAAAATGGAAATTGTATATTTGTTAGGGTCAGTGTGAAGCTGATTGAAGATACTCTTTTGCTTGCAAGAATAATAACTGTTATTTGTTTAAATTTCACTAAACACCTTCGCAGCTAAAAGTTAGATATAATATTATATATATGCCATCAAATATTATTATTTCAAAATGGGACCCTAACGGGGAAATGAAATAAATTAGGTAAAAAATAAACTAGTCATGCGAATCGGACATTAGGTCGGATTTTAAGTAATTTATATTATGAAGTTTTATATTATTATGGAGATAATTCCAACGTCGACGATAAATGCGTTTTGTAATCGATTAGTAATGTGTTGATATGAATCGGGATTGAGTGATTGATTGCATAATAATCGACACAATATAATCGATTATATATGACCATCAGTGCAGGGGCTGTAATTAATACTTAAAAGCCATTAGTGTTAAAGTAAAACCTGTAATTATTTACTTAAGAGCTGGTGTTAGATATTTCTACCCAATATACAGGCATACTTGTTAGTAGGTATCTATAGGTAGGTATCTTATATCACTAGCACGTCACGCCTCCATACGGTGATATTATAATGTACTAGCTGATTCCCGCGTGGATTAAAGTTTTTTAGTTCCCGCGGGAACTCTTTAAAGTAGCTTAATTGTTATTCCAGACTATGATCTACCTCTGTGGCAAATTTCATCCAGATCCGTTCAGCAGTTCTGGCTTGATTGAGTAACTGATATCCACCCATCCATCTCTCTGTTATTCCATCCATCCATCCAAATCCAAGAGTAGGTATAGATAAAGGTACAATAACTGCACAATAGCATCTACTTACCGACTAGAGTTTGTTTTTGGGTACCAAATTAATGTTCCAAAATAATTATAATTTAAAAAAAAACGACGATAGTCTATTTGTCGGGTTATGCCTATTACTTATTCTGGGAGACTGAGGTTCTAATTTTGCTTAAGACGAATCCGAGGAAACCTACACAAGCTTGTCTTTTATCCATAATCTCAAAGGGGTATGACGTTTGCCAATACACCCTTGGCGAGCGTGGTCGGCTTTGGCGCTTTTCATTCTGAGAAGTGCTCAGTAGTTGATGAAAGTTATTTTTGACGTAAGTAGGAGTATTTACCCACCAACTTACATGCGTCCATTATTCGAGCGCTCCTGAAACCACGGTCTTCCTCCTACCTCATCCTTCCCACTTCCTATTTGAGGACACCAGTTCAAAGGCATTTAAAAACAAGAAAACCGACAAAATATTTGGTAACAACTTATTATATCTACCTAGTACCTACCTAGCAGAGGTGAAAATAATATGATAAGTAGGTACTTCAATTTAATATAGGTACCTACCTTACTAGAAGAGGTGAAAATAATATAATACTTAATCAATTCGTCAACACAAAACAAATAAGAAGACTTTTAGAATTTTTCAATAGTACATTGATAACCAATTTGTAAATTCAAGTAGCGTCATTCAAAACGTCGTCGGAAGATGGACGATTATGCATAATCCTAACCAATCAATGTTTTAATCATATAACATGCACGCTTATTTAATTGTTAGTGTTGCGTGAGAAACGCGAACCACCAGTAGCGAGCTACTTTTAAGTCGCACGTATTACAAATTACCATAAAATAATGCTTTAAGAATATTGAAATTGGGAAGTTTCGGAGCTTATTGCGTTGTGATAAGGTTGAGCATAGGAAAATTTGTATTTAGCGGATGTAAATTAAATTTGCGAGTCTTAGCTAGAGTGGAAATGTGCAAGGAGCATTAATCACAACAGAATTAGCTTTGGCGATCCGCTTCCAAGTGTCCAAGAAGGATTTATTTCGGAACGGCGAGATTGGTATATTTAATGCTATAAAGGCAGCAAATAATGCAGATATAACACACTAGAGATTTAAGTTAGCTGTTATTTGTGATTTATGGGCAGATTATTTATATTGGTAGGACATACGTCGTATGTATATCTAGCTAAATAATATCACTGCTATAGAGTTCTTGACAAACTTCTCACTCAGTCCTCAATTGTTTTAGATTCGAACAAAACTGGTCAAAGACTACTGTAAAACAACGGTGAACCTGTGAAACAGACTATGAATACAGTGCTCGTACCTATAAATCTTTCAAAAAAGAAAATCATTTTTAATTTTGGTAAAAAAATTATGATCCCAAAGTAGAGATCCAAGGCTCCTTGACCAAACCGCCTTCGCGCTGCTGGGTATCGCATAAATACTACTTAACGCTCACGACACTCCAAATTCCAAATTTAAATTTAATAAAAAAATAAAAAAGTGGCCAGAATCAGGACGTAACTTTTAATAATTACCGTCCAACGCGGCGAGTAGCGTCACTAATGTGTGAATGAGATACCCTTTTCAAAATAATTTTGTTTTGATGCACGTTTTATAGATTTTGACGTAATTTATTCGTGAGCCCTGTTTAACGGACTATCCGGTATAAAATAAACATTTAGATTTACTTAATGTGAAGCCGACAATACTTGGTATTTTATTGCTTAATTTTTTTCATGGTTGTAGGTTGATTTAATGTTTAACTGCGGCTACAATGAGTTTTGATGCGATTCAAAATTAGATTGTATTGGCTTGTTTTATGAAACGCCACAGATACTTCAAGTAGTTTTGTTAATGTTCCGCTTTATGATTTCATCCAATTTGTCGCCCAAGAAACGCAAATCCCAGCTGCACATTACATCCATGGTAAGTATGTTATTCTTTATTGCATACCAAAAACACATAAGAAAAACTTAAATACATAGTATGTACAATAAGGTAGTCTTATGTAGCGATCTCTTTATCGCCAATCAGCATAAGCTTGAGCTTTTATACTTTTGGATCAGGGAAAACCAAGGGTGGTCTTTTTGACCGAGCCAAGCGAAGGTCTTTGCTAGGAGCTTGGATGAAACATCGAATTTGTATGTAAAGTAAAAGTAAAATATACGTTATTGTAAGTACACCATGCAAAAAAAAATACAACAGAAATAATAATCTAATGCAGGACATTGCACAACAGGCGGCCTTATCGCTTAAATAGCGATCTCTTCCAGGCAACCTTAGGGCAAAGGACACATTGAAATAGAAAGCGGATAGATTGCATGCATTTTTTTCGTCCTAGTATGGTTCAGATTTTTTCGTCCTAGTATGGTTCAGATTTTTTCGTCCTAGTATGGTTCAGATTTTTTTTACATCATCTACTAAAATCATCTTTTTTAATTTTATTTTTAAAATATGATGCCCTCGCCTTCAACCGCGTGGATTTAGGTTTTCCAAATTCTTCTTTGGGATTTTCCGGGATAAAAGTAGCCTATGCCCGTTCCTGGGATCTCTGTACCAAATTTCATCAAAATCGGATAAACAGATAAAACAGGTCGTGAAAATAACATACAGCGGGACAGCGAGACACAGTTTCATATTTACGATAGTAGGGATTCTGTCATCAACATGTAATTTTTTTAGATTGGTTTCGAACAAGTTAAATAACACTGTTTTAGAACTTAGAGGTTTTGAAGAATATTCGATGTGCATGCGCGAGTCGTAAAAGCAAATCAAAAATACGCAAATACGCATTTACAATCACGCGTTTTACGGCGCAGTAGGCTTTAGGTGAACACCTCAATAAAGTCCTTGATCGTACAAACATGCGCTGTCACCCACGGAAGAGAAAACGACGAGACACCGTCGAACTACGTCGAACGCATGAAATATGATAAATGTGAGCATCGAACCTATGCCATTGATCTCAGAAGTAACAGAACTAGATGTGGCCAAAAATAAAAGATATTAAGTATAACTTTTGCATCATTAAACAGCTTTGCATAGGCACACATTGTAGGTATGACAATAGACTGATCTGAGTGAATTACACGATAATACTAAAAATATTGAAAACAATAAAAAATTGAATTTGTAATGTAAATTTGTCAATTATCTTTGACTCTGGACTTTGAATACGTTGTACCTACTTAGTTATAAGTTGCATAAAGATATCTACGATTTTCGATTTTCTTCAGTCACTTAGTTAGCCGCGACGGTGTGTTGTAGCTGAAAAAAGATGAATGCCCCTTAGTATTAGTTAAAGCTGCTTCAAACATTGTTATAAAATATAATCTCAATTGTTATGATTGTTTCAATTTATGGTAGGTATACTCTCTGCGGATTTTGGCCAATAGCGAAAGAGTGTTACTTGTTAGATCATTGTGACAATCATTGTTACATTGTAGCTATCATTTCACCGTAATACAGCCTTTGAGTACGTTGCAGAATGCAGATCACTCATGAGCTACCTTAAAAGAAAAACACCTACTTTCTCACCTACCATCAGAACACACGATATTTTTACTGGAAGGCTATCGCAGTTTTAAAAGAAGTATGCCTTATCCAGTACCAATAATTCGAGAAAGTGCCAATCAACCGCGTGCCCAATGCAGTCTGACGGCGAGGTTACCTTGCCGATTCCTTAATTGCTTGACGTTTTGGTGTCACACTCTACGCTCGCTACAAGCAAGCTACTAAACGAGAAGCCGTGTAGTCTTAAATTTACCAAACTGTGACGGCGAATCATATGTGAAATTCCGCTACGTTACCTAATGCAACTTAAACATGATTCATAGCTTTTCATCAGCACAGATCAGGGACATTGATAAATAAATAATAATTTTATATCACAAAATTTACAAAAGTTATACTTAGGTCTATAATAACAATGTATGGTCGGCCTCTGACCCTGTGGTTTAGGCTGAAGGGCGATGAAACTAAGGCTGATGAATGTGAATTGGGCCGACTCATTGAAGTAATTAATCCATACCCCTTATGAATGGAATTGTATTGATTTAATGAAATGCTTTTCCTCGCTTTAATCTTAAACTGCTCCACAACAGTATCATCGCATACTTCATCTTAGAAGAAAATTTCTGTTAAACAATACTAACTATTACTTACGTTGGTTACCTAATAGTTTATGCTATAAATGCATAGACCCACCTCATCGAGTAGAGATAACTGTTTAATACTAGACTAGATGATGCCCGCGACTTCATGCGCAAAGATTTAGGGTTTTAAAATTCCGTGGGAACTCTGATTTTTTGCAATAATAAGGTCCATTCGTTTCCGGGATCCTTGCTATAGCTGCCCCCTGATTGTGTACGGAAATCGTTTGTCAAAAAATTCTTCGACCTGTTTAAGGAGTTCATAGATGCCTGCATGTCAAAAAGCATGTAGGTATGAACTCCATAAACAGATCGAGTAATACTACTCTTTATACTATACTATATACTACAGTATATACTACTTTTAAACTGTCAAATGATTACGATTTGCTTAGACAATTGGGCTTCTATACGGAACGAACGAGAAAAGGTACCAGACAGAGAGACAGACAAACAGACGAACACACAGACAGAGCAACATTATAATATGAATGTATGAATAGTATGAATGTTCAAAGTAAGTATACTTATGGTACAAATGCATCGCACGCCTAATCAAGTGTCAATAGTTCACCAGCATGCCAATCATCCGGCACAAGCAGTCAAACAGTGAAGTTAACTTGCCGATTCCTTAATTGCCTGACGTTTTGGTGTCGAATTCCATGCTGGTTTACATCGTTACATGGTAGTTTTATTACCAACCTGTGCATACGAAATGGTATTGTTTCAGCTATCTACTAACACTAGGAATTTCTTCTTCGAATCCATAACAACCTTTCTATATTTTGTTTCTTACGTAGCGTAGGTACGCTGTTATGTTCAACCAATGTTATGTTTTTCAATCTTAATGTTACAGTAATATTTAAGTTAAGTTTTTAATTGCCATCGAAAAAGGACACAGTTTCTCCCATATTTCTGGACCGATTTCCATGCTTTTTTCCATGCACACTCAAAATAAGTTGTTTACGTATTATAAATTAAAGAATAATTTAATATACAACCTTATGTTTTAACGAAACAGTAATGTAATTTAGCACGTTCAGAATTTACAATACTTTTTGTACCATCAAATCTTTTCCAGAATTTCGTGCTTGCTAGCTTAAACAAATTAACAACCTCTTAGTACCTTAGCGCATCTTCAAGCCATTGACCTTCCTTTCAAGAGCAGAGTCAAGACTAATCGTTCGCACATAAGCACATTAAAATTTGTCATGTACGACATCTAAATGGCCGACCATAAATATTATTTTAAAGGCTTAAATCTAGAACGCGTATGCAATGTCAACGTACTTTCTAGTGAACATAAATTACTAGCTAGAGTCGGACGATCGCTCTGACAGCCTGCGAACACACTCGTGGAAGTAGCCTCTCGAGTTGTAGAAACAAAACACTGTGAAGTTAATTTTTCTACTTACCTTACTTATGCATAAAGTTTAATAGGACACTAGAAATATGTGGCGGTGGCGTCAAGGTAGCCAGCGAGTAGAGCAACTGGAAGCTTCTGGAAGCAAGCGGCACAAGATCGTGGTCTATACTCTGTGGTTTTCCGTACAGGAGACTTTCGTCCAGCAGGAGCTTCGTCTATATCAGTTGAGACGAAGATGACACTGAATTTGTTGGGGAACGCACCTTTGCAGCTAAACCTTTAAATAATAATTTAATACGATATCGTGATCATATAGAAAGTCCTTATTTTAATCTCTACCATCTGCAGCAGGAATTTGTGTTTAATTTTTTTTCTCAAGCTCTTAAAGTAGGAAAATGATGGTGAAGTCTTATTTGGATCCTAAACTTTTAACTACTCCTCCTAAGTTTCTTTAAGTAGCTCCATCAAATCCAAACAGATACTCGTAGCACAAGATCGAAAGGCATTGGCCGCCAAACTTCAATTTGAAGATAACGGTTGCCACCATAATATGATGAATCTTTTAATACAGAAGAAACTATTACTTAAAAACAAACTTAAAATTAACCAGTATGTGAACAGGGCTTAATTTACAAGTTTGACGTGTGCAGTGATTGGCGGGCGACACACTTGCGATCTCCCGTTAGCACAGCCTCCTCGGGCCCTACCATCGTCGCCAGATTAGATTAGATAAACTCGAATTATTCGACGATTAGATTAGGCACGAGCCATTCGTAAAGCATTTTTTGCAATAGATGTTTTTTGTGAGTCATGTAAAAAGCGATATCGTTTCAAAGAAGTACCTAATGATTATTTCGTGCTGCCATTAATTTCGCGAAAGATTAAAAAATGTTTTAGATAAAATACGCAATTGTTTACTGAATAACTAAGGGTAATTAAACGTTAATTAAACCCGAGTCAATTGTGTTTGCAAATATTGTATTACTAGCTGATGCCTGCGACTTCGTTCGCGTGGTTTAAGTTTTTTGTTATTCCCCCGGGAACTCCTTAATTTTCCGAGATAAAAAGTAGCCTATGTCAGTCTCCAGGTCCTCAACTATACCCATGTCAAAAATCACGTCGATCCGTTGCTACGTTGCGGCGTGATTGAAGGACAAACCAACAAATCAATAAACCAACAAACCAATAAACATGATAATAAGTATGATTTGTGAATGTGAATTAACCATTTATTCGTGCAAGTTCCAAATGAAGTGTATAGTAGAATACTAGAAAGTAAATAGGAAAGCCCGTAGTAGCGGCTACACTCCACGGCTGCATTGTCATTCGAGTGACACTCACAAATGTTTGTCACTTAACAAAAAGAGGGCTGAATTATCGACTTCACTTATAATGCTTTATATTTCTTGGTAAGTATTTAGTTGGTAAGTTGCAATTGACTCATATTATGATCGTGTTTTAAATCTTTATCTAAAAATCTTCAGGAAATATTTAAATTTTTTATTACTTAATAGGTACAGTTCGCGCGCGAGTTGAATGCAGAGTGAATGTATGTGTCACCATACATTTACTCTGCATTCAACTCGCGCGTGAACTATAGGTAAACAATATTAAGTGCACTGTAGGTCTTGTGTTTAGGTTTGTTATCATCAAGTTCAAAAATGAAAGTGCAATTTGATTGTGCCATACAAATATAATTAATGTACAATAATGATGAGGGGAATCCCAATTCTGTGCAAATCATTGTGCGTACTATTTATTATTCTTAGATAGATGTAGTGACGTTTCATTTTCCATTTTATCGTTCTGCATCAAGTGCAAAAATGATGATAAAAAATTGTAAAATCCCGATTCAAAAATTGCAATACAAAACAATATTTTGTTTTGATTTGCATCCGAGATCCACTGACACTGTTCAGTTCAATAATTTCAGCGGTATGATATTCATAATTTATACGAAATAAAAAACTCAGACGGTAAAAAATGAAAATTTGTTATTATACAAACCTTGCGGCTTAGTTTTTGTAGAATAAAAACCTAATTGATTCGCGGAAGCTTATTGTTTGTTTGTATTATACAATATAGGCAGCAGAGTGGAAAACCAGCGGTGGAAGATCGCGATGTCTTTGTTTCCACCTGAATCTATAAATACCTAGGCTATTTAGAGATTGTGAGGGTGGAAAACAGTTCAGTTCGATTTGAGAATTGGTAGTAACAGGTACTTATATAAATACATATAAGTATAAGTAGGCGTAAACAATAAACTCTTTTTGAGGTTAGAATTTTTAGGTGGAATTCCGCACAAGAATAGCTTGTTAAAATACTTACTTCCATATCGATATTATAAATGCGAAAGGTGTCTGTCTGTCTGCTACGCTTTCACGGTCCATCTTTCCAGTCGATTTTGATGGGTATAGAGATGAGAGATAAGTTGTATCCGGGGGATGGATAGGCTACTTTGTATCCCGGAAAGTTTAGGAGGTCGCGGGCAATATCAAATAAGATTTTACATTGTACTCATAATAGAAAAGCTTATTTAAAACGTCCAGCTCAAAGAAGTGGTACTATAAACTTGAGATTAAGAAAGGATTTTAAGATATTCCAACGGGATTACATGACGAAATCAATGTAGAGTTAATAGAAATAAAACAAGCATGGAGCACACTTCTTAACGTTCATTGACAGTTCACCGTGTCCTTCGCGTCTTCAAACTTTCTTGAGCCAGTCACGGCGCGTGCTCGAACCACTTTTTGCTGGGTGCCGGCGCGGGCCTGGTATTGAAATAATTGCTTTTTCAACGCTACGCCGTGCAAATGACATTCGAGATGGAGGTCGTTTTTTCCATGTAGAAGGAAAATTGCCGTTTACGAAATGTTTGGTTTTAACTTAGTAAATAACTTCGTATTTTAAGAGCCTGTCAAAATTCACAAATGTTTTGTTTGTATTGTGGCTTGTATTGTGTTTTGTATGTATGTAAAATGTTTAACAGTACCTATAGTATTCGGTGTCGTAGGCAGGCATGAAGACGTAAATATAACTTGCTAAAACTAAAACGTCGTGAGGAAACCTGCATGCCTCATGCCTGCCTGATAGTCTTCCATACTGTGCAATGCTCTCAAAAGTGTGACAGGTCTGTCTTTCTGATAAGAAGGAACGAAATCTTCATTCTTGGAAGGTGAAATTAAAACCATCTCCAATGGTTTTGTTTTTAACCGACTTCCCAAAGGAGGAGGTTCTGAATTCGATTGTATGTCTTTTTTGTATATATGTTACGCGATCGTTCCGCCAATTTTGGATCAATTTTGATGATTACTTTTTTGTTTTTGGTAGTACATACTTCATAGGAGGTCTCATAAAAATTTTATCGATGATTGAGCGCTTTTTGAGCAATTCAACAAAAACCAAATATATAGCAAGATAATGTTTTTTATTTTTTAGTTTAAGTTACTACTACCTATTACTTATTCTGTGGTTTAAGTTGGTACTTATAGGTACAGTTTTGAAGGCGGTTTTTGTTTTAGATGAAAGCGAATAATTATTAATTTGACCTTTTGAATTACTTGTATGAAATTAGAATGCAATAGAGCTACCATATATTATAGACTTTACTTAAGGAACGCTAAAATAACTGTACGTCTCAAAGTAGGAACATGAAAACAATTAGGGGCCTTGTAACGTACGTTGATACAGTCATATAGATAGACTATTACTTCTTCCGATAATTCGTGAAAACAGTAAAACAGTTAGCGATATCCAAGTTAATGAGATCTGGCCGTCGGTGGCTTGGTGTTAAAATTTTAAATTGTTGTGTGAACTTTCACAGTCATCGGCCATCGCCTCGCCCCGGCTACATAACTAACGATTCGGGCTAAAAACGACAGGCGAGACTTTTTGCTTTTTTTCTGTTCCATCGCCCACGGCTCCACTGATGTGAAACTTCTTTTTTATCTATTTATATTAATGATATTACTGTAAGGTATCTACAGGTATATGTCTACATACAAGAGCTGAGTCCGTCTATATGTACACTGAATATATTCATTATGAAGTATAAAGTAAAGGTCTTAGGCATAACTCAAATTACAATAAATAATAATATTAAAGTTCCAGAATTAAAAAAAAATTAAAGTGCTATTGGTAGAGCGTGGTTACTATTTACAGAATAGCCTTCGAGATACAAGGTATGTAGGTAGGTATGTAAATATTATAATAAATTAGTAAAGGTATGAAAAATCATGATTTTTAGTGAATTGCCAAGACTTTAATGAATCCCTTCCTAAAAGCCTGGGTAATTCATTTAATAGGATAGTAAATATCCGGCCATTTTGATGTGCTATACAAGCTTAATGACTACTGAATATAATACCTACCATAAGATAGTGTATGGCATAAATATGTTGATGTGATGGCAATCGCTTATTTCATACCAAATTTAGTTCATCAACTATAAAATCAAATTTTCCAGGCAATGTCGCGGGTATGCTAGTAATAAAGTGTTTTGTGCGTTGGCACGTGCTTTTGCTTTTCTAATCGATATATCTGATGTTCTTTATAGCCTTTACTTTGACGTTGTATCGATAATAGTTTATTGTGAGTTGGGAAACCATTTGTGTTTATTTTATTTTAATTTAAGACACTTGGTTGTAAGTAAATCATAGATAGAATGAATAATATGAAAAGGTGCAATAATTATGACATAGAATAATATATCATTTAAAACCTAAACCGTCGTTTACGATTATTATAGTTAAAAATATCAAAATCAGTTGTCTTGTCTTCAGACACGTAAAAATTTAAAAAAAAACCCATAGGTACTCATTGAAGTAACTGCAGGATACAAAATTTCTAATCGATAAGAGCTGTTGAAGTCGCTCATTATTCAATCATCGTCTTTCGTAGAAAGAAGCTGATGAACTTCAAACGGCCGAACAAAAAAACCGGCCAAGTGCGAGTCGGACTCGCGCACCGAGGGTTCCGTACAAATCGGTAGTAACTTTAAAATATTTTTATTATATAATGTAACTAAACATTTATGATTTTCGCAATTTTTCCTTTATCTGTGCTATAAGACGTTGCTTCGTACAAAATTTCAAAAGATTCTGAGTTCACGGGAAGTACCCTGTAGGTTTTGATTCCCTTGCGAGTGTCGAAAATTTGCAGCATAAACGGTATCTTTTGATTGTGTTGGCTTAGAAGTTTAATTTTTTCACAGCTCCAAGGGTGATAAAAAGCGTGAAATGCGTTCCTGAGAAAAAGGGTCTTGACACACAGACGGACGGACAAGAAAGTGATCCTATAAGGGTTCTGGTTTTTCCTTTTGAGGTACGGAACCCTAAAAACAAAACAAATCGGTTCTTCTGTTTTGCAGCTTACCAGAGAGATACACGGATACACACGTTAAACTAATAACACCCCTCTGTTTGCGTCGGGGGTTAAAAAAAGATAAACAAACACTAAACACAATAATGTCGTCCAATCTAGTTCTAGTAGATATCAGATATTATTTACATGCTTAGACCCTATTCAAGTACCTACACTTGCACTTGCATTAGCAATACGTTAGTATGAGGTGTTCGGTGTTATCTAAAATCATCAGCCTCGCAATATTGACGTACAATTTTCCACACAACTGCTTTAATAAGATGATATTATGCAGATCACCTTGAGTCTTGTCTTTTTGTAGTTGTTGAGTTACGAGCCGTAACAGTTAAAAAAAATTGGTCCCAACGTACAAACGGTGCCGAACTCGACAGTAAAAAAATATTTTTCAATTACTTATTTAACGGTAACTATTGCTTACTTTTGAGGCATGACCTAGTTGCGACAGCGCATATCAATCGCTTGCACTGGTTAAGCAACAGTGACCTAAGTTGGTGATTGGAAATTTTTCATTTTTTTTTGTTTAAGTTTACGTTGACAAAGTTATGCCCATCACCCGTTGCAGCGATAGGGAAATTCCTTTGTCAGTTTAGTTCTTAGATGAGTAACTTAAGGAAACAGGTCTAACGTCTTACTAATTGTATCTGCAGGGCGACCGCGTATCTTTTGCATCAATCATTGATGCATCGCAATCACCTCTGATTGGTTAACACTCTTCCACTATTGGACGAAAAACATTGACGCAGCAAGAATACCATAAATTTAGCCAATCGGAGGTGATTGTGATGTATCAATGATTGATGCAGAAGTTACGCGGTCGCCCTGCTGGTTATATTACCAGGCTATTCTGAAGTGGCCTCGTACAAGCACCACCCTACTGCTAGCACGTGTAACTCTTTTACCTTTGGATTTCCGCATTAATATTACTGACATAAACTATGCTTCATATCATCTGGGCCATTGCAGTTTTTTGCTGACATCTGGTGGTTTTAAAAACACTGGTCATGGTCATCGTCTTTATCTATCTTTATCTTTATCATGTAGATTGTAGAGGTAGGGATCTACAATACAAGACCTACTTGTATCAAGCAGCTGCTGCCCTAACAAGACGTTGTGTAGTCTATCCAGCTCTGCCATGAACTTGAACTGCAAAGGTAGAAAAATGTTACAAAGTAAAACTTTTCAAAATTCAAAATTCAAAATTCAAATTATTTTTATTCAAATAGACTTTTACAAGTACTTTTGAATCGTCGAGTGAATCTACCACTGGTTCGGAATGCCATTCCTACCGAGAAGAACCATCAAGAAACTCGGTGGTTGCTCTTTTGAAAAAAAAAATAATTTACAATTTTATAAATTTATACATATGTAACCGCTGTCCTTAGCATTGCTGGAGCGAATCAAATCCATGCTCCTTTGTCATTTACGTAATCTTCAACAGTATAATAAGCTTTTTTCAGGAGCATACTTTTAATGGACTTCTTAAACTTGTGTAAAGGCAAGTCTAAGATAGGTTGTGGAATTTTGTTATAAAATAGAATGCTCATTCCCACGAACGACCTTCGGACCTTCTTGAGGCGGAGCGATGGAGTCACGAGCTTATGGCGGCCTCTAGTTTGCCTATCATGCAGATCGCATATTTTTTTGTAATTGTGAATGTGCTGTTTTACGAAGATTAGATTACTATAAATATATTGCGAGGCTACTGTAAGAATACCTATTTCCTTAAATTTCTCTCTAAGGGATTCGCGCGGTTTTAAATTATAAATTGCACGTATTGCCCTTTTTTGTAATACAAAAATTTTTTGAATATCTGCCGCTTTACCCCATAGTAAGATTCCGTAAGACATAATACTATGAAAGTAAGCAAAATACACAATTTTTGCAGTTTCAACGTCAGTAAACTGTCGAATCTTTCTGACAGCGTAAGCAGCAGAGCTGAGTTTGCCAGCCAGAGTTGATATATTGAAGCTTTGAATCTAAGGTCACCCCCAGGAACACAGTGGTCTCTTCTATTTTTAAAATATCATTATTTACAGTTAAATTTATGTTTCCTGTGGACTTGGTATTCGGCAATGCGAATTCAATGCACTTGGTTTTCTTTGCGTTCAAAAGTAAGTTGTTTACTGTAAACCAGTTAGTGACTTGAGAAATTGCACTATTTACGTCTTCATAATTGTCCTTGTTTCTATCCACTTTAAAAATCAAGGACGTGTCATCAGCAAACAGCACAATATCGCAAGTATTTTGGACGTTATATGGTAAATCATTTATATACACCAAGAACATGAAGGGACCCAGAATAGAGCCTTGAGGAACACCCATTTGTGAGGCTGATCCGGACGACTTCACATCGTTGACACATACCGTTTGAATGCGATCACTGAGATATGATGCAATGAGGCCAAGTGCAGTGTCTTTGATTCCATAATGGTTCAACTTAACTAAAAGCGTCTCATGCTCAACGCAATCGAATGCCTTAGATAAATCACAGAAAATACCAATAGCATTTTGTGATTTCTCCCACGCATCGAATATATGCTTTAGCAGCATAGCTCCCGCATCGGTTGTTGATCGGCCTTTAGTAAAACCGTACTGCTCTAAGTGAAGTAGTTTATTTGAGTTAAAGTGCAGAAGCAGAACTAAAATCCATATAGGTACATACTTTAATATTATAAATGCCAAAGTGAGTCTGTCAGTTGATAAGAGACTAGCTAATGACCACTTCCGCGTGGATCGAGTTTTTATGGTTCCCGCAGGAACTCTTTAATTTTCCGGGATAAAAAGTAGCCTATGTGCACTATTCCAGACCATAATCTATCTCTGTGCCAAATTTCAGCCAGATCCGTTCAGCCGTTGGGGCGTGATTGAGTAACAAACATCCATACATCCATCCAAACTTTCGCATTTATAATATTAGTAAGGATCTGCTCACTGAGCTGATTTTGACGACATTTAGCACACAGATAGCTTGCATCCCGGAAACAAAAGTACGTTCTCCCGAGTCTTTAAAAAAGCCCGAATACACGCTAAGACGTGGGCAACATTTGATGTCCTTTGCTAAATCGATCCAGATATGGCGACTAGGCCTACTCTTGAAACAGCACTGTAGTGAGACTCGAACATTAGTTTTACTTGCTCGGGTTTTCCAAATAACACATTTGGTGTCCGTCGCACTTCGTCTTAGATTTACCACGTCGAATTGGCGAGACAGTCCTTCGAGACAAAGACACGGATTATTTGTCACGGGCCGTAAATATTTTGGACAGAGTTTTATGGGCCCCGTAGTTTTATGAGGCTTTCGCGCTTATTGTCTCCCATCGACGATTGGGCATGCCTACCCGTACACGTTTTTAAGAAATAAGTGCCCAGTACATCTGCTAATGGCTGTAAGAAATATTTTTCGAAGTTATTTTTTTTTATGATTCCTTTGTTTCTAATTCTCGCTACCTGACAATTTGAAATGTGTTTCTGATGAAAATGTTACATTTACGGTCGGATGATAAATTAACTTGTTTGTTTTTTGGTTTACCCTTTTCTTAGTAACTAATTACTTCTTACCTATTCAGGTAAAATTATTATTAGAAAGAGATTATTTTCACTAAAAATGCATAATATATTCGACAACGAAGTGGCGAAGCTTATCTGCTGCAATCACACACTAAATTCATAAAGCAATAATTTTATAAATTAACTTAAGAAATGCATGATTACAGATTTATTAGGTTTCTCTAATAATAAAAATTTAGTAAGGTTATAAAATTTTACATTCAAATACTGGCCTTGTACTCGTACTTTGAAATAACGAAAACTCTAATGAAATCAGTTCATTAGTTTTTCTGTGTTGGCTGAACAAACAGACAGAGCTCATTTGGGTGATAAAAAAATCCTTCAATCATGAACAAAGTTGCAGTATTGTGCTATTCACTTCGGTAAGGTCATTTAGGAGCCAAAACATTTTGCTTGTGCATGAATTAGTGTTTAGGTCACCAGTATTTTTCATAATAACAATATTATATAATAGCTGTTGCCCGCGTCTAGTCGTCCGCGTGAAATAAGTTTTTAAATTCCCACGGGAACTCCCTAATTTTTTGGGTTAATATATAATATATAGCCTATGACACTCACAAATAATGTGGCTTTCTATTGGTACCAGAATTTTCAAAATCGGTTCAGTAGATTACCCCCTACAACGTCATAAACTCACAAACTTTACCTCTTTATAATATAAGTATAAATAATATTCAATCACTGCATTCCGAACACAAGCAGGTTTCAACATTTACCTAAGTTTAATAATGTTGGATCCTAAAATTTTCAGGTTCTTCTGTTACTGCGTGGTGTAAATTCAATTTCAGTCTCGGAATTCAGAATGCCCGTTAAAATAAATCTGACAGATCAATATTCAAAAAATTCTGCATTTGTCCTGGATAATAGTTGGGAAAATAATTATATGCAATTCAATACGTTTTGGTTTCATAATATGAATTAAGAATGCGATTTCGTGTCTGAGGTCGGCCTAAGTGTCACCCAGTCACCTTAGTAGACCAGATCTCCAGATCTGTCAGTCACATCAGATGATCAGGCCGACTCCCAGTGAACCCGTTTGTTTGAGCGTATTGGAAACCGGCCGGTTGTGGCCAGCGCGCAGTGTGAGGCGACCTCGAGGCTGCGGTAACCTCGCGGTTTGTGGAGCGTGACGGCGACGTGTTGGCACCCACACTGTGACGTCACAGCCTTTCGGCCCCGCGCACCCATTTCTGAGCTGGCTTTAGACATAGTTCTGGAATAGAGTCTACCTAATTCTGAAGAGACAAAAGCCTCCTTAGAATCAAAGTTGTGATTACCACATTGCCACAATCACAGTTGTGGTTGGGTGAATTATTATAGCATTGATGATAATGATCGTATTTTTGCTGCAATTGTTCATTTTAGCTAAAAGCTATAAAGGTCTGCCAATTAGAGGTTAAGATGGTCACATTTTACTGTACAACTATCTAACAAGTTAGGGATCCAGAATATATTACGGTATATTGATAACTAATATTGCGCTAAGTAGGTACCTACAGAATAAAGACCCTGTTTGCTATGTGCATAATCCAATAATTACAAAAATCGCGATTATTTCTTTTGGCTGAAACGTTTAATCATAACGTAAATTATCAAAGATAATTGCGATGATTTTAGTGAATCAATGAATTTACATAGACAGACATAGACTACTATTTATTCCGGAAAATTATACATTTCCCGCGGGAATTAAAAAATGTAAAACTACGTGGACGAAGTAGCAGGCATATTTTATTAATTTGAAAAAAAAAAAATTAATAGTCCCTTGTTGCTAATGGATAAGTTGATTTAAATATTACCGAAAACATTTTATTTATTTTATTTACTAGCTTATGGTACCAGCTAATGCCGCTATTGTCGGTGAACGAGCGTTAATCAACCGTTGAAATCATTCGTTAAAACATGATCGGAATATAATATCCCCGTAGAAAAGTTCGAGTATTTAAATTAATTAGAAGCCAAGAGGCGCGTGCAAAAATATCTCGACTCCCGCATCATTATGGTATTAAAGTTAAACAGGTGTGAAATTAAGCTCATTTTTTGTGCACCCAATAGATTGTGCAGTGTTCCGTCCCGAAGCACGCCACCAATCGTAATACCTGTCCATTACAGATGTACAAATCATCTAAACACCCCGTTTAAAACTATATAATTTAGCACTAAACCGAATGATTTGGGAATTTCGTCTCGTTATAAATTTTCACTTTTGTTTTTTCGCCCTAACAATTACGGGTGGTTTTATTCCGACAAAGAGTTTTTTCATAATTCGGGCAGCTGATTGATGGGCATTTATTTTTGGGATTGATACCAACCCGCTTCCGAGTTAACAAGAAGAGCTTAACAGTTGCATAATCTTTTATTATTTCTTTTGCAATTGTTAAACCTACTTACTAGGTAAATTAGTAAAATTGCTTACAAATAAATCTAATTTGTTTTCCGCGTCAGATAGACTTTCGCTTGACCACAATCAAGCTCATTGAACGTGATTATGTAAACTAAGATGGAACGTGTTTTAAAGTCTTTTCACTCTTGTCTTCAAGGTACTCAGTGGGATACTCTACTCATTTTGTGGGCATGTATTAGAGTAATTGAGGCTTAGGAAATACCTATTCATGCTTGGCGATACTTAAAATTTAGGACAATAGGACCTGATCACTTTGAACCTTACATCTTTCCTGTTTTACTCGACAATATAGAATAATTACCAGTATTACTCACCAGACCTTAGAACTTCTGAGGTCTGGTGAGGTAAAAAGTATATTCTAAATTGAAATTATTCGTAGACGATCTGGTACCTCAAGTAAGTAGACAAAAAACTTAGTAATTTGAGTTGAAATGTATTACGTGCCAAGCGAAAAAAAAGACGAAGAAAAAAAGTGATAGTGAAATAACTCGTAGTACCAAATTCGGTGCTAATTTGATTTTTCAATTATATATGTGCTCGAATTGAACCATGTATTTAGTGCCAGTTGCACAGCACAGGTTGCGTATCTTAAGTAGGCATGTTTTTCTTAAAAAAAGGTACGCAGCGATTATCAACGGAACAAATTAAGACCAACATTGTTGGAAGCTTTTGTAACCATCTCACAGTGTTGCCACTTTAAAGTGCAACCAAAACGAATTTACGCTGTTTGCTTACCATTTGACCCGACTTCTCCTATACCCACTAACCTATTGCGATAAGAAACGGTTCAACTTCTCCCACAATTAAATTTCAACCTTCTGCACAATAAAAACTAAGTTCAAAATTCTATAACAATTTATGTTCCTCTCTTAGACGTAATGACGTGTAGTTGGTATCAACTGTTTATTTACTGCAGCCTTTTCAATTCATCGTGATGTATATTTCCATTGTTGATAGGCAAATATCTATTTTATTGGTAATACATTTTGGTGTAGTTTTCAATGAACTTTCCTATACAGTTATGTTACCCGGTGTGTTTTCGCTGCAGATTGTGACGAGCCGAAGAGCCTTCAATGCTTCAGCCTGACCGTTAGCTAGACCGTTCAGTAAATTAATTTTTTAATAAGTATGCTTCGCTTCTCCGTAGATGGCGCTGTGTTCCTTTAAAGTTTAAATACCTTAAACGACATTGAGGACAATTCTGTATAAAAAAATCTTTAAACAAACCTAAAATGATAGCTTTTTTTTCTTTTTTGAAAAAAAAAAACCCGGCTGAGTTTGTTGTGGGCTCTTCTCAGACCAGGGCGCGTTTGGAACCCTCGTAGCTTTAGTTTTAAGACACCGTAACAGATTATCACCATCATATTTTTATGTAACTGGACGTCAATAAGTGTAGATTACCTACCTAAATTGAATAAATATGTGTGACTTATGTTCTGTACCTTTCCGCAGGGAATATTATGAAAGGGTTAGCAATATTTTTAACCGAATTCCAAAAAAGGAGGAGGTTCTCAATTCGGCGAGTATCTTTTTAATTCTGTCATTTTAGTTTAGTTTAGAGATTGTGTACCACAGAATCAGCCCCAGACTACACTTCTAAAACAATGTTATTAGATAGTTTAATTATAGTGGTCTTAGCGTAGTAATGTGAAAAGGCTTGAGAAAGATAGCCTTTTTTAGTGTAAACAAAAAACAGTTGCGGTTATATTATTGTTTTATCGGAGGCTTAGAGCCAGCGCCCATATACGGACTGGGCATTATTCCCGCGACCAATACAAATGTAACTTAATATCATGTCAATAAAATTCAAATTTCAATGCCTACAAAGTATACCGCTAGCACGGTAATATTATTAAGTGTATTTGTACCTACGATGATCATCGTTGAAATTTAAAATTTGCGCGTGAAAATCCCGTGATGTGTCGTGCCATCTATAGGCACAGGCCCTTAATCAACAGAAGAAACCTAGCAATCATGGGATCTGTCATCATCAGCTATGTGTTATGGTTATGAGGTACCTACTATCAATAAATTTTACTTAAGTAAATGCTCTTAATATTTAGGTACCTAACTACCTACTTACTTGAACATTTTTCTCCTTTTAATGTTTTCTTATCTTTCTTGACTGCAATCATAGAACGCAATGGTGACATCCAGGTTGAAGCGCTCTTGCCTAGAAGATGCCCAGGTTTTTGATTCATCTTTGTTATTTTTACACTGGCAACATTGTTTTAGCTGACTTTATAAGTGTGTAGTTCAAAAAATATTGATTTATCATAGTGCCCTAGTCAACGCAAGGCGCCGGCGCGTCTGTCGTTGGAGGGCCCTTCACATATAAATTGAACAAATACTCATACAGTTCGTCAGATGGACGACGAACTTTTAAGGCTTGGACAGAAACGACGCGAGATGGTGACGCGGCTCCAATAAGGTATAAGGTAAGGTGGGTATAAGTGATATCATACGAGACAAGCAGATTGTTAAAGCCTTTACTTCAAATCTTACGCATTCAGTATGATTTTGTGCCGTTCTGTTATTGCCTCGCTGTCGCCGCGCTTCATCTATTCCCAGACCTTAAGGTTCAGGTTGCGTTTCCTGCACATTCTGTTGTAAAAACGCACTTCTGGTATAAATGATGTTATTTGTAAAAAAAACATCTTATCATACTTAATCGTAATACGTGGTTAACTGCCTGGTCGAGATCTCGATTGAAAGCAGTGGCGTGCGCTGTATATATCACTAGATGATGGCCGCGATTTCGTCCGCGTGGATTAAGTTTTTTGATTCCCGCGGGAACTCCTTGATTTTCCCGGACAAAAGGTAGCCTATTTCCTAGGATACAACCTATCCCTATACCAAATTTCATCAAAATTGGTTGAACGGTTGGGCCGTGAAAGCAGACAGACAGACAGACAGACAGATAGACAGACAGACACACTTTCACATATTTTATAATATTATGTTCATAATTATACAAACATAGGCAGCCAATGTATCGGATGAGATTTCACTACAATGTCCAAGTAGAAGTAGACACCTACTAACAACTTCATGGTCCATAAAACTTGTAGTTTAGTAAATAAATAAATTTATATTGAACTAGCGGACGCCCGCGACTTCGTTCGCGTGGCTTCAGTTTTTTAATTCCCACAGGCACTCCGGATGAAAAAAATATGTCACTCTCCAGGTCCTCATCTCTACCCATGCAAAAAAATCACGTCAAACTGTTGCTCTGTTGCGGCGTGATTGAAGGACAAACTCTCTATTTAACGTCTTTGAGGATAAAATTTCAAAAACTGTGAAACACGTATTTCTTTATTTTAAACCAGAAGCCCAAATACCAACTTTCATGGCTATAACTTCTGACAAATGAAGGACTTTTATACAAAATTTCAACCCCTATTTTACCCCTTTAGGGGTAAAATTTTGAAAAACTGTGACACACTTATTTCTTTATTTTTTACCGAAAACCAAAATACCGTGTTTCGTTGATATAAATTGAAAAATATCTTTAGAAAAGAAGGCCTTTCATACCAACTTTCATCCCTGTCACTCCTTTAGGGGTCGAATTTTTAAAAACTGTGAAACACGTATTTCTTCATTTTTAACTCGCAGCTCATATACCAAGTTTCATGGCTATTACTTGTAAAATGACGGACTTTCATACAAACTTTCAACCCCTATTTTACCCCTTTGAGGGTAGAATTTCGAAAAACCCTTTCTTAATGGATACCTAGTCTTCACAAAGAACACACTCTCCAAATTTCAAGTCTCTAACCCTCTAGCGGTTTAGGCTGTGCGTTGATATATAAGTCACTCAGTCAGTCAGGACTTTGAATTTTATATAATCTAATATATAAAATTCTTGTGTCACAGTTTTAGTGTTTATACTCCTCCGAAACGGCTTGACCGATTTTGATGAAATTTCATATGTATATTCAGTAGGGCTGAGAATCGGCTACTATCTATTTTTCATACCTCCACGCGGACGGAGTCGCGGGCATCAGCTAGTATAATATAGATGTAGATAATTTGATCGAAAATACCTCGTTTATTGAAATAATAATAATAACCAAAATGTTTTTCAATATAAATTTTAATATAAAATTCCAATAAGTATAAATTAGTTGCCGAACAAGACTTATAAACTTTTATAAATGTATGTGATTTGTTGCTTAAACACACCAAAATTAAACTTATAAAAGCCTGTTAAAACGGAACACAAAAAATAATTGGGAATCAAGATGGAGGCAGATAAGGTAATCCGTGTCGAGTTTATTTGTTTTTAATTATTCGGTGGCGAGTCCGCCCCTGGCTAATGACTCTATCGCGCGATTTATTAGTGCCCTCCGGCCCTCTTTTTTTTATTTGTTATGTTAGTTTGATTAACGAAATTCCTTATTTGTAACTTTGACGTGGTAATTCATTACACTCTATTTAAAAACATACCTGCGAAGTATAATTCCTTAACTATGAATTTTAGCACGTCTCTGCTTTTTCTGATAAAGTTCTTGTAGTTCACGAGCGCGCGTGAACTTTACATGTGGTGATTCACATGCGCAAGTGTGTGTGCCTCTCCGAGCGGTCAATCGTACCTATGTGCGCAATCGCTTATACGCACACATATACACGTATGTATACAAATGTATACAGATAGGACTTTAACACAACCATGAGCCACGCGCACTCGTGAATTGCAGGAACTACAGATAAAGTACATTTTCTTAACTTCCGCATTATTTGTATGTGGAGGGAGCATACAAATGACATTTCTCTCCAACGCGGACGTTTCAAAATAAACCAAAACACTGAAATACAATAATTTATCACTGAAATATTCCGGATGTACCTATCATTGTATTAATGACTCCGAATTCCGAGCTAGATTCTTTTTTGTCTCCACAAATAAGTACACATAATGCAACGATTGCGTGCGACAACATGGCCGTAGTAAATCGAAAACGTTACGGAACGAAATGACCTTTTAAAAAATGTTTTTCCCGTCGAAAAACTTTGTCGTGATTTTTCCGGCAGCTCTATAAGTGAGCCCTGCCTACCTACTTACCTACTGTTAATTATTTCTATTAAGAGATGGGTTTTGTTTTATTAACAAATTGATTATCTTGCGACGTAACTTCGACTGTAAATTAGACGTATAAGTTAATTTTAAGTAGATGTTTAAGCTAGAATAATATTAATTATTAGCCCATAGGCTAGATGGTAGTTGACAATAAAGTTGCCATTACATTGTATTGGAACTTTATAGTAAGAAAAAAAAAACTTGCGACGTACAGCTCCATATGCGACGTGCCTACCCTACCACAGCTGGTAAAAGCCCAAACAGATTGCTTTTGAGATTTCAGTTTTGGACAAAAAATACTAAAAGCCATTTTTTTACTCATTGGGTAATATTATGTAGGTGCATGTGGGTAACAATTTGATTTAACGGAGTCTCCAAATTGAAATAAATTGACAATGTCTTGCTCAGGAGTGCTACCTTTATTTATCCGCAGGGAATACTTATTATGAAAAGGATACCGAGCATTACATTAAGTGATTGACTAACTTTATGAAAAGTGTTTTTGATCTCGTAGTATCCAAAGTTACGGAAATACAATGAAGTTTTATCTTATATAATACATATTTTGTTTTGATAGTCGGTGAGTACTTTTTCTCAAAAGTCAGGGTTAGCAAACAGACAAATTAAAAATAACTTCTTTAAAATAAAGTTTTACGTGTTGGCAACAGCTTTAAATAAAATTCCACAAAGTTTGTTAATAAGATTATTACGAAACGAAATGTAACTTCTTATAAGTACTTTAACTGTTTCATTATGAAAAAAACTTTGTTAAGTAAGTTTACAATTTCTGTAATTGTTAAACCTGTTTTGACAAGTATTTTCCTATATAGGTACCTTTTTACTAATGTTTGTTTCTTCAAATTAGGCACACACAAGTATACACATAATATTATGTATAGCGAAATGGTAACGTGTTCGAACTAACGAGTTAGAGCATTATATCCATACTAATATTTTAAATGCGAAAAGTATCTGTCAGTCCGTCCGTCGGTCGTATGTCTAACTACAATAGAAATCAACGTTACTGCAAGAATTAGTCTATTGGCAGCGAAACTTGCTAGGTCTGCTATTTTAGAGATTTTTATGAATTACTGGCTGATGCCCGCGACTCCGTTCGCGTGGACGTATGAAAAATAGATAGTAGCCGATTCTCAGACCTACTGAATATGCATATTAAAATAACTAATTAAATGACGATTGATCAGTTATCGACCGGAGATGAAAAATGATTAAATTACTAAAATAAAAAATAAGGGTTGATCGTAGAAGGGTGAAAATTTAGGATTGTATGTATTTTTGTATGTTGTATCATAAAAAAATAAAAAATAAAAATTTAGGGGTGGACTTACCCTTAACATTTAGGGGGATGAAAAATAGATGTTGGCCGATTCTCAGACCTACTCAATATGCTCACAAAATTTCATGAGAATCGGTCAAGCCGTTTCGGAGGAGTATGGGAACGAAAATTGTGACACGAGAATTTTATATATAAGATTTAACCGTATAAACTATTTTAGTGTCCCTATTGTGAATCCCTGCCTACGTTTTGGTAAGACAACGTCGATTATGTGTTGGCGTAATTCTAATGATGGTTCTATAATAATGATTGCTATTGGTATGTATAAGACTGGTAGACTGTATAATTTATTAATTATTTATGAATTGTATTTTATGATAATTTGCAAACCATACGATTGGTAGATTGTGGCTTGATACTGTGACACTATTGTAAGAACTTTTTATGTAATAATCCAAAATCAGAAAATAAATGATTATGATTATAATATACTTAACTTAGAACCTTTACACTTTACACTATAACTTATAGTGTAAATTATATTATCCTAATAGTCTATAAGGATAATATAATTTGCCAGTGGAATTTTACACCGGTAAAACAAATTTGTACCTAGGAGTAGAAAGTAGGAGCCAATAGCTTGGTGATTATTTGCTTCGAGTGAATTGATGGTACCTAAAATTCTTAACATAGTAGAAAAAAATCCTAAAATACCAGGATAATGAAATCACCATATTATGGGATTATTGTTTCTATGAAACGTTATCGTAAATAGATATCGCCTAGTAATACATTATCTGTGATACTACAGTGCTTGCCATTACTTATCTCTAGATAAATTGTGACCTCAGAATTTTTACAATGAGTTATGATGCATACCTACTTCCCTATACTGCGCACAATAACTCAAAAATAAAATATACTTAGGTAAGAACTAATTAACATGTACGAAAAAATCCGACGCTATGAATGTGACGTACTCGTAGGATGTTATATGAAGTATGTGAAATAGTTATTTCATTTTCAGTCATTTTGCTTATTTCATATAGGACATAAGGACATACGGCTACGTCATGTTTTCATTTTCGTTTTCCCTTAAAAAATTGTAGTCTCCCAGACGTATCGGAATCTATATCTTTTATTTTTTTATTTGATTATTGGTTTATGAGTCGATAAGAAAAAGGAAAAGCAAAAATTACTATTTTACATATCACATTTACATTTCCAATTCATTTGAGACTCAAAAACCTAAAATCCCTAAGTTTTTCTTAAACTCCCGATTCTCAGTAAATATACCAGGGACGTACCAGGATGATAAAAATAGACACGAGAAAATCCTGAACGGATGAATTCTCTAATAAATTGTTCGGCACCAAAAAAGGCATAAGTATATAAATTTTAATTTCAGCCGTCTTTGACCTTAAATTTTGTCTAAAAGAGTAATATCTACTTACATAAAATAATTTCAAATTAAGGAAAGATTTTTTGTAACTTAGAAGATTCTTTACCCTTTAATTATTTTTATTACATCCTTTTATTACCCTTTAATAATTTTTACACACATTTTGCTAGATTAAATCATCCTAAAGTCCATAACAGTGTCTAGAAGTCTTGATTATGATACAATTTATCAGACTAAATTGTGTATAGTATTTTTAGCATTCAATTATATATGAGCCCGTATTTTATTTTTAATACGTAGACCAGAATAAATTGGTCATCAGTACGCACCTCTACCTTCTAGCTGATACCTGCGGGTTTGTATGCTTTACAGTTCATTCATTTATGTGTAGGTAATATAGATCAAGAAAATTAATATTTTTGGTATTCAGTTTGTTTTACCTTACTCTGAACCCTTCTTTTTCTGAGAGGAGATGAGATACCCGTGCTCAATAGTGAGTTGTTATGAAGATCATGGTGTTTCTCCGTATCACCATAATCTTCATTGGAAATAATATATGTAGAACTATTCAAAAGTTTCATACCTTCTAGCACGATTGTGAGTGGCACCGCTGATAGAAAACAAAGCCTACAACAGTTAGATAAACAGTGAACACTTTCAGCGGTGCGTTTACGACCGGTTCCGTGCTTAATTGTTTTATAATTCCGCCCCGAACCCTTTGCCGTAATAAAACTTTCCCAAAAACATTTTATTGCCTTTTTTCAACCGACTACCGCCCCGTTTGCTCTCAGTTATTGTTACTGAGCACATGAATAGAATAACCGCAAGTAACCCTGTTTGTTTATATAGACTGTTATTATTTAGTTGAGTTGTGTTATAGTTAACTGATGTTAGCTTAATAATCGTACCTACCTATACCCAACCTGTAGAAAAAATCTACATTGCTAAATTGATTCAACCAACGCAGTTATACTAAGAAATATATTTTATTAATACATAATAATCAGTTTGTATATTAGTTATTACATCGAAATACATATTAAGTTATTATTTAAGAGAAATATTCTTTGTTTATATTTTTAATACTATGCGGTGGAAAATTTAAAATATTACATTTAATAAAATCATAATAGGTGTGAAATAGCTATTTATGCAACTGTATCGTAATGAGGGTCATTTTAATTCGAGTGCTGTTTTTTGATACGAGGCTTGCCGAGTATCAAAATAGGATAGTACGAGAATTAAAATGACTAATTACGTACAGTTGCATACAAGATTTTATCTACGACAAGGACGTCTTTATAATTTTTTACTTTATAAATTCATAAAAAAGTCAAATCAATCAAGTGCCAGAACCCAGAGCCGCTAAGCTATAGGTATCCTATTTATGAAGATAACCATATCGATACAGCTACGACTCATAACGATACAGCTCCCATACAACGAACTGTATCGTTATGAGAAGCAAACACGAAAGAGGGTTCAATTCGATATAGTTGTTAAATTCGAAATTGGAACTTTTCGATGCTGGAGTAGATAAAATATGTTATATTAGTAGGTATTTTCAGAAATTCATAGTAATATTTAGGTACCTACTTTCCTTACCTGAGTTTCATGTTTGATTAGCACCAAAATTACCAACTACTTTATCTACCCGATTAGTAAATTATTTTATATGTAACTAGTTATCGATTTTTCTAAATATATTGTAAGTATATAAATATTTGCATGTGAAATACTAATAGAGATACTAGGTACTACCCCGTTTTACCGAGAAAAAAGCTACAGCCTTGTAGAAGTATTGCGCCGAGGCTGAGGCGGGGCAAAAAATATAAATGGAATTTAGCTTTGCGCTTGACCTTCTCGGAATCGTTAGCTGCCGTAACGGTACTCTCTGCGTCCTCCAGGTACCCACACTTACGAATTACCGCCTGACCGTTTAGTTTTGAGAGAAAATGTGCTTACAGTCGTTGGAATGTGGACAAATTTTTATACCCCAAATGTCTATGGAGAAGTTTCATGATGTTGTGAATATCATATTTAACACAACGGAAGTAAAATATAGATTAAAACTAATAAATCAACTTTTTTTTTTAAATCCATCAATAAATGACTGAGAAATGACGATTTAAAAGTTTAATTATTTAATGTACACCGATTGCTGTATCTTACTCGAGCATGAATTTAACTAAACTAAATTTTGTGAGTTAGTTTTAATACCTAGCCGAGATTTAATACTTCAAAATTACCTTCACACACAAATTAAGTGCTTTTAATTGAATTAAGTCACGTTAAATCCATTTATTTCTTTTATTTGGCTTTATAAAGTCGGTTGATAGGGAACTATGACGTCGCGTCTCATGTCTTGCAAGCGCAACTTCAAAGTTCCATAACTTTTTCATTTGTTGATATATTTTAATGATTCTTTCATATTTTTGTTTTATTTTGTCTTAATTTTCATAATAAATTAAAAAAAAGTGGTAAACTTCTCCATTTGCATAGTTAGGTACTATTAACGATTTCAGGCTACGGGTCGATTGCACCATTGAAGTTCATGTTTAGGCACTTGCGTTAATTTTCACCTCTAAAATTCTTGCAACGTGGTACAAGTCAGTATCTATTCGTACATCCATAATTAAGATTATACAGAAGAGCCCTGCCTTTTGCAACACAGTGGCTTTTTATGTAGTAGGTAAAATTTAACGTTAACCACGACCATCGATAGTAAAATCAACCCAGAGAAGCTGCAGCCTCCATAAACTATTTTTACAGAGGGCTGGTGCTGGTAAATAATATAGTGTATGTCGTTCATCAGTTTTCTCATAGATAAATAGCTGTCAAATTAGATGCATTTGACCTTGTTAAATGGTTCTCAAGATCGCATTGAGTAGGTAGCCTAGGGTGCTACTACCTGTGACGTAGGTTCCAAAAATACTTGTATAATTTTAAACGCTTGAAATACGGAGACAAAGCTCGTCATGTGAATATGTACCTAAGTATGATTATTTTTGGAACGTCGCGTCGCACATCCCACATGTAGCCACCCACTTTTTGCCGGCGTCAACGAATCACTTCTTAAACCCCCTAATGACAAATGGGACCATATATTGACACCCATAAGACAAAAAGAGCCGACGCTAGGGGCGGTCTCGTGTCAATATTTTAAACAAACAACGCTGTGTGGGAAGTTTTTCACCGTGTCTGGTACAAAAATACTTTACAGGAATGTCTGTCGGATAAAATCCAAAGTGGTTTATTTTTAGGCTCCCCAGGTATATCATCTCGGGAGGTGGGTAGGTCAATAATTTTACTATCAACGAGGGAATGAGGTCTCACTGTTTTTTCAACCGACTTCAAAAAAAGGAGGAGGTTCTCAATTCGACTTTTTTTTTTTTTATGTTTGTTACCTCAGAACTTTTGACTGGATGGACCGATTTGGATGATTCTTTTTGGTCCCATATAAATTTTATCGAAATCGGTCGAGCGGTTTTTAAAATATCAACAGTAAAATAAGTCCTTTGTATAGCGTGTGCTTGTTGTTGTAAAGTTGGCGCGGGGGTTTGAAGTCGGTTGTTTAAAAAGATTTTTTTATATTATTAAGTGTTCGTCGCATTGTAAGTAATATTGGGTAAATACAAAGATGAAACAGATATGAAACTAAAGTTAAATAACAACCAAGATTATAAATTTCATTCGACATCTTTTGACGTCATTTCATTTGACGATCAATCTGGCATTAAAGCACAATCCTCAGAATTAAAAGCATTTTAAAATATACTTTTTATCAAACTATAGTCCACACAATACTATTCCTACACTACTTATACTAGGTATAGATAGTAAAACTTAGGTACTTATTAATTGAAATAGTTTAATATGTAACGTCAATTAGAAGATTACTGATTTTTACTGATGAGTAGTATTCGGTTTGATTAATAAAGATATTATTTAGGTATCAGGTAAGTATATAATATTTAAATGCAGACTAGTTTTTTTTACTGTCTGGTATATTTATATATTTTTTCTTTCTTTGTTTCTATCGTTCTATGTACTTTATTAGCTAAGTGTGTTTTGTCTTTGTTATAATATTTTTTTAATAAAATTAAATAAATAAATTAAAATAAATTTTAGCCTTTCGTTTTATTCTTAGTATCTAAGTTGGTGTTGAGTGATCGTCGTTTAAAAACAGATAATGACAAATGAGACCAAATATTGACAGAGATAGAAAAACAAAAGGGCCCAAACGCCAGGGGCGGTCCGGTGTCAAGCTCAAAAACAAACACCGATGTTTGAGAAAGGAATTACGTGACAAGTTTACTTGTTTGCGCCCATGTTGGTTTGTACGGAGCTCGGAATTGGATTGCAATAAAAAATTACGAAATCTGTAGCGGATATGCGGTTTTAGAGGAGCAGATGTAGGCTTTTGCCGATGCCGCGCTTTGTAACGTGATAATATTAAGGTATGTAATATCTATGGAGGTGCGTACGGCCTCAAGGCTTGTTTCGGTTCTTTATTAAGGTTTATAATTATTTTTCATATTACTGATAATTTCACCTACAGATTAGAAATAATTGGTTTATAACAAAATATTATTTAATTTTTTTAAGGCTCCGCACCAAATCGGTAAAAGTAGATTCCATAATAATCCCATATGGTGTGACTACGTCAAACCTTCCATCTGTCACACTTGTATTTTCATGATCTACCTACTAATTCTATCGAATTGAAATTTCTAGTAAGTACTAAACTAGGTAGTTATTAGGTACTTGCGGCTCCGTTTGCGTGGCATGACAAAAGGAGTCCAAATGGAAAGGACTTGTTTATATTGCATGGCCTGTGTAGTACAGTTTCTGGACAGACTAATATTGTAGTATGTATTGACATAGATCAACCTTGGATGGATAAGAAGTCATTATTCGATCTAGGCGACAACAAAGGTTTTTGATCATCCACCTGCCTATCTGCTAAAAATAACCTATTTGAAAAAGTAATTAGTAAAAATTTGTATCAACACGTTACCCACATTAATTAAGGTAGACATTTATTCTTACCTAAAAATATATTTTTGTCCGGAAAAAACCATATTGCGTATACCTACCGTACCAGTTAATGAGATTCGGAAGTTAGATAGGCAGATGTTAATCTGTCTATTAAAACAGTCAGTCCGTAAAATTTTTAGATGGCTCAGAGAAAACCTACACCCACCATCATCATCATTTCAACCCATTGTCAGCTCGCTACTGAGCATGAGTCTCCTCTCAGAATGAGAATGATTTGGCCATATTCCACCACACTGGCCAAGTCCAAAACCTTAAAAATTAAATAATTAAAATAAATCGGAATAAAATATTAAATAATTTTATATAACCACCCGAAATGATTCAAACGGATATACAAGTAGGTAGGTAACTTATAGCTTTAAGAAGGATTGTGCTGTGAATTTAAACTACGGCCGTTCAGAGAATGCGTTCCTGACACGTCGCGATTGAATTGACGACTTTGTAATGGCGTTGCAGTTACGATAAAAATATTATTGCTGGTTGTTTACCGTTTTAACAATTGATGAGCATTAAAACAACATTATTATATCAATAATCAATTAATGTTATAATTTTGTGCCAAACTGAGTGTCAAATAACTTGGTAAACAATATTTTATTATTAGGTGTCAGGAACGCATTCTCTGAACGGCCGAACTTTAGAGATTTGCGTAATCATATCTCAATAGCCACAAAATTTGCGTATATTCCTTAAAAAATAAACTATCAGTGAGACGAAGTCCAAAATAAAATTAATGACTAACGTAACTCCGGATGTAAGGGCGGCCGCACACTTCGCACCCCACCGTCACGGTCTCGGCCGCCTCGAACGGGAATCGAACCCAGGGGTGCCAATCACGGTTCCCACGAGTAGGTACCTTCCATTGTCTCTCACGGTCTGGCTGTGATTATTGCGGTCGCTTGTATACGCACGTCACCTTGGTATATTATCTTGAGAAATTGCAAAATGACAAAATTTTTGTATTTCCATCGTAAACATTTGACGCAAGTCTCTGGTCTCAATAAAACTAGTGTCAAAGACGACAACTTTATTTAAACCTTTGGCAAAGGTCAACTTGCAGCAGTGGAAGCCGAAATTGAATTTTTGAATGTTTGAATTTCGGAATTTTACTGCTGTTGCGGTGATAGTCCAATGGCTTAAACATCCGATCTTGTTGGGGTTGAGGGTTCAATCCCCGGGCACGCGCCTTCAACTTTTCGAAGATATGTGCATTTTAAGAAATTAAATATCACTTGCTTTAAACTTGGCAAAGAAAAATATCGAGAGGAAACCAGTATGCCCGAGAGTTATTCACAATGTTCTCAAAGGTGTGTGAAGTATGCCAATCTTCAATTTGCCAGTGTGGTGAAATATGGTCAAACTCTTCTCCTTCCGAGAGGAGACTCATGCTCAGTAGTGATCCAGCAATGGTTTGATAAGATGAAGAAAATGTAGATTTGTCATTATCTACTGCTATCTAACGGTTTTTCTTAGCTATGCGATAGACTAAAAGAACTAGCTTGAATATCTCCTATCCAGCCAGGGAGATGAATCGTGATTCACTGTTACATAGAATAGAAAAAAAATGCTTTTTAGTCCTGTGCAAAGTATGAACTGTACAAAATAAGGCGATGCAAGATGCTGCATAAGGATGCAAAATATTATGGAGCTATGATATACGTGTGTATCAGTTATTAATTTATTGAGCTATGTAAATATATTGATGACAAAACTCATAAAATTACTTGAAAATCAGAGAGACCCGGCTATAAAAAAGCTGATGATAGGAAGTAGATCAAAACTCTTATGAGTGGAACTGAAAAGTGCCTGTGAAAATAGATAAACTTAAAAACGCGCTTCTTGTATGGAAGTTTGTATAAAATATATAGATTTTTTTAAATATATGGGCTAGCGCTTGGCTGCAATTAAACTTGCTTGCAAGCATACATACCTACGTACTTGTGACATCATTAAATTTCAACACACTTCTTTTTCTTTAATCTATAGTTTATAATGATTATCCAACTTATAACTAACATAAGATGTGAATTTTAGGTATTTTAGAAGACCCTCTATTTAACAATCAGTAACTGATTGGACTAACATTTGCATAGATTGCATGAAAAAGCGTAGAAATGACTAGAGAATACTTATCCTAAAGTCTGGCTATTAAGACCCCTTACCAAAAGTTAAAAATACAATTTTATCAACAACAAAAAAACCAAAGGCATTGATGGAAATTATAACAAAAATTTTACTGCCAAATAAATGTAAAAAGCTTCGTGAACTAACTCACATCTACATTTTGTTAGTTGGATATATTATTGTAATTTATATTTTGGGCTGAATAATTTAAAAAGTCGGAAGTTACTAGAAGAAGAAAAACGAATTGAGTGAGGTCAAATTTGTTTTCAGTTAGGGATTTAAACTTCAGACATAAATCGGAGGCTTTTCACGAGAAACACAAAATTGTAAATAGCTCCCTAGTATGATTTAAATTAATTAAAGAAATCTTAACACAATCACTTCATAACTCACAACACCCCATAAAGTGCGAGTGAAAGTAGTGTTTAAATTAATGCGGCTTAATCATCAGGGCGTTCCCGGATTGCGTCTCCCGGGGGACGAAAAAGTGCCCGAATCTATCAACTATTCCCCAGGACTTGATTAAATTCTCACCCCTTGCGTGTTGACAGTAATTGATTGAAATGCGTATTCCTCGACGCGATTGACTTACTTGTTTTAAGGGAATTTGATTTGCAAATTCCCTTTGTTATGCGATTTTTATAGGTGATATTGACGTAGCTAGCAGCGTTTTTAACAAAAAGTTTTATCTTATGGTAAGTATCTCAATTTTATAGGTACAAGAAACTAAGCCTGAACTGAGTAAGGTTGTACTTATGTAAATTATGTTTGTTAGTGCCTGTTCCCGAAGAAGTACCTACTGAGCCGATTTTAATGTAGTTTCTGTTTTAAGAACGTATAACTTCTGAAAAGGTTCAAAGATATATTATTATGTATGTATGATAGGTATGCTTTATGGCTGTATGGCGATGCAATTGTAATATTTTTTAGGTTTTGCTATGTTACCATAATCTTTTTTTTTTTTTAATTTAGTAGATGAGTACGGATTTTTATTTCTTAACGACAAAACAATATGTAACTATTTTCTTTATTAGTCATGCTGGGCAAAGTAAATAGACAACTGACTAGTAAAATATAAAAATATGTATTAATATACACTTTGTATTTAAGTAATACTGAATATTTTATATGGCCGATAATATTAAAATAAATGGACGTTTTTTTAGTTTTACTGTACTGTTCATATAGATATCTACCTACATAATGATACTTAAAAATCATATTTGTTTTGATGGCATATCTACATATTTGTGAAAAATTATTAGATGTAAGTTTGATGTTTTTCTCATAATAATTGTTAGCAACTATCGAATATATTAAACGGGCAATAAGAATAAAACTAACAAACTTAATCTACATAAGTACAACCTTACTCACTTCAGGCTTGGCTTGTTGTATGTATGTACTATAAAATAATTAGTATCGAATGTCTTGATATTGTTATTATGAATAAATACTGTGACCTAAAAAACGGATAATAAAATACATACCTATTCATATTATGATGTATCCTGTGTAACTAAAACACTAAATTATATTCATTTGAATTTTTTAAAGAAAATTCTTAATTTCACCTACCTACTTATTAGTCACCAAGAATTATTTTTCTTATCTTTTTTTTAAACGCTATTAAATTTCTACCTAAGCAAAACCAATTTACTAAATCGGAAATTCAAATTAAGTCTCATCAGAGCGCGTTGATATCTTTTGTATGGAGTCCGACTCCGTAGGCCCGTAGGCAAGGCAGTAGTACGCCTTTACACCTAAGATTATTTCAATTGAACCTTATTTTATTACATATAAATATGTCTTATTATTGCACCTTGGATAAGACAGAATTGGTTTTCCAGGTATTTTTAATTAAGGGTTTATTTTAGTGGGATTATGGAACAAAACAGCAAATACAGTTTTAACGCGTCGTTTATTGATAACTTCATTTTCTCTTCAATATACTTTGTGTCCACTGACTATATAACACTCACTGTACATTTTTGTATTACAATTTTTAAGTCTTTCGAGGCTTTCATAACTTTCGATCCCATATAACAAATATTTTGTACAATTCACGACGGGCGTACGAGTGTGGCGTCGTGGCACGTCTTATCGCTATCTACCTACTCTTTACCGACTAACTTCAACTTCGACCTAGCATTTAACACTATATTTACATATTGTTCAAAAATTTTTTGGTATTCAAATAACCTCGAGCACTCCGTCGTCTTTCATCCTTCCGCACATAACCTCTCGCCCGTTCGCACAGCACAACTATGAATATTTTAACTTAAAACTTGAAAAAATACATTAATCGTAATATAATACAGAATAATCATCAACAACATTAATTGAACGATCGGCCGTCGGGGGCGAGCCGCGTCAACGTCAACAGTTCGGAACACAAACGACGGCGGCTCGCGGGCCCGCGGGATTTTACAAAACAAATAAAGGACATACCTAGAAGTATGTACGCCGATAACGATCACTGTCCTAGGCGAACGAGTCGCAACAAAGTCACTGTGGGGACGCGGCGACCCGGCCAGCTCAGAGCGGCGGGATGTCGATGTCGCACGCGAAAGGCGATTCTCAGATGAGCGGCATGGCGCGTTCCCCGGCTGCCGCGTACCGCTGCTCGTCGGGCACGTGGTACATGTTGATGATGTGGCTGAGGTCCTGCTGCCCGTACTCGCGCTTCATCGCGAGCTGCTCGTGCTGGTGCTGCACGTGCCCGTGCACGCCGAACTCGCGCTTCAGCTGCGGCGGCTCGTGCGACACGTACTCGCGCTTCAGGCCGGGCGGCCCGGGCGACACGGGCTCCGACTTGGCGGACGAGCCGCTGGGCGAGTGCGACGCGCACGACGCGGGCAGCGCGTAGCCGCCCGGTGAGCCCGGGCCCAGCCCGTACGCGGAGGGTGAGGGTGGCTGCGGGAGGTACGGCGAGCCTTGTCCGCCGTAGTAGCCCCCGCCGTAGCCGCCCTGCTGCATTTGCGACACTTCGTAGCGAGGGTATCCGTACGCCTGCTGCTGGTACGCACTAGGGTCATGCATCATGTATCCGTTGGGCATGTACCCGTTTGGCGTCATCTGGTAAACGTCGCGAGGCTGCTGCGCCGTCGGCGCGGATGTTCTCTGTGCATCGCCTGCGCCCAACAGTGCTCCACCTCCGAGGGGATATTTTTCTTGTTTTTTTGCGAGCGTCTTCGTTTTCCTTCTCGGCCTGTATTTGTAATCCGGATGTTCCTTCATGTGAACGGCCCGAAGTCTCTTCGCTTCGTCGATGAACGGTCGCTTCTCAGATTCCGAGAGATCTTTCCACTGTGCACCCAGACGTTTAGATATTTCGGAGTTGTGCATCTTAGGGTTATCCGATGCCATTTTCCTGCGCTGCCCGCGCGACCACACCATAAAAGCGTTCATCGGACGCTTGACCCTTTCCGCGTTAGAGTTTTTGCTCGAATTGTTATTATTGTTGTTGGGGGGCTGGTGGTGCTGCTGCGGGGGCTGCGCGTGGTGCTGCGGCAGCGGCTGGTGCTGGTGGTGTTGCAGCGATTGGTGCTGCGAAAGCTGCTGTTGTTGCGGTAGCGACATCATGCCACCGAGCGCGCCCAGCGAACCGTAGCCGTGCTGCAGCGCGTGGTGCGGCGGCACCGTGGCGTGCAGACTGCCGCCCTTGAGATCCGACTCCATCGTCAACATGTCGTCTTCCTGCGGCGCGTACAGCTTGCCGATTCCTTCGTTCACCGTGCACAACGAGAGAGCTGTCGGTCGCTCACATGGACTCGCGACGGTGCGCGCGGAATACGTCTCGCAGTACCGTGCGGCGTGGAAGCTACGTGCGTTGTGAGGTGGCGGTCGGGCGGGCGGCGGCGCCTGGCGGCCCCCCCCCGCCCGCGCCCGGCCCCGCCCGTGCCCCGGCTCGCCAATGGCGGCGCGCCCCGGCCCCGCCCCGCCCGCGCACTCCCACCCGCCGAGTCCTGCATTTTTAATCGCGTGGCGAGCGGTGCGAGCGTACGCCTCGCGCCGCGCCGCCTCATGCAAATCACAATTTGTTTGCCGACGGTGGTTGCACCTTCTCGACCTTAGTTTATGTTGTAAACAACGTACGCTATCTAGCGCTTTTGTACGGCACTACTTGAAATTTCACTTAAAAAACCGTTCCGTGTCTCCGTTTACTTTTAATAATAAATTCTCGTTTACATTTTGGTGTCACCTGACATATTTTATGAGAACAATTCTGTATACATAACATAAAATAAGTTTATACAGCTTATAATGTTAATACGTCACCACTCACCTAGGCGTACACAGCTGGATTGACGTTGCACCAAGTTTGCTCAGCTGTGATCTAAGTTCAAGGCCTCCGCCACTAACAGCGAGATACCAACGAAAATATAATGTCTACATTTCAGATATAGGTAGTCATTGATGATCATTTACAATATGCCTTTGTTCCCATCCACAATGGAGTATTCAATTTAAGCACTCATTCATAGTTGCAGTATATAGGTAATGATATAGGTAGGTTAGGTGGTAGTTATATTACAAACAATAGATCCTACTATGACACAAGGTCAATTTTACTACTTTTTGAAATGAAAACAAAACTGTGCCTCTGTCTGTACCAGACATCCTTTTTGTACCACTACAAGTTAGCCCTGGATTGGCAGTTATAATTATATTTAACCCATACTTACTCCTTATCGGTTTCTACACGTTATCATACCGAAACGCTAAATCACTTGGTGGCACGTCTGATTGCTGGTTAGGTGGTAACTAACCTCGGCCAAAGTCTCCCACTAAGCCAGACCAGAAAAAAAACAGAAATTACAATTCCCTAATTGATCTTGCCGGCTATCGAGTACGAGACCTTCCACGTTAAGACAACATCCAGGAAAGTCGTCAAAATCATCCGGTTCCTATCCTACGCAAATTATCCTGCTCTACCCAAGTGCCTATCATCCTACCTAGATACATACCTACATATTTATTATCAGGCTTAAGTAACGGTACATAGGCTTTGAACAAAGATTAGATAAGAGAACCAGGTACCTATAGGCTCCGAAGAACTAATGCCGTAAATGAGTAGGTACCTAGGAGATTTAACAAAAAAATGTTGGAAAAAATGTACTGTTAAATTCCCGTAACCAATATCGATGTTTATGACGGCTCGTATATGCGGTAGGTATTTGTTTTTGAGAAGCTTAGATAGGTACTTTTTATAATTTTTTATTTATTTTTTCCTAACTCAATCCACGTTCTACTTAGTAGGTAGGTACCTACTATCATACAAGTATAAATTACAAATTTAAAACAACCTAAGAAAGAAGCTGATGACCTTCAGACGGATAAACAGATTTTCATGAAACATGTCTAGAACACTCGGGATAAAATAAAAATATTTGAACTTACATAATATAGGTATGTGACGCTTTTTGTGTCGGGACGTTTTTAAAATTTTTATTTTACTTTTATTTTGTCTTTTTTAAAGTAGGTATAATTGAAGTAATACGATACCAAATTTCGAATAGATAGGAAGGTAGTCAGATCCCCTCATCAACTATTAAAGAGCTGATGATCTTGAAACGGCTGAACAGATTTTCATGAAACATGGCTAAGAACACTCGGGATAAATTTATCTATGACACAAAACAAACTAAACGATAATCGGTCCATCCGTTTGGGCTCTACGATACCACAGACAGATACACAAACAGACACGTTAAACTTATAACACCCCTCTCATTTTGCGTCGGGGGTTAAAAATAGGTAAATGCTATAAATAGGTTTAATCTGTGCCCCTATGAAATTATAATAATAATTTTTCGGGCTGTGTAACCAATCTTGACAAAATACGGCACAGGATCCCAAAGATGCAGGTTCTGTTAATTTTTCAGCTATTTTTATAGCGAAAAAGGGAAGTGTACCCAACAGGTGAAGTTGGATTTTGAACTTAGGTGAAGGAAAAACAATTTTCCACCTGACGACCTGGTTAGGTAACGTGCTTGGTAGGTGAAGTTGTAGGGGAATAAAACAATTTAATTGTATATTACAAGAGTATTTTTTATTTAAAATTTTGTACAAAGGGCAAGTTCTGAAAACAAGTAGGTATTAAGTAAATTACAATACAAGCATAAATCAATCGTTCAAATAAATAAATACAATATGAAATTATGTAGAAAGCAGGTAAATTAAATATTTCTTTGGTATTCGTCCTATACAATCGTATTTTATTTTAATACTTAAGGCAATTTAAAAACATTTTTTTGCGTAAATTATAAATAAACACAGAACATTACGGAACAAGCACGACGATATTGTTAGATCAGATAGGTACATGTAAGTACCTACTTATTGTTAAATTGGAAAACTATCAAAATAAAAAATACATAGGCAATTACAGGTATAATTATTTATTTATTCTTTATTCAAACAACAATAGGTTTTTACTAATTTCATCATCACGTTCTGAAACTCCCGTGAGTTTATCTTGCACATTCCTCATAATACGACTATATAAAAATAACTTATGTTTTAGGACAATTAGAATCACATTCACTTAAAAATTTGATAGATTTATATACATGTGCATTAGAATCAAGAACATAAAATATTAATTTGTTGTGTCCTTAACAGAGCGTCGCAGTCGCTTAGGGACCAAGCTCTTTAAATAAAGATTTAAAAAAAAAACTTATACAAATCAATACCTTATAAATCACATTATCATTAATTATTTAAAATATTAAACTCATCCCATGTTGTATCATGTGACGAGTGATAGAAAATAAAATATTAAATAGCTAATTTTTCATTTTAAGTACATATTTAAGCTTTTGGTAGGGTCTGTATAGTTTTTCTTTAAAATTTCTAAACGTCGAATCATGTCCCCTGATAACGACTGATTCTCTACGGCATTAAAACAGCCTTTCCAGTTATAAATCAACCCAGGTTTAAATTAAGAGCAATGCAAAAAACGGGCAGATTTAAAAAATGAAAATCTCAACACCTCTGTACAAATGAAAACCACTAGTGACAACGCATCGAGTCATTCAATAATTGCTGGTGTTAAATAAAAACCGAGCATCAAACACTCTGGGCCTCCTAATTGGCGCGAGGTGTCACTAATGACAACCGCGAGTGGTGCGAGTGTCGCTGCAAATTAATAATTATTACGCCTGGCAACACTGAGGTGACGCGGCGCAATATGGCCGCCGAGTATTGTTGGCGGGAATCGTCAGTTTAATTTTCAATTATTAATTTGTTACGGCAGGTTTTTTGAGGTGAACATAAAATATTAAAATTGAAACTAACAAGCGGGAGTTGCATCGCTCGTTTTTATTCATTGCTTATAGGTTTCCTGAGTAATTAATATCTCTTGTGATTTTTACGTTGCAGGCACGCTAGCATTCCTTTTTTTATCAGGATGAGTTATGATGTTACTTATGTAAAATTATTGTCTGTTTATGAAAAACATGAAAGAATGGCGGATTTCGATGGAAATTTTCTTATTTTGTAATATAGTAAGTACTTTATGAACAGATATAATATTAGCCAACGCAATCTCCATTAGTAGGTAGGTAGTTGTTTTAATATAAAAGGAGAACTTACTGACATTATATCAACGTACCTACCTACAGCAATGTATCTTGAATGTAATGTATGTAGGTTTTCTTTATGAAGTAGTCTTCCTGCCTCCACAAAAAAAAACTAGTTACTTACTAAACATTTTAAATTAAATCTAAACTACGAAATACATTAAAATATAAACTAAAAATTTATGATTTTAAATTTATATACACCAAAAAAGCGCCAATTTCCGAAAATTCTGCTCTAGCGAAGCAGGTTGTGGTCGGCTAGTTCATCCATATGTACCTACCTAGTCCTACAAGCTATAGGTATATATTCGGGTAAAGGAGCAATGTAACATAATTTGCACCGTACGTCTCAAAACGGAATCGGAGGCGATGTATGATAATGAAAGGCCAATATTGGGCTCAGGACTGGACACAAACAAGACCGCACACGTAAGAGCTATCATATCTCCTTGAGGGGGTGGTACTCTCCCTTGTCAGGCGTCTTATGCCTACACATAGGAATGTACAGAGCTGTTAAATATAATCTCAATATATTGGATTCAAAATTGACAGGAGATTAGCAAGTTATTGAAGGAGCTTGAGTATCTTATACAATTTACGAATTTTCTTAAGCCATTAAATATGTAAAAATAGTATGCAAACTTCATTGAAAGACGTTACGAGATTAAAAAAATATTTTTCAGAACTATATTGACTGTTTTACCTATACCTTTATTAAATAAAGTAAGGCGAAATTGTCATTAAAAATATCTTCCCTTTTAATCTAGATTTGTGGCCAAACTTAACTTAGGAGGTATGCTCCCATTAATTGGTGTAAAATTTTATTTAGATTACAGAAATAATAAATACATTGGTAAACATAGCAAACATGTCTAAAAATTTGCTTACACGGTACCTACTACTTATACTTATTAAATTTACACAAAAAATTGTTATAACTTATAATTAAGATCTCATACTAACAAGAGAATATTTTGACGAGTGATAAAAATGCAAAAAAACATAGTAGGTACCTAAACAATCGAAAAGTTAAAATTTTTGAAAAAGCTGAATTAATAAAATTTAAATACAAAATAAATAAATTTTAACAGTAACTTTTTTTAGTGATCGGGTTGCATCAAAAATACTTAAGCAATACATAAGAAATAATATTATCGATTTCGCTTTCTGAGTAGATGGTAGGTATACATAATATTATCTAGTCGGAAATTTTATGTCCTATTTCATTAATTAGATCCGTCGCGTTGGTCTCAACTCAAGGCTCGACGAGAAACGTTGTCTACGAGAAATCTAGTTACGATTCAGCATTTTATTCTCATGAAAAAAAAGTAAAAAAATGTTTTTGCAATCTTCATTTTAATACTCTGTCCGTCACACTTGAATAGGCCTGCTGCCTACAAACATTATCTGTGTCCAAGGGGGTGTGGGCTACCCATAGGGGGATGAGAGAGGGGGCCCTTCCGGCCGCTGTCTCCGACTCATCAGGCCTATCTTGGAAGGCCGCAAATTAAATAGTAACGTACGATGGACTGTCCAGGTTCTGCGTTCATACATACATACATATTAATAATGTTTATCTTGTATGTACCTATATGTCACCGTAAAATGGTAAAAACCGATTATAATCTAACTAGCGATATTGTAAACTATCGAAAGATTACAATTTAACGTGTTATTTTTCATTAGATTGTAATATGTTAGGTATATTAACCCGATAAAACCTGATTATTTATGTCGAACCCTAACCTAACCTACAAAAAAAGAGACAAGAAAACGTAAATACAATGAATATTTCAAAAATTGACACTCAGAACATTGAACGGTTCACAATCTGTCGACAGTTTACAATCTACCGAAATAAAAAGCGTTAGATTGCAATCTGACGGTTTTCACAATCTTACGGTGACATATAGCTACATTAGTTATAATTTTTTTTATATTATGTTAAAAGACTTTATATTCATGTTAACAAAAGTGACTTGGAAATGTAAACTGAAGGAGCGGAAATTCTTGGGGATACGAAGGAGTAAGGACAGAATTATACAGGTATAGGAACTAATGATGTTTTATATCATAATTTACTACTAGGTAGAGGAGTCTTCTGACACAAGGGTAACTTTATTCTTAAAACTTTTAAAAGATGGTAACAATCTTTCATGTGTTAAAATAATGTAGCTCTAGAAAAAACTAAACTATTTCATTTTTTTATTATTTTATATTATCTGTGGAAAAAACTACTGTGTTTTCTATGTTTAATAAAAATCTTGTACCTAATTTACATTGATAGTGAACGATTGGATTTTATTTATTGAGAAGATTCGTCTTCTACCTTACGTAGACCATCTCTTCTAAGAATATCTAAAAATATAACTAGTTCTTAGCGTTAAATTGAAGAAGTAGGTAGTAGGTACCTAGACATAATTTTGAAGGCGGTAAAAAACCTATGTATAACAATAATTGGCTAATTTCCTGTTTCCATTTTCTCCTTTCATGTGTATAGGTACATCTGTAAGTATTAAATATTTATTTAGGTATAATAATATGGTTAGGCAGAAAATCGTAACTAACCATATTATTACACCTAACTGTAATGCACCAACCTAGTTGTAACATATTAATGTATACATTTACTTTGAATATCCACTAGGTAGTTAAATCTCTTTTAGTACGGCATTAGGTTCTGATACCTTCAAGCATGGTAAAAACCGCGCTTGTAGGTATATAGGCTATATACTATATAGGTATATAGGCATTATTTTCCCAAGAAAACTCCTACCATTATTTTGATCAATGGAAAGGGGTCACGACCCTCAGTCATGAGGAATACGACGCAGAGAGAGAGAGAGGTATATAGGCAGGCCGCCAGTATTAAGTAATTAGTATAAGTCAACGGACTATACCTAGAAATGCATATAACATATTAAACTTATCCACTTATCTAGTATCAGACCCAGAAACCATATCTCTTACATTCACTTTTAGAAATAAAATATTAAAATTAGATGTACCAAACAATTTCGTCGATTTATCAAAGGTTATTAAACCAAATGACGCACGGATTCGTTCCAAACAAATTAAGCACACCTATTACAGACATCTGAAAATAACACTTGTTTATATAAAATTCCTACATAATAATTACATACAGACGTCATTTTGATTAGGTACACGATTATGGTTAAAAGTAGCACTTATTGCGCTGTGTCAGCTAAGTCCGAAGGATTCTAAAGTCTTTATCGAATTTCGAAATTTATGAAATAATACATATTAAAAAAAAAAACGTTGTCAAAGATCTAGCTGAATTATTCTTATATTCGCTACGAAATTCTACAATAAAGATACAATATAATTTAAGTAAAACACGGAAGTTCACCACGGTTACAGCTTTCCAAAAACACTGGGAACCAACTTAAACAATGTCCACAAAGTTGTGTTTAGTTAATCACAGTCAATAACATGGCTACATATAGGTGTTGAGATATATATATACACACATAGTATGTATCTATAGGTAGGTGTGTCAGCTGACAGGAGAAATCTCGGAAACCCAACACGCCTCCGTCACACGGCAGTGCGCGCGCACTGTATAGTTTTTCTGGTTACTAAAACTACGACAAAACTATCAAAATTTCCATGAGGAAAACACGTTTTCCGCGACTAAACGTGCGAGCGACGCGCTCCCAATGCCCAGACTAAACGCGGGCCGTGAAAAAGCACCGCCACAACGCCGACCGACAATGGAAAGCGGTAAAGAATCATAATAATAACAATGACAACAATATGAGATGCTATAATAAAGAGCCGCGGCATTGTGCTAGGCTCGGCGCTGGTTCGAAGGGTCGCGGAGATCGATACTCGGCGGATTGTCTGCGGATGCCGTGCGTGAGCCTTTGTGGGCCGGCCTCGCCAGCGGCCGCGGCGCCCTCGGAGCGGCCATTCATCGGCGTCGCGCCCGCTAATCAGCTCCTATTCTCTGCTACGATCCTAGTACTCACATCGGATAGGTTCAATGGATCGAGCTAAGTTACGTCATAAATGGGGGCTACAGTTTGTCACTCTAGCGGAGTCTAGACAATCATCATTGTCTGTAGTATTGTTTCAGAACTATCGTTTAGTGAAGTAAAGTAAGCTCTTTATTCAATTTTAGAATCTAACAGCAGTACAAATCTTTAATTTTTTTTAAACATCACCAGAAGTATTCCTGACGAACATTCTAACAAGATATCATTCCATTTTTATCTCTTACTTTTAAATACAACGTAACTACAATACGTACAATGCTTACTATAAATGTATAATATAAGATATAATACAAGGCAGGTACTCTGCATAAAGAATTAGACACAAATGCCCGATTACCAGATGTAAGTACCTAATTTACAAAAAAACTACAAGTTAACTCAGGAATCCAATAAGACATCCGCGATCCGGAGCGGATTTCGCTATAGATAGATTGAGAGTAAGACGTGTTTTGGCACAAATTTTAATGCATCGTACCGTAGTTGTAGGTATCGTAATGAGTAATGTTGTATCACAAACAATTAAAAACAAAGAAGTCCAATAGAAGGTTATCATTGCAATTGTTATTTATTTACTTATTTTTCAAATAAAAATAGTCTTACGAGCTTTTAATTAATAAATACTTAATCAAAGCTTACGACAGCATAAACGGAAAACAATCGATTTTGTTCCCTCCAAGCAAATTCATTTAAGTAGCCTAAAATGTAGGTAATTTAAGTGTGTTTTTATCTATTTCAGGCCGAACCGTTTTACCAATTTCGACAAAATTTGGTTTAGATACCTATTCAAAATTTCAGGTTTCTAGGTAGGTTACGGCTAGGCTTTGATCAATCACTGAGTGAGTCTTCGTCAGGAAAGAAAAAACTCTTTCTTTGTAAAAGATTGGATTTTTAAAAATGTTAGAACACTAACAGAAAACATCCACTAGCTGTTAGACTTCGAGGTGTGAAGGCGGCGTGCTTGATGATAAAACATCGACTTTAATGTAATAATCCGACGATCGGCTGTTATCATTAGTTCGATCCAGCACACCTCCTGCCGCTTCGCAGATTGCCTTTGTGCACTCTCTTATTATGGATATTACTTCCATTTCTATTATACTTTTATATTTATCCCGGATACTTAGAAAATAATCGCTTCAGCTCGAATTAGGTTACAAGCAAGTTTAACTGAAACAAAACACAAATGAACAAAATGTTTAACTTTTGAGACCTAAGAATCCAATTATTCTATTGATGCTATTTATTTCTTTCTATTCGTCGCAATCCACACAAAATTTAGGCATCTAAAGTATCAATCCCACCCACAAGCAAAAGTACCTACTGGACACGAAAAGACAACGATCACGAATCGCAGAAATTTGATCTTTGCCTGACACGTCTCCAGACCGGTCCCAGTGGTGGCGATGCCTGACACTTCTTTATCTCATAATTATGAATGAAGACGATCTCTGCCCGGCGAAAACCTTATTAAGTACTAGATGATGCCCGCGACTTCGTCCGCGTGGATTGATGTTTTTAAATTCCCGCGGAACTCTTCAGTTTTCCCAGTAAAAGGAAGTACTTTTTAAAGGATAAAAAGTAGCCTATTATATAAAAACTAACTGTAAACTATCTCTGTACCAAATTTCATAAAAATCAGTCGAGTAGTTGGGCCGTGAAAGCGTAGCAGACAGACAGACAGACACACTTTCGCATTTATAATATTAGTATGGATATGAACCGATAGTGACGTGAAAATAGAAAATAGTCGGACAAAATAAACATCTCCAATTGTATCTTACCGACCTGGAAAATAGGTAAAAAGTCAAAAAACAGAAGTATTAAGTAAGTAAGTAAGTAAGCCTAGAAAAAACAGCCTTGGGCAAAGCCAGGGCGATTCAGTTCTAGTTGTTAAATGAAGCCGTATCCAGGCTAAGACATATCGGCGCGGGCGCACAGACCCCTGCGGCGCGCGTCCATCACACGACGCGTCGCAATTAAACTTCATATCTATAATCCAATTATGTAACTGCATCGATTGTCTTTGATCGGCTATCGATATAATAGGGACGCCATAATTTTATTATCGCCTATACACCTGTTGGTTTTTTGAAAATAATTGTTTAATGAAACATAAAAATGACCGTTGCATCTCCAAGTTTACAGAATTTTTATATTTTCCGGAATTGGAGTCGTTTTACGTAATTTTTAAATTTAATCATTAATTTAATGTAGATTTGTAGGTATGTCTACCACCGGTAGATAGAGGAAAAACTATATTTATGAAATAACAATGGGTATACTTAAGCTGATGCTCGCGACTTTGTCCGCGATCTTAACTGAATCTCCACCAGTATAATATGCCAGTGCTAATTTGTAGAAAGGAAAATTCTCTCTTCTTTGATCTAGATCGGAAATGAACCCTAGAACTTTTCTTGACCGTGTCCAGCAGACGTATCTTTTCCATCAGATTTGAGACCACGGAAAAAACTACACGTCGTACAAATAAGTAAAAGTCCTACTTAACTGTAGGACGTATGAATAATACGATAATGACAGTAAATTTTGATTGGTAAGAGATCAAAACAATTTAAAAGGTATAAGAAGAAATAAGAAGTATGCACTTTAAGTTCTCAAGCTGTAACTTTAGCAGTTTACGTAATGTTTTCTTTATTATAATTAGCTAAATAACTTCGCAAGCCCATGTGTCCAACATTGTCCTACCAAATGCTTCGATCGAAGGCCTGACATATACGTACAAATACGTGAGGGCCTTGTCACTGCTAACGCAGACGATCGCTTTTTGTCTTGGGACGATTTTTACATTGATACAGACTACAGTCGACTATGACGATCACTATCGCCTGCATTAATGCCTGTAGCTCTATTGTGTTAAACTTGCATCAATTATTTATACTTGTATTAAATCTCAACATTTTGATTAGCTGAATTTATGGTAAGTATTTTTGCTACAACAAAGGATTTGGACCAGTATCGGAAGAGTGTTGAAACCGATGTTTACATGCATGTTCTTTAATCGTTGATATGATTAATTAAGACGGAGAGACCGTTTAAAATCCGATCAATGTATTTTTGATTGGTTGACATTTCGGAGCTTTTTACCCGACTGCGGAACGCACAGGGTTATGTGTTCATCAGTCTATATATGTTTGTATGTTCCTTGCAGGACAGCTACAGCCTAAACGCGTGGACCGATTTTGATGATTCTTGCACCAGTTTGTGCCGAATATATCATTAGAGTGTCACTGTGGAAGCCAAATTTGAGAAAAAACAAAATGGCGCCTTCTAGAAGCCATAATGTAACAAATTAAAAAATAAAAGTCGATGGACTATGGCAAGTGGGGTATCTATGAAAAGGTCTTGCAAAATCATAGTTAGGTTTCCTTGATCATTTTCTCATTTTAACGATCATTTAGGATTTACGAGGTTTCAAAGGTGGTATTCCTTTGTGACACATTACCGAAAAAACAGCTGAACCGATTTTGATAGTAATTGCACTAATAGATTTGTTTTAGTCTTCCGAGTGTCACAACGGAGGCCGAATTTGAGAAAAACAAAATGGCGTCGACTGGAAGCCAATTGATAAATGAAAGTCGATGGGCTATAAGCAAGCGTGGTATCGTTAGATAGGTCTTTTAAAATCACACCTAGGTTCCTTAAACCATTTTTCCGTTTAAATGATAATTTAGGATTTACGAGGTTTCAAAGGAAATGTTTAAAGTTCCTACTCATATCATCTACCTATATCTATTTAACTAGGTGAATTATCTCAAAAACCACTCAACCGATTTTAAAACGTATATCACTTAAAGAAAGCTACATTATTAATAAGTAAAATAGGTTATATTTTATTTCCAAACAAATTAGAGATCCTTACGAAAATTGCAATAATGTTAGTTAAGTCGGAAAAAATCATCTCATCTGAGAGCTTACGTGGCGTGCGCTGCCTAAATCGTTAAAGTTACACGACAACATAATGTATGATGGAAACGTTCCTCTCAAAAAGTTCTAAAAAAAAGTCCGCGATAGTATATAACTATCTTTTAAGGTTGGCTCACAATAACCATTTTTATGATTTTTAAATTTGGTCTAAACAGCGCTTTACTTGCGAAGGTGTTTTTATCAACATAGTATTAATCGATAATTCGTTATCAAACTAAAAATCTTACTCATCTCAAGTATTTAATTTAGACAAAAATTGCCCTTTACAGCATTCAATTTAGATGAATATCTTATGAGATATCGTAGAAATACAGTAACCTTCAACAGAAAATGACGCGGCCGGCAGCGGATAGGTAAGGGTGAAGGTGGGGCGTACAGTACGTTCTCATATATTACGGTAACGTTACATGCAGCGCTCATTCGACTAACATAACTTCCGACTAACATTTTTAATGTCTATTAAAATATTGGTTCCGAGTCCACTTAGATATAAACTAAATACTAATTAAATAAATACGCCCACTACGTACTAAATACGATACTTTTTTGCATTGTCTACGGGCATTTTCGTAAGTGGCCGACGTTCATTGCTCATGACGTCGATGCGATAGGACTCTCGAAAATAAATGAGCTCATTTTTAGGAAAAATAGCAGATTTACAAACATTACCAAATTAATATGTATTAGCATTATAATGTTCACCGCTCGTCACCGCTCGTCACTATGCTCATGCTTATTACTACTTCTTATACAAAATACTTATTAGTACCTTTGGTGCTACCACAGAATAGATAATAATTGATGCTACTTCGAGCAGATAAAACGTCGCCTGTTTACGGTAAATGCTTAACTAAAAAGTTTGAAATAAAAACGTAATTTAAAAAGAACAAAAAACCCGACTGCTTGGATACCAAAAAGTATAAAACAAGACATGAATTGAAGTATTTCATTATTATCAATTTAAATCGTATAATATTAATAAAATTTATTAAGGCGCAGTCGCACGTTAAGGTTAGCTATTGGACGTGCGACTGCGCCTTGATAAATTTTATTAATATTATACGATTTAAATTGATAATAATGAAATACTTCAATTCATGTCTTGTTTTATACTTTTTGGTATCCAAGCAGTCGGGTTTTTTGTTCTTTTTAAATTACGTTTTTTTTACTCCGATTTTCGTTAGACCGGTAAAAAAATGCTGGAAGTAAATGTGTTGATGTTTGTTACGTCGGAGGTACTTTAAGAATCGGTTGTCTGCGACAGCCGTTTATAATGAGAGGTTCGAAATTTGAAATGTAACCGTTAATTTAAGACGCCATTTTTAATTAAAGGCGATGACTAAGTGCAGGGATCCATCACAGTCGGCACTCGAAGCCGAACTATTATTAATTATTATTTTGATCGATCACGCTCCGTCTTATTTTATTAAAGATCCGATGTTAATTTACCTTTTTTGTGCCGCCATCATTAATTGTGCAGTTTCAAATTGTGTGTAAATTAATGATGGTGAAGCGTTTAGCGATTAGAATGTGTGGTGATCGAAGTAGGTACTATCAAAATAATCAAATAGTTGGACGGCGACTATAAGATTTATTATAGAAGAAAAACATATAACATTTTACTTTGTTTACATCTAGAGGTATTTTGAACACTATATGTAGGTGTCATGTCAAAAAGGTCCTCAAAGAAACTTCTTAACAACTTGGAACTTTCTATGATAACTGGTCTTTTGTTAACAAAAGCTTAGGAATTTTGCTATAAGCAAGTAGCATTGACAAAAAACATCATTTAATTTTTCAAACATTCTTAATATTATACCTAAATGCGATAGTGTGTCTGTATGTCTGCTACGCTTTACCACCGATTTTGATGAAATTTAGTATGGAGGTAGGTTACACCCCCGGGAATTGATTTAATCAATCCATGCGAACGAAGTCTCGAGCATCATCTAGTATTTAAATTGCTGCTTATAGAATATTGTTTTAATCCTTAGACAACAGTTATTAATTTAATATTGATGTAAATAAACTCACAACTATTTACCTAGAGATTCCCAAACGCAGGTAATTTTCTCTCGCATTGCTGCTTACGAGATTGGTACATTTTCTGCCGAAATTAGAAGCGAGTTTATCCCTGAGCGGGTAATTCGTTCCCGGCCGTGAAGGAACATTATCCGTGCCCAACAACTATTCGCAGAAATCAATAATCCTTAGCTTTTTTAAAGATATTTCTTCAAACAAACATGTTTCCATCCCTGTCTTGGTGGAGTCAAAGAGGCCGCGGATTAGCGAAATATTTTTTGTTTGAGCAAAATTCGAAACTTTCGATTAGACGAGAGATTTGGCGCGGTATATTTTCGGAGTTTATCTGAACAATGGGCTTCCGGGGATTGCTGAGGTATTGCGTTAGGATAAACCCAGATCAAGTTCTAGGGAATTATATAATATGTCGACCGGTTTTTAGATGTATCTGAGCCTTCTAAGTAGTGTCTCGTGGCTACGTAGGTAACGTGTAAGTACGCTTAAAAAGTTGATGTCCATTAAGTGCCTACTTATAATAATTGTTCTGAACACTTGTGTGAAAAGATTTCATAAAATAAATTATCGAAATCGATTCGAATGTATTTTGCATTTTTGCGGTTTTGGCATTCGATAACAGGAAATACAGGCGAGTATGTTCCTAGGTATAGCGTTTCGAAAACGGATTCTTTGGTCAGTGGAAAGTCAAGTGACAACGTACTAAACGACGCGTGTGTCGGGACATCAAGCCGTGTAGTACTTATTATTCTTATGACAGACCTCTCATTTTTTTTTTTTTTTTAATCCACTACAAGTTAGCCGTTGACTGCGATCTCACCTGATGGTAAGTGATGATGCAGTCTAAGATGGTAGCGGGCTAACCTGTTAGGGGCATGGCAGTCATATTAAACCCATACCCCTATTCGGTTTCTACACGGCATCGTACCGGAACGCTAATTCGCTTGGCGGCACGTCTTTGCCGGTAGGGTGGTAACTAGCCACGGCCGAAGCCTCCCACCATCAAAATATACCTACAATAATGCTATTGATTTACAACCATTATGAATTTAGCGACCTGCAGGCGAAATCGCGGTCGCGCAGTCGCAACTGCATGCAGATATTATAACAACTATTTGTGGAAACCTTTGGAATTCCACCAATTGGTGGAATTCCACTACAGTTTCTAGCTATAGTTCGATAACCAATAAGTAACACCTACGTGACGTCAGCACATTTACGGAGCGATCGCGGTGTGATACTGACGACGTATCGATCCTATCGCAATGACGATGCGATATTGTAATTCGAACTGTCCAGCCCGTGGAGGGAATGCTGGTTTATATCTAACGTGGCATTATTTGCTTTATTTTTCAAGATGATCCCGATAACGACGCAAGAAATGGAAAGTCCGGCGTTAAAATAAAAGATACCGCACTGTCCGGTACAGAGAAACGATACCTTATATTGTTTCTGATCTCGACGATTTTCAGGTTAAAAGACCTGAAATAAGTGTAGTAAGGCACTAGGTTGCGGAGGGTTGGGATATCAGAGTAAAGCCTTAAATAGCTGTTGACAGTTCAAAGCATCATACGGTCTACTTAGGCTAATAATGAATCTAAATAGTCTAGAAATTGTATTTTTATCTTATTTTTAATCTTTGTTAGCAACACTCGGCGACACTGACCTGGGCCCGTATTCTCTAACTCAGTGACTATCAAAAATGAAAGCCACTGACATATATGTAATATCCATTGAAGGTTTACTATGAAATGTTACTTTTTATTTCATAGTAAACCTTCAATGGATATTACATATATGTCAGTGGCTTTCATTTTTGATAGTCACTGAGTTAGAAAATACGGGCCCAGGTCAGTTAAGTTTGTGAGACTATACCTATAGAACTACTCGTGCTATTAAATTCCATGACTTCAAAGATAGGTATTTCGACGGCGCAACTGAAAGTAACTATTCCCGCTCTAAATCAAAGTGACAGGTAAGCAAATAGAACAAAACACTCTCTTCTAGGAATCCCAAAAGTCCTTGTCCATAAATCACTAGACTCCTGACAAATGGATTCTACGGGTTTTTTTTCCCGCCACTCATTTATTAATAGGGGCCAGGGAATGTTTCGGAAAACCAATAAAATGCGCCCCGTCATATACCTGTCCACTGGCAGACAGCGTGGCATTGTTCCTGCACTCTTTTTTTTTAATTTTGTACCGCCTTGGTTCGAAGCGTTATATTTAGCTTTATGATTCTACTAGATGATGCCCGTGACTTCGTCCGTGTGGATTTAGAGTTTTTGATTCCCGCGGGCACTCCATAATTTTCCGGGATAAAAGTAGCTTATGTCCTACCCCTGGGTACAAACTATCCCTATACCAAACATCATCACTTTATTTATAATATTAGTATGGATTTTATATACCGCGACTTTGCTCGCATATTTTAAGGTCATTATCTTAAATTCAAAATTCAAATGGTTTTTATTGAAAATTACTTTTACAAGTACTTTTGAATCGTCGAGTCAATCTACCACTGGTTTGGAATGTCATTCCTACCGAGAAGAACCAGCAAGAAACTCGGCGGTTGCTCTTTTGAAAAAAATAATTTGATTGATTTGTAGAATACATAATTAACAACTGTCCTTAGCATTGCTGGAGCGAGTCAAATCCGTGCTCCTTTGTCATTTACGTAACCTTCAACAGTATAATAACCTTTTTCAGGAGCATAATAGTATCCACATCTAATAATAATAGCGCTTGCGCACACACCTCGATATTATCTCATTCTCTCGCAGGTTAAATCCTATTTATGAATATGTTTGTCTCTGTTTATCTTTGTCTTTGTTGTGATTTTTCGTTTCATTTTTTCGTTGCGTTGAATTTTCAAATCACAACTATTCTAATTCAATACTTGAGTTTCACTTCAATAATATAAAAATCTGTTTAGCTTATTCGTTATTGTATATTTCATAGAGTTACCTATGTAATTGTCCAGTCCATATTTTAAATATTTTAATTAAAATTTGATTTATAATAATTTAAAGATAAAAACAATTTATCTATTTTACATACAAACATGACCCCCTCAATATTCCCATCTAAGATACGGCACCTTGTAATCACTTAACCGATTGAATAAGGAAGGATATTAACACCACTTCACGATTTAATGACCATAATTCGAGTGTGTCGGATTTAATAATAGACATCATAATAGTATCGGAATGATTCTTTGAACAAACTTTGATGAAAGTCAGTTCTAATTTTTAATTGACGGTGCAGTTATTATAGAGTTAGACGATAGTTATTAGTATTTAAAAGATCAAGCGGTGCGAATGCATTGGGTTTTTTAAACAGATCTTCTAGGCCTTAAGGCATGATAGTCATCAAGGGCAAGCTTATGCTACAAAGAAAGACTACGGAATCAGCGCGGATGCAAACTGCGCATACTGACCGGAAAATAGCTGTCCCCAGGTTTTTATAGCTAGCTAGCTACCCGAGGGTAGCCAGGTATTATGTAAAACTGCGTAGCTGTATAGTAGCTGCCGGCAGCTTATGCAGCTTTTAGACTGCTGGATTTGTATGACACCAGCAATTAAGTTTACAGTCCACAAATTTTTTGTTCAGAATAAGCTATCGCGAGTCGAGAGCAGAATATCTGCGCGCGAGTTAAATGCAGAGTAAAGGTTTGTATCACCATACATTTACTCTGCATTCTAATTGAGCGCGAAATAAAGTACGTAGCACATTATAGGCCTTTGTCTTGTGGCAGTTGTGACGGTTTTCAGTCGTTTTAGTCGGCAATCAAGCAATAGGGACCGCAAGTTTCTCAATTTCTATAGAGACTTAACGTGACTGACCAAGTTTTTATAGTATTAGGCGTTTCTTATAGTATATTGATGTACACTTAAAAACTTGTATCAAAAAATAATAAATTTTTCACAGAATGTAATTAAATACCTCTCGTTAGCATTCAATGATTTTTTTAAACACATCACACTCACCGACTACATCGGGATCAGGGCCGCATGAGATTTGCGACTAACCTATTTTTGTGAATGGACGGTTTTTTGTCCCGCCGTGTACACGCATAAGCACAAAGGGCTCCTTCAAGGTATTTTGCGCGTGTGAAAGAGGATCCATTCTCTCAGTCCGTATGGACCGAAAAATAATTGTCATTTCCTGCGGCGACCGAATATATTGTTATTCGAAATACTCTGCGCAAGAGTCGCGTGAAAGGATTCGTGACATTTGCCAACGCTTGCGACGATTTCGCTCGTTTGGTATGTTTGTATGCGTATATTATGACAATTTAAGAGAGCTCCAGGTGTTTAAGTAATTTGTATACTTCAATTCATATAAACCGTTGCCTAAGGCAACGACGAGGATTTTTAATATCCACTCTCTACAATTCAATTTACGAGTATTTGTATGATCTACCTAATTCTAGTAATTCATATAGGTAGGTAGGCACACTGCTAGGTAGAAAAAAAGAGATGTGGTTTTATTATTTGTTCATAAACTGAATTAAGAGACTGTCGTTCCTTCTGATTTTCTCCTTCCAAAAGAGTTTACCTACTTATATAAATAGAGGGAAATTTCCCTTTCCTAATTTCAGTAGGAAATTTCTAAACTTTCCGATAGGTTAGATACCTACCTGCTAAGTAATCGAAAAGTTCCCGAAATAGAAAATCAGAAAGAAAGTCAGGATTTTTTTCGGTGAAGAACCATAGGTAGGTCGAGTTCATTAACCACTTATTTTATTTATTTACGTTATATGTCAATTATTTTTACAAAATATATATTTTACAGCATCCTACTACAAATACCTACCTAGAAACTCATCGCAGGTCTATTAAAATGAGAGCGCACAGAGCTCAGTTTAAAAAAAAGTTAAGCTTTTCATCCGAAAAACAGTAAAAGAGAATAACATACACCATTAAAATATTGCGCGTCCTCATTTACTTCCCTGCGCGTTGTTTTTTGTGGTAAAGATATGGGCATACACAACGCGTGTCTTCGGCATGCCAGTACATGTATGATTTGTAATAGTAAACTGTATCTTAAGTAAGCCGCTTTATACAGTACCTTCTATTGGTACTATAAAAAACTACTTTGGAGACACTGCTGGTATGCGTTGTAACATAAGACTTTTAATCAATTCCGCAAAACGGCGAAAGCTGATAGACATCACGGAATTCAGGATAGAAAAGGAGCTTGAACTTGTCGCCTGGTTGTGTAGGATAAAGTCAATGCTTTTTAATGTAAGAAGACTGAAAGGATATTGAACTATGTGCATATTGAAGACTGAACGGATTGACGTATCATTCCCTTCAACCTTCAATATACCTCCAGAGGAGTAATTTTGTATGCTGCAAGTATATTCATGTTGCTAAATCGGTGCCATTTGGTATCACAGACAGCAAATACCATTTCTATTACCTTATTTAGAATTCTGTGGCCGGCACCTATAATGAGAGTTATCTATACCTATGCCATTAACCGCCATCAGGAAACACTCGCGAATGTCATTTGCGATGCACTTTGTCTCGGCTCGCGTTACCTGTCACGGGCACCCATTAGTTGACCTCCCACGTCACAAAGTTACCCCACGAAACTTACCCTCCGTCTTCGGTAGTGATGCCAAAAGTTGTACTTCTTACGGGACATTCTCATTTTCATCAGTCAGCTAACACTTACTTGTACCGGTTTTCGCTAATCATTACGTCACAACTTACATATACTTGGATTTAGGTTTTTAAAAACCATTCGACCGTTTCTAAGTTGCACGCTATATCTCGCATCAAATGCCGTCGTTCTGCGGATGAGCCCTGTACCATAGAATAAATAATAGCCTGTACTCAATAGTTACTAGTGACAGAAAAATACGTATGCACTTTCGTATTTATTATATTAGTAGGTACATCGAGTTATGGGTAAACAAAGATAATATGGGTATGGGTGGGTTTTCTTGACTGTTCAAAAGCGCTTCATAACAGTTTTATTTTGCATAACAAAAAGTAAACAAAAATTTCTAAACAGCCGCCAACGCACTGGCGGTTCCTCAACAACACTGCTTGCTATTTATTAAAAAATAGTTTGAATATCGAAAAAAAAATATACTTTTAATTTTACTTGCTAGGATATAACATAAAATATTAAATTATAACTTCAATGTACATCAAAGTGATTAAGTACCTACGTAAAGTCCCGATTTCGTCCTGTCTCCGATATTTTGTATTGACAACACTAGTCTCGCCAACGAATATTCCGTTACTAAACCTTGCTTGAACCCCTAAGTTATATAACATAGGCTCTATTTTTAAACGGAATCGAGCTTGAGGATTGACGTAATAAGTTTGAAAGCGAGTTATGACCCAAAACTTGTCATTTCCTCTGATTACTCGCCTCGTACATTTGGTAGTTGTCATGTAACGTCGGCTGTTATTAGTAAGTGTCGGTTTCAGATATTTAGATGTGTCGATATTTGGTCCTTTTACCTTACTCATTTCGGTGAATCAAATAAATTCAGGGTATAATATTCTGTTCCGTTCTTTTAAAAATAAACTTATACCCATGCAAACTAAATATTATCTTAATTTTATACCCATACCTAAAACCTACCTAAAAACCTAACCTAATACCTAACCTAACCTACCTAAAAACTTGTTCCACTACAAGTTAGCCCTTGACTGCGATCTCTCCTGGTGGTAAGTCATGAATTATGATACAGTCTAAGATGGTAGTGGGCTAATCTGTTAGGGGTATGGCAGTTATATGAAACTCATACATTTTATCGGTTCCTATACACGGCATCGTACCGGAACGCTAGATCGCTTGGCGACACATCTTTGCCGGCAGAGTGATTACTAGCCCCGGCCGAAGCCTCCCACCAGACCAGACCAGAGAAAATTCTGAAATTATTTTATTTAAAAAAGTTGCCCTACCAGGGATCGAACACGAGACTGCCCACTTGATAGACTACAGCCCTCACCACTGTGCTAGAGAGGTTTTCTAGCCTTCCTTCCACTGTGCTTCTTTGAACTATACCTTATACTTATGCTGAATGAAATTTAAATTTGTGCTTAATCCGATCTCTTCAACGCATCTTGTAACCCGAAACCCGCTATAGGACACCTGTGTAATCCTTTCATCGTGTACATAATACTCCTTTAATTCCCTTGATACACCATGACATCTAACGCCTTTTGTTATCTTCGAACCTTTTCATCCTCAATTAAAGACTGTCCATTGTCTTGTGATGGGAGATGACACAGTTTTTACCAAGTTTTTTCCGCCCTCAGAAGGCACTGTTTTGAATAGTTACATGATTTAGTATGATGTGTTTTGTTGTTTAGACGATTTATGGTAACAAGGGTGTCAGGTGATTCTATAGTAAAAAGTAGGGGTTGATATAGCTTATGAATTAAATAAAAACCGACAAAGTTTAAAGAATGAGATACAGAAACGACCAATTTCCATGTTTTTCTGTCGTATTTTTAATTAAATCCAAAACTAGAAGATACCGCTATTTATCATCTTATTGTAGAGTATGTTCGTTTTTCCTAGCCAACGTTACCAAATCCGCAACTCTATAACAAACGTCAATAGGTACGCGCTTTTAGTATGGGAGTTTGTATGAAACCTAAGTTTAAAAAGGAAAAGGTGTCTGACTGACTGACTGACTGACTGACGGGCTGAAATTTGGCATACAGATAGCTTTTATAACGTAGGCATCCGCTATGAAAGTATATTCGAAAATTCAACCCCTCAGAGGGTAATATAGGGCTTTGAAATTTGTATGAAAATCGAACCTAACGTGAGTGAAGCCACGGGCAAAAGCTAGTATATATTTCATATCTAACGTCATCATCTTTCAAGGCACTGTTTTTTAAATCGGTGATTGAAAATGATTATTAAACTTAAAAGTAACGCAGGAGTTTAGGTCTTTCGGAAGACGCTTTATTGTTTAGTCAGTATGAAATAATTTCTTTTTAACAAATGATGCCTCTGTTAAAAAAATTCATTTCATTTCAATTCCCACCACAATCAAAATTTCAGATGTTTCGGACGAATTTACGTAAAACATTCTTCTTAAACACCCTCACATCAAATGCGCACGGGCGTTACATCATATTCATAATATTAAAGTAATTCGATATGCTCCCCGCTTGCCTGTTTATTTCCATTCATTATTGCGACGAAATCTAAGTTTATTTGTGCTGATTTGTTAATATTGTTGTACAGATCATAATAGAGACCTATCGAGTTTAGCCATAGACATGGACGTTGTGTGTCTTTGGATAAAATAATCCAGATAATTTCTGTTTTGCACATGCAAATTGTAAATCCAACTTCCACCTATGGCACAGAATAATAACTTTTCTATGGTATTTCCTCAAAACTAAAGGACATATTCAGAACGCATGAGCAGTTCTTCTGACGCTGCAAATTTGGATGTGATCAATGAACAATCTTTTTATACTAGCACTAGACGATGCCCGCGAGATTCCCGCGGAAACTTCTCTAGTTTTTCGGAATAGAATGTCTATGTATTAAATCAGGTTCAGCTATCCAAATTTAAGCCATTGTGGCGTGAAAGAGTAACAAACATCATAACGTACAAACTTTCATATAGTTTTTTAATTTTGTTAAGCTTCCAATGGGCTGTGGAAACCATATAAACCAATTATTACGTCACTCAACCTAATAACCAATTATTACGTCTTGTGGCACAATTAATTAATTTTCGCTGTAATTATTAAAAAACTTATTGGTAACTAAAATTTATTATTATAGCTACGTACATTCTATCATACCAACAATCTACATCTAGTACCTTATAAGTATTATAGTAGGTATACAAAGCTAGGTCATCAATGTCTTCCCTTTAAACTATTAGGCTACCTACCTAATCATGACGCTGGCCTAAGTAGTAATAACTTCCAGCGTTCAAATTAGACGTAGGACTTAACAGACAATATTTTTTCATTTACAGCATACTTGCACCCTTTCCATCTCAAGCGTAAAACAACAATGCAAATACATGACAAAAAAGCAATTACATTAATCGCGCAAACCTGTAGGCTCAGAGGGAATGACGTAAGGCTGGCAATACACGAACGTATTTGATTCTCAAATCTGACTTTCGTATTAAATGCAACAACATTGGGACTAATTCTGTTGCACACAATCTCTAAGCTAAGCTAAACTAAAATTACAGGACTTTTAATCCATACTTCTGTCTGTTTGCTACGCTTTCACGGTCCATCTAATCAACCGATTTTAACGAACTTTTTGGTACAGAGATAGTTTACGCATCCCGTGTAAGGACCATAGGCTACTTTTTATCTAAATTTTAAGAGTTCGCCCGGGAATCGAAAAGCCTTAAACCACGTTGCAGAAATAAAACTAAATTAAACCACGTAGGGTATCATCTATTTAATAAAATAGTTTTATACTTTGTCAATGTCACCAAACTTCATGCATAGATGTAGGATCGTTTTAAATTATAAGTGAACTAGCTGATTCCCGCGACTTCGTCCGCGCGTTTTAAGTCTTTTTGATTCCCACGGGAACTTCTTAATTTTCCGGGATAAAAAGTAGCATGTCACTGTTATGGTCCTGAACTATATCTATGCAAAAAATCACGTCGATCTGTTACTCTGTTGAGGCGTGATTGAAGGACAACCCAACAAACAAACACACTTTCGCAAACTTGCACCCTTTCTATCTCAAGCGTAAAACAACAATGCAAATACGTCATGACAAAAAAGCAATTACATTAATGTCATATTAAAGTACCAGAGGACGCCCGCGACTTCGTTCGTGTGGCTTAAGTTTTTTAACGTTCATTCCCACAGGCACGCCTTAATTTTCCGGGCTAAAAAGAAGCCTGTGTCACTCTCCAAGTACGCATTTATACCCATGCAAAAAATCACGTCAATCCGTTGCTCTGTTGCGGTGTGATTGAAGGACAAACTCTCTATTTGACGTCCTTGGGGATAGAAAATTCAAAAACTGTAAAATCCATATTTCATCATTAGCGGAAGCCCAAATACCAAGTTTCGTGGCTATAAGTATAGCAGCTTGAAAAACGACGGACTATCATACAAACTTTCAACCCCTATTTTACCCCTTTGAGGGTAGAATTTTGAAAAACTGTGACAAACATTCTCCTTTATTTTTTTGTCAGTCAGTCACTCAGTCAGTCAGTACTTTGAATTTTATATATATATATATATAGATAAGCAACTTCTAGGCAAGAATGTTCGAACTAATCATTACACCAGCTTGTTGTTAATATTAATTTAAAATAACTATCTCTCTAGCATGCATCATATGTGGCTGTCTTTAAGTGGCTGTATCATCATTACAAGATACTCGTAAACTAGCTCATCGCATGACTTCCAATACTAGCATGCGAAGTTAAGCACAGTCGCAGCTTTAAGCTTCTGAAAGGTGACAAGTGATCTAAAAGTGTTATGACTTATGTGTGCTCTGGCCTTAAGGTAAGATATTTTTGTAGGTACAGGATCAAAGCGATCGCGGCGCGTCAGTGACGTCTCTTCCGGCAAGATGGCGGCGTCGGCGATTGTTTGATCTACGAGTAATGAAGTATGCCACCTCTCCCCGCTTCCTGCTGTCGGGGTGTCAAGATACTGAACGTTTGCGTATTACTTAGATGTTCCCTGACAATCTTATTGGAATTAGCCTTTTTGGTTGCAGGTAATTTATATATTCCAATTAGATTACGTCTTAGTGAAAATAAGTTGAGAGTAGGTACACAGAAATCATGACAGTTACTCGTATATCTACTTGCATTGGTGAGCGCTGTGGTCTAACAGAGGGAGGTCCCGGATTCGATTCCCAGCTTCAAAGTTATAAAGCTTTTGAATTTTCTCTGGTCTGGTCTTGTGGTAAGCTTCGGCAGTGGCTATTTACTACCCTACCGGCAAAAACGTCCCGCCAAGCGATTTTACGTTTCAGTGCGATGCCGTGAAGAAACAGGGTCATGGGGTATGGGCTTGATAAATATAACTGTCATACCGAAATAGTTAATCCTGTATCATTTCACCACTAAGTAAGATAAGATCGCAGTTAAGAACTAACTTGTAGTGGAAAAAAAAAAAATTGTTTTAAACTTCACCCATTAAAATGAAACCCGACGCCACCCAATTAACTCCACACGATATATCCACAACAGTATCAACACGGATTTAAATTCAATTTCATATCAATATTGAGTTGATATTTAGAGAATAATCGCGTTACTCAGTCCACTAGTGGGGATTACTCTCTTTTTAATAAAGTTGCGCCGTCGGGGGGCGATGGGGACATTTTTACACAAAGAGGATTACTTGGGCCACGTTTATCTACACCTTACAGCTCCGCTTAGCCTCCTAAGCACTCGCTCGCTGGATGCACACGAGTTTTACGGATAGTAAATGTAGGTACCTGCGTGATGTGATTTCGAAAACTGTATAGTGCTTAAGTACCTACTCTATTGCGTCAAGGAAACACCCTTTGTCCTTCGTTTAATCCTTTTAAAACGGCGAATTTTTCATTCCCAATTTCAGTATATATGGCACCGTAAGATTGCAAAAACCGTTAGATTATAATCCAACTAGCGATTTTGTAAACTGTCGACGGATTGTGAACCGTTCAATGTTCCGAGTGTCAATTTTTGAAATATTCATTGTATTTACGTTTTCTTGTCTCTTTCTTGTAGGTTAGGTTATGGTTCGACATAAATAATCAAGTAGTGCTAGGTTCTTTCGGGTTAATAAACCTAACAGATTACAATCTACCGAAAAATAATCCGTTATATTGTAATCATTCGACAGTTTACAATTTCGCGAGTTAGATTATAATCTAACGGTTTTTACAATCTTACGGTGACAAATATATATATCTGATACGCAGTTTTCTGAATCCGCAGGAAGTCGAGAATGGGACAGGTTTCCCTTTTGAGAGGAAGCGGTTTTAGAAGAAAAATATCAGAAGGAACAATTCAGGAAGGGAGGACTCAGAAGCGATCAGAACTTTGACATTACCAGTACCATGGGCGCAAACCTTTGCTGACAACATCAACATTTCATTGGACTTAAGTATAAACGCCATATCATTTACTAGACCGACACTCAAATTTTGAAGAAATTCTCTTATAAAACCTAAGAAAACTTTTTTTGCAGGGTCATCGTTAGAATTCTACTTCCATATACTTACTTAGAATCTCATGATTTTAGACCTTAAAGTTAGTCAGTTTCTCTTTTTTCATCGTAGATGACCCCCCAAGCTTGGGAAGAATTATTGCTTTCCAAGTGGAGGTCTACGTCCTTAAAGAAACCAACAAGTAAAATCTAGTTTCTAGACGCATTCATCATTGATATCTTATTTAAGGGTTAATTTCACCTACTCCAAGTAACGTGTAGTCTGCGAATTTTGATATTATCACGAATGTTGTAAAGAAATTCTGTCAAAATTTCAAAAGGTTATTCGGAGTTACAGAAATAGGCCCTTAGTTTCTACTTTTATGCATTACTGGGATCAGGCGATCGAGTGCAGTAATAGAAGGAAGACGGTAGTTTGCGAATTTTGATATTATCACGAATGTTCTGTAGAAATTCTGTCAAAATTTCAAATTTATTGATAAGTTAAACGTTATTCGGAGTTAGTTGGAGAGATCGGGCTTTAGTTTCTACTTTTATACATTACTGGGATCAGGCGATCGAGTGCAGTAATAGAAGGCGTCCTGGAAGACGGCAATATTCGCGCGCCCCGGACCCGGTTCCCAGCCAACTCCTCAACTCCTCAACGAGATAATTGGCCGCCGGCGTCTGCGCATTGTTGGTGTCGTTACACCCTCGTTATTCAATTCAACAATTGCTCCTTGTTTCGTATCGAGGCTAATACGCCTTCTTGGAACTTTTGGTCCGTTATTCAGTGCTTTGGGTAGGTAAATAGGGAGGTATGGGTTTTGGTTACATCCATTTGGTTTGGTTGATAAAGGAAAAGAAGAAATAGGAAAGAAGAGATATTAATTTTTAAGTGATTTTGATCGTCACGAAGTTCTACCAGTAGTTCAGAATGGCCCTATTTCGAAAAAACTAAAAAACTTGGCAGTCGGTTTTATTTTTTCAAAATTTTTACATTTTGATTACATTCAGATAGTAATCGATGCTCTACATAGATATATATCTAAGATTTGTTCTACATAGGTATATCAACGTTCAACCTGTATAAATAGGACACGTTTCGAGATGGTTTGGGGTCCTTCTGTCATCGTGATAAGATGAAGGTACCTACCTAAGTTCTACTGTCATTATGATATGCATCGACGTGCGTGCTCCCCGAACCCTACTTGAATGTAGATTGTTGGAGATTGTTGAATAGATTTTGACTACGTATGGTAAGTTTTAGCATAGACACAAAGATAGGTAAATCTAAAAATTTTTTTTTTATATTCTTTGGATTGCGGAATAAGCATTCAAACTTTACTTAGAACTTACTAATACCGACAAAGTAAAGTTTCATAAAAATTTAACAATGGTTAATCTCTTACTTACGATTAGAGTTATTCGGGTAAACAAAACAGTAATATAATTTTCAATACAGTTGTCAAACATGGCGCACTTTCAGAGGCTGTAGTTATGATTCGAAAATTGAATCTTTCGCATAGGCATCTTACTTTTACACGGTCGTGACTTACTTTTACAAGCTCGACACTTACTTTTGCAGTTTAGTTTTAAATTTTCCAAGTCAATTAAAAAGTTTATTAGCAAGGAGTTTTCATACATAGAATATAATCGGATAGGCTTTTTACGAGGAAAAATGAATGAATCCGTACGTTTTAGCATTGAATTTCCAAAATTCTTTTAAATGGTTGTTGATTATATTTAATTACCAGTTTTAATTTAATTATTTTCAACATTTGACAAAAATCGAATAGGCTGTATACGCGTAGGTACGAACCCGTAGCCTAGTTTCGTTGAAAAAAAAATATGTCAGGGTGTAAATACGCGCCATTTGCTGAAATTTTTTATTTTTTATGTGATAAATTGATTATATTTTCAACTGTATTGAAAAATTCTTTTAAATGGTTGTTGATTATATTTAATTACCAGTTTTAATTTAATTATTTTCAACATTTGACAAAAATCGAATAGGCTGTATACGCGTAGGTTGTACGAACCCGTAGCCTAGTTTCGTTGAAAAAAAAAATATGTCCAGGTGTAAATACGCGCCATTTGCTGAAAATTTTTATTTTATAAGTGATAAATTGATTATATTTTTGTACTATTTCCCACAACTGTATTGAAAAACGTCGTGTGATACACGGGTGTGAAGGTTATTGCAAACTCGTGGCATTAAAAACCCTCACCTTCGGCTCGGGCTTATTAATGACAGCTCGTTTGCAATAACCTACTTTCCACCCTTGTATCACAATATACTATTCTAAACTTCCACACCTATCGTACCTACCTACAAGAAAAACGGAACGCGTTAACAAGCAGCCGAAATAAAAGAAAAACTTGACGACGTCCTGCTAATGAGGCTGCAAAATCGACGTCAGATGTAAAAACATAAATAAGATAAACTGCCGGTGGTCCCATATGAATATCAATTTGTTTGCCTCTGCGACAACGTCATTAAATTAGCGTCCAAATTGAATCACAACTGCGACAACCTTGCCGGTGCGACGTCCCGCGAAACTTTTCCTCCTATTAATTTACAAAACATCTCCGCTGACAGCCCGCAGTGAGCAGTCGAATCTAGCCCTTCTCACCAACAATCCAAGACTTAACTTACCACGCTGAAAGCGTAAGTTTGTTCATTATTTTTACATGTCATTGTGCAAGCAACACGGCTGAAACTACATCAAATTGCGACTGTAAGCCCGGGGATTAAGGTCGTTATTCCGTTTAATATATTGCGAGGGTGTATCTGGTGAAATTATGATGCAGTCTTTATTCGTGAGCCGTCGGGAGCGGTTGTAGTAATCACCGCGTATCTCCATCCAGGGGTGGGCCGTGAATAGAGCTCTAATGAACTGGATTTAGGAGTTTTTGTGCCGGCGACTCGTCAGCTCAGAGGTGCAACCGAGCAATTATGACGGACCAAACAAACGTGACCTGTGTATGTATAGGTGCATCTTTTTAATTACGCAGCAAACTGTCGTCGAGTTTTCTTACGCGTTAATTGCGTTTTTCTGTTCCAGGTTTATTACCAGAGCTAAGCCGGGACGGTCGTCGATCGATACGGAGGTCTACTCAGATTGATGGGCTATTCTCTAAGCCGTATCGAGCTTGCTATTATGTTGAAAATCGTCCCGTACCGAACTCCTTGGGACATCCAATCGTTCTTAATCTTCTTAGAGCGGAGCGAGCAGAATTATTTGGAATCTAAGCACCTAATATGCTTAGATAATAATAAAAGGTTTCACGATTGTACGGAGGTCTTGTCTCCGTCTTTATATAAGTACCTACCTGGATAGTATGAGATCCTGTCTACTCAATGTGTGTATGGTATTCCAATATTCTAGAACGTTTTGTATTTCTCTTTTGATAGTTAGCAATCTACGATAAGATAGGTCCGCCTTAGACCGTTATATTAATATTCATCTACTGCACTGGTATATACAGAAGTAGAGATGTATTAGTACAATAACTGCACTGTCGGATGGGAAGATATTATGATGCAGTCTTAGTAGAACACGTTTATACATGTAAAACATGATCATCTTGATATTTTACTAGGAAGCAGATTCCTCGAATGGAGACTCCGATATGCAAACGGCAAAAGCTTAGTTGGCAATAAATGGACGCAAACAGCTAAGGAAAGGCAACATTGAAAGAGGCCTGTACCCAAGAGTAGAATAGAAAAACTGGCTGTAGAGTGTAGATACTGATGATGAAAAAAATAATACAAATATCAAATGCCAATGATAGGGATAGACCTACTTAAAGTTATATGTACCTACAACTCGTAGAACGTACGTTGCTCAAGTTGCGTATTCCACCGAACTAGGACACACAAGCACAACTTTCACCTTAACACGTGTCCCGACTTTGAAACTAAGGAATATCATGTGAAACAGACATTTATTCGTATAGCATATCTATTATCTACTTACATTTTATGCCTATGTATATCGGAAACACATGCATAGTTACCTACACAAGTTCACTAACCGAGATTGAAATTTTTAAATGGCGTATATGACTTTGGATGTTTTGAAGGATAATCTTCTTTGTTAGTGAAGCGATAGGGTTTAATATTGTGTTTGTGTTGCGGAAGCGGCTGTAAAAGATGAGTCTGTTCTTATTTATTTACGGCGGTGCGGCGAGCGAAGTGGAGCGAAGATGATATGAATGATAAATGAGCCTCCGAACGCCTCTCCCCCCGGGTGCCTCTGCCCCACCGTTCACACGTGAACACACGCCGTGTGAGACTCTACTTATCTTCGATGTCTGCTTAGTATAGGTTGTTTGTGGATTTGATTGGTACATCTTTGAATATTTCTACGTCATATTGGTAATTTGCTATTTACCTATCTCTACATTAGATTGTTCAATTATCTGCTAAGGGAAAGTAAGATACTTAACATTAGGTAAAGACAGTTCCCAGCTCAGCTCACAAGATATAGTCATCCCGCAGAGGATAATCTAATAGTTTAATACCCAAAAAATGGACCTATTTGTCCATCAATGGGTTAATAGTTTTGAAAAAAGAATTCCTTATTTAGGTATGGCAGGCTGGCTTAACTATATGGATAGGTACAAAACCAGTAATTTTATATGCGAAAAAAGATCATGATCAATGACTTTAATGGAGATTGCCTACACAATTGTTTACCATCTATTCGTCTTAAAGGTTAAATCGAATTTTGACCATAGCAAACCTACTGAGTATCAGAACCTATTTACTGAAAATCTTCTACAGAGATTGGATGCAGTGGGTACAAATTTTAAAATCATTCAGAACAAAATCAATTTATGATAGTTTACATAGTTCAGGAAAACAAACTGTTGCAGAAATAAAACTAGGTAAGTAATAAATAGAATAGGTATATGGCTCGAAGGGAACTAATAAATGCCTCCGATCAATCTCAACGTCTAGCCGAAGTCATCGGAGCTAAACGGATTTTTTCAAGCCAATAGCCGCGCATCAGCATGCGTGACGCGCCGCGCGATTGGCCAGCTCTTTTTGTTCCATTTTCGAATCCTTTGTTTTTATTGGTTGACACTTAGCTAAGACAAAGGGGCGATGCAATGTGTGAGTGTATTTAGTGACTGGTGTTGTTTGTGTGCGTTAAGGAATAAGCTTCCTGTCTGTAACGTAGGTAAGGCGTCGGTCGGCGTGTCATGTGGGTAGCGAGTACGTGCCCGGATTCCTGATTTTGATATAGGTTCGGCCCTCGTCCTATATGCGATGGAGTGGACTGTTTATTTTTATTGAGTAGGTAGCTTTATTTGCCAGGCTATATACACATCTATTTCATATGATTCCAAAGAAAGTTAAATTGGTAGAGTCAACAAAAAGAATTTTTTTGATGGATACCTACTAAAATCATTCTGGGCCAAACTCTTATTAAGGACTAAGCTAATCAGTGTAAACTTAAGAGTGATTAAGGTAAGTTTACGTTACAGACAAGAGCTCGACTGACTAGGAAAGGAAAGGACTAAGCCTTCTATGCGTGACGCGAATACTCAGCATTGTAGAAGAAAGAGTTTGACCTGTAGAAGACCAGCATTGTAGAAGATGAGTAGACCTGTCGCGCTAGTGTGAGTCGCTACATATAAAAGTAGGAAAACCAGTAAACTTGTACTCTTTTCGCAATTATGAGAAGTAGGTAGGAGTAGGTACAGCTCAAAATTATGTGAAATCTAAAATATAGGCAGGTACTTATCGTTCTTGTTAAATCTATTCTATACAAATATTATTGTACCTAAATGCGAAAGTTTGGATGGATGGATGGATGCATGCATGAATGTTTGTAACTCAATCACGGCAGAACGGCAAAACGGATCTGGATGAAATTTGTCACAGAGATAGATTATAGTCTGGAATAACACATAATAATATGCTACTTTTTATCACGGAAAATTAAAGAGTTCCCGCGGGAACCAAAAAACCTCAACACACGCGGACGAAGTCGCGGGCATCAGCTAGTCATTTTTAAAATTCGCAAGTCGATCGCTACGAATCTATCAAGCCTCGAATCAGAGTCACTGTTACTGAAAATAATTCTCGCTCACCTCCAGACGGGGTGTTATGATTAATGAATGGGATTATTCAATTAAAGACTCGGCAGGTTACTGGGGGTGAAAGGGGTGGGTTTCTCCCGCTGGCATTCTTCGCGCGGCTACTTCAGGACGCTACCCTAGATAGCTTCGGTTTATGGTTGGTATATCTATGTGCAATAGTAGGTAAGGCTGTAGGGTTTTTTTTATCTACTAAAAGTTAGCCCTTGACTGCGATCTCACCTGATAGTAAGTGATGATGCAGTCTAAGATGGTAGCGGGCTAACCTGTTAGGGGCATGGGAGTAATATTAAACCCATATCCCAATTCGGTTTCTACGCGGCATCGTACCGGAATGCTAAATCGCTTGACGGCACGTCTTTCTCGGTAGGGTGGTAACTAGCCACGGCCAAAGCCTCCCACCAGGCCAGGCTAGAGAAAATTCGGAAATTATAAATTCCTAAACTGACCCTGCCGGGGATCGAACCCGGGACCTCCGCACGTTGGGACAGCTACGCTCAACACTGCTCCATGGAGGTCGTCAAAGGGGAGGCAGAGGTAGTTATCAAAAGCGCATCTTTGCCAATGTATAATATTAACTGGACCAAGTACCTATATCATAATATGATTTTTTTTGTACCTACCAATTTTCCTTAACATTGCATAAAATGTTTATAAATATATTGAATACTAGCTGATGCCCGCGACTCCGTCCGCGTGGAGTTTTGAAAAATAGATAGTAGCCGATTCTCAGACCTACTTAATATGCATATTAATTTTCATAAAAAACCGGCCAAGTGCGAGTCGGACTCGCGCACCGAGGGTTCCGTACAAACATGTAGTAAATTTTAAATTATTATAAAAACTACTCACTAGATCTCGTTCAAACCAATTTTCGGTGGAAGTTTGCATGGTAATGTACATCATATATTTTTTTTAGTTTTATCATTCTCTTATTTTAGAAGTTACAGGGGGGGGGGACACACATTTTACCACTTTGGAAGTGTCTCTCGCGCAAACTATTCAGTTTAGAAAAAAATGATATTACAAACCTCAATATCATTTTTGAAGACCTATCCATAGATACACCACACGTATGGGTTAGATGAAAAAAAAAATTTTGGGTTTCAGTTCTAAATATGGGGAACCCCAAAATTTATTGTTTTTTTTCTATTTTTGTAAAAAAATCTTAATGCGGTTCACAGAATACATCTACTTACCAAGTTTCAACAGTATAGTTCTTACAGTTTCGGAAAAAAGTGGCTGTGACATACGGACGGACAGACAGACAGACATGACGAATCTATAAGGGTTCCGTTTTTGCCAAATTTGGCTACGGAACCCTAAAAATCGGTCAAGCCGTTTCGGAGGAGTATGGTAACTAACATTGTGACACGAGAATCAAATAATCAAATAAATATTATAAATGCGAAAGTTTGGATGGATGTCTGGATGGATGTATGGATGTATGGATGTTTGTTACTCAATCACGCGCCAACGGCTGAACGGATTTGGCTGAAATTTGGCACAGGGATAGATTATAGTCTGGAATAGCACATAGGCTACTTTTTATCCCGGAAAATTAAGGAGTTCCCGCGGGAACCAAAATACCTCAAATGGATGTTTGTTACTCAATCACGCCAGAACGGCTGAACGGATCTGGATGAAATTTGGCACAGAGATAGATTATAGTCTGGAAAAGCACATAGGCTACTTTTTATCCCGGAAAATTAAGGAGTTCCCGCGGGAACCAAAATACCTCAAATGGATGTTTGTTACTCAATCACGCCAGAACGGCTGAACGGATCTGGATGAAATTTGGCACAGAGATAGATTATAGTCTGGAAAAGCACATAGGCTACTTTTTATCTCGGAAAATTGAAGAGTTCCCGCGGGAATCAAACAAATGTATCTGTTCAACTGATTTTGATAAAATTTGGTACAGGGATAGGTTGTATCCCGGGGAAGGACGTAGGCTACTTTTTATCCCGGAAAATTAAGGAGTTCCCGCGGGAACCAAAAAACCTCAAACCACGCGGACGTAGTCGCGAAAGAAAATAAATAAAGAAAGAAAATATGTTTCCTAGTTTATGTACAGTATAGATGGTAGTGATAAGTGCTAAGGTTATTAAAAGTTCACTTACGTTTATAACATTTTATAAATGCAGTGTAGAACCACCATTATAATCATCTAAAAGAAGTAACTTAAAAAATGTATACTTAGGTACCTACTTTTGACAGTTTCAGTTTCAATATTGCTGAAGTTCGTGTTTTAGAATTATAATCCTTATTTTTGGGACGTACGTCCCACGTGTACGTGGTACGTGAAATAAAACTGTCATTTCGAAGTAGTACTGCTGCGATGGTAGTAAACCTGTAACAACCTATTCTAGTATACCTGAAAAGTTACTTAATGTAATCTGGTACAGATGCACGACACGCACTTGACATTTTTTTGCTTGGAATAATAGTTTCTGAACTGACTCTTTGCTAACTTAATGTGCAGAGAGTCGTCTTATTTTGTACGTAACACCTGAAAATTTAAATAGCTCACTATAAGGTACAAAATTGAAGTAAGTAGATAGGCACTTAGTTGGCAGGTAATTATTACTCTATGGTAGGTATATATAATTAATATCGTGGTAGTGAAACACGAACGTAGATATTGTACTACTATTGTAAAGCAAGGTAGTATATTAATCATGTTTGATTAGGTCGCCAATAGAAACATTCATCTCGGCTATAATGCCACGCTTTGTACTCCACATTTGCCTATACCTGATATAGGTATAGGTATACACACAAAGAACTACTGTAAGTAAATGAGGATAGGTATAGACCACGGAGCGTATGCTGGGACAAATTATAGCCACATCTAAGTTTATCTGTGATGAAATGCGGTGGGTTTAGGTAAGTACTCTTCTTTATACTGTCAAAGGAGATTTGCGATACCGTGTCTGATACAGTTAAGATCAAAAAGGTTTCTTGGAAAGAAAGGCCACACGTTCTTTGTAAACCCATCCATACTAATGTTATTTTGAAAGTGTCCGTCTGTCTGACCGACTAGCGCTTTTAACCGATTTAGACGATCTAGAGAGCTATAGAGATAGCTTACATTCAGGGAATGGACATAGGCTCAGAAAATCAGTCCTGGCATTTATTGAAAATTTAAATCCACGTTATGGCTGTGGTTGCGGGCACCATCTAACCTTTAGTATCTAAAACAAAATGCTCTCTCGCTCTGGATTTGGATTCAAAAATTTTCACTGATAAATGTTAGGTAAAAATCTTTATTAAGAAATAGATTGTGAGCTAGGAAAATGTTCCGATACGTCAGAGAATTTATCAAATCTATTTACTAAATAATAATATTATGGGAATCGGGGTAGGTATTTAGCAAATTTTCCAATCCTTTAAATCTATGAGGACTAAAAGAATACTAAGTACAACTACCTACTCATCCTCAATACCATTTATAAGTACCTAAACATTAACAACAAAATACGGGTTATAAATTTTTACATACAAGTAAAAAGTATCTGGCTGCTAGCCAGAGGCGTTGCGCAGTGAATGCGAGATGGCCCTCAAGGGGTTCAAGTGGAGAGGCGAGCGCCAGCGGGTGCTGGAGACATGTCAATGTCGCCATTGGACTCGATACTGTACGCTATATAGCGCATCTAGGCTTGAGTACCTATGTAGGGGCCATTTCTTGACCGTTTTTAAAATTTCAATCACTAAAGACATGCGGAAAACCGCGCACTGGTAGTGTCATTTTCCTACATATAGGACTCAATTTTGGTGGCCATTTCTTGACCGTTTTTAAAATTTGAACCAGATTCGGAGTTTCACAAATCTGAGCAAAAATTCGTCTTTATTAAATACTGCAACGTTAGTCAAGGTACCTAATTATTGCTGAAACATGCATCGCATTGACAAGTGTAGACACGCGGGAAAACGTGCACTGGTAGTGTCTTTTTCCTACAGATAGGGTGCAACGGGTAATTTGGGTTTGACTGTCAGCTATAGGCGTTGTGCAGTGAATGAGAGGCCACTCAAGGGGTTCAAGTGGAGCGGCGAGCGCCAGCGAGTGCTGGAGACATGTGAATGTCGCTATTGGACTCGATATTGTACGCTATCTAGCGCATCCAGGCTTGAGTGCCTATGTGGGGGCTATTTCTTGACCGTTTTTAAAATTTGAATCAGGTGTGGCCTTTTGATAAATCTGAGCGAATATTTGTATGCAACGGTCAGTCCAAGAGTGAAAGTCGCACTGAACCATACAATGAGTTGTTTCAACAATGTTTTGGACGCGCAGGAAAACGCGTTCCATGCAAATAATAAGAGTGAAAACCTTAACCCGAAAACGTCTTAAGCGCCCAGCAAACCGCGTTTCGCTTAGAAGATTTCTGCACTTTGTTGACCTCTTAATATACCTCTATACTCTAAAGAAAACTAGACTGCAGATTTGGAAGTTGTCTATTATGACACATCTTATCACGGATCCGGGAATCCGCTTATATCCATACTATCCATCCATATCCATACTAATATTATAAATGCGAAAGTGTGTCTGTCCGTCTGTCTGTCTGTCTGTCTGCTACGCTTTCACGGCTTAACTACTCAACCGATTTGGATGAAATTTGGTACAGAGATAGGTTACATCCCGGGAAAGGACATAGGTTACTTTTTATCCCGGAAAATTGAAGAGTTTCCGCGGGAATCAAAAAAATATATCTGTTCAAGCGATTTTGATGAAATTTGGTACAGGGATTGGTTGTATCCCGGGGAAGGGCATAGGCTACTTTTTATCCTGGAAAATGTAAGAGTTCCCGCGGGAATAAAAAAAACATCGATCCACGCGGACGGAGTCGCGGGCATCATCTAGTCTAATAATAATCGCTGAAGGTACCATGCCGATGCTGGTTGTAAATAACAACATAGCCTCAATACATATATGTACTTTGCAATCAGATAAAAAGATTTTTGATTTTCATTATTTCTGTAATTGAAAAAATCAATAGCCAAAATAGCATTAGTCTAACCTTTTAGGGTTAACCGCATAGTAATGAATATCCTCAGGGCGGGGGTGGTCGGAGGGTAGATTGCGTTTGTAATTAATGATCTTTGTACAAAGTGCGCGCCGCGCCGTGAACTGGGACACACACGTGTAGGTACGCGTGTTTTGGGATAGGGCTTTATTTCTGTCCTATAACGCGGTAAAATTGTATTTATTAAACGAATGCTATCTTACTAATATTATAAATGTGAAATTCTGTCTGTCTGCTACCGTTTCACGGTCTATCTTTTCAACTGATTTAAAAATACCAAAACCGGCCAAGTGCGAGTCGGACTCGCGCACCGAGGGTTCCGTACTCAAGAAGTAGGTACTGAAGCAAAACAATCAGGCAAAAACCAATATGTTTATTTGACGACGAGTACGAGGTTTACTGTTAATATCAAAAAAACTATGCTAGTTAGAGCATTGGCCATAGTTTTTCTGTAAAATATACATAAATTCCTATTGACCATAATTATTTCAGATTTTTCGATTGGTAAACTCCGGAGATAAGGGGGGGGGAACGGTATTTTTTTAGACTTTTTCCCCGATAAATCAAAAACTATCATGACTAAAAATAATTAAAAATCTGTTTTAGAATGAACAAAGTAAATTCTTTCATATGATACCCCACACAGTACAGTTATCTCACTTTTAAATTTCAACCCTCCGATTTTCCCCCCTTTTTAAATAAGAATAAAAATAATTTCCAATTTTTTTAAATTCCAGTGTCTTTGGGCCACTAATATACACAACTATTCCAAATTTCATGTCGATAGCTTCGGTAGTTACTGAAATAATCGAGTGTGACGGACGGACAGACGGACAGACGGACAGACAGACGGAGAAAGTCGCACCCATAAGGGTTCCATTTTACCATTTTGGTACGGAACCCTAAAAATGGTACTTTTTTTGGTAATTTGGTGGTTTGGGTTTGCTAGAGATAGGTTTCATCCCTGGGCTGGCATATTTATATATTATCCCGGAAAATTAAGGAGTTCCTGCGGAATTAAATAACTTGATCGAAGAAACACAAAATAAAATTTGAAGAAAAGTCACCTGTATTAGTGCATATTTTCGTGTAATACACATTAGATTCTGTTAACAACAGATGAGACACATTAGACAAAAATATTATAATTACAAATTATTCTAATTTCATCATAATAATATCTATCTCTCAAGGATTTGTATAACCAGCAAGACCATGTAAAATAATGGCGCCCAACATAGGACCGAAATTAAATGAAATCTATATCTATACTACTAGCTGACCCGGCAAACGTTGTTTTGCCACATAAATTAAGATGTAAGCTATCCTATCTTTCAAGTTGGATCAAACTGCACATGGTGTGCAAATTTAATTTAAAATCGGTTAAGTAGTTTGGGAGTCCATCGCGGACAAACAATGTGACCCGTGATTTATATATATTTAGATAATATTATAAATCCGAAAATTTGGATGGAGGCATAGATGTATCAATGGATGTTTGTTACTCAATCACGTCACAACGGCTGAACGGATCTGCATAAAATGATAGCACAGAGATAGATTATAGTCTGGAATAGCACATAAGCTACTTTTTATCCCGGAAAATTAAAGATTTCAAGTCGCGGGTATCACGCGCGATTTTACCACCGATTCAGAAAACAGATTCTGCTGAAACGAGCCGGCCAGAAACTCAGCTGCAGCTGTTTTTTTTAACAAAACCCCATCCCAATAATTTACACACTCCTCGGCAATAGCTAAAATCGCCTATTAGGATGGTGTATATTAAAATGCCTTATGATAATTATCTACGCATACACGCTTGCTAGACATCTGTGAATTCTAGCAGAATTTTCATAATGCGTAGGTAATATGAAATTTTGGCTAGACATCACATAGGTAATATGAGAGTAGCTGTATCAGTAGGACAAAAATATATATATCGAGCCCTATCCAATATATAAATATATTGGATACAAATATATTGGATAGGGCGCGTTCTGAATTGCGTATAAAATATCCATCTGATAAATTACCCTTTCCGCAAAGCTTTGCCAGAATATCGTTAAAAATTGTTTTTTCTAACAAAACGTCCATTAAACTCAACCCCATCCCTTCCGCGGGATTATAATAAATGGCGTAATTATGGCACAATATAATATTAACACAAAGTTAAACGCGTTTTTATTTTCCCGCCAAACTCCGCGCTCTGTTGAACATGCCACCCGACGCCATTTCGTCTCTTTACGCGCGTTCTCAAAAAATGGCTTCAGGAACGAAATAAATCGCAAATATTTATCAAATGCATGCCGCTACGGATACGGGCCGTGGGATGTGATATTAGTGATGTAACCATGAAAAATACATAAATGATTTATTTTCTGTTCATCTCCAGTTCGTCTTTGCAATATTTGGTACCGGTTCACATAGAAGCTTATATTTATAATCCTTGTCCCGTATAATACATAAATTATTGAATTAAGTGCCTGTCTAACTTACTTTATTAATGATTGACATATTTTTACTAAACGTAGGTTCCTAATACTGTCCTAAATATAATTTTTGAAGGTGCTACATTTTGAAAGTCATAACTATACTGTTAAAATAGGTATAAACTGTGGTTTTTTGCGTCCTACAAAACATTTTTGGCCTATTGCTAAAGCAATAGCGATAGTTTAAAAACTATCGATAAATTGGTGATAATGGAGTGTTCCCATCACTACCGAGGGTCGACAAGTTGTACGCCGGCGGACATTTTGTTTTAGAGCGCGAGATTACGACAGTTTAGGCGTTATGAGCGTGTATTTCGCTTTACGACGATACCATTACCTCGCTATTACACTTACAATTTGTAACTTTAATATAAATTCCTAAATTTCATGTTTCATGTCGAAACATTGAAGCTAATTTGACCTCCCCAGCGCAGTGTTGAGCGATGTTGTCTTAACGTGCGGAGGTCCCGGATTCGATCCCCGGCAGGGTCGATTTCGGAATTTATAATTTCTGAATATTCCTTGGTCTGGCCTGGTGGGAGGCTTCGGCCGTAGTTAGTTACCACCCTACCGGTAAAGACGTGCCGCCAAGCGATTAAGCGTTCCGGTACGATGCCGCGTAGAAACCGATTAGGGGTATGGGTATAACTGCCATTTTTTTTTCTTATCCACTACAAGTTAGCTCAAGGGCTATCTTGTAGTGGAATAAAAAAAAAGCTCGTCACAGACGTTGCTATTTTATTGAGAGGACCTCGTCCACGGGGACACTTAATATCTTAGATTTTTTTAATATCTTAGATTTTCCGGGATGCTATCTGGGTTTCTATAACAGATCTCGCCAAAGCCGTACTGATACTTACTAGCATAATATTAATTTTCATAATATAGCCGTTTATAATGTCAAAGTAGCCTGGTCAACTGTGATATTAATACATAATAATAAGTAGGTATAATACGTTTTATTAAAATACTTCCGCGGGCCCCTAGTTATTAATAAACTCTGTGACGATACCACGGATGTCGACTGAATTGTTAGGAATTGGTTTATAATAAACTAGACGAAGTCCGCGACTTCGTCCACATAGATTGATGTTTTTTGGCTCCCGCGGGAATTTTTTAATTTTTCTGGATAAAAAGTAGCCTATATGTCAGGGTATAATCTATCTCTATCAGCCAAATCCGTCCAGTAGTTTTTAGGTGAAGGAGTAACAAACATACACAAACACACATTTATAATTAACTATTAAGTAGTGTGAAGTGTGATTGCCCCTTATCACTATTTTGAAAGAGCATCGACGCTGTAGATATAGGTACGTGATACAGGAGACAGTGTGCTCGTCAGTAACGCTTAAAATAATGCCTCATAGGTGTACCTAAAAAACTACATTTGGCCAGTTGAGCCAATAGCCGGAACTATAACCCAAGTATTGCACTCAAGTGCTTATGAGCCGTTTTTCCAAGTAAATCGCTCGGCCATCGGCTAATCGTCGGAAATTGTAGCCATTATCGACGCTCGGTGCAACTAAAAATTATCATTGTTCGCTAAGAGTAGCCATTTTGCTGATTGCCGTGAGTGCCGACGGTTGCTAAGTATCGAATAGTGGAACTACATTGTTACCTAACGTAGCCATAATATCTACTTGCTTGTTTCAAAGTAGGTTATATTCTCTCATAGTAAAGGCTTAATGAAGTATATCACGTCAGTCTCAGTTCTTTCAGCTTTTTTTCAGCGGTTTTAGTATTCTACGACTGTGACGGTAGTAGGTATTTATCGAAAAAATGAAACTGAGTGATGTCGACTGTATGAAAAAAAAAGAATAAATAAAGCGATAGGTCGAAAATGTCAAGATTACTTTGATGATAAAGATCATATCATAGAGATAAGACATGATGTTATTATGATTTTAGTTCGTTAAATTAAGTTTAGGATGCGTAAATTAGGGATCCTGGATTACAATTAGAAACCAACAGTTTAGTCAAGCCAAACCAAGGAAGCATCCAAAAGATAATTTATTAAAATTCAAGCAACAACTCATTTCTTTATTATTTTTGCGTAAAGTATATCTTATACATACTTATCTCTTTTGAGAGCGGTTTTTTATGATCTACAAAGAACGTTAAAAGAATTAAAAATATGCAAAGATAATGCCCCACTAGCCCAGACAGTGTCGTACTAATAAACATTTTACAGAAACCATTACCAAAGTAATCTACACTGGAGAAGAAACTTAAAAATACCTCACAGTTGACATTACCCTCCGTCCTCAGAGCCCTTGCTTCCGGTTATCGCTACACAAAGAGGACCGCTCCCCCCTCTCCCGCTCGCCCTTCCTACAGGAAGAGGAAATACTACCCTTCTATCGCAAGGTCTAACCGCGCGTCTCGGGAATTTAAGGAGCATTTTTTTTATCTTAATGACAAATTGTAGCACTTAATTTTAGGTTCATATTTTCGGTTGTTAAAATTGGGGAATAGTAAATAGGTAATATAAGAAAAATCAAATTCTGAAATCCTAGTGCCAACCCTAAAACTTATTGAATAAAATATATAAATGCCTTGATTCCGCTTGAGGATTGCTTTTCGCTTTTTGTTTTGGGACCTTACTCTTCTATAACGAAATGATGTGAGACATAGTTTTCTCTATTATTAGGACAATTTCTTGCTCAGAGACTAAAGTCATAGTCAAATCGATAAAATTCCACGCTTTTTATCACCCCTAAAAAGGTAAAAGTACCAAGGGCTACCCCGGAAACGCTACTAATGCATCCGAATGCACCCAGCGCCACCCCTGCCTGCACGCGATCAATTCATTAGCCAGGCATTGTTGCCAGCCCTAGATATTAGCAGTAATGTTTAAACTAAATGCTGTACTATTATAATGTTTACTGTAAAGTGAGTTCGCTAATCGGGTGGTTAAATCTTTCTTTTTCCTTTATCTCACAACCTAGTAGTAACGCCATACAAAAGTGGTAGGCCTCTTTTGTATGAGTATATTAATAATTCCAGTGATGATAGTACCTAGGTGGAAATGGATCAATAATTTTATTGTAAGAACTAAACTAATCATGGCATGCAGAGCTTTTATTTCAAGTAATTTCTTAGGTACATGCTATGATAATGTTTATTTTAAATCTAAAACCGGAAACCGGTTGGATAATCCTTCTCTCATGCAGTTAGGTTCTTGATTTTTCGTGTATGTATAGATAATAAGCTAAAGATATAAATGAGAGTGAAATTTTGGAGTTATGCTGTTCGGTTAAACATTAGGAACGCCTGATTCAACGACACTACTTTTTGTAGGGAACACCTAAGCCTATAATGTGACAGTTGTTCTACGTCAAAACTATCACCTAATTTGGACTTAGGTTTTCCCTAAAATTAAAGTAAAGTGAACATGGGCATAAGTCGCAGCCAAACACAAGTCCTAAAATATGTCCAAAGTATCCCGTACCTACTTACTATATAAAATAATAATAGTAGTTTTTCCCAGAGCGAACCGCGTAACCCCCACATAGTGGTCCGGAAGCTGTACTTCGGCGACACGACTTGCCCATTTATCCCGCTGCGTTTGAAGGGTTAAAAGGTACTCGAGCGTATACGACAAAGTGTTTCAAAATTTTAAATTTTATTTATTTCTTGCACTACCCTCACTCATGTGAATTAATACATTTAAGTTACATATTTAGAATAAATTATAATTTAAAGAAAGGTTTAACCTGTAACCTTTCGGTATGAGTAGTAGGAGCTCGCGTAAAATATTTTCTTAGGGAAATCGAAAATATTTTTGAAAGTAACTTTATATAAATAATAATTAGAGGTCTACCTACTTAGCAACACTCACCTTCCTACCTACGTTGCCTCCACGTAGGTAAGTGTAGATTTTCATGCCTGCATAATGCATATATTATTACAGGAGAGGAGATCCGTGCTCCATTGCTCAATAGTGCATGGGCCAAGAGGTAGGTGGAGAATATGATTAGATATCATTACTAGATGGTGCCCGCGACTCCATCTGCGACGGATCTATAGTAATATCACAAAATAAGTAGTAGTATACGCTAATATTATAAATGTGAAAATTTGGAGGGATGGATGTCTATTATTCAAACACGCCAGAACGGCTGAACGGATCTTGATGAAATTTGGCACAGAGATATTGTCTGGAATAACTGATAGTTAGGCAACTTTTGGAAATTAAAGAGTTCCCGCGGGAACCAAAAGTAGCCTATGCCCTTCCCCGGAATACCACCTATCTCTGTACATGGGCTTACTACCATCGCTTCAAGCAGTATTATTTTGAAATTGACGTTTTATATGACGTACCTTGTCGTCCCTAAAATAAAGATTAAAACAATTCTAGAACAAGAGCGTCAATAAGATTCAAATAATATTGCTCTAAGGCCTTAGCGACGGTAGTAACTAGTAAACCTTTACCTTTTAGTGTACCTTTTCTCAAAATTGGTTGAGCAAATGGGCCGTGAAACCTTATCAGGCAGACAGAGAAACACAGTATCGTATTTATAATTCTGGTATGGATTATTCTCACAAAATATTCATGTCCACACATTAAAAAAATTAAAAAACGGTCGCCTTTTTTGTAAAACAAAAGTGTGAAATAAGAAAGTAGGTATAACCTACCTACCCTACCTGTACTTAGAAATTTGCATAAAATCAGCTTTAATTTCGGTTAGCAGCGTTATGAAGAACATTCATCTATCACCTGCTTATAAAAGGGTAGACCGGGGTTGACGGCGATTGAAGCCTTTCTTATTTATTTCAGTGCCCTCTTGGCGCCAGAATGAGCGACCTTTCTGGGGAGAACGGGGGAGCACGTAGCGTGCGATGACCGATAGGGTATAGCGCGGGACGAGTTGGCTTTTCGCGGTGACATTTTTTGTTATTTTGGGGCACTCTCACACGTCAAGGTAGCCTTGCAAATGGTTCATCGGCTAAGTAAGACCCATAAAAGTGGCAAGAAAAACTGTCTATACTTTTTAATTCGTGTGATTCACATTTATTATTTCACAACCATATCTGTTGAAGTAGTATTAAAACAGTAGATATAAGAGTAATAGGTATGTGGTTACGAGGTACCCACTATGTAAGAAAGTAATTTTATTGTTTTTAATACGTCTAGCTCGCAGCGTCCTGCGCGAATGGTCCAGTCCGCTATAACCGTATATCTTGTCTTTGTACGCGGGTATTTATGGCCATCCCTATTTTTATTTTAATGCTGATGCTACCGGTGCCACTGTGTCTAGTGCTTGGTTTAATCTTTGGACATTTTCTAACCCCCCAAGTGTAAGTTTTTAAGGTAACTAACGACATGGGTGTACTTAACTTTAATATTGACAGGAATAAAAATAATGATTTCATGTTTTTTTTCTTAAAAACTTGTCCACCAGACTGTGTAGATGTAAGTTTTCGAAAAAGTTAAATTAATACTAGTTTTATATACAAATTAAGTTGCCAAAAGTTTGTCTCTCACGGCCTAGAGCTTTACTCGTGTGCCTAGAGGCGATAGCGTGACGTATTTTAACCAAGATATGCAAATTTTTACCATAAAGGAGAAGACGACTATTATTACTTAAAACTAAAAGCAAAAAAAAAGAACAAAAGAAAACAAATTAGTAGAGTTAAGGCGAGAAACGCAGTCAAAGTGTTTGCTCAGTACCAATTTTATAGCGCCGAGGAATCTTTGAGTAATTTCATTCTCAAGCTAGGGTTGTACCCTCGCCGCAAACAATATTTCACGGCTATAAGTTTCCGATACATGAATTTTATTAACTTTCGCACCCCTGACGGATGGAGTGAGAGTATTTGTTTTACGCGTCATCAAGGCGTCGTAAACAGATATTGTTGGGGTTACCTTCTCACTGTAAACTGATTTTGGCATAATTCAATTAGATATAAACGCGTATGGGCTTGACAAGCCTTCTTATTAAGGGATAATTATATTTTCATTGCGCTACTATATGCTTTCTAAAGAGGTGCCCACAGGTGCAATTTTATATGGAGTCGCACACATTACTGCAAACGGATGAAGCGTGTTTCCCATACGACAAAGGTGCTTTGTCTTGTCCTGTCCGTAGCATGTATTTTAGCCTAAAACCCACCCTTCTAAATATCAAATTCGCAAAAAATTTAAATGTGTATACTTTCTATACAATCAGTGAAATCATAGTCATTATAGGTCATAATGCAAAATATCTAGATAGGTAACTCATATCACTGTACCAATTACTTAACAAATTTTTTTTACAAACAAACAAATTGATGCCCAATCAGTAACCAATACGAAATGGCATTTTAAATAAATGACTCGTATAAAAACATGGTGGCGTGAGTCAGTGAAGGGTGACTAGACGACTTCTAACTTCGGCTCCGATTCGAGAGAAATTGGCTAAAAAATTCCTTGGGAAAATAAAATCGAAGCGCAACTTCCGAAAGTTATCGAACTTCCGAACAATCCATTACACCGAGTTTCGCAAAAAATTTACTTGGAACTTATTATTTTGAGTGAAAACATCTTGAAGTTTCGACGCCTCGAATAAGTTCGCCCTCGCCGGCGACGGCGCCTCCGTCTCCCTCTTGAAATACACTTTAGCCACATGTAATCTGAATTACTTTCGCTAATACAAACTTTAGTAATATAACTGTTTGCAGGGTCTTGCATTATTTAGCTTATAGTTTAGACCTTTGGAATCGCTGGCTTTGTATAAACCTTTAGTGAAAATAATTTAGCAGTGAGAGTCACGGTCATATTATGTCATAGAGAAAACTTCAAAGCTGCCTCAAGTTTCTATCTATTAGTCTATCAGTTTCTCGTTTTATACCTACAGTCTAACATATTTTTTTTCTGATCCATACTGTAAAATTTACTGAATATCTGAATTTTACATCGAAAACGGACCATCAATATCCAGAAACCCGTTTATAAGAAGAATACTAACTAGTCAGATGAGATAATGCCAGCATTGAGAATTTATAAAAAAGTTTAAAATATAGGTAGGGTTAACATTGTTCCTTCAAAAATAGCAGTGCAATAAATGCCCTATTAGAGCTTTGCCATAACCGTAACACGCCAGTTGGCCGAGTACACAGCATGGCGGTACCGTTAAGCCATTAGGGCCCCTGAGCGCAGCCTGAGCTAACAAACTTTACGGACACTAAAATCACCACTTTTAGAGCACGAACACTAAACAGCAAACAAAGCTGGTGGCGGGGACGAGCGGCGTCCGGTCTCGCCACAAAGGCTTTGTACCCGGCACACTGACACGCTTTTTGCGTTGCCGCTGCTATCGCTCGATGACGTCTCAGTAGATCGATAAGAGGCTCCCACTCGACGGGAATGTTCTATTGTAACACTGACACTGTACTGTCTCAGATGTGGAAAATCGTAACCCTTCGAGTTTGAAGGGTAGGTACATCCGAACTTGTTACATTAAGATAATTTTATACGACTGCCTGAAAAAAGGAGTATATTGTTTTCAGGGTTCATGTATGTATGTATGTATGTATGTATGTATGTATGTGAGTTTGTATATTCCACCATAACTTCTATACGCCTGAACCGAATTTGATGAATGAGGTATCGTTAGAACCCCTAGCTTATTCCGGGTGACATAGGCTAGTAAAATTAAAAAAAAATTGATGGGGTGACCATGGTCCCGCATTAAAGACTAAAGTTGAATTTATTTTTTTCGAATTATTATTAAATTTATTAAGTAATTATTAAAAATACAAATCATTAAATTCTAAATTAAACCTAAATTAAAAACTAAATTAAAAACTGAAAACTAAACATTAAAAATATCATCTATCCCGCTGCAATGAGGCAGTGTGCCCAGAACGCTGGCTGCGTTACCCGAATATGATAATATGATTCTATAGTTAATCTTATTTTTTTCGAAAATAAGATTAACTATATAATCATCATCTAGAAAATGATGAGTAGATTCCAAAAATATATAAAACTATAGTTCAATATCCAATGAATCCCAAAAAAATATCATTTAATAAAAATGTGAACAAGATTCCGTAAGTAATTAATAGTGTGGTATCGTTACGTAGTAGATAGTTACGGGCTGCGGCAGAGCTGTCGTATTTTTTAATAATTTTAATTATATTCACTTGTGAATTTTACATACTCAAGACAACCTAAATAACAGAGTATGAAATCTAAACGAATGTAAAGGTTCCATTAGAGTTTAAGTTTCAGTATTAAACGCTGCACTGAGATCTGGAAAATCGTAACCTTTAGATTTACATTTATGTGTCTATATATAAAAACCGTACTCATTAATGTTACTCTATCATGCGGCCCTACACTATTCCTATCGCAACGATGTGCAACCAAGTAACTATTACCTATGTACCGTACCATACGTTGAAAGTATATTACGAGTATATACCTAACCTCATAAATTATTGCATAAATAAATAGCAAATATGCATAATTCTCTCTTCCTACAGTCATATAATAATAAGGTAAGCGTAACAGCAACGTCGGGTCGTGACTTGTGACGTGACGCAATGTCGCGTGAGAAAGACGTGGCGTGACACCTGTAAATTATTGTCTTGATTAATTCACCATTTCAATATTTGACACATTATTAATGAATTGACTTTCGACGTTATTATTTGATTACAGTAATTATAATGACGTTCTGTCAGTAAAAAGTTAAGCGATTTTATTTTGGAGTAAATAGTTTTTTTATTTTTGAAACAATATCGGTATTTAATAACAAAATGCTCGAAATAGAGTATTATAAAAATTTGTTGTGAAGCGGTAAGTCCGAGCGTAAGATTTTCTATAGTTAATTCTTATAGATAATATCATCTTGACTCCATGAGCGTAAAGGAACAGTTCGAGTCAAGTTGTAGTTCAGAAGAGCAAGTATCGAAGTTTTTCGAAATTATATGAAAATATTAACTCTCGGGAGCATTAATATATATATGGCTGCTCGTGCTGATTCATTGATTGATCACCTCTCCTGAACAATTTTGTATGAAAAAAATTTTTTTCACTGACCATTTCGTATAGAGGGGAAAAATTCATGAAGAGGAAAAATACGGAGAGAGCTGATGATTGAGGATTTTGAAGACGGATGAAGAGCACAGCCAGGGTATTGAAGATAGGTGGGGGGTACTCGACCAAATGTCATTCGAAACTTCATCCAATTGATAGTGAGCTGAAAAATTTTTCAAAATGGCGGATTTAAGATGGCCGCCATACAAATTTCGTCGGTGTCTATCTCGGAGAGTATAGAAGATGGAAGAGTGGTTTCTTGGCAAAAGATGATCAGGACATGAAGGTCTACTTGATGAACAGGAAAAAAATTCAAGATGGCGGAATTTATTTATTTCCATAGAAAATGTATGGCGAATATTGAAGAGGCTACAATTTAGTGTAGAACTATGCAAGACTTTGATGCGGTTCCTTTTCATAATTTTTTGGAGAAAAAAATAAACTTATGGAGAGTGATGATGACCGAGGGTTTGAAAGATGTGTGAGGGGCACGGCCAACATTTCATAGGTGTCTATTTCAGAAAGTATACTAGATGGAAGAGTGGAAGTAAGAAATATGCATGACTTTGATATGGATTTTGTACAAGATTTGTTCTGTATGGAAGAATTGTCGGTTTGCCGTTAGGAAAGCCAAGATGGTGAAGTTCAATGGCACCCAAATGTACCCGATCATCAGCGGTATGATATTGATATTAATCAACTAAGGAAGGTTTCTTTGTGTTTTACTTCAACAGTCTCTTACACTGTATGATGCATGTCAGGATTTTTTTTCATTTAAAGGCCCTTTTAGATTCTTAGGGGGTCTCTGTTTTTTGTTTTCTTATGAGATATTTTTTACGTTGGACGCTTGGCACGCTTGCGCTTCCACTGTGCTCGCCAGCATAGCAGTGTGTTGTTTACTTCAGAACACGTAGGCAGTAAACACTAGGATAGAACGAGAGCAAGTAGACAGTGGGCCGTGCGGTCTACTACGCGGTCCGCTTTAGCGGGCCGCGCAACCACGCGCCCTACTAGTAATATTATAAAGCTTCGTTTTCATTAGTCGTTAAACGGTTGAAAACCGTGTCTATTTACACTGAGGTGCCCATTACATTTTCTTGATAAAATACATACATTTCGATGTTGACTGCAATTTTTGGATGACCATCCTTAATGCTTGCGTTTGGTATTTCACACTGGGATTATAGAAACCTCACGTAGGTTTAGAAACACAGAAAGGACAATGAATTTTCTGTACTGAAACTCATACCGTACGCACCAGCCACCTAGAATAAGTATAGTTTCTCGGAATTTCTGGAAGACATAAAGTTCCGTTTACATTGGTCATTGGCCAGCTGCGTCTATTAACACTGAGGTGTTAAAACTCGTTCAAGCTCTGGTCAGCTTCTATTAGTTACAAAATTCCTTTCATTGTGTTTAGTCCTTAGCACTATAGGATTATAGTAACTTCATTTAGGTACAGGAAGATTGGAAAAGCTAACATTAATTACTGTTTTTTATTGATTTAAGATAGCTAACGAAGATTAACGCTCAGGTAGCATTAACTTCGCCAAATCATTTACGGTTGTAAGCAAAATAATAGGGGTGCAAATCAGTGCGGCTTTACTGTACAAGTTTCGTTTCACGATCAAATGAAAGGATCTATATTATAATGACTCATATGACATGTCTTGAACAGTTTTCGCCCCGTAGCTCGTAGGAGCGATACAACTTCTTAGGTTATGAAGCTTAAGTGCCAATAGGCGGGACACTTGCTTAGCTCGAACAGCTGGTACATGTTGGTCTCCCAAGGTGCTGAAAAAGTGACCCTACACTGGAAAGCGTAGCGTTGGATGCCCCCCCTAGGAGGAATGATACAAGCGAGTCACAGGTAACCGCTGGATCCAGGCGACATAATACCGTTGCGGGTGGAAGTCTTATAAATCTATGTCCAGCAGACGAAGACGAAGGAGAACTTAAAGACTTAAGGAAGTGTAAGGATAAGTGCTTAATATTTTCCACACATTGTCCATCAGATCTTGTCACGCCGAGAGCAAACTTAAATACGTACGTGCCATACATATTGATTGGTGACTGATGGTAATAATTAGCATAAATTAGTTGTTAGTCGCGCGTGAAAAACGTGAGTCACATGTCATCTGTATGCGGGAACGATGCACGACTGAGTCCTCCTCACGAATAATCTTCCACTTATATACGATGACACTGCTAAGACGTCGCCTCGTAATGGATCCGACAAAAGCTTCGATATTATTTTATACGTCTTTGTTACTAGAGATATTTCTCATAACAGCCAGTACGGGTTTCCTGGTTATTAATTTGACTGTCTTATTTTAATTTAACTAGTGTCTTAACTACACTTAAATAATATTTAAATAATAATAAGATAACCACTGGTTATTCTCATATAACACATAAAGAAGTTAATTGTAATAGATACGAATTTACGTGAAAAAAGATGCTACCTTTTTATTTTCGTGTGATTTGTAAACAGATAATACCTAGATATTATATAAACGAAACGCGAATATCCAGATTTAGGTAAGTTCAACGAACCTAGTGTAAATGACATTATTCGCAACTTTGCGACGTAATTTGTCGGAATAGGATTTAAATCTTTTGAGCTCTACGTAGGTATAATTACGTCTAGATATTTGTCTTAACTTTGATTTTCGGATAGGTACATTTTGTTAGCGCTATGTCCCTATATCCCATGTTTAACCCTTCCAATAATAGAGGTAAGAATATTCTCAAAACGATTTAGTAATGGGTTCTGTATAGATCCATATGACCGAATGTCAATTTATTTGCGGCGACGGGCATAAAAGGTAGGTACGTTAGGTCGACATACGGTCATCTTAAGAGATTAGATGTCTGTATAGCAATACTTGAAATTGATGTGTACACCTTGAGAAACACTCTGAAAAGCATGTTGTTATTGGGTACTATATAGAGAAAAATATTCTCTATTAGGTCTTTGATTTAAGATTAGCTTCTAATCCTACTGATATTGTAGCCTACATCGTGGTGTTGTGCCGGGGACCAGAAAGGTCCCCGGGCACAACACCAGCCCGGAGGAAGATCTTCCTATTGGTGCGGACGAGTACATACCACTCACTCGTCCCACAATATCATGAAATGGGGAAGTGTGTTTTTTTATTGGATTCAATAGGTAATTCTTTAACGGAGTAACGCATCAATGTGATTTTTTGCATGAGTAGGTATGAGTTGAGGCCCTGGGAACCTGAGGAGTTCTTCATTTAATTATTAGATTAAATTGTTTATAATAAAGTTGAACGAATAATACAAATATTGGGGATTAATTTAGTAACCGCTTGCGTTCACAAATGAAGCTCTCTACTTCTAAACATAAGGTTTAAAATACAACAAAACATTTTCATACGCTACAGCTTCATTGCTTCATTGTAATAAGCCGTCTAGTATCCGTAGCAATATTGCAAGTTGAACGCAGAGACCTGCTTTTAAGGCCTCTCGAAGAGATTTACCTGCCAATAATAACAAAAACATATTTCTCAATACAAAAATCTTGAGTCGATTTCTCGGTATAAACGGTATGAAAATTCTTATACTTGCATACCCATTGTTTGAATTCAATTATCGATATCGAATATCGTAACCAAGTTCTCTCTATTGTATTTCATTGAGGTCCCTTGTAGAAACATTACAGAAATCACTTCCTTGGAGACTAAGAAAGCTACATATTTGCAAAATATTACAACTAATAGTTAGGTAAAACGCTTTCACAGCCAATTTAATTTAGCACAGAGATAGGTTGGGTTTGATACGTCCATGGATACATCCCATGGTAAGGGCATAAGCTATTTATTTCGAAACATAAAGGAGTTCCCACGGGATATTTCAAAATCCAAGAAGACGAAATTGATGGCATCGTCACCAGTAGGCTAATTTGACTAGTAAAATCAATACAAATTACAAATAAGATTACAAGTTTGGCTATTCAGCGGGGTAACGCAGCCAGCGTTCTGGGTACACTGCCTCATTGCAGCGGGGTAGATGATATTTTTAATGTTTAGTTTTCAGTTTTTAATTTAGTTTTTAATTTAGGTTTAATTTAGAATTTAATGATTTGTATTTTTAATAATTACTTAATAAATATACTCAGATATACAGATACAAATACAAAACTTTTTTATTCAAGTAGACTTTGACAAGTACTTAAGAATAGTCGAATGAATCTATTACTGGTTCGAAATGCCATTCCTACCGAGAAGAGCCAGCAAAAAACCTCGGTGGTTGCTCTTTTGGGAAAATTAATTTACAATGACATCAATGTGTAGATACATAAGTAACCGCTGCATTGCTGGCGAGTCAAATCCATGCTCTTTTATCATTTACATAATCTTCAACAGTATAATAAGCTTTTTTCAGTAGCATACTTTTAATGGATTACTTAAACTTTTGAAAAGGCAAGCTTAAAATTGGTTAGGTAAAATCAGAAAAAAAATTATTGAAATATACGTAGTATACAACATAAATATAATAAATATGGCTACCACAGGAATATAATCAAAGTCACCACATTTAAATTCATGACAAAGAGTACGGCTTCCATAGAATATCCTACTCTTGAACTATTACAAGAGGTTAATACGCAAATGTAGGCAAACTATATATTTCGTTGATTGCATACTCGAGGGACCCCACAGTTGAAAGGGTTCGCTTAAATTATCAAACAGAAGCCACTTGAAAACTGCAATGACACATGTTACGTTTCGATCCAACTATTGCGCCGCCCTAGTCTGCAGCTAGTAGACCAACAGCTTTACTTTTGTAATAGAGTTATTAATTACTAGATGATACCCACCAGCTTTGCCCGCTTGGAGTTAGGTGTCATGAAAAATCTCATGGAAATTCGAATTGCATAAGTGACCAAAAATACTGACTTAAAGACACTTTCGTTTTACTTTATATTTAATAATAGTATGGGTTGTATCATTTCTAAATATCATTTATCTACTCCAGCATCGAAAAGTTCCAATTTCGAATTTGACAACTATATCGAATTGAACCCTCTTTCGTGTTTGCTTCTCATAACGATACAGTTCGTTGTATGGGAGCTGTATCGTTATGAGTCCGTAGCTGTATCGATATGGTTATCTTCATAAATAGGATACCTATAGCTTAGCGGCTCTGGATTCTGGCACTTTTGGTTTTTATTAATTTATAAAGTAAAAAATTATAAAGAAGTCCTTGTCGTAGATAAAATCTTGTATGCAACTGTACGTAATTAGTCATTTTAATTCTCGTACTATCCTATTTTGATACTCGGCAAGCCTCGTATCAAAAAACAGCACTCGAATTAAAATGACCCTCATTACGATACAGTTGCATAAATAGCTATTCTATCATTTCTAATAATGTTGTGTACACATCCTTAGGGTTGTTGCTTGGATCCTGTTTTGAATTTCTTATATTTTGATGATGTTTTGGTGGCAACCTGTTTTGTGTACTTTAGCAATAAAATAAAATAAATAAACCGTTTATTGCTTACTAGGTATACTTAGTTGCGATTCCAGAGTGGCAATAGCCTAGTGGGACAAACTTTGGGCAAACAAAACCTGGAATCGCTGTCCGGGCACGCGCTGCAAATTTTTTGGAGTTACGATTGCAAACAAAGCTGAAGTGGCAACAGGCGAACACATAGTTTGAATAACCGATAGACGTTCCAAAGTGCTGTAACCTTCTGTGCCGGTTGTATGGTAACCAACCACGGCCGGAGCCTCCTAACAGACAAACCCAGGGAAAATTTAGAAATTACTTATAAAATTAACCTGCTGGAAAACAATTACCCTGAACCTCCCACTTATAATAAATCTTCGATCACCATTGTGCCAGAGAGATATTCACTTAACAAAAATATTATACCTACTTCATTTTTCATAGCGAGTTGGCTGCGTCCATATCGCCGCCAGGCAAACTCTCCGGGACGCACGCAAAATGAACATTTTTCCGAACGGAACGCCCTCTCGGCGCGACGCAAAACTCTATAAAAACGTCGAAAAAAATAACAGTAACATGGCGTATAATGACAGCTGGTCCACTTGAGAACAAAAGGGGAGAGGCGAGCCTCGTCGAGAAAAAAATATACGAAGAGTAAAACAACTACACGTTCGTGTACCCGCGGACGGCGGCGACTGTCCGCTAATACATTTGCAATCGCGTTCGATTCGTCGCGACAATGGACACGATAACGGCGATACAGTGCCGCAGAGCACTCCACATTCATACACATCCTCGACCTGAAACTAGGTAGCAGCGCTGAGAAAACTCGTTACGAATATTGCTATATATACGTCTCGGGGAGAATAGCACCGCATTCGAGTTTAAAATGCGAATAATAATCGCGCCATTCATAAAAATCCCGTGCGCGGAACGCAAGGAGAGGCCGTGTTTTACACGTTATAATTTTGCGCCGAAAGCAGGCCTAGGAGTAGAGGCGGTTGTTTTATACGAGTGTAGGCTCGGTTCAAATGCCGCGCACGGACCATTAGCTGATGAGCGCACGTGCTCCCGCCCTACGTCCGCCAGACGGGCTTGCGCCGGGAAAGTAACAATTTTCAGCTAGAGTATGAAAATGTATTTTGGCTCCAGTTAAAAAATATGTTTACTAAAAGTACCATTTTTTATGCACAATAAATTTGCATGTTGCAATTTGACCATGCACTTCGTAGTCTAATGACTGTGTAATTATTATAATTGTTGGTTCAAAAAACACGCGAAGCGCACTCGAAACAGAGATGTAGGTACGATAAAGCAAATATATTATTCAAAACATTATATTTTAACACCATACTTACACAACACAACACGATGTGTTTTCGAGATGGATACCACGTCTCGGCAGGCGGAATATAGGAAGTCCCTCGGCTCGATAAAGCGATGATAACCGGATAGTAACTGGCATATTTAGTCATAAGTAAGTTACGAATTACGATGGTAAACCGGAAAGAGGCTTGTCTCCAACAGTGGGATGATGTAAGACAGTAAAAGTTTAACTTAGCGTTTCCTACGTATGTCATGCGATCAATGAAAAAGTACGTAACTTCCATAATTAAGCACCTAAATACATAAAAACTTGCTTAGAGATATATTCTAATGATCTAAATATTTACAACTAAGTACTAATAGAAGGAAAACCTACTGAACTGAAAAATACACCTCATTATCTACTTGAAAAAGTTTACCTTTTCAATATCAACCTCGCCTACTTTTTATGGCACCTGTCTACTTAGCCTATAATTTTAAAAGACCTTACAATTGCGGGTATAATCTAAACGGCCATTGGTAACTGAAATAGTTTGCAAAAGAAGCCCATAGCGCTTGTATCGTGTATATAAAGGACGAACGACATCAAACAGGTTGTTTTTTTTTGCAATCATCAAATTGATCTGTCCGTGCGCCATCTGGTCCATGAGTAAATCGCTTTCGGGCGCTGTCAGCCGAGGAATTAATTCATATAAAACACATATCGTTTCGTGGAGGACCGATTTAGTATCACTCGATATGGATTTGGGTATTCAGAGTAGTATTAAAAAAAAAAAAAATACATAACAAGTTTGACAGATTACCTTTACGATAACCGTCAAAATGTCTACATTCCTCAGTTTTAGATCATTTTGTGATGGAATCTTAATCACAATAATTTATTGTGAAAATCTAAAAAATAATTCTAAGGGGCCAATTTTTCTAATCATACAAACACTGTTTAATTGAGGAGTAAATTATTATCGTTTTGACAGTTATTGTCTAAAAAAACCTGTAAAAATCATACAGGTAGGTTATTTCAGCTCTTCATGCAAAATGACATAAGTAACTTTTCATAGTTGTGTCCTGTATTTCTTATTCTTAAATATAATTTAAACACGGTTTTACGAAGAAAAAATCGTGGGAGGCTTTGCTATAGCTATTTACCACGAGCAAAGAGGTACTGCCAAGTGATTGGTAGGACTCCATTTAAAACCCGTTCAAGATGTATGGTAATCAACTACCTATTTATTTAAAAAAATATATACTAATATATGTAAAGTTACTTCCTCAAACATAAGTTACCACTATAAAAATACCTAACCTCCTCCAAACGTTTTTTCGTTTTCTCAACATAGTAAATAATAAACAGCATATCAAAGGCCGGTCCCCAGATCAGATAGCGCGACGACGTGTGTTGAATTAATCCCTCTGTATGACGTCAACACAATACGCTCCTTACTACTCAACGTGTAGACTGTAGATACCTATATCTTGTGTATGGATATAGGTCATAGACTTATAATATTTACTCGTACTAGGTATACATGGGGCTTATGGTAAAAACTCTTAAATTAACTGTACGAACTATTTTTTTTCTATTTTACCTACCTGTATGACGACCTCTAAATTAAAAGTTAAAAAAAGTTAAAATGGAGATGGACAGGGCATATGACAAGGGAGAGTAATGAGAAATGGACGCAAAGAATAACCGAATGGCTACCTCGAGATGGGCAAAGAAAAAGAGGTAAACAATATAGAAGATGGAAAGATGATATAAGAAAAGTAGGAGGACCAACATGGAAAAGGATAGCGAGGGAAAGAGAAAAATGGAAGATGCTGGAAGATGCCTATGTGTCGGGAGGACACGCTGATAGCTGGACTAACCGATAATATAATATTTATAATAAATTAGTTAGGTTTAGGTGATAAGGAAAAAAGTTGTGGTTATAGCATAAATATTAATTAAGATAGATTAAGAATTTAGATGATAAGGAAAATATTGTACAGTCTGTCAGCAATAAAGGCTGTATTATTTATTATTTATTTATTTATGACGATCTCTCTCTGCCAGCAGATTTGATTAGCTACTACTTACTAGCAATCCAGCGCTGTTCCACTAGGTCGAGTCATCTTTTCGGTATCTATTCCAGGTACTCCACCGTGAACATCAAATTTTTAGTTTACGTACGTACGTTTCCGTCACTAGTCACTTTCCACTGTAGTTTCCGTGCGAGTTATTTAGGATTGGATCGTGGTCTCTCTCCAGACCGCCGCTGTTTACATGCTACATAACCGTTTTTTAAAGGCGATTTTCATGCATCCAGTGCAACATTTTCCCATGCCTCGCCAAAGCCGATATTTCATTAGCAGATACCAGTAGCAGATTTAAACGCTGCCGTATTAATAGAGTTTTTTTTTCACTTAGTATTTCGATCACAAGTGTAATGACATCCACTATTTTTCTATTCCACGCGGCACAGCGCTGATCGAGGGTAGATTGTGTCAACGGCGAGCGACGTGTTTAATAAGCGGTTATCTTGCGTGTCTCGATGATGAACATGTTTACTTATACATACATGTATAAACAGGTATAATATAAAAAAAAAAACAAATGTTAGCACATAATCAGCCCCCCGATTGTGGGAAATCGCAATGGTTTGTGAAACCGATAATTCGACCTATTAAAGGAGTGCATAGATGCCTGCTCGTTAAAAAGTATGTATGAACTTCTTAAACAGTTCGAGTACTCGTGGTTATAATCCCACAAACATAATATCTGACCCGGTTGCCAAAATTGGAACTAATTTTTATGCCTGTCTATTTTTGTTTTTATTTTATTTTTCATAGACACTAGCGACGCAGTCACCGGGTCAGCTGGTACTTAAAAAATTACAATTTGCTTAAACAATTAAGCCTCTGATTTATATCTGTTGCTTGTTCATCGTGATAGAGACGGCATTCCGAACACAAATAAAATTAAGTATTTATCTACTGCATGAAAATTTAAAAAATAATTAAGAGTTAATAATAAAAACCCAATTCTGAAAATCTAAAGTACCTACCTAGTTACTTTTAGGAAGTATACCTATACTTATAACTATTATACCTACCTGCCACTTAAGTACTTATGCCATCTTACGCAAACTTTCTTCTGAGTTTGATAAAGTTTGCGGCCATTCATCACACACGAGCGACAACTATTGATTCGCAAATTTGTTACACAAACAGTTTCACAAGTTCCATATCGTAATAAATTCGTTCGGAAATAAATCATAACGACTGGCAGTCATTGAAATCACATTGCACAGGCGACTACAAGAAAAGGGGAGGCCGGGGACAATCGAAAGCCCCGATGAAAGTCGCTAAGAGATACGATAACATCGCACTCTCGATAGCATGCGACCAGTGCCCCTATCGCCCCCATCGACTCACCAATAATGAGTGTACAAATCGTGACGGAAATTGAAAGAAAAAAACTTCCCAGCGCAGATCTTATCGTCGCTCCTAAACGCTCTCGTAAAAATATTAATAAAACATAACTTTTTTCACCCAAACCCACATTAAACTCCGATCCCGTAGGAATTTATTGACAATTACCAGCCAATAAGTGGCAATAAAAGCACAAAGCTTCAATGTCCACCGATTTGAATGTCAATTGTACACAATTGTGTTGTGCTGTTTTCGTGGAGGCCCATTTTGATTGTGATAGTAATACAATTAAAGTTTGACTTTCGCTTATCGATTTCTATGTGAGGATTATTATTTGGATATACATGACGTTTAGTATTGTGTAAGAATTAAAGCTCTATTCGCTTCTTCCGGCTCAGACGATATATATTGATCACTTTAGTGGTTATAGCGAGAAATATGCAGCTAGTAGTTGATTTTATGTTTATTTTTCTCTAGCTAAAAGAAATACTTGCAGCAAAGACAAGACAAACCTCATTAATTAATAACTAAAGGCTTAGGTAATATAAAAGAAAACATAAACCGAATTTATTAGCTACCTTAGCGCAAAAAGAAATCATATATTTGATGTCCAAAAGACATCGTTTTTAAACGATTTTTTTGTATTATAATCAAGATGAGAGTGGCGAAAGAAGTCGATGCAGCCGCGATAAAATTAAAATGAGGCTGCGAATGTCGCGTACAAACCACTAATAAGACGACGTTCGCTTAACCTTATCTCCAATCGAGGAAGTCTAAAAAACAGCTGAGGGGTTCGCGGGGGAGTGGGGCAGTAGCGGGAGAGGGGGCAAGAACAAGAGCCGTCAGTGAAATAGAGATGGATGAACAGTGGGAAATGAAATTCTTTGTGGCATCGCGGTCCCGCAAAAAATGCACAGATTAGATTTTTCCCCTCGCCTCGCCGAGGGCCGAGGGTAGACGGAGGCAATGATTTTTTACAACGCTCGTCGAGATATATATAGGAGTTTTAGTGCCGGGATTTGGTGTAACTGCCCTCTGTTTGAGAATTTTAATTTCCTTGATTTGAGCCGCGATGTGGACTTGCGCGTTTTCTGCCTGTTGACGAAGATTTACATTTGATATAGTAACTGTTTTTTTGCATTATATTGACTGAAAAATTATATTATAATAAATTTATAGGAGCAAGGTGAAGGAAAATGATGGTGCACAATATAAAATATACGTGTATTAGAACATATTATAATAGACCTTACTTTCTATTTAAAATTCCACTCTACATTTTTCTTATAATTTATATGATTATCTCGATGTCCCATTATTTATGTTGTTATATACCTATAGAATAGCATCATTGTCTGCCATACCTCCTCTTAAAGCGAAGTTTATAGATACTAACTAAACTTTACAAAACGAATTCTGTAGATTTTAACCTGTGAGCGCGAGGGAATCCCGGGGGAAAGATAGTTTGATATAAATTTAATGTTGGTAATAAATGCCCTAACAGATGTTTGTTACAAGTGCCAAATCACCAGGACGCCTTCGGTTACCGCATCCCTCTTGTTTTTTACGAAGGGTGAGGCTAATCTGGCACGCTAAGCACCTATCATGCGAAGTAATTTTTGGGCTCGTCTGTTGTATTGGTGTTATTATCTCCCTGGAATTCTGAACGAGTATGAATACAAAACATTTTTGATTCAAACCATTAGGAATTTACTTAATGATGCCCGCGACTTCGTCCACGTGGATTAAGGCTATTTCATTCCCGCGGGAGCCTTTAATTTTCCGGGATTACAAACATAAAAACATCCCAACTTTCATATTTATAATAGAAGTAGTATGCCTACTGCCAATCCGCACTTGGCTAGCTTGGTGAACAATGGTCTTAATCCTTTTCATTCTGAGAATTAAGACCCTGTTCTCAGAATTCTGATCTCTATACTTATATTATATCTACTAATGCAGTGTACATTTAATCATGATCATCAGCCTGTGGGTGTCCACTATTGAACACAGGCCTTCCCTAGGGAGGGCCACCACCACCACACCCGGTCCTTAGCCCTCAAATCAGATCAAATCAAATATTTTTATTCAAGTGCTTTTGAATAGTGAATCTACCCCTGGTTCAAAATATACCTACCTACTGAGAAGAGCTAGCAAGAAACTCGATGGTTGCCCCTTCCTCATCCAGCCTATTCCAGCCACCTAATAATACTAAAAAACAAAAAACTTCCACAATTACAAATATGCACACATTTTTCGGCGAGTCTGTCCGCAATCGATATAATCCATCGCAAGCGGTGTGTCATTTGGGGACTGCTGTATAGCTTCGGAATCCCGCCAAGTGTCTTAGCAATTTGTTTGCCTACTTCAAAGTATGTTGTCCCCCATGGTTTCGCATTAGGCCATTGATATAAGGATCAGTTTGAAATTAATCATTCTAGTTTATCATTTATTATTAGATAGGTAGTTTTATTTGTCATCTTAAAATTTTCAAGGCTTTGTATATGACAACAAAATCATATTTTAGTAGGTTCATCAGTTAGCAAAATATAGCTATGGAAATATAATACGACTTGCTATTAGGCAGTCACAGCACACAGAACATAATACGAAAATGACTCAAGTAGGCTAAAGAAATGAATATTAGATAAATAAATACATTTACATACTAGATTATTATGATTAATGCATGAGGATAACATAACTAAACTAAAAAAAACAAATGACTAAAGAAATATTTAGAATTATTAATTGTACAGTATGGAGTTTTATGACGCTCACCGCATTCGCGAAAAATTAATCGCGAGTATAAAAAGCGCGCGGACATTTTCGCAGTGCGGGCTAAGCCAAGAAACCGATACAAAAATCGAAAAGGCGGACTACGTTTTTAATTTTTAATAAACTCGTACTTAGTGTATATACGAATAAATCAGTTTAGATAGATGAATTTAAGGGAAACATTACTGAATTTTTCCTTGTTTCGAAATCATTAAAATGTCCCCGCCATAAGCTGATAATTTCCATTTTAAAATAAAAAGAAATCTTCTCGTACTCAGGCGTGCTGTATTTAGACTATAAATTACCTCATTAACCGACGACAAGTTGTCTCTGAGTGGGGGAAATGGGGAAAAAGGATCGTTTCCCGAAACTAATTGCCAAACACGATAATTAAAAAGCAGACTCTACCAAGAAACGGGAAAAAGAAAAAAAAATGTAAAGTGTTCACCCGTAATTTCCATGATAAAACCTCCGTTTTCCTTCGTTGCGCCCAAAATAACCATTGTCTTGTGAGTATTTTGTTGTTTTTTCCTCTTCTTTGACGTGTCTTCATTTTCATTTCGGCCGTCAAACTTTTTAATAAGTTATGCAAATTAGTCCCTGTACCAAATATGAAATTATTTGTGCAGACCTATGTACTCTCAGTGTTTCAATATAATTGACAAAGACACTAATTTAATCAATTTATAATCCAAATTATTAAAAGCTTCATCCGAATTGGCTTAGGTTTTTTGACGTGGGACATTTCAATTTTCCAAGATAAAAAGTAGCACATGTCCGGTCCCTAGATGTAGAAATGGCAAGTTGCATCCCTGTACACAATTTCGTCAAAACCGGCCAAACACACGGACAGTGAAAAAGGTAAAAGAAATTAATCATTTCAACTCATCACCACTACAGCGTCTACAGCCCAGTGTTGAGTCTCCTATCTGAATTAGAAGGGTTTGGCAACGTCCAATACGCTGACTAATCCAAATCTGCCATTACATACTTCACATAATACCTATTATAACTTTTATATAACTTATAGAAGTCTCAGCGCTCAGGCATGCATGTTTCCTCTCGATGTTCCTTCACCGTGATATCAATAATGATATTTAATTGCATATAGAACGCATAAGTTGGTCCACGCGACTGGTGACCCAAGAGTTGGCGCTTATTTAGCCCAACGAATAAGCCTGGCAATTCAGAGAGGCAATAGCGCCAGTGTCTTGGGTACCATGCCCATGAACGATCATTTGAACGGTATATAATTTTTGTAATTATAAATGATATAAATTTTTTGTAGAAGATTATTGTTTGTAAATATTTTGATTATAATAGAACGCACGCAATTATTAAAAGTTGGAGTGCGTTTATGACATTAGTATGGGTATACATGGATATTTAATTTATGTTTATTACGGTAGACAGTAAAATGTATGAGTATGCCATTTATTTGTTCCATTATCTTCGCTCACGTGGTCTCTTCTAACCCCCTCTCGACCGGAGAGGGGCGAGCTGTAAGTGACAGACCGTACGATGTAGTTGAGGTTTTAATTATTTCAGCATTTGAGTTTTAATGGGCTATAGAAAACAGCTTCCTTATTAGAACCGGTTTTATGATTAACTATTGGAAAATAAAATAAATATTTGTTTAAGTATGTCGTAAAAAAGTCAGATAAATTAAAAAAATAATTGAAGAATACGTAGAGACCTAAGGAGTGAATAGGCTTTGAATACCAAAGAGCCGACCGGGCTAAAATATTTGACGTGGCCCATTTTGTCACATGAATTTGCTCTACAAGTTAATAAATTCAGATATCTTTCTAAGGCCCACTTGCACAAAGACTCTTAAATTGATTTTGTTAATTTTCTAGTGCCGTCACAATTAGGCAACCTCAATATGCTCTTGCCAAAAAGTGACAACATTACAAAGTAACTAAATCAGTTTAAATTTCCTTGTGTAAGCGGCCCTTATACTTATTTTAATTCATGATGATGAATGGTCAAGAAGAAACAATAATGCCGCTATTTTATATCTTTGTCAGGTTGATTATGAAACTAAAAAGGAAAAAGTAACGAATTCAAATCCTAAATTAAATCAACCACTAAACGCGGCATTAAAAGTCAAATCAACCCCTAGCTATGAGGGGTGGTTAAGTAAATAAATAAGTAGCCCCGAGTGGTGGGAGCATAATAACAGACGGCAAACAGCATCAGAAGCTGCGAGATAAAATCGTATTGCGTTGTCAAAAATAAATGAATCCGGGGATTAGTCCGGGACACGGGCAGCGCAATATTGTCGCCTGGCGCCCGACGTGGGGCAATAATAAGCCGCTTGCCCGGGATAAAACTTCTGCTCTCCACGTTTTCGGAAATAATTACTTTATCTATAATTATATTGGGAGGTATTTGGAGTGCGTCCAATTCGTGCTTATTAATTTTTATGTGGATACAAATTTACACTTAATTACATTGATACATAAGCTTTACGCATAGTATTCCAATGCTACTTTTGGCTAAGATAATAGCCGAGATGTTCATATACTTATATAGCAAAAGCTCACGTTTATTCGGTAATAATAAAACATTAACGCATTATGTACATAGTTCATTTGTTCACTCGACCCGATAAGTAGTTCTAAAATCAGACGCTAAAGTAACAAGAAGTGATTGGCTCTGGCTATATTTGCTGAAAAGCACCGTAGTTTTAAGAAATTATATAAAATTTTTGAAAATTCGGTATCTTCTGATGCGAGGAAATCCACTGAAAAAAGCTTATATACCTACTAAACAAATCATTTCAGAATGCGGAGTTTCGATACCAAACAATGATTGAATGAGATACGAGAACAAAAACGCAAATTATTATTAACAGCATTTGCTCGTTATAATATCGTACAAGATTTCACGGTTGTTATTTCGTCGATCGATGGCAAGAGAACGCGAAACTTCAAAGTCCGAGCGATTTTCCCGCAATCTCTATTTGCTCCACAGCTCCTTATAATATATTGGAAACGAGTTTTATATCCAACGAATTTATATCGTGAAGAAATAAGTCATTGAAATACCTAATTATTACTTTAACAACTACGTTTTGGAAACATTATTTATACAAAGGGCCAGCACAACTTTTCCATAATATGATACTTTTACCAAGTAGGTTCAGATATTCTGAAATACCTGGGCCATATTCTATGACGCTTAAGTCACCGGCAGATTTAGACACCTTTGAGAACATCCATACTGAAATATTATAAATGCGAAAGTGTGTCTGTCTGTCTGTCTGTCTGCCTGTCTGCTATGCTTTCACGGCCCATCTGTACAACCGATTTTGATGAAATTTGTTATAGGGATAGGTTGTATCTCGGGGAAGGACATTGGCTACTTTTTATCCCGGAAAATTTAAGAGTTCCCGCGGGTATCATCTAGTTATCTATAATTTCTTTGAGGCATGCAGTTTTTCCTCACGAAATTTTCCGGTATTGAGTTTACAAACGCACTGTAACTTTTTTTATTCCACCACAAGTTAGCCCTTAACTGCGATTTTACCTGATGGTAAGTGATGATGCACTCTAAGATGGGATGGGCTAACCTAAAAATAATAAACCCATAAACATAGTCGGTTTCTACACAGCATCGTACCGGAACGCTTAATCACTTGGCGGTACGACTTTGCCGGTAGGATGGTAACTAGCCATGTCTGAATCAGACCAGACCAGAGAAAATTCAGTAATTATAAATTCCCAAATTGACCCTGCTTGTTATTGTTGTTGTTATGACAACAAACAGCGTTCAACACCGCGCCAGCAATGTCGTCAACTCTAAAAAGTAAAGGCCGAGGTCTTTACAACTAGCCAAGTAACAACTCAGTGTAATATCAGATTTTGAAAAACTGATAAACAGTTATCGAGAGCATCGGATTATGGCCCTGCATCGCGGCCAAGTGAACGGATGAGATAAACTGGTTCGCGCGATTTCGCCGCAAAGAGAGAGCTCTACGGCTCCCACTATCGGAAACGAGTTTTATTCCAATCGAATTTACATCGCCATGAAACGAGGAAAGCTTTTCGACGCCTGAATAGATGAGTGAAGGTTCATGTTTTTGGATTATTTTCCGCTAGAAATTACACTATTTTTGATAAATCCTGATTTGAAACAGAATTTTCCGAATGTTTTTTTACTTTAATAAAAATATTATGAGGTAGGTAATAACAATAATTACAATATCAGAAAACGATTCAAAATCGACAAGGAAAATTCGAAAGAGAAATGAAGTCGTATGAATTGTAAAAAGAAGAAGCAAAGATAACGGCTTTCAATGAAGCGCAATTTATCAATGGAGTGTCAAACAGTCGATCGTCCGGGCATCATTTTTGTCCTATTTGCGTATAAATAGTGGCGTCGCGCGTCGTTCCGAATCGCCGCTAATGATACGGAAAATGACATCTTATTTCGACGCGTAAATCGAAGAAAAAATCGCTCATCTCTCGCCCGTTTGCATGAATATTTTATAGGCGCGTCAACAGCGAAATGACAGGTTTTATCGTTTGAAAATTCGACGAAAATTGCACGAAATGACGCGACGATATTTTTTATTTAGTGAGAACATCCTTCCGCCAATCAGGAGCGCTCATTGTGGTCTCACAATGAGGCCTCTCCCTCGGGACGTTTCTGACGTAATTTTTATTTAACTGACATGAGCAACAGTTTATTTGTGAGTGTTTAGGTTTCATAAACTTTTAACATTCGTAATAAAACAGTCGGTTAGCAATTAAAGTTACATACGGTTCAGTTGGAGCGGTATTTATTCTCTCGACAGCGGTGGCGGTTATTCTAGTGGCCCTGCTCCTGAGAGGTAAGTACTTTACCGTGCATGTTTGTACTGTTAATTATTTGCTTTAAACAATCAATTGTAACTTTGTTGTTATATATTACTGGCATTCTAGTGTTATGGACGCAAAGTAAACCACCGTGATTTTACTCTGACAACGAAATTTTTTTTGATTGTAATAAAAATAGTTTTTGATTTTACTGAGAAGTCAGTTGTGTTACAAACATTTTAAACGATTTGGGGCAAGGATTTGGCGTAAGTTTTAAATATAGCTGCCATACCCCTAACAGATTAGCCCGCTAAGGACAACATTATCACTTACCATCAGATGAGATTGAATCAAGGACTAACTTGTATTCACGTAAAAAAAACTCAAACTTTTCCTCAAACAGATTAAACTATATTTTTGTTCCATATTACTTAGTACAAAGAGCGATTCGCGAGAATCTTACAGGCACACAATAAGCAATTTATCGAAAAGCGAAACAATCAGCAAGTTGGTATCGATGTTTCACAACTGTCAAACAATGATTATAAATCGATTCAAGAGCTTCGCAAGATCAAACGCTCATTGAAATCCAAAGCCTATAATTCAACGTTTATTGGCAGAATGGCGTGAATATCTTTATTAATCAGCTAATTGCTTATTATAAATTGCTTACATATGTTTTGGCGTGTTAATGAGGGCTGGCTTTGAAGGGAGCTAACGTGTTCATTTGCCGAGTACTTAATGTTACACGCTGTACGTGTGAGCTTGTAAGTTATACTCGAGGCCGTGCCAAGATTAACATTTACGCCTACCTGCTTCTTGAGTACCTCGCCTTATTCGTACCTACTTGCTTTACCAATATAATTAAATTATTCATTTAATACGCCTGCCTACTAAGTTTAAAAATTTTGATAGCTAGGTAGGTAGATAATCAAATAGGTACTTAGGGTCCGGTTTCGAATTATTTCATTGAAACGTATTATTCAAGATCTAAGTTAGTTTGTGATTTTAAAGCAATTAAACTACTTTTTTTTTTTTTAAACAATACCTTCTAACTAAACTGTATGTCGTCAACCCTGGTAGGGCGAATTCCACTATGAGTTTTTCTTCGACGTAATCTGCCCCACTAGAATGAAAAAGTGGGGCAAAGTGTATGGTGAAAGGACATGACCAGAAACTGCCCTCCGATTCGGGACAGTGTGCAGGATTTCCGTTTTTACAGTAAGGTTTAAAAATTAAAACCTAAATTATTATGGATTTATTATTCCGAAAAAGGTCAAGGTTAAATATCTAAAAAAACAATACGTTTATTGATTAATTCTTGAGCATCCGCTTTCCTCTTTTAGGCACTACTCCATTTTGACGTTCCATTTTATCGTTGCCTAGTAATAATCTTGTAATCCATTACATGAATACCATTTAATTACCTCTGTCACTATATTATGAAAAGGAAATGTATGTTTTTTTAATAATTATTTTTATTTGTTGACAAGCCACAATGAAACGTGTAATTGATCGAACAAAGCATTTTGAAATAACCACTGCGTTTAAAGGAACGCCCTTAGATTGCATCTGTCTGCCATCTGTGGTCGAATAGTTGAACTCGCTAACCAAAACGTCAAGCGCCATCTAGTGTGGGAAAGCAGTTTTTTGGTGAAACCTTATTTATTTATTTTCTCAGTTTTCAGAGCCTTCAGACTCCTGAAACTTTTTATCCGAAAGCTATAAAATATTACAATTACAATAATAAAGAAATCATTGCTGCTCATTGTATTTTGACACCTAGGCAAGCTCCCATAGTGGCACTGGTCAAGTCCTTTTTACAATTGGACTTTGCTCCAATGGTGGGGCGGGGCACCTTGGTGGGGCAAAGTCGATGATTTTCCGGGTTTCCAAGTGATCGTTTTTGAAACCCAATGCTTAGTGGCTTTCTTTTCCAGCAGTACTTACCTAGTTGCTAATAATAAATAGTTTCTTTTACTTTTCTGACTCCATTCTTACTATAAGTAAATTATAAGTAATTAAGTATTTCCATTATAATTTACCTAAATTACAACTAATATAATAAAACGCTCCACGGTACTCAGAATACCTTAAGAATCTGAATACCACAGCGAACACGCATTCCCATAAAATCAATAGCGAAGGAAATACAATCCAGTTTCACGGTGTCTGAAATAAACCATTCTTTGCATTGAAAAGGGGAATAATCTGCGTATAGCAGCGGGGGTTTAATCAGAAATCCGTGAATTGCTTTAAATGGAGGAAAACGCAGGAAATATCCTTTGTGCCGGCAATTTCCCGCATGCGTGGGGCTAATGCGCTATCGGTGCGTGATGACTTCCTTAATTAATACGCAATATTGTCGCGAGATGCGGAGTTACGACGATGCTGCGTGGAGCTTAAGTTTCTAATGTTAGTTTTGGCCATTTAGGATATAGATTGATTGAAGCTGTGATAATCTTTTTTATATTACACTAGCTGATGCCCACGACTTCGACTGCGTGGATTTTTTTAATTCTTTAATTTTCCGCAATAAAACGCAGGATATAATATATCCTTTGTGCCGGCAATTTCCCCCATGCGTGGGGCTAATGCGCTATCGGTGCGTGATGACTTCCTTAATTAATACGCAATATTGTCGCGAGTTGCGGAGTCGCGACGATGCGCGCTGAGCTTAAGTTTCTAATTTTAGTTTGGAAATATTGGATATAAATTGATTGAAGCTGTGATAACCTTTTTATATTATACTAGTTGATGCCCGCGACTTCGTCCGCGTGGATTCCCTTTAAGTCTTTAATTTTCCGGAATAAAAAGTTACCTATGTCTTATTCCAGACTATAATCTATCTTTGTGCCAAATTTCATCCAGATCCGTCCAGCCGTTCTGGCGTTCTTCAGTTACAAACATCCAACCATCCATTTAATTGATTGACAATCAAAAATACCTATTCACTTTTACCTTAAAGGTACTTAAATCGAACATTGCAGGAACACGGACTCCTGAAGGGCATTCCAAACCTACTTACTACCTGGGGCTATTTTTCAGTGTCCCTATTCTCATAATCAATGTTTTGCCAGTCAATGTCGCTAAACCGAAGGAAACACCGGATACATCCGGTAATTTCTCGCATGCGTGAGACTAATGCGTTATCGGTGCGTACCTACTACGTAATGACTTCCTTAATGAATTCGCAATATTGCCGCAATATTGCCGCAAAACTAGTTTAATATAAACTGCACCATAAACTGAGGTGTCATTCCAGATTGATCCTTATAAGTCGTACATATTTGGTAAATTTGTCCCCGTGGGGAACACCTGCCGTAAAGATAAGCCTCTGATGTTCGCAATATTCCCCTAAAATAACTTCTTACTGCCTCCGGTGCTAGGCAACCGTACCCTCTTCTGAGGCACTGCCTTATGTACCTGCAAGGCTATGTACTACGGAGGCCTATTAGGAGATAGGTACTTATTATTGTGTTTCGTAGCGATAGGTAAGTATTATTTATTGTTTCTTGCTATTTGTTTGTTTTTGTTTTAATTTCTATTGTAAAAAAAGGAAAATAAAATACTTACGAGATCAGAAGTAGCACAGAAAGTGTTACTAGCCCAGCAGGGCGACCGCGTATCTTTTGCATCAATCATTGATACATCGCAATCACCTCTGATTGGTTAACACTCTTCCACTATTGGACCAAATCCATTGACGCAGCAAGAATAACATAAATTCAGCCAATCCGAGGTGATTGCGATGTATCAATGATTGATGCAAAAGATACGCGGTCGCCCTGCAGATGGTAAAACATTCTTTAATTGTCTTCACAGTTACAGTTTGCATAGGAAATGGTGAAAAGTAAGTTTCTAGATTCTACAATGTTAGGCACGATGTTACAAGCGAAGCTAATTTAAGGCGTGTTATAAAATACACTGTATCAATAAATCAACTTCCAATAGCAAACTACGTTCATTAGGTGCCTAGTTATGGAGAAGTCCCGCATTTCAACTAACCAACTTTAGATTGCCACAATAATTATTTATTCCGCTCACTCGCTAACTTGGGAACTATTCAACGTAGGAAACGCTATTTCTCCACGGTCAGATAAGACGTTTGATTCTCCCCATTTTCGCTCCGGACTTTAATTATGGCCTCTGGTTTTGTGTTAAATAGTTGGCGAGTAATTTAATCCGGGTATCTGTATGCGAGGTGGCGCGCTGCGACGGGGCTTGGGAGCCAATGAAGCGAAACTGCCTTGCGAAAAACTAAACGAAATCGGAAATGGTCACGCCTAGGAAACTTGCCTTATATAACGAATATAGACAAGAAATTCGGAATAGCTGAAAAAATAGTACCTAAGTATTTATTTACTTTAGACATTACTCCCTTCTATTTAACATAACAGTCTATTAACACTATTATATACGAAGTTATGAGCCTTTCCCAAAAATAAATCCTCGACGGCGGCATTGAAGTGCAAAGCTTGTATTTTTATAAAGGACGCCTCTACTCTTTCACGCTTTTCCCTGAATCAAAACTGCAAACATGTTTTGTTTACCTACTCAACCGCCCCCTTATTCCTTCAGTCGTTGAACTGCATAACTATACGAGGAGTGCCATATAGCATCGTAAAAAATAAGCGCGCATCAGACTTGAGCATGTAATTCTAGCGCGCTCTTCCGGCCCGAACAAAGGAGAGAGGGTAAGAACACGAGTTACTCAACACCCGTACCTTACGCAGATTTGTTTCTCACCGTCTCATTGCCCGACAAATAAAAATAAACCTTACTTTGCAAACAATAGAAAACTTTTTTCTTAAACACCAAGTCGCGTCATCAAACATTTCATGGCCGTGGAGGAGCAGGAAATTCGCGATAGTCAAATTGTAGTCTTACGGGCGTGCTGCTATTAAATTATTACATTTACAACTGTGTTACCGACTTATAAGACACTATTTGCATTACAACGGCGCGGGAGGGTCCTTGGGTATGGTGAGTACGTCACATGAGGACTGCGAAAGAAAAATGTACTTTTAACAACGCGAGGATTGAGAGTCGAGTAAAAAAAATAAGCTTCGCTATGAATGACACTCTATTACTTTTTAACAAGATGAATTGATGGTAACGTGTCTTTAACCCTACTGACTTTATATAATTGATACATCAACATATTTTCTGAATGTTGTTCTACTTAGTTAGTTTTTTCTATAGCGATGGATTTAAAGCACACATCGATCTTCGATCGTCTGTAAGATGAAAACTCGATAACAACTCGGGCCATGGTAAAGATGTAAAACTGCATTAAAAATGTATTTTGCTTACTTCTTTCAAATTAAATTAAATATTAAAACAGTTTTAAGCAGAACTCTACCTTTGCTCTACGTAACATGCTAGAAATTTCATGCTACTTGTTGTAATAAATATAATGACACATAATTACAAAATAAAAAATACCTAGTGACAATACATACATAATTAAATAACTCCATGCAAAAAAAAAAATTGGTTGTCAAATATTGTATTCGGCACCATAATCCATTTAACAAATGCAAATACAAAGCTGATAAGTATAGCAACGATTCGGGCTTCTCCAGGCGATAGACATGCAAACACTCGTAAGAACATCAGGTAAAAAAAAGCCCAAGTGTGTGTTTGATGCACGTGTGTGAAACAGTGTTTCACTCGGCCCTTCGTAGCTACTTGTAGGCAAGTAGCTATCCGACTCCTTTGTTCTAGCAGCTGATTGGAGCCGGGCCCGGAAATGCGTGTCACCCCACCCCCATTGGTCCGTTTCATTTTCTTAGCGTGAGTGAGACGCAGCTAACTGAAGTGTGTAGTTAAGGATACGGATCTGTGTACGATGGGTAGCGCGTCTTATTTCCTTGCTCGCTGTGTTTGCAGGAATATTTTCCTGGAGTCATGATTGTTTCGTGATTTTGCGGGTCGATATTTTGCACAGATTAGGTACGTTTTTACAGACACATATACCATGCATACAGATAACTATAATGCAAACCTAGTCATCCACGCAAAGCTTTTTTTTTAATTATAGTGTAGTCTGTTATCCATATCCATACTTAGATATATTATATGTGCGAAAATGTGTCGTCTGTCCGTCTCTATAAATTCTGTCTGTCTGTCTCTCTGTCTGTCTTTCTGTCTGCTACGCTTTCACGGCCCAACTACTTAACCGATTTTGATGAAATTTGGTACATAGATAGTTTACATCCCAGGGAAGGACACAGGCTACATAGGCATGGGCATTTTTATCCCGGGTATTATCTTATATTTAATAATCTCGTCTGGATTCTAATGATTCCACTCTCATATACTCGAGCCGGTTGGAATAGGTTTGCATTTCGATTAGTTATGACTAATTAATAATTATTTATTTTTATAGAAGTTTGGAGTTAAAAGTAATTGCTTCTTGCTACTAATAATATCTAACGTGACGTAATAGTCTAAGCAGGATCTTTTCAAAGCATCAGCTACATTACAATTAAAAGTTTAGCTGCCTTGAACTTGGTTTTCTGATTTAGTAACTTATGCGGAGCTTTTTAAACTTCTCAATTTTCTAAACTTACTTAAACATACATATCAAAAATTCCGGAACCGGCAGTCCAAACCGCGTTAGAAGACTGGATTACAGATGCATATCTCAAATTTCGGCACTGGTAGGTAAGTGAACCGTGGCCTAGTGGTCAAAGGCGCTCAGGGCGCGATTCCCAGAGAGACGCAGGTTCAAATCCTGCCGGTTCCGGAATTTTTGATATGTATGTTTAAGTAAGTTTAGAAAGTATCCTCGTGTGTGCACTGTAATAAAATTATAAAATTCTCAATTTTCTTTGTAATTTTTATTACTTTAGGTATGACCCGACCCGTATGTGGTAATCAGGCGATAATTAAAATTAAGAACCTCTCTAGGTATTTATTTGTTTATTATACTACTCATACCTCTCTAATTATTGTTTGTACCATTATTGTAGTCAGTATGAGTACAAGTATATCAAACTGCTACTAGACTTGATTTTATTATTACTTACCCTACGAAAAATCTTTAAGTAACTATACCTACGTTAAGTTAACCCTACACACGATGTAGGTACGTATCTTGATCGCAGCGATTGACTAACCGCCACTCCATCTGTCAGACACAGGCTCCGGCCACCGCAGCGACATTGTTTAGGTACCTACTATCCAGACGAAACTAGCACTTATTTATACCCCTATAAGTATTGTTTATTAACAAAATTTCGGATGAAATAGGAGGTTTATACTAGTTTAAAGGAAAAGGGTTGGAAAGTTTACAAAATGATTATACTTTACTACTTATTTTCTTAGTTTGTCTAATTTATATAATTAAAATAATTCGAATCCCACTAGCCAAGGGTTTACGATGCTTTGGTTTGGAAAATGGAGAGTAACGTCCAAAGTGTTAGTTTATTCGAAAAGCACAGTGTTTTTGATCAGAGTAACAGCAGGTAGAAATATAGGCAATAGGTACAAGTGAAAAGAAAAGTCATTATAAAACTTTTTTTAGAGATGACAGTGACTTATCATGTATGTTAATAATATCGTTATAAATATTGCCTCGCACTGGCGCAGCGACAGGCAGCGGATGGCTAATCGGCACTCTGTCACGTTGCCGTCACGCACAGCGGTACGCGCCCGCATACCGTGTTTATAAAGCGAAGGTATAAATGATATACCTACTCTGTAAAGCAAATTTGTTTGTATCTATTTTCACTCCTTTGGTGATTAAGGATTAGTTAAACCAATTATAAGTATTTAATATGGTGGTGCAACCGCTAGGTATAACAGTGGCACGGTGACTGGCAGTGGATGGCTAGTTGGCACACAGTCACGTCACTGTCACGCACACCGGCACGCGCCATCATTCCGCGTTTAGGTATATCGCGTATAAATTATGTACCTACACACGAATATACTGTAAAGCAAAGTTCTTCGTATGTATTTTCTCTTGTAATTCTGCATATATGATTTACTGGATGATTCCCGCGACTTCGTCCGCGTGGACCAAGTGTTTTCGATTCCCGCGGGAACTCTTGAATTTTCCGGTATAAAAAGTAGCTGTCCTTCCCCGGGATACAATACCACCTATCCCTGTACCAAATTTCATCAAAATCGGTTGAACATGGGCCGTGAAAGCGTAGCAGACAGACAGACACACTTTCGCATTTATAATATTAGTATGGATTAGATCAAACATTTTTGATTTAGATAGTAAAGCCTAGTATGGGTATAATATGATGTATGCAATGCTTACACTGGCACGGCGACAGGCAGCGGATGGCTAATCGGCACTCTGTCACGTCGCCGTCACGCACAGCGGCACCCGTCCGCATTCCGTGTTTATATCCTTAGACTAAAGTATATTTACCACCATATTTATATTACATGACGATAATTGTGTATGGGTTCCAAATCCATAATCCTGAACATTGAAACGTGTTACGAACGCGAACTTGACTGTTGCCCTTTGAACTAAAAGTTAACAATAAAGGTTATCAAAATGGTTACGAAAAAAAACAAGTCATAATCAAAGGTGATTCTGAATTCAAGGAGTACAAAAATAGAAGTCTGAACAAAAATTCTGCGACCAAAAGCCACACAAGTTAATGCCGATGTGAAACTTGACTAAAATAATTTACCAGCTGGCAAAGTTAAATTCCAAAAATACGAACCTTCTAAAAATGAACTTCGTAATTAACATTCACCTTGTTACGTAATTAAATTCACGTGAATCAGAATATCTTACACATTGTTTAAATTTAGGGCGGCCACAATATGTACATGTAGGTACCTTAGACTGGTTGACAAGTCTTTTTTATTTGCAATAGGTAGGTATAATATTATACTATACAAGATTTTCCGGGATTTTTATTTTAGCAATTTACACAAATGTTGTTGTAATTTAAACTAAGAAATAAATTAAATTAAAATCTAAATTAAAAATCTTTTATATTTACAAAAAATACACGCCGTCCAAGTGACCGTTAATGGGCATGGTGCCCAAAACACTGGCGCTATTACCTCGTTGAATGGCAAGGCTAAGCCGTTGGGCTAAATAAGCGCCAGCTCTTTGGTCACCAGAGGCGAGGATCAGTTTTTGGGACACGACATTTATAAAATTCTTCGTGTCCAATGACCATGGGCCCAGAGTCTCAAAAGCAAGCGCCGCAAAAACGTAGTCCTTAGTAATGGCTGAGTATTTGCGACGCTTAAGCAACTGAGCAGATTCGGCAGCTGCACCCGCCTTTAGGCACGAACCCGGTAGGTGGGACACTGCCAACGTATCAACGCAGGTTGCATCCCACACCAGTGCACGACCCATCGACCACGGTACTATAGTCATCCCGTCCGGCCTCTTGCCGTCATCCCTGAACAAACCGGAGGGTTCCAGTTGCGCAGGGATGGATGCAGTGGCCAGAGCGCGACGGACTATAATATCATTGAGCGCACCGTGACGATACAAGCGGCCTGCGCTCCAAATGCAACTGAGTCCATGGTGACCATACTGATCCACGTGGCTGCCACAAGGACAGTAACGAGGCTCACATACCTTTATTCCCAAGCGTAGGCAAACTGCCACACGAAGCGCTGTCCGGTCGAGAATCGTTCCCAAGCTATGAGATGGCAGAGCGTGAAGCCAGTGACCTGACTCTTTTTCGGATACGGCTAAAATACGGGCTTTATCCGTATCCGACGTACACTGAGCTATGAGATCAGCATGTGTCAAGACAACACGCGGTTTGTCCCAAAGACCCTGACATTCCACAGCCGAAGGAAAACTCTCCCCAGGACATGATGCACTCCAGGCCAACCTCGCCTCCGCCAGGCTCTCAACCACAACATCAGTCGGACTAGTCAGATTAAGGATCTGACTGATGAGGGCAATAGAGCCAGAAGCGGAAGATAAGAAAGCCGGAAGTGCTACACTTGAGATGGCATGTATGCCTAAGCCCCCGTATTTCACAGGTAGGCTCGCTTGGGTCCAGGTGCGGTCATCAAATTGTAAATTTAGAATTTTACATAGAGTGTCTTTAAGAGACGCATCTAAAGTTGAGATCAAAGAAGGGTATTTCCAAAAGGGGCTGCACCTTAATAGATACATAAATTTAGGAGCAAATAAACATAACCGTAAAATATAAATGGCCATGTGTGGCTTTATGTCTAAAAGGCGATGCGAAAATTTATTGAAATTTTTATTTCCGGGATAAAAGGTAGCGAATGGAAAGGGTTAACAATATTTTTAATGCTGCCGTTTTAGAGATTGTGTACAACAGAATCAGCTCCATTAGCTATTGTTATTAGTAAACGATAGTACTGCCCGCTAATCATCAATCAAACCAATGTAGGTAGGTACTATTTACCTATTCAGAGTGGTCAAACTCCATTTTAAAATGAAACTAAGTAAATCATACTAATATTATAAATGCGAAAGTCAGTTTGTTTGTTGGTTTGTTGGTTTGTCCTCCAATCACGCCGCAACGGATTGACGTGATTTTTGGCATGGGTATAGTTGAGGACCTGGAGAGTGACATAGGCTACTTTTTATCCCGGAAAATTGAGGAGTTCCCGCGGGAATCAAAAAAACCACGCGGACGAAGTCGCGGGCATCAGCTAGTACCTAATAATTTTCCCCCGGGTAGTCTCTGCTATTATGCGTCCAGCTTTTGTCGGAGTTAATAAAAGTTTAAACAGAGTTTTGAAGTATTTTTGGGTTGTTGCTAAATCCGGAAACGGTGACGCCATATTACGTCACTCATTAAGCAGAGTTAAAAAAGTTAGGTCTCAATACTTTTTACTTCACGTTCACATAACTTCGTTTGTTAGTTCAGACAAATAACAGTTTGCTTTTATTGCCTGTGAAAATAATACGAAACAAATTTAAAACTTGACTAACTCGTGCATGATCTAATTTAGTATTTTTTGTGGGATTATAATTATCATCATATTATCATACTAATAATATAAATGCGAAAGTGTGTTTGTTTGTTGGTTTGTCCTTCAATCTCGCCGCAACGGAGCAACGGATCGACGTGATTTTTGGCATGGGTATAGTTGAGGACCTGGAGAGTGGCATAGGCTTTTTATCCCGGAAAATTAAAGAGTTCCCGCGGGAATCAAAAACTTAAACCACGCGGACGAAGTCGCGGGCATCAGCTAGTAACTGATAAAGCCTACAGTATTTTTTATTTATTACGTACGTAATATTAGTTTATTAGTAAGGCAGATATGCGTTGCGATATCTGTGACTTATAGAGGGATAGGTGACCGAATATTTAAGGCCGAATTTGGTCTTTCCGTATCCTCCGTGCCTCGGAGAGCCATCGGTCCCGGTTATAATCGCTTTCCTACTATTAAAAAAATATTCCCAGTCCGGGAACAATTTGGTTCCCCACCCGGTAATACCGGGTGGTCTAAGGATAATACGTCATCCAGCCACAAATCGAACATTGATAATCTATATTTGTATCCGATTGTTTACATACAAAGGAATCGGTGAGTCGTTGTTGTATTAAAAAACAGGTGTCGTATGGCCAAAGATCGGGTACTTCCAGTACAATGGGAAAAAAGCTTTGATATGTTTATCAACCCTTTAAATTTCGGGGGCGGTCTTTTGGGCGGCGAACAATCGCGTCGTTTTAAAAATGGTTTTTTACGATGATTATCATTACGGTGGGTTACTGACAGGTGAGATGTCAACCACATCAATGGATAGATTTTTGTTGTGTGGTTTGGTTTGGTTTGTAAGTTGACCCGATAAGATAGATAAGAGAGATGCAATGCCCTCGTTATATAGGTACCTATGATTATATATTTTTATTTGTAGGTTACCTCTACTGTTACATTATTATAAACTAGATGATTCCCGCGACTTCGTCCGCGTGGACCTAGTTTTTTCGATCCCGCGGGAACTCTTGAATTTTCCGGGATAAAAAGTAGCCTATGTCCTTCCCCGGGATACAACCTACCCCTATACCAAATTTCATTAAAATCGGTTGAAAAGATACATTTTTTGATTCCCGCGGGAACCTTTGAATTTTCCGGGACAAAAAGTAGCCTATGTCCTTCCCCGAGATACAACCTATCCCTGTACCAAATTTCATCAAAATCGGTTGAACAGATGGGCCGTGAAAGCGTAGCAGACAGACAGACAGACAGACAGACAGACACACTTTCGCATTTATAATATTAGTATGGATGCGATACCTGTCCATCGGTCTGGTAAGTTTAACGGCCCATTTGTTCAGCCGATTTGACTACAGATTTGTGACATTGGCTATTCCAACTTTTAACCTGGAAAATCTAAGAGATCTCACAGGGTTTCCAAAATGCGAAAATCAATACCCAAATAGATCTAAACTACATACTTATAACGAATGCCTAAAAAGACAGTACAGTAAGTAAGTTACTTACTGTACTGTACTGTAAGGTACTTGCATTTAAAAACAAAATTATGCACATCCGTGTAGAGTTTAGATGGTCCGCGCAGCCAACCTATACCTACTAGCATAATTATTCTGTAGTTGTATGCATAAAAGTATGTATAAAAGTTCATTCAATTTACTTACCTACTACAATTTTGAATATAAGAGTGAACAAAATTATACCCCCGGTGTAGCCACGGGTACCTTTAAGAAAATATGTACTTATAGCACCTAAAGTACTTAATTTTCTTCTTGTATCCCGTGAAAGTATGGATCAATGCCATTGCAAAATAAACAGCAGTTAGTAAAAATAGGATCGAGAAAATCTCACTCTGCTTCAGTATTAAAACAAGTGGGGCCTACAAAAGCGATACTCTAAAAAATGCACTGGAAAATACATCGCGAAGTTTCTGTTGAAAGTGAGGTAACGCACGGAGCGTTGCGACTAACCAACCGTGGAGCTAAGGAAACGGTGCAAGGTAAAAGTGACAGTCGAAGAATTGCAACACTGTGTTTTTTTTTATCCACTACAAGTTAGCCCTTGACTGCGATCTCACCTGATGGTAAGTGACGATGCAATCTAAGATGGTAGCGGGCTAACCTGTTGTGAAGAAGACAAGTAATGATTTATGCGTCCCTATAGGTACATTTCTCCTATACGAGGGACGAGTGGCCTAGCTGTGACAACGCACATCAGTCGATTGCGGTTGTTAAGCAACGTTGACCCAAGTCAATTACTCGATGGATGACCTTTGCAGGTTCAAATTTGGGGTTTCCTCCGTGCCTCAGAGAGCAATTCTTAGAGATAATAACCTGAGCCGTCGGTCCTGGTTATTATCACTTTCATCTGTTAATAATACAAAAAAACCTAAAAGTTTCAATACTCTCAGTCGATTCGTATGCGGAAGGACGTGGGAACCCACTACATTATTACCCCAAGAAACTCATAGCTACCTGCTTTTGATAAAATCATAAATAATAAAAATGCTTATGATAATTTCGGGACATTAATGGTATTTTAAAGAATTTTTGAGGAACTGCTGTCATGATAATGACTATAATTTTCTGTCCAAATCGCTGTTCGCTTATACTTTAGGTCAAATCCTTCAGCGCTAGCTGAATAGCTGGTGTCGGCAAGGCGAGCGCCTACCGCTGCATATTTATGAAGCGCCTCAAACACTATAAATACTTGATACGAGCCGGCCTCGTCGGGTAATGGAGTAAATACAACGGAGCACGTAATTTGTGCTGCAATGTCGAATCACGTCGAGCATAAGGCCGCATTTGGGATTAGCTGGGATTTCTACACTTGACAAACGCGGAAGATTTTAAAAAACATTTGATTAATTTTGACTATAATGTTATGTAATAAACTTACTGAAATTAATTTCTCGACAATTTTATTAACTTTGCACACTTGTAACGTCATGATTGCGGATTCCATATTTAATAAAAAAACTACTTTTTCGTACCACTTGCTCAAAAAAGTGACATTCTATGCCACAAAAAGCGAACATAACAATAGTCATTTTTAATCTGTTAAAAACAGGGAAAGAAAATTGTACTGAATTTCATTCATCCTCTAGGGGGAGAATGTGATTTAAATTTGGAATAAGTACTTACCGAAATTTATACTGAACAAGTACTGAACTACATCTGTGTTTACACCATTGAGTTAGTATATAAAACATAATATCTTTTTGAAAAAGGAATAGGTACGCATTTATTTATGCAGTTAAACCGACGAGCTTGATGCCTTTGCTTTTCCGACAAAAAAATATTAGTCTAGGAATTTGCCGCGTTTTTGTTTTCTTCAAATACATAAACGTTAAGTTTATTTTAATTTATTTTTATAAATAAGTTAATGTTCTAAACAGTTCCTCAGACGCAAGAACAGAGAAATACTCAAATCAACTCATCAACAATAAATGTACCAAACAAAAATGTAACTCTCTCTATCAATAAGTAATTGGACCAATGTTTCGAATGTTAACTTTTACTTTCAATTGTCATTATTTTTAATAAATGCCTAACTTATCTTCTCTTATATATAAAATTCTCGTGTCACAATTTTCGTTCCCATACTCCTCCGAAACAGCTCGACCGTTTCTCATGAAATTTTGTGAGTATATTGAGTAGGTCTGAGAATCGGCCAACATCTATTTTTCATCCCCCTAAATGTTAAGGGTAGTCCACCCCTAATTTTTTTTTTTTCAGACAAAATTTTTATTTTTTATTTTTTTATGATACAACATACAAAAATACATACAATCCTAAATTTTCACCCTTCTACGATCAACCCTTATTTTTTATTTTAGTAATTTAATCATTTTTCATCTCCGGTCGATAACTTATCAATCGTCATTTAATTAGTTATTTTAATATGCATATTCAGTAAGTCTGAGAATCGGCTACTATCTATTTTTCATACGTCCACGCGAACGGAGTCGCGGGCATCAGCTAGTCTCATATTATTATTGTGTTAATTTTTTCGCAAATGGTACGAAAAGTAGAGTATTTTCCTCGGTGATAAAGCGGTCTTAGTCTTGGGTGAACTTAAATCCCTCGCTACACTCAGGACTCGTCTTAAATCCCTCGCTTCGCTCGTGATTTAATTTTTTAACACCCTCGCTACGCTCGGGAGTAAACCTCGAGTCCTTCGTTACGCTCGCGATTTAAATCGTCACCCGCGACAGAAGACACTGCTTTATCCCCTTGGTTAATAATCTACTATTATCTACTCCAGCATCGAAAAGTTCCAATTTCGAATTTGACAACTATATCGAATTGAACCCTCTTTCGTGTTTGCTTCTCATAATGATACAGTTCGTTGTATGGGAGCTGTATCGTTATGAGTCGTAGCTGTATCGATATGGTTATCTTCATAAATAGGATAGCTATAGCTTAGCGGCTCTGGGTTCTGGCACTTTTGGTTTTTATTAATTTATAAAGTAAAAAATTATAAAGACGTCCTTGTCGTAGATAAAATCTTGTATGCAACTGTACGTAATTGGTCATTTTAATTCTCGTACTATCCTATTTTGATACTCGGCAAGCCTCGTATCAAAAAACAGCACTCGAATTAAAATGACCCTCATTACGATAGGTACAGTTGCATAAATAGCTATATCGCCATTTGTCGATGGTTACATATAGAAAAAAATGTGATAATGTGATTTTATTGGGATAACCAATTATTGTATTGTATTGAAATGAGGTATCTTAGTACTTGTATGTATGATTTTTTTATTTTACAAGTAAAAAGTACATAATATATATTTTATGGTTTCTTCGCGCTCGTAAGCGCTTGTACTATGGGAATATTAGTATTGTGCCCATGACTTATTTACACAGAATTTCAACTCTACCTCTAGAAAACTAAAAAATATGGTATGACTAGAGCATTCTAAGGGCGGATTAAAAAGTAAAAAAAAATATATTTACAAACAGGATAGAACTTTCTTAAGATGCTGATATGGTCCATGCAGCGTAAGTAAACGACGACCTTCTGAACGCTAAATCTGCGTCACCGACGACGCCTGTACCGACCGATATAGCTTAGATAAACGCACACGTAACTATGCAAACTACTTCTCCGAGAGCACCGTATCCACAAAACGTCTTTATACCACAACAATGATAATTCAATTTGGACTCAAAGCCATAGAACTCATAGTGCATTCTTGAATGCAGCTGGGGCGAAATAATCTGACATGGCTGGTCTGCTCTTCACCGTCCACCATTAGCTAGGTACATACCTGTAGGTGTGGTGGGAACGCGACGTGAATGCTGTATGGACGATGTAGTGGGCCTAAAAAAGTAAAGCCGCCGACAGCACTTGGAATGCTAAATAAAGATTTGAATGGTGGAACGCGCTCCGCAATGCAATGCCGACTTAGGCGTGTCACGTCACGTTTTTTACTTATTTTTAATAAAAGTCGATCGCGCCCTTACACTTGATTTAAATAAAGAGATTAATAAGGGATCAAAAGTCGTAATAATTCTTCTCAATATTTGTCGAAGTATGCCTTTTATGTGGAGTTAAAATATCGCAATGCAAACTTCCCGTCGTTCCTTTAAACAAGTGGCTGAAAAACTATATTATTTGGTTGATAGGTATTTAGAACTATTGATTCAATCAGTGTCTAACTTCATAAACTACTGCACGGCAATAAGACATACAAAACAATATAACTTGTAAAGCCTCTCTTCTATAGTTGCAAACAAATTCTTCTGTCAATGCGTTTCACTAGAATCCTGAATTTCAGGAGACAATATACACGAATGTTCGGTAACATCATTTCAGCGACGTCGGAAAGACATATTATGATTTCAAAACGGTACGCTTTGAATGAATCAATTTTCTGGGTAATATTGGCGCTGTACAATTCCGCTTTATCTGCGGAAGGCGATGGGGGTCGCCGGATTTAGGGGTCAATGGAGACCGGACGAGTGTGAATTTTCGTTGTGATGCGTTCAGGCGTTGCGTATACAGTTTTAGTGATGCGACTAAGTAGTTTATATAACTGTTTCGAATATGTTTTGAATCAAATAATATTTATTCCATAATAGGCACAGAGAGAGGCACATAGGCTTTTTGTTCCTGAAAATTAAAGAATTCTCGCGGGAATCAAAAACCTTAATCCACAAGTCGAGGCATCATCTAGTTTTAAATAAATAACCTAATTCAGGATATATGCTAAGATAATAATCCAAATTTCAACCAAATCGGTTCAGTTGTTGCGACGTGAAGAAGAACAAACTTATAAACTTAAAAATTTACATATATCTAAAAGTATGATAATATAAATCGCAAATTCTCTTTGCCTAATAAGTAATAACCTATGCTCAATAAGTGTAGGTACTGTGTATCTAATTTAAATAAATATTTGATTGATTGAACCGCTATATGTATAGGTATTTTATGAGAGACATAAAGACATTTCATGGCGATAGTGTGTTTTTTGTTTGTTGGTTTGTTGATTTGTCCTTCAACCACGCCGCAACGGAGCAACGGATCGGCGTGATTTTTGGCATAAGTAGTTGACGACCTCGAGAGTGACATAGAAAAATTGAGGAGTTCCCGCGGGAATTAAAAAAACTTAAACCACGCAGAATAAGTCGCGGCATCAGCTAGTTTATTTAAATTAATTTATTAAAATTAAATATTAGCAGTTATCTGTTTAAAAAAAAAACAAGACTGGGAAATCGATAATTTTATCGGTTAATCCTTACATGCCGCGACATCACTAACTAATGTGGGTAGTGGGCGAACGTGCTAATCTGTGTAGTGTCGGTGATTGGGCAGACGCCGATGTCCAATTTTCCGGTGGCGACGGCTACATTAGTTGGTCAGACAACGGCCGTTTACTGGCGGACATTTTGTACACCTGAGTGGGTAATGACATTTTATGGACGCAAATTGCGATGTTAGGTTTCTGTTTGATTTGGAAAGAAGATTAAAAATTCTATTTACATACTGATGCCCGCGATTTCATCCGTCTGAATTTAGTTTATCGATAGCCTGTGGAAACCTTTAAATTTTACAGGATATAGATAATTTTTGTCTATCGCTGGGAAGAAACCTATTTCTGTACCATTTTTCCAGAGAAACAGACAAACTTTCACTGACACATATTTATATGGATTTTACGTAACGAATCCAGGTGAAACGCACAGACCAGTAATTATATTGATGAAAGTTGAAAGATGCTCGGAGTTGGAGATACCTAAAATATAACGAGAATATTTCATATGTACTGTTTACACATTATTCTCAAATATTTCAATCAACCCCCACGTTTCTAAAATCGAATAAAGTGCAAAATAAATTCTCTCAGTATTCGAGGGGTTGTTGAATTGCAGGTTTAATGAATTGCATTAATATTGCATTAACAGGTCCCCCCCTCCTGCAGCCTGCCCTGGAGCCCTGCAGCAAACAATCATTAGAGCCCAGTCCGCACGCCGTATTTGCTGCGAGATTTGTTTGCGAATACAAATTGACATTAAGGAGTTTTCCGTGCACTGTTCATCTATAACCATGTTTTTTTTGAACATAAGACTAAAAAAAGGTATTTTATCCTCGTAAGTCATATCTAGTAACGTCTTTTTACTCTAAAGATTTCGAACTATAGTATATTTTTTGTTTGCTAAATTAACCATTCTAAGTTTGCTTAGATCACCGATTGAACTTGCAGAAGTCACTCTGCAAGAAGTTACGCAGCCAGATAGATAGATTTATAATGTAAGTATGGATGTATAACCAAAGGTATAACCATGGCTTAAAACATTGCTGTCAAGTTGATGTCTACAATCTTTTCAACCCCCGACGCAAAAAGAGAGGGGTGTTATAAGTTTAACGTGTCTGTCTGTATATCTGTGTATCTGTCTGTGGTATCGTAGCTCCCAAACGGATGAACCGATTTTCGTTTAGTATTTTTTGTGTCATAGATAATTTTATCCTGAGTGTTCTTAGCCATGTTTCATGAAAATCTGTTCATCCGTCTGAAGGTCATCAGCTTTTTTCTAGTCGGGGGTTTTTTTTAATTTGTAATTTATTCTTGTTATCTTTGTACTGCTAATTTAGGGTGGGCTGTGTTGCATTAATTTTTATTAGGGTAGTAATGACCCAAGGTGCGATCATCATATAAATAAAATAAAATAGTTTAAATTTATGTCTGACTAAAGTCATTTACATACCTAAGTAGCTGTAGAAATTATAACTTGTAATATATAGGCGAAAGCCATTGTTAGTCTCAATCCTAACCCAACGGACCCTAAAAAGTTGTTTTAATATCGAAGCGAGCGAAATTAATCTCAGGCAAACAAGAACGCCTGCGGGCTGTAATACAAGTAAAAATATATGATGCGGAGGAAAAGAAACCAAGCATATGCCGGGTAAACATTTATTCTGCGTCCCCCACTCCATTACGTCATTGTTCTCCATCGATTAGCACTGTGACGTCGTGTTTCATAACAGTCTCGCGACTCGTCCACTCCTTCTTATTGTTAAGGCTTCTAACTAGTCTCGGAGTCGACTGTAAGAATAATTCGAATAATCAAAAATAAAGCCACTAAAAAGTATAAATAGCTAGCTGATGCCCGCGACTTCGCCCGCGTGGTTTAGTTTTTTTATTCCCACGGGAACGCTTTAATTTTCCTGGATAAAAAGTAGCCTATGTCACTCTCCAGGTCCTGAACTACACCCTTGCCAAAAATCACGTCGATCTGTTGCTCCGTTGCGGCGTGATTGAAGGACGAACCAACAAACCAACAAACAAACACACTTTCGCATTTATAATATTAGTATGATGATTCTTCTGACTGAATTTAAGGCACCACAGCCAATCGCAAAGGAAACGCAGGAAATATGCTCAAATGTGCACAAAAACAGCTGCTGGCTCTAATTTCTTATTCTTTAGAATCTACATAGATGGCAATATAACACGACCACAGTAGGCGTAGAACCTTACGTGTTCTCTCCGGCACGGCGCAGCGATGTAATACTGCGGACTTCCAACTTCCTACAGTAAAATCAAGTGGATAGGTTCTTTTTTATGTTTTTGTGTCACGTACAAGATTACGAAAATTATTGAAAAATCTCACAGTGGTCTCTTAGTCTATAAATATTTATTTCCTTAGCTATTCAGGCTTTCAGAATCACGTTTCTAAAAACAAACTTTCTGTCTTTATTTACTGCCATAATCTCTATTTTCTCTCATTTTCAAATCACGCTTCTATATAAAGTTTTGTTTTTTAACTTTTGTTTCGGCTTCACAGATTCTATAATCTGGGATATTGCGTAACACTTCTTATCCTTCGACGTGCAGTGCGAAATCTAATGTAAGGTTAAGACACCGTGAGAATCACTGGTCGGCGCGGCTCCCTGAATCAGAAAAACATATTTTCAACAAAAAAATAAAACTCCAATTGCTGGCCGGGGGCGTATAGTGATCGAACTAACCTGTCAGCCCCATGTTAAGTGGTTTTGAAGGAACCTCACAGCCATTGTCCGTATAACCAGTAGCGTGTTTTCTCGGCAAATGTTTGAATTGGTATACCGTATTTATTAATATTATCCTCGGTTATAATAAATGTGTGTGTTTGTGTTGGAGTCCTTGCAGCTTCATTTGATGTTTTTATAGGATCGAGAGCAAGTAATCCGTTCCGAAATTCGACATCCGTCAAATCAATCCTTTGATAAGTTTGGTATGGATGCGAACGTACCTAATGTGCAGAAATATTTTTGTAATTTCGTGAATGCTGTGATCTAAACTTTCCTTGTAGGTTAATGAATTAACTAAACACGGGGTTTAAGAAACCCATCATCATAATAAAATATGCTAGATCAAGGGCAGGATAAAGATGGCAATACTCCTTATAACGACACGCGATATGGTTCTTCACTCTGGACGCCTGGCCATTAGCAGTTTGATATCTAATCCGCTTCCCGTGGTCATAGATTCATTTTCTGTATTAAGGAATATAGAAACATAACTAATGGGTAAGTGCTTACTTTAAAAAAAAATCTACTGCAGGTAAACCCTTGACTGCGATCTCACTTGATGGTAAGTATAATGATGCAGCCTAAGATGTTATCGGGTTAACCTTTGAGGGGTACGGCAGTTATATAAAACCCACACCAACCCAAATCGGTTTTTACACAGGGTCGTACGGGAACGCTAATTCGCTTGGCGGTAAGTACGTCTCTTCCGGTAGGGTGGTAACTAGCCACGGCCGAAGCCTCCGACCAGACCAGACCATAAAAAAATCAGAAATAATATATTCCCAAATTGACTGCCTCCCGTGATAAGACCTCAGAGCTCACCACTGCGCCAGGGAGTATATCAAAGTATTGAAAATGAGAAAGTGTGTCTATGATCTTTCTTTCTGTTTGTCTGTCTGTTAGCTTTACAAACTTAACAGATTGTGACGAAGTTTGGTAGAGATATAGTAATATCACCCCCGAGACGGACATAGGCTAATGCCCTAAAAATTAAAGAGATTACTTAACACGGGATTTGCCAAATGAAGTCGCGAGCATCATCAAATTGACTATTAGAATGTAAGTAAGTAATGAGAAATAAATAAATGGTAGAAAAAAGAGAATATCGAAAACACAAACCGACATTCGCTACTCATTTCCAACGGGGCCATGAGACGCATCGGCGACGCATCTCAGCGATCGAATCGCGTCCTCCTTTGTCTGCGCTCACAATAGCTTGCATACATCCACCACAAAACTCTGTTACTAAACTACTTGCAGTAACATTGACCTATTGAACTCACCGGTGAACCTTCGAAGTACTTACATATCATTTCGTTCTGCAACTCAAGCCTAGTGGGAGATTTTTACTTTGATCGCGTTAAAGTTAAATACCTACTCGTACTTATCATTTGTAGGTACGAGTAGGTATTTAACTGAGTGATGAGTGAGTGACTTATCATTTGTATGGTATAGAAGGCGCACAACTGTCGCTTGAAAATTCCATTACAAATCGTAGGTAACTTTAAAGCGATTGAATAGAGCTCCTGTTTTTTTTTATATTTACTTTTAACAACATTATGTAGATGATGCCCGCGACTTCTTCCGTGTGGATTAAAGTTTTTTGATTCCCGTCGGAACTCTTTACTTTTCCGGGATAAAAATGTCCTTCCCCGGGATACCTATACCAAATTTCATCAAAATCGTTTGAACAGATGGGCCTTGAAAGCGTAGCAGACAGACAGACAGACAGACAGAGAGTGAGGTAAGTTTTTAGTAGTAATCCATACTAATATTATAAATGCGAAAGTGTCTATCTGTCTCTCTGCTACGCTTCCACGCCCCATCTGTTCCTGGTACGATGAATGCCGAGGAAGGACAAGACAGAAGAGCAAACAGGATTAAAGAGTAGGCTTCAACAGAAATTCATTTTAGAAGGATAAGGATTAAACCATAAAACAAGTGCAATAGTTATGTCAGCACTTCAACGTAAATGCATCTCTGCACTGGACCAATCCAATGGCGCATTTGCTTTTATCAGCATTCACAATAGCTTCTGTGCACCCCCACAAGAGTCGCTACTAAGTTCTTTGTAGTAACATTGGCCTGTTGAGCTAACAGGTGAATCGCACAAAGGATATGTTTGGGTAACTTTATTGGTTACCAATAACAAACGGAGACAAGAAAAGTTGAATCAAATCAAAATATTTTATTCTTTATTGAAATACTCGTATGTTTTTGCAAATATACTTGACTAAGGCCCTTTTTGAATGGTAAAATGGATAAAAATTAGTAATGAATGATCCAAATGAATTCATTTCCATTGGTGCCAAGGATGTCGATGACCTGTTTTATGCCTAGTGGTTGGACACCTAACTGTAAGTATTGCAGACTGATATTTTTAAAAGTAATTGAAGAGTCTTAATTATTATAAATGCAAATCTGTGTCTGCTTTTGTGATACAGGATCCATTCGTTTAAACAATTTATTTTTATTTTTTACTATCCATAGGTAGCCCTTGTCTGCGATCTCACCTGATGGTAAGTGATGATGCAGTCTAAGATGGTAGCGGGCTAACCTGTTAGGGGCATGGCAGTTATATTCAACCCATACTCCTAGACGAGATTGGGTGTAAGGAGCTTAAATCCACGCGGAAGAAGTCGCAAACATCATCTAGTGTTAGATAAAATATTAAGTAGTTATGTATAGATGACTAGTGGATGCCCGCGACTTCGTTCGTTTGGAATAAGATTTTTTTTGTAATTCCCACGAGAATCCCCAAATTTAAAAAGTAGCCTATGTCACTCCCAGGTCTTCAATTATACCCATGCAAATGTGTTTGTTTGTCCTTCAATCACGCCACAACAGAGCAACAGATCGACGTGATCCCGCTGGTATTTAAAAAAAACCGAACAAAGTCGCGGGCCTCAGCTAGTCTGCCATAAAGACGATAATATTTTAAATCGAAAAGCACAATTCGATACTCATCTCAATTGCACAGATGCAAGTCAAATCGGACCAATGCAATCGCGCGTACTCTTTTGTCAACGCTCACAATGGCTGGCGCACATTCACCACAAAAGTCTGTACAGTGTACTCCTTGCAACATTGACCCATTGAACTAACAGGTGAATATCACAAAGCATTTGTTTGGGTGTCTCCGCTGAATTAACGCCCTTTGCCACGCGTTTTGTCGACTCTCTTCTTTGTTGTTACTTTAGCATCGTGTGCGGAAGGTTTTCGTGTCATGTATTATGTTTAGTTATACGTATTTTTGTTGTTGACTAAAGCCATACTAATATTGTAAATGCGAAAGTGCGTCTGTCTGTCGGCCCCATATGAGATGCTAACGTAATCGCTGTGATAAATGCAAGCAATTATTTTATGTTTTTTTTTTTGAAGTAAAACTTCTTTAGAATCGCTGTGATTTGAAAATTCGATGAATCGAAAAAGCGACACTAAAAAGAGACAAACATATTCATAATATGATTTAGCCTGCGAGAGAATGAGATAGAATACAAGTTATATTATCACACTGTCCCGTAGGCTAATTTTCCGAAGTTTCACTTCTGTCGTGTGTAAATTGCACACACACAAAAAAGTGTGTGCATTTTTTTGATTTTATGTTAAGGATTTGCATCTGTAGGATGTGTATAAACTACATACGCTTAGAGGATTCTCGTAGCAATAGGTATTTCAAGGTATCTATTCGATACAAGGTACATATAGGTTTACCTTAGGTATACCACAGAATAGGTAATAGTACAATTGTACTACGGACGGTAAGCCGGTTAACATGTCCACAACAAAGCCTTATGTACAAGATCAGTGTCTTGAGTACCCTTATCAATATCGTCTCGTAGAATGTACCACACTGAACTATGAGTGTTCCACTCGTGCAACCTTCGATCACAGAAAAAAAGTGATCGAAGCGTGCAACAGACAAATATATGTGGTACAATGTCATGCAACATGTGATTCTTTCTTCCTACTGGACTGGTTTCTGTACTTTTTCAATTTGTGCGTGAATTGCCCCTCTCCGCCGGAGTTTTCACTCCAGCCATCCGAGCTCACTTCAGAAGCCTAGAAGACCGCCCAGTTTGTCGAGGGCTTCTCATAGCTAGGTTGGGGATCCGAGGTAACATTCGTGTTTGTCTGTGACGCCCGTGTCTTCTTACAGCACGTTCGTCGTCGTCTCGTCTATCTCCATGCAAGCCCTGCACAGAGGAATGTATGGTGTCACCTACTACGAAGAGGTGCAACATGTGGCACCGCCCGCTCTCCCATAGTGAACATACAGGAAAAACTGTATCCGCAATTCCCCACCACCAAACAACACCACACAACTCTTTCAAATCACAGCTCTCAACGTGTGTTCCTCTCCAAAACTAGGTCGACTAACATTTCAATTGGAATATTTAGGAATGTAGATTGATATATTTTTATTGCCTCTTTACTACTTTTGCAAAGTCCTCTACATAATATTTCTGGACAAGAAATTTATTTATTATTTACTAGATGATGCCCGCGACTTCGTCTGCGTGGTTTTTTTTATTCCCGCGGGAACTCTTAAATTTTCCGGGATAAAAAGATAAAACCTGTGTCCTTCCCCGGGATGTTACCTACCTCTATACCAAATTTCATCAAAATCTGTAGAACAGATGGGTCGTGAAAGCGTAGTAGACAGACAGACACACTTTCGCATTTATAATATTATTATAAGTAGATTGGTTTAGTGGGTATATTATTTACGTAATCGTTAGGCATAAAACATCAATACATTCCTAAATATTCCAATTGAAATGTTCAGGTAGATAGATATACCCTAGGTATTGAAATGTTCAGGTAGAATAGTTGTACCTAGTTATATATTAAAGCTGTAAGCCCGAACGTTACTTGTATTGGCAATATTGCATTGCACATACAACTATAGATACGTATGTAGGTATATCCTTTTGTGCCTTTGACCGTTGCGGTACTTGTACCGTGTAATTAGCGTGGAGCGACTAATTAATAGGGAATACACGTCTATACCGAATTAATGTCGTTACATGATTCAGTAAATAATGTTGGTATTCGCTTTACATAGCTAGGTGAGTATTAAATAATAAATAGACTGAATTAAGGTCCTGCTATGACTTTGCGTCTAAATGAAGAGTAACTAAATACGAATAAGATTTTTACTCCCTCACACTCATCGTCTGATGGATCGACAATTTGACACAACCGCAGAGATGACCGTACCTACGCCTATAATCATAAAAAAAACATTAAAATATCTTTCATAAATAGCAGGTAAACTTAGAGCTTTTGATAGTAACGTAAAAACGTCACGCATTAAAATTTTCTGAAAATTTAATATCTACATCTTCCTAATTAATAAAAAACAAATGAATGCACAAAACAACTCATTTTTCTAAGAACTTGCGAGTCACTTTAATTTATTGAGAGCTATATTCATATTCGCCGGTTTTTCCGCTTTTCCGCCGACTTCCCGAGATGGCGTGGATTCTGCGACTGTTTCGACCTTTGTACCTGTCTATTGTACGCCAGTATAGGTTCTACTGTGACCTGTGCCTCTTGATACTTTTTCATACATCCATTTTTTTTCTATTTATTCAGACAAAAATAAATATGACGAATGTGTCAGTCCCAACTATAATTAATTGTGATATTATACTCAAAAAATATGTTAGGCATAACTGCAAAAATCCTAAAAAGCTAGTACAAATTATGTGAGAAATGATATACAAGGTAAGACAGCTTGAGTGAAGGTTTCGTGCTTCCACTGTCAACGTAGATTCCCAATTTTTGTATGCTTACTTAGATATTTACTCACCATACTTAGAGAGTATCGAGTAGGATCTGCAAGGCAGAACCGAAACTGTTGGCGCTCAGAAGAGAATGTGGACGATGGACGTTTACAGCTTAATGTCATGATGAAGATGATGACAATGATGATAAAATGATAATGATGGTACAGCATGAGAATTTTTTTGTTATGTGCTCTTAATAAGGGATTAGGGATTGGTATACAATAAATCAAATCGTTACTGAATTCTCCGATTAAAGAGACAGTATTGTCCGGAATGGAGGAACAATGTATCAAAACTGATGTGTCGATTTATATGCCCTGAGTTCACCCCCAGTTCGGTTGCAGCGAAAAATGAGCGCATTCGTAGCAAGCTAAACGGGTAATGTCTCCCGTTATTATCATAATAAAATGCACTACATAAACCTGAACAAAAATATTTACGGAGACTGCAATTTCACGCATATACGTTACTTTTGTCTTTTAAATAAAAGAGTAATACAAAAATCCGTACATTTAAAAACAAAAACTAAATCCATTGTTATGGCTTATAGAAACGAACTTGGGAAGAAGGCAAAGCTTGCATTGAATAAAAAAAACCGGCCAAGTGCGAGTCGGACTCGCGCACCGAGGGTTCCGTACAAACATGTAGTAAGTTTTAAATTATTAAAAAAATTTAACCGTCTACCTGTTACTGTTTTTAATATTGAGCAAAAAATACGAAAAAAACACGTTTATTGTATGGGGACCCCCCTTAATATATATATTTTTTTAATTTTTAGTATTTGTTGTTATAGCGGCAACGAAAATACATCATTTGTGAAAATTTCAGCTTTCTAGCTATCACGGTCTATGAGATACAGCCTGGAGACAGACAGACAGACAGACAGACAGCAGAGTCTTAGTAATAGGGTCCCGTTTTTACCCTTTGGGTACGGAACCCTAAAAACACGGCCTGTACCTAACCTGAGTACTACTCAGCCAGATTGAATAATTAACTAATTTGTCATTTTAATGTCACATGCCATCACGTAGAGATTGAGCGACGAAAGAAAAAAAACGTATAAAAATTTAATCCAAGTTAAGTGTATCGTAAAAACTACAAGTCGGCATAACTCATGCGCCTTTGCCTTTTGTGATTCGAAAAATAAAATGTAGGGTTTTAAAAAAAGAACATTAGTTTGCGCGACGGATCAGTCATCCCCGTATCTTGGCGGGCGACACGTCTTGGCCTTGCATTCAATGTGCCTTAGCACGGCCATAGCTCTTGACACGTGAACTAATGACGATTTGATTCCAGCCTTTGAATTGAGGAAATATTGTGCTCATCAATAAGCTCAGGCTGTGGACATGCTTGAATAGCTTAGGTACGAAAAATATTTAACCGCAAAATGACTAAGAAGTTTTAAGAATGCACTAAGTACTTACGTACTTACTCATTATACCTACACAGTCGGCCATTGCCCAATAGCACTTTTAATATATTAAGTAGGTATTTATTAATCTTAGAAATGTGAGTAAACCAGTCGTTAGTCGTTACCAATTAAGTATTAAAAAAATGTGAAGGTATCCGTGTTGTAAAATATTCTATTCGACATTATTATAAAGTTCAAAATAAGTGGCTTGAAGTCATCAGTGGATAGTTTGAGTAAGTATTAGTTGAAGTCTCTTTTTACCTGGTGCCTTCCAGTAAAACGACTTATCTAAATAAAATATGAATTTATGATCTTTTAGAAGGTATCTATAGCACCCTAACTATATTATAATTATTAGGAAACAGGATACCGATAAAATCGGCTAATATGCGCCTTTTCAACCGACTTCAAAGAAAGGAGGAGGTTCTCAATTCGACTGTATTTTTAAAGTTGCGAATCATGCTTACTAATATTATAAATGTGAAAGTGTGTGTTGTTTGTTGATTTATTGGTCTGTTTGTTTGTTCTTCAATCACGCCGCAACAGAGCAACAAATCGACGTATTTTTTGCATGGACGGATTTTTTGAGGACCCGGAAAGTGACATAGGCTAGTTTTTATTACGGAAATTATAGAGTGCCTGTGGGAATTAAAAAAACTCCAACAAAAAGTCCACGTGGACGGAGTCGCGGGCATCATTTAGTTCTTGACATAAAACCTAAAAAAGATATAAAAATCAGTGCCCGCATTGATCACGCCGCTTACGTTAACGTCTCAAGTTGGGACCATCAACAAAACCACCCACCGTCCATCAGATCGTCCAGTCATCATTAATACTGACTGACTGACTCTCAACTCATTAGCTGAAGGGCTTAAGACGTCCCGACACTTAATCATTTGAACAAAGCACTACCTACTCGCGAGGAGCCGAAAGCATCATTCTTCGTCAGGAATGCGCAGAAGTGGTGTGAAACATGAGCTATAGCGATTTTATAATAATACTTATATTCAAAATGTTTGAGTTTTAATTTTTTTTTTAAATTTATTCTTGTAAACTATCCCTTAGAATAAATGTGACTCACATTTACTTTAAAAAAAGTATAGATATGTCACGAAACAGTTTAGTCACAATTTTGATCATATTGTGAGTAAAAATGTACATTTTTGATTGATAATGACCCATGGACTAAATCAACGATTAGTGCGACAGAGACTCTCGTGCAACTTACTCAAGTTAACTTTAACTACGGGTTAATCTGCCGCTCAGTACCTTCGGACTGGTAAAAAATTCATGAAACATTCATTCATTTAACATTGATATGAGATCCATATCAATTTACAAAACAAGCGGTTAAAAATTAAAAAAGAGGTATTTTTGAGCACGATTACCTTAACATGAAAATCGCTTTATTCTTTTCGTTTTCACCACAACTAAAACACGAGCAGAAAGTCACACTAGGTATGAAGTTTACCTCTTGCTATGGCATATCTTTAAAATATTTTTATCCCTTCGTGTAAAATAGTACCTACTAAACATTTTAAAGTTATACTCCTTGGACAATATTATAGCACATATAAAATACTAGATGATACCCGCGACTTCGTCCGCGTGGATTGTTTTTTTTTATTCCCGCGGGAACTCTTCAATTTTCCGGGATAAAAAGCAACCTATGTCCTTCCCCGGGGTACAACCTCTCCCTGTACCAAATTTCATCAAAATCGGTTGAACAGATACTTTTTTTTGATGCCCGCGGGAACTCTTCAATTTTCCGGGATAAAATGTAGCCTATGTCCTTCCCCGGGATGTAACCTATCTCTGTACCAAATTTCATCAAAATCGGTTGAGTAGTTGGGCCGTGAAAGCGTAGCAGACAGACAGACAGACAGACGGACAGACAGACAGACAGACACACTTTCGCATTTATAATATTAGTATGGATTAGTGATCCGCTTTTGTGATTTGCTTTTAATACCTAAGTACTATGATACTTAGTATATAAGTATCACAAAATATTGACACTAAAAATTGTTATTTCAATATTAACAAAGTGTGTTTTCTTAGTATTACACTCGAAAAACTATCGAATATTTTAAATTGTGATTTCGTTCAAGCAATTAAAACCGCGCGGTCCACACTCTTGGTGAATAAAATACATCAATCTATAGAAACGCAAGCAACCACAAAATCGTGAAATCTAAATTCCCAGTGAACTAACACGTCCGCACTATGGCAAGCTGTTTAATTACCATAATTAATTAGATCCCGCGGAGTAGACGTGCACAGAATGGAGGATTGATGCGGGTAACATATCGACGCCATTAGGTGACGAGTATCGCATCGTATAGCGTATATTTTTTAAAAGGCCGTCATTAGGAAGTGAGGAGTTAGAGGTTTTTGTTCGTCGGATATCATACCGCGCTCGATCAATCATCCTAACGCACTGTAACCCGTACCGCGGCCCGTGGTTTTGTTCCTGAACCGTTACGAATTGTACATGCCTAATACGTCGATACGTATACCAAATACGTTTTATGACTGTGTGTTATTGTTAAGGGTATTTAACTGACTTTAAAAAAGCAGGAGGTTCTCAATTCGACGCATATTTTTTATAGTTTTCGTAGGTGACAGACCCGAGCGACGTGACGCAACGTAATGCGATACCACTCCATAGATAAAAAATACTTTTTATACAACCAACTTCAAACTCCCGCGCCAACTTTACAACAACAAGCACACGTTATACAAAGTACTTATTTTATTATTGATATTTTGAAAACCACTCGACCGATTTCGATAAAATTTATATGGTACCACATGGGAAGTATGCTCTTTCAAATAAAAAAAGAATCATCCAAATCGGTCCACCTAGTCAAAAGTTCTGAGGTAACAAACATTTTAAAAAAAACTGTCGAATTGAGAATCCCTCCTTTTTTTGAAGTCGGTTGAAAATGACCAGTTGTACTAGATGGATGAATGCGTCGCGATGCAATGCGAGCAGTAATATTCCATTGAAAATCAAACTTATATATGCGACAACGTAGGCCACGTTGTGTTCACTATAGGACAACGATTTACCTAGCAATCCGTCTATCGACATGTCTTCAATTTTAATTTCCATTAAAAGACCCTTCATCACTGTTTGTGTGACCCTTCATTGCTGTTTGAATTTGTTAAAATAATAATATGCATGTATGTAGCTGTATTTAAATTCAATAAGTATTAAAATAAAAATAAATAAATAAATCTTTAACAACAATTTAATCGAAAAAAAGGACAAAGAAAATTATTTTTTCACGATATACTCGTACCAAAAGAAAACTATCTCCGTCTCTAAGACATAGATATGCTGACGCCTGTTGGTCAAAATGTGTGTGTTGACGATTCAGTGGACGAGAGAGAAATGACGAGACACATTTAGGTTTAGGTATAATATTACTTACATATTTTATCTAACACTCGAGTAATATTTCATCGAGACTACAGTATAGTCCCAATGCCAGACAAGGGAACAATCAATGAGTCAATTAGCAATCACTACGGTCGGCGAGTACTGGGCTCACGTGCTAGTTGCTACCCCCATACTAATTATACGACTTTGATTATTGCGACTAGTTTATATCATTAGGCTGGTGGAAATCAATTGAGTGGCGTATTCATAGCTTTGAGTGGTTTATAACTTTATACGGAGGTACTTATATTATTTTTTATCAAGCTATTGCATAGCTTCTATCGCGGGCCTTGAGCGTGGAGACCGAATCCAGAAATTCCGTAACGAAAAAAACCTAACACTTTGGTTGCTATGACTACTTGTGTTGTTGACTTCAAGTTGTTGAAAATATAATGAAATTGTTGATAAAAAATTGAAAATTAAAAAAAAAAAAAAAAAAAAAAAAAAAAAAAAAAAAAAAAAAAAAAAAAAAAAAAGGCGAAATAATTTTAAAGAATTATGTTTTCAATAGTCCGGGTGTCCAAGGGGAATCAAAAAACCTCAAACAAGAGGTATTTTGGACTTTCCCCTTGGACACCCGGATTATTGAAAACATAATTCTTTAAAATTATTTCGCCTTTATATTTTCAACAACTTGAAGTCAACAACACAAGTAGTCATAGCAAGTTGATAAAAAATACTATGCAATAACTTTACCGCGGCAGTCTCCGAGTGCCACACGTCTTTTTCTTTATAAATGCGAAAATGTGTCTATCTACTTTCCGGTTATCATGTCTTAAAGAACAAAGATAGCTTAGAAAAGCTTTCTCTTTAAAACTAACACTTTTTCTCTTTATTATTAGGAGGTTCTCACGACAGAAAGTCTAATTTTACAATAGTGGACAAATCTTTTGGTATACTGCGAGAAAAAAGTGAAAAATTAGAATGTATTAAAAATTTTGATAGTTCGCCACATAACTATAACATAAGTAGATGGTACTTGTGACTTTGTCCGCGTGTTTTAAGTTTCTATGATTCCCGCGGAAATACCTTATTATTCCGGGATAAAAAGTAGACAGTGTAATGACCCCGAGATGCAACCGATCTGTATACATTTCATCAAAATTGGTTGAAAAGCGTGAAAGCGTAGTAAGACAGACAAGAAAGTTAACATATACACTTTCGGATTTTCAATATTAGTATGCCCATTAAGGCAATGGCAATATTTTTAGAAACTACTATATAGAAACTACTACTTAGTACCTACGGATATAGAAGAAGATACCAATGAAACGAACCTACGAAGGTGCAGCCATTTAGGCTAGACCAAACAGTTTAATGAATATTAAAATCAATGAGCAATAGGTAATAGACGATCATCCAAGTAATGATTAATAGTGGAGCGGAAATTACACGGTAGGTAGTAGGTACGGCCAGTCATGTTCAAGGTACCGCGTGACACCGCCTGTGCCTATTATACAAAAGTGCCTATAACCACAGCTATAATTAGGTGCATAGCATACAGTGCTTAGAGCTGTAGCCGTGTTAGCCGAGCCTTGAATTAGATTCTGTGTACGCTCGATGAGTCCAGTTACGAATCTTCTAGATTTCTGTGTTCAGAGGTTCACGTTAAATTTTATGACTCACTCTAACTCGTATTTTCATCGCTATTAAGGGAGTATTATATATATGTCACCGTAAGATTGCAAAAACCGTTAGATTGTAATCCAACTAGCGATATTGTAAACTGTCGACGGATTGTGAACCGTTCAATGGTCCGAGTGTCAATTTTTGAAATATTCATTGTATTTACGTTTTCTTCTCTTTTTCTTGTAGGTTAGGTTAGGGTTCGACATAAATGACTAGGTAGTGCCGTAGGCCGGGCACTTAGGTTTTTATCGGGTTAATATATCTAACAGATTACAATCTAACGAAAATAATGCGTTAAATTAATTAGATTACAATCCAACGGCCTTTGCAATCTTACGGTGACATATACATTGTATATACATTGGGAGTAGCATGGAGGCTACAAAAAGATCAAACCTGGTCGTGCCAGTTGCTCAGCCAACCAGAATTACATTAATCATATATAAACTACTCAAAACAAAATAGGGCCCACTTCACATAATCTCAAATTTTGTTTAAAAACTGAGTTGTACCGTAACCATTAGCAATGTCAAGAATTGAAACATTTCGGAGACATGTTTATGAACCCCTATCGATGTTTCAAGCGACAACTTCGATGTTTATTCTGAAGTGGGGCATAAAAAAACTGAAGTGCTTAACATCATCCCTTTGCACAAATTCCTGATCGCTTGTGTTCTCAGTCAAATTTTAATCGTTGCTGTCGAAAGTCACTTTGCTTAGCTGTTTACTTTAATTTAGGTATTAGTCTTGATCACAATGCCTGGTTTTCGTGGTCATATGAACATGGCAACCGCAACAAGAGCACTTGTTTTGCTCCAGGAGGGAGAGTCTCAGACATCTGTAGCTCAGCGCCTCGGTGTGTCTCGCCGAGCCATCCGAAATGTGTGGGAACGCTACCAGGAGACAGGCAGTGTGGATAGGAGACGTGGATCAGGAAGAGTTCGGGCCACAACTGCCCAAGAGGACCGGTACATCCGATTAACTGCACGTGGAGATCGTACCTTAACCGCTCGGCTCTTACAAAACAGACTACGGGAATCCACTGGTACCCGAGTCAGTGACCAAAGCATTCGAAACCGGCTCCATGAGGATGGGCAACGTTCCAGAATGCGTGCTGTTCGGCTGAAACTTACCAGAGCTCATCGTGCGGCACGTTTAAGTTACGCACGTGAGCATTTGAACTGGACGATGGACAACTGGAGGAATGTACTCTTTAGTGATGAGTGTAAAGTTAAGTTTTTTAATGATGACAGACGAGTACGGGTATGGAGAAGACAAGGCGAACGTTTCACAGAACCATGCATCCACGAAACAGACCGCTGGGGGGGCCCAAGTGTGATGGTATGGGGCGGAATTATCCTAGCAGGTAAAACCGAGCTCGTAATTCTTGACGAGGGAACTGTAGCCGCTGCTAGTTACATAGAGCGTGTAATTCGACCCCATGTGATCCCATTTTCACAGCAGGTGGGTGATGGATTTGTTTTTATGCACGACAATGCTCGCGCTTATACAGCTCGGATCACCCAGAGGGCTCTCGCGGACGCCAATATCTCCCTTTTGCCCTGGCCTGCTATGAGTCCGGATCTCAACCAGATTGAACATTTATGGGACCAATTGAAGAGAGATTTAAAAGAGAGCTACACTAACATTAATAACCAGCAGGAGCTGATTAATGCTCTAAAAGCCTGTTGGGAGAGGATACCCCAGGAAAATGTAGTCCATTTGATTGAGAGTGTCCCAAACAGGCTCAGGGAGTGTGTACGAAGCAGAGGAGGCCCTATCCGCTATTAAAAACTAAATTTTTTAAGGATTAAATGAAAGAAATTAAAAATCTGTGTTAGGTTAAGCATTACGATTTTGTAGATTAATTGTTATTTTTTTGTTTTTCAACAAAAATAAACTTTTTTTCAAACCATTTTGTGTTTTCACGTTTCTTATTCCCTAATTTAAACACACCAATTTAAAAGAAATACAGAACTTTAGTTATTTTGAGATTATAGTGTAAAAGCATAGTGGGCCCTATTTTGTTTTGAGTAGTATATTTACGGCGGTCCAGCCGTTTAACTAAGTTCTGATGAAAATTGGAAAAAAAGATTGCAACATATCGACAGATAAGTACAGGCTATTTTATCCCGGAAAATCAAGGGGATTATTGAAAAGCCTAAGTCTACTTACACAGACAAAATTACAGGCATCGTTGTTCATAACTTCACAGGAAGGGTATAATTAATTGCTCTTCAACAGTTATTTCCAGCATTGGTCTCGATTACATCAGATAACAGAAACAAGGTTGTTTCTCTATTAATCTGTAATCTCGACCATATCGCATGCAAGTCTTAAATCAAGGAACTGCTATAATAAGTAGTAGAAATTGACCCCTCTTTGCTCACAATTCACCGTCCATTACCCATAGAATGTGTTTATTTAGGGTTCCGGCGTCCGCCCTGGCTCCTGCGGCTATAAAAATGACCGGATACCGTGGATAATAATGTACATACGTAATACACATCGCGTCAATGTTTTAACAGGTTTTCCTTTACAATTTTGCCTTCAGATTTTACGTAACCTACCTACCTCTAGAGCCTAGGAATACAATGACATGCTTATATCTGCTCTTCTGCGGGTATAAAATGATAAGACTTGATATGTTATAGAATTTTTGTACTTACCATAATTAACCAAACACGTTTGGACATTGAAATATAGATACTAAAATTCTACATCAATGCGTTTGGGACATGGTTATATTTATTATGCTCTACTGACCTTTTTATACGAATACGCACAGGGCATATTCGCTATAAGATAAGTAAGTATAAAAATTATATGGGTATTGACAATAAATGTATTATAAAGTATATAAAACATTAATTTCGAACGATTTACTTACTTAATATTATAAATGCGAACGTGTGTTTGTTTGTTGGTTTATCTTTCAATCCCGCCGCAACAGAGCAACGGATCGACGAGATTTTTGGCATGGATATAGTTGATGACCTGGAGAGTGACATAGGCTACTTTTTATCCCGGAAAATTAAGGAGTTCCCGCGGGAATAAAAAAAACTTAAGCCACGCGGATGAAGTCGCGGGCGTCAGCTAGTTATTAATACTTATCATAATCACAATTTTAGACTTTTCCTTATGTCGTAAAAATCAAATTCACATGTATTACACGAAAAGTGACAGACTATTATTTAGTCTCTTTTTGGAAATACTGCATTTTATGAGTTTTATTTTTGTCATTACAAATTTGTTTGGTCAGCAGAAATACGGTACCTACTCACTAGAAAATGCGTAATAAGTTAGGGCGGACCAGGGGCGTTCCGGAAGCGTATTACTCGCCAGTGCGCGGAAATCGACAATATATTGCGATCGCCGGCCGCAGTATAAATAATGATCTGATAAGAAACCGTACACACGAGTAGTAGATCTTTACTGTCTACTAGAAATTAAGTAAACTATTAATAGATTTTAAAATATAAAAAAACATACTTAATCATTATTGTTTAACGTGAAAAGACCTAACTGAAAATATAAAAAAATGCTGCTAAATCTTGGAGGAATCAATATCCATAATTTGACAGAATCGATTTTGACGAAATTTGTCACAGACTCAGGTAGTTTGCCTCCTATATTGGTTTATCCCAGAAATTCAAAAAGCACCCACAGGATTTTCCAAAAACTAAAACTATTCGCACGAAGGTTCTTACAAAACTAGACACAGAGTAGTAGATCAGCAGAAATTCTTTCCAAACCGGTGGTAGAATCAAATCGTCCTGAGTTGACTACTACCGGTATGAAAAGCACAAAAGGGACACCAGTCCACCACGTAATAAATGTATTGAGTATTGAGTATACCGCATATATTTGCAAAACAACAATAACAAGCTACCGCATGATCTACAAAAGGCATTTTTCAGTACTAAAAATGTTAAAAGCATGGGTCTATACTCTATGCGCTCTCAGTGGCAAACTGTAATAAGCGCTTTAAAGCTATAGGTATTCCTGTAATAAGCAAAGTTACACAGACTCTAATATTTCACTATGTTTACTGTAGTCTAATATGTAGGGTATCATTAGCCGGCAGCGATGGACCGCGACATTTATTTTACGGCATCCGGCTATAAAAGTGATCCACTGCCTGCATACTGCAGTACTGGCCGCTGCCCGCCAATGTTTTATAGAGAATCTAGATGAGTGATAAGCTAAAAATGCATAATTACTACCCATATTATGAATGCTGAAGTATGTTTCTTGGTTTACAGTGAGTGCAGTCAATCCTTAGCGCAACTCAAAATATAATCTTGAAAACATCATACTAATATTATAAATTCGAAAGTGTGTTTGTTTGTTGGTTCGTTCTTCAAGCACACCGCAACGGAGCAACGAATTGACGTGATTTTTGGCATGGTTATAGTTGAGGACCTGGAGAGTGAGAGAGAGCTAGTTCTATATAAATGCCCCCAACGGGTTAGCCCGCTATCATTTTAGACTGTATCATCATTTTTTATCAGGTGAGATTGCTGACTTTTAGTGGCGGAAAGAAATACTAAATAGAATTGTCAATCTAACAAGGGCTCCAAAAGAGGACTTCTTACGCAGTAAATAAAACTATGAAAATCACATCGAAATAAAAGCTCGATGGAAAAGCTATTTTTGATGGTATGCATTTTTGTAGTTTTCCCTATTCTCTTTGACTTAACAGACACTTCCATTTAACTTTGTTCCGTGATCCCTTCGTACATCCCCACGGAAGTGATAAAGCTTTTTGGCAAAAAAAAGGCATTCGGACGGCGATGGCTTGGAAGCAAAGTGAGTATTTCTCACTATGCCCGATAATCTCGAGATGACCGAACGCTGTCATATAGTGGATTTTGTTACGTGGAGTGGAACGATAACTTTTACGACCTATAAAACGCAATACGTCATTTTTATGCGGACATTTCCATAAAAAATGTCTGAGTGACTTTTTTCTCGTTTTTATCGTACCTAACGTATTATAAACAAACTCATTTTTTAAGCAATTTTTTAAGTTTTTAACATAAAATTTATAGTGAATATAGAATTCAAAAACTGACACATTACATAATTTTTAAGTCCAAACTAACAATCGGCGAAAAGATGTGATGGGACCTACCCTACCTTACCTTTTTTTTTCCTTAACCGGATTCCAAAAAAGAGGAAGTTCTCAATTCAGCGTGTTTTTTATTTTTTTATGTATGTCCGTGCATATCTCCGTAATTACTGAACCGATTTGAAAAATGTTTCTATCAGTCGTTAGAGGAAGCTCTAGAGGTGGTCCCATAAAAAATTCTGACTCCAAATCCTCAACCCTGTCACTATAAAGTTTTTCGACGCGAGTCTGATGCGTCATCTTTGCTTATCTTACTTTCCTTTACGATGCCATCAGAAGCAAGGGGATTACGTCTTCTAACATACATAATATATTTAATTATCCGTACTTACATGAACTAGGTAATCCAAAACCTTCAAAATTTTGATAACAAAAGATTGGGAGGCAGATTTTTGCAAATAAAACAATTACATAATACTTATTTATACCTAAACGCCAAAACACTCGACTATATTAAAACCAATCTACAAATTAAAGGTCTCTCCAACGCCGAAATGTATTGACAAATGAACAGCGGGTAAAAAGGAAATGAATCTGATTCGCCGGAAATAGGGCATTGATTCAACGATTCAATTTGAATCATTCAATTGAGGATGACGATATTAAACCGCCACGGTGGAGTTTTTATAGCTCCTCTTCTTGCTTGCTTTATCAAATGAGATAAATCTTCTTGTACTCTTCTTCTTTATCCAAAGATCTTAAGATCATTTAAATACTTACTTTCTTCTTAATTGAAGACTTCTAGAAAGAGACAAAGAGAAGAATTCTATAGTTTGATTGTTTTAGACATTCGACACTTTTTTTTCAGATTATTATTCGATTGCAGATGTTGATGTGATTTTGTTAGCTTCAGCTTTGTCGACGATATAGCCCGGCATTACATTCGGCTATTTATTAAAATAAGTATAATTATAATTGTACTAACATGCTATCCAGTAGTAGCTACAACTAATAATAATACACACCTGGTTGAGTTAGCTTAATTTATTTTTAAATTTTTCTCTAAGTCAAAATAAAACTTGCAAGAGAGATCTCAGAGAATTGTGATTTAGGTAATACCAATTTCCGCTACTTTTAGTTGCAAACATGGACTTGCTGGCGAGTGTTTAAATGTGGTACCTACTTAACTTGTACAGTTACTTGCCCGATTTAAGTTCTGCCAGTTTTATTTCAAGTGGAAACTTAGCTTAAAATACTCACGTCCATATATTGCTCCGCATCATGAAATCCATTCTGGAAAAGAACAAAAAATTCTGTCATTATTGGGGCAAAAGTAAATCCAATATTAATGGAAAAATTAAAAGCATTAAACAGGTAGGTGCCTAAAAATGCGTATTCATTGGCGTGCTTAAAAGTACATCTTTACAGATTTAGAACTTCCCTAGCTGTTATTTAAGTGAAAAACTCATTACAATAGATTAATTCCTGTTTAGTAAACAAGCTACCCATAGCTCGTATTTCATATGCAATTCTATTAGAAAATGATTTACTCATGGTCCACGCCACCCCACTTTCCCTGCAATTAGTTGTGTGCCGAACAATGTGCAGTGATTTTTAAATGATCACCCTAACGCCATCTGGCGCGATCCGCTAAGTAATATTGGTAATTGCTTGTCAATACAGCCGTTTCAAAATTTAAATTCATTGTAGTTAAGTTGTTTTTTGTACATAAACAATATTACACAATAATGATAGAAACTGGAAAATCTTACAGAAGTCAGTACTCATTGTCAACTTCTGCAAGATTTTAGCGTGCAACTTTTGCAGAAAATTTGCCAGAGCTAACTTATGCATTTTTTATTGCAAGTGGAGAGCACTTTATTATGTTAATCAACTGTCACAGACAATCGCTAATAAACCACAGCAGGGCGACCGCGTATATTTTGCATCAATCATTGATACATCGCAATCACCTCTGATTGGTTAAATCCATTGACGCAGCAAGAATACCATAAATTCAGCCAATCGGAGGTGATTGCGATGTATCAGTGATTGATGCAAAAGATACGCGGTCGCCCTGCAGATAATGGGAGAACAGAAAAAGCGTTAACGCAAGTAATAAAAATTATAGAAAACATTTCAATTTACTTTTTAAAAAAAAAGATTTCTTAGAACAAATAGGTATAGGAACTTGTTACCGATACGCCGCGAGCTGTAAACGTTCAACTATTGACCTCGTTAGGTGAACAAAACGCCCCGCGTAAAACAACCGCGCCACTTGACGTGCGCCTTTTGCTCTCCAAAATAACTCATCCCGGCTTTTCAGGAGGTGTCATTAAGGTTTGCTCGCTCCTGCTTTACAGTCGCAGGTTAAAGCGCTGCCCGCACATTCGCGACCAAACTCTGCAGCCGCGTGATTCTCTGACGAAAAACGGTCATTATTTTTTAATGATACCAGTCCTGACAAATTATCAGTGTTACAGGTGGTCATACGTGAAACAAATCTTTACATATTATTGACCATGTCTTGGTTTATAATAAAACTTTTATTATAAAAGTCATAGCTCTGCTTCGGCTTAATTGCTTAAAAACTTTTTTTTTAAATTTAAATATCGAGCAAACGAGCAGTCGGCTACCTGAAGTGATCTACCAAGCTTTCAGCAAAATTACACACAGAAATCAAGTACTTAGTCATACCTATAATAGATTTGCTAGTAACACAGACTTATGTAGCATAAAGTTATACTCTTCGTAGTACCTACTTGCTATTTCGGGTAATATTCGAGGCCAGTTAGCAGCCAGAATCCAGAAGTTCAGGGAAACCAGAGACTAGCTAAAACCGCTACAAAAAATTAATGTCTAGCAGTGGTCCGTCGTTTGAGACAACGACGTTTTGCCCGTTCTGGCATAAATCGTTCTTTGGTCGCACAGGTGTGGGCGCGGCTTAAAGCTAGGTTGTTTTTTACCTCATTAACAAAATGCTTTTCGCGATTAATGTTCGCGGCATTACGGTAAGTATTGCCGCAGTGGGGTATGACTGCGCTATCATTTGAGAATGGATGCTGTGAAATCGGAAAGAGTTTTGGAATGATTCCCATGACTTTTGAGGTCGTCGCGTTTATGATTTTTAAACTTTTTTCAGAATCACCAGTATTTTCAATGATTGCTTGAGTACTAAAACATGGTTATTTTTTTTCATGTTACATTTTCATTAATTACTATGCTTGCTATCTACTCGATATCCTATTTTTGCTGACATTCAAAAATATCTACGATTTACGGTCAGGCTGGATGAATAATTTTCTTAAGTGTTGTAAAAAGCTCGAATCTCATTAAATATACAAAAGTGGATCTATCTAGATACCTATCTGTCTGTTACCTTTTCACTCAGTTTCACCAACCGACCTATTTACTCTTGCTCTTGCGAGTTGCTTTCATTGCGAAAAATTAAAAAAAAAAACATCTAAATCCATGCAGTCTGTGTCGCGAAGACAAAGTCATCTAGTATTAATTAACAAATAGAGTCGATAAACTACAGTAGTATTCATCATCATCACTACGGCCTATTAACGTCCCACTTTTGGGCACAGGCCTCCACTCTCATAGGAGAGCGGGAATTAGAGCTTAGACCCACCACGCTGCTCCAATGCGAGTTGGCGGGCTTTAACGATTATTATCATGTTAGTGATAATAACCGGGACCGACAGCTTAACGTGCTCTCCGAGGCACGGGGGTGAAACACCGCCAACTTCCAACTCCGGGCTGGCACTGAGAATTTCTTAATTGAAAAGCCCAATACCTAACTTTTATGCCCGACCGGGAATCGAACCCAGGACCTCGTGATCCGCAGTCGACTATGCTAACCACTAGACCAACGAGGCAGTACAGTAGTAGTACTAAAGTGATTACTTACTTAAGAAATCTTAGGGGAACCTAAATATCAAAAGCACAAACAGAAAGCGAATTTGTTTTATTATTCTTCCATTTTCACCATTATTAATACCAATTTATTAAATCACTAAATAAAATATACGTAACTAGCTGATGCCCGCGACTTCGTCCGCGTGATTTAAGTTTTTTGTTATTCCCGCGGGAACTCCTTAATTTTCCGGGATAAAAAGTAAAAGCCTATGTCACTCTCCAGGTCCTCAACTATACCCATGCCAAAAATCACGTCAATCCGTTGCTCCGTTGCGGCGTGATTGAAGGACAAACCAACAAACCAACAAACAAAGTGACTTTCGCATTTATAATATTAAGTATAGTATGTATAATATACATAATACACTAACAGGTAGGTACGAATAAAATTACGCCTACATTAAAACTGCAGGAATAAATGTTCTCCCGACCAAAAATAAGCGCACATAATGAAGAGTCCTTATTATGGGGAAAATATTTCTTTCAAGAAAATGTGTGGACAATAATTTTTGATTTTCCCCAGCCCTCCAGCGGGTGACCTCCGCTCTTTTAATTACTGCAGCCGGAGCGCCCGAGAAAATATTTAGCTACCTCCGCACCCAGTAATTACTAATGAGCTTACATTTTCTGATATAGTTGCATAAAGGAATGGCAGAAATGTTAATAGTTAGAAAAATATGTGCAAAGAAATCCGAGTGCGTTATCTGCAACAATATTTTACATACTCGGTATGTTTGAGTGTGTAGGCCGCTTACATACCTAACGGTTTATAGAAACATGTTCTCTGTTCTAGAACTGGTAGTAATAGTTTCTTTTTTTAGGTACGCAGTCATTTTACTAATGTGTTGGAATATGTAATTTTCTACACGATAACCCTTTTTCACTTTATGGTTTGCGTTTCAGATCGAACATAGCTACTATCTAGAACCAGAAAAGGCAAAAGGTCTACGCGAAATATCCCACAGTATAGGAATAACATTTTGTCGTGTAACGTTAGTGTAGGGATCAATAAGAGTGAGAACAGAGGACTTTTAGTCTGCCAGACAAAAAAACTTGCCCCATAGTGTGATATCGCTCATAAACAATACTTCTTCATGGTTGTAAGTATTTTGGACACTACCTTTATTTTACCTTCCATGAAAGTATTTGTTTGTTGGTTGGACCTTCTACCTTGCCACAATATGCATTTCTGCATGGATCTATTTTTAAAGACTGGAGGAGGTTGGAGGGTGGCATAGGCTACTTTTTTTCGGAATAAGAGTTATGTAAAACGTAGGTACTATTAGATATACTATTTAATAGGTATGATTATAATCTATTAGCATTAATAAAACCTTTACTTTTCTTCCCTGAAACATGGAAGCATAATGTTTATTGTACAATTTTTTCGCAAGGAGTGGGTAGGCTGTCTTCGCCGAGACGGCGACGGAAAAATAAGAGGAAGTACTCTGCAGCAAATTAGAGAGAGCCTTCCGCGGCAAGAGTGGACCCGTGCCTATTAACCGAGCCCATATTGTAGTTATTTTTTCATCTGCCCAAGTTTGCTGATTTGCATAATTTCTGCTTTCGTCGTGATTAAATTTACTTACAGCGTCTGCATAGAGTTTTAAACTTCTCAAAGATGCGATTTATGAAATTCAGAGAAGTTAATGCAAATATGTACCTATACGTGAGAAAGATTGTTACATTTGCTCAGATATACGAATATTTCTAGATGATGCCCGCGACTTCATCCGCGACAGACAGACAGACACACTTTCGCATTTATAATATTAGTATGTATGCATTCTTCAATAGTTCCAGTATTAGATCAAACATGAAATTTAAAAATAAGAAACCAATTTGAAAGAATAAGAAACCTAATAGATATAGAATACCTTTAAAAGGTGTTCCTTTTTTTAAGAAAATTAATTTTGACTACCGATTTTCTCCGACAAATTTTAATTAAAATATGGCTGGTACACCGCAGATTAGGCAGTCCTTCGCACAAAAGAATTAGCAGTCCCCACGCATTGATAGCAATGAGGCAAAATTTCACAGTTCAGGAGCAGTTAACACGATTAGTTGTTCGCGGGGGCATAACTCATCGATCGGGACTCTTCACATTAATTTCATAGCAATTAATATATACGAGCAATTCGACAATTAATTGGTGCAAAAAGAGCCGGGAGCTTTGGAATCGCGACGGAATCGCGGCGGGCTCGCCGTAAATCACATTCGCACAATGAGGCAGGTGGCGGCGGCGCGCGATAATGCTGCGTTTAATTACGCGGAATAATTAGTGAACGGAATATTTTCCGGGCCCTAACTATCTCCGCCGTCTTCCGGCGATAACTAGGCGGTAATTGCGGATTAACCTCGCATTCAGAGTTTAATAGGTACTCCACAGAAGCGCCCATAACACCCGACCCCAATAACACTATTTGTTTAGTGGCGTCGAAGTAATCGCTTCCCTGGAAATATACCCATCTCTATAATTGGACGCTACGTGTACGAACGTTTTAATTGCAATTTATCAAAATGAATGTTGCTCCGATTTTCAATAGGTATCGAGAAAATTTAATATCGGAAAGTGGGAGCTGTAAATTTTCAATATTTTAAATGCGGTCGCGCTCGGCACCCAGTGGCGATTGTTTTAGATCGTCTCGCGGGCGGTGCGCTATGTGCTGTATTGCAGCCGTCACGTGCTGGCGATGTAATTTGCGCTTTATGGCACGTAAATAATTCGCGCCGCTCCCCTCGCAGCGCGTCGCCTCGGAGCGTAACCACGACAACGTTTGATCTCCGTGATAGAAGGTGAAAAATAATAATATAAGCGCATTTGTCGCTTACCTGCGACAATTCGTCCGAAGTGTAGTTATTGCCGACCCCCGGGGGTGGCTAGTTGAGCGTGAACTTTTGATATCGGCGCGAAATATTAATTTCTCAGCGCCAATAAACAGCCGAGCGTACGTAATGCTGGCAAATTAAGCTGAGTGCCTTTAATAATATTTTGTAGGAAATTTTAATTATGGAACGATATTACCTCGTCGACGCTTCGATGGAATTACTTGAGAGCTAATTAATTTTAATATGAAACGTTTAGATAATAAGTCTCTGGCACTAAGAATTTTGTAATTCATAGGTATTCTTTTTAATACGTAGAAGATCATTATATAAAACTTAAAAATATGTGGATACCTAACTATTTATTACAATTCGCCTCTTGTAAAATTAAAGCCTAATTTTGTAGAATTTCTGAAATTTTTTCTCATACCTATCTGTAAAGTTTTAGATAAACATGACAGTTCGATACATGGACTCCTCTTAAAAATAATTATAAATCTTATATCAGTTTCTCGAACCTTTTATAACACATAGACGGTGGGTAACTTTACAATACAATGTAGTAACAAGTTATGTAACACGATACAGCTACGCAGCACGCTACGCTTACCTTACATTAAAACACAAGACCAAGGGAAAGCAACCGAGCTAGATACTTTCACATTCCGTTTGCATTTTCACAGACATTACGCCTTCCGCTAACGGAGTACCTAGGCTTGACACATTGGTGTAAGAATATTACAATGTTGTTTTTTTCTTCAGAAAATCATTCCTTCAATACAATGTCTTCGAGTAGGTAATAAAAGCTTATCTTGTATAAGATTTCATTAAGTTTCAACTATCCCGGTGTCAGAAAGTTAAATTTGACCCACTTCCCGGTGTTCGATTGAGCTGAAATTAGTTTGGATGACAGTGCATGTGGTTAGGTAAATGACGTCATTCTAAATCCAATATGGAGGACTCCCAGAGATGGCGAACTAGTTATCTTCTTGACCTTTTATACACCCGCATGATATGGGTATAATTTAAAGGGTGTGCTGAGAAAAATACCAAAAAGTAAAAGCGGACGATAATAGATTGTTTTTGAAAAAGTGTTTTAGTATTGCTTCCAGTTCTCAAGAGTTTAAGGCGTTGTTGTTGCATAAACCTTAAGGAAAATGCTTTGCTGATCGTAAATACTTATTAAATAAAAACCTAGAGTAAAGTAATTTAGTTATCAGGTATACATTTTTACATCACGTCTTGACCTTTAATCGTATAAATATATTTTTTACGCTGATACATATTGAGGATTAAACGACACGTAACTAAAGCCGTCTCATAAATATTCATCCTGATGATGCCGTACTCCGTCCGCGTAGATAGAGGATTTTTAAAATTCTGTGGTAATTCTTTCATTTTCCGGGATAAAAGGTCGACTGCGGGATAAAAACTATCACTGTTCCATGCAAAGTCAACAGTACAGACTTATTTTAGCATTTTGAATATTAGTAAGTATTAGATTAGAAAATCTGTTATCAAGTGGTGCTGTTATCTGTTAGTGTGTAGGTACCAAACCTACAAGATATTATCGCCTCCGCGAACAAAAGAAGGTCTCGTACCGAATTTCCTTCAAAAGTCGCGTCACATCACGAGCACAGCGAAAATAAGAGATCCTCATATCGCGTATCGCCCTGCAACGCATCTCGTTTTTCGACGAGAAAAAAATTAAAATAAAATAGTATAAGGTTGATCAGAAGCGCCGATAACTCATGCTACCGTTTACGCGCTCTTTGTTCGAGATAATAATGAAAATCAAACAATGAGGGCAGAACAAGACCTTACCTCAAACACGCCCTACTTGAAAGGTAGAAAAAAATATGTTTAGTGGACTCGGCTTTCTTATTACGTTCCCAAGCTCGTCGTGCGTGCTCCCGAACTTTATTACGGGTAAATTGATCCGCCTGATATTGTATAAGGAATCACCAACCTTTTGGTTTAGGAAACTCTTAACAAATATTTTTTTGATAGAACTAAACATTTAAGTTATTATTTAATATATTGACTTTAAGTCGTAGAACTAAAGTATTTTAGTATTATTTAAAGAAGTGTTTATTTAATAAATACTAAATCCATACATTATAATAACATTACAATCTAAATTAAAAGTTAGAAGTTCGGTAAGAGATGAAGGTTTTTATGAGGTTTTTTCGCAGAAATGGCAAAGACAAAATATAAACACTGCTTTGACATAAAATAAGCTATCCAGTATCTGTAGTAAAAGTATTTGCTTCTAGTTCTCACCTAGTGATGACCTCCCAGGTGCGAAAAGCAAAAAGTTAATAAAATATATTTTATAAAAAATTACCCAAACGAAATCGCTACCATCAGACAGCTAATAGTAATGTTTTCCTACTATCTACGATATCTTTTATAAAAGATATTTGTGGTAGGCGCTATCCTCTATTAAAATGTAGAATCATGATTTAAATAGAGAGATGTAGGGTACCTATTTAACCCATAAATACTTAAAAAGTCGGCATAAACAAAAAAGTATGCCTGAGCAGTGTTACACGTGTTATTATAGCACTCTGAACTCATTGTCATGTGCGTAAAATCACAGGAACTCCCGACCTAATGAATGTACATTCATGTATAAAATACATTAAATTTTTTTTAAGTGGCGGGCCACTTGTAGGGATACCTATCATCAACCCATTGCTGGCCTGCTACTCAGCACACTCTCTCAAAATGAAAAAGGTTAAGCCATAGGCCACCACGCTGATCAATTGTAATTACAAACTTCGCATAACTTTTAGAACTCTCTGGAATTCAGTTATCCTCTCCCTCCCCTCCTCCGCCATTTTATGGGCAAGTATAAATTTTAAACCTTTATTTAAAGTTTATAATTATTAAAAAAATCTGGTCATTAAATGGCCTAAATCTGAAGTTACAAAAAAAGTTGTGATCGAACAATCTGGACAGGATTTTTTATAAACCTGCAACCAAAACTAAACGCCTAATCAACTTTAATTCGTATGCTTGTATAATCATTTTGGACTACCACCGTCAAATACAAATGGTCATACATATTAATTTTCGCTAACTTCAATTGAAAAAATATTTTAAAAAAAACTTTTCGGTCCCGCTGTACCGGCGCGCACCTGGGTCGCCGGGGGCTCTTATTCAAATGCAAATCAAACGTTCCATTTTTAAAATCTACCATCTCAACTCTCCTTGCTTCCGGAACGACTTATGTCCATTGCTACCAACACGCTTATCCTATGCCAATGTGATTTCAATCGTGTCACTATTCATATTAAATATGCTTTTCGGTGATTTGATTGTGAGTTATATCATTTTAGTATTGGAATGATTTGTCGTTTGAGACCTTTGGGTAAATTTCGAGTACCCAGGTGTGCTCCCGATCCGGTTAAGGGAAGCGTCCTTGTTAGGGAATCTCGTATGAAATGGTTTAATGGTTTGTTTTTAATTTCATTTTTACATTCAACGGCGCGGAGTTGTAATTTATTGCTAATAAAATGTTTTACACACCTCATATTTGTTAAACCATGAACTTTTAAGAATCTTTAGGGTGTATTTTAAAATTCATTAAGTATGTGTAGGTATAATATTAAACCTACAACTACAGGGGTCTCGTGAATTTCAGAGGCACGTGATGAAAGAAAAAAATGATAATTTTCGTGGCGAAGGTAAATTATGAATCTACCTGATAACTAAGAAGATGACCAAGTAACGTGAAGTAATACACTAGCTAGATATTCCCTTCTAATGTTAATTATAAATGCGTCTATCTGTCTGTCTGTAACTCTGTATGTTTGTCTGTTATCTTTTCACGTCCTTACCTTTTAAATAGTCTGAATTATAGAGAGCTAGTATCCCGAAGGCGGAGATACGAAAAGAGTTCCCACGGGATCTTAGAACCTAAATCGGCGCGGATGAAGTCGCGGGCATCATGTACCTACTATCATAATAGTATTAAAAATGCGAGGTGTTTGTTTGTTCGTTTGTCCTTCAATCACGTCACAACTCGCAAGAGAGCAACGGATCGACGTGATTTTTTGCAGGGTATAGTTGAGTACCTGGAGAGTAACATAAGCTTTTTATCCCGGAAAGTTAAGGAGTTGCCATGGGAATTGACTGCCTCGTTGGTCTAGCGGTTAGCATAGTCAACTGCGGATCACGAGGTCCTGGGTTCGATTCCCGGTCGGGCATAAAAACTGTTAGGTATTGGGTTTTTCAATTAAGAAATTCTCAGTGCCAGCCCGGAGTTGGGAAGTTAGCGGTGTTTCACCCCCGTGCCTCGGAGAGCACGTTAAGCCGTCGGTCCCGGCTATTATCATTAACGTGATAATAGTCGTTAAAGCCCGCCAACCCGCATTGGAGCAGCGTGGTGGGTCTAAACTCTAATTCCCCTATGAGAGTGGAGGGCTGTGCCCAGCAGTGGGACGTTAATAGGCTGTTGTGGTGGTGGTGGGTGGTGGGAATTAAAATACTTATACCACGTACGAAGTCGCGGGCATCAGCTAGTTATTAATATAATTCTTGCCATGAACCAAACCCATAAAATAATTACAAAGGAAGGAAGGATTCGTGATTTACTTTCCTCTCGCACTATAGTTTATACGGAAAACTAAAAATTAAGTTAGTTAAAACTTAGTGGTATTTTCACCCGCGTCACATAGGTGTAGTCATTACGTCGTCGCCATTGTTGTGTGTTTTGTCGTGCGGGGTCAATGTCCGCCGTGTATAAATACTTGTGCAAACTTAGCGCCTTTGTTCCTACGCTGAAACAAGCCACTTTTGCTTTACCTTTAACATTTTATAAAATAATACATACCTATTTCTATGCTATATCTATTAGATAGCAATTTATATCTCTATCTGTCTGTCGTACAAAATTTTAACCCCTTTTTTACCCCTTTGGGAGTGGAATTTCGAAAAACCATTTCTTAGTGGATACCTAATTTTCACATAGAATACACCTCCAAATTTCATATCTCTAGGACCAGCGGTTTAGACTGTAGGTATATATCAATCGCAGTCAGTCAGTCGAGACTTAGAATTAAAGATAAAATAATACATACCTATTATATCTCTATCTGTCAGCCTGTTATCATTCACGGCACGTCCGCTCAAACAATTTTGATGAAATTGACGACCCGGGGTCGAACTTGATGTGCCATATGATTTTTTTGCGATTTTTGTACAATATGAAAAATATACTTAACAATAACTTCAATATGTATCAGTATACAGCTTTTGTGGCTTTTAATCTGCATATATTTATTATGGATTATCCGCTTCTACAATAAGCTCCCAGAAGACATGTTGAAGAGGTCTCTGAATAAGTTCAAAGTTAATGTAAAATGTATACTCATTGAAAAATCTTATTACCATGTATATATATATATATATATATATATGTAAAGGATTACCTAAACGACAAGGAAGCTTGGCAATAATTTGCTCTAATGGCTCTGATAGTTCCTTAATTAAGATGATTTGTGAGATGGTGATAGTAAAAAAAAAACCCCGGCTGAGTTTGTTGTGGGCTCTTCTCAGACCAGGGCGCGTTTGGAACCCTCGTAGCTTTAGTTTTAAGATACCGTAACCGATTATCACGATCACGTTTTATAAGTAAGTAATTTTTAACGTCAGTAAGTGTACCTACAGTGTACCTATATTGAATAAATGATTTGATTGATTGATTGATTGATTGATTGGACATATGTACTTATTATGACATTATGACATAGACAAGATTGGCTACAAATTTATCGATACTGAAAATTTAGCACCTAGCTTCTAATTAAAGAAAGAATAGAGACAACTCAGACTGCGTCGTGAACAGATAAGGAGCGTGACACGCTCCTTATCTATGAAGAATATGAGGAAGAGAGAGATATTTTTTTATTTTCTCTCGGGAACTCTTTAATTATCCGGGATTAAAAGTAGCCTATGTGCTATTCCAGACTATAATCTATCTCTGTGCCAAATTTCAGCCAGATCCGTTAAGCCGTTGGAGCGTGATTGAGTAACAAACATCCATACATCCATCCATCCAATACATCCATCCAAACTTTCGCATTTATAATATTAGTAAGACTAGGCGTAATTTTTCATTGAAAGAATCTTAGACAGTTCTACATAAATGGTCACGGTACAAAAAAACGAAAAGCCCACAATCGATCAACGGACCTCACACACCCAGACAGCGTGACACCAAACCCGTATCACCTTAAAAATTCCACAAACATTTGATCAAATATTCAACCAACAGTCACAAAAAAGCTTGTAAAATATAGCCAACATTGGCACAAATCGCCACAGTGTGCGATTCTTATAATAATTAATGCTGCTCGTAAATAAAGTCCCAAAAAGAAAACGATCAAATTCCTTTGCTACACAATAGGAAGGTGTTGACGTGTTAATTTAATTTACCTGTTTTATTCATGGCCATAATACGTGTTTTTCATGAAACAAAACGTTGCTAATAAATTTTATAAATGCCAAAGTGTGTCTATCTATCTGTTTTTATGATCTGTGTGTTCCTTTTCACGGTGTCATCATCATCATCAGGCTGTAGACGTCCACGAGCTCTAAGGTGTAGGTGAATTCCCTTAACCCTTTAGACGGTTTATCGTAATCAAATTCGTAAATCGGTACAGCTTAGTATTTAGATAGCTTGCTCTTCGCAGGACGAACATAGACTCCTTATCCCAGAAAATCAAATAGTTGCCACGACCCTAAAACATAATATATCATTTTAGAGATCTTCAACTCTTTTCTGCTAATTCGCTCTCTGCAAGCTTAGTGAAGTGATGAATTTTGTATTTCCTGTTATCATTGTAAATGATGTAAATGAAATTGAAATGCAAATGTCGTGATCGTGTAGATTGGCAACATTTATTTATTATTTATAGAATGGCAATTCTGATTGTCATGATTTTATTTAAAAAAAGAATGTTGTATAATTTGTATAGGATCAGATAAATTTCAAGACACAGTATTTAATAATAATTATTTATTAGTGTGGCAATATTAAATAGCTGGTCACACCAAATACCGAACGAAAAGTGAGGTGACGCTGGTGGTGGGGCTGATAGCTACGGCCTCTCAAAAAATTAAGGATGAGTCAGATCATCGAGGCACGGACTGGAAGTAACACCTCTACAAAGTATTATTTCAACATCTCAGAAGTGTTCAACCTAATACCCACAAAGTGGATATAATACTATATCTCTGATAATAGGTGTTATAAATTTTTAAAATTATGGGTTTTGCAGAGTGAATCCTTTTGAGTGCTTTTAACGATGCCTTTGGTAAGATTGATGTAATATTATTATTTTTGAGTGAATTGTCATGGGGCGATCATTAATGTGGGGTCACACCTTATAATCGCGTAATATCGTATGAGGGTTTCGCCAGTATGAGAGTTGGCATACTGGAATAAGTTTCACTAGTACTGGCTGTCTGAGCAGCCATTTTAGATGATTAAATGCGATACCTTACAGCTTGGTTATCACTACTGGTTAACCTGAGATATTGTTCGCTATATGAAATAGGTAAATAATTATCAGTTCTAATAAACTTAAATATTTGTGAAATACCCTCTGGACCATTACTTTGGATGAACGTTACCTAACGTTTCATTGAGTCTTACTCTTAATGTAGTTAAATGATTATTGAATTTAAAAGCGTCCTCGTGCCTTCAAATTAGTTTACTGAACGAGATTGTAGTTTTTTTTACGCACTGTATTTAGTTTCGAATTTGATTTTACAAAGATTTGATTTGAAATTTATATTAACCAGGCATAGATTAAATTACTGGTTATTCACAAAGAGAATTCATGGAGTGAATAATAGTAATAAATGAGAAGTGAATATGTCAAATGAGATACCCTCATATCAATACTAGGATGCAAAGCAATTTATTGAACTCTGATCAGTTCAATGGGTGTTATAAGAAATACGATAAAAGTTGGATCTAGTTTTAAATTCTCGTTAAACAGTGTATTTACTGGTATACTTATTCTATCTATGTGATCTAGATAGTTTACTCTGGTGGTAGTAGACTTGATCAAAACAGATGTATGAACAAGTTGTAGTGTTTAAAAAGTAATTTTTGTAGAATAGCGTAGAGTGGCAGGGCAACTATTTTTATTAGTGCCGCGAGTGAACTTACATTACATTAGTGAAGAGGGTTGAGGCTTTCTTGGGACATTTGAAAAGAGGAGCCCAATTCTCGCTTCCAAGACTAGTTTTGGAAAGAAGGATTGCAGGTAAGAGAGTTCCAGGTCGCCAAAGGCGCAAGTGGTTGGATGATATAAAGAGGTGGACAGGGCTTAGCTATTCAAAACTAAAAGATGCGACTCAAAATAGAAGATTTGAGAGAACTTCGTTTTGAAAAAGGCACACGCGATGATGGTGATGATGATGAATAAAACGTGAGCGTGCGTTTTATTGATTTTGTGTAGACACGAGCGTGTGTCGTGATGGTAATAAAACGTGAGCGTGCGTTTTATTTGATTTGTTTGGTAGACACGAGCGTGTGTCGTGATGGTAATAAAACGTGAGCGTGCGTTTTATTGATTTTGTGTAGACACGAGCGTGTGTCGTGATGGTAATAAAACGTGAGCGTGCGTTTTATTTGATTTGTTTGGTAGACACGAGCGTGTGTCGTGATGGTAATAAAACGTGAGCGTGCATTTTATTTGATTTGTTTGGTAGACACGAGCGTGTGTCGTGATGGTAATAAAACGTGAGCGTGCGTTTTATTGATTTTGTGTAGACACGAGCGTGTGTCGTGATGGTAATAAAACGTGAGCGTGCGTTTTATTTGTTTTGTTTGGCAGACACGAGCGTGTGTCGTGATGGTAATAAAACGTGAGCGTGCGTTTTATTGATTTTGTGTAGACACGAGCGTGTGTCGTGATGGTAATAAAACGTGAGCGTGCGTTTTATTTGATTTGTTTGGTAGACACGAGCGTGTGTCGTGATGGTAATAAAACGTGAGCGTGCATTTTATTTGATTTGTTTGGTAGACACGAGCGTGTGTCGTGATGGTAATAAAACGTGAGCGTGCGTTTTATTGATTTTGTGTAGACACGAGCGTGTGTCGTGATGGTAATAAAACGTGAGCGTGCGTTTTATTTGTTTTGTTTGGCAGACACGAGCGTGTGTCGTGATGGTAATAAAACGTGAGCGTGCGTTTTATTTGTGTTGAGACTTATGATAGACACGAGCGTGTGTCGCGATGGTTATAAAACGCGAGCGTGCGTTTTATTTGAGTTGATACCATCGCATGTACTGCGATATTGATTACACGTGAGAGTGCATTTTATCTGAATAAAGGTTTTTTTTAGATGTTTGATAGACATGCGAGAGTGTTATGTTGTCAATAAAATGTAAGCGTGCGTTCTATTTGAGTTGAGATGTTTGTTAAGTGTCATGGTGGAAAATGTGACATGCGTTGCATGAAATTTGAGATGTTATTGTTAATAATTTTAAATTTAGTAATGTTATATCGTTTTTGCACACTGTTTCTGACAGTGGATTGTGTACTGGAAGTTTCTACTTAAACAGCTGTTTTACCCACAAATTTGCAAAATAAATTATTTATGATTGTGATTATGTTAGTTACACCGAAGTGTTTCATGACGGTGACACAAAGTAATTGTGCGTCATGGTAGCGATATAACATATTATGAGGGCGTTAAATTACTGATGATAATAAAATATGCAAGTATGCGTCAATATGAGAATATATTTTATATAGACATGCTTACCTTTTCACGTAAAATAAGATGAAAGTAAATCGTGATGATGGCCAATGGCTAAAAAGCGGTCGAAAGTATGATAGTGTATCATGATTTATTTACCTGTATGGCAAAGGTATAAAATTAATGATTTATGAATTTAAAATGAGAATGTCGTTTAATTTATGAATGTCAAATAGAGTTATTGAAACGTTAATCTTTGAACGAGTGTCACTAGCTGTGTATTGTGCTAGACATCCAAGTGCGTTACTGTATTGGAACATGTGATTCCATGAGTTGTGAGTTGTGACCTAATGGGTCTGGGCTGTGAACAAGTGTGTTAGTATTTTTGACAGTATGTTATCTAACTGTTCGTGAAAGATTTAATGTATTTTATTAACTTAATTTTACGTTCACATAAAATTAAAGGGATGTACTGAAACGTAATGAAACGTCTCGATTGGAGGGATCATGAAAGAAAGTTTTCCAGTACAGAATTAAATATTACATAGCAGGTAGCTGCTTTAGTAGATTACTGTACAAGTAGCTCGTTCTATCCAGAATTACCATGGCATTTTATTCATTTCCATAGTTTCAAATGTGCCTTTAAATGTTTTTGATCAGAGGAAGTTGTAAATTCTTTGTTGAATGATTTTAGATTTAATGAATGAGTTTTATTTTGGTTATTTTAAACGACTTGGATCATTTTTTTTACAAGTAATATAATATTGTACCTACTGGTATAGCCGCAACATATTGGTATAGGTTATGAGATTGTTTGAAAGAAAAATTGATTGTGTTTGTATGGACTTTTAAATGGATTAATTTGTGATCTCGATGTTACGTGACCGAGCCTCGTCATGTTTCTGATGTATATAATCTGCATGCGCCTAAATACGAATGAATTATAGTTATTTCAGTAAGAAAAATAAAACGCAGTCAGATAAAACTGGTGAATAATATTAAAGATATTATTTTAACTTTGATTAGTTTGGAGGGTTGAGGTTTCAACATAATTCCGACGTTCGGAATGATATTAGCATTAATAATTAAATAGGGAAGGAGACACATTACTTCAGCTTGCAAGAGCCAAAGGTTGCAGTATTTTTGAAATTTTAGATATGACATTAAAAAAAAAATAGTTCAAATGTGTTTCGTCAATGCTGATTAGCATTCAAGTGATTCTGGTTGACTAAATTAGTTCATTAAATCGTAAACTGCATTCAATAACAAAAAAATTAAATGTTTGGAACGTTTATTAAGAATAGAAAATAATATTAATTACAGTCACGGCCCGCGAAGCCCGTTTAAATAAAATGTATTAAAAAAAAAAATTTTTTTGTAAAAACGTGCCATTCTGGAAGTCGCATTGAGTTTTCTTTCTTTATATTTATCTGAGTGATTTGAAGTGGATGATAAAATTTAATAAACTATTATTTGAATTGAGAATGAAGGCGCGCAATCAATTATCTTTTGCCGACTAAAATTTCGAGAGTATATATAATACGATATAAAAATAATATACATTTACTAATGAGTGACTAGTGCCGGTCTGCTTTCTATAGTTTTATCTCCATATTATTATTTTCTCTCAAATGTATTGAAGAATGTCGTGTGATGCACGGGCGTTGTGGATTTGCAAGTCCGTGACAATAGTATACCTTCACCTAGGGGCTCAGGCTTACAACTGTCAATTAAGTTGTAAAAACTTACTACTCTTATTATTAACTGACACAGAAAAGTAAAGTGAAGAGTAGGTATTAAAATGCAAAATGAATAAAACATACTCAGTATTTATATAAGTACTAAATTATTTTACTGAAGTTATATTTTATGCCTTGGTGTAGATCTCGAATATTATATTCTGATTTCTGAATTTGGAGTTTTCGTTGATTTGGATATTAATTTGAAATTTCTATTGAGCAAACTTTATTAACAAAATATTATATGAAAGTGATTAAACATTGTACAAAAATTGCAAGTTGATTCTAGTTAAATTCATACTAAAGTTTTGAATTTCGATGCAAGCTTTTGATGAAAAATTTGGTTGCTTTTGCACTATCGTTAAGTTTTTGTTTAGTTTCGATGATGATTGTCGTGAAAGTTCAGGTATTGGACCAAGTTCATAGTATTGGGTAATATTCTAAGTATTTTTGATTTAAAGACTGTCTTGAACAACATAACTGAGCTGATTCGGTGTAATTTTGTGCTGCTGTCTCTTTTTGATGGGTTTATTCCGAGGAAGGGAAAGATATAGGAACTGAAGGAAATAAACCAAAACAACTTGTTTTATTCATTTATTAAAATCGTTGACCCTTACATAGTTGAAGATCTTAAAATAGTAATAATTTAACATAGTAGGAACAGTCTACCTCCAACAGGCATACGATGTCAGGAAGCTTAGAGCAGATAATTAACATAAAGTCTTAATTTGATTCAAACAATTAGTAAATGGTACAGCAGATCCAATTGAATTGAAGAATTGATAGATTAGTCATTCCTTATCCTGATCTATGTTTGCATTGAATACAGTTATAGATTTTATTATTAACTCTGTGACACTGTTCAATACTAATTTCAGTAAAGTCAAATTTTATTAAAATTAGCTTCCCTTTACGTTTTGATAAAGATTTCGATTTCAATAAAGTTAAAAAAAAAAAGCAGGCGTCATACATGATAAGCGGAGCTTAGGAAAATGGACCTGTTTTTCACCAAGTTGTAATCAAGATTTAGATTATACTAAGTTTTAGATTCAGCGTCAGATTCTTTTAAAGTATAAATAAATGAAACGGTACAAGAAATAAAATAAATATTGAATACTTTATTAAATTTGAATTCAGTATTAGACTTCAACTTTTGCTTACGGTGTAAGTAACATATTGTTTAGATTATGTTTGAGACTGTGACTATTCCAGACTTTGATTAAATTTCAGGTTAATTTTTTTGATTCAGCTTTAGATAATTAATCAATAGGTAATCTTTTCCCTGTATACTTGTACAAGGAGTGATATAAAAGTTTATTTATTTTATATAAGTTTTAGATTTGGATTGCGATATTTATACTGAGAAATTTCGATTCAGCGATATCAATCAATTTAATACCCTTATGGTTGGATTTGTTACTCTTTGAAATCTCAAGATCAAAAGCTCTATAGTTTTGGATTTTAAATTGATTTAAGGTTTTAAGTTTGATATTACTAAATTGGAGTAAATTTAGATTTCCTTTTTATTAACCTTTTGATTCTGCCGAATGTCGTGATTTACTGAAAGTCTAATAATATGCTAAATGTCATAGTGCAAGTATGAATTAATGAATATGTTTCATTATACACCACAGATTATTGCAAAGAATGAAACAAACTAAGCTTAGCAAAGCGAATATTTGGCGGTTGTGCACCGGGAGGTTGCACAATGTCGGATGGCCGAATGTCGTGATCGTGTAGATTGGCAACATTTATTTATTATTTATAGAATGGCAATTCTGATTGTCATGATTTTATTTAAAAAAAGAATGTTGTATAATTTGTATAGGATCAGATAAATTTCAAGACACAGTATTTAATAATAATTATTTATTAGTGTGGCAATATTAAATAGCTGGTCACACCAAATACCGAACGAAAAGTGAGGTGACGCTGGTGGTGGGGCTGATAGCTACGGCCTCTCAAAAAATTAAGGATGAGTCAGATCATTGAGGCACGGACTGGAAGTAACACCTCTACAAAGTATTATTTCAACACAGGTATATAAATTGCAAACCGAGACGAGCAAAGAGATACTTACTTACATATATTTTTTTTAGTTTTCGTTCAGATTTTCGGATACTATTATCGTCCAAAGCAAATAGTTGTAACACATCAAAGAAACAGATACAAAACTCAACATCTCGCTCAACAACTCGCGAACCAAATCATAGGAACGGAAAAAGTCGCCAATAAAAAAACTTCTCGACATCAATCCTCGAAGACTTGGCCCACACAAAGAGCCTTCGGGACTCGCAAATAATAATAGTTAATAGTTTTTTCGAGTTCCATACAAAAAATGATTTAGTACACTCAAAACTTCAACAGTAAATCAAAAGCTATCGGACCGAATCGTCCAATATACTTGTAATGACGATGGGACAGGTCACAGGTGCTTGCTCATTACCTAATTCAAGTTTTACCAAGCTTAAATCATTTTCATAACTCTTTATTGATAATAATAAATACGTACCGCTGAATGATTTAACGAACCGAAAAATAATCATCAACTAACCTAATAAATTAAGAGTATAATTGTAGGAGCATTGTTAATAAATTATTGGAATTATTAAATTGAAGTACTTACTAAATACAGCAAGTGCCTACATAATATATTATAATACATATTAATATATTATGTACTAGCTAATGCCCACGACTTCATCCGCGTGGATTGAGGGTTTTCGGTTCCCGCGGTAACTCTTTAATTTTCCGGGATAAAAAGTAGCCTATGTGCTAGCCAGACTATAATCTATCTCTGTGCCAAATTTCAGCCAGATCCGTTCAGCCGTTGGGGCGTGATAGAGTAACAAATACCTATTCCATACATCCATACATCCATCTAAACTTTCGCATATAAGTAAGATAAGATAAGAAAATAAATGACAATGTTGGAAACGGTTGACGGTTTTTGTGAAGCTTTCACTAAGTAATGGTCGGCTAATCAAATAAAGGAAGTAAGGATATGTTTCAACAGGTTACTGAATCAGAAAGGAGAACCTAGTCGTCAGGTTACAAAACTTTACCTAACTATAAAGTCGTATTACATTTAAATGGCCGCATCATCTACCTACTTGACAGTTTGCGATAGGTTTTCGGAGTGGTACATGTTCCAAGCAAACAAACAGGTAAAATGCTAGTCGAAAATAAATAAATTTTTATTACGCCATCTGTCATGTCGAAGATGGCGGCTTGCCAGAAGTCGACTCACGCGCACGTCATTCACCCTTTGACGTTTACTGTTGATGGGACCTACGTTACTGTTAATGCCAAGGGCCCATCTCTTACCTCATTACTGAGGCGTCCGATTTAATACTCCTCAAATATTGAACTCGGATGTTTGATGACCACATTAACCTTACGTAGAAAACGTGTAAGTTTAAAGTTAACGGTATTACTAATTACATCGGGCTATCACTCAAATCGATCTGTTTAGTTTTTATAGCCGTAAATATTGTAGTATGTTTCAACTAAAACATTTTCACAGTTTATTGAACTATCATTCTAGGACCGCTGTACACTTTTGATTTAGTAACTACTACAGAAGTAGCTAGAGTATGAGCTATGCAGTAAACTAGGAGGTGACTAGCACTGATGACTGTTTTGTGCGTGATAAGTACAAAGTTTGATTCAGAACTCAATTCGAGCATTTTCGAAGCTTGGTTAATTGCTATGACGCGACTCTGATGTTACAGACCTGACAGCGTTCATTATCAATTTGTTTTTATCGTCATCCCATGATTACCGAATAATCATACTTCATACTAATATTATAATTGCGAAAGTGTGTTTGTTTGTTGGTTTGTCCTTCAATAACGGAGCAACGGATTGACGAGATTTTTCCACGACCTGGAAAGTGACATAGGCTACTTTTTATCCCGGAAAATTAAGGAGTTCCCGCGGGAATAACAAACAAACTTAAACCACGCGGATGAAGTCGCGGGCATCAGCTAGTATACCGATAAGAACCAGTGAGTAGGTTGCTTTAGATCTAGGAGGACTATAAGATTTTAGTTGGTATTTCAGTATTATAACTTCACGCCAACTCAGAGCGTGGGGTTATCATATTACGATGAGGTACCCCATCTTAAAAAGCTTAAGTTAATTTTATTGTCTCCCTTTCGGGACAGAGGGCATTTTCAGCGTCGGATTTGTAGATCAACGGTTTGTTTATGGCATAGATTCCATAGGTCTATGACAGAAAGACCTCCAGCCAAAATTTCCTCAGAATATATCGAAGACAACATCATCCATCATCATCATCACTACAGCCTATTAACGTCCCACTGCTGGGCACAGGCCTCCACTCTCATAGGAGAGCGGGAATTAGAGCTTAGACCCACCACGCTGCTCCAATGCGGGTTGGCGGGCTTTAACGACTATTATCATGTTAGTGATAATAACCGGGACCGACGGCTTAACGTGCTCTCCGAGGCACTGGGGTGAAACACCGCCAACTTCCAACTCCGGGCTGGCACTGAGAATTTCTTAATTGAAAAACCCAATACCTAACTTTTATGTCCGACCGGGAATTGAACCCAGGACCTCGTGATCCGCAGTCGACTATGCTAACCACTAGACCAACGAGGCAGTCACTATGCTAACCACTAGACCAACGAGGCAGTCACTGTCGAAGACAACGATTTATGAAAACTTGAATTTTATGCGTGATACTTTTACTTATATTGACTGAAAGTGAGAAAAAAATTACACAAAGCATACAAAATATAATAAGCTGCTAGTCTTGGGAGTTCTAATACGGTGTGGAGATGTACATACACGCTCGAGCACCGACCTTGGAGGCAGCCCTGTTTTTATAAAATCTGTATCCTTGACCCCAGGACATACCTACCTACCCACATCGCCCTATCTCATGTGACTACATTCAGGATAATATTTATTGGCCTCTTTTAAATACTCGGCAAAAGCATTTTCTTAATTTTTATGTTGATTTTTAAATACTTATCTCTTTTTAAACCCCAAATAAAAACCTGCCGGTAAAAAATGGACTAATTCGATCAGAAGCAATCTCTTTAACTCACAAAGCAAATCATTAGAAGATCGTACTCGAAACAGCCACTCCATTCAATAACGTTTTTTTTTCTACAAAAATAAAAAAGCCATCACCACTCCAAACTCCATCCAGGCAAATTAAATTCATATACGCAAAGTAATAACAGTGGGCATCAAAAGGCCTCGACTGTCCGTGGAGCTTTCCTTTTAATTAGACCCCTAAGTACTTGTACAAGATCTTCCCAAACAGACAGAACAGGTACTAACAAACGCCGGCTGTATAAAAAAACGCTGGATAAATAAGTGGAAAAATACAGGTAAGTCCAAGAGGGGTTTTTGTACGGCTCGGCCGGCCACTTAGGTCATCTCGCGAAATAAAGGCCCAAGTTTTTTTATATCGCTTTTAAATGCGAAGCCCGTACGTCCAGCCGGACCTGCCCCATCCCCATCTACGATAATGTGAAAGGAAACAAACGAAAGAAAATGTTTCCGAGCGCCCCGTTCACTTTTATTGGACGTTTTTACGTAGTTTCGATTGCAAATAGTTCGTGTAATTCAGTTAGCTGCCTCTGCGAAACGAATGAAAATTGAGCATCGGAAAATGTCTATCGGACTACAGTATGTGCTACAGTTTGCCTAGTGAAGGGCGGAGCATTTACAATATGCGCGAGACTAGTAAAGTACGGGTATGCAGTACCTACTACCTACTAGGTACCACACTATAACAACTTAGACTAGAACTTTGTAGTTAAGTACCTATGATTTCTACTTTCTATTATTATTTATCAGCAGACGAGAACATGACAGTGATTTTATCCGCGTATATTTAAATAAATGTTGTGGGAACTCTTTCTTTACCCGGAATAAAAAAATGTCCTTCCCCGGCATGCAACCTGTATCTTTTTTTCGATACATTATGTTATATACCTAATTTGGTATATAACATAATGTATATACAATATGTTATGGATATAACATAACAACCCTTAACATGTTTAGCACTTAAATGATTAGGTAAAACCCTGTTTGGCTAATTTTGAAATGGACTCTCCGGAAGGGGAAAGGTGAGAAAGTAAAACAGTGTACTTACGAACCAACTCAAGTAATGGTCAAGCATGGGTCAAGCCTAGAAATTTTGGGTTAGGACCTATATTATATATCTTGGTTTGGGCTGTACTATTATGTTTTATGTGGTTAGGATGACGTAAGTTAGTTTACTTGCCCTGTTTTGAATAAACATAGTGCGTAATTCGAGTCGATAGCTAATTTAATTTCAAAGTAATATTGACCCGAGAAAATTCGAGAAATTTGGGCGAACTAAATTATTTTTCTTGCTGCTGTTCGAACTATACATTGGCCATCATTTTAATTATTTCGGGGCTTTTCGAGCAATTTTGTAATAGCTGTGTTGGGTGGCGCCCTCGCTGTCGAAATTTATATAAATCTTGCCTTGTTTACCACTACCCGCCTTTGATATGGTCCCCGTGTGCGAAGCTATACGTTTTCAATTCGGCCACCGAGGGAGAGTTAGTGCGCTCGACGGCCACGAGGGGCGCAGTTAGGGCTACCAGGTTAACAGGACTGAATCGAATTGTCCCGATATTGATTACATTAAAAGGTATCCAATGTTTTCCACCATAACGTGTCTACACACGTCGCCATAAGATGATAACATTTACTACTTGTGCTTACAATTACTCATTATCATAATAGACGATTACAGATTATATATTAAAAATAAAATGAACTAAATAAATAATTTTAAACCCTCTTTCACTTACTTTTAAATTAAAGTGTTTTGTGTAACACCACAAAACACTTTAATTTAAAGCTTTTTCTAATTTTAAAACAATTCAGTATCAATAACCATAAGATCTGTGTATTACTTGACTGACTTACACTCTTACACATTTCATTTTATCAATCATACTAATATTATAAATGCGAAAGTGTGTTTGTTTATTGGTTTGTCCTTCAATCCATCGCAACAGAGCAACGGATCGACGTGATTTTTGGCATGGGTATAGATGAGGACCTGGAAAGTGGCATAGGCTTAGACGTACTTTTTATCCCGGAAAATCAAGGAGTACCCGTGAAAATTAAAAAAGCTTATTCCACGTGGACGAAGTCACGAGCATCAGCTAGTAACACTATGTATGCAATTTTAGTAAGAGTAGACACATTAATGTCGATTTAAAACACCATAGAAATATTCCAACAATTTATTTTTTAATGAGGTAGATAGGTTCTTTTATCATTAAGTTGGGTCCTGAATTGTTCTTCTAAATTATGGTTACTATAGGTGCGGTGTTTGAACCGGTGATTAGTAATGCGGTGGGGGCTTATGGCGAAATAATCTTAGTGGAGACGTTAATGAGAAAACATTTTGCTGGTCGCCGGGGCACTTGACTATTAATTAATTTCCTTTGACTTTTTATAAAGCAGCGTCAATTATAGAATATCGTATCGAGATTCGAGAGCATTAGCTATTTAAAAATATAAAATGTTAATTTTATAACATTAAAATTGTAAAGTTAGAATTTTAGCAAAATTATACGGTTGCCTATGAAAAACTCTTTCTAGACACGAACACCCGTCCGTCTTATTTAATCGGCAGTTCAAGATAACATGCTGATCTATACTAATATTAAAGTTGCGAAAGTGTGGATGGATGTTTGTTAGTCAATCGCGCCAGAACGACTGAACGGATCTGGAAAAGGCACACGGATAGTATATAGTCTGGAATAACAAATAGGCTACTATTTATCCCGGAAAATGAAAGAGTTCGCGCGGGTTCCACAAAACTTCAATTCACGCGGACGAATCGCGGGCATCAGCTGGTTTAAAAATAAAATTTGATCGGAAGCTGGCTAGTTGCTTTCAAATTTTCAATAATCATTTTTGAGGAAATCTTTGGTCCTAAAAGCAATTTCAACTTATTAATTTACCAATCGCTCAAACTAAAGCATACCACCACTACCACCACCACTACAGCCCATTAACGTCCCACTGCTGGGCACAGGCCTCCACTCTCATGAGAGAGAGGGAATTATAGCTTAGACCCACCACGCTGCTCCAATGCGGGTTGGCGGGCTTTAACGACTTTTATCATGTTAGTGATAATAACCGGGACCGACGGCTTAACGTGCTCTCCGAACTAAAGAATATTCAATATAAAAAATGTTCACAATGGGCAGCTACCCTCGAAAGATGTTTTCTAGATACTATGTGATAAAAATTAGGTAGAGCAGATACTGGAAAGATGTTAATTACAAACAGGTGATTAACTTTGCTAAAACAATACAATTAAATTAAATCAATAACACAAAACATACTTGCTGAAGAGCTATTATGACAATATCGGCTGTAAAACCAATTAATAATTCGACGAGGCTTATTAATAAGCTCCATCGAATAAGACAGAGTGGTAAATAATCAAGTGGTAATTAGGTTAAAGAGCGGGCAGTCGACGCGAAGCATTCCCATTGTAGCGTTATCGGCTGCTCCCAGGCGTCGCGTCGGCTGCTAACTTTAATTCCCTTTTGCTTGGTAAATTTTTAATTTTCTCGATTTTTGTTACCGTATAAGTCGGTAGAAGCGTCATGTGCCCAGGCTGAAAACATCGTAAGCGGCGGAGTGTGTCAAAAGACAAGTACAAAAAATAATACTGGCAATTACTAATCATATCATATTTTAATATTATAAATGCGATTGTGCGTTTGTTTGTTGGTTTGTTGGTTTGTTGGTTTGTCCTTCAATCACGCCGCAACGGAGCAACGGATGGACGTGTTTTTTGGAATGGGAATAGTTGAGGACCTGGAGAGTGACATAGGCTACTTTTTATCCCGGAAAACTAAGGAGTCCCGCGGGAATAACAAAAAACTTAAACCACGCGGACGAAGTCGCGGGCATCATCTAGTTACGCCATATTTGAAAGTTTGGAAAAAAAATCTTTCGAGCAAAGACTCACTAGTTACCAGACAGGAAAAAAAATACGCGCGAAACATCCGAATTGAAGTGACTCGATCACTTTAGTGTTGGCTCGAATGATTTAAGTATCATCCAGATGCGACTATAATTTTTGATCTAAATCCGCCATATACCTACCATAAGGTAAGATACCTCAGGCCTTAGAGGCCTCAGGTAAGATACTTAATAGGTAGTTAATTTCTATAATTTCATTAATTGAAGGGAAAGGGTTAATGGAGAAAAACGTTCCAACCTAGAGCTCATCATTGCTTTATAAATTGGCATGATTGTCGTCTGGCGCAAGCCTATCCTGCAATAAAAAAAAATCAAAATAATCATTATTGTAAGGATATCCTCAACAATTCCTTCCATATTAGGGGATTTTCCTCAATTCGTATCACTTGATTAGCTCGCTCGATCGTAATTATTTCCCCGTTTCGCCGCGAGGGATTTGTATAATCCAGATTGGGCGCGTATTGCGACTCGATGGAGTGTAACCGCACGTGTCTCCAACGTTATGCCGTTTAAACAGTTCCCGAAGACTATAATATTATTGAGACTGTTTTTATTAGATCTGGAGACAATGTGGCCACTTCTGTATAGCCCAATCTCTAAACTAAATTTACACCTCTAAATCTAGTTCTATATCCCTTTCTGAAGAGATTAATAAGAAGGGGTTAGCAATATTTTCAATGCTGTCAATGGGGCCAGTTCTGTTTAACACAATCTCTAAACTAAAATGACAGCTCTTGGTACCCGGTTAATCCAATCTAGGCACCAAAATGTGATCCCAAAAATGGCTAATTGCCCTTATATAAAGAACTAGCTGATGCCCGCGACTTCGTACGCGTGGATTGAGGTTTTTTGGTTCCCGTGGGAACTCTTTCATTTTCCGGGATAAAAATTAGCATATGTGCTATTCCAGACTATAATCTATCTCTGTGCCAAATTTCATCCAGATCCGTTCAGGCGTTGGGGCGTGATTGAGTAACAAACATCCATCCATACATCCATCCATCCAAACTTTCGCATTTATAATATTTATTATATTAGGTACCTATATTATTTCATGATTGAGACTCAGTGATGGGTTAGGTAATTAATTGAATGAATCGATAGAAAGAAGTAAATCGAAAGGCTAATGTTCATCGAGACGTGGTGAAGCGTCACTTCACAGATCAGTGCGCCATGACCGCGCCAATGCATCGATGCACACCCTTTTTGTCGCTTTACCATCTAATATTGATTTATTCCTTGTTTATATATTTTTACATGCTGGCTATTCAAGATGAATAATCATATTAAGTGCAAAAAGTTGCCTGTGGGTCAATCTGACTGTCCGTCTGTTACCTATTAACGTTACGGTTGAAAAATATTAAAATTTTATTTCCATTTCATCTCATCATATTAGATTTTACAAGACACAGGAGACCTTGTTGCATCCTCTAGACAGGCATACAAGTTGGTTGGTTGGTTGGTTTTGTTTCGAAAAAGTACCTAATTAATTACTAGTGTAACTATATGTAAGAAAATTCTTCAGTTTGTCTATTTTCTTATTATATGATGTACATTGTATGTACCTACTACGCGTAGCATAGTTTTTTTATATTATGTCTGATTACGATAAAATCAGCAATATTTACATTCATTATTAATTCTAAAAATGCTATAAAGTTTATGAGTAAAAAAGCTAAGTAGGGTACTTAAATGAAATATATAAATTCACCTATAAGTAATTTGCAAAGGTAGGTACTCTAAGAGATATCCTCAATATTTTCCCCGTAAAATGGAACTGATAGATGAAATGGAAAGGACGAGAGCGGACAGGGAAGAAATTGTCAAAATCCCGTGCACATGAGCCAATAAGCTAAATTGAAATACCTCTTCCGTGCACAAGTCTTTCAGAGTAATTGGTTGACGGAGCTTTCCCAAGACGATTAGGGTTGCCACACGCTGATTTGTTTACTCCATATCAATACTTTTATAATATTAGGTTAACAAATCACCTACATAGCGAATCTATTATTTACTAGCTGATGCTCACGACTTCGCCCGCGTGGTTGAGGTTTTTTCGTTCCCGCGGGAACTCCTCTATTTTCCGGGACAAATAGTAGCGTATGTGTTATTCCAGACTATAATCTAACTCTGTGCCAAATTTCATCCAGATCCGTTCATCCGTTGACCGTTGTGGCGTGATGGGCATCCATCCATCTAAACTTTCGTATTTATAATATTAGTATAGATCATTCTTACTATTGTTTTTGCTATATCCTCATCCTCTCCAGAGGAACTGAGATACAAATAGATGAGGATATATAAACAGATAAGTAGTCTATCTGAAAACGTATCTAGTACAAATTCCGTACCAACTTGAGTCAATCTCTTTCCAATTTGAATAGGAGTACCCTACATTAAAAATATAGGGTCGCCAGTCTCAATAGCTCACAAGGACATCGCAGTTTCAGTACGGCATTCATCGGCTAAGTGAACCTAAACACGCCTTTTGGAGATGATTCGAAAACTTTGAAAGGCAAACTTTGTACTCGCTGCCTTTTTATAAATCGATTTAAGTACGATTCTGCATGAATCGCTCCGTAAATCAACAAATTGCTCTATGAATAAGTTATCTATTGACATGATACTTAAAGGAGGACATAGGCAAATCGAATTTATATTTTACTAGATGGTGTCCGCGACTTCGTCTGTGTGGATTTAGGGTTTTGAAAAATCCAGTAGGAAAACCCTTCCTGCCTTCTTGCCGTGTCCTTCCGGGACGCTACCTATCACTGTACCTACCCATTATCGTCAACATCACCTGAACATATGGGCCCTGTGCCGTGAAAACGTAACTAGCAGATAGGCAGACACACTTTCGCCGATGTTACTATAATTTAATCTATGCCATCGCCAATATGCTTCAGATATATAATTTTTTCTTGACACCAACTGCGTGAAGTACGCTGGACGCAGCGCAGTTTATGTTTGTTACTCGCGCTGTCATTCCATCTATAATAGAGGGAGATAGATAGTGTTCAATGCTTTTTTATCACGTTCTATTCTCCCAGAGGTCCATGAAACGCGTTCATCGTCCAAAAAAGAACTATGTTAAACCTGCTCAAAAATCACATACCTACTTACTGTAGTTTAATATATTGTGTGTATGAAATTGTTATAGCGAAGGAACCATCATTAAAATATCAGAAATGTAGTACGATGCTGTTAGAAGCATTGCATCTGTTTAATTAGCGTATCAAGAGTCAAGACTACTTACTAGTTTGGAGTTGCAAGAGTTCAGAACAAGTTGTCGCAGCTTGTCGACAATCGTTAATTGAAGCTAAATACTTCCTTGAAAGATAATTGTTACTATACAAAGGCAAATTCGCAAATTTATTATTAAATATACCTACCCATATAATACTAGACTAGCGGACGCCCGCGACTTCGTCCGCGTGACATAAGTTTTTTAATTCCCACAGGCACTCCTTACTTTTCCGGTATAAAAAGAAGCCTATGTCCCTCTCCAGGTATATACCCAATACCCATGCAAAAAATCACGCTGATCCGTTCCTCTGTTGCGGTGTGATTGAAGGACAAAATCCCTATTTGACTTTCTTGGGGATAGAAATTTTATAAATTGTGAAATCCGTATTTCATCCTTTTTAACCGGAAGCCCAAATACCAAGTTTCATAGCTTGCTATAGCTATATCTTGAAAAACGACGGAATCTCATAAAACTTTCAACCCCTATTAATTAATCCCTTTGGGGGTGGAATTTTTAAAAATTGTTACACACGTCCTTCTGATTTGTTTACCGAAAACCAAAATACCAAGTTTCGTAGATATAACTTGAAAAATAACTTGTAAAATAAAAGACTTTCATACAAACTTTCACCCCCTATTTCAGTCTTTTGGGGGTAGAATTTTCAAAAATGGCGAAACACGTATTTCTTCATTTTGAACCGGTAGCTCAAATACCAAATTTCATGGATGTAACTTGAAAAATGACGGACTTTCATACAAACTTTCAACCCCTATTTTACCCCTTTGGGGGTGGAATTTCGAAAAATCCTTTCTTAGTGGATACCTACTGTTTTCAAAGAACACACCCTCCAAATTTCGTGTCTCTAGGACCAGCGGTTTAGGCTGTGCGTTGATATATAAGTCAGTCAGTCAGTCAGTCAGTCAGTCAGTCAGGACTTTGAATTTTATATATATAGATGACAACGGCGACATCGTCCGCGTGGATTAAGATATTAGTATTATTAATATGATTCCCGCAGGAACTCTTTAATTTTCCGGGGTAAAAAGTATCTTTTTCTTTCCCCGGAATGGAACTCATCTCTTATTATACTTACATCAAAATTTATTAAACAAATGGGCCGTGAAAGCGTAGCAGACAGACAGTCAGGCACACTTTCGCATTTATATTAGTATCGATCATAACTTGTCCCTTGATTTAAATTTTCGCAAATACTGCGATGTTCAATGAATCACTCGCATACATGCAAACACAAATTTGGCGTAGGTATCTTTTTATGCTCAGGTTACACTATAAAGGTCAGTTCCTGGATAGAACCCCTCCTTTACAGACAGTGGTCGCGTCCGTCGGTAAATTAGGTACGTCATATTGCAAGCCATGATGCCTTCACTGATCTTCACACCAATGCGGTCGCACGCGCGGTAGCTAACCGATTAACAACTTTATGCCCATGGCGTAAAGGTCGGTATACCGTGCGTTACAGTGTGGCAACGTCTTTGGCATAATATGAGACGCTAACAAAGTATCGCAGTACGAATACAATTATTCTAGAAACACAGTAGAAATGCAGCCTTCAAGAATTCATTTTCTTGGGGTAGGTAAGTCACATTTCTTAAACATCACTCAACCCTGATCTAAGACAAGCATGGCCATTACGACTTGTTTTGATTGTGTGACTTGATTTTATGGTAGATTCATTCGACTATTCACAAACACTTCAAACAAAAGTCAATTTGACTAAAAAAAAATGGAACGAAGTACCATAAGTTGTAACGACACTTTTTCCTATAGTTGTAAGCCGTGCGGCGTGCGCGTGTTTCTCTGTGTAAATTTTATTACAATTACTTCACTAATTAATCGAAAGGAACTTCGTTCTATCGGGTGTCCAAGGGACAGCCGGATGGAACGAATAACTAGCCTATGTAACTATATGTGCCTACATTGTCACCGCACCATCATAAATGACGTCATGGTTTAACTTGGTCCATGTTTCACAGCCGCGTAGCATCACAAAGGCGCGTGCACACACTATCGCATTCTGCTTCATTAGGCGTTCGTCCGCCCAAGCCACTATCGCCGCGGGTCGCTCATTTTTCAATGTACACGGCATTTTGGTCGATTGACCTAATATTAGTGGTTCCTATTTAAGCTTATTATGTCGTCACCAAAATCTTAGAAAAAAGCACTTTTCATAGCGCCCTTATGGTATCTGTTCTTCACTTATGATACCTATAGTCCCCTGTCCCACCAACTTATTTGGCCCGGTGGCCAAAATTGGAACTAATTTTTATGCCTGTTTAGTTTTTGTTTTTAAATTATTTTAAATACTTACTAGCAACGCTGTCACCAGGTCAGATCAATTTGTGAGACTATAGTTAGTACTTACTAAGTCAAAGTCAAAAGTATTTTTAATAATCATGAAATTTTAAAATGCTTTCAAATCGTCAAATGAATCTACCGAAAGGCGATATAAGTTACTTACTCACCGCAACATCGCACTGGTGGTACTTACCACAAAATAACAATGACACAAACAGACATATAGTTCGCGGGCGAGTTGAATGCAGAGCTTATGTAGGTATGCGTCACCATACATAAGCTCTGCTTTCAGCTCGTGGACGAACTCTACTTGGAGGGCTGTCTTTAGTCTCCAAAATAGTTCTAAAACATTATTACTTATTTGGTACTTAGTTCAATAACCTACCTCTACCAAACACCTTGCAATATATTCTGTATTTACACATCATCTCCCCTAAAACCTATTGTTTACAAATATTCAAACAATATTACCTGCACAGAAGGCGCAGCAATTTAATTTACAGTCCCCTGCTGATGGAGGACAATATTCAAATAAGTCTTCATCTATTAACGTACCCCATAGCACATGTATTATCTTTCGCTACCATCGTGCCCTCCGGAAGATTACCCCTTGTGTCCCATGGTGTTTTACAAACTAAGATTTTTGGGAACATAATCAAATCAAGGAAAACCGTATCCTGATTGCATTAAATTAATATTATAGCGGATTTACATATGCTCATGTAAGTTAATTCCAAATTGGTTTTGTTAACAGAAACCGTGCTCTATACACGACGCTATACCTATACACGATTTCTAATTGAATGTTTTTGAGGTACCCATTTGTTATAAAGAAATTAAAAAAATATACGAAAACAAGCATACTTTAGAGGCAATAAAGTGTTTCAGTTTTGGATAGCAACACAGATTGGTAAATATTTGATAAAAACATAAAAATTTAGGTAAGTACATAGCGACAATTTATTTTTGTATGTTCCATGCTGTCCTTCGTAGTCTAAAGAGAATACTACTAGCACTTTAACAATCAGGAACGTCTGTGGTGGCGCGCTACAGGATGAATGAAGGAACTCTACCTTGAAATTCGACAGTATGAATCTTCCTTACCTTTACCTACATCCCTCATTATTGAGGGTCGTGACGCTTTTCCATCAATCACATAATAGAAGAAGTTCTTTTGGGAATAACGCGGTGGGTCCCAAGGTGTTGGAGTGGCGACCCCACATTGGAAAGCTTAACATTGGCAGACCCCCACTACGTGAATGGAAGACATTAAGTGAGTCGCAGAGAGCCGCTGGACGAAGGATAGTCCCTACAGAAGACTTATGTCCAGAAGTGAACGTCGATGACGACGGGTTCCCAGGTTTTGACGCAAAGAATAATAAGAAAAACAACAAAAACATCATAATTTTTATTTCATAAGTCATTACGTAATAAAGCATCTGCTAGTAAAAAATATATTCATGAATTAGTATTGTCATTTGGCAGCACAGCAATGATTGAATTCTTACCCCAGCCTGACGAGCGGGGCGGGGCAGTGTTTTCAATAACCCTTGAGAAGCCCCGCTGCGCTGCTCAGGCACATGACCGTGTCAATCAAGGCTAATGTATTCGTCTCCATTTGGTGTATGACAACTCTGTGATTTCTTTTATGCTGATTGCAAGGTGGAGCGGAGTTACCTGAAAGCTAGGTTCATACAAAATACTATTGGATAGAAGACACTTTTGCTTTTGCAACTGATATTACAAGACAATCTAGAAAACATATAACGAACCGGAAAGAACAAAATAGTCGGCGTCATTCACTTTTACGCGCACACTAGATAGCCGAACAAAATGTCGATACCCTTTGACGTGGACGTCTTGTCCTGTCTGTAGAATGCACTGTTCTCTCGACGTTTTCAAATATTGCAAACTTTGGCTTTTGGAGTAAAATTCGAATAGATCTATCGAGTTCTGGTGAGCCCAATTTAATATTTTCTCAATTTCCATTGTTTTTTTATGTAAAACCTGTAGGTTTATTTTACATTGTGCAGCCTTAATAATTGTGATTGGTTGAATCTATAGTATTCTTGCTGTAACAGTGAGAGTATTAGCTAATTAAGATTAAAAGGTGATTGCGATCGTTACACTGTTGCAATCGTTTTCACGTCACAAGGCCCGTGTATCGTTGCACACAATTTTCCTTTACTATTTTGTAAAAAAAGCTTAAATAGAAAGAAAACTTAAAGATAATCTACTAAAATAAAAGTACTCTTTTGTTCACAATGTTAGATAGGGATGTCGATGTATGATTTCGATTCACAGTTTTAATTTTCTCCCCAGTTCCCGTTCTTCGTGATTTGATGGAGGTCTTTGTGGAGGATTAATTTCGCTCGGATCATCGGTGCTGCACTTTCGAGCGTTCTCATCTGTTAACCGTGACAATAGCTGCGATTTAAAGTATTGCATACAGTTAGTTCGAAATGATACAGCAGTAATCTCCAAGCGAATCTTGGGAAAGAACATTTTTAACACGTCTTGCTCAAATTTTACAGTTTTCACTAATTACAATATCCCCCTCTCGCTCGCTCTCGCTTCCCGCTCTCCTACGAGAGTGGAGACCTGTGCCCAGCAGTGGGACGTTAATGGGCTGTCGTCGTCGTCGTCGTCGTCTCAATCTATAGACGTCCACTGTTGGACGAAGGTCTCCTGCATGGATCGCCACAGAGCACGGTCTTGTGCCGCTTGTTTCCAGCGGCTCCCAGCTAAACGCTTGAGATCATCCGTCCACCTAGTGGGGGGTCGCCCAAGGCAACGTTTCCCGGTGCGAGGCCGCCATTCGAGCACTTTGGGACCTCAACGCCTATCTGTTCAACGAACTATGTGCTCCGCCCATTGCCACTTAAGCTTGGCGACTCTTCGAGCTATGTCGGTTACTCTGGTTCGCCTACGGCTCTCATCATTTCTGATTTGATCACGCAGGGATACTCCGAGCATAGCTCAGGGCTGTAGTAAAAAAAAAAGTAGTAGTAATATCCCCCTAGGTTCAAAACGTAAGCGTTGGTAATATCTACGCTTTTAAGGGTTATGTAGTAATACAAGATACCTTTAAAATTTTATCTAGTAGGTACATTTATATTACCTATGTCTGTCTGCCTATCCGCCCGCGAAACGCTCAAACGCGAACGTTTTGTCCTGTTCAGCCGGTAGTGTGTTTTAGCTGAGTAATAACTAGTTTTTCTGTAGACTGAAGTTTGAAATAGTTAGGAAGGTTTTCAACGATTTAATTTCGCAGTTCATTCCGGGATATTCTCCGTTATTTCGTATTTGTCAGCAATATGGCGCACGGATCATCGGAGCAGTGCTTTCGAGCATTTTCATCTGTTACGAGTACCTACCGTACAATGGTGGCGATTTAAAATATTGCATAGATTTACTTGAAAGTTATCCCATTCTTGTTTTAATATCACTGAAATTTTCCAACATTGTTATATTATGTACTGTGTTGTACTTATAGGTAAGTTTTAGATAGATACCTAATGGGTGGTAATATATAACTTACCTAAGACCTATCTATATGGTATTGAATGATTTATAAATAGCAAAGAAATATTCGTTGTTAATTGGAAGTAGTACCTAAATTTTCACCTAAATATAGGCAAAGGACTGGTTATTAGACTGTGGATGGCTAAGTCTTTTTTTATATTCCGCTACAAGTTAGCCCTTGACTGCGATCTCGCCTGATAGTATGTGATGATACAGTCTAAAATTGTAGCGGGCTAACGTGTTATAGGGGAATGGCACTTATATTAAATCTGCATACCTAGTCGGTTTCTAAATGGCATCGTACCGGAACGCGAAATCGCTTGGCGGTACTTTTTTTCCGGTAAATAGCCACAGCCGAAGCCTGACCTGAGAAAATTCAGAAGTTATTAATTCCCAAATTGACCCTGTCGAGAATCGAACCCGGGACATTTTGCGTTAAGACGCAGCGCTCAACACTGCGCCAGGGAAGTCGTCACAAAGCAAGTTTCGGTTCCCGGCTCGGGCCGAATATAGTATACGGATTTACTGTTAGGAAATTCTCAATACTAGTACAGCAATACTATTACCTATTCTGTGGTTCTAGCCTGGAGTTAGCTTGAGGTGATTTAACCCCATGAGACCACATAATAGCTATTTATGCAACTGTATCGTAATGAGGGTCATTTTAATTCGAGTGCTGTTTTTTGATACGAGGCTTGCCGAGTATCAAAATAGGATAGTACTAGAATTAAAATGACTAATTACGTACAGTTGCATACAAGATTTTATCTACGACAAGGACGTCTTTATAATTTTTTACTTTATAAATTAATAAAAACCAAAAGTGCCAGAGCCCAGAGCCGCTAAGCTATAGGTATCTTATTTATGAAGATAACCATATCGATACAGCTACGACTCATAACGATACAGCTCCCATACAACGAACTGTATCGTTATGAGAAGCAAACACGAAAGAGGGTTCAATTCGATATAGTTGTCAAATTCGAAATTGAAACTTTTCGATGCTGGAGTAGATAAAAATTATTATAATTAATGTACAATTGTGTTCGTAGTGCAATTACACATTTAAATTTAGTATATTTAGTTTTATCACTAATAAGCTATGTGATTACAAAATTAATGTTCACTACCCATTGAACCAATCTGACGTGAGGAGGGTGCAAAGTGAAACAATAGCGCATCAAAGACACCCCTCCGTCTAACCACAGGAGAATATCATAAACGTCGGCTTAAACACTCGTCTCGGAGGATAGTAAATAAAAACATAATAAAATAATAAATTCAACGCAACATATGGGCTGTGACAGAAATTCGGATTTGCGGACCATCGTGGAGGCTAGAGGGTAGACTGATCCGACAACTAGTCGCACGATTTTTTCATTACTCCTTTTATTGGGTAAAACTTTTGGAGTAATCATTTTAAGTTAAATAAATGCTTTGAAATATCACGTCTAACATTTTGATTCCATAATAAGGTGCCTATTGCTTAGGTTAAATATTCCTAATATGACGCGTTACGGTGACGACACGACTTCAATAAACTTTATCATTATTATTCATATAAAAACACTTGCAAGCAAGATCCGTTACGATTTTTCTTCTTCTTTTTCTTAGAGAATGAAAACTGGTCTTAAAACGACTTCCAAAAAGGAAGAGGTTTCCTACTCCTGGGGTATTTTAGTAGTTCCAAAAAGAATACAAATCACGCTCTGAAACGATTTGACACAAGTCGAGCGATTCGTCAACAAATCGAATCGAAACGGTATACTGGGTGTAATGCAGATTCTCCCCCGCGATGCATCGAGTGGTGTATCGAGATCGACTCGAGTAATAATCGAACCCTCGCCGCGGTGTCCCGCTCTCAATCTCGGGGATTTGTAGAGACGAGCACCAATTGCCGTGCTATAACAATATGCCATTTAAATCTATTCTTTATTCTCGACTTCGTAAGAACGTCTGTTCTAATATGTTACGGTATATTTAACTTTGTCAAGGTATTCCCTGTGTTAGGGTGACAATCCAAAGAATTGTGGACGGTTATTGAATTTCTTAGCATTTTTGATTTCTTTCATTTCGTTTGTACTTCGATGACATTATTGATATTTGATTATGTGTTTTTGTGTTATTATGAAGGATTTATTCACTCTTTTACCTAATGAATTCTACCTACGTTCAGGCAGAGTTGTTTTCCGCTGAATAATTTTCCACAGCACAATTATTGTTGATTTTAAAGGGGTTGATGGGTTTTAAACTGATAGTAACAATTTTATGAAGATAAAGGCCTAGCTGATGACGCCCATCGGAGCGGGATGCACGGGAACACTATTTTATGTATTTTCATCAAAATCGTTTGAACAAATGGGCCGTTAAAGCGTAGGTAACAGACAGGCTTAGAAATCACTTCGACTCATGCCAAGTCAATTAAAGATACTGCCTCAACCTGAGGCACATGCTATGAGGCAAACTCCATAGACCTTGTCATGTCTTAAGTATCCCACCATGCACCACCCTCACATTGCCTCAAATAGAGGCTACTAGGTCTTCGATTGTACAAATACCTAGAAACGATGTTCAACAGCATATTTTCCCGTGTCTGTCTCTAAATAAAAACTACTTATATGGTTGTAGATACAGTTTTTTGAATAAATTGTTTCACAAGGGCACCGTAGGCAAATCGGATGGGAACCTACCCGATTGGACATCCTCGAGGGGAGAGCAGCGAGCAATGGTGCGCAAACGTGAACTTGTACTACGTTTTGTATAAATGAATAAGTCTTATGACATTTCAGAAATAACTCATGCATCCTATTAACACATTTTTGTAATTAAGAAGCCAGAAGTAACAAAATTATTGTAAAGTATCACTGTAAAATGTAAGAATATAAAGTCGATAAGAAATTCTAATGAGAATATGCATTTTGCAACTATTAATGATGTTTTAGAAACAGGCATAATTAATTCGGTTTCGTCACAATTACTACATTTTTCAAATTACTTGACATCGCAGCATTTCTCTGGTCTAATGAAAAAGTTAACTTACATATAGTATACCTACCTAGCTTCTTCCATTCGTGACGTAATGAGGAATGTTTTTGCAATGAATATTTAGAGTAGGTATAGTAGGCAAATCGGACGGAAGTTACCCGATTGGACATCCATTAGGGGAGAACTGAAAGCTCTGATGCGCAAACGCGAACACTGATGTGAGTGTGACGTTGTAGGCATAGTTACCTATTCATACTTTCAACTGAATTAGGTATTTCATACTTTTAACTTAATAAGGTACAGTGCTTGAGCTCTTTGAAATCATTAGAGTTCAAGGATTAGTTTTTCATTTTTTCTTTCGTTGTACTTTTTAAGCCTGACGGTCGAGACTCCTTATTCATCATCTAATAGATGTTTTCTGTTAGATGATGAGTAAGGTTTTCTTGGGATGATGGTACGATAGGCTTCCATGTCCCTTTGAATATTAAACTTGGTACGACCTACTCGTACATGAAAGGAGAAAATCTAGAGAACTTCATTTATGGTTGTAGATAGAATGACTTTTGGGAATCCTTATCCTAAAGCTCTACAAGTCTAAAGTAACAACTCGTTTAAATACAACAACCTGACGATATATTACTTCACTTTTCAAGCTTTCGATATTATTTTAAATTATCTCCAATCTAACGCTTAAATCCGACATATCTGGTTCTACACGTCACGCTAAGTCTTCAATTCAATTACAGCGGCAAACAGCCGAAATTAATTCCTCCATATCTAGATTCTCCGATACAAGTAGCGGATTACGAGGCGATTTGCTAGAGCCACTGAAATAGCATCAATGTCACCCGATGCTCGGCAAAGAGTAAATTTCACAGAAGTATCATTAAAAGAAACAATTTATGCCTAAAATTGTTTTTCTAGTTAATAAACAGGTGAAGGTTTAGTTTTAAATAGTAATTGATGGAGGAGAAAATGTAAGGGTCTGGGGATACAAGTACAACACATTCACCGCTTTGCTCCATGATGGCTAATGGTCTGGTCATTGGAGAAGCTTCCATTTTAGAATAATCGTTTATACTACAGTACTACTGTACTGTACTAGTTTTTTTATATAGACGTAGTAGGTATTGTCTCTACTTTATACTAACTTGCCTATCATGATACCTCTAATTGTTTAAGCTTGTTTAAGTTTTACAAGCCTTGCTGTAATCCCTTGCTGTTTCTGACATCCCTAAGGTACCATTTCTACCATGTTAGAAGCTCAAAACTGTGGTGCTAAAAACTTTTTGACTTGATTTGACAGTTTCCGCCTATTAATCTCTACAATAGGTATGTATGCCAGATAGTTGAAGCTTGGTAATTCTGGTTTGACCCCTCTGTATATTTTCATCATTGGCATAACTTTTGCACATTTTGATCGGCAGCGGTCTGGTGGTAATGGAGTGCCGGTGGCGGCGCGTGGCGGCGGCCGGCGCCCGCGCACGTGCCACCACTCCCACCGATTATATGCTGCCATGTGAGAATTGGGAAATGAGAGGAGTTTTAAATTCTCCACCTAGATGTAAGCTCTCAAGCTTTCATGCATTGGTATCGTTGTATATAATATCAGATAAATATTATAAATGCGAAAGTTTGGATGGATGGATGTATGGATGAATGTTTGTTACTCAATCACGCCCCAACGGCTGCATGGATCTGGATAAAATTTGGCACAGAGATAGATTATATAGTCTGGAATAGCACATAGGCTTTTTATCCCGGAAAATGAAAAAAAGAAAAGAAAGAAGAAGAACCAAAAAACCTCAATCCACGCGTACGAAGTCGCGTTCATCTGCAGCTAGTAGGGTCATAAGTTTCAACCGTCATATTTTTATCAAAGTATACAATTGTTTTTGTTAGGATTATCCTACCGCTACCCTGTGTCATTAATGCGATATTGTGCAAGTGCAAGACAAGCATGAGTATACCTACTGCTGGTAGGTACCTGCTGCACTGCTTGCTACTGTTACTTGCTACTGCTTGTGTTGGTGCTTCTAGGTCAAGACTCAAGATACTCTCTTATCACTGCCAGACGGCTAGAGAAGTAAGTATTTAAAGTTAAATGAAATCCACCAGAACTGCCACAGACCGTAGCTAACTCTCTCATCGGTCTTTACGTTCTGTATCTATTGATATTCAAAGCTTTCATGTTCCCGGGAAGATTATAAACGCTAGTAAATAGGTATATTATGAAAAAAATCACAGGAAAATTGTCACGCCAATAAACTTCAAGAGCACTCGCAAGCCGCGTAACCGCAAAATGCCTGTATAGCGAACATATACGAGAGCGTTGAACGAAAAGTAATATCTAGGTGTCAACTGCAGGCGATAATCGCGGGGTAAAAAATTGCTCCCAGACCTCACTATTTCCACCCTTGCCGGTATCTGGGCGTTTATCGATAGTATCTGAGTGAGACATCGCTGGTGACGTTTGAAATATGATCGGCGGAGTCCCAGGGGCCCGGAGCGCGGAGGCCACGTGCGACGCATATTCAAATCAGCATCGCACGCGATGCGACCCCCAGTGTTGGCTAAATACACCCGCCGCCGCGCCGCGCCGCTCGGCCCACCCACTTACCAAGGGTCGGTCCTATGTAATCGAATTTGAAAATTATTCTAAAACACTGAATAATGTATTTCGCAGGGACCCCGTGCCGGAGGCGGCGCGCGGCCGGCCTGATTTTTAAAATAAATTAAACTTAATCAAGTGGGTTCGTGCACCTAAACGGATTAACTTGGCGTTGATTTGACTCCTGTGTTTGCGCAACATGAGGGGCGACAGCTTATAGGATATCCGAGACTGTATCAGTTCTAACATGTCCTTCAGATAGCACTATCATGTTTTACACGGAGCCAAATTGCAAAAATGTATTGTTGTCTTAACTGATGCCCGCGACTTCGTCCCCGTGGATTGAGGTTTTTTGGTCCCCGCGGGTCTCTTAAATTTTCCGGGATAAAAAGTAGCCTGTGTTGTTCCAGACTATAATCTATCTCTGTGCCAAATTTCATCCAGATCTGTTCAGCCGTTCTAGCGTGTTTTTTTTTTAATATCATAAAGTACTAACAACAGTTAATACCCTACTAAAGTTACGATCTAGCCTATGAGAAAATAAAGCTAATGAGTAAAATTATTTTAACCTAAACTTATACTATAAAATTATGTCTGAGAATTGGTCCATTGACTTATCTTAGTTTACGCTAGTTTTCAACCGACTTCAAAAAAAGGAGGAGGTTCTCAATTCGACTGTATTTTTTTTTTTTATCATGAGACACTGTGTTCTTGTGTTCTTGTGTCTACGCACTAAATCTGTATTGTCGAGGAGCTGGATGGCCACGACGTTTACATGATGAAGAAGCCTGTTTTCGTGGGATTGCGTTTGTCTCCTTATGATTATATCTACGAAGTCCATTTGCAGATCGCGATGAATATCTTCGTTTCTAACGTACCAGGGTGCATTGATGATACCCCTGAGTACTTTATTTTGAAATCGCTGAATTATGAGGATATTGCTTTTTCTGGTACAGCCCCACAGCTGGCAACCATAAGTCTAGCGTGATTGAGTAAAAAACATGCATTTGAGGTTTTTTGGTTCCCGCGGGAACTCTTTTATTTTTCGGAATAAAAAGTAAGTAGCTTATGTGTTATTCCAAACTATAATCTACCGGATCTGGCTGAAATTTGGCACAGAGATAGATTAGGTATAGTCTGGAATAGCACATAGGTTACTTTTTATCCCGGGAAATTAAAGAGTTCCTGTGGGAACCAAAAAAAAAACCTCAAACCACGCAGACGAAGTCGCGGGCATTCGCTAGTAATACAATAAAAAATAAAATAAGCTCTAAAGTCTAAACAATAAACTTGGTTTCTGATCTTTTACTAAGATTATATCCATTTTTACCTGTTGATAAGCCGTCTGACATAACCTTGCTGGAAATAGAAAGGCTGTGTTCTATAACACCCGAAATCGGTTTCTTGAACATGTATATGTCGCAGTCATCTGGTTTAATCTGCTATTTGATTGAATGACTAGCGCGTTCATTGAATGACAACATCCAATTGAATGACTAGGCCGAACGTCTTGTCACTCAACGTCCAACTAGTTAGCGGATGTAACATAGCCCTTTGAACAAAGCGGACGTAAAATCAGTCAGGTGATTGAAATTTAGTTTTCTTGTCTCTTTCTTGTAGGTTAGGTTAGGGTTCTACATAAATAATCAGGTAGTGCGGCCGGGCACTTAGGTTTTATCGGGTTAATATACCTAACAGATTACAATAACCAAACATTACAAAGTCGGCTATATCCCATTCAACGACTATGCTAGATGACGTTCAGTCAAGACGTTGAACGTTACATTAAACAACTTGACGAGTTGTCCTTTAGTCATTCAATTGAATGTTGTCATTCAATGAACGCGCTAGTCATTCAATCAAATAGCAGATTAAACCAGATGACTGCGACATAATATACATTACGAAACCTAGTTGGATATTCCTTAGTAGATCGGTGTTCGATAGACAACAATGTTGTCGGTTAGGTAGGTAGTTAAGATGCCTTAATGTTAGAAAACGCAACCAATAATCAAAACTTCACTACGCATTTAATCAATTTTAAACTGCTTATCACAAACAGCTAATAAAATTTATGGATCGCAAAATATTTCAAAATTAAATATTGAATAAAACAATATTAGTTCACTCGCTACATTAAGTTTTATTACGCCATGAATACATTTTCCTCGACGCGATTCGGTACGCAGGGCCGGATCCCCATTAGCGCCCGATATGAAATTAAAATTAAAATATATAAAAAACTACGACGAGCACTCTCGAGCGACCGCTAAGGGGCAGCCCTAAAGATTTAACTCTATAGAAATCTGTAGAGTCGACGTCGAGATTTAGTGCAATATTTTTAACGTATTTATTACAAGCAACATAATTTTATTAAAAATTTACTAATGAAATCCATTTAATATGGAAAACTGTGTCTATCGGTCTATTTCCCCTTCCGAGACGAAATAAGTTATTTATCTGTACCATATTTCGTCAAAATAAGTTAAAAAGATGAAAAAGATGAATTTGTCCAACAGGATTCTCACAAAACCCAAAATCTAGTACGAATCGAATGTGTCCTTCATTCGATAGACCAGATAATTAAGAACTAGCTAAACCACCCTGGTCAAGCCAGGGTCTCGGATAGAATTGCAAAAAATCGTTCTTGATCTATAGTTCTATCTATACATGCAATTCTCAAATTTCTAGAACCAGCAATTTGGAATGTACTCGTATGTCGATACGTTAGCCAGTCAGTTTATTATTTTAAACAAAGCAGTGTACTGTGCATGAATTGAATTTGGAATGGTGATAGCTTATTAAATCTGTATGTGCACATAATATCTAGGCTATATTTTATCAAAAAAAATTAAAGTTTATTGCTATAAAAAGAAAAAAAATCTGCCGAACGACAACTCCATAGCATCGGTTGTAAACTATCATGTAGCGGTGTACAGTAGGGGTGCCACTCGATGATTTGGTTTTTCGATTCGTTACGCCGTCAAACTACCCTCGAAAGCGTACCCTCGAATATGTTCCCTCGCCTTGAATATTATTTATACGTTTGTTAAGTGTACGCCGAGAGGATTATGGCCTAGAGCTGCCTGGAGCTCAGCACTTCAACAAACATCGGTTATGATTTCTAATATCGATCGCGGAATTTTAACGACTCTCATGCCTCGTGATGAGTCCCTCTTATCGGCTAAATTGAAAATATCGCTTTACGTTCAAAGAGTGAACCCTAGAGAGCAAAAGTGCCCATTAAAATTTATGTTTTTTGTTTTTATTTTATAGTAGGTATAATAATAAGATTGCATGATAACATATAGGTACATGGTTGTCTAAATAAATGAAAAATTACATTATAAGATTTAGGTGTTTGAAAAATCCGGTGAAAAATCTTTGATTTTCTGGGATAAAAAGTAAAAGTAGTATATCCTTCCTTTCTTTCTCCTTATATAGTTTCACACTACATAACGTACTTAGTATATAATATTTTGTGCAACAAATTTTATTATCAAAGCTAAGCTACAAGCGTCGGAGAAAATAATAATCATGTCCTCCCGATTGAATTGCGGCCACGGCGGTCATTCTCCACAGGGATTGGTCATCTGCGCGGGAGATAAAAAAGTAAACGTAAATAGTGTGCACAAACACAGGTGCACTCTTTAGTCGCACTCTCATAGACCAATGGAACGGCAAACCCCACAAAACGGAAAAAGATCTGGCGCAGGACCGTCTGCAGTTTTACGTTCTTTCACGATGTCTCTCTCTCACTCGACACGGGGGCGGAACACCGCCAACTTCCTCATTCCGGTAGAAGCTAATACCGAGAATTTCTCAGGTGTACTTAGCCCAGAGTTCTATTGGCGACACATAAATATATACATAGGGGGTACATAAAATACTTGTTTACTACGCCTCCAGACTTGAACCGATCTATAAGCGCGCGGGGCGCAGGATGCTGGCGTGGGACAATGTGCACTTCGGCCACGATTCACTTGCTTACGTCAGCTGTGCATAAAACGTACATAATAACGATTACAGTCCACATGATATCTTGTACTTGTGGGTAGTACAAGTATCGTTGAACATTAATGTCAGTGTTTTCAAGTCTTTCTTTCATCAATCAACGTAATATCCTTAACAGTACTAAGTAAGTATTAGGTACTATATCATGCGCACTAGAAAAAAAGAAGCAACTTGTTGCATATGCGTCAACAAAATATATACCTAGTCTGTACACATATTTTATGCGCTACTACCGGGCTACAACTACAAATTTGTCTTTGATATAACATGTCAAAGTCCATAGTGCCTGGTACAAGGCTGCAGTCAAGTATGCAAGGCAAACATATTTTCTCTCGAGACTGAGCGGAGGGTAAACAACGGCCAACGGGAACGAAGGTACGGCCCACCGAACTCCTGAAGGATATAAATAGAAATGGTTTCTACCGTCTTCAAAACGAACGCTGCGTGCCATCTAAGCAACTGGTAGAAAAATGTACAAACATAACTCAAAGCATCCAAAGAAACAAAGTAAACTGTAATGCTATGCAAATAGGATAACTTTACGATCAGGCGCAGTGATGGGTTACTGCCCATTAGTGAGGCGACAATCTTACGTTTCTTAACACTTCTATACTTATTCTGATTTCTGTGGTTGGGCCATATTTGCTACGTCTCCTGCCCTCGCTGTATTGAACATATAGTAAGGTCTCACTTTTCTAGAATATTTTAGCAACACTAATAACATGTTCCATTAAAGTTATAATAACTTTTATTACTATACTTATATAAATTAATCTGTGTTCTATTATACCAAGTTACACGAGTTTGTGAAAAGTTTTAAGTACAGTCGTGTCTCATAATAAACGTGAAAAACATGAAATTCAGACGGGAGCTTCTATAGGCCCAACTGATGATAATAATTATATGGATGTACAATGAAAACTTTTGTCAATCAAGAAGACAATCTTATCTTACTAAATGTGAATGTTTGGATGTTTATATAATACTAGCGATCCGCCCCGCTTCGCACGGGTAGCACTAATAATCCTAATAGTCTATAACCAATGTAGCCAGTGGGCAGTGGGCAGTGGGCAGGTTTTACATTTTAGTATTACATTGTAAGAGTATGTCCGTCCCCGTCCTCACCACACCTGCCACATTGTTTTTGTTTAACTTAACCTATTTAGTCAGCGCACGCCTCGTAAGCGCTCAGCAGAGACGATTTTTTCCGACTTCGTTGACATTATTCCAATTTTCGTAAGGATCTCTAATTTTTTCAAAATAAAATATAGCCTATGTTACTCGCTGATAATGTAGCCTTCTAAAGGTGAAAGAGTTTTTAAAATCGGTTGAGTGGTTTTTGAGTTTATCAATTACAAACAAACAAACAAAGAAATCTTTCCTCTTTATAATATTAGTATAGAAGTATAGATTTATATGTTTAGTATTAGATGTTTGTTACTCTACCTTCACGCGGCAATGACAGTCTGTTTCGCTGGGAATGGAGATAGCTTATTTATATATTTATTCTTAATCGCTAATTAACACATAGACTGAAGCTATATCCATATCCATACTAATATTATAAATGCGAAAGTGTGTCTGTCTGTCTGCTACTCTTTCATGGCCCATCTGTTCAACCGATTTTGATGAAATTTAGTACATGGATAGGTTGTATCCCGGGGACGGACATAGGCTACTTTTTATCCCGGAAAATTCAAGAGTTCCCGCGGGAATCGAAAAAACTTGGTCCACGCGGACGAAGTCGCGGGAATCATCTAGTCCTAAATAAACACATAGGCTACATTTTATTCCAGATAATTAAAGAGTCTCCGCGGGAATCACTAAATGCGTACACACACGGACGTAGTCAAGGGATCATCTAGTTTAGTCAGCAATTCTTCCTCAGTACCTATTAGATATTTAAGACTATTCTGATTGCCATTATCAGATACTTACCTATTATACTCCTTCCAAAGGCTGCCAGGCTGCAGTTAGGTATGCAAAGCAAACATATTTTCTCTTGAGACTGAGCGGTAAGCAAACAACTGCGAACTAGGTACGGGACGCAGGTTGAGCTCTGTTTGCGTACGCTGCGTCGCGTCGACTGCCCTCATATATTAAACATGGCCGAATCGACCTCGTCTAGCAGGTATTTTGGGCAATTTTTTTAACTATCCTTGCTTTACCAGTAACTTGCACAGGGTTTTAAATAGGGTAGCTTTTAAAGTAATAGCAGAATGTAAAGAGCTTTTGCGCCTCTATAACTTACATGCCACTATTATCTAGGTAACTAAAAATTCTCCTGAGATCAAGTAGGTAACTAGAAGCATTCTATTATGGGTCGATGATCTTCGTTGCTTCTTCACTATACAGTCACTACTTCCTCTATATATAAATTAAAGTGTAACCCACCGGTTACAATTTAAATTTTCGCCCAATATTATGTAGGTATTTATACTAGTATAAAATAATAACATTTAAGTATACCTTAACGTATAGCTCAACGTAGCCAGCCCTAACGGATATCTTCTCATTTCCCCAACTAACCTACGCTAGGCCTCTGTGCGAACAGCGACCTCAAAACCCGCGAATTTCTCCGGCATACTTATTCCGGAATCTGGCAACATTATGTTTCTCTCGCCGTAATGAATCCGTTTTTCAGCAATTTTACATCAACATAAAATAAGGTTGCGGCAGTTAACACGTTTATCGGGCGCTCATTAAAGCAGAGGGCGATCTTGCTTCGGAGTCGTTAAGCGCGCAATAGTTCGCGAGATCCTCGTAAAAAAATATCTCGCAACCGACTTTACGAGCGCCCTTTGTGAATGCATCATTAAATTTCCATCTAAATTTAAATTACGAACGGCACGATCCGACGCGCTCTCACGTGTTTCTGTTTTCCTAGTCGGTGGAAATGTTATAATTGCTGCACAGAGAAACGCAGCCGAGTCGAGAATTTGAAAAAAAGATGACGTCAGTTGGAATTATCTTCAGCGCAGCGCAATTGAAACGGCTTTGCGACGGGGCTTAGTGAAAAAGTTGGCGTTCGTTTTAATAATTCCCAGCTCCGGCGCCTCGTCAGAATGCCGTTGTCACTTCGCGGATTAAGCTCCGACACGGTTGAGTTGAGATTTGAGAGTTATTTTAATTTGCATTTTTCGTATAATTCGCAAAAAAGAGCGCGAAGATCTTTTTATTACGCGAAGTGCAGATGTGTTTGCTCAGCAAACGCTCATGTATGAGATATGAAAACTTCGGTCTCCGCGCTCAGATTATATCTGAAAAATAAAAAGAAAGACGTTGATAAGTAAGAGCATACAGTAGTTATTTTATAATTTAGAGAAACAAAATACAAGCCAGAAAGTCAGAAGAATACAACAACAAAAACAAAATTATACTCGATTAGGCGTAACGATTCGCGAATCACCCGGATATCCAAACGCCTTTTCGCCTGTCCTCCCGACTTCTGGCGTTGGGATGGCGTATAAAACTGGGTGAGAATAAATTGTGACTGGATAAAGCAATATTTGTTCATCTGCCCCCGCATTACGACGGTGGCGGCCATTAGTGGGATGCAAATAACGTCTTGTCATTTTTACTTTTTTATTTCTCCTCGTTCCTTTCCCAGATTCGCGCTACTTGCTTCCCCTCCCACGGATATCCTGAGCCGATATAAAAATGGAGTTTACTTTAATGACGTTATTTGAGCATAACCTTATTGTTTTCCGCTTTTTCAAGATATTAAGACTCGCTGACCATCATTTCAATTGAAAACAAGGTTACATGTACAATGTGAGTATTAAGAAAGAGTTTTAAGAACTTTTGATGAGGTTTGTGCATGAGATATTAATTAGTATTATAACAAAAAGAAAATTAAAACATTAAAGATTAATCGCTCCATAGTAGACTGTTGCAAAAAAATATTCATTTTATTGAAATATAATAGTGAAATTCTCATTCTTGCGGAATACGATTACCATTTTTACACTTTTAGGCGATACTTTTGACCCATGTAAATCCCCGAAAAATTATAATAAATGACTTAAAAAAATACTAAAATGATAAACACAATCTTAAAATTGGACTGATGCAATTCGTTTTTATACGTTCTATACAAAATTAGTTAATAAAAAAATCAAATCAATGTGCACGATTTATCAAACTTTACGCGTCACAATAACCTGCATTTCATAAAAGTTTGGCGAATTTACTTGTAAAATTAAATTTTCTATGAATTTTTAGTATTTACTTATATAACATTAATTAAAAAAAATAAAAATCTATAAAATACATATATGACCAAAAAAAAAAAAGTTAGTGCAGCGAGTCGAACCGATACAATTTTAGGTCATTCGCCTACAACTGTTTCATAGGTAACATTAAAAATGAGTTGCGTCTATTAAAATTCAGAATGTAGCGGAGTTGAGGCGCAGCGTCTTTGAGTATCTATAGCAACTCATACTGAGCTTTATTTAATTTAGCATAAAGCTGCCCTTCCACCAGAGATGAATGAATGAATGAATATACTTTTATTGTACACCACAAAGGAAAGTAAACAATAGTAAACTTTCTAATAACAAAGTAAGTATACAATTTGGCCGCCTTATCGCTACACAGCGATCTCTTCCAGGCAACAGACGCAACGTAGGCGTAGAGATGTGCTACGTTGCTAAGCTACTGATGTGTGTCAAGCCTAAAATCATATCATCATATCATACTAATATCATATCATATCATCATATTACTAATATTATAAATGCGAAAGTCACTTTGTTTGTTTGTTTGTTGGTTTGTTGGTTTGTTGGTTTGTTGGTTTGTCCTTCAATCACGCCGCAACGGAGCAACGGATTGACGTGATTTTTGGCATGGGTATAGTTGAGGACCTGGAGAGTGACATAGGCTACTTTTTATCCCGGAAAATTAAAGAGTTCCCGCGGGAATAACAAAAAACTTAAACCACGCGGACGAAGTCGCGGGCATCAGCTAGTCTATATATAAAAATAAATCCCTATTTCCCTTGGTCACGACATCACGCGTAAACGGCTGGATCAATTTCGGTAATTCTTTTTTTGTTTTGTTTGTTAGGACCTCGGGATGGTTTATATTCACAATTGGACCCGATAGGGGGCGCTATCGGGTTCGAGGTTCAGGGCAGGACAAAGTCTGACGGGTTCACTAGTTCAGAATAATAAACTAGTCCTAAGGATACTGCCAGGCCATGTCAATCCTTGAGTCACCCTATAAAACACACCAGCAGCGTTCCAGACTCCAGTGTGCACGCGAGAACTTTCACCAAATTTTCTTGATTTAAGAATTTCGTGATTTAACGGTGGAGGGATCAGGTACCATTACTGTTGACTAAGTTGTGAAATCATCTAATTAAAGTAAAGTTTCGAAGGTAACGAGACCAATAAGGTTTCCGGATTTTAGCGGTAACAACTTTTTTTTCTTATATAAAAATGATGTTCGTTAGTCTCGCTAAAACTCATAAACGGCTTGACCGATTGGGATGGAATTATTTGTATGTGGTTGAGTGGGTCCCGTTATCTAATATTATAAAGAGGAAAGATTTGTTTGTTTGTTTGTTATAGATAAACTCAAAAACTACTAAACCGATTTTAAAAATCTTTCACCTATGGAAAGCTACATTATCAGCGAGTAACATAGGCTATATTTTATTTTTAATTAATTAGAGATCCTTACGAAAATTGCAATAATGTCAACGAAGTCGGAAAAAATCGTCTCTTCTGAGAGCTTACGAGGCGTGCTGACTAAATAGGTAAAGTTACACAAAAACAATGTGGCAGGTGTGGTGAGGATATTAAAATGTAAAACCTGCCCACTGCCCACTGCCCACTGGCTACATTGGGTATAGACTATTAGGATTATTAGTGCTACCCGTGCGAAGTCGGGGTGAATCGCTAGTGTTTTATATTCATAATTGGACCCGGCAGGGGGCGCTGCAATCGGGTTCAAGGTTCAGGGCAGGACTACTACTGCCGGGCCCACTAGTGTTATATAAATATGAAGGCGTTAAGAACTCTAGACTGTAATGGATCCTGTGTAGGAGAAACGCTATATCAAACGCGCATCGTTACCAGTACACGTTTTGTGTAGCCAAGTCTGTTATTTTAAAAAAAAAACTTCAAGCCCACGCCTCTATTACACGTGGTAAACTTTGTTACCGACGAAAAAATGTTACGTAAATTATCAGACAGCTTTCTTGGAAATCAAAAAAGAAAATCTATTTCGAAGACGGCACTTCCTTTTGAAGATTTAATGTTACAATGATACAAAAACCATAGCAATTCTTTTATTATAAGTATTCCATATACTTATTGTGTGATATAGGTCGCTTATCACCCCGTGACTAAAACGGGACCGATTTCTACAGAAAAAAAATTTCGTTAGGTATATTTTGTGCTGATATTTTACTAACATTATTGTTGCCTATAAATTTCCATAATCATCATTATTTTGCTTGATTATTCATTTTCCGTTTAGTCTAGAAAACGGGGTGGTTTGTTGTGTGTAGTCCCTGCATTAAATCCTCAGTTCCCATATTATCCCATACTATAACCCTGCCAAGTTTCAACAACTTGGGTTATAGTATGGGATGAATCAAAACTTTGGTACACAAAAAGATCCACAAAAAAACATGCGGAAGTTAATTATTTATAGCTAAAACTTAATACTATAGGGATGTCAACAAAACCTCAATCCACGCAGACCAAGTCGCGGACATCAGCTAGTTGTAAAACACTCGTGCCTACTGCTTTAAGCGATGTTATAGTATAGGTATTTTTTTGTAATTTTCATTCTCTTTCTGTGCTTTTCATCTTTAGAACTCTTATATTAGATTTAGTTTATTTTAAATATCGCTATGAAACAGACAGACGGAGTGACTGACTTGACAAAACTAAGTACAGATGCTAAAAGTGTGATGTCACCGTCAATAAAGGTGAGCATATAAATCGATTTTCGTTTAGTATTTTTTGTGTCATAGATAATTTTATCCCGAGTGTTCTTAGCCATGTTTCATGAAAATCTGTTCATCCGTCTGAAGGTCATCAGCATTTTTCTAGTCGGGGTTTTTTTTAAATTTGTAATTTTACCGCAAATTATCTAAAGCTTACAAAGTTACAAAAATATGTTTTAAAGTAAAAATATGTTCTCTGTGCCAAATACCATCAAATCGGCTGAAAAGATGGGCCGCTAAAACGTAGCAGACAGAGACACTTTTCCTTATATAATAATAGTATGGACTAGATGATGCCCGCAACTTAGTGCGCGTGGATTTTGGTTTTAAAAATCCTGTGGAATGTTTCGGGATGAAAGTAGCATAATATGTTAGTCTTCAGGTCTTTAACTATACTGATACAGAAAGTCACGTCGAACCGTTGCTTAGTTGCGGCGGGATTGAAGAATAAACCAGCACACTTTCGCATTTATCGTAGGTAATAAAATGCAGGATGTACGATATTTCGCTTATTTAGGTGAGACTGGTCCCTTAATTTTGCAATGGGAGCATTTGTTAAGAATATTTATGAGTTTCGTTTAATCATTTTTATCAATGAGATTTAAAGAGACTATACCTAAAGCAACCGTTAAAATGATAAACGCAGCATACAGTCGCGGAAGGAGCGGGACCAACTCGGTGCACTTGCGTGGGCGCACCATAACTTTCTCGCAACAAGATGCGCGCGCCTTTGCTAACTACCAACCTTGTATACAGGATGTTCTTGAAAAGGAATTATTAAGATTTTTAAAAATTTTGACTAATTTAAGTAGTGAAAAAAATCTGTAGCTTTTATTAAACTAAAATCGGTGGTATGATTTTAGCCATTAATTGAATGCAATATAAATAATTTGCTATGAAACAATGCACCATCTGGTGCTTTACAGTGAATAAAATAGGACACTAGAATAATTAACAAGTTAATAACCGACACTTGGAAACAATACACATGTATGACTGAACGAAACATTTTTACTTGAATAAGCATAATATTAAAATGTTATCAATTATGCAATTCAATTAGTTAGTTCCAATTTCCTTATCATACGAGTACTTGTCGATAATAACATTTTTTTTTAACTTTTTTGAAGACCTAGTTACCTTAATACCATACTTGGAAGTTGTATAATGATGAAAATGACTCAATTTTTAACTCTTTACCCATGTATATTTATTTTAAAAATAGCAAGAGCAATGTGAACAAACAACCTGTATAAAGTTGTGGACCGCAAATCCAAATCATAACTATATCCCGGGATAGGTGCCACCGGATCACTCTTTATGGCCTATAAAGGTGTAATTCACGCCACCTTAATCCGGTCCGCGGAATAAATCTGGATTAGCCGGTCCGCGCGATTGTGCGGTGCCTCGATTACGCCGTTAACAATCGTAATTGAAAAATAAATATCTACTTAGCACGGAGTTGGAAAGCCTTTTATGGTGGCTAGGTCCGAGCTCTACATTTTTAATTTAAAGTTTTCAAATGGGATTAGTGGAGGAATCAGCTCTCTGAAGCCCAATGTTGAGCATCATCTTTTTAAGCTATTGCATAGCTTCTATCGCGGGCCTTGAGCGTGGAGACCGAATCCAGAAATTCCGTAACGAAAAAAAACCTAACACTTTGGTTGCTATGACTACTTGTGTTGTTTGACTTCAAGTTGTTGAAAATAAAAAGACTATTTTTATGAAAAGATGATTTTGGTTGCTATGACTACTTGTGTTGTTGACTTCAAGTTGTTGAAAATAAAAAGACTATTTTTATGAAAAGATGATTTTGGTTGCTATGACTACTTGTGTTGTTGACTTCAAGTTGTTGAAAATATAAAGGCGAAATAGTTTTAAAGAAATATGTTTTCAATAGTTACATAGGCTAGTTATTCGTTTTGTTTTTCTTTGATATTAATTCAAGTTACTAAAAGTTCAAAGTTAAAAGTAGGTACAGGTCATTAAAAGTTCTGCTATTCATCGATAGATGGCAAAACTAAAAAGTATCACCGCCACAGATCACTCATATGCTAGTCCCTGGGGACAGATAGGACAGTGCAAAAGTTGACGGTTAATTCCGTTCCGTCGCAAGAAGTGTAGGTACTTTTTAGTTTTGCCATCTATCGATGAATAGCAGAACTTTTAATGACTTGTACTTTGAACTTTTAGTAACTTGAATTAATATCAAAGAAAAACAAAGGAAAAAAAATACTACATAAGTAAAATAAATAATTATAATTACATAAGTTGATAAAAAATGCTATGCAATAGCTTTACCGCGGCAGTCTCCGAGTGCCACACGTATTTTTCGTCTAGCGCTGGTTAAAAGGCAGTTCTTCAAATTTTATCATTAACAATGCGAAACGTTACAGTGGCACTTCTGATTCCTGTGGATACTGGAATAGATAGCTATAAACGGTATATTTAACTTAAAGCCTAAAATATATCTGGTAAAGTAGAAAGTATTACTAAACTATTACATAAGGCCAAGTGTGCATTAGCTATACAACTTGCAAAACCCAATTGTGAAAAACAATCTCAAATGAAAATACCTTGCAGATTTTCTTGATTTTCTGCGCCTATTGCGACTTGCTAAAGCTGACTTCTAAAAGTTTTGATGTGTTTAGGTATTCTGTAGCTATGTAGCTACAGAATATGCCTATAGATAGCGACAACAATAAATGGTCTGGTGGAAAAAAACCCGTGTTACCTAGTTCTGACTCACTTTAATTTTATGGAGCAGCACACGCTACCGTGACAGAATGAAACGTAACTTTTCTCCTACGCAAACGCACATTTCGCACAGGTGTTTTGTCCTTACCGGTCCCAATTGCTCTTAAACTGAATATAAAACGCTTTTTTACTGCGAAATGAATCACAAATTGACCGCGTTACTACATACATTTCACCTTTACCTTATGTGTTGTTTCACGCAGCCATATATCGCTCACCTTCCTGGGTGGCTGCGCCTTGTCGAGGCAGGCCATAAATTAGCTAAAACAAGCGGCAGATGCCGCCCCTCCCCTCCCCCCACCCTAATGGAAGCATTAGGCACTAATGGCCCTGGACGGTGACGTTTACACATAAATTCGTGTCAAATTTAGGACGGTTTCAGCCTATACCTACATGTTATAAGTACAATATTGCCGCTAAGTGAAGTAAATGGTCGGATCGAGGAACTCAACGAAATCTATAAAATATATTGTACTAGTTAGATGATTCCCGCGACTTTGTACACGTGGATATTGCCGTGGGTACTTCTTAATTTTTCGAGATATAAAATAGTACTTCCCCGGATACCCGGTATCTCTCTATCAAATTTTATCTAAATCAGCTGACAACCACAGACAATTTTTTTATTAATTAAGTAGGTAGGTATATTTATTAAACGCACTTAGTGGAATTTTGATTGATTTGATTTTGCATACCCTAATATTATGATAGCAGGTATGATACCTCAATCTCAGTTTCAAGGAGAATTTTAGGGATCTCTACTTATATTTTTTACCCAAAGAATTTCTAATAATAATGAGCTACGAGACTATACAACGATGAATTTTCTGACGTAGATTTATTCTTCAACTCTTTGAAGGGAATTAAAACAGCATGTTTAAAAAAATATCTATAATCTATAATACTGTTCTGCTCAATGCTTCAATAACTTTATGTATGCACTTTTTCGGCAATGTTTTGTCTATATATAAGTATGCGACTATCATTATAAGTAATTGTTTGTAATGACTGTTTTTGCCAAAAAAAAAAAAGAAACATAGGTAATCACGACACTAAAATCAGGATGTTATGTAAGTACAGTCGACGTCTAAAGTCCATGCATAGCTAAAAGAGCTTGCAAGCAATCTGTGGAAGCACTCATTCGCACAAACATAAACTGTATAATATAAAATTAATACAAACGTATGTTAGCATAACTAAAAACAAATAGAAAAAATAAACAACAAACGTTGCGAATCGTGAGGAAACTGCTCCCCACTAGCACCCCTAAAACAAAGTTATCCCGCTCGCAGGGGCACGGGCACTAAAAATTCCTCGTAATTGAATGAATCAATTCTATCGCCATTAAATCGAGTTACCGAGCATATTGGGAGAGCAAATTTATTTAGCTAATAACCCCGCTCCGTTCGAGCAAGATCCAGCCATTGTCTGTTACGTGAGATGAAGATGGGAAAATAATGGGCCCGAAAAACTATTTATTTAATTGTGAAATGAAGCACGCTATCCTTAGGGCCTATTTCATAATCGCCAAGAAACCTTGACTGATGAAAAAATTTATTCTTTTACAGAATTCCTGAATAACATCTGTCAAAGCAACCAATTCATTAATAAGCTCAATAGCCAGCGCTTTAAATATTAGATATTGAGAAATCTAAACCCTTAAAACTTTTAAGTGCCATTCAAAATTCAAATGTTTTTTATTCAAATAAACTTTTACAAGTGCTTTTGAAACGTAGAGTGAATCTAACACTGGTTCGGAATGACATTCCTATCGAGAAGAACCAGCAAGAAAATCGGCGGTTGCTCTTTTGAAAAAAATAAATTTACAATTTCCCGCACCGAAATTGAAAAAAAGGTGCGTTGGAAGGATTTGGTTTAAATTTGACCTGTAAATAATGAAGACGGTGCTACAAAATTACAATTAATGAAGTAAAAAAATACTTTATGCAGTACAATGTTACGGTTTACCGCAGATTTATAAAAAAAACTGTCCTAGCTAAAGGCTTCCTTTTATTTTGCTTGCATTAACAATGTATATTGAGCAATGTATTTCTATTTTCTTGCAAAAAGGACCATTTTTAACGGACTTCCAAAAAAGGAGGAGGTTCTCAATTCAGCGCGTATCTTTTTTTATTTTTTGTGGAATAAAAAGTAGCCTGTAACTAACTTATGTACCTACCCCAACGTACAACGTACTTCATGTCACCCGGTCTCTCAGGTACTTACTCTTTTTAAGATACCTTCAAAAATTCAATCAATGTGTACGTCACTCAATTATTTCCTATAACAACTACAAACCATTCACTAACCAGAAGTTACATTGACAAGTTTCGATCAAGTTACTGTTGAAACTCGCATAAATATTTAATCCATGTGAAAAGCCGTCAGCGCCACGCTCCGAACTCCGAACTCGGGCGGAACTGAGAACAAACTTACAGAATGACAACTAACGTAAATTATTAATACCTGACATAAATTTGCCATAATACCGGCAAGTTTGCTGTAGGCCAACTCAAGACATTGCCAACGAGGTAGGTACAAGGTAGAAATAGTTTAGTTTGCCTACACAAATTTTCACGGTGTTTAAACTTCGGTAACTTATTAAATTGTATTTCACAATACGCACTCGGACAGTGTGGTGGACTATGGCCTAATGTCCCTTTTCATTCTGAGATTAAAGTTATGCTCACACTGTAGGGAGCCGTCAATAGATTATAATAATGATGATGACCTGATATAAAACTAAAAGAATACTTAACTGCCATACCTATAAACAATTTCACTACTTATTGGTCTGAAATAAGAAACCTGTGTTTCCCACCAATTACAATCCGGGTATATTTTAATCAAGAGTATTCACTCTGGATTAAAATCTTATAGGCATCTTATAGGCAAGCGCGTCCCATCGTAGGCAGCATCATCACTTCATCATGAATTTAAAAAAAAATAAGCCGAGTAAGTACACAAGCGAGAAACAAGGTAGATATAAACAGGCTAAGGTACAAATCGCAAGCCGGAAGTGATCTAATGGCGACATAAAGCGGGCCCGTGATGCGACCCTCCCTACTGAGTAGTTGATCTTATCAATTTGCAGGACACGATGTTCGAGATAGCGGGCGTCTTCAACAATTACTTTAAAGAAGGGTATAGTTATGGGAATTCGTATTTATTTAGTACTCAGCATATATTTTCGAATGATGATATATATTGCCAAGTGGTTAAAGTAAAGACTGCTGCTTCTTGTTCGGTGAGTCATGGGATTTTGTTCCGGGTACGTACCTCTTAATTTCGGATTCATAATCGATTTCGTTTAAGCAATCATTCTAATATTATAAATGCGAAAATGTGTTTGTTTGTTGGTCTGTTGATTTGTCCTTCAATCACGGTGCCACGGAGCAACGGATCGACGTGATTTGGTATGGCTATAGTTGAGGACCTGGAGAGTGACATATAGGCTACTTTTTATCCCAGAAATTTTAATCCCGTGGGAATACCCACTTAAACCAGAAAAAAAGCTTAAACCACGCAGACAAAGTAGCGGGCATCAGCTAGTTTAATATAAGTTGCTTTAAGTGTGAATGAAAACATCTGAAAGAAGTCGGCCTGCCTGAGGGTTATACCCATTTTTCAAAGGTGTGTAAAGGCTGCCAAACCGCACTTGGTCAGCTTAGTGGAACTAAAACTTTCTCATACTGAGATGAAACCTATGCTTATTAAATAATGGACCGACGATGTATCGCGATAATAATGTTTTTACCCGACTACACCAGAATGAGGGTACTAATTACCGGAGCCTTAAGTATTGATCCAACGTAAGTATTGGCCTTAACTATTGATTGATAAGATTACGGCCAACAATGAGCCAACACTATTCTTTATATTGGATTTCTAATGGACACAAAATAATGGTTCGAAAACGAGTTACTTATTCGAATAAAATATCTCGATAAATTCAAACTATGCGGAAGCAAATAACACTTAGCGTTGATTGGATACGCTAGTGCTTCACTTATAATCAATCACCCAAACTCCAATCCAGCAAATTTAAAAATCCCATATCCGCTAGTGTAACTAAACGAAATTTCCCGGCGCACCGTGCTCCTATAGCACCTCTTTTTACAGTCGGATCACGTGCGCGGGCGAGTGGTTCCTACGTCCAATCACTTCGCTAAACTAATCATTCGGAAGGAAGCGCTGGCGCATACGGATTGCAACTACGACCTGCATATAAATAAGTCTGATGTACCTATATGGAAATTGAAAGTATGTGGAGAAGCTAAATTGAAAGCATAAATCCAATTTGCCTGTCTACAGAGTCTAGACAGATGAAGAAATTATTTAAATTATTTTTTTTGCTCTAATAGATTATTGTTAAACGTAGCCGACAGAAAACTATCTGATAAATACAATGCTACGTAAAATAAGACTGTTTTTAAGACTTCGGCTATACTATAAGTATTAAAAACAAATTCAAATTCAAATACTTTTCATTGAAGTCACTTTGACAAGTGCTTTGAATAGTCGAGTGAATCTACCACTGGTTCGGATTGTCATTTCTTACGAAAAGAACCAGCAAGAAACTCGTTTTGTTTTATATATTATTTTAAACTAGCATTTCTATATTAATTATTATAAAAATATTTCACCCATAAACAAAACACTCATGTCGGCATCGCACGAAATTCGCGAAACGCTTCAGCTAATATAAAAATGAAAAATGAAAAACAAAACCCCAGTGAAACGGAAAACTAATTACGAAGCGTGTATAGAAAGAAATTAAAAGCGCTCACAAAACCACTGCAGCTTCAAAAAGATGATCATCCATCGTGAACGTGGAGTCAATTTATCACCGGGGGAAAAATGAAAACAGCGTACCTACGCGTCCATTAAAAATAGTCGCGCATAGTCGCATGACCCATAAAACGAGAGCGCTACGTGAAGAGAAATACAACTGGGGAAAAAATAGTCACCACCTCGTCAGCCGAGGCTGCGACGGCCCAAAAAAGAAAACCAATTTGCCCGCATGAAAAGGTTCGATCCAATCGCTCCGACGTATCCACTCATTTGATATTTTCCGAACAAATTACAAACTGTCGATCCACTCGGAATTATTAGAGCTATTTATTTTTCTGTCACCTGTCGATCGCGGAACGGCTTATGGAAATCGCTTAACGCCTCGTTCCAAGTTTTCCTATTAACGGCCCTCATTGAACTCTTTGTGAGCATTGTATTAAAATTGAAGATTGCCAATAAGAGGCCTTATATTACCTAATATTGATTTTCCATGCGATTTCGACAAGGGCGAAACTTTCGAGTTTTTGTTTGTTTATATGTACTTGGAACTTTATTGAAACGATTTCTAATTTGAAACTTTCACAATACCAATGAAATTTTGAGAAACCTTTCATAATACTGTTACAAAAATTAGTTGCATGGTAAACACTTAATTAATTAAGTTGCGTTAGGGTTACGTACAGGATAGGACAAAACGTCGTATGGAAAACATGTATCGTCTAGTCGTGGTAACTGAAATGTTGGATTATTATTGATATAAACTGGCCACAACTGGTCTGGTTGACCTTTGGTTTAGTGATATCGTGGTGTCAAAAACAATACGACCGTATTTTTATACGACTGCCTGAAAAAAGGAGTATATTGTTTTCAGGGTTCATGTATGTATGTATGTATGTATGTATGAATGTATGTATGTGTGTATATATGTATGTATGTATGTATGTATGTATGTATGTCTGTGAGTTTGTATATTCCACCATAACTTCTATACGCCTGAACCGATTTTGATAAATGAGGTATCGTTAGAATCCCTAGCTTATTCCGGGTGACATAAGCTAGTAAATTTTTTTAAAAAATTGATGGGGTGACCATGGTTCCGCATTAAAGACTAAAGTTGAAAAAAAATATACGAAAATAAGATTAACTATTTATCATCATCTGGAAAATGATGAGTAGATTCCAAAAATATATAACATCCAGTTCAATATCCAGCGATTCACAAAAAATTACATTTAATAAAAATGTGATTTTTTACTACACGACTGCCCAAAAAAGGAGTGTTATATTTTCAGGGTTCGTTTATGTATGTGTGTCTACGGCAGAGCAGTCGTATTTTTTTACAATTTTAATTATATTCACTTCTTACACCAACTTTACGCATTGCACAGATCAGTTTTAGCTGCTTAATAAATAGAGTTTTAGTGACGGAATATTACAATAAACACCCACTGTGTGACGTCATCACTATTCTAGGAATCTAGAGCTTTATTAAGAAGGCCGTGCTATGTTTACAAAGGTTCTACACACAACATTGAGAGTCCACTTATTAGTATTCATATGTTCTGTGGATTTACGCAGATGTTACGGAAACCTATACTTGAAAATCTATTGTGTGTTTGTTATTCCCTTACACCTAGTAGAAGACATGTTTTTGAAGACCTCCCTGGCGCAGTGTTGAGCGCTGTTGTCTTAACGTGCGGAGGTCCCGGGTTCGATCTCCGGCAGGGTAAATTTTGGGAATTTACACTTTCAGAAATTTGCCTGGTCTGGTCTGGGAGGCTTCGGCCGTGGCTAATTGGCCCTACCGGCAAAGACGTGCCGCCAAGCGATTCAGCGTCCTGCTACGATGCCGTGTAGAAACCGATTAGGGGTATGGGCTTAATATTTGCCATGCCCCTAACAGGTTAGCCCGCTACCAACTTAGACTCCATCTTCTCTAACCATCAGGTGAGATCGCAGTCAAGGGCTAACTTGTAGTGGATAAAAAAGTACTATACCTGTCCGTATATATATGTCACCGTAAGATTGTAAAAACCGTTAGATTATAATCTAAGTCGCAAAATTGTAAACTGTCGGATGATAACAATATAACGGATTATTTTTCGGTAGATTGTAATCTGTTAGGTTTATTAACCCGATAGAACCTAATCAAGAAGTGCCCTTGATTATTTATGTCGAACCCTAACCTGAACTACAAGAAAGAGACAAGAAAACGTAAATACAAAGAATATTTCAAAAATTGACACTCAAAACATTGAACGGTTCACAATCTTTCGACTGTTTACAATCTATCGAAAAAAAAAGCGTTAGATTACAATCTTACGGTGACATATACAAACACATCCTCCCCCTTAAACACCATGACAACGACAGAATCAATTAAAGGCAGTTCAAACCGATTTTTCGACCATAATGGAGTATTATTCGCTACGTTTTTACCTGGCTAGTTAATGAGAGAGCCGTATTTCAGCGACGGCCGATCGATCATTTCCACAAGATTGATATTCCGGCCGAAAGAGAAATTGTCCCTGAATATCATCAAAATATCTTTTATAGACATTAGAAGCTCACATTTTCACTTACCGACCCTTCGTGACTTTGGCTTTGGTTGAACGTCACGATATTTTATGCCTATTTAAAAATCTAATAATATTTTTATTAACAGACAAATACTTTCATAATTGAATACTATAGTACCTACAAATAATACTTAGAAATACGTATTAATAAAATATTTATAATGAATGAACTCACCAAATTGCAGTTTAATATAACATCCCTAAATATGGATTATAATAGTTTTGAAACATGAACGTCAACAATACTGCTTTATGTGATAGTAGTAAGATCTGTGTCCAAGAGTTTTTCTGTAGAATGTTTACATAAATATTAAGAAATATATTTTTAATTTTAGCTGCAATTATACCTACTAACCAGAGTCCAGAGCCTAGAAATATTGTTTGTCGGTTTTTCTTAAAAAATACATTGCCTTGCTCGTTATTGCTCTCAACGTAAACTTTTTGCTAAATAAACTCATACGAGTAGATAAGCATTTAAAAAAAGTTTAACATTTTTAAATATAGCCTTGTTACCTGGCGAGTTAATGAAAAGGTGGTATTTCAATGGCGTTCGATAAATCATACCAACAAGATTGATATGCCGGTCGAAAGGGAAATGTCCCTGATTTGTGAGCAGGCTGACAATGGGTGACGTCACCGCCTCGCGACTCCACTGCTACGAACTACGGGTAGGTGTAGCTATATACAGTGTTGCGTATATAGGTACTCCATTCATTGTTGTTTGTTACTCTATTGTGAGATGAACGTACTTATTTAACACGTGTTTTATCGCCATTTTGGTGCTATTTAAAGGTTTTGTTTCATCAACAACAAACTTTACTGTAATCTAGATGAATAACATGTTGATGCGTCCATACGCCATAATAAATGTTTTTTTATTAAACTAGTATGTAGTATTTTTGGGGGCATATTATGAAAGTCGTGTATAGTCTAAAACTTACACGACACATACTAAATAATTAATTTGACTGGAATAATTTATATATGAGACATTACTATAAAATTTATTAATATTCCGCCTCGTCAAATCCGTGGACGTTTATGATAGGGTTGTCACATATTTACAGATTTTATCTGTATTGGCATCAAAATATTATTTATGAGTAGGATACTAGGTGATACCTGCGACTTCGCCCGCTTGGATTAAGGTGTTTTGATTCCCGCGGGAACTCTTTAATTTTCCGGGATAAAAGTAGCCTTATATCCTTTCTCAATATGCAACCTATCTCTGTACCAAATTTTATTAAAATTGGTTGAAAAGATATCCGTGAAAGCGAAGTAGACAGACCGATAAGCACACTTTCGCAATTATATCATCAGTATGAAATAAAAAAATTATAATGACGATTTACTTAATAAGACAAAGTTTTTAGTGTGATTTTTATATTTGCGACTTGTGAGATATGTCGCACGTACATGTGTATTTATTACAATTGAGAAAAGTTCTAACAAGTGAGATCTACCTACGAATACTAATTTACGAACATAATTTTCATATTTTCAGCATTTACACAAAAATATCAAATATGTACCTACTTATTTACGGAAATAAAACATGCAAAAGGCATGTTAGGTCAACTAGTGATAAATAAACTGATGAGACCAAGCCCTGACAACGGAGAACTTGCTGCGGGTGGGTGCGGATTCGTCGTGGCCCGGAAACGACGGGGAATTCATTTGGGCGTAATAGGTTTCCTGAGCCGTCCGGCCCCGTCCGGGTCGCGGACGCGTCCGGCACGCAACGGAAACGGCGTACGACGGCTTATAAATTGCTGTTGATTTTTATAATTGACGGATTCCTTGTATCATTATCTCATGCCTACATATTCACAGAGAACCGCGGCCCAAGACTGCGGCATGTGGAAGTCAATGCAAGAGACTTATGTCCAGCAGTGGACGTCTATCGCATGACGATGAAGACTACGATAAGATGAAATGAAATGGATATTATTTTTAAACATGTGTGTCGGTTCACAATTAAGCCAGAAATACTGAAGTAAGTTTGAAAAACCTGTACCTATCTCGAGGTTCCAGTTCTCGGCATACAAACATTAGATATTTTATTGAGTACTAGATGATTCCCGCGACTTCGTCCGCGTGGACCCAATTTTTTTCAATTCCCGCGGGAGCTCTTGTATTTTCCGGGATAAAAAGTAGCCTATGTCCTTCCCCGGGATGCAACCTACCCCTGTGCCAAATTTCATTAAAATCGGTTGAACAGATACATTTTTGATTCCCGCGGGAACCTTTGAATTTTCCGGGATAAAAAGTAGCCTATGTCCTTCCCCGGGATACAACCTATCCCTGTACCAAATTTCATCAAAATCGGTTGAAAAGATGGGCCGTGAAAGCGTAGCAGACAGACAGGCAGACAGACAGACAGACAGACAGACAGACAGACAGACAGACAGACAGACAGACAAACAGACAGACAGACAGACAGACAGACAGACAGACAGACAGACAGACAGACAGACAGACAGACAGACAGACAGACAGACAGACAGACAGACAGACAGACTGACTGACATACAGACAGACACACTTTCGCATTTATAATATTAGTATGGATTATACAAACAAAAGATAATTAAAAAAATCGAATAGGTACATAATCAGATAAATACCTATGGTAAATATCTGATTATGATATATTATGATATTTTTTCAAAAACAAAGTTTTTGAATTATCAACTATACTCATCCAAAATAAGGTCGCTCAATTGCTACGTTGCGTCATAGCAAGCATTTATTAATTTTTGTGCTACTTAAGTTGCGTGGCGTTAGGTACCTATTTAAGTTTTAAACAACGTTATGTCTGAAATCCGTCCTCTTGTCTTAACAGCGTTAAGTTACTTCCCTTGTTGTTTTACTTTAGTAAATCCATACTAATATTATAAATGCGAAAGTGTGTCTGTCTGTCTGCTACGCTTTCACGGCTTTTTACCCGACTGCGGAACGCACAGGGTTATTATTACCCGACTGCGGAACGCACAGGGTTATTATGTGTTCATCAGTCTATATATGTAGTTTTGTTCCTTGCAGGACAGCTACAGCCTAAACGCGTGGACCGATTTTGATGATTCTTGCACCAGTTTATGCCGAGTATATCAGTAGAGTATCACTGTGGAAGCCGAATTTGAGAAAAAACAAAATGGCGCCCTCTAGAAGCCATAATGTAACAAATTAAAAAATTAAAGTCGATAGACTATGGCAAGTGGGGTATCGATGAATAGGTCTTGCAAAATCATAGTTAGGTTCCCTTGATCATTTTCCCATTTTATCGATCATTTAGGATTTACGAGGTTTCAAAGGTTCATTTTTAGTGTATTTCTTTGTGTCGCACTACAGACAAAACGGCTGAACCGATTTTGATAAGACTTGCACCACTAGATTTATCTTAATCCTCTGAGTGTCATAACGGAAGCCGAAATTGAGAAAAAACAAAATGGCGGCCTCTAGAAGCCATAATGTAACAAATTAAAAAATAAAAGTCGATAGACTATGGCAAGTGGGGTATCGATGAATAGGTCTTGCAAAATCATAGCTAGGTTTCCTTGACCATTTTCTCATTTTAACGATAATTTAGGATTTACAAGGTTTCAAAGGTCCATTTTTGTGTATTCCTTTGTGTCGCACTACAGACAAAAAATGGCTGAACCGATTTTGATAATACTTGCACCACTAGATTTATCTTAGTCTTCTGAGTGTCACTACGGAGGCCGAATTTGAGAAAAACAAAATGGCGTCCACTAGAAGCCAATTAATAAATAAAAGTCGATAGGCTCTATAGCCTATCAATAGTCGATAGGCTCTATAGCAAATGGGGTATCGTTAGATAGGTCTTTTAAAATCACACCTAGGTTCCTCAAACTATTTTTCCGTTTAAATGATAATTTAGGATTTACGAGGTTTCAAAGGAAATGTTTAAAGTTCCTACTCATATCATCTATGTCTATCAAACTAGGTGGATTATCTCAAAAACCACTCAACCGCTTTTAAAAATTATATTACTTATAGAAAGCTACATTATTAACAAGTAAAATAGGCTATATTTTATTTCCAAAAAAATTAGAGATCCTCACAAAAATTGCAATAATGTGAGTTAAGTCGGAAAAACCCATCTCATCTGAGAGCTTACGTGGCGTGCGCTGCCTAAATCGTTAAAGTTACACGACAACAATGTATGGTGGAAACATTCCTCTCAAAAAGTTCTAAAAAAAAGTCCGCGATAGCATATAACTATATTTTAAGGTTGACTCACAATAACAATTTTTGTGATTTTCAAATTTGGTCACTGCTTTACTTGCGAAGGTGTTTTACTAACATAGTTTTAATCGTTAATTCCTTATCAAAATAAATATCTTACTCATCTCAAGTATTTAATTTAGACAAAAATTGGCCTTTACACCATTCAATTTAGATGAATATCTTATGAGATATCATAGAAATACAGTGAAAATGACGCGGCCCACAGCGGATAGCTAAAGGGTGAAGGGCGAAGGGTGGAGGGTAGGTGGTGCGTACACTCACAATATAATAAATATTACAGTAGTATAGTACCATATCATTGTTTAACTAAGCTTAATGTGACGAAATAACAAGTCTCAAAAAACTTGATGATTTTTACTCCTTCAATCGATCAATCAATAAATTCATCAATCCCACATGCAGCGCATATTCGACTAACATAACTTCCGACTAACATTCCGAGTCCACTTAGCTATGTCACCGTAAGATCGTAAAAACCGTTTGATTATAATATGCCTCGCAAGATTGTGAACTATCGCAAGATTGTGAACTGAACATACTGATTACAATTTAACGCATTATTTTTCGGTAGATTATAATCCATCGAAGTAAAACCGTCAAATTGTGAAATACCGTGCGACGGAACGCACCTAGCGCGCTGATTGGTTGAACGGCATATGCCATGCGTCGCCATATTTGTTTGATAATTCATTTGTTGTCGAATGTAAACAAACAGTGTTTTGGTGATTGTAATTGATTTCGTGTTGAAAATAACTCACAGCTTTAGAATTCGTTACATAAAATTGTTGTGGAAGTAAAATGACTATGATTAACCAAAGAAGTGCAGTTTGAATGATAGATAAGTTAGTATTCGTCACTGAACATAGCCTTAAATTACAGAAATTTTGCGTGTTTTAATATTTTTTATGCGCGTGAACCTATGTGATCTCATTTGATAACATTTACAATGTCGGATATTGAGCCTATCTATCAACACCGACCAATCAGGGACGGCCTTCGGACAGCTGACAATTTAACGCGCGTCAGATTGTGATTTAACAGTTTCACTTCGATGGATTATAATCTACCGAAAAATAATGCGTTAAATTGTAAGCCGTATGTTTGGTTCACAATCTTTCGACAGTTCACAATCTTGCGAGATATATTATAATCAAACGGTTATTACGATCTTACGGTGACAGCTACAAACTAAATACTAAATAAATAAATACGTCCACTACGTACTAAATACGTACAATTTGTGTTTTTGAAAATACTTAAAAATACCTATTTTATTGCATTGTCTACGGGCATTTTCGTAAGTGGCCGACGTTCATTGCCTAGGTCTCGTGACGTCGATGCGATAGGACTCTCGAAAATTAATAAGCACATTTTTAGGAAAAATAGCAGATTTACGAACTTTACCAAATTAATATTAGCATTATAACATACTAGCTGATGCCCGCGACTTCGTCCGCGTGGTTTAAGTTTTTTGTTATTCCCGCGGGAACTCCTTAATTTTCCGGGATAAAAAGTAGCCTATGTCACTCTCCAGGTCCTCAACTATACCCATGCCAAAAATCACGTCAATCCGTTGCTCCGTTGCGGCGTGATTGAAGGACAAACCAACAAACCAACAAACCAACAAACAAAGTGACTTTCGCATTTATAATATTAGTATGATATGATGCAAATTTGATGATGGTTATGGTGATCACCGCTCGTCATTACGAATAAATTAATCCGATGCTTATTAGTAATAAGCATCGGATTAATTTATTACTACTTCTCATACAAAATACTTATTAGTACCTTTGTTGCTACCACAGAATAGGTAATAGGTGCTACTTCGGGCGATAAAACGTTGCCTGTTTCCGATAAATACTTGACAAAAAAGTTTGAAATAAAAAAGTAATTTATAAAAAACAAAAAACCCGACTGCTTGGATAGCAAAAAGTATAAAACAAGACATGAATTGAAGTATTTCATTATTATCAATTTAAATCGTATAATATTAATAAAATGTATCAAGGCGCAGTCGCACGTCCTAAAGCTAAACTTAACGTGTTTTTTATAAATTACTTTTTTCACTGGTACAGAGATAGGTTTTATCCCGGGGAATGACATAGGCTACTTTTTATCCCGGAAAATTGAAGAGTTAATAAGAGAATACAAAAAACACCAACCCACGCGAACGAAGTCGCGGGCATCATCTAGTTACATATAAGAAACATTTAGTAGAAATCCCGTCAAGACTGAATCCCTGCCCCCTGTAATCGGCATTTGACAGAAAATTCATTCTTCATATAACTCTTAATTTCCTTCGAAGTTCGCAGACGAGAGGTTTCATTAAAACTTGTGTGACGTGTCATTAAGTCCCTCGCTTTAATTATTAATATTCAAATCATAATTCGGAGCTAGCGGAGTGAAAAAGCAAAGACGTGTTCACTTATGAATAAATTACAAGTTTTTTGGTGTAGATGTGTCTTTATATTTGTTGAAAACGTAAAGAGATGTTACACGAATCTTTACTATTTATACACCACTAGCTGATTCCCGCGACTTCGTCCGCGTGGTTTAAGTTTTTTTGATTCCCGTGGAAACTCCTTAATTTTCCGGGATAAAAAGTAGCCTATGTCACTCTCCAGGTCTTCAACTATACCCAATACCCGTGCCAAAAATCACGACGATCCGTTGCTCCTTTGCGGCGTGATTGAAGGACAAACCAACACACCAACAAACAAACACACTTTCGCATTTATAATATTAGTATGACACACATAGGTACATTCAATACTCAACTAATTAACTATGTGTAAGAAATATATAATAGATCGATAAAAGAAGCATTATTATGCAGTTCAAAAGTTGCTAACCTACTAAAAAGGAAATCTTATACTTACAGCAAACTTCGAGGGAAATAAGCTGAAAACTAAAGCTGATTCCCGCGGGAACTTTTTAATTTTCCGGAATAATAGTAGCCTATGTCCTTCCCCGGGATGCACCTATCCATCAACCAAACTTGTTTCATCTAAATCGGTTGCACATATGGACCATAAAAGCGCAACAGACAGACACACTTACGCATTTACAATAAATATTAGTATGGATCAAAAATAATATCCAAAGTTAGTCTGCACGTAGTGATGTGCCGGATATCCGTATCCGTATCCGTATCCGCGGGTAAAGAAAGATCCGTATCCGTTATATTTTTGACGGATCTTTTTACGGATCTTGTACCATATTAATTTTCAATACAAAGATGAAATTTTATGTATAGACTAGCGGACGCCCGCGACTTCGTTCGCGTGGCATACGTTTTATAACTCCCACCGGCATTCCTTAATTTTCCGGGATAAAAAGAACCTGTGCACAAAAAACATCCGTTGCTCTGTTGCAGCATGATTGAAGGACTATTTAACGTCCTTTGGGAAAGAATTTTCAATAACTGTGAATTACCTATGTATTTCATAATTTAAACCCGTTGCCCAAACGTCAAGTTTCATGGCTATAACTTGAAAAACGGCGGCCTTTTACACCAACTTAAAACCCCTATTTTACCCGTTTGGGGGTGGAATTTTTAAAAACTGTGACACACGTTGTTCTTTATTTTTTACCTATAGCCAAAATACCAAGTTTCGTTGGTATAACTTGTAAAATACCTTGAGAAATGAAGGCCTTTGATACCAACTTTCATCCGCCATTTCACCCCTTTGGGGGTTGAATTTTCAAAAACTGTGAAATATGTATTTCTTAATTTTCAACTCGCAGCTCTTATACTAAGTTTCATGACTATAGCTTGAGAAATGAAGGACTTTCATGCAAACTTTAAACCCCTATTTTACCCCTTTGGGGGTGGAATTTTGAAAAATTGTGAAACACGTATTTCTTTATTTTTAACCAGTAGCTCACGTACCAAGTTTCTTGGCTATAACTTCAGAAATGAACGACTTTCATACAAATTTCTAACCCCTATTTTACCCCTTTAGAGGTGAAATTTTGAAAAACTGTGACACATGTACTTCTTTATTTTTTACCGAAAGCCAAAATACAAAGTAACGTTGAAATAACTTGTAAAATATCTTGAGAAATTAAGGCCTTTTATACCAACTTTCATCCCCTTTTTCACCCCTTTGGGGTTCGAATTTTCAAAAACTGTGAAACATGTGTTTCTTCATTTTCAACCCGCAGCTCATATACCAAGTTTCATGGCCATAACTTAAGAAATGAAGAACTTTCATACAAACTTTCAACCCCTATTTACCCCTTTGGGGGTAGAATTTTGAAAAACTGTGAAACCCATACTTCTTTTTTTTTAACCGATAGCTCACATACCAAGTTTCTTGGCTATAACTTGAGAAATGAAGGACTTTCATACAAACTACCAACCCCTATTTTACCACTTTAGGGGTGGAATTTTGAAAAACTGTGATACACGTAATTGTTTATTTTTTACCTTTAGCCAAAATTTCAAGTTTCGTTGATATAACTTGTAAAATACCTTGAGAAATGAAGGCCTTTGATACCAACTTTCATCCGCCATTTCACCCCTTTGGGGGTTGAATTTTCAAAAACTGTGAAATATGTATTTCTTAATTTTCAACTCGCAGCTCATATACTAAGTTTCATGGCTATATCTTGAGAAATGAAGGACTTTCATACAAACTGTAAACCCCTATTTTACCCCTTTGGAGGTGGAATTTTGAAAAATTGTGAAACACGTATTTTTTTATTTTTAACCAGTAGCTAACGTACCAAGTTTCTTGGCTATAACTTGAGAAATGAAGGACTTTCATACAAATTTCCAACCCCTATTTTACCCCTTTAGAGGTGAAATTTTGAAAAACTGTGACACATGTAGATACTTCTTTATTTTTTACCGAAAGCCAAAATACAAAGTAACGTTGAAATAACTTGTAAAATATCTTGAGAAATTAAGGCCTTTTATACCAAATTTCATCCCCTATTTCACCCCTTTGGGGTTCGAATTTTCAAAAACTGTGAAACATATGTTTCTTCATTTTCAACCCGCAGCTCATATACCAAGTTTCATGGCCATAACTTGAGAAATGAAGAACTTTCATACAAACTTTCAACCCCTATTTTACCACTTAGGTGGTAGAATTTTGAAAAACTGTGAAATACGTACTTCTTTATTTTTAACCGATAGCTCACATACCAAGTTTCTTGGCTATAACTTGAGAAATGAAGGACTTTCATACAAACTACCAACCCCTAATTTACCACTTTAGGGGTTGAATTCTGAAAAACTGTGACACACATAATTCTTTATTTTTTACCGTTAGCCTAAATACCAAGTTTCGTTGATATAACTTGTAAAATATCTCGAGAAATGAAGGCCTTTCATACCAACTTTCATCCCCTATTTCACCCCTTTGGGGGTTGAATTTTCAAAAACTGTGAAACATATGTTTCTTCATTTTCAACCCGCAGCTCATATACCAAGTTTCATGGCCATAACTTGAGAAATGAAGAACTTTCATACAAACTTTCAACCCCTATTTTACCCCTTAGGGGGTAGAATTTTGAAAAACTGTGAAATACGTACTTTTTTATTTTTAACCGATAGCTCACATACCAAGTTTCTTGGCTATAACTTGAGAAATGAAGGACTTTCATACAAACTTTCAACCCCTATTTTACCACTTCAGGGGTTGAATTCTGAAAAACTGTGACACACGTAAGTCTTCATTTTTTACTTTTAGCCAAAATATCAAGTTTTGTTGATATAACTTGTAAAATATCTCGAGAAATGAAGGCCTTTGATACCAACTTTCATCCCCTATTTCACCCCTTTGGGGGTTGAATTTTCAAAAACTGTGAAATACGTATTTCTTAGTTTTCAACTCGCAGCTCATATACCAAGTTTCATGGCTATAACTTTCATAAAAATTTCAACCCCTATTTTAGCACTTTAGGGGTTGAATTTTGAAAAACTGTGACACACGTTATTCGTTATTTTTTACCGTTAGCAAAAATACCAAGTTTCGTTGATATAACTTGTAAAATATCTCGAGAAATGAAGGCCTTTCATACCAACTTTCATCCCCTATTTCACCCCTTTGGGGGTTGAATTTTCAAAAACTGTGAAATATGTATTTCTTATATTTCAACTCGCAGCTCATATACCAAGTTTCATGGCTATAGCTTTCATAAAAATTTTCAACCCCTATTTTACCACTTTAGGGGTTGAATTTTGAAAAACTGTGACACACGTAATTCTTTATTTTTTACCGTTAGCCAAAATACCAAGTTTCGTTTATATAACTCGAGAATATCTTGAGAAATGACGGACTTTCATGCAAACTCTCATCCCCTATTTCACCCCTTCGGGGGTAGAATTTTTAAAAACTATGAAATACCTATTTCTTTATTTTCAACCAGTAGCTCGTATACCAAGTTTTATAAATATAACTTGAGAAATGACCGACTTTCATACAAACTTTCACCCCCTATTTCACCCCCTTAGGGGTCGAATTTTGAAAAATCCTTTCTTAATGAGCGCCTACGTCACAAAAGGAACCTACTGTCAAAATTTCAAGTTTCTAACCCCAGCGGTTTAGGCTGTGCGTTTATCCCTTAACGATTTTATATATATATTAGATAGATGATTAGGTAGCAATGAGAAACTATAATATTCCATTCAGATTATTTTTTTATTTCTTAAAAATCAAATATTTGGCACCTTTATATTGCAGACATTTATCGTAGTGAGTTTCAAGGTCACGCGCACCGACACAGATTGAGTAAAAAGTTAAAATCTGTATCTGTATCCGTCTCCGCGTATCTTGACACCAAATATCCGTATCCGGATCTGTATCCGCGGATATACATTTTTAACGATCCGGCACATCACTAGTCTGCAGTAAAGCGGTTTTCAGACGTCCCACGTTCACCACATTAACTTTTCAACAAACTAACAACCACCCGTGTTTGTATCTACACACCGCACCCTCCGAAGTCTAATCCATGCGTTCACTCTGTATTAACTTCGCAAAACAAAAACCAACAACTCGTGAACCGACATAAAAACAAAATACTAACGCGATTTGCGTTCAAGAGAGCGCAAAATAAAATAACACGGCGTAGGCGCGGGCTTCTCGCCCCAGGCTATGGGCTTGTAATTTTTCTAGATATTTCATATTTTGCCGTAGACACCCGCTGGCGGTTGCTACGACGACGTAGCCGCGTAGCGCTACGAAGTCTTGGGGAAATTACGGGGAGAGACCGTACATACAACATACTAATATTACAGATGCGAAAGTGTTTTTGTTTGTTGTTTTATTGGTTTGTTGGTTTGTCTTTCAATCACGCCACAATGGAGCACCGCATCGGCGTGATTTTTGGCATGGTTATAGTTCAGGACCTGGAGAGTGGCATTGCTAGTTAAATAACTTATAAGAATGAAAAGTCTTAAATAATCTAATCGACTACGTAAAATCTATCTACTACTACGTTAAAGCTATCTAGATACTATACAAATAATATACAATACACGTACGAGTATACGCCTGCGAGTTTAGATATATAGTTACATATAAAAGGAGTATTAATAAGTTCGTTATTATGTTTTAGCGTATCAGTATTCATCAACTTTGATTTAGTTATTTGTCATTGTATGAATATTACTCTTTTGATTTTTAGAAAGTCCTTCTTCTTATGACCTTTCGTAATTTAGTTCTTTCATAGTCGTCGACATCGTTTCAACCAATAGACGTCCACCGCTGGACATAGGTCTCCTGAAACACGGTCTTGTGCAACTTGCTTCCGGCGATTTCCAGTTGCTCCCAGCTTGAATTCTTCCGCAACCCCCAGTTTTTTTAAAGTTCTTTACTCATATGTAATTTGTTTGTTCGCAATTCAAAATAGCACTACAAATATATATTTGTAAAACAGTCACTGATACAAGCATGTAAAGTGTAAACCTGAACACCGCGAGCGCCGAAGGGCGTACGTAATGGGACATATGTAACGCTATGTACCTAGTCACTCTCTCAACACACCGCGCCGCGCCAACTCAACACACTCGACAGCTTGTTGAGATACTGACTAAATATTTTCACTTCCCTGTTGATAATTTATGTGAGAAAACAGTAGTATATGTACGTTACCTATGCTAATAATTTGGCCCTGATTCTCTTTCACAAACTGCGTTTTGAAACAGGCAACAGTAAACTATTAAGTACTTAGTAGTATTTTAACTCCCTGGCAAATGGTATGACTCTTATTTTAGAGCATTCATTTTAGATGAATCGAATTGGCACAAACCAATTGGCTAATGATCTCCCAAAACAAAAGTCGTAATATCCACGTCACCTGTTAGTTATAATATGTCGAATTACCATTTTAAACTATCGATTAAAGTAAAAAAGTGCTTTAATCTTTGATAACGTCACATTTCAGTATTTCATACAAAATCCCATACCAAGCACGTGTTTTGACGTTTGAAAAAAAGTTACTCATTTAGCAAGAAAAGAATACAATTATTTTGCTATAATCCGCCAACAGAAAAAAAAATTCTGTATGGTCAAGCATGCAGTTACAAGCGAAGCACCGTTTACCTTCCCAACCAAGCAAGAAAGCTAAGTTCCCAAGCAAGCAATGCCACCACCACTCACATGCACCACCACACAAGACTTTTATACTATTCTCGTATTCTTCTCTTGCTATATCATGAACTTCCGCAAAGTAACGCCTGATTCTATCCAGTTACTCATTTGACTAGATGCCAAATACTAATCACAAAAAGCCTAGTATTCAAATACCCACTTTAAAAAAAATACTCTTTATGATTGAATTTATGATACGCATAAAATCGACTTGATGAACCAACGTTACCTACCTATTGTTGTCTCAAAAGTTTATGACACTGATTGAAACCATGTTCATTTGGGAATGTATCCCTACTATATTCCACTTCTTACCTTAATAAGTCCCAACTATTTATTAAAAAATAAGAAAATGAATAATTTTCGTCGAATAACTTGGTTGCACTAATTGCCTACCAAACTTTTCTTTAACTAGCAGCAATTTCCATAATTTTTCCGGGTTTACTTACATAACTGGTGCAATATCAGGCTGGCACATAGCTATGTAAGGCTGTACCCTCAGTCGACTTGGCTGTAATTAATTAACGAGCTTAGTTTAAAAGCAGGGCCGTAAGACTTGGCTCGGGAGGGATCCCCCCCAGCCGGGGAGCCGCGAAGAAATTCGGGGGAAAGTTTATCATATTTAGGCGCAAAATGGCGAATCCAGCGCTCGGATGCCACGAGATTAATATCTCGGTTTAACTCGCTGCGATGAATTTTGTGAATAATGCCGACATAACTTCGCAATTTTATTCGTGGATGTGTTGTCGCTGTTTGATTGTTGTGTTTTGTTTTGGTGTTAACGGGCTTTTATTGCAGGCGCCTTAAGGTTTATGGAAATGTATAATTTAAAGCACCCGGTAGTTGTATGAACAAGAATAGGTAGCTAGGTATAATTAACAATAACAATATATCTAATTTTTGTAGTTCGGTAAATTTAATTTCATGGAAATGCACAGTGTAGGTATATAGGTATTCCTAGAAAGTATCTTCTTAGACTGTGTTATAGTTCGTATTATGTTCTCTTACTAGCCCATACCTTTACTTAAAACAGTTCCTGTCAAAAAGACAAATCTTGGACGTCTGTTACACTTTCACCGCTACATACCTAAAATAATATTATTATGTCTTACTAAGACATAATAATAGGTTCCATAGGTTACATAGTTAAAGGTACATGTTACATCTTATACGGATGAAAATACGGGCACCTATCTCTAGATACATAAGCATAGGCATTTATACGCACGCTGTCTACCAGGGCTCTCTACTAAATCCTAAAATTAATAACAATCCCATAGTAATAGAAGGAATCGCGGGTCAAGCAATACTGGCGACACTTTCTCAACTCCATAATTAATTGCTACTAAATTCGCCCCAATTTGAATCCGGTTACCAAGTCCACGAAGAAACTTACGACGTACATAAGACTTAAGGGCAGGACCGGCCGGAAGGAGGGTAAAATGGCGGAGGGCGCGACCCTCCTAGGGGGGGAGGGGGGGAGGAAGGACGTGAGATTTACTCTAAGTAATTGCAGTAATAAACACGCAAATATATCACGGCAGGGTAATGAGAGGAAGCTGCGAAAATTGCCGACGCAAATTGCGTGTATGAGATAAGCAATTTTTGACGCTTTTGAGATTTTCCGTTGGCTTTCTTTTTGCTGTGTGTATTACCTTGTTGCTGTTATTTACGTTGGCCGATGCGTTCATTCTAGAGAACGGATTTTCCGCATATTGTGACCATATGATTAATTCTACTTAGTAAAATTTTCCTAAAAACAAATTTCAACTAATTAAAATAATTTCAAGATTTTAAAATGTTCATCATTATTTACAAGTGTATTATAAAAGCTGATCATATTTTATAATTTTTTTCACAACATCGTCGTCATCTCAACCAATAGATGTCCACTGCTGGACGAAGGTCTCCTGCATGGATCTCTACAAAACACGGTCTTGTGACGCTTGCTTCCAGCGGCTCCCAGCTACTCGCTTGAGATCGTCCGTCCACCTAGTGGGAGGTGGTCCAATGCTGCGCTTTCCGGTGCTAGGCCGCCATTCAAGCACCTTGGGAGTTGGGACCCCAACGCCTACCGGTTCTACGAACAATTTTCCGCGCCCATTGCCAATTGAGCTTAATGACTCATCGAGCTATGTCGGTTACTCTCGTTCTCCTACGAATCTCCTCATTTCACATCATCAGACGAAATTTATTTTTTTGAAACGCGTTGGTTTCTCAACTGTCAGAATAGTTTTAGTAAAATTAAAATAACATTAGCTACTCTACGAGCCCTCGCCCACGGCGACTTTTAGTAGCGATGCTGTCGCGCGTTTACTAAACGCACGCCAGCATCACTACTAACGCGTGTTAGTCGCATTTGCAACGCGCTACTGCATCGCGACTGTATCGATGCAAACGCGCAACCGTGTCGGACGACATCGGGGGAAGAACTGAGGGAGGGTGGCGCGTGGATGGAGAACCGAGCATCAGTGCAACACAGACAGGTCGAGAGTGCTGTTGTCCGTCATAAGCGTAAAATGGAGTCATTCGACACTGAAACATTTATTATGGCAATTCAGAACCGTCCTGTAATATGGGACTCACGTCTTCCTGAGTATTCGAATAAAATTGCAAAGAGAAAGGCATGGGAAGAGATAAATGAAATATTTGATTCAGAATTTGGAGAAAAAACAAATAAAGAAAAGAATGCTTGTGGTAAGTTATTTAATTTCATTAAATGAAAATATTAATATATATTAATATTAATAAAAAAAGTATTTCAGGTGACAGTATTTCAAATTTTTGAATCTTGCCACGGTACAGAACCTACACCGGTGAAATAGTCTGTATATATGTTTCGGATTTCAGTACCACTTAGTTCTGATCTTCGTCTTCCAATTGAAAGTAAATTATCACTGGCAGGTAGATCTTGGAATCCGACTATACTCAAAGTGTGATCAAACTTGTACCCATCTCGCTTACGTATAAAATTGTGCAATACGCAACACGCTTTAACAATATTCGTAGCAAAATCTACATTTACGTTTATAGGCCGGTTGAAAATTTTAAATTTGTTACTCAATATACCAAACGTACATTCAATATAACGCCTTGCGCGCGTCAAGCGGTAATTGTATATTCTCTTATTTCGTGGCAAATGTTTACCAGCGTATGGTCTTTGCAAGTGTTGTGATAAAGCAAATCCTTCATCGCCAATAAACGAAAACGGTATAGGTATTCCATTGTTACATATAGGTCTTGGTTGAGGTATATTATAATTTCCTTGTCGTAACTTTTTTACCCACTCGCTGTTGTCATGTATTGTTGAATCTGAGCTCTTTCCATAGCATCCGACATCTATATCTATGAAATTGTAATTAGCGTCACATATTGCTAGCAACACGATGGAAAAAAAATGTTTATAATTATAATATTCTGAGCCGGTATGACATGGTTTTATAATTCTTATATGTTTTCCATCTATTGCTCCAATTAAGTTAGGAAAATTAGCATGTTTCATAAATCCTTCAGCGGTTTCTAGATGTAATTCTTCTGTTGGCTCTGGCATGGAGATGTCTTTTACTTTTTTCCATATTACTTCCACTGTTTCCTTCACAATCGTACGTGCAGTAGTATGTCCACATTTAAAATCCAAATGAAGATCTGTGAAATTACATCCAGTTGCTAAGTATCTGTAAAAAAAGGAAAAAAGAAAATGAATTAATAAAAATACATACTCGTACTTACAAATATATTAATCACGCCTGTAATTCTTGTCGAGGTAGGCAATTTGAGGGTGATATTCATTTTGACTCTCCGAGTCAAGATGATCCGAGCTAAATACGGAGTGCCAAGGCCGTGGTTCTAGCTCCACTTGCATTAATTTTTTAATTGCATAAAAATAATAAACTTGTATATCTTTTTTCAGCTATTGAACTTCAGAAAAAATGGAAAAGTTTAAAAGATTGCTTTAACAGAGAACGGGTAAAGGAAAAAAATTGTTCCAGTGGGTCCGGGGCTAAACCTAGAAAGCAATATGTTTATTATAAATTATTGTCATTTTTACAACCTTTGACCGAAATCAGACCGCCAAGTCGACCTACAGTTACTGATGAAAACGACTCCGAAGACTGTTTGGAATCTTTTGTTATTCCAAAACCAAAGAAGCTTAAAACAAGTGATGGCGTTGATGATGCACAAAACAAATTATACGAAATTCTAACTGAGAAATTAAACAAAGTCACGCCCACCATTCAACATCCAGATCAACATTTTTTACTTTCGCTTTTTCCACATTTTAATTCCATAAAGGAAGAATATAAACTTGATGCGAAAGCTGAAATGATAAATTTGCTTCGCAAATATAACAATATGGCACAAACGTCTGCATACACCAGTCACTATGGATATCAGTCTGGGTACCAAAGCTGCGACACAACTCCTGCTCGTACAAGCAATGAAAGTAGCGTGTCGCAACTAATAAATAGCTACCATTCGGCGCCAACGCCTGCTGGTGCCAATGTCAATACTGCAGGTAGTTCATTGCAACATAATGATAATAATGAATATAATTACAGTAATGATGATTCTACACAAGATTCTATTATCACAAACCTATATTCGCCGTAAAGTAAAAAGTCAGAAATTTATGATTAATATTGAATTATTAATAATTATTTTTTTAAGTTGTGATTAAAAATGTGCAAAAACTATTAAAAGATAATTAACATAAAATTTGGTTTTTCTTACCTTAAAGTTATTGTTAGTCGTTCTTCAGCTGATATACATTGTCTCATCACTGTATTTCTGCGTGTCAACTCTGGTTTTACAATTGAAAGCAATTCACAAAACGTCGAATATGACATTCTATAACAACTTCTGAATTTGAGATCATAGGATTTTAGTATTTTAAACGTTGTTACATGATGTCCACAAAGTAATCTCTCTTTATTAAATGGGTGCATCCAATATTGACGCTGCTTTCGTTGCCTACGCTTCGGCTGCTTACGTAAAAGCAGCACCAAAGATAACGTGACTAATGTTGCCTCAACGGAGTCCATCTTGCAACTGTAGCGATCGCAGGTATTTTTGTGCTGTTACTGAATCGCGTTTGCATCGCGACTGAATCTGAGACCGTGAGCGAGGGCACACAGCTAGCGACCGCTTTGCGACTATATCGATGCGGACGCGCGACAGCATCGCTACTGTATCGCTACAAAAAGTCGCCGTGGGCGAGGGCTCTACGCGAAGTTGATTTCTGTAGCATCAGTGCAGTGGGTTTTTGCATTAATGCAAAAGGTTAAGCTCTGTGATCTCAAACTATACCACGATGATTAGTTAAAAAATCAACTTAATATATGTCAACCAAGGACATCAAAATTTTCGTAATTAAAAATTTTGTTAAAAATATCTGATTTACGTACCTACCTACCGATAAATTTCACATTCTTTGTTTGGAGCGATTCAATTACCAAATAGTTTCATCACGATATTGCATATTAAAACCAGAATGCTTTCAGTTAAATTAATCTAACTGTGAACAAAAACAATCCTTTTATAGTCTCAATTTCCAGTATCGAAATATTTTCGGATCAGTTCAATTTCAACGAGTACATCAGCCCTCTCGAAAACTGAAGACTATAATGAATAAAAATAAAGGTGAAAATACACGACGGACATAAACATCTTTGGGGGATAATTTTTTTGCGCGCGCGCATTATTATTATGGAGCCGGACAGGCTGCCGCATGACAAGACGCGTTTCTTCTAAGAAGCGGGCATTTCGTGAGGACGTTTTGACGTTCCCTGTCCGTAGTGTGTTTTCGTACTAAGACTTCAGCGCGACATACGCACTCACGCGATTTTTCACCGAACTGTTCGAGGATTTACCAACAGGGGTGTACAAGACGACTATCCCTGTCAAATGTAGAAGATAAGGTTTCCCTTGCGAGTTTTTGGTCTAATTCGGTCGAATCTTCACACACATTTCCAAGTGTTTCTGATTGCCTCAGATTTGTTTTGTGATACGTTTTAGAATATTTTTATCAGACATCGATCGTTTGTATATTAGATCGCTACGTAGGAAAAGATGGTAAGATTTTTATTGGATCCAGTGATATACCTATGTCTAGAGTATCGAAATGGGGTGTTGGGAAACAGCTCTAACCAGGAGGCCATAACTATAGCGATATTATCATATTTGGCAACAAAACAGGCCGCGACTTAGAAGCGATACCGCATTAATTATTCGACCGAGACAAGAAAGGGGCTGCCCCATTTTCAATATTTATGTGATGTCGATGACTACGCGAAAATAACGGGCGTCGACTCCTTTTTAAAACTTGAAGAAAGGGCCTAGAAAGGCCGTCGGAAAACGGGGCTTTCTTAATGCACAAACAGTACTCGCCCGCCTCACCTGCCCACCTTGATTTATTGAGCGGCTTTGTTCAGACCTCGTTACAAGCTTGTTGTTGCGTTTTTAATTTATTTCCTCGGCGTATTTTGCACGTTATAATAATATTTAGTTAAGTAATAACGTTGCGGTAAATTGTTCTTGACGAAGCTGGTGCTTTCTTTGGGGTACTTCGTTATTAGCTGTACCGGTATAAGAGTTTAAAAAATAAACGTTTGCTTTTTGACAATGGCTGACTTCACTGACACATTAATCATTCGTATACTTGACAATGTCCTCGACTTTATCGGCGTGGGCTTATACTTTTGGAAAACTCTTGATTCTTCTGAACAGAAAGTACCTTAAGTCCCTCTCCGGCATACTAGCTATCTCTGTACTATAATATCGTCAGTAATAATAGGTAATATACTGATAGGTCGTTAAAAAGGTAACAGACAAACAGACTGACATACTTTAACATTCATACTATCATTATAATAGGATTTTTAGCGATTTCCATTAATTCCTTCAAACCTTCAATTATAGGATTCAGATTTGTTCTCCTTTTTTAAATCAGAAAAAAAGAAGAGGATGGTCAAAGGCAGTATATTATTTCACTCTGCTTATACTCGTACCATAGATATAGGTATATTAAGCAGACGTATAATGCGAAGTGAATGATGAAGCGATGATTGAAGGTGCTAAACAAATTGAATACACGTCAAATTTTCCGAAATTCGTATTCCATACGACACGTTCATGCGGTAGAAAGCGTCAAAGCCACAGTCCAAGAATGATTGCGAACTGCAGTCACCACAATCGGCAGCAGTCCGATTGTCGCCACACTCATTGCTGATTCAACGGTGAATGGCGAATTTGCGCCTGTGTATTCTGGACCAATCCCTCAATGATTGCACCTTGGACGTGGTTAGACTTATCTCCCGCCTTGTATTCGACAACGCCCGTAGTTTGGTGTAGCGAATTACCGAAATTGCAATGTTTTATTTATGAACAGGTGTAACATTTTAGAAGCTTACTTTGACAACTTCATAAAAATTATGACAGAAAAGTTCATTAAAATACGAGTACCTATCTATTACCTTATCTTAATTGTGTGCTGCAAAATATAAGTTGCAAATAATTTAGGTTTAACATTGTTTTGACATCTCTTTCATCTATATATATAAAATTCAAAGTCCTGACTGACTGACTGACTGACTGACTTATATATCAACGCACAGCCTAAACCGCTAGGGTTAGAGACTTGAAATTTTGACAGTAGCTTCCTTTTGTAACGTAGGCGCTCACTAAGGAAGGATTTTTCAAAATTCCACCCCTAAAGGGGTGAAATAGGGGTTGAAAGTTTGTATGAAAGTCCGTCATTTCTCAAGTTATATCCATGAAACTTAGTATATGAGTTATCGGTAAAAAATAAAGAAATACGTGTTTCACAGTTTTTGAAAATTCTACCCCCGAAGGGGTGAAATAGGGGATGAAAGTTTACATGAAAGTCCTTCATTTCTCAAGATATTCCTCAAGTTGTATCAACGAAACTTGGTATTTTGGCTTTAGGTAATAAATAAAGAAGTACATGTAGCATAGTTTTACAAAATTCCACCCCTAAAGAGGTAAAATAGGGATTAAAAGTTTGTATGAAAGTCCTTGATTTCTCAAGTTATAGTGATGAAACTTAGCATTTGGGCTTTCAGTTAGATATGCAGACGTACGTGTTTCACCATTTTTGAAAATTCGACCCCCAAAGGGGTGAAATAGGGGTGAATGTCCTTCATTTATCAACATATTTTTCAAGTTATAACAACGAAACTTGGTATTTTGGCTTTCGGTATAATATAAAGAAGTAAGTGTGTAACAGTTTTTCAAAATTCTACCCCCAAACGGGTAAAATGGGGGTTGTAAGTTGGTGTAAAAGGCCGGCGTTTTTCAAGTTAAATAGCCGTGAAACTTGATATTTGGGCTACCGGTTTAAATTATGAAATACATAATTCACACTTTTTATAAATTCTATCCCAAAGGACGTTAAATAGTCCTTCAATCACGCCGCAACAGAGCAACGGATCGACGGGTTTTTTTTCATGGGATAAAAAGATTATCCCGGAAAATTAAGGAATGCCTATGGGAATTAAAAAACTTATGCCACGCGAACGAAGTCGCGGGCGTCCGCTAGTTAATTAATATAAAATCAATGTAAAATATTGTTGTAATTTTGCCATTCTTTTTATAGGAGGGAAAGTCACTGCAGCCTAAACCACACGGTATCCTAAAAATTAGGCTGCAGAGACCGACCATACAATGTATCAGTAGACCTAAGACTTACTTTTGTAAATTATGAAACCAATAAATAATTATTCATTTTCATTATATTTCGCGAGCAATCACTACATTGTGTTTCAACACCTTGTTGATCTTTCCCCTGCAATTTAAACGTGTGCTAGGACCATTGATGTATTCTTATTAATGTGTCTTCATTGGCTAGGACTTAGAAATAGGTAGGGTTTGAACCTCGGTCAAACAATTTTAGCCAATAGGCAGGATTGAGGTAAACCTTTAACTGAGCAGTTTACATTACCTGCAATTTAGTTTACATCCAAGGAGGCGCAAGCAAAAAAGCAGCTTAGCATGGGCGCTATCAAACAATCGTAGCACGTCTACCAAATGCTCTGCTAGATATACAGCAAATACCTTGCAAATGTTCCCGCGGTAAGTGTTGACCCAATAACTAATAGAAACATTTGCATTGATTAAGCAAACATATATCTCCGACAAAAAAAACTCATACTAATATTATAAATAAGTCTCTCAGCTACGCTGTCACGGCTCACCTGTTCAACTAATGTTTATGAAATTTGCAACAGGGATAGGTTGTATCCTGGGGAAGGACATTGGCTACTTTCTATCCCGGAAAATTAAAGAGTTCCCGCGTCATCATCTAGTCTACTATAAAACTGAATTGTTTTAATTTGTAAAACAAAAAAGATATTTACTAATTCAAACAATCTCCGATCTCTATCAGACATTTTCCAACGCGTCGGTCCAAGAAGTCTGGTTGCAACCGGAAGTGCATTTGCATAGACGGACGCGCCGAGCATCTGAAAGCCGCAGATATTTGTATGAGCCAATCATTGCCCGCGTTTGGTGCGCTCCACTGAACTATCTCGATTTACCTATAACATTTAGTTACAGCGTGTGAAGATGAAAGAAAAAACCGGCCAAGTGCGAGTCGGACATGAACGGTTCAATATTCTTTTTAAATATACTTTCGTAACCGGTAAAACAAGAAATGCGATCAAAAAATTACGATTCTTGTATTTTATTTGTTCTTAAGGCGGCAATAGAAATACATACCCTGTGAAAATTTCAATAGTTTCGTTAAATTTATTACGGTTCATGAGATACAGCCCGCTGACAGACATTCGGTTAGACCAGTAATTCCCAAAGTGGTCCAGGTGGACCCCCAGGGGTCCACGGGAGACTCGACGGGGGTCTACGTTGGCAGAAAAATGGGGGTCCACAATTCGTAAGCGGAGGTCCACGAAAATTTATCTGGTTTCGATAGTGAAGAACTAAAATGTTGGCTTGACTTCACCTATCAATGTAGGCAGATAATATTTTAAGAAGCTCAGCGACTGTTACTTGTAAAAACTTGTAATATTCCGTAATCAGTACAACGTGTCGAGACTTGCAAAGCACCGCCGCGGCCGCCCGCCTTATACTCAAAGCCGCCCGCCGACGCGCCGTCCGCAACGCTTGTTCAGACGTGCAAAGGGACCAAATACGACTTGTGGGTGGTGTGTGTGCTTGCAATCTTGCATGAACTTGTTTGATTCTTCACCAATATAAATACGAATGCCAAGAATAAACGTTACTCATTTGTTCCCTGAATTTCGGAGAGAAAAGTACCTAAAGTGAATCGATCTTAGTGATTGCCAGTGACGGAAAAAGAAAGTAGACTGCCTTTTGCTATACATACTTTTATTTTATTTATTACTTATTTATTTATTTAGAACAGAAAGCCGAGAAAGGTAGAACTTTTTGTCCCTAATTTATTAGTAATTGTTTATTTCCCGACTGTGTGGTGTTTCACTAATATAAGTCATCTTTATTATCAACCCAGCGAGGTCTCCTCTAAGAGAAGGGTTACAGGCCATAGTCCACCATGCTGGCCCAATGCGAATTGGTGGACTTCACACACCTTCGAGAACATTATGGAGAACTCTCAGGTGTGCAGGTTTCCTCACGATGTTTTCCTTCACCATTAATTATTATTATTGTGATATTTAATTTCTTAAAACGCACTTAACTTCGAAAAGTCAGAGGTGCGTACCCAGGCTCGAACCTGCGACCCCCCGAATAGGAGACCACAGTCGTAACCACTAGGTGACTAGGCTATTACTGCTTTAGTTTTGCTAATATAATAGTATCCTTCCTTTTACTATTATAAATGGGAAAGTGAGTTTGTTTGTATGTTTGTTCCGCTTTCACGCCGTAACTACTGAACCGATTTGGATGAAATTTGGAATGGAGATAGCTTATAGCCTGACTTAGAACATAGGCTACTTTTTATCCCGGAAAATTAAAGAGTTCCCGCGGGAACCGAAAAACCTAAATCCACGCGGACGAAGTCGCGGGCATCAGCTAGTATTTTTATAAATTGTACGTGTCTTTCACACTCGTATCGTAAATAAATTACTTAATAAAATTATTAAAATCGCGGAGTTTTGATGTCAAAATATTATTTAATTTACAGAATTAAATGAAAATATAATTTAAAAAAAACATTTTTACATTACATTAAAATCGGTTCAGCCGTTTTCATAAAAACATTATAGATATTAGCGATTCATTGCTTTTAATAATAATTAAAATCAGTTTGCCGCCTTTAGGTAGGTCAGGTTTATTTCATTCATTCATTGCAATAATTAATTAATCCTATTCTGTTAAAATAGCGATATCCCGTTAAGTAAGACCGCCTCAAGATTTACAAAGTTTTTTTAATTACAGGTAACTGATAGGAATCATGACTGAATCGAAGAAGAAATGTCGACAATACAGTGTTGAGTATTTAAAATTTGGATTTATTCCATCAAAGGCAGACAAGCGATTGCCCATATGCCTTTTATGCAACAAAGTTTTGACCAATGACTCTATGAAACCATCTAAGCTCGAAGATCATCTAAGAAGGTGTCATCCTGATAAAATAGGTAAAGATTTGAAATATTTTCAAACATTGAAGGATAAATATGAAAAGAGACCCACCATGCAAAGTCTGTTCGCTTCAACGTCTGAAAGTAACGATGATGGTTTGCGGGCGTCTTACAATATCTCATTACTTATAGCGAAATCTGGAAAACCACACACTATTGGAGAACAGTTAATGTTACCCGCTGTTGAAGAGGTTTTAAAAACTGTTCTGCACAAATCTCCATTTGACATACTCAAAAAAATTCCTTTGAGTAACAACACCGTACAAAGACGTATTGATGAAATGAGCTCTGATATTGAAAGTTTCTTGTGTAGTTATCTGCAAAAAACTCTTTTTTCTATTCAACTGGACGAGTCGACTTTACCTGGTAATGAAGCATTATTATTGGCTTATGTTCGATTTGTTATGGACGAAGAAATTCATGAAGAGCTACTATTTACGAAAACTTTGAAGACGGACACTAAAGGTGAATCAATATTTAATGTCCTGAGTGATTTTTTTAAGGAAAAATCAATTCCATTCACAAATGTTATTTCGGTGGCAACAGATGGAGCTCCTGCCATGGTCGGGCGATATCGCGGGTTTATAAGCCATCTTAAAAAAATTATACCAGAGGTAACTGCAATTCACTGTGTCATCCACCGACAACACCTAGTAGCGAAAAATGTGAGTGATAGATTGCACCAATCACTTCAATTTGTGATTAATGCAATTAACAAAATAAAAAGCAATGCATTGAATACGCGTTTATTTGCACAATTGTGCGATGAAAATGATGAAGACTTCCAACGATTGCTCTTACATACTGAAGTACGCTGGTTGTCGAGAGGTGCATGTTTAACAAGATTTTACTCACTCTTTGAATCAGTTTTAGAATTTCTGGAAAGTAAAGATCCAAATTTAAAAGGTAACCTGATCAAATTCAAAGCAGACATCGCGTATTTGACGGATTTGTTCAAAAAATTTAATGATATTAACTTACAACTACAAGGGGACAGCCTCAATTTAATAAAAACAAAGGGTGTAATTTCAGCTTTTATTGGAAAATTGAAATTTATGAAGCAAAATATTAGTCGGCGCGAATTTTCCCAGTTTCCAAACTTGTCACAGGTAGAATGCCTCGATGAGAATATTCAGAAATACGTTCAACATTTAATCGCCCTGCATGATGACTTCAAAATAAGATTTGAAGATATTCTGTTAATGGAAATACCACCATGGATCATAAATCCATTTGATGAAACGGAAGTGGAGAATGTGATATTACAAGAGGAGCTAGTCGAGCTTAGCACTAATGAGGAGCTGAAGGTGAAATTTAAAAGAGGGTATCAAACATTTTGGCTGCAGGCAGAAATACCCGAAAAATATCCTGGACTGTGGGGAATTGCGAGAAAGCTTTTGATAGCGTTTCCCTCGTCGTATCTTGTCGAAAAAAGTTTTAGTGCCGTAACAAACCTTTTAACAAAAAAAAGGAGCAGATTGAATATCACAGAACGGGGAGATTTGCGGTTATTCCTAACAAAACTAAAGCCAAATATTGATAATTTGCTGTCAATACATCAAGTACATCCCTCCCATTAAGTTACGTTACCTACGTTATTAATGTTTAATTTTGATTGTAGGTACAATTATATTTTGATTTACTATACTTACTTAATATAATATTGTAAAATATGATAACAATAATAATAATTAATAGTTACTTACATAGGATTTGAATAAATACAACACAAGAAAATATACTATTTTTTTATTTTTACCACTCCGAGTTTTCTAAATAAAATAAGTGAGAATTGATTGGTTTTTGTGCTGTGAGTAGATGTCAAAAATGTAAGTTTGAGATGGAATCACTTCTTTTTGAATGGTCAACTTTACTTTTGACATCCACTCACAGCACAATCAATTAATTAATTTACCAATCAATTCTCTTTTTTTTTCAAAGAATGTTTTTTTCGTGGTCGGAACTCACTCGCAACGCCAATTTTCATAATTTATCTTCACATTTTTTGTCGACTGGAAATATGATAGAAATTTAGCTGCATGGGGTCCACCGGAACCAGCAAACTTTTGAAAGGGGTCTATGAGCAAAAAAAGTTTGGGAACCTCTGGGTTAGACGGACCGCCGAGCCTTAGTAATAAGGTTCCTTTGGCATCCTTTGAGTAAGGAACCCTAAAAAATGACTGACAAATCGAAATAGGTAGGTACAGCTTGAACCTCTCGGTCTAGAAACTTGCATCTAGATTTTATTAATAAAGTAGACCCCCAGGACTATACCTATAATAGACAAATAAAATATGCCTGTCAAAAAGTCCGCGCGCGCTCTGTTCAATGGAGCTGCTCAGACTAGCGCGACAGGACGAAACATGTTTCCCATACGACGCTAACGTTTCGCGCTGACTTTTTGACCTGTCCTGTCCGTAATATGTTTCGCCCTAAAAAAAGATTTTCAGTTCGCACAAGCGTAGCCGGGGTGAGTCAGCTAGTCTTACTAATATTATAAATGTGAAAGTTTTGATTTTTGTAAGTTTCTTTATTGTTACTCTTTCACGTCGCAACGATAAAACCGATTTGGCTGCAATTTGCTTGTACTTATATCCTGACCTAGAATTAGAATCCTGAATAGAATTCACCTAGACTACATTTTATCCTGGAAAAATAAGGAATTCCCGCCCCTTATCCACCCGGATGAAGTCGCGGGCATCATCTAGTTCTATATAAAACGAGCTATGAAAATTTTACCTCTGGAATAAATTCAAAATTTAATTGTTTTTTTTTCAAATAAACTTTTACAAGTGATTTTGAATCGTCAAGTGAATCCACCACTGGTTCGGAATACCTAGCATAGGATTCGCTTGGCTGTTAATCCAAAACCACACTCGTTTCTTGTTGCTTATAAACATGCAAACTGGTTACACCTAATGAAACGATCAGACCTTATTTGCATTTTCAGCATTGAAAAACGCGCCTGTTGTCTTTTCCGCCTCTTACAGTTTTTAAACCTGTAACCAACCTGACGGGGTCCCTAAGCATCTACACCTCTCTCTTCTTATAAAATTCAATATTTCTTTAAAATGGCACGTGATACATCTAGCAGTAAGACCCTCACAACATTGCTGTGTCCATAATAAACCAAGATCTTTGAGAGTTTCGGAAGCCTCGAATTCAATCAACCCAACGACTAAGTTATATACAGATTTTAGATGTAATTCAGTTAACTTAAAACAGGCATTAAGTAACGTGATCGCGAAGAGATAAATCTCTTCGGGATATTTACGAACTAACCCAAGTGGTAGCACCTTCCTTTTATAACCTTTTACAAAGAAAAGGAAGATGCTTTGTATGGCATCATTTATATTTCTAAAAAATAAATGATGGCTGGCTGGCTCCTCCCCGCCACCAACGGTAGGCTTCTTCCCTCTCTTGGTACCCCTAGAGGCACATCAATACATGGACTAATACATCTCTAAGAATACCAAAAGTCAACAGCCCCCCCCCCTTTAACCACTTGGTCATCAATCGCGAAGGCCAGCGCAACGTATGTACGAGCATACTTTAGAGTGGTGCGTTCCACTTATGTCAGCGTATAGCTGGATAATTGCATTTTTAGAGTGGTGCACTCCCACATATACCTGTAATAGGTTTCAAGGATACACCGGACGCACTGCAGGGTCGTTCGTCGCAACGTAACAAAGCCACAGGCGTGATGCACCCTTCAGTAATAGTGTGTTATATCAAATACAGCGCGGAACCACCATGGGTGATAGAATGTCGTTTGTGCGTAACATGGTTTTTAGCCAATGTGCCGCAGCATAGGTCGTGAAGCTATGCTTTTACAAGTAACATGGGTTGTGAATCCATGAAACTCTGAAGTGTCGAGGCTGAACAAGCGTAGTGCAAAACGTAGTAAGATATCAGGCGCAACGTACGCATAATCCAACCTTCGGCAATAATAAACAGCGTCCTTCCAACCATGGTCAGTTATCGTTCGAGTATTGCGAACGACGTACGTAATTTAGATAAGTAGATCGCAAGGTAAAGTCAGACGTTTTGCGGAACGTAGAAGTATACTCGAACTGCACTGCGCTCTGAAAGCAAGCTCTCTGATTCAACAACAAACCAATCCCATCTGAACGTCCAACTAGGTAGACATCCAGACAGAACCAGCCGTGCTGAGGCATCGCTGAAGCGAGACACCGTTACGCTCCACAGCCCGACCCGACCTTCGATAATAATTTGTTTAGTAATATACGTGTAAATATGTTGTAGTTATGATATGTATATAAATCCACCAGAGGTAGATAAGATTTCGTCGGATGCTCTCAAGCTAGGTCCGCTAAGGGTCCTCACATTAGACAGCATCCAACAACACAGTGCGTTCAAACGATCTATTGCAAATATACCTGCTCAATATATTAATTTTATGTATCGCCCCACACGCACACACAACAAGATGTTGACAGCGCTTAATTCCTCCTACACCACCGCCATACCCACCCTTGGCGAGTGGTCGTAACGACGGGAAACTTCTCCGTAAGCTTGTAGTTGCGTAACCATATACACCCATACTATACTACCATTCTATTATCGTTTTAATATAACTTTACTATTATTTTATTATTATAATATTATAATAATAATTTTTTTTTTTTTTTTTTTTTTTTTTTTTTTTTTTTTTTTTTTTTTTTTAATAATTACCTATTTTCCACTGAATAGTAAGATACGTATAGTTACAAACCTCATACGGTCATGTCGTAGTATTCAATCCCCTAAATGACTTGAGTTTGAGATCGAACTCCATTAAGCGACTTTCAGATAACATTCGCCCTTTAGAATCCACCTGAACCGCAAAATAATACCGTGACCCAAAGGGGCGACATGCAAAATTATATACAGAGCCGATGACAGGCGGTGATCAGACGACGTTCACCCTTCCCTCATCAGTCATAGCGACGTCACACGGCTAAGCGGTCGCATTCAAATTGCCAACCGATGACGTCGTGCTTTCGCGACCCCTGCCTTGGATATGGACAACGGGCCATAGAGTAAATGATAGATGTAGTTGTTTATGCCTAATGTTCGAGTCGAAGGTCACTAATTTTATACAAAGGATGACTGGACTGGCTGAAATATCAACGTATAGCTTAAACCATTGGGTCTTGAAACTTGAGATTTGACTTAGTTTAATTCATAATTAATTATTTTTCTAAAATTGTAAAACCCGTTACATTGTAATCTAACGCTTTTTAAATTTACAATCTATCGAGTTAAAAAGCGTCAAATTGCAATCTGACGGTTTTCACAATCTTACGGTGACATATCCATTGGAAATGAAAGAAATAGTTGTCTATCAAGAACAATCTAAAGGATTTGATAGCAGAATATTGTCGTCGTCTATAACCGAAGACTGCTCAACCTAAGGCATTCAGCATAAGCGGAGTTTAGCTATAAACGCACATAGAAAACCAAATAAATGAAGTGGGAAAAAAATAAAGCTTACATAACCTTTTATAATATGTTCAGTTTATATATTACTAGCTGATGCCCGCGACTTCGTCTGCGTGGATTGAGATTATTTGGTTCCCGCAGGAACTCTTTAATTTTCCGGGATAAAAATTAGCCTGCGTTATTCCAAACTACAATCTATCTCTGTGCCAAATTTCATCCAGATCAGTTCAGACGAAAAAAAAAAAAAAAATAAGGACATGCTACGAAGCAGCATGCCCTCTAAAGACACGAAAAACAAAACAAGAACCAAAACACAGTTGGTGGGGCCCGGACCTTGAAAAGAAAAGACAAAGGTTAAGGCACCTATTCAACAGAGCAACAAACACCAGACAAGACTCTGACTGGGATAACTTCCAAGAAGCACAATCGCAATACAAGAAACTTGTACGTAGCAAAGACGACAAGTCATGGCAGGGATTCTGCACAAACATAGAATCATACGACACGGCTACTAGAATTAGGAAAATTCTAGCCGACGATAACAATCGCACACTAGGCACTTTGAAGAAAACTGATGGCAGTTATACCAAAGACGACAAAGAGGTCAGTGAAACTCTTATACAAACACATTTCCCCGGCAGCAAAATAGTAGACAACCCAGACTGGGCGGATCCACAGAGCACACCCTCAGAAGCTGACTGGGAAATAGCTAACAAAATAGTCACACATGAGAAGGTACGGTGGGCCATAGACACGTTCCACCCCTTCAAATCACCAGGAACAGATCAAATCTTTCCAGCCCTCCTGCAGTGGGGGGTTACGGAGATAACACCATGGCTAGTACAGATTTTTCAAGCTTGTATAGCCTTTAAATACATACCAATCTCGTGGAGAGAAGTGAAAGTGGTTTTCCTGCCCAAACCAGGCAAGAATGATTACACCGAACCGAAGGCTTTCAGAGCTATCAGCCTAACATCCTTCCTGCTGAAAACGCTGGAAAGGCTTGGTGACCGTTTCCTTAGAGACGGAGCCCTAAGCACTATACCAATACACCGAAACCAACATGCCTACAGTACCGGCAAGTCAACAGAGACAGCTCTCCACGACGTGGTAACGAAGATAGAGCACGACCTAGAAAACAAACTATCAACATTAGGAGCTTTCATAGACATTGAAGGAGCTTTTGACAAAACCACCTTTAAGAGCATTGATAAAGCCCTACAACGATACGAAGTACCCAAAACTCTAAGACAATGGATAGGAGCCCTACTCGAAAAAAGGGTCATCCAACTTGACATAAACGGTATAACAAAGGGCATAGTAGCCAAAGGGTGCCCACAAGGAGGAGTGTTATCTCCAATCCTGTGGAACCTGGTCGTTGACAACTTAATAACAAAAATGAACAACAACGGATTCTACACAATAGGTTATGCAGATGACATAACAATTCTGATAGGTGGCAAACACGAAAACACACTCTGTGCAATAATGCAAGATGCACTTAGACTCATAGAGAAATGGTGCAAATACAATGAACTAACAGTGAACCCAAAAAAGACTGAACTAGTACTGTTCACAAACAAAAAGAAACCAGATGTACCAAGAATGCCAACACTCTTCGGTACAAATCTAACACTATCAACAGAAGTTAAATATCTGGGGGTAACTCTAGATACCAAGCTCAACTGGAAGAAACATATAGACACGAAAATACAAAAAACAACAATAATCCTAAATCAATGCAAACGCATGATCGGGAAAACCTGGGGTCTAAAACCAAAGATAATGCTCTGGCTGTATCTGACAGTGGTAAGAAGCTCATTAACATACGCGTCACTAGTATGGTGGCCCAGAACGCTTCAGACGACAACCCAACAGGAACTACAAAAATTCCAAAGACAAGCATGCCTAGCGATCACTAGCTGCATGAGCACCACCCCAACAGATGCTTTAGAGGTAATACTGGGAATCCCCCCCCTACATCTTCACATAAAAGAAGAAGCTACCCTCGCAGCGCTAAGGATTAAGACTTATGGGCTGTGGAAAGATACAAACACAACACATACCCGGATACTGTCAGGCGAGAACATGAAGTGTCCACTGTTAGGATGGATCTGTGACAAAACACGGAAGGAACACATAATCGAGAAAGATTATGAGATCAACATCTCAGATACCGGAATACACAAAAATACTGTAGATACGATAGACGTTTACACAGACGGGTCAAAAACCAGCCAGGGAACCGGTGCAGGAGTGTACTGTCCCGAACTAAACATACATATTGCTCGCGCGCTCGGTAAGAATAACTCTGTTTTTCAAGCGGAGTGCGTCGGCATCACTGCGGCGGCCATGGCAATGGCCGACAGACAGGTAACAAACTTTCATATTAACATTTTTAGTGATAGTCAGGCAGTCCTGCGAGCTCTAGCCAAAAGTACGACCTCATCTAAGCTCGTATTGGATTGCCATAACGCACTACAAACATTAACAAAATCAAACCTAGTATCACTCGGCTGGGTTAAAGGTCACAGCGACAACATAGGCAATGACGCAGCCGACGAACTAGCTCGACGAGCCTCAAACCTGAAGGTAATGGGACCTGAACCGATCGTTCCAATACCATTCAGTGAGTACAAGACTTGGTTAAAACAACATACAGTAGGTACTCATGCCGAACTTTGGGCAAACACCACCAGCTGTAGACAAACAAAAGAGGCTATACCCAGCCCAAACCAACGCCTAACTAAGAAACTACTGCAATTAAACAGAGCTAAACTCAGGACGGCTGTAGGCATGATTACAGGACACTGTCCACTTAACAAACACTTATATGTTCTAGGTATAACTGACAGCCCTCTGTGCAGAGCCTGCATGGAGAGCGAGGAGACACCAAGACACGTACTACTCGAGTGCAGTGCTGTAACCACTCAACGAGAAGCCTACATTGGCTCCCCAGCAACACTTCCGGAAGTCCTTGCCGACCTGGGCGGCCTGCTTGGATTCTGGAGTGAGCTCGGCTGGCTGGAGTGATCCAGCGGGGAGTCGCACCGGAGGTCTCACGTACAACGGGCACCAGTGCTTAAGTGCGGAAAAGCCCAGAGAGAAAGAAGAAGAAGAAGAACGGGCCATAGAGTAAATGATAGATGTAGTTGTTTATGCCTAATGTTCGAGTCGAAGGTCACTAATTTTATACAAAGGATGACTGGACTGGCTGAAATATCAACGTATAGCTTAAACCATTGGGTTTTGAAACTTGAGATTTGACTTAGTTTAATTCATAATTAATTATTTTTCTAAAATTGTAAAACCCGTTACATTGTAATCTAACGCTTTTTAAATTTACAATCTATCGAGTTAAAAAGCGTCAAATTGCAATCTGACGGTTTTCACAATCTTACGGTGACATATCCATTGGAAATGAAAGAAATAGTTGTCTATCAAGAACAATCTAAAGGATTTGATAGCAGAATATTGTCGTCGTCTATAACCGAAGACTGCTCAACCTAAGGCATTCAGCATAAGCGGAGTTTAGCTATAAACGCACATAGAAAACCAAATAAATGAAGTGGGAAAAAAATAAAGCTTACATAACCTTTTATAATATGTTCAGTTTATATATTACTAGCTGATGCCCGCGACTTCGTCTGCGTGGATTGAGATTATTTGGTTCCCGCGGGAACTCTTTAATTTTTCGGGATAAAAGTAGCCTATGTGTTATTCCAGACTATAATCTATCCCTGTGTCAAATTTCATCCAGATCCGTTCAGCTTTTCTGGCGTGAAGGAGTAACAAACATCCATACATCCATACATCATGGATGTATGACTTACTAACTTAGGATTAGGTAGAATGAACATGAATGATATATTATGAAGGAAATTTCATGTCATTTCTACTTTTATTAACTTATTAATCTATGACTCGCGGTCGCGGCCAGCATTACATCGGGGACATACTTTTTACGTCATTAGATCGGGCTGGATCATCGCGAGCTATGGAGTTATGGAGGTTGAATCGATTACAAACTAAGGGGGTTCGGGATGACTTACAAGCCCCACGTGGATTATTTGGGGCTTCAGAGATGTCATTACGATGCATTATTATTTCAATTGACAAAAAGAAAATTAAACTTTTTTTTATTTTACACTCTTTGAGGGTGACTATTAATTGCCTTATTGTTTGTGTTTATAATAATTTATATTGTTTAAAGTATAGTAAGTAATATAATTTTTCTTATATAAGTGAGTTTGCTTACTGTGGTAAGTGCTTTTAAAAAATAATTTTAGGACATCAAAGCCCGATATGGTAAACGGAACTTTATAATTAATATAAGCATTTTTTTTAACGAGTTCGTTTACGTGAATATGCACTAACATTAAACGAGAAATCAATCAGTAAAGTAAAAAGTTTACAAATAAAAACATTAAAACGATTACAAAAAAAAACAATACTGCATATTTTCACAGATAACGAATCAATGCGAATCCAATAGGTAGCTCTACGCAATATGTAAACATATTCGTGCACCAAAACTACATAGCAACATGGAAAACAAAAACGGAAACTCGGCAATAAACATTCATTTCGAAATTAAACACATCTACCTGCGAGTTTACCATCGCGAAATCACTAAATGAATAAAACAGTGAGGAATCGGACGTACTCGTAAATTCGCGTTCGGCGAATATCAATTTGGGAGGGTCGCGGAGGGAGGCGGGCTGATAAATAAAAAAAAATATACAGTACGTACCTACGAAACATGAAAGCGGTGAATGGCACTTGTGAAAAATGGACTTGCCGCTCTTCCAGGGAAGCAATCATTCAAACTGGTTGTTGTCTGTGCTCTTTTTCGGCGGATATTTTTTGCAATTTTTTTAGACTGTGTCATTGGCAGTTCAGGTGTGGGGACACGTGGTGTGGACAAAGAGGAATAACATTAATAACCGACATTTTTTAAAGTCCTCACCGAAATCAATCGTTTATTGTTGTCAATATTTCGTAAATGATTTAAGTATGATGCGGCGTTTTTTGCTCACTACCTTGCTCGCTTCCTTTTGTTGGAAAGTGGGTGGGGCGGCGTTAACGCAGCTAAATTTCTTACTTTGTTATGTTTATTTAGGTGCCTAATGGACAGGTAACAGTAGCAGCGAAATTCATTGAATTTTCGATAATATACCATCTCTAGTGAACTCTCCAATAATATTTCCTCTAAATATAGTGATGCCACAGTTTCACTCTAGCAATACCTAATGTAGGTACCTACTACAAATTAACAATTTGTATAAGAACAAATACTTCATAATGATATTATATACCCGAGCAAATGCATTTTCTGTACATTCTAATTACCTATTTCACTGGCATAGTCATACAAATATCGAATTCTTCTTTTGAAAATTATAGCCGCATTTTCAAACCAGCAAATGCATCAGAAAGGTCATCAAATATTTTCAACCCTCCTCGAATAGTCTCATTATTTTCAAATAGTTCCCAGTGCATTCGCATAGCTATACCTATTTTTTCCCCATTACTTCCACATTCATATTATTAAAATGCATTCTGAATCAAGTGCAATTTATTAGCTTGCTCAGTTAGCCGACAACGCTGTTGCATCCGCACTCTGCACTTCGCCTACATACTTAGGTATATAGCCCTCATGCTATTCGACCCCTGGCATGGCCGCAGAGGAGTGCTCAACATTTTTTCCTAATTAAAATAATGCCTACTTCTCATTCTTCCTCCCCTATTCATTAACCCAATGTGCTGTAGATAAACGCTGCCTGAGAGGACTTTCCCTCACAAATATTCCGTTTGCCGCCGTTTACGTAAATGAGAAACATTCAGCTACCGTTTTTCGGACACATTTTTGACTCCGCATTCTAATTACCCAACGCTCTTTTGTGTATTTTTAATGAAATGTATCTACCTTGCCGTCTATATTTGTACTTTATATGGTTACTAGCAGATGCCCGTGACGTCGTCAGCGTGGAGTGAGGTTTTTTGGTTCCCGCGGGAACTCTTTAATTTTCCGGGATAAAAGTAGACTGAGTCATTCTCTGACCCCTAAACACCACTATGCAAAAAATCATGTCGATCCCATGCTCTGTGAAAAACAAAACTATCCCACGGGACCTGTACATTTTCCCGAGATAAAAAGTAGGTTACGTATTATTCCAGATTATAATAATCTATCTCTGTGCCTAATTTCATCCAGCTCCGTCCAGCCGTTCTGGCGTGATTGAGTAACAAACATCCGTCCATCCATTCAACCTTTCACATTTATAATATTAGTATAGATTAGAGAGATTTTACTAAAAGGTAAGTAGATAGCTAAATCTACTATGTAAGCTGCTTAAAGAATTCGCTCTTCTAAATAAAAGCTGTTAAATTATAACTAAGCTTCCAAGCTTTGATATAGTTTAGGTATAGAGATCCAATCACAGGATCTTCAAATTCGTAATGTAGATTCTTCCATCAATTACTTACAGTGAATGCAATGACAACCATACTAACAAAAATTTGCTATAAAAAAAAGTGATCTAATTGACATTGGAAAATACTCCACATTTTTCTCAGCACTCGACATCTCGACCTCACATTTAACCCGAATTCCAGCAAACTGCATAATTTCGCCACTAATGAGAAGAGAGTCGGCGGCGTCTAATTAGGGAAGCGGAGTTGGTAAGACGCCCACTAAATAGAGGCTGGAGCTAGGAGCTGCAGCGAGGGGGTGCGGGGGTGCGCGGATATGGGAGGGGGAGAGGGGGGAGGCGGAGAGGAAGGGGGATTCCACGGCCGAAGAGCGTCGCTCACCTAATGAAGTGTTTCGCTTTGACACGCGTGTTCGTTAGCAGACCACTTCAGCAATCGCGACGAGCTGTGTTCAGATGACAGCTTCCTCAAATTTACCACTTAAGTGGCGTGCAATGGCACTGCACTTGTTAACTAGACTGTTACTTATCAGTGGTTTGGATTGTATCTGCGCAATTTGTAGGCTCACTGCGATGGTTAAAATTACTCTTAATTAACGAAGACTGCTTGCTTCCCCGTTATCTTAATTAAGTGACATCAAAAATCTAGATTCTTCTTTAAAAGAACTAAGAAATAAACGTCCGCGTTACGTTCATCCGATTGAGTTGAAATTTTGTACAGGTGTTGTTGTAACTTACGTTCTAAAGTGATGGTTTATAACAAAGCACCTGAACATACATTAGAAGGTGCACGATTATTTTGTAATTTGCAACACAGATTGGACATAATATAAGCTATTGTCCGGGCCCCATGCTTTTATTTGTATTTAGGTATTTACTAGGTCATGCCAGCGACTTCGCCTGTATGAATTAGGTATGTTAATTTTAAATTCCGTGGAAACTGTAATTTCCGGGATAAAAAGTAGCCTATGTCGTTTCCCGGTAGCAAACTTAATTGTAGGTGTCTACCAAGCTCATCAAAATGGGTTAACTAGCTGCGCCGTGAAAACTAACAGACAGACAGACCGGCAGAAACTTTCACATATAAAAGTCATTAATTTAAAAAAAACGGTCGTTTCCAGTTAGATTTAGGTTACATAAGGAATCTAGTAGTTTACGCAATTACTAATCTATTCAAAAGTCTATACTTATATAGCAATTGCGATCAATTCTATTTCTGGATAAGACGCAGCCAATGTCTTAGCCACAAAATCGTTCTAATGCTTAATTGCGTCGCCCGTCTTGTACACAATAGTGCGCGTAATCAGGCTTGTCCATAGCACCTTTAGGGTTGTCACTTAATAAATATTGATTTAATTTTATTTTTAAGACTATTGCACACATTCATTGTAAAAGGATTTAAATTAGGAAAATATTAAAAGCTAACTATAGCTAAGCGAACTTCGCACTTGCACAACACATCAACCGAAAACGACCCATTGCATTTCCCATCTCACTTCAGCCTTCAAGGCTTCAGCCATTTTGGTAACGTCAAACAGTTCTTACATTAAGAACTAGTCTAACTGTTTTTTTTGTACCTACTCGCACGAGGCTCGCACAAATCCTGGACCTTGAGCTTGCGCGGGTACATATAAGTACTCTAAATCTTAATGACAACTAATTTATGAGAAATAATAAAGATTGGCAGCCCTGTAAACTCCCCCTTCAGGTCTCGTAATCCAACTATTCAATTTTCAGCCCATAGAAGACAACCCACCTCTTATGGTTTTTTATATTAAATCTCTCGATAGATCCACTACACATTGATATGAGGTAATAGAATAGGAAAATGGAAACCTCTCTATCCCAGGTAAGATAGGCATGTCCCTATAACACTGATTATAGTTATACGACACAATAAGTAATTGTACAGGTAATACTTCCAAACTCAGTAAGTAAAACAGTCACCTCAATCTTTGAAAGCAACCTAATAAATTGTATTGTAGACATTATGATAGTGTCTACGAGTCTACTGACCCACTTGCCTTTGTATACCAACTGAAAATAAGACAAAACTCTTTAAATAAAAGCATTTTACATTAAAGTCAACCCGTCCCTAAAACACAGCCAACTTTCCTAATTGTAGCGAGATTTACGAAGGGAGTTTAAACTTCGCTGAGGAAAAAAAGCAATTATACTTCCTGTTTTACGGAGGTGAGGAAGCATATTAAAAAACTTGAAAGCACCGTCGGCCCTCGAGAGTGGCGCAGACACTGATGGCTATTAATTAGAAGGGTAAATGAAGATATTTCATTATTTCTCACTCCCATCTTGCTTTTTTGCTTTCGGTACATTCGCAAATAAGTTGTCTCTTTTGCATAACATAAGCACGTCTTCGTGTCGTTAGACTTGAATTATCATACTTCCTAACACGATTTTAAACACGAAAGTGCAAAAGAATCTGAGGGATGGATGGATGGATTTTTGTTACAATTTCACGCAAAATCTAATGAAAGGATTTTGATAAAACTCAACTCAACTTTGATATACATCAGAATAGCTGTATTGCTGTATGATCATAATAATATTATAGGAAATCTCTATGAGACCGAAATCACGAGCGTTCGCTAGTCTGGCGCTTGAATCTAAGGACTTTGCACTTTGCAGTAAGTAAGTATACGTTTACCTACTACGTGTATAATATTACTTATCGGAGATAAACACAGGAGATAAAGCTCGGTTTTCTTTGCGTCACTGTGTTTCGACTCTGCCTTAATGCGCTTTGTGCCTAATACAAGCTAGTAGCTATGCGAATTTAACATAACTTTTAAAAAATCGCGGAACGTAAAAATGTTCAGCTTTATTTATAGCCGACCTCCGATCGCGCCTTTTATTACTACTATACCATCCCAACTCTAACGAAGTTTTCTAGGTCATTCGCCATTGATCTGGCCTAGAATAAAATACTTTTCTAAGCGGTAACAACGGTTGAACTATTATGTAGTGAAAACGTAGTTTAGAACCTGAGACAAATCTTTATATTATCGTGTATTTTTTGTTTTGAAACAATGCTAGAATTTTATATTTTTAGAATCATACTATCAAACTTCATACTAATATTATAAATGCGAAAGTGTGTTTGTTTGTTAGTTTATTGGTTTGTTGGTTTGTCCTTCAATCAAGCTGCAACAGAGCAACGGATCGACGTGATTTTTTTACACGGGTTTACTAGTGACGTAGGCTACTTTTTATTCCGGAAAATTAAGGAGTTCCCGAGGGAATCAAAAAACTTATTCCATGCAGACGAAGTCACGGGCATCAGCTAGTAGGTACATTAATGGATTTTCAATATTTAATAGGTAGTTAGGTACCCTTCTCTGAAAACATATTTCTGATGGGAACCAATTTATATTTATTTTTTCAGTGGCATGCAAAGAATTATTGTTTCTTCATACTTTTGACTCTTTCTTCTATACACACAGAGGATAATAATATATCTATGGGGCACATAATACTGTGTATTACTACTACTACTGCCAGCAGAACAGATGAAACCTCGATCTCCCTCGTGCATATATTATAGTAAAGGAGCACTTATCAACCAATCTCATAATCAAACACTGCAGTTTGTTAACAAGGTGCTAACTCTAGAATTTATGTAAACTGTTCAAAGCTCGTTCGCTTATCTGAGATTAAAATCTGCCTGTTACTGAGGTAGGCAGTAGGCGCCGGCAATCACTCCTCGGGGAGTTTGCTTTATTTTGCGGGATCTTATCTACGCTCGACACATCTGCATATTCATTACGTGATCGATCAAATTATTGTGTTCCAACGTACGCGGCGTCCCATCAGCTGTGTAGGTAGTAGGAACATCAATCTGGATTAGATGAATGTTAATACTGAGATATGTGTGTCAAATTTTCAAAATAAGTAACTAATGAAAATAATGATGTCCTCCCGACCGAATTTAGGCCGCGGCGGATCTCGGCGGCGGCTATCTCCAGATAGATTAGCAATCTGCGCGAGAGATATTATATAGTGCACAAGTGTATGCGACAGGTGCACTCTCTGTTCCTTTACTCTCAAACCCCGATGGGACGGAAAATCCGACTGAGAGAGATCAGGCGCAGGACCGACGGTTTAACGTGTTTTCCGAGGCACGGGGCAACGCACCGCCAATTTCCTAACTCCGGGCTAAGACTGACAATTTCTTGTCAGAAAAACCCAATACTTACTTGTTACACCTGGGACTCGAACCCGGGACCTCGTCGGCCGTAGTCGAACATGCTAATTACTAGACCAATGAGGGTCAATTAAACACTGTAAAATAGTGAAAAATCCTCCATAGGGTTGGTCTCAAATCTCAAGCAAGAAGCTGCTGGATACAAACGTAAACAAACCAGTATTCAATAGATGCATGATGCCTGAACAATCTATTTACTGCCGCAATATGCAGATTTTGGACGAAGAGGAAAGAGATGAGTCTTCAAGAATACGAGGACTACGTTTTTATAGTAATTAGTAGTAGTAGTATTTTTTAAAGCTCTATATTACCCAAATGTGTGATGTACTTTATGTACGAAATAAAAATGGATGTGCTATAATTTACACGTCTGCAGCAACTCAATGAGCCTCACAGGCCGCCTCCATTGATCCAATTGACGAGGCATACCTTCAATAATTCACCAGACATCCTGGCCCACCCACCATCGGACGAAAAAGGATCTTTGTTTCACCGCCCATTCACAAAAATCATTGATTGTTTTAAACAGACTTCGCGACGCCGACCTCGGCCCGTTTCGAATGAACGATAGATTTTGACGGTATTGTGTTGCCAAAATCACGTTTGCTATGGGCCTATATCAATCAGTACTGGACCCCTGGGGCTCGTTTCCGACCAGGTGTCTTTTTGGAATGTACGAAAAACTGCGCTTTAACTTGGATCATAGAAAAAAATCGGCTATTGTGCGATTCTGCGTAGTGCTCGCGCTTGCAAGTACCCGGCAGGTAGAGACCGAATTGCTCGGCCATGCGTTCAGACTTCAATGTGTGACGTAATATAGTACCTAAATATTATGTTATCTCATTCCATTTTAAACACTTAAAAAAAATTATAGACCTTCAAACTTATCTGACCCGCAGGGCGACCGCGTAACTTTTGCATCAATCATTGATACATCGCAATCACCTCTGATTGGTTAACACTCTTTTACTATTGGACGAAATCCATTGACGCAGCAAGAATGCCATAAATTCAGCCAATCGGAGGTGATTGCGATGTATCAATGATTGATGCAAAAGATACGCGGTCGCCCTGCAGGTGTCAACGTCGCTAGTTTATACCTTATAATTATGCAAAATACGAGTAAACTAAAAACAAAAACTAAACAGGCATAAAAATTTGTTCCAATTTTGGCACCGGGCCAGATAAGTTTCTGGGACTGTACACTTATACATATACACTAGTTTAAGTTATATACAGTTCAAAATGCACATAAATTAAAAATTCATTGTTAAATTCTTCAACCATAGATTACTAAATCTATGCTTGTAACATACGTAGAAATCTTTAAAGTTTTAATATTAATCTAGCATTAAAGCTTTATGACATTGTTAAGCTTTATGATTCCAATTTCCACTTTAATGTTAAAATAAAATTAACGTTCGACCTACCCTGAAGGGCTCAAACGAAAAATACGACTGTCGTAAAAATCAATGAAATACGAGGCATCGTTGACAATTGTAAAGCAATTGTCGATAGCTCTACAGGACATTAAATTTACCCATTTTTTAACTCCTATGTTTTCCCAAAAATATGCTATATTCCTTTACAATAAATATCATTTTCAACTGTTCTCATCCGAAATGTATAAATCATTAAAACTGGGACACTTATAGGCAGGTAAATGTGAATTTCGCAGATCTTTGTTCGTGACCATCAATGAATTTTGGTGAACGACCGTCATTTTGTAATACAATACAGTATGTTTTTTGGCATCAGCGAAAGTTCTTTGACTAGCTGTAACAATTAGTTTCATTTACGTCTTACCGCATCCAAACTTCTTTGTTTCGCCATGATATCTTGATACCCGTAATATACCCGTAAATTATCATTTTTTACTAATTCACAGTGTTAGCTAATCAAAAATATCTACGTCTGGAACATAATAGTTTTTAGTTATGATAAAGTCAAGGCCTACCAGTGACACAAGCTCTTATACGAGTAGGATTGAATTTGAAATATCTGCCTAGTATCGTTTGAAGACTTATCTAATTTCGACCGAAATAAGCCCAAAAAAATATTGGCCCGAATTTGATGCAGGCTTTAAGACCGAAAGATATTCATGAACCATGGGATTGAGATGTCATTTCTGAACACAGGTATTCTCTGAGGTTCAAGAGATTTTAGACTAATATAATTGTACACTACACTCTCATACAGTCAGTAGTGCAAGTAGTTAGACTTCACACACCTTTTTTCCATCCACTTATCTTGGTATCTTCAAATCAAGAATAAATAGACATCTTCTAGGCAAGCGCGCTCCACCTCAGGCTGCATCACAACTTCCAGCAAATCTGATTGCAGCCAAGCGCTAGTCTATAAAAAAAAAAAACCGGGCAAGTGCGAGTCGGACTCGCGCACGAAGGGTTCCGTACCATTATTAATAAATAATTACCTTTGTTAATGAACCGCAAGACTAACTTTGTTTGTAGAGGTTTATTGTTAATATCAAAAAAACTATGCTAGTTAGAGCATTGGCTATAGTTTTCCTGTAAAATATACGTAAATTCCTATTGACCATAATTATTTCAAATTTTTCGATTGGTAAACTCCGGAGATAAGGGGGGGGGAACGGTATTTTTTTAGACATTTTCCCCGATAAATCAAAAACTATCATAACTAAAAATAATTAAAAATCTGTTTTAGAATGTACAAAGTTTCATATGATACCCCACACAGTACAGTTATCTCACTTTTAAATTTCAACCCTCAGATTTTCCCCCCTTTTTAAATAAGAACAAAAATAATTTCCAATTTTTTTTAATTCCAGCGTCTTTGGGCCACTAATATACACAACTATTCCAAATTTCATGTCGATAGCTTCGGTAGTTACTGAAATAATCGAGTGTGACGAACGGACAGACGGACAGACGGACAGACAGACGGAGAAAGTCGCACCATAAGGGTTCCATTTTACCATTTTGGTACGGAACCCTAAAAACCTTTGAGAACATTATGTAGAACAACATCAGGAGGAAACCTCATAACTGAATCGTTAAAATAAAGTTTAATTAACGGCACAAAAATGAAATTATTGAAAATAATTTCATTTTTGTGCCTTTTGGTGTGGAAACCCTGGGGTCGTGGGGCGAAGATGCTAGATCCTTTTTTAAGGATCTATCTTCTCTTCTCACAGAGTCCACTTGTGACCGGAGGGCTGGCAGTTACCTCGGCCAACATATAAGTTTGGCTATTCGGCGGGGTAATGCAGCCAGCGTTCTGGGCACATTGCCTCATTGCAGCGGGATTGATGATATTTTAAATGTATAGTTTTTAGTTTTTAATTTAGATTTTAATGTGTATTAGTTTAAGTTTGTTTATAATTATATTAAAAGAAATATAAATTAAAAAAAAAAAAAAATTTATGGCATTAAAGACATAACAGACATAAAATACATTTTCGGACAAATCTGCAATTGACTTGCATAAATTCATCAATTGTTTTTTTAATAAGTAGAAAATAGTTTTGTAATAGTTGTTTTAATGACAAATCAATGTAGATAATTAATTAATGTGATTCCACCCCGATACATATCTTAAAACTAAGTATCAAGCAATTTGAATCATAAATTCATAAATCCTACGCGTGTTTGATATAGGTACCCTAACATTCAGATCGGTATACGACTAGAAGCCTCTCATGGGACGAGAAGAGAGGGTAATCATCGTGTAGTGTCGCGTGTGTGCCTCATTGTGATCGCGGTAGCGTTACCAGTTGCTGGGAATTTTCGGGACATGTGATTTGGAACTCGCTAGTTTTATAACCGGAATTGGGTATTTCACAACTACTCAAATAAATAATTTTTAAGTTATTATTAAATAAAGGATCTACCATCACCAAGCTTGCGGGGAGACTTGGAGGAGGCTTGCCCAACATCAGGAAGGGTGGCGTGCACTTGAGGAGGCCTTTATCCAACAATGGATGAAGAAAGGCTCTTAAAAAAGAAGAAAAGATCTCCCAAAAGACATAATATCCACGCCCCCTGTTAGTTTTATGTTTGAAAACATGCGAAAAATGCGTCGAACTTTGACGACGTCACAGTTCAGTGTTTCATACATCCCGTTCATACCATACATAGGGCGCGGTTTGACGTTTGAAAAAAGTTGCTGATTTGACTTATAGTCAGTCAAATACCCAATTATGTCAAATACATATTATCAAAAATTACCAATTTAAGGCGTTGCAGTATGTACAAGACGGTATTTTATTTCATAAAACTTAACTGCATAGTTAAGCAAAATTGATTCATTTTCTATTTTGGGGTTTTGTCCATAGGTGTGAACATTTTGGACCATGTCCAAATTGTACCTAAATAATAAACAAATTTCCTGAACCTGTAATTATTTTACTTCTGTATTTTGACTATAACATGTTGATATTAGGTATAAAATATACTAACATTATAAATGTGAATGTGAACACAGAAAGTGTGTCTGTCTGTCTGCTACGCTTCCACGGCCCATTTTGACGAAATTTGGTATAGAGGTAGGTTCTCGACATCCGACTTTTACATTGCAAACTGCTTTGACAGTGGATTGCTGGTAACCCTAGTCGAGCCAGTGTACAGCGACCGCGGCATTCCTGTCGCGTACATTCTAATGGGGTACACGACTCACGCCTTTATCCTACTTAAAGGAATATACGCGTTATTACAAATGCGAGTGTTATAGGAATATATTGATATCGTGTTTTGAATAACTGCTCCTTGCGGAGAAGACGACAATTCGTGGGCATTAACTGAATATGTAGTGGCTCTGCTCATAGATTTAGGATTGGTCTCCAATCAATATAGGAGGAAAGACCAATCCTAAATCTATGGCTCTGCCTTCCAAGCATTTTAAACAAGAATCGTCGAAGACTTGAAGTGAGCAGCTCTGTGATTCAGTATAAACCTAAGGTGCCTGGTAGGTACCTGATTGCTATCTAAAAAGACAAGGGGCCTAGGGGTTAGCAAACATATTATGAAGTAGGTACGGAATCATTTTCTATTTTGGGGTTTTGTCCATAGGTATGAACATTTTGGATCATGTCCAAATTGTACCAAAATAATAAACAAATTTCCTGAACCTGTAATTATTTTACTTCTGTATTTTGACTATTCTATGTTGATATTAGGTATAAAATATACTAATATTATAAATGCGAAAGTGTGTTTGTTTGTTGGTTTGTCCTTCAATCAAGCCACAACAGAGCACCGGATCAACGTGATATTTTGCATGGGTATAATTGAGGACCTGGAGTTCACGTCCGAATAAAGAAAGCTTATTCCAAGCAGACGAAGTCGCGGGCATCAGCTAGTTTATTTTATAAGTAGGATAGGCTGAATTATGATTCATAACATAACCGAAGACAGGACCAGCTGCCGCAACCACGGGGATCCGTTACCATGGCGCGAAATACCGAATCTGTCATCATTTTTATAGATAAAAAATACCGATTAAAATCTTGCACAAGCCGAAAGCTTTGTGTGAGCAGATGTGCGCGTGCGGACCACCTGCCCCACGTGGAGATCTGTGCGGCCTCGAGAAAAATCCTTCGCAAGACAATGACAAAGGCTCCAAGAATCTCTTTGTTGTTCTTCGCAGCATTGATCTAGTGTTTGATCCCTATTGTCCAGACGCGACGCGAACCGCACCTGTAATTTCTTATAATAGGAGTTTTATGCGTGCTTTATGAATGTCCACGTTGATCAGTAGCAAAACTCCTTTTGAGTAGGATTGCACATGTTAGGCCCGAGCCCTGACCATTGTTATAATTAGATAGGTCCATGTAATAGGTACTACAGTTCGTTTCTAGGACTGGTGGAAATTCTTTCATAGACACGAAAGTAATTGAGTTGAAACTGAGTACCTACCTAATAATTGAGCAAAAGCAATGGTGCGTTTTTCCACCCGCTCTAGAAACGCAATTTATATGCGTGCAAAAAATGCACTTACAACACGAACAAAGTCTCTTGTGAAACTGTAGAAGAAAGTTATATTTCACGACAGTTTTTGACTGACATTATCTTGTAGGTACTTAGTAGGCATTAAATACTGGAAACAAGACTAGATAATCAGTACAAGTGCCTCATCTGATGACAGAAGGACTGGCTCATTTTTTGCGCAAAGGATCAGCCTGGCTGTCCAGCGCGGAAATGCAGCCAGCATTCTTGCCACCCTTCCACTCGGGCATGATTTATATTTTATATAGTAATTAGGTTAGGCTAGCCAGCTTTAAGCTCTATTGTATTATTTTCAATACAGAATCATACCAATATTATAAATGCGAAAGTGTGTTTGTTTGTGGGTTTATTGGTTTGTTGGTTTGTCCTTCAATCATGCCGCAAAGGAGCAACGGATGGACTTGATATTTGGCATGGTATATAGTTGAGGACCTGAAGATTGACATAGGCTTTTTATCCCGGAATATTAATGAGTTCCTGTGGGAATTAAAAAAACTTGTTATAAAATAAAATAATAATAATCAATAGTAAAAGTGTACTAGGAATATTTACAGAAATTCCACTGAACATTACCTAGCAACGATCATAATATGGAGTCGTCTAGCTACACATCAAGCAGCCGAGGTGCGTATAAGTGGTTCCGTGGAAATATTTCAAATCAGTGCGGGCAATGGCACACAGGCAATAACGGGTGACGTGACACGCATGCCGCTCATGTGTAGACTGCCTAATGTACATCTGAAAGGGGCCCATTCAGCCTTTCACCCTTATTAAGTCTTGTTTCGGAAAAGGCATGAAAACATGAACTGCCTACTAAAAGGTACGATGTTCGAAATAAAATTACGTCCATGTGAGCAGTTCTATAACAGATCCATAACCAGCCTAGTGCAGTGGTGAACGCTGACGAAATATTTTATTATATTATTGTTAGATGATTCCCGCGACTTCGTTCGCGTTGATCAAGTATTTTTTCTAATTCCCGCGGAAACTCCTTCACGCTCCTATCTCTAGGTATGACAAATTTCATTAAAATCGGTTGAAATTTGAAAACATGGGCCGATAAGTGTAACAGACAGACAGATAGAGAGACAGACATATTACTTTCGCATTTATTATATAAGTATAGTATGGATGTCAGAGGTCCAATGTCAAAGACTAAAATCCCGACTGGGGAAATTTAAATTAAAAATTTCCAAATTGGGTAAGGTCTGGTCTAGTAACAGGTTAACTTACTAATAACATCATCACTTATGTTATTAAAATCCAGGTGAGGTCGCAGTTAAGGGTTAACTTATGGCAGAATTTAAGAACATTAAGCCCGTGACGTCGTCCTCTTGGATTTAGGTGCATGGAAAATTACGTGGAACATATTATTATAATAGTATAACGTGGTTATTTACTAGGCACTATCCGCAGTGCGTTCGAATTTCATCAGCGGATAAAGGAATGCGCGCGGGCACTATTCGAGGTATGTATGCGCTACGTACCTATGCCACTGCGTACCGAATATCCAAACCGTGAATCCCGAATGCCGAAAAGCCAAATGGTCTGTCCCCGCTCTGTGACATATTGGAATGTGACTCCATTTATCCCCGCTTCCTATTGGAATCCGGAGTGACGCGGCAAATTGAAAATTGCGGTGCCTATTTTTGGCGTTATTGATAATACCACTTGTAACATTGGCGGCGGAATGCCGAATTTCGTATAATAATCCGATATTTCGACGCTGAAATGGCGCTCATTATTGCAAATTGACTATTTTTTTCGTTTGCCACATTTTATCGTGAAATTAACAGATACATGTGAAAAATATTGTTATTTTTACTGGGCATTGTATGATCAATGTCGTCAACTGCTAGGCCTTTAGACAGATTTCCACTCGCCATCTTTTACTTAATTGGCTGATTATACGTTTTCATGCTTAGAGACTTCAACACGCGGTGGTCTTCTATACTTCTATACTAATATTTATATAAATGCGAAAGTTTGGATGGATGGATGTACGGATGTTTGTTACTCAATCACACCCCAACGGCTGAACGGATCTGGATGAAATTTGGCACATAACTAACCATAGCTAACTATTTTAATTAATAAACTTTCAATCTATCTGCTCAAAGGTCATGTGGACTGCCTCACGTCGGATATCGTCGGTTATTAAACCTACGCTGAAAATAACTTAAAATTCTATTTATTATTTTCATTGCATCCTTTGAACCCGAAAACCGTGAAAGTGAACCTAGAACTTAAATGCAACTAGAAATTTCATGATATGCAAACGTAAAAAAGAACGCCAAAATTTTTGCTCGCATGTGTTGTGCAGTTATCTAATTACGCACGTAAATCGTCCCCAGGCAAATATACTACGCTAACCTTCTGTGTTTCTATTAAATAACTAATTCATCGTAGGAAAATCCGCGAGCGCGACTGCGAGCTTTCGTGAACATGAGCTTCACCATGAGATAACAATCGCTAAAACATTTCGCCGTCCTGCCACAGATACGACGTAACTCTGCACGCATCACACGTCAAAGCGCAGTCCCCGGTCAACCCTTGCGTGCGATATAAAATCGCATTTTGACAGGCGTACCGTGAAAAATTAATCGAGTGTCGTCGAGTGAGCGGGCGGCAGAAAAAATGAAAACATGATGGCATTTCGGTCCCTGGAGCCAGAAAGGTCAGGCGGGCAGCCGCTCGTGAAATGCCTCGCCCTCCGGACACCGGCGACTGTTCCGCTGGGGATAGACCACTTCACTCCACTTCCCGCGACCACTGCCGAAACAATACAATCTATCATTTAGGAACTTAATGCTGTGAAATGTTTTGTGATTTCATTTTCAAACAAGTAGATGATGCCCGCGACTTCATCCGCGTGGATTGATGTTTTTTGATTCCCGCGGGAACTCTTCAATTTTCCGGGATAAAAAGCCTATGTCTTCCCCAGGATGTAAACTATCTCTGTGCCAATTTTCATCAAAATCGCTTGAAGAGTTGGGCCGTGAAAGCGTAGCAGACAGACAGACAGACACACTTTTGCATTTATAATATTAGTATGGATATTTAGTTTGTTCACTGTTTTATATTTTAAGTTGATATTAGGTGTTAAAATTAAATCAAGTATACCTACGCAAGAAAAAAATACCGCATTAATCATACGAGCAGCATTTTATGAACGCAGAAACATCCATACTACTGCTCTTTCAAGGTCCATTAATTCAACCGCTTTTGAAGAAATTTGGTACATCCCGAGGCCTTAAGGACATAGGTTTTTATCCCGGTAAATTAAGACCTACTTAATCAAGATCCGAAGATATCAAAAACCTTAATTAACGCGGATGACGATGCAGGCATCACCTACTGGTGAAATACAGCATTTTAAATACTTATGCATCATCAACCCAACTTTATCTAATTTTCCACGAAATCCCCACATTCCATTCCAACACTGGGTATCGGTTAATGGCTACACACACTTGATAAGAATAATTAGTCCAATAATTCACGTCGCCATTACGCTATGATAAACGAGATTCTATAATTAGAAGGGGGTGCGAGCGCGCCCCTTGATAGTAACCATTAATACTTATCTAACACGAAATAATGCAATTAATAGAGCAACCTGTTTTAGAATGTATCGTGAGAAATACGCACTTGTTCGGTAAAAAACAAGGAGATTCGGTGTTAGCGAGGATCTGTGCGATCCATCATGGCCGTCAGATTAATGTTATGATGTATGTGCTACATTACGGCGGAAAAGAATGATTGAGCCCCCGGCCCTGTGTCAATACGTACCCGTGTTTGTGCAAATATATTTAATTTCGACATTTTTGGAATTGGGATGCGGCATAGATCATTTGAGATTTATGCGCTTATAATTTACCTATATCCACCTTTTAAATCATGAGCTAAAGTGGTAAATTATAGAGCAGAATATAAGTCTTGGTTAGACACGAGGTGTCATCGATCTCCCTGCGATATACCACGTGGTTTTCTATAGTTAGTAAGTACTTCTCCGTTTTTGGTCTAGACCCAAAGAATTTGAGGGCTCTCACATGCACAAGAGATTACTATTACTAATACTTATTTGTAATTCTTTGCGTATGGAGAAGTTTCTTCGATTTGTTGTCCAGCTTATTCTCCAGCACTACGTTCAGGGCAAAGTAAATTTTTAATTCTTCCTCCTCATTCTGCCTCCTTAAAAGTGTCTGGACCAAGATTTAAGTAAGCGCTAAGACATTATGTCCAGTCGTTAGCAATATTTGAAGAAAGTATTCACTCATACATATTTCATATAGAGGTGAGTACCTAATAGTTTACTAACTAGGTACAACTATATCAAACGTTTGCCGCAAGCGATAATTTAATTAGCGGTAGGTACCGCTGCTATATAACCGCCGAACTACCCTACAAACGTATTCTATGACCAACGCATTTACGCGCGAGCGAGCACATAACAATATCCGACACTAATAAAGGTCTCAATCCTTTCAACTGTGGCAACATTGTGTATTCTAATTGGCATTAGAGGAAAGAATTGAGGTACCCCCAAATAAACGCTTATCAACACATCAGTGAACTAAACCGACATCAGTACATCGCTCCGCCGTGCAGAATTGCACCTAATGATTTCGCCCCCAGGTGTATAAGGTATCAATGTTATTCACCCTAATAACAACCAAAAAATACGCAATAAGTACATTATCGCAATGATTTTTTTGATAGCTAGGCTGAAACTGCCTCGTTGGTCTAGTGGTTAGCATGTTCGACTGCGGCCGACGAGTTCCCGCGTCCGTCCGTTAAAGCCCGTCAACCCGCATTGGCGCAGCGTGGTGGTCTAAGCTCTAATTCCCCCTCTTCTATGCGAATGGAAGCCTGTCCCCAGCACTGGGACGTTAATGGGCTTTAGTAGTAGGCTGAATTTTCCTGTAATTTCTTCTGATTTCAAGTTTTATTTCGAAATGGATAACTTTTCCTTTGCCGATTTGGATAGGAATTTCGCCGACTCGGTAAAGGTAATCAATTAAGGATGGTTCTGCCTTTTCAAGGAAACGCTTTGGGAAGGAGAAAATCTGAAGGAAATTTCTCTCCGCCTATAGATGTGTGGTAGAACTTATAGTGTTTTCTACCTCTACTTTTTACGTCTAACTTAAAGCCTAGCAAAAATTGGAACTAAACTAAGCACGAAAAGCATTTATAAATAGCGAAAGTTGTCTCTTTGTAAAAACATAATCACAATTATTATAATTAAGTACTTACTCTTAGGTACTTAGTTACCATTCTCTTTGACCCAAATTATCCGTATTAAGTAGCAAACCCAAATATTTAAATTCTCTCATTCTAAATATTACCAAATCAATGTCCGCGTAAGTACAAAGCCGGAGGGAGAGCGCCCTCGAGGGACGCGGCATATTATAACCGAGCATAATATCTGCGTCGTCACTCAAGCGCAATAAATACCTAAATAAAGCGCAAATAATACCCAAATCGCTCATCAGAGCAACCGGGCCTCCCCAACTATAATTATCTATAATCAGACCGCACCCCGTGTATAATCATTGCGTACACTGCAATGTATTGATTACAATTACTATGATTTGCGTACTCCACATCGACTTCACCCTTGCGGTCCGAACTCCGAAACCTATTTTTATTGGAATCACATTTCAATGACTCTCACCGTGATTTACACGGGCCGGGCGAAATGCCGCATGTTTTGCGCAAGCTTTTTTTCAGTCATAAATTATTGGAGCGGTGGGACGCGTTGACCCCGACCTCCAGTCGATTAACCATCACTAGGTCTTCCTTGAATTTCATATTTATAAACGGGGATTACGCAAAAACGCCAGTGTAATGGATCACCTACAGGACTTAGGCCGGGCCGTTGTCGGCGGGGGGTGGGAAGGCAAATTCGGGAGGCCTGATCGTCGGACTCATCCATCACGCGGCTCACGCATGTGAATTGGGGCGTTTTATCTGGAGATAGCCGTGGATGGATCGTGGATACCTATTTAAATATTTCGTCGTTTAGCGGAGGCCGCGGAAGGTACGCAGCCATTAGCTAATGGGGCCGCATAATCTTCACATTAAAGGTCAGAAGTGTTTAACACTAACGTGCAAGACTAGCGAATATAGATCGACTATACCGTCTCTACTTATGACGAAAAAATATAAATTAATTTTCTATGTTAAACTTTGTACTTACCTAATATTTACACGAACTACTTACAGGAGTCTTTAGCTAATGAAAGCTGAGAGTCTAAATTTTATATTAGGTATGTTGGCAACACTGGACTATACAAATAAAGATTATCAAAAAAACAAAGATTTTTTCACGCGGAAATTCATTCAGTTCATTAAAAAAAATCCTTGCTTCTGAGAGCTTCGTATTCTAACGCTTAACTAAAAATATATTTTTCACACGTGTACATTAATTTTTTTTCTCAATACTATTGATGTATGGAACTTCGCCGTTGCCCTTTACTTATTAGGGCCGTAGGTAGATCGTCGTGAACAAGTAAAAATTAAGTATCACAGGACAAAATACATGCATACCTAAATACTTAGCGAATTCTTCATTCCTGGCAATCATAGACCTGCGAGTATAAAGCTCGCAATGTGATCGGTTCCAAAGCAAACATGTCCCGGTCGTCACGTCGATGTAGCCGTCTCAATTGGTCTCGTTCATTTACCTGTCACTCTGTCGCGACTGTTTGAACACATACGGGATTATATTTTCAGATAGAACGCCTTATCAATAATTCAGCACAAGGTGTATTAGCAAACGTTGGTAAGTACAGGGCGTACAAGTACAGGGCAATAATCTTGACGTCCCTAAAATACGGATTATAATTCAGGAACAAGAGCGTCAACATGTTTAAAATAAAATCATTAAGTATCTACTTAAATACAAAAGAATCTACGACATTGTCAAGTAACCTACTTTTATAAATGCTATATTAATTACTTACTCTTCGCAACAAAAAAGCTGTATCATAGACAATCATACTTAAATTATATTGGTTGTTTATTTCACGGTCCGGTTGAAATTTAATTTTAAAAAATCCTGTGGGAAACCATTGATTTTTCAGGATAAAAACATCTTACATGACGTGTTCGGGATACTTAAGTATCTCTATAACAAACTTCATCACAATCGTTCAGTTCGATTGGCTGTAAAAAGCTAACAGGCAGGCAGAGAGACACACTTTCTCTCAGACTCTTTTAACAATTTACACGATAGATAGGTAGGTACCTACCTTTTTGAAAACGCAGCGTTTGAGCCGAAGATACGTCTCCGTATGTTTTCAAATTTTGAAGGGAAGACGCCATTTTACATCTAAGTGATCTTCGAGACTCGTCCTTTGTAACGTGACGTTCGATAGGAATATGCAGAGTGTCACCGAGAGTCAATGTTACGTTGCACTAATTTCTAGCTTTGCCCTGGTTTTCTGCGAGGCGGAGTGGAATAGAAGAAAATATTATAAGTACCCAGTAGAACTAAATAAAATTCAATGGACATGACTTCAGCAGAGCACAGTGACGTTTGATACATTTTTTTTGTTTTTTTTTTACATATAAAACGAGCAAACGAGCAGGCGGGTAACCTGATGGTAAGTGTTTACCGCCGCCCAAGAAAATTTGCAGCACCAGAGGAACTGCCAATGCATTGCTGGCTTTTGTGATATTCATGTTTATCCCAAGAGCCCCATATTTACATCTTTATTTATTACATTAAGACAGCAGAAATGTGTTAAGGTAGAGCAAGGTAGCCGAACGAGGTAGCCGAACGAGGTTGCAGAGCAAGCCAACGAGAACTCTATTGATTCTATAGAGTCCATAGAGTTGTATCTAAGAAGGAAAACATACCAAGGACTGGAGTCCGGACAGCACAAAATGTCTGTGCGGAACGTCCGCGTCCGAGGGGCCGATGTTTTGTCAGGCCTGTGTCACTCCGCGTGTAGGTATTAAAAACATACCTACAGGCGGCGGCCATTGCGCAAGGGCCAATCTAGTAGGCTGCCGCAAGCGAAAAAACACACGCGCACGCGCTATTTGTTCGACCACGTTCAACTTTCTCGATAATTGCAAAATGGACACAAAACGAAAAAAAGCAAAAAGATACTGTGCAGTATTTAATTGTTTAAATACGGATCGAGATCGAAATTTAACTTTTTTTTGGTTGCCTAAAGACGCTGACAGGTATAAAATCTACTTTGATTGGATTACATTATGTTCCTATTTGAAATGAAATTAATTCAAAATACAAACCCTTTCTCCCCTTGTGGAACAAAGTACTATTCCAATACCCTAAAAGTATTTAAAAGTACAATAAAAAGACATTTTAGTAGTTTCATTCGAGTTGCATTTCATTTGTCGTATTTATTTACGAACGAATTTATTAGTGAGGTAACAATGATACAATAATTATTATGTTTCGTTCGAAACAAAAACAATTCCAGATATTTTTACACATACATAACATCTATTATTCTTTTGTCTATTTAAGTATAATGAACAAAATGTGTTTTATTTTATTACTTCATTAAATTAAATCTTTGGCAATAATCGTATAGCATCTATACAATTATGCAGCTATCTTAGACTACATTAACGTACTCGGCGCTGCCTGCTACTCGTTGCACGCTACAAGTAGGAGTAAACGCTCGTGCTGTGCGCTAGATGGCGTAAGTAGTTTCTCGAAGTAAGCAACCCTAGTCCGCGGCTCTTTCAATACGTATAACCACGTATAACTTATTATGAACCGTAGTCCAGTGAATTAAGGCCCATATTCCCTCAAAAAAAAATTGGTAGGTATGTAAATGAACACGTGCTCGACTGGAACGTGAGCTAAATTAAATCATATTGTTTATCAGATTGAGTACATATTTCTTTGAAAACCATTGCGAAGTAAAGCTTCTGTACCTAGTACTAGTTATTATTCTGTGGTTTTTTTCTAGCTTTTTAGCACAAAATTAACTTGGACCATCCACTGTATACCTAGTTAGGTACATCTGTGCTAGTGTCGATTTTAAGTCCAAATCAGGCAGTCATACTTAATTATATTAACTAAGGATCCCGTTAGAAATTATATAGGTACCTAAAATAGGTACTTTAAATGGTTAATTTTAAATTTGCAAAAGGTATCAAAAACGGTCTAAAGTGTAAAAAAACCGCTGGCCCTTAAAACATTGTATACAGTAGTAATCATACTAATATTATAAATGCGAAAGTCAGTTTGTTTGTTGGTTTGTCCTTCAATCACGCTTCAACGGAGCAACGGATCGACGTTATTTTTGGCATGGGTATATAGTTGAGGACATGGAGAGTGACATAGGCTACTTTTTATCCCGGAAAATTAAGGAGTTCCCGCGGGAATAATAAAAAAATTAAACCACGCGGACGAAGTCGCGGGCATCAGCTAATTTCAGATAAGTAGCTACTTCTCGGACAGCTGTACAGGCATGGCAGGCAGGCTGTCTAGGCATGATGCTCTATAAAGTCTATAATCTACATCTATGACGGTTTTTTTTTTAAACTGCGTTATAATTATTATTAGGTAGTAGGTACCTACCTATACCTAATACTATAGAACTGCAGTACATACCTATAACTAGTACCTAGGTACCCATTACATATTAAAATTCTGTTATTCTCGGCTACTGAATACCTACCTATAGGTACACCCACTGAATATCTACTTTTAGGCTTTATTTTAATTGTATACCTAATGGTGATTATTAGGTAGGTACTTATTTTTTTGTTGATCGTGTTAATTAGACTAGAAGGACGAAATGAAATATAGGTAGGTACCACGTCCATGGTCGAACGTTGACCTTTAGCAGATCATTCGGAAAAGTAAGGCCTCATTATCTCTTAACTATTAATTTCATACACCTATCTTATTCATAAAGCCTTTCCTTTCATCGATAACCAGGCCTCTCGTTAGCGATGACCCCGTCATGCAATGTAAACAAAATAGCCGAAACCGCGTGCATTGCGAATAATAATAAATGAATCGACTGCATTGAGCGGCAACTGTGCGTTATGATCCGCTCATCGATAGCCGTAATCGGCCGTAATTATTGTTCTTGAGTTCATAATGATGAACCCAAACAAGACAGCACGCGGCGCCGCAACCGCCCTTGAACTGAGTCGCGGAGGCTCTCGCGGAGGCTGTATGCTCGCGGGGTGCGGGGCGCGCGCGGGGGGCGGGGCCGGCGCGGCCAATCAGCGCCCCTTCACATTTTTCAGCCCCCGCCCGCATCGCCGGACGCTGCCCAAAAACAAAAGGATCAAAGTCGGCGAAACCTATCTCTTTCTTTGTGGGGCCAGCAAACGGGCTTCGATGAGAGGATAGATACAGTGTGTCGCGCGGGCGCGAATCGATAAGCCGCCCCCCCCTGCCCGCGGGGCCGCCGGGCCCCCCTCGCCCGCCGGCCGCCTCGCCACGCGGCGCTCCGTCCGCCGGCCATTTGCACGGATGTTTACTATTATTATTTTATTGAACGGACGCTTTAAGTGGCGAAATAAGAATATTTGCAGATCGCGGGGCGAACAATTACCGTCCGCGACAAACCTGTTACATTCAATTGTGACGTCACCGACTCCGCTGCGACGTTACGTGATTGCACCCCGATGCCATTTCCCTGTATCACATAATATTATTATGATTTCCTACATATCCAACCATCAATACCTATCTACGAACTTAAAAAAGTCACCATCTGTTCCGACTTCCGCACATATCTAAGCATAGGTACATGACTAAAGCCAATTAAATATTACCACTACATTATCTTACCTATTTACCTACCTACCTGATGGTGGGCGGAAAATGTTTTCCGGAAATGACTAATAAAAAAAAGGTAAGTCGGTAGATAGACCTACCTAGGTACTTAGGTATCCTTTTACCCACATAAGAGAAAACTGAAAGTGAGAAATTCCTAAGATACTAGAACTGAAAGTGTAGACAAATACATACCCGATCTGGGGGTTGGGAGAATATTTTCCGGAAATGGCTATTAACGCAGTAGGTAATCTAAGTCATCATCTCCTGAAGATGCTCCGGTATCGGAGTGAACGTACGTTGCCAATAAAATTTGGAAGATCTGTGTGGTGTGGTGAATATCGCAAGCTACAAGTGCAAGATACACACGTCACTGTACCACAAAGATTTACCTACATAGGTAATGTGGCGGAATAAGTATAGCGAATTTTTTTTCTTTGAATAATTTTACTTATTTTTATTTTATCTTATTAAAATTTCATTTCTAATTTTTCTATAATTTTTGTAATTTTTGCAATTTTTGTTTTTATTTTACGCTTTTTTTATTATATCCTAGTGTAAGCTTTTTATTTTTTTTACTTTTAGTCATTAGTAATACAAAGCAGGTTATATAGGTTGATAGGTAAGTTATAGATAGGGCCTGCCTATAATGTGGCTTTTTATTATTTAATCTAAGCTCGATTTTTGATGCTTTTACATAGACCTAGGTACGTAATAAGGCACTCTACTAACGTCGCGTTGGTCAATATTGTTGAACCTAGGTAGGTAAGTATATACCTACCTTAAATACCTATACTTACTTAACCTAAAATATACCTATAGCACTCACCTACTACTAATACAAGTTTAAGCTCTAACTTGTGGATCTAGAAACTTAAGATTTTGCATACTTACTTACAGATAAGTTCTGCCTAGTCGTAGACACTAGACACCCATTAAATAGGTAGGTACCTACCTAAGGATTTTCAGAAACGTCATCCGAGTGAAACCGCGCGGATGATAACGAAGTAGGTAATATTTTGACGACCTCCCATGGCGCAGTGGTGAGAACTGTCTTACGAACTTAAAAAAGTCACCATCTGTTCCGACTTCTGCACATATCTAAGCATAGGTACATGACTAAAGCCAATTAAATATTACCACTACATTATCTTACCTATTTACCTACCTAGAGAGGAGAGGAGAGGAGGATCAGGAGATCTTTCCTGATCTCCTTGCTTCTTTTGAAAATAACAACGACATCCATGCTATCCTAGTCTCTGAGACATTTCTTAAACCTTGTTTGCCTTCTTCCTCCTATTCCATTAATGGTTTTCACTTGATACGGAATGATCGCACGGGTAAGGGGGGAGGGGGTGTGGCAATATATCTTCGTAACCATATTCCATTTACTATTCTGGACAAGTCACCCAGTATGTACTCCGAATCTGCTGAACACATTTTTATTGAAGTTTTGTTTGGTCAACTGAAACTACTCCTTGGCGTATACTACAGTCCTTCTCTACATATAAATTATTTCCAATCGTTTGAAACTCTGCTTGAACAATATGTACCCACAGTTGATCATACAATAATTATGGGAGACTTTAACACGTGTCTCCTCAAAGGAGATGCGCGTGCCAAACGTTTATCTGACATCGTAAATAGTTCTAACCTGCTGATGCTCCCTTCCTCGGCTACGCACTTCTTTCCTAACTGCGCACCTTCTCGGTTGGATTTGATGATGGTCTCCTCCTTAGAACATGTCAATTTACATGGTCAATTCCCAGCTGAAGCGTTTTCATACCACGATCTGATTTATGTCTCATATAAAATACGTCCTCCAAAGGTGAAGCCGACTATTGTCATGCGACGCAGCTTCAAAAACTTTAATAATGATAAATTTCTACAAGATCTTCATAATATAGACTGGGATGTTATCTATACTGCAGCTACAGTGGACGAAAAAGTAAATTTATTTAACTCAATGCTAACTGAACTATTTGACGTTCATGCACCACTACGGCCAATCAAGCTGAAACACTTGCCTGCTCCCTGGCTGACTAAAGATATAAAAGTTGTAATGGCTAAACGCAACTCAGCTAAAGCTAAATATAAATTAAACCCTACCGATGAGAATCTCACTAAATACAAAAAACTTCGGAACCGTTGTAGTAAACTTTGCCGAGATGCGCAGCGCAATTATATACATGACTCCATAGACAATGGCAATCCTGTAAAAACATGGAAGTTTCTGGCCTCGCTAGGTATTGGCAAGCAGCGAAATCAAACCATCAAGAACGTCAACTTAGATCATCTTAATAATCATTTCACTACCGTGACTCTGATGGATAGCCTAACTAAAGCTAACACCATAGCCTGTATAGGTGCATCGGCTACCCATAATTTCCCTCCCTTTAAGTTTAAATCAGTTACGCTGAATGAAGTTGAAAAACACATTCTTGCAATTAAATCCGATGCAATTGGGAGTGATGGCATAAGCCGAAAAATGGTGCTATTGGCTTTAGAAAGAGTGACCCCAATTATTTGTCATATTCTTAATTACTCCTTGTCAACTAGTACCTTTCCTAATGTGTGGCGCTCAGCATTTGTTATACCCGTCCCTAAAACTGCTATTCCTTCGTCATTTTCTCACTTTCGACCTATTTCCATCTTACCCTTTTTATCCAAAGTCGCTGAACGAATAGTCTCCTCTCAACTTCGTATCTACCTATCTTATAATAACCTCCTTAATCCTCTTCAGTCAGGTTTTCGACCAGGACACAGCACTGTCACCGCACTCACAAAGATCTGCGACGACATACGATATGGGCTTGATAACCAGCTCGTTACAATTATTGTTCTGTTGGACTTCAGTAACGCTTTCAACACCGTTGACTTTGATTTAATGTTAGCCATTCTGAAGTCTAATAATATATCGCAGGAAGTAGTCAGCTGGTTTCGTTCATACTTATGGAATCGTGGGCAATGTGTCCGTGTTAACAATGAGTCCTCCTCCTTTTCTTATGTTCAGGCTGGCGTTCCACAAGGGGGTGTCCTGTCACCTTTACTCTTCGCTATTTTTATTAATACAATTTCCAATTTCCTCTCCTCTCCCTTCCACCTTTACGCCGATGATCTGCAAATATATACTTCTGTACCTGCAGATCAAATTACAGCTGGAATAAGTAAAATTAATTCAGATTTATGTAAAGTAAGCTTTTGGAGTAAGTCGTATGGCCTCAATATTAACGCTAGTAAATCACAGGTTATCATTATCGGCAACCCAGCACAAACCCGTAAGGTTGATGTTAACTTCATAGAACCAATTGTGCTGGATAAGACGATCTTGCCCTTTAGTGACACTGTTAAGAACCTCGGCTTGATTATTGACTCCTCCTTCTCCTGGGTACCGCAAGTTAACCACGTCAGCCGACGTCTCTTTGCTGCTATCGGTTCTCTAAAACGCTGGAAGAATCTCCTTCCAGTCAAAACTAAGATATCCTTAGCTGAAACACTCCTTTTACCTATACTGGACTATGCCGATAGCAGTTACACGGATCTCACTGAGGAGTTACTAAACAAGCTTGAGCGCTTACAGAACATGTGTATTCGATTCATCTATGGATTGAGGAAATTTGATCATGTTAGTGCGTATCGTGCTCGTCTCAAGTGGCTTCCAATTAGGTTGCGACGAAATTTTCATGTTCTTTCTTTACTTTTCTCTATCCTATATGCTCCTCATACTCCCAGCTATCTTAAAGAACGTTTCAACTTTCTCGGTGCTGTTGATCGCCATATGCAGCTGCGTTCTACCATGGATAATAAACTCAAAACTCCTAGCCATCGTACAAAATTTTACAGCAAATCTTACACGGTGTATGCTGTGCAGTTATGGAATTCTTTACCCAAAAATATTAGAGACTCCAAATCCTTATCTATTTTTAAAAAAAGTCTCAAAGAATATTTCCTTAACCAAGTTGTGCCATAATAACTAAATAATTATATTATTTCTATCGTAATTCATTACTATGCTTATGTAATATTATTTATATAATAGGTATGTGTAAATTATGTATGCATTATGCATGTACTATTTATTTATGTTTATGTATAATATATATTGTTATCTATATTTACTTATTTTAATTATATGTAATGTATAAATATATATTTTGTCTAGTATGTTTATATTATTTACTCAACTAATAATAATAACGTGTATTTTATTGTGCCACACTACCCTACACATCTCGTTCAATCCTCTCACCAAAGGTTGCCTGGTAGAGATTGCTCAGTAAGCAATAAGGCCGCCTTTGCATACCTAGTTATAGTTAATTTTACTCTGTATTCTTTTTCTTTCATGTGTGCAATAAAGTATTTATCTATCTATCTATCTATCTATCTACCTACCTGATGGTGGGCGGAAATTGTTTTCCGGAAATGACTAATAAAAAAAAGGTAAGTCGGTAGAGACCTACCTAGGTACTTAGGTATCCTTTTACCCACATAAGAGAAAACTGAAAGTGAGAAATTCCTAAGATACTAGAACTGAAAGTGTAGACAAATACAAACCCGATCTGGGGGTTGGGAGAATATTTTCCGGAAATGGCTATTAACGCAGTAGGTAATCTAAGTCATCATCTCCTGAAGATGCTCCGGTATCGGAGTGAACTTACGTTGCCAATAAAATTTGGAAGACCTGTGTGGTGTGGTGAATATCGCAAGCTACAAGTGCAAGATACACACTGTACCACAAACATTTACCTACATAGGTAATGTGGCGGAATAAGTATAGCGAATTTTTTTTCTTTGAATAATTTTACTTATTTTTATTTTATCTTATTAAAATTTCATTTCTAATTTTTCTATAATTTTTGTAATTTTTGCAATTTTTGTTTTTATTTTACGCTTTTTTTATTATATCCTAGTGTAAGCTTTTTATTTTTTTTACTTTTAGTCATTAGTAATACAAAGCAGGTTATATAGGTTGATAGGTAAGTTATAGATAGGGCCTGCCTATAATGTGGCTTTTTATTATTTAATCTAAGCTCGATTTTTGATGCTTTTACATAGACCTAGGTACGTAATAAGGCACTCTACTAACGTCGCGTTGGTCAATATTGTTGAACCTAGGTAGGTAAGTATATACCTACCTTAAATACCTATACTTACTTAACCTAAAATATACCTATAGCACTCACCTACTACTAATACAAGTTTAAGCTCTAACTTGTGGATCTAGAAACTTAAGATTTTGCATACTTACTTACAGATAAGTTCTGCCTAGTCGTAGACACTAGACACCCATTAAATAGGTAGGTACCTACCTAAGGATTTTCAGAAACGTCATCCGAGTGAAACCGCGCGGATGATAACGAAGTAGGTAATATTTTGACGACCTCCCATGGCGCAGTGGTGAGAACTGTCTTACGAACTTAAAAAAGTCACCATCTGTTCCGACTTCTGCACATATCTAAGCATAGGTACATGACTAAAGCCAATTAAATATTACCACTACATTATCTTACCTATTTACCTACCTACCTGATGGTGGGCGGAAAATGTTTTCCGGAAATGACTAATAAAAAAAAGGTAAGTCGGTAGAGACCTACCTAGGTACTTAGGTATCCTTTTACCCACATAAGAGAAAACTGAAAGTGAGAAATTCCTAAGATACTAGAACTGAAAGTGTAGACAAATACAAACCCGATCTGGGGGTTGGGAGAATATTTTCCGGAAATGGCTATTAACGCAGTAGGTAATCTAAGTCATCATCTCCTGAAGATGCTCCGGTATCGGAGTGAACGTACGTTGCCAATAAAATTTGGAAGACCTGTGTGGTGTGGTGAATATCGCAAGCTACAAGTGCAAGATACACACTGTACCACAAACATTTACCTACATAGGTAATGTGGCGGAATAAGTATAGCGAATTTTTTTTCTTTGAATAATTTTACTTATTTTTATTTTATCTTATTAAAATTTCATTTCTAATTTTTCTATAATTTTTGTATTTTTTGCAATTTTTGTTTTTATTTTACGCTTTTTTTATTATATCCTAGTGTAAGCTTTTTATTTTTTTTACTTTTAGTCATTAGTAATACAAAGCAGGTTATATAGGTTGATAGGTAAGTTATAGATAGGGCCTGCCTATAATGTGGCTTTTTATTATTTAATCTAAGCTCGATTTTTGATGCTTTTACATAGACCTAGGTACGTAATAAGGCACTCTACTAACGTCGCGTTGGTCAATATTGTTGAACCTAGGTAGGTAAGTATATACCTACCTTAAATACCTATACTTACTTAACCTAAAATATACCTATAGCACTCACCTACTACTAATACAAGTTTAAGCTCTAACTTGTGGATCTAGAAACTTAAGATTTTGCATACTTACTTACAGATAAGTTCTGCCTAGTCGTAGACACTAGACACCCATTAAATAGGTAGGTACCTACCTAAGGATTTTCAGAAACGTCATCCGAGTGAAACCGCGCGGATGATAACGAAGTAGGTAATATTTTGACGACCTCCCATGGCGCAGTGGTGAGAACTGTCTTACGAACTTAAAAAAGTCACCATCTGTTCCGACTTCTGCACATATCTAAGCATAGGTACATGACTAAAGCCAATTAAATATTACCACTACATTATCTTACCTATTTACCTACCTACCTGATGGTGGGCGGAAAATGTTTTCCGGAAATGACTAATAAAAAAAAGGTAAGTCGGTAGAGACCTACCTAGGTACTTAGGTATCCTTTTACCCACATAAGAGAAAACTGAAAGTGAGAAATTCCTAAGATACTAGAACTGAAAGTGTAGACAAATACAAACCCGATCTGGGGGTTGGGAGAATATTTTCCGGAAATGGCTATTAACGCAGTAGGTAATCTAAGTCATCATCTCCTGAAGATGCTCCGGTATCGGAGTGAACGTACGTTGCCAATAAAATTTGGAAGATCTGTGTGGTGTGGTGAATATCGCAAGCTACAAGTGCAAGATACACACTGTACCACAAAGATTTACCTACATAGGTAATGTGGCGGAATAAGTATAGCGAATTTTTTTTCTTTGAATAATTTTACTTATTTTTATTTTATCTTATTAAAATTTCATTTCTAATTTTTCTATAATTTTTGTAATTTTTGCAATTTTTGTTTTTATTTTACGCTTTTTAGGGTTCCGTACCCAAAGGGTAAAAACGGGACCCTATTACTAAGACTCCGCTGTCTGTCTGTCTGTCTGTCTGTCTGTCTGTCTCCAGGCTGTATCTCATAGACCGTGATAGCTAGAAAGCTGAAATTTTCACAAATGATGTATTTCCGTTGCCGCTATAACAACAAATACTAAAAATTAAAAAAATATATATATTAAGGGGGGTCCCCATACAATAAACGTGTTTTTTTCGTATTTTTTTGCTCAATATTAAAAACGGTAACAGGTAGACGGTTCAAATTTTCACAGAATATTAACTTATATATTACCTTTCAAAATAAATAATTAAATATCAATAAAGTAAATATTAAAGGGGGGCTCCCATACAACAAACGTAATTTTTTGATATTAACAGTAAACCTCTACAAACAAAGTTAGTTTTGCGGTTCATTAACAAAGGTAATTATACCTACTTCTTGAGTACGGAACCCTCGGTGCGCGAGTCCGACTCGCACTTGGCCGATTTTTTTATTATATCCTAGTGTAAGCTTTTTATTTTTTTTACTTTTTTCATCGTCGTCATTTAAGGCACATGATGTGACACCTGTCATAGATTGTACATTTAACAACGTGTGTAATTAGTATTTTAGTTTTTTATGTATTCCTTGAATGTACCTATCAATTTTTTGGTCGTACTAATACATAAATAAATAAATAAATAAATAAATTCAACTTCTAGTTCTTTCAATACCTATGAAGAACAAAATAGTAATACAAAGCAGGTTATATAGGTTGATAGGTAAGTTATAGATAGGGCCTGCCTATAATGTGGCTTTTTATTATTTAATCTAAGCTCGATTTTTGATGCTTTTACATAGACCTAGGTACGTAATAAGGCACTCTACTAACGTTGGTCAATATTGTTGAACCTAGGTAGGTAAGTACATATACCTACCTTAAATACCTATACTTACTTAACCTAAAAGATACCTATAGCACTCACCTACTACTAATACAAGTTTAATCTCTAACTTGTGGATCTAGAAACTTAAGATTTTGCATACTTACTTACAGATAAGTTCTGCCTAGTCGTAGACACTAGACACCCATTAAATAGGTAGGTACCTACCTAAGGATTTTCAGAAACGTCATCCGAGTGAAACCGCGCGGATGATAACGAAGTAGGTAATATTTTGACGACCTCCCATGGCGCAGTGGTGAGAACTGTCTTACAAGTGAGAGGTCCCGGGTTCGATCCCCGGCAGCTCAAATTGGGATTTTTTTCTGCTCAATTTGGCTAGCTACCATCCTAGATGATCCTACCGGCATTCAATAATTAGTCAAAATATGATAAAGTCAAAGTAAGTTGGTAGGTAGGATGTATAGGTAGTTGACTATTTCATGAAATGCCACCATTCCACGAAATACAGGTAGGCAGTGAAATAAGAACATCCTCATTTCTTAACATTAGGCACGGTCTATATTTTAATTATTTTAATTATTACCCACCTACTACCTAGCTGATGCTCGCATTTTCGTTCTCGTGGAATAAGTTATTTTTTACTCCCACGGGAACTCCTCAATTCTCCGGGATAAAAAGTAGCATAAGTCACTCTCCAGGTCCTCAAATATGCCCATGCAAAAATCAAGTCGATCTGTAGCTCTGCTGCGGCGTGATTGAAGGACAAACCAACAAACAAACACACCTTCGCATTTATAATATTATTAGTATAATATATTAATATCATACTTACTAATAATGATAAGTAATTATTAATAGGTAGGTACATACCTACTAAGTATACAAAGTAGCCTTTGTGTTATTCCCGACTAGGTAACTATAATCTATCTCTGTGCCTAATTCATCGTTCTGGCTGATTGAGTAACGAACATCCATCCATCCATCCAAACTTTCGCATCTATACTCAATAGATATTTAGTATGATATCGAGTCTAATTTTAAAGTATAGATACTAGATGAGTCGTAAAATTCTTTCCAAAAAACCGACTTCCAACGCCACTGTAAAGTACAAAATAATTTTGATTTCTACCCACTATGTTGAAGTCGGGCGAGTCTGATGCGTCAACTTGGTGGCCGGCCCTTGGAGCTGAGAAAAAATCAAGCTTCTAAGCCAACGCAATCAAAAGATACAGCCGTTTATGCTGCAAATTTTCGACACTCGCAAGGGAATCAAAACCTACAGGGTTGCTTCGTACCAAATTTCAAGATTCTGAGTTCACGGAAAGTACCTACACTGTTGAAATAAATAATAATTTATTTCAAAAGAAGAGAAGAAGAGATTACAATAATTATTATTTAGATAGATATTTAGATGAGTCCACTAAAAACTCAGTCGGGTTTTTTTTTTCACAAATATCGTAAATTAATTACCGTCAAATGCCCTAACTTTTCACGGATTTTCATATCATTGGACTTTATCATAAATAAAAACATTGAAATTTGCACGATTTGCACGTTGTATGCACTTTTTTGACTAAGAAATTCAAGAATTCTATAATTTACATTTATTTTAGACAATTTGCGTATTTTTTATGCAAATTTTGATATATTTTAGGAATTAGGCAATGTTATGTCTGTTATTCCTAACATTGCCCGATGTGTTCACACCTAAATAAATTATTTGATTTTAATCGGGCACAATCTAAAATCTACCTTAATACCTAATATTACAAACCAATTTCCAATGATAAATTTAAGGCGTGTTTTGGTAGGTAAAATTATTAAGGCAATGTTTGGACACAATTTTGTGCAACCTTCATACATTGGCAATGAATGGGTAGGGTTGTCTCGTTAGTATAATGTATGAATAACACAAAATATTTATTTATGCAAGTATTTATATTTTAAACTCGCATGGTTTAACAGTTAATTATTAGTCATTGCGAGTAGTATTTATTAGGATAATAACAAATCAGACTTAAAAAAATTGTAAGTAGGTAACAATTAAGATTATCTTATAACATTATCATAGTAACTTTTTAATAATCCTATCTTAACTTCCATTTAACAAAAAATACAACATCACAACAATCAAGGTAAGATTGCAGCAATATAATGAATGATTTTATCGCTCAATAATAACTGTACATACCTACCCATTCAAAATAGAATAAATCAAAGGGTCACATAATGCAGTCTATGAAAGTTAATCTATAAAAAAAGGTTATTCTACAAAGAAAACATATTTCAGAAACAAAAAATCGTTACAATTTATCAATACAATCTTCTGCACTGCTTGTTCATCTTGATCGTCCTTCAAACAAAAAGAAATCTAGACTAAGTAGATAATAGTTAATTTTTTTAGGTTTGCTTTTTCAATCAAAAACATAAAGCAATATAATATTATTTTAATTGATACCCTGGGTGACATAGGGTGTCAACCCTAGCCTAGGCAATGTTTGTACACTTATTCAGAAAAAGTTGCTAAACTTTGCCTAATCCAACATTTCTCAGTAAATATACGCGTAATTCCATCGTTATCAATGACAAATGATCAAACTATCAACGTTTTATAGAATGAGTATAAAACAAGTTATGAATATACATATTTTAGTGACTTATGGGAAAAGTTTTTTCGCAACTCAGAATAGCCGCCTTGACGCAGTTTCGTTTGACACACATCAGTTGAAAATTATGCATGTTACCAACATAACTTCATTAATTTTGTGTTGCCAGATAATAATTCTAAAAACTGACAAAGTTTCCATAACTAGACTAGTAAATTGAAATAGATATTACCTTTTCTTTATTTTAGGCAAACATAGGACACCAGGCAAGATTAGGGCATTTGACGGTACATTTATAATAATTACAACAATTACTTAATCAGCCTTACTCTGAGGTCATACATAAAAATAAAACTATTATTATTATTATTTTGCACTACTTAGAAATCCACCACGTTGGAGTCATGTAAAAAATTTGCGCCATCTATACCAAACCCAGTAAACTACTACATCAGAACTACGCCTTGCCCGCCATCTAGCTATGCGCGGTAGCAGTTTGCATGTTTGTTACATACATTTCACCTAGATGGCGATTCTGAATTTTTTATAAACTTTTCGTAATATTTCGTATAATCGTACCGCATATATTCATATTTTTAATGAACATTTTTTTCCAAAAAATACTTTTCCGATTATAAATAGAAAATTCACGTGAAATACCTCAAATCAATTTGTAGAAAACTTTATTTGTCAATTCATTGTTTGCTGCGTAATAGACTGTTTTACCGACATTGTACAACTTCCGCTTGCCGCTATGCTCGACATCACGCACACGCAAACGCAAGGTATTGTAATTTGTAACCAACTTCACTCCGTAAATGTTCGATCTCTTTCAACTACGTCGAGGCTTGTACTTTTTAGGATTGCGCTTTTCGGTAATTATTGTTTTACTCATTTAAATTATAGTGATTTTGATATTTTGTGATTGTAATCTAGTCAAAGGTGAGTTCCGCGTAAAATAGAACAGTCGTGATTAGAAAAGTTTGGCGCGTTCATTTCTGTCAACATAGCTTCCCAAGTGTTCACGCAGTGGAGCATAATGCACGTGTAAAGTGGAATAAAATTTGGTATTTTTCGCTTGCAGACATGGCTTTATCAGTTGCACTACCTCTGGGCGGATTGGAGACTGAGAATTTTAACTCGTTCAGGCATATCATAGACATAGCGGGCCTATCTCAGTCGCAGACGAGCCCGAGTCCATCTGTCTCCAGTGAATCTAGCGGTATCGGATCGCTAGGCTCGTTGAAATCGGAATCGGTCAATAACGATTCCCTGCCATCTAGTCCTCAAACAACAGAGAAGGTAAATTTATAAAATTATGTGCACTATTTGTTTGCGTTCGTCCTGGCCTTGACCTCTCTATTTTCATAATATTCCGTAATGGCGAACGTCTTACGCTATCAATGTGTACTAATTATTGACGTGTGATAATGGAAAATTCGGAGATTTATGCACCATGCGGTCTCAAGAGTTGTGAAACTACTGTTCAAAACACATAAAATATGATATTGATTGTACCTATTATCTTAAATACAAATAAAGTGTTTCCTATTATAATGTAAATAGGAATTAGGAATACATACAAAATCATATTTGGAAAACAAAATAAATTATACCTACCTATCTAGATTATCCATGATATCATTGTGTTTATAACTTTTGATAAATAAGCTCCATCTTGATAGCAATAATTAATATTATCTTAATTTTTACTAATTCTTTGCTCAAATTATGTGATTTCTTATTTTTCAGAAGTTATTTGAACCCTTTGTGCAACCACAGCCACGTCCGAAAGAGAAAAAAGTTGAAGATGTTAAAATAGTTTATGGAGGGCATGATATTCTCAACTTGAGTGCAAATCTCACTGATCCTCGATGGAACTACCGCCCCACGATGCTGCCTCCAAACAACCCTGCGCTGTTCTTTGCCAACCGGTCTCAGTACCATCGGCTGGGGCCCTACGGGACACGCACACAGTATGTAAAAGATTCTTGCCGTATGTGTGGGTTCACTTGGGTTGTAGCTGCCACAGAGTGATTTGACAGAGTGTCAAACTAAGCACTGATCGAACGGGAGCTGGGTACGACTGGGACACATCAAGGTGCAAATATAATTTTACTGCACATTGACATGATGCTTTCAAATATGACTTTTTGCCGACAACTTCAGTTCATCTTCACAAAATAATCTTATGACAACCTGTCGTTTAAGCCTATAAAATGACAGGAATATTCCTATTATCTACGAAGTAATATTTATTTAAGGTACTCAATATAATGAACAAATTATTTCTGGTGAACTGTAGTCGCTGGACATGTGACATCATCCTAATATTTTAATTCAAGTATTTGCCTGCTGTGGCCCGGTCGTATGGATGACTGTGGAATATGCATGCAGCTTTCGTCACACACTTTGATGGATACATTTAATCGTGACTTTATACTGTGATCTTAATTTAACGAAAGTAATTTTGACAAAATCTATTAAGTGTGTGACGATGCAAATTTATTTCGTTTTGTTTTGTTTAACTTATTTAATTTGTGTGATAAATAAAAGTTAGGTTAATTAAAAATAATGCCATAAGTTTTACAGACATACAAAATTGGCATTTGAAATCCCAAAAACTAGGATCATAATGACTCAGTCCACAAATTCCAAGTTTATTAAATAATTTAATTAACTAATTATTTAAAGACAGAAAATTAATAATAATATATTATTACGGCACATATTTTAGTTCCTCTTAGAAATATTATTAATTATTTGTTATCCAAAGAATCTTTTGTTTATTGATTGCATATTATATTGTTATATAAATTGTTGATCTTTAACAATTTATATCAATTAATAACTGGCATAAAATCATCAGGCTGATTTGTCATCCTTTAGATTTTGTGTCCTATTACTTTAAAGCAATATTTAAATTATGCACTTTTACTTATATTAAATAATGAATTAATGAGGTATTCCCACCATTACATCTTATAGTTATTATTTAAATATTGTTTTATGATAATTGTTAGTCTGTAGAGTTAATTTTTACATATATTCCACAGTCATTTTAATTAGGTTCATCAATTTTTAAACCAAAAGGTTGCTTCTCGATAATTCTCTCTGGGATTTTGACGAGATGGCATGAATTTATAGCCAAGCTGTATGTTAATTTTAAGGTCTAATTACGATGATTGTTGGATGTACCGTCCAATCATTACATAATACTTAGTGATGACTTGTAATCCAGAAGATACAATCTTGACACATTGCCCAAAAATCCTACTGACTCTGTGTGAAAGCTTGAAAAACTCATTTATTTATATGACCAATTGCCCTTGGGGAACATAGTCGAATGGGTTATCAGTGCATATCATCACAAAAAAGCAGTGATTAGATATTCTAAGGTATTAGTAGTTGTTACAGACCGTTTTAAAACGTTCGAGTCATTGAATTGCCCAGAAGCTGGGTACTAGTGAAATTATAGTAAGTGTCTTTAACAGACTGGCAATATCTCTATAAATGCATATTTAAATTATAATATCCATGGTCTCTTTTAATTTAGTCAAGATATTTAATAGTGTGAGTCTCTTGATCTAATTGTAAGTAAATGTGTAAATGTACTAACTATAATGGTAAACGATAATACTGTCCTTCTGTGCAACTTAAGTTCTGCTATGTTGTGATCAGCTTTAAATCGGAACTGGAGTATTTGTACACAATAATGTTGACATATTTCCCACAAAGTTATTTTTATAAAAAATGTTATTATGTGACAATACAGTTTGTAGTATTCAAAATTTTCTTTATATTGATATATGAAATTCGCTTCAAAGTTTGGCAAATATTCTGGAAGGGACCAACATCGATGCATTGATTTGTTTAAATTTTATCATCATTTTTATTATATCAAACTTCAGTAGCAGAACAATGAATCCTTATCACATTTGAGTTAACATCGCATTTTATCAGCTGCTTTATCTATTGAGTCATCGCCACTTTTTTCTTTCTGTAATCAATACAATGGGCTATGAAAATAAAAACATAAGTTGTTAACAATAAGTGAATAATTTACAAAATTATATTTATATATTTATGATTCAGTGGGTCATGACTGAACATATTATTGCATGGATCTCAGAATGCAGCTTTTACAGTGATACTTATGCCTAATGATAATCATTTTTGCCTAAATTGGAAGGCATCTCAAGGAAAAAACAAAATCCAAAAAAATTAGAGATGCCTTCGTAAATAGTGTGATATGTTCTCAGTCACACACATACTCACAAAATGGTTGTTTTGGTTATCTAAAAATCAAATGTTGCATTCAGATTATTATTTAGTTATTAACTTTAATATGACAAGCTTCAATCGAATGTAGTTCAAAGAAAATATTTGGAGTGATACGCACAGTTTTATATAGTTGCTCTTGTTGGGAAGTCTCCTTGAAGTGATGGAGGAGCCCTGAGCCCGTCGGCCCCGCGCCGTGTCTCAACCGAGGCCGAGGTGCGATGCAATACTTGCATTCCAATTTGTGTTTAAGTTAGCAGCCGAGGGGTCGTAGTTGTTAATGATTAATTTAATCCACATTGCCAAATATTTTGGTTGTTTGTGCTATTTATTTAAATTAATGTATTATTTTTCCAATTAAAATGAAATATCAATTTAGTACCTTCCATTGCTAAGTGGGTCTTCAAGTGATTTTACATTGTTTAAATCATTTCAATTAATGCATTTTATTTTGTTTAGTCAAATCATAATATATACATGATATTATACATGATATGTTGTACTATAATTATCTATTGTTCATTAATATTTATGATACATATTTTTTCTCATTGAACTGTAGACAAATGACAGTATTTTTATAATGAAAATTGTATAGGAATGAAGGGTTTATTGCTTAGACGAGGCACCCACGGTTCGTCTAACGGCGCCCACGGCTCGTCTAGCGACGCCCACGGTTCGTCTAGCGAAGCCCATGGCTCGTCTAGCCGCGCCGGGGTCGCGCGTCCAGTGTGTATTACGTATATCTGATAAGCATTATGTAGGTTTAGCGAAATAGAATTAACTCGGAGGCATACTCCTAGTACCAAAACTTATTGGTTTAATGTTGTTCTCTTATTATCGTGATATAGAGCGCCGCGCGCGGTGCTGAGCTCAATATTATAGTAACCCTTAAGAAAATTAATACCTCTTTTGAAAAGAATATAAATATATATTACATATAGTATATCCAATCGATTATCACATAAATATGTATTTCCCTGTTTATTTTGATGTGATATCATAAATGACTGATCTGAATTTAGTTTTTAAGTTGGTTATTGATATGCAATGCTATTTCGAGAGTGTAATTAAGATTTAATATTGAAAGTGCCAATGCTCGTAATTTAATCTTTATGACTGTTCCTTTAATGTAGCCGACAGCGCCCTCAGTGGCGGCCTCTAGCCTCCGGACCGAGGCGTCGTCCTTCCTAACTCTAAGTTAAAATGTTACTTTAATGAATTCACGTAACGTGCACAATCTCAGTAATGCTTGCAATATTATGTATAACATGTAATTCCTCGTTTTATAATTTAATCCAGCGTAATGTTAAGAGTACAATGTGAGATGATGTTATATCATTCTAGTATCAAAATTAACCGAAGATAATATTATTAGTTAGGTAAAATTTTAATATAGCTTTTCGTATAATTGGGATGTTTTAGTATAATGTAGTGTATAATGACGGCGTAGTGGCAAGCGATTGTCTCGCGAGCGGAGATGTGGCAATAATACTCGAGCAGTGCCCTGCCAAGTGTGTACAGGTACAGGGTCGCGTCTCGCGAAACGCTACGTATATAGGCGTTTATTTGTTGTAATGATAATAATAGCCGTAGGTATTTTATCGTACTTAAATAATTAATTATTCTTGCGATGCCTTAATTCTGGTTGTCAATTAGACATGTCTGCCTAGAGTGTTATCATTGTTTTTATTTATTTTAGTTTTTCGCTGTTCCTCCGTGAACTTCCAGTCCAGGCTGTTCTTTTTAAATGATTTTGAGGTCGATTTATTTTTACCTAAGTGTTCTTATTAAATGTTACCAAAATGTTTTTAATAAAATATTTTTATATGTATCCCCGTTCTTTTATTGAGATTCCCTAACGTAACCAGACAAAGATAGGGTAGGATCCTATAAAAGGATTTTTAAAGCTGTGTCCATACCAAAATAAAAACGAGGAGTTTAATAACATAATAATTATTTTCTATTTTTTGCCTGCACGTGATAGATCCTAGCAACATTGTCACGGTCTCATAATGTAAACTACTCTGCGGGCACCATGCCAACTGTTAAAAGTTATGAGACAAACGTCAACTCATCAGAAACCAAATTCCTTATCCTCGTGGCTCGTAGACTACAATACATGCATATTTGGTTCTGTGCCATATTTAGCCAAGATGGAAACGGCGTCAACCTTAGACCACCCATCACGGGTGATGACCATTTCACCCTGTGTCACCCTTTGATGATAGGTAGGTACGGTGCAATGACCTACCTATTTTAGCATGGTGGTATTTGCTGTGGACTTATATATTTGGAAATACCTATCATTTACCAATGATAAACTAGTACCTACTCAATACTGCTTTAGTCAGGCTCAGGCAGGAGGCTTCGGCCGCGGCGAGTTGCCACCTCCTTGTTGGATGTCTAATAAAATGCCTATAGAATGTGCTGTAATGATGTAGGTACGCAAATGCTAGTGGAAACTAAAATAGATTACTTGCATGACGTGATTGTACGTTTTATAGGTGTGTAGCTTTAGGTAGGTTATACGTAGGTATTGTTGTTACCTAACGTGACGCAATCAAATGGTCAGCTATTGCCAAGCGGCAGCGGAAATATTGCGTAAAAGGGGCAATAGACTTTGTTATATGCAAATATCCATGAAGAGATAAAACCTATAGAAACCAACACAAGCATGTTGACTTTAATGAGGCAAAGACTGACGACAACAAATCTGCATATGAAGTAGGTAGGTACCTATATGAAAAATATGTGTTATCAGCAGCTGTTATTGTCACTTGTCGACGAGTGAGCTGTAAGTTGGTACCTAGTAACCTAGGTTTACGTATGGTGTACCTATATGCTTATGTTTTATCTCCGCCCCTTGCTGATTTTTAAATACTAAAACGCGAGAACAAAAATCCGAATCGGCGCGATGCGGCGAATTGCGACAAGGCGTCTTGCTTCCAAGGTTCAGGCTGGGGTTCAGGTGACCATACCCTCCAGTTCGAAGATCGTCAACCGTACAGCCCCACCAACTTATGTGGCTAAATTGGAACAAATTTTTATGCCTTTTTAGATTTTGGTTTTATTATTTTATTTTTAATAGAACCCTTCTAGCGACGCGCCTGTCACCGGGTCAGATAACTTTGTGGGACTATACTATTCTATATCGATGGCAGTAAACGTTAGTTTGTATTAGGTAGTGACATGGATCGTAAAAAGATTTGCGCACTACTGTTATTGTTAAGAAAATATAGGTACCTTGAAGAATGCATCACGTGATCAATATGCGTGCGACCTCCTATATATTTTCTATGATGCGACGTTACATCGCAGTTTCGTGTTTGCACCTAAACCATTATACCTACCTATATTGCTTTCAATCTTGAATTTCATAAAGGTAGGTAGGTATCCTAATAAATCTGCTGAGTCTAGTGAAGGTCGAATTCAACGCGCCTGCGAATTATTGATTTAGTTATTACTAAACGTAGAAATACCTGACTAAGTAGATAGGTACCCTAGGTTATAGGTAAGTAGTTGCGAGCTGTCTTGGTAGTGAATAGTGATACCCCTACACATTCAAATTCGAACTCGCTGTCAGTTGTTATTGATAAAGAAGTTACTTAGTTAGGTAGGAAATTATCTTCCTAAGTTTTCTACCTAGGTATCCTATTCGTCATCAGAAAACATACAAAATTCCTATAATATCTTGTACGATGGTAGGGGGCCCTTAGTGTTCTAGTCCGACTCGGACTAATGGCCGGTTTTATTTAAAACGATGAACGCTCAACGCAGTCATCAGTCAAGTTTCTAAAAATGCGCACGTTTTGTTGACCCCTGAGGAGCCTTGATGGGTTCATGGGAAATGGGATTCACAAACCATTGTTTGTACGCCATCTGTGGTAGTTCTGTTAAACTACGACAAGCGAGTTGCGCGTAAAATAATGCTACCTAGCGTTAAACCTGAGAACTAGACAGGCCGAGATTTGAAGTAAAACAAGTGTGACACGAGAGATGGCGCTACTAACTTCGTTTTAAAAGTTTCCTCATTTGAGTAAGTCAAAAAGGCTAGAAGCCAGAGCTTTGATACCTGAAAAAGCAAATTTACATTTAATCCATGGACTTCCTGGTATACCAAATTCCAAAATGGGCCTTGGGCGGTTCATCTAAAATAATACTATTAAGATAACTCTTAAAATAGAATAATAGCTCGAGCCTGCCTACTGAAAGCTGAATAAAATACCAAACTTAAAACCCTAACATTTAATATTTTTAACAAAAACAAAGTCTATTACTTATAAAAACATAAGTCTTAGGTAATACCACATGCTTATACATCGTCACCAGCAGAAGACACGTATTCTCAAGTGGGGTCCCGCTTCCAAATGAAGAAGAAGAACACAAATAACTGCACAACTAGCACTGTGACAAAAACAGCAGCTTTGATGAAGCACTTGAAGTCCAACTGTTTAGTGTAGACGTACACAGGTGGCGCCTCATACATCGCTTCCTCAAATGGAGGCTTCTTGAGGCGAAACGGCATGCTTAAGAACTTAAGAACTTGTTCAATAATTAGGCACGAAAATTAATAAGTTAAGTATGTAAATAAAATAAATCAAAAACGTTACTCAAATTTCAAATAGTTGACCGTTATTCGTAATTGTATGACAATCGGGCTTTGGAATTTGCAAAAAAATCATGTCAAATTAATTTACTGGAAAAATTCTATTAAACTTGTTGGTGATTAGCATTGACAATAGAAATCAAAGGAATATTGTCAAAACTCATGAGGTTTTATATCTATAGCGACATAGTATAAAACGCGCCGGCACCACAGATTTATATTTACGTATTATGTCTGTGGCTGGCACACTGTTGAGTGTCGACTCAAAATGAAAAAGGTTTAAATCATAGTCCACCACGCTAGCAAGTGCGGGTTGGCAGACCTCACAAACATACTACCTCTGTGCTCACAAACGTTTCAGAACATTACTGGCATGCCGCATTGTAGTAGGTATACCCAAAGGGTATACCTGGTAGGTATGTATTTTTATTTTATTAAATAAAACCTTCGACTTTTGTGAACGCTTTACTGCAAAGCTTTTATTCTTTATCAGACCATTTCCTCCTATTTCTGGAGAGTGAAATAAGCGGAAAAGGCTCCCTGAAATTTTTTAAACCTAAATCCAAGTAGGTAGGTAGGTACATGTAGTCGCGGTCATCATTTTGTTCTTCATAAAAACTGACCAATGACCATAATAACAAAATCATATTCGAAAGCGAACCTTTCATTCGTCCTTCGGTCTTTGAATAGTGTTAATTTACTCTTGAATCGACGCAACTCCCTAGTGTAACTCTTCAATAGGACACTCCGAGTCGCAAGCTCGAAATTGTATATGGAAAATGTTAAAATAATAAATAGAGGCTGCGAACTCTAAAGGAGGGTGATTTTCTAAAGCTTCAGTTATTTTCAACACTGTTTAGAGCGAAAACACACTTCGGGCAAGACTATGACGAAACGTCCACGTAAAAGTGGGACGACGCGGTTTTGTTCAGTTGATTGGTTTTGAGAAGTGCCGACGCGGACGATTGCGGCGTCGGTGGGGAAACACGTTATGACCTGTCGCGCTAGCTTGGGCAGCTCCAGAAGTTACGATGCGGACGTTTTGTATTTAGGGCGAAAATACAGGACAAAACATCCGTGTTGGAGATAAAACATGTATTAGATAGAAGCCAGGCGTTACTTTGTGGAAGTCCATGACAATGAAAAAACTAGAAGTTTAATTCGCTATTATAGAGAACTAGATGATGCCCGCGACTTCGTCCGCGTGAATTGATGTTTTTTGATTCCCGCGGGAACTCTTCAAATTTCCGGGATAAAAAGCCTATGTCCTTCCCCGGGATGTATCATGTAACCTTCCAGTAGCAAACAGACAGACAGACAGACTTTCGCATTGATAATATTAGTAAGTATAGATTAAACTTCTAGTTTTTTCATTGATAAAACATGTTTGTTCTGTCGCGCTAGTCTGTACAGCTACATATAAAAGTGAACGATTTGTCTGGGCGCGTCGGAGGGTAAACACGTTATATCCTGTCACGCTGTTCTGGACAGCTTTACATAAAAGGGCCGACGCAGACGTTTTATCCAGTCCGGTTCGGGGTGTGCTTTTACCCTTAGCGTTTCTCTTTGGACTGTTTTCCTTTACAGGGCCCAATATGTTTAGAAATTGGTAAGCACTTGAAAGGGCGGAGAAATTTCAAGCATCTTAACTTGGAACGATTGTTTTCCCTTTGCGTTCGCTTAATAATAGAGTTGATTATAGAAAAGTTTTAAATGCAAGAAAAAGGTACGCCTGCCTGTCGAGTGCCTTAAATAAGTGGTTCAGTCACTATCAGCGCGTAGGATTATGTTTAAGGCTTGTATGCGTAACCTAACTAATATTTTATACTACCCATATTGTAAGTAGGTACATTTCATTGTTTAGATATTCATATACGAGTACCTACTTAATAATTAGGTTCTATAGAAAAGATGCAAAGGTCTACTTCTCTGCCTCTTTCGGAAGAAAAATATGGTATAGGAGAATTGTTAATTGAGAACAATTTTTGTATAGGTAGGTACATCTTACGTCAAAAGTGCATGTGGAATCTGTGCGCCATATGCCTAAAATTTTTATATTTCCCCAGAGAAACATAGTAGGTACGGCATTTTAATTGTAAAATTATAATACAACTAGATGATGCCCGCGATTTCGTCGGCGTTGATTAAGGCTTTTTTTATTATCGCATATTATGTCCATACCCGGGATAGGTATTACCTATCGCTGTACCAAATTTCATCAAAACAGATGGGCCGTGAAAGCGTAGCAAACAGACTTTTCGCATTTATAATATTAAGTATGGATTAGGTACAATAATAAACGCCTGCTTTCTACCCAACACAACATTGATTCTACACACCCACCGACTGTCGACAGACTTTTAGTAGATAAACATACCAATATCTCAGCAAATCTAGAGCCAGATTACAATGATGACAATGATTTTTATTTCTACACACTATGTTGAAGTCGTTCGAGTATAACAAAGATAGGCAAAGTTGACGCGTCAGGCTCGCCCGACTTCAACATAGTGTGTAGAAATCAAATTTTTTTTTACTTTACAGTGGCTTTGGAAGTCGGTTTCTTGGAAAGAATTTTTATTACATTGTTCTAGTAACGCAACAACTCTCTGTTACAGCTCCAACGCCATATTACGAACCTGTAGATTAATCCGCGACTAGAAGAAAGGAACAATTAACACGATGACAATACCGCTCGCGTTGCAGAGCTATTATTCTAGAAACAGTTATTCTAGGCCCCAAGCGGGCATGGAACAATAGTTGGCCCAATTGTGTTACCAACCAGCCACTTTTTGTTCACTAAAAAGGAAAATGATTCAATGGAAATTTTAAATGGTTTTATTTTATGGTCTCCTTTATTCTATAGGTGGCGCAAATCTTCTTTTTTATCTAATGAGATACCTATTGGTTTTCGCTTATTCTTGTCTTTGTGAGTTTGTAACAATTTAACGCGAGGTGTCGTTCACGGACCACGGTGTCGGTCATGGGTCACGCGTTTCCACATTTTTACCCCCTACCAAAAAGTGTTGACCGCGCCTAAAGAAGTTTTCACTTCAATTATTAAAACAGAAGGATTTATTTCTGACCATCGCGGGGCGCAGTTAGCGGTGATCATGATCGCCAAAATGATCAAATGCTCCACAAGAACTCGATATACCATACCCATTACCAAGGAACATTTATTTACTACGGGTAGCCTACCTATGCGATGTGAGTAGAAGTATGATCATAATACTCTGATACACTTTTCAATCCCTATGGTATTTAAAAATCATCGAACAATCATTTCATCACATAAGAGCATTCTTCAGTGATGCTAAAAAAAGCTACGAGCAGCTTTTTACCTTCACCGAACTAATTTACTAGTACTCTGCTTTTCTTCCGAATGAATTTTACTGCATTTTTGAAACAAAGCTATTAAATCCAGCTTGCGACAAGATGAGGCATGCAACAATTAATGCAACGACAATACCACTCTCGGCGCTATCATGCTAGGAACAGTTTTCCTAGGCGCCACCGAAAGAATACGCCGGAGCGGTCGTGGAACAAAAGATGGCCCAATTGCGTTACCAACCAGCCACCTTTTGTCCACCAAATAGGAAAATGGTACAATAGAAATTTACAAATGAAAAAATCTGAAGGATTTCCCTTCGGATCTCTTTTATTCGTTCGACAGCAAAGCGTTGGACTTGTTTTTGACCATATTTATTTTGATAAGTATAAATATTTCGTTAGTTTCATAGAACGCAAGGGCCCAAAACGATGCAAAGAAAGTGAGAAGGACAGATTTTTTTTTTTTTTTATCCACTACAAGTTAGCCCTTGACTGCGATCTCACCTGATGGTAAGTGATGATGCAGTCTAAGATGGTAGCGGGCTAACCTGTTACGGGCATGGCAGTTATATTAAACCCATACCCCTATTTCGTACCGGAACGCTAAATCGCTTGGCGGCACGTCTTTGCCGGTAGGGTGGTAACTAGCCACGGCCGAAGCCTCCCACCAGGCCAGACCAAGGAAAATTTAGAAATTATAAATTCCCAAATTGACCCTGCCGGGGATCGAACCCGGGACCTCCGCACGTTAAGGCAACAGCGCTACACACTACGCCACGGAGGTCGTCACCCAAACTCGATGGGGTTATATCATTTTATTACAGAGTTCTCAATACTCATAACCGCCTTCTGACTCCATCTTAAGATCAGCTCCATGTCCTAATTACTTTGAATTGTCATCCGATTTACATATATATATATATATATATATGTACATATATGTAAATTTCAGCTCATTCGGAAACCGGGAAGTGGGTCAACTTGCAAGAACAAAAAAACAAGATTTGATTACAGACAGACACAGGGACAGATGAAATTAAATAAAAGCTTTTTTTTATCCACTACAAGTTTGCCCTTGACTGCGATCTCACCTGATGGTAAGTGATGATGCATGCATCATTACTATGCTACCTAGGCTAACCTGTAATAATAGCTTGTTATAATAAATAAATAAAAACCGGCCAAGTGCGAGTCGGACTCGCGCACCGAGGGTTCCGTACAAACCTGTAATAAGTTTTAAATTATTAAAAATACCTATTTTTATTTTAAATATTTGAGTTGATTGAATGAAACGTAGGTAAATTGCGGTTTACGTTTTATGACGTATTAAAAAAAAACTACTTACTAGATCTCGTTCAAACCAATTTTCGGTGGAAGTTTGCATGGTAATGTACATCATATATTTTTTTTTTGGCACATTTTACCACTTTGGAAGTGTCTCTCGCGCAAACTATTTAGTTTAGAAAAAAATGATATTACAAACCTCAATATCATTTTTGAAGACCTATCCATAGATGGGTCCGATCCACACGTACGGGTAAGATGAAAAAAATTTTTTTGAGTTTCAGTTCTAAGTATGGGGAACCCCCAAAATTTATTGTTTTTTTTCTATTTTTGTAAGAAAATCTTAATGCGGTTCACAGAATACATCTACTTACCAAGTTTCAACAGTATAGTTCTTATAGTTTCGGAAAAAAGTGGCTGTGACATACAGACGGACAGACAGACAGACAGACATGACGAATCTATAAGGGTTCCGTTTTTGCCAAATTTGGCTACGGAACCCTAAAAAAGACGTGTGGCACTCGGAGACTGTCACGGTAAAGCTATTGTACCTATAGCATTTTTTATCAACTTGCTATGACTACTTGTGTTGTTGACTTCAAGTTGTTGAAAATATAAAGGCGAAATAATTTTAAAGAATTATGTTTTCAATAGTCCGGGTGTCCAAGGGGAATCAAAAACCTATTGAGGTTTTTTCAGGTTTTTTGAGGTCATAGCAACCAAAGTGTTAGGTTATTTTTCGTTACGGAATTTCTGGATTAGGTCTCCACGCTCAAGGCCCGCGATAGAAGCTATGCAATAGCTTAAAAATAAAAATTTTGTAGCCAATGAATGGAAAATATTTTAGTAGGTATCGATATAATATTTTTGTCACATTACACATACCTACTTAAGTTAATTAAATTAAAGACCCAAAAAGTAGGTTTTGAAATATCTTAAAGTAGTTTTCATATAAAAAACTTTCGAAAATCGCAAAGATTTTCATATGGCCCGGCTCGTCGACATATCCCATTTAAATTTCGTTTGAGACCTACGATATCACACCCACAAACACAAATCGATGAAACTTGGAAAATCGCTCATTTGTACTCGTACTATGTACTAGTCGGCACAAAATACGAATCATGAGCGCAGAGTTTCACTTGCGTAGAAGTGAAATTTTACCAAATTAATCTTTATTTTCTTACGCGCGAACCGACCCCCACACTTGTCGAGCACTCATCATAGTTGATTCCTTAGACCTCATAAGGGTCAAAGCAGAGGCATAGAGGCAACCTCAGAGTCAGAGGGGCTTTATCTTGGGCTTGCTTTTTGCGCCGCCCACGCACTCACGTCCGAGTCCTTTTCACTTAGGTAATTTCCCTCAGTTGAGGCGCAACTACAAAGGTCGCAACTCGAACTCGTACTATCGTGCAATGCCATATAAGTAATCTACTACAGGAATATACATTTCATAGAATTCGCAAGCAATTCCCAATTATACTCCTGTGGATTATTATTTCCTTAAAAAATCAAAGCTCACAAAATAAAACTTCGGGGCACTTTTATGTTCATAATAAGCTAAAATATAAAACGAATTGTGCGTAATGAAAAAGAAATTAATTTGAATGAACTTTGAAATTGGATCTTCAAGTGCGCTCCAACTAAAATATAGAACATTTTCCACAAAGCCTTTCATCGAGCTAGCTAAGAAGTGAATCTTTATGAATGCCACCAAATTGTATGAGAGTAGTCCTCTTTCAAAACTTCTCATGAATAGTGTTAATTCGCTATAGCGAATTTGCTCGACGCTCGTCAATGGAGTATTTGGAACCTTGAGGAGCGTACAGCTTCACAAAGTCGCAATATTGTGTGTGGAAAACGCGGGAAACATGAATGGGAGGTTTCTAGGAAAGGAACACGCAATGGGGCGTTCTGTATAGAGAGCTCACGGGGAAACGGTTTACAATAGACACGTAGCGTTTGACATTTAATTTATTATTTTGCGACGCTAAAAGTGTTCCTATATTTTCATGTAGGTACTTTAAACACCCTTACCATTTTGCAAACGTCTTTAAATAAAAACGAAGTAAGCTTAGTATCTTTGTTGAATTTAGGTCTTTAAAGGTCAGTCCTTGCATGATTCTTGGGACCGCGACAATCTGTTCAAAATCGATCCAACCATCACAGTTTTGAAGCCATATCGCAGTTTTTCACAGAAAGACACTTTACTTTTAAACGTTTCGTATTTCTAACGCATAAGTGCGTTAGTCTACAACTTAGAAACCCTAAACTCGTTGGTCCTAAAACCAACCTTTAATACCACTTTTAGGACACGAAAAGTCTTTTCGCCGATACCGTGCGCGGTTCCGACTTACCTACCGGCATCGTACGGCGGGCACTTAACCAGTCTTGTCTAAACGTTAAAGTTAGCTCGCAACAAAGTCACAGGCTGCTAGGTATTTTGTGTATAATTTGCTGTACAAGTACGTAATTACAGCAACCCTTGTAGCCCCTGTTTTTCAGCTACATCGCAACGCTTTGAAAGCCGAAAGGAAAAAACGGGGCGTGCCTGAACAAAGCCACCTATACAATGGGGCCGTGCGAACAATGCTAACTAGAAGAGATGCTGGTGTAGCTTGTATCATTCGCAGATAGAGATGGAGGATGCAGGACGAAGAGCGTTTGGTGCCTGGATGTCATTCGAGTCCGTCCCAAATCTGGAATGCGATCTTTGATTTAAGTATGGGGCTCTTCAAAGGGTGGATATAGACAAATATTTCAAAGGCCAACAACGAATTGGCGGTTCCTCTGGTGCTGAAAATGTTCATGGGCGGCGGGTGGCATGGGTAATTACTTATACCATCAGGTGACCCGCCTGCTCGTTTGCTCACTAGATACATATATATATATAAAAAGTATTTCAATAATTTCTTATGAAGATTTATTTTTAAAGCTCAAGGGCCACCGGCGGAGGCACTACACGCATCAACACGCTCGTTTGTTTGCTTGTTAAACTTACGAGCCACAGACCGCGAAGGAAATGGACATGAAACCCTACAGTTACTTAATCTAGTTAGGATTCAGACCCAACCACCCACACAAATGGCCAAATTATTACTTAGTAACTTTTCTAGTAGGTGAGTATATTGTATATTATATTTGTGTGGTTTTGTAAGCTTTTTTGGAAAATATATTTAAATTGAATGTATGAGCCGTTTGGCCACTTTCGTCCGTCAAAATAGAGCCGCGCGCATTATACAAGTATGCTCTTGAAAAAAGCTTGTTATAGGTACTGTTCAAGATTATGTAATTGATAAAAGAGCATGGATTTGACTCGCTCCAGCAAAGCTTAAGACTACGGTTACTTATGAATTTTTCTCAATCATGCTTGGAAATTTGAGCATTATTTTGACAACCTTCTTCGAGATAAATCGAAATTGCTGTACTGGCCAAATACATGCGAGCAGCGGCCGGCTAAAGTTGTATGAAAATCCATATCTGTCGTGGTTTAGCGGCCAAATAAATTACATATTAAATTCATATCTGTCGTGTAATTTAAAAATGGAACGATCTTTTACTCCGAAACATGGCAACCAAGGAGGTGACTTATCAAAGGCTTTATTTAAATTTCGAACTAGCTTGCAAATAGAAAGCTGTTTATTGAAAAAAAACCAAGTGAATACTTTAACGCGGGAAAAATTATTGTTATTCAATTCAATTCTTGGTTTATGGCTTGCGGTTGTACCAGATGGGTACAATATACCTCGCCAATGACGCGTGGAATGGAGGAGACACGCTTTATAGGTTATAGCTGGGTCCAGCTTATAATTTGGATTAAGTGTATTAATGGCAGGTTGCTTTTTCCAATGATTTATGGTTAGTTTCTATCCTAGAACAACACAATATTATGATTAGTACCTACTTACATATAATATTACAAACATAAGTACCTAGATATATTTACAGTTTAATATTGTTAGTTTTTATATATTTACATAAAAATTTACAATAAGGACTAAACACAAACATTAACAAACACTCAACATTTACTGGGCGGGGGATTTGTGATGGAAGGACATCATAGAGGGGATGAGGAAGTTTGGGACAAGAAAACAATATATGAGAGACAGTACCCTCGTCTAAGCCACATTCACACAGGGAGTGATCTCTAACTCTGATCTTGTGCAGGTGGACAGGTGTGCAGGAGTGTCCAAGGCGTAAGCGGCATATTGTAGAGGTTACCCACCTATCTGCATATTAGTTCTGCTGAAGAAAAACCAGGGACGCCTTGGTAGGTATATCAGGTTGAATTGTGGAGTACAATTTGCCTTTAACCGGTTTTGATTCATTCCAGTATGTGTTCCAGGACTTGTCCAGATATGTTTTAAAAAAATATCAACAATAAAATAAGTACTTTGTATAGCGTGTGCTTGTTGTTGTAAAGTTGGCGCGGGAGTTTGAAGTCGATTGTTTAAAAAGAATTTTTTTTAATTATCTCTAAAAAGTTTTTCAGCGTTACAAAATTACATACAAAATTTAAATTTATAGAGATTGGTATTCTTACGGTGCCTTCACAATACATTTACAATAATATAGTCTTTGTCAGGCGGACCATTAATCTTTATAAGAAAATACAGACGTGGCACGAGACAAAGAAAAAACCGGGCAAGTGCGAGTCGGACTCGCGCACGAAGGGTTCCGTACCATTATTAATAAATAATTACCTTTGTTAATGAACCGCAAGACTAACTTTGTTTGTAGAGGTTTATTGTTAAAATCAAAAGAACTATGCTAGTTAGAGCATTGGCTATAGTTTTCCTTTAAAATATATGTAAATTTCTATTGACCATAATTATTTCAAATTTTTCGATAAATTTCGAAATTCGAAATTTTTCGATTGGTAAACTCCGGAGATAAGGGGGGTGGAACGGTATTTTTTTAGACATTTTCCCCGATAAATCAAAGAACAAAAATAATTTAAATTTTTTTTTAATTCCAGTGTCTTTGGGCCACTAATATACACAACTATTCCAAATTTCATGTCGATAGCTTCGGTAGTTACTGAAATAATCGAGTGTGACGGACGGACAGACGGACAGACGGACAGACAGACGGAGAAAGTCGCACCATAAGGGTTCCATTTTACCATTTTGGTACGGAACCCTAAAAAGTGATACTCACAATCGATGTACTAGAAACCGCCATAAGCTTGTAACAGCGTCATATCGTGTACGCAAGGTGCAGAAATCCTTTGTGGGGTCGAGTGTACGCTTTTATAACATGTTTCCCAAAGAATTTCTAGATTTACCATTACATAAATTTAAAGACTGTATTAAACAGCATTTGTTAAGTCGAGGTTATTACACCATCGATGATTTTCTGACTGACAAAGTTGCATGGAAGCAACCGGCTTTGCATCCAGTGACCCACAAGTCAGTGTAATACTTGATGCATGTGTTGTATTGTTTACATAATATTGTAACCTTTTTCTTTTTTAAGAAAAGAGCAACTGCTGAGTTTCTTGCCGGCTCTTCTCAGTAGAAACACTTTTCCGAACCGGTGGTAGAGTCTTTAACGTATCATAAGTGACACAAGTGGTCCTACATGAAATAAATAAATCATTTATCATTTATCATTATCACAACCAAATGCAACATCAATAGCTGGATACAGCAAATACTTATAGTCTGTTTTCGAATAGTCTCTCATAGTAATTAACGAATATGGTATAAGCATCTGATTTAAATATGGGTCACATTTTTTATTTTATTTTTTTTGTTAACTTTATTATTATAGAATTATACTAAGACTACAATTTTTTTATTTTATAGCTTACTAGCTGATGCCCGCGACTTGGTCCGCGTGGATTAAAAGGTTTTTTGATTCCCGCGGGAACTCTTTAATTTTCAGGGATAAAAAGTAGCCTATGTGCTATTCCAGATTATAATCTATTTCTGTGCAAAAAAGCCAAGTTTTAATTTGATTAATTACAATAATACTCTGATATCCATACTAATATTATACTTTTATATTTATACTAATATTATAAATGCGAAAGTGTGTCTGTCTGTCTGTCTGTCTGTCTGTCTGTCTGCTACGCTTTCACGGCCCATCTATTCAACCGATTTTGATGAAATTTGGTACAGGGATAGTTTGTATCCCGGGGAAGGACATAGGCTACTTTTTATCCCGGAAAATTCAAGAGTTCCCGCGGGAATCGAAAAATCTTGGTCCACGCAGACGAAGTCGCGGGAATCATCTAGTAATGTATAAGTGACAAGTTAATAAAAATAAATAATAACCATATAATATGGCGCTCAAGTCATAGCTAATGACCTCCCCGATAAGCACTTAAATACAGTTATGTACTGAATTACTAGTATATACAGTATACCATGTATATATATATTCCCTAAACGTATGAAATCTAAGACACGCCAAATAAAACAAAAATTAAGGAAAATATTTATTTATTTCTTTTCTTTTACAGGAAAGTAGTGTTTTATATTGTAATCTACACACCTAAGCTTATGAGCAATCACGTCAAACCTACCGGCAGACACGATTATCGACTATCGATACTTATGACGTCATCACTTTGTCAATCCCTATCGTAAAAAAACGTTTTTAAGTTTTACACAAAATATCCAAAAATTCTTCATTTAGCAATGTAATTTGATGAAAAGTCTTAAAGGAAACCTATTATCTAAGCTTTCAATAGTTATTTTGCCTCATTTTCAAACAACAAATGACGAAATAATGATTATGAATAATTCAGAAAAATATTCAGTACCTAATTGCCTGTGAAACGTGTATTTATGCGGGTTATAACGTCTTGTAACGTCACATTCATTTACTGAACAAGACACCATGGTAGCAGAGCAAAGATTTTAAGTTTTAATCGTAAGACTATTAATTAAATGCACAAAATTCACCTCGACTTGGAATAGGCCGGGACCACAGCCTCCTTTACTTTACAAGCCATGCTGTGAGACAGCTGGCAACGTCGCTCGTCAACCGACTCACGACGTCTATTTTGACTATTTGCAAAGAGGTGGTCTGTCACTCCCTACAGATTCCGTTAAATTTGTAAGGTATCTTTTAAATATGCACTGTTTAATTTTATTAAGAATTCCTCTTTATAATATTAGTTTAGATGACTAAAAACTAATTTCTTAAAACTGAATGATGCCCGAGGAATTTTAGCAGCACTAAAGATTTTAAGCCTACAATCTCATGTTTCATACAATTGTCATGTTTTATTGATATAGAAACCATTATTCTGAAATATTTCAAAAAGTCTATCTAATATGCTATTTAATGAAAATAATTTTCCAAAAAAATTGAACATTTCACAGACTGACAGACTTAATAGAAATAACATAAGCTTAATGTTTTTTTAACTTACTTAAATGGATTTTGTCCATATAATAATTTAGGTAGGTACTTACCTATAATATCTAGCTAGTTGGATAAGTTGTACTAATTTTATGATTTTTTGTTTTTTTTAACCACTACAAGTTAGCCCTTGACTGCGATCTCACCTGATGGTAAGTGAAGATGCAGTCTAAGATGGTAGCGGGCTAACCTGTTAGGGGCATGGCAGTTATATTAAACCCAATACCCCTATTATACATGGAACCTTTTGAAAGTAGGTAGGTATGTAACTATGTACCTACTTTTATATTTATTTATAGAATACTAGCAAACCCGGCGAACTCCGTTTCGCCACCAGATGGCTTTCCCGCTAAAAAGACTTTCCCGCTTTTCTGTTGAATTTTTTCCTGAATTTTCTTTGCTATAAACCTCACGGAGCCCGAGACCTTTCCAACGAATGCAAAACCGTGGAAATCGGTTCGTGCGTTCTGGAGTTATAGCGTCAGGAAGGAAAACCCGACTTATTTTTATATAGTAGACTAGCAAACCCGGCGAACTCCGTTTCGCCACCAGATGGCTTTCCCGCTAAAAAGACTTTCCCGCTTTTCTGTTGAATTTTTTCCTGAATTTTCTTTGCTATAAACCTCACGGAGCCCGAGACCTTTCCAACGAATGCAAAACCGTGGAAATCGGTTCGTGCGTTCTGGAGTTATAGCGTCAGGAAGGAAAACCCGACTTATTTTTATATAGTAGATTATAAATACGACACTGTGTTTGTTTGTTGGTTTTTCCTTCATTCACGCCGCAACAAAGCAATGGATCGACGTGATTATTTCATGGGCATAATATCCGAAGACCTGGACATCCCGAAAAACTAAGGAGTTCCCGTTGGAAAATAAAATACCTAACTTAGGTATTCCACTTATAAAAATTCGCGGGCGACAGCTAGTAAAGATAATATACATTGCAAAATAAATTAAGCTTTAATCTAATTCATATCTATTCATCAATCCATCCATCAGCCTGCATTCGTCCACTGCTGCACATAGGCATTTGGGGAGAATTGTAAGTCATTTAATTCATATTTTTTTTATTTTAAAGAAATGAGTAGTGAACCTTCAAAGTTACATGCAAGTTATATTTTTAAAAGTAAACGATATTCTTTCGGCCATAAGACGTATTCTACAGCCTTATCTTCAATAAAATTATTGGGTAGAAGGTACCTTGGTACCATTCCTAGTAACTGACGATTTTATGTACTTATAATGTACTTATTCTTTACATAATATCACTAGATACAACCCGTAGAGAAGACTTGCGCTAATACAAATTGCTGCTAAAGTTAAAACAATCGGTTCACGCAACTCCTAATTGCGATGTTGCCAAACTTAACAGCATGGCTTGTAAAGTAAAGGAGGCTGTGCCGGGACGCTATAGCCTCTTACTCGCGTAAACAATGACATACTGGCCTTTTGTTTCACTATCTCTTTTTAGCTAACGGCAGTGTTTATTATCTAAATACCTCTCGCTCCCACGCTTTGTCAGTCTATTGAGCGTAGCGAAAAAATTCTATGTCTATGGTTCACAAAGTATTTTCCTCGTCACAATAGTAGATTTAACAAAGGGGATAAAGCAGTGTCTTCTGTCGCGGGTGACGATTGAAATCGCGAGCGTAACGAAGGACTCGAGGTTTTCTCCCGAGCGTAGCGAGGGTGTTAAAAACTTAAATCACGAGCGAAGCGAGGGATTTAAGACGAGTCCTGAGTGTAGCGAGGGATTTAAGTTCACCCAAGATTAAGACAGCTTCACCGAGGAAAATACTCTATTTTTCGTACCATTTGCGAAAAAATTAACACAATAATAATATGAGATAGGCATTTATTAAAAATTAACTTATTTATAAAAATAAATTAAAATAAACTTAACGTTTAAGTATTTGAAGAAAACAAAAACGCGGCAAATTCCTAGACTAATATTTTTTTGTCGGAAAAGCAAAGGCATCAAGCTCATACGGCCTCGTCGGTTTTCGTAATTTTATTTAATAATCATAACTGCATAATAAATGGGTATTCCTTTTTCAAAAAGATGTTTAATGCTTCATAATATACAAATTCAATGATGTAAACACAGATGTAGTTCAGTATAAATTTCGGTAAGTATTCCCGAAAATCACATTCTCCCCCTAGAGGTGAATGAAATTCAGTACAATTTTCTTTCCCTGTTTTTAACAGATTAAAAATGACTAAGTATTGTTATGTTCGCTTTTTGTGGCAAAGAATGTCACTTTTTTAAGCAAGTGGTACGAAAAATATATTTATATTTTCTAATAGTCAATGACTGTACCAAATGAAAATCAATCAACAAACATCCATGGTAAACATGTAAATAGATTAATTATAGACTAACTGATGCCCGCGACTTCGTCCGCGTGGATTGAGGTTTTTTGGTTCCCGCGGGAAATTTAAAAAGTAATGAAGGAACCAGAAGTTTAATTCGCTATAATCCGCTATAAAATATATATAAATTTTGATTATATATCATAGATATATATTGTGATTTTATATATTATAATAATATGTATTATAAAATCGCTGTACCACATAGATTTTCCTTTTGTCGCGGATTATAGCGAATTAAACTTCTGGTTCCTTCATTATGATGGACTTCCGCAAAGTAACGCCTGCCACTATCCAAAACTTTAAAAAGTAGCCTATGTGTTATTCCAGACTATAATCTATATCTGTGCCAAATTTTATCCAGATCCGTTCAGCCGTTCCGGCGTGATTGAGTAACAAACATCCATCCATCCATCCAAACTTACGCATTTATAATATTACCTACTATTGATTACAAAGAGCTGCAATACTCCAGTTTTACAACAAGAACATCGGCAATAGCAGCAACGGGCAATATCGCCCGTTTTATATTATTATTATATATAGCCCGTTTTATACGCCCGTATAATATGTCGTTTGAATATTATTCGTATTAATATTCAAACGACACTTTTCACATTGCACATCCGCAAGCTCAGCACTAACAACAGAGTCCGCAACAATGTGCCCTCTGAAGAGCTCCGAACAATCGAATGAAGACAATAAGCAGCGATACTCCGAGACAAAAAGAGGCGAAATAAAGGCTCACTTGTTTCCTGGCCGCATTGTGAGGAACGGGAGAGGGCAGAGACAAAAGCGTAATGTGCCACGGGCCCAAACAATGGGGACTGAGCCATTATTGTTACTGTAGCGGCGCTTTAGCGAAATATGTACGCGGTGGCTCCAGCGAACTTGACATGCTGAGGCGGCCTTGCAGCGAGTTGACTTGTGACGCGGACGCACCGACTCATGTCAATCACGCGAATATTATAACAAAGGGAAATAAGTGAAATATTATACCCGCTCAGCGCTCTCTTTTCTGTTTTATGCCTCCTTATATTTGCCAGTGTGTCTCTTTGCCCATTGATTTTTTCTTTTTATAACTGTTCGCTGAACCGATGATGATGGAATTCGGGGCAGATTGACACATTATCAAAAAGTTTGGGTTACTAAACATAGTGAAAAATCAAATTTCCACAGATTTTTTCTGAAAAAGTCGAAAATTCGCCAAAAGCTTAACATAAATACACGTAAAGATTTATTTCCCTTTTCGTTAACGTCTCGGCTACATTATCTATTTTCTTCTTCAAATGACATCACATAATTTTGAAAAAAAATGTAATGCAATACTTAGATTCATGCTCTTCAATTGTGTGGAGGCCTTTTTATAATTTTTTGATTATTTAGATTAATACAAGCAATTATAAAATAAATAACTTCGCACATGATTGTCTATTAACTTTATTACCTGAGGACCCACGAAAGTGAAACATACATAAAAATAAAGAGAATATTTATAAGGTAAAAACTCAGCAGTGATTTTTTTAATTTTTGGCGATTTTCCACGAAAATTCACATATTTCGGCCAAATAATGCTAGCGGGTGTTGCGCGGGCGACGGGCGGTAGATGGCAGATGCCTTTCAGACGGGGAGGACGTATCCATTTTTCCCGCCAAAACGCTCTCGCGCCAACACGGCAGACGTAAATGAAATATTGAAAAAGTAGTGAATTCTAATAATTACTGAATGAATGATAATGGAAGATTTTTTCCATATCTTAGCACTGCTGGACAATATATTAAAACTGGTACATATTTTATTTTCCTTGTGTATTTTTCGTTTCTTTTTTTAAATTGTGCTAAATCAAACAACGCCATCTATTGTGAGATGGGGAACCATATGGGTTTATTCCTGCAGCAGAACTATTTTTAACAATGCCTAAAATAAAACAACACACAAACAAGGTAATTAAAAATATGAATATCGCGTAAGTATCTAGTAAGTACCCATATTTTTTTTACTAGCTAAATTATGAATATACCCAAGTTCAAATCAATACATAATTCTATACACGGGAACACGTAGGCTAATAGTCTGGCCAGTATTACCTAAGTACCTAATGAAAATTTCTTGTCAAAAAAAAGGAAAAAAAGGGTAAAAAAGGCACATAAAGGTAACCAAATCAGTTTTTAAGCCCGAACCAGGAATTGAACCCAGAACTACGCCATCCTCAGTCCAACATGCTAACTAATACACCAACGAAAATCAACCGATCTAGGTAGGTACGTACCTAGTTTGTGTTCAGACATATTTTATAACTTATTTTAGAAACATCTTTCATTTACGAGCTGATAAATCATAATAATGAAAAATGTCCTCCCGACCGAATTTCGGCCACAGCGGCCTATCTCCAGAGAGATAAGCCATCTGCGCGGGAGATATTATAGTGCACAAGTGTGTGCGCATACACAGGTGCACTCTCTGTTCTTACTCTCATAGCCCGATGGGACGGAAAATCCGACACGACCGGAGAGAGATCAGGCGCAGGACTGACGGCTTTACGTGCTCTCCGAGGCACGGGGGTGAAACACCGCCAACTTCCTTACTCCGGGCTAGTACTGAGAATTTCTTGTCAGAAAACCCCAATACTTGCTACGGCCCGACCCGGGAATCGAACCCGGGACCTCGTCGGCCGCTGTCGAACATGCGAACCACTAGACCAACGAGGCAGTCAAATCATAGTAAGGTAGGTAGGCAGTCTGATAAATCATAGTAAGGTAGTAATAGGTATACCTACGTGTAAAAATCTTGAACTGAGTGACTGATGTACCTATCAACGCAAAGCATATGCAAGGGCTGGGTGGGGTGAAAGAATAGCTAATAGGTCAGCTACCTATTAGCTATTCTTTGCTATTACCTAGCTACCTAAATAATGTACATACTTACCTACTAAAGAAACATTTTTGTTTTTTTATTTATTTTACTTATCCAATCTATATATTATATCATACTAATGTGTGTTTGTTTGTTGGTTTATTGGTTTGTTCGTTTGACCTTCAATCACGGCGCAACGGAGCAACGGATCGACGTGATTTTTGGCATGGGTATACCTAGTTGAAGACCTGGAGAGTGACATAGGCTTTTTATCCCGGAAAATTAAGTAGGTAGTTCCTGCGTAAATAAAAAAATACTTAGACCACGCGGACGAAGTCGCGGGCATCAGATAGTATCTTATAAATAAAATCGTTCAACAATCACTTACTTACCTACTACTTACTTACTAACGGCTACCTAAATATGGAGAAGTACCTACATGTTTCATCACTTTTGAAAATTCGACCCCCAAACGGGTGAAATAAGGGATGAAAGTTTGTATGAGTCTCAAGATATTTTTTAAGTTATATCAACGAAACTTGTACTTATTTTGGTCTTCAATAAAAAATAAAGAAGTACGTGTGTCACAGTTATACCTACAAAATTTCATCCCCAAAGGGGTAAAATAGGGGTTGAAACTTTGTATGACAGTCTGTCATTTTTCAAGTTAAAGCCATGAAAATAAGTATTTGGAATTTTGGTGATTACGTATTGAAGAAATACGTGGTTCACAGTTTTTGAAAATTTTATCCCCAAGGACGATAAATAGATAGTTTGTCCTTCAATCACGCCGCAACAGATAAACGTGATTTTTTGCATGGGTATAGTTCTGCCGTCAGTCGACTTATACATTTTGCCAATTTTGAGTTATATATACTATGTGAAAGAGCAAATTTTTCTCTATCGAACAGTCTGGGTCACATTTTTTTATAGTATCTTTGATAGTCTTTGAGATCTGGAGACCCCGAACACGGCTAACTACATCATTTTCGCGATTTTCCGATACTTAAATACGTTTATGTGACTTTTCGACAGTAGAATACGGCTTTGCGTTTGTAACCGTCTATTTCAAGTTTATATTTCAGGTACTTTGAATTTCTAAAAAACGGTTACATCAAATTACGACAGTATAAGGCCGATAAATAAGTTTATAAGTACGTAATTTAGTGATTTGTACTAAAAAAGTTGTAATGGCATTTACGAAAACTAAGTGACAGTTTTCTTCAAATACTTATCTACAACACAGTAAGGCACACTAAGCTCACTTATTATCGGAAAGCTAATGTGACATTGAAAATTGTACGTGTCTAAAAGGCAGTGAGCGTTTTTTAGTTGTCATATTTTTTGTTAATAAGTGTTTAAAATATACTATACTGCCGTCCGTTTACTTAAAGGCCGTTAAGTGAAAAACCAAATTTTGAGTTATGGCCAAAAAACATGAAAATTAAAGTTTCTAGAGTTTTATTAGACGTACAGCTATATTTTATATACCAAATTATTTGTTTTCTTTTAAGCTTTCATTTTATGAGTCTGAATGAGTGCTAAGGTAAATAATATAGTTTTAAATAATGTTTTTGTGTTTAAGCCATGTTTATCTTTCCCTTGATGCGACCTCTTAAAATACTAAAAAACAACTGGCTGAAGCGCAATCGTATTATAGAGTGGTAATGGAATCGTAATTGTTGATACATATACCTTGTGTCACAGTTTTATGCAAATTTTTTAGCTTAAAAGCCGTTAAATCGCTTAGTCGTCTTTTAAAACATGTGAAAATCGACGGCTGGTATTTTAAAAAAACCGTTATGAGACGAAAACTGTTTATTTCATTGTGTAGGGCTACTAATACAAAACAGATTTCTTATCAAAAATAAGGTCTTTGAATAAACCACGCACACTAGCTGTCTTTTAGCTAGGCAATAACTGGTACTTTCATAAAGCTCTAAATTAAAATTAACAACTAAATGCCAAGTTTAGATATATTTGTCAAACTTTTAATGCTTATAAATCGAGTGATAGTTAGGGAATTAAAATAAAACAATTATTTTCATTTATATTCAAATAAGCAAATTGCAATAATCATTAAAAAAGTAGTAAATATACCTTTGTGGCCCATTACATAATATTTAGACACTCTCGCCACGGTACAGGTTGGTGAAGTTTCGTATCTGCGCTACGTTGGTGTGCACTGTCCACTGACGAATTTCGTGAATAAACTATGAATACATTAAAATGTAATATCGTGATAGAGAACTACTAGTGTACGTTCAAAATAAAATATCGGAAATGTAGATGAAGAAATCTAAAAAGAATATGTACATCAGCGTTCACGAGCAGTAAAATTAGCAAGTCCAATTTCCACTATTTGATTCTCTGCCATCGGGGCAGCGGAAAAATTTGAGGAAGGGTAGTAGAAAATATGAAAGGTGTCTTCCAAACAATGGATCCTAATATAATTCCAGTGTTTGTAGCACGGGTTCTTGAAAAACTATCTCTTGTTTATATTTTGTTTGATCATCTTACCGCACAAAAATGCTAAAAGATCTTACAAAAATAAGTGCAGAAGTTGTAGCAATTACAATCTCAAGAGTGACAATACAGATGTTTGATGAATGGCGATCTGATATACGTAATCTGAAGTACGCTGTTACAGGTCATCTTGCTTGGCCGTTGAACTATTGTGGTCCAATGTTAGCCTGACAGAACCACTTGTCATATTTGAAACTCCCCATTTCGTGTTTTCATAGCCGATGGTTGGATTTTAAAATGGAGAAAGCGTACTTCAGATTACGTATATCAGATCGCCATTTATCAGACAGCTGTATTTTCACATATAAGATTGTAATTGCTGCACCTTTTGAACTTAATTTTGTGAAATGTTTAAGCAGTTTTGTGTAGTCAAAATGATCAAACAAAATAGGAGTCAGTTTTTCAAAAACCCGTGCTAGAAACACTGGAGCTACATCGGGATCCATTGTTTTAAAGACACCTTTCATCTTTCCTACTACCTTTTCTTAAAATATTCCGCTGCCCCGTTGGCAGAGAACCAAATAGTGGAAATTTTACTTGCTGATTTCACTAGGTACTCGTGAACGCTGATATACATATTCTTTTAAGTGTTTCTTGATCTACATTACCGATACTTTATTTTGAACGTACACTAGTAGTTCGCTATTACGATATTACACTTTAATGTATTCAAAGTTTATTCGCAAAATGCGTCAGCGCACATGCAGTTACAAAACACCACAGACCTGTATCGCGAGAGTAGCTATCTAATTAAGTTATGGACCACAAAGGTCTATTGACTAGTTTTTTGTGATTGTTGCATTTGAATATAAATGGTAAATAAATTAAAAAGCATTAAAAGTTTGGCAACTATATTTAAATTTGGCACTCAGTTGTTCATTTTAATTTAGAGCTATATGATAGGACCAGTTAGTCAAGTCAAGTCAAGTCAAATAATTTTTATTCAATTTAGGTAGGTATACTACACCTGTTGACTTCCAGTTGTTTATAAATTAAAAATATAAAATATAATGGTGATAATCAGTAACGGTATCTTAAAACTAAAGCTACGAGGGTTCCAAACGCACCCTGGTCTGAGAAGAGCCCACAACAAACTCAGTTGGTTTTTTTTTCATTATCACCATTTTACAAATCATCTTAACTAAGGAACTATCTGAGCCACTAGATCAAATCATTGCCAAGCTTCCTTGTCATTTAAGTAATCCTTTACATGGTAATACGATTTTTTAATCAGTTTACGTCTTACATTAACTTTGAACTTATTCAGAGACATTTTCAACATGTATTCTGGGAGCTTATTGTAGAAGCGGACACTATTTCCAACAAATGAATTGCTAGTTTTACTAAGCCTAGAAGCAGGCATTACAAGTTTATTTTTATTTCTAGTATTGACATTATGACAATCACTTTTCTTCTTGAATTTATCAATGTATTTATGCACGTATACTAAATTTTCAAATATGTATTGGTTGTGCGCTGTCATAATATTGATTTCTTTAAATTTATCTCTGTTGACTTATTTGGCTCTCTTGGTCCCATATTATATGGCTCGAACAGCCCTCTTCTGCAGCACAAAAACATAATTAATATAAGCAGCATTACCCCATAATAATATACCATACGACATAATGTAGTGAAAGTAAGCAAAATAAACTAATCTCGCCGTTTCTATGTCTGTCAACTGGCGAATCTTTCACATAATTCTTGGCGATAAGTCATTTATGTGATTGCCTCATTGGAGTTTAGCATCTAACGTTATTCCCAGAAAAACAGCGGTATCCACTAAATCTAATTCCTCATGATCAAGTTGTACAGTGGTTTTTACCTGTTTGACATTAGGTAATTTAAATTTGATACACTTTGTCTTTTTCTCATTGAGGAGTAGGTTATTAGCTTCAAACCACTGTACCACTATTATATATTATTGACTAAAAGACAGCTATTGTGCATGGTTTATTAAAAAACCATATTTTGATAAGAAATCTGTTTATATTAGTATAGTATAGTTGTAGTATTAGTAGCTCTAAACAATGAAATAAACCTTTTTTGTCTAACAACTGTGTTTTTTAAATGCCAGACGTCGATTTTCCAAGCTTTACTGTTTTAAAAGAACGCTAAACGATTTAACGGCTATTAAGCATAAAAAATGCATAATTTGTGACACAAGGTAAATGTGTCAACAGTTACGATTCTATTACTACTCCATTATTACGGCTGCGCTTCAGCTAGCTGTTTTTTAGTATTTTTAACCGACTTCCAAAAAAGGAGGAGTTTCTCAATTCGGCGCGTATTTTTTTAATGCATGTTACCGCATATCTCCGTGGTTTCCCAACCGATTTGAAATTTTTTCAGTGGTTAGAGGAAGCTTGCGAGGTGGTCCCATAAAAAATTCTTAAGCCTGATGCTGACTCAGAATCCTTAACCCTGATGCTGTAGGTATACCTACGACTCAAAACTAGGGAGTTAGGAAGTTTTGACGGTGAATTCATATAGTAGGTATCAAGTGACGTGTAGGTATACGATTCAACTCTGAGTCCCAACTCCTCAACCCTGATGCTGCAGGGTACAGAACTCCTTAAAAATAGCGATTTAGGATATTTTATGGTGAATTAATATTGTAGGTGTCAAGCAACGACTTCATAATTAAACCCAAGTCCCAACTCCTCAATTCTGATGCTGCAGGGTACTGCACTCCTAAGCCGTGGGGATTAAGAGTACACTAAAAAGTTAAAAATAAAAATTCTTTCCAAAAAACCGACTTCCAAAGCCACTGTATAGTAAAAAATAATTTTGATTTCTACACACTATGTTGAATTTGGGCGAGTATAACAAAGATAGGCAAAGCTGACGCGTCAGGCTCGCCCGACTTCAACATACCTAGTGTGTAGAAAGCAAAATTATTTTTTACTTTACAGTGGCTTTGGAAGTCGTTTTTGGAAATAATTTTTATAAGAGATCGCATCAAGGAATAGATAAACATGGCTAAAACACAAAAACTACATTATTTATCTTAGCACTCATTCAGACTCATAAAATGAAAGCTTAAAAGTAAACAAATAATACCCCAGATAAGTACCAATTTCAAAAATCAGTACCTACGATAACAAATACCAAATGGCGCTGACTTCTTTAAAATTTTAGTAACAGTTTCGTCTTTTGTGATACCTACCAGAGAACCCCAAATATCGATTTTGAACGAAATCGGTACGATAACAAAGAATTTCAAACTGGCGCTAATTAGAGAACTCTAAAAATAAGTAATGACTATTCAAAAACACTCGAGTCCGTACTTGAGAACCTCCGACTTGAACCCCTCTGTGATCCAAACCCTGTGACGAGAAACCTTTACCTACGTAGAGACTCGATGCAGCGACGCGAGATGGCGCGTAGATGACCTCAGTTATGTGAAAATAGCATTCGGTCATTGCCACAGGCGGCGGTAAAAATTATTGGACATGAAGCGAGGGGGGGAAGGGAAGTCGAACGCTCAAGGCCATTGGCAGCTTGGAGCGCAGAATAAGTTGAAATTAATTTGACACACACTGAAGACGATATACGATCATATTACATAGACGATAGACGATATATCATACTATTTCAATTTCAATTTTCAATTTCAATTTATTTTTTAGTTCATTCACTACTACACATGCTTCATGCACAAAAACTTACCAAAGCTTGCTAGGTTAGGTGACAATTTTTCCTGAAACAAAGAGCTTACGTTAATTTTAAATTTTACCAGTTGACTGTCGCGTGACGTGATTGCGATGAGCGATCTTACCTCACGGTAAGCTCTAAGCATACTTACATACTATGGACAAGACAGGACAAAACGTCCGGTAGGTAGGAGGTAGGTTGTCGACGTCATATGAGAAATATGTACTCTGTGCTCCTAGCTGAGAGCTTCTAGCTCCATAAGTGCGCGCGCGGGCTTTTTGTCAGCCAAACAAGATAAATATGTCCATAGTACGTTTTCTCCATGAGCTATTAACCAAAAGGAGTTTTAGCATTCAATCTACTGATAAGAGGTAAGTAACTCATCGCGGTCGAAGACAAGACTTACTTATTAAGAATAGAAATCAATTAAATAATTAATACAAGTACGAGCGCCTTGAAAGGCTCATTTTTAGCAATAATTAAATAATAATAAAAAGATTTTTTTTTCTGAAAACAAACTTTATCACAAAATTCCTCTTTTATTTGTGAATAAAATTAACGTACAAATCAATAAGTTTAATAAAATTTCTTAACGAAAATAATAGTTTTTAAAAACCTCTAAGGTGGGCCTTTTTAGGAACATAGGTAGGTACTTAACATAGCCCGATAATAATCATGTAATTTATAAACGCTATCAAAACAAACAATATGTTTATATTTAAAACTTAGTCTAAATTATGATATTCTTAGGTAATCAGTTTCTTACATTAGTTTTTTGGGTCACTTAATGAACGGTGGGCCATCTTAGCCATAGCAAAACTTAATCTACCTACAAAACAAAAGTCTCTCAATAAAATCAATAAACAACATTTTTCTTTTATTATTTAAACGATTACTTAAATTATAAGCAACAATTTTATAAACAAATTGACAAAATATTTTCCTCCATAATTTCGGTGGGCCTTATTAAGAGTATAGAAAAAAATCTGTGAAATTTAGTTAGATTTTAGTTGCATTCTGGACACAAAAAGTCCTCTATGTCGTTCTTAGTTAGCCCGACACATTCTTCGTGGTACCACGAAAGGCAAGCAATGCATTGGCGCATATCTACGATTCGTTCCGATTTACAAGCTCGGCAATACCACCTTTCAGCCTTATTTTCTCTTGTATTTGCCCCTCTCCCATAACCCCTATTTTCTACATTAACTTTCTTATATTTTTGCTTTTTCATAATCTTTTGTTTTTTACCGGTTTTTTTAGTATCGTCTTCGTTATCATTTTTGTTTGTTTGCTTATTTCTTCGGCTTCCATTGTTTTTAGCTTTTGCTGGTTTTGGTTCTCTAACTTTCTTTTCTTGGACAGCATCAAACAAATCCTTCGTTACTCTTTGACCAATATAATTTATTGCTTTTCGCCTTGGTTTACTCTTAATGGTCGCAAAGTTAGGTGTTGGTATAAATTCGTGAAAAGGAGATCTCTTTTGTGTTTTCTTCTTATTTTGCTTCAAATTTGATAACGGCTCATTATCAGAATCATCAGAATTATGATCCTCGTGTCTGATGCGTAGTGTCTGTTGGCGTGTGTGAGCAGCTGTTGCATTAGATGGATCCAGATTTTCTTCTTCAGATTCTGATGATGTATAAATCTTACAGTTCCTGGCAGAATGTTGACAGTATTTTTGGATTGCGTTTATATCAATATTTTCGTCATCCGAACCTGATGCAGAAGAAGTGATAACTGGTCTTCGTAGTACATTTTGTCTTACAAACCCAGATGTACTTGGAATTGGAGAATGAAATTGTGACGCCCTATCACATAAAGTCATGCCTGTTGGTGAAAGTTGTTCAGCAATATCTCCAATAGCAGATTCAGAAGAGGAACTGTAGTCAACTAATTTCCTACATGCGTAAGTTGGCAATTGATTCTGTGGCTGAGAATCAGATGAAAGTGGTGGAGGTAAATATTCAGACCAAGGCTGAGGCAGAGGCTGTAGTGTTCTTGGGCAACAATCAAATGCATGCACATTTTCAGTTATTAGTGACGGCGATATACGTAAGCTGTCTTCATAATCTGTGTCAGAGTCATTATTGTGATACACATCTGACTGTTCAAGATTTTGAGCTTCAGGATCATCTGAGTTAGAAGCAGTTTCATGCAAAATAGGCCGCTGAGTGAGGATAGAAGGTGCAAAAGCCTGCTCGGGAATCGCATTTGGGTTATAGGGGTGAAGCCCAGTAGCTCTAAAACCGTTTTTTATATTATCTTGAGTTACACATTTAGGCCATACCTTTGAGAAAATTTTGTTAAACCTTGCCTTTGGGAGCTTACGATCTGGATGACGATAGGCATACAACAATACTTCTTCATCCCAATGGTGCTCGTAAGATTTATTGACCGATTTGTCTAAAGGTTGCAATTCGTGAGTGGTATTGGATGGCAGACAATATAATACTATATTGTTCTCATCTGCGGCATCCACTATCCTAGTATCCAGATGAGAAGCAGCTCCATCAAAAACTAGCAAACATTTCCCGGGAGACTTGTAGTTGCCAAGATGATGTATAAAATCAATAAATAAATCAGTAGTCATGCTACCTTTTGGTGCCATTCTGACTATAGTGCCATCAGGTAAATTGTCGTTGAATTCCGGTCTTAACCTTTTACCTTTGAAAATTATCATTGGTGGAACCGAATTACCTGAAGCGTTTACACACATGGCGATTGTGACGTTTTCAGCATGTTCTTGTGCAATAAAATGGACTCTCTTGTTCCCTTTTTGTGCAAGAACATGTTGTTGGTGATGCAAGGTTAGCCGACAACCTTTTTCATCTATATTATATAGACGTTCGGGATGTCCAGGAATATCTAATTCGTCATACAATTTTTTTATAGCTGTGAAATGTTGTTGCACGATGTGTTTATTTAATTTTTGAGCTCTTGCAGAATTCATAAACTGTGCTTTGCGGACAGAAATCTCAGGGTTACGTTTTAAAAAATTTTTTAGCCATTTTCTGCCTGCAGTGCATCTGCTGTCATTGAAAGAATTTGGTATTTTATGTGTTATACAAAATAAGTAGGCTTGCTTTCTTACAATCTTGGGGGTCAACGGCACGCCTACTTCAGCTAATCGTATTATTCGTCTTGCTAAATCTTTTTCTTGGACATTAGTTAGTGTAGTTGCTCGACCAGTTCTCTTTTCTTCACTGCCAGATTTTAGGTGGTTTCTCAAAGTTCTTCTTGGTATACTGAAAGTAGCTGCTGCCTGTCGTTGTGACATACGGCAGTGTTTTACAGATGCAATAGCTGATTTAAGCTGTTGTTCAGTCCACTCACCACGTCGCTTCTTATTGTTTGTTTCCATTATGTGAAATCTAAAAATAAATCAAAATTCAATTGTAAGTTATGAAAAGAATTTATTTACTAATTACTTATTCAAAAATCTATCTTGTATTTGGGCCACGTAAGTGATTACGAAGATTACAAATTTGCACTGAACACTAACGACTGAGAACTTTTAATTTCAAACCGTAAGTTGAATAAAGTAGTTACTTACGTAAATTTAAAGTTTCAATATTCTACTGCAATACTACCAACTGTATGTAAAATTTTCCCAAAATGACTCATTTTCTCTAATAAACTATGGCATTCAATAGTCCTAATAAGGCCCGGACCACCTTAGGAACCCGTGTGGTGGGCCTTTATACGCACTTTACCCGCTAACAAGACCAAAAAAAGTCTTTTAAATGAAAATTAACAAAGAATTCAAACAAAACTTACCTTCTTAGGAATGCTTATAAATCTAAGTAACTTTAAACATAGAAGAAAATACAAAACAATTAGTTTTTCAAATAAGATTCCAAAAAGATTGTGAACATGAGGTTATAAATTGGTAGACATTTGCAACGTGTCTGACAAACTGTCAAATATTGCAAAGATGGCGACACCCTACCTTTCATTTATGCTTGCAATTTCGTCTATGGCACTAATCGAACATGGGCGCGAAATTTAAACACATTCGACTTATTAAATTGTAAAATTTCGAAAGTGGGCCATCTTAGGAACAGGGCTATCTTAGGCGTATGTACCTCATAGGAAAATACACTCTTCCAGAAATTGAATTTATGTATCTTCCCTAGGATAGAAAAAATAAAGCACACCGACGTGCCGGTGAGGTCGCTTTTTTTTAAATCATTTTTAAAACACGATATCTCTCTTCTGCCATAGATCATTATTATTATATATTGTTGGCCTCTGGGCTTTGAAGTATCATTTCGTTATTGCGGTCAAAAAGAGCCGCGTTTGATTTCTCGCTTTATGATTTCTACAGAGCTGCAGAGAGGGTTGTATTGATAAATAACGAACTTATTTTTTTATGTTGGGGGTAGTTGCAACAGCGTACTATAAAAAAAAGTATATTAGCCATATTAGCTGTGATATTAGTTCTGGCAACAATGTTGTTTGATTCTTGTTGTTTTCCAGATGGGTGGTCTACTCGCTTTTTAAAAGATTTTGGTCATTTAAAGCACGTCAAAGCGCTACTCAGTCGTGATGTAGGGGCTTAGCACGGTACCTAGTTGTAATTATTACATTCAGGCAGTTGCAACACTAATGCGATGATCGCAATTATTACACAACTAGATGATACCCGCGACTTCGTCGGCGTGGACCAAGTTTTTTCAATTCCCGCGGGAACTCTTGAATTTTCCGGGATAAAAAGTAGCCTATGTCCTTCCCCGGGATACAAACCTAACTCTGTGCCAAATTTCATTAAAATCGGTTGAACAGATAATTTTTTTGATTCCCGCGGGAACCTTCGAATTTTCCGGGATAAAAAGTAGCCTATGTCCTTCCCCCGGATATAACCTATCCCTGTACCAAATTTCATCAAAATCGGTTGAACAGATGGGCCGTGAAAGCGTAGCAGACAGACAGACAGACAGACAGACAGACACACTTTCGCATTTATAATATTAGTATGGATATTACACAATTAGTACAATAATGAGATTGTAAATACGTCACACGTGATTGCAATCGTCATCGTACTAGATCCACTGTCACCATCGAGGATCGCGAACTGTCTTGTTATCTATAAAATTTCGCATTGTGAAAGTTAGGGTAACTCATAGCCACCCTAATCCTCATATTGGGGTAAAATGACTGCCTTCATATTATGTAGTTGATATTCGCATAGCAATTCGCCATTGTTTTGAAATACAATGAAGTAATTCTGCTAAAACATATTATGTGGGCGGAGTTAGCACATGAATAAAATGGACAAAAGAGCAAATGTACAGGAATCTTAAGTTTAATGGGCTTGGTGAACATAGAATTGGATGACAAATAGCTATACATACCTATATAGGGCTTGGTGAATATAGGATTGAATGAATATACAATAGAATTGACATAAAATGATGGCATGATACTATAATACCAGAAGCGGTTGCTACACTAGATAAAGCAAAAAGATTGGCACCGAATTGAGAACCTCCTCCTTTTTGGAAGTCGGTTAAAAGAAGAACTAGACCGTATGTAAAGATATCGCGCCACAGCGCGGCGCAAAGCTTAGGATGTTTTTAAATCTAAACTAATATTATAAAGAGGAAAGATTTGTTTGTTTGTTTTTTTTTGTAATGGATAAACTCAAAAACTACTCAACCGATTTTAAAAATTCTTTCACTTCTATCTATCTACTTTATCAGCGAGTAACATAGGCTATATAATATATTTTATTTTCAAAAAAATTAGAGATCCATACGAAAATTGCAATAATGTGAATGAAGTCGGCAAAATTGTCTCATTTGAGAGCTTCCATGGCGTGCGCTGCGTAAATAGAAAAAGTTACCCGAAAACAATGTATGGTAGAATTGTTCCTCTTTAAGAAGTTCTAAAAAAAGTCTGTGGTAGCATATATATATCTTTTAAGGTTGTCTCACAAAAGTCATTATATGATTTTTAAATTTGGTCTACAACAAAGCTTTACTTTCGAAGGTGTTTTACTGACATTGTAAAATATAATCGTTGGTCATCTCAAGTATTTAATAATAAAGACTAAATTCGCCCTTTACACCATTTAATATGGATTAATATTATTAAAAGATATTCGTAGAGTAACGCGCAACAGAAATAGGGGCGGCCGCTACCAGTGACGACTGGCTATTATTGGGCATGGACTATTATGATGATTAGTGCTACCCGTGCGATGCCAGGGTGGACCGCTAGTCGTCAAATAATTATAAAAGAAAAAGTGTTCGGAATACGGATCTCTGGATTTGAGTGCGAAACTACTTATTTAGTGATACGATAGCATAAGGAACAGAGGCATAATAATATTAAGGTGGTGATACGAAATTCGTAAGCATACCTACTTTAATTGAATTAAGCCAATACTATGCCTTATTGCGTGCTCATTGTACCCAGCATAAAAGACCAAGTCATTGAGGCACTAACATTTTGGCATATTTGAGAAAATATATTCTTGCTAAGAAAACTCAATAGCAAACGAGAAAAGTAACATAAATGCTTACTTTATCTAATTGAAATCTTACTTTATACAGACGGGGATCCAGCCTCCACAAAAACCACTAATCTTCGTACAAGCTGAAGGATTCCTTCAAATTTCAAGAAAATTCGCGACCACACAGAGATGGGGATATGAGTAGTAAAATTCAATTTTAATATTGCAATGGCAACAGTGAAAGATTGAATTTTGATACGCCCCCACAGCCGCGGCTATTCAGGGTCGTCCGAGCGTGCTGCCCGGCGCGGCGCCCACGCGGGAGCTTGGAATTTTGGATGAAATTACTTATAGAATGGACGTATTGAAAAGAGTTTACATTTCAATTTAGTTCGAAAGATTTCGATGTTTGCTCATAACCGACTTCAGAACGAGGTATTTATTACATCATCAGTTAGCCCTTGAGCGCAGCGCACTTGCGGTAGGTATACCTTGGTGGTGCATTAAATTGAATTGGGATAACATATGGAAGGCGTAAATCAGTCTGAAAAAAACTCATTCCCTTATCGGCTACTACGAGAGGTGATATCATGCCGGAATGCTAAATCGCTATTATTGTCAAGGCTTCGAAATCAAACTCAAAAGATATACTATAAATTTTTAATCTGTGAAACTCAAGCTTAAGCTCTGTAAGACTTGCTTAGCATCGCATCGCTAGCATGCCTTGTTTTGACCACAGAGTAGTGATTGACTCTACATCTTTCCTAGGTTGGAACTACCCAAAGCCGAAACCCCGCCCGCCAAAAGCCTAAATTTAGCAAATCTAAAGTAAAAAAATCTATAGTTTATTTAACGTAAATAATTAAATATTAAATGGAATCAGGCGTTACTTTGCGGAAGTTCATGATTTAGCAAGAAAAGAATACAATTATTTTGCTATAATCCGCCAACAGAAAAAAAATTCTGTATGGTCAAGCATGCAGTTACAAGAGAAGCACCGTTTACCTTCCCAACCAAGCAAGAAAGCTAAGTTGCTTGGGAAGGTAAACGGTGCTTCTCTTGTTACTGCATGCTTGACCATACAGAATTTTTTTCTGTTGGCGGATTATAGCAAAATAATTGTATTCTTTTCTTGCTAAATCATGAACTTCCGCAAAGTAACGCGTAACCTGTCTAAACACTCGTTTTATAGGTATGTATGTTAAGTTAATTATTTACCAAGAAAAGAATACAATTATTTTGCTATAATCCGCCAACAGAAAAAAAATTCTGTATGGTCAAGCATGCAGTTACAAGAGAAGCACCGTTTACCTTCCCAACCAAGCAAGAAAGCTAAGTTGCTTGGGAAGGTAAACGGTGCTTCTCTTGTTACTGCATGCTTGACCATACAGAATTTTTTTCTGTTGGCGGATTATAGCAAAATAATTGTATTCTTTTCTTGGTAAATAATTAACTTAACATACATACCTATAAAACGAGTGTTTAGACAGGTTACGCAATCTGAGATGAATTTACGTAATTAACGTTATCATGACGCGTTCGATGCCTCATATAATTATCGCTTTGCATCAATAAACCTATATCAATTGTGCCAAGTCACCGCAAACAATGGAATAGTTCCCAAAGCGCAGGTTCGCCTCTATTGTAATATATTAATTAATAAAATAAAGGGGGTAGGGAGCTATTGTCCGGCCAGGATGGATCAGATCTCATTAACCAGTCATTGTGAGAGGAACAATGTGGTGGTCAGTCGCGCCGGTGTCGCGTCATCCTTGTAATATACCTTTGCTTTGGTTACAATTCACAGCCGATTGGGATAGTGGAACTAAGTCAAGATCCTTACTGATTTTAAGTTTAGATTTCATTAGAATTTAGCTTGGATGAAAACCGTTGGATTACACTTTCGACTAAAGTTTTATGCAACGGTTTTATAACGTAGAACCGACATCTACTAAGTAAGTAAGTAATAAGTACCTATCGGTCAATCTATGCTTAAGTATAACTGAGCGGTACTTGAGAACCTGTTCTTAGCGAATGTAGATGTATTGAAACGAGCTTATAGACGTATTCAGACTTGTTTTATTAATTTGGTAAGCAATAAATAAAATAAATATAATAAGATAGATAATAATTAATAGATTGTTTTAAACGAGAGGAAAAAGCAACCCATTCACACCCGAGGTATTTGTGGTCTGATGTTGAATAAATCATCAATCAAATCAATCAATCAAATAAATATTATAAATGCGAAAGTTTGGATGGATGGATGTATGGATGTATGGATGTTTGTTACTCAATCACGCGCCAACGGCTGAACGGATCTGGCTGAAATTTGGCACAGAGATAGAATATAGTCTGGAATAGCACAAAGGCTACTTTTTATCCCGGAAAATTAAGGAGTTCCCGCGGGAACCAAAAAACCTCAATCCACGCGGACGTAGTCGCGGGCATAAGCTAGTATAATAATAAATATTAAACATGCGAAAGTTTGGATGGATGGATGTTTGTTACTCAATCACGCCCCAACGGCTGAACGGATCTGGATGAAATTTGGCACAGACATAGATTATCGTCTGGAATAACACATAGGCTACTTTTTATCCCGGAAAATTAAAGAGTTCCCGCGGGAACCGAAAACCTCAATCCACGCGGACGAAGTCGCGGGCATTAGCTAGTTATGTAATAGATTAATAAAATTTTTCCTTTTTAGTTTTAGTTATTAATAAAGCCGTTTTCTTTTAATTTTTTGAGTTTCATATATTGTGAACTAGCTGAAGTTTATGTTTATAAGATCGAGTCTAGAATATAAATAAACTACTTAGTTACTACTAATTTTTGTTCTAAAATATGAATCCCTGACTCCCGAGTGTGTCTTAAGACAAGATTTTACTTTTTATAAATAAAGTTACGCTCTGCACAAAGCTCTGCACCATGCAATAAATATCTCGTAGCATTACGTAGCTATGCGCTACGCGAGCTCTACGCCTTTGCAAAATATCATTGAACGCTAAAAAACCTGGTCAAGTGCAAGTCAGACTCGAACATGAAGGGTTCCGTACCATCACGAGGCTTAATACCATGTACCTACTTTTTAAATACTGTCGTAAAAGAAACACGAGCGGCGCTAAAAATACTGTTGCTTGTATCGGGGCCCCCTTTTTTTTCTTTTTTATTATTTGTTGTTATAGCAGCAATATAAATACACACTGTGAAAATTTCAACGCTCTACCTATTACGGTTCAAACGGACGGACAGCAGAGGCTTAGTAAAAGATTCTAAAAAAAACTGAGAAGTGGTTTGTTAAAAATTCAAATTTTTATTTGTTTTTTAATAGGAGTTATATTATTATACTTATTATATTTATTATTATACGTACATATATAAAGCTACTTGACCAAATGGAATGATCGGTCGTCCTGAACAATTCTGTATGAAACTTTGTCACCAAACTTACCGTTCGCGTAGAAGTAAAAATTTCTAGATCGAAAAAATTATAGGTATTGCTGGATGTGGAAAATCAACAAGAATACCACAAGGGTTCTCGAAAACTATCAGTCGGAGATTCATGATCCTGAGATTGAAAAATGCTCAAAACTTTAGGCCAAAAAAGGCCGAACAAAAAAAAGTGAACTTGCCTTAACACTAAATGTGTTTAACTTACTTATAGGAAACTTTGAACTAAAACGAATGTGCAAAGGGAGGCAATTTACTAACTAAAACCTATGTTCTTGTATGTACTTACAGTACCAATAGGTGCAGAAAACTAAAATGTATAATTTCGTGTAGTTCTAAATTCTGTAACCATAAATTCCAAGACTCCCTCCAAAGCAAGATAGGGTAAAGAAAGCGAAATCCTACACAAAAGTCTCCGCTGGACAATAGATGGCGCTTGATCTAGATAACGACATGTTAACATTGTCACAATGGAGGCGGTAATGGCGCGATTGTACCTCGGCACAATGCTTTTAGATGTCACCTCCGACAATGGACTCGTTCGATATCTGCTACTGTTGTATTGTTGTACTGTTGTGCTCAGTCAAACGCGACGATCGAACGAAAATAATATCCCAATAAATATTAATATTTTGATGCGTTGTTGCTCTCCAACCGCAGTGGTCGTCGCTCGTCTCAACCGATCCACTGTTAGGGCAAAACCAAATTACGAGGACAAAACGTCGGCGCGAAACGTCCGTATCCAGAAAGATCGTTTGATCGAAAGATTCTTTGTCTGTCTGTTTTCGCCTTGAAGAGAATTCTCTAAGAGATTTGCACAATCTACGGGCTTGTGTCCATTCCTTCTTCCTTCCTTTGTTCCTGTGCGAATTAATTTTCTTTATTAGGACATGGTTGGAATCTAGTTATACTTATTAGCTCTATGGAAGGTCTGCGCTTTCTGGTGTTGTATGTCAAAAGCAGCAATATGGCCTTTGTGCCTTGCAACCTCGTGCCTTATGTCTAGGCGGTTTCCTGAGATTCGTATGATGTAGTTTGTCCGCCTATTAGGGTTCTGCCCATACCAGTGTAGGTACACCACGCCACTGCACGAACTGGACCTTTTTAGTACGTAATCGCCATGTATTTTGAGACTTAGGGTCTCTAGACTCCAAGTATTAATCTGGGCTAGCTTTACTTAGTAAAACGATCGCAGTCACTCTGGTTAGCGGATATTCTCACTATTGCCAGTAAGTATGACATTAATTGAATCCAATGGCGTCCAATTAATACAATTTGCGCAATCTTACCTTTATTAAGTAGATACAATAAGTATATTACGACATGACATCTTCCAAACTACTAGTGTCCATGCTAATAAAATACGCATACCTTATCATACCACGGAATAGAGCTTCTCGGTTATTTTCTTTGTTCTCTTTGTACCTACGCGTAACATATTGCTTAACGCATACCTTCCTCCGTCAATACAACCTTGTTGGAAACGCTGGTGCATCAACGAATTTAAACATATCGAAGACTTAGAGAATATGACAGATACGATACAATATTATTATGTTAACTCTTGTCGCAATATACCTACCTACCTACCTAAGCGGTAATGATGTGATTGTACTTAAGTACAACAATGGCATCGCTCGATATCTGCTATTGTTGCCTAGTGTGCCTGTTGATAGTGTATTGGGGAACATGCAACGCTTGCTATTTTATAAACGGAAATTATTTAAAATAAAAACCGGTCAAGTGCGAGTCGGACTCGCGCACCGAGGGTGACGTAGAAACCTGTAGTAAGTTTAAAATTATTAAAAAATATTGTACCTAAAAATGTATGCTTTTAGCAATTTTTCCTCTATCTGTGCTATAAGACGTTGCTTCGTACCAAATTTCAAGATTCTGAGTTCACGGGAAGTACCCTGTAGGTTTTGATTCCCTTGCGAGTGTCGTAAATATGCAGCATAAATGGCTGTATCTTTTGATTGCGTTGGCTTAGAAGTTTGTTTTTTTCACAGCTCCAAGTGACAGTAGAGTTGAGTATTTGATATGAATTTCAGCTTGATAACTCTATGCGTCTCTGAGAAGAAGGGTCTTGACAGACAGACAGACGGACAACAGAGTGAAATGATCGATATTCATTTTCTTGATAATACCTTGAAGTGTAGGTAAACAAGTGTACCTACTACCTATAATGAAGAAATGTTATCCTAAATACATTGCTACAATTGATCAAACCACATTAATCGAAAGCCACCACCAAGCCAAAGAGCGATTTAGTGTTCCGGTGGTACAAACAGCTAAACCGATTTGGTGTATGGGATTTATTTGTATACTTCCATACTATATCTACAGCGTTTCTATCTAAACTGCATCTTCACGTTCTGTCAGCTGAGATTATGGCGTACTTATTTCTTATATCACAATTAAAACACTTGTTAAATCAAAATTACCTAATATAAATCTGGAAAAGCCATGAAACCGTAGCTGATTCAAGGACTTCTTCTAATAAATCTTCATTTATTAGAAGAATTTTATAATGAAAAAATACAATTACCTTATAATATGTAATGAAATCTTGCATAATGAAATATAACATTATCAATTACTATAGTATGCAGTATGTAGTTATATAGTTCGCGCGCGATTTGAATGCAGAGCTTATATATGTGTCACTTCAGGCCCCGACTGCATTCAACTCGCGCGCGTACTGTAACTTGTTTACACCCACTGTTACATACGTTTTATAGCAAAATAAAGGATTATGATTACTGGATTATGATATACTAAAAGCTAGCCCTACTATGAATAGGGTATTAACGTATGTACCACAATGGAGTCTGTAATAGCATAGAAAATTTAATACAATCGGACGGCATTGTGGTGCAAAATATTAAATTGTTTTTTTTGTTATCAGATAATAGGATTCACAAAATCCTTACATTGACACATCCACCCATGATGTAGTGGAGTCATCTATCCATCCATCTATCGGCCTGTATGCATCCACTGCTCGACATAGGCCTTTTCGAGAGCGCGCCACCAAACACGGCCCTCCGCCTTCCTCATGCAGTGGAGTACCTATTTGAAAATCCTACTGGATTGGTTCCACTAGTGGGAGTGGTACTAAAGAGTGGAACAATAATGCTTATATTTCTCACATAAAATCAATGGAACTACAGCGATTCACAATTAAGCTGTTAAACCAGATAAGCTTGATCCTCAATTGGTCTAATCGAGTATGACTGGAGATTCTGCTCGTGAGTTTCTAGAGGTCTTCCTTACCTGGTCGTAAGCTATGAAGCAACTATTCAGTGTTATATTCAAATCCGATGATGGATCACAATTTTAGAGAACATTGTTTGGAAACAAATAGCGCAGGCTGAATACAAGAGAAGAGGATATGGTACGTGACAGGCTTTGTTTATCTTTGCTAACTTATTGCGTCAGAGTATTAAGAATAGTGTAAGATCAATATTCAATAGTCAAGTACAAAGCAAGTGCAAGCTTGTTTACCAAAAAGGAAACAAAGTACACTTTCGCAATTTCATAATTCTTAGCCAAAATAAGAACGATTAAACGACATCGCATACATTCCATTAGGGTCGGGTGTCTAATCCACACTAATATTATAAATACGAAAGTGTGTCTGTCTGTATGTCTGTCTGCTACGCTTTGGCGGCCCATCTGTTATACCGATTTGATGAAATTTGGTACAGGGAGATCCCGGTATAGGGAAAAACTTAAAATGAGATAGTTTGTTTTTAACTTAAAACTAGCCTTTTCTGAACCTGCTCTGCTTGCTTGCGTGCGTTGCGTGCGTTGCGTGCTTCTGAACTGCACCATAAAAATTAAAACCGGCCAAGTGCGAGTCGGACTCGCGCACCGAGGGTTCCGTACTCAAGAAGTAGGTATAATTACCTTTGTTAATGAACCGCAAAACTAACTTTGTTTGTAGAGGTTTACTGTTAATATCAAAAAATTACGTTTATTGTATGGGAGCCCCCCTTTAATATTTACTTTATTGATATTTAATTATTTATTTTGAAAGGTAATATACAAGTTAATATTCTGTGAAAATTTGAACCGTCTACCTGTTACCGTTTTTAATATTGAGCAAAAAAATACGAAAAAAACACGTTTATTGTATGGGGACCCCCCTTAATATATATATTTTTTTAATTTTTAGTATTTGTTGTTATAGCGGCAACGGAAATACATCATTTGTGAAAATTTCAGCTTTCTAGCTATCACGGTCTATGAGATACAGCCTGGAGACAGACAGACAGACAGACAGACAGACAGACAGCGGAGTTTTAGTAATAGGGTCCCGTTTTTACCCTTTGGGTACGGAACCCTAAAAAACAGTTTTCCATAAAAAATATTTTTTCACCACATTATCTCCAAAAGAGCACTTTTCTGCTTAAATTCAATGAAGAAATGCCATTTTTTTACTCGTAAAAATCGTAAGTTTAGTAAAAACACAAATTAATTCAAAATTCAAAAGTTATTTTTTAAAATAAAATAAATCATAATAAAAAAATTGCATTGGATAAAAACAGATTTCTGAACATTTCATTAGTCAATGAAATAGAAATGCCAAGCCACAGGGTTCTAAATTGAAACACTAATTTTTCCGTCTGATTCGTCTGAAAAATGACTTTGAAAGAGTGGCATGTACCAGGAAATATATGCAATAGTCACCGTTTCGTTTAAATAGTGTCACCAATACCGGTATCCCGGTATTAGACATTTCAATACCGGTATTGAAAACGGACGAAAAAAGTCCGGGATCCCGGTATTAGCCAATCCCGGTATTGGAAGCCCTAATTACGTGTATGGTTATTTACTAAAATACGTAATTTATATCGTGTGGTGGTACGGAACCCGTTGTGCGCGAGTCTGACTCGCACTTGACTGGTTTTTAGCACTTATCTAGCTGGGCAAAAATACGATTTTTTTAATACTTTTACGCAATAACACCCAAATTATGATAAGTACGAATCTCTGTGTACCTCCATCACGTATAAATTGGAGATCTGATGACAGAATCGACAATTAATTACAGGAAACAACCACAAGCGACGCGGAACAGGGGTCGGTGTCGAGATGACCTAGGGGATGACCGATAAGGGTCATGTATTATTGACATTCGACCACGAAATTTACACTTGATATTGGGCGGTAGTCTATAAAAATGACTATAAAATGAATATATATTTTAAAAATGAATATATATTTTAACTGAACGTGCCTCGGTATCCGTAGTAGATGTTATTTTATTGGCTGTGTTTATTCCGGCATTATTAAATTGGAGAAGAACGCGCTACTTTGATTTGGAACATCTTTAGTTTCTACTATTCAACTGTGTTATTACTACTAATACTGTGTGTGTTACAATACTAGCTGATGCCCGCGACTTCGTCCGCGTGGATCGAAGTTTTTTATTTTCCGCGGGAACTCTTTAAATTTTTTTTAATAGCCTTTGTGTTATTCCAGACTATAATCTATCTCTGTGCCAAATCTCATACAGATCCGTTCAGTCGTTCTGGCGTGATTGAGTAACAAACATCCATCCATTCATTCATACATCCAAACTTTCGCATTTATAATATTAAGTAGGTATAGATTATTTACGCTATATTATAAAATTATACCTACCTTCTAGGGTCATGCATAGTAATGGGTGTTAAAACGCTTTGTTTAAAACAACATTAATATAAAATATTATATGTAAATACCTACGTTAGGACACCAGACATTGTGTATTGGCTATTAAAAATTCAATTATTTCAGCCCATATTAAATTTTATTGATGTATTACAAGTGGGCGCATTGTTCGGGTTGATAATAGGAAAATCTGTCAACACAAAAGCAGGGATGGCGGCTCTTGTAAATCTAAATTTTAGGCTTTATGTGCATGAAGCCGGAGCCGCATCGGCGCCGGACCGGAATCTAGTGTAATCAAACAAAAACGCATAGTCGCATCCGGCTTCATGTACCTGAAGCCTCTAAGCCCTGTATCGGAATAGCGAGAGCCCGAAATCCGAATACTTGTTTGTAGTCAAGAAACACGTGCCAAGTGTTGCAAGTTGCAAAAATATAGGTACACACTTACTTACTCAATGGATTTTTGTTTAATATCTCTATTCTCTAGTCTGTAGATACTACACCTATTAGGTACCTACCTTGTCTAGCGAGTTAGGGACCGACCACCATGAAATTTTAAAGGCCTTAATTTAGGTACAAATTATATCATATTCATAACACACTATATATCAACCTTCGATTTAATATATCGTCGCTTCACTGCTAGTAGGTAAAAAACCAAACTTAGAAAGGCTCTTCAGAAAGCTAAAACAAGTACCTACCGCTAAACACATCACTGAGTCACACATCGCAGGGCCCGCCGGCAGCCCTATCCGGGAACAATGCAGGAAGTTACATAGATCAGGAATTAGCAGTCATTGTCCTTGGCACAATAGCCCGCGGAGTCGACGTCGCAGAATCTAATTAGATAACATTACTATTTCATATACTCGTATCTACATGCTAGCTTCTCGTTTTCTTAACAAGATAGAGCATTGATTGTTACGTCTCTTTGCCTGTCTCAGCCGATTTTGACGACATTTGGTACAGAGAAAATTTACATTCTACGGGTGGACAGAGGTTACTTCATATGCCGGAAGACCTAAGAGTTCCCACAGAATTTTTCAAAAGCCTAAATACCTATTACCTACCTACATCTTCGATTTACCATGCCTCGTTGACATCTGCAATTATCAAATGTTAGTTCCATGTTTATGTATCTAGTATCGAATCATTATACATATTATTATTTTGAATTGTACGAAAAAGTAACTACTTAATACTGGACCTTCACCTCTGTATTGTACTTTACATGTCCTTCTATTTACTAATGCCTGCCCCAAGAATAACGAATCTGCCATATAAGTTTCCAATAAGTTTTGGCCTGTTGTCATTTTATTTAGCTGTAGGCGAGCCATGGAACTAGGAATCTGCTTACCTACTAAGCTACTATTCTTATTTCTATGAGGCAAGCTTTTATTGCTGTAGGTACCTAATAATGGTGCTGACAAAATATTATTATGTTAAAATGTTGAAATGTTATGGTAAACCAACACCATAATATTATGTTGAATTGTAACAGTATATTCATACATCCTCCCCTTCAAAAATGTATCTGACGCAAATTGAATATTTGCACTGCACTTCATTTGAAAACTTCCGGCCGCCACGCCGCCGCTAGAGCTTTTCTTACTTTTCTCGGGGAGCACATGTTTCGGAATAGATTATTCATTTTCGTAGGAACACTGGACGTCATGGATCGTATTACATTTGTTAAAGACTGTAGTTTTACTGCCAACCACATCTATCGTCAACGAAAATAATATAGCGAATATGATATATTTAGGAAACAGAAGTGGAGTAAAGTGAAACTAAGCAAATATAACAAACCACAATTTATTCTACTAAATGATTTTAACATATCACAATTAAAATAATCAAAAAGGAACACACTTTAATCTAAACACAATTATGACTCATTAAGAGTTTCACAATAACGCAGTTTACAGCTCGGAAGGTGACAAAAGAATGACTCCGCGGTAATACAGAGAGCGCTTTTTATACACGTTCCTGCCCGCTTTTATAGGTTTTAGTCGGGTACCTACACTACTCACAATAATTTTGCTAACTCGGCCTATCCTGATTGTGCGCCGCCCTCGGCTGCACCGGAAACAATTTCATCAGAAGCAGGAAGGGCTGGTGTGCGTATGCCATCTTCATTAGCTCCCCCTCTTGCGGTGTCTCCTGAACTAGTGAGGGCACCCAAAGATTCACCCGCATCGTCACAGTTACTGTCATCAGAACCTGCATAAGACACAAATGGTTGATTATTCATGACGATGCACGCTATTGCCTATTCTGACAATCATCACGCATACGAGGCCCTCATTCAAAATAACAACTTTCGCTACACAAAATAAAACGCTTCACATTCAAAAGTATGCATACTTCTCCAGACATTACATCTCAGTTAATCTCATACCTGAACTTGCAAGTTCACACACACACCACGTTAAAAACGTGCCAGGACAGAGCCTGATGCGCATTCAGAGAACGCGACTTCCCAGGACAAAACCTGCCAGGACACAGCCTGATGCGCATTCAGAGAATGCGACTTCCCAGGACAAAACCTGCCAGGACACAGCCTGATGCGCATTCAGAGAACGCGACTTCCCAGGACACAGCCTGCCAGGACACAGCCTGATGCGCATCTAAGAGACGCGACTTTCGAAGCCAGCCACTCTAGGTCGCCAGCCTCGGAAGCACGCTGCATCGGGGCAACACCAGTCATACAGCTCGACCAGCAAGGCAATTCGCCTCACACCCAAATACATCAAACGTGCTACTGTAATCATAAGAAAACATTAAAATGTTCGGTTGAATCTTACTTTCAAAAAATGCAGCGCAACTCTCGGGACACCATTCTCCTTTCCAAGGAACCATGTACTGAGCTGCAGAAGTCTTTAGTGCGCTCACGCACCTACCCAAAACCATGGGTACCATTGTGATTTTCACAATGAACCGGGTCCACACCAGACCCGAGGTCCGACACACACATTCGTGCTGCATCTCCCTGTCGGTGGTAGCCATTCTACCACCCACCTGACAGAGTGCTATGCTACACTCCTCACAGGTCTGCCGACATAACCTTCTTCTCAATCTGCCCACTACTACTACGCTGTCCGCTGTCATCCACTAGCCTAACAGAGCCTAAAGTAACCTAACCTAACATGTAAGCTTACATTTTGACCTAACAACTGAACTAATAAGTAGCCTAACGTTTGACCTAAGAACTGATCTAACGTCTGAATTACGACTAACCTAACTTTACTAGAGAAAGCATGTAACTAAATTGGATGACAACAAGCAGAGCCATAGGCAATGTTTATGCAAATTAAGTTGAAAGTGTCTGTCACCGAAGAACGTGCCGCGTAGTCCAAAGCACGACTTCGAGGTACCACTCCAAGGCACCGCTCCAGGGCACACCTCCAGGGCCCCGATCCAGGGCACCATTCCATGGCGCCAAACCTTCACAAGCTCTCTGACTTAAAATTATTCATTCCGTTCATTACTAGCACAGTTACCAGTACCAGCACAGGTACCAACAAAATTATTTGACTGCTTCAGCAGAGCTCATACATACAAAGCCGATGGAACCCACAGAACCTGTGGAGCTCTCAATAGAGCTGGTAGAGCTCCTAGAGACCGTAGCGCTGGTAGAGTACCAAGACACAGTAGAACTCGTAGAGAAACAAGAGACAGTATAGCTGGTAGAGCATAACGAGTCAGTTGAGCTCATAGAGCAACAAGAGTCGGTAGAGCTGGTAGAGCACAAAGAGTCAGTAGAGCTCATAGAGCAACAAGAGTCGGTAGAGCTGGTAGAGCCCTCACTAAAGGTCGCTCAACCATAGTACAGACTCACAGTTGTACCATGTCGAAACAACTTTGAACATTCAAAACATCAAACTTCATCATCGATGAACACAGAAAATGAAGAAAGTTTACTCATACCAGTTATGTTCAACCATATCGAGTAGGCTAACGAGCAGCCTCGCGCACTATACAAGCACGCAGCCCTGCGCGACCAGTAGACGCGCAGTGTCACGCCTCACAGCGTGGCATGCGAGCGCGCAGCATCGCACCCTAGGCGAGCGCACAGCCATGCGCAACCAGGAGCACGCAGCATCGCGCACCAGGTGGGCGCGCATCCCTGCGCAACCAGTGGACACTCAGTGTCACGCCTTAAGCGCGGCAGGCGAGTGCGCAGCAACGCACACTAGACAAGCGCACAGCCCTGCGCGACCAGCAGACGCGCAGTGACGCGCTTCACACACGCGGCATGCGGGCGCGCGACCACAACGCCTCACACGTGGTGAGCGCCGAAGACGAAATTAACATAGAACACACAGTAAATTAAACTTAACGAGCAATTTAACTTCACAGAAACCCCTTAACGGTTTCATATTATCAGGACAGGTAGGTATGTAGACTCGTAATCGATCCACCCAAAACTTGACCGCAGGTAAAACGAAAACAAACTTTCTATCCATGAGAGCAGAAAAACAACTTCTCTAATCAAAATAGAATGCAACATTCCTGTCATCCAAATTACGTAACCAGTTCGGTAATATTAAAGAAAATAACCTGTAAAACTCAAGTTAATTTTAACGTTTATCAGAACTATAAATATATTTGCTCGTCCATACCTGACCTCAACAATTTTTATTAAAATCGAGAAGGTATTCGCAAAATGTATTCACGTTAACTATTCAAAAACGCATTGATATCTCAGGAACACACAACCAACTTACTTTGAGACACTTTTTCTAAGTAAAAAGTCATGTTAAATAAAACAATGAAATCGTAAAGTAAGTAGGTAACAATTTTTACGTATCGTAATTCAATTAAATTCCCAGATGTTGGCTTTTAGCTATCTTTACGTATGAAACTTTATGAATTTTAAATAACAACCCTCATTTTAAAAACAAAAAACTAAATTACGCAAAAACAATTTATCCGTACAGCATGTTTTAGCAAAACTCTTTATGACTCAAAACTCAGCAAACTTAGAGGTTTCAAGTTATGTATTCAAACTTAGGGTATGAGTCACCTCTTTTTCACAAAAATATTTTTGTATCCGGTCGGTACCCACAAAGGTTCTACTTTTGAATAAGATGTTTCTGCTAGACACTTTATACTGTTCACAAACTAGCATTCAGGGCGGTTTAGGGACTCAAATGTATGCGTTATGCCAATAACAACCACTGAGCCAACACAGCTTGCTAATTTAGTGGGAAATTATCATAAAATGGAAATCGCGTAAATACAATTGGGGTCTAAACCTTTTCTTAACACGATTAACAGTCAATTCAGTAACATGAATTACTGTTCATTTACTTTGTGGCTACGCTTGGTGGGTATTACATCCTTAAGCAAATAAATTAAATGGTCTTACCGATGTCGCATATTACGTCATATCACCAGAGGCTCGATGGTGTCATCACCTCACCACCATTCCAGGCAAATGCCAGGCGTAACACGGGAAAGCGCGCAGCACCGCGGCTCCGAGGCACGCAGCAAGGCACGACAGCGTGTCGCGCAGACTGAATCGCCCTCGTGAACGCCCAGAGCGCCCACGTGGCATGCACAGTTGCACACCCAAGCGCACTCGTGACGCGCCTGAAGCACACGAGCTGTGCAACACCACAGCTCGGCCACGCTCCGCGAGCCAGCGATAACAATCACATGAAAACAAAACACAACTTTAGCACACAAATAAACACTGCACATTACGCGAGTCACCCTTCGAGAGATATCTTGATCGGTCACGTGATCAACTTTAAGCACTTTAAATTTGGGTATGTTCCTTTTTGGTTCATCTCGTATGTGGGCCACAATTTAGCGGTCCTTTATCCCACTTCTGAATTTAGGAAACAGAAGTGGAGTAAAGTGAAACTAAGCAAATATAACAAACCACAATTTATTCTACTAAATGATTTTAACATATCACAATTAAAATAATCAAAAAGGAACACACTTTAATCTAAACACAATTATGACTCATTAAGAGTTTCACAATAACGCAGTTTACAGCTCGGAAGGTGACAAAAGAATGACTCCGCGGTAATACAGAGAGCGCTTTTTATACACGTTCCTGCCCGCTTTTATAGGTTTTAGTCGGGTACCTACACTACTCACAATAATTTTGCTAACTATATACTTACGTATAGTATGATAGTGCATATGGAAAGTTTTGCGCGACTAGCTTAGAGTCTAGTGCTAGAGCTTATGATATGTGCTGACACAACTAAATATTTTGAGAACATTACTTACGGAGAAATCTCAGGCATACAGGTTTCCTAAATCCTACCTATGTTTTTCTTCACCCATATATATCAAGTAAAACTTCTAAAAATTAAAGGCCCGGGAATCGAATTTCCGACCTCTCGCATAGGAGGCCAAAGTCTTAAACGCTATATGTTATTATTACTGCTAAACCTATAGAGCATTATCTAAGCTTTAATTAAAACATGCCTACATGCACAAACATCGAAATTTTAATAACTAATTTATAGTCGTTGACAATAACGGGCTGCAATTCTGCCGCTCCGGCGATCTCATTCACTTGCGGTCACTTTAACCACCATAATGTGCGGGTCCTTTATATATTTGAAGACAGCAACTTTGTACGCCGCCTTTGTGCGATATGAATGTTCCCCTAATAGGCTTTCGTATGTGCTTTTATTGTGCTGACAACTTCTTTGTTTGTAATCCTACTGCTACTAATTCAGTTCGCGCAACTTTGCATATTGCTTGTAATGTGACGGGATTAAACAAAGGATGAGATGGGAACTGGAAGGATGTGCCCCATCTGTAGTTAGTAAGGTGGAAATACATCTGAGTACACCCTGCAACTCCTTAGTGCAGAATTCACCAATGCAAATTAGTTAGGCAATTACTGAACTTACTGCAAATAGTAAGTCTGACAAACGTATCTGACCCGGGAGACAGTGTCGCTTGTTTAAATTTAAAAAAAAAAAACACAACATACACAGGCATAAAAATTAGTTCTAATTTTGGCCACCGGGTCAGATAAGTTTGTGGGGTCCTATAATTTAATATGACAGCACAAACCTACTTTAATCAAAATTTAAAATGTTTTTGTCCGTTTAAACCTTTAAAGCGAAGCTTTTATTTCTCGTATCGAATAGTTAAATACTGTATCCTTTATAGATTTCGTAAAGGGAGTTCTTATTTATATTAAGTATTTCTTTGCATAGAATATGAACACTAAAAGTAGTATCGTATTTTAGTGCCTATACCTATCTGTTCATAATCATCATCATCATGTGGTGTTATCTTCAAACTGAAGCTCGGCGGTCAGTCGGAGAAAACTTTTGCGGTCACGTGCTATCCGTTGATCCTCGAAGGCAAGATTGCTGGAAAAAGGGCACCGGGGCGACCAAGAAGGAAGTGGTTCGACGACATAGGGGAGTCGACTCGACATAAGTATGCAGGACTACAGCAGATAGCACGTGACTGTTCATAAGCTATTGTTTAAATCTAGTGAATGAAATAGCTGCTTATCCGTTCGCGACAATGTGTATAGAAATCGTGTGGGACGCAACTCGGCAGAATGTACGACTAGTCTGTACCGACTACGGCAGTGCAGCACAAAGTTCTTTTGTCGCGATTATCATGGAAAATCCGATCGGGGAAGTGTGGCGGACGCTTTCAACGGCAAACTGCATTATGACTTATCTGAGCCTCTCTATATTATTATAATATTATAGGTAAGAGGGGTTTTGTGTGCAACTTTCGTTGGACGAGTCTCTATGCTTATATTGACGGAACAAATAATACATTTTTCCAGTGTTCTATACATTTTGTAAAGCTATCGTCTCCCTAAATACGAGTTGATGCTCCGAAACAAATCCGCCCATTAGCCAAAGTCTTTATTATATAATTTTACACATATTTTTGGAAACATTTTATTCAATGGCTTAAGAAAGTAATTATAGGACAAAAGACCAATTACGGCGAAGAAATTTTATAATTCATCCAAATGTAACCAATGATTTATTAATTAAATGAATTCGTGTTTGTTCTATTGTAAATATTCCCAAAATTATTGGAATCTTGTCAGAATTGAACCAACATATTATTAAATCACAGCACAAGTGAGCACATTTTAAATTTAAATCTTGACAGCATTGATGTAGAATTTTAGTTTACTCATTCTATTTCAATGCTTGACAGTCAAAGTCAGAAATTTCCATCACGACAGTCATTGAAATAGAATGACTAAAATTCTACATCAATGATGACAGTCATAAGCGATTAATGGTACGGGGTTCGCAACTTCATTCTGATTATACCGAACCATTGAAAATATCCATAAAAGTCGAACATTACCCGAAACAATGGCGGGGAGGGCCGGGTATTAGGTGCTGCGCCGGCATTGAACAACTTTTGTTCCATTGTGTTGTCCACTAGAGGGAGGCCGAATACAAAGACACGGCTCAGACATAGACCGAAATTCATCAGCAACACGATTGTTTGCTACATAAAGGATGCCATTGTCGACAAATATGATATAGTAATACAATGTGGATGCTCTAATTAGAACGAAACTTTGTACTGGAAACTTTCGTTGATATTGTTTTGGGATATTTATATGAATTTATATTATTTGGGTGAAAATATGGTGACTCTTATTGCAAGGACTATTCTAATTATTAGGTTCCAAATGGCAATGGGCCCGTAACTTTAAGAACTCGAATGAAAACCGGTAAGGAGTATAGTATGGTACGGGGTACCGATACATACAACGTAAATATTGCTGATCAGGCTACGGGCTGGTGTAGCACCTAGTGCTATTTGTTAAGACTCTACAAGGTGCTGGAATGGCGACCTTACATCCGCCAAACAAAGGGTTGATGAGACTCCTCAGAAATTCGATTGTTGAAATAAGTAACCTTCTCGAATATTCCTAACTAGATGATGTCCGCGACTTCGTCCGCGTGGATTAAGATTTCTTGATTCTCGCGAGGACTATTTAATTTTCCGGGATAAAAAGTAGCCTATGCCCTTGCCCGGGATACAAATCTTCCCCTGTACCAAATTTCATCAAAATCGATTGAGCAAATGGGCCGTGAAAGCGTAGCGGACAGACAGACAAACAGACACACTTTCGCATTTAGAATATTAGTATGGATTTTCTTCAATAAGACTTAAATCGGAAAAGCTCTTATTTCCTACGTTGATTAAGGCTGTTGTTAAAAGGAGATGCACCACAAATCAACACATGTGCCGATAACACAAGAGATGCCAAAGTAAAAATCGCCCCTTCCAGCATGCACCCAACAGTACCCGAGTGATTCCCGATCACAATGGAGTCCCAACTTTCCCTTTTTTCCTATTTGAACTCACTTAAACCGACCGCGATTTGTGGTTTCTCCCGCTTTGTTTACCCTATTTGCTTGCGACGTGCTTTCATATTTGAATGGACTAGAGTGGTGTTTTATTGTATCATTTTACAATTTTGCCATGTTGCTGATGTTGTTTTTCAAACATTTTCGGAGCAAATTCAATGGCATTATTTATATCATACTAGAACTTGCCTACTACTTTTGCCCACTTTGAATAGGTAGGTACTGGATGCCCCTGGATTGGGTGAAACCTTCGAAATCTATCTTCTATTTAATAGTTATACCTATAGTAAAATTAACTATATGATGCCTGCGAATTCATTAATTTATTTATTTATTCATTTCTTTATGCGTTTATGCCTTTTTTTATTTCTATTGGCGTTTAGCCTCTGTGTTTCTCCTTATGATGTGTGGCGTTACCTCCTTGCTAGCTGGCAACGCACACAAGCTTCGCGTTCGGAATTCGAACTTGCTTTTGGAACGTTTTTGGATTCGGAACGTCCTGCGCGCGAGAGCTGCGCTGTAGCAACAAACAACACACCATTCTACTGCTGGACGTCTAGCGCAACGCATCCTTTGATATATTTCTATTGTACAGTTTTACATAATCTATTGTATCTTATTAATATACATGTAAACGTGGACCAAGCTTATTATTTCCACATAACATAGGTGGGCAAAAGCACCCTATATTGGTGACCTCCTATAGATGCAACCTCGTCATAAACATTGGCCGTGAACCCATATCAGCCAGAGAGATAAAGACACTTTATTTATTATATTAATGTAGAGATATAATTTCTCCAGTATTCTAGCTATCTATGAAAAAAATATATGCGAATCTAAATATTAAGCTAACTATAAAATAAGTTTAAAATAAATTCTTACATTTAGGTATACCTACTAACAAAAAATAAAAATAAAACCCTAATCAAAAAGACCACCCCTGGTTGCCCCTGAGCCAAAGGTTCCCATCAAGCTTGCAGCCCCTGAAGACAGTAATCAGGTCTGAAGGCACGACAGGCAGGAAGTTGGCTTTTAACTGGTAGGTTCCCGGTAAGGGTCAATTCATACTAGCGCAGTGACAAATATTCTTCACAATAAAAGCTATTTAGAGTTAGTTGTTTTTTTGCGCAGCTCTCACACAAACTGTCGAAGTCAACGTATAGCGTATAACTACTACGCGGTAAATTTTGCTATTGCGACTCGTCTTGCGGTCAACTTCAGGCGCGAGTAAATGATTGGCGCCAGCTATACCTACCAATCGGCGCTGGTCCTACCATGTAATCGAACACAGAACTTCGTCATCAACGAAGCAATTAACAGTTACAACCATCGTGATACGTTTGTCTGTAAAAATATTTTATTTGTACACCTAGAACATTTCCACCCTTAGAATGTCTTTGGTGACAATGCCCCTAGACAATGCTACTGGTTATTTGAGAAGGGTTCGCATTGAATCAGGTAGATAACGTTTTTAATGAATTGCTAGATCACTTTGCAATACAAAATAAAGAAAAAAGGCAACTTTTCATCTGATAAAAGGGCGATTCCGATTACTTAGCACTGCATCATTCTGCTTCACCATCAGATCTTGATCACTATTTGCCTGTCTATTTCTCTGAACCTGCTCGGTGGATCTATGTTGGACTAATCCTTAACACCTCTCATAGCCTCATATAGTTATACCGTCATTATGGAAAATTCGTTTAATATTTCGTTGCTCTCTTCTATTAATAAACACATTTCAAAATATATCTTGATTCATTCACATCACATTTTCATTTTTCACTTGAGTAGAGTCGATATTTCAATACCTACCCAAAGATCTTAACACAAAGAATAGGGAATGTCACCATGCCTAATCTACCATCGCTTGTCATTCAAAACTATTGTGCCTCATCGCTAAGCCATTGTTTAGGGCATTCGATAAAAATACTCTTTGGCTGCTTTCCAAGTCGGGAAATGTGTCCCTTTGTAAGGGTAATGGCAAGGGTACGTCGAAGAATGTACTGAGTGATTGTATGACTATAATTTTTTTGGACTTTTAAACCTGTACCTAAAGATGTCTAGATCATCCAACGGTATACATTTCGTACAATATTTGTGTCAGAAATCTATTAAAATTCAGTTCAAATGTTTATTTTGTCGAGGTGATTGTATCTATATATTTTCATTTCATACAACCTTTGCATGCGAGTGCAAAGCACGCTAAGTTTTCAAGAGATGACAATATTTCAAAATAATTTTTACGCCGAAAATTGCAGTCCAACTGGAACGGAATCTTACCTAAATTGCTAACATATACCTATCAATATAGTGATTATAATAATAAATTATACTCTTTTTCTGCTGGTCTTATATTTTACGTGTTTAATAACGCACTCATTATGTTCTTCAAAATATATTTTTTGTGCAGGTATGGTCAAACAACGTCAGTCCCATCCTTTCCTTAGCGAATTCAATGTTGGCCGTTGGGTAGGTAATGTATTCATTTAGGGAGCATTTAGAGAGTGGCCCAATCATAATGTTTGTATTCCATACAAGCTATTATTCTCAAGGTTCCGTATAAAAAATCTTTGAAGCCTTAATTTATAAATCAAAAAACCATTGTGGTCCAATGTATTGACATGCGGAGTTGTCGCGTGTTGCGTGCGTCAACCCCAAAGCTGACACCCTCCGAAATTGTGGCATGAATAGTCCAATATTGTATCGCATTAATGTTGCTAAATTATACTTGCCTTATTGCATTTTTTGTTCGCTTTATCTCATACCTATTTTAATAATTTGCTTTTTTGCTTTAGCTATAACGCATTACTTCCTTTATTAATATTCTTAGCTAAAGGCGTATAGCGCTTAGGTATACATAAAATCAATAGGTAAGAAACGATGAGAAAATTGCTACATTAGGTATTTATTGACTTGCACTTTTTGTTTCAATAATTCAAGTTCTGGGATTAATTTGATTAAAATAAATATAGGATTTCAGTTGGAAACAAAGCTTAGCAGGTTCTCTTTAATACTTCAAGAGAAATTTATACATATAAAAATTATGAGCAAAATCGAAAATTTGATTAATAAATAATTCGTTTTAAACTTTTAATTTAGCCTGTTTCAAGTTTTTTTTTGATCGAGTAAAGTACATCTTATCGTGTAACAAATTAGCACATTCTTTAGACAATATCTTTAAGTGTACCGGATATTTTTTGTAAGATCGTTATTTAATAGTAAGTACCGAAAACATTTGATCTAGCAAACCAGTTTTCACCGCTCAGCCTCTGGTGACTCGCCTTAACATTTTGTTTTCTAGCCTGCTTCTATTAGGTTACTATTTGGAGTCGACTCCTTCGTCGTTCCGTCGGTATATTATTTATTTTAGTTCGGATCAGGCTACCTTTCGATGTGCGATTGTGAAAAGCTAAGCTGTGTGTAAAATCCATTTTATTTTCATGGGTTACTTAGCTCTGGTAAAAAAATTATGAGCTTATGAAAAATATGAAAATGAGTTGATTCCGTTGGGGTTTGCATGTTTGCCTGCCTAAGAATCCTAGTAGCGATATGTTTGGTGGGAAGGCAGCTTTGATTTTGCCGGAAGTTTTGTATGTATGATTAAGTATAGTATGGTTAAGGTATGAATCCATTTATTTACATGATCATAAACAAACAATGAAAAACTTATTAGAAAGCGGCAAATTACAAACAGTTTTATACACGACACTCTACGGGTCTCCAGTCGCATCACACACAAAAGCTAAAGAATGGGGACAATCTTACTAAGGAGAATGCAAAAAGGGGTTACATTGGTAAAAGGTTGGCGAAAAATTGAAATATACATTTCAATAGCAAAGTTACCATATTTCCAGTTCTTAGTCACCTAGTTTTCCGTTAGTCCTTCGTGGATCGTCAACTAAACTGCAGAGAGTCGTGATCTTTGCCATTAGTAATTTTTTTTTAATATTTTTTCTCTCCAATTACAAGTAGATAATTATTTGAAGATGATGTAGGTAAACCCACCTGTTTGAATATTACAAACAAATCTTTGCACAAGCTTCACGCTTAGGTAATTGAAGGAAAAGGGAATGTAAAGGTCACCATTGACGGTCAGTAATCGTAAATGACTTACGCCAAAAAATCCTGCCCACTCACGGCATCAGTCCAAATTACTTTTTTATTGATTATTGTAAACATACCATATATATTTTTTTCAAAAGAGCAACCACCGAGTTTCTGGCTGGTTCTTCTCGGTAGGAACGGCATTCCGAACCAGTGGTAGATTCATTTGACTATTCATAAGAACTTGTAAAAAGTCTATTTGAATAAAAATCATTTGAATTTTGAAATTTTGAATTTTGAACTTTCGAACTTTGAATTCTCGATCTACAGGCTACAATACAACTTCGAGCGGCTTGATGCCATGGCTCACCGATTAGGCACTAACGGTCAAAATGTCATGACGCCAAATGACTAAGGCTGTGGATTATGTATGATGGGAACAGATATTACCGTGGGTTGCTGCTGCGCCTAAATTTGACTTCCAGATTTCGCACTCACGATCAAATTTTTTGACTTGCTGTCAATGTTCTGCATAGTGCAGCCATATTTTACGTGTTTAATATTTCCGTTCAGATTTCTTCAAAGCCATGGCGTTGGCCAACCACGGGTAATGGAGTGGCCTAATGGATTTTACCTTTCGGGTTGTGAAACTTAGCTGGAATGGAGCATTTACAAATTTAATCTTTGAAACGTAACCAATTAAGGCTTCTGGTTGACAAAACGCGGCACAAGGAATTAACTTCAAAAGCTTCAGCCACTTTGCCAAACTCCAAAGGTATTATGCAATAGAAAAATATTTACACAATAGCTGAGAACCTTGAGTTTATTTAAGTTCTAAAATTGGCAAACAATCTCGTCATCCAAGTTGGAAAAATGTGTTTTCTTCAATTATGTAAATATTTTACTGTGATCACGTGAAACTAAGATATAACATTAAAAAGATAAAAGCCTTACACTTCTTCTTGGTAGAAATCACAAATTTTAGCGACTAAAAATGTGAGCGTAAATGTATCATAATAAAACTACAACTTTTACTAAAATTCGTATCGATTTTGAGGCTATTAGTTGCAAAGAAGCAACTTAAACTCTATAATACTCCAACATTATATCCATCAGACAATACTGCTGAAATACAGTATCGTCCACAAAGAGATCCATTCAATAAAGCGGAGATAAATCACAGCCGCGATCGAGCGACCACTTTAGAAGCGGTTTTAAACACTTCTTTATATTAACCTAGTTTAGAACCAATGGGATCATTATCTATTATAGAAATCATCTATTCTGTTCATATAAAATATTTTAAAAAGTTTGTTTAAGACTCCTGGTCTTACATTTGTGAGTTTAACGTGTCCTATCGTATGCAAATGCTACTTAAGTAATAACTTACAACTATAATTGCGACCTAAATTAAAGCTGGTTATGCATCGTGAAAAACACTAATACAACTCCAGTTTATCCATGACCCTCACAAAGGTGTGTCAAGTCTGTGACAGTCTGCAATTGGCGATTGTGGTAAGCTTCTCCTTACAAAAGCTTAGTAAAACCTAGTGATGTGTTGAGATGAAGAAGATGAAAGAAGCCACGAAGACACCCATGATTCATATACAATGCGTAGGTACGCATTGAATAAGTATATAAAGTCATGTAAGTACATTATCTCACTCGTATTGGCAACAATTAATGCTGCCCAGCGAATGAGGAATATTTGATCGCGTTTGAAATAGAGACGTTGACCTATTCAGTTTTGAACATCTCCAATCTTATATTGATGAAGGCGGCCTTCAAATTTTTCCTTCTTCTTCTTCTGCTGTTTTTTACCTTCTAGGAAAAGAAATAATAATACTACGACTAAAATTGTCGGTAAAACCCATTTTTAGGGTTCAGTACCAAAATGGTAAGATGGAACCCTTATGGTGCGACTTTCTCCGTCTGTCTGTCCGTCTGTCCGTCTGTCCGTCTGTCCGTCTGTCCGTCTGTCCGTCTGTCCGTCCGTCACACTCGATTATTTCAGTAACTACCGAAGCTATCGTCATGAAATTTGGAATAGTTATGTATATTAGTGGCCCAAAGACACTGGAATTAAAAAAAATTGGAAATTATTTTTGTTCTTATTTAAAAAGGGGGGAAAATCTGAGGGTTGAAATTTAAAAGTGAGATAACTGTACTGTGTGGGGTATCATATGAAAAGGTTTACTTTGTACATTCTAGATTTTTAATTATTTTTAGTTATGATAGTTTTTGATTTATCGGGGAAAATGTCTAAAAAAATACCGTTCCCCCCCCCCTTATCTCCGGAGTTTACCAATCGAAAAATTTGAAATAATTATGGTCAATAGGAATTTACGTATACTTTACAGAAAAACTATAGCCAATGCTCTAACTAGCATAGTTTTTTTGATATTAATAATAAACCTCTACAAACAAAGTTAGTCTTGCGGTTCATTAACAAAGGTAATTATTTATTAATAATGGTACGGAACCCTTCGTGCGCGAGTCCGACTCGCACTTGCCCGGTTTTTTTTTAACTAGCTAAGTAGGTAACTATTGAAAACATATTTTTTTAAAATTATTTCGCCTTTTTATTTTCAACAACTTGAAGTCAACAACACAAGTAGTCATAGCAACCAAAATTGAAAACATAATTCTTTAAAATTATTTCGCCTTTTTTTTCAGTTCGTTGCTAGCTTGAAACTACTTAGAACTTTATTTTACGTAACCAAGCTTTATAATAATTAAGGTCCTTGAAGAAAAACTTCCTATAATAATAAAAGATCTTTATGAAAGAACAAAATCAGGCTTCAAACATTATTAAGAGCTATCGGCACTCTGATGAATTTCGGTTTATGTTCAACACCGTGGAGTCTTTGTGGCTCTTTCAGAACACAATAGGGACAAAAGTTATTCAGCGACAATGCGAGCACCAAATACCGATCGTCCAGCCCCCTACTCCCCCCTTCCGAGTAGGTGCCTAACCATTGTTTACTTTAATACTCTTCTTTTATGTATATTATCGATAGAACCATCAATGTAATCGCGAAATTGAATAAGCGTAGTGAAAAAAAAACGTAAATTCAGGATTCAATTTATGCCCACGACGGAACGGAGGCGGTTTATTTTAATATGCGTTTGTCTTAGAGGTTTTGTGTTTCCATGTTTGTTTGCGTACTTTTTTGTTACCATTTTCCAGAATAACTGCTGGACACCCGTCGGTATCCATTTGTAATCCCCAAGTGGCACGCGATTGCGACACGTACCTATTCTCTCTGACTTGCATGACGATTTTCATTTTCAAATGAAGATTCTCCAATACGACGTATTTTCACTGCCCTCGCCTGGGAACTATGTTTAGAAAGTTGAGACCTTGATCTTTTAGGCTTTTCGCAGTCTGTATACAGCAGTTAGATATTAAAATGTTTAAAAAAAAGGATGGTAAGTTTTCTTGTATTTATTGTATGTTTGTGTTGACAAATATAAAATAAAAGTGTCTTAACAAATATGACATTTAAGATAGTCTGAATTAATAGACGAATAGAGGTTTAGTGTAAAAAGTTAAATTAGGTGAATTTTTCCGACTTAATTCACATTATTGCAATTTTCGAAGGGATCTCTAATTTATCATACTAATATTATAAATGCGAAAGTCACTTTGTTTGTTGGTTTGTTGGTTTGTCCTTCAATCACGCCGCAACGGAGCAACGAATCGACGTGATTTTTGGCATGGTTATAGTTGAGGAACTGGAGAGAGACATAGGCAAATAAAAAAGCTATTTATAGGTACTGAAAATAATACAATAGAACTTAATACTAGTTAGCCTAACCTAATTACTATATAAATCATGACCGCGTGGAATGGTGGCAAGAATGCTGGCTGCATTTCCGCGCTGGACAGCCAGGCTGATCCTTTGCGCAAAAAATGAGCCAGCCCTTCTGTCACCAGATGAGGCAATTAACCGCGGTGAAATATCTCGTAAAAAGTTTTTGGCACTAAGACTCCATGGCCCCAGGGTCTCCACGGCAAACGGAACAAATATGTAACTTTCTATGAGAGAGGCATACTTCCGCCGCTTGCCGGTTTCAGCCTTTTCTGCTGCGGCTCCCGGCCTTGATGCTGTCTCCCTGATATGACACGGGGCCAATGTGTCTACGCATGTTGCGTCCCACATTAGCGCCCGTCCCCGTTCCCAGGGAACCAGCGTCAATCCATCAGGTCTCTTGCCATCATCCCGACTTATCCCTGCCGGCTCAATGAGCGCAGGAATATCTATGGTGGCAAGAGCCCTTTTGATCGTATCATTGAGAGAGCCATGCCGAAAAAGCCTACCAGCGCTCCTTTGGCAAGAGAGTCCGTGAATTCCAAATTTATCAACCTCTTTTCCACACGGACATCTGTGCTCGTAGCACAGGGGTGCTCCCAATCTGAGACCTAGAGCCACACGAAAACTTTCATTATCTACAAGAGTGCCGAGATTTTTCGATGGCAAGGCATGAAGCCAATACCCGGATTCTTTTTCAGATAAGGCTAGAAGCCTTGCTCGATCTCTTTCACTTGTAATATTTTGAACCAGATTTGTATGTGTCAGCCGAACCAACGGCACATCCCAAAGTTTTTGTGTGAAACATTCCTTCGGGATGTCGCCATTGGGGCACCTGACCTTCCAACTCTCTAGGGCCTCTGTGGCATAGATAAATGAAACTGAATTAGAATTAAGAATCTGAGAACTAAGCTCTTTTATACTATGCACAGAGCACAGAAAAGCCGGAAGAGCAACACTGGAAATTTTTCTCACGCCGATGCCACCATACTTGACCGGTAAAGTAGCTTGATTCCAATACTGATCATCAAAAGATAAATTTAGAAATTTTTCTAGCGTATCTCTTAAGGTGGCATCCATGATATCGAGTAGTCCAGGAAATTTCCAAATTGGGCTCGCACGGAGAATATAAATTAATTTAGGTACAAAAAGGCAATATTTTAGGATCGAAAATGCTATGTGAGAATTTAGAGCGCCCAATTTGTCAGAATGTGCCAAAAATGTTCTGACTTTTTTGTCCAAGATTGGTTGTATGGCTTCGTTAAAAAGAGGAGCACCAAGAAGACAAAGTGAATGTTTATCAAGAATCTTAATATTAGGGGCAATTTCGTTAAATAATTCAGAGGCCGGTAATATTCTATCTTGCGATAGTTTTTCTGTGAAGAACAGTTCACATTTGGAAAAATTTAGTTGTAAACTAATTTTGCCAAATTGTTGCTTAACATTGTTAAGATCTTTTAGAACGTCATCCACGTTGCCTCCAATGGTTCCATCGTCAAGATACCATATGTTAAATTTAGATGTTAAATTTGAGATATGGTTGTGGATCCCTAAGCTGAACAGGGCTGGACCTAAGGGATCCCCTTGCTGAACACCTACAGAGGACTTAATATCGCCATTTCCAAAAAATAATTTGGAAGCAGAGCTGTAACATTGCCAAACATACGGGTAAATTTCGGGAAGCTGTGACATAGGCTTCTTTTTATCCCGGAAAATTAAGGAGTTCCCGCGGGAATCAAAAAACTTAAACCACGCGGACGGAGTCGCGGGCATCAGCTAGTTTTAAAATAAAATGTAGCCTATGTTACTCGCTGATAAAGTAGCTTTCTATAGGTGAAAGAATTTTTAAAAACGGTTGAGTAGTTTTTGAGTTTATCCATTACAAACAAACAAACAAACCAAATTTTTCCTCTTTATAATATTATTTTAGAACTTTAGATAAAAGCAATATTATCTAACTTTGAAAATCTGTTGTTATATACTCATACAAATATCATTCTCGTAGCAGAAATCAGAAACCTAACTCCTTACACTTGCTCAGTTCTGAACAAAGCCTGGCTTCGTCGAGATGATATCATGCTTAACAATATTTCGTCAGTTACCTACTATTCACGACGGCGGCGGCCCGTTACAAAAAGCCTGAGCGTTTCTACAAAAGCTGCAAAAGAATGAATGGGAGTGGGTGGAGGGGGTATGTCGATTCAATAGAAGAAAAGAGGGATGTGTAGTTACGTAAGTATGTTTTGTGGTGCGTGCTAGGAAACGAACAGAAGCTACCAATGATGTTTTATGAAAGCAACTTTATTCCGATTGTGAAATCTTGGAAAATATTCCTAATATTCTAAACTAGATCTTAGAATGGCTTCTAATGTTCCATAATCGTGTATTTAGGACTGGCATCGATGAAAAACCAACTATTCAATACTTTTTTACAATTACGAAGGTGCAAAGTTGATAATAATAGGTACCCAATAATTATGACAGGCGGGGATACTTACCACTATACTATGAAACTGCCTCGTTAGTAACCACTAGGTTAGCATAGTCGACTGCGGATCACGAGGTCCTGGGTTCGATTCCCGGTCGGGCATAAAAGTTAGGTATTGGGTTTTTCAATTAAGAAATTCTCAGTGCCAGCCCGGAGTTGGAAGTTGGCGGTGTTTCACCCACGATAAGCCGTCGGTCCCGGTTATTATCACTAACATGATAATAATCGTTAAAGCCCGCCAACCCGCATTGGAGCAGCGTGGTGGGTCTAAGCTCTAATTCCCGCTCTCCTACGAGAGTGGAGGCCTGTGCCCAGCAGTGGGACGTTAATAGGCTGTAGTGATGATGATGATGATGAATAATTATGAAGAGAAAAGGAAAAGAAATGTTACTTTTGTAAAAAAACATTTTTAAATTATTAAGTACTACTATGGTCTGTGTAAATAAGTAGTTATTTCGTTTGAATACTTTCTAAATTCAAAGTGTCTTAATAAAAAAAGTCCCAGCACAAGCGGTGAACTTTGCGTAGAGGCACTTTAACGACAAAAATTAACAATAACTTTTACGAATAGGCACAGCTAACAACTTACACAGTAAGTCTACACTACACTATTACATTTTCAAATAAGCATGACTAATGAGTTCTTAACAAGTAAATAGCAGGTTCTTTTTACTAGTCCCTCCGACGCGGGGCTATACAAAAGTCGTATACTGGCGGTTTCACGAACAACTTTGAGTGTGACCCCACAAAGCCCTGGAACGTCATTTAAATGCACACGTTTCATTGGCTCTGAATGCTTCAGGGAAGTAGAAAAAGAACGGGCCAATTACGACGCTTTTGTGGCAACGCGACCTCTCGAAGACTCGAGTGTAACTTTATTTTGTGGGGATCCAAGACTCCTTTCATAATGTAGGAAATTTGAACACGTCACATATCAAAGCATCTATAAACCATCTTCACATTAAAATAACCTTAATTAATATACACATTTACCTCATGGAATTTGGAGGTTCATACTATGGTACCGTATAGGTACTCTCTACTTCCATGACTGACCGGCACATCGAGCATTACTTAAAAGTACTTCTAAATAAATCAGCGATTCATCAGATGTTCCGTGCATCCAATTGGGATTAAAGTTGATATTCAGAAAGTCTTTTAAATTTTTTAATTAGTACTTGCTAAAGGTTTTCATAAAATGTAAAGTAAAATAGTGTCTCAAAAGACTTAGCAAAGTAACTCGCAATCCATTGGCTGACCAACCGACTGAAGCGAAATCTTTGCGGTTACCTTTCCGTTTCTTCGCCTTCTTTGAATCGAAATCTTTTGGCTGAAAATATAGAGTTTCAGTATTAAAAATAAGTACTTTCCTAGGTATTATATATTTCTTAAGAGTTCAGTTGAATACATGTTACCAGGGTTACTTTTTAAAGTCAATTGAATGGAAAACTTTTTAGTTACGTTCGTACCTACTTAGTTATTCGATGAATTTAAATTATCCGAATAAAATGTAAGAAGGAATAAGGACAGATTATGTCTACTATAATTAATTACACCATACTAATGAACTAATATTATAAATGCGAAAGTGTGTTTGTTTGTTGTTATAGTTGAGGACCTGGAGAGTGACATAGGCTACTTTTTATCCCGGAAAATTAAGGAGTTCCCGCGGAAATCAAAAAAACTTAAACCACGCGGACGGAGTCGTGGGCATCAGCTATCATACTTACTTAATATTATAAATGCGAAAGTCAGTTTGTTTATTGGTTTGTCCTTCAATCACGCCGCAACGGATCAACGGATAAACGTGATTTTTGGCATGGTTATAGTTGAGGACTTGGAGAGTGACATAGGCTACTTTTTATCCCGGAAAATTAAGGAGTTCCCGCGGGAATCAAAAAATCTTAAACCACGCGGGCATCAGCTAGTTAGTTATAAGACAGCGGCGGCACGGCACATTTTTGGTGTCATAAGATTTGCTCCTCTAGGAGTCTACAGATACTCGGTACTAGTCGAGTGAGTGAATGGGTCAGCGTCATCGATTATGAACGCGGCTCGAAGTCCGATCAAAATGCATTTATGGCGTTCGGTCGTTCGTTAGCAAACCGTCAATGCGGCTCGGTCCACCCGCTATAAATTTCGTATTGAGCGGACACACAACAAAGCACGTTTTGTCTTGCAAATGAAAACGCGCACATTTCGCGGTATTGTGCGCGGCTGTTTCGGTGCCCGCCATTATTAACGGCGAACATGAAAGACAAAAGGTTCGTCTGCAGCACTGAGGCTGGCCTAGATAGCGGATTATTGTACTAACACAATAGGAGCGTTAATTCCCCGAGTCTATACCATTATTTTGTTGTTTGCAAGTTTATCGCGTCAATCGAATTGATCGCGATCGGCTTTTGTTTTGCTACTGTTGGCGCCATTCATCGGTAGATAGGTACATCAGTCCCGTTTTGTTATTATTTTGTTGCTCTTACTGCATCATTTGATTATAGGTACGGTGTATTGCTTGCGTTATGAGTATTTCTACAGTTTAAAATTACACCCACCCATTTCATACCATTACATACCAACCTACACCTAACAGGTAAGGCATGCATCATCACTTACCACCGAGATCGCAGTCAAAGGATAACCTGTAGTGGATAAAAAAGTGAAAAAGTGTTTGTTTGTTCGTCAATCACGCCGCAACGAATCGACGTGATTTTTTGCATAGATATATAGGTAAGTAGGTATATTGCCGGACTCAAAAAACATCAATCCACGCGGACGAAGTCACGAGCATCATCTAGTAAATATAATATGTCTGTCTGTCTGCTACGCTTTCACGGCCCATCTATTCAACCGATTTTGATGAAATTTGGTATTTCCCGAGGAAGGACATAGAGTTTTTATCCCGGAAAATTAAAGACTTCCTGTGGGAATCAAAAAACCTCAATCCACGCGGATGAAGTCGCGGACATCGGTCATCATCTAGTACTTAATAGTAAATTAATAGATTTAATTATTGTAGTACCTACCTAAGTATTATTATACTGGGCGACATAGTACGTAGTACTAGGATGACCGTAATTAATAATTAATTATTTAAGACTACATTTTAATTTTTCATGCGAGCTTACATAGAGCTATTAAGTAAAAATAATATACCAACCTATCTTGAACAAAGGTATATTATTTTTACTATTCTACACCATTCCCCTATTATCTTATTATAGATCCTTACCTCATAATATATGTCTTCCACGAATTAATTTTTCAAATTATCAACAAATTAAAATATTCAGATATATCAATCTAGTTATCAGGCTGCAATATTCTGCTGCTTAAGCTATTCACTTATTTTATTTTAGTAATACGATTAATTATAAATTAATTAAGTAATCGTATCTACTTTATATACCTATAAACACTTACCGCCAAAAGATTTTCCACAGCGCGAAGTTCCAGAGTAATTCCCAATTTTAAAATGGCACAATCACAGATCACATTCACCACAAAAAATATCATAGACACAAGAATCACAGATGCAATCAAAATAAAAAGCCCTTTGGCGGGAAAATGCCGGCGGAAAAGTTCGGGCAAAGGCCGTTTGTTACACAGGCTAACGAACGGATAGTGCCGAAGACAGCGTGAGACTGCGAGCCGGCCGGCGACTGAGTCGTGACGTATGAGCTTTCCCGCGCCGGATCCTTGCGCACCGAGTGATGTCTTTTGCCATTGCCATCCCTTGCTTTACCAACATGTCCACCCTTACATATCTTGCACTTTTGTGCAGTAGGTAGTGCATACTGCGTATTTTTAAATCCTTTGCTGGAACTAATACCTTCTTGAGTAATCATATTTAAAAACTAAACTTAATTACTGTTTTGTATATGCATAGTTTTGTACCTATGTGTTAAGGTGCAATAAAGACTGCATACTACCAATTTTGACATTTCGTCTAATTTATTATGTTAAAATATGTTTAAAATACCAAGTGGCCAATAAAACTCCTTAAATTTTGCAGGATTTGTAAAGTTTGCGACTCTTGCTTCTAGCGGCTCACAGCTAGGTACTCGCTTGAGATCGTCCGTCCACTTGAGTAACGAGTCGTCACACGCTGAGCTTTCCGGTGCGAGGCTGCCATTCAAGCACTTTAGAACCCCAACGCTTATCGCTTCTTCGAGCTATATACCCTGCCCATTGCTTGGCGACTCTTCGAGCTATGACGGTTACTCTGGTTCTCCAACAGATCTCCTCATTTCTGATCGCGTAAGCGGTAGGGATACTCCAAACATAGCCCTGCATTATAAATTTCCTGGGCAGATGGCTAATCTCTGGAGATTGGCCACCGTGACCGGTCTGGATTACATTAAAATAATATTATTATTAATATTGAGCGAACATGTTTCAGAGCCGTGTCATCACTTGCAAGTTGCAACACGCACTGTTCAAACTTCGAAGACTTTCGTCTTCAGGCGCTAAGGAATTCTGCAGGGCGACCGCGTATCTTTTGCATCAATCATTGATACATCGCAATCACTTCCGATAGCTGAATTTATGGTATTCTTGCTGCGTCAATGGATTTCGTCCAATAGTGGAAGAGTGTTAACCAATCAGAGGTGATTGCGATGTACCTATCAATGATTGATGCAAAAGATACGCGGTCGCCCTGCTGGACGAGAAGATTTCACGGAGTAGCGCATGTGAGCCATGTTTATATGTGAACGCACGATAAAGATTATGACAAAGAAAACTTATTAAAATAAACATTTTACAACTACGAAGTCAGCCTAATAAATGATATTCATAAACTACAACAGATTCCGGGAGATGTTATAGGAATCTTATAAGAACTGCAACAATAACAATGCCCAAAAGACACCATTAAAAATGTTACAAATATAAAGTGTCTTGTCAAAGGAAGAAGCCAAACCCAGCACAAGCTGATATAATGTAAAACGTTGGGTAATATATCCGATGTCAATGGTGCGAATGCGGCACAAAGCCGCAGCGTATTGTGTCAAACCATACAATACACCTTGCATACACAAACATAACCAATTTACTTTCATACACGATAAAAATTGTCATACAACTAACGGTCCTATGACTGGTATATTTAATTGTCAAATTCCCTCAACAGTAAATTGTTATTATCGTTGTAAAAATATTCGCCTACATCTATGTAGTATTTACATATCGAGTTGTTGTTTTCTATAACAAAATATTATAATTACCTGAAAAACAATTATCGGACAGAAAAATTATCATCTTCTCTGAGTTCTCTCATCATCTTAACAAAACATATTTTGCTCGTAAGTTTTTATTTATTCCCGGGGGAACTCATAAAAAGTAGCAAAAATCACGTCGATCCATAGCTTCGTTGCGGCGTGATTGAAGGACAAACCAACATACAAACACCCTATCGCATTTAGAATATTAAGTATGATGTAAGCTTTTTCCACCATTGGGCGAAAAATGAAAATCTCTAAACATACATAAAACATAAAAATTGTTTCTACATTTTCCATTTTCTATCAAAAGTAAAACCACAATAGGTACAAAAAGTAAGAACCGTTCTTGTTCTAAGAATTTTAAATAAAACTTTATCTATCCTGAATATTCCACTTAGAACATTCAATGAGAAAAAGCTGAAAAGAAATCGCTAGCTACCTAGGCACTGAAAATAAATAAGTGTTGAGGAATAAAATAAGTTTCGCGGTCCACCATTGTGCGAGGGACCGCCTTCCAGTCCAAACAGTATTTCCATTGTGTCTGCCATTACCTAGCCCTCTTTTCGCCTTTTGTATTCGCCTCTTCTATTGAAGTGAGACCTTCCCAATGACGCTTTATGGTCGCTTTGAAGTATGCATGATATATACTGCTTCGACATAATTCTTAAAAATATGACTATAGCTACCAAATGCTTACGTACCTATCTAAGGCTATTTTTGGAATTTATACTTAATATGACCGAGGACTTACCTTAATTGCATTCCCGGGTACATTCTGTGTTCCCGGTTTCCCACGCACTAGACCACTTAAAAAGTACCTACTCGGTGGTCCCGCTCATCTACTATTTCGCCTACCTTATCTATGTCATTATAATCACATGGCTTTTTGCGCAGCGTAGCGATTAATCAATTAGGTACCTAATAATTACAATTACCAAATAATTATTTGGCCTGGAAAAATCGTATGTGACAAAAAGCGTTAGGGTCTCACCTCACCAAACCTGTCGATGCGCTACGCTAACCAAACCTACGACGGAGAGTGTAAACGCGGCAAAACGCTGTTTCCTTAGGCCTCATTTACGGAGACGCGGGGCGTCGCGCGTCGCGTGAGGCGTGGCGTCTCGCGGCGCGTCGTACGTCTTTTTTGTTTACGGTGCGGCGGCGCGTGAAGCGGCACTTATCATCGCACGCGTCATCACAAACATATGGCAATATACGATGTTGTTCATAGAGATGCGAGGCGGGAAGAGTGGCGGTGCCCGCCACTGTGCCCGCGGCGAATCCTTAAGCGTGTAGCGTTGCACGCGGCGGGCATCGCGGGGGGAGGGGTACTCAATCAACCCGACTAGTTTTAGTTGGTTTTAACTTTTAGTTTTACGTTAGCGAGAGAAGGGAGCGTACGTGTCGCAACTTGCAGCATGAATGACGAAAATTTGGAACAAGTTATTTCTGCAATACAGGAGCGACCCCAGTTGTGGATGGCTTGTCATTCACAGCATAAAAATAGAGTGATAACCAAACGAAAGTGGACGGAAGTATCAGAAATTGTGGATATAGATGGTAAGTAGGTAGATCATAGGTAATTAGTAGGTATTCAAATGACATACTCAATATGATATATAGGTATATATTATATTTATTTTACTGTATGTTATTTATGTATGTCTATTATTATTGCGTCATGCGTGTTATGGTGCATCCACACCGCAGTTACCTTTTGTGGAGCAACGTTAATTTAGCATTAGCAATAATTAATCGTAATTAAATTTGAAATAGCATTTATATTATAACGTCGATGTACCTATAATGAACACACGCAATGTATGTATATATGTATATCTATTGGTATATTATTAGAATAGCAATAATACTGTATAGCATGATGGAATTTCATTTCACTTGCTAATGAAATTATTTAAAATTAGCAATAATAATTGCCATCACTACATATAAGTAGGTATGTATTGGGAATTAATCAGGTACCTATGTGAAGGTACTAACTGTGGTATGGATACACCATTAAGCATCTGTATAGATAACACATTATAGTGGATTTTCTGTGAAGTAAGCCATAAACATATTACGTGTGCTAATTGCATTTGATGTAGAAGAATTGTTTCTCCGATGACGATTTCTAGAAGTTTGCATCACTATCGGGCGATTATAGTCCTTGTCAGTGTGTCCATCTATGTCGATTATAATATTGTGGATGAGACATATGGCTTTAATTATAATACATGCATTTTGATAATTAGTTTCAATGGGTTTGTTTAAGATTCGCCATTTTGCATTCATTATTCCGAAGGCACATTCTATGCATTTCCTCGCACGACTGAGTCGTCTATTAAAATTATCTTTTTCGACAGTCAGATTTGCTGATGGAAATGGTCGTAATAAATGGGGTTTTAATGGATATGCTTCATCTCCTATCAGCACATACAGTAGAGTATATGAAGACCCTGGAACCCGACTTTCTGGCGGAATATTGTATTCGTCACTTTCGATTAGACTATTTATCACTGAATAGTGAAATGTTCCACCGTCACTTTGACGACCTCTCCCACCTACTTCCACTGCTATAAATCTTTTGTGAGCATCCGCTATCCCTTGTAAAACCACAGAAAAGTATCCTTTATAATTGTGAAAGTTAGACCCAGTGTTAGAAGGGCACTTTATTCTACAATGCTTCCCATCTATAGATCCAATACAGTTAGGAAATCCCCATAGTTCAAAATAGTCTTTAGCAATCTTTTCTTGATCTTGTACTGATAGTTTCGGCATGTGAATATTTACAAACTCAGTCCATATTGCTGAACATGTTTTAACTATTATGTTAGATACTGTTGCTGTACCTATGCGGTAATGATATGCTTATCTTCTATACGGTAATCCGCTGGCAAGGTAACTGAAACAAAATAAGATAAGTTTATTTTTAACCGAATTTAAAAAAAGAGGTTCTGTATTCGATCTGTATGTTATGGGAATTCTAAAAATACATTATATAGTATGTAGATGTGAATATATGTATGTATGATTATGTATCTTTAATTCTTTAGCATTCCAAAGAATTAGACAGAGATACTCATACATACCACTGCCTGAATGGTTTGACGAAGTCACATTTATTGTTTAATTTAATATTTTTATGTTGACGATTGTTTCAGTTACTGAAGTTAAAAAAAAATGGAAACACCTTCGCGATCAATACAGAAAGGAGTTGAAAAAGAAGCCCACAACACGGTCTGGCGCTGGAAGTGACGACATTGAATGGGTACCGCAGTGGAAATATTATAGTTTAATGAGATTTCTTGAAGGCGAAGTTTTGCCAGCACCAAGTTCTGGTAATTTGTCTCAAGATAGTACTGATACGAACGAACGACGAAAGAACGACAGACTCAGGTCCATCAATTGATACGAATCTGTCGACGTGTGATAGTACACCTCGACGTTCACTTTCTGACCAGAGGAATGAAATGTTGAGATTGGAAAAGGAAAAACTTGAATTAATTAAAGCACGAATACAAGATAAGAAGGAAGAGGAACTAAAAAATGATGAGGATTACATGTTCTTTATGAGTATGCTGCCTCCGTTTAGAAGGTTAACAAACCTACAAAAACTTCGATTCCGTCACAAAGTAAGCGAAATGATACTGGAAATGACAACCCAGAACGAGTACGCTAATATGTTCGATAATAATACCCCTGTTGTGGGCGATTATGTTGTATCTCAACCCCAATACTTTACAACGGATTCACACAATAGTGGTGGTTCGTCGAGCATGGTACCACCTTGTGCCTCAAGACAAATACCAGTGCCTAATATTTCTTTTCAAGATGAAATCAGGGCTCCTGCAGCGGCAGATGAAAATGAAAGTTCTTCACAGTGAACTTTAAGTTAATTATTTTTCCAAAAAATATTATTAAATATCTACATTTGTAAACTGTGAATTTTTAATAATTTAGAACCCTTAAATGGTAAATGTACTCATGAATACTAACAACTTTTAGTATGGGACCAATATTCCTACTCGATAACAAAAAAAAAATTATGCTATCATATAAATTTTGGCTTGACCAAAATGTATGTAATAGCATTTTTTTTTGTTAACAATATAGTTGTTTTTTTGTTTAGTACAAAAGTTGGTTTCATACAAAAAGTTGTTCGTATTCATGTGTACCTTCACCCCTTTAATCTAAATACATAATTCAAAATTAGTTAAAAAATAGTTGATTTCAAAAGGATTAGTAATGTTATTTAAAAGATCTAAAAAAAACGAAACTTTTTATTCTTACCTTAACGTCAGTAGTAACTTTTCTTCGGGGCATATGTTGCTGTTACAAGTAGTGATGCGGTGTTGTATTTTGTTTACCATATAATCAAAAGTTGTAGTAGACATCCGTGTATAACCATGAAATACATCATAACCTCTTTCTCTTATTGACCTATAAAGAGTTGCATATTCTCCAAATTTCTCATGTTCCGTTGCTGTAAACACTGGGCCACTTCTTATATTAAATAATTCACTTTTTAACATAGAATTTTCTTCTAATAAAAGGTCGATAATATCGTACTCCATTGCAACGATGACTACGTCTGTGTTGTGCGATTTCCAAATAAAGACTGGCAGAAGGTTCCGCTGCGGGCATCGCTTCATCGAGAATTGCCGCTGCGTGCGCCGCCACGATAAACGCCGCGTGAGACGCGTCGATGCCATACGCGGGCTCAGCCGCATAAAACGCTCCATTTCAAACAAATGCGTGTAAAATTGCTTCTCCGTAAACGCACTCATACAATGCCATATGTTTAAATTCAGTGCGGGCCGCGCCGCCCATCGCAACGCGCGACGCCCCGCGTCTCTGTAAACGAGGCCTTAGCCGTCGCGTCGCGTCAGTAGAGTCTTTTTGACTCTCTCTACAGTATTATAAAAATATAATATTTGAATGTCTGTTAATATCTACGCTCTTAACCTTCCGATCGAAGTCAGAGCTTCAACACGTCGTTCCCTCTGGTTAAGGGTTGCCACCTTTTTTTTTGGCAATTAAAGTACATAGGTTATTTATACGTAAGAAAAAAAAGTACTTAATGTCAAAATAAAGTACAATTTATTTTTCTTTATTATGTTTAAAAACGTATTTTGATTGCTTTTTGCAAGTTTCATCAAATTAATATCACTGCTAAACAATAATTGCCAGCATCTTTGCAGTCTATATTTAAGTTAAAGTAAATAAGTAATTAGTTTTTATCGGATTCAGAGATCCTTTTTAGTGGATCATTATTTAACCAATCACCATGTTCATGTCAATGCGATTTCCCATTGACTTTTAAATACTTCTGCAATCGTTTATTTTTCTGTTCCGTCGCACAATGGGATGAAACGGTATGAACAGTCTCATAAATAGTTTTAACGAATTTTGTAATTCCAAAACTTTTTCCATGATTTAATTTACTCAGATAATAAGAATTTTATAAATAATGTCAAAAAATAAAAATATTTTACTTCTAGGTATAAGTATAAAATTACTCTCAAACATATGCGATAATCAATGCGATTTACATCCAACCAAATAGCGATATTAAAAGTTTAACTCAAGATTACCTACTTTTAAATTTTACAAGAAAGTGTTGTTGTTAATATATTTTTAGATTGCTTAGAATCGCCACTTTACAAATAACTTACGATTTTTTAAAATATATACTGTGTATCTTTTTGTAAATTTTTAAGTGACAAGGCAATTTTCCATCTTTATATTATGTTTTAACTGGAGGTTTCTTTGTTGCTGAAAGCTACCGTTTTTAAGTTAATCACTCTTTTAGATTCCTTAAATATTCCTTTATACAAGGAAACAAAAAAATCACGTCTTAGGCGCGCCATTTTGAAGCAAAAATGTCCAACGAGGGAAGAAAAAAAAATTCTTTAAAAATTACGTTTCTTCTTATTTCTGTCGATTAAGGTCATTTTTTGGTGAAAATTAAGTACTCCTACTTTTATTTTGTGTTAAATTTTATGGTATAAATGCAATTTAAATTTAATATTCCCTTGTAAATCTATAAATATATCGTCCTGTGATCTGATTTTTGTGGTTATTATTTTAACCACAGGCATGTTAAAAATATTGCTGTTTAAGTAGTTTTTGCCGTCATCAGTCCATAAAATACTTAAAAATGGTGCTAAAATAATAGAACATTATGCAGTTTTGCCTCTAGGGCAATAGGCAAGATGACTGATTTTGAAAAATGGTCAGATTATGTTCGGAAGTATCTATATTTCGAAAAAATATCTTATTTCAGCAGAAAAATAAAGTTTGGTAGATAAAATTAGCATTTGAAATTTAAATTTTAAAATTCACGCCAAAACGTTCGGCGGTGTCATGACGTCGTTGTGACGTCACTATTGTTTTTACCAATGTACTCTGTGGAGTGTGCAGTAAGCAATAGTGTGATTTTCAAAGCTCGAAAACAAACAATTGTGACGTCATTCGCTTCTTTGTGTTTTATGCAATATGGCGGATTGCTGTATTTTATAGTTTTATTTTATCAAAATAAATAGCAATCTCACTAGAAATAGAAAAATAAATACGTTTTTTATAATCCATGAATGTTATTTCAGTAGATAAATTCATAATTTCATTGATTCTTGGTTACTGTCATCATGCCTATTGTCTGAAGACGCTCAGGAAGCCCAAAATAAAGTTTACAAGATACTAGGGTACATCACTCTCGGAAGTGTTCCTGTTCAGCAACAAATGAAGACGTTTTGCACCTTTTATTGTATAGGTACATGTAATCCATATGGGGCTAGCTTCAATAGACCTAGTTTTATTACTTGCTTTTTGTAATCCCAGACAAATCAAATCGTGCGAAATAAAGTAATTTCGCGTACTTTATTGTTCTCATAAAGTATAGAGTACAATTACCAGAAATAACGTACAATACCTACTTTATTATAAAGTACGGGTGGCAACCCTCGGTCTGGTATCACTTACTAAACGTACTGGTTATATTCTCTTTGACTCCTAGTGGTTTAAACGTAGGTACCTATGGCGCCCTGTTTGGGTGGTCAGAGAGAGGTTCAAGAATCCTCAGACACAGGAGGAGTTAGGAGTTTTGCAAGTTTGCAATTTTGGTGAAGGTAAACATCGTGAGAATACCTGCATACCAATTATATAGGTACAAGACTTCAAAACGCGCGCTTAGTAAGCAAAGGATTTTGTTTTAAATACCTACTTACATAAGTAGGTACTTGTGAAAATAAAAACAAAAGTAGGTAAATGCAATTTTTTACTTCAATCAATAATTTAAAATGCTCAAAAACACACACACACACACACATTAACAGGTAGATGTGGATATTTAAATTAAAACTTTTGGCAAAAATTATTTATTTTACACCTCTTATGATCTAAAAAGATGTCAATTTAGCTTAGCAGCGCACTAAAGTTACAGAAACGTAGTGGTTAAATTCTCTTTGAGTTACAGTGCCACATAGAGGTTATACTACCTCTGTGGCCATGGCCACAGCCATAGAATACTATAACCCTAACGGGGCCACAGCCCACAAGTATAAGTTGGCGGTGGCGTTTTTAGGAACTAAATCGACCATCTTGAAAATTCATTTTGACACTTGAAAGTTCATGTTGACCTTGTTGCGTCATAGACTTATTATATTACTAGCGTATTGTTGCTTATATTTTGTAAAATACATAACAGTAATCATGCCAAAAGTGATAAAAGGTAGTGCTAGAGATATAGTTCTAAAAGTGCATTCGTTTTGTGCTGAAGAATGTGAGAGAAATAAAGTAATTATACCACTAAAATCCATAAATACGGGAGTGGCGGCAATGACTGGTAAGTGTTGTCAGCTTCATGTAAAAATTTACCTTACCTAATTTAACCATCAGGCATCAGGGTCAGATACTGGTAAAACGCTAGCCTATCTAAAAGAAATATTATAATATACTGTAACGTGTACCAATTTTATGAGTACGTTTTCAATTATTTCAGGAAAACAATGTGGGTCGATCCAAAACAGATATAATAAATCTGGAGCAAGATGTTTTTCAAGCTGCAACGGCGGCTACGTGGAAGGCACATTTTGAACACGTTGAGAGGTTGGATGTATATCGCAATGACGACACCGAATTAGTGAATTTTAATGTCTCGATAGTGACAGTGATACATCATCTGATAGCGATTCTTCGAAATTTGAAGATGTAGAAGATCACTTTTGATTACTCTTATTCAAAATGTGAATAATAAAAATCCATCATCAATCTTAATAAACAAAATTGTGTTATTGCATCTCCTAACATCCCTATGCTGTAGGTACTAGAAACTGATCATATACAAGTAGTAGATGAATCATATTTATTTCAATGAGTTTGTATACAATTTTAAAAAAACAAGGATGTATTTAATGTAAGTATACTACCTACCTCCTCTTGAATTATTCAAAAAATCTTTTTGCTAATCTAATCCCGAAACTTACTGGACTTATGATTTATGGTGCTTATATTATAGAAAAATACTGAGCAATAATTAAAACAAAATGAAAGACAACATTATCATTTAAACTAAGAATTCGCAATGAATATATTTTTTCCCAAATTTAGTGTCATGTTCTATACAATGGCAACACTGATGTTGAGCACAGTGGCGCACAGCTGTGCCAAGTTAAAACTTGTCGCACTGTAGCTATGCTGTAGCTTAAGGAATAAAGTATTTTTTTTTAATTTTTGCCTTCTATTTCTTTTGTTTAGTGGCTCCGCGCGTCGAGCGTTTGAGCCATTGTCAATTAATTTTTGCCTTACTATCCGGTTACTAGCCAGCCTAAGGGCTATTTGTATTGCGTGATATCCTCATTCGGACTTCGGTTATCCAAAATTTTATGTCTGAAGGAGTAAACGCTAGGTACTAATACTATCAACAGCCAAAAAATGTATGTCACTTAGTAGAATACCAATGTTACCCATCGTATCCTACCATTATCACATTATCAAATTATATAATGCCTAGGACGCAATGATATTTCGTCCAAGTATAATGCACATTATTATGTCTGTGATATTTTTTTTTTTTATTTAACGGCTCTGGATTCTAGTCCTTCTGAGTGTCTGTGATAAAATCAAAGTATCTTACAGATCTATGTCTATGGTACAACTGTATTTTTTTAAATTCCTTGTTAATTATCGATACCTACGGAGAAAAATAAAGTTGGTATTGCGGTTCAATTCAATTCAATTCAATTCATTTATTTGCAAGAAACATTGTAAAATTAAGATGACAAACTAATAAAAAGAACAAACATGTTTCGTCAGTGCTGACATGCAAATTTACAAAGTAACTAGGTAATACAATTTATGAATCGTTAAGTTATTAACATAATACAAAATTTATACAATTATTTCTAGACAACATTGAGTTAGTCCAAGTAGGTACCCATAATATATTTAAATCGTATAAATTAGTAAATATGCCAGATCTCACAATACCAATTACATTAATTTATCAAGAATTTACATATGTTTTTCTAGAATGTCTCAAAAATTATAAAATTGTCAAATAAATAAAATATTGGATAGAATCAGGCGTTACTTGGCGGAAATTCATGATTTAGCAAGAAAAGAATACAATTATTTTGCTATAATCCGCCAACAGAAAAAATTCTGTATGGTCAAGCATGCAGTTACAAGCGAAGCACCGTTTACCTTCCCAACCAAGCAAGAAAGCTAAGTTCCCAAGCAAGCAATGCCACCACCACTCACATGCACCACCACACAAGACTTTTATACTATTCTCGACGCACGTTTCGCCCCGACACCGGAGCAAGGAGATGTCGACCTTACAATGCAAGATTGTCTAGTGACGTTCGTGTCAAATGCGCGGTGTTATATACCGTGTTTTAAACCCCCCTAAATAAAATAAAAATAAAATAGGTAAAATAATATGTCAAATATATTAGAAAAAACTGTAATAATAAATTAATTTGAATTAAAAAATTCGTCGAGACAATAGAAACACTTATTTATTAACCATTGATGGAGTCTTCTTTTAAAAGCATTGAATGGTAAATCCTTCAATTCATTAGGCAATTTGTTATATATTTTAACAGACATACTAAAGCAATTTGTGCTGAAATTTGCAGTTTTAGATGCGGGTATTATGAGTATGTTTGGGTACCTTGAGTTAAATTTTACCTGGCCTTTTTTTGTGTAGAAATCAGACATATATTTTCGAACGAATATGCTTATCTCATAAATGTACAAGCATGGCAACGAGAGAATTTTCAAATTTTTGAATAGAGGGCGACAAGAATCCAGACGACCGGTTCCGCAAACTGCCCTGATACACTTCTTCTGCCCAATGAATAAACGTTTTATGTCTACCGAGTTGCCCCATATAACCAGTCCATATGTTAAGGATGAAACTACGAATGCATGATAAGCCATAAGTGCTGTTTTCTCACTTACTGTTTTGGATAGTCGCTTAAGAACATAAACATATTGATTAATTTTTTTATTAATTTTATCAATATGCGCCTTCCATGATAAGTTGCTGTCTAAAGTAATACCAAGAAATTTCACAAATCACAAGTTGCACTTCTTTAATATTCTCATTCTCATTTTTATAGTTAACATGTATGTTTTTCCCCTTACCATTCTTGTTATAATACTGCATGAACATAGTTTTTTTAATATTTACAGTCAAATTATTTTTAGTTAGCCATTCAATGGTGTCTTTTATTGTATTACTAGCTGATACCCGCGACTTCGTCCGCGTGGATTGAGGAGTTTTAGTTAAAAAGTACCCTATTATTTAATCCGGACTTCTAACTTTACGTCTGCAAAATTTCAAAGCAATCGGTTCAGTAGTTACGGCGTGAAAGCGGAACAAACATACAAACAAACTCACTTTCCAATTTATAATATTAGTAAGGATTAATTTCTGCATTATAAGTCAATTCGCTATTACATTTAATTACAATCGAGATGTCATCGGCAAAAAGCGTACAATTATAAGAAGTTAATATGCTGGGTAAGTCGTTCATGTAAATTATGAATAGAAGTGGACCCAGTACACTTCCCTGTGGTACACCTTTTGGATTAATCCTAAGTTCTGAGCGATAAGATATAACTTCTTGTTTATTGTTTACGTTAGTAATTTCAACTGAGTGCGGTTTGTCGGAGAGACAAATTGAGTGCGGTTGGAAACATAACTTTTAAGCCACTCATTCGCTTGTCCTCGAATACCATATTTATCACATTTATCCAAGAGCTTTTCGTGACAGACGTGGTTAAAAGCTTTGCTCATATCAAAAAACACCGATGTTACCGGAATTTTTTTGTCCATGCATTCAGACAATTCCTTGATTAGAGTAAAACATGCTAAAGTTGTTGATCTACCTTTTTGGAAACCATTTTGTTCCTTCAATATGATATTATGTTTCGACGGAAAAGATGTGAGTCGCATGTGCATGATCTTCTCAAATACTTTTGAGATAACAGGAATTAATGTGATTGGCCGATAATTGTTAACATCCTTTTTATCTCCTGCTTTGAACAAAGGCTTTACTATAGACTTTTTTAAGTTTGCTGCGAAATCATAGATTTTTTGTTGTAATTATTTTACATTTATTTAAATGGGTGTTTTATGGATTTTTATCCATTGCAATTTCGATGCACAATACGTAATACAAGGTGAAGGCAGATAAAGTGAATGTGACTATTTAATTTGTTAATATCATCAAGTAAAAATAAAGATCTTACTCCTAATATGAAAATGTAACAGAAAGGCAAAGAAATACTAAAAAATCGTTATTTACCTTTATTTTCTCGCAATCGAAGTGAAAGGTAGAGTGTTTACCACGGGACTAAAAGCCAATCTACTTGATTCTATAGCAGACCTCGCTACGCTCGGTAAGCTAAACGTATCCCGTATGAAATGGCTCATTTTAATCCCTTGATGAACAATCTACTATTATTATATAATAGGTACGTCCCAATTCCTCATAATATTCTCAAACTAGCTGATGCCCGCGACTACGTCCGCGTGGATTGAGGTTTTTTGGTTCCCGTGGGCACTCCTTAGTTTTCCGGGATAAATAGCATATGTATTATTCCAGACTATAATCTATCTCTGTGCCAAATTTCATCCAGATCCATTCAGCCGTTCGGGTGTGATTGAGTAACAAGCATCCATCCATACATCCATCCATACATCCATCCATCCAAACTTTCGCATTTATAATATTTATTATACATATTATACATTATTTAACTATTATACATGGAGGGCAGAGTAGGGGGAGTGTTATCTCTGTATGTAAAAAGTGTCCGTCGAAATGCATTAAACCTTTATCATCAGGGTAAATTTAAAAGGAAGCGCCAAATATTATAAGAGTAGGTTTGAGAAAGAAACAAGCAAAGAAAACATCATCATCATTACTTTGTACAACGTAAGTTGTTGAAATTGTTTAGTCGACAATTACAATAAAATTAATATATTAAATTATTTACTCGGCATACTTCCACACCAGCGCCATTGTGGGTGTTTTTTTAACTGTTTTTTCAACTTTTCTCCCATGAGATAACACTCCTTCTAATCTACCCTCCATACCATTATAATAGTCTAAGATGCGTATAACCCCGACCTTCACCGAGCTGTTAATGGATGAAACCTACTTTTTATTTTTATTTAGTAATAGATAAAATCTTAAATAGGTTGCCTATCAAAATCCGGTCCAGGCTATTTTTAATTAATTAATTTTAATTAACTTTATTTTTATCAAGTTTATTGTAGCCAATCAACGACCTCAATTTACATAGACGGGCCCTGTCGAACAAAGAATGTGGACTTATGTTTAACAACGCCATCTAGTCTGAAAAGCGGGAACTTGCTTGCAACATATGCGCCATCTTGAATACGTATGACTCGGTCATAGATTAGTACAGATGCGCTTGTCGTAAATAATACCTACATCAGTGTACTCTCTGAGGTAAACGATAAATGTTAGTATGACGTTGTTATTTTTACCACTTTTTTGTTACCAGTTTACCAGTTTAATAAACAATTGTAAGTAGGTAGCTGTACATAATAGGTACTGAACAACTTTTGTTTAACGAAATAATAAAATTCCGAATTCTGAATTAACTATTTATTTTTCATCAAATATCAATCAATCAAATCAAATATAATAATATATAATATATAATATAAATATTATAAATGCGAAAGTTTGGATGGATGTATGGATGGATGTATGGATGTATGGATGTTTGTTACTCAATCACGCCCCAACGGCTGAACGGATCGAGCTGAAATTTGGCACAGAGATAGATTATAGTCTGGAATAGCACATAGGCTATTTATTAAGGAGTTCCCGCGGGAATCAAAAATCCTCAAACCACGGACGAAGTCGTGGGCATTCGCTAGTACAAAATAAAAATTACCAACTTTAATAAATAAAAACTCTTTATTTACTGAAGTTGGTTAAACATTAAACTCACGTCAATAACTAATTTTATCATATTATTATAATAGCATAATATTGCGTCTCGGAAGGTATTAATGCCTACTGTCCGTTCTGCCCATCTATGCATGAACTAATCTTGGTTGCATTTTTTTTATCGTACTGGACTGGACTATTATAGGGCTGGAACCCAAAGCCGTAAGGCCAGTTAGTAAAAAAAAATATCATACAGTTTGCCGCGGAAATTAAATGATTGCGAAATGGATAAAAATATTATATAGGAAGATTAAATAACGTTTTCTTGGAAATGTATAATTGTGAATTGAAACACTTACCTTAAAATAAAAATTATACAGTGCCAAACTAATAAGACTTTAGATGTTAACTTAATAACAAATTATCTACACGATGAGCGACCGTGACAGCGCTACGACGGGGACAAAGACAGGCTTATGACAGGTTATAGGAACGCGCTCTCATAGTTGGTCGCCCGCCATTTTTCTATGAAAGGGCCCATCTAGTACCTACATACATATCGATGTAGCCAATGATATACCATCGCGTTTGTTATAAAATCAAATCCATACTAATATTATAAATGCGAAAGTGTGTCTGTCTGTCTGTCTGTCTATCTGTCTGTCTGTCTGTCTGTCTGCTACGCTTTCACGGCCCATCTGTTCAACCGATTTTGATGAAATTTGGTACAGGGATAGGTTGTATCCCGGGGAAGGACATAGGCTACTTTTTATCCCGGAAAATTTAAGAGTTCCCGCGGGAATCGAAAAAATTTGGTTCACGTGGACGAAGTCGCGGGAATCATCTAGTATCAAATAAACAGGTTGTACATATTTATCTATTTTTGCCACGCACGCGTAAATATGTTGCGAAATTGAATCAAACGCACAGACGGTTGCAAACGCATGCGCATAGATGCGTCTCATAAACAAATAATTGAAAAAAATTGCGCCAAATTGTATAGGTATCTTCTTAATTTAGAAGTCGATAACAATAGATGCATTTGAAGCAATTTTGTGCGTGTTTTGTGTGTTTTCCTTTAATTGATAGTACAAAAAGGCGGTCCATGATCTATACATCTAATTGCTCGAGATTCATTTATGATAGAAGGCAACGCGACGTAGTCCATAGACGGGCTAAAATATTGCCGTTAATATTGCTGAAAACCAGAGCTCAGAAATAATTTCATTTTATTATTCATGTGACGCGCATTACATTACCATCACCGCATTCTCGCTTTTACCTAATGCTTGAATAATAAATTTATTACAGCAAGAACATTCAATCTACGTGCCTAATAAGTAACGTGTGTAAATTTACCGAAAATCACTAATAGTAAATTCGTGTTTAGTGTAATGTAAAGCACTTGATGGTGAGTTTTATTACTTCATTAAGCTCTTTAAAGTTTACTTGTAGATGTGTCCTAAAGACTTTATTACGATTCGGTTGATCCGGGCGATCATTCTTCGATCACATATTAGCTTTTTACCCTACTACCCATTACTTGGGAGGGGTATGGCAGTAAATTTATATCCATACCCCTAATTGGTTTCTTTGTAGCATCACACTGCAGCCCTCCTAGACAGGTTACATACGTTTTGTGTCTATTCTCTTTCAATAATCACTAACGAAAGCGATTAAAAACGCTAACCATAGACTATTCACTTGTTTTTTTCTCTCCGCTAAAGCGTTAACGATTAAAGAAAGAGAAGAGAATAGACACGAAACGTATGGAACTTGGCTAGGGGGGTAGAACTTTAAATCGTTCGGCGGTACGACTTTGCCGGTGCAGTGGTAGCCACGGCCGACCCACCAAACCAAAGACAGTTTAAAATCAATAAACTTCTATAGTTCTTCGGAATAGAACCCGAGATCTACTACTTATAAAGACTACAACGCTGCACTAAGAACGTCGTCTTAAAATTCCTCGGTAGCATTCAATAGGAACATTTCCACTGAAGCGGAGATATTGTGTTCAATCGCCCCCCGATTGTGTAAGGAAGTCGTAATCGTTCGTCAAACGGATAATCCGACCTGTTTAAGAAGTTCATAGATGCCTGCACGTTAAAATGCATGTATGAACTCCTTAAACAGATCGAGTAATACGTTTTAGGCTGTCAAATGAATACGATTTACAATTGGGCCGGTTATTGTAAGATGACATGATAATATTATTGTCATGCGTTCTATTCCTCTTGTCTCCGTTTCAGTCAAAAAGCACCCTTCAGGACTATGGCGAGAGTTTACATCGTAAAGTTAGTGTATGTAGCAAGTTAAATATTTTCACTTGGTAAGTAGTTTTTATACAACAGTTTTTGGTAAAACAGTAACTGCTTTATAAAAACACACAATACTCCTAATTATTAAAGTGCTAAAAGTGACATTTATTATGATTTTTTAATATTACAGCTTACAAGGTAATAATTAATTATGTATGTGCGTTAAAATTTTTGAGACACAAAAACCTTAGCTAATTTGGACGTGCGCGGAACCAATTGAGATTTATCTAATTTAAAAACTCATCTAATTTACAACACCTATAATAATTTATCAAAAATTTTACTACGCTCTAAATATATAAAACACGAACGACCAAAAATACGCTAACGATACAAAAACTGCCCGTATTACGAAACTTTGATGTGACTCGATTGTTATAATCGCAATGTATCCTATTGGGTGATACTTTTGCAATCATACTAATATTATAAATGCGAAAGTGTGTTTGTTTGTTGGTTTGTCCTTCAATCACGCTGCAACGGAGCAACGGATCGACGTGATTTTTGGCATGGGTATAGTTGAGGACCTGGAGAGTGACATAGGCTACTTTTTATCCCGGAAAATTAAGGAGTTCCCGTGGGAATCAAAAAAACATATTCCACGCGGACGAAGTCGCGGGCATCAGCTAGTTACCTATATTTTGATATTTATCTCAAGCGGTTCCGATCAACGGGTTACCTATGGACTATGGTGGTTGTATGGTAACAATTAACATAGTAAATAGTAAATAGTAAATAGTAAAAGTTGCACGTAAATTATCTATGGTGGAATTGTTCCTCTCAAAAAGTTCTAAAAAAAGTCCGCGATAGCATATAGATCTTAGGTTGTCTCACAATAACCAGTTTTATGATTTTCAAATGTGGTCTAAAACAAAGCTTTATTATCGAAGGTGTTTTTACTGGCATTATATTCATCCTTTTTAATTAAAACAAGTAATAAAATTAAAAAATTTAAAAACCCACGACGAACTGTAGAGCTCCTAATGACCTTTATAACTTTGACAAACAACAATTAGAACTTAGCAAAAGTATATATAACATAATATCTAAAACACAAAACTGCATCAGCGTGGTGGACTATGGCCAAACCCTTCTCATTCCGCGATAAGACTTGTGCTTAGTAGAGGTGTCCAATAGTGTTAAATTTTATTATTCTGATAAATATAATTGTTAAAAAAATATATCAGATAAAAAAGTACGTAAAAAAATATCATAGATTAAAAACCAAACTGTGAAGTGCTTGTCAAGATAAATCAAAAGAGGCCAAATACGACGGGTTTACGATGTCAGACAGGTAAAAACCACTGTACAACTTGATCATGAGGAATTAGATTTAATGGATACCGCTGTTTTTCTTGGAATAACGTTAGATGCTAAACTCTAATGGGGGCAATCACATAAATGACTTTATCGAACAAGCTTAGTTCTGCTGCATACGCGGTTAAAAAGATTCGCCAGTTGACAGATATAGAAACGGCGAGATTAGTTCATTTTGCTTACTTTCACAGCATTATGCCATATGGTATATTATTATGGGGTAATGCTGCTGATATTAATTCTGTTTTTGTGCTGCAGAAGAGGGCTGTTCGAGCCATATAATATGGGACCAAGAGAGTCACTAAGAGATAAATTTAAAGAAATCAATATTATGACAGTGCACAACCAATACATATTTGGAAATTTAGTATACGTGCATAAACACATTGATAAATTCAAGAAGAAAAGTGATTGTCATAATGTCAATACTAGAAATAAAAATAAACTTGTAGGCATTACAAATAAACTTGTAGGTATTACAAATAAAAATAAACTTGTAGGCTTCTAGGCTTAGTAAAACTAGCAATTCATTTGTTGGAAACAGTGTCCGCTTCTACATGATGCTCCCAGAAGAATGTTGAATGTTGAACATGTTGAAAATGTCTCTGAATAAGTTCAAAGTTAATGTAAAACGTAAACTGATTAAAAAATCGTATTACCATGTAAAGTATTACTTAAAAGACAAGGAAGCTTGGCAATGATTTGATCTAGTGGCTCAGATAGTTCCATAGTTAAGATGATTTGTGAAATGGTGATAATGAAAAAAAAAACCCGGCTGAGTTTGTTGTGGGCTCTTCTCAGACCAGGGCGCGTTTGGAACCCTCGTAGCTTTAGTTTTAAAATACCGTTACTGATTATCACCATTATATTTTTATTTATAAATAACTGGACGTCAACAAGTGTAGTATACCTACCTAAATTGAATAAAAAATTATTTGAATTTGACTTTGACTTTGAACTTAAGGAGTTCCTATGACTACCTCCTGGCTCCATCATGAGACCCTGGGCAGCATCTGGGTGCAAAGTGCTAGTCAAGACATCAAAAGAGTCCACACACGACGGGTTTACGATGAGAACTTAAGAAGTTCCTAAGACCATTTCCTGTCTCCATCATGAGACCCTGGGCAGCATCTAGGTACAAGCTAAATATATCTAATTCAGAAAACCGCATCTTAGTAAACACAGTAGTTTTTGTGAAAAATAATATACGCGCCGAATTGCGAACCTCCTCCTTTTTTGGAAGTCGGTATTACCGTTAAAAATGGTAATTTAATGAAAAATTAAAATCATAGACTACATCTCAGCGTGGTTGTATAAGGTCCTAAAATAAATCTAAAATCCGTGTCACAACTTGTCTCTGCTATACATATATAATGCAAAAGAAGAAGAAGAAAAGAAGGAACGGCATTCCGAACCAGTGGTAGATTCATTTGACTATTCATAAGAACTTGTAAAAAGTCTATTTGAAATTTGAATAAAAATCATTTGAATTTTGAATTTTTTGAAAAAAAAACCGCACCTCAATCGGCCCAGTACTTTTTGTGAAAAATGGTAACATATTGAAAAATTAAAATCATAGACTACAGCTCAGTTTGGTTGCCTATGGTCTTAAAATATATCTGAGAGCCTTCTCTCAAACTATACCTACATATCTAATGCAAAAAATCTCATCTCAATCGGCCCAGTACTTTATGAGAAAAATGGTAACCTATTGAAAAATTAAAACCATAGACTACAGCTCAGTTTGAATCAATTGAATGTCTATGGTCCTTAAATATATCTAAGAACCTTCTCACAAACTATACATATCTAATGCAAAAACCGCATCTCAATCGGCCCAGTACTTTTTGAGAAAAATGGTAACCTATTGAAAAATTAAAATCATAGACTACAGCTCAGTTTGATTGTCTATGGTCCTTAAATATATCTAAGAACCTTCTCACAAACTATACATATCTAATGCAAAAACCGCATCTCAATCGGCCCAGTACTTTTGAGAAAAATGGTAACGTATTGAAAAATAAAATCATAGACTACAGCTCAGCTTGATTGTCTATGGTCTTTAAATATATATAAGGACCTTCTCACGAACTATACCTACATATCTAATGCAAAAAACCGCATCTCAATCGGCCCAGTGCTTTTTGAGAAAAATGGTAACCTATTGAAAAATTAAAATCATAGACTACAGCTCAGCTTGGTTGTCTATGGGCCTTAAAACATATTTATGAACCTTGCCAGAAGTTATACTTATCTACTGCAAAAAACCGCATAAGCGTTTCAGTAGTTTAGCAGGAAAACGGTAGGTACCTACCAAAAAAGTGCACAAACAAACAAACACACAACCTCTTAGGGCAAACACATATTATACCGTCTCCGTTTCGTCGAAGGTAATAAAATGGTTGGTCATTTCAATCTATACTAATATGATAAAGAGGGAAGATTCGTTTGTAATGGATAAACTCAAAAACTACTCAACCGATTTTTATAAATCTTTCACCTTTAGAAACTACATTATCAGCGAGTAACTTAAGCTATATTTTATTTTGAAAAAATTTACAGATCCTTACGAAAATTGCAATAATGTCAATAAGTCGTCTCTTCTGAGCATCGATATATAATATGTAGGTACTAGATGGGCTCTTTCCATCGATATATATGTAAGTACTAGATGGGCCCTTTCATAGAAAAATGTCGGGCGACCAACTATGAGAGCGCGCTCCTATAACCTGTCATAAGCCTGTCTACCCTTTTATACATCCTACTCTATGAGCCTGTCTTTGTCCCCGTCGTAGCGCGATCACGGTCGCTCATCGTGTAGATAATTTGTTAATAAGTTAACATCTAAAGTCTTATTAGTTTGGCACTGTATTATTTTTATTTTAAGGTAACTGTTTCAATTCACAATTATACATATCCAAGAAAACGTTATTTAATCTTCCTATTTAATATTTTTATCCATTTCGCAATCATTTAATTTCCGCGGCAAACTGTATGATATATTTTTTTTTACTAACTGGCCTTACGGCTTTGGGTTCCAGCCCTAGAATAGTCCAGTCCAGTACGATAAAAAAAATGCAACCAAGATTAGTTAATGCATAGATGGGCAGAACGGACAGTAGGCATTAATACCTTCCGAGACGCAATATTATGCTATTGTAATAATATGATAAAATTAGTTATTGACGTGAGTTTAATGTTTAACCAACTTCAATAAATAAAGGGTGTTTATTTATTAAAGTTGATAATTTTTATTTTGTACTAGCGAATGCCCGCGACTTCGTCTGCGTGGTTTGAGGATTTTTGATTCCCGCGGGAACTCCTTAATTTTCCGGGATAAAAAGTAGCCTATATGCTATTCCAGACTACAATCTATCTCTGTGCCAAATTTCAGCCCGATCCGTTCAGCCGTTGGGGCGTGATTGAGTAACAAACATCCATACATCCATACATCCATCCATCCAAACTTTCGCATTTATAATATTTATATTATATATTATATACTTATTATTATTTTTGATTTGATTGATTGATATTTGATGAAAAATAAATAGTTAATTCAAAATTCAGAATTTTATTATTTCGTTGAACAAAAGTTGTTCAGTACCTATTATGTACAGCTGTACCTACTTACAAGTGTTTATTACTTAATCGTAATTTTAAATGCACACTGTGTAAGTGATTTATCTCAAAATAACTTTTAATATTTCTTTTGATGGCAAGTAGCATACTTAGAAATGTATAAAATAAAATAATTTCAAATGAAGTATTTTTCTGTGACTCGATCCATTAGTACTCTTTCACCTCTCCCATTCCAACCCCTTTTTATTATAATAGTACTAATAATTATTTTTGAATTCTTTCATTTGCAATAAGGTTTGGCGAGGATTATTTTAAACTGTTTTAGCTGTTATTATTTTAAATTTCAAGTTTTTTGCATTAGTAGTTACCGAATTATGCTAAGTGTGAAGGACAGTCATGTCGCACCACAAGGGTTGTTTTCTTATCATTTTGGTACGCAAACCTAAAAATGACTTTATTTCTGTCAATTTTTCGACAAAACTTCAGTATCAACAATTAACAAATAATTAAATTAAAAAAACCCACGACGAACTGCAGCGCCCCATTGTGTGGACTTTGACCTTTAAATATATCTAAGAACCTTCTCACAAGCTATATATATCTAATGCAAAAAACCGCATAATAATCTGTTCAATGGTTTTCCAGGAAACTGGTAACAAAAAAGTGGTAAAAATAACAACGTCATACTAACATTTATCGTTTACCTCAGAGAGTACACTCATGTAGGTATTATTTTCGACAAGCGCATCTGTACTAATCTATGACCGAGTCATACGTTTTCAAGATGGCGCATATGTTGCAAGCAAGTTTCCCCTTTTCAGACTAGATGGCGTTGTTAAACATAAGTCCACATTCTTTGTTCGACAGGGCCCGTCTATGTAAATTGAGGTCGTTGGCTCTTTCATAGAAAATGGTCGGGCGACCGACTGAGAGTGCGTTAGTAACCTGTCTTTGTCCCCATCGTAGTGCTGTCACGGTCGCTCGTCGTGTAGGTAGATAATTTGTTATACTTAGGTTAACATCTAAAGTTTTATTAGTTTGGCACTGTACAATTTTTATTTTATGGTAAATGTTTCAAGTCACAACTATACATTTCCAAAAAAACGTTATTTAATCTTCCTATTTAATATTTTTATCCATTACGCAATCATTTAATTTCCGCGGCAAACTGTATGATATTTTTTTTTACTAACTGGCCTTACGGCTTCTATGGCCATGGCCTATATTATTTATGACCGAGTCATATGTTTTCAAGCTTTCATTCAAGATGTTGCAAGCAAGTTCCCGTTTTTCTGACTAGATGGCGTTGATGGCGTTGCTAAAAATACGCCCACATTCTTTGTTTGACAGGGCCCGTCTATGTAAATTGAGGTCGTTGCTTCTGAGAGCTTATGAGGCGTGCGCTGACTAAATAGGTAAAGTTAAGTTACACAAAAACAATTTGGCAGGTGTGGTGAGGACGGGGATAGACGTACCCTTACAAATTTACAATGTAATATTAAAATGTAAAACCTGCCCACTGCCTACTGGCTATATTGGGTATAGACTAGATTAGATTAGGATTATAAGTGCTACCCGTGTGACGTCGTGCCGGATCGCTAGTATTTAATAAAGACTAAATTTTCCCTTTACACCATTTAAGATGAATATCTTAGAAGATATCATAGAAATAAATTAACGCGCAACAGAATAGGGCGGCCGCGACTTCCATAATATGTAGATATCTATGTAAAACCTGATGTGCTGCCCAGTGCCGAATGGCTATTATTGGGTATGGACTATTGTCTATTATGATTAAACGTTACCCGTGTGAAGCTGGGGCGGACCGCTAGTATTGTTATACATATTGTAACTCTAGAAACATTCAAAACCTAGAAGTAAGTAAGTAGTCGATGAAATATTTTACATTAATTGATTCTAATGTAAACTAATATACCATAGAATCTCAATTATTATACTGCTTTATATGGTCTTCAGATTCAGTAAGTATAATTATATTAAGAGCCCAAGTACTGAAACATTGTTTTCTGTTCCGACGTTTTAGGATAGAAAAAATGAAAATTTCATTACCAAATTAATACCATTCGCTACTCAGTTAAATGAAGTATGACGTAATTAAAAAAAGTGGTCATAAAATCGTATAGTAACTGCAGAAAATTATCGGGAAATTCATGGAAATCTCAAAAAAGGCGTTAACGCGTTCCGACTATTGTGATTTAATCTGAGACCTTAATTAAACAAAAGTTATTTCAAATTAATCATTAAAGATCAAGGAACACTTTAATTAAACAATATTTTCAATACAACTTAAAGTTTTTGTACAATCTGGTTCCAAAGATCCCTCATACGAATTTTTCATACAAATTTACACTGGCTCGTCCAACCCAAATGTCAACACTTATAGCCTAAGAGATAACTGTATTTGTGGTAACTATAATTATATCTCTTTACTATTAATTTCCATGTTTCAGATTTATGTTAGTATTATCACAGGTCGTCTAAGAGGTGATATACGAGTTATTTTGAATACTTAAAAATTAAAATAACTTAAATGGGAGATATTTAAATACTTCACATTATCACATCAAAGCGGCGACACTTGAGCTATTTTTTACCCATGACGGAACGGACGGTATATAATAATATTATGTGTTTGCCCTAAGAGGTTGTGCGATTGTTTGTTTGTTTGTGTACTTTTTAGTTACCATTTTCCTGGAAAACTACTGGACCGATTAGTATGCAGTTTTTTGCAATAGATATGCATAACTTCTGTCAAGGTTCTTGAATATGTTTTAGGGCCATAGTCCACTAAGCTGAGCTGCAATCTTGATTTTTATTTTTCAATATGTTTCCATTTTTCTGAAAAAGTACTGGGCTCATTGTGATGCGGTGTTTTGCATTAGATATGTATAGCTTGAGAAAAAGTTCTTTAGATTTAGATATATTTTAAGTTATCGTGCTATCGTGCACGCTGCTATCGTGTTTTTTTTATTATGTTACCTTTTTTCTGGAAAACTACTTTGCTGATTTAGATGCGGTTTAAAAAAAAATGTTTAGCTTCTGAGAAGGTTCTTAGATATGTTTTAGGGCCATAATCCACCAAGCTGTGCTGCAATCGTGATTTGGTAGGTGGTCATAGGAACTCCTTCTTATCGTAAACCCGTCGTGTTTGAACTCTTTTGATTTGTCTTGACAAGCGCTAACCCAGATGCTGTGGTCACAGGAACTCCAGTTTTTTATCCATTATATTTTATAACGTATTTTTTGAACTGATATATTTTAACATTTATTTATCAGAATATTAAAGTTTAACACAATTTGACACCTCTACTCATTATCATTTGGCCATAGTCCAACACGCTGGTCAAAAAAACTACTGAGCCGACAAAGATGCAGTTTTGTGTTGATAAAACTACTTCTGCGAAGATCTAATTGTTGTTACAAAGTTATATGGTCACAAATTATAAAAGAGCGCTGCAGTTCATCGTGGGTTTTTTTTAAATTTTAATTTTACTAGCTGATGCGCGCGACTTCGTCCGCGTGGTTTAAGTTTTTTGTTATTTCCGCCGGAACTCCTTAATTTTCCGCCTATGTCACTCTCCAGGACCTTACCTATACAACAAAAAAAGAATAAGCGCATTTGGTCCAGCCGTTCACGCGTGATGCCGTGACCAAGGGAAATAGGGATTAATTTTTATATATATAGATTACTTGACGTACTACTTGACGTACTTAACGACGTTTTACGTCTTTGAGAGGCAATATCTAGTAAACGCCCCGATGAATAGAGTCAGTTTTTATACTGGTTACTTAGGTACAGCGCATACTTTAATACTATACTAGAATAAGCCTTCCTAGTTATTGGTCATTTCTGGTAACAATAACTCGCCTTTGAGCGGCGATAAGTAGTCAGGTCCCCAGCCGCTTGCAGGCAGACCATCACAAATTCCACCAGACGATAGTTACTGTTGTGAATGATACGAGCACTTGATGAGAACTGACATTAATTATTACTGAAATATATAACAATATTATATAAAATTCATATCATCTTTCCCTTTTATTTTTTAAAGTATATTATAAGTACATCTAGTTTTATTATAATTTTATAATTGGCTTAGATATGTAATTACATTTAAACAATAGGTACGTATCTAATCCTAATTTATTTTTACTGAAATACCAACATAACAATATTATATGAAAATCACATCAGCAGCTATCTCTTAGCCTATATATTTTTTGAAAGCTTGCCCCCATAAACGAATAAAGGAATTAAATATTTATAATTAAAAACTATTAAATCAGATAAACTAAACTTGTTACGATTTGTTTTTCAATATTTATTTTTTTACGGTTTTTATTCAATGATTCTGCTATCACATGGTGTCATGAGGTTCCATAAAAAAAGAGGTGAAATATTTGTTAACCAATAGAACCCAATAGATATTAATATGGTGAGGATGTTGTGAGGTCTATTTAGATCACAATAATTATGTCTGTGATTTAGATTTAGAACTTAAAAAATTAGGTATACGGCCGGTTTCTGAAATTGAATTGAGAATTTCACGTTGTCTCAAAGACTACATAAGGACTAATTAAGCAAATTTTTGTTTCAGAATTGATATTTGGCCGGTTTTTGAATTAAGCATTCAAGCAAAAACAGCAAGTTCCAACTCTCAAACCTTACAAAATATCAATTCAGAAACAAAAATTTGCATAACTAATCCTTAATAGTGTTTGAGACCGATTCAACATGATATTCTAAATTCAGAAACCGGCCGTTAAGGTGGTAGATCTATTTTAAGTAGGATTGGTAGGAAACTATCAACTTCTGAAATCAATAATCATATCTACGACTTTCGAGTTGGTAACACTGATCAGTCGCCATTTTGCTAAATTCTAAAATTGCTTTTGTAGATCAGAAACAAGAAAAATGTGTGACTGCATTGTGAAAATCGTGAATAATTAGTAAATGTAAAAATACTTTAGCTTGAAAATAAGTAAATTAAAGTCATAGTTAATCAGTTTTCAAGATATTTATTTCAAAATTGGTTGTAGGTACTTATCTTTCTTAGTTTTTTGTTTGCTTTGTAAGTTTAGTCTCAAAATGGCGGAACCGCTCCCGTCGGCGTATATTTAACATAATTAATTATTGTGAAAATACGTTTATAGAAATAAGTTTTGAATACTTAACAAGTTATCTTCTTACAGTGCATCAAAATGGAGCCGCCGCTGGATGCGTCGTTAGTGGCGCAATCCATAAATTACCATGGACAGCAACTGCAAAAAACGTGGGAGGCCGAGCGAGGTGAAGAGGATTTGGTCAAGATTGGTGTTGGACCGCTGGATTTTGCCGTGTACCAGTCACGGCATAAACATCTTACTTTTCAAGACCGTAGCAAGCGATTAAAACTCCACCAGTTTATAGCAAAGGAAGCTAATGTTTTGTTTGACGCTACGGTTATGGAAGAGACGCCGTCTTCTTCAAGTTTGGGAACTGATGCGACTGCACCAGAAGACAGTTAGTATCCTATATGTTCTTACAATGATCTGAAGTCTGAACTGAAAGAAAATCATAGTGCAAAGGAATGACATCCTAGATTGTAAAGGATGAAACAGAAATGAACTGCATGAAATTAATCATTCGTTACTCCTAATAGTACATTATACTTATAAAATAGAATTCTGTCATTTCACAAAGTTGCACAATGATTTGAACCATTCAAAGATACCATTCCAAATATGGTAGAAGACCACCCACCCACTCCAACTCCTACTTGGACTTTCAAAAGGCTATAAATGGCCATAAGCAATTATGTATTTGAGTACTAGTTTTATAAAAATATTTTTTAGTGATTATTAAATAGAGAATCTCCCAAAAGTCGTAATATCGACGTCTCAGGTTAGTTTTATATTGAATATTTATTTTAGACAATCAAAGTTAAAAAAAAATGCTTCAAACTTTGATGACATCACAATTCAATCTGTCATACAAAGTCCTATACTAAGCTGCCTTTGCCTTTCGACATTTGAAAAAAGTAGCTAATTTGATTAGTTGTCCCAAAAATACCCAATTCATACATAAATACCCAATTGTGCTGTGATAGCCTTGTAAATTAATCTGCAGATTCTTACATTTGGCCTCTTTTTAATCATTATTATTTGATGTTAAGTGCTGGGCCTTATCATATGATAAGAAAAGATGATTTTTTTGATTCAAACAAGAGTGTTTATGTTAAAAATAAGTAATTCATGGTACCAATTTTCAAACTAACTATTATACCTGTTTAAAATGTCATCAGTCTTGAGAATGTATTCTCAGCAGATTTTGGTTTATTAATGCAGACCCTAAACTCAAGTCAAGAATCTCAAACTGAGCATAATTTTGTGTTTCAACTTGAATGTGTGTGTTCTGGAAGATATTTGCTAGGCAATCGTCAAAACTAAATATTAACTAAGTTATAAGTACTTGTTTTTGTTTCAGATTTATATGCATTAATGCCACCATTTGAAACATTTTTAAATGTGGACAAATCTGCAAGATTGAGGCATTTTTTTGATGTAAGTTATTTATCTTAAAGATTTATAGACTTTTGTGGTGTTTTAATTTTTAGCAACATACATAAGACTTAGAGAGTCCACCATAATCCATACTTCCATACTAATATTATAAATGCGAAAGTGTGTCTGTCTGTCTGTCTGTCTGTCTGCTACGCTTTCACGGCCCATCTGTTCAACCGATTTTGATGAAATTTGGTACAGAGATAGGTTACATCCCGGGGAAGGACATAGGCTACTTTTTATCCCAGAATATTGAAGAGTTCCCGCAGGAATCAAAAAAGTGTATCTGTTCAACCGATTTAGATGAAATTTGGTACAGGGATAGGTTTTATCCCGGGGAAGGACATAGGCTTTTTATCCCGGAAAATTGAAAAGTTCCCGCGGGAATCGAAAAAACTTGGTCTACGCAGACGAAGTTTTCCCACCTGAGCCATTATAGCCTTGTAGATGGAGGCGAAATTTACTTTCATATTCTAATAATACTGTAGCAGTTTGATAATGAATCCTAGCTAGATTGATAAATATAGCCCCCGCGGAACCCCCTGCATACTAAATTTCATATGAGCCATTTCTGAGATTCAAATATATTATATTATATATTGCTCGTTTAAAGGTATTACATATCAAATGGTTAATGGCTTTTTTTTCAGAATGTGAAGACAGGAGAGCTTATCATTGGAGCTGTGATCAACAGGACTGCATCAGGAATGATGTTGAAGGTGCTATGCACTGCTGGACCCACTTCAAGATACGTAGCTGATATCAATGTTAAGGTAATATTTACATACAATGCATTTAATTCATATCAAGTGTTTTTGTGTTTTGTGTTTGTGACTGCCTCGTTGGTCTAGTGGTTAGCATGATTGACCGCGGCTGACGAGGTCCCGGGTTCGAGTCCCGGGTCGGGCCATAATAAGTGTTGGGTTTTTCTGACTAGAAATTCTCAGCATTAGCCCGGAGTTAGGAAGTTGGCGGTATTTCACCCCCGTGCCTCGGAGAGCACGTTAAGCCGTCGGTCCCGGTTACTATCACCAACATGATAGTAGTCGTTAAAGCCTGCCAACCCGCATTGGAGCAGCGTGGTGGGTCTAAGCTCTAATCCCCGCTCTCCTATGAGAGTGGAGGCCTGTGCCCAGCAGTGGGACGTTAATAGGCTGTAGTGATGAAGTGTTTTTGTAACTAATGGTCCCAGCAAACATCGTCCTGCCCCGAACCTAGAACCCAATTGCAGTGCCCTCTACCACATCCAATTGTGAATATAAAGTATAAACCACCACAGGACCCACTCAAACACACACAAAAAAGTCCATTCAAAAGTCCAGCCAGCCGTCCAGGTCTAGCCGTTCTGAAGTGATGCAAGAACATACATTTCGGCAATTGATTATCACAATCATTTGAGTTTCTTCTGTGTTGTATTTAATGAAAACGTTTGTTATGACCTTCTATTACTGTACAGTGTACACATGTGATTGTAATGATAAAACAAAATTATTCTTATTTATTCAACCTTGCCTTAACCTTGAATGCTTACTAAAGTTTAAATAAACAGTGTACTAAAAAGTTATTAACTTTATTCACTTTATTTTATATTTCTATTACTATTAGTGACATTCTGATTTTTCGCCAGGCATTTTTACCTGTGGGAAATATCATACCGGCAGTGGACAAGAAAAATGTGTCAAGAAACTACCTGATGAATGACACAGTTTGCTGCGAAGTTATTGAAGTCATTCCCGACACTGACAAAATGGTTTGCGGCATGAAGGGCGTCACCCGGGGGCCGGACGACCCTCCGCCCAGGCCTCCCCTGGGCCTCCTCAGCACCGATGACTTTCCGCTCGTCTACAAGTATGTAACGCCCCTCAACACACACCTTAAACCACAGTTTTCCCACACTTTTGCAGGGTTGGCTCACATTTTATATCACACTTATTTTTTTATACATATCAATCGTTGTGAAGATGTCCAAACCATGGGAAGAGAAGCTTTTGAAGCTATATTGATTTCTAAAATGAAGTATGCTGAAGACTTGATTATTATTATGTCTATGAAAAGTCAGAATATTGAAATATAAAAGGGAAGAATTATTATTTATTAATAGAAGTATTCGGTTCACGATAATTTGATTGCAATGGATGACAATGCAGCCTCAAGGAAATAATAAGCATTGACAAAAAATATGCTGTGTCGTATCCTGTGGTTTGTTTCGCAGATTTCTTTTGCTTTTTAAACACAGTTAATAGAAAACATTATGTGAGAAGTGCTTAATGTGGATAAATGTCTTCACTGTTTTCTGGTCACTTTTTCAGTACAGATTTAAACAAAACACCAATCTTGTGACTGTGAATGCACAAATATATTGTTTTGAAATTGACAAACTAAAAATATTGGATTATATCAATGGATGTTATTTGTAAGCATTGTATTGGATGCTTGTTTGCCTCGTTTGGGAGCTTCAACTGATTTTATGTCAGAATCAATATCACTTTACACACATGGAAAAGGTCAGTAATAAACTTAGGGTCTCTATCTGATGTCTGTGAACAGAACCTGTATTTCTGTATTAAAACTAATGTTTAATATTGCAGCATTATACCAAAACATTGATTGGACTTTAATATAATCAGCATTTGTTGGATGTTGGCGTTATTTGTTTATTAAAAATGGATTTCCCGGCCATTAACTATTTAGCTGAAGCGAGGCTCCCAAAGATGATACATTAGTTTGCCAAGCGGCGCTGTTCACGTCACGTGTGTGGACACATTGTGCAGGCTATGAAAGGAAACAGCTCCTCTATTATTTTAGGGTGTTTTTTTCTAGGTGTAGCATCAACCCCCAAGACTTATTCATACCTACATTATGCTGTGACCGTAGCTGAGACATTTGGTAATATTCACGTCACATAGTCGAAGCAGCATCACCTTGTCTATGATGTTATATTTATGTGTGAAAGAAATAAAAATTCAAGTAAAATAACATTTTTTGAACAGCTCCAATGGAACAGGTGAGGATGAGTATGTGTGACATTCTGACTGACTTAGGAATCTAATCTTGAAATGAATCATTAAATTTATTTTTAAATTTTCTTACAGTCAAATAATAACTCCATCAAAATTAAAAGGAGTAAAAGCTATTTTTGTGAAACTCGCACTTTTCTAATGAATCATTTTTTGACAGGAAAACAATGGAAATGAAAGGAGAAAGTTATGAAGCCATTTTGGAGAAGAGCCCAGGCTTCAATAACCCTAACTGCGTCCAATACCTCTCTGAAATCCTTGGGATCGCTAACATGCATTGCACCAATTTTGCATCACTTAGGTAAATTGTCATCAATCCTACTAATATAATAAATTGAATTAGATGTTTGTTACTCATTCGCGCCGCAACAATTGAACTGATTTCTCTGAAATTCGGAATGGAGAATTCTGCAAATTTTAATCTGACTTCAAACATAGACTGCATTCTATTCTGGAAAATTATAGAGCCTCAATCCACGCGGTCTAATTCGCGAGCATTATCTAGTTTAAAAATAAAAATACACTGCTCCATTAATTATGTGAGAGAATATTGGCGATTTTGGAATGAATTATATGCTGATTTTTGTTTTTTTTTTTTAACAGAGGAGGATTTTCGTCATCAGAATATGCAGATGAACTTCGTCAAGCACAAGCCAGCAAATGGGCATTCCGATCTGTAGCTGAAGGTATAGAACATTTCAAAGCGGGGAGACATTCAGAAGCATTCCAGTGTCTCAATAAAGCCCTGAGTATCGATCCAAGAAACGTTGAAGGTCTTGTTGCTAGAGGTGCGCTTTACGCCAACAGCGGAACATTTAAGAAGGCTATAGAAGATTTCGAAACTTCCTTGAAACTCAATCCGAACCATGCAAATGCTCGGAAATATTTGGGAGAGACCCTAGTTGCACTCGGACGTAGTTATGAAGACGAGAACAAAATAACTGAAGCCCAGAAGGCATATGAGGATTGCTTAGCGATAATACCGTTTCATGAAGAGGCCAAGAATTCTTTGGAGTTCTTGAAGAGCAAAACATGTACAACAAAACCTTTGATAGAGCCTGATGAGTTACTCTTGCCTGGATTGACTGGAGCTAAGTCGTTTGAGATGAAAGAGACACTGAAGCAGCTGTTGAATCTAACAGAAAAGAAAGATAAGAAAAAGAAGAAGAAACGTGGGAAAGGAAAGAAGAAACGGTCCAGCAGTTCGTCGTCGTCGTCGAGCGATTCTTCTAGCTCTAGTTCTTCGTCGGAGTCGTCTTCGTCATCGTCGGAATCGAGTGGTGAGAAGGCCTTAAAATCCCTTCATTCTGTTTTTTACTAGTCATAATGTGTGCATATTGGTTAGATTAACACTTGCAGGGACATACTTTGCTACAACATTTTGGGATCAGTTACTAGATTATACGAAACCTGTTTGATGTTGCAGCAGGCAGATCAGTACCTTAATCATATTTAATCAGATTATCATAATGGCCCCTTTGGTGGATAGTTGCATCATGTACATCCAAAATATTATGTTCTATTTCTGCTAAGGTCTGCAAAAACTGTACCGTGAAACTATTGCCTATGGCCAAATTATGCTCACGGCGTTGCACTTTGCGGGAATAAATTAGTAGCGACAGTCGTGTAAATTGACGGGTCATTGTCATTTTTCGCCAGGCTCATTGTAACCTCTTATGTCAGCCGGTCAAAGCAACGCACACACCTACTTCACGACCATCGTGAGTTCGCACCTTCTTTCAGAGCAAAACTCGCAGCAAAATGGTCTTTGACACCTAGTCCGAGAATAATTTGAGTGCAAAATATTATATTTAAAAAAAAAACTCTTATGTCATCGATACAGAGAGTACACGTTTTCAGATTCAGAAGGCCCTAATCGTAAGAAGAAGCGTCGCTCCCATTCCAACAACAAGCGGCAACGCTCTCTGTCGCCGCTCAGCAAGCGTATGGCGATGTTAGGAGATGCTGACTCAGCGTCTCGCACTCACAACTCGCAGTTCAACCACCCCTACGGCTACCAGCCGCCGCCGCCGCCCGTCGAAGAGACCAACAATGCGCCTATGCGCTCACAGGCCGATATTGATTACGAGTTAAAGGTACAGTAGCACCTTTACAGGTAACGACAAATGTACCTCGCAGTTCAACAACAATGCTTGCTGTCGCTTCTCAGTCTGCGCAAGCGCATAGCGCATGGTCCGGCTGGGCGTTGCTAACTCAGATTCCCACACAGATAACTTGCAGTTCAACCACTCATACCTACAACGTGCCTATCGCATTATTATGATCGACGGATCGTTATTATTAGCTAAAGCTAACCTACTATAAAATTCAGGAAAAGAGTTCAGTTTTATAACCTCAACCTCATCCTGTCTTTTGTATCAATAAAATAAAGAAATTACAATGCATGTAAAATTAATAAAAATATGTGTTCACTGCAATAACGAAAAAAAAATTAATTTTATTATTACTATGCTCATTATTATTGCATAAGCAGTGTTTTTTAACTTCCTCTGATTCCATCTTAAACAGCAGATTTTGTATTTGATTTTGATTTTGATCAAACAATAAAGTTTGTTAACAGTAACATTTCATAAACAGGTAAGAAAGTTCCTAGAAATGACCAAAGAAGACTCCGATTACGAGGAGAAAGTACGCAACTTTTTGGAAGAAACCGCACAGTATAAGCGCAACCGCAAGATGCAGGAGCTCGGCCAACAGACGCAGCCGGGCCCAGACCACGACAAGAAGAAAAAGAAGAAGAAGGATAAGTTAGTTTCAGTTGACAGCAACATCCATAATTTTATTTGACGTGTATTAAAGAAATAGTAAAGAAAAAAAATGTCATTCTTCTTCGTGTCCTGGGATTATTTTCCGCACTTGAACGTAGGCGTCCGCTGTTCGTGAAAATTATCATTATCAGTGTATTTTATGGATGTTTTTTACTCAATCACGCCCCAACGGCTGAACGGATCTGGCTGAAATTTGGCACAGAGATAGATTATAGTCTGGAATAGCACATAGGCTACTTTTTATCTCGGTAAATTAGAGTTCCCGCGGGAACCAAAAACCTCAAACCACGCAGAAGAAGTCGCGGGCATTCGCTAGTTTATAATAACTTAGGTACTTAATCAACTTGTTAATGTAAATTGTAATTCTAAATATGATATTGTAAAATTGTCAATAAAGCTTATCTTATTTTATCTTAAAGAAATAGACCAAAATAGGGAAACAGACCATCTTAAAAAATTACATTTACTTGGTTTCTTCAACAATATTTGTGGAGTAAATTAACTTCTTTCAATTTTACTGTAATGTATTATTGCAAATACAATTACCCATTGGTAAAGTAAACAAGTTCCTTTCCTATTATTCAAGTAGTTACTATTCAAGTAGTTTTTGTAGTAGTAGTATTTATTCAAAGCTTGCCTGAAAATTCATGATTTTTTAATTTCTCTTTTAGGAAAAAGAAGAAGGAATCAAAACGTAAACGCAAAGAGCAAGAAAGGGAAGAGAAGAGAAAGGCAAAGTTATCGCGCAATAATTCAGACTACACCCGTGAACTGGAGAATTTAACCGACAAGAAATTAAGAGATGCTATTAGGTAATACTAGAATAATCATTATGACCAGAATTTTAGAAATTGGTATTTTAGAATGTTATATGTGCTAATGATTGCGTCACTTTACAGGAAAGAGTTGAAAGGAAAATCCAAGAGGGATCAAAGTTCGGATGGCGAATATGATCGGAAACATGATAAGAGGTAAATAAATTACTAAAATAGGAATGCCTATATCAAAAATAAATTATTTCTAACTGGTTATTAAATAGAGGGTCTTCCAAAAGACTTAAAATTCACACCCTCAGTTAGTTTCAATTTTGATAACCATTTTAAAATATAGATTATAGAAAGAAGCGTTGAAATTTGATGACGTCACAAATGTGAATTCCTTATTCCATACAGCTTCCGTACTAGAAGTGCGTTTTTTAGTTTGATTAAGAGTTGCTGATTTGATTGCGTTGTCATCATCCCTATTATAGAGGTTGTTTTAACTCGCAATGAACGCGCCTCAAATGTGTTTACACTCCCATGCAAGGTAGGTATAAAATAGCAAATTGGTCAACTTTTGAGTAGACGACCTTCTACAGGCTTTCATCAATTTAGTTTGTACCTAATTATGTTATTCAAATAACATTTTGCTGAATTGAGACTTCGAAAAAGTAGGATGTATGAAAAAAATTAGAAACTTTTTGGAAGTTGGTCAAAAATAAATCAAACTGCTATAAGATGCGGAAAATTAAACTCACTGGCAAATTTAACAAAAAAATCTTTTGCACTATTTTTTTAAAATTGTTATTAATTTATTTATACATTTTCTAATCAGCCGACTACTAGACGAAATGCCCGGGCTTGAAGAACTGGAGTCCAAACTCAACGCATACCATAGTATGGTGGAAAAAGAAGTGTTGGGCAAACGCGACGGCCGCGGCTCTATCAGCCCCATTGACCAGGCGCCGCCGCCGCCGCTCGAGAAGCCCAAATGGAAGATGTCCATGAGTGCCGTCAAAGAGCCGTAAGTGACGTCATTCTAGAAGCTTCTGACAGTCTGATGCTGAAATCTTCTGTCAGTAAAGTATGTGTGAAATGTGAGAGATGTTTATTTATTGGGTACTACTGCAAAATATTATTTCCAAAATTATCATTATCTTTAGGAACTAAAAATCCATATCCATACTTAATATCATAAATGGGAAAGTGTGTCTGTCTGTATGCTACGCTTTCACGGCCCAACTACTCAACCGATTTTGATGAAATTTGGTAATGAGATAGTTTACATCCCGGGGAAGGATATATGCTACTTTTTATCCCTGAAATTTGAAGAGTTCCTGTGGGAATCAAAAAACTTCAATCCACGCCAACGAAGTCGCGGGCATCATGAAGTAAAAAATATAGATCTTTTATTCTATGGTATTAATTACATGGTTCTTCGACCTTGATAAAATATAACAAAAAAACCTCAAAACAGTTGTTCTGTTTTAAATATTGGAAGTCAATTTTACTACATACTCAGTTCAGAAGTTAGGAAGTTTTACTATATTTTGTTGAGAAATTGTTTTGTTAACTACTAATTAAAACATTTGTTAGTAGGGTTAAGAAGAAAGAAACCCCAGTACCAAAGGGATATAAGGAGCGATATGCATTCGAAGACAGTTCTGATGATTCACAAGACCATCATAAGGTGAGAAACCAACTTAACAACTTACTGTAAGCTCATGAAGAAATATAATTAATTATAACCTAGATAGTAAACAGATTTTTAACTAACAGCTATCACTACATGTACAGCTTTATTACTAAAATTTTATTAGTAATCGTCGCGCAACACTCGTGAGTTGTCAGTCTCCTATACAAACCACATGATTTAGCAAGTGCACTTTGTACGGATATAACAGACTAGCAGATGCCCGCGACTTTGTCCGCGTGAAATAAGTTTTTTAAATTCCCACGAGAACACCCTAATTAGCCTGTAGCGTGCTATAAGACCATAGCACGCTACAGGCTATAAACTATAAATTTCTAGCATGCTTTTAAATATGCTATGCTGTAGCACGCATGAAAGCATTTTTTATGAAAGCATGTGAGGGGCCGGCAGATCGCGCATGATTAAAAGCGTGCTGCTAGATACAGATAAATGAGTGCTGACGTACGCTCACAGCAGCGCGTTACGCGAGACTAACGGTCGACCAGCGCGCTACCGGCAGGCGGGTGCCGTTACGGGCGCTAGTACTAGTGTGCTACGAACTACGGAGTACCGCGCGCGATCGCGCGATATTCGTAGCACCGCGTCATAGAGGCTCCTCGGATAGCAAGCTGTCCGTGCTATGGAAAAAAAGCGTGCTGTGCTTTTACGCTATGTGCTATATTAACCACCTCTAATTCTATGTAAGGTCTTTAATAAAAGTATTTGTTGTGAACAGTCGTCTGGGGATAAGAACGTATCCGTCCGCCGCGCGATGGCTATGAAGGAGCCGCCGCCCCTGCCCAGCGCGCCGCCGCCCAAGTCGAGCCGCGAGCCCGACCCGCCCGGCACCGAGCCGTCGCACGCCGCCCACCACCAGCAGCATCCGCACGCGCCGGTATACACTCGCCCCTCTTACGAGAATCATAATTGAGAATGATAACTATTCAAATAATTTCTCTAAGCGACGAATCGCCAGCGGCATCGTCAACTGCTGGAGCCATACTGGCAACGCTTAAAGCAATACTTATGCAATATTACTCATAGTGACAGTTTTATGTCACGTGCCTTGACGTTCCTAAAATAAGGATTATAATTGTAAAGCACGATAGTAAAAACAATATGGCTTTAAAATTAAAGAGTTCCTGCGGGAATAAAAAACAACTTAAATGGACGCGCGGCCATCATCTCGTCATTAATATTATAATCCATACTAATATTATAAATGCGAAAGTGTGTCTGTGTGTCTGTCTGTCTGCTACGCTTTCACGGCTCATCTGTTCAACCGATTTTGATGAAATTTGGTACAGGGATAGGTTGTTGCCCGGGAAAGGACATAGGCTACTTTTTACCCCGAAAAATTCAAGAGTTCCCGCGGGAATCGAAAAAACTTGGCCCACGCGGACGAAGTCGTGGGAATCATCTATTATTAATATAAATAAAATATAGTTTGACATTTCATTTGTCCACAGCCTGTCCGCAAAGGCAACATAGTGCTGGACAAGTTCGGCTCGTTCCGGCTGGCGCAAGAGGGCGAGACGCCCGTGTCGGTGCCGGACGGTCGGCCGGAGCAGTTCGTGACGCGCATCAAGCCGCCCACGCCGTCCGGCCGCCGGCCGCGCTCGCCGCCCTCGCCGCGCCGACGCTCCTCCAACTCCTCTGACGACGGGCGACGCTCGCCCAAACGATCTAGGAGCAGGTAATACTTTCCACTCAGTTTCTACATGTTACGTATGTTTCTTTACGCACACTTGACTTGAGGAGTATGTTCTACTGTGTGTGTACTAAGTACTGGTGGGCGTTGCGACGACGAACTGTTTTTAAAGACCGTTCTCTGTTCTGCGACGGTGAAACCGTTTTTACGTCCTGGGTAAAACAGTCTTCGTTGCACAAACCAGTCTTCGAATAACTTGGGGCGATTTTATATTTTACGTCTAAGAAAATACAGTCGGGAATGAATTGGTTCAACGTGAGATGTTTATTTTTTGGGTACTACTGCAAAATATTATTTCCAAAATTATCATTATCTTTAGGAACTAAAAATCCATATCCATACTTAATATCATAAATGGGAAAGTGTGTCTGTCTGTCTGCTACGCTTTCACGGCCCAACTACTCAACTGATTTTGATGAAATTTGGTACAGAGATAGGTTACATCCCGGGGAAGGACATAGGCTACATTTTATCCCGGAAAATTGAAGAGTTCCCGCGGGAATAAAAAAAATGTATCTGTTCAACCGATTTTCATTAAATTTGGGGGAGAGGTTGTACCCCGGGGAAGGACATAGGTTGCTTTTTATCCCGGAAAATTGAAGAGTTCCCGCGGGAATAAAAAAAACAATCCACGCGGACGAAGTCGCGGGTATCATCTAGTTAATCATAAATATAACATATAAAATACATAAAACATTTATGATCTGATGATGATTTATGATATGATGAAATAAAAAAAGGTTGTATAGATTTTTCAATGTACATACATCCATATTATAAATGCGAAAGTGTGTCTGTCGGTCTATCTGTCTGTCTGTCTGCTACGCTTTCACGGCTCATCTGTTCAACCAATTTTGATGAAATTTGGTACAGGGGTAGTTTGTATCCCGGGGAAGGACATAGGCTACTTTTTATCCCGGAAAATTAAAGAGTTCCCGCGGGAAACAAAAATCCTAATCCACGCGGATGAAGTCGCGGGAATCATCTAGTCATATATATAATAAAATTCAATATGATTGAATTTTAAAATTACAATTCAGGTCGCGCCCACGCAAGTACCGCTTCCACTCGGGCTCGCGGTCGGCGTCGCGCTCCGTGTCGAGCGCGAGCGGCTCCGCGGCGTCGCGGCGGCGGCGCTCTGCGTCGCCGCGCTCGCGCTCGCGCTCCGATGCCAGCCGCTCATACTACTCGCGCAGCCGGTCACGCTCGCGCTCCGTGTCCAGGGACAGGTGAGAGAAATTGCTGTTGCTAATGCGTTTAAGACTTTTAAAGCCCTTTTTAACGTTTAACTATCGTGAGAGATATTCATTGTAAATATATGTACCGTAAGATTGTAAAAACCGTTAGATTATAATCTAACTCGCGAAATTGTAAACTGTTTGGAAAATTTCAAAATTGTATTAATCTTTGTTACCCAGAGTGCGACGATTCAACCGGCGAGGCAACTGGCGCGGCCGCGGCGGCTTCGAGCGCGGCACGTACTACCGGCCGCGCTTCCACACGTACAACGGCGGCGGAAACCGCGGCAGGGGGCGCGGCGACTTCCGGCGGGACGACGGGCGCCGCTTCCAGCACGAGTGGCGCGACAACCGCTCCCGGGGCGGCCGGCCCTTCCGCCCCAGGCGCGGCGGTGGCGGCCGGGGACGACCGTTCAGGTGCTACTAAAATTTACACCTAAACATGTCATCGATATTCATAGAAAAGAGTTGGGCGTCCTACTTGTGGTGCATGCCCCTCATCTGTCCTTGTCCCCACCATAGTGCTGTCCCGCTATATGTAGCACGTAGGTACTAGATGGGCCCTTTCATAGAAAAAAGTTGGGCGTCCGACTTGTGGTGCATGCTCCTCACCTGTATAAGCCTGTCCTTGTCCCCGCCATAGCGCTGTCCCGCTTTTCAGACTAGATGGCGTTAATAAAATAAGTCCACATTCTTTGTTTACAGGGACCGTTTATGTAAATTGAGGTCATTGAAACATGTGGTTCATTGAACTCATCCACAAGACACACTGAAAGCGAATTTGTTGCTTAATTCTTGTCTACTTGACTCCCTGGCGCGCGTGATTGGTTCACTGTTACTACCTTCTGTAAACTTTTTTTTTAAAAAGAGCAACCACAGAGTTTCTTACTCGTTCTTCTCCGTAGGAACATCATTCCAAATGTGTTCAATTAACGATTCAAAAGAACTTGAAAAATTTATTTGAATAAAAACATTTGAATTTGAATATTCTGCCTGCAAGGTTTATCACGCGTCTTCGTTAAGTCTATAGTGCTCGCCCAGATCCTCTTAGTGTGAGTTTACATGAGCGGCCACTATCCCGATTATTTTGGTTCATATTTCATAACTCGAGAATTATGAACCTGCCTGTATCGAATTGTCGAATATGACAAATGATACGAAGCTGTACATGCCTGTACTCACATAATTTGCCATGTATATTACGCCTCCGGCTAGCAATTATTGTAGTATAAAAAATCGACATACTAATTATTGCTGGAATGATTGCAGAGGAGGATTCCGCGACTTCCGCGACCGCCGCGTCGTCGGTCGCTACTCGCGATCACGCAGCCCCGACAGAACTCGCCGTTCCCGCTCCTACAGCCCCGAGAGAAGGGAAAAAGAAAGGGACAGGTTGGTCCAGACTCCAGACAGCTAGCTACCTACCTTAGCTATAGTTAGCCAGTAGTAGATTAACGTTAACAAGAAGGACTTGTCGATTTTCTTTTTTGGAGTAGGTCTATTTGTTTCAATTTTTTTTGCCCAAATTTAAAAATCTGTATCAATTCAATTGGTGTTAAATTCTTTAAAATACAAACCGTTTTTCTTCAGGTTTGATAATATAAAATTCGATGAAACGAAAAAGCATCACTAAAAAGAGAGAATGAGATAGAACACAAGTTATACATATAGGCAACTTTTCTGAAGTTTCACTTCTGCCGTGTGTGAATTTGCACACACACACACACTTTTTTCTTTTAATTTCATTCTTTATTAAAACCTTGTTATTAGTTTTTCAATGCTCAAAATCTACAAACTCGCCTCTGGTAGAGTTTTATCGAGTTGGATTGATACGGAACTCAGTTTGCAAGACAAGTCCAGGGCATTAACTTTAATTCTCCTTTCGCACTGTACGCCAGCGATTATTACAGCTACTCTCGTTGTTCCGAACGCGACAGCCACCGCAGTGAGGGCGAGTACGAGGAGGAGCGCTACGTCGACCGTAAGGAGTACGATGGCAAATGGGCCGACGGCAACGAGCCCGAGCCGCGCCACGCTGAGGAGAAGCCTGAGGAACCCCCCAAGGAGTAACCACACCACCACCATCACTAGTTCACGTAGCTTAAGATTAGAGATATAGCCGCCTTAGCACCAAACTTATTAACATTGCAGTCAATGCAATAGGGGTTTAATAAATAATAAAGTCAAAGTAGTCGTAAGTCAGTTGTATTTGGCATGTTTTTAAAAATAATAAAAAATAAATATATTTTAGGCTTTAAACATGATAACGAAATAGATTTTGAAAACTACTCATATATTATGCAATGCTTAGTTAACACCTCACTAGCTGCACGAGGTTATAAAGCTAGGTTTTAAACAACAGTCTAGTATGCCAAAATATTGGTTGTTAAGAGGTCTTATCACTGAATTGAAACTCTTTATATCTTTTTATTGTTCTGTGAAGATAGCATAATATTAAAAAAACAATTTTTATCGTTATCATCGGTATGTTGTTGTTAGTTGTGGAAATTACCAAAACTGCGTTTTAGTGGAATAGAAACGGCCATTCAGGGGGAAAGGGATTGCATTAGTTGATAATGTTTGGAACTAGGGCTGCATTTTAATGTTAAGGGTGCTTTGTAACCACTATTATTGATTAGTTTTGTAAATATTAGCTACGAAAATATGTAACATATTTTCATTTATTACTTATCCAATAAATAATGCAATTTTGTTCACTAGTTTGTTTTTTTTGTTACTTATTATCCAATATCATCAACTGTGTTGGTAAATCAATTTAGATGATAGTCACTAATCCAAAAACCATTCCACATATATGATTATAGAATTATTAGGTACTTTCATTAAAATTCTACTTTTACACTGTGTTTTTGTGTGAATATGCAATATAAATCTTTAAAAGCAACCTTTTTTTTATTCCAATTATTCCCCCTCATCAATCATTCGGTGCATATGCACTGAATAGTAAACACAAAAATAGGTAGGGAAGATCCTAAGATTTATAGGTAAGGTGATAATTATGGTATAATCCCACAAACTTAACTGCACTGGTGACAGCATCGCTAGTATCTATGAAAAATAAAATAACAACAGACATAAAAATTAGTTTCAATTTTGACCACTGGGCCAGATGAATTGGTGGCACTATCTATGTCTGCTAAAAACTGAAGAGCCTCTACCATATGTAACCTATGTTGTGGCAGTTAGGACTTCGGGCCCTGGTTTAAATGTGTGAACTACTATTTGAATGAACGTGTATTCAGACATCCAAGAGATGTGCAGATGGTGGAACGAGGTTCTCACTGCTTAAATTCAGGACCCAATTGTGCATTGGCATCCTGTGTATGCCAAATTATATAAAAAACAAGAAGAAACAAAATACAAATCTAATAAAATTTATTTAAATACACAAAAAAGACAGCCATTCCAGGGATTTTTTAATAATTATTATTTATCTTAAGAACAATAGACAGTACAGGTCCATTACTGACTTAGAACTATATGCGCTTCTTCTTTTTCTTATGTATATTCTTATTTGGTTTGACCACATTCCAGTACCAAAGAAGTTGCAAGACCAAGGCTCCATTGGCGATTGTTGACACACAATAAGTGACTATTATGATAAAATCGCCAGTTTCTTGAATAGAAGTGAATATTCTTGCAATACTTCCTCCAAACAAAAGGAGGCACGTAACCGCTGATAGTTGGCCCGTGCTACCATTCTTATAGTTTGTTATCACTTGGATAGACTGAAACAAAAGCAGTTTATTCTTTCTCATTATAATTTATACCTAACATCTTATAGTAAAGTGCAAGGGATGTAACATGGTTAAATATTTCATAATTTTATTATGGCATATAGATCAACCTTTAAGATTAGCATCAAATAATTATTTACTTTACCTTAGCAATAACTATTATGGGAACATTAATAGCTTGCATGTTCCATAGTACATCTTTAGGTGCATAACCACTGACTAATGCGGAGACAAGCCCTACATAAGTGGCTAGGAACGCAGCAGCCCTGCCTGGTGCACCGCCATAGTGAAGAACCAGTGTGGCGATGATTGCAGTCTGTATTGCTAAAAATGTACCTTCACCCCATGCACTGAAAAATACAAATTGAGGATACTGTAAAATTAAGAAAGAACTAATAACTGAATAGCTAATGAAAACTATTTTATCTGGGTTTTCTCAATGTTGCTTCATACTTTTTGAATTTTAGCAGAGAGGTACCTACACCGAAAAATCCCCAAACATAACATCTAAATATTTTGTTGCCAAAGCAGCCTAAGCCATTATTTTTTATTATGTATTTAGTTTTTAATTGATTAAGTTATTACTCAAGAAATTGGATAAAATATAGAATCTAAAAAATGTTTTGAGTCATCAAAAATAAGCCAGAGCAAAAAGAGTTGTATATTTTACTTATGCTTTTTATGCACCTAGAATATTGAGAAATTACCTAAAAGGGAAGTTCATAATATAACTGTAGGAGAAATTGGCAGTTATTGCAAATAGCTCCAAATAGACTCCATAAATATTAATACCCTCAGCGCTTTTACTTCCAAGTATTTTCAGAATCTGTGGAACTTTTACCAGTATTGAGCCAGCGATTATACCAATACCGAGCCCTTTGCTTAACGTAGCTTTGAAACATGGTTCTGAAAATAAAATGAAACTAGCATATAATATCCTTGTAATTAATAATTAAATATGGAAAGTGAGGCTACAATAATCTAAATTGCAGTATACCATCAAGAAAATTGTATTTGATGAAATATTCATCGTAGCACTTTTCTGATAGGACGGATAGTATCAATCCTTTTAGAAATTCGGCCATTATATTGATTTATCATTAACAGCCGAAGCTTTTATGTAAGATTGTTAGCACTTTGAGTTCACTTGGATTAATTAATGCATGATTCTACGGAGAGAATACTAAATGCTTCAAAAGAACACAAGTACGGTTGAAATTACTAGAAATTAGCAAAATTGAAAACACGATTCAAAAATTAAATTTGAAAAAAGCAAAGAATTCATACAGAATTGGTCATTGCACCTAAGACCATTGACCGTTTGACATGACATTGACTAGCAGAGACAAGTTAACCAGAGTTGACTAGCGTCTAGCTGACTAAAGTGATGACGTTGTAGTAAAGGCGTGAAATTGACGTATTTTTTTATTAACTGGTTTTACGGCTCTGGGTTCCAGCCCTTCTGAGCCTGACGTTGACGGATTTATGCTTGTCTGCTTTTCGCACAGATTAAAGATCCATTTTCTAGCTTTTCGTTTAAAAACAAAACGTTTTCAGTATCACGATTCTGGTACCTAAATCATGATAACGATAGTGTCCTAGTATTAAATAGAGGTACAAGGGTATTGGGGGGCTGTCTAAATGAAACAATAAGTATCTACCTTATAATATTGCATGCCGTATATTTATCGTATTTCGATGTCATACAACATGGGTTACTATGAACTCCTTTATCCTCCCCTCTGCGACCCCCTTTACCAGGAAAAATATTGAACTGCACTTAACTTCAAGGCACTGTACTGGTAGGCAGACACTGCATTGAACTGTGTTGCAGTTCAATTTCTGTCCTACTTTAAGAGCTCATAGTAACCCCCCTGATGATAATTTATTATTAAAAAATCTTTTTAAACAACCGACTTCAAACTCCCGCGCCAACTTTACAACAACAAGCACACGCTATACAAAGTACTTATTTTATTGTTGATATTTTAAAAACCGCTCGACCGATTTCGATAAAATTTATATGGGACTACATGGGAAGTATGCCCTTTCAAATAAAAAAAGAATCATCCAAATCGGTCCACCCAGTCAAAATTTCTGAGGTAACAAACATAAAAAAAAAAAACAGTCGAATTGAGAACCTCCTCCTTTTTTTGAAGTCGGTTGAAAACCCAAAGGAAAAGGGTCATTTTAGGCCTACTCTTGTACACTCTACCATGAGGAAAATACATAGATTGTATTAAAAATATAATAATTTACAACAGTAAATTATACGAGCATAAAAATAAAAATGTATTTCAAGTTTTCAACACGTTTCCAAGATGGCAACCTTCAGCCATAGAAAAGGCAGTAGGCGCGAAATGTATCAAATGTCATTTCTGACAGTCACTGCCAAAATAACGTGTTTTTCTTTTGAAAACGTAAAAAAATATGAATCCGCCATTGTTACCCACTCATGTTTACTGTTCTATAGCTTGGAAAGATTAAATATAATTTTACCACTGAAATTACGACGAATTCGTAGATTTGACCAATAAAAACTGGTTTAGTATTTTATTTTCCTTCATTTCTCTGCTTGTACAAGACTTGGCCTACGCCCCCCATACAAATCTGAATTCCGTCTCCTTTGCAATAAATGAAATAAAATAATTAGCGTACGGTGTTGGCCACTTTGAATTAAATAAAATAATACGTGCGTGCAGCGTGGCGGTGTCAAATTCTTAGGGCTAACTTGGGCTAAAATTATCTTTCGAGTTTCTTGATACTTTAGCAGGTCTATTCTAATTCGCTAAATATTAAAAAATTGTCATGGGCATGTTCACTAACCTCCATTTAAGTTTAATACTCTGTTATAGGCATAGATAATTAATAGATTTATTATGGTCTGCTGCGTAGGAGAATCATCTCAGCGAGAAATGTTGAAAAAGTGTCCAGTGGTTGCTATAGCCTATAAATAACAGTTCAAAAACCTTCCACAGTGGCGCTGGTGTAGGCAAAGGGTATGGTATGAATTAGAGCTATAGCGAACCGTAATATGTATTCGGTACTGAGTAACGGGTGCGCCATCCAGTACCGAGTAACGAAACGTTACTCACGAATGCATTTCGTTACTCGCATGTATTTTGTTACTCGCATTTTTCGTTGCATGGGCGAATTTAAAAAACTTACGTTATAAAGAACCTATTTGTGGCTTTTTCATAGCATCTTATGAGGTATCAGAAGTAACGAGTAACGTAACGATACGATAGTAACGAGTACTAATTGTTATAGTAACGAATACATACGGGTACGCTTTTTTTTCGTTACTTTTACACCTCTAGTATGAATGTAGCAATTGTAGATGAAGTGAAATAAGCAGAGTTAAAAAAATTAATATAATTGTCGACTAAAGTAGTTATTTACTAAAAATTACAACAACTTACGTTGAACAAAATAATGATGAATGTTTTCTTTACATGTTTATTTCTCAAACCTACTCTAACATTATTTGGCGCTTCCTTTTAAATTTACCCTCATGCTAATGTGGCGCCCCCAATTTAATGCATTTCGACCAGAGACACATTTCATATCTTCTTAATCAAAGTTTCATATATACAGATGATTCTCCTTATCTCAACCCTCCATACAATGCAGTATCAGTGTTCGTGCTATGAACCACTTTGCGGTAATAGTACATTACTGCCCAGGCCGGAAATAAAGCAATTCATGGCTGAGTAATATTGCAAGGACGAGGCAAAGCCGAGGACAGAACAAGGTTCCTGGTCCGATTTCCTACTTGAATGTCAGACCTGAAAAGAAATAGAACAGTGCAAGTCGCCGAAAAATACCTACCGTATCTAGCCGTTATTCTCTGGTTCGTATTCAAGCCGCTGTTCGTAAAATAACTTCTATAGCTACAATTCGGCTATGATAATAGGCTGACCCGTACTTCCAGACCGATTCATTACATAATATTAGTATTAGATAGTAGGAAGAAAATAAGAAAAAGTAGGGTAGTCTGAGCCTTTATTAAAATTTGTAAGATACTGTTTGTCAACAAATGAAATTATTGTGCTTGCAGTAATTTTACACTAAGTAATTAAATCTAAAGAGAATATTGAATATAACTATATATTTCCAGCTGGATGGGAAAGATAAATATAAAATCTTATTAATGTAACCATTTTTATACCTATGAAATGCGATTATTAGGTATTCGACATAATGCTAAAAGAGACTAGGCGCTCATTGTTTGCTATTGTCCCAGTGACGGTTTCTTTTTTACTTTTGCGCGACTTACTTTTAGCATCTTACATGTCATAACGGCTGCAGCTCAGACGTCCAAAGTCCTAAGCATTAGGGACTGGAGGATAGCTGCTAAGCTTGTAGGCATAGTCCTTAGAATGCGATGCTGCGATCACATTATGTTCCCGTAAATCTTGGCCTTACAAACCTACTACCAAGTTCTCTGTTCTCTTCCCCAATGCACTGCACATAAGTGTAGCAGCGCCAATAGAAAGGCAAGAAAAAAAAAGCAATTCAATGTACCGACTTAGAACAGTCTCTGATCGCCATGTCGGAGGAAAAAAGGGAGGAACACATTATGAAATAAAAACCTACTATCAAATAATATGCTCATGTCGAATAGATGGCCTATAGTTCGCGCAATGACCGCACTAGCGTGAGATCGTGCCATAGTTGCGTCGCTTTATAACAAGATGGTCGCAATATTGCATTTTATTAGGACAGCGACATAAAAGATATAGTTGCAAGAGACGATAGTAGCCAATGTGTGCCAACCTTAGGCATGTATCGTAATAATGTATAGGTAGCATTACAAAATAACACCTATTACAAAACTAACTACAAAAAATATATAATTACAATTGTAATAATTACAATTAGGCCAATTATTGGCCTTATGTATTAGTTCATATAATGGAATAAGGCTTGACAAAAAACTTTTTATTTTAGCATAAAATGCTGCTGTTTGAATATGCAAAACTGGACTTTTAAAAAATCTAACCTAAGGTAGGTATGGCAATTAACGCCCAATGTGGAATAACGCCCGAATGCTAAAAATTGGAGATAATGACGCACGAGTTACGTTACACTTCACGCACACATAGAATAAACCAATAGGAACGCACGGACGCGACGCGACGCGACTCACGCCACCAAAATACTCAGTTGCGAACTTTACCTCAAGGACGCTGGCAGTACACGCTGTTATTATAAAAAATACTCAGCCAAATTCGTAAGTTTTAGTATATTTTCTATAATTTACATTTCAAATTTTGTGATTAGCGTCCATTTTAGATACTTTTATTTCATATTTCATTGATTTGTTTGTAATTATGTGTGAAAATATAAGAACTAGGTAGAAGGTACTATTCGGGTAATAACGCCCCGTAAAGTGAGGTTTGGGCGTTAATAGCCTGTATGGGCGCTATTATCCATAAGTGGGCGCGAATCGCGAATAAATATAAAACGTATTTAAATTCCCAAGGATTGTAAGACTGATTACTGATACTCTGAATAATTCTTAGGATATTAGTTGATTACTCATCTCATTCATGTTTAAGCTATACTGTTGTACCTATTTAATTTCAGGGCGTTAATTGACGCACTAGTCTGGGACGTCATTAGCCATCTACGTTTAATAGCGCCCAATAAGCATTTTATAATTATCTGTATTTTTATTAAAAATCCTTTAGATGTTGATGTTCTATAGTTTTAACACATGTTAGAAGTGAGATATTGTTGTTAAAGATGAATATGTAGAAAGTACGTGATGTGTTGGACGTGTTACAAAATTTGAATATTGTAGTATTTGTATTTCATATAATGATAATTATAATCTAAAAAAGACAATATAATATACTTTTAGGTTTTGTACGGCTCTAAGTCGAAATATTTATGTTTATTAAGATAATACGTAAATTAATATATGGCGTTACTAAAAACTGTATGTTCAATAACGCCCATGACAGGGTATTCAAAAAGTCTTTGTTTGCTTAATCATATATGACTGATAGCACTTATGTGTTATTTTTCTGTATTCTTTTTTTGTCAATAAAACTATTTTCCCAAACAGTTTTTTAATTCAATCATTTCATTAAATAATATATTAATTTGAAATTATGTGGGCGTTAATTGCCTGGGATACCTTACTTAATTATATTCTAATCAAACTTTATTGACACAATTATACATATAATTATAATTTTATTCATACAAGACATCTCCCCCCAGCAGCAGGTGTCATCCATTCGAAACTTGGCTATGTTCTTGGCGGTTCCCACTTGCAACACTAGGTGGCGATATTTGATCTACGACTGAGCCCAATGCAAGCGCAATGTATCGAAATCAGAATCGCGATTACGAAGTTTTTTCTGAAATGCACCATATAATATTGATTTGAAAGATCAATATTATATGGTGTTGGTCATATTGTATTACAATTTGACCAGCCGAATCTCCGAGCATAACACCCGTGTCAATCGTTCGGAAGAAGTTCTTCCTAATGTACGGTCAAGCACATAACCTTCTTCCATACCGATAAAAAGCTTATGTTACCTATGTGTAAAATGTCAGGTAAAAACAACTGTAACGTACGATCTATTTACAAACACGTATTATCCACTGTCGTCAGAAGGGCTTCTTACCTGACGGCGACTGTTTTTGAGAACTTACATTTTGATTATTATAAGAAACCTTAATATTCTATTCTAATTAACCTTCAACAACCTTTTAATAACAAAAATGCTACTTAACAATGTTCCTAATCTTGTCACATTTACAAGGTCTCAAATATGGGCCTAAAGTTGTAGTTGTAATAATAAACAGTCTGAATCTTATTAAATACAATTATTTTGTTCATCAATATGCATATGCATTAAGACTGGCCGCATATTATCGAATATTGTCCATCAAACTCTTAACAGTTAGTTATTGGTAGTTAGCCTAGTACAAAATGTATGAAGAGTTCCTTACGGCGCGCGTCAGGATTTCTCTGACAGAATCTGACGATGGCCTTACACTTTATTAAAAATAACCATGTACTTATCTTCCATATATGGTTGGTTCGACAGTTTAAAATACTGGTGATTACATAAAACCAGACCAACTGCAAACTACCAATTTGCAAAACTAGCGGAAAATTTTCTATGCTAAATTATTGTAATAGAAAGAATTAGGTACTTTCACAATATGTAGATTGTAATGGACAATCATCTATTACAACAATGTTCTTACAAATATTCGTATATGTTACAGGCTAAGTACGAAGGATAGGCATTATTGGGATTACCCAGGTATCAACACCATTATCAAAATCTCTTGCGCCGAGTTCAGAAACAATGGGCTGTGTCCGAATTATGCCCCTCTTCAATAGGCATGATGACTGATTTTGAAAAATGGTCAGATTATGATCGGAAGTATCTACTATTTCGAGAAAATATCTTATTTCAGCAGAAAAAATAAGGTTTGGTAGCTAAAATTGGCATTTGAAATTTAAATTTTAAAATTCACGCCAAAACGTTCGGCGGTGTCATGGCGTCGTCTGTGACGTCACTATTGTTTTTACCAATCTACTCAGTGCAGTGTGCAGTAAACAAAAGTGTGATTGTCAAAGCTCGAAAACAAACAATTGTGACGTCATTCGCTTTTTGGTGTTTTATCCAATATGGCGGATTGCTGTATTTTATAGTTTTATTTTATCAAAATAAATAGCAATCTCACTCGATATAGAAAAATAAATACGTTTTATATAATCCATGAATCCTATTTCATTGATTCTTGGTTACTGTCATCATGCCTATTCTCCTGATTGATTGTATTATCTCTCGTTCATCACGCAAACAATTCGTTCCGTGACGTTGTCAGCATCACATTATAGTGATAATTAAGTACAATATATTGTATTGACACAATTAGTCAAGAATTGACTATTCAGTCCTCTCAGTACCTTGTCCACATGAGCAGAATGACACTATAAAAAGATAATGTTATAATTTTTATATATTTGATAGGTCCGCTGAACAAGTCTTTGGGTTTACACATACTACCAATACAGTGGGGTAGTGTACACAATAATGGACCAGTGATGGCCCATGTTGTTTAGTTACAATAATAAATTTAATTTGAGATGCTGTCAATGCCAGGGCTTTTTCAACAATGCCCACTTTTCATGCTTGGTCTGGAACATATAAATAGTGTCACAACCAGAAGTCACCTGATGGTAAGTAACAATGCAATCTTTAAGCAAAGCACACATACCTCGAAGAAGTATAGATATTTATTTAGTTTTTAACATACTGGATATCTTAAACTCTATACTACAGCAGAATGCCTACATTGAGCAATAATTAATAAAATATAGTCAGTTGTTTTAAGAAATAAATGCAAATGAATATGTTTTTACTATACATGCAAATTATACTTATTGACATGATTAGGTAGTTATTATTATTATTATATACTCTTTATTTGTACCACCAAAAAATTACAAAAAACCAAAAAGAAGGAAAGAAAACAACACAAACACGATACAAAAGGCGGCCTTATCGCTTAGGTAGCGATCTCTACCAGGCAACCAGAATAGGAAAAAATGAGGAAAAAAGGATTGCAGGTGGTGACATCCTATAATATACATACATTCGAATAGCTACATTCTAATACATAAACTAATAATAAACATTAATAAAACAATATTATAAAATATATATATATAGACTAATAAATATACTATAATTCAGTTAATATACAAATAATAAAAAGTTAAAAATTATACTTAAATTTATGATGTCTTCAGTTTGAAAGATAATAGTTTTTTACAGCATTTTTGAAAATTTCTAGTGACTTTGACTGGCGAATGGTCAGAGGAAGTGCATTCCAAAGCTCAGTAGCTTGCACAGCGAACGAGTTTGTATAAAACTTCGTTTTATGAGGAGGGATTTTCAGAGTTAAAGTTCGGCACGGTCTTATGTCGGATTGCACTCCAAGAAAACTAAATTTCTCCTTGAGGTAGGAAGGAGTTTTTAAGTGAAATAGCACACAGTACAGAAGAGAAAGTACATGCAAATCCCGGCGACGGCGAATAGGGAGCCACTTGAGCTTTTGACGATATTCAGATATGTGGTCATATTTACGCAAGCCAAATATGAACCGTATGGCAAGATTTTGGAGTCGCTCAAGCTTGTTAAGTTTGTCCTCAGTCAAGTTAAGATAGCTTACGTCAGCATAATCGAGAATAGAGAGAAGGAGAGAATGTGCCAACATAACTTTAGTTGGGATTGGCAAGACAGTAGTTCCAGTTAGGAATTACAAAATATTATACAAAATATTTGAAAATACAAGATTATTGATGGCTGATAGTACAATTACAGTACAAAAACGCAACGTACGAAATGTACATAATACACACAAGTTGATGCCTGTGTCTTTGCCCACATGGTTGAAGGTTATTTGAATCCCACGGGAACTCCTTAATTATCCTTGATAAAAAGTAGCTTATGTCCATACCCCAGATACAACCTATCCCTGTACCAAATTTCATCAAAATAGGTCGAACAGAGGGGCCGTGAATGCGTAGCAGACAGACAGGCAACAGAAGGAAGTAGTCATACATTTTATATTATGTTACCTCAATTCCATTGAGTTTAGTTGCATTCCAAGTGTCACTCTAAATGAGTTGCAACTTGCAATACACTACTATACAGTAATGTGTCTAGAACTTCACTGTTCATTAATATAATGACTGTTTCGAACGAAAATATATAAATAAGACCATTACTTCATAAACAAAGTCTTCAACTGGCATCAAATTCTTGCTTGTATTGGCAATAGGCATAATGACTGATTTTGAAAAATGGTCAGATTATGTTCGGAAGTATCTACTATTTCGAAAAAATATCTTATTTCAGCAGAAAAATAAAGTTTAGTAGATAAAATTAGCATTTGAAATTTAAATTTTAAAATTCACGCCAAAACGTTCGGCGGTGTCATGGCGTCGTTGTGACGTCACTATTGTTTTTACCAATGTACTCTGTGCACTGTGCAGTAAGCAATAGTGTGATTTTCAAAGCTCGAAAACAAACAATTGTGACGTCATTAGCTTCTTGGTGTTTTATGCAATATGGCGGTTTGCTGTATTTTATAGTTTTATTTTATCAAAATAAATAGCAATCTCACTCGATATTGAAAAATAAATACGTTTTTTATAATCCATGAATCCTATTTCATTAGATAAATTCATAAATGCATTGATTCTTGGTTACTGTCATCATGCCTATTGACAATCTTTCTAGTGTGCAGTACACGGAGATTATCCTGTAGAATGTTATTTAAAAAAAAAGGTGTACAAAATAAATCAAAACAGTCCCTCTTTCAAATCTTAGTCATGACACTATCGTAATTATAGCTTTAGAATAGATACATTACTAACTTTACGCTTCCGTACAACTATAACACATCAAAGTGGTTTCAGTGAAAATGACAATTTGGGTCTTGAATTGTTTTTGCCAAGGATTTTCTTTTGTTCCTCTTTAACTCTCTTTTCTTGTTCCCGTTTCAGTTTTTGTCTCTCTTCATCCATTTTACGCTGTTCTTCTATCATTGCTAACCTTTCTTCCGCCTGGAAATGATTTTTTTAGATTAAAGTCCTGTTTAACCTGTTAACTATCTATTGCATAGAGGTAGTATAAGGTAAAGAGTACTACTATCGCACCGCACTCCTTGTGCGCGGCGTAGGCAAGTGAACTATAGCTACTAATATTCATAGACATGTAAAAAATAGGGATGGGCAATAGTGCGCTGCAAGTGCGAAGTCGATAAAATACATCTGAACGGTACGGTACCTATTGTTGGTGTTTGTTTATACCCTATCATACTAATATTGTTAATGTGAAAGGGTGTTTGTTTGTTGGTCTATTCAATCACGCTTCAATACGCAAGACGTGATTTTTTGAATGGGTATAGTTGAGGACGTGGAGAGTGATATTTATCCCGGAAAATTAAAGCGGTTCCGTGGGAATTAAAAAAAAATTATTCCACGTGGATTAAACCGATATGTTTTTTAATGATCGATCGTATACCCATACTAATATTATAAATGCGAAAGTGTGTCTTTCTGTCTGTCCGTTAGTCTGAAGCCCGCGACTTCGTTCGCGTGGATTGTTTTTTTATTCCCACGGGAACTCTTCAATTTTCCGGGATAAAAAGTAGCCTAAGTCCTTCCCCGGTATGTAACCTATCTCGATATAAAATTTAATCAAAATCGCTAAAGTAACTGCCAGACAGACACACATTCGTATTTATAATATTAGTATGGATTGATATATATCCGATGTATATCGAATGCATAAAATATGTAAGAAAAGGTGCAAACCTGTGTTTTAATGTGCTATTATAAAATAAAAGTATAAGTTTGATTCTTTGATTCTTTTACTATTAAAGTATCGAAAACAAATTCTTTGAATTTAATAAACATTCTTTCATAACATACGTTAATATTTCTCTTTAGTTTCTGTCCATAATTATGTTACAAAAAAATATGGCACTGGCCTTTTTCAATTTTGGTAACAGATACCTCTTTTGTGATCTCAGGAATCCCTGATTTTGAACGAAATCGGCCCAATAACAAAGAATTTCAATATATTTCAATATGGCGCTGGCCTTTTTTTAATTTTGGTAACAGTTCCCTCTTTTAAGATCTCAGAAAACCCCAAATATCGATTTTGAACAAAATCGGCCTAGTAACAAAAAGTTTGAATATGGCGCTGTCTTTGTACATTTCCCTCTTTTGTGATCTCAGGGAACCCCAAAATATATCGATTTTGAAGAAAATTTTCCCAACTTACAAAGAATTTCAATCTTGCGCTGACTTTTAAGATTTATGATCTCATGGAACCCTAAATCGAAATTGAATCGTAATTTGAACGAAATCGGATCAACAATAACGAATTTCAAAACCTATGGTGCTAACTTTTTTTTAAATTTTGTTATCAATTTTCTCTGTTGTGATCCCAGGGAACGCCGATATCTGTGACGGCGCCCGAGTCGAATGTATCACATCACTATTCGATTCGATGAACAATCGGCTATCGTAGCGGGGTTGCGGGGCGGTGCGGGCGGTATTATGTTACCTTGCGTCCCATGTCTGTATCACCCCCGCGACACGTATTTCTATTTTACATGAAAGTTTAAAAAATACGACTAACCGGTGAAATGTGATGTTGGAATTATGTTTATAATGATAACGAGAATCATGTTTGCATGTTTCTATGACACATTTAACCATTTTTTCCAGTTTAATAACGGAATTTCGGTCCCGAGTTCGCGATGAGCGCTCTCAGCGCTAGCGTTCCATTGACTAAAGGGCTTGCTGATGGAACGATGCTATGTTCCTACCGGTGCCTACTGTTCTTGCTTAGAAGCACGCACTCTATAGGCTATACTACCTCTGTGATCTATTGTATGTATTTGAATATCTGCCCACTTATTAGGGAATATATTCAGGCTTAAGGTCCCATAAGAGCACACATATAAACTAATATTTGAAAAAAACTATAAGACAGAAAACCTTACTTAACCAAAATTTATTTTTGTTACTAGCTGATGCCCGCGACTTTGTCCGCGTGGATTGAGGTTTTTTGGTTCCCGCGGGATCTCTTCAATTTTCCGGGATAAAAAGTAGCCTATGTGTTATTCCAGACTTTAATCTATCTCTGTGCTAAATTTCATCCAGATCAGTTCAGACGTTCTGGCGTGATTGAGTAACAAACATCCATTTGAGGTTTTTTGGTTCCCGCGGGAATTCTTTAATTTTCCGGGATAAAAAATAGCCTATGTGTTATTCCAGACTATAATCTATCCCTGTGCCAAATTTCATCCAGATCTGTTCAGCCGTTCTGGCGTGAAAGAGTAACAAACATCCATACATCCAGACATCAATGCTTACAAACGTTCGCGTTTATAATAATATATAAGTATATAATATATATTTTTGAGTATTTGTGAGTAGGAAAATGTTCACTAGTTTAAGAAACTATTCTTATAAAGCTATCGCCGTCTTTATTGTCCACAGTATAGTTTTTCAAATGTGGACCTTTTTAATCTCATAATACTGCTGACATATGGAATGTGATACTGCCAGACTATTCACAAATAGATAATCAATATTTCACAAGCATTTTCATTATCATTTCACAGATTAACATGCATAGAATATTTTAACTATCATAAAGGCAGTTAATATTGAAATATCACATTTTCACTTTAAGCCCACATCCTGAATGAAATTGATAATTATCATTGAAGATTGCAAAGGCAAACCTAGGTGTACTTGATGCATGTGATGTTTTGGTGTTTGTATTGTTTCATAATACATATAATAATAGTGTTGTTAACTTACCAGCTTGCGCTGAGCTTCCTCAATCTTTTTGTTGTTTTCCGCCATGATATCCTCCAGCTCTTTCCTTTTACGAGCTTCTTCCTCCTGTTTGACAGAAAGAACACATTAACACGACTTAACATCAGCTGTCAAAGCAGATGCAACAAATATTATATTAAAAGTTTCATTTACACATTTATCAATTAAAAAAAATTTTTATATGTAACAGGCGCTTTGCATAAGAATTATGTTTTACATCCATTTCATTTCACAAAAGATGTTTCCATCATACCTCCTACTAGCTGATAATATTCTGTTCTCATGTTTATTTTCTATAAGAAGTAAAATGATGCAATTCTTTTTGATTGATACTACTAATACAACAGATGAAACAGTGTTTTGCTTTCTACAAATCATACAATGTATTAAGTAGCTGGATGTAATTATCTGACTTTTCTGATATAACATATGTTTTTATACAAAAAATAGGTTCAAAAATACCTTCAGCTGTCACGGCCGGATCCTCATGCGGCATCTCCTTAAAACTCTTAGGGCTTCGGGCTCTTGATCAGTCTTCTGACCTGACTTATAGACTACGTGACTGCCGAGGACAGTCAAGTGAACAATTTTAAAATTCTAGCCAGTCACCTTTATGGCGTTTACAATACAACAGATTGTACGAGGAGTCTGCCTCGTTGGTGCCAAATTACATGCATGTTGTAACTGAATGCAATATGGAATATACATCATAAAGGCTGTCTCAATGAGTGAACAATTTAAACAAATCAAGAAAAATTTCTTGTAAGCACTCGAACTACACCTGACTGGACCTTTAACAGATATGATCGAAAGAATACTTTTATTAGTTTGCTTGGTTTTAAACATTGTCGGAATTAATCATAGAACATTATATGGAGTACGTGTAAGTGGGAACAAATCAGATTGTTCCCTGGGGTGAGGATGTGTCACATGTAAGAGCAATAGAAATCGCCTTGCTTTTACACATGACTGGCGGGTGGACAGCATAGTTACCTGTCTGGCCAACTCCTCCTGTCGCTGCTGTTCCCTTTGTCTCTCAAGTTCCTCCATCATTTCTTTCTCCATCTTCCGTTTAGCTTCTTCTACTCGTTTGGCTACTTCTTGCTCTATCTCATCTTTGCGCTTCTCAAGTTCTTCTTCCACCTTCTTCTTTACAAGCAGTTCTATTCTCTTAGCTGCTTCTTCTTCGACTACCTACAAAAATTACTAGCATGAACAACAAATACCATTGAGTCATTATAATGGCTCGGTAAGGTCTTATTCCAAACATTTAAATAGAATGGAAGTTTAGAGATGAATCATACCTTTTGTTCCGCCTCTCTGACGCGTCTCTGTCTTTCCATTTCTGCAAGCCGATCGACTTCATCCATTTTGCTGCGTCCTTTAGACTTTTTCCTAGTATGCCTACTGCCTTCATATGAACCATCTGTACTTGACGATGAAGTTGCAGAGTGCGATCTTTTTCTGTAAGAATTATTGTTTATTTAAACAGAGAATAAATAAACATACAAAATAATTGTAAGCTACTAGAAATACCGTGATTTAGAACTCCGCTCTCTGATCTTCTCGGCGTGTTTAGAGGTTCTACTTCGCGACGAAGACCGATCCTTAGAGCGACTCTTCTTTCTTGAATGTTTGCTACTTTTATGGTGACGCCTTGGCGTTTTACTACGCGATCTCGAACGACCCATATTACACACTACTTAACTGCTAAGATTTACTCATTGATTTTAATTAGATAAAAAACACAGTGCAATTGACTTTACAATTAATGTCGCAAGTAGCGCATTCCATTTTTTTTGGGCACACAGTCTCACAGATCTGTGGCACAGATCAAGGAACATATTATATATTTTTTTATTTATTTAACTGGCTTAACGGCTCTGGATTCTAGTCTTTCTGAGCCCATATTATATAGATTCACTTACTTCACAGATAAGTAATATAAGTTCCTTGATAGTAGAGATGTGAATTTAACACTTTATTAGCGGAATTCACAGACACTCTCTCATGCAGTAACTCCATAGCGGAATCAAAGGGCGGAATACAGAGATCAAAATGTGAAAACCATAGACTTATCACTACTCTTTGATTTTATCTAGAGTATATAGAGCTCAATTACCACTATTGGTAAGTCAATGCCACTGACTGACTGACTCATTGACAGAATTGTGTCTCCTAGAAAGAGACAGAAAACGCTACTACGATGTACGGGAGATGTGTTCGGGTGCGGAATGAGAGTAAGAAAAACTATGACATTTCGGAAAAACGATGGCGGCCGACGTGATTCTTGCAACTCTTGTTTTCCAACCGATTTCGTTACAACTCGCAAAGATTGAAGAAATCAGAAAACAATTATTAATAGGAAAAGTGGAAAAAATTGGAAAAACAAGATGGCGGCCGAGCTATAGTGCTTTATTTTGGATTTTTCGACCTCGAACCGTTGCGAAAGAGACAGAAAACGATACAATGATATTGTATGGAAGATGTGTTCGGGTGCGGGATGGGCGTAAGGAAAAATTATGGCATATCGGAAAAACAAGATGGCGGCCGATTTGCCGAAATGAACCGATCGAAGCATTGAAGATAGGGGGGGTGCTCGACCAAATGTCATTCGAAACTTTATCCAATAGACAAATGAGCTACAAAAAAATTCAAAATGGCGAATTTAAGATGGCTGCCATATTTGGTGTCTATCTCAGAAAGTATAAATGATGGAAGAGTGGTTTCTTGGCAAAATATGATCAGGACCTGAAGGTCTACTAGATGATCAGGACTACTAGACGATCAGGAAAAAAGTTCAAGATGACGGAATTTATTTTTTCATAGAAAATATATGGGCAATATTGAAGCTTTTGAAGAGACTTACAAGACTGTGTAGAACTATGCAAGATTTTGATACGGTTCCGTTTTACCCACGACGGGGCTCCCTGGGATTACAAAACAGGGAACTGTTACCAAAACTTTAAAAAATCAGCGCCATTTTGAAATTTTTTGTTAATTGACCGATTCCGTTCAAAATCGATATCTGAGGATCCCTGGGATTACTTATCAGGAAACTGTTACCAAAGTTTAAAAAAATCAGCGCCATTTTTATTTATTTTGCTATCACCATAATAAAATGAATTCAGTTTAGTACAGTAAAATCTGTACTACTTTTAAGTCTAACCACAACCCGTGAGCTGCTTAAGCAGCTCGCACACAGGGCGAAACACTAGTTTATATAGGTATTATAAAATCAGTGATGTCAAATAATTCTACCAACTTTTTGGTAGATCTACCAATTTTCACTTCAGGCTACCTATCTACCACCCTAGACCTAAAAACTACCTATTTTTTTTAATTAGTTTGACATATTATCACCACTTTGAATTAGTTTTGTATCGACGAGCGACGTTGCGATGTGTTGCGTCATGCGTGAGCCATGTGACGATGCGTCAAGCTTATATAGATAAATCACAAAAAAAAAATAACGTCAGCAAGAGTTCGCCATTCGCGCTATTTTGCGCCCATAGACATTATTATACTGTTCTGTGGCCCATTCCCGGTTGGTTTGTTGCGGAATCAATGGTGAATCTTTGCTCCTGTTTTGTATTGTTTTGTTGTTAAAACTAAATAACTACGTATTAACGGTGCTGATTGGTGTTTATTCTGTGTTGCGTGCATTTATTAAACCAGTTAAATAAAATAAAAAAATTTTATATAATGGATTCTGACAGCAGCGAAAGCGATGCACAGAGTTCTAGGCGGTATATATAGTGTATTATCTATGGTTCTAGGTTAGGTACCACAGAGGAACTCTGCCACGAAAAGCTAGAAAAAGGCACTATGACCAAAAATATTCGAAATTATGGGAGAAAGACAAGGAATTTGCAGGTTGGCTTCAAGAAAGTACAAAGGGTGAAGGATATTTTTATCCAAAAATAAACATTTTAGAACAGTTCATGCATTATTAATCTTAAAAAATCTTCTAAATTGACGTGGTAGATCTATCAATTTTGCATTTTACATTCTACCAACTTCTACCAACATTTGGCACATAATCTCTTGTGCAAAATCTACTATATTTTTTTTAATTCGGGCTGGCAACACTGTATAAAATCAAAGGTAAAATCCTCAAAGGTAAAATCAAACTCCCTACTACTATTATCTATGGAGTTCTACACTCCAGCTCCATACTATAGGTACATATTATACGATGTGAAAAAAAACCATTGATTTTTGTCAAACTACAGTGTGGTCCGATCTCTCTTTCTAATCAGTAATCTGCACAGGTAATCTGGTTGTCAAAGTAGGTAGCGTTAAAAACGTAGGTAGGTATCCATTATTTCTCTACAGTTCGCTCACATCATCGCTATTATTTAAGTACATATAAGCAGTATTTATGTAGATACTAGGTTTTATAAAAAAAGTGTGTGTGTAGTTACCTATGTACGCACGCAAGAAGTTATACTTTGTGATAGTAAACATTAGTTATCTTAATAGTTATAGTATCAGTTCTGGGAAAGGACATACTTAGGCTACTTTTTATCCCGGAAAATTGAGTTCCCGCGGGAATCAAAAACCTTAATTGACGCGGACTACGTCGCGGGCATCATCTAGTTATAACCTATAAATGCGAAAGTGCATCTTTCTGATTGTTATCTTTTCACGGTATTTATTTTTATTTTGTTGGTAAGCCTTTTTCTGCAAGACTTAAGTTGACCAACTAACCTCAGGGTGTCGGTGTGCGCGCGCATCGTAAAAAGTCACTCTGGTAAATTTTCCCTAACGCGCCAAAAGAAGCATAACTTCAAATATATTCTACCGACTTGGAGTTCCGGTCTCCGGAACCTCACCTGTCGTCCCCGCATGGTCTCCACCATGACGCTGTCACGTTTGCTCGTCATTACCGAAATCACCAAATAAAGTACGGGACGAAGTCGCGGACATCAGCTAGATATAAATGTAAAATGGTTTGAAGGCCCTACGTGATAATGGTAACTATGCACAAATAAAAATATTGGTGTGAGTGCAAATGATTTATATTTTGGAACGGTACTCTTTTTCTTTTGCATTAATAAAGGAGACAATTTTGGCGGTTGCATTTAATATATCTTGTGTAAAGTATTGCAGCTCATCTTGATTTTGCGATGGTGTTTCGTTTCTATCATTAGCTGCATTTGATTTTTTGTGAACTATATGTTCGATTGCATTGCATTCTATTACACTGCCTTTACCATTCGGTCCGTCATCTAGTTTACTAAAGTTAAACGTCTTAATGAGATCATCTAAGGCTGCCGGATGATTAACTGATCTCATTAAAAGAGTTTGAAGATCAGTGACGCTGCGAACATTCTGTATTGGATTTAAAGACTTCTGCGAAGATGGACTCGAATGAAAATTAAGATTAGCATCATTTTCAACACTGAAACTACTTTCAGATGTAATTCTGTCCATCAGCTCGTCTAGTTGCTCGTTAATAACACTAGCCGCGACACCCATTTCATATTCGAATACAGTTTTATGCGTGCAAGTGTCTTTTTCCTTTTTGTCTGGAAAGTTAAAATCTTCCTCCGGTTGTTTCATTATGATATCTGTGTTATAAGCCTGTTTCAGTAAATTAAGAACTTCTTTTACATCATTTTGTTTGCCAATTTTGGGATCTTCATACGTTTCTTGTACTTCAACGTTTCCTTTGTAGAAATATTCCATTGGCAATGAATATCCGCGCACAGATAATTCGACAGCATTACTATAGCGCGGTAATGTTACGGGCTGTCGATAGATACGTTCGAATCTTCCGGTAGAAGATTTTGGATTGTTTGAATAATCGATGACAACTACAACAAAAAAAATATCAAAACAAGTGTGCATCAAAATCATTATAAACGATAGCAAACGAGTGCTCGATGATATAGTGACCCTTTTCAACTTGACTGAATTCTAATAAAAACTAGATGAAACTATTTTAACAGTTTCTTAATGACCTATTTCAGAGCAATAACACCTAATTATATGAATTTCATCAAATTAATACCTATGATTTTACCTTTTATGATATCTGATACTACAGCTGGACATATTTTAGCAGTAACGTGTGTGGTATGGTTTAAATCGGGACACGAGTTGATTTCTATAAGCCATGGTTTGTACTCTTTATCGAGTATAAAATCGCACCCATACAATTCAAATCGATTCTTGCTCACAGACAAAGAGTCCTGGCAACTCAGCATTATACTAACTATTGACTTTTTCATTCCTGGATAAATGATTGTGTCCCACACATCATCTTTGCCAATTTTATTCAGATAACTTTTGTATTTCTCCAAGTCCCACATATTGTTGTTTGGCAAGTCGGCATGTCTGCCTGAACAGTTCCCATATTTTCTCTGAACAGCATTGTTCGTAAGATGAATCGATTCATGGTAATCCTTTAAATTATACTTTTGTGAGCTGAACTTTAAATAACAATCTTTGTACATCCAAATTGTTAGAGGATATGTGCTTGTTACAAGGTAGTATTGTCTAATGTCAAATTTTGTGTCATAGATGAGCAGCGGTTCCTCTATAAAAAGATAATAATGATCAAATTATTTTCCCTTAGTTACTAATTTATATTGTTGACTTACCAATATATTTTTGTATTACATATTTTGCATTTGCTTTATTCAATAAGTCCAGGATCACTCCCAACTTTGAAGCCATGCGAATACCTCGCCCTCTGGAGCAGCAGCCAGGTTTTATTATCCAAATGTTGTGACAACCTTCGCAGCTTAACTGAGGCCTATACTTGTGGATTTCTTTAAGCAAAAATTTCGAGTAAGTCAAATATATAGGAAGTTTGTTTACTTTGTCAGGCAGGAAAACTTCATCTTTTGCTATAATGCAATAATATTTCTTCAAAAAAGAATCCCACTGTCGATTGCTGATAGACTGTATTGGTTGATCAATATCTCTATTTTGCTTACTCAATAGATATTCTTTACAACGGTTTATTGCAAATACCATGACATTCATTGAAATTTTTCCAGACGCGATAAAAATAGGCCTATCGTTTGCGACCATTGACAATACCCATTTCAATAAGCTTGTACATGCAGTTATTTTATAATCTTTTACAAAACCTTCAATATCACCATAGTCCGATGTATTATAAGACCGAGGACTGTTAACTTCAGCTTCGTCTTCTATATGGAACCAATAGTTTCTTTTTATAGAAGAACACAGCCCTTGTTTCGAAGTCCACGTAGCGTCAATTTCTAGTTTGTTAATTATTACATTACAATCTTTTTTCATATCAATAGTAGTATCTCGACGTTCGTCTCTTGTGCGCCAAACAAAATTAGGATTATATTTTTCAACAAGATTGGATAAAAAGAGTCTCTCAATTTCATTTTGTATTTTAGTTTTACTAGGGAACGTGTCTGTTCGTATTTTTGATAGGTTCATTCGGTTCGCCGGCATTTTTTCGACCCAACCCCGCTCTAATAATGCCTTTCTTACTGCACTACAGCTGCCGTATACTGTAAAAATCTTATTGTCTCTAATAGCTTTTGAAGCTAATATTTTTAAGTCTGCGTATCTGTTCGATTTATTTTGACAACTGCTTATAACATATGATTTTTCCTTACTAGACAAACCACTAGAATAGTTAATGCTTTCTTTTGCTATTTTTGTGTTATTGCATGCTTGTCGTGCCGAATAATTTAATTTTTGAAAAGGAGAGAAAATCCTCTTCACTCCACCTTTATCAAACTTTTTATTCTGTAAAAGTGTAATTATATCTTATAGTATATATTTCGTCATCATTCATCAGCTAATTATATAATCTGCTAAAAATATGATTTAATAATTAGAGACCTTTAATTGAAATGATTTGATAGCAACACCAGTTCCAGCAGTTCCACAAATTTCTTCATTATCAAATTGATTTATAAGTCTTCTTGGACAAGATTTTGATGCATTGATTCTCTAAAAATAAATACCTAATATGTTAAAATATATTTTTAAAGATCAGCAAAATACCGTTTTGTTATACGACGAACATACAGTTTAATAGGAAACATTGAGTTCACCAAAATATATATAGGTAGATATAAAGTTCACCCTAAGACTTAAGTGAACAAATTGGATCCTAACTGTACGTTCGTCGTTTATTATGCTCTTTTAGCTTACCTTTTTACGCTTCAAAAGTTTTTTCTTTCTTGATGGCATAGCTTTCAGTTCCTATTATTTCATTATTTCTATGATCATCTCATAGTACCTAAGTAAATTCTTAACAGTGCTTTCTTATAACGTGCGGTTTGTCCACTGAAGATCGTACTCTCAGTGTGATTACTACTATGGGAAAACTACTAGGGATTTTTAATTTTTCATCACTTAGTTTTGTTTATTATCCTGAAATAATATATTTTAAATGAGATGCTCAAAATATTGATTAAGGAGAGATATCGGTTTCAGAATTAAACTGATCGCCACAACCGATGATGTTATATATAAAATAATATCATTGGCCACAACCATCGATGGCCGCAACTACGTATCGATAATATAATATATAAATAACAGCCTCGAGTATATTATATACGTTCAATGGATTATATACACGAATAAACACATTACCTTTCTAACTGATTTGATCATTTTTATTCAATTTATTTATTTTATATAAAATTATTACTCCATTGTGCTTTACAAGAACTTTGAAAGATTGTCAAGTATTTTGACGTGGTGTCAGATTAATACTCGTTTGAATTAAATTGAAACAAGTAGGCGTTTTCAAATAAAACTTTTTGGAAATTGAGGATAATCAGGATCGGGATGAGGATTTTCTTGTAAAAGTATCTGAAAATAATAATTCGGATAAGAACAAGGTCTATAAAATAAAACATTTTATTATTAATTATATAGAATTTGGAGGCGCCAACATTAAGATTAAATATAAATTTAATAACATTATTGAATAAGTAGGTAAGCTTAATAAGTCTTAATAATTTTTTTAACAAAAATAGCTTTGAACACTTTAAATAAGAACAATAGTTCAATTCTAATTAACATCTCTAGCTGACGTAAGTATATATATACTTAATTAATTTTTAGTTTTGCCTTTTATATATAAATTTTGAGATTCATCATTCATAGGTGTAATTAAAACACGGTACGGCGTAAAAATTGAAGTACAACTGTTCGAAAAACTAATTGATTTCTTAACTTTATTTTCGTCGTGAAGCTTGCATATACTTTTGCCGATAGCACTTAATTTTTTAATAGTATTTGCATTGTCAACAAAACTACGAGAGCTTAACGGTTCCAGCAGCGGCTTATGATTGGAGTTGACAATACCAGATTTAGTTTGCCGTACGTTTGTACCTACTAGCTCGTTTCTGGCTGACATTTTATTATGAACGGATATTGTGGACCGGAGGATACTGGCAGTTTCTCGTTCCCATTCAAGGGGATCAATGTAGCATCGTTTATTACCTACTGACCTATCAATTTTCGGTCTGATTTTTTCCGCTACACTTGCTGACTCTGTTCGGTATTTGCTCACATGATTGTGGGACTGGTTATCTTCCGGACGACAACAGGAGTGTGGCACGATTCGACGCTTAGACTCTACGTTTCTTTCGCGCCTTCCTCGAAGAGTCCTATAAGAGAGCGCAGACGTTTTACGCTTTTTGTTACTACTTTTCAGGGACTGACCCGATTTTACGACTGCAACAGCCTGGCGTACCGTAAGCGATTCCTTGGGACCTACAACTAGATTGTCTTTGTTCATCGGCAATGAATCGTATGGATTCAACCAAGTCAGAAAGTCTGTGATGATTGGTCCACTATATTCTGCGGGGACTGGATGGTCAGCATCAATAACAGCATCGCCGGATGGAACTGGAGGTCCTATTGGGGTAACGCTCCGTGGCTCATGTTTTCGTTCTTTAGACTTTTTGATAAGTCGTTTTCCATTAATACATAATGATAACCCAAGATATGCGGGAGCTTTTGGAATAACTTGTCTGTAGGCTAATTCAAAAAAACCTGTGTCAGCTTCAGGATTTAGTCGTCTATCCAGAACAACTGAAAAGAAAAACATATGCAAATTAATTAACACCTATTTTATTTTCAATCTAGATGATGCCCGCGCCCGAGAGCTCCGGAATTTTCCGGGATACATGCCTATATCATTCTCCGGGACGCAACCAATCCTTGTGCCAATTTTTGTCAAAATCTGTTGAAAAGATGGGCCTTTAAAGCGTAGCAGACAGACAGAAAGATCGACACACTTGCCCATTTCTTATATTATTAGTGTAAAGTATATAGTATATGGATACATAAATAGTGTCAAAATTACCTTTTATTACGTCTTCCAAGCACTGTGGGCATAACCTTGCTGTAACTGAGGTGGTTGGTGCCAAGTCAGGGCTGGAGTTAATCTCGATGAGCCACGGGGTAAAATCATCCGTCAGCATGAAATCCGCCCCGTACAATTCGAAACTGTTTTGTCTTTTATCCATAGTCTCCTGACATGCTAACATGGCTCCGACTAGGCATTGCTTGATTCCAGGGTATATTTTGGTGTCCCACATTTCATACTTCCCTATCTGTCTTGATAAATAAAACGCATAAATTAATTTAATTTATTTCGAAGAATTAAATCATGTTTTTCTTTTCATATTTACCTAAGGTATGCTTTGAATGTGTGGCAGTCCCACATATTTTCATCTGGCAGTGCTTTGTCTCGATCGCCGTTATTTTTGTATTTGGTTTGGACCGCGTTATTCGTAAGATGCACAGATTCGTGGTAGTTAGACAAGCTGAATATTTGAGAGCTGAAGCGCAAATAGCTGTCTCTAAAAAGGGAATTATTTTGTGATTATAGAATTCCAATACTTCTTTAATAAAATATCTGTGTCTTATTTGGATCTTACTTGTACACCCATATAGTAAGAGGTTGTGAATTGGTAATTAGGAACCACTGTCGTATATCAAACTTTGTGTCGTAAATAACTAGCGGGTTTTCTGTAAGAAGAAAAATCGTTCAATATTACCAATAAACCTCGTGAGTAATACGTATAATATTTTGTTACTTAAAAGTATTTTACCAATATATTTTTGTACAACGTATCTGGTTTTTTGTGCCGGGACGTTAATGAGGCCTATAATATCTTTTATATTATTCATAAGTTGTATGCCTCTCCCTCGGCACTTGTTTCCGGGTTTCACGATCCAAATATTGAAAACACCATCGATGTCAATCTGGGGCCAGAACTTTGTCATAGTCGTTAAAGTTTTAGCGGCCTTTCGTTCCAAATTTCTGAGAATCATAAAATTGAGATTTGGAAACTTTACAAAAAACAACACCAGTAGCCTGACGCGTCAACTTTGCCTATCTTTGTTATACTCGCCCAACTTCAACATAGTGTGTACAAATCAAAATTATTTGAGTTGAGTAGTTGGGACTTTAAGTATGAAGTCGTTGCTTGACACCTACAATATGAATTCACCATTAAAAAATCCTAAATCGCTATTTTTAAGGAGTTCTGTACCCTGCAGCATCAGGGTTGAGGAGGTGGGACTCAGAGTTGAATCGTATACACGAGGCTTGATACCTACTATATGAATTCACCATCAAAACTTTCTGACTCCCTAGTTTTGAGTCGTAGGTATACCTACAGCGCGCGAACTTCCTATAACCATTGAAAAAAAAAATTTCAAATCTATTTGTAAACCACGGATATATATGCTTTAACATACACCAAAAAAAATAACATACGCGCCGAATTGAGAACCTCCTCCTTTTTTGGAAGTCGGTTAAAAATGAAAATAACTCAGTTGGCATTTTCTAAATGACGCATTCGATGCGCGTGATCTAATCACCACTGAGGTAATCACAATCCTTAACAATAAATAATTGACACGTTCAGAACAATGCCAAATGAGATTCGCTATTTAAAATGCTGATTACATGTTAACCTTATATTGGTGCATTTGTCTTCCAGAAATTTAGCGCTCTCATGCACCAAGAGATAATGATGCGTTAAAAATTGGTCCCATTCGTGTTCCCATATATGAACTGATTGATCTTCGGTGTCGTCAATGTCTTTATGTGTAAAGAACGCAATATATTCGTTTAATCTACTCATGGCGAATTCAATAGCTGAAAACGGTACTTTTCCATGTGTATTCACGAGATCTGTTTCCGATTTTTCTTTTACCGTATTGGATAACCATTTAAGAACACTTATACAAGCAGTAATTCTAAAATCGTCGATGAATTCTTCAAGGCTGTCGGAATTATAAATGTTGTAGCATCTCGGGAATTTCGTTAACGCTACCCCGGGTTCTGTATGCCAATGCATTTGAATCAGGGATGTAGTTAAGCCCTCCTTTGTGGTAAAAACGGATCTGCAAAACCTAATAGACAAATTAATTATAAGTCAATACGTATGTAGAATTTTGATCATCAAGCTTAAACAAAATTTCACTATGTAAGAGGTGATTATACCTGCTTATTAGAACTTCTTTATTACTAAGCAGCCAATCATATTTATCTCTTTTAGTCGTCCAGAGAAAATCTACAGAATGATGTTCCATGAACTTGAAGAGAATCATTCTTTCAACTTTTGATAGCTCCTTTCCTGTAACTCTTTTTGGGTCTACAGTCGCAGGAGGATGCCGGACCTAAAATGTATTAATATAATTATGTTACTATGAATGGTTAATTATTATTATCACTAAAAGCAGACATACTTGAACTACCATGTTAAATCATACTTATAATATTATAAATGCGAAAGTGTGTTTGTTTGTTGGTTTGTCCTTCAATCACGCTGCAACGGAGCAACGGATCGACGTGATTTTTTGCATGGGTATAGTTGAGGACCTGGAGAGTGACATAGGCTACTTTTTATCCCGAAAAATTAAGGAGTTCCCGCAGGAATGACAAAAAACTTAAACCACGCGGACGAAGTCGCGGGCAAAAATATCGTGTTAAAGGCTATAGGTACATACTCATTTGTTTGCATATGCTTCATAGCATATAGTACGCAATGTTTACACAAAATCATTTTTACGTAAACGTCGCAAATATAGGTACCTACGTAATAAGCTTAGTAAATCTAAATACAGAACTGAATTGCCACATGTTCATGTCTAACGAGTATAATATATATTCAGTACCGGAAGCACCTTCAATCAATATGTCACGTGTACCTTATGTGACTCATATTTTTCGATCCAACCTCTTTCCAACAATGCCCGACGCACGGCAGGAAACCCTCCGCCTTTTATCATGAAAACTTTTCGTTCCCTCATCGCTGTGTCAGCGATTTTTTTTAGTTCATTCCATCTCTCGTTACTAACCCAACTCTTGTACTGCCTTAACTGTTCGATTGAAGATGTATCGGCTAAAATTAAAAAAATGTTAGGAAAGTTCAAACCCTTTTAGCTTAACTGCTTGTAGGCTGTGCATCGATGTGTAAGGTGTGATTTTAAATGTACCTAATGTAATTTTTAATGTAATAGCTAGCCATCAATCATTGATGTCAAAAACAAATACCTACCACGCGGACGAAGATGATCAAATTCACCCGCGTATTCGTATTTATTCCCGGGGCTTAGGTATTTTTTTGTCTCTAGGTCCTGGGATCAAACCCAAACAATCTCAAATACCATCAAGATTGGTAAGGCCGTTAAGGCATGAAAATGTAACAGACAGAGAGACTTTCTCTAGAGCTTTATCATAATTGGAATGTGCTGCTACGGCAGGTACAGAATTACAGATATTATGTAATAATGTAACATAACGGTGTCAGAAGACTTGAGTGTTACTTGAGTACTTACAGAAACAGAAAGATACAGTGGAAAATAATAAGATTCTAGGAAACGCACCTGTTCCATGTTCTGATTTGGAAAAGGAAACTGCGCTAGAGGGCCTCAGCTCTTTCTTAGCCAAGCTTTCCTTAAGAAGCTTGGAGTCTGAAGCGCTCTCTTCCAGTTCCATTGTTATAGCCATCGACAATAATTTTGGAAATGTTTCAATCGGCTGCAAGCACACGTATGCAATTCTGCAACCAACATTTTTAGTGTATTTTTGCGAAAACGTGTATTCCTGTCACGGTTTCACCACGAACTAGTGACTAAATACATCAGGGTAGTGCAATAACCTACTTTAACTTAACCTACATCGAGTTCCTGAATATCGTTGAGGCGGCGCGCATCACCTCCTGGCACTGATTCAGTGACGTCACAGCGTAAGCCGTCCTTCAAAGCCTACAGAATGGATGCGGAAATTATAAACTGAAATTATTCTTACCCACTTGGAGGCCGTACTAGAACGGTAATTTGTAAATCAGGCCAATGCTATCTGCACTACAATTTTCATTATTAAATTATATTTAAACAATAACGGAGATATTAATAGTAATATCAATGAATATAATCTGTTACTGTAAATTTATGTTTACTGGCATTATAAAATCCATGATAAAATGAGTTCCAAACAACGCGGTTCCAAATCAGTTAGGTTTGATAGTTGACATATCTAGTTGTCAACAAATCATGAATGACAAATTTTCAAAAAGTAGAATTTATGAATATAATTACCTATAATGTAATAAAGAAGCATACGGCCGGTTTCTGAATTGAGAATAATTTCATGTTGAGTCTGTCTCAAAGACTATCTACTTTAGAACTAATTAAGCATTTTTTTGTTTCTGAATTGATATTGGCCCGGTTTCTGAATTAAGCATTCAAGCAAAAACAGCAAGCTCCAACTCTCAAACCTTACACAATATCAATTCAGAAACAAAAATTTGTTTAATTAGTCCTTAAGTAGTCTTGCAGACAGACTCAACATGAAATTCTCAATTCAGAAACCGGCAGATAATCATACAAATATGAATTGCTGTTAGTTATTCTCGCTAAAACTCAGAATCGGTTTGACCGATTTGGATGGAATTTTATGTATGTTTTTGAGTGAGTCTGGCCTGGCTTCGGCTGTGGCTTTAGTTATCTCCCTAATCGGCACAGACGTACCGCTAAGCGATTTAGCGTTCCGGTACGACATTGTGTAGAAACCGATTAGGAATTAGGTATGGGTTTAATGTAACTGCCATGCCCCTATTACAGGTTAGCCCAGTACCATCTTAGACTGCATCATAAGATGCAGGAGGAGGGGAGCCGAGGACATCCGCTCCACCTCCCGATCCCCTATCACACGCTGGGGCACCCCTCTACTCGCGCCATAAAGTGCCGCGGCTTCGCGGATGCGCAGGTCGAGAGGGAGTATCCCAAGCGAGCAACAGTGCTGCGTTCAGGGAGGTAGTGCGGTATGCCCTGCACAGCTTCTGCGCAAAGCCTCGCTGGACCACGTTTAGCTGCTTGCGAATGCCAAGCTTATCCACGGCTGGCGCCCAAACGGCAGCCACATACAGCATCACGGGCTCAACCACCGCTCTGTAATGACTTCGGGGTGGAGGCCCCAGCTCGCCTTTGCGGCTCTCGAAAGCTGGGAATATAAGGCAATTGCTTTTTTACAGACAGTCGCGACGTGCGTGATGAAGGTGAGGCGATGGTCTAGGACGACTCCCAGTAGCCTGAGCTCTCTGACCATGCCAATGTCGACCCCTTCCATGTGGAGAAGTGGGGTGCTTCAGTTTGTGTGTGATGAGCATCGCATTTGTCTTTTGCGGCGCGAACCTCAGCTTGTTAAGAACTCCCCACTTCCTCACATGTTCGAGGGCGGCATTGGCACGGAGTTCGATCTCATGAGCCGTCTCACCCTCAAAGACCAGTACCACATTGTCAGCGAATGCCTGCACATAGTGATTTCCAGCCTCCAACTCCCGAAGCAGCGGATCCATTCCGCTATCTATTCATTACATTACATTACACATACATTCCGGTCTATCGGCGGGCCGATTCCACAGAATCGGCCCGCCGATAGACCCCTGCACGCAACCCTTCCCGGTTTCCCTCACGTGCTTTTCCTCACAGTAACGTGTTCTCACGTGGCTGCCACTCAGTTAGCTGCCCAGGAGCCTCCTGATGTTAACGGGCACTCGTTCCCCCGCCAGTCTGACCTTTATTTGTGGCCACCACGCGTTATCGAAAGCGCCCTCTATATCCAGGGACACCAGTGTCAACAGTTTTTTATTTGCTAAACCCTCGTATGTGTTTAACCAGTGTATAGAGGGCGTCTTCGGTGCTTTGCTAGGGCATGAAGCCAAACTGGCGGGTACAGAGTCTTGGCGCTATATGGTGTTTAAGCCTGGCGACAAGCATCTTCTCCAGCATCTTCCCAAGCACCGGGAGGAGACCTATCGGTCGATACGACCGTGGGGTCGTATAGGTGGTCTTCCCCGGCTTCCGAAGGAAGACCACCGTTGCCTCCTTCCAGGGCGCGGGAAAATGTCGGAGTTTGAGGCACTTGTTGAAAAGAGCCAGTGTGAGATTGGAGTCAAACATAGAGGTGCAAACATATATCGGCGGTAAAGCCATCCGCGCCTGGAGCCTTCTTCGGATTGAAGGATCGACTAGCCAACTTTAGCTCCATAGGAGTAAAGGGCGGGTAGTGTAAATAGGTAACTAGTAGTGCTCTTTGGTTTTGTCCGTTCTTATGCTAATTACTGATATGCACTTAATTATTTATGTTAATTATTTTTATGCACTTAATTATATGTACACTTATATATTATTATCACATATTATTACCCTTCACCGATGCCCTTCACCATAGAAATATGCTTATTTAAAAACGAACATAGTTGTCTGTTACTATGTGATCTTCCCAATCGTTGCATTAAGTATCTAAATGTTTTTTCCAGAACTCTTCCCAAACGAATGCGCTTATGAAGAAAATATACCCTTTAATTGTATTTCTGTTCTTGTCGTTATTGCCTCTGATGCTTCGGGTACCGCAAGACGTGAATGGCGAATAAACTATAAAGGTCATGCGCGAGGCGCGTTGAAGCTATCCGCGCGTGCGCAGTTCGAATAATATGCGACGACGCACTAATTTTTCCGCGCCTGCCCGAATATATCAATTCGGCGCGCTGGCTTTGTGGCTAGTTCTATGCCTAACTTAACAAATTTTAAACTATAATTAATAACAATTATGATGTGTAACGCTTCGTTACACTCTGTAACAGTAATGTGTAAGTAGTGTAGTGTCGCTGTGACACAGCGTGGTAGGTATGTAGATACATGTTCGAGGCGGCTCTTGCAAACTGTGGTAGAAGACCTTACCTTCGCAGTTTCCGAGACCGCAATTGCGGTTTGCCCGAACCCACGGCTCTTGGATTAGGGCTATGGTCTCGGCCTCAGCCTCCAGCTGCTTTTTAAGGGTGGCCGTTGCTAGGTATTTGTGCTGGAGGTTGCAGGTTTGCACAATTTTAATGTGCTCGTATGTTATTGTAAAGAAAAGTCAGTTGTCCGTTGGTTATTGTTGTTCCTTTTCGGCCATAGGGGCCCATGTTTTCATCAGCTCTTGAAGAGCTGCCGTGTCCGTCGTGTCTGTCCCCTCCTGCCACTCTGTCTTATTCGATGGAGGTGACGAGGATTCAGTCAGCACCGCGTCATTGTGCTGACTGTCCAAAATTGTTGACTATACACTATTTTAGGTAGTTATTTTATGGGCGTGCCCCAGCTGACCATAGAGTAAAGTTGCATCGGTGCATCGAACCTTTGATTAAATATAGAGAGTAGAAGATAAAAGTGAAAAAGTTGAAAAAGTTGAATAAGTGTCCAGTGGTTGCTATAAATATCCGTTCAAAAACCTTACACAGTGGCGCTGGTGTAGCAAAGGGTATGGTATGAAAGCAGCAATTATTGTAGATTGACGTGAAGTAGGTATGCAGAGTTAAAAAATTTAACATTGTTGTCGACTAAAATCGTTATTATCGAAAATTTCAAAAAATTACGTTGTACAAAATAATGATGCATGTTTTCTTTCCTTGTTTATTTATCAATCCTTTGATTAGGTATATACAGAAGGATGTGCCCTAACATATTTAAATTGAAGCTTCCTATAACCTTAAAATGGCGCATGGGCGGAGCTTAATGCGGGCATTAGGGCTGAAATTATCGATACCTTTGAATATGTCGATACTTAAGTATATACTCGATATAAAATGAACAAAATATAATTAATAAATAATTAAATATAATTTTTGAAATACACTAGTATTCGTATTTTATAATGAACAAGCTGATGCCCGCGACCCCGTCCGCGTGAATTGAGGTTTTTTGTAAGAAAAAATTTTGTATGAAAAAAATTTTTTTTACTCATCGTTTCGTATAGAAGACAAAAATTCATTCGGAGGAAAAATACGGAGAGAGCTGATGATTGAGGATTTCGAAGACGGATGAAGAGCACAGCCAGGGTATTCAAGATAGGTGGGGTGTGCTCGACCAAATGTAACTCGAAACTTCATCCAATTGACAGTGTGCTGAAAAAAAATTCAAAATGGCGGATTTAAGATGGCCGCCATACAAATTTCGTCGGTGTCTATCTCGGAGAGTATAAAAGATGGAAGAGTGGTTTCGTGGCAAAAGATGATCAGGACATGAAGGTCTACTTGATGAACAGGAAAAAATTCAAGATGGCGGAATTTATTTTTCCATAGAAAATGTATGGCGAATATTGAAGAGGCTTACAAGTGTAGAACTATGCAAGACTTTGATGCGGTTTTTTTACAAGATTTGTTCTGTATGGAAGAATTGTCGGTTTGCTGTTAGGAAAGCCAAGATGGCGAAGTTCAATGGCACCCAAAGGTACCCGATCGTCAGTGGTATGATATCGATATTAATCAACTAAGGAAGGTTTCTTTGTGTTTTTACTTCAACAGTCTCTTACACTGTATGCATGTCTGGAAAGTTTATTTACATTAAAAGGCCCTTTTAGATATTTAAGGGGTCTCTGTTTTATGTTTTCTTATGAGAATTTTTTTACGTCTGTCGGATGCGTGGCACTCTGGCGCTTCCACTGTGCTCGCTAGCATAGCAATGTGTTGTTTACTTCAGAACACGTAGGCAGTAAACACTAGGATAGAAGGAGAGCAAGTAAGTAGACAGTGGGCCGCGCGGTCTACGCGGGCGGGTGCGGTTCCATTTCAAAATTTGTTTTTAAAGAAGAACTCTCCATAATTTTTCGGAGAAAAAATATATGGAGGTGTTTATTTCAGAAAGTACCTATACTAAATGGAAGAGTGGAGTGAAAGTACCTATACTAAATCGTTAAGGGATCAACGCACAGCCTAAGCCGCTGGGGTTAGCAACTTGAAATTTTGACAGTAGGTTCCTTTTGTGACGTAGGCGCTCAATAAGGAAAGATTTTTCAAAATTACACTCCTACGGGGGTGAAATAGGGGGTGAAATTTTGTATGAAACTCCGGGTTGGCACTGAGAATTTCTTAATTGAAAAACCCAATACCTAACTTTTATGCCCGACCGGGAATCGAACCCAGGACCTCATGATCCGCAGTCGACTATGCTAACCACTAGACCAACGAGGCAGTCAAAAATAGTAATTAGTTAAAATGATACATAATAACTGCAATGAAGGGACCAAAAACCACTTGAATAGACACTGTAATTTTCGAATACGAGACACCATCCCGGAGATCGGGTGTCTTAATCACAAGATTATCATCGCTACAGCCTAAAATGAGTTTGGCAATATTACAAGTAGAAGCTGACTGTTCAATTTCATCTCTCTATCCCTCTGAGTGAGAAACAGTAAGAGTGATATGAAATTTTAATTTTATCGATACTCAATTTATTTGTAAACAATACAATCCCCACACTATATAAACACTCAAACAAAAACTAATGAAATAATCCAAATTTTCAGGGATAGCGCAAAAATTGACGTGTTTTGGATTCAGTAAAGAAGAAACTAAGCTATAATTAGTTGAAATAACTTAAAATCGCCACAAAAAGAAAAATAAAAACAACTATGTTACTCACTTACGAAATGAAATTCCTGGGCATTTTACAATACTATTATTACGACACCCCACAACTGAGCACTTCACCATTGTTGATTACACAAAACTAAGCAAAAACACATAAAAATATTATGAAAATATTCACAAAACTGGTTATTAGCCAAAACCAAAACACCGGAAGCAATACAGACGCCATATAAAGGTTATACATAAAAATTGGCTTCAATAGCAAAATTTGATGACGTCATATGACAATTGCCTGACACGTTCACGCAATAACATAATACACCTGTCTCATTCTAAAAAACGTAGCTTTCAATAAGTAAGACTAGTCAAAACATAGTAGTACATGTTTTATTAACAAAATGCATCGTATATAACTGTAATTGAGTAAAATGTAACACATCCATCTCTATATACCTAATCAAAGTCTCAATCCTACTCTAACTACAAGCATCGAACGTGCTAGGCTATATCGAACGTGCTCGATGCTATATTTACTCTATGGCTCGATGTAACCCAACTTCAGTTCATTGCGTCTGTTATGTTGTCATGACTAGCGTCAATTTGACAGCTAATTCCGTTTTCAATATTGCATATACTGTTTGGTGACATGAAAGCAAGATGGCGAGTTCATCTCCGGTTGATCGTTCGTTCCGTGTTACTTCAACACACATTTGATGACATTTTCACTCGTTTTGTAATTGTAAAACACTATTACAGTAGATATATTTCCAAAATAAATTACCAAGAGGAGTGATTTAGTGATAGAAACGTTGATAGATTGTTAATATTATTTTAAATCGGTTGTGCATCTATCCCACCTGAGGAATGTTGGTTTTTTTTTCAGTGATTTGTGATTCGGTCAGGTGTTTTCGTTTTAGAAATAAAATTTTGTTCTTGCGCAGTGAGTGTTCAAAGTTAGCGAGTTCAGATGTATTTGTGTCGTGGGTATGTTAGATGTCGGGACTGTTTTCAATGTCGGGAAACAAAAGCTTGAACTGTTTATTTTGATAGACCGATCTATAGTAAAGTGAGAAGGTCGGACGGAGGCAGCTCCGGCCTGAGTGATGGCCTTCAGTGAGGTGAGTGTCATATAAAATCCATTATTTCAATTTACTTACATTTTAAGTTACACTTAAGTGAAAACAATAAGAATGTAAAATGTGCAAGTTCATAATAGATAAAAAATGTATCACATAAAACATCATTCACGAAAAGAAGTCGTTTTAGTAGGTACACTGAACAAGTTATTAAGTGACAATTTAGGTAGGTAAATGTACAAAAAAAATTTTGTGTCCACACTCTAATATGATAACCAACAAGCAAGATTATCTTTATAAGAAAAGCCTCTCAGGAATGTGATATGTGATTGTCAACTGATAATTTTATGAATAATAATAATAAATTTGTGTACATAGGTACATTTGATAACTTCGTAACAGAATAGGTACATGTTGTGAACAGCATTTGTATCTTTTACAGCTTTTGGATATTCTACATTGATAAATGACCTAGTAACAACCCTTAAAGTAGCAATACTTTAAGGGTTGTAGTAGGTTTACTTATAAACTAGTTGCACCTAGCTCTATTTTTTGGATTTACCTGCTATGAAATGTAACTGCACATTTTTTGATTAATTATTAGGTAACTCATCTCAACCAATTTACTTTTTACTTGTTGGTTTATAAGATTTGAACACAAAAATACATTATTGTATTTTGAAATGTATAATAATGTTGTATGTAGGTACCCTCACAGGACAAAGCGCAGACCTTGTGTGGGGACCTAGGTTTGACTTGTAGAGGCTCTGGGAGACTTCTCCTTCTCTCATCTTAATTGTAAAATTGATACAACAACTGCATCTTATCAATATACTTATATGTCAATACATCGATAATTTGCACTGAACAATAAACATATTATTTGACATGCAATTAAAAAAATATGACCTGGGAAATCTTTTTAAAATCATAAACTGAGGACAAACAACTAACAGCCTAAAAAGCTAGGTTTAAACTTGAGATATTGCTTGTAGGTTTTTGTTATAGCGTACTTAAACCCCTACTGAGAAAAAAATTCAGACATTCCACCTTAGCAGTGCCTGATAATAAAATCCAGGACAGTACGGAGACTGTCTAACTGATTGACAACACAGCCTTAGCTGGTGGACCTAAAAAACTGAAATGTTCTTTGAGCACTCTAGGGCCACATATAAGAAGTACTTACTAATTCAAATAGGTTCTTTAAAATTAATTAAGTAAGTATTTATATAGATTAACTAGATGATGCCCGCGACTTCGTCCACGTGAATTGATGTTTTTTTAAGATTTAAACTATCCTATCTCTCAAGTTGGATCGAACTGCACATGGTGTGCGAATTTTATTATAATCGGTTAAGTGGTTTAGGAGTCCATTGAGGACAAATATTGTGACACGAGATTTATATATATTAAGATAGTGAAATAACACAGAGAAGTTAATTTCTTCATCCTAGTCATTTTATGTGAATGAAGAACGGATAAGCTAGTTTGATTACAAGTTTGACAGTAATTATGTTTGCTATGGCATGATATTCCCAATGATTTCCCATCTGGGATCTATAAAACTGCTCTGTTCAAGTACCTACTTCATTATTTTCATTTCAAGCAATTGCAGGCCCATTAGTTACTACTTACTAAGAATGGGCTACTCTTTATTCTCCCCTCAGATTGAGAAGTGCTCCCTTCTCATGAAGTGCTTCAAATAGTCAAAGTTGTTTTAGTAAACTTTTAGTATTCACTTTACAAATAACTAACTAACTATGTAATTTTCTATGTTATTGTAGGTGGTTATACATTGTTCTCCGAGTAACTAACTAATTCACTATACCTAACTTAATCTACTTGAGGAAATAGTTACTCAATCACATTACCATTTAAAAAAAATTATGAGTTAAGTACCTACCACATAATGACAAATTACTTCAACAGAATACTACAAATGAACAGATGGCAGTAAGTGAATCATTAAATCATTTGTAATTTTCTTTTATGTGTTAAGTACTTAATTAAGTAAGAATATTTTTATTACTTCATTTATTTTGTACTACTTAAGTCCGAAGTAAGTAGTCAAGTGATATCAAGGAATAACAGCAATAAACAAAACAAAGGAAAATATCAAATGCCTTGGTTGTTAATAACATACTTAAGTAGTTGCTAGTTGCGTGATGAACTTTTTTTAAAAACGTCTCTTTCTGAAAATCATAAGTCTTATTTTTAATTTCAGAGGTTACAGGATTTACTTCTTACAATATGCTCTTATCAATTTTTACAGTTAAATCAAAGTAATGATTTTTGTGGGTGGTGGTTTCTTAAGTAATGTGGTTTTCCTTTAAAATTTGACGAAGTTGCTCCGAGCAAATGGATCTCTTATGGTTTAAAATCGGTTAATTGTAGTAAAAACGAAAAAGAAGGCCTTAAAAACCAATAGGACAGATGACAACTCAATCAAATCAGCAACTCTGTATCAATCTTAAAAACTCGCTTCTAGAATGGCAGTTTGTATGAAATACATAGTTGTGAGTTGTGACGTCATCAAATTTCAATGCACTTTTTTTTTCTTTAATCTATAGTTTAAAATGGTGATCAAACATGAAACTAACCGGGGATGTGAAATTTTAGGTATTTTCAAAGGCATCATCATCCCTATTGGATTGTTCTATCACAAGTCACAACTCAGATTAAGTAGGTAGGCATAGTTTCATAGAGTATTCCCACAGCGCGATTGTAATTCCGCGCCCGAAGCGAGTGCGTGCGTGGCCGAAACGATATCGCTCGTGAGACCCTTTTACGTTTTCGGAGGTCAAACAATACCGTAACTAGTTTATTAAACTACTGGTTGGCCATGTCGGTTGCCGTCTTCAATGCTACAGTATTCTAGTTCAAGTTGGCTCGTCCACGTTGATTGGTGCATAATTAATTAACAACTGTTAGTTGATGAACTGGTCGGTAACTTATAACTTCCTTCAAGAAAGTATTTCAATTTTCAAATAAGTAAATTAAGCCACCTTCAGATATATCTGCTTTATAGTAGCTCTACCTCGGCTTACATGCTAGCAGATCCTACTGCAAACGACTGCTTCAAACCTGATTCCGCACTCAGGCAGATGCAGGACATGTCCTCAGTATTAACAAGACGTTTGGCAATTCTATCTATATCTAGAACATACTTTGACTTTACTCAGACTTGAGATTTAAAATATTAGAATGGATGACAGTTTATAATTTCGTTAGTTAGATTACAATCTGACGCTTTTTGCAATCTTACGGTGACATGGATAATATTAGTATTGAATATGGATATTGCACGTTATTAGGTTAGGTTATCACTTATTATAAAAAAAAATATTTACAGGTAAAGGGAACAATGACTTTTATGTAAATTGACATGACAATGACAATGACCACGGTTAGGTCATCGAAATTCTACCTAACCCGTGATGCTTCCCGCTTACTTTTAAATAAAAGTGATACAAATAAGTAAGGCCCACAAGCGGCTCGTGTAAAGTACACACAGTTGTGTGTGCATTATGACTACGTTATCTATTTGGGCCGTGGTTTCCTCGCATGGCCCCCAATCGCAACAGTGTGTCACATATGCAGCCGTGCAGAACCAGCCTCACGTGAAACTATGTACCAACTTTTTTATTTTCGTTGACAAGTTAGTACCTAAATAGGTACTTTACCTACCTCCTTATTTTGTTGCCTGAGCCAAAGACAATATATAAACCAGTATAAGACTGTTCTCTTCATACATTAAATCAAAGCTCGCTAAATGCGCATTAAAGTCGCCGGTACCTTGTAGTTCTTCGCATTATCTGAGATGGCGTAACTGTGCAAGCTGAAAAATAATTAATAACGAACATAGCTATTGCCATCTAACGAGTAGTAGTTGAATCATCAACTCGATCAAACTTACCTAGTGCCATCTAACGTATAGTTATATATCCATGACTGCCTCGTTGGTATAGTGGTTAGCATGTTGGACTGCGACCATAGATTAATTATAATACAGGTTTATATATTGTCTTTGACTGCGACCGACGAGGTCCCGGGTTCGAGTCCCGGGTCGGGCCATAACAGGTATTGGGTTTTTCTGGCAAGAAATTCTCAATACTAGCCCGGAGTTAGGAAGTTGGCGGTGTTTCATCCCCGTGCCTCGGAGAGCACGTAAACGTGTCTAATTATATATTTTTTTTAAAAACAATCTTGATCACTTGTTTTTGTGTTTTTTAAAAGTATTTCTTATATATGTTAGTTATTCTTGTTTTTTGATTCTTTCACAAGTCAGCCCTTGACTGCGATTCAACCTGATGGTATTTGATGATGTAGCCTAAGATAGTAGTGGGCTAATAAGAAGGGGTATAACGGCTTGGTACTTATAATAAACCCCAAATCAATTTCTAGGTACGCTAAATCGCTTGGCAGCACTTGGCTTCGCCGGCAGGGTTATAGCTAGCCATGACCGAAGGCTCTAAGCAGATCAGAACTAATGTGCCTATAGTTCTGAAGTAGGTAGACTCTAGAGTAATGGTAAATTTAGTTTTTTTATCAAGTATTTCTTGAATAATGCACAATACCTACTGTAAATATTTTTTCTTGATTATTACCTAAGTACCTACCTAAATTATATCGCCATCAACCAGACTTCTACTGTAATTAGCTAGCTATAAATAAAATAATTATCTATATTATATTTATTTACTAGATGATTCCCGCGACTACGTCCGCGTGGACCAAATTTTTTCGATTCCCGCGGGAACTCTTAAATTTTCCGGGATAAAAAGTAGCCTATGTCCTTCCGCGGGATACAATCTATCCCTGTACCAAATTTCATCAAAATCGGTTGAATAGATGGGCCGTGAAAGCGTAGCAGACAGACAGACAGACAGACAGACAGACGGACAGACAGACAGACACACTTTCGCATTTATAATATTAGTATGGTAGGGTTATAGCTAGCCATGACCGAAGGCTCTAAGCAGATCAGAACTAATGTGCCTATAGTTCTGAAGTAGGTAGACTCTAGAGTAATGGTAAATTTAGTTTTTTATCAAGTATTTCTTGAATAATGCACAATACCTACTGTAAATATTTTTTCTTGATTATTACCTAAGTACCTACCTAAATTATATCGCCATCAACCAGACTTCTACTGTAATTAGCTAGCTATAAATAAAATAATTATCTATATTATATTTATTTACTAGATGATTCCCGCGACTACGTCCGCGTGGACCAAATTTTTTCGATTCCCGCGGGAACTCTTAAATTTTCCGGGATAAAAAGTAGCCTATGTCCTTCCGCGGGATACAATCTATCCCTGTACCAAATTTCATCAAAATCGGTTGAATAGATGGGCCGTGAAAGCGTAGCAGACAGACAGACAGACAGACAGACAGACAGACGGACAGACAGACAGACACACTTTCGCATTTATAATATTAGTATGGATTTACATATTTCGGAACCCTGCATGTCGATAAATATATTATTATTAGCTAAATGGCTAAAGAATACCTAACAATTGCCAAACTTAACCTCAAAGATTAATCGTATAGCAGCAGAATCTCAGAGTCCAGAACAAGCGTAGGTCAGCAGTTAAGTAGCAGGATCTCGGAGTCCATTAGTCTTATCACGGTCACAAACAAAAAAAAAACCGGTTAAGTGCGAGTCGGACTCGCGCACCGAGGGTTCCGTACAAACATGTAGGTATATCCTATAAGTAAAAGTTATAGTATTTTTATTCAACTTATCTAATATTTTAATTTCAATTTAATACCTCTACGCGTTCATGCGGAAAGGGGAAGTAAGTTTAAAATTATTAAAAATATTTTTTTTCTTATATGACTAGATGATGCCCGCGACTTCGTCCGCGTGAATTGATGTTTTTTTTTAGTCCCGCGGGAACTCTTGAACGCGGAAGCCTATGTCCTTCCCCGGGATGTAACCCATCTCTGTACCAAATTTCATCCAAATCGGTTGAACAGATGGGCCGTGAAAGCGTAGCAGACAGACAGACAGACAGACAGACACCCTTTTGCATTTATAATATTATAGTATGGAGTATGGATATAGTATGGAAGTATGGATGTAACTAAAAATTTATGCTTTTCGCAATTTTTCCTTTATCTGTGCTATAAGACGTTGCTTCGTACCAAATTTCAAGATTCTGGGTTCACGTGAAGTGCCCTGTAGGATTTGATTCCCTTGCGAGTGTCGAAATTTGCAGCAAATAATAATAATAATAATAACTTTTTATTTCAGGCTTCAACACCCATAACTTGTTAGTAACAATCACTTAACCTATGTTAGTAAAAAAACAACATAAAATACCTAAACTAACCTACCCTACTCTCAAACCTAAGCCTCGACACATTTACAGGTCTCTTTGAGGCCTCCTCATGATGAATGTGTGCACCATTCCAGCGCCTCCAGAGAGGGCTGTCCAGCTTAGTAGCCAACGTACTGAGGAGGGTGTTGGTGCTGCTCACTAGCCTGCACATCATAGACGCAGCACGCTTGCGCATGATCGCGTAGAAATCATCCACGCGAGCGTCCGCGAACATGGCCGACGCGCTGCAGTGTCGAGGCCTCCTCAGCACCGCCCTCAGCACATTGTTATATTGAACACGCAGAGCATTGTAGGTCCGCTGCGTATAGTCTATACACAGACTGCACGTGTAGAAAGACGGCAAAGCAAAAACGGCTGTAGATCTTTTGATTGTGTTAGCTTAGAAGTTTGATTTTTTCACAGCTCCAAGGGACAGTAGACCTGAGTAGGTATTTGATATGAATTCCAGCTTGGTACCTACCTCCATGAGTTCCTGAGAAAAAGGGTCTGGACACACAGACGGACGGACAACAAAGTGATCCTAGGGTTCAGTTTTTTTCCTTTTGAGGTACGGAACCCTAATTATTAAAAATATTTTAATTAAATGATATAACTAAAAATTTATGCTTTTCGCAATTCTTCCTATATATCTGTGTTATAAGACGTTCGTACTTTTCGTTCGACTTCGTACCAAGTTTCAAGATTCTAAGTTCACGGGAAGTACCCTGTAGGTTTTGATTCCCTCGCGAGTGCAAGAAAAATCGAAAATTTGCAGCATAAACGGCTGTATCTTTTGATTGTGTAGGCTTTTAAGATTGATTTTTTCACAGCTCTAAGGGACCGTAGACCTGATTGATATGAATTTCAGCTTGATACCTCCATACGTTCCTGAGAAAAAGGGTCTTGACACACAGACGGACGGACAACGAAGTGATCCTATAAGGGTTCCGTTTTTCCCTTTTGAGGTACGGAACCCTAAAAACACAAGAAACGCACAATTCACTGAGCCGGCACCATAGATTTTACTCTTACTAATATTATAAATGCGAAAGTTTGGATGGATGTATGGATGTATGGATGTTTGTTACTCAATCACGCCCCAACAGCATAACGTATCTGGCTGAAATTTGGCACAGAAATAGATTATAGTCTTGAATAGGTAGCACATAGGCTACTTTTAATCCCGGAAAATTAAAGAGTTCCCGCGGGAACAAAAAAACCTCGATCCACGCATACCTACGAAGTCGCGGGCATCAGCTAGTTAATTATAATACCAAGTACCAACCTGGTTTATAAGTATATCGTCTTTGGCCGGCACCAAAACAAGAGGAAAAAATTATTTTAGTGTATCGTCAGTTTGTGACGCCATCTATAGGAATGCAGCATAACTGCATGGTCCACTAGCTGATTATAACATAAGAATACACAGAACTTGTTTCAAATCGAATTACTTCTGCAAGTTAATTTTGTTAAAATTAATTGAATGTAAATTTGCTATTTGCTTAAGTGATTTTATCAAATTTTTGTATTTTGATAATTTTATATAAATAATTAATAAAAACTGAACCAAGAAAATACGATATTTCACCGATTTTACTATAATCATTTGTCGAGCGAGCCTGGTAGCGCCACCTATCGATAGTATTAACCTAGAAAAAATTTTATATGGGAGTTAGCAATCTATACTTGGTTTATAATTAATCTATGCCTGAGCTAACAGCTATTTATACTTACTTAAAGATTTTATAAATGCGAAAGTTTGGATGGATGGATGGATGTATGGATGGTTGTTCTCAATCACGCCATAACGGCTCGACGGATTTGGATGTAATTGGGCACAGACATAGATTATAGTCTGGAATAACACATAGGCTACTATTTATTCCGGAAAATTAGAGTTCCCGTGGGAACTAAAACAACCTCAATCCACGCGGACGAAGTCGCGGGCATCTGCTCGTAGTAACTTATGCGATAAAAACAACATTTTATACAAAGCTAAGTAAAATTTGTAGGTCCATGAAATTTTTTATTTTTTAAGTCCAACCATTTCAAAAGGCAGTTTACAGAATTGAATCTCGTCAGTCATCTTGTCGATATTAGTTAAAGGCTTGAGCACATCAAACGCGACATGCGACGGATTTGGCCTTTGCGGCTCCTTGAAGACGTAATACAAGAATCAGAAAGAACTCACAGCGCGACTTGCGAATCGAGCGTTGGCCGCTTTGACAGTAACGTCAAAGCCGTCGTAATTTGGCGCCGCGACGCTGCAGCTGCTTTTATTTTTCAACTTTAAACTAAGTTTATTTACGTATAGTACGCGCGCGAGTTGAATGCAGTGTAAATGCAGGTATTGTGTCGTGATGTGACATTCCTCATCAGTCGTCACGCTTGGTCTGCGTTTGCGCAGTGCAGTGCAGCACTGGGGGCATAGTCTTACTAGCCTTGTTTTAATATTGTTGACCGTGATACCTCCTCCCGATTGCCGTGCTGTTTCTGTCGCGTTTGGTGTGCCCAAGCCTTATTCGCAGCGGTCGTGCGCGCCGGGTCGACGACCCGGACTTATCAGCAATCAAAGTACAGTCCTTCGATTTTGTTAAAACATACCCACCTAGGTAGGTGTTAACAAACATTGTTTAAAACATTATATTTTAAGTTAGTATAATAATTATTGTTCCCGTTTGTATAATGTAGGCTTAAGTATAATTGACGATAGACGAAAAACGTCTGAATGTTCCTGAATGACTGTAATTCCAACTATTGTTATACTACGAGTACTTAGGTCCGTATTATTCACACAATAAATTAAATCAAGAATACAGGCGTCAAAGAGGAGCAAGAACTTGGGTACAATTATTAGGTACTCAGTTGCTTTCTCACTTTAAAGTTACAACTTAGCTATAATAGCTAAAATTATTATGTTCCCATATACGTTTTGTCCTTTTATCAATAACTACTTAAACAAATAAATTCAACAACGGCTCAATTGAGAGAAGTGCCTACATCTGCCGCAACAGGTATCATAGTTTCGTTTTTAATTTAAAGTTCTTTATTTTTTGTTACATGCTGCTCCTTGTAGCAATTTACTTGCAACTAGCAATCTTCTGAGTGACGTACTAACCGATCGATTCGTGTATATTGCGCTTAACTTGCTCTATATTCGATTAAGCTCTAAAACATCTATCAAATCCAGTTAGAAACTTGGAAATCCAGACAGGAGTTACATACAGCTTGCGGCAATTTCAAATAATAGTTAATCACACCTCACCTTTATCGATTTGTACCGTGTACTTGCATACACTCGAAATAATAGGCTAGCGTTGGTTATCTAGGACAAAGTGCAACTCTTGATAATCATTGTGAAGAAATATTATGTATGCTCTTCTCAGTAGAATCATCTTTCCGAACCGGTGGTAGAGTTTTGACTTGTCATAAGTGACACAAGTTGTCCTACGTGAAATAAATAAAATATAATTTATCTATATATATAAAATTCAAAGTCCTGACTGACTGACTGACTGACTTATATATCAACGCACAGCCTAAACCGCTAGGGTTAGAGACTTGAAATTTTGACAGTAGCTTCCTTTTGTAACGTAGGCGCTCACTAAGTAAGGATTTTTGAAAATTCCACCCCTAAGGGGGTGAAATAGGGGTTGAAAGTTTGTATGAAAGTCCGTCATTTCTCAAGTTATATCCATGAAACTTAGTATATGAGTTATCGGTAAAAAATAAAGAAATACGTGTTTCACAGTTTTTCAAAATTCCACCCGTAAAGGGGTAAAATAGGGGTTGAAAGTTTGTATGAAAGTCCTTGATTTCTCAAGTTATAGTGATGAAACTTAGCATTTGGGCTTTCAGTTAGATATTATACAGACGTACGTGTTTCACCATTTTTGAAAATTCGTCCCCCAAAGGGGTGAAATAGGAGATGAATGTCCTTCATTTATCAACATATTTTTCAAGTTATAACAACGAAACTTGGTATTTTGGTTTTGGTTCTTTTTATCCCGGAAATTAAGGAATGCCTATGGGAATTAAGAAACTTATGCCACGCGAATGAAGTCGCGGGCGTCCGCTAGTCATTTATAAAGGTTGCTAGGGTTATTATTGATGATTACAGGATAATTAAGTACTTATCTGATAATTATCGCGAAAATTATCAAGATAATGTCGAATCTCGAAGACATTGTAGTAAATTCGAGTGACGCATCTTCTAATCGTTCGAGCTAGCTTAGCGATGGATTATTTACTCTTATTATCCTAGGATAAAGCAACAGTATGCTTGGGCGCTGACGCAAGCGAAAGTCGATTCTCGAGCCTCGAAGCTAAGTGTAAATTCCAATAGGTTCTCAGCCTTACATACCACGGAGTAAAGTTTATAAAACTATATATAGGTACTAGTTATATGGATATTTTTTGTTCCAAAGTTCAACTTCTTTGCGGAGCCTAGACAATGTGAAGACATCTACGTCTACGTGAAGACATCTCGGATAATTTCCAAAGCAACGATGTTAGTAGTTTGGTAACATTGTAATGTTTGTCCTGCTATGTAAACACCTGCCTGAGCCAGGCTTACATAGTTACTTTTGTTTGTCTTTTCTGGATTTCGATGCCTACCAACACAAATTTTCTTTGATAGAGGCATGCAGGTACTCTGCTGACTCCGCTGACTGCTGTTGTTGACAATAAATGAATCTCTACTTCTATAATAAATAAATAATCAATGCGAAAGTTTGGATGGATGGATGTTTGTTACTCAATCACGCCAGAACGGCCGAACGGATCTGGATGAAATTTGGCACAAAGATAGATTATAGTCTGGAATAACACATACGATACTTTTTATCCCGGAAATTATAGAGTTCCCGCGGGAACCAAAACCCTCGATCCACGCGGACCAAGTCGCGGGCATCAGCTAGTTTTGAATAAAATATAGTTAAGTAAGTGTCTCAAGTCTCAACACTTGTTGAATCCATTCAATCCACCTATGAGTAACTAGATAATATCTAATATAAAATGTATTTAAAGTTTTTTCCATGTTTTGAGCTTTTCATTCGTGCTTCCAGCTTTCCCACGCGGTATTATTACCAAACTTTTGGTTTGATTCAAGCCTAAAAAAGTTTCTAATTTGTTTCTAGTCTAGTTACGAGTACAGTTCAACATAATACTCGAAAGTGAGATATCAGGTAACAGATATTATAGGTAATAAATGTAACATGCGCTTACTAAAAATGTAGAACACTTGCTTCTGCCGTCTAGTCTATCAAGTGACATTAACGACATTAATTAGAAGGTGCTTCTGTAACATACATTACGTTTTACTAATAATAGAGTGAAGAAATAACAGCTCACTCATGTTACATTTAATATCGTGCTTATTAAAATTATACCCAATTTTTTTAACTTCCAGTATGAGTTTATACTTCCGGAAAATGCTTATTTACTATATTTTATACAATAACTAATGGGTATTTACTATTTAATGGATATATAGTCAGGAAAATTACTTAGGTACTTTATTCCTAGGCACTTCACTGAAAAAAAGTATTGATTCATTTTAAGTATATGGTTGAGTACTAAAATGCAAATCAGGTGCTAAATAAGCTTAAATTACTTAGTTTAGGCATTGAGTTTAGGTAAAGCGTTGGTAAGATGAAAATGTACTCGTACAATACCTGTCAAACATCGATTAAAATTTCGTACCCAGATTTGTTTTTAGGGTTCCGTACCCAAAGGGTAAAAACGGGACCCTATTACTAAGACTCCGCTGTCTGTCTGTCTGTCTGTCTGTCTGTCTCCAGGCTGTATCTCATAGACCGTGATAGCTAGAAAGCTGAAATTTTCACAAATGATGTATTTCCGTTGCCGCTATAACAACAAATACTAAAAATTAAAAATATATATATATTAGGGTCCCCATACAATAAACGTGTTTTTTTCGTATTTTTTTGCTCAATATTAAAAACGGTAACAGGTAGACGGTTCAAATTTTCACAGAATATTAACTTGTATACTACCTTTCAAAATAAATAATTAAATATCAATAAAGTAAATATTAAAGGGGGGCTCCCATACAACAAACGTAATTTTTTGATATTAACAGTAAACCTCTACAAACAAAGTTAGTTTTGCGGTTCATTAACAAAGGTAATTATACCTACTTCTTGAGTACGGAACCCTCGGTGCGCGAGTCCGACTCGCACTTGGCCGGTTTTTTAATTTGTCTTGTCGCGCTATCTTTCACTTTATTTACATGCTTTAGTAGGCTCTATTAATTATGGTAAAGTAGGTATAATAAAATCGACATTTGACCTCGCCGCTTCGTGATTCATGTGAACTATTGGGCCCACGGGTGAAAGGAGGGGGTACGGTTACGGTACTGTTTAGCTGCCATTGTATTTGTAAAGGGCCTGTTACACGACAACGCGCTTTATTTGTACTGTCTGATTGCACAAGAGTACCTACAGAATAGTTAAAACGGCTTTGTCTTATTTAAACGTTCTCATATTATAATTAACACTGAAATAAGTGATAATGCGAAAGTATGTTTATTTGTTGGTTTTTCCGTCCATTACGCCGTGAAGGAGCAAGGATTGAACTAACTTTTTGTATTTTAAGAATTCTGGATATTGGGAATTGGGATATTGTCAAAGACCTGAAGAATAACGTAGGCTACTTTTTAGCCTGGTAAATCAAAGAGTCAATCAAATTTTAAAACCTACATAGGTAGGTACGTACCTAAGTCATAAAATCATTCATATGCTATTGATTATAATATAATCAATAGCATATGAATGATTTATATTATAGAAATAGGAATAAAAAAATCGATATTTCCGTCAATTACTTACTTAATGTTAAAAATTACGTATTAACTAACTATGAGGAAAAATGATATCTAGAGGAAATAACAACAACCATATACCTAATATGATATTATATGAGGTTTATTAATCTGTTAAATTGGCGAAAAGCTATCGGTTTTTAATAAGCCCTTAACCAGCGGAATGTTATGTGATAAGGAAACTAGGTAGTATTTTTGGCCAGAAATTAATAAATGAATTATTTTAGCGTACCTACCTTCATCTTATTTTTTACAGTTTAAAGACGCAATTATTTAATCAAGTACCTATTACCCGGCTTAGATGATGCCCGCGAAGAGTCGAACTGTACAGAGGTCAATTTAGGTTTTTGAAAAATCCCATGTTTTTAGATTTTCAAGGATAAGAAGTATCAGTAGTCAGTACTATAACCTATGTCCGAGATGCTACCAATCTAAGTCCAAAAATTCGTCTAAATTGGTTAATTAAACAGATGGACGCCGAAAAACGGACTCACGTTTGCATTATTGCCGTAGGTTCGTTTTACTTGAAGTTCTTCCCTGTTCAATAAGTTGAAGGCAATTGAAACGGCTAGATCTTTGATCAACAGTAAAGAAATGCAATTTTAAGGAATTTAAAATATACCCCAACGTTCCCACCGGTTGGCCTACTTACTGATCATTTAACTAGTTGCCACAGGCCACTTTATTATGAAGTACAGCAGGCAATAAGCAGGATAAAAATAATAAATTGCGGCATCGCTGGGGACTGTTACGAGCACGACCTAGAGGGTCCGGTGATTGGTTGTAATTCTTTATGTTACTAGTTACTGTTACCTTACTAAATTCTGTTTGCAGTGTTGCCTGTTTAGTTTTCTTTTCTTTTGCTAGGCAGTTAAGTAGTAATCAAAATATCGCCATTTCTAGCTAGTTCCAAAGACCAATAGTTGCTAAAAGTACACTAATATCATACAATCTTGAGGTCAGTTCCCTAGACCTACCTACCAATCAGATTTCGGTCGGATACCCTCTGGTCGTGTCGGATTTTCCGTATCATCAGGTTGTTTGTGCACTATAAATCCTGCGCAAACGGCTAACTTGTTGAGATTTGCCGCTGTACGCGAAATTCGGTCGGGAGAACTTTAGTATAAGGATGTAAAATTAACCATCGAGACTAGCCTAGCCTTCTTTAACCTAAAGAAATGAGTGCGGTCGACCTGGTACGCTCATGAATCATGATGCAAGCGATTAGGCAAGAGACACTACCCGCATTACCCACCGATAGTGGTTATTAGTTGAAAGTTTCAATGGTAGGAGACGCAATAATACCGTTGCCTTAACCGCAATAATGGTCTAATTGGTCTAATTTGATGTTGTTTTAATGGCACGGTGACTTTATTGTTCTTCTTCTATAATTTTATGACTACGTTTAAAATCTAGCACTGAAGAAAACAGCTCCATTACGGATGACTCAATAATTTTGGAAAGCGACATTATTGTTTTAGTTTAATCGAATTTTAATTTGTCATTTAACTCATTCGATGAAGATTTTTAGAAGGAAGCACCGAAACGTCCGCAACTACCAGCAAATCTGAAAAAGTTGTAAATTGTCTTAATTTACATTGTTTAAAACCTGTTCTATTTACAATGTTAATTTCAACTACGATGTTCAACACCTTAATAGGTCAGTGTTAAGTAATAACTAGGACCGTTTCTTAAGATTACTTAATACTGAAATACTATTTCTATGCAAATCCGTGCAGTAACTTGTGACATAGATGATGCTCGTATAACCAGTAATATGTCAAGCAAGGAACCTGTTAGTCGACCCGATCCTAATGACATGACGCACACTTAATCCATCTATCATGTTGTGATTACAGTTTTTATAGCGGTTTGGCAGGTAGGTAGTCCGTAGTAGGTACCTAGACTATTTACTAAAATCGCGTGCGGATCTTGTTCGTAATACATGCTTGGTTTTTGCCTTAAAACATTACCAAGTGCAGGGTATGTAATTACTTAGTAGGTATGCGTTAGATATCACTGCGCAAATAAAAAGTGAAAAATAACAATAATGTTTTAATAATTATTACTAAGCATTATAGAAAATAGAGTCTATGAGTAAGTACCGGTGCTAGAAATATTTTTATCTACTCCAGCATCGAAAAGTTCCAGTTTCGAATTTGACAACTATATCGAATTGAACCCTCTTTCGTGTTTGCTTCTCATAACGATACAGTTCGTTGTATGGGAGCTGTATCGTTATGAGTCGTAGCTGTATCGATATGGTTATCTTCATAAATAGGATACCTATAGCTTAGCGGCTCTGGGTTCTGGCACTTTTGGTTTTTATTAATTTATAACGTAAAAAATTATAAAGACGTCCTTGTCGTAGATAAAATCTTGTATGCAACTGTACGTAATTAGTCATTTTAATTCTCGTACTATCCTATTTTGATACTCGGCAAGCCTCATATCAAAAAACAGCACTCGAATTAAAATGACCCTCATTACGATACAGTTGCATAAATAGCTATTATAAAAAAAAATCACTCGTAGTATCACTTATTTTGAGTCATAGTTAGATTATAAAAAACTCGAACCTTTACATTGACAGTCTTTTAACATCGACTTAGTATGTGGCTTTAATCTAAACAGATAAAACGGATTAAGCAAAATGCACATAGTAATTGTTCCTAGTAATTAAAGCCACTGAATGCGTCAATGCGTTAATTAAATTTTTGCGCACGTCTGCCCTTGGCCTTACTTCTACTTCTAGTTCTTGTGGTTACTTTAAGAGCATTATTAGTTGTGCGTCTCTTTGTTTTGCACGTATTCCATAAGTTACTTTAGGTATTTCATTTCATAAGAAATATAACCGTTTATAACAAAGTTGAATTTTTTACTCAGTTAAAAAAAATGCCCTTCTCTTAATACTTACTTAATTGAAATAAGCGATAAAATTAATAGAAATAACATCGGCTGATTTTGTCTTTCACACACAATTTTTGCTTGGCTCCGTCGGTACACAAGGCGTAATCTTGTAGTAGACAAGAAAGTCAGTAAATTGAGTATAGAAGAAGTATTACCATTGCAAGAAATATAGTATACGTAGCTAAATCCTATGAAAAAACAAGGATAATTTTTGTATTTTATTGATATACCTATAACCCAGTCGTATTTAGATATAAACATGTAACCATATCAATAAATTAATCATAAGTAGGTACTTAAGTAATGACATTCTTAATATTTTTCTGTGATATAAAATTCGCTTCAACCAGTCCCGCTTTATCACTTTTTAATTAATAAATACAGTTTGTAGGTCATTGAAGTTATCTCGTAAGATGCTCATAAGTAGGTTACTGAGAGGTGGATCGGTGCTAACTATTTCGTCATTTGTGGGCGTGTGCAGCCTCATACATTACTTATACACTGAACACTGAGCTGTAATTCATGCTAATTAATGTCACAATGACCTTGTCGGACATTCTGTAAGTTCCTTGTGTTATTTATGCTTGGTTATATTAGTATTGAACCTAACTATTTTCTATGGGATATGTTCCAGGATATGTTTAACAAACGAAGTTTTTCTTATAGCGGTGATGACCTAGCCCTAGCCCTTAAGAATTTGGCCTCCTAGTTGAGTCTGACTATAGGGAGACAGAAACAAGAACTTCTTCGGATTTAAAAACGGAAGTAAAATCACTTGCTAGAACGATGAAAGAAACCTGCATAAGTAGTTACCCGAGGATATTTGTTACTCAATCAGGCCCCAAGGGCTGAACGGATCTGGCTGAAATTTAGCACAGAGCACGCAGACGAAGTCGCGGGCTTCCACTAGTGGTAGGTATATGAAGTCTGCTACTTCGCACATGGCCAATCGGTAGACTTTTGCCTTCATGTTACATCTTATTCTGAAAGGAGACTGATGAGATTTGATTATAAGGAAGTAGTTTATTTTACGGCGGTCTAGGAAGCCTTTCATGAAATTTATGTACCTACCTATCGCGGTGCGTTTTATCGCGTTTCTATACAAAGCAAGTAATAACTTGCGCAGTCTTAATAATATTACTTGCGTGGCAACTAGCTAATAACTTTCGCGACGCAAACTCCAAATTAATTTACTTGCGTGTGCGTTAATTGATAAATTGCCAACACTAAGGCCCAATAATTATTAAGCTTGTATCTTATAATAGACGCTTAGGGTAATCGTGTTAACACCAAACTAATGTTATCATTAATTCAGATTGCGTTCCTTTAATTGAGCACCTGATGTTGCGTGACTGCGACTAAACCACGGGCACTTTCCAAAATTACACTCTTTCTGCCACACCGCTGTCCACACGGCCATGCTATGACGATGAATGCGTAGTTATGCCCATCATATACGATGCCCAAATCGTATAAATGTTTTAGTGTTGGCTACTTCACCTTTAGCAGTTGTTTAACCGGCATTTTGAGATACCTGTTGTCAGTCATAATTTTTAACGTTATAAACAATTTATACAAATAATTATTGAAACTATGATCACCTCAATGATATTATTTATTATAATTGGCGTAAGGGCGGTTCAAAAGCGCTGAATAGTTAGTTGTGCAGATTCCGTTGTACCGCTAACTAGAAGACCTTCAGTTTGTGACTAAATCCTGACCACCCGGGGGACAATAGCGATAAAATGACAGCTACATTGAAACGATCGCAATCATCTCTATTGACAAAAATCCATTGTCGCAGAATTCAGCCAGTCAACAATAATAATAATATTTTGATTGTAGCAAATATTGATGCAGTTTTGCCTCAATTGACCATTCATTTTATTTTACTTATTTTTATCATCTATTTCTAACAAGCCTTTTCTGATAGCTCTTACATTAAGGATTATGCACTTAGCAATTAAGAAGTAACTTGTTGAATTCGGATTGATTAACTATAGGTACCTTTAGTTATCTCTCACATCTCACATACTCGTAGTTTCAGTTATTATTGATCTTACTGCCATAATATTATTCATTTTCGAAATAATAACTGTATTTGATTTTGATTTTGCTTTTCAGCAATTAATGCCAATTAAATTTATAGTCGAGCTATGAGGTAAAATTAAGACTTGCGTGTAGTTTGCATGCCGATTCTATACATGCATTAAGGTTTGCATTTATTTTCTTATAAATTGCTACATAGATTTGCTACAATTTATTTGAACCTATTTGGGCCATAGTAATATTATCATGTCGCGTTTAGTGACAAAAATGTCTGAGACCAACTGTATCCGTCCCAATTTTCTAGTTCAGTTGTTAAAGACAGTTGTTAAAGAGGAATGCCCAAACATTTTGCGTTGAGCCAAGTGTGAAGTGATTGTCTAGCAAGCAACTTTAAACCAACATTATGGCTGAAGAGGTCGCGGCTCGTTCAATACAAAGGCTTACAAAAATGTTGTCTATTTCATCGGAATGTTACCCAGAAGTAAAATATGCATTCGGGTCACATTCTCGTTTATTTTAGAAGCTACTTCTACGCGTGTTGCTTACTTTTGCTGGCGTTTGCTTACGTAACTGATTGAATGAGTTTTATTATTAGCGATAGAATTTATATTCAACAATATTATATACTATAGAGGTGCAAATTATAGGTACATAGGTATCTACCTAGTACCTACAGTGGATATACAGTTTACTTTCCTAAGTTTAATAAGTTATAACTCATAAGCTTAACATTAAAATGAAGGCAGGCACTGAGGCAGTTGGCATAAACTTATTATTATTGCTAGGGCAAGCAAGTAGATCCATAATGTGAGTTATCGCAAATCAAATTAGTCAACATGTCAAATTATAGACAGTTTGACGTATTCCTCCCTAAGCGAAAACAACTTTTGATATGCCTACCAAATGCCTACTGAATTCGATCAAATACAGACCAATATTTTGACTAACCATGTATGATAACCGTACGTCAATCGACACAGACAGACAGGCGCGCCAGTATCGGTCGCTTGGTAAACATGTCAAAATAATTTTACATAACTCAGTCTTACATATTTCTATGACCCACTTAGACTGTTTAAATGTACATACTCATGTACACTCATGAGGCCGTTTCTAATAAAAATTTAAGCACTGCGTAGTGCCTACGTAAGCCATGTATATAACGCAAATTCTGACATACTTTTGACGTTTATAATTTACTTATGCAAGAGAAGTGTGCTAATAAATGACGAACGATTTGCTATTTGGGGCTTATTGAAATATTAACACAAAACTTTTTAACTTTAGATTTATTGTTATACTAGTTGATATCCGCGACTTCGTCCGCTTGGTTTAAGTTTTTTTGATTCCTGCAGGAACTCGTTACTTTTCCGGGATAAGTAGCCTATTTCACTCTCCAGGTCCTCAACTATGTCCATGCCAAAAATCACGTCGATCCGTTGTTCCGTTGTGGCGTGATTGAAGAACAAACTAACAAACAAACACACTTTCGCAATCTTTCGTTAAATTCGCGTTTTGTCTACACAACTATGTATTTTGTAGTCAGGTATGCTTGAATGAATGCTTTGCTCTTGCATACTCATCGCGGTGCATAGCGCTCTTGCTTTGTATAGATTTGTATTTAAATGGAGGAGGATTAAAGAGAACCACTTTCAAGTTTTCCACGATATTTTTTATCCGCGAGAACTCTTTTGTTTTCCAGGATAAAAAGTAGCCTATGTGTTATTCCATACTATAATCAATCTCTGTGCCAAATTTCATCCAGATCCGTTTAGCCGTTCGGGCGTGATTGAGTAACTAACATCGATCCATACATCCATACATTCATCCAAACATTCGCATTTAAAATATTTATTTGATACTAGCTGATGCCCGCGACTTCGTATGCGTGGATCGAGGTTTTGTGGCTCCCGCGGGAACTCTTTAATTAGCCTATGTGCTATTCCAGACTATAATCTATCTCTGTGCCAGATCAGCCAGATCCGTTCATCCGTTGGGGCGTGATTGAGTAACAAACATCCATACATCCATACATCCATCCAAACTTTCGCATTTATAATATTAGTAAGACTAGCTGATGCCTGCGACTTCGTCCGCGTGGATTGAGAATTTTAGATTCCTGCGAGAATTCTTTAATTTCACGTAATAAAAGAAGCCTATGTGTTATTCCAGACTATAATCTATCTCTGTGCCAAATTACATCCAGATCCGTTCAGCCGTTCTGGCGTGATTGAGTAACAAACATCCATCCATCCATTTATCCATTCAAACTTTCACATCAATAGCTCGGTTAATTCTCCCAGTACCTACTCAAAACGGTTTTAAGAACATTGTGAAGCCAAAAACAGTGCCAGAAAAGTTTTGCTGTGTAAATTTTTAAACTGAAACACAATCTACAACAAATAAAATAAATCAATAAGTGCATTCGGAGCAAAATGTCTTCTAAAAGCTTTTCCCGCATTGTGTGTTCCCACACGAGGTTTCATTCTTCTTTTAGTTGAACACATCTAAAATACGGCTGCAGAAACGACGGGACGGGCCATCGATTTTCTCATTCGCGCTTCAGGTGGAAATAGATCTTTTCGGACCATTGCCGCTGCACCGAGCGCACAAGTCTGTTCAGACTTCAGATCAAATAAATCGAATGCTCTTGAATAAGACGCCGCTGGACTGTAAACATTTTATTGGTGTTTTTCTTTCTCGCCTTTTTACAGCGTCTGTTGGTGATAAAACTGATTTCAATTACCTGTTAATGTACTGCCAGCGTTTTTGTGTCGTCCATTAAATGCTGTCTTCTCAGTAAATTACAAACATCCAGGGTAGGGAGTGAGTTTTTAGATAAGCAGTTTGGAGTTTACATCCTTAAGAATCGATTTTCATATGAAAATCCCCGGGTATGAAAATTTATTGGGTGTAAAATCAAACTTTCTCCGTTACGTTTTTTACTTTATGGTTCCATGGTAACACTGCGTTCATAAGGAGGAAACTCCAGTCGTGCGTCGGACCTGACACACATAATTTTTACTTAGTTCCTACTAGCTGATGCCCGCGACTTCGTCCGCGTGGTTTCAGTTTTGTTTATTCCCGCGGGAACTCCTTAATTTTCCGGGATAAAAAGCCTATGTCACTCTCCAGGTCCTCAACTATACCCATGCCAAAAATCACGTCAATCCGTTGCTCCGTTGGGGCGTGATTGAAGAACAAACCAACAAACAAAGTGACTTTCGCATTTATAATATTAGTATGATGTACGCCAAAACTTCAACGAAAGCGTTGATAAATAGGACTGTCTGTGCAACAAGATTCCTTAAAACTTAATAATTGACCCTCGGATTATTGAATTTAATCGGACAATTCAATAATTGATTTAGATTTCACCTTCAACATCAGCGTTTGTAATCAAAACTTGATAATTACTTTCAAAATTGCCTTAGCTAATATTTGATCGATTTCGCCAGACAAAGACAAATTAGTTTCTGAATAAAGCCATTGCTAAAGTCCACCACGATAAATACAGAATATAGCCATACCAGAATTGAAATTTACATTAACAGCAGCACGACGGTGTGTTGTCGGTCGGATATTGCGCTCTTATGGCGTCGTCGGGTTCGCTTAATGCGCTTCCGATGTGACGCAAATGGGATGTTTTGTACATCTACCATCCAACTCAGTGATGTGGACCAGGTGCGAACTGTCCGCCAACTAGACCATTGGAGATTTATTTACAAGCGCCACTATTTACGTATGCAAATTAAACGAGCCAGCCAACATTTGTTTCTTTTTTGCTCTCTTAAACATTCAATTGTATTTATTGGAACGAAACCCGCAGTGATATATGGACGAAGAATAAATATTGGCAAAAAAATACATCGAGAGTTGAATTTATGAATCTTAACGGTACAGACTCGAATAATAAATAAAATCGACAGACCTCATTGAAAACTACTGAGTGTTTATCGAACTCTTTAAACTGTTATGATAGTAGAAGCTTGTTCCTCATTTTGAATGCGACAAGTTATCTATTGATTGAAATTCCCAACCAATTCTCTGTAATTGTTCTTGCTACTGGCATTTCGACACCATTTATCGCCACTTTATAACAGTAAACAATACAAATGAATGGTGTTCGAATAGAACAGTGGCTCCATCGTGAACAGGGAATCCCAAATCGTGGCGATAAATTTTGGGTCCAATGCGCTCAGACGATTTATGTTTCCTACCTCCATTGAGGTTTAGTGCAACTAACTGGATTGTTCATACATTCTACCTGCCGTTTCTGAATACGATCGGTTAATGACGTGTGACTACTGACTAGTGCGGTGTACAGTAGTGTCAAGTATGTAGTAGTTTACGGTGATACCAGTAGGATATTAGACCATAAAACATTTTAATGTTTTCGTCTTCCGTCCCCGCTTTATCATGAACAAATATTTCCTTTTTAATCTATCTACAGCCGATTGTAGTAGATAGGACTTGGATGGAATGTATTGATAATATATTATCAGGTTTTGTCAAATATTAATAACCAAGATGTTTCCAAATATAATTTCTGTATGACTTGTAATCTTATTCGTAAGTTTGGCAGCAATTTTGTTAAATTTCCAAATTATAACTTAGTAAGTACTTACATCTATAAAATATATAGGTATATCCTGTTATTTATTTCAACACAATTGTTGTTAGTCATTTTAGTCCCGCGTAGGCATCGTTCATCGTCGGTTGTATCGGTTTATTAGTGGCCTTCTTGTATTTAAATTGCTTGCAAAAATATGTGAGGTGAGAGTTATTTGTACTTGAAATACGTGTACTTTATAAAAAAATCCAGTGCTCAAGTGCTAGCTATCTGTCACTCACAGCAGGTTAGCGGGTAGATATTGAAAAGAATGCGGAATACAGGCCAGAATATGTGTCTCTACAATCTTGAACCAAACCCACACGATTTGCACACCTGTTGCCTACTTCGTTTTAGATACACTGTCGTTACTTAGAAAGTATAATTACGTTGCTGGTCGTTTATATATCACCTTTAAAACATGGCGTGTCCTGATTTAACCAATGCCGCAACAGTATTTCTCGTTTTAGTTAAACGATGAATTACTCGAATCTAACGGGTCATAGACCATAACGTATTTGGGCCGCGTTGCCCAATGTCGGCCAAATACAACCACGTGTTCACCTTACAAGTGTTCACCTTACAAGTGTTTGACTATAGACCAGAAGGGTCTGTATTCCGATCACGGCTCCGCGGGCGGTGACTCCTCTGGACGGTTCACCCCGCTGCCATTGCATTTATGGAGTGCACATTGAATACAAATGTCGAGCAGGTCGAGCTTATGTTCACCGTCGCGGATCAGCGAAAATGTTTCTACTTCTTTGTCTCGTTGACTTTCACGATTTGTTATTTGAAGGTCTCTTCACTAGTCAATAATTAAATGTTCGTTATAAGAAGCACTAATCGTTGACAATTCAAAGTAATTAGCAATTAGCAATGAGCAGATTTCATAGACCAAACCAAAAATGAAAATTTTCGGATAGCAATAACCTACTCTGACAATGATAGTAGATGTCGGCGTGTACCGAGACGGCGCGGCGCGGTGCTGCGGCGGAGCGAAGCAGCTGGTGCTGCACGGTTCGCTGGCGCCGCTCGCCGCCCGTCGCCCGCGCGCTCGCCACTCCCCCGCTCTCCCTTGCGAAAAATCATAATGCAATTGCCAGGACGGCCGATGTGGAACGCTTAACGACCACTGCCATCACGCTACCAGTCTGCACTGAAATGCGTTGAAACTCACACGCCATCCATCACTATGGATTAGTTGTGTCGGGACAGATTTCTCCTGAGGTGCGGCCGAGTGGAAACTAGTGACCGTCTAAGTTACCATTGGATTGGATATTCAGTGATGTGAACTTTTCGCTAGTTGTGGTTAATTTATTCATATTACTAAATAGTAAATACTCACGTTACTTTTACGTGATCAGTATCATTTGACTGTTATTGCTCATGAATCGTTCGGTGAAACAGACCGTACTATTTTTTATGGCTGTGCTGACCGATTTTTTATATTTTGTAAAGGCGTTGAAATTACTTTGAATTCATTAGCGACCTTTTTCGTCGAATCAATCGTCCATCAAAGACGAATTAATTCTTGACGCGTCTCAGTCGCGTCCGGTGGTTCATGCTTTCCAAGTGCTCATGATTTCAAACAGTCTTCCTTGGCGAACCGTTGCCTAGACCGCCTGCCCGTGGTCTTATTCCGTGATGGTACCTTATCAAACGTACAATAATAATAAACGGTATTAATCGGCTAATTATCTTTTTTAGAGCGATACAGCGATTAAAAATCATGTAATGATTCGTCAGTGCGCGATCTATGTTCGAGTTATAAGGTGATGTTTAACGTTTTGTGTTTCGTATAAGTGTTAGTGAATTATTGAAAATGTGGGGAGCTGCAGTGTCGAATCCACCTCATTATCATTACATTCAGGGTCCGGGGCCAGGAGGTCCTGGTCCCCCGCGAGGTCCCGCTGGACCTATATTGTCTGGACCGAGCCCGAGACATTTGCGCCCCCAATCATCTTACTCTTTGCCCCATGGAAGTAATGGGCCTGGCCGTTGGGGATGGTCCGGTACTAACGTATCTTCATTTGACCGAAGGCAGTTAAAGGTTCCACCACAGCCAGCCAGACAAGCGCCAGTTCGACCTTCGGAAAAGAGAACTGCTAATTATGTAAGTCAAGTTAAGATCATCCAAGAAAGCCTAAAAACAAATTACAGCTAGTGTTATTCAAGTGAATATTGTTATTGTTGATTAACTAGATAATATTTTTAGGACGGAAATAGCGTGAACTAGTACAACATGTGACAACATAACATGCTCTAGAATACGAAAACGTAACTTCCTATCGCGATTATGTGAGTTTGGCTCAATTAGCATAGTTGGTTGCCAATTAGTATTTTTAGTCATTTAGTTTAGTGTAACATTTAGTAACAAATTGGCTTATAGTTACTTAACAAAATATATTAATGCAAGTTTTCAATTTAAGGGTTTTCTGAGTAAAGGTTGGCCAGGCGAGAATACAGAATATTATTTATAGGTTCTTTTAAAGTTATGAGTTTGTTGGTTTATCAATTACTAGCTGATGCCCGCGACTTCGTACGCGTGGATTGAACTTTTTTGGTTCCCGCGGGAACTCTTTCATTTTCCGGGATAAAAAGTAGCATATTTGCTATTCCAGACTATAATCTATCTCTGTGCCAAATTTTATCCAGATCCGTTCAACCGTTGGGGCGTGATTGAGTAACAAACATCCATCCATACATCCATCCATCCAAACATTCGCATTTTATAATATATATTTGATTATCAGTAATAAATGAGGCTTCGTAGGTTTAACACCACGGTGTGAGAAAGATAAATCTTTCAAGTTTGTAATCAAATGAAAGATTTCAATAGATTTAGCACTTGCTTAAAAAATATGCGCCCTAAACCTATTGATAATAGGCATAATATAAGAAGTCAGGTTAAGTTTATGAACTTTATCTTGTTGTAAGTACTTAGTTAATTTTCACAGGTAACAGGAGTTCATAGCTGTACAATAGGAACAGTTTTATTTCCTTGTCTCGCAATGCGTGTCGGATGTCGGCTGCGCACGCGTCACCCGACACGAATGCGTTTCTAATACCTACTCGCTCAAGGTATATGGCTTTTGTCACACTAGCTATCTATGTGTCATATGTAGCAATCACTAAGTACTTATTTATTCAATTAAAATGACAATAAAAGAGATAGAGATCGTGTTATTATATTTTTTATTTGCTTAATGTTATCTGCGATGGCTCATTTCAATCTGTTTATCTTTTCTGTTAATTTAATTTTTAATTAAATACTATTGTTAATAGGTAAATCTGAATTCGCTTGATGGAACATTTTACAAATTTATTTATTTTGTATCTATATATATAAAAGCGAAAGGTCACTGACTCACTCATCACGATATCTCAGAAACTATAAAACATACAGACTTGAAGTTTGGAAGGTAGGTTCCTTCTATGGCGTAGACACCAGCTAAGAAACGGTTTTGAGAAAATTCACCCCTAAGGGGTTGAAATGGGGTTTGGAAGTTTGTATGAAAGTCCTTTGTTATTGAAGTTAAAGACATGAAAATTGGCATTGAAGTTAATAGTTTAAAATAATAAAAATTTATATAAGCAGTTTAACGAAAATCAACCCTAAAGGGGGTGAAATGGGGGTTGGAAGGTTACATGAAGATTCTAAGTTTTTGAAGTTAGAGACTTGAAAATCGGGATTAAGGTTATTAGTTTTAAATAAAAATAACCTGTATAAGCAATTTTCCGAAAATCTACCCCAAAGAGGGTGAAATGGGGGTTGGAAGTGTCTATGAAAATTCTATGTTTTTGAAGATAGCGACTTGAAAATCGGGATTTAGGTTATCCCGCGGGAACCAAAAAACCTCAATCCACGCGGACGAAGTCGCGGGCATCAGCTAGTTGACTAATAAAATGAATTTTTGGTCTACGCGAAATAAAAGCTTCACAATATCCCATGATAACGAGTTCTTCATGATATTAATGTATTGCACCACAGCTAACAAATCACAGAATTGCTAGAATCAAACATAGCGGGCATCAGCTAGTTGACTAATAAAATGAATTTTTGGTCTACGCGAAATAAAAGCTTCACAATATCCCATGATAACGAGTTCTTCATGATATTAATGTATTGCACCACAGCTAACAAATCACAGAATTGCTAGAATCAAACAAAGTGTTTAAACTAGCTATTATAATATAACTGCATCACTTTCATTGGAAACTAGTTTAGAACGCGAAGTTGCTTAGAGACTACCGCAAACGCCGGACAGTGACAATTAAGTATCTACTGTAATTGGTGTAATAACTTGCGATTTCATCTAATATAATAATTTATAAATCCTGGTCAGTCCAGTTTATTCATTTACGATTTCATGGTTAGGCGTTGTGCTGACTATTTCCACATTAAGGTAAGAGCCTAACAATCAAATTGTGTCTATAATTTAAAATCAGTACCTAATTTTAAAAGATTATTATTAAGTAAATTAAATACTCTTATGAAAAATAAAACGATTAGAAACATTATCAATATTTTTTTCTCTCACTCGCCAATTTATTATTAGTTTTGTATTAAGTAATTACTTACTTATATCAAAAATTTCTAATCGAAACATCTCTAGTTACTACTCAATAAAGTTACAAATCGTTGATTTTTGTCCGTCTCCGTCAATAGCTACTGTAGGGAACTTTTTTAACGTTTAGGTTCGAAAAAAGGAAATGTTGCCATTGATAACCTATTTACGCAACTCTTACGATAAGTGTAAAAAAGATATTCGCATTCCGTGGGCCAGTTTTATCGAGCGATTGCTATATAGGGTAGAATCTAATGAATGGCAAACGTGTATATGAGGACAAGCGTGGACTAGAGCCAAGTTTCTAGACCGATTACGTATTAGATTAGCTGAAGGCGTGGACGCTACGTTGGAATCTTTGAAAATAAGTCTTGTACTTACATTGTATTCGTTAAGTAGGGAGGTGGGGTCGCAGTTAGGAATTTGTAGGTAGTTCTCTCAGTATTAACAGCTATTATGACTCTCTAATCATTGTACATACTACTATATCCAGATTCTATTAGAATGATATGAATGACCGGCAAAGACGTGCCGCCAAGCGATTTAGCGTTCCGGTACGATGCCGTGTAGAAACCGAATAGGGGTATGGGTTTAATATAACTGCCATGCCCCTAACAAGTTAGCCCGCTACCATCTTAGACTGCATCATCACTTACCATCAGGTGAGATCGCAGTCAAGGGCTAACTTGTAGTGGATAAAAAAAAATGATAGTTAGCATTCTATCCTTGTCTCTCTATTAACTGTAATTATGAGAGGAAAAGATATAAAACTATTTTTATTATGCTAACAGCATCTGGAGTGGGTTATAGTTTGAATTAACTAAATCTAAATATTATTAGTACCTAATTACATATCCTGTCTGGAGGAGATGTCGCTCAGCGATAAGACCGCCTTGGCGCACTTTGTTTTATATTTGTTTATTTTTCTTTGTATATTTTGTTTGGTATGGCAATGGAGAGTTACTATCTATCTACTATTTATCCGTATTTACTATGTCGGTACTTATAATAATACTAGCTGATAGCGGAACTCCTAAATTTCCCAGGAGAAAAAGTAGCCTATGTCACTTTTCAGGTCCTCAACTATACCCATGCCAAAAATCACGTCGATCCGTTGCTCCGTTGGGGACAAACCAACAAAAACACACACTTTCGCATTGATAATTAATATTACGTAGTATGGAGATATTGGATATCAAGGCACATGCCACTAAAAATATGCGGAACAGCCGCGTCGCCGGGTTGTCTCGGCTCGTTGTCATCCGTTGATAACAACACCCCGTTTTATTTTCGTTTCCAATGTAAATACAAATGCCTACATATGCTCTTAATCACTGATACAGGTTTAAAAAAATGCCAGAAAAAACTGATCAGAGAATGTGTCATGAATAATTTTAAATGCATCTTCAATATCTCAAGTCTCAACTCGTCATTGCCCACTACTGAACACGGGTCTTCTATTAGAATATGAATGGTTTGGCCATTTTTCACGACGCTGGACGTCCAAATGCGACCAAAATTAGAAAAAAATTTTATGACTGTTTAGTTTTTGTTTTTATTTTATTTTTGACATATATAAATGCGATAACAGCGACACGACGCTAACACCGGGTCAGATAAGTTTGTAGGATTAAACCTCCATCATTACAGCACGAGTGCACGACAGATACGATTACTGATTTTTAACCGACTTCCAAAAAAGGAGGAGGATCTCAATTCGGCGTGTATTTTTTTTTAATGTATGTTCATATCTCCGTGGTTTCTTAACCGATTTGAATTTTTTTCTATCAGTCGTTAGAGGAAGCTCTCGAGGTGGTCCCATAAAAAATTCTGTCTCCAAATCCTCAACCCTGATACTAAAAATTTAAAAATAAAAATTCTTTCCAAAAAACCGACTCCCAACGCCACTGTAAAGTACAAAATAATTCTGATTTCTACCCACTATGTTGAAGTCGGACGATCTGATGCGTCAGCTTTGCTTATATCCTTGTTATACCCGCCCGACTTCAACATAGTGGGTAGAAATCAAAATTATTTTGTACTTAACATTGGCGTTGGAAGTCGGTTTTTATGCAAAGATTTTTTAAAAATCCTCTTAGAACGACGCGACGGCAGTATTAATTGTTTCACAGTTACAATACATATAATCTGACTGAAATATCACTGTCCCCTAAACATTACCAATATTAGGGGAGTGTTATCTCCCAGAGATTTGCATGAAGAAACTTTTAATTAACTTCACCAAGTCATCGAATAAATTTATTCTTTTCAAAAGTTTTCTTCCATTACAAATTTTGGGGATGCATGCCTATTACTTCGATGTGTTTTTTACATTTAGCTTTTTAAACTCATACAGATAATTGGGATCGTTGCACTTTAGCAATAATTTTACCGTTATAAGGCCCCTGGGCTCCAGTCTAAATTAGTTACAAGTAGTAATATCCATGGTAAATTACAATCGTCATATTCTACTTTGAAAGGTCGGATTGTAAGTGTGTTTATCCTCGACGAGAGACATACCCAGTCACCGAGTAGCCCAGTCGTGGTATTTGATGTGCCATTCTAATGTTTTGTAATATTATATTTCATAATGTATTTATTTTGATAAACCGTTTTTTTTTTGTTTTATTGTTCCTTTAAGATAATTTTTCTTCTTTATAATTAATCCGAATTTGAATAGCTCAAAATGGCATTTTGAGCTATTCAAATTCGCTTTTACTTTAAAACGACCAGACATTCTCTATGCGCTCTAAAAATTTCGGTAATGTTTACAAAGGAGGTTTTAATCTTGCTTCCCTCGCTATCCGATTTCCCTATACGCGGCCACCATTTTTTAATTAAAATCGGAATAGAGTACTTACCTCTATAGCAAAGATAGGGTTGTGCAGGACACAGGCCACTTCCGCTACATTTTTATGACGTGCCCAGTGTACACTTTTCGTGTGTATTTTGGCACAAAATCAAACTGTTAGAAAAAAGTGTGGCATTGGGGGCCGCCCGGCTGAAGCATAGCTTCTAAGTATTTTGCCACTTTAAAGTTGAGCAGTTTTCTTTTTTATGATAACAAGTCACAATGAAACCCAGTTGATTTTGGACGAATTCGGATCAATGAGATTGGATCGGATTTCAAAAAACATAAAAGTTTTCCCATCTCGGGTATTTTTTTTAAAAGGAATTCATTTTGCTCAAATTTTTACGGTTTACCCCACGGTAGAAAGTGATTGCAGAAGAAGAGTAGATAGAATGATGTTTTTTTTTTCTTTAATTTTTCTCCCTGGCGCGGCCGGCATGCTGTAGGAAAACGTAGTTTATTCGATAACTTAGTATTCAAGCAAAACTATTTAAAAATAGATCACTTTTCTCAATGCTTTAACTAAGCCAATTTCAGGCACAAGTTCAAAATAACAGTCTTAATCCAGATTAATCATATTGCTCAAACAGCGATTGACCAAGTGAACTTGATAGCTAACTTATTATTTTATTGACTAGTACGTTGAGTTAAAAAATATGAGAAAGTATACTCCAAAATATAATTGCTTCAGTTCGTTTCCCGTCGAAACTCCTTAATTAAGATGCAAAAGCACGATCTCGTATCTTCTCAGAATTTCTAAGTCCTGGTAACCCTAATTATACTGGCTATATTAACTTTTGAATAGTCGGTAATACATCGCCTTTTTATAAATTCCGCGAGATCGGATCGGGCTCAATAAACGCTTTTGTTCACGATGAGTCTCATTTTATCACCCTTCAGGGCCTTTTACCGGCGGAATTTAAAGAGGGTATAATGACATTACGCTCGTACCCGGTTCGGTTGTGCCCCGGGGGTACAAGCGCTTTTACCTATAGGTGTTAATGTAACACATTATATTGTGTACCTATGCTCGTTTTAGTATCCCTTTTATGGGTTTCAATCAATTAGGGAAACAGACACCTGAAATTATCATCATCTTTATAACATCTCTTTTACATAGACGCTAATAATACCTAATGTATTTTTGGTTACGTAAAAGTTTGACGAAAACGTCAACGTCGGTTTTAAAATTCCGCATACTTTGACAGATAATAATTAAAATACTGTTTAATATTCTAGTACGTACTAGTAGAATACGAATAATGCACAACAAAGCATTTTTTACCTTGCTTTTCGGGCGTAGCAACAAAGAATTTCCTAATGACTACAATGGATAGTATGCGTCGTGTAAACTGGCGCATAAATGAATAAGTTGAAAACAATTTAGGCCAGTGTAGAGTCAAATTTTGAATAACAATCGATTTATCACGCAGTGGCCGCCGTTTTGTAAAGGTGTCACGTAGCACGGTCGAGCCTTGACTCTGCCGCAATGTCAGCCTAATGCCAAGAGGTCTCGACACTAGGTACGGGTAACATCCCAAATATTGCGGTATTTTATTTTCCACGTAGGTGTTTTAAGCCCGTGCTTAGATCTGAACGAACGGAGCAATGTCACGTTTTTACGGTACCTAAAACTCTGTCGTATTTGTTATAATATAATGTCGCCAAGAATTCACGGTACTTTCACATATGTCCGTATTCGTATGGTTATGTAAAAGTATTTCATCTTTCCATATACTGAAGAAATAACAATATATAACAAAAAGAAAATAGTTTATGATAAGACGATTTGCTGAATTTTAACAACTACTTAATCCTTAATAGGTATTATAAGTATGTAAAAATATAATTTCGATTTTCGTTTAACTACAAACTTACTTGTAGTCGTAACTAAGAAAACTGCGTCTTCAGCATGGCGAAATTGTTATAGGATCTCCTTCTCAGTCTTCTCATAAAGTTATACAATTCTTAAGAATATTCTCTCTTCTTCCACAGAAGGTCGATCCCGAGCTGATCTTCACGAAACAAGAGAAGATCGGCAAGGGGTCATTCGGCGAGGTGTTCAAAGGCGTCGACAACAGGACGCAACAAGTTGTCGCCATTAAAATAATTGACCTCGAGGAAGCCGAAGATGAAATCGAGGACATACAGCAGGAGATTATGGTGCTGTCACAGTGCGATAGCCCGTACGTCACTAAGTATTATGGCTCATACTTGAAGGTAAGAATGCGTAATCCATTATAAAATAATGTCTAGTCTTAATCTCTTTCCTACCAATGTATTTATGGTTAGCACGATGTTTCGGTTTGTTCGACGGACAATTTTCTTTTAAGCAAGGATATGAAGGACACGCAAGCATGGGCCTGATATGGTCAGCATGAAAATCTTCGTTGGTTTAGTATGTTTTACTTATTTAAAATTCTTTGAGACTGACGTAAGACAAATCTACCTTATTCGATAAAGCCAGTTAGGTTGTAAATAGGATTTAAATTATAGTTAGGGTTCAACATTAAGATTAGGTTGCAGCATGAATGTGTTTTTTTTTAATGTAAATCTTTGAGTACCAGTTACCACTACTTAATGGACAAAGCCTGCTAATAAATAAATAATTTCATTTTTGTGTACTCAGCCCGGGCTTTGCGCTCCATTGCAGACCTCGCGTCTGTAGCATTTACAGCCTCTTTAGAAGATTTGCAATTCAAAGTTATATCGTTTTCAGAGGCGTAGCGTCCCATGTTTCCGTGGAGAAAAATCGTGACGAGGCTATTTACGTTGTGATCACACAGCGGAAGTAGGCAGTATATTCCGCAACAGAATTGCCTCAAATTGTCTTGAAATACAAAATTACGTAAAAGTAGGTAAATAGCATGCACTTACTGTATCAAATCGAAAATGTCATTCTCAATTATTATCCCTATCTTTTGTGAGGTGGCGCTGACTGCTGCTTGAGTGTATCAATCTTACTTTATCTAGTCACGACTTAATGTACTATTAGTTATTACCTAGACCTGGAAACCGCGCGTTCAATTACAAGAGACAACAGTAATTCCGCAAAATTGGCAGTAATAACTACCGAGTATTTCGATTTCATGTTGTTGACGGTTTCTGACATTACCCGAAGTAAGTACACAATTCTATATTAAACCGTGATAATCCGTGATGGGGAATGTAATAAGTGTTTGTTCTTCAAATTGAAATAATAGCAAAACGACCTCCTGGCGCTCTGTAGTCTTACAATTAATGAAAAGATCCATCATAGGGAACTTATTATTCTTAATCGTCTCTGGTCTAGTCTTGGCGTGACCTTATACTGTGGCTAAGTAGCTTGGTAAGTAGCCTTAGACGGAGTTTCCTATATATTGGGATTTGGGACATACCACCGACAAATACATGCCGCCAAGCGATCTTTTCAGTACGATGTCGGGTAAAATCTGTAAAGAGGAATGGATTTAATCTACACCTAGGGGAGCCAAGAGCCCAAGAGTCAGTCTTTGCCACCAGTTGATCAATTGCAGAAAAGCTGCATCATTCATTACTATTATCTGAATTTTTCTGATTTTCTGAAAAAATACATTTTAGCTAATAGTAAGAGAGTATTGGCCAATCAGAGTCTTCTCAGAGCCTGTCATTGTATCTTAATCGTGGTGAGACCGTAATCAAGGGCTATAACTTGTATCTCAATAAAAAAAGACGAAGCATTGAACTAACTACTCCAAAAAAAAAAAAGAAATTGGAAGAAATCCTTTTAGAATTCTGTCACTCAAGTTAGGATTTACTACGTAATGGACTCCATTATATATGGATCTGAGTCGAAAAATAGTTCGCCTGATAAACAAGTGCGGACAGTGATTGATGCACTGCTCATGTGTTTCCATTTCACTTGACGTATGTGGTATGCTCACCTGCGGATCTTATCTACCAGTGTAATACGAAATGTTATCTGGAAGGCTTCTATTTTTTACTTATAATAATTTTTCAGCTTTACTTTGCGAGCTTCGTATTTGAATTCTACCTGCCTCCGATATTTTAAATGAACATTTATTTGTAATATGTAGCTAGGTACTCAAGAATATTGAATCTGAAATGTAGTAATTTGACGAGAGTTTAAGAAATTGAATAAAATTTTTCTTTGGAACAAACTGTCAGCTCCTATTGAATCTAAATCACAGTTTTTCTAACGGTTGACAGCGATATCTTTATCAAGCTTAAATTATTATGCTTAAATCCACATTTTATCCCGGAAAATTAAGGAGTTCCCGCGGGAATAACAAAAAACTTAAACCACGCGGACGAAGTCGCGGGCATCAGCTAGTAGTAACATAAAAAGCAAAAAAGGAACCCTTATAAGATTCATTTCATCCGTATGTCACGAGGTTTTAATCTAAAACTTCGTACCGTAGGAAACTGTGGATTTAAGCATATTAATTTAAGCTTGATAAAGATATCGCTGTCAACCGCTGTCGCTGTCAAATAAATATTATAAACTAGCTGATGCCCGCGACTTCGTCCGCGTGGTTTAAGTTTTTTGTTATTCCCGCGGGAACTCCTTAATTTTCCGGGATAAAAAGTAGCCTATGTCACTTTCCAGGTCCTCAACTATACCCATGCCAAAAATCACGTCAATCCGTTGCTCCGTTGCAGCGTGATTGAAGGACAAACCAACAAACCAACAAACCAACAAACCAACAAACAAAGTGACTTTCGCATTTATAATATTAAGTATTTGACAGAACCGTTAAAATTTCTGATTATCGTTGGGTGATTTCTGACTATCTTTGGAGTTTTCGCCTGACTACTGTAGATTTAGCTAATGATAGTGGTTCACGTCAGTTCTATTCTAGAATTAGCCACGATTAATAGCAGGTATGCCTGCAAAGTTATAGGAGACTGACACGAGGCATAGGCCATTAATCTCCGGCTCATTGCCATTCTTACCTGGCGTGCTGAAAGGCGTGACTCTTCGTAGGCGATTTCGTGAATGGCTTTGGAAACAATAGGTCGCCGATTGTTGCGTAAATACCTCCACTCACGAGAAAGTTTCGGATACATTGCTATAAAGATGCTTTTGTTATAGCAACAATCATCTTGCATCTATTCCGAGCTCTATAGGCGCACTTTAAAGTCTGACTTATAAAAAAATAAGGTACGTGTTACGTATAGATATACGGCTATAACACATTTTTTCTTTCATACATTAAGCGTGTCCTAAAGTCAATAATAAAGTAATTTGAACAAAATCCTAGCTGACCCGCCCATACTTCATTTGGGTGAATTATTCCTTTCTTTAGTGAGAATTAATCTCAAACTCGAAGTATTCAAAATAGGTACCTACCTACAAAGTACACCCTCTGAACGTCACGTTTACAAAGTATAAGACGTGATGGTGATAATTAACTACGGTATCTTAAAACTAAAGCTACGAGGGTTCCAAGAGAGTTCTCAAGTTCAGTTCTCTTTTTATATTTATTATTTGTGTTGACTGAATCAAATAGACCGTCCTACCTTTGTTTGTTTATATCCAAAATTACAAAAACAAAATTTTCGTCTTTGTGTTGTGATGTTAGTACTAACTAATGTTTACATTACAGCTCGTTCATTGTGTATTGTCGAAAGCAGATCACAATAGAGTCGATGTATGGCCGGATCTGTTTCGTGATCCCTTTGGAGGCGCAGAAAGGTGCTATTCCGCCAGCGCAGACAATACAGTCTAGTCCGATAATTAATGTTATGATCGGCAATTTGCATTTTTATTATATCCTACCTGTTTACCGTCCGGTTACGTTTACTATATGTATATTTTATACATCCTCTGTTTACTTTTAATATTATGATTAACGAGTTATTGGTTGTTTAAATGTACGTGTTGATTTTTAAATAATTCCAATAGGAAATATGTATTTTAGTTATTGAAAGCCAATCGTGTCGTCCGTTACACCTAAATAATTATGTTCTACATTCTAGAATAATATTTTTTTAGAACAATGAACATGTTTGTTTTTGTAATGAAATCCAGTTTATCTACCCAGACCCTAGTTACCTAGGAGTACGAAATAGTTATTAGGCCTTAATCAGGATAATTACTTTGGATTTTTTAATAGCGTAGATTAGAACTGTACCTAACCAATTAACATGGGCACTAAAATTTATCTTAAATTCCTTCAGATAAAGATAAATTTTATCAAGGTTAGCTATACGTAAAGCGAAAATAAGATCACAAAATTAAACATTTACTTAAAACTAAAAATAAATGGTAGGTACAATAAAGTAAGTACACCTTGAAGGTAAACTGAGAATTAAAATGGTTCCAATTTAATTGGTACACCTATTTTATCACATATTAATATTATTTTATGCGAAAGTGTTTGTTTGTTGGTTTATTGGGTTCTCCTTCAATCACACCGCAAGGGAGCAACGGATCAACATGATTTTTGGTATGTGTATAGTTGAGGACCCGTAGGGCGACCGCGTAACTTTTGCATCAATCATTGATACATCGCAATCACCTCTGATTGGTTAACACTTTTCCACTATTGGACGAAATCCATTGACGCACCAAGAATACCATAAATTCAGCCAATCGGAGGTGATTGCGATGTATCAATGATTGATGCAAAAGATACGCGGTCGCCCTGCTGGACATTGACATTGGCTTTTTATCCCGGAAAACTATGGACTTTCTTCTTTTGTTTTTCTATGGTGGTACAAATAAAGAGTATATAATAGTAATAATAGTTCCCGCGGGAATCAAAAAAACTTAAACCACGCGGACTAAGTCGCGGGCATCAGCTAGTTATATAATATGAGGAAGAGACCATAATGCATTTTGATCGCGCCTAGTCTATGCCCGCGAGTGACTTCTCTATCTACGGTTTTGCTTCCTTGTCTATGACCGCTTCGAAAAGGTCGGTCAAAAGGGTAAGTTGCAAGTTGGCGAACCGCGCGGCGTGTTTTTTGCTAACTAACGAGTTTTTTGTTGGAAATAACCCGGTTGTTTGGGCACTGGTTATCGACAGGCTGACTCCTCGTTTGATACGCTGGTTGATTCTCCAGCGACGAGGCCTGCAGATCCACCCCACTTGGGAACCGCGGCCGACACGTGTAATAACCTAATAATTGTTTTGTGTCGCGTCTAATAACAATAATGGTTTATAACCTCGAGTGAACTGAACTTAAAAGTGCCTTTTGTACGGCCCTTAATTGGCCGAAGGTGTAATTGTATTGTGTTGTGTGCCACTAAATTGTAAACACTACCTACTAGTGAAGTACCAAGTCACCTTGAAGCCAGAAGAGGCCTGACACCTACCACCAAGGAGTTGAGTGAGGGTTCACGCTAAACACATACTCACATTTACACATTTCTCCTCAACACCACTACCACACCCTCACTGGCTCCCTAGACGACGGCAAGGTGATTGTCAGGGTAAGTGTAGACATATAAGTACGGCTACCACAGCCATCACCAAGTAGAATCCTGTTCACCAAGGCCCTAACCCAACGACCGGCTCCAGTTCCTCTATGGGCCCGGGACAGGACACGGTTGCTTCGTTGGGGTAGGCGTTGGCCTCAACATTTGGTAGCAAGAGCGTGGTTGCATGGACCGCAAGGCAGCGAACAGGTTCTACTTGCTTGGCTGAGTGTTTTGGTTGTTTGAGTGGGTTGTTTGTTTGAATAACTTAAAGTTAAACGGCCAAGCCACCGGCAGAAAAATGCCTTAATATAAATGCCTTAATATAAATGCCTTAACTTAATTTAAGTTAAGTAATGCTAGCTAATAATTTTGTATTCTACTTGTATTGCATAAGATACTTTATTAGGTTGTATTAAATTAGGGATTTCAGGTGCCTAATTGGGGAGTTAGGCTGCCTAACTCATTAATTTGTAATTTGTAAATTACTTTGCCATAATATTTTATTGTCTGTAAATTTACCACTACTATTTGTCTTTTTTGTGCTATCCCCTACCATTTGTAAAATTATTTTATCATAAATATTTAAGTTTCTCCTTAGCTTGTAATTTGCTTGAAAACTTAAATTGTTATCATTTAGTTATCATTGCCCATATACATCTCACCAAAATGTCAGCACCCAAAAAATTTATTGGCCAGATTCAATCTGAGCTCCGTTGGGCGGCTACTGCAAACACCTTGATAGGCCGCGAAGATAGAGCAGCCGCACTGCTCCAGCGGTGCGAACAGGTGCTAGCCAGGCAGGCGGTTGTCGAGGAGGCATACAGGGACCTTGCAGCTTTGGAGCCGCCTGAGGAACTGCTCAACTCCTCTCAGCGGGACTATGAGCAGTTCTTCGAACTGACAGACGGCCTTGTGGAGGCGGCCTCTAAAATCAGGAAGGAGGCAAGGCTGAGTTCGCTTCTGGAATCTCCAGCTAAACCCCCGACCCAGACCGCGCTACTGGGAAGGTTGCCCACTATTGACTTGCCGAAGTTCTCGGGCAACCTTAACGAGTGGTTAGGCTTCCTGGGCCTTTTCGACAGCTTGGTGGACGCGAGAAGGGATCTGTCTCCCTGCCAAAAGCTAACATACCTGCTCTCCTCCTTACAGGGAGAGGCTCTGGGTGTTGTCGGCCACCTGGACCTCTCCGAGGAGAGCTACGCTACTGCCCGGGAATTACTCACCCGGCGGTATGCGAATATCCGTCGCCTCGCTGACAATCACGTGGCTCAGATCCTATCGTTGCCGCGTCTCTCTGGGGTGGCCAACCTCAGAGATTTGTTGTTAAATCCACTGATCGTGGCCTGCAACGCCCTCCGGCGGCTGGAGTTACCGGTAGACCAATGGTCATTTCTACTCCTGCACATCGTCCTGTCCCGCCTACCTCCCGAGCTACGGCTGCGGTTTGAACAGAGGTATGGCGGAGACGGGGCGAGCTACCTGCCTCCGTTCTCGGATCTAGTCAAGTTCCTGGAACAGGAGTGTCGGCAGGCGGACAACTCCGGTGTTGCTGGTCCCTCTAGGACCCCGGAGCTGCCTGACCTGTCGAAGAAGGGCAGGAGTGGGACGGGGGGCCCCGGCAGGGGAGCCCCGGACCGCAGGCCGCGAGTTGGGGGGCCTGAGGAGGCTCGGCGCGTGCCGCCCGTTTATGGCGGATTTGCAGCCACGGAGGCCCCCCCTTGCGCTTATTGTCGGCGGCCGGGCCACTCGGTGCCCTCTTGCCCACAGTTTTTGGCCAAGCGGGTCAAGGACCGAAGAGGTATTGCTAGGACCCGCCACTGGTGCTACAGCTGTTTGGGGACACATATGCAGCAGAACTGCCCGCGACAGCGGCCTTGCCCAGAGTGCCAAGGTAACCATCTGGCCATCCTGTGCGCCAACCGTAACGGTGTTGGCCGCCAGGAGGAAAGTGAGCACGCACCCCGCACAGGTCGCGGCGCTTTTGCTGAACCCCCTCCGGTGGACTTGCGTCGGTCCCCGGTGGAGCCGCCCGTTTCCCGGTGTGTCGGGGCTTCACCCCCCCGGGGAGGGGTCTCACCCCCTCCGAGCCATTTTGATGCTGGATTTGCTGCGGCTCCGGCGACTGCCCAACCCGTTCGCTACTCCCCTCCTCTACACGAGTGGCCTCGACTAGAACGTCGTCCACCTCGAATGGGTCGGCAGCGGTATTACGTTCCGGACTCGGTTCACGCAGCTCGGGCCGGATTACCGCCTCGGGATGATGCCTGGGTATACCCGAATGGAGGACCGTCTCCCCCTCCCGTGGAAGTGCCCCCCGAGTTCCGGTTCGAGGTGCCCCGGCACGACGAGCCGTTTGATGAGGGCGACCAATGTTAGGTAGTCGCCGCCCTAGCCCCCACCACAGCCACCTGTCCTGAGAACTTGAATCTTCAGCAGTCTATTTGTCAGATAGTTCTTCTACCGACTGTCTCAGTGAAGGTGTATAACCTGAAGGGTGAATGTTTGATTGTCCGCGCCCTTTTGGACTCAGGTTCACAACGCTGTATTGCTTCGTCTTATTTGGTGGGAAAGCTAGGGCTCCCTTGGAGTCCTCGTGCGGGTCGGATGATAGGTATTGGGGGTGCCGAACCCTCGACTCCCAAGGGTGAGGCGGAATTGATGTTTGGCCCTATTAAGGGTAATCTCCGCGTGTTGGTTAAGGCATCAGTCCTTGACGATATTTTGGGTCCCTTACCGCAGGTACGGATATCCGATGCTGCGGTGCTTTGTGCGTCAGGGTTAACCCCTGCCGACCCCCACTGGTCCGAACCCGGTCCCATGGACCTCTTGCTGGGTTCCGACGTGTTGGGTCTGATCTGGTCGGGAGGAGTTAAAGTTTTACAGAAGGATGGCCTTTGTGCCATGCCCACTATATTTGGTTATAGCTTTTTTGGCCCAGTTTTGTGGTCTCCACACCTTCCGGTGGCAGACCAACTGCAGGCAATCGGCGTATCGCTTTCAGACGTGGTCCAGCGGTTTTGGGAAGTCGAGGAGCCGCCACGTGCCGCTCGGGTCAGCCCCCTCGACCTCGAATGCGAATTATTCTATCAGAATAACACCGGCCGTCGCATTGACGGACGTTTTGTTACTCGCTTGCCCTTTCTAGCCTCTCGGCCCCCGCTAGGGCACTCGCGGGCTCTTGCCGAGAAAAGGTTGTTGTCTATGGAGCGACGCATGCGACGAGATCCCACTTTCCGTATTAAGTACGTTGAATTTATGCGCGAGTATGAGGACCTTGGGCATATGTCACAGTCCGACTTTGATTGGCGTTCGCACGAGCACTACTTCTTGCCCCATCATGCTGTTTTGAAGACTCCGGGAGGGAAGATCCGAGTAGTTTTTGACGGCTCTGCGGCTACGTCGAATGGGGTGACTTTGAACCAGTGCCTGCACTCCGGCCCCAAGTTGATCAAGGATATTTCCGACATCCTCACGCACTTCCGCCGGCACCAAATTGTTTTCGTGGCTGACATCAAGATGATGTTTAGGCAGTCGGTGGTGCATCGCGACGATCGGAGGTACCAACTGATTCTGTGGCGTGAGACTTCTAACGAGCCGATACGAGTCTTTGAGTTGAACACTACAACCTATGGGCTCCGGTCAAGCCCCTATATTGCTATTAGAACCTTGTTGGAACTAGCTAACCGTGAGCGGCTGAAATATCCTCGTGCATCAGCCACTTTGGAATCGTCAGTCTATATGGATGACATCTGCACGGGAGCTTCTAGCGTTGAGGAAGCTTTGATTCTGCGCGACGAACTAATTTCAGTACTGAAGTCCGGTGGTTACGAGTTGCGCAAGTGGCTGTCCAACTCCCCTCACGTCTTGAAGGATCTCCCGGGAGAAGATCAGCAGGATCCTCATATATTTGAAAACCTCGAAAATCCGAATTTGTTGACGGTCCTTGGAATACAGTACCAGCCCGTCCAGGATGTTTTCACCTATCGGGTCAAACTGGACCCACCTCCTAAGGTCTGGACCAAGCGCTCCGTCTTGTCTACGGTGGCTCGCACCTTTGATCCAAACGGGTGGATCACTCCCGTAATATTTTTAGCTAAATGCTTCCTTCAGAAGCTTTGGATTGCTGAAGTCGGCTGGGACGAACCCCTCCAAGGGAAGTTATTGAAGGAGTGGTACTCCATTGTTTCCTCACTTCCGGACGTCAACCGAATTTCGATTCCTCGACGCTTCCTACCACCAGGAAGGTGCCATGCCAGCCTCCACGGCTTTTGTGACGCGTCCGAACGAGGATATGCCGCCGTGGTATATTTGCGGACTGTCGATGCCACCGGTAAGGTCGCGACGCATCTTGTCTTAGCAAAGAGCAAGGTGGCCCCTATTAGGTCCCACTTGACTATCCCAAAATTGGAGTTGTCAGGAGCTGCCCTTTTGACTCGCCTCCTTAATCACGTCCGTGCCTCCCTAGTTTCTGTTGTCGAGCTCACAGATGTTTATGCTTGGTCTGACAGCGAAATTGTCCTTTGTTGGCTTCGAGCCGCTCCTCACAACTTGGAAGTCTTTGTTGCGAATCGGGTGTCCCAAATCCAGAGCTCTGAAACACCTTTGATTTGGAGACACGTACCTGGAGAATTGAACCCGGCCGATTGCGCCTCACGCGGCTGCGAGGCCTCTTCACTTGTTAATCATCCCCTTTGGTGGGGTCCAAGTTGGCTAATTCAAGCTGAGTCGACTTGGCCTCAGAATCGGTTCTCCACTCCGGAAGTATTGCCGGGCTTGAGAGTCGGAGTTGTTGAGGATCAACCGATCCCAGACTTGAATTCTCTTTTGGAACGATACAGTTCACTCGATAAATTAATCGGTGTAACCGGCTGGCTCAAGCGTTTCATCCATAATGGAAGGAACCCCGGTAATAAGGTTTTGGATCCGGTCTTGTCACCTCTTGAACGTCAGGAGGCCCGGACACATTGGGTGCGTGCGGTTCAGCTGGAACATTTTGCGTCCGTGATTGACACATTAAAAGGAGGTTTAGTTTTGAAGGGCTCTCTTGCTCGCCTAAACCCCTTTTTGGATGATGACGGAATGTTACGCGTTGGCGGACGCCTTAGGAATTCCGAACTGGCCTATGGTGCTCGTCACCCTTTGCTGCTCCCTAAGGACGGCACCCTTGTTAAATTGTTGGTGACACATTACCACCTTAAAAATGCCCACGCAGGTTGTAATGCCCTCTCGGCTATTCTACAGCGTGAGTTTTGGATTTTGGCAGGGAGACGCATCATCCGGAGCGTCATTTTCAAATGTCTCCCTTGTTATCGTTTGAAGGCCACTCCTATGCAGCCGATGATGGGTGACTTGCCCCCCGATCGCGTAAGGGCAACCCGACCTTTTGCGGGAGTTGGGACTGATTTTGCAGGCCCATTTGCCATCAAGAGCTCTAACCTCCGCAACGCCCGATCACTCAAGGCCTACCTATGTGTTTTTGTATGCCTCTCTACCAAGGCGGTCCATTTGGAACTCGTGAGTGCCTTAAGCACGGAAGCCTTCGTAGCTACGCTGGGTAGATTTGTGTCTCGTCGAGGATTGCCTGACCTGGTTCGCACTGATTGCGGTACTAACTATAAGGGTACTGATAGGTATTTAAGAGAAATTGTTGAATTTTTGTCTAGAAATAAGATTAGTATAAGTACAGCAATGTCCAAGATGGGGATAACCTGGAGGTTTGACCCCCCGGTTTGTCCCCACTGGGGCGGTATTTTCGAAGCGGTGGTCAAGGTCGCCAAGACGCATCTCCGGCGCGTTATAGGTGAAACTATTTTGACCTTTGAAGAACTCGCCACCGTATTTTGCAAAATTGAGGCTGTACTCAATTCTCGGCCACTCTGCCCCCTCTCATCTGATCCAAACGACCTGGAGGTCCTAACTCCAGGCCATTTCTTGATTGGCCAGCCCCTTAACGCCTTGCCCGAATACCCCTTCAGGGACGTGAAAACATCTCGTTTATCCCGTTTTGAACTACTACAGCAGATGACTCAGAGCTTTTGGCGCCGTTGGTCACTCGAGTATTTGCACCTTTTGCAGCAACGCGTTAAGTGGACTGACAAATCTGATCCTCCCAAGGTTGGTGATCTCGTATTAGTTAAGGAACCGAATTTGTTACCTTTGTACTGGCGTCGGGGACGCATTGTTAATTTGACTTACGGATCTGACGGGGTCCCCAGAGTCGCCGAGGTAATGGTCGGAGATTCTGTCTTACAGCGAGCCGTCTCAACCTTGTCCCGCCTACCCATTTCTTAGTGCGTGGACGTGAATACTCGCGCCCACGGGGGGGGGGGTTGATCGCGCCTAGTCTATGCCCGCGAGTGACTTCTCTATCTACGGTTTTGCTTCCTTGTCTATGACCGCTTCGAAAAGGTCGGTCAAAAGGGTAAGTTGCAAGTTGGCGAACCGCGCGGCGTGTTTTTTGCTAACTAACGAGTTTTTTGTTGGAAATAACCCGGTTGTTTGGGCACTGGTTATCGACAGGCTGACTCCTCGTTTGATACGCTGGTTGATTCTCCAGCGACGAGGCCTGCAGATCCACCCCACTTGGGAACCGCGGCCGACACGTGTAATAACCTAATAATTGTTTTGTGTCGCGTCTAATAACAATAATGGTTTATAACCTCGAGTGAACTGAACTTAAAAGTGCCTTTTGTACGGCCCTTAATTGGCCGAAGGTGTAATTGTATTGTGTTGTGTGCCACTAAATTGTAAACACTACCTACTAGTGAAGTACCAAGTCACCTTGAAGCCAGAAGAGGCCTGACACCTACCACCAAGGAGTTGAGTGAGGGTTCACGCTAAACACATACTCACATTTACACATTTCTCCTCAACACCACTACCACACCCTCACTGGCTCCCTAGACGACGGCAAGGTGATTGTCAGGGTAAGTGTAGACATATAAGTACGGCTACCACAGCCATCACCAAGTAGAATCCTGTTCACCAAGGCCCTAACCCAACGACCGGCTCCAGTTCCTCTATGGGCCCGGGACAGGACACGGTTGCTTCGTTGGGGTAGGCGTTGGCCTCAACACATTTTGTTTTGATATATTGTATTTCAGCGAGTGAATCGCCGCGAATACATTATTTTGCTATTGCAATCTTGACACACTTTCGAATACTGTTGTTATGCGTGCCTTGCAAAATACGATGCAATGCAAACTGTTCGCCACTCGAATTTGCAATTGTTAAGTTTTATTTTATATTTAAGTAAAGTGCTTAGTTGTTCCAGTTCGTGTATATTTAATTTTTTTTATTTTTGCTTAGTTCTTTATATGTAATAATTCAATGTGTAGGTTTTTAAAAATTAAGTATTATATTTAGGGTACCTGCCCACTGAACTGGAGCGGAACGATGTATCTAATTCTAGCAAATCTATCTGTTATTATTAAAATATGTAAAATCGTGTCACATCTCATAAATTTGATTGGTTAACTAGGCTCATCTCCGTTACACAAAGTCCTAGAGTGGAGACTGCAACAAACGGGTATAGGGCGCCCCCGGCTAGTGGAGTGACGACATCCGGAGAGTGGTTGGCATCAAATGGATGCAAACAGCCAAGGATAGGCAACGTTGGCGCAATCTAAAAGAGGCCTATGTCCAACTCCTGGCTGATGAGTGATGACGTCATCTATCAGAGATTCCTACGTCTGTAATTCCTATCTCGGCATTGTGGAAACGCACCCTTATAATTGAGTGCTCTGCATAGTTCTATCATTCTTGGCAGATTCTCCTGACACAATAAATAATATCACTTGTGTAAAAAAAGTCTCCATTGTATGCTAATTAAAAAAATACAGATTATTGCAACGAGCGCAAATTTTTTACGATGCGCTTGGAATTTTCTAACATAAGACTGAAATAAACGGCCAGATCAGTTTATTTCAGTCATATGTCTTTCTTATATCCCATTAGAACTTGCTAAAACAAGTTTTCTTTCCTTTTTATTTTGTCTGCCACGACGTCATTAGGCTAAAGGACCTCGACTGTGTTTAGGAGACTCTTGTCAAAAATCTTGCCTTCACTGAGACACCCTGTGAACTTCAAAGTTCCAACCCTACATTTTGTATGCTTCCGGTTACCATCCTGTATCAAAACACGTGCAATTTTTAGGGTTCCGTACCCAAAGGGTAAAAACGGGACCCTATTACTAAGACTCCACTGTCTGTCTGTCTGTCTCCAGGCTGTATCTCATAGACCGTGATAGCTAGAAAGCTGAAATGACATGTCCCAATTCAGTATGGAGGGTGGTTTTTTATTCTGAGTGTTAATGAACCAGAACCAAACTGCCATCACGTGAAAGAGAAAAAAATATAACATTAAACTCCATTTAAATAATAATTTTAGAAAACCCCGTTTTTTTAAAATTAATTATGAAAAATATCGTTTGTAGAAAATATTTTTCGATGGATGGCAACACTAAAACTTTTTCTACAGTGCGTTCCACTAAGCGCCCGCAGCGATCAAAATGCTCCTTTAGTCGTTCCACATAACGACCGTGGTCGTTGTTTATATTATTGGCAATCAATGTGTTGATTGCCAATAATATAAACAAACTTTAGAAATGAAAATAAAATTAGCCTTCTTTATGTTAGTTTTCTTATTGAAAAAATTAAATTACAATATTATTCAATATAAATCGATTTAAACAATAATTATTTCAGTGTATTTTCAAGGCTTATACAGATTATAACCTAACCTCTTAAATATTTTGCGTTCTTTGTCCTAAATCGCAGTTTGTATTATTTACCTCCACGCTCAAAACGCTCTCTTATAGATACTACTTGAGTTTACAACAGTTACGAAAAAAGAACGGGAAAAACTACGGTCGTGAGCGTGATCGTTGTGAACGCTTAGTGGAATGCACCCTAGATGTGGGTATGTTCCGAAATACACTGCTTGCACTGTAAGGTGTGACGTCAATTTAGTAGGTACACTGCGAAACCGTTCCTTTATAGTTAGCTATACTGGTCACTGTTTAAAACGGAACGCAGTCAGCACTGATAGCACCTTACCTCGAAAACTCCAGTGCTCACAGTACAAAAATGGCGACGATTTATGACGTCATATATTTCCCTAGGATACTGCGGCAGTATACTGTCAGTCCATAACGGGACGAATTTCTCCCCAGTAAGAGCACTGAACAGTGCTCTCAGTGTATATCGGAACATACCCTAGATCTATCAAATCTGCCACCTGTTACTGTCACTTTAATGTCATAATAAACTGACATTGACATTTGACAATCATTCTATGACATAAGTGACAAAAACAATCAAGTTTTTTTTTTTACTGTTGTTAAGATTCAGGCAAAGAACTAAAAAAGCCACAAAATAAAACAATATTTTTCTCCAAAATGGGGTCCTTAAAAAATGTGTAAATTATTCTATAAGCCATATTTTAGGATCTCTATTAACGTGTATTAAAATCATCTTGGTTCATGTTCAAGGCCCAATCTTGGACAAGACTTTTTCACAAATGATGTATTTCCGTTGCCGCTATAACAACAAATACTAAAAATTAAAAAAATATATATATAATAAGGGGGGTCCCCATACAATAAACGTGTTTTTTTCGTATTTTTTTTCTCAATATCAAAAACGGTAACAGGTAGACGGTTCAAATTTTCACAGAATATTAACTTGTATATTACCTTTCAAAATAAATAATTAAATATCAATAAAGTAAATATTAAAGGGGGGCTCCCATACAACCAACGTAATTTTTTGATATTAACAGTAAACCTCTACAAACAAAGTTAGTTTTGCGGTTCATTAACAAAGGTAATTATACCTACTTCTTGAGTACGGAACCCTCGGTGCACGAGTCCGACTCGCACTTGGCCGGTTTTTTTTCTCTCTGCTAGCAGCGAATAACTTCACAATCAGTTTGACGTCTCCGGTGCAGTGGTGAGCGCTGCGATCTTATAAGTAGTAGGTCCATGGTTTGATTCCCTGTAAGGGCAATGTGGGAAGTTTTATTCAAAATTATTGTCTTTGCTCTGTTCTAGTGGGAGGCTTCGGCTGTGGCTAGCTATCAGTAAAGACGTACCGCCGGCAATTTAGTGTTCCGGTAGGGTGGAAACTAGCCACGGTCCAAGCCTCCCATCAGGCCAGACTAGAGAAAATTCAGAAATTATAAATGCCCGAATTGACCCTGCCGGGCATCGAACTGCGAGACCACCGCGCTCACCACTGTGCCAACACTGAGTAGATAAGGTTAGACCGTTGACGTTGTCTAATTCCTGATAATTCAATAAACAAAAAAAAATCCTCACTTTCACGTGGGCAAAGCGGATTAATTACAGCTTAAGTTAATTAGTTAATGAGGCCTAATACGCAGCTACACGACATTCATACAAACGCGATGGCCGTGACAATGCTCTACGGTTGTATGGCGTGAAATATGTTCCGTCCTTGAGAACGTTTCCGTGCCAACGCAAATCTTTTACTGCGCACGTTTTCCACATATTTAATTAAAAAGAAACCGGTCAAGTGATTTCGTATTGTGAGTTGAAGGTTCCGTATAATCGCTTCTTTTAAACATTTTTAACTATTTTTACTATCAGAGGCTCCGGCTCAGGCGTCCGAATTAAACATTTCATAGCTGCCGCCTTAGACGCTACATCTGCTAGATTTAGTATTTTTATAGTATGGTGCCTAGCAGATTGTACACATTTCTGAACCGCTAATTTAAATTGACCAGCCAACGTCTAGTGTTATCCTTTGCCGTAGGGAACATTTTAAATATCAATAGGTACACCCGTAGCATATTTAGCGTCAAAGTTCTCTGTAAGCAGCCACCAATTCAACCGAGTATATTATTAAATTAGGAGGGAACGAATTGAGAACTGCGAACATCCAAATTGAATAATCGATACTCAATTATTTCTGAAGCGTGGAACCCTAAACAATGTGATCCTCTGAAGGTGTTAGCGTGTAAAATTCAAATATTTGTTCAATAAAGTATGTGTATCTTGTGTTTTAATGTTAATATTGGCTGTCTGTACGTCGTTCATTACAGTAGGAACATTAAATTTTCTGCTTATCGCGATTTGTTATACCCGGTGAAAGTGGTAGTAGGCAACTAATGTTACTTTCGTGCCGGTGGAAACTGCCCGTGTATTGTTGACGTTTGATGAGATTCTATAATGTGAGTTGTGACGAAATAAACGAAATACCTAATGCAGGCTAGTACATCTCGCTACTGTACTCGTAGTCTTTCTTATGGTCTTTTTGTTGTCTACTCTTATTAGAAACGAGTTTATGTCGATGGAAATGATGAATAAAGAAAAATTGCGATACCTATAGACTTTTCCAGAGAACAGAAAGTTATGAATGAATAAAGGTTTTAACAAGATTCAGTACATCCAATCTTGATATAATTTATCATGACTTTCCCGTGAAATGTTCTCGTAACAGTTTCCCCTAAACGTGACACGATCTCTATTATATAAAACGTTGCTCATTTTATGTACCACGTAAACCAGACTGATCGACCTCCGCTCGGGGCGAAACGTGAATTTTTCCGAAGATCACACTCAAACAAATCGATTTCTAGGCCCCGAAATTCCCACGATATATTTCGTGTTATCTGTAGGACCTTTTCCGAATATGTTACTTTATTTATGTAACGGGAAAAATATTTACTCTACTTGTTCAATATATAAACAGGACTGTTTACGATGAATGTATGAGAAAAAAATCTGTTTATTGTTTCAACGTGAACGGAAGACGCACCCACAACGTAACGATACGGTAAAATCTCAGCATTTACGTCATCGCTTTCAATGAATTAAATGCCACGCAATGACGTGGATTAGCAAGGACAAACCTTCCGTGTTAACTTAACACTCTGTTATTGCTATAATAAACAGATTTTAATTAGTATTGCTATCGTAAAACTATCAGATTCTTTATAAAACCATGTAACTAAAGTGAAATTAGTTTGCTACGTCCGTATTCAAACAGTAGGCCTAAAAAGATTTTAGTTATAATTTTTTTTTTAAATCTACTATAGGGACTTTGTTATTAAATAGGTATACTCGGAAAAGGTTTCTGTTTACTTTAGCTTCTATTCTACATAAGACGATCCGTGCAAATTCATAGGAAGTCAAGTAAGTAGTAAAATTCGCAATTTTCCACTTTTAGTATTTCCTTTCACACGCACTCCGGGAGAATAAATAAAACCTATAGTACCTCCTCCTGTATTTCTGAGAACTATTTCTTGTTATTCGTACCATAATGTTAGCCTTTTTGTTAATGTACGGCGTATTATAAAGTCTTCAACCCGAATGCATTTAAATACCTATGCCGTATATATAAACTAGGTCAATTTTTCCATGCTGAATTCACAATTTTGCGTATCGATCTTATAATACTTACGGTATCGTTTTCGCCTTCACATTTTCTTTATCGATGATAATGTATTCATTCCGTTCGACGTTGATATGCTACCGGGCATGCTAAAGAGCAACCACCGAGTTTCTTGCTGGTTCTTCTCGGTAGGAACGGCATTCCGAACCAGTGGTTGATTCATTTGACTATTTATAAGAACTTGTAACCAAGTGCGAGTCGGACTCGCGCACCGAGGGTTCCGTACTCAAGAAGTAGGTATAATTACCTTTGTTAATGAACCGCAAAACTAACTTTGTTTGTAGAGGTTTACTGTTAATATCAAAAAATTACGTTTGTTGTATGGGAGCCCCCTTTAATATTTACTTTATTGATATTTAATTATTTATTTTGAAAGGTAATATACAAGTTAATATTCTGTGAAAATTTGAACCGTCTACCTGTTACCGTTTTTAATACTGAGCAAAAAAATACGAAAAAAACACGTTTTTTGTATGGGGACCCCCCTTAATATATATATTTTTTTAATTTTTAGTATTTGTTGTTATAGCGGCAACGGAAATACATCATTTGTGAAAATTTCAGCTTTCTAGAAAGCTGAAATTTCTGCTGAAGCTGAAGATCATAGACCGTGATAGCTATCACGGTCTATGAGATACAGCCTGGAGACAGACAGACAGACAGACAGCGGAGTCTTAGTAATAGGGTCCCGTTTTTACCCTTTGGGTACGGAACCCTAAAAAGTCTATTTGAATAAAAATAATTTGATTTTTTATTTTTGATTTTGATAAGGTTTTCAAACAAGACCAGAGGAAGTGGATAACAAAATCTTTCTAACAGAAATTGTACTTCATCATTGCTTTGAACGATGTGGTTGCTGCATTTCGAATATATTTTTAGACTAGCTGATGCCCGCGACTTCGTACGCGTGGATCGAGGTTTTGTGGTGCCCGTGGGAACTCTTTAATTTTCCGGGATTAAAAGTAGCCTATGTGCTATTCCAGACTATAATCTATCTCTGTTTTGTACTCTTACTTGGTTACATATTTGATTGAATCAAACCCTTTTGCAAGTGTTGATACTAAGATTAATTCGTAAAACACGGGCAACATTGCACTGTCCGATGCGTTCGGCCAGCCATACCACAACGTCAACTGTTCTCCCGGCCTACCCGCGACTACAAAGAAAAAAAAAAAGGTGACTCGACAACATCAAATGAGAAGAAGTCTGTTCGGTCTCTTTTCTATATCGCAAAATCATCGATTTAACGCTATTAAATCTTTTCTTGGATTTAACTCCTCTTATTGTGAAGTGTCCATATTAATATTTATCATAGAACCAAAATTAGAAGTGATTCGTGTGCATATGAAAACTGTGCTCAATCAATCGGACATATTACCTAACCTAACAAAGTGTCCACCGGCCGGTGTCTGTGTATATTAGAATATGGATATCTGCGAGTGTTTGTGATGCCAAGGAATCCAGGCGAAGGTGGTCCAGTCATCCAGGTACGTACGCATTATACTGTTTTCCGAAGAGATCTTAGTATCACATAAACATTATAACTGGCGACTGACAATTAATATAAACTTAGTCGACCCAGAGTAACGTAACTTGTGGTCGTTACGTTACATCTTTTTGGTGCCGAAACCCGGGAATATTTACGTATACTATTAATTTAACGTCCATATATGTGTTTGATATTTTCTGAAGTAGTTTCATACATTTTAATCTCGCCATATTGGTCTGCCGTTTAGGTGTGTATAACGTCAAGTTCAACCAAATTCAATAATTGTAATTTGTGTCCCATATTCTATGTAAATCACAAATCAATCGGTTATTTGGCATAACTTAACGTTAATAATTGTATCACAATAATTTTCTATGTAGGTACGCTTGGCAATTTTAAACTTCTCTTAGACTGGCCAGACACACTGTGCCTTGCGGAACGTAACGAGCAGGTGTGTATAGGGGGCAATTCCATTCAGATATCTTGTCTGGCTCTTCGAAGTACATACACATATATTAATAAGATGAATACTTCTTTTGTGTTGAGTTAAATCTAATCGTTTAATTCGGTTACTTATTCAAGAATACACGTTATAAACAATCAACTCACATCGGTGTTTTAAATAATATTTACGGCTTGAAATAAGTAATAGGATATTATTCTTTTTCTAAAACATTCACATCAGACTAATATCAGAAGTTACATATAGACTTTTTTTTTTGTGTTTGTACGAGTTCAATTTGTTCTATTTGTGTGAGTGTTACCTATAAGCAAAATGTCGTTCTGTCCTAAAAGTAAACGTAAATTAAGCAAATCTAAATCCTTTTCGAAAGTGTTGGAGGAATCGTATACTGTAAATGACTTACCATCTTTGCGTCGAAAGCGTACCATAATTTATAAGCGTATTGTGAAAACTTTGGAATTAGGCTTAGAAGTGGTCAATACTTTGGATCTAGGCTTAGATGTCACCAAATATAATTTATTTCTTTCTTATTATGAAGATATGATGTCAATATAAATAAGTTTGAAGAATTACATTTCATAATCATTGACTTGTCCGAGCGGCCAGAAGAGGATCAAACTTTACAAGAAAAATGTGACGAAATGTATTTTGAAATAAAGTCTATCTATCGTAAATTACCGAAGCCTGCATTACATTCGTCACTAGTATCTGAATCTAAAGAGGGGACATCTCATGTTAAATTACCAAAAATCAGCCTACCCACATTTTCCGGAGATATAAAACAATGGCCAGAGTTTATCGATAAGTACAATAATCTCATCCACAACTGTCCGACGCTAAGCGATACTGAACGCTTCCACTACTTGATCTCCACACTGCGTGACGATGCTGCCAGCGTAATTCGTACCTTCCCCGTGGCTGCCGAGCACTATTTAGATGCATACGATTTTCTTGTTGCACGCTATCAGGACGACCGCGAACTAGCTTTCGCATGTTGGCGGGAAATTCTAAACGTCAATCTGAAATTCACAAATGGTCTTGAATTGCGTCGTTCACTGGATTCTATCGTTGAAAATTTATGCATATTAAAACGGTTAAACTTACCTGTTGACCAGTGGGATTTCATATTGAATTACCATATTTTATCCAAGTTGGATTCAAAGTTGCGTCGCGAATTTGAACAACAGTTAAACAGTAAAAAGCTGTTTAAATTCGCAGAACTTAACTCATTCTTACAACTTAGATGTGATGCTCTTTTGCGAGATGCTCATTTTGTAGAATCATCAAAGTCGACAACTACTAGTCGTGATTCTGCGGTGAAGAGTAACCAAACCCAATCTACACCAAAGCGATTTTATCCGAACGTGAATCATACCCTTCTTGCCTCAGAGTCCTCTGCAGAACCGGATACAACGAAAACCGTGTCATTTCCGAATACAATGAAATTCGTTTATAGGTGCTCATTTTGTGGAGAAGCTCATAACATATCACAGTGTAAGGAGTTTCTTGACAAATCAGTGCCAGAACGTATGGATGTGGCGGCTTCAAAAAGGTGGTGTTTTAACTGCTTGAAATCATCACACCAGTTAAAGGACTGTAACTCAATCTTTTCTTGCCAAAAGTGTAGGCGCAAACATCACACACTGCTACATAACGAGGACTCTAAACCCACACCTAATTCTACCCTCATAACGAACAATGCGAAGTCCGGTTCTAATTTGCTTCCCGACACAATTGTTGTACTAGCGACTGCCCTTATTCAGTTGCTGAATGTAGATGGTTGTTACATGCAATTTCGTGCGCTGTTCGATACAGGTAGTCAGAATAACCTCATCACTGAGGAAGCTGCCCAACGCCTTAAACTCGTGCCTGCTGAAACTTCTGTTCATATTAGCGGATTGGGAGGTGCTCCTGCTATGGTCAAGGGCCAGGTTCGCTGTTCAGTTGGCGCTAACGATACATTTTTATTTGAACGAAACTTTCAGGTTATTAGCAAAATTTGTGGGGAGCAGCCTATTGCTCAATTAAATACTTCTAGCTGGACACAAATACAGGACTTGAAATTGGCAGATCCTGGTTTCGACATTCCTGGTCCAATTGACGTACTGTTGGGAGCAGATGTCTTTGCTGAATGCCTGCTTAATGAACGAATCAAAGGTAATTCGACGCATCCACCGGCCTTTAACTCAATCTTTGGATGGCTTCTTCTCGGAAAATCACCTATCGCTAGCCATTCCTTAGTAACAACCCAATCCAGAGGGGATCTCGAACTTACAGATCTTGTCCAGCGGTTCTGGGAACTTGACTCGCCTCCAACAGCTGCTAAATTGACACCAGCCGAACTTTTGTGCGAGCAAAAGTTTCAAACAGAACATTCTAGGGATGCGTCAGGCAGGTACACTGTCAAACTCCCCTTTAAGGATGAGGCGGAGCCTGTATTTAACGGATCCCGTGAGATCGCCATGAGAAGGTTCCATGCAATCGAGCGTCGTCTATCTCGTGACCCTGAGCTTCATCGTCAGTATACCGAATTTATGGTTGACTACATTAAGGCCGGGCATATGTCACTAGTACCTACGGAAGAGCTCAGCGCAGGGAGATATTATATCCCTCATCATTGCGTAACAAACCCAGGAAGTCATACGACTAAGTTACGCGTGGTATTTGATGCCTCTGCGCGAGATGCCAACAACTTATCGCTTAACGATACGTTACTAACTGGCGCCAAACTTCAATCAAATATAAGTGACATCCTTTTGAGGTTTCGTGAATCTTCAATCGTATTTATGGCCGATATTCAACAAATGTATCGACAGGTTCTGGTCGATCCATGTCATAGAGACTACCAACGCATTTTTTGGCGGTTTAACGTTGATGACCCTATCCAAGAATACCGACTTCATACCGTCACTTATGGAGTAGCAGCCGCACCGTTTCTTGCCTGCAGAGTTATGCAACAACTAGTTCAGGACGAAGGAGACGCGTTTCCCTTAGCCCGAGAAATTTTGTCGTCTGGGACTGGAATCTATGTGGATGATATAATCACGGGAACAAATTCACTCACCGAAGCAGTTGCTGCGAAATCGGAGCTTATCAACTTATTCAAATTAGGTAAATTTCATTTAAGAAAATGGGCAAGTAATGACATTAGAGTTTTAAGCGATTTACCACCAGAAGATTGTTTACTGGATGCTATTTCCTTCGATGAGCTGGAAAATTTGCCTCTTAAAGTACTTGGGCTAAAATGGGACCCGAGCTCCGATAATTTTCTGTTCGAAGTAACTGCCAGTAACCGTCCATGCACTAAACGCACGATTCTCAGCGAGATTGCTAAAATCTTTGACCCTTTGGAATTTTTGTCACCGTTAACTATTCGCGCAAAATGTTTGGTGCAGCAGCTATGGGTGGCTGGAGTAGGATGGGACGACTCACCACCCCCACATATAATAAAATCGTGGGATGATTATCAAAGTCAAATCCATGTAATTAAAACATTACGGATTCCGAGGCGACTCACTTTAGACGATGCTCAGTCCTATGAAGTTCATGGATTTTGTGACAGTTCTGAAGCGGCGTACGGTGCGATCATTTATATGAAAATAGTGGATAAATCAAATAAAATTCACATTTTACCAATTTGCTCGAAAGCTCGAGTTGCACCCTTAAAAAAGGTCTCATTGCCGCGGTTGGAACTGTGCGCAGCTGTTCTTCTTGCAAACTTATATGAGTTTTTCAGATTGACCTTCAGAAAATCGGATAATCGGCCACTTACCGTTCATCTGTGGTCAGACTCCACTGTCACACTATCCTGGCTACGTTCACATTCGTCTCGATGGGCCACATTTGTTGCTAATCGTGTCAGTCATGTTCATGACCTTACCCCTACAGAATGGTGGTTTCACGTCAGTTCATCAGAGAACCCCGCAGATGTATGTTCACGTGGCCAGCTGCCTCAAGAGTTATTGCATAGCTCTTTATGGTGGGCGGGGCCTTCATGGTTATCGCAACCGACTAATATGCAACCTAATAACTCTGTGATCATCGACGAACACCCGTTAGCACTCGAAGAGGTCAAAAAGTCGGATTCAGTCGTTTTGGTCGGTCAATAATCGGGTCTACAGCTACCTCCGACAGAGATTACCCAACTGCTCAAAAATTTATCTTCCATTGACAAAATCATCCGCATCGTTGCTTATTGTCTTCGGTTCATCGACAGGGCGCGAAAATCTAACGACAATTCGTTCAGCACATTCATAACACTTAACGAACGTCACCGCGCACTGATGTGTATTGTCAAATATGTACAATCGGAAGCGTTCAATGATCTGCTCTTAAAGCTACGGCATGGTCAAGTTTTACCTAAGTCATTCCGGAAACTGAATCCGTTTATCGATGACACAGGAATCATTAGGGTGGGCGGTCGCATCTGTCATTCTGGTCTTGAGTTTGAGCAAAGGCATCCGGCTCTTTTACCATCTGACTCCCTCCTTACAACCAAGCTCATCGAGTCAACACATCGCACTTATTGCCACACTGGAGTGAACACCACCCAATTCTTGCTTTTACAACGGTTTTGGATAATTTCCGCAAAACGAGCCGTCAGACGGTGCCTATCAAAATGCATTCCCTGTTACCGTACTCGCCCTCAACCCTTGCAACTAGAGTTTACGGAACCGGTCCTGTTTTTGAGAACCGGGAATTTCGGTACTTTTACACAAAGGAACCGGGATTTCCCGGTTCTTTCGGGATTTTCGGGTCTTCGTAGTTTTTCTTATATAAAACAAGTGTTATGTTTCAAAAGTAAACGACAATGAATAATTTAAATAATTTTTATTAAAACTAATATTGTGTGTTGAAAAATAAAACTAGAATCAAACAGAACCTAATCACTCAGCCTTCTCATATTTTGCTTCTATTTTCTCTCCTCATATGTAAATACGTATTACGTACCTAGTATTAATAATTATGATTCAGTCAAAAATCAATCAGTCTTCTTGTTAAGTAATTAAGTAATAAGTATCTACTATCAATTAAATGGTAAAAATTACGCAGTCATCTTGGATTCCTTAAACATTTAGAAATTAGAATTATCTTAAACATTTTTTTATTAAAACATTAAACATTTTTAACAAAATATAAATTGCCATAATACGTCCTTCTGAGTATTCATAAAATATGGCTTAAACTTAGAAACACAAGTTTAGCTTTTTAAGAGCTTTGTGCTCTCTCTCTATAATATGACCTTAAAAACAAAAGCGCATCTAAACTTTTATCACTCAAACGAGATCTTATTTTATTGCATAGCAAACCAGCCGAAGAGAAAACTCTTTCCGGTTCAACACTGGTCGGCGGAATCGTTAAAAGATGGTCATATGCTTGAGACAAGTAACGCCCACGATCTCCTCCATTTTCAAAGAGAGCCATTTCAATCCTTACATTCGTACAGAGATCTTCATTTTCTTGGGCAGAAGATCTTATGCGTTTTTCACTTACAGCCTTTGCAAGCTCAGCATTTAACTCATCTTCTTTCGTCAAAGCAATGTTTTGTACTTCAAGTACTTCAGAGTCGCGATCACGGTCTCTCGTCGGTTCACCTTGTGAGTTTGGTACTGGTAGGGTTTGAGCTTGATATGCTGTAATTGTTGAGGTTTTAATGCGGCTTAGCAATGATACTATTCCGTTGCACATTTCATCACTGCTTGGGTGAGGAAATAATGATAAATCTTCAACATTTTGTTGAAGGAAATAATTTTCTGGATTTTGCAAGTAATTCAGCGTCGCAGCTGCAAAGTTGAGACGCCTTTCTGTGTACCGTTTTTTTAACATTTTCAATATTTTTTCGGCCACATAGTTATTTTCAATATTCGCTAATTTTCTTAGCGCAAATTTAATTGCAACATCTGCTGTCAATAATGTAGAATCACGACGACATAAAGCCTCTAATACAGTTTTAATTATGCCAAGAACTTCATGTAACTTCCCAATTTGCTCCCACTCTCCTTCTGAGAATTTTATTTTTGAGTTTAAATCGATTAATGCTTTCCCAATGCAAGTTCGCAGCTTTAAAAATCGTTCAAGCGTATTAGCGAGGCTACTCCAACGTGTTACTGAGTCACATGTCAGCGAATATTCTTTATGAAAGTCTTCTATGACGTACTTTTGCAGGACGTCATCATTTTTAGTTGGAGACTTGCGAAAAAGTTTAACAACTTTTTTTACTTTTGTACTTTTGAGAGCAAATCTCTATATTCGAATTGACGTTCTGAAATTAAATAAGTTTCATTTTGAGACTTGTTGAGGCCATCGTCTTCGTTGTCCGAATCCGAATCCTCATCTAAAGATTCTCTGTTCACTTGAAGTCTTTGCCTACTTAGAGCTGCCAAAGGAATATCGTCATCGTCTTCTACTTCTATTGGAACATGAGTTTCTTCATCAGTTCGTTCTTCTGCCTCACATGTGACATCATTTTTGTAAAAAACATCTGAAATTGCCAGCTGAAGTGCATGGGCAATACATTTTTGGTGATAAGATGACAGAAATTTGCCAAATTTTACCATCGTACTGCATCCGTCCGTTGTCTCAGCGATGATGTCATATTCCAGCGACACCCCGAACTCATTTAATTTGCTGCTTATTTCTTCAACGCATTTCTTCGCTGGTAAAGAGCCGTTAACTCTGATGAGCCCCAAATTTTTAAAGTTTTTGCCTCCAGAAAAATGACGTGAGTGTAAATTCAAGCTCAGATATCTACGGTTTCGAACCGATGTCCACTCATCAAACGACATAGAAAACTTACGGCCCTCCTTGCGTAGCTTTTCAATTTCGTTTGTTAGTTCGATTTTCTTTTGAATGGCCACTCTAACAATAATGCTTTGGATTGTATCGACCGATTTCGGCAGTGTGTGACCTGATTTTTTAAAAAGCATTTTCAAATCCTCGCATTCGATAAATTGCCGAAAAGGGTATCCTCTCAATGCTGTCATGCGGGAAATCATTACCTCCATACTAGGATTAGTATTAGGTTCAAAATATTCTGACAATTTGGTCTTCTTCTTAGGCACTTCTATGCTTGTAGAAGGAGTCGGAGTCGTGTTTCCGCCACTTCGGATCGGATCTTGGTTCGCAGTTGATAAGCTAATCTGGTGAATATTTTTTAAATGTTTAAGAAGACCGCTTGTACAGCCTCCAGCACATTTTAAAATTTTTTGACATTTTCTACATTTGGTTGATATTTTGTCGTCAGCCCGAAGAAAATAATGCCATACAGATGACTTATCGCCTGCCTTGTTTGTAAGTGCTTGAAAATTCATCGCCTATAACAAAATAAAATGGTTTGTCATTTTGCGAAACGGTTCCCTTTTTCAAAAAAGTTTTTAAATGTAATTGATGATGTTAATTAATATCTCAACGAATTACTATAAAATCAAATTTTTAAAGAATTCGACAAATAATCAAAGGAATAGGTATCCATGTTATAAAGTAAGCTTTGCTTAAAACGCTCATTATTTTATTGAAATTATTTACTTATCGTATAATATAATATGTTGTACTTAATACAAGTATACAATGTGCAATCGTAACTAATGTGAGCCACGCTTCGAATATGAAAGTGGTCGTCTATTTGTGTAAAGATCATTCACTAAAATAGGGCTTTTAGGTAAAAATATATTTTATACAAATACGTACCTCTTCAGTATTTCACTTCGTTGTCAGAAATATATGACAAATTACTAGCTGTTTAGGTTAACAAAATCATACACGCGCGCACTGCAATCCGAAAACTGAGTAAGCGAGCGATCGCACGCGGAGTTGTTTTCGGACTGGCCGGGTAATGGGTATGCGCGGCGGTGCGGGGAAGGGGATGCTTGTCGCTCGACAAAGCGCGACGTGTTACAACTAAAACTAACAGCATAGCAACAGCGAGCGAGAGAAGGTAGACTTGTAAGTTACCGCGCGCCATGTATTTTAGCGCTAAATTCACGTTACTTTTGAACGGTAGAAAGTATAAAAAAGTAAAGTTAGATTAAGTATGTAAGTATTAGCGTGAATCGTGTAATTAAAATAAATTCCCGAAAGTACCGAAAGAACCGGGAATCAAATTTGATTTCCCGGTTCTTTTTTACTGACAAAAGAACCGGGACTTCCCGGTACTTTCGAGACCGGGATTTCCCGGTTCTGAACACTACTTGCAACCATTCATGAGCAACTTGCCCCCTTATAGGGTTAACCAAGTTAAACCTTTTTCCGTTGTTGGGGTAGACTTTGCTGGCCCATTTCGTATTAAACTGGGCCCTCACCGGGGAGCTAAAATAGACAAAGCTTACCTGTGTTTATTTGTATGTCTCGCAACAAAGGCGGTACACCTTGAAGTTGTCTCTTCCTTATCTACAGATGGATTTATAGCCGCATTGCGTCGATTTGTGGGACGCCGAGGCAGATGTAGCATGATTCATACCATTTTCATGACCAATTTTATAGGTACAAGAAATCAATTCTCGGCTATCATGGAAACTGCGGCCAACCAAGAATCTATCGAGTTTAAATTCAACCCCCCATCCTCCCCCCACTTCGGGGGGGGTATGGGAAATACAGATTAAAGCCGCAAAATCTCATCTTTATCGCATTGTGGGCACTCAGGTACTCACATTTGAGGAACTTACAACATTGTTTGTCCAAATCGAGGCAGTACTTAACTCGCGTCCGCTATGCCCACTGAGTTCCGACCCCAACGATTTCGCGGCTTTAACACCGGGCCATTTTTTGACACTTGAACCATTGACCACTGTCCCTGATGTTGACGTCACTGAAGTCAAATTATATCGCCTCACTCGGTGGCAGTTAATACAGTCATTCCAACAACACTTTTGGCTCCGTTGGAAAAATGAATACCTCCACACGCTCAACGAAAGAGCTAAATGGACTAAAACCTGTAAACCCTTACAAGTAAATGACATGGTTCTGATCAAAGATGACATTCGAACACCGCTGCATTGGCCTCTGGCAAGGGTTGTTCAATTACACCCTGGAGCTGATGGAGAGGTCCGTGTAGCTACTGTCAAAACCGCCAAAGATAACTTAATCAAGCGTCCATTAGTTAAGTTATGCCCATTACCGAATGAATAGTTTATACGTCCCCGTTTATATGATAAGGTTAGGAATTAGGATTAGTGTTTAAAAGATACATTATTTTTATTTATTTATTTATTTTTTGCTTTTGGTGTCAAAGTCATATCATACTATCATAGCATATCATACTTTAACGTGAACTAAAATGTTTTTGTTACCTGAAACAGGATGTTTAATAATGTAATGTTGTGTTAAGCATTGAATATTTTTTCGATCATAAAATACCAGCTGTATTTTGGTGGGCGGGATGTTTTGTACTCTTACTTGGTTACATATTTGATTGAATCAAACCCTTTTGCAAGTGTTGATACTAAGATTAATTCGTAAAACACGGGCAACATTGCACTGTCCGATGCGTACGGCCAGCCATACCACAACGTCAACTGTTCTCCCGGCCTACCCGCGACTACAAAGAAAAAAAAAAGGTGACTCGACAACATCAAATGAGAAGAAGTCTGTTCGGTCTCTTTTCTATATCGCAAAATCATCGATTTAACGCTATTAAATCTTTTCTTGGATTTAACTCCTCTTATTCTGAAGTGTCCATATTAATATTTATCATAAAACCAAAATTAGAAGTGATTCGTGTGCATATGAAAACTGTGCTCAATCAATCGGACATATTACCTAACCTAACAAAGTGTCCACCGGCCGGTGTCTGTGTATATTAGAATATGGATATCTGCGAGTGTTTGTGATGCCAAGGAATCCAGGCGAAGGTGGTCCAGTCATCCAGGTACGTACGCATTATACTGTTTTCCGAAGAGATCTTAGTACATATCACATAAACATTATAACTGGCGACTGACAATTAATATAAACTTAGTCGACCCAGAGTAACGTAACTTGTGGTCGTTACGTTACAATCTCTGTGTCAAATTTCAGCCAGATCCGTTAAGCTGTTGGGGCGTGAGTGAGTAACAAACATCCATACATCCATCCATACATCTATACATCCATACATCCATCCAAACTTTCGCATTTATTATATTAGTAAGATGGTTATCTTACTAATAATAAAATTAAAGCCAAAAAGGAGAAGAAGAATAACAACGTATTTCAAATCCGTAAATCATTTATTTTTCTAGAATCTATTAGGATTTTCTGTTGGGAGTTATGATTTTAAATCCAACATTTATCTGCCCATGATACAAGTAGGTATTCTTAGCATTGTTCATGCAAAACAGTCACGTTATACCTACCTATGAATGAGTATGTAAATATGCATGACGTCAATAAACTACCGGTTGGTGGAGGCTTTCCAGGTCGCCGAGCTGACCTTTCATCTACTTTTGAATGAATAGACTTGATAGATAGTGTTCGTATGTCCGTGTCACCCCTGCTGCCCCTGCATAGTGACTATGCAGAGACCTGCCACTTTAAATAATTAACCTTGAGCTTATAGCCGTGCTTGTCATTAACATTAGGTATGGTCAGTTATTTTTCGTTGTCATCGCTATCTTACTCGTTAATGGAAGTAGAGCATATTATCACATAATAATTAGTAGTAACTAAATGTCAAAGGTGAAAATAATGCTTTTGCTTGTACAAAAAATTGTTATTTTAGGAATGCTATCCCGCGCTGAGACAAAAATCCGCCCTATAACATTGTATAAACAACTTAAACAAAACAAGTCAGGCAATCAAAAATTCAATTAGTCTTTACTTTCTATCCTGGGGGTTACTAGATTATATCGTTTAGAGCAGTATTACTTCAAAATTACAGTTTTGTCACTAACATTGACGTGCCTAAAATAATGATTATGACTTCGACAGTCGACCGCCAATAATATTAAAACAATACTGCTATAAGCGATGGTAGTTTGCTCCCCTGGTTGTGACATGTATTCGTATTTTATAGATGGGTCCAAAGTTAATGCTATAATATATTTTACAAAGCTTGCAGATAAGGATAGCACTCCCTAATTTAATTTTTCCTCGCATTCGTGTTCATTCATTGAACATCTCATACAGCACATACCTATGTAGTAGGTTTTTATCAAGGCGGATTCCGAAATGGCCGAGGTGAAGGACGCCGTGACTCATCGGGCTTTTAGCCTTAACAAAAAAAAAACATATTCAACAAACGGAACGAGCAAGCTTCATCCATTCTTTATAAGTTCGTAGGTGTGACTAACAGAATGCGTTTTCCCAATGCAGTTTGCGGTCTTTTATTAAGCCTTATTAATAAAAAAACGTGTGAATGCAGTGCTAAGGCTCTCATTACTAATTCAGCTAAGGAACTAGGCCAAAAACTAAGACGCTGCGCTGTATTAACATTAGCGTATTCTTTCTGGATTGGCTGCATTCACTTCAGGAAAAGTACTCTTAATTCTTAGGATAATTTCTTAAGCGTGAGTAGAGGTAGCAGTTGAATAACTGGTTCTTCTCGGTAGAAGTCATTCTGAACCAGTGCAGTGGAATAAATTCACTTCGTTAAAGTTAATTTTGAATTAAAAACGCTCCTACTTCTTAGGTTCGTTTTCATACTTTCTTACCGACAATCATCATCATCATCATCATCATCATAATAATATGTAGTTGTAAATTAAATTGTAAGTAATATGTCGTTAAATCATAATATGTAGTACTTACTTTGAAAGTCCTATAGTTTATGTCCTTAAATTAACGAGGCGTCCTTTATCTTAGAAGCCGAAGTTCCTGGTAACTTTCTTGTAAACAAAGATACTAATTATTCGGTCCATTTCCACAAATTGCTTGGGGGATTTATTTCCACCATTTGACCCATAAGTTTGCTTTCACTGCCGAGTCAATAAAGTCTTTCCACCAAGTGCCAACTGCCAATCGGTTATTCATCGATTTTCAACGAAAAACTTGACAAAATTACTCGAAACAGAAAAAAAGCTCGGCTTGCTCGTAAACCCTGACAATACTTAAAACGTAACATAAAATTTTATATCAAAGCGGAGTAAAGCGCGTTTTACACCTCCTTTGTATTAGCAATAAAGTTTAGTGGTTTCAGTTGTAAAAAAACAATAACATTCTGATTATTATACGCAGTACCGTTTAGAAGCTACCTTGACCCCGCTTCAATATCACCTAGGGCCAAGGCTTCCACTGTTATTGATGATTTCCAGACTCTAACAATGGTTGTTTCGTGGCCGAAGCTTCGCCTAAAAATGGACAATAGTGTCTAAAAACCAAATATTTAAAAAACATTTAGGTACACGCTCTTGAGGTTTATCCTGCCTTTAGTGTCAAGTTAATTTATTCCAGCTTTATATCTTTCCCAATTTTAAAAACATGATCAGATTTATTTTAATCCTACAAATTCGATTTCATACAAGATCCACACTCATTCCATAAAAAAATGGATATTACCTACATCGTAATAGAGGGTTCTGTAAAACCAATTTCAAAAGTAATATAATATAAGTGTTGTAACACGACGGAGGTAGAGCTAAAATTTTTAATGAAATTCCGAAAAATATAGCCGTTTTAATGTCGCATGAACTGTGAACCTATTAGTTTTCGCAGCTTGAACACCGATATGGCCATAAATGCAGATCCTTTAGGTAAAGGTCAACGACTGTGCTGTAGACACGGAATTGCCTATGACTAAGATCAATAGGACTTTTAATGTAGGTACAACTACACACCGATGACGTAGGTTTCCTAGTTTGGAGTTCTAATAAAGTTTAAACGTCCTTTTAGTTCGACTGCAATGCGGACTCGCGCGAAGGTCGTCAGGGGAAGGGGGGAGACTGGCAAGTTGGAAAATGGAAAGGTCAAGAAAGTTTGTAATCTGCTATATTGGCATTTGGCAACCGTCGAAGCGACGAAACCGTAAACGGTTATGACAAATTTTCACAGACTTTTAATTTTGGCAATCTATTTAATTGTTACGTGACAGTTATTAAATTAGTTGCTGGAAACTTGGAGCAATTAAAATTTAATTCGTTTTAACTAAGCAAACAATTGCTTTGGTTTGCATTCATGTTATGTGTATAAATAGATTTTAATCATTATAAGACATTATAATATAAGTACATTGTTTTATTTTGAATAACAAAAACTTGATTGCCTGATAAACCTGTAGCAGAAATATCTTTTTATCTCCCAATGAGAAACGAGGTCATCTCTGTTTCCAAATATACGCTAAACTACTGATAAGTTTTGTGATAGTGTAGAATTTCTTTTGTTGATTCAGTACACAGTGAAAATGTATAATACCATACAAATAATAAGCAAAAAGTGCACGAGAGCGATAAATTTATAAGTATGAAATAATAAAACAATTTTTGAAATGGTTATGGTAGATGTACTTAAGATATACTAACCTATTTCAAACATGGACAACTGACGACTTATGACCAAGATTTTCTACCAATAAAATACGAAGGATAGAGATCTGATGAAGCAGATTAGATTAAGATTTTATGACGGTGCTGCGGCCTAGTTAATTTAAACTGCAGGGCGACCGCGTAACTTTTGCATCAATCATTGATACATCGCAATCACCTCTGATTGGTTAACACTCTTCCACTATTGGACGAAATCCATTGACGCAGCAAGAATACCATAAATTCAGCCAATCGGAGGTGATTGCGATGTATCAATGATTGATGCAAAAGATACGCGGTCGCCCTGCTGGTGACCTTATATTTTTATTTATTTATTTAATTCTTTATTGCACACAACTAAATACAAAAGAAATTTACATACAGAAAGTACATATTAAAGAAGCTTAATCTAATAGCAGCGTGCAAAGGCGGTCTTATCGCTAAAGCGATCTCTCCCAGACAACCTTTGGTGATAGGAGTTGCGAAATCACGGGTTGTGTGGCGAGCAGTTTAGGTCCTGCAATTTATAATAAGATAGACTACATATACACTACATAAAAATATTACACATATAGATATCTACCATATAAATAACTATTTACATAATATTAAAATATACTACATACTACTCCACTACATAGATAAATAGTAATTTTTCAGAAGACGTTTGAAAATGTGCAGGGATTTTGCCTGACGTATGTCAGAGGGGAGAGAATTCCACAATATGACACAATTCCTCGTGAATGAATCACCATAGAATCTCGTACGGCTGAACGGCATCTTTAACTTATTATCGGTGCAGGAACGAAGAAAGAACCGGCCTTCCTTACCAAGGTAGCTAAATCGTTCTTTCAAATAAGACGGTGTTTGGGGGTAGAATAGGACACGGTATAGGAGGCTCAATGCATGCATGTCCCTGCGCCTTCTGCGCCTTCAGCGCCTTATATGTGACATTACTAACGTACGAGCAAATTAAACCATTAGTCAAATTCCCTTCTGCAAACTGGAAAGCTTCAATTTCGAGAACATGTCACTAAACACTAGGGACTGGAGTGCGGTCCCTAGTGTCGTTCACCGGACAAGTCAAAACGTTGGCGTCGAAGGGGAAATGCATTGGGTTCCTGTCGCGCTACTGTGTGCAGCTAGTAGGTTGTTACAAGGACTTTGTTGTTGTTTTCGCTCGCCGTCTGTCATTTCTGCTTCATTGTGTTCATATTTCCTTACCATAACATCTTCACTATCATTTTAAGTATCATAAATCTTTTAAACTTTATTGTAACGTACCTACAAGCTTTTTTTGGCTAGTTATTAACTTAGTTTGCTGCGCGATCCATACTAGGTTGAAAAGGTCAGACTGGCAAAAAAAATTAGCCATATAAATCTGGGTTACAGAACTGTGAAGCCATACAATTTGCTGGTGATCATTTTTATTGCAAGTTCCGTTTCCAGTCTACCACAACACCGACAAATTGAATTGAAAACTTGTTGTTTGAGGAAGCGGTATTGCTCTGCCTCTGTGTGGCGTTACATTACCTCATGTTCGCGAACATGAGGAAAATTGGCGTGTTCGGTTTTTTATGAATCGTAGGGGCGTTAAATTAAACAATGGACAGTGAGTTTGGGAACAGTCGGAGAGTATTGTAGCCCTAATTTCAATAATTGCTATAAGCTCAATTGTGATTAGTTAAATTTACGTGATTCTTACTACGACAGTGGATTTTGGTCAAAAGCGAACGAATGTTAGCCAATCAGATATGATTCCGATCGTTACACTGTAGCAATCATAAATAGGTACGTAACAAGGCCCCTGGGGGGTTACTGCCACTGCTTAAAGCAATATTATTATGTTATTGTTGCGACAAATCCTACCATCACGTCCCAAAAATAAGCTTATTAACACAATGTTTTCCTGAGCAGTTTTGTGACGTCGCGATGCAAATCATTCGCTCAATTCGTACCACCAAGTGTTTTTCATGAGCTAACATTCTTGTTTTACGTATGATTTACGTCACATTTAGCAATCTTAAAAAAGTTACTTTCTTGCGACGGATCAACGACGGATTGACTTTGTAAACAAAGAAATAGGAAATTGTGAGGTGTTCCAAGTGAATATTCTACTGGATTAAACTAAGATAATGAGATATAACTTTATAAAAGTGAGTTATAGAATTTTCCAAAAGGTTTAAATTGAAGAATCAGGCACCCAGGGCAGTGGAGCTATGCTTGGAGTAGGTATTCCTAAGTGCTCAAATCAGAAATGAGGAGATCCGTAGATACCTACGGATTTAATACTTAGAAGAACCGACACCGACAGACGTTTGGGTCGCACGGTGCTTGAATTTCGGCCTCAAACTGGAAAGCTCAGCGTTGGATCTCAAGTGTGTAGCTAGGAGCCGCTGGAAGCAAGCAGCACAAGACCGTGCCCTGTAGAGATCCAGGGTAGGGGTACAACAGTTAATTAAGTACCTACCTAGTTGAAGCCAACCTCACAAGCAATTACCAGAAGTTTCTACAGATACAACTAGACATTCTCTGCTAAGGCGGGGGAGAGGAGGATGATGAGACATGCATCATCGAAGAGCGGTACCTAGGACTCTGCTCTAAGCTCAGGAAGCTTAAACGTAGGTACAGCGGAGCAGGAGGGACATTGCGCCAGTTCTACGTGTGTCAAGCAGCGGGTTCATCTTCCTCCCATTATTATCAAGCCCTACAATGGGAAGGACATAAGTGGATACAAGCAGTTTATAGATTTGTTCAGTACAGTGATAGACAAAGATAGAAAATTAACAAGCGTTGAAAAATTATGCTATCTTAAAACTTTATTAGTTGCTGAACCACTTCAACTTTTAGAAGGTTTGCTGGTATGTGACAAATCTTACAGATCTGCAATTGACCTACTAAGTAAAAGGTATGATAACATCTCATTGTTAATAAATATAATCACATAAACATCTTGTTTATGTGTAAAGTATTTATCTGTCTATCTTGTTGGATTTACCTACTGTTAAAAAGCTCACAGTTTTCATGATATTGTAAGCCGTATTAGGCAGCATACATCAGCTTTAGAAAACTTGAAGCAACCCGTTGTGCAGTGGGGACATGATATAGGTATATAATAGCACCATTGAATTCGAAGTTGACAATCCCAAAACATCAGTTAAATGGTGCTCTAGTACTCAGTAACTTGATGACTAAAGTTTCTTATATATTTCCAGATATTAAAAACATCAGCTTATTTAATTAAGGTGGCATGGGCCTAGATTATTTACAAAATAAGAGTAGGTACTTATAAGTAATTTATATTTGTTTATAATTGAAATTCCATTACAACAAAACTGTGATAGTGCAGATTTAAATTTTTGTCCGAGTAATATTTATAGTCTTGATGTTTTACCTATCTATACAAAATATTCAAGTTTATTATAAATTGCAGCAAGTCTATTACATGTTGAGATTTGTTAAGAAATGTAAAGGAAATTCCTTCAATACAGGTTTCATCTCTGCAATGGAAATGAAGAATTCATTAGGTACATACCTACAGTTATAAAAGGACTGCAGTATATTTACTTCAGTGATGAAATAAGATGCTTGCAGAAAGGTCAAAATGTAACATTCCACATATAGCCCTTACATCCTTTTTTAGATAAAGTTGGTTTGATAAGAGTAGGTGGGCGGTTGCAAAATTCTTCACTTTCCTTTGAAAAGAAGTTTCCTATGATATTACGTTCATAGTAAGACTCATTAGCTCATAGTAATTGTAAGCTCCATGACAGGGCTATATTCAAGGTGGTAGTGCTGCTAGTGGATGATGACACTACCTTATACAATGTAGTTAGCTTCTCGTAGGACTTCTGAAGTGTAGGTCCAGCTTAACTGGTCTACGATGCCAAAAGAGCCACTTTATACTTGTTAAAATATTAAGCTAAGGTTTAGGTTAAGTAGGTAGATTAAAAAGTCTTAAGCATAAAATATATTATTGTTTTTTAAAATACTTAAATTGTCTCATCAAGTAAAAAAAGGGCTTTTTGATGTAATTTTATTATACTGTAACTCATATTATATTTTAAACAGAATTGATTTATATACTTGCTTGATTTAACATTTCATACATGTACCTATTGTAATAATTATCATTGTAGGAAGTTCATGTTTGAATTAACATGTCGTTCTGTGCTCACCTTATTAAAATAAATAACTATTTCAAGTATAATGATTTAATTTCATTAACAAACAACCCTAACTTCCACAGTAACTAGCTTAAGCCTGCAACTTTGCCCGCATGGATGAAGGTTTTTTGGCTCCCCCAGGAACTATTTAATTTTCCAGGATAAAAAGTAGCCTTTGTGTTATTCCAGACTATAATCTATCTCTGTTTCAAATTTCATCAAGATCCGTTCAGCCGTTCTGGTACGATTGAGTAACAAGCATCCACCCATCTATCCTTTTTTTTTTATCCACAAGTTGGCCCTTGACTGCGATCTCACCTGATGGTAAGTGATGATGCAGTCTAAGATGGTAGCGGGCTAACCTGTTAGGGGCATGGCAGTTATATTAAACCCATACCCCTTGGTTTCTACACGGCATCGTAACGGAACGCTAAATCGCTTGGCGGCACGTCTTTAGCCGGTAGGGTGGTAACTAGCCACGGCCGAAGCCTCCCACCAGGCCAGACCAGGGAAAAATCAGAAATTATAAATTCCCAAATTGATCCTGCCGGGGATCGAACCCGGGACCTCCGCACGTTAAGCGAACAGCGCTACACACTGCGCCACGGAGGTCGGAGGTCCATTTTATAATATTAGGTATAGAAGTATGTATTAAAATAATTCAAATGAAAAAGTATATGTAAAAATCGATATATTTATTATAGATACGCAGTTAACTTTAAATTTACAATAACTAATTCAGTCACATTTGACTAAACATAAACTGATTTAAACTATAATTTTCAGTTAAAAGTTTCACTTGACTGAGGATATCCATTGAGAAAAGCAATGATGATTCCAATATTGGATGCCAGGCTCCAGACTCGCTTGACTCGCCTGAGGCACATTATATGAATTTGTATGTTTGCACTTGAAATATGCCCTTAGCGGAATGCCCTTATTCAACAACTCTATGCGAGACGGCAGCATTTATAGTTCTGGAAATAAACATAATACTCAATTAAATTTAATAACATAAACATTTATTTATTACTAGCTGATGCCCGCAACTACGTCCGCGTGTATTGAGGTTTTTTGGTTCTCGCGGGAACTCCTTAGTTTTCCAAGATAAAAAGTGCCTAAGTGCTATTCCAGATTATAATCTATCTCTCTGTGCCAAATTTCAGCCAGATCCGTTTAGCCATTGGGGCGTGATTGAGAAACAAACATCCATCCATACATCCATCCATCCAAACTTTTGCATTTATAATATTTATTTGATATTTGATAGATTGTTAAATTCATATCAAACTTGTTTTCATAAAAATAAAAAACTTATTATTTTATATTATTATTAACTAGAAGATGCCCGCGGATTTGTCCGTGTGGATTAAGATTTTTGATTCCCACGGGAATAAAATTATGTCCTTTTGTCCTACACCTATGTCCTTCCCTGGGATACAACCTACCTCTGTACGAAATTTCATCAAAATCGGTTGAACGGGTGAGCCGTGAAAGCATAGCAGACAGACAGGCACACTTTCGCATCCATACTTATAATGTTATAAATGCGAACGTATTTCTGTCTGTCTGTCCATCTGTCTGTCTGTCCATCTGTCTGTCTGCTACGCCTTCCCGGAAAATTAAGGAGTTCCTACGGGACTCGAAAAAACTTAGTCCACGCGGACGAAGTCACGGGCATCATCTAGTTAATAATATTAGTATGGATAGTGTTGAAGGTTATGTAAATGATAAAAGCGCTTGCATTTGACTTGCTCCTGCTATGCTTAGGACTGCAATTACTTATGTATTGTACTTTAATTTATTATTCTTCAAAAGAGCAATCACCGAGTTTCTTGCAGGCTCTTGTAAAAAATGGCATTACAAGCCAGTGGTAGATTCAATCAATGATTCAAAAGCACTTGTAAAAGTTTATTTGAATGAAAACGTTTGTATTTTGTATTATTGTAATGTATATTATTGTTTATTTTTCTTCGACATCTACTGCAAAAAGCACACAAACCACTTGAAATGCACTGCAATAAGTGCACTGCTGCATCACAAATCCAGTCCGATCTTCACGCGTAGCGCCACAATTTTATCAATATTTTTTGTTTTATCCAAGAAAGCAATAAACGCACAATAATTATACTTACTCAAGGCCCGACATTTTATATAATAATTATAAAAATTATAAAATATTAAATAACCTCAAATTTCAACGATTATTTATATTTACATTTGACAATTGACATTTTATAACATCCGTTTCGTTTTACACAACGTAAAAGAAACATTTTCGAGTTAATTTTTATCCTTTAAAAAAAGTGCAACCAAACAACTATTATTTGGTTTAAAATAATTAAAAATAATACTAAGAAACTTTTTGTTAATTATTGCACTTTATAAAGGTAAAGTAACTTTTTAAAGTTATACTATTTAATTAAAAAGGTGTCGGCACTGTGTTATTTTATGCATGAAATGAAACGCGATGAGACGAGATAGCGCTATAGAAAAAATATATCTACATCTCGCTTACTCTGAAAGTAAGGAATAGACAATGATAAGAGTATCATTCGTTCTTTCCATCATGTAGGCAAGAGTAGAACCATAATAGTTTTGTAGGGTCATGGTAGCTTTCTCAGTAATATTAGAAAGAGATTGAAACAAGATGTTCCTGTAGCATAATGGTTTTCTAAATGATGATAGTAACCCCCCTGGTCTTTTGCATCATCTTTTCAAAATCCAAATACACTCATTACTTGGTCGGTATAACTCTAAATTAGACTTTTAAATATACATTTAATATTTAATTTATTGTAGAAATACCTATAATATTAGTAATACCTACTCTATTTTAAAATACGATCCAAAAAGTTAGCCTCGGTACAATATTGTATTGGTATTAGGTTCAAGCAGAGGTTTGTAAAGGTTGGCTTCATATATTGGAATTTGGTTCAAGCAAAGTTTTCCGTACTCCGACGAAGTTTGATTGGCTGTTCGCATGATCAATGCACAACAATAGGAGTAAAACATTTGTAATAAACTTTCCGTCTGGTTTCTAAATATTGAGCAAAGATTTCGCTCTGCCACTTTGCACAAGGCCATGTTAGGACCTGGGACAGACAGACCGCTCTTTTGCATTGTCAGACACTAACGAATATATTAATTTATGTTGTGAGAAAACCTAAATTTAACTTTTATTTAAAATATGGCTGAACTGACTCAAATACATATTGTTAGTTTATTAGGTACATGCATTTTATATTTATCTCATGAGTAAAGCTTAATCCTCATTGTTTGCGTATTTGTTTGTAAGTTGTATTACTTAACTACTATAATTTGGAGTGTTTCACCAGAAAAGTTAGTCAAGAATTTGTCATAAGTCATAACACTAAACATCATAATATGTTTTTATAATTTAACACTATTTGCAAGCGAGCTAATTCTATGTTTACAAATATGTTTATAAATATGTCACGAGGAAAATGTTATAAAAAAACCGGCCAAGTGCGAGTCGGACTCGCGCACCGAGGGTTCCTTGTTGTATGGGAGCCCCCCTTTAATATTTACTTTATTGATATTTAATTATTTATTTTGAAAGGTAATATACAAGTTAATATTCTGTGAAAATTTGAACCGTCTACCTGTTACCGTTTTTAATATTGAGCAAAAAAATACGAAAAAAACACGTTTATTGTATGGGGACCCCCCTTAATATATATATTTTTTAAATTTTTAGTATTTGTTGTTATAGCGGCAACGGAAATACATCATTTGTGAAAATTTCAGCTTTCTAGCTATCACGGTCTATGAGATACAGCCTGGAGACAGACAGACAGACAGCGGAGTCTTAGTAATAGGGTCCCGTTTTTACCCTTTGGGTACGGAACCCTAAAAACTATACCTATTTTTATATTATAAATTGATAATATAGCTAACAAAAACTTTTGATTAAATTCTTGGCTTTGAATTAACCTTGAATTTAAAACGTTACGTAGAAAACGTTTCAAGGATTCAAAATGTTTTATAAAAGGATTAAAATCTCTTTTGTGAAAGTTAAGTGAAATGGAGATTAGCGTCTTTGAATACCTACAAGATGAGGAGATTATTTTTGACATGGATTGTTCGTGTAGTTATTATACGAAGTTATATATTATAAACATAAACATAAATTAAACTCGGTTTAAAAAAAACATTTATAATTCAGACAAGTAGATACATTCAACCAAACGGGCATCAAAAGCAAATTCTCTTGATGTCGGTATAGTTATCGAATAAAAGCTCTAGAAAACCTGAGATTAATGTATTAGGATTTAGGATCTCTTAAAATTCAAATTAGGTATAAACATCACAGCATATTATATTTTTCAAAACAGGTTCTTTTGAAACGTTTGGACTGGCTCAACGACCCACAAAAACAGACAAATCTATGTGGTACAACATGTAACTTGCTACGAATACCTAGATGCACCGCCCAATAAGCCAGCAATTCGCACCGTCACAACACCACACTACACAAATCTTCCAAATTACTCTCAACGTATGTTTCACTCCGACACCGGAGCATCCATTGACTTATAGTTGGTAAATCGATGGGAGCATCCTCAAATGTTGACTCGACAATGCACGATTGTATAGTTCTTTCCAATCTTTAATTTCGCAAGCTACACGTTGTAAAGGTAAACATAGATTTGTCTGTCATGGACTTTCGCAAAGTAACGCCTGCTTCTATCAAATATTTGGCTCACCGACCGTTTTTATAGTGAATCTCGTCATAAAGCCTGGAAGTAGTTAATCTTCCAAATAGCGAAATATTTTACAATTTCAAAATAATATTTACTTTTTTTTTTTAAATATATTGAACATGCTTGCTAATTAGTGCTTTTTTAGGGTGACGTTTAACCCCGAATTTAATTTCCGTTATAATGGTGATTCTCGCAATTAACGGTGACTTGAAATTCTATTACATTTCACCTCAATTTCATATGCCTTGTTCCTCATGATTGATGATTTCTCGTATTTGAAATGATACAACGCCTGTCTCGACTCCAGGACTGATTTCGTTTTGTATGGAAACGTTTCGTCGGTTAAAAATTATGTTTTCCTTGCTTATAATATTAAAAGTATTAGAAAGAAAGAAGAAGAAAGAAAAATCATTTATTCACCTTGTGCCTCGTACATAAAATCAAACTTTATAATTAGGCTATGGCTTTTGCACCCACATGGCACAAGATGAAAAGGTCCCGACTCAGCATTAATGCTGCAGGTTTTGAAAACAAAACCTGAGCGCTGGTATTCTGCCGGAACCCAAACGAGTGACACGCACGAGCTCGACAGTCTTCGCAGCCGTCTGCAGTAACGGGATATAAGTGTGCTAAAAATGGAGTAAAATAAAATATGTAATTTGCGCAACTTATTGTGTTAAACTAAATATTAGAGATATAGCGATTTAAAGATAAAAAATAAAATAAAATAAAATAAAATAGATTAATATGTATAATAAAATATAATAGGCATATTATGTGAGTACATATAGCAGCTTCAAACCACCAAGCTAAATAACCTGGACCTAGTTGAAGTTTGTTGTTTTTGATCGTCTAAAAGTTTCTTTTTTAATGTGCTCTTAAACGCGGGAACTGAGCTTAGATTCCTCAGCGGAGGAGGAATATTATTCCAGCATTTAGTAGCCAGATATCGAAAACTTCCACGAAAAGCTGCTGATTTATGGCGTGGCCAAGTCAGCCTATTTAGTGGCCCTCGAGCATTAAAAGCTGGCGTATGCCAAGATAACCTATTATAAAGATAATCTGGCGTTTTGTTCTTGATAATACCAAACAAAAGTGTGCTGAAATGCAGTTTAATACGCGACTTCATATTGAGTATATTAGCATCATTTAAATAGGGAGTCACATGGGTACGGGGAGGAATATAGTAGCAGAATCTAGCACACGCGTTCTGGACTCTTTGAATAAGTCGCATGGAACGTTGGAGTAAGCATGGACCATAAACACCAATGCAATAATTCAGCTTAGATAATATAAGTGTCTCGCACAACTTAGTTCTCAGATCGGTATCGATGTAATTTCTTATGTTGTATAAAATTCTAAGTCGATAGAAACAGTTACGGGCCACTTCTTGTACATAATTTTCAAAATGAAGTTTCGCATCTATAGTAAGTCCCAAATTTCGTGCTTCGTAAACTCGTTCTATGGCAGCTCCATTTATATTTATTTTGACCGTATCAAAGCCAACGTCTAACACTTGCTTTTTGGTTCCCAGAATCAGAAATTTCGATTTCGAAGGATTTAAAACTAATGAGTTTTTCGATGACCATTGACTAATTCGCTCTAAGTCATTGTTAATTAATTCTAAAGCACAGTTAACATCCTCAGGCAAAAAAGACGTATAGATTTGTAGATCATCGGCGTAAAGATGATATTTACAATTTTTAATATTTTTGACTATGTCGGCCGAATAAAGAATAAAAAGAAGTGGTCCTAAAATAGAGCCCTGAGGCACTCCTCTATCAACTGGTTGAACCACAGAATTAAGGTATGAGCCATCCGCTTGCCGCAAAGAAACTAGTTGTTGTCTATTAATTAGATAACTATGGAACCAGTTTACACTATTTATATCAAACCCATAATAAGAAAGCTTGGATAGGAGAAGTGTGATGTTTATTGAATCGAATGCTCTAGAGAAGTCTAAAAGAGTTATAATAGTGGCCATGCCAGAGTCTTGAGCAGCTATAATGTTGTCAAAAACGTCAAGCAAAGCAGTCGAAGTGCTGCGACCCTTCCTAAAGCCGGATTGTAGGGACGGTAAAATTTGGTGAATTTCTAAGTATTTTTGAACTTGCATATAGACAACCTTTTCTAGCACTTTCGATAAGAATGGGAGAAGACTAATTGGTCGCAACTGTTTGACTTCAGTCGGATTACATACTTTAGGAATAGGGCGTACAACGGCTGTCTTCCATGATTCGGGAAAAACACCTGTAGAAATAGACCTATTAATAATAGATGTAATACTTTTAAGTGATTGAGGTAGTGTTAATAAAACCATGTCCCTTGATATTTGATCATTCCCGAGTGCATTAGATTTTATGTCAAGAATGATCTTACCAACCTCAGTTTCACTAACTGTAGATAATTTAAAGGTACAGTCACTAAATCTATGGAATTCAAAATAGGTGAGGTGAGACATGCTTGTATTAGTGGTGCCGGGAACATTTAGAAAGTGTGTATTGATACTATCAGGATCATTAAAGTCGTTAGGTAATTCTTTAGCTTTGTTTAAACTAGTTAAAACGGTTTTTTTAAGATTGTTCCAAAGGTAAAATGAGTTTTTTACATGAATATTTATAAAGAATTTAAAGTAGGCACACTTTTCATAATATAGGCTGACGTTAACAAGGTGTTTTAGGGACTTATACTCGTTTATGTTGTCTTCCGTGTCACTTGTCTTACGCTTATCTGATGCTTGATTGCGTAGAAGCATCATGTAACGGACATTGCTCGTAAGCCAAGGCTGAATATTTTCCTTAATAGATGCTCTTTTCAGCGGTGCAAAAACGTCGTATAAGTCAACAAATATAGTGCTCAAAGTATTAACCATATCGTCAACAGATTCCCTCTCACAAATGCCGTTCCAGTCGATCATTTCAAGGCAGCCATTGAAATTGTTTAGATCTATATTTTTTAATGGTCTGTACAAAAAGTGTTGAGTTTTGGGCTTGGTTTTTTTTACTTTTATCTCGCCGTATAACATTGCATGTCCCCCAAGGTCAGGAATATGATCGACAACAATATCTGAAACATTAACATCCGAGCAAAATAAATCAATAAGTGTATCGCTGTGAGACGTGAAATGGGTAGAACTGTGGATAACATTTGTTAAATTAAAAGAATGTAGGAAACTGCTAGCACGCTTGTACATATCACAGCCTTTATTATGAAAATTAATATTAAAATCGCCTAATAAAACAGTATGGTCATGGTCTGGCAAGGTAGTGATAGTTTCCGTCAGCGAATCAAAAAATAAGTCACAATCAAGCCAGGGAGGACGATACGCCGTGCCGATGACTAAGCGCTTCGAATTCATACTTACCGATAACCACATTTGCTCCACTCCGGGGTGAGCGGGTGGAGGGTGTTGCAAGGTGCGGGCTGAGATTCCCTGCTTCACATAGAAGCCTACGCCGCCACCGCGCGCGCGGACTTCCCTAGGTCGCGGTATGTGTCGCAGTCGGTAACCTGAGATACGAGGGGCTCGTCCCCCCTCCCCCTCCCGCAGCCAGGTTTCGTTTATACTAAGTATGTCAGGAGAGTGATTTTCTACAGCAACAATAAACTCATCATGTTTGGTACCTAAGGAACCAGCATTGAAGTGACCAATTTTAACGTTTTTAGACTTAGCGCCTTTTAATTATGTTATAAATTACATAGAATCTTATCTTATATATAATAAAACTAAATAGTTTATGTAGTAACATGGATACATAGTATACATAATTTATACGAGTAGGAATATTATGAAAATAGCATTATCCTGACAAGATCTGTTGTGGTTGCATATGATATAATGTGAAGATATAAATAATAAGTGATTATATATGGTAAATAAATTGCTTGCTTAGTGCGTATCGGTCCATGTGAGTGCAAAAACTTACAAAATATGTACAATATACAGCTGCAAATTACAACCATTCCCTTAAAACACAGTATTAATTTGGGGTTTACTAACTTAAAAACTTTTATAATTTTTTTGATAGGGCAGTCAGGATGGGGAAACATGAAAACATTCAAGCATGCAAATATATATTGTTTACCGGAGCTCAAAACAGTATTAGACATGGTGAAAGCATACATAAAACTACAAAAGACACAATCTAAACTTTGACATAAGTATTGTTTAGATAGCGTTTTATCAAAAATTGGGCCCCTTTGTTTACTCGAGGTCAAAAAATCAACTAGCAAAGTGAAAACATACTTATGATTATGATAGGTGTTATCCAAATATAGAAACATATAAAAATCTAAATACAGAATTAGAACTAGTTTTCTGTTTAAAGTACAAAGTTTTTTAGTGACAAGTAACTTAAGTAATAGCAAACATAATAAAAGCATAATAATAAGACTTATATGCGGAAGTTGGCTGAGCAGCCGATGTAGACATAATAATAACACAATAGTTAGAACATAGGAACACAAGCTACTGCCGGGATCATTGTTTACCCACTTCATTTCTGACAAAGAATTTACTAATGTCGTCTTCGGATTTAATATGACACACCATAGATTGTTCGTCGCGACGGGCAAAAATTCGTCCTCGTTTTGTCCAGACGAACCTCCAGCCATGCTCGCGACCAGCATCACGAGCTTGCCGAAATAACACACGATTTGTTTTCGTAAGCCGCTCGTTGATATAGAACCTCCGTGGCGGAGTAGGTAGACCCATGTCAGCGGTTGTCACACCCCGGCGAACGCGCGCGCTGTGCAGAAGTTCACTCTTGATGGCTGAGCTACTGAGACGAATCGCAATAGGCCGCGGGCGGGCCAACGTAGGGCCCTGGGAGCTATCCACGCGCAGGTGCCCGCCGACTCGAGACACACTCACCACATCACGCTCCTCGAGTTTTACATTCAGCTTGCTAGCGACTAATGACATTAAATGCAAAAGATTTTCACCAGGCATCTCAGGTATGTTTGTTATTTCTATGTCGTTGGATAATAATTCCTGATCGCGATCGTTGATATCTCTCATTAGTTGAGCCACGGTACTCTCTAGCTTGGAGAGGTCAGGAACAGACTGAGCGTTTGAACTATTATTTTTTTCCAGCAGCTCCACTTTCGAGTCTAAGACATTTAATCTTTGTGTGCATAGTGAAAGGGATGACTTTATGTCATTCATTTCTTTCCGAAAGGCTTGGAATTCGCCACGCATAGCTCGCATTTCCTCTCTAAACAAACGCAACTCCATCACCAGCCCGTTTTCCACTGTATCACTCCCAGGCGCAGCAGTAGGCTGTTCCGTGCTGCCCACGTCCAAACAATCCACTGGCATGGGGCTGACCCCTTTTACGGGTGTCTCTGAGCCTCTGATCTGCCTCAGACCTTTCTTGCATTCCGGGCAGCTCCAATCAGGAGGTACGTCAGCGCCGAGTGCCAGCGCGACACAGGCTCGGTGGTATGTTGAGGAGCATTTACAGGAGACTGCATCAGAGGCTGTCGTTGATAAAAACCGTCCACAAGCCACACATTTCACCATTTTTGAGATTTTTGTTCACTTCAAGTAGGTACCATGTATTATTTATAGCAGACGGTAGGTCACCAATTGCACTCGACTAGCACTGTTCGATGAATAAAATTAATTCGTATTTAAGTTGATATTGCGACGTTTAAAACATAAGATAACATTTAATGGGGTTTATTACGGCATATGTTAGTTAATTTTTGTTTTAGGAGTGTGAATTTTGATTTGCACAGTAACTTTAACCACTATTGTACTTGCGACAAACTTGCGCTCGCGTCGTCACCGCGTCACTTCCCACATTGTTTTTTTTTTTTTTTTTTTTTTTTTTTTTTTTTTTTTTTTTTTTTTTTTTTTTTTTTTTTTTTTTTAGTACCTACCTACCTATTAGTTAGTTATTAGTAGGTATTAGTACCTACTACGATAATTATTTCTTAACAAAATCGAAAATATTTTTACAAGTTTACCGTAATCACATTATTCGACGCGTACCTACTTGTTACCTATTCAAAGGCAAATTAACTTTTCCTTCCTTATTTGAGTAGTTGTTATATAAATAATAATTAATTAAGACATTATCAAATAAATTATCGCGTCAAAAATACAGAAAATAATTAATTAAAATGTTGTAGTGGTTTGCATCACTTACTTCCTACACGTACTTACTGGTTTTGATAACATCCCTGAAGTGTTCCATGTTATTCTGAAGTAGGTATGTTTAATTCATAGATTACATGTATGTATGTGTTGTAGGCTAGTTGTAGGCTAGCTCCAAGCAGCATTGTGCAAATTAAGTACTTACAAGTTACATTGTTAATGTGGAATAGTACATACTTAAATTATCACCACAGATACTACTGAGCAGATGTAGAATGTTAGTATGACTTACAGACAATACGTTATACGATATCTTTTAATATATAAAACAAAGTCGTGTTTGTTCGAACACTCAGGTATAATTCTAGAATGGCTGAACGGATCTGGATGAAATTTGGCACAGGGATAGATTATAGTCTGGAATAACACATAGGCTACTTTTTATCCCGGAAAATTAAAGGGATTCTCACGGGAACCAAAAAACCTCATTTCACGCGGACGAAGTCGCGGGCATCAGCTAGTAAAGTAATGTATTTCACATCCTTTTCCCCTGTATAACTATTACCAGGTTCTTATATTATGTATTACCAGGTACCAGTTATTTTTTGAGAAGACAATTTTTATACGACGTGGTTGCGAAAATCATAGCTCATATTTTGTTGCTTTAAAAAACCCTAGTTAAAATAACAGTGCAATATATAACACTATAAAAACCAGTAAGAGGCGAGAGCTGCGAAAATAAATTGCGCCTTGCGTAATAATTGATTTAACCGTAAAGCAATATAGTACATATTATAAGCGGAGCAATATAATAATATTTTAATGGTGATTGAGAGAGAAGAGATTTTAGAAAACCATAAACCACTATTGGATTTTTACACGCGTTGTCCTAGGAGGCTGATCCTGTGTTTGCTTTCAAGAATTAGTGAAATAATTCAAACTGAAGTTGCCAAAAGAGAAAGAAAAATTTGACATCGGAATGTTTTATTGAAAATTCTACCAATTTCTTCCGTAACGTCCCTTGTCACCCCGCGACGTTGCTTTGTCTAGACGCCTCCGTCGAATGGCTGGCAGGAAGGACTGAATCTCCTTACACTACTAGTGTTGACAGTATGTACCCTAAGCTTCTCGACAGCCCTTAACCAGTTCAGGAAAATATTTTTCTAAGTTGTCTTAGCCAAGGAGTCGTCAAGAAATACAATATTTGTGGATACCAGAGCACCATCTGTATCATATAGCTCTCATTAATATGTAGTGCATGTTGTTTCCAGGATCCCTTTCAACATCGAATTTACAAAGCCATCACGGCGAATTGGACTATGAATTATTAATAGGCGACTCTGAGCCTTAGACACCTATCCTACAATAAATAAGCTTTCAAGTCCCAGTAATCCTGGCATTATCCTCAGACCTTAAGGTCTTGTTTGAATATAAACGACGTCAAATTTTAATTTAATACAAAAAGTAGACCCATCAGCTAATATTGAACGAAGACCTTTTCTTTTCAATCAAATCAAATCATCAAATCAAATCAAATAAATATTATAAATGCGAAAGTTTGGATGGATGGATGTATGGATGTATGGATGTTTGTTACTCAATCACGCGCCAACGGCTGCACCGATCTGGCTGAAATTTGGCACAGAGATAGAATATAGTTTGGAATAGCACATAGGCTACTTTTTATCCCGGAAAATTAAGGAGTTCCCGCGGGAACCAAAAAACCTCAATCCACGCGTACGAAGTCGCGGGCATCAGCTAGTAAATTATAAAGATTATTAAATAAAGAAAAAATTAAGCGAGGAAAACAGTAAATGGTTGTTTTTCTTAATAGAAAAATGTTCTTGGTACCTAAAATATGTTGTGAAATCATTTATGAAATTGGATGCTTACACAATATTTCCACGAGATATGTAGCAATTGTTCTCATTTTGTTGTTACAAATATGAAATAACGTACCTACTTAGCGGTGTGAATAGTTTGTAAGTTTGTGATCATTAATTCATTTATTGCTTTTTTCATTTAATAAACTGCTCCTTTATCTTTATCATCTTTGGTAGCATATTCATTAGTTTTTACTTGTTCGTCTCCAAAGCGGTCCAACTTTTAAAACTGTATTGAATTTAGGACAAAGCAATTTTTATGGTAAAACTTTAGTAATTGTACAAGAAAGATATTCATATCGAATACTGAGTATACCCCAACTTTCTCCTTTGTTCGGAGAAGCGTACATAAGAATTTAATTTAAAAGTACTCGTTATGAGGGACTCTCAGAAAGAGGTAGGGTCGTCATGAAACCTGAGTACTTACAACCAGCGTTTATTATTTGAACATTGCAATTTTATATGACGTACCCTGCTGTCCTTAAAATAAGGATTATAATTCTGAAACCAAAGCAGTAACAAGATTAAATTCATACTGATATTAACCTTCATGCATTATAAAGATAATATTAATTAGCTTTTTAATAAAATACGAGTATAAATTTCTGAGAAAAAAGAATTCAGGGATGCCATAAAAATCTATTCATATAGGTGCGTTTTTGTGCCGGTGCCAGCGTATCCTGTAGGAAGCATATCCTGGATCAAGGGCGGAAACACTTACACTTTCTGTTGTAAAGAGGGCTGTGTCAAACAGCTGAGCGAAAAGAATTACAAAAAAACTGTAAAACATTTTGGTCACGGGACCTTAGAAGTACTCCTCCTAAAAAACTTTTGTGTAAATTATGTTCAAGTATTCGCAATGTACGTGAACCGGTAAGAGCCTAGGGCGTTTTGCTCTGACCAAGTACTTGAGTTCAAGGCCCTAAATTACTGAGCTCTCACAGCTTTCTGAGAGGTTAAATCGAGTACTCGGTACGCTTACTGTGAGTTTTAACGTTGCAAATATGATTGATCGACGTGAGAGCTCAACACGCCAAGCTTCAAAGTAAAATGGACCCAAAGCTCTTGCTTTAAAGTCACAAATTCAGCGTTTGGAGCGCTGGCTGTAAATAAATACACGAAATGATGAAATGAGCTCTAAACCAATCTAGTTAAGGTTCATTTTACTTTGACGATTAGCGTGGTGAGCTCTCACTTCGATCAATCGTATTTGCAATGTTAAAACTCAGAGTAAGCGTACTGATGTTAAATAATCGCTAAGTTTGTGTATTTGTTTTGTTATTGTAGGCTGTAGCAGGATTTATTTCAAACTTCTTTGTTCAAACTAATGCTGACTGTACGTGTAGTATGGGTAAATTTACAATTATTAAAGTTTGAAAGTTTTTCAAACAAATTTCTGGGTTCCCGATAAAATTGTGAAATAACGCACATTTTTAAAATTGTGACTATTGTGTCATACATCTGGATCTCATAATGTCGCCATTTGAACTGAAAAAGACACATTTTTGTACTCGTTAGTACACAAAGGTCTTAGCAGTTGGCAGCGATGAATTCAGCTTGCGTTTTCAGTTTCAAGACGGCAAGGACAAGATGTATCGATTTACTAACAAAGCGCGCGGGCTTTATATTACAGGAACGATTACTAGGTGATAAAGTCGGGGAGTAATAGCGCGACGTAAAATGTAGCACATCTGGGTGATAAACAAGATTACAATTTACAACGTTACGAGGCCAGGCGACATCGACTCGTCGGATAATTTGCGGAAATATACCTACCTATTTATGACACGCGAAGGGTCACGTTACACGTATTGGGTCAAATCATGTATCTTCATATGTATCTGGGTATCTTCTATGATCAGTGGACGTAGACTCAAAATTGATGCTTCAGGTCCAATGTGATAACCTCCGATTGGCTGAGACTCTCTCACTATTGAAATTTTATGCAGATGCAGAGAGAATACGGTAAATATCGCTCCAGTTTAAGTTAGCGACTTTCGTGATATTATTAAATATATCTTCCTCGGTAAGTGGAGGTCTTAATTATGGCACGCGGTTGACAACAAATGTCATCATGTTCCTGGAGGATGCAAATATAGTTTGACATATAACACGTCGCGTCTTATATGGACGGGTCACGTGTAAAGTGTGTTTCCCTCCTTGTTTACAACTGCAATGCCTTTGACATGCCAACGCACGTATGTTCACGCTACGTTAAGGAACCCAAACGAGACGTGAAATAGCTTGAGGGTTTACTGGCAGGGCAGTACATGAGAGTTTTTTTTACGAAAGGAATAATATTAAATAAAGAATATAATATAGTTTAGAGACCTTACTAAGTCAGGCGACATAGACAAACAAATGTCGAAAATTGCAACGGCATCGGCATACTTTTGCATCGCCACTAAAACGTTCAAGCTACGTTGAGGAACCGAAACGAGACGAATTTTTGGAAAGTTCAATGGTTGGGCATGAGAGTTATGTTACCAATGACGGTGATAAATATAAGACGTTGCGGACCTAGCAAATAACCGCTCGAATATAATGGTTGAGAGACTTTGCGAAGACTAGCGACATCGGCAAACAAATGTCGAAAATTGCAACAGCTCCTCGTTTGACACTTCACTAAATGTTCACGCTACAATGAGGAAACCAAACGAGACGTGAAATTGCTGGAGGATTCACTGGCAGTGCATGAGAGTGTGTTACGAGACACTGTGATAAATTAAGGCGTAGTGGACGTTACCAAACAATTTGTGACGTCTTCACTGGCGTATTATAGCAGCGTTCGCTTTGATGTCCATAAGTGGAAGGTCTCGGATGGGTCGATTTATATTTTTAAATTAGAAGCGTCTGCGAGTTACCTTCTACCCTATACTCTAGATCTCAGCTTTTGAATAAGTACCTTTAGGCGAGATGAACAGACAGTGATAAAATTACCCCAAAAATATAAGTTCTGCATGGTACTAAAAATGACATAGCTATCATACTCACGCTTTCACAAATAACACAACCACGTGCCAAGTGTAAATAAAGTCTGTTACGAAATAACGGTACGATGACATTTCCTAGTGAGTGTGCACTGTGCATGGCACGGCGATACAAATTATAATCTAATTTGTAGCGTTGAAACGCTGCCAAATTATGCAAAGCACGTAGACTGCGCCGACCACAGGTAGGTAATGCTGTCTTTCTACTTAAGCAAAGTTCGCTCACATTTCAATCCAGCTGACCCCCCGACATGTATATTGAGCGCACTGGCATGAAAAATTTACTGCTTGTCCAGTTACTTGACAGCATTGTCCTCTGGATTTATAGTACATTGTAAATGGCTATTTACTTTATACAAGGAGCAATGCTGGCTGCACTTTGTAATGCTGCTGAATCGGCCATGAATGTGTAGAAAGACTACTTTCACCCAGAACAATAGTAAGCGGTTAACAGATTAACCACAAACACCACAAAATAGATGCAATTCATGACAATGATATCATATAACCAGTGGCCCAGTTCATAATCTGCATATTTGCTCATCCAGGCTGTAAATTGGATACGTTAGGTGTCACATTTCAGCACGCGTGTCTACTTGAGCAGTCCGGGTCCGACAGAAAATGTGATGTTATCAAAAAGGAACGGACATTTGCCGCGAGCCGATCGCACGAGTTGATACACGCGATTCGCTTGTTTTACCTCTGGGCATACTAAATGGATTATACGCTGGATATGAGCAAAATGAAGGTAAAATTTTGCAAGGAATTACTATATTTTGTTAGATCGCAAAGCGGCTTCGTAGTAAATAATCCAGTCCCATAGAAAATCTCTTTATTATTACAAATATTTTGGTAGGCAGGCTTTCGCAGGCGTCCATTTATCATTGGTCGGAGTTTGGTAACTCATAAAGTTGTCTGTATAACTTACGCTACAGGATTTCCCAAAATCCTTTGTAAAACTGGAGCTTACTGTGTTTATGATTCGGGATTACGGTAATCCGATAAATTTAACGTGAAAAAAACCACGAAGCCTATATTCGATTACGCTTTTAGTTGGGAACACCAAAAAAGTTTCGTCTTCATTTGAAGTGAGAATGGATGTAACTACTAGTACACGTTGCGCCTCGTGTCACCAGCGGTAATGAACTAGGATTACGGTAAGCCGCTGAAAGTGAACAGTGTGAAAGAACTATAGGTACTACAGGCCCATAGTAGGTTTTACTTGTTACGTGGGTCGAGGTTTAATCTTATTAGGGGCGTAGCGAGGCTTCCTTAATAACTTAAACGCTTGCGGCCTCTAATTCCGCACTTTGACGAGCCGTAGAGCCACTTAATTGAATATTTTATCATAATGGGCAACAAATTAAATTGAATTCAGACACGACCAACGCCGCGCCGTAACCCCCTTGACTTAGTTAATCAATGATTGAATAAATTATTCAAATACAAGAATTCACAATTTTATGTGAGCTACAAATATGACAAATTATATAGTTATTTTATAAGAAACCGACCTAATTTTTCATTCATTCCTTCATAATATGATAGAACCGATAAAGTCTACCTAGGTATTCTTTCTTTTGCTCAGGACAGTGGTTACTTATGTATCTGTATATGTTGTATGTAGATTATTGTAAACATACCATATACTATTTATTTTTTTTCAAAAGAGCAACCACCGAGTTTCTTGCTGGTTCTTCTCGGTAGGAACGGCATTCCGAACCAGTGGTAGATTCATTTGACTATTCATAAGAACTTGTAAAAAGTCTATTTGAATAAAAATAATTTGATTTTGATTTTTGATTTTTTGATTTTGAATTCCTCCTTAGTAAAACGGTTAATCATAATTATACATCTCTAAATATTTCAACATTCCATTATACGTACATATAACTATTGACTCTGTCGAATTGAATAACATGACGGAGCTGCATACTAAATTGGTAGTACTGCTATAAGCGAAAATTAACGTTAACTCGATAACAACGAGCCTTAACCGGTCCGGCTTAACCTGTAAACACAGGTTATGTGCCGGTAAAACTGGACTTGATGATTGGATTAACGCTAAATTTTAAAACGTATATTTTTTGTGCTCAGACTTAACTGGTATTAAATAGACGACAGGCGAATGAGAGTAGAGTTTTAGTTATCTTTAGAGCAAACTCCACACTATGTCTCGATGTTGAACAAATTTTAATCTCTTCATCGTCTGTAAGTTTACGTGGCCGCAATTATGTTCCATACATGGACATACATATTATGAACTATAACATCCTCTTTTAGACGACAGTCGGTCTCTTTTCTCTCCAAATATGTTGAGTGGATCGCTAATACTTCTTAACTAAGAAGATTTTGTATTATAATCGTTGAATTTCTTTGTCGAAAGTTTGAAGACATTAAATTGATTAATTGGCAATATTTTAAAATAAAGTTATAAAATTCAAAACAGTAACATGATACCCTATCTACCTACTTTAAGCAATTACTGTTCCTTTCAAAATAATTATCCGCCTCTGCACTGTTTACCCTTTCATTAAAGCTGTTAACAGATTACTTCTCTTTACTTTGAACTTAAACGTTATATTACTCGTATTATCAGCAAAAGCGTTAATTATGTTCCAAAAATATGTTTCACTATGCTCTTTGTAAGAAGATTGATTTGTATTATATATAGGAAATTGCTCAAAGTAAGTAATTGCCGATCTTTGAATAACGAACCTTCAGTCAAGTCGATCGAATTGCAAAGATTCTTCTACGGTTAATTTGTATTTTGATTCATCATTGAGTTCAAACATGTTCGTTGGTCCTAATTGAAAACCGGAGATTTCAGAAGCATCAAAAGCTAATAAATCGTAATTATATTAGGAGTTTTACTGGATACCATCACGGTCTGGTTTGTATTAACGGTCCGATCAAAGTTATGGTTTGTTTCGTAACGCGAATCGGGTCGTTATCCTTAGGCGACCTTGCAGCTGCTATAAATTTAGTAAATTGGCCGTTGCGCAGGAGAAACGCATGCGTCATTAGAGGCCGATGATCTCAACATAATAGTGCTTCAAGTTAACTTGGTAGTAAGTATTTTAAGTTTATTGTACTCCATTTTACCTGATTGTTTATTTTGATTTATTCATTGCAATAATTAAAACATCTGTTTCCCGTTCTCCTTTTATATTATGCCTCCTCTCACCATAAGATCGCTGTAAACAGCCTTTGCATTACTTCATAAAATGTTAGGTTTATGTTCTGTCTGAGATCTGGTTTTTTTTGTCCTAGTTGCAATTACGTTACGTGTTTCTATGTATAAATTTTATCTAGGTTTTGTAATTCCTTAGTCTTAGTTATTAATTTTGTTGGGTTGATACATAATATGAGTCCTCTTAATCAAAGCATCATAACTGGTCTCCTCCGCCTGTACTCGTTATAGTAACTTGAATCTCGATGTAATCCTACCTGTGCGATTACTTGTTTTTACAGCTACAACTGTAACTCAGATATGTAAGCATTACCTCACGACCGTCGCAACCTGTCTCAAGGTAGGTCTATTATATCTATAGCTTTTTATTTCTCATTATTATACATATATGCGGAAAAAATGTATTAATATCTAAGAAAATTTCGTTTAATTAAAACCCTAATAGATATAATTTCTAATAGTGTTCTTAAAGTTGCGAGTTTCATGCCGAAAAAGTAACCCAAAAACTATTCAATTAAAAAGAACGAACGTGCTCACAAAAGGCCAAAGGACTTACAGAGAACTCTATTTCATTTTTCTCCCCTTTGACCAGTGCAGCAGGTGAATGAAAGGCGACGAGAGTTTGTTCGCCTGTTCAGAAACTGAAATAAATTTCGGACACAGCTGAGTCTGAGAAAATTGGAATTTGTATCCTTGTCCCTTATGTGATTCGGTTATTCGATTATTTCCAGAGCCCACTGTGTAGCACTGTTGCAGTCCTAATCCCTTTTGAAGTACGCGGAAATGACCGTTTCCAGGTACATGTTAAAGATATTTTGAGACGAGAATCTCTACTTTTAATAAAAAATTAATATACCGCGGGTTCAAATCAAATTGCACCAAGGCAAATGTTTAGAAATCAGTGAAGGTATAAAAACAAACCAGGTCAGTACGGAACGTCGTCAATATGGAACGCAATTAGGCCAAACCAATAAAATATCATTATTAGACTGGTCGTTTACTATACCTATATCTTTCTATAGTAGACTGTTTGGTCTCAGGAGCAAGGGACCAGAATTTGTACTGAATGGTGATATTTGTTTTGGAGAAATTTCTGTGTGGACCAAGCATATTCCGAGAAGTACAGAATTAAGTTCTTAGCGATGATTACCTTAATTGACGGTTTACCACAAAAAATATTACACGGTATTAATTATATAGCACACTTACAGATTGTGCTTGCTCAGACTCGTTAGTCGTGACCTCTTCATAACTGTTCGCTTGCTCTATCGTCATCCGTTGATACCACGATTTGTATGCTTAAGCAGTTAGGCATAATTTTTGTAAGCAGTTATATTGGTCAAAAAAAGCTCAATATTATTAGTCCAATAGTGCTGGTCTAATGTAGACCATCTTAACTGTTCGCGTGCTTCCCCAGTAATTTATAATATGCTCTCTGCATGCATGATTGATTGACGTCAATGAATAAGCAGTTCATCATAATTGTAAGCCGTTGCTTGGTAAACTGAAGATGACATGCGCGGAGTGGGCCCGGCCGGACGCCCGTTGTCGCCATCGCCGATGTCAGAGTTAAGTGCTAGTACTCGTCGCATCTACACAAAGGCCGCTCTCACCGCTTTGTTCCGCATCTTTGTTTGACTTAAGGAAGTTACAGCAAAAAACAAGACCAACGGCTTTCCTTCACCGTGCAAAGAGATGTTAGGGCCTTTATGTTGCTGCTAAAAACCGGGACCTACTTTTATGTTTCAAAGGGTTGTCGAAAACTAGCTTAAAATGTGGACAAGACTAACCTACATTTTTGTCATCCGGATACAAGATTTCTAAGGGTGTAGATTTCTAAGTGGTTTGAGTTATCCATCTACCTTTCGTAACATTTGGTACTGAAAGCAGAAAAGCTTTTATTTTTAGTATCGACTACTTTAATTATAACAAACAAAGTATGTCTGATACAGCGAGATAACGAGGGTTTTTTTTAATGAAGTTTCTTAGAACTTTTATAGAATCTCATTACTTACTATATGAAACAAAACCTTCGTTGTATACAAAAGACTTACGGCGATCGATGCCCTAATTTCCAGAGTGTCGAATTAGACTAAAAGGTCTTTTCTCATTGATGTTTATGAGACGTCAAGCTGCGGAAATAATCCATTGTCGTCTTACCCTTGGTCTCACTCTCGACGTCATATTATTATAGGGTCGACGTCTATTTGTGTCTACTCGAGATAAGTCCATCCAATTACTCGTAAGAAGTGTGTTGAAAAAAACAGAAGCATCTCTTTCAGTTCCAAGACAAAGTAACAATTATTGTACAATCACATCTTCTTAGCTTCTATTCTTCTCTTTTTTATTAAGGGAGATGGTTTCTAACTGTGGTATTTCAATAAGATAAGGCCACCATCACAATATTTAAATATTTTATACAAGCATATGTCCTTCCCCGGGATGCAACCTATCTCTATACCAAATGTCATCAAAATCGGTTGAAAATATGGGCCGTTAAAGAAAGAGTGACAGACAGACAGACATACTTCCGCATTTATAACATTAGTATGGATTTTCTTATATAATAATGTAATCTAAGTTTCTATAAAAATAATACCGAACAAAATATTATCTACGTATTCAAATTTCTTTTAACCACATTAAAATCGTGATATCGTTTCCAGTTCGCTCCTTTATCAAGTTTCACTTAGTATGCATGAGAATCGTAAGTACCTATGTCTATAAGTTTAATATTTCACATGAAGCGTATTACAAGGAATTTGCTCTAAAATCGCCAATTTCGAAATGTAAGCGAACATGTTGCTCGTAGGTTGTAGTATAGGTACTTATCTTAATTTTAATTGATGCAAATATTTCGTAAAGGAATTCTAAACGCTCGAACATTTGAATTATGAAGTTCAATTATGAAAATTACAATATTTTGTCAGAAAAACTTAACAAATTTCTGAAGGTAAATTTGAGTTTCGATGGCAATGTTTCCTAAATTGAATTCGCCATGAAAGAAGTCGATTTACTGAAGTTTTTAATAGTTCCATTAACTGGCAATAGGTTTGGGTTTTTTTTAGTTTTGATAGCTCCTATTGACATTTTATTTCAAGCCATGTCATGAGGAGTCAACGACCGATCGGTTGCACGGTTGACCGGGGGCAGTCGCGATCTGATTGTTGCGCCAATAAGCGATTTGCATGCGTTGGCGCTTGCCATTTGTTTAGCCGAGTGTTGCCACCACGTCCGTGGCCATGCGCTCATGCTTTATCTAATTAGGTACTATTTGTTGTCCGGCCAGTGCATTCATTATTACACTGTAATTGAATTTCGCAGAAGCATTATTGGAGTTGTACAATGAATTAACTGCTTTCATGTTTCGAAATTAGAATGTATCCCTCTGCTCCGACCTTGTTTATTGATAATACCGGTCAAATTGTAGTCTGTGGAGTAGGACAAAATGTGATTTCGAAATCCTCCTTCTTTTAATTCCTTCATTGTAGGCAGAGTGTTCTGCCCTTCTGGGTATATGTTGATTTTTAGTCCGCAAGTCCACATGTCGGATACACACATAAGTTAACACAATATGAATATCTTTTCACGACATTCGCAATACTTTTTCTACGCTATTGTTCGTTGAACACTAAATAATTAAACTTTAATCAATACATTTAATGTAAGCAAGATTAACTTAAGGTTTACCAAATCTTGATCTTAGGCATTAAAATACCTTCAGATATGTGAATGCACTTTTAAATATTTTCACAAAAGTAAGGCAGGAGGGTTGGAGGACTGGAGGATGTACACTAATAAAATCACGTTGAATTGAAATATGTTGTGGCCCCAATTTAGAAAAGCTCCCACCCTATCTACGAGTACCTATGTGTATATTTTTGATGTAATATGACCTCGGCTGCTAGCTGTGTAAAAAAGTATTGGCATGCTCTGATAACGCCTGTTTTTGTACATGTTTTTTTATGTTGCTAGGTCACATTTGGCTTTTATTTGATACGTAATCATTATGAAATCTGCCCCGCATAGATTAATCCCTGCATACATACGCCTATGCAGAGATTAAAAATTACCATCTTTGTATCGATATTAGTGGGGTCCTAAAAACAAAATATTGTCATGATTTAATTAATCAAAGATTTAAAGATATTCTAAAATCTGGGTTAATGACAATCTTATTAGCCTTGCTCGTTAATCTATCCTTAAACTTATCTGTTCTTTTTTTAAAAGGAAAGCTGAATCGGAAATTCACGGATAATCTTATGAGTAATATTTTATCGGGGATCATATTTTATGTTCAAGGATGAACATAATGTTTATTATTCCCCAGCGATCAGCGTAATTGGGCCTTGCTTTAATGTAATGGGCATTTTGAAATAAGTGAGATATATTTGATCCATAATGTGTAATAAAATATTATCTAATTGAGTACGAAGGCGCCGTATGCATTTAAGAGATTGGGATTTTAATGATGATTTATGTGCAGCGTTTTAATTTAATATTCTGTTGGTAAATATTGGTTTTGTTGCATGTAAACATGAAGAAGAGAAAAGTAAGAAGAGTGGTAAACATAAGTGCTATCGTTATAGCTACAAGTGCTATGTGGTTCGTATTCTGCCGACCGAATTGACCGTGGCCTTTTGCAGTATTATTATACAATTGCTTTTTCTATCGAATAGATAGTTACTAGATTGTCGATACATTCGAACACTGGGCGAAGTCTTTGACTGAACCGTCGCGTCATGAGATTGGGATTTGGGATCAAATACTAATTTACTGAATAAATACGATTAAATAATTACAATAGTCTCGTCTGCAATAAATGAAAACAATAATAAAATAGGATACAAAATGCAAGAACTCGCTCTCTCTTATGCGCTCGCTCGCGTTCACTTATATCCGTTATTCACTTATTAATCAACGCGGACTCGTCCTGAAAGTTCATTACGTCGACAAAAACTGGCATTCGGCAACAGTCACAATTACTTCCAATTTGACCGTTATCGGCCTTCTCATTAGGCGTGCGGAGGCTGTATTTAATTGAATCTGTGCCGCGTTCCACTTCGAGACCCTTATTTTTGTCTGTACCCCACTTTTTCCTGGCTTGATTATAATATGACCTTTGCAGATATGCAGGTTTTGTTGTAAAAGTTGGTTTTCCCAACAGAAATTGTCTTTTATTAATCCAGTATTAAGTAGGTAACTCTTTATCTATGGTCAAGGTATAGTTTACGGGAAATCGAACCCAGAATCTCTCACTTATAAGACCATAGCGCTCACCACTGGGCCAGGGAGTCGTCGAGAGTCATTATAAAGACCGCTATTATTTTAAAACGCAAAGCGTTTTGCTCATACTTTCACCACACATACTAGGTATATGTATAGAATTAGTGACCTTAAATGGTGTTATTGTAAACAAAGCGGTTGCGTTATCTGCTTTATGACTTATGAGTCAGTGTACTTATTGTTTGCAGCCATCATACGAGCTGGCATATTTGGAGCTGGATATGCCTAGGCCTATGAATGGACAGAAATGTGAAATTCAATTAGTGATGTGTCATCATCCTAAGTGATATATGGATGTATAGCTAATGGCTATCGACGGCTTGCCAAGCCGCGATATTTCTTTTACACAAAACTGTATAATATGTATTTTGTTTACACTACTCAATGCCTGTCTTCTTATTAACTTCTCACTACCAACTCGTTATCTTATTGATACGATACGATACCTACTGGGATTTTTACTGGTTTTAAAATTTCTTTCCCTATCATAATCTCTCTTAAGGACAAGATCCGAAATGAAGAGATCCGTAAGAGAACCAGGGTCACTGACATAGCCCAAGCCATTAGCAAGCTGAAGTGGCAGTGGGCAGGCCATGCCTGTCGAAGGAGCAAAGGCCGCTGGAGCCGGAAAGTTTTGGAGTGGAGACCACGTACAAGTAAGCGTAGTGTGGGGCGCCCTCCAGCACGATGGACCGACGACATTAAGAGGGTGGCGGGAAGTGGCTGGATGAGGAAGGCTGAGGACCGGGTGTGGTGGCGTTCTTTGGGAAAGGCCTATGTTCAGCAGTGGACGTCCGCAGGCGGAGATGATCATAATCTCAAGTAACGAATATCTATAATCTACATAATATTATGCTCCACTTGACTAGTTTGACGTCATCGGGATGTCTCATGTCGTCATAATAAGACTGTAATCCTAAAAGTTTATGCATGGGAGATAACTCCAGAAACCTCATTTATTTTTCAAGTTTACCATTTGAATGGAAATCCTTTTATATGGATCTTCTTTAGTCTATATTCAGCTATCCAGTGTAATAATTTTACAGAAGATATTTAGCGTCTGCGGCATTTCACGGCCCATTTTCATTATTACTATAATAAACGAAAAGGAAAGGTTGAGGATTAGGAGGATAATAACGGATAAGGGTCTATCTCGGTCACAAAGTAACCTTCAGACCAAATTTTGGCATAGTCGATTCATAATATTTAAGTAGGTATGATGTTTATTGCGTTTATCAAGGCAGGAAAGTAGCATAGTAGATAAATAGTGGACAAACACCGAAGTGATTGTCATAGATTAGTGTCCGTTTTTTGGGTAAAAATCTTTCTGGTCCTAATCAGTAGAACAAACTTCCGGATAAGTTGGTTCTCTGAAATCCGTTACCCAAGCCAAATAAATACCCTTGAAGATTAATTAGTGTAATTGATATATAAAAGTATTAATAATAATTAATAAGTAGTAAAGCAATTACATAATAGTTTCGCTATGTAGTTTATAATATTTATAGCAATAAAATTACAAACTCAAACTCAAATCTTCTTTATTCAAGTAGACTTTGACAAGTACTGTTGAATCGTTGAGTGATCTACCACTGGCTCGGAATGCTATTCACGAAGTATATACTTGTAGGTTTCATCATAATAATAAAGCTTTATGAGTTTCACGATAACGTTATATTTAATACAGCTAATCAGGAATGAATTACTCATGCTTAGGTATTTTCACATTGAACATACATATAATATGATTAAGTATTAGATAATTTGAAATTCAGATAACGTTGTTTAAATGCAAATTACGTCTTCACAAGGATAACTATTCTATTGAACTTATCGATTAAAAGTTTATTTTGTTTACGCTTGTTTGCTGTTTTTGTTCGAGTTAGCTTGTCGATGCGTCGATGTTATAAATATTTTGTAAAAGCAAGCTTTGCAGCAAAGCGTAAACTAAATATTGCTCTACGATGAAACGCCATTCGCTACTCTTTTTCTTCGAATATGGCGTGACATATTAGAAGTATAGTAGTATAGTAGAATCCACTTTACTAAAGGGGTATGAGCACATTTAGTAACTTACTTACTTACTACGTACATAACTACTTATATGGATGATTATTCATTCGTTTCGAACGTAGAACATTAAATATTTTCCATTTCATTTTTCCTGCCCAGTATAAATGCATTTTAGTCAGGCCAATAATTGTCGCCACTCTTGAACCTATCTGCTACTTCGTGCCTGTATCGATTGTTAAGTTGCAGTGCAACACAATACTTAACCTAAATGCGACGCGACGCGGGCGGCCGCTCCGATGACTAACCGATAAAGGGTTGCCCCGTAATACGAATTGAGGTAACAGAATGAACCCACCGTCCACAAGGTACGATAATTATTATGTTCTTAACACATTTGGACTATATATTATTATGGGTTAGCCTGCACATGTAGGTACCGATTTAGTATTTGTACAAAGTTACGAGTACCACCGGTTCTGAAAACAGATTCTACTGAGAAGCAGATTTGCTTTTTTTAAATTACACTTTAGTTTAGTTATTTTCTAGTTAGTCTTATTAAAATACTGCAATGTAAATTTCCTCACAGTACCTACCTATAAAATCTTAGCGTTGATGAATGGTATATTACAAATAAGTTCTACTGGTGGCTCAGGGTTTCAAATATCTAATTGATTTGAATCTTTCAGAGTTCAGTCCAACCCTTAGTTGAACTATCATTGAGCCATGGAATAGGTTATAGAACACAGATCAGATGAATCACAACACAATAACGTCCAGTTGCCTTCATTATTCAAAAGGTTAACGGTCCTTTATGAAAGGATGACCTCTGTTTATACCACCCTTGAGACTAAGCCGAGATCTCACGTACGCAGAACAATAGCTGTCGGTGTCTTTTCTACGACGTACTAAATGATATTCCCCCGCAGATCGATGTAGGTGACGCATACCCGCATATCATCGTACTATCAGAAGCTAAATACACAGGGCTTATCGAACCACTCCAGATAATCTATGCAGAACACACTATTGATTTACTCTTTCATACTCTTCGATATGGACGCAGCTATTAATAACGGATTTAGTTCATTTTCGCAGGGGTAACAATTTAGGTTGCGTGAGAGCCATTTTTATATCAGAATGAGTATTCACAATACATATAGCTCAATATTTTGATGCTTTGTAGTAAGGTTCTAAAATCTATTTAAGTAAGTACTATTGTAATCTACTTCGTTTAAATTATTCAGTACGATGAGTAGGCAGTTTGATTTAAACAATTAGAAGACACCTAAAGTCTAGACTATATCCAGTAAGAAATCCATGACAAGATTCCTGAGGCCTTCTCGATTAGTTTGTTTTTTACCCATGAGATTATTCAAGGAACGAGGAAGCGGAAATCTCTTGCCAGTCGGTCAGTGCGTAAATAGTCCGTGTAATAATCGGCGTCTAATTAAACTGTAAATAAACTACACTGTAAAGTGCTACTAAAGTCTTATGAACTTTCGCAAAGGCGTGCTTGCACTATAATTAGACGCGCGTGCTGACGAATTTATTTACGAAGGGATGCTATGGCTCCTGGCACGGCCTCGCGACCTACATTATTTATATGCGCCACCGCTTGAGAAAAATACACTGTGTATACACATAAATAACATGCTGTTAATCCAACGGCGTAGGTACTAGGTCAAACAGATCTAAAGTAAATCTTTTGAAGTGCACCCCTCACTTTGATAGATTTACCTTAGATCTGTTTATTTATAGCGACATCCCTAAATAAAGTACGAATACGATAGGAACTAACTGGCGCTCCCTCGAGACAGGGTGTATTCTAGCCTATAGTATTCACATCTGAGGTAAAGTTAGATTGATTATGGTGCCAGAATTTAGAACAGAGGTAAAAAAGTAGAGATAATTATTTCAAGTCGGGTGACGGAAACTGCACAGCGCGGGGATGTCCGGCAGAAGGCGTTTAAGAATTCCAAGGAACTGTATGAACCTCATAAAATTGCAGCTCGTGACGACAGCGCGTCTTCGAGAGCGAGGCGCTCGGTTTAGACCTCGCATTGTAAACATCTAGAAGTTGCAAATCGAAATGCTGTATTATTCGAATTGAAACTCCTGGGTGCCAGGTTGTACACGTTATCTTCGCGCCTTCTGTATGTTTCTATTCTAGATATTCTCAGTCATTCATATCTTAAGGGATAAGGGATATGATACCACAAACCTAGTGGCATAAAATTACCCTTCAAAGAATCCGCGGAGGTATTGTACTATCTCGTATACCTAAATAAAACAATATTATGGTTAATAAAACTGGAACAATCAACAAGTTTTATTTATGCTTGAACGGACGACGCACAGAAACCGCAATGAGGTCATTATTCAGAGTTTACGGAATATTGTTTCCGGTAAAAAAAGGTTACAACCCAGTCACGACATTTTAATTACAGTGTTAAAATATCGTAAACACTCCGTTGCTATGGGAAGAATTTTTATGGGTTCACCTATTAGGTACCTAGGGGTTTTATTGAGGTTGGTCTTAGACTCCGTGTGTAGGACTTAGACCGTCAATAAAATCAGAATGTATGACAATCATTTTCTTTGACCGTTAATAAAACCAAAATTTTGCTTCTTCCTTGGAGGTATTCATATTGACTTCTGCTACCCACTTTGCTTTTTATTTGTAGTTAAATCTTAACGGTAACCAACCATAACGTGAATTTAACCGCCTGTCGTGCTACTGAACTTTAATCGTTCATTTTTGGCACAGTAAGTAGTGTCAAGTAGATGAAGTGATTCTTGGTCGGTTGACGGTTCTTGGCAGACTAAAATTTCGAAGAGACTACATTTTACGAGTTACGACTGACGCTGCTTAATTCACTCACGTAGTTAGATACTGATTCTCCAGCAAAGTCTTCAGTTCGTTTAAATCATTTCAGTTAAAAATTTTGAAAGGCCGTGCTATTAATCATATTCATAGATTTATTGATTATATTCGTCAACGAATTTATTGCTATCATCATTTGCTATTAGACTACTGTCTTAGTACCATGACTAATGATATCTTCAGTTACACGATTGAAGTGGTCGATAACAATAACTAATCTGCATAATGTCTTCATTGTCATACATAATGACTAGTTGACTACCCTGCGGACGTTGATGGATTGCCCAAATAACCAAAGGGATTAATTGAAACCTTCTATGTATTAGTATATTCACGTGACATATCGCTTGTCTATGGAGGTTACATGGCGAAATCGTAAAATAATAGAGAAAAAATATAGAATTTATGAAGGTGTAAAAGACTGAAATTATGTGGTTGGTTCTACGTACGTAATCGCGAGCAAGTCATTAAAATGGTAGGTAAGTTATTCCTCAGGTAGGTTATGAAATAATGGGTATGACAAGTTGCATGCATGCTATATAATGCAGACTTTACAGCGGTACATAACTTAAATGTAACATTAGGCAAGCCCAAAACATTAACAGCTTCAATCAAAAATACCTATTAGTACAAGTATTATTAAATTTCCAAAGGTATGTCCGTTCGTGTCAGGGAAAAGGGTACAAGATACAGTGACCAAAATAATTCTCTCAATCTATTCCCAGATGTAATTCATACAAAGAAACAATTTAACGCTTTAGTTGCTCCGCTTGTCCAATTGACACGTGCGGCACAGAGCTGCAATGCAGGCAAATCCTAGCCATTGTACTCCAATGACAATACAATAGTTCCGGTGCTAATTCAAGGGCATACCGCCATTGTCGATCGGGGCCACTCCTGCGTTACGCCATCCTGTCATCACAAAAATTGATTCGTTATAATATCCATAGATTTAGGACTGTGAGCGCAGCGGAGACCGATCCTTAATCTATGTTTAGATCTTGAACATCGGACTATTCGTCATTATAATCTTCATTGTCATCAACCCATCGCCGCCCACTGCTGAGCATGGGTTTCCTCCATAATGAGAAGGGTTTAGGCCTTAGTCAACGCTGGCCAAGTGCGGATTGGCAGACTTCACACACCTGTGAGAACATCATGGAGAACTTTATACGAATATGAGTGAAGGAAATAAGAGTGTACCTTACTTTGTTAAGACACTCACTTGGCACTAAAATGAATGCTTCATAGTTTGCAAGATTCCGTTTTTATTGGCCGCCATGACCTTCATTTGACCACTCATTACTTTTTGATACATCGATCTCTCCATTAAGTATGTACCTACCTAGAGAATTCGTTAATGGTTGATTTACCAATACGCGTCATACATATTGCTCGATGCTTCCCTATTACCCTGTCATATCATATCGAAATAATGCTAATATTTTTTTTAATATATGTTATAGTCATGGTAGAACATGATTAAGCTGATTTATACATCTAGTACTAATTATACTAATAGGTGTAGTTGGACCTATGACCTTTTTGATTTCATTCCACCCCGAAACTGTCGTGCTATTGAAGCTCAAAAGTCGGTTGGATTGTTTTGAAATTTCCATTTGTATTTTAATTTCGCTTATCTTTTGAATTTTGATTAACAACGAACGCGGAGGCCTTGGCAATTCTATTTTTAGGCCCCTTTTAAATGAACATGCCTTGATAATAATTTGGGTCGGCTTTTCAGATTTCATCAGGTGATATTATAGTCAAAAGAAAAGACGGGGTAAAGGTATAATTATGTATAGGATATAAAAATCTTTTTTTTTCACCGCCGTTTCAAACAATACGAAAATCTCTCTACAATTTGCTTTAAATACCAACGCGCTGACACGAAATAACTATTAGTTATATCATGCAATAATGCAATTTGCGCTACCCCTGTAAAGAAGACGTGATTTATGACTATGATAATAATTTCCGTGTTGAGGTAGTCCTTTCGACCTGCTTATTATTGTAGTGGTATTAAGTGTCATTTACGAGACCGTACCAACGTATATGATATTCGTAGAAATAACGAATTACTTAATAGTATATAAGTACGACATTCGTTTGCGATTGTAGGATGATAGGCTAGATGAACTCATTCTCAACTCAACTCAACTCATAGTTTATAGGTAGGTATATTGAAGTGAGTACGTATTATATGTTAAGGTAAAAGCTTCGAGTGTAAAAGTAATGTTACTTAGCTGTATACATTAAGCTAGATCCACAAAGTAAAAGGTGGTGATACTCCACTTTCTAAGTTCATAAGTTGGTATCGGGGTGTGATATCAGTAATGACTAATGACAAATAATAATTGTCGCCGCGAGTTGCGGCAACATTTTATCTGCAGGCGACAGCAACTTTGGCGCAACTTGTGTAATGACAAAAGTTGCTGCGCGCCGTCTGTTTCTCGCACTTTGTATCTCTCTGCAAAATCTAATCTGTGTAAGTAATATTCTACATAAAAAGTACCTATATATATCTACTTAGTGTAATTTGATTCAATAGCTTAATCACGTTAATAACTTAAGAATATAAATTATGGAGTTTATATACTTTACATTGTTATGCTAGGTTTAGGTACGAACATAAGTGTATCAAAACGTTTGAGTGTTTGGTGTCTGGCACCTGCAAATCGATTTCTTGCTTCTTATCCATATTGATAATCTCAAGTTTATTTCATACTTAGTTAAACCTGTTATGTATTTTTTATACTTTTGAGTGTATTCAGTCAAGATAACTGATCTCCTTTTAAAAATGTATTATATCTAATATCTGTTTCTTCACAAACATCGTCCAGAAGTAGAGGTGTAAAAGTAACGAAAAAAAGTGTACCCGTATGTATTCGTTACTATAACAATAATTAGTACTCGTTACTATCGTATCGTTACGTTACTCGTTACTTCTGATACCTCATAAGATGCTATGAAAAAGCCACAAATAGGTTATTTGTAACGTAAGTTTTTAAATTCACCCATACAACGAAAAATGCGAGTAACAAAATGCATGCGAGTAACGAAATACATTCGTGAGTGACGTTTCGTTACTCGGTACTGGATGGCGCACCCGTTACTCAGTACCGAATACATACGGTTCGCTACAGCTCTATCCAGAAGCAATTACAGAAATTGGCGCAGTAAGACAATCTCACGTCCTCTTTGAGGAAGTTGCTTAGAATTGTTAAGATCTTTTAAGTGCAGTTGTAAGTTCAAGATAGTAAACCATCCGATAGTTACGAGTCGAACTTAGAAGTTGATGTTCTCCGTTTCACTTACTTCAACCCTGCTAATGGGAAAAGTTGTTCACCCTGTGAGCGATTTGTCGATTTTGCGTAATTCTTTGTACAATGCGATGAATAAGATAATATGGTTTCGGGTAGCATAAACAATCTTCGGGTTCGTGTTATATAAACTAATTCCGATTTTATACGAGGACAGCAGCGACTACCATGCTGCATGCCTATCTTCTAATATAATCAAGAGGACAGGACATCAAACAAGTTCAGGCGCGTCGAACAGAACGCGTGATGGCAACGTCGAGGCTCCTAGATGTTTTAGTACAAGCAACTACAATATTAAGGTCTAAAAGCAGTCCTGTTTTTTTTAACGGCTTAAATTCGCATAGCTGTGACCATTTTACCGTCATCAGTGGATCTTAACTGCAATGGCATACTACTCAGGTTTTATTACTTTGTATAATATATTAATCTTTAACTTTCTTTGTTTCAGGTAAATAAAACAGCATCTTAAACACGAGCCAGTTAGCAAAAACCAGAAAGGATGCATATTCTGTGGGAAATAGGTATACGGTTCTCAGATTTTAAAGAAACGTGTATATAAAATCATGTGCTTTTAATATAATGAGAAACCTTAGAATACTCATCTTCTTACATATAGGTATTTTGCCAACTGAAATGCTTAGGTCAGATAAACCGACATTACCCTCAATGAAAAATTATAGAATTATTAGCTAAAGACATCTGAGACTTTGAAATTATTTGACTTTGAATGTTTGCACTAGTTTCAAACATTTTGCGTGTAATAATCATGAAGTCTACCTTGTAAATGAAAAACTCAAGTTCCGAAAGCACCAAAGTTTATGTCATTAATTTTAAAGTTCAGCTAAGTTAATGGACGTGTTTATTCGCTTCATAGCTTTCATTGGCGTACTGCGGCTCTTAAATTGTTTACGTGTCCCTGCACCTGTGTCCGGCATCTTTTTGAGTGCTTTTATTTTATAAGAGTCTACTCAGTGTGTTTTTCCTTTGAATCCATCTGAAGAGACTCTGCACTCATTATTTCACATGAATAAACGAGAAATAATAGACTGACCAGACAAGACGTTACACGTTGAGCTATTATTTATTATTATTATTATACTACAAGTTAGTTCTTGACTGCGAACTTATCTGGGACATGGACGATGATGCAGTCTAATATGTTAGTCGTCTAATCTGGTTGGAAATAGGCAGTTATATGAATCAGCTTCGATTTCTCATCGTACCAGAATGCTAAATCTCGTCGGTACGTCTTTACCGGTAGGGTGAACTTCCCAAAGTAGAGGTTTTAGAAATCATAATTTCGATCGAACCGGCGACGTCCCATTTTTAAGACCGAAGTGCTCGGCCATTTCGCCAGGGAAGGAGGGAAGGAAGATTATAATATTAGAATATAGAATATTGAGATTCTGGCTATGGCTAAACTCAAAAGCCAGTGTCGTCAGAGTCCGTGGAATTAATTCGATAAATGCTCAGTAATGGGCGTGCTTTTGGTTTTGGAGTCCGCCCTCGGCACTTTCCTTTAAGTGCACCGTTTCGAAAATTAATTAGTTCCTTGCGTCCGACTCAGGCATCGCCATGAAATGTTTGTTATTCTGAGAGGTCTCATATATGCTGAACTCAGTGATTAAATTCATATATGTGTTGTATGCAGGCAAGGAATATTACCACAGATGAAACGTTAATTTTACTGAGATCGTATCCTTAAGGAACTAGTTTTAAAAGTAAGACAGGTAAGAGAAAAAAAACCGGGCAAGTGCGAGTCGGACTCGCGCACGAAGGGTTCCGTACCATTATTAATAAATAATTACCTTTGTTAATGAACCGCAAGACTAACTTTGTTTGTAGAGGTTTATTGTTAATATCAAAAAAACTATGCTAGTTAGAGCATTGGCTATAGTTTTCCTGTAAAGTATACGTAAATTCCTATTGACCATAATTATTTCAAATTTTTTGATTGGTAAACTCCGGAGATAAGGGGGGGGGAACGGTATTTTTTTTGTCATTTTCCCCGATAAATCAGAAACTTTCATAATTAAAAATAATTAAAAATCTATTTCAGAATGTACAACCCTTTCATATGATACCCCACACAGTACAGTTATCTCACTTTTAAATTTCAACCCTCAGATTTTCCCCCCTTTTTAAATAAGAACAAAAATAATTTCCTATTTTTTTTAATTCCAGTGTCTTTGGGCCACTAATATACACAACTATTCCAAATTTCATGTCGATAGCTTCGGTAGTTACTGAAATAATCGAGTGTGACGGACGGACAGACAGACGGAGAAAGTCGCACCATAAGGGTTCCATTTTACCATTTTGGTACGGAACCCTAAAAAACGGCCCAGAGTGAGTCAGTTTCGCCCACTGAAGGTTCCGTAGCTTGGACACAGTATTTTTTATAATTCTTTCCTAAGAAATAAAGTCAGGCAAGCATTACTTTAAACTTACCAAACAGTACAAACTTACCGTACCGCACCAAATTTCAAAGCGACATAACTAACATAGGCAAGTGTGACTGGTGGCAGATTAAGATGAAGACATGATGCAAGATCACCGACGCACCACCACCGAACACAGGTTTTGTTTGCATTTTTGTACGAAATCCTAAAAAAAGATTCTTCGCGGCAACCTCTCATAGGCCATTAGCTTAGTTCTGCTCTAAAGTTCTCTTTAATTATTTTAGCGAAACTCTTGGCTTCAAGCAATTTCAATCCATATCGTTATACCGGAGCTGTAGCCATAGAGCTTGTTTGTTCGAGACTAGCGCTGATAGATTGAAATATAATGTTTTGTAAACTCGGGATTTTCGTTACAACTAGTGTTCCGTAAACGGAGTTTTCCATCCAATATCTCGCTCGTGATTTTTAACCGTTAAGTTAAGGAAGTTCAATGGAGTATTTATAGCACGTGACACTTTTTATGAGTTAAAGTTATATTGAAATAGCTTGAAGAAATAAGTTGTTTTGTAATTTAACTTAACAAAAAAGGTGTACAATGATCTTGAAATCTTTAAATATTTAATTCGTAGAAGAAATCTTTCCAGTGTTCCAGTTAGAGGTAGAATTCGTTTTTACCTTTTCATGCTTTAAGTAATTTTTATTTGCTTATTTGTAACATGTGGTCACTGGTATGTGGCTACTGGCTACTTCTGTTATACGCAATCTCTATAGTACCACCAACTTATTTGGCCCGGTGACCAAAATTGGAACTAATTATTATGCCTGTTCAGTTTTAGTTTTTATTTTATTTTTTACTAGCTGATGCCCGCGACTTTGTACGCGTGGATCGAGGTTTTTTGGTTCCCGCGGGAACTCTTTCATTTTCCGGGATAAAAAGTAGCCTATGTGCTATTCCAGACTATAATCTATCTCTGTGCCAAATTTCATCCAGATCCGTTCAGCCGTTGGGGCGTGATTGAGTAACAAACATCCATCCATACATCCATCCATCCAAACTTTCGCATTTATAATATTTATATTTGATTATTTAATATCTACTAGCGACGCCGTCACCGGTTCAGATATGTTTGTGAGACTATTATATGTATTATACTAAACTGACACATCTAAATCTAGTAATGTCCGTTCACCGTTGTCCGCGGGGAGCATTACGAAAGGGATATTAATATTTTTACAGCTGTCATTTTAGTTTAGTTTAAAGATTGTGTATAACAGAATTATCAAAATAGTATCTTGAAATATGCTTGCAGCTTGTTTATCACTTAACCGTTGCTCTCCGTCATATTTGTCTTTGCTCTAAATACATACAAAATAATATTTCATATTGTGTCCCCGATGCCTCCGGCGACTTGCCGACGATGGCGCGGGCGTCGTCGGCGTTACGTCGAGAAAACCTACAAGGTAGTGCTCGTATTTCTTGTCCATTATTTAATATTCCATTTTACGTGGGACGTAGTACCGTACATTTTGTTTTGATGTATTGCCCTATTTTGTATTCGTTACATATTTCATACGGGATTATAATCACTCTATTATAAATTTATCATCTCTAAAGTAGCATAATTTGACAGTTTTAAGAGTTTATGAATTGTTTTTGAATGTTTAAAATTATTATTATTTATCAATAAATAATTCGATCTATCAATGTTAAATGGAACCAGTATAGTTTGCGTTTTCGAATGCAAATCTAATCTCAGCTATATTGCGTAGTTTCAAATTTATTTATTGTTATGTGGGATTTGGATATTATTAATTTGAATAGTGTACCTGATGTTTAAGCGCTAAGTCACCGTTCTGTTTTGTTCGGTTCTGGCGTAATGTTTATATACAAAATTTCGAGCCGTTATGTTGCGGTTGCATTGGAATACTTGCGCAAGCCTCGGACGCTTTGGGAACATTATACGTCTTGTCATTCTAAAGATCTAATAAATAATGAATACAATTAGGACCTTGGCTGAGGGACGGGTGGCCTAGATGCGACAACGCATATTAGTCCATTGCAATTTTAAAACAATATTGATCTAAGTCGGTCACTGGATGGGTGACCGAATTTGGTATTTTCGTTTCCTCCGTGCCTCGGAGAACACGTTAAGCCGTCGGTGCCGGTTATTATCATTAATATCTGATAATGCAAAAGAACCTGGTAACCCACCGTATTATTATGTGATTAATGGAAAGGTGTCACAACCTTCAGCGATGAAGAATACGACCCAGAGAGAGTGAGAGAGGACCTTGTCTTAAATACTTTATGGGTACAATAAACCCGAGATACAGCTTGACAAAAGCTAGTAAATAAATTGAATTATTTTGTTAGGAATGAGCATAATACGTTTTCTTCAGATAAAATATAATATTGCGTTATATTGGTAACGTACGTGATCAAACTCAAATAGCGGTACTTTCCCATATTTGAAATAACATAACATACGCTAAGTAAATAGTTACTACGGTCATCGGTAGTACACGGTCAAGCAGTCGGATCAACTGCTTGAGCAGTTAGTAGTACGAGCAGCCACTCGAAGCGGTCACGTCTGCTTAGAGCGGTCAAGGCTGTTCAAACGAGCTCATGTATGACTGTGAATAGGAGTTTGTAATTCTTAGTGACACTTTTAAACGGTCAGGAGTCAGGACTCAGGTCAACCATGAGTCATGACTACTTCAAGCAGATCGTGTATGGCCACTCTATAAACTTGTGACTGTGAATAGGAGTTTGTAATTCTTAGTGACACTTTTAAACGGTCAGGAGTCAGGACTCAGGTCAATCATGAGTCATGACTACTTCAAGCAGATCGTGTATGGCCACTCTATAAACTTGCTGATGATTTGGGGCAGTGTCAGTGGCCTTAGTTCTCCAGCGAACATCCACATTTCGGATCTTATCTTTCAGCGAAACGCGCTCGCTATACGTCCTTGAATTTGTGGATCAAATCGCTTGTGTGTCCACGTTTCAGTGCCTCGAGCTTCTATAAATACCGATTGAATAAAACATCATGTCTAATGTTAGCATTAAGTTAACTGAGCGATACCTATTCCGTTATGTTGCGGTCGCACGCGATACTAGCGCGAACGTCGGGAACATAATACTAGCGTCGGATTTCTCTTCACGCTAGCCTCCCTCGCAGAATACGCGGGCTGTGGCCATTAGCAACATAGCACTTTAGCTCGATTCACAAATTTTAGGTCGGAAAGAGTACCTAAAGTAGAAAGTTGTTTCCTTTGTCTGGATACGTATGAAAATGCGTATAATATGTCGGATGATCTAAACGTTTCAGCAAAAAGAGCTGGCATATGAAAGCATATCTTTGCATGCATCCTCATTTGTTGCATTATATTATAGCTGTTGTGAAATCATAAGGGCAACTCTTAGATGTGCGATTTTGGGATTGCGTCTCACTCCGCGAGCCAGGGTATTATCGCGTAATAAATCCACCCATATTACATATAACAATTAGTATACGGCTATATAAGTCACATCCTAAATCCTAAAATCAAATCCACAAAAGTTTATTGCTTTGATCCTTAAGCCTTATCGAAATTTATATTGAATTCTCAATAAATACACTTCTACTTAAGTTATTAAAATTAAAAAAATATTTTGTAAGTGAATGCATAATATTATTAAGTGAAGAAGCTTCGCAATTTCACGGCGAACATGTATGGCATAAACGCTTTCCGCCATTTCTTAATTGCCCTTGCATAAGGTAAAGTAAGATATAATTTAGCCTTCGCTGCACTCTATAATTTTGCATCGCTGCGCAGGTGCCGTTATTCAGCGTTTGTGTACGTACTACGTATGTTTTTTAATGTTTATTGTATTATTATGTATTGTTATTAAAGCAGTTGTTTAGATATCCTTAGTCAGCAGTGCCTTTAGTTAATGCTGAAATCTATAGAACTTAATTTGATTTAAAAACCAATGGAGTTTGTTAGAGTGGGATACTAATATCCTCCTTCTTCCTCTTTTCCACCCCTCAACTTGCCGTGCAGGTAACCCGTAGCACGATTTCTATAGGTTCTTTATACAGCGAGCATCTGTACGCTCTATTTTTTCAACTGTATCACAACTGACAAGTCACACTATTATCGAGTGAGATCACAGTCAAGTGCAAACTTGTCAACAAAAGAAAACCTCTAATTTTATCAACATTAGAAAGTACCGTTTCGTCATACGACCTATTCAAACGTAATAATGGGCACTAAAACGACATCACATCTACTCACGAGGCAATAACAACGGGTGGATACGCATAATACGCTCTGTTGTTTGCGTGGGAGTCGTCCCATTTTGCCGGCGGTGGTACTTTCCGTACGCATAAGTGATTCTTGATTGTATACCATACGCAGTGAGCCTACTTACGTCATAAGGCAATTGCATATTTATGACGAACAGGGGGGCTCTCATCGTAATGCCGTCAAGCTGCCGTTGTCCACATGAAAGTTCTGTACTTGTTGGATAAAAAGTCTCGAGTCGCAGCAACCCAATCCTCAAATGTCTTCGTAGACGTGTCGTCGTCTACCGGTAGACGTTCATTGCTGGCCATATCTTTTGCAAGGATTTTCAGAGTACACGATCTTGTGCCACTTTTCCCCCCGGTGAATTGCTTGAGATCATTACATGATTCGAGAATGATGTTCCAACGTCACTAGTAGGAGTTTGGAGTTGCCAAATATCAAAATCTTGTCTCTTACAATAAAAAATTATAGGCAATCTCTGTGAAAATTTCCACACGGGTCACCTATAAAATAACAACAAGGAATACCTTAGGACGGTACCATTTTTAGAGAAATGCAAAATCAAATATCAAATCAAACTTTTTATTCAAATAATCTTTGTGTGGTCGTGGGGCGAAGATGCCAGATCCTTTTTTAAGGATCTATCTTCTCGTCTCACAGAGTCCACAGGTGACCAGAGGGCTGGCAGTTACCTCGGCCAACATATAAGTTTGGCTATTCAGCGGGGTAACGCAGCCAGCGTTCTGGGCACACTGCCTCATTACAGCGGGATAGATGATATTTTTAATATTTAGTTTTTAGTTTTTAATTTAGTTTTTAATTTAGATTTAATTTAGATTTTAATTTTTTCTACTTATAATATATTCAACGATATTATGAAATAATAAAATAAATAAGTAATACTGTAAAAAAAAAATCTTTTTTCTAAGTGCTTTTGAATCGTGGAGTTAATTTCTACTGAGAAGAGCCAGCAAAATGAAATATAACATGAATATTATAATAGTGAGATTTGCTTTTCATTAGGTTGCTGACAATAGCCATCCCCAACTTAGTAGGCTGAAACAGCGATAGCGCGATAAATTAAAACATTCTGAGCCAACTACACCTAAGACGCCAAACATGACTAAATAAGGATTCTTGAATAAATCGAAAGGAGGTGTTATTCAAATGGAAAGTTTTATTCAACACTAGATGATGCCCGCGAGTTCGTCCGCGGGGATTAAGTTTTTTGCATTCCTGCGGGAACTTCTTACCAAATTCTCCGGGCTAAAAAGTAGTATGTCCTTCTCCGTGATACAATCTCCATACCAAATTATATAAAAATCGGTCGAAAAGACGGGCCTCCAAGGCGCAGCAGACAGACAGACAGACACACTTTCGCATTTATAATATTACAACCAGTTCAATTGAATTCAAAAGATATAGCACCTATGATAATAATATATGATAACACAAAGGTTTACAATAGATACAAAGACAAACCTTATAAAATAGACTAAAATGTTTTTAATGTCGAGATAATATTTTAGTAGTTCACGATTACGTATCTTATTTGACTCGTGCCACGTCATTTCTGGGTGTAAAAAGTACCTAAGGCTTAGAATACACTTCAGGCATAGATGAAAATTAATAGGGCTTCCGAGTTCAGGTAAATAGTTATGCCAGTTTTAATAAAAATTCATTGGGCCACCTACTGCTTTCCATTTTGTTCTTGATGTTTTGCTTCTTTGATTGAGGTTTTTTAAGAACCCGTGGGAAATATATTTTTCATATAACCTGCATTGAAAGTGCGAGTTTCAATCCCTGTTGGGCCACCCGAATATAGTCAATTTCAGACGTATACGTCATTCAGCGGGTAGAAATGCATCGTTTTCTGTCCTCGGGCAGATGATCATCTGCCCGCTGACTTGATCACATTCTGTGATCTGTGACAGTATAACCTATGCCCTTCTTATATAATTTTAAAATAAGACGTTAAAATCGATGCGGGTGGGCCGTTAAAAATTAACAAATATCTAGAGGTTTGTGAAATAATGTCTGCCTAGTAGTTTTCTATTGTATAAATAAATATATATCTCCCATGTCTAAGCAGCCAAGAACAAAATGGTATATTTACATAAGAACTTAGCTAGCTAAGACAGTATACACTTAGGTGTACACTAGACTTTTCGTGATTCAAAGTTAGGAATAGTAAAAGTGTACCGACTGGTCGACGATGGGTCAAGGACCAATCGCTTTGTTGTCTTGTTGTCGGCCTACAAAGCAACATGATCACAATTGACACCGGCACCGGTCGCCATTAGGTTAATAATGGCTTAGTACAAATAAATTGCACGCTTCAGCGTTTTTAATGTTATCCAGCTCGGTCACTACTAATTCAATTAATTTATTGGGATTAATTTGTTTGACGTTGTAATTTAACTAAATTTTATTTATACTATTTGGTTTAATTCCTAAATCTTGTAAAGCTAGTCGTGCCCGAAATGAATTTGCATATCATTAAAGTGAATCTGTTGAAACAAAATATAAATTTGTGGGAGGATTGATGGGAAGTGAGCTGTTTTCATATTTGGGAAATCTTTCAGGCTCATCCATAAAATGCAGTTTACTATATGTGGGAGAATATGTAGGAAAAAGGTCCATGTTAAACAGTGGACGTCCGCAGGCTGATTTGAGGATGATAATGAAATAGACTTAAATCCTTTCGGATCAACAATAAATCAGTGGCAATAAATCTATCAAACTATAGCAGATAGAGGATTTGTACCATCTAAGTTGTCATTTCAAGGATATTTGTGGATTGTAAGGAGTGTGAAAGTTAAATTGGCAAACTAATAAAAATCAGTCGGATGCTTAATTGCCCAATGTAAGTGTACGGGGTTTTAAATAAAATGTATCTCGTTTATAAAGCCACGAAAGTTTCCCTGCGGTGAAACAACGACTAACATAAGCCTTTTTCTCGACGGGAGATCTCTATTTCCCCCATTGAAGTGTCGCGGGGCGAGTTAAAAAACAAAGAGTAGTAATAAAATCAGAATATTCATTCCGGGGACGATTCTACTTGTGATTAATGACCACTGTTTTACGAAAGTTTATTGCTTTGTTGGTGATAAACGAGCGAAGATTTTGCAGAATTTAAATAAAGACGTCGCTCTCAGTGTTAAATGGCAGGACGGGTTTTGATGGGCATTCTTTATTGTAGTCTGGCGTTATTGAGTGGAAAGGCACTGTCATCGTTTCATCCAAGAGGCATCCACTGATAGAATAAGTCTCTAGCAAAGAATATGAATTTGTGTAAAGTGGCTCAGAGCAACTAGCTCGAGATCTTTAACTACTATTGGGATTCTCCCAATGCTGCATTATCCGATGCGCACTCATCATTCAAGTGTTATGGGACTTACGATGTCTAGCATTTCTTTGAACTTGTGACTCCCGCCTGTTGCCACTTCAGCTTTGCGAATTGTTGAGCTATGTCAGTTAGTCTAGTTTTTTCAGCTATCTTCATTTCTGTAAAGATCTAGGCTATCAGCGTACAAACCAAAGTAATAAATATATAGCAGTTCATTAAGCTTAATTCCTGTGAACGTGATTCGAGTGAACCGGAGCAGAAGATAATGATATTATCTTAGCTTACAGCGATTACTAACTATGATCCAACACAAAAACATCGTGAGTTAACCGCAAAAGCAAACATTCATCTCTTTGTATGAGATACGCGTAACCACAGAATAATATAATAGTATGGCGTAACTGAGAGCCCTTGTAACATGTGAGTCAGCAGGGTCCTTTCTAACCGACGACGGCAACCAACCTTTGCATTTGCATTATGACAATATTGGCATCCGACTTGTAGGTAAAGAAGGTTGTTCACCCGTAACATTGTATTAGATTGTTTTTTTTTGCAATTTTCCGGTATGATAGAGATTGCCTCCAATATTGGGATGTTTTCGTCGTCCTTATATCTTACGTTTGTGTCTACTGTATAATATCTTAGGGATCTTTATGAGAGACTGACGGGTAAATCCCGTGTCCTTGGTACTCTAACAATGGCTACAATATTAGGGTTTATTTCTTTCTGAATCTTTACCTTGTAGTCTTACAAGGTTTATTAAATAGCTTCATATACATTGCTAATGAAGTTGCTTATTATAACTAAACAGGAAGAGACTGAATGATCTTAAACTTATGCATTCAAACAGATTCCTGAATACACTATCGTTCTTTAAACACGAGAAGAGTATGCTATAAAATCGTAGCAGCGTTTTATCGTTAAACCCGATGTATCGGCCGTATCATAATATTCATGTGTAATATTTTATGAGCGGGATTTATGACCGATATCGTATTCAGACCATATCTATCGTATCATTACTCTCATAAACAGCTATCGGGGTTATCGTATCGAAGACGTTGTAAAACTTTCCTTTATAACTTTGCATAGCTACTCATATTACACACTACTCGATTTTGGTATGAATTTTCAGTAGCTATAAATTGACTTAGTGGTACAGGCAGCTGCTAGGAACTAGTAAGGAATGGAAACGTATACTTAGTAAGGCGTGCCTCACCACTCAATTGACGACTACGACCACTCTGTCAAGATCGTAACGACTGAGAAGAAAGTAACTTGGTGGCCTAATTCAATCGTCGTTGGCGTATGTTGGTATATTGTTTGTATACCAACGGAAAAAAACACGTTGGTCAAGCGCATTCGTCCAACACGTTTGTTCAAGTCACCAAGCTTACATGGTCTTTAAAGTTCTTGCCTTGAAAAATAAACTAGGAATTGGTAAATTGAGCCCGCTCTGCGTGTTCATCAATTCACAACTTACTTATTTCGTGACGCGAACTACAAGTTAAAAGCCTCAAGGTTAGAGGAAGCTGCAAAGAAACCCCTAAAAGCTTTGAATATTTTTACCAACTGAAAATAAATGCCTGCAAGACAATTTAATATCGCGTTTCAGTATGATTAGTCCATAAATGTTGTGCTGTTAATGTGGCAATAAAACGAGAGTAGCTCTAGGGCGAGCTGATGGTACCCATCTACATCGATAATAAAAAGCTTCGCTCGCATCGTTATTTTCGCTGTGACTTGATAGGTTGTTTTGCGTGACATTAAAGTGCTATGCAATCTCGGAGTTGATAGGCTTCCGTAAAACAGTTTTTTTTAGGGAATACAAGTAGCTTAATTTTCTTTGAGGCCGATAGATTCTCCAGTACGCTAACGCAAAGGAAAATCTACCACAATTTTTTTATTTTATTTTTATTTTTATTATTTTTGCACAAAATATCGTCTTAAAACTAATAGAAAAAAGTGGACAAGGGTAAATCGCACGCATCGTTATTTTCGCTGTGACTTGATGGCTTATTTCGCGTCGTGCCTGTATATCTTCCTTTATATCCTCCTAAAAATAAAACTCAAAACACTATCACTTAAAATTTAAAATATAAATAATGTATTTTTGCTATATTTTTGTTTGGGTATAACTAAACCGGGTGCGAGAAATCAGAAACAGGCATTTTTATAGGCTAGTAAAATCTTAATGAAATTGAAAAGTCGCGTCGGCGGCTACGTTAAAATATTCCGAGGAACTGAGCATGCTGAATATACCAAACCAGTAAAGTAATAAGCTTGTAAGATGAAAGTCGTATACTTAACTTTATTAAAATCTTTTCAAGCTGTATTCTTGCTTTCAAATAGCTTTATTGTCATGTCAGATGCAGCTCTCGAGGATTGCATCTTATAAAAAGTTAAGTGAGTATGCATCTAGTATTAAATTTTTAAAAGAAAAATTTTCTTTTCAAAGACTCTGAGGGTAATGTAGCAAAAAAAATTCGTTGCTTTTAAACCGTATCTTGCTCATAATTTTTTCACGAAAGTTAATTTAGAGCCGGGAGACTACTTTACTACTTTTATTATCAAAGCGCAACTGCATTGAATGAATCTTAAAAAATGTTCGATGTTAAACCATTTCGTTATAAACATGGTTCGTTTTATTTTACCTACCATAAAAGTGGCCAGACATATTAATCTTGTATAACAATAGAGTCACGACTGTCTGGAGTCTGGACTCTGTATTAGGTATATTTGACGATATAATATTAAGTATAGAAAAAAAGACTGTATCAAAATAATTGTTAATCTAATACGTATTTCAAACATCCTTCTATAGAGTTGGAGTCCCTAGAGCACCACGGAGTTCTCCTTGTGTGTTGCTTAGACTACAACGGGGAGAGTTCTGAGGAGTTATCACCTTGCGTCGCAGAAAAAAATTTCATCTCCACCACACGGTTGTCTGGTCCTCTTCCACCACTTGTTGTTACGTAGGTATCTACCTGCAAATTATGAAACCAGATTCCAGCTGCACTGCTCCTCAAAATACTACAATATGGGGCTATTCAAAGGGCGGGTAATCAATTAATACCTTGAAAGCCGGCACGCGGTTCCTCTGGTACTGCAAATTTTAAGGTCATCCGCCACGCTTGTGTGTTTGCTATGCAAATAAACAATAACTAAAGGGCATTCGAGTCAACAATCAGGGCTATAAAAAGATATTGCAGAAATATATCTTCCAATAGGAAACCAATAAGATCTGTCATAAATCTTTGTATTGTCTTAACTGGTGGCTTATTGCCAAAAATAGAAATGAGTACGCAAAATGTTAATCCGCAAAACGCAATATGTGAAGCGAAGTACGAGTAAAATCTGTTCAATAGTAGAAACATACTATGTTCTTCCTTGATTGTCCAGAAACATTTGTAGTTTTCCACCTTATAGCGTTAAGGGTCCTTGCGGGGATTTTATAGCATGATGGTACCGACGACTTTATGGCTACAGGAAGAGCTCTCTAAATGTTTGTACAGAATCTTTTAACTTCCACTGCCTTGCGTACATAACATCAAATGTATTTAATGTTAAAACGCGGTTTGCGACAAAGGTAATATGAAAAAAATAAAAAAATATGCGCCGAATTGAGAACCTACTCCTGTTTTTTAAGTCGGTTAAAAATCACTTTACACACAGGTTCTTTGATTGATATTGTCGATGGTAGTTGCTATACTTTTTCTTATTCATATTATAGTTATAACTTTCACGTGTGCAGAGCGAATTTAACAAAGACAATCCATGTCTGAAGTAATCTGTCAATATTCCGCATTCAACGGTACAATTCTCCATGCTCTCAGGAAGTTAATGCTCTATAAAAACATTCCTTATTCATATAAATGCTTATCGCATTCACTTTGTCTAGTCGAGGTATGTTCATCATTTAATATTCTGCCCGAGAACAATGTCATGAAAAACTTCCTTTATGTCCTCCTTGGGGACGTTAAGTTTTGAGTGTATTTACGCGTCTGAAGACGTTCCGGACGGTCCCTTCAAAACACTCGCCTCGGAGGGATAATACCCTGTAATGTTACGAGTCAGATTATAGTTCGATTAGTGGTCATTTGGAGCCCCTGACCAAACTCATATCGATATGTCACGAAAGTTTACTTTATTATCTACTTAGATTAATGAATAGATTTGAGTATTTGCAGTTAAACATATATTTTAGAATTTCTATTACTAGGTTTATTTGTAAGAAGTCTCAGTAAACTAAGAGACGTCACCGTCCAAACAACTAAACAAAATAGTTGTTGCCTTTTCTATCGTAGAACTACGGCTTTGGCTACAAACCGTTCGATATCTTTATCTTAAGCTCGACTAATTCTGTCCTTATTTGGTTCGGGTCCTCCCCCATGGATTTGCTCGGGGAGGCTCTATAAAGCAAATCCGGAGATAAGTCCACGGAATGAGAGATAGGATACGGAAATGTTATCTTAGCACTTACACTGATCCACGTTTTTACTCGTTCCCCATTCCATCCGGCGAAATTGATTTCAGAACACGATTGAACTGAAATTGAATTAATTTTGTCCCAGATTGAAAAGTTATCAAACTTTCAGTGGCGATGGCGAATATTGGAAACTCAGTAGTGAGGACGTTATTTCAGAATTGAAACTTATTCGTGCTTGAACGAGTACGTACAACGTCAGATAAACATCGTTTTCTGATATCTTTTCTCTTGTAAATAATTGGCGTTTACTTTTTGGAAGCGTCGTTTTGTTTAGGATTTTTTTATTATTATTTTAGGTTAATAACAGTTATCTATAATATGTTTATTTTCATTTAGCTATGGTGGAAAAATCGCTCAAACCATGGGGCATTATTATATGTGTTACTGCACCAAAACCCAGCAGTGACAGTCAATTACAATTATTACACTGAATTAATTATTTACAAAAAAATATGGGAATTTATGGAATCCAATAGAGCAGAAAATTATTATCAAGGCGAAAGAGGAGGGCGGGTCGCCCTCCACGCGTTGCTATGGAGACCCGAGCCTTGAATTGGTTAAACCAATCCCATGGGTTACTGTTTCAGTATCTTGAGGTTTGAGTTCTGTTTTTGGAGTTATTTCATGTAATTCTTCTCTACAATAACCATGCATTTATATACCTAAGTTCTGAGAATTATGAATTATAATTTACTTTTATCTACTCCAGCATCGAAAAGTTCCAATTTCGAATTTGACAACTATATCGAATTGAACCCTCTTTCGTGTTTGCTTCTCATAACGATACAGTTCGTTGTATGGGAGCTGTATCGTTATGAGTCGTAGCTGTATTGATATGGTTATCTTCATAAATAGGATACCTATAGCTTAGCGGCTCTGGGTTCTGGCACTTTTGGTTTTTATTAATTTATAAAGTAAAAAATTATAAAGACGTCCTTGTCGTAGATAAAATCTTGTATGCAACTGTACGTAATTAGTCATTTTAATTCTCGTACTATCCTATTTTGATACTCGGCAAGCCTCGTATCAAAAAACAGCACTCGAATTAAAATGACCCTCATTACGATACAGTTGCATAAATAGCTATTCACGCATTAAAATAATATCATATGATGATAGAGGCATATAGCTATCTTCATTCTCTTCATGTCTTATATTATAATGGCCGTAAGTAATAAGTAAAATTTCATAATATACGGTAAAGTTACAATTCTCTTACACATAACATAAACTTTAGATAAGGAGAAATGATATCAAGCATGATCTATAACTTCAATACACTTGTCTGACTGTAGGTACATAATGTGCACTAATGAATAAATTGAGGCATGAAATATGATAGCTATTATTGTAAACCAACCTTTGTTAATACTGAGTAAACATATTCTTAGATTTACTTGGGATGTAAAACTTTAGATTTGATTGGTCTGTAATTAACTAAACTTATAATCAAGCACGTGAGTCGTGGACGTTTTCCCGAACTTAAGACAGTTGTAACGCGACTTGAAGTTATTTAATTAATAAAATTTCGCAGACCATGCTTAGTCTGCTAAGCACGTCTGCGTCTGCAAGCTCTCAAGACTCTAGACTTGATACACCCTTATTTGAACTCTGTCGGATTAATAGTTCAACATTCTTGTTTTACTTTGATGTCGCGACGGGGAGGTCTTTGACCGACGCCTTGCCGTTGTCATGGAAACGGATATATCTATGAGACGCCCGTGAAAAGTGCAGCAAGCTTCATGATACTCTTCGAGTCTTTGCATGTGTGATTTCTCTCAATTTTAGTTGTTCGTGAATCTCAGGTTTGGTATTGGCCTCGGTTGATGGTGGAAAAGGTAGGTAAAATTTTGCTAGCCTTTACATAATGTCACAAACATCTAAATTCTAAAGGGTATCCATGGGTCTCGACTTTCGGAGCATAAAATTAATACTCCTGAATTCCATAACCCTTATCAATCAATGTCCAAACCTTATACCTACCTGTAGAGTTCCTGAAGATCGTTAAAGACGGGTTCCATTAATGCAAATATATAAATATACTATGAATTCCGACAAGTAAAAAGAATGTATCTATGAAAACCAGAAAAAAAAAATGTTTGGCTTGTGTAAAGAATGATCCAATACCAAACCCGGCCAAAATGAGAGGGCCGCAAATAAAACTCAGAATTCAGATATAATCTGAAATGATTCTCGGATCGGTAAACATCATTAGAATATTTTGTCAACCGATCCGAGCCAGCGAGGCGGATTTATTTTGGTATGGCTACTCCAAAAGATAACGAATTTAGGATATTTCTAATATCAATCTGTCCATAAATAGATGATTCATTTTGAGGTGTACCTCATTTAGCATTTATGCTATACTAATAATATTATAAATGCCAAAGTGTGTGTGTGACAGATGAACAGATGACTGACCGTTACTGACAGCTATCTGTCAGCTATCTGTCAGTAACGGTCAGTCCGTTTGATGAAATTTGGTCTGGGAAAAGCTTGCATACCGAAGATGGACACAAGCTACTTTATATCCAGGAAAAACCAAGATTTGACACGGGATTTGAAAAACCCATGCGGACGAAGTCGCGGGTCCCATTTGGTGTTACATAAAATTTAATATCGAACATGTAACCTATATAGATGGTAAAGCTCTCATGTATGTTGTACCTCTGCAACTAACTGCAACATCAAAACATGTAGTGCGCGAGTTAGTGTTTGGTAATAGTTATTGTATTATGGGCTCAGCCTAAAACGATTACTGATGAGATTAATATGCAGACTTACGTCACAGAATTGAGAATACCAACTATGACTACGTACTTATTGTAGCGACTTGTACCTTAAACATACTCGTATTATAATTTCTCCAGTAATTATAACTTTTCAATATCAGCCATTGTACCCGCAAAACAGGAAATGGCCCAGGAAAATAAAAAAGGCTGGCAACCTTACGGCAAAAGTATTACGAAATGAAATTATTTATCTCGTTTTCCATTCCCGGTGCGCATCTTCCATTATAATGACTACCCGGTGTATTACAAGCTACATATTCCCACAGCTTCCGGTGTGGGGTAGGCATATTTTGCGAGGGCTGTCGAAACAAAACTTTTCCACCCGAACCTTTGAATAGTTTACCCCGGCTTCATCCTATGCAAATAATGTAATTGACTGCCTTTGTAAACTAACTAGCGATAGCCCGCGGCTTCGCTCACGTGGGAATTTCGAAAAATATGACCTTATTCCTTGTCTTCATACCCGGAACTCCATACACGGATCCTCTGTGCCAAATTATAGCTTTCAAAGTCTAAATTCGAAGGGTTTGTGCTGGGTCTTGATAAATTAGTCAGTGAGTCAATGAGACTTCTTTTTGTGGTATGATTAATTATAAAAAATACAACTTTCACAGTCTAGAATCTAAATGATAAATATTCATAGAGAGGACCACGCTATACTTCAATGAAGCAGAAATTATTGGAATTCTTTAGAATTATATCAAGGATTTAAAAGTTTAAACTTTTCATTGTAAACGAAATATGAAGTTTTACCCGTCACTTGTTTAGAGTCCATATTATGGTCTACAATCTATATATTTTGGACACATGTGTTGGATTTTCCCATAATCCTTAGTTTTCCTAAGATACTGCGGATATATAGCTACTTAGAGCGCGATACGTTCGGCCGACTGGCCGTTTTGGTCTTTGGACGTGTAGCTTGCGATATGCAGCCAGCTAATCGCTTCGCCACCACACCACACAAATCTTCCAAATTACTCTCAACGTACGTTTCACTCCGACACCGGAGCGCCCTCAATAGATGCTGACTCGGCAATGCACGATTGTATGTCCTCCTGATGTATTGTCTAATGACAATCTGTAAAAATATCCATATTTTTACAGATTTTCATTAGACAATACATCAGTATTTCGTGATTATACAAGTTTTAATTCTTGTACTTATTGAGAATAAAATGATAAATGATAAATGATTTATTTATTTCACATAGGACAACTTGTGTCACTTATGATACGACAAGACTCTACCACCGGTTCGGAAAACTGATTCTACTGGACCAGCTTGATTAAAACTCTTGTGACAAACAAAAGTGTATTTGCCAATAGCTCAAAAGAATCGCACAGACAGTACAACACCAAAGTGACGGACGACTAATTCGAAAAGGGGCTGGTGTCTGGAGTCTTTAAAGGAAAGTGTAAATGAGTTCTTATACAGATTGGACGAGCTCGGAGGAATATAGGCCCGTTGTCTGCGTTAATTAAACCGCACCGTCTAGTGACGCGACGTATCTCGTCTTACACCTTTGTTAAACCCTGATCATACACAACGCATAGCGGCAGCTGGGCGTTACATAACTGCTAGCAATTGTATTGGTGAAATTGCATGAAGTTCACCCGACAGAGTTTTCGCACTCGCCCAATGTAACAGGCTTCATTACAAGCTTTTATTTATAATGTTCGTATGTTTGTTGCGGTCAAATCTTGCAACTGAATTTTAAAACAGTTATCCCCAGTAGTGTTACTAACAGTCGTTGCGTGTCCTGTCTGACCAGGGCTTTAACTAATTATGATGCTTCTAAATGAACCATGAATGTTGCACTTCAAAGGGCTGTTTCATGATGATTATTTTATGATATTAGAAATAATTCAAGGTGTAAGGTTATATTTTTGGTTGGTTTCATAACATTTTAGTCCTCGGGCGTGATCCCGGCGCTATCATATCATACTTTAATACTATAAATGCGTAAGTGTGTTTGTTAGTTGGTTTGTCCTTCAATCACGCCGCAACAGAGTAACGGATCGACGTGATTTTTTTTACATGGGTATGTTTGAGGACCCGGGTAGAGTCATAGTCACTTTTTATTCCAGAAAATTAAGGAACTGCAGCGGGAATTAAAAAAAAAACTTGAACCACGCGGACGAAATCGCAGGCATCAGCTAGTATTTTAACATTTACACTGACTTCAAGCACAACAATAAACAAATAGAATTAGTAAGTTCCTTATTTCTTAGATGTTTATACTTATCTCAAAGCTAATCAATGTCTGCACATTTATGATAATTATTATATGAATAAACCAAGATTAGTTACCAATAATGTATGTGTTATTTCTTAATAGTTTTTTAGATGTATCGCGTTGCATAATTATGTAAGTAGTAACACTATATGTACAATGCTATATTGCGTCAACACCGGCCTTTAAATAAAGTCTTTTGTTCCCTCCAATAGAACCTCGTACTTCAGTTAGAAAAGGGACACAAGGCTAGAATGCCTTGACAAAGTTGCTCTTACTTTAACATAAACAACATCCATTGTTCCGTGCTTCGATTGGCTTTGTTCGCTATCGGTATACCGGTATCTATATCATCAGTTACTGGCAGTGAGATGTTGATTTCTAGAACAAGCAATGACCCGCAAAATAGGCCTGATTGCTTAAATAATTTCAAGAAACCACCTCTTTTTCTCCTTCTTCTGGTACCTACTTCTTTGGGAGGTTGGCAACCAGTCGGACCAGATGAAATTTAGTAAAATGAAATGAAGGTCAATTTAGGAAATTAAATAATCTTAGGTAATAATAAAAAGTAAAATGGTCGTTACTGCACCTCAATCCGGGTAAGGAGGGCACGAATCGAGGCACACCTCCAAGAGGCTAGTCGCCTAAAGCATAGGTGGTAGGAGCTAGAACTCAACGAAAAGACCGTGCTTCTGCAATTTTATTCACCAGTAGGTACCGGTGATCTACATCAGCTGTTGTGCATGCATGTAGGCTGGGTATACTTTCATTGACTGTCAACTGTCAAATTCAATAATATCGTTATCTTTATCATTTTACACAACGGTAATGTTACAAGACCTGAAGTATTAAAGATAGAATAAATTGAATGAAGAAATTAAAATCTGATGCATGAGATTTTCCCCTCCATAAATGGCATCTCACTGGCTATTGGATCATATTCATAAATTATGTAATCGACGTGCTAGCTACGTTACCTATGTAACGTAGCTATGTCCCTAGCGTGCACACCATCAGATCAGATGGAGCGTGAACAGCTGTGCCGGATCCCCGCCTCGTTGCTTCCATTGTCATCTTCCGCGCCGTGTCACATACGCGATCATTATTGTCCCATGTACGTGATCATATTCATAAGTTACCTATTTTTATCGAGGATCCCGTGTCTATTATTGTGATATTGGACAAATTTAGCATAAAAACTGGCGTATTTCCGTGAGAAATGAGGCCGTCATATCAAAATTTTCCTGGTAAATAAAAGTTACAAGTATTTTACCGAATTTGTATTATATGAGATTATTACTGTATTATACAGATGGCTCTTTAGAAAAAAGTTATGCCCAGGTCCCTTACAGCTTATGGTATTTTAATAAAGTTCACAAGTTTTATACGAAGTTGTAGTTTAAGCGACGGGACAGATGACTCTCTAAGGTACCATCGGGTAAATGCACAAGTACAACCGAAGTTCGACCACAAGTTAAGCAATTAAATGTGAACTAATTGCTCTTTAGGAAGTTGAGAGATATTATCTTTTGCTAAGGATAACTTACGATTCAGGTTGTTTCGTACTTAGATTATACATGAGCTTATCCCGTGCCTCTGTTATATACCGAAATATTAGAAGAGAAGCACGTTGCTTCACTGTTCCCCTGCATCTTTCACTAATTTACTGCTAGACCTAACCCTCGGACAAATTCTTATACAACACGAGTGTGCTTATACGTGCCACTATGACTAAAACTCCGAGTTTCCGAATAAGAACCACTACAGCCCAATAACGTCCCTCTGCTGGGCACAGCCTCCACTCTTATAGAACAGAAGGAATTAGAGCTAAGATCCACCACGCTGCGCCAATGGCGGTCTAAGAACACGCCACGTTTATTCTTATATAAAATAATCGAGGATACGGGATCATATTCGTAACTTTTGAAGGCAGAGCTAACGCCCCCTGCTGCTCCTGTATCAAATCCGGCCGTTCCTCTTTTATTGTCTCCCGCGGCTTTTGGCTCCGGTCCGGAAGATTTACGGCTCGTATCCTGCAGAAGCTGTTTAATCGACTTGATAAATAACCACGCCTTTAAACACATCTATAAATAAACATTGAAGGCTTTTCCGAATTTGAATTTTATCTCAAATGCTGATAGTATATTCTATCTTTAGCATATTTAGTAAAAAAAATTGTAGTAAATAAGATGATAAGTAGGTAGGTAGTAGGTACTTTATTTTGGATAAACAATTCTTTTATTCAATTTAAATTGTATGTAATACATTCAGATAGGAGGTAAATAGCATAGATAAGATTTTTTATTAAAATATCCGATGAAAATTACAGCGGAAATGTTGGAAAATACTACAATCTCGCCGAATAGGGCGTTGGTGACATTAACGCAAATAGCTCGTGGCCAAAATGTCAAGGTTAACGCGTACTACAATAAGTGGACGGTGGTCAGTTTGTTTAGTGTTATGAACTACTGAGTTATCAATATACGAGTACTAGTGACGTGCTTCAGATATGGGTTTATCTCGAAATGATCATACGATGGAAAGTGCATTGCGTGATATTTGTTTTTGTCACTGATTAACAAACTTGACCGCTAATTGAATAGGTATACGTACGTTGAACAAGTTTACTTTATTATTGATAAGGGGCTCTTGAAGTCTTGACCATCATCTGAAGTTAAATACCTAAGTATAGACTAGCATTATTATAAGCTGACTATTAGCAGACTAGCTTTGTTAATTAGGCCCTATTTTAAATATATATCTTTCGAATATCTACTCTAACGTGGTATTTGGTAGTGCTAATTATTTGAATTCCAATTGGATTATAGGACTTAATTTAACTTGGAATTTGTCCTGTTAGTAGTAGTGGTAGCGACCAGCGACTAAAACTAGGTCATAAGAGATCCCTGGATTCGTGCTTATTTGGAAAAAAACCATGAAATTGTATCGTCTACCGATTTTCTTACTGGACATTAATAAAACCTACTACAAGTAATTTTTTTTCTTCTTTCCAGGGAACAAAACTATGGATTATAATGGAATACCTCGGCGGTGGGTCCGCGTTGGACCTGATGAAGGCGGGCAGTTTCGAAGAGATGCACATAGCGGTCATCCTACGGGAGGTGCTGCGAGGTCTAGACTACCTGCACTCGGAGAGGAAGCTGCATAGGGACATTAAGGCTGCAAACGTGCTGCTGAGCGAAATGGGAGATGTTAAATTAGCAGATTTTGGTGAGTTGATTTACTATTTGTGGACGTCAACTGTTTGACTTGAGATTTTGAACGCCAGCACACTATACTCGTCCTTACCCGTCTTCGTTCTCAACGCATCTTCTCTATCAAAATTCTATCGTGCTTGGAAGGACTAAGTATCCGGATCCAACGATTAAATCGCTCATACACGCCAAATATCGTTTGTGTGGTGCTGACTGTGTTGGAACCAGCACCCCTCTGGTGGTCTAGCTACTAATTTATTACGGAGAATTTTACAATTCGACTGCGATATAGAAATAAAATGGTTCAATATAACCACGAGTGCCTATATGAATTCTGAACAAAGGATAATATAAAAACAAACTGTTGTTATTGGTCTTGGCATTAAAGTTGTCCTTACATTTATCGAAGGCCTCGACTTTTACAATTAATAGTAGGAGGTTGTTTTGGAGTAGCTGAAACAATATCATAATTAGATAATATAAATAAGACGAAGGCCAGCAAACAATCCATACTAATATTATAAATGCGTAAGTGTGTCTGTCTGTATGTCTGCTACGCTTTCACGGCCCAACTACTCAACCGATTTTGATGAAATTTAGTACAGGGATATGTTACATCCCGGGGAAGGACATAGCGTACCTACTTTTTATCCCGGAAAATTAAAGAGTTCCCGTGGGAATCAAAAAATCTTAATCCACGCGGACGAAGTCGCGGGAATCATCTAGTAAAAAATAAATACTTTAGGTTGTACTTGAGTTGTAGGTATTTTATTAAGATACTAGCTGATGCCCGCGACATCGTTCGCGTGGATTGTGATTTTTTAGTTCCCGCGGGAACTCTTTAATTTTGCGGGATAAAAATTGCCTATGTGCTATTCCAGACTATAATCTGTCTCTGTGCCGAATTTCATCCAGATCCGTCCAGCCGTTCTAGAGTTATAAGTGTTCGAACAAACCCGACTTTGTTTTATATACCTATTAATAAGAAGATATTATTAAATAAATATTATAAATGCGAATGTTTGGATGGATGGATGTATGTATGGATGTATGGATGGATGGATGTATGTATGGATGTATGGATGGATGTTTGTTACTCAATCACGCCCGAACGGCTGAACGGATCTGGATGAAATTTGGCACAGAGATAGATTATAGTCTGGAATAACACATAGGCTACTTTTTATCCCGGAAAACTAAGGAGTTCCCGCGGGAACCAAAAAACCTCAATCCACGCGGACGTAGTCGCGGGCATCAGCTAGTAATATTAATATTAAGATATAATGATGTTGTTTTACTTCGATAGCTAACAAATAACAATAGGACAGCAAACAATAACAAGGAAACTTTTTTCAGTAGGTACTTAGCTATTACTATAGCACAAAATACGGCCTTGTGCCGCTTGTTTCTAGCGCTCCCAGTAACTCCCTTGAGGTCGTCGTGAAATTTAATAAAGTTAAATCAAAATGTATTAAACTAACTACTTATTGCCCGCGAGTTCGTTGATTTAGGTTTTTTAATAATCTCGTGGGATCCCGTTTTGTTAGGGATGGTAAATTTTTGCCAAACTTCGTGTAAAACTCCTTAGGAATCCATAATATGAAGAAGTGATTTTAAGCTTCTATAAGCACAGTTTAGGAGTCAAAATGTAATATGCAAACAAACATACATTCATAATATGGATAAGAAGATAATTCGAACACGTGTAATCGACCTGTCACATACCTAATCCAGGTATACATCTAGTTTCTTTTGAGTAGGTACGTGGAATCATTACCTAGCCGTGGAAATCGCACTAAACATACATTTCTATACCTACCACTCGTGAAGAAAAAGATTTATAGAAGTATTGACAACAATAACAATATGTTTCTCTTTTTGTGTGTGAATCACTATATTAGTTTTTTCGAGACTCAGTTAGTCGTCTTCACTCTTCAGTGCCATAAACCTTTTCTAAAGAGTGTCTCTACATATTAACTTGTATGTAGTTATTCGGTTTTCTTTGTGCAGTTCTACTCAATCAATCAATTTAGTATTGAATCAGCAATAGTTTTTCTTTGCAATTTGCTTGTGAAATATTTCCTTCCGCCTCGACTTCATGCTTAACTTTGTGTGTATGATTTAACTAACGCACTGGCAATAAGTTATTATTTAAATGTTATTATAATAACTTTATTACAGTCGAAACGCAAAACTTAAAGTTTTTCAATACAGTTAGTACCTATCACCGTTTTTATTCCGCCCCGATTTTAATGCTTAAATTAGCAGGAAAGTATGTACATACTTTAAACGTCACGCACTGGCTAGTAGTAACTTGTATAACTTTATACAGTCGAAAACTCGAAACAAACTGAGAAAGTAAAAATAAACCGGTAAAATACTAAAATAAAAAAACACTAGACCATAAACACTAGAGTATGGAAACCTACCAAACGCTTTCCCCGTCCATTTCCGCTTATGACTATGTTACCAGAATGTAGATTGTGTGCCCTAACCGCGACATGGGTTTGCTTTGCATGCTACATGTGGGTAGGTATGCGTTGCAATGAGATTTGATACCGCAACTCATTGTGCGGCAGAGCGTGTAGTCGATAGGCACAGAACATATGATTTAGCCGGCCAGATATATGGTAATTACCTTATTACGGTTCCACATGAACAAGGTTTATAGTTTCGTCCAATATGTCTACATGTCTGTGATTCATATAAAAAAATCCAATATTTGCTTACCGATAGGCATCTTTCTTCATCGGGTGTTTAATAAAAGAAAATACTGAATTCAATACAATATTACAACGCTTTCGCTTATAGTTCATATTGCGGAAGTAATTTCGAGATTGTTCTGGGATTCCATATTGGACGTGATCGCTGTTATTGTATTACGTAAACCGGCGCCACGCTAGATCTTCGAGAAGATGCGTTTTGAGAGTTATTGTTATTAGTTTAGTAATAAATATTATTTATATCATACTTGCTCAGTAACTAGGGATTACTATGGTGGAAAGTCTCCTTGTAAGTTGGTGTTTGCAATTCAAGGCAACATTACGTCGCACTATGCTTGAATTGTAATGTTCACATTACAGTTCAAGCTATGCAAAACTCCTTGGTAAACAATCTCTTTTCTTATAAAATGGTAAGAAAACTTTTTACTGAAAAAAAAAAACAGTGAACATGGCGGCATTTAATTTCCATACATTTCAAACTATGCAAAACTCCTTGGAACCCAGAGCCGTAAAAAAAAAATGGAAAACTATTTACGAAAAAAAATGGAAATGGCGGCATTTCATTTGATCTGAAAGTTTGTGAAGTTTGTTTGTAAAGTGATTTAAGTTATTTACAACAATGTCAAGCACTTCATCAGATGATGAAAAAGGAGGAGAGCCTGATTTTTGTTTGAATCATTTTGCATTACCAATGTTTTATTTACCTCGCAAGAATGATATAAAGTAGAATGCTACCTCGGTGCAATTAGCTATTACACCCTCGAACTATATTCACCCTCGCTCGCTGCGCTCGCTCGTGTGACTAAATATCTCGGGTGCACGCGATCCATTAGCCCCCTATGCGAGCTGCGCTCGCACTGGCGCCAAATTGGATCTTGTTCTGTAATAGCTTACTTACGTCCCTTGTGTAACAATCTACTATTATCATGTCCATTCCATACTTGCCTGCTAATACTACTTAATATTGTAAATAAGAATCTGTGTTTGGTTGTCCTTCAAACAGATCAACGGATCGACGCAATTTTTTTGCATGGATATATTTGAGAATCTGGAGAGTGAACTAGGCGCTCCAATTGTCCGGTAGTAGCCTTATGCCCGCTTCCGGAACGCAAACTATCTCTGTTCTAAATTTCGTAAAAATCCGTCAAACGTACCTATTATGAGCCGTGAATTCGTAACAGACATACAGACAGACACACACACAGACAGAGAGATAGTAGCCTTATGTCCGCTTCCGGAACGCAAACTATCTCTGTTCTAAATTTCGTAAAAATCCGACAAATGTACCTATTATGAGCCGTGAATTCGTAACAGACATACAGACAGACACACACACAGACAGAGAGATAGTAGCCTTATGTCCGCTGCCGGAACGCAAACTATCTCTGTTCTAAATTTCGTAAAAATCCGTCAAATGTACCTATTATGAGCCGTGAATTCGTAACAGACATACAGACAGACACACACACAGACAGAGAGATAGTAGCCTTATGTCCGCTTCCGGAACGCAAACTATCTCTGTTCTAAATTTCGTAAAAATCCGTCAAACGTACCTATTATGAGCCGTGAATTCGTAACAGACATACAGACAGACACACATACAGAGAGATAGAAAGACAGACACTTCCGCATTTATAATACCACCGTCTTTTATCTCTATCGAAATGCTAGTTAAGCACCAGATTCTGCGATATTTACATTACTCTGTGTGTACAAATGTAGAAGAGCACGAAAACTGGCTGTTATCGCGAAATTCCGGCATATCTAAAGCCAATGTTAGCCTTGAGCGACATGCTAATATTTGTTCAGATATAACGAGTAGTTTCAGTGACACAGCTATAGGTGTCAGGCTAATGGACGCACCTTTGATGCTATTAAACCAGCGGGGCGTTATCAGAGTGAACGATGGAGCGACATTTTTTTACGAGATCGTTTTACATTTTTTATTTTTTTATTCCCCGTAACCACCGAGTAGTAAACCTATTGAGAGCTAATAGGCTAATTTTCGCTTTGAAACACAACTCACCACTTTCTGGCGGGGGACGGGGTAATAATGGGATTTCTTATTGGCTGGCTCAAGATCAACTATACACAGTTATATATGTTACCGCGGCACTTGGGCTGCCCGCTGCGCGACAGAAAATATATCGATAAAGTCTAATAGGTATATATATTACCAGTATTGGAAAATCAATACAAATCATTTTATTCAAACAGCAAAATACCACCATATTATGTATACTTATAGATAACTAGCGGATGCCCGCGACTTCGTCCGCGTGTATTAAGGTTTTTGGTTCTCGCGGAAACTCTTTAATTTTCCGGGATAAAAAGTAGCCTTTGTGTTATTCCAGAATAAAATCTATATCTGTGACAAACTTCATCCAGATCCGTTCAGTAGTTTTTGCGTGAAAGAGTAACAAACATCCATACATCCATACTTACATACGTTTAAAATATTACCTAGTACGGATTATCTGATATGTATAATTTATATGTTTAATTTTTTTTAAATGCCGCATGTATATTCTCGCATCACTTCAAAACGGCTGGACCGATTCTGATGGAAATTTTTGTGTCTTTTAGTCGGACCCGGAATGGTTTATATTCACAATTGAAACCATTAGGGGGCGCTGCAATCGAGTTCTAGGATCTGCCGCGTCTTTCATCAAACCAAATTTCATACCAAATTTCATCAAAGTCGACTGAAGAGATAAATATTTTTGATTCCCGCGCGAACTCTTGAATTTTCCGGGATAAAAAGTAGCCTATGTCCTTCCCCGGGATACAACCTATCTCTGTACCAAATTTCATTAAAATCGGTTGAACAGATGGGCCGTGAAAGCGTAGCAGACAGACTGACACACTTTCGCATTTATAATACTAGCTGATGCCCGCGACTTCGTACGCGTGGATCGAAGTTTTTTGGTTCCCGCGGGAACTCCTTAATTTTTCGGGATAAAAAGTAGCCTATGTGCTATTCCAGACTATATTCTATCTCTGTGCCAAATTTCAGCCAGATCCGTTCAGCCGTTGGCGCGTGATTGAGTAACAAACATCCATACATCCATACATCCATCCATCCAAACTTTCGCATTTATAATATTTATTTGATGATAATTAATTAATAATAATAATAATATTAGTATAGATTAATATCAGTTTATTCTTCTTCCATAATGTCCGATTTTTACGAAATTTGGTACAGGGTAGGTTCTATCCCGGGGAAGGACAAAACCTTTAAACTGCTCTTTTACTTCAGAATTGTTCGGAATTACTAAATAAATTAATGTATTGGCATTCAACTATCGATATAACTTATCGATAGTTGCACAGGTTACACTGGGCAATGCGTGGAAGAGACAGAGATATGTAGAACTACATGTGAAAGACAAAGAAAAACTGAAAGACATTATTTTTATGCGTATTAATGATTTTTATTTATTATTACTTAACTACACATAATTAGGAAATGCTATCCCATCCTTTGCATAGCTGGAGGTATTGCTTCTCTTTCCACGCCATTTAATGCTGCAAAGAGGCATATTTTTCGTCTTTTTTCTCGATCAATTCCCGAGCACTGTCGAGTACGGACTGAGGGCGACTTTAGGCACAAAACGTAGCGTTAGCAGTCATACTGCTAACGTTTGGCTGGTGAGGCGGCCCGCTATGCTCAGTCAACTGGTTGTATGGTCTGTGCCCGTAACCTTGTGAGTTAGACCTTGACAGCGATCCCACGTAGGGCTAATGGTGAATTTTCTCGAATCAGAACTTCCGATTTTATCAATTCCTTAAAATTTTAAAGCATCAATGACACAATCCTTTATCAATAAATCTAACATAAGATCAATTAATATCAGTTTATTCAATGTTACAGCCTTACAGGTAGTATCGATGTTAGTGTCTTATTACAGAGCTATTTTTAATGGAGGAAGTAAAACCGCGTTCGTATCGATGTTGTTTTCATAATCTGCGTTAATTTATCTGCTTTATTACGATAAGAACACAGGATTATCTCTACGGTCTTAATGGATTCGTTGTTAATGTTTGGTATACCTACCTACTGAAGTCATGTGGGTAGATCCCCTATTAGTCACCAATATTTTTTGTACCAATAGCTAGTGCTACGTTTTTGTTGGTCAATCAAAATATGGTGAATGGTGTGAATAGATATTTCAGTACTACCTTTATAGCAATGTATTGGTCATTCTATTTTAGGTGTACACCCCTGGTCATAAATAAAACATATTGTGATGATAATTCAGTAATAAGATTTGTCGCTTAAATTAATACTAAATGTTATACCATCATATTACAGAAAAATCCTTGTTAATGCTATCGTACAGATAACATAAGTACGATAATTTACTATCTAAAATCAATATAATACTCTGCACCAACATCAAAGAGACGGTGCACGGTGTCCTAATTTATCCCTACATCACTATTCTCTGTAGAGGCTGGCTTTAAGCCAGCAGTCAATATTTGTAACATTCGCGCGTCTCTGTGTGTAGTTGGAGTCAACACTAAATGCACTTTCCTTACGATGCCGATGTAAAACTCCGCCTGTATATTTCCACCAACTTATTTTATTATGTCGAGAGGAAGGGAGGCCGAGTCGACATCTAGAGTGCCGTCGAGTCTGAACAGACGAGGAGGACGAGTGCCAAAGTGGTCTTGTTCCTTTAAGAATATTTCAAACTGTAACTGCTATATATCGTTTGTTATGAAAGGAGGACTTTTTGTTTCTAGTTTGTCCTCTTTTTGTTGTCCGTTTGCTCGCCGTTTTGGAGTTTAGTCGTCCCTGTAATAGCGCGACGAGCAATTGCAGCAATTGCAGCAATTGAGCAATTGTCTAAAAATGAAAGCACTATTTTCGCCTATGCTTTTTAAAATTCTGTTTTTGATTCTAGATACGTTTTGTTGAGATCAGTTCTCAAGTTTTGGTTTGAAACTATTAAAAAAAAATTATAAGTATGTGACTTCAACTGAACTAGACTTATAAAATGATTTGAATATAAAAGACAAAATTTAACCTAGTCGCAATGGATACATTTTTTGGCTCTACGTATTAGAAAATATTGAAGTCATACAACCATAGGCCATCGAGCAAAGTTACAAACCCATGTATTTCTTGTAATTTCCAGGTGTTGCGGGCCAATTAACAAACACAACTAGCAAAAGAAACACATTCGTCGGCACGCCGTTCTGGATGGCGCCCGAAGTCATCAAACAGTCGTGCTACGACAGCAAAGCGGACATCTGGTCGCTAGGCATCACTGCCATCGAGCTAGCGAAGGGTGAACCGCCTAATTCAGAGCTGCACCCCATGAGGGTGCTGTTCCTCATACCCAAGAACAACCCTCCACAACTGACCGGCAGCTATTCGAAACCTTTCAAAGAGTTCGTCGAAGCGTGCTTGAATAAGGACCCCGAAAATGTAAGTACGGCACGTTCGCCGTTTTTTTTTAAATAGAAAAGACAAAGGAAAGCTAAACTAACTATAACCCCATAAGAGCTCACTGATCGATTGCAAAAAAGCCGTATCAACCATAGCTACCATCAATTGTTGTCAATAGCTGAATAGGTAGTTCAATCTACGAAGACACGCCCAATTATTTTTCTTTTCATCTTCCTCTACAACATACACAATGTTTATAAAGTCGGGAGCTTTATGCTCGTTATTGGGTAAAAACTTTCCTATTAAAAGTCAATATACCTATTTACATTCAAGAGTTTCTGCGTGCTAAATAGTTCCATCAGTACCATAAATTAGTGGGGCGCGTCATCGTGGGTTCAACTATCTTCGATATTCTTGCTGCATAATGTTTTCAGCCAGAAAAGCAAGAGTACTATAAATAGATTACTGAGAGTGTCAGCCAATCAGAGGTCATTGAGATCGTAATACTGTTGCTTTTGGGTGTCGGCTGCCAGCAACAGTGTGACGACTGCAAGTAGGGAGTACAAGCTTAAGTATAGAGTATAGACTAAGTTTGTCACACCAATTGCGATTGTACTAATGTGACAATATCAATTTTCGTGCTAAGGGCATTGTTGCTAACTATTCTCCAAGAAAACGCCTCCCCACTGACCGTTATCGATGCAAAAGTTTTCAAAGAGTTCGTTGAGGCGTGATTGATTAAAGATCCTGAAAATGTAAGCGCTTGTACAGTGTTCCCCGACGCAATTATCGGCACTTGTTCGCTTGACTTAATGAGGGATGAAAGAATATATATAATTATATATATTTTGAACTTCAACAACAAATTATGGTCAAAATGGCTCATTTAAAGTAGGTATGTCTCTGCAAACATTTTAAGCTGAAGCTTTGGTTTCCACAGCGTAATTAGTTAAAATTTTTAATGATTTCCTAATAAACCACCGCATGTAATTAATGCTCGCACCATTTACGTACTTATTACACTTAGTTTAGAACTACCGCCCTATAATACTCTCTTGGATTTTAGGCTGACTCAAGGCTCTTTATTCAGTTTCGATTAAAATGAGAATATAGTTTTATCACCGAAATGTGTCTAGGTTTTGTACTAAGTAACTGTTTATCCAAAGAACATTTTCCCCAAAACGGCAACCATTTCGAATACCTACTCCATAGATTCAGTTGAAGCGTGACGAAATAAGGAGGCCGAAACCAGAGTGCTTTTTGTTATCTGTGATCGATAGTGATTGATGTACGTGCGTTTGAATGATGCGAATGTATTTCCAATGGACCCTTTTCAGCTGGCTCGGTTTAATGATGAACGAAACGTATTCCGCTGTCAAATGATAAGGATTTATGTAGCTGTATGAATAAGCTATGGTCATAAATAAAATGTTAATTGATCGTATGAACTTTAACTCCATAACTATGTCTATGATTCAAACATAGAATCAACGGTTGACCTGTAGATCATTCATTCGTTAAATATACCGATATTAATGGGTGGCGGAACTTAAAACCCATATACCCTATTCGGAGTTCTCCTACCGGAACGCTAAAATGCCCCTGTGCTTAGGAATGCTTGGCGGCATCATCGGCATAGGGTTAACTAGCCGCGGTCGATACCCGGATTAACCTACTCGTACAAGCATAATTCATATCTTAGTGGATATTTTATTTAGTTGTATACTAAGGTATGTTATGTCCGACACATAAAAGTGAAATTTCTAATTTTACTTCCTTAGTGTATGTACTACTAATTGAAAATGTATAAGTATGTAAATTACTAATTATTAAATGGTACTTTATACTTTGATTTCAGAGGCCAACGGCGAAAGAGTTACTAAAGTTCCAATTCATAAGGAAGGCGAAGAAGAATTCTTATCTAATGGATCTTATCGATAGGTATAAGAAGTGGAAAGCGCAGAGGAGCGAAGAGAGCGAAACAGAATCGGAAAATTCAGATTCGTAAGTATTCATTTCATTTCTGCGCGATTTCGCTCGCGCGTACTTACGTTTTATTAAAATCCTGTGGTAGGGTGGGAATCTTTTGTTGTTTCGGACAAGTCTATAAAAGTATAGTTTACTGTACGTTTATGCTGAGTTTGAATTAGATTGATCGCTTTAGAATTCGATGACATTAGCTTCAAACTAAAATGAACCTTAATAATATTTGTTTTTACGATACGCTCTAATGTATTACACGATATTGAGCTCTAACTCAATGCGTTAGGGTTCATTTTACTTGGACGCTCATGGCATCGAATTCTTATCGAATTCAAACCCAGCATAAACGTCTATAGTACGTTCAGTCCCTATTCACCATGCACCATCGTGCACGCAGTTTCTGTGCCGAAATTCGCCAATAGATGAGTAAGGCATCACGGACCGACAGATAACTAGACTAGCAAATATAAGTTTTATAATCATTAATGATATAGGAAAATATAAAGGATTGTAATAACCCTTATGTGTCGGCCTGGGTCACTAACATAATTATTTATTAATACTTTAAAATGCTAATCTAATTTTTTTAACAGTTGCATGCTACCATGTAAGTACAAAATAAAGAACAATGTCCAAAGAGCGCAATCACTTGATTATAGAATCGCGTGAGTCGCCGAATTATAAAAGGATCAAAGTTGGTCCTTCGTGGAACAGTTGCAGCGTTCTATTTGTACAAATGTTACGAATCAATTATCATTAGTAACAACTGTGTAAATTATACCTCGAGCTTCTATAGAGATAATCGCAGCTTCGTAAAGCGTTTAGACTGAACGATACAGATGTGACAGTGATCCGCTTCAAAGAAGTAGGGTTTGTCAACTCCTGTCGGTTGCTAAAATGCCTTTTCCACCCGTTTTTCGTTCAGTTTCACGATTTTGGTGGAACCGCACAATAATCCCTCCCCGTTTTGCTTTGTGACCACGTATGGTATAATAGTTCTGTCTATGCGACTCTGTCGACCGATTGTATACAGTTTTAGACTGTGATAATGCGCAACTTATCAATGCCATTAGAGCCTTGAAAGCATTCTCAACCACTACACTAATTTTGGCGGAAAGTGGTAAATTCGTAAACTTACAAATTGCAAGGGATCACTTATGAAGTGGCACAAGTTGTCCTACGTGAAATAAATCACTTCATTTTCATTTTCATTTTATTAGGTAACTAGATGATGCCCACGACTTCGTCCGCGTGGATTAAGCCTTTTTTATTATTTTAACTCTTTCAATAGCGCTTCTGTTATTGTAACGTCACAGAGAGGAGTGCAGCCGCGGCGACGGCGAGGCGGACGAGCCGTGGATCATGACGGTCCGCGGGGGCTCCGCGGCGCGCTCGGCGCAGCCCCTGGCGCCGCTCGCGCCGCTGCCGCCGATCGCGCTCGCGCACCTCGCCGACGACAAGCGGCGCTCGCTGCACGAGGACGCCGGTAATCCAATCACCTGGCTTGTGAAGCCAATAGGCTTCACAAACATTTCAGTTTTTTTTATTGCGTGATAGACTTGCGCTTGACGACAATCATGCTTAGTGCAAAGCAATGATGAGGTCTAGGTTGGAACGCGCTTGCCTAGATGATGCCTATGCTTATTGGCTTCACAAACATTTCAGTTTTTTTTATTGCGTGATAGACTTGCGCTTGACGACAATCATGCTTAGTGCAAAGCAATGATGAGGTCTAGGTTGGAACGCGCTTGCCTAGATGATGCCTATGCTTATTGGCTTCACAAACATTTCAGTTTTTTTTATTGCGTGATAGACTTGCGCTTGACGACAATCATGCTTAGTGCAAAGCAATGATGAGGTCTAGGTTGGAACGCGCTTGCCTAGATGATGGCTATTCACTCTTGCCTTGAAGGTAATTAAGTTATGAGTAGCAGGAAACACGTGCGCTGGGAGGGTATTCCACACCCTAGCGGTTAGTATCAGAAACGTCGAGCAAAAACCCTTCGTGCGAGCAGATTGGACGTGAACCAACGCTCACGGTTTCTCGCTGTTCTGTGGTAGAACGGAAGGAAGGAAGGAGGAACAAGGTTGTGAAGTTCCAGAGCACACTCCCCATAGTATATCCGATAAAAAACCGATAAGCAGGCGACATTGCGTCGGTGTTGTAGACTGAGCAATGTATCTATGTCATGTTATATATTGAGGACTTAAATAAAAACTGAGTATATCTATGTCTTATTAAATTTTTGTCTATTAGTATTAGTGAGTGGTATCACTAAGTTCATATTGTAAAATGAAACCGTTTGGCTTTAAAATACCCTACTGCTCATCCACTGCTGGTCAAACTGCATGTGACGTTCCGTAAACTTAATTTTGTCGTACACTATTTGTTGCCTTGAGAGGTTGCTGAAAATCCCCCTTCTTACTCCCACCTATCATTAAGAAATGAACTAGGAAAATACAAACTGACAAATTACTTACACAAACCTCTTATCTATTCATAAATCATATTATTAATCTTATGTTCGAAGACTTTTTACTGACAAAAACTGTTTTTAAATTCCAGTAATACCTTCCCCCACGTCGCCGACGGCGCCCAAACAGAACGGCTCCCTGAGCGCGCGGGGCGACGACGCGCCGCCCGACAACCACAAGCCCGCGCCGCTCAACAACAACACGCCCGACAAGCTGCTTGTGAGTTCACACGCTATCATCTTATCATCATCAAATCTATACTTAATCCATACTTACTATTAATATTATAAATGCAAAAGTGTGTCTGTCGGTTTGCTACGCTTTCACGGTCCATATGTTCAACCGATATTGCTGAAATTTGGTACAGGGATAGGTTGTAACCCGGGGAAGGACATGGCTACTTTTTATGCCGGAAACTCAAGAGTTCCCGCGGGAATCAAAAAAAATTATCTGTGCAACCGATTTTGATGAAATTTGGTACAGGGACAGGTTGTATCCCGGGGAAAGACCTAAGCCTCTTTTTATCCCGGAAAATTTAAGAGTTCCCGCGGGAATCAAAAAACCTTAACCCACACGGACGAAGTCGCGGGCATCATCTAGTCTAGAGTATTATAAATGCGAAACTGTCTGTCTGTCTGCTACGCTTTCACGGCACATCTGTTCAACCGATTTTGATGAAATTTGGAATAGGGATAGGTTGTATCCCGGGGAAGGACATAGGCTAGGAAAATTCAAGAGAATCAAAAAAATTATCTCTTCAACCGATTTTGATGAAATTTTGTATAGGCATAGTTTTTACGTAGAGGAAAGACATAGGCTACTTAGCATCCCGGAAAATTGAAGATTTCCCGCGGGAATCAGAAAATCGTAATTTATGCGGACGAAGTCGCGGGCATCATCTAGTTGATCATAATTTTCAGTATCATCGTCATCATCATCATTATCTGTATCTGTATCATCATCACTATGATCACCATAGTCATCATCATCATCAACATCAGTGAGAAAAGAGCAACTGCTGAGTTTCTTGCCGGCTCTTCTCAGTAGAACGTATCAGTAGAATGTATCATAAGTGTCACAAGTTGTCCTGCATGAGATGAATAAATAATTTATCATTTATCATCAGTGTTAGCAGCATCATCATCATCTCAAACATCGTCGTCTGGCAGAGGCTTTGGCCGTGGCTAGTTACCCGCTCACCGATAATGTTGTCTCAACCGAACCGAATCGAACTCACGATTATCAATTTGTATCGTTAGTGCAAGGGGATCTGTATCGATTCAATGTTTCTGGCACATGCATGGTTTTACCCTTAGTGAGAGATCTATAGAGAGACTTGTGGCGGTCTTCGCAGTCCGCACATAATCCAATAGATGGCATTACTAGTACACGCACGCGACCACGAAGAGCCCAACTCACGCTTACAAAGTTTTCTCAGAATTACGCTATATATACGACCTCCAAAGATGAACGGTCGGACCAGTGGTCCCCGAGCACAACACCGACACACAGGATGATCATCCTATTGTTACGGTTGAGCCATATCACCTGCTCCCGTACAGACTTAATACATGGTTAAAACAACAGAGATTTATGTCAATCACATATTATGTTCATCGTGTTTTAACTCAAGTAAAGTCAAAGTACTATAGATCTCTCTACTACTATAATACTACTATACTACTACACTATACTATAGATAGATTAGTCTCTTGTCTATTCCAAGCTGCGACCACTGTTATTACTTAGCGCTTATTCACCAATGTATCATCATATTTGTCATTTTTATAATTTTCAACACGTCTTGTTGTAAAAATAATGATATTATTTTGCAGTCTCGACAAACGCCGATCTCGTCGACGCCCGTGGAACAGCGCAACTCGAAGGAAAGGGACCGCGGCGACCGCGAAGAGCGCAAAGAGAGGGAGCGAGAGGAACGGAGCTCCAACAGGGACAGCGTAGTCTATAACAATAAAGCCGTAAGACCATATTACTTTACCGCTTGCCTGAAAGGCACTATTAAGTACTAGCTGATGCCCGAGGTTTTATGGTTCCCACGGGAACTCTTTAATTTTCTCTGATAAAAAGTAGCCTATGTGTTATTTCAGACTATAATCTATCTCTGTGCCAAATTGCATCCAGATCCGATCAGTTTAGCCGTTCTGGCGTAATGGAGAAGTTTACCTTTTTTTTTTTTGTTAAAGTTGCGCTTGCAAGACGGGAGACGTGACGTCATAATTCCCTATCAACCGACTTTATAAAGCCGAATAAAAGAAATAAATGGACTTAACGTGACTTAATTGAATTAAAAGCACTTAATTTGCGTGTGAAGATAATTTTGAAGTATTAAATCTCGGCTAGGTATTAAAACTTTTAAATCGTCATTTCTCAATCATTTATTGATGGATTTAAAAAAAAAACATTAATTTATTAGTTTTAATCTATATTTTACTTCCGATGATTTGTGAGATGGTGATAATAAAAAAAAAACCCGGCTGAGTTTGTTGTGGGCTCTTCTCAGACCAGTGCGCGTTTGGAACCCTCGTAGCTTTAGTTTTAAGATACCGTAACCGATTATCACCATCACGTTTTCTATGTAAGTAATTTTTAACGTCAATAAGTGTACCTACAGTGTACCTATATTGAATAAATGATTTGATTGATTGATTGATTGATGTGTTAAATATGATATTCACAACATCATGAAACTTCTCCATTGAGTAACAAAAACCATCCATCCAAACTTTCGCATTTTTAATATTAGTATAGATTCTGTGACTTTACTCCGCCCGCCAGTCAAGCTCATCCATCAATAGAAACGTAGCGTCCTTAATCATTCCATCTCACTCAAACACTGTGTACACAGGTATAGTTGCGGATAGTGCGTAAGTGAGAGCGATAGATTACCGCTGATTTTATTTATTCATGTCATGGAGGGACACGAAAGAATTTAAATTGTGAGTTAAGTTCGCAGGAGGTACAAAATCGCGTTTGTTATTAATTGAAAAGTAATAGTGAATATACACTGGGTATATTTTCGAGCGATGAAATGTGTTGTGTTTTTCTTAATATACAAGTGAATGTCGTATTTCCAGTCATCGCCGTTGGACCACAGAGGAGCTAACAACGAGGAGAACAAAGTGAGGCGGCATGCGTACCTCCAACAACTTATTTATCCACTATTGAATGAGGTATGTATATTACTGCAAACATTGATTCCATCTTAAACGAAGATGTAAATCAATAAATGTGGCTTTAAACAATATTTATAAGTGTTATTCTCGAGTATTTTTTAACCCCTGACGTAAATAGAGGGGTGTTATAAGTTTGAACATTTTGTGTGTGTCATCGTAAAGCAACACCGGCTGCACGCACGAAAAAGTGTCACGTTCCGCTTGAGCCTGAGCGTGCAAGTGAGAGCGCGGAACAAGCGATAGAGAGGCACGATCGCGTGACCGCTAGCAGTTCGAATAGTTCTGCTACTGAAACGCCGCCACGCGAGCTTCGAGAACTTCTAGTTATCTCGTAAAACTATCATCCTTAAACCGACTTTACAGACAACCGTAAATTTTTATACGAGTATGTGATTGTGTTGCAGCTATCGCGTAAGCACGGCGCGGGCAGTGCGAGCGCGATAGAGGAACTCCGACGTGCCTTCGACGCGGCCGAGCGTTCCGCGCCGCACCTCACTAGAGCCTTCGTACAGCAGGTGAGCTATAAAAAGATTCCAAAGTATCCGGTAACATATCGATATCGGTATAAAATTGTGTTCCGATATCGTAAAATAACGTTATTACTCTTATCCAATATCGGTATTATACCGCATACCGCGACCATGACGCGTAGGTTTGGCCGTGGCATTACACCAGATTTACACCAGCCTAGAGAGTCTAGAACTCTAGAGAGTTAGTAGACTGCTCTCTAGACGCCTTTACTCCATGCCCCCCTGCCTTGTACCCACTAGCCACTCTTGGTCTGAGCTACACTGATATCTGTAATAGACTTCGTCTAATATCGGCATGAAACGGAGTGATATCCGAATTGGACACTGCACCGGTACAAACTACTTACCGATATATTTACTGAAATCGGTATAATATGTATCCATCTGTTCCGTTATTTATCGATATTGGTAAAACATACCAATATAAGAATTAGATTTAATACACCAAATTTTTTTGTCAATTTTCATAAGTAGGTAAGTAAAAGTGTATAAACTACTAGCTGATGCCCGCGACTACGTCCGCGTGGATTGTGGGATTTTAATTCCCCCGGGAACTCCTTAGTTTTCCGGGATACAAAGAAGCCTATATATCTCTGTGCCAAATATCTCTGTGCCAAATTTCATCCAGATCCGTTCAGCCATTCGAGCGTGATTGAGTAAAAACATCCATACATCCATCCAAACTTTCGCATATTTATAATTATTTATTTGAAACTAGCGAATGCCCGCGACTTCGTCTGTGTGGTTTGAGGTTTAGGATTCCCGCAGGAACTCTTTAATTTTCCGGGATACAAAGTAGCCTATGTGCTATTCCAGACTATAATTTATCTCTGTGCCAAATTTTAGCCAGATCCGTTCAGCCGTTGGGGCGTGATTAAGTAACAAACATCCATACATCCATTCATACATTCATCCATACATCCATACATCCATCCAAACTTTCGCATTTATAATATTAGTAAGATTTGATGTCTATTCCCAGGTGGTGCAAAGGGTAGCCACGCAGTCGCACTCGAGCGCGCCGCCGTCGCCGCCCACGCACAACCCGCTGCAGCCCAAGCACCAGTGGATGAGGTAGGTAAGGCCTCTGCTTGCGTCCCTTTACATATACTAGATGATGATTGAGACTATTTGATTTTCCGGGATAAAAAGTGGCCTATGTCCTTCCCCGAAGGAGCGAAGGACGAGTGGGCCTAGTTGTGACAAAGCATATCAGTCGATTGCGCTTGTTAAGCAACGTTGACTCAAGTCGGTGACTGGGTGACCGAATTTGGAGGTTCAAATTAGGCCTTCTCGTGTCCTCCGTGCCTCGGAGAGCACGTTAAGCCGTCGGTCCCGGTAAATAAAAACTTTTTCTCAAACATGCTTGGAAATTTGAGCATTATTTTGACAACCTTCTTCGAGATAAATCGAAATTGCTATACTGACCAAATACATGCGAGCAGCGGCCGGCTAAAGTTGTATGAAAATCCATATCTGTCGTGGTTCAGCAGGCAAATAAATTACATAGTAAATTCATATCTGTCGTGTAATTTAAAAATGGAACGATCTTTTACACCGAAACATGGCAACCAAGGACGTAAATTATCAAAGGTTTTATTTAAATTTCGAACGAGCTTGCAAAATATAGAAAGCTGTTTATTGAAAAAAAAAACAAATGAACACTTTAATGCGGGAAAAATTATTGTTGTTCATTGTTTGTCATTGATTTTGAAATGTATTTGACAAAATGAGTTCAAGTGAAGACAATGAGTGTGATGAACTTACTTTAACGCCACCTGAAATTCAAGAGGCGGGAAGAGCCGTAATAGAAAACTTGTTACCGCCAAAATCGAAAGAACAATATTTGAAACCTATGAAAATTTTGTATCGAAATCGAAGTTCTGTCTAGGTACTACTTAGTTTTAATTTCCGCGCATTATTTGAGAAAAGTACTATACAAGCCTTGGCCACAACTAAGCATTGATGGACTTACGTATGTGTGCCTCGGCTGCGCCTCGGCCCACATTTACACGTTCGTACTTCAATGCCTGTTATGCTGGCCGCTGCAGTAATGTACTATATTTCGAGCCACATTGACTCATATTTTGTTAGCTATACAAACTTATTTCCTATGTTAGTACTTAACATGATGAAACTTAACCTAAAACTAAACCTAAATACGAGTCACCGCTGCGCCATCCCGTTAGAAATAGCACAGCAATGACCCACATAATATAATATGCAGTCCAATCTGCCGGAAATTAACTTCAAAATGCTGTACTGCCCCACAGGGCTCCGCATCTTTTGTGCATAGTGGCATAAAAACACTTAATTCTGTTATACATTTTCATTCATAGGTGATATTTTTTTGTACCAGGGACCTATAATATCGGTGGCGCGTATCCGCCGCCGAGCAGCCGCGCGGCGGCCGACGCACCGCGCGAGCCCGCACCGCAGCCTGCCTTACCCGCGGCCGCGCCACTGTCGCGCGACCGTCTCACAACACACCGCATACACCGCCACCCGCGTACCGCACGGCCACGCAACGCACTGGACGAGGCCACGCATTGTAACGCGAATTTTCGTATGCATCTTGGACAACACATCCCATTGAATAAGACATAAATTAAATCATCGGTAAAGGCAGTCCAATCTAGAAAGGAACGCTCCTCCAATATGTTTGCGTTCACATGAAAAGTAGGTGTAAAGGTAAACACATATTTTGTCTAGATTATGTCTGCGACTTCTTCCGCGTTAATTAAGTTTTTTGGATTCCCAATAAATTTCAGCCAAATCGGATCATTATTTTTAAGGTTCATTGTTCACAAATATCCAGATCATAAGCGCCGCATCGAATCGCATCGCATAGCATTTTGCACGCGGTAAATAAAATTAAAGTGTCTACATATACGTATTAACATGGACATGCGGGGGTATACGATAGCAGCCGAACGTTGCTCTAGTCTAGTTCTGGGCTTGAGGTCTAGTTTGTAAAAGAGGCGGACGCTTAGTGAGGCGCGTTCATTTTTAGATTGGACTACTTCAACGTAAGTGTACACAGATTAATGATCGCCGCATATAACTTAAGATCACACTAAGGATGTAACACAACTCTAACTAAAACACTGTAATACGATATTTGTGACCGTATTTTGTTTCTATACGGCTTGCGATATCAAATCAAATTTAGTAGTTAGTACCTCGTAAGTGTAGTAACTCGCAGATATGAATTAGTTTTATATTCACTACCGACACGTATTTTATATGAGTCTTTATTGCGAATTAAAGCTATAGTATAATATTAATGAAGCCCAACTTCACGCCAGGCGATGTGATGCGTGACTCATACAGGAAAATGTTCTCTGCCATTGTGAATCGATGATGAATTATCGATTTATTTTTATCAACTTTGACAGTCATCATGAGTATAATATGATTTTTTAATTTTTTTTATATAAATTTTTAAAAGGAATTTTGGCGGCCGTTGTCCGAAAATCTTTTTGTTTTGAACCGCATCTTTTAGTTTTGGACTAATTTTGAAGAAGGCACGCGGTGATAAATTTTTAGTAGTTCATTCTACCCTAAATGCATTACTTCGTGTGGCATGTAGTTGGATTTTGCCGATGTGTTTCTGCCTCGAACTAATTATTACACTGGATGGAGAGATTCAGATATATAATTTTTATAATTTTTTAAGGTATAATAGAATCACAGTTGTAACGATAATAGTGATAAATAACAGTCTCCTTTCTTTGTTCTAAAGGAAGAACACACACATACTTATATTTTCACCAAACTAGCCAGAGCATTGAGATATTTTGTTAGTAGGTATTTAACTTAAATGCTGTTCCAAATAGCAACCTTTTGACCAACAAGCCCCTTATGACCAGGTAGACATAATGAATTGCAATATTTTTGACGACTTCTCTCGCGCTGTGTTGAGCGCTGTTGTCTTAACGTGCGGAGGTCCCGGGTTCGATCCCTGGCAGGGTCAATTTGGGAATTTATAATTTCTGAATTTTTTCTGGTCTGGCTTGGTGGGAAGCTTCGGCCGTGGCTAGTTACCACCCTACCGGCAAAGCCGTGTAGAAAATAATTGGGTATGGATTAAATATAACGGCCATGCCCCCTAATGTCTAATAAGATAGCCCGCTACCATCTTAATCCGCATCATCACTTACCATCAGGTGAGATCGCAGTCAAGGGCTAACTTGTAGTAGATAAAAATGAAAAAATAAAATATCACGAATGGGTGTACAAGAGCTACATAAAGAGCAAGAGAGGATGGCTCCATCTAGTGTAATAATATTGATCCGAGGTTTTTTCCATTACATTTGACAGTACAGACATTAGACATTGCCTCTATGTATGCAAATTTATATATTTTTTAATGTAATAAATGAGGTCTATATAAAAAAAAATTGTTCGATATGCTAAGCCTAGTAAACAAAATCGACGTTTTAAGATTATAAGCTTTTTTTATTTATTAAAGTTTTTCATGCAATACCGTCTCAGAATAATTCTAAAAATAAAGGCATCATTTCATAGATGCTTGAACAAATTCTATCCATAATCCGTCTCTTAGTGACCTTATAATATTATACTGATCTTTTCCAAATACAAAAATGACCAAATTACACTGATTTAGTTTTTGCTACCCGTATTAATAAAGATAAATAATATTATATCGCATAACAAAACGGTTCGCCTCAATGTGCGCTCACCATTATACTGAATAGAATCAGTGGCAATGCGTAGCCGAGTCGGAAAGTTGCAATGCCATATTTAAAAAAAAATTACTCACGTATATATTTTAACATTGAAATAAAACTTATGATAAGTATATTATCTTATTGTGTAAATTATATACCTTTTGTACCCCTTGGTATTGTCGTGATTTTTTTCATGTAAGGGCACATGCAAATATTTTTAGCATCAGTTTTTCACCGATTAGATCTCGTTTCGAAAGATATGCTTCTTGGTTTTTATCTGAAGTTGTACTGTGAATGCGATTAACGGACCAGCTACACTTATTCAGTTCAATTCAGCTTTTGTCCATTCTTGTTCAACTGCTTAAATCTGAATGGATGCGTAATGCGTTTGCGTTTGCACGTCGGTTTTGTATGGATAAAAGCTGAATCGAGCCGAATAAGTTTGATTAGCCCTTCAATAAGAATCTGGCGTCAGTCACGGGTATTGCTTTTCAGCGTGGTGTCAAAACTAGAAACCATATGTTTTTGACTTACCACGCTGAAACGAAACTGAAGTTGCTGAAACCGTGAACCAATATCGAAGCAGCCACTAAAACGTACGATTTTGATTGATTGATCGAACGCAGTTAATCGCAAAATCGCTGAATGCGATTCTAAAAGTATTTTGTGTGCTTTGGCCCTAACCATGGCTTAGGCTTAGGCTTAGGTTACACTATTGTTAATGAAGCGAGTCATCGTAGTGTGAACGATTCACGCGCAGCGGCTGTTTGTATGCGGGTTGTTTGTTTTATATTACTGACCTTGTTAATTTATAAATATTCGTGGAGAGCCAGTTCGCTACACTTCGCCAATATTTTGCCATAATTTTGTTCTAAATTTTACCTTTACTAACAAGTTTTGTATAGAGGCTCGATCACTTCGGCCGTCGAAATTCTAACGTATTTATATACTTAGAGATATTATGTTGAAATTTGGTAGTGTTCTTTAGTGTCATTCCAGACAAAAGACAACATTGTCAGCATTTATAGATTTATTTGTTTTTTTTTTTTGTTGAACTTGATTGCGTTCTAGTTCTTATTCGATTCGTCGCGATGTCGAGGCTCGCGCACTGAGACCGTTCGTAGGAGTGTTAAAAAAATTATTTAGTTTAATTAATGAAAATTAGTTTTAGTTTTCGGTTTTGTACCGATTTTGTAATTAATCTGTGACTAATAAGATGTTCTAAAACAAATAATCTTATATTTTTGTTGCAAGTTTTTATTTTAATTTTATTTCGTTTAGGTAATGTAAACAGAAGGATACGGAGCTAGTATTTTGTGAATTTAAAAGTATTCCCGACACCAACGACCATGCGGTGTCCGTGTGAACAACATGCTTAATATGCGACAATATTTAGCAATCGGAAACTATAGAGAGTATATTATTATGAAGACTACAAAACAATTATTATCGCTGTGTAAAAATGTAAACCTATTATAAATGTGTAAATTGTGTAGTGTAATATAAAGAAAGCTGTTTTATGGAGTGTTCTTATAAGCGTACGGACAAACCGTCGCGGCACGACGCGCCGACGCGAGCGATTGCTCTAACCTCTAGTTTGTAAGTCCTTTTTCCATTCTTATGCTAAAATTAGGAAGCTCTAAGCCAGAGGCGGCTCGTGAAAGATCATATTGGGAGTTCACTAAAAAAAAAAATGCTTACCAATTATTTGTAAATGAAGTCCATTCGGCGGTCATTACGTTATATTGTTCCATTTTAATCGCCTACCTACACTATTTACATAAATCACAGTCTTTTTCACATAAATACACAACACAATATGTACACTATTTAAAACAACAATACAGATTTTCCAGCCCCTGTACAATGATCCGACGCACTCGCGAAGAAATCAAAATAAATTTACTTTCATATTTTGTGTTTTGTTTACATCTTACCGGCATAATACGAATAAAAAAAATACTCGCGAGTTTTAACTCTTTCTTCGTGACAACAGGCTATGTCATTTAGTCGGGTAATATCGCGCATGCGTACTTCGTGTCAGGAGCGCCGCTCCATATTTACCAAATATCTCATACAAATCTTTTGTCTCACGCGCCGCTCGCATCGAATGCTCTCTTTTACTCTCATTACATTTCAATAGGAACGTTGTACTAAACTTTCGTCTATAGGAGCGTTGTTCTAAGCGCTCCACTTAACAAAAATACCATGTATTAAATTTGTGTTGATTGATGAAATAAGTAGTAAAGTAGGTAGGTAGGTACATAAGGATATTCATGATTAAAATGACAATGGGAATAGATTTATATAAAAATATTTAAAACGTTTATAGCAAAGTTTATTTGATTATTATACCTACCTAGTACCTATGTATTTTTTAAAATTTTGTGGGAGTTCACTGCACCAGCGCTCCTTTGAGCGAGCCGCCTTTGCTCTAAGCATTGCCTCTAACTCGCTAAACGCGTCGGGGCTGACAGGAGACACCGCGACACTTTGTCGCGTTGCGCGTGTCGCGTGTCGCGTGTCAGTCGGGTCGCGAGTCTGCGCCGCGCGTTAGTGTCGGCGCGTCGAGCTCTGCCTTGTATTTTTGTTTTGCCATGTGAACCGAGCATGGGAAATGTAATATTGATTTCGACGGAGGAACAAAAATTATTTTTCCACTTGATGGTATTATATTATGGTAATAATGCGTGTAGTGTTAGCGTTGGGCGATAATTGTTGATTATTGATTAAAATTAGGTGTTTGTGGCATTGGATCGTAGTAGAGACGCGTCAGTGGGGGCCGCGGTACATCTGTCGCGATGACATATCGCCTTTTCTACGGCGACCCCCGCTAGGTAGTGGTTTGTAGTGGTTACCTACAGAATTCGCAGATTGTTCAGGATCGCGTCGTTTGGTTCATGGGTATTGTGATCATAATTGCATAGTTAATAAAATAAAATATATATTATTATGATAATATACAAGTCTATCGGTATCGCCGAAGCCGGTCGCAGTACTGCGTAGTGTAAAACATCGCGCGTCGGCCCGACTCCGTGAGATTCCGAAGCATGTCGGTTATGAAACAACGCTTTACTGAGTAACTGTGATATAAATAAACTTACGGTGAATCGTCATGGATGTTTGCGATTAGGGTTTGCGACTGTCGCGCGTCCGACGCGAAGGTCGCAGGTCGCGTGTCGCGGTGTCGGGGCGGCGCGGGTGTGCGCGTAACTCGTATTCGGTATAACCCACTCATGCACCAAGTCGAAGTAACATCTCCCTGCGCGTACCATTAGTATAATGGTCATGTTGCGGCGTCATTCTAACACGTTTATGTAGGAAACAAATTTGACTTTGAAATAAAAGAAGTTATTTAATTTTGGATGTGGTGGTTTTATTTTCTTAGAAATTCCGCTGTGTATTAATTTACTATTGATTTAAGTTCTCAGAAACAGCTACAAAAGGAGAGGACCAATTTTAACTATTTCTGGGGAAATAAAGATCTGTAATCTGCCCCCTGAGGTGGAATCATGTAAGGATTGTCGATTGAATCGTTTAAGTTCCGCTTCAAAGTAAAATAAACCATAAAAGCATTGAATTAGAGCTCAATTTCGTGTATCCATTCTCATACGTTTATGGTATCGTACATACCTAAACGTATGAGAATGGATACACGAAATTGAGCTCTAATCTAATGCTGTTATGGTTTATTTTACTTTGAAGCCGAACTTTAACGATTTGATCGACAATCCTTACATGATTCCACCTCTGAGTGTGTAAAGGAATCGTAATCTTTTGTCAAACGGATTAGTTAGTTAAACGGGTAGACGGTTAATTGACTAACTACGAACTCTTCAAAATCGTAGTTCACTGCACGTCAAAAAGCATGTATGAAATATGCATGTATGAAGTATGCATGTATGTACATAAGCAGTTGGAGTAATACGTTTGACAAATGATTACGATTTGCTTAGACAATTGGGCCTCTGACCCAATAAGCAAGAATAGCTATAATCGCTGATCAGATGGACATAATTTTACAGTTGAAAGGGCCGGTTTCTGAATTGAGAATTTCATGTTGAGTCTGTCTCAAAGACTAAGGAACGACTTAAGCAAATTATTGTTTCTGAATTGATATTGTAAAGTCTGTCAAATCTGAGAACAATGGATTATTTACCTATCAATCATATTATATTCAGTAAGACTTATTTGGGAGCTTCTCGTGGTAGATTGTGGTGGTTCCTCGACGTTTGTGACATAGGATCCTCGTGGTCTGTGCAACTAAATGGTAACATGCATACTTGGGTACTACTATCGTGCTGGTCCTATCCATGGAGGTAGAAAATTAATATCCACTTAGTACCTTCTCTTGTTTCCTCAAATATCCACCATATGTATCTGTCACCGTAAAATTGTAAAAACCGTTAGATTATAATCTAACTAGCGTGATTGTAAACACAATCACGCTAGTTATTACAATTTAACGCATTATTTTTCGGTAAGTAGATTGTAATCTGTTAGGTATATTAACTCGATAGAACCTAAGTGCCCTGGCACTACCTTATTAATTATGTCGAGCCCTAACCTAACCTACAAGAAAACGTAAGTAATTGTGAATATTTCAAAAATTGACACTCAGAACATTGAACGGTTCACAATCTTTCGATATAAAAAGCGTTAGATTACAATCTAACGGTTTTTACAATTTTACGGTGACCTAAACACAGCAAATATCTTTGTGGAAAAGTCTACTGTCTAGTGTCTATGGGTAGATGATGGAACATGGATGTAGGAATTATCGTATTCTGAGCTTTATGGAGCTCTGGCCTTTGACGAGATCATAGATGTTTTCAACTTTTCAAATAAAAGCGGTAGGTAATAATATTATGGTTCACTCTCCTCCTACTTCTTTAAAGTTTTCTCAAGATTTTCTCAAACGTGTGTCAAGTCTGCCAAGCTAATCCATGCTTGGAGGCATAGATGAATATGGGGGACTATGGAATCTTTCCATTCTGAGAGCACACTCGTTAGCATATTAGGTATAGCACTTAGCAGTGAGCCGGGGTCGGGAGGAGGCAGGTTTTAAAAATAAAAGAAAGTATTATTTATTAGTTGATTTTATTGACTAGGCAACGATCGTACGGTTGACGGTTCATTTAGATCACCTAGGCAGTACACGTACAAATTTACAAATGTATAAAAAGTTAGATTAGGTAAGTATAATAAAAAATATATTAAATACATTAATAAATTGGAGTTTTATTAAATGCGCGTTTACAATCGCTGTAATTTAATTTTTATTACATAAGTAAATGTGATGTGAATTAATATTAAAAAATCGTTAATTTGATAGATAGATAGATTTTTAGATAAATGTTTTATCTGCTCATGAAAACAATTATTTACAATATTTGCTAACAAAAGCAAGCAAATCTATTGCCTTTTAAAATCTTTCGAGAACAGATAAGGCTCCTCACTCAAACCCTCTGGTTTTCAGGAGGAACCTTAGTGTCCCTAGACCCTAGGAGTTTTTCCGCCAAATTTAATAAGCCACTTAATAACTAAAACATAGGTATTGACTAATGACTAAACAATTTAGTCACAATAGGCATGAGATTATGTATAATAGGTATAGGTACTAAAATTCTACACCAATGATAATAGGTCACGGATTCACAATCCACATTAGGTCATTTTGGTGATCACGATAGGTAAAGTTTAGGCACAAGGCCCGTATTCGTAATGATAGATAGACCGATGCTTGAGAACGTGTTCTTAGCTGATGTGGGTTTATTAATACGGGCCTTAGTGACCTTGGTAAATGGTCATCAGATAGCCAAAATAATCTAATGCGGAAACAGTCGCCATTAACTTTTAATTCACATGAATTAGATAAAATTAAAAGAAACAGGTTAATTAATACTTAGTAATAATATTTACAAATAACTTTAACAAGTACAATGCAGTTGTCATAGCCTATTTATACACATTATTAACTAATTTAGCAGTAGGGATGATATTATAACAACAGCTAAATATAATCTACTTATGTATAAAGCCCTTGCACATTTGGGCAATCGAATAGCTGTTGTATTATGATTTATGATTAAGAATGAAAGAATTTCGGTCTTGAACGTGATATAAAAAACGATTGAATAGTTATTTTCGTGTGAGCATCAAAATTGTATTGTGGTAACTTGTTTGCATGTGGTAAGTTTGTTTAGGTAGGTAGATATGTGTCAGAGGTTGAACAAAAACCCGTTAGTCGGCAGTCCACGGCTTCAGTTCCGTTTGATTCAGCAGAGATTCTGCCCACGGACCACGGGACCACAACTCGCGGGCCGGGCGATATCACGCCCACTACGTCTTAAAATCGCTACGATACCCTACTTTCCTTGTAAGTATGTACTTACTTTCAATACAGGAAATAAATTTCTATCGAGTTCTAACCCATTTTAACGTAGATTGGTACCACGCATAAAAATGTAAAGGTTATTAGGTTCCTACCTAATACCTATTGCAAAGAGTGCAAAGACTAACTTAGTGCTAACTTTGATGGAAAACAATAGGGACATCAGGCAAAAGTAGGTGCATCGATGGAGAGAGATCATTGTGATCTCACGCAAATTCACGAACACGCAAACTTAAAAAATTGCTACGATATCCTTCCTTTATCTTTCCTGGTACCTTGTAGGTATACCTTCATACTTTCACCAAAATGAAAATAAATCTGTGCTGAATTATTTTACTCTACAAAGTAGGTATACGTAGAGAATTGTGTGTTTTATTTTATGCAAACCATATGGATATGTCACCGTAAGATTGTAATCTAACGCTTTTTTTTCGATAGATTGTAAACAGTCGAAAGATTGTGAACCGTTCAATGTTTTAAGTGTCAATTTTTGAAATATTCATTGTATTTACGTTTTCTTGTCTCTTTCTTGTAGGATAGGTTAGGGTTCGACATAAACAAAGACAATATATAAACCAGATGACATAAATAATCAAGTAGTGCCCGGCCTCAGGCCGGTAGGTTCTATCGGGTTAATAAACCTAACAGATTACAATCTACCGAAAAATAATCCGTTATATTGTAATAATTCGTCAGTTTACAATTTCGCGAGTTAGATTATAATCTAACGGTTTTTACAATCTTACGGCGACAGATAGATATCGTTTTGAATAGTACCTAATTTGAGGGTAAGTAGATATAAGTAATTAGGTGTTAAAATTATTGTATTTATGGCGCAATCTTGTCTCATACCTTGTCGGTATATAATTTTTTCTTACGGTTTATTCTTTCTTGTTTATTCCTCTGAATGTTTATACGGAAAAAAACAATATACCTAAAATACCAGGTAACCTGGTACATTCTTTCGTAAGTACTTATTGAAAAATATACCTAATACTTAGGTACCTACTCTACTTCCTTAGTTAATTAATTTACAGACTTGAAACGCAGAATTAGAATCACCAAGAGTTGTACCTACGATTATTTAGAAGGTAATACCAACTTAGTTAAGTAATTAATTTTATTAATTAAATTCGTACCAATCGTACTTTCATGTATTTTATTTTTTATAAGCGATGTACCAAAGTCCTTATATAAAGATATAACAGAGATAAAAATAGATTCCTACAGCTTATACCTAACAATGATGTTTTTAGCGTATTTAATTACCTACCTTATATGCTACCTACTTTACGGATGATGATTCTCTTTTATAATATAGGTAGAAGATACTCCCGAACTTTTTAAATTAACAAATTACTTGGTAGGTACTAGATAACTAAATCAGTCACTTAGCGTTTGGGAGGCAAGTTGAGTATTGTATTTATTACTTATAACTTACCTTTTTAGGGTTCCGTAGCCAAATTTGGCAAAAACGGAACCCTTATAGATTCGTCATGTCTGTCTGTCCGTCCGTATGTCACAGCCACTTTTTTCCGAAACTATAAGAACTATATGTACTGTTGAAACTTGGTAAGTAGATGTATTCTGTGAACCGCATTAAGATTTTCTTACAAAAATAGAAAAAAAACAATAAATTTTGGGGGTTCCCCATACTCAGAACTGAAACTCAAAAATTTTTTTTTCATCTAACCCATAGGTACGTGTGGTATCTATGGATAGGTCTTCAAAAATGATATTGAGGTTTGTAATATCATTTTTTTCTAAACTGAATAGTTTGCGCGAGAGACACTTCCAAAGTGGTAAAATGTGTCCCCCCCCCCTGTAACTTCTAAAATAAGAGAATGATAAAACTAAAAAAAAATATATGATGTACATTACCATGCAAACTTCCACCGAAAATTGGTTTGAACGAGATCTAGTAAGTATTTTTTTTTTTCAGCTCAAATATTTAAAATAAAAATATTTTTAATAATTTAAAACTTACTACAGGTTGTACGGAACCCTCGGTGCGCGAGTCCGACTCGCACTTGGCCGGTTTTTTTTAATTTGTCATACTCAACTTGAATCTATTGGAATGAGATCGATAGATTTGGAACTGGGTAAGTTAATACATGAAATATAACATTTCATTTCATATTTTTTTCAGGGCACCAAAAGTCTCCCAACAAGTATTTAATTTGCTTCGTAATAATATACCTACCAGGGTACCTGCATAGGTAGATATACATTATACATGCTACAATGAATGATGTAGGTCTATGCCCTTTGGAATTTCAGGTCGTTTTAGCGTAGATGAGCCGAGTAAATGATGCCTAATTGAATACACGGAGCCGGCTTTTCGGTGATATCGCCAGCCTATCATTCCAGTGGCGTGCAGTTCATAGAGGCACAACAGCACTGCTTCCCCAGATGGAACTACGTCAATGCTCATTTTTCATCATGACAGTCATTAAATACGCATTCTGAGTTCTGACCAACTAATGCCTACCCTAACTTCAAACACTGTGCACGCCATTGTGTCATTGCATTTCCGAGAATCGAAGCCGGGAAAGCCCATTTATAAGACCACAGAGCTCACCATCTGCACCAGGGAAGGCGTGTCTTTTTTTAGCACCCTCGTTAATTTAAAAAAAAATTGCGTGAACAATTATTCATATAGGTCTATGACTAACACACGGATGGACTCATTCGTTAATGTCTAATGGTTCCCTATTTAAACTTCTACAGAATTCTTAAATCACTTAAAACTAATGCTATTTATCTATAGGTACATTTTCTATACACAGAAGGTGACCATAATGTACGATTTACACCTTACGGAAACACGGACCTTACACGATCTAAGATGCTTTTCTTTTATGGCGGCCAGCGCACTGAGTAGGTGACTACAAGAAATAAAAAAACTTCGAATTTAAATATAAATCTACTAGTACGAACTAAATAAATAACCAATCTATCTGTAATCTTTGATTCGAAAAAATACGAGTCTTCGGGCATGGAAATTGATCCGTACCCTTACTCTGAGTTTTAACATTGCAAATACGATAGATCGACGTGAGAGCTCACCACGCCAAGCGTCAAAGTAAAATGAACCCAAAAAATCTTGCTTTAAAGCTACAAATTCAGCGTTTGGAGCGCTGGCTGTGAATAAATACACGAAATGATGAAATGAGCTCTAAACCAATGCTTATAAGGTTCATTTTACTTTGACGCTTGGCGTGGTGAGCTCTCACGTCGATCAATTGTATTAGCGTACTGTTAGCAAGCTTCGCGCCACGTGCCGGCAGGTGTAAATCGTACATAACAATCTACATAAGGTCACCTATTTCACCGTGCGTCAATCACGAGTTTTTTTTATTATTCGAGATTGCTAATCAAAATATACGATAACGTATACCTGCGGCTCGTATGAGTCACTCGTATTTAAACACTTATTACTTAATCATCTTAAATATCACAGAGGCATTACATTACATAAAACGCGCTATTACTACTATAAACTGATCGTTTAGAAATTGCCAACTAATTAGCTTACCTAATTTATTATAGAACCTAGAGATTTTTTTTATTATTTACTATTGGAGATATTTTCTTTGATTTTTACACCATAGATGCTGCAATTTATCTTCTTTTGTACGTAATACGTAGTAGGTAGGTTGTAGGTACGAGATACCATAATATCTAGATATTATTTCATCTGTGCCTATACGATCTTAAGCACAAAAGTATTATTTTAATTTGAAATCTAAAGTTGATCCTAACAAAGTTTGTTGAAAAGATGAAAAAAACCGAACTATTGAGCAAAAATAATGGACCGTATCTCCATCTAGAAACGGAGTACGGGCTATAGTATAGGCATGCATGTGAAATAATACGAGTTGGCTGCTTCTAAACGATCAGAACGTACCGTCCACTATTACTAACAGTATACATAGTTACAATTTGCGACGCTGACACCGGACGAATGCAATTTCTTCATCATACCGTGTTGATCACAGGCAGTGTGGAATGGGTTGCGATACGGGATACCGGGGCCATATTGCCGTGTCCCCGTGTCGTATCCCGTTGACCCCTTGGCCCCAAGCTCCTTATAGTTATTCAGCTAATACCTGTGGACAAAAGAAACATAAATTAGAAACTTGTCGAGTTACAATACCGCAGCGCTTAGTCACCTATAACCAGGAGGTTTTAAATTGACTCATAATGTCATCTTATAGGTCCTGTAACTCTGTCAAACTCACTGAAGATGGCGTTAATTTTTATGGCGAACAGAGCTTTTAAAAGTACCGTATCCGATACGAGCTTCTAATGGCTCTTGTGTAACTTTTCCGAAGCCGTATACCGCGTAGATATAGAAGGGAAAATGACAGCAAAACTACGTGATATTAATAATATCTCTCTATAATAATGTCCTCCCGACCGAATTTCGGCCACGACGGCCTATCTCCATGAGAGATTAGCCATCTGCGCGGGAGATATTATAGTGCACAAGTGTGTGCGCATACACAGGTGCACTCTCTGTTCCTTAACTCTCATAACCCGATGGGACGGAAAAGCCGACACGACCGGAGAGAGATCAGGCGCAGGACCGACGGCTTTACGTGCTCTCCGAGGCACGGGGGTGAAACACCGCCAACTTCCTAACTCCGGGCTAGTGCTTTCTTGTAAGAAAAACCCGGGACCTCGTCGGCCGCAGTCGAACATGCTAACCACTAGACCAACGAGGCAGTTATCTCTCTATAACACTCAGGGCAGGGCAACGCAACTTTAGTGGACTACTCATGCTCAGGTGAGATCGCGGCAAAGCTTGTCATCAAGATAAAAAATATAGGTAGTTTCATATATGAAACGCGTGCCATAGTGAGTCATATAGGATTTTCGTGACGCAGTATGTGAGTCAGGCACATTAGCGGTCACACTGGGCCCGAATACCGATTAACGCGAGAATACCTACTGTTTAAGAAGCTCAAATGTTTAGGTAAATGTTTACCTACCAAGACGAAGCGGACGTGCGTATTTGCCTTATTGTATCTACATGGAAATAGAGCGTCTACAGGAAAATTTTGAGTACGATAACTATACAGTAACTATATATAGGAAATAGGGCGTTTACAGGAAAATTTTAGTAGGTATGATAACAAAATTCTTAAGAACCTGCAGAATAAAGAATTATGGCATTTTGCGATAGGCAGAACGTCGTCGTCACGTCGATCCGTTGCACTGTTGCATTATGATTGAATGACAAACCAAGAAATAAACACACTTTCGCATTTATAATAGGTATTAGTAACTATGAGTATGATTCAATATCGGAAAAATGCATAAATTATAAGCTTTAGCTCACATACTGCTTAAAATCATGTGTAATTAAAATAAGGTCTATCAATGTATTTGTGTAGTAGGTACCTAATATTAATTACAATTTGATACATGATCGAGGCAAAAGTAACTAATTTGTGGGTTCCTAATTAAGTAGTTTCCTAATTAGTTACAAATGATAATCTTCATGTAAAATATAAATATTGGCATTACTGAATATCCTGTTGTGTGGTTTAAGTAAGTACAAAGAGTTTAATTGGCAGTAATTGAATCGATAACGGATGTTACAATTAAATTGTAACTGTCAATTGATCACGTAATGTGAGGTCCACCCTTAGAGCAGACATAGGTAGGTATACTTAGTCTACACTTGACGCATGAACTATACCTAGTAGTGTATTAGAATGTCCATACGTTTACCTAGGTCCTAGTCCATTATTGGTTAATGAATAGAATACCTAGATTATTAATGGAAAAATCTAGCGGAAGTCTGGAACCGGAATAACACGTTCAGAATATACACGAAGTTATACGTACCTATACCAGACTCTTAACTCTCTTGTCTTTTTTTTTCTTCGTCTCTTACTCTTATGTCTACCAGATTCTCAGACAAAGTGTTATAATAATATTTTTAAAAAACACTGTATCCATCAGTGATCAAAACATTTACTGATTATATTTAAGCGTGAGTATGCTTAAAATAGTACATGGCTTTATGCTTAGGTATTATTATTATTATTATTATTCATTTTATTTCAGGCAACAAGGCCCATATTATAAAACACATAAAATACATTATTACTTAAAAAATAAAAAACAATAATAAAAAAGACTAATACTACGGTAGGGATTTTTCTCTCGCTTCCCTATAGCGACGGTACACTATGCCCTCAGTACCAAAAGTCCGCACTGAGGAACACATTTTTGCACCAAGCTGGAACTGTAAGTACCTACAGTAGGAGTATTATAATACGGATAACGTTTGAACATTGAATCTACGAACTTTTGGATTTCAGGCCACCCGTTTAGTAGGTATACGAATTACCTACCATTGAGTCGACTAGCTATCAGATATTGAGACTTTAAGGCCAAAACGAATGTTATTAGACTTCTGTTTTATGTCGAAACTAGTTCTCAAATAGGTATTAACAAATAACTCTTTCAGATGGTTGCTCGAATTGCATCGTTGTAATCTTATAGCTGTCAGTTGTAACTTGCAGCCGAAGTGCAGCCTTGCAGCCACTTGCAGCTATCTAAGATGTGACGTATGTTAATGAGACTTGCGTAAACTACTTTGACGTCATAGAGTTGCATCTTTTAGTGGTATCCATACGTATAGTATGAGACATAATAATATTTACTGTGCCTACTATGTAATATATAACTTCTATACATATATCAAGACACGCGGCAGAGTGTCAACAGTCAAAGCCAAGTTCAAAAAGAAGGAAAGAATTAGGTACATTGTATTTTATTTTTTTACTCATTAACTAGCTTAGTTACTTAAATGATTAAATTACCTATTATTTTACTTTCCTTCTATCGATATTTAAAAGGTCAATATTCGTTATTATAGTACTAAAAACTTTTAGTAAACTACTCACCTCAACTACGACTAGGTACGTGTCTAGACATAACAGAAAATTAAATTTTATTGAATAAGACTTGACTGCTCACGAACGAGATCATTTGGAAAGATAGCTCGTATTTGAATCAATTTAAATTTTTACAAGAAATACATATTTATATTGTTATACAAAACATAATGATAAATAAATATTATAAATGCGAAAGTTTGGATGGATGGATGTATTGGATGTATGGATGGAAGTTTGTTACTCAATCACGTCTCAACGGCTGAACGGATCTGTATGAAATTTGCCACAGAGGCAGATTAGGTATAGTCTGGAATAACACATAGGCTAATTTTTATCCCGGAAAACTAAGGAGTTCCCGCGGGAACCAAAAAACCTCAATCCACGCGGACGTAGTCGCGGGCATCAGCTAGTGATTACATATAATATACAACATAACGTTTTGCCACTGACTCCACCACGAGCAACAAGTGCAAGAACGTACATCTATAAGTACTAATATTATAAAGAGCTGTAAAGTTTGTGAGTTTGTGAATTGTGAGTTTGTGACCTTGTAGGGGTAATCCCTGGATCTACTGAACCGATTTTGAAAATTCTGGTACCAATAGAAAGCCACATTATTTGTGAGTGTCATAGGCTAATTATTAACCCGAAAAATTAGGGAGTTCCCGTGGGAATTTAAAAACTTATTTCACGCGGACGAAGACGCGGGCCTCTGCTAGTATTACATAAGGACAGTCCGTCAAACTTATCTGACCGGTACATTGGCTAAAAGTGGTTTTATTTAATTTTATTTTTCATGTCTACTAGCGACGCTGTCATCGGATCATCATGTTTTTAGGACAAACGGCCGGTCTGAATTAAGAATTTCATGTTGAATCTGTCTCAAAGACTACTTAAGGACTAATTAAGCAAATTTTTGTTTCTGAATTGATATTGGGCCGGTTTCTGAATTAAGCATTCAAGCAAAAACAGCAAGTTCCCACTCTCAAACCTTACAGAATATCAATTCAGAAACAAAAATTTGTTTAATTAGTCCTTAAGTAGTCTTTGAGACAGACTCAACATGAAATTCTCAATTCAGAAACCGGCCGTAAGTATACGTGCAAGAAGCGATATTACTGAAAATGCGCGTTAGAAGCTAGATGCTGTACCAACTAAAAATATGTCTTTTTGCGAGTCTCTACGGATCTAGCAGCCATTAACTAAGATATTTCCTGCAATACCTAATTGGCTCTAACATCCCTACAAAATACAATCTTAATATTATGAGTAATCCAACTACATAATATTTACAACACAACAAAGCTAATTTTCCTACACATAAGTTATTTTAATTCATTTATTATTGATGTACCTACTCTTTGAATATACATACAGGTACTAGTAGGCACCTAATAAAGTTCAAATCAATATAATTTTTTTTTTAAAAGAACTCAGTTCTCACAAGCGTTATCGTCAAACAGAACATCGTGACCGTAACACGTAATCTCCCTTTATTTATATTATATGAGTAGTAACATTCAGCCCTATAAAAGGGGCACAGCATAGCAATACAAAGTAATGAGTAATAAAAGAGCGATATTGATAGACTCGGTTGGACGGGAGGTGAGTTTGACATCCTTATTATATGCTGTTCGGAAGAGAACGGTACTGGTACGACGTCTAGTGATGTACCAAGTAACTTGAGGGTCAGGAAACGGGACGTCTTAACTTTTTCATATTTAATTAATAAAATATGATTAAGATTTAAATTACCGATGATCCATTAAAAATGTGAAAGTATTCCTGTCAGACTGTTACGGATAACGGATGTTTAACGAATTTTGATGATGTTGACTAGGTACATAGACAGGTTGCTTCTCGAAGACATAGACTATTGGCTATTTTTGCTTCTGGAAAATAAAAAAGTTCGCGGTTCAAGCGCGGAGCTTAACCAAAATCTGGTTGCAGACCAAGAGCTAATTTAAGTTAGTTTAGTAGACCTGACCTGTGTGCAGACCTCAAAAATTTTTAACTAATTAATCTAACTGAAAAATGTGAAACTAAATTTGTTGCATATGAAGCTATGAAGCTACGCGAGCTAAGCTACGCCCTTCCTGGCATCCCTTTGACAGTGTTGTTGAGTGTCTCGACTTGACTAACTTGGGTTGCAGATGTGCACGCAACCGAAGCTCTAGTTTATCTATAGTTTGCTTAATTTAGCTGTCTTAGCTTACCTTCGGCATAGCTTAGCTCTCGGTCTGACACAAACTAGGGGCGTGCCCTAAGATTTGGTCCCGCATTGTAATCGGGACGTCCCGCAGAATGGGTATGTTATAGTAGCAGCACTATACAGACAGGACAAACACGTCCTTTTATGCGTAACGCGAGATATCCTCGGAGTCTTGACCTTTTATCGGAGTCCGGCCGCGTATCGCACAACTGACCCTTTCATATCCAACCGAGCAGTGTATTTGGTAATTAAAATGTGACTCTATGATATAAAAATTTTCCGAAGTATTTATGTACCATGACTTAAAATTAACTAAATAAATTATACTTACCTAGGTAAGTACAAAGTTCAGTTTTTTTTAGATAGGTATAAGATCTAACAGCTTCGTTTAGCTTATTCGATTTTAGGTTTAATTAGAGTTCAGAAAAGCTTTCCTTATTTCTCATGATTATTTTCTGTTTCCGCTAGTTTGGTAGGGGTAGGTACTAAGGTATGTTCGTTTTCTTTCTATCTCCTCGTTATTTACCGTTTCCATGAGTTTGGTAACGGTAGATACGCTTTTATTACTAAACTCAAAATAAGTAAGTACTTAAATGCGATTGCGACTTGAGCGGCCAGATGAGATAGGTATAAGTACGGTTAGAGATGGCCAATCCACAAAAACTCATTAACTGTACAATAGCCATACAAGGGTGCACTGAAATTTCAGGAATTCACTTAATACCTGTTTTTAGAGCTACGCGATTTGGCAGCTTCCTTCATTATTTCGTTACTGAACCTTGTTACTTTGTGTACCTACATCCTGTATTTTGTTAAAACATCGCATTGAACTGTGTGGGTAGTATAACTACACCTACGGATTATTCACTGTTTTGTTTGTATGAAAGAAACAAGTTTACGGTGAAGCAGGCACGTGGGTGTTTCGAAACTGTAGTATGACGAGTTTGATGGCGTGGTTTTAGAGGATTGCCAAGACAAGGTGTTTGACTCATTGAGGTTTAATTTAATAAAAAATAACATCCTTAATTCATAAAAGACTTTTAAAAACTTTAAGACTTTAAAAGACTTTTTTTTTAGGTCGAAAAGCAAACATGCCCGGGCGATTGAATAGCAGCCATTTGTAAAATACTTAGACATTATTTTAAGAGATGTGTTAGTGTAGGATCGAAGTCGCGAGCATCAGCTAGCTATTATTTTGCTAGTTTATTTATTTATTTTGTATCGCATTAATTCGTTTTGACGTGTGTTTACAATCATGCGAGTGGCTAAAATATCGAAACTGGGCACAGACTTTACCGACTTTGCGGGCTAGAGGTCGTAATTTTTGAAAAAAATAAAAAATAAAAATTGTAGGTCTAAATACGCTCTACAGGTTTGATAATAGACATTTTTTCGATATCTTTAACAAGAAAAAAGAAAATAACAAAAAACATATTTCACTACCTAAATTTATGATTTTTTCGATTATCTCAATAACGATGAACGATAGGTGAAAAATGTAAAGGACCTTAATTGTAGATCGTAAAAAAGCAACAAAAAAGTAACGTATCAAAATTTTCGTATCTCAACGGAGAACCGAGTTATTGTGAAAAAACTGAATTTAACACTTTTTTCCAGATGGCGGAAAATGCACATAGGAAATCTTGGTCGACAATTTGAAGTTAAGCTTTTCTAGGCCTCCCCCACGTAATATCCAAAATTTAGCCCTCTCGGTTCACATGCATTTCTAACTGGACTAGTAAGTAAACGCTCTCTCAGTTATTCCAGTTAGGTTTAATACGTCTATTATCCCAATATAAAAGAGATATCGTGGCCCGAATCCCAGTAGCGATGTATTAACGCTTCAGAACATATTAGAGCATCGTTTTGGATTAACAAGAACAAGCACATTGACGGATGACTCAAGTCGGTTGATCAAATATGTAAATGTTTGTCTGCAGTCCGTGCGCTAACATACCGAATAATATCTCCTTTAGGAGGGACCAATATAAATAAATTCATTCTAAAATCAACCTTACAATTGAAGGTTTTAAGTTTATTTTAAAGAATATTAAGTCTAGTTCGGTTATCTTTTGTTTCTACGTCTTGTTATTAATAACGTGTTAAGATTGAACCTTTGTTTGATTGATTTTGAATAATATCTATGCATGACTTATTGCGCTCGTCTAAACTAATATTATGAAGAGGAAAGATTTGTTTGTTTGTAATTAATAAACTCAAAAACTATTCAACCAATTATTTCCGAAAAATTAGAGATCCTTACGAATATTACAATAATGTGAGTTGTCAATACAAAATCGTCTCATCTGGGCGGGACGTACTCTTACAATATAATATTAAAATGTACCTAAAGCCTGATTTGTTGCCCACTGCCACAGTTTAACGAAATGCCGGCTATAGGATTTGGTAGGTATGAACTATTATGATATTATTAGTGCTAACCGTGCGAAGCCGGGGCGGATCGCTAGTGCTTAATATAATGTAAATAATCGTCAGAACTTTTCAATGGTAAATATAATGGCATTGTCGTCTGCTGGCCATTGCCCGTAGATTTACTGTAAGGTAGTTTACAGGTAATTATATTTGTATAATAATATGGTTATTTATATCATGTATCTATCAATTATTATTTACCCCAACGACTTGCAAAAGTAATATCATTTTTATACAGTAGATACGGATCGTAATATAAGGGGCGAATAAACGACATTAAAAAATAAAAGTCTTCTTGTGTCTTCTTCGTTTTGAGTGCTTACTGCTATAGCCCACAACTCAGAACGAAAAAAAAACATTGAGAGCGAAAATCATTTCGCTCGCAAGAAGTATTTGCAATTTACTCGTTAACCACCCACTCAATTCCTGAGCTTCATTTATTCCATAATAGGTAGGTACTAGGTATTCGTGAAGCAACGTGGTTTGAGGCTTGGTCAGAGCGAACGCGTGACGTTTTGTGTCAAGCAGAGCAATTTTTTTTCCGGGAGGGAAATCTTCATGAGATACCAGACTTCTTGGGGGATAAATTGGGTTATGTAGGATTAATAATTACTAAAACCCCCTCGGTGGCCACCCTCACCAGATATTGGGAGGCTGCGAGATCTCTTAAGAACGCATCATGCTTCCCTCGAGCAGAGCACCTAGAAATTTATGCGGCATATCACTAGTTATGATAGGTTGAGGCATAAATTATGCCTCAACCTTCTATCATAACTAGTGATGTGCCGGATCGTTAAAAATGTATATCCGCGGATACGGATACGGATATGGATATCCGGCACATCACTATGTATGCTATGATTCATAACATGCATCGAAGTGCAGGACACTGTCAAGGTCTGCTTCTCTAGGTATGCACTATGCAGTCAGCATTCTTTGTCAGTTGCTCAGTTGCTTGTAGACTTATGCTTAGATTACTGTTAAGTATAAGTATATAGTAAGATACACGCAATCAGTGTGAAATTTTGCCGTGATACTAGGATACGCCACTGTCGTCGCTCTTTCTATGCCTAAGCCTTTAGAGGTAAATCAACGCAGTAAAAGTGGTTGGGCGTTTGGGACTGGATTGTCCGCCCACGCGTTTTATCTAGTTACAACGGGAAACAACTATAAGTTCCATCGGTATTACTATACCATAAAGTATAATATATACTACTAGCTGATACCCGCGACTCCGTCCGCGTGGAGGTATGAAAAATAGATAGTCGCCGATTCTCAGACCTACTGAATATGCATATTAAATTTCATAAAAATTGGTCAAGTCGTTTCGGAGGAGTATAAACACTAAAACTGTGACACAAGAATTTTATATATTAGATAAATATCGCTACTCGGTACAACCATACGGTTTATCAAAATATTGCACAAACTAAGAGATAAGAAATTAACGAACTACGTATAGTTCGCGCGCGAGTTGAATGCAGAGTAAATGTATGGTGACACTGTGTCACTGACACATACATTTACTCTGCATTCAACTTGCGCGCGAACTGTACATTCTCTACGCAGGAGATACCTAATCAAGAGAAAATTTATTTCTTTCGCTCTCATAGTCCGATGGGAAGGGAAACCGACACAATAGGGGATGGACTGAAGTCTTGAAGTTTGAAAAGTTTTACTTAAACTTACATTCAAATCAATCTACTATTTTATGTAAGTATTTACTCTATGCCTGTAATAAATAAATAATTAATTTGACCGAGCGGTAAAAATCTGGATATTCCCGACAAAAGCTGACATAATATTGGTTTAGCAGTAATTTTTAAATTAACGAGTTAATAGTTACAGTGGTGACCACCTTACAACTGATTCACTAAATAGAGGTTACTTAAGGTTTTCACAGAATACGTAGGTAGTCTACAACTTGCGAACCAATGTTAGACTTCAGTCCTAATCATATATATTACCTACTGCTAATAAAATTCGCGACAACTTTTAACCGAATCGCTATACTTACATAGGTACATGTACCAGGTACCTATAAGCTGACATATAAAAACGTATGAATTAAAAGCCAGAAGGACACTGTACTCCAGGATCTCTTTCGATTTCCAATTTTATTTCTATCAAGATAAAGTTTAATGTTTCCCCTGCCAATCTGAATGAACCGATGTTGCAGTTATTTTCAAAGTACCGTTCGTGCGTTCGATTTCCGAGAAAATCGTCGGATTTGGCTTCCAATATTAATTATGAGCGGGTTGTCATCAGCCATGATGAGGTCACGTAGCGATGACGTGCCTAACGTTAATTGACCTGCATTAATTGCATTTTAAACATATTTTTTTTAATGATTAGTCAACCGTTTACTGAGATCACACATTACGACACCGAAGATGTTAATATTAAAGCTGTATTTGTGGTATTCTTGCTGCGTCAATGGATTTCGTCCAATAGTGGAAGAGTGTTAACCAATCAGAGGTGATTGCGATGTATCAATGATTGATGCAGAAGATACGCGGTCGCCCTGCTGGTCCGATCATATGGAGTTTCTTCACTATGAGAGACGGATAACCGACCGTCTCACAGCTTACCCTTGGCAGTAAATCTATGAACGATGTTTGTATGACAAATATCTGGTTTATAGCGCCAACATTCCCTAGCTTTTGCCCGCGTCTTCGCTCATGTTCGTCGATTTCAAAGTTCTAATTTACCCCTTTAGGGGTTGAATTTTCCAAAATCCTTTCTTAGCGGATGCCTACCAGCTATTTGTATACAAATTTCAGTCAGTGCTTTGAACTGTGCGTTGATAGACCAGTTAGTCGGTCAGTTACCTTTTCCTTTTATATAATATTTAGATGATTGACAGATGCAGATCCTGTATCTGTAGTCGGTACACTGAAACCTAGAAATTCAACTTCACAAGAAGCTACAACTTAAAAATGTCAACGCTATGCAGCGAAGGGGGGGGCGGAGATACGACGGGGTCAACAAAGGTTACATACACACTGACCTTCGCGAATCGCGAGTTGGTATCTCTAGACTCTGATGCATCGGGATTCGGGCTAAGGACATCATTAGTATGATACAAACTATGATAACAGCTAGGTGTTCATTAAAATGAGTTTATAAACGGGCTAGATTTTGGCCATTTCTAGATGCAATCGAATAACTAAAGTTGCTGGTTCCAAGTAACCCAAAGTAATGTTTAAAACCCGATTTGCTCAAAAATCGTAACAAGACTGTGAGTGTCAATTTGCTACTGAACAAATAAAGAGTCATTTTTAACAGCTAAATTATAGCCGTCAGCAAGTTGCACGTTTTATAGCCAGTTAACGAGATAAGTACGTCGTTATACTTGTAGAGGTTCTAATGTTACTTACACAGAAGTCACATCGTCGATGTGACATCGATTCGTAACATGAGGATGAAATTATGAACTCTATTCTGGAAGGTACCTACCTATATCCTCGGAAGGCGTAAATACAATCACAAAATTAGATGTATACCTAATGTAAAACCTATACCTACTTATATTAGATATAAGTAGGTATAGGTTTTAAGATCAGCCGCTATTGTACGGCAATCTCGAACGAATTCGCCGGTGTCATCGCTCCCGACGACTGAAGTGACGCGACGCGATACGACGCCATAGAAATGACAAATTTGTCTACACGACAACGTCGGCCACGTGAAGGGTCACTGTTTGATACAGTTTGAAAAACATTTTTAAAAACAAGGTTTTACCGTCTGCCATTATTGAATTTAGTGTAACGTCATTTTATTTTTAGTACGTGATTCTCAGCAGGGAGTCCGCCATATTGGATTTAGAATGAAGTCCATGCTCTAAACCTAGTGCTGCCTCTTTCCATAGTGAGTACTATGAAAGGGATTGCAATATAAATAGAGCTGTCACTTTAGTTTGGTTAATAGATTGTGCTAAACAGAATTGGCGCTAATCATCCAAAATAAACGTGTACCTACGCAAAATTTCAACTCAATCGGTAAGTATAAAATTCAATTGCAAGATTTGACCTAAACAAACCCACAAACTTGCTAGTTAAAAGCTTGTAAAAATATAATCGTCAATCGATTAAAATCTATTTAAATACGCATAGAGCCGAGGTCGTAGATAAAATCTCTCACGATTAGGTACGTCCCGATTACTCGCTTGTTACGGTAAAACTCTGGTACGACAGGTTTTTGAAAACGTGTTGATTGTTGACTAAATTACAGAATTGATTGTTGTAAATTAAAAATCATCCTCAACAGCTTTATAGGTAGCCTGCCTAAGTAGAAGAGGCATTTGGTGCCAACGGGTGCCATACACTAAGTTCGAAGAAACAATAGACCTTGGACTCCCAAGGTACTGGAATGGCATACCGGCACTGAAATGCGTAACGTCGGCAGACCTTCCACTGACCATGACATCAAGCGAGGCGCAGGGAGCCGCTAGATCCAGGCGGCGCAAGAGCGCAGCTTGTGGAAGTCTCTACAAGAGACTTCCACAAGCTGCGCTCTTTGCTGGATGACGTCTGGATGACCAATAGACGTCATCCAGCAGTAGACGTCTATTGGTTGACGACCTTTGCCCTCTTACAAGAATTTGTCAGTTCGCCCCTTCATTATCGTCATGTTGAAGTTCTGTGAGAAGACCGCCGAAGGAAGACTTTTCTACCTACAATTTGCATGTGTGTGGAAATGATCTGACGCAATGGGTTGCGTTATTGTTAAAACTGACTGTATAGTCTATTAACAATTAACATAGAGTTATTGCTTTGAATACTTACGTTTAAACCATTTCGCCATCAAACCATCACGGTAATTGGCAGGTAAATCTCAGTTGTCCTCTAATGGTTGGTTCTTGTTATTGTTTGAATTTGTATGACACGTCAAGTAACAGAATGGTACTGTTAGATAGGCTACAAAGGAAATAGGTTGCGGTTAATGAAACTCCGCACAGAGACCACTATTTATTGGCGAATGACTTCATACACTGCGGTTGGTGTTACTGTTTTGACGCATTGCATTTGCAGGAAGCCCCGATAGCAAAAGTATATAACCGAAATTAATATACTAAGAAGACACTTTCTCATTTATAATTTTAAAATATGAAGCGTGTATTGAATTATTATAGAAAGAAATCCATTCCAGATAAAATACACGAAACATAATAATATGGCAAAAAGTATCCTACAGCGTTTTTTATGCGGCCCGACCGGTTTGTTGTTTTTGGTTGCTAAAATAGTGGTTACAGTCAGGGAATAAAGAACTCAGGATTAAACGACATGGTCAAAAATTGTATGGAAGCCTGCCCCAGAATGTCCAGAGATAAAATTTATGTCATCAAATAGTACAGATTTTCTATTTAAAGAATAAGAAAGTTACATAAAGCTTTGCCGTCGTGGATAAAAATTATGAAGGTTCAAAAAAGGTGATTACCTATATTGCTCAGTTTTCGTCGTGATGATAAACTTTTTTCTAGAAACTTATAATTGAGTGATGTTTTATTCATGTATATTAATCTCAGGGAATAGAAATCCTAGGATTAAGCTTTAAAACCGGTTTTATTGGTTTTATTTTTAGTGGTTGGTACCTATAGGTTTTATTGGTTTAAAAAACTATTTGATATGAGGCTGTTCATGACCGAGACCTAGATGGCGCTGTACGATATGTCAGAATATAGATGTCGTTGTCTGACATTAAAGTCGCGCTATTTATCTGTCATCGTTGATAATGGATGATATAGACTAGCAACATTAAAGACATATGATATTTCTATATCCATGGGCATAAGTTAAATCATAGACAGTAGAATATATCTAATTGACGTCTGACGTTAATTCGACGTAAGACAAAGATCACGTTAAAAATCGATTGAAAGTCTCTTTGTTTCAATAATTTTTCAGCGACTGCTATGAAACATAATTTTTTATTTAAAATTCATTGTTAATTTAATTAAATCATCTAATAATATGCTCGTATGTTTGGACAGCCTGGGGCAAAAATTTACCATCTCTTTTACTTACTTTTTATAAGTTTAAAGTAATCATTTATTAACTGTTGTTGAGGGCGAGATGCTAGAAATCTACTAAATCCTACGATAAGAACCGGTGTCGTACCTACTACGAGTAGTATGTTACTTAATACATAAGCCCCCCGATTGTGTAAGAAAGACTGTCATCATGCCTATTGTAATCGTTTTCAAACGGATACCTAATTCGACCTGTTTAAGGAGTTAATAGATGCCTGCAGGTTAAAAATAATATATGAACTCCATAAACGTGTCGAGTAATATGTTATAAGCTGTCAATTGATTACGATTTGCTTAGAAAATTGGGCCTAAGGTCTCGTAAAGGTAGTTCAAGAATCCACAAATACTTGCCCCACTGTTTTTTGTCATTCAGATAGGAATCAGGATAGTTTACTAGTATTAGTTAGGCATGTTATTCCTTTATAAACATCAAATAAATGTACTTAGGTACAGGTGTAAATATTAGCCCTACAGTTATTTAATTAATTACATTACACGGTAGCTACTGGGTACCTACCTTACTTCTTTATTTGGTCTACCTGCGTATGTGCATTTAAAATCAAGTTAAGTCCTAGTTTGTTAAATTGCACTAGGAAATAATATGTCTGAATATTTATTATAACTCTGTATATGGATGTCGACGATCCGTTTATATTATCATTGTAATAATCTAAGTGTAATTTTAATGATAGAAAATTGCATGGTAGTGGTGGTGGTGGTGGCGTTAGTAATTTATTAGTAGCTATGTAAGAGGTTCTATAAACTACCGTATAATATTACCTAATAGTTAGGTACAGCAGTGGTTAGTACTCGTTAAACTAATTTGTCTCGCAGGTTTAGATCTTGCTTTGATTAATTTCGTAAGTAAGGAGACACGGTTTTAAAATTATGGCCTTTGTTCGGTTTCAATTTACTATTGAGGGCGTATTCTAGTTGCAAATGGCATTTACATTTTACTTCGCTTCGGCCAAGATTCGGCCTTGTGATTTGTTAATTTTGTTTTGATTGTGTACCACATTATAACTATTAAGAAGCCGTTGAGTCTAAATTATTTATTTAACTTTTCCATGTGAAAAGGAAAAATCGCGCAACCATATTTTTTTGTATATTGATATACATGTATTGTACTATATGTCGGGTCTGCGTTCTATATACTGTTGAAGAAGTACATAGTACGCAAAAATACTATATTTTAAAAAACGAGCTTTTGATTTTCATTAATTTAAAATTGAATGTGATAAAGCTTAGGACACTTGTATTTTTAGACAAAAAAATGTTAAAAAATGCAAGAAGTGCAAATAAATATAGTTTTTATAAAAAAAAATAAGTCTACTTCGTCTCGTTCGTAATAATATTCGTCTGCTTTTTGCGTTTTCCATAAAATACTTACTATTTTTTTAAGTGTCCTATTTTTTTATAGCTTAGTCTGAAAAATACTATATTTCGCTGAAGAAATGTTGGCAACCCTAATCAGAAGCCCAATTAAGCAAATCGTAATTATTTGTCAGCTTAAAACGTATTACTCGAACTGTTTAAGGAGTCCATACATAATTTTGACGTGCAGGCCTCTATGAACTCTTTGAACAGGTCGAATTATCCGTTTGACAAACAATTACACTTACGACTTCCATACACAATCGGGGGGCAGAGCTACTAAGTATTCTAACTTGGCATATAATTGTGTCAATGACTGCCTCGTTGGTCTAGCGGTTAGCGTAGTCGACAGCGGATCACGAGGTCCTGGGTTCGATTCCCGGTCGGGATAAAAATTGATAGGTTTTTCAATTAAGAAATTCTCAGTGCTAGCCCGGAGTTGGAAGTTGGCGGTGTTTCACCCCCGTGCCTCGGAGAGCACGTTAAGCCGTCGGTCCCGGTTATTATCACTAACATGATAATAGTCGTTAAAGCCCGCCAACCCGCATTGGAGCAGCGTGGTGGGTCTAAGCTCTAATTCCCTCTCTCCTATGAGAGTGGAGGCCTGTGCCCAACAGTGGGACGTTAATGGGCTGTAGTGGTGGTGGTGGTGGATATAATTGTGTAATTAGATATTATACCTACTTACTCACACCTTCCTAAATCTTTTCAAGGACAGGAAGAAGACGCGTTCTGTATATTAAGGAGGAAGTGGACCATCGGTTCCAGGCGTAGGTGTAGAATTTAATCCCAATGACCTAAACATGGCATTCGTTGTTCGGGACTGGGAATTGCGTGGGCCTTTCTATTGGATTGTTACCATTGTTATACCAAACTGGACGATTCGTTAAGCATTAAGGTGAAAGATAAAAGGGAACCCTTGAGCTACTTTTCGCTTCAGCGTCAATTACAGACAACTTAGTCTGTAGCAACAGCGCATGGAAAATTACATGGAAAATCTTACTTCAAAGATAGGGAATGCTCATTATAATACCGATGCAGTATGAGTAAAAAATTTGCTATATATAAAATATGGTTACTTAATTTATAATCTATACTAATATTATAAAGAGGTAAAGTTTGTGAGTTTGTGAGTTTGTGACGTTGTAGGGGGTAATCTCTGGATCTACTGAACTGCTTTTGAAATTCTGGTAGCAATAGAAAACCACATTATGTGTGAGTGTCATAGGCTATATATTATGCCGAAAAATTAGGGAGTTCCCGTGGGAATTGAAAAAACTTATTTCACGCGGACGAAGTCGCGGACAAGTCTGCTAGTATGTTATAAATAATGTAGTAGGGAAAATTATAAGTAATTTTATTTTATCTTTAGCCACGGCCAATGCCTCTGACCAGAACAGGCCATAAATTCTCAAAATGCCTTGCTGGGAATCGAACTCGGGAGCGTCCACATAAAATTCTACAGCGCTCACCATCACTTTAATCAATAGCGACAAAAAAGTTCTAGTCAACTTCACCTTAAGAAAGTAAGTATGTGCAAGAAAATGAGGTCACTTTTACAAGAGAAGTAACTAAGAATTTTCTAAGAAACTGTGTATCTTTGGTTTAATTTATCAATGATTGTAGCCTTGATATTTCGTTATCTGGACATGTGAGGTCGGCTTTGGTCTTATACTTTCACTGTACGATGTTAACTGGCATTTATAGTATAGGGCAGAGCACACTGTGAACAGGACAGGATAAAAATCAAGCACGAAACATCCGTATCGCATGCGAAACACGTTTCGTCCAGCTGCACTATGTGCAGTTCCATATTTTTTTTTCCCCCCCTCTAGAATCTGCTATCAGTCGGGGAACTATAAGCAGAGTTAGGAGTATGCGCTTTGTCAGTCAGACAATATTTTTTGTTCGTAGTGTGTTTTCTCCCTAATACTGATTACATGTGCCATGTCCTAGACAAGAGAGCTTAATTAATTCTTTCGAAAATCGCTTTCTCTACAGTATCTTCCATGCATATCTATCGCTTATGATTTCTTTATGAGATATCTATTGATCTATTAGATAAGATTTCTATGACATAATATTGTGATATCGGTAGATTGCGCAAAGTTATGTGTTGTGAACCAGTCCAGAGCGCCATCTATTGACATCATTGTAAAGTTTTGTTAAAAATATTGAAGCTCATTAAAAATTAAATAATTTCGTTTCCTTATAATATTTATCTAATTTTAGTATTTGTTGTTCAAGTACAGGATATAATTCAAATAATTGATCAAGTTTCTGGCTCAGCCTTTCAGAAAATTGAGAGTTCTAAGTTCAACTTTGGACGTTAGAAAGTCTCCACTTTGAAAGCCCCCCATTTCGTCAATTTTAGGAGAAAAATTAAAAAAAAAATATTTTTGGACTCTATTCCTAATTATCTTTAAAATGATAAACCGCAACCCTATGTAATGCTATAAAAAATATTTATAACTTTTTAAGCCATATTCGGCTTGAGGCTTACATATCATCATACTATACTTAATATTATAAATGCGAAAGTCACTTTGTTTGTTGGTTTGTTGGTTTGTTGGTTTGTCCTTCAATCACGCCGCAACGGAGCAACGGATAGACGTGATTTTTGGCATGGGTATAGTTGAGGACCTGGAGAGTGACTACTATAGGCTACTTTTTATCCCGGAAAATTAAAGAGTTCCCGCGGGAATAACAAAAAACTTAAACCACGCGGACGAAGTCGCGGGCATCAGCTAGTTACCTATATTTAAATTTGAAGTAATTACGTTCAGTAATTCAGAAGTTATAAGGCTCTAACAGACGGACGGTCGGACGGACGGACAAGTGCAAATTCACTCAAGTAGACTTGGAGAGTCAGGGACCTTCGTTTCCCTCGGTCAAAAAAGAGAGAGACTTGTTTAGTAATACCTATCTTTCAAAACTCTTTAAATATGACATATATAATAATAATTTATCTATGTAAAATTCGAAAAAGTAGAGCACTCTGTATTATTATGAAGAACAATTTCAGACATATATATTAGTCATCTCAATCAAGGATTCACAAATTAGTCAAGGATGATTAACGCATCCCTTGCCTTGGAATTACCCTATAAATTATAAGTAAACTAGGATTATTGAAGGAGGGTTAATTTTACAATTAAAAAAAACTTGAGAGGTGTCAAGGGACACCCGGTGGAACAAAGTACCAAAAGTTGTAACGACACTTTTTGCTATAGTTGTAAGCCGTGCGGCGTGCGCGTGTTTCTCTGTGTAAATTTTATTACAATTCCTTCACTAATTTATCTATATTACTATTCGTTCCATAATAATAAGTAGCCTAGCGGACGGAACGAATAATAATAAGTAGCCTATGTAACTATGTATTGCAAATATAATGATTTAAAATTATTTCGCCTTTTTATTTTCAACAACTTGAAGTCAACAACACTACTTGTCTTGTTGTCATAGCAGCCAAAATCATCTTTCATAAAAAGAGTCGCTACAACCTTTGGTCTTAATTTTTTCCGTCTAGCCCCCTTTTCGTAACGCGCGATAAGGAACTTCGTTCCAAAAATATGGAAATATCCCAGCACATTGACACAGACAAATCACCGCTAAGCTCTTAAACTTTTAAATGTAGAGAGAGTAGCATACCTACTAAAGATTTAAACAGCGCAATTTGTGGCTGCCATCCGTTAACAGTAAACTAACCGTTGGTTGACTTGGTACTGATAGTAACACTGAGTTGACAGACCAGTGATAACGCCATAATAGTGTTTAAACGACTTTTTTATCTAAACAGGCGTTGCTACAAGGAAATGGGAAGTGATGAGTGTGAAATCGAATAATTTGTGAGAATTTATGAATGTATGACACTTTTGTCATCGTCTCTACTAGTGGACGTCCACTGTTGAACAAAGGTCTCTAGAAGGGACTCCAAAACCCAATACAAAAGCCGGAGTTGCAAACCAAATATATTTTTCTTTGCCCTTTTTGGAAGTAAACAAATGAGCTGAAAAAATACATTATTTTTTAATTTTACAATCATCGTACAATATTTTTTTGTATTATCGTCCTTGTTGGTAAACGTAGGTATATAAAGTTAATCAACGTACCTATAAAACTAAATTTATTGTGACTCCAACGAAATGAGATAAAATTTGCATAAAATGTACTCCGGAAGGTTCTTCAAGGAAGGAAATTCTTGACATTTCCGATACGTTGTGTCCGAGGTTTAAATAATTTGATATGGTTTGGCACTACGAAAAGCCAATTAACCAAAGGAAGAAGAAGATAATTTGATAATTTTCCGACACGGACCGCGGTACAAATTATGGACCCAAAGCTGACGCGGTGACATTATTAGATCTCGAACATGCAGGTTGTAGAGGTTATGTGGGGCAATAAAAACCTGGACATACCTATATATAAAACGGGGCATGGCAGCAACAAAATATAATTTATTATTAGGTAACCTGAGACGCTGCTGGCTGCCTGGCCGATTCCAACAAGAAACGTGAAAATTCTGATTGTTTTATGTCTGTCCATTGATATTGAACCTTCATCTACTTTGTTTATAGGTTAAGGTAGATTATTATCATGTATTGTGTATAAAAAAATATGATGATCCTTGCATTTGAAAATGTATCTACATGCTGAATCTCAAGTTTGACCAGCAAGTTAAAACTGTAATTTGATAATGCCAGTTAGTAAGTTTACCCTTTTAGATAATAACCGGATATAATAGGTCGCGATTCGCGATTCATCGGGTTAGCTCGTACTAGTTTCGCAAGCATCCGGTACTAGACTTCAGTCTAGATTTAAAGAACGTTAACTACGCCTTATGTTAGGTACTTTAAAAGAGTTCAAAATCTTCGACGAGCGATCTTACTATGGTTTTCTATAGATCGTAGATTTATGTGATACAGAAACTCAGACGTGAAAAAGGATAGATATATAATAAGTATAATAGCTACTTAAAGTTAAAAACTAATTTATGTCTTGAATTTATGGCACAATAAATTCATAAAATATGAGTTTTCAATTGAGGTTTTTGTGTTTTATGATAAACTGCATCAGGTCGGGTCGAGTCGTATATTAGAGTCAAGAGTGTAATATAAAAACGCTATTCCAAGCTGTTTATCTGTGGTGGCCTAATGATTTATTTAGTCAGATTTGTGATAAACTAAAATTTGACATTTTTATTTAAACATGCATTACTAGGTCGTGATTTATGTATATAAAGTTAGATAAATTTATGTCACTTTGGTTTGTATTCATGTTCACTGTAACCTATTTATCTTAGTGAAGAAAACTTGTTATATTAACGGTATTACGATTTTACACGAGTTGTGCATCTATCTACAAACCTCGGTATAAGGAAATGAAAAAATGAAAAAAATGTTTGTTACCATAAAACAATTAGACAAATGTTTACTTATGACCAATAGTACCCACACTAGGTAATCCTGTATCGTGGGTACTTATTACACATGAAACATGATAAATTAACAGTGAACTCGGTAGTCTTAGATATTAACAGAGTTCTTGTTTTTTTTCATTTTTGTTGCAATTTTTTGACTCTAAGTAGCAAATGCACTTATTTCAGATGTTAGAAAAGCTTTTCTGTTGCGTCAACAACTTCATTGTAGTTCAAGCTATAGTCAAAGTAAAACATTAATACATATAATGTAGGTATGACATTAAAGCCTTATCGCGTAGTGTGTGATGCTATGCATTCCACATTCTGCATAAAATTGATTTATAATGCGTAATAAATTAACGTAGCTCATATCGTGGCTTAATGTACTTACCTACTTTATTTTATGTAGGAAATAAGTTATCAGTGAGTTAACTTCTCATTTCTGGAAATTACACTTTTCATTTCTTGTTTAAATAATATTCATACATGTAACTAACTACCTACGTTATTATTATCCACTATAATCATCTCTACAAAAGCAATTTAAGTTTGTATAAGAACCTACACTAACAAAGTATCGACTTAAATGAAGTGAATCTTAATAATCATTTTTCCTAGAGTAAAGTTTGAAGTATCTATATTGTAAAAAATTAAGCAGTATACTCTTTACTTGTTGGTCTCAATGCGGTTTTCCCATCATCTAATTTTTTTAAGAATTATGGTTTGATGTCTGGACTCTGGGCTCAGGTGTGATCAAGGGCGAACTCGTAGCGGAATAAAAAACAATGTTTGTATATCTTTTTGTATGTATACAGGATAGTGTTGATTATCCTGTATATAAAACACATGTTTATAAAAGGACAAAGAAAGGAAAAGAAAGGGTCGTCGACGTTACAGGCGGACTCGCGTCATGTGAAAAAATTCCGGCAAGTAATGCATTGTCGGTATAGGGTGTGACCGCATTTAATAGGGTTGTCGAACACTTCAAAAACTGTTACTAGACATTTGCCGCGTGATAGGAATATGATAATATGCTCTTTGGCAGTGTTGAGTTTAATATATTATCAAATGCTCTAAATTAATGAAAATTTATTTATTTAGAGATAGTAACTATTAGGAAACAAGCCATTTAATCAATAGCAAAAAACAGATTTCGGTTATTACAAACTTAGCTAAATTGTATTATCAAATGAATGCTGTAAACTGAAAACCTCATGTGTAAAAATATAAATATTTTTCTTTCAAGGTGAAGACCATTAGGGCCTATAGTCTACATACTAGTGACAAACATGTGGCATTGAATAAATACCATGACACGCCGCTTTGCCACATTCTGCGGTTAGTTCGCAAATTCTGAATAATTCATTTTACATTTTTATTGCATGATTTGATAAAAAAATTATTCATTACAATTTATTATTTACTTAACTAATAAATAATATTTCAAAAAGATAAATGTGATTCTTAATTATAGTCATATTATGATAAACATTTTGTATTATTTAATAAAATATAAATCGATATTACGTATATAGTACGTATTACGTATAGAAAAGAAATACTGGTGAAGTATAAAACACTCAAGACCTTGTTTATTAAAAATGTACGAGTGTATTGTAATCCGCTTCCTTTACATATCAATCCACGTGTTCGACCTCTAGGTTGTGACCGCAAAACAGCGTATTATTTACGCGTAACTAGTAGATACTCGTATTCTTTATCAGCCAAATGTGGTGCAACCCCACGAGCCTGCATCGAGTCACGTAATCCAGTCTGACTCGGTGCAGCTACGAGTAACTGCGAATACGAACGGTGCAAGTTTTCGATCTCTTGGCGTGAGATCTCATCACAATGACGGGATATGTCGCTAGACAAAATGTATTTGTTTGTATGTTTATGTGTACCTATACTAAACCTACATTATGAACTACTAGCTGATTTCATCCGCGTGGATTGGTTCCCGCGGGTACTGTTTAATTCCAGGATAAAAAGTCTAAGAGTTATTCCAGACTATAATCTATCACTGTACCAAATTTCATCCAGATCCGTTAAGCCGTTCTTGTGAGCGTGATTGTGTATCTATCTATCTAAACTTTCGCATTTATAATATTAGTATAGATTAAAGTAGTTCTATTATTTAATTGGTGGCATACTACGCGCGTTCACGGATACGGAACTCATTTTGAAAACAGTTCCAGGAAGCAGAAGAAGAAGGAGAATAATGAATAAATAAAATAACTACGACCCTTTACGTTGTAGATAGTGGAAATTACTCTATTTCAGGGAAAAGGTAGACCAGTAAGCTCAAACTGTGACATTTATCAGTTTTGTTAACAGTTTTGCTACGTTGGGGTAAAGTTTTAAATAATACGGTGTACGGTATGGTGAATCCTTTAAATTAAAGTATCAAAGTGTTTGATAATAAGAAAATATACATAACAAAACTTGTTGAAAAGAGAAATTAAGTGAATTCCAAATTGACAAAATACCGAATTTTACCAGACTGTCTAGTATATAATATGAAAAAATCAATCCGTAAAGGTAAAATACTAATGTCTTTTGGAGAACTGAATGCAGTGGGCATAAGGACAAAAAATATTGAAACAAAAAGTCCCCGGTGTGATCTTACGCTTATAAATGACCGACTTTTTGCAAGGTTGTTTACTGCAACTGCACTTTGAAACGCATTTTTATACCATTTTATGTATTTTATGTCATTACTTTACGATGTTTTGTACGTGCGCGAGATCTCTATCTTTGATGGATTTTATGATAACAGTCCCTGAATTACGATTCTTGTGATAGTTGCTATCATTGTTATGGTTTTGATTGGCAGAATTCATGGTGCACTTTCAATTTAACCAATATCGAAGGCGTGTCAGATTGAAATCATTATCGCATTAATCGGGTATAATTTCGTTAAAAAGACAGTTGTATGTAACATTAAATTCGAGGCTTTTATTAATATCCTACCATCTATGCTATACTACCATCGCTTAAAGCAGTATTACTTCAAAATGACAGTACCTTGACGTCCGTAAAATAAGGATCATAATTTTAAAGCACGAACTTAAGCAATATTAAAACAATACGGCTTTCAAAGCGACAGTAGAATGCCCCGTGATATTATATCTATCACCTAAAACATCTGACAGTAATTAAATAATGGTGCAGTAATCTGAAAAACAAGGTGCAAGGCAGGGTGAGTTGCCTTCACCAGTTCTTTTTAGCCAGTAGATTACAGCATCAATAAAAACTATGTTTATATACGTCTGCATGTAAAAAAACTAAATTGATTAGGTACCTTTATAAATCTAGTAGGTAACTAAATAAACTATGATACCTATTAAAAGCAATGCCCTTGTTCTAGATATCAAATCTGTTTTTAATTTTAACCAGATAAGCAGAATTAAAAAGTTAAACCTCTAGTTTACTTTTCAAATTCTAACACAGATAGTACAAAGCAAACCAAAATTTATAGTTTCTAAAATTTTCCATTCGGATCATCAATAAGTTATTGTACATAATTAAGTGCATTACTAATTAGTTGAGCAAAAAGATTTCAATGTCAAATACACGATCTAATAAGTGACAAATATTTCTTTGTCGAAGCTATTGAGTCATTGAAAATGTTAGGGTTATTGAGGTGTGAAATGGTTAAACTGGAAAAACCAATAAAACCATAAGATAAGAACCTTTTTCTTTCCTTATTGTCTTTATTTGTTCGTCAGTCATCTTATTTGCATTCGATTTGCGTATTTGTATTCGTACTATTTGTTCATAGAATACTGAATAGTGTTAAAATGTGATCAAGTATGTACGTCACGATTTCTATATTCAGAAGTCATTATCTATTGAAGCAATATATTTACTTAGGTATCATAATATAATAGTAATCCACCTCATCGCCCTCCCTCCTCCACAAAGTGTTTTCTTCATATTTTGTATGAGGATTGGTTTCATATTTCGGATGAGAAAAATACAAAATAATACGCATTAGAGTTTAGTGACCCTGATGATCAAATTAACATGAAGAAGTTTAAAAGGGTGATTTACTGAAACAAACACAATTGTTCTTCCTCCAAATGTTGCTTTGCTGATCTTTTAACTAAACGTACCCATGCATGCAATTGACTATAGAGCCTCATTTAATTATATTAAGGTTTATAACTTACCAAGCTACCATTTCCCGTACGTAGGGTTCTTGAACGATGACGTGGGCGGTTTGTATAGCGGGTTCTCTCCCGTGCAGTCTTCAGCGTCGATGTTCTGGTACATGGGGTCTGTGAGCGGCATGGGCGGCGTCCGGTTCTTCCAGACGATGTAGCCGGCGGTCGCGGCGGCCGCTGCCAGTAATGCAATCACGCCCAGAACCACTGGGAGCGTCACTGTTGACCAAGACATCACTAATGAACTAGTTGCCAGGTGGTAATGAAATTATGAAATGGGGCAGAAAAATGATCAGAGTATGTTTGTTTTGCATTTGACTGCGATCTCACCTGATGATAAATGATGATGCAGTCTCAGATGGCAGCAAGCTAACCTGTTAGGGGTATAGCAGTTATATTTAACCCATATACCTAGTCGGTTTCTACACGGCATCCTACCGGAACGCTAAATCGCTTAGCAGTACGTCTTTGACAGTTGGGTGGTAAATAGCCACGGCCGAAGCCTCCAAAGCCCCACCAGACCAGGCCAGAGAAAATTCAGAATTTATAAATTGTCTAATTGACACTGCCGGGAATCGAATCCGGGACCTCCCACGTTCAGACAACAGTGCTCAACACTGCGCCAGGGAGGCTGTTTATCCGCTGCAGATATTATAAAGGACTTCAATATCTGCATATTATGAAGAACTAAGAATACACTGTATGAAAAGACCCATCGTCGTCCGTAATAACAGTCTGTATTCATTCACCCCAATAATATTATGATAATACCAAACCAAATATACTTAAGCCAAATGCAAGTTTATCAATAATAAACAAACCAATTACTAAATAATCAAACAAGGATATGCAAGGAGATAGAAGCGTTAATGATGCAAACATACATTAGAGTTTAGACGCAAGGCAAGAGTTAAATTTTAACGATAACAATACAGTTGTTACGCCAAAGAACAGTTTACACAGTTGCTCATATTCACTCTGTGGAGGTTCCATCTATCCTCTTTTATCTTTTAAGATAATAACCGAAATGTTATATTTATTTCTCTCTCTCCCCTACATAAGCAATCATTGATTAAATGTTATCTCTTTTTTGGTCTGGTTCTATTTGTTTAGGTACGTCATTTGTTTGAAGCCTGTTTTCGGTAATATGAAAAAAATTACACGATAAATTATTAATATTATTTAAAAAAATATTATACAAGTACTATTTTCAATAGTTCATTTTTTTAAGACTATTAAGTATTATTTTTTAACTATTAACGCAAGGATGATGGCAAAATACGAAAGTTTTATAGAATTTATACCAAAAACATTTTTTGCGTCGGATTTCACCGCAAGTGTCTGCGCAAATGTTGAAGAATCTATTTTCGTATCAACTTCCGAGAAGGAACTGAATAACATACCAACACATCGCCAAAGCGAAGTGTGAGTTGAAAGCCGTAAAAATAATTTGACTTAATTGTATGGACTTTCCTCAATTGCTATTAATTTATTCACAAGTAAAATCAACTCTGATATTGAACCTGCGCAACGGGTGATTTAACGGTTTATTGGTAACGCGCTTTTGGTGCGACATACAACCTTTGCTTCCCGTCCTTTGAGAAAGCATGTAGCAGGTACATCCGTTAGTCCTACACCTGATCTCTCTCAAGTCGTGTCGGATTATCCGTCTCATTTGGCTATAAGAGTAATAGTTATAAGAGGTTATATTGGGCTTTAAGAGTAAATCTCAGGTGTTTGCGCACACACTTATGTGTACCTACTACAATATCTATACCGCGCATATTAAGGCTAATCTCTGTGGCGGTTGACCGCCCTGGCCGAAAATTCGGTTGGGAAGACATCGTATGAAGTATGAGGACATGAATATTGTAAAATACTTACAACTAACACCGCCGACGATCTGTTCTCCAGCCACCGGGTCACAGTTGCTCATGATCATGTAGAAGGTCTCTCCATTATCGTCTTTCATCGCCGCGTATTCAATATTACAATCATTTATCGTGCTATTGCATTTAATCCATATTTTCCTATTAAAATCGTCTTTATACGTCATTAAAGTTTGGTTGTATGGTAATCGGAAAAAGGGGAAGTGGCAGTCTTGGCATTGGCCGGGTATTGGACTGGCGAGGCATTGGTCGCAATAGTTGGTCGTCATACAAATGTCTGCGCAATAGTTGTCTTGGTCGAAGTATCTGGAGCCCTCTCGGTCGGTGAAGCATTCGCACTGGTCGCAAGGGCCGCATACTCCGTTGCCTGAACACTCCGTCTGCATGAAAAGGATTATATTATTGAGGAGGCTTTCAAATAAAATGTTGAGTTTTATTTTTATTATATATGATCCCCGCGACTTGTGGGTTTTAACGTTTTTTGATTCCCGCGGGAATAAAAAGATTTTTTTCAGGATAAAAAGTATAAGGTAATAGCTATGTCCTTCCTCGGGATGCAACTAATCTCTGTACCAAATTTCATCAAAATTGAATTAAAAATTGGGGCGTTAAAGCGTAGCACTTAGCAGATAGACTATAGGTTCATGCTCAGAATACAAAACAATACAGTTTGTTCTGTATTCTGAGGGTTCATGACTGATGGTCATACTTTCGCATTTATTATATTTGTATGGATTTTAGTAGTGATAAAAACGTGTGAATAATAAGGAAAAAAGGGGTTCTAGTCCAAAGCGTGACTGAACATAATATTATCTCTAAGATTTCTTCGTTTCTTCACATGCTTGGAGGTAATGACTAATAGAAACGATTGTGAAGCCGATTGTGAGTAATCTGCAGCCCGCCAACCAACAATGAAAGCTGTTCTAAGGTTCATATAGCCATCTCTCCTAGGCAAGGCATTAGGGTTTTAAGTACTGCGCTATTTTGAAAGGATTGCTTTTTGATATCACTAAATTGTTCACCCGTGACACTGTACCGCGTAGTTAGTATAGTTGCTTTACTTACAGTACCCCGTTGTAAGTCAGTGCAAGGGACGTCACCTCGTTTCTTTTCACAAATCGGCTGCTCGCAGAAGGTGCCTTGCCTAAAAAATAAAACATTTGTTAACCGAGGAACAAGACAATATGTATGCCTGAGAAGCTATAATAAATCATTAATTAATTCACCAAAGCTTTCCAAAACTGTGAGTGATAAAAAAATACGTGGATGCTGTTAAGACATTTCAATAATTAATTGTCTTCTAATCTACAACTTATTTATAACTAACGTAAGGTACAATATCGGTAGGCAGTGGATTTGAAAATTCAGTTAAACGATTAGCAAACTTACACTAATTTATATTCGTCTCACGTAAGTTTTTCGAATGGTAATGGGGTCTTGACGCGTAAATCTGATAAAATGTTAAACTAGGAATGCATAATTTTATTAGAACGTCCACTTAAGCTTGTTAGTCTGTCATCATTAGTTTCATAATATTTGTTTTAGTTAGTATTGAGTGGGAAATTTTACGAGTTTTACAAGTGTTCCTTTCTCTACGTTATAGAGCAATAAAAGTTATGGAACTTTTAGCCCTACCTATGCATTAACAATGCAGTCAAGTACTTAACAATGCATAGGTAATTTTAACAGCCCACATCTCGCAATTAATAATATAAACTACATCAGCATTAAAAATCTCAACTTTGATTTTATAGTTAACTAGCTGATGCCCGCGACTTCGTCCGCGTGGATTGAGATTTTTTGGTTCCCACGGGATCTCTTCAATTGTCCGGGATGAAAATGTAGCATATGTGTTATTCCAGACTATAATCTATCTCTCTGCCAAATTTCATTCAGATCCGTTCAGCCGTTCTGCGTGATTGAGTAACAAACATGCATTTGAGGTTTTGCGGGAACCATCCCGCGGGAATCCTTTTATTTTTCGGGATAAAAAGTAGCTTGTGTTATTCCAGACTATAATCTATCTCTGTGCCAAATTACATCCAGATCCGTTCAGCCGTTCTGGCGTTAAAGAGTAACAAACATCCATACATCCATACATACAAACTTTCGCGTTTATAATATTATTATAGTAAGGATTTTAGGGTTTTAGAATAGCTTATACCGTAAAAGTAAGATTAAGTTATCTAACGAACAAGTAGCAAAGAAAAAAGAAGAAAAATGGATCCCACCAGCTCAAGTCGAGGAAAAAAAAAGAAGTAGGTTCGTATAAAGCCAACAAAATCCCGTCTAGCGTTTTAGACCATCAAAGATGTGAGAAGTCATGCTATAATTTAGAAAAAAGATATACTGCGTCTTATAGAACTTAATTACTGTTATAATCATCGATATATAAGTTGGTACTAGATGGGCCCTTTCATAGAAAAAAGTTGGGCGGCCGACTTGTAGGGCGTGCCCCTCACCTGTATTAGTCTGTTTTTGTCCCCGCCATAGCGCTGTCCCGCTTTTCAGACTAGATGGTGTTAGTAAAATAAGTTAACATTCTTTGTTTGACAGGGCCCGTCTATGTAAATTGAGGTCGTTGGTAAAAATAATATAACTTCACAGGAGACACAAGGTACCTATGAATCGGTAACAGCTTTTTCATACTTTAAGCAAGACGAGGCAGAGATATTCTCCTGGTATCCCATAATTATAATTACTCGTAGAAGCTGCGAAGTAATGATGTCAAGTATAATGTTATAGCACTTATAATGCCGCCGCTAAAGAAAGCGGGGCTTGCGAGTCTATAATTAGCTCTGCAGCGGCCAGATGAACAGAGATGCATTTTGTTGTGTGCAGTTGTCTGATTAAAACTGACACAAGTTAACACTTCGGCCTAAGGGAGATTTAATATCTGGGTCATAAGCTTTAAGAAAATGGTTATATGCTATGCAAATATCTTAGTATTTGGGGTGGCAAATGAAATCCCCAATGAAATTGCAAGCGTTGGAACTTCCAAATGTCTAATGCATTGGCAGAACTTTGATCTATTCCTAATAAGTTAAAGCATTACCACAGAATAATAACTAGTGCATTACTCAGTTGGCATACCTATTAAAAATATATTTTCAATAGAATAAAAATTCTTTCCAAAATACCGACCTCCAACGCCACTGTAAAGTACCTACAATTTACAAAATAACTTTGATTTCTACCCACTACGTGGAAGTCGGGCGGGTATAACAAGGATAAGCAAAGTTGACGCATCAGACTCGCCCGACTTCAACATAGTGGGTAGATATCAAAATTATTTTTCATCTCGGAAAGAGTATTTTTAACCTTCGATATCTGAATGCAAAAGCCGTTATTATCCTCTTGAGGATAAAGTAAATTGAATTTAGAATATCGTGTGCACGTAAGTAAATATCACTCGTCTATGAAGTTTGTGAATTCAAAACATCATTAAAACCTATTTACTTCTACCTCTATGGTGCCGAATTTCTATACAACCTTTTTTAATTTGTTAAAAACTCACACTCGTAACCTTCTTGGTGTACTTTTTAATTTGCTTTGCGCGCACCATTTTCTTTCACGTCATATTGTTTCCTCGCTGAGGTGGGATGAAAAGTTACGTGTTGCACTCGAGTGAAAAGATTTTTAAAAAACAACTTTTCACTCTTGTATAACAAATAACTATTGTACTTTACAGTGGCGTTGTAAGTCGGTTTTTGGAAAGAATTTTTATTTTCAACTTTTTAGTGTCAGGGTTGAGGATATGCAACGGACATACATTAAAAAAAAACGCGCCGAATTGAGAACCTCCTCCTTTTTTGGAAGTCGGTTAAAAATAATAATATTTTAGAGCAATAGCCGGTTTAGAGAAAATCGTTAGGGAAGATGATATAATTGCTGTAGGTAAATAGGCCTTTGTTAATAAATCTACGTTAACACTTCTACTAATTTCTTTTGAAAACGTAACGTTAATATTAGTATAATATTACGTACAGCGATTAATTAAAGTAAGTTTTGTATAATATAAGGCGCATTATGCTAATTGATAAGATACTGACAGCAGCTAACCAGTGATCAATAATAATTAAGTATGTATTATGGTAAATCATTATTACTTTAATTATGTGCACAAAGTCATAAAATTTAATGTACCTGCCACTAGAAACCACCATTTAATCGTAAATTCTTTGAAACAATTTTTTTATACACCTACACTATAATTTATTATTCTCGACTTAAATTTTACTAAGAAACTTACAAGTAAAGTTAGATTGTACCTACTAATTAATAAAATACGATAAGTACTTAAAATTATAATGATCCTTTTAATGACCATCCAACCTGGTTATTGTAATACGGGGCCAACCTAACTGCCTACAAAGTAGAATTGAGAGGAAAGGAATAGGGGCTGCTAGGATGAAGGGAAGGCGTTAAAAGATAAGACAAGAAGAGTTAAAGAAAAACCAGAGATAGACAAGGAGGATTATGCTACAGCGACAAGAGAATATTCTTGTAGGTACACGATTTCTAATCTACCTATTACAAGTTTGACGACCGGGTTGGCGCAGTGGTGAGCACTGTTGTCTTAATTCCCAAATTGACCCTGCCGGGGATCGAACCCAGGACCTCCTAGGTCCTGGGTTCGATCCCCGGCAGGGTCAATTTGGGAATTATAACTTCTGATTTTTTTCTGGTCTTGGGTGGTGGGAGGCTTCGTCCGTGGCTTGTTAGTTTTATAATATGGCACCCATTTTCCCAACAAATTAGCCCGCTAATCCTACATTCATTTAAAAATAAACATCGTGAAGTAAGACTTACCATCCAGCTTGACACGTGCAAACTCCGCACGAATAACTTCCTCTACTATTGCACTTTTTGGACTGCGCCTCTACTGCTTCGCTGCAACTACACGCGCATGGGACGTGGAACTTTATCACTGAACTATCAGGGATCCCGTCAACTGATACTTTTACGTTGAAGAACTCATAAGTTCCGCCGTCTGCGGCGCAGAAGGTAGACTTAGGTGCTGCTTCGATCGTTGTAGTACAGGTCTCCCCTTGGCAATAAGTTTGCTTCGTCACTTGAAAGTCGGAGTTCTGTGTCGAATTAACGACATACTCCACCTGTGAACAATACTCAAAACTCAATTCGTTTACTTCATACTACTTAGCTGATGCCCGCGACTTCATCCACGTGGTTAAGAAAAGATGCTATTCGGACGCGTCTTGCGGTCCACTTCAGACGCGACTAAACGAGGCGCCAGCTATACCTACAATAATCTACTTTACTATTATTGGTAGGTATAACGGGTAGTATTAAAATGTCAAAAAAAACAGAATATAGCGTACTGAAATACAAAGTTAGCGACAGGCTGTGGGCGACTACAAATATTGAAAATGTTGACTTGAAAATACTAATTTGAGTTACTGGTTATTCAGAACGATCAGTTTAATAATTCTTATGCGAACACTTTTCTATTTTAGGGACAATTTTATGGCTCACATTATATTCAACATTATGTATATATTTTATATCAAGAATTATTCATTTGTCAAATTCGCGATTTTACATGCCGGTACATTTTACAAACTTTACTGCTTCTGAAAATACATTTTTTTTAAACTTAAGTTAGGTATATTTACCCGATAGAACCTAAGTGCCTAAGGCACTACCTGTATATTTAAGTCTAACCCTAACGTAACCTAACATTTTGACAAATATTGTACTTATTAAGTAAACAAGATTTAACGCAGAGATTTTGTACGAGACGAACTTATCTGTTTTTAAAGTAATAATATAGTAAAATAGAAAAACAAATATCTCAAATGTCACTGACATTAATAATGTCAGTAGGTCTAACCTAACCTAACAATACTAATAGAACACCCTAAAAGGTATATTTTTGAAGCACTCAATATATTAACTCAAACCGGTTATAAAGTTACTTACTTAGTTTAGTAGTCGCTAACTCAGTATTTTTGTCGCTAGCTTTAGTATTTCATTCGGTCACTTACAGTCGTCAGTTAATCCCGTTTTTAAATATTAATTTAAATATAGCTTAATTTACTTTATTTTTTATTGGTTTAATGGAAACTGGTAGTCTGCTAGAAATTCAGCATCAATCTATGTGGGGCTACTGCTTACTATCATCGCTTAAAGCAGTATTATTTTAAACTAGATTAGACATTTTATAGATATTTGTAGATTATTTTGTAGATATTTTATATGACGTATGTACATTGTGAAGTTGTGATCCCCAAAAAAATATTATAGTCCTGAAACAAGTGTGTCAACAAGATTAAAATTATACTGCTTTAATGATGGTAAGCCTCCAGTTATGGTAAATTTCTTTTGTTTTGCTATGAGATGTTCTTTGTTAACTTTTGTGAGTTTAACTACGTCTTATTTTGATGTAATATTGAGTCACTATAAATGGGTCATAAAAATTATAATATAATGACTAATGAGTAATTATATGGCTGCATAACGTTACAATTTACAAAATTACGGTACTATGTGTACCTAATTACGTCATTTTAGTATAATAATAACAATTGTGAGTGATTATATTATTATGTTTGGACACAATAGCTTGGTATATTATATCATTGGTGGGAAAATCTCCCTTACTCAGCATAAATTACAGTTCAGTAAAAAAATAAAACTTAAATAAAAAGTCTGGGAAGCCGTTGCAAGAATCTAGTGCCAAATTACACCAACAATTCCCTTAGGGAACCGATTTTCGTTTAGTTTTTTTTGTGTAATAGATAATTTTATCGCGAGTGTTCTTAGCCATGTTTCATGAAAATCTGTTCACCCGTCTGAAGGTCATCAGCTTTTTTCTAGTCGGGGTTTTTTTTTAAATTTGGAATTTATACTTGTTGTTTATTTATCTTCAGCTACCAGTTTGATAATAAACCGGAGGAACCAGTTGTGCTACTTTTTTTCCGAGAACTACCGGAAAGTTTCTACTCCATATAATATTATGCTTATTTGTAGTTTATTAGTACAATGGAGTACCTACTTTCATCAAGCTCCCAGTTCCTTAAAAAAAGGTAGATTGTAGAGTACAATATCGCTAGTTGGATTACAATCCAACGGCCTTTGCAATCTTACGGTGACATATACAAACTAGTATTAGGGACCTATTACTGAATCATTTAATAACTGGTAACTTTTGATCAGAAAAATATCGTTATCTGCAATAATATCTTAGTGTAAAATGTATTCTAGCCTCACATTTTATCCATGCGGTAATTAATATTATTGTTTTCGTGTGCTCCATTTCCGTCGTTATCTACGGAAATTTTCCATAGACAAAAAGTAAAACCTGTATGAGAAAGTCGCGCCAAATCGGTTTACCTGTCTAGACTCGAGAAGATTTAACAGCAAGACATACAGCAAGGTTTTTCTGTTACATTTATAAAGGTAAAATGAAAAACGTACAGCTTTTAAAAGAACTGGGTCTTGAAACTAGAGATTTTGTGTGAGAGCCTTTTCTACAGCGTATGAAATTCACTTACGAAAATATTGCAATAATCACATTCAAGAAGAACACTTCTGAAATTCCACCTGAGTGAAGCCGGGCTTGGTTAGCTAGTAGGTCAAATTAAAAAGTCATTTAATCTAGGAAGGTAAGTGCTTGCTGTAAGTTTTGATCGTACCTATAAACAATTATAAAGCACGTACCTTTTGCTCATTAGTTTTCGAGGGGAAAGTGAAGTTCAAACTGGCACGACTGCCGACTTCAAGGGTCTGTAGGATGTACTTAGGGCTCAAGAGTGACCCCTTCTCTTCGACCCTCGTTGAAGTCGGCAGAGCTTCCACCTTGCCTTTACACCAAGTGTCTGAAGTGTCTCTCGAACATTGTTGTACCTGGAACGAAGAAAGTTAATATTAGATATTAATTATGACATCAACATACAAATAAATTAGAAAAAGTGAAAATCATCGACAAATAAGTAAGAGGAAATTTACTGCGGAACACATCTTTAACGGAGTTGATTGTATTATTTTACAAGGTGACGATTTGGGTTTATTTTTTTCAAGATGCACGTACCTATTACCTGTATGTTTCATATCCGATGATCAACAAGAAATCCCATGATCTGACTTTTCTTGATAATACAATTTTTTTTTCTTATAAAGGAAAAAAAACCGTAAAATAGTTTTAAATTGCAGGGTTTAGCCATCCAAAAGTTAGATTAGTACTTTGTTATATTCTCGATTATAGTTCTGTTAGTACTATTCTACGCAATGGAGGCTTCTAAAGTAGGTATAGCCACCCAATTAGGTGAGTATTTCAACCAAGCATATAAGGCCAGACAGAACTGTAGGTAGGCTTTATATGGACGCAGCCTGGAATCTTGATTTATACCTAGAACAACCGTAATTGCTACTTTAATAAATGACTGAGATTGATGCTTGTTAAGCCAACAAGACTTTAAATATGCTCCAACTATGTAGATAGAAGAAACTATTTAAATAGAAAATACCTCATAGCAAAGAGGGTTCCTATGCTTGTAAACTTCATAGCTTATTCTAACAGTCTTCTCAATGGGTAAAAATAGGTAAGTAGGTAGTACTTGTAACTAACAATAAAATTCTATGGAAACTATTATTCACTTGTGATGACTTATAACATTTTTTCTCAAATTTTCTTTAATTTTCCTCTAATATTAATGGAAATTTCTATATCCAACATTAAATCAAATCATGAGTTTGGTTCAAAATAGTGATAGAACTAAGAAGTAAGAACCGATAGGCGGTGGGTTCTCAAGGTGCCTTTGGATCAGAAAATGCAGCATTGGAAGACGTCCCTAGTCGGACAGAGGTGTCAAGCAAGTTAAACTGGGAATAGCTGGGCGAAAACAGGATTAGATCGGGTTCTGCGGCGAATTGATATTATCCATTTTTGGTCTCAACCCTACAGCGACGACGAACCTAAGATTGGGCATAACGCTTTAAATTGTTTACTAAAGCTAAGGAATTTCTATAATAAAATGTCTATTATATAGGTAATACACGTAACCCTATTCCAATCGGTACTTAACTTAATTATTCTCTTAAATTAGTACCTCGTCTGGCGCCATGACACTATACAGTGTATACTTATTGCACTTGTCAGCTATGCAATTAGTGCAAATGTATACATTATATTATGGTTATAATTATTATGTGATAATAATTGCTGCAATATTTTACGCAAAACAAAGAATAAGGCTATGCAGGAACGCTATAAAAACTTGTAAGTGCGCGTGCACAACAAAAAACCTATGTTTATTGTATTTTAAATTCTCTTATGTAGGTATGTGTATGTCGTAATGATTTCATGCGACATTTTTGTTGTAAAACAATCTGGCGCCAGCATAAAGTTCTAGATAAATTAGCTCGGTTTTTTTGCTATAAAAGTTGTTTACCGAAGCGAGAGTAGCCTGCAGCTTAATTAAGTTCTGAATAAAGTACCTAGTTTAAATCTATATTGGTAGGTATAATATATACAAATGAATGTATAGAATGGTAGGTAAAGTTTGTGATTTCCCTTGTGATAACTTTGAGTTTTTATCCCGGATTGTAAACAGGCTGGTGATAGAGTCAAAACAACGAAACGTAAGCATAAAGCACTGAAAAGTGTTTGGCATTTTAACAGCTGATTTGATTTTAATAGCAATTAAAATGCACGTTAATATTACTTGACTGTTGTTATTACCCAGTTCATATTTTACAGCATTCATTGCTGTTACTACAATTTAAATTTTAATACAAATAATGAGGTTCTCATCCATGTCTCGTTTATAATATTGATAGAGTAGGTAGAGTAGGACACAAGGCTACATTTTTTTTACAAATCAATCGCTCTCCTACATAGGTAGGTAGGTACTTACATGCTTGTACCCAAATGCAAATAAATAAGCGTAAAACTAACTGTTTTCTTTCCTACTCGCGGCAGATAATATAACAAATCTCTAAGCGTGTCGCTGTTTATGCGTTACGGCGGTTTAATGAGCGCACTAATGAATTTTAAGCGAGATAAAAATAATGAATTCGGTTTTTTAATAGCTGTTTAAGAAACACGTCTAAAATTAATGCGTCTTCGAATAGAATTGTGTCAACGTTCATGTATTCTATTTCTATTGTCCTATTTTTGTATGAATATTTTAACTGCCGTGATAGTAATTAGCATACCATAATATAATATGTATACATAAGTAGGTAAAAATCATGATCTTCTCTTTTTTTTCAAATTTTCTCTTTCTTTTTCACTTCTTAGTTTAGTAGTTACAGAACTAAATCCTGTAGAGCTTCGCATTTTTAAGGGCGAATACACACTACGGACAGGACAGGACAAAACGTGCGCGAAATATCGGTGTCATATGGGAAATTCGTTTCGTCCTGTCGCGCTAGTCTGTGCCGCCTCATATAAAAGTGGACGAAAAGAGGGCGTGTTTTGTCAGCCAGATATAAATTTATTATCCGTAGTGCGTTTCGTTCTATAATAGTCAGAGGTGTGTGCCCGGGATTCGATCAGTAGACCGCTCTAAATAAAAGGCAGTGTTCAACCGCTAGGCTATTAACCGCGATTTTACTTATCTAAGCTATGAATACGGAAGTGATTTTATATTATGATGGTCTGCCGTATAGACTACATCAATTACCATCACCTATCGGCTCATTGACTAGCTGAGAAGCTGTTTTGATAATAAAATTTGATGTACATAATAATATTTTTATTTTTTCTAAACTAAAAACAATATAAGAGAAAGTTTTATGATATAAAACCTCTCGCTCATTATAACGCAAGTTAAGAGGGCAATAAACCCTCAGCCGCCGGGGTGTGTGGGAGTAGCAATAATAGCCGAGATGTCGATGATTATATTCCCTCAGCCTCCACTGTGCACTTTATGATGATCGCACATTATATCACTCTCGCAATCAATACATTATTAAAGCTACTTAGTATAACTAGTGTAAGTTTGTAAGGTTCTAAACACGACTTTATGTTCTAAAAATCCGTTAAAATCATATCAAGAGCTCAAAACACGATTATTTCTCGTCAAGTAGTTGTATATAGATTACGCCATGAAAAGTTTTTTGCACTGAAAATGTATTCTAAAGACGTCGCCTGAATTTCTTCTACTGAAAATGATGTTTTTATCTGATATCCATACTAATCCATACTAATATGTATTAAAATGCGAAAGTGTGTCTGTATACTACGCTTTCACGGCCCATCTGTTCAACCGATTTTGATGTAATTTAGTACAGAGTCCCACATAACCGCTTAGTGCGATATGCGCAAAAGCATTTTTCCAGCGATTAAAAAAAAAAGGTTGTATCCCGCTGAAGGACATAGGCTATCCCAGAAAATTCACGATTTCCCGCGGGGATCAAAAAACCTTAATCCGCGCGGACGAAGTTGCGGGCATCATCAAGTATCCAATAAACTATACAAGCAAATGGCTATACTGGTGCGGAGCTCACCTTGCAAGAGTTTTACGAATAAAGCAAACAGTGCTGACCCTACTGTAGTGTGAAGAGTCATCTGTGGTATGCGATCAGTATAATCTGATTTTAATCGCTGCATTCATATCGCGGTCTCCTTTAATCCATATGAACTAGATAAGGACAGAAGAAACTAATTTACGGCGCCTCCAATATGCACTTGAAGATTTAATATTAGAATTCAATGCATGCTTGATGTGGTTTCTATGATCTTTATATTCGTATGCTCTCAAGATGTAAGCAATAAGCATATCCAACTAATTTAATAATGGTTCAACTCAGGGATGTTATGGAGCTCCGTAACCGTAACCGAAACTATCGGAAATCCGAAATAAAAATCTATCCGAAACCGTAACCGAATCCGACACAAAAGTTATGAATAATTTCGGATAAAGACGGAGGCTAATTATGACAAATGTTAAAACAGATTTTTGTTTTTAGTGACAACAAAAACAAAAATCTGTTTTAAAATATAATAATTACTTGTTATATTTTACCTAACCTAGACTAGATAAAACCTATAAATAAAACCAAATTATTACATGCAAATTGTGTTTATATTTTAATTCAATCTAATATCCGTAACCGAAACTATCCGAAACTAACGGATAATCCGAAATAATTACATATCCGTAACCGTATCCGTAACCGATATAATTTTATTCCTATATCCATATCCGAAATATAATATCCATAACACCCCTAGTTCAACTCAATAATCCATATTGATCAATGATCATCAACCAAGCAGCTTGTTCATACTTTAGTATGATTTCCCTAATTAAAAAATTATTAATATTCGTTTCTTTTAGTGAGTTTATCATATAAAACTTTATCATTAGTTTCTTTAGTCAACGTGTGACTCTCAAGAAGTGTCAGGGCGCAACGATTCAGACGAGGATTTCTGTAGAAAAGATCTAGAAAATACTCTTTTCAGATGGCATTAAACACGATTGGCTATAATTTTCTTGGTACGAATATTTTCAAAGAATGCTTCAAAACCATATTATATAACTTAAAAAGGGCAAAATGTTACGTAGGTAGCTATAAAAAAGTTAACAAAATCGGCTTTGTATTCAGCTGCGCCCAAGATATGTCACTTGGAACAGCCTCACACCAAAATGTAAACTATTTATACTGAAATTAGTAAACTGAATGTAAAATTGCCTGCTAGATTTACTATTTTGCGTTCATTAGTGAAACCTGCTTGTAAAACATTTCTAGCAGGTTACAATAACCAGAGCTCAAGAAATCGGCATTATGTGGGAGGTAAAATTACACCCAAGCTTAGTAAAGCCAGAGTTAGCCATTTTGTCGTGGGTGGTGCCCATTACACTTAATACTTGTGCAGTGTAAAGTATACATGGGTATACCGTTGCGCAACTTGCATCACATAGGTAGTAAGTTCATGTACCCCTGGTAAATCGTCAAGAAATATAACATCGGTTTCCGTAGAAGAACTGACGTATCCAACATAGGTATTTTGCTTTGGGTTGCTAAGATGAAGTGGTAATGGAATGGCAACCTAGACTTTGGAGTCATAAGGTGCTGGAATGACGAATTCTTACCTGAAACCGGGACGTTAGTAAAGTAAAGTAAAGTAAAGTAAAGTAAATATTTATTTGGTAAAATATGGTACAGACAAGATGTTATTAGGTTAATAATTAGGTACAAACATATTTTGTCGTTACCGACGTCCAAATATTGAATTAATATTCTTATTTAAGAATTGAAGAATTCTTGTATCGAATAAAAACAATGATCTAAAAGATACTCGAAAAGTTCTTTTTTAAATGATGGTAGATTGAGTTGTTTTAGTTTATTCGGTAATTTATTGTAGATTTTTATGACCATACAATAACAGTTTTTACTAAAGAGACTTAATCTTTGTTGGGGCAACGAAATGTTATTTTTGTATCGTTTGCTTGTGTATGGTTGTGAGTATGTACTTATAAATAAATTGAGGTTTTTAAACACAAATAATGCAGATTCATAAATGTATAGGCACGGAAGCGGTAATATCTTTTTAGATTTAAATAACGGTTTGCAGGTTTGAAGATAGTAAGCATTGCATAAGATTCTTATACATTTTTTTTGGGTTCTAAATGCTGTAATCATCTCGCTTGAGTTGCCCCATATAATTATACCATACCTCAATAGTGAGGAGACGTACCCATGATAGGCAGTTAATGCTGCCTCTATAGAAACAGTTTTTCTTCCTTTAACGTTGGTAGACCTTTAACGTTGGTAGACGGAAGGTGGAAACTGGTGGACGGACATTATCATACGAGTTGCAGGAAGCCTCTTGGTCCAAGCGAATATCCACCGCGTGTGGCAGTCCCTAAACCCGTTGTCCTACGTGATAAACGCGACACTGCGACGCCATACGACGCGACGCGACAGTATCAAACAATAGCTGACCTTCCACGTGGCCTACGTCGACGCGTAGACATTAATTTGTCATGTTCTATGGCATCGTATCGTGTCGCTCACCTAGGAGTCCTAGGACCGGGTCAAAGCGACAGCCACACACACACAGCCGGGTCCACATTGACGTAGAATTTTAGTAGGTACTCATTCTATTTCAATGTATGTCCAGCAGAAGACGTCTATTGGTTGACAACGACGATGACCAATTCTTTAATAAATTTTGGTTAGTGTAAAAGCTTTTTTATAAAAAAAAAAAGTACTTATGAATAGAACTAAATGATATAGAAATTAAAAAGGTCAAGTAAGACAAGACAGTCTATCTAATTCTTCATCATTCATGCACAATTTTGTCATTGTTCTGCCCACATCATCGCTGGAACGAGTCGACGGGTGTAAGCTAATCCCATTGTTCAATTCATACACTTTACTTTTTGTTTACAAATAATTATGTTTCGCTGTAGTGAATTTGATATTATGCAAGTTGGGTGACAACATGGTTTTCATTTTCTTTGAGCTTATCTACTTATATTATTACTAGCTGATGCCCGCGACTTCGTCCGCGTGGAATAAGTTTTTTAATTCCCACGGGAACTCCTTAATTTTCCGGGATAAAAAGTAGCCTATGTCACTCTCCAGGTCCTCAGCTATACCCATGCAAAAAATCACGTCGATCCGTTGTTCTGTTGCGACGTGATTGAAGGACAAACCAACAAACCAAAAGACAAACACATTTTCGCATTTATAATATTAGTATGATTATAAATGCGAACAGTAGTCTTTTAGTTTTATATAAAAACATTAACAAAGAAGGAGACTATTGTTTTCCCTAAATAATGAGATCACCCGCATCTGTTGCATTTAATGGTAATTTAACGCCGTTGACTCAGAAAATGTTACTTGTATAAAATAGCATCATACAGGGTGCCAGGCACAATGCTTAAATTCTTGTTTAAAAGTTAGGTAGTTTTCTTACTTATCTAATTTTTATTTTGTTTTATTATAGGAAGCCAACGGTAATGCAATGATCTTTTGTCTTATTCTATTATATTCTTATGCCCGCGACTTCATCCGCGTGGTTTAAGTTTTTTGTTATTCCCGCGGGAACTCCTTAATTTTCCGGGATAAAAAGTAGCCTATGTCACTCTCCAGGTCCTCAACTATACCCATGCCAAAAATCACGTCAATCCGTTGCTCCGTTGCGGCGTGATTGAAGGACAAACCAACAAACCAACAAACCAACAAACCAACAAACAAAGTGACTTTCGCATTTATAATATTAGTATGATGATGTCATGGTTCGGGTTCCCGAAGAATAAATCAAACCGATTTCGTTTTATCGATCTATTTTTCTAGGGTTACAAGGAACATAAAACAAGAAAACGTTAAAATAAAACAAGGAAGTATGAGTACCTACCACATATTCAGCCAATCTTGTAACAATGATAAATGCAGCTTTTTCTAGATATTCCTATAGTATACGGCTTCCGTTTGTCAAAATTATCATACGGACCTAGACCAAGCGGAAACTTGTGCAATATTTATAAAAATCAACCGTAATAATAAAGTTCAGTGCCCTAAGACAGTACCAAAACATATTTACGCAAAAAGGTCATCGCACTGGAAGCCAGTAGACAGTCTTGAATGTTTGAAGAAAAATCTATACGACAACTTTGGCTAAAGTCCAATCCATTTACTGTTCCATTTTGCACTTACAACTGCAAGTCTGAGTAGGTACTTTATTTTCTGGTATGGGGAAACTTAATCGTGGGTGGAGATTTTATTATAGAAAAGAGGAATATTAGTGATATTAATATGTCTGGTTATGTGGAGGAAGACGTGGGCAAAAACTAGTTAAAATAATTAGATTTATTATCTGAGAGTTGAGTCGGTGTTATCTGTAATTGTTTTGATGAACTAGAAGCTTAATGACGCTAAATGGCGTATCTATATCACTTACCTAATAAAAGAACCGATGATATTATTTTAGACAATTAAATTAGTCCGATTAAAGAAAATCGGTTATTGATAATAGGTATATTTGAATAAAAGTAGGTACAAAGAAAACGCACACTTTCTCAATTCTATTCATGAACGATACTCGAATACATGGTCAATCAACGAACGTACACACAAATACAACTTTTTTTATTAAGTAATTTACTATATAACTGTTTTTTTTGTTTTGTTTTTGATATTCTTGATATTAAAAAGTGGTCAATCCGAGAGATGTACCTAACTTGTCTCCATGTATCAAATTTCATCAAAATCGGTTGCAGGTACAAAAGACTGTGAAAATGTAACAGACAGACGGACAAAAACACTTCCGGACATAATATTATATACATAGATAGATCTTGCACTGTATACTAATAGTCTAATGCCTATACTCTGCCTTAGCGGCCATTTTAACTTATTTTCTAAAGGTTTTACTGAGTAAAAGTACTTGACACCCTGACTCGTTATCAGCGGATAAAAAATGGTGGTAATTATGAAATAAATACAATACCTACCTACTAAAGGTTAATTACGCATACACCTGCACTTTGCATATTATTATTAATATATGCATTTCTTAAAGTTAATGGGTTTCTGGAGCAAGATAATTATGGGTTTTGAGTACTATTGGTGACATAATTTTACTGACAAAATTTTAAACAGTTATTAGCATAATAACATCGTTTATTGTGACATTGTAATTTATCAAGAAATTGATTACGATCTTGAAGATTCGGTATTGTAATAAAAAGAATTTCCGAAATTAAATTTATCATTAATATTAATGTTTATTTAATTTGGTCCGTTACTTACCCTTACGGCTTTTTTGAACTCAATAAGATATTTTGTGGGATTATTGAATGTTCATTGTAATAATTGTCTACTTTAAATACCAATATAATACTGGTTAAATAAATAATTATTCGTTATACTTGTACCTACTAGTTAATCCCTTGTTCTAAAAATCGATAAGCTCAGATAAACATGAGCTAATATATAGCACTGAATATATTATAATCATTGCCTATACATGCCGAAGTTAAGCAAGCATATGCTACTTACTAAATTCACTCTACACCTGTCCAATGAAAATAACCTGTCTTAATTAAAATCAACGCTTCACAACAAGTTTGAGGAATTCATAACATTACTCTACACTTACAGTATCTTCTAGGCACGTCGACCTTCACCTCTTTAAAATTGTTTTTCTCTCTTGCCTAAGAACGAACGCACACTATATAGCTATTAGATAGATATAGATGATGGTAGAGATTTGAAAGGAAATGTTGAGTGCTTTATTAGGTACATGTTACGTATATTACACTAGTGGGCCCGGCAGACTTTGTCCTGCCCTGAACCTCGAACCCGATTGTAACGCCCCCTATCGGATCCAATTGTGTATATGACGCCGTAAGATTGTAAAAACCGTTAGATTATAATTAAACTCGCGAAATTGTAAACTGTCGAAAGATTACAATATAACGCATTATTTTTCGGTAGATTGTAATCTGTTAGGTACTATATTAATCCGATAAAACCGAAGGGCACTACCTGATTGTTTATGTCGAAGCTAACCTAACCTACAAGAAAGAGACAAGAATATATATATATATATATATATATATATATATATATATATATATATATATATATTATATATATAATATATATATATATATATATATATATGTCACCGTAAGATTGTAAACAGTCGAAAGATTGAACCGTTCAATGTTTTAAGTGTCAATTTTTGAAATATTCATTGTATTTACGTTTTCTTGTCTCTTTCTTGTAGGTTAGGTTAGCTTCGACATAAACAATCAGGTATATATATATATATATATATATATATATATATATATATATATATATATATATATATATAGGTATAGATTACATAAATGCTCAAAAAGTTATTAAATCTTATTAAATGAAACATAAACATTATTAAATGAAGAGATCGCTTTAGGCGATAAGAGCGCCTTTACATACTGTTAGTAGTTTTAATGTATTTTTTATTTCCGTCCTTTTGTGTGCAATAAAGATTTAATAATAATAATAAATCTATTTCCTATTCAACTTATTCGTGAACAAAATAGGTAAGGCTGAAGGCTAATAGCGAAACTCTGCACATGCCGTAGCCCATAGCAAACTGAAATGCTGGTTTTCAGGAGGAACCTTGTCCATTTACCTCTTACAAAGTTATAAAATAACATTATCAGATAGTCATAGCCATTAGACATACGAGATACTGCTTTTCAAGCACAATTATACAGTTAAGTACATGTAGTGTACAAAAAAAATCAGGACAAATCGGAGGTTTTATAAAGCGGTCGAAATCCTCACCTCTAATTGAAGTGGGCATTACGATTAGATTTAGAGTCATGGCCGAATAGTTCAGTGTCGGTCAATGCCATTTTAGGCATTACGGTTTCTTACATCTGTGCAAACGGATAGGCACTTAGTTCAATTATTATATCAATGCTTTCGATCACTTACCTTGTAACGGTGTAATAACATTTCAGGTTTGCTACTCAGTTGACTAACGACCGGTTTCTGAATTGAGAATTTCATGTTGAGCCTGTCTCAAAGACTACTTAAGGACTAATTAAGCAAATTTTTGTTTCTAAATTGATATTGGGCCGGTTTCTGAATTAAGCATTCAAGCAAAAACAGCAAGTTCCAACTCTCAAACCTTACACAATATCAATTCAGAAACAAAAATTTGCTTAATTAGTCCTTAAGTAGTCTTTGAGACAGACTCTACATGAAATTCTCTATTCAGAAACCGGCCGTAAGAATCATCTAAGCACAATCTAAGTAGGCAATGCAAAGTATAAGCGCGTAGTTACACACTAGACTTAAAAAAATTGTCTAACGCACTAAAGTTCGCGTAGCTCGCTTTTGTATAGAGCCGCACACGCTAGGGCGACAGGACAAACTGACTAATCTGGCGAGACAAACGGTTTGCAGTTTGCACATTATTATGGCCACTCAGAGTCACAATATTGCCACGGTCTAACAATCGCCGTTTGGGGTGGAGACCTTGGACTCATCCAATTGTCAAAATAAAGAAGTTACTCCTGAAACCTTACATTCAAAGATACGATTTGAAGGTAGTTTCAAGTTACAAACTACCTTAGTATACATTATCTAATGCCTTGGACCGGTTGAACGACCGGATTTTAATGGCTTCTAGGCGACGGATTCGATTTAAGCATGGATTATAAATTGGATTAAGTCTACGCCACGACTTAGTTGTACGCCACGGGTTGGTTGTCGGTTAATATTATGCAACTTTTGTAGGTTTTCTTCACCCTTTTCTACAGGAAAATAGTTGGAAAATCCATTACGTAAGGTAAAGTACAATATTCACACAACATCTGGACATCACTATTCTATAGTTATTTGTCAACTTTTTGTGCTATTGAAAATGATGTTTTGGCTATTGAGGTGAAAATTTAAACTTCCGAACAACAATATTCTATAGTTATTTGTTCAACTTTTTGTGCTATTGAGGTGAAAATAAATCAAAATATACATAACAATAGGCTTTTACCACTTACAGCAATTTTGTATAAATAATATAATTTGTACTGAAAATATTTTATTTATTTATTTATTAAATCTTTATTGCACACAAGAGAAAAGTATTCTTATTATGTTTCAGAAATTCCAAGTGAGCAGTGATGTGCAGATCAGCTAATAAAAATAAGCATAATTTTTTTAAATTAGCATTTTTAAAATCGATACTTACTTATTTAGTTTAAAAGTTCTTTTGAATAGGTAGAGTCTGCTTTTCTGCGGCTAGAGTGAATTCGTTAAGGTTTGTTTTTAGGTAACAGATCTACATCGCAACTTTTTTTATAGTTAATGTGTAAGTGTTTGTAAGTAGACCTAATAAATATCTTTAACAAAATAAAGTAAAAACTATCTGGATGAAGTAAAAATTAAAGTAGAAGGATCTCTTGAGATCGTTGGATCGAATCTTGCTGCGGGCGGTGCTTTGAATAAACTCTAATTATTGGATAGAATCAGGCGTTACTTTGCGGAAGTTCATGATTTAGCAAGAAAAGAATACAATTATTTTGCTATAATCCGCCAACAGAAAAAAATTCTGTATGGTCAAGCATGCAGTTACAAGCGAAGCGTTTACCTTCCCAACCAAGCAAGAAAGCTAAGTTCCCAAGCAAGCAATGCCACCACCACTCACATGCACCACCACACAAGACTTTTATACTATTCTCGACGCACAATCTTGCATTGTAAGGTCGACAGGTTCTTTTCTTGCTAAACCCTAATTTCCTAACCACAGATAATGTACAAAAGATCAGTTACGACATCTGTCGACATATTCAACTTTAAGGTCCCGGTGAATATTGTCTAAGGTGCGTTAAACTTGCGACTACTTGCGGTGCGTTAACTTATAATTGCGAAGTTGGCTGAAGCCCACGAACATCGGCTTCACCATCACGTTAACGTTGAGGCGATTCAGCTGCTCGACGTTACGCAGTTAGTGAGGAGACTTAAAAGAACCAAACCCTTTGAGCTAGTATAGTGCTCAAAGTACAGTGCTCAATAGTGAATAGTGCTTAGTGATAAGTGAATAGTGAAAGTGTAGAATAAGTGCTGCCATAAAAAATACAAGAACAAAGTGTCTCTAAATTGATTAAAGAAAGACTAAGATGCGTCGATGGACTACTTCTTAGCATATAAGATAAAATTAATAAGTTTAGGTTAAAGTAAAGTTACTCATTAGTCTAATTGTAAGGCTAGATTGTAATATTAGTGAGTATAGGTTGTATAAACTATATAATAATCATATTAATGGAAAAAAAATAGTTACGACATCAAAGTACTTGGCTATTATACAGACTCCATAGAGAAATACTTGCACCAACGAATATTGCTCAGCTGTGGGCGGTTTTTGCATGAGTACTTACACTCAAAATAGCAATACTTGTATAGGTTGTCAATTAGAAATGGTCAAAGTTATGTTTAAGTAGGTATTCTGTATTAGTATTCTATAAAAATATGATAGTCTGTTCGATATACAGAACGGTATACGGCGGTTGCTCCCTCATCCTTCTATATTTAGTAAAATATAGAAGGACTAGCTGATGCCCGCGACTTCGTCCGCGTGGTTTAAGTTTTTTGTTATTCCCGCGGGAACTCCTTAATTTTCCGGGATAAAAAGTAGCCTTTGTCACTCTCCAGGTCCTCAACTATACCCATGCCAAAAATCACGTCGATCCGTTGCTCCGTTGCGGCGTGATTGAAGGACAAACCAACAAACCAACAAACCAACAAACCAACAAACCAACAAACAAAGCATTTATAATATTATATAAGTATATGAGAGAGCAACCGCCGATTTTTTGCCGATTCTCGGTAGGAAGATCTAAAATCTGAAGCACTTTTAAAGGTTTATTTGAATAAAAAACTATTCTATAGTAAATAGAGACTTCGTTCGCGTATCTTAAGTTTTTTAATTCCCACAGTCACTCCTTAATTTTCCGGGATCAAATAAATATATCACTCGCCAGGTCCGCATTTATATCCATGCAAGAAATCACGTCGAACTGTTGCTCTGTTGCGGCGTGATTGAAAGACAAATTCTCTATTAAACGTCCTTAGGGATAAAATTTTCTTAAACTGTGAAACACATATTTTTTATTTCAAACCAGAAGCCCAAATACCAATTTTTATGTCTGTAACTTGAAAAACGACGGACTTTCATACAAACTTGCAACCCCTATTTTACCCCTTTGGGGATGGAATTTCGAAAAACCCTTTCTTAGTGGATACCTAGTCTTTACAAAGAACACACTCTCCAAATTTCATGTCTCAAGGACCAGCGGTTTACGCTGTGCGTTGATATATAAGTCAGTCAGTCAGTCAGTCAGGACTTTGAATTTTATATATACCTATAGATAAAAACGTCTAAAGGCCATAATCATACTCAACTTTTTATCCACCCGTTGAGCTAAATTTTCATGTCAAAAAATTGGGCAATCGACTTTGCTTATCAGTCGTCACGGTTAAGTACCTTTCTTCACACCCAATAATTAAGCTTAGTCACAGGTTGACCCTTTAGTGCCTTTACCACTTGTAAATACCAACACTCAACATTGTGAATGTGATACGTTGTATCGAAATCACGTTAAGCAATTTCGGATCAGTTGCACCACAGAAGGTTATCGTTATAGTCATTGAGGTATAATGTACTAAATACATATTACTTCAATGGTTTTAGTTAAACTTGCTCAAAAAGCTAGCAAAGTGAATGGCACAATTTAAGGTTATGTTATGGCTTACGATGAGTCAAATCTATACTAATAATATTATAAATTATGCGAAGTCTACCTGTCTGCTACGCTTCGACGGCACATGTGTTCCAACTGATTTTGCCCAAATTTGGTACGGGGATACCTGATATTCTGATTTCGGGGAAGGGACATCACGTCGGCGACTTCTTTTATTCCGAAACCTTAATCCACTATTTTTGAAATAAAATAGGATACCTTGACTTTTGCACCCCAAAGTCTTTCAAAGGTTTTCAGGTCTTTAGTGCTAACGATAACCACCTGTGGTGATATTGGCCCTAAGTAAGTACTACACACGAACCCACGCAATCAATCAAACCCAGCGCGGTTTCCCATTATCCTCAATTTTGCAAAGATACACTATATTATGTCTGGTGTTGAAACGCTAAAGTTCATGTAAATGTCTCGTTGAAAAACACACTAATTTAAAAATGTTACCGGCAAAGTAATTGCACGTAAGTACGTGTGAGGATTACTTAATGATTATATGCGTGATTGATTATACGGGCGACGGGCATGATAGTTTGACACTTGCTAATGATAATTGAAAAAAAAAAGCTCGGTCAGTTCATAAACTAGCACTATAATTTAAAATATTATATTATTAATTTATTAAATACTATATTTCTACCATTTTTAAGAAAGGTACAGGCAATCCTAATGTGGAAATATAAATACTTACTTACTCACTGACATTTTCTCATTAAAATTTATTTTATTCTATTGAAATTTTCTCAATCGTCGCTATAGAGTCTAGAACCTACAATCTTGGACAAGAAAGATTTTTTTATTAAATAGTTACATGTTCAGTTGCCCACGGAATAATAATATAATGTTATTGTTCACTATTTGAGTATTTTCGGGCTTTTTCTTATAAGAATCTAAGTAATTTCCCAACCCAGATAGTATAGAGCCACTGCAAACAAACGTAATTATTTTTAAGAACTTATTTAAACTTATTAAGAGCCAGTAGGAAAAAATACCGCAGTTTTTGACAACCCTGCTCGTGCGTTGAAGTTCCCAGTACGTTTCGTTTTAATTCGTCCGCTGGTCCTCTGATTACACCACGAGACATAAAAATTACACAACATTTTAATGTCCAAAACAGGACTGTATATGGGTCAGCGGGTTATAAATATATTTCTCTCAGTAACTGGCTGTGATTGTACGGATGTTTTGGATCCGTACCTACTCCACCGCACACGATGTTATTACCGCGCTAACTGGAAGTCTATACGCGTAACTGTTTTGTAAATTGATGCTAATTGCGAATGAAAACGTTCCCAATGCATGTATTGTTTATTTTTAATTTGGAAAATGAAAGAAATATCTTTATGTGTTCACGGTAAATGAATGATGAACTTTGTATTAATAGGGCGCGAGTTAGTAATGCCATCCTAAGGAGGAATGCACTGTAATGCTTCGTGGTATGACTGTGACCCTCTTTAGCAGTAAACTTAAAAGCTAACTAAAATAACTTTTTTATAGTTAAGTTAATCTATGGTGATGGAATGAAATCAATATATTATTGGTGATAAAACATCTACCTACCTTTTTAGTTACGTTAGAAAAAAGATACCTAAATAGGTAAAATATTTGAACATTTATTTTGTACAGAGCTTGTGCTAGGGCTCAAGGGCTAAACTGACACGAAATGGTTAGGGAGAATATCTGCGGTACCAGGTGCCCCCTTGCTACTCAATGCCGTACCCTATTTTGTACCACCCTACCCTACCAACTATTTTGAGGTGACTAATACTTGACTATGTCATTACGTTTTACTGATACAATCTTGAACTTGGCAAAGAATATTTAACATAAATTAACTGGTTAAGTTCAAGTCAGAAACAATGTTTAATGTTTACATTTGCAAACATTGACCACGTGAGTTTAGTATAATTAGATAGGTAACTAAAATAGTGAATAAATATGCTAGTCAGCTACTTGTACACACAAACGGCGTGGACTTTAAAATGCAGATAAAATGCAAGATATACGTAGTCATGCGGCGTTAATAAGGTAGCCTCAGAGCTGGGGAACGACTGACAAAAGTATTTAAAAGTAACACTTAGGTACTTGAGAGTGTAATACACTCGTGTGCTTTGTGTGGTATTATATATGTTGTGTGACTTGTGTTGTGTGTGTTAGTGCCTTATTACGTAATAAAAATTCTTCCCAAAAAAACCGACTTCCAACGCCACTGTAAAGTACATAATTTTGATTTCTACCCACTATGTTGAAGTCGGGCGAGTCTGATGCGTCAAATTTGCTTATCCTTGTCATACCCGCCCGACTTCAACATAGTGAGTAGAAATCAAAATTATTTTTCACACCACTCGCTCAACAACGCCCAATTACATGGCCTGTTATCTAAGGTTAAAGTAAGACATTAAATCCCTAGGGTTATAATGTGATTTGAATTTAGAATTATCGCGCATCTGAAGCAAGATCTGAAAGAAATTCTATTCATTCCAAAGAGGTTTTATTCATAATTCTTATTGCTATATCCATAAAGTCTAATTTCGGTAAACAGAATGTGTTCTCAGCAGGCGCGGCCAACTCGATTGTCGAAAACCGAAGCCGTGGCCCACTAGATTCGCACTGACGACATTTGTTTGTCAAATCGAGTAGGCCATGCCAGCTGAAAGAAGTGGTTGTATCGCGAGGTGTGAAAAGTAGAGTATTCACCGTAGGGGTAATGCTGTATTAATCTTGGGCGCCCCTAATTCCTGCGCTACTCTCAGGATTCTAGATGCAGCACCCTCGCTACGCTCGGGAGTTACTCTAAAATCCCTCGTTCCGCTTGGGATTTATCCCGGCGCCCGTGACATAATACATCGCATTACCCCCGTGGTGAATAATCTACTATTGTAGGTACTTACTTTACAGTGGCGTTGGAAGTCGGTTTTTTGGAACGAATTTTTATTTTTAACTTTTTAGTGTCAGGGTTGAGGATTTGGAGTCAGAATTTTTTACGGGATCACCTCGAGAGCTTCCTCTAGACGACTAACGAAAAAAATTTCTAATCGGTTCAGAAACCACGGAGATATGCGCCGACATACATTTAAAAAAAAACCTCCTCCTTTTTTGGAAGTCGGTTAAAAATCAATCAAATCTGCACTGTAACAATCGCTATCACCGCTGAATAGTTCACACTCTTCCACTTTTGCCCAAAAACCCCGGTCGCAGCATGATACCAAAAATTAAGCCAATAAAAACAAATGAGACTGTTTCAAGTATTGTTGCAGGTTTCACATATTTATTTACTTACTAGATGATGCCCGCGACTTCGGCTGCGTGGATTGATGTTTTTTGATTCCCGCGGGAACTCTTCAATTTTCCGGGATAAAAAGCCTATGTCCTTCCCCGGAATACAATCTAGCCCCGTACCAAATTTCATGAAAATTGGTTGAACAGATACATTTTTTTGATACCCGCGGGAACTCTTCAATTTTCCGGGATAAAAAGTAGCCTATGTCCTTCCCAAACCCTGTTCATCAAAATCCGTTGAGTACCTACTTGGGCCGTGAAAGCGTAGCAGACAGACAGACAGACAGACAGACACACTTTCGCATTTATAATATTAAAAATTGGATTCATTATTCCGCCTGTTATACCTATTTGAAAAGAAAAAATGAATGATGAAAATGAAGAATGAATGATTTTCTCTAACGACCTTATATTGCATTAGTCATCGGTAACTAATCTCGTGGACAAAAAATCCAGACCTAGGTCACAAAATAAAGGTAAGCGACCCCAATGCGGGTATTGTACTTACCGGTATTTGAACAAGTCGTTTGTATGTTCTTGGTGTATGAGCTATTATTTTATGCAAACAAGCAACAATAAGCAAATAGCAATGAGTATAATAGAATTGATATGGCGCTGGGCCAGCACGTTATCCTACAATTACATGATTCACTGTTTCTCTGCCGGGGTTAAATCACAACTTGATGCTTGGCGACATTTAAATGAAGCTCGCTAAGTGTAAGAGGTTTTATCAGGACGAGGTTCCGTAGATTATAATAATATTTTTATATTATTTAGTGAAGAGGTTTCTAAAACCGGAGTGAACGGTTCAAATCCTAATTTTGTCGCTAGCTTAGCTAAGCGTAAAGCTCAAGAATTAAGCTTAGTTTGGGTCAGAGAAAAGGTGGCCACTTAATATTTAAGGACGCGTTATATTATGATTTATGACTCAAGTTCTCAACATAATATTCAAACATTCTTCAAGAAAACTAATTACTCAAGCGTTATGGGTCACGGACTTAAAAATCATTGCTTCGGCAGAAGGAATACAAAAAAAATATAAAACAAAAACCATTAAAATACAGAATATTAGAGATATTGTTATTAATAGCTACGAAGACAGTACATAGCGTCCAACGTAGCGTTTGATTTTTTATATGATGCTTAGAAGGAATCCTTTTACATAAATATTATTTCACCCGGGTCACAGGCTCACAGTTGAAAATCAGCGCCTAGCTTTGTATGCTGGTTTGCCTTTGGACATAGTATGATACACGTCATAACGCTGTGTTGTATATGTCACCGTAAGATTGCAAAAACCGTTAGATTGTAATCTAACTAGCGATATTATAAACTGTCGACAGATTACAATTTAACGGATTATTTTTCGGTAGATTGTAAATCTGTTAGGTATATTAACCCGATAAAAACTAAGTGCCCGGCCGATTATTGTGTATAATTATTATATGCGTCGAAACCTAACCTAACCAACAAGAATGAGACAAGAAAACGTAAATACAATGAAATTTCAAAAATTGTCACTCAGAACATTGAACGGTTCACAATCTGTCGACAGTTACAATATCGCTAGTTAGATTACAATCTAACGGTTTTTGCAATCTTACGGTGACATATACATCCATACTGGTGGTGTCACAAACGAAAATGTACTAATAATTGAATAATAATGTATCTATATTTTGTCTGTGGTAGGCGAATAAAATGATTTTCTTTCTATTTTTTTTGCCACGGAACTCTAATAAGAGTAAAACACTGGAGATGTCGCAGTTAAATGTAATATTTCTTGGGCAATAAAAGAAAACACTTCAGCCTATTTAAGTCTCGCTGCAGGGCAAAGGCCTCCACTTTAATAACTTCATATATATCTGAAATTACTTTGTATAAACATTGTAAGTTTATGTTTAGATATTATACAAGATTTCTAGAGTAAAATAAAATTTAATTGGGAGTTATTGATAGTCAAATCAACATACTATACAGCTCAAATAACTGGTCTGGGTAGGATTTCTTGGGTCTTCTTATCATAGATCCCACCTCAAAAAGTACCGAGCAAAGCCAAAGCAAGCCAAAGGTTTATTGCATAGGTACCTACTTGCCTATAGTTTAAATACCTAGTCTTATAATGTACTAGCGAATGCCCGCGAATTTTCCGGGATAAAAAGTAGCCTATGTGCTATTCCAGACTATAATCTATCTCTGTGCCACATTTCAGCCAGATACGTTCAGCCGTTGGGGCGTGATTGAGTAACAAATATACATACATCCATACATCCATATATCCATACATCCATCCAAACTTTCGCATTTATAATATTAATAGTATAGTAAGATAACCTGCATCAATCATTATTAAAGTTTCAATAGCTGTGACGTGCTGAATCTATGTCACACTGGTCACTGGTCACTGGTGCAACAACTTGGTGAGGCAAAGTGAGTAGGTTTATAGTACCTGAATTTATAGTAGGAACACTTCGATAAGGAATTTCACCCAATGCAGAAGTGATTGCGATCATTACACGGTAGCAATCATTTTTACGTAATAAGGCCCCTGGAGAGGCTTTTTACCCCGGAAAATCATGTCATTACCACGGCATTTTCGTAAAATCTAAATGGCATCATCCAGTGATATAGTCTTACATGCATGTTTTACGTTTTTTTATGTACTTAATAAACTAAATACAAATTAATGGTTTAACGAAGTGCGTTATTTGGCTAGGCTCCGGAATCCGGATATTGGAAATTTGGGGTTGCTCAGGAAATTTGTCGATCGACCTACCCTACCCTACCACTTCACCTGATTGTGCGGAATCATCAAAAGCTTAATAGATGTTCATTTATAGAATGAAAAATCTACTGAAGCTTCGCGATCTATTTTTTTAGTTTAATTTTACCACCAAAAAGTCCATGACAAAGTGAATTGCACCCGTCGGTATTTATTTTATTTTATTTATTTAGCAACCAAAACCCATTACAATAAAAACTGATCTAACCATAAGTTTTAACTAATAACATTTTAATTTTATTTTTATCCTACAGAGTGGCACTACATAAATAAGGTTCTTTAAGCATGCAAAGTAAAACCACAAAATAACAAAGAAATAATAATACCTAGTATAAGTAAAGCGAACATTACTATTTTATACAGTAAACTTAAAATTTAACTGGTTTATGCAATTATTTATTTATACTATATATGTATAGCTTTTATGTATAAAGACAATGTAGAGATAAATATATCCCACCAAAAACATTTCATGTAAAATTGGTTGCCAAAGACTCACAAGTGCATAATGCTTTCACTGTTAAAAAGTTATGAGATCTCTAATTAGAGCCAAGCCCGAAGGTGAGCTCCTCTTTGTGCTGCGCATCATAACCCACGGAGTCTGTCTCAAGTTCAAAGTACATAGTTCTAAATGCTCTTTACTGTGTACCAAACTAATAATATTAAATAACATGTAAGTCTATATATAAAACTTGTCCCTAGAACCTCTACATCTTGGTAAAAAGGTATGGCTTGGCCGTTTAATATTCGTCGAACATTTCCTGACATAACATTTAAGTCATTAAGGAATAGTTAGGGCGACATATACGAAACGGCCAAGCCGTACCTTTTTACCAAGATGTAGAGGTTCTAGGGACAAGTTTTATATATAGACTTACATGTTATTTAATATTATTAGTTTGGTACACAGTAAAGAGCATTTAGAACTATGTACTTTGAACTTGAGACAGACTCCGTGGGTTATGATGCGCAGCACAAGAGGAGCTCACCTTCGGGCTTGGCTCTAATTAGAGATCTCATAACTTTTTAACAGTGAAAGCATTATGCACTTGTGAGTCTTTGGCAACCAATTTTACATGAAATGTTTTTGGTGGGATTTCATTTATTTTTGGCAGGCGCCCTAGATTTTTTGATTTTTTTTAGCTGAATGCTAGATGATTGATACTTGGTAAGTTTAATAAATCTGTCATCGACATGTTATCCTGAAAATTACAGCTTTCTACCATGTTCCGTACCGAAGTTATGACTGTTCTAAAATACAAGGAAATGCTGTCAGATTTGCACCCCCTATACGAGGGGTTGGAGATGAAAAGATTCAGATTTCTTAATTTTCCTGTTGTTTATATGCAAATTCTAGCCTACATACCAAATTTCAGTCTTCTAGCACTTCAGGAAGTACCTTTTTTCAGTTGATGATCATCAGTGAGTGAGTACGAAATCGACGTATTTTAGGTAATCAATAAACTGAAACTATAAATGCTAAAAAATTGAAACTTGGTATATTCGGTAAGTCCCCCAACAACATCTTATCCTGAAAATTTCAGCTTTCTAGCGTCATTCGGACCGAAGCTATGACGGTTCGAAAATTCGACGAAACGCTTCGAGAAAAGGTAGGTAGTGCCCCGTTTCCTTTGGCTCGTCTTTGCCGGGGACACTCCCGTGTCCCCAGATCATAAATACATTAGATTAAAAGTCTGACAAATAGTAGAAGAGCATTTGTAATCCAAACTGGCCTTAACAGGTGGTCAATTTTGACGTTAACCATACTCATCGGCGGTAGAGTCATGACATTTCATAAGTGGCACAGGTTGCCCTACGAGAAATAAATAATTTCATTTCATATTCATCGATGGTGCAATTAACCCTGACTTGTAATTCCAACCCAACTTTAATTTTTATCAATGGTTTATCAACTTTAACTAATATAACTTTAACTGCCAGTAGTGCAACTGGGCCAACGACGTCAAGAAACGCCGTTTAACACAGTCGAACTTTAACCCTGACGAACGATAAGCGTCATTGCAACACAAAAGCAGTAACATCCTAATTTTACGCTTAAACGTCACAATTAGAGTTGTAATTAGCGTGCGGCTATTAGCTAGTCAGGTTCATGTGGTCACACCAAAATCCGCGTTGAGTTCACAGCAAAATAGCAGTTATAAAGTTTACTTTAAGGTATATTATGCATTAAAATTATTTGTGTTGAGGTGAGACTGTATCAGATGGTGAACCGATTGAAAGAGATGTGTTATTTATGCACGTGAAAAAAAATACTAATTCAGGTCAATTAATACATTTCACAACAATGAATGAGTGCAGCGTGTTTTCCTTTAAAATTAAACAGCACTTAATAATATCGCCTGACGTATTTAGACACCTGGACCTAACAATATTGCCCACTAGCTAATGCCTGCGACTTCTTCCGCGTGGATTGAGGTTTTTCGGTTACCGCGGGAACTCTTCAATTTTCCGGGATAAAAAGTAGCCAATGTGTTATTCCAGACATTGATCTATCTCTGCACCAAATTTCATCTAGATCCGTTCAGCCATTCTGGCGTGATTGTGTAACAAACATCCATCCATAAATCCATCCATCCATTCATCCAAACTTTCGCATTTATAATATTAGTATAGAAGTATAGATATCCGAGGGTCTGGATAGGGGATATTTGGTTGTAATTTTGACTTTTCTAGATGTGCTACGCCAAAAGACTCATTTCGTCGCTTCTTCAGACTAATCACTGTAAATAATTTCAAGACTTGAATCCAAAAAGTTCCAGCTTTTTTCAGACTGGCTTCATATTCTAGTGCTCTGCTACTATGGGTTTTTTGCCTTTCAAAAGTTCATGACACTCGTGTGACAGAATCCAAAATAGATCGCCTGCGTTCGACTCCAGTCCACGTTACTTATTGACTCAATTGTTTCCTTCCGTTTGAGTCTTTTTTCTTTCACATCGTTGCCATTGTGTTGTGAAGCATAACTCAATATTTTACGTAGTTGCAGTGAGGTAAAGGACCCAAGGCACGTTTTATTTACAGAAGTGGCGAATGGTGGTGCAGGTACGTCTCTGTCAGTGTCATCACCATCATCATAATTACAACCCATTGTCAGCTCACGACTGAGCACGAGTCTCCTCTCGGAATGAGAAGGGCTTGGCCATAGACCGGCCAAGTGTGGATTGGCAGACTTCACACACCTTCGAGAACATTATGAAGAACAAGCATGGGCATGCAGGTTTCCTCAATGTTTCCTTCACTATTTAAAGCAAGTGATGTTTAAATTCGTAAAAGGCTTTTGTTTAATTACTTCGAAAAGTTGGACGAAAAGTGCGTGCCCGGGGATCGAACCCGCGAGACCCTGTACAGGAGGTCGGGTGTTTTAATTTAACCACTAGGCTATAACCGATTCTACGAATCATCACGGCACCACTGGACAAAATTTAATACAGGGGCATATCATAAGTATGGGCTTCTTTTTATTCAGAAAAATAGGGTACCTACAAGTTCCCACAGCAATTGAAAACAAACTGAAATCCAAGCCATTGAAATCGCAGGAATTGACCTGGGTAGGTTTTTAATGATTTCTATAACAATTATTATAGTCAAGGGCTAACTAGTATGTAGGTACTTACTATGCGATTATTATCTATAATTAAGTAATAATCACAAATGGTAAAAAACACTAGTTAGTTTCGATACCAAAGATGGAAGCGAAATATCTACAGTCTACACTGTACAATGTGTAATAGGTATTTTCTCTTGCTGTATTTTTAACCGACTTCCAAAAAAGGAGGAGGTTCTCAATTCGGCGCGTATCTTTTTTATTAGGTAGGTACATACCTAGTTAGTTTGGTTTTTACCCAACATCTGGATTGTACAGGAACCTTAAAATGCTTAGCGACAAACGTATTTGCTCGTAGAGTTGCACTTGCAACTAGCCATGGTTGTAACCTCCCCTCAGACGAGCAATAGAGAAATCACAAACTCCCTAATTTACCCGGCTGGAATCGAACCTAATGAGACCGCGGGCCTAACCTCTGCGTCAGTGAGGTTGTCAATAAGATGAGGAAAATATACATAACAAGTATAGACGTAGGTATCTTATGGTTTTTAGCAAGAAATACAAATAAGAGTCATCCACATGAGTCACGCCATGGTGTAAGGTCAGCAGCCATATTCTATAACTCGATGGCTATCAAAAAATGAAAGCCAATTTATACCTAACCATTGAAGGTTTGTTATTTTAATTTTATTTTTAAAAACCTTCAATGGATACAGAATATACATATTATGTCAGTGGCTTTTATTTATTGATAGCCGCTGATTTAGAGAAAAGGGGGCCGTTACCTATGACGAAAATGATCAAACTTTCATAGTAGGTACCTACCTACTAGGTAGGTATTTCCTTATGAATAAATTATGTGTAAAACTTGCATGGGTTTATCCCAATAGACTAAATAATGAACCTACGATTTTTCAGATTCATTCCAGCCTTTCAGGCTATGAGAAGAAAGGGTTAAACTACCTCAATAACTTTGTTATCTGAGCCAAGCGACCGGTAAACCTCCAGAATTTTCCACATATTTAAAAAAAAGTAAGTACTTACCACAACATTTTTTACTAGTACCTACTGGACTTATGTGGAAAATTCTGCTCCGAATTTCGAAAAAACTTAGGTATGATATTTGCACATTTCATATTTAAATCAGAATACATGATAATTGATAATGTTAATAAGTAAAAGGAAGGTACCTTCAAAATTTTAAATTACTTACTTCTTTTGGATCATTGCACCAATGACCGCCACATCGGATGCAATCGTTGCAGTTTTTCAAATTCTGAAATTCGCCACAATCGCGGTAAATCGCGATAACTTGTTGAATCGAAATCAAAATAACCACCGTCAACCACACTGAAGCCATTTTTAATTGTTAAAATTTATGCCAAAATCATTGAATTTTTAATACACCACAAGTTACACAAGGCACCGTACTTTCGATTCGAAAATAGAAAAATCGAACGCGTACGAAAATTCAAATACCGAATACGCGGTCATACAGAGTCGCGTTCGGGAACAGACTACGCTTAACGCTACGCTGAAAGTATGACGGACGACGGTATGACCTCTCTCGCTCACTTGATCAGACGTTGAGACTTGAGATGAATCATCGCTTCAAGGAAATTCGCGGAAATGAACATCTTTTTCATTATCATTCTAGGTAGGCATAAGAAAATAAGAAAGTACGTTTTGAAAAATGCGTACTTATATAAGTTAATTTCATCTGTGGTACAGTGAGTGTGGTAAGTACAGTAACTATTCTGATACATAAAATATTTTTTGTATTAATTTATACATCGAGTTCATTGCGTCGAAATAGATAGCCAAGGCCCAAGACAATAGAGAATAGAAATGTACAACATCGTTTGATCTGTCTCTAGCACTACTCTCTAGGTACTCTCTATTTTTCTAAAATAAAAAGTTTGCCCAAAATAATGGCGAAAACACACCAAAAAGTCCGCGCGAGACGTCCGCGTCGTTCACTTTTATTTGGTGCGCCGCACACACTAGGTGACAGGACAAAACGTCGTTCCCCGGGCGGTCATTTGTTACTATCCGGTTCTTATTGTGTTCTCGCCCTAAAAAATCCTTGTATACTATGGAATAACCTAAATAAAATAATCAAAATATTCGCTACAGCAGTGGACTGTGGAACTAGGATGGAGCGGACTTTTCATCCTGTCCAATCCTAAGTATGTTTCCACCCTAAGGGTTCATACGGCCACACACTAAGTAGGTGACAGGAAATAAACGTCGTTCCCCTCTGACGCGGACGTTTCGGGCGGACTATTCGTTGCTGTCCGAGCCCAAGTACCTAGTCTAGGCAATAAAGCTAGTCCACCCCAACAGTAATTCCTCAGGCGACGAAACTTTACAGCATGATAAAGTATCATGAGTTAAACGTATATTATAAATATAAAATATATAAAATCATAAAGGAAGTAAGGGTTTCCATGCTATACCTAATTGTTAAAGCAGGTAGGTATATTATCGCGTAAACGCAGTTTATGTTTGATAATAAAATCGGTTAAATATCAATGTTCTGCATAATTATTGCGTTTGATATTTCGGTTTTGAGAGTAAATATACTACCTAGGTACTATTATTTTAGAAATAAATCGATGAAATATTCAGTTATAAATATTAAGTTTTAGGTATAAATACCTAACTTCCGGATGGATTGTTTGTTGGATATTTTTGTTTAAGTACCTATTGGTTCATACCATATTTTAATGTATATGTCACCGTAAGATTGTAAAAACCGTTAGATTATAATCTAACTCGCGAAATTGTAAACTGTCGAATGATTACAATATAACGGATTATTTTTCGGTAGATTGTAATCTGTTAGGTTTAATAAACCCAATAGAACCTAAGTGCCCGGCCATGTCGAACCCTAACCTAACCTACAAGAAAGAGACAAGAAAACGTAAATACAATGAATATTTCAAAAATTGACACTTAAAACATTGAACGGTTCACAATCTTTCGACTGTTTACAATCTATCGAAAAAAAAGCGTTAGATTACAATCTTACGGTTTTTAAAATCTTACGGTGACATATATAACGGGTACATACCACGATTAATTTTTTGTTTTTATTTGTCGATATTTCAACCCAATTGCACGGGTCGTGGTCACGACGGGACTGCGGTGCTGCGAGAGATGAAGTTCGAGCTGTCAAGGGCAGTAGCGAACTACCCTCTTTCTTGTTCTTTTCGCTGGAACTTTACGAGTTGTCCGGCAAAATACACTCACAACATCACTATTAATTTTCGATGCCGTACGATGCTGTCCTGGTTTGCATAATTCTACCACTGGATTCCACATACTTGCTAGTTTAAAACCCTCCTCACGATTGAAATTCTGGTGTTTGCGAATTTCAATCGCTTCGCGCACTAGTCTCGGCACATAGTGGCGGTCTGTGGAGAGAACTCGAGGACTGTGGAGTTCAATCCAATGTTTTGTTCCTGGCTGTAGGATATGCTCCGCGATCGCAGACTTTTGAGGATCGTTGTTTCGCATCGCTTCTGTGTTCTGATAACCGAGTTGCTATGGGTCTCTTCGTTTGACCAATATAAGAGCTCCCACAGCTGCAGTCGATCTTATACACACCCGGACACTGGTATGGCAGACGATCCTTCGGTGATCGGATCAAATGGGCAATCTCTTGTAAGGGAGTAAACACGTTCTTGATGTCATATTGTTATTTCAACAATGTACCTATTTTATCAGTTACTCCTTTTACAAAGGGTAGGTAGGCCATCTGTCTTTCCGCAACCAAAGGACGTGCCTTCGGGCTTTGAGGTCCGTTTTTACTAGATGGTAATTTGTGACCATTCTGTCGTAACACCTTGCGTACATGTTCTAGCTCACCCTGAATGTGAAGGTCATCACACAGGTCATGAGCACGGTTGACAAGAGTGGTGGCAACCGACGCTAGGTGGCGTGGGTGGTGATGCGACAGGCCGTGCAGATACCTGTCCGTGTGTGTCTGCTTACGGTAAACTGAGTGACCAAAACTACCATCCGGTCGTACATGGATAAGTACATCCAAGAATGGCAAGGTTCGCTCTTCTCCATCTCATATGTGAAGGACATTTTATGGTTCATACCATACTACAACCCTGCCAAGTTTCAACGACTGAGGATTTAATGCAGGGATCTCCATACAACAAACCGCCCCTTTGCCTAGACTTAAGTGTGTTTTCGCCCTAAGGGTTCCTTGCATGACTTCAAAACACTAAAAAGAGAGTCAAATATCCTACAGCAGTGATGTTGAGGAGTTACACGTCTCCATCGTGCGTTAGGGCTTATTTCAGCCGCTAACATGTTACTTTGTTTGGGAATCTGTACATATGATGTACGCACCCTAACGTTGTATCTTCACGGGCCTTCGTAAAAGCTCACCGCTTTGCATTGAACGACAAGCGTTCTTACCCAACGGCCTTTCAGCGCGTCAGGTCAATGGTGGAGTCTGTCAGAGCAGTTAAACCCCATCCTGCCTTCCTGTGTAGAAACGGACTCTCATATCAAGACGTAATTTTCTTGTATTTATGCTAAAAAACAAAAAAAAATCTATAGTGCGAGTTAGGATTTCCCGATTAAAGTGATTTAAAAAATTCAAGTGACTTTGTTTTTTATGAATTGCGATTAAAATATTAATTTCAAAGTGCACTATTACAAAATTCATGTTTTTTTGAATAATATGTATTTTAATCTATTTTTATATTAACAAACAACACAAGTAAACAGTGAAATACGTACAGCGCCATCTATTATGAGAATAATAACTAAATATATAATTTAATTAATTATCTACGAACATAATTATTATTTTAATAGGTTTCTCAAAACACTCGTTAAAACAAAGTTTCTGAGTTCTTGCCGGTTCTTCTCAGTAGAAGCTGCTGCTTTCCTAACCGGTAGTAGTCACGTAGTCATAAGTGGCATAAGTTGTCCTACCAAATGTTGTTCAAACCAAATGAGAGAATTTTACTAATACCACAGAATAATAACTAGTACTAGGTACTAATACTTCACCTCCAGCTGGTTCCATCATCGAGTCAGCTCAGCGTAACCAAATTATTGAATAGTCTTCCGTTATAGGTACATTTACTAAGTTTCAAATCGAAACGAGTATATTATGTACGACATTTTAGGTTCCAATTTTTCACACTTCCAATATTTGTTTCATTCATATAGTTCGTTCAGGAAAAAATCCAATAAAAGCGTGTTAAAATTAATTGCCAGGTAGGTTTCTACTTTCTTCGCAGCCTTACATACAATCACAATAATATAATCATTAGTCGACGCCTATAGTTTTATTGTAGCAAAGCTACTTTCATACATTTTAGTCATTTTACATTCTAAGATAACGCTCAAGAAGTACATATAGAAACTAACTAGAGGACGCCCGCAACTTCGTTCGCGTGGCTTAAGTGTTTTAATTCCCACAGGCACGCCTTAATTTTCCGGGCTAAAAAGAGTCTCCAAGTCCCCTCTTTTCTGTCACTATCCAAGTACCCAACTATACCCATGCAAAAAAATCACGTCGATGCGTTGCTCTGTTGCGGCGTCATTGAAGGACGAACTCTCTATTTGAGAGCATACGTCCTTGGGGATAGAAATTTCAAAAACTGTAAAATCCGTATTTCATCATTATCGGAAGCCCAAATACCAAGTTTCATGGCTATAGCAGCTTGAAAAACGACGGACTTTAATACAAACTTTCAACCCCTATTTAACCCCATTGAGGGTAGAATTTTTAAAAATGTGACACACATCCTTCTGTATTTAAATTGAAAAATTTCTTGTTAAATAAAAGACTACCCTATTTCTATACCCTACCCTACCCTATTATTTATACCCTTTGGGGGTAGAATTTTTAAAAATGGCGAAACCCGTATTTCTTTATATTAAACCAGAAGCCCAAATGCCAACTTTCAAGGCTATAACTTGAGAAATGAAGGACTTTCATAAAAACTTTCAAGCCCTATTTACCCCATTGGGGGTAGAATTTTGAAAAACTGTGACAAACATATTTCTTTATTTTTTACCGAAAGCCAATCAATCAATCAATCAATCGTATTGCTTGAAACATTGTACAATAATATAATGACAGTTCAAAAGTAGTCCACACATGTTTCGTCAATGCTGACGTGCAAATTTGGCAATTTAGGTAAGTACCTACTTAATTAATAAGTACTACAATATTTAAATCATCAATAATAATCAATCATAATAATTAATAAAATCCACCACAACCTTCAATACTTAATTAATAGCTTAAATAAATAAATAAATGTCAAAATTATTAAAAATGGTTACGCCTTATTAATTTTCTCAGTGTTGATTTAAATTTTTGTAATGGCATCGACTGTATGTCTGTAGTGCGTTGAAAATTTTTATACCCATTGCATAGCAGCTTTTCATTTCATTTCATTTATTTATTTGCTCAAATTGAAGATAGGAGATAGGTGTTACATAATATTTTCACAGGAGCATACAATCTGCCATGAAATGGCATGCAAAATTCAGACAATACTACTTTACTATTATTCTTAACATTTAACATTTATATACCTAATTATATCTATTCCACCTGAGCATCTTTCTTATTTATTATTCTCTAATTTTTATTTTCTTCATAACTAACTAAGTACAAAGTATCTGATAAATAATCTTTAATAGAGTAGTATCGCTTTTTTACCAGTAATTCTTTTATTTTATTATTTTTTGAACGATCTTATATTCAGTTTAGGTACGATCGGCCAATGATGCCGGAAGTTTATTATAAATCAGGGGTGCCATATTGAAAATGCTTTTACCAAAAAATGCAGTTGAGTGTTGCATGAAACATATTTTGTCCTTCCGACGCTCACTATCCGAAAATTAAAAAAGTTGATAGTTAGTTTTAACAAATATTAGAACTTCATAAACTTCTTCTTTTTAAATAAGTGGCCGTTGTTGCGCCTTTAGGTAAAACCAATCTTTCCGGATTTCTTGTATTTCTAGCAAATTTATCTTTTGCCTTTTGAAAAAGGTGCATATTAGATTTAAAACGACAATATATACACGTTTTATCTTTTTTCTTATGTAAAGGCGTGACACTGACAGTGGTAAACTTAATACAGTTGTAAATATACCACTTTCAAAAGATTTGTTTTAAATGTGTTAGTATTGGTGATATTTCATTAATTACTGCTTTTATTATTTTTGTTGAGACGCTATCAAAACTCTCAGCATTATGGTTTTATGATAGTTTTAATTTCATTAACAGTGTAAGGTTTCAAATGAATACTATTTGAAATAGATTTCTTGTTTGTATTTTTAATATTACCTTGTGGTTTATTCGTTAGCTCAATAAAGTAGCCAAAATACCAAGTTTCAATGATATAACTTGAAAAATATCTTGAGAAATGAAGGCCTTTCATACCAACTTTCATCCCCTATTTCACCCCTTTGAGGGTTGAATTTTCGAAAACTGTGAAACACATATTTCTTAATTCTTTACCGGTAGCTCATATCACAAGTTTCATGGATATAACTTGAGAAATGACGGACTTTCACACAAACTTTCAACCCCTGTTTCACCCCCTTAGGGGTGGCAATCCTTCCATAATGAGCGCCTACGTCACAAAAGGAATCTACTGTCAAAATTTCAAGTCTCTAAGCCCAGTGGTTTAGGCTGTGCGTTGATATATAATTATATACCTAAGTCAGTCAGTCACTCATTCAGTCAGGACTTTGAATTTTATATATATACTAGATGATGCCCGCGACTTCATCCGCGTGGATTAAGGTTTTTTGATTCCCGCGGGAACTCTTAAAATTTCCGGGATAAAAAGTAGCCTATGTCCTTCCCCGGGATACAACCTATCCCTGTATTTCATCAGAATCGGTTGAACAGATGGGTCGTGAAAGCGTAGCAGTCAGACAGACACACTTTCGCATTTATAATATTAGTATGGATGATAATTATGACAGGCTAGCTGATGCTCGCGACTCCTTCCGCGTAGGTACTCCAGTTTTCCGGGATAAAAAGGAGCCTATAGTATTGTGTAATTCTAGACTGTAATTAATCTCTGTGCCAAACTTCATCCAGATCCGTTCAGCCGTTCTGGCGTGAGTAACAAACATCCATCCATGCAAACATCCATCTAAATTTTCGCATTTATATAATACTAGTATGGCGCGTGGATGCGCGTCCACTGTCTACTTACTTGCTCTCCTTCTATCCTAGTGTTTACGGCCTACGTGTTCTGAAGTAAACAACACACTGCTATGCTAGCGGGCACAGTAGAAGCGCCAGCGTGCCAGCAGACAGACGTAAAAAAAATTATCATAAGAAAACATAAAACAGAGACCCCCTAAGAATCCAAAGGGCCTTTAAATGTAAAAAAAACTTTCCTGACATGCATACAGTGTAAGAGACCGTTGAAGTAAAAACACAAAGAAACCTTCCTTAGTTGATTAATATCAATAAGTATCATACCGCTGATGATCAGGTACCTTTGGGTGCCATTGAACTTCGCCATCTTGGCTTTCCTAACGGCAAACCGACAATTCTTCCATACAGAAAAATCTTGTAAAAATACCATATCAAAGTCATGCATATTTCCTACTTCCACTCTTCCATCTAGTATACTTTCTGAAATAGACACGGTCTATGAAATTTTGGCCGTGCTCCTCACCCATCTTTCAAACCCTCGATCATCATCGCTCTCCATAAGTAGGTATAATTTTTTCTCAGAAAAATTATGGAGAGTTCTTCTTTAAAAACAAATTTTGAAAAGGAACCGCATCAAAGTCCTGCATAATTCCACACTTGTGCCTCTTCAATATCCGCCATACATTTTCTATGGAAAAATAAATTCCGCCATCTTGAATTTTTTTCTCTTTTTTTTTTTAAACCACTCTTCCATCTTTTATACTCTCCGAGATAGACACCGAAGAAATTTGTATGGCGGCCATCTTAAATCCGCCATTTTGAATTTTTTTTTCAGCTCACTGTCAATTGGATGAAGTTTCGAGTGACATTTGGTCGAGTACCCCCCACCTATTTTCAATACCCTGGCTGTGCTCTTCATCCGTCTTCGAAATCCTCAATCATCAGCTCTCTCCGTATTTTTCCTCTGAATGAATTTTTGTCTTCTACACGAAACGATAAGTAAAAAAAAAATTTTCATACAAAATTTTACAGAAAAGGTGATCAATGAGTGAGTCAATCAGCACGAGCAGCTGTATATATATATTAACTAGCGGAAGCCCGCGACTTCGTTCGCGTGGCTTAAGTTTTTTTTAATTCCCACAGGCACTCCTCAATTTTCCGGGATAAATATGTCACTTTTCAGGTCCTTATCTATACCCATGCAAAAAATCACGTCGAACTGTTGCTCTGTTGCGGCGTGATGGAAGGACAAACTCTCTATTTAACTCCTTGAGGATAAAATTTTCAAAAACTGTGAAACACGTATTTCTTTCTTTTAAACCAGAAGCCCAAATACCAACTTTTATGGCTATAACTTGAGAAATGAAGGACTTTCATACAAACTTTCAACTCCTATTTCGACGGCCCCTACGTAAATCATCGAAAGTCGAAATTGTCAATTTTTTTTAATTCGTTTAATTGACTTATATTAAGCTATATTTTGACCCCCTAAAAGGAAATAACCAAATTATAGATATTAGCTGAGATTTGAGTCGTAAAACATCGAAAGTGGCACTAACACTCCGGGCTATATCATCGAAAGCCCTTGATTCGGTAAATTACGCCGGAGTGGTCTACGTGCGAGCGAGACGAGACTGCCATTTTCGAGAATTTACGTAGTAATTCAGTTTAATTTTATATCGAAACTGGTAGTTTCATTTTTATACTTCGGAGATTAAGCTCGACAGTAAAACGAAACAAATCGAAACTACCAGTTTCATTTTTGTACTGCGGAGTTAAATCTCCTTAATAAATCGAAACCACCAGTTTCATTATTTTACTGCGGAGTTAAATCTCCTCAATAAAACGAAACTACCAGTTTCAATGATTTAAGCGGGTATATTTTTTATTTCTTACGTAGTTTCGATATACTTTTTATTAATATTTTTCTTATTTTTGACAAAAAAATGTTTTTAACTTATCTGTTAATTTGATATTAATAGTTTTGTATTTAGGTAAATGAAAACTGATACCTCGAACCACAATATCGCAAGTTCCTACCCATTTCCATCAACATCGGTATTGACTGAGAATCAATAACAACTTACGCCTGTCAGTTGTCTTACAATTGCCAGTGTAAGCTTTCTCATAACTGTTTCGGAGTGTGATTCACCTAGCACAAGCGTTACATCAAAGAAAAAGAGAAAGACTACGTCAGAAGAAAATCCCGGAAAGAAAAGCTTATTGATGCCTATGTATAACTGGTTCTCGATGATCCCGTGATAAGGAACAAACGAATTTTCACATCTTTGCTACCCTACGCTCCCTTCCTATATTTACAAAAATCCTTACGGCCATCAGTAATCACGTATCCCAGATACTTAAATTGCTTAACACGCTTAAGGAGTGCTCCATCTAACAAGATGTTATGCTCTACCTGGCCCTCTTTCTCCGGTATTACCTAAAGGCTAATTTTTAGAGGCTTTAGTACATTTAAATAAAAATTTAAAATTTTTGATGACTATTTATTTAACAAATTAAATGTGTACAGAACTTCTAGATTTTCTTCTGTCTGACCTCTTCCTAAACCCTGGATTAAAGAAGGTTGAAGTCGCGGGGGCATAAATAGGGTTGTCACAGGGAGCGTCGAATACTCCAGCCTCCTGTACAAAGCGTTCATACTCGCGTTTGTCGCGTATGGAGGTGATACACTTCCAAGTGATCAGGGCTATCACACCGGATACTATCAGGATTGCTAGGCATATTCCTCCGTACACTGTGAACAAATGGTACTACCTTATTAGGGCACATATTATACACGAGCGGCAAGAGGCAACTGCAGCAGTCGCCACCTGCAGTTGCCTCTGCCGGTGCTAACGTGCCGCTCGTGTATAATAATATGAACCCTTAGGTCAAAGCCCTTGAACATAGCACGTCAGAAAATATTTTTCTAATAAGCTCTCCCTTGACTGCGATCTCACCTGGTAAGTGATGATGCAGTGTAAGATGTTAACCGGGTAGTAATGAAACTATTACCACTATTACCTGTTCTGTGCCCTTTTCTACGCAGCATCGCTTAACGGACCGCTAAATCGCTTGGCAGTAGGTAATTCTTTGCCGGTAGGGTGATAACTAGTCATGGCCGAAGCCCACCACCAGATCAAACCGCAGACCATTAAGAATTTACATCTAATAATATTATTTTGTTTCTTTTCTTCTAAATTGCCCCTACCAAGAATCGATCCTGAGGCCTTATACTCCCATTTTAAATCCACAGCGCACACCGCCTGCGCCAGAGATGTCTTACTCTCTATCATTAACTTACTTTGTAGTTTATACTTACTGTAATAATTTTCGGCGCAAGAAATATATGTTTGAACTTTAACTTCAATACCATAAGAGCTATCTGCACTGTATCGGTATAGGAAGGCGGTGTAGCAGCCAAATCCAGTTTTCAGATTTGGACAGTGCTGCCAACAATTTTGCGAACAGTTGGCCGTATTATTTGTGGAATCAATGCCAGAATATTGGTCCATCAAATTTTGAACACCGGTCATATTGATCTCATGTTGATCTTCGTATTCCTCTTTGTTCAAATAGCGCAAGACGAATGGCTCAAGTAGTTGGCATTGATGGCTGTGGCATGCGTTTTCTGTGCAATCCAGTCTGCACAGAACTCCTTTGTGACGCGCGTCCCAGTCAGATGGTTCCTGGCACTGGCAGACGCCACACACGCATTTACCTCGATTGTTGCATTCCTAAAAAAAAAGAAATTAAAAAATGGTTACCGCAAATGAATTTATACGTAGTCTGGAACAGCTTATTTACACCCAACACTAGTTGTAGTTGTCGGCGTTGTCCACTGATAGACGTGCACGGCTACACACAGGTCTCTTGGAAGGATTTCCACACGCCGAATAGACAAGATAAGAGAAAAGGAATAAAGCTTTTATGGACATACTACCAGACAGAAACCAAATATTATAATTCCCAAGACTAGTGTTGGAAGGAAGGATTACAGGCCAAAGAACTCCAAACTACCAAAGACACAATAATGGTTGGACGATGTAACGGAATAGACAGGACTAATTTACCTACAATTTAAAGGAGCAACTTTAGACAGAGAAGCTTTTGGCGCGGTTATGGTCAAGCCTTATTTCCAAGAAGGCGTACGATGTTGATTATGACTCCTTGCAACTCCTTTATACTTATCCCAGGCACCCAGCTCCGATTAGCATGTGGCGTATCAACATACCAAATTTTTTATAAGTCAAGGCAAAGTTTGACGACCTCGTTGCAGACTGCAGTGTTGAGCGCTGTTGTCTTAACGTGCGGAGGTCCTGGGTTTGATCCCCGGCAGGGTTAATTTGGGAATTTATAATTTCTGAATTTTCCCTGGTCTGGCCTGGTGGAAGGCTTCGGCCGTGGCTAGTTACCACCCTACCGGCAAAGACGTGCTGCCAAGCGATTTAGCGTTCCGGTACGATGCCGTGTAGAAATCGAATAGGGGTATGGGTTTAATATAACTGCCATGCCAACAGGTTAGCCCGCTACCATCTTAGACTGAATCATCACTTATCATCAGAATCGAAGGCATGGGCTAACTTGCAGCGGATAAAAAAAGTAAACGCATAAGACTAACTGTTTTTCCATCCATGCAAGTCTCCTTAGCCAAGGTGCACTCGCAGGCTGCACCAGTAAACCTTGCGTGACAGTAGCAGGTGCCGCATTTGCAATCACCGTTGTCTGCACATACCAGATCGTTGTAAAGTGGACACATGTTCTTATGGCATTCGCAAAAGGTTCCTGTGTAACTGGAAACAAATACGAACAAACATTGTTTTAATACATAAAAGGGACAGGAGAAGAAAGATTCGCATAAGTAGGAGACAAATTATTAAGACGAAGGGACATTGAGCAGTTTGTTGCAAAACCGATAGCCACTGAAGCATTTCTGGAGGCATTGGGTGACCTCTAATACAATTAACCAATATTCATGGTAGCGGAAAGACGAGGAAAGGATGTAACTTGTAAGTGGTAGTGCCCTAGAACAAGAATAGATGCAGAGAGTGCAGGATAGATAATGGAGTAATATTGTTTAAATTACTTAAATGCGATTGTTTATTGTGCTCAAATTTGGCCCCCCGATTGTGTAAGGAAATCGTAATTGGAATCAAACGTACATTCATACATCCATACATCCATACATCCATACATCCATACATCCATCCATACATTCATACATCCATACATCTATGCATCCATACATCCATACATCCATACATGTATACATCCATACATCCATACATCCATACATCCATACATCCATACATCCATACACCGATACATCCATACATCCATACATCCATATTAAGTAGGAAGTAGGATGAGACAATTGGGCCTCTGGTCAATGGGCACCAAGGTATAACTTGCAAAAATGCGCACACATATTATTGTAAATAGGTTTTTTTATCGTTATGCCACTAATAGTGGAAAATATCAGATCACTACGGTAGTGGGCCACTATCGTAGTGATCTGATATATTCCGTAGAATGATAAATAAATAACTTACTCATTATTTAAGCAAGAACACTTCCCACAGTCACAGGCTCCGAAACCACTACAAATTTTGTCGGGGGAACTTGGATCAATACAGGTCGAATTGTCGTTTGGCTTTATAGTTTTTGACTTTCTTTCGCACTTACATTTATGGCCATATCTGGAAAGGAAAACTCAAGTTGAAAAGGCAAATTTGAGAGCCATTTATCCTGAAACTCAAAACAATGGGTGGTTTAAAAACGAAATGTCTAAAGACAGCTAACTGCTTTCGTGCCAAAAAAGGACAAATATAGACGTCATGACGGCGTATAGTAAATAATTAATTGCTACTTACACACTCACAGGTTGTAAGCGGAATGACCACTTCGTTTCGATTCATTTATTTATTAACAACAAGGCACGTTTAGCCTCTTCACCAATGAAGACAAAGTCCCTGCTTTTTTACGCCACCCGTAACTCCTTACCATAGCCACGAACAGGCTTACGGACTAGACAGTTCCAAGTTCAAATGAACCCATATCCTAAACTGTGGTCTGAGTCTCACAGGGGGCGCCTTATGGAAGAAGTTGGTCGCACATAACAATACTTATCAACATTAAAAATATTAAATCGAAATTGTCAGACAGCATAGGTAGGTAAATCTGCAACATGAGTATTCAAGAATCTGGAGGATTCATGTGGTATTGGATAGAATCAGGCGTTACTTTGCGGAAGTTCATGATTTAGCAAGAAAAGAATTCAATTATTTTGCTTTAATCCGCCAACAGAAAAAATTCTGTATGGTCAAGCATGCAGTTACAAGCGAAGCACCGTTTACCTTCCCAACCAAGCAAGAAAGCTAAGTTACCAAGCAAGCAATGCCACCACCACTCACATGCACCACCACACAAGATAATCTTGCATTGTAAGGTCGACATCTCCTGAAGATTCTCCGGTGTCGGGGCGAAACGTACGTCGAGAATAGTATAAAAGTCTTGTGTGGTGGTGCATGTGAGTGGTGGTGGCATTGCTTGCTTGGGAACTTAGCTTTCTTGCTTGGTTGGGAAGGTAAACGGTGCTTCGCTTGTAACTGCATGCTTGACCATGCAGAATTTTTTCTGTTGGCGGATTATAGCAAAATAATTGTATTCTTTTCTTGCTAGATTCATGTGGTGTTTTTTTCCATTTATTGAAAACAATACAATATAACTTAAAAATAGCTAGCCTAACCTAATTACTACATAAATCATGCCCGCGTGGAATGGTAGCCAGAATGTTGGCTGCACAATTCCGAGTTGTATTGTCATGAAATTCATGTCTATTTTTTCCATAATAGGTGAAAAATCTATCCATCACACAAATATCGATAAAGAACGCTTCAAATCGGTATTGATAACCTCATTATGTTTTAGAAACCCATAAAAATAACTTAATTTCGTACCTTTCTGATTTGCATTCACAAATGCCACACCGCAAAGTGCCCGCAGAATCACATTCTACAGAATCTGTCTCAACAGTGCAGTTGCATTTTTTTATAATGTTAACATTTAACATTAGTTTTTCCCTTATTCCTTCAACAAGTATATCTATGTCAACATTATTAGGTTGTATGTTTTGTGAAAGCGTTATTGTGCCCTTAAACTTCTTTTCTTCGCCAGGTTTTATCTGACACGGCGATTCGCGATTGCAGCTAGGATCAAATGAAGTTTGGAAATATTGACGCAAGTTGGGGTCCATGTTAACTTTCAATTTTAATTGATGTCTTATATTCTAAAAAAAGAAAAAAAAAAAAGCATAGCACAAGCATCGAATAATAAGTCTATACAAGCACAATAATCAGGAAAAAAAATCAGAAAGGTTATAGCTGTTATACTTTAAATTAACTATGTTTTTTTTATTCATGCCTTCAGATTTCAAATCTGAATGAAGAAACCGCATGTACACGGTTATAAAACCAACTAATTTCTAAAATCAAATAAGTAAATAAATAAATAAATGAATCTTTATTGACCCACACAGTAACTGACATATAAACAAATGAACTCAATTGGTACAATGATATGTACCTATGCTACTTAGTTTAACACTGTGTGTCAATGGGCCCGCCTCCTCAGCCTGTGCCACAGCATGATATGCATAGAGGTCTATTATAACTCTATGATGATATGCGTTTGCCTACCGTGCCGCAACGCTGATTTTCAGGGGGGGCTCAAGGGCCAAGACGTCACGTAAATGTTTGTGGATTCTTTATGAAATCAAAATCCGCCATTGAATATTTTTTTATAAATAAACTAGCGGACCCGGCAGATGTTGTCCTGCCCTGACCTTAGAACCCGATTGCAGCGCCACCTACCGGGTCCAATTTTTCAAACCATCCAGGAACCAATTGAGATATACACACAAAATTGCATCCAAATAGGTCCAGCCGTTTAGGAGGAGTTAGGTGACAAACAGACGTACAGAAGAATTATACAACTTAAATAATATTAAGACGGTCCACGCAGAGTATCACGCGCATTGAATTACATATTCATTTATTTGTTTCGATTTTGACTTGTTTATTAGCTCTTAGGAATGTCATATAAAAATTACAATTAACTCAAATAATATTACAAAATTACAAAAATAAAATAAAATAAAACATATAATTAAACAAGATCGAAATAACAATTCACAAAATATACAAAATGTCATAAAATTAGTAAGTTAATATATTAATAGTCTTGAGAAACAATCGTCAATGTGTATAAAAGATCTATTTACATAGCTTTATGTAATTTACCCAAGCTTGTCATAATCATCGATTCTGTAATATGCCTTACTTATTTACTTATTTTTAAAATACTCTTTAAATTTACGAATATTGCTCGGTATCTATCTATATCTATATCCTATATATATTTTTTATATATATAAAAATGAATCCCTATTTCCCTTGGTCACACGGCATCACGCGTGAACGGCTGGACCAATTTCGCTAATTCTTTTTTTGTTGTATAGGTGAGGACCCGGAGAGTGACATAGGCGACTTTTATCCCGGAAAATTAAGGAGTTCCGGGCATCAGCTAGTTTTGTTATAAAACCAAACACCGTGTCCGTTACATGACTTACTGGTTCTTGTAAGTCTTAAATGATACGTGCTAAGTATATTTTCATTTCTGGTATTAATTGTGTGGCTATCAGATTTTTTTCTTATAAAGGTGTAAATTTTGTCGGACGTACATTATATTTTCGAGTAGGTATATACAAACATGGCAAGGTTAAAACATTTATTTCTTTAAAGACATCCCGCAGAGAATCTCTTGGTTTCATATGGTTTCATGCCTTAAACGGCTCTAATAGCTTTTTAACCGACTTCCAAAAAAGGAGGAGGTTCTCGATTCGGCGCGTATGTATTTTTTTTTAATGTATGTCGGTCCATATCTCCGTGGTTTCAAAATCGATTTGAACAATTTTTTTTTTCAATGGTGAGAGGAAGCTCGCGAGGTGGTCCCATAAAAAAATCTGACTCCAAATCCTTAATCCTGATGCTGTAGGTGTACCGTACTACATGAAATCTTCAAAACTAGTGAGTTAGGAAATTTTGATCGTGAATTCGTATAAAAAGGTATCAAGTTACGCGTATACGATACAACTCTGAGTCCCAACTCCTCAACCCTGATGCTGTAGGGTACAGAACTCCTTAAAAATAGCGATTTAGGATTTTTTTATGGTGAATTAATATTGTAGGTGTCAAGCAACGACTTCATACTTAAACCCAATTTCCAACTCCTCACTCTGATGCTGCATGGTACTGCACTCCTAATCCGTAGGGATATGTCACCGAAGATTGTAAAAACCGTAAGATTGTAATCTAACGCTTTTTTTTCGATAGATTGTAAACAGTCGAAAGATTGTGAACCGTTCAATGTTTTAAGTGTCAATTTTTGAAATATTCATTGTATTTAGGTTTTCTTGTCTTTTTCTTGTAGGTTAGGTAAGGGTTCGACATAAATAATCAAGTAGTGCCAAGTAGGGCACTATTTGATTAGGTTCTATCGGGTTAATAAACCTAACAGATTACAATCTAACGAAAAATAATCCGTTATATTGTAATCATTCGACAGTTTACAATTTCGCGAGTTAGATTATAATCTAACGGTTTTTACAATCTTACGGTGACAGATACACTAAACGGTTATAAATAAAAATTCTTTCCAAAAAACCGACTTCCAATGCCACTGTAAAGTGAAAAATAATTTTGATTTCTACACACTATGTTGAAGTCGGGCGATTATAACAAATTATTATATACTAGATGATGCCCGCGACTTCGTACGCATGGATCGAGGTTTTGTTGTACCCGTGGGAACTCTTGAATTTTCCGGGATAAAAAGTAGCCTATGTGCTATTCCAGACTATAATCTATCTCTGTGCCAAATTTCAGCCAGATCCGTTCATCCGTTGGGGCGTGATTGAGTAACAAACATCCATCAATACATCCATCCATACATCGATCCAGACATCCATCTAAACTTTCGCATTTATAATAAGTATTTATTTAATTTGGAAAGAATTTTTTTTGTAAAATAAATATCGTCTTAGCATCTGAGGCAGACCCCCACAATAACACTCCGTACGACATCAAACTGTGAAATTATGCAAAATATACTAATTTAGCGGTAGCCACGTCTCATATTATTATTTTAATTTTTCGTATTGCTACATTATTTATATGAAGACTCCACATAAGTCTCTGGTCAATATCAATTCCTAGGAACTTAGCAGTGTCCACCACATTAAGTTTCTCGTTTGCCAGATACATAATATCCATTTCACTATTCGTTCGTGTATTTGGGGGTGAAAAATAAAGACATATAGTTTTTTTTGGGTTTAAACACAGATTGTTTATAGAAAACCATTCTTCAATTAGGGACAGATACAATTGATGTGTCATCTTACCTTATATTGTTCCTCCAAAATTTTATTCATATGAAATTCACTCGGATCAGATTTATATAAAGTAACTATTGAACCTCTTACAGTTGTGCTCAGTGCATTATAAGCATTTTCCTGATTTTCTTTCACAACAAAAATTATTATTATTTCTCTATCTGCTGCTAACTTGTTGATAATACTAGGAGATGGATAATCCATCACTAGTTCGTTTTGGTAAATACCATCTTCTGTGTAGCAGTTCCCATCGTACGGACGATAAATGCCAGCCCATTTACCATCCCCAGCGCAATGGTAAGGGCCGTCGGTTACGACAATTATAATTTTTGTTGACTCATTGCGCCAACCAATTTCATGTTCACAAGTTATCACTTGAGCGAGTGCATCTAAAGTACCTTCTTGATCGTCTTGGTTTAATCCAAACTCTGTTTCGTTTACTGTCTTCTGAAAATCCTCAAATTTGTTCGTTAATTTTAATCTGTTGCGAAAGGAATACGCCAGTGTGCTGTTTATTTCACTGAAAGAAACCATAGTGATCTCATTATTAAATTTGCAAATTTAGATTGTCTTTGATGATGATGAAGTTACTGTGATTTGTCCTTAATAATGAGGAATACATAAGAACCCGACAATAATACTCTGAAAATGTAGGAAATAGCATTAACAATAAATTAGTTGAAGGAGTATTAAATAAAAACAAATTAATGTAGGCTACATTAAACTTACACAGCTTAAAAATGTCATTTTTTTCAATTCTTCTACAAGTTAGTAAGTGATGATGCAGTCTAAGATGGAAGTGGGCTAACCTGTTAGGGGTATGGCAGTTATATTAATCCCATACCCCTAGTCAGTTTTTACACGGCATCGCTTGGTGGTACGTCATTGCCGGTAGGGTGGTAACTAGCCACGGTCGAAGCCTCCCACCAGACCAGACCAAAGATAATTTAGAAATTCTAAATTCCCAAATTGACCCTGCCGGGAATCGAACCCGGGACCTCCCACGTGAAGGCAACAGCGTTTAACACTGCGCCAAGGAGGTCCTCACATAGACCTATACGCTTTTTTCTGAAGTTACCATTGCAAATCCCTAAACTCCCTGGAGCTTACTTACCGAGCAAAAGGGAAAATATTTTTATCTATAAATGATCCAGTTCCAAGGAAAACATTATTGGTCATGTTTTTCATCGCATAATATATTGCTTCAGTCCCGTCGACAATTTTCTGCTTCACCAATTTCATTTTTACAGATGCGTCCAAAAGAAAATACAAATCAACAGGGTAATTCTCTGCTGGTTTAACAGAAAACTCAAAGCCAAAAGAGTCCCCCGTTCTCAAGTCAAATTTTATGTTCTGGGGTTTTATTTGTACGACTTCACCGGTGATAGAATTGAAGTCCAGGTTTTGTCCTTCAGATCTCTCTGTACTATTCGGATTTATTTTATAATCGACACACCAGTTGTCTAGATTTTCTTTTTCGGATCTACATCTTGTATCATTGAAATTAGCCTGAAGAAATTGAAAACAATATATAAATCATCTTCTTTTTTAATATATAAAACAAAGTCGGATTTGTTCTAGTGTTGCCCAAATGCAAGAACAAGACGAGACTGAGCTAGTCTTGGTCTTGGTCTTGGTCTTGCAGCAAGAGTCTCGCAAGTCTCGCAATTACCTATTAGCCTATTGCTATTTTAACGTAACTTTAGATCTAAGAACAACGTTACAGAGTAAGTAGGAACATTATGAGCTTGAATTAACATATCCATAGTAAAGAACAACCAAATTAATAAATGGCTAAACATTTATTGAGAAATTTGAAAAATCAACTGACACTGGGTGGAGTTTGAATCCACGACCTAAGCGATCCGTGCCGCTGATCTAACCAACTGAGCTATCTACCGTGTCCTACGGGAGTCAGTCTGTTTCTTATTAAACGTTTACATTTAATACAACATGTTTAAAATATATAAAACACAAATGACATTAACTGGACTGTATTTTAAAGAACATTATCTGTCTAGAAAGAGATTGATAGGCCCTCACCTTATAATTTATAATATTAAATGGAATAAAAGAGTTATACAATTTGCGACGATTGCATGCGATATCATTAGAAGCCGCCGGCGCGTGTATCTGACCTTGTACTTCCGAATAGCTACAATTTTTTTTGACTGGTCAGTATCCGATCTTTGATGATGCCGACAACATGACGCCGCGCACTATCAAAGTGCCGATGAGCAAAACTAGGACTCACTAGCACAATGCACTCTTTTTTCTTATGGATATTTTCATTCGCTATGTATCTATGTTTATGGTATTGTTCGTAATGTGCATAAGTCCAATTTTTCAATTTTTTTAAATATATTTTTTTGCGTCTCATAAGTCATAGAGTTCCTAAGCGTATACCTGGTCCTTGTACTCCCTGAAACGACACTCAGTCCTAACTGCAAGACGCAAGAGTCTCGCAGACTTAGTCTTGTTCTTGCTCAAATCTTGCACGGTCAGTCTTGGTCTTGGTCTTGCTCAAGTTAGGCGATCTTGGTCTTGGTCTTGGTCTTGCAAAAATGCAAGAACAAGACCAAGACTGCAAGACCAAGACCGATTTTGGGCAACACTGGTTTGTTCGAACACTTATAACTCTAGAACGGCTGGACCGGTTTTCATGGCTTTTGATTTGATGTATTTGCCTCCCTCCCGAATAGCAGAATAACTATTAAAAATATTGGAAAATTGACGAAAAAATTAAATAAAAGAAAAAACATTTTCCCTTGATTTTCCCATATAAAAAAAACACACGGAGGAAGTCGCGGGCATCAGCTATTTTCTAATAAAAATGGAATTTTAAAAGACATTCTTGGAGTTGAAAAGTAATGATAAAAGTTTTCAACAATTTTAATTAACATGTTCGAGCAAATAAATCTTTATCTTTTCGTCATTATCATCGTCACCAATCCACTCCTGACCGTAGAATTACATCCCCTGTAAGTCACAAGCCGAATCTCTGCACCGTGATGATACGACATCTCAGAAAGAGTCACTTAAATGAAATTATAATTACAAAATCAAACCGTTTATTCTGACATTATTATTAGCTGGTAGGCTTTTACAAATTACTCTCGATAATCTATCTTTATGAAATTCGTATGGATTTATAATGTTATATCACTTTTATAATCTTTCTAATAGATATGCATAACAATAATATCTCTATAAATCAATTAAATATCAGTTTTAAAAATATTCAACAGAATCACGCACCGATTTACCGTAGCCCCAGCTCATTCCCGTATATAAAAAGTACTCTGTGCCCCAGCTCTAATCTGAATTAAACAAAATGGCGGCGGCCGACTCGCACAGCAACCACAGACTACTTGATAATAATAGATTATACCATAATACGGATAGTACGCAACATAGAGCAATAGTGTGGCATAGATTAATCATGTCGTGTTACAGTATCTACTTACTTAACTTGTGATATCTTTGTTGGTATTTATAAAAATTATTTCCAACAAACCGACTTCCAACGGTACAAAATAATTTTGATTTCTACCCGTTTATGTTGAAGTCGAGCGGGGATAAGCAAAGTTGACGCATCAGACTCGCCCGACTTCAACATAGTGGGTACATATCAAAATTATTTTGTAGGTACTTTACAGTGGCGTTGGAAGTCGGTTTTTTGGAAAGAATTTTTATTTTTAACTTTTTAGTGTGTGGGTTGAGGATTTGGAGTCAGAATTTTTTTATGGGACCACCTCGAGAGCTTCTTCTAACGACTGATAGAAAAAAATTCAAATCAGTTCAGAAACCATCACCACCACCGACATAAATTTAAAAAAAAAAACTCGCCGAATTGAGAACGTCCTCCTTTTTTGGAAGTCGGTTAAAAAGGTCCTTCGCTATGTGTCCCGCACTCTCGCCCATTGTAACTTCAAATTCTCAAAAGCCCCGGGTGTGTAAAAGTTTTACACTTACCATAGCACACCAAACACATTTGCTTGGGTCTAAAATGCATTCTTCACATGAATTGCTGCTCGATTCGCATGAGTTCGAAGCCAATCCATTCCGAAAAACTAAAAGAATGCAATAAAATACACTATATTTCATTTCTAAATACTTTAAAATCGGACACAAACAATATTTAATTTATGTAACACATCTTCAGTAAATACATTAATATTACAATGAAATTACATGCGCACAAAATGCGTTCAAGAAGGATAATTTAGTCATACCCTGGTCCCTATATTTAGCTCGTTATAAAGATAAGAATGGTCTAATATTTTTTATCCGCAATAACAGGAAAATATGTACTTACCTACCCGTAAAGTAGGTAAAGCTTCTGTGTATATTAAATTGGTACTTATATAAATAAATAATTAATTGTATCGTAGGTATATTAAAAGTAGTACATGTGAAAATAAATGGGCAACATTTTAAAACATAATATTAGAAATCCGTCTTCGACGCATATAAGTAACACCTGGCAGTAGAAGATGAACCGGCTAGTTGGAAAATTATAAAGAGATGATTAAAAAATGTTGAGAGTTTGTTGCATGATATTTTCAGACAAGTACGACTTTTTTTGCATTTGTAATTTATTTTTTATGATCAACCTCCAAGAAACTTTAATATTCTAAATTTCTAATATCTTAACTCGAGAAATGTGTTAGGGAAACATGTCTTACTGCCCATGCCCTAAGAAGATTAGCATAAACTGCTAGCTTACACTTTCCCATTTTATACAATTATTTATATTATCTTTTTTATATTAGAAGCACGTACTTAAAATTTTGCCATGGGCTCTCGGCATATTATGCATCATAGGGATAATTTAAACCAAAATGTAATCAAAGTAACACACATCATTCCTATTTCCGATTTCACACAGGAAGGTACTCCAACAATAGAATTAAGTTGCAATGAAGGTTTCATCGTTAATTTTTGTTTTATTCTTGAAAATTTCTTTCATATTTTGCCAATCACAGTGCAATAAATTTCAAACCTGCGCTGGATGTATTGGTTACGCCCATGAGAAGTGTGTTTGGTGTTATGCGGTAATTACCTATACTTCTATACATACTTACTTTAAACTTAATATTACAAATGCGATGGATGGATATATAGGTGTTTGTTACTAAATCACGCTTGAACGTCTGAATCCTCGATGAAATCTGGCCCACAAATAGATCATAGTCTAAAAGCCTCAATCGCGATGAAGTCGCGGGCATCAGCTAGTTTTTTTTAAATATAACCTTTGTAGTGTTTCTTTCTTTTAAATGTATACTACGGCACTGTAGTAAAATTTCCGATCTTTTCAACCGAGTTTGATGAAATTTGGTATAGAGATGTATATGCCAGGGAAGGACATAGGCATAGGTCGTTTTATCACGGAAAATTAAGGAGTTCCCCTGGGAATTATTAAAATCTTATACCACTAGGACAAAGTCGCGGGCAACATTTTTGTAACAATAAACCTACTAGATATATCAGTGATTAATATAGAGCGAATACTAATAGGTACCCGTTTCTGATTTTCCAGGAAGATTTTACTGATCGCAGATGCCAATCAAAAGATTCACTAGATCCGTCGTGGTGTCCAGCAAACGTGTATGATCCAAAAGAATACCGTGAAACGGCCTTAAATAGTAACTTTACCGATGGCAAAGATAATTCAAAAACAATACAGTTTAGACCTCAGTTGATGAAAATTAAAGCACGGACTAACGTACCTGTTGAAATTAATATGTCCTACAAGCCAGCGAAGGGTTACCCATTAGATGTTTACTATTTAGTGGATTCCTCGGACACAATGAAATCATACAAAGACAAACTCTTTGAGCAAGCCTTGGAGATCTATGAGCAACTGTCTTATATTACAAATAACGTCAGATTGGGTGTGGGCAGTTTTATTGAGAAGCCAGCTTTACCTTATGTTGAGTATGTAACATATTAATAATAATAATTGTGTCAATTATTTTCCTCCATTGCTCTTTTCCATTCGGGTGGAATTCGGGAAGATTTTGTGAATTTGAACCATTTCAGACATTTTAAAGCTAATTTTTTTGTATTTTCAAACTAAGAATGTTTGAACTTACTTCGGTCTATTATTCGGTCTATAGGTCAATTTTTAAGTATAGGTCAATTTCACTGTATTACAATTTTTAAGGTGGACGACGACGACGAATTGATATGTTGAAGAATTTCACCTTTTGATAAACTCTTAACTATTCAACCGATATTCTGCTGTCAGAATAATCTTCGGTAAAAAACAAAATTGGTTCAATTATTGAGTAAATCCATAAGTGGTTACATACCTAGTAACTTTACTCTTTGGTAAAATTGACCAAAACTTTCATCCCATATCTTAGATCCCGAAGAAATAAAAAAAAACCTTGATCGTTCGTAAAATTAATGTGCTTATCAATTTTAGTGTTAGAGGCCAGATATCATATTCATTCAGACACCACCAAAGTTTGACTAGCGACACGAATTTATTCTCAAAAGCTTTAGAAGCTGTTAAAAAAATTAGCGGTACTAATAACGACGAACCCGAAGCAGGTCTTGATGCGTTGATGCAAGCAATGGTTTGTGAAAAGAAGATTGGGTGGAGGCCGAATTCTCATCGCATTATTCTTCTCAGTACTGATTCTACTTACCACAGCGCAGGTGATGGTAAATTTGTTGGTGCTATAAAACCAAATGATATGCAATGCCATTTAGATAATGATAATGAATACTCGATGGCTCTAACATTTGATTATCCATCTGTTAGTCAAATCAACAAAATTGCAACCGAAAAAAATATCATAATTGTATTCGCCGCTGATAAAAAAGTAAAAAATGATTATGAAGCTTTGGCGAAAAAAATTAACAATGCTAAGTATGTTGAAATATATGGTAAATCCGATGTAGTACAAATGATCATAAGCCAGTATAAGGTCAGTAGAATTACAGTAAATATTGTTTCTTTATAAAAAACTGTACAATTACTAACTGTATTTATTTTGTTCAAAGACGCTTGCCAGTAGTGTGCAAATAGATGCTAAAATTCCACCGTTTATGAGTTTAAAATTTGAACCTGACTGTACTAAGAAAGACGAATGTGCTTCCATACTTAATAACCCTGTTGAAATAGTGGGTACACTGAGGATTAAATCATGTCCAACGGATAACAAATACAACTATGACATCAGAATTGGTCCAGTATCGATCGATGAAAAATTAACAGTACAAGTTGAAGTAGATTGCCAATGCGACTGTGAGAAGCCAGGCCAGGGTGAAAAGGATTCAGTCAAATGCAGCACGGCTGGAACATATCAATGTGGCATTTGTTACTGCAACCCAGAAAGGTGATTGATTTCTACTACGACTACTACTATTATTTTTAATCTAATAATCAATTCCGAATAAGGTATCAATGGCTATATAATAATTTAATATAAAAAATATTTTTAAACAACCGACTTCAAACTCCCGCGCCAACTTTACAACAACAAGCACACGCTATACAAAGTACTTATTTTATTGTTGATATTTTAAAAACCGCTCGACCGATTTCGATAAAATTTATATGGGACCACATGGGAAGTATGCCCTTTCAAATAAAAAAACCGGGCAAGTGCGAGTCGGACTCGCGCACGAAGGGTTCCGTACCATTATTAATAAATAATTACCTTTGTTAATGAACCGCAAGAGTAACTTTGTTTGTAGAGGTTTATTGTTAATATCAAAAAAACTATGCTAGTTAGAGCATTGGCTATAGTTTTCCTGTAAAATATACGTAAATTCCTATTGACCATAATTATTTCAAATTTTTCGATTGGTAAACTCCGGAGATAAGGGGGGGGGGGAACGGTATTTTTTTAGACATTTTCCCCGATAAATCAAAAACTATCATAACTAAAAATAATTAAAAATCTGTTTTAGAATGTACAAAGTAAACCCTTTCATATGATACCCCACACAGTACAGTTATCTCACTTTTAAATTTCAACCCTCAGGTTTTCCCCCCTTTTTAAATAAGAACAAAAATAATTTCCAATATTTTTTAATTCCAGTGTCTTTGGGCCACTAATATATACAATCATTCCAAATTTCATGTCGATAGCTTCGGTAGTTACTGAAATAATCGAGTGTGACGGACGGACAGACGGACAGACGGACAGACGGACAGACGGACAGACAGACGGAGAAAGTCGCACCATAAGGGTTCCATTTTACCATTTTGGTACGGAACCCTAAAAAGAATCGTCCAAATCGGTCCACCCAGTCAAAAGTTCTGAGGTAAAAAACATTTAAAAAAAACAAAAAAAAAAATACAGTCGAATTGAGAACCTCCTCCTTTTTTGAAGTCGGTTGAAAATGATTTATTTACCTTTTGTTTAAGACATGGAGATATCTGTAACTGTAATGGAACTGTGACAAGTGCTGAGGATTTAGAAAAATGTAAAGCGAATTCGGATGATCTTAAATCTTGCAGTGGACGTGGAGATTGCAGGTACACAAAAAAAAATCAATTTCATAATCCATATCCAATAATAATATTATAAATGCCTTTTGCGTGGGGGCTTCGGCCGTGGCTAGTTACCACCCTACCGGCAAAGACGTGCCGCCAAGCGATTTGGCGTTCCGGTACGATGCCGTGTAGAAACCGAATAGGGGTATGGGTTTAATATAACTGCCATGCCCCTAACAGGTTAGCCCGCTACCATCTTAGACTGCATCATCACTTACCATCAGGTGAGATCGCAGTCAAGGGCTAACTTGTAGTGGATAAAAAAAAATGCAAAAGTGTCATAAGTCTGTCTGTCTGCTACGCTTTAACCCGTCTTTTCAGCTAATTTTGTATCCCGGAGAAGGACATAGGATTTATGTTTTGGGATCATCGACCTCGATGGAAACCAGTCGCCAAGCTGGTATGAGTTGGCAATCCAATCAGATGAAATTCACGGATTCGTGTCGTGAAGCAAGTATTAATGGCGTTTTTATCCCGGAAAATTACAAAAATTCTCGCGGAAATCAAAAAACTTTAATCCAGTCGGGCGAAGTCGCGGGCATTATCTAGTATGATAATAAACAATAGTATTGCCACTAAACGAACACTCAATCCATACTAATGTTATAAATGCGAAAGTGTGTCTGTCTGTCTGGTATGTCTGTCTGTCTGTCTACGTTTCACGGCCCATCTGTTCAACCGATTTTTATGAAATTTGGTATGGGGATTGTGTGTATACCGGGGAAGGACATAGCCTCACTCACTTTTTATCCCGGAAAATTAAAGAGTTCCCGCGGTTATCAAAAAATCTTAATCCAAGCGGACGAAGTCGCTGGCATCATCTAGTAAACCTATTTTTCTAGGTGTGGTAAGTGTTTCAAGTGTCAGAAAGGATTTTCGGGCGACTTTTGTGAATTCGATGACAATTCGTGTGAACGCCCTGGCGGCGTGCTATGCTCTGGCCATGGAAAGTGCACCTATGGGAAATGCGAATGCGAACCAAATTGGCTCCCAACTGATTGCCGCTGCCCGAATAATAATAATAGCTGCATAGCACCCCACTCCAAGGAGGTAAGTAACATTGATCTTGTCTGAGATCTATAGGGCGTACTTTGACTTAGCTCTGAACGAGATAGATTTGTGACACTCACATAAGTCCATCCCGTTTTAATCCTAAGTAAAGCCTGAGCGAAGTCAAAGAATACGCTCTGTAAATCTCAGCATTAGAGCTTTGCGCTCGAATGCTGAGACATCACTAACATGATAATAGTCGTTAATGCCCGCCAACCCGCATTGGAGCAGCGTGGTGGGTCAGAGCTCTAATTCTCTCTCTCCTATGAGAGTGGAGGCCTGTGCACAGCAGTGGGACGTTTATATGCTGTAGTGGTGAAGGTGGCTCGAATGCTGAAATTTAAATTCTTTACAGACTAACTTCATCACTTCATCCAATTGCCAGCTCCACGAGTCTCTTAGAATGAGAATTATTTGGACATAGTCCACCACGCTGACCGAGTGAAGTTTGGCAGACTTCACTTAAGTTAGAGCTCCTGGCGCGGTGTTGAGCGCTGTTGTCTTAATGTGGGAGGTCCCGAGTTCGATCCCCGGCAGTCAGTTTGAGAATTTATAATTTCTGAATTTTCTTTTGTCTGGCCTGGTGGGAGGCTTCGGCCGTGGCTAATTACCACCCTACAGGCAAAGACGAGCCACCAAGCGTTCCGGTACGATGCCGTGTTTACCGATTAGGGGTATGGGTTTTATATAACTGCCATACCCCTAACAGGTTAGCCCTCTATCATCTTAGACTGCATCATCACTTACCAGTTTACCACCAGGGTGAGATCGCAGTCAAGGGCTTACTTGTAAATGACAAAAAAGTGCCTTTGAGAACATTATAAAGAACCCTCAGGTTTCCTCCCTATATTTTAACCGAAAAAAGTGATATTTAATTTCTTAAGACGATACGGGTGGGCGTTTTCCCCATACAATCGTGTTAGTCTGTTTTCTCCGTGCATAATAATAACAATAGAGAAAATATTTTTCCACCATTAAATCTATATGTGTCCGTGCCATGTCCGTATGTTTTGGTTTTTTCGATAAATTAACACCTATTCTCAAAGTTTCCCGTTCATGCCATATCCTCGAGTTACCACAGCTTCTGCAGACTTACTAGATAATAATAAATTGTATTTCCAGATATGTTCTGGGAGAGGCGAATGCGTTTGTGGCCAGTGTGTATGCAGCAGCGCTGCCGAGTATTGCGTCGGAACTTTTTGTGACGAATGCGAGGAATCAACTGCAACACGTTGCCTAGAGTTGCAGGCATATGCATATTGTAACTTAAACGAGAATAAGACGTTCTGCGATGAGACGTACAACTTTACAGACACCGACGTCATTATAGTTAACAAGACCGTCATATATTCGCACCAATGGTACATGGCTAAGATGTGGTGCAGGCAAGTGTTAGACGACGGACGGAAACTCGTATTCAGATATCACTATCCAAAATCGGTCACCAGTAGCACTATGCGGTTGATAATACAGGACGAACTTGAAATGCCAGCTGTTGCAGATGTGTGGGGTCAGTAGATACTAAAAATTATAATTTAGATACTTACTAGCTGATGCCCGCGTCTGCCCGCGACTTGTCCGCGTGGACTGAGTTCTTTTGTTTGTCTCCTTGGGAACTCTTTAATTTTCCGGGATAAAAAGTAGCATATGTGCTATTCCAGACTATAATCTATCTCTGTGCCAAATTTCATCTAGGTCCATGTAGCCGTTCTGGCGTGATTTAATAACAAACATCCATCCATCCATACATAATTACATACAAACTCTCGCATTTATAATATTAGTATAGATAGAAAGTATAGATGCCCTGCTTCTTTTTTCCTTCTGTGGAATACTGTGACAATTGTCAATTCGATCTTGCAAGCTGTATCTTCTGATGATACCGAACGTTCCAGACTATTCCACAACATTCCAAAATGATCCGGGATGTTCTGGAATGTTGTAGAATGTTCTAGAATACTCTCGAATGTTCTGGACTGTTCTAGAAATTACTAGAGAGTGAAACTTCCAGCCCCATACATTATTTTCAAAAGCACACCCTAAAAATGGGAACCTTCTTCATGGATGGCAATATAACTCCCTTGATTGTACCGGGACTCGTTTTGAGTTTTAGCGGCACGCACATTGTACCTACCTACACTTTCTTTTTAGGGTTCCGTACCCAAAGGGTAAAAACGGGACCCTATTACTAAGACTCCGCTGTCTGTCTGTCTGTCTGTCTGTCTGTCTCCAGGCTGTATCTCATAGACCGTGATAGCTAGAAAGCTGAAATTTTCACAAATGATATATTTCCGTTGCCGCTATAGCAACAAATACTAAAAATTAAAAAAATATATATATTAAGGGGGGTCCCCATACAATAAACGTGTTTTTTTCGTATTTTTTTGCTCAATATTAAAAACGGTAACAGGTAGACGGTTCAAATTTTCACAGAATATTAACTTGTATATTACCTTTCAAAATAAATAATTAAATATCAATAAAGTAAATATTAAAGGGAGGCTCCCATAATTTTTTGATATTAACAGTAAACCTCTACAAACAAAGTTAGTTTTGCGGTTCATTAACAAAGGTAATTATACCTACTTCTTGAGTACGGAACCCTCGGTGCGCGAGTCCGACTCGCACTTGGCCGGTTTTTATTTACTATACTTACTAGTGCGCCCGGCAGACATTGGCCTGCACGGAACGTAAAATCCGATTGCAGCGACCCCTACCGGGTCCAATTATGAATATAAATCATCCCGGGTCCTCACAAACACACACAAAAAATCCATCAAAATCGGTCCAGCCGTTCTGAAGTTATGCGCTTACATACATTCGGCAATTGATTTTATTTTAATTGTTACACTTTATTGTATTTTTTTCACAGTTGCGGTCGGCAGTGTGATAGGGGCTGTTTTGTTAATTGGAATAGTAACTATAGTCGCTTGGAAAATTCTTGTAGACCTACACGACAAGAGAGAATACGAGAAGTTTGCGAAGGATTCCGTGGATGCAGGATACGACGTCTCACTGAACCCTCTATACCATTCGCCTGCTACGAATTTCCTAAATCCTGCATACAATAATTGCAATTAAACGTTGAAAATTGGAACTAATTTATAATAGGAAATACTGGCCATATGTGTACGCAACATAGATGTTGACGGGCTGTACACATATTAATAGCTGCCAGGAGGTGTAAGCTAAGCTTTGCATTCTCACACAGACACTCATACAGAGTTTGTACTGTGATAATAATTAATCACTGAGAACCCCGCGAGTCACTTTTGCACCCGATACACGGTCAACCTGAATCGCGATCCAGATTGATCGTGAGACTACTATACCGTTTCACACACACACACACACACACAAATGCAAAACTCACCTCGTGGACTGTGATAATAGCTTGCCTCCATCAATAGCTTTAAATAAAAATAAAACGAATGCATAATAAAAATAAGGCGTTTCATTAATTGCACCAAATTTCCTCTCACATACATTACCATAGATTTATTATATGTATACCTACGTATAATAAATCCATGATTACTTTACCAAACATAAATTAATAAATACATAGATAAATAATTTATCAAAACACTTGTAAAAAATAATCCAAAAATTAACACTTATTATAACAGTACACCGACACCGTTTTTATTACAAAATAGGTATTGTATGTGCTAAGAAAATAAGAGTAGGTACGGTACGAAACATTAATTATATTCAAAATAACTAATACCCATATACGTAATTTTCACATGTCTGTGCGTAAACTAGTTAGATAGATGTCGTCTAATGTAAAAATGAACATAAATGACGCGAACGTTTTATAGTTGGCACACAGATCCGAACGCAGAATAATAATTCTTGTATAGTCTGTGACTGAACGACCAATGGCAACGTTTAAATTGTCTGTACACTGACTTTGCGTGTGAGCAAAAAGACATCGGATACAATTTCATTTCTAACAATTAGACGACCTCTACAATGACCTTTGTTTATTAATTTACGTCAATCTGTAGTCCGTACCCACTTTATAATTCGTTGTGTGTGAAATCCAAGGTCCAGGGATCCTTTGTATTGCACAAGTAATGTATATTATGATTCCGTCATGTCTGTCTGTCTGTACCTATTTATAGAATGGCGATTACTTTTGTTGTCACTTCTTATGAGTCCGAGTGGTGTGTCGGTCCTGCGCGCGTTTGAGACGAGTCGGGGTCTCGTCGCTAACTTGTCCCTTATCCCGACGCCCTTCACAGCCGTCCAGCTTGGCTAGGACTGCCTGTAACACAGAGGGAATTCTCAATAACATTATATTCCTACACACAAGGATCCTATCCTTCCTTTCTAATATTATAAACGCGAAAGTTTGTGAGTTTGGATGTATGGATGTTTATTACTCTTTCACGCCAGCCCTAAAGTCTAAAAGTTGCCGATCAAATCGTCAAAGTTCGGCGTCAAAGTAAAATAAACCATAACAGAATTGAATTAGAGCTCAATTTTGTGTATCCATTCTCATGCGTTTAGGTATGTACGATACCCTAAACGGATGAGAATGGATACACGAAATTTTTTTTAGGCAATTCTTACACAATCGCACCTCAGAACGGCTGAACGGATCTGGATGAAATTTACATTTTTATCCCGGAAAATTAAAGAGTTCCCGCGGGAACCAAAAACCTCAAATGTATATTCGTTACTCAATCACACCATAACGGCTGAACGGATCTGGATGAAATTTGGCACAGCAATAAATTAGTCTGGAATAACACATATGCTACCTTTTATCCCGTTTTAACCAAAAAAACCTCAATCCACGCGAAGTCGCAAGCATCAGCTAGTAGTATATATATCGCCTGCTGTGACGAAGTAGTGTGCCATCCCCAATCTCGCTAGCAGAGTTAGCGCTAGCGTCAAATTATTAAAAAAAAACCGGCCAAGTGCGAGTCGGACTCGCGCACCGAGGGTTCCGTACTCAAGAAGTAGGTACTGAAGCAAAACAATCAGGCAAAAACCAATATATTTATTTGACGACGAGTACGAGGTTTACTGTTAATATCAAAAAAACTATGCTAGTTAGAGCATTGGCTATAGTTTTCCTGTAAAATATACACAAATTCCTATTGACCATAATCATTTCAGATTTTTCGATTGGTAAACTCCGGAGATAAGGGGGGGGAACGGTATTTTTTAAGACTTTTTCCCCGATAAATCAAAAACTATCATGACTAAAAATAATTAAAAATCTGTTTTAGAATGTACAAAGTAAACCCTTTCATATGATACCCCACACAGTACAGTTATCTCACTTTTAAATTTCAACCCTCCGATTTTCCCCCCTTTTTAAATAAGAACAAAAATAATTTCCAATTTTTTTTAATTCCAGTGTCTTTGGGCCACTAATATACACAACTATTCCAAATTTCATGTCGATAGCTTCGGTAGTTACTGAAATAATCGAGTGTGACGGACGGACAGACGGACAGACAGACGGAGAAAGTCGCACCATAAGGGTTCCATTTTACCATTTTGGTACGGAACCCTAAAAAGACGTGTGGCAGTCGGAGACTGCCGCGGTAAAACTATTGCATAGCATTTTTTATCAACTTGCTATGACTACTCGCGCCGCCGACCTCAAGCTGTTGAAAATACAAGGGGAATCAAAAAGTTTTTTTGACTCCCCTTGGACACCCGGATCCTCAACAACCTGAAGTCAACAACACAAGCAGTCACAGCAACCAAAATCATCCCTTCATAAAAACAGTCTTTTTATTTTCAACAACTCGAAGTCAACAACACAAGTAGTCATAGCAACCAAAGTGTTAGGTTTTTTTTCGTTACGGAATTTCTGGATTCGGTCTCCACGCTCAAGGCCCGCGATAGAAGCTATGCAATAGCTTAAAAATGCACAGATGCTTACTCTGTTGGTCTCCAGCTTAGCTCGTTTTCGTTTCCAGCTAGTGGTAACGGAACCAGTCAATCCAGAAGTGAGGTCTCCCGCCGACCGCCCCTCTCTCACTGTGATATTACAGCTTGTATTGCAGCTACCACTATATAAACCAAATTAAAAAAAACAAATATAGGCTTACAGTTGGCCACAATCACACCTGATGGGGAGTGATGATGTGGCCTAAGATTGGACGCGCTAGCCTAGAAGATGCCTATTCAATCTTGATTTAAAGATACCCGGATTGCGTATGTTGTATGTTGTGCTGCATACAACATACACAATCCGACTGACTTGACTCTCGGGTCTCGACTCTTGACCGCCTCGTTGGTCTAACTAGGTTAGCATGTTTGACTGTGGCCGACGAGGTCCCGGGTTCGAGTCCCGGGTAGGACCATTGTAAAGTGTTGGGTTTTTTTGGCAAGAAATTCTCAGCACTAGACCGGAGTTAGGAAGTTGGCGGTGTTTCACCATCCCGTGCCTCGGAGAGCACGTAAAGCTGGCGGTCCTGCGCCAGATCTCTCTCCGGTCGTGTCAGATTTTCCGTCCCATTGGGTTATGAGAGTATAGGAGCAGGTAGTGCACCTGTGTATGTGCACACACTTTTGCACTATAATATGTCCGGCGCAGATGGCTAATCTCTCTGAAGATAGGCCGCCGTGGCCGAAGTTCGGTCGGGAGGACATTATTATGTTGTGCATAATATCAGTCACGCAAGTCACGCTTGATAGTGATAAAAAATAATATTAGTGTAGTATTAATAGCTAAAAGGGAGTTGAGTCATAAACATTATCATTTCAAGTCTCAACCAATCGGCAGTCCACTACAGCGAACACGTATCCTCTCAGAATTAGACTGATTCGGCTATAATCTACCACATTGGCCAAGTGCAGATTGACAGACTTCACACACTTATGAGCAATCTTGAGTAACAATAAGGCCTCGGATACACGGACAGCTTGAAGCAGTGAGAATGGTCTGCTTCAAGCTGCGACATGGACCGCTCGAGCAATTGCGACTGCTTCGGGCGGTTGGCAGCAGTTATGGCCGGCCTTAGAGCTGCCATACACGGACTGCTCGAGCAGTTAGCCAGTGCTCAATATACAGTGGACCGCTCTAACAGTCATAGTCAACAGCTTGAAACTACCATTGATAACTGCTGCCAACCGCCCGAAGCAGTCGCAACTGCTCGAGCGGTGCCATGTAGTATGTATACGTAGAAGACTGTAGTTCACTAAGCAGTCGCAGCTTTAATCAGTCCTTCCTGACTGCTTCAAGCTGTCCGTGTGTGGCCGGCCTGAGCACATAATTCTCACAGACACATTGACAACTGATAGTAGATCTTGTACTGTAGGTATGTTTTTATACGACTGCCTGAAAAAAGGCGTAGGTATATTGTGTTTTCAGGGTTCATGTATGTACTATGTATATGTATGTATGTATATGAGTTTGTATATTCCACCATAACTTCTATACGCCTGAACCGATTTTGATAAATGAGTTATCGTTAGAATCCCTAGGTGACATAGGCTAGTAAAAAAAAATAAATAAAAAAAAAAAAATGGGGTGACCATGGTTCCGCATTAAAGTCTAAAGTTGAAAAAAAATTATTCGAAAATAAGATTAACTATTCATCATCTAGAAAATGATGAGTAGATTCCAAAAATATATAACACTATAGTTCAATATCCAGTGATTCACAAAAAAATATCATTTAATAAAAATGTGAATAAAATTCCAAAGGTAATTAATGACTGTGGTATCATTACGTAGTGGCAGTGGAAGCCGTACTTCCATTCGAGGGGGACTTTTTTACGACTGCGCAAAAAAGGAGTGTTATGTTTTCAGGGTTCGTGTATGTATGTGTGTCAACGGCAGAACAGTCGTATTTTTATACGACTGCCTGAAAAAAGGAGTATATAATTGTTTAATAGTTTTAATTATATTCATTGAAGATACATACACATCTTTTTCTGGCGCGCCAACATCTAGCGCGGCTAGCCGTAGAGGTGAGCTGGGGCTGCTGTCACGTGACTCGTTCGGTGAGAAGCGCACAGCCTCGCGAACTTCTTGCAGCCGTCGCAATTCTTCGGCTACCTTGCGATCCATTTCAGCCACTGAGACACAAAAATATACATTCAGGGCCTCATTCACCATCTTCACGTAAAGTCTCGAGTAGTTACTTCCCGATTAGCGTTAATCAGCAAGCAAAAGTCACAAGTAAATTTTGCCAGTTTCACGATACAAAACAAAATCCCAAACAACAACTCGAGGGAGGAAGCTGCAAGCAAGTTACAGGCTACTTTAACCGTCGGTTAGTGCTACTCAGCTATTGTGAAATACACATTCACTGCTACTCTACTCGTGACTTTAACCGGCAAATAGCCTGCTCGAGACTTCACTTGGAGATGGTGAATGAGGCCCTAAGACTTAACTCACATTATTACAATTTTCGTAAGGATCTCTAGTTTTTTGAAAATAAAATATAACATATGTTACTCGCTGATAATGTAGAGAATTTTTAAAATCGGTTAACTATGTAGTTATTGAGTTTATCCATTACAAACAAACAATAAAATTTTTCCTCTTTATAATATTAGTTTAGATGTGCAGTTGACGTCAGACAAAAAAGCTACAAAGAGTCCAATAGACTATTTTCTTGCGACATCCAAACTTACTAAATATCCATACTTAATCCATACTAATATTATAAATGCGAAAGTGTGTCTGTCTGTCGACAGACAAGCAGCAGACAGACATGTCTGCTACGCTTTCACGGCCCATCAGTTCAACCGATTTTAATGAAATTTGGTACGGGGATAGTTTGTATCCCGGGGAAGGACATAGGCAGTAGCCTATGTCCCGGAAAATCCTGGAAAATTAAAAGAGTTCCCGCGGGAAACAAAAAACTTGGTCCACGCGGACGAAGTCGCGGGAATCATTTAGTAATATTATACATGCGATAGTGTGTCTGTCTGTCTGCTACGCTTTCACGGCACAACTACTCAACCGATTTTGATGAAATTTGGTACAGGGGTAGATTGTATCCCGGGGAAGGACATAGCGTACCCACTTTTTATCCCGGAAAATTAAAGAGTTCCCGCGGGTATCAAAAATTTTAATCCACGCGGACGAAGTCGCGTGCATCATCTAGTAAATAATAATAGTTAATGTGTAAAATACTATACCTTACGGACGATAGACATGTGGGCTATCACGTAAAAAAGGTCACGAACGACGAAAATATATCATTAGCTGGGCAGTGCCAGTACCTACTGTTGTCGATAGGAGATAGCGCAATAGAGTGATGTCACTCTATATTTGTACTGCGAATAAAGTTTCGCTTCTGGTTCCATGATACATCGGTTTTTTTATTAAATAAAAATAATTAATCAAGTGTGATAGGTACTTTGTATTTGCTGTTGTCGATGTTTTTTGATCATTTCAGTTTCCAAGGTATCAATTTTCATTTGCAAAGCCTCTTCTTTGTTTAGCCTTGTTTTCCATGTTCGGCACACTTTGAGATGCAAAAACGATAGTTCTTGTGCATCCAATATCTATAACAAAAAAAACAACTGAGCCCATACAAAATATCGTAACCAGTATAGGCGCATAGATATACTATCCGGATCCAATATTTTATTAATAAAGTAGTGTAATGTAGGCTATAGGTAGCTACTTAAATACGCTGCGTGACATCAGCCCCCCTAACTGACTGACTGTCTAAAAGTTGCCGATCAAATCGTCAAAGTTTGGCGTCAAAGTAAAATAAACCAGTACAGCATTGAATTAGAGCTCAATTTCGTGCATCTATTCTCATCAGTGTAGAGTATCGTACATATCTTAACGTATGAGAATGGATACTTGAAATTGAGCTCTAATTTAATGCTCTTATGGTTTATTTTACTTTGACGGCGAACTTTGACGATTTGATCGGCAATTCTTACACAATCGCACCTCAGATGGGCTCCGATGGAAAACTTTTAATCATGAGATACACTTACGCTAAATCTAATACTCACTATGGTTTGTCAAATTTAGGATGATGACAATTTTGGCTGATGCCGTGTGCATAATAGCTTTAGTCTGTCTGACTTTAGTCCTTCACTAGTGCTCCTATATACACCTCTCATTTGTCAAAATTATCATCCTAAATTTGACAAACCATGCGTGCACATACCTCAACATTTCCATCTAAAATTTTGTTTGCAATATACTTAAGATAGGCCTGTTCTGCCATTTTTCTTTGGTCCACATCTACCTGCTCAAATATGCTACGTATTGTGTCTGAAAGACTCATGTCTAAAGAGCAAGTGCAGGGTCCGTGAGATCGTTGTCTTGGTTTCACATTGAAAGCTTCTACGTTTGTTTTGGTTAGTGTTTTACTGTTTCCACGACATCGGCATTTTCTTTTCTTTGAATCAGTGGAAGGAATTTTTATTGGCTCCTGAAAAAATATCTATTAATAACTACTATAAAAAACTATGAATTAGTATCAATGGTAATAAAAGAAATATTACGTCATTCAGGTTTATTATGGTGTCATTATTAAGCTTCGATTTTAGACAACGATTTTCTATTTGAAGTTTTTCTGCTTTACGCATTGCTTCAATACTCATAGTCCTCAAGTTTTCTACTTCATTCTCATGTATTGTGTTTATGTCTTGCAAAGCTTCTTCGTGCAGATTTTGTATACTTTTGACTCCGTAGTTGTGTTCGTTAATTATGCTTTGTACATTGTAGTCATATTGCACTTTCACAGCCTCTATCTTTTGTTTGTAGTGTTTTTCATTATTTTCTAATGCTTTAGTAAGTTGTTGTATTTTATTTTCATAATCTTCGATATAGTCCATTTTCACCAATGTGCCACGTTCTACCGAACCAGTTGGCAGTGGACTATAAGTTGAATTAGTTCCATATTCAATTGACGAGACTTTTAAAGGACTAAATTGCTTCGAACGAATTGACCCACTCATATCCTTAAATTTTTCATCACTGTGACTTTTACGTAATGATTTTATTATATTTAAGTTTTTGGCATTATTTGGATTTATTTCATTTTGCACAGTATTTAAAATATATTGTAACCCATAAGTACTTTTAACATTAAAGTCCTCTGAAGGTTCAACCACGCTATCATTCTCAGTACCCTGTAAAACAAAAACTGTAGCACCTACACGTGATAACTCGTGGTCTGAATCATGAGAAGAAGCGGGTTTCTTTTTCACCGTTTTCTCAGCTTTTATTTTATAAGAATGAACATTAAGTTCACCACGAGTATTAGAATGCTGTTGGTTAGACGGTTTCTGAGGGAAAATTTGTTGTATTTGATTTTCACGAGCCTTAGGAACAGAATTAAAGTTAAAACCAAAATGATTTGGAGATTTATCAGCCTTTAAATAAACTTGCTGAGGCGAAGCGTATGTAGCATTTGAGTAGGAATCTAAGGATTTCTTGTCGTCGTCAGAATTTGACATAAAAGAACTGTCATTTATAACTCTGGGTACATTTATTTCAAGCTTTGGTCTTATACTGTCGTCATCCTTGTCGTCACTAGCAATACCTCCAATGTTTACCATTTCTTTTACGTTTGACTGTCTCGATTTCTTTTGTCTCATATTTTGTTTAAAATTCGTTTCTTTTAATTTTGTAGGTACCTTTTCGCCATCATAAATACTGTCACTGTCTTTATAAATAACAAATAAATCTTTTTCTGTTGACTGATACGAGTCTTCAAAGTTACTATCTTTTTTCAGATCTTTTGTGTAACTTGTATTTTCAAACTCCTGATTATTATTATCTAAATCTGTAGTAAGACCTTCTTTGTTGCTCAGATCTGTGTAAATATCATTTATACCACCTGTTATTTTAGTTGAATTAGAGGAAATTTGAGTATTAAATATGTCAATAATGCTATCATTGCTTCGATGCGATTGGATATTTAAATTTCTTGAGAGTGTACTTTCAATAATCGGATTTTCACTCATAAAATCATTTTGGGTGAAACCCTGACTATCATTCGCAGATATCGTTCCTTGTAGGCTGGCTATAGAATGTTGCTCTAGCTTTCCTGGACTTAATCTCTTTAATTTATATTTTAAATAAATATTTCTAACAAAATCAATTTTAGGTTCTACATTAGCTGTAAGTATTTGAACTTCATTCATTGGTGGACCAATTGAATGTACAACTGAAATCTTATGACTTTTTTGGGAATCTTCCTGATTTGAAATTTCAGATATAGGATATTTATCGACGTTTCTTTTTACAATTTTGACATCTTCAAAATTGGTAATGTCGCTCAATAATGAATTTCCTGTGGTTATATCTGTTTGACACATATTATCTGCCGTAGTAACAAATGAAACGGTTTGAACCCCACTTTGCTGTGTTGGTTTATTATTTAAATCTTCTATTTGTTTTTGGAGTGCTGTGACCAAATTTTCTTGTTTTTGTAATGCAATTTTGGTATTTTCTAATATATGTATATTTTTTGTATTTTCTTCGGAAGCACTTTGGAGATTTTCTTTTAATACCTTCATTTCAGTATCGTAGTTATCGCACTGACCTCGAAGAACTTGATTTTCTTCTATAAGCTTTAATATATAATCTTCTTTTGATTGTTTTATGCTGTCAAATATAAGATTTTGATTTAGCATTTCACCTTCTAAATCTTTAATGACCCTTTCATAATTTGTTTTTTCCTCTTTAATTTTAGCCTTTAGATTTTCCACTTGTTTTTCTATTTCAATTCTTTGTCTTTTTGTCTGTTCTTTTTCAGATAAAATTTTTTGTTGTTCTCTTTCTGCGATATTTTTAGCTTCATCTGCTTTAGATTTAAGTAACTGATAAGAAGCCTGTACATTAAGGTATGTTTTTTCTAAGGAAGTATTTTTACTGTTGATATATTTGCCAATCCGATCTAATGACGTTATCACTTCATTAACTGAACTCTTGTTCGGCAAAAGATTACTATCTCCAATACAACTAATTTCTAGCTGCTGTATATCAGAAATAATTATTTCTCTTTCACGTTGAAGTTGGTCGATGAGAGAAATATACTGATTTTTTTCTCTTAGTGTTTCATCTGTGAATGATTTTGTGGTAGAGAGTTGATCTTCAAGAATTTCTTTTTCGTTTTGCAATCTTGCAAGTTCTAATTTCATATTATGTGTAGCTCTGGACTCTGTACAAAAAAAAGTTTGTGTCCGCGAGGTGTAAGATGAGCTTTGCATTTCTTTGAGTAGTCTAGGCAATAAAGCTAGTGGACCCCAACAATAATTCCTCAGACGATGAAACATTACAGTATGATAAAGTATCATAAGTTAAACGTACTACTACATTATAAAAATCCAATAAAAAATCAGAAAGGAAATAAGGTTTTTTTATACTATACCCAATTGTTAAAGTAGGAAGGTAAATTATCGCGTAAACGCAGTTTAGGTTTGATAATAAAATCGGTTTAAATATCGATATTCTGCATGATTATTTAGTTTTTCGGGTTTGAGTGTTAATTTACTACCTACTACTATTTTAAAAAGATATCGAGAAAATATTAAGTTTTAGGTATAAATACCTGACTTCCGCAAGGTTTTTTTGGATATTTTTGTATAAGTTTTGGTTCATACCATATTTGAACCCTGCCAAGTTTCAACGACTGAGGATTTAATGCGGGGGTCTCCATACAACGAACCGCCCCGTTGCCTAGACTATGAGGGTGCGCACCGATAGTGTACGTTGTGATTGCTCCGTGCATCTCGATTCCCGCGCAAGTATTGCAAGAATTGTACTGCTTTTAACATTGACATTCCCACCAGTGTAAACTTGCAAATCTCATCTAACATCTCGCGGACTGTATACAGTCATGGCTTTACATGCAGTCATGGCTTTATTTGCTCTTACTAAAAGTCGGGTATCTGGTCTGATCTCAGGTTCAGGGGGCATACTGCTTGTTTATAATAATCACTAATTAATTAATTATTACAATGAGTATTATTTTAAAATATCGTCATATTATACAGTTTAATATGAGTAACCTTGACGTCCTTAAAAATAAGTAGTATTATAGAACCACTGGGACCACTTTCTCAGGAAATTAATTGATAAAGAAAGCCTACATGCAAAAGTTAAAGTTTTTAGACCCAGCCAGCAGTTTGAGTCCGTTGAAATATCAGTCAACACAAATCTCAGAAACGCAAAAAATTCTGAGATTAGTGTTCACGTGTTCATTTGTAATAATTAATAGTGATTATTATAGAAGACTGTCTGTTACTACTCCATGGCCCATTTGTTTAACCGAATTTGGTGAAATTTTGTACGTACAGAGCAGATACATTAGTAGTTGGTACCTCTCTGCGGGACGAACACAGTTTTTATTTTATCCCGGAAAAAGCTTAATCTGAAAACTAAATCCATACTAATATTATAAATGCGAAAATGTGTCTGTCTGTTTATCCGTCTGTCTTCTACGCTTTCACGGTTCATCCGTTCAACCGATTTTGATGAAATTTGGTACAGGGGTAGGTTCTATCCCGGGAAAGGACATAGGCTACTTTTTATCCTGAAAAATCAAAGAGTTCCGAGGGAAGTTCCGAGGGAGGGGAAATCAAAGGGAATCGGGGAAAAAACTTAATCAACGCGGACGAATTTGCGGGCATCATCTAGTCTATAATAATTGATCGCTCAAAGTATTCAAATACTAGCTGATGTCAGTGATTTCGTCCGCGTAGAATAAGTTTTTATTGTTTCCACGGGGACTCCTTGATTTTCCGGGATAAAAAGTAGCTTAAAGCACTCGTTCTCCAGGTCCTCATTTGTAGTCATACAAAAAATCACGTCAATCTGTTGGTCTGTTGCGACGAGATTGAAGGACAAACCAACAAGCAAACACACTTTTGCGTTTATTATATAGTATGTTAGATTATATAGAAAACATCTTCTCACGATCTCTTGTGACTTACGATGTGCTTCAATTTTTTTCACAGATTGATTAAGTTTCTCATTACTAAGTTCTTTTAAAAGTTCTCCAGATTCTACGACCTCAATCAAATTATTTTGATTGGCTCTTATTTCCACTTGTAATTCATTAATGTGATTTTCTAGCATTGATATTTTCTTGTCTCGAGCAAGGACATCTTCATTAAGGTTCGCTATAATGCAATCCTAAAAAGAAATACATTACATAAATTAGGTAGAACGAAAATATTATTAATAAAAAGTAAAGTGTAGACAGTACCGATTCATCTAGTTTCTCCATCAAAATTTTCATTTCTGCATGTTTCGTGAGTCTCTCTTCTTTCAACTTTTCTACTTCTTTTTTCAAATCCGCATAAAAGTCGTTTATAGAGCACGTTTTAGATAAATTCTAAAAATAAGCCAATAAGATCAGTTATTGCAGTGATTTATGTTTAAGTACTAGTTACTTCTTTATTACGAGCTGATGGCGACTTCGATCGCGCGTTATAAGGGTTTTTAATTACAACCAAAAATTTCTTATTTTTCCGGGATAAAAGGAAGCCTATGTCACTCTTCAGGTCCTCAACTATACCCATGCCAAAAGTCACGTCGATCCGTTGCTCAGTTGCGATGTGATTGAAGGGCAAACCAACAAACAAACACTCTTTCGCATTTATAATTAATATTAGTGTGATTTACCGTTCTTAGACAATTGATAAGATTGAGTTGAAACTTTGAAATGTTGTCGTTAGAACTTGTAGAAAGATTTCTGTTATATTAACACTAGATGATATTATATGATGCCCGCGACTTCGTCCACGTGGATTGATGTTTTTTTATTCCCGCGGGAACTCTTAAATTTTCCAGGATAAAAAGTAGCCTATGCCCTTCCCCGGGATGTAACAAATTTCATCCAAATCGGTTAAGTAGTTAGGCCGTGAAAGCGTCACAGACAGACAGACAGACGGATAGACAGACAGACAGACACACTTTCGCATTTATAATATTAGTATAGATTTATGCAACTGCCTAGCAGGTACCGCGCGATTCGTTCACACAAAGATGTATATTCAGCTAGTAGCTATAAAACTTAAAACTATTACCTACCTCTTCACGAGAATGTACAAGGTCTTTTTCTAAGCTTTCCAGATATTCGTTTTGTTCTTTTTGTATTTTTTTCAAATTGATTAATTCGTTTTGTAGATTATCGTTTTCTAACTTAATTTTTTTATGCAAACTTTGTAATTTTTTATATTGGTTTTCAAGCTGTTCATAGTGTTTCACTTTATCAAGTAGCTTACAGCTTTCATTTCTTACTAATTCTAAGTTTGATTGTATGTTATGATTCTCAATTTTCAAAGCAGATATACTATTGCAGGCTGTCAGTTCCCGAGATTTTTGTGTTCTTATTTCATTTTGTAAACGTTGATTCTCCACTTTTTTATTTTCAAGAGCATTGTGTAAGTTATTAATCTCTTGAGCTTTAATATCAAAATCATTCTGTAATGTATTTTTTTCTGTTAACAATTTTTCAAATTTATTTTGTAATTCGGTTATAGTTTTTTCCAGTTTTGGAAATTCTTGCATTTTTAAATTAAAACGTTCATTTTCTGATCGGAGCAAGTGTAAAGACTGAATTAAATCATTCATTTCCAAATCTTTATCTGAAATCGATTTTTGTAAAATATTTCTCTCCATCAGCACTTCTTGATATATTTTATTTAACTTAGCATATTTTTCTTTGATATCTTCAGACTGATCCAATAAGCTTTCACTCTTTGATTTTGTTAGTTGAAAGTCATGGAGTAAATTTTCAAGCTCATTCTTCCTATGATTTAATTTAAGCTCAAGTGTTTCCTTTTCATTTAAAAGATTTTCATGGGATTTTTTTAACAATTCAAACTTATGCAGTAAATTTTCATGATCTATTAATTTTTTTTCCAATACCAGACTTTCTTTTTTAGCTAAATGAAATGATTCTTTTAATTGCACATTTTCGTGGTGTAGAATGTTAATATTTTCAAGATTAGCTTCATTTAATAACTCTATTTCCTTTAATAAAATATTATCATCAATGTTCTCATCGGTTTTTTCTACCGCGATATGCTTTGCATTTTCATCACGTTTGAGTTTGTCAAATGCAATATTTGCACCTACTTCAGTTTTATTGTCATCATCTTTTAAGTGCTTCAGTAGTTCTATACTTTCTTGCTTAGCAGTAACAATAGAATTCATGGCAACTCTTTTTTCAACCATAAGTGAAGCTATATTTTTGTCGAAACTTTCACGACTTACTTGGATTTGTTTTATAAGATCCATATTTTCATTTTCTTTATGGTCTACTTCCTCCATTAAATTGCTTATTTCACGAGACTTATTACTAATAATACTATTTAAGTTATCTATTGCACTTGTTTTGTTTTCTAATTCTTGATTAATTATAAAATTTTTACCTTGTAGTTCATCTACTTGCAATTGTAAATAATTGTTACTCTTCAGAGCTTCCTCATACCTACCTAAAATACAAAATAATACAAATAATAATATTATAAAATAACAACATAAAAATATTAGTTATAATTATTTACTTTTCCAGTCTTCAACATCATACTTGAGTTCATTTATAAGTTCAAGTTTCTTTTCAAACTCCTCTTGGAGATATTGTTTTTCTTCTTCGCTACAGCACAAATCATCTTTAAGGTTTTTGATTTGTTGTTTCTGGGATTCAATTTCGTCAATTAATTGTACTGATTGGAATGTATCTTCGTTAGATGGAATCTATTACAACAAAATAATAAAGTATAATTAGCAGTAATTCTTACAATAATTAAAGTTAATACTCTACTCTAAGTTATTAATTACTCTCTTACGTTGTCTCTGTCTTGTTCCAGGAGTTTATCTATTTGATCAGATAAGCTCTTAATTTGTTGTTCTTGGCACATTATTTTGCACTCGTACTCTTTTAATTTACAAATTAAAACATTTTTATGTTTTTCAAACTGAACAGAAGTATCTCCTATTTTTTGCTCAAGTTTTATATTTTCATTTCTTAGTTGATCAACGATTAGAGATTTACTTTTATTTATTTCCTGTTCGGCTTTAAGTTTTGTTTCAATATTCAATGTTTCTTCTGATAATATAAAGTAATTTTCTTTTAAAGTGTCAAGATCCTCTGACCGTTTCCGATAATATTCTTTTTCTTTCCATAATTGATTATATTCTCTTAAATTATTTTTCAGGCATTCACATTCCTGTTCTAAATCAGCAATATTTTGACATCGTAAATAAAGACAATCTCTTTCATGTTTCAAATTGTCATAGCATGTTAGTAATTCGTCGTAATTAGCTTGCAAATTCTTTAGGCGGTTGAGATTTTCAACATCTATACTGTAGTTATCAGCTCCGCAACATTCATCAAATTGGTCATCTTCTATTTTAAGACACAAACTCTCATTACTGAGGATTTCCTTCATTTCTTGATTGTCCATAATATCAGCAACAAGCTGGGCTCTCTTATTATCTAAGCTTGGTTTTTGGCTTTCTGCTGATGTTAATGCAAAAGTCGTTACGACTTCAGCGCGCATGCAAGAACAATCCTTTGAAGCCCGACTAAATTCTTGTGAGCAAGGGGCTATTAAAGCAAGGCTAAACTTTTCTAGTACTTTCATTTTAAAAAGAATTTTTCCTTTAATATCAATGCCTCTAGTATCCTTTCCAGCAGTCTGAAAACGGTGGTGGTTAAACAATAGTTATTTTGTATGTCGAAATAAATATATGAATCCATTGTTACTCACAAGTAAATCTAAATATTGTTTGTATTTCCCGTTTTGGCATAAAGTTCCAAATATTTTTTCTAGTGCTGTATAAATATGAGCATAAATACAATAGGGCTCACAGACATCATGTTCCATTACCTGAAATATTTTTTTAAGGATGAAACTATTCTACACACGGCGGAAATACGACAATCACTCGATGAAACGGCAGAATAGAAATGTCTGAGACTATCACACTAATATAATAAAGGCGAAAGTTTGTGTGTATGTTTGTTACTCCTTCACGCCGCTACTACTGAACCGATTTGGTTGAAATTTGGAACATAGATAGCTTATAGCCTGGATTAAAACATAGGCTACTTTTTATCCTGGAAAACTGAGGAGTTCCCGCGGGAACCACAAAACCTCAATCCACGCGGACGAAGTCGCGGGCGTCCGCTAGTTTTCCTATAAAACTGTGGGATCTATTTTCGGGCATTCTTATATTCATAGGCGTTACCACTAAGCATTGTCCTATGTGAGCGACAAATACGGCAACACGTTACAGAATTATTAAAGCTATCAAAGTAGCTGTAACTCACTTGGCCTACGCTGTCGGGTAGAACAGAAGTTAAAGTCAAATCGTGTCGCTTACCTAGGACAACGGGTAAGAAATAAACACATGCATTCAATGTTTAAACTCACAGCCAGAGTATTTTGCATGGCGCTCAGCTTGGCATCTTTACTAATAATTGTTTCTTGCATTTCATCGATTTGAGTATCATGCGCAGCTTAAAAAAGATATAAATTTAATGTTAGGAAGTTACAATAATTACAGGTAACGTTTTACGTGTTCAAATGAACCAGCCATTCTATTGCTGTGCCATTTCTATGCATAACTTTCAAATAATCTTCTCACATTCCCTTTGCAGTAATTTGTCTAGCTCCGTTTACGACTATTGAATATAAGCAGGCGTTACTTTGCGGTAGTCCATGATAATGAATGAACTAGAAGTTTAATTCGCTATAATCCGCCACATTAGACAAATCTATGTGGTAAAGTGCGTGTCTTTCACTCTCATTGAGAGTGATTTGGAGGATTTGTGTGGTGTGGTGCTGTGCCGAATTACTAGGTAGTGGGGGCATGCAGTAGGTGAAAGACACGCACTGTACCACATAGATTTGTCTACCGTGGCGAATTAAACTTCAAGTTTCCCTTTACGACCTCTATTGTTTTGGTCTATTGGAGCTTTTAGTTTTAATTCTTATCAAACTTTTAGTAAATGGTAATACACAACGGTTACGTACAAGTGCTTGCGTCGCAAGTACAAGGTGGCCCGGCTTGAACACTCTTTGTTTCCTTCCTCGGCGTTGACTCTTTCTCTTTATCAAAAGTCCACTATAAACGTTCGTTTGCATGTTAAAATATTGACTTTCATATTGAAATTATTAGGTCATTTTGTGTACTATATTTACCTCTTCGCCTTGTGCCTTTATTTCACCTCCTCCAGACTTTCCTGTCTATAAATATTAGATATTTTGTTTTAGGACTTTTTAAAATAAATTTAACATAACTTATGCATAAACGTACATTAAAAAGGCAAATTATGATTTCCTAGCTGATGTCCGCGACTTCATCCGCGTGGATTGAGGTTTATTTGGTTCCCGCGGGAGCTATTCAATAATTTTCCGGGATAAAAAGTTGCCTATGTGTTATTCCAGACTATAATCTATATATCTGTGCCAAATTTCATCCAGATCCGTTCAGCAGTTCTGGCGTGATTTAGTAACAAATCCATCCAAACTTTCGCATTTATAATATTAGTATAGACATAGATGTTACGGGTAACAACCCTTAGCAATGATGAATCAAGAAGAAACAGAAAAGAACCGTGTAAGTGATTACCTACCTCGAGCATTCCATATCTGCTGAGCTGAAAAAAGTAAAAAAAGTTGTTAAACTTTAAAAAATACTTTGATATAGGTAATACAATTCTTACCTATATAGTGGTAATATAAATACCTCATCGCCTCGTGATTTTCCGGTCTGAAAAATAACTTCAATAATTAATAACATGTATTATATTTTTACAAATGTACATATACTGAACTTAAGCCAGCTTAAACGCAAAATGAGAAATATAACTTACTTCAAACGCTTCTGAATCTATACCCTGTAAAATAAAATCTATATTTATTTCAGAATCAAATCAAATTCAAAAGCAACTTCCTTAAAAATTAATTTCGTTTAATAGGTCAATCTCTATGCTTGCTTGCATAAGTCGTTAAATGTGTCTGAGTAAAATTTTCTATACATTTCCTTTTCATGTCAACGCCAGAGTAAACAAAAAAATTAAACTACTTAGATCAGTTTATGCAGCGCTATCAGCTATGCAAGTCGGCCTAAATATCTTAAAATTCGGTTTTATTATTTATTTTTAGATTTTTAGATTACTTTACTGAGCATATCGAATCAACTTTAAGCTTTTACCATCACCTCACTAAAATATAGGTACCTAAGTTTTCATCACAGAGTACATTGAATATAGGGGTTGTTTTCATTTTCATCACATTCATTTACTTAGTTGATAACGTCATGGCAACGACTTACCAACAAATATTTCCTACAATTTGCATGATAGATATTTGATAGAATAACAAACCTTTTCACAATCATCTAGGTATTACCTCCGTAAATCCTGACAGGTCCAGATCCAAGCACTATAACAAACAGGTAATAAATTATTATAAAGATTTCATATATTGAAATTATTGTAACTACCAACGCTGAATTATTTCTTACCATATCATCCAATTCTTTATTAGCTGCTTTTATAGCCGCATGCTGAAATATTATGTAAGAAGGATTGATGAACTTTTTAGAATAATAATAGTATAGTAGGAAAAACTAAAAAATAATTAGCAACACCTTACCGCGCTTGCAATATCACACTTTTGTTCACAAGTTAGATCTAGCTGATCGTAAGCAGAGAGCATTTGCTCAAACTCTTCGATCTTACGTTTCAAGCGCCCAATTTCAGCATTTTTCGTGGCCATCAACATATTTACAATCACGTCGGTTGGTATATACTTGGGACGGACAGTTTCATTGTTCCTTTTAATGATCTCCACCAAGTGTTCGGATTTATCTGAACAGAAGTGGGACCAAGCTCTCGCGTCAGTGCATGACGAGTACGCCTTCAACTTGCCTTCATTCCTCGCCGGTAGATCGAACAGGTCGTATTCATTGAATACGCGCTCCCTTTTCGTTATGAATGACATCGCCACTAACTTTACCCACTATCAACAAGTATATTCTAAACATATAAAATCTAGGGAGCTTTTTTTGCTACCATTCGTTTCATACATTGTGTAATTTTTTATGAATTCATTTATTTTGCAATCTTATAACTTACGGTAAAATGTAAATATTGAAAATATCAAATATTTTGTTTGTCATTAAAAATCTAGACGGAATGGTGGTTTATAGTAGAATGTCAATATTTGAATTCAATTGACATGTATAAAAACGTAAAAAGTTTGAATGGAATACACTGTTGTTGTTGAAATATTATTATGCTGTATAAAATTTCTACTGACAAAATCAGGGGCGGAACCACTAGATACTTGCTACTTATTTATATCCATTGATGCAGTCGAAATTAAAATTAACTAAGTAATTACACATTCGCACAAAAAAATACAATAAGATCTTATATTAATGGCCATAACTCATAGATGGTTATAATAACATGATTGATTGTCAATCCCTAACTTCAGCCAATCTGAATATAATTTGGACTCAAAATTTCGTGAAAACAATATTGATAATTTGATAAAATAAAAAAAATATATATGTCGTTGAAATTATTTACTTACTACTTTAAATTTGTGTGCTCATAATATAATACCTATTTTAATTTACAATAAATACCTACATGAATAGATAACAGATATTATGCATAATAATATGAAAAACTTTATTCGATGTTCCATACGGGTCAGAAGAAATTGAAATTATTTGCACGTAACGAGGGGAAATTAAAGGCGTATGAATCTTGTTTCGATGTGAGAGCATGGAGTCACGACATCCAGGTGCGGGACCGCTACATTAGGGATTGGATGAAGAGCGATATGCCTATTTGTGTTCTCCCGGTGCATACGGTGTCCAGCTGCTTGAGAACTATGACTTGGAGACGCCGTGAGAGGGTAAGAGCGCGGAAATGTTATAGACAAGTGGCTTCAACAACCCCACCCGTCTTTTTAATGCAATATCTCGTCGTCGTCGTCGTCGTCGTCGTCGTCTCAACCTATTGACGCCCACTGCTGGACGAAGGTCTCCTGCATGGATCGCCACAGAGCACGGTCTTGTGCCGCTTGTTTCCAGCGGCTCCCAGGTGCACGCTTGAGATCATTCGTCCACGTAGTGGGGGGGTCGTCCAACGCTGCGTTTCCCGGTGCGAGGCAATATCTGATTCACCCAAACTTCGCGAAGGTGGAACTTCTGTTATTGAGTGTGAGGTCAACTGAACCCAATTTAGTTTATAGAGAAAACCAACATGCAAAATGTTAACTTTGTGCGAGTTTGAGCTTTTTAAAACGTCGTTTGAATATTTCTTATTTGTATAATATAAAATACTTGGTAAAATAAACCTTTAAATTTTGCAGCCTGCGCCAAGATGCCATCCAAATTGCAAATCCAAATTTGTCTTAGAAAGCATTTGCAATTCGTGTCATGCGATGAAAGAATGTCTTAAAAATGACGAGAGCTTTGAGAAATATTTTAATGAGGTGAGCATAATATTTTGTGAATGTGTAATGAATACCATTGTGTAGGTAGGTAATTTTAAAAACCCGCGCTTTTTTTAGGTTTTTTAAAACTCTTTTGGTAACTTTTTGATTTATCTGGATAAATTAATGTAGCCTTTGTCCGTGTCCAAGGTATAGGCTGGGACATATACCGGAATTACTTTAAAAAAATCATTCATTAATTTAATAAGCTACTACATAATTAGTACCTACAGTAATTCTGCCTGATTACATTTGCACCACGGTTCAATAAATGTGAAATATGTATATATTCAGTGACTAGTTGTAAGTCAATGGCTGATGCATAGAAATTCATGCGATGTTACTTATGCGTCCGAAACGAATCGTACGGCGAGCGCCTCGGACGCCTGTTATGACTAGTCCGTAATAGTACTTGCTTACATTAATTTATACTTTATAGGAAGAGTTTGAAACAAGTCACTGGCCCTGTGATAAATGTTTAGATGCCCTGAAAAGCATAAAAATGTTTTGGAAAATACTCACAGAAAGAATATTCAAAATTAGTTTCCCCAAGAATGACGATTTAGAGGGTACTACTTGTAGCAATGAAAGTGTTCAAAGTGTGGCCAAGGTATGGGAAGAGGAATTAGTCCAACAAGCGCTTGTTGTAAAAAGTTTAACACCTTTATTAAATACTCAACTAAATGAAAAACCGGCATATTGTTGGAAATCATACACAAAATATTTGAAAAAAATAATAACGCTTGATAACTTGCGATTCGTTGTAGAAGATGATGATGACTCATCCGTCGAAATTAAACCATGCAATGAAAAATTAAAAATCTGCAGCTGTGATGATAAAGCGACCGAAACAGATCCTATAAGATACAGGAATAGTGCGAAAAGAAGATCTAAAAAGATAAACAAATGTACATCGTTCAGAGTTAAAACTATGAATTTTGGTAACGATGCTTGTAATATGGACACCGAGGAAATTTCAATGTATAAAAATAATCTCGATTATTTACAACAACAATATAATATGCAAAATGATGAATTGAATCAGATAAAAACAGAGAATATGTCGCTAAAAGTTCAGCTTCAAAATATGAGTAAAAATACTGCACCATCGTATTTTACAATGGTCAATTCGGATAACGCCTCTGTGATGCCGATCCCTTACGAATCGTGTTGTGAAAGAGAAGAGAATATTAAGGACATTGATTCAGAAATGATCATAACTTTAAAAAATTGCGAAAACGAGGTAAGGTTCTTAGAATTATAAATAACTAGGTAGCTGATATGTTAGTCAAGCTTGATTATAGTTATGTATCTATGAACTCCAACTAAGGTTTAGTAAATAGTTAAGAGAGTGAAAATATAGTTGTAAATTAATAAAATTTACCTGCAGAATTTCAAACATATATCGATGCTACAAGTACTTCATAAAACCAATAGTTTGAGAGTCAAAGATGAAAATTTTGATGATCAAAATAGCCATTGCAAGAAAAAACAGGATCCTATTAAAATTTTGACAAAAGGTATTTGTTTTAAGTTAATTATAGTATCTGTTTGATTATTAGCTTTACTTTTATAAAATTTAGAACAGAATATTTTGTGAGTATTCAGTCTTAAATTTTACAAAACCTAATCCAAAATATTCTCCTTCAAAATTAAGGTGAGTATAAAATTAATAATATAGCTCCAAATGGCTTTAAAAATCACACGACAGCAGCATCCCATGTCTAATAACCGTAAAACAAGATCTAAAACCAGCTCTAAAGAGATAGCTGTGCAAAATGGTTCTCATCCAGCATGGTAACAAGAATATTTTGATCAAATCCTGTAACCTCCAACATATCTCGTAATTATCTAAGTAATAGCTATCAATTCCGCTGCGGATAAAAAGAAAATTAATTTAATAAAGACACTATTTTTTATTTAATTCACAGTTCACAACACTTTTGGTGCAATCGTAGAAAGAGAACTTACAATAGCAAATCAAAGAAAATGCGATCAGAAAGAAATGATGATAGAGGCGTCGTATCAAAAAGTCCATCCTAGTAAATCCGTGCCCTCTTGCTCTACGGTCTCTTCCCGATCTTCGCAATCGGGTATATTTGTAAGTATTAAGGGATAAGAACAAGCAGTGATAACTTTTTAGTGTAACTTATCCTGTTTCACGTGACTTCTATATTATGTGATATCTGTAGGAGTATAAGATCAGTGCTTGTTTCTCAAACGTTACAAGCCTTGTATACCTACTTGTACAATTACATATTCTGTGGTATTACTTACCACGTATTACAAGGGTTTTCTCTACAAGGTACAAGGCTTGTAGCGTTTGAACAGGGCACTGAATTTAAATTATTCAAATGAATAATGAAATTCAATATTATTCAAGATAGTTTTAATCTACCTATGATTTAGCATTTTATCAACAAATGAAGATACCTACTATATACGAGTAGGTCAAGGAAAATTGATTATTTTAATATTAGAATTACTCTTTTAGGTATCGACGACCGAAGTGAAGGACTTCTAAAGTTAATGTTTTGTAACCTTATAGTACGTAATTCTAAGTTTGTAACTAAAATAATGCAAAATGTGCAAGTATTTGATGTCGGTGTATTTGTGGTAATAAAAGGAAAAATATGTACCTATTGATAACTTTTATTTAAATAAAACGAGACATGATATTTATCATGCGATCATATATAAGTTTTTTTGCATCAATAGCGAATATGAAGTCTAAATGATTGAATTTTGGGTGTGGTACTCTATATTTGCCGATGACAGATTTTATTTCCTTCCATAGATAGTTTACGTCTTCCGGAGTAGACAGCCAGTCATTGTCGCCGTAGTGGAGGAAAACAGGTGTAGTTATTGCACTCAAGTTATAAGCGGGTGGACTGAATGTTCCGTAAGTCCGCTTGTTCGTGAGCCATCCGTGATTGAAGTTGGTGAATCTTTTTGATTTGTACAGCTGTCCAAAATGAATCATTTGTCTTGTAGACGCACCGGCTGGTGTGTGGCCGAATACTACTGGAAGCATTGTCTGAAAAAAGCCATAGCAGAAGTCAGTTTTAAGTAGGTTAGGTACTGATTTAATGTAAAGTGAGATCGATTTATGATGCCAGCACTAATTTTTCAGGAGTTCCAAGGAAATAAATGACTCAAAGAAAAGGTTTTGCCATAATTTGGTCTGTGTAAGATTGTATAATTATTGTAACCTCTTTATTTTTTGAAGAAAGGAGCAACTGCTGAGTGTCTTGCCGGCTCTTCTCAGTAGAACATCTTTCCGAACCGGTGGTAGAGTCTTAACGTTTCATAAGTGACACAAGTTGTCCTATGTGAAATAAATAAATCATTTATCATTTACATTATCGGTCTACCTCGTTAGTACTATTAAGTATTCTGTGGATTCACTTCGTCATCGTTATCATTCACTGAATCTACACCTTGATGATCAGGTAAAAACAAAAATTAAAGAAGCAAAATATCTAATAATCTTACTGTATTCAACTGTTGAGCATTATATCCACATAAGAGGAATAGTATGTTGGCGCATAGAGTTTGAGTGATTGCTTCCTCCAGGCACAGCTTTTGACCTGCTATCTCATTGATCCAGCCATTCGCCATGAACTCATTTGAGCCAATCAGGCTCATTATTCTCTGAAATATATTATTTCTATGAAGCATTTTTTAACCCCCGACGCAAAAAATGGGGTGTTATAAGTTTAACGTGCCTGTTTGTGTATCTGTCTGTAGTATAGTAAAGCCCGAACGGATGGACCGATTTTCGTTTAGTTTTTTTGTGTCATAGATAATTTTATCTTTAGTATTCTTAGCCATGTTTCATGAAAATCTGTTCAGTCGTTTGAAGATCATCAACTCTTTAATATTTGATGAGGGGATCTGACTACCTTAAGTTGTGCCATAATAACTAAATAATTATATTATTTCTATCGTAATTCATTACTATGCTTATGTAATATTATTTATATAATAGGTATGTGTAAATTATGTATGCATTATGTATGTACTATTTATTTATGTTTATGTATAATATATATTGTTATCTATATTTACTTATTTTAATTAAGTATATGTAATGTATAAATATATATTGTGTCTAGTATGTTTATATTATTTACTCAACTAATAATAATAACGTGTATTCTATTGTGCCACACTACCCTACACATCTCGTTCAATCCTCTCACCAAAGGTTGCCTGGTAGAGATTGCTCAGTAAGCAATAAGGCCGCCTTTGCATACCTAGTTATAGTTAATTTTACTCTGTATTCTTTTTCTTTTATGTGTGCAATAAAGTATTTATCTATCTATCTATCTATCTACCTTCTATATGTCCTATCGATTCGAAATTTGGTACCGTATTATTTCAACCCCCCGACACAAAAAGTAAACTCTAAAAACTAACAAATAATATTTAAACCTATTGTAATTATTATCGTCACTTAAATAATATTAAGTTCAAATATTTTTATTTTATCCCGAGTGTTCTTAGCCATGTTTCATGAAAATCTGTTCACCCGTCTGTAGGTCAGCAGCTTTTTTCTTAATCTGTTAATATAATGTCGTCGGTTGTTTTAACTTTGTAATTTAGACTTGTTTATTCTAATATTAATAAGAGACTAGTGGGCCTGGCAGACTTTGTCCTGCCCTGAACCTCGAACCCGATTGCAGCTCTCCCTATCGGGTCCAATTGTTAATATAAACCATCCAAACCGTCCAAACCAACACAACAAAAAGAGAATTAACGAAATTGGTCCAGCCGTTCTGCCGTGACCAAGGGAAATAGGGATTCATTTTTATATATTACTAGATGATTCCCGCGACTTCGTCCGCGTGGATTTATGTTTATTGATTCCCGCGGGAACTCTTCAATTTTCCGGGATAAAAAGTAGCCTATGTCCTTCCCTGGGATGTAATCTATCTCTGTACCAAATTTCATCAAAATCGGTTGAGTAGTTGGGCCGTGAAAGCGTAGCAGACAGACAGACAGACAGACAGACAGACAGACGGACAGACGGACAGACACACTTTCGCATATATAATATTAGTATGGATATGGATATGGATATAGATTATACCTAAGTATCCACCAAAGTCTGACTTAATAAAATTACCAAAAAAGGTTGTCAAAAACTCATGGAATGGAAAATACAATAGGGAAACACTTTAATGTAAACACTTTTATGGTGTTAATTATAAATTACGTAGCATAAAGATCGTTGGTGCTAATGAACTTTTATTTAAACAGTAGGATACCTATCGCCACTTGAAAAAGAACACTCAACAATTAAATTAATCTACTTACATTATTATTGCTCTAGAATAGATAGCTGTTGTAATTGTTTGTTAGATAAACAGTATTTAGGACAGATTATCCTTCTACTACCGGATCTACCTGATAATATTATGTTGGTGAAGATAGAAAATAAAACAAACAAACCATTTTCTACCATAGCTAAGTGATTCGAGGGACTTCAATAGTCGAATTCGAGGGTTATCGCGACTCTATTGATGATATCCGGCGGGTGGCTGGCATCGATTGGATGCGAAAAGCCGAGGAAAGAGCACGTTGGCTTAAAAGTAGATCGTCGAGTACTACAGTGGATGTACAATGGCTGATGATGACAGAATACCTAGCCTGTTTCATGGCCCAGCTAGAGAGAAAATAATGGTAAGTGAAAATAGTGAAATATATGGTAAGCATACAAACATAGCCCAAAAAATCAGATTTAAGTCCGCGCTTTACTGAAAATCTCCTACATCAAGATATTATCATGTAATACTAGATGATGATGCCTGCTACTTCGTCCGCATGATTAGGGTTGTCCTTCCCTTGAGCAACCTACCTCTATACCAAATTTCATCGAAATCAGAAAAAAAATGTCCCGGGAAGGACTAGCATACAGGCAGACAGACTTTCGCATTTATAATATTAGTATGGATAAACTGAAGTTACTTGTGTTACTTACTTCTAAAGAGTTAGTAAATGGTGCGATCGCCCTTACGAGTGGACTTCTGATGTTACCAACATAGGCCACTGGTGCTAGAGCCTGCATCGCTAAAATTTTATCATTGTACTCCGGTCTTGTCGAAGCCATAACCCAAAACGCTGTTGTGCCCTGAGAGAACGCCACATACTGGATCTTTTTAACCCCAGTTTCTTCGATCACGTAGTCGAGCATGGCTGGGAGGTCATAGTAACCGATCTCGTGCCAACTGAACCTCCAAAATGCAGAGGAAGATGGTTTCATAGTGACATGCCTGCGTGAGTAAGTGTTGCCTCTAGCGTTACCCATCCACACGTCGTAGCCTGCTTCGGCTAGAAGGTAACCTAAAATAACACAAACTGCAATGTGACGAGTCCACTAAAAAAAACTGAGCCCCTGACCATGTAGGTATTATTTAAATAATAATAGTTACTTTGTAGCCCCGACTTAGTGCGCTTGGATTTAGGTTTATAAAATCCCGCCAGAACTCTTCGATTTTCCGGAATGAAATAGCTAGCCTTTGTCACTCCTCAGGTCCTTAACTATATTCTTGCAAAAATAGGTCTATCAATTGCGTCGTTACGGCGTGATTGAAGAACAAATAAACACACTGTCGAGGATCGTAGCTGGCGAGTCCAGAATATGTCCAATCTGTCCGAGTTAATGCACAGTTCCTCTGATACTGTAAATGCCCTTGGGTGGAAGGCAATGGGCGACGGTAACAAAGGCCTATCCGTTACGAAGGTATGCCAATGAAGGCTTCCCAAAGAACGGAACCACCAGTATTTAACTCACTTCTCACCAGTACCTACAAAATATTTAAGTTCATAACCCCTTTTCATTCCACAGAAAACCTACCTGGACGCTTTTTTGACAGAAAATGCTTAACATTAGAAAATACCTTACCCAATCCCTTATCAGTGCCCATCAGCACCCATTCAGCAGAAGACGATAACAGTCCATGTTGCAAGAATACTACAGGTCTATTGTATCTACTGGTGTTGTGCTTTCCGTAGGGTATTCGATGTAGCTCTAGGACATATTGGTCTTCTGTGTACACGCGATGTATTTCGCATGGGTACCCGTACTTCCGTGCTAGAGTGAACTGAAAGTTTTTTTGTATACTTTTTTAGGCCTGGGGACTATAGAAAAGATAAATCCTTAGTCATTACAGGATTGGGGTCCCGTAAGGATTTATCTCATCTTCAGGGTAAATTCAAATATTGGTCGCAATTTCGACAAGGTAGCTAGAATCATACAAGTTTCGGCAATTTATTAGTAAATGATAAACTAATATAAAATCTGTGATAAAATGTTGAATATTATGGTATACGACTAAAAAAATATTTTATTTTAAACCCATACCGCTAGTCGGCTTCTACAGAGCATAGTACCGGTACGCTAAAAAGGCGTGACCATAGAGGTAGGCTATACTACCTCTGTGGGCGTGACGTCTTTGCCACGGCCGAAGCCTTCCATCAGACCAGACCAGAGAAAATTCAGAAATTATATATTTTCAAGTTGACCTTGCCAGGATTCGAACCCGAGACCTCCCGTGACAACAGCGCTCAACATTTCGCTAAGGGAGGTCGTCAAAACTAGCTTTAGAGTTCGGTCGAAAAGTGATAAAAAAACCATTTGTTATACATACAGTATCCAATGTAGCGTCTTCCTTGATACTATCAATGAGTTCTTCAATACCTCCCTTGGCTATTACCGAATGGACACAATTGGAAACATAAATGAACAAGACAATATTAAGTAGCCCTATATTCGGCATTTTGGTAAGATTCTCAGCACGGATGTTTATTTGTGCCTTGATGCAACAATACTAACATTTCAGTTAAATCAAACAATGCCTATTGTTTATCATAGATGGATTAACAATAATTGATAAGGTCTTGTAGCCAAAGAAAATTTATTAAATCAGCAGAGTCAGACCCAATAGCGCCGCTGTAGTTTTGAAAATTGGTAAGTATGTAGATACTTTTGTACCTGCCTTAAATATTATTTATTTCTCGAATAACATACTATGGGGCAAGCAAGTCAAGCCAACAAATGGAACTTTGGTATGGACTAGGGAGTAAGTGGTGATAAATCTTAATATATATAAATCTCGTGTCACAATGTTTGTCCTCAATGGACTCCTAAACCACTTAACCGATTATAATAAAATTCGCACACCATGTGCAGTTCGATCCAACTTGAGAGATAGGATAGTTTAAATCTTAAAAAAACATCAATTCACGCGGACGAAGTCGCGGGCATCATTAATCTTATAACAATTATATCAATGTAGCGTGTATATGTTTCAAAACATTTAATTACAAGGTAAGTAAGTAGTAGGTATACCTAATTGATAAAATAGCAACTATTACAATGCTATTCTTTAATCTATTTTAACGAAACTACAAGGGTTCCTTATTGACTACAGAACCCTAATATAAACATCCGCTTAAATAATATAATTAAGTAGGCACACTAGCTGATGCCTTCGTCCGCATGGATTGAGGATTTTTGCTTCCCACGGAAACTTTTTAATTTTCCGGGATAAAAAGTGCCTACCCTATGTGTTATTCCAGACTATATCTCGGTGCAAAATTTCATCCAGATCCGTTCAACTGTTCTGGCGTGATTAAGTTACAAACATCCATCCATCCACCCAAACTTTTGCATTTGCATATCCGTTTGTAAGTCTGTCCGCGGCTTAACTCAAAGGCTCATAAGTAGATACCTACTATAAAGCTGTAATTTGGCATTGGGAATGGGGATTGGGGATACAGTCATATCAATCACGCGGACAAAGTGGTACAGTAGTATCACCATGTATCACTTTGCCCGTTGTTAGTAGTGGTGGTAGTAGTATTTTAAGTATAAATTATCATTTTGAAAAAAAAACAAAATTACGTTTGATATAAGTAAGTATAATTTAAGTAGGAAGGTTACCATGACGGTAACTATTAACGAAGTACCTACCTCCTCTACACATAAAGTGGGGATTTTTTTACGTCTATCCCATGGTGTCGCTGGATGGGTCGTTCAAAAATATTGCGGGTAGGTATAGGTAAACCATTTTTCGATTCAGGGATCCGATTGCGAAAAATTATGCTTTAGTGTTTATAAACTTACTTAATATTTCTTAGAATCAAGACTTGCCGCCCCCTCTGCCAGCTAAACGGTTGTTTTGGCCATGTGAAAAAGATTATGGCAGTACTTAGTTCAATTATCGAAGTTAAAATTAAAACTATCACAGCTAAGTAGGCTTTGCAAGTTAACGAGCAATAGTCTGACAAAGAGGATGTAATCACGGTAAAGATATCCCACTTCTGATATAGGCACAGGATGGCTCTCGTCGGTATTCATTGCTCCAATCCACTAATCCCAAACTATTAAATTCAACCACGAGCTATGAAACAACTATTATTATTTTTACAATTATGCAAAGAATTAGAATTGCGCCAGATAAAAACGATTCGTCGTGCAAGCGGTGCTAGTCTAACGCAGTGTTTCCCAAACATTGTTCTGCCATGGTCCGGTAATTTCCACACTGCCCCTTCGTGACCCATTTATTACTTTTAAACCCACGCTGGTTCTATTAGGTAAAATAATACACATTAAACATTTATTAATACATCTACATATTTTGGTATCGCATATTTAGTCACTAAATGTTAGTGCGAAGAATGGAGCTGCTGCTTATTATTTACCTACCAAAGAATCAAAGTTCATGGAAAATGACGAAAGTTGTATCCTAACTTCAAGTCGGTTTCTATATTTATTTTTAAGGTAAACTAGTGTTGAAAACCCAGCTTCACATTTATAAGTTGTGACAAAAGGCATTAAAAAGTTATTGCTTGATGAGCTAATTTTGTGTAGGTATTCTTGACGAAAAGATTGACCAAAAATCTATCAAAGGTCTTGTGTCAAATATTAGGTAGGTATATATTAGTGCTGTGTCAGTTGACAGTTCAACTAACGAGTCGACATCTGATTATGGCAAATTAGTTTCGGAATCTAACTTGGATGTAAATGGGTTTCTTATCCAAGTTTTGGTATTGTCGATTGGAGGAACTCTCCAGTCCTAATTAATGTTCTTTAATTTATGGTGGAAATGTTGCGACCCGGTATTTAATTTTGATGGCCCGGTACCGGGTCGCGACCCGGCTAATGGGAAACGCTGGCACACGAGTATATATCCGACCAGAGGGGAAGCTTCCTAACAAAGTCGAAAATGTATACCTATTCTGCTAGGGTTGTCACCTGATGCATGTCAATAATTTAAGGTAAAAATAAAAATATTATATTATAGTTACCAGTTTCCTGTTTTATAATACCAGGGAGTCCTAAATATCGATTATGAACGAAATCGGTTAGTTAACAAAGAATTTCTAAAAGGCGCTGATTTTTTTAAAACTGTGGTACCAGTTTCCTGTTTTATTATACAAGGGATTCTCATATATCGATTTTGAATGAAATCGGTTAATTAACAAAGAATTTCAAAATGGCGCTGATTTTTTTAAACTTTGGTACCAGCTTCCTGTTTTGTAACCACAGGGAGTTTTAAATATCGATTTTGAACAAACTCAGTTAATTAACAAAGAATTTCAAAATGGTGCTGATTTTGTTAAACTTTGGTACCAGTTTCCTGTTTTATTATACCAGGGATTCTCAGATATCGATTTTGAATGAAATCGGTTAATTAACAAAGAATTTCAAAATGGCGCTGATTTTTTTAAACTTTGGTACCAGTTTCCTGTTTTGTAACCCCAGACAGTCCTAAATATCGATTTAAATCGAAAAATCATAAAAATAGGTTTATTGGTTTCCGAGAAAATCGTTAAGGTTAGAAAGGTACTTACTTCTCTTTATCTCTCGGGTATGAAAAATAGGAAACATCCTTATTGTCTTTGGAACTTTTCAAGCAAACCACATTTGCACAGCAAATATTCGGCATTTTTGCTGTAACAACACTATTTACATAAATAAATCTAATAGTTTTATTTTTAATTCAAAGTTAGATTATACGCTCGATCGTCAGCCCTTACGTTCGTACCCGGACTGAGGCGTCGCGTACCCAGACGGCGTGTCGGTGAATGTGTCGGTGAGAGCTCACGCACACATCGTTGCGCTATGTATGGGTGAAGTCGCCGCGAGCCGTTTGTATGAAGCTTCCCCTCTGTACGTACTCTGTGACGCTGGTCTAACGTATTTAAAACTATATTCTTAATTTCTTACATATAACTTAGTAGGTACCTACCTGTGGTACCTACACTGCGCGTGGCTCGACACTTTGCCGGTTTTCTTTGAATGACATTTTAGTAATAACTGTAAACTATTCAATAAATTAAGATTCTTGCCTTGGCAGTTTTCTATTTGCGTCAGTATTTTAAGTTTCTATGAATTTTATTTAATTGAATTGGAAAACTAAGAAAGATATAATTTTTAAAAATTTGCGCCTCTCCTTACCCGCTAAAAAAGAACTCCATGTCCAACCAATCAAATCGGGCCACAGACTACATAATCCATAAATAATCCTTTGACATTGGATAAAATGTTATATAAACTCTGTTAACTATTCCATTTTACACTGATTTCATGGTTTACCATTATGCTTCGACATGAAAAGGTTTCAATTTATTTCAGTGGTTTTGATTATGAGAACTTGAGAAAACAAAAAATCTAACTTGTAGTGACAGACAGAGACAAGTAACGAAAGTATACTACTCTCTATTACAAAAATACTTTTGCACAGATTACAAAACTAAAAGTACTACGTTCATCGTAGTAGGTACTTTAGGAACCGTTTGTCATGAACCAAACAAAGAAAGCCTATATTCTGCGCTCATGAAGGTACAAGTCTACACAGGTAATTTTATGGATATAACGGAAGTGGACTACGGAGATCACGAAATTAATTAATAAGCAGGAACTGAAAAACAGATTCATAAATGTTACAGAATTATAAGTGTAATACAGGTTGAATTGTTAATAGAATCAAATCTGTAAGCGTTTTCAATGTGTATTTAAATCTGTTAACCCAAAACACTTATATATTTATGTAACAGAAATTAATCTGTAACAGAAATGAAAGAGTTTTAATGTGTAACCGGGATAGCAACAGTTGACGCGTATTAAAATTTGAATCTTAGGTGAAAGTATAAATGGTTGCAATTTTTATTTAAAAACATGGCCAATGTTGTCTCACCGTGCAACTACCTACCTATTAGGGTTACAGATAAAACACTTATTAACAGAAATAAACAGTTACAGATTGATTGGGTTACAGTATCGTTTCTGTATCTGATAATAAGTGTTTTTGTTATATTACAGTTACAAAAAATAGTGTTTAAAATACTTATTTCGGTTACTATTTCAGTCCTTATTAATAATGAAGTAATATTCCAAGTCTATGTTAATAATAGCGACGGTTTCAAAAGTAGCTTTTGACTTGACAACGTCTTATAATTCGATATAGCCGGCTGCACGCACGAAAAAAGATGACGTATGCGGCGTTACCTCGCTCTGAGGCGTTCCATGTAAGGCTTGAAGTGCAAGCGAGAGCGCGGAACGAGCGACAAAGAGGCACAATCGGCCTTTGCGTTCGGCAGCGTTCAACATCCGTCTCTCTCCTACTTGAGTGAGCGATGCGTCTGCGTTGTCACGTTCAACTATCGTCAGTAAACCGACTTTACAGACAACCAATTTTTTTTTGCTTAAAATATTACCCTAGATCTGTAATATTATTTCCGAGGATATTATTGGACAAATTGCAATGCAAAAGAAGCAAGTATTTTATTTTTTAAATCGGACTTTCGTGCATTATTATAGCACGACAAAGAAAGCCTATATTATTCTTTAAAATTAAAGTCTTTCTTTGTGTTAGTTCATGAAAAACGGTTCCTACAGTACTACGATGTACGTAGTACTTTTGGTTTTGTAATCTGTGCAAAATATTTTTGTAAGAGCAACACCGTTCTTTTCTGTCATCACGGTTGTACACACGCATTTTTGTTTGTTTTCTCAAATATTTGATAATTCAAAACCTTTAATAAATTGAAACCTTTTGCATGTCGAAGCATAATGGCAAACCAAGAAATCAGTTTAAAATGGAATGGATATCAGAGTAACATTTTAACCAACGTCAAAGAGTTATTTAGGGACGAAAGTTTATCGGATGTAACACTTGTGTCGGAAGGGCATAGTTTTAAGGCCCACAAAGTTATCCTTTCAGCAAATAGTACTGTGTTTAGAGGTATTTTCCAGGTGAGTTGATATACCATTTGCCACAAAAGTCGGTGGTACTCATTTTGTATGATTTGGAGGATGAAATTTTTGTGTAACGCCCACACGTATATTTCGCAGCAAAACCCCCACAAAGATCCAATTATAGTGCTTCACGACATCAATACGGATTCTTTACGGACTCTTTTGAGGTTCATGTACAACGGTGAAGTCAATGTGACTGAGGAGTTTTTACCTGTTCTATTGAAGACTGCCGAAGCGTTGAGGATATCAGGGCTATCCACTGGAAGTGACACTGTGCGTGAAGATGAGGTAAGAAGTTGCAATATCCTTTATAACCAAGGAACAAGAACCTTAATTTGCTATATTCTGCTAAAAGAGACAAATCTATGTGGTACAATGCACATACTGTGTAATGTATGTAGTTTATGTGCAATGTATCATGCGACCGCACCGCCGGCTTTATTGCTTCTAAATCTGCAGGAAGAGCAAGTTACAGCATTGGTTGCAAGCTAAGCTTATTGTTCCATTGTTATCATGGACTTCTGCAAAGTAACACCTGCTTCTTTTGAACACCTGTACCTATAAGTAATATTTTATTAATGTAGAAGTGCAGAAGTTGTTGTCCAATCACTGCAGTGTGATTGGAGCAACAGATTGACATGATGTCTGTCTATCTGTCTGTCGGCTATGCTTTCATGGCCCATCTATTCAACTGATTTCAATCAAATTTGGTACAGGTACAGAGATCCTTCATCCTAGGAAAGGTCATAGACTACTTTTGTCTCAGAAAATCAAAGAGTTCTTCTTCTTCTTCTTTTTCTTTTGAGGTTTCAGTCCCTTATGTCCTGTATCACTGTGACCGTCTCCGATCTATTGTGATGTGACCTCCATTTTAAATTTCCTCGCCAATGCCTGCTTCAGTCAGGAACAGCAGCGTTTTCTTGACTGGAATACGGGAAGCATCCTCTGGGTTAGTAATATGTTTGCCCAGATGGATGCTTCGTTTATGCATTAGAGCGGGACATTGGCAGATAATATGCATCGGAGTCTCACAGGATTCCTGGCATAGTCTGCAGATATCCGTGTCCCTAAGCTTAAGGTGAAGAGTTCTTACAGGACCACAAAAATTTAAAGTTGATGGATTCATTTAGCACTATAATATTTTCAATGTCTTGGTAGTCATACTGAAGTAAGTCTTATAATTCTGATAGAGATATCAAATGAATTTTGCAGAAAACAGCTACATCCACACAAGCTGTGCCCAAAAAACGAAAGAAAAGTGAACAAGAGGACAATAATAACAAAAGCCACAAAAAATCAACTCCTGTATTGAAACTTGACACTCTAGTTGCCATTAGTAATCCTGATACTCCAAAAAACTCTGTAAGTATTTTAAAGAGACTTGTATTTTCGTGATCAGTCTCTTTCTTTCTTTCTTCTTTCTTCCTACTGGGCAGGTTTCTGCACTTTAACTTCCGGTTATAGGAAGTATATTCCGGAGGTATGACCAGTCTGATCAAACTCTGCATAATTATTTATTGATTAGACTAGCCACAAATGTGTTAGCGTAAAGATCATTCATAATCATAACTACTTACTTTTAAACAAAAATCTATGCAAAATATTTACAAACATTATTAACCTAAGTAATTTAAAAAAATCGGTATAAGTTACAGTTACAGTGGTGCCTATTTGTTATATTTATTTCAAAGATGAATGAAAGAAGTGATACTGTCTGTTTGTTACCTTTTCAAGACTCGTCAGTCATCAATTCATCAGGCAAACCAATCTTAACCAATAACCATATTTGGCACTGAGGCAGTTTGGGTCCCGGAGGCCGACTGAATACTTTATGTCCTGGAAAGTAAAACAGATCCCATTGGTTTTTAAAAAACTAAATTCATGTGGAAAAATTGGATGCAGATCATTGGATCAGCTAAATTAAATAACAACACATGAAATAGTTTTAATTTCCTTTTGTGCAGGGAATCCTTTTACAACCTCCCTGGCGCAGTGTTGAGCTCTGTTGTCTTAACGCGGGAGGTCCTGGGTTCGATTCCCGGCAGGGTCAATTTGGGAATTTATAATTTCTGAATTTTCTCTGGTCTGGTCTGGTGGGACAACCTACCGGCAAAGACGTGCCGCCAAGCGATTTAGCGTTCCGGTACGATGCCGTGTAGAAACCGACGAGGGTAATGGGTTTAATATAACTGCCATATTCCGAACAGGTTAGCCCGCTACCATCTTAGACTGCATCGTCACTTACCATCTGATGAGATCTCAGTCAAGGGCTAACTTGTAGCGGAATTTAAAAAAAACTTTTCAATTTTTTAATTTTATGTTACTATCTTTCAGAATATAGTGCCCAAAGTTGAACCTATCGACTCACCGCTAACAGACTATTCAGGAGATAATACCAATGACACAGACATAGCTGTGCTAGATGAAAGCTTAGAAAAGAAATTTATTATAAGCCCTGAGATCCTACCAAATCCTAACAAAACTGTATGTACAACTTTACCCAACGAACGTAACACAAAGAAGTGTATTAATGAAGTGAGCAGTACACAGCCATGTTTAAATGTTGTTGGTGAGAAAAATGTGGATCTGGAAGAGGAAAAAGAGATAGAGATTGATAAAGAAGTGGAAAATGTGTTACAGAGTGGAACAATTGTTGAGTCGTTGAGTATAACGACGGGAAATTTGAATTTTGTTTCCAGTGAGGCTCAAAGTGTTAAAGGTATTTTTATATTTAGCTATAGCTTATGTCTGGCATGGCACGTTTGGGTAAAATGCACCATCAATGGTTATGGTCAATAATTTTGAGCACAAAAACAGGATAGCAAAAGTCAGTCTTCTTATTTTTACCAAAATTTGACTTTCACCTTAATGCCTTTCCCCGTTATGTAACCTTATTTCTACTATATTCGCTCAAAATCGGTTGAAAAATGGGCCTGGAAAGCGGCAGACAGACCAACACATTTTCGTACACATTTTCGTATAGAATTTTTCTGTTTATTATATCCATACTAATATTATAAATGCGAAAGTCTGTCTGTCTGTCTGTCTGCTACGCTTTCACGGCCTAACTACTCAACCGATTTTGATGAAATTTGGTACAGAGATAGGTTACATCCTGGGGAAGGACTACTCCTACTCTACCTACCTATCCTACTTTTTATCCCGGAAAATGGAAGAGTTCCCGTGGGAATCAAAAAACATCAATCCACGCGGACGAAGTTGCAGGCATCATCTAGTGAGATAATAAATTTAAATCATTATTTTGTGTACAAATATTACTGAGTGACTATGTAATACTATATTTAAAAATGTTTATGATTTCAGACAAAACCAGTACCTGCTATGCAAATCCGTCATTCCCGTGCCCTTTCTGCCCTCGAGTGTACAACAGCTGGGGCTATAGGAGAAGGCATGTCAAATCTAGACATATGACCAATAGGTATGTGGAACAATGTGATCTAGTTAAATTTTTTATTGAAGCCCTAGAGATGTTGCATATAATTATCTACAAACTCAAACTGCCTCGTGTTGGTCTAGTGGCTAGCATGTTCGACTGCGACCCCGGGTTCAAATCACTGGCCATAAAAGTGTTGGATTTTTCTGACTAGAAATTCTCAGGACTAGACGGAGTTAGGAAGTTGGCGGCGTTTCACCCCCGTGCCTCGGAGAGCACGTTAAGCCGTCGCGTCGGTCCCGGTTATTATCACTAACATGATAATAGTCGGTAAAGCCCGCCAACCCGCATTGGAGCAATGTGGCGGGTCTAAGCTTTAATTCCCTCCCTCCTATAAGAGTGGAGGCCTGTGTGCAGCAGTGGGACGTTAATGGGCTGTAGTGGTGGCGGAAACTCAAACTCATATTTTTATTAAAATAAACTTATCATGAAAGTGCTTTTGAATTGTTGAGTGAATCTACCACCAATAGATGTCCACTGTTTCATAAAGTTCTCCTGCATGGATTTCCGCTGTCTTGTGCCGCTTACTTAAAGCCTCTCCCAGATAGTCACTTGAGATCTTCCATTCACATAGTGGGGGGCCATCTAATGCTACGCTTTCTGTTGCGAGTATAACAAGTAGCCTATGTCCTTCCCCGGGATATGAACTATCCCTATACCAAATTTCATCAAAATCGGTTGAACTGATGGGACGTGAAAGCGTAGCAGACAGACAGACATACACACTTTCGCATTTGTAATATTAGTATGGATGCAAAAGTGTTCTCTTCTGTCTGTCTGCTACGCTTTCAGGGCCCATCTTTTCAACCGATTCTGACGAATTTTAATACAAAGATTAGATTGCATCCCGGGGAAGGACATAGGCTATTTAATTTAAGCCTGGGAAATTAAAGTGTTCCCTCAGGAATTAGGAAACCTGAATCCACGACGACGAAGTCGCATGAATCATCTAGTTGCATAATGATATGCCCAAAACAATATGATGTATGCAAATGCGGTATTTCTTAGTTTTAATTTAAATAAATTCTTATTATTCTTAGTCGTAGTCTCCTATTATAGTAGTCTTTCAAAAATATTCATCACTACAGCCTATTAACGTCCCACTGCTGGCCACAGGCCTCCACTCTCATAGGAGAGCGGGAATTAGAGCTTAGACCCACCACGCTGCTCCAATGCGGGTTGGCGGGCTTTAACGACTATTATCATGTTAGTGATAATAACCGGGACCGACCGAGGCACGGGGGTGAAACACCGCCAACTTCCAACTCCGGGCTGGCACTGAGAATTTCTTAATTGAGAAACCCAATACCAACTTTTATGCCGGACCGGGAATCGAACCCAGGACCTCGTGATCCGCAGTCGACTATGCTAACCACTAGACCAACGAGGCAGTCAAAAATATTGTTAAAATTAAATTTATCAAAATGCTATATTTTCAGACTGTCGTGCAAATGGTGCGTCTCAATACTTCCATCAACGGGCGCGTGGTACTCGCACGCCACTAGAGCGCACGGCGTGCCGCACGAGGAAGCGCGCAACTCACTCGTCGTTATGGTGGAGGCTCATGCGGTATTGACTCTGAACGAGCCCAGCGTTGCACAGTTATTGGGACAAGTGGGCATATCCGATGGCAATACCGCCGAGAAGACCAATTAGGGTATGTTTATTTTGTTCATACTCACGAGGAATTAAAAAAAAAGCGTATCAAGTGTCTAAAAAGAAAAAAAAATTGGACCAGGCCCGATTTAATTTGATTGAACGAAAAAATCTTGCATCACATAGTTGCAAGACCGATTCCCAAAGAAGAAAAAAAAATACTCATGAGTAAGCGCGCAACTCACTCGTCGTTATGGTGGAGGCTCATGCGGTATTGACTCTGAACGAGCCCAGCGTTGCGCAGTTATTGGGACAAATGGGCATATCCAATGGAAATAGTGCCGAGAAGACCAATTAGGGTATGTTTATTTTGTTCGTACTCACGAAGAATAGAAAAAAGCGTCTCAAGTGTAATAAAAAAAAAAAATTGCACCTGAACCCAGGGAAATTTAATTTAACTTTATCAATGGTTGAACAAAAAATTATGCATCACGTAGTTGCAAGACTGATTCCAAAGAAGAAAAAAAATACTCATGAGAAGGCACGCAACTTACTTGTAATAGTGGAAACTTATGGAGTATTGATTTAGAAGGAGCCCAGTGTTGCACAGTTTTCGGGACAAGTTGGTATATCGGATGGCAATACCGTCGAGAAGACCAATTAGGGTATGTTTATATTGTTCATACTCATGAAGAATCTGTCCCAGGCTTCTTAAAAGTAAAACTTTTTGGACCTGAACCCAGGCCCAATTTAATTTGACTTTTTAAACGAAAAAAAGTTCACACGTTGCAAGACTGCGTAGAAGAAGAAAAATACTCATGAAGAGGCATGCCACTCACTCATAACACGATTATGAGTAAGTGGCAAGCCTATGCAGTAGTGACTTAGAAGGAGCCCAGTGTTGCACAGTTATTGGGATGTCCGATATGCACAGAAGTGGGTATATCGGATGGCAATACCATCGAGAAGATCAATTCGGGTACGTTAAAAAAAATAGTATTTGATAATGCTGTTTCAAACTTTCAACCATAGGCTTTTTTTAAGAGAATGCATTGCAAAATCAATAAAGTTGTTGTTTGTAGCAGTGATTCTGCTCAGTCTATTGGCTGCCAGTTCATATACTTAAACAGGATGTAAATAAGGGATTACTTATACTTATTCAGCTCAATTTTACTCTTGTCTGTACAAAGCTAGATGAATGGCAAAAAGCTGAATAAATCCACTTTTCTGAAGAATACTTGAATGCAAATTAGTAATTTCGCATTGATTGTGTACAACTGATATAAGAGAATTTATCAAATACTTTGTTTTTAATCATATCTCGAATAATAAAATACTGCCAATGTATCAGAGCTTATCTTCAAACCAGTTCTCGGTACAAAAAATTTGAATATAATATTTTATAATAATTATACATTTTGAAAACAACTTTTCTATTGTATTATGTAAGTATGTGAAGATGGGCTAAGGGAAATTATACTATTATAAAATGTCACTATATATTTTTGTATAATGTAGATTGTAGACCATGAAAAGTTTAAAAATTATAAAAAATGTGTGTACGAGACTAAGTGAGTTCATCTGGTCTTAAAAATATGTCTAAATATTATATTTGCGAAATGAAGTTTGTTTTAGGCATGAATTACAATTTCAATAATTTACGTCAAAAACAAGTACATCTATTTTCCAATAGCAAAATGATAGTCTCAATATTTTTTCCCTACAATATAATATATTGGTATTATTATAGAGGGGCATTAAGTTGCTCGTGTGAGCATCTTAAGTTATTCGGCCATATGAGGCCAGTAAAAGTAATCTATGAATGATTTTAGCATGGCCAGTAACATTATTATATTATTTTTTACTCAATTATAAACCATCCATACTTTTAATAATAAAAATATTTTGTAAGCCTCATTAATAAATCTTAAATCAACTAAAATTGTCCATGTCAAAATATATTATTTACTAAATATAAAATATTAATTGTTTAGTGATTTTCTCTTTATTAATAAGGCAAAGTGTATTTTTGTACGTGTATAATCTAATGATCTCAACACAAGTCAAATGTTTAGTCAGTTAAGGTCCATGATTCAAAGTCGAATAAAGTCGACTAAAATAATTCATCAATTTATTTCTTCAGATCACATAAGTAAAGCTAGTCTATAAAGCCACAATTTTTAATATCTTACATTCCTTTATCTAAGAAGTCATGATATTTGTGGAGTTTTAGAGTCAATATTTTCTAATTAAAAAGGATTTCTGGCTTTCATAGGTCTTATGTACCTATATACAAGCACGAGTAAACTGTGGAACCCTCTAACTTTTCCCCACAATTTAAATTCAAATTCAAATTCAAATGTTTATTATTCAAATAAACTTTTACTAGTGCTTTTGAATCGTCAAGTGAATCTACCATAAGTTCGGATTACCTGTCCTGTTGAGAATTTAATAAATTAGAATAATAATAGTTATTAAAGTGTAATTGCATAAGTAACTGCAGTTACAAGCATTACTGGAGAGAGTCAACTTTACATGATCTTCCAGTATAATAGGCCTTTTTCAGAAGCATACATAAAAAAAATACATACGCACCGAACATCTTCCTTTCTTGTTTGGCGGTACTGAGACTTTGAGGGTGGTACTGAACTCAAACTCATATTTTTTTATTCAAATAAACTCATTAAAAGTGCTTTTGAATCGTCGAGTGAATCTACCTTTGGTTCGGAATATCATAAAATCTAAAAAAATCTCCTGTTTAAGAAACAAAATAATAGATTTTCGGGCAGTGAAGTGCTTCTAAATTGCATAATATTATGTAATTTTACAGAGATATCAAGTCATGACTTCTCTTTTTTTTCAATCTTTTACACCATTTACCTGTTAGCAATACCATCTGATATTGACTGAAATAATAGAGCTTAGGATAAAAATTAGGTGTAAGAAGATATTTTCATACCTCAATCTTGAATATGAGGGTAGATTTAAGGCAATAATAAAAATATTGGGCAATAAGTTTAGAATGTGATTTATGTAATTAAAATATGCTATAAAATGTATTTGGTCAGTATTTTGACGAGGCCTAAACTCATTAGAATTGTGCGCAGTTTCGGAAAAGCATTTTTCTTGCTTGATTTATAATAATATTATTATGCTTAGTATCCAAAAAACATTAGTTTTTAACAGACTTTATCGTTTATGTGTTGCATAAAAATAATAAAATTATGATAGGATATATTTGTATAAGAAAGAAAAGAGTGTATTTTGTATAACTGTTTAATATATTTGGAGTGGTTTTGGAACAAATTACATTTAATAATAAATTCCGTTTATGGAAACATTTTATAAAAAAGCTTATTAAATGTCAAATTAAATAACCGTTACTGCTTGCCGGTCCATTTGTACTAATAAACAAATCCAAGAGCGTGACAATAAATAATATGTATATGTAGATCTCAATATTTAACGACCCTTTCAATCTGACCCTTGGGCAAGCACAAAATAGAACTCCTTTATTTCGTGCCTAAAGTCTCGACCTTAAACTTGTAAGAAAATAATTTCATTCCTTACTCTTGGAATACGGAAAAGCTACAATTAGAAATATACGTCTGGTACTACTGGCGCCATCTTGAATTGTTTATTAGCATAAGCACAAATTGCCATATATATGTTTTCTACTATGCGAAAAATATTATATACATAGTCAGCATACAACACAATAAAATATTATAAAATGGACATATTAATATTATAAAATGGACATATTATAGTATTTACGAAGAATTCTTATGGAATACATATCAAATCGTACAAACACTTTCAGAGCTTCACAATTTGATGAGGGTATAAAAATATAATATACGTAAAATTTTGCTTCTCTAACTAAATATAAATTTACTTTAGAATTGTTGTGATAATGAATTTTGATATTAGTAATATATATTTTGGATTTAAAAAAAAATACAGTCGAATTGAGAACCTCCTCCTTTTTTTGAAGTTGGTTGAAAATGAAAAAGGTTAACTATTCATAATTTTGCTTTTAAAATCGCCACTAATTTTATATTTCTATTTGGGTTTTATTATATAAGATACGTGAGTAAATATGTGATAAATGATAAAAGATGATCTATCTTATAATATGTTTTTCTAAAGTTATATAGTTTTCTTTGAAAGTTAAAATCACAAATATTTCTTTATTTTTTTATACTCTATGTCTATGCAGACATTTAGGACAATAGCCGTTTATATGGACCACACACCTAACTTATTTCTACATTGCTACATAATATTTTAGATAATTAAGTACCTAATTAATAAGTTACCAAAGCAATTTCGAATAAGCTTTATATTTTAAGGAGACTAAAAATGACATATTTTTGTATAATGTGAGTGTATTTTGTAAGTGAAAAAGTTTTAGGCAACGCTTTAAATTTCGAAATCGATTTAATATACTTAACTCTATTGAGGAAATTGTAGTTTACTAAAGCAAAAATAAATCAGTGGTGTAGTTGGTGACTCCACTAAACTTGTAAATCTCATGAAATACGGTATAACTAACTCATGACTCATTGCTCAGTAGGTACTAAAGTCATGTTTCTTAAGATCCCTGATCCTAGCCACACCATTGATTTTATGTATTTAAACCAGTAATTAATGGCTTTAATATTGCAAAGTCAAAATTCTAATCTTAACCTTAATATAAGCAATAATAATTGTATGCTTATTTTAAACTAAATGGAGATTAAATATATTTTTTACGACAAGAACTTTGGGTTTCTTCTTATAGATCTGCTACTTCACCCTCTATTGTTAATCCTGGTGCAATTTCAATAGTTTCCATGTTTTTGTTGTCCATGTAGCCACGGTCCTCTCGATTCTTCCTATAATTATTGGAATCTTCATAGTCCTTGGCGTTTCTTTCATATTCGTATCTTGATTGTCCTCTGTTAGAAGAAACAGAATGGGTTTCTTGGCTAGGCGATATTAGGTTCCGTTTAGGCACAGCAGCTCCATAAGATTTGCGATCAAACGAATCTTCAAACGTTTCTTCGTGTCTATTATTATATCCTCTTTGGTTCGAAGAATTGTAGGGGTCGTCGTTTCTGTTATTGTACATCCTATTATTATGAGATGTGTTCCGCGTCGGGCTATCATATGTATCGCGGTTTATCTCCCCGTGTCTTTTCATGGAGGCTCTATTCTTCGGTGTCTTCTTGAGCATCGCCTGGAAATTAAACGGAGGATCATCATCATCGTCATCATCTCTAGGACCCCTTGAATATTTAGCCAAGGCGTGGAGTTCGTTAACGGGGTTGGGTAAATCGCTTTTTTTTACTGAGTAACCTAACGCGTTACTCCCTCTACGTCCATCGGTGTTTTCTAAAGTTGGTGTGTCGCTACCTCCGCTTGACCAAGGGACGGGTGGTTGATAATAGCTTTGGGGGGTAACGCATGGTGGTCTCTTATAAATAACAGGTTTGCTGAAGCTCTCACGTCTTGAATGCATCGGAGGGTCTTCCGGCGGTAGGGTTGGCACCGGTTGAGAGGGGTCTCTGCAGAATGGTATGGTAAGAAGTGTCTGAGTGCTCGTCGAGGCCTTGAATGGTTCCGTTTGCGCCGCGCTGCAACGACGTTTCAAAGGTTCATCCCACTGTTCACTGTCGGAGTCATATGAACTTGCAAATGTGTCCCTACAATGAGAAACCAATTATAGTATTACACATTTCATAATTTCGTGAGTTTGCACTATCGTGAGTGGTTATATTATTAATATTAAATATACTTATTATTATTCATTGTTAAATAAGAACGGGATATACTTCAGTTGCCAAATAGGCTTGCTGAAAGGCGGAGAGATGTCCACTGCAGTTAAAAATCAAAATCAATTTCAATCCCGGATATAAATGGTAACGTAGGTGGGCTAGGCCGATATTTGGCACCAAAAGTATATCGTGTTTGTATTATATTTTAGTCAGCGGTATATTCCATCCATCTGAGATAAAAATAGGTTTATATAAACCGAGAAAATCGATTTCATAAATGGGGGTATTTAAGTAAAAATCAAAGTTTTGCAACTTCTTCTAACTCAACTTACGTGCTCTTAACTGAAGGGTCTAACATATGCGACGTATCGTAAAACTGTATTTGGTCCATTCGGAAAGGAAGCTTCCAAACAGTGGGCGGCCCAGCACCAAGGTAACTTTTTTCCTTGGCATTAGGATCCACACGATCGAGGGACACGGATGAGTTGGTGTTAAGGAGAACTTCAACTACAGCCTGATTGTAAATGTGTACCTAAAAAATAAAGGTAATTTGTGTACTGAAAAATGATTTGAAAGGCCCATTAAGTGATGTCACCTGCCTTTCCAATAGTATAATAGAGCGCTAGATATTTATTGAAGTTATTTTTGAAAATATGCCACTGCAATATATTTAATGGGCTGTTTAGAAAATTTAGCTTGAAATAGAAATTTATCAAAACATGGAAATGGGATTATATACCCAATTTATAACAACTGTGAGTTTATTATATCATAGTTTAGTATAGTATAGTACCTACATTGCCTAATACAGTAAGAACATTAAAATATGCTACACCAACCTGCTGCGAGAAGTGCACTAAGTCCTGATAGCGTAAAGCTCTATACTGCAACAGAACTTGGAACATTGATCGACTCTTCCATTTCCTGGCAAATCGCTTCAGGAATCTAGCCGTTGTCTCGTCAATCTCTCCGGTAGACTTGTTGACAAGTGGGCCGTATGCTTTGCGTACTACGTACCCTCTATAAGCTGTAATTTTCAATGGACAAATATGTACTTACTTAGAAATAAATTGTACAGATTTCCTATACATAAACTTATTATACACGTCATATAATCTATTTATATGTACTGCTGCGTGTAAGATTTGGCGAATGAAAAACGGATATGAACATAGCTTCTATCGCGGGCCTTGAGCGTGGAGACCGAATCCAGAAATTCCGTAACGAAAAAAAACCTAACACTTTGGTGGCTATGACTACTTGTGTTGTTGACTTCAAGTTGTTGAAAATAAAAAGACTATTTTTATGAAAAGATGATTTTGAGGTTTTTTGATTCCCCTTGGACACCCGGACTATTGAAAACATAATTCTTTAAAATTATTTCGCCTTTATATTTTCAACAACTTGAAGTCAACAACACAAGTAGTCATAGCAAGTTGATAAAAAATGCTATGCAATAGATTTACCGCGACAGTCTCCGAGTGCCACACGTCTTTTTTTATTGTTTGTTTGTGTTATGTTTAGATTTAGGATTAAACGGAAAACGTGGATAGAGAATCGAGTATTTTATGGAACACTTCTTTAAATTGTTGGCCGCCAAGCAGTGATTTCATCGTGACGTTTAGAAGGATAGAAATGTGTTTATCTAGATAAAAATAGTGAAAGAAAGAAAAGGCCTTGGAATATAAATTTATGGAAAGATCTATGCAGCAGAGAAAGCTGCTTTATAACCGGCGATGAATTGATGAGCATTTAATGATTTTGCGAATTAATCAGCTCCTTTAGGTGCAGGCCGAGTAACTCCTGTTTAACCTTGCACTACTTCGCAGTTTGTATTTACGTTACCTTTCTGAATGCGCAGTGCAGCTTCTTCTTCAGATACATCGAGGGTTTTTTGTTTCTTCAATTCTTGTACTGAAATCAGAAATATACTAGTAAATATTTAAAAATCTAGCAAGAAATTAAACTCCTTAGGCCCGCTTTCAGAGACGCCGTTACGTTTAACCCAGGAATAAATATGAAGTTTTGACAGAAGTTTTAAATACGAATTCTGTCAAAGTAGCAGCTTACTATGGGTTAAAAGGATAACCCGGCGTTTTTGCCATCGGGCCTTTATTTGTTTAATTTAGGTTTGACAGAGTACTCACCGTGCAAATGTTTCGATTTATTTTTCATAGCATTTCTCTTCGCTAAGAAAAGACGCATCATGCTTTGCACTTTAATAATTTTCTTCACCTGTGTTTCATATAACCTGATTTATGAAATAAAAAAAAATTAGACTGTATGAAATTCGACATGCGTACATTGAATGTTTGTTTGTTTCGTTTACCTGTTTAAAAATTCCTCATTGTAATATTTCAAGAAAACTTTCGTTTTACCCAGTTCCCAACCTTCCATCTTCAGACGAATCATTAACAATCTGCAGTTGTCAGCCGTTTCGTCGACATTTTCATCAAAATCGAAGGCTAAGAAGCGATATCTGTGGAAAAAAATATGTTAAAGAACATTCTTTAAGTACTCAAGTAAAATTTTGCCAAAGTGATAATGCCTAACTTACCTTCGAATGAATTCAGAAAATGGTACGCGATATGAAAATCCTCTTTGGCGTGCTTTAGCCGTGTCCAAGATCGCCAACGCTCGAATTTGCTGTCTCACCAATTCGGTTTGGAATCCATATGGATTGTCATTTAAGTCTGTTCTTATACATCTTACGTAGTTCGTTCCTCCACTACCTGGACCTATGGAGAGTTGCTTAAGGAGTTCCAAGCTGGTGGCTCGATATGTCGCAGCAGCAGTCCTCATTCTGCGTATCTGTGAATACTGGCCTCTGGAAACTGTGTTGAACTTCTGCAAAAATACATGATTTTTGTTCAGTAAGTAGGTATTATATAACAACCATCTCAAGAAAATTACTCTTCATTATCAATGTTATAATTTCATACCCTTGCTTTAATATTTTCCTTTTCTTTTTCAGTTTTCGATCTTGAAGCCGTCGCTGGTGGAGTTTGATTGGAGGCTGTAGTGAGGTTTCCAGTTTTGGTGAGCTTATTTTTGAATAATTGCTGTAATGTAGGGTTAGTTGATGCTCTCATAGTTTCAATCATTTCAGGGGGAAGGAAATCCTTGTTTTTATCAGCCATTTCTCTGGCGTCGTAAGTCACCTTGCCAGTGTAATGTGCAACACAGAATTCGTGATTCCCAGAAAGTTTCACATATGGTCCCTTACATTTAGTTTTAATTGTTGCTGCAAAAATATTTAACAAGTGAATATAATTAAAATTATTAAAAAACACAACTGTCCTGCCATATTGTTTTTTTTGTTTTTCAAAAAATGTGTAGTCAGTGTTACTCGGGAAGGTGTAACAATTATTCTCACGATACCCTATAGTTTATGCGTTTAGGCATTTAGAAGTTATGGTGGAATAAAGAAGCTCACATACATACCTACATGAACCCTGAAACATTGCACTCCTTTTTTGGGCAGTCGTGTAATTAAACATCTTATATATTATGATTCCTAATATTATTTGGTCTGGTATATTTACTTACACATTATAAACTCTTGTCCATTGCCAGCTCGACTGGCTTCATCCAAAATGTGAAAAATTCCAAGAGGTTTTCCCATTAATTGGTCGACAGAGTTTTTATTATCATAAAACATCAAATCCGTCACCGCCACCTCTTCTTCGGCCGCTTCTTGCATTTCCCAAGCAAAAATTCTTTGATTGTATAAGAATTGTATCTGTTCATTAGTAGTGTTTACTATCAATTGTTCTAAACGGTTTCTGTGATAGCATTCAAATCCGAACAAATCCAATAAACTTACAGAATATTTGTCGCCACTGAAACATTTATTAAATTACTAGATGATGTCCGCGACCTCGTCCGCGTGGATTAAGATTTTTTTATTCCTGCGGGAACTCTTTAATTTTTCGGGATAAAAAAGCCTACGTCCTTCCCCTGGATACGAACTATCCCTATACCAAATTTCATCAAAAGCGGTTGAAAAGATAACTTTTTGATTCCCGCAGGAACTCTTGAATTTTCCGAGATAAAAGTAGCCTATGTCCTTCCCCGGGATACAACCTATCCCTGTACCAAATTTCATCAAAATCGGTTGAACAGATGGGCCGTGAAAGCGTAGCAGACAGACAGACAGATAGATAGACAGACAGACACACTTTCGCATTTATAATATTAGTATGGATATCTATGAAGTAGATTTCAAACGTTATTTTAAAACATTACATATTTCTAAATCCCGATACTTACAAAACAGCTCGCATAAATGATAGTTTTGCATTAATTGTATTGATTAACCAATCAATAAGTCTTTTATAGAGAGCACTTGCCAATGTATCTCTAGCGTCCCTCGCTTCATCAGTTGAATGTTTCCTTTTGACGGCAGAACCGTTTTCAATGAGGCAATAGTTAAGAAGTGCCCAAAGAAACTTAGCTTCTTCCAGGGACAGCAGCTTGGATACTTTTTTTGCTTCTTCAACATTTTCTATCTCAGCTGAACCATGTCTTCCATCTCTAAATCTTACATTACCCAAAATGAGTATTGCTGCTAAAACGGTTTCTAAGAATTTTATGTCCTCCTCTTCCCAGTCCAATATTTTTAAGTTTTCAACAAATTCTTCATACTTTTTAATATTATCACGCGGGGCTTCCCGAACACCTCGTCCCATTCTTGGCGGTTCGTCTAGAATTCTTAAATATCGATGTTCTCTATTTCTTTCCAAACAAAATTCCTCCAGTCTACTTTTGGCTTCAAGAGCGTCATAAAAATAATAAAGCAGATTGAAATTGGCATGAGACCTGTAACATGATAAAGAATGTACTTATTTAAAAACCCACACACAACTTGATAAATTTACTAGATTTTTTAAAGTAAAAGATTATTTACATGTCCGTAGATGATACACGCCACTTTTCGAGCTGATATAACCAAAAGATAGCCCCACTTAATTTTCCTGATGTACCATAAGTTACTTGAACTTGTAGTATGCCTCGGGTAGAGCTTGAGTTCAGGGGAGTCGCTGAGCTAATACAGGCTTGAATAACATTTGTAGCTTTTTGAACTCTATCTGCAGTGTTATTTTTCATGGCTCCTAAATAAGTGAGATGAGAAAGGGTGTGGGCCATGTAAGTTGATTTTCCTGATTTGCTTTCCCCAGTAAAAATTATGTATTGTGGCTCGTTATGATGTAGAGCATCCTGATACGCACTATCGGCCACAGAAAAAACGTGAGGAGCGTTGTCAGATCTTGATTTACATTCGTACTGTTTGTGATACTGAAAAGCAAGACAAGTTTCAGTAGGTTAAAGATCAGTAGAAAATGTTATAGAACTTTTTATTGTCACAATATTATAAATATATTCTGTTTACCTCTTCATTATAAATATCTTCATGAGTGTTTGGGTTTAGTATCAATAAGACATCACCAATAAATGACATAAAGTTGCCTTTGTGATATTTTGTTTCCAGTTCGCGAATGAGATTGTCCTCGGTTAAGCGTTCCAGTGCAGCAAGATCTTCAACTTGCATGATTTCAGGTTCTTTACCACCCTCAGTAAGAAGGAGACCATTTTTGATGATTCTTTCTGGAAATCTGTATGGTACTTCTTTCTCAACTAAGTCGTTTGCAAACATTTTTAACTCAGTGGACAGCTGCAAGAAAAATTAAAAGCAACAATAATATCATCAATTTAATTAAAAAGTATACTGACTTTGATATAAATGATATCTTACATGGAAGTCATTTTCCGGCACAGACTGTATAAATGGATGCTCTGCTAACTCCACCATAAATGGACGATTTTCAGGATTTTTTTCGAGACATCTGAAAATAAAGTTCCAATTTGTACACTCAATAAATATGTAGTTTTTATGCCGTGGTAAAACTGAATGTTACATTAACTTACTCATTAATGAAATCGTTAAGGTCATTTGACGACATTGACGGCTTTGCTACCCCTGGGGGAGGGTTTCTTAGGATTTGAAACAGCGCACAGGTAGGGTGCATGTTTTCAAATGGTGCTTTGCCGTCGACCATTTCAATGGTGCTGATTCCTAAAGCCCATACATCAGCTCTGTTGCCATATCCGTCTTCACTTCTCGCGACCATTTCTGGTGCCATCCAACTCGGAGATCCAATAATTGTTCTAGTATTTTCATCGCTTCCGTTTAGTTTACAAGATAATCCAAAATCAGTTACTTTGACTTCTCCGTCTTTCGTGATAAGAATGTTATTGCATCGTATGTTTCGATGGATGATGTTGTTTTCATGTAAGTAGCATACACCCTGAAAGGTATGATTATGGAACACATTTTTAAAGCAAAAGTGTTATCTAAAATTGAACTTGGAGAAAGCCGATTCATCCTGAAAATCCTCAAGCTTGAAAAAGATCCGATAAGACAAATGTCATATCGGCTCTTTATAGTTACACCTCTACGTTTATGGACTCACGAAGACCGACCCACAGGCTGAATCAGGAGGCACAACAGTAAAGTATTATAAACAGGACCCACAAAGCACCCTTTTAAAGAGACGCGACGATACAAACGTCAGCGTCAATCAAGCGGTCCACACGCCCGTGAGATTCATTGGGAGCTATTTGCATACGCATCAGGGCGCAGATCTGTCGCGACCTGTCTGCGCTCTACTGTTTGATATATCACTCGGTTAATGCGTTCACAACTATCGGGTTACTCGTATGGTTGCTAGTGATTTTTTTTGTAAATTTACACAAGATTGAGCATATAAACAGGTTCATAGTCCTCGTGCACAATTTCCTGCATTATTGTGATGTGTGTAAATGTGTAGAAATATGCAAAACTTATAAAATCTGCGAAATCCTAGAAGTTGAAAAAGTCTAGCCACAAGAAATGCTTTTAATGCAATGAAAATGTACCAAACAGAAAAGAGGCACATGTATCGTGATCCAAGTGGTTTGCATAAAGATAATACGCATTTAACTCGATGCAACTTCTTTAAAGCTTAACGTTTCGATCTGAGCACAGGATTAAGAACTTTAAAACGAGAGTTGTAAAGAAGGTTCTATACAGAAATAAATGATATCGAGGATCATTGGCTACCGCAGCAAAGGTCCGTATATCTTGTGTGTGCGAGCATTATTTACGATAATTGAGCGATGCACCTCGATGGGGGGCCATCACGGTGTTGTCGGGCGCGCACCGACATTCACATCGACAAGTTCGACTGTTCCGTCGCGAATCAAATAAAGCGGCATGCATTTTAAGTAATGGCCCTAGATAGTATTTCAACGTACGTGGATATTCGCCGGGCAATATTTTATTCCACGTCACGCTACGAGAGGGAATCGCCCAGACGCAGAACGGAGAACAATTGAGTTTGCATTCAAAGTAACTACCAATTGATTCAGCGGTTGAAAGCTGGACTGGCAGGCCCTTTGTTTTATAAACAGTCATCTTGACTCGGATGTGACGAACGACATGTTTATAGTCTGTCGAATATGGACTTACCTTGATCGTATATTTCAGAATATAAGCCATATGCTCCTCGGACATTTTTTTGTCCGCTGCTCTGAGTTTTCTGACCATATCGATGACAGATCCATAATGGCACAACTGGAAAGTAATATTTTTGCATGAATAAATGTTCATAAGAGACTAACATTTGGTTTTCACTTTTTGTATTACTTACCTCCAGTACGAACCATATTTTCTTCGAGTAATCAGATTTATCACAGAACACACCATAAAAATCTACGATATTAGCGTGCTGGGTGAAATCTCGTAATATCTTGTACTCTTCGTGAATGTGTGGTTCGGTCTCGTCTTTGAGAACGACTATTTTAACAGCAACTTCTTTGCCAGCTGCCTGCCCATCCCTAGCTTTGTGGATTTCTCCAAAGACCCCTGTGCCAAGTTTCTTTAATAGGGAGTAACGGCCTTGAGGACTTTGCAGGGACGGTATGTTAAGACCATCCTTCATTTTGCTAGATTGGTCATGCGTAGATTCAATACTTTAACTATTTTAGCCTTTAAATATACCGCTGCGTACGACCTGTTTACCAACAAAGATAATTAAAATACTTAATTTATATTACGATTGCTGTTTTTAAATAATGAAAAAGCATTAACAATAAAAATTATAATGATGCGTAGTAAAAAGCTAACTGCGCAAAACTGAAGCTGTGTTATTGATATTTTGTCCAAAAACAGTTATTTTGCACTTGGATTTAGTCTACGTTTATTTGATATTAATAATTATTGTTAAAACCTTAGCCAATAATTGCAAAAACAGCACATAATATGTACTAGGGAAGGCATTAACTCCCGTAACACAGTTTTTAACTTTTTTGGGAGATAGAGACCAAGATTTTATTTTTTTCGGTAACTCAAAATCGAAGGTCCAGAAGCCGCCCTAACAAATATTTTTAAATAAATAATATTTTAATGTTTCAAAGTGCTCACCACAAGTCGGTATCACAAAACGTCCGGGGTCGTACTGAAAACTGGGCAGCGGGACGCCTAGCAAGTGCTGGGGCTTCAGAAATTAAATCCACAGTAATCCCACGTAACAGTGTTACTACGCGACTAGCTATTGACGTTGCTTTGTTTGTTATTTTTTTAAATATTTGTTTTGATGGAAATTTTCTGGATCATCAAGAGGCAGAACCTCAAAATCCTTACATGTTTAATATCACTGGGCGGAACATGGACATCCGCAGGCTGAGATGATGATGATGAGAACATAAAGCGTAATGACAAACATGGTAATCGCCTTGCTAAAGATATTGTAATCTTGAGCCGAAGTGAAGCCCACTTCGGATGTGACGGGTGGATGAGCAAAGTGGAGTATCGTGTTTGGTGATGTCTTTTTGTGTACGCATGTGGGCTACTGATAGATTAATGGAATAAAATTGATAATCTTATTGGAGGTATCGATGTTTCAACCTTCAACCGATAAATGATCACTGCTGGAGCCTGGACATCTAGGTCTCAACTCTTAAGCAAAGATCTAAGCAGGCCAAGTGGGCGTTTTTTTACGTATTATGGAACTGATCGAGCGCCAGCTGTCAAGCGCTTGACCATTCCATACAAATCGTAGTTAACGTTGTCGCTATCGTATGGTTGTTCCACTAGGTGCATTTTCCACTAGGTGCTCTGAACACGAACTTCCGCTTGCGTTCAGCATTCCAGCAGCTCCGACTCGTTTGATGCCATCTGTCTTCAAAGTAGAGGGTTTACCAACACTACATTTTGCAGTAGTGTTGCCATTCCTTGAAAGTAAGACTTCAGAATTTAGTCCTTCTGCTTGCTGTAACCTGAACTGTGCATGTTGTTTGATTAGGTAATCGTAAATAATGACCAAAAAATTGAGATAGGTAATTTTTAGGGTCCAGGGGTACATGTCTTTTTTTTGGTGATGTATCCCTGATTTCATGCATCAATCATGAATCATGGAGTCGCATGGACAATGAGCGGCCAAAGCCCCACTTTCAGCCACTCGCGACTTCGAGGTCCCTTTGTGTATTTTGATCAGGGCGTCGGTCAGTGTCGCCCTGCTGCCTCCGTCTCCGAGTGGGATTGGAACGTTCTCGATCCCGCTCAGCATTCTCTTTTTTGAGCATGACAGCGTCACAAAAGGAGACCACGGCCCTCCATGCTTTATTCGCCGCCAGCATTGCCGCTACGACAGCAGGCGGCAAAAATTCACTCCCTACGTAGCTGACCAAAACACGAGGGGTATAGACTATAGGTACACAAAATATCATTAGTAAGTATAAGTAAGCATGTAAATACGTCAACCTACTAAGTATTTAGTGTCCTTCCATAATTACATTTACGGTCGATTTACACCTGAGGTTGTTTTATGTCGTAAGAAATGAGTTTGACACCCATCCGTCACCCACAATATCCACTTACAACGGTCACATAATAACGTAATTCAATTATATTGTGTCTAGAGTATTGACTAAGTACATCTACCTACTTAACCATTATGAAACGAATCAAAAATGTTATAAACTCTGCTGTCTACATGTACGTATAGTTTAATTACTGAGTCTATTTCCGCACTATAAGGCCTGTGTACCTATGTCTGTTGTTCGTAAGACCTCTGGTTCAGCTTCCAACCAGATCATCTCTAGCTTGCCAATTTTACTTCTAAGCTGCTGCTGCTTATGGTGAATACCTATTCAGCATACTACTTAATTTAAGTATAAACTATAGTACAGTCTACAGATTAACTACTAGGGGACGCTATGTCTTGTATACTCAACTCCCGATCAATGTGGCGAAAATTGAAACTATTTTAAATACAAGAAAAACTTGTAATTATTATCTTAGGAATTGTCGACAATGTTTAATTAAATAAATACTGCATCAATGATTAGTAAAAAATCTCTTTAAAGTCAGAAATCAAACCCACGTTTTTTTTTTCAAGATATCTTTAGTTATTTTACTGTGTATCCATACTAATATTATAAATGCGAAAGTGTGTCTGTCTATCTGTCTGTCTGTTACGCTTTCACGACCTACCTGTTCAACCGATTTTGATGAAATTTGGTACAGGGATATGTTGTATCCCGGGGAAGGACATACTTAGGCTATTTTTATATAGATAATTAAGGAGTCCCCGCGGGAATCAAAAAACAATCCACGCGGACGAAGTCGCGGGCATCATCTAGTAAATATATTTAGTCAGAAATTCCGCACTATCAAAACAACCTGTATAATCTTTGATTTAATAATTGCATGGCAAGGGAGAATCCTTCCAAATAATAAAAACTAATATTTTTTGTCCAACCATACATAAATAGGTAACTCTAGTAGTAAACTAAAGTTTAAAGGCACTTGCCGTTGAATCATACGCATACCTTACAGTCCACCGTCATTATTGGCTGTTGAAGCTCTTCAAATTTCTATCGCACTTCAATGCATTGATACATCATTCACAGCGTCCTTATCCCAAAAGCGATCCGTCATCCCAAAGTATTAACGCTATCAAGCGCAAGTAGCTGAAGGGCGGTACAAAACACAATACAAACAGTTAGTTTTGCCACTTGAGAGATCATTCGTACCGTTTACCTGTCAGCAATGAGATGTAATCTGTCTTAATCCAAAAATCCATTGTCAGTCGTCTTCTTGATAAATAAGGCAGTGGTATTTACGTATAACGATTTAGCTACAGAATCACTGATACATGTTGTTATGTTGAAAAATAAGTAAAAAAGTGTTGAAATGTAAGTACTAGGCTAGATAGGTAGGTACATAGGTGAGGTTGTTAGTACAACCGAAATAAGCATAATTGCTAAAAGATGTCTGCTAAAAATATCGTATAAGTAGGTAGGTAATACTCTATGAAGATTTTCAAAAGTTCTAACTTTAAAAAAAGTTTTCACCTAGATCAAAACTATACAAAATTCAAGATTTGGGAGGCTTATTTTTATTTAAAAAAAGAATAAAAGCACGTAGTCTGAGCGCGTCGGAGCACACGAAAGTGCTTCTCGAAGGCTAGAAGGGTCTTTAACGTGCCAAATGCAGCGGAAATAACAGCATAATTGTTAACTGCGCCATTGAAACGTCGCTCCTGTGCAGTAAAACATCCTTAAGGATTCGACGGGATATACTTAATTTTTTCTTGCCTCCCATGAACATAATATTATTTAACATGTTTTGTTCAAAATGTTAAATGATACTGTAAAGAAGCATATTATGAGATACGGCATACCAGTAACAAAACCATACTATTATAATACTATCAATGCGAAACTGCGTCTGAATTTGATACTAATGCAGACCTCAGAATTGATGGTTAAAACTAAGGACTGTGTTACCTACTAAGGAAACATGAAATTTCAAAACTTTAAATTTTACTTTTTTTCTTATAATTTACTCTAAAATGTATGTACCTATGATACCTAGTACTTTATTGCACAAATCTAGAATATCATATAATCTAGAATAAAAAAAAAGAAGAAAGAAAAAATATTCTAGATAGAGATAAGAAAAGCAATTTGATCTGGGAACTTAAAAATGATTGGAGCTCTTGGAGCAAGACTATCATAAATTCCAATCAGTTTAACTGACTGAATGACTTAATTTGAATCAGTCACAACAACAATGATTGATGCAGGTTTTACGTTATAGGCAGGGCTGATAATTCAGGCCGAAGGTATTAAAAATCAAACTAGGGTCGGTTTCGTAACTTACTTATTAATGAGCTAAAATATTACATTGTCTTACACCTTATTTCCTACGAAATAAATAGTAAATTTACAAATAATTTATATCTCCAAGCTTGGGAATGTTAGTGACATTGGAATAAAATATGTACAGCTTAAACACGGAATGTATACTAGGAATGTAGGTACATAATATTAGGCATTGTTAATTTTTTTAATTCATCATTTAACTATGTGTAGGTATTATATTACAGAATAATTTTAAAGAAGTTCATTATTTAAAAATCTTAATTATATAATAGAAATTACGATATCTACGACTCCATGAAGTAATAGTAGATTATTCACCACGGGGGTAATGCGATGTATTATGTCACGGGCGCCGGGATAAATCCCAAGCGGAACGTGGGATTTTAGAGTAACTCCCGAGCGTAGCGAGGGTGTTGCATCTAGAATCCTGAGAGTAGCGCGGGAATTAGGGGCGCCCAAGATTAATACAGCATTACCCCTACGGTGAATACTCTACTTTTCACACCTCGCGATACAACCACTTCTTTCAGCTAGCGTGGCCTACTCGATTTGACAAACAAATGTCGTCAGTGTGAATCTAGTGGGCCACGGCTTCGGTTTTCGAAAATCGAGTTGGCCGCGCCTGCTGAGAACACATTCTGTTTACCGAAATTAGACTTTATGGAAATAGCAATAAGAATTATGAATAAAACCTCTTTGGAATGAATAGAATTTCCTTCAGATCTTGCTTCAGATGCGCGATGATTCTAAATTCAAATCATATTATAACCCTAGGGAATAATGGACTTCAGTACAACATTATAACCCTAGGGATTTAATGTCTTACTTTAACCTTAGATAACAGGCCATGTAATAAGGCGTTGTTGAGCGAGTGGTGTGAAAAATAATTTACTGTAAGTAGTTAATACTGATAGATCAAGGTCTACTCTAAAGACGTCTTATTTGTGCGAAGCTAAATCAAATTTCTGCTCAAATTATTGTTCTATATAATATGTTGTAGATTTGTTACTTTGAATTAGAAACTCTAACAGTCCATTATTTAGCACCAATGTAAGATGCAGTTACATGTTTAATGCTCGACTTTGTAATCAGGGTGTAGACGACAGTAGAAAAGTCAGAAAAAGTCGTAGGTACCTAATGTTACTTGCAAATAGAAATCCAATTACAATATCCTGACATCTTTGATAATCTACTATGCAGCACCACTAGAAGCTGCATTTAAATATGCTTTTATATCTAGTTAATTTCCTGATGAAGGTCTATCATAGAACACAGCTCTGTCTAAAGTTAAAATACAGAAGTGTCAAAATCGAAATTTTCGCCAACTTTTAGGAATGCTACTCGCATATAGGTATAGAAAACCAATTAGATATCATCCTGGCACCTCTGACAATAATTCAAACTTCTGCCAGTTCACTATGCAGCACTAATGGAAGGTCCAGATAGGTACTTTTTTCTGGTAAGGGCTTATCTTAGACCATAGTCCATAGCACATAAGTTTACCCTCAGAAACAAAATTTTTGCTAACTTGTAGGAATGTTACTTGCAAATAGAAATCCATTTATCATCCTGGCACCTCTGACAGTCCACCCTGCAGCACCAGTGGAAAGTGCAGTTACATGGTTTGATGCTTGACTTCCGGATCAGAGCATGTCCACGCCCACAGCAGAGCAAGTCGCAGGAACCTGTCCTCGTCGTCCTCCCGATCCGGCAGACCCTGCCTGATGTACCCGCGGAGTCCATTTTGGGGTCAGCTTCGCAAAAGCTTGGCGATCTGGTAACAACGTTTTTACGTTTTTTAAAGATTGGTGACAAACTTCTGAACCAATTTTATAATTTATTTTTCAATTTTGAATTGTTTTATAATTGAAAAACCAATACTAATATTATAAATGCGGAAGTTTGGATGGATGGATGTATGGGTGGATGTTTGTTACTCAATCACGCCCCAACGGCTGAACGGATCTGGATGAAATTAGGCGGGGAGATAGATTATAGTTAGGAATAACACATAGGCTACTTTTATCCCGGAAAATTAACGAGTTCCCGCGGGAACCGAAAAAACTTAATCCACGCGGACGAAGTCGCGGGCATTAGCTAGTAAAATTATAAAATTGGTCACCATATTGTAATAATGCACATAGAGTAGGTATATTATGACGTTAATTACTTTCGGATTTCTTTCACAGCGGATCTATTCGGAGACAGATCATCTTGTGAGAATGAACGTGATGTCATCAATGAGAAAACTGGTTGGTTGTAGGTCCACTACGCCAAAATAACCCTCTAGAATCTAGATATTCAATTTCAAGTTGCTTTACAAGAGTTTTTTAGGAATTACCAAATACTCTTTTGTAAGAGACCTGGAAAGTAAGTGTACTCCCACGGGAACTGCTTAATTTTCGGGATAAAAGTAGCCTATTTCACTCTCCAGGTCCTCAACTATACCCATGCCAAAAAATCACGTCGATCCGTTGCTCCGTTGCGGCGTGATTGAAGAAACAACCCACAAACAAAACACTTTCGTTTATATATAATATTAGTATGACTATGATACGTACTTTTCAAAGAACAGCAAGCTGGATTTCGGCGCAGGCCTGGCTCGACTCTTCCTTCTTCCTCGTGGCCGCCCTCGCAAGACCGAAGGGCCGTTATTCAGCTCCTCTTGGGCTACTACTAGCGCCTGAATAAATAAGAAAGGTATGTATCTTTAATCAGTACTTACATATTCACTGTGTACTTGACTGAAAAAGTAGACGTAGCCAGCAATAGGACGTGCATGCGTTAGAATTCTCATTTATTTTTCTGTTGAAGACATGGCTGTGCCTGCTCCAAAAATCTTTCAAATTGAGTACATAATTAAGCTGAAGCTGCTTGCTTGCTTTTTGCGGTTAGGTAAGCACGTAAGGAAGTTTACAGCACGCAATTTAAAACTTCCGCGGTTTTTCGCAGTGCAAAACACGAAAATTCACGAAAAATGTAATTAACAATTTTTTTATGCAAAAAATAAAAACGTTTAGCCAGTCCTGATTATTTTCAGGAATATTTAATAAATAAATGTCGTCAGCCGTCTACCTAGATTATGCCCGCGATAACGCGTCTTCCAGAATGCCTATCCTATGTGATCTTCCCCGTGATTCAAGCTATATCTTTGTATCAATTTTCATCAAAATTGATCAAAAGGATGGGCCGTGGAAAGGACAGACATTTTTGACTCCATAATATTAGGATAGTATGGATTAATTCGACTTACTTTGCGAAATTGTCTTTTAATAGTGGAAGCCACAACCCTGAAGTCGGGTGTGGCACGCCAACACGTCCGTAACTGACAGCTCCCCGACAGCCCGTGACACTTGCACCGAACCTCCATGTGAGACGACAGGATCTGGGAACATAAATGTTACTATTCAACATTTTCATTACAAACCTCAGTGTTACTTTTTAGGTAAGGTAGTGGCTAAATCCTCTTTGAGCTAGGTAACTGTGTACCTACATCTTTATTGTATGGAGATATCAAACACGACAATTTCCAGTAAGTTTTTCGTCCATAGAACTACCACAGATATAGGTATATTATAGAGGACGATAGGTACCTAGATAGAAGATCAGAACGCGACTGTATCCGTGCGCAGACATATCCCCTCCACTGACCCTCAGCGTTCTGTTTACGTGACGGAACCTATACCACAAATTAAATATGTAATAGTTAGTTATTTCGTCTAAGTACGACTTTGCATCATCATTTCAATTCTTAACCCATCGCCGCCGGCTCACTACTGAGTGCTGACCACGGGTCTCCTTTTAAAATATTTGGGGAACAGTGGAATAACCCGGGTTATGCTATCGTATATCAAGCTCACTTACTGCAATTGACAGACTCCACACACCTTCGTGTGAAAACATTATGGAGAAGTTTCAGGTATGTTTCCTTACGATGTTTTCCTTCACCATTAAAGAACGTGCAAAAAGGTATGCGAGGTGCGTGCCCGGGTACCTACCGAACTTTGGTCGTTGGATCCTGTGAATAGGATGCTGAAGTACTAAAACTAGTAGCACTAAAACTTACTAGAACCATAATTACTTATACACATAAGTAATGTCCTCCCGACCGAATTTCGGCCACGGTGGCCTAGCTCCAGAGAGATTAGCCATCTGCGCGGGAGATATTATAGTGCACAAGCGTGTGCGCATACACAAGTGCACTCTCTTTACTCTCATAACCCGATGGAGCGGAAAATTCAACACGACCGGAGAGAGTTCAGACGCAGGACCGACGGCTTTACGTGCTCTCCGAGGCACGGGGGTAAAACGCCGCCAAATTCCTAACTCCGGGCTAGTGCTGAGAATTTCTTGTAAGAAAAAGCCAACACTTTTTATGGCCCGACCTGGGACTCGAACCCGGGACCTCGTCGGCCGCAGTCGAACATGCTAACCACTAGACCAACGAGGCAGTTATACGCATAGTACCTATGTACCTAACAGCTCTAGCATTGCGTTTATATGACAATGATTGCTCATGCTCAATGCTCTAATTCTCAAAAGAACTACGTCATACTTTAGGTTCATCCATATCAAAATGCGGCATACAAAATCATAAATCCGAGTTGTCCCGATACGTGACCGCATCCCGCTCAATTACGCGATCGAGCCACCCACTAGTTCATAACATTTACATAATTAAACGCCTCACTGCAATCACGCTGACGTCTTAATTTCGCCAAAGCCGCCGGCGGAATAATTTCCCAAATTGAGTCGGGGCAAAAATTCAAATAAATCGGTGTCCCGGCCCGCCTCTCGATCCTGCGGGCCTTAATAACCCGGTATTAAGAGCGCCCGCGATAGAATTCGCCACCCAAGACGTTTGTAATACGTCGTAATGAAGCCGGAATATTAAAAATGGCCTCGAACCGCTTATTATGTTCTCACCTCAGCGGGCGTTTCGTAAAATACGGCGGGCTAATATGGGTCCCGGGGCGAAGGCCCGGCCACGCCACCGCCGCATACGGCATAAGGTTATAATGGTGGCGCTATCTATAACACTTTAGGACTGTTCCGATGAATTGACGCTTGCTATGATGTAAGTCGTAATTGTCACGGTGGATGGGTTACATTTAGGGCAGGCAGCTATGTTAGCTGCAGAAAGGGCTAAAATACCTACTTTTAAGGATTTTGGATTGCTTGTTTTCTAATTAGATCACCATCATCATCCTCAACCGATAGACGTCCACTGCTGGACATAGGCCTCTTGCAAGAATTTCCACACGCCTCGGTCTCGCGCCGCCTGAACCCAGCGGCTCCCTGCGACTCTCCTGATGTCGTCTGTCCAGCGAGTAGGGGGTCTGTCAACGCTGCGCTTTCCCGTGCGTGGTCGCCACTCCAGCACTTTGGGACCCCAACGTCTATTGGTTCTTCTAACTATGTGCCCCGCCCATTGCCACTTCAGCTTCGCAACACGTCGAGCCATGTCGGTTACTTAAGTTCTTCTGCGGATATCCTCATTTCTGATTTGATCGCGCAAAGAAACCCCGAGCATTGCTCTCTCCATCGCCCGCTGAGTGACCCTGAGCTTTCTTATGAGGCCCATAGTTAGCGACCAAGTCTCGCAACCGTATGTCATCACTGGCATCACGCACTGTTCGAAGACTTTGGTCTTTAGGCACTGAGGAATCTTGGACGAGAAGACATCTAGAAGCTAATAAGATATACCTAAGGATTTTAAATTTCTTTTTTGTCTTATCATTCGGCCATAGAAGAAAGAAAATATATTTGTGACTTTTGAAGTGACTCTTTATTTATTAGGTCTGCTAGGCCGGAATATAATTTAGGGTGTCTCATGGATGGAATCGTCGTTTCAGCATGGATCATTGAGGTCTCCTACGTGGATCTCCACAGAACCATGTACAGATCACGATCTTGTGCCGTTTGCTTTCAGCGGCTCCCAGCTACTTATTATAAGATCGTCTGTCCAACTAGTGGGGGTTACAGGTTATAGGACTGGCCTGAGATGCGCTTTCCGGTGCGAGGCCGCCATTCAAGTACCTTGGGACCCCGACGCCTATCGGTTCTTCGAACAGGGAAGGGGTAGGTACCTACAGTTAATTTGCATAATATTAGCAGTCAAACACAAATGCATATTTTTCTTATTTAGTAACTTGCCAAAGTATATCTTTATCTGGGAACTGGTTGCGCTAAATTGGAATGAAATTGTGTGGGTTCAGTAATCACTATGATTAGAGATCGTTAAAATTATCAAGACACATTTCAATTGCCCAGGAATCCATACGAATATTACAAGTACGAAACTGTATTTCTGTCAGTCTGCTACGCTTTCACGGTCTACCTACATTTTCAACCAATTTTGACGAAATTTAGTGCAGAGATAGGTGGAATCCCGGGGAATGATATAGGCTTTAATCCTGGGAAACCGAAGAGTTCCCGAACGATCTAGTTTACAATCATTCCTCAAGAGATGCTTGCACCGTTTTGTGTACGCGCACTGTCATCAGTCTATTGCTCCCAATCTGGCACTTGGGAGCGAAAGATTTGTTTATTCCTCCCAATGATGGACGTCTTAACACTTTAATATAAATCGCTCTGAAACTAGACTAAATATGATGTCATTAAGGGATCTTTCACACGAGCTGTCGAACTAAAAAAAATTCGAAAAAATAAAAATTCATATAACTTGGACTAGATTTGAAGGATAGTTTGATCAAATACGCATAAGTACGAGGAAAATAAGACCTTTATTGGTCAGTTTAGTGTCGGCAGTTAATATAAGTGGTAGATTCACTCGACGATTTAAAAGCACTTGTAATAAGTTTATTTGTATAAAAAATAGGAGTTTGAGTTTGAATGTAGAAACGCTGCTCGTACTGACTTCAACCCAAACCCTAAGTTAAGTAAAGTATGAGAAAATAATCGCTAGATGATGCCGGCGAGTTCATCCGCGTGGAATAAGGTTTTTGATTTCCACGGGCTCACTTTAATTTTCCGGGATAAAAAGTACCCTATGTCCTTTTCCGGGATGTAACAGATGGGCCGTGAAAGCGTAGCATACAGACAGACAAACACACTTTCGTATTTATAATATAAGTAAGAAGGGATAATCCATTTGAACAGCTTTAGTTTGCACTTGCAAGCATTGGCCGCTTACCCTGAAGCTTATGGATACTAAGATATACGTCTTAACAATCTATGAGTTACTTGTTTGATAATCAATCAATCAATCAATCAAATCATTTATTCAATATAGGTACACTGTAGGTACACTTATTGACGTTAAAAATTACTTACTTATAAAACGTGATGGTGATAATCAGTTACGGTATCTTAAAACTAAATCTACGAGGGTTCCAAACGCGCCCTGGTCTGAGAAGAGCCCACAACAAACTCAGCCGGGGGTTTTTTTTTTAATTATCACCGAAGATGAAGCGAGTTAGTGTGATGGGTGTTTAACATTCGAACGAGTACGGCTGCGGTAGCAAAAACTAGACAAATAATGACAGCCACAGCGCAACGTATTATTACATACAATAGCTCCAATTAAAAGTGTTCTCTAGTGTGTAATTTTGTATGATGTGTGTTTATAAATAACACATCAGAGGTGACTTTGTCTAGAGGTTGATATTATCATAAATTAATCTTATTTATTTCCTTAAGCCTCTTTAGTGCCAGTATCTGGGTGATGTTTCTTTAAGAGCAGTGTTGTAAATACGTTTTGACAAATATCCTATTGTATGGGTGGATCATTAATGACAATATTTCAAGCTTATATCTGCTTACAGATTTGCTGTCTTTGCAATGGGCAAAACATAGGTCCATAATTTTAATTCGGTTGTACGAAATCTCGAAACTTAAATTATTAAAACTGGCAGGCTTAAATTTTTTTTTTTACGCTACCACAAGTTAGCCCTTGAGCGCAATCTCACTTGATGGTAAATGATGATGCAGTCTAAGATGGTAGCGGGCTAACCTGTTGGGGGCAGGAACGGCAGTTATATATTAAACCCATACCCCCAAAAGGTTTCCACACGGCATCGTTCCGGAACGCTTAATGGCTTGGCGGTACGTCTTTGCCAGTAGAGTTGTAACTAGCCACCCACCAGGCCAGGCCAGATAAAGTATACAGAAAATATAAATTCCCGAATTGACCCTGCCGGGGATCGAAACCCGGGACCTCCCACTTATAAAACAGCGCTCACCACTGCGCCAGGAGGTCAAAGGCCTTGCTAATGCCTTATTGTCTATGGTACTCTCTCGTCCCTAGACACACTTCGGATAGGATGTACAATCATAGGTATGACGGAAGACGTACCGAAGACCTCAGTGGCGCAGTGTTGAGCGCTGTTGTTTTTACGTGTGGAGGTCCCGGGTTCGATCCCCGGCAGGTTCAATTTGGGAATTTATAATTTCTGAATTTTCCCTGGTCTGGCCTGGTGGGAGGCTTCGGTCGTGGCTAGTTACAACCCTACCGGCAAAGACGTGCCGCCAAGCGATTTAGCTGTGCGACGCCGTGTAGAAACCGATAGGGGTATGGGTTTAATATAACTTCCGTACCCCTAACAGATTAGCCCGCTACCATCAGACTGCATTATCACTTACCTATACCATCAGGTGAGATCGCAGTCAAGGACTAACTTGTAGTGGATAAAAAAAGGTGAGTTTGCAGTCAAGGGCTAACTTGTAGTGGAATTTAAATTAAAAAATAACCGTCCGTGATTCACAGGTTAATCAATAGGGTGATTAGGATTAACAGTGACTAACTCTAATCTGTTTAACATGGCCGTAACTAATCCGACGGGCGAATTAGCCGCGGCTGTTGGTAAAACCCCACACGAGGACTGTTGATTAAATAGGTACCTCTACCTACGTGTATATTTTGACTAGGCCTCTAATATATACCTAACTAGCTGATGCCCGCGACGTCACCCGCGTGGTTTAAGTTTTTTGTTATTCCTGCGGGAACTCCTTAACTTTCCGGGATAAAAAGCAGCCTATGTCACTCTCCAGGTCATCAACTATACCCATGCCAAAAATCACGTCGATCCGTAGCTCCGTTGCGGCGTGATTGAAGGAAAAACCAACAAACCAAATAAAACCCAAACAAATTAAGTATGACTAGCTTATGTCCGCGGCTTCGCTCACGTTAGGTTCGAGTTTCATACTTTCAAAGCCTTATTTTACCCCTTTAGGGGTTGAATTTTCAGAAATTCTTTAATAGCGGATGCCTATGTTATAAAATTTATCTGTACCTATGTCAAATTTCAGCCCGATCGTTACCTACATCAGTCAGTCTGTTATCTTTCCTTTTAAATAATAAATAGTGAGAATACTCGTATCTAAGTATGTTGAATTTTACCTTTCAAGGTTAGACAGAAAGCAGCCTCTGGGATGAGTAGGCAGGCCATAATAATAGCATGTCGAGCACAAAAATAGGAAGATCTTCACTTGCTGATACCCGCGACTTCGTCCGCGTGGGTTAAGTCCAAAGCTATTCCACACGAACCGTGTGTTTTTCCGGGAAACAAATTTGGTGAAAAAAAAAGGAAATCGGTTTAGTAAACTTGTGGTGCTTCAACTCTCGACTACTAAACCGATTTGAGCTGTCAATAATTACGGAGACATACTTCGGAACTCATACTTTTATCCCACGCTCACAATAGGATAGGCATGATGACAGTAACCAAGAATCAACGAAATTATGAATTTATCTAATAAAATGGGATTCATGAATTTTAAAAAACGTATTTTTTTTCCTATTTCGAGTGAGATTGCTATTTTATTTTGATAAAATAAAACTATAAAATACAGCAATCCGCCATATTGCATAAAACACAAAGAAGCGAATGACGTCACAATTGTTTGTTTTCGTGCTTTGACAATCACACTATTGCTTACTGCACACTGCACAGAGTACATTGGTAAAAACAATAGTGACGTCACAAACGACGCCATGACACCGCCGAACGTTTTAGCGTGAATTTTAAAATTTAAATTTCAAATGCCAATTTTATCTACCAAACTTTATTTTTCTGCTGAAATAAGATATTTCTTCGAAATAGTAGATACTTCCGAACATAATCTGACCATTTTTCAACATCAGTCATCATGCCTATTGTACCTAAGTTTTTACACAAGTTGAACACGTACGGCTGGTTTCTGAATTGAGAATTTCATGTTGAGACGTGCCGCCAAGCGATTTAGCGTTCCGGTACGATGCCGTGTAGAAACCGAATAGGGGCATGGTTTTAATATAACTGCCATGCCCCTAACAGGTTAGCCCACTACCATCTTAGACTGCATCGTCACTTACCATCAGGTGAGATCGCAGTCAAGGGCTAACTTGTAGTGGATAAAAAAAAAAAAAAGAGTCTGTCTCAAACAAGTCTCAAAGACTACTTAAGGACTAATTAAAAAAATTTTTTGTTTCTGAATTGATATTGGGCCGGTTTCTGAATTAATCATTCAAGCAAAAACTGGAAGTTCCAACTCTCAGACCTTACGCAATATAATCATTTCAGTGTAGTTTGGCGAGAAACAAAATTTTGTATTTTTTTTTGTGCATTTCATAAAATAAATAAATTAAAAAAAAAAAAAAAAAGAAACAAAAATTTGCTTAATTAGTCCTTAAGTAGTCTTTGAAACAGACTCAACATGAAATTCTCAATTCAGAAACCGGCCGGTAGGTACTAACTAAATACATATTTTGCATACGATGAGCGACTCACAAGACTGTTTACATTTCGTAAGTTATTCATATAGGTATACGCGACTCACATGAGTATAACTTTCAAGTGTACCCAATTGTACCAGTAGTAACAGTATAGTAGTAGTATAACTTTGTAGAAAGCATCAGTAATTTAATCACTAATTAATTTTAGTAAAATAACCTTCCCCGACACAATATCACATTTTCCGGTCTGTACATAGGTACTATGTTATACTTACCTACTAGAAGATGACCGCGAATTTGTCCGCGTGGATTAAGTTTTTTAATTCCCGCGGGAACTCCTTCATTTTCCGGGATAATCTTTCCCCAGGTTACAGCCTAGGTACGTACCTACATAATTTCATTAAAATCTGTTAAAAGATGGGCCGTTAAAGCGTATCAGACATACAGACACACTTTCGCATTTATATCTAAAATAAGTATGGATTTTCATTTCAGGCAAGGTTTTGTACGACTTCAGTAATGCGATAGGCTTCGTCACGATACCTTGGGTAGCTCTACATTTGAACTATTGCGGGCGGTGTCAAAGTCTATATGATAGATAACATATAGAGGCTTCGGCCATGGCTAGTTACCACCCTACCGGCAAAGACGTGCCCGGTGCCGCCCAGCGATTTAGCGTTCCGGTATGATGCCGTGTTGAAAATGAAAAGGGGTATGGGTTTAATAATTAACTGCCATGCCCCTAACAGGTTAGCCCGCTACCATCTTAGACTGCATCGTCACTTACCATCAGGTGAGATCGCAGTCAAGGGTAACTTGTAGTGGATATTATAATTGCGTAATAGTAGATTGTATTATAAGGGAGCTAAATAATATTTTTACGGCGAGGGCGCTTTTTTGAATCCAGAGCGAAGTGAGGGATTCTAGAGTAGAATCCCGAGCGTAGCGAGAGATTCTTTAGTAGAATCCTGAACGTAGCGAGGGATTCAAAGTACGTCGCCCGAGCCCAAAATTATTTTGCGCCCGAATGATACACTCTACTTTTCATCGGGGCTCTATGAGAAAATAAAACTACAAATCCATCAAACATCCTCTTCAGATACGCTATTAATTTCGAATATGTGTCCAGTTTTACGTCGTTTTTAGAACTAACTGTTGATTTTAGCATTGAGTAGGTACTCCAAAGAGTGGAAGGTTGTTTAGTTTTGGCTAAGTACTGGAACTTCTTCCAACACACAAACCACACACACACACACAAAACACAGATTCTGAACAATTCTTGGCGCCTCTTGCATTTCTCCATTCAATAAAATTACTATAGGCTTTCATATATTTTTCCCGGGATTTTGCAAGTAATAGATCACATTTCTTGCGTCAGTTCTAATGCTTTCAGGAATTAATTCTATACTTTCACTGTCATTTGAAGAACTCATTTCTCAAAATAAAACCATGAATTTTTAACAATCCATGAAAATTTACGAAAACGCGGCATTTAGTACGCGCATTTTTAATTTTTTTTTATTTAAAAAAAAAGGAAACCAAAGCCGGCGGCGCGACTATGGGCCGTCCTACCATTCAGTCTCTATTCAAACAATATTTGTGTTCGATTTCTTTGGCGCTGAACACTAAGGTGTTCCAAATTCAAAAAGTGCGCGGAAAAGATAATTGCGGCGCACTTTTTGAAATAAAGAGGATTAAAAGCTCATTCCTGCCCGCTAAAAGTCGTCCTTTTCGAATAGATGGGATGAAAAGTTTGTTGTTTTGTCCTCAAACAACAAACATCGCGGGAAGCTAAGACAGGAAATAGGCAGCAAATATTAATTCAGTTAAAAGAATGTAGGTATATAGTGGGTGAGGGCACGCTATAAATTGTGTACCTACCTATCTTAATTTTAATCATCCCTTAGGTATATCTAAATTAAACCTTTGCAGATTGAAGTAGCACTTTGGTAGGCATGTTTCATTCACAATCGCGTTAGAAACGAACCAAACGAATAGCCAGTATACCTATCTACATCCATAACAAAATATGAACTCATCGGATCGACTTTTTCTAACATAATTATCACCTCGCTCTCTAATGTAGAGCCTAATTTCTTGCGTGGGTTGAAATCTTTTATTGTACCGGTAAAGGGAGGGAACGGTCGCCTGTTACACCGTAACGTAAATCCACTGAAATGCTTCATATTACTTCTTTGCGTAACACGATTGGGCCGTTTTGGTTCGCAAGCATTAATATTCTCTTGGGATATTAGTCGCACGCATTTACAATGCTACAACAAGAATTCGCTGTAATATTTACCTAAAAAATATTGCTTGATATAAATAAAACAAGACAGATACCTTAATGATATTGTATGTCCCATCGCGTAATCTATCTACATTCTACATACAAAATACCTTTGTTTTATTGCTTGATATTAATTAAGTTTCATGCGACTGCACAGGTCCAATGGCCTAATAGGCACTTTGAATTAAAAAATTAAGAATAAACATAACAGTTAACTGCAAAAAATCAGAGCTCAGCTTATTAAAGTGTGAACCGAAATCAAAAAAGTTTAAATACATACCGTCTGTTAGACTAATGTACCCTCTTCTGACTCTAGTTTTACGTCTAGTCGGAGGTAAGAGAGCATATTTTTCTTCTTTTACTTACTTAATAGACACTGTCGTAGTTTCAACAAGATTAGGGTAAAAATAAATAAAACTAATAACAAGGCTCAACGTAACCAGTCCATTAAAACAAGTTATGTGGGCCAGCAATAGTAAAAAAAGAAGTAAAATATACTTTACTGTACACCATAAAAAATACAACAAAAATAATAATCTAATGGACATGGCACAACAGGCAGCCTTATCCCTTAAAAATAGCGATCTCTTCCAGGCAACCTCAGGGCAAAGGACACATTAAATTACAGTCAGTTTGTTACACTATGGTGTGAGAGCGGCCGACTTTATTTTGACATTAATAAAAATATCATCGTGGGTTATTATAACCGAGCGTGTCTAACAGAGATCCCACTGAGTTGGGAGGCTGTTAATTATGTAGCTCCAAAACAAAATGGCGGGAACAATGGTCAAGTGTGGTCGGACCACCGGGGGCGTGGAGCAATCTCGCTGCACCTTTATCGGCCCAGATTATTGATAGTAATGATGATGATATTATGTGAGGTAGGTATGTAGGTATGTACAGGATATGGTGCTATGAAAATTTCTAATACCTACCTAATGGACCAAAATCAATGTATTGAGTCTTGAGAGCGTGAGAACTGAATATGGGTTATGTTATAATAGTGGTTTAATTTTATTCCTTAACTAGATGATTCCCGCGACTTCGTCCGCATGGACCAAGTTTTTTCGATTCCCGTGGGAACTCTTGAATTTTCCGGGATAAAAAGTAAAAAATAAAATTTCATCAACACGGCCCATCTAGGCCGTGAAAGCGTAGCAGACAGACAGACAGACACACTTTCGCATTTATAACATTATAAGTATGGATTTTCCGGGATGAAAAGTCCCCTGTATGGGGTATTGTGGGGTTATGACCTTCCCCGGGACACAAATTATGTCTGTACCAAATTTCATCAAAACCGGTAAAAAAATTGGGCCGTGAAAGCGTATCAAAGAAAGAAAATCACATTCGCTTCCATAGTAATATTCCATACTAATATTATAAATGCGAAAGTGTGTCTGTCTGTCTGTATGTCTGCTACGCTTTCACGGCCTATGCGTTCAAGCTATTTTGCTGAAATTTGGTACAGGGATAGGTTGGATCCCGGGGAAGGACATAGGCTACTTTTTATTCCGCAAAATTTTCCGCGGAAATCGGAAAATCATTATCCACGCGGACGAAGTCGTGGGCATCATCTAGTTTATAATATTAGTTAAAAGATAAATACATGAAAAAAATCTTTTTCCTACACGCATTCGAGTACCTACAAGTAAATGGCTATTTTGTCTCGTATATAGGTAAAGGACGAGAGCGAAGTTCTGTTTCACTCACGTGGCCAACAAACCGGGCGCTGCCCAGCCATTGGGATGCGTTAATAACGCATTTTTTAGCGGTTTTTTCACATTTTGCAGGATAGGTCGATAATTTGTGTAAACAAGCTTAACTTCAAAATTAATTTTCGCTTAATTGCTTACTAATTTTCATACCTATACTTTAGCTAAGGCTGACAAAGTCGGAAATATCCACTAGTTTTTTTATTGGACTATTAGCATTGCATGTATTTTAATTTGACGTTTTACGACCATCGCTGTGGTCGCCATAAAACCCAAGTCAAAACTAATGATTAGCGTACAATGTTGCCTCCAAGATGTTTTATGTAAGCTACCTATTGCCTGCGGACATTTATGAAATATAGCCGTAATTATCAAAGACAAGATTCAATATCTATTTCATACTTTAGGGCCGTTGGAGATGGTCGGGAGGGGGTCTCGTTTATCCTTGTTTCTACCTATCTAATCTATCTTGACTCTTGAGTAAAAATAATCATATATGATAGTGGTAAATGGTTACATATAATTTTCCGGTCAATTAGGGTCCTATCTACTTGTCTTATTGGATAACTAGATGTCGCCCGAAACTTCGTAAGCGTGGGTAAAGTCAAATCAAATCAAGTGTTTTTTTATTTATATAAACTTTTACATGTACTTTTGATTCGTCAAGTGAATCTACCACTGGTTCGGAATGTCATTCCTACCGAGAAGAACCAGCAAGAAACTCGGTGGTTGCTCTGTTTAAATAATTCATTTACAATAATTTATATTATATCAGTGTGTACATAACTTCATAAGTAACCGCTGCTGCGATCAAATCCATGCTCCTCTATGGACATAATCTTCAACAGTATAATAAGCTTTTTTTGAGAGCATACTTTTAATGGATTTCTTAAATTTGTGTATAGGCAAGTTTAAAGTTTTTTTATTCCCGCGGTAACTCTTTAATTTTCCGGAATAAAATGTACCCTATGTTCTTCATTCCAATAGACATGACTATGGAACTATGGAGTATAACAATACAACCAAAACAAATCAAAACATACAAACTTCTGTATTTAAACAGCCTACAGTTCGCGCGCGAGTTCAATGCAGAGTAAATAAAAGTGTTACCATACATTAAAGTATAGTATATATAGTTACTAGCTGATGCCCGCGACTTCGTCCGCGTGGATTGAGGTTTTTTGGTTCCCGCGGGATAACCTAAATCCCGATTTTCAAGTCGCTATCTTCAAAAATAGAATTTTCATAGAAACTTCCAACCCCCATTTCACCCTCTTTGGGGTAGATTTTCGGAAAATTGCTTATACAGGTTATTTTTATTTAAAACTAATAACCTTAATCCCGATTTTCAAGTCTCTAACTTCAAAAACTTAGAATCTTCATGTAACCTTCCAACCCCCATTTCACCCCCTCTGGGGTTGATTATCGTAAAACTGCTTATATAGATTTTTAGTTTTTAAACTATTAACTTCAATGCCAATTTTCATGTCTTTAACTTCAATAACAAAGGACTTTCATACAAACTTCCAAACCCCATTTCAACCCCTTAGGGGTGAATTTTCTCAAAACCGTTTCTTAGCTGACGTCTACGCCATAGTAGGAACCTACCTTCCAAATTTCAAGTCTGTATGTTTTATAGTTCCTGAGATATCGTGATGAGTGAGTCAGTGACCTTTCGCTTTTATATAAATGTATAATATATAATATAAGAAAATAGAAGATACATACATGGTAAATTATTGCCTTAGGTCCTACAACGTCCAATACGTAGTACCGACTTGTGGTGTACCAAAGTGGTATTAGTGGGTAAAAATCTGACATAAACCGATTATTCTTCCGTGAAAGCCTTGAAAAAAATTGCCCCCGTTAGCAAAAGAAAAAGGAAAGAAAACTGTAATTCTCTTGCTCATTTTGTCCCGGAAAATTAAGGAGTTCCCCGGGAATCAAATTAACTTAAACACGCGGACGAAGTCGCGGGCATCAGCTAGTTCTAAATAAACCCCGTAAAGCGAGTCGCTGCATAACCGCCACATGATAAGACCGCGGTGTTTTGTGGAAATTCTTGCAAGAGCAATCTACGTCTTTCAGTCAAAGCGACGACAAGGTTTATTACCGACGATAAATAAAGGAATAAGGAAGTCACGCTGCTGCTATGAACTTAGTTATGACTTATGTACAGCAGCATGGTGATCGCATAAACATGTCAAACACTGATTTGTTATTGTCAGCTTACAAATCTACCGGAGATCATCGGCAGACAGCTAAGCCAAAATACTCGAGTCTCGACCAACCCTACCGGATTACTTCTAATAATTTAATAGGCCTTCCGCCTAATAATAAACATGTCAAAGAGATTTTAAACACGACATCACAACTTTAATATCACATACAGTTAAAACAATTCTAATAAATTATCGTCTGTATTTTTAAATGCATAAGAGTGATCGTTTATTTGTGTAAAAGCAATGATATCTTGGGATATATGATATTATATTATTTCTGTCCGTAACAAAATCTGACATTAAAGCCGCATACCACTCGTGATTACTTACTTATTAGTATTTACGTTTATGTAAGTTTTTTTTATTATAGTGCTGATACAAATTGTTTAATTTCTAATTCGTTTATTGTGCCTAATGATATGTTCAGTGGTTTTATATTGATGGAGCCCGGTGGCGATTAGTGACATATTTTATGGTATAATGATTAGGTTGTTTTAGTACTATATATGTTATTTGGTTTACAAATAACTTTATATGTTACAGATGTTCTTATCTATTTTATGCAGTAAGTGATCTATGGCCTGAGAGTCTGTACGCAATTTGGAGGGGATATTTGATAAACACCGTAAGTAAGTTATGGTGTTTTTTTTGCTTTGTTTGTAGGTAGGTACTCGAGCTAGAGTTCTTCAACTGTTTAATTAACGGTAGGAATTATAGGTATCTATTTTTATTATAGCTACAAAAAAAGCAAGGGTTTCTTATATTTTGTAGCGAATTCTTTCTCCTTTTCTTTTTACTCCATTTCATTCCATTCTATTGTTTCTCCCCTCTCATATCGGTGATTTTTCCTATCATAATCGCACACATTTATCTATAGATACCTATTTTGTTATAAAATTATAATTTTACCTACTTACCTAAAGATATAATAGAATGATGTTCCATGTTACATTCCAGAGTCGGCTGTATACCCTATTTGTGTCGTAATTCTATATTGAAACATCAATGGACCACCCACTTGGCCATAATGGGACCACGCCCTTTTACCGCTTTTCAATTCAAACTAAATATGTGTTAATAATTTATTCCCGACATCTCTACGGCCATTTTGAACACCTTTAAAGGTACACCCTCTGTTTCTTTTATACCAAATATTGCCTTTTGGATAAATTATGAGTCGTCAGTGGTAGGATGAATAGGGATTATTAATTTGACCGAATTAGGGTTTCCTAAAATACTTGCCTGGCCTTGCCTTGCCTTGCATTTTGATGATTCACAGGAACTATATTATTTAACTTCTATTTTCTTAAATTGACGTTAGGAATTGACATTGATTACCCTATGCCCTTCCCCAGAATGTAACCTATCTCGGTATAAAATTTAATCAAAATCGGTCAAAAATATGGGCCATGAAAGCATAACATATAGAAACACTTTCGCATTTACTTATGTAGATAGGTAGGTAAGGTAAGATACCCACCCCACCTATTTTTGCTAAAATCACAATATGAAACATAGTATCTCGAAAGATTCTCTCGGCTTTTAAAGACATTATACCTATTTACAGAGATGCGTTTTTTTATAAGTAAGAAGATACTAGATAGGTACCTACTCGTTTTGTCAGTATTTAGTTACCTATATAGGTTTTCTTTACTCTCAGCTGCCTCCTAGAACGTCTTTGTTCTGTAAATTGAGGCAATTTCACCTATAACGCATCTCAAATTCATTATTCACCCCCTAGGATGATCAAACTGGTATTATGCGATGACGCATCTAATAGAGAAATTGAAGAGCCATCGCCTGTAGTGTCACCTTTGTCGTTCCCTTCCGTGTGTCGAGATCAAACACTGACTGTTTTTAAATCAACTTGCGGAAGACGGCAGTGAGCTTATCCTTCTACTTTATTTTGAATCAAAAATCTTCATGCATCTGTTGTGACCTTTTCTTACTTATCTATCCATAAATATTATATGCAGCAAGAAGAGGTGATTAAAGAGCGATGGAGAAAACTAGATTAGACAAGAAGAGTCGTAGGAGAACTAAAGGTAGGTACAGACATAACGAGTTGCTAATTGAAATGCCTGAGGTAGTGTTGACATTCCAAGATGCTCGAAAGGCCTCACCCAAAAAAAAATATTAAAAATAACGATTATATCAAACTAGATTGGCTATTGAGAGTGTGAAAAAGAGGGAATTTAGACTCGTCGAAATTCGCTACAGCCAACAATATTGGAACAATTACTGAATATTTATTAGGTAGGTAAGTACATCGCCCTTTTACTTACTAGATAGTATTGTCTATGGCAAACTACTCTCTTTACATTCCACATAATTTTGGGCGCTTTTCTGGAAAATACATTTACAAGCAATGTATAGGTAACTCTAACTTACCGATCTCCCAGCGTTATTATTATGCACGTTGATCTTCGACTGCAAATCGTCAACCTGCTCCCGTATATCGAGGAACTTCTTGGAGAACTCGACGCCATACGCCAAGTTGTGGGAGCACCCGCTCCACTCCCATTTATTTGTCCTCGTGCGACCTCGTTCGTGGGCTGCGCGGTAACCCAGGGGGTCGCAGCCGCAGGATATGAGCCGGCCTTGGGCACAGGCGCGGGCTACTGCATGTGCTACTCCCGCTGCCGTTAGGGCGTAGAGGAAGGCTGTCTCGCGGAACCCTGCCAAAACAGAAATTAAACCAATTTTCGTATCGTTTTTACACGTTATGAAGATAATCTTATGCCCCTACCTATTTATAAAATAATGTTTGCCAACTGGTGAGTTTACGGAGTAAAAAACTTTGCTACAAAACCTCAATATATCTATGTAAATATGTTGTCAATAATATGCATTTATTGGTTTGTCCTTCAATCAAGGTGCTACGGAGCAACGGATCGACGTGATAAATATGCAAGAAAATGAAAGAATTCCTAGTTCTACGGGATTTGCTATAAAAAATGAATCATACTAATATAATAAAAGCGAAAGTGTGTTTGTTTGTGGGTTTGTCCTTCAATCACGCTGCAACACAGCAACGGATCGGCGCTATTTTTTGCTTGGGCATGATTGAGGACTTGGAGAGTGACATAGGTATTCCGGAAAATTAAGGAATTCCCGTTGGAATCAGAAAACTTATTCCACGCGGACAAAGTCGGCTAGTAGCTAGTGAAAAATAAACCTGCCTAGAATATCCTTAAACATTTTATTTGCGCTTAAGTGTAAATAAATTCCTAAGTGAAAGAGCATAGTATCTTCGAACGCATCTGTTATAATATTAACTATGCTTTCGCGTTCACCGCTCCGACCTACGGAACGCGGACGTCGCGATCTCCATTTATCTGTTTCATTGCAATAAATTAAATACAAACCATTCGAGATTGGAAGATAAGCTATTGGTCCTCTAACAATGTAATCTTTTAACCATAAAGATAGCGATTTGCATTTGAGTAAGGCGTCGTATACACCACCGAGAATATCGCAACGTGGCCTTTTTAAACTGGATTTTTTTTGTCGCTAGTTCAAGCGAGCCTCGAATTTGTTGTAAGATTTTTTCGTTTTTCTCTCTTACTAAGATACTTGCAAGAGTTGTTTCTTATAAAACATTCATTTCCAACATAAAATTAAGAAGGGATAGGTATATTTAAAAAATAACTTGTACCTAGTGTATTTAAATAAATTAAAAGTATATAGGTACCCTATATTTTTTATTTAAACTTTTCCTTGGTATACCTACTGCATAGTAGGAGCATTGCATCTAGATTTTGAGAGTTATCAGAGTTTTTGCCATAAATCTATTGTGTTAAAATGTAATACTCCTTCGTACCTATTCCTAACTTCGTAACTCCTTTTTTAGTTTGTCCAGTATCATTCTGAATCGTTCGATAAAACTTAAAATATTATTCATGTTTATAACTTAGGTACCTTATAAAATTACCAACCCGCCCTTGATGCCCGCGACTTCGTCCGCATGAAATTTTTTTTAAATTCCCACGGGAACTGCTTAATTTTCCGGGATAAAAAGTAACCTATGCCACTCCCCAGGTACTCAAATATACCCACGCAAAAATTACGTCAATCCGTTACTCTATTGCAGCGTGATTGAAGGACAAACACTTTCGCATTCATAATAAAAGAACTTAATACTAACGCTGCGTCATTCTGGCTTGTGTGTCTTACGCTTTACGTTGGATGTAACCGGTGCTTAGCTAATTGTATTCGGTTGTAAGTCTTCAAGGATAATTATGTGCTATTCCTGCTATTTCATTGTGCTCGTGTCAATAGAATCGCTGCGAGCAATAGTGCGCCGCTATAAGAGCTATCTTTTATTAATGGCCGGATAATTGCTGTGATGTGGCCAATTAATTAGCTTATATGATGATCGGGCTCCGGAGATTCATTAGGTTTGAGTAAAGTGGATGTAAAGGTTTCTACGTAAAGCAGGTAAGGCCTCGTTAGCATAGTCGACTGCGGATTACGAGGTCTTGGGTTCGATTCCCGGTCGGGCATAAAAATTGTTAGGTATTGGGTTTTTCAGTTAAGAAATTCTCAGTGCCAGCCCGGAGTTGGAAGTTGGCGGTGAGTCACCCCCGTGCCTCGGTTAAGTTAAGCCGTCGGTCCCGGTTATTATCGTCGTTAACATGATAATAGCCGTTAAAGCCCGCCAACCCGCATTGGAGCAGCGTGGTGGGTCTAACCTCTAATTCCCTCTTTTTTATTTAGAACCAGAAAGAAGAGAAATACGAAGAAAAACAGATAAATAGTGGTCAAGGAAGCACTTATCTCTATAAGTCTCTTATCTTTCCTACGAGAGTGGAGGCCTGTGCCAGGGTGGGACATAAATAGGCAGTAGGCTGTAGTGGTAGTGGGAAGTATCTAATAGAATATATTATTTAAGTAAATAGTTTTCATTTTAGCATTTTCAGGATGATTTTTGTTTTGTTTTGTAGAATAGCAAATCTTTCCCAAAACAATGATTCGACAAAAAAAAATCATTAAAAACACGCGTTGGTTTCTCGTCAAGCACGGTCAGGGAACATGAAAAATTTATAAAACCCTCGAAACATATCCGTCTCGGTTCTAGGTCATCAAACCACGCAAAAACTGACCACGACATGATTTAGGATGATTCACGTATAATAATATGATAATCATTATAAATCAAGCATTATCTCGACGAGCTCATCGCTTCTCCGATGAATTAATACAGTCTTAAGATGATTGGTGCTCTTACATCGGACGACGCTCACGACTTTTACTTAAAGGATGAATTACTTTGTTGGAGAACATTAGGAATGCTAAAGCTTTGATAAAAAATTGTCCAAGATTGGGCCTTGAACATGAACCAAGATGATTTTAATACACGTGAATAGAGATCCTAAAATATGGCCTATAGAATAATTTACACATTTTTAAAGGACCCCTTTTTGGAAAAAATATTATTTCATTTTGTGGCTTTTTTAGATCTTTGCCTGAATCTTAACAACAGTAAAAAAAAAAACTTGATTGTCTTTGTCACGTATGTCATAGAATGATTGTCAAATGTCAATGTCAGTTTTGTATGACATTAAAGTGACAGTAACAGGTGCCAGATTTGATAGATCTATTCATCTAGGGTGCGTTCCACTAAGCGCTCACAACGATCACGCTCACGACCGCAGTTTTTCCCGTTCTTCTTGCGTTACTGTCGTAATCAAGTGGTATGGATTATAGACCGTTTTGAGCGTGGACGTAAATAATACAAACGGCGAGTTAGTAAAAGAGAAAGCAAAAGATTTAAGAGGTTAGGTTATAATCTGTTTAAGCCTTGAAAATAAACTAAAATAATTATTGTTTAAATCGATTTATATTGAAAAAAAATATAAATTAATTTTTCAATAAGAAAACTAACTTAAAGAAGGCTAACTTAAGTTTCATTTCTAAAGTTAGTTTATATTATTGGCAATCATGGAAAAATGTATACATGTATATTAATTATAAACTGCAATTAATTTTTCTAAACTTGTTTTACATAATTAATTTTATTTACCTGTGGAGGCACGTTGAGCATCAGCCGCAGAAACATTCACTTCTACTAAAATATCTCTTTCCGCACGAAATAACGTAAGTTTCACGGTCGCCATATTTGATGCTTTGAGTTTAGATAATGCCGCTCATTTTCTCAACGATCACGACGACCCACCTTTTTAGACGTTTTCGCCGCGAACACAACGACTGCGGTCGTTATGTGGAATTTGATAGTTAGGAGTATTTTGATCGTTGTGGGCGCTTAGTGGAACGCACTGTAGGAAAAGTTTTAGTGTTGCCATCCATCGAAAAATATTTTCTACAAACGATATTTTTCATAATTAATTTTTAAAAAAACGGGGTTCTCTAAAATTATTATTTAAATGGAATTTAATGTTATATTTTTTCTCTTTCACGTGATGGCAGTTTGGTTGTGGTTCATTAACACTCAGAATAAAAAACCACCCTCCATACTGAACTGGGACATGTCATGTTAAGCATAGGACAGTACTAGATTCTAGTTCGTATGTTAATGGAATCTATATCTACTTCTATACTAAAACTAATCATCAAATCATCAAATATAAACATTATAAATGCGAAAGTTTGGATGGATGGATGTATGGATGTTTGTTACTCAATCACGTCCCAACGGCTGAACGGATCTGGCTGAAATTTGGCACAGCGATAGATTATAGTCTGGAATAGCACATAGGCTACTTTTTATCAAGGAAAATTAAAGAGTTCCCGCGGGAACCAAAAAACCTAAATCCACGCGGACGAAGTCGCGGGCATCAGCTAGTTATATTATAAATCTGAAAGTTTGGATGGATGTATGGATGTATGGATGTATGGATGTATGGATGTATGGATGGATGTTTGTTACTCAATCACGTCACAACGGCTGAACGGATCTGAATGAAATTTGGCATAGAGATAGATTATAGTCTGGAATAGCACATAGGCACTTTTTGTCCCGGAAAATTAAAGAGTTCCCGCGGGAATCACAAAACCTCGATCCATGCTTACGAAGTCACGGGCATCAGCTAGTATAGAGATATAGGTACATTTAGGAATATTCAATTCCATACGTTCTTTCACATAACATTTCTACTTTTTTAACTTGACATGCAGCTTATAGTAACAGAAAAAGGGACAGCTGACTGCTAAGTAGAATTTTGGAATAAAAGACGTTATCTTTAGAGACTAACTTTGGCATAACCTTTACAACAAGAAGAAAGATATTAAGTATGTAGGAAGGTATGAAGATTTAAGGTATCTACCTACTGAATTGTAAACCAAAAGGAAAATAAGAGTGTCTAACAATGTTACCTTCCTTACCAAATGAAAACCCAGAGTCCAAGTAAAACAAGAAAAGTAGAACATAGAATCTATAAATATTGCGCAGCCGCAAAAACGGTATCTAAAAACAAGTACATAAGTCACCGTAGAATAAAATGTAATCAGAAAATGGCCATCTAAAAGTCGCATAACATAAACTGACCTCTACATTATCGTTCGAAATCGACCACGGACCATCGAATGTTACGGTGTCCAGACCAAGTAGGGGTATGTTATTGTTTATTTATAAACTTGCCCAGCTTTTTCCGAAAGACCAGTGACAAATTTATACTTGTCGATCGACCGAGACGCGATAGATCGGATACGAAACGATTTATTGCACGCTCCATTGATCGATTTTGATGATTTCGAAATAACTTGTCATTGAGATGGTTGTAAATTAAATTACTGCGTTGTAACAGCTATGGAGGGAGCTATGCTTACGACCGTAGACTGTAGAGATTAAGAGATTGGTAGAAGAACCACAGTACCTACCTACCTTATCAGCATAGCTTAATAGAATCGCAAAGCTGAAATAGCAATGGGCGGAGCAACAGAGCTAGGGTATATAATATACCTACTCTCTGCGTTATAGTATCCATTGCTGAGGATCGTGACACTTTTCCATTAAAATACAATAGTACTGCATTTATTGGATAGAGGCAGGCGTTACTTTGCGGAAGTCCATGACAATGTAAAAACTAGAAGTTTAAACTTCTAGTTTTCTCATAGTACCTACTGCAGGTTTTCTTGGTAATGATCTTAGAATTCTGTAAATGCACAAAGCTCCATGCACGCTACGCTATAGATACAGATATCAATATATCAGAGCTTAGAAAAGTAACCTTGTATGTTGTTGAAAAGTAACGCTTGTTTCTATTCAACAGCTCTCAGACTGTTCAAGAACTTTCTGTTAACTGTTATTGAAGAATTTATACGTGTCTGTTTGTTTGTTCAGGCAATGACACATAAATCTAGTATATCTATCGCTGAACTCCGTGACTATTAATAGGTGTTTCTTTATTGTGTGATAATTTAATTGGTTATTTATGCGATTGAGTACTATATTAAAGTATTTATAGACATGCCAATTTTGTTTCTCCAGTTAAGTTCGGATGAGTTTTTCGCATTAATATGTGTTAAAAAGCTGTGATATAACCTTTTAGGCAGAAAAAAAATCTATAGCACATATACCTTAGCAGGTATCTTCTTTAAAACTTTATTCAACAACCAGAACTAGCTGATATGTAGGTAGAATAGGAGGACTTAAAGCTCGAGAGCCTTTTTTCCCAGTTGAGCCTTGAAAGGTGTGAAAAGGCGGGATGTAAATTATATAGCTTGCAAACTAGCACTGAAAATTGGAGGATCGAATAATAGATAAGCTATCAGTTGCTTCAAGGGAAAAAACCTTCCGCTAGATGTATAACAATATTTTAGCTATCAGGCATGGTCATCATGTACCTACAGTGCACACCATCCAATTCACCCAGTTGGAAAACTACCTTATGAGTTAAGTTGATTGGCGATTCGACTCTATTCAGCCGCCGACTTAATTACCCGATTTGTTGGCACATCTGTAAAAGCTATAAATATTTGTTAGCACACCCGCAGCCGTAAAGAGAACGTGAGGTGAGTGTGAATTGAAAGTGAGTTATTGATATACGTTCCTGTTTCAATTCAGCTGCAGAAAGTAGAAAATGAAATACTAAGTAGGTATGTAAGTATTCCCAGTTTAAAATCAAACCTAGTCACAAACAAAATAAATCCTAATAAAGAAGCATTCTTTATTGAGAACACTCAAAGATATTTTTTTAGGAAATTTATCATCTGACATCGAATAAGACTAAGTTTATTGTTGTAAGCAAACGAGTCAAAGGACAGACAAAGGTAAATAAATCTACAAAAATGATTTTCGATTGTGGATTGCCACTAACATACAGTGGCGAAGAGATTCTATGATTAAATAATAATCCTTAAGTTCATACAAACTGATGTGGATACTTAACTAGGTAGGTGTACCATTTTATTAGTCAATACGGTTCCCTTTCCTTCGATCAGAACTTAAATCTCCCTAAACGAATTCAGCTCGTTCATTTGTAACTTTTTTAAGCGAATGCCCTGAATTTCGAACGGGTGACAGATTTTAAATTCTTCCCTTACACTTGTACATCTCCTTTTTTTGGCCGAGTATGTATCAATAATGCATCACACGTAATTATTTTCGATAAAAGTTGTGAACGAAAAACCGATTCCGATTTACGATAAACGGAATCTGCAAGTGAAATTCGGTGCTCGAATAATTTTCAAGCGAATTGATAAATAAAATATTACCATAATGTTTAGGTGTTATACAGTTAGTAGTGTTTTGTGGTCGCTGTTTTAGGTTTAGGTGTAATTAGGTATCGGTAAGATGCGGGTAAAAACAAAATCCTCTCCGCTGTCCATTAGGTATGTACTAGGACAGGTGACTGGCGCGATGGTAGGGCCATCTCGATTCCTCGAACCGCGGATTAAATTGGCAAATCACCATTCAGGCCATGTAAGGCAACTCGGCGCCGGACGGCAAAAAAATTCACAGCGCTCCTAAGTAAATACAAATTTTAATTATCATATTGAACGTTTTGTTTTCATCTTCGATTCTTTATTTAAAAATGTACGGTCGAACGTGGACATTTATTTAATAGGATGCGCATATTGATAAGTTTTTCCGATATCCCTTGCGGTGGTCGACTTTTTCCGCCATGTTTAACATAGTTTTTGAGGCGCGCGCGCAGTTCGATCGCTGTCGCGCCCACTCCTGCGCACTTCGACGTAATTTACGATTCAGTACTTTGTTATTTTAAATAGTTTTTATGATGATTCTCGCTTCCAGCTTTAAAGGCTATAAATCTGGTGTCAAAAATGAATGGACTCACATTTGTTTTCACTGATTTTGGCGAGGAAATTAACTGTATTTGGGAACAATATTCATTGAACCCTTCTACAATGGTTTATTGAGACCTCCCCAATGGTTTGAGATAAAAAAAGTTTGGTTGGACAAAAATGTAAGAAAAGAAATGTTGAGTAGTAATAAAAAGATTTTCAGTTTTATTGAAGAGGACATCATACTAATATTATAAATGCGAAAGTCTGTTTGTTTGTTGGTTTGTCCTTCAATCACGCCGCAACGGAGCAACGGATCTATGTGATTTTCAGCATGGGTATAGTTGAGGACCTGGAGAGACCTGACCTGGAGAGTGATATAGGCTAATTTTTGTCCCGGAAAATTTTGGAGTTCTCGCGGAAATCAAAAAACTCAATCCACGCGGACGAAGTCGCGGGCATCAGCGGTTATTCATAATATTATACTTAGAGGCTTTTAGGTGGCAGGCATGATTATCCAATTAGGTCTCTGGCTTAGTGTTGCGAATCGCTAATCACCGAAACGATGCCTTACCACGGTTAGAGGTTAGTTAGTATATATTATCTACATTAAGTACATTATATCCTTGCAAATCTCCCAATTGCAGATGCAAATGTCATCTATACACACAATAAAAAACGATGTAAGTGTCTTGAAAAAGGACATTTCGGAGCTGAAAAACACACTCTTTGCTAAGGTCGAAGACCTGGATAATCGTATATCCGATGTTGAATTAAAATTATCTCAAATGAGTATTCTTCAGTCGGAATTAGAAGAACTTAAATCGAAAGTCACTGACATGATGGATTATAACCAGAAGAATGATCAATGGATGCGTCGGTCTAATATACAAATAAACGGCATTCCATCCAGAAAGGACGAGGATCTCATTAAAGTCATAAATACTTTGGCTGAGAAGAGTGGTTTCTCCTTAGATCCAGCAAGGGACATAGATTTCGTCACTCGCGTCGCTGTTAGGAATGACGTCGACACCTTATACCCGAAGCCTATTATACTAAAATTATTATCGAGGTACAAAAAAGACGATTTTTTAGCTTGCCTGCGTCGTCTAAAAGACTTGAAGGCATCGGACGTAGGGTTCCCCGGTAATCAGACACGTATATACGTAAATGACCATTTATCAGCTTTTAATAAAATGCTACTGCAGAAAGCTAAAGCCCTGGCAAAAGAGAAGAAATATGAGTATTGCTGGGTACGCAACTGCACGGTCATGGTCCGACAAAACGAAAAATCGAAAATCTTGCACATTACTTCAGAAGAGTCCTTAAAAAAAATTGTTTAAGTAATATCTATATGTATTATCTTAACATTGTCATAGTAGTGTCCTCTCTAATTTATTCCATTAATTGGCATAAATTTTTTGCGTCTGATTACTTATCAACCCTAAGAAAATCAAAAAATGATAGAATCCGAAAAATGTTTCCGACACCTGGTTACTCGTATGACTGGCCGATCCTTTTGTTCCCACACCAGTACTGCGATAAAGTACGCAATGGTTATTTACCTTACAGCGTACTATCCATTGCCTGCTTAGTAAGCGCATACTCGCACAGCATTGTTTCTGGGAGCGCAGTGTATTACAACTTAGTTTTTCTTATAGTATATTTGATTTGTGTTTGTGGTGCTGTATTATTTGTCTATTACGATTGTCACTTGAAATTACCGGGTATAATATTATTATTGTATCTTTTGTTATTCAAAAGAATTTGTGATTATATATATTATGTACCTTTGGTGCCGATTTTATTACTTCTTGATTATTGTGTATTTAGTGCTAAAGTATTTGTAAGGTTCGTCATGCAAACCCGTAGTGTTAGTGGAATTCACCATAAGTTTATAGTTATATTTTTATCGACATACGTTATACCCAGAGTTAATATAAAACAAGAATTGCAGCTGTGTTAATTAGTGTTTTTTATCAGAATGTACGTGGATTACGTACAAAGACTACCGGATTTTTTAAAAATATTTTAAAACATGACTATGACATTGTATGTCTGAGTGAAACTTGGCTTTTACCGGGAATTAACGACGCGGAATTATTTGACTCCCGATATAATGTTTATCGTACCGATCGGGACTACGAATGTTTGGGAATGACAATGGGAGGTGGTACCCTGATCGCGGTACACCGTACGCTTACCACTAACATCTCAAATATTCCTCCATTACCGGTGTTTCCTGATGCAGAAATTACTCAAATAAATATATCTTTATGTCGCGGTCCAACTAGTAAAAATCTTCGATTATTTTGTTGTTACTTCCCACAGAATGCACATCAAGTATGGTCTCAGCTACAATTTTTCGAACATTTGTCGGATTTGCATATCGAAAATCCTGCTGATGTATATTTAGTAGTGGGAGATTTTAATATCCGGAATGCTGAGTGGCAACTTAAACCTGGCGATTTAAATTACGTTATTTTGAACCCAGCTGTGGATCAACTAACAACCCAACTTTCTTCATTTCTGTATTTTACCGGATGGTCGCAATTTAACTGTAGGTATAAGTAATACGAATAACAGATATTTGGACTTAGTTATTTCCAGTTCACATTGCTCAGTTTCAAGATCTGAACCTTTATCCCTTCCCGAAGATAATCACCATCCTGCTTTCAACGTAAATGTAAATGTGGACCATTTGCAACCTACCTTAAGACCACCCCCTCGTCTTGTGCGTCGATTTCATACAGCTGATTATAACGCTATTAATGCCGAATTAGCTAAAGTAGATTGGAATGAATGTCTCGTCGATAAACGTGTGGATGAAGCGGTCGATGAATTCTATGCAATAGTGAACTCGATAATTGATAAATTCATTCCCTCTAAACTCGTTATTAATAATTCTCGATATCCTATTTGGTACTCACGGCCTTTAGTAAAACTTGTCAATAAAAAATTAAGAGTACATAAAAAATGGAAAATATATGGCCGCCAATCCGACTATATTTTGTTTTCAGATCTTCGGCATGAGTTCAAGAATTTAGAGGCTTCATGCTATAGTTTGTATATTGAGCGCGCAGAAGCCAACATATTAACTGCTAATTCTAAATGCTTTTGGTCGTTTGTACAATCTAAACACAACACTAGTAGCATACCCGACACTTTATACCTGGATGATGAAACTGCCCAAGAAGGGCAACAAATAGCTGATCTATTCAATAAGTTCTTCGAATCAGTCTTCCAAAAACCATCTGACTTAACAGTTAACGCTGACGTAGCTGAATCTTCGCAAGCTCTTATTGGACACGTAGGGTTAGATGTTAAAACTGTTCAAAAATATCTATCCGCTTTGAATACGACCAAAGGCACTGGCCCTGACGGCTTACACCCTTTACTTCTTAAAAAATGTAGTAAGCAGTTAGCTACCCCTTTAACTCTTTTGTTTCAAAGTTCGTTGAGCTCTGGTATTTTGCCAGGAACTTGGAAACGTTCAATTGTTGTACCAATCCACAAAAATGGAGATAAACACAACATACGTAACTATCGAGGTATTTCCAAATTATCAGTTATTCCCAAACTTTTCGAAAAAATTATATACGATACGTTATTCCCGGCAGTACGGCCATTATTAACACCGCTGCAACACGGGTTCATAAATAAAAGATCCACTGAAACCAATCTTTGCGAATTGCTTGACGTGACATTAGATGCGATGGACAAAGGTTTTCAGGTTGATGCCGTGTATACCGATTACTCCAAGGCTTTTGACAAAATTTCACATGATATATTAATCAAGAAACTTGGAGCAGTTGGAATACACGGAGATCTCTTAAGATGGCTCACATCATATTTGCGTGAACGAACCCAAGCAGTTACAGTTAAGGGATTCACTACCACATTTGTCCCTATAACATCTGGCGTGCCCCAGGGCTCTCACCTCGGACCTTTGCTATTTAATATTTTTATAAACGACGTTGTAAAGTGTACTAAAAACTCTAATTTATTATTATACGCAGACGACACCAAAATTTTTAAAGTCATTCGAACGTTGGAAGACTGTCAAGATCTGCAGGATGACTTAGATCGCATAAGTGCATACTGTATAAATAATGGCTTAGATTTAAACATTGATAAATGTTGCACTATTACCTTTATGAGGAAAAAGAACTTCTTCCGTCATAATTATCATTTACTTGGAAAACCGGTGCTAAGAGTTAACGAGGTGAGAGACCTGGGAGTTCAGCTAGACAGTCAACTATTATTTGATTCTCATCTGACTAAAATTAGAAATAAAGCGTATAAGATGTTAGGATTTGTTCTCCGGCAGACAGTTGATTTTAAGAACCCGAATACCCTTATCTTGCTTTTTAACTCATTTGTAAGATCTCACTTAGAGCACGCATCCACTGCTTGGAATCCACAGTACGCCGTATATGTCAATATGTTAGAAAATATTCAGCGCAAATTTCTAAAATTCTTAAACAAAAGATTTAAGTCCTACGACACAACTGGAATGATATCTTTAGAACTTAGAAGGGAACACAAGGATCAAATTTTCTTATATAAAATTATAAATGGTTTAATTGATTCTCCCTATCTGTTAGGGAGAATTAATTACTTTGTGCCTAGACTATCAAGACGTAGTGTCAAAACCTTTAGCCTAGCTCAAACTAAAACAAACTATGGCCAAAATAGATTCTTAATCAGAGCATGTAACACTTTCAATAAAAAATATGTACAATTAGACCAGTTTCAGCACAGCATTGGAAAATACTTATCAGAATTAAAAAAAAATATATAAAGTACATATTATTTTGTAGAATTTATACATATTAGTAACTAAGCTTAAATTTAATTGTAACTTTACTCTTTATTATTGTTTTATTTTATTTTTATTTTATTTTTTCCAAATTTATTTAACACTTCACAAAATTACTCCCGCAATAACCACTACATTTATATTTAATTAGTGAATACTTTATAGGGAAATGTGTAAACTATATTTAAGTTGTTATTTGTAATGTAAAACGCTGTATGTATTCCGTTGCTCCTGGAATTGATAATACCGACTAGTTAACGTCTGGTATATCAAATTCCATTCTGGATCCGGCCCTGGCCTGTGTAGACCACAGGAGGTACTTTGGCGTGATAGAATTGTCGGTGTGGTGGATCCAGAACGGAGTTTACAATTAGTATGAATTATGATTTGGCTGAGGGCCCAAAAATATGAAAAGCAAAGATAAAATTAATTAATGAACAAACTGAGGGTGTTTTGAAAAATAAAAAGATGATGCAATCTAATGGAAAGTTACGAACTAATTTTGATAAAACTATTTAAGAAATACTAAAACAAAGATTGCAATGGACAATTTAAATAATGATTTTACCAATATTCAAATAAATTAACAAAATAAGAATAAAAACTACGAACAATGAAAATGTCTACGATTTACGTGTTTTAGGTACCATTCAAAACTTACCCTAAAGCGGGAGGAAGGTTGCACTGAATTTACATATTGTTTATGGCTTTTTAAAAAAACGCATTTTAAATGGCGTCGCGTCCCAACTAGTGCGCTGAGACGCGACAAAAAGCATCACGCCCGATGCTAGAAGCGCACCGGGCCTGAATGAGGTTAGAACAATTAACCAACTTCAAGCCGCGGGTTCCGTCTATTGCTAATATCAGACCCTAGCAAAGTCGCGTTCGGAAATTGGTTGTAAATATACTTACTTATGTATCTTAATATATAAATAATAAATATAATTTTAGTAAAAACATGGCTTTAAATTATAAATAATTACATTATATATAAATAATACTTAAATATGTAACGCTTCGTTACATTACCCCGCTTCCCTCGTAAGGATTTTATTTTAAAAATAAAATCCGTACTTTCAAACTAAATTTACCTTTATACAATATCCTAACATATCTTTCATACTAACTTTCATACATTCGTATCTTTCGCCCATCCATATCCCTAAAATTCATCACCTTTCAAAAGAGCGTCTTGTAACTAGGCGCTAATGACTAGTGCGTCAAAGCTAAGCGCTACAAGACGCGGCCTGACATAACATGGAGTCATATGCCTAGTGCGGCCTATGACTCGGTTGCAAAAAGTAAAAATAATCTTATGGGCGAGAGTAAAGGTAACTAGCAACAAATACATATTGCAGAAGGCAATATAAAATATTTACGTAAAAAAAATATTCAAATAAAGTATATAATGCAATAAAATGTATAATATATTAATGTAATACACAAAATAGTTAAATATTAGAAAATATTCCTATAATAATCGAAAAAAAAAATTAGGGGAAAGTTGTGAATGGTACAAAAAAATCTGAGAAAAAAATAATACTCCGTTCTGTTACAAAGAACTAAAACAGAACGTTTTGGTTTGTTATTAATAAAAAATGAACAGTAACAAAAAAAACTATTGAAAATGTTTGCAACTGGTGTGAATGCAGCGTTATAATCGCGTAGTATGTACTAGAACGTACAATACCACAAAAATTAAATTGGACAAAAAAACTTAATTATAAAATGGCGAAGCATGTACTAGCGCGCACAATACTCCAGCAGCAATTTCTAAAATGAGGTATGAACCAATAACAAAATAAAATAGAAGTTTGTACTAATGCGCACAAAACTTCTAAAATTATGAAAGAAAAAAAAAAGAACAATTTTTCTGCCAATTGTATCAAAACAAAAATAAAAAGTATTACAAAATTAACAATAACTAACAATGGCAACTAATAAGTACAACTGCTGCTTTCACCTCAGTTGCTGCAAACCAAAAAAAATAAAACGTTTTACAAACACAAACACACACCTTACAAAACTAACACTATACCACAAAAGTAAAAGCAGAAATCAACCACGTGAAGGGCGCCAGTGTGCCGGGGCTGAATAATAATTTAGAAAAATAAAATGAGAATGTAATTAAAAATGCAAAATGGATAACGATAAAAAGTCTTTATTTGAGGAACTCTAAAAATGGGCACAGAGATACCGCGACTATGCTCAACGAGTAGGCACACAAATTTGTAGGGTCGTGGTGTAACGTGATGTCTGCTTTGACCTCGGTGGTAGTTAGGTACTCTCCTGGGTGATTGGCCGCGATGGTGAAGGTCGGCCCGGAGGTGAAGAACGCAGCAGATGGTCAACGTTGGGATCCCGAACGGTGCTGGTGTGACGTGGCTCGATGTTATACCACGACGATGTTAAAGTGCGAACGTTGCTCCTGGAATTGATAATACCGACTAGTTAACGTCTGGTATATCAAATTCCATTCTGGATCCGGCCCTGGCCTGTGTAGACCACAGGAGGTACTTTGGCGTGATAGAATTGTCGGTGTGGTGGATCCAGAACGGAGTTTACAATTAGTATGAATTATGATTTGGCTGAGGGCCCAAAAATATGAAAAGCAAAGATAAAATTAATTAATGAACAAACTGAGGGTGTTTTGAAAAATAAAAAGATGATGCAATCTAATGGAAAGTTACGAACTAATTTTGATAAAACTATTTAAGAAATACTAAAACAAAGATTGCAATGGACAATTTAAATAATGATTTTACCAATATTCAAATAAATTAACAAAATAAGAATAAAAACTACGAACAATGAAAATGTCTACGATTTACGTGTTTTAGGTACCATTCAAAACTTACCCTAAAGCGGGAGGAAGGTTGCACTGAATTTACATATTGTTTATGGCTTTTTAAAAAAACGCATTTTAAATGGCGTCGCGTCCCAACTAGTGCGCTGAGACGCGACAAAAAGCATCACGCCCGATGCTAGAAGCGCACCGGGCCTGAATGAGGTTAGAACAATTAACCAACTTCAAGCCGCGGGTTCCGTCTATTGCTAATATCAGACCCTAGCAAAGTCGCGTTCGGAAATTGGTTGTAAATATACTTACTTATGTATCTTAATATATAAATAATAAATATAATTTTAGTAAAAACATGGCTTTAAATTATAAATAATTACATTATATATAAATAATACTTAAATATGTAACGCTTCGTTACAAGAGAAAAAAAAAAAAAAAAAAAATATTATTATACTATAGCACAACAACTATCGGAATCATGGATTGTTAGAGGCATTAGATTTTTGGAGAGATAAATACTTAAACTCACACCATCTCTAATGACTTTTTAATTTCATGAATCTGATGCAAACCTATCAACTAGTGGCTAGTTACTACGCCAAGCGATTTAGCGCTCCGGACCGATGCCGTTTAGAAGCCAAATAGGGGTATGGGTTTTATATAACTGCCATGCCCCTAACAGGTTAGCCCGCTACCATCTTAGACTGCATCATCACTTACCATCAGGTGAGATCGCAGTCAAGGGCTAACTTGTAGTGGATAAAAAATCCTTCTCTCATTCTGCAACCTCATCGACACGTATAATTAGTTCGTAAGAGCATAATCCTCCATCGAACAAAAGACATCATACAAAAAACTTTTCATGTCACGTCAGAAACCGGGTAGCATTGGAGTACTTTGGACAAATTCATATTTTTATGGCAGCCTTTTGTGTTTTTTCTCACAGTTGTCTCAACTGTGAGAAAAAACACAAAAGCAGCATCTGAAGGAGCACGATCTGGTAACGCAGTGAGAGAGATGTTATCATGTCCATTAGAGGGTTGGGCACTGAGACATTTCGACACGTCCCATCTTCATTTGACTCCACACGCTGTTATTTTAGGACATCGATAATAAGTTTATTACAGATCCCACTTAAGACTGATTATGCAGGAATGTTTCTTTTATTATCACCAAAGAAATTATGATCATTGATCTTGATCGCTTGATCATGAAACTCGATAAAATCAAATCAACAAGATTGTGTGAGATAGAAAACTCTTACAATGTGTCTTTACAGAATAGGTATAGTGTATACTCTCAAGTTATTCTTACTTGTGCACTATACCTTTTTCATGCATATTAAAAAAGTGGTTCTGTTGATAAAGCCGTCACTACATTTCCTGACAGAGTTCCCACGACAAGCCGACAGATAAGACGTCTCGTAACGACGCATCTCGTTTTTGCAGCCTCATAATCATACGTTGTCGCCGCCACTCCGTCACCTGGTGGTGACACGTGGTTGATATAAAATGCCAATAAATGTCACTTTTTATGACACATCCGCGGCTCGTATTCGCGTCACGTGCGCTCGTCAGATTTGGATCGAGGCTCGCGCTCCGCCACCCTCGCTCTTGCCGACATATGACTTCGTCATGACGTCTGCTAATCTCGCCTCCCATCAGCGACTATTAACGCCCGAGGCGAATACTTTTCCGACAATCGTCTCATTAGCTTCACAGAGCTCGTAAAATCTTCTACATTGTCCTCCCAGCATTGTGCCAACGTCACGTACGCGCGTTAACAACGTGTGGAAGATCGCGGGGAAGCGGAACGAATCCAGCGATCTATCCCGAATGCCATCCCATTCCAACTCGCTTTCATCAATATGTCTACACGATCGACTAAAAAAATCCAACGGTCCGGATTCATTATTGCCTTTCTTCGTCGATCATCGATCGCCATTATCCTATTTAAAAGCATCTCTTGATTTGTTCTTCGATTTTTTCTACCTTCGTCCACCCGACGACGTTTCAATTCGGGACCCTAACAATGGGCGAGTTAAGAAAGATGTTTAAGTGTTTAGTTACGCTATTTTTTCACAATTTTTCAATTTAAACGGAATCGTGTATTTGAAGGGCCGGAAGGTGTCGTTACGGAGTGTTACCAATACTAATAGTGTCTGGTGAACAATGGACCGTATAACATAATCCTTGTCAAACTCATGTCTAGTATTGTGTATAAGCGGATGAGGAAACATATCAATCTTTGATTCTTATTTGAAAATATTTATGTTTGAAAACTTTAATATTCTCAATCAATATTGCTTTTCAGCAAATTCACTGATATCAACTCAGAATACCTGGCAGGTACTATTAAGTACCTACTTTGTGGCCAGAAATAGCCCTAAGTCGTTATTCTTTGTGCATGAGGCTGATATAAAAAGAAAAGTGAAAACCTACTATTCGATACGTACTAATATCTGAATCTGAAATCTGTGTTTGTTGGTTTTTACTAAAATCAGAGCAGCGGATCGACGTGATTTTTTGCATGTAGTTTAAAACTTGAAGAGTGAGGCTTCATTTAATCCCGGAAAATTCTCCCGTGATTTTTAAATCCTAAATCCACGTGAATTTGCGGGCATCAGTTAGTTATAAAATAAATTGAAGTTAGACTCAGTGGAGATAACTGCAGTTAAAATATTAATTGGTGTACGGGGCGAGGAAGGTTCTCGTCGGACCCACACGTAGCGTGAAATTGCTGCGCGCGGGAGCGGCCCCACCTGGCCACCAAGGACTGTCTTATTATTTGTTGTCTGCCATCTTCCACGCTCGTAAATTTCCACGTCAACGTGTGCGAGGATTGTGGAAAAAACGAGATCGACAAAGCCTTTTCACACCCGGCGATACAGACATAAAGACTTACGGCCATCGGTAAATATCAAAATATAATGCGACCCCACCGGTGGGCTCTTAATATGCGTGTATAATTTTTCGTCGTAATAAATTCGGATCGTAATGGCCGATCGCGATTGGTTCGAAATTCGAATGTTTAGTTGGCGTTTTATTTTAATAAAAAATTTTCATATGAAATTACGCCTCGGGACTGGTTTCTTGTTAATTGCCGCCACCTACGAGGTCCCAATGAAGCCTACAAAGTCATTGGCGGCCAATTTGCGACAAAGGTTACACAAATAAATAAGTATTTTTATTGTCGTTTTGAAGCTTTTATTGCTAGGGATAATTAAACAATCGGCCCTGGTGGCAGTTATTCCGAGCTTCAATAACGTTTGTTTAATATTGCTCACAAAGTTTGTCGCGCACACATTCTTTTCATTAATTTGTGTAGAGTAGGTGATCATTTGCGTTTATTGCAGTCATTTATTATAAAGTTATGCCAAGGTTTGGTCTGGAAAATGACTAAACTTCTCAATGATGTTTTACATTGACATTATTGGAAACTCGCAGATATGCAGGATTTCTGGCGATATTTTCTTTCACAGTTAGGTACAGCACATGATATTTTACAGCATGAAACGTTTTCCTAAACAAACAGGCTCAGGATTCGAACCTCGGATACCCTGAAGACGGTATTAACTACCTCGTTGGTCTGGTGGTTATCATGTTCGACTACGGCCGACGAGGTCCCGGGTTCGAGTCCCGGGTCGGGCTTTATTAAGCATTGGGTTTTTCTGACTAGAAATTCTCAGTACTAGCCCGGAGTTGGCGGTGTTTCACTCCCGTGCCTCGGAGAGCACGTTAAGCCCTCGGTCCCGGTTATTCTCACTAACATGATAATAGTGGTTAAAGCCCGCCGACGCCCATTGGAGCAGCGTGGTGGGTCTAAGCTCTAATTCCATCTCTCCAATGAGAGTGGAGGCCTGTGCCTAGCAGTGGGACGTTTTTGGGATCTAGTGGTGGTGGTATTAACTTCTAGACTTTTATGCGTAATTGTTAGGTATGTACGTATCTAAATAAATTATTTCACTCACCCCTCTTCATAATTGCACTAGTATGTGGATTGGAACTCTTGGAGAGCAGACTGGAGCAGTTCCACCTGTGCCAGCGGAACTGATGCTGGCATTCCTTGACCGCCATCTGTAGACCCTCGAAGGCGATAGCCGCTGTATCCGCGGAGTCGTGGCACACGGATCTTTGTTCTCTGGTCAACCCGCCAATAAGTCGGCAGGTAAGAGTCGAGCTGAGTTTCAGGTGGTGTGGAAGCATGTTGTCCCTTGAGCTGTGAACAATAAGTAGCAAATAAATAACTCAATAGTAAATTTTATGTAAAATAGGTTTGCTTTATGTAGATATTAGAGAATTAGAGATAGCAGGCTTGGACCTAGGCAGCGCAAGACCGCAGCGTGGGGAAGAACCTATTTACAAGAGACCTTTGTCCAGCAGTGGATGTCTATTGTAATTATTACTGGGTATTTCACAATAAGTCAAATCAGCAACTATTTTTCAAACGTCAAAACGCGTGCTTAGTTTGGGATGTTGGTCGTTCTCCACCAGCGCGTCATCCTTCTCAGCAGTCTCCATGCTGCTCGCCAGCTGATACACTATGGCAAAATTTAACTCCGCTTCCAGGAACAACCGTTGCCTTATGGTCTTGCTTGACAAGACGCAAACTAACTGTCCGCGAATACTTTCTTCTAACCAGGCATTTATCTCGCAAGGTTTTGTCATCTAAGTCTGCGACGTATTGCGATATGCTTTCTCCGGTTTATTAGTACCTGACGACGAAATTTAAATCTTTCGCTTAATACACTCGGTTTCGGTTGTAAATGGTTACCTACCGAGAATGTCCGTTAGCTCTTTGAACGACTTGTTGATAGGTTTATCAGGTGTCCACAAGTTCACTAATAACTCTTAGCAATTCGCCCCTACAACCGTTTACAACAATTATTAACGTTGGCACTTGCAATTTGCGTTGAATCTTATTAACAACGAAGTACTGTTCGAGTCGCTCCACGCATAACCGCCAATTATCACTTTGAACTTTAAACTCGACGATACCAATCGACATGTTCGAACACAGTAATACGAAAACTTAAAAAGATCCACTTCCTTAAAAATATCCCCGTTGCCATTGAAATATTTGGAGAAAATAACATGCACGAATTCAATACACAGTATTATATAATTTCTGACAACTGAAACGATAAAAAAAGCTGACAACTAAACTTAGACTACCCACATTTATACGCATACATTACCCAAACATAAAACTAACAGGGGTTGTGGCATAGAGTTATGGGTTATGGATATTACGTGGTAGAGTCTTAACGTATCATAAGTGACACAAGTTGTCCTATGTGAAATAAATAAATAAATCATTTATTCTTTATTTGAATTAGATTAGATTTGATTAGAAATAGAATTACCTACACCTTTTATCCATTTAAGAGGTGTAGGTTCGGAAGCACGCTTGGTAAGATCATACGTGGCAATATATTTGCAAGAAGGGCGAGTTCAACACCTTGGCGGTCCGTATAGTATCGTATAGTGATTAGTGATAGAAGTTAGAACCAAGGTATATCGGTAAAAAAGAGGAAGGAGCTTGTCAAGTTCCTGAGCACACTTTTCAAAGTAGACCGTATGTTTGAATAATGACACGGCTAATTTGCACGGGCACACACTGACCACACTGTGAAGTCAGCCCGCCTGTTTCATAGCAATAATGTCGATTCGACATGATGTAATAATCGACCATCATCTACATCTAGTTACATCTACTTTATTTATATTCACAGTTTGCAGCTAGTTTCGGCGCGCTTTATATGCTAAGTCTCATGGTTTGAAAAACTTGGGTGAGTTGTCTAAACCATAAAATATACTTACGAGTAACAACTGATTTTCTGCAGCTTCCTTTTGTACCTACTAATTAACTAAATTAAATAAGCGGAACAAGCACACTATTATGAACTACTAATGAGATTAACCGGCTTTTAATTATGAATCTTTTTATCACTTAGATTCGTGTCCACCAAAATTGAACATTAATTGGAAGCTTATAACATTTTGTTATAATTAATAGTTCGAGAGATGATGGCATGAAGATCTTTATAATTAAACGAAAAGATACGCCATGGCTGTTGTCTGATAGATAACTAGGTACGAGCTAGCACCAAAAGGATTGGATTGCAAAGGAACAAGAAGTTTAATTCGCTATAATCCGCGAAAATAATAAAAATAAAATAAATTATTTACTATAGCGAATTAAACTTCTAGTTCCTTCATTATCATAGACTTCCGACAATGAACGCCTGCTTATATCTAATATTTGAAGTGGATTGCGACTTCCGAATTTTAAAATATATCGTGATATATATTCTAAAATATAAATAGTGGTGAAAAGAAAATCGCTATACAAAATGATTTAGCTTAGCTGCGAGTTTTGTTGTTTATTCAAGAAAGATTTTCATTTTCTGATAAAAAAGCTGTTGCCACTTTAGCTTTGTGCTTCGTTGTATTGTGTTCTCCCCTAAAAATCTCCTAGAAATGTGTTAGTTAGATCACGATGAGTGACGGAGGATTCCTAACAGGCCCATATAATAATTAGCGACTTAATATTAAAAAACTATCTAACTAATAATAGCATTTCGCCAGTCATCTCTCTCACTATAATTTATTTAAATCGATGTTATCACACGCGCCTTAGATATTTTATTAATGAAACAATTTGTATTCGCTCCCGAGTTTGAACAAATATTTTGAAAGTATCCCGAAGTATTTCATGTTGGAATTATTTGGAGAATTTTAATTAACAATTTTGTATCGGGTCTGTTCCTCGATATTTGGGGGGGAATTCTTGGTGGATGTTTTTTTAAATAATGAGATGATGAAAGATGTAATTATTATTGACTAGATTTTTTATTTATGCGTCATTGTCCAAAAATATATAATTTTATTTAAAATAAGGGGTTCCCGCGGGAATCAATAAAAACTTCAACCACGTGGGCGAAGTCGCGTGCATCAGCCTATTCAATAAGGGTATCCCAAACCAAACTATAGTAGGTACTAAGGTAGGTAAACTATTAATGTAACCTATGACCTGTATCATAAAATTTGGCGCAAATGCGTATTATAAGTTACCAAATCCACATCCTCCTTTATGATAATAATTTAGAAATATTTTATTTACATCTTGACAATTTTTTGTCACGTCTTGTCATCGAGTTATCGTCGACCATAACCGGGCGGTCATGTCAGCGTGAGATTCACACTAAAGTTTATCTTTCTTAAGTTTATCTTTCTTCGTGAATAGGTAGATTTGACAAACGATGTAATAATTTAAGGTGAGGTCTCTTATCCTATAGGGCGTAGTAAAATTTAACAAGGAAATGTTAAGTCATGATAAAAAAATTGAACATCGTACCTACCAAAATAAATATAGTAAGTAGGTGTTTGGAATTTAATGCAAAATGCTTTTTGCTCTCTAAAATGTTGATGAAAAGCTCATGAAGCGTTATATTAGGAAGTAGGCAGGCACTTAATTGATTTATATAGAAAGTTGTAATATAATTTACCTAAACAATAAATGAAAATCAGGGGAGATTTTCCATCATGCGACATACTACCTCACATTAATAAGCCCCTTTAAAAACTACCTACCTTAACAATTGCCCAAGTTCACATTGTTGCAGAAATTTTCTTGACAGAATAATAATGAGGTATTTAGGTATCCAGTAAATTTCTTAGCCATAATATATTTATAACCCATATTAGTTTGAAGAACAGAAAGACTTGGGATCTCAGCATCGGAAAACGTGACTTTAGCAGACCCCCCACTATGTGGACAGAGTGTCTAGTGGGAGATTTTCTTCCCATTCGATCGCGAAAACGTTAACTACGATTTGTATGGAATTGTCAAGCGCTTGACAGCTGGCGCTCGATCAATTCCATATTTAAATGGTAGTTATCGTAGTCGCAATCGAATACGTAAAAAAACTCCCACTCGGCCTTTAGTCAACATCATCATCAAACAAACAAACAAGCAAACAAGGAACGCAGGGAAACGCTGGATTTAACAGACGTATCGCAAATCTGAGACGTGTGTAGGTAAGTCCCTGCAAGAGGCCTAGTTACGATGTCCAGCAGATCTATCGTTTGATAACAAAGACGAAATATTTAGACTGCTCCAGGGTGTTTTTGTCCACAGCTTATAAGCTATATTATCTAGACCCTCTATACCCGACCACCGAGATTTCATGGTACAGCATACAAAAAGCAAGTAAAAAAAAAAGAATGTGTGTGCAATTCACACACGGCAGAAGTGAAACTTCAGAAAAGTAGCCCAGGAGAGTGAGATATGAGTACTGTTCGAGTCGCTCCACGCATAACCGCCAATTATCACTTTGAACTTTAAACTCGACGATACCAATCGACATGTTCGAACACAGTAATACGAAAACTTAAAAAGATCCACTTCCTTAAAAATATCCCCGTTGCCATTGAAATATTTGGAGAAAATAACATGCACGAATTCAATACACAGTATTATATAATTTCTGACAACTGACACGATAAAAAAAGCTGACAACTAAACTTAGACTACCCACATTTATACGCATACATTACCCAAACATAAAACTAACAGGGGTTGTGGCATAGAGTTATGGGTTATGGATATTACGTGGTAGAGTCTTAACGTATCATAAGTGACACAAGTTGTCCTATGTGAAATAAATAAATAAATCATTTATTCTTTATTTGAATTAGATTAGATTTGATTAGAAATAGAATTACCTACACCTTTTATCCATTTAAGAGGTGTAGGTTCGGAAGCACGCTTGGTAAGATCATACGTGGCAATATATTTGCAAGAAGGGCGAGTTCAACACCTTGGCGGTCCGTATAGTATCGTATAGTGATTAGTGATAGAAGTTAGAACCAAGGTATAACGGTAAAAAAGAGGAAGGAGCTTGTCAAGTTCCTGAGCACACTTTTCAAAGTAGACCGTATGTTTGAATAATGACACGGCTAATTTGCACGGGCACACACTGACCACACTGTGAAGTCAGCCCGCCTGTTTCATAGCAATAATGTCGATTCGACATGATGTAATAATCGACCATCATCTACATCTAGTTACATCTACTTTATTTATATTCACAGTTTGCAGCTAGTTTCGGCGCGCTTTATATGCTAAGTCTCATGGTTTGAAAAACTTGGGTGAGTTGTCTAAACCATAAAATATACTTACGAGTAACAACTGATTTTCTGCAGCTTCCTTTTGTACCTAAGTACTAATTAACTAAATTAAATAAGCGGAACAAGCACACTATTATGAACTACTAATGAGATTAACCGGCTTTTAATTATGAATCTTTTTATCACTTAGATTCGTGTCCACCAAAATTGAACATTAATTGGAAGCTTATAACATTTTGTTATAATTAATAGTTCGAGAGATGATGGCATGAAGATCTTTATAATTAAACGAAAAGATACGCCATGGCTGTTGTCTGATAGATAACTAGGTACGAGCTAGCACCAAAAGGATTGGATTGCAAAGGAACAAGAAGTTTAATTCGCTACAATCCGCGAAAATAATAAAAATAAAATAAATTATTTACTATAGCGAATTAAACTTCTAGTTCCTTCATTATCATAGACTTCCGACAATGAACGCCTGCTTATATCTAATATTTGAAGTGGATTGCGACTTCCGAATTTTAAAATATATCGTGATATATATTCTAAAATATAAATAGTGGTGAAAAGAAAATCGCTATACAAAATGATTTAGCTTAGCTGCGAGTTTTGTTGTTTATTCAAGAAAGATTTTCATTTTCTGATAAAAAAGCTGTTGCCACTTTAGCTTTGTGCTTCGTTGTATTGTGTTCTCCCCTAAAAATCTCCTAGAAATGTGTTAGTTAGATCACGATGAGTGACGGAGGATTCCTAACAGGCCCATATAATAATTAGCGACTTAATATTAAAAAACTATCTAACTAATAATAGCATTTCGCCAGTCATCTCTCTCACTATAATTTATTTAAATCGATGTTATCACACGCGCCTTAGATATTTTATTAATGAAACAATTTGTATTCGCTCCCGAGTTTGAACAAATATTTTGAAAGTATCCCGAAGTATTTCATGTTGGAATTATTTGGAGAATTTTAATTAACAATTTTGTATCGGGTCTGTTCCTCGATATTTGGGGGGGAATTCTTGGTGGATGTTTTTTTAAATAATGAGATGATGAAAGATGTAATTATTATTGACTAGATTTTTTATTTATGCGTCATTGTCCAAAAATATATAATTTTATTTAAAATAAGGGGTTCCCGCGGGAATCAATAAAAACTTCAACCACGTGGGCGAAGTCGCGTGCATCAGCCTATTCAATAAGGGTATCCCAAACCAAACTATAGTAGGTACTAAGGTAGGTAAACTATTAATGTAACCTATGACCTGTATCATAAAATTTGGCGCAAATGCGTATTATAAGTTACCAAATCCACATCCTCCTTTATGATAATAATTTAGAAATATTTTATTTACATCTTGACAATTTTTTGTCACGTCTTGTCATCGAGTTATCGTCGACCATAACCGGGCGGTCATGTCAGCGTGAGATTCACACTAAAGTTTATCTTTCTTAAGTTTATCTTTCTTCGTGAATAGGTAGATTTGACAAACGATGTAATAATTTAAGGTGAGGTCTCTTATCCTATAGGGCGTAGTAAAATTTAACAAGGAAATGTTAAGTCATGATAAAAAAATTGAACATCGTACCTACCAAAATAAATATAGTAAGTAGGTGTTTGGAATTTAATGCAAAATGCTTTTTGCTCTCTAAAATGTTGATGAAAAGCTCATGAAGCGTTATATTAGGAAGTAGGCAGGCACTTAATTGATTTATATAGAAAGTTGTAATATAATTTACCTAAACAATAAATGAAAATCAGGGGAGATTTTCCATCATGCGACATACTACCTCACATTAATAAGCCCCTTTAAAAACTACCTACCTTAACAATTGCCCAAGTTCACATTGTTGCAGAAATTTTCTTGACAGAATAATAATGAGGTATTTAGGTATCCAGTAAATTTCTTAGCCATAATATATTTATAACCCATATTAGTTTGAAGAACAGAAAGACTTGGGATCTCAGCATCGGAAAACGTGACTTTAGCAGACCCCCCACTATGTGGACAGAGTGTCTAGTGGGAGATTTTCTTCCCATTCGATCGCGAAAACGTTAACTACGATTTGTATGGAATTGTCAAGCGCTTGACAGCTGGCGCTCGATCAATTCCATATTTAAATGGTAGTTATCGTAGTCGCAATCGAATACGTAAAAAAACTCCCACTCGGCCTTTAGTCAACATCATCATCAAACAAACAAACAAGCAAACAAGGAACGCAGGGAAACGCTGGATTTAACAGACGTATCGCAAATCTGAGACGTGTGTAGGTAAGTCCCTGCAAGAGGCCTAGTTACGATGTCCAGCAGATCTATCGTTTGATAACAAAGACGAAATATTTAGACTGCTCCAGGGTGTTTTTGTCCACAGCTTATAAGCTATATTATCTAGACCCTCTATACCCGACCACCGAGATTTCATGGTACAGCATACAAAAAGCAAGTAAAAAAAAAAGAATGTGTGTGCAATTCACACACGGCAGAAGTGAAACTTCAGAAAAGTAGCCCAGGAGAGTGAGATATGAGATATATAAACTTATATTCTGTCTCATTCTCTAGCAGGCTAAATCCTATTATGAATATGTTTGTCTCTTTTTAGTTTCGCTTTTTCGTTTCATCGAATTTTCAAGTCACAATGATTCTAAAGAAGTTTCACTTCAAAAAAGAAGGTGTTTAATGTTATCCAAAATAACAGCATCGCAACGCAAAAATGATACAATGATTGTAAAGGCGGGTGCGTATCATTAAGATCATTAAACGAGTGGCTCGTAGCAACCCTTTAATGACAGCGGCGTTCCTGAGCGTGGGAAGGTAACGAGATAACTTACACAGTTATGTAAAGACGGAAAACGGTGTTTGTCTTTTGTTATGAACGCGTTTAGTGTTCCGTAACCTGACAATGGTAGTTGTTATTTGATATAATAACTAACAAATATAAAAGTTTAAAAAATCGGATCGTGGTTTGTAACGCATCATGTCTGGTAGAATGCCTGCTGTCTTCTATCTTCTACATATATCTAAACTAGAAAATGCCCGTGATTTCGTTCATGTGGATTAAGGTTTTTAATTCCCATGGGAACTCCTTAATCATCCGCGATAAAGCCTATGTCAATCCCCGGGATGCAATCTACCTCTGTACTAAATTTCATCAAAGTCAGAATTTCAGAAAAGATGGACCAGGAAAGCGTAGCAGACCGACAGACAGGCAGACACACTTTTGTATTTTAATATTAGTATGAATACCTATGGTTACATAAATGGAAAAGATTACTGACTGACTTATCAACGCACAGTTCAAACCACTGAACGCATCAGCCTTAAATCTGACATACAGGTACAGAGTGCTTTAGAGCAGGGTTAAATAGGGGTTACTTTACGAGCTTAACGTAAGCAAAGCCGAGGGCGAAAGTTGTTTTATATATATATGTTGAGATAATATCTACACAACTTTCAGGATCTGTAGGACGCCGCTGGCGCCTCAGACGTTTTGGAGTTAGGAATTTTACCATGATTTCATCATTATTTCACGCAAAACGTGATCTGTTGACTATACAAACTTCAGGTTTTCACTATAACGTAGTGGGTCTACGTTAAGAATTTAGAGGGAATTCCCCCAAGCAAAGTTAAGGTGACTGATGTAGTTTTATTAAGAAATACCAATAAATATTTCAAGTGTAAAAACACAAATAGGAACTTATACGGAACCCAGCAATTTGTTTTCCACGCTATATGTCCCGACACTTTCCAAAGTGCAATTAACTGATAACAGATGGAGCTAGTTCTTGGAAGTTATGTAGATGTGTACACACCTTAAACTGTATACAAACCTCGATACTTACACTAAAGCCCTTTTTAGTAGAATCTGTATATGACACAGACTAAAATTAAACAATCTCTTGTATGAAGAGTTTCCGGAGATTCGAGTTATGTTTAACTTTGACCCGACAGCAAAGAACGGCTTATGGAGTACAAATGATACAAATTGATGCCCGCGAATTAATCCGCTTAGATCTTTTTTAATTAGCGTGGGAACAGGAAAGCGTAGTCACCCGTTGTCCTAGGTGAGCGACAAAAACGGCAACGCGACGCTATGCGATGCGACGCGACAGTATCAAACAGTAGCTTGATCCTAACCGTGGCCGTGTCGCGTAGATACCTCTGTTATTCTATATATATAGATCTATGTTATATAGATCTATATATATAGAAAAAAATAATACGCCAGGATGAAAAATAGTTTTTTTTTTCATTTCAGGGATTGCAAGCTGCTTTCGAAAAGGTCGCTTCAGTGGTTGAGAGTTGAGACTCAAAAAGTACCTACCGAACACACAGACATGTTACTTACTATTACGTTGCATGATGTTGTCAATATTATATTGTTTTGTGGTTATTACGCATGTACAGTACAGTACCTATATTTCACATAAGTATACCTATGTAAAACCTATGGGCAATATTGCTATTATCTCTTACACGTAGGCACTCGCTTGAACCATCTTTTCACTTTGGCATCGCAATGTTGTTTGTGATGAACATTCAACACCTAAAAAATAAAAGTATAGATAAACTGGTCTGTGGGAGAGGAGCAGGTTAGTTCGTTTTTTTTGTAAGTCTCTGGAAAAGTTATGGGATTTAAATAATAAATAAATAAATATCTTTATTTACAGACATGACATCCAATTATTATAAAAGTAGTGGTGGTAGTTAGTGGTGTTCGTTAATTAATATAATATCTACCCTTTGTGCAACACTGGGAATGCATGTGCATGCGTACCCAGTGCCCCACAAAAGGGTTTTCAAATCTTTCAACCAGTGTCTTCAGAATACCGTTGGCACTCCCCCGCATCCTGCCCATCACTGATGCTGCTCTTTTTCTCATAATACCATAGAAGTCATCTGTATGGGCTTCAGCAAACATCAGTGACGCACTGCAGAATCGGGGCAACCCCAACAACACTCTGAACCCGTTATTATATTGGACCCGCAAGTCGTTATAGGCCCTCTGCGTATATGTCACCCACAGGCTGCACGTGTAGAACGATTGGCAATATGCCTTAAACAGCGCGGCGTGAGCTTTACCTCCTTGTGGCAACGTGCAAACCTACGAGCTAACCTTCTATGGAAAATACTATTGTCCCAGCTAGGTTATTTTGAGAAAAGCTCTACTTTGGTTTAGACTTGGTCTCGTAGAACAATTTTTTGAGCGATAACGCACTACGGATCGCACAGGACAAACCGTTCGCGCGAAACGTCCGCGTCGGAAGAAATGACGTTTTTTCCTGTCGCCTAGTATAAATAAAAATATGCAGAATTTTTGGTCTCCGTAGTGTTTTAGCCTGCCTCGTTGGTCTAGTGGTTAGCATAGTCGACTGCGGATCACGAGGTCCTGGGTTCGATTCCCGGTCGGGGATAAAAGTTAGGTATTGGGTTTTTCAATTAAGAAATTCTCAGTGCCAGCCCGGAGTTGGCAGTTGGCGGTGTTTCACCCCCGTGCCTCGGAGAGCACGTTAAGCCGTCGGTCCCGGTTATTATCACCAACATGATAATAGTCGTTCAAGCCCGCCAACCCGCATTGGAGCAGCGTGGTGGGTCTAAGCTCTAGTTCCCGCTCTCCTATGAGAGTGGAGGCCTGTGCCCAGCAGTGGGACGTTAATAGGCTGTAGTGATGATGATGATGATGAGTGTTTTAGCCTTTAGTAGCTAGGTACCATTAAATTATATTTTGCTTAGGTAGGTGGAGGTCATAAAGAAACTGAAGAGAATCCTTCCCAGATTTAAAAAGTTACGTTCTTATTCTACCTACGTCTTGGTTTTTCAAAGACTTTATGATAAAACTTTGTACCTATATAAAATAGCATGATGCGATAAGTATGGTACGTAGTAGAAGTTAAGGCAAACCTGTCGTCAATATATAATACTGCAATTGGACTTTCAAGGCAAACTCTACTCAGATAACTTGCCCGAACGTGTAAGAACAGTAATAAATGTAGGGACCAAGCGAACCAAGACCGAAATTACGATACTAGTTTAACATTGAATTACCCACAATAAAATAAAGTACGCAGTTTTCTTCGCCACCGTGATTTGTGTATGTTGCGAGATAAAATTAGTTTTTCACCACAAATCGCCCCTCGGAAGGGAATTAACCAGCAGCTAACAGCTTTTTCCAACAAGTCGTTAAACTCAGTGATCCAATTAAAACTCCAGCCCGAGTTTAATATAATTGCTTCGAAAATTCCACCCGCCCGAGATAAAAACAATAATTTCGTGCTTTAAGACCCGAGCCAGTAAAAAATAATAAATCCAATGTCGGGGCCGCCCGATGAAATGCTACGATACTCATTCAGAAAGGTTATTTCAATACAAATTACAGCTACTTGCGTTGCTTCTCTCTGGATGCCGACAATTCTGCAAATACTTTTCTCTTCTCTAACCCGCGCGTGCATAAAGATTCCAACAAAAACTGGCTGCACAAAACTCGTCTTTATTTCCTTTTCGTCTGGAGCTAGAGTCGCGTGAAATGGCATGCAAATAAGCTATTTTTATTATGCGCATTGGACGGTCTGATTGAAATTCCATGTTCCAACAATGTGTACCCGTGCTTAGTACCTATTTGCTCAGCTTATACGGCACTAGCGAACCGACTCGGTTTCGCGTGTTGTTTTTAAATATAATAAGATAGGGAAAAAGCAAGAAATTCCGTCACGAAAAGAAATCATATACACCTACGTCTATGGTTAAAGGTAGCTTGAAAACAGACAGACTAGATATATACAACAACAGTAAAAGAACCGCACCGTTACCATGGGATTTTTTTTTAATTTTTCACTTTATTGATACAGAGTGTACACATATACTTATATCATCTTTCACGCAGTCTATTTTATCTCTTGATCTAAATTTTTAGTTTTCTTCTATTCCTTTGTTTTATCACAAGCCTTAACATTCTTTGGTAAAACACATTTCAATACAACACTATGATTTAAATTTTATCTTACGGTCCATAAAAATCAAAAGTAACACAATAAACTGTTAATAATTAATTAATTTTATCGAACTTTGATCTCAAAAATAATGGAAAACGTATTTCAGTGTTTGAAGTTCATGAAAATGGAGTAATATCCAGGTACTTTTATTATAGAGTAGGTTAAACTATATCTAGATCCTTCGTATGTGGTCTACCGTCGTTAATATCTGAAAGGTATTTGTAAAATTGCAAAACAGTGAATTAACTCATTTAACTTATAAATCGACTCTACCCTTTAAAGTTAATAAATCAACGCAGATAAACTAAGTACTTACTGTGTATGCAATTTGTAGAATCCTTTAAAAGTGTTACCAATATATGCAATTAGTCCAATCGATTAAAGCCATCGGTTTTGTATCGACGAACTCTCCGTGAATTAAGAGGGATAATGCATTTCAAAATACCACGAGCTCCAGAGTTAATAGCTTGATAAAGGACTCTATACTTAGAAGTTTTATTTAGTTTTAAAAGGGCCTTACAAAAAATGTACTTAGTCAGGGAAAACCAATAGGTTAGTGCGTAAAAAGTTTCTCACTTTTCTTATTTGCCGTGTCAGTTGATAGTTGATACCTTATAGCACAGAATAGGAAATAGTTTATAGTTCCACAAACTTATCTGACCTGGTGACACCATTGCGGTTATTACATTTAAAAGTTAGCAAATTTTAAAATAAAATAAAAACAAAAATTACCCAGTCTCAAAAATTAGTTCCAATTTTGCCCATCAGGCCAAATAACTTGGTGGGACTGTTCCTACTTCTTTGCATCGCTCTTTTTTTACTCCTCTACAAGTTAGCCCGTGACTGCTCTCAACTGGTAGTAAGTGATAATGTAGGTAAATAAATGCTAACTCATAAACCTCTCTTATAAAGATACAACCTCTTCTCGTCACTCTTATACGCTCCTTATAGAACTCTAAGTTCTATATTGATATTCATAACGCTTGTGTGCTGCTTGGGGTATTTATAAAGTAAATAATTAAAATTTGTATCATTTGATTCACATAAGAAGCGTTTTCTAATAGGTATTTTGACTCCAACTGAGTAAGCTTCACAGCCAGTGTTGTTATCCTCCCTATTCGAATGGGAGTTAATAAATTGAGTACAATTAAGCGTATCTAAATTACCGTAAAGATAAAGGTATTCTGTCCATTAGTACACTAGTTCCATATAGATTATTTTGTTTTATCATTTATTGCTATTACTAGCGGACGCCCGCGACTTCGTTCGCGTGGCATAAGTTTTTTAATTCCCATAGGCATTCCTTAATTTTCCGGGAAGAACCCACTAAAAAAACCCGTCGATCCGTTGCTCTGTTGCGGCGTGATTGAAGGATTATATAACGTCCTTTGGGATAGAATTTATAAAAACTGTGAATTATGTATTTCATAATTTAAACCGGTGGCCCAAATATCAAGTTTCACGGCTATTTAACTTGAAAAACGCCGGCCTTTTACACCCTATTTTACCCGTTTGGGGGTGGAATTTTGAAAAACTGTTACACACGTACTTCTTTATATTATACCGAAAGCCAAAATACCAAGTTTCGTTGTTATATAACTTGAAAAATATGTTGATAAATGAAGGACATTCATTCCTTATTTCACCTCTTTGGAGGTTAAATTTTCAAAAAATTGTGAAACACGTACTTCTGCATATCTAACTGAAAGCCCAAATGCTAAGTTTCATCACTATAACTTGAGAAATGAAGGACTTTCACGCAAACTTTCAACCCCTATTTTACCTCTTTAGGGGTGGAATTTTGAAAAACTGTGCCACACATACTTTTTTATTTATTACCTAAAGCCAAAATACCAAGTTTCGTTGATACAACTTGAGAAATATCTTGAGAAATGAAAGACTTTCATATAAACTTTCATCCCCCTATTTTAACCCTTCGGGGGTAGAATTTTCAAAAACTGTGAAACGCGTATTTCTTTATTTTTTACCGATAACTCATATACTATGTTTCATGGATATAACTTGAGAAATGACGGACTTTCATACAAACTTTCAACCCCTATTTCACCCCCTTAGGGGTGGAATTTTGAAAAATCCTTCCTTAGTGAGCGCCTACGTTACAAAAGGAAGCTACTATCAAAATTTCAAGTCTCTAACCCTAGCGGTTTAGGCTGTGCGTTGATATATAAGTCAGTCAGTCAGTCAGGACTTTGAATTTTATATATATAGATTACTGAACACGCTAAGGCGTGGGTGAAATCAATGTATTTCTTGCTACATACAAAAAATAAGTTGTTTCTGTTTGAAATACTAGATAGAACTTCAATATTATCAGATTATTTATTAGATGATATCCAAGTGGATTTAGGTTTTTGAAAAATTAAGCGGGAACTCGTTTTCCCGGGATATAAAGTAAGCCCGTCACTGTCACACAACTATACTCAAGCAAAATTTCACGTTGATCCGTTGCCCTGTTACGGCGTGATTGAATGACCAACCAACTCGCAACCATACTTTCGCAATAAGTAAATTTGTTACGCTTTAACGCTTGTATGTAGATCTGCCCCCCAATTATGTAAGAATTGCCGATCAAATCGTTCATCGATCAAAATTCAAAGTCAAATAAACCATAACAGCATTGAATTAGAGCTCAATTTTATGTATCCATTCTCATACGTTTAGGTATGTACGATAACCTAAACGGATGAGAATGGGTACACGAAATTGAGCTCTAATTCAATGCTATTACGGTTTATTTCACTTTGAAGCCGAACTTTGACGATTTGATCGACAATTCTTACATAATCGCACCTTTGATAGAACATATACATATGTAGATACGATTGTAATGTTTCAGTAAATAACCAACGACTAGATAACCAATCCAATAAAGAAATACCTATTTCTTTAAACGTAAAATATTCGCCAAAGCCGTTATACCAGTTCTACGAACTTCTAGTTAAAAACCAATTGATTTATGATTGATTTATGAAGTATTTTAACTGCAGGATCTATTTGTATATTGGTAGGCAAATATAATACCTTATGTAAAATATTGAAATTAAGTCAAATGCACGCCTCGGTGAAGGGAATAAATCAATCTTTTGCAATTCGTTTACATTCATTACGGTTATTTATTCAATATTCATTGTTATTACCTATTCGAAGATACATGAAGATAAAGGCTCTAGATAACGTTTGAGCTAAACGCTCTTCAATTCAATTCAATTCACAAGCGCTTTTGAACAAGATACAAGTTAGCACTTGACTGCGATCTCACCTGATGGTAAATGACGCTGCAAGATGGTAGCGAGCTATCCTGTTAGGGGTATGAAATTTATATTAAAACCATACCCCTACTTAGTCGATTTGTACACGGAATCGTACCGGAACGCTTAATGGTACGTCTTTGCCGGTAGGGTAGTAACTAGCCACACCAGAAGCGTCCCACCAGACAAGCCCAGAGAAAATTCTGAACTTAAAAAATTCCACATTGACTCTACCGGGAATCGAACCCGGGACCTCCCACGTTAAGACATCGGCGCTCAACACTGCGCCAGGGAGGTCGTCAAAAGCTAGAAGTAACTCCATTGGCTGTATGTATATCAATCACCGACAAACAGGCAGGCGATTATGCGACCGCGTGCAGTGGCATATCGAGCCGCATTTACATACTCGCTAGATCGTATACAGCCGCTGGGTGGGCCGACAAATGATTGTCACCTTTTAAATTTGCATTCATTACATACTAGAGGTGGGTTTTATGCGTGTGAAAAATACTTAGGTCATTAAATTTTTTGTAATTTTTACATTACATTTTTTAGGGTTCCGTACCAAAATGGTAAAATGGAACCCTTATGGTGCGACTTTCTCCGTCTGTCTGTCCGTCTGTCCGTCTGTCCGTCCGTCACAGTCGATTATTTCAATAACTACCGAAGCTATCGACATGAAATTTGGAATAGTTGTGTATATAAGTGGCCCAAGGACGCTGGAATTAAAAAAAATTGGAAATTATTTTTGTTCTTATTTAAAAAGGGGGGAAAATCTGAGGGTTGAAATTTAAAAGTGAGATAACTGTACTGTGTGGGGTATCATATGAAAGGGTTTACTTTGTACATTCTAAAACAGATTTTTAATTATGATAGTTTTTGATTTATCGGGGAAAATGACTAAAAAAATACCTCTTATCTCCGGAGTTTACCAATCGAAAAATTTGAAATAATTATGGTCAATAGGAATTTACGTATATTTTACAGGAAAACTATAGCCAATGTTCTAACTAGCATAGTTTTTTTGATATTAACAATAAACCTCTACAAACAAAGTTAGTCTTGCGGTTCATTAACAAAGGTAATTATTTATTAATAATGGTACGGAACCCTTCGTGCGCGAGTCCGACTCGCACTTGCCCGGTTTTTTATTTTTCTTTACAACTCAAGCTCTAAAGTTAGATCTCTTTCATTTCTTGATTTAGAACCAACGTCTCCTAAATTTGTTTTAAACGAATGCTTAGGCTTAAATTGCTTATAAAACATTGCGATACAGCACTGCAATCGGTTAAACTGATTTAGTTAAACTTTTTGATGCTGTCACTTTTTGATCAGTTTTTTCCGGGGTTGATAAGAGAAGGACAGGTATAGAAAATTTAATTAAACATCAGGTGTAGGTATTTTAAAAGTTTACCTTAGATCTTAATGTTATGTATTTTAAACGTAAGTGTTACCTACTTGATAAAGCTTATATTATAAAGGCTTTATATTATAGACTATTTATTAAAAGTTGAATAATTGATAAAGTGATGTGATGTTACAGTCAAACTCACATATTTTATTCAATTTTAAATAAGCTTAAAAGTTTATTTAAACGTTTAAATAGTTTAAAATATAACGACCCTCACTAGCAATTTATAATACAACTAGCTGATGCCCGCGACTTCTTCCGCGTGGGTTAAGGATTTTTGATTCCCTCTGGAACTCCTTAATTTTCCGGAATAAAAAGTAGCCTATATGTTATTCCAGACTATAATCTATCTCTATGCCAAATTTCATCAAGATCCATTCGGCCGTTCTGGCGTGATTGAGTAACAAACATACACATTTCACATTTATAATATAAAATTATGATAATATGTAGTAAGATTTAGTTCTAAGTATATTAGTTTAACCCAACTCATTCACTTTTCATATGAATGTTTCAGAGGATTTTTTAAGGGTGCCTTTCCACCAGGGATGTGCTACGTGTTTTAGCTTCGGATATGTGTCAAACCCACCAATAGGAGCGCATGTTCTAATAATTAGCGATCTAAGCTATGAAAATAAAGCGATCTATTGGTGGATCTGACACGCATCCGTAGCTTAGCAACACACAGCTCTGGTGGAAACGCGCCCTTAAATTATGGCTATGCAGCTTAAACATTATCAAATATAATAATAATAATAATCAAATAAATATTATAAATAAGAAAGTTTGGATGGATGGATGTTTGTTACTCAATCACGCCCCAACGGCTTAACGGATCTGGATGAAATTTAGCACAGAGGTAGATTATAGTCTGGAATAACACATAGGCTACTTTTTATCCCGGAAAACTGAGAAGTTCCCGCGGGAACCACAAAACCTCAATCCACGCGGACGTAGTCGCGGGCATCAGCTACGAGTAGTTTAAACTATAATTAAATTTAAACTCTTAAAATTTAACGCCCATCACTAGTAGTTCATTATTATTCTTTGACTTAACATGAGCTTAGCTGAACTCAAATTATTCATCGGTCCTTCTTATGATGCATGATTAGTGTCGTGATGTTTACGCTTACCATTCATCGTGACGCCCCTACTTGTCTGCGATTACTATTCGCGATTAGGTCGAGTATGGTAATTAGGACCTAATTACCGTGATATAAGACTGGTTCTTGCGTGAGATAAATTCTAGGTACATAGATATGGTAGCTGAATGCACAGATTCGTTTGGAAACTAGCAGATGGTAGGGATTTTGTCAACGGAATTAAAAGTTAGGGTGATAGTTATAGTACCTACTTGGTACGTATAGAAAAATTACCACTTTGAATAAATAACTTAACCTTATATTAATTAATTAATAATGGTTCAATTAAAATGTCTTTTACAGACAGAAATACCTACTGTTGTTTTTATATCACCTGCTTGTACACCTATAATGATGGTAAAGGGATTGCCCTAGTAGGTATGCACCGGAGCTTAAGCTTTTGAGATTTTCAACGTCCCAGTGCTTTAGTAACTTACTGAACCGATTTTGTTAAAAAAGTAGAACCTTAATAACTCATAAAAACTAAAGACACAATATGAAATATAATTTTTTATAGCCTGATATCATGGAAGTATAATAGCTGATTTCAGACCTTTTATCGATCCATAACAGCGATCCTTTTTCTATAAACCGATTATGATTAACCTTGGAGACTTCTGATCCATCTTTTATTGTATCAAAACTGACTTTTGATAAATCATGGAGACAAAAATTATTTTCTAGTCTTAAACTTACCTTTTCAGCATATAGTTGTGTACCTAGAAAAATATCAATAAGGTTAAAAATGAAAACTTTACTAACCTTACAACTTCAAAAAATGCAATAAGCACAAAGTATATTGCCGCTGGATACGTCCTGTGCATTCTGCGTTTTCCAACAGCAACTCTCAGTTTTCTCATGTTGGTAGCACTAAGTCCTCCGTATCCCGACTCATCCTTTACAAAAAAACTTGCTGAACTCCCGCGAAAACTCGCCTCAAACCAAACAGTACACTATAAACATTAGTAAGTAGTAGTAACACTAAAATCCATTTGATTATTTTCGAAACCATTGCAGTTTGAAGAACCATTCACGTTGTATTATTGCAAACGCAATCAAAATGTTAATAAAAACTGCGATAAATCCTTGGAATTTTATCGCTGGACGTTGTTAGTTGGGTCTAATTAGGCAGGAAGGTCGTTTTAGGTTGTCACCGCGTCGGGTTAGTTTGGGATTCGCTTCACTTCGCATCGGAGCGGATTAAATGTTTGTTTACGTGGAGGCCAGCGGCACGGTGCCGACGCGTCGGGTTCTCTTGTTTGGCGGACGCATTCGAGCGCGTGGGATATAAAGGCGTGCTCTTTGCGCCGCCCAGACGTCGAGAAAAAAGTTAGAGGGGCGTGCGGACGCCTCCGCCGACTCCACCTCCTCTCATTATCCTTGTTTATACGCAATTATTCCCCGATATTTCGGCACTGGATTGTTACAGAGCAATAGGCGGCCGTGTGTTCGCAGAGCGGGCGCGTTTGACAGTGGCACCATGGACTCAGACCCTGCCTATATAAAATGCCGCCCCACGCGTTTTATTCCCGGTCATGGGAATTGATATCCCGTTGTTATTGGTTTTAGATTGTTTTGTTACGAAATCCTTTCAATTTCATCGCCTATCGGTTACGGGTCTAGGGTCTAGGCCTTTTAAACGATAAAGGTAGATGGGCCCATAAGATATTATATTTTTTTAAATTTAAACAAAGTAAGACTTCATTTTCTGTTTTGCTATATGCTTTGTTATACATAGACCAATAAGTAAATGCATTTTTTACTATATCAGATTTTCAGACACCCCGCCTGCTTCCGTCTGTTTGCGTCTAAACGAAATTGATGATCCGTGAAAGAATTGGCTAAGTATAATAAGGGTTAGAACTCAGAATTGTAAATACCTGCCACCTTTTTATTTTTTTTAGCTCTACAGATATCTACAATCTTGACCATATTAAAAACCAATTATTTTTAATATATTTTTTAACCATAGAGATCTTACAATAATTACTACAAAAATATTGTCAATCGTTGTTGACAAACCACCCTGTTGATGAATCGTTGTATGATTGAGAGGGTCGCCCATTGAAATTGATCTAGAAGGGTGACGAGTTGACGACCCCTCATTAGGGTGACAGACGCGTGCGCATTCAAAATAGCTTCCACAATGTTGTAATCAACTAAAAAGTGTAAATTATTTGGTGTAGATAAAAATAGACAAGGATGTAAAAATATCGACAAATCTACGTTCACATTGTTATTTCCCCGCCATATGTAAGTTCAAACTCGCTACAATTTCGTGTGGATTGAGGTTTTTTGGTTCCCGCGAGAACTTTTAAATTTTCCGGGATAAAAAGCAGCCTAAGTGCTATTCCAAACTATAATCTATCTCTGTGCCATCCAGAGTAGGTAATTCATCCGTTTTGGCGTGATTGAGTAACAAACATGCATCTATCCATACATTTATAGAAGTATAGATTAGATACAGATGCCATTTTGCATCCACGTAGTAAGTAGGGTAGGTAGTACCATAAGCTTAGAATATTTACTACCGGTGTAGCACTTACCTTCATATAATATGTACAGTAACCTACTTAACAAACTCATAAAATAATATTGTTTTTATTATACTATAGCACCAGATTATATTATCCAAGAATTGGCTTAGTTACGTGAAGCTCTTTATGCGAAGTCAGGGCTATGCTAATATCTCCTTTGATCTAGCTGCCACGCGCCCGCAGTCGAGGACTCTCGTTTACAAGTATTGGTTTTATTTGATTATTGTGATGAATTATTTTAAACTGATCTCAGTGGACTTGAGCCAAATGTAATCAATAAATTTTGAACCTATTGCCATATAATCAATAATCTTTGAATCCAGAAATAATTATATTCTAAAATGTATTTCAATTTTCAATATAAATACTTATCAAAATCAAAGATTTACAAATTAAACTTTATGTATTTTTTTTCTTTATGTTTTGGTGAATAAAAACGTCTCAATTCAAATTAACTTTTTTAATGCTCCTTATTACTCCTTAATATAGATTTCAAAACAAAATTTACGAGTAAGTATATTATACTACATGAAGTGCTTCAATGCTTTTGAAATGTTCAGTGAATTTTACTAGGTAGTTTAGTATGTAGTTATTTGTATTTTACTAGTTTAGAAGGTAAAACTAACCGGAAAAACTAGTAAAAACGTCAGTGCTGTCTTTTTATACGACTGCCTGAAAAAAGGAGTATATTGTTTTCAGGGTTCATGTATGAATGTATGAATGTATGTGAGTTTGTATATTCCATTTGATAAATAAGGTATCGTTAGAATCCCTAGCTTATTCCGGGTGACAGGCTGGTAAAGTTTAAAAAAAAATGATGGTACCGTGGTCCCGCATTAAAGGTTGAAAAAAAAAATCGAAAATAAGATTAACTATATCAACATCTAGAAAATGATGAGTAGATTCCAAAAATATATAACACTATAGTTCAATATCCCGAGTGACATGGGCTATAAATTTTTGAAAAATTCAACACGGGCTACGGCAGAGCAGTCGTATTTTTTAATAATTTTAATTATATTCACTTGTTTGAAAATTCTAATTCAATATTTGGCAAAGTATATTGTGGCCTGGGGATGCGATGATGTTCATGATTTTATCTACAAGCCTTTTTTTAGGGTTCCGTACCCAAAGGGTAAAAACGGGACCCTATTACTAAGACTCCGCTGTCTGTCTGTCTGTCTGTCTGTCTCCAGGCTGTATCTCATAGACCGTGATAGCTAGAAAGCTGAAATTTTCACAAATGATGTATTTCCGTTGCCGCTATAACAACAAATACTAAAAATTAAAAAAAATATATGTATTAAGGGGGGTCCCTATACAATAAACGTGTTTTTTTCGTATTTTTTTGCTCAATATTAAAAACGGTAACAGGTAGACGGTTCAAATTTTCACAGAATATTAACTTGTATATTACCTTTCAAAATAAATAGTTAAATATCAATAAAGTAAATATTAAAGGGGGGCTCCCATACAACAAACGTAATTTTTTGATATTAACAGTAAACCTCTACAAACAAAGTTAGTTTTGCGGTTCATTAACAAAGGTAATTATACCTACTTCTTGAGTACGGAACCCTCGGTGCGCGAGTCCGACTCGCACTTGGCCGTTTTTTTTTTTTTTTACTTCAATTTGGTCTAACTTGACTTGACTGCGATCTCACCTGATACTAAGTGATGATGCAGTCTAAGATGGTAGCGAGTTAACTTGTTGTGTACGGTAGAAATGTAAGTATAATACCCCTATCGGTTTCTACACGGCATCGTACCGGAACGCTAAATCGCTTCGTCTTTGCCGGTAAGGTGGTAACTGGTAACTAGCTACGGCCGAAGCCTCCCACCACACAACAGAGAAGATTTCGAAATTCCCAAATGGACCTTGCCAGAAATCGAACATGGGACCTCCCTCAATAAAATCACAGCGCTCACCATTGCGCCAGGGAGATAGACAAATTAATTTGATATGGATACTTGAGTATCATATCAAATTTCCAAAGCTTTTACGTTATTTTTATCAGAATCCAAATAATAAAAGTAAAACTGTGTATACGATTAAACATTGTACCTACTCGTTACTTAGCACGTCTATTACTTGACAATACGTCTATAGAACAAGTTGCGGCAATAAACCGCCGGTGGTCAGTGAACATTTATTGCGTTATAAACTTGCAGTAATCACAAATGATATTAACGTTTAAAAGCTTCTTAAGATGCTCTACCGAGCTTTTAGTGTAATTATTTGCTTATTTGATTATTATTTCTTTTTTGGACATTGAAGCGGTTTAATAAATACGATATGTCTAATCGGTAAATTAAATTAAATCAAATCAAATCAAATCTTATTAATATTATAAATGCGAAAGTTTGGATGGATGTCTCGTATGGATGTATGGATGGATGGATGTATGGATGTTTGTTACTCAATCAAACCCCAACAGCTAATCGAATCTGGCTGAAATTTGGCACACAGATAGATTATAGTCTGGAATAGCACATAATCCCGGAAAATTAAAGAGTTCCCGCGAGAACCACAAAACCTCGATCCACGCGTACGAAGTCGCGGGCATCAGCTAGTATAAATTTTATAAATGCGAAACTTTGGATGGATGGATGTATGGATGGATGTTTGTTACTCAATCACGCCCGAACGGCTTAACGGATCTGGATGAAATTTGGCACAGAGGTAGATTATGGTCTGGAATAACACATAAGCTACTTTTTATTCCGGAAAACTAAGGAGTTCCCGCGGGAACCAAAAAACCTCAATCCACGCGAACGTAGTCGCGGGCATCAGCTAGTTAAACATACTTGGTTTATAGATCAAAAGATGTAATGAAAATAAATAGGCAAATAACTATCACAAATAACGTCCTAAAAACAAAGTATCCGAGTTAGTTATAGTTATATAAACTTAAGAAGTATTTTAGTAAATCAATAAAATAATAAAATCAATAAAAGCTTGTTTTAGCGATGTAATTTTCGTTTTATGAAATGAAGGCCCGAAATTTAGGAGAGGCGTTTGAGGAAAGTTTAAGATCTATGTTACCATATACCTCTTACTCAGGTAACGGAGAAAACCCAGTTTGCTTTTCAGCTGCCCAATTCATTCTAAAGATTTCATTCTACTTGCCCTAAACAGAAAGCCATCAGTCGAAAGTGTATATTTTGTTTGTTGGTTTGACCTTCATTCACGCTGCAACAGAGCAACAGATCTACGTAACTTTTGGCATGAGTATATTTGAGGTCCTGGAGAGTGACATACGCTACTTTTTATTCCAGAAAAATAAGCAGTTCCCGCAAAAAAAAAAACACAAAACAATTAATAGTAATAATAAATAGTAATAAATAAAGCTTTCATATTCATTCATGGCTATAGTGATGAATTAAATTAAATCGCCTCAATAAAATCGCCATTTTATTTATTAAATAAAAAAGGCAATGACTAACGCAGTCTCCAGATTGCATGTATTTAATGCGGCGAGATTGTCGGCGATGAATACACCATTGTCTGTCATTAGGTCGTAAACACTGGTGTTTAAATAAACCTCCGGGAGGTTCTGCAAAGGTTGTTTTAGTGTCGCCAGGTTTATGAAATTTCTAGGACTTTGCGGGAGAACTTTTTGAGGTATTTGTGGTGTGATTATCTTCACTGTTCTATTCAGAGAATGTCTCTTATCTTGGTATAATCTAGAATTTTCAGTTGAAATTTTCTGATGTTTGTTGCCTATTTGGGTGATGTGAGGTACCTACTTATAATACCTATGTACAGACAGCGATCTTTTATATATAGCACAGGGAATAGAAGACTTCACATCTCTAAGTATACTAATATTATAAAGCTGAAGAGTTTGTTTGTTTGAACGCGCTAATCTCAGGAACTACTGGACCGATTTCAAAAATTCTTTCACTGTTGGATATGTACGTGATCCCTGAGTGCTATAAGCTATATTATGTGTACCACGGGCGAAGCCGGGGCGGACCGCTAGTGTGTAATAATTATAATATAAAGTGTAGTACAATTTATGTTTATTAGTGTGGTGAAGAGTCATGACGGAGTCCAAATATGTCAGGCACATATTGACCGAAAACATCATTTTTTTTTGGGTTTTATATAGTGGAAAACTGATTCCGTAGTTCTGAAAACGTCTTTGTCCCTACCGAAATATTATCAACCGGCCAAATTGTGGTAAACAGATGCAAAAGCAATAAGCAAGGGTGGATATTTTTAATTGGGTATTTGATAACTAATCAAATCAGCAACGTTTTTTCAAAAGTCAAAACGCGCGCTTAGTATGGATCTTGTATGAAATAGTTAAGTAGTCGTAGATATATCTCTCGTTTTAAAGCTGGAATTCATTCAGAGTGCGATTACCTGCTAAGGCTGGGTTACCACTATGTTCGCGAACCTCTATGCTCCGCGCTCCTGCAACTGCTCCGCATAGTGGATACGTTTGCGCTCCTGGAGCGTGCAACAGTGCGCGCTCCGCGCTCAGCGCTCCAATCGGTGGCGTTTTTTGCGCGAACACAAAGGGGCGCTCGTTCTGTTCGAGGCCGCGAGCTAATGGAGATGCGCGTCCTGTCTCCATCAGAGCGGTTGCAGATGCGCGGAGCACAGTTAGTTCGCGAACATAGTGGATACCCAGCTTTAGATAGTTACAAGTTGCACCACATAGCTGGCAGCTACTGTCACGCATCATTTTCTGTTATTATCAATTACGTCGTGAATGTTTGCAGCCCCACCACCATGGGAAAACAGTGCTGTGAATCGGTATTGCCAGCAAGTACCTACTCAGTAACCTTTTGCACAATACACATCTCGAAGACGCGGTTAATACCAGCCTAAGGCTACGGTAAAATTGGTCTTAAACACTCTGTTTTTAAGGCTTGAGTATTTCAATACTTAGGTACTTACATTTACAGCCAGTTTCCCTTGATTGACTGTTTGAAAATCCGTAGTAATAACGAATTTATAATAGTTCAACTAAATGATGGCCGCAAACTCGTCCGCGTGGATTAAGTTTTTTTTTGAATACCTGGACTTTTTAATTTTCCGGAGTTAAATGGCCGTCCCTGGGATGATTTCTATTTTTATAAGTACTTTTAGTCAAAATATAACAACAGATGGACCGGGAAACGGTTATTTATAGTCTATCTATGTATCTATATTGACAGCCAAGTTGCCTTCAAAATTTTGGTCACTCGCAAAATAATTTCCTCTACTAGTAGGTACATACCCTTCCTACTTACATTTCCCTACATACAAAATTAACCAACTTTACCAAAATATCAACCACATGAAAACCACCAGCTATCAAACGATTTCCAAACCCATACTATGGTAAGCAGCTATAACTGTAGCTGCAATCGAGAATTTCTCGACGGAAAATCCTATAAATGACTTTTTTTTGTCCAACTCGGAATTCGTAATCAGGGGCCAGGGCCCATGATCCGCATTCGAATAAGCTATACCTCCTTTGCTAACCAATTCGTTGGTCTAGCGCTTGCTTAATAAACAATAACATGATATTAGAGCCATAAAATCAAATGCCATGCCCGCTGGGCCATCAACACTTGATTCTCATAAGCTCACGCTAATAACTAAAGATTGTTGAGACGATGCTCACCACTGGCTCAATTAGAAAACTTAGGGGCTATATAAAGGGGCTATAAATCAGCCGAAGGGCGATGGTGTTAGGGGACATGCACACGCGATGAAATTTAACGAATGTCGATGTTTTGTAGTTGAGTTAAAATATTAGTTACTAGGTACCTATCTTAAGTTATTATTTTTTTTATAAGTATGCTTCTGCGTTTGTAATAATGTTTAAAAAAATATTGTCTGAATTAACATCAAACTATTAATGGGTGTTGAACTGTGCATTATAGCTGAAAAATATAAACGAAAGGCCGGCCCCATAAATGTGCTTCTGCAGCAGGTTTTTCTGCTGCGAACACAGTTATTGCAAGAATCCGAGAGACTACGAAAACTTTTCTTGAAGCACTGAAAGAGGTTTCCTGAAATTTTAACTTTATTTTTTTCATTCTCAAAGCAAAGATGCTTTGCAAAGATGAAAACTTAATTTTCCTTTACGAATACTTAACAAATCCTCCGAAATTCCGAATGCAAAAAGACTTCTGAAACTTTTCAACTAGATCGCGAGCGTTTTTCCAGCAGTGTATACTCGTCATTAGTTGGTTGGCTGTGTTAAATTGTTATCGGGCATGCGTATTTTGTATAAGAGTCGTTCGCTGTGGTGTGCGACTCAAGCTAAGCTCACGCACACTCGCCGGGATCTCGTTAGCAAGTGTATGCGACATTTCACATGCGCTAATTGCGAGCATTTACCCATCTTGATAAACTGCCCGCGTCCGTGAGATTTACTCCGCAGATGCGGCGCGCTCGCGATCGGTTTTATCCTGTAGTGTATAAACATCTTTATTTCGTGTTTATAATATGGAAACATACTTAATAATTTTTATTTATTCTTGTTGTTATTTTGTTTGAAGGCATGATCTCTATATTGTGTTGAAAAGAGAGTACTTACTTTAAGTTTTCCGAACATTTTCCATTTCACGACATACGACATTTACGGACTTCCATAATTGTATAATAAAATTCTCGTGTCACAATTTTCGTTCCCATACTCCTCCGAAACGGCTTGACCGATTCTCATGAAATTTTGTGAGCATATTGAGTAGGTCTGAGAATCGGCCAACATCTATTTTTCATACCTCCACGCGGACGGAGTCGCGGGCATCAGCTAGTAATTGTATATTATGTGTAGGTAAGTAGGCTGAGGCCCAGTGAAATCTTTTTCTTAATCCACTGAGTCTACAATCTACATTTCTTAATCCATTGACTTGATTGAATCGTAATGACGAAAATAATGAAATTATTTATTTTATCCAAAGTTGTAACTTGTTATATCTCTTATTTTGATCATAGCTGTACGTACCTAGGCAGTGGCAGGTATCTTAGATGATATCTATAGATGACTAGATGATGCCCGCGACTTCGTCCGCGTTGGTGAAGATTTTTAGATTCCCGCAGGAACTACTTAATTTTTCGGGATAAAAAGTAGCCTATGTCCTTCCCCGGGATACAACCTATCCCTGTACCAAATTTCATCCAAATCGGTTAAACAGATGGGCCGTGCAAGAGTAGCAGAGAGACAGATAAACAGACAGACAGAAACACTTTCGCATTTATAGTATTAGTATGGATACCTGGTGCGACTTCTGTACGTCATATGAAAAAAATATTTATTTTTCATACAATAATAAAAATATTCGAATCAGCTGCTCTTCAACAGCATTTCTCTGACTAGACTCGTAGAGTGCATGCGAATTTTTTGAATATTATGTTGAGTCTTTAAAAAGTTATAAAAAAATAAGGTTTTTCAGTATTATGTAGAGAAGTTACCCTTGCCCCTTAGGAAGTATTAGAATTTCAAATTAATCCTTACATTTACAGACCGCCTCTGCCTACCCACTCATCTGTGGCCATCTTATCCTTAAATATAGTTAGTATCGCATCCATCGATTCCCGTCCATTAGCATTCTAAACACTTGCGAGCTACGATAACTGAAACACGGCTATAAACTTCCCTGCGAATAGGCCAACTTTCTCATTATATATTTTTACTGCGTATATACAATGATATATTATAATACCCAAGATATAGACCGCATAATCTTGAGTTGTAGTTTTTGGTCTCGTAACTAAACTGTCTTTTGTGGCATCCAGTGTGTTGTAGCCTTTGCCCACAAGTCATCGGACATGCGCATCACATGTCCTGCCCAATCCCACTTCAGTTTTGCCGCTTTGACCTTTATGGAGGACTGGCCCCAAAAATCTATGGACCGGGATAAATGGAAGGAGGAAAGGGAGGCCTTTGCCCAACATTGGGACACTACAGGCTGCAAATAATAATAATAAATAAACTGTCAAATCAAGTTCATACATTTCGTACATTTAAATGGTGGTGATCACCTTGTGGTTATAATACGACTTCCTGGCACGTATCCTTTGAGTTATGCGCGTTCTAAGTAATTTAATGTCGCTTGCTTTTGTCTTGTTTACACCCGAAAGTGATTAATAAGGTGAAGGAAAGCGGTGAACGAAATCGTCGTGAGGAAAATTGCATGCACGAGAGTTGTTGAATTGTCTCAAAAGTGTGTAAACTCGACCAATCCGTCAATCAGCGTGGCGGACCAAAACCGTCTCATTCTAAAAAGTGACCCGTGATTGGCAGTGGGTTTTTGTTGGATTGAGATGATGTGTGTGTGTGTTTCTTTGTTGGTTTGTTCTTCAATCACGCCGCAACTGAGCAATTGATCGACGTGGTTTTTAACAGGGGTACATTTGAGGACGAGGAGAGTGACATAAGCTATTTTTTATCCCGAAAAATTGAGGAGTTCCCGTGGCAGCCACCTAGTAACAATGAATGTAATGGCCATGTAAGTAAATGAGAAACAACTTAGGTAAAACAATACTTAAGCAATATTACTCAAAAAGACAGTTGTAGGTCACGTACCTCGACGTTCCTAAAATAAAGATTATAATTCTAAAACACGAAAGTCAACAATAATGAAACAATATGGGTTTAAGCGTTGGCAGTATGGCTGGTATATTTTGTACGAGTTTCATTTCCATCGGACTGTATATCGTTGGTTTTTAATATCAATGCGTAAGCTTTGATAATTCGCTTACATACAGGATTGTATGATAATGTGGGAATTATCATCGAATGGCTATCAAAGACTAGTTCTTTATCAAGTCACTCGGATGGAAATATAATATGTGTACTGTAATACTTTATGTTGATGGCCCATGTGTGTTTACGGACTTTTACTAGCTTTATTTTATTACTGAATTGAAGGTTGCTTGTGCTACTTTACTGAGGTTGGGATTATTTTTATTGGTGGTCAATATTGCGGATATTGCCGGTCAATTTGTTTGCAAATATATTATATTAAGCAATGTTATATAGGTAGTATATTCAACAACTAATTATTGTAAAGTACCTAATAGTAGTATGTATGTCACCGTAAGATTGTAATCGAATGCTTTTTATCTCGTTAGATTGTAAAATGTAGAAAGATTGTGAACCGTTCAATGTTCTGATTGTCAATTTTTTAAATATTCATTGTATTTACGTTTTCTTGTCTCTTTCTTGTAGGGTTTGACATAAATAGCGGGTTTTAATATACCTAACAGATTACAATCTATCGAAAAATAATGCGTTATATTGTAATCTTTCGACAGTTTACAGTTTCGCGAGTTAGATTTTAATCTAACGGTTTTTACAATCTTACGGTGACATGTACACTAGTGGTACCCTACTCTATCTTATATTGTTAAGATATTGGTGGTTGTACTGTTCTTTTTTAAATTTATTGACCATGTTTTATATTTCTTTTTATGCAGATTGTATTTATATGTGTAAAATATACATACTCTTTACTACTCTTTTAGTGCAATTGTAAAAAAATATATAAATACGAACAGACAATATAGTATTTAAGCAAATACGAAAGATTAGATTATATAGTTAAACTATATGGATGTTCAAGTTAAACAACCTTTTAATCGTGCCAAGCAGATAGCGTATCTAAAGTCATAAATCAAATGTCAAAGTAAAAAAAAAAGTAAAAATGTACTAAAGCTCAGTATCACGACTATGCAACAGAGATACAATTACTCAAGACCTAACTAAAAGCACTTATCTGACTTAATGCTAGCAGAACATACCTAGATATTATAGGACAGGAGCTCGTGGCAGCTTCAATGAGGTTCGATAAAAAAAACGAGGTATCTGGTTTGGTCAGTTCTAAAATTCAGATTTAAATAAATAATATAAAAATAGTTGCCCGTTGGTAATTTGGCTACAGACCTACACACTAAATAAGTTTAATAATAATAAAACTACCATAGTTCTAACAAGTTAGCCCGCTACCACCTTAGCCTGCATCCTCACTTACCACCAAGTGAAATCGCAGTCAAGGGCTAACTTGTAGTGGAAATAAAAACTTGTACTTAATGGAAAAAAAGTAATGTAGTATGCTCGACACAATTTTTTTTTTTTTTTACTTATGTCTACAGCAGCTATCAAGTGAGTAGTTATCAATACATCGTATCGATACATCGACACTCGATATATTTGTCGAATTAATCAATTTAATTTGTGCAGTTCCGTCGGTGAGCAATAGCGGCTGTTTTAATATAAAATTGCCAGATAAAATGCCAGGTTTTTGACAGCCATAGAGAAGCTGATGAATAATGCATGCCAGAAGTTTCCTATGGTCTTTGTAATGTTATACTTTGACTGAAACTTCTGCCATACACTCGAGTTATTGAAATATTACATTGATGTATTTATGACTACCACAAACTCCCATGCTATCAAGTGGTTCTATCAATCGGGCGCAGACAGGGCGTTCGGTATAATTTGTCAGCGGTATCGATAGTATCGATTCATCGACAGTCGATAGGTTTATCGAGTTAATCGATCTAATTTCGTCAGTTCGGTCGGTGAGCGATGGCGGTCGTTGTGGGAACGCCACCGCGGTGCGCAGTCATTCTTTTTGACACAGAGTAGATGGATGCAGAGTGACTTTCTTATCTTGATAATATGCCTACGCAATTTCATTGGATTAATCTTCTTAATATATTAATACATGTTTTTTTTTGGTACAAGTAAAATACATCTTCCAAATTTTCTGTCTTTTCATAGAACCGCTTAGAGACTTTTCATTGATTTTTTTTCTTTTTGTGACTTGGTTTCAGCTAATATTCAAAGTAAATGCAATGTAGTACGTAGCTAATTTATTATTTAAATAGCTTAAAATATTCCATAATCCCTATGTTAAAAAAACTGGGAAGAGATAGAAATGTTTAAATAAGAACATCTCTAAATCGGCGTCAAATGGACTTATCTCTGAGAGGCTGCACATTATTAGGCATAAAACTCATACGAATAATGATTAATGATGTTTGTGATTATTTTATTATTGCGACCACCAGCGAGAGATCCGCCTAGAATATTTGGATTGTGGTTTAATTACCTCCTATTGTGGCCAGTGATTCGTATCTATTATGACCACGATTACTCTTAAGGCGGTATTACACTTGCTCGTATACTCGTATTCAGACTTATAAGTGTACTAGATGATGCCCGCGACTTCGTCCGCGTGAATTGATGTTTTTTAAAGATTTAAACTATCCTATCTCTCAAGTTGGATCGAACTGCACATGGTGTGCGAATTTTATTATAATCGGTTAAGTGGTTTAGGGGTCCATTGAGGACAAACATTGTGACACGAGATTTATATATATTAAGATAATACTTAATAATTATTATTTGAACTGAATTTCGTGAAAAACATACTGTAATTTGAGCTCAGAGTCACTGGTCAGTGGTTTCGATATCATCCGAAGAAACGCGATAGCCGTCCGATGCCATCATTGTCTCAACAGATAGTAGACGTACACTGCTGGATGAGGGTCTCCTGCAGGCTGCATGGATTTTTACTTCAGAGGCCCAATTGTCTAAGCAAATCGTAATCATTTGACAGCTTAAAACGTATTACTCGACCTGTTTAAGGAGTTCATACATGTTCTTTGACGTGCAGACATCTATGAACTCATTAAACAGGTCGAATTATACGTTTGCAGCTAATTTACAATAGGCATGATGACTGATTTTGAAAAATGGTCAGATTATGTTCGGAAGTGTTTACTATTTCGAAAAAATATCTTATTACAGCAGAAAAATAAGGTTTGGTAGATAAAATTGGCATTTGAAATTTAAATTTTAAAATTCACGCCAAAACGTTCGACGGTGTCATGGCGTCGTTTGTGACGTCACTATTGTTTTTATCCATGTACTCTGTGCAGTGTTAAGTAAAGATTAGTGTCATTGTCAAAGCTCGAAAACAAACAATTGTGACGTCATTCGCTTCTTGGTGTTTTATCCAAAATGGCGGATTGCTGTATTTTATAGTTTTATCTTATCAAAATAAATAGCAATCTCACTCGAAATAGAAAAATAAATACGTTTTCTATAATCCATGAATCCTATTTCATTAGATACTTAAATTCATAATTTCATTGATTCTTGGTTACTGTCATCATGCCTATTATACGTTTAAGGCAGTTTAGCGTTTCTTCCAGCTATGTCGGTTACTTGGGTGCAAGAACATACATAGAAACGTAGGTAAGGAAGAAGAATGAGTCACATATTTTCTTTGTTCGGTTATTACTATGTGCAAGAATCTTGTCCACTTATTAATCGTTAAATATCAGTTCCTAGATTCGATCGAGCGGCCAAGTGTGATTGCGCCTTTACTCTTAATGTGTGTATGTAGATGTACAATTAAGAATCATTGGCCCCAAAGGTCTGTGGCTTTGGGTAACCATTGTTAATCAATTTTCTTAGAAGTCTTTGAACTTAATATTTTTGTGTCATTGCAAGTCTTAATTTTGTTTTACTTTTCAAGACTTGGTCTTAACGGATGTTATAGCTAGAGAACTTAGTGAAAATTTTCTACCTACTCGAGTATTATAGTGAAATAAATCTCTCTTCCTAATACAACCTTCCTAATAGCAAAGTCCGATCTTTCCTACCGAAGTCTAGACAAAGCAGCGCTGTGGGGTGTAACGGTCTATGACATAATAATATGTGGTTTAGTAACCTACCTCTAGGTGCTACAACTGTCTATGTAGACGGGTCTGTCTTTTGTATGGACATCGACCCACTGTATGAATATAAACATATACGTTGTACTAATAGCAAGAATAATAGTAGAAGAGAATTAAAGCTCCATTTTCGGAATTTTTAAAGTTTTCAAATAATTACAGCGTTCAAATAGCAAGACTAATAGTAGAAGAGAATCAAAGCTCCATTTTCAGAATTTTTAAAGTTTTCAAAGTATTACAGCGTTTTATAAGTATAGACAGGTTCAGCTTCTCGTAGCGCGTAGAAATTTTATCGTTTGGAATTCGAAATTGAAAAAGAGGGAAATTGGGCAATCGAATGCCGGGGCGTTGGGCGTGCCGGGGCGGGGCCGGCCCTTGTGGGTGCTTTATCGTGCCGATATCGGAACCGAATACCTAAGTAGGTGTTTAAACATGTATAGATCGCATATTATGCTAGATAGCTAGAAGCTTATTTTTTATTGACTGTAAAAACTGTAAAAAAGGTGTTTTAACAAGCCGATATCGCGCAGAATGATAATTTAATTTTATGAATAAGTACCTACCAAAACGGGTGTTCAAATATGTGTTTTAGAATTAGGCATTACAAGATGATGCTTTCTATCATAGAAATAAGAATAGTAGATAGCTTATAGTAATAAGCAGATTCCTAGTTTCCGTGCTGTGTAGGTATGGAGGATAAATTTTTTTTTAGTTGGCTCCCAGTTGCAATGTAGGTATATTTAGCAGCATCGAAGCTAAAATTATACATAAATATTTTGCAGTGTACGTAGACACCTAGGTACCTTTTATTGAGTTGATATCGCGCGGTATGAAACAATTAGTTACTTAATTGAATTGATTCGGTAGATAGAACTCACCAGCTATTTTTGAAGTAGGTTAACAGTCGGTGGCGTGCACATGTTTTGAAGCTAGGGTAGGCATTAGTTAGTCAGAATACCCATTTACTACCTGTTTTGATGAAGAATGAGCATTGATGTATTTCCATTTGAGTAGGTATGCGGTGCTTTTATGCCTCTATGAGTTGCACGCCAACTTATACAGTAGACTGTATGCTTAAAATCGTGTAATTTCACCACTATATTATGTTAAGTATTCAAATATTTAGAGGTAGAAATTAAAAAGAAATAACCGTGATGAAGACAAAAAACCAAGACAAGAAGACCCTCTTTACCCCACTCCAAAAACCGAACAGCAAAAAGCATATCGGCAATGATACGCAAATAATTACATTATGACGCGTCAGAATCATTTTGTCTCGACGTCGATCATCGATGACGAGTGCGATCCCACAGAACCGACTGATACCATCAGAGAAGTACACAAAGTTAAATTTTGCATCCCATCCAAGCTTTATCACATTAGGAATAAGCTTTATTTTTGTTTGTTTTGGGACTCAATATTGTGGTGATAGGTAAATTAATGTGTCAAACGCCCTTTCTTTGATAGCCCCACTACACTCTCGGTTTGGTATGCCGAGGAGCTTAATATCATGACGCTGAATTGTAGATACAGCAAAAAGATTTGTTAAGTAATGGTGCCGAGGAGCTTTAGGTTTGCTTCACTCATTAGTAGAGCATCTATACTTGTTCAAAACTGGCACGTCGCCAATCTTCGAAATTTTTGCTAAATTACTTGTTTTTACACCTACGGTGTACTTACAATGAGCATGATTGAAATTTCAATTTTATTTTAATCCCTGACATGACGTGCCTCCAGTGGGCGCGGCCCTAAGTCTGGTAGGGACTTCAACATGCCATGGTCTTGCGCTGCGCCCTTTGGATCCAGCGGCTCCCTGCGACTCGCTAGTCGTCCGTCTATCGATGCTACGTTGCGCTTTCCAGTGTGAGCTCGCCATTGGTACCTTGGGACTTCAACATCTAAAATTTTTCATAGGTCCGACCTATAATGATACCAAAACTTGAATTACAATTTTTTTCTTGTACTTATTATTTTTTGCTTCTAATATACCTACGATTACCCTTAAGCTACTGATGGTAGATATCTACAATTCCTATCAAATAAGTTTACAAAAATAGTATCGATATTCATTTCTACGAATCAGTCGATGCAGTTTCATTTCAAAATCATAAAGTCTTCTTTACGAACGTAAGAATACTTTCTTTCTTCTAAAAAAATATTTCGAAGAACCTCGCCGAGCGTGTATAGGCACCTCAAGACACGTTATTAATAATCATGTCAATCCGTGAGAATGTTCGTCCCATCTCAAGTGACGAGGTACCTATTAATTTGGACGAGATCACAAGATTATTGGGTAATTGACGGTGTTGGTTTGTGCTTATGTAATTAATTTTATTTATTCAATTTTCGTAATACGGGCGGGTTGGGAGACTGCTGTGTCATGTGTGTTCTATGGAAGCTTTTTGTGATGGCATCTCCTCATAATACTTATTAGGTTTTTTGTTGTGACGTCATCGAAGTATAACGCGTACAACAGAAGTTCCTAACAAATCATCTATCCTTCTATACTAATATTATACCTAAATGCGAAAGTTTGGATCGATGGATGGATATAAGGATGGATGGATTGATGTATGGATGTTTGTTACTCAATCAAGCCGGAACGGCTGAACCGATCTGGATGAAAGAGTTCCCGCGGGAACCAAACAACCTCAATCCACGCGGACGAAGTCGCGGGCATCAGCAAGTTTTTTAATAATTTTCCGCGGATGCGTCGTATTACTAAGACTTGATCTTGAGCACATAGGCGTAGTCGGCCTTTAAATATATTTAGGTACATTGGGGACTTTTTATCTCAGAAAATCATGGTAAAACCTATAGGTATTTAAAAAGCCTATATTATTAAAAAAAATTGATTCTGAATAACTACGAGTAGAATGCTTCGGCAAACTTGACCAGAACTAAAGGGTATGATCCTATTTTGTATTAATATAATAAAAGGCGCGATTTCGATTTCCGCATCGCATTTTTTGTACTTAATTGCACCATAATCGATTAGCATTACGCATATCCGGGTGTACACGTCCCAGCAAAATTCCAGATCTTTCCAACAATGGCAGCTACTGAGAAAATTACGTGATTCATAGCTTAATTGATAAGTTTATTCATCTCTGAAAAGCCTGAATGACTAAGAGATGCCAAGGACGCTGACTAATTTGATATAATTTCACACTGAAGATTTATATGTCCGCTAGGGCCGATAAAATGCTACATCTTTTACCTACTGAACTTTTAAAGCAAAATCTTTTTCATCATACCTATTCGAAAAACGAATATTGGCTTCAGAGGAAAGCGGGAGCAAAATGTAATTTTTAAGCCCATGGGACTTTTCATTTCTCTGTTCTGATTGGTCCGCGTTCGTGCTTCTGATTGGTGCTTAAACGTATAGGTAATGTCCATACATAGTAGGTTGATACTCCTAGCTTTTTCTCATACGTAATGATGAAAAATAGTGTGTGTCACTCGGGGCCAAATTTTTTGTTCTCGGGTGGCGTATATTGAATTCCTCGCTACGCTCAGAATTCTACTTTAGAATCCTTCACTTCGCTCTGAATTCAAAATAGCGCCCTCGGGGAACAAAAATTTTCTTTGGCCCCATATAACACAAATAACTAATCACACACCGGACAGTATAGATTGTCAACACGAAAAGTCGAAACGACGTTTTTCCAGTCACGCTAATTGTGTACATATCCTTACAAAAATGAGTAACGTGGACTCCTTGCCCATCACCCTTTCGTTTTAGTTCCTTAGTATGCTTTCAAACTTTTGCGCGGCATGTATGTTATTATGGCCCTTGACCGATTTTCTTTTGGTGACCTATAAATTTCATGGCTCCGTATGCTTCTTTCTCGACTGGTATGGTAAAAATTGTTTGGTGAAAATTCAGGTGGGTTAAGAAATTGCAAAAAATAATACGCTGACTTAAATTAGTGGGAGCCTCGACTTGATTTTTATGGCAACCTTTGAGAGTTACGGAGCATGAGTGTACTTAGATATTACGAGTTGACTATCGATCAACTAACGCCTATTAAAAACACAGAGCTGAAGAGTGTCTAGAAAAGTTTAAACAGTATTATTTTGGTGATAACTTCATAATTGTTCTGTATTATATTCTATAAAAGTTACCTTTATAAAAATACCCTGTATTTTTTAATGGTATTTTTAAGAAAACATCCATCTTGAAACACACTAAAAATATTCCCGCAGCACCATTTTAGTGACCAGTTTAAGGGTATTAGCGATCCATTAGGGGAGAAATTATATCGATTCCTGCGCTCACATTCCGATGAAATTGGTAATGAGATAACATCTCCGATCATTAGGTGCGTGTGAAGCGTTGATTTTGACATTGGTTTTAGGTAGTCCGGCATTTTGCTGAAATTTTATACGCCGAACTTTAAATCAAGGTTTAAAATAAGTACATAGGTACCCTAAACGGAATACTTGACGTGGTTTTTAAACTCATAGTTAATTATGATACCGCGACTTCACCTGCGTAGATTAGACTCTTAAAATGCTCGTGGAAACTAAGTACGATAATTTATTAATTGGTTCTTCCTACTGATGCATCACGCAACCTAGGTTATCAATATAATAATAATATATATCAAGCATTCAAGCAATTTAGCATGTTTGACTGTGGCTGACGAGGTCCCGGGTTCGAGTCCCGGGTCAGGCCATAATAAGTGTTGGGTTTTTCTGACTAGAAATTCTCAGCACTAGCCCGGAGTTAGGAAGTTGGCGGTGTTTCACCCCCGTGCCTCGGAGAGCACGTTAAGCCGTCGGTCCCGGTTATTATCACTAACATGATAATAGCCGTTAAAGCCCGCCAACCCGCATTGGAGCAGCGTGGTGGGTCTAAGCTCTAATTCCCTCTCTCCTTTGAGAGTGGAGGCCTGTGCCCAGCAGTGGGACGTTAATGGGCTGTAGTGGTGGTGGTGGTGGATTCAAGCAATCTGCAATCAAACAATATTTATTTATTAAATTTAAGTACACGTGATGGTGATAATCAATTCGTTTCGATGGACCAGGCTGCGGCTCAGCATCTGATCGGAGAGAGAGTTGATCCTGCTTTGCTCACTGTAATTGGTGAACGTTTTTTTATCTCTTTATACGGTGGTAATAAAGATGATAATTCTCTTGACAGCCTAAGATATAAACAATTCGCCAAGGCAGTGACAATCATTCAATCATTTTTTCGTAAAATGATAAAAAAAAAAGTTACATCGAAAAATATAAATTTTTTTCTCGAATTTCTGAAGATTTTCGCTTATAACTTTTTTATTTATAGTTCTACGATAAAAAGTTACTGGACCAAAGTTGTAGAGAATTTAATTTGCAACAAAAAATATTAACAAATTTTTTTTCTCAAATAAATAGTTTAAGAGATATACCGTAAAAACCATTTCAACCCCTATTTTCAAGATGGCGGCCGTGGGACAAGGGTTGCGACCCCACAAACTTGGTTTTAGCTTTACACTGACCCCCCCTACATATCAAAAAAATAAAATTGCGTCCTCTAAAAAACGCAACCCCAAATGTAACTTTTCAATGGACTAATGATACTAGATGTATTGTATAGATTAGGTACAACGTATTTTGATGAGAGAACAACATATCAAGGGCTATATAGAGCAATTTTACACCCTGTAGTTGTATAAATAAAACGTTTAAGCTAGCGATGAAATCTAGCCCCATTTATTAATTTTATCACTTGACACCTCGTTCCCCCGCCACTTATCGGCCACTAAACCTATACGATTTACTCTCAAGATCACATAAATGTCAGACTTCGGAACTTCTGCTTTATGTAAAGTGCATTGATAATAATCTCAGCGATTCTCAGTCGGGGAAGGGAGAAGGATGTACGGTTTTCCACTAGTTTGAGAGGGATGGGTGGTTTGAATAGAAACATCAAAATTTTACAGCATTTTTATTGCGCGCGCGCCGCTTGGTGTTTACGTGCTGGCGTCCGGTAGGTACACTTTTTGGGTGTTTAGTGGAATTTTACTTTCTGTATTGAGGTAGGTAGGATTTAAAGCGGTTTTTTTAATGTATGGTTTCTCTTGAAATAGGTCATAGCTGTTAAATTATCATAGCTTTTTTTTTTGATGACGAAAAAAAAAATTATGAGTAGGTACCTACTGAATGCTAAAAAGTAAACTCACTTCTTTTCGATTATTGGCGACTGCCCTGATGGTGCCGTGGTGGGCGCCGTGATCTTAATCGTTGTAGATTCTAGGTACGATTTCTAACAAACGCCATTTGGGAATTTATAATATAGACTATAATTATATCTATCTAGACAAACGTGGTAGCCCGACTCGATGCGATGCGACAGTATCAAACAGTAGCTGCCCTTCACGCTGCATTGTCGCGTAGATATAGGTACGTCTGTAATTTTCTATGGTGTCGTATCTCGTCACGTCGCCTGGCGTCGCTTCTGTCGTTCATCTAGGACAACGGGTAAGACTCTGTAAACACAAACACACGTGTGTAAACACTCTGCCCCCCAAATTGTGTGAGGAAAAATTCGGCCTGTTTATGGAGTTCATAGATGCCTGCACGTCAAAAAGCATAAAAGAACTCCTTAAACAGTTCGAGTAATACGTTTTAAGCTGTCAAATGATGACGATTAGCATATAGAGCCTTAGACAATGGGGAATATGCATGTGATTTAGAAATGGACAAAAAAAATTATGTGTATTCTTTCTTGCTAAATAAACATATTCAGATGATTATTTTTACAAATTATCATTTTTCTATTAATAAATTTAATTATTTAAAAGTAGTCTTTTTCAAATTCCGCCAAAACGCAACGCTATTGGCGGAACGAAACATGACGTCACCATCCACTCTAGTATGTGTCGACTGTTGACAGGTCGCTTGTTTTGTATGATTATTGAAGGTTATTCGCATTGCTTTGCCGCTATTTATGATAAATTATTAGTGTTGTTGGGAATTATTAACTGAAAGCAGTGATTCCTTGTGAAATAACCCTGTGCGTTCCGCAGTCGGGTAAAAAGACTCGCCACAATGACTGAAAGCGGTTTTGTCAAGGCAACTGAGAAATTCTTTTCCAATAGAACTTATCAACAGTGCAAACAAAAAACCTAGTTATAACGTTTTGTGATCAAAATCAACACTCGTAGTCAGCAATGAAAATCATAATATTTATAAATCTGTAACATTAATAAATAAGTAAAAATATAGGGAATCAGAACAGTTTTATGAACATTTAATTAAATTTTTAGGTTAGTTTATTGTATATAATGCTCGCGAGTCCTAATGAAAAAGATTTTTGATAGGTAGGTATATACATATTTAATACTCACGTCGAAATGATCTTCACAACAACATAAACTACTCAAGCACGATACATTTTCTCTCCTCTACACCACTTTTTCTTTATATTTGCATCTTTGGGCATATGAAAATAAATCTAGTCAGGTGCAGTTTTAATATTATTTTTGCACATAGGGACAATACAATATTTATAATAAGCTTTTGGGTGCTCTTCCATCACAATATAATAATCTTTTACGCTTTACTTCATTCACTTTTATTAAATCTGTGAATCAAACACTTCGTTGTTAATTTATTCCTATGAATAAACGACGTCGAACGACGACAATGAATGCACCGTGACGTCACAGAACAAGCGCGCCAAAATGGGGGCGTTTAAATCGTCCGAAAATGATAGTAGTTTTAATTAATTTTTCTTAGCTTATTTAATAAAATTGTGCAAGTGTTATATTTTTTTCCTGTTATATAATTAATTAAAGAATGGTTTAAAATAATAAAAAAAATACATGCATATTCCCTATTGGGCCTCTGGTCTGGTGGGAGGCTTTTGCCGTGCTGCTGACCCCCCTGCCAACAAGACGTGCCGCCGAGCGACTTAGTGAGTAACCGGGTACATGGGTTTCAAAAAATATCAAATGTTATGAGTACATTCCAGACTCAGAAGGTTAAGTGCACCACTTTCATTTTAGACTACACTATCAATTAACTACTTGTATTTTTGATTATCATAATCAAAGACTTGTATTTTGTGTCACAAGAAAAATATGCTTAGTAGATACTTTTTACCTTTCTATCTATGAAACTGTAGGTACGGCCAACGGGCATAGTACGTAGGTGACTGTAGTATGGCAGTAGCCATATCGGTTTAAATTCAAAGAAAACCTAAAAAAGGTCTGGAAAATTATTATGAATAAAATAGTCCGAAAATTCCCATGAGATTGGCAAGCACTGCTGGTGTAGTGGTATCATGCAAGATTCCCATTCTTGCGACCCGGGTTCGATTCCCGGGCAGTGCACACGTTTTGGTATTTTACAATGTAGTTATGCTTTATACTTTTCGATATTGATTTTTTAAATAAAATTCTAAAAAAAATAATATAGTTAAAAGATTTTAAATGGGTGTGATGTAGTTGACAATCAGTCCATCCAATAGATGTCGCTACCTGATACTTCACGTTATTTGTAGTTGTCTTTTAGTCGAACGTTTGTTCAATGTAAAAGAATACAAAAAAATATCTATTGTATATTTTTTACAATAAGTTATAATTATGCCTCCCACATTACAAAATACCGCACATATTTCAAGTGTCAATCCCTGGAGGTCGACATGGGAATCGAAGTCGAACCCGCTACAAGCGCCAAAAATCCCACCGAACATTCCAACTATGGGAAACCAACAAATTAGCCAAAAGATTTCACATACATCGACAGGATTCACTGTGACACGGTTCCATTTTCAATAGCATCAGGAATTCACAAAGAACCTTGTCAAATTCAGCCAATGAGATGTGACTCAGAGATGAATTATGTAAATTATTATTTATTTATGTGAATTTATTGTGACAGGAGCCGTGATGGAATGGAAATGAGACAGGCCGCTGCTAATTATTGTTTAATTTGTATTTTAAATGCAGATACTACTCATTGTGTTTAGTGACTATTACGTATGCGCAAACCATTAGATTATAATATAGATCCAATTATACCTACTTACCTACGATGTTTTCAAAATGTAAACCTGACTTTTACTGTATTGAATTAGTATCAAGGTAAATACACCATACAATATATTATTATGTATTGTATTTATTAGATAAAAAGTAAAAATTTGTATATTTTTGCACACTGCTACTGGCAGTCAACTACTGTGAACGGCAACGGGTATTTTGCACGGGTAGTCGAGGACCTGGCTACTTTTCATCCCGGAAAATGGAGGGGTGCCTGTGGGAAAACAAACTTATACCACGCGAACGAAGTCGCGAGCATACGCTAGTATATATATAAAAGCGAAATACCACTCACTGACTAATCACGAAATCAGGAACTATAAGACATAAAAACTTGGAATTTAGAAGGTTCTCCCTTCTAAGCCGTAGACATCAGCTAAGAAACAGTTTTGAGAAAATTCACCTCTAAAGGGATGAAGTGGGGGTTGGAAGTTTGTATGAAAGTCAAGTAAGTTTTTTGAAGTTAAAGACATGAAAATCGGTTATTAGTTTTATATAATAAAAATCTGCATGTACAGTGCTTACGCTTTATAAAGCCTCTTTAGGTAGGCCTTTTGCAGTGGGAAAATTTCTTAATCTCATAGGAAATCAGAAATTGTACGCGGACGAAATCCTTACATGCCAATTCCAAGAGATTCTCTTTCTATTCCGCTTTTCCAACAAAGTAAAACTATTACACCATTAAAGGAAAACAATGTTAGAAACTATAACCTCAGCGATATATAGTTCAATATAATTTTATTAAACATACATTTATCTTAAGCTAAGTGCACACTATACGAAAATAAATTTTATAATTTTGATTTCACGATGTTCTTTCAAACTTGTTCAGATTTTTTGTAATAAAACTAAGGAATAATTGATATAAAAGCATCTCGAAAGAAAAAAAATTTAACACTCAACAAAAGTGGTAATACTTTCACACAAAACTTGAACCTGTACAAAACTTGTAACATAAGTTGTTGAGTTTCTTGCCAGCTCTTCTAAGTAGAACTGGCAACTCTTCTACCGGCTGCTTACCGAGCCAGTGAATCAGCCATGACATATCATCAGTACGTGAATTACATGACTGCAGTCCCACAAACTCACCCGACCCGGTGACAGCGTCGCTGAGTGTTGCTAATAAATATTAAAAACAAGTGGGCCCGGTAGACTTTGTCCTGCCTTAAACGTCGAAACAGATTGCAGCGCCCCGTACAGGGTCCAATCATACTAATATTATAAATGCGAAAGTGTTTTTGTTTGTTGGTTTGTCCTTCAATCACGCCGCAACGGAGCAATGGATTGACGTGATTTTTGGCATGGGTATAGGTGAGGACCTGGAGAGTGACATAGGCTAGGCTTTTTATCCCGGAAAATGAAGGAGTTCCCGCGGGAATAACAAAAAACTTAAACCACGCGGACGAAGACGCGGACATCAGCTAGTTGTGGATATGTCACCGTAAGATTGTAAAAACCGTTAGATTATAATCTAACTCGCGAAATTGTAAACTGTCGAATGATTACAATATAACGGATTATTTTTCGGTAGATTGTAATCTGTTAGGTTTATTAACCCGATAGAACCTAAGTGCCTGTTGATTTATTACGTCGAACCCTAAGCTACAAGAAAAAGACAAGAAAACGTAAATACAATGAATATTTCAAAAATTGACACTTAAAACATTGACCGGTTCGCAATCTTTCGACTGTTTACAATATATAAAAAAAAAGCGTTACATTACAATCTTACGGTTTTTACAATCTTACGGTGACAGATATAAACTATCCCGGGGTCCAAACAAACACAACAAAAAATGAATTAGCGAAATTGGTCGAGCCGTTCACGCGTGATGCCGTTACCAAGGGAAATAGGGATTCATTTATATATATATAGATAAAATAAAAGCTAAACAGTCATAAAAATTAGTTCCAATATTGGCCACCAGTTACCTACTTCCACTACTTACACTTACGATAGTGTAGACCCCACACTATCGTGTCCACGTACAAGGCGACGATGGCGAGAAAAACCGCGAGCGGCGACACGTGCAGCATGATGGATTACGTGCGTTTCCATAAAAACCCCTATAATTTATCTCTCTAACCTTGTTTGTATATGTCACCTTTAAATTGCAAAAACCGTTAGATCACAATCTAACGCTTTTTTCTCGATACATTGTAAACCGTCGACAGATTGTGAACCCGTTAAATGTTCTGAGTGTCAATTTTTGAAATATTCATTGTATTTACGTTTTCTTGTCTCTTTCGTCTAGGTTAGGTAAGGGATCGACATAAATAATTAGGTAGTGCCCGGCCATTACTTACGTAAGTACCTTACGTAAGTAACTTACGTAACTGTGTTACGTAAGTACCTAACGTAAGTAACTTACGTAAATATGTTACGTAAGTACCTTACGTAAGTACCTCACGTAAGTACCTTACGTAAGTACCTTGCGTAAGTACCTTACGTTACTAACTTACTTATGTAGCTTACCCCTATAATTTATCTCTTTAACCTTGTTTGTATATGTCACCGAAAAATTTCAAAAACCGTCAGATCGCAATCTAACGCTTTTTTTCTCGATAGATTGTAAACCGTCGACAGATTGTGAACCGTTCAATGTTCTGAGTGTAAATTTTTGAAATATTCATTGTATTTACGTTTTCTTGTCTCTTTCGTCTAGGTTAGGTAAGGGATCGACATAAATAATCAGGTAGTGCCCGGCCATATACCTAACAGATTACAATCTACCGAAAAATAATGCGTTAAATTGTAATCTTTCGACAGTTTACAATTTCGCTAGATAGATTACAATCTAATGGTTTTTACAATCTTACGGTGACATATACAGCTTGAATAATGTAGCACTTGCGTCATATACTACATTACTACATCTAATGACAAAGTTTTTGTGCAACTTTTGCTTGTTTGGTTTCACATTTTTTTTTTACTTCCACTACAAGTTAGCCCTTCTCGATCTCACCTGATGGTAAGTGACGATGCAGTTTAAGATAGTAGCGGGCTAAACTGCTAGGGGTATGACCATTGAAATAGAAAGGTACTAAAATTCTACATCAATGGGTATGACAATAATATTAAACCCACGGCATCGTACCGAAACGCTTAATCGCTTGGGGGTACGTCTTTGCCGGTAGGGTGGTAATTAGCCAAGGCCGAAGCCTCCCACCAGACCAGACCAGAGAAAATTCAGAAATTATAGATTCTGAAATTGACCCTGCCGGGAATCGAACCCGGGACCTCCCATGTCTGTGTTACGAATTTCAGTTTTGAAACAGCTAAGGCAATGATTGCCCTGATTGACCTGATTGACCTGGGAACCCACCGCATCATTATCCTAAGAAAACTCATACCATTAAGTGTGACCCTCAGCAATGAGGAATACGACAACAGTTAAGAGGAGTGAAGCCTATATGTACCTACATGATCAAGTGACCTCAGGAGGTCAATTGGAGCCATTCATACTAATTATTTATTATTATTCCTACATGCTGGATATCTGTCCGTCCTTCTGCCTGTTTGCTAGATACATTTTTACGGCCCTTTTGTTCAACCGATTTTGACAAAATTTGGTGCAGAGATAGGTTGGATCCCGGGGATAGACATAGGCTATTTTTTATCCTTAAAATCAAAGAGTTTGCGTAGGATTTTCAAAATCGCGGACTTTTTCTGTACTGTACGATCCGTAGAGTGTTTCGCCCTGAATATAGGTATACCTATTTTATACAATAATTATTTCAGCACATGACATTTTGGTATTAGCATTAATTCCGGTGTGCAAACTTAAGCGGCAAATCAATTCTTTTTGATTTGTTTCAAAGGATTGTGGAAATAATTAGTGCCTTTTCAAAAATGCTCATTTGTAACGGGTGATAAATATTTACGAGTTATTGTTCTTCGACGCTGGGAAAGAGTTGTATGGATGGGTCGGAGAAAACTGACCACGCATTTAGCATTTATCATAATCCCAAATGTTGGCGCAAATATTTCATATTAAACAAAATGCTGCGATAACGAAATTAGAAAAGTTGAGTTCCAACATATTTAAAGGTCGTATATACCTTCAACCAGCTTTAAATATATTTTAAGTTGTAAATCGATAGGGAAATAGTTTATCCGTGTTTATGATAACGTATATCGATACCTACTTGTTCCTGTTTGCCTAGTGGCAGGCTTCAGCCGTGGCTAATGGCGTAGCAACGAAATACTGCCAATGCCAAGCGATTTAGCGTTCCGATACGATGCCGAGTATAAACCAATTAGGGGTAAGGGGTTTACATAACTGGCCGTACCCTAACAGGTGAGCCCGATACCATGTTAGACTGCATCATCATTTATTATCAGGTATTAGCAGTCAACGGCTAACTTGTAGTGGACTAAAAAAACTATGCTTAATCCTATCTGAAGAGATGAAAAATAGTGCAGGTGCGCGTCTTTTGAAAGATAAGAAAAGTCTTTTGAAATAAAAGAAAAGAAAAATTTACTTGAGTTGTCGTATCCATAATATGCTCGCATTTATTCGGCACATATTAAAACTTTATTACTGTAAACGCTTGTGACCATTCACGAGCGTTTACAGTAATTTCATAATAATAACGTAATATTTTATTAGTTCGCAGCGGAATGAGTTACTTAATTAGTTGTGTTTAAACAATGCTGTTGAGCCGAGCTGATTGCGAGACTTATTGAAAAAGGCCGCGTAAACGCTTCGGAATAACTTGGTACACTTTAACATTGAAACCTATATTACTTATTATAATATAGAAGCCCAAGCACAATCAGAGCGACAAAGCTTCCTCGCGGCTTTCGCAGCTTTTCTAGACTAAAGTTTTATCAATAAATACAAAATAAGTATTATGTTCTGTATTAAATAGTTATATACTCAATCGGCCGGTTTCTGAATTGAGAATTTCATGTTGAGTCTGTCTCAAAGACTACTTAAGGACTAATTAAGCAAATTTTTGTTTCTGAATTGATAACGGGCCGGTTTCTGAATCATGCATTCAAGCAAAAACAGCAAGTTCCAACTCTCAAACCTTACAAATATCAATTCAGAAACAAAAATTTGCTTAATTAGTCCTTAAGTAGTCTTTGAGACAGACTCAACATGAAATTTTCAATTCAGAAACTGGCCGAATATTTTTAATATTGGCAGTGAGAGCTCGGCCTTCTATTCGAATCCTTTCCTTCATGCACCTCTTTCATTTTGGATTTAAGTTGATATATGCGGCAATTACTTACTCAATCATAGGATGTCTTACCCAAGTAGTCTTATATCAAGTGAAGGGTGAAGGAAAACATCATGACGTGTGAGACACCCTGCATGCCGGAGAGTTCTCCATAATGTTTTCAATTATAGATATTGTGAGCCGTCCGACCATCCAATTGCCCAGCGTGGTGGTGGATTATAACCGAATGGATAAACCAGAGGAGACCTCCGCTCAGTACTGTGACGACGATAATTTAACAAAAATGACGATGATGATTTAATATCTGTCTATATTATATATATGTCACCGTAAGATTGTAAAAACCGTTAGATTATAATCTAACTCGCGAAATTGTAAACTGTCGAATGATTACAATATAACGGATTATTTTTCGGTAGATTGTAATCTGTTAGGTTTATTAACCCAATAGAACCTAAGTGCCCGGCCATGTCGAACCCTAACCTAACCTACAAGAAAGAGACAAGAAAACGTAAATACAATGAATATTTCAAAAATTGACACTTAAAACATTGAACGGTTCACAATCTATCGAAAACAAGCGTTAGATTACAATCTTACGGTTTTTACAATGTTACGGTGACATATATAAAATTGAATCCCTATTTCCCTTGGTCACGGCATCACGCGTGCACAATTTCGCTAACTCTTTTTTTGTTGTGATTGTTTGGACCCCGGGATGGTTTATATTCACAATTGGACCCGGTAGGGGGCGCTGCAATAGGGTTCGAGGTTCAGGACAGGACAAAGTCTGCGGGGCCCACTAGTTAATTATAATATTGAGTTAGCACAGATAATAATAGAGCAAGCCTAAGGTCTCGTTTGGTCTGGTCTGGTCTGGCTTAGGCTGTGCCAATGCAAAAATAATTACATATTTATTTGGATCTATACAGCGAAAAAACGTTGATATTAAAGAATGTTCATAGTAGGTATTATTTCCTTTAGTTACGTTTCTTCACAATACAAATGCGCAAATATACCTACTAAAATTGAAGACTTATTTAATAGATAAGAATAGAATTACGAATCAATTTCTTATAGTAGATATCGATTAAATTGGTCGTAGAAAAAAAGAGACAAAACACAATACCCGAGATGAGATCAATAATAAAAATAGTTGTAATCGCTCGAAATACTTGATTATTATCTAAACTGTCTCTCCATTAGACTATCCACAGTCAATATCCTTTCTACATGCGTCATTATAAGTCACAATTCATTAAGTTTTTCGTCAGGCTCACGATTTCAATAGGGATGTCTAGTGTCCGCATCGAAGACATATCGACGTTTACATCTCAGATCATTATCGAACCATTCCTGCATAGTCACTTGACCGGGGTGGCATCGTGTCTCATAGTATTACAGCTAGACTAATGTATGGAATTTAATTCCAATATAAAAAGACAGGTTGTAATATTAAGCGTAATGGCGTTTAAGACGTTTCAGATTACAGATTATGACATTGGCCGTAAGTTGAAAGCTAATCAAAATGTTTTAATCGATGACGCGATAACATCAGTGATGTTCATATTACAGTAACTTGTTTATCGATAGAGTATCATCGTTTTATTGAGACATTAAGTGTTTATGGTAATTAAAGGTATACCTACTTACTTTATGGCGTCTTCCTAAATTTTATACGAATATGTATTTTTAACTATACTATACTGTGTATGTAAATATGGATACAAATATGTAGTTAAATTAAATGTAAACAAACTTTAATCACCGCTGAAAATACAATCTATTAGCCATATTATACTAATCTTATATCTTTAGGACGCGACGCCTTCTGTTTTACTCAGTGGGTGATTTTGAAGCCTGTTTGATTTGAGTGCTAGTGTTTTGAAAATAGATTTAAAGAGACAAGTATCTTCATTAAATTGTTTATTGATTAACTAGGTACAAGTAACATCACTATATCGAGACCTCCAAGAGTAATTTTCGATATTATTATAGACCATTAAAATCAGATAGATATTCACATCAGCAGAGGTGAATGAATTCTTCGCATTATTTTAATTGATTTGTTGAATAGTTCTTGTTAGGTGTGCCTCTATTAATTGGTATACGGATTATTTTAGATTGTAGATTCCCGATATCAGAAATTTTACAATAGTACAGTAAAATATATATAAGATTTATTGGGCTCCTAATAACTTTATATTTCGATACTAGTCACCACCTGCAGCTTCGCTTCCGAGGAAAATCCGCCCTTATTCCTTGTCTACATTACAAAGGGTACCTCTGTGCACAGCTTTATAGGCTTTCAAAATTTGATGTACTTAGACATTACAATACTATTGGGAAGCAATAGAGAACTTCATAATCTAAATATTAAATTAATGGATAAACTGAACAGACTGGCGCCTGGTTTGCTTGAGATTTTTCATGTAAGTTTTCCTAACAACGCAAACGTCCACTTAGGAAGGATATATCCATTTATTGTCATTGAAGCCAGGGTGGGTAAGCCAGTGGTATACACAAAGGTTGAGTCCAGGGTAGATATTAGCTAGACAGGTATCTGTGTAATAGGCTCCTGAATGAGCATTATGTTATTTCTAAACGGCTGAGCAGTGCTTTTAAGTCCCTATGACCTGCACGTCACTGAAGTAGTTAGTAATTTATTTAAATAGGATGTAAGGAATACAATCATCATCACCATACTATCGACTGTGTTGTGGTTAGGCGTAAAGTTGATTTTGTCCATACAATTCTTAGGAAAAAATTTGATGGCGGGATGATAGATTCTTCTCAAGTAACAGCTCCAACACAAAGCTCCAACTTGAATAGCACAACACCACAATCCCGCGGTAATCGATAGATGTCCATTGCTGGACAAAGGTCTCTTGTAAGGAATTCCACACGCCTCCATCCGCGCTTGGATCCTGCGGCTCTCCACGAATCGCTTGATGTCGTCCGTCCACCTTTGATCATTCTGACAAAGCTTCACTTTCCAGTGCGAAGCTACCCCTATCCTACCCCTTTGTACTCCATTGTCTATCGGTTTTTCAAACAATGTACCCCGCTCATTGCCACCTCAGCTTCACAACAAGATCTATGTTTTACTTTGGTTCTTCTATGTATCTCCTCTTTTCTAATTTGATCGCGTAAAGAAATGTTATCTTCTGCAATAAAACACCTGAGCATAATTTGGAGCATAATATACATAAAATTCCTCCAGTAGCTTTTCATTAGTCAACATTGAGACGACAAACAGACACTTTATAAATACCTAGTCATTTATATTTTAAAGTCAGCAAACCGAAACACCCAAGAACAGCGCCCGACTATATCGATCATACGATTAGTTGATTTTACGCTCGAGAGGCAAAAAACGTAAAGCGGAAAGTTCGACATCGGATTCGTTTTAACTCGAGAGCTCAGTCGACGTGTTTTGTTTGCGCCTGAGTGTTAGCCCTTTGCATTCTAGAGGCCAAGTGGGCTATTTAGTTTGCCGTGACAAGTGCCGGTATTATGTGAGGGCTCGCGTCTATTTTTGGAATAGAAATGTTGACCATTTTATCGATATCCTTTGCGCATCTCTAGTCTTAAGGATAGATTACGTGTTCAAAATCATCCTACCAAAACATGGAAGTTAGAACAGATTTAAATCGAAATAAAAATGTTAATGTTAGGTATTAGGTTATGTGTTGAAGAGCCCTAGAAAGGCAGGGAAGTAGATCCTTAATATATAATTATGAAATTATAGCTACTTAACTACTTAAGTACTTACCTAATATATAAGTTGTAGCGGAATAGACTGATAGCGAAAATAAACAACATAATTTTCGGTTAGAAGACTGATTTGGAAAATCACATTTCCAGCTCTTTCTTTTTGTTTTGTATGTTCCAGCATTTATTTTTTACAAAATTCTCTTATCGATTTTCACGGTAAAACACTAAAAACATTGTTTTGATATAAATTAGTGTGGTTTCCATTCCCTGTGTAAGTTTTGTTTAATTCCAAAATCTTTGGTTGCTGTTTTATTCACTCTATAAAATCGAAAATATTATGGTCTCTACTCCCTTTTACTGCTGTATCTCGCATCGTCGCGCTGACCGCTCTAAATAAACGCCCTATATACCCCTTTAACTAACTCGTATGATCCCAATATTTGATGATATTAGCTGTGTATACAATAAGATTAATGAACTAATTTTAGGCTATCAATAATTTTAAAGAATTACAATGAGTTAGTAAATTGTATTAGCTTTTATTATCTTAGCCACACAAAGTAAGTAAACTTACACAAATCTTATACAAATTTTTATAATCTTTATGAAGTTTTGCGGAAACAGCTGCGCCGCTTCATGGCATACTCAAACAAATACTTAGTTGAAACTCAAAAGAACTTTTCAGAAGTGTTTCATTTAATAATATCCTCTGTCGAATACTTTTTAAACAATTTGCCGAATTCTTTGATGTTCGTTAAAGAGCTGAATATTCTTTTGAAAGTTCTATTGTAAACAGAAGGAATTTCGTAACTGGTTCTTGAAGCTTTGCTATTGTGGTTATAGGGTGCGGTCTCACTAGGGGTTTTGTGGCTGTCTTTTCAGTTTCCCGCGAATCAAAGGTCGTATTAGTTCGCGAGGTGTAAGGGCGAAAATACACTACGGACTCAATTTTTTGCTATAGGACTAAACGTGATACCCATACAACGTGTAGACACCGCTACAGAGTTTGTATGTTAACAGCTACGACGGTACTTCTGATTGGCCGGAACTCCTCTTAAAATTGTCTGAACTGCATAGCTGTAGAAATCATATTTAATATTATAAATGCGAAAGTCACTTTGTTTGTTGGTTTGTTGGTTTGTTGGTTTGTTGGTTTGTTGGTTTGTCCTCAATCACGCCGCAACGGAGCAACTTATTGACGTGATTTTTGGCATGGGTATAGTTGAAGACCTGGAGAGTGACATAGGCTACTTTTTATCCCGGAAAATTAAGGAGTTCCCGCGGGAATAACAAAAAACTTAAACCACGCGGACGAAGTCGCGGGCATCAGCTAGTAATTTCATAAAGTCAACCAGAATTCATGGTATTTGTTCGTTTTTTTTACTGCAAAACAGTTATGTGGTCGTGAATGACATACGTCCGGTGAGACTGCACCCTTTATTTTACCTACTGGTCTCGAATCATCTCACCGCTACTTTATAGGTAGGTACTCCAGTATGAATGAAACGTGGTGACTATTTAAAGAATCTTTAAAAACATGTTGCGTGACTTTATAAATAGACTTTGCAGGTTACTTGTTCTGGTGCAAACTGCCCACCAACGCTACTCGCGGTTCTGCCAGTTAGGAAATATAAAAAATTATTGTATTTTAATTAGTTTATTTGATGTTTCCTATTTGTGTTGTTGTAGAACTATCTACTAACTCAGGCTGAATGCTAGTAAATGCGAGACAAGTTCGTCAGTTTATAATTGTCCAGAAGTGTGTACTCTCCTCCAACGCGACTCTGGCGAAATGTTTGTGCCACGTGCACGAGTAAAGGCCATTTAAGAAGTCATGTGAAGGAAATATTTTACCACTCACTCACTAATCACCCACAAATAAAACAAAATACAAAAATAAAATAAAAGAGACTGTAATCCATACTAGTGGTATTATAAATGCGATAGTCTGTCTGTCTTTTTATCTGCTCCGCTACGCTTTCACGGCCCATGGACAAATTTTTGCGAAATTTGGTAAAGTCGCATCCCCGGGAAGGACAAAGCTTATTTTTTATCAAGGAAAAACACACCTAGCTAAAAATCCATATAGCTCAATTTTAAATGGAGTCGCACACCCTAGCGCGACAGGAGAACACGTCATTCACCTCCGACGTGGACATTTCGCGCAGTATGTTTTATCGTATCCGGTCCCTTATGTGGGTTTTCGTTCTAACTATTAAGCAATCTCGGCTACAATATTTAATTATCTATGTTTGATACAAATTAACAGTATAGCGTTAGAAAATCATGCCGGGCAATAAATACATAGCAATGTTTATAATTAAGAAAGGTTTTGACATTAATGGGCCCATAAAAGCATTTATCAGTTAAACTGGATCGACTAATCTTAACCTATAGTTAACCAATATTTAGATTCGGGTTATTTAGTGGACTGTAAGAATTATGTTACTAACGGCCGGTTTCTGAATTGAGAATTTCATGTTGAGTCTGTCTCAAAGACTACAGGACTAAGTAAGCAAATTTTCATTTCTGAATTGATATTGTGTAAGATTTGAGAGTTGGAACTTGCTGCTATTGCTTGAATGCTTAATTTAGAAACCGGCCCAATATCAATTCAGAAACAAAAATTTGCTTAATTAGTCCTTAAGTAGACTTTGAGACAGACTCAACATGAAATTCGCAATTCAGAAACCGGCCGTTAACCTTAATTTGAAGACCTCCTTGGTGCAGTGGTGAAGGCCGTGGTCCTATAGACCTATTAGGTAAGTACGTGATATTCAATTTAGTTCAATTTAGTAGTTTGTGATATTTTTTTATAATGAGGCTTCGATGCCGGCTATACCCCACACCGCAGTGTCTTTCTGTCAGATGATTTAGCGTTCCGCTACGATCTCACATAGAAGCTGATGGATTTAATGTAACTGCCGTTTCCCTACCTAGCATGGTAGGGAAACGGCACGTTGCTATCTTAGATTACAGCGTCACATACCTACTACGACACCATTCCGAACTTTTTTAGGACCACAGATGCTTTTCAATATTGTGCAAGGCTCTATAAACTGAGAGTCGTTTAAAAGTTCCGTTTATGAACGTAACTGTATATCCGTTTGAAATATCCGTTTGATGAACGTAACTGATTATGATTTTCTTACACAATCGCACTACAGAATACGCAGAACAGAATTTAACATCTGGGCATTCGTAAAGTTCGCGGACGTTGGCGGCGCGAGTCAGCGGGCATAACATGTGTCCGAAAAAATTAGACTAAAATCCAAAAAAAGTAAACTTATTTCGGTGATCGGTTCTCGTGTAGAATTCGCGATCTTGTTCCCGAGAGACCACAGACCGACGTTTGCACTTGATGTATCAATTAATATGCATTATTACCAGTCGGTTGGGTACCATGATAGCCGTGTGCATATGCAACCGACGGGAAAACTCGGGCACAGGTTCTAATCCACGCTCACGAGCACCCATGTTGGTGTTTTGGTTCTACTCTTTTTGTTTATGAAATCCTGGTATTTATTACATCACCGATATTGGTATTTTAACTCTAGTTCTTCTTCGTATTCACTGCTTACTGCTGCTTAACTGCGATTTCATCTGATGGTAAGTGATGATGCAGTCTAGTATGGTAGCGGGCTTACCTGTTAGGGGTATGACAGTTATTATTTAACCCATATGCTTAATCGGTTAATACACAGCATCGTATCAGACCGCTCACCAAGCGATTGCATGGCGGCTAGTCTGTGCCGGTAGCGTGGTAACTAGCCACGGCCGAAGCCTTCCACGAGTCAATTTTTTTAAACTACTACCAGGAAGTACTAAACTATATATAAATAACTAGCTGATACCAACGACTTCGTCCGCGTGGATTGAGGTTTTTTGATTCCCATGCGAACGCTTTACTCAATTTACCGGGATAACAAGTAACCTATGTGTTACTCCAGATTATATTCATCTCTGTGCCAAATTTCATCCAGATCCATTCAGCCGTTTTGGCGTGATTGAGTAACAAACATCCATCCATCCATCCAACCAATTTTTCGCATTTTTAATATTAGTAAACTTAGATTATTTATTACCAGCTGATCGATTGTCAAACTCACGCACCGTTCGCACTCCGCGCAGGTGTGTAGCGATTGTTTGTTTAACACAATTAGTTTCGCGCGCGGTACTCGAATCAGCTATTAATAGTTACAAAACTTCACAGCTGGTTTGCCCTGTCCATCACCCGTACAAAATTGATCTGCTTCGTCTTGCTGCACAAAAATGTACCTGAATAAAACAATCGCCCACTTAAGGACAAATAAAGCATTTAAGTTTCCGCATTCATTAGCTCTGCCAAGGCTCTGCCAGAGAGAGCGTTTTCTGACACCAACGTTACGGTGTTTTCATGTTATGGTGTCAAACAACACTCCGGAACCCTATTAATAGTAGCTTGCAAAGACTTCAAGTAATTTCTGTGGTTATACGACGTCGAATGACGGCTACTTTGTAAAGACGCTGTATGCTATGTATGTATGAAACTAAGAAACAACGTAACGTATACATACGTAAGAAATACGTGAGACGACAAAGTTACGTCGAAAAAGAATGGAATCTGGATCAGATGTAACAAATGTTTGATCATGCCGGATGCGCCGAACGCAACGCATTTTCCGTTTATAGTTCGGTATTTAAAATTCGAATAACATTATTATTAATCATTCCTCTTCATAGCATCGTATGCGTCGAAATTTCGTCAGTAGGTAAATGACAGATATAGGTATTTCGGACAACTTCGCAATGAGATCGACGAATCAAAAAGAGAGTGCGCTGTAAAATCCGCGAAACCTTAATCGTGTGCGGCTCATTCGGGAATAAATTAAATGGGCGACCACTTTTAAACAGCTGCTTACAAGTGTCTTTCAAAATTTCGTACACCAGTGTTAACGGGATTAAGAAAATTATAATATTTTTAATCATACCTACCATAATCAGACGGCCGGTTTCTGAATTAAGAATTTCATGTTGAGTCTGTCTCAAAGATTACATATGGACTAATTAAGCAAATTTTTGTTATTGTGATATTGTGTAAGGTTTGAGAGTTGGAACTTGCTGTTTTTGCTTGAATGCTTACTTCAGAAACCGGTCCAATATCAATTCAGAAACAAAAATTTGCATAGTTACTCCTTAATTAGTAGTCTTTGAGACAGACTCAACATGAAATTCTCAATTCAGAAACCGGCCGTTAGCTTTTTAATTTTGCTTTTATTATGTAGATCTCTGGAGGATTATAATATATTAACTACTCGTATAAACACTCCAGAATCAGTATCGACGGACTAAATGTGAAGCTTAGATGTTGCCTAATGCTTGAGACAAAGTCGATACTAAATTTTCATTCGAAATGCGAACTTCACTAAGCTTGCAAGTCTATATTATGCTTAATTGTTTAGTTCTTAGTTAGTTAGTAGTTTAGTTTAGTTCTTTTGTCTGCATTTTCAAAATTGATCAGCGAGTATACGTGAATCGTCTTTGAAGTGATGATTTTTGGAAAATACATTTGATTTGGATGCTTGAATGCTTTTAAATAGAAAGGTTTTTTCAGTAATTCAATGTAACAATTTTATCGTAATAATATATCTACCAATTATGACATGTATCATTTCCAGTAAATTAGTTATGATGGAGTGCTGGTAATTAACTATCACTGATCCATTAGATCATAAACGAATAATCAATGAAAAATAAATATAATTGATAACCAATCTCATAAATAAAAATCACATAAGTAGCACAAAACATTAATTAATGTCATATAGAGAAAACAACGCTGACACGATTTTAATGATACCCAAAACTAGATCGAGAACTAAACGGGTTCCATCTCATTAATCGCTTATCGTATTAATTCGCCCACGCGTGTGGTCAACGTATCCCCCACCTTAGTTTCTAATCACGAAGCCTAATCCGCTAAATATTAGCCAAAATAGCGCGAAAATCGTTTTGCGCTGCGCGTGCGCCAGGGTGGGCCTTAGTGAACGTCAGTCGACGTCGCGATCTCTTGCCGACAGGGATCTTACACGCAACGCCGCGATATTCGGAGCTGTATCGAAAAACGAACGAAAATCGCTCCGGACACCAAAAAAAATTTCAAAAAAAAAAAGGGCGCCTGTGGTCATAGGGTTGTAACGCATGGTGTCATGGTTAGGGCGCCGGAGTAGTGATGTGCGCAGAGCGATGCGGCCTGTGCTCATAGCCGCCTGCTTACTGCTGCTTGCGCCCATTACCGATTCTTGGTGGTGAGTAATTCTAGCCGTCTTCTTTTACTGTGTCAATGAAAGCAAAAGTTGCGACTGATTGAGGTATGTTGTCTTTGAGCGAGCGCTACGCAATCGGTTGAGCTTTGAGTTACGCTCTAGAAAATAACACTTTGTTTCAAGAAATCCTTTAAAAAAATTATTTGAACCATATTTTCCAGATTTAAATTTAAAAATACACGATATTTTAAATCAAAATACAGATCATACTAACACAGATATTTCAAAAAAAATATAGTAAAAAATTAAATCATTCAAAACATTGCGTTATCTACTTAACTTGAAAAGAAAAAATAAAACCTCCTTGTTTTTGAAATAGGTTAAAAAGAGATAAAATGCTAAACATGTATAACTTGCAATAGCCGTTACTGAAGTAGGTTTATTTTAAAGATTTGATTAAATTTAAGTTATTTAAAATATAGGGCAATAGCTCTCACAAGGAAAACTTTTACTTTAAGTACGTGGAACATTAAGTTACGGCTTTAACTACTAGTACTGTAGTGATATTAGTGTTTAAGCTTTTACTTTGTGTAGTGGCATGAAACCATTTTTTTACCAATTATGTATAAATTAAAGCTTCTTTCTCGCGAGAACTCCGACTTTGTCATAATATGTTTCGGTTTCATTCATCGATATAATATATGTAGGTGCCATCACTAGATGGAAATAGAAACAATCATAGAAAAACATTGGGCGTCCGACCTATAGAGCGCGCTCCACACATGTATAAAATGTCCTTGTCTTCGCCATAGTACTGTTCCGCTTTGCAGACTATATGGCGTTAGTAAAATAAGTCCACATTCTTTGTTTGACAGGGCCCGTCTATTTAACTTGAGGTCGTTGGTTACATTAAACAATAATATCTAGTATGCTGTTATTTGCCCACAGTGTTACTGAATATTATTTTCTAATTATAAAGCATGGTTCAAAAGTAATAAATCTCAGTATAAACGAAGCCTAGAGTAGGTTTTGACAATGTATCATCAATTCTCACGCATTTGTTTGAGCGCCAAAACAAAATGTCAGGAGGTAATGAGCACAATGTCTCAACTAATAAAAAAGTACTCAATATACTTAATATAAATGACTTTCATCCCTCCTCTAAGTCTTTTCTATAAGTAGGTACCACAATTTAGAGCAATGGGCGGAAATTGAACCTCAGATAACTTAGCGTTCCGGTACGATGTCGTGTAGAAACCGAATAGGGGTATGAGTTTAATATAGCTGTCATGCCCCTAACAGGTTAGCCCGCTACCATCTTAGACTGCATCATCACTTACCAGCAGGTGAGATCGCAGTCCAGGGCTAACTTGTAGTGGATAAAAAAAACTTTATTAATCGTAAGTAAAAAGTACTTAAAATAATTTACAGATCCTTAGGGATCAGTTTTGTGAAACTGCTTCAGTTGCTTAAATTTTTTTATTTTAAAGCTGTAAATATATTTTTCACGACAACAAAACTAAAACACCTCGACAGTACATTTAGCTTCAAGTGTTTAAAAGTAAAGATGTGTTAAGTTATGAAAGTAATAAACAATTAATGCACGAAAAATTAAGTTTATTATTTCGGCATGGCACTCTTCGCAAAATTATATTATGTAATGAAAATAAAGAATGATTTCACTTTTGAGAGATTTTCTGGTACGTTGTTAAGGTTTACCAAACACACTAAATATTATAATATTCATGAACGCCTAATGAGAGCTTACTTTTATTATTATATTGTATTTTTAAAATCCCATAGGTTCCCTTTGATTTTCAGGAATTACTTCAGGCCTTATACCTACTATACATATAATATAACTGCGTCGTGGCGTGATTAAGGGAAAACCAAACACAGGTAACTGCCTCGTTGGTCTAGTCACTAGTGGTTAGCATAGTCAACTGCGGATCACGAGGTCCTGGGTTCGATTCCCGGTCGGGCATAAAAAGTTAGGTATTGGGTTTTTCAATTAAGAAATTCTCAGTGCCAGCCCGGAGTTGGAAGTTGGCGGTGTTTCACCCCCGTGCCTCAGAGAGCACGTTGAGCCGTCGGTCCCGGTTATTATCACTAACATGATAATAATCGTTAAAGCCCGCCAACCCGCATTGGAGCAGCGTGGTGGGTCTAAGCTCTAATTCCCGCTCTCCTATGAGAGTGGATTCCTGTGCCCAGCAGTGGGACGTTAATAGGCTGTAGTGATGATGATGATGATGAAACACAGGTACACCCTGTTTTACATAAATAATTAACCATTTAAAATATGTGCAGATTTTATCATGCTAATACTAATATTATAAATATGAAAGCGTGATTGTTGGTTTGTCCTTCAATCACGCCGCAACAGATTAACGGATAGACGTGACATAGGCTACTTTTTATCCCGGAAAATTAAGGAGTTCCCGTGGGAACTAAAAAAAAAAACCACGGGGACTAAGTCGCAGGCATCAGCTAGTGATAGGAAAAGTCCCGGGAAATTTCTATTGAATTGTTTATATTATGCTCGCATTTCTAAGGATAGTCTAGTCACTAGCAGGCGTGTATATCAACACACGCCTGCTAGTTCTACCGTCTGTCTACTGTCCGTTTGTCTGCACTCGGTTATTAATACGCCTCATTTGTAATACTATATCAAAACTCTATCATGGTATGACGGATTAGAAATTAAATTGGCCTGTGGTAGCTGGAACATTGTTACAGGATTAAACTACTTAGAGGTACTTGTATAGGTTTATTTTCTAATATTAGGGGGCTATCACATTGTGATTTGTGACACACGATGTAACTTTATTTGAATTTATGAAAGTTGTAAATGCCAATTGACTGCCTCGTTGGTCTAGTGGTTAGCATAGTCAACTGCGGATCATCGAGGTCCTGGGTTCGATTCCCGGTCGGGCATAAAAGTTAGGTATTGGGTTTTTCAATTAAGAAATTCTCAGTACCAGCCCGGAGTTGGAAGTTGGCGGTGTTTCACCCCCGTGCCTCGGAGAGCACGTTAAGCCGTCGGTCCCGGTTATTATCACTAACATGATAATAATCGTTAAAGCCCGCCAACCCGCATTGGAGCAGCGTGGTTGGTCTAAGCTCTAATTCCCGCTCTCCTATGAGAGTGGAGGCCTGTGCCCAGCAGTGGGACGTTAATAGGCTGTAGTGATGATGATGAAATGCCAATACCGAGAGGGAGACATCCAATGATATTAAGTGATCACAATCATCATAATACTAATATTTGCTTTATATTTATTCTACTAAAATTTTGCTCTTGACTGTGATCAATCCTGGTGGTGCGTGATGATGCAGTCATAGATATTAGTGGGCTAACCTGTTTGGGGTATGACCATTATTTGATCAATGGAAAGGGGTCACGACCCTCAGTAATCATACTCTTACTCTATTTATGTAAAAGCGAAATACCACTCATTCACTGACTCACTGACTGACTAATCACGATATCTCAGGAACTATAAAGCGCACAGGCTTGAAATTTGGAAGGTAGATTCCTTCTACGGTGTAGACGCCAGCTATGAAAGGGTTTTGAGAAAGTCCACCCCTAAAGCGTTAAAATGGGGGTTGAAAGTTTGTATTAAAGTCCTTTGTTTTTGAAGTTAGAGGCATGTAAATTGACAATTAAGTTATTAGTTATAATTAATAAAAACCTGTATAAGAAATTTTACGAAAATGTACCCCAATAGGGGTGAAATGGGGGTTGGAAGCTTACATAAGGGTTCCAAGTTTTTGAAGTTAGAGACTTGAAAATCGGGATTTAGGTTATTAGTTTCAAGTTATATTAAACTGTATAAGCAATTTTAGGAAATCTACCTCACAGAGGGTGAAATGGGGGTGAAAGGTTACATACAATTTCAATGATTTTGAAGTATAGACATGAAAATCAGCATTTAAGTTATTAGTTTTAAATAATAAAAAACCTGCATAAGCTATATAACTCCTCTATAGATACGCTGTTTGCAGCGGCAAAATTTATAATCTCATAAGAAATCAACAAATTGTACGCAGACGAAGTCGCGGGCGACCTCTAGTAATATTATAAATGCGAAAGTGTGTTTGTTTGTTGGTTTGTTGGATTGTCCTTCAATCACACTGCAACGGAGCAACGGATCGTAAGTAAGTAAGTTTGTAAGTTTGGATTTGGCGTTTGATTTGGTCTGTAATATCAGTAGTTACTTAATAATTACAATAGCACAAAAACTTGGTGATTTAGTTATTATTACGAGATTTATTACTGGGAAGTGCAATAAAGGCGATTCTGCACGGGCTTAATTCGCATCTTCATGTACGATGCCAAATGTAGGACGCCTTTTATTGTTCGGATTTGATTTAATGGTGGATGCACACTGGTCGGTTCGCATTAATTATGTCGCTCTCACACGTCATTATGTCGTAGTTATGATTGATTTGAGATAGTCACTCATCGATTTCTCAGAATGCCTGAATCAGGGCTACCACGTTTAAATTCGCCGCTAGGGGCGCTAGTGTAGTGTGAGGTCCCCGAATTGTCAAATATCACTGGGCTTTTATCGCGGGTCTAATTATTTAATTAATGTTATGAATATTTAGCAATAACCGATTAATTATGGAAGATGTAAGATACGTGCCAAAGAATGCCAGTGCTCTGTGCTTTGAAAGCGTAGCTATGAAAAATAGGTGCAAAATTAAGCGGATACTTTCGAACAGCTAATTCATAGGTAAGTATTTCCCTGGTTCCTGTATGTTTACTATTTAAAAAAGAGTTCTTTTTTTCAGAATTAAGCTTGTTTACCGAATATACAGCTATACTTCAGGACCTTACTCGCAAGTGGCGCCAACTAGTGAGCATAAAAACGGTAGCCCTCATTACAAGACGCTGAGAGTTGACCACCCGAAATATCAATAGATTATTCTTATAAGGTGGAAAATACTAACGGGACTTGGAGTAAGATATACTTATTGAATATTGAAGCTATCAAATACTGATAGGAAACATTCTTTTGTTTTTAAAAATAAGAATAACCGAATTCAAACACTTTTTAAAATGCTTACCTGAGCATGAAACCAAATAAAAAAGAAAAAATTAGACAGTCACTTAGTATTTTATTAAACGATTGATTTGATTTTGCTGAAATTGTGTACAGAGATAGATTGTGCACCGGCCACCAGGAACAGTTCCCGTGGGATTAAAATACGTCATAATCCTTGCAGCCGAAGTCGTGGGCATCATTTAGTAATATAGACCTCTATATACCTATAATAATTGAAACCGTGGAATATCATTGAAACCTTTATCACAAGAAGCATTACCAAAAATCTTGAAGGATATCCGCACAATTTCATAAAAACCCCGTACAATATTCAAGTCAACCTGCATCAGCATAAAATATTGCTCGCAAGGCCTTTTTATTAGGGTTCCGTAGCCAAATTTGGCAAAAACGGAACCCTTATAGATTCGTCATGTCTGTCTGTCTGTCTGTCTGTCTGTCTGTCTGTCTGTCTGTCTGTCCGTCCGTATGTCACAGCCACTTTTTTCCGAAACTATAAGAGCTATACTGTTGAAACTTGGTAAGTAGATGTATTCTGTAAACCGCATTAAGATTTTCTTACAAAAATAGAAAAAAAACAATAAATTTTGGGGGTTCCCCATACTTAGAACTAAAACTCAAAAATTTTTTTTTCATCTAACCCATAGGTGTGGGGTATCTATGGATAGGTCTTCAAAAATGATATTGAGGTTTGCAATATCATTTTTTCCTAAACTGAATAGTTTGCGCGAGAGACACTTCCAAAGTGGTAAAATGTGTGTCCCCCCCCCCGTAACTTCTAAAATAAGAGAATGATAAAACTAAAAAAAATATATGTTGTACATTACCATGCAAACTTCCACCGAAAATTGGTTTGAACGAGATCTAGTAAGTAGTTTTTTTTTAATACGTCATAAATCGTAAACCGCAATTTACCTTTCATTCAATCAACTCAAATATTTAAAAAAAACATTTAATTTAAAACTTACTACAGGTTTGTACGGAACCCTCAGTGCGCGAGTCCGACTCGCACTTGGCCGGTTTTTTACACTATTATTATTTATAATCGATGTTTTATCCGCTAATAAATTCGCGGGCCCTCGCATAAATCAACGGCCATGAAATTCAATAAAGTCATATCGGACGGGCACCACCGGGGAGAGGAGGTTAATTTGCAATTAATCAAGAGCCTTAATTTAGAGGCAGGGGATAAAAATTGATGCGTATAAGGCGTTGATCACAGTGTAACCTTTTGTTTCGTACTAGCTTTTTCCCGCGGCTTCGCTTACGTCAGGTTCGATTTTTATACAAATTTCAATGTGTCCCCCCATAATCCCTTAGGGGTTGAATTATCAAAAATACTTTCTATTCGGATGCCTACGTCATAACAGTTATCTAAATGCCTCAAAGCCCGATCCGTCTAGTGGTTTGAGCTGAGCGTTGATAGATCTCTCAGTGTTCTGTCAGATTCTGAATAGTAAGGAGATTCGAAGGGCTTGCGGTTTCTTTCCAAATTCAAATTCAAATGGTTTTTATTCAAATAAACTTTTACAAGTACTTTTGAATCGTCGAGTGAATGTACCACTGGTTCGGAATGCCATTCCTACCGAGAAGAACTAGCAAGAAATTCGGCGGTTTGAAAAAAGATAATACAATATCATTAATTTGTAGAATACATTAAGTAACAGCTGTCCTTAGAATTACTGGAGCGAGTCAAATCCATGCTCCTTTGTTATTTACGTAATCTTCAACAGTATAATATGCTTTTTTCAGGAGCATACTTTAATGGACTTCTTAAACTTGTTAAGGCAAGTTTAAGATAGGTTGTGGAATTTTGTTATAAAATAAAATGCTCATTCCCACGAACGACCTTCGGACCTTCTTGAGGCGGAGCGATGGAGTTGCACGAGTTTATGGCGGCCTCTAGTTTGCCTATCATGCAGATCGCATATTTTTTTTGTAATTGTGAATGTACCGTTTTACGAAGATTAAATTACTATAAATATATTGGGAGGCTACTGTAAGAATACCTATTTCCTTAAATTTCTCTCTAAGGGATTCGCGCGGTCTTAAATTATAAATTGCACGTATTGCCCTTTTTTGTAATACAATTTTTTTTTGAATATCTGCCGCTTTACCGCTTTTTTTGCAGTTTCAACGTCAGTAAACTGTCGAATCTTTCTGAAAGCGTAAGCAGCAGAGCTGAGTTTGCCAGCCAGAGTTGATATATGAGTGCCCCATTGAAGCTTTGAATCTAAGGTCACCCCCAGGAACACAGTGGTCTCTGCTATTTTTAAAATATCATTACTTATAGTTAAATTTATGTTTCCTGTGGACTTGGTATTCGGCAATGCGAATGCGTTTAAAAGTAAATTGTTTACTGTAAACAGTTACAGTTAGTGACTTGAGAAATTGCATTATTTACGTCTTCATAATAATTGTCCTTGTTTCTATCCACTTTAAAAATCAAGGACGTGTCGTCAGCAAATAGTACAATATCGCAAGTATTTTGGACGTAATATGGTAAATCATTTATATATACCAACAACATGAAGGGACCCAGAATAGAGCATTGAGGAACACCCATTAGTGAGGCTGATCCGGACGACTTCACATCGTTTCCGTCGCTAAACCAGGGTGGGTAAAGCTAGTTTCAGGTGTTATGAAAACAATACGCTGGGAATCCTCTCCACTTTGCAGGTGGGCGTTGCGCCTAAGGCTGCATGCAAGCCACGTGACATCGAATTTCGCTAATGGCTACAAAGTATGATGGAGAGGAATTACTTAATTCCTCGAGACTGGCTTTGACAGATTGATTGATCGTTTCCAATGACGGATGGGCCATTATTAGCTTTTTTACGATTTGAATTCGCTAATGAAATCAACGGGTACCCTAATGACCGATAATTTACCGTATTATATTATTACTAGCTGACGCCCGCGAATTCGTCCGCGTGATTTAAGTTTTTTTTATTCCCGCGTGAACACCTTCGTTTTCCGGGATAAAAAGTAGCCTATGTCCCCGGATATAAACTACCTCAATACCAAATTTCAGCAAAATTGGTTGAAAAGATGGGCCGGGAAAGCGTAGCAGACAGACAGGCACACTTTCGCATTTATAATATTAGTATGGATACACTTGTAGCTGTTTCATATACCTACATATAATATAGGCATAATATAATTTAACTATTCCCGTAGTACTAATCGTATGTACCTACCTAAATCCACACTCCTTTGTGTGTATTATGGGTTTACGTACATATTTTGTATTTAAAAAATCCTGCGGGAAAGCTTTAATTTTCCGGGATAAAAAGAACATCATTAGTGGAGAGACAGAACCGTCATGTAGCCAGACAGACAGACAAAAGGACAGACATTCAGACAGACACACTTTCGCATTAATTTCCCTAAGTTTTCCTCACCACAGACCTAGTTATATTATAATTTTTCTTCTTCTAGAATTCTCGTACATTACAATACGTGTGATTAAAATGTACAGTGTAACAAGTGAATATAATTAAAATTATGAATAAATACGTCTGCTCTGTCGTAGCCTGTAACTATCTACTACGTAACGATATCACAGTCATTAATTACCTATGGAATCTTATTCACATTTTTATTAAATGATAATTTTTTGGGAATCACTGGATAATAATAATAGTATTATATATTTTTGGAATCTACTCATCATTTCCTAAATGATGATTATATAGTTAATCCTTTTTTCGAAAAAAAACAACTTTAGTCTTTAATGCGGGACTATGGTCACCCCATCAGATTTTTTTTAAATTTTACTAGCCTATGTCACCCGGAATAAGCTAGGGATTCTAACGATACTACCTCATTTATCAAAATCGGTTCAGGCGTATAGAAGTTATGGTGGAATATAAAAACTCTTATACATACATACATACATGAACCCTGAAAACAATATACTCCTTTTTTCAGGCAGTCGTATAATACTCCTTTTTTCAGGCAGTCGTATAAAAATGAACTACTTATGGCACGGTTTAGTTCACGCAGTGCTATAAAATATAATTATTACGATGGAAAGCTTACGGTTGCGTTAAATCTACTTTAATATAATTTTAAGCAAATCTAGGGACTGAGCGCTAAAATTCCATACCCACAATCCCAATTTATTGCACTACAGACTTTATAATATAAAGTGTAAAGCCCACACATAAAAGCAAAACCATTCAAATGCCCAATTTTATATCGCTCAGATAGGATCGTAGGCATGAAAAGTAAGTAGTTTTACACGATTGTCACGTTCCACGAAGTATCTGCAGCATCAGTGACAATTAGATTACATCCAAGGTTTGAGATGAGCCGTGCGATAAACAGTACATTATGCTCGTGTTTTTATAGTCACCTTTTTATCATATTAATGTTAAAGCGTTTAACACTTCTCCTTTTTTGCACATCTTAGATGACCTCTCTTGCATGGTTCAAAACCTTTTAACACATGAAGTCTAGACAACTCGAGTTCTGGCAATTGAGGTTATTATTTATTTCCTTTTTTATAATTTTATTTGCTCAGCCCTTATGAAGTTGAAAAGGTACCTACGGTATCATTAATTCATACATGGTACTCATGGTAGTAAATACAACTAAGTTAAAAGGAAAACTATCACAGTTCAGTAAGCTTTACACGTTAACGAGGAACAGTCGACCAACTTATAAAATGACAGTATATTGTGACGGAACCCTACACTGCGCGTGACCCGCCACGCACTTGGGCGGTTTTTATTATATAGTAATAAGCAGATTCCTATTTCTGTGTGAACTACAATAAATTCCTACTGGACTAACATTTATTTAAAACTAGCTGATGTCCGTGACTTCGTCCGTTTGGATTGATGTTTCTTGATTCCTGAACTCCTTATTTTTCCGAGATTAAAAGTCCTATGTCCTTCCCGGGATGTAACCTATATCTGTACCAAATTTTCAAAATTAAGGTTCATTAGATAGACCGTAAAAGCGTAGCAGACACTTTCGCACTTATAATAATAATAAGTAATCAAGCATATTAAGTTTTAAGTATGGATATGGATATTGTAGTCTGAATCGATAAGCAAAAAAAATGAAATACTTAAGAAGCGAAATAAAAAGTGAAATCGACACTCCATTCGAAGAGATTAGTCGAAATATTGATTGATACAAGTATAGACGTTATTTCAATCCAGTTGATGTAATACGCTTAATCATTTAACCAATCAAGCCTTTCATTTGAATCATTGACTATAAAAGTTGATCTAAAGACGACGTGGGTGTGGCGCATGCGTGTACAGACTGCGTGACTTGGATATGACGCTTGTAATATTGTCACGTATATAATTTGACACTTTGTCATCGTCGGGCGGATTATGGAATGGAATCTAAGAGCCGGATATACAACGACCTTCACCAATCTGTTTACCAGATGGAACCTACTTTTGATTTTTATTTAATAATAGATAAATACGCCTAAAATAGGTTGCCTATGAAAATCCGGTCCAGTCAAATTTTTATTTCATTTTTTTTGACAAGTTTATTATAGCCAATGTTATACCATCGTGTTTGTTATAAAATTACCTATATTTTGATTTATAACTCAAGCGGTTAACAGATTCGTGAAGTTAGCTATGGACTAGTAACTTACCATCTTAGCATAGTCCATAGGAAACTTCACGGAACCGCTTGGTATGGCAGTTTTTATTAGAACCATAATATCCCTTACCACTGCCAATATAGGATAGTTAAATCACTTGGCGGCAGGTTTTTGTCGATAGGAGCGGGAATCGAACCTATAGGACCTCTCACTATGTGACGACCACTGCGCCAGGGAGGTGCTCTACTCAAATAAAATTATTTTAAATAGCTCAATTAAAGGCACTCGTATGGAAATACTGTTGAAATTGCTACCTAAATCACAGATATATGATCACTAGCTGATGCCCGCAACTACGTCCGCGTGGATTGAGGTTTTGTGCTTCCCGAGGGAACTCCTTAGTTTTCCGGGATAAAAATAGCCTATGTGTTATTCCAGACTATAATCTATCTCTGTGCCAAATTTCATCCAGATCCGTTCAAGCCATCTAGGCGTGATCGAGTAACAAACATCCATCCATACATCCGTCCATCCAAACTTTCGTATTTATAGTATTTATTTCCGTTCAGCCGTTCGGGCGTGATTGAGTAACAAACATCCATCCATACATCCATCCATCCAAACTTTAGCATTTATAATATATATTGATTTGATGTCGTGTTTGCTACAGACACCGTATATGTACGTGTCTCAGATTGATTCCGTTCGCCCACGATTTCATATAAAGCTAAAACATCGATTACCTAATTAATTACCTTTTTATTTTAATGTACCCGGTGTAATAGCGGATCTGGATCTGACGTACACGGCAACACTTCCAATTATATGGAACAATATTATCTAGAACACATAATAAATGTACATTTTACGAAATAAGTATTATGTTGTATTTTTATTTGAATAAAAATTCTTTCCAAAAAACCGACTTCCAAAGCCACTGTAAAGTTAAAAATAAATTTTGAAGTCGGGCGAACCTGATGCGTCAACTTTGCTTATCCTTGTTATACCCGCCCAACTTCAACATAGTTAGTTTTATTTTTAACTTTTTAGTATCAGGGTTGAGGATTTGGAGTCAGAATTTATATGAGACCACATCGAGAGCTTCCACTAACGACTGATAGAATTCTTTTTCAAATCGATTCAGAAGCCACGGAGATATGCACCGACATACATTTAAAAAAAACACGCAGAATTGAGAACGTCCTCCTTTTTATACGCCTGCCTAAAAAAAGGAGTATATTGTTTTCAGGGTTCATGTATGTAAGTATGTATGTGAGTTTGTATATTCCACCATAACTTCTATACGCCTGAACCGATTTTAATAAATGAGGTATCGTTAGAATCCCTAGCTTATTCCGGGTGACATAGGCTAGTAAAATTTAAAAAAAAATTGATGGGGTGACCATGGTTCCGCATTGAAGAGTAATGTTGAAAAAAAAATTCGAAAATAAGATTAACTATGTAATCATCATCTAGAAAATGATGAGTAGATTCCAAAAATATATAACACTATAGTTCAATATCCAGTGATTCACAAAAAATATCATTTAATAAAATTGTGATTTTTTATCACAAGACTGCCCAAAAAAGGAGTGTTATGTTTTCAGGGTTCGTGTATGTATGTGTGTCTACGGCAAAGCAGTCGTATTATTTAATCATTTTAATTATATTCACTTGTTTGGAAGTCGGTTAAAAATAAAACTTGCAATTACTTGTGAGCGGAAACAATATTTACACTTATCCCTACCGAGTCACAGTAAAAGTGCTTTGAAAATTTATTTAATTTCAAGTTTTAAGTAACAGCCATTTAAAATGCATGAATAAAAAACCCATTAACAAATTGATATTGCCCAATTTCCCTAAAACACTCGTACGAAAGTGGAATCGTGAAAATATGGCGCCTACACACAAATAATTACAAATTTAAACAATAATATTTGAATAATTCCGTCATTTCCATTATATCGGACAAATCTTCTTAATGAGTGGTCTTGAAACCGCATCTCAACTGATTTATGAGGTAATTTAATTTATTTATTCCAAATTTACAACCATCAGATTTTTGTTGTTGACAATATTTTGGAGAATTTTTCTTTAATTGCATTTATGCTTGAGTTTAATTTTAGGATGGTTCTATTTTTTACACGCTTGTACTTCTTCTAATACTAATATTATAAATAAGAAAGTTTGGATGGATTGATGTTTGTCACTCAATCGCGCCAGAACGGCTGAACGGATCTGAATGAAATTTGACACAGAGATAGATTATAGTCTGGAATTACGCATAGGCTACTTTTTATCCCGGAAAATTAAACAGTTTCCGCGGGAAAAAACCTCAATCCATACGGACGAAGTCGCGGGCATCAGCTAGTATTTCTTAAGTATACACTCACAAATAGATTAATTTAATTTTGTATTGTAATTTGTCCGTTGCTGGTAAGTAAGGTGGTTAGAATTTAAATTAGGTGTAAGTGTATTAGGTATGAACTAAAAGTGTGCAATGTATATTTTAGAACTTTGCAACTAGTTATTCCTGGACAAACCAAGACAAAATAGCAATATTGTATCTACCTACATTATAACCAGTAACTTAGGTCCAGTGTATGACCACCCCCGCGTCGCCAGTCGTGAGACCACGCGTGCACACACATCAGGACACGTCCCTCCTCATTGGGATGACAATGAATGACAATGTTTGCGGACACCGGGCGAGGCGCTAACTCGCGACTTCGACACGATTAGCGACTACATGACGACTTAACTGTAAACATCATTACCATTACTGTCGCACCAACATATCCAGCTACCAAAACAAGCTGTTAACAACCTTATCCCATAAGATAGAAAGGCGTATAAATGTGTAAATGTAAAGTTGTCCGGTGCAATTGTCAACAGCCTACAATCGTCTTAGATAGTTTTGTCACTGTACAAGAGCAAACACTTTTAAAATATTATGCGCCGATGAGCAATGTTGTCGCAAGGCTTTAGTGGTCGCATCATAGACATGTTTTTAGTGCTGTTTAAAATTGGGTCTACGCGGCCCATTGTTGACGTTTTTTACGCTTTCGAAAACGTTATGGGACGGGAAAGGTGTGTGTGCGAGTGAATTTTACACTTCTTTGGACCACATATTTTTGTTGAATACAACAGTATAATAAACTACAGGCCAAGCATAACCAGTGCGATACATTAATTGTCGCACTGATAGTGGAAAGAGAGGTAGTATTAGGTATATTATGGCCTAAGACTTTAGCGTGACAAAATTTCATGGGATTGGAAAATACTGGGGTATCTTATTACTCAAAAAAGAAGTTTAAAAAAAATTTTTTTGGTACATACAGTTACGAAAAATGCCCAGCGAAGTTTTTAACTAGCATCACTATTCACTACGAAATAGTAGTATAAACGTGTTCTGACTCCCGCCGTATTTTTTATTTCTATTTATTTATTATTTATTTATTTACTTCAATTGAGTTTTACCGCACACACCAATGCCGTCGAACTTAGGTTATAGAATACAATAATAGGTACAGTACGCTTAAATCTAATACTAAAGTAATCTAATAATAGTATTTGAATGTTTTATACAATATTTTCTGTAACATGTACAGTTTATATTTATAAAATGACTTGTAAACTAAATTTTACCAATAAATTGACCATTGACTAGTGACTATATCACTCATCATCATCACTACAGCCTATTAACGTCCCACTGCTGGGCACAGGCCTCCACTCTCATAGGAGAGCGGGAATTAGAGCTTAGACCCACCACGCTGCTCCAATGCGGGTTGGCGGGCTTTAACGATTATTACCATGTTAGTGATAATAACCGGGACCGACGGCTTAACGTGCTCTCCGAGGCACTGGGGTGAAACACCGCCAACTTCCAACTTCGGGCTGGCACTGAGAATTCCTTAATTGAAAAACCCAATACCTAACTTTTATGCCCGACCGGGAATCGAACCCAGGACCTCGTGATCCGCAGTCGACTATGCTAACCGCTAGACCAACGAGGCAGTCAGTGAGGCAGTGACTATATAGGTTAAGCATAATAATATATAGTTTTGGTAACAGATTACAATAAAATATGGTTTTAGCGCCACAGTTTGCGTCCATAATGGGTGCGCGCGATAATTGCTGGAGCTACGCACAAAGACGCGCACTGTTCATTAAAACTTACGTGGACACAGATTATATTAACATCAGATGGGTGAGAAGGCTTTTATACCTGCTAAATATATAGATAGAAGAAAATGAAATTCTTTAATAATATTCTCAAGAACACTGGCTATTACAGAACGGTAGAATATGCAGACAAAATACTTTGGTGAACACTTCCACAAGGAATTTTAGTTGCCTTTGACTAAGCTAATTTTGACTATTTTTGAACTCTTTTCGTCCGCTTAACCCATTCCGCTAGCTCTTTGTTGGATAAAGTGCTTGTATACAGTTTTACTCTGCAAGTTAAGCGTTAATAAAACTTCACCAACTTTCATTAGGCACAAAACTCACGTTCTCTTTGGCCCTTCTGGTTTTCATAGCTGCCGGATGACCTAGTCTATGGTGCTCTGTATTAGAACGACACGTTGGTTAGCGGGGTCTCGCTAAGCACAGCACAAATATGCGGCCGCCTGCGCGACAGGCCATCGCACTAGCTGCGGTGCTAAATGAACTAGTTCAATGTGGTTTGATTATGGGCTTCCAACTTTTCAACCGACTTCAAAAAAAGGAGGAGGTTCTCAATTCGACTGTACTTTTTTTTTTTTTTTTTATGTTTGTTACCTCAGAACTTTTGACTGGGTGGACCGATTTGGATGATTCTTTTTTTATTTGAAAGAGCATACTTTCCATGTGGTCCCATATAAATTTTATCGAAATCGGTCGAGCGGTTTTTAAAATATGAACAATAAAAGTTGGCGCGGGAGTTTGAAGTCGGTTGTTTAAAAAGTATTTTTTATATTAAATTATGGACCTTTTAGATAAATCATCCTCTTGAAGTACATCATACACTTGAAGTATTTTTTTTTTATCCACTACAAGTAAGCCCTTGACTGCGATCTCACCTGATGGTAAGTGATGATGCAGTCTAAGATGGTAGCGGGCTAACCTGTTAGGGGCATGACAGTTATATTAAACCCATACCCCTATTCGGTTTCTACACGGCATCGTACCGGAACGCTAAATCGCTTGGCGGCCCGTCTTTGCCGGCAGGGTGGTAACTAGCCACGGCCGAAGCCTCCTACCAGGCCAGACCAAGGAAAATTCAGAAATTATAAATTCCCAAATTGACCCCGCCGGGGATCGAACCCGGGACCTCCGCACTTTAAGGCAACAGCGCTACACGCTGCGCCACGGAGGTCGTCAAAAGTATGCTGTCGAAATATTTGAGTAGTGTAGGCATTAAGGTCATACGATTTCTGATTAATATATTGAGCTTTGCTAGGGCTTTCCAGTGTACCCTAGAAATATTTACATTGTTCAACTAGTATTTAAAATGCCTAAATTGGTCATATCAAGTATCGATGTTTCGAGAAAACCAGTCTCCAAGTATCAGTGAATGCATGCTCAGAATATATTTAGGAAAATAGGTACTTACATTGTGCAAAATTCTATCAAAGTAAGTGGTACTTATCTTTCAGCAAAAGAGATGTTTCTTAAATTCTACTACAAGTTAACCCTTGTCTGCAATCTACTGATGGTACCTAAGTGTTGATACAGTCTAAAATGGTAGTGAGCTAACCAGTTAAGGGTACGGCAGTTACATTACACCCATACCCCTAATTGGTTTTACACGGCATCGTACTGTAACGTTAGATCCTTGGCGGTACGACTTTGCCAGTAGGGTGATAACTAGCCACGGCCGAAACCTCTCACCACCAAACCAGAGAAAATTTAGAAATTATAAAGTCCCAAATTGACCCTGCCGGAAATCAAACCTGGGGCTTCCCATTATAAGACCACAGCGCTCACCACTGCGCCAGGGAGGTCAGATGATTAAACGAAAACAAGAAATTAATGAGATACGATTTGGCTGGTCTAGTGGAACTGAGACGTGCGCCAAGTACTGTCGTAGGTCAGTTTCGTGAGATGTCACTGACCTCATTGTGATTTGTAGATGAAAAATATTGTTGTAGCGATAGTTAGAGGGTAGAAATTTTCTAGTAAAACATGATTATTACCTACTATGTATTTCGTATTATGTGCGTCAACTTACTAAAGTTTCCACATTACTTATGGATTTTTATACTTGACAAACTTGACTTTAACTGACAAAATCCATACATTCATACTAATATTACAGTCAGTCTGTCTGCTACGCTTCCGGCTTTTACGGCCTATCTGTTCAATCGATTTAAAAAATTAAGGAATAAAGGAAAATTAAGGAGTTCCCTCGAGAATTACAAAAAATAATTAACTCGGACGATGTAGCCATCATCTAGCAATTAATCTACGGAAGTAGATATAAAAACGCATGTATTTAATATTATATTTATTCAGCTTTTTATCTCAAAAGAGAAATTCAGATAACTATACACAAAATTAAAACCTACCTACTATGCAAAAAAATATTGCTGTAGTAAATTAGTTTGACGGACTAAGAAAAGCGGCCAATTTTCACATTCAGATACGAGATCAAAAGACGAAAGTGGGCTAAATAAGAGCTTTTATTTAGTGGCTCCAAATAACTCGATGATTCCTGCTGCCGCTTGCCAAGTAGGTCCTTACCTTTGTTGTGATAGATCAGGATATCGTCTTTAAAAATCGCCACTTCAATGTAGAACAAGGACTAAATTTTTTTTTTTTTTTTTTTCAATTATTTGTGTTACGTGGTCATAGATCTTGTAACTATTTGAAATAAACAATAAGTATTGTGCTATAATAATGTTGCAAGATCAAGAACTGGCTATCCTAGATATATTTTTTAGACCTGTGTTAGGGATAACCAGCCCTCTCCCTCGTTAACCAAAAATGTAAAATGTGAAAATATATTAAGAAGGCTTTAAAGTTAAACTATCCAAATAAGTTATTAAAACACTGATTACAAAAATACGAACGCTTAGCTTCCAATACTTACACGTGCTACGAAAATTATACTTAAAACTCATTGATGTAGAATTATTTTAGTAGTATGTTAAAACTAATACAATCGTTATTTATCTTTTAAACCACATGATCAGTGGCGTGTACAGGTTTTGAGGCTAGGGTAGGCATAAGTTAATCGCAATACCTAGGTATTTACTAGCTGTTTTGATGAAAAATGAGCATTGACGTATTTCCATTCGGGTAAGCAGTGCTTTTTCGCCTCTATGAACTGCACGCCACTATACATGATAGATACTATTAGTACTCAAATTCTACACCAATGACTTTAAGCTTTGAAAATCATCACATTGACGACATGTTTATCGTTTTATCGACAAGTAAAGTAGATAAGTTACGTAAAAAAATACTTAAAAGTATATTAAAACGAGCAAAAATTAAAATGTATTTCAAGTTTTCGATACGTTTCCAAGACGGCAACCTTCAGCCATAGAGAAAGCAGTAGGCGCGAAATGTATCAAATGTCATTTCTGACAGTCACTGTCAAAATAACGTGTTTTTCTTTTGAAAACGTCAAAAAATATGAATCCGCCATTGCTACCCACTCATGTTTAGTGTTCCATAACTTGGAAAGATTAAATAATTTTACACTACGACGAATTCGTAGATAAGACCAATAAAAACTGGTCTAGTAGGTATTTTATTTTCCTTCATTTCTCTGCTTGTACAAGACTTGGCCTACGCCCCAGGCAAATCTGAACCGTCTCCTTTATATATAACTAGCTGTTGCCCGCGACTTCGTCCGCGTCAATTTCTGTTATTATGATAGCAGCGTGATGTTATGTAGCCTAAAGCCTTCCACGATAAATGGACTATCCAACACAACAAGATTTTTTCAATTCGAACCAGTAGTTCCTGAGATATGCGCGTTCAAACAAACAAACTCTTCCGCTTTATAATATTAGTATAGATACTGCTCTTCAGCACTAAAATTGAGGTGTTTTATCGGTCTAAAGTCACTTGTCCGTCGTTAAACTTCCTCACTATGCTTTGCTGACTTTATCACCAGATGGTGCTTTGAAGAATAATTAATTGACATACAACTTATCACAGCTAATTTATTCGTCTGGATAGACAGAGGTTTGTCACCGATTTGGCTGTAGTCCATCAACTTTCCTCAAACAGGATTAACTGTTCTATTTTTACTGTACTAAAGTTTAAAATACAACGGCATGAATACGATAGTCATTTCTTACTTCACTGAAACTCCTGTCGCTAAGATACGCTCAAATTGAAGCCAAAATAAACTGAAACTGCTCATTGACGTATTTCGTAACTGTACTTTCAGATACGGTGTGACAATAATTATAACAAATATACGAAACACACTTACTGACTCATTTGGACCACGAATAATGATGTGCTAAGAAATATTTTAAATATAATATTGTTATGGACATCACACTCTCCATGTTTAGTGTTCACAGTATGCTGATGTATTTTTGTAATATATAAACTCAGTGTTTATTTTGCACGAAGTAGTTACAAGGTGAAATTCCTTTTAAATATACCTATTAATGAAATCATGTCAAGAGTAGGTACAGTGTTTGTGCAAAAAATTGACAACCGATATTTTTAGGTTTACTATAGTTTTACTATGGCTGTGAACGATTCTACGGTACAATTGGTTGTAGCATAGTTACTGCATCATTCTAACACTTTATCATTATTTATTTGTATTTGTGAATTCTTACTTATTTAAAAAATAATTACCAGTCTCCATTTTGATCTTATTCTAAACGTAACATAAATTTTCTCCGTGGTATTGCATACAGCGTGATTCACGTGCAGTATAATAATGCTGACTGCTGTCCAGTAGGGCAATAGGCATGATGACTGATTTTGAAAAAAAACCGGCCAAGTGCGAGTCGGACTCGCGCACCGAGGGTTCCGTACTCAAGAAGTAGGTATAATTACCTTTGTTAATGAACCGCAAAACTAACTTTGTTTGTAGAGGTTTACTGTTAATATCAAAAAATTACGTTTGTTGTATGGGAGCCCCCCTTTAATATTTACTTTATTGATATTTAATTATTTATTTTGAAAGGTAATATACAAGTTAATATTCTGTGAAAATTTGAACCGTCTACCTGTTACCGTTTTTAATATTGAGCAAAAAAATTCGAATAAAACACGTTTATTGTATGGGGACCCCCCTTAACATATATATTTTTTTAATTTTTAGTATTTGTTGTTATAGCGGCAACGGAAATACATCATTGGTGAAAATTTCAGCTTTCTAGCTATCACGGTCTATGAGATACAGCCTGGAGACAGACAGACAGACAGACAGACAGACAGACAGCGGAGTCTTAGTAATAGGGTCCCGTTTTTACCCTTTGGGTACGGAACCCTAAAAATGGTCAGATTATGTTCGGAAGTATCTACTATGTATTTTGAAACAATATCTTATTTCAGCAGAAAAATTCGGTTTGATAGATAAAATTGGCATTTTTAATTAAAATTTTAAAATTCACGCCAAAACGCTTGCCGGTGTCATGGCGTCGTTTGTGACGTCACTATTGTTTTTACCAACTCTGTGCAGTGTGCAGTAAACAATAGTATGATTGTCAATGCTCCAAAACAAACAACAGACTGTCATCATGCCTATTGTGTAAAACCTGCATTAATCATTGTTACAGTATCAATTGTTGTGATTGGCTGAATTTATGGTATTCTTGCTGCGTCAATGGATTTTGTCCAATAGTGGAAGAGTGTTAGCCAATCAGAGGTGATTGCGATCGTTATAATGTAGCTGTCACTTTTAGCCGGTCGTCCTGCTGGTATGTTCGATTACGCCAGAAATCAGAATAGACTATCGTAGACAGAATAGATACCTAGCCGTCCAAGTTTTGTCGTCCACGAAATCAACACCATTATAATCTCGCCTTATCTATGTCACCGTAAGATTGCAAAAACCGTTAAATAGTAAACTGTCGACAGATTACAATTTAACCCATTATTTTTCGGTGGATTGTAATCTGTTAGGTTCACCCGATTGTAGCCGGGCACTTAAGTTTTATCGGGTTAGTATGATTATACCTGCTGATTATACTACCTGATTATTTATGTCAAACCCTAAACCTACAAGAAAGAGACAAGAAAACGTAAATACAATGAATATTTCAAAAATTTACACTCAGAACATTGAACGGTTCACAATATGTCGACAGTTTATAATTTCGCAAGTTAAATTACAATCTAACAGTTTTTGCAATCACACGGTGACATCTACAAGTATTTCAAATGACACTGCCTTTTAATACTCACTTTGTAAAAGTATTAAAAAATACCATGACCATAAACAAGTAAAAACAATTTGGAATCTGGACTCGATCAAGTCGCGGTGATACATGTGAACTGTATCTTCCACACAACAGGACGAACGTCGAGAGGTGTCACTGAAGTACCATTCAGTTGTCACTCGATCCCGACTGGTTCAATTAATGTAAGCGCTGGTAATGGTTTAGAAAAAATCCACAAAGTTTGATACTTCTTAGCTCCTTGATTATATTTTTAAAAGTGTTCGATTTGGTATCTTGATTCGCACAGTGTAATCTTCTTTTTTTTTCTTTTTTTTATCCACTACAAGTCAGCCCTTGACTGCATCGCGATCTCACCTGATGGTAAGTGATGATGCAGTCTAAGATGGTAAGCGGGCTACCCTGTTAGGGGCATGGCAGTTATATTGCCCAGGCCCCTATGCGGTTTCTACACGACATCTTACCGGAACGCTAAATCTCTTGGCGGCACGTCTTTGCCTGTAGGGTGGTAACTAGCCACGGCCGAAGCCTCCCACCTACCCCTGTACCAAATTTCATTAAAATCGGTTGAACAGATGGGCCGTGAAAGCGTAGCAGACAGACAGACAGACACACTTTCGCATTTATAATATGGATGATTTATTTTTGTATGGATGTGAAAGTGTGATTGTTTGTTTTTTGATTTATCCTTCATTCACGCCGCAAGAGAGCAACGGATCGACGTGATATTTTCATGCATGGGTATAGTTGAGGACCTGGAGAGTGACATAAGCTACTTTTTATCACGGAAAATTTAGGAGTTCCCGCGGGAATTAATAAATTTATACTATGCAACCGAAGTCACGAGCGTCAGCAATTACGTAAATAATAAGTAGAGGTCATCAAATATAAAATGAACGCTCCTCCAATGTGTTTAGGCTCACGTGCAATACACACAAATGGACATCGTCACTGGATGTTCCGTCACTGGTATCAAAAATTGTTCGGACAGATCTTTTGACTAACTAGTGCACGATGAGGATGACGCGAACATTTCGAGAGGTGTGTTCAATTGTCGAATTAAACGATCTCTAGAGAACTTGTTTTAATTATTTTGAATCGAGCACTACAAGATAATGAAATCATGAAATCCGGAACAAATTCTTACCTTGTGCCAAGCACAAGTTTTCAAATCAAGAGTGAATAGGCATCTTTTAGGCAAGCGCGCTCCACCTTAGGCTGCATCACCACTTGAAAGAAAGTCTGATTGCAGCCAATCCATAGCCTATATATTTAAAAAAAATACCCTTAATTTCTAAAGACGATGACAAAAATCTAAGGAAAACTGGAATAGATAAAATGATTAGTAAACTAAAGACCCAGTGGAGAGGTCATTCCATGAATAAACATGAAATAAAACCATACCTACATCAAAATGCTAATACTGTGCATTGAAGCTGGGAATCTAAGCTTCATCAAGTCAATGTATTGTACATTTGAACCGTATCTTGCGCAGGACAAAATGTAGCGAGGTGTCATCAAGGCACCATTGAACCGTCACTCGAATTCAATTGATTCAATTAATGCAATCACTGGTTGGTTCAATTAACGATTATAGGAATCTTCGTCAACAAATAGAATGCAATAGAATTTAGTTTTATTGTTGAACTGTTCATTATTATTACAAGATTGCAAACCCACTCCAATAGTCTGGCCTTAATCGGGTTTACAATGTTATTAAAGAAAATAATATCGATGATCATATCATGAAGAAGTGGACTATTTCAGGAAATTGTGGCGTTTCATGAAATAGTCAACTATTAGGTATATATCATTGAACCTCATAAATAAGAAACCTATAGGGAAATTAGATCTAATTACCCTCTAGATCTGGATCTAGAACCCTCGTGGCTTTAGTTTTAAGATACCGTAACTAATTAGCACCATCATGTTTTATTATGTATTTGGAAGGCAATAGGTGTACAGTGTACCTAATTTGAATAAATGAATATTGATTGATTGAATTATTTGAAATCAAAAATGTTCCGTATGTGCCTTCATGAGCAAGCATACAAGTACAATTATAAGATTTTTATATTTTCTATTTTACAATTAAGTAAAGCTACTTTTTAATTTCGGGGCTGGTGCTTGAGTTAAGAGAAAGCCTGTAATTTAAGACGCTGGGTTCAATTTTTCGTTCATTTTACATATTTTGGCTTGATAGCTTGCTTAATAAATTCCTATTGTAGTGAGTGTCAAATGCCAAATTAGTTGCTAAATAAAATCCATCCATCCAATTCAGCGAACAAAAGTTCTCGCGTTGATCAAGTCAGTGTATTTTATACTCATTTACGTACATGTATTTTGTTTGAAACGTATCTAACGCACCACGGATGTCACGCGGTGTCACTGGCTCGCCATTGAACTGTCACTTGCGTCAATTTTTGTAGCATTCTAAAGCCGGGTACAGACTTACGAAATGTAACATGAAAGGAGCATTTCATAAGTGTGGACACAGCGCGCGCACGAACCGAGCATGTACCTACTCGCATCTGTTTCCGGCATGCACGCGGCGAACATAGCTGCCGAGACCAACGTTTCGCAGTACAGACGCACACAACCCGTCCACACTGGCGCTCCGTACACACTGCGCGCCCCTTTGTGTTCGGCGAAAAAACCGACAAATGGCGGATCGCAGCGCGCACCACTTGAAATGCTCTGTTCGTGCGCGTAGTGTGCACGGTTCGTGCACGCAAGGTGTCCACACTATGGGAATTCTGTTACATTGCATGATACATTGCGACAATGTGGACGGCAAATTCTTTCATTGCGTGTTACATTACATGTTACATTTCGTAAATGTGTACCCGGCTTAATGAATTCGTTAGGTATTTTTCTAAGCATGCAAAAGAGCAACTTTGAACGGTTCGTGTGTGATACTGATATATAAACTTACTATATTATCCAGATGCTATTAGGATGTCAGTAAGAATTATTATATCCTTTTTTTTATCGCAAGATAGGCTTGCGCTTGACGACAATCACGCTTAAAACAAAGCAATGATGAGGTCTAGGCTGAAGCGAACCCGCCTAGAAGATGCCTATTCACTCTTGCCATGAAGGTACTTAAGTTATACGTGGCAGGGAATACATACGCTGGAAGGCCATTCCACATCCTGGCGGTTCGAATCAGAAACGAAACTCTTCTCTGAAGTGACTGTAATCATAAGAGGAAAAGAAATAAGTAAAATAGTTTTTTTATCCTAATAGCATCTGGACTGGGTTAAATATAAATGTACTTTTTTGAATTATGTGCATTTTGAGGAATTCAATATCAGGACACGGTGAAGGACAAAATCAACAAACCGATAGCTCTTCATAATATTCTCAATGGTGTCAAAAGTCTGCCAATCAGCACTTGACCAGCGTGGAGGACTACGACCAAACCATTCTCAATCTGCGAAGAGACTAATGCTCAGCAGCTGTTGATGGGTTTATGTCTTCATTAGAAGGATGTTGATCGTGGAGATAATTATTTTAACAGCTGGCTTCTAATCAGATGGCAATTATTGATGTAATAACTCACGGCCTCGTATACCGATATTTTAAGAGAAGAAACCCGATCTACGATATCTACGATATCTACGATGCCTTAACATTTAAGGAAAAGAATACATACTTATTTAATTTTGAAAGTGAATACATAGGTTTTTATATTTTTTTCCCGGAATTCAACGAATTCTCACGCGGACGAAGTCACGGGCATCATCTAGTGTAATATACTCACATACAGTGTAACATAACACACAACTTTTGATCTAAATAGAGAGAACGATAAAAAATAAGCATAAAGAAAAGATTAAAAGGGCAAACACATTATATAACGTTCGTAAAATGGGAACCATCGTTTCAATCACAACTCAATCACCGAACACAAATCAAGAATTCGAGTGTGTAACCGTTAAGAATGTTGTAATAAAAACCTCCGCACTCCAGAATTCCGATGATGAAATTTGTTATAATGGCGTAAACACTCCGGCGTATAGGGTTAATAAAATCATTTCGTGTGTACCATGCATTACTGGAGCGGATCGTAACTTACCCGCTTCATGACTTTTACTGTTGAAGCATTTTTACTGTTGTAGTAAAATCGCAAGGTCGATTACTAGATGTTTATATTCCATTATAGAAGCTCGTTACTGAGAATTCTTCCGTTGTTACATTAATGAGTAATGCAGGTGAATAAGAGTGCCGAATTTGTATCTGTTACATTTAACGTAATTTATTATGCTCAAGGATATTTTTAAGTACATATATTAAATAGTACCACTGAAATTATACGCTATCTGTACATTAGTCGTCATAAGCATCCATGGCACCACATACTGTCACTATTTCATCACCATCTTAAGGATCCCAAAGATCGTATCCACCCTCGGTCGTCAGCCTTCCAAATCCAGGTAAGTGCCTGCCAATCTAGACCTCGGTAAAGCATACCTAGCCTAGTACTTCAACTTACTAATGAACTTTCGTTTTCTACCTTAAGGTTGTCAGCTACCAGGAAACGAAAATTTCTTAGAAAAGATGATTGCAACATGCTATTATAGAAAAAAATGGTCATACTCTTAGACATGAAAAGTTAAAAAGTAATGGACAGATATAAAGTCATACACATAGCTGTTAATCTAGTGTACCTACCGGATTAAGTATCTAATGAGTAACAAGTTCGACGAAAAGTTGGAACTAATATACAAACAGTTATAGCACAATTCATAGTCAGTGCAAAATCATTTAACATGATAGACAGCAGCATCCATGTGGTTTATTTCCTAGCCGAGAAAACTACACTTAACATATACCAATCGGAAAAGGATAAATTGATTTGAAACTAAATCATTATTCTAAATAAAAAATGAACACAAATGCAGATGTTTAAATATAGCTGGGTATCTACTCTTAAAAAGAGATACGCGCCGAATTTAGAACCTCCTCCATTTTGGAAGGCTGTTAAAAAATACCGTGAGTATTCTACGGTTTAACGCAATCATTTTTACCTCTAAACATAAATCTGAAAAAGTAAAACTGCATTAATCAATGAATTATTTTACTGATCAATTGCTGATGCCCGCAACTTTGTCCGCGTGGATTGAGGTGTTTTGGTTCCAGCGGGAACTCAAATGAACCGATCATGACGAAATTTGGTAGGCAACTTGCATTCTAGAAAAGGGCTTATAGGGGCTTGTCTACGGTTTCAAAATCCACGGAGTTGAAGTTGCTTATACATCAGCTAGACTCTAATACAAAATTTTCTTTCCATATCTTTCGAATCGTATATTTCGTTTCGTAGAACTTGGATTTTCTATCGAATACATTATTCAGAAGAACCAGGTCGATCGCGACAATCTGAGATGGATCCAACTCTACAATCGTTTCTATTATCAAGTCGTTAGTCTAAAACGAATGTAATGCAATCGATCAGTATCGTCCGAGACCCGGTTTACTGTAGTCTTTAAAGACTTCTAAATTTATTCGAAGTAGCTTCGCACTCGGTTGTCTGACAATGAACTCTTATCGAGTAAACAATCGATCACTCGCCGCGACCTGGCACTCGTCTCTCACCGATCGCCGTGGCGGATCGTAAATCGATATTTACCGGTTTCGGGGTTTCAGACAACACTACTTGTACTAAGACGATTTTTACGACCGTTTCTGTAATTAGGAGCGTTCTGATTTCGAATTGTCGAGTGGGCGTTTAAGATTGTTGAGTTTACTCTTATTACTTCTTACAGGTGGGTTGTAATTAAATTCTTGGTATAAAACAAATGCGTGAAACCAGGTAAATTACCAAAACATAATAAAACAGCAGTAAAGTTTCAAATATTTTACAATAATTTCGTGTGTGGGTATTTAAAGATTGCTAAACTCACTTTCCAACTGTAAAACTTACGTAATTCGCTATTCGAGCATCTTGGGACCCGAACTTCTATCAGTTCATCAAACTATGTGCCCCGCCTACTGCCATTTCAAGCAATAACCACTTGTTTTTTTCGCAGGGCGTCTAGCAGCGCAGTGATCCTGGATCCGCGTATGGTGTGCAAGAAGAACCGGCGCACGCGCGGGCGGCTCGCACAGATCTGCAGGAACGAGACCGGTCTGCTGAAGGAGATCAGTCGAGGAGTCACGCTGGGGGCCACCGAGTGCGCCCACCAGTTCAGGCACCGCCGGTGGAACTGCACCACACAAAGGCGGAGCATGAGGAAGATACTCATGAGGGGTAACTATCCTCATATATCATAATTATCTTCTCTAATTACATAATTGTAAAAGGACTAGCTGACTTGTCTTTGCTTGGGTGGAATTCTAAAAAATTCCTCTTAAAAGCCTGAAACTCGCTTTCAATTTTATCGAAAGTCTAAATACCAATTTTCATAGATATATCTTGAAAAATGACGTACTTTCATACTTTGGTTTACCCACTAGAGCCACAAAATTTGAAATAAGAAGTATACGTACTTCCTTCTATTTTTATCGAAGGTCATTCATGAATATAACTTGAAAAATGACGAACATTCACACAAACTTTCATTCCCTTTTAAAGTAGGTTAAACTTTAGGATGAAATTTTCTTTCCTTTCTTAAACAGAACGGTTGGGTTGTGGGTTGATAGATCATTAAATCAGTCTGTTAATTCAGTTTTAGACTGAAGAAGGAGCACGAGAGCTTACCGCATGTTATAATCGTTACATGGAATTTACTCTTTATAAATATTATATTCACCAAGTCATGCATAGGTATTTTATTTCACATGACGTGTTACCTATCTTGAATACTTTATTTCTCAGGCATAAAAATATGCTGAGAACATTAAGTCGACCTTACACCTCTTGTTGGAGATACCGTCTCGCACGTCCCATCAGTTTTAAGGGTTGGACAGACTCAACGCGCGGCGGAAACATGTTCAATGCACCTAAAACACTAGTGCTGTAAGAACGTATTCTATTCGGCCCACGCAGTTTGCATCTGCCAGGAAATTTAAGATTTAAAGCGGAAAAGTGACAGAATGAGCGTTTATTGCTTCCCATATTATGATGACTGAGGAAATCATATGACTAATTTTTTTTGTGTCATTCAACACACCATTCTCGTGTTAAGTTGGCGATCGATCGTGCTATTACCATCGCCTATCGCACTTTTTGTATCTCTTGCAGGGCCGTTTAGACAAGTCGCAGTCATGACGACGACATACATAGATACACTTGTATTAAAAAGCGTAGTACGCATTCAGGTCAACGCTCTACCTTCACGCTTTGTATGACCAGATCTTTATTGTACCTAATTTTATGATTTTATTACCCCTCCCATAAAACTGAATCACACGGTTTTAACACGGATTTATTATGTTGAAAAATTTATCGTTAACTGAGATTTGAATAGAGTTATCAAAACGCGATGAGTTCATTAAAACTTAAAGGTATTATAAAACTAAGTTTCACAAATGATTTTATCGTATCGTATTGATAATGATAAACATGTTATACAATATCACGTCTGTTATAATATTTAGATATTCAAATGTTTTTTTTAATTATTAACAACGAATCATAAAAATCGAATCTAAATATTTAGTCACAGAAAGAAATTAAAATTATTTGTAAATACAAATAATAAGTAGGCATCTAAATAAGATTTACGCGTATTATTTTAGTTTTTAAACAATAATTTACATAAATTGTTTTCTTTCGATTAAATTTTTTACCTTATGGCATGTTATCCTCAAATAGGGACATATTAATATCGATAAAAAAACAGCGGTCAGAGGTTTGCTACCTGCAGGTTTATTAGCGATGGATAAAAGAATGCAAAATGTGTTAAATCGCACAGATAAGCATCGGTGCCTAATTCGATTAGGCCACAAGAGTTGATTTTATGCGATCGATCGTTTATTTTAATTCGTCCGTTTTAGACATGAGCCTATAATTTTTCGATTATATTTTTTACATTACGTGATTGTGTCTTCATTCATCATCATCAGCACGAAAAGTTTGCGATTTTGTAAAATAAAACTGGGATTTTATAAAGCTGTCGCTATTGCATAGAATTATCTAACAACTAGAATTTTTAATAATAGTCAGCAGGTATAAATAATTTAAACATAACATAATGCATATTAAATGCATTATGTACACACTAATTTAGATGCATTGGATTTGGCATAACTTTTGAGGTACGTAGGGTTTTTTGTATGTGAATGTGCAGTACTGTACGCTCATAGAATGCTATAAATTAATAAACAAATACTTTACTTACACCAAGTCAGATATGAACAACGCTTAACAATAGCTTCTAGCTGAGTTTGTTGTGGGCTCTTCTCAGACCAGGGCGCGTTTGGAACCCTCGTAGCTTTAGTTTTAAAATACCGTAACCGATTATCACCATCACGTTTTTTTAAGTAAGTATTTTTTAACGTCAATAAGTGTACCTACAGTGTACCTATATTGTATAAATGATAGATAGATAGATAGATAGATAGATAGATAAATACTTTATTGCACACATGAAAGAAAAAGAATACAGAGTAAAATTAACTATAACTAGGTATGCAAAGGCGGCCTTATTGCTTACTGAGCAATCTCTACCAGGCAACCTTTGGTGAGAGGATTGAACGAGATGTGTAGGGTAGTGTGGCACAATAGAATACACGTTATTATTATTAGTTGAGTAAATAATATAAACATACTAGACACAATATATATTTATACATTACATATAATTAAAATAAGTAAATATAGATAACAATATATATTATACATAAAACATAAATAAATAGTACATACATAATGCATACATAATTTACACATACCTATTATATAAATAATATTACATAAGCATAATGAATTACGATAGAAATAATATAATTATTTAGTTATTATGGCACAACTTGGAGGAAATATTCTTTAAGACTTTTTTTAAAAATAGTTGAGGATTTGGAGTCTCTAATATTTTTGGGTAGAGAATTCCATAACTGCACAGCATACACCGTGTAAGATTTGCTGTAAAATTTTGTACGATGGCTAGGAGTTTTGAGTTTATTATCCATGGTAGAACGCAGCTGCATATGGCGATCAACAGCACCGAGAAAGTTGAAACGTTCTTTAAGATAGCTGGGAGTATGAGGAGGATATAGGATAGAGAAAAGTAAAGAAAGAACATGAAAATTTCGTCGCAACCTAATTGGAAGCCACTTGAGACGAGCACGATACGCACTAACATGATCAAATTTCCTCAATCCATAGATGAATCGAATACACATGTTCTGTAAGCGCTCAAGCTTGTTTAGTAACTCCTCAGTGAGATCCGTACCCGTGATGATATTGACTATTGACTTCAAAAAAAGTATGTAGTTATATTGTTATTGTAATTAATAAAATTAATTTTGTACTCATGATTATATTGCGTTCAAATATTATCCTTATCGATAGTATATTATTTTGATTACACTAGGCCATCACTAGAGACAAACGCTGACCATCATTAGTTGCCCGCGTGCATCGTTCGGCATTCATTAGTGGTGAATTAAGTGGTATGTGTCAAATTTGCCTGCATACAAAACAATATATATCATTATATTTTATACGACCTTTAATTACTGCAACTAACCTGGGATTAACATAGTATGTAGATATAATGGCGTCGATCCTACGACTCTTAGGTTTAGTTTCATAAAAATGTTTAAAGTTAGCCATGGCTCATAACTTCAAAAAGACGTTTAGGAAAGAGACATGGGATACTTTTTGTTCCGGAAAATTAAAGAGTGGGAACTCTTGAATGTGTGTGTGTGGAGTGGGAGTTTTAGAACAGCTAAATCCCCGCAGACTAAGTTAAATAAGTAAAATAATCCTATCAGGTTTATTAATTTAATACATGCTGCAATTTATTACATGGCAGCTAACCGATGTTGGTAAGTAGCTAAACTGTCAATTAGTAAATAACTCATTTGTATCACTAACCTTCAACATCACCAATATAAGGAATGCCTAAATTATAGAGTTGGTACCTTAGCAGGTAAAATTATATTGCGATTTAAATGTCAGCGTGAGTTTTTTTATTACTCTTAGGGATTTTGGGAGCCATTTTGCTAATGTAAAATACATAATTAACTGCTTTATCTTTCAAAAAGATAGCTTAATTTGACCGTTTTGGTTTTCGTTTTATTATGGCCAAACGCGATTAGCGGGTCACTAGGGATGAGCATTCGCTTAACTTAATCGCAGCATAATTATATTGTTTCGATAATTTTTTGAAAGATTAATTACTTTGTTTTGTAATATACGGGATATCCCTTGTGTAAAATAGTTTCTTTTTTTCTTAAAGTTTTATTGAATTATTTTAACTACCTATTTGTTTTGGTTGCTTAGAGACGTGAATATTGTAATTTAAAATAAGGCTTACTAATTAAATATTCTTGTTATTTTGCTCAGTTTCTATAATCTTCTGAATTTCTACTATGTTGTGAAATCTCAAAGTATTAAAAGGCCATTCTTAATATGAAAGACAGAAGTCTCATAACTTTGTTTGAAAACTCAGTTTTAGTAGAGCAGAATTTGAAAAATCAGAGTTTTGTCAGAGTTTGGTAAACTCTATAAAAAACCGGCCAAGTGCGAGTCGGACTCGCGCACCGAGGGTTCCGTACAAACCTGTAATAAGTTTTAAATTAAATGTTTTTTTTAAATATTTGAGTTGATTGAATGAAAGGTAAATTGCGATTAACGATTAATGACGTATTAAAAAAAAACTACTTACTTGATCTCGTTCAAACCAATTTTCGGTGGTAGTTTGCATGGTAATGTACAACATATATTTTTCTTAGTTTTATCATTCTCTTATTTTAGAAGTTACGGGGGGGGGGGGGGGGGGGACACACATTTTACCACTTTGGAAGTGTCTCTCGCGCAAACTATTCAGTTTAGAAAAAAATGATATTACAAACCTCAATATCATTTTTGAAGACCTATCCATAGATACCCCACACCTATGGGTTAGATGAAAAAAAAATTTTTGAGTTTCAGTTCTAAGTATGGGGAACCCCAAAATTTATTGTTTTTTTTTTATTTTTGTAAGAAAATCTTAATGCGGTTTACAGAATACATCTACTTACCAAGTTTCAACAGTATAGATCTTATAGTTTCGGAAAAAAGTGGCTGTGACATACGGACGGACAGACAGACAGACAGACAGACAGACAGACATGACGAATCTATAAGGGTTCCGTTTTTGCCAAATTTGGCTACGGAACCCTAAAAAGCCGGTAAAAGAAGTTTATTACAAAGTTGGGCTTTAACGTTATGTGAGTACTTATTTAAAAAGGTAGATTTCAGCCAAGAAATATTTCATATAAGCTTTTTTAATTACTGTTTAAGAATATTGTCATGCTTTTTACACTCTAGTGAGGTGAGGAATATTCGTAACGTATGTATCATCGGCCCGAACCGGACTACGAATGACAGTATGATTTAAATGTACGAAAAGTTAATTACCTCTTATCTATTCGATAAGAGCCACTCAATCTCATACTTTGCGTTACAGAAGACTAATGACATTATCACCGTGGTCCTCATCCTAATCCAGGATTAGGGTCCGGCGAGAGATAGCATTGACACAATAAAAATATCGATGTATGGATTGAAAAAACTTAGTGATAATTAGGAGACGAAAGAGTAGGGTGGTGTTTTTAATCCAAAACTGGTTCGTGGACCTAACAATTACAGATCTGAAAGTACATGAGTACTGAGTAGATGTACTAAAAATTGTGTACGTACTTAGGTGGGGGTCTCTTTTGACATATGTATTTTGTTATTTTATTAACACCAGGCATGATGCAGTGACAACGGCAGTCGAGTTTTTTTTTTCAAATTCGTACTCATATTTATTATTTAAATAAAGTAATTAAAAGTGCTTTTGAATCGTCGAGTGAATCTACCACTGGTTCAGAATACCATTCCTACCGAGAAGAATCAGCAAGAGCCTCGGTGCTCTTTTTAAAAAAATCATTTACAATTACATCTATGTGTAGATACATGATAAGTAACCGCTGTCCTTAGCATTGCTGGAGCGAGTCAATTCCATGGTCTTTTATCAATTTACATAATCTTCAACAGTATACTAAGCTGTTTTCAGGAGCATACTGTTAATGGATGTATTTTAACTTTATACCTAACCTAAATCAGTTACTGTTAAATGATAGTGTTTATGCATAATGCCTTATCTATTGCTTGAAGGTTCCATCTTAAATAACATCGAGTTGATAGTACCTAACCTCTGCAGTTAATAAATAAGTTTATCGCACACATAAAATCATTGGAACAACATTATTGTTTGCTTCATCTATACTACACATTAACTAGGTAGCTCGCCAAATATTGATCGGGCGTAAAAGTTTAATTTATGAAGGGATACGTACCTAATTAATAGCAGTCGCTAAACAGAGATGGCAGATGCGTGGGAGGTTAATACAGGTTAAAAGCAACAAATTAGACTAAAAGCACATAAATTGATGTGAACGGCTATGGGTGGTGCTCTCGGCAGCCTGAATTAGTCCCGGATTTTTATCACTTGGTGACAAGAAAAAGTGTCGCGTATAGGATGTTCTGATTTTAATTCTTTTACCCAAACTTTTTCAAGCACTGAAAAATTAATAAGTGACTCTTCACCGTCTGTCCGTTGTTGAATTTTTTATCGTGTTTTAGGGGCTCAATATTATTTTTAAATTAAAATATTATATATACCTAGTCTATCCGCCTCAGCTTGCGTCGCGTCGAGTGGAAATCTTAGTGGGTGTTTACGTTGTTCAGAAAACCTTTTTAAAAAATATCAAGATTCTAGACTCAACTGTTTAAACTGCAAATACGTTAACATTTCGTAAATAAAAAGTAAAATTAAATATTAAAAACCAAATACATTTATTACAATATTATGACTCTTCAGACGTGCAAATAATACGGTCTACATTAATTGTTATAAAGACAATTATTACAAAACAAGTTATTCCACAAACTAATACCCAAACAAATTACATCCGGAACACGCTGTATCACATTAGTCATGAGAAAAAAATAATCATCGTTAATTGGTCCCTTTCATTAGTAAGTCCCTGCATTCCTCGATTCGTTGTTTTTTCCGTGTCAAATCTTTATCAATGAAAAAGGAGATCATTTTTATTTAAATTGCCTTATCATATACCTATACTTACTGTCCAATGATCGGTGGACGTAATGTTACAGTTAATGAGCCCTCGGATATTAATAAATATAATATAATCTCGCTTATAACGTCGTCGTGTTCTGAGACGTTTATATCTGGGGTCTTCTTTATTTTTGAGGGATTAAATATTTTATATGAGATTATAATTATTATTAAGTCCTTTTATGTGTATACTTTTTCATTTATTTTACTCATTGAATTATTCGTGCTGGACAACTATAAATGATATCAGATCTATCACTAATAGTTAAGTGTAGCCGTTTTATCGAAACCGTATATTTAAATACAGCTCATGATCGAATACTTTCATAATCTCGCTAAAAATAGATCAACACTATCATTTTTGTGCCTTTTGGTGTTGAAACCCTGGGGTCGTGGGGCGAAGATGCAAGATCCGTCTTCTCGTCTCACAGAGTCCACAGGTGACCGGAGGGCTGGCAGTTGCCTCGGCCAACATATAAGTTTGGCTATTCAGCGGGGTAACGCAGCCAGCGTTCTGGGCACACTGCCTCATTGCAGCGGCATAGATGATATTAATTTTTTAATGTTTAGTTTTTAGTTTATAACTAGATGATGCCCGCGACTTCGTCCGTGTGGATTGATGTTTTTTGATTCCCGGGGGAACTCCTCAATTTTCCGGGACAAAAAGTAGCCTATGTCCTTCCCCGGGATGTAACCTATCTCTGTACCAAATTTCATCAAAATCGGTTGAGTAGTTGCGCCGTGAAAGCGTAGCAGACAGACAGACAGACACACTTTCGCATTTATAATATTAGTATGGATTTAGTTTTTAATTTAGATTTAATTTAGATTTAAATGTTATTATAATGTATGGATTTTATATCACACTATGCATTACATACATAAGTAGTATAATATGTAAGGAGGGTCTGACATATCGTACCTATGACTAAAACCTTGTGATTTTACATGTATGTTTTCTTTCTTTAGGTAAACTGTAGTATGTAGACTCCCACTAAAAAGTACTTTCAGATTATTACTACCGGGTTTCAAAAGTGTATCCTGCAAATAAGTTCAGGTTATCTGATATTTATAATTTTCAGAATCTTTGAGATAAAAAAACACCCTATACCTATAAACATAGGGAAGCTTAACCTAAAAAGTTAGTATCTATGAATTGTATAGACTATTCTCACATGAAGATAGATAAATTAACCTTTAAGGCTTCTAGTTTCAGAGGCATACTCGTAAAACCTGATCACAACAAAACGAAGACACCGAAACTCCGAAATCAAAGTCAGCACCACGATATCAAATCGTAAATACCTCGACACCTTATCTGCCTAGACCGGCCGGGTACCAATTCCCACTTAAACAAAACAGCCTAATTAAGCTATAAACAAAGCCACAAACACGGACTCCCAAAATATTGAGGTCTGTATAGGGATGTGCCACGCGTGGCTAAATGGAGTCGAGTTAAAGACCAAAGAAAGCTCGCTCACTAAAGCTATAGCTTAAACTCGTACGTATTTGCCTATCATACTAATATTATAACTGCGAAAGTGTGTTTGTTTGTTGGTTTATTGGTTTGTTGGTTTGCCCTTCAATCAAGCCGTAACGGAGCAACGGATCGACGTGATTTTTGGCATGGATATAGATGAGGACCTGGAGAGTGACTTTTTATCCCAGAGAATTAAGGAGTTCCCGAGGGAATCAAAAAACTTAAAACACGTGGACGAAGTCGCGGGCATCAGCTAGTAGAAAATAAACAGCGCCGCTATCATTTGATAGTTAAAAGTAAGGCTGTTATATTTTATTGCAATTTATAAATACATATAACTAACTACCTAAAATTTTAAAAGATGTTAAGACTATATTCGGTTTGCGTTGCGATTTTTATAATTATGAGAGTTTTAGCAAAAATTTCGATTTTACTTTCTTCTGAGGCTTCTTACGGATTCTAATAAAAAAGAGTGTGCATAGTGAAAGCAGCGAGCAGGACTCGATAGCGCAGATCCAGTCGAAACTTTCGGAGTCGAATACTTAAACTTTGCCCATCCCTAGATTGTACTAATCTGGGAGAGCCATTAAGTGTCGACAGGTCGCCGAGAGGAGTCAGCGGGGGCTCGTAAAGATTACCAAACGATAACCCGACTACTGCACCATTCGGACCTCACACATACCCGAAGCTCCGCACATAAATATCCACGGATAGCTTCATATCGACAAAAAACTCGATAAATTTGGCGCCCCAAACACGTAAATGTTCTTAATTATAGTGTAATATCCGGGGAGTGTTTTGGTTTTGGATGTATCTAATCGGCTCACTCTTATGTTCGCTCGCATCCAGCCTCCGATAGTGGAAGTACTCGTTAATTCAATATTGATTGTCGGTGTACTTACGATACTCGAAATTTAAGTAGATCTTAATACGTTCAGAGATATGTTAATGGCAGTAATCGGGACGAGGCGATGTTTTAGTGGAGGTAAGGTTAAAGTAACGTTACGGACGATGGAGCTGCTAAGTTTAGCCTACATTAATTTGTTCATTTACTGATTTATTAAAGCCGCCTTTGATTAAGACGCTTTTAACAATAGCAATGATGCCTAATAAATTATTTCTTACTGATTACTAAATAGAGGTTCTTCCGAAAGACCTAAAATTCACATCCTCGGTTAAGAACCAACCGAGGATGTGAATCGGTTTGATAACCATTTTAAACTATAGATTATAGAAAATATAGTGCGTTAAAATTTGATGACGTCACTACAAATTCAATCAATCAATCAATCAATCAAGTCAAGTCAATTCAAACTTCCATATTTATAGAAGCGCGGTTTAAACTTTTATAAAGAGTTGCTGATTTGATTGAGTTTTCAACATACCTATTATTCTCTTCGTTTGAGCTTTACCATGAAATACATTTTGTAACACAAACCGGTCAAAAACCTCTTTTTTGCGTCGGATTTCTGGGATATAATTCAGGAGCTTTTCAGGGTAAATAATAAGTCTATGTTTCAAGTTATAAATATCTTTTCGAAAATGGCTAGGTACACTGGAGTAGCGTATATTTATGTATACTGAGTGTATACTATGCTTAGTTATCCATAGGTATCCCCGGGATGCAACTTATCTACAGATAAGTTGCATCCCGGGATACCTACCTACCTACAAAATTTCGTCAAAATCGGTTAAAAACGTGGGCCGCAAAAACGTATTAGATAGACAGACTTTCGCATTTATAATAGTAGGGATGATCGGTATTGTAGAACGATAACAATAATTCAAACTAGCGAAATATCAAAGTACATTTACAAGATAATTTCACAGGAATCCCATGCTTTTAATTTATCATTGCAAGTAATAAAAATAATGGAACCACTTCACAAAAAGTCTTGAAGTCATCTCTCATTCTTTAGGTTAATCTGAAGGTATTCCGCTTTTTTTGTTCCCTCGACGACAGCCGTCGGTCTGTCCGTCACGGTGACAGGTGCGCGCGAGCCGCGACGATCCGCACTTGTCATTGTCACTGCCATTGCAAACGCCAAATTAAAGAAATACCCTCACTACGCTTATTTAAGCTGCAACAACGCAATCAGTTTTTCTCACATACTACTTTTTGAATGAAACCTTATTCCCACTTAAAACATCATTAAGTTAATTGTTTCTGACATAGGTCGTTTGCCGTTTTAATTTTAAACTTATTAATGACGGCGGCTTATAGGTGCGCGTGTCTTTTTAGATAAATCTAGGGATAATTTTACCTTTAGATAGGTATTAAAAGGTTTCTTACGTTATTACTTTTATAATAATTTGCTTAACCTGTGATGCAACACTGTTGCTATTCTGCACACGCAACCTGCTACTTAATCTAAGAAAGCAGACGTTGGCCGCATCACAGTATCTTACAGAGATGTGACATGAGACATCGTTATCCAGTACACATAACAGGGCTAATTATTCCCATTAAATGGGCACAATCCATTCAAATTAACCACCGTAGGTTGAATAAAGCGCGTTTTGTGCGCTGAATGACGCACGGCCTTCCGGTGGGTGGCTGCTGTCACAACATGCAATGCGCGTCGCGGACGCACCGCACCGCATAATGAGACGTTTACTCGCATTAGCTAAAGAAATTGACAAGTGAACAATAGCGGGCCGAGGGGCAAAAGGAACGCGAAAACTGCAGAAAGAGCCGGACAGTGTCGTATCGTATTACCCGACGTAAAATATCTGGGGGAAAGGAATGAGAAACGATCGCTCGATTTAAATATGGGTAGGATACGGGAGCGGGAACGTTCGCGTGCGTTCGGTAGCGTGAGAATGCACTTTATTCGGGTGGCGACAGCGGGCCCCGGCGGCCGGGGCTCCGCGGGACATCGATAAATCAGGTGCACGGTTGTGACCGCGCGTCGCTCGTATATCCAGGGCCACAATGGCCGCGCGCTGTCTGCTTGACAGTGACACTGACGCAATTGCTCGCGAGTCGCATGCGCCGGCCGACAGCGGACAGCCGCGACAGTGTTACGACCGTCCACCCCCACTCACCCCGCTATTTATTGCGCTAAATATTTGAATTAATCAGATGAGATAAAATGCTCGCGTTCGTTTAAACATTCCGTTGCGGTCACGGTGACAACTCGATGTATTGTGCGTGTATTGAGCTGATCCTTATAATAGCTGTCCACCGTATCTCGCCGCATAATTGCTTTTCCCTTTAGAATCTTTCACTGTCTTGCTATTTATTGCGAGCGTTTTATCAAGCTGCTCTGTTAGTTTATTGAGCTCTTTTATCATACTTAATACGTAAAAACCAGTGACCGGACTATAATATTATTATTTGTCATTTGTGACTTCTTGCGGATAGTAATGACTTAAGTTGTTTTACTTTTTCAGGGACTTGTTTCCGCAATAAAACGTAATCAAAAAAAGCATACCTATTACTGTAGCCATCTTGGACCATTTCAAAAAGACGATCAGAAGACTCAGTAGCCTTCCTATGTTGAACCTGCATCAATCATTATTACAGTCTCAATTAGCGGATTTTAAGAGGATTTTAGCCAATACTTCGCGATGGTTAAAATGCTAGCCAAGCAGATGCGAATGCAATCGTTACAATAAAGCAATCATTTTTACGTAATAACGCCCCAGGTCAAAACACTATTGACCTACGTCTTTTTTTGCGTTATCTGTAAACATCTTATTAATCTGTGGTCACCGGTGTAGCAATAAAGCATACAGGACCATTTTATGAGCGGTGCTCCTGCCTACCTTGGTGGCAGAATGGCATACAGTTTTATGACAACGGGTTGGGACGGATACACGATACCTTGACAGGTCCGGCTAGGAAACATCACATCCCATGTTTCTCGGCCCCTCTAGGGTAGTATTAAGATGTTACGTGCAAGAATTCGCTAGGGGCACCTGTGTGAATTATTTGATAACCACTTTGTATACTTTATTAGTGCGAGGAGATAATAATTATCTATACTCATATTAAACTGTCTCGTTGGTCTAGTGGTTAGCATGTTTGACTGTGGCTGACGAGGTCCCGGGTTCGAGTCCCGGGTCAGGCCATAATAAGTGTTGGGTTTTTCTGACTAGAAATTCTCAGCACTAGCCCGGAGTTGGAAGTTGGCGGTGTTTCACCCCCGTGCCTCGGAGAGTTAAGCCGTCGGTCCCGGTTATTATCACTAACATGATAATAGTCGTCAAAGCTCGCCAACCCGCATTGGAGCAGCGTGGTGGGTCTAAGCTCTAATTCCCTCTCTCCTATGGGAGTGGGAGGCCTGTGCCCAGCAGTGGGACGTTAATGGGCTGTAGTGGTGGTGGTGGTGGATACTCATATTATAAATGCGAAAGTTTGGATGGATGGATGGATCTTTGTTACTCAATCATGCTAGAACGGGTGAACGAATGAAATTTGGCACAGAGATAGATTATAGTCTGGAACAACGCATGGGCTTTTTATTCCGGAAAATTAAAGAGTTCCCGCGGATACCAAAAAACGACGAAGTCGCGGACATCAGCATTCAGCTAGTCCATACTATTTACTAAAGAATATGAAAGTGTATCTGTCTGTCTGCTTTTTTGCTACTCTTTAAGGGCTCATCTTTTCAACTGATTTGGACGAAATTTGTATAGACGTAGTTTGTATCCCAGGGAAAGACATAGGATACTTTTAATGCCGGAAAATTTAAGATTTCCTCCAGGAATCAAAAACTTAATCCGCGCGGACGAAGTCGCGGGCATCATCTAGTTTCTTATAAATATCTTGTTACAACACTATCCATATCCATACTAAATGCGAAAGTAATCAATCAGTTGGTCAGCTTTTCACGCAACCAATTTGGATGAAATTTGGTACACAGAAAGCTTTCATAATAGATTTTAAAAAAAATCATCTCGTTCTACATCATATACAGGCGACTTCGCAGTTAAAATAGATCACATTATTCAAAATCCAGAACGAAAAAAAAACAACAAAAGCAAATTAACACCTGCACTGCATCCCACAGATTAAATAACAGTAAACTGCAAAGGGCAGGCCAGTGTCGCGTATCAAATCTAAAATTCCTACGGGCACTGCGTGAACGGTTAATTTAAAGTCGGCACAGACGAGCGATCGGTATCGGAGCGGGCTCAGTTTATCAGTTTCTAGCGTACGTCCGGTTGGAAATGTCATGTGGTACAATAAGTTACAGGACTTGCTAATAACAAGCAACCGAGGTAGAGCAGATTTTATTGCTGTACTCTTAGTAGGATCGTATGCGGAAGGACGTGGGAACCCACCGCTTTATTATCCCAAGAAAACTCCTACCATTATTAATGGAAAGGGGTCACGACCCTCATTAATGATGAATACGATACAGAAAGATAAAAACATACCGTTCATTTATCAAAATATCACTTGTTTTAACTCCGGAGAGTTCTTCATGGCTCCTCTGAGTGGTGGACTATGGCCAAACGTCTCTCATTCTGAGAGTAGACTCGTACTCAGTAGTGAGCCGGCAATAATTCACTTCAAAATCAGACGCTAGGCTGCTTCATAAAAATATCGCTAGCCATTAATGCAATAAGCGTCCAAACTGAGGAACCGCACGTGCAAAAATCTGCGAAACAACAGGTACGAAATCTCTTTTACTTTATAATTTACTAAATGATTCCCGCGACTTCGTCCGCGTGGACCAAGTTTTTTCGATTCCCGCGGGAACTCTTGAATTTTCCGGGATAAAAAGTAGCCTATGTCCTTCCCCGGAATATAACCTACCCCGGAACCAAATTTCATTAAAATCGGTTGAACAGATAATTTTTTTGATTCCCGCGGGAACCTTTGAATTTTCCGGGATAAAAAGTAGCCTATGTCCTTCCCCGCGATACAACCTATCAGACAGACAGACAGACAGACAGATAGATAGACACACTTTCGCATTTATAATATTAGTATGGATTAATTGTCTTTAAAAAAAAGTTCTAAATTACACCACCATTTTGCAGACCACAGCATTAGACTAAAAACACAGGCTGGCGTTTGTACTCTGCAGCCTAAATAGACAGTACTCTGCATAAAGGTTGATAGAAAAATACAGCTTATGTTTTACAGTAGGTTCTTTCGATAACTTTGAATTTTCAACCGACTTCAAAAAAAGGAGGAGGTTCTCAATTCGGCTGTTTTTTTTTTTAAATGTTTGTTACCTCAGAACTTTTGACTGGGTGGACCCCGATTTGGATGATTCTTTTTTTATTTGAAAGGGCATACTTCCCAAATAGTCCCATATACATTTTATCGAAATCGGTCGAGCGTTTTTTAAAATATCAACAATAAAATAAGTACTTTGTAAAGCGTCTGCTTGTTGTTGTAAAGTTGGCGCGGGAGTTTGAAGTCGGTTGTTCAAAAAGATTTTTTATATTAAATTATTGCTAAGCATGTGCTAGGTGCGTCTGCCGTCGTCATCTCAACCAAATGAGGTCCACTGCAGCACGAAAGACCATAAAAACAATTCTGCCTCTTTTATTAAGTAAAGCAAACCTTGACCCTCCCGCTCCCTCTCATGCCTTGTACGCCATCGTTACAAATAAAATTAAAATTGTAAAATTCTCGGCGATTTCACATATGGTCTCTAGATGATCTCGCGCGTTATCAGTTTGACATCCGAGGCATTTGCACGTTTATATCGATATAATTTATGTCCCTAACACTATTGATTAATGTTGTAATTGGCTACAAAATACAATAGCTTAAGATCGGGTGGGAAATTTTTAGGAAGCACTTGATAAAAACTGAAAAATAATGTTATGATACTTCTTCCATAGATTTAAGAATTGGAAAGCTAAAATGACAAAGACCACAAAGCTGTGGAGGAACGCTAGACGTTAGAGTCCCAAGTTTTGGAAGGACATTCCCTCTCCGGAAATCACAGTGCTAATAGTCCCCCGACTAGGTGCAATATGCTATCATACTAGTCCATAGATAACAGAAACTCCCTACTCAGTGTACTAGTCGCAGAAAGTCGCTGGACAAAGCGACAATGTTAAAAATGTTGTGGAAAAGTGTCCATTCGTTGCGATGATTTTTACGAGTATCGGGATTTAGACATTCAGTGCATAATATTTTGAATCCCACAAAGACGATTGTACCTTGTGACTCAAAGAAACTTTGTGACGTCATCCTTAGTCTGGCGTATTCCAATTTCGAATCCAGTATGGAAAGTAACTTGCTTGTGCTGGACATTAATTAACCTACTGTTCATATTATTCATCATTTTTTTATTAAATGAGTCAAATTACGTTCAATTCCAATAACTTCTCGAAATTTCCCATTAGCTCTCCGACTACAATCATTAAAACATTGGAAACGGTTTATTAGGGGTAATTATTAGTGATTCATACGTGCTTGTGTTTCACCTTGATACGTTTAATCGAAAGACAGATAGGTAACAGTGATCACAAAATTAGCTATCGTAGACCCCAGGGGCTTAATTACGCAAAAATGATTGCCACAGTGTAACGGTCATAATGACTTCTGATTGTTAATTTAATGACAATCTTCTGCTACTGGTCAAAATTTACTGTCACAGCTAGAATACCATCAATGCATGACTAGTGGGAGGCTTCGGCCGTGGCTAGTTACCACTTACAACCCTGCCGGCAAAGACGTACCGCCAAGTGATTTTGCGTTCCGGTTGGATGCCATGTAGACCTACCTATTAGTAATATGGGTTAATTATATAACTGGCATCCCCCTACAGGTTAGCCCGCCACCATCTTAGACTGCATCATCATTTTACCTACCATCAGGTGAGATTGCGGAGTCAATGGCCAACTTGCAGTGGTGGTGCAAAATTCAGCCAATCACAACAATTGACATTGTAATAATGATTGATACAGGTTTTACTAAATAGGGCTACGGATTTCAGGTCAGGGTTAATCAGTAAGTAAGTAGTAGGTAGGATGTTGTATAAATGTATTATATTTTTTTCTTATCTTGCGCATGGATATTTTTTTATGCAATTATACAATTATTCTTATCAAGTGGCTTACTGATAAGCCAAAGCGGACAAAATATTCCGTCAAGATTCCATCAATATGACGTGACGTTCAGCATTGACAGTCGGCTATATTGTCGGTTAAAAAAATATAAAATATTTATTACTTTTATCGAGATTTTATCTAACCGTCCTAGGTTTAATAATCTTAAATTAAAGCAAAAAAGATACCCATCTAATTTTACAAGCCTACTGCATTCAATACCTTCATGAATCGAATCTTGAAAGGTTGTTTCACAAGCGCGACATTTCTACTTTATTTCTTTGTTCGAGTACCCTCGTGTCTTATTTATACCCTTTCGAGTATTTCCTGCAAGAACCGGTTACAAGGTTGCCACCTACCACCGTCGCAGGAGACACTCGATCCAAAGGAACTAGTTATCAATTATCCAATCCAAGTAAAGAACAAACAGCATTTTCATGAGGTAGCCACCCAGCACGTGCTTCTGATTGACTGACTGCGAAAGGCAGAACGACTCGCATTTTGACACGGCAAAAACGCGCGCGACGCGTTATAGAAGCTATACAATCTACAAGTGTGAACCGATTTGATCCATTGGTTTTATTGATTGATTGACAATTCCGCTGAATTATTCAAGTGGACACGAATACCGACATTCCACACGCTCGCGCAAAAACCGCCGTCACGAAGACCCAAATATAAAGGGCTGATGGACGTCGTGGGAGTGGCTCGTTACGGGGCATATTTCGAGATTGGAGACGCTAGAAAAACGGGAACGTTTGGTGATGAGAATGTCATGTCCCTCGTTCCCAACGACATATTTGCGAGTCGGGGCCGCGTTTTGCGATAATTACAGCGCATAACGCGGGTGGAGCGCGAGGAATGCCCCGCTCTGAGCTCACCGCCTCGGATTTATAATGACGGCCGAGTGTCGCGGCCGCGCTGTCCTATCGACCAGCGTGCGACAGAAAAAGCGCGGCGGCTGCAGCGCGCGCGGGGCGGACCCGTTCCCAGCCTTCCCCCGCGCCAGCGACGCCGCTTTTTCCCCTATCGCCCGCTAAACGACTAGCGAAAATATCTCGAAATTGACATTCCTCTCATAATTCCATCCGAGACATATCCTCAGCGATGTCCGGCGAAATTTAATCTGTCTGATAAAAATACTGATGAAATTCGCCGTCGACAACGGTGACGTGATGTAATTACCGGCCGAATTTTGAGTCGGATGGGTGTGCAGTTGTGCACTCTCGCTTTTTTGTCGCACGTCAATTATATAAATTGTTTGTGCAATAAATTTCGTTGTATCTCTTTGGACGGGTGGATGGCGGTCCGGCGGTGGCGGTATGCGGGACGGAACAGCTTCGCTCTTCGTATACGAGGCCAATTAGCATGGGTTCGATAGGCGCGATGCCGATCTGCTGTCAACTGCACCACATTGCGTAAGCTGCTGTTATCTAATCTGAGCTTAATGAATGCCCCGCTACTATCACGAAAATGATTCAACCCCTATGCGTGCACGAAAAGTGTGTGACGGTTTTTTGTTGTTGGGATTGATTTTATTTATTACACCTAAGAGCTTAAATTTTAAAGTTACTTCTGATGACAATGATTACGAATATCATTGTGACATTACATTAGATACAATATTATGGAGTTGATTTTTTATAAACGAAGAATTTATAAAGCTTATATACAAAAGTCTTTTATAAGCAAGTAGGTATATTCGTCCGTTTTACTTTAAAACTCTATTCATAGATTTGCTCATAATTATTATTACCTACACGTCTGAAAATTAACTTATTTTAATTCCATGGTTTACCTTACCGACCAGTCCAGTCATCGACAGATTTATCTTAATATTCATCCAAATATGCTTCAATAATACTTAAATAACATCACCTTCGATCATCAAGCGTTTATTATTATGTAGTTTAATAAAATCCACAATTAATTTAGTCACGCATGAAAAAAATCTATAAAACCAATCTAAACTCAACCATTGCAGTCGATAATATGAAGTCATCGACCCAAACTGATTTCATACTTGCTGATCGCACATCTAACAGAAGCGACGTACGGCTCGTACGGCACTTCTTACGAGTAGTTTTCGCCGTATTCTAATGAACGGTGAAGTATTCGTATTTTAAGCACTCGACCCCTATTGAACAAAACGTTATTGAACGTTCCGCTAGGATGTGAAACTTCCCCCTGGCGTGTTTGCTGTCCCGTATGACTTGAGTACCATCGAGGAAAAGAAAGAATTTAGTCTGCTAAGCGTGCTTTAACATGTGAGTTTAATAAGAAATTATTGTCACTGTCTATCATGATCAGTTGATGATCTATAATCTATATTATTGTGAGTTATAAGTGCAAGGCAATTCGCCCTGCCACCGTATACCTGCATAAATCTCTATTCTCTTACGTTTTACTAACATGCCAGCTTGCCACGATTTTGCGACTAAAAGCAATTAAATATCATTAGTTTCAACGGTGAAAGTAAACATCGTGAGGGAACCTGTGTCCCTGAGAGTTCTAAGTATTATAATATATTCTTAAAGGTATGTGAAACTGCTAATCCGCACTTAGCCATCGTGGTGGACTATGGTCTAACTCTAAGTCATTGGTGGTCTAGATAAGCTCTTCTCTTTCTAAGAGGAGACCCAAGCTCTATTATAGTGTTCCGGTTATAGGTTAATATAATGGCGCGTGCTCATAGATGAGCGATCAGTCTTAGCCGGTGTCCGAGGCTCATTCAGTAGATGGGCACAACAATTTTCACATTATTCATGCCATCTGAATATTCCAACATCAGTTTCACCCACCATTAATTGTTATAGCCAGGCTTTAAGAATACACACTGGCTTTAACATCGACGAGCAGAGTAGATTATTTTTTACCAGCAACCCGTTTTTACGTACCTAGCGCAAAAATTCATAATATGAGCTTTTAATTTTTGCAACATTGTTTTAGCTCTTTAATAAATTGTCCCCGTCAAGTTTGTTAGGATTTCAAAATATTAATTAACCATTTATTAAATTTATTAGATATTACATACTACTTACCTAGCTGTTAAGTATAACCCTTTGAGCACTCAGGTGCCTAATGTTAGAGCGGTCGTGGTCGTCACTTTGGCTTACCACACGCTTAACTATCCGTCTCCACTCTTCTCTGATGGCAGCCTTGCGAGTGCATTCGTGTAAGGGGATGTCCACCGCAGCCCTCACTTGGTCTGTCCAACTCGCCTTGGGGGGAGAACGACAACAACATCTAGTCGACCCCAACTGCCAACCTCACCTGCTCGTGCCCTACTGGACAACGGACGAGGCTCTGGTGACCGATCAATAGTGGTATATCTGTCACCGTAAGATTGTAAAAACCGTTAGATTATAATCTAACTCGCGAAATTGTAAACTGTCGAATGATTACAATATAACGGATTATTTTTCGGTAGATTGTAATCTGTAAGTTTTATTAACCCGATAGAACCTAAGTGCCCGTCCTGCTACTTGCCACTACTTGATTATTTATGTCGAACCCTAACCTAACCTACAAGAAAGAGACAAGAAAACGTAAATATAATGAATATTTCGAAAATTGACACTTAAAACATTGAACGGTTCACAATCTTTCGACTGTTTACAATCTATCGACAAAAAAAGCGTTAGATTACAATCTTACGGTGACATATCTATCACACACCCAACAACTGGGTGGAAGAGGCTACAGCGGCCTTCGGGTTCATGACTGGTGCAAAAGCCAAGGGGAAGCCACTACACTATTTTCCCAAGAAAGTTGTCATGAAAGGTATAAGAAACAAGATAAAAAGTTACCACAGCGTAAATACATACATACGTCAGCTTATTTCCTTAGGATAGATAATAGATTGTACTTACACCCTGCGCAACCGCGAAAAAGCTCGCCATTTGACAGGACCGTGTTTAACGCTAAGATGTTTTATGGATGCAACCTTCGATTCGTAAAGCCCATAGTTGTTTATTACTGTGGCCGTGTGAATATTGATTTTTGGGTCAACAGCTTCACTCCGCATTGTGTTGCTTTATGCTTCAGGCTTTCATTTCTTTGGACCCTAGCCCGCTGTGACGAATCAGCGGCTGGATACGTATAATGTGAAGTTACGTAATTTTAGTTAGGTTTAGTGCGCTATAAAACATGTTATATACTATTTAATAGCAGGCACGTAACACTTTACGAACATATCGTCGCAATTGTTTGGATTTTACCTAAGAGTCTGAAAACTTTCGTCACATTTTTTTGGTCTTTGATTTGATGCCGAAATCTGTAATTTATTGTAGCTTATTATTCAATCAACCCAATCTATCTCTACTACTGGACATAGGCATTTTTGAGGGCGCACCACCAAACACGGTCCTACGCCTTCCTCATCCACCCGCTTCCTGCCACCTTCTTTAGGTCATTTTGTCACATCTACCTATAGACTATTTTTACCGACTTGTAGTATCAGCTACTTATAAAAATAATTATACATTCATCGAAAATAGTCTGGGCTTCACTTAATTCAGACATTTGTTTCAGATACAAGAGAAACAGGGTTTGTTAATGCAATCACCGCAGCCGGTGTTACATACGCCATTACCAGGGCGTGTACAGCAGGATCTCTCCTAGAATGCTCGTGTGAAAAGGTAAGGACAACACTTTTCTGTCCGAGCGAAAGTTTAATAAATTATTTATTTATTTCTCAGGCTTTATCCGCACTGCATCCGATCATCGGCTTCGAATTTTCGGATTCGGATTCGGCCAACGATACAAATAGTACTACGGCTACTTTGGATCGAGAATTCTCGGGTCGGATCGAATGCAGTGCGGAAAGAGCCTAAGTTACTTAAATTGGTTGTATAATCGCTAAACAAACTAGCTTGTCTTGTCAGTTTAGTTTTCCTCCATTTTTCCAATTTTTCAAATTTGACAATTTATTAGCACCTCGTCAATTTTAAATAATTTCTGTACGAGTTTAAGGAGTGTGTCATAGGAATTTTGTTTCCCATATTTCCTCATCAATTTACTGACAAAATAATTTCTAAAGAAAGCGGCATCAACAGCTTATGGGAGCAACAAAAAAGGATTTGTTTACAGAAAAACATGAAATGCTACAGATAAATAAAACATAATATATTAAAAGTGCAAATCTTATAGGTAATTTAAAGTTTACGTCTGCTTATCAGGGAGCACCAAAACCACGCCGCGGGAGGACGCAAGTTCCCCAGCCGCCCTCTCAAGCGCAAACGGACCAGTGGCAGTGGGGTGGCTGCAGCGATAATGTTCGCTTTGGTCTGCAGAAGTCCAGAGAGTTTATGGACAGCAGATACAGGAAGAGGAGCGACATCAAAACACTGATAAAGCTGCATAACCACAACGCTGGGAGGTTGGTCAGTAAACATTTTGTACTTTTTGTTGGCCTTATTGCCAACAAATATCATACCTCGCTTTCCTCATTCACTCTCTTTCCGTTAACATTTTGAGCTCGTCGATCCATCAGGCTGGTGGTCATCCCATACTGCACTTGCTTTGCCATTCTCTTAACGCGCTATTCTTAATATTTCGTTCCACATTACTTTTAAAATGATTAATCTAAAATAATTCTAATCAAGCTCCCGTACTGGTTTCCGATCATCATTAGATATGGGTTCCTATACAACATTTTATATATATATATGAGAAATATCAGCCCATAATCTCATAATTAATGTGGAACAGTATTGAGTAAAAATTTATTTATTCGTAAATTATTTCTAACCTAACACTTGTTAAAAATAAATTGAATCCATAAAATAGAATTTATATAGAATAAAATAAAGGTAATGTTGTTGATAAGGAATCTGCGACAATCATATTACAGATCAAGTGTGCACAGTTCTCCTCCAAGAGGAACAGTGGTTAAAAAAAAAGTAATAAAATATTAAGCTTCTATTTGATTTTCAGGCAATCAGAAATAACATGAAAGTGGAGTGTAAGTGTCACGGGCTGTCGGGCTCCTGCACTCTTCGAACTTGCTGGTGGAGAATGCCCACTTTTAGAGAAGTAGGAGACCGTTTGAGAGACAAGTTTGAAGGCGCTGCTAAGGTGTGTTTTTATTTTATTTATAAATTGTGCTCTTTTTAGTGTAGCTTTTCTATGTGTGAAACTAAGGTGGATCAACTAATAAATAAATTAAAAGAACTCTGACTGCACAGAAGCCTACATAACATCCAGGCGGGAACATGAATCCATACTAATTAAATGCTAATATTATAAATACGAAAGTGTGTCTGTCTGTCTGCTACGCTTTCACGGCCCTTGTGTTGAACCAATTTTGATGAAATTTGGAACAGGTATAGGTATAGGTAGGACGGGTGTCCTTCCCGGGGAAGGAAAACTTGTTCCACGCAGATGAAGTCGCAGGCATCATCTAGTAGTATGTATTATAGTCCCATGACTGACTCCATCAGAAATTTACTGACTGTTATTTCGCAGGTTATCTCAAACAACGATGGCGATAGCTTCATGCCCGAAAGTCCCAATATTAAAAGACCGGGGAAGAAAGATATAATATACTCAGAAGAGTCGCCTGATTTCTGCAGTCCTAACATGAAGACAGGATCACTCGGAACTGAAGGACGCCATTGCAACATAAGCTCCGCGGGAACTGACAGTTGCGATCAACTCTGCTGTAGGAGAGGTTACATACAAACATCTATTAAGGAGGCTGAAAATTGCAATTGCCAGTTTAAGTGGTGTTGTGAAGTAATTTGCAAAACATGTTATGTAAAACGAGACATACAAACGTGCCTTTAGTGTGATAGACAATAGTAACGTGGTTAACATTATTTTAATTAAAATAATTGTTTAAGCAATTGTACATATTTCTTTTATTTGATAGCTACAAATTTTTTCTCGTGAATGTACATATTTCTATAATCGTCATCTGTTTCAAAGTCAGATTGGGCAAGAAGACTTTGTTTATTAGACTTTTTTTTTAATTTAAGATTTAGAGGCATACGATCATATTTACGCGTGGATACTGTACCGTATGTGTTAATTATTTTTGTAGAATTATATTCATTAGAACTTTCACCGGGTTTTTTCTGATTTTCTGTGTCGTCACTCTTACTATCTTCATAACTGCTTTTTTTATTACTTTCGTCAAATTTATCTTTTAGTTTTGTATCGTTTTTATTACTAGCATAATTTTCTGCATTTAGTTTCCCTTTACCAGCATTAAATTTACTTATGTAAGAACCATAATTATTATCAATATTACCATAACCTTCATCATAAACATGATTATTATCATCATCATCATTACTATTAACATAATCTTCTTCATCTTCACTATCTTCCATATAGTTTCCAGAGTAATCTTCCTCCGCATAGTTGCTATCTTTGTATTCATTTTCATTATCGTCTTCGTCATTATTTTCACTCTCATTCGTATAATCTCCAATACTATTTTGTTTTTCAGGGTAGACTAGTTTTTTTGCTGATTCGCCCGGATTGACTTTTCCCTGAATTGGCTTTTCCGTGTACTTCATGTTAAAATTCGTGTAATGCAAGAGACGAACCTTGTTGGTATCTGCTCCATATAGGATACCACACTCAGGCACTGGGACTTCTCGTTTTCTCGCAATATAATTGTAGAGCATGGCAATTTTTAAAACGTCTTGCGTACTAAAACCTTTTTCTTTCGATTTGGGAGGTGGCTGCAATTTATGAGTGTATTATTATTAAATGTACCTACCTATTTCCAAATCAAACATAATATTGTAAATCAATATAATTACAAGTCCAAGTTTATTAAAAAAGTAGTAATCGCGAGGTTTTCGTTGAACTGTAACATTTCCATTTGAAGTATACTTGTAGGGTCCGTAATGCCCCGCGCTGTCATAATCATATGTCAAATTGTGAAACAACCAATCAGTTTCGTTAAGTTTTTCAAAAAAAATCAGTTTATCTGCAACAGACGCCAAACATAATATTATGATTAAAGTTACAGCGCATATCAGTTTATTTGTGCAAATAAAATTTTGAAGTCGTTTAATCTAAGTATAGCACCACATGCACCGTTCGCCTCCCTAATTACTAGTTGGAGAACAGATGTCCTTAACTAAATAGCCGGTGACTGAACGACTAAAGATGATGTTCAATTTGTGTGTATTTAAACTAATTTAATTCATCTGTGGTTATAGTGTATATGTTATCGCTAATGTTGGGAAACCGTTAATGTAAGCATTCCCTAGGAAATGTCGACATTAACAGTCTTAGCCAATTTAACGGTAACTTAATACACACAATTTAATCAAAGTAGTAAATAACTCTTTGAATGTGAGCATAACATTGGAGGCGCGTTTATTTTAAGATTAGACTACCTCTATGGACCTAACAAAATATGACTAATAATAGAATAAGTACACACTTTTAGATGAAATAACAGACATAGGTAAGGTACTAAAGTTACGAGGATACCAAAATATGTTCCTCGGCATGTGAATAAGATCATAGCAAACTCAGCTGTGATTTTAAAAAAATATAACCATCTCATAATGTCATCGGGGGGTTACTATGAGCTCTTATAACATGACAGAAATTGAACTGCACCTAACTTCAAGGCACTGAACTGGTAGGCAGACAATGCATTGAACTGTGCTGCAGTTCAATTTCTGTCCTGCTTTAAGAGCTCATAGTAACCCCCCTGAAACAATGTTTACCCATTTCATAGCTCGTATACGTACGTACGTATGCACCTACGTAAAGTACGATTAAAGCCGTCGCTCAGCCTTGTTATTATCACTTTTCTCTCTCTCTGTTTTGCTATCAATAAAACTTCGATAGAAGCTTAAAGTTGAAATATAGGAGGTATTATTAAAAAACTCGTGCCTGGGAGAGTCCGTGAAGCCTGATCTCTATACAGACGTGCCAGATCGCCGTCCCATCAGACTATTACAGTGTACAGAATTTTGTGTACGGTAGGTAAACCCGAATTTGTGCACACACTTCTGCACTATAATTACAATAGGCATGATGACAGTAACCAAGAATCAATGAAATTATGAATTTATCTATGAAATAGGATTCATGGATTATAAGAAACGTATTTATTTTTCTATTTCGAGTGAGATTGCTATTTATTTTGATAAAATAAAACTATAAAATACAGCAATCCGCCATATTGGATAAAACACCAAGAAGCGAATGGCGTCACAATTGTTTGCTTTCGAGCTCTGACAATCACACTATTGTTTACTGCACACTGCACAGAGTACATTGGTAAAAACAATTGTGACGTCACAAATGACGCCATGACACCACCGAACGTTTTGGCGTGAATTTTAAAATTTAAATTTCAAATGCCAATTTTATCTACCAAACCTTTTTTTTTGCTGAAATAAGATATTTTTTCGAAATAGTAGATACTTCCGAACATAATCTGACCATTTTTCAAAATCAGTCATCATGCCTATTATTAAACTCCCGCACAATTGGTAGGTACTATCCGATAATATTGCATTGTACGAGTATTGTAGAGTCTGTTCAATAAGTCAGTTTAAATAGAAATTTTAGAAAAAAATAATTAAAATCGCATTATGACGATACCAATAAGTGACGTCAAGTACTTTTGCAGAGTAGGACTGTTTCTCACATGTGTTTGACTCATCGATGGTTCTTTTACCGTGTTGCTTTATAGGTACCTACTATTATTCAATTACCTTGTAATTTACTCATGTAAACTGACTTATTGCAAAGACTCTACTAGGTACGTTATACTAAATATTTTGTTTAAAATTGCATTTTCCTTACTTGGTAAAATATTTTCTGTTATTATATCTACGTATTGATCTCGATCCGGAGCGTTGTGTTGCGGCGGTACTCCGACAAGTGATAGTACCATAGCAGCTAGATTTTCATCCGAATTCATACAGTCGTAGCCCAACACAACTGTCTGAGTAGAAAAATAAAATTAATAAGTATACTGTAGGTATTTACTATTAGCTGATGCCCGCGACTTCGTCCGCGTTGTTTTAAGTTTTTTTGATTTCCGCGGAAACTCCTTTTCCGGGATAATCAGAAGCCTATGTCCTTCCCCGGGATGCCACCTAACTGTGAAATTGGTTGAAAAGATGGGCCGTGACAGATACACTTTCGCATTTATAATATTAAGTATGGATTTATGTATATGGTATGGATTTATGTATATGGTATGGATTTATTGATTTTATCAACCGACTTCAAAAAAAGGAGGAGGTTCTCAATTCGACTGTATATTTTTTTTAAAAAAATTTTATGTTTGTTACCTCAGAACTTTTGACTGGGTGGACTGATTTAGATGATTCTTTTTTTATTTGAAAGGGCATACTTCCGCTGTGGTCCCATATAAATTTTATCGAAATCGGTCGAGCGGTTTTTAAAATATCAACAATAAAATAAGTACTTTGTATAGCGTGCGCTTGTTGTTGTAAAGTTGGCGCGGGAGTTTGAAGTCGGTTGTTTAAAAAGAATTTTTTATATTAAATTATTAAACAACCGACTTCAAACTCCCGCACCAACTTTACAACAACAAGTCATCCAAATCGGTCCACCCAGTCAAAAGTTCTGAGGTAACAAACATTAAAAAAAAAAAAAAAAACAGTCGAATTGAGAACCTCTTCCTTTTTTTGAAGTCGGTAGAAAAGAATTTTTTATATTAAATAATCTAATACCAGTTAGCCCTTGACTGCAATCTCACCTGATGGTAAGTGGTGATCTCAGATGTATATCGGGCCAACCTGTTGAGGTACGGCATCGTACCGAAATTCTAAATCGCTTGGCGGTACGTCTTTGATGTGGTTAACTAAACTGCGGCATGAGTAGGTAAGTCCTTGCAAGAGACCTATGTCCAGCAGTGGATATCTACCAGTTGACGATGAAGACGACGATCTAGTACTTAACAAGCTGTTGCCCGCGACTTTGCCCGCGTAGATTGAGGTTTTTTTTTTCCTTAATTTTCCGGGATAAAAAGTAATCTAAGTGCTATTCCAGACTATAATCTATCTCTGTGCCAAATTTCATGCAGATCCGTTCAGCCGTTCTTGCGTAATTGAGTAACAAACTTTCATCCATCCATCCATCCATCCAAACTTTCGCATTAATAAAAAGTACAAAATTTGGACTTGATAAAGACACTCGTGTTTTCTTTACCTGTACACCGTCATTAGTAAAATCACCGAAACTATTTTCATCACAACGAAGTAAGCCCCGTCTGTTAAGGAACAGTACCCATCTGGTATCATCGTCTTCGGGCGGCCTCGGGATTTCCTCGAAACGCAAAGCTGTTATCCTGTTGACTTCATTGAGGTACATGCGGATTCTGTCACGTAGAACTTTATCTGGAATTGAAGCTTATGTAGGAACTCCACACCATTATTTAGAAGGCATCTTTAATTCCTAGCTTTTACCTGACTGTTTCATCGATCGTGGACCTAATTCTATTTAGCACAATCTCTTAACTTAAATGACAGCCCTACTTACTTTGCATTACCTTTCAAAGACTCCATACGGAAAGGGGCAGCACTAGGTTTAGATTGTGCTAAACAGAATTGGCCCCATCATCTATGCTTTTATATGGTAGTTACTTTTATTTGATTGGTGCTTACACAATTCTGTATAACACAATCTCGAAACTATGACACTAAAATGATACCTCTTAATCTAGTTCTGTCCCTTTCCGCATGGTGTATTATGAAAGGATTAGTAATATTTTTAATGATGTCATTTTAGTTTAGTTTAGAGATTGTATACAACAGAATTAGCCCCATTGGCTACATTTTATGCTGGATAATCCTTTGATTATGGGGAATTCTCAGGTATGCAGGTGCATACCTACCTAGAGCTTTCCATAATTATACAAAATCTCCATAGTAGATTTTTAAAGGTAAATCCTTATCATTCTGGGAGGAGAGATGATGATGATGATGATGACGAGGGAGTTTAGAGATGAGATAGAGGAAAGTAATAAAATAGTCGACTCAAACAGCCGGTTTAGCAAAATGTCTTACGCCATCTTGCACATAGCTTCTACAGATACAATTAAATCTTGTGATGCCGTCACTTTCTGCCAAATTCATTCCAGTGTTGACATGAAAGGGACACATGTAAAAATTACATCTATACTAATAAGTAATATTATAAATCCGAAAGTTTGGATGGATGGATGGATGGATGTATGGATGGATGTTTGCTACACAATCACGCCAGAACGGCTGAACGGATCTGGATGAAATTTGGCGCAGAGATAGATTAGTCTGCATTATCACAAAGGCTACTATTTATCCCGGAAAATGAAGTGAATGAAGTTCCCGCGGGAACCAAAACACCTCAATCCACGCGGACGAAGTCGCGGACATCAGCTAGTAATCACACCATTTAACATCACTTTTAACTAAATCAGGCTGAGCAGTGTTGTGCAAGACGTCCTTAAACCATATTTTTACCGAATGAGAAATCATCTATGTGGTATAGTATGATCCCAGTTGGCCAGATGTGGAAATTAGCCATGACTTCCTTGTCAAGATTTAAGCCATCTTCTGATTTTGGGTCACGAGGTAACACCGGATCCGAACCATTATCTCTTCGTAAAGATGAAACAGAAATGGCTGTAAAACACACACACACATAGGTAAAATAATAAAAATAAATAGATAAAATCTCTCCAGAGAGATTAGCCATCTGCGCGGGAGATATTATAGTGCCCAAGTGTGTGCGCGTACACAGGTGAACTCTCTGTTCCTTTACTCTCATATCCCGATTGGACGGAAAATCCGACACGACTGGAGAGTACCGGGCTGGATCAGGCGTAGGACCGACAGCTTTACGTACTGTCCGAGCCACGGGGGTGAAACACCGCCAACTTCCTAACTGCGGGCTAGTACCTACTTAGAATTTCTTGTCAGAAAAACCCAATAATTGTAATGGCCCGACCCCGGACTCGAACCCGGGACCTCGTCGGCCGCAGTCAAACATGCTAACCACTACACCAACGGGGCAGCCATAGGTGAAATAATCGAACAACAACAAACATTAGTGAAAGTGGTGATTAAGTCTTTGGCCTCCTATTTCAGAGGTCTGGGGTTCGATCTCGGCCACGCACCTATAACGTTTTAAGGAATTGTTAAATATCCCTTGCTTTAATTAAGCTTAACTTTACAATAATACTGTTTTACGCGATGGTATGGTACGCTAACTTTAGAGTGACATAGGCTACCAACTTTTTAACCCGGAAAATGGAAAACTTCAAAAACCTTAATCATATACCTAAGTCATGGGTATAATTTTAAAAGTAAATAACTAGAATCACTTACCCTGAAAACTAAGTATATTAAATATACAAGACACTGCAATATTTAAGGCCATGTTGGCCAATCTCGCGTTAACATTGCACGAGAATACGAGAAAAATAAAATGTATTATGCTCCATACACTTGATATCACAAATTGAATAAAGCGCCTATAATATTTTCTTTATAGCTTTTGTTCGATAAACTCACCATAATCAATATAATCGGTTCTATATTTTATACCTACTATGCTTACATCTCGCCTGCTCGTTGGTCTAGTGGTTAGCATGTTTGACTGCGGCTGACGAGGTCCCGGGTTCGAGTCCCGGGTCGGGCCATAATAAGTGTTGGGTTTTTCTGACTAGAAATTCTCAGCACTAGCCCGGAGTTAGGAAGTTGGCGGTGTTTCACCCCCGTGCCTCGGAGAGCACATTAAGCCGTCGGTCCCGGTTATTATCACTAACATGATAATAGTCGTTAAAGTCCGCCAACCCGCATTGGAGCAGCGTGGTGGGTCTAAGCTCTAATTCCCTCTCTCCTATGAGAGTGGAGGCCTGTGCCCAGCAGTGGGCTGTAGTGGTGGTGGTGGATACTTACATCTATAGTTCTATAGTAGGCCGATTGACGTTCACAGAAGTTGGGATAGTCAGTGGCCAGTTCTATTTTCTCAAGGCCTATTGCGCATTATGAGAAAATTTCTTGTATCTTATAAGAATGAGACCATACAAATTACAAGATACTTTTTTCTTGTGTCAGTTGCGCTCAGTTCTTATAATGTGCAATAGGCCTGACAATCTCAAAAGTAAACTAAAATGACAGCTTTAAATCTATTTCTGTCCCTTTCAACAGGGAATATTGTGAAAGGGTAAACTTAAATGACAGCATTAAAAATATAGCAATATTTTTATTGTATAGAGATATGTAGTATAGAGATTGTGCACTATGCTGCTATTTACAGACTGTTCTTATGAAAAATTAACATGGAGCTATTTCAACTCGGGGAAGCACTGCTTGTATGCCTCTATGATGTGCACGCCACTGCTGAGGATTGGGATCTGGGATCTGAGCATGACTGTATTCTGTAAAGATCCTTGCATGAGATTTATGTCCAGGAATGGACGTTTATGGGATGAGATGACACAAGTAGGTACCTACACATAAGTTAACGTAGTAGGTAAAGTGAGTATTGTTAGTCCTTTATTGGAAACACATGTAAGGATTTAAAACTGTACAACGCAAAATCCTTATGAGTGAAAAATTATTTACGCTATTTCAGATTCAACCACGCCATTCGTATCTCTTATGACAGATTTCTTCGTTCATAAACATAAATTTTCCCCTGCGCGAGATACTCGTGGGAACATGCCCTGGGCAACCGCGACCACCAGCACTGAACGACTTTTCACTTTCGACCTGACCAAACGTACAAAAATGAATCTTAAAGCTAACCGAATAGAATCCAAGTTCGTAGTGTTCTTGTTGTCTTTGTTAGAAAATAAAGCCGTTTCAGAAAATTGCGCGATCAAAAGCACGCTACGGTACGGTTGCGTTCGCAATAAAACAAAATGGCGGAATTATGACAGTTCACATGGAGTTCTGAAACGCGCGCGCATAAATTTCAAAATGGAAACATCATCGTATATCGACATGGACGTCGATGGTTGTTATTAAACATTCTCTCCGTTGTACCCGTTGCCAATATTCATTTGATTTGTTATCTTGCTTATAATGGCAACCAGAATAAATACAGTCACTGTTAGGGCGCCTGCGCACTAGTTAGTCTAAATCAATGAAAATTCTGTTTCAGAAAATATTCTACTAGTACAAACATAATTTATTATTTTCATCTTACAACCGCGCAGTTGTTTTTCATATTATCAGTATTAAATTTGAAGTCATGATAGCAGATTATAGGAATCTTAGTTCGGCAGGGCGACCGCGTATCTTTTGCATCAATCATTGATACATCGCAATCACCTCTGATTGGTTAACACTCTTCCACTATTAGACGAAATCCATTGACGCAGCAAGAATACCATAAATTCAGCCAATCGGAGGTGATTGCGATGTATCAATGGTTGATGCAAAAGATACGCGGTCGCCCTGCGGATCTGTTTTGATCCTACATAAACTGCTTTTATAATATTTTCAAATGTTATTTTACAGATTCAGATCGTACCTACTAGTTCATTCATTACATTTTAGAAGGTAACTTCTTAGTGTTATAAAATGTAACCGGTTCTAAACCCACGTATTTCGTCGGAATATGCCCGACTAGTTTCGAACCCGTCCACGTCCGTCAATTTGAAATGTATGACGTCTTGGTGCGCGGACTCAGCGCTACGCACGCCAGTGCGTAGCGTGAACCTTCTCATGAATATAAGCAACCCGGACGGATTTCAAACTATTCGGGCATATTCCGACAAAATACGTGAGTTTATTATTGGTCACATAATATTATATAATTATGTTTGTAATGAATATTACTTACGAAAGTTTAAACTCTCAAACTGCTTAGTGGTTTAATAATTTAGTAGGTACCTACACTTACCCTGGTAGGCTAGGTTACAAGATTAATTATAACGATTTGATATAGGTAATTACTAATTACCTTTAACGGCGAAGAAAATCATCGCGAGAAAACCTGCCTAAGAGTCCTGCATTATGTTCTCAAAGGTGTGTGAAACTACCAAACCGCCCTTGATCAGCTTATTGTTAAACTATGACCTCAGAAAGTAGTGGAACAAAAAACTGCATTGCAAATTTTTGTCCTGGCCACTGATATAGCAAATCAATAGGGATTAAGTATTAATGAGGATAGAAACTTGATAATATTATAGGAAGACTCGTATATTTAGGTAGTTCTACCGCAGGAGGCTAGGTACTTAGATAGTAGGTACTAGGTACCTACTGGTAAGTATTTTTGGTGCCAAAAAGGTTTTGTAAAAAAAACTAAACTTTTGATTAATTTTGTATTTTTTGGTAACAACTAATCATCAATATTTTAATCATAAATAGATACTAATGTACAACCAATATTGTTACAATAATGCGTCAACCCTAAGCAGTCACTGGACGAAATATAATTTTAATATATGTAAATTCACTATACAATAATAGTATTTGAGATTCAGACACGTTCAGCTGATTTTCAATTGTAATTGTTTATCTAATATTAACAATAAAAATGGTACATCCACATAAATAACTTATTTTCATTAAAAAAAATATTTACATGCATTTTTTACACTGGCAATCGTTTGTGGCAAGGGCATTTTCAAATCAGACAACTGTCATCGATAAAAGATCCGATACAGATAAAATTTCGAATTCTCGACGGATATTATAAAACATGTTAAAATCGATTCTTATCACATTCATTTTTAAACGCTAATTTTTTTTAAATGGCTTCATGATCCTTAAATGGATGATACAAACTATGAAATAAAAAAAACATCAGTCTTTTAAATACGATGACGTAAAAATTGAATTCATTAACTTACTAGCAGTAAGCTGTTCGATATTTACAAAATAAAATATCGTACCAATAGGTACAGAAAGGCGTACATCACTAATATCATAACACGATATTATACCAATAGTCACTGAATCTTGAGATAAAAGGACGACCGAAAAATTTGTCCAAATTTTCACCAATTACGTAATTTTAGTGTTTTGTTATCCAAACAACTAAGGTTAGGTTGGTAGTTATGTTATTTAATTGCAAATTTTGAAACTGTCGCCAAGTTTTATCTTGAGCTTCAGTGATTATAGTTTAAAATATTATCGTCAAATATCAAACATAATATTTAAAATAAGTATACATTTATATACAACCAATAGATTTGAAAATTATAGTAAAAATATTGAGAATAAACTTTGTTAATGAAATAATGATTATGGCAAACACACTAGTGTACTAATAATTATATTTATTATACATATTAAATGTTATGTATTTTATTAACACGTGATAAATTGATATAATATTATGTGTTTCCAAATTTAAATAAATATGATTCTAATATAGCCAATGTAATATTAATATATGTTTATAATATATAAATAAGTTATATAATATAGTTAAAGTATATAATAAGATATTTGACGATAAATCAGAATCAAGTAGTAGTAAAAAGTTAGGAGTGCCGATTACTCGTGTATCGGCTGACTAAAACTAACATTTCATTTAACTTTAAAACAACATAATATAAAGTTAAATAGAATTTAAATAAATACCTTCACATACATGATCGCGCTAGTCCGCTCTCGCCTTCTAGTATATTACATTATGAAGCTCAGTGGACAACTTATGCTATCAATATCATCTAAACTATATTTATATCACAATGATATCATCCACGTTGAAACAAATAATTATGATTAAAGCTTCATATCTCATAATGCAAACTGTCGAACAATCATCAGTCGGATACAAAAAAAATACATAATTGTCGCGTTTGTTATATATTATAACCAACTCAAACACCAGATAAACAGTCATTATATATTTTAGAATAAGAGGTAATAATTTTCACAGAAACATCAATACTGTACTTATTCATTTATAAAATATAACCCGAATCAACAGTTTGCGTTATCTCCTTACTAATTAAAAAATATATAAGTAAAGGCAACAAATGTTTTTTATACATGCTTTAATAAATAATGGACAATTTAAAAGAACAGGCGAGTGTTTAAAATGTATAACAAGTGTCAATCGGACTTACGTGCAACTTTATCTCGAATATCGGACGCGGCACGCATACCATATTATACGTATAATACTGATTATTTAATTCGTTTAATATTTAATTAAAATTCTCGAGAGCCTTTATCTCATAATGTGGGACACTTTTACGATGGCGCTACTTAATCAATGATAAGGGACGAATGCAACCTTTATTAGCGAACACCCAAGAGGGCACTTTATGTTATTGCGTTAAGCCACATATTCCGTTGACCGCTAAAATAATTAATATAAAATTATAATTACAAGATAATTTCGCTCTCGAGTCTCAACAGTTAATACGACCAGTGCACCCAATGCGGACGTCTATAAAATAGAAAGTACACGTAAAACTGGAATTTATATCCGTACAAAGCGTACGGTGGCATTAAAATATTATAACAATTTCAACTTTGTAATGATATTAGACAATACCATTTAAAGTAGTCTAGAGGTTATGTCGCTCGGGTGAGTAGAGACATAATAAGCGCGTTATCTTAAATAATTCATACACCTAACCGCGTAAGGAAACCAATAAGTCCAATTTCGATAGCGAAGGTGGGGTTACAAGCTGATAGGAATAAGTGGTTCTAAAACTGGTCTCATTAGTGTCCCGACGGCAGTGTCCACAAAAAAAAAAAACTTCACTAGATCACAAGTTCGCACTTAAGAGTCAAATAAATTAAACGAACGAACACCGCTTAGTTTTATTTCACGGATTATAAGCGTTAACGTGAAATATACAGCGGCACAGGACTATTTACATAGGTCACAATGAATTCCGAATTCAACGACTCCTATACGGAGGAAAGTACAGCGATTATATACACGGCCTCTTATCTGTCTTCGAATACTTTTAAACAGGTTCACTGTCAAGTCCGAGTCACAAGTCCAACACTTAGTTTCTCCCGATGCGTACAAACGTACATAATTAACAACCGCTCGTCTATAAACACGTGTGAACTACTTTTTCCGTGCGACACAGTTTGCATTTAACTTCGCAGCACCAGTGGAACGTACAGTTGCATCGTTCCACGACGAACATTGTCTCGGTCCGGTAGCCGCGCCCGCAGCACATGAGGTCGCAACCGTCGACACCGATACTTGTGTCGTTGCAGGCACGCCCGTGCGTACCGGGAATACCCAGCCGCGGGTTCTTTTCGCAGAAACCCGGCGATGATTCTAAGTACACTAGGTCCTTGACCCCGGGTGTTTTGTGGTCAGGATTGTGCGGCCGAAGTTGAAATCTGTATCGGTCTCGTCGCGGGACTCTGTGCGGAGCGGCGTCGTTTCGCTGAGCCGGTGCTTCTAACTCCGTATTGGGCATCATGACCCGCGACGCTCCGTCGAAGCCGTCCTTCAAGGCATCGCCTACAGACCGAAAAGTCGGCAGCCTCATCCAGCACGTCTTGACCGTGCAGGACCCAGACATACCGTGACACTTGCACTCCTGGCGCATCTCCGTTTGCACGTGCTGTGGACAAAACAAATTCATTAATAACAGGCAACGAGAACCGCTCGAGATCTTAATTTATTCAATCGTGTGAGGAGGTCTATAATGATGTCCAAATATCTTTAAATTCCTTCGATAAGCGCCGATGCAGGTGATCGATGATGTTTGGAGCGCACTTCATCGATCGCATCTTACGATCGAGCAAATTGTTACAAATCGTGAGGAGGTGGGCCGGTCGTCACCGCGCGTGGACCGATCATAAATCATGCTCCAGATACATTCATCATTCTAAGAAGGTAGATAAATGACGCGGGAACGGAGACAGTAAATATTTTCCTATCCTACAAGTGCATATACGCTTCGTAGAAAATGGTCGAAAGACTTTTTTATTCTCATGCAGATGGGAGCGCGTTTTACAGACTAGTGTTTAAATATGTGTTAAGCAATCGATGGAATGTTGTGAATATTCATCAGGTGGACAACTGGACACCCAGTGCGTCTGGCGTGACAGGAATTAAGCGACTTGGTAAATTATGTGTTTGGGTGGCTCGAGACGGCTGACGTCCCTTCTTGATGAATTTTAGGAAGGTGCACGCAGTGGGTATGCAAATGTGGGTGTGCAGTGGGAGGGAGATGCGCGAGCGCAACGAATGGGTGCCCGTTGCGCAGTCGTCGTGCATTGGGCTGAGGCGCTTGACGCATAATTAATTTTAGACTCAAGCGACACGTCAAGTGGCTGACAATCGATCGTCACCCGTAATGGTAATGTAAACACGGAGCGATGACAAGCCCGTCGACGGCCACTCGGATTGTTTTATATAATGAATGTTTGCAGTTGGAGCTGCCGTACGTAAGTGGTGATTGGACGGCCTGTTGACGTATCGTAAGTGGACTCGAGTACTCACCATTCTGCCGGCCTCGTTGTTGTGTAAGTTCATTTTCTCGCGGAGGGTTTTGCCCCTCTCCCCGGTGTCGACGAATTCCCTGCTGAACTTGAATCCGAATCCGATATTGTCGCTGCAGCCGCCCCATTTCCACACGCGCACGTTTGCAGCGGCAGCGGCGCGGGAGCGGTGCGGCGAGCGGTCCACGTGCGAATAGTCGCAGGTGCAGGACTCAATGGAGCCCTCTGCGCATGCGCGCGACACCGCGTGCGTCACACCGGCGCTCGTGATCGCGTATATGAACGCTGTTTCACGGCAACCTACGACAAAAAAAAAAAAATTACAATACTTATTCAAGTTAAAATCATCATTACACTTTTTGAACAATATAACCAATACGGTTCAACATAGAATGTATAATGTAAAATGTATGAACCGACTCACAAAAAAGCGGAGGTTTGCAATTCAGTATTTTTTAATATTAAGGCAGCTAAAGAAGCCCGGAGGCCAGGCTACCTTATCTTATCTTACTAATATTGTAAATGTGAAAGTTTGGACGTTTGTAAGTAAGTATGTATGTTTGTTACCCCTTCATGCCACAAAGACAGAACCGATTTGCATATTTGGTATGGAGATAGCTTATACCATGAATTAGCACATAAACATTAAATCCCGGAAAATGAAAGAGTTCCCGCATGACTCAAAAAACATTAATTCATGCAGGTGAAGTTGCGGGCATCATCTAGTCGCACTTAAATAAAAATCCCAAACCTTTGCATTCTAGATGGATCTTAACGTATTCGTGATTATAGACAGCTATAAACTTGTAAAAGGCAGGTAAACCTTGCTCCTGGCTTAACGTTTTTTTTTTTGTAATAAGAATACAAGGTTTATGGTATTTTGCAGAGGCATGTTTGGCATCCACATAATTAATTCGTGCGAGCAAAAGGGGCACCCATATTTTAATCAAATTTTATTATGGCTTGGGGCGAGAAAAATATAGGTACAAAAAGCTTAGGGTTCTAATGCATTTGGGTATTCAAATAAAACTGATTGAATCTCATGATTACGTAGCATTTGTTGATTAATATCATAAAGGATAATAGAGAGGTACTTCACTAAGTACCTACTCGTTTAATGCGACTAGGTTAATTTGCGATTAGGATTCCTGCCAATTATGTTCCCGGGCTGAGCCTTTGGGATTTATTAAAAATAAAATAGATTAATTTGATTTGGATAGAGTAATTTTCATACATACGGAACCCCGAACATTAAACTTTAAATTAGGTATAGACACTCAGGTATATATTCAGTGCAAAATTAATATCAATTAATGACTCGACACTAATAGCCACGCATCCCTATTGAATAAGCTGTAGTGTTGTAATGCCCAGTAATTATCGTAAGAACTCGGATCACGAACAAAAGGATCGATGCCTCCATTCATCTCCCAAACGAATACATAAATCGATACTCTCATCCCGTATCGAATACTATAAATAATTAATGGCCCGGCATTAGAATCAAATACTCATAAAATACAATTAAAAGAGAGAGGGTATATCTCGTCGATTGAAAATAAAAGAAATGCCTCTTACCTACCCGGGAGATTATAAATTTGATCATTACAAGTGGTACTGGCGCGCGCAACGAATCTCTTTATATCGATAGCCGAGTATTCTTTATCGATTAGTGGCGTATCGATAAAGATGACCTTATCAAAAGTGATCAGAGATTATCCAAAGACGTGACATTGATGTTTCAGCATTGGTTCCTCTACCCAACTTGAGTAGATGAACACTTGAGTATTTAATTAACTTGTTTTATTATAAATTAATAAATGAGGTCATCGAATTTGTGAGGGTTTGACAACCTTTATACTTTGTCGCTTCATTCTTCAGATATAATTTGTTAAACAAGTAGTCTCTCGACCTACTAGCAACAATCGCAAAATTGCTGTATAACTATTATTCAACATGATTAAGTCAACGACTAAATGGGTGAATCGAAATAAAATAATGGATAGTAGCATACAACTTAATTGTTTTGGCGAAAAATATAATATATCTTATTAAGTTACTTATAATATAAGTAGCAAATTATTGATAAAATATATAAAATCTTATAGCGAATGGGGTAAGCCATCCGCTATTGGACCACGAAGTAGAATTTTGGAAAATTTTCGTCATTCCGGCACAAATAATTATTTTACGTAAATATAATACTTACTTAATTTAAGTTGTAACTTCTGGTCTAATGGCAAAACTAAATCAGTGAAAGTTCTACATTATTTTAGAAAAAATAAGCTGTACCTACAGCTTTATAGTTTATAGTATAATAATAGATACGTTAAACTATTCAAAGTTGAGTCATCGGAGGCTGCCAAGGTCACTGAGAGAAGCCTCCGACTAAAACTGAAAGTAGTCTGCCTGTCTATTAGCATTAATCATAATAATTATAGAGATATCGTATTATAAGCTACTATTATGAATAAAAAACGCCTTAAGATATGACGAATGACCTCGATTCTCATAAGATTTTAGAAAGGTATATTTAAAACCTAACGACCTACATAAAATGATGATAGATACAATATCCTGATTAAATACAGTAAATATAAGTAAATCTTCCTGAAAAAAGCTTTTATGCTGTTGAAGATTACGTAAATGACAAAGGAGCATGGATTTGACTCGCTCCAGCAATGCTAAGGACAGCTGTTACTTAATGTATTCTACAAATTAATGAAATTGTATATTATTTTTTCCAAAAGAGCAACCGCTGAGTTTCTTGCTGGTTCTTCTCGGTAGGAATGGCATTCCGAACCAGTGGTAGATTCACTCGACGATTCAAAAGTACTAGTAAAAGTCTATTTGAATAAAAATCATTTGAATTTTGAATTTTGAAAAACAGCTGGCTCATAATAAAATCGCTGCTAAAATCCCTATACTATTTTATTTAAAAAAAACAATTATAAATTAATTACATGGACTATAAATGATAGTGGATGCAATGTCTGATTACCTATTTAGATTTCGATTTCCATAATTATTTTTGACCTGTGTTTTAGTGGACTGATGTTTTATTAATTCCCGCCGATTGGCCTGTGCCCTTTCCCGGGATGTAAACTATCTCTGTATCAAATTTCATCAAAATCGATTGAGTAGTTGGTCCGTGAAAGCGTAGCAGACAGACATACATTCGCATTTATAATATTAAGTATGGATTACGCTGCTTAAGTACAAACCAATCGGACTATTTAACCTGCCAAATTACGAGTTACATGGGTTGTGACATTTACCTTTCAGATCATTATAAAAACGCGAGCCTATCGAATTTAGTATTCGTAACAGATTTAATACCAAAGCATTGAATGATGGCGAAATTGACATAAAAATTCCCAGTCGAACGTCCCAAGTAATTGCTGAATAAAAATCTTTTCTGTAACATCCAAAAGCGAAGTAAAAAAACGAACCGGGCCCAGCGTTGGTGCGCTCAGTAATTTATATAGGGACCACGATGACAACTCAATAAAAAAATGATTTCATTTGCTTATTGAGTCCTTAATACCGATGGCGTGGAGTCCGGACTCGTTTCACATATTATAAAACAACTAATATATTGCTTATTATGTTTTTAAATTCGTATTTTATAAGCGTATTTTCCATTAGTGTGTAATGCGGTATGGAAGCCCACCTAAGACGTTCTTACTTATGCACGAGTTGGTAGGTACAGCTATTTTATTAAGAGGTTGGTATCTTTCTTTTGTTTGTTTATGTCCTTTTAAATGTAAGATGTTTACTAATTGAATTGAAATTTAAATAATTAAAATAGAAAAGATGACTGACTGATCTATTAACTCGCTGCTCAAACCATGAGAAGAATCGGACTAAAATTCATAAAGATAGATAAGTATTATAACATAGGTAACGTTAGTAAATGATAAAATAGGGATTTGAAATTTACCATTCTAAATCGATATTACCTAACATGAACGAAGCCACGGGCAAAAGCTAGTCTTCTATGAACAATAATCAAGCACAATTTGAATTAAGAAATAGATCGCCAACTAGACAGCGACGATCACTAGACAGAGCCTAGATTGGAATATTTCTAATTTAAAAAGTTACATAAGATGATAGGTAGGTACTAGTAATTAAGTAGCTCCGTATTAATATTGTATCAAAATATATGTCAGATGCCAAAGAGGCATTTTATTGTTCGAGGTGAGACGTTCACGGACATTTGGTGGCCGTGACATGACTCAGAGAGCCACGGCGACGGGGTGCCAACCAGGTGGCCTTACCACGTGCAGGGAACTACGCTTCTCCACAACACAGATATCTGTCGACACACCTGGCCCCGAACGTCTAAGAGCTAACGATCTATTTAAAATTGTGCTAAATATAAAGCAATTTCCCGGACACTTGGTATAAGCTGGTGGCCATGATTCAAAGAGCCACGGCAAATGGGTGCCAACCAGGTGGCCCCACCACGTGCAGGGAAACTACGCTTCTCCACAACACATAGATATCTGTCGACACACCTGGCCCCGAACGTCTAAGAGCTAACGATCTATTTAAAATTGTGCTAAATATAAAGCAATTTCCCGGACACTTGGTATAAGTTGGTGGCCATGATTCAAAGAGCCACGGCAAATGGGTGCGAACTGCGAACCAGGTGGCCCCAACACGTGCAGCGAAACTACGCTTCTTCACAACACATCGACACGCCTAGCCTCGAACTTCTAAGAGCTAAAGATCTATTACTTTGTTTGAATTGTGATAGATAGCTAAGACAGAATAAATAATTTTCCGAGCATTTAGTTAGGACTCGAAGACCACGACAATGGAGTGCTAACCAGGTGGCCCCACCACATGCAGGGAACTACGCTTCTTGCCAACAAAACACATCTATTTAAAATTGTGCTAAGTATAAAGCAAAGACAAATAAAGCCATTTCCCGGACATTTAGGTATAAGTTGGTGGCCATGATTCAGAGAGCCGCGGCGAATGGGTGCCATCCAGGTGGCCTTACCACCTGCAGGGAAACTACGCTTCACCACATAACTATCGAAACACATGGCCTCGACTATCAAAGGGCGAGCCGTAGCGATCTATTTCTTTGTTCTAATTATATAAAGCTTTTTTAAAGACAAATTAAATACTTTTCTCAGACATAGCATTGTTGCCATGACTCAGAGAATCACGGCGAATGGGTGCCTTCCAGGTGGCCCCACTACATGTAGGAGAACAACGCTAATCAACAACACATAGCTATCTGACGATACTCCTGGACCCGAGTGTCTAAGAGCCTGGTGGTAGCAAAGACAATGCGAAAGCGAAGAAAATTTCCATGAGACAAGTTTCTAGGCGACACCGTTCATCGGGTATAAATTAAAAACGCTTCGCCTCGTGTTGCCGGTATCATACACTTTACAAGTGTTTACACCAGCTCTTTGCCTACAAACATCAGTACGCCCACTGAGATTTTTATTTCGCTACTTTTATTTCATTTCCGGCTATGACATAACGGAACCCATTACCTTACCAATTACGGATATAAATAACAACCGGAATATCAATTTTAATTGCCCCGATTACAAATGTTTATAAACGGCCGTTCGATTGATTCACAATCGAAACTAACCCGTTTGACGTACTCGCATATAACTCCTTTTTTGTTATAATGCCCACGCTACACTTGCGTTACGAACGTCACGAAATTACCAATGTCAAATCGCCCTCCGTCAGAAGGGCGACCGCATAACTTCTGCATCAATCATTGTTACAGTATCAATTGTCTGAATTTATGGTATTCTTGCCGCGTCAATGGATTTTGTCCAATAGTGGAAGAGTGTTATAGCCAATCAGGGGTGATTGCGATCGTTACACTGTAGCTCTCATTTTAAGTTGGCGCACTGATGCAGGGCGACCGCGTATCTTTTGCATCAATCATTGATACATCACAATCACCTCCGATTGGCTGAATTTATGGTATTCTTGCTGCGTCACTGGATTTCGTCCAATAGTGGAAGAGTGTTAACCAATCAGAGGTGATTGCCATGTATCAATGATTGATGCAAAATATACGCGGTCGCCCTGCCGGTCGCACTGCAGGGGTCTTATCACGTAAAAATATTGCTATAGTGTAACGATCACAATCACCTTCGATTTGTTAACAGTCTTCCACTATTGGCCAAAATTCAATGTCGCAGTTAGAATACCATAACCACCTTCCTACCATAACCACCAGGCCACCTTCTGCACATTATGAGAAGCTCCGGGAACTCTTAAGAACAAGTGCCTGGTGGTACCTATTTATAGCTACGTAGGCATTTCTCAGGCCACTTATAAAAATAAAATAATCTGCTGCATGCGCAGGCATCGACTTCAACCGAACAAAGAGGATTGTCGCGTTTTGCGAACGGAGCGCGACGTAGAAAAATTATGACAGATTTAAAAGATGTTTTATTCGAGAGGCTGCATTAGTCACGGTATTAAATATAATGTAAATTCCCTCTATGGGCCTTATTGACTACCTATTGACTACGATAATCTGACACCGAGCGCGCGTAAGCCCTAATACAAATAACGATTAGCATCCCCGGCCATAGTTCGGCATAAAGCGTCCGCAATTATTGCGCCGGGCTATTATTTTATTGGGGCAATTCCACCACATCAACTCGCAGTCAAATAAGAACAAACATGAGTAATGTGAATCTATAAAAGTAAATTATTATTATAACTGATAATAAAGTGCTGTCGGTGGATTATCTGTGTAGATAATAAATGGTCCCGAAGTCCGTTTACAGCGCAAGCACCGAGCGATAATTCCATCCCGCCGGATTGGCAGTTAAGGCGAGGCGTTGAATTTATAAAAGTCAAAAACTCGTAAATCCTACGCGGCGACCGCTCCGCCGCCCCGTAAAATAAAACTTAATCACTGTTGACATTTGACGAACACCTGGCCTCATGAAGAGTACCATTAAATAATTCGAATTTAATGCACTAATTAAATATGTTCCTTTCCACATTAAGCAATCGCGCCGAGGTGTTTCTGAGAGATTAATTTGAAAGATTGACTTATGACGATTTCGCGCGTCGCACCTCTCGTAACTTATTATTTATGGCAAGTCGCAGTATTCAAATTTGATGAGATGTAATTACTCAAAACAACCATAAATCACCCGTTTTATAATGCGTTGTTTGGCCGGTTTGGACGTCGACCTATTGAGGACGGACATCGACACTAATGAAGTCATTTATTAGTGTTTTACATTATTTTACGAGTATATAATGGCGTTTTTGTGGATTTTATTTTATTCTAATCTCGGAGCGGGAGATGCTGTAAGATTAGACACAAAGTCTTTATATTGTAGCTTTACAGATAACTAGATGATGCCCGCGACTATTTCTATGATTTTCAGAATTAAAAAAGTAGCATATATACAATCCTGGGAGTTAAACTGTCTTTGTACCAAATTTTGTCAAAATCTATTGACAAATGAGCCGTAAAACGTACTCGTAGTTGATAGACACACAAACCGGTTTGACCTAAGGGCTATAATACATAGTAACAGAATAAGTTTGATTTAAATTATCAGAGAAAAACGGCCGGTTTCTGAATTGGGAATTTCATGTTGAGTCTCAAAGACTACTTAAGGACTAATTAAGCAATTTATTGTTTCTGAATTGATATTGTGTAAGGTTTGAGAGTTGGAACTTGCTGTTTTTGCTTGAATGCTTAATTCAGAAACCCGCCCAATATCAAAAATTTCCTTAATTAGACCTTAAGTAGTCTTTGAGACAGACTCAACATGAATTTCTCAATTCAGAAGACCTCAGAAGTAGTTGAGTAGCGAAGATAATTTCCGCTGCAAAGGCGTAACGAGAAAAGAGCCATAAAAGCTATAATTCATTTTCGTTATGCCGTGTACGGGCGATAATTTCACATTGAATCTCCTGAGCGAGTCTTCGCTGTGACAATTCAAAATAACGTCGCTCATATATCACTCATTGTGAGTGGCACAAAGCGCCCGGGGCTACCACTCGCTACCATCTACCACTCCGGAGTCCGGACACCCATTCACACAATGAACAAAGACGTTTGTTTTCAAACTGAGCGAAAAAACACCGAAAATAATTTCTTTTTAAAAACTTCGACTGTCCATAAATAATACGACTCAATCGCGAATCGTTTTGTAAAAATAATGCCACACTGACGGTTATTAGGGAGATATAAAATCCATTTCGTCCTTTTTCAATCACAAATCGAACTTAAAAACAATTCAAACTCCACAAAACACAAAACGCTTATCTAATTGAGCATTAAATATTTCGTCGAAGACATTTTATATCGGTTTTATTTTCGGTGTGGATCGTTTTATACGTTTTATCCACCCACGACGATGGAATCTCGGGGGCTAAGAGACGAAACCTTCAAAACAGGAAATATTTTGAGAAAGGTCGTTTTATTGAGCGCGTTACCTGCCATTAGACGCTGCGATAGGTGTAAACGGGGCTTCCGTGGAGCGACACGATTCCGGCCGGTCGCAAACCGCGCTGCGGGACGCCGCGTCCGCACCGCAGGGAACCGGCCCATATATTTTTCTATTCTCGGGTCAACAATGACCCGCTCTATAAAGACAGCACTATTGTGCCGTTGTCATCATTTGTGTTAATACGATCCTTGAGGTTTACACCACAATGAAATGAAGATGTCGCGTCAAGTCATCAATGGCGTGTCGACGTGTATATTAGTAATTATCGGTGCCCCAGCCGGGGGGGCTTTGTCCGGCGAAACTGTAATTATGGCGAGCAAACCCTATTCAAAGATTTCGGTGCTCGAGTTGGAGCGATTCGAAATCATATTTACGATTTTTTTTCTTAATGAGTTGCGTTGTATGGAGCTCCCGCCGCGATCGCTTGTCCGTTTTATGCGATCCTCAAATGAACGTAATTGCAATGTATTAAAAAAGTTTATCGGCAGATATTTGCGGCCGGCCTGTAATATCGACCCGCGCGGTTCGCCCGCCCTGCTTGCCCTTAATAAAGTAATATGCTCTAAATGCACACGCATATAACATAAATTATGTACGAGAATTGAGTTTTGCTCTTTTTACCGAGTGAAATTATTACGACGGTGGTCCGCCGTGCTATATCTGGCGTTTAATTTAGAAAAATGTTACATGTTCTTTGTGATACTTAGTTTTGTGTTGAAACGGAGATCAATATTTATATTTGCTCTAGGCGTTTCTGTTCACGATTGTCAGTGTATAATTATTTTATTGCCTCGCTCACGGTCCCGTGTGGGGCCAGAAAAAAGAGCACCTAAGTAATTGCTGGTCTCGCATTAATGAACTTTATCGCATTAATTGGTTCTGTCTTAGCAATTTACATTATTCTACTTACATAAATAAGACGGGGCTAATCGCTTGGGTCTAAAACGATTCTCTTTGATTTAGTGAATGAGCAGGTCCATTCAAGTGGTTAACTTGTCTATGCCTGCCGCCGGCCGATGACGCTCCAAACCTGATTCTTTATTCTACCAAACTTAATGTTATGTAAACATATTAGGTATAAATCTGATTGCTATGTGTTACCAGTTCTACTGATTAATGAAAATAATAATAAATGATCTAAAATGTCTCAGACATTTAAAAAGTTAACAAAATATCCATAATCTGGATATAAACAACCTTCGCCCAACCTCATTCGAGGGCACAATTTTTTAAAAATCGTTACAATTTATGAAATAAGTTAACTTAATGATTTCGCTCAATTCGGACAGGCTCTAAATATTGGTTGAGAGATAAGTATTATTGTAATAAGTTCTTATTAAGGTAATTCACTATATTATTAGGTAGGTAACTTGTATGTCAATATTTTAATAACATAATGTTTCAAGTTTATGGTTAAGATAACAAAGGAACGTTACTACTAAACGTTGTAAGTTTAACCTCTTCAGAGAGCTGTATTTCAAATGTGACTTCGACAGAGAAGTGCAAGTTAATAGAGACATCATTTACGGAGAGCGTTTGCCTTTTTCATTAACGTAAGAAGCGAGGGGTCAATAACCGTGGCGCACGGCACGTAGGTACCACTACCACCGTCTCCAGATATCGCCGTATTTCACATGAGATCAAATTAGACCAAGATATCGACGCGAACGCTTTTAATTTCCAAGATAACCCCCGACGCTGCCCGACCCCTGGAAGAAAGCTGTTTCTATTTCCATCCAAAGTTGCGCATGCATCAAATCGCATTTGTTTTGGTTAACACAACAAAAAAATCGAGATACTTTTTGATTTACAATGCGACCTCTTTTTTGCTAATAGCGAATAATGTGAAGTACGGACCAGATGTTCGCAGTTCGCAGGCTCATAATAAGGCATATCGCGCACAAAGCATCGAAATCGGACACCGGAGATAGGGCAGCCCTGATTTGAGGCACAAAATTAATTTGTACACACGCGAAACTCAAGTACAATTTACTTTCGACCTTGCCACTCCTCGAATAGAGTCCTTAACACTTCGCCAATGTCAAGAGCGGGCGAACGCTGCCTTGTTATAACTTTTTAATTTTCGTAAGTGCACCTTTTATAAATTTAATCTCGCCTTTTTATTATAGCCTACCTACCCACTACATCATACTGGTCGACTTTACCCTGCACCATACTTTCTCTGCAGCGGAACTTTTAGTCTGCATAGTTACGAATTACGTGTTTGCTGATTTTTATCTAATGCTGTCGATAAAATCTACTTCATTCATGTCAACTCGTAAATGGAATCGATACTAATGCTATTGTGTGGAGGTATTTTTAAAAATAGAACATTGTTTACTTTTTTCATTAGGACGCATCGGAGCGAAATTAAGTCGGCATCGAAAAGTTCCAATTCCAAAATCAAAATAACCAATCGATATGAAACACTGTCCAGATGATAAAATAAATCGTTTATCGTGAGGCATTCGGAATGAATTCATAATGGAATAAATAAAAGGGCCATCGACAAACGGGATTTGGAACGTCACTCGGTCGCATGTAATTGATCCAGGATGTTTTATCTTGATGAGCCCTTTATATGTGCCCCCGGCGCGCTACCCTCCCGCCGAATGGAGATAACATCTCTTAAAAGGGTTGCCAACCAAAGATATCACTTAATTTGTAGCCACTCTTTGTTAACTCGGATTAGGGACTTGTAGACTGAAGTAAAAAAAAAAACTTTTTGTATCTTTTAAAAATTTCGTATTGAAAGGAAAATTTCGATCGTGTTTTTTTAAAAATACGTTTAAACATCTCAATGCGTCTTAATCTGTTTCCGTGGTATTCTCGATGAGTATTTAGAGATTATCTTCTAAAGTTCTTTTTGGTGTTTTGTCTTTTTTGTTGGGGACGAATTGAGACAAACGAATGACGCGTGTTCTCATATTTGCTATATAATAAGCTTCTTGTTTTTTTTCATTGCCGAAAGGATAATCGTGGCTCAGGCATTAACTTGTCAGTCTTTATCAAAATTTATACTTAATTAAATCCATACCAAACAATTTATAAAACTAAAATTTTATGTTTATTGAGGCCATATGCGCTGCAGTTGGTAAAGGCAACACGCAATATTCTGAATACATTATTATCAAATTAAAACCATCTCATACCTACTGGAATCCTTTTGACTACATCATTAAAAAAATTGTTTTTTTTTGTTTTTTTTTATGCCATTGAGATAAACAATCGCTATTCTTGTAAATACAATTATCTGTATAAAGTAAAATATTACATGATTATTGATTATCTTGTATGTTGTATTACTTTGTAGGTATATAATATGTATTACTTTATTCTTTGCACTTGATCAGTTTTCGCTTATTGTATGAAAATCTCTTTCACAAGATTTAGTCCACGGCATATAAAATAACTAAAGGAAAAATTTATTGCTGTCTTATCAACGAACAACTCAAAGTGCTGTCCCAATAAACTTTAGATTTCACAATACGAACTAAGTTTACCAAGTTTACTAAGTTTACATAAGAAAGCGTTTTGAGAAATTTCAACTAAATTCAGTGATTAAAAATAGTAAACAAAACTTACCTCTGTCAACAATTTTGCCAAAGAGATTTTTCCCTCTCAAAAAATTTCTTGTGGAGCAGTTCCATCTTCTGTATTTGAATTGATGCTGGCATTCAGCCACAGCCATGCTGGCTCCCTTGGCCACTGCTGCGAGGACCCCAGGGTTCTCTCTCGCTAACCTCCGCTGCTTCCTCCTTAAAGTTGCGTGAACAGCTGGATCCATGTATAGGACCCCTGGAGATAGGGGTGATAGGTTGTTTGGTTCGCCGGCTTTTGCTATGCCCCTGTAACAAAATTAACAAACAAAATTAGCATTTCTTTAATGCTCAAATTCATACTAATATTGTAATTGGGAAAGTGTGTCTGTCTGTCTGCTACGCTTTCACGATTCAACCGATTTGATTAAATTTGGTACAGGAGTAGGTTTTATCCCGGGGAAGGACATATTATGCCACTTTTTTGTCCCGGAAAATTAAAGAGTTCCCGCGGGAATCAAAAAATTTACGCAGACAAAGTCGCGGGAATCATCGAGTAATTTATAATTTAGGTTCGAATTTACAGATTTTAGATACAAGTCGATCGATTTGATAGTTCTGATACGTACAAAATGTTAGTATTATTTCATCGAATGGCGATAATAAAACCTAACAACTGCTGTTAATTGTGAAGGTGTCAAAATGAAGTAACGAAATACGATCTCCAAACAATACACCAGATAAGAAGTGCCTTTCAGTGTCTGTCTACGTTTACTTTTGTCACCATCGCGAAAGACAATGCCAAACATCACCGTAGGAACCCTGAGAACTTGGTAAAAAATATAACAAACAATCCCGAACGCCACTTAAGGCAATGGGTGCAACTCGAAATGAAATGCTCGTTTGGGAAGGTAAAGACAACAAACAGTTGACGTCCGAACTGTCAATCTGCAGACGTTTAGATAAATATTTGCGTCGCGCATTAATCCTCAAGGGCTGAGTGAGTAAATACAAGAAGAGCGATCGACATCTCGTCCTATTGACTCAGCCTCGGATCTCAGCTCCGGCTCACCTGATGTGTGCATACCCACGGAAAAAGAATGCTCTAAAATCGCCCGAGACCACGTACATTGCTCGTGGAACTGCTCCAGGTTGACACTAACACTTTGGTTTTTGTCTCACAACAGGAGATGTACATTTCGTAACCATTTTATATCCTTGTAGTAGTCAAAAATGTCTCATAATGAAAGGAGAGCTCACAAAAAACAAGCCGTGCGCGCTGGAAATCGTATTACTTCTCTGTTTACCTTTCTTTGTAGTCAAGTGTTACGTAAATATGAGCCCGTTCGTCGGAAATTCACATTTCCTTCGAGAATTTATGGAGACGCAGTCATTGGTACTCTTAAAACTATGATATGTTTTTAGATAACATACTTTGAGCGCAGACTAGACGGAGGTTATTTTATTTTTATTTTTAAGAATATTTCACACTGATTTTAGGTACTTAAAGGAGTGAACTCATTTTAATTTATAGGATATGAAAAGTAAGTCCGAAATCCATGTAGAATCATCAAACATATGAAGAAACTTTTGGAAAACTTATCAAAATTATTTTAAAGGTAAAGAATTTTGAAAATCTGAATGTTATAGAAGAGCGGAATCTCCTGATACAGGTATTTAAATATACATAAAAGGAGGTTCCAGCCCCAATGTAATTCAATTGTATTATGAAAAGAAATAAATTATTTACTTATATTTATAAAAATTTTTGGAAGTATTTCTCACGGCCTTATGAACTCACAGAATTAGCTTCTCTTTTTATTCCTCTTCATTTCAATATTTTAGGATCTGAGGAAGTCAATGAGGCCAATTCTGTTTATCACAATCTCTAAACTAAACTAAAATGACACCTTTAAATCTAGTTCTGTCCCTTTCCACAGGGAATATTATGAAAGCGTTAGCAATAAGTTGCAGTCATCTTAGTTTAGAGATTGTGTACAACGGAATCAGCCCCAATGTCGATAGTTCTTCACGTTTGATGATACCAGCTGATATAGATAATTTAATTTGAAACAAGAGGACATCCATATTTGTCCGTCTGCTAAGTTCCTACACTTGTCACTGTAGGAAACCAAATATGAGACACGAGGGGAAAATAATGAATAGCTTTCACGAGCAAGCGTGATGTTTGGACAACGATAAAGACTGTGTGAACTGTGAATGTGTCAAAATAACAAATATTGTCTCTCTCTACTCAGAGTTGCTATTCGACTACGTGTACACTGAACGTGTACACTACACTTTACCTTAGTATACAAATTGCGTGCACTTTTGACTTAACGGAAACTTGAACTAGCGTAAGTGACTCTGTAATTAGGTTGTTAAATTTAAAAAAATCGATTTTTTTATTTTTAAAACTTTAACACAAATTGTATAAATCGTCGAAGCGAAAAACTCATTTTTTAAAATTAATAATAAACAATTAAAAATTGGTAAAATTTTTAAAAGTACCACGTGACTACGAACGCGCCACGATTGGTCGCCATGTTTGTGACGTCATAATGTTAAAGCAAATTTCACGATAGTAGGTGCAGTGTCAACACTGCATCAGCTGTGGCTGTGTGAAACAATGAATAGAAATTGTGTGACGTCACAATGTCAAGTTTTCGCTCGGGCTTATTCGGCGTGTTTTCGGTACTGAATTCAAAAATTTATTCTCATTTTGATATAACTTTTAAATTATAGCGAAAAATAAAAAACTAAAAATAGTTTTGCAATAAAACTAATGTATGATCTTTTGATTTATGACAAAAAAATATTCATTCAACAAACCAATGTGTTGAAACCAATCGAAGATCATAGTTAAAATACATTTTTATTCAAAGTCTTTAGTACACTTTATGAAATTCATTAAAATATTATCGTAATAGACTTTAATTATCCTAAAACTAAACCTACGTTGGGTTTTAAACGCGCCCTCGTCTTAGAAGGACCCTCGACATCCTGCATCAATTGTTGCTAAAGCCTTAATTGTTGTGATTGGCTGAATTTAGTGTTCCTGCTGCGACATTGGATTTTGGCCAATGGTAGAAGATTAAAAATTATAAATAACCAATCAGAAGCGATTGCAATCGCTCAACTGCTGTAATAATTTTTACGTAATAAGGCCCTAGGTTAACGTTGGACCTGGATGTCCAATCCTAAGCCTCAAACTGGTCAAGTGCTTCGATTTTACTCATAACGTATTGAAATCTTTTACTGGATAATATTTGTTCGGGCATCTGAACGGATAATAGTAAATGCACCGGAACGCAAAGTTACATAGCGGTGGCTTTGTCACAGGCCGCTCCGAATGCTTCACGATATGACCACGCACGTAGAACCCCGTAAAGGAGCTCGATAGCCCTATTCCGTTAAAGCTGTATCAATCATTGTTACAATCGCAATTGCTGTGATGAGCCGCATTTATGGTAATCTGGCTGCACCAATAACTGCCTCGTTGGTCTAGTGGTTAGCATGTCCGACTGCGGCCGACGAGGTCCTGGGTTTGAGTCCCGGGTCGGGCCATAATTAAGTATTGGGTTTTTCTGTCTAGAAATTCTCAGTACTAGCACGGAGCTAGGAAGTTGGCGGTGTTTCACCCCCGTGCCTCGGAGAGTACGTTAAGCCGTCGGTCCCGGTTATTATCACTAACATGATAATAGTCGTTAAAGCCCGTCAACCCGCATTGGAGCAGCGTGGTGGGTCTAAGCTCTAATTCCCTCTCTCTCATGAGAGTGGAGGTCTGTGCCCAGCAGTGGGACGTTAATGGGCTGTAGTGGTGGTGGGGTGGTGGCTGCACCAATTAATTCTGACTGATAGCTAAAGAGTGTTATTTAATCAGATTTGATTGCAATCACTACACTTTAGAAATCATAAATACGCAATAAGGCCCCAGTTGAATGCTGGTGCGTCGTTTAGCGGACTGACCATATAATATTTTTTGTCAATTTCTTCTGCGCCCTTACACGAAAATTGTGATGCACATAGCTTTATTTACAACTAGATGATGCCCGCGACTTCGTCCGCGTGGATTAAGGCTGTTTTATTCCCGCAGGAACTCATTAATTTTCTGGGATAAAAAGTATAAGCCTATGTCTTTCCCCGGGATGTAACCTACCTCTATACCAAATTTCATCAAAATCGGTTGAACAGATGGGCTGTGAAAGCGTAGCAGACAGACAGATAGACAAACGGGCAGACAGACAGACACACTTTCACATTTATAATATTAGTAAGGATTGCAGTGATAAGTTATTCCTACTGCATATAATTTAATTGAAATCTTTAAAGCTACGGCGACATTAGGTATCTAAATATATAAAAGGAAAAGGTGGCTGATTGACGGACTGAATGATCTATCAACTCAGAGCTCCGGATCAGGCTATTATGACGTAGGCACCCGCTAAGAAAGGATTTTTGAAAATTTTACCACTAAGGGGATGAAATAGGGGTTGAAATTTGTGTAGTCTACGCGGACGAAGTCGCGGACAAAAACTAGTAAAATATACTTGTTTAACTTAAAATTAAAGCCAACGATTCCCTGTCATCTTCATTCATTTATCATGATTGGAGACTTCAGTTACGGTTGTCAACATTCACTGAGCCTTTATAAAAGTGTGCACAATCAAACGCAGAAGTTGTCGCAAGCAACTGCACTGCAACAATTATAAAGCATCAACTGCTAAATAAAACAAGGAACAATTAGCTTATAAATACCTTAAAACAAGGATTACATCGCTACCTTCTATTAAATCCGTATTTAGTTTATATTGGAGTCTTAAGTTGATTGGTCTCACACCTAAATACCTTTCGGGTAATTAAGTTTCTCACGTCTAAAGAGCTTTTCGGTACCTTTTAACTTTTAATTGGCATTTGCGAACGGATTAGGAAACACTAATTACCCATTACTAATTAATAATTGATACTTTTTATTAGATAATTTACTTAAAGAGTCATGTCACGATTATGTGAATGTATGTGAACGATTTTACTACTGAATTTACCTTGAGAAAAGTTCTGGTTTGCTCACAAAACATTAAATTGTAAAACTTGTATTAAAAGATATATTTTTTCTGTAGCAAATTGATAACGCTGTCTATGTTGTTGTTTTTTTGTAAACGAGGGAATAGGGACGCTTGAGTTAACATGAAGACGAATTCCGAACCAGTGGTAGATTCACTTGACGATTCAAAAGTACTTGTAAAAGTTTATTTGAATAATAAACATTTTAATTTTGATTTTGAATGTCTATGATTTAAGTCTAAAAAGCAAAGGGTATATAACGTAGGTATAAAATGAACCACCCTTGGATCAATGATTGGATCAAGGGACCATCATAATATTTTATTTGAAATAATAATATGTCGTCCATATTTTGTTTTTTCATTTCGTCATAATGTCCAAAATTTGGTTCTGTCGGTTACTTATTTCTTAATCTATGCAACAACTTATCTCTATCACAAATTATTCACACTTAAATACTTCTAATTAAATGTTTCGAATTCGTTGGCTTCCACAAGCGTAGGTGGCTTCGTGATTCGTCTCGCACATTCTGCATACAAATAAGGGGTTTAATATTTAATTTGTTGTAGTACGAGGCGTCAAAATATCACATTTGTTGGACCAGCGACGTGTGAGCCGCCATCTTGTAATATAAAATGTTCAGGGTCTGATCGACGACCAAGCCATAAGCAAGTAAAAATATTACGGCGGGTTTTTTGTCATATAAATTTACTAGAGGGCCAGGATGCTTACAATCATCAGTTTTAAAGCAGTCTTATTTAAATATTGTTGACGCTCTTATCTTAGAAATTTAATTCTTATTTGAAGGACGTCAAGTCATATATACATTTTAAAAATTAATACTGTACGAGTGAGCTTTAAGCTTGCGGTAAAGATTACAGCGGTTTTACTCGCGGCATATTATTTCTCATACATCTAGGTGAGCTGTTGCTCTTTTGTGTTCTGGCCAAAGACAATATATAAACCAATATAGACTGTTCACTTCATACATTCAATCAAAGCTCGCTAAATGCGCATTAAAGTCGCCGGTACCTTGTAGTTCTTCGCACAATCTGAGATGGCGTAACTGTGCAAGCTGTTTGTTAAAATTAGTTGAATTTAAATTTGCTATTTGCTTATGTGATTTTATCAAATTTTTGTATTTTGATAATTTTATTTACATAATTAATACGAATTGAACCAAGAAAATACGATATTTCACCGATTTTACTATAATCATATAAAGAGCGAGCCTGGTAGCGCCATCTAACGATAGTATTAACCTAGAAAAAATTTTATAAGGGAGTTAGCAATCTATACTTGGTATTATAATTAATCTATGATTCTGGCTCACTCACAAAGCTGTGGTCTTGCGATAATGCAATCTTGCATAAAGATTAAAAAGCTAGAGGTATTCCAGTGACTTTGTCATCATTCATAATATAATTATAATTCTCACAAGCTCGAGCTGAATGTCAGTTTAATCTACCTATTATGGTGAAGCTCACATGATACTGCTAGTCTTTGAATATGCATCAAACTTGCCAGTATTAAACAACGTAAGTATACTTAATTATTATTGTAAACTTCAAATTTTCTACATAATTAGTCTGCAGCGGTAGTTTTGTACTGTACGTACTCGTATTTGCAAGTGCATCTTTTCATAAGTTCGTTTCTTCTATAAATAAAAAGTTAAGAAAATACACGGAACGAGATTCGGTTCAAATTATTTTGTAATAAATTTTTAGTTCCTCCCATAATTTAGCTTTACAGAGGTCTTTAAAGAATGGCTTTACCTTATCGGTGGTATCATGACGCCAGCACGCGATTTCCAGCGTAATGTAATATGGTGTACGTGTCATGAATACCAATTAGCCGAGGTGTGGCGATTTTTTTTTTATCGTTGGATCGCGGTGTTTCATCTCGGAGGTTATTTCGCCATTAAATAGAGATGTTACCTCAGCATTGCTATATTTATATATTTATACCTATGATTTATACAATACTAGCGGACGCCCGCGACTTCGTTCGCGTTGCTTAAGTTTTTTAATTCCCACAGGCACTCCTTAATTTTCCGGGATAAAATAAATATGTCACTCTCCAGGTCCTCATCTCACCCACCCATGAAAGAAATCACGTCGAACTGTTGCTCTGTTGCGGCGTAATTGAAAGACAAACTCTCTATTTAACATCCTTGAGGATAAAATTTTCGAAAACCGTGAAACACGTATTTTTTATTTTTAACCAGAAGCCCAAATACCAACTTTCATGGCTATAACTTGAAAAACGACGGACTTTCATACGAACTTTCAACCCCAATTTTACCCCTTTGGGGTTGGAATTTCGAAAAACCCTTTTTAGTCGATACCTAGTCATCACAAAGAACACATTCTCCAAATTTCATGTCTCTAAGACCAGCGGTTTAGGCTGTGCATTGATATATAAGTCAGTCAGTCAGACAGTCAGTCAGTCAGGACTTTGAATTTTATATATATAGATTTATTTTTATTATAACAGTGGACATGCTACCACCGCATAAAGTAGTGTTATTTTGATATTGACGTTTTATATGACGTCCCTAAATTAAGGTTTATAATTCTGAGCATCAATAAGATTAAAATAATACTGCTTTAAGCGTTGGTAGTAAGTCCCTGTTTTCTCTTTTTCAGCTGGTAACGTGCTTCTCGCGTCATTATGATGGAGCTATGTCAAACCTGCATACAAGTGCCGACAACTACTGTACAGAGTTTCAAATCAATCGGTTAAATGATGCGTGATCATAAAGATGAACGAAAAAAAAACTTTTTTTATATAAGCTGTATTAATTAAAGTTAAGTTAAAGTGTATAAATTAAGTTAGTAGTCACGACTAAATATGGTCTAACAGTTTAACAATTAAATCTTAAAGTTTTGTTTTCATTTTTTTAACCAAATATTCCTGTTTAGGTATTACATTCGATACTAATAGCAAAAACGATTGATAACATTTCGTCATTTAAAGCTTTCATAGGTAGGCTGATAGGCTCACATAATATAACTTACTAGCGGACGCCCGCGACTTCGTTCGCGTGGCTTAAGTTTTTTAACCGACTTCCAAAAAAGGAGGAGGTTCTTAATTCGGCGCGTATCTTTAATTCCCACAGGCATTCCTTAATTTTCCGGGATAAAATAAATATGTCTCTCTCCAGGTCCTCTATCCTATTTAACGTCTTGAGGATACATTTTTCAAAAACTGTGAAACACGTATTTCTTTTTTTTAAACCAGAAGCCCAAATACAAACTTTCATGGCTATAACTTGAAAAACGACGGACTTTCGTACAAACTTTCAACCCCTTTTTTACCCCTTTGGGGGTGGAATTTCAAAAAACCCTTTCTTAGTGGCTACCTTGTCATCCCAAAGAACACATTCTCCAAATTTCATGCCTCTAGGACCAGCGGTTTAGGCTGTGCGTTGATATATAAGTCAGTCAGTCACTCTGTCAGTCAGGACTTTGAATTTTATATATATAGATTAATCTAACCCATTCGAAAACTGCCGACGGTAGATAGCCGTGACAAGTTAGATAGCTTGTGGTCAATTCTGTTTATATGTACACAATCTCATAATATATTAAAATGCTGTCATTTTGGTTCTAGGTTAGATATTGCGAACAACAGAATTAGCGTCATTATAATATAAATAAAATTAATATTCTGATTGCAATCTGTGTGTATTATTTGATTAATGCCTTTCATATAGTAGTCAGGCAAAACATATATCTAATGTTAATTAGTTGATTAAACAAACAACCGGGATATATTTATTTAACGCAATGCGCACGCGCCACTGTATCTCAGCTTGATAGTGGCTGATAAGTTATTTAGAGGTAGTAAAAAGTTTTAGAACGGGCAACGTTCATAATATTATCGTAAAATACTGACGGATAATTTAGCTTTGCCTTTTATTCAAAGTGTTTAATTACGGCGACCTCGAAAGAGAATTACTTATCCAAAACAAATAAAAAATATAACTTAATTTGAGCTACAATTTAAGCTTATCACGGATGAGTATCGAGTTTTATTTAAAAATCCTTACCATCCTTCATATTTAACCTTACGGCGATATCGTATTATTGAAATTAAACAATTTAAATGAATTAAATATTTTCTTGTAAATAAAAAATAAAATGTACTGGATTCTAAAAATTAATCAATATTAAAGCTTAGCTCTTAATGCGTGGATATTGATGATTGATCGTGGACCTCCGACGGCCGCCTACGATGCTAATCTTAAATATTTATAATATCATGGCGATAAATAAATATTAAATATTTATTATTAATGGGGTTATACACAAATAAGCTAGGAAATATGATGCTGATGAAGTGTAAAAATAGTATATTTAATAAGTAAATATTAAAAAATCCACACAAGGAATAAAAAGAGACGAGTACCTAATGGACCATTTTTTTTACCGTCGGTAAAACTTTTTTAATGCATTAGCTTTTCTTTAAATATTTGATTATTTCTTTGAGTGTTTCGCTTGTAAAAAAAATTTTACCAAAAATATTTTTGTACGTTAACAAAACCTAGTCTTGATATAGAGTTTAGCTAGACTAGTTCCATGGAGATTGTAGGTTTATTGGTTGTGCATAAACCTATCAAGATTATGATTGCAAAACAACACTTAATAGGTATTTATAAACAACACTAAATATTTATAATTTTATAGCTCTATAAATAGAATATTTTAATCTCCATAGTTTATAAGTAGGTATAAATCAACAAGATCAGGAATACGAGGCTAACAGGTTAATATTATGTGAAATTTCAAGCATCTTTATATATGCATAAAATTTTCAGGCAATTAAAAGTTTACCCTTTCATAATCTGCAGCTATAAAAGCGATAATGTATGAACACTATAAAATAACATTATTTTAAATATAAATTAACTTATTATAAATGGGGTGTTTATTTGATTTTTAAGGACAAGTGAGCAATTTGTATTCTTTCTGAATAAAGTTATTTTACTTTTATGGAAATATTATTTGTTTTAGTAGTTACATTTTATACGCTTATGAAAGTTCATTCAGTTTTAATACATAACATGATTTAAGTTATAGCCTGCAATAATACATTGACGTTTATGACCCTCTTTGTTTGTAACGTGTATACAAGCGTATTTATAGAATGTGTACCTACATTAAACCTTTTTTAAATTATTCTCATAGATGCCAAGGTCTATGAAAATAGGGATTAGGGTTGTCGCATACCAGGAGCCAGGTGATAGTGTGTGCAAATACGGATCTGACTGCCGTCAGTCACTCGCGCACGGAATACTAAATGCTTACTTTCTCTGTATCTTACAACAGCTTATTTTTATGTGAATTTAAGAAGAATAGGTACCTTTACCTACCCACATACTTACTGTTATTAGTTTTGTTTTTCATATATTACTTTTGCACATGGAAATATGGATTCTATAAAAAAAATATTGCTGCTGTAATAATAATATCATCAAAAGTTATTCATGATTGAACAACACTTATTTATTTTATTATGAAATTTTAAATAAATAATCTTTTCCGTACATAAATTAAAATAGCTGGTTAAAATAATAGTTTATTTGATATTTTATTTTTATTTTATCTCACAACAGGTGGGACGTTTTAGCTCTAATTTGGTTAATTAAACTATTGGTTTGGTAGTTTTAAATATTGTAATGCATAATTTGTTAATTTTAAATCTTAAACAAACCGAACATAAAATCGAATAGGTACACCGACAGATGTAAGTAGTAGAAAAGGTTATTACTCGATTTAGATCTCTTTATTTAGTTTAAAGATTGTGTATAAGATATTTTTCGAAAAAAATGGTACACAATGTGGCTAATTATATTACTACTAAACATAGAATATAATAAATATAGAATATATAATAATATACTATATATATATATATATATATATATATATATATATATATATATATATATATATATATATATATATATATATAGGTATATAGGTATATATATATATATATATATTATGTATGTACACGTATTTTAAAATCCACATACTTCAACGTCATCACTTTTATAGTGCAATAATTCAAATAATGCTCGCAAGACGCGGGTTTAAGGGCACATTAACTTTAACTGCACCATTAGCGAACTCGCGCGCGTGTGTTTACGTGTTTTTTAATGACATGCTAATCATCTCTTCTCTTTTGCACTGGAGGTACATCCTAACAATGTTTAGGGTAAAACTACGCCTATCAATAATGGTAATGAGAAGTTATGTTAGGTAGGTTATGGTAGGTCTACTATCTACATTGTTTTTATAATATTATGACTAGTATAATGTATGCCTATTGTCTTATCTTAAAGAATTTACTGGGTTATAAGTTTGAATGCTCTATAGAATAATAATTTCATGCTTCTTTTTTTGTTTAAAATAATTTTGTTGTAACAGGAGCGACAAAGTTGCATAAATAAGCGACCACGCTTATACCTATAAAATAATGATTTGAAAAAAGTAAAAATATCATAATAAGTATTGACTGGTAAATACTCGTACAATTGCATACTACATACTCGTATTATATGTAAATGTGGCAATAGGTTTCAACCTGCTTAAAATACCTACTTACAAACAAATATTCACCTACTTATCTATTAGGTAGTCAATAGTACGTAAAAATGTTAAAATTATAGCAAATATGTTTTAATAGCTCCTAGCAACACCTAATTTATCTCCAGATTTAGGTAAACTAAGTACCTATAATAAAAAAGCATACAACACACGATATCTAAATGTGTATGTAAACGACATATTATCTATATTATGTATGTTTATATACAATAATAATTAGTTATCTGCTATTTACATAGAACTTGCTCTTTACGGCAATATTCAAATTTGTAATTTTAGAACGGATTCTGAGTGACAGAGATTTACGTAATTATTGCGAAACACTTCTATATTCGATAATTCTTAGACACAGGCACCGGTACTATTAATTTTATCGGTAACGTACGTCGGTATCGGTACTAATATTAGTATAATGCAAAATTTTCTGCATCCCGGGGCAGGACAGTTTTTATTCCGGAAAATCGAAGAATCCCCATGGGATTTTTCAAAATCTAATTCCATGTGGACAATGTAGTCACGATCGTGGGCTAAATTATTGAAAAATAGTACCAAAATACCCCTTAAATATACTTTGATAGACTCTAAAAGAACTAAATTTCTCTCAAAATCATTCCGTGACTGAAACCTACTACCTACTACTACCTACTTATGGGTGACTATAGTAATCCAACTCTCAACTCAGTTCAACTTATAAACATAGCTCTCATTAAGACAATTTCAATTTCAATATTCCATCATAATATTATTAGTACCGACAACTATAAAAATTACTTCCATAAATACGAAATATAATGGAACTGTCAATGTATTTAGCAACCTACCCACTTCACTATAATACAAATCACAACAAACTTCGTTTGACAGTTCTAACAACGTTTACTTAGTCACAAACAAATTCAAGCTGTCACTTAAATGTTTCACTTGGGTTTTTTTGTACGTAGGGAATAGGGCCTAATTTTTCAATGCACTGATAAAATTTTAGCTTAAGAATTAATTTGATATTTTGACAGATTTTCAATACAAAACTTTTCACAGAGTCGAATTTATCTGATAAATATTATTTGGCAATAGAAAAATCGGCCTTAAATTGAATAGGGAAATACAAAGTATGAAGGAAAATAAAGTTAGGGGGTACTCACCACCACATGCTGCCTCGACCTCGCCTCGGCTTGTTCGCCCCACACCTCAAACACAGAAACAGCACAAACAAGCACAGCCACTTCATTATGGGCGGACCCGACATGAGCGCAATCGGTCAGCGCACGGTACGGTCTGACGGTGCCAGCCGAGTGTCGAGGCGGAGTCGATGTGGGTGGGAGGCCTTACCTGCTACGCCTCGTGTTTTTTATGCAATTTGATAATGCTTTGTGATTAGTTTGACGCATTATCGGCGATATGGCTAAGAAGGCCCTCGCGGAGGACTGTCCATTTGGAAGAAAAGAAAGGAAAGTGAATTTTAGAATGAGATGAAAGAACTCATTGACATGATTCCGTACTAATATTTTAAATGTGAAAGTATGTCTGTCTGGTAGTCTGTCTGTCTGTTACTTTTTCACAGCCCATCCATTAAACCGATTTCGATGAAAATTTGTATCAGACATACCTTGCATCCTGGAAATACGCTAAACTTTTATCCCTGAAATCCAAACAGTTCTCATAGGATTTTGAAAAGCTATAGCCAAGTGGGCGCAGTAGTGGGCATCATCATGATATCGTGGTCATTTCAGCCTGCGCACATTTACCTACTGCTGGATATAGGACTTACCCAAAAAAGTACCACCACACCTAGTTCTCACTCTCCCTCATCCAACCCCTTCCCGCCAACCTTTTTATATCATCAGTTTATCGTGCTGAAGGGCTGGTATACTGCTCTTACTTGGACCACAGAACACTTAATAGTACAGAGGCCCAATTACCGAGGCAAATCATAACCATTTGACCTCTCGTAAATATAACGTATTACCTACTCGAACCGTTTCAGGAGTTCATACATGCCTTGTAACATACCTACTCACTGCCACTTCAACTTACTGATGGAATGAGCTATGTCAGTGACCTTGGTTATTATGCCGATGACTTAATTTCGAATCCTCTATGTACCTACCTAGTTAATGCAGCATATTGAATGCTTTAGCGGATTATAGCGAATTTTTGACGACCTCCGTGGCGCAGTGTGTAGCGCTGGTGTCTTAACGTGCGGAGGTCCCTGGTTCGATCCCCAGCAGGGTCAATTTGGGAATTTTATAATTTCTGAATTTTCCCTGGTAGGAGGCTTCGGCCGTGGCTAATTACCACCCTACCGGCATAGACATGCCGCCAAGCGATTTAGCGTTCCAGTACGATGCCATGTAGAATAGGGGTATGGGTTTAATATAACTGCCATGCCCCTAACAGATTAGTCCGCTACCATCTTAGACTGCATCATCACATACCATCAGGTGAGATCGCAAGTCAAGGGCTAACTTGTAGTGGATTAAAAAAAAGAATTATAGCGAATTAAGCTTCTTGTTCCTTGGTTATCACAGGCTTCCGCAAAGTAACACCTGCTTCTATTCAACAATTTGAGATTTGATTCTGGGTCTATAAACGACGTCGACACCACCTGCAATACTTGAATATTTACCATAGAACATAGTAATAGTATTTTCTGTATGTAAAAATTATATGTTACGTAGGTACATATTATATCTTAGCTTAGATTTTACAAAATTCAATAAATAGGTATACCTACTTCTTCAAAGTATCCTTTCCCTATATTATTATTGTTATTTAGAAAAAAAAGTAAGACCAATCTCTTCATGGAATTCTATAGAATTCATGTTTACAGCTTTCAGGTGTAGGCACCAACTGGGCACGGATGCCAATGTCAATTGTCACGTACCTAACTAGTCAAAACGAGTAGGTTTAATTTTAAACAGGTACATTATTCCAATATATTTAAGAACAAATTATCTACGAAGTTAGGAAGGTACATATCGGAAGACCTACTAGGTATTCTTTCACCTATCGTTTTCTGTAATGTATTTGAACAATAAACAAGTTACTAAGATAATGAACAATTGACCTAGGTTCTTTTTTTGGTTCTCAACACCGTGTACAGGTTCCAAAGAAAAGGGTGAAGGTCTTTTATTGCCCTATTCAGTTGATGAGTTCGAGGAATCATGAGATGTGGCGGAATGGCCCGTGGTTATGCAAAAATATGACTTCTATTGTTTCAATTCTTCTAATATCCAGAGGTACTAGATCCTTTCTATTAGGTATGGGAAATCCAAAATACTAAAACCTTACCTACCACCTTAACTCTTAGTAGGTACTTAGTTAGGAACATTCATCAAATCTTACTAATATTATAAATGCGAAAATTTGGATGGATGTATAGATGGATGGATGGATATATGGATGTATGGATGTATGGATGTTTGTTACTCAATCACGCCCCAACGGCTGAACGGATCTGGCTGAAATTTGGCACAGAGATAGATTATAGACTTTTTATCCCGGAAAATTAAAGAGTTCCCGCGGGAACCAAAAATCCTCAATCCACGCGGACGAAGTCGCGGGCATTAGCACCAGCTAATACTAAGAAGGATATTTTTTATGTTTGAAGACAGTCAAAATATGTGCACACAGTGATGTTGTGTTTCTTTTTGTGGGTTACACCTAAGGTAGGTATTTATATCCACTACAAGTTAGCGGTTGACTGCAATAACACTTTATGGTGCCTGGATGGATGGAAGCGATGATGCAGTCTAAGATAGTAGCGGGCTAAACTGTTTAGGGGTATGGCAGTTATATTAAACCTATACATATGTAGGTACCCCATATCATTTTCTACATAGCTAAAATGCTCGGCCAATGCCGGTTTCATCGTTGCCAGTGGGGTGGTAACTAGCCACGGCCGGAACCTGCCACCAGAAAAGACCAAAGAGAATTCAGAAATTATATAGTTCAAAATTCTTGCTGGGGATCGAACCCGGGACCACCAACGAGAAAACAGCGCTGCGCGAGAGGTACCTAAATCCAAAGGTTTACTTACTGAGACAGGAGACTTATTACTTAGGTACTGCAACCAAGTTACCTATGGAAATTCTGGAAATGTTCCACTCCAACAGTCAAACGGCACCAAATCCATAACTACTAATATTTTAAATACGAAAGTATGTATTCGTCCTATCTGCCCACCTTTTCAAGATCCATTTCGACAAAACTTGCTACAGAAATAGGCTTTTTATCATATTGTGAAAACCTAAATCCAGACGGACAAAGTCGGGGGCATTATCTAGTGCAACCTATCTAAAAAAAACGGCCAAGTGCGAGTCGGACTCGCGCACCGAGGGTTCCGTACAAACATTAAATATAAGTTTTATATTAAATAGATTTTGAGTTTTTTTAATGAAAGGTAAATTGCGGTTTACGATTTATGACGTATTAAAAAAAATCTACTTACTAGATCTCGTTCAAACCAATTTTCGGTGGAAGTTTGCATTGTACATCATATATTTTTTTTAGTTTTATCATTCTCTTATTTTAGAAGTTACAGGGGGGGGGGGGGGGGGGGGCACACATTTTACCACTTTGGAAGTGTCTCTCGCGCAAACTATTCAGTTTAGAAAAAAATGATATTACAAGCCTCAATATCATTTTTGAAGACCTATCCATGATACCCCACACGTATGGGTTAGATGAAAAAAAAATTTTTGAGTTTCTGTTCTAAGAATGGGGAACCCCCAAAATTTACTGTTTTTTTTCTATTTTTGTAAGAAAATCTTAATGCGGTTCACATAATACATCTACTTACCAAGTTTCAACAGTATAGTTCTTATAGTTTCGGAAAAAAGTGACTGTGACATACGGACGGACAGACAGACAGACAGACAGACAGACAGACATGACGAATCTATAAGGGTTCCGTTTTTGCCAAATTTGGCTACGGAACCCTAAAAAGCAACTTTAACATCGCCATCATGATAGCGCTCAAAAAGGGTAGGTACATACATATTTGAATCAACTAATAAAATACAATAGTACGATTATATTTACTACAAGACTAAAATAATCAATAAGATTCATCAGAAGAACTGTCACATGTGTACAGATTTACGGGTCAGCGACGACTGCGCACGAGTCGTGCGCGCGGGGCGTCGTGAGTCATGCGCGCGCGCAGTGGGAGGGGCGGCCGCAACCAATCAGCGCACGCGGACCTTGCCGAACGAAGCCGACCACGTGCGTATCAGGATCATAAAAAAATTAAACCTTAAAAATCCATATCCATACCAATCCATACTAATATTATAAACGCGCAATTGTGCTCTGTCTCTATCCGTATATCTGTCTGCTTTCACGGCCCATACAAAACTGATGGGATGTCAATGAATTTAGGCTTGACCTACTTTTAATCACAGAAAATCATATAGTTCCTTCGAGATTTATAAAAAGCCTAAGTTCGCGCAGACCAAGTCGCGCGCAACAAGTATTAAAATAAAAATTATTATCATAATACTTATGTAGATATTTATAATAAACGTATTTTATTTAAGTTATATAAATTCGTTGATAGCATGTACTCATCAATGTATTATAGGTCTACAACACACAATAATATAATAATTGTAGTACTTACCTACTTAGATACCTAGAGATACTAACCACGAGCAAATTACAATAATTATTATAATGACAATGGACAAGGAGTGGCGTCCGTCCCTTCAAAAAGACATCAACGCGTGCGGTCCGACACTAGTGCGCAAACTACACTTTTAATGCGATCATTAAAATTATTTTAGTGATTATCTAATACCTATCTACTAGTACCTAGTTACAGATATCTACTCGCGCATATCTACCTATAAGTAATTCCTTTTAGTTATAAAAGATACTTACTAAATTAGTACCTATTATAAAATTGAATGCAAAAGTGTGTAGATTTAACCTTCAACTTTTTACTGCCTATCCCGGTCTGGTGGATACCAGAGAAAGACAAACTTATATCATCAGAGAGTGCCTATATTTACCTATGTGTAGGTATTACTTATACTTTGACTTAGACACTATGGTTGCGGGAATGAGCTAGTACCTAGGTTAGGGCGAAAATACACTATGTACCTACAGGACAAAAAGTAGGCGTCGTTTAAGAAACACGTTTCATCCTGTCGTCCTAGCTGAAAGCTGTGCAGCTGCTGAAAAATTCTGCGTGCGAACTTTTAGTCAGCCAGACAATGTTTTGTCCGTAGCGTGTTTTCGCCCTAATAGATATGCAGAGGACCGGTGTTAAATTTTTTCATCGTAATCTTAACTGACTACATTTCAAGTGCTTAAACGGTTGCGCAAAAAGTGGCACGTGTCATTTCATACATGTGTCCCTCATGTGAGGTCCATGCCTAATTGAATATCCGTGTATTGGGGTTCGATTCCAGATGTCAATGTATTTATAGTTTCTTACTACGTTACAACCAAGTGCCGTTTCCGGGTTCATATTTTAGACGCGTAAAGGGATTTTTTATACCTAAATACACTCTCTTTGACTTACGATACTATGAAATTTATAATGTGAGTGGTTTTCGTATCTTACTCTGATTTCCACTAATCATATAATGTGTGTTTGTGCGTTTGTTTGTTGATTGTCCTCCCACCACGACGCTGCGGAGCAGCTGAATGAAGTGATTTTTGTATGGATATACATAGAGACCTGGAAAGTGGCATAGTAATTTTCACGATATTTTTTCAAAACCTAAATCCACATATTTGTATTCACAGTAGCTGGTATAATGCTGGCTGGTATAATTATAATCTAGTATTGCCTAAATAGGATCATGTGATAGGCATTTAAATATTTATTTTCAAAATACTAATAATATCACCTATTTTTACTATAATATCATTATATTAAGACCAATAATCACTTTATGAGGCAATAAATTATTCTGACAATAGGTACCTATACTCACATTGCCCATAGAAATCATTATTAAACAGTAGTCATAGTTCAATAATTTACAGCACATTGTAGAGGCACAATGCAAAATAAGGCAGCTTTATTGTCATAATATATCCCCATGGAATTCCAGACCGCTGCAAAATTGCCCTAAAATTCATTAAAAACCAATACGACAGGAGCTCTTATCTCGAATGGCTAAGGTTAAAATTCCTTTGTCAAAAAGGTCAGCTTTAAATGGTTAATTTGGGGTCCATTGACTGAAACAGAAGTGTTACTAATTAGGGAATTTATTTTGTACTGTAACAATAAACTGTATGGTGCTAAACAATTTTGAGCCTTAATTTGTTAACAATAAGAACATTAAAAAAGCATAATCGTACAGTATTATCCCAAAATACACCATGAAAATTTGACTTTTGAATTTTGAAGAGCAAGGATCCATAGATACCTATGCTTCTATTCTTCATTCCCAGAACCATTAGGCCACAACAAACAGAAATCGATCTTAAATGTCTGAAAATTAGGTTATATTTACTTAAAAAATATGTTTTATTTCTTCCCGTTTTTTTTATTTTAAACTTCTGCCTATTTATTTTGATAAAATTACATATTTCTAATTTGCATTAAAATCTTGCTAATATTTTCTTTTCATAATGCACAAATAAACAAATGGAGATTAATGTTAAGGAAGAAAGTAAAATCCAGTACCTACCTTTTCAAAACGTATTAAAATTATTTCCGTAAAGAACTCTTTTAGTCGCAACGTACCTTAATAGCAATAGGTACTAAAATATTCTTAACAGGTTGTTTACAACTAATATTTATATTTATTTTCCTTCTTGAATTCGCTATTTACCTCGTCACATCGCCGTAAACAAGCTCAATTACCATTTACCACCCTCCAACTCGCAAACTACCAAGAAATACAACAAACAGTCTACTGCTAAAAATAAACAAGAAAACCCGTCAAATGAATCATAACGCAGCCTTCACCTTAACTCTTACGAAACGCAAATATCCTTCTAAGACAATACGCAACTTTACAAATAAGTTCCACAAACCTTCAAATAAAACGACCTATATACTAACTATAAATTTACAGAAAAATCGACTTCAATTTACAACAAATAGAGTTTATTTCAGGTTGACGGGAAGTGGGAAAATCGGGCAACGGATATTTTTACAGTACTTGCATCTTTATTGTTCGGAGTGAACGTAAATATAAGGTTTTTATTATGTTTACAGATAGGTGCGTCCAAGGCGTGTGGTCGCCTCCCAGAGCGTCCGGCTCGAAGCCTTCCGCCCCCTATAATATAATCATAACTACTGTATTCACGCAATCGTAAAATGGTAGAGTTATTAAAAATGTCGCTGGGCATTAATATAAATAAAGAAATCCATACTAATAATATTTAAATGCGTAAGGGACTGTTACGCTCTCACGACCCATCTGTTCATCCGATTTTGACGGAAATTTGTATAATTATATAGGTTTACACCCCGGGAAGGATATAGGCTACTTTTTCATTGTCATTTAGATTCTAAATAAATTGTAAGTAGACGTTTGTATATTAATTCACAAACTGGCAAATCATGCTAATTTTACCTTCTCTCTTACTACTTTATCTTATATAGGTTAGTAGGGGAGACCGGGGATGGTTGGCTATAGGGGCAGGTAGACTAATCAACATTAACTCACTACGATCACGTGTTTTTGATCAACCAATCACGAGCGACGATGCCTCTCCGCGACCCGCTAACTAGTGCGAAGTGAGCCGCCGCAGTAGCGCGGCGTTCGTGAGTGGCATCACATTTTGTATTTTTGGTTTTGGTAGGTAAGTAACTTTTTTCGTTCGTACTTTTTTGTTATTCTGTCTATGGATCTGTTAGAAATAATGTTGTTGCTATGCCAAATGTAAATATGATAGTTTTATTCTATATTACACAGTATTGCTTCCATGTTATTGCCAGAGTCTGCATATGATACGCAGTTAAAATTCAAAATGGCGTCAGGAGTTGGTTGACAAAGTTGTTCGGGGTAGGTAGACTAATTAGTACAAATAAAAACCAACCCTTTTAAAATAATTAAGTATAACATTTAATAATTATTTTAAAGAATTGTGTGGGCAAATGGTTAATGTGTATCATCAATGTAATTAGTTTACACTATTATGGTTTTCTCTCACATACTAAAGTTGTATTTTTACAGAAAATGAGGACGTACATAAGAAAATCTGAAAGGCGTGATATACCAAAAGTTAGCCTATAGATAGAGTAATCTTCGATAATAAACGATAATAAACGCCACATCAAAGAAATATCAAATTCCATACAAACGTTGCATCGTTATGTAACTAAACTTAAACAAAAGCTAGAAAGTTATAAGTTTGTTAATAATGAAATAAAAAGTTTCTATCATTTTCCCACAGGCACTCCTTACTTTTCCGTGATAAAAAGTAGCCTATGCCACTCTCCAGGTCCTCAACTACCCGTGTAAAATACCCGTTGCTTTTTTGAATTTTCAAAAACTGTGAAACACGTATTTCTTTATTTTTAACCGGTAGCTCACATACTAAGTTTCATGGTCATAACTTGAGATATTAAGAACTTTCATACAAACTTCCAACCCCTATTTTACCCCTTCGGGGGTAGAATTTTGAACAACTGTGACACACGTACTTATTTATTTTTTGATGAAAGCCAAATTACCAAGTTTCGTTGAAATAACTTGTAAAATATCTTGAGAAATGATGGACTTTCATACAAACTTTCATCCCGTATTTCACCCCCTTAGGGTTGGAATTTTGAAAAAAATCGTCCCTTAAGGAGCGCCTACGTCACAAAAGGAACCTACTGTCAAAATTTCAAGTTTCTAACCCCACTGGTTTAGGCTATGCGTTGATTAGATAACGATTTTATATACTCGTATACATATATAGGGATTACTGCCTAGGTCAACCTACCCCCATGCTTATGGCCAACTTACCCCGGATATGGGTAGGTTGACCAAGCGTCAGGGGCTTAGAAAATCAACTAAATAAGTATTATAATCATAAATATATAGGTTATAAATTAGTATTTTAGGTACCTGAATAGTTCTTCTATCTGTATCAACTGTTGTTTTCGTTATATTAAGTTAAACATCAGAGATATACTGGCTTAAGTCAAAAGTTAGTCAACCATCCCCGGTCTCCCCTATAGCTAGGCAGCTTAGTAATTAGGTAAACGAAAGATGCGAAGAGCAAAAATAATTATCCGTTCAGTCACGTGCCCTAGAATAAGTTCCATTTTCCCAAGATGCAGCAATTTTTATTCCTCGCCTTCATCAGTAGGTAATGAACTATATATTACATACTAAGATGTCGTCTTTATAATACCGTCGTGAAGTTAACTGTTGCTTAATAATCAGTCGGCCCAGGAGGCTGGAAACTGGTTAATATGACTTCAGTACTAAATCATTAAACGATTTATGTATTTCTTTACGAGATTTATGCCTACTTTTGTATTACGTGAAAGTGGTACGGCCTTGTTGCAATAACATATATAGGAACAGGTATTTCAATGATATTTTCGATTATTATCATTGACCCAATTCTATCTTGGTGGTCCCGAGTTACAATTATACCTATCCAAAGTCAAAGGCCTTATTATTTTATTAAAAGTTTGGTAACCAATGATATTTATCTAAGTATATATATAAAATTCAAAGTCCTGACTGACTGACTGACTTATATATATCAACGCACAGCCTAAACCGCTAGGGTTAGATACTTGAAATTTTGACAGTAGCTTCCTTTTGAGACGTAGGCGCTCACTAAGGACGGATTTTTCAAAATTCCACCCCTAAGAGGGTGAATAGGGGTTGAAAGTTTGTATGAAAGTCCGTCATTTCTCAAGTTATATCCATTAAACTTGGTATATGAGCTATCGGTAAAATATAAAGAAATATAAGTTTTGCAGTTTTTGAAAATTCTACCCCCGAAGGGGTGAAATAGGGGTTGAAAGTTAATATGAAAGTCCTTCATTTCTCAAGATATTTCTCAAGTTATATCAACGAAACTTGGTATTTTGGCATTAGGTAATAACTAAAGAAGTACGTGTGGCACAGTTTTTCAAAATTTCACCCCCAAAGGGGTAAAATAGGAATTGAAATTTTGTATGAAAGTCCTTCATTTCTCAAGTTATAGCCATGAAACTTAGCATTTGGACTTTCAGTTAGATATGCAGAAGTACGTGTTTCACCTTTTTTGGTATTTTGGGTTTCGGTATAATATAAAGACATAAGTGTAAGAACGGTTTTTCAAAATTCTACCCCTAACTGGTAAAATAGGGGTTGTAAGTTGGTTTAAAAGGCCGGCGTTATGAAATACATAATTTACAGTTTTTATAAATTCTCTCCCAAAGGAAGTTAAATAATCCTTCAATCACGTCGCAACAGAGCAAAGGATCGACGTGTTTGTTTTCATGGGTTCTTTTTATCCCGGAAAATTCCTATGGAAATTCCTAAAAAGGAATTCCTATGGAAATTAAAAAACTTATGACACGCGAACGAAGTCGCGGGCGTCAGCTAGTATCATATTTTGAGCAGTTTAAAGCAGTTTAACGCGGAAATGATGGTCATAGCAATTACGACGTCTTAAATTAAAACTAACACTACGAGGGTTTGAAACGCACCCTGGTCTGAGAAGAACTTAGAGCTTACAACCAATTGAGCCGGGTATAAGCTGACTAATTTATCTCATTAACTTATCTATGTATTTATCTGACGTGACTTGGCCCTTACAAACATATAAGTAAAAACTTTTTGATTCTACTATACTAGGAAACCCTTCATTGCGTTCTCACCTGTAAGAACACTCAATGAGGTCGAGTGTTAGCCTAGCTAGTCTAGCTAGCCTACCAGACAAGCCTACAGCTAGTAAAACCATTGACAAGTTAGTAAAATTATAAATTCCTAATCTGCCCCATATTCATAGCGTTTATAACTACTCTAGGGAGGTAGTCACCTACACATACGTAAATACAAAAAATTAGCAGATGCCCGCGACTTCGTCCGCGTGAAATAAGTTTTTAAATTATCACGGGAACTGCCTAATTTTTCGGGTTAATATTAATTGTGACTCACAAATAATGTGGCTTTCTACTGGTTCCAGAATTTTCAAAATCGGTTCAGTAGATCCATAGATTACCCGCTACAACGTCACAAACTCACAAACTTTACCTTTTTATAATATTATTATAGATATAATAATCTAGGATCGCATTTCTAGTTGTTTCTAGGAAAGGTAATCAAAATCTGATCTGATTCATACATTTTGAATACTTTGGAGTAATTATTAGAATGAAACTATGCCACAAATTTGCCACAGACCGCAAGCCACCTACCAGGCACTCAGCAAAGCACGGAGGTCTATTCCACGGCCGACGTCCAAAGCGATTCGCACATAAACAATCATCAGACATCTCTGGCGAATCCATTTTGTACTAAAGCTTTGTTCACACGAATGAGAGAAACTTAATTATTTGAGAATAATTTAATATAAAAAATACTTTTTAAACAACCGACTTCAAAGTCCCGCGCCAACTTTACAACAACAAGCACACGCTATACAAAGTTTTTATTTTATTGTTGATATTTTAAAAACCGCTCGACCGATTTCGATAAAATTTATATGGGACCACATGGAAAGTATGTTCTTTCAAATAAAAAAAGAATTATCCAAATCGGTCTACCCAGTCAAAAGTTCTGAGGTAACAAACATAAAAAATAAAAAACAGTCGAATTTGGAACCTCCTCCTTTTTGGAAGTCGGTTGAAAATGTTACGAAGCTAATGCATGAAATAACAAAGACTTCATTCTAAATTAAATTTACAATTAGCTACGTACAAACCATGTCATTAAACATCTTGAGGCTCAGAAAAACATGAAAAATCGTATAAGTTCAATGCAATCTTCTTAAGTTAAGTTCTTGCTGAAAAAATTGGATGGAGTAAACCTACCTAAGCTAGCATGATAAGACCTCCAAAATGGGCAACAATAGGTAAGTACCAATACGTAGTCAACAGTGAATTCTCTACCGTGCCTGGGAAGTATCGCTGGATTGCAAAAAGTCTTCCTGTGGTCTGGGTTTTTCCCAGAGTATATCAAAAGTGAAAACACTTGTTCGATAAAAAAAAAAACTAAATCACAAGTGTGAACAGAGCACAACGCAGCCGCCTGACCTGTTAATGGCAGTCCGAACATTGTTTTTGGCCGCGCAAAAACCGCATAAAAAAAATTGAGACATCGGAATTCCTGTCCGCATTTAGGAGCGATAAAATCACCGCCCAAAAATGATATATCGTGAGTCCATCTATACTAATAGCGTTTTAATATAGCGGCTTAGTCATTGGGGGCCACAAAAAGTGTTGGGTTGAAAAAAGAGATTCGATTTCAGTGGCTTTAATTGCTGGCGACTGGTGTCAGAATTGACAAGTCCCGATGATTCTGGGGATTTGTAAATTATACTATTGTACTCTGCGGGCCTAGTGGGAGATTTTTACCTATTCGATTTCGTTCAAGTTCACTGCAATTTGTATGTAATTAAACAAGCGTCACCAATTATTTTTCATCACCAATTCCATACAAATCGTAGCTGTTATCTGTTACACGATCGCATATAGTATAGAAGTACCAAAGTACTATTACCTATTCTGTGGCAGTCAGTAGCAAAATCTCAGTAGCTCGATCCTCAATCTACTAGGAAAAACAAGTTTAAAAGTTTGTCAAAAAACTAAGGCGCTATAGAATATAAGCCTAAAGAGACGTGCTTCTAAGTTAATAATATCGTTTAATAATTTTCAATTGCCATCATTTACCAACTAAGTTAATACCAACAACACAGTTCAGCGCAAGTCAAAGCAAAATAACTAATGATTATTTTGTTTTTTTGCTCATATTAAACTAAACTGTCACTCATGTCAAAATTACACAAGATTACGGTCGGTTGTTGTTGAGAAATTATTTAATCCACACGAACAAGCCGTCCGTACATTTTGATACAATTCTGTTAGACGCTGATGTAGGTAGTTCTTGGCGGCATAATGTCAAAACTTGAAGTCCCTAGAACACCTAAAAACTTTGTTTTTGTGTGTTCTATTGACTCTACGAAGAGGAGTGCTCAGTGTTCTTCAAAGACATTTACAATTCATGAAAACCGAACTTTAACACCCTTCCTATTTTCTGATTCATGAAAACCGTCCTATTTTCTGATCGTATCTTACGTCGCAGAAAGAAATTTCGTATTGACCACATGGATCTTTTTCTCTGCCACCTCTTAATAATATTGTTATTGTTTTCTGTCCCGTACCGGCAAATTATGGAAAGAGCTTCGACCGTATGTATTCCTTCAAAGCTGTTTCACCCATAGCGTGGATATGTCACCGTAAGATTGTAAAAACCGTTAGATTATAATCTAACTCGCGAAATTGTAAACTGTCGAATGATTACAATATAACGGATTATTTTTCGGTAGATTGTAATCTGTTAGGTTTATTAACCCGATAGAACCTACTAAAACGTAGTGGTTATACCTATTCTCTTTGGAACCTACTGATTATTTATTTCGAACCCTAACCTAACCTACAAGAAAGGGACAAGAAAACGTAAATACTATGAATATTTCAAAAATTGACACTTAAAACATAGTTCACAATCTTTCGACTGTTTACAATCTATCGAAAAAAAAGCGTTAGATCTTACGGTTTTTACAATCTTACGGTGACAGATACACAAAATCCTAAGTAAGTAAGTAAGTAGTTAAGTCGCCAGCGGACGATTAAAAATCTATTTTTAAGCTGTTTCTAAGTACTTATTCACTAGATGATTCCCGCGTAGACTTAAGTTTTTTCGATTCTCGCAGGAACTCCTTAGTTTTCCTTTTCCGTCTGTCCGTCTATCTGTCTGTCTGTCTGTCTGCTACGCTTTCACGGCCCATCTGTTCAACTGATTTTGATGAAATTTGGTACAGGGATAGTTTATATCCCGGGGAAGGACATAGATAGGCTTTTTATCCCGGAAAATTAAAAATTCCCGCGGGATTCACAAAACCGTAAAGCACGCGGACGAAGTCGCGGGCATCATCTAGTTTATAATATAAGTATGTAAGTATATGGATATGTATTCTGATAAAAATCGTATTAGGTACATACCTACAAGATTCAAAATGGTATTTTTACTTCTAAGGCACCTCCGCCTCGTATTTAACTTATTGATGAGCTTAATCCAAGCAATCTAGGAACCCTAATAAAAATAACTTAGAACCTAACGTATGAAATTAAAAAGGTGATTAATCTTGAACTACTTTTTGTTATACGATAGTAAAAACTAGTTTTATAGACTTCACTAATTGCCTAGACATCAATCTAAGTTAAACATAGTGCTTGTTCAAGGTCGTAAGAAGGTGCATTCGTCCTCCCAATGATTGATATTAATGATTAGTTAGAACCTGAATACGTCTAATTGGACGGTGAGTATATATTTTTAATTAAATGGCATTCCGAACCAGTGGTAGATTCATTTGACTATTCATAAGAACTTGTAAAAAGTCTATTTGAATAAAAAAACATTTGAATTTTTTTTTTTTTAAATTTTATTCAAATATAGAACATGCCTACGACGTAGTAATAAGTTTTATTTTTGTTATCTCGTGGAAACTCTTTAGGTAATTATCCGGGGTAAATGGTTTCCGGGGTAGCTTTATGTCCAGCTCCGGGGCGTAACCGATCTCTGTACCAAATTTCTTCTAAATTGGTTGAACGTATGGATCATGAAAACAGACAAATAGACAGCAACGACAGAACAGCAAGAAACCGTCAGCGTTGGCATCCATATGTGGTAGACTTCTGCTCGAACGAAAAGGTTTTGCTCTGCGTTTCTGATATGAACCGCTAAGGTGTGGAATACCCTTCCAGAGCATGTATTCTTTTCCACGTATAATTTAAGTAGGTAACTACATACCTTCAAGATAAGAACTGTCGTCTTCTAAGCAAGCTCCTACCAAGACCTTATAATTGCTTCGTATTAAGCATGATTGTCGACAAGCCTATTCTGAAAAAAAAAAATCGCTATCAAATTTTTCAGTATGAATTTAGTTCGTTGCTATACACCCATACAGTGTAGACACCTCTTTAAAAAGTTCGTTTTACGCGACGTGTGTTCCGCGCGTTCAATCTAGACAACAATCCAATACTAATGTTGTAATTTATTAACAAAATATTTCTCTGTTTGTCTAATAAAGGTGTCCGAGGCAACATTTTAAGCAGATAATGAACATAAAAGTCGACCCGCATAAATCGACTTAGGTGGCATGTGTTAATTATATTAATATGTTTTACTGTCGTTCTTTTACTAGGGTTATTAGTCTACCGCGTTTGGAATCGTAAATTAAAGAAAACAGGCAAGTTTTCGTGAACAATGTTGTAACTTATTATACGACTATAAAGACTGCTTCTTTAACTTTGTGAAGAATATAATTACGTTTCACACTATTTCTTATGCGTATTATAATGCAGAGTAAGGCACTTTAGGCAATTCCAATCACAAAAGATTTTCAAAATTTCATGTCGAGCGAAGCTGAGGCGACTAAGGGATCTAGGGAGTAAGGGAATACTGAGTGTGCCTATAGTACCTCCTGCGTAGATGTTTTTATCACTGTGGAGATGGACCGATGTGGCCGAAAATCGACCAGAAGGCTAATTAAAAAAAACTACAAACTTCTCTATTCAGAAATTAACAAAATATTGAACTCTATCTAAATGCCTATGTAATACATAAAAGGTATACCTAAGTCAAGCTTTAAAAAAATAAGCCTCAAAACTATAAATAATAATGAGATATGTCTGAAGAAAAGTGCAACGTGCAACCTCCCATTTTCTCGCAAAACAATTTAACATAACATCTTGCTCACATCCGCGAAACACCGCAAAATAGCGCGTTAGTGCAAAATCACACTATGGGCCAAAATAATTAATTTGTCTGACAATTAAAATGTCTCATTTTATATTGAGCTGCCCAGATTACTGCGACAGGACGAAGCGAGGTTCCCGTGGAAGTGGCGTTCCGCGCGGATCTTTTGTCCTGCCCTTGTCCGTAGTGTGTTTTCGCCCTTAGTTCGTACTTCATAGCGTGAGGTCCGCCGCGGGCTTGACGGATCAATTACTTCAAAGTTGCCTCCCATCCCTCCCAGTGGTAGAGTTACCATGCTGTGCAGTAGACAGAGACTTTCTACTCTACCACAAAAGGTTTAAGAATGCCATTCCTACTCAGAAGAACCAGGAAGAACTACCTAATTTGACCACCTATTCGGTTTCTACACGGCAACGTACCGGAACGCTTAAGTGCTTGGTGGCATATTTCCGCCGGTAGGGTGGTAACTAGCCACGGCCGAAGCCTCCCACTAAGCCAGACCAGGGAAAATGTAGAAATCATCAATTCCCAAATTGACCCTGCCGGGGATCGAACCCGCGACCTCCGCACGTTACGACAACAGCGCTTCACACTGCGCCACGGAGGTCTTCAACCAAATCCTGGTCAAAATATGTCTGGCTACCCTACATTGCCTTTGCTCTCACACCTCGCCATACCCTCCGGTGATATGAACCTTTCAGGTGTGTAACCCGACGTTTATGAACATAATGTGATGCTGTGTTGTTATTATAGCTTGTCGTTTACTCATAGTAGTGAATACGTAAGAAAGGCCCCGATGACTGCCAGAGTCATCGGGGCCTTTCCTCGCGTTCTTATTTCATAACTGGTTGACCCGACTCAGCTTTGCATGGGTGGGCTTAATTTATGCAGTAAGTATACCTAAAACGTTAAAGGTACTTCTTATTAATCTGTTGTGTAAGGAAATTGTAATCGTAATCATTTGTGAAACGGATAATTCGACCTGTTTACGGAGGTCATAGATGCCTGCACGTCAAAAAGCATGTATGGACTCCTTAAAAAGTTCGGGTAATACGTTTTAGCTGTCAAATGATAAAAATTTGCTTACACAATTGGGCCTCTGATCGTGATTGATTTGCTCTTAACCGTTGAAGAGATTCAAATTCTATTATTCATCAGTACTTCAAGATATGAGGTCAACCTGTCTATAAAATTCGTAAAGAAAATGCAGGAAAAGCAAGCAACCAAGCAAGCACTCTCAAAGAGAGCCTGTCGCTACACCATACGTATAATAGCCGCGGCGTAAATTGAACTGTGCTTGAACTCTGCGCAGAAACACATTTCGAGTGTCAAACGAAGTGCGGTATGAGGTTCGCCGCGCGCGTTACCATACCCCTCGCTCCCCACGCTTGCTCCGCTCGGCTCTGTAGTAGGTACAATGTACCTGCGCAGACGACCGCCATTTTGGGTCAACTTACATACAGTCGGTAGTACCATACTTTGTCTGTTTTAGCGGATTAATAAAGAATTATTATGCGTGACGTGTATGTCGTGTCCCTTGCCAGTTCACTTATCATGTACCTACTTGGACTTCCTTATAGTAAGTAACGCCAGCTTCTTGCAACATTTGTGAATTTGGTTTTCGTGGTACTGTGGAATTCTCCGACTATTCTATGTGTGGTGTAAAAATGCCACACACAATTATAAAGTGAGTCACAATTATTAATCTTTTTTATTTGACACCGCAGTGCTGACGTGTAAACCCTTTTTAACAAAGTTACCTAACCGCAAAACTGCCATTTGCGGTATTTCCGATTGGCTAACTTCATTAAACAGAGACCGTAAACTATAAAGTAAGAATTAGCATAAATTCCTTTTTATCTCCACCAAAACAGAATTAGGTAGGCTTTCAACATGAAATTAACCGCAAAAGATAAATATTAGGTAGGTACAACAGTTTTGCGATAACTTTGTTTAGTGCTATAAAATTTTACAGATTATAAATAAATATAAAAGCTTCTTAATTGACACCAAAATTTTACGACTGTTACCATCTAAATTCGAAAACATTATTTTTATTTAAACTTTTTGATTTTGCGTTTTAGCTATATGCCAGTTTTTTGTTAATATTTTTTTGATTGTGCTTTATCTCAGTCTTGTGGGCTATTTAAAGCTTTTCCAATAATAACTTACCTTTAATTAACCAACATAAGTTTGAGCTTATTTTTAATCAACTTAAATTGGATATTTTGATCACAATATTATCTTTTGACCTCAGAAAGTTGACCAAGATAGGAAGTAATCATGAAAATTTATGTACAAAGAAAATAATATCCCGCCAAAAGACACGTTTGGCATTCCGAAAAGACGTGAAAAATTCCTATTAGTTTTTGATCATATCAAAATTATCATTAGATCACTTTAAAGTTTAAATGAACAATAGTTAATAGGCATTATGAGCGGCGAGGAGTTATCAAAACATCAATCGAAGATTCAATAATAACCGATTACAGGGTACGTTTAACTAAAATGCCTTAATACAAAGAGCGACATCGTCTCAGTTCGAAGCGTGTGAATCTTCGGCTTTTCGGTGCAGGAAAAAAAAAGCAAAACGCCCGACATGGCTGCCATTGATAAAATGTATCGAAATGTTGCTGTGGGAGCCGGCGCCACTTTTGTTATAATGAGTCGGTATTTCATACAGCGGTATAATCGTGCAGATAAGTTATTGAAATAAATTCATAAATAACTCATCCTGAGCGTGTCAGAAGACGCTTAGGCAAGCTAGGGTTTCGTAGTTTTGCTATTTGCCAGAAACTTTGTCATCTAAGTAATTTTTATTTCATATTCGGTAGAGTTTTTTCCAGAAACTGACCAAAAAATCTCATAATGATTTTGTAAATCATTCTTATTCAACAAGGTATCAATCGAGGGGGTAAAAACTATTTTCACTTTTGATTACCAGGAGGTATTGAAGTTGTATTTTTAATCAATAATTTAGTGTGATATGTGCTCAATAGTAGAGCGGTAATCTATTGGTTTCTAAAGTGGTACCAAATCTTATTTCAAGGACAAGGCACGGTCACTTCCGGGATCCGGAATATTCTGGATATCGGTAATTCACTTCCTGCTTCCGGATTTTGTTCTCACGTGTTTAAAAATATGATGTTTTTGATTTTATGATGATGACTGTGGTCGGAATGACGATGGCTATTTTCAAAAAATAAAACTACAAAAAGCATTCTGCTTTTACTTTTAACCTTATTTACCTATTCAGTGCTTTTAACACTTTTTTCTCACACTGTACACTTTATGAATTGACACCTTTTTAATTTTAGTTGGAAATAAAGTTAGCTTTCATATGTTTTTATTTAAAAAACAAGTTTAGTGCACAACAACTTAGAACAATGTTTAAAAAGACACTTTTTCCTGAAGGTGTAGTGCACCTTTTCATCTCACATTAATTATGTAGCCCTTTCTTACGACTTTTATATAGAATTTCATAAAATCGTTTATATTTTAAATTGAAAGCCTGAAGTGTATATTCAAATGGGAACCCCCCAATAAAATTGAAGCAAAAAAAGCAAAAGCAGTTGGGAAAGCAATAAGTAAGCAATTGAACAGCAAATTAAACCCCGCACTACTGAATGTAATACGTAGAGTAAAGTACTGAATTCCGAGGCAGAAATAAACTCAAATTTTCATAATTTTTGTGAAATAAATCCTTCTTCGTTTTACTAATAACGAAGAAGGATCTCTTCCTATCTTCAAAACTAAATTGAAACAACATTATCTATCATTATAATCTATATTATATTCATCTGTCGTCTATTTTCTATTACTTCTTTACTTCTATACTGTGTATTTATCCTATATGTATATATATTTTTACATTGTTTTTATATATATAATATTTATTTATTAATATTATGTTTCAGTACACCCCTCCCGCTTTCTTTTAAAAGTTTCCTCTGCCCTAAGGTTGCCTGGAAGAGATCGCTGTTTAAGCGATAAGGCCGCCTGTTGTGCCGTATCCATTAATATGTTTGTTTTTTTTTTTCATTTAATTTCTTTGTGTACAATAAAGTATTTTTACTTTTACTTTAATAAAGACATCTCAATTCTCAACATACGGAGGCCTCCTATTATTAAGGCATGGAACGAACTACCCCCTCCATCCCAATGTTCTAAAATCTAAACCAATCGGTTTATTGACAGTGTCAGTTTTTCCTCTACATAGGCTATGTTATCTTATTGATAGCCCTTTGTCAATCTGAAAATACACGAGTATTTTGAGACAACCTCTTCATTAAAAAAATGCTCCTGAAAAAAGCTTATTAGGTATACTGTCGAAGATTATATTAATGATAAAGGCGCATGGATTTGACTCGCTCCAGCAATGCTCAGGACTGCGGTTACTTATGTATCTGTATATTATGTTGTATGTATGTGTATGACTGTATGTATTTTATTGTAAACATACCATATATTTTTTTTCAAAAGAGCAACCACTGAGTTTCTTGCTGGTTCTTCTTGGTAGGAACGGCATTCCGAACCAGTGGTAGATTCATTTGACTATTCATAAGAACTTGTAAAAAGTCTATTTGAATAAAAATCATTTGAGTTTGAGTTTGAAGAGATGCAGAAGTGTGGAATGTGACGTCATAAAAACACCCCGTATTTTGTATACACTCTGTGAAGTTGTAAACACGTTCACTGATTTTATTGGTGTCCAATTTATTTGTGTATACAGTATGCAACATTTATGAGTGATATTTACTTCCGAAAAACTTCGACAATAGTATATCAAACTCAAATAATATAATATATAGGTAATATAATAAATATTATAAATGCGAAAATTTGGATGGATGGATGTATGGATGGATGTTTGTTACTCAATCACGCCCCAACGGCTGAACGGATCTGGATGAAATTTGGCACAGAGATAGATTATACCTAGTCTAGCACATAGGCTTCTCTTTATCCCGGAAAATGAAAGAGTTCCCGCGGGAACCAAAAAACCTCAATCCACGCGTACGAAGTCGCGGCCATCAGCTAGTATTTAAAAAATAGATGTGTAAGAGTGTTTATTTTTTTTAGTTTGTTTTTCTATCACGCCGCATAAGAGCAGCGGATTGGCGTTTTTTGCGACCTATAGATTGACGTAGACTGCTCTTAGGAGGAAGTTCCTCCAGGATTATAAAGACAAGTCGATGCGAAAGATGTCACATAGTTTTCAATACCAAAAATACTTAACTATATCTCCTACATGTAAACAAAATTTCAATACCCAGTTTACATCATTGCTTCTTCTCCTTTTTTTTAGATATTCAAGTCGATCCTGCTGACTCATAAGATAGGTAATAGAGCAATAAATTCTTAGTAAATGCACCCTTAAATTAAGTAAATGCCCATACAAGTAAGTACACACAAATAATATCTTGCATTCTTGTGAGAGTAGACATAGTATTTAGGTATCATAAACTTTACTGTGGTATTTAAAGTTAAAGAAAACCATTATACAAATTCACGAAAGTTAGGTACATAATCCTTTCCATATTAGGTATCTTCTTGAATTTCAATCTTGTATTCATGTAGGTAGGCAAATATTATTTATAATATAGTCAGAAGAATCCATTAACAAAATTCACGAAATTTTCAATGTTATCCGTACCTACTTGTAGACTTAACATTTCACCTTACTAAAGTAACCGGAAAAGAAACTCATTGAGGCACACACGTTATCTGATAAGAAATCTCTTGTTTGCCGACTTACAAAATAGTTATTTAATTGTTTACACAAATTCGGAACGCCGGCGTCTTTGTGTTAACACAAACAATAGCAAATTAGGTGAACGCTATTGAAAGAGACCAGCAACGATAATGTTTGGCTTTTTAAAATGGGAAACAATAGGTCGGTAAATATAACCCTTAAATGTTACCACTGAAGATGCTGTGATAGTTGTGTCTAAAGGCTGCACATGGCTACTAAGTAAATACTTATCTAGAATTGCTGTATTTCCAAAAAAGGAGGAGGTTCTCAATTCGGCGTGTTTTTTTTTAAATGTATGTCGGTGCATATCTCCGTGGTTTCTGAACCGATATGAAAAATGTTTCTATCAGTCGTTAGAGGAAGCTCTCGAGGTGGTCCCATAAAAAACTCTGACTCCAAATCCTCAACCCTGACACTAAAAAGTCAAAAATAAAAATGCGCCAACTTTGCTTATCCTTGTTATACCCGCCCGACTTCAACATAGTAAGTAGAAATCAAAATTATTTTGTGCTTTACAGTGGCGTTGGAAGGCGGTTTTTTGGAAATAATTTTTATGGACAATTAACTACAATATAATATACATACAGTACACATAGGTACCTACAGTCCTACCTCTAGACACGACATAAAAACTGGATAGCAACAAAAATTGGTCTAAACTGAATAAATGCGAATTGGATGGATGGATGTTTGATACTGAATCACGCTAGAATGGCTCTGGATGAAATTTGGCACAGATATAGATTATAGTCTGGAATAGGCTACTTTTTATCCTGGAAAATTAAGGAGTTCTCGCGGGAACCAAAAAACTCCAATCCCCGAGGACGAAGTTACAGGTCATCAGCTAGTAAATTATAATTAGGTATGGATGATACTATTATAATTAGGTATGGATGATAATAATATAATTATACGTGTGGACATAGTGATTAAACTAACGAGACGATGCAAGCGACTTGATCGCATGGACTTAAGTTTTTTTAGGGTTCCGTAGCCAAATTTGGCAAAAACGGAACCCTTATAGATTCGTCATGTCTGTCTGTCTGTCTGTCCGTCCGTATGTCACAGCCACTGTTTTCCGAAACTATAAGAACTATACTGTTGAAACTTGGTAAGTAGATGTATTCTGTGAACCGCATTAAGATTTTCTTACAAAAATAGAAAAAAACAATAAATTTTGGGGGTTCCCCATACTTAGAACTGAAACTCAAAAATTTTTTTTCATCTAACCCATACGTGTGGAGTATCTATGGATAGGTCTTCAAAAATGATATTGAGGTTTGTAATATCATTTTTTTCTAAACTGAATAGTTTGCGCGAGAGACACTTCCAAAGTGGTACAATGTGTGTCCCCCCCCCTGTAACTTCTAAAATAAGAGAATGATAAAACTAAAAAAAATATATGATGTACATTACCATGCAAACTTCCACCGAAAATTGGTTTGAACGAGATCTAGTAAGTAGTTTTTTTTAATACGTCATAAATCGTAAACCGCAATTTACCTTTCATTCAATCAACTCAAATATTTAAAATAAAAATATTTTTAATAATTTAAAACTTACTACAGGTCTGTACGGAACCCTCGGTGCGCGAGTCCGACTCGCACTTGGCCGGTTTTTTAATCCTGTGGGAATCATTTGACTCTTGAAATGTACTTTGTCCGTGTCCGGGATTTAAGCTATCTCTATACGTTCCAAATTTCGTCAAAATCGGTTCAGCGAATTGTCGTTAGCTCATTTCGTCCACTTAGGTGTACAATATAAATTTCACAAGATCGGTCGCATCGCTACTTTTAGCGATGTGGAAGAACTTACGCTTAACGAAAATCGAAAAACTAAAAAAATTGAAAAACTGATGGTCGGACTGAAATTTGGCATTCTACAGACTATTATTATAATAGGCATGCGTCAACGACTCATATGGGTAAAAACAATTATATGGGTTAAATAGAGGTCTGCGAAGCTACGGGCTAAAGCTAGTTATCTGGGTATTAAAATAAATTATTTAAAAAAAAAACTAGAACGTTGAACTGGTAGGCACTAAAAAATATTCAAAAATCTACTAGATAGTCAGGTACTTTCTCGAAAACGTCATAAATGTACTTCCTGGTGCTCAAAGTCATCCACAATTAGTAAAGATCGAAGCAGTAGTTATACAGTTACTTTTTTATGGCACGCACCGCTAAAGGGCTATAAAGTTTTATAACTTGGGTTACCGTCCTTTGTGGCTTCACAATTTTTAACCAAAAATTTTCACGTTAGCACTTGCTCAAGTACGAGCGACAACAAATATAACATCTCCATACGAATTTCAATATTAAATTTATATACATAAAGATCATTTTAGTTTAAAAGCTTTTTGTTTAAAAACTACCCACTGTACACGGATTACCAGGACAAATGTCAGAAATACGCTTACTTTTGTCCAACATATGACTTTACTGATAACGATTCTGAGAAACACCTTTGTACGAGGTACTGATAACGTAAAAATCTTTGAAAATTGTAACGATATTTGCAAAACAAAGGATTATCCCGTATTGTTACACAAAAATCGATGCACCATTTCACTAACTCTTCCTTTTACTCAAAGTCTAAAGTTTTTTATCAATACAAATACATCCACCTATCTGTTCTTTGAAACTTACGCTAGTACTACCTAAGTACCTATCTTTCCCATACAAATTTTGACTCCCGCAGGTACTTCATTTTGACATCTGACAAAATACGATTACAAGAAACTGCATAGTACGTTACTCTTACTGGTAATTATATGGCGGAAATTCAATATATTAAGAGTGTAAACTGTAAACCAAGTGCAAACACACATATGAACAGAAAATTCTCACTATATCAGCTTCTGGTTCTCTAGAAACCACACATACCTACTACTACTAGTGTGACGACTTAAAACGATTTCTAATGCGAAATATTCTACCTACTCAGACTGAGTTGTCCTTTTTCCAACCCTGTTGGTTCGCTAAGGTTTCACTTACCTATGAATTAACACTGGTAAAGAAAAATAATAATTTTTGGTCATACCTAAACACAAATAAAAATATTTCTCTGTCCTACCTACCTAAACACAAAAAAAATGTATTTTTCTTCCGTAACCATTATAAAAAAAAGCGATATTGATATCAGCGTCTAGCTTAGGGACTATGACAAAGACAGAACAGGAGCATGAAATGATACCGAGAAAAAAATGAATGCTCAAACCAACAACATTAATCCATTAGCCTATTAAAAATAAATAAATAAGTCGATTCAATCAAAATCTTGACCGACAAATCCAAAAGTAATTAAGTCGGCTATAACTCATCTCCCAACGCTTTTATACTAGGGAACTATGAAAAATTTGTTAACAACTAATTCAACAAATCATTACACCCCCCACACACCAGGTAGAGAGGCTGCCTGGACGGCATGCTCTAATAATATTAGGTAGGTAGTATCTAACGACTAAACGTGAAAAGGAATTTGTTGAAGATGGTTCCGTATTCAGTTTTGTCAAATTCAAAGTACAACCAACAACGTACTATTACTTATTCTGCGGTAATAGGTAGATGTATTGCTTAGACTGCATCGAGAATAACGAAATAATTTAATATAAAAAAATCTTTTTAAACAACCGACTTGAAACTCCCGCGCCAACTTTACAACAACAAGCACACGCTATACAAAGTACTTATTTTATTGTTGATATTTTAATAACCGCTCGACCGATTTCGATAAAATTTATATGGGACCGAATGGAAAGTATGCCCTTTCAAATAAAAAAAGTATCACCCAAATCGGTCCACCCAGTTCTGAGGTAACAAACATAAAAAAATTTAAAAAAATACAGTCGAATTAAGAACCTCCTCCTTTTTCGAAGTCGGTTGATAAAATAAACTAAACCGCAAATGGGCTAATATCGAATGCGGCTAACCGAATAATTATAATACACTAGCTGATGCCCGCAACTTCGTCCGAGTGGATTGAGGTTGTTCAGTTCCCGCGGGAACTCTTTAATTTTCCGGGATAAAAATGTATTTTATTCTATATTCTAACGCTGTGCGAAATTTCATCTAGATCCGTTTAGCCGTTCTGGCGTGATTGAGTAATATACAAGGTGTAAGGTAATTAGTATAACATACCCGCGGCTACCCATGTTAGATGGTGTATAGATATATTGGAAAAATGTCATAAGACGTGTAGCTCATATCCTGGGGGAGTTATGTGGACTTCAAAGTTTTAGCATAAATGTTGAGGTGGCATCCCTTAAAACAGCTGATTCAATATCAATGAACTGCGAACAATACGACGTATGTTAAGCCTCGTTGCCAGCGCGAGCGTTGCGATAAAATCCAGTCGCGATACTAAAGTAATCATTATTCGGCATGCAATTAAATTCTCAAAGCAAAAGCCCGGCTAGAACTTACGTATTGTTGTAAAAAAATGCCCGACTAGTATCGGACTTCGTAAGTCGAAGTCAGTCACTTATCCTTACTTTATGAGCCGCCTTTCCCTGTGATTAATTTCTCGACTTACTTCGTTTAAGTTTTGATCAATAATTAATTATTCTGTGTAGTTTGTTCTTTCAATGAGTTGCAAATTGTAATGAATTGCCAAATAGCATAACGATACGATAATAGTTATTATTATCGCTTGCAGTACAGTTCTGACTTTAGGTGTAGAAGGAACAAAGGACTCCACAGGGTTGCCAAAATTTATTTTCCATAATTAACTAATTAATTTTGTATGGAAGTTTTTGATAATTAATTTTGACTTTTTAACTCTACCATAGGGTTTATAACGTCAAAATAGCATGGGTAGCCGCCGGTATGTTATACCATTTACCTTACACCTTGTATATCCATCCATCCATACTTTCGGATTTGTACATATATTATGTAGATTGCAGACAAGGGCAAGCCTTGGCATAGTACCCAGGATATAAATAAAATATGACATCTATTGAATTTGCAATATCAGCCTAGTAACAATCTTACCTAAATCAAAGACTTCAACTTACTTCTCAGTAAGTGACTAGACTCTTTGAATGCGGAACCCTGAATAATCCAAAAAAGTCTCCATATACAAAATAATAATTCATGTACAATAATTAATCTCTGGGACCCGCCGTGCGCCATAATCGCTTACTCATTTTCGTAAATGTATAAAGGGATGGGAGCCATTTTTACAAATTAGGCGACAAATACGACGGATTTTGCGGTGAGTATAGTGTAAGCCTGTTATTAATAGTGTAAAATAGTGCTGGGCGGGATCGAGGGATGCGAACTTTTTTATAAATTCCCATTCCTGTTTTTAGCAGTCCATTTTAACTTAATCGTCAACGCATTAATAGGTGATTTTACTCTCTTATGTTTTAGCAGGTGTGTATTATCAATAGGTAAATAAAAATAAATAAATCTTTTACTTACTTAAACTAAATTATTATCCAATGTAATAGTCGATAAAATCTTAAAACTCTGAATCTCACAGAATAATAAATTTTATAATCTTTCGGAATGCAAGGCTGAGTCTACACTAGCAACTTGCAGAAGTCAAATTTCGGCAATTTCTAGACTGTAAAAACTTAAAACTGCGACTACATTTTCTAGTGGGGGCTATTATTTATTAAGAAAACGATTAAAAGCCACAGAAATGATAATTGCATCGAACTTGTGTACGTCTTGTAGGGTGGGTATTAGAGGTGGGTACACCTCTAATTATCTATCTATTCTAGGTTAGAGTAGACACATTACTAAAATTAATGTGGCAAAAGTATTCAATAATCCCATAAAATATTCCCATTCACCACTCAACATTATAATAAGTATTACAAATTCCTTCACCATAATCAGATGACCGTCACGAATGAAGACATAACGTGGAGAGATAAAAGAAGGACTCAGTCCCTACGTCCATCTCTATTACTCTTGTAATGTTAGAAAGGGATGCAAGAAAGAATATTAAAACATCAGCATTTTCATTATCAACGTGTGAGTCCCACAGAGTCTTCACGCCGACACTGAATACACAATCAAAGTAAATTATGTACTGTATTAGAATTCGTTTGTTGCGGGCCATTATACAAATATGTCGGAATGATCCGCCCAATATTATGTCGTGTACATTTTTTTTTCGAACGCGATTGTCTACTGCTATTCATTGTTTGGGGTGTCAATAAATTGGACTGTTTATTGCTGGGTGGAAAAATTTGGAAAGAACTGAATTAAGTCATTCATACTTTAGGATTGATAGTTAGCAAGTAAGACATTCTGTGGTTTAGATTCTGTGGTGGACATCAGATTCTTATTTTCAGATTTTATTTTTATTTTTAGTTTAATTGTTTTTTGTGTTTATTTTTGTTTTCGTTGTAGGTATACAATAAGGAATATTTCTTTCATATTTCATTGATTCATTCAGATTCATTCTGTGGAACAGAATTTTGAAAATTATGTACCAAGATAGATCGATATAATATAATTGTAGATACTAGATGGGCCCTTTTGTAGAAAAAATTGGGCGTCCGACCTGTAGAGTACGCTCCACACCAATATAAGCCTGTCCTCGCCATAACACTGTCCCGCTTTTCAGGTTAATGGCGTTAGTAAAATAGGTCCACATTCTTTGTTTGACAGGGCCCGTCTATGTAAATTGAGGTCGCTGCCAAGGTATTAAGGATGAAAGTTTTCCAGTAGAAAAAAATACTTTTGAAAGAAATATGACGTGTTACTTAAATTACTACTAAATAAGTTCAAGTAGCTGACCGGCTGCAATCAGGTGGAATTGTTGAAAATTCTTTATTTTTGGGGACTACGATATAAAGAAAACCTAAACCCAAATTTCGAGATTCGGCTCCCGATGCCGACCCAGTTTGAGTTACTATGTCAGCCAGTCAGTTTTTCTATCATAATTATATAAAAAAGATGTTCAAAACATTTGACAAGCATTCAGGGGCTGAAAAACTGGTTCTCTGGTCAAGAACATAATTTTCTTCCGCTTGAACTGGCTAACTAAAAAACAGAATCATATTTTACAAAATATGCCACTTAGTTGCTGACGCGGGACCGCTCCGGCACATCATAATAGCAATATCCTGTCTATTGATTGTCAAAAATCAGGAATTTCGGCAATTACGTCCCACCTCCCACGTGAATAGGAAAAAAATCTCGCACCAGGCGCATCCAAATTTTCTTAAAAGACCCGACATCTCTCTCGCAGGTGTGTTGCAAATGATAAGCATGAGCGATTTGGATTGAATTATTGAGTTTCTTTTATTATCAACATTACTATAGTTTTTAGGAACTGCTGAAAACAATAGCAATACATTTGTATGATTGATTAAGGTAGATTAGTTTCGTCACGCATTGTTTAACCAAAAAATTCTAATATTCACAGCCTAAATTATAACTTTCACAGCCCATCCGATAAACGAATTTTGATGAATAATTCGTTCAGAAATAGCCTGTAGCTCAGGTACGGACAAAAAATTGTTATCCCGAAAAACTAGAAATTTCCCGAGATATTTTAAAGTAATATCCACGCTGACGAAAACGCGGACATCAAGTAGTTCTAGGCACATAATTCAGTACCTACACCGTGTCACAACACAAACCCATCATTACATTTTTAGTGTCGCTGCTAATACCAATCATCAACAAGATTTACAAAACCGCTGTTCTCTTATGCTGTGCGACCTAATCAAACCGTAACATTTTTTTCTTATTTTCCCCTTTGTAGCCTTTGTAGGAGCTAGCGCCGGCACGAAAAGACCCCTAAAAGGTGTTCTAAGGCGTACCTTCACGTAATGGCCAACGGTTACATATTTATTTTTGTGTTTCATTCTTGTCTTGACGTAAATAAATTAATGTGTTACATTCGGAAGATTTCGCGCTTTCATGGTGGCCAGATGAATTCACTGGGGAGCCATTAAATTAAATAAATTTTGTGATTTCTTTTACTTGCTTGCACTGAGCGCCTGTTTAAAATCATTATTTTTTATTCATATTCAAAGAGGATTGAGCCTGTTTAAATAACATATTATTTTAATTATAATCTGGTAATAGTACATTACATCGCGAGACCGGGAAGTACGCGTTTTCTGGTCGAGTGTTAGATAGGCTATATACGAGACCAGAAATGCTCTCCCGGTCGAGGTGTGTATAGTGCTTTTCTAAAAAATGAAACAAGTGACTTTTTTTAAATATATTATATTATGTAATTAAAAGAAAATAAATAAAAAAGCAACCTACGAAATATTAAAAGTTAAATTAGTTATATTTGAATTACTAATTGAAATTGTAATTGGTTTTCCGGGTACATTTATGTTTGTTTGTACGTCGGAATGTACGGATTGGTCTTGGGAATTAACTATTATACTTTTAATATTTTTTTTGCGCTGAGTGCTGAACGCGTACGGTAGAGTTCCAAATTTAAACTATTTAGGCCAAAGAACATTATAACAAGTTACAAGATATTCAGGAAGAAAGATTCCAAATTCAAACTTATGATATGTACTGAAAATACATACATTCTTTACTGGCCTAGGCCGGGAAGTTTAACTTTCGAACTCATTTACAGGGTAGGTATGAAATGTGCACATTTCATATCATTTTTTAGAAAACCTCTTTACATAAATGTTAAGAGTTTCTAGATTGAGTCTTTAAAATATATTATTGATTTTGATTGGTAAATAAGATAAGATATAGTATTTTAAATATTTGTTATTTATATAGAATGCGTACCGGCATTACAGCGACTATCTATTTTTTAGCACTATAATAGGTAAATTCAATACAAAGGAATAAATATAAGGACAAACCTTAGAGGTTTTAAGAAAAGAGCTTATAAAATTTAATTTTATTGAACAATATTTCGAGATAGAAGCAGTATACTCTTTAAAAAAGTTCTAATTTTCCATCCCACCAACGAAGCTACTCGAGATGAATGGGGCGGTTTATTGCTACTAATTCGTTAGAGAAACCTGTGAATGAACGTGAAACAATAGATCAGTGGGACCCGAGTGGGACTTGTTGTTATGGACGGCGCCATTGCGTCACAAAAGACTGATAAAATCCAATGGGAAGTGCTAAAGAACAGTTATTTAAGTTATTATCTATTTCACTTTCATTGTACTAGCAATTATATATTTTGCCTGCTTGCGATTTTCAGAGCAGGATAAAGATACCAACTTACATAGAAAAAACGAGCAATTCACTGTATCTATTAATAGTTATGGTTAATAATAATTTATGAAGTCACGAGTTTCGATCGTTAGAAAATGGTTTTATTAATAAATATTGGGTGTTGTCTACGAATTTGACAGCGTGGATTAAGGTTTTTGAAAAATACCGTGGGAATAATTTGATTTTACGGGATAAAAAGTAGCCTGTAGGTATATTATCATGTATAATGTATTACCAAATTTCTTCGACATTGGTTGACAAGATGGGCCGTAAAAATATTGCAACTAGTAGATAGATAGTAGTCAACAAACTTCACATCTGTAATTATTATAGGTTGGATTTAGCAATTCAAAATTTTGACTAGATATCTACTTACATGTATTTTATAGGTAATATTGTAGTACTAATCTACATCAATGATTGTAGCATACAAAAGTAAAGGTTAAATCACCGAGTAGTAAAAAATACTTCGTTTTGATCGATAAGCACAAACCGTAGTAAATAAGTAAAATTGACACGGTTTCGTTAAAGTTAAATAAGGACGCACAGCCTCTATCTATGAATTTACTCAAAATAGATAGCAATCTCGGCACGCGATCTCAACTCAGCTTGAGCTTTATATTAATTAAATATCATTGCGGTGTGTGAAAAGCGCCTAATTAACAGATCTAGTATGCACTAGATGGAGATAAGCGAGGAAGTGTTGCCTTTATTAATTTAAACGTTGATTGCTATCTGAAACACCTTTTCATTTGTGTTGGAATTCATGCCACAATACTTTTGCTCTTTTGTTTTTTTATCCTCTTATACACGATTATTATTAATATACTTTTTATATTATTGACACCCTTTTAGTACCGTGAGATGTCATATCGAACATATTGTATTATCTGATATCAATCGTCAGAGGAAGCTCTCGAGGTAGTTCCATAAAAAAATTCTCTCTCCAAATCCTCAACCCTGATACTAAAAAGTTAAAAATAAAAATTATTTCCAAAAAACCGACTTCCAAAGCCACTGTAAAGTAAAAAATAATTTTGATTTCTACACACTATGTTGAAGTCGGGCGGGTATAACAAGGATAAATAAGCAAAGTTGACGCATCAGGCTCGCCCGACTTCAACATAGTCGTCGATTCATAGGAATTTTGCCTGACTTCAACATAGGAAGTCGGTTTTTTGGAAATAATTTTTATAAAATACGCTTAAGTACAAAAAAATGTGTCTAAGAATATTTGATTATTTGGACTATGGCCGAAATCCTTCTCATTCTTAAAGACTACCCTCTACTACTACTACTTTCTCAAGTAAGAAATTAATGGGCTCATGGGTTCACTCATGGGTTGTTGAAACTAAAATGATAGTAAAAGATCAATCGATATAGTAAGCGCAGAGACGCATGCTGAAAATTAGTAAACATTGTTAAAAAAGGCTTAGGAACTATAGTTACGCAATATATAAACCGTGACTTGAAGAAACATTAACGCAGCAACTGGCTCTACAACCAGTTCCAACTGTCAATCGACTTGAGACGCTTGTGAAAAAATATAAACCTATTGGCCTTGGTGCAAGATGGAAGAGGTGAAGTTCAAAATACCTTAATTTTATTATTAAGCTACCTGATGCCCGCGAGTTCGTCCGCGTGGTTTAATTTTTTTTATTCCCGCGGGAGCTCCTTAATTTTCCGGGATAATAGCCTATGTCACTCTTCAGGTCCTCAGCTATACCCATGCTAAAAATCACGTTGATCCGTTGCTCCGTTGCGGCGTGATTGAAGGACAAACCAATAACCCAACAAACCAATAAACCAACAAACAAACACACTTTCGGATTTATAATATCAGTATGATAACGTTTTACTAAACAAAATACAATACAATTTTTGCATTCAAATGACTTGACCGGTGCAACTATGGGAGCTTGCCTAAGTGTCGAAAATCAATGCGCAACAATGATTTCTTTATAATTGTAATTTTTATATTTTATAGTTTTCAAATGAAAAAGTTTCAGGAGCCTGAAGGCTCTGAAAACTGAGAAAATAAATAATAAAAGTTTCACCAAACACTTTCCCACACTGGCGCTATTTTAATAAATCTCGTTACATTGTACTGCTGCTTTCCGACATTAGATGGCCCTAGACGTTTTTTTTTAGCAAGTTCAACTATTCGACTACAGATTGCAGACAGAAGCAATGTCAAAGGGCGTTCCTTTAAACGCAGTGGTTGTTCGATCAATTATTATACGTTTCATTGAGGCTTGTCAGTTGTCAACAAATAAAAATAATCATAAACAAAACATACATTTCCTTTTCATTGTACTATTTAATTGATCAAAAATAAATCACACATAATATATCAATATACCTATTGATTTAGAGATTTATTAAGATGCTTAAATGGTATGTATGGTATCATGTAGTGTTACAAGATTATTATTAGGCATGGATAAAATGGAATTAGGCATAGTGCTTAAAGCGGAAAGCGGATGCTCGAGATTTAAACAATAGACGTATTGTTTTTTTTGACATTTTAACCTTGACCTTATTCGGAATAATAAATCCATAATAATTTCGGTTATATTTTTTAAACCTTATTGTAAAAACGGAAATCCTGCACATTATCCCGAATCGGAGGGCAATCACTGGTCAATGTAACGACTTCCGATGTTCCAACTCAAACAAAGAAAAATATTTATTTGGAGGTCTTTGGTTTTTTTCGATCGAAGAAGTCAAATGAAAATTTTCAAATAAAAGCTGCGTAGTGACTAACCCATGACCTTAGTGACTGATTTCCCGCCATATTCTTTAAACTTGGACCACGTCCTAACTGTAAGGACTCAACAGGGTGCCTGCCAAGAAATGTGTCGAAACCCGGTAACGTGTTAAATAATACATTAACGGTGTCATACATAATTGAAGAGTATCGTTGACAGCGTAGAGGTAGAATAAGATTCTGTAGCGACCAGCGTGAAAAAGAAAATCCTAAACGCCTTTTTTGTCGTTGTTATTTTTAATGTGAATTCGTATCATGTTGTGAGCTATATCGAATAATGTTTTTAAGCTATCGCATAGCTTCTATCGCGGGCCTTGAGCGTGGAGACCGAATCCAGAGATTCCGTAACGAAAAAAAAACCTAACACTTTGGTTGCTATGACTACTTGTGTTGTTGTCTTCAAGTTGTTGAAAATATAAAGGTGAAATAATTTAAAGGATTAAGTTTTCAATAGTCCGGGTGTACAAGAGGTTTTTTGATTCCCCTTGGACACCCGGACTATTGAAAACATAATTCTTTAAAATTATTTCGCCTTTATATTTTCAACAACTTGAAGTCAACAACACAAGTAGTCATAGCAAGTTGATAAAAAATGCTATGCAATAGCTTTACCGCGGCAGTCTCCGATTGTCACACATCAGAAGATGCCTATTCACTCTTGATTTGAAGGTACCTATATTCCTTAAAGGGCCTGTATTCGCCGTCGTCAACCGATAGACATCCACTGCTGGACATAGCTGTATCTTGCAAGGACTTTCACATGCCGTAGTCTTGTGCTACCTGGATCCAGTGGCTGCCAGCGACTCGCTTGTGTCCTCCGTCTTAGTGGTTCTGCTAACGCAGTGCTTTCCAATGGCGCATATTAAAATATTATTTACTAGGTGATGCCGTGGACTTTGTCCGTGCGGATAAGTTTTTGATTCCTGTGGGAACTCTTCACTTTTCCGGGATAAAAAGTATGTCTTTCCCTGGGATACAACCGATCTCTATACCGACTTTTGTCATAATCGGTTGAGAAGATGGACGTTAAAGCGTAGCAGACAGACGGACAACCTTCTTCACTCTCTTGTCCGATGGTACGACAATCCGACACAATCGGCACCTGATGATGACGGAGAGTCCTCTCTGAGGAATGCCTGTGACTACCACCCGCTTTGCTGAACGAACACAACATTTTACAGAATAACTCGATGGCTTTTATCCTGACCCGGGACTTGAAACATAGATCTCATGATCCGTAGCCAAGTACTGCCACTAGATCAACGAGACAGCCAGACATAATAGTTAATTTTTTTTTGTATCTGCTACAAGTTAGCCCTTGACTGCGATCTCACCTGATGGTAAGTGATGATGCAGTCTAAGATGGTAGCAAGCTAACCTGTTAGGGGCATGGCAGTTATATTAAACCCAAACCCCTATATTCGGTTTCTACACGGCATCGTACCGGAACGCTAAATCGCTTGGCGGCACGACTTTGCCGGTAGGGTGGTAACTAGCCACGGCCGAAGCCTCCCACCAGGCCAGACCAGGGAAAATTCAGAAGTTATAAATTCCCAAATTGACCCTGCCGGGAATCGAACCCGGGACCTCCGCACGTTAAGGCAACAGCGCTACACACTGCGCCACGGAGGTCGTCAATAATTCTTTCAAAGTGATTTCTTTCAAAGTGATTGTTTAATTAAGAAGTGCGGTCGAAACCGTTGCTAATCAGGAATGACGTCGTCCGGGTGCGGGTTTGATTATCATGATAATCCCGACTTTTGAGCCTACGGCTATGCCATGCTACGATTGTTTCCGATCGTGTCGATATTTGAACCTCAGACATGGAAACAATAAGTACTTTATTATTGTTTGCATCAATTAACATTTAATTCGACATTAATTTGGTATGCCTGAAAATATTTTCAGTCGCTTCTTAAGTTGAATACATACCTAGGTTGTTTCGTCAATCTCACGTCAATATTATATCAATTTCGTTCCAGGATTTTCACAATCTAAGGTTTTAACCGTTTGTGTTTTTCTTCATTCCAGCAAAAATTTTGAATACGAATTTGACCTGTAACTTAATAAAAAAGAAAACGTGTTCTCTGTTGAAAAAGTTACAGGTCTAATTTTATTTCTCAAATGGCATGTAGATAGCCTAGCTCATTAACGATGGTTTGTAGAAGAATCAGAGTAACCGACATAGCAGGAAAAATCACGAGGCTGGAGTGAAAATGGGCAAGACTAGGTGGAAAAACCGATAAGTGTTAAGTGTAAGGTGGAAACTTTGAATGGCAGCATTGCACCAGAGAGTGCTGGAAGAGCCTCCACTAGGTGGACGGGCGATCCCAAACGAGTGGCTGAGAGCCTGGGACCGCTGGTCGCAAGCGGAACAAGACAGTGTTTTGTAAAGATTCTTGAGGAGACTTTCGTCAAGCTGTTGACGCTGAGACGATGATGATGACGAGATCTTTCTCAACTGTTTTCTAGTGAACTTAACCAACCAAATATAAAAGTACAGTCACAAACTGATATTCATTAGGTACCAATGAGGGCTACCGTTTTTATGCTCACTAGTTGGCGCCACTTGCGAGTAAGGTCCTGAAGTATAGCTGTATATTCGGTAAACAAGCATATTTCTGAAAAAAAGAACTCTTTTTTAAATAGTAAACATACAGGAACCAGGGAAATACTAACCTATGAATTAGCTGTTCGAAAGAATCTGCTTAATTTTGCACCTATTTTTCATAGCTACGCTTTCAAAGCACAGAGCACTGGCATTCTTTGGCACGTATCTTACATCTTCCATAATTAATCGGTTATTGCTAAATATTCATAACATTAATTAAATAATTAGACTCACGATAAAAGCCCAGTGATATTTGACATTTCGGGGACCTCACACTACACTAGCGCCCCTAGCGGCGAATTTAAACGCGGTAGCCCTGATTATTATTAAGTACATAACCCTTCCTGTTAAACATTTCTTTGAAGGCACAACCAATTTTTCATCTCACTGACTCTCTAATAACGTCGAGTTAGAGTGGCTACTGTAAAAAAACAACTATGTGTGAGCACCAAACTAATTACCATGGTTGTTACCTCAACTGTAAACTTACAGAAACTCAGTAAATACCCGAATTTGAATAGCGATATTGTTTTGTAATCCCAGCGTAAGTTGACAATTTCCTTTAAGCCTTTAAGTATCCTAAATGTATTGGTTATTGAAATCTGTTGCGCTTTTAAAATAAGCTACTTGGGCTAAGGGTATTTGTAAGTGGCCAGTTGTGGGTGGCTATCGGTCTTTTGTTGTTGAGGAATATACCAATTAAGTATAGACCCGCGACTTTGTACGCGTGGATGTATTTGGGGTTGGGGTCCCAAGGTGCTTGAATGGCAGCCTCGCGCCGGTAAGCGCAGCATCTCTTTTTAATTTAAATTCTGGAGTTTGCTCAAAAATAAGTGATGAATGTGACAACGTTTCATAATCGTCTCAACCTATAGATGTGCATTGCTGGTTGAAGGTCTCTTACATGGAAAACGATCTTGTGCCGCTTGCTTGCAGTGACTCCCAGCTACGCTTGAGATGATTAATTGAGTTAGTGGGGGGGGCAAGACTGCCATTCAAGCACCTTCCTTGACACCCCAACCCCAAATATTAATCTACGCGTACACAGTTGCGTTGTCTAGTTCTAAAATTAAAATATCATAATATTGCCTCAACATAAATAAGTTGGATAAACATTTTAAAATCACAACTTCATTGTTAATAAGTATTTCTCAACCTAATGTGTAGATGAAGGCAGATAACAAAAGGGACGGGCATTATCATCCCTCGCCGAAGCGAATCCAGCCTCATGCCAATTATCTGCATGAAGGCCCAAATGAAAATCTTTATACGTCTAATGCGCACTTACCTGGCAATTCCTGGCCGCCTTCAATGGATATGTCCATTTAATCCACAGTATAATCCTCTCACAATGGTGTTAACATCAATAATTGTGAGTTTGTTTGAGTTTACAGTTACGCAGTTTCTTTTTGGTGTCGTGGTGCGTATGATCTGTTACACAAAGGAGGTTGCGTCTGTTTTCTAAGAGTTAAAGCACACTAGGGCCGGACAGGATAAAACATTTGCGTCAAAGAAAAACACGTTTCGTCCTATCGCCAGTTTAGTTTTAAGATCATTATGTAATAAAGGATTAGAAATAAAGCTTTTATTTGTAAACTAGATGATTCCCGCGACTTCGTCCGCGTGGACTAAGTTTTTCGATTCCCGCGGGAAATCTTGAATTTTCCGGGATAAAAAGTAGCCTTATCGGTTGAACAGGTAAATTTTTTGAGTCCCGCGGGAACCTTTGAATTTTCCGGGATAAAAAGTAGCCTATGTCCTTCCCCGGGATAAAACCTATCCCTGTACCAAATTTCATCAAAATCGGTTGAATAGATGGGCCGTGAAAGCTTAGCAGACAGACAGACAGACACACTTTCGCATTTATAATATTAGTATGGATTTATTGAACTGTATGATCCCTTCCCTTTCAAATTTAACAGTCCATATTATGATACGATAAACATAGCACTGCATAATTTAACACTAGCTGATGCCCGCGACTTCGTACGCATGGAATAAGTTTTTTTTAATTTCCGCGGGAACTCCCTAATTTTCCGGGATAAAAAGTAGCCTATGTCACTCACCAGGTCCTCAACTTTACCCATGCCAAAAATCACGTCGATCCTTTGCTCCGTTGCGGCGTGATTGAATAATTACAAACCAACAAACTAATACACTTTCACATTCATAATATTAAGTATGATAATATTATGAGCTCACTACCACACTGACAGACAAAATAAAAAGTCACGAGCATCGACGTAACGTCTTCATATCGACGGCCTCATCTGTTCATGACAACATTAATAATTACTAGTGACGTTTGATTTCCGCTCGATATTGGTACCTATTTAGATAGTTCGAATGCCTCTTCGAAACCTTATACGATGCCAATAGGATTAAAGGCTTTGGGCAGATAAAACAATGCGACTCCATGACGCGGACTGTGCCGCTGGTTTTTTTAGTGGGTATTCCGGAGTGAGTATACAAAACCGCTCGTGAGTCCCACATAACCGCTTGTGCGGTATGCGTAAAAGCATTTTTCCCAGCGATACCAAAAAAAATTAAAAAATTAAAAAGAAATTAAAAAAAAAAATACTGACAAACTTATCTGACCCGGTGACAGTATATTCGCTACTATATCTATGAAAAATAATAATAAAAAATCCACACTTAATATTATAAATGCGAAAGTGTATATTATCTGTCTGCTACGCTTTACGGCCCAACTACTCAACCGATTTTGATGATATTTGGTACAGAGATAATTTACATCCCGTGGAAGGACATAGGTTACTTTTTATTCTGGAAAATTCAAAGAGTTCCCGAGGGAATCAAAAAACATCAATCGACGCGGACAAAGTCGCGTCGATTGATGTCGAGTTCGAGTTCTGTATTAGACAATCTCTAAACTTAACTAAAATGACAACTTTCTAGTTCTGTCCCTTTCAGCAGGGATCATTATGAAAGGGTTAGCAATATTTTTAATGCTGTCATTTTAGTTTATTTTAGACTTTAGAGATTGTGCACTAAAAAATCAGCCTCAAAGTTTGTGCACTAAAAATCAGCCCCATTGTCTCTACATTATCTACGTCATTGCATTCAAACGTCAGCAAAAACGAGCTGCGACTGAGGACGAGGACTTGCAGTAAAAGTGGGCAGGGTCAAAGGTCATAACATATCCGAACTTTAAAAAATCAGCTACTATTGACTGATAGCTGTTGACGTCATAACCATATTTCATTTGGCTAATGATAATATATTGAAACATGATACAGAACTACAATTTTATTAAAATTAAAATGATACATTTAATAAAAAAACAATAATCACTTTTTAACAGAAATCAATTTACCTACATTAAATAGAAAAAAAGGCATTGATTTATACAAAACTTACAAAAAAGTCACTAATTAATAAAAATGGAGTGTGTTAATAAATAAAAAGTTGATCGGATTTAGGGTTAAGCTCTGTATTTGGAAAAACCCATGTCGTTATAAATAAGTAAATAAAAGTAGATACGTAGTTTAGGTAAACGATGCAGTCATGAATATATAATTGTACCAACGATAACAAGAATTGCGTTATCACAAAAACAACTTATCAATAATAATAATATTTTAGATTCATATATTTTTTTAAATTGAAACGTAAAATTCTAGATACACTTTCAAAATAAACTCATACAGCACATTTCTTGTTCTAATAGTCCTTAATTGGTTTGATATACCTGCCTACATATTAAGCTGACTCGAACTTGACCTGTTTTTTGTAAAGCCAAGTACCTATTACATTGAGCTATAAAGGCTTTGTTTAATAGTCTATAAGTGGTGGACCTAACATGATTTTTATTGGCACTGTCCGGGTGAGCAACATTAGCGCTACTATAGAAAGTCGATTGAAAAATGAAAACTGGTGCACCATTAAACTGAAGTAGCGTACCAAGAGGATGATATTCAAATATCACATGAAACGCAGAATGTTAGACGAAATAGAAATCGGTGCACCTTGAAAAGCTTACTTTTAAGCCCCTAGTTTTTGAGTTACAATGTAAAATTACAAAAAAATAATGTCCGTCCCCCTTACCCTCGAAGTTTGCGAAGTGAGAAGTGTCTAACTAGCTTTTTCAGAAAGTCCCAATTTTATTAAAAGAAATTCGTTTTTGAAGATGTACATATAAAAAACGAACAACTGTTGATACCTACGCCTCATCACAAGCTACGGAATTCTTGGTGGAAGAGTCTGGCTCGCATTTGACCGATTCTTTTTTAGTAAGTTATTGAAATGCTAGCTGATGCCCGCTACTTCGTCGGCATAAAGGAATTTTTTCAATTCCCACGAGAACTCCATAATTTTCCGGAATACAATACCTACCTCCTACCTACCTACCTATCTCTAATCCTAAAAGCCAATGTCACTCTTCAGGTCCTCGACTATACCCATGCATAAAATCACGTCGATCCGTGGCTGTGTTACGGCGCGATTGAAGAAGAAACAAACACACTTTAGCACTTATACTTAATATTAGTACGAGTATGATAAGTACAACATACGTATGAATTTAGGACTTGATTGTGTTCGAGTTAACATTAGTAGCGCATTTTCCCGCTTGAGGTCAATAAATAAATAAATCTCAACGCTGCCGTGTTTTAACTTTTTTTTAAAGATTAATAACGCTATCGTAATTATATGAGTTGGCATCGAAAACAAACCGCAATCTTGTGGTCCGCCATTATGGTTTATGGGTCTATTATAGGCGTTATAATTATAATGTAGCCCGATGTTTAGGACCTTTATAATATTTAGGCTAGTAATACACTAGCGCTATTTATTACTTATTAGTTAGGTGGGTTATTTAAAAGAGTTATATTATTATGTTTTATTTTAGTTTTCTTGTCTTGAATCCGGGTCTGCGGTATACCTGAACTTCATCGATAAGTAGATATAGATACTTTTTAATATATACCGTGTAGCGCATTTTAAAATATTATTAAACTAGCTGATGCCTTATTGTTCCCACGGGAACTCCTTAGTTTTCCAGAACAAAAATTAGCCTATGTCACTGTTCAGGTCCTCAACTACACCCATGCCAAAAATCACGTCGATCCATTGCTCCTTTGCGGCGTGATTGAAGGGCAAACCAACAAACAAACACACTTTCGCATTTTTATTATTAGTATAATGATGCGTGTATGTTACTGTCTTTTTGTTGGGGACCTCTTAATGGATATACCTACCACTGCACCAATTTTGATATAGTTTCCTCAAAAAGCAACCTTAGCTTTCTATACACTTCTAGGCACATTTGAACTTCGGAAAGCGTCTGCTTTGCTTCGCTGCCATTCATTAACCTATACACGCCTGTTTAAGTAGATAAAGTATTATTTTTTATTACTAAGGATATTTTACAAATTATAGGATTTATTGCAAAAGAAAACATAAAGCCGGTATAGTGAGATAATGAGAATACACACAAGACAGTATGTAGGTAGGTATGTACGCGATTTGTTTCATGTTAATGTTTTCCACGCATATAATATTTCGCGATCAACGTGAACAAAATCGATCGTATCTCCCGTGCATCTTAATTCGCTTCAAAATGTGAGAATCGCATTAATCTTGAATGAGTACCAGGAATCCGGACATAATGATAATGGGTATTGACTGCGATGTTTTCAAAATATTTCGTATAAAAAACACAAAAAAAAGAAAAAAAAATGCATTGAAGATCGTTTCACAGGGTCAAAAACGTGGTAAAAATAAAACATAAACATAACAACGCCATCTATTGTAAACATAAAACAACTTTGAGAGAATGCCCTCTAGTGATATGTCTCTGAACTAGCTTGCAAATTTGCAGCTGTCACGTCAAATTTCAGGTGTATAGGCAGCGTATACAGTCCCATATCACTAGTTCATTTGAAACAAATGCAACAGATGTCTCTGTTTTCCCATATTAAATATGAATCTATATATTATATATAAATCTCGTGTCACAATGTTTGTCCTCAATGGACTCCTAAACCACTAAACCGATTATAATAAAATTCGCACACCATGTGCAGTTCGATCCAACTTGAGAGATAGGATAGTTTAAATCTTAAAAAAACATCAATTCACGCGGACGAAGTCGCGGGCATCATCTAGTAATATATATAAATCTCGTGTCACAATGTTTGTCCTCAATGGACTCCTAAACCACTTAACCGATTATAATAAAATTCGCACACCATGTGCAGTTCGATCCAACTTGAGAGATAGGATAGTTTAAATCTTAAAAAAACATCAATTCACGCGGACGAAGTCGCGGGCATCATCTATAGTAATTTTATATAATTAATTATTAACTGTACAGAGTACTTTTTTATATACTTATCTGACCCGGTGACAACGTCGCTAGTATCAAAGACAATATATATACTTGGTTTATAATTAATCTATGCTAGTATATAGTATGCAAGTTAAAGAAAAATAAAAATCAAACAGGCATAAAAATTAGCTCCAATTTTGGCCACCGGGTCAGATAAGTTTGTGGGACTTTACTGTAAATTAATAGTTTCTAAACAAATAATTGTTCTTTTAGTAGACGATATTTTAAATAGACTAGGCCATTGTCATAATAGGTACTTGAGCAGTTTACACTCAGAGTCAACGAGACATCCAAAAATTATCAGGTGCGAGGAACATTGGATAAAAGAAAATAAATATCTTTTTGCATTCTTAAAGTTAATAAAAAGCATAGATACAATCAATACGTCTATTTAAAACTAAGTATTTGTCTTAGCTCATATTTTTTTACAATATTTTTTTTTTTGTTATTAGAACTATATAGATACTATGTATATTAATTAATTACATACTTGGATGAAACAAAAATACCATTTTCGTACCACTTGCTCAAAAAAGTGACATTCTTAGTCATTTTTAATCTGTTAAAAACAGGGAAAGATAATTGTACTGAATTTCATTCACCTCTAGGGGGAGAATGTGATTTAAATTTGGAATACATACTTATCGAAATTTATACTGAACTACATCTGTGTTTACACCATTGAGTTTGTATATAAAGCATTAAACATCTTTTTGAAAAAGGAATACCTACGCATTTATTATGCAGTTATGATTATAAAATAAAATTACGAAAACCGACGAGGGCGTATGAACTTGATGCCTTTGCTTTCCCGCCAAAAAATTATTAGTCTAGGAATTTGCCGCGTTTTTGTTTTCTTCAAATACATAAACGTTAAGCTTATTTAAATTTATTTTTATAAATAAGTTAATGTTCTAAAAATACGTTACGATGTTAAATGAAAGGGACAGTGACAGTGAATTGTCGGATTCCATCAGTGCAAATGCTGCCGCAATTATAAATAATTTGCTTCCAACAAAATCCAAGGAAAATTATTTAAAAACTTATGAAGAATTTTCAATCATTATTTTTAATAAATGCTTATCTCATATTATTATTGTGTTAATTTTTTCGCAAATGGTACGAAAAGTAGATAGAGTATTTTCCTCGGTGATCCCTCGCTACACTCAGGACTCGTCTTAAATCCCTCGCTTCGCTCGTGATTTAAGTTTTTAACACCCTCGCTGCGCTCGGGAGTGAACCTCGAGTCCTTCGTTACGCTCGCGATTTAAATCGTCACCCGCGACAGAAGACACTGCTTTATCCCCTTGGTTAATAACTACTATATCATTTCAATAAAGTTACAAGCCTACTTAATTTCTGAATAATTTAGTTTAATTTTGATCTGATTACTTACCTCAGATTTTATCCCCATTTATCACAGCTTGCCAAATATATATTAGAGAAACAAATACCTACTCAAAAAGTATACTTTTTTTTCTAAATTTCGCTTCATTTACACGTATAGAAATCCACTTCTTCCACACAAGTGTCACATTTAACGAAACAGCAGTCCACCATTTTGCATCTGCATCGAGAAGTCACCGATTTCTGGCCCACAACGAATCCACGGCCACAACACAGAGTTGCACAGTTGTGTCTGTCCTTACATATCCTTCCCTTCGTACTCACACATAAGTTCGGTGTCTTCTGCAAATAAACCAAGTTTTTCTTATCCTTCTTCATTTTCCTTTTCACCTTTGGCGAAACAGCTCTTTTCGAGGTATAATTCACCAACTTCTTCTTAATTGCATGGTGATAATGCTTCTTCAGCAAACCCATAGCTGAATTGAACGGTCCTAACCTTTTCCAACAAGTTTTGGTGGTACACGATCCAGAAAATCCGTGGCATTTGCAAACCTCTTTCAATTGCTCACCAATTGAGTCAATTCCAACATTGACATCTTGTTTCAAAATATCCGCTATTTGGTCATTCCCTGCGTTCTTCCATTCGAGAAAGTTCTTCGCAAACTTTTTCCCAAATCTAAAGTCGTCGCCGCAACCTCCTTTCATTTGCCAATTTGAAGCGTTTTTGAAACTGCCTACGCAAGAACATCTGGAGAGATCGCCTGAAGCACAGCCTCTTGCGACTGCGTGTGTAATCGATGCTGCTATAAGAGCATGGATGAAGGCTGTCTCCCTGTATATCTTATTAAATATACTCCTTTTAGCTTTCCTGTTGAAGACTAGAGAACAGTTCCACCTGTCATACTGAAAGGTCTCCTCACAAGCGGTGATAGCTTGTTTTTTCGCAGTGACTAGTATGTTTGGAAGACCAGGCTCCCTCTTGCACATTTTCGACTGTTTTTTAGACGATGTAATGACTTTGCACGTCGCGGGGTGTATGACTTCAGACCTATCGGCGAATAAGGCTTCTATTGTCTTCTCTAAAACTGGCCGAGACCTGTAAGGGAAGACAATACCCGCAAATATAATATTGTAAATTTCCATTAGCTCAGTGAAAAGCAGTGGCAAAATTTAAGCGCATTCAGGCTATCCCACTGAGGGCTAGGTCATTAATTTAGTTGTAGGCGGACGAATATAGGTACACGTAGTCAGTATGTTCTAAAGTTTCCAAATAAGTAGAATAAATTAGTAGGTATAGACTTCAGAATTTCAGCTTTCTAGGTCCTATGATTTTGACAATACAAGACACTTAGCTAATACTAACATATACATGTATGTTCAGTCACTCACCCTTCAACATTTTTTAGAGCTAATATAGAAACGGAAAAATATATCAACAGAGTAAAAACACTAGATTTAAACATGATTGCACAAATACACATTTAAAAAACCCAATGCTAGTTCTCATGATGACGTTCTTGAATGCAATTTTCAAATGAGCTCAGAGTTAACAAAAGACAAAGGTGTAGCAGATAATGAGTTTATCGAATTGGGTGCGACTCTACCAAAAAAGGTATAAGCAAACTTAGAAATCTGTGTAAATACATTAGTCCAAGTCATAGAGCAAATACATAATTGACTCCTTACTTCAATGAAGTGAACGGTATCCCGGCTAGGGTTGACAACCTTTTTAACTCCCGACGCAAAAAGAGAGGGGTGTTATAAGTTTAACCTGCCTGTTTGTGTATTTGTCTGTGGTACCTATCGCCCAAACGGATGAACCGATTTTCGTTTAGTTTTTTTGTGTCATAGATAATTTTATCCCGAGTGTTCTTAGCCATGTTTCATGAAAATCTGTTCATCCGTCTGAAGATCATCAGCTTTTTTCTTAATCTGTTACTTCCATATTATGTCGGGGGTTGTTTTAAATTTGTAAATTATACTTGTTAATTAAGGCATTTTTATACCTGAAACTTAATATTTTGATAAAGAGTCAATCTCCGAAGGATACGCTTGTGGCGGTGACAAATTGACGTTATTAATGCTGTATTACATATTAAATATATTTTTTGTATCAATTAGAGTACCTTTAACTAGTAACATTAATGTTACCCCAAAATATTGCAACGCGTTGCTTACATTAGTTTTTTGGAGCATTTAGTTAGCCATAAGTTTATTCTGCTTGGACATCCCTAAAACTTTAACTTATCTTTGACACCGATAACAACGAACAGGTTAGTTATATTTTACCTAGGTATTCTTTTAATGGTTATCTATTACAAGTTGGATACAATTAACACAAAGCTATCACTGCTTTATAGGAAACAGCAGGTTGCGTTGCTAAAAATATTCTAGTAAATTAGTAATCTATACTTCTATACTAATATTATAAATGCGAAAGTTTGGATGGATGTATGGATGTATGGATGTTTGTTACTCAATCACGCCCGAACGGCTGAACGGATTTGGATGAAATTTGGAACACTACAGCCTATTAACGTCCCACTGCTGGGCACAGGTCTCCACTCTCATAGGAGAGCGGGAATTAGAGCTTAGACCCACCACGCTGCTCCAATGCGGGTTGGCGGGCTTTAACGACTATTTATCATGTTAGTGATAATAACCGGGACCGACTGCTTAACGTGCTCTCCGAGGCACGGGGGTGAAACACCGCCAACTTCCAACTCCGGGCTGGCACTGAGAATTTCTTAATTGAAAAACTCAATACCTAACTTTTTATGCCCGACCGGGAATCGAACCCAGGACCTCGTGATCCGCAGTCGACTATGCTAACCACTAGACCAACGAGGCAGTTTGAAATTTGGAACAGGGATAGATTATAGTCTGTAATAATACATAGGCTATTTTATCCCGGAAAATTAAGGAGTTCCCGCGGGAACCAAGAAACCTCAATCCACGCCGACGTAGTCGCGGGCATCAGCTAGTCATTGTATAAATCTAAAATCGAAAAAAAACCTGTGTTTTCTTGAATTGCTCTCTTCAAAATTACCGTGTACTTACCTACATGTTCGACAATTCAGAATATTCCCATATCATGGCCGAGGATCAAATCCGGGACATCACCCTAACCAAAACTTATAATTTGTACTGCCTAGGTTGGCAGTATCCATACTTCCATACTAGGAAGAAAAAAAAGTAACACAGTTTAATGACTGTCGATTTATGTTTAAATGAATACATTAATAATTACTTGATACGTCCGTCCGTATTGTTTGTACTGTCCGCGATATTTGCGGACTCTGTTGAATTAGGTTGGGATCAAACACTCATACGCTTCGGTGGGTATCCAAATTCCCAGTTAATTGTGTAACAGTGTATCCAAATTTCAAATGAGTGGGAGAGTACGTACTACGTTCCTACACATAATTAATGTGGAGACACGAACGTTAATGGAATAAATGCATAAAATAAACGCAAAACATAATTTATTTCATAATTTATCTTATCTTACTACCTACTCGATGATGTCCGCGTGGATTTTTTTTGATTCCCGGAGGAATTCTTAAATTTCCCGGCATAAAAATTCTATGTCCTTCCCCGGGATGTAATATAACTCTATGCAAAATTTCGTCAAAATCGGTTAAAAAGATGGACCGTTAAAGCCTTGAAGACAGACAGACACACCTTCGAAATATAAAGGTACCTATATAGTATGAATGGATTTTACTTGCTTTCTCATTAATATTATAAAATGAACAAAAATGTAGTTTTTAAATCAGAAATTAAATACATATTAATAATACATAGTAATGTTATTGCAGTGTCAGCTTTGCTTCAGAAGATAAAAGATTGTTAATTTATTTGTTGATGAGGGTTTAATTAAACATATTTTTGACTCATTCGATGTATTTCACTCGTTTCGTTCTTTGGCGGGGATACCCCATATTGGAATATTTTGTATAAATACGAGTATTTTGACTTTGAAAGTTGGTCATCTACCGGCAGACTCAGCGATTATTGAATACTTTTGTGTTTACATCGCAATTTGATTTAGAGCTTAGCAGTAGCAACTGCAGTCTGATCAAATGATTAATTTATTGTTGTTGTAACATATTCAAAAGCAATTTAATTATTGCCCACTTCTGGAATTATGTTTACATAGAGCGAGTACTGCAGTAAAGATATACCACTTTTATAAATCGCATCGGCAAAAGTTTTGACGTCTCCTTAAACGTAAGAGATTGAGAGAGATATATATAATAACGTAGAGACGAAACCAAAATAGCTATTTATGCAACTGTATCGTAATGAGGGTCATTTTAATTCGAGTGCTGTTTTTTGATACGAGGCTTGCCGAGCATCAAAATAGGATAGTACGAGAATTAAAATGACTAATTACGTACAGTTGTATACAAGATTTTATCTACGACAAGGACGTCTTTATAATTTTTTACTTTGTGATTGGGAAAGTGCCAGAACCCAGAGCCGCTAAGCTATAGGTATCCTATTTATGAAGATAACCATATCGATACAGCTACGACTCATAACGATACAGCTCCCATACAACGAACTGTATCGTTATGAGAAGCAAACACGAAAGAGGGTTCAATTCGATATAGTTGTCAAATTCGAAATTGGAACTTTTCGATGCTGGAGTAGATAAACTATATTTTAGCACATCACTTGCAATATGGCTGAAACGGATCGATAGGGAGCGGCGCGCGTCACGTTCTGTAGGATTAGTGCTTGGAAGGAACTCGCTAGTCGCCATCGTCGATAAAATTTCGAACATCTAAATACTAAACCGCTGACGGTATGCCGTAGGTATGTGTTCAATTCATATACCGTAAGCCTATTAAATAGAATTTCGTATTCAAAACTAAATTAAATCATTTCAAGATGAATCAACTTTCAAAAAGGGTTATCGACTATAACTAAGTTTTAATTTCGTCATCTCAGCCTACGGACGTCCACTGCTGAACATAGGCCTTTCCCAAAGAACGCCACCACACCCGGTCCTCAGCCTTCCTCATCCAGCCACTTCCCGCCACCCTTCTTAATCTCGTCGGTCCATCGTGCTGGAGAGCGCCCCACACTACGCTTACTTGTACGTGGTCTCCACTCTAAAACTTTCCGGCTCCAGCGGCCATCGCTCCTTTGACAGGCATGGCCTGCCCAATGCCACTTCAACTTGCTAATGGCTTGAGCTACGTCAGTGACCCTGGTTCTCTTACGGATCTCTTCATTTCGGATCTTGTCCTTAAGATAGCCCTGTTCATAGCTCTCTGAGCGACTTTAAATTTGTGGATCAAGCCTTTTGTTAGTGAGGCGCTTCAGCGCCATAAGTGAGGACGGGAAGGACACACTGATTATAGACTTTCGTCTTCAGGCATTGAGGCATTGACGATGAGAAGACCCGACTTAATTTTCCAAACGCTGCCCAGCCCAGCCGTATTCTTTATTATTTATTTTTTATTTAATTCTTTATTGCACACAACTAAATACAAAAGAAACATGCATACAGAAAGTACATATTAAAGAAGCTTAATCTAATAGCAGCATGCAAAGGCGGTCTTATCGCTAAAGCGAACTCTCCCAGACAACCTTTATTCTTCTGTTGGCTTCTTCGTCGAAATTGTTTCTACCCAGTTGAATGATCTGGCCAAGGTAGTTGTATTCAGAAACAATTTCGATACCAACATTCTCGACGTTTATGGGTAACGGGACAACATGTTGGTTGAATATAAGCTTGGTTTTGTCCATGTTTATCCCGAGACCGACTCGTCTAGAAGAGCGACTTAGGCTACTCAGCATCTGCTCCAGATCTTCTGGAGTCTCCGCCAAGATAACCACGTCGTCGGCGAACCGTAGGTGTGAGATGTACTCGCCATTTATATTAAGACCTCGTCCTTTCCAGTCCAGCGTTTTGAAGAGGTCCTCTCAAGTTGATAGGTTTTGTTTGCTGGGACTGTACTTGAACGGTCATTGACGCAGTATCGTAAATACATCGCAGTACCTCGATATAACGCCAATCGACCTGGCACCTCTGCAGTGACTCCAGAACAGCCCAAGTTTCGATAGAGTCGAAAGCTTTCTCGTAGTCCACAAAAGCAAGGCAGAGTGGGAGATTATACTCTTCCGTCTTCTGTATAATCTGCCTTAAGGTGTGGATGTGGCCTACGGTGATGTAGCCTTTTCGAAACCCAGCCTGCTCTGGAGGTTGAAAATCGTCAAGTCTTCGGGCGAGGTGATTTGTGATTACCCTCGAAAACAACTTGTAAGCTTGGCTCAAGTTTTAATTTAGTTAAGTTTATTAGTTTAGTAAAGTTTATTAGTTTATATTTTAAGATTCAATCTAATTTTACCTTACGGTGTTGTGATGTTCGACGACATCGGCGAATCGTCAATGTCATACTAACCCCATTGGTTTAAAGTTAGCTCTTTACTTGACAAGCTTAGGCTTCAGATTACAGCATCAATCTATTCAGGGTCAGGTGTGTTAAGAGTGCGATCCTCAATCTGTAGGCCTTTCCCTCTCTATCTGTCCCCTTCTCTCTCACCATCGAAAAGCAATGGAACATATCCATTGCTATGAGTCGTGACTCCTTCCTATTAATCACATACCTATTGGTAGTTTTATTGGGTTTTTCCCGTTATAGGTTCGCAGGCTTAGCGATTAGTATAATATTATGTTAGTGACACTGGAACACAGACATCCCCTTATAAATCTGTGCACTGGAACAACGCCTTATTGGGTTCTTCCAGGCAGGGAGAATAAAGTTTCCCTTCCTTCATAGCAACAACTTAAGGGCGAAAACACACTACGGACAGGACGGGATAAAACTTCCGCCACTTCGTGGTAGTCTGTGCAGCTCCATATAAAAGAGCACTCGGACTGTTTGTCGGCCAGACAATTTTATTTATCCGTAAAATATATTTGGCTAATTTTATTTTTAATTTTTATTTTGATTTTTATACTTATTTACTATGTATTATCCGGATTAACTATATAATCCGACCCTTTATCGGTACATAAATCGTCCTGCGCTTCCCGTATTGTTTTTGTAGACCGTCTACGCCCGGTCAATGACCGCTGGCGTAGCGCCAACTGTGCTACGCTGCTACGAACAGACAAAACATAATTATATGTTTGTTTACTGACTGGTTCGTTTCCAGATTGTTGGGTCTTTTTCAACGAAACATACAAATGTAATACCAAAACGAGGCTTCTCTAAAGGTTATACAACAATATTTAAGAACCTTACGCCCAATTTGGTCTCTGCGCAAAAACCCTGCGTGGTTTATGCGGAGGCTGTATATATAAAACTGTAACAATTCCCTTTTTTATTTTGAATAAAGAAAAAAAAAAAAAAAAAAAAATTGCACTAGGACTTTTAATATACTAGTTTGTGCCAGCGACTTCGTCCGCGTGGATTGAGGAACTTCTTCCCTTTCTATTCGGTATATTTTCCGGATAAAAAGTAGCGTATGTATTGTTCCAAACTATAATCTTTCTCTGTGACAAATTTCATCCAAATCTGCTCAGCCATTCTGGCGTGACTGAGTAACATCCATCCATCCAAACTAAATACTAAATAGCAACCACAATAATAATACGATCTTGCCAAAAAGTGACAGCATTATTACCATCGATTATTACAAATAGTACACCTGCTTATTTGCAAGCGGCCCTGAGTAAGAGAACAAAGTTATTTTTGGTGTGGAATATTAAAATTTAACACACGAATGTTGTATATTAAAATCATATTTCAGTAGAACTGTAGATTGCAACTGAGGTCACAGTTTCCACGTTATGAGCCTGAGCCGCAGAACTTTAAATAATGTAAGTAATAGAAATGTTATCTGCAGTCTTAAATTGCAGAATGAATGTTGCCGATTTTGATAAAGCGTGTGTTTTTGTTTGTGCCTGTTCTCGTACGTATCCAAACGTAGGTATTTTCATAAAAGTCTGGTGAATTAAGTTTTCTTGTCAACAAGAAAACGCAATTTATACTTTAAACGCAGTGTTAAGCGCTACTGTCTTAACGTGCGAGAGGTCCCGAATTAGCTACCCAGCAGGGTGAATTTGTTAAATTATTATTTCTGAACTTTCTCTGTTCTGGCCTAGTGGGAGGTTTTGACTGTAGCTGGTTACCTTCCTACCGGCTTTTTACGGTCTATTTATGTGTCATACATAATTTTTAGCAAACTCTAAACTTTTCTTTATATCTTACTAATAATATAAATGCATTGGAGCAGCGTGGTGGGTCTAAGCTCTAATTCCCTCTCTCCTAAGAGAGTGGAGGCCTGTGCCCAGCAGTGGGACGTTAATAGGCTGTAGTGGTGGTGGTGGAATATAAATGCGAAAGTTTGGATGGATGTATGGATGGATGGATGTATGGATGTTTGTTACTCAATCACGCCCCAACAGCTTAACGGATCTGGCTGAAATTTGGCACAGAGATAGATTATAGTCTGGAATAGCACATAGGCTAATTTTTATTCCGGAAAATGAAAGAGTTCTCGCAGGAACCAGAAAAGCTCAATCCACGCGTACGAAGTCGCGGGCATCAGCTAGTTGTTCCATACATTCATTGCCGTTTTTAGAATGTCAGATGTCGTCAAACATTTCACAGTAAATTCACATTTTCCCCTTGAACAAAACTTTTGACTGACAAAAATACTTAATGTAAATTAAATACCTACGTAAATCCCCACCACTATAGCCCATTAACCGCGCATAAGCATTTCTATACTTACTCTGGTTTCTGGGGTTCACGCATTCCACACGTGTGAGCTTACATTAATGTTAACACGTTCCAATTTCAAACAGATTCATTTCAAGCCTCTGAGCCTTTATGAGCTGAATTTATTTTTAAATTAAACTACGTGTACTTACCATAAATGTACAAAGTACCAATACGCTTATAGCGCGTGTATTTGTGCTTGTACGTAATCCAAATGTATTTTGATAAAAGTAACTGAATTTAGTATTGTTGAAGTGAGGCCTTGGATTTATTTTTATTAAACACATTTTCAATTTAAATAATTATTTATTATTTATTGTTCAACTATACCTATTCATGTTTTACATTTTTCACAGGAGACAGGAAGATGACATTTCATATAATAGACAATTATTATAAATAAAAACTAAATACAAAACGAACAAAAACTCTTTTCTTTAACACACCTCCTTGAGTTTTGTATTTCTCTATTATTATATTACACTAGCGGCACGCTATGATGGCCGGTTTGACGTTTGTCCGCTCATGAAGTTCCGTATTAATTGATAACGACTTTGAAGGAAATAATTGTATTACTTTATTGACGATAGTGATGTGCAGAGATTCATAAATTTTATCGAATGTAGTTTTAGGTTTAGGACTCAAAATTTATTTATTAAATTGATTTCTAAAATGTATACAAGTGTAGAAAAATCAGTTTGCACCATTTAAGGGGTGAATGTACTTGTGAATATGAACAATTTTCACTATGTGTACAAACCTCTGAAATCGCAAAAAAATATCAGCTGTTTCATACAAAAGGTAAAATTTTTATTTTTATATGATATATACCACAACTCGGCATTTGGTTTTCTAAATTGAAAATTTTTAAAAATGGAATCTAATACGATCGTCACATAGGATCGCTGGCTAGCACAACTACTACCTCCGGCAAACTCGCGTCAATGCTCAATGCAAAACAAAGCAGTTTCGAATTGACGTTGCTTCGAAAAGTATAAACTGTCAGTGCAATGCGATTGTGATATAGTTTTGACCTGGCTTTGGATTTCAAATATTGATACTGCATTACTGTTGACCCTTGCTCGTTAATTTGGACTCTGTTCAAGCCCTTTGTTGTGGATTTCGTCGATATGACCGAACGTACGCAGAGAACTGTTCTAAATAGTCAGACACGTGAGTTCGTAATACGCCTTCGTAACTGTGTGCATATAAAGTATGTATATTCATTTTCATTCAAATATTCAGTTCGTTCAAATAAATTAAATAAACATTTACATTTTTGTTTTATTAAACCTATTTAATCAGGTACAAAAACAAAACTTAATTGTTTTTTGTTCGAGAATAAATTGACATTCCACATCACTATTGTAATGTGTCAAACCGGCCATCATAGCGTGCCGCTAGTTTAGTATTAATTTATTATCAGATAATTATTATTTATCAATTTCTACAATAAGTAACACATATAACAAATAACATTCACATTTCAATTAAATTATACATAATAAAATAAAACTTCTAATTCTTTATTCAGTAAACATTAATTAAATATCTTAAGTTTTGAATGTTGAGAGGTTGCAGTGGAGAACGTGGCGGCAGAGGTTGCCGTTGAGAAGGTGGCGGCAGAGGGTGCCGTGGAGAAGGTGGCTGAGGAGAAGAAGACGGTAGAGATGGAGGAGACGGTAGTGACGGAGGAGGAGGACACGGTAGGGATAGAGGCGGTAGACATTAAGATGGAGGTCATAGTGGAAAGTAAGGGCTACAACGATGTTAGCGTCGGCAATGCTATAGAACTTACAGGGAGCCACCCGTGGAAACACAGGAAAGTAAAATCATGTGTTGAACAAAGCACCTTCGAGTCTGCGAACGAGTTCGTTGAGGACATGGGCGAACCTCCACCTGAGATGTGGTCTCAGGTGGAGGCTCTCAGGCTCATGGCACAAAAACGTAATCCATGCAAAAGGCTACAGATTGAGATCGGGGTCACTTGAACGGGGACGGCGCAAGTTCATGGCTATTAAGGAGGATGTCATCCGCCTAGTACTACACCCCTTACGAAGTCAAGCTTAGTTTGTATATGTAGATCGTCTGGCAGGGCAGTAATAATGCTCGGGACGAGCATTTCTGTTAAAAGGGGGAAGTGTCGCGTAACTAGGCGAATTTACGCCTTTAATAAAATTCTTCATTTTCATTATCAAACTTTTCTTTTAATGTATTATTTTCATTATTCTTTATTTCATTTTTATTATCTTCTTCATTAATTCTGTTTTCTTCACATTTCTCTTCTTCATCAGACATTCGAAACCTTACTTCTTCAGGGTCAGGCTTCAGGGTCTATAAAGATTACATGACGACTTATAACTATTTTATTTTCTATTAGAATTTTATACCCAGTATCCGTATAACCTACTAAAGTACCTTTCAGTCCTTTTGGATTCAACTTTGACGTTCTTTTTTCTTCAGGTATTTTCACGAAGCATTTACTACCATAAACTTTCAAATTTTTAACATCTGGTTTCCTCCGAAAAAATATTTCAAAAGGACTCTTTTTCTCTACTGTATTTGTAAGGATTCTATTACCTAGATATGTAGCAGTTAATACACATTCAGGCCAATACTTTTTGTCCAAATTGGCTTCCGTCATCAAACATCTAGCTCGATCCATTACTGTTCTATTATATCTTTCAGCAACTCCATTTAATTGATGAGTATAGGGTGGTCCTGGTTTAAGATAAATTCCATTTTGTTAAGCAAATTCATGAAAATCTCTATTTAGGTATTCAGAACCATTATCGCACCTAATTTCCTTTATTCACTTACCTGTTTGATTTTGAACTGCATTCGCGTACGTTCTGAAGCAATCAAATACATCGCTTTTATTCTTGATCACACATACAACTGCATATCTGCTATAGTCGTCTATAAATGTTACAAAATATCTTTGATCAATATAACCTACTGGAGTAATCGGACCGTTTACATCCGTATGTATAATTTCTAATATTTCTGTTGCCCTTCTTCGATTGTTTTCAAAAGGTAAATTCGTCATTTTACTTTGTAAACAAATTTCGCATTGAACATAATTTTCATTTAGTTTTTCCGGTAATCCATCTAACAGTTTATACCTACACATAGTTTTTAATTTAGCAAAATTAACGTGACCTAATATTCGATGCCATTTCTCTTTTTCTTTCATTGATGTAAGCTGTTCACTTATATTATACACATTTCTATCATTAACTACAACCTGACTTTCGAGTTCATACAATCTATTGTTCTTCTTAGCTACAGCTATTAATGTATGTTGCGAATTAAATATGAATGCTACCTGATTTTGAAATTTTATCATATTTCCTTTATTAACAATACATGAGACGCTTAAAAGATTTCTTTTCATATTTGGTACATAATAAACATTTTCAATTTTAATTTGACATACATTGTTATTAACCTTAGAATGAATAATTATTTTACCTATTTTCTCTGACTTTAAAGCAAATCCATCTCCTACTTTAATATTTACTAGATTGTTTAATGTTTCATACTCACAAAATAGTTTATCATCGTTAGTAATGTGGTGAGTGCAACCACTGTCTAGCAGCCATATCGTATCTGTCGTTGCTTCTGACTCATTTGCTGAATTCATTACTTCTACTATGAAAGCACCTTCGTTTTCATTTCTAGCTCCTCTATTATAATATCGTACTCGAAAGTTTCTAAATGCTCGATGTACGTATCTTGAATAGTTTTGCCCTCTCGTGTATTCTCCAGTTGCATAGTTATTATGTCCTCTTGTGTACTGTATTCTTCCTCTTGGTGCATAATTAGACCTTCTTGTATTATATTGTCCACGTTGATATTGACCTTGTGAGTATCAAGCTTGTTGTTGATGATGATCAGATTCGTTTTTTTTGTATTCTAATATTAATTTAGATTTCACATATTCGACGGTTTGACTTGATTTGGGCAGTGCATCCACAATATTTACTATATGAGAAAAATTTTCGGGTAGCGTTAGCAATAAGTAATTGAGTCTGTCTTCTTCGGTGATTATTTCTCCGGCAGTTTTTAATTCGTTTATTAGTTTCTCAAATATTTGGAAAAATTCAATAGGATCTCCTTCCTTAAATTTTGTATCGAGTAGTTTTCTTTTTAATAATAGTTTGTTTGAACATCCTGTCACTAAATACAAATCATCTAATTTTTTTAACATTTTATATGCCGTATTCTCTTGTATTATAATATTAAGTTGCGAATTGCTAATGCTATTTACGATGTAATTTTGAGCTTTTATATCTATTTCCGGTTTCACCTCTTCCTTTAAAATGGCCTCTTCGCAATTTTTTAATTTCAAAAATAATTTTATTCTGAATCTCCATAACTCATAATTATCACCATTAAACGTAGGTATTTTAAAATCATCTTTATTATTATCCATTTTTACCAAATTTTTTTTTTTCGCCTCTTTCAATTGTTTTTTTCAGTATCTTTATTTCCTACATAAATCTTATTTTTACTTCTCTTACCATTTCAATATATTCATTTCACGTAACTTCATTAGCTCTGCTACCATGTTGAAGTGAGGCCTTGGATTTATTTTTATTAAACACATTTTCAATTTAAATAATTATTTATTATTTATTGTTCAACTATACCTATTCATGTTTTACATTTTTCACAGGAGACAGGAAGATGACATTTCATATAATAGACAATATTATAAATAAAAACTAAATACAAAACGAACAAAAACTCTTTTCTTTAACAAGTATTATGGCAACCAACAAGATAAAGCAAATATGTTTTGGATCGGCGGAAATCCATGGTAACCAAGGAGCAAGCTTAATTTGCTATAATCTGATAAAACAGATAAATCTATTTGGTAACGCCAAACCTCCCGCTTCTAAACAAGCAACCAAGAAAGCAATATACACCGCTGCCACACCACATCATACAAATCTTCCACACTTCGACACCGAACATCTTTTGCATCAATAATAGTTGTTTTTGATACAATGAATGTATATTATCTAAGTTTTGATATATAAGATTATCTAAGATTGCAAAAACCGTTTGATTGTAATCCAACTAGCGATATTGTAAACTGTCGACAGATTGTAAACCGTTCAATGTTCCGAGTGTCAATTTTTGAAATATTCATTGTATTTACGTTTTCTTGTCTCTTTCTAGTAGGTAAGGTTAGGGTTCGATCGCCTCTGATTGGTTAACACTCTTCCACTATTGGACGAAATCAATTGACGCAGCAAGAATACCATAAATTCAGCCAATCGGAGGTGATTGCGATGCATCAATGATTGATGCTTTAATTTTTCGGGATAAAAGTAGCCTATGACGAGTATTCCAGACTCCATTAGTATCTGTGTGTCATATTTCATCCAAATCCGTTCAGCTGTTCTGGCGTGATTTAGTAACAAACATCCATCCGTCCATCCAAACTTTCACATTTATAATATTAGTACTTATAGATTTTCAACCGACTTCAAAAAAAGGAGGAGGTTTTTTTTGTTTGTTACCTCAGAACTTTTCACTGGGTGGACCGATTTGGATGATTTTTAGGGTTCCGTACCAAAATGGTAAAATGGAACCCTTATGGTGCGACTTTCTCCGTCTGTCTGTCCGTCTGTCCGTCTGTCCGTCCGTCACACTCGATTATTTCAGTAACTACCGAAGCTATCGACATGAAATTTGGAATAGTTGTGTATATTAGTGGCCCAAAGACACTGAAATTAAAAAAAATTGGAAATTATTTTTGTTCTTATTTAAAAAGGGGGGAAAATCGGAGGGTTGAAATTTAAAAGTGAGATAATTGTACTGTGTGGGGTATCATATGAAAGGGTTTACTATGTACATTCTAAAACAGATTTTTAATTATTTTTAGTCATGATAGTTTTTGATTTATCGGGGAAAAAGTCTAAAAAAATACCGTTCCCCCCCCCCCCCCCCCCCTTATCTCCGGAGTTTACCAATCGAAAAATCTGAAATAATTATGTTCAATAGGAATTTATGTATATTTTACAGGAAAACTATAGCCAATGCTCTAACTAGCATAGTTTTTTTGATATTAACAGTAAGCCTCTACAAACAAAGTTAGTTTTGCGGTTCATTAACAAAGGTAATTATCACCGTTTTACATCTTTGGTCGTTACAGTTTTAGTCGTGTTACATCTACAGTATTACGAACGAATCTTAAAAGTACCTAGCTATAACTACCTTTTACAATTTACTTTTTAAATTTTTTTTTTAATACGTCATAAATCGTGAACTGCAATTTACCTTTCATACAATCAACTCAAATATTTAAAATAAAAATATTTTTAATAATTTAAAACTTACTACAGGTTTGTACGGAACCCTCGGTGCGCGAGTCCGACTCGCACTTGGCCGGTTTTTTATTTGAAAGGGCATACTTCCCAAGTAGGCCCATATAAATATTATCGAAATCGGTCGAGCGGTTTTTAAAATATCAACTATAAAATAAGTACCATAGCGTGTGCTTGTTGTTGTAAAGTTGGCGCGGGAGTTTGAAGTCGGTTGTTTAAAAAGAATTTTTTATACACCACAAAAATACAGAAGAAACAGGTTATAAGCAAGACAACTTAAAACATAGGTACAAAAAGGCGGTCTATTCGCTAAATAGCGATCTCTTCCAGACAACCTTAACGCTAGGGAAAAAATGAAGAAGAGGACAACGGGATGATGTGGATTATAGATAGGACGATAGTTACTCAAACTGACTGATTATAGGTACTAAAATATTTCATCAATGGACTGATTAGTCATTCATAAACAAGATATGACCTACTATTGATTAACTACTATTACTAATTTCTGAGATCAAACTATGCAAATCAAACTTAACTCAAACTTAACAAGAACAAAAGACAAACGGAAGCCTTTAGCCCACGCATAAGTATCCTGTAACTTAGTTTATATAACGAGAAACTGACGTCCAAGGAACTAAGTTTAAGTTTAAGTACTGCGAAATGCGGTTCTCCTGAGACGTTGTATAATAATCTATTCTAATATTTTAAACTATCTGATGCCCGCTACTTTGTTAGCTTGGTATAAGTTTTATTAGTAAACACGGGCACTATTAATTTTCCGAGATAAAATGTAGCCTATGTCGCTCTCCGGTCCTCGACTATACCCATTCCAAATTTATGTGCGAGGCACAAGATCAATAAATGATTTTTCTTTCTTTCTTTCAAAAAATCAGGTCAATCCGTTGCTCTGTTGTGGTGTGACTGAAGGACAAACCAACAAACAAACACACTGTCACATTTATAGTATTAAGTATGATGCGAAAGTGTGTAGGTATATTATCTATCTGTCTGTCTACCAACTTTAACGGCCCATCTGTTAAACCAATTTTTACAAAAGATAGGTTGCATCCCGGAGAAGGCCATAAGCTACTTTTAATACGGAAAATCAAACATTTCCCGAGCGGTTTTTCAAAAACCTTAACCCACGCGGTTGAAATGCGAGCATCACCAAGTCTGTTATAGTATATTAATGTTTTTATTTTAATTCTACTACAAGTTAGCCCTTGACTGCGATCTCATTAGATGGTAAGTGATTATGCAGTCTAAGATGGTAGCGGGCTAACCTGTTAGGGCAGTTATATTAAACCCATTTTCCTAATTGGTTCCTTCACGGCATCATATCCGAACGCTAAATCGCTTGGCAGCTCATCCTTGTCGGTAGGGTTGTAAGTTGTAACTAGCCACAGCCGAAGCCTTTCACCAGGCCAGACCAGGGAAAATTCAGAAATTATAAATTCCCAAACGACGGACATCGAACCGGGGACCTTCCGCTCACCACTGCGACAGGGATATCGTTAAAATCAGTTCGATAAGTCATCATATAGATGACTTATCGAACAGACTTAGTTCTGCTGCATACGCGGTTAAAAAGATCCGCCAGTTGACAGATATAGAAACGGCGAGATTAGTTTATTTTGGTTACTTTCACAGCATTATGTCATATGGTATATTATTATGGGGTAATGCTGCTGATATTAATTCTGTTTTTGTACTGCAGAAAAGGGCTGTTCGAGCCATATATAATATGGGACCACGAGAGTCACTAAGAGATAAATTTAAAGAAATTAATATTATGACAGTGCACAACCAATATATATTTGAAAATTTAGTATACGTGCATAAACACATTGATAAATTCAAGAAGAAAAGTGATTGTCATAATGTCAATACTAGAAATAAAAATAAACTTGTAATGCCTGCTTCTAGGCTTTGTAAAACTAGCAATTCGTTTGTGGGAAGCAGTGTCCGCTTCTACAATAAGCTCCCAGAAGGCATGTTGAAGATGTCTCTGAATAAGTTCAAAGTTAATGTAAAACGTAAACTCATTGAAAAATCTTATTACCATGTGAAGGATTACTTGAATGACAAGGAAGCTTGGCAATAATTTGCTCTAATGGCTCTGATAGTTCCTTAGTTAAGATTATTTGTGAGATGGTGATAATGAAAAAAAAAAACCCCGGCTGAGTTTGTTGTGGGCTCTTCTCAGACCAGGGCGCGTTTGGAACCCTCGTAGCTTTAGTTTTAAGAAACCGTAACCGATTATCACCATCGTGTTTTTATTTAAGTAAGTAATTTTTAACGTCAATAAGTGTACCTACAGTGTACCTATATTGAATAAATGATATTGAATTGAATTGAAAAAAATTCTCATTATGTGAGGAATCCCGCTGGCGATTGGTTGATGATGATGAAATGGTCCCAAACGTTGTCGTCTGTTACATGTTAAGACTTTCAGTCAAATAAATTATTCAGGTGCGGAGCATAAACACGCTTCTTTACTTAATCATAATTGCAAATGTCTGCAAAGACCACGCGAAGAAAGTCTCAGATTAATTCACAAGATAAACTTGGCTGTAAAGGCAAGGTTAGAGCTTTCCAAGGTATATGTCCTATAGCAAATCTTGACAAAGAGAAAGAAGAAAAAATTATTGTTCACTGGATTAGGTATGCCCGGGACGTCCGCGTCGATTTAATATATTGTAAACATTCCATAGAAACTCGTCCCTAAACAAATAAAGAAAAAAAGAGACCATAGAAACTTCCATAGATTTTCCCGCGGGATAAAGAGTAGCCTATATTCCCTAAAATACAACTAGTTTTCTATTTCTAGAAAAAGAAAGAGAATGCTTTAAGTTTAGGTATATGAAAGCGTACACCGAGTGATCAACATGTTGTTCACAAAAAGTCTGAATTTAAGGTTGCTAAACTAGCAAACATTGTATTTAAAAACACACCAATGAAGTACTGTTAGGTTGAGAATTAAAATACATACAAGGCCTTATTGTATCTATGGTATGGACTTCTGCAACACTGTTCCGGGGCGCTAGGATTTATTGCGCTATATATCGCTGTGTAATGGCGCCTTGTCTGTGTAAATTGCCAATTAAAGTTTATTAATAAAACATAGTATGAGGTTACAGTGTTTGCTTTTAAATAGTTGGTAGGGACCATACTGCCAATGCTCAAAGTAATACTTAAGCAATATTACTCTAAGTGACACTTTGATGTAACGAACCTTGTCGTTCCTAAATAATGCCTATCTAAGGCCCACTTGCACACGAACTATACAGTTTAATTTTTTATGTTGTCGCATTTTGGCAACCGCAATATGCTCTTTCTAAAAAGTGACAGCATTACAAAATTTAACTCAATTATCCGATCAGAGAGCGTGTGAGCAAAGACGTGGCATTGTACATCAAAATATGTCCTTGTGCATGAAAGTCAACAATAATGAAACAAATATGGCTTTTATCCCACTTGCAGGCGTCCTCCATGACAGCGGGGGCGGCGGCCACTAATGCAGAAAGAGCCAAGAGGCACAAGTATGAAATTATTGAAAATAATTTCATTTTTGTGCCTTTTGGTGTTGAAACCCTGGGGTCGTGGGGCGAAGATGCTAGATCCTTTTTTAAGGTTTTATCTTCTCGTCTCACAGAGTCCACAGGTGACCGAAGGGCTGGCAGTTACCTCGGCCAACGTAATATAAGTTTCTCTATTAAGCGGGGTAACGCAGTCAGCGTACTGGGCACACTGCCTCATTGCAGCGGGATAGATGATATTTTTAATGTTTAGTTTTTAATTTATATTTAGAAAGATGATATCTTTAGTTATAATTTCTTTAGTCAATCAAGTTATTTAGTATATATTAACTGTGATTAGATAATGTTATTAGGTACAAGCTGTTCAGCGTATTAAAAGTATAAGATCAATACACATCGTTGCTGGCACGGCTAACCACAATTGTATAGTACATTGTGATCCTCATGCTATCTGGCTAGGGTCCGCAGGTGTGTGCGTCTGGCTAGACAGGCAATGCCCTGCCCCTAACGCGAAGCTACAAATCCCAACAATTACGGTCAATAAAACTAGTTTATCTAGTTTTGTCGTAACTACTCGCGCAAATTAGAGATGCTAACCTCGGTTATCATTGTACTAGCTGATGCCCGCGACTTCGTCCGCGTGGAATAGTTTTTTTTAATTCCCACGAGACTTCCTTAATTTTAGCCTATGTGCTATTCCAGACTATAATCTATCGCTGTGCCAAATTTTACCCAGATCCGTTCAGCCATTCTGGCGTGATTGAGTAACAAACATCCATCCATCCAAACTTTCGCATCATACTAATATTATAAATGCGAAAGTGTGTTTGTTTGTTGGTTTGTGGGCTTGTTGGTTTGTCCTTCAATCACGCCGCAACGTAGCAACGGATTGACGTGATTTTTGGCATGGGTATAGTTGAGGACCTGTAGAGTGTCATAAAAACTTAAACCACAAGGACGAAGTCGCGGGCATCAGCTAGTGTATAATATTAGTTTAATTAGGTGTATAAGATTGTATATTTGTATAAGTTAACTACTAAATAATGGCTAAGGCTTTGTCTTTAATTTGGATTTGTTTTTAATTTGGATTTGGCTAATGAGCTGGCATGGGAGTGGATTTGGTTTTAATTTGGATTTGGCTTCTGAGCTGGCATGGGAGCCTTTTGAGCAAGCTTCCAGTTTACGGAACCCACTAGCGACCCTCTGCGACTGGGACCATCAGACTTCGTGAGCGGATCATTCCGAGTAGTCGTAGGCCCCTCGTTTAATCTAATGGTGATCGATGCCGGTGTCCTTCAGGTATCAATTCGCTTTGCAAATTGACTGCGTCATTTTGATTGGAGCGTGGTTTACTATTGGCCAAACCAGTCTCATTCAGAAAGGAGACTCGTACTCAGCAGTGAGCTGGCAATACATTAAAATGTTGATTAAATATGTACTTTGTTGTTTGGTACAACAAAACTATTGTGATCTTCACGGTCAAAAGCTTTGAGGATCCACAGGAGTGTGTGTTTGGCTAGACAGGCAATGCCCCACACGGAGCTACGACAACTGATAATAGGTACAGATCTAAATTACAATAGCTGCCAACCTAACGATTGTGGGGGACAGTGGGAAAACAACGAACACTTTAAGGTAAAACATAAATAAAACAGCGGAATTAAGACGCAAACTTTCTTTTATTGCTTTGTAATCAAGTTTAACTGAAAGTCCCATCCTTACTGTGTTTTACCCTTTACACAAACATGAAATTAAGCCTGCATTCTTGGCACCATTTTTCACTACAGCCTATTAACGTCCCACTGCTGGGCACAGGCCTCCACTCTCGTAGGAGAGCGGGAACTAGAGCTTAGACCCACCACGCTGCTCCAATGCGGGTTGGCGGGCTTTAACGACTACTATCATGTTAGTGATAATAACCGGGACCGACGGCTTAACGTGCTCTCCGAGGCACGGGGGTGAAACACCGCCACCTTCCAACTCCGGACTGGCACTGAGAATTTCTTAATTGAAAAACCCAATACCTAACTTTTATGCCCGATCGGGAATCGAACCCAGGACCTCGTGATCCGCAGTCGACTATGCTAACCACTAGACCAACGAGGCAGTACGGGCACCATTTTAAGCGACCATAAATTTTCAATATTAGCTATCAGTTAAAATATAATTTTCTTTAAAAACGTGCAATATTATACTGAAACAGTTTCAAAGTCGTTTTCCCGGAGCTTGTGTCCTAACTTATGTTCTTCTAACTTCGATAACACATTTAAGTTTCAGAACATAGTCTGGAAATTCGTTTCTTGTGGATGGAGGCTTTTTATTTCTATTTTATGAGTGACTAGCTAATGCCCGCGACTTCGTCCGCGTGGTTTAAGTTTTTTTTATTCCTGCGGGAACTCTTTAATTTTCCGGTATGAAACGTATGCCTATGCCTATGTCACCTATATACCCATGCCAAAAATCACGTCAATCCGTTGCTCCGTTGCGCCGTGATTGAAGGACAAACCAACAAACTAACAAACCAATAAACCAACAAACCAACAAACAAACACACTTTTGCTTTTATAATAACCAGTATATAAATACCAAACAAGGACAATACAAGTACCTACGCATGGGATTTGATTGCATTCAAAACCCGGCTGAGTTTGTTGAGGGCTATTCTCAGACCAGGGCGCGTTTGAAACCCTCGTAGCTTTAGTTTTAAGATACCGTGGTTAATTATCACCATCACGTCTATACTATATACTACATACTTTATATTTATACTTTTTAAACGTGATTTTCATGTGAACTGTGCAGGTACCTATTTTGAATGCTTTGAGTTTGAGTTTGAGTTCGGGCTCTGACGGTAAGGAAGCGGTGAGAGACTCGTTCCATCGTCCTCTAAGGCCCGTACTAATAAGTCGACATCAGCTAAGAACACGTTCTCAAGTATCTATGCTTAAAACCGGTCTTTCACATAGATTGACCAATACTAGAGAACCTTGATGTTGATATAAACCGACAATAGGTATTAATAAAACACGGGCCTAAAACTGCAGGTGCCCGCATTTTCCACAACGGATAGTAATAAGGCTAGTATGTGCTAAACCTGTCGCTTTAGTGTGTGCGGATCCATATAAAAGTGAGTTCGTGCCAGACAAAGCCATATTGTCCATAATGTGCCATTTCTTAAATTGTCATGTCTTGGTATCGAATTTGACTTTGTAAGTATAAAAGACCGCGAAGCATCGCTGACGGTTCAAGTTTTTACAATCACTGATTCACTCACTACAAACTACTTTAAACCATTGCCAGCTTCCTATTACAAAACGTGGAAAAAAGTATGAGAAAAAAAATGTTGTCCTAAGCAGACAAACTGTTTTGTTCCTAATTATAAACTAACGTATTTTGGGGTCGAAACTTTGGCTTTTTGGGTGAAAAAAGCCAAAAACCTCCTCTGCCATTGAGGTGGCGCAAACACCTACTTATTACCTACAATACGTAATAGAGAAAAAAATTGCTGTCCTAAGTAAAATCATGCGTATTGTTCGCATCACAAGTATAATGAAATCTAGATAGCTATCAATAGCATTGGTGTATAATTTCAGTACAGAGAATTTTCATCAAAAGATAAATGAATCTTAGGTATATTTTGCATCATCAACCGACTTCAAAAAAAAGAAGGAGGAGGTTGACTGGGTGGACCGATTTGGATGGTTCTTTATTTATTTGAAAGGGCATACTTCCCATGTGGTCCCGTATAAATTTTATCGAAATCGGTCGAGCGGTTTTTGAAATATCAACAATAAAATAAGTACCTACTTTGTATAGCGTGTGCTTGTTGTTGTAGTTGGCGCGGGAGTTTGAAGTTGGTTGTTTAAAAAGATTTTTTATATTAAATTATATTATGCTCATGACCACTGTTCAAATTTAACTTTTATGGCGTCATAGTGAAATGGCATATAAATTTTAAATTCGTATGAACTATTTTCGTCTCCATCCAAAACACAAGAAGGCACTGTGTTAAGAATTGAGAGTGGGTTTTCTCCGTGCGATATTGTTGTGTCGTTTAGGTGGAAAGCGATGTGAGGGCACCCACGCATGCGCCAGCAGCAGAACAAATATTCCCCTCCTAAATTCAGAGGTTGTTCGACAGAAACACATGAGTCCCAGGCCTTTGCAACCTGCGCGTCGTTGGTAGATTTAACTAGGTTTTAATTTAGACAAATATATGTATGAAATTGTTAGTTTCACTGTGTTGTAGACAATTTTTATTCTTGTTCTGTATTTGTTTAGTGAAATGTGTTAATCAAATGGATTGTTTAATACAATGTTGATTTATTTATGTGATGAATAGAAGTGATACAAGCAAAGTTTAAAGTCGGGTTTTGGGCTGCTGTACAACAGAATCGTCGATTGATTTTGGTAAGTGAAGTTTGAGCGATTTTCACTTTATTAATTAACTAGATGATACCCGCGGCTTCGTACGCGTGGATTAAAGAGTTTTAATTTGGTTCCCGCAGGAACTATAAATAATTATCCGCGATAAATGCCTATGTTTTATGTCAGGTTATAAGCTATCTCCATTCCAAATTTCAGCCAATCGGTCCAATCGGTGCGGAATGAAGGAGTACAACAAACATCCAAACTTTCACATTTATATATTATGATTATATTAGTTTTAGGCAAAGAAAAATATGAGTTTTAGGTTAGATTTTTATAAATAGAATGTCATTGTGATAAGATATATATAAATATCTCTCTAGTAGGTAGAGATACGTAGGAGCATAAATTTTCTCTTGGTATATAAGAAGTCTTCAACCGTTATATTATTGCGAATGGTATTAAAAAACAGAGAGAAAAAATCTATAGGTTGCCTTATCATAAGATGTTACTTATGTTTGAAAGGAATAAAGATTGGGAGGAAAACAACAGGAAATGAAATCTATATCCTGTTGCTTGAAAGCCATTAATATTGCTATATTAGAAGGTTATCCTTTGTCTTCCTTTCTTTTTGCATCTTATTACCCACGAGATGATGCTCGCGACTTCGTCCGCGTGTTTTTTTGATTCCCGGCGGAACTCCTTAATAATCCTTAAATCCTTAATGTGCCGGGATAAAAGGTAGGCTATGTCCTTCCCCGAGATGTAATCTACCCCTATGCTTACAAAATTTCATCAAAATCGATTAAAAAGATGGGCCGTTAAAGCGTAGCAGACAGACAGACACACTTTCGCATTTATAATGACTTTATCTGTCTAGGTCAAGTCTTTATAGGTCTAGTCAATCGTCCAAAATATAGATTGCTGAGGGCCGTAACCCCTTTTCAATAATCACATACTTAATAGTAGAGTGCTTTCCGTGGAAATCCAACCTATTAATAAATCCATCTTTAAATATTAAGTTAGCTGGGATACCCAATCTTAAACACCGACCTTTGGCTTCAATACCCATACCTTTTCTTAGGTCTGAGATGTATTAAAATATTATGAATACAAACCTTTTTCGTTAGAAATACCTGTAGGGTATACCTTTCATGTACATAAATCATAATATACAACATATTCAGGCTGGGTCTTCTATGTACAAAAGAGGTTTTTAATATTGCACAAACAACAATACTACAGGATCAACCAATTAGGCTTGATATAAATATTTTTTGCATGGATATACTTAAATACCTGGCGAAATTAAATGAAATCTTATTTCACGTAGGATAATATTATGCAGAAGAGCGACATACAATACTTTTTACACCGGAAAATTAAAGAGTTCTCATGGGATTTCAAAAAAAAATCGAGAATTAAAGTCCTTCATATATTAGCATTTGCCCGCAGATGCGCTCACGTTAAGTTTGATTTTCATAAAAATTACAAGCACCTATTTTCTCCCTTAGGGGTTTGAAATTCAAGAATCCTTTCTAAGCAAATGCCTACGTCACGTCCTAAAAGCTACCTGTATGCCAAATTTCAACCTGATCCGTCCGGTGGTTGAGCTGTGGGTTGATAGATCGGTCAGTCAATATATCTTCTTCTATTTAAGTACATATTGAGAAGATGTACATAAATAGAAAAAGATAGATGAGTAGATACTTACCAATCTTCTTTTCTAAAGAAAATTCTACCTCCGATTTATCCACAATAATTTTTATTTATTCCACTACAAGTTGACTTTGACTGCAATTTCACCTGGCAGTTAATGACGACGCAGTTTAAGATGGTGGCGGGCTAGAAATCTAATCTAATCCTAATCGGTTTATATACGGCATCATACCGGAAACAAGCGTTTGGCGGCAAAACTTTGCTGGTAATACCTGCAATTGGTGGTACTAAGAAGAAGGAAGTAGAATACAAAAGGTAGCCTTAATAGCGGTCGCCAGTCAACCATTCAAGTTATGGACGTCATACTTTCAACATTTCCAAGTAAACAGACGTGCATTACAGTCCCGACCTTCGTTTCAACAGCCTCAACGTGGAAGCCCTAGAAATGCTGAAGCCCTAATAGAAAATTACAGTTTAATGCCAACAGGTAATGTGACCTTCGATCATACGATTCAAGATCAATGCGCGTTAAATTTGCTATTAACGGATTCAGGATTTCAACCCATTGCCAGCTCGCTGCTGTGCAAGAGTCTCCACTCTAGAGAATAAGAATCGTTTGGCCTAGCGTTTGCCATAGTCCACCACGCTGGCAAATTTTGAACTGAACAGCAAGAAGAGAGTTGTAGTTTAAGTGCACTACTACCAACTCTGTGGCTTCAGGTCTACTTGGTATCCGAAACTAGTTATCAACAATTTTAGCGTTCCGGTACGATTCTGTATAGTAAATACATAAAGACAACACGAACCTACACACTGCACAGACTAGCGCTACAGGACAAAACCTGTTTTTTCTCTGACGTTTTCCTGACCAGTCCAATCCTTAAATCCTTAAATACCGCTACCACCAAGAAATTAGTCAAGGGTTAACAGGGATACCTAGGGTGGCACAAAAAAGAAAAAAAATCGCTGATTTGCTGTTCTGTGATTGCCATACAATATCTGCGGGTAGCAGCTGGTATGAATAAATAAAAAACCTGCCAAGTGCGAGTCGGACTCGCGCACCGAGGGTTCCGTACAAACCTGTAGTAAGTTTTAAATTATTAAAAATATTTTTATTTTAAATATTTGAGTTGATTGAATGAAAGGTAAATTGCCGTTTACGATTTATGACGTATTAAAAAAAACTACTTACTAGATCTCGTTCAAACCAATTTGGAAGTGTCTCTCGCGCAAACTATTCAGTTTAGAAAAAAATGATATTACAAATTTCAATATCATTTTTAAAGACCTATCCATAGATACCACACGTATGGGTATGATGAAAAAAAAAAAATTGAGTTTCAGTTCTAAGTATGGGGAACCCTTAAAATTTATTGTTTTTTTTTCTATTTTTGTAAGAAAATCTTATATGCGGTTCACAGAATACATCTACTTACCAAGTTTCAACAGTATAGTTCTTAAAGTTTCGGAAAAAAGTGGCTGTGACATACGGACGGACAGACAGACAGACATGACGAATCTATAAGTGTTCCGTTTTTGCCAAATTTGGCTACGGAACCCTAAAAATGTTGCCAACGTTACAATGCTGTACCTATACATAAATAAAGTGTTGCCTACGTTGACAGAAACGCTATAATACAAACTTTTATAGTCCGTCAAACTTATCCGGTGGCCAAAATTTGAACAAATTTTGCCTGTTTAGTTTTTGTTTTATTTTTTAAATTTCATAATAAATTAGGAACACTGTCACAGGGTCTAAATATAAGTTTAATGGACTGTACTTTGTTTGTATTTGATGGTGTCACGCTATTTCAATAAACTTGCGCCTTGGACTTTTGCCCAATATGAAGTTTGGTCACGTGCGATCCGTTATCCGTCTGATAAAGTCAGTCCCATATAATATTTCAAGATGAAAACAATGCAGCCTTAATAAAATTTGTCACTGCCTAACTATAATATCATTTCCAAATGTTATTTTGTTGACAGTTAGTTAGCATTCAATCCATTTCTCTCAGTCAGATTCAGTGACTGTAATCATAAGAAGAAAAGAAATAAACCTATTTTTATTATAATAATAGCATAATATCATAATAGATAATACTCGTAATTGTTAACTGATGCCCGCTACTTCATCCGCGTGGTTTAAGTTTTTGTTTATTCCCGCGGGACTATTTTTTTAGACGGTATCATCATTTACCATCGCAGTAAGACTGTGCTAAAAGATAACTTGTAGGAGAAAAAAACATCGGATGGTGATTCGTGACAAATTAGTTTAGAGTTGGGAGCCGTATTTTTTATTACAAGATATAATATTATTATATGAGACCCCAAAATAAAAGACGAAATTCAAATTGAAAAAACTTTACGAACTAAATAAAAGGCGAAAAGATTTTTAAAACAATCTGTTTAACTTTCTCTCAAAATATTCTCTTAAAATTTTATGTTTAAATTTTTTGTGGCTGGAAAGAAATTAAACCCAAGGTTATTAAATTGAAGAAATCTTTGTATTCCAAACCACAGCGTTGTATTTATTAAAATGTTTTTCTATTTAAACTAGCTTAAAAATTAATTAGCCAAAATATCTGTGGGCGTCAAGAACTTGAGACGACCTTTTATCTTTATTATATCTAATATCTATATAAAGTACCTATCTAATGGTATCTATATGTAAATACTAATTAGTAGTTCGCCCCGAACTGTGACCTCGCGTCCTATAAGTCCTTAGAAGTATGTACCACCCAAGTGCCATTTAAAATGAAATTATCACTAGATACCGCTATCTAACAGAATAAAAAAATGGCAGTCATAGGGACTGCCGATAGAAGTGAAAACGATTTTTTTTTAATTTTTTTTATTAGAATTATTAAAATATAAACCTTAACACTAAGGCATTAAAGTTTAATTTCGAATGGAGTATATTTTTATGTTGGCGAGCATAATATCGCTGTTCGCGAGCATGCCGGTCACGGTCACGCGAATCTACATTTTTTATCTCCTACCAAAAAGTGCTCAACGCGCCTAAAGAAGTTTTTACTTCAAAAACCATAGATATTAGTAGATTAGAACCATTAACAGAGACACAAAACATTAGAGCTGTCGCTTTCTCCAACCAATTCAAATTCATTCCTGAATTTCATACAAGCCATCAAATTCCAGGGAGTCCCCCTCTGCCAGCTAAACGGTTGTTTCTCGATATGTGAAAAAAAATCATGGAAGTAATAAATAACGAAGTTAAAATTAGCGTAGAAGTAGAGTTTTGTTATTTTTTTTAAATCATTTTTTTAAAAATATTTTTTCAATAGAATAGCGAAAACTCGAGCTAAAACTTACGTTCTTACGGGGTATCCAACGATACCACACGGCTTATTTATTTATTAACCTATTACAGCATAGCCTAAAGTGCTGAGTTGAGAAACTTTAGATTTAAAACGCAGGTTTTTTATGACATAGCGGCGCATTTTTTTTGGAAAAACCACGTCTGTGATAAGGGGGTAAATATGGACTGAAACTTTCATACACGGTCCGTACTTACTTTTTCAACTACAAGGTTTTTTTTTTAAATTCTACCCGAGTCAATCAGGGGGTCAGCTAGTTTAAACGAATAATTTATTATGCTGCAAAATGGCTGCAATAATTAAATTTTGGTCCAATAAGTTAGAAAAGAGTTATTCAAGAGTTACTATACGGAGTTTTTCATGAAGAAAATGAACGTGGCGATTAGGCCGGCCTTTAGTAAACAATTTTTACTGTCTAGGCAACCCTACCTGGGTTACCCTTGAAAGTACAAGGACAGAGGTTGGACGTGTTTTATTAGAGCTAATATCTCCTTACCATAAATCTACAAAATTTAATTAGCTTTCGTCGTCAACCACTAACTCGTCGTCGAACATCTTGCAAACCTCTCCTTATAAAATTAAATCTTTTAACACTGCCTAGTTTATACATCTATGAAATATCTGTGTTCGTGAGAGAAAATCATAGTATTTTTATGAAAGCTAGTGATATCTACCCACGGTGCACTAGAAACACCGACAGGCTTGTGTTGCAGTGTCGACCGAGGACGGAATTTTACTTAAAAAATTGCCGTCTTATGCGTAAAAATTTATAATAAGCTGCCAAAAGATATTAAGGCATTACCAATTAAATTATTTAAAAATAAGTTGTTTAAATGGCTAGTAGCCCAAAACTTCTATTCTTTAAAAGAATTCTTGAATTTTACAACTCACCCGATTTAAACGTTCATTTGTGTATTTATTTTAAGTTTAATTTAATTTTACAAATATTTTGGAACTTGCAACTTGTTTAGAAACCTATGTCAGTTTTAAGTATTTTATTCTATTCTATTCTACCATTACACGTTCACTGCTGGACATAGGTACACGTCCCGTTATTCCAGGTCATTTCTGCCACGTATCTGCAAATTTTGGAACTAGCTTCCATCTTCTGTGATCCCTTATGATTATAATATGGTGTCTTCAAATGGCGGATGAACAAATATCTCAAAAGCCGGCAACGCATTGCCGGTTCCTCTGGTGCTGCAAATGCAGTTCATGGGCGGCGGTAATCACTTAACATCAAGTGACCCGACTGCTCGTTTGCTCGCTATATTAAAAAACATAGGTCTCTTGGAACTACCACACACCATGGTCTTGCCCTTCCTGTCTCCAGCAGCTGAAAACATTAGATTTTACCTACTTTTAAAAAATACTATTAACTGAGTGCCTGATCTTACTTTCAATGCATAGCCCGAACCGCTGGGATTAGCTAAGGGAAGTTACTAAGGTAGAATAATAATTAGGTACCTAGAAAGAAAAACTTGTTAAGATTAATTAATCTTTTTCTGCCACAGGTATATACTAAGAAAGGAATTTAGGAAATTCCATACCTAAGGGGGGATTGTTACAATCGGCCGGTTTCTGAATTGAGAATTTCATGTTGAGTCTCTCTCAAAGACTACTTAAGGACTAATTAAGCAAATTTTTGTTTCTGAAGTGATATTGTGTAAGGGTTGAGAGTTGGAACTTGCTGTTTTAGTTTGGAACTAAAACAGGAACCGGCCCAATATCAATTCAGAAACAAAACGTCATCCTTGGACGTCAGTTTCTCGTTATATATGTCGCAGTCATCTGGTTTAATCTGCTATTTGATTGAATGACTAGCGCGTTCATTGAACGACTAAAGGACAACTCGTCAAGTTGTTTAATGTAACGTTCAACGTCTTGACTGAACGTCATCTAGCATAGTCGTTGAATGGGATATAGCCGACTTTGTAATGTTTGGTTATTGTAATCTGTTAGGTATATTAACCCGATAAAACCTAAGTGCCCCTGATTATTTATGTAGAACCCTAACCCTAAGAAAGAGACAAGAAAACTAAATTTCAATCACCTGACTGATTTTACGTCCGCTCTGTTCAAAGGGCTATCTATTGTTGGTGCAAAATCGAAGGACCGTTAAAATAAAAAAGAAATATGACGAGATGTGTCCAGTTTGTCCAGAGTTGCTCCAAATCCACAATCTGCAATACCAAAAACCACTTACCGTTCCTGGAACGTCCAGTTTCCCCGATGACAGAGATGAGCACGGCACATACAAATGACCACCAGTGGGATGAGGCTTGGGTTTTATGCAGTTTAGGATATTTTTAGGATATTTAGCACGCACGGCGCGGGAGCACTCCTTTTTCGGTGGACACACGTTACGAACGCTCCTGTCTCAATAATGTCCGATTTTTATACGTCGCGCGTGGCGCTAGTGACGCAGTATGTAGGGAGGACTGACCAATCAGGTACCGCCGGACGTAGTCACGGAAGTGGCTAGTATTGCCAATTGTAATTTTTTTGCAACAACTGGCTTGATTGAACAGCTATGTTACAGTCCGCTAACTAAGTAGTTTGACGTTGAGTGACAAGACGTTCGGCCTAGTCATTCAATTGAATGTTGTCATTCAATGAACGCGCTAGTTATTCAATCAAATAGCAGATTAAACCAGATGACTGCGATATATAAACCAAGTTACAGGATACTTATGCGTGGACTAAAGGTTTCCGATTGTCTTTTGTTCTTGTTAAGTTTAATTTGCATAGTTTGATAAGCTCTCAGAAATTTCTAATGCGAGTAAATCAATAGTAGGTAATATCTTGTTTATGAATGAATAATCAGTCAGTTAGAGTTACTATAGTCCTATCTAAAATTTGCTTAATTAGTCCTTAATAAGTCTTTGAGACAGACTCAACATGAAATTCTTAATTCAGAAACCAATGTCAATAATTGATGTAATTGGCTGATTTTATGGTATTCTTGCTGTGTTTTATCTACAGTCTACACTAATACAATATTTTGTGCATAAGCTTTCCCGTGTCGTATCTAGGTACTTAAACAGTGTAAATTTCATTGAACTAAGTACCTATCTCAAAATAAACCTACAAAGCAAATTTTGAAACTAAAACGGAGGTTGACCTTAAACATTAGGTATTCATGTCTAATCTAAAGAAGGTCGAGGGGTTGTTATTTCAGTGTTAATTTAAAATTGAAGGGATCTTTGTTCAATTTCTACAAAAAAATATACTTTCAAGTAACTTTCCGTGTAGAACAAAAAGGGGTACCGAATTTCTTCACTGAAAAATGTTATCGGTGTTTCTTTTTCACTTAGTTATTAATCTTAATATATTTTACTATCGCATACGGCAAAGCTAAGAGGAAGGGTTAAAATAAATACGTATGTAATATGCAAGTTTGTATTTATGTATGTTGCACCGTAGCGCTTAAACTACTGAACCGATTTTGATGGACGAGGTGTCAATCGATTAGTTTTTATTTTGTTTCACATTTAGCGGCCTTGTCCAAGTGGCCCAGAGGTGTTGTGATTATTACCACTTGGCGAAAACTTCGCTACCATCATACTAATATTATAAATGTGAAAGTGTGTTTGTTTGTTGGTTTGTCCTTCAATCACGCCGCAACGGAGCAACGGATTGACGTGATTTTTGGCATGAGTTTAGTGCCTGGAGTAACATATTTTTATTTTATTTGTATATATTTTACTATATATTTTATCCCGGAAAATTAAGGAGTTCCCATGGAAATTTAAAAAAACTTAAACCACGCGGACGAAGTCGCGAGCATCAGCTAGTAATTCTAGGTATGCGTGGGATAAGTTTTATCATACTGCTCCTTATGTCGCACCTTATCGTGCAAATTAAAATAAGTATGGAGCAAAATACCTAATATTATGTTGTACAAATGTTGATGAACGAAATCCCACCTGCTCATCAGCAGCCATACAAACATTAACGGGCTACTTCATATCGACCACAAAGTGAGCTACAGATTATAGTCCGACTCAGTACAATCCGGCCGAAGGCTCAAGCCGACGACAACGAGAGTTTCACCTGTTATAAAAAAAATATCGCCGTATCTACTCAGTACTAGAAACTAATTCGGAAATTCTTCAAACCATTTCTTTGTTGTCTGTGTTTTTTTTTAATAACTTAAAATATTTACTTAACTATCTATATATAATAAAACAGACGAAATCGCGAGTATCATCTAGTTCTTGTTACTCTTAGGTCTCGTTGCGCTCTTTTTACACGACTGTGCAAAAAAAGGAGGTCTCAATTCCACCTACTCATTAGCAGCCCTACAAACACAAACGGGTTACAGTTTCATATCGCCCACAAAGTGAGCTTAACAGATTAAAGTCCGACTTAGTCACAGACCAGTTATTAAATATATGAGATCATTGGATTTCTACAATCCGGCCGAAGTTTCAAGCCAGCTACGATGCGGCTACGAGAATAAAAAAGATTTTACCACCGTACCTTCAGCCGATCATAATCTTTTCTAACAATGTAATAAAAGGATAATATCTCAGCCATTTTCAGACCGAGGCTTTTTCATACCTGAACTTATGAATACGAATTTAGAAGCTAGTTCGGAGATTCTTCAAACCAGTTTTTGGTGTCTGTGGTATTATTAGCAGCCATACAAACACAAACGGGCTACAGTTTCATATCGCCCACAAAGTAAGCTTAACAGATTAAAGCCCGACTTAGTCACATACCAATTAATTATCCATCCATACCTAATATTATAAATGCGAAAGTGTGTCTGTCTGCCTGTCTGTCTGTCTGTCAGTCTGTCTGTCTGCTACGCTTTGACGGCCCTGTTCAACCGATTTTGATGAAATTTGGTACAGGGATAGGTTGTATGCCGGGGAAGGACATAGGCATATTTTATCCCGGAAAATTCAAGAGTTCCCGCGGGGATCAAAAAAACTTAATCCACGCGGACGAAGTCGCGGGAATCATCTAGTACTTAATATTATAAATGCGAAAGTGTGTCTGTCTGTCTGCTACGCTTTCACGGCCCATCCGTTCAACCGATTTTGATGAAATTTGGTAAAGGGGGGCGTTTCCTAGGGATAGTTTGTATCCTGGGGATGGACATAGGCTTTTTATCCCGGAACATTAAGGAGTTCCCGCGCGAATTGAAAAAACTTAATCCACGTGAACGAAGTCGCGGGCATCATCGAGTAACATATAAAAAAAACCGGCCAAGTACGAGTCGGACTCGCGCACCGAGGGTTCCGTACAAACTGTGACGTGGTAGTCACCGTCTACGATGTGGTGACCGGCCCTTGCTGTGAAAAAATCAAACTTCTAAGCCGACGCAATCAAAAGATACAGCCGTTTAAATGCTGCAAATTTTCGACACTCGCAAGGGAATCAAAACCTACAGGGTACTTCCCGTGATTTCAGAATCTTGAAATTTGGTACGAAGCAACGTCTTATAGCACAGATAAAGGAATAATTGCGAAAAGCATAAATTTTTAGTTACATCATATAATAAAAATATTTTTAATAATTTTAAACGTCGCTTAAAATTAGTACAAGGGACAGTAGACCTGAGTATATGATATGAATTTCAGCTTGATACCTCCATGGGTTCCTGAGAAAAAGGGTCTTGACACACAGACGGACGGACAACAAAGTGATCCTAAAAGGGTTCTGTTTTTTCGTTTTGAGGTACGTATCCCTAAAAATCAATGGACTTTAGGTAGTACAATCTGGCCGAAGTTTCAAGCCAGCTACGATGCGGCTACGAGAATCACAGTAATGAGTTTCACCGGTTATAAAAAGGATTTTACGATCGTACCTTCAGCCGTTCATCAAATCTTTTTCTAACAATGTAATAAAAGGATATTTTAGCCATTTTCACACCGGGGCGTTTTCAATCCTGAATTTATGAATACGATTTTTAGGGTTCCGTACCAAAATGGTAAAATGGAACCCTTATGGTGCGACTTTCTCCGTCTGTCTGTCCGTCTGTCCGTCTGTCCGTCCGTCACACTCGATTATTTCAGTAACTACCGAATCTATCGACATGAAATTTGGAATATTGTGTATATTAGTGGCCCAAAGACACTGGAATTAAAAAAAATTGGAAATTATTTTTGTTCTTATTTAAAAAGGGGGGAAAATCTGAGGGTTGAAATTTAAAAGTGAGATAACTGTACTATGTGGGGTATCATATGAAAGGGTTTACTTTGTACATTCTAAAACAGATTTTTAATTATTTTTAGTTATGATAGTTTTTGATTTATCGGGGAAAATGTCTAAAAAAATACCGTTCCCCCCCCCTTATCTCCGGAGTTTACCAATCGAAAAATTTGAAATAATTATGGTCAATAGGAATTTACGTATATTTTACAGGAAAACTATAGCCAATGCTCTAACTAGCATAGTTTTTTTGATATTAACAATAAACCTCTACAAACAAAGTTAGTCTTGCGGTTCATTAACAAAGGTAATTATTTATTAATAATGGTACGGAACCCTTCGTGCGCGAGTCCGACTCGCACTTGCCCGGTTTTTTTTTAATAACGTCTACTTACCTATCTATATTATATACATAATAAAACAGACGCAAGTATCATCTATAAATATTCTAGTTCATGTTAAGTACTCGTAGTTCTTGTCAGAATTCATGCATTTAAGGGTTCATTTATGGAGTGTATTTATTGCACCATTACTTCTAAATGCCTGAACAGATAATTGGATGTATGGAGAATTGTTAAAACCCTTGCATCATCAGTGACACGGACACCGGCCATAATTTTTTTGAAAAAAGACAAAAAATTTCACTTGTTGTGTGAGTTCGCTTAAAATTAGTAGCTCATAGTTACATAATTACTAAGTGTCAGGGCCGCTTGCAGAACAATGCCTAAAGTGATCGAGTTAAGTTTTGTGATGCTATCACTTTTCGACAAGTTTATTCCGGAATTGACATGAAAAGGACATGTATATTACAATTTTACTTATACACATTATGTCGGTATTTCGCAAGTGAGCCTTCAGTCAGCAAAAGCAGAGTGAAAAGTGACATAACTACATAGTACAAAAACAAAGTCGCTTCCCGCTGTCTGTCCATATGTATGCTTAGATCTTTAAAACTACGCAACGGATTTAGGTGCGCTTTTTTTAATAGATAGAGTGATTCAAGAGGAAGCTTTTTATATATATAATACATGCATAATATAGTTGAGAAGCTCTGATAATTTTAGAGGTTTCTAATGTGATGTCGTAAATAAACACATTTTTTTGCGCTTATTGCAAACGCTGGCTGAACCCTACGGAGATAGATCAAAATAATGTACTACAGTATTGTACACCTTAAAATGGTCTACAATAAGTCTCCGATAGTATATGTCTATCCCTTAGGGATAACCAACAATTACCATTTTTAACCTCTAAAGAAAACATGTTTGTATTGTCTAATGACAAAAAAGCTGAGAAAGTTGTATTTAAAGACATTCTGTAGTATATTTTAGTAACAGCATTGCACCCGTGCGAAGCCGGGGCGGGTCGCTAGTAATTTATAGAACTGAATCGCTACATGCATCCATAAATACCTTTTTATGCAAATGCACGAGTCGCACGTAGGTAGATATGTACACGGTATTCAAATGAGCTTTCCGGTGGGTTGGAGACTGGAGTTACTCACAAATTAATGCTGTGCGAGTCCCTGCACTCAGGTATATCTAGCTGTAAATTCAGCGCTATTGTTCTTTATATCTGCTTTAAATGAAACTATTACCAGTTACCACAGCTATTACTGAAGATACTATTTTGAGCTTCTTAAGATACTTACTTTGTGACAATGCATATCAGTCGATTGCGATGGTTAAGCAACGTTGACCCAAGTCGGTAACTGGATGGGTGTAGTCCGAATTTGGCCTTTTCGCACGTTAAGCTGTCGGCCCCGATTATTATCATTACCTTATAATAATAATCCTCTGAAACTTAAGAGTTGAAATAGTACCTACTCTTAGTCGAGTCGCATACTGAAGTAATTAATATAATTACTAGCTGATGCCCGCGACTCCGTCCGCGTGGAGGTATGAAAAATAGATAGTAGCCGATTCTCAGACCTATACTGAATATGCATATTAAATTTCATAAAAATCGGTCAAGCCGTTTCGGAGGAGTATGGTTACTAACATTGTGACAAGAGAATTTTATATATATAGAGAAGATATTAAGTAATTTAGATTATAGTAAATTTTTAACCGACTTCAAAAAAGCAGGAGGTTCTCAATTCGAATGTATGTTTTTTTATGTATGTTACGCGATCATTCCGCCAATTATGAATCAATTTTGATGATTCTTTTTTTTCCTATATAAATTTTATCAAAATTGATTTAGTGCTTTTTGAAAAATCAATAAAATCAAAATATATACCCAGATAATGTTTTATACTTTTTAGTTTAAACTTGGTACTTATAGATATAGTTTTGAAGTCGGTTTTTGTTTTGGATGAAAGCGAATAAGTTGACATATTCAAATAGGAATCGAAACTCTACTACACGGAACTACATTTATCATACCTACGTAAAGTTCCGTGAATGAAACTATACAGCGAGTCTATTTCCGTTCCCATTCCAAGCGGAAGTTAGAATTATATTCGCTCGAGGGAGGAAATATCGTGTATGACTAAAGTAGGTACCTCGGGGAGATGGCATCTCTTATTTTTAATAGGCAGAATATTAAAATGCACTTTTACATCCGCCAACACCATTCACTTTCCACGAATTGAAGATTTATCTATAAATAACATTTTCTTTCCGTGCAACGCGCTCTATGATGTATGCCTACCTAAAGACGGTTAAATTTGTTCTAGTTAATAATGAAAATATCAAAATAGATGATGACATTGCACTTGTACAGCCAATAGATATCTTCACAACAATGTAATGGAATTGCGTGGTAAAAAAAACCAGGTGTGGGTTATAGCCCCACTGTTAATACAGTGGGACCATCAGTAATTGAAAATCCTGATGGATCCACTCATGAGACCAGCTCCAAGCAGGGGAGCGAAACGTTTATTGTTTCGTTCTTAATTTGTTTACTTAACTATTTTTAACCGACTTCCAAAAAAGGAGGAGGTTCTCAATTTGACGCGTATCTTTTTTTTTAATCAACCTTAAAGGAGGAGATTAGCTAGTCGGCACACTTGCAGTTTTAGATTTCGTTATTTTCAAGGATTAAAAATGTTTACAGTTGTTTGGGTTAAAAAAAACCTGGCTTGCAAAAAGTCCTGAACAAAAGTACTTACGTTTATATTGATCTGCACAGACAAGCGCAACAGGGCGAAACGTGTGCCCCAACAATGCCGACATTTCGCTCAGATACTTAGTAGGTACATCTGAAATCTAGAGCGATCAAGAAAATAACATAATTTTCATTCATGTTCATTGAATTCGAATCTATTCATCACGTCTCACGTCTAGTCGTGTGAAATAAGTGAAAGTGACAAGAAAATAAAAATCCCGGATATTTTCTGGATGTGGGTATCCTCGGTGTCATGGCTACAGCTAAATAAGGAATCAAGAAAAATCTTTGTCTCTAGTTTCCCTGCACCGTAAGTAGATAAGTATTGTTACTTAGCCTCGTAGTTTTTTTATTCAATACTAGATGATTCCCGCGACTTCGTCCGCGTGGATTTATTTTTTTTGATTCCCGCGGGAACTCTTCAATTTTCCGGGATAAAAAGTAGCCTATGTCCTTCCCTGGGATGTAACCTATCTTTGTACCAAATTTCATCAAAATCGGTTGAGTAGTTGGGCTGTGAAAGCGTAGCAGACAGACAGACAGACAGACAGACAGACGGACAGACAGACAGACAGACACACTTTCGCATTTATAATATTAGTATGGATTAGTCCACAAAACTGACTACAATTGGTACGGCTAAAAAAACATGATACATCAAAATATCTAGGTATGGCATCTCTGTAACTCGCACTACCTGATTAGTGGTTAGTACGTTCGACTACGGCTAACGAGGTATCGGGTTCTATTCCCGGGTCGGGCCATAATTAATCCATCCAGTTACCTACTTGGGTCAAGGTTGTTTAACCAGCAGGTTGTTTGAACGATAATGTGCTTTCAACACTAAATTCTAATAACCAGTGGTTTACCCCGAACTGAGACCTCGCGTCCTATTAAGTTACCTTATTATAGTTATTAGTGCTTACCTTCCGAGAATACTTTCCGAACGTCATATAATATTATCCTTGAACCTCTCCTTCCAGTGCCATCTAACTGACATAATAAAAACCATAGATATTAGTAGATTACAACCTTTTATGGGGCCCGTAGCCTTCAAGGCAGGCCCTAGCCGATACACGGCTATAAGAAAACCACCGGTGTACAATGTTACCCCGCGCCCCACCCGGGTAAGGAGGCGAGGCCTTGAAGCCCCTACATCCGCTTGGACCTCACGGGCCACAACCAGGGCCAGTAGACCCTCGCAGAAATACAACCGTTTAAAGCATGTTTAAAGTAAGTAATTACTTACAAACCTAGGTTTGTACTAGTACAATCAATTAATTAGTAATTATTAATTACTAATCAATTAACTAGTAGGTAAGTGATGTTTTGTGTAAATTACTAGTAATTGACATCCAAGACGTCGCTATTACAAATTCAAAATCATTAATGGATTTTATGCAAGCCGCCAAATTTCAGGGAACGGATGCTACATTTTTTATACGACTGCCTGAAAAAAGGAGTAAGTATATTGTTTTCAGGGTTCATGTATGTATGTATGTATGTGAGTTTGTATATTCCACCATAACTTCTATACGTCTGAACCGATTTTGATAAATGAGGTATCGTTAGAATCCCTAGCTTATTCCGGGTGACATAGGCAAGTAAAATTTAAAAGAAGTCGGTTAAAAAAATGATGGGTTGACCATGGTTCCGCATTAAAGACTAAAGTTGAAAAAAAATATTCGAAAATAAGATTAAATATCTAATCATCATCTAGAAAATGATGAGTAGATTCCAAAAATATAACACTATAGTTCAATATCCCGAGTGACACGGGCTATAAATTTTTGATAAATTTCAGTACGGGCTACGGCAGAGCAGTCGTATTTTTTAATAATTTTAATTATATTCACTTGTTTACTATAATAATATCACTCAGTATTTGAGCGCAGTACCTAGCTCTTTACTCACTGAAATTAGTATGCAGTTGACAACGTCGCGTACAAAATATTAGCATTTTCATTCAAAAGAAAGAATTAATTTTAAAACCTTTTTGAATTCAGCGCAGGAAAAGTAAAATGTTATTAATATTCCTGTAAGATCGAAACACACTAGGGTCAACACACGATAAAACGAAGCGAGGAAATTCTCTGGGATTTTTTCCTGTCGTCTAGTATGTGCACTCCATATTATAAAAAAAATATAATTTGTTTTCGCCCATAGAGGACACCATCCGCTGGACCGATTCCAATAATTTTGATTAAGCTTAATTATTTTTTTTCACTTTAAGTGCTTTAAGCACATCAATACTATATAATTTTTTTTTAATATAATCTATATTTCCTGTTGCTGTTTATATTGCAACACTCATAAAAGAAGACTATAGGTACCTACTAATATTAGAAATGCGAAAGTTTAATGGATAGATTTATGGATGAATGTTTGTTACTCAATCACGTCCGAACGGCTGAACGGATCTGGGTGAAATTTTGCATAGATATAGATTATGGTCTGGAATAACACATACTTAGGCTGCTATAACACTGTATTACTGGTACTTTAGGTACTTTATCATATTTTTATACACTTTCACATCGTTTATTTTATGACTGAAGTAGTTGATGCCCGCGACTACGTCCGCGTGGATTGAGATTTTTGGTTCCCGCGGGAACTCATTAGTTTTCCGGGATAAAAAGTAGCCTATGTGTTATTTCAAACTATAACCTATCTCTGTCTCAAATTTCATCCAGATCCGTTCAACCGAATGAGCGTGATTGAGTAACAAACATCCATCCATACATCCATACATCCATCCATCCAAACTTTCGCATTTATAATATTTATTTGATTGATACGCAGACATTTTGTTTTGTTGTTGATTAATTGTAGAAATTTCGCACTGAGATTTATTTAGTGCAAACCTTTATACTTCATTAATTTATTATTGACGTATTAGTTCTGTGATCCATTTGGATTGGACTTACGCTGAAATTAAATTAATAATTAAATCTCAATTGAACACAAAACACTCTATAGTGACTTTGGCAAAGGCCTTTGAAAAAGTTAGCTTTATTCATTCCATGGTTTTATTCCAGAATATTTAAAAGCAATATTAATTAAAGTGTCAAAAACAGTCTCTTACCCATTACGTAGGTCTAATAGAATATTCTGGGAAAAGAAGCAGTAAGCAATTACAAAACTGTAACCCGACTATAAGAAAAAAGGCGTTTGTTGGTAGGTATATGTAAATTCCGTCATATCGGTTTTTTTCGTTAAAATGTAGCTTATATGTCACCCGGACCGTTATAACGAATCGAATGACTCCTCATTCATCAAAATCGGCTCAGTAGTTTAGGCGGTACGGTGGAACATACATAGATACAAACATACATGGACTGCTCAAATCAGAACCCTTCCTTTTGGCGTTGTCGTAGTCGGGAAAAAAGCAATATACTTGATAGGCATTAAAGGATCTCGCTTCAGGAAATTTTTCCAATATTTCGTAGACGGTTGATTGCGCCGTATACCGGAAAAATATTCCGTACAATGTAGGAATCATATGTGATAGAAGCAGCTGGCGTTAATGGGGAGGGACAGGCAAAGCTAATCTCAGATGGCGCCACTCTCGCTGGTAACTGTCAGGTTCATTTGCGTACATAATTAATTGAGATAATTAGGCGTCCTATTTGAATTGAATCTGGGCAAAAAACCAATGAATGTGCTCTCGCCATAAAAATTGTCAGGTCTAAAGTCAGCTTTCCAATTTTGTTGGCCCAAGGCTTTGTACCATAGTCTTTGTCTTTCCCCATCAGCAGGAAAACGGTGTGCGCCTTTATTATTACCTTTGATACACAACTATTAGGCATTTTAATGAATTAATCTAAGAAAATTAAACTATCGCGTTAAAAATATATGGCGTTTGACAGGTAAACAACACCAGCGACGATGCGACACCTAGCGGGATAAATTGGCAGTGTGCCTCCCCAATAGTCCATTATAATGAAAGAATTAGAAGTTTAATTTACTATAATGATAATCCGCCACAATAGGTAAATCTATGTGGTACAGTATGTATCTTGCACCACACCACACAAATCCTCCAAATTATTCTCAACGTACGCTTCACTCCGACAACGGACTCCAGGAGCATCTTCAGCCCCCATTTGTCTAAAAGTTGCCGATCAAATCGTCAAAGTTTGGCGTCAAAGAAAAATAAACCATAACGGCATTGAATTAGAGCTCAATTTCGTGTATCCATTATCGTTTGGGTATTGTTAGGTATGTACGATACCCTACACACACACACCTTACACAATATCAATTCGGAAACAAAAATTTGCTTAATCAGTCCTTATGTAGTCTTTGAGACAGACTCAACATGAAATTCTCAATTCAGAAACCGGCCGCTAGTTCTTTCATAATTAGGTACAGGAAGCATTGACGTTTACGATGGTTTAAATGGGTTAATCGAACAGGGTAAGCATATTGGCAAGGACAACAAGCTATAAGTATAAATACGCTCAATAACTTAATTGCAAATATTAAAAACACGTCTATTCCAAAAAAATGGCCAGTGTCACTCGGGTAGATGTAAGGATTCTAATAACTACATCCAAATCTGTTCAGGGATTTAGAAGTTATGGTGGAATAAAGAAACATTGGTACATAACAGAACCTACATAAGGCAGTCTAAGATAGTAGCCGGCTAACCTGTTAGGGTATGGCAGTGTTAAGCCGCGCCTTCCTCTAATCTGTTTCTACACGGCATCATACTGAAACGCTAAATCGCTTGGCGACACGTCTTTGCCGGTAGGGTGGCAACTAGCCCTGGCCGAAGCCTCCAAACAGGGGCAGACCAGAGAAAATTTAGATATAATAATTTCTGATTTTTTTCTGACAAACCTCTCTCTTAGTAAGTCTCTCTCTAAGTAGAAAAGTCGCTGTCACACAAACGATTCCTCCGGCCTTGCCCTTGACTTTGCCTAGGTCAATATGTATTATCTTCGCACTTGGCCCAGTTAGTAAACGACTTACTTGCCGACCACGGTCTGAAACCTATTGATTTTAATTTATTAATAATCGCACGCTCTAAATAGGTACTCTTGCGAGTATATGTCATGAATAAAGAGTTGCGGAGGTGGAAGGTAATTCGATAATTTCAACGAGGTGCGTTAACATTATGAAGAGAAGATCGTGAAGCTTTTTTTTTTTAGATAATACACGGAAATTGTGTTTTCAGTTTTTTTCCTATCATTGCCATCAGTTTTCAGTATTTCAGGATTTTCTAACACAAGAGAAAGTTCAACTGCTCTTTAATTGTTTAAATTGCTGGCAATTAACTAACATTTAAAAACAGACGAACCACTTGACAGAACTACTATCATATTCAAATTATTAAGTTTGACAGTTTCGTTGAACAAAATAGCCAGTCTATTATAATATTATTATGTACCTATGTACTATATATGCATTCAATATGGATGATACCTATGTCAAGAATAAATTAAAATTATTAATTCTTGCTGATTATTAAATAAGTAGACGGTCTTCCGAAAGACCAAAAATTCACATTTTCTGTGAGTCTTAGGTTTGATAATCATTTTAAACTACCGATTAATAAAGAAAAAAGTTTGTTGAAATTTGATGACGTCACAATTACTCGTAAGTATGTATTTCATGCAAACTTCCATACTGGAAGCGCGTTTTTAGCTTTGATAAAGATTTGCTGACGTAGGCTGATTTGGATTGAGTTGTCGTCACCCCTATTCAATGTTTCGAGGCAATTTCAAGTTTGTCACGTATAAATCCCATTTCTGTCCGAGCGTTTTCGATAGAGCCCTCCAAATAAAAAATACAAACGGCAAAACTCTCGACAAGCCTACTCGATACGAAACTATCTCACAGACGCTTTGTATCTTATAAGTATGATCCACGAAATAGTTGAGACAAAGGGAGACAAGTAAACGATTTGGGTCTAAGAGAAATTGCTTTTTGGTATAAGGCATTTACGTTGAAATTTGGTTCAGGAACGTCGCCCCCTCATGTTAGATGAATTGAGTGTAGGTACTTAATTGCTCACATACCTAAAGCTCTTATATTCAGACTAGATACATGCAAACTCAGCGACAACAATGGTACAATAGTACCTCTATTAGTACCTACCATTGACAAAATATAATAGGTAAATCTATGTACCTATAGACCATGTAAGTAATGCTTACCTAAAAGGTGTAGACAAACAGACAGACATGCAAGACGTCGATAAAGAGAATACCTACGCAACAAAATGACTGGCGTTAGGCGTACTAAAGTCCGCATAACTCACCTTAACTGTAACTTCTAAGAAAACGTTTAATGGACAAATCGTATTTTTGTATTTGTGCAATTTTCTTCTTCTTCATACCCTGGGATTATTTTCCGCATCAGGTACCTACCACTCATGAACAATATTTTAAATAAGTACAGATCTGCACTTAACTTACGAAACTTTCGTATTTAGGTATAATATTAGTTTAGGTTACTTTAAATTATACTAGACTAGCGGACGCCCGCGACTTCGTCCGCGTGACATAAGTTTTTTAATTCCCACAGGCACTCCTTACTTTTCCGGTATAAAAAGAAGCCTATGTCACTCTCCAGGTACTCAACTATACCCAATACCCATGCAAATATCACGCCGATCCGTTGCTCTGTTGCGGTGTGATTGAAGGACAAACTCCCTATTTGACTTTCTTGGGGATAGAAATTTTATAAATTGTGAAATCCGTATTTCATCCTTTTTAACCGGAAGCCCAAATACCAAGTTTCATGGCTATAGCTTGAAAACGACGGAATTTCATAAAACTTTCAACCCCTATTTAATGTGGTGGAATATTTTAGTGGAATTTTTAAAATTTTACACATGTCCTTCTTATCTTTTTACCGAAAACCAAAATACCAAGTTTCGTAGATATAACTTGAAAAATAACTTGTAAAATAAAAGACTTTCACCCCCTATTTCAGCCCTTTGGGGGTACAATTTTCAAAAATGGCGAAACACGTATTTCTTCATTTTGAACCGGTAGCTCAAATACCAAATTTCATGGATATAACTTGAAAAATGACGTACTTTCATTCAAACTTTCAACCCCTATTTCACCCCTTTGGGGGTGGAATTTCGAAAAATCCTTTCTAAGTGGATACCTACTCTTCACCAAGAACACACCCTCCAAATTTCATGTCTCTAGGACCAGTATTAGGCTGTGCGTTGATATATAAGTCAGTCAGTCAGTCAGTCAGGACTTTGAATTTTATATACCTATATAGATTAGGTGAGCGCCATCGGACAAAAAACCGCGACGTACCGTAAACTGTACAATTCTGCGCTCGAAATTCAGATTTGTCCCTGGTCCTTATGATAATTAGTTGCCTCATGGTCGTCGTAAAGAGAGTGGGCGTGTATAAAAAGGTAATTCATTAGCATCAATGATGCGGCCGAGTTGAGTAGTGCCCTTGTTTTATCACCTCTGTGTACGTTTTACGTGAAATTTCCATTCTGGCCGCGTTTTACGGTGCGTGATAAAATCTGGGCGTTAGCAAAGCCCAAGCGTCAAGCGAAACCTATTAACATTAAAAATCTTTTTATTGATTAACTAGCCTATTTAAGCCCGCGACTTCGTCCGCGTGGATTGAGGTTTTTCGGTTCCCACAGGAACTCTTTAATTTTCCGGGATAAAAAATTATGTGTTATTACAGACTATAATCTATGTATGTGCTAAATTTCATCCAGATCCGTTCAGGCGTTGGGGCGTGATTGAGTAACAAACATCCATCCATCCAAACTTTCGCATTTATAATATTAAGTATATATTCGAATTTTGACAGGTAGGTATATATAGTTTATAACCTAGGTACATCCTTTATAATTAATATAGAGTCCTGCCAGAGTATGTGATACTAAATAAAAAACCGGCTATTGTGGGCTCTTCTCAGACCAGGGCGCGTTTGGAACCCTCGTAGCTTTAGTTTTAAGCTCCAAACATAAATCTTATTCAGTTCTCTCTCAACTTTCTTATTTAATCTTTTCACCGGATTTCATTTCTTACACGTCAGTACCTTCCTCACTTAGAATTCCACAACTCGGTTTGCCGACCCTTCGTCCGGCCGGGCATCTGATAACTTGACAAGGGGTCTTTGAGACTTGTATTGGCTATAGGCTTATAGCCACTTCATATCAACAAAAGTGATAACTTTCGTAAACTTCCTAGGGATAAGGCTAGGGTTTCACAAATAGTTCTCCAATAATAAAAGCCAGATGATGCCCGCGGCTTCGACCGCGTGGATTAAGATTTTCGGATTCCCACGGGAACCCTAATTTTCGGGGATAAAAAATAGCCTCTAACTATTAAAGGGATGCATTCGGGCTACTTTTTACGCCAGAGATCAAAGATTTCCCACTGGATTACCCAAACGAAGTCCCGAGCATTATTTAGTATTTATTATAATATACTAGACCGTCTATGCCCGCGACTTTGTCCGTGTGGATTAATGGTTTTTGAATCGGGAACTCTTCAATTTTCCGGAATAAAAAGTAGCGTAAGTAGTTAAGTCAGGTTATAAGGTATATCTCCATTCCAAAGGGAAACGCCCATTTTTGGCCAAGGAGCAGCCAGCAATATGATGAATATCATAAAAAGAAATATTTAATAACTAGTATATTCCAGTTATCTATTTGTGCGTAGCACTCGGAAATAATTAGTTAGTTTAAAAGAGATACTCAGTTGACATTCTTTATTTTGAAACCACTTCCGTGGGCCGTGGCTCGTTATGTCAATCTTGACAATGTAGGGACTGCAATCATGATTTCGTAAAGTCGATATACCAAAAATCGATAATTCGAGATCAATATATTAAGAAAAATAATTAAAGCAAAGCTTTATCGCTTCTGGTTATTTGATGGTTTTATCGCTATCTTATAATATAAATAAATATAAATCGATTTATAGACATGCTAGATCAATCAATTAAACTACATGTTTGTTTTATTGTAACTTGAATTTTTTTATACATGCTCTACAAAAGTTCGTCCGAGTTTAAGTTCAAAATAGTGTTTGTTTCTTAATCTATGATTTCAATCCTTATGCCTACAATTTGTTTCATTGATGGCTGCACCTTGGCCAAAACCCCTTAGTCAACTGGGCGTTTCCCTTTCAGACAAATCGGTTCAATCGTTGCGGCGAGAAGGAGTAACAAACATCCAAACTTACTCACATCCAAAATTTCACATATTTATTATATTAGCAAGCAAGGATATTTAAAACGCAAAAAAATAAATTTAATATTTCTTACCTACATAGTAGGAAAATTAAATACTTACTACGTAAAGCAGAGTTTATATCGGTTGAATAAACGACACAACATTTTGATTAGATTAAGTAACGTATAATCCGCATGAAGCGTTTTTACTAAACCGATTAGTTTAATTTGTTAATTTGTACATACTTATGTAAGCTCTCAAGGTTTTAGGTTTTGATAAAATCCTGCGTGCTTTTTATTTGAATGATAGATAGCAAAAATCATACTAAAATGACGTGTGTTTGTTTGTAATTAGAGTCGAAGTAAGCACAAATAAATTCCCAAATGGACCCTGCCGGGGATCGAACCTGGAACCTCCCGCTTAAATTCAAATTCAAAATGTTTTTTTATTCAAATAAACTTTTACAAGTGATTTTGAATCGTCGATTGAATCTACCACTGGTTCGAAATTTCTTACTTACAAGATATCTAACCACATACTGTGGTCACCACCGCACCATTTATAGGCAGCCAAAAAGAGGACGAAATTTGAAAATCAATGAAAGTGAAGCCAGAATGGGTGAGTTAGTCAACAAGAAAACCTTCAGAAGATTTTCACTTAAACCTTTCAGACCATTAGTAGTTTAAAACGCTCCATCCTAGATTTCATGAAAATTAAGGTGAATTTAGGTGTCTAGAGTCTAGACGTCTGCATTGTTATAATAGTTCTGAAAGCGGTAGCCTACAGTTTGGTAATTTGTCTAGTGCATTTACACTTTTTAAACATTACTTTGTAATTTATTTCACTAAATTTGGGTAAGACCATATTACAATAAAGATTTTTTGTTGAAGCCGTATAGAATAGTTCGTTAGAAGCTTTAGGAAAAGCATAAATTATATTGTTAGACTAGCCGATGCCCGCAACTTCATCGGCGTGTTTTAATTTTCAGTTTTTTGATTCCCGCGGGAAGTTCTTAATATAGCCTAGTACTAGTTATTATTCTGTGATATAGCCTATGTCACTCTCCAGATCCTGTTCTATACCCGTGCCAAAAATCACGTAATATAGATGTCACCGTAAGATTGTCGAAACCGTAAGATTGTAATCTAACGCTTTTTTTTTCGATAGATCGTAAACAGTCGAAAGATTGTCAACCGTTCAATGTTTTAAGTGTCAATTTTTGAAAAATTCATTGTACTTACGTTTTCTTGTCTCTTTCTTGTAGGTTAGGTTAGGGTTCGACATAAATAATCAAGTAGTTAGGATCTATCTTGGTTCTATAGGGTTAATAAACCTAACAGATTACAATCTACCGAAAAAGAATCCGTTACATTGTAATCATTCGACAGTTTACAATTTCACGAGTTAGATTATAATCTAACGGTTTTTAAAATCTTACGGTGACATAGATAAGCTGAAACTTGTTAACGTACCTAAATTAATTTCCTTTGAAAAGTGTTTTTTATAAATTTCCAAGCCTAGTATTTTATTTAAATCTTTTTTATTCTGTACGAATAGGTAGGTACCTACTTAGCTATATTTACATAATTAAAAAGATAGACCGGGGTTCTGAAACCAATACAGGTCCATGACCTGAGGGACGGAAGCCGCCTCTCCGGGGGGTGAAGGTCGCCGCTGTTCATGGCTTAGGCAATTCATTCTCCTGCATTATACATAGACAGCTTCGCCTCAATTTGCGCCTTGTAAGTGACTACCTAGAATAGAATAGAATAGAATATTTATTTATTTGCATAATTGTAAGTAGGTACCTACATAGTACGGCGTTATTATGTAATAAGGTGAGCATGTTACAATCAGCCATGCAATGGCGTGCAAAATACTTAAAACTTTCATAAAACGGACTAAACAAGTTGCAAGCTTCAAAATTTGTGTAAAATTAAATATGGTAAACATAAAATAGGTAAATAGACAAATGAGAGTTTAGATCGGGTGACTAGTTTTAAAATTCAAGAGTACTTAGTACTTATACCCAGTTATAGTCCCAAAAACTTATCTGACCTGGTGGCCAAAATTGGAACTAATTTTTAATTCTGTTTAGTTTTTGTTTTTATTTTATTTTTCATATAATATATACTAGTGACGCCGTCACCTGCAGGGCGACCGCGTATCTTTTGCATCAATCATTGATATATCGCAATCACCTCTGATTGGCTGAATTTATGGTATTCTTGCTGCGTCAATGGATTTCGTCCAATAGTGGAAGAGTTTTAACCAATCAGAGGTGATTGCGATGTATCAATGATTAATGCAAAAGATACTCATTCGAACTGCGGGTCAGATAAGTTTGACGGACTATACAAGGCTACAGATTTACGCGTAGACAGTTCATACAAAATTTGTTTGGAATATCAACTTCTTCACTTCAAGTTGTTTAAAAAAATACTGTATCATAGGTACGATACAAATATAGGTTAACGTAGTACCTATAATTAATATCAAAGTAAGCTCGTTAAGTTTTTATTAGTAGCCCGTTTATTTACGAGTTTACTTTGTACCTACTGCCCTTGCCCGCAATAAATTTGTAATTCCTGCCTACCAAATAATCAGAGGTGCGATTGTGTAAGAATTGCCGATCAATAGGGTATCGTACATACCTAAACGTATGAAAAATGGATATACGAAATCGAGCTCTAATTGAATGCTTTTATGGTTTATTTTACTTTGACGCCGAACTTTGACGATTTGATCGGCAACTTTTAGACAATCGGGGGGCAGATACGCAAAGTAAACCTAGTAGGTACCTAAACCTCTAAGTAGTGTGTATGTGTGCAGCTTTATGATATAAAACTGAGTTACGCAGAATTTTAGCCATCATCATTCATCATCATCACTTCAATCCGTTGGCTTCAAACTTGATCTAGACCGTAAAGTCTCATCTGAATGATTGCTTAAGCGGTGCGAAGCGGTGATAGCCTAGTGGTTAAGAGTTAAGGCACCCGACCTCCTGTATGGGGTCGCGGGTTTGATCACCGGGCACGCATCTCCAACTTTTCGAAATTATGTGATATCGCTTGCTTCGGACGGTGAAGGAAAACATCATGAGTAAGCCTTTATAACCCACAGTTCTTCATAATGTTCTCGAAAGTTTGTGAAGTCCAGTCCGCACTTGCCCAGCGTGGTGGACTATGGCCAAACTCTTCTCATTCCGAGAGGAGACTCGTGCTCAGTAGAGAGCCGGCAACGGGTTGATAAGATGATGATGATGATGTCACATAAAAATGATTTTACATCACAGTTACAATACTACATTCCTACTTATAATACCTACTACCTATTCAGTTAGGGTTCCATTATTAGCTATATAAAAGATAGATACATAAAGCTTTATGTAGGTTTTGGGGTGGTGTATCTAATAGCTAAGTAGGCAGATTAAACCAAACCACCGATCCGATTTCCCCGCTGAGCCGCTTCAAAGGAGCGCAAATCCTGATCAGTAATTAAGCGATTTAATACCTACCCCCCCTCATACCACTACAAGAATCCATACTATTATTTACTTACTTATTTACTTAATACTTACTTGTCTGTCCGTTACTTTTTTACGGACCGTATAACTGGTGCCTAACACACCATGTGCTCACTTCAACTTTGGGTTGCGTTTATAATTGTTTAATGTTTATAATAAACATAATTTATTAAACTGCTATTGTGTAACCTAATCTTACTGTAGGTACCTACTATCTACACATAATGGCTTTGATATTAATATTGTGCCTAATTCGATAACGCCTCTAAGGCTATTAATTAACGCGTTGGATGTTTGTTCAATAATGCTTAATCGGAGTAGGTAGGTTAACCTTATAATATTATAGTCGATATGGTAACTAATGAGGAAGGTACGAAGTTACGAAAAGCACAATTATTTTAAGCTATGGATTTTCACCGTTCGATCGAGACAAATTCAAATCTTTTTTATTCAAGTTGACTTTGACAATTGCTTTTGAACAGTCGAGTGAATCTACCACTGGTTCCACTGGTGGCTGCAGCCTGATGAATCCAACGCTTCGGTCCTTCCTACTTCCTCCTCCAGTCCAGACATCCTTCGACACTCTTTTAAATACATCGTTGTGTTGATGGGCGCGCCACCTGTTAGGCGGAGTTTGCTAAGCGGACTCAGTGTAGACAAAATAAGTTTACACTTTCACCAGCTTTTTTGACTCTTTATGCTGGCTCTTCTTTCTGCTAGCACTTTGTTGATGAAAATGTATGTTCGTAAGAACTCCGTCCGGAGTCCTCCGGTCGCGGTGGAAACCCTTTTGGACTTTCTGAACTCCAAAGTCCAAACTGACTTTAACTATGGTAGAGTCTCACTCAGATCTTTAATTAATCTTTAAAAATATTTTTCTCTCCATTATTAGTTATTTTTATCTCTATTCTTTTTAGCATTGTGGTTTATAAAATATGTAAAATATATTATTTCCTAATCAGGGTACCTACTTAAAATAAAGTTAGTAGTCAGCTATGCGCGTTTCATTACACGGTGACAGCGATTTTTAGAGATTTTGTTAAAAAGTCCATGAATTAGGTCAATTAATGTATAAATTGTTGTCACAACTGTGAAATTCATGAAACGCGGAATGGAACACGCACGTCCTCCACTGGAATTAGCTATGGAAGGCGACCCGGCCTCGCGTGCTGACTGCTGACGCGTGGCGTAAGTACATGGTGCAAGCAGTTTTACGTATACCTAAAGGCATCCGGAGCGGCGAAGGAGCCTGCTGACGTACCTACAGGCTAGCTTGCTGATCAATCCATTATGATACATATGTAATATGTGATTTATATGTAATCTGTAAATATATATATAATACGTCTATTATGTTTCATATTATGTGCGTACCTATTTAACGTGTATTCTATTGTGCCACGCACTACCCTACACATCTCGTTCGATCCTCTCACCAAAGGTTGCCTGGTAGAGATTGCTCAGTAAGCAATAAGGCCGCCTTTGCTTAGCTAGTTTTTAGTTATAACTTTATTTTGTATTCTTTCTTGTGTGCAATAAAGTATTCATCTATCTATCTATCTATCTCATTGGCCCTGCTGACTACGACGTTTCTACTACGTTCACTTACGGCAAAGGTGAAAGTGAAGATGACATTGAGTATTTGCTGAAGAAGTTCATGATCAAATTGGTACCTACCGAACGGTGTTCGGTGGATAAGTTTGCTTAATTTTAGGACGATGTCGCGTGATGGGATAGCAAACACCGCTTAAAGCTTTCCTTAGACCCTGCTCACTGCATCATCATATTTTTAGCGCCGTACCGTACCGTTAAATAAGTACAATGCATTGATTATATAGACCATCCTAATTCTATCAAGTTTTAAGTCTTACTTAGATAAGAACCACTAACCAAACTCAAATATCTAGTACAAGAAAACAGAATAATTTTCGATTGTGTATTTACCGGCCCTAAATTACAATCAGACAGATTGTTAAAGTTTTAAGGGTTCCGAGAGCAAATGCAAATTTTACGTCAAATTGAAACATGTTTCACAATCAAGACTTCATAGACGTGCAAATACTTAGTACTTACCTACTTACCTTAAAATTCCTTTTAACCTTTTGCCGACCTCCCTGGCGCAGTATTGAGCGTTGTTGTCTTAACGTGGGATGTCCCGGATTCGATCCCCGGCAGGGTCAATTTGGCAATTTATAATTTCTGCATTATCTATGCCTCTGCCTCCCGTCAGACCAGACTATACCACCCTACCGGCAAAGACGTACCGATTAGGGGTATGGGCTTAATATAACTGCCATACCCCTAACAGGTTAACCCGCTACCATCTCAGACTGCATCATCCCTTACCATCAGGTGAGATCGCAGTCAAGGGCTAACTTGTAGTGGAATTAAAAAAAACCCAAGGGTAGATATTTGTCTGATGACTAAATATTTTTACATGCCTTTGCAAACATAATGATTGACATTGCCAATAAATCGATAAGAGGAGACGCAAATATTTGCCTATTTGATCGAGCCGCCCCTACAGTGTTTGGATTAGATAGACGACTACCTAGTGACAAAACTTTTTCGGTGTTCTTAACTAGAGATATTGGATTTTTGTCCCATAAACTTAACATAAAAGAAATTTTTCAACGGAGATTTTTCTATTAACCAAGTTACAAGTTAAAATACTTAAGCGTTTTTTAATATCCGTAAGCATTCCGTAAGAAAATAGATACACAAATTTTTATTTGCACAAAAGAACAGCCCAAAAGTTTTTAAAAGTTACAACAAGTATAAATTACAAATTTAAAACAACCCCCGACATAATATTGAAGTAACAGATTAAGAAAAAAGCTGATGACCTTCAGACGGATGAACAGATTTTCATGAAACATGGCTAAGCACACTCGGGATAAAATAAAAATATTTGAACTTACATAATATATGTGACGATAACAATTATAATAGGTTTAAAATATTATTTGTTCGTTTTTAGGGTTTATTTTTTGAGTCGGGGGGTTTTTTAAATTTTTAACTTTACTTTTATTGTCTTTTTTAAAGTACTCGTAGATATAATTGGAGTAATACGGTACCAAATTTGGAATCGAAAGGACATATGGAAGGTAGTCAGATCCAATCATCAACTAATAAAGAGAAGATCTTCAAACGGCTGAACAGATTTTCATGAAACATGGCTAAGAGCACTCAGGATAAAATTAAGTATGACACAAAAAAAAACCGGGCAAATGCGAGTCGGACTCGTGCACGAAGGGTTCCGTACCATTATTAATAAATAATTACCTTTGTTAATGAACCGCAAGACTAACTTTGTTGTAGAGGTTTATTGTTAATATCAAAAAAACTATGCTAGTTAGAGCATTGGCTATAGTTTTCCTGTAAAATATACGTAAATTCCTATTGACCATAATTATTTCAAATTTTTCGATTGGTAAACTCCGGAGATAAGGGGGGGGGGGGAACGGTATTTTTTTAGACATTTTCCCCGATAAATCAAAAACTATCATAACTAAAAATAATTAAAAATCTGTTTTAGAATGTACAAAGTAAACCCTTTCATATGATACTCCACACAGTACAGTTATCTCACTTTTAAATTTCAACCCTCAGATTTTCCCCCCTTTTTAAATAAGAACAAAAATAATTTCCAATTTTTTTTAATTCCAGTGTCTTTGGGCCACTAGAATATACACAACTATTCCAAATTTCATGTCGATAGCTTCGGTAGTTACTGAAATAATCGAGTGTGACGGACGGACAGACAGACGGAGAAAGTCGCACCATAAGGGTTCCATTTTACCATTTTGGTACGGAACCCTAAAAAGACGTGTGGCACTCGGAGACTGCCGCGGTAAAGCTATTGCATAGCATTTTTATCAACTTACCTAACACTTTGGTTGCTATGACTACCCGCGTTGCTGACTTCAAATTATTGAAAATAAAAAGACTATTTTTATGAAAAGATGATTTGGAATATAAAGGCGAAATAATTTTAAAGAATTATGTTTGAAAACAACAACACAAGTAGTCATAGCAACCAAAGTGTTAGGTTTTTTTGTAACGGAATTTCTGGATTCGGTCTCCACGCTCAAAGCCCGCGATAGAAGCTATGCAATAGCTTAAAAACTAAACTAAAATCGGTCCATCCGTTTGGGCTCTACGATACCACAGACAGGTACACAAACAGACACGTTAAACTTATAACACCCCTCTCTTTTTGCGTCAGGGGTTAAAAACGCAGTGTTTCCCAGTTGTCAGATTGGCGGTTAGTGCAGTCATAGTGATAATATTTTATGGTTAGTGTGATGTCCACATATTATGTTTGGCTTTAGGTTTGAAATCAAAATACTTTTTTATCAGTAAATATATTGTCGGTAGCGTCTACTCGGCTCGCCACGGATGAGAGATAAAGAGTGGAAGTGAGGCGTCACGGACCATTTGCGTGGTAATTACATTTAATTAAATACCGCAGTTAGAATAATCCAACGGGAAGTTTTTTCCCATTGGTCAGATTGATTGGACATTTGGCAATATTCATCAGGATTTCATAGAAAAAAAGTACAGTAAAGTAAGTAAAGTAGTTATTCTCACAGTAGCCTCGCAATATATTTACAGTAATCTAATCTTCGTAAAACAGCACATTCAGAATTACTAAAGAATATGCAATCTGCACGATAGGCCAACTAGAAACCACCATAGGCTCCTGACTCCACAGAAAGTCTGAAGGTCGTTCGTGGGAATGAGCATTCTATTCTTTAACAAAACTCCACTACATATTATAAACTTGCTTTTACACAAGTTTAAGAAAACCATTAAAAAATGCTCCTGAAATAAGCTTATTATACCTACTGTCGAAGATTATATCAAATACTTAAATATTATAAATGCGAAAGTTTGGATGGATGGATGTATGGGTGTTTGCTACTCAATCACGCCCCAGCAGCTGGACGGATCTGGATGAAATTTGGCACAGAGATAAATTATAGTCTGGAATACCTAACACTGTTTATCCCGGAAAATTAAAGAGTTCCACAAAAAAAGAAACCACAAAACCTCGATCCACGTGTACGAAGTCGTGGGCATCAGCTAGTTGTAAATATATTTAATTTTTTCCAAAAGAGCAACCACCGAGATTCTTACTGGTTCTTCTCGGTAGGAACGGCATTCCGAACCAGTGGTAGACTCATTCAACTATTCATAAGTACTTGTAAAAAGTCTACATGAATAAAAAACATTTGTATTTGTACAATCACAAATCAAAATGGTTTTGACCGTATGCGTTTGAAGTTTACTTACTCACTCTACTACTTTGTTGCAGGCAGTGGAGGATGGACGGAAGAGCTGACGATGACGAGGCCCCGACGGATCCAGCGGCGAGGAAACATACGCATCACGATTACACGGAGCAGGATTTCGAAGGTAGGTCATTCAGACCAATGACCCGTGCCCTTAGTGTCAAGCAAATTATCGTTAAAGTAAATTGAACCTCTACTGCAGTGATATAGAGCTTAATTTCGTGTATCCATTATAGCCAGCGCTCCAAACGGAAACGTTTCGAAATTAAAATCGGTTGAACTGAATCTGTGACTAATCAAGAACTTTTGGGTCCATTTAACTTTGACGCCAATATGATCGAATGCTCAATTACGATTTACGATCAATCGAGTTTGCAATGTTAAAACTGAGACTAGGCATACCTACTGAATACTGATAGAAAGATGCTGGACTTGCTTGGACATAATTTCACTCATTACGAAAAAGAAGCAGCTGATTATCTTATCTTACGTAGATATGTTTGGAATTTCTTTTATTTCACTTTAGGTAAGCCCTTGATTGCGATCTCACCTGGTATAAGTGATTAGAGTTGTTCAAAACTGCTATAAATCCAAAGCATGCTGCATGCTATAAACTATAAATTTAAAGCATGCTTTTAAATATGCTATGCTATAGCACGCATGAATTGACAGCATGAAAGAATTTTTTAAGGGTCCTACCCTTGGCCGATATCTAGGCGTAGCTGTCAGCCGCTGTCAATTGTTTCTATACACATACAACCACAGTCTACGCAGGCACACATAGAAGGATTCAGCCCCTACCACGGGAGCACACAATATGCGATCAACTATCTCACTATGGCACAAATAATATTATTTATTGATTGATAGCTAGATGATACTTACGGCTTCGTCTGCGTTCGTTAATTTTTTTTTATTTCTGCGGGAATTTCTCAATTTTTCGGGATAAAGGTAACTTATGTCCTTCCTCGGGATGTAACCTTACTCTATACCAACTTGGTTGAAATAATGGGCCGTTCAATTACACGTCTTTGGCATTTTTAATATCATAGTATGGATTGTAGAGGTGCTTCTTGATAATATACCAACCGGCTGATTCCTGCTAACTGATTTATAACTATGAGTAGGTATAGGTAAAGATAGGTGTTTATTTGATAAAGGTTGTATGCTTAGGTAGAAAAATAAATTAAATTAATAATGGCGCTTAGTATTAGTAGTAGTTCTGCATGAATAGTATAAAAACGGTGTAAGACAGCACTAGGAGATTCCATTTCCATCTGAGATGTGCGATGTAGATGAAGTGGTTTGAGAAGTAACTAGTCAGCTTCTGTGTTCCATACTTCAACTAGTATAATGTGTAATGTAGGGAACATTATGGACGTAAGTAAGCTGCGTGACTGTCATGCTGTCATTCCCTCTCTCGTAATAAATACTTAGAAGGACGTGTTTCCTTTCCTCATTATGTGAAAAACTTCGTTGCTTAGTTGAACCCCTTTCCCCTAGAGCTAAGCTATGAAAATCAATTGATGCTGGTGGTTTGAGACATATCCGTAACAACTATGTATGTACATATATTTATGTAGCTCCCTATATATTGTGTATTATTTTCTAGATACATTATTGCAATTTTTTTTCTTTTTAAAAACTGCTGAGTTATTGTCATCTCTCCTCAGTAGAATCTCCTTTTCAAGCTGGGTAGTCCCGTTGATTCATCATAAATGACACAACTCATCCTAAAAACCTATTTCCATTATTTATTTAGTTTTTGATGTGAAACTTTTATAGCACTTTAAAATGGAAAATAAAACCGCAATTTATTACTACAATATAAAGTTTATTAGTATAAAGTACCTAATATAATTGATATAAATAAAAATTATCCTTGTCACATTTTGACAAACCGAAGTTTTATGACAGCAAAAAAACGTTTATAATATCATGTAGGTACTGACTATGAGATAGCTGCACTTTTGGTAACTATCGCCAGGAAGGCTGATTCAGTATTAGGTGGGTGTAGGGCTCTCCACTGATGACGATAGTGAAGGTCTGCCTGCATGCAGATCAGCCTTTCACTAGATATGGCCGCTCAAACACGTACTATGGTTACCAAAAATGAACCATAACTAGGAAGGCTGATTCTTGTACAGTATTAAAGTGCGCATACTTTAAGTACCTATGTAAACAGTATAAAAACTGACGCTATTCATCGGGCAATTAGCGCTATAGTCTTCTAGTGGGAGGACAAAGGTTAGTTTCCTAGCAGGGTCAATTTAGGAATTAATCATATCTGAATTCACCCTGGCCTGGTCTAGTGGGAGGCTTCGGCCGTCGTTAGTTGCCACCCTACCGGGAAAGATGTACCGCCAAATGATTTAGCATTCAGGTAACATGCCGTGTAGTAACCCGCTACAATCTAAGACTGCATCATCACTTACCATCAGATGAGATCGGAAACTAGGGCTAACTTTGTAGCAGTACCTAAGTATATAAAAATATCCATATCCATACTAATATTATAAATACGAAAGTGTGTCTGTCTGTCTGTCTGCTACGCTTTCACGGCCCAACTACTCAACCGATTGTGATGAAATTTGGTACAGAGATAGGTTACATCCCAGGGAAGGACATAGGCTACTTTTCATCCCGGAAAATTGAAGAGTTCCCGCGGGAATCAAAAAAATGTATCTGTTCAACCGATTTTGATGTAATTTGGTACAGGGATAGGTTATAGTCTGGAATAACACATAGAGTACCCGGGGAAGGATAAAGGGTACTTTTTATCCTGGAAAATTAAAGAGTTCCCGCGGGAATCAAAAATCCACGCGGACGAAGTCGCGGGCATCATCCAGTTTTCAATTATGTATTGGTCGTGGACCGTCATAATTTCAACTTCTTTGAATTTAGTTTTGTATATGGCACGAACAGCCCTTTTCTGCGAGACCAAAACAGAATGAACATCAGCATTAGGTACCCCATAGACCCGAAATTGATATTTCGCCAGTTTCCCCCTTCGGACGACTGTTATAAAAGAAAAAAATCTACTTAGACTGAGCTATAAGAACCAAAATACCCATTCAAAGTTAGTTTTAGTGGAGTTCGTGCACAAAACAGGCAAAATAAGACAGAGAATAAAATACCGTTTTGGGCTCAGTGAATAATAAAATAACCACCAATTAAATTTTCAAAATAAATATTTTATATACAGAAATCGTCCAGTTACATTTTTTTTATACGTATAAGTATCGATGATCTTAGTTTTGTTCAATGGTAGTGGATGCATTGACGTTTGTGTACGGATACTAACAGTGACAAACGTCAGTTCAGGAGCAACGGGACGCAACCTCACGCCTTGAGAGCCCGCAGGCGTATGGGAAAGGACTGCCGTATTTCATGAATACCTATATAACGAAATTTTATGATGCGCGCGCCCGTACTAAATTTGTATGAAAAATTCGTGCTGTAAAAATGAGGGATGTTTGGAACCAGATTGTAAAAAAACTATAAGTTTTATTGAAAATATTATTTATTTAAAGTGTTTTTTGATCTTTTACGATCAATTTAAAATAACTTTGGTCTAAATAATGTCTCAAATTAAATCACAATTGTCGGAACGCGATAAGACCTTTTTTGAGATTTCCATGAATTTCCCAATAATTTTCTGCCGTTACTATACGATTTTTTGACCACTTTTTTTAATTACATCATACTATATCTCAATGAGTAGCGAATGGTATTTATTCGATAATGAAATTTTAATTTTTGCTATACTAAAATGTCGGAACAGAAAAGGATGTTTCCCCCTATTACAGTACATCCGTCCTTAAGAAAGCACGTGAGGTGCGCCGTGCGATAAATCTTGCAGCACGCTTAATCTCATAGCACATTGTATTACATGGCGTTCGTTGGACAGATCGCGTGCTAAACAAGAATATTATTTATTAATACGTCGCATTTCAGTCTAAAATAATATAAAGCTGTAAATAAAAAGCAACGAACTCTCCTTCATATACGTTTCAGGCTTAGGACTGTCTATATTTGATGTAAAAAAATGCGAAAGTGTGTTTGTTTGTTGGTTTGTCTTACGCTTGGTATTCATTAGATCGTGCGTGATTAAAAGCGTGCTGCTAAATACGGATAAATGAGTGACGACGTACGCTCACACTGTGAACGTCACTCATTTATAACTCTGAAATCTAGCAGGTGGTAGAATTCTCCTGAAAATACCGTAGATTTCCCGAAATTACGTTGTTGACAAGTGGTTTTTTACATTTGAAATACGGTAGGATTACCTTGTACAATTAGTAGTAAGTTAGGTGTCAGAGTTGAAAAAAAAAACTCATATTTTTAATCAGAATCAGACAATATAATTGTTTCGATATTTTTATACATATCGATATTATGTTTTTGTATCATAGCGCAAGTGGGATTAAAATCAATACAATTTTTTCCGTTCCGCTGTATGGCCTGCTGCGTTAGTATATTTCCCTTGATGGATTTCGTTAGGAGTTTATTCCGTTTTTTGTTTTGATGTCGTTAACTCTGCTGAAGACTCTTCTGCACTCAGCATTCGAGTTCAGTAGAGACAAAATGGCCAACATAAACTTTGGCAAATGTTTGAAAAAGGCATTCCTTTCTCCATGCTGGTCACGCAGTTGTGCTACCTGAAAAAAATAATATTATTAGACTGCTATAACAATAGAAACCAATATAAAATTAAGCTTGCTTTGAGCTTACTTGGAAACTTACCTGGTGCCAAAACGCGTCAGGATGTTGACTTAAATCCAAATCTTTGTGGTAAAGGGGCAACTTCCGCCACTCATCATCTAGTTCTTGTTGATGTTGGATTGAAGTTGGGGAAATTCTGGGTAGTAATGGAAATAACGACGAAACTGACTCTTCCCTGTCATTGGAAATCACTCTCTCTAGATCAAATTTTGCTATTTCTGCCATAATTTTGTCGTTAACAGAGTATCGTTTACAAATGCCAACACGAGCTCTAACAATAAAATTTTTACACATCTTTCTCAGAGTTAACTTTCTCTCTTCGTTTTCAATACAATCTAATTCTTTCTGGACACCTTAACCTAGATATATGTCTTTCAGGTATTTGTGGTTTATTTCTGCCATTGGATCTAGAGTTTCAATAGGAGCAGAATTGACATACATAATTTCTGTGAAAATCCAATAGTAACAGTTCTTTAAAAAAAGCTGTCATTTTCTCATCTAGTTTTGTAATTAAAAGAGATTCGCTTTGGAAATAGGTGTTTTATGTTGTAAATTTTGGCAACATCCGAGCCAAAAAATAATAATAAGCCTTGATTATGGGATCATTCAGACATGAATGAATACCGTGGCACTCCGAATCTTCCAGCCATTTGCTATCGAAATACAGACGTAATACATCCCATTGCACAAGAATTCTTTGTACCACTGCATTTAAAGATAACCATCTAGTCTGAGCTGGTCTTAGAATCTTGTGCACATCCACCTCAGCAAAATATTGTATAATAATAAAATAAAATAAATAAATAAATAATAAAATAAACAAAAACAAAACTCCTTTAACTCACTCTGCCTTTTACTACTGGATTTGAAATAGTTATAAATATTTCGCACAATTTTTTCACTATTAAGAGGCAGTTCTTTACATGCGTCACTAGCGCAAAGATGCAGTAAATGGCAAATACATTTAAACACAGTTATGCCTGGACAACGTTGACGAAATCGACTTGAAACTGAGTTGTTACATCCCATCATTGTATTGCACCCATCAGAGGCGAAACCTATGATGTTATCCGTAGGAATCTCATACTTTTGAAATGAATCAATAACAGTATTAAAACGTTTTTCAGCATTGGCAACATGATCAGTTGTTTTTTCATCGAATAATCAAATCCCAAAACCGAGTGATCAGTTTACCAAATGGATCAAAATACCTGACCACTACAGCTACTGTCTTTACTACAGCAATATCTGTGCTTTCGTCTATTTACATATTTGTGACTTCAAGTGACTGATTAAGTTTTCTTTTTCAGTTTGGCCAATACAGTTATTTAATACAGCTTGAACTTTAGTTCTTTTCAATCTAATATCTTTAGCTATCTGAGAACCTGGGAATAACTTTGGTAACAAATCCGCTAAGTGATTCATGACATTCTGAGATATTTTATATTATGCAACAAAAGAAGCTAATTTTATTTCTGAAGTCTTTACCAATTGCTTTTCAGTAGTTGGCATGGATTTAAAAATACAATAGACTGTTGTTTTTTGGACGTCAAAGAACTACATCTTTTTAAATTATTTAAGTGTTTATTTCCTTCTTTGTGGCGTTTTATTACACTTATTTCAACAAAAAAGGATGTATTGCAAACATTGCAGGCCGCCTTCGATAGATCCATTTTATCTTTTCTTAGCCAGTCACTATATTCTTTATTCAACAACCATTCTTCCTGAAACTTCTGCTCATAACGCTTTCTCTTAGCCGGTACTCGTGTTAGGCTGTCTTCCCGTTCAGAAACACTGTCGCTGTCGCTATCACTCTCCATCTTTTAAAAAATTCAGATCAAATAGAACACAACACGAGAAACTCTTGCCTAATGTTAAGTGGTTTGAATGAATGTGAGACAGTTAAGATACAAATAAACTAGGTAAATTAAAACATACATACAGCAATCGAACTACACCTACCGAATTCGTTCGCGTAATATCTCCGAGCTGATTCCTACCGCGCTATTTGGGAGACTTCCCGAAAATAAACAGTGTTGTCGTTAGAATAAAACGAAAACACACTAACGTAAAAAAATATTGTAATTAATTTCATATATTATTTAACATAGTTATGACGTCTTTATGTTAAAATCTAAATTACGGTGTTTTTTGCTACCGTAATTATAAACCTACCGTAGCTTAGGTGGTAAATCTATGCTGGTTACGGTGTTTTTACCGTTATTATGGTGCAATTGGCAACACTGGCTCACAGCAACGCGTTACGCGAGACTAAATGGTCGCGGGTCGACCAGCGTGCTACGACTGCTACCGGTAGGCGGGGCCGCTACGGGCTCACTAGTGCTACGAAACGAACTATGAAGCACCGCGCACTCGCGCGTCATAGCACCGTAGCAACATAGAGGCTCCCCGGAAAGCATGCTGTCCGTGCTGTGGAAAAAAGCATGCTTTGCTTTTGTGCTACGTGCTTTATTAACCACCTCTTTATGTGATGATGCAGTCTAAGATGGTAGCGTCATATAACCTATTAGAGGTAGGTCGGTATATTAAACTGAAACTCATACCCCTAACTAACTCGTACAGGAACGCAAAATCACTTGGCGACACGTCGTTGCCAGTAGGGTGGTAACAAGCCACGACCGAAGCCTCCCATAATTTCATGAAAGTCTACAGTTTTTTATCCCTTGTGTATTCGATATTTTTCGTTTAGCACCCTAACAATAATTTTCGACCTCACATGCCCGCTTTCCCATTCAGCATTCACAGAGCCTAATTCCTGAAGACAGGACCTTACGCGATGAGATGAGACAACTTACAAGATCCCTTTCAGAAATGTAGTTTCAATAGAGCTTACATAGAAATGTTTATTTATTTACGTCGGAAAATAAGTCTTGGTGACAACCTAATTTTGGGTCAAACTCACTTTGGTAATAGGTACACATATAAAAATTATCTGACCCGGTGACCAAAATTGGAACTAATGTTTATATGTCTACAGGTTTAGTTTTTGTTTTTTTATTTTTTTTTATTTTTCATAGAATAGCGACTCTGTCACCGAGTTAGATAAGTTTGTCTGTTATAAATAAGAATAGGACTTGTAAGACCCTATTTCACTGTGTGAGCTAAATACTAAGTAAAGACAAAAAAATAATATTAAGTAAGTACCTACTAGATGATAGACAACAAAAAAAAAGTACTAGATGATGCTAGCGAGTAGCGACTTCGTCCGCGTGGATTAATGTTTTTGATTCCCGCGGGAACTCTTCAATTTTCCGGGATAAAAAGCCTATGTCCTTCCCCGGGATTCAAACTATCCCTATACCAAATTTCACCAAAATCGGTTGAACAGATGGGCCGTGAAAGTGTAGCAGACAGACAGACACACTTTCGCATCCATACTTATATTATTATAAATCCGAAAGTGTCCGTCTGTCCATCTGTCCGACTGTCTTTATTTCATTTATTCAGTTCTCATTATCTTTCTCATTCTTAGTCTATCTACTTAAATATTAATATCGGTTTCTCATTTACTTTTAGGTATAATGAAGTCTTCTTAATCGTATGAAGATCAAACGAAATTTGAAATTGAGTAGACTCAGCTCTACTCAAGCATTTTATCATTTTTGTTGAAATTTCATTAAGTAGGTACATAATTTAGTTGGTAGGTATCATACTAATATTATAAATGCGAAAGTGTGTTTGTTTGTTGGTTTGTTGGTTTGTCCTTCTATCACGCCGCAACAGAGCAACGGATCGACGTGATTTTTGGCATGGGTATAGTTGAGGACCTGAAGAGCGACATAGGCTACTTTTTATCCCGGAAAATTAAGGAGTTCCCGCGGGAATGAAAAAAACTTAAACCACGCGGACGAAGTCGCGGGCATCAGCTAGTATTTAATAAATGATATTGACTTGACTTGACTTGTTGACTTATACTTTACTGGTTTACGCCCGCGACTGCGTATACCTACGCGTGGATTGACGTTTTTTGGTCTTTAATTTTTCGGGATAAAAGTAGCCTATGAACAAAACAAATTAGTAAGTATTTAGTTTAAGCACAGGTAAGTACCTACCTAGGTATTATGACATAAAATATTTTTTAAAAAAGGGAGTGAATATTATGTTCCACGTTGAGAATGACAGAAGACATGTTGAAAATGTCTCTGAATAAGTTCAAAGTTAATGTAAAAGGTAAACTCATTAAAAAATCTTATTACCTACCATGTAAAGGATTACTTAAATGACAAGGAAGCTTGGCAATGATTTGATCTATTGGCTCTGATAGTTCCTTAGTTAAGATGATTTGTGAAATGGTGATAATGAAAAAAAAACCCCGGCTGAGTTTGTTGTGGGCTCTTCTCAGACCAGGGCGCGTTTGGAACCCTCGTAGCTTTAGTTTTAAGATACCGTTACTGATTATCACCATTATATATTATAAAAAACTCGACGTCAATAAGTGTAGTATACCTGCCTAAATTGAATAAACGTTATTTGACTTTGACTTTGACTTTGAATGATATTTTACGACGAATACGACCATGCTTTTAAGTAATTAGAATCTAAGAGTTTCTCTATGGTCATACCTACCTACTTGCCAGATGCTCGCGTGTTCTTGTTCATGTACCTACTTAGCTCATAAAACGCACAGGTGGAAAAGCTCTTAGTTTTATTATTTAAAGAATAAACAATACTTTTTAAAACAACAGTATAAAAAACACGCAACCGACAAAAGAAATGGCCCTAATAGGACAGTGGGCATAAATCCGTTTAATATTTTTGACGTTCGTGCCTTAGAATTATAATCCTTATTTTAACGACGTCAAGGTAGGTACGTCACGTAAATGTATTATTTTGAAATAATATTGTTTTAAGCAATGATAGTAACCCCCTGATCATGGACTCGAAAATTGGTCAAGTCAACCTACCAATATTTCTCCCTTTGTCGTAGGAAAGATTTCCAGTCTGAACAAGAATATAAAGTAGGTAAGTAGGTACTTACTTAAATATTTGCTTAAAATATTATCCATATCCATATCCATACTAATATTATAAATGCGAATGTGTGTCTGTCTGTCTGTCTGTCTGTCTGTCTGCTACGCTTTCACGGCCCATCTGTTCAACCGATTTTGATGAAATTTGGTACAGGGATAGGTTATATCCCGGGGAAGGACATAGGCTACTTTTTATCCCGGAAAATTCAAGAGTTCCCGCGGGAATCGAAAAAACTTGGTCCACGCGGACGAAGTCGCGGGTATCATCTAGTGCATAATAAAAAAACTTTATGTTAAAAATACAAGTTATCATAATGTACTTACCTACCTACTTACAATAGGTAGACTACAACCAATATAGGTACAGAGAAAAGAGAAATCCCATGAAATAAATACTAAGGTTCATGCTTAATCACGTTCGCAATATAAGAACATAGTTTTACACACGAGCACCGAAGTTATTACACAAATTATACAAATTATGAACCGTTCAATGTTCTGAGTGTCAATTTTTGAAATATTCATTGTATTTACGTCTCTTTCTTGTAGGTTTATTGTAGGTTAGGTTGCGGCCGGGCACTTAAGTTTTATCGGGTTAATATACCTAACAGATTACAATCTACCGAAAAACAATGCGTTAAATTGTAATCTGGCGACAGTTTACAATTTCGCTCGTTAGATTACAATTTAATGGTTTTTGCAATCTTACGGTGACATCATACTTCATACTTCATACTTATATAATATTATAAATGCGAAAGTCACTTTGTTTGTTGGTTTGTTGGTTTGTTGGTTTGTTGATTTGTTGGTTTGTCCTTCAATCACGCCGCAACGGAGCAACGGATTGACGTAATTTTTGGCATGGGTATAGTTGAGGACCTGGAGAGTGACATAGGCTACTTTTTATCCCGGAAAATTAAGGAGTTCCCGCGGGAATAACAAAAAACTTAAACCACGCGGACGAAGTCGCGGGCATCAGCTAGTATATACTTAGAAGAGAACGAAATTATTGTAGCGACCTATTTTCGTTCGACTAACGTTTTCGTTCGTTCTTTTCGTTCGAAACTAATAATTAGTTAGCCAAGAAGTTTTTAATCCATTGCGAGTTATCTCACGATTTTTCTTTTACGCAGCAGTTCGTTTCAGACAGTCTAACTAGGGCTTCCAATACCGGCATCCCGGAATTGGCTAATACCGGGATCCCGGACTTTTTTCGTCCGTTTTCAATACCGGTATTGAAATGTCTAATACCGGGATACCGGTATTGGTGACACTATAAACGAAACAGTGACTATTGCATATATTTCTTAGTACATGCCACTGTTTTTATTCGGCTAAGTTTAAATCTTGTATCGTAAGCACATTAGCTCAATAAGAACATCTTTATTGCTTAAAACCAGTGAAGAAAAGTCATTTTTGATCACACAAAAATTAATGTTTGAATTTAGAACCCTGTGGCTTGGCATTTCTATTTCATTGACTCATGAAACATTCAGAAATCTGTTTTTTATCCAGTGCATTTTTTAGGGTTCCGTAGCCAAATTTGGCAAAAACGGAACCCTTATAGATTCGTCATGTCTGTCTGTCTGTCTGTCTGTCTGTCTGTCTGTCCGTCCGTATGTCACAGCCACTTTTTTCCGAAACTATAAGAGCTATACTGTTGAAACTTGGTAAGTAGATGTATTCTGTAAACCGCATTAAGATTTTCTTACAAAAATAGAAAAAAAACAATAAATTTTGGGGTTCCCCATACTTAGAACTGAAACTCAAAAATTTTTTTTTCATCTAACCCATAGGTGTGGGGTATCTATGGATAGGTCTTCAAAAATGATATTGAGGTTTGTAATATCATTTTTTTCTTAACTGAATAGTTTGCGCGAGAGACACTTCCAAAGTGGTAAAATGTGTGTCCCCCCCCCCCGTAACTTCTAAAATAAGAGAATGATAAAACTAAAAAAAATATATGTTGTACATTACCATGCAAACTACCACCGAAAATTGGTTTGAACGAGATCAAGTAGTTTTTTTTTAATACGTCATTAATCGTAAATCGCAATTTACCTTTCATTCAATCAACTCAAATATTTAAAAAAAACATTTAATTTAAAACTTACTACAGGTTTGTACGGAACCCTCGGTGCGCGAGTCCGACTCGCACTTGGCCGGTTTTTTTTTAATATGATTTATTTTCTTTTAAAAAATAACTATTGAATTTTTAATTAATTTGTGTTTTGACTAAGCTGTGAATTTATACGAGTAAAAACAAGTGCGAGTCGGACTCGCGCACCGAGGGTTCCGTACAAACCTGACAACAACTACTTACTAGATCTCGTTCAAACCAATTTTCGGTGGAAGTTTGCATGGTAATGTACATCATATATTTTTTTTAGTTTTATCATTCTCTTATTTTAGAAGTTACAGGGGGGGGGGGGCCACATTTTACCACTTTGGAAGTGTGAAAAAAAAGATATTACAAACCTCAATATCATTTTTGAAGACCTATCCATAGATACCCCACACGTATGGATTAGATGAAAAATAAATTGAGTTTCAGTTCTAAGTATGGGGAACCCCCAAATTTATTGTTTTTTTTCTATTTTTGTAAGAAAATCTTAATGCGGTTCACAGAATACATCTACCTACCAAGTTTCAACAGTATAGTTCTTATAGTTTCGGAAAAAAGTGGCTGTGACATACGGACGGACAGACAGACACACAGACATGACGAATCTATAAGGGTTCCGTTTTTGCCAAATTTGACTACGGAACCCTAAAAATGGCAATTCTTCATTGAATTTAAGCAGTAAAATATATTTTGTTTGGAAAACTGTTTTTTATGGTGCAGTTTCCTTCAGAAAAGACTAGTTTTAAGTTAAAAACAATCTATCTAATGTTAAGTTTTTCCCAATACTGGGATTCCCGGTAATGAAAAAAATCTTTCCGGTATTAATACCGGTATTGAAAAAAACCGGTGTTCGAAAACCCTAAGTCTAAGTAGGTACTTAATAGATAAGTAGGGTAGGTATAACTCTATGCTACTATAATCCATAGGTAGGTAGCTACTAGCTAGGTAGTTGCTTAACATCCATCATCATCGGGCTATTTCACTTTTCCCCGTTGGAGATCCCCATATTATCAAAAAGATTTTTCCATTTGTCAATGGGCTTTGCGCTCGTTTTCCAAGCATGCATTACTCCAAAAAGTTAGAGGTGCGTGGCCGGTGATCGAACCCACGACCACCCAAACACGAAGCCGGGTGTCTAAATCAACTTTTTTTTCTCTCTATAATAGTATTATACCTACTAAGCGCTAAAACTAACTTACCGAGCTACCTACCTATTAGATACGAAGGATTACTGAAATTGGACTTAGCGAACTATCTAAATCGAAGGCTGTAACTTTGTTAGAATGATTGAGTGTCATCGATACTCACGTAACAATGATTTATGTTCCCCCGAGTTATATGAGTTTCCAATGCTGAATGATGAAGTTCAGTAAAGGCCTCGTCATTCACACGTAGGCTACAAATTATGGATTTCACATAATGTAGTTTTCTTATGCAAACGCCTTGGCGTTCTGACTAGAAAGTTTTTAATAAAAACTGTTATATGAATCTCTTTCAGGTTATCCCATTTCCACATATAAAATAAATAGATAAATAAAAGTTTATTGACCAATACTACACTACATTATACTATGTATAACTAAAAGAGAAGGTTCATTTTGGGCCTAGTCAATGTACCTACATTTTATCATAAATAGAGTAAAATACATAGATTTTATTAAAAATAAAATAAATTAGAATAGCAAACTAAATAACTGCAATAAATAAAAATGTAGTTAAGTTTTTCGATATGCTTTCAAGATGGCGCCCTTCAACCATAGAGAAGTCAGTAGGCGCGAAATGTGACAAATGTCATTTTTGACAAGTGAAGTGAGTCATCGTGTTATTTTTAACCAACTTCCAAAAAAGGAGGAGGTTCTCAATTCGGCGCGTATCTTTTTTTTTTCTTTTTTTTTAATGTATGTCGGTGCATATCTCCTTGGTTTCTAAACCGATTTGAAATTTTTTTTTACATTGGTTAGAGGAAGCTCACGAGGTGGTCCCATAAAAAAATCTGACTCCAAATCCTCAATCCTGATGCTGTAGGTGTACCTACGTCTCAAAACTAGGGAGTTAGGAGTTTTGATGGTGACTTCATATAGTAGGTATCAAGTCACGCGTATACGATACAACTCTGAGTCCCAACTCCTCAGATACTCCTTAAAAATAACGATTTAAGATTTTTTTATGATGAATTAATATTGTAGGTGTCAAGCAACGACTTCACACTTAAACCCAAGTCCCAACTCCTCAACCCTGATGCTGCAGGGTACAGAACTCCTTAAACATAGTGGTTTAGGATTTTTTAATGGTGAATTAATATTGTAGGTGTCAAGCAACAACTTCATACTTAAACCCAATTTCCAACTCCTCAACTCTGATGCTGCATGGTACTGCACTCCTAAGCCGTAGGGATTTAGAGTACACTAAAAAGTTAAAAATAAAAATTCTTTCCAAAAAACCGACTTCCAAAGCCACTGTAAAGTAAAAAATAATTTTGATTTCTACACACTATGTTGAAGTCGGGCGAGTATAACAAAGATAGGCATAGTTGACGCGTCAGGTTCGCCCGACTTCAACATAGTGTGTAGAAATCAAAATTATTCTTTCATAATATTTGACATTTGATAGAAAGCGTCAAAAATATGAATCCGCCACTGTCACCTACTCATGTTTAGTGTATTTAATCGTGGAAAGATTAAATAATTTCACCACAGAAATTGCGACGAATTCTTGGATTTAAACAATCAAAGCTGGTTTAATATTTCATTTTCTTTCTTTTCACTACTTGTACAAGACCAGGCCCACGCCCCATACAAATCCGAACCGTCTCTTTTATACACATACAAATTAAACATAAACTACGTGTGGTCAATGGGCCGCCACCTACTCAGCCCGTGCCACAGCATGAGAAATAGGTATATACCTACCAAACATACTGCAACGCTGATTTTTAGGAGGAGCCCAAGGGTACATATGTGGATACTGATACATTAAATTTATCATGTGTGATATGTAATTAAGGATATTTCGATTAGGTTTTTTATCAAAGAATAGCCGTGCGCTTGACGACAATCATGCATAACACAAAGCAATGATGAGGTATACCTAAGTTGGAGCGCGCTTGCCTAGAAGCTGCCTATTCACTCTTGTCTTGAAGGTACTTAGATCTACAAATCCTTTAATAAACTGAAGGTATTTTATCGTCCTTTGGTCTTGGCTAAATGCCAAATTGGCGCAGGTTTTCCTGTTCAGTTGGCCTAATGGCCTCTCCATGTATGGGGTGTCTAAACTTCTAAATTCAAATTCAAATTCAAATGATTTTTATTCAAATAGACTTTTTACAAGTGCTTAGAACAGTCAAATGAAACTACCTAAACCTTTTCTTACAGGACATCGAGCACATACAGTGTTCGTAGGGGTCCATGTGCCAGCTCGAAGGCACTCTCACCGCAAGCATAAGCACCACCGCAATGGCGAAAAGGACCCTGAAAAACCTGGTAACTATTATATTTATATACCTAATAATAAATTATTTTATCTTTAGCTGACTGTACTTCTTAGTGATAATCGCAGGCAGGATACTCGTAGAAATAATACACACAGATGATGCTTCGTATTGTATAATTCCACGTTCACTTATTTTACGTGTTTACTTGAATACTTGTAACGCGATTTAGGTAACCCGGAATACTTACCTACTGGCGACAATAATGATTACACTTTCAATAAAAGATAAAGACTGACTCAAATACCGCCAAATGATCTTATAGAAGACACAATTAGTAGGTATAATGACGTTTTTGTCATGACACATATTTCTTGAATCTAATTTAAAGTCAAATGAGCTCTTATTATTCATAAACGCTAACATTAGACAGTTGGAACACGAGGAACGTGTATTTTTTCTTCCTGCTCCAATCAGTAGGCTTATTCTCTAACTCAGTGGCTAAGTATCCAATTTTCATGGAAGCTGGTTTCTCAGTTAGAAACTTAAGGTGTAAAAAACTTTCCCAGTTAGAGCATAAAAACGACCATAATATTTCAAGAAGACATTGAAAATAGATAAGTTTTCAAAAAGAAGGGTGACAAACCTACCAACTTCTAATTCTATATTCGACCAAACTTCAAAATTATTGTTCTATGAGAGTGGAGGCTTGTGCCCAGCAGTGGGTCGTTTATGGGCTGTAGCCGTAGATTGTAATGCTGGCATAACTAAAATCCGCAATTTTAGCAAGTGTGTAAGGATTAGGACGCACAAATACCTACCTAACTAATCCATCAAATAGACAGCGATTTACGATACTCTACACTCAACATCAATCAAAAGTTTCGTGTTACATTTTCACATGTATCAAGAAATGTCGAGTTTGATAAAATGGTTACGAACACATCTGTGTATATCCTCTTCAGTCATAGCACATTAAACTTGGTTTATAATTAATCTATGGTCATAGCGAGTGGCCGAGTTGTGACAACGCATATCGGTCAATTGCGTTTGTTAAGCAATGTTAACTCAAGTCGGTAACTGGATGGGTGAACGAATATGGCGTTTTCGTTTCCTCCGTGCCTCGGAGCGCACGTTAAGCCGTCGGTCCCGGTGATTATCACTAAAATCTGATAATAATCGTTACTAAAACCTAGAGTTTAATATTATAGTCTTAGTAGACTCGTATGCGGAAGGACGTGGGAACCCACCGCATTATAATGCCATAAAATCTCCTACCATTATGTGATTAAAGGAAAGGGGTCACGACCCTCAGCAATGAGGAATACGACTCAAAGAGAGAGTCATAGTAGTTTGATCTTAATTTTCTCTCCTTGTACGTACAGTGTAGGTAAGTGTTAAATAAATCCGTGAGTACTCTGATAGATACTTATTCGCCTCCACTGTAATTCACCCCAAAGGTTTTGAAAAGGTTCGTTAGCCTATTGAAGATGAAAGAAAATCAGATAACTTAGCCAAAAGCTTGAATGAAACAAACACGTCAAAAGATAATATATAAAAAATTACATAAGTATATATTTTGTGGGGCATTTTTTCGAATAGTAAACCAAAGTATATATTAAACATAAATATGTCTAGGAATACGTTTATTCACGGTAGTAGGTAAAACTATAAACTACATATTTAAAGAAGAAACCACTTATCGTATATAATTTTCAGGTGGCCATACATTATTTGAATAAAAAACAAGAATTTCCACTTCATCCACTTGTACGCAGCTGATGCACGCTGACGCATAAAAATTCGGCATATCTCAATTTTTTCGAAACCAATAAGTTTCGAACCATTTCAGTGTCTCAATCTGTATTTTCTTCTAGACGTAAATATTTCCATAGATAGTTATTTATTGTGATTAATTCAAATCCGTAGGCCCACCAATAATGGCTCGAGGTCGAAGACTTAGCGTAACAGAAGATGGCGAAACATGTAAGACGAAAATCGCGCCTCATTTAGATTTTTCTAACCCATCTATAATTAATATTTCTACCCATTTACTTACAAAAATACTTATTTTACTCATCTACTCGTACCATCGTCATTTCAAACCAAGCATGAGAACAATTCATTCGTTATCAATTTTAGATCTTTACTTTACTTTCTCCAAGAAATATTTTGAGCTATGTATTTTCGGGTGCATGATCGGTCTATCGCCTTGATTCATTTTATCAGTCTTCAAAATAAGTTTGTCGATTTATATCATCTTTATTCAACTCTAAGTTAAAAAAAAACAACTATAAGTTGAAATATCTGTACATGTATAAATAACTAAGGCTTTATTAAAGCTCCATACATTTTCTTTTCAGTAACTCCACCTGCACAAAGAGTGCAATTCATACTCGGAGAAGATGTCGACGACTCCTCGTTTGAATCACATCCCCTTTTCTCCGAAATGGAAGAACTCGTCAAAGAAGGAGACGAATTGGAATGGAAAGAAACAGCTCGGTGGATTAAATTTGAAGAAGACGTGGAAGAAGGCGGTAATAGGTGGTCGAAACCACACGTTGCCACACTTTCACTGCATTCACTATTCGAATTACGAAGTCTTATCTTAAACGGAGCAGTCATCCTTGATTTAGAAGCCAGTTCTTTGGAACAAGTTGCTGAAAATGTTCTTGATAGCATGATTCTTGAAGGAGCTTTAGCGTACGATAGAAGGGAGAAAGTAAAAGACGCACTATTGAGAAGACATAGACATCAACACGAAAGGCGTAATCACAACAACATGTCCAGATTACCTTTAATACGGTCTCTAGCTGATATAGGGAAAAATCACTCTTCTTGTAAAAGTAAGTATAATCATTTTCATGCTTTGCGTAATGTACCTATTTATATAGGCTTTGCAAAATTTGAACATAATATAGGCAGATAAGCCGGGCAATGTGGTACAATATTATGTTAGATTTCCAGGATGGTGGCTCTCGACGCTCTAGTCCCAGTAATTGTCGTGAGTCCACTACAGCTCCAAAAACGCCCTTTCTTCATGCTGTTGACACAAGAGGCTCATATCTAGCCGTACCAGGTCTGGAAAAGCGTTTAAAAATAATGTGCGCACAAAATCACCTTTTAGTGACACAACACGCAAGCACTACCCAGCTAATTTCAATTTATGCACACTGTCTATTTATTTATCAATGGTGTTACTGTGTGATATTAAGGTTTACTATTATACCAACATCCCTGACATTTATTTGTGAAAAATTGGCATTGTATTACAGTGGACGAAAGCAGTACATCAAGTGGACATACTCACAAAGGAGATTTTGGTCGATTCCTAGGCATCTCTAGTGCGGGTAACCGCTTATCATTAATCTGTCTCCATTGATGTTTTATATTTTACTATAATAGTATTTAAACATTTTACATTTTTTGGGTGTATTTTTGTATTCTCATTTATATTATTTGGGCTCAATACAAATTCTTCATTGTCATTAGACGTAAATTGCTACTTTTTAAAATAAGCTTTTGCTGTGCTTAGTTTTATATTATTTATTCATGATTAGGCGTAGGAATAATCATCAAAAACTCAGTTCATGGCATATTTAAAGTCGCTTCGTTCTTCTTCCTAACTATGAAAATCACATTATACGTTTAGTATAATTAGATTTTAGTACTTACTTTCATTTTTTAATATTTAAAATAATTTTAATAATTTTTTAATCTCGACTATATTGATGTTTGAATTTTCTTAAACACATTGCCGCCTGCCATTGAATTTTGGAAAACAGGCATATTTGTTTTATATTTTACAATATTCTAGGTGGTGCACACGACGAAGGAATGGTAAAAAGTCCAAGCAGTTTATCTATACATCGCAATCACAGCTCAGGCGATCTCCCAATGAATGGTGATATTTACCACAAAAGTAACACTCATTTCATGCGCAAAATACCTCCTGGCGCGGAGGCCTCTAATATACTTGTCGGTGAAGTGGATTTCTTAGAAAAAACTCTTTCTGCTTTCGTGAGGCTAAAAACAGGAACGATTATGGGAGATTTGACAGAAGTACCTGTTCCTACTCGATTTATGTTTGTATTACTTGGACCTCCAAATAGCAATACAAGTTTTCATGAAATCGGTAGAGCAATGGCTACTTTGATGTCCGACGAAATATTCCATGAAGTGGCCTATAGAGCTAAAAAGAGGGATCACCTTTTAGCAGGCATAGACGAATTCCTTGATGCTGTAACAGTGCTACCACCTGGTGAATGGGATCCTGCTATTCGTATAGAACCTCCAGCGGCAGTCCCTTCTCAAGATCCTCGCAAACGTCCAAATGATAATAACCCAAAAGAAGAACTTGATGAGGAGGAAGAAGAGGCAAGGCTAAGAGAAGAATCTGGATTGGCCCGAAGTGGAAGACTTTTCGGAGGTTTAATAAATGATCTCAAAAGAAAAATGCCGTGGTACTGGTCTGATTTCAAAGACGCTTTGGCTATCCAATGCGTTGCATCTTGGATATTTCTTTATTTCGCTTGTCTTTCCCCAATCATAACGTTTGGAGGTTTACTAGGTGAAGCCACTGGAAAAAATATGGCAGCAATGGAGTCTCTGGTTTCTGGATTTGTATGTGGGATGGGATATGGATTCTTTTCGGGTCAACCATTAACGATATTAGGATCGACTGGTCCGGTTTTAGTGTTTGAAACGATAGTTTTTGAGTTTTGTAAGCAGATTGGATGGAATTATATGTCATTTAGATTTTGTATCGGCACTTGGACCGCTATAATTCTGATTACTTTAGTAGCGATTGATGCAAGTGCTTTCGTTTGTTACATAACACGTTTCACCGAGGAAAATTTTGCAACACTGATTGCATTTATTTTTATATACAAGGTAAAATTAATAATTATGATAAATGGAAATAATTAAATGATATGTGCTGTTTTTAGGGTTAATTTTTCCACATAATTTTTTCTAGGCCGTAGAGAACGTAATTTCTATCGGCAAAAAATTTCCCCTGAAAACGCGGCCCGATGAAGTGCTCAACTATGAGTGCTTTTGTTTACCGAGCAATTATTCAAGAATGCCTGAAGAATTTAACTGGACTACAGTTGATAAAGAGTCTTGTCAGGTACGTAATTTTTGAATTTCATAGGCTATGTTCCAGGTTGATCCAAATGAATTCGTATTGCGAGCCCTTTACCATGTCAAAACTTGATAATTATGACAACATTCATCTTTGCATCATTATGTTATTTTCTGTTCTTAATTGATGTTCTTTTGATTCCAGTTATATAATGGTACATTAGCGGGTGGAGGATGCGACACAAAAGTATACGTACCTGATGTATATTTGATGTCCATTATTTTGTTCCTCGGAACATTTGCTATTTCAATTATTTTGAAAGATTTCAAAAACTCTCTTTTCTTTCCATCCAAGGTGATTTACAGTTTCTTTAAATGAGATGACACAAGTACTGTTTCATTCTTAATTATTAACTTTAAAATTATGTTTCAGGTCAGACAGATCATCAGTGATTTTTCTGTTATCATAGCTATATTGTCTATGTCATTTCTGGATTACAAAGTCGGCGTAAAGACCCCGAAATTGGAAGTACCGTCCGAATTTAAGCCCACACTGCCATCAAGGCAATGGGTCATAACGCCTTTCAGCGGCAACCCTATTTGGTCAGCCCTTGTTGCCATATTACCAGCTCTTTTGGGAACCATCCTTATATTTATGGATCAGCAAATAACGGCAGTGATTGTAAACCGTAAAGAAAATAAGCTAAAAAAAGGCTGTGGCTACCACCTTGACTTATTTGTTCTTGCAATCCTCATACAAATCTGCTCCATTATGGGACTGCCTTGGTTCGTGGCTGCGACAGTTCTCAGCATAAATCATGTGAACTCCTTAAAAGTAGAATCTGAATGTGCTGCGCCAGGGGAGAAGCCCCAATTTCTAGGGGTGAGAGAACAAAGAGTAACACATATCCTCATATTTCTAACCATAGGTTGTTCAGTAGTATTAACTCCTGTTTTGAGGAATATACCCATGCCAGTATTATTCGGAGTATTTCTATACATGGGAGTAGCGTCTCTCAAGGGCCTCCAATTCTTTGATAGGATCCTCATAATGTTTATGCCACAAAAATATCAACCTGACCATATGTTTTTGAGACAGGTAAGTGTTTCTCCATACCCGATAAATAACAGAATTAGATCGTATATTATTTAATAATATTACAATAAAAACATGTGTTTCAGGTACCAATACGCCGTGTTCACATTTTTACTGCCATTCAATTGACTTGTCTAATCTGCCTATGGGTCATAAAATCTTTCTCTTCAACGTCTATTCTGTTCCCACTAATGCTAGTGGTAATGATCGGCATCAGAAAATCTTTAGACTTTTTCTTTACGAGACGTGAGATGAAAATATTAGATGACGTGATGCCAGAAATGACAAAAAGAAACCAAGACGAACTGCGAGAACTCAGCGATGTTGAGGTGGGACGGTATTCAATACTATCCCGTTTATGTTGTCGAAAATAAGCTCATTTCAAAACCACCTTTTGCACATATTTGTCATCCATGTACACAGGTAGACCACTTTTTTTTCAACACTGACAAATTACTCATTTTTATCATCTTATGATTTTTAATGACCCAATCATGTTGACATTCATGAAACTGGCAGATAATCTTCGATAGAATCATCATGTTCACGTGATCACTTTCTCATAGAATGTTTATTTCAAATGCCTAGATCTCAGGAAAGCTTGATTAAAAACAATTCTTAGGCTGTTCAATTGTAGGACACAAACAAGAGTAACCCCCCAGCGTTTCAAGAAAATCTACAAATTCCACTCATCAATGGAAACATTATGAATATACCCTTGGCATCAATAAATATATCTGAAGAGATGAACAAGACTGGAATTTGGAAACAGGTCAACAATACCAATAAAAATAGGTCTGATGCAAAGGATTCGAAGCAGAAATCCGGTAAAAAAATGTAAGTATCTTGCATGTACATAGATATTTTCCATCCCCCACAAAATTCGGCATTTCAATAATTTTCTTATTTAAAATTTCGCATTTTTATTATTTTACATTTAAGATTTTTAACGAAAATCAGGAAAAAATTGAGTGATTTCTTGTACATAAAGAAGAAACTTTCAAAACGTCACATTTACTCCTCAATTGAATTAATTGGAAATTTAAAAGTCAGCCTTAGTAAAACTTTAGGTAAAACTTGAAACTACATCGCAAAAAGTAAAAAAAATCTAAATATTACAGCACAAAACACAAGAAACTAATATCAAAGAACGCACTATCCGAAATTGAACGGCGTCTCTCTACGATGGACGAAGTAGAGGAAGACGATCACTCAGTGAAGGTGTGCATCAATGATACCAAATTTTAACATCAACTCATTTAATATCCCTGAGGAAGCACAGCATGGCACGCACCTGTCACACAGCATTAGGCCCTTTTTTCTTGGAACTTACGACACGAGACTTATCCACCATTTTGGAATAAAACAGCCCCCTTAGCTCGAAAGTTAAGAGTAAGCTGTATAGTATTTTAAATCTGTGTAAGCCGTGTCTGAGGATCAAACAAAAAAGTGCGTGATGCATACCTTTAGATGTAGCTCACATTTCTAGATACGATTAATGTTTTAACTCTATTTGTGAATACCTACCTACTTAATTATGTTGTATTGAAAATGCTAGAGTATCTGTGTAGTTTTTAGGTACTTGTTACTCCTGTACATTGTTTTATCTTCTTCAACATGATCTTTATTGAAATTATTTTCAAACTAATTTAGCAATATGGGTTCAAAAGAAATATCAATTTCTATAACTGGTAAGGATTAATTGATGTGATTGTTTACGTTTTAATCTTTTGTAACTATTTTAATAAGTATTTTCGTTTTGTTAGTCAAAGGATCCAAATTGATTAAGACGAAGTCGTCATGATAAGAAAAATCATATTTTTTACAACCAGTATACTACGTCTAATATATTATGTAGGTAAATTAATTGTTTTTCCCATTTTTTATATAATTTCCGATTCTTTAAAGTTCTGTATATAAAGTTAATTTAACTTTGTATAAATAATTAGTTATTATTATGCTTTAAATGTCAAATAATAATTGATAACTAACTATGTGGGTAGATGTCCAGTACTTTCCAGTACTATTGGTTGCATGATCAATGTCCTTGTATATTTCATAGCATGCTTCTTTTGTCCAATACGAGTTGCCTGAATAGTATCTTTTGTAAATATCTTTTCAATACTAGATCTTACTTCCCGTTCCTTTTTTAACGGGCTCTTAGTATTCCATGTATCAATTCATAATTGTTACGGTTTAGATAATTCTTATAGTTATACTTCTTATTATGGTTTGTAGTTTGTTGCTTTTATTTCCTCTGGATGATTTTCAGAGTGACCTTCTAAGGCGCAAGGATTCTTGGAGTGCCGGACTTAAAAAGAATACCTCTGTCGAAACTTCAGTATAAACTATTTTGAATTTTGCATTTTTAATCGTTTTAAATGAAATGAATTGAAATTTAAATCTACTTGGATATGATAGCTTATTCGACTGTACACAAATCTATGAACAAACTAATTTCAAGCTTCAGTAAATTAGTCCCGTCCTTTTTACAATGTTCTCTGAGGAAAATGAAAGCAGTATAAATTAGTAAGTTAAGAGATTTGTACACAATCGAATTACTAAAATTTACTTGTTATTTATTGAAATCAGATTTCACATTGATTAATATATTTTTATAGCCAAGAGCTTTCTTGTTTCTTAGGTTGTTTTTATTAATTTACTTGTGCTGCGCAAAAAAAAAGTAATTAAGTAAATTATTTTTAAATTTTGTGCCAACTACGTCGATTCAAGTGCAAGGAAACTCAACTGCAAATATTATTATCGTTCAAGTTTTCGTTTATTATAAAGTAAATCGGCACAAATTTACATAGGTAGTAGATATAGAACATATTACTATAGAATTAACTGAATCGGTGTGTTTATGTTCCCACAATTATTATCTAATTATTTGATATTGGTAGAGAATATATTCACCGAAATTTTGCTCTTCTTATAGGTAATACTCATGATAAAAAACGAAATATTTATCCCATTTTTTTAACTTAGTTAATTATTTTATTGAAGAATATATATCCATTGAAATTTTTGTCCTAGTAGAAATATGACTAAGTTACAGACGTAAAGTTAGTGGTCTGTCTGTGTCTACAATTTACTTTAAGCTTTTTAGAACTAGTTAGAATATTTTAAAAAAATACCTACATCACTATGCATAATAAGTAGGTAGTATAAATTTGTAAAATAGGATACATTTGCTTAAGTATTTTTAATTTTAGAAGCTTGATTTGTAGGATCGCGGTATGTTTAGTGTAAAATTGATAAGTATGTTTGTCCATTCAATGAAAACCATCACCACAAGCGACAGAGCCGGTTCCGAAAGATACCATTACTGCATTCATATCTAAGTTTCGCTTGAGTGTTCTGCACATATCTGATGGGCCTATATATTACCACACCAACATTTTTGGCAGATTTACTATAGGTAACTTTTTAATCGAAATGTATTAGCCATAAGAGTGATGAAAACTATATGTGTTTTACAATAAGCAAGTTATTCTGTATAGGTAATGGAGTGAAAATTGATCAATTTAATGTGTGATACGAATGTAGAAGTGGAAACTACATATAGGTTTAAGTTATCCCTAGTAAGTGAATACTGCACTGCATCAAATTTTCGCGAGTTTATCGTTTAAACTGTCGGTCGTGAGTGATATTCATTATAAACATACATATAAAACGATTGAACTCTTGATAAAAAATGATAGTCTTCATAAAAATGAGCATGGAGTATTTGCACTTGGGTAAGCAGTGCTTTTATGCCTCTATGAACTGCACGCCACTGGTTCAACCGTTTTGTATGGATTGCGACAGTTTGAGGATTTACGTTGAGACTGATAAGAAATCTCAGAGCCACTCGACAGCAAGCGGTGGATAGAGATATGCTCGGAGTATCTCTATGCAAGTAATTCCTCTTGTACTTAATTTAATTAGTTTATGAGTAGAAAAATTATTTATCTACGACAAGGACGTCTTTATAATTTTTTACTTTATAAATTAATAAAAACCAAAAGTGCCAGAACCTAGGTATCCTATTTATGAAGATAACCATATCGATACAGCTACGACTCATAACGATACAGCTCCCATACAACGAACTGTATCGTTATGAGAAGCAAACACGAAAGAGGGTTCAATTCGGTATAGTTGTCAAATTCGAAATTGGAACTTTTCGATGCTGGAGTAGATAAATAAATTTCTAATCTTGTAATTGGCATTATATTATTATTATCCAGTTTATTTGATATAGTTAATAGGTATTATATCAAATAAACTGGATAATAATGAATGGATGAATAAATTTCTAATCTTTAGCGTAGCTGTCTAGATCCTCAATAAAAACTTGCCCTATGTACAGTGGTGTGTAAAGAGTAAAAAGCCAAGGTAGGCATTTACATTTTGAATTAGGTAGGTACGTAGCTATATTTTAATGACAGGATAAATTAGCAGTGGGGTACTCCGACTTCGGTAAGCAGTGATTTGATGTATCTATGAGCTGCACGTCCCTTAGTAGAAGAAGTTATGTCGCAGTGTGCATTCTCTTCAAATTGTAATATAAGTGCCAATATAACACCATTAGTTAGGACTTAAGTTTGTATAATGTGTATTGTGTACTGTAACGTTAGTCATTCCGTTGCATTATTGCAAATAATCGTTTTTCGTAAGTTATTTATGGATATTCTTTATAGACTATAATATAGTAAAAAAATGGTTAATGTAATATTTTTGTGTAATAACTATTAAATAATATACATAAGCTGGTTGTAATTTAAATGCTTAAGTTAGCAAAACTTGATTGAGAGAACTACCTACTTTATAGATCATTTTTAGGTGGCGTCAAATATCATCCGTTACTTTTTTTATTTTCTCCGAAGGACTAGCGTAGCTGTAGTCTGTGACTAAGATCTATATACCGCGTACTTTAACATTGCTCGGAAACTTAAGTTTCAGTTAAACGGGACAGATTTGTACAGTATACTAGATGATAACGGCTACTTCGTCCGCATTAATTTAAGTATTTACTTCCGAGGAGAGCAACTTATCTCTGTACCGAAGTTCGTCAAAATCAGTTGAACAGATGGAAGACCATGAAAGCGTAGCAGACAGACACAATCTCAGATTTATGTTTACTAGATAATGCCCGCAACTTCGTCCACGTAGAATTACGTTTTTGATTCCGAGGAACTCCTTAATTTTACGGGCCAAAAAAGGACAAAAATATGTTCATCGCCTGGTTACAAGCTATCTCTGTACCAAATTTCAACAAAATCAGTGGAAAAGATGGACAATCAAAGCGTAGCAGACAGACAGACGATACACTTTCGATAAACGAGAAGCGCTTCACTTCCTCGTTTCTAATCTTCTATCTTCTTATTTATATAAAAATCAATTGCTGTTCGTTTGTCTCACTAAAACTCGAGAACGGCTGGGCCGATTTAGCTGATTTTGGTTTTGAAATGTTTGTCGTAGTGCAGGGATGGTTTAAACGGTGAGAAAATATGGAAAAATTGCGAGGAAGATAGGGCAGAACAACGTCTGCCGGGCCCACTAGTATCTTAATAATTATCTGTCTCGTTTAACTCTTTGTAAAATCTGAACAAAAGCAAAGTACGCTCTATAGATCTCACTTTATGTCATAAATATTTTTCATCTCACCATCTCGGAAAGAGTATTTTTACTCTTCGATATTTGAATGCAAAAGCCGTTATTATCCTCTTGAGGATAAAATAAATTGAATTTAGAACATCGTGTGCATGTTAGTAAATACTTTGCTTAAGTAAATATCACTCGTCTATGAAGTTTGTGAATTCAAAACATCATTAAAACCTATTTACTTCTTCCTCTATGGTGCCGAATTCCCATACAACCGTTTTTAATTTGTTAAAAACTCACACTCGTAACCTTCTTGGTGTACTTTTTTAATTTACTTTGCGCGCACCGTTTTGCATTTAGTCATTTCCTCGCTGAGGTGGGATGAAAAGTTACGTGTTGCACTCGAGTGAAAAGATTTTTCACCTCGTGCCCTTCTGATTCCCTTGCTGACGCTCAGGATTCTAATTTTTGAATCACTCGCTGCGCTCGTGATTTTAGAATCCTTAGAATCCTTCGCTTGCTCGGTCATCAAAATTGAGCACGCGGTTAAAACAATTTTCACTCTTGTATAACACATAACTATTGTGTTGTAGCTAATTATTGTATCAAAACAATTATTGTTGTACCTGGCGTGTGTTTGTTACCATTTGTATTCGTTTTGGAGATCTTTGTGGAGTGTTAAGAATAAATGGATTTTTATATAAATTCTCGTCGACTTTCATTGTAGCATATAAGAAAATATTATAGCTAATGATAGAATTGAAGCCTCCGAATAATTTATGTATTAAGTAAAATGAAAAATAAACGTGACGATGAAAGGAAACGCACCGCATCGGCTGAGTAGCCCATACGATAACTACCTAAATATATAAAAGGAAAAGGTGACTGACTGACTGATATTTCAAGGTGACTGACTGACTGATCTATCAACGTACGAGCTCAAACCACTGGACAAATCGGGCTGAAAGAGCAACGGCGAAATTACATACATCAATAAACTCGGATTTTTAATTCCGCGGAATTCTGACGTTTCTTGGTGATACCATAGTAAAAACAGTTCCCACAAAAAAAGGGTAACAAATTCTAGTAAAATATAAGTAACACTATGGATTCTAAAGATATAACAGTGTTAGTTTACATTAAATTGTTAATTAATTAATAGCGCACTAAGTATTTTAATTTCAAGTGACAAACGTTACGAACAGTTTATATTTGCATACATAATGTGCATACATGTAAATAACATGCATAAGCAGAACCCAAATACTTATTACCGACTGAAGACTGAAAGAGTCCTTAAGTAATAAGAAAGAACAATTTTGCTAAGAAAGGATAAAGGAAAATCCAACAATTAATAATAGTAAACTTTTTGTAAATAATGAATTATTAAAATAATCATCATCGTTATCAACATCCTCGTCATCGTCACCGACATTTATAATGAAAGTGTCACAGACACTGTCAATCAAATGGTCTATACGGCATAGTTTGTCCTCTTCTTTAATAACGTGCTAAGCACTCTTGCCATTTGTTTGGGGTGACATTGTTCCCTCCCTCGACCAAAAGTTCTTTCACTTCCGCCATTTTATAAGTGTTATTGTCTTTTTACCACATGCCCTTTAGTTTGAGCCCAAACCAACTCAATCGGATTGAGCTCACAATGGTAAGGGGGTAATTGAATCACAGTGATCCCTCGTTCCGCTGCCATCTCGTCCACAGCATATTTATTATATTTATGTTTTTCTTTGCTAATGTCCAATAAGTTTACCTTCAACATAGTTTCATCATAATTTAAATTCTTTGACGTTAACCATGCTTGAATATCATTATTTTTTCAGCCGGTTCTTGGTATTCATCCAACTAAGTGAGTGGCAATAGTAGGTAAATAACAAGAGCACATTTGAACATTCAAGCTGAAAGTCGAATGACATGATCATTAGGATGACGGCCGACAGACGCCTAGATTTTTTTTTGTTTTTTAATGAAAAAGCTATTACCTCTTTCGATTGCCAGGCTGATCCGTTAAATGTAATTAAATATTAATATTGAAACAATTATGAATTAATGTGGGAGAACAAAGCAAAACATTACCATGCAACTGGTCACACCACGCATGAGTAACAAACCTTTTTGACTGAAAATTAGAAATTATTATTTTCGACATTTATTAATTCAGTTTAAAGATTAAGTTTTAAGACAATTTGCAGTTGAAGGTAAATTTACCATTGTGAGCTTACTTAATCCAATTGAGTTGATTTGGCCTCAAACTTGGAGTGCGATTTGGATGTTGCAAAAACCAAGATGGCGGAAGTTAAAGAACTTTTGATTGAGGGAGTTTATTAGAATTAACGTTGTGCGCAGTGAAACACCCAAATACAATACGTAATCTTTATTAGATTACAATCGAGACGCCATTACAACTTGGCTTATCTACCGGAAGAGAGAAACTTATAGACTACTTCACACTGACAGGTTGCCACAGACTAATACTTACGTGGACTATTACATTTACAATATGCTTAAATAGATCTACTATAATTGGTAAGCAATTTGTTAATATTTATTGGCATTGTGGCGCAAACTGCGCAATCTTAGAGGAATCGCCACTGTTCTATGGTTATCCATAGAACCACAGACCCATATAACATTAATTGGCATAAACATAGACCATCAGCATCAGTGCTGCCATGATATTCTTTCATTTATTACCATTCTGTAAGAGATTATTAGATATAATAAAAAAATAAAATGCTCTAAATTAACAGAAAATCCACTAAAAATGGGCTATTCCATTGGTTAGGCAAACATCAATCAGATAAAATAATTACAATTTTTAAAACGATACAAAACAATCTACCAATTTAGATTTATTCTGGCTACTAGGTAGATTATATATAAAATGGTAACACTAAACTGAGAAACGGGAACTAAATAATCAAAAAAGATTCCCTAAATATTTTATTATTTTACCTAGGTTCAATTAATTAAGGTGAAAACGAATAACATAAGCAAATTCCTTTCGTCTTTACCTTACTTGTGTACAATCAAGATGTGATCTGTACTAATTTCTCCATTGCTCTTTGGCATGCAGATAGCTATTATGACGTAGACATCCGCTTGGAACATAGAGTAAGAATAAAGCATAGACATAGAGCAAGAAGGCATTGTAATAATAATACCACAAGTGAGCGAAATGAGTATATATACGCTAATACCAATGAGTGACAGAGCGCGAAAATCTCTTTTCTTGTCCTGCTCAGGGTATTACTTTTTTTTGTTGGCCACATAAGCTAATACAGGGCAAACAATCCTGTGCCGTTTTTGTTATCAGAATTGAACAATAATTAATATTAATCCTGTGCTCGTAGCTTACGAAAAAAGTGGTTTTACTTATAGACATTGCTGTGTGTTAGACTGCAAAGCCGAACTGAACGTAAATACGAAAACATAACCTAACGTAAGTTTACAATTTTCACATTATTTTGACCTGATTGTTAAAGATAAAAACAGGTTATACTATATTTTGTAAAGACTTGCATGAATGCTACAAAGTATAGAAATAACTAAAAATAAATACTTATTTACCATTATGAAAATATCGCATCAAGACTATCGCTATCGCATACTTATACGCTGACGCCTATTCTATATATATTTCTCTTTCTACGGCTTGGAAACGATTTTTGAAAATTCAGCCCCTAGGGGCTAAAATTGGTGAAAAAATTAGTTGCATATACGAGTGGACGAGACAAAGAACAGCTTACTTTCTATCGGGAGTCCTACAATACCTCTTCGTCTTAGGTCATTTCTTGAAATTCTTTTCCAATGATGAAAAAGCGTTCTGTGTTAGAAGAAAATTTCAAGGAATAACGTAATCATCTCTAACCATCAATATATATGTAGGTACTAGATGGGCCCTTTCATATAAAAGGGTCGAGCGTCCGACTTTGAGAGCGCGTTCCTAACCTGCCTTTGTCCCCATCGAAGCGTAGTCACGGTCGCTCGTCGTGTAGATAATTTGTTATTCTTAAGTTAACATCTAAAGTCTTATTAGTTTGGCACTGCACAATTTTTATTTTAAAGTGTTTCAATTCACAATCATACATTTCACAAAGAAAATTATTTAATCTTCCTATTTAATAATTTTATCAATTACGCAATCATTTAATTTCCGCGGCAAACTGTATGATATTTTTTTTTACTAACAGGCCTTACGGCTTCTATGGCTATGACCTATATAATCTATGACCGAGTCATACGTTTTCAATATATGTTCAAGTTCCCGCTTTTCAGACTAGATGGCGTTAAAGGCGTTGCTAAAAATACGCCCACATTCTTTGTTTGACAGGGCCCGTCTATGTAAATTGAGGTCGTTGTCTTTAACACGATGGGTCTATTCCAGGAATTAATTTTGTTGTTTGGCTTTAGTATGATTTTACACTTTTACTGCGCTTAATGTAAGTTCAAGATTTGATAAATAAAATTCATTGTAAATTATTAAATTCATATTATATTGATCATAATTTAGACTATTTAAATTAAATACGTACTTACAACTTAAAAGTAAATATCACTAAATTGTTCTAGTTATTTCCTAGGCGGTTAGTTTTTCTTCTTCTTTTGGTCGTGTAGTAGACCCGTCTCTTCTTGATACTTTCGTATTAACTGGTCTTGAACATCGGGAAGGCAGGGCGAGTATCGACTGTATTCCATACTGAATTCACCTTTTCCTTGCGTCATTGATCTGAAACATACATCCTCATTAGACTAGGAAATATACAACACTAGCTCATACCCGCAACTTCGTCCGCGTGGATTGAGGTTTTTCGGTTCCCGCAGGAACTCTTTAATTTTCCGGGATAAAAAGTAGCCTATGTGTTATTCCTGACTATAAACTATCTCTGTACCAAATTTCATCCATATCCATTCAGCCGTTGGGATGTGATTGAGTAACAAACATCCATCCATACATCCATCCATCCAAACTTTCGCATTTATAATATTTATATTTGATTATTTGATGAAAGAAAGAAGTTTTTTGGTATCACTCACTGGTTTCGACAGACAGCGACAGACAGAATTGGTAACAGTTTCCTGTTTTGTAATCACAGGGAACCCCAGATATCGATTTTGAACGAAATCGGTACGATAACGAGGTATATCAAAATGGCGCTGACTTTTTTAAATTTTGGGAACAGTTTCCTGTTTTGTGGTCCCATATATCGATTTTGAACAAAATTGGTACGATAACAAGGAATTCCAAAATGGCGCTGACTTTAAAAAAAATTGGTAACAGTTTCCTGTTTTGTGACCCCAGGGAACCCCAGATATCGATTTTGAACAAAATTGATACGATAACGTACCAATTTTGTTCAAAATATCTGAGGTCATCTTACTAATATTATAAATGTGAAAGTTTGGATGGATGTATGGATGTATGGATGTTTGTTACTCAATCACGCCCCAACGGCTGAACGAATCTGGCTGAAATTTGGCACAGAGATAGATTATAGTCTGGAATAGCACATAGGCTACTTTTTATCCCGGAAAACTAAAGAGTTCCCGCGGGAACCAAAAAACCTCAAACCACGCAGACGAAGTCGCGGGCATTCGCTAGTCATCCATATTCTTTAGATATAACATGTAGGACATACTGGTGTCTCTTATGTTACGTCATGTTTTGACTCTACCACCGGTTCCGAAAGCAGGTTACAATAGTTTGAAAATATCTTCTAAAAACTCACCTCAATTCCCCAGCGTATCCAAACATATTATTCAAAGGCACTTCAGCATATAAAGTGGTCCAGCCTTCTAAGCCCTCAGTGCCTGTGACGATGCCGCCTCGTTTGTTGAGTTGTCCTAATACTGTGCCGTGGAATTCCTCTGGTATTGTCACTTCTACGGACATTATAGGTTCTAAGATCTGCCATGCGCCATCTTCGAATACTGAAAACATTTTTTAGACTGTTTAGACACAAGAGAGATTATTACAAAATTCTCAGCACTAGCCCGGAGTTAGGAAAATGGCGGTTAATCCGTCGATCCCGGTTATTATCACTAGCATGATAGTAGTCGTTAAAACCCGCACACCCGCATTGGAGCAGCGTGGTAGGTGTAGGCTCTCTTCTATAAGAGTGGAGGCCTGTGCCCAGCAGGCAATAAATATGAGTGAATAGTTTTCAAAAAAAACTTGTTAGTACAATACCTTCTTTATTTTAACGTTTAAGCTGCATAGCACAGAGCTGTATGACATGCGGCCCGCAGTCGAGCAGCGACCGCGTCGCGCGAACAGGCTCATGAATAAGGGCCCCAAACGGGTTCGAAAATAGTCGAGCATTTTTCCAACATAACATTTGAGTTTATCCGGGAGTTATGTATAGTTAAAATACCTTCTTTAACAGCCCCTTTCGCAGCCAAAAAGAAAGCCAATTCACTGGAATCCACGATATGATGCGCGCCATCTTGTAGCCGGAACTTGACACCGGATATCTTGTGTCCCGATAGGTATCCTTTCTGGCACGTGTCTATGAAACCTCTCTCAACACCCGGCACAAATTGCTTTGGAACGTTCGTACCTATTGTTTCGTCTACGAATTCTAGCACTGCAATGATTTAATCATACATATTATTAAGTTTTCAGTTAGGTATCATACAAATCCAAATTCAAAAGAAATCACTTAAAATGCTGTCAAAATCTAATTAAAATATTACAAATGTTGATTTTTTGTTAAATAAATGAACGTTGTCTAGAATGGACAGCAGAAATTGTGATGCAAAAAATCTGATAATATTATTAGAAAAGAGTTAAAATAATAGTTGAGTATTATTAAGAGTTGAGTTTTATGCTTAAGGGCCGGAACCCACCACATTATTACCCCGAGAAAACCCCTACCATTATGTGATTAATGGAAAGGGCAATGTAGGTAACGTAATGTACTGTGGGTACCCTCAGCAATGAGGAATCCGACACAGATAGAGAGAGAGAAGTATTTTGAGCCTCGAAAAGTTTATTTTGGTTGCCTGGAAGAGATCACTCATAGTGATAAGGCCGCCTTTACACCGTAACAAGTTGTAAATTCTGTCATGATTCGTTTTACCTCTGTTTTGTTATTTGTTTATGTGTAATAAAGTGTTTTTACTTACTTACTTACTTTTGCGTTATTGGAATCTTTTTATTAGACAATTCATACCACCTAATTTCCAAATATCTGACCTTTAAGTACTTCGTTATATAGAAGTCAATTCAAATTGAATAATTGAACGATTCAAAAGTATTTCTAATAAGTTTATTTGAATAAAAAAATATGAGTTTGATTTTGAATTATATTATAAATTGAATTGAATTTTCGTGACGAGTTTTGCCTACTGTTACTTTGTTATTTTTGCACAAAAACTGTAAGGTTCAGAAAAAAGTAAAGTGAGTAATAGCTAACCTGTATTTTGGTGTGGCGGTAATGGCTCCATGATTCCTGTAACTCGCGCATATTGTCCCGCACCACCAGATTGCTTCTTGTGAAGATAGTCGAAGGCACATGGTGACATCATAGTTTCCCTGTTTTAATTAACGACCATTTTCGTTTTCAAGGTGAATATTTTATGATCTAGATTGAGGTTATGTTTCATACTAATATTATTTAATATTATATATGCAAAAGTGTGTTTGTTTGTTGGTTTGTCCTTTAATCACGCCGCAACGGAGCAACGCATCGACGTGATTTTTGGGTATAGTTGAGGACCTGGAGATTGACTTAAGCTACTTTTCATCCCGGAAAATTAAGGAGTTTCCGTGGGAATCAAAAAGCTTAAACCACGCGGACGAAGTCGCGGGCATCAGCTAATATAATATAATAAGAGGTCTTAATAATGTATTATAAAATACCCGTTTCACGTTTCTATCATAGACACAAGGCAAACCTACAAGCCGTCTTTTAAAACGCACGTACGCTGTTATACGATTGAAAATAACTGAAGAAAGAAGAAAATAAATACATTCATTTATTCATACAAGGCCGCTGTGCTCTCCTTTGAGTTGTCACTACTATGCAAAAAGTACCTAAATAAACAGTTGTTATCAAAAGAGAAGCTCTGACAACTCTACTCGCATAAATGTGTTGGCTCCATAGACTTTCAAATCTAAGATCTGAACAAATCATACTAATATTATAAATGCGAAAGTGTGTCTGTTAGTTGGTTTGTCCTTCAATCACGCCGGAACGAACGGACCAACGTATGGACGTGAATTTTGGGATAGATAAAGACCCGGAGAGAGTGACACAGGCTAGTTTTTATACCGGAAAATTAAGGAGTTCCCGCGGGAAATGGTTAATTCACGTGTACGAAGTCGCGGGCTTCATCTAGTATTACAATACTTAACTAGTTTTACCCAAAATTTCGGATCTGCGTGTTGGATACCTAAAAATTTATTTCAGGTTTATAAAACGGTCTTGCACGCCATAATTGACCTACCTGAAAGCCACTTTAGGTTTACCCAACTCGACTGGGCAGTTATATTCTCTCTCCATCCGTTGCGCGTAGATTTCTAAATGCAATTCACCCATACCGGATACAACTGTCTCTTTGTTGTCGCTGTCGTAACGGAAGTGGAATGTTGGATCTTCTTTTGTGAATCTGTGGCAATAAAAAAAAAGGAAATAAGGAAGAAAGGCCCGATTGGGATGTTACAATGTGTGCTTAACGGGCCGGCGGAGGGCGAATTGCCCATACAAACGTAATACCAAAATAATTTGTAATTCGAGAATATTTCCATCATATTATGCGATTATTAAGATTGAACTCGTATTTATCTAGGTCCCTGGATAATTATCTTTTCAAAATACTTTCCCAAAATTAAATGTAAGCACATTGCGTTTCGCATGTTTTTACGACATAAATGACATATTTTCTTCTTATTTGTTTCATATTAAAACCAACGATATCTCACGTACTAATTGATCAGGTATATAGCCTATTGTCTAGTTACAGAATAACAACACGAAGTTAAAAACACAACAATTTTTCATTCATCATTTTTGGTATTCACGGAACAAGACCAAAATGTATAACAAACTGTGTACGCTCATATTGCTATCGCGCTTGCACGCGATCTAGTGTCATCAGCCAAATAGAGATAGCAATATACCGGCAAATTTATATTTGCGGTTCGAATAGAAGTTGCGAGCGCCGCTCCCCGGCCTCTTAAGAAGAGAAAATATGTAGCTCGCTCCATACAAACATTTGTAGAAATAAGGACTAAAACTAGTCCTTATTTCAACAAATTTTTTGTATAGGGTGTGCTTGGGAGCGCTTGAAGTGAATTTCTCTTAAGATATTTACAGCATTTGAAAATTTAAATTGCATGTATTTTTTTTTATCCACTACAAGTTAGCCCTTGTCTGCGATCTCACCTGATGGTAAGTGATGATGCAGTCTAAGATGGTAGCGGGCTAACCTGTTAGGGGCATGGCAGTTATATTAAACCCATACCTATTCGGTTTCTACACGGCATCGTACCGGAACACTAAATCGCTTGGCGGCACGTCTTTGCCGGTAGGGTGGTAACTAGCCACGGCCGAAGCTTCCCACCAGGCCAGACCAGGGAAAATTCAGAAATTATAAATTCCCAAATTGACCCTGCCGGGGATCGAACCCGGAACCTCCGCACGTTAAGGCAACAGCGCTACACACTACGCCACGGAGGTCGTCAAACATATGAATGTACAACTAATATCTTCCGGCACCACAGAAGAAATTTTAAATGCCAGACCTAGGTCTGGTTTTAGAATATCAATCCTAGAAAATCAATAAAAACCTTTCAATCGTAAACTGTAACATTTTATACATAATAATCGACATAATTTATATTATTTGTATTAAAACTAATTTGATGTTACGCACCTTGCAACAGCTTTCGAAAAGTTATCTCTATCCTTATTATTCTTTGGTATAATGGACATGGAAACCACTGGATCCGGTACATGGATGGATTCCATAGAGAGGTGTAGTTTGGCGTCGTTCACAAACGTGTCACCCGACGCGCAATCTACGCCGAACAACGCGAATATGTCGCCCGCTAACACCTCGTTTACTTCCTCCATATTGTTTGAGTGCATCCGCACTAGACGCGAGATTTTGACCTGTGAATAATTGGATTTTTAAGAAGTCCACCTTTTTATTCGCGTAAAATATGATGATTAATGTAGATTATAGATGTTACATTCATATTTTGTTTCTTTGACTGTTATTTTGGTCTGATGTCTAAAGTTATAAAAGAAAAATCTTAAAAATTACAATAATTTGAGACCAATTTACCTATTATAATTAAATCAATGGCTGAACTGGGGTCATACTGCCAACACTTAAAGCAATACTTAAGCAATATTACTCAAAATTACAGTTTGATGTCACATACTTAAATAAGGACTATAATTCTAAAACACGATTCTATAAGTCAACAGTAATGAATCAATATGGCGTTGGCAATATGGCCCTAGCGAGATGTTAACAGACAAAAATTTAAGAGATAGACAATAATTAGCTTTGTTATCCTATTTTCATACAGATTTCGATTTTCAGAGAAAAAAAGGGTTTCATTTTAGCCAAACTATTTCGAATTAGGAAGATAAAATAATATTAGACATAGTAAATAATAAAATAACTAAGAGTTAGTAAAATAAATCTCAATACGACTGAATTCTCATGAAACAGCAACTCCAAACAAAAAATCCACACTTCCATACTAATATTATAAATGCGAAAGTGTGTCTGTCTGTCTGCTACGCTTTTACGGCACATCTGTTCAATCGATTTTGATGAAATTTAGCATAAAGGTAGGTTGCATCCTGGGGAAGGACATAGGCTAGCCCAGAAAATTAAAGATTTCCTAAAGGAATCAAAAAGCTTAATCCACGCGGACGAAGTCGCGGGTATCATCTAGTAATCTAGTTTATTATAACTCATATAAAACCAAATCATACCAAAATTATCATTATATCTGTCACCGTAAGATTGTAAAAACCGTAAGATTGTAATCTAACGCTTTATTTTCGATAGATTGTAAACAGTCGAAGGATTGTAAACCGTTCAATGTTTTAAGTGTCAATTTTTGAAACATTCATTGTATTTACGTTTTCTTGTCTCTTTCTTGTAGGTTAGGTTAGGGTTCGACATAAATAACCAAGTAGTGGTTCTATCGGGTTAATAAAACTAACAGATTACAATCTACCGAAAAATAATCCGCTATATTGTAATCATTCGTCAGTTTACAATTTCGCGAGTTAGATTATAATCTAACGGTTTTTACAATCTTACGGTGACATATCCATACCTTTCTCCCAGTCCTGGCGTTGAATATATTGTCCCCTCTCTTCAACATGCCCTGGTAACACCTCAAATACGTCAGCTGTCCAAACTTGCTCATCTCCAACTTAAAAGCCAAACCTACAAACGGCTTCAAACCATCCCGGGATGGATCCAGGACTATCGTTGCACCCTCCGCACCTTTCCTTTCATCCAAAATGGCTGTATTCTCAACCTCCCCTGGGTGCGGCAAGTAATCTAATACAGCGTCTAATAAGGGTTGTACACCCTTGTTTTTCAGTGCTGTTCCCAAAAGTATGGGTGTGAATGTACGCTTTAAAGTAGTTCGGCGTATTGCTTGTTTTATTTCTGCTACTGTGGGCGTTTTTTCTTCAAGGAACAATTCACCTGCAAAATAACAATATAAGATACTAATTTAAGGTAGAATAGGTTAATATTTTTTTTCGAAAAGTATGAATAAAATTCTGAGGAAGAATAAATAAAATGAGAAGTTTTTATTTCATACAAAAAGTTCCTTTTGTTTACAAACTAACTACCCGCGAATTCGTCCGCGTAGTTTAAGTTTTTGTTATTCCCGCGGGGACTCCTTAATTTTCTGGGATAAAAAGTTTTTTTTTTTCATTCAAATCGCGTCAAAATCACGTCAAAATCACGTCGAAATCACGTCAATCCGTTGCTCCGTTGCGGCGTGATTGAAGAACAAATCAACAAACAAACACACTTTCGCATGTATAATATTAGTATGATATGGCTGATTTTTCATGGCTTTATTTTAAAATGTGAATGTTTATCATTTCAGTTATGTTTGAAAAGGTGACTGACTGATCTATCAATGCACAGCTCAAACCATTGGTCGGATCTGGCTGTTTGGCATACATATATGCACTCTGCTAAGAAAGGATTTTTGAAAAAATTCAACTCCTAGTGATAAAATTGTGGTGTAAAATTTACAAATTTAAATTGAACTTAACGTAATCGAAGTTGCGGGCCAAAACGAGTCATAGTAAAGCTAAAAAATAAATAATAAATGTGTGTGTGTGCAATTCCTACACGGCAGAAGTAAAGTAGCCTATGAGAGCAGAGATATAAGTATAACTTGTATTCTATCTCATTCTCTCGCAGGTAAAATCCTATTATGAATATGTTTGTCTCTTTTTGGTGTCGCTTTTTCGTTTCACTTCAAAATATAAATTGATTTACCCAAAGACTCATCCACATTGGAGAGCTGCTCAATAAGCTCATGTCGCCTCTCCTTCACTTCAGCCCGTTTGTTCTGAGGAACCTCATCAAGCCGCACCACTTCCCCATAGTCCCCTTCGAAGTACACCGCCCTCTCTTCCACAAGGTCCAATATCCCTTGGCATTCTTTCTCCAAGCCGATAGGAAGGTGGAGGAATGCGGCATTGTGCTTCATTTTAGAGCGCATTTGTTTTAACACTCTGAAACAGATTAAACATTGGATTTTAAGATAATAACATATTAATAAAGCAACACATCAGCAAGCTGCAGTGGTAGTGGGTCAGTCACGCTTGTCACAGGGTGATTTTCATTAGAGCTGAAATGTAGCCTATGTCCTTCCCCTGGATACAAATTATCCCTATACCAAATTTTATTAAAACCGGTTGAAGAGATAATCTTTTTTGATTCCCGAGGGAACTCTTGATTTTTCCGGTGTAAAAAGCCTACTGCTTGCCCAGGATACGACCTATCCCTGTACTAAATTTCATCAAAATCGGTTGAACAGATGGGCCGTGAAAGCGTAGCAGACAGACACACTTTCGCATTTATAATATTAGTATGGATTCAGAACAGGATCCAAGTAACAACCCTAAGTATGTGTACACAACATTAGATAGAAAATTCAAATCATAATAGCAGGTATAATTAACATTAATATAATTTAAATAATTAAATTTAAAGTGCAGTTTTAAAATAGAGGAAATTTTGAAATTGCGGAGTGAAACTTGCTCTATATGCATTTGAGTGCTAAAATCTGCAACAAGAATTACAGTTTCTTTGCAAGACATGCAATTATTGATAATGCAAGAATCCTCATCCTTACTAATATTATAAATGGGAAAGTGAGTTTGTTTGTATGTTTGTTCCGCTTTCATGCCGTAACTACTGAACCGATTTGGCTGAAATTTGGAACATAGATAGCTTATAACCTGGAATAAAACATAGGCTACTTTTTATCCCGGAAAATTAAGGAGTTCCCGCGGGAACCAAAAAACCTAAATCCACGCGGACGTAGTCGCGGGCATCAGCTAGTTATAAATAAAGAACAATTCTACATATTATATGAGTTTGTAATAAATTATTTTAGTGATAGGCAAATAGCATCTAGGCAAGCACCATCCAACTGGCAGCTGATGGCTGCTTACTGGATTAGGCATGATTGTAGTAAGCACAAGAATATCTTGCAATGAAGATGAAGAAAAACTTCCTCAATCACAAAGAACTGACAGTATAAAGAATAAAAATACTGTAAAAGTGCATTAGGCTTCGTGCAGCGTACCAGCGATATCGCTTGATTTCCAGTGAAGAATCACAATCTGCAAACTGCACTATAATTTGTGGATGCAAGTCGCTCCGTCATATAACTTACCTATCAGGATTCGCTCCTAGTCTGTCCAGCTTATTTATGAATCCCAAACAAGGCACATTATATCTCTTCATCTGCCTATTCACTGTTAATGTTTGACTTTGGACCCCACCAACGGCGCATAATACTAAAACTGCTCCATCCAGAACCCTCAAAGCTCTCTCTACCTAGAAAAGTAAAATTAAAATATAGTGTACACTGAACTGCCTCGTTGGTCTAGACTCTAGTGGTTTGCATGTTTGACTGCGGCCGACGAGGTCCCGGGTTCGATTCCCGGGTCGGGCCATAGTTAAGTGTTGGGTTTTTCTGCCCAGAAAATTCTCAGTACTAGCCCGGAGTTAGGAAGTTGGCAGTGTTTCACCCCCGTGCCTTGGAGAGCACGTTAAGCCGTCGGTCCCGGTTATTATCACTAACATGATAATAGTCGTTAAAGCCCGCCAACCCGCATTGGAGCAGCATGGTGGGTCTAAGCTCTAATTCCCACTCTCCTATGAGAGTGGAGGCCCGTGCCCAGCAGTGGGACGTTAATGGGCTGTAGTGGTGGTGGTGGTGGTACACTGAAGGGACCGCATGTTTTATGGCGTTATTGGGAGTTGTTGATGTGATGCTACATAGAGTGTGTCATTGTATGGACAACAAGGTAAACCAACCAGAGTCAACTAATATCAATGTTATAGGGAGTTTGTCGTTAAATCAAGTGACGTTAAATGGAGTTTACACTGTAATTGAAATTGTTATTTCAAACTAGTCGTAACTATTCCCAGTACAAGATATTTATGCTTCAATGGGGATGGTTTTATTATTGTTATTAATTAGATGATGACTTAATTTGAGTAAATTTTGGCTTTTGAAAAATCAGTTTAAAAGATGGCCTGTGAGTAGTAGACAGGCAGACTTTATAATATAGATTATACTAATATTACAAATGTGAAAGTATGGCTATATATTTGTTTGGGTAGTAGGGGATGGATGGAAGAACTGACATTGCCCCAACAATTATTACAGAAATCTGAAATAGATCAACCAGGAAACAGGTGTCTCCCATGGTGTCATAGTAGGACATGATCAGTACTGACTGATCATGTCCAACTTTGACACCATGGGAGGCTGTTGTAAAATATTTTTTACTGTAGAAAATTAAAACAGGAATCCATATGCAGGTGTTAAGGTACACAATTTTGAACTACTTAAAGACTATTTTTGCATATTTTTTCATGTTAGGTTTGAGATGTGAGATTGTGTTTAACTTTTTAATTATTTACCTCTACAGTGAAGTCCACATGTCCAGGTGTGTCAATAATGTTAATATTATGATCCTTCCATACAGTATAAGTGGCTGCAGACTGTATTGTGATGCCTCTTTGCCTCTCTAGCTCCATGGAGTCCATTACTGCGCCCACATTGTCTTTGCCTTTTACCTGGTAAAATAATAATTTTGATTATTGAAATCACATAGACAATGGTGGCAAATTCTGTTGAGCACACTCATAAAATATAACTAAACTTGACAAATGTAAATGTATTGCTATCTCTTTCATATTGTTCCAAGAAGAAAGCAGTTAGGGCTAGATTAAGACCTACCAATATAGTTTAGAGATTATGTACAAACATAACTTTGATCCAGCTAAGTATGATATTAGGCTCTTGTCATCCAATAGAGTAGATATCTATTCAATATTGAAAACAAAGCTTTTTGAGAGATGCTTTTGAAGATTGGCTAATTAATCTCAGGCAGCCATTTGAGAACATGAAATGATTTATTTCATGAAAGGCAACTTGTGCCACTTATAATAAGTTGTAAGAATCTACTGCAAGTCCGTAAAGCTGATTTCCGACCACCAGTTCTACCAGTAGTTCTGAGAGAAAATTCAACATGTAGTGCATAATTATATAGTATCTCTCTGTCACACTTCCTCTATTATGTACAGCTCAGTCCACCAGACAGTGTTCCTAGCATACTCACCTCATGCATTTGCTCTATTCTTCCAGTATAGAACAATATTCTTTCTGTGAGTGTGGTTTTTCCAGAGTCAATATGTGCCGATATACCTATGTTTCTAATTTTTTCCAATGGCTTGTGCTCTGCGTATTTGACATGTGACGCAAAATTCTGAAAAATCAATGTAAGTAAAGATTTGTTTAAAAAATAGTTGATTTTTGACACTTTTAATAAAATACTTATATAGAATCAGCTAGAGTACTAGTTTGTAAGTAGTAATTAATAAAGCTGATTGCATATTATCAGATATAGTATATCAGAAAACATCCTATCGCCCTCACTTTACAGTGAAGGAAGTAAAGGAAAGGAAGGATAGGAAGGGAAGGAGTATATATACAATTAATCAATTTTCTGTCTACAGGATGTCTGTGTCTAGTACAAAAGTAGTATGAGTAGTATCCAGTGCCAATTAAAATATTTTCCAACAATAATTTCTGGTAACATGCAGCTGGCAAGATAGTTGAGTGGAAGTTATAATTATTTGATAAGAATATGTGACATTTAGCCCTAATTTATTACGGAGGTTGGATCTAAGTTAGTAAAAAATTGAAGCCGGTCAAATTTAATTAGTATAACAACCAAACCACGGTTAAAATACCGGAAGCTGATTTGCTTAGTTTTTGTCAGACTTCACTTAACCTATCTATTATATTTCCGTAAGCCATTGCTATGAGATTTTTTACAGCCATGTTCTCAACTCTCTTCTTGTTACAGAATACCTACACCATTAGTAGAATTTCATAATACCTAATTGAATTACGTAAAATATTCGATAAATCTTTGAAAATATCAGTGAACGCTACCTTGTTTACTTCAATTTGAAAACTGCTCGATTTCTTGACTATGTTTGATATACTTCGTATTCGAACCATATTTAGAATCGTCATTTTAAATTGAATTTTACTTTACAAATTACAGAATAATTTCCAAAAAAAATCTTGAATTTTTACTTTTTAGGTTATAGCTTGTGCCGTCAACCGTCAATTATGACAGTTGCGGACAGTCTACTATTTATGGTAAAAAATGATTTATTATAATATGACCGGTTACACTCTCGCTGGATATAGCCTAGCACATAGGCTTCGAATGTACCTACAAAAGCAACAGTGACAGATAACGGTGTTACAAAAAATGAAATGTAAATGCGTGCGTGAAATAGGGTTGCCTTGACTCTAGCATAGTATTATCGATAGTTTTACTGGTGAAATCATAGGACTCTAATGAGTTAGTTTAATGAAGTAAAATAAAACTATCTTTTAATTTTAAAAAATCAAATACACAAATAGCAACAAAGCTACAGGTAAGAAATAATTTTTTTGATGAGATGACCATGTTTTCGCTAAAAAGTTTTTCAGCGTTACAACACAATGCAACATCATTAGCTGGATACATCAAATACTTATTGTCTGTTTTCGAATAGTCTCTCTTAATAATTAACGAGTAGGGTTTATGCCTCTGATTTAAATATGGGTCAAATATGTTCTTTTGATTTTTTTGTGTTAACTTTTATTATTATAGAATTATACTAAGACTACAATTTTTTATTTTAAAACTTACTAGCTGATGCCCGCGACTTGGTCCGCGTGGATTAAGGTTTTTTGATTCCCGCGGGAACTCTTTAATTTTCCGGGATAAAAAGTAGCCTGTGTGCTATTTCAGAATAAAATCTATGTCTGTGCCAAAAAGCCAAGTTTTAATTTGATTAATTATCTGATATAATGTATAAGTGACAAGTTAATAAAAATAAATAATAACCATATATGGCGCTCAAGTCATAGCTAATGACCTCCCCGATAAGCACTTAAATACAGTAATGTACTGAATCACCAGTATATACAGTATACCCTGTATATATATTTCATATACATATTTTTTTTTTTTTTTTTTTTTTTTTAATTTATTTAGTACCAGAAAGAAGAGAAATACGAAGAAAAACAGATAAATAGTGGACAAGGAAGCACTTATCTCTATAAGAGATCTCTACCAGTGACCCTTGGCAGTGAGAAAGGTTGCGGAGGAAGAATAGGTACAACAAGATATGAGATAGCATGAAATGAGATATTATATCATAAACTTACATAAACACACAAATATACATACTAATGATATAAATATATAAATATATAATATATTATATATATACATAAATAAATACATATCAACATACATATTATATAATATAATACTTATGATATAACAGATACATATTATTATTTATGATTATGATAGAGAAGATAGATAATGATGTTTCAGACGAAGTTTAAATGTGTGCATAGATGGGTTATTCATAAAAATACTATCAGGTAGTGAGTTCCATAGGCGCGTCGCAGCTACCGTAAAAGATTTACCATAGTAAATGGTGTTATAATTTGGCACTGCAAGTGATTTTAATTTTACACACGATCGCACAGGCATCACACAAGGAGGAGCCTCGTGAAAGCGCTCACGTAAGTATGAAGGGGAGGATGTGTTTAAAATCCGAAAGAGTAACGTGAGAATATGAGTATTCCGGCGAAGTCGGATAGGGAGCCACTGTAACTTGTTTCGAAATTGAGATACATGGTCGAATTTGCGCAATCCGTAAATAAAACGAATGCACAAGTTCTGAAGGCGATCTAGTTTGTCAAGCAGCTCTTCAGTCGCATCTAAATAGCAGACGTCGGCGTAATCTAGAAGTGGGAGCAGAAGGGATTGTGCAAGTAAGATTTTAGTTTTCAAAGGAAGGAAATTCTGCAAGCGTTTCAAAGAATGAATAGAGTAGTGCAAGCGCCTACTAACATTGTTAATGTGATTTGACCAGGATAAATTACCATCGAGTATCACCCCAAGGTTTTTTGCTTTTCCTGTAAGTTGTATCGGAACGCCATCGTAAGCTATGATAGGAAGATTTTTAAAATCAACACGACTTCGCAATTGCTTGCTCCCTATTATCATAGCCTGCGATTTGGTAGGATTTACTAGAAGACCGTGTTCATCAGCCCAGTCCTTTATTTTTGCTAGATCCGTGTTAATATCATTAACCGCAGAAGCAAGGTCAGTGACAGCGGCATGTCTATAAATCTGCAAATCATCTGCATAGAGATGGTAGTGAGAAGAAATGATTTTTGTGATTTCGTTTATAAAAACAGAGAAAAGCAGAGGTGACAATACGCCGCCTTGAGGTACACCAGCAGAAATATCAGCCCAGTCAGAGTAAACTCCGTCAGCACAGATTCTCTGACGGCGACCGAGAAGGTAGGACTTAAACCATTCAATTACGGACGGTGATAGATTAAGTGAACAGAGAATGCAGAGTAGCACGTCAAAGTCAACAGAGTTAAACGCATTGCTAAAGTATGAACATATGAAATCTAAGACACGCCAAATAAAACAAAAATTAAGAAAAATATTTATTTTGTTCTTTTCTTTTACAGGAAAGTAGTGTTTTATATGGTACTCTACACACCTCAGCTTATGAGCAATCACTTCAAACCTACCGGCAGACACGATTATCGACTATCGATACTTATGACGTCATCACTTTGTCAATCCCTATCGTAACTAAACGTTTTTAAGTTTTACACAAAATATCCAAAAATTCTTCATTTAGCAATGTAATGATGAAAAGTCTTAAGAGAAACCTATTATCTAAGCTTTCAATAGTTATTTTGCCTCATTTTCAAACAACAAATGACGTAATAATGAATAAGAATAATTCAGAAAAATATTCAGTGAAACCGGTGAAACGTGTATTTATGCGGGTTATTACGTCTTGTAACGTCACATTCATTTACTGAACAAGACACCATGGTGGCAGAACAAAGATTTTAATTTTTAATCGTAAAACTATTAATTAAATGCACAAAATTCACCTCGACTTGGAATATGCCGGGACGCTATAGCCTCTTATTCGCGTAAACAATGACATACTGGCATTTTGTTTCGCTATCTCCTTTTCGCTCGCGGCAGTGTTTATTAACTAAATACCTCTCGCTCCCACGCTTTGTCAGTCTATTGAGCGTAGCGAAAAAATTCTATGTCTATGGCCTAGCATAATTAGGGTTTCTGCATAATAGGAATGACCATGAAGACAAAAAATTATTAAATTATCTTCGATCACAGAAAAAAAATTATATTATTATCGTGTGCATAATTAGTTAGAAGAGAGTGTAACACTTCATAATTTGAACATAGACAAAATATAACATAGGCCTGCTACGAAGAGAGCAACATAATGCGAACTAACTTTTTAACCTATAGTTTCCGTCAATAAAATGTCACAAGAATTGATGTATCGAGAACTTCACGACTTTGAATTGTCAGTTTTGTTTCGTTTTTGGAAGATTATGGCCGTGTTAGGGCCAAATGTGAGTGTAAATATGAACGGGCATAGTAATATTCATAGTCAGTTAACAAAATCACTAGAAAGAATTCTGGAGGATGCATATTTGAGTGGCGAATTGAAATTGAGCGGGCGTAAGTTGCGCGAGTTCCCGAAACCAGTGAAATATGATTTGAGTGATACAGTTGTGGCTGGTAAGTTCGAATTTATAAATAAATCACGCTGCATTTGTATGCGATTTGGGTTCAACGCGAGGTTTTAGATGTATTTTATGTCACCTCGAAGCCGTTGCCGAGTTTTGGTGGAAGTTATTTTTGTTTATTTACCGGCAATTTGAGTCTTGGACGGCCGGCGTGGTCGTCACATCGATCGTAAAAGATAAAGTTCATAACTTCACGGTAACCGATTCCGGTCGTGAATCATTCATTTTAACTTATCTATTATATTATTTTACGTATTAATTATACCTTGAGTTGGTACCCAGAGATCATATAGATTATAGCACAACCAATACTACGTTAAGCTGTAAAACCAAATCCTAGTAAGTTTTATTGAAACTTTCTAATTACGCTAAAGCGCGCTTAGGTTAGGCCTCGCATTTGAAGCTTTTAAGCACCAATAATTTTGCTCCTAGACACGTTATGAAATGAACATTTACAATGCTATACTTCGAACTTCTTCTTATAATTTGAACTTCTTAGTAAATAAGTACGTGAATACCTACCTATCTACTTACGTAGGTACTTAGTTACTTAACTATCTAGTGCCTATAAATAATAAATAATAATATTTTTGTATTATCCCTAGTAAAGATATAACTCTATCTACTTACTTACCTGTTCCTAACAGCCAAAGTTTTACTGCAACATCCTAGCAGTTAAACAGTTTTGTTTTAATTTTGGACATAACTACTTACTTACATAATAACATCAATCATACATAATGTTAGTTATTAAACAGGCCCCTACCATTATGTGAATATTGAAAGGGATAACTACTTTCAGCAATGATAATGGAGAAGTTTTTTTTATAAAATTTAATATGAAAATTAAGACAAAATAAAACAAAAATATGAAAGAATCATCAAAATATCTCAACAAATGAAAAAGTTATGGAACTTTAAAGTTGCACTTGCAAGACGGGAGACGTGACGTCATAATTCCCTATCAACCGACTTTATAAAGCCAAATAAAAGAAATAAATACACTTAACATGACTTAATTGAATTAAAAGCACTTAATTTGTGTGTGAAGATAATTTTGAAGTATTTATCTTGGCTAGTGATTAAAACTCACTCACAAAATTTCTCACTCGAGTAAGATACAGTAATCAGTGTACATTAAATTAAACTTTTAAATCGTCATTTCTAAGTAATTTATTGATGGATTTAAAAAAACACTGATTTATTAGTTTTAATCTATATTTTACTTCCGTTGTGTTAAATATGATATTCAAAACATCATGAAACTTCTCCATTAATATACATCATTGTTACAAATATTATATTATTACTACTTACCTATTCCTTCATTATCAGTGATTAGAATAGGTACTGCAATTTGGGATCAAAGACGACTGAATTCTATATAATTAGGTATATGGTACCATATATGGATATGACTATGGAATTCCTGCGTTGGGGGACTATAATTCCGCATATACCCTGTACCTGTAGTGCAAGTACCTGTAAGATTTCTCTTTATTACATATTATTTCTTTTCCATATTGTCTCTATAAGAACTGTGTGAGGAAACCAGGAACAATATTTCTAAACATTTGATAATATTACTTACTAAGTACCTGTCTGAAACATCCCCTATATTCAAAACAACCCTGAAAGAGCCTTTTAAACACCCTTCAGGGAAAGATCAAAGGGGAAGCTATACACTGATACATAGGAAAGTTACATGTTATTGCAGCTTTAGGTACTTCTTTTATCTTATTGGAGTATACAGAGATAGGGGGATGGGCTCCAAGAGTACCTTGCATACTTCTACTCTATAACTACATATGACGTTGAAGGGGTACTTGTAACCTTGGTATAATGAAGAGTCTTGATGTTTTATTTTTTAAATTTCTACAAATATTTACTTGGTAAATTTTTATTAAATTCATAGGTAAGTATGTAACTATTAAGGATTAGAGTTACCTCCTTTTTCAGGTAGGTACATGCCTAAAATAAAATTTATTACATTTTCTAATAAAAACAATGGAATAGAAGTGTTTGTATTGGCTAGAAGCAGGCGTTACTTTGGGAAAGTCCATGACAATGAAAAAACTAGATGTTTAATTAGCTATAATCCACCACAGAAGGCAAATCTATGTGGTACAGTGCGTGTCTCGAACCTGATGCCCACGACATTCACCACACCACATAAACCCTCAAAAATACCTTCAACGTACGTTTCACTCTGATACCGGAGCATCTTCAGATGTTGCCTTTACAATGCACATTTGTAAGTATGAGGAGATGTTGCCTTTTAAATCATGCATTGTAATTGGCTACTCTAATCCCTAATAGAAATAGAAGTATTTGTTACAGTATTCATGCCTTATTACTTACACTTTCAAACATAAAATAAGGGATCGGATATCAAACCATTACTTACTCTCAAATCCATTAGCTTTGTCATGGCACTCCCAATTTAATTAGGCCACCAACCTCACATACTTACCTAGTTATGGTTGTTTACCATTGCAATATCAATTCAATGGTAAAAGGCACCTAACTCTTTTGTTATGTACAGTAATAACTTTTATATCATCAATTTACTTACTTATTTAAGTAAGTAACTACATTTAAAGTTCCTTAGGTGCAGCTAAGTATTGTAATTTTTCAGATTTTTCGGTTTAAAGGTACTTTGTACTATGCTAATCAAGTAAAAAAAGAACCTACTCGTAAGTAAGTTACTTTACTTGTGGTAAGATGACGAGAATTAAGTAGTAGTTATTTAATGGTGTCATTCATTATTTAAAATCTCAATATCAGCATTTTTACAAGCTGATAGCTTTTGACTTCAGATGATACCACTTTATCAGACCCAATTGCTACTCCAATGATGATATCACATTTTATTTTCATTATAACACAAGCAATGCTTTCAAATGTGGGTAATATTCCTTTTAGGTATTAAAAAACAAAAGCTTTTATTCACGGGCTATATTCGGCGTTTATTATTATGGCGGGCGCTGTAAAAACGCAGCTCTTAAATGAGTTTATTTACTTTTGCATGGGAGCCATTTCATAATTTTTATTATAGAGTTTATAGGCTGATTCATATTTGAAGACCGAACTTAAATCAAGTTTTCACTTTCTGAATTCTGATTAACTTACTTAGTACATAATTCGTCGTCGTCAACAACCGATAGACGTCCAACGCTCGATGTCAAGCGATTTGCAGGGAGCCACTGGATCCAGGTGGTGCAATACTGCAGCGTGTGAGTCAGAATACCTAGTTACTAGAGACCTATGTCCAGTAGTAGCTGTGATATGTTTCCTTTGTCTATCGGTTGACGATGGCGACCTAGCTGTTACCTAAACCTTTTAATGGACAGGGGAAAATTACAAACCCACCGAGGCATTCTATACCGCGGGTCTTGCATATCTATCAGTAAAGATGTAAGGAAGCTACAACATAATATTTTTAAATACAGAATGCTTTAAGTATCATTATGCTGTCTATATTCAAATTTATTTTCGCCACCACTTAGCTGCAACTGGTACATATGCCTCAAGTACATTTTTATGTTTTTGCACTTAAGTCCTTGTAAGCTTTACAATGCTATCGACTGACAATGACTGTGATTTTTATGCAACTATATGCGTAATGGATACTTAAAAACTGGAAATGAAAAATATTTCTATAGTGCTATGCTTTTCACAAGTTGCAATAAAAAAAAACCGGGCAAGTGCGAGTCGGACTCGCGCACGAAGGGTTCCGTACCATTATTAATAAATAATTACCTTTGTTAATGACCCGCAAGACTAACTTTGTTTGTAGAGGTTTATTGTTAATATCAAAAAAACTATTCTACTTAGAGCATTGGCTATAGTTTTCCTGTAAAGTATACGTAAATTCCTATTGACCATATTAATTTCAAATTTTTCGATTGGTAAACTCCGGAGATAAGGGAGGGGGAACGGTATTTTTTTAGACATTTTCCCCGATTAATCAAAAACTATCATAACTAAAAATAATTAAAAATCTGTTTTAGAATGTACAAAGTAAACCCTTTCATATGATACCCCACACAGTACAGTTATCTCACTTTTAAATTTCAACCCTCAGATTTTCCCCCTTTTTTAAATAAGAACAAAAATAATTTCCAATTTTTTTTAATTCCAGTGTCTTTGGGCCACTAATATACACAACTATTCCAAATTTCATGTCGATAGCTTCGGTAGTTACTGAAATAATCGAGTGTGACGGATGGACAGACGGACAGACGGACAGACAGACGGAGACAGTCGCACCATAAGGGTTCCATTTTACCATTTTGGTACGGAACCCTAATTATGGACCATTAATTGAGATAGGTATACTGAAGGAACTTGTGAATTAAAGGTTGTTGAACTGTTGCGTTGCTGGTATAGCATTTTATGAGGAATGAGGATAAATTTGTAACAAGTTACGCTACTATGTAACAAGACAGGCGGTTAAAGTTATGTTATGGTTATGTAACTGAATATCTTGACAGGAAAACTGGACCTTAGTAACTAGCATAAAATAATAAAGTAACATACCAACTTAGCACGCGAGATGAGTGCTATCCTGAGATATGCAATGGTCAGTCTATTGGTATTTAGTATTAGGTGCGACTTTTTACTGTTGCCTTAGTAGGTATAAATTGACCTAACCCAGGTATATTAATTTTTACTAATAAAACAATATTATTGCTTGTAAGTTTGATAGTTTATTATTGGTCTATGTACATATTTAAATAGGTAGTATTAATACGGTAATTTGGTAGTTTTACCTGGGAATTAGTTTAATTTATTACATGACTATTATCATCGTAAAATTAGTCGGAAAGGAGATTGTCAAAAAACTGCTTTTGGGCGCCATTTTTTCAATATTGCAGCGCGAGCAGCAAAGATACGAGGTGGTACAAAAAGGTAATAGCTAGCCTATCTGCATTGCGCCAGATTGCATCGCGATGGAATTAATAAACGTTCACATAGACACGTGTTGAAGTGGTAGTATAATTAAAATAGATTTGTGATGAGAGGGCTTCGTTTCAAATCTATTCCTACGCTCGTATGTAAAGGGCTTTAAAGCCCTTACACACGAGAGATTAGCGTGTCATTAGCTCTGCGTTTACATGAAGTCACTTGCTCTCTTAGTATCGATTTTCGACCTATAATAAAATTCTGGACTGCCCGCGGTTGCAGTCCGGTAAGAACTTCGAAAAATTCTTCATTTCTCATTTCTTTTCTTTGAAGAGAAAGATAGAGTTAGATGGAGAATTCGACTGCAGTAGGCACGTGCCTACAGAGTGCTGTAGCGTTGATGATGATGATATTTCTCTGTGCTCTAGAAAGCTCATGAGCTTTCTAGATCCAAGGATTTTCTAGATTCAAGGCTGGGTATTGATGAGTCAGTCAGTGAAAGAGTTAAGTTTTCTTTATAATGTATGAGATCACTGAGTTGCACGAAACAATTTAAAAAATTTAAGTGTTGATTAAACTAATTTAATCGCAAGACTTCATACAATAATTGCGATTAAATTAGTTTAACTACTTACCACTTACATTTTTGAATTTGTTTTATGACTTACATACGTATTTATAATTAGTTACTATCAGACAGCCAGTAGACAGCCAGTATCGCCGTAAGTGTCATCCAAAAGGTTAAAGGTAAAGGTTACTGCCAACTGATTTGACTATCTTGTAATATTATATTATTGTTAAAACCTTAACTAACCACTAACCAGTGTGAAAGAGCTCTAAGCTAAACAGCTGCACTCTCTCATAACACACGTCATCGTTGGTAGTTGTTAAAACAGTACTTGTCTCAGTTTGGTTTACACTCGAGTGGTTCAAGTGGTTCAGTTATTGTTTTTTTTTTGAACTCCCGATTCTGTTTAGAGAGTTATGACTTGTGATAATAAATAGTTGTGCTTTATTTGTGATCTGTTAAACATTGGCCGTAAATCATTTTGTATTTGTTGTGAATTTTGAATAACTAAGTACCTATAAGAAATAACTTAACTAGCTTTTGTATTTATTTATGACTTTAGATTGATTTACCATACAAATGTATAGTTACTTATGTAACTGTGCAATTTTCTGGCATTAAAACGATTTCATTATTTGTTATAAAATAGTCTTATTTACTTCCAACTATTTTGACCTCAACTAGATAAAAAATCTTACAGACTAACCTACATAGTTAGTCGTTGGCAGCTGACGAATATAATCGTCTAATTCAGCGGTATAGTTGGCTTTTACCTATCTGACGTTACAGACTAACCAACATGTATGGTCAGATGGTGGTCGTCAGCAATTCAGCATCAAGCAAATTACTCAAGTATGAGATCTATAGAGCATACTTAACTCTTAACTCAAGACTAAGTTAAAATGAGACAGATTTATGATACGCACATAAAGCCTGAGCAAAGTCAAAGTACGCTCTATAGATCTCAGCATACAACACAACGATTCTTCTGTCTTTCGTCTGCCATCTGATCCGAAGAAATGTCTGTCAGAAAGAAGAAAATCTATAACTATACTATGATCTAGTAGAAATCCCATTTACTTAAATGAAATTGTGATCATGCTTCGGCTTTACGTATCTAGTAGAAATCCCATCTCAATGAAATTGCGATGATTGGAAATGAGGGTAGCGTGCAATAAGTGAAATGAAGAGAAAGTAAAATGATATCACGATTCGTAGACGGTCAAACATGGTGAGATATAGTTAGCGTGATTTATCTAACTGACCTACAATGATCTCACCCAGTTAGTGGCAGTTTCGAAAACATCCTATTTATTTTGGAACGACATTACAAAATTATCTTTACTTTCCAATGTATTTCTAACTCCAACGTGGGATAGCTTGGTGTCAAAATAGATATGTGATATATTATTGTCAGGTTTTCTGCGTGATAGATGACTAGAAAATAAAATTCGATAGTGTATGAAATATGGGGTATGGCGTATCCACACATGCTGCTGACTATCCCGGTGATTTATCGTCTAGTATACGCGACTGCCAATATAAAACGCTTGCTAAAATTCAATAGTTAGACTAGGTATCAAAAAATGTTTGATCCCATTTCTGATGTTGATAGAGTGCGAATTGCGATGTAGGCTAGTCGATAGAAGTAGTTATGACTGATGTCAAACTACTAAGGATTCTAGGGCACAGAGGATGACCTGGGGCATCAGGTCAAGTATTTCGAAATTTTATTTCCCGATGACATTATACCTGTATGAATGCAGAACTAAACTTTTCAGAGCAGTTCATTAAAACATTTTCCTAACTAACGAACTCTAAATGTATACGTAGCCTTCCTCTCTCATAGTATTTAACTAACTAGGAACCGTGTCCCGCAGGTTTTCTATAGAAAAGCGTACAAACCGACAGGTGCATAAGCGTGGGCGCTCGAGCGTCACACCGGATGTAAGGGGACGATCACATCAGCATTGTCAACATAAAACAAATATAGGTGTAAAGTATAGTTGTTATACTAAAACTGCATTTGCAACCTTGTATGAGGACTATTCTGCATTACAATTTTTGTATTCCCGACATTGTAGGTTACGACAAAACTCTACATGTGACAAACATAGAACGCCAACTATAGAGGTACGTATAGCCTATAATTTGACAGAATCTACTGTCATGGAAATGTAAAGGAAGTGGATTGATGATGTCTGAGTGAAACCGGGGGTCTTATTACCTGAAAATTACACCTAACACTAACAGTGTAACGATCGCAATCACCTCTGATTGGTTAATATTCTTCCGCTGTTGGCCAAAATCCATTGACGCAGCAAGAATACCACAAATTCAGCCAATTAAAACAATTGAGACTGTAACAATGATTGATGCAGGTTTTCCATAATAAGGCTACGGCAGTATATTAAAGCTAAGGCACTGGAAGTAGTAAGTCTTCACTCTTCAACTAAATTTTAACTTTCAAAGTTTAATTTGAAGATGACATGACACACATAAGTATCGCGCGCGAGTTGGATGCAGGGTTTTTTTAATGTGTCACCATACATTAGCTCTGCATTCAACTCGCGCGCGAACTGTAGATGGATAATGAAAAAATTTTTTTTTTTTACTAACAGCTATATTATTTTTCTGTATTCGGTTCACTGCACTACATAAATGCTGAATGACCTCCTAGCTTTATTCTTTTACTAACTTACTTACTTAATAAGATTACGTAAGTATGTTGCTGCCACAAGAAAGTCCTGAAGCCTATGTACAAGCGTATCATGTATTCGATCCCATAATCCCCATACGCTTTTCAAAGTAAAAATGCTCCAGCTAAAAACTAATATGGCGCCGCGTCGAAATGATGCGCACAGACACAATAATTCCCATTGAGAACATGACACTGCGCAGGTAGATATTCGAAACCTGTTTTTTGAGTACGCAGCCAGTGGATGTTTACCGGAAAAAGTAAACAAATAGTGGATAGTTAATGCAGTTGTGTTATCGGTTAACGTCAAACTGGCTCCATAGTTATTTTACTTGTAACGGAATATGCACAAACATTGTGCTTTTTATCTAGACACATGGTTATGCTTTTAATTTTTTAACAAACAGGGCGTTGAGTTATCATTGAAGGTTTTGTTAAACTGTGAAAGGAATTTGGGTCATATGTTACGAAAGTTGAACTCTGTTGTCTGTGGGCAGATTGTGAATCTTTAGTGAATCTTAATATAATATGTAGACGACACAATAATGCAATATTGTTTAAATGTAGTTATTATGTTTATTGGCTAATACTCCGGCACTATTGGCCATACACCAATCAAACATTTTACTGTCCCACTTCTGATTTAAAGCTCTAGTAATCAGTAACGTAATATGTAATAATATGTTCATTACATTTTAACAAGAGTGAAACGGAACTTCTTCGTAGCTTCATTGGTTTTGTTAGACGCATATCCAGTATCATGTGGCTTTCGTTAATCCGTCTCATCGGGTTGCCATTCATGAATGGATTGTCTGTTTCTTCATATGGCTTCTCAAGTTCTCTTATCCGTTTAAATCAAAGAATGGGACCAAGGCGCAAAACCTTGACACGTTGAGTGTTTGCCTCCTGTGGCACTAAGAATGGCTGACATACTTAGCAATGTTATTGTATTTTCAACCTAGTTTGACGTGTGCTCTGGATACTCGGTCTGAATTAAATATAACCCTTTATTGGGTTCCGGCGCACAGCCTCCTGTATTTTTAATAGAGGTCTAAGGTCGGTCGGCAAAACTAAATTAAACCCTTTTAATTTTCCAATTCGTTACCTTTCATGCGAGGCATCAGCCGACCCACAAAGGGGTGACAATCTGTAGTCACGAGGACCAGAATATATTATAACGACAATGCTAATCTTGTGAGGGTACAATGGATACACACTACCATACTTTAGCGAGGCTAGGCTTGACAATAGGTGCGTCATTTTTATTCGCCTCATAACCTGGTATGGTCCTTAGAATATCAATGATGTCAACCCGACCAATGGCATAGGTTGTAGAGCATCATTAAAGTCTGACTATCTGTATTATTTTACAATCGTTCATGTTATACCATCAGTGTTATAAAAATTAGTATGCAAGTTGTATCCTTCCCTGGCGTCAGCGAAGTCTCGTCGTGTCCTATAGAGTTTAAATACACGACGGTCTATGTTTAAAATTAGACATGTTAGTGGTATTATGTGAGATTTTTCTTTTGCATGTGAAAATCATGTGAAAGTGATTAGCGTTGGTCGGGCTAACAAAGGTTTATAACAAAGAGAAATTGTAAAAACAAATAGATTCATATTTATGGGCCATTAGCTAGATAAATGAGCTATGCATCTACAGCAAAACATACATAAAGCGGCTTTTGATGCAAGTATAAATAATATAACTAGTTTAAAACTAACTAGTTAGTTAGATTGGAAATGTATAGTTATTCCGTGGGAGATCCATTAATTTAATTACTTCCTTTCGAAAAATCTTCGCCGCTGCGTCTGCAGTTAAATCGGTTGCATTTGCACAATCAACTCCTGTATTTGTTCTAACTTTTTGTTGTAATTTTACAATTTTTAGCTAGAATTAATTACTTTTTATAAAAATACTCTTCAGTTTTGTGTAATACTGGGCGAATTGAATATAAGGCCAACGGCTAACAAATCCTCGATGTTTTGATGAAACTTCCACATTTTCTATGCTCTATGAAGTTTTAACGTCGAGTACCTAATACAGTTATCTGCTTCAGGACACATTTCTAGTGAGTTCGACTTCATCTTAGATGTTTATTTTGCTCGCCTGTATTTAAGTATATCAGTAACGCAGGACAAGAGCTAAATCTAAATCTCTACTTAACTATAACTAGTTAGCCAATATAAATCAGAATACTTACAGAAAGCTTGATTCTGATTTCATCATTTTGCGTCTTCCGTGATTCAGCCAACCAAAACCCGTCAGTAAATAGATCTAGATCAATACAGCAACGTGTGCTATTATAACCGGGCCTCTTATCTCGCCCTTTACGTTTCACTCCATCGCCTACTGCAGCCTTTGGATCGTCAGTGACCCACATTATGCTGTAAACAACTGCATGTTACTTTAACACTTCATGTAGGGTTGCTGGATTTAAAAGTTAGTACAATTTTGATAGTAAATTTGACGCTATTTTAGTTAGTATTCCTTGGAACCTCTTTGCTATTCCGAGATAGCAAGGATCCTAGGTCCTTCCGTCCGCCCGCCGAGATATAAGCTATCTCTCCACCAAGTTTCGCTACTTGTCGATAGAGTCTTAGTTACATACCTTTAAATAATCTTCGTATATTACATTTGCTTTATAACTAACTAACTATAATTTCACATACAGTACAGAAGCTACCTATGAAGCTCGGTAGCTTTCACGGATTGACAATGTTGTGCAATTTTGTTGTAAAAGTAGGTTTTGTTGCAGGTGTTCTTTAAGTGACCTGCCACCTTCTTTAATATTTAACGACAGTGTGCTCACTGTTTTGCTATTCGCCGTTATATCTCTCTTGGATTTAATAATTCAATTGGCTGGCTAAGGTTGGCTAAGATGCTATGAAACCTATCTGATGTTATAAGCTATATGTGTACTATACTTTTTAGGGTTCCGTACCCAAAGGGTAAAAACGGGACCCTATTACTAAGACTCCGCTGTCTGTCTGTCTGTCTGTCTGTCTCCAGGCTGTATCTCATAGACCGTGATAGCTAGAAAGCTGAAATTTTCACAAATGATGTATTTCCGTTGCCGCTATAACAACAAATACTAAAAATTTAAAAAATATATATATTAGGGGGGGTCCCCATACAATAAACGTGTTTTTTTCGTATTTTTTTGCTCAATATTAAAAACGGTAACAGGTAGACGGTTCAAATTTTCACAGAATATTAACTTGTATATTACCTTTCAAAATAAATTCATTAACAAAGGTAATTATACCTACTTCTTGAGTACGGAACCCTCGGTGCGCCGACTCGCACTTGGCCGGTTTTTTAACTAAATAAATCCATACTGTGAACAGCATTGGAAGTCTATTATTTCGCACTCGTAATCATTCCGATCTCAATGACACAAGTTGCGATACGTATCTATCTGTATCTATCAACAGCTCAATGGCTTTGTGATTGATTGCACTCGATGTCTCTATTGTAAACACTTAACTATTAGTAAATAGTAAAGTTGCTGATGTGTTGAACTGTAGCAGCACAAGCAAGTTAAATATTTCAGTCAATGGTACTTAAGTAATAATCTACTATTTACTTCGTTATAAAGAGAAAAGTCCCGCCAGCTCAAACCCTTGGAATTAGTATGCTGAAATTTTGCACAGAAACCTCTGTGTAAATTTTAGTTTTCCTTTATAATGTAGACAAGAAATTAGAACGGAAATTACCACGGGAGCGAAGCCGCGGGCGTTCGCTGGTATCATAAGTGAGTAAATGGTTATGTTCGTGAGATTCTTATTGTTTTTGTCTAGTTAAAATTTAAACATAAGTACTAAGTTTTTCCCTACTTAATATCTGCTTTGCTCTTAGTATCAAACGATCACTCATGAAAATTCCCCTTTTTACGTGATACGTGTCATAGCAATATCTCCGTGTCAACATGTAGAAGATACATCAGTCATCAACTCTCTCCAATCCTCTACTCTACTACTCGTAACTCTATCAAAGTCATCTCTCCAGTGAATTTGGTTTTGATGTCATTTGTATGCTTCCACATGGCCTCCACTTGTCAAGTCTGTCCTCCAAAACTCATTACTCAGTAACCAGTACTCATTGATAAAAGTCCACTCAACACCCTGAATATTTTCAGGATTATTAAGTAGGTAACTATTTTTCTGAAACCATAAACTAACTCTATCAACACGAGCCCGGTGGTCTATCTATATCCCGATAGTGTGTGTGAGATTCATTGCCCTAGAGTGTTGAGCTTTCTTTGCCCTTTTATGTTTACAGTTGTTAGGCAATGCTCTGATCGGTTCTGTTTTATGATCGTTAATTGCACTTACGTTTTTATAACAAGCCTTTTGAGGTTACTTCCCATATAAAGTTGAAACTAGTAACTATAATATCAATGAATATATTTTCGTTATCTTTTGTATTCAGCATGTTCAGGTACCTACTTAAGTTGATTTTTGTAATGTTTCGTATCTAATTATGAGTGCCAGAACTTTTATCTTCAGGCACGTATCTATATAAACTGTGTAGCCATTGTGGGAATAATAATAGAATATAAATCTTGAAAAAGGGGAAACAATAATGACTTCTTTGTTTAACGTAAACGCATAACCCTACGTAATGTGGAAGTTCTTTACGCAGTGGAGAGGCACTGTAGAGATTTAAAACTTTCAGCAAATCCCTCTAAAAGGTCTACTCAAAAGCATATTTCATGTTTGAGTAACCGTAGAAGTTTTACATTAATGAAACATTCGTTACCCTGATTTATATTTCAAGGGTGTGTAAATTATTCAAACGGCTCCTCGTAAATAAGCACGCCCACATCACAGTAACTTCTGTTAGTCTGCTGGTGAACGTAAAGTCTAGCTTGTATATTATTATCCCTTCTTTGACATTAAGGCATACTGCGCATTATAAGAAAATGTCTTGTGTCTAATAAGTAATATCTTATATTTTGTATGCGCGTGTCTGATTCGACACCAGAAAAATGTCTTGTAATAATAATTATGTAGTATGGTCTCATACAACAACCATCGCGACTGAATTTCTTATAAGATTAGGTACTCGTAAGACACAAGAAATTTTCTTATTAATGCGCATTAGGCCTTAGTGACCTAAGGCTTAAAGCTTAAGGATTTAGGGCTTAGATTTGCGAATTGCAATGTAAATGTAATTTTCACCAAGAAGAATTAATTTGTTTCTAAAACCCAATGATTGATAAGATCAGGAAAGTGGGAACGTTCTCAGATCACGCATTACGGCGGTGTTCGGATTTCTGGTCCATTCACTTCAGAGCTTTTCGTCGCTAATAAAAGAAGGGATCGTGTAGTCCGATAACATCTTAACGTCTATCCCTTCAATCACACTGGCCCGATTTCAAACTAAGACCCTTGCACTTTACACCACACCAAATTACAAATCAAATTTTTACTTATTCAAATCTTACTTTTACTTTTTAACCGATTTCCAAAAAAGGAGGAGGTTCTCAATTCGGCACGTATGTTTTTACTTAAATTTTTTAATTTTTTTACTCTTTTCCAAATCGCTCGGAGTTGCATACTTCTGTAAACGTAGGATCAACACATATGACACAACGCATGATGATGAAGTTTTGCTTAGGCCTTAGACCATAAGTGCAACTTGCAAGCCAATCAATGGTTTTAGGTAGGTCAATGAGGATAATATTATTAAAAAATCAAGTCCACCGGAGGATGTCCCGTCGTAGGTACGTGAGACGGAACTCCGCTTCCTTCATTTTCCACTCGGTTGGTTTTTGCCTGAACCCTTGCCCGCACGGCCGCGAGATCGCCATTGTTTTAAGGCATTACTCTTAAGCTATTTGTGAGTACATTGATAAGTCTTATTCTATTGCATAATAGCTTGATGTACCTATAATAGCAGTAAGTTAGGTACAGGAGAACGCTGCAGTCATATTTTTGTAGAGTTAGTTACTTACTTATATTTTGTTAGGAAATGGTGTTAGATTCAAAACAGAAGATTTCAGTGAGAGAGCTTTCAAAGTTTTTTTACGCCTAATGTAATTTAATTTATATCCAAACTAGCTTATGCCCGCGACTACGTCCGCGTGGATTGAGGTTTTTTGGTTTCCGCGGGAACTCCTTAATTTTCCGGGATAAAAAGTAGCCTATGTGCTATTCCAGACTATATTCTATCTCTGTGCCAAATTTCAGCCAGATCCGTGCAGCCGTTGGCGCGTGATTGAGTAACAAACATCCATACATCCATACATCCATCCAAACTTTCGCATTTATAATATTTATTTGATTACAAAGTTTATATGCTATTGTATGCAAAGAAACATTTGGTTGCTACATATTTTGCCTTGTTACCTAACTACCATGAACGGAGATTGATTTAGTTGGATAATGATTTCATTTTATTTATATTTTTCTCTAAAAGGACATGGAGGCTTACCTAATATTATTCAATGTTGTATAATAGCTGTTTCTGGAGCAGTACAAGTCCTTAACTTTAATTGGCATGTTCAGGGGTCTAGAATTAAAAGACATATATATGTATATACTTACTATATAAATAATATATATGTCATTCTGAATAATATTCAGGTCAATTTCCGCACCATAGATTCCTAATTAATTATTTTATATGGAACTTCGTGCTATTATAAAACGATTTGGCCGCGAACACCGTTAGTTCACTACAAAACTATAAACAGTTGATGTTTCATTACCCATTGCTAAAACTGGCAGCTCGAATGGCATTTAGGTCGCACATGATTGTATTTAGACTATTCCCCCAAATGCTTCACATGTTTATGAGATTGAATGCGTTGTTCTTACGCCTGGCGTTTAATACTCATAATTAGCTATTTTAAGTATATATCCAAAAGTTCAAAGACCTTCGTAGTTTCAACCAATAGATATCCATTGCTGTACGAATGTCTCCTGCATGGATCTCAAGTCTCAACAGAACACGGTCTTGTGTCGCTCTACGAGCTATGTTGGCTACTTTAATTCTCCTACGGATATCTCCTCTTTCTGATTTGATCATGGCTCCAAGCATAGCTCTATGAACCATGGCCCGCTGAGTGACCCTTGAGTCTTCTTATCAGACCTCACCCATAGTAAGCAGTTGTATGTTCCCAGTTCCGACACATGGTCGCTTACAAAAACCTTGTTTGTACAAATTTTTAATGTAACTTTAAAGTATTAAATACAACTTGTAGAAATCACGTATTACGACCATAGATCGGACGAAATAAAAAACATAAGGTCCAACGTAGACCTTATTAATAGCTCAATACCACAGGGAAGCGTACTTGGATGTATTCTATTTTTACTTTACATCAACGACCTTCCAAAAATCGTACACGAACCATGCGTATTATTTGCAGACGATATATCAATACAAACTTCATGTAAAGACATTAAAAATTTAAATAAAAAACTATACGACATCCTACACAAGGTGAATGGGTGGTTGAGTGACCACAACTTAGAGATTAATTTCCAAAAAACAAAAATCATGCAATTTAGGCCTTATCAAAAAACACCTTTAAACATAAACTTTTCATATAATGGGATAGATCTAGAATGTGTTAATACGTTCACTCTGCTCGGGATAGATATAGACACCAACATTAGCTGGAAATCTCATGTTCAAAAAATAAAAACGAAACTTTCTAAATTTACCTACGCCCTAAAAGAAATAAAAAAATTGACGAGCACAGAAGCGGCAATTTTGGCATATTATTCTTATGCAAATGCATGGCTGAGCTATGGTGTGGTATTGTGGGGAAACAGCACAAATGCACCGGAACTATTTATACTGCAAAAAAAATGCATAAGAATAATAAAGAACTTAAAGAATCGGGAAAGTTGTGTACCTCACTTTAAATCACTAAACATACTGACCCTGCCATGCATTTACATATTAGAGTCAGCTAAATTTGTAAGGAAACAACCGCAAAACTTTAAAAAACTAGAGGACCTACCGCGACGTTACCAATTAAGACCCACACGTAAAAATAATATGATGATTCCCAGTTCCAACCTAAGCATCCACAGTACCGGTCCTAACCCGATGTGTGCAAAAATTTATAATAAAATACCCGACCACATCAAATCTCTGGAGAGTAATACAGCGTTTGTCAGCTCTCCTAATTGATAAAGTGTACTATAAATTAAATGATTTTTTTGAAGAAAAATAAGGCAGCCGTCTCTCTACTACCCACTGATTTTTGCTGTGCCCCACCGGGGTTCCAATATTGTATTAAGAACAGCTAATCAATTGACATTATGTAAATTATACTTTATGAACTATATTGGAATGCAAAATAAATAAATGAATGAAATGAATGAATGAATGAACTTTTAGAGTATCTTTAACATAATGAAAATCTTAATATAGAAATTTTCTACGTCCGAAGTAGATTAATATCCATAGTTTACTTTACACCATGTAAGTGATAGACTTTTTTGTCACAGCAAGGCGTTAGGATCTAAAAATAGATATTATGTCGTGTGTCCCCACTGTGTGTTTAAAGTCCCCTCTATGCGCCGGCGCATGTCGCGAGTGGCGTCACTCGCACGTGCTTTATCTCGGATTTATATCGGATGCAAATATGGTGTCAAAGATAAAAACAAATTGTTAGATTCTCGACTTTCAAAACGGATGTTGCTCTTGTGTTTATAGCTTTCTTTTCATCAAATGCTGTAGTCCTTACTTGCATACCTTTTCTATATTCAATCTATCTGAAATCTGCCAATAAGTTTCTTGGAAACTATACTTAAGGTTCCAGCGGAGAGTGAATTGCCCATACAAACGTAATACCAAAATTATTTGTAATTCGAGAATATTTCCACCATATTATGCGATTATTAAGATTGAACTTGTATTTATCTAGGTCCCTGGATAAATATTTTTTCAAAATACTTTCCCAAAATTAAATGTAAGCACATTGCGTTTTGCATGTTTTTACGACATAAATGACATGTTTTCTCCTTATTGGTTTCATATTAAAACCATCTATATCTCACGTACTAATTGATCAGGAACATAGCCTATATTGTCAAGTTACAGAATAACAACACGAAGTTAAAAACACAACAATTTTTCATTCATCATTTTTGGTATTCACGGAACAAGACCAAAATGTATAACAAACTTTGTACGCTCATATTGCTATCGCGCTTGCACGCGATCATGTGTCATCAGCCAAATAGAGATAGCAATATACCAGCAAATATATAATTGCGGTTCGAATAGAAGTTGCGAGCCCCACTCCCCGGCCTCTTAAGTAAGTACAATAAGTAATTTTTTTTATAAAATTACTTAATGGTTGATTTTGACATTTTCGAACAATTGTGCTTTAGATTACAGATTTTGAATATAGGAAATAAAATGAAAAGATAGGTATGTAAGGAGTAGATAAGGTAAATTTTTTTATTCACGTTCCTTTTACACAATTCATTGTAATGTATGCTCGAATATCAAATCAGCCGGCCAAGTGGGAGTTTTTGTTTGCGTATTCGGTCGCGACAACATTAACTACTTGCCACTAACTTACTTGATTGGAATAGATCGAGCGCTAGCTGTCAATCGCTTGACAGTTCCATACAAATTATAGTTAACATTGTCGCGATCGAATGGGAAAAAAATCTCCCACTAGGCACTCTGTATTTTAAAAGTCAATGAATTCTGATTCAAATCGGCAGTGAGACGCCGGTCGAATCGGTTCTTCGTCATAACGTTCGAAATTCGTAGTGTCGCCAGGATGCTTAAACTTAGGAATGTACGGAGCATTCCATCGACAATTCAGTATCGCCTCCCATTCGATACCTTTGAACCATCTGTGGTTTTTAAAATCCATCACCCCGTTTCTCATTACTCCGAAACGTTTGCTTATGTCGACTTGGAGAGTGTTCCTAACAAGATCTCTCAAATCTGAATTAAAACTTGAAGGACAGCGATATTTCCCTGACACAATTCTCTCATAAGTCTTCATTGGATCACTGGCGTAAAAGGGAGGATAGCCTGCGTTCATTTCAAATAATAAAACTCCGAAGGACCACCAATCAACAGAAAAACCATAACCTTTACTTAAAATTAATTCCGGAGCCAAATATTCTGGTGTACCGCATAAAGTCCATGTCCGTCCGGGTAATACTTTGCAAAAACCGAAGTCGGTAATTTTGAGATATCCATTCTTATCGATCAATATATTTTCGGGTTTCAAATCCCGGTACACGAGATTACAGAAATGAAGATATTCTAACGCCAATATTACTTGACTAGCATAAAACTTGGCAATAGGCTCCTCGAATTTCTTCATTTTTCGTAGGTGGCCAAACATTTCACCCCCAGGTATAAACGGCATGATGAAATAAATGTAACTGTTATCTTTAAAACTAAATTCCATCGATACCGTAAAAGGAAATCGAATGGCTTCAAGAATTCTCTTTTCATACAGCGTATGCTCGACTTGTTTCATCTTCAATACTTTTTCTTTCTCCAGAATCTTCATAGCATAGTATTTGCCAGTCTTTGAATGTTTAAGAAGGACAACTCTGCCAAAAGCTCCGGTACCTAAGGTTTTAATACGTTCTAAATCAGAGAAAATTATATTGGATTTAGGCTTCTTACACCATCGCTCATCGAATTCCTTTTTGAGTTGCTCTAGGTATTTTCTGTACTGTTGCTGCTGTTGTACAGTGTAGCCGTCTCTGAATTCAGCTGACGTAGATTGATACGATCTGTAGGACATTTCTTTGAATGCCCCATAGCTTTTACTCGGATTCATTTCAGTTTTGTTGTGAAATTGACATTCGCGATTGGTCCATTGCCAACTGGATTTTCGTGTCTGTGGAATGGCATGCTGACAATAATATTTGCAGAAAATTGCGATTTCCTTTTGCGCGTGTTGAGGGGCTTTTTGAATTCCCTAGCCAGCGGTATTCTCGGAGATCGAAAGTACGCGAGGGTATAAAGAAATGCGGGGTGAAGGGTGAACGAACCAGCTGTGGGGAAGGGTGGTAGGATCAGCTGTTTGGGGTGACATGCCGCGCCGGCCGGTCGGCGTCCCGACTGCCGTATTGATCAGACGGCACGTGGAATTTGTTACACGTACATTTCCCGAAACTTTTCCCCTTGGAATACATTGAAAGAAATCAATAATATATAATGACATTTCCCGTCTCACAGCAACATGTAAGAAGACTGGGGGAATGAATAATTCTAAAAATCAGTGTTCATAATAATAGGTATAATACTAAGTAGTTATTAAGTCAAGATAGAAGTACGTAAGTAAATAAAATGGATGAGTTTATATAGATAGGAGAGCTCTGAGAAATTTTGATATCCATCAGTTTATACCTAGAAGTTATGTCTCTCTAAATTGACTGTAATCTGTAATCTGTATATACTTAATAATTATGCATTTATCAAAGAGCATGCGTGCAGATCACTACAGAGTGCAAATACCGATTGAATATGAAGGGTCCTTTGAAAAGTTCAAATAGTTATTTCAGTTTTTACCCTGCAACTCCTATTTCATTGCAATTTGAATTTATCAATGAGTATGTTACGTATCATACTAATCATACTAATATTATTGGTTAAAATATAAACGTGAAAGTGTGTTTGATGGTTTATTGGTTTGTCCTTCAGTCACGCCGCTAACAGAGCAACGGATCGAATTGATTTTTTGCACAGGTACAGTTGAGGACCTGAAGAGTGGCATAGGCTACTTTTTATCTCGGAAAATTAAGGAGTTTTCACGGGAATTAAAAAACCATTTTAAACCACGCTGACGAAGTCGTGGGCATTAGCTAGTATTTTATATTAAGCTCTAACCGGTTTATTTTTTATTTGTGAATGCAATTTTAGTGTTAGTTTCACTGTCGTTAATAGTTTAGTGATGTACTAGCTGATTCCCGCGACTTCGTCCGCGTGGACCAAGTATTTTCGATTCCCGCGAGAACTCTTGAATTTTCCGGGATAAAAATGTGTGTTTTATTATTATATTTATCCCATGTTTTAATCCGGGTTATAAGCTATCTATGTTCCAAATTTCAGCCAAATCGGTTCAGTAGTTGCGGCGTGAAGGAGTAACAAACATACACACTTACACACACACAAACTTTCGCCTTTATAATATTAATAATATGATTGTACTGAATTCGGTCATCGCAATTTAGAACAGTTACCCAATGTAAGTTTTTGTTTACGAGTGAATAGAATGGCTTATGACCTCGTCCAATATCTGTATTCTGAAAATTATTTCGGTTGAGATTAAGCTCTATATCTGATGTTCATGACGGGCTTCGTCTTTGAAGCGCTCCGATTGTTTGTGGCATCGTAACTTCCAAATGAAAAGCACCGATTTCCATGTTTATTTTGTTTAATATTGCATTTCTACCTTACCTATGTTTTTGTATCTATTTAAGCTCTTGTTGTTTGCATTAACATAGGACAACTGATGAAGTCAGATTCTATTCTCTGTAAATACTATAGAAATGATCCTTTGAAGTAAGGTCTTGCAATGCGCAAGTAAGCAATAATTCAAGTCATTAATTTCAATTTGTAAAGTCAAACTATTCTCTAATTATCTTAATTCAGACACCTAAAACCAGGTGTCTAAATTGACTCGGAAAAGTATTTGAACTTCAGAGTAATGACAAATCCCATGAATTGCAAGTTAGCAATTCTTTGAAACCAGGTTAACATCTAAGGTACTAAGAACAGTACGATAAAACCGGCCAAGTGCGAGTCGGACTCGCGCACCGAGGGTTCCGTACTCAAGAAGTAGGTATAATTACCTTTGTTAATGAACCGCATTCGGAACCGAATTCGGTTCATTAATAATAATTTTTATTATTATTAATGAACCGCAAAACTAACTTTGTTTGTAGAGGTTTACTGTTAATATAAAAAAATACGTTTGTTGTATGGGAGCCCCCCTTTAATATTTACTTTATTGATATTTAATTATTTATTTTGAAAGGTAATATACAAGTTAATATTCTGTGAAAATTTGAACCGTCTACCTGTTACCGTTTTTAATATTGAGCAAAAAAATACGAAAAAAACACGTTTATTGTATGGGGACCCCCCTTAATATATATATATATTTTTAATTTTTAGTATTTGTTGTTATAGCGGCAACGGAAATACATCATTTGTGAAAATTTCAGCTTTCTAGCTATCACGGTCTATGAGATACAGCCTGGAGACAGACAGACAGACAGACAGACAGACAGACAGACAGACAGACAGACAGACAGCGGAGTCTTAGTAATAGGGTCCCGTTTTTACCCTTTGGGTACGGAACCCTAAAAAAATTAATTTGAAGTAATATTATCTAATATTATTTAGTGTTTGTTGATGTTACAACAGTTATTTGTAATAGAAGTGTGGGTGGCAGCCGTGATATCAGATTTAGAGAATGTATTGAACTCGCACCCGTCGTCGGTCAAGGTTGCAGAGGCCCGCAGTCCGCAGTGGACTTGGCATCGGCTCCGACTGGCGGCTGGCGCATCGATATCTCCTTGGAGACGATGCCGTAATCCGTGCTATGTTATGTTATGTAAAACGCAAGGATTGCGAAATCATTTCCGTTACCAGATTGTTTATAGCCTCGGGAATATCTTTGACAGTTTTTACATCATATTCGTAATGTAGGACATCAGACTAATATTATAAATGAAACATAACACATTGGATATATTATAGAAACATTAGAGTAACCTAACAAATTTTTTAATAATGTCAGAAATGGATCTGCGAATCTTCTGAGCTCAGAATTTGTATTTTTATTGCAAAACAAACATTTTATTACAAAAACTACTGACTACTAGATGATGCCCGCGACTTCATCCGCGTGGATTAAGTTTTTTGATTTCCGTATTTTTTTGGATAAACAGTTGCCGATGTCCTTCCCCGAGATGTAACCTACCCCTATACCAAATGTCATCAAAATCTGTTGAAAAGATGGGCCGTTACAGCGTAGCAGACAGATTGACAGAAACACTTTCGCAATTACAATATTAGTATGGATGCTACAGAGTTGGGAATTTCATTCTTCTAAGATATAAGTTATATAATTATCTTATTACCATGAATATCACTTGTGTATGTTAATTTATAACATTAAACGAAAGTGGCGCACTAAATCTCTTTCCGAGAATGTTTACGTTAGTTTATTTATAGGCTGTTCAAACATGGAGTATCTATAGAGCACGGCTAGGAAAAGTCTATGTATTAAGGATGCCCTTTCCACGTGCTTCTTCATGTTATCTATTTTATGTTCAGCATATAGTATCTTATATTCATTTTAGGATTATCAAGGAACGCTCATTTCGCTCGCGTGATGTCACGTCTGTACTTAGCTGAGGTCCCGCTATGACTTATCAGTTATAAAATGATCAGATTTCATTTCCAGATAAGCAGTTTCGCTGTAATTATATCGCGGCGGAGATGTGCTAGGGGTCTAAGTACGTAATTCGTAGAAATATCGTTGGAAAGGCTAATTCTCTGCGTCAGAACAAAGTCATGATGGAGCTCCAGGTCACAAATACATGCTCATTAAATCCACGTGGTAACGGCGGTTACTTTTCGAGGACGATACAAACGTAAAAAACTGGATCGCCGACATATTTTCATGCGAATTTTTTTTTGTTTGCGTGAACTTTGAGGCCAGTTACATTTTGTGCATAATTATTTAGCACATTTGGTATTGTGAAGTATATGCTAATTATTATTTAGATGAGAATGTTATGTAACCATTATGTACATCGTAATGAAGGATTTAATGATTTAGCCAAGATTATTTGCTTCAAACAAGTGGCTAGTTTACTACTTAGTTCATTTATTCCTAAAAAATTCAAGCTTTTCTGAAATTTTGATCCGCTTTTTTCTGGAAAAACTTCTGTAAGTAAGCTCATAGTATAAGCTGTAATTATAAGGTGTAATAGTAAGATATAAGGGGACGAAAAATCAATATCTCTATTCAGATCTTTTTCTCTTCTATATTTTCCAATAGCGATTTGATGCTTCATTTTCAGTATAAAGCGCTTTGAGTAATAAATTGCGGAATATCTAGCACAGTACAAAGGCTAGGAAGCAACCACAGAGACGTGAATGCAGTTAGGTATTTCCTTTCGGCTTTCTAGTGATGTTTGCATACCGCTTAGACTAGATTTAAGCTCTTTTCGGTACACTTTTTGGCAGGAAATATAATTCGTTTAGCAGTATCAGATGAAAACAATAAGTTTTTATTAGTAACAAAGTGTTTTTATTATTGGTTAACAATCTTGCAATTATTATTACACTAACAGAATGATCACACGTTATCATCAGTCATCACAACTATAAGTAATATACAATTTAAAAAATATCTGTAAAAGACAGATTGTTGTCGTAGAATTATCGTGAAGCACATTTGCTAGCATCTTACTCAGAGAGAATCTGTGACGACCTCCGTGGCGCAGTGCTGAGCGCTATTGCCTTAACGTGCGGAGGTCCCGGGTTCGATCCCCGGCAGGGTTTGGAAATTTATAATTTATGATTTCCCTGGTCTGGTCTGGTGGGAGGCTTCGGCCGTGGCTAGGTACCACCCTACCGGCAAAGACGTACTGCCAAGCGATTTAGCGTTCCGGTACGATGCCGTGTAGAAACCGAATAGGGGTATGGGTTTAATATAACTGCCATGCCCCTAACAGATTAGCCCGCTACCATCTTAGACTGCATCATCACATACCATCAGGTGAGATCGCCATCTTAGACTGCATCATCACATACCATCAGGTGAGATCGCAGTCAAGGGCTAACTTGTAGTGGATAAAAAAAAAAGAGAAGACTCATGCTCAGTAGTGGGCCAGTGGACAGAGAGCCGGCGAGCGTTGGGTCGAAGAGGAGGACTTTTGCTATTGGCTAAGTTATTATGGATTGACATTTGACACACTGTACCTACGTTATACTCATTTGAGTCACCTTTAGGAGGTATTGATTATTATGAGTTGAAAATAGGTAGGTTACTCTCTATCATCTATATGATGTTCAACCTTTTATCGGACCGATAGCGTGTTCATACTTCATTGTCACCGTTTGCCCTTTGCTAATCCCCTTCAGCCTTCTGCCCTTCATCCAGCTACTAAATATATCTCACCTTTACACAATGTTCATTAGGTGCTTGTTATTGTACTATGAACACTACAAGCATAATCTGCAAATCTATATGATTTTTACTAGTTATTCCTTTAAAATAGAATTCATTTATAATAGAAAAATTTTGATCCCTAATATGAGTACAATTTTCTACCTTCTTTATTTGATTGATAGTCATAACTAGTCCTTCCTGATGACTATATTTTACTTTACTTATACTATTTCTTCACGTTTCTTACTTAATAGAATGTTGAAACTAACTTACATCAAATTCATGTTTATTTTAATCAAGTCCAATCTATAGCATCCATTTCAATTTCCAATCAGGTGAATTTCCTATTTGTGTATCTCTATTTAGTTTACTTGAGCTATGTTTACGTGATCTGGTTACGATTAACGATCTATCGGCTATTTTATTTACAGGTTATGTAGAATAGAACCAGCCCTATTTAATCAAAATAAACGAGTTACAAGCGTGATTAAGTTACATTATTAAATCATGCTGTTTATCTCATGTTCTTCTTGGTTTTGGCATCATCAATCTATCTTTCCGATTAGCTTCACTCTTCCATTATTGCTTAAAATAGTGTGTTCCATAGAGTTATTAAAGGTTTATATATTACCTCTGTGGTGTGTTCACTATTTTTTTAATTATTAATTCAGTAGTTGTTAAGCCAATAATTACAATAATCACAAATCACAAACTGAGTGGTTGGGTTCTAATAAAAAGGAGCTTGGATTCTTTAAACTACATAAATACTTTATAGAACTTTTTTACTTGAAATAGAATTTATACTTTCTACCACTAGATACTAGGGGTTACTTTACTATCAATCAGGTTGTAGGTAATGTAGGTATCAATGATAATAACAGCTTCAAAGAAGCTGCAGTTGATATATTTGGTAACAAAGCTATCAACATTCTTATAGTAAAACTCAAAACAGTAGGACTTAGGCATAATTTACTCAGCTCAGTTGCCTGACTCACGCATCTCGATTCCTCGCTACACTGCGTTATATTTACGATACACAGCGGAAATTGTGGTATCATGGTATGTAATTATTGTGAGGCAAGGCCTCTGATGGAGTCCCGGCCATTACTTGGAATTAATCTGAATAGCTACAAATAACTAGGTAGGCTAGGTTCACGCGAATTCTGCATACTACATAATTCCAGCTGTATTAAGTAGGAATCAAACTTAGAAGTAATGTTGTAAATTTTTACTCACAAGGATTTCTATTTTCTAAGAATCAGATCAACTTCATTTTATTTATCTCCCCTTTTTATAGTCAGGAAGACGATCTCTGCTGTGTATTTTTTGTTATTTGTTAAAAAGAACAACTTCGCTACATACTTAAGGCCCTGTGTAGCGTAAAAGGGGGTTTTTAAAAGCAGTGACAAATCCATCAAACGGTGACATAATGTATGCTTGTAAAAATAATTTGCTGTTTTCAAGACCTTTGAGCAGCCATTGACGCATCTAAAAACACAATTTTAAAAAAATCTCTGCATTGAAATTTATTTTAAACATACCTCTTAATTTTCCTTTTAAAGCAATTTTTCTCCTTATTGAAACCAATAATTAGTTCTAGAAATATAAGAAAAATTCATATTTCTAAATCAAACACATTGTCGGATTCATTTGTATTGATAAGCAAATAAGTTGGGCACCTCTTGCCATGGCCTGATGGCATCGATAGCAGACCTGGAACAGTTTCGGAATTGCCCAGGATTCATCTGGAAATAACTGGAATGCGTGCAATTCATTCTGAATTCTGATATCACCTAAAGTAATATTCGCGGTTACGTTTAGTAATGTAATCTCACCACAACAAACCCTCAGCTGAGGCGATGAACCTATTACTTAACCGGTTTTTCGTAAGAATAACCGACGATTGTACAACCTCAAAGAAATTTTGGTTTGAATTAATTAAAACACGCACGTTCTGTTATACTTTAATCTGCTTCCTGCTAAAGTTTGAATGTGACACAAAAATTAGGAAAGCTTGGATGTTATTTTAAAATATCTGACTGAAAACCGCTTCATAATGGTGCCAATACATAAAATTAAGGAAGTAGCTAGTGTCACGTCCCAATTTCTTGCTCCAGGCTTAGTAGTTTGGGCTGGCATTTTTAATAGATGAGTAAGGTCATAGTTTTTTATATGGATGACAGTTGTTATTGTGTGAAGAAGGTACTTATACTTTATAATATTACCTTTCATTAGATTGTTTAGTTAATTCATTCGTCGAGATCATCAAGGCCTTGATTCTAGGCCTCACACCATTCATGACCTAATAACTACGCATAAACAAAATTGTCGGTCATAGTATTATTTTATCTTCATTAGATTCCAAAATTGTATGTGCAGCCTACAACATCAGTCTACTTTATATTATTTCCCAATTTTTGCGACTTCAAGAGACTATTAACTTTTTTGAAATATCATCTTCGGGATGCAGATGTGAGTACTTGAAAAGTAAAACGCTTTCGAATTTAAAGTATGAATGGATGGATAAGCTCAATAGTCGATCAAGAAATTAGCTAAGTAGTGACTAAACAATTATTTTATCATTTTAGCAAGTATAAATTGCTAATAATCTAAACCGAACGGTTCGACCATTGACTTAATGGGTTCGACACTCAATTTGTATGAAAATCTGTACAGCGCGTCGCGGCGTCATAATTAAATGAAGGGGCCGTTTATCAGTTCTCTATAGCTCGTTCGTTCTTCGTAAGAGCTTCAAGGGCCATTTCAATTGCTTATTTGTGTCGATCCTTCTGGCTCTGAGTAATTCTTTACACATTCCGTATTACGATCCGTTTTCATGGCAAACCATTACTCGGATCGTAAAACCGCGCGCGCTAATGAAAGGAAATATTGTTTTCCCTTACTTATGTTTGCGTCCCCCTTCGTTTATTTTAGCGCTATTAAATTTCACGCAGTGCGTCGTAGCTCGTGAGTCGTGAACCTAGTGGTTAGAATCTGGAAAAACTTGAATCCATACAAAAATTGGTGGATTCTAATTCTTACCCAGGAGACACGTGACACGTCGTTTCTTCGTTTCTGTCAAGAGTAAATCTTTAAAAGCTGTATACTAAGTTATGCTAATTGTAAGCTTATATTTTTAATACTTTTTGCCACCTTTTTGAACCAATGGTGTAATTTATTGAACCATTACTGTTAGCTTAACCACTGTTTAATAATATTAATTAAGTCCTATCCTTATGGGTACAATAAGGCTATAAGTGCTTCCTTCAGTTATTGTTATTTTTTTAATTATTGACCGTAGATATTGTACCAAGACTAGTTGTTCTTGGCAAGACACTGAGTTTTTTTTTGCTATAACAGAATCTCTCTTTGTTCCAGATTTATCAAAGAACCGCTTCAGTGAAGTGCCTGATGAAGTTACATCGTACATTTATTTAGAAAAATTGTTATTGTCACAAAATATTATAAGAAGTGTGCCAGACGGTGTTGGTGGACTGCAGTCACTTACATACTTAGATCTTAGGTAAGTAAATACAAACACTTTTAATACGAAGTACATAATTGTATTTCAAAACTTATTCAACATCGAATTACCAAGCTACTGACTTAAATAAAATATACGGTTCCTTAGGGCGGAAAGACGGTTCACATTGAACTGTGTAAAATAATTAAACATCTAAACATTAAAATAATCAGTCATTAATGATTTGTTATGAAAGAATTGTATCATCTCTTTCACTAACGAATATTCGCTTTAAAGGAACCTTCTTTGAGTCCTCATATAAAATGAGTTATGAAGGTAAACTTCGCGGAATGTAAAACTAAATGCTAGTAAGATAATCAAAAACCCGACAGTAGTTATAAGTATAGGATTCATAATCTATTTACTTACTTTTTGCAAAATGCGTTTACAATCTTCGAGAAATTAACGAACTGCTCGAAATTTAAATTATACTTCTTAAAATTAACAACATACTTGAAAACAAAACGCAACAAGTTATCGGTTAGTTAGTATAACTAGTACTCGTTACTTCTATTGTGATCCCGTTATTGTAATTTACTAAGGTTTTGTGCTGAAACAAGATAAGCCGGACCATTATGGAGCGGACCAAACGGAAACTGAATGGCAAACACTGTCGAAGTTAAATTAGTTACTTTTATCCATACTAATATTATAAATGCGAAAGTGTGTCTGTCTGTCTGTCTGTCTGTCTGTCTGTCTGTCTGTCTGTCTGTCTGTCTGCTACGCTTTCACGGCCCAACTACTCAACCGATTTTGATGAAATTTGGTACAGAGGTAGGTTACATCCCGGGGAAGGACATAGGCTACTTTTTATCCGGGAAAATTGAAGAGTTCCCGCGGGAATCAAAAAAATGTATCTGTTCAACCGATTTTGATGAAATTTGGTACAGGGATAGGTTGTATCCTGGGGAAAGACATAGGCTACTTTTTATCCCGGAAAATTCAAGAGTTCCCGCGGGAATCGATAAAACTTGGTCCACGCGGACGAAGTCGCGGGAATCATCTAGTATGTATATAAATGATTCCACTTGCCTCATAATTCTAACCAAAATAATTAACTTCTTTCATCAAATCGCAGCCGTAAAATTTTAATCTCTCATGAATATTTATATTTTCACTTCAAAGAAATCAATTAACTTAACAAAAATTCAACTACATATTTTAATCGTGCAGTTCGTACTTAATACTTGACACACGCCACACAGTTCATCCTAATTGATTAGGCCGAAAAATATAATTAATTGAATAATGTATTCGAATGTATTTGTTTCCCATCGACCAATCAAATTGTTATTGCTATTTTATGTATGTCCACTTTATTCACATCACACATGTCTATAAAAAATTTTGCTACAAAAGAATTAATTAAACTACATCAGCTTGTGTTCCAAGTAATGACCGTTTCTTAATACCTGCATCATTTCCATTTTTACGTTCAGACGATTTTCGTCGGGTATAGATTTCAGGTGCGGTAATAATGAAAGTAGGAACAATTTATCAGGATCATCTGCTTCGTTCCTGCTTTGGTTATTATCGACACTCGCAAATACGAACTCGTCTATTGGTTTGTGGCTAGTGTTTTTAATTGGCAATTCAATTGGCACATCATCGTTTGATCTGTAATCGTCATTATCATCATTATCATCGTCAGAACTCTGTTTGCTAATTTTCAATCTTTTTTTTGGCTTCCACACTCTCTTCGTACGTCGTTCTGTCTCCGAGTCGCTGGACGCAACTTCTTGTGTGGTGTCGTGATTCGGAGTGTTCATTTTCTGTTTGAGGAATTGTAGTTGTCTTGCGTACAAGTAAGGCCGTCTCGTTCTGTTTGGATGTGCGGTGTATTTCTGGAAGCAGTCCCTGATGCTTTTCCATTTCTTCTGAAGTTGGAGCTCTGGAAATTGAAAATAAGTACTTAAAGTTAAAAATCTTGTATTTTCTCAATATATAACGTAGGTAGCTAAGTAGGTACTATTTTCTCAAGTCGAAGAAAACCCAATATAACAGCCGAATACTTATCTTAGAACGTCCTTATCGATAAGTGACTGTATTTTTTAGACCATATACCTACCTATTTTAGCAAATGAAGCTAATTTCATTCAACCTAAATCTGATCAATTTCCAAATTGCCTCAGCTGGGAATCGAACCCGTAACCTCATAATATTTATATTATGGTCACTGCGCTAGGGAGTTTGTGAAACTCGTATTATAATAAGTATGTACCTACCTACTAGCGAATACCGATTACCTATACACTTTTCAATTAGTTTGTGTGTAAAATTAAACGAGTAAAATGCAATAATTAATATTCAAATTACTGCACATTGTAAAGTTATAACATATTATGTACCCATTATACCTAAGTGGTTTTAACTTATAACAAAAGCGTTTACCTAGTTCCCGCATCTCGCTCTTAGAAATCTTGACGTCGCTCGTCATGAGTGTGCTCACGACCTCGGCCCATAGAAGGTGCTTTTTATTCTTCGCCCGATAGTCAACGTGCTCGAAGTCCCAAATTCCCGGGCGTTTCTTCACCTCTTCGATGAGTCGTTCTGGGTCGTATTCGAACTGGACAGTGTTGGAGGCCATTTTGAAGGTTAATTTGTTGTTATTGAACGTTTTATAACGGCGTTCGGCGTGCAAACGCGGCTAACAACACGGATGGCGGGCGCCGGGCGACTGGCGCGCAGCGTGGGAACGCGCGGGGCGGTTTCAAAATGGCGGCGCGGTCCGACTAGGCTTGCCACCGCGATAGTCTATGCAACAGGATATTTCCGGAATCCGAATATTCTTTTGATTACCATTTACGAGTACTTATTGGGTACATTTGTTGCATATTTAAAATTATAACTATTGATTGTTTTTACCGTGATATTTGATCAATATCATGTCATGTCACGTGTCTTTTTGTCTTTGTTGATAGGTCCTGCATACCGGCCAGTATTAATCAAAATACCTAAGTTTTTACTCTATTTAATTAATTACATACTGATTGCTTTTCACAAAACTTTTGTTTGTAAAAGTTAACACAGGCTGCCGTTCGTTCCACAGAGTGTTCCCTAATTAACGATTTTTGGATTTTTCCTATACTTGTGCTGTGAGACCTTGCTTCCTGTCAAATTTCATGAGTGTAGGTCAACGGGAAGTACCCAGTAGGTTTTGATTTATTGGCGTGTCAAAATATGCAACATAAACGGCCGTATCTTTTGATTGGATTGACTTAGATTTAGAAGCTTTTGATTTTTTTTTAAGGCTCCAAGGGCCCATAGACCTGAGTCATTGATATTAATTTCAACATGATATTTCAACGCGTTCCCGAGAAAAAGGTGGTTGACAGACAAACAGACAGGTTCATTTTTTCCTCTTGAGGTACGGATCCCTAAAAATTGATTTGGGTGCACCCTTAAGACTCAGGAGTCAGGACCTCCGCTAATAATGGCCCCCCTACTCGCAACTGCGTATAAATCTATCGAGCGAGGTGACCCTGCCCGGAGTGGGGGACGCGCGGGCACGCGGCGGTCGCGCCCGCCGCTCCGCGCCGCGGTATCACGCCACACGTGACACCGGCAGTTGCCACGCCACGAACGAACCAAACGCTAGTCTGTACTCTCAACTATGTAGTCTGTTTGCCTCGCACGCTGGACGCTCGCGTTTCTTTCGTCACACATTGTAAGCAACCACGACTAATGTTACGTTACCAAGTTTTTTTGATGATCATGTTATGTGATTTAGCTGTCAAACTGCAGCTATATTTCGGAACTTGTTATCGCTGGCAAAATTTTATTTTTCCCTTACATGGCTATTTTTAAAGTGTCTAATGCGAATTAAATTAGATATGTATTAGGTACTTATAAGAGCCCAAAGAAAGACTATCTTCGGCAAATAGCTTCACGATAGTGCTTTAGTTAATTAAATTATTATCATACTGGTAGAGTGGACGTAATCTAGCTGGGCTAGGGGCTAGGGCCTAGGCGTTAGGCCGGTTTCGCAACCATCTCTTATTGATATAATAATTTTATACAAATTATAAAGCGGAAAATCCTGACAGGACTCGTTATCCTCAAACGGGCTTTGACTTTTGTACAAGCTACCACTTACTTGCGAGGACGTTGATGATATAAGAACGCCATGGATGCCTGATTGTTCTGTATTCTGAGGCCTGAGGCTTCAGTGGAGTTCAAACTCCTCACTGGGCTCTCAGGGTTGACAGCTGCTATTTATACAAATTGAAAAATTTTCGTTTTCTCACAAACCCCCCATTTTGGTGACCACCGTGGCGCAGTGTTGAGCGCTACGGAGGTCCCGGATTCGATCCCCGGCAGGATCAATAGTGGGTAAAAAAAATACTTCTCAAGGGACTGATTGGTTTTTTTAAGGAAAAATAATGTTAATGTACAGCAAATTAAGCTATCATGCATAGATATCATTGTACCAAAGTACAGAAAAAATAAATACGTAGTCATACTAATTATAAATGCAAAAGTGTGTTTGTTTGTTGGTTTATTGGTTTGTCCTCCAATCACGCTGCAACTGAGCAACGGATCGACGTGATTTTTGGCATGGGTAGCCTGTATAGTTGAGGGCCTGAAGAGTACTTTTTCAATCAAATAAACTTAAACCACGCGGACGAAGTCGCGGGCATCAGCTAGTATTAAATAAACCCTCTTATCAAACAGCTATGAACTTCACTGATAACTACCGATAACAACTCTATCTTGTTGCATTCATTTACAACATTTTATTTCACCATTCTTTACTTCTTTTTGAATGATTACCTGATAAATCAATCACTTTCACTGGAGTCTGGAACCAATCGTGCGTTCAGTAATAATATGTAACCGGTACAAACAAATGTTGTGCCACAGCCTAATCGGTGGCGGTATGTCACTGGTGTCCGCGTTTCGTCACTTTGTTGTAAGTAACATTTGTTTCAATTCGTAGGTATTGCATAGATAAAGTGGGTGTCTAAATCCATCATCCGTTCCAAAGAAAGCAATATCTAAGCTTCAACCGAGCAATCTCCTCCATGAAAGTTGAAAAGGATAGACAATAGAAATAAATCATAATGCATGTCTGATTCCAAGAATTGTGAATCGTATGGCGTTCTTACTTCTTATAATCACGGAATGAAATACAAATAATTAAGTAGGTATATCATGATAGATGATGCCCCTGATTTCGTCTGCATGGAGTTTCATAGATTTTTAAATGACTCAAACTAAATAGATTTTTTTAAATTCCCATGTGAACTCTTATCTTTTTATCGAGGATAAAGGAAAGACTAAGTTGATTGTTTCAGCTGTTGAGATGTGAAAAAGTAACAGACACACACACTTTCTAAGAAAGATATGTGATGTATTATTAATGATTAAACGAACTTACCTGTAAGTGAAGTTCTATCATAATTATATGAGTCGCTTCATTCGAAGATATAATCATAGACAACGTAGTTTCCTTTACGTAATAGCAACCGATCGCACAGACTTCAGAGGAGTTATAAAAAAGAACCCCCACTACCCGCCTCTGTGTCGCACGACAGAGGAGCGGTTTCGTTCGTCATTTAGTTTAGAGATATACGTATACTTAAAGCTCTTGCGAAAATATGTTTCGGGATGGGTGGGTTGGGAGCTTAATATTATATCTTCGAATGAAGCGACTCATATAATTATGATAGAACTTCACTTACAGGTAAGTTATTTTAATCATTAATTATACTTCGTCGCTTCATTCTTCAGATATAATCATAGACAACGTAGATGTTAAGAGATAGGTATATATTTTTGCAAGAACTATATCTACGCTGAATAGATACTAATTATTGTTATCAATAATTTTATTTATTGTTCTTATCTCTTGTTTGAGCTGTAATGTTTTAAACAGTTTATGTTTAAGGTTGGAATCATGTACCGATTTCCCGAGATGTTTATCTACGTACATTTAATGACTTTAAAATTTCTCTTAAGTATTTATTGTACTTAAGTTTCAATTTAAATAACTTTCAATTTACCAATAATACAATCTTGCGCTTTTTTGCTTTAGCTGCTAGTAACAAGCATAAACGTATTATAGTTTCGATGCAAGCGAATGGAACTAGTTATTGATGTCAATACTGCAAGATTTATAATCTACTACAAAGTAAATTAGCAGGGACAATACTTTATTTTATTTGCACAATTAGCCCAACAGACGTCCAATGGGACGCTTAAGTGCGAAATCCTGCCCAGTAGCAGAAGAAGGCATATTTTGTTTTTTGGAAGTGCGGCGGGAAAAGAACAGGTATATTCTGGTCCTGTTGTGAAGGTATTTCGGGTATTGCTTTAGCTATATGTTTAAGTAAAATTTTATATTAAAATACCGTTTTAAGTTTTTTGTCGAACAATTATATCGTCATTAATGTTATGGAATTTAATAAATTCCGATCCGCGTAAAAGTTAGCCCTAAATTATAGGTGAAGAATGAATATTCGGTCGATATTGTGACAAACTACTAATATTGACTTTGAAGGGTTAATCAATTGGTTTGAACTTTTTAGCCCCACTGACGTTAGGTGCTTTGAAGTAAGTTATTTAAGGAGTCTTTCTATACTTTTCAACGATGGATAACCTAGCTGTGCAGGTCATTGAATGTAGAATTTTTGTTAATTTTTTTTTTTTTTTAAACATCATTATAAGCTATTCAATTCATAATAATTTTTGAATGGATGCATTAATTCCCTGATATTTTATGACACGGCTGATCTATGTGAGGTAAGCGTGATCCAAATGTTACATTTGCGGCCGCTGCTCCATGCCGATTTTTGTTTTTCATTAATGTCTTAATTGGTTACTCTCATTCAGGGTCTGAATCGACTAAACAAAAATTTCAATTTTGCTCTAGGCAAGTGTTGCGGGAGCATATTATTGTTTACGCGAGTAAATTGTACCTACCATGTTTGCCACGAGTGATTACGATGCCTACATCGTACGTATTATTATAACGAAAGTTTTATAACGGTTTTTCGAAGATTGTTTCTAATATGTGGATAATGAATATAATTATATGAATGGATCTTAAACTTAAAATTCTTTTTTATTTTATTTTGTACCAAAAACTTATAAAATACTTAGAAAAACAGAAATATAGTGGACAAGGAAGCACTAATCTCTAGATCGAACGAGATCGCTACCAGTGACCCTTGGCACCCTGCTTGGATTCCCGTTTCGCGCGTTTTACTGTGTTTGCAGAAGCAAATGCCCACGAAATATCTTTAAAGAAGAAAACAATAATACGATGGAGATTTTACACTATTACGTTATATTATATAATCTACATCCGGTCATCAAAATGCTCCCCGTTAGATTATCTATATTTAAAAACCGACTTCTAAAAAGCAGAAGGTTCTTTGTTAGGTTTTGGTTTTTCGAACTGTTTTAAGCATAATCAACCGTATTACACGTCAGCGGGTGTATGATATATGCTTCCCGGGCACTATTAAGTTGTAAAACTCGAGAGTACCTACGTTGTTAGGGACAAAACATAAAACTTGTGGGTAATTTTTGCAATCTTACCACACATTTCCTTCGTAAATGTTCTTTGCATACCCCTGCCATGCTGAGTGTAGAATACTAGCAGGTATTTTATTTCAAATTTGACGTATCTGTATGTACAGTATTTGCAAACAAATTGATTTATTGCTGAAGTAGCTGATAAAAAAAAAAAAAGATATTTATTACCTCAGAATTCTCTGAACTTTCGTTACCACTCCGCAGGTGTATGTAAGTTTGATACCGAGAGGCCTTGCAAACAATTACATCTGAACATTTTGAACCCCATATCTTGAGTCTGCATACACTGAATGAAACATTTATGTTTGTTTTAGGTACCTATATAGTGCAGTCACTATAGACTGAAAGGCGCTGAAATCTGTAAAAGCTGAAAACTTAAGAAGCGGTGTTACGCTGTATATATATATTTTTACCAAGTAGGTAATAGTGCTTCAATATTACTATATTGCAGTCTCAAAAAAATAAAAATCTGAAATGCTAGATCTTTTCATGTTATATCCGGGCAGATATGTAAGTAACGTTTGCAGAAATGACTAGAACCGCCACAAGTGTTTCATTGAAAGTAAAAACACTGGTATAGAATTTTACTAGTCTTCTTTATAGTCGATTAGACATACGTTTTTTATAAGACGGTACTCCAGAGATTATATCATGGAATCTGTTCCATAGGTTTACATTTTAAAATAAGGCTTTGTGGTAACGGTATTAGATTAATAATTGCATTTACTTGCTTAAAGAAATTAAATACATACATATTTCTAAGTATTCTGTTTATATGTCACCGTAAATAATAAACACTTTTATTGTGCCCCCATGCTAATAGATTTATCTTGAAAACAGAACCTCATTAGTATAAGATTTCTTGGCCTTATCGGTGATAGTGTATGAACTATGAAGACAAAGCAAAAAGGGTAGGCGATGCAAACACTAATAATATAATATATTATATTACATGATAGGTACTTATGATTGAATAAATCATGTCCACTATTTTGATATAACTAGCGGTAACACCTAGGTACGAAAGATCTTTTAAAGCTTTAGCTTTGATTTCGAATTAAGTAAGTATCCATACAATCTTTGATCCAGTAAATACTGAAGATTGTTAATAATTTACAGCAGAGGATAAATAAAGTAGAAGGTAACCTTCTTTATGGTAAGTACATAGTATTTACCTGAGTCCCGGTTACTTCTCAAGTATTGGTCGAAATCAATTTGTGTTATATAGGCTTACTAAGCTGGGCCTTGGCGACGTATCCGATCGTTGGTCCACTTTGACCCTCAACGCCTTCCCCCTTGTTCAGAGGACGGTGAACAGCTTGCTAAATGCCAGCTATCTTGATTTGGTGGACAAATAATTCTTCATCGCTGGACTGCTAATTGAGCAGATACCATCGCCAGGCGCGTCTAGCTGAAAGGTTTGATTTCCGTCGTGCTACTTCGCGGGTGACCTCCCAGTGTACCATTGTCGTACCTTAGCACGTCTTCGTGTAAGTACCTATTTTACTCAAGTGAATCATGCTGAAACGCTTAACCTTCGTGTTACCTTTTAGGAAACCCGCCGGAAAGACCTTTAGTGCAATTAAACACTACATGGACGAGTAATTTCTTAAGTGCGTTCCATGCTGAAAAACGTTTATATTCTTTCGTGTTACCTCTCGAGTAACCTCCCAGAAATCCTTTAGTGCAATTTAACATTGCATGAAAGTATAATTCCTAATGAGCGCGTATAGATGATTCAATACTAACTTTTATTTTAAGTACCCTCTTTAGGAAATCATACATTTTACATAGTAATAGTATTGTACCACAATTCCTCAGGCGCGTCGTACTGAAAGGTTTATTCTCTATCGTAGTGACTCTCGGGCAACCTCCAGGAAAAAACTTTAGTGTAAATAAACACTGTATGAAAATATAATTGATTAGGCGCGCCATGCTAAAAAGTTTATTCTCCTTCATGTTGACTCTCCGGCAACCCCCAGGGGAACCTTTAGTGTAGACAAACACTGCATGAAACTATAATTGATTAGGCGCGTCATGCTGGAAGGTTTATTCTCCTTCTTGTTGACCCTCGGACAACCGCCAGGAAAACCTTTAGTGTAAACAAACTGTGCATGAAAGTATGCATGATTAGGCGCGTCATGCTGAAAGGTTTATTCTCCTTCGTGTTGACCCTCGGACAACCGCCAGGAAAACCTTTAGTGTAAACAAACTGTGCATGAAAGTATGCTTGATTAGGCGCATCATGCTGAAAGGTTTATTTTCCTTCGTGTTGACCCTCGGACAACCGCCAGGAAAACCTTTAGTGTAAACAAACTGTGCATGAAAGTATGCTTGATTAGGCGCGTCATGCTGAAAGGTTTATTCTCCTTCGTGTTGACCCTCGGACAACCGCCAGGAAAACCTTTAGTGTAAACAAACTGTGCATGAAAGTATGCTTGATTAGGCGCGTCATGCTGAAAGGTTTATTCTCCTTCGTGTTGACCCTCGGACAACCGCCAGGAAAACCTTTAGTGTAAACAAACACTGCATGAAAGTATAATTTATTAGGCGCGTCATGCTGAAAGGTTTATTCTCCTTCGTGTTGACCCTCGGACAACCGCCAGGAAAACCTTTAGTGTAAAATATAAACACTGCATGAAATAATGATTACTCAAACACGTGGTGCTGAAATAGAAAATGAAAAATGAAAGAGTCACCTGCAAAAAGCACATTTTTTTTTTTTAAATATTATTAAATATGTATTTAAAGAGAAAATTATCTTTAATCTATAAGTGTGTAGAAAGTAGGAACGTGAGATCGTTGCTACGCACGAAAAAGGAATGACGAACGAAACCGCTCCTCTGTCGTGCGACACAGAGGCGGGTAGTGGGGGTTCTTTTTTATAACTCCTCTGAAGTCTGTGCGATCGGTTGCTATTACGTAAAGGAAACTACGTTGTCTATGATTATATCTGAAGAATGAAGCGACGAAGTATAATAATAGTTTGGCAAGAGGTATTTATTTTAGGTTAAACAATTTTGTGTACGTAGTATACTATACTTACTTAATTATTTGACATATTCAAAAGTCTTGACAATATATCATGACAATGACAAGTTTTCTAGTCAATATTAATGTATAATGTCATGTTCCTTGTTATTCCTATCCTCGCGTGTTCCAAAGACATAAAATTAACTAGAGAATGAATTCGATGGTGTTGTAAAAATAGGTGACTAAACGATTGTCGACTGAAAGCCGTTGCCCTTTTCGACAGAAATAACTATGAGACTGGCAAATTTCAAACGATGGCACTTAAATATGATTGAACGAAACACTGTTTTAATGCTACAGTGTTTTGTATTTAAGTAGCCTGTAAGTAGTTACGCGAAATGTTTCACTAATTTTGCAGCTTAGGCTACTAATAGTACCTACTACTTAACTAGCAGTAACCAGTACTGACTACTAGCAGGCGAAACATTTTTATTCTTCATTAATTTATTCTATTGATAACTAGACGTTTATTCAATTAATTAATATTTTTCAAAGTTCAGATTAATAGCGTTATAGTAGTTAGTATTCTGAGTTAGTGTTAATAGTATTTTATTTTCTGATCCTACTCAAGTTGATGAATTAACTTTAAAATGATTACACTTTTCTTACCTTCTGAATTTTTGTTAGGTGATAGGTCCTAGTATCACCTAGCAAAAATTCAGTAGGTACCTAAGAAAAGTTACCCAGCGCCTACCTACCCACCACCACCACCACCACTACAGCCTATTAACGTCCCACTGCTGGGCACAGGCCTCCACTCTCATAGGAGAGCGGGAGTTAGAGCTTAGACCCACCACGCTGCTCCAATGCGGGTTGGCGGGCTTTAACGACTATTATCATGTTAGTGATAATAACCGGGACCGACGGCTTAACGTGCTCTCCGAGGCACGGGGGTGAAACACCGCCAACTTCCAACTCCGAGCTGGCACTGAGAATTTCTTATTTGAAAAACCCAATAAGTACCTAACTTTTATGCCCGACCGGGAATCGAACCTAGGACCTCGTGATCCGCAGTCAACTATGCTAACCACTAGACCAACGAGGCAGTCAACCTAGCGCTATCCTTTTAGGTGTACTTATGAATTAGTCGTCTTGACTGCGAGTCCTAAGCTAAATGTGTCAAGTAAATAAAAGCTGTACTATATATACTCGTAATATAGTTGTATGTACGCAGGTAGAACTTCCCCTAAAACGTAGTCGTAAAACCTAAAATGTCGTAACCCGCTAATAATCTTGTTGGCGTTCATCGTAAACGTCGTCTCACGCCGTAGTTCCTGTAACAAAAAGAACGCGTTGTGATAACGCTAACAGTGAAGCGATTTTGTAGGTCGGTATAAAGATCAGTGGGCGGGGTGAACGACCGGGGATGTCACGGTCCCATGTTATTTATGTAGAATAGAAGAATGAATGGTATGTGCATGACGTTCCTAAGTGGTGTGGTCTAGTTGCGACAGCGTATATGTAACGGTATGTTTATCAATTGATTGAGGCATTGTTATAGATGCATACCTGATAGGTGACCAATTTTATCTTGCATGACACAGGTTGACAGGAAGAAAACTACACCTATCAAATGAATTATTTACTTTAAACTTTATTATGGAGATAATTCAGGCACTATTTTTTGTACACAAAATATGTCGCAGTATAGTGATAACAGCATCATAACTAAATCGGTTTTAATATCGAAGCGAACCGACCTATCATCAGCGATATCGTTATGGTATACCAATTCGATTGGAAAATATAAGGATACAAGCATCTTAACTTAGTTGTATCTGTAAGTAATCCATAAAACGTTGATTACATTAGTACTTAGTTATTTGCGATTAGAATAATATGTTGATTATGTAGCGGGTACAAGTTGCTTGTCGCCTTAGAACAGTTGCGGGAGCCGTTACATCTTAGAACTACTGCGTAGAGTCGGTTAGATTCTGTAAATGAGTATAGGTTACTAACACAGAGGTAGTATAGTATACTACCTCTATGGTTACTAATTACTATGCAATGGAAACGTGCATGGTATTACTTATATCAACATGTAGACTTTTATTCCAAGATGGCCATTGGTCAGTGATGTTTTGTATAACTAGGGATGGAACTTAATCCTTAGGTTTTGTCATCTCGCTTAGTACGTTCTAACTTCTATCAATTCGTTCAGCGAATTCCGTCTTCGCTGATGACGGTCGCGTACCTACGTCGGTCGCACGTATCTATAAATAATCAGACTGCAACGCTGTCAGTGTTGACTGACATCGATTTAGAAGGAATTCAAGCTTTACAATCCTATACTCACTTAAAATTGCGTTTGCCTCTTCTTGCTTTTCAATGTGAATGTCACTACTCACAAATCACAATATAGTTAGGTACCTAATTAACTTCCTTCGATATAATGTTATCATAATTCTTGATACATTCTATGATATATTTAACAGTTTACTATAGCAGCAGTCAGCACCTAAGTTAAACTTGAAATGGGTCGCCAAAAGCCCGCTATTTTATGAAGCTAAACAATGTGAAGAGAGATAGACATTGTAAACAAATTAAGTACATGATGGATCGAGACTAGTGACCTTTATTAAACTAATTAGTTCACATACTAAATCTTTGATTATCTGCTATTTAAGTAAGATTAAATTTATAATCACGACATTGAAATACAGTTAAATTTTCAGGGAAACTGTCCGCATCGAAAACTGTCACAAAAGTGTATTTATTGATTTCCAATGGATCCATGTAATAGTATATTTTTATTTCTTAGACAGAAATCATTATACCGTTTAATACATTTGATTTGTCTGACTATGCTTTGCCGAAGGCCATAATTAATTAAATGTATAGAACGGCGATTCTTTACAAAAATCGTGACCCACAAAGCTGTCAATAGTCAATTTCATGACACTGGTCATCAAGTTATATACGAACAAAGGCTGCAACGAAGACGAGAGTTAAAGTTCTGCTGTTCTGAAAATAACATATATTTAGGTACACGTATTTCTGTTTTCATAATATCCATTGTAAAGAAGAAAATCCGTTCAATTTTTCAATTACACACTTCGCATTATGATACAATTCCGGCACGCGATCCATTTTCAAATCGTATTCTTCAGCACTAATAGCGCCATTGTATGCCACGGCCCACGGTTGTATGCGCCTGCGACAAAGCGCGCGCGACGCGTGGGTTGGCAGGCTTTTTGTGTTATATGCCCATTTTGTGTGCGCTAATAGTGTTTTTATTGAAGGGTACAATGCTACATGACTTTTTTCGTCGCGCTCTGTAAACTTTAACTACGAGTACTTTCATTTCTACTCGTTGTGTTGTATCGTAATACGTAGCTTTATGAATATATATATTTTTTTAATACCAGCAACCTACACATCAGCTACACTGATCGAAAACATGAATCAGTCCGCTAAGAAGCTGCCAAATAACTGTTTTTCTTTAAAGTTAGCACAAAAGGTATCTACTATTAAATAGTACCTTTGTGCTAACCACTAGTTAAGCACAAAGGTAAATACTATTTAATAGTTACTATTAACACCTTAGTTATTAATTTAATAGTTATGAGTATGTGTTTCATTTGACATAATATTGATATTCATTCCGTGCCAACAAACTAAATTAAAGGTGACTTTGCTACTTTTTCTGTGCTATGGCATTTTCCGGTCTTCTATCTATAACAAATATTCTTAAACAGTTTAAATGTTGTACTATATACTATTGAGGCACATATTCATTAAGATCGAATAGATGGAACTAAACATAAACTCCCCCACGTCAACATGGATCCCCGACCCTAAAGTGGAAATAATCCATATAAGAATCGACCTTGATCCACCCGCCTGGAACGACGGAACAATTTGCGAGAAGGGCGCGAATTAATGTCAACGTTGTAGACTATAATCTATAGACTAGGTTGGTTGTATAGATACAAACATAAAACAGACACAGACAGAAAATATCTAAATAAGCAATTTTTTCTTTCCGAAATATTGTGTAGAATTTCAGTCGAAAAAATATATAATATGTCACTCGGGATGTCTTTTTTCAACAACGAAAATACAAAGCAATGATTAGGTCTAGGTTAGAGCGCGCTTGCCTAGAAGAGGCCTATTCACTTTTGTCTTGAAGGTACTTAAGTTATACGTGGCAGGGAATACATGTGCTGGAAGGGTCCACATCCTTGCGGTTCGAATCAAAAACGTAGAGCAGAACCGTTTCGTTCGAGCTGACTGACGTGATGTAAGGATTCTAACGATACCCCGTACATCCAAATCTGTTTACATTATGAAGTTGCATACATACATGAACCCGATACAATATTTTAGCGTAAGCACTTAATTTAAAGAAATTGAAGTTATTACAAACAAGAACACCAAAAACAAAAGGTCCCCAATTAAAGCAGAACCGTTTCGTTCGAGCTGACTGACGTGATGTAAGGATTCTAACGATACCCCGTACATCCAAATCTGTTTACATTAAGAAGTTGCATACATACATGAACCCGATACAATATTTTAGCGTAAGCACTTAATTTAAAGAAATTGAAGTTATTACAAACAAGGAGACCAAAAACAAAAGGTCCCCAATTAAAACATCAAATAATTTACGATGGACCCTTTTCGCTTCAGGGTGCGACCCTTCATAAAGTCATATTGTGAATAAAGTCTCGAGTGTAAGGTACTTGTTAGTGACTTATGTTAAATGTCAATATTTACATTGTTTTCTGTTCTTTGCTTCACTTCACTGCTTATTTGAGAGAAGATCGATGTTTATATGATTAATTATTGATATGATGATTATTCTTATTAAAGAGTTTCTAGGGAGACAAGAAGTCGCCAAGAGCATGTATAGGGATACTGCGATTCGTAAAAACTAATATTATTTTAACTTTTTTTAAACTCCTATGTATTACCCATGCAATTCTAAAATAAGAACTATACGGGTGAGACGACGCAAGGGCAAACGTCTGAATGATCAACTCGAGGGTCAGGGCATAAAACCTCAGTATAAAAAAAAAGGTTTAATGGAATGTGCAGGTGCTGAGGCCGCGTAATTCAATTTCCATTTGCAGAGTAACGCACTAACTAATGTGTGCGGTACATTTTAATGACTTAATTGTGTTTCTCGCGATCCAAAGAGTTCCGGTCTGCTGAGCGATTACCGTTAGATGCCTTTATGGTGTTATTATAGTTATACTATTACCTTCCTTTATAATGTTATGTATGTTATAATATTAACGAGTTCTCTACGTAATTATATTATTTCATATGATGTGTGAAATATTTGCGTACTTATAATAATAATATGTAATACTGGTATGTTATAATTTCTTATTTTGTCATCAGTCTTCTTATATCTTACGCATGACTGCCTGAGGTTATAAGGGGGCACACATACCAAATTCAGTACCACTTTTAATATTTATTTCCTATTCGAATAGTAACATAAGTATTTAAAAGCTTTTCTTAGACTTACTAGGAGTTAGTAAAAGAAAAAGTCCAATGTTTATTAACCTAGGGTGCTTTGATCCATACTTATAATTTTAAGGGATTTGTATAATATTGCAGATTTGAAATTCTAATTCGTTCGTTTTGTCTAAAACCAGTTAATTCAAGCAGGTTTGTGGTCACAAACCTAGACAGCAAAAGATGTGATGCAACAATGCATTGCGATACCAGACGCTGCAGTATTGACCAATACAATCAATCCAATATTAATATGGTCAGAGCCAGACGGGTTTCGCGTTGTATAGAAAGCGTATGTGTTACAGACGAAGTCCCAAGTGTGTACCTACGAAGTTGCCACTGCAGAAGCAGGATTTACAGTGCTACTCAGTACTCAGTAACCTAGATTGTTTAGAGACTATAGATACTTCTGTTGTCCTAACCCAGCATTGTCATTAGATTTCTGTGTAAATCAAAACAATATAATGGCTGGAGCCCCGGGCACGCATCTCCAAGTTTAAAAAAATTACCTCATTGCAGCCTTTGCAGTGTTGAAAATATCCGAGCAAGGCTGCTTTAGGCTCTGACGGTCTGGTACTGCCGTAGTTTGATAGCTACTGTTAAACAAGCGCAATTGCCACTTACCTATAGCTACCGTTTAACTAAGCTGACAATTGCCTGAAATCTGAACTGCACAGTTGGAGCAATGCGATCACAGCTTTCAAACTTACGGTAAAATACGTAAAGCGTCTCTGCAGTGTGTACATGTTGACTGTTGTCTGTTGGGCCAAACGCAAGACTAATTTTGCCTGGGCAATGTCGACTTTTCACAGCTATGTCTTGCGCACGTGACAAAATACACAAAGCTGACAAAGCATTCAAACATAAATAACGTTCATCTTGAGATTCTGGTGAAACTTCATTGTTTGCGCCTAATATGGACATCTCGCTAACGGTTCGGTCACAATTCTTTTATTAGTAGCGTCATACCAGTTTAATTGAGACTTTGTACCTACTGTGATATTATGATACTACATTACAATTTATACAACGTCTCGAAGCGTTGTACTTGTGAGTCGAACTAATAATGATGACTTCACCCTGTGCGAGACGAGTAACATCACATCACCACTCATCATATTACTACCATGACTTACTGAGCCTTCAGAGTGCAAAGCAGACAAACTCGTAACATGAGTTTATCAGAGTCCCAAATATACAGGGCGTAGGCTCCTGTCACAACTTTTCAATCTATCCTCCCTGATTAATTAGCACTCACTGAGCCTTCAGAGTTTAAAGCAGACAAAGACAAAGCAACTACAGACCGTAGCCCAGAGTTTATCAGAGAGAGTCCCAAAGAGACAGGGCGTAGGCTCATGTCAAAACTTTTCGTGCTATTCTCCGTCATTAATTAGCACTCTTTCACTTTTGAATTCGTTGGCAGTTGGCACTGTACAAGAAAGTAATACACAGGCCTTTCCGTGGTTCTTTCCCTGATACAATTTACCTATAACTGAAACTGCTCTGTTTTTGTGGTTTTTGGCTGTGCATTGCATTTTGCATCGGAAAAAGCTGCATTTAAGTAAAGGTAAAAACATAAACTTCCTTCTTTCAAATCTGTACTCAGTTATAAAAAAATAACTGGGTCGTTATCTACGCTAGAATGAATCGTTAGCTCTTAAAAGCACGACAACCTTTTAAGTTTACTGCTTGAGAGTTACGAGCAATTCGCGCTTTTTGTCAAGCCAAATACTTTTTAGTGCTTCACAAAAAACAATTTTTTAACTACTATAATATATAATTTATAAGTATAGTAATAATTTAATTAAGTTTCCTTCTCTACAGTCCATCGACCCCGGTCTATTATTAAACGTGGTAATCTACAGTAGAGTTGAATCCAGTTTCAAAGAACGTCTATGCGTCTAGACGTAGTCCCTGCAAAAAAGCCATCAAAATAGCTGGTCGTGCGTGTATGTAATGAGACTTGTTGTCATTGCGATTGCTTTTGAGTTTTAGCTGAAGAATTCTCGGAATCAAGGACGAAGGATCTCGTGTGGTCTCTTTAATTTGGTGAACACACTTGTTTGAAGAAATCAATAAAGGCTTTGTTCGATAGTGATTAAAATCCAATAAGAGATAAGAGAGCGGATTATTATCAATATCAACTACGAACATAATAATGAAGTCAGCTGGCTTACTTTTGTCATTACTTACTGTGGACTGTGAGTTCTGTGAAACTATTTGTGTAATTATGTAGTTAATAAAATTAACAACTGATAACCTAAACAGTCCTGGGGTGGACCTTGTTATTCTTAGATCTTTATTAAATTACTAGAGGTTGCCCGCGACTTCGTCCGCGTACAATTATTGATTTCCTATGAGATTATGTAATTGTATAGAGGCTTTTATGGTAGTCGAGGTGTCGGGCGTGGCCAATGAAACTCCTTTTGGGACTACCACTATTATATTAAAATAAGTATATTCTAGACGGGGAAGGAAACACAACTGAAATTTATTGCTAAGGGCTAACAGGATTGATTGGCTAACTATTACGATATGCTAGGGAAACTGGCGTTCGGCCACAAGGCGAGCGCGGACCTCCCGTCGCGACAGCGATTGGGTAGCGACTAGTTAATGATCTGAAGCCTCTAGGCGCGCGCGCATCGCGTGATCGTGACGTCACACGGGCCGGCTTCACAATAGGTAGATATTGACAGGCTGACGCATGCACCAGTGAGAGCGCGCGGCGCGCGGCATAGAAATAGGTAAGTATAATAGTTAAATTGTATGTCTGTATGTATGTATGTGTTTTATAAATATTATTACGTATATATTAAATATTAGGTAAGTATATAAATTATATTATAAGTGTGTAGCGTGTGTGAATGAGTGGATGAGTGGAGTGTCCCCACATCACTCCCCCCCGGAGGCCGTACTTACGGACGATAAAAATCCGGGAATTTGACTTGTCTACCGGACCTTGTTGTTCGAGGTATATCTGTGTCGTTATTCGTGACTTTGGGAGTGCGGCTAGCCTCTCTGCGTATAGTGACGTTAGGCGGATCGGTATTTAGTATATAGGCCGGTTTCAAGCGGTCTATAGAAACGGTCACCTCTTTGCCTTTTACCTTAACTTTAAATACCTTGTCGCCTCTTTCAATCACTTCATGCGGACCGGAGTATGCAGGATGGAATGTACTTCTCAACGCGTCTTCTCTGATGAATACGTGGCTGGAAGTAGCGAGATCCTTATAAACAAATGTTTTGTTTTTGCTATGGCGTGAAGCTGGGCAAGGTCGCAGTCGTTCGCAAAATGAACGCATTCTGGCAGTGAAGTCCGTAATGTCAGTTGTGGTATGAGTGTTTGTTTCAAAGAACTCACCTGGAAGTCGTAAAGGCTCTCCGTAGACGAGTTCTGCTGAGGAACACTGTAGGTCGGCTTTGAAGGCGCTCCGAATGCCTAATAGCACTAGTGGTAAGGATTCTGTCCAATTACTATCAGCGTGGCATGTGATAGCTGTTTTTAGCTGCCGATGGAATCTTTCCACTAGGCCATTGCAAGCGGGGTGGTAAGCCGTAGTTTGCCGGTGTTTGAATCCAGCAATCTTGGACAAGTAGCTGAATAATTCCGACTGGAACTGCCTACCTCGGTCCGTGATGATATCAGCCGGGCTGCCGTAACGGGCGATCCAGCCTGACAACAGTGCCTTGGCTACGGTTTCAGCAGTGATGTCTGCTATCGGGATGACTTCTGGCCATCTTGTGAAGCGGTCTACTGCTGTTAAGCAGTAGCGAAAACCGTTGGAGTAAGGCAGTGGTCCGATGAGGTCGATGTGCACGAAGGAAAACCTGGCTCGAGGTAATTCGTATGTGCCTAGAGGTGCTGACACATGGCGATGAACTTTGGAGCGCTGGCAGGATAAGCACGTGCGTGACCAGTCTCGACAGTCTTTCCTGATGGCGGGCCATACGAAACGCTGCGCTATGAGTTTAGCGGTGGCGTTTGCGCCAGGATGGCTCAGACCATGAAGGCTGTCGAAGACCTGCTTGCGTAGGGAAAGAGGAACGAAGGGTCTAGGTGTATCCGTACTTACGTCACAAAATAATTCGACGCCGCTGCTGGGATCCTTCAGTTTGACGAAGCGGAGGGAAGACTCGTCGCTAAGGAGCTGTGGGAGTTCGGTATCTTCCGATTGAGCTTCGGCTAGAGCTTCGAGCTCAACTGGATTTTGTACTTCGTCAACGCGAGACAGCGTATCTGCGACGACGTTGTTTTTACCAGATATGTGGCGGATGTCAGTGGTAAATTGGGATATAAAATCGAGGTGCCTATATTGACGGGGCGAGCAGTTAATTTTCCGAGTATGGAATGCGTAACATAAGGGTTTATGGTCAGTATAGACTACAAAGTGTCGCGCCTCAAGCATATGGCGGAAGTATTTAATACCTTCGTATATCGCGAGTAACTCGCGGTCGTAAGGCGAATACTTTTGTTGTGCAGGGCTGAGTTTCCGTGAGAAGAAAGCGAGGGGTTGCCATGAGTTGTCTTTGTACTGCTGCAGCACAGCACCCAATGCTAGGTCGGAAGCGTCCGTTACGAGGGCGAGTTTGGCTTCGCAATCGGGGTGTGCTAGCAATGCGGCAGTACAAAGACTATTTTTGGATTCCTCAAATGCTTTCAAGGCGTCGCCAGTGAGGTCTACCGGTTGGGAGGGCTTAGCCGAGCCGGACAACAGGGCGTTTAAGGGGCCTTGGATTTTTGCGGCATTAGGTATGAATCGCCTATAAAAATTTATCATACCTAGGAAACGCCTCAGTGATTTAATAGTCTTCGGCTTCGGGAATTCCTTTATTGCCTGGACTTTGGACTCTAGTGGCTTAGTACCTGCGGCTGAGATGTGATAACCTAGGAATTGAACCTCGGACGCTCCAAAAACACACTTCGAAGTATTAACTAGAACGCCAAATTTTTTCATTCTTTCGAATAGTAGTTCTAAATGTTTTTCGTGTTCTGTGGCATCCTTAGAAAATACTAAAAAGTCGTCTAGGTAACAATAACAGAAGTTGAGTCCACGAGTCATTTCATCAACGAATCTCTGAAAGGTCTGGCCTGCGTTTCGGAGCCCAAAGGTCATATAAGGAAATTCGTACAGTCCGAATGGTGTTGTGATCGCTGTTTTGGGGATATCTTCTTCAAACACTGGGATCTGGTTATAGGCCTTAACTAGGTCGATGGTCGAAAATACCGTACATCCGGAAATACCATGGGCGAAATCATGTATATGTTTTATAGGGTACTTATCTGGGATGGTGCGTGCGTTGAGCTGCCTGTAGTCCCCGCACGGCCGCCATCCATTATCTTTTTTAGGGGCTAAATGCAGGGGCGACGCCCAGGCGCTCTCAGATGGTCGTGCCGTCCCGTTGCTAATCATCTGATCGAATTCTTGCTTCGCTATTTTCAATCTGTCCGGAGCTAGCCTGCGGGGAGAACATGATATGGGGGGGCCGGGTGTAGTGCGTATATAGTGTAATGTATTATGTGTAGTGATAGTAGGTGCGCCAGCCGGTCTAGTAATTTGTGGATATTTAGCTAGAATGGAATGGTACCGTGTGTCGCCAGATGGAATTTTTACAGAATTAACATTATTAATATTCTTATCTATAAAAACAACAGTTGATAAAGATGTAGTATTATCAATAAGTCGCTTATTCTTAACATCTACAATTAGGTTATAATGACAAAGAAAATCTACACCAATAATAGCTCTAGTTACATCGGCTACAATGAAATTCCACGAAAAGTTCCGGCGTAAATTAAAGTCTAGATTTAAATGTACATACCCATAGGTTTCAATTACACTACCGTTTGCCGCGGTCAATTGGAACATGGACTTTGACCGTCGTTCACGAAACGCGGATCGCGGAAACACACACACATCACTTCCGGTATCCACTAAAAAGTCCACTTTTGTTTCTCGGTCGGTGATGAACAGGCGACCCGGTGAAGAGCAGTCGTCGGCCGCCATTACCGACTGCTCTGCTGGTTTTCCGGGAAGTCGCACGGCCTGGTGCATCTCGTCGCCTTCGATCCGAACCTTCTGTGGTACCAACACGTTGAATACCTAGCGGAGTTGGATCTGGAGCGGTTGCGGCGCTGGCTGGTGGAACGCTCTCTTCTTCTGGGCTGCCTATTCCGTCGGTTGAGTTGCATGGTTAGGTTTTTGACCGCCTCCTTTAATTCCGCTATCTCCAATGCCATGGACATGCTGCTGGTAGGTAAAGGTGCTGGGGCGGGAGTGGTGGCGGAGGTGCTGGCGGAAACTTGTGGCACCGGCGAGATAATATCGCAGACGCGATCAGCCAAGTCTGCTAAATCGTCAAGAGGTCCCGCTGGCTGGGATGCTATGAGAGTCCGGATGTTGGCAGGTAGCCTGTTACGCCAGATGCTCTTGATGAACTCGTCCGGGACAGAAGATCCAGCTAACCCTTTCAAGTGACGCGAAAATTGCGAAGGTTTCCGGCTGCCTAGCTCTTCGTGTTCGAGGAGCTGTTGTATCTTCCGATCCCGTGACGCAGTTAATCTCTTTATTAGCTCGTCCTTAAGTTTAGTGTATCGGTTGGTTTCCGGCGGCGATGTTATTATATCCTTAACTTCCTTTGAATACTGGCTATCCAGGTTACTCGTAATGTAATAAAATTTCGTGTTTTCCGACACGACTCCGGCGATCTCGAATTGACCTTCAATTTGTGCGAACCAAAGTTCGGGGTCATCCGGCCAGAAAGGAGGTATTCTAATCTTCATTCGCTCCGACGTGGCAGCAACAGAACGCCGAGCACGTTTTTTGCACGGTCGTACCGTTACGTGCTCGGGATCCTCGGATTTTATCGTGACATCGGTTTCGCTTCCACTGGTCATCTTGTTTTTTTTTTTTTTTTTCGTCGGGGTCACCAGTATGGTAGTCGAGGTGTCGGGCGTGGCCAATGAAACTCCTTTTGGGACTACCACTATTATATTAAAATAAGTATATTCTAGACGGGGAAGGAAACACAACTGAAATTTATTGCTAAGGGCTAACAGGATTGATTGGCTAACTATTACGATATGCTAGGGAAACTGGCGTTCGGCCACAAGGCGAGCGCGGACCTCCCGTCGCGACAGCGATTGGGTAGCGACTAGTTAATGATCTGAAGCCTCTAGGCGCGCGCGCATCGCGTGATCGTGACGTCACACGGGCCGGCTTCACAATAGGTAGATATTGACAGGCTGACGCATGCACCAGTGAGAGCGCGCGGCGCGCGGCATAGAAATAGGTAAGTATAATAGTTAAATTGTATGTCTGTATGTATGTATGTGTTTTATAAATATTATTACGTATATATTAAATATTAGGTAAGTATATAAATTATATTATAAGTGTGTAGCGTGTGTGAATGAGTGGATGAGTGGAGTGTCCCCACACTTTATATAGCTTATGCAGGTTTTTTTGCTGATTTTCATGTCTATACTTCAAAGTCATAAAATTTGTATGTAATCTTTCACCCCCATTTCACCCCTTTTGGGGTGGATGTTCGTAAAATTGCTTATACAGGTTATTATTATTTAAAGCTAATAACCTAAATCCCGATTTTCAAGTCTCTAACTTCAGAAACATAGGACTTTCATACAAACTTACAACCCCCATTTTACCCTCTGTGTGGTAGATTTTCATAAAATTGCTTATGCAGTTTATTATAACTTAAAACTTATAACCTAAATCCCGATTTTCAAGTCTCTTACTGCGAAAAATTGGAACCCTTATGCAAGCTTCCAACCCCCATTTCACCCCTATTGGGGTACATTTTCGTAAAATTGCTTATACAGGTTTTTATTATTTATAACTAATAACTTAATTACCAATTTTTATGCGTCTAACTTCAACAACAAAGGAGTTTCATACAAACTTCCTACCCCTATTTTAACCCCTTAGGGGTGGATTTTCTAAAAACCCGTTCTTTGTTGGCGTCTACACCGTAGAAGGAATCTACCTTCCAAATTTCAAGTCTGTACGCTTTATAGTTCCTGAGATATCGTGATTAGTCAGTGAGTGAGTGAGTGAGTGAGTGGTGTTTCGCTTTTATCTAGAAGAAGGAGATAGAAGAAGATAGATAATTCAGATATAGTATGTATTAGGTGACAGGAGCTAGTAAATACACTATCGACTCGCTTTTAATGATTCTTAATATCAAGAAGAGGGTTCAGCTAGTCAAATAACTGGATATATTGGAATGTGAGCAGTGTAAGTATCCCTGGAAAGATCTCTATATCTAAAGGTTTCTAGACTTTCTAGGTCTCAATTACATTACGTCGCGGGCCGTATTAGATTCAATAAAATGGGTTCGTTCGACAGGTTTGTTACCTAATCTATTCTCTAGTGGTTTTGTGTTCATCCATTTGGAAATGGTAATGTATCTCTTCCCCTAATTGAATCTACTGATTTTGTTGATTGCCATGGAGCATTTACACTATCTTTTTATCGTTGCTGACTTAATATTTATAGCTTTACTGCCCATTTACTGGTGTTTCTATGCGGAGTTACTATGTATTTTCTTTTTCGGCCAATTTGGACAATAATGTCCACGGCATTGTTATCCCAGGCACTCCCTGGGTCTCTTTTTTTACTGAAGCGTATAGTAGAAATGAAAAATAAAACTAAAAAAGTCGTAAAAATATGTTCCAATTTTGTCCACCGGGCCAGATAAGTTTGACGGATTATACCTACATGTGTCGGACTTAATCGTTTCAAATTTTTCAGGGAAAGTTAGCTTAGACACTGTGCTACATAATATTAGAACCCTTTATTTTTTATAATGTTGTCTTAGTTTTTCCAAGTCTCACAGCCATTTCGAAAAAATATATCGATTGAATGGTTCTGTTAAGTGATTATTAATAGTCGGCACTATAAATATCGGCATTATAACTGACACTGTAACTCAGGTTCATTATAATTTTAATTTATTACACAAATTTACGCCAATAACCACACAGGGAACATTATTTTCTCCGCTCTAGTTAATGATTCTTACATAAACATGGCGGCAATACATAAAATGTGAAAGCACTTTGATGTCTTTAACGTAAAAACTGAGGAACTGAACATCTCTGAGTTAGTTACGTCGGAAAATCCCTCATTAACATCGCACATCAACGGTTATCTACAAAGAGCTAAAACTCAAGTGACAGGACATGAAAGCAAGGCAATTTTTCCGCAGGGAACATTTTTATAAGAAGACGCTACTTATGAGTAAAGTTTTAACAAAGGCCGAGCAAGAGCTTGACCGAGTTTCGGTTGGTGTTGGAAATTAATTTTCCCGAATTTTTTTTTGCTCAAGAATAGACTAAAGGATGCAAATTTGGAATACCACTTTAAAAAAAAATCGTATTAATCATGGGTTAAGAGATAAAATGAGTAAACACTGCATTTAATTACAGAGGAACTTATCTTTTATTCAAATAAAAATAATAAACAACTTTGGCTTATTATAAGTAGGATAATTTTTGGTTTAATCATGAACTCACAGATTGGCATAGTTTAACCAAAGTGAATCTAATTTGGAATAGGGTATTCCAAATTACAATCACCTTAATAATTAACTTAAATTAACTATTTATAATTTAGCTGTAAACTTAAACATCTCAATTATAAAATTTAAAAATCTATTTTTAGCTTATATCTATCGAAATCAATTATATTTTTTTCTAGTCTTTGCAGTAATCACAAACGTAGCAACCCGAGTCATAGCCAGCACATTCGCTGTGCACCCAGCCATTGCACATAAAACATTGCACCCATTGCTCTCCCCTTTGATCTTCGGTAAATTTTCCATTACAGAAAAAACAAACACAATCATTTCCCGTAGGTCGTGTTACGTTAACGCAAGCGGGTATATCTTCTGATTTATCAGATGTGAATGTAGCATCACTATCAGACTCTGTGATTTGTTCTTGAAATATCTTTCTTATGGTCGATTTGCAACTTTGCCCTTTTCCCTTACCTTTCCCTTATCCTTGCACTTCTCTCTTCATTACCTTTTCTTTTTTTCTGTTCTTATCCTTATTTTCAGTTGGTATTTTCAGTTTTCTTTTGTTTTTCGCTTTTTCTAAGTCCTTTTTGTAGGGTGAACTAGAAATTATTTCTGATTTTCCTAGCTTATATATATTGATTAAAAAGACTACCAAAAGAAATTACGATTCAGAATCCTTTCAATTAGAAATAGAAACAGGAGGGCATACTAATGTGCACCTAATTTGGAATATTCCAAATTAACTTCACTTATCGTATTCCAAATTAGAAACTTAACAATTTCTAACCTAAAATATTTTGATGAATTTGTGTTTAGAATAATTTCTAAAATAAGCGCTGATTTCTATAGCTGATACACTAAACTGTGGATTTGTACAAATATAAACATATTAATATAAGTCACACTCAAGATGCAAGCCGATTTATTACTTACTTGGAAACTTTTCTCGTTAGCACTTTCACTGCGATGCAGTTTGTCACGGAACTGTCAATATGGCTGCTTCTAAGCCACCTCCAATTTGTTTCCTAATACACAGACTACGTAATACTGGTGTTCGTTAATAGATGGAGCTTTTCTATATTTTTATTATGCAGTATTCCAAATTACCAGCAGTATTCCAAATTAGCATCCTTTACTCTAATCGTGCTAGCAATGGGTATATTTTATGCGGCGTGATACTTAATGCTATTGCTAATTGCTGTTCGGTATCCGATATCATGTAAATTCGTGCCTCATGAAAAGTAATGATGTAATAGGTTGAGGGGTGCTTGTCTAGAATTCGCCTGTTTAATTTTATTCTTATTCCGGAACCAAATTTTTTTTTCAGTTAAGTTGAAGTCAAATAGCAGCCGTTACAGTTTGATATTCACTCGCATCATAGGGCGAGTACGTTGCAGAAGTTGTAAAGCTTTAGAAGTACAATTTTAATTTCGTTCTAGTTCATTAGAGCATATAATATCAATATTTACGCTAACTCTTGGCACCGGCGGCGCCCGAACTTTTAGGTTAGGTGAAGAACGATTTACGCTCCAACATCATAATATAGTATGCAATCTCATGCTGCTGTAGGTTTGTAAGACGAAAATAGTCCAAAGATTAAATTAACCTTGCCTAAACCTTTTTTTCAATTTTTTAAAGGTTTTACTCCTTTTTGGATGGGGTTAACATATATCCAATGTTAGGCCCATCGTATGTCGTTGCGTCCCGCACCACAATTCTCTACCAGTTTTTAAACGTAATTTTAATAAGGACACATTAACATTTCTCCCTCCCTCTCCTCGTTCTCCACCCTCAGTGCAGTGAAACTGATCATGTGAAAATTAATTAGGGTTCTCAGTTTCTTGTGTAAGTTCATAACTACATATATTTAGTTCTCATTCTAGGCTTTATTGTTCACAGTTCAAACCAGCTTACGGAGCTTCCCCGAGAGGTATGCCTCATGCCACTTCAAGTTCTCCTAGTGCCAGATAACGTACTCACAAGTCTACCAAAGGAAATAGGAAAGATGACCACATTAGCAGAACTAGACGCTTCAAACAATAGGCTTACACAAGTCCCTATGACGCTCGGGGACTGTGCGGGGCTACGGTGTTTGGACCTTAGTAATAATCAATTAGGACTATTGCCATTACGTAAGTATTATTTTTGGTCAATCCTAGCTTTTAATAGCAACCGTTACTTCAAGGGCCATACTGGTAATGTTTCATTATTGTCGACTTTTTTTGTTTTAGAATTATAATCCTTATTTTAGGAACGTCAAGGTACGTGACATCAAACTGTCATTTTAGTAATATTGCTTTTAGCGTTGGCAGTATGGCCCCAGCTTCTGTCAGATGATTTTCAATTGAGACCAAATTGGATTTTTTGTTGTGTATCTAAGTAGGCTGGCGCCTTGCTTACATTAAATTAGTTCTCATTTAGTCCTAGACTCTGTAAATTCTTAGTACGAGTACTTGGTCGCGGCTCACGGATGTTATATTTTTCGTATCGTTTCGTCTAATTCCTTGTAACTCCTGGGTCTTATCATTTTTATTATAAACTGTTTGTTGCATACAAACTTCCTGAATTGTTTTCCTTGATATTATTTTATAGGCATGATTCATTTTATTATTTAATTACCTACTAACTATAATGCCCGTGACTTCGTCCGTAAAATCCCGTTAGTACTTTTTGGTTTACGTCTCTACTCTTCAGGATGCGAGAGCTATTTCAACATTCCCAAAAAAATATTATGACTTTAGGTTTTCTGAAATTACAGTTTCTTTTTAGGCCCGCCCGCATTGCCAAGAAAATCCTCGCTATTTTTTTTTTCGCAATTCTGTAACATTAGAAATCATATGGAGTTATACCTATACGCACGCACTGGCGATTATAATTCGAAAAAAATCGAATATTTTGTACTGTATACAGGGTTGTATGACGCTCACCGCATTCGCAGGAAGTAGTAGGTAAAATCTTTACCCGGAAAATAAATCAAGCTGACGTTTATCTCAGTGCGGGCCTAGGGACTTCTTATTTTATTTATAAACCTACTGCTTTCCTGTATTCCAGAGATCACGTACCTTCGTCTGGAACACTTGGACGTGAGCTGTAACTGCATATCCTCCCTGCCGCTGGAGCTTCGCAACATGAGCACCATCATCACATTAAACCTGGATAACAATCCACTTGTATCCCCACCTACTACAGTAAGTATCTAGATGTTGATAGTCCTAAGCCGAAATGCCGGAATTAAGGCACTTCGAGATTGGACTGCAAATTCATGCAAGGTTATGTAAATGCCGAAGTTTTTCTGCGGTTTGAGCATTTGTGAAGATTGCCTAGGCCAATCGCGATGCGACGGCATTACGACTTTGAATTTTTACATAGTTACTATATGCTAGATGATTTCCGCGAATACGTCCGCGTGCATTCAGGTTTTTTAAAATTCCAGTGAGAACTTATTAATTTTGAGCGCTAAGAAGTAGCCTCTGTCACCTATACCAGGTCTTAATTATATCCATTGCTAAAAGTATCTAAAGGTATCGTTTATCCGTTGATTCGTTGCAAAAGGATTGACGGACAAATCTGTATACCAATAAACAAACAGTAAGATAATTAGGAGGTAATTTCAAATGCCCAAGGTCGCGGTTAGTGGAAACCTCTACAAAAGGCCTATGTCCAGCCGTGGACGTTTAATTGACAGTTGGCAACGACAAGATAACGACCAGTCATCAAGCTTAAACATCGAAATAGAAATAGGTACTAAATCTACATCAACGAGCTTAAAATGGAAGTTGATTGCCAAAAAAGTTAGGTGATGAAAAGGAATAGATAGAATAAAGCACGAAGAAAATATTATGTACTTGATTTAATTTATCGTTACATAAACTGTCCATTTATAGTTTTTGCAATAATATTTTATTAGTTATCTCTTGAAACATGTTAGGCAATTAACATGAAAGGCAATTAACATGCTTAATTAATTTGAATTCTAATTAATTTGTGTTGGTTGGTGTGTTCTAGTGCCCTTATTTCAATGAATATGAGTTACCTACGTATCATATTTTTTTAAATTTATTAATCACTAGCTGATGCCCGCGACTGCGTCCGCGTGGTTTAAGTTTTTTTAAATTCACCCGGGAACTCCTTAATTTTCCGGGATAAAAAGTAGCCTATGTCACTCTCCAGGTCCTAAACAATATCCGTACCAAAATCACGTCGATCCGTTGCTCCATTGCGGCGTGATTGAAGGACAAACCAACAAACTAACAAACAAACACACTTTCGCATTTTTAATATTAGTATGATAAATTAAAAAGTATGATTAGTAGGTACTTATCATTTGCGATGCTGACACCTTTTACTTTATCACGTTTTATCGATTTCCGATACGAAACACATGTAGGTAACACTAACTATCTACTACTACTATCGTTATCATTCAGTGAAAGGCTGGCCCAAATATTGACTCATTCAATTAACCCGTTATAACCACTCCTGTTACTTACACGTTTGTGTGTAGCATAGCATCGTAAACACCCGCACGCGTCATCCAATTCTATTGAATTGTTATTACCTACTACTTATTTAGGTAGCCCTTGGCTCCTTATGTACATAAAATAAAATGGTTTTTAATCTTGGATCTCATTTGATTTACTTAGTTATTGTTTTCGTACGGCATATAATTCGTTTAGAAAGTTCGTCCAGACTTCAGATGAAATCCCACCAGCCTTGAAAATAAGAAAGGCATCACGACTTTAGGGTACAAGTAAGCATAGGGTACAATAGGGTGACATCATGATGAATGCACTACGAAGGAACTGAAAAAACTTCAGACTAACCCTACGCTGAAACAGTGTCATTAACTTGCGTAGGAAGTACTGTGAACTGTGGGTTATTTCTTATGAATAGACGAAAATTTGCGATAGTGAATGTAACGTTTATTGAGTCCTGAAAGTAATAGATAGCCAAGCGCTAGTAGGTATTTATTGCCGGTTCTAGAGCACATTTTTTAAGTAGCTGCTAGCCACCGATAGGTGGCTCCACTTCGAAAAGTACGCCAGAACCGGTAAAGTTACGCCAGTCGCCACTGCCAGGTGGCACCACTTCGGAAAGTGCTCCAGATCCGGCATTAAATAGCTACGTATCTTACCTCTCCACCAGATATGCATGCGCGGGCGCGTGCACATATTCAAGTACCTCGAAAACATGGCCAACAAGGACTCCCTACCTGCGCACAGACGAGTCGACGAGACCAGACGGTCCACCAAACACACTTCATACATCAGCTCACCAAACAGCGCCCATATCACGTCAGGCAACGCGACCATCGACTGCTTGAGGCATAAGCCCAGACATGTGGTCGATAGTGGGTACTGCACGGATGGCGTTGAGAAGAGGTGGTCGAATGATGGTGAGTATCTCTTGCTTTTTCTTTAAATACAGTCTATATGGACTAGTCGATAAGACCACAAAACAGCATTCATATCACATCTGGAAATGCGACTATTGACTGCTTGAGGCATAAGTCATGATAAGTTGCTCCAACAACTTGTTACTCCTAACTCTAGAAAGAGGAAACATAATTTAAACATGAGATCTCCTAATATCAAGCGCAATCATTATACAATAATTTAATATAAAAAAATTATTTTTAAACAACCGACTTCAAACTCCCGCGCCTTTACAACACTTTACAACAACAAGCACACGCTATACAAAGTACTTATTTTATTGTTGATATTTTTAAAACCGCTCGACCGATTTCGATAAAATTTATATGGGACCACATGGGAAGTATGCCCTTTCACATAAAAAAAGAATCATCCAAATCGGTCCACCCAGTCAAAAGTTCTGAGGTAACAAACATTAAAAAAAAAATACAGTCGAATTGAGAACCTCCTCCTTTTTTTGAAGTCGGTTGAAAAAAATTACAATAAATCGCAAACCTCAATAGGCTATAGAGAGAAGAGAGATGCTTGCCCTCAAAATTGTACCCCATTGTAGCTTCCTGCCTAATGCTGAAAATCGAAATATATGTGTGTTTATCACTTCTCCGCAAGAACAGTTTTTGCATTTTTCATCAAGCATCGGATGCTTCGCGCTGAATCTATATAAATATGGTAACGCTGGTATCGTATACCAAAATCTTCTGGATAGTTCTAAGATATCTATTTTCCACTCCACAGCGGGCGGCGAAGCAGGCGGGGGGTCGGGGAGGTCCACTCCAAGCACTCCGTCGACTCTATCTCCCGGCGCCGCTCTCTCGCGCACGCAGTCTCTCTCCAGTGAAACCCCTTTAGCACCCCTTACGCCTATACTCACTGGGTATGTAGAATTTTCTAGAATCACCATAGTTTTAACTATTATAATCAGGTTTTTAAAAGTTAGTAAAGTATGAGATCAGCACTATTAACATTTTAGTGTTTTAAATAAAACTGTTTAAAAAGTAAAACTCCTTTGGGCGTGACTTGAGAATAACTCAGATCCCTTTTCGGATGGAACTAACATTCAAAGCTCAAAACATAATTTCCGCTGAAAATAGCTGCCAAACAGAACTAATGTTTTGAGGTCGACATTTTTAATCGAGGTGGTACCGAGTAGTCAGTCGCATAGGCCCTTTCCTGTAGACTAAGAGATAGCTGCTAATATTTTTTTTATAGTTTGTAAGTTTATAACGTCTTTGAGAGGTGATATCTAGTGAAAGGCCCGACGAAGAGCGTCAGTTTTTGTACTGTTTACATAGGTACTGTGCATACTTTATTACTGTACAAGAATCAGCTTTCTAATTATGGTTCATTTTTGCTAACCATATCACGTTTTTGATCAGCCATATCTAGTGAAAGGCCCATCAGCATGCGGGCAGAATTTCACTATCGTTATCAGTGGAGAGTGTAGCACCCACCTATTACTGAATTAGCTTTTCAAGCGATAGTTACAAAAAGTGCGGCTATCTCTTATAATACTGGGTCTCTGCCACTTGACAGCTGACGTTCAAACTTTCAAAGTCACTTCAATCGAAGATGGCCGCCAAACAGAAAAGATGATTAATTGAAGCCGTAATTCTAGAAAAAAAACATTAGCTTTGAATATGATTATATTTCTGACTGTTATAACATTATTAATAAATACTACTTAATTTTATCATATTTTATTTATTAATAATAAAAATAAACCATATAAAATGTACTAAATTGCTTATCTCATACTTCACTCGGTGTTCACTTAACATAATATGTTGGATGTTCTAGAAAATACACGTTTTGAAATCTGAGTAGATTCACTGGAGCAGTTGATGATGATCTATTTCTAATTTAAGTTTGGTTTAGATGTGTGTAGTTGTCAGGCCTCGGCCTGCATGGACCGTGTCATGATCGTAAAGTCTATTATAATCCAGTATTGTGTAAGACTTTCGAATAAGTATACTGTAATCAACATTTGCAACATTAACAATTGAAAAATTTAATTTCATAACTGTCTACGATCAATACATGGGCCTGTTAAACAATATTGTTTTCTTCTCTAGGATTTCTACACATATCTTTTATGTTTGGAATATTTAAATGCAAAATACTCTATAATTTTAGTTTAATTTATTGGCAATGTTTATGATCTATATTTAGCATCAAAGTGTTACAAATTATCATAATAAATAAGTAATGTCATGTAAAAGAAAATCTAAACTTAATTTTATACTTTTCACTTTAATAACGCAGATATTTTGTAACGCTTGTCAGTTTGATAGATTAGATTACTATTAAATATTTTTTAGCTGATATCTTGTAGTATTATATAATAAATGCTTTTATTTTCCTTAACATTTATTTCTTACGATGGCCGATGCAGAGGTAATACCTTCAGTTTGGCTCGCTCATCACCATCATCGCCCTTTCATCATCCGCCCCCCTATTTTATTAACCCCCTGGTGTTGTCCCTTTCAGCCTCCGTATATCACCCGAAGGGACCATTTCGAATGGCGACGATAAGAGTAAATTAGCTCATCAACAAACCTACAGGTATATTATGCCAAGGTTCAGGTGGTTGCGCGTTATAACGGCTTAGAAACAAAAAGGCTTATTAGACTGCAAGTATAACATAACATGCAGTGTGGGCGGGCATATGTGCGTGCTTGTGTGCGGGCACGCGTACGTATGTGCGTGCTTGCGCTTATTTTTGTGCGGACAGTCGTGTATGTGAATGGGTGTGTGAAAAATTACCGTAATGTCCAAACACCGATCAATTGATATCTTTTGTTTGTTGATGTGCAAAATGTGTTCAGGTAAACTATATGCAGTAGAGTGATCGTTAATCTCAGTATATTTTTAGTCTGGATCTTATAGAATTGACGTAAATTAAACGTTAGACGTAAATTTTTTTGTTACATTATAGGGCCTAATTCTCCATAACAGAGTAACGTTTAACAGGCAATAAGATTTGATATTTTGACAGATATTGTATAGGCATTCTGTCAACATTTCAAATATATTAACTGTCGGTTAAGGTTTATAGAATATAATAGAATAAATTGAATTTATTTGTTTGTGTGTTTTTTTATTTGACAATGATGAAATATAAGAAACTTAAGGGATGGGTTAACTTTTTTTTAATATATAGGCTAGCGCTTGGCTGCAATCAGACTCTAAACTACTTAATAATACTCCCTTAGGTACTCTGCTGGTATCAAATAAATTAGAATGAGTAAGATAAAAAACTTGGATTGTGGGACTAACAGACTTTGTATAGAAACATAGCCTGTACAATGTAGAAGCGTTATCGAACGCGCAATCACCTGAACTTGGCCTCACACACAATCACGGGCATAATAATGGCACTTTCTTTTATGACTGTATTGTAATAGTTTTGTGGATTTTGCATGTTTATATTTTATTTTAACTAACATAAAATAAACTAATATAATCTTTAATATGGTTACATCTATACTTCTATACTAATACTAATATTATAAATGCGAAAGTTTGAATGGATGGATCACTCAATCACACCAGAACGGCTGAACCGATCTGGATGACCTATGGCAGATAGATAGATTATAGTCTGGAATAACACATAGGCTACTTTGTATCCCGGAAAATTATAGAGTTCCCGCGGGAACCAAAAAACCTTAATCCACGCGGAAGACGTCGCGGGCAAAGAAAACCAAGTGCATTGAATTCGCATTGCCGAATACCAAGTCCACAGGAAACATCAAGACACGCGGAAGCGTGTCCAGCCAAAGTCCAAAAAAGAAAGAACTGGCAGCACCGTGTGTAATATTACACGAACCATTTGGAGCCACTTTTGACCCCCTCATAACTCAAAAACTATTACACTTAAACATGTCAAATTTGGCTCATATATTGAGACCCGCGAGATACGTATGTGCTCCAAATTTCATAAGCACACCTCAAATGGTTATTTAGATATAAACGTCCAAAAATCGTCATTTTTATGATCTACCTACGGATAGATCAAAACTCTGACACGGGGCATACTACGATCGCTTAAAGCCGTATTATTTTAATATTGTTGACGTTCATGTTGTAGTGTTATAATCATTATTTTAAGGACGTCAAAGTACGTGACATTCAACCGTTACTTTGAAATAATACTGCTTTAAGCGGTGGTAGTAACTCCCTCGTCCACTTCCTGCGGCAACTTGCATTACATTCTACGCATAGTGCATGCACAACTAAATAAAACAAGAGTAAAAAAAAAACTCCTATTACATAAATCATACTGCAGGTCTTTGTTTAAATTCGTTATTTTGTGTTGTTAACTATTGAAAATGACACATAATTATTATTTTAATGTAAATAATAATGAATAATAATATAGTTGCATTAAAACCTTACCTTCGTATTCACGCATTTTGTGCAACGAAACGTCATTGACAGAAAAGAAGAAGAAACGTATTTGAAGTCGTCAGTTCAAGTTGTCAGTCATTGTGATTTTTAGGGTTCCGTAGCCAAATTTGGCAAAAACGGAACCCTTATAGATTCGTCATGTCTGTCTGTCTGTCTGTCCGTCCGTATGTCACAGCCACTTTTTTCCGAAACTATAAGAGCTATACTGTTGAAACTTGGTAAGTAGATGTATTCTGTAAACCGCATTAAGATTTTCTTACAAAAATAGAAAAAAAAACAATAAATTTTGGGGTTCCCCATACTTAGAACTGAAACTCAAAAATTTTTTTTTCATCTAACCCATAGGTGTGGGGTATCTATGGATAGGTCTTCAAAAATGATATTGAGGTTTGTAATATCATTTTTTTCTAAACTGAATAGTTTGCGCGAGAGACACTTCCAAAGTGGTAAAATGTGTGTCCCCCCCCCCCGTAACTTCTAAAATAAGAGAATGATAAAACTAAAAAAAATATATGTTGTACATTACCATGCAAACTACCACCGAAAATTGGTTTGAACGAGATCAAGTAAGTAGTTTTTTTTTAATACGTCATAAATCGTAAACCGCAATTTACCTTTCATTCAATCAACTCAAATATTTTATAAAAACATTTAATTTAAAACTTACTACAGGTTTGTACGGAACCCTCGGTGCGCGAGTCCGACTCGCACTTGGCCGGTTTTTAATCATTGTTTATAGTGGTTTCAGTGATATCGACTGTTTACCGTGCTTGTTTTCAATGTTTCACTAAAAACTTTTGCTATACTATAATATGGATTCGATCTCGCCGACTTCGCGCTATATTCCATGGATGACCATTGTTTGCAATTTGGGTACGTTACGTTGAGGTGCATAAATTGTCACCTGAGTGTAAACAGGATGCTAAGACCTGTTGTTACCATGGGTGGGCTCACCATCGAAATGATATTGTTGCACCGGCAGCTTTCTTGATAATGTAACGACAGTGATTACCTATTTAATATGAAGATGAATAAATCAATGAACTAATAGAAAAGTCCTCTTACAGTGTAAAGGATTATTTGAATGATAGCAAGGCATGGGTATGAATTGTTACAGCGGCTGATTATGTAACTGTTATATTGTATATATAATTTCAAATATTTGTGAGATGGTGATAATAAAACAAACACAGTTGAGTTTGTTGCGGGCTCTTCTCAGACCAGGGCACGTTTGGAACCCTCGTAGCTTTAGTTTTAAGATACCGTAGTTAGGTATCACCATCACGTCTTATGCTCTGTAAGCATGACGTTCAGAAGGTGTACTTTGTAGGTACCTATTTTGAATAAATATGTTTTGAGTTTGAGATTGTGTTCAATAATTTCTGTACAAAAAGAAATGATATCCCATCAAAAACATAAATGTAAAATGAGAGCCAAAACCCAAAATTGTGATATGTATATAATATATGCATTGGTTGTTGACTTCAGCGACAAAAGAAGTGAGATCTAAATGGGTGCCAAAGTTCAATGGTCAGTCCTGCAATTTATTTATAACAACATAAAATATTTTATAAGAACTTAAAATATCATTTCTTCTTATAACTTAGGATAATATGTTGAAGACTAAGGCTTTGGCTTGGCTAGTTTTCATATACGAATTATTATTAAGTAGGTACCTAAAAGTACAGTTTCTACTAGCAAGCCAAATTTTCGGAAGAATAAAATAAGAACTTACAGCTTTACAACTTGCGAAGGCTATAATTCGTATATGAAAACTAGCCAAGCCAAAGCCTTAGTCTTCAACATATTATCCTAAGTTATAAGAAGAAATGATATTTTAAGTTCTTATAAAATATTTTATGTTGTTATAAATAAATTGCAGGACTGACCATTGAACTTTGGCACCCATTTAGATCTCACTTCTTTTGTCGCTGAAGTCAACAACCAATGCATATATTATATACATATCACAATTTTGGGTTTTGGCTCTCATTTTACATTTATGTTTTTGATGGGATAAATTTAACTGTAAATACCTAATGATATTTTAAAAATAGAAGAGACCACTGTGTTCCTGGGGGTGACCTTAGATTCAAAGCTTCAATGGGGCACTCATACATCAACTCTGGCTGGCAAACTCAGCTCTGCTGCTTACGCTGTCAGAAATATTCGACAGTTTACTGACGTTGAAACTGCAAAAATTGTGTATTTTGCTTACTTTCATAGTATTATGTCTTACGGAATCTTACTATAGGGTAAAGCGGCAGATATTCAAAAAATTTTTGTATTACAAAAAAGGGCAATACGTGCAATTTATAATTTAAAACCGCGCGAATCCCTTAGAGAGAAATTTAAGGAAATAGGTATTCTTACAGTAGCCTCGCAATATATTTATAGTAATCTAATCTTCGTAAAACAGCACATTCACAATTACAAAAAAATATGCGATCTGCATGATAGGCAAACTAGAGGCCGCCATAAGCTCGTGACTCCATCGCTCCGCCTCAAGAAGGTCCGAAGGTCGTTCGTGGGAATGAGCATTCTATTTTATAACAAAATTCCACAACCTATCTTAAACTTGCCTTTACACAAGTTTAAGAAGTCCATTAAAAGTATGCTCCTGAAAAAAGCTTATTATACTGTTGAAGATTACGTAAATGACAAAGGAGCATGGATTTGACTCGCTCCAGCAATGCTAAGGACAGCTGTTACTTAATGTATTCTACAAATTAATGAAATTGTATATTATTTTTTTTTCAAAAGAGCAACCGCCGAGTTTCTTGCTGGTTCTTCTCGGTAGGAATGGCATTCCCAACCAGTGGTAGATTCACTCGACGATTCAAAAGTACTTGTAAAAGTCTATTTGAATAAAAATAATTTGAATTTGAATTTGAGCTAGTTGAATAATATTTGTAGCTAAAAGTTTCTTTCATTTAAAGAGTGAACCAAAGTTTAAGAAATTGTGTACTTACCGTTCAAAACCTTTTACTAAAGAATTCTAACATAATTAAGTATTGTTTTTTATTTGCAACTATACTAAAAACCTTTACTTTTTATTACAGCTTATAACTAATAATAATTAATGCATAAACGTTTATTTTTGGATTTTATTGTAAAATATGAGGAAAATAACTATATCACATTTAACTATTGCATATGAAACTATTTATTGTACTCCAAATGATAACAAACTAAACAATTCCATACTTATACAATAATAACAACGAACTTATCACAGTACAAATAAACCACAAAATGAACTCAATTAATTATAATGACTAATTCAAGGTGTTTGGCATTACAGACAATACAAAGAAGCCTTAAGACAGCAGCGTCAACAAGACGTCTACAGACCCCGAACAGACCAACCCTCGCCAGAGCTGGACTCCTCACCCCATTCCCAAAGCCCAGTCCATTTCAAGTCTCCGCATTCACCAATCAATGGCTACAGTAACGTATCACCTTACAACCGTTCCTTATCCAACCCCGTATCCAATACTAACTCCCCAAACGTACCGAGCTCACCCATCCTCCATTCCACCCCAAGAAGATTTCAATCCCAAAACGGCAACACCGAAAAACCGGAGGAAACCAAACGGCCCGTCCAAAAAGTCGTCCCATCGAGAAACGTCAATAAAATGCACTCTTCTGTCAACGGGAACGTCAACTATACTAGAGTTAACGGTTCAGATACGTATATGAAACCTACATCACCGACAAAATCACCCACAAACACTCTCGGATACAATAGTCTAAAGTCAAGTATACCTAGAACAGTGAACGATGCTAAGTTGTTAACGACGACGGTTTCGTACTTAAAAGGTACCGGTGCTACTAAGCCTACGGGGAAGCTTGCGTGGAATAAGGAGAGCCCGGTCGATAAACTCAGCTTCACTATGAAGAGGGAGTTCGATAAGCAGAAGGAGGAATCGGAGTTGTTGCAGCAGTTGAGATCGGTAAGAATTGTTGAACTATGTAGTGAATTTTGATTAGCTAACATGTTATTATTCGCTGCACTTTTGATAACTATCGCCAGAAAGGCTGATTTATTATAAGTTGCGTGTAGGGTTCTCCACTGACGACAAAAGTGAAAGTCTGCCCGCATACGGATGGGCCTTTCGCTAGATATGACCGCTCAAAGACCAAAGTTTATGGTTACCAAAAATCAACCATAACCAGAAAGGCTGATTCTTGTACAGTATTAAAGTATGCGCAGTACCTATGTAAACAGTCTGAGAACTGATGCTATTCACCCGGCCTTTCACTAGATATCACCTCTCAAAGACGTTATGAACATACATACTGTAAAAAAATATTAGCAATTATTGTCGTCACGTTGATTGCTATTAAAAATTATGAAGGCGTAAGAATTTTTTTAATAACTCTGAAACTCTAAACCATAGCCTCTAGAGTCTAGGCTATCGTCAGTACTATACTTGTAATATTTTGTTTTGATATTGCAGATAATAGAGTCCCGGCTGAAGATGTCGCTGCCGGAGCAGCTGGCGCCCGTGCTGGCGGACGGCGTGGTGTTGTGCCACCTCGCGAACCACGTGCGGCCGCGCTCCGTCGCCTCCGTGCACGTGCCGTCGCCTGCGCAGGTATGATGTTAATACTAGCTGATGCCCGCGTCTTCGAACACGTGGATTGGGGTTTTTAATTCTTAATTACCTAACTCTTCAATTTTCCGGGATAAAAAGTAGCCTATGGTAATCCAGGGTAAAAATCTATCTCCATTCCAAATTACAGCCAAATCTGTCCTTTATATTATAAGAGATAGCTGCACTTTTGGTAACTATCGCTAGAAAGGCTGATGACGTTAGTGAAATTCTGCCCGCATGCTGATGGGCCTTTCACTAGATATGGCCGATCAGCCCATTATATTAGTGTGATTCTGTTTTCTATCTTCTGGGTGTATTTATTGGCGTTTTCTGGGAACCGTATGCATTACAAAAACATACGCTTTCATAAGTTTAGACATGATAAAAATCCATACTAATATTAAAATGCGAAAATGTGTCTGCCTGTCTATACGCTATTACGGTCCATGTAATCAACCTATTTTGTCGAAATTTGGTACAGAGTGTACAACCAAAATGCTACGAAATACGTGCCAGGCCTGATATGGGTGCCGTGTACACATTATCCCGGGGGGTTTGGGTGCTTATGGGGTAGAGTGGCGTTTTTCAAGTTTGTTTCCGGCATTATTAAATCTAGTATAGATAAATAACGCTATTTTTCATTATTTACAGCCTAAATTAACAATGGCGAGATGCAGACGAAACGTGGACAACTTCTTAGAGGCGTGTCGGAAAATTGGCGTTGAAGAGGTAAGCTAATATTTTTCTACCTACACTTTTTAAACAATTTCTTTTTTTTTACGCGATGATTTGACTATTAGTTTGTGTTTAATTTCATTTCATATTTTATTTAACGCTACTTTTCTCGCGCTTTATTCCGCTATCGTGAAATCTCTTCACTGTGTGATTGTATCGATTTTATCCGCGATTTTTACTAAATAAGCATGAGTTATTGCACACTATGTCTTAACCGAACCGGCATGCATTTCGAGTTTTGCAGGGCTTGTTAGATATCCTTTTGCGAGCGAAACTGTAATGTGAAACTAAGAGACGGATGGCGTGTGTTCCAGGAAGAAATCTGCTCGCCCGACGACATTCTGGGCGAAGCCGCGGGCCAGAGCCTAGCTGCCGTCGCTACCACCATATTCGCGCTACTGGAACATACGCGCCGCTCGCCAAAGGATATCCAACCAGACCCCTACCACGAAACCCACGATATCCACGAAAACTTCCAACCAAACGACTCCACTGAACCGGATTTCATCGAACTCAACTACAATCAACCACCCTACCAAGTGAAAACAAGATACAACGAAGACAGGTACATAAGCAATTTCAATTTCGACAACCAGAACTACACATTCGACGAATCCGAAGAGTACCAGTTGAATTACGAAAACAATAACACCGAACTACAAAACTTACAATACTCCCCTGTGTATAACAACGAGCTGAGGATCCGAGGACCTTATTACCAGAACAATAGGATCCAATTTGTTACACCATTTTGCAAAGGTGATGGGATTTTTAAAAGCGATAATTTCGAAATCTACGACACTGATGAAGTAGATTTTCCTGTGAATACAATTAATGGAATAGATTCGGTGTTGAATGAAAACGTAGTTTCAGAGAGGTACGATAGAGGAAAGATGAATCTGGATATACAAGCGAATTATAATAATGGTTTGCCGATGCGAGTTGAGACTGCGACAGAGAGAGAAAACAGGATTTTCTACACGTGTTTATGCCTCGGGAGTTTTATTATGTCGGCTATCTTACTTATTTTGTATCCTCTGTAAATTGATTATGGATTATAGTACTTCCAAGAATTTAAAATTAAGAATTTACGTAGTATTTGGTAATATTTTTAATGGACTATAAAATTGCTAGCTATTTTAAAACAATTAATTTGGAAAAAGGATAAAAAGTTTTATGTGTTAAAATTTCGGAATGGTCTTCGTGGAAAACTAAAAAAATTATGGAAAAAAGGAACTTTAAAAAATAATTTGTTTCACTGGCCATTTCTAAAATTTAATCCCATATATGCGATTTGAACCCAATAAATTGACATGATATACTATAGTTCATGTATCGATTAGGCATTAGCGGTTATTCGGTAGTTGTTATGAAATTGGTATACACTGTTTTCAATGTAGTGCACACATTGCCTTATAATGTAACAGTTAAACTGTGATTGATACCTAATTGAGGCTGCTGTTTTAAAATAGAAGGAAACCGGCACTTTCAAATTAAATAATAAATAATTAAAATCTGTGTTAATATTCTCCATATTATGTTTGTGAGGCATTTGATTCATGGACATGTTTATTCTCAAAAAAATATAGAATCCACAGTAAAAAGAACAAAAAAGTTAGATGATCTTTACATTTACATTTTCAACTTCTAACAAAGTTTGTTGATGTTGAAAGCAATCAGTTACTGAACAAAAACTATGCGTGCGTTTTTCTGCCTGCCCTAGATACGGACTACAGTATCCCTTTCTAACGCACAAAATATATAGTAAATCATTCGTACCAGTAAAATTCTAATAATAATTAAAGATAAGATGTCGTTTTTGTGTAGGTACCAAGAATAATCTTTTTCTTTAATTGAGACAACTTCTGAACCAGAAATACTTAAAATATGTACCATCACTTACGAATAAACAAATACACATAAAAAATTAAAACTTATGATATCACAGAAAAAAAGTAATCTCAAATTGTTTTCTCTCCAAAAATCCCATCCAATATAATCTATTTTTATATCAAATGCATTTTTATCTTTCTCTATCCTTCAAGTGTATTAAAATAGATTCTAAAAGTGCCGCTTTTCCTTTCGATTGTTGAGACTGATAAAAGGAAATTGATAGTATTGAAAGGAGGAATTGTATACTTTACTGAGGAAAATATTCCACTATTTTGTTGCTATGTTGATGAAGTAGGTATGTATGTAAATGTACAATGAAATGTGGAGAATAGTTGTGAAGTCATCGTATAACTAATACAAGTTTGTACTGTATGTATACACATCTAATTATGAAGTAATCAAAATTAAAAGAATTTTAAAATATACCCAGTTTGAAAATAATATTCGATTTCAATGTACTTTAAAACTATCAGAAGTTTCAGAGGCTATAGTATAAAAAAATATACTTCGCACAGCTTAGCTGAAGAGCATTAAAGCTAAGACTTGCTATTAAACTTCTTATTCTATGATTTAGTAGCCTGATTACTATTTAACTTTATTAGTTAAAGTTCACTTGTATTAGTTATGCATGGCTCCAAAGGACCAAAATAGGTATAATGGAATTTGATGTTTTTTTTACCTTGCCCAGTCATTCAAGTTCATTTACCTGAATAATTTATGTATTATGTGGTAGGTACTTGTGAAAATTTTGATAGTTTCATTCAGTTAATCCATAAAATTTCAATTTTTTTTATGAATTCCATTTAATCCTTGTACTTTAGTTTAAAAGATCCTGATAAAAAAATCATAAGTATAATAATATAAAATAAACAAAGTGAGAGGGTAAATTTTAAACGTCGGTAATTTTTTTACTTTAGTCTTTCAATTTCGAATATTATAGATTATATCTTAATTATTCATACTTGTCTTTTGTCTTTTTATAAACATGGTTTATCTGAATTTAAAATTAATTTTAAGGTTCTTACTATATCATTACGGTTAAATTTATATTGGTGTATTATAGTTAATAAGTTTTAATAATTTTTACATTTTTAATTTGTTAACATGAAAAGATGGGCTATGACAGTTTTGGGGATAATTGCGTAGTGCGCTAAAAGTGACAATTGTATTGAGAATAAAATGATTTGATTGTGACAGCCGCAATTGGCTTGTGTTAGTGCAACTTGAATAGTCATTTTGAAGTCATTATTATTGAGCTGACAAAGAAACTAATTCCAGGGTGATGCGCAACTATTCCCTTGGTTGTGGAAAACGATTTTATATGGGCGATTTCATATTCTATTCCACGAGATCTCAGCTTTATTTTGAATTTAATTAGGTTTAGTTTTGTGCTTCGTTTTTGTTACTTGAATTTTTTAAATAATCGATTTCTTAGTGTATTTCTCGCTGCTAAACAGTATTCCTACAACGACTTTTTCATAGGGAAGCTCGGATGATTATTTTGTAATATGATTTACGATTTTACAAAAAGTCTTTCCATGTGAACGTGCTAGTCTTCCTTGGTCACTTTAAAAAAAGATTCATATTATATGTTTACTCAATGGTGCCAAGAAAAATATTCCGTGCTAAGAAAATGTAAGTTGTAGGCGTACTGTCATTTCAAATATAATATAAATAAATAAATCATTTATCATCCAAAAAAATAAATGATTTATTAATATGTACATGTAAGGTAGATACTAGCATCACAATGTTTTAAATATTTGGCACAAGTCGGATAAGTCTGTAGGAAAGTTTAGTTTAAGAAGAGTTTTTTTCCTTTGTATTTTTTTTTTTGCAAAAAAGCCTTACTTGACTTATGATTTCTTAATTTTCTCGACTGCAAAAACGCCCGTAAAATGATAAGCTGAAAAAGTGTAGTCATTTATTTGTAGTTTAAAGTAATATGGCTATTGATTATTATTATTTATGAGAATTTAGGGGCGTAAATAATTTAATTATATATTTACGAATAGTTGTCGCAGTAACCTTAACATGGCTTGTTAACTGCAAGGTTGAAAAAAATCATACATTCATTCAAGCATGCTTGCAAATCATGCTTTTTAGTCTTAAATGTCCAAATGTCAAGATTGCAGGTAATTTCTGCCAGAAAGTCGTGTGAGATTACGCAAAATGATTGTTCAACCATTATATTTGCCAAACTTGCAGATATATTTCAAAAACAATATGATTGGAGTTTTTATAAAATAACGATCAGCTCCTAGCATAGATTTTCTTGAGGCTCGTTTGTTTTACTTTAAGTATTCTTTTGTGGATGTGATAATAATAAAATTTCGAAAGTACAATATCTGACGAAATGTTGGTGCATAGTTTTTTATCTACATGTATGAGGATTGGTAGTTTGAGCGATTAGCTATTATAGTATCATACGAATTAATTTAATTGAGATTTTACTCAGTCGAATATTTCTTATATAATAAGAACTGTATGCCTTAATCGAAACATCATATCGTTATTGTATTTTTAATGCAAACGCGTAATGTTACAGTATTTATTTGAAGCCAGTTTTGCACGCCTACAATTAGTATTTTATACGTTTTATGAACATCTAGTTTTGTTAACATTCTAGTTAGTTAATTCATACATTTAAACAAGAAAATATTACAAGTAATAACCATTTTGAAAGATGTACCCATATTTTTCGTCGATCAATTGGGCTTATACCTAGTAGTTTGGTTTTTATATGTTTTGCCTATTTTTTTCATTATTATGAGTTAAATATGCAAAAAATAAATTAATCTATGATATGAAGTACTTCATTTATAATATTTAGTTATGTCATAAAACGTCTTTTTTAGGCAGCAAACTTATATATACTGAGTACATAGAAATTAGTGATATTTAGATTTCTAGGTTTATATTTCGAGGCTTATTCGTATACATTATATTAATTATTAATTATATAGCTATTGGATTACAGATTTATTGTAAGACAAGTTTTATATAACAATATTAATACTAGTTAATCATTCATATATGCCTAACAAAGCCAATTTAGTGCGTTGCCAACTAATTAAATGAAGTTTGGATTAATACGGTCGGTAAAAATAAACCTATTAATTAAATTATGATTTTTTTAAATAAAGGTATAAATTACGTTATTTTATAAAATTACTTCCTTCTAATTACCTAATAATGTCCTATGACATTGCGAATTCAGCTGTTAAGTTTTCGTAATATTATTATTATTGATGTATGAGACTTGGATGATATAATTTCGTATTATTGTTTATTATTTTTGATGGTCTAAATTTTCATTACAATCGCCAACGTAATTTTATGTAAGCATTCCAAAGATGTATTTATATTAAAGGCTGTAGGACGTTAAATGTTCCATGTACACTTTTCGAATATTTTATTTTTATTTCTAAGTGTTTCTTGTATAGTTTATGGATGTACGTTTTGTGTTTTTTTTTTCAAATATGTGATTTTATTTCTAGTTTTTGCTTCATACTAATGCATTTAATAGATGATTGAGTATTACTAGCTTACAACATTTTGATCAAGTTTTTTTTCTATGGTTGTGTGTGTTTACTTACATTATTAACTATACTTAAAATCAGTACAGTATTTCTGTTGCAAATAGTGTGTCGTCTGCAACAATTTTTTTTAAATGTATTTGGAAGGGTTTGGAGTTTAATCTCGACCTCAATCAACATATAAATAAAGGATATGTTTCGATGTACACTGCGAGAACTGTAAGGTGTGACGTCAATAAAGTATACTGCGAAGCCGTCCCTTTATAGTTAGCTATACCGAGTACTGTTTAAAACGGAACACAGTCAGCACTGAGAGCACCTTACCTCGAAAACGCCAGTGCTCATAGTACAAAAATGGCGACGATTTATCACGTCATATATTTCCCTAGGATACTGCGGAATAGGTCAGTCCATAACGGAACTAATTTCTCTACAGTAAGAGCACTGAACAGTGCTCGCAGTGTATATCGGAACATACCCAAAGTTTGCATAAATAGTCGAACGCCAAGTTATACTACTTAGTAATATGAAATGATTATTCGCAACTTGTTTCATAATATAAGATTCGCAAATTGTTTATTTTCTGGGTCTAAGACCATGTCTCGCTGCCTATATCTTCGTATGTTCTATTCCTTACTAAAGCACGATTAAACGTACAATTTATATCGCTGTTTAGTAGTTTAGTTTTTTATATTATGGAACCATCACGTTTCGCCTTGTATTTTTCTATATTTGTGTATTTTCGACTTCGCATTATTTTTGAGCTTTAAATTTGCAAGTACAACAATTTTATACACTTAAGTACACGTTAAGATATAGATTAATATATAATTTATTCATAAATATAATATATTAGTATTGGCTTGTGGTGCTTGGGTATATGTGTAGTATATATGAGTTTAGTGGCTGGTTTTAATGATTTCGTCATTTTCTTTCTATTATTGTTTATGCTCAAAAAGAAAACGGTGTTTTAGGACCGTATAGGAGACGATTCTATGATCATATTATCGGTATCCTTTAAAATCGTATCTTTGTACACGGCGGGTTCTTCACGCGGAAATATAACGCGTCCGAGGCAAATAAAACTTTACAATGGGGAGGGACAGGCAAAGCTAATCTCAGATGGCGCCACCCTCGCTGGTAACTGTCAGGTTCATTTGCGTACTTAATTGAGGTAATTAGGCGTCCTATTTTAACTGAACCTGGGAAAAAAACCAGTGTGTGCTCTTGCCATAATAATAGGCAGGTCTAAAGTGAGCGCTACATAACCTAGCCGATGAACTGGGTTTCCAATTTTATTGGCGCAAGGCTTTGTACCATAGTCTTCTTCATTCCTCATCAGCAGGAAAACGGAATGCACAACATTTAGGCATAAAAATGAATTATTCTAAGAAAATGAAACTATCGCGTAAAAAATATATGGTGCTTGTCAGGTAAACAACACCAGCGACGATGCGTCACCTAGCGGGATAAATTGGAAGTGTGCTTCCCCATTGCGAACATGTTTCTCTTCCTTCTGTGTTTAAGGGTTTTCGCACATATTACGCGCAGTTAACGCGCGTTTAAGAAAAAAAATTTAACGCATATGATAACCTACCTGGCGCGCCAGTGGTGAGCGCTGTGTCCTCTCACCTGTTAGACACGTCCCGGGTTCGATTCCCGGTGGAAATTAATATACCTAAATTGTATGGTCTAGCTCTAGTCTGTTGGAAGACTTCAGCTGTGGCTAGGTAAAACAGTATCGCTTTTTGTATTTCGGTACGCAGTCACGTAGAAGCTGATAAAGCCAGGCACAGTGAAGGGTTAACTTGTGAGCGATTTAAATACAGGCTAGACCGTATTTCACAGCATGCTTTTGGACTTGCGTCTGCGCTTCAACCGCGCGTGAAAACGCCGTTGTGTGCTAAGACACTAATGTTTGTGACTGAATTGTTAAAAGACAAATAAGAAAAATGCCGCGGGTCGGCAAATTGGTTGTTTCATTGGCTTTATAATATTATAATTCGTGCTTCTAGGCATTAAAACCAGTCTGCCAATTTATTCCATTTTGATTAAGAATGTATTCCTTTTTTAAAAATTAGAGATTATTTTCTGTTACTTGATTGGTTTCATTAGAATAAGTTTGATTTTTAAGGGGGCAAGCTTTCAAAAAATATATAGGCTAGGAGATAGCTGCTGATGTGATTTTCATATAATATTGTTATGTTGGTATTTCAGTAAAAATAAATTAGGATTAGATACGTAGGTATTGTTTAAATATAATTACATATCTAAGCCAATTATAAAATTATAATAAAACTAGATGTACTTATAATATACATGAAAAAATAAAAGGGAAAGATGATGTGAATTTTATATAATATTGTTATATATTTCAGTAATAATAAATGTCAGTTCTCATCAAGTGCTCGTATCCTTCACAACAGTAACTATCGTCTGGTGGAATTCGTGATGGTCTGCCTGCAAGCGGCTGGGGACCTGACTACTTATCGCCGCTCAAAGACGAGTTATTGTTACCAGAAATGACCAATAACTAGGAAGGCTTATTCTAGTATAGTATTAAAGTATGCGCTGTACCTAAGTAACCAGTATAGAAATTGACTCTATTCATCGGGGCGTTTACTAGATATTGCCTCTCAAATACATAATACATCGTTAAGTACGTCAAGTAGTACTTACGTCAAGTAATAAAATTAAAATTTAAAAAAAACCCACGATGAACTGCAGCGCTCCATAATAATTTGTGACCTTATAACTTTGTAACAACAATTAGATCTTCGCAGAAGTAGTTTTATGAACACAAAAATGCATCTTTGTCGGTTCAGTAGTTTTTTTGACCAGCGTGTTGGACTATGGCCAAATGGTAATGAGTAGAGGTGTCAAATTGTGTCAAACTTTAATATTCTGATAAATAAATGTTAAAATATATCAGTTCAAAAAATACGTTATAAAATATAATGGATAAAAAACTGGAGTTCCTGTGACCACAGCATCTAGGTTAGCGCTTGCAGCACAGCTTGGTGGACTATGGCCCTAAAACATATCTAAGAACCTTCTCAGAAGCTAAACATATTTTTTTTTAAACCGCATCTAAATCAGCAAAGTAGTTTTCCAGAAAAAAGGTAACATAATAAAAAAACACGATAGGAGCGCGCACGATAGCACGATAACTTAAAATATATCAAAATCTAAAGAACTTTTTCACAAGCTATACATATCTAATGCAAAACACCGCATCTCAATGAGCCCAGTACTTTTTCAGAAAAATGGAAACATATTGAAAAATTAAAATCAAAATTGCAGCTCAGCTTAGTGGACTATGGCCCTAAAACATATTCAAGAACCTTGACAGAAGTTATGCATATCTATTGCAAAAAACTGCATACTAATCGGTCCAGTAGTTTTCCAGGAAAATGGTAACTAAAAAGTACACAAACAAACAAACAATCGCACAACCTCTTAGGGCAAACACATAATAATATATAATACCGTCCGTTCCGTCATGGGTAAAAAATAGCTCAAGTGTCGCCGCTTTGATGTGATAATGTGTAGTGTTTAAATATCTCCCATTTAAGTTACGAGTATTTTAATTTACGTATATCACCTCTTAGACCACCTGTGATAATACTAACATAAATCTGAAACATGGAAATTAATAGTAAGGAGATATAATTATAGTTAGGTAAAAGATAGTTACCACAAATACAGTTATCTCTTAGGCTATAAGTTTTGACATTTGGGTTGGACGAGCCAGTGTAAATTTGTATGAAAAATTCGTATGAGGGATCTTTGGAACCAGATTATACAAAAACTTTAAGTTGTATTGAAAATATTGTTTAATTAAAGTGTTCCTTGATCTTTAATGATTAATTTGAAATAACTTTTGTTTATTTAAGGTCTCAGATTAAATCACAATAGTCGGAACGCGATAACGCCTTTTTTGAGTTTTCCATGATATTCTCGATAATTTTCTGCAGTTACTATACGATTTTATGACCACTTTTTTTAATTACGTCATACTTCATTCAACTGAGTAGCAAATGGTATTAATTTAGTAATGAAATTTTCATTTTTCCTATCCTAAAACGTCGGAACAGAAAACAATGTTTCAGTACTTCGACCCTTAATGTGCTACGTTTCATTACGATAAGTTTCAAAGAGTTTGCTAAGTTTTTTTTCTGATGATTATATGTTTTGTATGAATGTGTTTGTTTGGATTGTTTTTCGGCTAACAGGTTAAACTCGAAATGTACTTTTTTTGTATGTACTTACTACGATGTTTTTTTCTCTACTTAAAAATAAATTTCTTATTGGCAATCCAGTTGTTTTATTGAACTTTCTCTATTTCTTACTATACTCACCTCAAGATTCCGTTTGGCTGTTATCAACGGATAACTACCAATTGTTATCAAGAAGCTTTCAATTAATATCGTATTCAGAAACCTACGGGCATTATTTAGGCACATACGTAAAAGATAATATACGCATCATGTGAACTAAAAATGGATAAATAATTAATTAATACTAAATGAGTTTTGTGTCTTAAAATAATAGATTCTATAAATTAATATGATTTTATGATTGTGCTCCACGATACTATCGACAATAAAGTACAGCAATAGGCATGATGACTGATTTTGAAAAATGGTCAGATTATGCTCGGAAGTATCTACTATTTCGAAAAAATATCTTATTTCAGCAGAAAAATAAAGTTTGGTAGATAAAATTAGCATTTGAAATTTAAAGTTTAAAATTCACGCCAAAACGTTCGGCGGTGTCATGGCGTCGTTGTGACGTTACTATTGTTATTACCAATGTACTCTGTGAAGTGTGCAGTAGCCAGTAAGCAATAGTGTGATTTTCAAAGCTCGAAAACAAACAATTGTGACGTCATTCGCTTCTTTGTGTTTTATGCAATATGGCGGATTGCTGTATTTTATAGTTTTATTTTATCAAAATAAATAGCAATCTCACTCGAAATAGAAAAATAAATACGTTTTTTATAATCCATGAATCCTATTTCATTAGATAAATTCATAATTTCATTGATTCTTGGTTACTGTCATCATGCCTATTATTCCTTTGAACGATGTTTGTCAATTTTTACAAAACTTCATGAGCGCTCAAACGTCAAAAGGATGATGGCCCTTTTAAGTATTATCATTATATCTTTTGAAACCCAATTAAAATGATCAGTGATTAAACGGCCACCTACAGCTGATGATCGTTATGTATTTCATGGATTGACAGTTGAATAGAATGTCAGTGAATCTTAATTAATATACAGGACCTACCTGCTCAAAAGGCGAAACCAGTGAATAGATTTTATAACTACAAGCACCTAAAATATTTAGGTAACGCTCCCTCCCGTAACAGTCAAAACATGTTCATTTCATTTCGAAAATTCGGTAACGCGTCTAGTTATAATTTGAGTCTGGTTACTCCCTACGAAAGCAATCTTGTTTAAGAACAACATTAACGGACTGTCCGTTAGCTATTGTTGCCTTAACGCAAATAAAAATATCCTACTATTAAATACGAGCTAAATCATAAACCATTGTTCGTTTCAGAAGCTGATGTGCTGCGCGGCGGACGTCCTAGAAGGAAAAGGCACAGTACAAGTCGCGATCACTGTAACAGAGCTTCTACGAAGACATACAGCGCTACGGGACTCCCCAGCGCGGGCGTTATCTCCCACGCCGGTACCAGTTCAAGCCGCCGCTCAAGCCACCTAGCGTCCAAAGCTAGCCTTGGCGCCTCAATCTACGCTATCTCTCTGAAAGAAGCAAGGAGATGAGGTGAACAAAGACTTTGTATTCGATTGTTTAACGAGGGAATGGTTTGTGTTCGTAAAAGGAACGAAGATGTTGAGATAGAAGATAGAGCAAGCGTAAAGTTTACTTTGACTCGCGGGCGTTTACTAGCGGAATTATCGAGTTGATAATTATGTCCTTCCACGTCGTACGTCAGGTCTGAGCGACGGTTGTGACGTCATTTTACATGACGAAACAAACTCAAGTATTGTTTAAGAATCCACGCCTACCAAAACGCCTACGGGTTTTATGTAAATACGCACTATGTGATAGGATTTTTTAAATATTAAGTACTTAGGACGTCATGAGGAGTCAATGAGAGTGATGGTAACAGTTATAGAAGTTTGTTACACATCAATTCAGCGTTATCTATGTAGATAGGTGGTCTTACATAAACATAATACTATGTATCAAAGTCGAAAGATATTATTGTTATTTCGATTGATCATTTCTAAGGTAACTGGTTAGAAGCCCGTTCAGTCTAGGGAATAGGCTTATTGAAAGGACCACGTTTGTAGCTACATTTAATCAAACGTTTAAGTTTATCTCATGGGTTTGTCTTGAAAGATGCGATTTATCAAATTAGGTAATTATACACCCATGAATACAAACTTTTTATATAAATTACTTGCAGATGAAATAAGTGAGCAAACATATTTTACAAACTCCTCAAGAACGTTTCAATACTCTTACAGGCGTACGCTGGGCGTAATAACTCCACAAAAAACTAGCAAAGTGAGTGGCATAACTCGGTATTCAGTATTGACTCATACACATGGATGTATGAGGTACCTCCAACTTCCATGCGTACTCGTATGTCACTCACTTTGCCACTGTCAGTTTGCATCCATAATTTTAGGTTGTGATTCATGCTATAACTAGAAGAACCCTGACTTTTACACTCTAACTTGTGGCGTTTTTAGGTGGTAAATTTTAACATTACCTATTTAAACCATCCGTGGTGCAGTTGACCCTTAGCAATTGCTAGTCAGTAGGAGTACTTTTTATGTATTTTGCACTAAAATGCATTTACGAAACAAAATGTTTACCATCTCATAATATTTTTTGTAAGCCATTAGGCTTGTAATATATAGAAGCGGTGCTCTTCGAACTCTAACAAATGATTTAGTCCAATGAACTATAATTACCATGCTTTACTATAAACATTTATACAACTTATGTCATTTCATTTGTTTTTCCTAGTGATATTTTATGTACTTAAAAAAAAAGAAGCTAATTCAGTTATACTTACACGCATCTCTAAATTAAATTGACTTGTCTAAAAACATTGCTATTCTCTAGATGATTTTCATCTATGGTCTGTCCGAAACGGCCGAAGCCTCTCACACGCGCTTTTTACTTTGATGTAATTTATAAATCCCCAAGAGCTTATAGAGTTTAGATATAAATAGTCCGTTTGTGTCACCATGATATCGATTGTATAGCATATTTTCATTAAAAAAATGCGTTCTTACATAATTAATCCCTGTTGTTATAAAACAATATTCTGAACTTAAAAGATGTATACCTACCACCTACTATGCTAATGGTTCTCTTTTATGTGTAAATAGTGCTACAATTTTAGATAATTTTTGTTTCCTGCAAGCTTCTTTATACATGACGACATTTCTGCACGCGTGTCAACAGCGACTTTACGCAGGTCGTTTTAGTTGTCTTATGCGGTGACATTGCGTGAAATTAGTGTCGACCTGTGCAAAGGCTCTATGACTTACGATCCATGATATATTGACATAACTACCGTCATAAATAGTTCCTGTTTTGTGTACTTATTGCAATTGGTTCGAATTGCTATTGCTATAAAGTGTGATTTCTTATTGGTACTGCTCCTGTATTACGAAACTTGATTCATTGTGATAGTCACAATATCGCGCCTTATTGTTGACGGTTGGCTACAAAATGAATAAGTGCCTATTCGGTTACAGAAAACTCTCTTATCTAAATTAATATATGTAATATACAAAGGATATTTTTGTATAAAATAGTATAAAAATATCCTTTGAGTGCATTGTTCCCTGCCGAAAATAAAAGGACAAATTTTAAATTCGTTAATTCAGGTGTGCATCCGAATAGGCACCTTAAAGAAAATTGACATGCTTAAATTTATATCCATAGATTTTATCGACACCGGCAAGGAAGAACACTGTATCTCAGTTTTAGGGAATTTTGAATTTCATTATAATGAATAATGATCACAAACTTTATTGAAGTTTCGTAATACGGGCAGTTTTTGTATCGTTAGCGTATTTTTGGTCGTTCGTGTTTTATATATTTAGAGCGTAGTAAAAATTTTGATTAATTATTATAGGTGTTGTAAATTAGATGAGTTTTTAAATTAGATAAATCTCAATTGGTTCCGCGCACGTCCAAATTAGCTAAGGTTTTTGTGTCTCAAAAATTTTAACGCACATACCTAATTAATTATTACCTTGTAAGCTGTAATATTAAAAAATCATAATAAATGTCACTTTTAGCACTTAAATAATTAGGAGTATTGTGTGTTTTTATAAATCACAGTTACTGTTTTACCAAAAACTGTTGTATAAAAACTACTTACCAAGTGAAAATATTTAACTTGCTACACTAACTTTACGATGTAAACTCTCGCCATAGTCCTGAAGGGTGCTTTTTGACTGAAACGGAGACAAGAGGAATAGAACGCATGACAATAATATTATCATGTCACCTTACAATAACCTGAGGCCCAATTGTCTAAGCAAATCGTATTCATTTGACAGCCTAAAACGTATTACTCGATCTGTTTAAGGAGTTCATACATGCATTTTAACGTGCAGGCATCTATGAACTTCTTAAACAGGTCGGATTATCCATTTGACGAACCATTACGACTTCCTTACACAATCGGGGGGCTGATTGGTCGATTGAACACAATATCTCCGCTTCAGTGGAAATGTTTCTATTGAATGCTATCGAGGAATTTTAAGACGACGTTCTTAGTGCAGCGTTGTAGTCTTTATAAGTAGTAGATCTCGGGTTCTATTCCGAAGAACTATAGAAGTTTATTGATTTTAAACTGTCTCTGGTTTGGTGGGTCGGCCGTGGCTACCACTGCACCGGCAAAGTCGTACCGCCGAACCATTTAAAGTTCTACCCCCCTAGCCAAGTTCCATACGTTTCGTGTCTATTCTCTTCTCTTTCTATAATCGTTAACGCTTTAGCGGAGAGAAAAAACAAGTGAATAGTCTATGGTTAGCGTTTTAATCGCTTTCGTAAATGATCATGGAAAGAAAATAGACACAAAACGTATGTAACCTGTCTAGGAGGGCTGCAGTGTGATGCTACAAAGAAACCAATTCGGGGTATGGATATAAATTTACTGCCATACCCCTCCCAAGTAATGGGTAGTAGGGTAAAAAGCTAATATGTGATCGAAGAATGATCGCCCGGATCAACCGAATCGTAATAAAGTCTTTAGGACACATCTACAAGTAAACTTTAAAGAGCTTAATGAAGTAATAAAACTCACCATCAAGTGCTTTACATTACACCAAACACGAATTTACTATTAGTGATTTTCGGTAAATTTACACACGTCACTTATTAGGCACGTAGACTGAATGTTCTTGCTGTAATAAATTTATTATTCAAGCATTAGGTAAAAGCGGGAATGCGGTGATGGTAATGTGATGCGCGTCACACAAATAATAATATAAAATAATTTCTGAGCTCTGCTTTTCAGCAATATTAACGGCAATATTTTAGCCCGTCTATGGACTATGTCGCGTTGCCTTCTATCATAAATGAATCTCGAGCAATTAGATGTATAGATCATGGACCGCCTTTTTGTACTATCAATTAAAGGAAAACACACAAATCACGCACACACACAAAATTGCTTCAAATGCATCTATTGTTATCGACTTCTAAATTAAGAAGATACCTATACAATTTGGCGCAATTTTTTTCAATTATTTGTTTATGAGACGCATCTATGCGCATGCGTTTGCAACCGTCTGTGCGTTTGATTCAATTTCGCAACATATTTACGCGTGCGTGGCAAAAATATATAAACATGTACAACCTGTTTATTTGATATTTCCAACGTCACAACATACAAGGAATAACGTATAATATGCATATTATTTCTTGAGGATATGCTTCTAATGCTTACAAGCCGGTATAATGTGGATGTTTCTAGAGAAATGTGATATTATGATGATCTTGAATTTTAAATTGTAGTTTCTTTTCTGCATATAATAAAACTTTGGTGCCATATTTGACGTGTACAGTTAGCGTCAGATGTGAAATACTAGTTTACCAGATTACCAGTGCTAGTATTATCAGTACGTAATAATTATACTAATATAAGAATGTAGTAAGCTGGTCATTTATCTGATGCTAGCTGTACACCTGTCATATTGTATTCGTAGATGTAACTAGAAGGAAAAGAGTTAGACCAAAAGTTAATGATAATGGTGGTAAGAGTCCTAACTTTGACCTTGAGACTGAGAATCATAATTTGGCTCCATGAAATAACACGCTTTCAAAATTAAGTTTTGAAAATAACTTTAGGGGTGGGTTTGTGTTAGTCCGTGGCTTGGATCGGACCTATAGTAATGACAATACCCGACACTACACTACAGAGCCTGTCTCTTGCACGACCCGTTCACGTAGCAAGAATCTTCCCTAAATGTTCTGGTCATTATTTCTTTTAAATATTTGAAAGCTGTGCTTGATATATAGGTTTTTATTTTTGAAGGTATAACTCGTGCCAATAAAAAGACGAATCGAAGCGGACGAAAAGTGTGCTAGTCATTCCGTCTCACTCATACAGACCACAGTTATATTGTGTGAGTGAGAACGGATGATTATCACAGTGATTTTTGTTTTTTTTTTTATTGGCACGCGTTATAAATGGGTATTTGACTACTATTCAAATAAATTATTTTTTAGTGATTTAATAATCACTAGATACTAACAGAGGATCTCCCAAAAGTCGTAATATCCACGTCCCCTGATAGTTTTATGTTGAATAACCATTTTAAACAATCGATTGAAGTAAAAAAGTGCGTCGAAATTTAATGACGTCACATTTCAGAATTTCATATAAATTTGTCAAATACCCAATTACTGTTCAATAAACAGTTAACCGAACCGATTTCAACTATGGCAAGATGTTATGAGCTATCGATAGATATTTCAGAATCGATACTTAATCGAGTGTTAACTTCGATTCAACTTCGAAATCAACTTTACTTTCGTACTTAATTGAATAAGTGATCAAATATATTTGTATAAGTTACAATATTATGTATATTATAAAAGTATAATTTTATTGTATAATATTTCTTAATAATTATTATAATCATATTATAGTTTTCGTTTGTCTTTAGCAGTATCATATTTCTTTATGATTTTTTTAATAATATAGTAATGTCCTTATTATTTACCACCGAATATGGAAAAAATATAATACTCGTAATTTCTATTTCATATTATATTAAATTAATTAGGATAAATATTCTCGTCATTTAATTATAGTCAATTCGTCTGAAATCATAATAAAAAAATATCGTATGTAAAATAATTGTATTTTTTTGAGTTAATAAGTGATTATATTATTTTTAAGTTGAGTTAGAGTGTATTTAGTTTTTTTTTTATTAATTAATGATTTATCTTCACAAGGATTTTCTTTTATATCACAAAAACCATAGTAATATAAGAATGTATTATGTTACCACGAAAGTCAAGAAATATTCGTAATTAATTAATTATGTATTTTGTTTTTGCACTTTATCACTTTCTAATCTAAAAGATATGGTATTCACACAAAGTATGAAATTTCGGAAAATTATAGAAAAATAATGTATGTTGACATGTGTGATATAGTCTTTTTTTTTTCAAAAATGTACTCACTCATCAATCGCATAAATGAAGACGTATTTTTTTTTGGCAAATATGGTCACAGGTAAAGTTTTATTTAATTGGTATTGAAAGAGTTAGGTTTTCAAATTTATCGACATTATCTAGTCTTGTTATGGTATCAGCGTCCGCGTTTTGTACCGATGATAAGGACTGGGCGTACTCCTGGCTAAGCGCAGCGCAGAGCATTTTTGTCTGCCAAACCATTATCGACTTTGCTGACGTAGAAATAATAAGGAAATTACTGGGCCTTTTGCCTACAGTCGCTTTGATGCTCTCGGGGACTAGTAAGTGTGTCAATTGATTTTTGATTTTATTTCAATGTCAGCAAAGTCGTTAATGGTTTGGTAGTGAGAAATGCTCTGTGCTGCGCTTCGCCAGATGTGCGCACATCTGGCGAAGCCCCTCTTGTTCTATCATGCAAGTAAAGTTGAGCCTATAGGTAGTATAAGATTAGCGTGGATTTCATTGCATTTGCGTGCATGAAAAGGGAGTTAGTTTCCTTAAATAAGGTTAGTTAAATAGAAATTATATATGACGCACCTTGACGTCCCTAAAATAAGGATTATAATTCTGAAATAACAGCTTCAACAAGATTAAAATAATACTGCCTTATGCGATGATGGTATGAACCCAGAGCCTCTTATAAATTTTCATGTTAACGATAACTTCACCCATAGCTCGAAAATTTTAAACAAATCAATAAGTGAGGTAATCATACCGAGTTTGACCCTACAATCCTATTGCATTATAGAGAACCAATTTCCCCATGTGGTGTACATTGGTGATGGGATGTTCCAACTCCCCATGTAGCTAGGATCTCTACATTTAGTTCATTGGAGACTCACAGAGGCGTCTCTAGCCCATGTAGCGCCCGTGTGCAAACATTACCCTAGCGCCCCCTAGTAAGCGCGCGGTCAAAATGGAATGGGTACAAACACAGGTACAAAGTACAAGCTATGGTACAAGTAACAACACAAGCAAGTACATAAGAAGAGCTCCAGATGCTATACGAAATGTATGCAAAGAGGAGCTCTTTTTACGTTGGTCAATAAAAGTGCCGCGGCCGGCCAACGCGCGCGCTGAGTGGGGCTCCGTAGCGAGCGGCGCTCGGCGCCCCCTAGGACCGCTGCGCCCGTGTGCAACGCACACCCTGCACCATAGGTAAAGATGCCTCTGGAGACTCAAAATGTTTGTGATTAGGATTCGGTGCGTAGGTCTGGCATCAGCATGAAGTTTGAATTATTTGAAAGGAATGCGATGACACTATTTATTGACCAAATCATATCCTAGGCACAGAATAGTAAATGCTGGTACCTGTCGGATTAGATAATGTGAAAATACATAAATGTATGGAATTTATCGATGTGTATAAATTAGTTAGAGGTAAAAAAAGAACTGAATGTAGAAACGAGTCTTTGTCCTGTTCAAAGATAATGTGCCAAAGACTATGGTGGAAGGTTTTGTGTTTTTTTTGTGTAAAATAACAAATTTTCTATGTAATGCACTGGTCTCCTAGATGGTAAGAATGATGTAGCAATATCTTATTGTACCCACGTGTTTATATGTAGATACAAATAAAAGTATACTTATACATTTTCGAAATGTGTTTTTTATTATTTAACTCCTAAGCTCTCCTTAAAACTTTACTATTTTATGTTTTAAAATACATACTAATATTATAAATGCGAAAGTCACTTTGTTTGTTGGTTTGTTGGTTTGTCCTTCAATCACGCCGCAACGGAGCAACGGATTGACGTGATTTTTGGCATGGGTATAGTTGAGGACCTGGAGAGTGACATAGGCTACTTTTTATCCCGCAAAATTAAGGAGTTCCCGCGGGAATAACAAAAAACTTTAACCACGCGGACGAAGTCGCGGGCATCAGCTAGTATCTTATAATTTCTGAATTTTCTCTGGTCTGGTCTGGTTGGGGGCTTCGGCCGTAGCTAGTTACCACCCAACCGATTTAGCGTTCCGGTACGATGCCGTGTAGAAACCGATAGTGGTATGGGTTTAATATAACTGCAGTACTCTTACAAGTTAACCAGCTACCATCTTAGACTGAACCATCACTTACCATCAGGTGAGATCGTTTCAAGGCCTAACTTGGGGTGTTTCCTGTCTCCACGTCTGAAAGAAGAAAATGAATTCATTATTAATTGTCCCCGAATTTGAATTTGCTGACAAACAGGAATTTAATTAATATGATAGGATTGAAACTTGTACATAATCTATACTTCTATCATTACTTCTATACTAATAATTTTATTAATTACTAATGTGAAGGTTTGGATGCGTGGATGTTTGTTACTCAATCACAGTTGAACGGTTCTGGATGAAATTTGGCACAGAGATAGATTATAGTCTGGAATAACACAGGCTACTTTTCATCCCGGAAAATAAAGAAGAAGGTTCCCGCGGGAACCGAAAAACCTCAATACACGCGAACGAAGTCGCGGGCATCACCTAGTTAGTGGAATAAAAAAAGCTGAGTGAAATTGGATATTAGTGGGGTACCTACTTATTCACTGAGGGACTAAATATCTATTAGAAAAATGCATGTAATCCTGCATTACGGGCTATGATCGGGCTGCACGGGCGGGGCGCGCCTAATCACTGGAAGCTGACTAGCAACCCGCCGCCCCGCCCCGAACATGAGGCAATTACGAGTGGCGCCAGGTGCTTTTGTTTGTGAAAGCGTTGATACGACAGAGGAACATGATACGTCTTTAAGATTATCTGAAAACTTATTGGTTTTTGAGAAAATTATCACAAAATTTGGTCACAAAAACGAGCTGAATACAAGTTCTCCATTTTGAAAGTTGGTCAATTTACATAACTAAGTTAGTAAGTGAGGGGCAGAGACACGCATATAATTATTAAGTAATTTAAATCAAAGGTTATTGTATAGGATCTTACCCATGGAGTAAGGTTATGTCAAAGGGTAAATGTACACCTGTGATGTACACTGGAAAATCATACCTCTTTGACTTCAAAGCGGTGCACTTTTGGGCTCTGGTTCAATAATCAATTCACGGGTTTGGAAATATAATTATTGGTATAGTAAGTACCTAGTAGGTAAGTATCTACCCTATTTAAAATACCTACCTACGTATAAGTTTCTCAAGAGATCATTGTTTATACTCGTATCGTGTAATACTTATAGCTATTACCTATTAGGTATACCTATGCATAAAGGTGAGAATAGGCATTTAGCATCTAGGCATAGTAACCTCCACCTTAGAGAGCGTTTATCATTATTCTATGGGTTTTATAGGTTTTAGGGATTGGCAGGTTTGATTGCAGGCTGAAGCCACTTTAAAATCACGATAGAGTTCGAAATTTACTTCAAAATAAGAACTTTGGCATTTCCATGAGTCTCACTAGACACATTCAATTTCACACACTCCCAAATTCTTAAAATTGATTTACTTTAGTAAGTAGATATTATTACCTCTTCCAAATCTAAAGGAAGCGTCGCGTTACCAAAATGGAACAATCAGCAACGCCCGTGTACAATCGGAGTCAAAAAGGCGTAGCATCAACTCCCATTGTTATTCCGACATCGGCTAGCTTTCTACGATTATTATTTACTTTTCGAAAATCATCGCCCTTGTTTACAAGTAATTAATTAAACACAATGAGGCGCGGGTAGGAATCGACCGGGGTTTTTCGACCGTGACGAGGTACTTCTCGATGGGGTACGCAAGTTTTTTGGTAAATCGAGCGGAAAATTGCCTATTTTTTGAATGCAGTCGAAGTTAGGGCGAAGCAAATTTTATGGACGGTAGTAGTTAATTATTTTTGTCTAATGAGCTTGTTTTAACGATGTGTTGGTCGTAATTAGATGCTTAGTTACCTACTTTTTGGCTTTAGTTCAAGCTACAGGTAAATTGAAAAAAATATATGATAAAGCCTGCAGCCCATCAGACAAAATTATGGCCACGGCAGTGTGGCGGCCCGGGACTCAGTATAATTACATTATGTTTTTAACTGGAGCAGTAGGTACGGGGAAATCCGACACCGTAATCGTTACTAGTCCGAAACCACAATTTTTTGGGAAAACAGTTTTGGCGTAATATATACCTACTTACTTAGTCAATATTAAAATATTGGATTTTATTATAATCAAGCGTGAGTTTTCCCTACCTACTTTACCTACCCAATACATTTTTCGTGAATATATGTACTTAAGTTCGTTTCTTATAATAGACGACAGTCATCATCATCATCACTACAGCCTATTAACGTCCCACTGCTGGGCACAGGCCTCCACTCTCATAGCAGAGCGGGAATTAGAGCTTATACCCACCACGCTGCTCCAATGCGGGTTGGCGGGCTTTAACGACTATTATCATGTTAGTGATAATAACCGGGACCGACGGCTTAACGTGCTCTCCGAGGCACGGGGGTGAAACACCGCCAACATCCAACTCCGGGCTGGCACTGAGAATTTCTTAATTGAAAAACCCAATACCTAACTTTTATGCCCGACCGGGAATCGAACCCAGGTCCTCGTGATCCGCAGTCGACTATGCTAACCACTAGACCAACGAGGCAGTCAATACATTTTTCGTAAATATAGGTACTATGTACTTAAGTACATTTCTTATAATAGACGACAGTAATAGTATAGAAAATGCATTATTTATTGGTAGCTATGTACCTACCTAGGTAGTAAAATAATTCCATTTACAAAATAATGCCAGTACAATTTTATGGTCGATATTGTATACTGTCGACTCTATAATTTTATTAGTCCTCCTCCATAGATGCAGTGCGCGGAAATTATACGAGTAATAAATTTGTAAAATTATAATATTGAGGCGCGGGAATAAATTCGTTGCCGTGAACAAGGCCGCTACAATTGATCTTTAGAGAGATAAAAGTACAAGTCTCGCTAGTTGTCACATCATAGTATACTGGGATAGGGTTACCATAACACAGCCGGTGTTTATAGGATAACTTTTTTTAAATTCTTAATCTTAGGATGTTAGGTGATGATGTTGGTATTTGGTAGCGGGAAAACCTGGTAGGGGTCTGGCAGTAATAGCAAACCTATGAACCCCTAATCGTTCTCTGCAAGACATAGTTCCGGAACTAGTTATGTAGAGTAAATCGCTAGCATATTGTTATGCGGTGCGTCACAGCCGGTAAAAGTAGACTAATAGTCACTACATGACTAGAAATGTTAGAAATTACAAAAAACGTAGGTATAGGTACTAAATTACGATCGGGAAATTATTTACCGCGAACTTTCAAGTTGATCAATGTGATATCACACAAACAAATGTTAATTCAACTTGTTGGTATATTAATTGAAAATGTAGTATTTGTACTTTCTATAAGTAACTAGATGAAGCCTGTGACTTCCGAGGCCGCGTGGATTGTTTTTTATTCCCGCGGGAACTCCTTAATTTACCGGGATTAAAAGTAGCCTTCCCTGGGATACCCTTCCCTATACCAAATTTTATCAATATCGGTTGAAAAGATGGGCCATGAAAGTATAGCAGACTGACACACTTACGCATATATATAATTTAGTTTTTAATATTGCATTATTTATGTTACCGGGATAAAAAGTATAGCCTTCCCTGGGATGCAGCCTGTCTCTATAAATACCGAATTTCATGAACATCGGTTGAAAAAAAGACACACTTTCGCATTTATATTCCGAACAAGTGGTAGATGTCATTCCGAACCAGTGGTAGATTCACTTGACGATTCAAAAGCACTTGTAAAAGTTTATTTGAATAAAAAAGATTTGAATTTTGTTTTTATTTTTATTTTATTATATTAGTAGATGTGGAATAAAAAATAAATTGCATTATTTATGGTGCACCTACATATAGGACATAACTTCCCGGTTCGGCACGCGCGCAGCATGGCGTCCTCGGTGCGACTCTATTGTCGCATTAACATGCGTGGGACGCGACATTTAAGTTAAATTCTATTTTCATTCAACTTGTCCGGCCATTTTACTCAATGTGTTAAATGTTAATGCTAATAAATACATGACTGCCTCGTTGGTCTAGTGGTTAGCATAGTCGACTGCGGATCACGAGGTCCTGGGTTCGATTCCCGGTCGGGCATAAAAGTTAGGTATTGGATTTTTCAATTAAGAAATTCTCAGTGCCAGCCCGGAGTTGGAAGTTGGCGGTGTTTCACCCCCGTGCCTCGGAGAGCACGTTAAGCCGTCGGTCCCGGTTATTATCACTAACATGATAGTAGTCGTTAAAGCCCGCCAACCCGCATTGGAGCAGCGTGGTGGGTCTAAGCTCTAATTCCCGCTCTCCTATGAGAGTGGAGGCCTGTGCCCAGCAGTGGGGGAACGTCAATAGGCTGTAGTGATGTGGTGGCATGACTCAATATCAAGGGTACCTATTTAAAGCTGAGCTCATGCGACAGTGTGTATCGTGTCTGATTATTTTAAACCCTGAGTAGTTCAACGATTATACAGGCTGGTTAAAGATATCAAGATATTCTGGATAAGCACCGATTTCCGCATTTAATATGCCTATGGAGAAATTTTCTTTAACAAAATTAAAATTTCTTTATTATTCGAAGAGGTGAGCAGTGAAAGCGTAGCAGATAGACAATCACACTTTGGCATTTATAAAATTAGTACGGTACCTAGTGTACTAGGTGTTTTAATAAGGTAACAGAATATAATCCACCTAAATATTTTTAATACTTAAGTACCTTCTTATTAATAAAATAATAAGCTGATGATCAGCATATAAATGGTATCACACGGCTATCTCCCCGTATCTCTGCGTGAGTCCACACTTCTAGTTTCTACCCGTTGAGCACCTCCCGTGCCTTACGCCTATATGAACATAACAATTTGTTATAATTACAAATTACATTTTAATTTTACTCAGAGTCTGGTCTGGTGTGAGAGGTCTGGTTTCGTCCATGACCAGCACCCAACCGGCAAATACCGATATGATGCCGTGTAGATACCGATTAACGGTATTACTTCCATACCTCTACGGCCTAGGTCAGTACGTTACGTTAGTTTAGTATCTACCAGGCTAGTACGTAGGTATAGTTGGCGCCAAAGTCGTCTCAGGTGCGAGTGCTTGCTTGCGCTGTAGGTACAAACTGTCGATGTAATTTGTCAACGTTATACATGCAGACATGCTACGCGCGTAAATTGCAACGCGCAAGAAGATTTCCCGGCGGTGAAAAATAAAAAAGGGGTTTCGCCACAGATTAATAAGAGATGATGAAATATAGATGCCATAACTAAATAACTACCTATAGGCGGGTTTCGTCGTCGAATTAAAGATAAACAGGAAACTATGAGTACACTACACTAAGCACGTTGTAATATCACCACAGTATAAAGACACAACCCACCTAACCGCATTAGTCCCATTTGCATCTGCTGATTGTTCGTTTGTTTGTTCTCGTGCCCGGGCCTGATGTATGACGCCATAAATAACGGGCCTCGGGCCTTTTCCATTATTACCTTTACCACTTGAAACGCGGTGTCGGCAAATAAAATCGAATCTGTACACCAATCGAACGCGGAGGATTTACATATTTAATTATAACAAACTAGCTGATGCCCGCGACTTCGTCCGCGTGGTTTAAGTTTTTTTTTAATTCCCACGGGAACTCCTTAATTTTCCGGGATATAAAGGATGTCACTCTCCAGGTCCTTAACTACACCCATTCCAAAAATCGCGTCGATCCGTTGCTCCGTTGCGGCGTGATTGAAGGACAAACCAACAAGCCAATAAACCAACTAACCAACAAACAAACACACTTTCACATTTATAATATTAGTATGATATCCGGAGCCTTATTATAGAGTTGATTATTTATGAACTACTAGTGGAATAAGTTTTTTTTAATTCCCACCACCACTACAGCCCATTAACGTCCCAATGCTGGGCACAGACCTCCACTCTCGTAGGAGAGCGGGAATTAGAGCTTAGACCTACCACGCTGCTCCAATGCGGGTTGGCGGGCTAACTCCCACGGGTTCATTCCCACGGGACTCCTTAAATTTCCCGGATAAAAATAGCCAATGCTAATCAACTATACCCATGCAAAAATTACGTCGATCCGTTGCTCTGTTGCGAGTTACGACGTGATTGAAGGACAAACCCAGAAAATTACGGAGTTCCCGCGGGAATCGAAAAATACTTATTTCACGCGACCGAAGTCGCGGGCTTCAGCTAGTAGGTAATAATTTAGCTACGGTATCTTATAGATAGCATAGACCAGGACATCTAGCGCTCAGAGCAGCAGCAGGTATTATTTCAAAATGACACTTACCTTGACTTTTCTAAAATAAGGATTATAATTCTAAAACACGAACGTCAAAAATATTTAAACAATACTGCTTTAACCGATGGTAAATAGTATGCCCCTGGACTCCAGAACTATTGAGTTTGTGTTTAAGTATGTGTGTAAACTATTCAGCACTATTTTTTCAGACACTATTTTTTACCGCGAAGCGAGTGACTCTTGGTTTAAAGATAACACTGTTTAGTATTTAATCAACATGACTGATCCTTTTTGACTAATTAATTGCTTGACTAATGATTTAGACTTAAAAATAAACTAGCTCTTAGCATGCAGTTTCGGTTAGCCCTAATTGAGTTGAAGGTAAGAGGTTAATTTTTTATATGGATAAGCTATAGTTCTTTTATGCAAATGAGCAAGAGCCGGGCCTTCGAAAATAATTAAACAAGCGCCTTGGGCGGATTGGTCGAATACTATTTGTAAATGTTTTATGTGATAAGGAAGTTAGTCTTTTTTAATCTTTCTTAAAGCCCGTAACGAATTTACCTTTGGTCATTTCTATGCTTGAGCGTTCAGTTATTTTTATGGCTCTGTTATTTAGGAAGGTACTTAGAGCCTATTTAATAAACAGAACGTAACGGAAAAGTTCGTAGGTCCTGGGGCCATACTGCCAACAAGGGCTTTCGAATACCGGTTTTTTTCAATACCGGGATCCCGGGTATTGGGAAAAACCTAAAATTAGATAGATTGCTTTTAACTTAAAACTAGTCTTTTCTGAAGGAAACTGCACCATAAAAAATATTTTTCAATAAAAAAATATTTTTTCACCACATTAACTCCAAAAGAGCACTTTTCTGCTCTAATTCAATGAAGAAATGCCATGTTTTTACTCGTAAAAATGCATAGATTAGTCAAAACACAAATTAATTAAAAATTCAATAGATAGATAGATATATAGATAGATGAACACTTTATTGCACACACTTAAAAATAATAACAATAAACAAAAGCTTACAATATAAGACAGAAGGGTGCAAAGGCGGTCTTATTGCTAAAGCAATCTCTTCCAGACAACCTTTGGGTAGAGGAGATTATAAAACAAGAGCGCGGGATAGTGCAACAACTAAACATTAAAATATATACCTAATATATATATACATACACGCATACATATAAACATACATATTATACATACATACATACATACATACATACATACATACATACATACATACATACATACATACAAAGATACAATACAATAGATATTTTTTTAAGAAAATAAATCATAATAAAAAAATTGCATTGGATATAAAACAGATTTTTTAACGTTTCATGAGTCAATGCAATAGAATTTCCAAGCCACAGGGTTCTAAATTCAAACACTAATTTTTCCCTCTGAGTGATCAAAAATGACTTTTCTTCACTGATTTTAAGCAATAAAGGTGCTCTTATTGAGAATGTGCTTCAGATACAAGTTTTTAACTTAGCCGAATAAAAACGCCAACCAAGAAATATATGCATTAAGCACTGTTTCGTTTATAGTGTCACCAATACCGGTATCCCGGTATTAGACATTTTAATACCGGTATTGAAAACGGACGAAAAAGGATCCTGGTATTGGAAGCCCTACTGCCAACGCTTAAAGTAATACTTAAGCAATATTACTCAAAATGACAGTTTGATGTGAAATTTAATATGAAACAATATGGCTTTACGCATTGGAAGTTAGTATGGCCCTTGTCATGTCCTGCATCTTCGCATATATTATTTTATATTATATCTAATTATAAAAAAGAATATCACACTTTCCTAATAGATATGATCCCGTGGATCTTATTTTTTTTGTAAGTAAATAATATTATGGTAAGCGCTGTAATACCTACTCGTAGGCACCCGTAGGATAAACTTCAAATTGTAATTAGACCTTGAACAAGAATATACCTTGATCGTACCTTTGTACATAATTATTTGACTGTTTGTCTAAGTATATAAAATGTTATATCAATGCATTCATATTATTTACCTACGTAATTAGTTAATTGAATATTATAGGCAAACATATAAATCCTAAGCCAGTCGCTTGAGTCCAATGACTCACTGAGTCTCTCCGTCCTTTGTTTATCGGAAAAGTATGGGACCCTTGTGAGAAGATATCGGAGCGATGAGCCGTATGTGAGTTTATATTATATCACAAAGAAAAATAATTAACTAAATTATTATAAAACGCCGCGGGCTGCGCTCATCGAAAGCAGGCGCATCTTTCACAATCAGAGAATTTATTCGACTTGCGGGCGCCGATACAATAAAACATGTCCGTGAATACAACGAACCCCATTTAGCAATTAACTTAACAAACAAACGTAATATATTGTGGTTCAATTTCAATACGAGTATGGCGTCTGCCTGGACGGCTAATAACTTATTCTGTTTACGGACTTCGCCTAAAACTAGGGTTTCCATCTGCGGGACCAATGCCGGATTGGTCCAGATTTTCTATACCAAATAATCAAACTATTTACGTGCATTATGACCGCGGTGCTCATTGCTCAGCATATTATTATGGTTACTGGGAGGCAACATTTCATTTGTTAATTAGGGGTATGGGTTAAATATAACCATGCCCCTAACAGGTTAGCCCACTGCCATACCAGTGACTGCATCATCACTTACCATCACGTGAGATCGCAGTCAAGGGCTAACTTGTAGTGGATAAAAAAATCTTTATAGATATATTTTTGAATTGATAGTGTTAGGCGGATAAAAATTGTATAATGGAACGCACCCTACACCACAGACTAACCGAGTCTAGGGCGCACATGAGGCCCCGTTTGACATTTGACGTTCCTAGAGTTTCGCGCGTTTTTGCAATGTCAATGTGTGTGACAGATTGAGGAGCGAACCGGGCTCGCTTCTGGTTGTTGTGTGGGGTTTTCTATAAAGTTGAGTACTACGTTTTAATAATAGGCTAGCGCTTGGCTGCAATCCTGACATGCTTGCAAGTGATGATGCAGCCTAAGATGGTGCGCTCTTTCCTAGTACCTAATGTCTATTCACACTCTTGATTTGAAGGTAACCTACATTAAAAGTGGAAGGGAAATATTTAATGTTTCATAGCCCTTAATTTTTGTCCAACGTTGGACATGGGCACGTGACTCCTTATGATGTTGTGCCCAGTCTCACCCAAATCCGCCTCACGATTATATATGTCGTCGGACCAGCAGAATGGCTATCTTCTCTGAGAGAGAAAGAATATCCTATTTATTTTGAACCGAGCATGGTAAATTGGTAACCATACCGCGAACACATGTCATTTTAAAGAGTTATTGAGTTTGCCCGTTTAAATATTATTTGTTTGGTATTACCACGTCATTAATTAGAATTATAATTGACAGGTTGTATTACCAAGTAAAGAAGATCCTCATTCCTTGTCCGACTAGTTGGACCGTTATCTAGAAAATTATAAAATTAATTTTATACGGTTATTTCTGAGCAAATCAATAGCATTGCTTGCCTTTTTCTAATATAGTAGGAGGGTTTTTATTTTAATAGGCAGGCGCTAGGCAGGCATTTTGTTTTATAGGCAGAGCATTGACTTACCAGCTTAAATCTTTATAAGTAAGCAAATATGTGAAATCGATGTACTCGAAACCGGCATAAGCTAGTAACAGCGTCGTTTAGTATGCGCAACGTGTGAGGAATCCTTTATGGGGTCGAATAATCATTATACTAATAATTAATATTATAAATGGGAAAGTGTGTTTGTTTGTTGGTTTATTGGTTTGTTGGTTAGTCCTTTTATCACGCCGTAAAGGGACAACGCATCGACGTGATTTTTGCCATGGGTATAGCTGAGGACTTGGAGAGTGACATAGGCTACTTCTTATCCTTGAAAATTAAGGAGTTCCCGCAGGAATCAAAAAACTTAAACCACGCGGACGAAGTCACGGGTATTAGCTAGTTTAAGAATAAAGTGAACGAATTAAACTAATCTAGATTATTATAACATATTAAAATATTTGACAAAAATTTGTCAATTACGACATACTTTTTTTTTTTTAATCCACTACAAGTTAGCCCTTGACTGCGATCTCACCTGATGATAAGTCTAAGACGGTAGCGGGCTAACCTGTTAGGGGCATGGCAGTTATATTAAACCCATACCCCTATTCGGTTTCTACACGGCATCGTACCGGAACGCTAAATCGCTTGGCGGTACGTCCTTTACCGGTAGGGTGGTAACTAGCCACGGCCGAAGCCTCCCACCAGGCCAGACCAGGGAAAATTCAGAAATTATAAATTCCCAAATTGACCCTGCCGGGGATCGAACCCGGGACCTCCGCACGTTAAGACAATAGCGTTACACACTGCGCCACGGAGGTCGTCAAAACCTACAAATACCTTTATTTCGGAAAATTAAATAGGTAGGTACATTATTACTAATAACATAAAAAACCTTAAAAATCCATATCCATACTACTTAATATTATAAATGCGAAAGTGTGTCTGTCTGTCTGTCTGTCTGTCTGTCTGTCTGTCTGTCTGTCTGTCTGTCTGTCTGCTACGCTTTCACGGCCCATCTGTTCAACCGATTTTGATGAAATTTGGTACAGGGATAGGTTGTATCCCGGAGAAGGACAAAGGCTAATTTTTATCCCGGAAAATTCAAGAGTTCCCGCGGGAATCAAAAAAACTTAATCCACGCGGACGAAGTCGCGGGAATCATCTAGTATAATATAATAATTAAAATACCTATATTATTTAAAGGAGTCCGTTTAGGCAAGGTTCCGAAGATACTGGCAGCGTTCCCCCTTTGAATAGCTAGACTAATTCTTTGTCCGAGGTAGCTGCCAGCTTTGACAAAAATTTAAATTAAGTAAAACAATATGAAGCGATAGATATTAAGATTAATAAACCAATAAAATACGTATATAGTTACAAAAATCTCGATCTATTAAAATCTGACTGCCTCGTTGGTCTAGTGGTTAGCATAGTCGACTGCGGATCACGAGGTCCTGGGTTCGATTCCCGGTCGGGCATAAAAGTTAGGTATTGGGTTTTTCAATTAAGAAATTCTCAGTGCCAGCCCGGAGTTGGAAGTTGGCGGTGTTTCACCCCCGTGCCTCGGAGAGCACGTTAAGCCGTCGGTCCCGGTTATTATCACTAACATGATAATAATCGTTAAAGCCCGCCAACCCGCATTGGAGCAGCGTGGTGGGTCTAAGCTCTAATTCCCGCTCTCCTATGAGAGTGGAGGCCTGTGCCCAGCAGTGGGACGTTAATAGGCTGTGGTGATAATGATGATGATGATTAAAATCTAACACAAACGTCTTGCACACTAACTTATGATATAACATCTCGGTCGGGAGAATAGTCTACAATAATTTTTGCAATTGTTTAGTAATTTAGTTGTTTACATTACACATATCCAGCAAAAGTGAGTCATGCGCCTATAAGTGTGTATATCAGGGATGCAATTGGTGCGCGCAGCGGGTCGCCGGCGATTAATAATTGTTTAATAAGCACCTCATTAACCGGCCGCAATCACAATCAGACAAGCGGAGTTATGGCCGCGGCACCTTGGTAGGTACAGTTGAACCCAAAAATATAAGAAATTCTAACACGCTTTTGAGATACATCATAGCCCATAGGTAGGAACGTAGGTATTATAATAGGTATAGGAATCTAACATCTCAATTTTCACAAACTTCTAATAAATTGCATCTTATGAAACTTTGATGACATTGGTACAGTAATATTGTATTATGATTCCATTAAGCTGGTATAGAGCCTCATTACCAGCTTCGCCTCAGAGGCGTCTGTAGCCCATGAAGCGCCCGTGTGCAAACACTACCCTAGCGCCCCGTAGTAAGCGCGCGGTCAATAGAATGGAATGGGTAGGTACAAAGTAAAAGTAACAGCACATCAAGTTACCACAAACTGTCAAATTTAGATAATAAACTCTATTGTTTGGACATTAAAGAACAAAAATTGTCGGTTTTGGATACCGTAAACACCAGAACACATAGAGTGTTCTGGTGTTTACCCTAAGCCAAAATGTTCCCAAGTTAACTATATGTACCTATACTTAGATGTTACATTAAATCAATGTCCAAATTTTGAAATTTCTTCATTCTAATTACGACCTCATATCAAACCTACAAAGTTCGATATCAATTGGGAACATTTGACAAATTTGGGAAGATCGCTGCGATCGAGGTCCACTGCACACGGGTAAAAAGTGTTTTTAGGAGGGAAGGAGCGACAAGAAAGCAAATATTGTAAAAGCCGCTCATGGCACGCTTTGCTTTGCTGTACCTAATTCGACAAATATATAAGGAGAGCTCCAGATGCTATGCAAAATGTATGCAAAGCGGAGCTCTTTTTACGTTGGTCATGAGTGCCGCGACCGGCCAACGCGCGCGCCATGTTGGGCTACTCCGTAGCGAGCGCCGCTCGGCACCCCCTAGGACCGCTGCGCCCGTGTGCTACGCACACCCTGCACCATAGGTAAAGACGCCTCTGCTTCGCCTCGTGGAGACCTTGCCCTTGGGAGTACTCAGCACAAAAATCACATCATAAACAGACAAATACCCAAACGGAGTATTTGACATTGATGTACTTAGTAATTTTTACTAGTTGCCCGTACCATAAACTTAATATAATTACCCACTATGGTAGGTAGATGTGCACACTATTTCTAGTAAGTACATACTTGTTTTGGTAAAAATGTTTAAGTCTCATTTGAATTGCATGTATGTTTTTAGTATTCACTTTCGTGCATAGCAGTACTTGTGTAAATTAATAAAATGAACCGCTAAGGCGTTGGGCGGATGAGATGGGCGGCGTGTTGGGCGGAACGCCTCTCTTTTGGTCAATTAATTCGTATAACCAAATATTAATTATATTAACACAATGGCTTAACTTTAAAAATTCTTACCTACTTACAGTTTATCCATGCTAATAGATTTAGCTAATCCGTTGACCGTTGAACCAAGTTTGCCGAAATTACGTGTAGAAATTAGAGGTAGGTCAGATTCCGAGCACGTATATTATATATGCTTCTTTTTATTCCGGAAAAAACATAGGGTTGCCACAGGATTAAAAAACTTAAATTTACCTATCGCTGGCAGAATCTAGAAATTTATAAGGCATATAAAAAAAAGCAAAACTTGCCCTGACTTTAGCATCGTCTCCAGAAAGTTTATCTACTATCTACTATCGACATTTAAAACCAACAGTTTTTTGAAGCGAAATATACCTACTTGAGCACTAGATAAATAAGTAGTTATACCTATATTGCTTATCTTTCTTGGATTTAATAATTAATATTAAGTAGAATATAAGCACGTATTATTAGTACATAAGTTATATATGTCACCCCGTAAGATTGTAAAAACCGTAAGATTGTAATGTAACGCTTTTTTTCGATAGATTGTAAACAGTCGAAAGATTGTGAACCGTTCAATGTTTGAAGTGTCAATTTTTGAAATATTCATTGTATTTACGTTTTCTTGTCTCTTTCTTGTAGATTAGGTTAGGGTTCGACATAAATAATCTAGGTTCTATCGGGTTAATAAACCTAAAAGATTACAATCTACCGAAAAATAATCCGTTATATTGTAATCATTCGACAGTTTACAATTTCGCGAGTTAGGTTATAATCTAACGGTTTTAACAATCTTACATATATAATACAAACAATTATATGTATAGGACTTTAAGTAGGTACTTACTTAAATAACGTTATATTCTATCAACTATGTGAGAACACCTGGCGAAAGAATAATAATTAATGTAAATACGAATATTAAACATATACAATATTAGAAACTTTCTACATACCTAATAAGTACTAATAGCATATAGTATATACTATTATAATGATATTTTATATAATGTAGGGCTCAAATCAAGGGTAACAAGAAACTAATATAGGTACAAAAATATCATAATATCAAAACGATTGACATCAACAAAGCAACCGTTTCATCCAATTAGGAGACCATAAAACTAATGATAAATTACGACTCTATTCGTTTTTCTGTTCCACTGCCATCTGCAGCCCTTACTTCTCATGAAATAAAGTTCAAATTTGTTTTTATTAATGTTTTTGGGCGATAAATAAAGAGTTGTAGTATGTAATAGAGAGACGAAACATAGTTCTCATTAGAGAAAACAAATCAAAATAATTAGGCCATAAAAGCCGGCCCTGTTCCCATTGTGATGTAATTTCCTAGATTGAGTTTTATTACCGATTTGATTGTTACAAATTTGTTTATGGGCGCGGAGTTTTTCTTAATTTAATTCCATGTTATTCTGATGTTCTGCGTATTGGGGTAACTTTTTATTGCTAAGATGAAGCTCCTGGTACGACGAAAAAGTTATTAAATTAAATATTAAGACGAAATGCCTACACATTGAAGTTTAACAATTTCATAATACCTATGTTACTCAGCGTAGGAAGTAAAATGATGATTTTGTTCCCATGAGGGTGACATGTTCGATGTTAAACTAATCATGTATATAGTATAGTAGTTAATAGTTATATTAAACCCATACCCCTATTCGGTTTCTACACGGCATCGTACCGGAACGCTAAATTGCTTGGCGGCACGTCTTTGCTGGTAACTAGTCACGGCCAAAGTGACCAGACCAGGAAAAATTCAGACAATATTATAAATTCCCAAATTGACCCTGCCAGGGATCGAACCCGGGACCTCCGCACGTTAAGGCAACATCACTCAACATAGGCCATAGGGAGGTCGTCAAAGTGATAGCTTTGCTAGCTACTAGCACAGTTTAACGAAGGCTGTGCTACTAGCTTTTACAAATTAAGTTACCCACAGAGGACTAAAACTATAATTACAAGTACATAATTGCGGCCTTAGGTAAGTATTATAGTCTTAATTGAGCAATTATTATTCCCGTATTACAAATATCAGGTTCCATAATGATTTTATTCCATTAGATTACCATGGCCACTTAATAAAATTTGTTCCTTCATAAATAATTAAGCTATTTCCTTCGTTAGGCCATCGAATGGACGTTGGGCATGAATTATGAGATATCATGGATTTTCATGGTGCATTAGCGTGTAATTATATCAATCTGTGATTCTGTGAAGGTACAGGCGCCAGGCAATTAATGGAGTCCAAATGAGAGTGGTACGGTTACCATTAGTTTTTGATTCCTACCATGTAAAATATTAGGCAAGTATACAAATAGGCAACCGTAGATAAAATATATGCCTTTAGCATTTACCATAGATGCGCCTATTTATGATGCGCAAATATTAGATATAAATGCGAACGTTAGGATGGATGGATAGATGTTTGTTACTCAATCAAGCCAGAACGGCTGAACGGACCTGGATGAAATTTGGCACAGAGATAGACTATAGTCTGAAATAACACATCCCGGACAATTAAAGAGTTCCCGCGGGAACTAAAAAACCTCTATCCACACGGACGTTGTCGCTAGTGAGCTTTTTCTATAGTTTAAAATCGTCTGATATATCTAATATTATGGAACCTCATTATTTAATATTTATTTAAGTTATAATAATAAATAAATAAATAAAACTTTATTTCGAGGGACAAATTGACTCATAGTTTGTTAGTTATACAAACTTATTTCCTATGTTAGTACTTAACCTAAAAAACTAAAACTAAACCTAAATACGAGTTATCGCTGTGCCATTCCATTGGGAATAGCACAGCAATGACCCACATATTATTATATGCAGTCCAATCTGCTAGCAATTAACTTCAGAATGCTGTTGGTACTTAGGGTTGCCAACATTTCTTTAGCGAAATATAGTATTTTTCAGACTAAGCTATATAAAAATATAGTACTCTTAAAAAAAAATAGTATTTTATAGAAAACGCAAAAAGCAAACGAATATTATTACGAGACGAAGTAGACTTATTTTTATTATAAAAACTATATTTATTTGCACTTCTTGCATTTTTAACAACTTTTTGTCTAAAAATAAAAGTGTCCTAAGCTTTATCACATTCTATTTTAAATTAATGTAAATCAAAAGCTCGTTTATTAAAATATAGTAGGTATTTTTGCGTATTATGTATTTTTTCAACAGTATATAATATGCAGACCCGAAATACAGTACCTACAATACTATATATTATAGTACAGTTGGCAACCCTATTGGTACTGCCCCACACTCTGCGCACCAGGGCTCCGCATCTTTTGCGCATAGTGGCATCAAAACAATCAACATGCGCCCCTGCGAACAACCCTGATGACCTACAGAAACGATGCAGCCCCATCAGCACCCTGGACGCATTGTTGTACTTACTGGACACGGAGAGCGTTGTAAGATTTTTGAGTGTACTTGGCCCACAGGTTGCACGTATAGAAAGACGTGCTATAAGCTTTAAATAAAGTGATCTTAATGGTGCTGGAACACCGCACAAACCTGCGATCCAGCATATTCGCTCTCACTGACAACGCCCTCCGCTCCCTCTCGATATCAGTATCATCTTTGAGGTCGGGATAACATAATATGCCTAAGGTATTTAATTTGATAAACCCTTTGTAGTGCAGTACCATTGAGCAAGATGGGTGGAACTTTATTGGGTGTCTTACCCTCGGCCTCAAAGATCAGACCATCAAGACCATCATTACACTGTTTTTAACATTTTATATTAAACCATGCCTTCCCACATAAGCCTCACATATGGCCATCAGTTTTCTGAGACCACAAATCGACTGACTCAGCAACACCATGTCGTCGGCGTAACTTATGTTATTTCCGCAAACTCCGTCTATGTAACAGCTGACCGGGGTGCCGCTGAGCTCGCCGATCAATTTGTTCACGTACAGGTTAAAGAGCGTTGGTGAGCTTAACCCCCCCTGCCTCACCCCGCACTCCAACCCATAACAACAACACAACACAACACAACGCAACAATACTCCTCGCGACAAGACTCCTACCCATCGAACTGTGAACATAGTTGACCTGGTTTCCATACCAATATTTGAAGATATTGGTGAGTTCTGGAATAATGCTCAGATACATTGATAAAGTCACAGTCAAAGGCACAGCGAGTCGCGGCTATTATTGCGGTGAAGTTCAAGTAGGTGCGATTCGTATGAATAAACTCGTGACGATAGATGACGCTGTAGTACTTTTCATCGCGCTAGCGGATATCTCCCTCTGATAGTCTAAATAGTATTGTAGTTAGAATATTTCAAGCGCTATCTAAGATGCTCTCCTTCTTAGACAGCACACTGCTATTCTAGTATTTTTGATACACGTTTGTACATTAACATGTGCAACAGTGATGTATAAGCCATCATTTAGTATTTACCATATTCAATTGCTCATATTACAAAATTTGCATTATTGTCATATTTATATTTTATAATTTAATTTAATATAATGAGCATTGAAAATGAAGAAAACTCAGTATTTTTGCTGCCTGCAAAGTTATTTTCTTTTCTCAAACATGCTTGGAAATTTGAGCATTATTTTGACAACCTTCTTCAGGATAAATCGAAACTGATGTAATGACCAATTACATGCGTTTTATGTAACAAAAGTTGTATGGAAATCCATATCTGTCGTGGTTTAGCGGCTAAATAAATTACATAGTAAATTCATATCTGTCGTGTAATTTAAAAAGGGAACGATCTTTTACTTCAAAACATGGCAACCAAGAAGGTAACTTATCAAAGGTTTTATTTAAATTTCGAAGTTCTAGCTTGCAAATAGAAAGCTGTTTATTGAAAAAAAAAACTAGATTTTGATGGGTATGAAGGTTGGTTACATTCCGGTGAAGGACTACATATTTATCATGGAAATTGAAGAAGTTCCCCGGGAATTAAAAAAAACAATCCACGCGTATATAATATAGAACTTAAATTTCAAATATTAAATTTAGGTAAGTTAGTGCTTAACAAGACGTAGATATAGCTCTAATTCCCGCTCTCCTATGAGAGTGGAGGCCTGTGCCCAGCAGTGGGACGTTAATAGGCTGTAGTGAAGTAGATATAACTAACCTGTATATTGTTCTAAGAAAGAGAGCATTGCAGTCACCAATGATTATTACGAAGTTGATAATAATTATAATTGTGATCATCCCATGACTTTCGTCAGAATTAAACGGTCATTACGGAATGTACCTATAATCAGTTAATGAGGCGGCAATATAATGTATAATTATAAACGCTGTTACCTCTTTATTGACGCCGCGAAGCGCTTTATGAATTCGCAAGCGTGTAACCCAATCATTAAGGTCTATGTCGTAATGGTAGAGAGAAGCAAATTGTCTCTATGTACGAAAGTTGATGAATTTTCTCAAATTGGTCTGTAATTAGTTTTTTTTTAGACTGCATCATCATTCATCACTTACCATGAGGTGAGATCGCAGTCAAGGGCTAACTTGTAGTGGAAAAAAAGTTGCGTTATTACTAATTCGAAATTTTGGAGCTCATTGCAAATTTTGGAGTATCATTACTCTACTACTAAGTATACTTGCCTACTACAGATAAATAATTATTAGGTAGGTACCTATTTGTATATTTTACGTAAATTGTGATATTATAGCTTAGATCAAGAGTTAAAAGTTCAAGAAAAAAAGTTTTTTTAGTTGTAATATTAGGTTGTGTCCCATTTTAGAATTATCTTCAAAAGATTATAAATAAAACATTTTAAATTATAAATTCAAATTATTTTATTTCATATGTATCTTTAAAAATGCATCTTTCCCCCAAAACAAGAGTCTGCAAAAAGTCTTATGTCAGATTATAGCCTAGCTCAAGAGTTGAAACACTAGGCTAAATCAACGTTGCGTGGCATAGTTTCAAACAACATCATTACTTGACGCAAGGGCGCTTTCAGTGCATTCTCGCTAGCTATTAGCTCGCGAGCTATTATTACCGAATGCGACTATTTCATGCCTCTTTTGTAGTTTATATTTAATCGATAAAATATCGCATATCAGCATTTTCATTTTGTCAATTTTTGACAGTTAATTGTGTCGATGGTGCTATTCGATTCGGTTTACAAGTATGATACCTTCCTATATATTATACCTGCTGGAATTATATAAAGCATTTCAGAACCTGAAGCCAAATCAATCTTTACCAAGGTACAGAAGTACAGACTCAATATTTATTCTGATAACACTAGATGGCTTGAAAAATCCCGTGGGAGCGTGATTTTCTGGAAACACAAAGTTCCCGGAAAATGCCTATGTCCTTTCCTGGCATGCAACTTTTCCCCGTAAAAAATTTCGTGCAACTCGGTTGAGAAGACGTGAAAGCTTAGCAGACAGACAGAGAAACTTGCATTTATAATATTGATTTGGTGCTTGCCTATGGGTTTAAAAAAGTGATGAATGCAATTATAGGTACAGTTAATAATAATAAAAATGGCAGATTTTTCAAATCTTATATTTTATCAATCAGTTTAAGAGTACATATTTAGCGTAGAAAATCCATACTTAATATTACAAATGTGAAAGTGTGTCTGTCTGTCTGTCTGCTTCGCTTTCACGGCCCATCTGTTCTATCGATTTTGATGAAATTTGGTATAGAGGTAAGTGAACATCCCATGGAAGGACGTAGGCTACATTTTATCCCGGAAATTTAAGGAGTTCCCGCGGGAATAAAATCCACGCGGACGAAGTCCCGGGCATCATCTAGTAAACTGATATTAATATCGAGCGTTTACAAAATATAAACAAAAAGTTCACCGATACTCGCGCCCGCGCACGGCTTTCGCCAAAGAATGTAATTAACAGAACACCAATAAAAATAATTGGGAACAAAAAGCGATCCGCTCTCGCCGCCATTTATTATTTTGATTGCCCTTGTTATTGTTATGGCTATGGCAGCGGCTCGGACCACGACTCGGTGCAGCACTGTGTTGCAGTGTGTTTGCTACCCCTTGATTGTTGTACCACTTTTCATATGAAACGTTTATCGTGTTCGTGTAGCTGGAAAACGGGTTATATTGTTATCATTTTATGAAGTCGTTTGGATACCAACGTTTTCGTCCTTAAAGGTGATCGCATACCACATACCAATAAAAATATACCAATAGGAGACGCAAGAGCCGCTAGAGGCGCATGCAACGAATTATTTTTAAATGCTGAAAATGCGTTCTGAAAGAGTCAAACCAGTATAAAACGGCGCTGGCATCCATTCATCTTCTTCTAGCCAGGTTTTCAATCTTATATCGACCGATATGCTGTATCCACGCGTGCAGTACCGCTCCGTACCATAGTCACTCCAGCCATTGTAAGATCTAGGCTGATATTGCTAGTCTTGGAGGAAATTGTCAATAACGTTTTCAGCCACAGCCCACAAGGTACTACGTCAAAGTCGTATTGAGTCCTCCAGAACTCTTGGGTGGGTATTTACTATTTCGCGGTTCTTGCGGCTTTGTGCGATGTGTGTCCTACTTCATATTATAGCTATTTGGATACCGGCGTTTTCACCCTTTGGGTGACGCGTCGTTCCAAGACCTTTGTAGTAAAAAGTGATGTTCACTTTTATTACGCCATATAATATGATGATTGTTTATATTTTATTAACAGGGCCCATAACCGTCTGGATTCAGGTCCTTATACGATTTTACTTTATGACGGTGCTATAATAATGTTAAGTATTATTATGTATTTTAAAATTAACAGCTTAAGAAATTAATATGCGGGAAATCTTCATTTATATAATAATTATGTTGATACTGTGGCTTTAAAAATAATCTGTGATTGTCCGGTTTCCAAGGGTGGGTAGTGAAAGGTTAACAGACAGATATATTTTATAGTACTCAGGTGACATTTAAAAAAAAGATCTTCAGTAAAAATTCCCTGAACACATTTTCCGTACCTCAAAAGGAAAAAACGGAACCCTTATAGGATCACATCGTTGTCCGTCCGTCTGTGTGTCAAGACCCTTATTCTCAGGAACGCCATGGAGGTATCAAGCTGATATTCACATCGAATACTCAGGTCTACTGTCCCTTGGAGCTGTAAAAAAATCAAACTTCAAAGCCAGCACAATCAAAAGATACAGCCGTTTATGCTGCTAATTTTTGAATTTTCTTGCGCTCGCAAGGGAATCAAAACCTACAGGGTACTTCCCGTGAACTCAGAATCTTGAAACTTGGTACGAAGCAACGTCTTATAGCACAGATATAGGAAGAATTGCGAAAAACATAAATTTTTAGTTACATCATATAATAAAAATATTTTTATGCAAATTTTCGACACTCGCAAGGGAATCAAAACCTACAGGGTACTTCCCGTGAACTCGGATTCTTGAAACTTGGTTCGAAGCAACGTCTTATAGCACAGATATAGGAAGAATTGCGAAAAATATAAATTTTCAGTTACATCATATAAAAAAAATATTTTTATGCAAATTTTCGACACTCGCAAGGGAATCAAAACCTACAGGGTACTTCCTGTGAACTCAGAATCTTGAAACTTAGTAAGAAGCAACTTATTATAGCACAGATATAGGAAGAATTGCGAAAAACATAAATTTTTAGTTACATCATATAATGAAAATATTTTTATGCTAATTTTCGACACTCGCAAGGGAATCAAAACCTACAGGGTACTTCCCGTAAACTCAGAATCTTGAAACTTGGTACGAAGCAACGTCTTATAGCACAGATATAGGAAGAATAGCGAAAACAAAAATTTTTAGTTACATCATATAATAAAAATTGTTTTAATAATTTTATACTTACTATCCCTTTCCTCATGAACGCGTAGAGGTATTAAATTGAAATTTATATCAAATACTCAGGTCTATAAAACCTTTAAGCTGTAACAAACTACTGTCCCGTAGAGCTGTGAAAAAATCAAACTTTTAAGCCCACTCAATCAAAAGATACAGCCGTTTATGCTGCAAATTTTCGACACTCGCAAGGGAATCAAAACCTACAGGGTTCCCCGTGAACTCAGAATCTTACAATTTGGTACCAAGCAACGTCTTATAGCACACATAAAAGAAAAATTGCGAAAAGCATAAATTTTTAGTTATATCATTTAATAAAAATATTATTAATAATGAGGGGTTAAATTAGGGTGAACGCGTAGAGGTAGGTATTAAATTGAAATTAAAATAGAAAAGTGGAATAAAAATACTGTAAATTTACTTATATACCTACAGGTTTGTACGGAACCCTCGGTGCGCGAGTCAGACTCGCGCTTGGCCGGTTTTTTTTAAATAAATATTATTGAGAATGGACTCAGGGCCAGGGTAAATTTGGGAATTTATAATATCTGAATTTTTCCTTGTCTGGCCTGGAGGCTTCAGCCGTGCCCAGTTACCACCCTACCGGCAAAGACAAGCCGTCAAGAAATTTAGCGTTCCGGTACGAAGGGGTGTAGAAACCGATTATGGGTATGGGTTTTAATATAACTGCCATGCGGGCTAACCTAACATTTAACATCAAGTGAGATTGCAGTCATGGGCTAACTTGTAGTGGATAAAAAAAAGTCTTTTAACAAAATTAGACAACTGCAGGCCCCGGCGAGATTCGAACTCGCGATCTCCTGTTTACTAGACAGGCGCTTTAACCAACTAAGCCACGGCGCCGATGATCAGGACGGTGAAATTTCTTATTCTTTATTACAAGTAATATTGTCTGAGTTATGCATGCCATTTCATGGCAGATTGTATTGATCAGATCCTGTGAAAATATTATGTAACACCACCTCATATCTTCAATCTGACCAAATTAATAAATGAAATGAAAAGCTTTTCCAGAAGTATCTTAAAAAATTTTTTTTTATATAGATATATATATATATATATATATATATATATATATATATATATATATATATATATATATATATATATATTGTTACAGTAGTCATATTACATATATATATATATATATATATATATATATATATATATGTAATATGACTACTGTAACAATACCACCACCTCTCACCTATACTTAGTAGGTATAGACCGGACCAAGAGAGGATTTTCGCGTGGAAAATATTCTTCTTCATACTTTGTTTTGTTTTTTATTAGTGCCACACCAGCACAATGCAATCCTTACTAATATTATAAATGGGAAAGTGAGTTTGTTTGTTCCGCTTTCACGCCGTAACTACTGAACCGATTGCTTTGAAATTTTGCAGACGTAAAGTTAGAAGTCCGGATTAAATAATAGGGTACTTTTTATCCCGGAAAATTAAAGAGTTCCCGCGGGAACTAAAACTCCTCAATCCACGCGGACGAAGTCGCTGGTATCAGCTAGTAGAAAATATTACGAGGAGTATACTTTGATTCTATTCTATTACTCATTCTGAGGTCCAAAAAATGTCATGGTCAGCACAACTTAATAGTGCCGGCAAGTTCTAAATAAATCATTATGAGCCAGATTCTGGGTATGACATCATAACTTTTTGTACCTACTTAGGTACTTACTATACTTAATACCTATAACATCCAATTGTTTTATGATAATTTCTTATGTCATGAAACGCAGTATTACCTGCCTAGGGAACCTCAAGGAACTGCCCCAATTTTTAATTAATTACAAGAAAAATTTTACTCACGTAACTAATTTCATTTCATAAATTAAATTTTTTTTCAAATAAATGTTGTTTTTTTTATGTTAGAATAAATTAATGAAGATGGTCATATCATTAATACGAGTATATTCTAATATAGGTAGGTTGGTACACTAGACAATTATTTTAATACTTTTTCAGAAAGATAACGCTTTTCCTTGAGTCATTAGCCCACTTTAAGTTGTCTAAGATAAGAAAATTACCTATCTTTTTACTAGCATACATATATATTTGTTTTTTTAATCCAGTACAAGTTAGCCCTTGACTGCGATCTCACCCGATGGTAAGTGATGATGCAATCTAAGATGGTAGCGAGCTATCCTGTTAGGGGCATGGCAGTTATAATATACCATACCCCTATTCGGTTTCTACACGGCATCGTACCGGAACGCTAAATCGGTTGGCGGCACGTCTTTGCCGGTAGGGTGGTAACTAGTCACGGCCGAAGCCTCCCATCAGGCCAGACCAGGGAAAATTCAGAAATTATAAATTTCCAAATTGACCCTACCGGGGATCGAACCCGGGACCTCCGCACGTTAAGACAACAGCGCTACACGTCGTCAAAACTAATAACTAATATACTGAACACATGTAGGTACCTAATATAAACAAAATTTTCGTTACCATGAATCAAACATGTCGAATTGGGGACCTCGGCTCCTACTTTCTTGATAATTCTTCAATTCAAGTTAAAAAACATACTTAGGTACTTACCTTGGTTATTTATTATATTACTAGCTGATGCCCGCGACTTCGTATGCGTGGTTTAAGATTTTTTTACTCTCGCGGGAATTCCTTAATTTTCCGGGATAAAAAAGTAGCTTATATCAATCTCCAGGTCTTCACTCTCCTCAACTATACCCATCCTAAAAATCACGTCGATCCGTTGCTCCTTTGCGTCGTGATTGAAGTACAAACCAACAAACAAACACACTTTCGTATTATAATACTAGCTAATGCCCGCGACTTCGTCTGCGTGGATTGAGGTTTTTCGGTTCCCGCGAGAACTCTTTAATTTTCCGGGATAAAAAGTAGCCTATGTGTTATTCCAGACTATAATCTATCTTTGTGCCAAATTTCACCCAGATCCGTTCAGCCGTTGGGGCGTGATTGAGCAACAAACATCCATCCATACATCTATGCATCCAAACTTTGGCATTTATAATATTTATATTGATTGATTATTTGATTGGTATCATGTCAGTAAAAAAACGGAATACCGAAGCGGCTACTAATTAAAACTCATAATTAGGTACAGGTAACTTCTATTAAAGTTTAAAAAGAAAATTATTGTTACCTGATTGCTATGACATAATTTATCTTAAAGTGTTTTGTTCCGAAGTACAGAAATTACTTATTAACTAATTTCTGAAATTACCCTTTTACACGCAAACCGACAATAAAATAGGACTTAATGGTTCTTTGTCTTAACCGAATAAATTAAATTTGTTTTCTGTGCTTTTGAGTTTGCAACATGAAAAAATGATGGAAAAATACATTTTATTATGTCCATGCATTTCAATTTAGGTATTTTTAAACGTAAATTTGCATTGAAGGGTACCTAGGTACCTACCATGTATTTACGTACAAGTAAATACATGGTAGGTACCTTATTTTGCAGAAACTTCTTTTTTGGTTCAAATTTCTTTCCTACATTAGCTTTGACGTCGAAATTGAGCTTTTGTTATTATTTTGAACGTTGTCAAAAGAAACAACCGCTAAACATTATTGTCATCATAGCATTACTCAAATCCTACTAATTTACATTTATTCTTTATTCTTTATTTGTGAAACATGCCTGGGGAGACATTACAGTTGTCCAATTCGTCTCCCCAGACTTAAAATACCTTAAAACTAAAATAAAATAAGACAAATATAAAACAAACGAAACTAACAAAAAAGACATACTTAATAAAATTAAAAATTAAAACTCAAATTAAAAAAAAATACATTTAAAACACTAAAATAAACCACATATCACTTACTTTCTAGCAAAGGTTTTATTTTATTTACGAGTTTGAGCGGTGGGGTATGAAAAATGTCTAGTTCCCAATTCTTTTCCGCTAAATCATTGAGCAAGCGCAGTGCACGAACCAGTGGAGCTTGCCCAGCCATGTTACTGTTCTGCAATAATTTAATGCAAATACTTTTGCGACGACGCGCAGTTACGTAGTCAATTTAATGCGAAAGTGTGTTTGTTTTTTGGTTTGTCCTACAATTACACCGCAACAGAGATACGGATCGACTTAATTTTTTGCATAATACCTGGGTATGCTACTTTTTATCCCGAAAACTCAAAGGAAACTTTTTGAATTTCTCTTTTTTTTTCAACGGGATAAAAAATCTTAATCCAGTAAACCAATGAATTAGCAATAAAACAAACATGATTAGTAGAGTCGTTTACGTCGCAGGCTTTCCCTAACACAATAAAGGTGCGTGCGTCCTACCATTAGCCGTAGGTATACCTGCCCGCCGTAGCAGGCGCCCCCAGGATGTTATCTTATCATCTTTGAACGCGTTACCTACGTGATGTCTCACTTTGTGTGATAGTGCGTGTGTCTGTACACGGTAATCATATTATGATTAATTATGATTTGGGATTTTTCTGTCACATCAGATATTACGGTATTGAGGGCAGTAAAACCGTTTTTGTCTCCACTGTCATATAGTAGGTACATAATCTTGAGCAAAAATCATAGACCAGAGTGATAGATTTGGCTACTATTTGGCTAATCTTCCCCTAAATAATAATTAAATCACTTTACTTAAAAACTTGTGGCGAGTAACTAATTATTAAAGGTCATAGGGGAAGAATTACGAGTATAATAATAATCGAAATATAAATAATAAAAGGAAAGGGTGACTGACTGACTGATGATCTATCAACGCACAGCTCAAACTACTGGACGGATTAGGCTGAAATTCGAACCCAACGTGAGCGAAGCCGCGGGCAAAAGCTAATTATTGTTACGAATACTAATTAGTATTCTGTGCTTTAGTTTCTATAAAAATAAACCAAATGCAGTCCAAGTTTTAAGGTTCTTCATGCGGTCTCTTTGGAGGTACATGTAGGTACATTTATTTTAACATACTTCGGATGACTTTCAGCACAGTATTGGCACAGTATTAGTATGTATTGGTATATCTATACTTTCAGCCCAGCTTTTCTTCTTAAATTTCTTGTGATAATAGGTATGCCTAAAGAATTTTTCTTTGATCTTTTAGCTGGTACTTTAAATTTAAACTTTGTTGAATTACAATGTAGATAGAGGACTATATTATTATTACATACTACCTAATGCCCGCGACTTCGTCCGCGTGGTTTAAGTTTTTTGTTATTCCCGCGGGAACTCCTTAATTTTCCGGGATAAAAAGTAGCCTATGTCACTCTCCAGGTCCTCACCTATACAACAAAAAAAGAATTAGCGAAATTGGTCCAGCCGTTCACGCGTGATGCCGTGACCAAGGGAAATAGGGATTTATTTTTATATATATAAAGATAATAGGTACCTACTACCTATGTATTTTATTTGTGCTGCAGGACGTTACACAGAAAACTTTAGCCACGCATAATTTCGAATCTGCGATGTATTCCTGAGATCTATGCGTTTCAAACTCACTGGGCCATCGCGGCATCGTTCGCCCGTCATTTAATATTAGTAAAAAAATCAATTTGTTATAAGGTCGTTTGCTGTCGGGTAATTTGGCGCCAAGCGAGCGTGCTTCCTGCCACCGTTAACAATTCACACCTCTCCCGCGGATGTGGACCGTTTTACCGACTTCTTTGTATTTAGGCACCATTATGTCCACGATCCACGGAGTAGAACATCGGAACTAAGCAAATCTGTAGACTGTTGTAGGGCTACTTTAAAATCCATACTAATATTATAAATGCGAAAGTGTGTCTGTCTGTCTGTTACGCTTTCACGGACCATCTGTTCAACTGATTTTGATGAAATTTGGTACAGGGATAGGTTATATCCCGGGGAAGGACATATACATACTATAAAAAAAAAGTATGTTGTTGTTTGGGTAGAAAGTGATAGTTTCCTACCCGGCCGCTGCATGACGTAGGTATTCGTCAGAAATTTACTTGTTTCAGGTGGCTCAACAGGCATTGAAACTCGCATTTTCAATGCATGTTAAATGGAAACAAAATTATTCTCTAACGTGAAAAAAATACTTTTAGAGAGTAGGTAATAGAAAAGTGTTGTCCGCCCCGAATTATTTTTATTACCTACCTTTTGCAGCCATTTTGTGTCATTTATTTAACCTGTTATCGACATAAGATCGCTGGGTTCACTTATCTAAAAACGTTTACGAAAGTATCCAAAAATTAAAATCAGAAACAAACTTCATCATGTTTTGAACTTTAGTGATGCGCCACAAGGTACAATATCGATTATAGATAAAAAGGGTGAATTCAAATTATAGCATTGTGGCATCGCACAAAATTATAACGTAATAACTAATAATAAACAGGCCCGATTCGTTTACTCAATTTCCTAATGTGTAGATACCCATTGATCGGACGTGAGCTTAGCCCAAATTGCTTTGGTAGTTGTTATAAAGGCTGCGCCGATGTTAGTCACAATGTAGCTGTAGAATATAAATTATTGAGTAACTAATTGGAGAATGTTTTTCGTACAGTTACTTTTTTTGTTAATAGAAAAAGTTTCAAAAATTGTCTTTCGATAACTACACGGGAGTCTTACTTTCGTTTTTAATTAAATATAGGCTTAGTTTTTTACGACCACAAACAAGTCTGGCAAAAAGAAATGGTGCCTATTTACCTTAACATCACTCTAGATCTATTTTAACTGGAATTTTAAGTAATAATAGACCACGAGTACCTAACTAGGTACCTATATTTAAAATTATCCACTCGATTATCGCCTTGTTTTGCCAATTTTCCTACATTATCATCATTTTCAATCAAATATTAGAGCTATTGAAAGAAACACGTACGCATCATATGGCAACACGATACGATTCGAAATTGAAATCGAAAATCGCAACGTGAAATGAGAGTAAAGCCTACGTGCGGCTATTTAGCACCCAAACGGCGCAAGCGCAAATTGGAAATCAAAACAACCATCCACGATCAAGACTAATCGAATCTTTAACGTCGTGATCGATAACATACCATCTGAGTATCGAAATCACGATTATTTGCGTACAGTGAGTCACATCGATACTTTTACTGGCAGCTCTATGTAGCTTAAAATATTTCAGCCATTTTTAGTAAAATGAACCGTACGCTGTGTGTAATAGAACATTGTTTTATAATTTCCTGCAATCAGAGAGGTGTCATACACTAGAGGTGGTTAGGTACTGCAAAATGTCCTCAAACTGACTGGTTCACTAAAGGGACAGTTGATGCTGTGCCGCCTTTTACTCTATCATTAATATTGCTTTCAATTATTATTGTTTGACGCAATCTTATTATATATTTTAACAAAAGTCAATGGATAAAGTCTATATTTTGGTCCTATTAAGTCCACTTAATTGAGCGGGTGTTGCGGAAGCAAAATTAATTACTTATTGGAGCCAGATGTAGATATTATGAGCTGCTGTTTGCAAATAGTTCAACGCAAGGGTAATTATGCATTAGTTAGTTAGGGTATATTTTAACTAGGCAATGTTTTGCATCGCAATCAAACCTGCACCTCCGATAATCTTTATAATGTTCTCAAACGTGTGTCGGACGATCTATCCACACTCGGCCAGCGTACTAGACTATGGCCTTAACCTTACTCATTCTGAGAGGAGTCCTGTATGGGCCGGCTATGGTTTGAGATGATGATGATGATGAAGGAGTACTTTTATGCTTATAACCTGCACACCATTGTATGATGTACGCTTCTCTATGGCCTGCATCTCAGTGGCATCAATCATTGGTAACATACTTTGTTGCTCGGTGTAAGGAGTTGTCGAGTGCACCTATTTCTTTGGATTATATTAAATTATAGCTAGGAGTGAAAATCGTCCCGTAATGTGTTGCCAGCGCCCAAAATACTTAGTATGAGATTAGACATCTCACCAACGATGATAGAATTCGAGTGTCGAAACACAATAACGTCGGATTTATCATCATCTTATTTTAATTTTGCTTTAGCCCTGCCCATCCTCATGAATCGTTAAACCATTAGCGTATTTGGTGTCCTGTCGCTCTTTTGCCAGCAATACTTCTTTTAAACACAAATCTTGGACTCGCCTTAGATCCTCCTTCTCGGGAAAAGGCTCCTGTCTGTAAATTTCCGAAGAAAACTAGTTTTCTTTGCACTATGGTGTATGGGTTTTCTCTTCTTGCTGACCTTACCTTAGTATTCGGTGTAAAACCTGCGGTAAGGCTGTCCGAGGTGATACTACATATACATATCCCATACATTCCAGGCTACCAATTTTAATTTCATGTGGTTTCCGCTTAAAGGGGTTGCTGTTAATATGAAATACAAAACATTATATGGACGAGGCAACTTTATAATTTTGTCACACTCTTTTATGAACATAATTTATTACTTTTTAACCGACTTCCAAAAAAGGAGGAGGTTCCCAATTCGGCGCGTATCTTTTTTTCTTTATTTGTTTAGGAGTTTTTAGACATATTATTCTTTTTCTTATTTAAAATGCCTAAATTTGAAAAACGGTCCAGGCCATCCTTCCTCTTAAAACTAAAGTGATTCGCTGCTCGAATTCTCACTAAGTTAGTGACGTGAAATCTTATACTAACACCACAAGCGAGCTGAGTGGGATTGCGCGAAGGTATAATTTGCCTCGATTTCCTCGACGTGGGCGCATGAGAGCCGATAATGGGCCGTAATCCTTGAATTAGTGTTACTTTTTTATGCCTTCTTGAAATCAATCACCTTTGTATTTGTAGAATGGGTCCAAATCCAAACTATTCTTCTCAGTTATATACAATATTCCTTAAAATATCATGCTAGTGCTAGTACCATCTTGTAAAATAGCCTTGGCCACATGGAGACGAACAAGGACTACTTTTTAGGATCCTGTAAGAAAACCAATCCAGTTCTTCAGTCTGTTTGTGTGTGGATTCTTTAAAAGTAAATTATAAGTATAAAAGTAATAAAAAACAGCAGCATACAAAGTTTGGTTTACCCCTCGTGGAATACCTCGTTGAAGGGAACTTCAGGCGAAGATCTAATACCAATGTATTCAGGTCGAGCTGAAAGTGTATAAAAGGAATTCTGTTCATTTGATGGACTTTCATAAAGTAGGAGATACGAAGTAGTAGAGATTTCAGCAGAAATCTACTATGAAGCTTCTACTATGAAGGGTATTTTCCATAGGCTATGTCACAGTTGCATGCCAGTGTCGCCGTAATTTGTTTTATCTACATAATTTCGTTAATGCAAGCTCATCTAATCCATTTTTCACGGAGACGGTCGGGCCGGGCATTAGCATCTGTTAAAACCACATTACGGCCGCACGCTCGCTGCCTCGCAAGCAGCCTTAATGTTATGAAGTTTCCATCATTAAATTTATCATGGAAAACTTAGAGATATCTTTTAGAAGCAAGGGTTCTTCATATATTTAGCAACTAGCTGACGCGTGTATTGAGGTTTTTTTGGTTCCTGCTGGAACTCTTCAGTTTTCCGTTTGCCTTTATGTTATTCCAGACAATAATCTATCTCTGTGCCAAATTTCATCCAGATTCATATAGCCGTTCTGGCGTGATTGAGTTACAAACATCCATCCATCCAAACTTTCGCATTAATAACAATATTAGAACAGAAAAGCCCTGCAGAAACAATTATAGATATTCAAAAAAGCTCTGAGAATCTTTAATATAATTCATAAGAGACAAGTAGCACAGAATACTAACTTATTAGTAAGTAGTTTCAAAAAATTTCCGATCACTAACTAGTTGATTCAACATTTTTCGGAAAATATTCAATAGTAGACTGTAACATTACATTATTGACTTCTGAGAGAAATCTCAGAGGAAACAGTCTATTTTGAACAACGATCAAGGGTTTTCTAATAGTGTACACTGTAGTAAAACATCACCAAATAATAATTGATGGTATTTATGTAATTGAAGATATAACTCCAAAAGAAGAAGAACTTCTGTGATCCTCGGTCAGCAGACCATAGAAAATACATAATATTAAAAAAAAACGTCGGAACGAAGTGAGAATGGAACTTGAAGCTTATACTTGCACTAGCCTCATTAACCCATAAAAAATACTTCAGGTTTCTTTAACAGCGGTACGGAACTCCAAACAATTTATGAAAAAAAAGCCGGAGTTGGCACAACTAATGTAAGTGTAATGAGCTCTTATCTAAATAATTAAAAGTCGATTTGGTGCGCTTTCTGGCTTCACGACAATATCTTTGTGGGTACATCTACCGCCACACCACAGTGACATGGCTAGCTGGGCGAATCCTTATTTAGGCAGTGATTAATGACAGTGGTAATGACATTACGACACCTGTCATGCGTCATGTGAAAAAGTCATTAATTAGGCTAGACAAAAAATGTTTTTTTTTTGTTGAGAATTAGTGATGCTTCCCCGTGCTTAGCGAACACGTAAAGCCGTCGGTCCTGCGCTTGATCACTATATGGTCGTGTCGGATTATCAACGTACTATCAGACAGATATCAAAACCTCAACTTTGAGTTCAGATTGATTTGAGCACTGTCAAAATGCGCTCTGCATCGCAATTTTGCTGGCATACCTAGATATAAGTAAGTGAGACTCTCAGTTTAAGTGAGACTGTCAAATTTGAGATTTCTCAGCCCCGATCCTCAAACTTAACTCAACATCAATTCAGAAACAATGGGGCTGATTCTGTCGTACACAATCTCTAAACTAAACTAAAATGACAGCATTAAAAATATTACTAACCCTTAATACCCTTACGTTTTGCAGAAAGGGACAGAACTGGATTAAGAGGTGTCATTGTAGTTTAGTTTAGAGATTGTGTTATACAGAATTGGCCACAATAATAATTTAGCTTAAGTAATTAGAAACCGGCTGTTATAGGGACTTCCAGACGTCGCGGTCTTGCGCCACCTGAATCCAGCTACGACTTGTTTGATTATGTCCATCCACCTAGGGAGGGATCCGCCAATGCTGCGCTTTGCTGCGGGGACGCCATTTCAGCACCTTGAGAGTTGATACCACAACGTCAGAATAAACCGGTTCTTCAAAATATGCGACCTGCCCACTGCCAATTCAGCTTCGCTACCCGTCGAACTATTTGTCGGTGTTTTGTTCTTCTACGGATCTCCTCATTTTTTAATTGATCAAGAAACAAGATGATCATAAAAGAAAAAAGATGGAGAGAGGTCTGAGTGACTTTGAGATTTTTTATAAGGCCTCTAGATAGCGACCATTGTCACAGATACGTATGTCGTCATTGGCAACACACACTGTCCGAACACTTCTTAGTCTTCAGGCACTGAGTTATCAAGTGCTCAATTATAAAGTAAAACGTAAAAATCTAACTAGTAAGTATTAAGTAAGTACCTACTAATGAGAATGACTTCCTTGATCGGTCAGCCGGTGAGCCTACACACATATAAACCTCTTACCACTATCTAGAAAGGATTGACGGCACTTAAGCAACGATTACAGGTACTTATCCACCCAACACAGCACGGAGCAGGGCCGGATTAGCCATAATATAACAGGAGGCAGCAAATACGACGCGTCTTGGGGGGCTCCGCGCTTATGCCTACAAAAAAGTACACCTAGTAGCTTTTCACAAAGTGACCGCTGGTCAATCACTATACTGCAATTGTATAGACTTGTACATATTTTTACTGCAACTTGACAAAAACACAATATTGACACTGGAAATCCCCTGTTCGTGCAGTCGAATTCCACCTATTTGTCTAACCCGACAGTGTAGAATTGTTTACAAATGAAAAAAAAAATTAAACTAAGAATATTGATTTGACGAGTGTTATATTTTCTAGTGCACAATAAATTACGAAAAGCCTTTTGTTTTATTGACATCTTAAATGTTTTAAGGGAATGCAGTTGGGTATTTGACAATTATTAGTCAAATCAGGAACTTTTTTTTAAACGTCAAAACGCACGCTTATTATGAGATTTTGTATGAATTACTTGTGTAGTCATCAAGAGTCAACGCTCTGGTTAATGGTTTTACTTTAATGGATAGTTTAAAATGGTTATCAAACGCAAAATTAATAGAAGTCGTGGATATTAATTACGTCTTTTGGCAGGTCCTCTATTTAATAATTACTAAAAAAATATTTATTTTTTACATAGGCAACATTCCAATTCGAGGGCCCCCTGTTCACACTTGCTACGGGCCTCGCACTAGTTTGATCCGGCACTGGCACGGACTGCGGAGTATAATCTCATGTTACGGGAATTTACAACAATGTGTGATTAATAGCTAACTTCACGTCTAAGTAACTACTTAGTAATGTTTAAATTTTTTAAATTCCTCATTTAAGCTATCCGATTAAAAGGTAATAACATTGTGATTTATTGTTAACTTAGTTATACCCGCGACTTTATCCACGTTGATGTAGATTTTGAATATTCCGGATAAGAATTTTCTATTTTGCAGTAATATTTTAGTTATTTATGCTACAAGTGCAGAATTATGAAAATTACAGTCGAGACGCAAAATATTGTCGATAACATCTGCAAAATAATCCTTGAGCCGAAGTTACGAGCAAAATGTATACTAGAAGTATTTTCAGCCTGAATGCATGAAAAGGTTCAGTTGCATCCAGGATGCTAACTGCGACAGAGTAATAGTATCGTTTACCTACCTAAGGATAAATGATTTTCCTATAGATTGATAGTCCTTTAAACTTAACCTTCACAACCTTGAGTCGAACCTAGGACGGAAGACTATCTAGCTATTCCAATGTTCCGTTACTTAATTAAAACACAGCAGACAAGAGTTAAAAACTTAAGATTTTCAATGGATGTCTATCCTAAAACCTTAATAAACCAAAGCCTCCTAAATACTTTTATAAAGGAAAAGGTTCATTTTAGGCCTACTCTTGTACACTCTACCATGAATAGATGAAAATACATAGATTGTATTAAAAATATACCTAATAATTTAGAACAATAAAGTAAATAACGAGAAAAAAATAAGTTTTCGATACGTTTCCAAGATTCCTTCACCAACCAACCTTCAGCCATAGAGGAGGCAGTAGGCGCGAAATGTATCAAATGTCATTTCTGACAATCACTGTCAAAATAACGTGGTTTTTCTTTTGAAAACGTAAAACAATTTATATGCGCCATCCACTCACGTTTAGTGTTGCTTAACTTAGAAAGATTAAGTAATTTCGCCACAGAAATTACGACGAATTCATAGATTTGACCAATTAAAACTGATCTAGTATTTTATTTTCCTTGATTTATCTACTTGTACAAGACCAGGCCTACGCCCTATACAAATCTGAAACGTCTCTTTTAAGGTCTAATTGCATGACTGGTTCAAAGTTACGTTTCGGTTAAGAATCCGTATCCCCGCTAACCGAAAATTTAAGAACTTCTGATGAGCTTTGTGCATGATATATTAGTATTATAACAAAAAGAAAATTAAAACATTAAAGTTTAATCCCTCCTTAGTAGAATGTTGCAAAAAAAATATTAATTTTATTGAAATATAATAGAGAAATTCTCATTCTTGCGGAATACGATTACCATTTTTACACTTTTAGGCGATACTTTTGACCCATATAAATCCAAGAAAAATTGTAATAAATGACTTATAAAAAATATTAATATGATAAACACACTCTTAAAATTGGACTGTTGCAATTCGTTTTTAAACGTTCTATACAAAATTAATTAATAAAAAAATCAAATCAATGTGCACGATTTATCCAAATTTACGCGTCACAATAACCCCTATTTCTTAAAAGTTTGGCGAATTTACTGATAAAATAAAATTTCCCATGAATGTTTAGTATTTATATAACATAAATTGTACAAAAATACATTTCTGTAAAATACCTATATGACCAAAAAAAATATCAAAAGTCTTATAAATTTCACGTGTAAAATGCTACTGCAGACCGCACGACCGGCATACCGAGCCCAGCGCTCTTCGAGGGAGGACGTGTTGCTGGATGGGCTCTTTTGTATGTGTGCGTGAGCTCTCTCACAAGCCTTTGTAAAAACGTGTTGCTAACAATACATAGCGCGACTGCCTTAGTTTGATGAGCAGAGAATGTTAGATTCTTGATCCGATTCAATCGATATTAAATGAATGCGTGATACGTATTTAATAATAAGGATAAATTTTTTATAACTATTAAATAATTTTGAACGATACAATATTATAATCGCATACTGTTTTTCTCGTATATCGGGATTTAAATATGCGTAATATTTGTATGGGTTTTGAATTTACTTTCCTGAAATATTATATTTTCTTTGAAATCGTAATTGCAAAACTCAACGTGGCATACGTTGTTGCTGAGAGATTTTGGTGAATACAGTTTTCATAGCATTACTTATATTAAATTTTTATTTATCCACTACAAGCTTAGCCCTTGACTGCGATCTCACCTGATGGTAACTGATGATTTCTATTCTACGAGGCATCGTACTGGAGCGCTCAAGGGCTTCAGAAATTATGAATTCCCAAATTGATCGTAAACAATCATTATATCACGGGTCAATAAAACCTATTATAAAAAAAATTGCCTCGTTGGTCTAGTGGTTAGCATAGTCGACTGCGGATCACGAGGTCCTGGGTTCGATTCCCGGTCGGGCATAAAAGTTAGGTATTGGGTTTTTCAATTAAGAAATTCTCAGTGCCAGCCCGGAGTTGGAAGTTGGCGGTCTTTCACCCCCGTGCCTCGGAGAGCACGTTAAGCCGTCGGTCCCGGTTATTATCACTAACATGATAATAGTCGTTAAAGCCCGCCAACCCGCATTGGAGCAGCGTGGTGGGTCTAAGCTCTAATTCCCGCTCTTCTATGAGAGTGGAGGCCTGTGCCCAGCAGTGGGACGTTAATAGGCTATAGTGAGTGAGTGATAAAAAAAATTATACGACTGCCTGAAAAACGGAGTATATTGTTTTCAGGGTTCATGTATGTATGTATGTATGTGAGTTTGTATATTCCACCATAACTTCTATACGCCTGAACCAATTTTGATAAATGATGTATCGTTAGAATCCTTAGCTTATTCCGGGTGACATAGGCTAGTAAAATTTTCAAAAAAAGTGATGGGTGACCATGGTCTCGCATTAAAGACTAGAGTAGATTTTTTTTTCGAAAATTAGTTTAACTATAAATTCATCATCTAGAAAATGATGAGTAGATTCCAAAAATATATACTAATATAATTCAATATCTAGTGATTCCCAAAAAATATCATTTAATAAAAATGTGAATAAGACTCCATTGTTAATTAATCAATGACTGTGGTATCGTTACGTAGTAGATAGTTACGGGATACGGCAGAGCAGTCGTATTTATTAATAATTTTAATTATATTCACTTGTTCATTGTTTGTATAGATTTTATTTATTCTTTTACCTTTCGACAATAGTACCGTGCAAATCGCACTGCCTTTCGATCAAAATACTAAACAATATTATAAGTCATAAAGTATTACCGCAACGATTTGAAATTCTCAAACCAAGAAGCCCATCATGAATACAATTTAATTTGTACTTTATCGTAAGCTGCATAAGGTATATATTGCAATACACATTTTAATACAATATCATTTCTTTTACAAATTTACTTAGAGTAACAAAGCTCAATGGTCATAAAGTTTTTATTTATAGCATATTGTTTCGTTTGAGATACTCTGCTCTGCTCAACTGCTTCCAACAAAACCATACAAGTTTGGTGTTTTTGTTTTTCTGACCTTGGCATCTCTATATGGACTTTGACATTGTAATCAGTGAAAATAATATTTAGGCCCTTGCTTTGTAATTGGATTGGAGTATTCGCTTCTGGATTTGATTTTACTTGTTTTATATATCACAAGGTAAGATCAACATACTTACTTACTAATATTATAAATGCGAAAGCCACTTTGTTTGTTGGTTTGTTGATTTGTCCTTCAATCACGCCACAACGGAGCAATGGATTGACGTGATTCTTGGCATGGATATAGTTGAGGACCTGGAGAGTGACATAGGCTACTTTTTATCCCGGAAAATTAAGGAGTTCTCGCGGGAATAACAAAAAACTTAAACCACGCGGACGAAGTCGCGGGCATCAGCTAGTTATTTTATATTCAGTAACCTGAAAGTTGCATAGTCACTAGCCACGGCCGAAGCCTTCCACCAGACCAGACCAGAACAGAAAATATTATAAATGCGAAAGTGTGTTGCGTCTGTCTGTCTGTCTGTCTGCTACGCTTTTACGGATAACATTTCAGCTATACAACTTAGTAGAGAAAACGAAGCTCTGCTGTTTAGGAACAGCTGGCTGAACAAGAAAATATCAAAATTGGAAGATGCGGCCTTTGGGACTCTGTTTTTTTTGGGTGCCACGCCAGATGCATTGTATAGTAAAGAGATAATAGAAATAAAATGTCCCCAATCTGCCATTGGAAAGGATCCTGAGGAAGCCGTAAAGCAAAATCAAATAAAATAAAATGTGGAAAGCAGTAAATCAATCAATGACACAAAATAAGAGCTATGGTATTAATAAATTAGAGCCAGTTACACATAACTCAAAAAATTATTATACTTATTTACTGCCAGAAATTTTGGATTCCTGAAAAGCTAGATCTATGCCTCTCAGAGACAGTTTTATGATAAAAATATTTATATAAGTATAATATATAAGAATATTTAAAACTCAGCCCTTGACTGCTTTCTCATCTGATGCTAAGTGATCATGCAGCCTAAGACGGTAGCGGGCAAACCCGTTAGGGATGTCATATCCCTAATCGGTTATAACCCATAACCCTATAACCCATAACCCTTATCGGTTTCTAAACGATATCGTACTGGAATGCTTACTCCCTTGGCGGCTCATCTTTGCAGATAGGGTGATATATAGCCACGGCCGAAGCCTTCAACTAGACAATACCAGACAAGATTTGGAACCTTGCAGTGGTCAATTTGTGAATTGAAAATAGGGTTAGGATTTATTTATATCTTTTAACTAATCATGATTACAATTGAATTTGTACTTTATCACAAACTGCATAAGGTATGTTTTGCAAAGACATATTTTAATACAACATAATTGGTAACATTTACATTACCTGATACCTGAGAGGGTCCGCGTGTTTGTGATATTATTTATGACCAATCCTCTGCACGTGCTAACTAACTACACCTGCGTAATACACAATACCAATCGTGAGTTGTTTTCAAAATAACAATGGCGTTTTCGAGACAATTGAATTACTCTAATGACCCATGTAATAAAACTTGGTCAATAATCGTGTACCTTAATTGTTAATAACAGTCAGATAGCCGTATAGGTTTTAAAATTTAAAAAATCATAAATTTTAATGATAAGTAAATAAACGAAAAACTTGTAGGTGTATCTAGTTTTTAGTGTTACATTTTGATACCCGTGTGCAAACTTATTTTATAAAAGTTTATGTATGCCAAATAAACATTTATCAAATGGGAAAATAATATTTAAGTGATAACTAAGATTATCACATGGTGATTAGTTTTATTAACATGGTGAAAATATTACGAATTTGACTACACAATTTGACAAAGTATCAAAGTAGCTTTATCGGCCTATGCCGTCTTTGTGTGAGTGCAGCTAACGGTCTTGCTGTGCGGTATACCTACAGATTCCAAAATTGGCTGAGCGCGCAATTAGGCGGGCGAGAATACGGACCCTTAACGTTAAATCGTCAAAACAAGCTGAATCGTTTGCGCATGTCAGAATTAGTTCATTTTAGAACAATATTTACCCTCAGGGCCATTCTTAATCCTACTCATTATAGAGATACGAATACTAATATTTGCAACCCAGTTTCCTTGTTATTGGTGATTAAAAATTAACCGTAAACATTATGGCTTTTTTACTAGTGATTTTTGATTTCGTATCTTCAAATATGTCTGTCTTTGGTAAAGATTTTATTTATTTACTTAATTTTAACCACCAGCCATGCAACTGGACCTTAAAGTTTATAGCAAAATTACATTACAGACTTTTACAACTACTCCCCAATACATTGTAAAGAAACGAGTGCTAAATGAAGTTATACTTTACAACGTCTACGTTTTACTGGGCCGTAAAATCATGATCACGGAATGGCGGTTAAAATATTGTGTAAAGGAGGATATATTTTATAGCTTCATTAAGACTTATGGGTGAACTATACAGTGTAGAGTTTGGTATCTTGATAATATTAAGTTAAAAAAACCTTGTCTTGATTCACCTTTAGAAACTGATGCGCCGATAGTAATATACACTTGGGCGGTTATGGTGAGTACCATAAATATAGAAAGACTAGCTGATACCCGCGACTTCGTTTGCGTGGAATAAGTTTTTATAATTCCCACGGGTACCTACTCCTTCATTTTCCGGGATAAAAAGTAGCCTATGTTCTTACCCGTACTGTCCAGGTTCTCAACTACTTATACTCCAAGCAAAAAATCACTTTGATCCGTTGTTCTATTGCGGCGTGATTGAAGGACAAACACACTAGCATTCATAATATTAGTATGAAGTATGACGTTCCTATCTCTTTGGATAACCAAAGTAATATATAATAATATAGAAAAAGTATATAATAATATAGAAAACTGAAGAATGATGCGAAGGTTGACTTATAGGGATTCAAAAATACTTCAATAAAATAAAAAAAATTGAGGACAACCAATTTGAGTTAATCAAATATTGAGACGGACCTTTTACAATCGATTTCATCCTGCCACGTCCCGGGATAATTTCAGAGTACATCTTTCCGCTTGACCGCGTCGCTGGCGGAAGCTGGACAGGTAGGGTTGAAAAAGTTACGTTAAATTCTATTCGATTGTGCCTTTTCTCCAGCGTCCATTGCTCTGAAGATCCGGGCTTCCCTTATGTTTTCATCAACCACTTATCTACTCCACATCCAGCCGCGTGAATAGCATCGTAGATAGTTAAGTATCTTTATTTACAGCCCAACATTGAGGTGCTGGGTTCGATTCCCGGCAAAATAGTATTGGATTTCTCTGTCAATAAATTCTCTGTCCTATAACCAAAAAGTTATAAGGAGTTCCAAAGTTGATGCAGGTGTTTCACATCCATACCTACCTCGGAGAGCACGCAAAGCCGATGCTCCTTCGCCTGATCTCTCTCCGGTCGTGTTTGATTGCGGCTATTCAGACTGTGAGAATAATGGAATAGAGAGTGCATCTGTGTTTGCGCATACACTTGTGCACTATAACAATTTCTAATCTCCCGCGCGCGCATACACTTGTGCACTATAACAATTTCTTATCTCCCGCGCAGATGGCAAATCTCTGAAAAGATTGGATGCCGTGGCCAAAATTCGGTTGGGAGTTAATTTTTTTGGACAGCCCCAATGATTCATGGATATGTCCGCAGGGTTACACAAACCAGGTAATTAGTAGGTAAACCTCACAATGACATCCTATGTCGTCATTTTACGCGGATTGGATCTATTTCCCTAAACCGCGGGACTTTTCGTGTGCGGTTAGCTTTGTTTGTACGATCTAAGTCACTACCGTAGAGTGTTAGAAGCAGACGCAATGCCTGAAAAAAGGAGTAGGTGTATTGTTTTCAGGCTTCATGTATGTATGTACGTATGTACGAGTATGTGAGTTTGTATATTCTACCATAACTTCTATACGTCTGAACCGATTTTTATAAATAAGGTATCGTTAGAATCCCTAGCTTATTCCGGGTGACATAGGCTAGTAAAGTTTAAAAAAAATGTCCCGCTTTAAAGACTAAAGTTGAAAAAAAATATTAGAAAATAAGATTAACTATATAATCATCATGTAGAAAATGATGAGTAGATTCCAAAAATATATAACACTATAGTTCAATATCCCGAGTGACACGGGCTATAAATTTTTGAAAATTCAAAACGGGCTACGGCAGAGCAGTCGTATTTTTTAATAATTTCAATTATACCTCCAATGAATTCTTATTTCCTTCACCCTTTTACCATCGTACCGCAAGACGTCGTGCGAGTTTCCACCCCTATGTCGTCAACGTTCCACCAACACGCACGAAGCGCTTTGCGTCTTCATTCCTCATTCGCATGGCTAGGGTCTGGAACACTCTACCAAAAATTGTGTTTCCCACCAATTACAATCCGGGTATCTATAAATCAAGAGTGAATAGGCATTTTCTAGGTAAACGCGTTACATCTTAGGCCACATCATCACTTCCCATCAGGTGTGATTGTGGTCAAGCGTAAGCCTATAATGAATAAAAAAAAAAAAAAAATTCACTTGTTTGGTTTATTGGTTTGTCCTTCAATCACGTCGCAACGGATCGCCGTAATTTTTACCATGCTACTTATATAGGCTTTTTATCCCGGAAAATTAAGGAGTTCCCGCGGAAATCAAATTAACCACGCGGACGGAGGCGCGGGCATCAGCTAGTGGTTACTAAATTACTGTAGTTGGTAGGTATGCCTGATAAGTTGAAAGTTCAAGCCAAAGTGTAACCTAACTGAGTAGTACTATTAGATACTTACTTAAACTTGTCAATGTGTAAAAACCGAATAGGGGTAAGGGTTTAATTAACTGCCATGCCCCTAACAGGTTAGCCCGCTACCATCTTAGACTGCATCATAACTTACCATCAGGTGAGATCGCAGTCAAGGGCTAACTTGTAGTGGATAAAATTAAAAAAAAGTCATAGTCAAAGTACCTATGTTGATGTTGGCTAGGTAGGTAGTACCCGAGTCACCACACACCGTAAGGTTGGGTCACATCTGAAAATCCGTGTACGTGCATTTGAGTATGTTGTAGAGGAAAAGGCTGAGCCGTAGATGTGTAGGTATGTAATAAATGTTTTATACATGTCACAGACAAGTATAATACATTTATTATTATGTACAACTGTTGTTTGTGACACCAATTTTGAATTAATAACAATAATAAATTAATGTAAGTATTCATTCTTTCTTTCATTAGCATTAAAATTTGGCGAAGTCATCCCTTCCTCTAAAGAGTCCATAATGGACTAGGATCAGCCCCCTGATTGTGTAAGGAGATCGTAATCGTTTGTCAAACGTACCTATAATTCAACCTGTTTATGGAGTTCATAGGTGACTGCACGGTGCAGTCACCTATGAACTCCATAAACAGGTTGAATTATAGGTGCAGTCTGCATAGTCAAAAAGTAATTTATTAACTCCTAAGACAGTTCGATTAATACGTTTTAAGCTGTTAAATAATTACGTTTTGCTTAGACAATTGGGCTTCTGAGGCCCAATTTTGACGTGCAAGCATCTATAGACTCCATAAAAAGGTCGAATTATACGTTTGACAAGCGATTATGATCACGATTACACAATCGGGGGGCAGATCGGCAGTCCGCCCGCAGTCGTCATCTGTTGGCATCAGTCACGATTCCAAGAAACCAAATATAACTTATTCATATTTTTGGTACCTACTGAAGATTTGATTGAAAATTTAATTTCAAAAGATCCAATTTCAAAGAGGGCGATTAGTTACTCTTTCCCACCTCTCGTGCGCCGTTGAAAATCGAATGTAACAAAATTCAAAAGATATTGACTTCTATTGAATGACAGAAAGGACAAAGAAAACAGTTACTTTGGCCACTCGTCACTTTCGTGCAAGGAAAAAGTGCATATCTTAAACTGAATATTTACTACCGTTACAGAGACTTAATATCTATAACGTAGCAAAAGCAAGTGATAAGCGATATAGAATAGAACGATTTTTTTTTACAATTAGATTTTTTTACAACTACTTAGTGTATTTTAAAGATAAAGTGAATTTAACAATGGAAATTGCGCAGTCCGTATGCGCAGTGTAACTGGCAGATTGCATGTGGAGTGTGAACTGTCGGAAAAAATGCAATTATGTCTGCTACAATAAACTTGCAATTTTGCAGACTGCTTTTAGACCGCCTACACTAAGCCTACCTGAAGCATGAGTTCAAAAAAATGGGTAACGAAATGTTCTCATTAGCCGCTCTACCCTTACAAATAAAACTCATAAAACGTATCGAATAGTGGCATGTCTGCACTCTTTGAGAGCAACCGTGGTCCGAGACCAATCGATTCGGCGGCCAACGACGCACAGTTTGTTTAGCTCGATCCAATCTGACCAAAAAGATGAGTACTGAATTGAAACCCGCGCTCACTACCAAACAACAAACTTCACATCGACACCTTATATTTTCAGCATCCAATGCTTAATTTTAACCGACTAAATAAACCTATGTTTCAAAAGGACCAGCAATGGAATTGAAACAGTATGTCAAAGTGGCTGATTCAGTGATTATGTAATACCAGCGGATGGTCATGAAAAACGTCGTCATCACGAGCGGATACCACTCGAAAATGGCCGTGATAATGGTGTTTGTTTGTCGATTTGTCCGTTTTGGCCCGTAACTCGATTTGCTTTTTGTACTCTTGCCACAAAGGTAGGTAAATAAATTTTGTTAGTGCTACGGTGTTCACCGTTCAGCTTCTTGAGAACCCCATGACTTTCGGGCGTTTTCGGAGCTCGGCTCCACGATTTGAGCGTGGACGATCGATTGTCTGGCGTGATTAAAACAAATATTGAGTTACAGTTTAGTTTCGGATGAGTCGAATATGACGCGGTCGTGGTTGACGCTTCTCGAAACACTGTTGGTGGTATTCTTGAGAGTTTATTAACCTAAGTTAGATCCACTTAGAAGTTTTTGTTAGATGAATTTTGAGGTAGAAGTCTCGGGACCGTGATAGTTAGGAATTTTCCTTGTTTATTTGTTGGTCCACGATGTAGGTACGAAGTCTACGAAATCGAAGACTCAAAGAAGCACGAGTGGTACTTAAATTAATTAGTATGTTACACTGTTTATTTGCTGTTTAGTTCCGTACTTCAATGCCGAATAACTCTAAAGATCTTCATGTAATTAAAAAGTTTTTTTATTCTCACGAGAACCCATAAATTTTCCAGGATAAAAGGTTCTCTCTGGGTCCTCAACTATACCACGGTAATATTATCAACCAATACTGTGACTATACTATAGAAATCATCCGTTGCTCTGTTGCGGCGTGATTGAAACCAACAAACAAACACACTTTCTCATTTATAATATTAGTATGATATGATTTGGAAATTTAATGAAGTCAGTCTCAAAAAAATTGTCCCATTTTTTGTTTTTTTACAAAACTAGTTAAAAAAGTCTACCGGTGACATCAAAAGTCTAGCGGTCGCAAAATCAATCATTAGTGAGATAGTTATGTTTTCTTTATTGTCACTCGCCACCGGATGTGACAACCGGACAACTCTGTAGTTATATTTTTTGTTTGATTTGAAGAATATAAATTATGTCCAGAACCTTGCAATGTTTATATGTTATAACGTCATTTTTTAATGAAGTTGATTAGTTGGTAGAATAAGTACCGAGAAATAGATAAAAATAAAACTGGCCTAGCAGTGCGTATTTCATATAGGTACTTAGGGGTATGCTATGGGGAGTGTGCTCTGGAACTTCACAACCTTGTTCCTCCTTCTCCGTTCTACCACAGAACAGCGAGAAACCGTCAGCGTTGGCACCCTTATGTGGTTGACGTCCAATTAGCTCGCACGAAGCGTTTTTGCTCAACGTTTCTGATACGAACCGCTAGGGTGTGGAACACCCTCCCAGCGCACGTGTTTCCTGCCACTTATAACTTAAGTACCTTCAAGGCAAGAGTGAATAGGCATCTAGGCAAGCGCGTTCCAACCTAGACCAATCAATCAGCATGATTGTCGTCAAGCGCAAGCCTATCACGCAAATAAAAAAAGCTATGAATCCGAAACGGTTTCGAGGAACCGAACTTTTTTTTTTTTTTATCCACTACAAGTAAGCCCTTGACTGCGATCTCACCTGATGGTAAGTGATGATGCAGTCTAAGATGGTAGCGGGCTAACCTGTTATAGGGGCATGGCAGTTATATTAAACCTATACCCCTATTCGGTTTCTACACGGCATCGTACCGGAACGCTAAATCGCTTCGCGGCACGTCTTTGCCGGCAGGGTGGTAACTAGCCACGGCCGAAGCCTCCCACCAGGCAAACTGAATAACCGCTAACAACCATTGGTGCTTAAATGTAAGTGCAACCTTCCAAAAGCGTACAACACCTGGAAAAAAAATTAATTGGCATCTTATTTAACTTTTCCAAAAGCATTTAGGAAAATCATTCGTTAACATTTTCATTCGAAAAGCCTGTGAAATTAAACAAAACTTACTTAGAGTTAGTAGATATTCGGTGCCTGTAATTTTCCGAAAAAAACATTGGAATTCATTTAGGTACCTATATCGATCAATAAGCTCCATGCTTATTGGTCGATATACCTAAATGAATTCCATTCCCATTTAAGTATGAAGTGATGATATGTTCACCTCGTACCCTCGTCTAGGGCTAAGCACTCCGTAAAAGATAAACGCGTGTAACACTGGTAAAATAGATTACTGGTAGGTAATATTGTTTCTTATTTGCATTATAATAGGAATATCAGGTATATAATAGCTATTTATGCAACTGTATCGTAATGAGGGTCATTTTAATTCGAGTGCTGTTTTTTGATACGAGGCTTGCCGAGTATCAAAATAGGATAGTACGAGAACTAAAATGACTAATTACGTACAGTTGCATACAAGATTTTATCTACGACAAGGACGTCTTTATAATTTTTTACTTCATAAATTAATAAAAAAGTCAAATCAATCAAGTGCCAGAACCCAGAGCCGCTAAGCTATAGGTATCCTATTTATGAAGATAACTATATCGATACAGCTACGACTCATAACGATACAGCTCCCATACAACGAACTGTATTATGAGAAGCAAACACGAAAGAGGGTTCAATTCGATATAGTTGTCAAATTCGAAATTGGAACTTTTCGATGCTGGAGTAGATAAAAATACAAAGCAGAGGAGTTGCTAAGAGCACTACTAGATGCTTATCGTATTATGGCTTGTGTAGTAATGGGCAATGGCCATCTTCTTTACAGTGCAGTTGTTCTGCGCATGCCTCGAATTTTGAACATTTGAAAAATAGACTTCGAAGCTATGACCAGCCAGCAACGACCTCAATTTACATAGGCGGGCCCTGTCAAAGAAAGAATGTGGGCGTATTTTTAGCAACGCCATCAACGCCATCTAGTCTGAAAAGCGGGAACTTGCTTGCAACATCTTGAATGAAAGCTTGAAAACGTATGAGTCGGTCATAGATAATATAGGCCATAGCCATAGAAGCCGTAAGGCCAGTTAGTAAAAAAAAAATAGCATACAGTTTGCCGCGGAAATTAAATGATTGCGTAATGAATAAAAATATTAAATAGGAAGATTAAATAACGTTTTTTTGGAAATGTATAATTGCGATTTGAAACACTTACCTTAAAATAAAAATTGTACAGTGCCAAACTAATAAGACTTTAGATGTAAACCTAAGAATAACAAATTATTTACACGACGAGCGACCGACGGGGACAAAGACAGGTTAGGAACGCGCTCTCAAAGTCGGTCGCTCGAAATTTTTCTATGAAAGGGCCCATCTAGTACCTACATATATATCGATGCCAGCCAGCGTCAAAGGAGTATGCACGCCACAAGTATTTTTAGAAATACATAGGTATGACACAATCTCTTAACTAAACTTATATTCAGACATAATTAATCAGATTCAGCATTATGAAAGGGATAGGACTTAATGCAGAAATAAATGAATAAATATTTATTTAAATAAATAATATTTATTTATGCCAAAATATATATCAAGTTGCAAAATTGTTAGTTTACCTACATTTTACATTTACATTTTATTACAATTATTTTATTGATACTTTACAAGTAGGATGTAATTTAAAAGTAAGTGTATGTACGAGTGTAAGTACTGATATAATTTTCCAGTTGCTACTTTATTTTTTAAAATCTGGGCTTCTGAAGCTGAACTAAAGTAAGAAAAAGAGAGCACTAAATTTAGCACCGTCAATTTAGTTTGGTAGAGATTGAGTAGGTACATCAGAATTAGCACAGTGACTGTGTAGGTACATACATAGGTATTCATGACAGAATTATCTAACCTATAAATAATGGCATGTATTGACACCTCTAAACTAATTATTATAATAATTGCAGTTATCGCAAAAGCTGTAAAAGGGCGGATGTAGGTAATTTTTTTAACGCGTCTGCTTCCTGTTTGATCAAACTGGCCGGTAAGTGTATTAGCCTGGTCGGAATGCGGGTTTCCGTGATGTCATTTGTCATTTTATGAATTGTGAGCCTCTATTTTAATAATTCATTACGAGCAGCAGTAAGTACAATTTTTTTTCATTTTATGGATCAATTTCCATGCGCTTTTGTTGGATAATAAGTAGGACATTGAAAAATAGTACTAATTGCAGATTTCAATATTTAAAAATCCTTTTAATTTAGTATTTTTACACGATTATAAAAAGGAATACCTAGTCATAGTTAATAAGACAAAATTCATACTTAATGTTACTTAATATTATAAATGCGAAAGTTTGGATAGATGTATGGATGGATGTACCGTACCTATGGATGTTTGTTACTCAATCACGCCCCAACGGCTGAACGGATCTGGCTGAAATTTGGCACAGAGATATATTATAGTCTGTTTTTATCCCGGAAACTTAAAGAGTTCCTGCGGGAAACAAAAAAACTCAAACCACGCAGACGAAGTCGCGGGCATTCGCTAGTGACTGAATAGATGTCAAAAGTCAGGTATAACAGCTGCGGTCGTAAAAATCATTATTAGCAGGAATAAGGAAATTAAAGATCAGTCACGTACCTACTAGGCGATTATGGACAGTCATCAAGCCACTGGGCTTATCAAGCGCAAACCTCCATAGTGACAAACCACGGACCAAACCAAAACAAAAATTGTAATGTGTCTATCAATGTTTTTACAATATTTTCAGCGCAAAATTGGGGACTGCTGCAATCATTTTGGGGACATTTGAATCGTATTTTTACAACGTAGATTGTATTAGCTCTGCTGATTGGCTGAAAAGCTAAATATATTATTGAGTAACGCTCTTTGTGCGTTATTTTTACATGCAACAAGATTGCATCTGTACTCCCTAACTGAATTTGTCGCAGGGCGCATCGCACTAACGACACAAATGACAATTACGACGACACAGATCGTATCTGTGTAATTTGGTGCACAAACTTCACCGCGGCGTAATGGCGACGGTTTCATTGTATTATTTACACAAATAAAAACGTTTATTTTTACATTTTTCCCAAAATTAAATATGGGCTAATTCACCGGCCGCGGGAATTACGCGATCGCGTAATTAGTGCGTTTAAAGTTGAGTGTGCACATTAGTGAGGCTCGAGAAGAATCAAGAAATAAAGAAGATAATTCTGTTTTAGAAAGAAGATTTTATATGGTCCACTTTAGTGGCAAATTTTTATCAACGATTTAACAGAGATTGTTAAAAACAAATAAAATATGGATAAATTTGACTCGTAGTGAATTTCACTAGCTATAGATTAAGCTCCTTGAAATTATTCTATTAAAATCTCTGTTTGATCTGAATACCAAAACAATGAAATTATTATGGTAAGTATTAATAATAATATGGTAATGGTAAAATATTTGTTTTGGTTTTGTACTTCTTGACAAATCCGTTTAGTGTATGATATTATGTAACTAATTACGATTGGCCAATAATTAAAAATGTTACATACGTTGGTAGAACATAGGTCGGTAGTTGGTACCTACACAATATCATTAATAAGAATTTAATGAATTGTTTGTCAGTCAGTTTCCTCGTGTGCACTAAGCTCAAACGGTCAAAGTAAGTTTGTTATCGCCGGTTTATTATTCATGTGTTATTACTTGAGCAATTTGTGTCGTTTGTGTAATTACGAGCGGGAGGAAATCCTTGTTATTTTGTAATTTGTGTTCTAATGCGTCGCGCGGATTGTGTTTATCATTGTGTTCATTATTTACATTACGGGCGAGGACAATGTTTTAACAAAATGTAATTCCCTGCAAATTGCGTATTCCCATTATATTGCGCAATCGAGAATTGAGTTACATTTGCTAATGGCTCTAAAGTGTTCATAAATTTCGAGATTTTACATAATATACTCACATCTGCTTAATATTTCTGTTTTATTAACGTGAATATGTTTTTCTTCCTTGTTATGTCATCTTCCTGGTGTATCTTTGTTATAAATGATACTGACAATCACTTAAAAAACAAGCGTTGACAGATTGAAGTAGACGCTGGTTAACTAAGATTCATTTTCGATTTCAGAATAATATTTCAATTGTGTAAAATTTAACATTGCCATATCTTAACCATAATTAAGTATTTTAGCCTACAGTTAATTATTTAAAAAACCCGTCTAGGAATCTACTTTTTACTCTAAACTAGATGGACTATTATTATTAACTTATGATATAAAAAGAAGTAAAAGCCAAGAAATTTCGGATTAAGTTCTTTAATAATTTCTAAAATGTAAGTCAGTAAAAAGGTTACCTAACTGACCAACCAAAAAGTATGATTGTTTAAAAATTAAACCAAGATCAATTTAGCTAAATTGTGCAGATATAGTTTGTATTATTAAAGTGATTAAAACACTTGCAGGTAACAACGGAATACGGGCTCGGTTTTAGAGCAAATGTCATTTTAATAGTTTTAATTACATAGCGTAGACTAATAATTACAATTCAGATAGCAGTCATTACTGCAACAAAGTGGGCTTTATTATTTTGTATTTGATTTTTGAGATAAGTAGGTAGCTACTTACTTACCCATTTATATTAGCTATTACGATTATTAAACTATGATAATTACATTGGTGTCTACATTGAAAATTGAACAGAAAACAGTTGATGATGAAATCAAAGAAAACTAGTTTACAAAATTAAAAATGTTGATGATTGTTGTACAAAATTAAAAATAAACTTTTAAAAGTTTTTTTTATAAATTATATATTCCTAAAATTTGAGACACCCCTAACAAAATATGAAACAATAAAATAATATGCTCTTGCGAATGTCAAACTTACAAAGCGGAAGTAGAAAATTTTATATACTTAGATCAGTTTAGAAATAAAATGTAGTTCTAAATTACTATTTTCCAATTAACGCCCGAACAGAATTCTTCTTATTTGATTTTCTTAATCGAAATCATAATCGAATGTCTTAAAATTACATAGGTAGGTATCACTCGACATAATCCTACACAAAGACTTCAAATAAAAGTTTCATAGGTAAACAAAATAAAATGTTCTAAAGCTCATTAGTCTAAGTTCGACGATCTCATCAAGTAATCTTTAAACTTTTTAATGAGCAGATAAATAAGTCACAAAGTGTGATACTATTAATCCGTTGCGAAAAGAACCTCTTTTGTGTAGAAGTAGATCATTCCATATCATCAAATAATAATTTAAATAGTATTTAAAGTTATATTTATCAGGAAAGTTCAAGACATGTAAATTATTACCATTCATTAATCAGCCCATGAGTAATATAATCGCCATCGAAAGCGCTAATATCCAGATACGTATTATACATTCTAAAACATGTGAACAACTTTTAAGAGATCAAATCACCCATTACTTCGCGGCATACTTAATTACAACGCTAGTTGGCACCAGTTAGGCTTTTGACGCTGTGGATGAACGTTCACGTACGCGTATATCGTGACTCGGGCCAGTAAAGTCAGTTTGTTGATAAAGTCAATTAGCGGTATCGAAGTAGGGACCCGTATCATCTGATCCGGGCCCACCTTCGCGCCTGTCGCCATATCGAAGCGACGCGATTGGCTTGGCGTTCCGCTGGGCGGAGCTTGGGACCGCTATATTTTTTATTGTGCTTTTTTGAGCGGTGCGTAGGTGATCACAGCCCGTCCGTTATTCTTTACCAGTCGATTGAAGGCGTCGGTGTGTTGTAGTTTATTACTGTTGTGTTCGTAACATAGCGTGTCAATTGTGACGTTTGGTAGTAAATCGTTTCCTCTTAACTCCAGTGTGACTTTAAGGACTTTGTCGCATTTAGGAGTTCATTGCTGTGCATCAAGGCGAATTTTAGGTGAGTTGACATTTTGGACTTTTTTATAAATTAGACGCTCAAATTTTTAAATAAGGTACCTGGTACATAATTTTTCAATTGCAAATATTTATGATTTAAAAATATTTAATTTTTTACCTTTTGTATATTTGTAACATTATATCCATTGATAGTACGTACGTAATATACCACAGAATAGGTAATAGTACAGTGTAACTATACATCAATGACCGTTTATTGTTGGAATAAGCTTTATATAAATTTATTTTATAGCAATAATATTAAAAAAAAATATATAATATATGTTTTAGGCATTTACTGTTCAATAAATAATACATAAGAAATAATTAAGTCCATATCTATAAAATATCTTGTCGTAATGAAGGAAGAAAATAAAAACTATAAGTAGGTATTCTCTAAATACCTATAATTACCGGTTATTAATATAAATAGTTATTATCAAATGTAACATTATACTCCCCATGGCGTCGCTAATTACTTAATACATCTTACAATTAATTATTTCTAGAGCATAGAGCAACTGAACAATAGCCGAAGTCATTAATCAAAGTTCACAACAAGGTATTCTGACGGCACCCGTCATATTTTTCGATTCAAAAAGGCATAACGTTTGATATTTTTAAAAGCATTTGCATAATTAGGTGAATTTTATTGCTTTATTGAATTAGGGCCGATGTCAGGCTCAAAATTGAAACCAGCGGGGGTTCTTGTGTTGTTAATTTTGTTTATAGGTTGTATTATGGTCATCTTTGAATTTTATCCCCATATCTCAAACTCTATAAACGTCATTAGATACCGTATGGGAGGACAACAATGCTGCATTTGTGTTATTGATCTCATTTTTATATCACTTTTATACAGCTTTTATAGGGCGCGGCGAGACATTGAGGACACCATTAATTCTGTTTATAAACCGGTAAAACTTCTCACTGTCGTGGTTAGAAGATTTGATGTGACATTTTTTCGAGTTATATTTCACTTTTATTAATTTGATTTTCTATTTGAATGGCTCTTATTTTCATTTAAATCACACCTCATCTTTTTATTGCTTTTACATAACTTTTATATCTTTCGTAGCTGTTGTATAATATAACTATTGAATTATGAACTTATAGAAATAGCATTAATTGAAAAACATAATATTTGTTCATTTATGTTGTAAAATAACGTCAAATGTAGATGTATCTATCTAGTTTTTGATGTCATTCTTGCAATAAATACCTACCCGTTTCGTATTTTACAAATCTTTATCTTCGTATTATTAGTACCTACCCTAATTAGAACATAAAAATTATTATTAGGTGTGCTGCAAAGTACATAAATGTATTCGATACCTGTATCAGCATCATCAAAACCTTATGTATCGTTCAGCTAGATATCTTCATTGGGCTATTCAGTTGCCTCACGTATTGCCCCAGTGTTCACTAAATTGAGTTCTCACATCACAATGCCTTCTCAAATGAGTGCTTCCAAATTTTTTACTAAAGGGTTGGCCGATCTCAATTCGATTAACATTGCCAGTTTTAATAGCCCCTCGGTCTGCCCTTGGTCGTTAATGAAGTTCGTTCCACGGGAGGTTTTTGTCCGAAGGTCAGAGATCTCTGTTCGCCAGTCTAGATAAAACCCTCACGATGACTTGCGGATGCCTCCGAAACGCGAGCAGCATTGATTGTAATAGACTTAATTAGATCTTAATTAACATTCTGATTTTTCTCATTACACGCTACTCGAAGCTACCAGCGGCGTGTGTAATAGGAAAGTCGATTCCCGAAGATCATATCTACAGTTTTTTTGTAATCAGATATTTTTTGTTTCATTATTGTAGGTACGGTGATGAAATTAGACTAAAACAGAGATTGATTGTAACGATTAGTGGTAATGTAGAGCTCGAGGTATGTTTCATTTTGATCGAATTATCTGATGTAATTATTGTTTGGGGGTTTGATCTAATTATGCAAATGTAGAATAGATATTTTAGGTAGGTAACGGTGTTTTAGTCTTAACTTGTAATAATTATTCTGATACTAAGTACTATTCGATAGGTACATATGTATTTATGAATAAGGTATTAAATTCCTATTAACTTTTAACTCGTATTGCAGAATTCTTGGAGTAAGTAGTTGAAACTACTTCACGTTCAGAGAAGTTCCAACTATCCATTCAATGATTTTTTAAATGCTTATAGGTATCTACATAAGCTTTTTCAATTTTGTTTTTATGAATTGCGCATTATTTTAGCCCTCTGTTAGTCATATCACAAACTAACATCGTCAAAACCGTTTCAATGTTGACTACATTCTCTATGCTCCATCACCAGTATTCTATCCTTGGTAATAAATTAAACATTCCTATAATACTGCCGGGGAAATAGAAACTTTATGTGGGCGAGTTTAGGAGGTGTAGGTTATCAGGTAGCAGACAGACATCAGTCAAGGGTGAGTCAGACACTTTCGACTGTTATCGGGTTTAGAGGTTATAATCCGGGACACATTAATACTTGAGCCTAATGGACAAAAACTCTAATCCACTGTCTGGAGGATAATATGGATTGCAAAATGGTTAGGTTTTGGCCTTTTTATAATGTTATTATGATTTAGATTTAACGTGGTTCCTTGAATTGGAAGTAAATTCATACTTATTATTTTAGTTTGTTAATATTTATTATAAAGTAACGGCCAAAACCAGATTGGCAGACTTCACACATTTTTGAGGAAGGAAAAGGAGCATTATGGGGAACTCTTAGGTTCATGTAGGTTTTCCCACGATGTTTTCCTTTACAGTTAAAGCAAGTGATATTGAATTCCTTAAAAAGCGCACATAACTCAACCGAAAAAGAGAGGAAAGAGAACAGAGGCTCGAACCCAGGACTGCCTGAATAGGATAAGCTAGGCTATCACTTATCTTTGACGACCTCCCTGGCGCAGTGTTGAGCGCTGTTGCCTTAACGTGACATTTATAATTTCTGAATTTTCACTGGACTAGTCTGGTGGGAGGATTCGGCCGTGGCTAGTTACCACCCTACCGGCAAAGACGTACCGCCAAGCAATTTAGCGTTCCAGTACGATGCCGTGTAGAAACCGACCAGGGGTATTGGTTTAATAAAACTGCCATACCCCTAACAGGTTAGCCCGATACCATCTTATACTGCATCATCACTTACCATCAGATGAGATCGCAGTCAAGGGCTACTTGTAATGGAATTAAAAAAACACCTAAACAAGACTAGTACAAAATAATATAATATTTTCTATTCTAACACCCAAGTAAAACCAGCAATTAGTAAAGTGTCGAAGGACAGGTTCACGGATTAGTGTAATGGGGCAAACTTTTGTTTGTCTCATTTATTTTTACAAAACCCAACAAAACCCAGGGGCGCCTGTCCTATCTACACTCATCCTATTATCTTGTAATCCCATACATTCTCTGCCGAGAAAAAAGATTTGTGTAACGTGAGGATTTGGCTTGGCACGCTTGGTGACAATCAAAAAGTAATTATTAGCAACTTATTTATGAGATTATTCCTTTTGTATTTCAATGATCTTTACGTTTAATACAGGATGTATTAAAATGTAGATAGGTGCTACTTGGAAATCTGCAAGAAACTTAGTTGGGACTAAAAAATTCTTTAGGTAATCTCTTTTCGAAGATTGCAACTTTAATTAATTATTAACCAAAAGCACAATATGTTGTATCAAACTATCTTAGACATCAAAATAATATCTAAGTGATAAAAAGTCATAATATTAGTGATAACATTTTGTATAGAATAGAATAGAATAATTTATTTGCAAGAATGTGGTACAATATTAATAGGTCTTAAAATTATTTTGCGCAGGCACATTCAACTATTTCATTAAGTAGGGTGCAAATTTTTTTAATAATATTATATCCGATTTACAATTAATAATTAATTAATTAACAAATAATAATTCCTACTAATAAAATACAATTCAAACTATAGCCAAGCATGTTATATTATGTATGAAACTATGAATAATTAAAAAAAAATTAAAAAAATGAAAACAATGGTGAGTGCAACATAATTTAAAATTTATTATTATTCCATGATTATGTCATTTAAATATGTTTGATAACTGATACGCCGCTTCAACTCCATAAAAAAATATACTTATCCTTACTTTTTTTTAGCTTTTAATTATTATTTTCTTAAAATTTCATTGATTTTCTAACAGCTACTCGTTACTGCAAGACATGTTTTGATATACTATCAAGTATCAACTATCGTACTTAGTTAACTTGCGCAAAAAGAAATTAATGTTTACTTTGTAGACCTAAGCTAGCTGGAAAATGACGCACGACGGTCGCTGCAACTGTGCTGCAACTACACGGCAGAATGTCAATGAATGCACGAGTGCGTGTAACAATATCTAGCCTATAATTATAGATACCTAGGTACGCGTTCTCGATATTTCATAGTTTGAACGCCAAAGTAAATAAATATAGGGACATGACATGACCATTGCAATTTCCACTTTTTGAAGTCGCACCGCGCTTCCATCACGTATTTGCTGTTTTTAAGGTCTAGCCCCACTTGAGATGCACGGAGCGGCGCGGCACATAACTGGTAAATTATATTTTGTACGGGACCGCGTCGAATCGGATCCAGGTCCATGCAAACATACGAAGACCACTTGCCGCTATGTACCGCGCCGCACCGCGCCTCTGTAGTGGGGCTAGGACCTTTGAGGCTTTAGATCTTTCTTTATGCGTTACTAGTGTCTAGTCTATAGTTGAAGGTAATATGGTTATCTAGCATCTACAGACCTACAAAAAGTAGTAGCTCTTTCTCGTATAAGTTAGTTAGCGATACATTGATCGTAACTAGATTGCGTTTGTCGTCGAATAAAGCTGAGCGTCGACTAAAGAAAAATATTACGTTCTGGAACGTATTATTTTTCTTTAGTTGCTTTCTGGGCACAGCACGTCAAAATATTATATTTGCTTCACATGAAGACACATGAGTGGACTCGAGCTGAGTTTTTGGTTTTTTTCAAAATTATTGTTTTTTTTTACCGTCTTCAGGACTAGTTTGAAAGTTAGTCTCCTGCCGGCAGACTCAGCGATTATTGAATACTTTTGTGTTTAGATTGCAATTTGATTTGGAGCTTAGCAGTAGCAACTGCAGCCTGATCAAATGATTAATTTATTGTTGTTGTGATGCTTTGGCCAAGTTTTATACTTAATCGTTTACATTAAATCTCTCGTGAAACCGCTACTCGTTGTGACCATTCGCTCGTGGAAGTTTTAAAGAGAGTACAAACATATTTTAAAAGTAATTTTAATTATTTGCCCACTTCTGGAATTATGCTTACAAGAGAGAGAAAGAGCTAAACAAAATAAATTCATTAGAATTATATGGCGCTGTATTGCAGCAGGTACCATAATTCGTCACCTTCAAGGCAAACTTACGAATCTGCTGTTTTTCTGTCACTGATAGTTACAGAACTCAACTATCAGTGACAGAAAAACTGCAGATTCGTAAGTAACGAGATACGTAACTTTACCACGATGTGCAGTACTCCATTTGGTACGGGGTTTGGTACGTTTTCATGGAAATATTCACTAAAACTGCAGATTCGTAAGTTTGCGATAGGGGTGACGATATGTACTACCGATATCTAGGTTGTAAACGAGCCCGTGTACGCTCAGCCGTATACGCATTGATGTACGTTTTCATGGAAATATTCACTAAAACTGCAGATTCGTAAGTTTGCGATAGGGGTGACGATATGTACTACCGATATCTAGGTTGTAAACGAGCCCGTGTACGCTCAGCCGTATACGCATTGACGCATAAAATTAAGTCGATGTTCACCAATATTTATTGTGGGCGAATTGATTGAAACAGCCGCCGTAACCGACGTTAGACTATTAATTGAATAATAAATTAATGAGAAAATATCATCCTACGCGTTAATACCATACTATCTTAGGAAAGAACATATTAACACCGTTCACTAAAGAGAATAAGGTAATAAAGTGCCAATTAAAATGAATTCAGTCAATAATTTCAGCCAGTCAGTCAGTAATTTCAATATTATGTATTAGAATATAAATGTACATAAATGAAGTGTGGCAAAGAAAAATACTCAGATGGTAAATAGAAAGCTAGAATGGAGAAAAGTCGATTGCAATATATTGCCAACAAATGAAATCAGTAACTCTATATCAAACGTCAAAGCATGCTGGTATGGGATTTTGTATGAAATAGGAGTATAGGTGAAGTCAGATACATTTGATATTATGCTTTAATGTGTATGTTGATGATCATGATGCAGATCGAGTCCCAATTTTATTGTCTTTAGGAAATCGTCATCATTTGACAGCCGATTACTCGAAGTGCTTAAGGAGTTCATACATGCTTTTTGAGGTGCAGGCATCTATGAACTCCTTAAACAGGTCAAATTATAGATTTGACAAGCGGTTAGGATTTCCTTACACAATCGGAGGGCAGAATAATTCTCACAGTTGCGTTTACAATTAAATGCAACTGCCAGAATAATAATTATGACCGATTTTGTTTGCTAGATTTGATTCTTATGTTATTTAAGGACATGAAAAGACATGCTTATCAAGTCATGGAGGTTAACAATTAAACTATTATAGATTTATTATATTATATTATTTACCTACCCGCACTTTACCCAAATACTTACATAACACAAACTTATTTTGAAATCGTTGCAAGCCTGTAGGGAGGGTAGGTATTATTTTCAACCGACTTCAAAAAAAGGAGGAGGAGAACCTCCTCCTTTTTTTGAATTGAGAACAATTCGACTGTATTTTTTATTTTTTTTTATATTGGTTACCTCAGAACTTTTGACTGGGTGGACCGATTTGGATGATTCTTTTTTTTATTTGAAAGAGCATACTTTCCATGTGGTCCCATATAAATTTTATCGAAATCGGTCGAGCGGTTTTTAAAATATCAGCAATAAAATAAGTACTTTGTATAGCGTGTGCTTGTTGTTGTAAAGTTGGCGCGGGAGTTTGATGTCGGTTGTTTATTAATCTTTATTTGAAAAGCTAGGTATTACTTGAAAGTAATTGCGATCTCACTTTCTAAAGCGGTAATTTTTTTATTTTATTTAAAAGTATTAGTATTAGAAAGAAGATATTTTTGTAAAATGCAAATTATAAAAAACAGCCATGAAATGTACATTAACCGTTCAAATTTACTTAAGTATAGCTTAAATAAATTCGTTACTACAGTTTAGTTTTTGTGCTCAACTCAAGTCCCTTTTTGTGTCCAGCCAATCTAATTGATTTCGCGAAATGAAAGTTGTCTAATGTATAACTACTCAATACTCACATTCATTTAAATAGGTAAGTACCTCTAGCACGAGATTTTTATAGTTTTCGAAGACGAAATCTGATGACATACAATTTCATCGACACAATAGCAATGTTATGTTGGTGTTATTCCAGACTACAATCTATCTCTGTGCCAAATTTCATTCAGATCTGTTTAACCGTTCTGGCGTGATTGAGTAACAAACATCAATCCATCCATCCAAAGTTTCGCATTTATTATATTATTATGATTATGATGGTCCATCTGGGGTTGATAAATCTGTTACTGAATGATACCGTTCCGTTTGGTTATTTAACTTATGGAACGCTAAAAATGATCAATGCCAAAATATTCCAGTACCAGGCGGAACCACTCGACCGTCTCTTTCCAATGCCTAATCACTTTATTTAATTTAATATTTTTTTTCGAATTAAACAGTTTTTTGCGATTAGGAAATATTTATATAAAAGTGATTGTAAACTGCCAATTTAAATTTAAAATCGTGTTCGCTTATCCATTTGCGTAAAAGTATAATATACTTAATTTATTAATCATCATTTTTGTATTAATTTTTCACTGATCGAATTTCACCTTACTACTGTATCTATATCACTATAAGCAAAGCTGATAATTATTACAAAGTGGTGGGAAATTTAAAAAAATTAGGTCGGGTATGACTAGATTTACCAATTGTACATAATGAATATAATCATGAATTTTCATTCAAACTTTAAAGTTACGATTTTACGATTTTTCACGTTATGAATCCGAAAGCCCAAATATTTAAATACAATTGTGACGGAAGTCTGAAAGATACAGCTTGAAAATGGACGAACAAAACTTTCATGCCCTGAGGTAGAATTCTCAAAATAGAAATCGTTCTATTTGTGTGTCGTTTTATGACATTAGTCTTATAAGCAACCTACTGTCAAAATGTCAAGTTTCAATCCCAGTGGTTGGCTGCGCGTTGATAGATCAGTCAGGTAGGACAATTCTTTTTAGAAGTATGGTATGTTTTGATTTGTTATGATTAATTGTTTGTACAGTGTTTATGTACACCACTACCACCACTACAACCCATTAACGTCCCACTGCTGGGCACAGGCCTCCACTTCCATGTGCCATGCGGGTTGGCGGGCTTTAACGACTATTTATCATTTTAGTGATAATAACCGGGACTGACGGCTTAGCGTGCTCTGCGAGGCACGAGGGTAATGCACCGCCAACTTCCTAACTCCCTGCTAGTACTGAGAATTTCTAGACCCGGTACCGGGACCGCGGCAGCCACAGTCGAATATGCTAACCACTAGGCCAACGAGAGTTTATGTACAGTTTGCGGTAATATCGTTACCGGCGCGTGCGGCAGATGCGGCAGCAGGTGACCAGCGCGTCACGGTTCATAGGCTTACACTCTATGAACTCGTAATTTGTCGGGAAAAAAGCTGTTAAGAAATGCTGCTGGCCGCCACTCAGAGATATTTTTGTCTAAATATATAAAAGGAAAAGGTGACTGACTGATCTATCAACGCACAGCTCAAACCACTGGAGGGATCGGGCTGAAATTTTGCATACAAATAGCTTTTATGACATAGGCATACACTAAGAAAGGATTTTTGAAAATTCAAGCCCTAAGTGGGTAAAACAGGGGTTTGAAATTTGTTTGAAATCTCGTATCATATCAAGTGGATAGATATGCGTATACAGAATGCATTATTTTTTTAAGACCAGACCTAATCCATCCATATTATATTATAAATGCGAAAGTGTGTCTGTCTGTCTGTCTGTCTGCTACGCTTTCACGGCCCATCTGTTCAACCGATTTCGATGAAATTTGGTACAGAGATAGGTTGTATCCCGGGGAAGGACATAGGCTACTTTTTATCCCGGAAAATTTAAGAGTTCCCGCGGGAATAAAAAAAAAAATATCTCTTCTACCGATTTTGATGAAATTCGGTAAAGGGATAGTTTGATAACCGGGGAAGGACATAGGCTACTTTTTATCCCGGAAAATTCAAGAGTTCCCGCGGGAATCGGAAAAACTTGGTCCACGCGGACGAAGTCGCGGGAATCATCTAGTCTATAATAATTATTACAATACCAGATGATACCCACGACTTCTCACTTCTCAGCGTGGATTGAGTTATTTTATTCCCGCGGGAACTCTTTAATATTCCGGAGTAAAAATCCTATGTCTTTCCCCTGGAGCCCTGGATACCCGCGTGTACCAAATTTCTTCTAAATTGGTTGAACAGGTGGGCCGTTAAAGCGTAGCAGACAGACAGACACACTTTCGCATTTATAATATTAGTATGGATGTAGCAAGTTCGCTGGTCGTCTGCGTCTGCTTTTGTCTATTAATTTACCTACAGAACTCTAAAATGAATCTTGCGACGACAGAACTAATAGAGATAAACACTGTCCCATAACAGTCGATTAATTAACATTTAGGATTAAACCGAATTTCTCTGAATCCAGCAGTAAGCCGGTATGAAGTCTAATGCAACAAACACGCCGTTAAATTGGCTCAAATGTAATTAACACTCGTTAATTAGATCTCTGTCGCAGTCCAGTAGTCGTGGAGAATTTGAGATAATTATAAGTGCGTTTTTTTTAAAAGAAATGATTGACGGCGTCCTGGCGTATTTGAATGCAAAAATTACCTTTTCAAAATATTTATTTAGCAACTATCTGATGCCCGCGAATTCACCCGCGTGGAATAAGATTTTTGATACCCACGGGAATTCCTTAATTTTCCGGGATAAATAGCCTATGTCACTCTCCAGGTCCTCAGTTGCAGCGTGATTGAGGGACAAACCTATAAACCAACAAACAAACACACTTTAGCATTTATAATAAGTATTAGTAAGCGTGCAGTCATCACATACGAAACGCTTTTAGTTAAAAGTTAAAACTAACGCTTCATAAACCAATCCATACTAATATTACTAAACTAGCTGATGCCCGCGACTTCGTCCGCTTGGAATAAGTATTTTTTATTCCTAGGGGAACGTCTTCATTTTCCGAGATAAAAAAGTAGCCGAGATAAGATTTTCCGAGACAAAATTAATCTGTAGGTTCTCAACAATACCCATGAAAAAATCACGTCAATCCGTTGCTCTGTTACGGCGTGATTGAAGGACCAGCAAACAAACACACTTTCACATTTATAATAATTAAAGCATGAAATATGATGCGAATGTGCATATAGGTCATCATATTATCTACATTTCAACCCATCGTCGCTGACCCAATTATTACTGATCACAAGCATCCTCACGGAATAAGAAGGGTTTGGCCGTAGTCCACCACACATGCCGTTTGGCCGAATTCACACACCTCTGGGAACATTATATGAAGATCTCATGTTGGTTTCCTTACGATATTTTCCTTCACCGTAAAAGTAAAAAAAAGTGGAAGCAGCCTTTGCCGAGCTGTGGGATGATAATTTTACCAATAGAAGCTGCATTGTTTGTGAGTGTCATAGTCTATAATCTATATATTAACTCGAAAATTAGGGAGTTCCCGTGGGAATTTAAAAAACTTATTTCAAGCGGACGTAGCGCGGCCATCTGATAGTAAATAAATAAAAAGTTAAAAGCGCGTGCCAAAGGACCAAAGACAAAGGACCACACAGAAGGCCAAAGTCTGACTCTAGTCTAGAGTATCATTCTCTTCTATCTAAAGCCTTTCATCTGTGGATAGGTACCTACTTTGCACTAATCATGCGAAGTTGGGGCGGATCGCTAATAAGCGAATTAAATTTATAATAGCTAGGCGTAATTATTATATCTACTTAAGCATGATTCGATTTTGATTTCTTTTCACCAGTGTTAGATTGATATGCGTGTATGGAACGGTTATAAAACAGGGTGGGGTGAAAGAAAGCGGACGTGCATATTGCAATTTAGATGCGCCAATGCGATACAGGGTTTAATTGCGCCTGACGGGTTTAGGAGTAATTGTGTTTATTAATATTAACTGACAAACACACAATAACATTCTGATATAATTATCGATCGCTATCTTTCAAAACATTCCGCGTTGCAATGAATGTTCAATTATATTTAGGTATATCATTTTAGTTTAATGTATTGAGTTTTAAAATTATTTCACTGTGTGTAATTATAGACCTGGTTTACGACACTGCGACCTGTAGGCGACACTATAATGTGATGCTTTGAATACTAGAAGCTTCAATAGCACAATAGTCAATTCGTCATCATCAAAGCGATAGAGCCGTCCTGGGTGGGCTTTGACTTGGCTAAGCAACCTTCTCAAGAAAGAAGCAGCTTCTTTCCAACTCCTAGCTCCTCACTCACGACTTTTAAACTATTGCATAGCTTCTATCGCGGGTCTTGAGCGTGGAGACCGAATCCAGAAATTCCGTAACGAAAAAATACCAAACACTTTGGTTGCTATGACTACTTGTGTTGTTGACTTCAAGTTGTTGAAAATAAAAAGACTATTTTTATGAAAAGATGATTTTGGTTGCTATGACTAATTGTGTTCAACACACTTCAACAACACAAGTAGTCATAGCAACCAAAATCATCTTTTCATAAAAATATTTCGCCTTTATATTTTCAACAACTTGAAGTCAACAACACAAGTAGTCATAGCAAGTTGATAAAAAATGCTATGCAATAGCTTTACCGCGGCAGTCTCCCAGTGCCACACGTCTTTTTTAGGGTTCCGTACCCAAAGGGTAAAAACGGGACCCTATTACTAAGACTCCGCTGTCTGTCTGTCTGTCTGTCTGTCTGTCTGTCTGTCTCCAGGCTGTATCTCATAGACCGTGATAGCTAGAAAGCTGAAATTTTCACAAATGATGTATTTCCGTTGCCGCTATAACAACAAATACTAAAAATTAAAAAAATATATATATTAAGGGGGGTCCCCATACAATAAACGTGTTTTTTAATAATTTAAAACTTACTACATGTTTGTACGGAACCCTCGGTGCGCGAGTCCGACTCGCACTTGGCCGGTTTTTTTACTTCGGCCTTCTGGTTTGCTTTCAAGAAACCTTTTCGGAGGTTTTGTATCGTCTATGCGTCCTTACGTTCCATATGTCTCAATTGTCGATTAGCGGACTGAAATCTGAAAGGTCCGACCTAGATGGTCCAGATCCCGCATCCATTGCAATTCAATTGCCGTAAGGCAATACTAGTGCAACGGTCAGTACTTATGTGGTTAGCACAAGCTAAACGCTTTACTTGAGCGAGCGAGCGAGAAAAGGTAGATAAGTTTCAAAAACAAAATTTTTATTTTATGTAGGACTATCCACTATGTTATAGTATGGTAAAAGTTATTTTTACGAAGATCAAATTGTGCGAAGAATTTTGTAGTCCAACAGTCATGACTAACTAAAAATTCTTTTGTTACAGGTACAAAAATTTTAATCCCATCCTGATCCATATCCTACCATAATGGGAGTATCAGAACCCAACTGCTCGTCTACTCCAGACCTTCCTCCCCACGACCCTGAGCGACCTGGCTCTGGAAGCGGAATCGATGATGAGGACATTCCCAGAAGGAAGCAAAGGCGATACAGGACCACCTTTACTAGTTACCAGTTAGATGAACTGGAGAAGGCTTTTGGGAGGACTCATTACCCTGATGTCTTTACCAGGTATGTAGAGAAGGTATTAAATCTTAATTCTCTCTTAAAATTAAGGGGATGGTGTCTTTGTAGAGCCCAAAGGGATAGTTGTCTTGTGTTCTGGTTTAGGTTGACTGTGGAAACAATGAAATAGGATAAATAATTCTTTTTGCTTCGCAATCAAGAGAGCTTATACATGCTTATGCATGCTGACGACCTCCGTGGCGCAGTATGTAGCGCTGTTGCCTTAACGTGTGGAGGTCCTGGGTTCGATCCCCGGCAGGGTCAATTTGGGAATTTATTATTTCTGAATTTTCCCTGGTCTGGCCTGGTGGGAGGCTTCGGCCGTGGCTAGTTACCACCCTACCGGCAAAGACGTGCCGCCAAGCGATTTAGCGGTCCGGTACGATGCCGTGTAGAAGCCGAATAGGGGTATGGTTTTAATATAACTGCCATGCCCCTAACAGGTTAGCCCGCTACCATCTTAGACTGCATCATCACTTACCATCAGGTGAGATCGCAGCCAAGGGCTAACTTGTAGTGGATAAAAAAAAAAATGCTTATTGGATGCTTATTCTTCTTTCTTTAAGTTCAGCTTCAAACTGTGCTCTCTCTCTCTTTCTCTCTCAGCGTCGTATTCCTCATTACTGAGGGTCGTGACCCCTTTCCATTAATCAAATAATGGTATGAGTTTTCTTGGGATATAATAATGCGGAGGGTTCCCACGTCATTCTGTATACGACTCGACTGAGAGTATTTAAGGTTAGGTTAAGTACTTTTTTCTTAGGTTTTTGTAACGATTATTACTCATCAGATCTTAGTGATAATAACCGGGACCGACGGCTTACGTACGTACTCTCCGAGACACGGAGGAAACGAAAAGGCCAAATTTGAACCTCCAAATTTGGGTCAATGTTGCTTAACATTTGCAATCGACTGATATGCGTTGTCACAACTAGGCCACTCGACCCTCAAACTGTGCTTTAATTTAATAATAGGTATAACTGTTTGGCTAAAGTGAACATTTAGTTGAACCTACTAGCTTAGGTACACATACAAGTAAAGAATATTTTATTTAAATTAACTTAATTAGTTAAGTAATTATTGTTTTTGTTGTAGAGAGGAGCTCGCTTTGAAAATCGGCCTCACAGAAGCAAGAATCCAGGTGAGACATAATCATAATATTATCATGATAAGAAAAGCTGCGATTATTGTCCTAATGAACAAACAGACTTGTCTGACTTGCTTTGCCATACATATAACATAAAAAAGAGATTTGGGTGTTTCAACAAAACATACATATTATTATGATTTTCCCACAAAAAAAGACGTTTCAATCCAAACGGATAAAGGATTTGCGACGTCGGTAACCAAGAATCAAAGGGGCCATATTAGTTTTTGCCTCACCCATAATGAACGGTAATTGAGCTGTCTTAACACAGCCGCATATGCTCACGTAGGGCCATGTCATGGGTTTTTTAAGGGCCACTCCTTTATTAGCTGGCGTAATGATATTAATAATATTGCGTTGCGGATGCAGTATGTGCGGATGTCAAAAGGTGCCGGTGAACGCGCTCCTCTTAATGATAAAGTTATTATAACTGAAAATTTTAATAGGATCCTTCATCCAATATGAGCGTACATTAGCGAGCCTTTGGTTCTAAAGTTTTTGTCATACAGCCTTCCCACGGTACCTTTATATTATTTAAAAGGAGAAACCGAGTGGCTGACTTATTAACATATAGCTCAAAGCGCTGGCTTCGGATTTTTAGGTAGATTATTTTTGAACTCAGAGTAAGGGCTGAAAAAATGCAATGATAGTTAGTTAGAAGGATATATTATATACTTATTAGATATTTATTCACGCGCTACGTGTACATTGGCTCGCGGTATGAAGTGACGACGATCAAAAAGCACTCCTTAAAATATCAAAGTTGTTATATTTAAAGTTAAAAAAAAAAAACTTTCAATAATCATAAAATTTTTAAATGCGACTCCTAAGGATTTTTAAAAGTTCAACCGGTTTTTGCCAGATTTAAGCCACGCGAACGATGACAAACTTGCCGAAATAAAATTTTCACTTTTTCTATACTTAAAAGTTATTTAAAATGATAAGTACAGTACATAAAATGATAGACAGACGTGGTAAGTACAACCTTTTATTAGTGTAGATTAAAGGTATACGATGAGCAATCCTGCGGTCCGTGAGTCAGGTTTAATTTTACAAATGCATTTGTACATAATATACTTAATTTTAAAATTGCATTGATTATACCACTCACACAAATAAGGTTTATTCTATTGGTTTGTATGTTATTTTATCTTACAATCATAGTCTGTATAAATTATAGTGTAATTAATTCGATTGACAGGATGTCTGTCCGAGTGTCACTGATCATTATTCGAATCGAATCAAAAAATATTCTTATTCATAAAGTTTTTTACAAACACTTGAATTATGCATTAGGTTTGCCGTTGGAAATTAATATTATTTTAATTAGGAAAGAGGTTTCCGACTTACTTATGAGTACTATAATACCTTCTCTATACTAAGAATTATGTATCCTATTTGTGTTAAAACTATATTTATTACGTAAACTAAATCAACAGTCATGCTATGACAAAATATTCATTATAATATATCATGTATTGAAAGTAAAAATTTAAAATTAAATGAAAAAACATTAAAATCTAAATTAAATCTAAATTAAAAACTAAAAACTATACATTAAAAATATCATCTATCCCGCTGCAATGAGGCAGTGTGCCCAGAACGCTGGCTGCGTTACCCCGCTGAATAGAGAAACTTATTATATGTTGGCCGAGGTAACTGCCAGCCCTGCCGTCACCAGTGGACTCTGTGAGACGAGAAGAAATTTAATTGAACTAAAAAATAAAAGTGTATCATACTTATAAGTGCTGAAATATTGCATTATACTAACTTATCGCAGATAGTATTAAAGTTATTAAATCTCCTAACAAAGTATCACCCAATCGTGGCAAAGCGGATATATTTTTTAGTACACTATTTGATGTGTTAAAGCTTTATGTAAAAGTATCGGATCGGATCTCATCAGATCCGATATTTTTACGTAGAGTAGTTATATGTTGGCCGAGGTAACTGCCAGCCCTGCCGTCACCAGTGGACTCTGTGAGACGAGAAGAAATTTAATTGAACTAAAAAATAAAAGTGTATCATACTTATAAGTGCTGAAATATTGCATTATACTAACTTATCGCAGATAGTATTAAAGTTATTATATCTCCTAACAAAGTATCACCCAACCGTGGCAAAGCGGATATATTTTTTAGTACACTATTTGATGTGTTAAAGCTTTATGTAAAAGTATCGGATCGGATCTCGTCAGATCCGATATTTTTACGTAGAGTAGAGATCCGTCGATTTGGGGACCTGAAAACCTCTATCCACGCGGACGGGCGTCGTCTAGTATTATTATAAACTATTATTTCTTCTTATTTTTGTTAATGGCCTTTCGTATTGCTTATATTATAGACTCAATCAACTTTTATAAGATGTTATTCCAGTGCTCTGTTAATTAAGCCAATAGGTTTGTTAGATTAATAAAATAATATACTGTTAACATTCCAAGGTAGAGTACGCGATTAAAATCATTATCACAAACACGTCAATCAATCAGTCCATATCCAAGCTCACACACTGTCAATTATTGAGGTCTCATTAGAGCTAAATATGCGTAAGTCCTTTAAAAAAAATTATCTGTATTTATACCACCGTATTTGGATCAAATTATTAATGTATCTAGTAAAAAATTATCTACATAATATACGAGCACGTAAAGATTGGAACCCACTAGACTGCAAGTACTTCTAGTGGTGGTATATCGACTTATCATAAGTGGCTACGTGAAATAAATCATTTAATTTTCATCCATATCCATATTAATATTATAAATACGAAAGTGTGTGTGCCTGTCTGTTTGTCCGTCTGTCTGTCTGACCGTTTGTTTGTCAGTCTGTCTGCTAGCATAGCACGGCCCATCTGTTTAAACGATTTTGATGAAATTTGTATAGAGTTTTTATCCCGGTGAAGAACATGGGCTACTTTTTTCCCCGGAAAATTAAACAGTTTCCGCGGGAATCAAAAAAACCTTAATCCACGCAGACGAAGACACGGGCATCATCTAGTTTTCTATATTTAGCAAAAAAAATTCCTAATTGATTGAAATTAGGAACCAACTAGAAAATAAGTAGGTGGTACTAACTTCTCCCACAGCGCAAGAAAAAGCTGCGTGACAATTAATCTCGTGGGTTTTGTAATTGACAAGGCCTTTCAAAAGCAGCATGAGATATTTTCGTATTTATGCCACCGTAAAATTGTAAAAACCATTAGATTATGTGTTGATGGTCAAACAAAAGCACTTGAGCCGACGCCATTAACGGGTCATGTATCTTATTTATGCGATTTTTGAAAGCTTTATATTTAAAATATTAAAAAACTGTGAATACAATAACTTGATATGATGATATTTCAATAATATATATTTTAGGATCTTAATAATCTAAATTTACAATGTGAAAGAAACACGATTTACTCGATACAAATATTTTCAAAGTATGCTCCAAGTTTTATATTTTTTCAGTTTTGTTCTAATCCTATTGCGGCAAATGTTGCTGTCTATTTCCCGGTACACTACAAAGAATAAATCTATTCTTCTCACGCTCTTTACATCGTTTTAAGCTTCCAACAGATTTAAAAAAAGCTTAACTAAGCGACAATCTCCTTGTCTATCAGGTGTGGTTCCAAAACCGGCGGGCAAAGTGGCGTAAGCAAGAGAAGGTCGGGCCACACGCGCACCCGTACAGCGGGTACTTGAGCAGCGGGCAGCCATTGCCGACTAACAATATGCCGGTTCCACCGCATTCGTTGAGTCAACTTGGCTTCGGATTGAGGAAGCCATTTGACACCGCTTTGGCGTCTTTCAGGTATGTTGTATTCTTGCTATAAAGAAATTAGATTATTAAAACCTAATTTATAGTGCCAAACGGATATTCATACATTATGTGTTAGATTCGGGTGCGATTCATCACAATTTTGCCTCTAGTCCAATTTTATGGAAAGCTTCGACCGTGGGCAGGCACTAGTTAGATTTAGCGTTCAAATACGATCAATTTGGGCTTAGGAGGATAGGTGAGATAGGATGAAGGAGAGAGAGAGAGAGAGATCAAGAATTGTCTGTATCCGAATAAAAATTATAATTGCTGTTATAATTACTCGAGAACTACCATGGAAATCCCATTGTAGTTCTCGAGTAGTTATAATTTTTGTGATTATATTCACACGTATTATAAAAAGTCTTAATTATTGATTATGCTAGTATCCCATAGGTATATTTATTTAGTTAGTTAATTCTACTTCTAATGCAGATAACATTATATTCAACACATCATTATAAAGCAATACTTATAATTATTAAAATATACCTTTAATTATTTTGATGAAAGATAAAAACCGATACAATGTAAAAAGTCTTGTAAATATCCTTGTGCAAATTACTTTTTCTTTGTTCGCTTTGACTTAATGATACGTATATCTATAGGTAATATTAAATTGTTTCTATATTTTATTTATTTTTGTCTAACAGGTACGCCAACTCACCATTATTCGGAGCGCAGTACCTTCCACCGCTCTCTCGGCCTCCACTTTTCGGAGCCCCACTATACGCTACATCGCCCGCTCACTTCCACTCTCTGTTCGCCAACCTAACCGTACCCGAACTACCTCGTTTTTCACCCGAACATTCCCGACTATCGCCCGAAGTCACCCGATCACCAGCACCGTCGATTTCCCCTCCAATTTCACCTGGAAGTGAGACTTTACCACCATCTGAGGACGTCAGGAGTTCTAGTATAGCAGCATTGAGATTAGCAGCGAGGGAACATGAACTTAGATTAGAGTTGTTGCGACAGAGAGCGGATTTAATTTGCTGATAATTTCGCTATACGTATTATATAATAATATTATGTATTATTTAAATTTAATTTTATGGTATTTGCTATTCCATTTATATAATAATATTATTTACTAGTTTTATTCGTTGGGTTTTTGAGAAAATTATGCGTTTTAGCAACACTTTCGTCAGTTACGAAAAGTAGGTATTTTCTTTTATCGTTCTTCGGAAACTTTTCTTAGTTAGGTTAGGTTCATGTCTACATGAAAGTTATTTTCCTTCACAGAATCAGAATCATTTATCCCGTAATTATGACTCTTTGTAATTCTAGATACTTATTTGTTTTCTGATCGAAAATTCAGTACCTACCTAGATACAACAACCTAAAAAATAAGTTATTCTATATAAATATCCGCATGTTTTCGAATAAGTAATAACGCTACATTATGTATATACCTACCTACACACTTTTGTATAATTTATATTTTTAATTAATTAGGTTTAGCGATGGGAAGGGAGAATTGAAACACTTATAAACATCATTAATTGTAAGTTATTGTATAATATTATTATTAATATTAATAATAATTATTCTCTCAATGATTCCTATATAAATTATTATGTTAATAAAAATATGTCTTGTTTAATTTATGTTCTTAGTTAATTCTATTGTTTGTAAATGTAAATTCCGTCCAATGTAAAATTTATTAAGGGTTGTATGAATAAATAATAATTATTATACAGACAATCTTTTTATTTAAAAAAAATATTTAATTACAATGTATATAACTTGCCTAACCCTATTTTTTATTTTATTTTATTTAACTGGCTTAACGGCTCTGGATAACATGCCTAACCCTAGCAGGTTAACCCACTTTCATTTCAGACTGCATCATCACTTACCACCAGGAGATCGCAGTCAAAGACTTAGATACTTTTAGTGGACTTACATGAAGTTACTTATCTGTAGTGGTTTTTCAGTTATAGCATTGAAAACCAGTTTAAGGAGTAAGTATAAAAGTCACGAAAAATGATTTTACGAAACATAAAGTCACAAAAATGCTTTACCTCACGCCGCACAGCGATTGAAACTATATTTTAAGTATAAGTTAGATTTATCCCACTCTTGGGCTATAAAATATTACCGGCAATTATGCTAGCCTGCAAACAAAGAAGACGTGGTTACAGATGTTCGTGAACACTAGTGGGTAATTATTATCTATGCAGTGTTAGCATAAGAATGCAGCATGATAAAAATTACTCTCGAGGTAAACTTCAGTAGCGCTGATATATTTTGTATGAAACTAGCTATTGAACTAGCTTCGCTGACGTTAATTTCGATTTTCATACAAATTGAATTAAGGGATTGAATTTTCAAAAATCCTTTCTTGCGGCCCATGTCATAAAATCTATCTGTATGCCAAATTACAGCCTGATCCGTCCCGTCGTTTCAGCTGTGCGTTGATAGATCAGTCACCTTTTGCTTCTATATATTTAGAAGAAGTTTTTGTGGCGAGCGGAAATCGCGGCGGGAGGAGCGGATGTCATAAGCGGATCATCAAGTCAAGTCAATCAAGTCAATATCATTTATTCAATATAGGTACACTTATTGACGTTAAAATTACTTACTTAAAAAAACACGATGGTGATAATCGTTTACGGTATCTTAAAACTAAAGCTACGAGGGTTCCAAACGCGCCCTGGTCTGAGAAGAGCCCACAACAAACTCAGCCGGGGTTTTTTTTTTTCATTATCACCATCTCACAAATAATCTTAACTAAGGAACTATCAGAGCCATTAGAGCAAATTATTGCCAAGCTTCCTTGTCATTTAAGTAATCCTTCACATGGTAATAAGATTTTTAAAGAGTTTACGTTTTACATTAACTTTGAACTTATTCAGAGACATCTTCAACATGTCTTCTGGGAGCTTATTGTAGAAGCGGACACTGCTTCCCACAAACGAATTGCTAGTTTTACAAAGCCTAGAAGCAGGCATTACAAGTTTATTTTTATTTCTAGTATTGACATTATGACAATCACTTTTCTTCTTGAATTTATCAATGTGTTTATGCACGTATACTAAATTTTCAAATATATATTGGTTGTGCACTGTCATAATATTGATTTCTTTAAATTTAAATTTCTTTAAATTCATGTAGGTAAACCTATCTGATATGAGCGGGTCAGCGTATTCCGCTACCGGTCACCGAACACACAGCTGAGGAGCTCTGCGTTTTTTATTCCGCTTCCGCTCACCGCTGCCCACCGAACACACAACTGCGGAACGCTGCGTATTTTATTCCGCTTCCGCTCACCGCTGTTCACCGAAAACACAGTCTAACAATGATTCACAAAGGTCCCAGAGTCATTGGAATCATCATCATTGACTCAAGGCCGGGTGAAGGGATCGCTACGTGCGGCAATTATAATGCCTGACCTAGCCTAGCTAACCTGGACCTGTTGCGCCTTGCGGTCGGCTAGGATGCGTTGTAATAAGCCCATTATTCAATTATACGATAGTTCACGTTGAAATGCCGGTTTTACATTATAATTTTGTTTATTTGAATTAGCAGAAGTAAGGGCGGTTTCAGACCAGTGTATTTTTTGCACGTGTGGCAAAAGGCGCGTTTCCAAAAACGAGCTTATACCTGCGCTTTTATTAAAGTGCAGAAAAAACGCTACTCTGCAACCACCCTAAATAGCAAAGCTGTCGGGAGTTTTATTCTACAATTATTTTAGTATACTCATTGTCATCAGAATCCGGCCATTCTTATAAATATTGTACCTACAATGTAACGAAGCGTTTCTTTGCATACGTAGAGTAAAACAGGCCTCTTTATATTCAGGAAAATCGAAGATTTCACGGAAAAATAAAAAAAGTACCTAAACCCATGCTGCAGAAATCGTGGAAATCGTAGAACCTAAGTATAAATGGGTTTAATAAATCTATGCTTAATATTATAAATGCGAAAGTGTGTTTGTTTGTTGATTTATTGGTTTGTCCTTCAATCACGCCGCAACGGAGCAACGGATCGATGTGATTATTGGCATGGGTATAGTTGAGGACCTGGAGAGTGATATAGGCTACTTTTTATCCCGGAAAATTAAGGAGTTCCTGCGGGAATAGAAAAAAACGTGAACCACGCGGACGAAGTCGCGGGCATCAGCTAGTTAACATTAATTATAATCTCTTAACCGTTATGTGCTGAACACCTTTAAAATTCAGTCTTTTAAATTTACAAAAATATATAGGTATAACCTTTCCCTTTGTCTCACTAATTTGTGACAATGAAAAAGATTGGAAATAAGCTGAGCAACTGAAACCATATTTCGCAACTAGTACGAGTAGATATAATTTTTCGCACGCAAACGATATATTTTTTTTTTATAAAATACAAGTAAGCCCTTGACTGCGATCTCACCTGATGGTAAGTGATGATGCAGTCTAAGATGGTAGCGGGCTAACCTGTTAGGGGCATGGCAGTTATATTAAACCCATACCCCTATTCGGTTTCTACACGGCATCGTACCGGAACGCTAAATCGCTTGGCGGCACATCTTTGTCGGTAGGGTGGTAACTAGCCACGGCCGAAGCCCTCCACCAGACCAGACCAGGGAAAATTCAGAAATTATAAATTCCCAAATTGACCCTGCCGGGAATCGAACCCGGGACCTCCGCACGTTAAGGCAACAGCGCTACACACTGCGCCACGGAGGTCGTCAAGATATCATTTATCTTCCTTTGCATAAGTAATAATTATTTAATATATTATCATGTCAAATCTACATTATGCTTTTATAAGTGTTTTTGTTGCTATGATTTCCGTATCATGTTACAGAAATTAATTATTAATGACTCTTCGCAACTCTGAAGTGAGAAAAATATGTGTTGATTTCATCACCATCGTCTGAACACATTCCAGGCCAGGGGCGGCCTCAGCCATTGCGAGGCTCTGGGCGGTAGATATGTGCGAGGCCCGCTTTGCCCGAGCACTGGCACGATTCGCCAGTGTGAAAGAGTCTGGAAGAAATATTCAGTGGGGTGAACGGCATTGCGTAGTATAATGTGGTATAATATCGCCGCGATATTATACTACGCAAGCGGCCAGAGTACGCGAGTGACCATCATAGATTTATATGCATAACCTGGTGACCATTACATGCTTTATTTAAAATAGATATTAGTTGTAGATACTAGAATTATGTTAAGAAGGAAATAACTAAATACGAAAACCAAGACAAACTATACAAGTGGCTATACGTTTATACGATTGTCGTCAAACCATTGTGATTTGACGTTGGCGATGAACTCATTTTTCTTACACAATACGAATTATCTATCAAACCCCTACAAAAATTATGAATTCATTCATTCATCGTCAAAAATAACGATTTCGATCGAAAACGATCTATGAACACCTTATATAATACGAATTTACCGTTTGACATACGTAACCATACGTTTTAGGCTGTCAAATTTATACGATTTCCTTACATAATCGCACCTCTGGGGCCAGATACTGAGCACGGGTATTATTTACGCTGAAACTTTTCTGACAAACAAAATGGCCGCCCCCACTCGAAGGGTTATGAAAATGAACCCCTAAAAGGGCGATCAGACCAAAAACTGTTACTCATATTTAAAAAGTTCATTAGGACACCTCAAAGAATAACTCTAGGTACCAATTTTTAAAACACCGCTTTTTTTGACATATTTCTTTAATATTCTTCGGCTGAAGTAAGAACCTACTAGCTATCTACGCCCGAATTGGTGTGTTTTTTTTAAACTAGCTGATGCCCGCGACTACGTCTGCATGGTTTAAGTCTTTTTTATTTCCGCGGGAACTCCTTCATTTTCCGGGATAAAAAGTAGCCTGTGTCATGCAGGTCCTCAACTACACTTATGCCAAAGATCACGTCGATTCGTTGCTCCGTTACGGCGTGATAGAAGGATAAACCAACAAACCAATAAACCAATAAACCTACAAACAAACACACTTTAGCATTTATAATATTAGTATGACTAGATGGTGACTTCGTCCGCGTGGTTAAAGTTTTTTTGAATCCTGCGGTCTATTTAGTTTTCCGCGATACAAATGCCTATATGTCCTTCCCCGGAATTAAACCTATCTCTGTACCAAATTTCATCAAAATCGATTAAACAGATGACATGATGACAGAGACAGACACACTTTCACATTTATCAAATCAATCAAATAAATATTATAAATGCGAAAGTTTGGATGGATGGATGTATGGATGGATGTTTGTTACTCAATCACGCCCCAACGGCTGTACGGATCTGGATGAAATTTGGCACAGAATAGATTATAGTCTGGAATAGCACATAGGCTACTTTTTATCCCGGAAAATGAAAGAGTTCCCGCGGGAACCAAAAAACCTCAATCCACGCGTACGAAGTTGCGGGCGTAAGCTAGTAATTATTATAAGTATGGATTTTAAGCACATAAACTAGTCAGGACATTTTAGTATGCGCGTAGAGATCACAGTAAAAGTAAACAGGAAATTTGGATTCGTTAATCGTTACCATTTCCCATGGCCGGCCATATGTTATCATTAGTGATAACGAGACGTTTATGGCCCGAGCTGATGAACGCCATCGGTAAATACTAAATATTAGTGTATTAACTATTTACTTGATGTCTTTTATATGGCGTCCCTTATTTTTGGGATTGAAGTTGTAATAGTTTTAATATTCAAAATCATACGTAGGTACGTGTTAAATACTTTCCCGTATAAATGAAATGGAATGAAAATAAATAATAATAATGTTTATTTTGGGACTCCACCACTGGTTTTGAAAGAAAATTTTGCTGAGAAGAGTCAACAGGAAACCAGCAATTGCTCTTTTAAACAAAAAACATACAATATGTTGGTACCATCGATATATATGTAGGTACTAGATGGACCCTTTTATAGAAAAAAATTGGGTATCTGTCCTGTAGAGCGCGCTCCACACCCGTCATACGCCGTCATAATTGTGTCGCCGTCCCGCTTTTCAGACTAGATAGCGTAAGTTAAATAAGTTCATATTCTTTGTTTGGCAGGGCCCGTCTATGTAAATTGAGGTCGTTGGTTGGTACCTACATGAAAATACCGCGATTGTAAGATTTTTAAACTTTTAAAAATGTATAAACTCAGGAGTTTGAAAGACTTAAAAATTGGCCTGCAATTTCTATTATTATCCTGTTGGAATTGCTGGCGTGTATACCGAAAAGAGCCGATTGGATTATTGATTTTTTAAATAATGAAGCCATTCCGAGCAAGTGGAAGAAAATATGTATATTTTCCATCACTATTATTTTCCCTTAATATGATGACTAATAAAAATAAGTCTTTTTTATTTATTTTTATCCACTACAACCATAAAGGTCTATTCTATCGTCTAATCTATATACATAAAAGCGAAATACCACTCACTCACTCACTCACTGACTAATCACGATATCTCAGGAACTATAAAGCGTACAGACTTGAAATTTGGAAGGTAGATTCCTTCTATGGTGTAGACGCCAGCTAAGAAAGGGTTTTGAGAAAATCCACCCCTAAAATAGGGGTTGGAAGTTTGTATGAAAGTCCTTTGTTTTTGAAGTTAGAGACATAAAAATTGGCAATTAAGTTATTAGTTATAAATAATAAAAACCTGTTTAAGCAATTTTACGAAAATGTACCCCAATAGGGGTGAAATGGGGGTTGGAAGCTTACATAAGGGTTCCAAGTTTTTGAAGTAAGAGAAAATCGGGATTTAGGTCATTAGTTTTAAGTTATAATAAACTGTTTAAGCAATTTTAGGAAAATCTACCCCACAGAGGGTGAAATGGGGGTTGTAAGTTTGTATGAAAGTCCTATGTTTCTGAAGTTAGAGACTTAAAAATCGGGATTTAGGTTATTAGCTTTATATAATAATAACCTGTATAAGCAATTTTACGAAAATCGACCCCAAAAAGGGTGAAATGGGGGTGAAAGGTTACATACAAATTTTATGACTTTGAAGTATAGACATGAAAATTAGCATTTAAGTTACCTATCAGTTTTAAATAGTAAAAAAACCTGCATAAGCTATAAAGCCTCTATAAATAGGCTGTTTGCAGCGGAAAAATTTCATAATCTCATAGGATATCAACAATTGTACGCGGACGAAGTCGCGGGCGACCTCTAGTATAATATAAAAACAACCTAAGTCCACTGAATGAATGTCCAATGAAAGGAATCCAATCACCTTTTTTCAAATAACTGTATCTATAGGGAATCGATTAATTCCTATAAATGTTAATTTGGTCGTCAAACAGTCGGCCGCCCGTTTAGCTAATCAATGTATAGCATTATAAACATTTATGGCCGTCCGAGTAAATTATTTCATATATAATTGGCATAGAGTTATGGCCTCGTAGCTTATGTTTTGTATTAGTTTTTCATAGTTATAGCACATAATAGGTTGGTTATAGGCCCGTATTAATAAACCGACATCAGCTAACAGCCCCCCGATTGTGTAAGGTAATCGTGATCGTTTGTCAAACGTATAATTCGACCTGTTTAAGGAGTTCATAGAAACCTGCACGTCAAAAAGCCTAATATGAACTCCTTAAACAATTCGAATAATATGTTTTAAGATGTCAAATGATTACGATTTGCTTAGAGAATTGAGCCTCAGGTTCTCAAGTATCGGTCATAAGCACAGATTGGCCACTTGTAATATTTATTTGAATGAAAAAATGTTTTTTACATTTGAATTGAATATGAATAATATTTGCTAACTTTCTAGAATTATTGAGGTGTTCCGCGCAGGCCAGACGTGCGATGATTAATTGTTATTAAGTATTTACGTGCTTAATTATTCGTAAGCGTCAGTGTGATTTTGTGATTTTTTTACGACTGTTTTCAAATATCGAATTTCGTCTTCCTAGTTTGCCTACGAAGTTTACTCTTATAAGTTTTTCTCACACATACCTACTTCTAAGTAGCAAGTATGCTATTCAGATCACCCTAGAGTAAATATTCCTTCCTTGATCCAGCATTATGTTCCTCGATTCAGATACTTTTAGGATGGCATTTAAAAGCATTCTATCCTTTTCTCTCGAGTGATTATAATCATAAGAGGAAAAGAAATAAACCTATTTTTATTATCCTGATAGCATCTGGATTGGTTTCTACATGTTTTGCTTTAACTTACTAACAATAATTATAGATACTAGAACATTTTTTTTCAAAATCCATTTAAAAAGAAGCAGTCTTAGCCTCACAACAACACTGCCATAGCATTTGAAAATCCTTAAAATAAATATAATCCGATGCCGGGTTATTTTAAATATTATATTTAATAAAAAACATCGAAATTTTATTAATATTTATTTGACAAACAATTACACGGGCCCTTTGTGATCATAATGTCGGTGATCGAACATTTTACGAGGCATAAGCTAGGGTTGCCACCTGGTACCGTCCCTAATTTTCCAAGATTTGTCTTATTTGTAAGTAAATTATTTTCAGATGGATGTGGCACTGGCAATGTTTTTTGAGTCTGTTTTATTCTGTTTACTAGATAGTGCACTTCACTTTGTCCGCATGGATTCAGATTTTAAATCACGTAGAGACTCTTTGATTTTCCGGAATAAAAATTGTCTATGTCTACCGACAAGAAGTGACATTAAAAAGCAACAGACAGACAGCGAGACACATTTTCACTTTAGGACAAAAAACACATTTGTTATATTATTAGTATAGATTATGTTTAATATGATTTTTGTTGTTCACAACCCTAGACCCTAGTCCCAACGGACTGTGAGGCATTTAGTGATGGGCCTGACCTATGCCATGGCGGCTTTACGAGCTGACATAATTAGAAACAGTATAATATTTACTTGTAATAAAGGCTTAATGAGAAAAAAAACGTTGCCTCGCTCATTTGAGACGATATCCGATGTTGCTTTTCAATATTACCGATTTTATCGTTATTACTTTACGGTATTCTATTCGTGAAGTTAATACATATTATGCTTGTGTGCTTTAAATCGATAAGTCTAATACAATGTTAAGTAGAAAATATCATTACATGAAAGATGTGTTGATATTTGTAACCTAAGTCGTAAAACTGATACTTACGTGTACATAAGTTTAAATACTATGATACATAATTATTTATGTCAAACAATCTGTAAAAAAATCAAATCTTAAGTCAAATCTGTTGGTATTGACTCTGCCACAAGTTTTAATTTTAATTAATAAAAAATATGGCAATTCGAATTCGTAAAATGTATCGAAATTCGAATCGTTAATTAAATGTACCTACGACACTATGTTATTGAATAAAAATGTCAATGATGAATTAAAATTAAATTAAAAATTGATTTTAGTGCTTAGCGCGAAGCAAAGGTATATTCGCATTCTGCCTAAGGTTTATTCACTGGACTTCAGGTACGAGGTTTTATAGCCTCGTAAATTACACGTACGTATAAAGACGTTTTGTTAGCGAGAAACGACGGGATGTTTCCATTTAAATTATTTTAATACGCGCTGGTTTAATGCCGGAGCTTAATAAGCTTTTTGCTGAATCAATTTACTGGAGTTTACTTCATGACTCTCAAGTCTCAAGCTGTATTATATTGTATTCATTTAACTATCGCTTAGTACCGCTGGTAAATGTAATACAGAATACTCCATTTGTAAAGTTTTCGATATCCATACTCATAATACTCATAATATTTTAAATGCAAAAGTGTGCCTGTCTCGTACGCTTTCATGGCTAATCAGTTGAACTGATTTTATGCTTAGCAAACTTAGCAACCTGAACCTGATGCTGCAGCATCCAATCCCTTACAAACTTATTGAAGAGGTTATCATATATGGACTCATTAGAACATGAATCACAATTTCACGGTCACAATGAATAGGATATGAATATACCTAGATAAAATATGGTGATAATATGTCTGATGATGGGATAAATTGTCGGGGTTAAAGAGCACACAAGAGGAGGACGTAGTAGGTAATTTGCTATTGCAGTGATAGCGCCAAGTTCAGATCATGCTGGTTTACGTATATTTATTGAGTTTTTTTATTAATTCATTATAGGCTTACGCTTGACCACAATCACACCTGATAGTAACAACGACCTCATTTTACATAGACGGGGCCTGTTAAACAAAGAATGTGGACTTATTTTACTAACACAACCTAGTCAGGAAAGCGGGACAGCGCTATGGCGGGGACAAGGACAGGCTTATACAGGTGAGGGGTACGCCCTACAAGTCGGACGCCCAACTTTTTCTATGAAAGGGCCCATCTAGTACCTACATACAATATATCGATGGATGGGAAGTCATGATGTGGCCTAAGATGGGACGCGCTTGTCTAGAAGATGCCTATTCAGTATTCACTCTTGATTTAAAGATACCCAGATTGTAATTAGTAGGAAACAAAGTTTCCCAATTAGTTAATTTAATTGAAGTTAATTTAGCAGACTAGGTAAATACTTTCAGTGGTGTCCCGTTTAAATCCTTATATTTTTGATCAATTAATATACTATAGGTACATGATATAATTAAGTGCACAGCTTTTGAGCTTTGTACTATAAACTTACATACGACGTAGGTAGGTAGGTATAGTAGGTAAGTACTTAGCACCATCACCAGAATGATTCATAGTTGTTTATATTAATATTATAAATTATTCACCGCAAATTGAACTTAAACGATATATTGAGTTGTGTTATCGACAGAAAGTCTAGACGCCATTTATATTGTCTGCCAAGACGTTCCAATTTCAAACGGATTCAAATCGTGTTCCTTTTAAATGTCATTCGTGTGTCGACTCGCGCGCGTGCCCGCTAATGGAAAGCCTTTACCCTTATAAATTTAAAAATGGAACGATTTACTACACGTTCAATAATAAAAGTTTTGAAAACTGTGATATAGAGTCTATTTTAGATTGTCTTTGGGCATTTTATGATAAATGTTTGCAATAACGTTATCAGCCAGCGTTTGTTTAGCCATTAGAATTCGTTTTATAATATTCTTAGAAGTTCTGAAAAGTCAAACATCGAAAAATTCCATTTTTTTAAATGCAGTTTGTAGATATTTTTAAACTTTTTTTTTTATTTTGCTATAAATTTGGCCCCTTGACTGGAACCATTTCTTTTTCTTAGTAATTTTATGGGCTGAGTTTACAGATTACACATTTTCTTCTAGTATTGTACCCACCTGTCAAATCGTATCGTACTAATATTATAAATGCGAAAGTTTGGATGGATGTATGGATGTATGGATGGATGGATGTATGGATGTTTGTTACTCAATCACGCCCCAACAGCTGAACGGATCTGACTGAAATTTGGCACAGAGATAGATTATAGTCTGGAATAGCACATAGGCTACTTTTTATCCCGGAATATTAAGGAGTTCCCGCGGGAACCAAAAAACCTCAATCCACGCGGACGTAGTCGCGGGCATCAGCTAGTAGTTATATAATTCTATGCTATATCGACGAGGTATTAGATTATTAATATTAGATAGCATGTAGATAGTTAGTCACATCCTTTTATATTTTATCCGTCTATTGGTCTTTGATTCTGTAGCTTTTTAATTTTCCGGGATAAAATGTAGCCTGTGTTAATTCAGGATATAATCTATGACCATTCCACAATTCGGTCCAAACTTACAAACACATACATACAAACTTTCACTTGCGTACTTACTTATAATATACTATTTCTTCCTACTGAGTTTGATTTAAGACTATACACTTGAGCTGCAAGGGTAAACCCTTATATTTAGCTTTTTTGCCCCCTGATATTTTATTATTCACTGCATTAACTCAAAACTTTTTCATACCAAATTGTAGTGAATTCTCTGATCTACCATTATGACTGACAATATTTTGAAATTAATTAATAGATTTTTCCTTATTACGAAAATACCAAGAGACCATTATTCAATCTTGATTTTTGTGTAAAGTTTGACGTTAGCGAACGTTCAAAATTACTCGTTGTGGTCACACAAAGAGATACTTTTATTGAGTATAAGGTCCTGAACTACCATAGTTAAAGATAAAAATTATTAATTTGCTATTCTTTGTGTTATAAAATTCAAAACAAGGAAGATTTAATTAAACGAAATTAAGGACACATATAACCGTCATTTTAGGAGGTTATTTGGCTTAATTTGTAAAAATAAATTAGTACTCCTAAAAGTAAGACATATTTTCAATTATATAAAGCAAAAAAATATATATAATTAACAATAATTTACATCTAAAAATAAGTTTGTAACACCCTACAAAACTGCGTGATCAAGCGCTAGTAAAACTAGTCGTAGCTGAGGCTTCCCAGAGGGTGGACGTAACGCCTTTTGTCTCCGCAACTCAAAATGAGATACGTAGCATATACCTGAGATTGTAGTGTGTTTGCCACTTCTCGATAGTAGGCATTTTTAATACTGGCTGCTTTTTCTTATTGATGGATGATTTTTTTTAATAGTTTAAGGTTTATATACTTTATGCAGAACGTATATGATATTTATGGTAATATTACTTAAATAATAATTTGAATATTCCATTCAGACAAGGTCGTGTGTATCAGATAGTTATTTACTTTACTAAACTTGCATTTTAGGCTTGTGGTTAGATTAACTATTATTTAAAGGCTGACCAACAATCTCTACCTAGACTGGCAACTCCATCCCTTATAAATATTAATCCGACTGTCACATATTGGAATGATAATCACTCTTTTATTGTCTTTCATGGCATATTAGCGCGGTATCTTGTGTTCGGTTGTGAAATTGTCTTTCCTTATGACTATTGGTGTGATTAGCATTATGATAGATATAATTTATGACCATAAAAATACAGTCTTCACGGTAGCAAAAGCAGGTAGCTATGCAAACAATTGGGTAGTTATTATTATTAGCCGCGCTTACGGACCTTTTTGATGAATAGGTTTTGTTTTATGTTTCATGACTTGGGGAATGCTTATTCCTTAGGAATCATGTATGTACATGTGATTTTGTTTGTTGGTTCCCTCTTTATTGCAAAACTACATATTTTGAACAGTGAGATATTATATGACCATAGTATGACGTCCAAATCCAAACTGAGATATTTCACTGAAACTCAAAATACTTCCTCAGTGCACACCTAGACTACTCAAGGAATAAAATATTTAGGTTCGTCGGATTTGTCTGTGCGTTGTCGGTCAATCGGTCAATCACGTCGTTGTTTTGTATGTATTATAAAAGTTTTTTTATGGTCTCATTTCACGCTTTATTGGCATTGCGTGTTTTATTTTACTGTCAGGCAAAGTTACTTATTCCAAACAATGCACTCATGATTACTAACTGTATTTATATATTTTTTACCTTTTGCAAGTGGATTTCGTTTACAGAGCGTCATTAGATGATTGTGCTTTATGTTTATCGAACCGGACTTTTCTTTTTGTTATTGTACCCGTGATCGCAATTGTTATTATACTAAACAAAACCCTACATTAGTGCAATACCTGCAATTTGCAAGTGCCTTCTCAAATTCCAAATCAGTTTTATTGCCTGGTTTGGAATTTGAGAAGACATTGTCTGATGTGAATCAGTAATTCTAATAATTTTATGTTGTAAATAATATTATGTAAAAGTCAAAATAACTTTTTTATGTTGCATATTTGATAAAGCTTATCGGCCTTTTCCTACTTCCTCAGTTCACACCTAGACTGCTCAATGAGTCAAATATTTAGGTTCATCGATTTTCATCACGAAAAAGTTGAATTCGATTTTCATGGTATGCGCTTTTTTGGCATCGCGTTTTTATTTTACTGTCAGGTAAAATTATTTATTTCTAACAAATAACAATACACTCATTAGCACGGCAAAAAGTTATTTGAAGAATTGGTAGCAAAGCTGTTTTTTATTACTACCACGCGCGCAGTAAATTTCTATTGTTTTTTGGTAAACTGAGTACACTAGCGCAACACCTGCAGGATTATATAGTTTTATTACCTTTTGCAAGAGGTTATCGTTTACAGAGTGCCACTTGACGAATGTGTTTTATATTTTTCAAACCGGACCTTTCTTTTATTATTGTATCACTATTGACCAGTGATCGCTATTGTTATCATGATAAACAAAAGCCTACGTTAGTGAAACACCTGCATCTGAACGTGCTTATCTCTTTTGTTTTGTCTTTACGATTCATTAAGTGCGAATGAAAATGAGTTATTTTTTTCAGAAATGGATTCTAAAACTCCGATTTTCAAACTAATGACAAAAATATCTACGACCTTGTCAAATTGTGAAATTGAAAATTGGACTAATCGTAATCGAGCGTTCTATCACATTGCCGTCAGAGTAAAATGGACCCATAGGCTCTTGATTTAAAGTCCCAAATTCCAACCGTATTAATTTCAAAACGTTTCCATTTGGTGCGGTAGCTGTGAATGCATAGTGTATACACGAAATTGAGCTCTAAATCAATACTGTTAAGATTCATTTTACATTATTTTTCATAAAAATCAATCGTAACGATCAATCGAATTTGCAATGTTAAAACTAAGACCAGTAGGGCTAGCATGCGTACAACGAGTAAAATTATGTCTACTCGTTATCTCTTTTTGTCTACCGAAGCTAACATGGTTACTTGTCTCGTTACGTCAAAAGTAGAGACAAAAGTAATATTTCTTATCTGTGCTATTATTCTCTACGAATCTTTACATGGCGACTATTTTTTTCTTGTAATATACCGCATTTTGTGCATATTGGGGTAAACGAAAAATTAGCCACTAAACCCACAGGATAGTATAATAACTTACACTAGTGTATTTATTTTTATACTTACCTACGAATTGTAATATCTTGTTTCAAATAAAAAAAAGAGCAACTGCTGAGTTTCTTGCCGGCTCTTCTCAGCAGAATCTGCTTTCCGAACCGGTGATGGAGTCAAAACATTACGTAACATAAGAGACACCTGTATGTCCTACAATATGTTTAAAATAAATTGAATTGAATCGCCGGCAACGACAACGTTTGTCTCTCTCCTCGCGAGATAATCTCGTTGTGCGCATGCTAAGCCTGCAAACGTAATGATATGTATATAAATGAAGTATCTAGTATAGTATGGACTATATAAATTATAATAATTTTTGATTGTGAATAATTTTACGTACAAATCGAAATAATACTAATATAAAATATTTATTTACTTTTATTTTATTTCTTTTTGTACAAAATGAGTCTTATAAATAACTAACAGAAAATAAGTAAACAAATATGTATGGATGAAGGTACCTACTTAAAAACATCTATACTTACAATCATGCAACCTTCTCTTTATATGAATGCACTTTATATTAAAAAAGTTTACATGAAACGTACATGTAAAGTGAATTAAAAACAATTTTTTTTAAATATTGAAAAAATAATTGTAATGGGATTAGGATCAAAACGGTTCGTCAAACTACTTTGCACCCGACGCCTTCTGTTCACTCGCTTTAACAAAGGACTATCCGAGACAAAGAATTTACCCGAGATAAATACCTAAACGTGCTTAGCGGCTCAAGTTATGAACGCTCTTAAAATTTCATTGAAATACTATTTTTTGTTAGTTTTTTTTAAATCGCGTATCTTTCTGGAGTTGATGACTGAATTATACTTGACTTAGCCCCAACGGAGATTGCCAGGGCACTCGAAATGCGAAGAAATGGTCAAACCTACAGAGTGATATCCAGAGATCTTCGTCGACCAGTTTCAACGATCCATCGCAGTATCCAACGGTTCAGGGAGACCGGTACTTATGTGGGAAGAGCAGGACAAGGCAGAAAAAGACGCACTTCGAGTAGGGATGATCGTTTCATTCGGCTTCGTGTACCTAGGAACCCCCGTTTGACGGCCGTCCAAGCCCGACATGAGTTAGAAGCAGTGCGGGGTGTAACCGTAAGTGAGCGTACGGTACGAAGAAGGCTCGAAGAAGCTGGTTTGGGTTCATTTGTGCCCGCCAAGGCTCCAAGGCTCGAGGTAAATCATCGTAGAAACAGGTTAACTTTTGCTCAGGAACATCGACTTTGGAACGCGGACCAATGGAGTAAGGTATTGTTTAGTGATGAGTGCAGAATTCTCTTAAATCAAATTGACGGCATGCAAAGAATATACAGACGCAAAGGAGAAAGATACATTCAGACAAATTTTGAAACTACAGTTGCGTACGGTGGTGGATCAATAATGGTTTGGGCGGGCATTTGTTTGGGAGCTCGCACAGACTTGGTATAGTGATTGACAGAGGGAGTCTGACTGCAGACCGCTATATCAGAGAAGTTTTAGAAGAAAATGTCGTACCGATTGCCCCATATATCGGTGACGATTTTGTTTTTATGCAGGATAATGCTCGGCCGCATACCGCTCGGGTAACTCAAGCTTATCTTAATGATATGAATATCACTGTTATGGAGTGGCCGGCGAGATCACCGGATATGAACCCAATAGAGCACGTTTGGGACTTGCTGAAAAGAAAAGTTAAGTCCAGAATTCCAGCTCCTGCCAACGTGGGTGAACTGCGAATCGCCGTAGTTGAGGAATGGCGTAGACTATCCCAGGAGACCATCGATAACATCATTCTCAGTATGCCTAGACGGGTAGAAACTTTAATAATTGCACGTGGAGGAAATACGCGATCTTAATCACCATTTTTCTAATTTAATTTATTGTTATTTTAATATTAAATTTCACTTTTCCCGGTTACATGAAAAGTTCAAAAATGTACCATTTTTCACAAATAGCCTTTACTCGCAAAATCTGTTCTTAATGTGATCTCATTTTAAGTAAAACAAATGAAACTTTAAATAACAAAAGAAGTGTAGTAAGTGGATTTTAAAATAAAACCATATTTTTTTAATTATGGACCTTTTTTTATGTTCCGCTAAATATGCCGGCGAGTTTATTAACTTAAAATAAAATATATGTAGGTATAACTAGCTAATGCCCGCGAATTCGTCCGCGTGGATTGAGCTTTTTCGGGAACCGCGGGAACTCTTTAATTTTCCAGGATAAATAGTAGCCTATGTGATATTCCAGACTATAGTCTACTGTCTATCTCTGTGCCAAATTTCATCCAGATCCGTTCAGCCGTTGGGGCGTGATTGAGTAACAAACATCCATCCATACATCTATACATCCATACATCCATCCAAACTTTCGCATTTATAATATTTATTTGATTTGATATTTGATGTGTAACCATTTTCGGATAGTTAAAAACATGACCTGAGTACAAGTCCATCAAACTGACCCGACGGCCAAAATTGGAACAAATTTTTATGCCTCATAAACATCGTTATATATATTATGTAGGTACTAGGTGGGCACTTTCATAGAAAAAAGTTGGGCGTCCGTTTTGGGGGGCGTGCACCTCACCGTTAAGCCTGTCCTTGTCCCCGCCAGACTAGATGGCGTTAGTAAAATAAGTTCACATTCTTTGTTTGACAGAGCCCGTCTATGTAAATTGAGGCCGTTGCTTAAAGTATTTTTAGACGCTGTCACCGCGTTAGATAACTTTTTAGTAAATAAAATAAATAATAAAACTTGCCTAAAACATAATCTACTACTCGATTCCCTAAAGTCATATACAAATTAAAACATTACAATCGGTTTGCGTTCGAATTCAACAATCGATTAACGACAATCGATTCAATATCAATATTTCATGAGTACCGCTCGAATAGTGTGTTGATAGTTTTCTATTATGAATTCAATCAACATAAATTAGTTTTAATTTGGCCGGAATTCTCGGTCGGGATTTCGTTGACCGTAAAACGCTGATTCGTTCTTATTATGATCCCCGGTTGATTATGATTAATATTTTTTTGTTTATATTTAATTTAAAAATCGATATCCACTTTCAAATTGGACGAAATTTATTGTTTTATTTATTGGTTATGCATAAATTAGAATTGCTTAAAGCAACAATGCAAATAAGTTTTAATTTATGACTAGCTGATGCCCGCGACATCCGCGTGTTTTTTTTTTTGTTTTTTTTTATTCCCGCGGGAACGCATTAATTTTCCGGGATAAAAAGTAGCCTATGTCACTCTCCCGGTCCTCAACTATCAAAAATCCATTCGGTCTGTTGCTCCGTTGCGGCGTGATGGAAGGACAAACTAATGAACCAACAAACACACTTTCGCATTTATAATATTGTAAGCATGATTATTATTCATAATTATCTTGCAGTAAGATAAGAGTAAATTAAGAAATGATAATGTAAGTACCTAAATACTATTTACACCACATAAACAATATTTTTCATAAAAGTGAATTCGTAATATAACTGCAGCAAAAGACCTATATAGGATATATTTTGATCTTAAATTAAAGGGTGTCCCATAAGTAAAGAGACAAAACTGAGTGTTCATATCGGCCAAGAAAAAGGTTTCACAAAAAAAAAAAAACTGTTGCCATGGTAACCACCCGTAACAAATCTGTCAAATTCGCGTGGTTTTGCAAATATTGTCGATGTTTTTCTAACATGAAGCGAACCGAACGAGAATCGTTTGCAAAAAGAGTAATTCAGTACTATCTGAATAATGGGAAATCCGAGGCAGTTCGTCATTTTTCTCAAGAAGGGGCTATAAGAACAAGTATCTACAGGATAATTAAACGGTATGAAGACTCAGGAGAGACTGATTTTAAGAAGATTCCGGGAAGGCAACGTACCATAGCAACTGATCGAAACATAGATAAGGTAAAAAAGGTTTTTAAAGAAGCACCTTCAACATCTGTGAGGACTGCGGCGGACAAATTGAAAATATCTAAGTCAAGCATATCCAGAATTAAAGTTCAAGATCTGGGCATGAAGGCTTTTGTGAAATTGTCCGCTCCAAAGTACGTGAAAGACCAAGAAGTGCGTGCTAAGCGAGGTTGCCGTCGAGTTTACCAAAAAACTTTGAAAAAAATTCTCATAATTGATGATGAAACTTATGTACCGGTTGACCCCTCTGATATTCCTGGGAAGCAATATTTCCACGCTACCAGTCGTGGTGAGGTGGATTACAGCGAAAAAGTTAAAACAAAGTCTAAATTTTTCAAGAAGTATCTGGTTTGGCAAGCTATAGACGAAAACGGCAATGTTTCCGAACCATTTATCTGTACACGGTCTATGAACGCAAAAGTTTATCTTCGAGAGTGTATTATGAAGCGATTAATACCGTTTATAGACAAGTATTATCAGAGGGAAGACGTTGTATTCTGGCCGGATATGGCTTCGTGTCATTACGAGTCTGAAGTCACTCAATATTTGCAATCTATGGGCGTCGAATTCATATCGAAACAAAACAATGCTCCAAATGTTCCTCAAGCTCGAGGTATCGAAATGTTTTGGGCTCTGTGTAAAAAGGAATACAAAAAGTATTCAGAAAAATCAAAAACGTTGACATCTTTCAAACAAAGATGGGCTAGATTGGCCAAACGGGTGGCAACAACTTCTGGAAAAGCAGTCATGAGACGTGCAAGCATTAATTTGAGAAAAATCGGCTATAAAGGCATCGCAGGAGCAAATTTGATATAGATTGTATTTTTATTATTATTTTGTATAATTTATAATGACACACATAACAGTTGACATACAATTTTTCATTAAAAAAATTTTCATTGACTTGTCTCTTTACTTCTGGGACACCCCAGTATATGTTATAGTCCATCAAAGGCACCGACTTGTTATTCTTTAATTATTTTAATAGTATGAAATGTGTTATATGTTAGCTATAAGCTGACAAAATTTACATATTAATTAACCTTAGGCCTTTTTTAAAGATGAATAACAGTCATATCACCTTATACCTACCTCTATCATATAAAATTTTATTCCATCTTGATTTCGAGTCAGCGGGCTTACTGCCATCGCTTAAAGAGGTATTATTTTGAAATTGAACTTTTATATTACGTACTTTGACGTCCCTAAAATAAGGATTATATTATAATATATTATTATTATAGTTTGCACTTGGCAGCTCTCCAAGTACCTAGAATTATTTTACGGTTGGCATTTAAGTTAGTAAACATTGTCATCACCGAAGCAGTCACATCACAATTTACGAAGCAGTCTAAACAAATCCCGTCATATTCAAAATTAAAGTAAAATGACTCGTGTTCTATAATAAAGAAGAATCGCTGCATCACCGCAGCCAATCATAGTCAGAACACGCCAGGCCAAAGCAAACAATGCGATAGTCAAACGCGGTTTAGCCAGTGATTGGTAAATGGCTGCGGTCGGACGGAAGTCGCGTGCGATCATAACCGATCGTGCAATCATAATCGTAACGAGATGTCTAGCATAGAGTTGAGAAACTAAAGAAATGGCACCTACAGAAAATAGCTGGCAGTCAAAGCAAATAATTCGATAGTCCAATGCGGTTTAGCTAGTGATTGGTAAATGGCTGCGGTCGGACGGAAGTCGCGTGCGATTGCAAACCGATCGTGCAATCATAATCGTAACGAGATGTCTAGCATAGAGTTGAGAAACTAAAGAAATGGCACCTACAGAAAATCGCTGGCAGTCAAAGCAAATAATTCGATAGTCCAATGCGGTTTAGCTAGTGATTGGTAAATGGCTGCGGTCGGACGGAAGTCGCGTGCGATTGCAAACCGCTCGTGCAATCATAATCGTAACGAGATGTCTAGCATAGAGTTGAGAAACTAAAGAAATGGCACCTACAGAAAATCGCTGGCAGTCAAAGCAAACAATTCGATAGTCCAATGCGGTTTAGCTAGTGATTGGTAAATGGCTGCGGTCAGACGGAAGTCGCGTGCGATCATAACCGATCGTGCATTCATAATCGTAACGAGATGTCTAGCATAGAGTTGAGAAACTAAAGAAATGGCACCTACAGAAAATCGCTGGCAGTCAAAGCAAACAATTCGATAGTCCAATGCGGTTTAGCTAGTGATTGGTAAATGGCTGCGGTCGGACGGAAGTCGCGTGCGATCGCAACCGATCGTGCAATCATAATCGTAACGAGATGTCTAGCATAGAGTTGAGAAACTAAAGAAATGGCACCTACAGAAAATCGCTGGCAGTCAAAGCAAATAATTCGATAGTCCAATGCGGTTTAGCTAGTGATTGGTAAATGGCTGCGGTCGGACGGAAGTCGCGTGCGATTGCAAACCGCTCGTGCAATCATAATCGTAACGAGATGTCTAGCATAGAGTTGAGAAACTAAAGAAATGGCACCTACAGAAAATCGCTGGCAGTCAAAGCAAACAATTCGATAGTCCAATGCGGTTTAGCTAGTGATTGGTAAATGGCTGCGGTCAGACGGAAGTCGCGTGCGATCATAACCGATCGTGCATTCATAATCGTAACGAGATGTCTAGCATAGAGTTGAGAAACTAAAGAAATGGCACCTACAGAAAATCGCTGGCAGTCAAAGCAAACAATTCGATAGTCCAATGCGGTTTAGCTAGTGATTGGTAAATGGCTGCGGTCGGACGGAAGTCGCGTGCGATCGCAACCGATCGTGCAATCATAATCGTAACGAGATGTCTAGCATAGAGTTGAGAAACTAAAGAAATGGCACCTACGAAAATCGCTGGCAGTCAAAGCAAATAATTCTATAGTCCAATGCGGTTTAGCTAGTGATTGGTAAATGGCTGCGGTCGGACGGAAGTCGCGTGCGATCGCAACCGATTAATCGTAACGAGATGTCTAGCATAGAGTTGAGAAACTAAAAAAATGGCACCTACAGAAAATCGCTGGCAGTCAAAGCAAACAATTCGATAGTCCAATGCGGTTTAGCTAGTGATTGGTAAATGGCTGCGGTTGGACGAAAGTCGCGTGCGATCGCAACCGATCGTGCAATCATAATCGTAACGAGATGTCTTGCATAGAGTTGAGAAACTAAAGAAATGGCACCTACGAAAATCGCTGGCAGTCAAAGCAAATAATTCTATAGTCCAATGCGGTTTAGCTAGTGATTGGTAAATGGCTGCGGTCGGACGGAAGTCGCGTGCGATCGCAAACCGATCGTGCAATCATAATCATAACAAGGTGACTTGCATAGAGTTGAGAAACTACAGAATTACCATAGTGAACAAATCGATAGTCACATATATTGTAGCTAGTGATTGTAGAGCTATATGCGTTCGTAAGTACGCAGGATCGCAACTGCGTAGCGCTTATCGACGATCCGAGAGACCTCCACTACTTGACATAAGTTGCTTGTGTGGACTTTCACACAGCGCGGTCTTGTGCCACATAATATATCTGTCGCCTTCATATATTATGTCATCGGTCTACCAACTATACCTAGAGGCTAACACTGAGTTTTTCGGAGTGACTTCGTCATTCTGATACCTTAGCTCAGTACTTCCAACTTCGTGCCAGTTTATTAACAATCGACGATAGTCAAGTGCTGACATAAGTACTCGTATTTAGATGCTGTGCGGTGCGAGGCCGTAGCATGTAGAAATCCCTATAGACTATAGTGAGACCTATGTTCAGCGATCAGCTGCAGTAGACGTCTATCGGTTGACGATGGTTAGGTATGTGGCGGCTGGCACCACTGACCACTTCAACGGTCTAATTGTCAGTGTGAAATCACCTACACAACAAAATATTTACAAAAAACATTTACCCCTTCCATGCCATTTCTATCGATATTCTTGAGGCCCATTAAAATCAATAGGGTAGTCATAAAACCGCAATCCGATATTATGTTTGTCTAACCATCCGAGACAATTACGGCTCGAGCTTGATCATTATGAAGAAAGTGCTAAAAGGCGATTAGAAATGAACCTTTATATAATCTGTTACGATTTATGCAAACTTTATAAGAAGTGTTGCTAATTTTGAATAATGATTTTCTATAATTTTTTATATCTGTCACCGTAAGATTGTAAAAACCGTTAGATTATAATCTAACTCGCGAAATTGTAAACTGTCGAATGATTACAATATAACGGATTATTTATCGGTAGATTGTAATTTGTTAGTTTTATTAACCCGATAGAACCTAATCAAGTATATATGCGGCCGGGCACTACTTGTTTATTTATGTCGAACCCTAACCTAACCTACAAGAAAAAGACAAGAAAACGTAAATACAATGAATATTTCAAAAATTTACACTTATAACATTGAACGGTTCACAATCTTTCGACTGTTTACAATCTATAGAAAAAAAAAGCGTTGGATTACAATCTTACGGTTTTTACAATCTTACGGTGACATATCCATCGAAATTTGAGTTGACTTCTGATTTTCTAGTATTCTTACATATTTTTTATATAGTACTAGCTGATGCACGCGACTTCGTTCGCGAGGTTTTTCGGTCCCCGTGGGAATTATTTAATTTTCCGGGATAAAAAGTAGCTTATGTGTTATTCCAGACTATAATCTATCTCTGTGCCAAATTTCATCCAGATCCGTTCAGCCGTTCTGGCGTGATTTCCACGGGAAATCCAAAAAAAATCCTACAGCCATGTCACTCTTCAGGTCCTGAACTAAAGCCATGCAAAAAATCACCTCAATCCGTATAGCACTGTTGTAGCGTGATTGGAAAACAAACAAACACACTTTCGCATTTATAATATTTTTATGATGTCAGTGGCTTTTATTAGGGTTCCGTACCAAAATGGTAAAATGGAACCCTTATGGTGCGACTTTCTCTGTCTGTCTGTCCGTCTGTCCGTCCGTCACACTCGATTATTTCAGTAACTACCGAAGCTATCGACATGAAATTTGGAATAGTTGTGTATATTAGTGGCCCAAAGACACTGGAATTAAAAAAAATCGGAAATTATTTTTGTTCTTAATTAAAAAGGGGGGAAAATCTGAGGGTTGAAATTTAAAAGTGAAATAACTGTACTGTGTGGGGTATCATTTGAAAGGGTTTACTTTGTACATTCTAAAACAGATTTTTAATTATTTTTAGTTATGATAGTTTTTGATTTATCGGGGAAAATGTCCAAAAAAATACCGTTCCCCCCTTATCTCCGGAGTTTACCAATCGAAAAATTTGAAATAATTATGGTCAATAGGAATTTACGTATATTTTACAGGAAAACTATAGCCAATGCTCTAACTAGCATAGTTGTTTTGATATTAACAATAAACCTCTACAAACAAAGTTAGTCTTGCGGTTCATTAACAAAGGTAATTATTTATTAATAATGGTACGGAACCCTTCGTGCGCGAGTCCGACTCGCACTTGCCCGGTTTTTTTTTTGATAGCCACAGTTAGAGAATATAACTGCTGGTATTCAAGCTCCGAACCAAAGATGAAATAATAGTTACAGAACCCGAGGTTGAAGTTCTCTCTCTGCGTCGTGTGCCTGCCTCATTGCTGAGGGTCGTCACATAATTTCAGGGGTTTTCTTGGAATAATAATCCGGTGGGTTCCCAAATCCTTCCGCACCGATAAATCTATCACTATCACTTCTGTTTTATCTTTCAACCTTTTTGTTTATTGTTTTTGTTTTAAGTGTGTGCAATAATTATAGAGTTTATCTATCTATCTAAACTACGCTGATGAAATTAGACCAACCAGTGAAAGTAAGCTCCTTGTTCCTTGCAATGAGTTTACATGTTATGCTCATGTAACATTTTACAAGCTTTGCACAATAACCGCAGTATTTAGGTCCACAGCAAAGGATTAGCTAAGCCAAAACACTCTGTGGTTGAGCGCTCGTTAGCAGCCGACTGCGGTTGCTGTGAACTGTAATCACAGTCATTACCCGACCTCGCCGCGAGGTTGCGGGTTCGAGTTTTGTGACTGTCAAATTTTATGCTAATAATTTGCTGTAAAACATTATATTTTAAGACGTATACTTATTACATGTAATTCTGTTGGTAGATCAAATTAAAAAAAAGTCGATACGGGAGGGCCGTTTCCCCATACAATCGTATTAGTCTATTTTCTCTGTGCATAATTGTTAATTACAATAGAGAAAACATTTTTGCACCATAAAATCTATGTTTCCGTGCCGTGTCCCTATATTTTGCTTTTTTCGATAAATTAATAATTTTATGAATATGGAACCTTCAAAAATTGCAAAAAATGGGCCAAGTTTTTGCGTCATCATCAGATATCCCGCAAATAAATTTGACGAATATATAATTAAAAAAAGAAAAACATACCAACGCCAAGCCTGGCCTGAGTCAGGGTCCATCTTAGATTATTCTTGAAAAAAAAAATTAAATTGGTACTGTCTTAGAGGAGGAAACAGAAAAATACGAGAGTACCTATTAATTTAACTGTTTTTCAGAGGGATTATCTGTCTAAGCTGTAGTTGTCCCTATCGGGTGTTATGGGGTCCTATTCGCGGAGCAGCGCGACGACGGCTATATTATATTTGTTCAATACCTATTCTCAAAGTTTCCCGTTGATGTCATTTCCTCTTAAGGAAATTCGGGGTGCTCTTGGTGCTGAGTGCTGAGGTGGCCATCCAGCGCGGTAACGCCGCAAGCGTTAAGAGCACTATTGCACCAGAAACGTCCCGTTTAGTAAACTTACCTAACTGATTACGATTTTGTAAAGTTCATAATCGCATCATTCAGTACCTACTTACCATTTCTAAAATTAAAAATGCCACCTGTTTAGACCATGCCTGCGTAATGCAAATAATACATATTAATATTATAAATGCGAAAGTATGTCTGTCTGTCTGCTACACTTTCACGACCCATCTGTTCCACTGATTTTGATGAAGTTTAGTACACAGGTTGGTTACATCCCGGAGATAGGCTACTTTTTATCCTGGAAAACTAAAAAGTTCCGGCAGGGACCGAAAATCCCCAATCCACGCGGACGAAGTCGCGGGCATCAGCTCCTTAGATAAAAAATAGTGCCAAAAGGGCTGGTTATTCTTTAAAAATATACCCAGGCATAACTCTGCTGTTAATTCAACACAGCTTAAGCACACTCACAAAGCTTTTTTTTAATGCACTACAAGTTAGCCCTTGACTGCGATCTCACCTGATGGTAAGTTACGATGCAGTCTACGATGGTAGCGGGCTAACCTGCTAGGGGCATGGCAGTTATAATTAACCCGTACCCCTTATCGGTTTCTACACGGCATCGTACCAGAACGCTAAATCGCTTGGCGATAGGTACTAAAATTGTACATCAATGGCTTGGCAGCATGTCTTTGCCGGTAGGGTAGTAACTAGCCACGGCCGAAGCCTCCCACCAGGCCAGACCAGGGAATATTCAGAAATTATAAATTCCCAAATTCACCCTGCTAGGGATCGAACCCGGGACCTCCGCACGTTACAACAGTGCTCAACACTGCGCCAGGGAAGCCGGTTATTCTTTCAAAATATACACAAGAGAAACTCTGTTGTTAATTCAACACAGCTTAAGCCCACTCACAAACCTTATTAACCCAATCCAGGCAAAACATGTCCTTCCGATTCCAATCTCCGTTAATTGTTTAAAACAAATAACCATTATAAAAGCAATTAACGCTGGTACGTCATTACACGGCAACATGGCTACCGGCGGATCGGGATTGGAGTCGCCGCCGGCCTGTTAGAGTAATTACAAAATTTAATATGCCTACTCAACCTCCTTGTTTCGCAAATCATCGTTGCTCATTAATTCCGACATTGTACTGATGGAAGCGAAAGTGTTACGAGAATTTGGGCCATTGAGTGAGGAGTATATTGAGTAATTACTTCCTTTAACAAATACCTAATTGCAGATGAGCGTCTATAGTCTATACGTGTGGAGACAGGGCAGAGAAAAGAAAGAAAATGACTACCATTTAATCCCTTTTCACACACACCCACACCCACACACACACACACACACACACACACACACACACACACACACACACACACACACACACACACACACACACACACACACACACACACACACACACACACACACACACACACACACACACGATTTGGGGGAAGCAGCTACGCCGTAGTAGTAGGCGGCTTTTACGTAAATGTGACAATTTTGAAGCTAATTTTATTGTACCTATGTTTATTATTTTTTATCAATTGTCATTATTGATGTACTAATATTATGACATAATCAGTAAAGGCTTTTTTATTTTATTATTTATTTTATGTATTGTCCTACTTTATATTACTTCCCTAATAAACTCGAAGTTTTTCCGTAAATTCCTGTTAAAATTTATAGGTACGAGTATAATTACATAATGTTAAATCAGGTTTTTTTAAAAGAATCGTTTATGTATGCGACTGTCCAAGTACCCGTAGCGATGTAAATTGAATTAGTGGGCGTGTACACGGCGCGTTGCGGCGACTGCAGTGTACGCAACCAAGGCTCTACCTACCCGTGTGTTAGACTAATAGGTACCCTACCTAGTTCCCAAACCGCTAAACGGATACGAGCAAACTAGGATTCATTAGCGTTTATTAAACAGCTTCAATTTAAGCTAACGGTATTTAAAAAAACCACTACAAGTCTTGTCTTCGATCTCACCTGGCGGTAAGTGATAATAGGATTGCTGGGTATGTACACGGTGCGATGCGGTGACTGCAATGTACGCATCCAAGTCTCTACCCACTCAGTTCTTATACTAATAGGTACCCTACCTAGTTCCCAAACCGCTAAACGGATACGAGCAAACTAGGATTCATTTGCGTTTATTAAACAGCCTTATTTTAAGCTAACGGTATTTAAAAAAACCACTACAATTCTTGTCTTCGATCTCACCTGGCGGTAAGTGATAATAGGATTGCTGGGTATGTACCTACACGGTGCGATGCGGTGACTGCAATGTACGCATCCAAGTCTCTACCCACTCAGTTCTTATACTAATAGGTACCCTACCTAGTTCCCAAACCGCTAAACGGATACGAGGAAACTAGGATTCATTAGCGTTTATTAAACGGCCTCAATATTTTAAAAAAACCACTACAAGTCTTGTCTTCGATCTCACCTGGCGGTAAGTGATAATAGGATTGCTGGGTATGTACACGGCGCGATGCGGTGACTGCAATGTATTCATCCAAGTCTCTACCCACTCAGTTCTTATACTAATAGGTACCCTACCTAGTTCCCAAACAGCTAAACGGATACGAGGAAACTAGGATTCATAAGCGTTTATTAAACAGCCTCAATTTAAGCTAACGGTATTTATAAAAACCACTACAAGTCTTGTCTTCGATCTCATCAGGCGGTAAGAGCCACACGGCGCGTTGCATCGTCGCAACACATATATTTTGACGCATAGCCGGCCACACGAGCGCTGCGTCATCGCAGCGTTACTACACCGGCGTCGCAATGAGTAGTACACCCCCGCCCGCTTCTTCTCGGGGGTGCAGTTCCGTCGTGAGTGCGTTGCGTCGACGCAGCGCACTTGTGTACACTATGATTGTATGTAAAACATCGCGACGTAGACGCAACGCTGACGCAACGGTGACGTAACGCGCCGTGTGTACCCCGGCCGTAAGTGATAATAATGGAATTAGTACCTACACGGCGCGTTGCGGCGACTGCAATGTACGCAACCAAGTCTCTACCTACCCGTTTGTTATATACTAATAGGTATTCTACCTAGTCTACTTCCCAAACCGCTAAACGGGTACGAGGAAACTAGGATCCAATAGCGTTTATTTTTCAATTTTGCCTCAATTTTGGTTAACGGTATGATTGACGGTATGAAACATAGAGGTAGTATTATCTCTATGGTGTGCTTATATTATGGTCGTTTAGAAGTAGGACTATATCCGTACAACCGCTCCTAGGACATTCTTGTCCATTTGGACAGCCCCCCGATTGTGTAAGGAAATCGTAATCGGAATCGTTTGTCAAACGTATATTTCGCCGTACTTACCTATTTAAGGAGTTCATTGATACCTGCACGTCAAAAAGCATAATATGAACTCCTTAAACAATTCGAATAATATGTTTCAAGCCATCAAATGACTACGATTGGCTTAGACAATTGGGCCTCAGATTTAGAAACTTGATGCCTGAATTTCTTTCTCGATTTATGTTTCAGTCACTACACTTTACACTGAAAGTTGAAGTCTGAAGGAGCTTACGCTTAAACTTAATCAAGATAAGTACAAATATCGAAGCATATAAGACCTTTCTGAAAGCTGCTCATGTGATGGGGGCTTAAAGTAATATCTCTTAGAGTAGTATTTAAATATTGTTGACGTTCTTGTTTCAGAATTATAATCCTTATTTTAGGGACGTCAAGGTAGGTAGGCACGGCATAAAAAACGTTAAATTTAAAATAATACTTACCTACTGCTTTATGCGATAGAAGTAATACAGTTGTACTATCACCTATTCTGTAGTAGTAAGCCCACAACTTTCAGGAAGTTTAGGGCTTAGGTTTACAAGTTTAGTATAACGAAATACTATTTCTTTTGATATTTATGAGTTTATAAAACAAAAACATACTTCAGGATTTAATCTCAAGTAACTTTTAAATAATATAATATGTAAAGATGATGATGACGTGAATTACTAAATGGTTTTATAGTGCAATAATTGAGTATCCCCTCTTATATGGAATTTGACATTTGTAATTGTTATTTAGTACTATTATCATATTATTATCATTGATTATTTTCTTTCGGTTTTTAATTGTAATTTTATATGACTTTTTATTAATTTAATTTACTTACTAACTTTTTCTTTTTAACTTTGATGATTTATACCAAATATTCATACACCATTAATTGGTAGAATGTATAAGGCTCTCAAACTGTAACCATGTCAACTTTATATCACCTACATTCTCATGAATAAATTATTATTTATTTATTTTAATAACCAGTTATAATTTTTTTTCGAAACCCTGAAGGGAGTTCAAGTCCAATCAACGCGAAAATTAATTAAAACATTAATTATGCTTAACTGTCGCCTTATCTTAATGCTTATGTAAATGTTCGTAGATACCATACTTAATTCCGCGAGTGGATCTGTCACGACCAAAAGCTATTTCTAATATTTTATTAGTCACTCCCCCTCCCAAAAGTTTTTTCAACACTCAACGTGCAACACATAAAATTTAAAACAAAAAAATATGGATTTTAATTTATGTATTTTAATTTTTTGAAAGATTTTTATTTTTGGTAATTTTATGTATCCTTGCAGTCGTAATATATTAGAGAGATAAATTATCTATGTATATGGCTGCACGTTAAATGATAATTTCGCAAGTAAGTATATAGATAAACACTATCATAATATATTTTATGCGAGAATTTTACATGAATGACTGATAGGTATCAGCCTAAGATGCAGCCTTGCATATCTCACATGCAAGAGTTTATACCAAGTAGGCATACTAATATATTATTAAATACTCATATCCATACTAGGTAATATTTTAAATGCGGAAGTGTGTCTGTTTGTCTGCTTCGCTTTCACGGCCCATGCTTCCTAAAAGACGTAGGCTAGTTTTTAGCCTGGAAAATTAAAGCGTTCCCGCGGAATTCCAACAACCTTATCCTGCACGAGGACGAAGGCGCGGACATCATCCAGCTCGCTATAATCAGCTGAAACAGACAAAATTTCTTTGTGGTTCAACGTGTGGCATCATGGCATGCGATATACACCGCCCGCCCTCCGTATTCTAAACATGTAGGAAAAGCAAGCAACCAACTAGAATTATCCACCGCCTCCACACCAGACCACACAAATCTTCTAAAGGATTTCAACGTACGTTTCACTCCAACACCGAAGCATCCTCAGGGGATATTGACTCAACAATGCACAGTTGTAAAAAAATATTCCTCGAAAGGGTAACGTTGACTAATACTTGACACATCGGTAAATAAGTTGCGATAGAAAAGTCCGTAGGTACGGACATTATATGATTTTAATAAGTTGAGGGTAACTTAAAATATGTTATGATTATTTCCTACAAGTAACAGTAACATAATTACGTTTCGGTCTACGTTATAATTTCCGTTTTTCCTATCGTTATATAAATTTTACTTGGATTTTCAGTAAAAAATATCGGAAAACGTGATTTTTCATCTAGTTCCGGCTTCTAAATTGTGACAAATGAACCTCAATAAATTCGATTTCTTTTTTGAATCGTTTTTTGTGGCGGCAAGTCGGTGACTTCGTGTTCAATGGGTATAACATAAGTTCGTGACTTTGTCTGAAATAATAAAATTGTTCGCTCCAATACAATGTCATTTAAAGAAAGGTGTACCTACAATATGCCTCTTTAATCTTCCGTAAAGGGACCTAAGTCCTAACAGATATTATGATGTTTGAATTGTATTTCTATTCTAAATCCATTTTGCTACGAATAGCTGGGGATGTTAGACATAACCTAGCCTGAATAAATAAGGGGCTTAAGGTACAAAATATACCTAGGTAGAAAATAATATATTAAGGTAGGCATTATGATGAAAGTCTTAAAGAATGGGGCACGCGAAATATTACGAGGGTGGGAGTGCTTATTAATTTTTAAAAATTAAATTTTTAGTTACTAAACCTTATCAATCAATAATAATAACTAATTGAAATCGTAGACTTTTATTTGTCGCTGGTCCAAACACAGACCTGTAAGCTGGACAAATGAGTTCATATTACTTACTTACTCCCGCTTATTATCACTAACATGACCATATATAGTCGTTAAAGCCAGCCAACCCGCATTTGGAGGAGCGTGGTGGGTCTAAGCTCTAATTTCCTCTCTCCTATATGAGAGTGAAGGCCTGTGCCCAGCAGTGGGACGTTAATGGCCTGTAGTGGTACCTTATACTACATACTATAGGAACCTACCTACTTGGCAGGAAGGTAGGTACCTATAGTATCCTTATCCTTACTAATATTATAAATGGGAAAGTGAGTTTGTTTGTATGTTTGTTCCGCTTTCACGCCGTAACTACTGAACCGATTGCTTTGAAATTTTGCAGACGTAAAGTTAGAAGTCCGGATTAAATAATAGGGTACTTTTTATCCCGGAATATTAAAGAGTTCCCGCGGGAACTAAAACTCCTCAATCCACGCGGACGAAGTCGCGGGTATCAGCTAGTGTCATATAAAGAAAACAAGTAGTACCTACCTGCCTTCCTTATATGACGCTGTCAACGCTTCGCTTTCCAGTGACTTAGGACTCCAAAGTCGTCTATTAACGTCTAACTTACCTCTATTACAGGTTTCGTAATACTGAAGATAGCTAACTAATTCAAATAACCAGCCGTGTATCAAAACTCAAACGGCATGTAGGTATATTGAACCACAAAACTGCTTGTCATCGCTTACATTTATTGAACTAGTGTCGAGTCAAAGACGCCGGCCCTGCCTTCCGTTGTTTGTTATAAAGATTGGCCCTCAAGTATTGTATTGGTAAATAGATTAGACCTTTGTAAGCGATATGCCGACGACTTGCTTGGTGTGGGTGTCTCTATAGAGTAGGTATATTAAAAAAGGAAAACTGATTGGCTGCTTGACTGTACACTTATTGTGTACCTACCACGTGCTACTATATCATAGCTTAAAATAATATTGTGATGCATAAATGCGTGGGTAGTTGGAGTAGTTGGTAGGTTATCGTGAGCGGAAATGTACTGATAACACTGGAAAAATTGCGAAAATCTTATCCAAGAACATTTTTAAGTAAGTAATCTTTAATACACACCTAGGGTATACACCCTAGGTATGTTATAAACACAGGATGATTATTATCATTGTGCATTCCCAAGTGATTTTAAAGGACAAGGCGTCAGCAGAGGCTTTTTAAGTAAGTGAAGCAAACAAGAAAAATAATTTTCATCCCACCATCTCGGAAAGAGTATTTTTAATCTTCGATATCTGAATACAAAAGCCGTTATTATCCTCTTGAGGATAGTAAATTGAATTAGAACATCGTCTGCACGTTAGTAAATATCACTCGTCTATGAAGTTTGTGAATTCAAAACATCATTAAAACCTATTTACTTCTACCTCTATGGTGCCGAATTTCCATACAACCTTTTTTAATTTGTTAAAAACTCACACTCGTAACCTTCTTGGTGTACTTTTTTAATTTGCTTAGTTTGCGCGCACCATTTTCTTTCACGTCATGTCATTTCCTCGCTGAGGTGGGATGAAAAGTTACGTGTTGCACTCGAGTGAAAAGATTTTTCACCTCGTGCTCTTCTGATTCCCTCGCTGACGCTCAGGATTCTAATTTTTGAACCACTCGCTGCGCTCGTGATTCAATTTTAGAATCCTTCGCTTGCTCGGTCATCAAAATTGAGCACGCGGTTAAAAAACAACTTTTCACTCTTGTATAACAAATAACTATTGTTATGTTTACTAAATTGCCGATAGATGGCGTTGACTTACCTTTACTCACGCTAAAACTTTGTGTTGACTGTTGTATGGAAATTACTAAATTTCCGGCCAGAAAAAAGCCAGTGTATTTTATATAATGAAGCAATTTCCGAGCTAGTAGGAGAAAAATTATATTAGGTATGTCAAACTGAAAATCTTCGATCGTATGTCATACACATAGAAGCAGTTGTAAAGAGCCAAGTCCTTAATTTCACGGTGAGACGAATCTCGTCCGCAACGCGCAAGTCACTCGGCCGCAATCAGCCTCTTTGTTTCAAAGGACACCGCCCTGGCGCCGCACACTAATACATTTAGGTACTTACAGTCGAACAAATGCAATTAGAAATCTCTTTTGACTTGTTGACCGGCTAGAAAAAAAATCTACTAGTACCTTTTAAAATATACCAATTACATGCTGTTCAGTAGGTAGCTCTAAATACTCTAACTGCAAAATACTTAGGGCGGTTTCCACCAAAAAGGAGAGGAGCAGAGAGGAGAGGAGACGTTTTGCAAATAGCCAATCGTTATCTTTTGGTGAAAATCATCAAAGCGGGGAAGTGAATGTCTTAATTTTCTACGGGCAATTGCAGCGAGGATGTGATCAGTGTGTGTCTCCACCTCTTCTTTCCGCTTTGGTGGAACCCCGCCCTCAACGTTTCGCAGTTCTTTAATAACACCTGCTGACTAGTACCGGACAGGATAAAACGTATACGCAACCCATCGCGTCTCTCAACCCTAGTCTGTCAAAGGCCGTTCTGTCCTTGTCGCGATAGTATATGCAGCTCCATAAACTGATCAAAGTTTTGTTCCAGCTCCAGAACATCTGGAACATATAAGAACATCCAAACAAACACTCTCACTTTATTAGTAGATATATAAGTAACTAGATGATGGCCACGACTCGTCCGCGTGGGTTAAATTCGATTTTACTCCCGCGGGAACTCTTTAATTTTTCGACATAAAAAGTAGCCTATGTCCTTCCCCAGGATGCAACCTATCTCTATAGCAAATTTTATTAATATTGTTTAAAAAGATGGGCCTATAAGCATAGCAGACAGACACAATTTCGCATTTATAATATAAGTAGGTATTATAATAGAGGTTCAGATTATAATGTTTTTAGTTTTCAGTCACGTTTCTCGCCAATGAAATCACGATGACGCACGAATAAGACGGAGTCACGCTTCATAGCTACTTAATGGACTTTTCCACTAAATAAATAAAATTGCGTGGTTTTGATTAATGCTAAATAGTTGTTTTTTTTTATACTTCATACCTCAGACACGAGGAAAACCAAAATCAAGCGTTTTTGAACAAAGATGCCTTCAAAATTGAGATAAAATCAAATATTAATAATAATATATTAATCTATTATAATAAAATTAAATTATTAATATAAGATAAATGAATGATAAATATTAGTTTCCCTCTCTCCAGAGAAACATGAGATTCATGAGTTGAGTTGTTTGAGTTCAGTTACATGTTTCTCTCATGGTAGGTGATGGTAGTTTTATTATTAATAATGTTTGTTTGGCGTCGATCGCACAGTCAAAACTCAAAGCCAAAAGACTTTTCATTCAAATAAACTTTTACAGAGGGTTACGAATATAGTCTATCTACATCTTGACGCCCTCCGTGGCGCAGTGTTGAACGCTGTTGTTTTAACGTGCGTAGGTCCCGGGTTCGATTCCCGGCAGGGTCAATTTAGGAATTATAATTTCTGAATTTTCCCTGGCCTGGCCTGGTGTGAGGATTCGGCCGTGGCTAGTTACCACCCTACCGGCAAAGACGTGCCGCCAAGCGATTTAGCGTTCCGGTACGATGCCGTGTAGAAACTGAATAGGGGTATGGGTTTAATTAACTGCCATGCCCCTAACAGGTTAGCCCGCTACCATCTTAGAATGTATCATCACTTACCATTAGGTGAGATCGCAGTTAAGAGCTAACTTGTTGTTAATAAAAAAAAATTAGAAAATTTCATCTAGAAAAGTGAACCTACAACATTCTACAGTTTAGAGGTTCGCGTTCAGTAGGTACTGAGCCTGAGTTCAGTTGGCCTGAAAGTATATTAAATATACCTACGAGTAGTAATGTAAATATTTCATACTTTAAATATATTTCTCATTGATTGGTTGGATTTCAGAAAATAAAACATGTTATTCGAGTTGGTGTAATACCGCTGTTCATTTTCTCTCACAGACATGTGAAATTGACATTTCCAGTGTCGAGTTCTTGCAAAGAACGCTTATTATACGCTTTTATTGACTTGCGTATAAGCTGTCTATTTATTTCCTCAAATCTGAGCTATCACCAATCAAATATACCAAAGACTGTCCAATTTTAATTCTTATAGTTAAACTCTCCGTATAAAATTTGCTTAACGACTTTTTTCCCTGCGTTTTCGATGGCTCACGTTCTCCTAGAGGCCTGTTAATTTCTAGTTTATAGGGCAAAAACTTAATAATATAACTCCTTAAAGCTTCAACAAACAAACGGCGTCGTCAGCGACGCGCGACATAAACTGTGCTGCATGACGTCACTGGACGCGTAAGTACTACGTAAGTACGGGGAAACTTTATGGCTACTTTGGTCTTGCGTTTGGACGCGTAGAACGATAATTTCAGGTAACAGTGGAACAACCCCCTCGCACGTATTGTGTGTTCCATTGTTTGGTTCTCTTGGCCACAGCCACAGAAAGCGGAAGGTTTCCACCCGCACTTGTGCCAAAAGGTTATTGCAGCGGCCATGATCTGTTCTTACCACAACTTACGAGGCAGGTGGAAGCTATTCGGTTTTGCTGCAGGATCTGCAGTGATGTACGTTGCTAGGCCTCCAAATTACCTCCATTTCTCTCTCTAGCTTTCATCTAGGTTAGAAAGTCTCACGTAATGGCCAACAGAGTATACGGCAAGAAACAGTATGAAATTGTCAAAAAGAACCACGCGATGGCGGTGCCTGGTCCCTAAATTATTCACTTCGTCGTGTGAACGCTTCATTATTTTGAAACGAGACTTCCACTGTTGCTAAAGTTTGAGATTCGGAGTACTAATTAATCCATACTATCCATACTAATATTATAAATGCGAAAGTGTGTCTGTCTGTCTGTCTGCTACGCTTTCACGGCCCATCGGTTCAACCGATTTTGATGTAATTTGGTATAGCGATAGTTTGTATCCAGGGGAAGGACATAGGCTATCCCGGAAAATAAAAGAGTTTCCGCGAGAATCAAAAAACCTTAATCCACGCGGACGAAGTCGCGGGCATCATCTAGTTTAAAATATATAGGTTGCACGCTAGAAAAAGAGAATTTTGGAAATAAAATTTTTATAACAGTTTCAACGACCTTGGTAAAAATTTACATTAAGTAATTAAATTAATTAATTTAATTTACATTTCAAAGTTCGTATAAAAGTCGAGAAACTAAACGAGTTATTGAGCAAAAATAATTCCATTTTCTACCTATGCAAACGGACAATAGATAGGACATAGGTGCTTTGTAGAGAGTCCACCCTTGGTTTTACTGACTTTATCCAGCGGCTCCCACAGATGATGATGATGAGTTCTGAATCTGAGACTTTGATCACAACCTCTAGGAGCAAAATATTTTCATCACGCGTTGCGTGTGCTTAAGGCTTTAGACGTGTCGATCGATACAGCAAAAGTAAGAAATTAAAAAATCAAATATTAGTTCTTGCATTTCCAGAAATCGACAAATTTTTGATTGTGCTGGTTTTTATCGAGACTTTGATTTATTACTTGTTCCACCGAATTAATGTAGCTTATATAATAAAAGCACTCACTTTAAAAAAACAATAATTAACTAAGTGTGTTAAAAGCATTTCAGTTTTCAAAGACACATAAGTTTTAATATGTTAAGAAGATCTATCATCAACATAATAGTAATATGTTTAGCAGTTTCACTATACATTTTCATATAATATTTTATATTTGACTGAAAGCCAAATTATGTTTGTTTATTGACTTTTCTAAATAAAAATTCGTTCCACATTTTACTTTTTATTTTTATAGAATTTTTATCTAGATGATAAATGATTGCAAAATCACTATCTGAGGTAGTTCTCACTGCCTCGCTGTTCGCTGTTCTCGCTGCCTTCGACATTTTCTTTTGAAAATTGAATTGAAAAACCCTTGAGATCCTTGCCAGCTCAAATTATTAAATAGTCTACTCAAATCAATAATTTTTGATTTTATTGGAAAAGAACTTGAAAGGGAAACTCAAGTCTCAACCTTAGAAGAATAATGCCTTAATGAATAATTAATTATACTTAGGAATTACAGATTACTTACTAGCTACTAAAAACTTTGAAAAATTCTAGACTGAAGGGCCAATCTTCTTACGTGTCTCGGAAATATAAATTTAAGTTAAATCTTACTAAAATTATAAATGCGAAAGTGTGTTAAGTGTTTGTTGTTTTGTCCTTCAATAACGCCGCAACGGAGCAAATCAACGACGTGATTTTATCATGGGTAGATATTTGCAGCTGAAGACCTGGAGAGTGACATAGGCCATAAAATTAAGCAGTTCTCGCGGGAATAAAAAACAAAAACTTAAACCACGTGGACAACGTCGCGGGCATCAGTTAGACATACATATTTTATGTTACAAAGTTTACCAAAGGGGCCGAAAAAGTGACCATTACCACACATGCGACAACATTATGAGTCCCAATATTACCAATCGAATTCCTACACATTTCATTAGCCCTTTGGAGAGCGAGTTTTTAGAGAGCCGAGCCATAAATCCTAACATTTTCTATAACCTCCACACTTTTTGTCTCTGATAATGAGTGCATTACCATACAAATAGAATCCACGGCCCTATCAAGGAAACTGATTACAATCATGAAAGTTGAAACTGTCAATATCTGATAGAAAAATAAGCGATTGGACAGCAAAAGGAGATCGCCAGTTTTGTACAGAAAGATTTTACCTAGTTAGTTAAAATCAATGTTTTATTATGCAACTGATTTTATATGTTATAGATTGCGTTGTAATTTAGATAACTGCTGAAGAGTATGTTACAGGTATGTATGAACCTTAGTAGATGTTTCTAAATAAAATTACTTATATTTTTAAGTACCTACCAACTTACAGGAAAATCTTAGCTCTAATACTTTTAATAATTATTACGTTCCATTTAAATTGAATTATACTTGAATATTTAATTCGGTGTAAAATAATAGTAGTTACAAATAGGTCCATCATACTTATATTATAATGCGAAAATGTGTTTGTGTGTTGGTTTATTGGTTTGTCCTTCAATCACGCCGCAACGGATAGGTATAGTTGAGGACCTGGAGAGTGACATAGGCTACTTTTTATCCCGGAAAATTAATAAGTTCCCGCGGGAATCAAAGATAACTTAAAACACGCGGACAAAGTCGCGGGCATCAGCTAGTTTTTAATAGTTTTTGAAAGTTACTATTCGATAGCGACAGCTTTCGTTATTCAACGACTGAATCGCAATCGATTTCCGTGATATTGCCTAAGTTTTGGTCTCAGTTATAATTGAAGCAGGCGCCCCGCTGGCTTGCTTTCTTTGTGATCAGGCCGAACAGCAACCGCGGTATAATATTATGTATGCGGACGATTGCTTTACAAATATTGGTCGAGCGTTGGCTACGTGCATGTACGCCTTGATTTGTTCATTAAATGGAGGAAATTGGTAACTAAGCGCGTTGTCTTTGTCAAGTGCGAATGAAGTTGGCGGAGGACAAACCTGTATTAAAACCGAAGCAATCGTTTCGTTTGTTAATTGCAAGATGGTGTCCGCTACTTCGTTCGCGTTTATTATAGCTATTTATGCAACTGTATCGTAATGAGGGTCATTTTAATTCGAGTGCTGTTTTTTGATACGAGGCTTGCCGAGTATCAAAATAGGATAGTACGAGAATTAAAATGATTAATTACGTACAGTTGCATACAAGATTTTATCTACGACAAGGACGTCTTTATAATTTTTTACTTTATAAATTAATAAAAAAGTCAAATCAATCAAGTGCCAGAACCCAGAGCCGCTAAGCTATAGGTATCCTATTTATGAAGATAACCATATCGATACAGCTACGACTCATAACGATACAGCTCCCATACAACGAACTGTATCGTTATGAGAAGCAAACACGAAAGAGGGTTCAATTCGATATAGTTGTCAAATTCGAAATTGGAACTTTTCGATGCTGGAGTAGATAAAGATTTATTAGCAATCTCGTGATAGTGTTTCCCGTAGTTTTTCGGGTAAAATACCTAGTAGACCCATCCGTTCATTGCACTATTAAAAAATGCGCTTGCTCGATTTCACCCATTCGCTCATACTTTTAAGTTGATCTAAGATCTTGTGAACTGAGAGCGCGATAATAAGGTCAGAAAAAAAAATCGAGCGAATCAGCAACAGCCTCAGCTTTCTTGGGGATGTCCGGAGCTCAAATTTCGATCCTGCAACTCTTAGCTGCAATATAATATTAAATGCCTTGCTTTAAAGGTGAAGGAAAATGTCGTGAGGAAACCTGCATAGGTACCTGAGAGCTTTGCATAATGTTCTCAAGGGAGTGCGAAGTCTGCTAATACTCTGCACTTAACCTTCCTAAACTCTAAAAGGAACAGACAAATGACAGAGTGTTGATTTTCACAGAAAGAGCACGAGGTGAAAAATCTTTTCACTCGAGTGCAACACGTAACTTTTCATCCCACCTCAGCGAGGAAATGACATGACGTGAAAGAAAATGGTCGAAGCAAATTAAAAAAGTACACCAAAAAGGTTACGAGTGTGAGTTTTTAACAAATTAAAAAAGGTTGTATGGAAATTCGGCACCATAGAGGTAGAAGTAAATAGGTTTTAATGATGTTTTGAATTCACAAACTTCATAGACGAGTGATATTTACGAGCGTGCACACGATGTTCTAAATTCAATTTACTTTATCCTCAAGAGGATAATAACGGCTTTTGCATTCAGATATCGAAGATTAAAAATACTTTTTCCGAGATGGTGGGATGAAAAAACCGTTTTCCTATTTAACGTTATGACAGAGCCTTAAATTCCTAAATCGGTAAAACGATGAAAGAAACAGGATGTACCTCCCTACCTAATACCTACCATCAACTGACCTGTAGGCTTACTGCCATCGCTTAAAGCAGTATTATTTTGAAATTGACGTTTATATGACGTACCTTGACGGCTCTATAATAAGAATTATAATTCTGAAACAAGAGCGTCAATGACATTAAAATAATACTGCTCTAAGCGATGGTAGTAAGCCCCCTGCAGTTCTACTAAACTGCCGTCTAAATCGAATAGGCATAACTAATGAATGATTAATTTCCACCCGACTTAACATTCAAGGCTTACGAGAAGTTACAAACAACAAGTCTCCTGTCATCGTGGCAGATGGCTCAGCAGATGGATGGATGGCAATCAATAATCTTATACAGGATACGATTTTTTGTTTGAACCCGTCATTTTTAGGGTTCCGTACCCAAAGGGTAAAAACGGGACCCTATTACTAAGACTCCGCTGTCTGTCTGTCTGTCTGTCTGTCTGTCTGTCTGTCTGTCTGTCTGTCTCCAGGCTGTATCTCATAGACCGTGATTTCAGCTAGAAAGCTGAAATTTTCACAAATGATGTATTTCCGTTGCCGCTATAACAACAAATACTAAAAATTAAAAAAATATATATATTACGGGGGGTCCCCATACAATAAACGTGTTTTTTAATAATTTAAAACTTACTACATGTTTGTACGGAACCCTCGGTGCGCGAGTCCGACTCGCAGTTGGCCGGTTTTTAAGAATGCCATAATACTAATATTTATATTAATTTTCCTCTCTTTGAGTTATTATTTATTTTAAGTTATTAATTAATGTAATAATGAGCAATATCAGTCACAGTTAATATTTTAAATCCATACTTCCATACTAATCCATACCTACTAATATTATAAATGCTAAAGTGTGTCTGTCTGTCTGTCTGCTACGCTTTCACGGCCCAACTACTCAACCGATTTTGATGAAATTTGGTACAGAGATAGGTTGTATCCCGGGGAAGGACATAGGCTACTTTTTATCCCGGAAAATTCAAGAGTTCCCGCGGGAATCGAAAAACTTGGTAGTATTATTATAAATGCGAAAGTGCGTCTGCGTGTCTGTCTGCTACGATTTCACGGCCTATATATTCAACTGATTTGGACGAAATTTGGTATAGAGATATGTTGCATTCTGGAGAAGGACATAGGCTAGTAGTTTCCACGGGAATTAAAAAACTTAACCCTCGCAAACGAAGTCGCAGGCATCATCTACGTAGTAAAGAATATTATTATTACTATTATTGAATTCTTTATTGCACACAACTAAGTACAAAAGAAACATACATACAGAAGGAACATAAAGAAGCTTAATCTAATAGAAGCGTGTTAAAGTGTTCTTATCGCTAAAGCGATCTCTCCCAGACAACCTTTGGTAATAGTAGTTGCGAAATCACGGGTTGTGTGGCAAGCAGTGTAGTAGGTCCTGCAATCTATATATATATATATATATATATATAAAAGCGAAATACCACTCACTCACTCACTGACTAATCACGATATCTCAGGAACTATAAAGCGTACAGACTTGAAATTTGGAAGGTAGATTCCTTCTGTGGTGTCGACGCCAGCTAAGAAAGGGTTTTGAGAAAATCCACCCCTAAAGGGTTAAAATAGGGGTTGGAATTTTGTATGAAAGTCCTTTGTTTTTGAAGTTAGAAACTTGAAAATAGGCAATTAAGTTATAATAGTTATAAATAATAAAAACCTGTAAAAGCAATTTTACGAAAATCCACCCTAAAAGGGGTGAAATGGGGGTAAAAGGTTACATACAAATTTAATGACTTTGAAGTATACACATGAAAATCAGCATTTAAGTTATCAGTTTTAAATAATTAAAAACCTGCATAAGCTATATAATAAAGCGTCTATAGATAGGCTGTTTGCAGCGGGAAAATTTCATTATCTCATGAGAAATCAACAATTGTACGCGGACGAAGTCGCGGGCGACCTCTAGTTTATAATAAAATATTTTTCAGGAAGGTTTGACAACTCCCTTAATCACAACCGAAAGCGTTTTTATCTCTCGACGCCAATCATCGCAAATCTTCATCGGATCCTTACTTAGCACAGGACTCCTCTGACTGATAACGGTTAAGGCTTTTGTCCACCACGCTCTCAGTGCCATATTCGATCTCTGGAGCTCTTGATTAGGCTTACTCACTATACTATCACCACTTTTTACAACAACATTTTACGAAATTCCGTAAATTAATAGGGATGATTTTTTTACTATTAGTTTTAGAATTTGCGGTTGCTATTATTCAATCTTATGCAAAAAAAAAATTTATGGAAATTATATTCTTGTGAAGTTAACTAATAAAAATAGCCCCAAATCACCCCATTCATTTAGTAGATTTTAAACCATGACTAACATACAGGACTTTTAAAATGATACTATAATTAACCGACTTCCAAAATAGGAGGAGGTTCTCAATTCGACGCGTTTTTTTTTAAAATGTATGTCGATGCATATCTCCATCGTTTCTGAACCGATTTGATTTTTTTTCTATCAGTCTTTAGACGAAGCTCTCGAGGTGGTCCCATAAAAAATTCTGACTCCAAATCCTCAACCCTGACACTAAAAAGTTAAAAATAAAAATTCTTTCCAAAAAACCGACTTCCAACGCCACTGTAAAGTTCAAAATAATTTTGATTTCTACCCACTATGTTGAAGTCGGGCGAGTCTGATGCGTCAACTTTGCTTATCCTTTTTATACACGCCCGACTTCAACATAGTGGGTAGAAATCAAAATTATTTTGTACTTTACAGTGGCGTAGGAAGTCGGTTTTTTGGAAGGAATATTTTTTTAATATAAATCTTTTAATTTTAGGATTTAAACACAAATGTATGACAGATGTATGCACATAATTAATTCAGACCCTCAGGTGATTCCTATGGCGACTCTATAAAATGACTATCATATTAAAGCAGGCAACTATCAATACAACATAATGAGCATTTTTATACCTTATTGAGTGTAAAGCCTTTTATCGCAATGGCCGTATAATCACCCCACGTTGACATCCGCCGGCCAACCCCTGCTGTTTCACCCCAAACTGGATAATATTATGGATGTTCTACCGCCTACCGATTTGTAGTGTTGTCCGAGGCGGGAAAACAAAATAAATACGGCCTCCCACGACCAAAATAGGACCAAAAGTGGTACGAATGGAGAGGTTAGTATAACATGCTTCATACTGGTCTAACCCGTGGTCCTACGTGAGTGTTACGACGCGACGCGACAGTATGAAACAGAAGCTGACCCTTCACGTGGGCCGTGGCTACGTTGTTGCGTAAACAAGTTTATCGCCGTTATCCTAGGTGACCCATTGTCCTAGGTGAGTGACAAACGCGGCACCGCAACGCGAATATCAAACAGTAGCTGACCCTTCACGTGGCCTACGTTGTCGCGTAGATGCGTCTGTCATTTTCTTTGGCGTCGTGTCGATTCTGTCGCGTCGCTTCTGTCACCTAGGACAACCGGTTAGGTATTCCTCAGGCTGGTCTAAGTCTAGTCGTTAGCTTGTTCGACCACAGGACCCGCGGTTATAATTTCAATTGGGCCAAAAAAAATATAGTTTTCTTTGTCAAGAGATTCTGATATGTAGTAGTAGGTAGTACCTACAGTCTAAAGAGATAGGTAGGTACATTCTTATTCGATTTCGACGGAGATACTTATGCTGAGATCTATAGAGCGTACTTTGACTTTCTTCAGGCTTTACTTAGAGTTACAACGAGATGGACTTATGTGCGTATTATAAATCTGTCACATTTTAACTCAGTCTTAAGGTAGAGCTAAGTCAAAGTATGCTCTATAACTAGATCTCACACTTAGAGCAATACTGTGGGGTGTCAGGGCAGTGATGGGAGAGAATATCTCCAAGTCCAAGTTGGCAGAGTTTTCAATACAACATTCAGTCATTCCAGCTCCAAATTAGTATGCAGCTTTGATACGAGTATCTTACAACGGTGTAGGTGAAGAGCCTGGTCTGAGCCTTGTATTAATTTTATTAGAGGAAATTGCGTCGTGCTATAAAAACTAGTATGTAAAACTTGTAATTTACCCTGAACATGTAGAGAAGAAGGCGCCTGTATACCTTATTAGGTGTCATGCTTTGCTAGTTTATAGGAAAGTGCAGGATACGCGTTAAGGTGTACGCTCACTTTTCATTAACGCACGTATTGAAGAGTAACTGTAAGTTTAATGGATTGATATATAATGGGTATAAACTTGAAAATCGTATCTCTAGTCGATGCATTTAAAAGATCTGTCCACTATTTAATGTCTCAGTTTTAACAGAAGTTGCGGGTAGAACGAACGTAGCAATGAACGATCAGTAGTGTAAAATACATGTTTTATTTTACATTAAAATAAATCTATAGGCGGTTACTTTAAAGAGATGCACGGAGCGGCGCGGTACGTAGCGGCAAATATTATTTGCATGAGTTTGTAAGGCGGTGCGGCGCGCAACGCATCATCGTGCCGTGTAGCTTAAGTGGGCCCAGCTGCATGCAACCTCCTACAAAGAATACTTGCCGCTACGTGCCGCGCCGCACCGCGGTGCACCAAAGGCTACAGAGGCGCGCCTCTGTAGTGGGGCTAGACCCTTGCACGTCAAGCGACGGCGCAGCCTCCCGCTGCGTCTGCGTAAACTAGATATTTTACTCCATACGGCCATAATATTAACGTTCCAATTAAATTTTCTATTAATACCAAGGACTCGATATTGCATGCTGTCTCTTCGTCTTTAAATGAGTCGTAAATTATTACAATTATTTATGTATTTTTGTCATTAAAATTGGATTAATTAACTTGCCATTATATATTATCTATTTATGGGAACATAACAATTCAAGTGACGATAAATGCAAATGTTTTGTTTAGTTATGCATTGCATACTTTGAATTTAGTCCTCTTTCACACTGGGAAATTAGCAGTCCTTCTGATTATACCTACCTATTATTATAATCAGGGTCTGGCGTCGAATTTCAGCTACAGTGTGACTGTAGCATTAAAACAACTGAGGTTGTCGTACTTTACACTTAATCACACTGGTTCCGCGCTGGGGCCATAACTTTAATGTTTTTGAAGTAGGTATAATCCTTATTTTAGGAATGTCAAGGAACTGTCATTTTGAGTAATATTGCTTAACTATTGCCTATAAGCGTTGGCAGTATGGCCCCTGATCCTCCGACGACCGCCCTGGTGCAGTGGTGAATGCTGGTGGTCTTATATGTCCCGGGTTCGATCGGCAGGCTCAAATTGATAATATATAATTTCTGAATTTTCAGATACCTGCCTACCTACCTAAACTATCGCCGCTTTCGCCCTAAAATGAGCCAAACATACATGAGAAAATAATGTACAAGTAAGTAATTAAAATAATTTTTATAATCATAGGTAATAAGTAAAATAATCCTAGATAAAATGTAGGTCTACTTATTTATTTTAATGCAAGGTTAAGCATAGGAAAGTTACTGTTTATTAGGATTTATAATACCTATACCTAATCATTAAGATTATTTTACACTTTTCCCTGTAAGTGGATTTGGTTTTGATTAAATTGCGTAAGTTATTTATTTATTGGTAATTATTTCCATCACTTACTTAAATACAAGTATAAATTACAAATTAAAAAAAAACCCCGACTAGAAAAAAGCTGATGACCTTCAGACGGATGGACAGATTTTCATGAAACATGGCTAAGAACACTCGGGATAAAATTATCTATGACACAAAAAACACTAAACGGTTCATCCGTTTGGGAGTTACGATACCACAGACAGATACACAGATACACAGATACACAGACAGACACGTTAAACTTATAACACCCCTCTATTTTTGCGTCGGGGGTTAAAAATCAGCTCAAACTTCCACATAATATCGAATTAATAATGTAGGTACCTTTATTAAGCCTATGCTTCCACATTCCTACTGAAAGATCTCTTTAAACAATGTAATACCAAGGATTTACCCATACCTATAACCACAGAATAGTTTAGTTTGTGCTAACCACCCTTTAGGTACTGGTAAAGAGGTGCTGCAAATTGATTTAGCGTTCCGGTACCTATACAGTCTGTCATCTGTCATGTCTGTCGGTAACTCTCATCTCCCACCAGTTAAGCCACTTCCACTGTACACAGTAACTGCATCAATGCTTAATCGCATTTAAGGCCAAAAACTCACTAGGAACAGGGCAGAACAAAACGTTTTGGCCTATCACAGTAGTCTCTGCAGCTCCGTATAAAATTGCATACGTTTTTGGTATCTACGCCAGACCGTTTTTTTGTCCGGGGTGTTTTGCCCTAAAACTAAGTTGTCGTCAAACAAAAAAGAGACATTGAGAAGCTACCTATCTATCAATATTGGCTTCATTGGTTAATCAAATGTGTACATAGTATCAAGTACCCAGTCGTCTATCTTATACAAATGGCGGCCATAATAAATAATGGCAACACAATAAATAAAGATGGCGTCGTGCCGCGAGCGAGCTGCGATTGAGCGTTAACTAGAACGAATAGCCTATAGGACATCAGCTGGACTAGGGTGCATGGAGTTTAGGGTTGCTTAAACTTTACGGACCTAAAAAGGTTTTAATAATTTATATTTGGCAAAGGCATCATCCCTATTCTGTGGGATTCCTAGTTCCTACCCACTGAAGTGAACTAATCGACCACCCTTTGCACATAATATTGGGATGCTCCGCGATCTCTAGAGAACATCTCTCGAAATTCCGCGGGCTCGTACGGATAGATTTGCTTCCTCGTTTCTAATTCGCTAGGATATGGAATGCCCTCCCGGCTTCTTTAATATAGGTACCTTCAAATCAAGAGTGAATATAAGGCATCTTCTAGGCAAGCGCGCTCCACCTTAGGCTGCATCACCACTTGCAAGCAAGTCTGATTGCAGCCAAGCGCTAGCCTATATATTTTAAAAAAAAAACATCCACCGCTGCTTCAGATTCCGTCACGCGTATTAGGCTCGTCCGATAATGTAATATCATATCTACCAATAATAATTATAATTACGAAAGTGTGTTTGTTTGTTGGTTTGTCTTTCAGTCACGACGCAACAGAGCAACGGATCGACGTAATTTTTGCATGAGTATAGCTGAGGACCTGGAGAGTGACATTGTTTATCCCGGAAAATTAAGGAGTTCCCGTGGGAATTAAAAACCTTATTCCACGCGGACAAAGTTGCGGGCATCAGCTAGTTGTGGAATAAAAGCGAGAGCGAAGTGAGCTTTTTTCTGAAAGCTTACAGAATTAGGTAGGTATAACCCGAAACTTTTTTTTGACTTAAAGCTCTAAGTGACGTTGCTATTTCCAGATTAGGAGGAATGGGCCTCAAGAGGATTTCTCAAGTGCCAAATTTCATCCAGATCCGTTCCGCCGTTCTGGCGTGATTGAGTAACAAGCATTCATCCATCCATCCATCTAAACTTTCGCATTTATAATATTAGTATAGATTTAAATTGTAGGTACTAGCAGATGCCCGCGACTTCGTCCGCGTGAAATAAGTTTTTTAAATTCCCACGGGAACTCCCTAATTTCTCGGGATAATATATAGCCTACTAGCTGATACCCGCGACTTCGTCCGCGTGGATTGAGGAGTTTTAGTTCCCGCGGGAACTCTTTAATTTTCCGGGATAAAAAGTACCCTATTATTTAATCCGGACTTCTAACTTTACGTCTGCAAAATTTCAAAGCAATCGGTTCAGTAGTTACGGCGTGAAAGCGGAACAAACAAACAAACAAACTCACTTTCCCATTTATAATATTAGTAAGGATGACACTCAAAAATAATGTGACTTTCTATTGGTACCAGAATTTTCAAAATCGGTTCAGTAGATCCAGAGATCCCCCTAACCACAAACTCACAAACTTTACCTTATTGTAATACATATAAAGTATAGATTTGTAGATAAGTAAATAATTAGGTACTCTAGCACTGTTATTAGACTAGAGACTAATATCCTGAGGTGGTTTACATATTACATCATTCTACGAATATTATAATGACTATGCGGAAGGAAGTGCACCTACGAGTAACTAAGTAGGTACTTATTTGTTTGCTGAGTTGTTGGTTTGTTGGTTTGTTCTTCATCACGCCGTAAAGGAGCAACGGGTCGACGACTGACGTAGGTATATCTGCGCAACTAAGTATAGGTCTCTCTCAACTGCCTCGTTGGTCTAGTGGTTAGCATAGTCGACTGCGGATCACGAGGTCCTGGGTTCGATTCCCGGTCGGGCATAAAAGTTAGGTATTGGGTTTTTCAATTAAGAAATTCTCAGTGCCAGCCCGGAGTTGGAAGTTGGCGGTGTTTCACCCCCGTGCCTCGGAGAGCACGTTAAGCCGTCGGTCCCGGTTATTATCACTAACATGATAATAATCGTTAAAGCCCGCCAACCCGCATTGGAGCAGCGTGGTGGGTCTAAGCTCTAATTCCCGCTCTCCTATGAGAGTGGAGGCCTGTGCCCAGCAGTGGGACGTTAATGGGCTGTAGTGATGATGATAATGTTGATTAGACGATCAGACTTTAAAGAATTAAAAAAATATATCATCAAATCAAGAGTGAATTGGCCTCTAGGCAAGCGCGCTTTACCTTAGGCTGCATCACCACTTGCAAGCAAGTCTGATTGCAGCCAAGCGCTAGCCTAGGTATATATTTTTAAAAAACCCTATTGTAACAGTTGGGAACCTATTGAGATTCTCATTCGGGATTCGATTTGATATTTTGATTTGAAACATACTTGCCTATTTGTTATTATTATTAGGTATACATAGGTACGTGTTGACATACTCGTCTGTACAGGGACAGAATGAGTTAAAATTATCTAACGGATCGTAGTGTAAACTAGCTAAAAGTCACGTAGGACGCGTACAAGTAAAAATGTCGTGCGTGGGCGGTGACTCCGCCTCGGAGGGCGTAGGGAGGAACGCGCGAACGCACTATAGAGGAGGGAAAGAGGACCAGTCGCGTTCACCACGGCCGAGTTGGCGCGCGTAACTAAGCGCTCGCGTCGCAATACATCCGGCTGAATACGTGCCTTCCTTTGCCTTAATTCACAAAAAAAAGTTCTGAAAAAAAAAAACTCCCGAATAGGTACAATGATAAAAACTAAAAAGCTTAAAATCGACGCAAGTGGAACAACGAAACGACAATAAACAAAAAAAATACAAATTGACTGAAAAATTAAAAATAATTTGTGGTAAATTAAAAAAGTTGTGATTCAAAATGGAACTGCTACACAGACTGTTAAGTGTGTGATAATGAAAAGCGCGGCAAAGGGAACAATTTTTTTTTCATTCGAAATTCAAAAATGGACCTGACGACGAGACGCGGGGAAGATGAGACCGGGGAGATTGTGAACGGAACGCAACAGTGCCGTGAACTGAATGGAACCGGAAGTGATGTTACGGGAGTGGTAGAAGTATCAAGAAAGACTAGTTCGTTCAGTATTAGGAACCTTGTAGGCGCTGAGAACTGCGATCGGCCTGCCGACGGGAATGCAAACCCGAGCGAGGGTAAGTTTGAATCTAAGTTGCAACTTTTTAAAATATTTTCGGACATGGAGGATGGTGTTTTTGATTTTTAGTAACGTGTTAGCTACTTTAATTCTTTTTAAATAGGTAGGTATATAACTACATAAGGTAAACCGTTTTAAATTAAATAAAATTATTGTTAAATAACTGTATACCGATGTACTTGCAATCAAGGTAGCATTTTTAACTATTAATTTTAATGATAATGTTTTTGCATTTCTTTCTCTATCTTGATTTCAGAGTACTAAGACCTAATTTTATGAAATAGATTTTGAACGCTATGATTTGTAATGCCCAACGGATCTACCTTAAAAAAAAAGAATGAAAATACTCAGGTCTAGGTACCTAAATTAGGCTACGAAGTAGGTATATAATAAGTAATAGTTTTTATACCTTCATTTTACTGATCCGTACCTACTGTAATAATTCATCCTAGTTCGCCCTAATGAACCAGATAATCGTTTTAGTACAAACCTGCAAAGTTCAGCCTATCTTTATACACAATTTCATCAAAATTGGTTGAACAGATGGGCCGTGAAAGTGTAGCAGACAGACAAACACACTAGCATTATTATTTATATATTGTAGCATTTATTAGTTATAATGACGATTTTTTTTTTTTTTAAATGCGTTATAACCCCCGATGTGATGGTCGGAGTATAATGACGATTACCACTAGCCACGCTACATCTTGACTACAATCTCATGGTGGTAACTGGTAAGTGATGATACAGTCTTAGATGGTTATAGCGGGCTGACCTGATAGAGGCATGGCAGTTAAATTAAACCCATACCCCTTATCGGTTTTTTCCATCGATATATATGTAGGTATAGGTACTAGATGGGCCCTTTTATAGAAAAAAATTGGGCGTCCAATGTGTAGAACGCGCTCCACACCTGTATAGTCCTGTCCTTTTCCCCGCCATAGCGCTGTCCCGCTTTTCAGAATAAGATGGCGTTAGAAAATTAGGTTAGTAGGTTAGGTTTAGGTTGTTCGACAGGGCCCGTCTATGTAATTTGAGGTCGTTGGTTTTTTCACGGCATCGTATCAGAACGTTTAACCGCTTGGCGGCACGTCTTGGCCAGTAACTAGCCACGGCCGGAGCTTCTTACCAGACCAAACCTGAGAAAATTCAGAAAGTATATTCCCAAATAGACCCTGCCGGGGATCGAACCCGCTTATAGAGCAGCGCTCACTGCTGCGCCAAGGAGGTCGTTGAAACGTTTATCACGTATTTCATTTTATGGCAAACCTTAAAAATTATGGCCGATTTACGACTACAACTTCATGTACGGGATTACAATGTTTTTGACGGCCTTAATGGGGTTTCGCGGCCATAAAATACATGATTACTCATAGATATCTACAATGTCAGCTGCATTGAAAATAATATGCGCCTCATATAGTCCGAGAGTTGGCGGTAAAGAGAATGTATATACTTATATTATTAAAATTATTATGTGTCCAACACACAGAACTCTATCGCCTAGGCGAATACTAAGAAAATTACTCAAGCGACGCTTTAAAATATTGATTGTAAGTAACAAACAATCAGACATATTATGCACCATTTCTTATTGATGTGTATAATTTTCTTCCCATGGGCTCTTGGTGCCAAAGTCAGCTGCATTGAAAATAATTTGCTTTATTGCATACGCGCCTCATTACGTGCCGATAAAATTGCTATATTCCATCGGAATTACATACAATTACAGTTGTAATTAGCTAAAATTACAATAAGATAATTAACGAGAATTATCTATATAGTTATTTATTTAATTGAAAGTTGATAATGCCGTTTTTAATTAAACATAACGATTAGATAAAATATTTAAATGGGTATTTTTTATACTTTTTTGGGTATTTTATTATAATATGGGCACGGTTCAAATTAAAAACCTAATCACAAAATCAATAATTACCACGCCGAAATACCTAGTATTGAAATACCACTTATTATTACTGATTAAAAAGTCAACGCTATAGCCTATATTATGAGGAAAGATTTTTTAAAAACCCACCCTTAGGCGCGATGCCCACTGACTGTACCTAATTATGGAGTTGCGACAAGATGCGGCTTTATTGAATAAACTTAAATCCAGCTTATTTACTTTGACATACGGATCAAATTCATAACACAAAATCACACCAGGGACCGGATAGGACAATAATCAGCGCGAAGCGTCCAAAGACTAAGGTCAATGTCACTTTGTCCTGTCACGTCAGTGTGTGCGGCTAGTATTTAAGCTCAGATATTAGATGTAGGATTAAAATCCCAGGGGAATTCTTTGATTCTCCGGGATAAAAAGTGGCCTATTATTATTATTACTCTTTATTTCAAATAAATACTACATAGAAAAAACCGGCCAAGTGCGAGTCGGACTCGCGCACCGAGGGTTCCGCAAAACTAACTTTGTTTGTAGAGGTTTACTGTTAATATCAAAAAATTACGTTTGTTGTATGGGAGCCCCCCTTTAATATTTACTTTATTGATATTTAATTATTTATTTTGAAAGGTAATATACAAGTTAATATTCTGTGAAAATTTGAACCGTCTACCTGTTACCGTTTTTAATATTGAGCAAAAAAATACGAAAAAAACACGTTTATTGTATGGGGACCCCCCTTAATATATATATTTTTAGGGTTCCGTACCCAAAGGGTAAAAACGGGACCCTATTACTAAGACTCCGCTGCCTGTCTGTCTGTCTGTCTGTCTGTCTGTCTGTCTGTCCGTCTGTCTGTCTCCAGGCTGTATCTCATAGACCGTGATAGCTAGAAAGCTGAAATTTTCACAAATGATGTATTTCCGTTGCCGCTATAACAACAAATACTAAAAATTAAAAAAATATATAATATATTAAGGGGGGTCCCCATACAATAAACGTGTTTTTTAATAATTTAAAACTTACTACATGTTTGTACGGAACCCTCGGTGCGCGAGTCCGACTCGCACTTGGCCGGTTTTTTTAATTTTTAGTATTTGTTGTTATAGCGGCAACGGAAATACATCATTTGTGAAAATTTCAGCTTTCTAGCTATCACGGTCTATGAGATACAGCCTGGAGACAGACAGACAGACAGACAGACAGACAGCGGAGTCTTAGTAATAGGGTCCCGTTTTTACCCTTTGGGTACGGAACCCTAAAAACAAAGAACGAAGTAGAATACAAAAAGGCGGCCTTATCGCTTAGCAGCGATCTCTGCCAGGCAACCTTAAGATTAGGAGAAGTTGAGGAGATTAACTTGCGGGTGGTGTATTAATAAACATACAAACAAATACCTACATACTAATACATAAACAGTTATACAAATAATATAATACTTATAATAAACGCATAAAAATAAACTAATATATATAATGTATTTAATATTAGGTACTTATACTATAAATTAACAATTAAAACTAGTCGTCTGTATTATGGAGATAAATAGAAATTCTTAACAGATTTTTTAAATATTTCCAGTGACTGATTGTCGTATGTTTAATGGGAGAGCATTTTATCATAAAACAGCTTGCACTGTGAAAGACTGCGTATAAAACTTTGTCTTATGCGATGGTATGCATAAAGTTAATTTTCGGGTTGTTCGTATTCGGACTGATCTCCCACAAATTTAAACTTCTCTTCAGGTAAGAGGGAGTTTTTGAGTCAAATAGCACACGGTACAGAAGTGAAAGAACATGAAGATCCCGGCGACGGCGAATAGGAAGCCACTTGAGCTTTTGACGAAATTCAGATACGTGGTCATATTTACGAAGGCCGAATATGAACCGAATAGCAAGATTTTGAAGTCGCTCAAGTTTGTTAAGTTGGTCCTCAGTCAAATTAAGATAGCTTGCTTGCGTCTGCATAATCACTGCCTATGTCACACTGTAGGTCTTCAACAGATATCCATGCAAAAAATCACGGCGATCCGTTGCCCTTTTGCAGCGTAATTGAAGGACAGACCTACTCACTGACAAACAAACACACTTTCGCATTTATAATAGTATATACTAGCTGATGCACGCGACTCCGACCGCGTGGATTGAGGTTTCTTGGTTCCCGCGGGAACTCTTTAATTTTCCACTGATGTTTCATTTTTTATTTTGTTTATTTATCTGTAATCAACAGCGTTTTATGCAATATAATTTAGAGTTTTGTCTTAATACTAAAATAAGGCCAAAATATGTCCAGCTACGGACGACTTGGGGGTCATTTCGACCGAAAGAAACTCTTTCGGTCGGTTTGGGTCTTTTCTTTCGGTCGAGATGACCCCAGACGATGGTCATGTTGTCCGTAGCTGGGCAAAAATAATTTTCATTACAGCTTATATTATTCGTAACCTTAATAGTACTTACACCTCTTATTATTCCCAACAGTCCGGGGGTAGGAATTACCTTCACCTGTCGGTGCAGTGTACAGCTATTGAATTTGCCGTGCTGTAATCGATTAGCAGTCCAATTTAGCGCCGGAAGCGGCTGGTTAAGCGGGTGACGTCACGAGCCGGCACCGGAGGGATGGTGCGTGCTCCAAGTCAAAGCATGTAGAGATTTTATTTTATATCGAGGATGTGTCGTACAAAATAAAAGGTATGTAATCATTATTGTAAGCGTGTGAATATCTTCTGTTGGATATAGGGCTTCCCTAGTTATAGTTTTCACACCCTCTGCATCCTTTCTCATACAGCCATATACTTCCTAGTATCCTCTTTCATCCATCCATGATAGACGACAAAGGGACATACTTATAATAAATAAGATGATTCCCGCGGGAACTCTTTAATTTTCCGGGATAAAAAGGAGCCTATGTCACTCTCCAGGAGGTTTACTACCATCTATAATATAACTATGGTTTAGTATGGACAATAATACTTGAACAACACAATGAGTACATACCTAAAGAGTGGTAAATAGGTAATAAAAAATAACCGACTGCATAATTATGTTGGAGATTTCATCTCATACAATTTAGTATCAATAATATTAATATTCAAGAAGTGTACAATAATTAAGATTAAGAATAAGATTCTCTAATAAGTATTTTAAAGATGAAATAAACGCTTAGTCGTGTACCATATGGCATACAGGACCTTGTATTATTGATTGATATCGACTTTTTAATTAAAAAAATACATATATCTATCTAATTATGAATATGCAGCTAATTACCTATTCATAATTTTGAAATTATGAAGGTTAAATATTAAGTCAATCATCCAAAACTAATTCAATATCTTATTTTAAACATTATACCTACTCAATTAACCGATTCGTTGCGGCACCCATTTTGGAAAACTTTTCGCCATGGCTGGGAACAAATTTTCTATGACACGACTGGCGTGTCAAGCGCCATAGAAGTCCATGGCACGCCTAGTGTGCCATCAGCCATGTGTATAAAACTACATGTTTTTTTTACTTTTTTACTGGTTTAGACTTGATTCAAGTTTAGTTGGAATCAAACTACGGGAGTGTACGGCACGATACGTTAATTACATTGGTTTTGCAGAGGTAAACTACGTGTTATTCCTGAAATGGAAGGTAAGTGACTTTACTTTTTCAGATGTTTCAAACCTTTTTTGATATTGTTTATTATTTTTCGGTGTATTCACGTAATTGGTCAAGGAAACTAATGTCTAATGTGTGTAATATATAATATATTTGTATAAGGTAATAAAATAAATAGGTACATATAACATTTAAAAGCTAGGGCTATGAGAGGTATTATTTTATTTGTAAAAGCATTGAATTACAATTTATTTATAAACAAACAACAGCAGGATAGATAATATTATCCGTATGCTTATTGAAGTAAGGTTTATAATTGCTTAGGGACATGTATCATAAAAAGCCGGCTATTGTTTGACAGTGACCGGCGGCACTCTTCGAAATCTCTCATGTGCTTGGTGTCTTATGCTAGTTTATGGTACTCAGTATTCATTCTTAGTCATTTATTATTATTAAGTCGGCCAACTTATATTTTAACAAATTTATGATGTTATTTTATCCAATTTAGAAAAAAATAATACAGTGGCCGATGCGCAGGAATGTTGAGACGCTCCAGAAAGTTGCTTACAAGATAACAGAATACCTATGCATTTTTTGATAAAACTAAAATGTTACTTGCATATCAAAATCATTAATGAAAAAAACACGTTGTATTTGTTATATTAAATGAATAAAAAAATCACGATGATTTTGTTCTAAGTATATCCTTTATATCGACCTATTTTATGGTCCCTTTGTTACAATCAATTCAAATAGACACGCCTTTCGTGTACCTAGTGCAAATGTAAATTCAATGCAATTTATAAAGGTTGTCAATCCCTGGAACTGTTGCATTCACGCAATATCGAGAGGCTAAGACAACAGGCTTAATCTACGTGGAAAATCTTGATAGTTTTGTTCTGGGCAGACCCTTCTAAAACTTAATCTGAGGGTGTTACAATCGATGAAAAAATGACACGCCTATCGTGTCATAAGCCACTAGTTAAAACCATTGATGACACGCCTGTCGTGCCATCAGCAACGAATCGGTTAATGTTTAAATTAAAAAAAACATCCTAAAATGTAACAACACTAGATGCTGCCCATGGCTTCATCTGCGTGGAATTAGATTTAGAAAAATTCTGACTCTCTTGAAAACTCTCTGATTTTCCGGGATAAATAGAAGCTGATCTTCTCCGAGATACAAACTATCCCTGTACTGGGGGCTGACTATCACCGTTTAAAGCAGTATTATTTTAATATTGCAGTTGTATATGACGTAGGTACCTTGATGTCCCTAAAATAAGGATTATAATTCTAAAACAAGTGCGTCAACCATATTAAAATAATACTGCTTTAAGGCCCTGTGTAGCGTAAAAGGGGGTTTTCAAAAGCAGTGACAAATCCATCAAACGGTGACATAAAATATGCTTGTAAAAATAATTTGCTGTTTTCAAGACCTTTAAGCAGCCATTGACGCATCTCAAAGCACTTGCAATTTATTTTAAACATACCTCTTAATTTACCTTTTAAAGCAATTTTTCTCCTTATTGAAACCAATAATTAGCTCTAGAAATATAAGATAAAATTAATATTTCTAAATCAAACACATTGTCGGATTCATTTGTTTTGAATATCTAGTAAATATTAATTTTTTTACAAATGATTTCATGCATTTTTTGCGACATGCGCTTGCTCGATTTCATCCCCCCGCGCCTGTGTTTTTCATCTCGTGAGCTCACAGCTCCTCTAGCGATGGTAGTAAGTAATCGGTTGAGCAGATTGGCCGTGAAAACGTAACAGACGAACGAACAGACACTGTACACAGACAGATTAGTAACTAATATTAATAGGTATGGATTTATGTTTAATTTTTCTGTTTATGATATAAGAGCAACTGCTGAGTTTCTTGCCGGTTCTTCTCAGTAGGATCAGCTTTCCGAACCGGTGGTAGATTCTTACGACTTATCATAAGTGGCACAAGTTGTCCTACGTAAAATAATTCATTTCATTTTCATTTTCATTTTAAATTGCATTGTCAAAGTATAGAAAAAAAAACCCAAAATTTTCTCAAGCGGGAACAAAGACAAACTTGCGAACTAATGATGTTACACGATGTAACCAAAAGCAATTATTGTTATCGATAAACACCCAATTTACTTGCAGGTTCAGATAAAAATAATTAGGTTGTACTTTAAGGAAGTCAATTTAACTTTTAATCTTATCGTCTCATTTGCTTTTAAATTAAATTTTTAATTGTATTAAGTACAGGTTTTAAAAAGGTGGCATTTTAAATAAGACTCTATTTTTTATCTAAAACTAGATGATGGATTAAGATTTTTTGATTCCCGTGGGAACTCTTATTTTCCGGGATAAAAGCAGCATATGTCCTTCCCCGGGATACAATCTACCCCTGTACTAAATTTCATCAAAATTGGTTGAGCAAATGGGCCATGAAAACGTAGCAGACAGTCAGACACACTTTCGCATTTATTATATTAGTATGGAGTATGGATGTCATAATGACAACTTTTCCACGTAATACTTGCTGAAAATATATTAACCAAAAAAACTTTTTAAAAAAATCACACTCCAGGCACTCTTCAGCTAGGTTTAGGTCGATCGATGACTTGTCTCTCGACCCCGCGTCGCGTCATGTAGGTATAATTATATTAAACTGATATTATTGAAGATTCATGTGAATAAAGAAGTAAACCCGCATGTTCGATACAAATGTAATTAATATTTTTTACTGCATCATATCATTATAGGTAGCACAGCAGGTGCGTCCTGTCAATAAAAAATCGTCGACATCGACATTTACAGTTACGTCACTAGCTATCATTTGCCAAATCTACACGCACGTTTTTAATCTTCGTGTCAAAGCAAAGGTTATATTTTTACTGTTTTTTTATATTTATTACTGTTATGACAGTACATAACTATATTTCAAAATGTAACTGTAAGTTATAAGTTATTCCAGTTTTTTGGATCGAAGTTCCTTATCGCGCGTTACGAAAGGGGGCTAGACGAAAAAAATTAAGACCGAAAGTTGAAACGACACTTTTTGGTTGCTATGACTACTTGTGTTGTTGACTTCAAGTTGTTGAAAATAAAAAGGCGAAATAATTTTAAAAGGGACACCCGCTGGAACGAAGTTCCTTTAGATTAATTAGTGAAGGAATTGTAAGTAATAAAATTTACACAGAGAAACACGCGCACGCCGCACGGCTTACAACTATAGCAAAAAGTGTCGTTACAACTTTTGGTACTTCGTTCCACCGGGTGTCCCTTGACACCTCTCAAGTTTTATATTTTTGTTTGTTTACATTAATTACAAATAATATACTCTTAGACACGGTAACTAGGCGTCTTAGACACGATAAAACGTCCCTTAAAAATTTAGATAGTAAAAATTAAAAATAAAACCATGCCATGCCCCTAACAGGTTAGCCCGCTCCCATCTTAGACTGCATCATCACTTACCATCAGGTGAGATCGCAGTCAAGGGCTAACTTGTAGTGGTTAAAAAAAAAACACCGCATGCAATAACAGGCACTTACCGCTGAGTTTATTCGAAGCAAACTATATGCAGATAAACAATTAAAAAAAATACATTTTTATGAATGAATGAAATGAATACACTTTTACTGTACACAAATAAGAAAATTAAATAAATAAAAATGTGTGTGTCAGCTCCGACGCACGACTGGAGTTTATCTTTACGAACGATTATAAAATATAGATTAGTAAATGAGGGTAAATAAACGCGTTTTTTTATATAACTGAAAGCATGCTTGATACATTTATTTATATTAATATTATATAATTTATATTCATCACAATACATTAAAGTCAACATAAAGTCAATAACGTAACGGAGAAAGTTTGATTTTACTCCCCATAAATTTGCATACCCCGGGCTTATATATGAAAATCGATTTTAAAGGAGGTAAACTCCAATAAAAAAGATGCGCGCTGAATATAGAACCTCCTCCTTTTTTATAGTTGGTAGAAAATCAGTTTCTAGCTTAAATGGAGGAAGTTTAAAAATTGAAATGCAGTAAAAAAAAATCCCCTAGGGCTGTTATCATTGACTGGTAAAATTATTATGTGTGTACTGTGTAGGTCATGTTCGCGTATTTATCAGTGAATATCATTGCATTTTATTAGTACACCCCGATAATAATACACTTCTTGTGGTCATTCACCATTCAACTAATTAGTAGAGTGCTTATTAAAGCAAAAAAAAAGTATATGAAAAGAATAGTTTGAACGTCGATTTAATTACAGTTAACGTCTCCGCCATAAATAACGCATTTCCATTATTCCCAACTATAAATGCGTGGTAGAGGCAAAAAATATACGGATATGGCTTATTTATACAGTGGGAGTTGGCTATGGCAGTTAGGTAATTGCACACTGCACTTATTGAGAGTTACTGACTTTTGCGCCGCTCACAAGTCACAAGTACTTGTTTTGCTGCAGATCATGAGGTGTCCTAGTATCCAGGTCCCAACTCCAGTGGGGCCAAAATAAATTATTGTATTTTTCTGTCATGACATCCTCAGTAGCAGGCAGCAGTCTCGTATTGGGAAGCTGGTAGTCTTGCATCTCCGTGCCTCGTAAAGCAGGTAATGTTGTTCTGCTGTCTCTCCTGTCCGGGCTGTGTGTATTTCGTACTGTGACAGTAATGAAATCTCTATTCATTAGAGAGTATATAATATTTTCTGTGCACTTTTATCTCCCGCGCTGACGGAAAATGTCTGACAAAATTGTTCGCAGTGGCCAAAATTCGATCGGTAGGAATAATTACATTATTTCACTAGTTCCTAATTTGCGTACGTTTCTATTTCATTCGCCGCTAAGTACTTTTCGTTAATACGTAACAATGGTAGGTCTAACCCCTGGATTCTCCTACGGTGTTATTGTTGTAAGTGGTCGGTCGCGTACTCCACAGCGCCGTCCTTTCTGCCGGGAAACGTAAAACTTCAAGAGGCAGCCTAGCTTCATGTGGACTACACACATTAACTGGCTGTAATACTGTCCTCCCGACCGAATTTCGGCCACGGCGGCCAATCTCCTGAGAGATTAGCCATCTGCGCTGGAGATATTATAGTGCACAAGTGTGTGCGCAACCACAGGTGCACTCTCTGTTCCTTTTACTCTCATAGCCCGATGGGACGGAAAATCCGACACGACCGGTGAGAGATCAGGCGCAGGACCGACGGCTTAACGTGCTCTCCGAGGTGAAACACCGCCAACTTCCTAACTCCGGGCTAGTACTGAGAATTTCTTGTCAGAAAAACTCAATACTTGTTGTGACCCGACCCGGGACTCGAACCCGGGACCTCGTCGGCCGCAGTCGAACATGCTAACCACTACACCAACGAGGCAGAAACTGGCTGTATAGGTATACCAACTGTCCGCTATTCAACTCGCCCTATATGAAACCAAGCAAGTCAACAAAAAAATACAAACGGGAATATGTAATTCCAAGACTCGGGTACGTTTCGAAAATTTGTAATTTCTTTACAAATACCTTACCTAATGTTGCGTATTTAATATTCCGCGCGGGTATTACGTCGTTTCATAAATTCGCCGACACATTCTCCCTTTCTATTAAGTCATTAAAGCTGCATTATATGTAGTATGTAATGTACGTACGTGATAACATTAACAGTTAACATTTTTTTCGACATCTTAGACAATCTTGCATTGTAAAGTCGACATCTCCTGAAGATGCTCCGGTGTCGGGGCGAAACGTGCGTCGAGAATAGTATAAAAGTCTTGTGTGGTGGTGCATGTGAGTGGTGGTGGCATTGCTTGCTTGGGAACTTAGCTTTCTTGCTTGGTTGGGAAGGTAATCGGCGCTTCGCTTGCAACTGCATGCTTGACCATACAGAATTTTTTCTGTTGGCGGATTATAGCAAAATAATTGTATTCATTTCTTGCTAAATTTTTTTCGACCTCACGTAGGTAGGCGCATACCTATATTTACTATGAATACTGTTTAGTTAATTAATGTAGTTAATTTAGTTTCCAGGTAGGGGTCACCTATACTTTCAATTAGTAGTCTGAATGCTCCTGACTCGATCTCTGATCGAAGTCATCACTTGTCAATCGTTTAAGGTCCCCTTTTTTATCCACTACAAGTTAGCCCTTGACTGCGATAGCACCTGATAGTACCTAAGTGAAGATGCAGTCTAAGATGGTGGCGGGTTAACCTGTTGGCTGTTAAGGGCATTCCAGTAATATTAAACCCATACCCCCAATCGGTTTCTACACGGCATTGTACCGGAACCACAGAATAGACCTAATAGCCGGAACTCTAAATCGCTTGGAGGCACGTCTTTGCCGGTAAGGCCACTAGCCACGGCCGAAGCCTCTCCCACCAGGAAAAAATAGTTAAAGTTGACTGCTTATAACATTTTTAGCCCTTGACTGCGATCTCATTTGGTGGTAAGTTATACTGCAGTCTAAGATGGTAGCTGCCACCGCTGCGGTGTGAGGTACGCCATTACACCTTGGGTGTGGGATAAGGGATTACAGATGTCTATCCCCTACTTACTAAGTTAGAGAAACGTTCTCGAATTGAAGGGGTTATTGGCTTGAAAGCCAAGTTTGTTCACATTATTATAGTTTTACATAGTTTCATGGAAACAGTATTTGTGCAATTATCGTAATCTAGCATGTCTATAAATTTCAAAGTATAAAAGTATGTGCTACAGCCTATAATTATAAGGCGCAGACATAGAGGTAATGTCATCATCATCATCATCCTCAACCGATAGACGTCCACTGCTGGACATAGGTCTCTTGCAAGGATTTCCACACGCCTCGGTCTTGCGCCGCCTGGACCCAGCGGCTCCCTGCGACTCTCCTGATGTCGTCTGTCCAGCGAGTAGGGGGTCTGCCAACGCTGCGCTTTCCCGTACGTGGTCGCCACTCCAGCACTTTGGGACCCCAACGTCTATCGGTTCTTCTAACTATGTGCCCCGCCCATTGCCACTTCAGCTTCGCAATACGTCGAGCAATGTCTGTTACTTTAGTTCTTCTGCGGATCTCCTCATTTCTGATATGATCGCGCAAAGAAACCCCGAGCATTGCTCTCTCCATCGCCCGCTGAGTGACCCTGAGCTTTCTTATGAGGCCCATAGTTAGCGACCAAGTCTCGCAACCGTATGTCATCACTGGCAACACGCACTGTTCGAAGACTTTGGTCTTCAGGCACTGAGGAATCAGTAGGTAATGTATAGTAGCTACTATATTACCTCTATGGGCGCAGATATCCACAGGTCGTATAATTCAATATGTCAGGTGTAATGTTTATTTCAATTAGCTATTGAATGCTTTTAAGTTTTTAGTGCGAATGCGTTAACTTTGGGCGAAGTAAAAATTACTTAAATATATACTTATCTTCATAATTATTATGACGGATATTATCGCTTTGTTACCGCAAACTAACGATGAAATCCTAAGTTATCTGCACTTATAATTAAATATATAATTAATAAAATATATATAAAGTAGGTACTTAAATCGAACAAACTCTTTAGCAGGTTGTCACTACGTTGTTCCAAGAATGGTAATTGTAGCTTAAATCTAAAGCAATTCACCTACGTAGGTACAACTTAAATGTATTTTTGTCCACAAATGTATTTTTTATTAACCGTAGACAGGTACCTGTGTTGTTAAAATGCTTGGGCTTATAAAACAGTCTTACTTAAGTATAAAGTTAATTCTTAACATCTCAAACAGCCGCAGCTGCATTATCAACCACCATTGAACGGTCATTGACCATTGAGTGATAGTATTTTGACAAACGGAGCTTATGACGACAAGACTACCCCTACCAAGGAGAAGCGACGATATCCAGAGGGTGTCTGGCATCGATTGTATGCGAAAAGCCGGAGATAGAGTATGTTGGCTCTACTTAAAATAAGTTCAACAGTGTTTTGTACAATTTGATTTTTATTTCCTGTTGCGGTCAACATAAAGCAAAAAGGCAACAAAGCAATAATAATTTATTGCCTTCAGTGAATTAATATGTAACCTAGGTATACTTTTCACGCTCCTCGCAGATCATCATAGACAGAGTTATTAAAAAACTAATTTAAAACCTTTTACAGAAATAATTCTGTAACCATTCTTTTATAAAGGAGTTACCACCTAATAAGTTAATACCACAGGGAGAGAACAAAAATAGCAATTTATAGTTATTAGCCAAGAACTAATAAGAAAAACCTTGATTTCGTTTCATAATCGTGTATTATGCAGATGTTTGGAAGGCGTGAGCAATAAATACGACTTGCATGCGCCAGCCGCGTTACTCAATTAATGTGTGCTTATTATTTTTAGCACTACCCGCGCTAACACGCGAATCCCTAGAGTTTTATGGTTATTCCTTATAATTAACGATTAATCGCAACAACCTGTTATTACTGTAGACTATTTTATAAGCGGTATATACTTACACAGATCACGGATACTTCAATTTTTATAAAAAACACTCTCTCGTAATCTACAAAGTAGATTATTGCCACTCTTGGTTGATAAAAATATTATCGCACAGTTAATAGTCTACAAAACCATGCGGTAATATTCATTTTCATCCCACCATCTCGGAAAGAGTATTTTTAATCTTCGATATCTGAATGCAAAAGCCGTTATTATCCTCTTGAGGATAAAGTAAATTGAATTTAGAACATAGTGTGCACGTTAGTAAATATCACGCGTCTATGAAGTTTGTGAATTCAAAACATCATTAAAAGTTAAAACCTATTTACTTCTACCTCTATGGTGCCGAATTTCCATACAACCGTTTTTAATTTGTTAAAAACTCACACTCGTAACCTTCTTGGTGTACTTTTTAGGGTTCCGCAGCCAAATTTGGCAAAAACGGAACCCTTATAGATTCGTCATGTCTGTCTGTCTGTCTGTCCGTCCGTATGTCACAGCCACTTTTTTCCGAAACTATAAGAACTATACTGTTGAAACTTGGTAAGTAGATGTATTCTGTGAACCGCATTAAAATTTTCTTACAAAAATAGAAAAAAAACAATAAATTTTGGGGGTTCCCCATACTTAGAACTGAAACTCAAAAAAATTTTTTTCATCTAACCCATACGTGTGGGGTATCAATGGATAGGTCTTCAAAAATGATATTGAGGTTTGTAATATCATTTTTTTCTAAACTGAATAGTTTGCGCGAGAGACACTTCCAAAGTGGTAAAATGTGTGTCCCCCCTGTAACTTCTAAAATAAGAGAATGATAAAACTAAAAAAAATATATGATGTACATTACCATGCAAACTTCCACCGAAAATTGGTTTGAATGAGATCTAGTAAGTAGTTTTTTTTAATACGTCATAAATCGTAAACCGCAATTTACCTTTCATTCAATCAACTTAAATATTTAAAATAAAAATATTTTTAATAATTTAAAACTTACTACAGGTTTGTAAGAAACCCTCGGTGCGCGAGTCCGACTCGCACTTGGCCGGTTTTTTTTAACTTGCTTTGCGCGCACCATTTTCTTTCACGTCATGTCATTTCCTCGCTGAGGTGGGATGAAAAGTTACGTGTTGCACTCGAGTGAAAAGATTTTTCACCTCGTGCTCTTTTGATTCCCTCGCCGACGCTCAGGATTCTAAAATTGAATCACTCGCTGCACTCGTGATTCAATTTTAGAATCCTTCGCTTGCTCGGTCATCAAAATTGAGCACGCGGTTAAAAAACAACTTTTCACTCTTGTATAACAAATAACTATTTCACACTAGTGCAGTCATATCGTACATTCAATGTCCGCCATCAAAAAGACAGCAGTGCAAAGTAAGTAGTAGGTATGTCATGTAGTGAGTTATGAGTCTTTAATATTGTTTTTAGAAAAAATATTAGCTCCAGAGACTTAGAATATACCTACTAGACAGATTTTTCATTCAAATTTACTTTTACAGTTGCTTTCGAATCTAGGTACTGGTGAATTTACCACGGGTTCCGCAAAACGAGAAAAGCCAGCAAGAAGTTGCTGATAAAATGTTAGCTAGGTATTTTAATAGTTGCGATACATAGTTACCTATACTTACTACTATTACCTACTAGCTGATGCCCGTGACTTCGTCCGCGTGGTTTGTTTTATTCCCGCGGGAGCTCTTTAATTTTCCGGGATAAAAGCATATATAGAATAGTAGCCTGTCACTCTCCAGGTCCTCAACTATAACTATGCCAAAAATCACGATGAACCGTTGCTCCGTTGTGGCGTGATTGAAGGACAAACCAACAAACCAACAAACAAACACACTTTCGCATTTATAATATTAGTATGATTCTGTGCCTATACAGTATACATAATGATAGAGATTTTTTTGGAATAATAATGAGGTGGGCTGCCAAATACCTACTTCCGCATAATTATGACTCGAGTTTTGGTTAAGATTTTCCTGAAAACTATTTCAGGAATTGAATCTAAATACATCTAAATTCCTCCGACCTATCAACTCCCGTTAACTTAAAAAGGTACAGAAGTTAACTATTAACTTAATAGGCTCTTAATACTTAGTTAATTTGCTCTTTAGAACCTCAAAAGCATGAAAGCATTTTCATTGAGCTTTCTTTGGTAATATTTTTATCCCACCATCTCGGAAAGAGTATTTTTATCCTCTTGAGGATAAAGTAAATTGAATTTAGAACATCGTGTGCTTGTTAGTAAATATCACTCGTCTATGAAGTTTGTGAATTCAAAACATCATTAAAACCTATTTACTTCTACCTCTATGGTGCCGAATTTCCATACAACCTTTTTTAATTTGTTAAAAACTCACACTCGTTATAACCTTCTTGGTGTACTTTTTTAATTTGCTTTGCGCGCACCATTTTCTTTCACGTCATGTCATTTCCTCGCTGAGGTGGGATGAAAAGTTACGTGTTGCACTCGAGTGAAAAGATTTTTCACCTCGTGCTCTTTTGATTCCCTCGCTGACGCTCAGGATTCTAATTTTTTAGAATCCTTCGCTTGCTCGGTCATCAAAATTGAGCACGCGGTTAAAAAACAACTTTTCACTCTTGTATAACTAATAACTATTTTTCAATTGAACAAATTTTATTACCTACCTTTATAAATTATAGTCAATACTTACTTCCTCAGTTCGTAAAACGAATAACTTGGCACGCTTCACTTAACATGCAATCATAAAGAAGTAATAATAGAACGAGCGTTTTCCCTCAGCCCTTTATAACCTCATAATAATTAACGTCATCAACTCGGAATAAAAATATATCTCAAACAGTCGAAACACGCACGTTACATGTAAGAGAAAATTAAAAACAAGCTTCGATGTAAACAAATCTTGCCTCAAATAAAGTGCAGATAACTTTACAAATGAGCGATGTTCCTGGAATTTAAAGTGAAAATCCATCAATTACGACTTTGAATCTAAATTGTATAATGATAGCGTTGTATTTTGATCGTTGGTTCTGCATATTCTTATAGGGTGACATAGAAATAAAAGGATTTAAAAGTGAGAGTTATCACGGGGAGCCATTAGGGCGCACGCGCGGCCCCACAGACGGAAAAAAGGTAAAATAAACAGTACCGAGTCTTTGTTACGATAAGGGGTTCTGTAAATATCTTGTTATTATTCATAAAGCTATAAAATTTCCGTGTAAAGACACTTGTATTGATAAAATTGCGATACGGATAAGTGCATATTTGTTATAGATATTAAATGTTTTCTTTTAACGGGTTTAAAAAGTGCACTTATATTCACTCTTCTTTTTATTTTGCACTTCAAAAGTAAAGTTGTAAATAAGTAAACTGTAGGTAAGTAGTAAATGTTTCGAAATTTTGTTACACTGTTTGAAAATCTGATAAAACCGTCCGTGAAGTCTGAATTTCATAAAGTACTAGGTAGATCATAGCCTGTTTTACCCTAGAAAAATGGAAAATTAGCTTCTCTCTGAAATGCATAGATAAAATACCTAAGAGACAATGTGCTTTGCAGGACGGATATTACCGCTTTGTTACCGCAAACTAACGATGTCAGGATTTCATCATTATTCGTGACACAAGTGAAAACCTAACTAGAGAACGTCTAATGGGCTGTGCAAAGAAGAAGGTTACTTACAGCGATTTCTTTACCTGTTAATATATACCTGAGGGAAACTAGACTAGTGTGTACTCTTAGTTTCGTTTGATTTGATATTTACTAGACATTCTAATCAGATTTTGTTTTACTTATTAACCTTATCAAAATTATTGTTAAGTAGGTACAACAATTTTTGACATTGGTTTTTTCCTATCATCCAAGGGTCTCCAAAACCAAAATGTTTTGTACGCGCCGTCGTAAAAGTAACGTAAAGTCTGATGGAGACTCCTGTCTTGCCCCGTTGTCGATAAGAGGAATGTCGGAATTGGGATCACTTAGTTTTTGGGATTCCTCACATATTTGGTTACGCTTAATGAAGATAAGGTGGTGATTTAGGCATTAAGGGTCATAGAAAGACACGTGAGTCATAGTTTTATCCGGGATGGCGACGTAAACTTGTTTGGTTTGGGATATTCTTTTGACACAATTTACCTTGAGAACGTTGGGATCGCTCCATTAGCTGTAGAGTTACTTGAATAGTAAACATAATGCAGAACGTGTAGATACTTCATTTGAAAATTTAAGAGCTAACGATTATGTGCTTAGGATAAGAACCGATATTTTATCCACTACAGCCCTTGAACGTCCCACTGCTGGGCATAGGCCTCCACTCTCATAGAAGAGAGGAAATTAGAGCTTAAACCCACCACGCTGCTCCAATGCGGGTTGGCGGGCTTTAACGACTTATTATCATGTTAATGATAATAACTGGGACCAACGGCTTAACGTGCTCTCCGAGGCACGGGGTGATACACCATAAACTTCCTAACTCCGGGCTAGTACCTAATGAGAATTTGTAGTCAGAAAAACCCAACACATAATATGGAACCGATTTATAAACACCCATAAATCCAGTCGGACATCATTTATTTTTTTCTGAGTGCAAAGCGGCCACGTTGCTATATAGAGATAAATCATACATTACGTCCAAAAATAAATAGCTAGCATAGCCGAAATGCACGTTATTTTTTTAGCAGAATAAATTTATTTCACGTGCCATTATATTATGTATTCAAGGCACGTGAAATAAACTTATTTATATTATGAACTCTTCATAGGTACATATCTACACTGTATGAACATTAACTTGTTTCAAGCCGGCATAGTTATTAAGCTTGTCATTAAATTAAATTTATAATAAATAATTCTCATTGCAAGATCATTCAAGTCATTTAATATAATTTGCTAAATTCTGTTATTACAGTACGTTGTAAATAAGCAACAAAATTAACTACATTTTCCGTGTACTACGGCTTTAATGAGCTGGTCAAAAAACCCAAGTAGGTATAGGTACGGGAGTACCCATATACAATTAAGAGGAAATTTTATTATAAACAAATAAGTTGACTCCTACTCCGACAAACCTAATCAAAATATTATCAAGTAGGTACGTATTAATTCTTAATAAAACCGGCCAAGTGCGAGTCGGACTCGCGCACCGAGGGTTCCGTACTCAAGAAGTAGGTATAATTACCTTTGTTAATGAACCGCAAAACTAACTTTGTTTGTAGAGGTTTACTGTTAATATCAAAAAATTACGTTTGTTGTATGGGAGCCCCCCTTTAATATTTACTTTATTGATATTTAATTATTTATTTTGAAAGGTAATATACAAGTTAATATTCTGTGAAAATTTGAACCGTCTACCTGTTACCGTTTTTAATATTGAGCAAAAAAATACGAAAAAAACACGTTTATTGTATGGGGACCCCCCTTAATATATATATTTTTTTAATTTTTAGTATTCGTTGTTATAGCGGCAACGGAAATACATCATTTGTGAAAATTTCAGCTTTCTAGCTATCACGGTCTATGAGATACAGCCTGGAGACAGACAGACAGACAGACAGACAGCGGAGTCTTAGTAATAGGGTGCCGTTTTTACCCTTTGGGTACGGAACCCTAAAAATGGTAGAAATAGAAATATTTTTTAGAGAAATTAACTTAAGTCTGGCCCCTAAACTAGGAGGACCCGTATCTTAGGGGCCAGTTAACATTTATTAAAGATAAATACTTTTCAAAATGTGCTGTGATTTCTAAAGAGATAATTTTTTTTAGTTAATTTACATTTTAGTTTATCATTAGGTTAGGTTATTACAAATTTAGGTTATTTTAGAATATTTAAAAAAAAGCAATTATAACAAATTAAAACAGTATAGCGACGTCGCCTGCAGCATAATATAATTGTTTCAAGATCGTGTTTGAACTTTGGAGAAAGGTAAATATTATTACTATTAAGTTATATCACAACGGCTTAATAATATATCTAAAATATCGGATACGACGTATCACATTCTTGACAAACACCTACACGACGATGGGCTAGTTGTTGAAGTAGGTACCTAACTGGGACGAAATATCGACAACTAGGTTTTTTTTAGTTTATCTACCACAAGTTAACCCTTGACTGCGATCTCACCTGATGGTAAGTGATGATGCAGTCTAAGATGGTAGCGGGCTAACCTGTTAGGGGCATGGCAGTTATATTAAACCCATACCTCTATTCGGTTTCTACACGGCATCGTGCCGGAACGCTAAATCGCTTGGCGTCACGTCTTTGCCGGTAGGGTGGTAACTAGCCACGGCCGAAGCCTCCCACCAGGCCAGACCAGGGAAAATCCAGAAATTATATTATAAATTCCCATATTGACCCTGCCGGGGATCGAACCCGGGACCTACGCACGTTAAGACAACAGCGTTCAACACTGCGCCACGGAGGGCGTCAAGATGTAGATAGACTATTTGTAACCCTTTGTAAAAGTTTATTTGAAAGGAAAGGCTTTTGGCTTTGAGTCCTCCGCAGTCCGCACGCTAGGACAACAACGCTACACACTGTGCCACGGACGTCGTCAATATAATTATATCGTATTTATCGTGATAAGTACCAACCCGCTATAATAGGATAATAGGTTGGTGTTTTGGTTTAGCAAGCTATTATAGTATAGGTAAGCAGTAGGCACTGGGTATATATATATATATATATATGTATAACTCCAGCTATATAGATAGATAAATGAATACTTTATTGCACACAGGAAATAATACCAAGAGATCTAAAAACTACGTAGGCTATATAATAATGTAAGTATGTATATTGTATACTATATAATACGGTAGTCCTCTATTTTTCTGTATCGCTTGCAGTCATACCCCACCCGTAATTCCCCGTACAAGATGCATTATTAGCAGATAAGGAGAAAAAAATTAAAACAACCAGCTCCGGGTAATTTGCTAGCTAACGGCTCGCCTTATCTGACTAATTAAAATACGATTTGGCACGAACATAACTCTTATTAGGTATTGTCACTTCGCCTCGATTCATATCAGTTGATTGTTCATATGTTTCTAGGAAACTGTTTTTTACGTAGCAATTACAGTCAAGTATAGGAAGAATTATGTGCTGTAATTGAAGTAACTCTAATGATATTTGATTAAAAAACCCCATATATAAGATGGATTCGTGTTGACACTATTTGCAACATCAACCGTATTTTTTTATCAACTACAAGTTAGCCCTTGATTGCGATTTCACCTGGTGGTAAGTGATGATGCAGTCCAAGATGGTAGCGGGCTTACCTGTAAGGGGTATGGCAGTTATATTAAACCCATACTCCTAATCGGTTTCGTCATCGTAGCGGAACGCTACGTCTATAAGTCGGTTGGCGGCATGTCTTTGCCGGTAGGATGGTAACTAGCTACGGCCGAAGCCATCAAGCCAGACCAGAGAAAATTCAGAAATTATTCCCAAATTGACTCTCCCGGGGATCGAACCCGGGACCTCTCACGTTAAAACAAAAGCGCTCAACACTGCGCCAGGGATTCTACAGTTATTTTTCTGAAAACATTGTGTGGTTACCTGCATTCCTAAGAGCTCTACATAATGTTTCCAAAGGGCATGTTGAAATCTGTCAATCCGCAGGTGGCTAGCCAACGTGGTGGACTATGGCCTAGCTCCTTCTCATTCTGAGATGGCTGGATGATGATGATGATGATAATGGCCTTTAAAATTCTGTGGGCGAAAAAGATCGCTGCATATGCAGTATGCACAGTCTTTGAAACGCTGTTAATTTGTTAGTAATGATCAAAATTCAAAGTAAAATGATCACTATAACGTAACGATCGCAAGCACCTGTGATTGGCTAATACTCTTTCGCTGTTGGTCAAAATCTATTGTTGCAGCCAGAATACCCAAAATTTCAGCCAATCATAACAATAATTATTGTTGAGATAGCAATTCTTGATGCAGCTTTATAGTTATAGGTTACTTATTAGCAAATCTGTTTTGTGATGTTATTAATTTCCAAATTATTCAGTTCCCAAAAAGGCGTTTCGGCAAAAATTTTCCTTGAAGTTTCATTTCTCTATTTTCATTGTCTTGTTTCATATTGTCATTTCTCATTTCGGCATATCAGTTGCTTGTCCATAATTTTCTAAAAACTTTTTAATCTAAATTTATCTCAAGACGGTTTGTATACTTAGTACGATTAAGTATAGAAAAAATTACAGTATATTTAACGGCGGGATGACATTCTGAATGATGTTCTGAATCAGGATTCGTAATGGGTTTATTGTTATTGGAAGATTTTTCATGCTCAAAATTGCTCTCTGCGTCCTACTCTTCATTAATGAAGGCGGTTACTTCTTCCATGAATCACAATGAAGGGGTTTTCTCTGCTAAATAATGCAGAAAGCTCCCAGAAATTGAATCCCAACGAAGTCGCGGTGAATAGGTAAGTGGCCGTATGTGTAAGTAGCTATTTACTGATGGCCATCATACACGTTATAACTACGCAATATAATTTTAACGCAGTTAAGCTCCTGCCACATATAATTTACTTTTCCATGATAATACACTCCAACCCTTTCTAATTTAGGTGGCAGTCGAGCGAACGTATAATAAAAATCAATTTGTAATCATCTTTTAAACGCATCACACCCGGTAATGTCCTCTATTTTTCACCCCTTTTTATATAGTTACCGCTTTTTATTTCTTGTCAGTTACAGCAAACTTTTTATTTGGAAAGAAAAACGATGATAGAAATAATAGTATCAGCAGCTCAAACCATATTTAGGTGCTCGCTTCATTCTTTATTTTTAACAATAAAAAAAAACTGCTGAGTTTCTTGCCGGCTCCTCTCGGCAGAATCGTCTTTCCGAACCGGTGGTAGCGTCAAAACATGACGTGGCATAAGAGACACCTCTATGTCCTACAGGTTTTAAATAAATTGAATTGAAAATCTAGGGATGGAGTTTTATTGAAATACAGGTTTTATTTTTATTTATTTTTTAGGTTTACTAATAATCACTTACACCTCCATCTTCTCTATATGTCCAAACTAGTGGAGTTGCTTAACATCAGTTTATTCCAACTCTTTTGAAGGCATTTCTGATCTTTTGAAGGCATTTCTGATTTTGACGGATACAGACATAAGACATTCCGGTCAGAGACGGCCTGGCTAGTATATTCATCTCGAATATGTAATCAAAGATTTCCCACGGTATTATTTTACCGAAATCTGAACGGACGAAATCACGGGTATAATCTAAAGAATATTTTGAACTAGCTGATGTCCGTTTTAAGTTTTTTTTCAATTCTCGCGGAAAGTCTTCAATTTTTTGGGAGAAACAGTAGCCTATGTCATTCTGCGGGTCCTCAACTATACCCATGCCAATCATGCAAATCACGTCGTAACGTTGCTTCATTGCAGCATGATTGAAGTACAAACCAACAAACAAACACACTTCCGCATTTATAATATTATTAGTAGGTATGATAGTATGATTAGAAATTGGAGTTTGGAACACAGAAGCGTAGATGCTAATCGGTGGCGGTTACCCGAATGCACCTAATGTTGTTTTAATACCGGATAGGTCGGACAATTTGGCAGGTAGCGACCAAAAAACCCATTTACCCGCTCACCGTGTGTGTTCTTACTAATTATATTTGTCGCGTTTTTGGACGAACCGACAAAAAGTAGCTGAGGTCAACGCGCCCGTGTTGGTTTTGAAAAACTGGTGAAATGCGATCGGAATTATGAACCAGATCCAACGTTTTTGGTTATACTTGCGGTATTCCATGTCCCGGAATAATCAAGCCAGCCATACCAAGTAGGTATCATACCAAGCCATATACCTACTAATATTAATGAACTAGAAGATGTCAGGTTTACTCACATAACCAACCGCAAAGTTTTTAAATTGGTAAGTATTTTGAATATATTATAAGTAGATAAAATTAAAATCTAAATTAAATCTAAATTAAAAACTAAAAACTAAACATTAAAAATATCATCTATCCCGCTGCAATGAGGCAGTGTGCCCAGAACGCTGGCTGCGTTACCCCGCTGAAATAAAGTATTTTGTATCAATAGGAAAAAACTAGAGATAGGATTTTTAAAGTAATTTCACTATGGGGGTCTGCGATATCAGGTCATTTTTAAAAGGGGTCTCTTGCCCAAAATAGTTTGAGATCCCTGATCTAGTATAACACTAGCATTTCTTTTCGTTTTCAATAACTTTTATAAAAAAGACGTGTGACATTCGGAGACTGCCGCGGTAAAGCTATTGCATAGCATTTTTTATCAACTTGCTATGACTACTTGTGTTGTTGACTTCAAGTTGTTGAAAATATAAAGGCGAAATATTTTTATGAAAAGATGATTTTGGTTGCTATGACTACTTGTGTAATGTGTTGTTGACTTCAAGTTGTTGAAAATATAAAGGCGAAATAATTTTAAGGAATTATGTTTTCAATAGTCCGGGTGTCCAAGGGGGGGTTTAAAATTATTTCGCCTTTATATTTTCAACAAATTGAAGTCAACCAAAATCATCTTTTCATAAAAATAGTCTTTTTATTTTAAAGCTTAAAAATAATCAGAAATCCAAACAGGTGATCTTATCAAGGTAGAATATGAAGGCCTTCATGACTGTAATGGAAAATTCTTATGAGACATTACGATTCATATGTCGACCAGAATACCTACTGGTTGCTTAAACTGGTGCTGCACAGTTCGCCTCACTTACAGCCACATCGTAAATTAGCAATGTTAGAGCTGGGCGGAACCACTTAGCTTATTAACTTAAGGACGGATGTACTGTAATAGGGGGAAACATCCTTTTCTGTTCCGACATTTTAGTATAGCAAAAATTAAAATTTCATTATCGAATAAATACCATTCGCTACTCATTGAGATATAGTATGATGTAATTAAAAAAAGTGGTCAAAAAATCGTATAGTAAAGGCAGAAAATTATTGGGAAATTCATGGAAATCTCAAAAAAGGTCTTATCGCGTTCCGACTATTGTGATTTAATTTGAGACATTATTTAGACAAAAGTTATTTTAAATTGATCGGAAAAGATCAAAAAACACTTTAAATAAATAATATTTTCAATAAAACTTATAGTTTTTTTACAATCTGGTTCCAAACATCCCTCATTTTTACAGCACGAATTTTTCATACAAATTTAGTACGGGCGCGCGCATCACAAAATTTCGTTATATATTCATGAAATACGGCAGTCATTTCCCATACGCCTGCGGGCTCTCAAGGCGTGAGGTTGCGTCCCGTTGCTCCTGAACTGACGTTTGTCACTGTTAGTATCCGTACACAAACGTCAATGCATCCACTACCATTGAACAAAACTAATCATCGATATTTATACGTATAAAAAAAATGTAACTGGACGATTTCTGTATATAAAATATTTATTTTGAAAATTTAATTGGTGGTTATTTTATTATTCACTGAGCCCAAAACGGTATTTTATTCTCTGTCTTATTTTGCCTGTTTTGTGCACGAACTCCACTAAAACTAACTTTGAATGGGTATTTTGGTTCTTATAGCTCAGTCTAAGTAGATTTTTTTCTTTTATAACAGTCGTCCGAAGGGGGAAACTGGCGAAATATCAATTTCGGGTCTATGGGGTACCTAATGCTGATGTTCATTCTGTTTTGGTCTCGCAGAAAAGGGCTGTTCGTGCCATATACAAAACTAAATTCAAAGAAGTTGAAATTATGACGGTCCACGAACAATACATAATTGAAAACTGGATGACGCTTTCACGGCCCATCTGTTTAACCGATTTTGATGTAATTTGGTACAGGGATAGGTTATAGTCTGGAATAACACATAGGGTACCCGGGAAGGATAAAGGGTACTTTTTATCCTGGAAAATTAAAGAGTTCCCGCGGGAATCAATAAAATGTATCTGTTCAACCGATTTTGATGAAATTTGGTACAAGGATAGGTTGTATCCCGGGGAAGGACATAGGTTACTTTTTATCCCGGAAAATTGAAGAGTTTCCGCGGGAATCCAAAAATATGAATCCACGCAGACGAAGTCGCGGGAATCATCTAGTTCTATATAAATATTTTTGGGGTCTGTATACTTAATAAACATTACTCCAAAGATTTATCATAAGTACCTATATAGATAGATAGAATGAAACATAACTTAAACAAAACAAAAGTCCTCATAAAGGCACAATTTTTCCAATCCTCTCTATTGTTTTGTATAAAACAAAGAAACGTGCGCACGCCGCCTAGCTTCATCCAATATTTTACTGAACGCGCAGAACTTGCTTCGCAGTTTTCAGTCGCACGTAGGCTGTCAAAATAGCTTCGTCTGATCTGAAGTGATAATCTTGCTTTCTGTCGAGTACAAAAACAATTTACTTCTGCAGTGTGTGACTATTGTAAAAAAGTAAGTATAATTTGTTTTATTAGTTACCTACAGTAATAGTCAGTGTGATTATTTGTAATATTTGAAATAAAAGATCCCTTCAAAAAAAAATTAATATGGCGTCGGCCGCGGTGATTTTCGTATTGTTGCGCTGATTGTTGGGTTTTGTATCATTGTGTGATTTCAAATTTGACGTTTGTTGAAGTAAAACTTTTACAGACACGTCACCACGTACTTTTACAGCCAGCGCATAATATAACGGAGAGTGCAACGCCAGTAAAACCCATGTACCGACACTTTAATTTTTTGACATAATGACGTAAACATACCTGAGGCTTTTATCAAAGCTCAGCAAAGTTCATCAGTCCATGTATTTTTTAAATTATCTAGACATGATCTAGAATGATTTATTGTGATTCATTATTTTTGCAGATGGAAAAACATAGAAGAAGGTCTGCCTATAATAAAAAAGAAAATAAGCCGTTGCATTGGAAAAAAACAAACAAAAAGTATACTCTTATTTCCTGAAATCTTGAAAGCTGTCATCCCATATCACTTCTACATAATATCACATGCAGATTGCAGAGAAGAAGCAAATAAATGCATTAGTTACCTACATAATTTCTGTACAAGTTTCGCGCTTTATCGCAAAATGATTCGTTTCTCAATACAAATCAACTAAATTTTCATTTCATTGTACCTACAACATTTTTCCGCTAATTATCATAGCATCAGAGTTATACCATTTCATGTACCTACTCTCACCATAGTCTGTACACTAGTAAAAAAATATTAATTTATAATTAGTAGACTATACCAACAAAAGACATTCATCTTTCCTATCTAAACATTTTGGTTATTTACGTATTGCAACTTTGAAATTTTAAACAAAGATCAAGTTATAGAATATAAATTGGAGAGCTCTGAACAGCAAGGTAAAAAGCATTCGGCAAAAATAACTAAAAGGTAGGTAAATTACAAAACTAGGTATAAATCCTTATCCTTACTAATATTATAAACGCGAAAGCTTGTGAGTATGGATGAGTGGATGTATGTATGTATGTATGTTTGTTACTCTTTCACGCCTGAACGGCTGAACGGATCTGAATGAAATTTGGCACAGAGATAGATTATAGTCTGGAATAACACATACTACTTACTACTTAATAAAACAGCTACTTTTTATCCCGGAAAATTAAGGGAACCAAAAAACCTCATTTTTTGTTGTTGTTTCCAAATTATATCTGTCGGTTTAGTTGAGGGTAAAATTACAATTATAAAGGTTTGAAATAAATAAAAGAGTACCTTTTATTTATTTAAAACTAGCTGCACTATTGGTAACTATCGCCAGGAAGGCTGATTCAGTATTAGGTAGGTGTATAAGGCTCTCCTCTTATGACGGTAGTGAAGGAATGCCCGCATGCTGATGGGGTCTGACTACTTATCGCCTCTCAAAGACGTCTTATGGTTGCCTAAAATTAACAATGACTAGGAAGGTTAACACATCTTTGAGCGGCCATGTCTAGTGAACGGCCCGATGAATAGCGTCAGTTTTTATACTGTTTACATAGGTACTGCGCATACTTTAATACTGTACAAGAATCAGCCTTCCTAGTTATGGTTCATTTTTGGTAACCATAGTACGTGTTTGAGCGGCCATATCTAGTGAAAGGGTGATCTGCATGCAGGCAGACCTTCACTATCGTCATCAGTGGAGAGCCCTACACGCACCTAATACTGAATCAGCCTTCCTGGCGATAGTTACCAAAAGTGCAGCTATCTCATAGTCAGTACCTACATGATAAACGTTTTTTTGCTGTCATAAAACTTCGGTTTGTCAAAATGTGACAAGGATAATTTTTATTTATATCAATTATATTAGGTACTTTATACTAATAAACTTTATATTGTAGTAATAAATTGCGGTTTTATTTTCCATTTCAAAGTGCTATAAAAGTTTCACATCAAAAACTAAATAAATAATGGAAATAGGTTTTTTAGGATGAGTTGTGTCATTTATGATGAATCAACGGGACTTTACCCAGCTTGAAAAGGAGATGACAATAACTCAGCAGTTTATAAAAAGAAAAAAAATTGCAATAATGTACCTAGAAAATAATACACTATATATAGGGAGCTACATAAATATATGTACATACATAATGTATCAAGTATTACTCTGATTTAGTGGGCTGTTAGTGGATAGTTTCCATGCAACATTAGGAAAATCATCAGTTGATGCTACGTTAGTTGTTACGGATATGTCTCAAACGCACCAGCATCAATTATTGATTTTCATAGCTTAGTTCTAGGGGAAAGGGGTTCAACTAAGCAACGAAGTTTTTCACATAATGAGGAAAGGAAACACGTCCTTCTAAGTATTTATTACGAGAGAGGGAATGACAGCATGACAGTCACGCAGCTTACTTACGTCCATAATGTTCCCTACATTACACATTATACTAGTTGAAGTATGGGACACAGAAGCTGACTAGTTACTTCTCAAACCACTTCATCTACATCGCACATCTCAGATGGAAATGGAATCTCCTAGTGCTGTCTTACACCATTTTTATACTATTCATGCAGAACAACTACTAATACTAAGCGCCATTATTAATTTAATTTATTTTTCTACCTAAGCATACAACCTTTATCAAATAAACACCTATCTTTACCTATACCTACTCATAGTTATAAATCAGTTAGCAGGAATCAGCCGGTTGGTATATTATCAAGAAGCACCTCTACAATCCGTACTATGATATTAAAAATGCCAAAGACGTGTAATTGAACGGCCCATTATTTCAACCAAGTTGGTATAGAGTAAGGTTACATCCAGAGGAAGGACATAAGTTACCTTTATCCCGAAAAATTGAGAAATTCCCGCAGAAATAAAAAAAAATAACGAACGCAAACGAAGCCGTAAGTATCATCTAGCTATCAATCAATAAATAATATTATTTGTGCCATAGTGAGATAGTTGATCGCATATTGTGTGCTCCCGTGGTAGGGGCTGAATCCTTCTATGTGTGCCTGCGTAGACTGTGGTTGTATGTGTATAGAAACAATTGACAGCGGCTGACAGCTACGCCTAGATGTCGGCCAAGGGTAGGACCCTTAAAAGCATAGATAACGCGGCAATAGGACTCTATGCTAATACGGAACACGTTAGTCGACGGACTGGTTGGGTTGCGAAGACGCGAAGTTGCTTAATGTTGTCCTTAGGTATAAGAAGCGTTTTGTGGTGGATCATGCTAATTGACCGAGCAAAGCGAAGGTCTCTGAGTCTACTTGAGCGAATTTGCACTTGTCCGTCCATCCGTCAGTCCGTCTGTCAGAGCCTTATAACTTCTGAATTACTGAACTTAATTACTGAAAACTAAATATAATATGTAAACCGATGGCCTCCAGCCTAATATGGCCTAAAGAGTTATAAAAATCATTACTCATAGAAGCGAATAAAATATTTTTATAGCGTTACATAGGGTTGCGGTAGGATATCATTTTAAAGATAATTAGGAATAGAGTTCATAAATATTTTCATTAAATTTTTCCCCTAAAATTGAAGAAATGGGGGCTTTCAAAGTGGAAATTTTCTAACGTCCAAAGTTGACCTTAGAACTCTCAATTTTCTGAAAGGCTGAGCCTGAAACTTGATCAATTATTTAAATTATATCCTGTACTTGAACAACAAATACTAAAATTAGATAAATAAATAAGGAAACGAATTTATTTAATTTTTAATGACCTTTAGTATTTTTAACAGAATTTCACAATGGTGCCAATAGATGGCGCTGTGTAAAAAATATTCGTTTACGTGCTTACAAATAAAAGACGTGAGCACCATCTTACGTGGAATAAAAAAATAGTCTACTGATAGTACTGATGTCTATGAACGAAAAGATGAGCGCGCATCTAGACATGCTCGCCGCAGGAGCCGCAAACACACAGACTTAGTCATCACATTTTATAATTCTTATGGATACCGCGAGGTCTCAGTTCGGGGCGAACCACTAGTACCTATTATAAATGCGAAAGTGTGTTTGTTTGTTGGTTTGTCCTTCAATCACACCGCAGCGGAGCAACAGATCGATGTGATTTTTGCCATGGGTATAGTTGAGGACCTGGAGAGTGACATAGGCTAATCCCGGAAAATTAAGGACTTCCCACGGGAATCAAAGACAAAGTCGCGGGCATCAGCTAGTATAATATGTACGTAAGTATAAAAGCAATCCAATCACAATTGTCCATTCAAATGGACTTCCCAAATCGTCCAATAACCACAATATTGACACAGTAATGACGTTATTACACACAAATCATATTTTATAGTCGTCACAATAATATTAATGTAATTATTGTATTAATGCGTGATTAGTGGCCATAAAACCTGTATCTACGTCATAATTTGCTTACAATTGACCGCTATTACACGTAATGGTAAGTGGTGATACAATCTATTGGGCAACTGCCCAAAGTGATCAAAGTTCACTCAAATAAAATAACTAACGAAATTGTCTCAATAATGAAATTATTACGAAGTTAAGCCTATGATAGAAAACTTGAGTGATAAGGAAGCCGTCAGTTAGAAAAATATCACAAACATAAGGCATTGATGTAGAATTTTAGTCTATTACTCATTCTATTTCAATGAACATAGGTATTATTATTGCTGTACTACCTTACCTATAGTTTACCTATAGTTCGCGCGCGAGTTGACTGCAGAGCTTATGTATGTGTCACCATACATAAGCTCTGCATTCAACTCGCGCGCGAAGTATACTAGCTGATGCCCGCGACGCGTGGATTGAGGTTTTTTGGTTCCAGCGGGAACTCTTTAATTTTCCGGGATAAAAAGTAGCCAATGTGATCATCCAAACTGTAATCTATCTTTGTGCCAAATTTTATCCAGATCCGTTCGGCCGTTCTGGCGTGATTGAGTAACAAACTCCCATCAATCCATCCAAACTTTCGCATTTATAATCTTAATATATATAAATCACGTGTCACGTTGTTTGTCCGCGATGGACTCCTAAACTACTAAACCGATTTTAAATTAAATTTACACACCGTCTGCAGTTTGATCCAACTTGAAAGATAGGGTAGCTTACATCTTAATTTATAGCCTACTTAACCGATTTTAAATTAAATTTGCACACCGTGTGCAGTAGTAGAAAATCTGTCATGGAGGTAACCATATTATTTACAAATGCCATTAATTAGAAAAAGTTGCGACCAAGAGAAAATCTGTCAACAGCCTGACGGCTGACATAATTTACTGTTTACATCGGTATCATAGTGGTTATATTCTCTTTGATCGGTATTTCCATAATATTTCGATGCCATATTATGTTTGCCTGTGATGTGGACATAATTTCGTGTATTAAAACGATAACCTCTATTCGTCTATTAATTCAGACTGTCTTTTATGTCATATTTGTCAAGACAAACATAATAAATACAAGAAAACTTAGAAACATTTTTTTTAAACATTTTAATATCTAACTGCTGTATACATACTGCTAAAAGCCTAAAAGATCAAGGTCTCAACTTAATTGTTACTTCTAAACGTAGTTCCCAGGCGAAGGTGCCAGCGAAAATACGTCGTATTGGAGACTCATACTTATATATTGCTCCGCATACCGTGGACCGCTAAAAGAACAAATGTCTCTATCTTGAATAAACTTCGGAATAGCACAAGACTGTCGACCATTTGTTACCAAAAGATTCTGGGCTACTTTGGTCACATTGCCCGCCGCCAACCTAGCAATCTGGACAAGCTTATAGTCGTAGGAAAGGTGGAGGGCAAAAGACCGCGCGGCCGATCACCTAGCCGCTGGTCTGACCAGGTAAAGTCTTCCTCCCGCTTACTACTGCGATGCGAAAAGCCGAGGACTGGACGGAGTGGAGAGCTATCGTGTCGAGCGTCACAAGGTCACTGCAGAGCGGACACGACCTTCAGCAATGAAGAGTGCGACCGAGAAGAAGAAGCTACCCGTGCGAAGCCGGGGCGGACCGCTAGTATTAGTATAGATTCTGGGGTAAATATTACTCATTTCTACCCAGTTCGTTGAAAAATGGTCATCACCGAAAATAGTGGACCCATCGTCGTCGTGTCAACCGATGGACGTCCACTGCTAGACATAGGTCTTTTGTAGGGTCCTCCACAAGCTGAAGTGGCAATGGGCGGGGCACATAGTTCGGAGAACCGATGGACGTTGGGGTCCCAAAGAGCTGGAATGGCGACCCCGCACTGGAAGGCGTAGCGTCGGCAGTTCGAGACCAGCCAAATCACGCTCAACTTTAGAATCGGCGATAGCCTAGTGGTTAAGACACCCGACTTCTTGTAGGTACGGCGCGGTTCTATCCCCGGGCACGCACCACCAACTTTTGAACCAGTGATCCCCGAGCACAACACCCGCTCGGAGGATGATCATCCTTTGTTACCACCTGTTCCCGTACATATTTTTTACACATTGTCCCCCCAGACGGTGGACGGACGACATTAGGAGAGTCGCAGGGAGTCGCTGGATCCAGGCGGCGCAAGACTGTGGACTCATTATGTATCAAAATATAACAATCCAACCAAATACCATTATTGGAACTGTGAAAGAATTGTTGATTTATTTATACAAACATTTCGTTGATTTATTAGTTTATTCAATTGTCCTTTAATCACGTAGGCACAGCCATGACCAATGTATTGAGAGAACGAGTTTTTTTAGGTCTTGCAGACTATAGTTTTACCACAAATAAAAATACTCACTTGATCATGATTTTATCTAGCTTTACATCAAGCATAAATTAAAGAAAATCACTGTCTTATCAGTATTTTTCAAATATTACTTTTCTGTACCACCAAAAGGGCTTGTTAAAGAAATTACGAACCTATTTCTTTTATATATTATGATCACCAAATTCATCATACTCTTCAAAGTGCCATTTTGTAAATAAAAAGTTCCAAATTATGGAAACAGTTTTCTACAGTACTTAGAAAAGTTTTGGAACTAGTTACGAAAATCACGTTATCAACTTGTCACGCTAATCGTGACGAAATCGTTTTCTTCACGAAATATACTCATTTAGGGTATACAAGTGAGTGATTATAGGGACTCGAAGTGACCTTCTGTGGTTTGGAACAGTTTTCTTGTTATTTACAGTCCGCTATTAGGACAGGTGGAATTTCGTTCATAGTCACGAAGGTATTGCGATCCATTTAATTCCAAAATAAATATTTGAAAATAACTGAGTTAATAAGCAAAAACGATCGTCCACCACGTGTCTAGAATCGGACTATACCTAAATCAAACCTTATCTTGCAAAAGGAAGACTATCAGATAGCAATAACGTGCATAGTAAATTTCTATACAGAGGAAAAGCCAGCAACATTATTTCAAACGTCAAAACACGCGCTTAGAATGGGAATGGTATCAAATACTGAACAGTGGCGTCACCAACAATCGACACACTTTTTTACTTCAATCCATAGTTTATAAATGGTTTTCGAACATAAAACTAACTGGGGCATGGATGTTACGACTTTTGGGGGATCCTCTATTTAATATAATCCGTAAAATATAATAGTAAGTAAGTTACATAATTTATTTGAGTTGTCAAATACCCAATTGGCCTCATTTTCAGATTAAAATAATCTAACACCCAAATGATTACGAGTAGGTAGTTGTCAAAATCTAACTTTTGACTCTTTTGACTGGACTAACGTAACAAATCCTGTTTCGTAGGTACGTCCCTATACAAATATCACAAAGTAGAAGAGTATACGCATTTCCTGTGAGCACAAAGGTAGCACTTAGGTACTTGTATAATGTTTATTTAAGAAAACTAAGCTTTCCAACTTATTATATGCACGCTGCTGATATGAAAATAATCGCACATTATAAAGTTATTACACAAAGCAATTATACTGAAATTATATTTACATTAAAGGTAGGTTCGAACGCAAACGCAATCTGATTCAACACTACCACATCCGGCGCGCACAAAAACCGTGCTCCTAGTCTGTGGGCCGAGGAAACCTCAAATGGGTGTTCTTTCTTTGCTCTCGATAATGACATTGTACTGGTCACAGATGCATTGCAATCTGTGGCAGTGGTCAGTAACATTTTAGACCAACAGATTATTATTTATCTATACTATCTGTACTAATATTATAAATGCAAAATTTAGATAGATGGATGGATAGATGGTTACTCAATTAAGCCAGAACGGCTGAACGGATCTGGATAAAATTTGGCATAGAGATAGATTATAGTCTGGAATAACACAAACGCCAGAGAGCCTCGGGAACACAATTCACGAGGACGAAGTCGCGGGTATCAGCTAGTTAGACATAATTGAAATGAAAAAGACACTAATCAAAAAAATATAGCTTTTAGCTTACGGTGCCAAAATTCGTCTATTTAATAATTTATTATGAAATTAGAATCATGAACCTGAAAGTCTAATAGTTTATTGAATGGAGTAGGCATATAAAAATTAATTTTAGGTAATATTTTATTGCATCTACTAAACCAAAGATTATGCTTCTAATATTTACACTCAAATATAACGTCTTCGAAACTTATATCGCTATAGATCGCTACACTCATACACTCATTTGGGGGACAAATCATATATTATTATCCTGAAAATAGACATCTTCTCAGACATAATTAGATTTTTTTACGAAATACGATATTAATTTGTACATATTGTGCAGGAATGTTAATTTATCGGCCCCTCTTTACTGCATTTTAAGTGCAAATAACCAATTGTGTCCGTCGATGAATAAAACATATCTCACGACTTTAGTTTTAATGGAATCGACCCAGAGCCATTTACGACATTATTAGTGATTCAAGAAACATGACTGTTTAATTTTTTCCTCTTCAACTTTTAATTGTTTCTGCAACTTTTAAATAAACGTTGTTAATTGTGCCTTCATGTACAATTCTTATTTCAACATTACTCATTCTACAAAGATCTTGTGTCTCAATCGAACTGGAATCCTTCTTATTGCGGTTTTTGCAAGAATCACTTTTTAAGGTTCTGTAGTCAACAACGAACCCTTATAGTTTTGCCATGCCCGTCTGTCCATCCGCGGCTTAGCTCGGAGACTTATTATTACAAAGCTGTAATTAGGTATGGGTATATAAACGGTGGTTTTTGGATATGTGAAAAAAAACATGGAAGTTGTATATATACCTACCTATTTAAATATAAGTAAGTTATAATAAAAACTATTACACCTATGTACTTTGACTCTACAACTTTACGAGTAATAGTCGACCAACGTATAAAATGTCCGCATATTGCGACGGGCAACTACGAAACCCTTCTCTGCGCGTGGTGCAACACGTACTTAGCCGGTTTTTTTTATATTATGTGCTGTGCATTTTAAATCTTTAAATATATAAAAGGACAAGGTGACTGACTGACTGATCTATCAACGCACAGCCCATACCGCTGGACGAATCAGCCTGAACTTTGGCATGCAGATAGCTACTCGTATTATGACAATGGCATCCGCTAAGGATTTTTGAAAATTCAACCCCTAAGGGGGAAAAAATAGGGATTTAAAATATATGTAGTCCACGCTTACTAAATCGCAGGCAAAAGCTAGTAACTCATACGTCATAACTATTTCCAAGTGGTGCATAATGCATATTAAGTTACTCATTACCATCTGAAGTAACTTTAGTAGAAAAATTAGTAACTGGGTACTTACTTTTTTTGTGAGTACTTATATTCTCTGAACAGAAATAACAGTTACAAACCACTGCAGTATCAATGATTGGCTCGTGTCAGCACGGCTCCTACGACTCGCTTCAGCGCACTCCATTCAATAGGCATCTGTATTAAAACAAGTACATCAGTAGGTATTACGGATTTTGCTTTTCCTCAATTTTCCATTCGCCCGCAGTTCAACAAACTCTAAATATGAATAGATTTTAAATTTCCAATCATCACTCAATGGAATTCATTAATAACGAGACAATGGACACCCACGTGAAATCAAATTCACGCCACACACAAAAAGTGAACCTTTCGTTTCGCCCTCCACACATAATCAACAAATTGATTCTATCGAAAATGGTGAATTTTCAGCAAATCACCAGCCCGGTTTACTGTTACCGAAGAAACGATTGAATTGAATCACGGTAATTTTGAGAACAAAGATGTTCGATAGAAACAAAGCAGAACTGATTTAAGGATAATAGATTTATGGGGTTAACTGATCGCCAAACTCTATGGGATCGGAACTTCGGAAGGGGAACAATGAGGGATATTAGATGCTATAATTTCATGGTCGATTCGTTAACAATATGGAATGATGGCAAAAAGTGGTCGACTATTATTGGACTGGTGATGCGATCAGGCCGAATCGATTTGGTGTTATACCGTGACGTTTGTTTAGCGGAACGATGGAAGTGGGATGAGGGGGGATATGAAAGGGGGGATAAAAAGCGTGTGCCGCCACAGCGTCACGCTTGCTCCGAAGATTACAGCCTATATTCAATACAAGCGCTATCATAGTAAGTAAGTACCTATGTTTAGCGACGCTCAGAGTAAATAACTAGTTAACATGGTTCTTGCTCTTCGTTTTTCTTTCGTTGAACGATCTTTTGTTGGACTGACTATTGGTTTACGGTCCACTAGTCGTGCCGCGAAGACGCTGTTAACTGATAATTTATTCGATTATACCTAATACGTTATTAGAAGTTTTTGTACATAACATTATGCTTACTATTTTATCATATTTTGTACAAAAAAATTGAAACTAGATAAATTGACGATCAATTATTTATATCTTCGTTTATAAAAAAAATTATCATGATTCCCTACCGCTTAGTTTTTTGATCGTATATTTATGCTCTTGTGTATCTTATTAAACGCTAATAAAAAGCACACAATATTTGATAAGTATGACCACCATGATTTTTCTATGTACCTATCTCATATTTTTATTGATCCACGCTTCATTTAGGGTTTCTTTCAAATTTCCACATGTTTCATGGATGTTATTTTTATTATTTGGTTGATGTCCCAATCTATCTACTTTTTTGCTTATAATTCTTCTAAAAGTTCCCTGAAAAATTAATGATTTTGTTTTTGTTTTGAAAAAGGTTATGGTCAAAATAAATTTAACCGAGATCGAACCAAGGTTCGATTTATCGATCTTTGATAAATAAAATTTGAACCAACATTTTACCCGCTAATGCAGTCGACGGAAATTGACAAAACGAATCATTTTCCGAGCCGACCACGCAATAACGTGGATTGTACGAGCAAACGCAAGGGGTTAGATTGTGATCGGCTAATCGCTTCAAACTAATTTCGTGTTGCATCGACATTTCACTTGTTTCATTTAAATGCGATTGTATAATGACAACATAGAAATTAATTTCTACACGACTTCGGCGATAAATCATGATTTTCAATTTTTTTTATTTCACTACAAGTTAGCCCGTGACTGCGATCTCACCTGATGGAAAGTGTTTTTTTTAATATATAGTGTAGCGCTTGGCTGCAATCAGACTTGCATGATGCATTTAAAAGTTTAAATAGACACAATTCTCTACTGTTTTAAATTTTGACTTTTATGATCCATGTCATGCAGAGGCTGGATTTCTCATTATTGACTTTCTGTTCCCTTTGAATAATAATGCGTCCCAGTTCTATATCGTAAATAGTAATAGAAATGCGAATAATTAATCTGTCTGTTAGCTTTTCATAACATATCCGTTAAACCAATTTTGTCATAGTTATACTTATACTTCTCTATAATTCGTTTGTAAGATCTATTATAGAATATGCTTCCACGGTTTGGAGTCCTCGGTATAAGGTTCATATAGAAAAAATTGAAAGAGTACACAATCGGTTTCTAAAACGACTTTCATACTATATCTCAAATAATACCAACTGTGTTGGGAATCCTGATCCACCACTTTCAGCTGCTAGTAGACGTGTTCAAAGAGATCAAATCCTTCTATTCAAACTCATGAATAATGGGGTTGACTCTCCATATCTAATTTCTAAAATAACTTTAAGATGTCCACGGATTAACTCTCGACATCCAAAACTGTTTCGCATTGCACCAAGCAAGACAAATTATGCAGAAAATACATTTATAAAAAGATGTTGCAAGCAGTATAATGAATTGTTTTTCAATAACGACTTATTTCAGCTCTCTCTCCCCAAGTATAGATTGGCTATTAAAGATTGTTTGGCACAAACCAACTAGCTCATCATTTTTTATTTTCTTTTTTTTTGATCATTATATCTTAGTACCTATGTGTATTTTTTATTTTTATTTTGTTTCTATGTTCTAATTTAATGCAAGTATAAAAAAAAAATTTTTGTTTTGTCTAGCGGCTATACCCAACTATTCTTTTGGAAAATGTTTAGACAATATGTGCTGAGAATCTTTGAAAACTGTTTTGGTTTAAGTGCAATGTTATATTTAGTTTACCTATTGTATATTATGTTACTGTATGTTTTTCAAAAAATAAATAAAATATAAAATATAGTTTGGTACAGTAACTTACATCACGTTGACTAATGTGGGTATTTTGTGCCGGAAAATCAAATAATTTTAACGTGATTTTTAAAAACCTATATCAATGCGGAAATCATAGACTACTATGATTATTTCAGAGTATGAAATTTGAAGCCCAAATTAGTTTTTTTTTTTCGAATTGATCAAGAAAATTAGTGTCACTTACAAACACTTCTTTCTTCATGTTATTATTACTTATCATAGTACCAATTTGCCGAATAAAAAGGAACCGAAAAACGTAATAACGTGTTCAAAATATGTATGATGACAATCCTGACATCCGGAGTCCGGACCACACCGGGAGGCGATATCAAAAGAGTCTGTATTTGATGCCGACTGCCGACACGTGTCATTTAGGTACGCTCTAACCGCATACACCACCAAACCGCAAAATATCCCATAATGAAGTTAAGAATAATCAATATGGCTGTAAGATCACACTAGCGAAAATTTAATATCTCGATGAAATTTCAAACTGGACACATAAATCCGGGTTTATAATTTGAAAAGAAAATATGACTATTTAATATTTATCCATAACATTATGTTCTATGTCTGTTAGTTTGCACAATTTCATTCAATTGAGTAAAAACTTTGTATAAATGTTATTTGCACTTGCGTAAAGTATTCTGGAAGCTGGCATTAAAACACGTTTGAAACACATGACGGATATTATAAAAATGATGGTTCTGTTGGAAACAGACAGGACAAAATGAACCTACTCATTTCTTATGCCCCTGTAGGTATCCTGTGCAACACATACAAAAGTAAATTATGGATAAATACGATAGAATAAATTATATCTTCGCGGTCATAATTTATCACAGTTTAATATCACTTATGTATTATCGCTCGTTGTGGTCATCACAATAATATGTAGACACGAGGCATGTAACTATAAAAGAACTCACACGAGGGCGGAAAAACCATTTAAATACCACTGAAAGTTACATCTCTTAGAAATAGACAGCCTTGTAGAAAGGCCACGGGATAAAATTTTGTGAAACTAAAAGTCTCTCATGTGATCTAAAGCCTACTTATTCATCAAGCTCCGGACTCCTCAAACTCTTGAACAAAAAAAATGCTATGTCTATAATTCTTGGCGTGAATGTAGAAAAAGAGAGAACAAAGCTACCGATGGCGCCTTATTATTAGCGACTTCCGAAAGGGGCACATTTTTTGCGACGTCTGCTCGATAGGACAACAAACTGACAAATTGTGCCAACAAAAAAAACTATTGTTTGGCAAAATAGTAGCCCAAAGTGAGTCACAGTGGACAAACATGACAAAGGCGTTGAGATAATGTGTTTCATACCTTACCTACTATACGATAAAATTAGATTGATAAATTAGCACACTATAGCTTAGCTGTAATAAACAATACTATTGTACAATAATGTATTTATAGTGTGACACAGGACACTACAACTATTTTTTCAATTCAGGATCTTTGTTATCCCAGTTAAACATTAATACATACTCGTAGTTTCATTACTTACTATTCAAGAGCCTATCTTACAACCTGAAATGAAAAAATATCCCATATTTCTGGACTTGAGACATTAAATAAAAACAAGTCTCTATCTAAAAGGATTCATTTAAATTTTATTTTATAGAGTCCACTCAAATAAATAATGCAATAAGTTGTACAAACAAGCATTATTAATCGACAGAGCAAACTGGTAACCACAAACACGACACAAGACGCAATAGAGCTTATATCAAAGACTTATATAAAACAATTAAGTATCCTTTTACCAGTACAAACTAATCTTATCAATAAGGACGAAGGTAAATGTCAGCCATCAAACACAATGTCCGAAAATAAATCAGTTGTTTATGAGTAAAGTGGTCACGCTCGTGATTGTCATGACTTTGGAGCGAGTCGGGACCGATGGCCCATTTATCTCCACGTCAATATACCTTTTGAAAATATTGTAACTGATAAACTCACCAGGTATTTCCGGTTAAATGTCACCTATACCAACTTTGCTGTTTGAGTTTACCTACAACCCGTTGAGACTCAAAATGTTACAAAATAGCGTTCATCAAATTATCACACACAGACTACAATAAAATTATTGTTTTTGAGAGAATATTTTATTGATCTGCATGAGGACGATTTCTGCAAGATATACAACTTTTGTTTTTTCACTAACTTATACCTACTTAACTTACGATTCTGCTCCATTTAAAAGTCTGTTTTGATCCCAAACGAGTTAATATGGGAAGTATCGGTAAAATACTAATTAATGACTCAATATTCTTTTGAACAAGATATTATCGTCGATTAATTTAATTCTTTTCAATTCGCTCAGCTTAAAACGAAAAAAAACCTTAAGCAATTAAAACAAAACAGTTAATGTATCGGCAGTCAATCTTAAGTTAATTACCAAGCGATTGCACTCCTTTTCTAAGTAAGATTTAATTTTCATTTACCGCTCATCAATAATTGCTAATCCCAAACTTGTAATGCGAGCCTTATCGTGATGATCAGAGCCACGACTGCTATTAATTAGATATTGCAAATAATCAATCGGCACCCACGGGCAATTAGAGCGGGCCGTTCGACAGCAAAGACCAACGAGAGGTCCTACTTCGGGATAATAATGTTGGCGCATATTTATTTGATGATAAAAGTAAAGAGGGCTAATTTTATACGCGATGGAGGGAAAGTGAGCTTGCGGCAGGCGGAGTTGCGGAGCGGGCGCAGTGTGGAGGCCATTGGCTGGCGTGCCGCAGGGGCGGGGTCCGGAGCCCATGTTTTATTTGAATTATGGATGATGCACGCGGCGATCGCTTCTTGATTCTCGAAACCAGTTGTGATCACCGCAGCTTCGCGCCCGCTTACCTCACCCCTTGTAATTAATTGATGATTTCATTTATTAGCTTGTTTTGTAATTAGTCGGTTACATCTAACATTGAGTGGATAAACTGTATTCGGACGATCTATCAAATCGTCCCCTGCGTGTTCCGGTGCGGTGAGTTGTGCTTGACTAACATAATGTCTCAATTAGATAGGAACTTAATTGTAGCTATTATAATTTCTTTTGTGAATTATTGGCCAGTGGCCTCTTATTTGTACTTATATTATGTATTAATTTCAATCAATTACCTTATTGTATTTTTTTCCTTTTTAGGGTTCTGTAGTCAACAACAAATTCGATTTAGGGATCCGTTTGCAAAATATTTAGCTTAAGAGTGTTACTTTTTGTTAGAGTCAAGACTGTGTCCCCTCCCTGCAAGTAAACGGTTGTTTTGGATAGTATGTAAAAAAATTCATGGCATTAGTATATAGATATTATAACGAAGTTGCAAGGAGAATTATCACAGCTAAGTTAGGCTTTAAAAGTTAACTAGTAATAGTCGACCAACTTACACATAAAATGACCGCATATTGTTAGTAGCTACGGAACCCTACACAGCGCGTGGCTCGACACCTACTAGTTTGATTTTTATTCCACCTTCTGGACCTACATCTACTGTGACCGGTCTAAAATGAGTAAATTGACATTATTTAACTATTGCATTTAATAAGTTGTTCTCCCTATCGATTTCAGCAACAATTTATATTTAGCTAACCTTAATTACACAAGTTTTGATTTTTTTCTATTCCATTGTCATAATAACTGTGTTGAAATATTAAAAAAATGTATTATTGCTTGAATAATTTATAAGTCACTTCCATTTTTTTATTATTTGATTTGTGGTTTCTTATTGTTCTCATTCAATTTGATATAATTTTATTATTCATGCTATGTCATTATAACAACAAGCAATTGATTGAGGTTTAAATACGTGTTACATTATGCATATTATAGAATTATATTGCAAAATTACGTCTATATACAGTTAGACACAAGTTTATACAATCAAAAAATTGCCACTGTTATCAATTGTACGAAGTCAAAATTGCAACTTTTACAACACTCAAATAACAACTTAATTAAATATGCTGTTCACAATAAAAAAATATTTATCACTTAAATAATATCAATTTTAAATTATAATTTGATATCGATACAGCTATCCAGGTTGGGTGTTTTCCTAAAATGTACAATGGTAAATCTAAAGTTGAATGGATTTTTTTTTCTGATGAAAATTTCGATTTGATTTTTATAACGGCTCGTTTTGTCAATATCACGATTATTAGATTTATAAGTGTTATACACGTACCTAATAGAGTTGTTTAGCAATCTGAGCCTATAAAGGCATTTGATTGCACTCTAGGTGCCGCCGTAGACCACGTACTTTTTAAGTTAGACCGCTTCCATTATCGTCAAGTTACTGTTAATGTTACACCACTGGTAAGGCCGTTACTGTTAATGTTAAATTGAGCGATAAAATTAGTCAGAACACGTTTTTTTTACATTTTACCAAAATCTATACTTCTATACTACTAATATTATAAATATAAAGTTTGGATGGATGGATGTGTGTTATTCAATCAAGCCAAAACACCTGAACGGATCTAGATGGATGAAATTTGATTATACTGAGATAGATTATAGTCTACACCCCGAAAAACTTCAATCCACGCGGACGAAGACACGGGCATCAGCTAGTTTGTCATATACCTTACTTTAACCTTTATGGTACTTACGCCACCCGCTTTCTCTGTTTCTATAATGAGTTAAACTATAACGATCCTTTACCGCCAAGTGAGAATGCTATTGCGGTGGATTCGGTCACGTCTGTGCGTCAATTCAACTGACATATCGACGACGGCGGATTAGAAGTCAGTGGTTTGCGGGGACCCTAAAGTCATTTAATTGCACATTTATACAGTTGTTAAGAATTCACTAAATTACAAGTCTGCTTTATGTCTTAATTATGTTTGCCGTGTTCTGTTAGTTATTGCAATTGGCGACTGGCGGCCGACAGAAAAACTAGAGGTTTAACTTATTAAGTCGAAAAAGGCAACTTTTACAGCATAAATGGCTTAATAGGATAGGTAATAAATGACACCAGCCTGTTTTTAATTGAGTCTGTTGCGTGCAGGTATCGAATAAGTAGGTAGGTAATATTTTATAATTAACTATTTAAGTACCTATTTATACGAGTAGTTAATTTATATAAAAGTGCTGAGTTATGCTTACCTGGTCCTCAGAACATGTAGTTCCTTATAAAGATGATTCAGGCCCTAGAGCTAAAAATACTAACATTTATCTTGTGAACAAATTTTTTATGCTATGAAAATTGATTTCATTGAAGCAGACCTGCTTGAATTGCGCACTTTACATAAAAAACATAGAAAACTTAATAAATATTGGGAACCAATTTGGGAACTGATGAACTGACCTAGCACAACTCAAATCTATAGGTTAAGATTTTGCATGTTGGTTTTCTTTGTAAAGTAGACCCCAAGTCCCGATTAAGAAAGGATTTACTGAAATTCCACTCAAGTACCGCACGTTTTATCTAAGTAGTTCAGGGGGCATACTACCTACTATCGCTAATCACTTAATAAAGCCATATTGCTTCCATATTGTTGACGTTCGTGTTTTAGAATTATAATCCTTATTTTAGGGATGTCAAGGTACGTGTCATAAAACTGACATTTTGAAGTAATACTGCTTTAAGCGATGGCAGTAACCTCCCAGCTAGTTATAACATACATAATAATAACAAGTGATACAATTAAAATAGTAGTAAAACAACTATTAAACTTTTTATAGCAACAGAACACAAGGGAATCTCTACGGCCACTCGCAACTAAGTGGAACAAAAAATATGTGATAGAGGCATGCAGCCTTACCGAAGCAGATAACCCTAAAATGAGCGCGTCACAAAAACTGTACCGGCGAAATTAAGAGCTGAGGCTATCTGACGTAACATGCATACCTCAGAGAATACAAGACTTAAATGATCAAACATTTCAAGTCATTTTGCTGGCACTACTAATAGCGCATGTTATTAGGTGATAACAGATAACTAGGTCATAAAATAGCACTGCTAACTTTAATTAAAACTGATAATTTAAATTTTCACCTACAAGACTTTTTATATTTTGTAAAATGGGCCACAGTGAGAGACGAGGCGCGGCGTCTTTATTCATGACAACTCATCTAAACTAAGCTTTATTCGAAACAGCATGACGGTGGTATAGCATGTGGTATAGCAGTGTTGTGCCGCTCGTCCTCCGTGTTTTGTTTTCAGTAGGTATAATTTTTAACCGTACGTCAAAGTAAATAGAGTTAAATTACACAAACACTCGACCCCACACCACTCCGTCTGTATCCATGTTAAGAATGTTTTTATTATTTCTTTCGAGTTCCGACTCTTAAAAGTAGCGAGGTACAAGCATCAAACACGGCTCCTAAAGTTTTGTGATAAGCCTACGTTTTCGAGGCCGACGTAATTTGTCGCAGGCGCCTCTGATAAAGCCGGCTGCGCGTTCCACCAGGCATGTCTGTGGAATGCCAGACAACTTGGACAGTGGATACTGTCCTACGATATGCGTACGTGCTTTGGATGTCATTTTTTTCGTTTTTTTTTGGAATGGTATCGATGTTTGCAGCGAAATTACGAGTATTGTTTTTTTTTTGTGTGATAACTATAAAAGTATTGATGGGAAATGTGTACCTAGTTAACTTAATTGTTGTTTCTTGGTATAAAATTATTTTTCGTTATACTATTTAAAAACTTTATTAGGCTTAGGACTTATAGGTAGGTACATCTTTTGGCAATAAATAAAATTTTATGGATTTTTGAGGCTATATTTAATAAAAAAATGTATATGTTGCTCTAACGGTATACTTATATAATATTATAAATACAATATTATAAAACATATAAATATTTATATAAAATAAATATTTATATTAAGATCTCACGGTTTAATAACAGCATAAATGGTTAATTGGTTGTGATTAATTTCACGACAATCGACAAATGATTGCATTTTAAATCGTTTTCACACATTATTTAAAGTTGAAACATTAAATTAAACGAAGAATGTCACAATTCAAAGGCATTATCATAAAAAAACATTGAATATCGAATAGGATAAAAAATAAAGATAAACATTTGTATCACATACATTTTATTCTTGTATTTGTGATCACAGAATGGTTTATAATCATAATAGGTATATTATGTGAACAGAATGCTTAAAGTAAAAGCGTTTATTAAAATATTATTTTATGTGTAATTTTTCATTGTTATTTTATACCTAAGCTATGTGAATTATGTTTAATATGTAGGTAACTGTATTTATTCTTTACGTAGGTAAGTAATAACTAATTTTTCACACCACTCGCTCAACAACGCCCAATTACATGGCCTGTTATCTAAGGTTAAAGTAAGACATTAAATCCCTAGGGTTATAATGTTGTACTTTATAAGAAGTTTTATTCATAATTCTTATCGCTATATCCATAAAGTCTAATTTCGGTAAACAGAATGTGTTCTCAGCAGGCGCGGCCAACTCGATTTTCGAAAACCGAAGCCGTGGCCCACTAGATTCGCACTGACGACATTTGTTTGTCAAAGTAATGTGTCAAATCGAGTAGGCCACGCCAGCTGAAAGAAGTGGTTGTATCGCGAGGTGTGAAAAGTAGAGTATTCACCGTAGGGGTAATGCTGTATTAATCTTGGGCGCCCCTAATTCCCGCGCTACTCTCACGATTCTAGATGCAACACCCTCGCTACGCTCGGGAGTTACTCTAAAGTCCCTCGTTCCGCTTGGGATTTATCCCGGCGCCCGTGACATAATACATCGCATTACCCCCGTGGTGAATAATCTACTATTATTTAATATTAATTTATTAATAATGAGGGACTCTCCCATACATAATATTCCGTCGCCTTGTTTAATGCACTAGGTATATTTTCAACCGACTTCAAAAAAGGAGGAGGTTCTCAATTCGACTGTATTTTTTTTTTATGTTTGTTACCTCAGAACTTTTGACTAGGTGGACCGATTTGGATGATTCTTTTTTATTTGAAAGGGCATACTTCCCATGTGGTCCCATATAAATTTTATCGAAATCGGTCGAGCGGTTTTTAAAATATCAACAATAAAATAAGTACTTTGTATAGCGTGTGCTTGTTGTTGTAAAGTTGGCGCGGGTGTTTGAAGTCGGTTGTTTAAAAAGAATGTTTATATTAAAGTATTGTAAATACATTAGTAGTAATGTGTTGCAGTGAAATAAAAGCTCGTGTAGTTTATGTGACCTAAACACTGATATTAGACAATAATATACTACATTTAAGTAACAATATTTTAACACACACACACTCCTATTTTAACTCCATTCTAGTGTCAGATGTGTGTTATAACCGGTGCCGACGGCTTTTAATATTCTCTCCAAAGTAGTTCTTAACTAAGAATAGATGTCTTATTATATTCTTGCTTTTGGTGATTCCCAGGACCTTATTTTTATTTAATATTATTTTAATATGCTTGATATTGAAATTCGCTAATATTAAACGTTAATGGATTTTAAAGTTCTCTCGTACGACGCGACGTAAAATAAGCAATAACGCATAGTAAATTTATGCAGAGTTAAAAATAGACGTGTCATAAATAGCGTGCTCAGTGTTTACGATAGAAATATAATTGTTGGTTATACATACCTACTTACCTAATTCGTTATCCTATACTTACCTAAATCACATAGTTCTGGACATTTTAAATATAACGTGTGTTCTAGGAAAACATTACAATATACTTATTGTTGTAAATCTTGTTGAATCTAGCAGTGTACGCGCGTGCAACTTGCGCACAGTGCAACTTGTCTTTGCTATTTTGTCTATGTTCATTCGGTCTTACGTGAAAAGTAAAATCTTTGACATGTCAAACAATAAACCCGAAGTGTGGTTCTGTATTATCTATGGTGTGATTATTATACTCTTTGACTCAACCACACAACCATGATTTAGCAAAATTAAGTCACTTTGTACAAGTTTTTTATTTCAATATAAGTCATAAAGGTGGTTTACAGTTTTATTTATAACTAGATGATTCCCGCGACTTCGTCCGCGTGGACCAAGCTTTTTCGATTCCCGCGGGAACTCTTGAATTTTCCGGGATAAAAAGTAGCCTATGTCCTTCCCCGGGATACAACCTACCCCTGTACCAAATTTCATTAAAATCGGTTGAACAGATAATTTTTTTGATTCCCGCGGGAACCTTTGAATTTACCGGGATAAAAGTAGCCTATGTCCTTCCCCGGGATATAACCTATCCCTGTACTAAATTTCATCAAAATCGGTTGAACAGATGGGCTGTGAAAGCGTAGCAGACAGACAGACAGACAGACAGACAGACACACTTTCGCATTTATAATATTAGTATGGATTTAAACAACAAGTAATAACCTATTATGGGCATCTATCATTGTGCCCGAACAAACAGAAAATCCACAACTACTAAATTATATTACTACCTATCTATCCGGCAGGTATGGAGATTGATAATAATTAAGTGGAATTAGGTACCTATGAGAGTAAGTTATATTGGTTGTCCCAAATATGAGAATGTAATCGTCTAGAAATTCAAAAACTCCACCACGTCCGGTGGTCGCGTGGCCACTAATTATACGCGAGCTCTTATCGTGCGCTGACTCCGGAGCTTTTAGCTGCCCGGCACACACAAACACACATAAATCTCCAATATCTGACCGCTGACGCCGCGCCGTGGCGACGACATGGCCTTTATTAATTGCGAATACAAAATGATTCTTAGAATAGTAGAGTTGGTGGGTTACTCATGGTGTACGTCATACATTAGACCTTAATTTATGTATTAACTAGCTGATGCCCGCGACTACGTGAGCGTGGATTGAGGTTTTTTGGTCCCCGCGGGAATTCCTTAATTTTCCGGGATAAAAAGTCTATGTTCTATTCCAGACTATAATCTATCTCTGTGCCAAATTTCAGATCCGTTCAGCCGTTGGCGCGTGATTGAGTAACAAATGTATGGATGGATGTGTATGGATGTTTGTTACATCCATACACATCCATCCATACATCCATCCAAACTTTTGCATTTATAATATTAAGTAAGAAGTAAGATTAGTTGACAAATTACACCGTCAGACAGCCTAATATCATATCATCATGTCATATAACCCCACAGGTATAATTTAGAACTAGCTGATACCCGCGACTTCGTCCGACTGGAATGAGCTTTTCGTATGAAACGTTTTCGTTCGACCGTTTTTTCTCCGGCTTACTTTGCAAATCCGACTACCACGAAAAACTCTTTTCATTTTTCGGGTTTTATAATATAGCCTATGATACTCACAAATAATGTATGAGAATTTTCAAAATCGATTCAGTAGATCCAGAGATTACCCCGTTCAACCTCACAAACTTTACCTCTTTATAATATTAGTTTAAATTGTCCTCCAGCTAAAATATTTTAGGAATTTACATTCCAAGGATTCGATAGGTACCTACCTATCTAATTATTAGTACTTACATACTCCTTCATTAGTCAACTAGTCCTCTAGTAACTTTCAATGTTTTCATCAGACAAATGACTCATACCTGAATCGCTTATTATGGATTTTCATCTCCCACTACGCATTTAAAATTATTTTGATACCATACCCAGTATCACAGCAAAAAACGTTGGTTCGAAATTGGTTTGAAACAATCCTACCTAATACCGACCTACCTTAGTCATTATACATTACTATCAGTCGGGGACTCGTCTCAGGATTTCAATAAGAAATTATCAAATTAGTTTCGTCATTAATAAAAACGAAACGCGACTACAAAGGATCGTTCGCATTGTTCACAGATTTTAAAATCGTCCATAATTAAATGGAATCCATTTTTTGTCGTCTCGGACATTTCACATATAAATTCCGCCGGTGTTCAAACAGTTTGCATGGAAAAAGAAGCAATTTGCCACCCTGTTCGGATAACGTGGACCAATATCAAAAGGTCTGATGAAAGATGAAATTTTGATGAAAACTAGGGATGACAGCTGTGTTTCGATAGCTACGTAAATGTAGAAACATCGATATAAATTAAACATTGGGGTCCACTGCTCGATACATTGTTATAATACTAGCTATAAGCAAGATATTGTTACACGCATTGTCAAAAGTTAACTATAATAGCTATCGTTTGATGCTTTTAATTTATGAGTACCAAAGTTGCGTCTATTATAATGTTATGTTGTTATATGTTATTATTGTAAGACAGAGCACATCATATACATTATATTATATAATTACTTACATTCTATTGGAAGACAAAAAACGCGGCTGGTCTTCTTGTTCTCCAGTCGTTTCTAGCATCTACCAAAAATCATACTTTAGTATAGGGCCTAGGAAAACCGTCAAGATTCAAGAAATATTTATAACGCTTCTATGGATAATTCGTGCACAAGTATCTTCGCTTTACGAACACATATTAAATATCAACCTGTCAATGCATGATTATGACGCAAAAACATCGATGTTTTTCTCGTTCATCGAAATTGATATCGACAAGTATATTTCCACGATCCATCATCCCTAATGTAAACGGAATCAATAATCATGTCGATGTTACGGCGTTCTGGAACTGAATCGGGAGGCTTGTCGGTACAAGGATGAGGGTCGTTGGAGATTCGCGACAAAAACTGGTAGATGCGGTAACTGATTCCGCGAACAATTCGACGTAGGTATCCGCGTCGATTTTGCACGCATCGGAATAGGACGCTGGGCTATCGGCACGCGAAGGCTAAATCACTTCATTCAGAGCCATGTGTCACGAATTAGCACGATGATTATGTATAAGATTGGATCTTGCATTTCTAATTGGACTAATCGCCCCTCGAGGATGACACTACTGTTGGTTTTATGAAGGAGTGTTGATAGACCTTGTGTTTTTGTTGAAACTTTTATGACCCTTCTTTACGAATCCAAATTCGAAGAAAACTTTGTTATCTAAAATCGAATTTGCAACAACAACGACTTCCAACGAATCAATAGGGTCGACTGTCAGCTCGGCTTATTTTAGGGTTCCCTAATGCGATAAATCAAGTTATTGATGTTAATAAAACTTCGCGTATCCTCGAGTATCTTCCTAGGAAGGAATCAAGGAATTTGTTTCACAAAAATATTTAGTCAGCAAAGTTTAAGTTCCATTTACTTGTAATTTATTTAGTAAATTAATCTCAGGGCGCGATTCCCAGAGAGACGCAGGTTCAAATCCTGCCGGTTCCGGAATTTTTGATATGCATGTTTAAGTAAGTTTAGAAACTATCCTCGTGTGTGAAGCACTGTAATAAAATTATAAAATTTAATTTATTTAGTATTTAAAAAATTTTGGAAAGCCATGTTACGGACCGTAACATATAACAACTGGGGGGTTACTACCATCGGTTAATGCAGTATCATTCCAAAACCTACCGTACCTTGACGTCCCTAAAATAATGATTACAATTCTAAAACACATCAACAATGAACTGAACAAACTTAACATTATTTGTAGTCAACTAAGAACAACTAAGATTCAAGCTAGTAGCTAGTGGTGGATATTAATAACCAATCTCTCTGTATTCTGTCGATATATTATTGCAATCTTTGTTATTTGTCAAAAGTTGTATTGTCCTGTTTGTCAAATAACAAAGTTGCTATCGATACCGACATATACGAATGGATTGATTTATTAATTTCAGTCTTAAGAATGTGATGATTACGTTAACAGCTTTTGTGACAACATAATAATATTATGTACGGAACATACTCTTACCAAGTCGACTCCACCAATGCCGCATTTAAAATCATTATTAACAACCACATACAGTTCCCAGCTGGACAGTCGCGGCTAATGCGAACCGCACACTACGCGATTTCTTACCTCACCCGAACCGGTCGTAAATTACATTTATTTGATAATACAAAAGCTATAAAAATCTTTTGGCGTATAAATTGCCACAAACCCTTCCATTTGAGAAAAAACTTAGGCCTGATAAATAAGATATTCCAAAATGACAATGCATACAACTAATAATGATAATGACTAAAAAACTACAGAAAATCAGGAAAGCTAAATCGATGTAGGTAGACATCTCTACGAAATGAATGAGGTTGGAAGTATGAGATTGCAATGACTATAAAGAAAGACAGTCGGTTGCTGTGAAGGTGAGGACTGAGGTATACTCGTATATTATAAATAGTGAAGTAAAAAATAATTTTGATTTCTACACATTATGTTGAAGGCGGGTGGGTTTAACAAAGATAGGCAAAGTTGACGCCTCAGACTCACCCGACTTCAACATACTGTAGAAATAAATTTTTTGTTTTTACTTTACAGTGGCTTTGGAAGTCGGTTTTTTGGAAAGAATTTTATGTAACGTTTGAAAATCAAGAATCAAGGCCACTTAGTCAATAAGAAAAATACTTACCTATGTTCAAATATTTAATGCATTTTATCATAAAATAATATATAAAAAACTTAATTTAATAATTGTAAAAAAAATCAAAATATCGTGGTATTGAAGTTTTTGATATTAATTTTATGCAATTTTTTATTTAAATAGATATATAATTTTTATTCATAATATTATACTTACTTACTTGGCCTTAATAGTTCATCCTACCTTTAAGGCTAAGAGCATTGGGAAGCGCGACGGCGCGGCGATCGTACATATTAACTTTGATTAATAAGAAGCAAAATGCAACAATGCGGGTTGATAAAAAACAGTGCTAGAAATGAAAATTAATTATACAGCCTTTAGGTATACCGAAATAACACAGAATTTCATAGTTCGAGTTACTAGTGTCTGCCGACGTTTCTTGTTGCATTTGAATATAATGTAACATGCAGCCCTGTAGCATTAAAGTGCTTTAGCCAAAACGATCTATTCCTAATTACGATTTATTTATTTATTACGATCCCTATGATAAATAGAATGAATAACATGATACATCAATACACTGACTCAATAAGTGTATCATAATTCCGGTTCGTGATCCTTGTAACAGATATTGTAGTAGCATATCCAGGAGCCTCGTCGGACACTATGCCGCCCCACGTTGTGTCTGTCCAAGCCCTTAAAACCGGGTAGAAGCAGCATGCGACTAATTATACGTCTCGCAGATCGAATGTCTGTTTTTGTGTACAGCGCATCGCGCTCGCGTCGTTCCGATGCAGAATTGAGTTTTTAATACGGCATAACTTAAATTGCATTTTTGTCACCCACCGCTCGGCCGCCATTGCTGGCTTTTTGTTTTTACGGCAACTTCATTAGGTAATTTTGTTTGGAGGGCTACATAGATTAAATTGTAGACAATTTGTGGCTAGTTACCACCCTACCGGCAAATACGTGCCAAGCGTTCCGGTACGATGCCGTATAGTGTACGGTACCGTATTCAAATTCAATTTCAAAAGTTTTTTATTCAAATAGACTTTTTACAAGTGGTTATGAATAGTCGAATGAATCTACCAATAGGGGTATGGGTATATAACTGTCATACCCTAACAGGTTAGCCCGCTACCATCTTAGACTGCATCATTACTTACCATCAGATGAGATCGCAGTCAACGGGCTAACTTGAAGTGGAAAAAAAATATATTTATATAACTAAGTTCATGCTAATAGCTGCCCCTATTCGACCGCAAATAGGTCGGACAACCATCCGGATGCATAGACTAGGTATATATCAGTGGTAAAGGAGCGTGGCATGTGAGATTATAGCCACAAATACCTATGTAGTGAAATGAGGGACGAGTAGCCTAGTTGTGACAACGCATATCAGTCGATTGCGAATGTTAAGCAACGTTGACCCACGTCGGTAACTGGGTGGGTGACTGAATTTGGAGGTTAAAATTTAGCCTTTTCATTTCCTCCGTGCCTCGGAGAGCATGTTAAGCTCGGTCCCGGTAATTACCACCAACATCTGATAATGATCTTTACAAGACCCAAGAGTTTGGATTACCCTTAGTCGAGTCGTACCTATGCGGAAGGACGTGGCAACCCACCACATTATTATCCCAAGAAAACTCCAACATTTATTTGATTAATGGAAAGGGGTCACGAAGCTCAGTATGAAGAATAATAGGTATGCAGAGAGAGATGTAGTAAAATATAAATACAAGTAACCCATACTTGTATTTATATTTTACTACATCTCACAGTATAATAAGTTTCTTTGGGCGTTTGAGATTATTTAGAATTTTGTTGCAAGGCGTATCTACCTATAATAACTCTTCCTTTAGGAAACTACAGAAAGGATTGCTGTCATTTTTAGCGTGAGTGTAAAATAATAATAATATTATATTATTTAGTTAGTTTATTATTATTATGTGAACCAGGCGGTTAAGAAATCTTGAAATATACCCCTTTGACATACAAATGTTTTTAGAAACTATTAAAAAAAACTGGTACAAGATTTACATGTAAGATTAAACCTAACTCAGGATTATAAGTACAGTAACGGAATATTTTTTTAAGAATGCTAAAGCAATATAATTAGACTTTTTGAATATTAATTGTTGAGTAGGTAATAGTTCCCAACTTTCTACTAGGTAATTACATATTTTAAATTCCATAAATTTCAATGCGTATAAGTAAGTACATGTGTACATGAAGTTTATTAATTAAATTTCTATCGTACATAATAGTTTTTATCGGCTAATTAAAACCTAAGTTATAATGCCGTACACACATCGCCGGCATTTTATTGCTTCATAACGTAATAACTAAGGCCGAGTGTGAGCCGCTTGCCGCGCTGTTACAGACGTTTTTACACATTATTACCCGCTTAGACTTGTGTGAAACCGTAATTATTGTGAGGATGTGTGCTTATTTTACAATACAGCTTAACGACATGTACACACGTCTGCAAGACTTAATTTTTAAATTTATTTAGTCCAGGCCCTTTATAAAAGCAATTATGGAAGTAACTCAAATGTAAAGTTTATTTATTGACATAATTATGATAATACTACGCGAACGAAATTTCCCATTTTCTATGAGAGTGGAGGTCTGTGCCCAGCTGTGGGACCTTAATAGGATTTAGTGGTGGTGGTTAATTTAATTTATAATTTATAGCTTTTAATTCACGTAAACTTTTACAAGCTTTTGAAAAGTCCGAATAAGTGAAAATTATCATTAATTGTGAGATCCTTAGAAACTGTCTGTCTTCTAAGGTATTTCAATTGACATACCATCATAATTTTTTATAATAAGCTAAAAAATAAAGGGCTTTTGATGAAATAAACTTAAAAATAAAGGACTGGGAAGCACTTATCTCTGCAAGTGACCTTATTTTATTTTCGTACTTTTATTTCGCCAAAGTAGCATTATTTAAAATAAAAAATTTAAGCCGTAGCCTTACAGAATTCCTGGAATTATAATTTCTCAAATTGACTCGCGCGAGCGATTCAACATAACTGTGTGTCCACCGCCTAACTTTCCCAGTATATACCAACCAACGTCGAAGAACTTTGATTGCTGAGCTTAATTAAATAAACTACTTCTTGGTACAAGCTATGCCCTGGAGTTTAAAAAAAAAGGAAGCATAATATGTATCTTTTTCTTTAATTGCGGAAGTAAAAAAGGCAAGATGACAATTCGCCCATTGATAAAATTAAGTACCTAATAATAAAATTAGCTGATATATACGCCGTTTTATTTTTTGAGAAAAAAGTTGAAATATCCAATTTTGTGAGTTACAACACTAAAATATAATAAAAATACGAGTACTTCTTTTTTCAATAAAAAATATTCCTATTCGCTATTTAAGTTGTTTAAGTCGAGTGTTAAGTATGTTTCGTGTTCTGGTCAAAGTTACAAGCGCAAGCGATTTATAAGTATTAGCGATTTAAATTTATGGTTCTCCTTCAAATTTACTTCGCGAAATTCCAAATGTCATAACCAAGGGACAAGAAGCTTGATTCGTCAAGTACAACGTGCAGAATGCGAAATGCACCACTTGTCCTCCCGCTCGCCCGCTCCTACAACCAGCCAAGTAAGCAATACGCATCACCACATCACACAAATCGTCCAAAGCACTCTCAATATACGTTTCATTCTAATTCCGGAACATCCCTAGAAGTGGTATCAACTTTATAGATTTAAAGATTGGTTGATATTTAAAAAAAAACTGTCATTTTTTTAAAAAGCGGGTATAAAAATCCTAGTCTCTCGTGATTTGAGGCACTTTTCAAGCGTTCAGTGGAAGCGTCCACGGAAACGAGTAATTTCCTCTTCCATTATAATTGATTGACGTAATTGCGAGCGGATTCTTTTGCGAAGCAGACATCGGAGCCTTTACTTGGCTGCTTTGACAAGAAACTAGTGACAGCATAGCTCACTATACAAGTGTAACAGCACACAGTAACTTACGTCTCACTTCACTTGTACATACTCTTGTACTATAAAAAGTCGCAATATAGGCTAATAGCTCAATACCATTTCTACACTGTGACAAAACATTATTGACTAGAGACTGGAAGGACCTTACTTCATAGGATCTTTATTTTCTCTTCACGAGACTAGAGACTGAAAAGTAATATTATGATCCTCGCATTACTCACTGTAATTACATTTAAGTACCTAACAGTGATATCAATACTAGTGGCGTGGCGTGTCTTAACTCTAAGTATCTCTTAAAGAGGAGGGCTGTGTTGTAAACGTAAAAAGTAAGGACTGTTGTGGATATTATTGGGCTTAGACATTCTGGCTCTGGACCTATGTCCACAGTACATTAACGTCCCACAGCTGGGCACAGGCCTCCACTCTCATAGGAGAGAGGGAATTAGAGCTTAAACCCACAACGCTGCTCCAATGCGGGTTGGCAGGCTTTAACGACTATTGTCATGTTAGTGATAATAACTGGGACCGACGACTTAACGTGCTCTCCGAGGCACGGGGGTACCTACTGAGAATTTCTAGTCAGAAAAACCCAATGCTTAATTATGGCCCGACCCGGGCCTCGAAACCGGGACCTCGTCGGCCGCAGTAGAACATGCTAACCACTAGACTAGACCAACAAGGCAGTTCATGTCCAGCCTATGTCCAGCGAAATACCTAGATCCTAGAGCCGTTGTGTACTTTGGTAATTTATTTTTATTTTATTGTGTTTGTTTTAATGATGTTTAAGTTATACCACGTCAATAATAGTAGATTGTTCAACAAGGGACTAAAACACACTTTTAAAGCATGAGAGGTGAAAAATTATTTATGGCCAGGATTTTAAATAGGAGTGTAGATATCGTATAAAATGTTATTAATTCATTGAATAATATGTTTGCTGTAAGTACCTACTAAAATCGTAGTTATTTAAATAAAATTAATAATGTTAGATATTTTATTTTACTGCCCATTGAAAATAGAACAAAAACTTTATAATATACTGTCTTTAAGATATTAAAACATGTTTTTTTCTGTATTCTGTAGTGCAAATTCCACAAGTACAAGCTAGTAGGTAATTGCGAAGTCTAGCAAATTACTAAGCCGGTTTCAATTAAGTTGCATTAAATTGTAATTTAATAAATTCCCGTAATTACACACGAGGACATAAATAAGTTTAATTAATAATACCTACCGGGGATTTCAACTGTGTTCTGAACCACCTTAATGGACTAGAATTATATTTATTATTTCTGTTTGCTGTTCGGACTTCGGAGTCCAATTACTGCTTATTACGACTGACTCACGGACCAACGAATTAATGGTGTCTATTATATAATAACTGTCCTAATGACGTGTGTATTACCCCGTCGTAATTTAAGGAATATTGTTTTCATTTCAATGAACTAGAACTTAAATGAAGTTTTAGTTACCTACTAGAAGTTCATACGAGTCTTCTTTCTAATATATTTTCAGAATACCAATTCCAATCAAATGTAAGGTAATAGGTATAAGAATTTTTGCTCCTTCATAATATGCAATAGGTAGCTATCAAAATTCAAATAAACTATTATACCTATTACCATTTTCAACTATACCTATAAGCGAAAAACTTCAATTCATACAAAGTGACTTTGACTACGGGGCCCTAAAAAGCAATTCCGACATGATCAATCAAAATATTTACTATTTTGTCAAGTCTAAGTTGGTATCATCCAGGCACATTTTCCTATGTTGATTTCCCTCAAGATTTCACACCGCAGCGTGATAGACGTCATCAATCATCATAGTATTCATTTTGTACAGCATTAACTGAGGTAACGCAATTTTTTAACTCTACTGTTACCTATTCGTAAGTATTATCCTTTTGTTAAATCGAAATAAAATCGCCAGCTGCATTTAATCGCAGGCAGTAGAAGTCTGCCAATCAACAGCACCATCGCGAATCGATGATGCTAAAACAATCCGACTATCTCTCGTTTAATACCGCTTAATCCGCTCACCCGACCGTGCAAGCATTAATTGAATTCCGTCAAAACAAAGCCAACGGACCTAAATCTTCGTAATAATTTATCGACTGACAAATCCCATCTTCAAGCAAATCCCCGACTAAACTATTTACAATTCAATCAAACCATTATAAACTTTATACTTTAAGCTATAAGGACAATAAAATCGCAAAATAAAATGGCAAGAAATATTTTACGGGTTGTAGTTTTAAGCCCAACTTTTGCGATTTTATTCTTCAAAAAGGTCTTAATGCGTGTAAATACCTACCTAATGAATTTTTTGGTATGTTAATTTGACAGACAATGAGAGCATTTTATGCATGTTTTCTGGTGCTTTAATAATTACTTAACGTTATAAATATTTATAAACTGTTAGATGACCGATTACCGAGTTAACCTTCACACTTTGTCTGACTTAACGGAATGGTATTATGACATAGCAGTCACCTGGCGTTTAAACATAGACCTAGCCTAGACATAGACTTGACCTAAATGAATAGTGTACTAATCAATTAAATATTAACTGCTTTATAAAGTTTATAGTAACGGAAGATTTCGTAAATTAACCAACTTCACCCGCCATCAGTGCTACTGGTTTTTTAAATGATGATAATGTTAATTTTTATTTTGTCAAATAGTAAGTACCTAACTATTACTTTTCAAACACACATAAAAAATAACATACCATATAGCCTAGTTGGCTAGTTGGTTAGCATGTTCTACTGCGGCCGACGAGGTCCCAGGTTCGAGTCCCGGCCCCCAGGTCGGGCCATAACTATGAGTTAGGAAGATGGCAGTGAGTCACCCCCGTACCTCGAAGAGCACGCTAAGCCTTCGGCCCCAGTTATTGTCACTAAAATGATAATAGTCGTTAAAGCCCGCCAACCCGCATTGGAGCAGCGTGGTGGGTATAAGCTCTAATTCCCTCTCTACTATGAACTAGAGGCCTTTGCCTTGGAGGGATACCATAAAGGCTGTTTGACGTAGGAACAGCATGCGACGATGCGGCCTGCAACAAATGAAAAAAATATACATCGTGCTGCAGAATTGTTATGTTACGTGTGTCCAGCGTGGTGGACTAAAGCCATGCCTTTCTCACTGGAAGACTGGAAGAGACTTTTGAACTTAGGGAAGTTAACCATAGGAACGCAGCAGGTTGGTATTATTAAATATTTTATGCATTTACAAGTTACAACTAATTATTATCAATTTAACGGCAACTTGATAATAATTTATTCTCTTAAGTCTACTTCGCTCGTAAACAAGTGCACTATGTATTTATAAAATTATTTATTAGTTCAGGGTCTTCCTTTTTAAAGTCATTTAAAGTGTGAGAGATTCACTTTTAGTTGATTTAATAAGGATATGAAATTGTTTTTAATTTTTGTCTGAGAAGAGTTTAACTATTAAGGGGCTCCAAGCTGCCAATGCTTGCTTGTAAAGCGTCATGAGCGTCTTAAGGTACCTACCTACATAGATTCATCATTGCACTATAATTGTTTACTATAAAACCATTGATTCCAAATGCACTATCTATACTTAGGTATGCAGGGTAAAAGGAACTGGTGTCAGTAGATTCGTCTTGGTTGCGAGATTGACTCTCTTCTTCTCTTCGACTCTCTTCTCGAGAAACTTCCTCCGCATGGATAAGGTTTTTTTATTCCCTTGAAAACTTAATATAGGTTTCTACCGGGATTAAAAATAAAAACTTAACTTATGTGCTAACTAACGGGATGTTACCTATCTCTGTACGTCATAATCAGTTGTAAAGATGAGCCGTAAAAGCGTACCAGACAGATAGACAGACACTTGGGCACTCATAATACTAGCTTGGATTCGCCTTAAGTTATCAAAGATCAGAGGCCCAAAAGTCTAAGGTTGCCCAGAGGTGCAATCATGTAAGGATTGCCGATCAAATCGTATAAGTTCGGCTTCAAAGTAAAATAAAACATAAATCATTGAATTAGGTTTCAATTTCGTGTATCCATTCTTATACGTTTAGTCCATCGTACATACCTAAACGTATGAGAATGGATACACGAAATTGAGCTCTAATTCAATGCACTTATGGTTTATTTTACTTTGAAGCTGAACTTATACGATTTGATCGACAATTCTTACATGATTGGGGGGCTGCTATTGTGTAAGGAAACCGTAATCATTTGTCAAACGTATAATCCGACCTGTTTAAGGAGTTCATAGATGCCTGCACGTCAAAAAGCATGTATGAACTCCAATAACAATCCGAGTTATTAATACGTTTTAAGCCATCAAATGATTACGGATTGCTTACACAATAGGCATGATGACAGTAACTAAGAATCAATGAACTTTATAATTTATCTAATGAAATAGGATTCATGGATTATAAAAAACGTATTTATTTTTCTATTTCGAGTGAGATTGCTATTTATTTTGATAAAATAAAACTATAAAATACAGCAATCCGCCATGTTGCATAAAACACAAGAAGCGAATGACGTCACAATTGTTTGTTTTCGAGCTTTGAAAATCACACTATTGCTTACTGCACACTGCATAGAGTACATTGGTAATAACAATAGTGACGTCACAACGACGCCATGACACCGCCGAACGTTTTGGCGTGAATTTTAAAATTTAAATTTCAAATGCTAATTTTATCTACCAAACTTTATTTTTCTGCTGAAATAAGATATTTTTTCGAAATAGTAGATACTTCCGAACATAATCTGACCATTTTTCAAAATCAGTCATCATGCCTATTGGGCCTCTGTTCAGTCACGGTAATATTATATTACCGTGGTTCAGTGCTCATTACATAAAAGGTATAAACAGCAAAACGTTACCTCAATCAAAAGGGCAACAAATATCACCAACTTGTCAAAATATCGACAGTCTTTAGATAAATAGTCCCGTTCTAGCTTTTAACTTAAATACCTAGAGACAGGTTTATCTTTCCGTATTGCAACTTATAGCTTGCAAAATATAGATTTATAGGACAGAGTCGTAATTATAAATTATTATGGCTGCTAATAAAATTACCTTGTATTTTATTAGAAGCTATTGATAGCTTACTAAGCTTGGTTAGTAACTTATAATGGGCACTTAGTTATTCATTCAATACATTTTAAAACTTATTTGTCATCTAAGACCTTTTTAACCTATTCCGAAATTAAGTAGGTACTTCAAATATTAGTCGATTCACCAATCGAATTTTCAAAACAATATGGCAATAGGATTAAAATATCTCCAACTACTTATCATATTATCACATTCACTACATATCAATTTATAATGTTTAGTATGCCGAACCAGTGGTGAAGTCACTTGACGATTCGAAAGTTCTTGTAAAAGTTTATTAGAATATAAATTTTCTGACTTTGACTTTGACTTACTTACGCCTCAATCCGTTACAGTGTACAGGCAGCCTTATCTATACCAAATTGATGCTTCGATATTCCAACCAGCAGTTCTGTCTACGAAATAATCAATCAATCAATCAATTCAAATAAATATTATAAATGCGAAAGTTTGGCTGGATGGATGTATGGTGTATGGATGGATGTTTGTTACTCAATCACGCCCCAACGGCTGAACGGATCTGGATGAAATTTGGCACAGAGATAGATTATAGTCTGGAATAGCGCATAGGCTACTTTTTATCCCGGAAAATGAAAGAGTTCTCACGGGAACCAAAAATTCTCAATCCACGCGTACGAAGTCGCGGGTATCAGCTAGTATTAAATAACTTTATCAACTCGTATGCTCATACACATTTAACAGATAATAAAATATATGGACTGAGGAATACATTAGTGTTTATCCATTAGAGTTCGTATCGGCTAGAGTTAAGTCGACGCGACCAGCCCAACGGCTCCTGTGTCAATTTACATAAAAAACGCGTTTTGGCTATGAATTATTCAGTTAATAAACGAAATCCTTGTGTAAAGAACCAATTGCTGACAGCATGGCTAAATATATAGGCATTAAACTGTAAAAAGGTATCTAGTCCTATACGTATAGGTACTTAATAATATAGCAAATATTTGTAAAATGCGTATGCGTTACTGTACAACTACTCGTATTTCGATGTGTTTTAGGCATCGATATATATGTAGGTACTAGATGGGCCCTTTAATAGAAAAAAGTTGGCGTCCGACTTGCAGAGCGCGCTCCACACCTGTATAAGCCTGTCCTTGTCCCCACCACAGCGCTGTCCCACTTTTCAGACTTGATGGTGTTAATAAAATAAGTCCACATTCTTTGTTTGACTGGGCCCGTCTACATAAGTAAATTGAGGTCGTCGGTTTTAGGTTTTAGCTTAACGCGGGCGCATAGCGCTATGCAATCCTCCGGATGCTCAGGATCAGCACTTATCCAATGACCAGCGGCCAGAGTGCTTTCCAACACTTCGACTTTTGCCTAACGAGTTTTCAGACTAGTCTCGACGTGCCTAAATTTCTAGTCAGAAACCGAAATTCCATTTCACTAGTTTGGATTCAATCCAATCGACCTCAATCCATCAATTCCATCATCCTGTCTGCGTTCTAACTAGACAAAGTCTTTTCCGTGTGGAAAATCAGAGTTTCCACACGATTTTCAAAAATCGACCAAGCGGACAATACTTTTTTGTTTGAATATTTCTAATTACAACTACTAAATTCCAATTAAAATACACCACATGCGTTTCCATTTTTAGATTTATTACGAGTAATAAGCTGTTTTTCTATTGTTAATATTATAGGTAATTTAAATTTAAATTTTTCATAATACTAAATACCTAAATAAATTCCATGCAGTTGAGGTTTTTTATTTATACAATCCTTATTTGTTACACTACTTTATTTTATTTAATTAAAATGCAAAAACTGTAAGAAAACCCGTGTTCATATGGGTAGTAAAAAATTTGCGACGTATTGCAGCATGGCCAGGTAATTTGTTTTGTGTGGACTGAGGTCTGAGAGCTCAATAATTTAAACAAACTATAAGTACAATTACATTCCGTTGCATCACGTTAATGACTTATGAGAAATGTCTTAAGAGAAATATTATATTGTGAAAGAGCCCTTACAGTACCGGTCGACCCTAAGGGCATTTATTTACGCGTCAATGATACCGCATATTACTCGTATACAGTACTTCTAATGTCCTTACAAGCACTTACGTATGTAATTACCAATGGCTGTTTACCGATCGTTCCGTTCGATTTTGAACTCTATGTTCAAAGGTTTAGGAAATACCACCGTCATTGTTTTAACTTTAATATATTTGTACGCAATTAGCACCCGCACGGGAAGGCCATGTCGGTAATTTATGCTTGGAAGTAGTCGAAAGTTTGCCGGGGTAGAGTTACCATGCAACTTCTTTTTAATGGATTTTTTATTTTTATTAAGTTGACGGCTAGGTAATGAGTTTTACACCTGGCGGTAATATTGCCAGGTTATATGCCAGGGACGTAGTTCCGACGTGATCATACGATATTACCTGCTTAAATAAATTAGGCGATGACGAGAGCTGCATCGATATGCGTTATTCTATGCTTGATTGTGAGAAGGAAGTCTGATATAATGTACCAAACCACGAAACTTTATTGAGATCAAGGCTCCGCCATATGTTCTAGCACGTAACGACATTAATTCTGTTTTGCACAATCTTTAAACTAAACTAAAATGACAATATTAAATATTATATTGCTATATTGCTCTATTGCTGTCCCTTTCGTAATACTCCCTGAGGAAAGGGACCATACTAGATTAAGCGCTGTCATATTAGTTTGGTTTAGAGATTGTATTATACTTACCTATTGAATTGGCTACAATACCTCCATTCGACTTGGATGCTATAATATAATGAGAACCAGCGTCATAAAGACATCGTCGTCAACCGATAGATTGCCAGTTCTCCTCTGTTCTATGTAAGACCCTCTGAAAATGACTAGAGACATTGATAAAAAAGACCCTCTGAAATTTATTACTAGACTACATACATAGATAAAATAGATTGCAGGGAAAAATGCTAAGACTCGCGGACATAGTAGTATAGTACTTTTACACTATGCAGCATACTAAGAAGCCTTATCGAATGCGTCTCCCTATTTAGTCTTGGCCTCTCCAACTAATTACCTGCTTAATATGCATAATGTTAATTAATGAAAGCAATTAAAAAACAATAAAGCTATAATGAATCCTGCAATCTGCATACTTGCAAATTAGCCAACACGGAACAGCACGTCCGTTAATCAGTTGCAAAAGGCTAAAAAATCAGTCAAATTATTCAAATTACGTTGGTTGGTTGGTTTATTTGATACAGGCAAAGATAAGATACGTGTAAATAGGTAACCTTGAGAACCAGTATGGAAAACTCTTCTGCATGCAGGTTTCCTCACGATGATTTCCTTCACCGTTAGAGCAAGTAATAATAATTGCAATTTAAAACACACGTATCTCCGAAAAGCCAGAGACGCGTGTCCAGAACTCAAACCCCAGTCCCAAATAGGCTAAAGACCTAACCTGTTCCGGCGGGAACTCTTTAATTTTGCGAGATAAAAAGTAGCCTATGTGTTATTCCAGACCCCCTACCTATCCATCCCGATTCGTTCTGCCGTTTTGGCGTGATTGAGTAACAAACATCCATCCATCCATCAATCCAAACTTGCGCATTTATAATATTAGTATAGATAATAATTTTTTTAACACGAATCATTTAGGACCTCTGACCAAAGGTTATGGGCCTAAAGTAATCACTACCAAGTATATCGAAGTTGAACTTTGCCCATAATACTTAAATAATAATTTAAACTTGTAATTCTCAATTATTAATAAGTAAGTACACGCTCATTTACATTTTATACAGCTTGTAAATTGCTCTCGGAGTGATAATTATAATGATGTCATAATTATAGCAATAGCCGCAGAGACTGGTGCAAGATTTAATTTGTGTCGAAAACATAAACACCATGTATGTAACGATTTAATATCTGTTAAGATGATTATTATTTTAATTAACTATCCTACGCTTGCGGCTCTGCAAAATAGTAACAAAGTACTCCCAAATTCGGATTCATACTGCAGGTAAGTATACCTAATTTTAATGTTCGTGGATTTAAGTCTTGAAATATTGTCAGAGGGGAAGAGGAAAAGGGAAAGACCATCCAAAGGTGGAAATATAACCTGTAAGTCACATCATTCCATCCACAGTACTCTATGGAAGAAAAAACGCATGCCCGTGCAATATGGAAAACTTGGAGGAGGGCTATACCGAAGCAAAACAATCAAACGTTATACGTGTGTCTTAGTTTGTGAATTAAAATTTACTAGATGATGCCTGCGACTTTGTCCGTATGGATGAAGGTTTTTGATTCCCGCGGAACTCTTAAAATTTCGGGGATAAAATGTAGCATATGTGTTAATTGATGAGCTATCTCATTTAAAATGTTAGCCAAATCGGTTCAATCAATGTAGCGCGAAGGAGTATAAAACATCAACATCATCATTATACACCGACAGAAGTCCACTACTGGACATAGGTCTCTTGTAACGATTATCACATGCCGCGGTCTAGCGCCGCCTGGATCCAGCGGCTCCCTGCGACTCGTCTGATTTCGTCCGTCCGTCGAGTAGGGGGTCTGCCAACGCTGCGATTCTCAGCGCAAGGTCGGTTCTTCGAACTATATTATGCCCCGCCCTTTGCCACTTCAGCTTCGCAACGCGTCGAGCAATGGTTACTTTCGTTCTTCTGCAGATGAAAAACATACAAAGTTACGAATGTCCACACTTTCATCACAATAATAATTATAACATCATTAGCAATAGTATAATTAATGTGTAGTATTAACACACACGTTTGCTGATCATTATTAAATAACTAGATGATTCCCGCGACTTCGTACGCGTGGACCAAGTTTTTTTGATTCCCGCGGGAACTCTTGAATTTTCCGGGATAAAAAGCCTATGTCCTTCCCCGGGATACAACCTACCTCTGTACCAAATTTCATTAAAATCGGTTGAACAGATACATTTTTTGAATTCCGCGGGAACCTTTGAATTTTCCGGGATAAAAAGTAGCCTATGTCCTTCCCCGGGATAAAACCTATCCCTGTACCAAATTTCATAAAAATCGGTTGAACAGATGGGCCGTGAAAGCGTAGCAGACAGACAGATAGACAGACACACGTTCGCATTTATAATATTAGTATGGATAAATAAATTCCTCATCGGCAATCTTACAAGGACTCTTGACCTATGAGTAATATCCGCTGGAAGGCCTAGTGCGGTAATAATAGTAATTAGCAATTGCGAAAGTGTATGAAAGAGAACCGTTATTAGATTCTGCATCGCAGATACAAATGGCATTAATAAACAATGGTTAATTTATTTGTTAGCGGTTGTATTCTGTTAGCGGTGTTTAGCAACCGTCGATTGGTGTTATGCTAATTTGTTTTATAATCGGTTAGTTAATATTCAAATCAATAATATAAATGATTATCTCTAATCCAATCAAGTACTGAACAAATCATGCCCGAGTTGAATCTTAGCAAGATTTCTAACTGCATTTCTGTGCTGATCAGCTAGGTTGATACTTTGCGCAAAAAATGTAGGCAGCCCTATACCTAACATCATCAAAAAACTACACCAAGTAGATATCAAGTGGTAGCTTGAGCTATTAAAATATTTTTCATCCCACCATCTCGGAAAGAGTATTTTTAATCTTCGATATATCTGAATGCAAAAGCCGTTATTATCCTCTTGAGGTTAAAGTAAATTGAATTTAGAACATCGTGTGCGCGTTAGTAAATAACACTCGTCTATGAAGTTTGTGAATTCAAAACATCATTAAAACCTATTCACTTCTACCTCTATGGTGCCGAATTTCCATACAACCGTTTTTAATTTGTTAAAAACTCACACTCGTAACCTTCTTGGTGTACTTTTTTAATTTGCTTTGCGCGCACCATTTTATTTCACGTCATGTCATTTCCTCGCTGAGGTGGGATGAAAAGTTACGTGTTGCACTCGAGTGAAAAGATTTTTCACCTCGTGCTCTTTTGATTCCCTCGCTGACGCTCAGGATTCTAATTTTTGAACCACGAGCGCATCAATTTTAGAATCCTTCGCTTGCTCGGTCATCAAAAGTGAGCACGCGGTTAAAAAACAACTTTTCACTCTTGTATAACAAATAACTATTACGTATCATAGAAAAATCTCATTAATCAAAAATATGATTATATCTGAGTCGCTATGCTCATTACTGAGGATCGTGACCCCGTCTTATAAAAAAGATTCTAGGTGATTATTTGAATAGGTATGGCGGACTCCCTTCTCGGTGGACCGACGACATCAAACGAGTCACAGGGAGTCGCTGGAGAACAAACGGTGTAAAGGTAGACTCCAGATGCACTGCGCGACGCGGTCCCATACAAACTCATACAAATATGTAATATAATTGTTTGCCGCTACGTGCCGCGCGGCTCCGTGCCTCTCAAGCAGGGCTATACCTTAAGACCGAGCTGTGTCTTGCAAGAAACCAATGTCCCGCAGTGGACGTCTATCGGTTGAAGATGACGACGGTGATCAATTGGAAGGCTTCGGTCGTGGCTAGACGAACCTACCAGCAAAGACGTGCCGCCAAGCGATTTGGTGTTCCAGTATGATGGCGTGTAGAAACCGATTAGGAGTATGGGTTTAATCTGCCAAACCCCTAACAAGCTAGCCCGCTACCATTTTAGACTGCATCACCGCTTACCATCAAGTGAGATCGCAGTCAAGAGCTAACTTGTAGTGGATAAAAAAAGGATAAAATAAGAAAATGGAAGAACTAACGTGGTCACCCTACGACCCCGCAGGTGCTCTTTCACTGACTGACGTTTCCGCGCCCTCACGTGTCAAACCGCGTCGTCTGTCTAGCCCTAAGCTGTTACTAGGTAGCCTGGATCCAGGGCACATTTATAACTTGACTAGAATTGCTACCACTCACAAACAATATCTGATCAGCTGACAGAGTGCGATTCGTGCAAGTTTTACTTTTGCCCAATCGCCAAAATGGCGACCGACGCGAAATATGAAAATAAAAAGCTCGAGGCTGGGATCTCGCTCACAGGAAAGACTGCACAGAGACAGAAATCCTATCCTACAATTACAAGAAAGCTCTCTATTCATAAATTAAACTTAAACAATCTTATTAGGTACTGATACGTAATAGGTATACCTACATGAAAAATGAAGACGTGACTAAAATAAAATCAATCAAATAAATATTATAAATGCGAAAGTTTGCATGGATTTATGGATGTATGGATGTTTGGTACTCAATCACGCCCCAACGCCTGAATGGATCTGGCTGAAATTTGGCACAGAGATAGATTATAGCCTGGAATAGCACATAGGCTACTCTTTATCCCGGAAAATTAAGGAGTTCCCGCGGGAACCAAAAAACCTCAATTCACGCGGACGAAGTCGCGGGCATTAGCTAGTAAAATTTAAATAAACATCTGACCCTATTAATCGCATAAAAAACGAGTAAATAACAATCAAATTCAAGACAATGTTTCCTCCGACTCAAAAAACAATTCTCCCAGCACTATTAATTCCGCGATAAAACAGCAAATTTACATGAACAACACAAATAAACTGCACTTTTTGCCTATAAACATAAATAATCCTAGTAATTTTTCATTGAAACGGCACTATATAAATCGTGAGCTGAGAAATTGTATTCCACCGGTTGACGTTTTAATTTGAACTTATTACTTGAACGGTCATAAAGTCGTATATGGCGTCAACTGCAATTGCATTTTGCCATGAATGAATTACCTACATAAACATTCTCTTCAAATTCGGACACAGCAATCCATACTTCATCAAATAAAATAAATATTATAAATGCGAAAGTTTGGATGGATGGATGAATGGATGTATGGAAGTATGGATGTATGGATGTATGGATGTATGGATGTATGGATGTATGGATGGATGTTTGTTACTCAATCACGCCCATCCGGCTGAACGGATCTGGATGAAATTTGGCACAGAGATAGATTATAGTCTGGAATAACACATCGGCTACTTTTTATCCCGGAAAATCAAGGATTTCCCGCGGGAACCAAAAAACCTCAATCCACGCGGACGTAGTCGCGGGCATCAGCTATCAGCTATGCAGTGTCTGTCTGTCTGTCTGCTACCCTTTCACGGCCCATCTGTTCAACCAATTTTGATGCAATTTGATACAGGGATATAATTTTATCCCGGAAAATTAAAGAGTTATCGCGGGTATCAAAACCTTAACCCACGCAGACAAATTTGCGGGCATCATTTAGATACTTATACCACTACAGTTCATTAACGTCCCACAGCTGGGCAGTGGGCATGGAGGCCTGTCCCTCATAAGAGAGATGGAAATTACAGCTTAGAATTTGAAGAGAATGCATAAGTTAAATCTGGACATAGCAATATTATGTGGAACATTGCGAGTACTAAGCTTAACTTATTTAACACCCTTTTTTATGTGTTAGCTAGTTCTAAGAACGTACCTAGGACGATGAAGGACTATTAGGCGACCTAAGATGTCATGATCATTTATGTAGTATTCTCGTATGAAAAACCTTCTATAATATAGACACATTTTTCCCTTGAACGATGACTTCTTAGTGTTATTTTTCATAAGTATTAGTACAGTTTTTGTTTTGATTCACGCGGTAGGCCTCATGAGCTAACTAAAGTATTTGCCAGTTAACCATCAAATTCAATTTAAGGAGTCTCTACAATGACCGTTTTTTTCTTACCCAAGACCTGAAAGGTACTAGACATTGAGTAGTATTCTATGCTAAGACTACACACTTCTATTTCTAGTAACAATTATTATTAATATTATCTAAGACGCAGAAGTTTTATTTGCATTGCTCTAGAATCCAATATAGTTCAATGAATCTCTATAGTCCAATGAATTATCCTCATTTAATTGAAAGCTATAGTTTTATCATCGTATTTTATGACCATCGTCTATAACATACGACCGGCGATAGATTGCGAATACGTTACATAGGAAACTTCAATAAAGGTCATAAGCCCGTAATAAACCATCACTAACAGTTAATCCTCAATATTAATTGTTATTACAATACATACACAATAACCTGAACAAAAACCATGTTAATAGACCCGCTTATTACCTATATCGATAAACTTTGCCGCGAACACATTAATTTTTTTTGCTGAGGCAATAAATAATAATCAACGCGAAAACTCCCCTACTCCTATTTGTAGGATGAAAATAATGAACGTTAAAGTTTACCAAAGTATTGGACCAGATGGTCCTTTACATATAAAACAGTGTGTGTGCAATTATAGCAGAACTGAAGCTTCAGAAAAGTAGCCTACGAGAGAATGAGATAAATATAACTTGTATTCTATCTTATGCTCTCGCAGGCTAAATCCTATTATGAATATTTTTATCTCTATTTGGTGTCGCTTTTTCGTTTCATCGAATTTTCAAATCACAACGATTCTAAAGAAGTTTCACTTCAATAACTTGGGATGCAAGTGCAACGTTAATAGAGATTATTTACAGTATGAGGGTAGTTATGGGCTTTATGGGATTGCTATTTTCACTCGTAGAAAATGCTTAAGCTACACATGCGATAAGAACTCTATATCTGCTTATTAGGGTTCCGTACCCAAAGGGTAAAAACGGGACCCTATTACTAAGACTCCGCTGTCTGTCTGTCTGTCTGTCTCCAGGCTGTATCTCATAGACCGTGATAGCTAGAAAGCTGAAATTTTCACAAATGATGTATTTCCGTTGCCGCTATAACAACAAATACTAAAAATTAAAAAAATATATATATTAAGGGGGGTCCCCATACAATAAACGTGTTTTTTTCGTATTTTTTTGCTCAATATTAAAAACGGTAACAGGTAGACGGTTCAAATTTTCACAGAATATTAACTTGTATATTACCTTTCAAAATAAATAATTAAATATCAATAAAGTAAATATTAAAGGGGGGCTCCCATACAACAAACGTAATTTTTTTATATTAACAGTAAACCTCTACAAACAAAGTTAGTTTTGCGGTTCATTAACAAAGGTAATTATACCTACTTCTTGAGTACGGAACCCTCGGTGCGCGAGTCCGACTCGCACTTGGCCGGTTTATTAAAACTAGCGGTTCGCCCCGGCTTCGCACGGGTAGCACTTGATCAAAATAGTTCATACCCAATAATGGCCAGTCGGCACTGAGACGAACAACTCCACCATACGTTGTTCAGCAAACCATTGTGAACGCTTGACACTTGAGTCTTCAATACGACGTATTTTCGCTGCCCTCGCCTGGGAACTATGTTTAGAACTAACAACTAAGTTGAGACCTGGCTCTTTTAGGCATTTCGCAGTCTGTCTACAACAGTTAGATATTAAAATGTTTAAAAAAATGTTAGTAATTTCTCTTGTTTTTATTATGACATACAATTGACAAATATGATATCTATAAAAGTCTGCGGTCAGAATTTGAATATAATAAAAAAAATAATAGACGAATAGAGGTTTAACGTAAGAAGCTGAAAAAATCAAATTATTATTGCAATTTTCGTAGGAATCTCTAATTTTTTGAAAAAAAATATAGCCTATGTTACTCGATAATAAAGTAGCTTTCTATAGGTCAAAGAATTTTTAAAATCGGTCAAGTAGTTTTTTAGTTTATCCATTACAAACAAACAAACAAACAAACAAACAAACATACAAACAAACAAACAAATCTTTCCTCTTTATAATATTAGTTTAGATAAGAAAAGGGGTTTTAAGAAATCCCACCTGAGTAAGGCGGTCGGGTTAGCTACAAGTCTTCTTTGCGTGTTACCTATTTGACGCGCTATGCTAACAAATTAGCAATGGAAGACATGGACGGTCCATGGAACCAATATATTAACACTTAATTAATACAAACAAATGGGTAATTGTTAACGTTGCTGGATGTGAAAATTATAACATGGATTCCTATTTCCTACCTATGAGTAACCTGCTTGGTAACTTGGCCATGAGGAAATAAATATAAGTTAATGTTGACTGTTTAAAAATAAATTTGTTATGCAAAACCACCAACATTTAAAGTTAGCCGTTATAATAATGCGTAATTTCTTAACAAAATTGACTGTTATAATCGTTCACTAAAACATGGAGACCTTGCAAAATTTTTCGAAGGCTCACCTAACCTGGATACTGAATCCAACCTATAATATTATCCATACTAATACATACCTATTATAAATGCGAAAGTGTGTCTGTCCGTCTGCTACGCTTTTACGGATAAAATACCTGTTCAACGGATTTTGATGAAATTTGTTACAGGGATAGGTTGTATCACGGGATAAAAAAGATACCTAGCCTATATCCTTAACCGGGATACAACCTATCCCTGTGCTAAAGTTGATATTTAGCACAGGGACACACACACATAATCAGCGGCGTGCAGTTCATAGAGGCATAAAAGCACTGCTTACCCGGATGAAAATACGTCAATGCTCATTTTTCACCAAAATAGTAGACAGGTATTCTAACCAACTAATGCCTACCCCACCTTAAAACCCTGTGCACGCCACTGCACATGTAATATTTATTAAAAACTATACTATATTACGATTATAATATTAGATATTACAAACCAAACGAAAATCCATCAAGGTTTATACAAATGAAATGATGATTGCAAGCTAATGTCAAATTCCCTGAACGATAACGAATATTGCTTGTTTGTCCCAGATACAATCAAGTTTTAAAAGCGACAGCCCTGAAATTACGAATACCTTTTTTACTGGGAACTCTTCCACCATCATTTCCGTTTTAAGGATTACGTCATACGTGGAAAACAAGAATCATCATCATACTAATATTATAAATGCGAAAGTGTATTTGTTTGTTGGTTTGTCCTTCTATCACGGCGCAACGGAGCAACGGATTGACGTGATTTTTGACATGGGTATTGGGTATAGTTGAGGACCTGGAAAGTGACATAGGCTTTTATCCCGGAAAATTAAAGAGTTACCGCGGGAATAACAGAAAACTTAAACCACGCGGACGAAGTCGCGGGTATCAGCTAGTCAGGTCATATGATGACACTCCGATTTTCTTACGAACATTTCTTGATTAACATTAACAAAATATGTAGGTATAGCATTACTAACATTTTCACGTAGGTAGGCTACTACTACCTAGCTAGAGCTAGATAAGTACCTACTACCTAGTACTTGCCTACCGTGGCTTTATAGTAGCTAATACCTAGCTATTACATCTTTATACCGACATCCTGTTTACAAAGTAACTTTGAAGTATTTAATCTGTGATCCTGTCCACGAATGAAAAAAACATAACAATTGTCTACTTAACAACCTTAATTTACTGTGTACCGGAATTACTAAGATGGAGTTAAATATTTCAGTAATGACAGGTAATAATAGTTAAATTCCTTGGTATAGCTTTAAACAAGTACTTACCTACCTACTCCTATTTTATTTAACTAATAAAACCTTGCATCTGCGCTCATGTTTAAGTTTTACACAGAACCCTATTTTCAACCGACTTCAAAAAAAGGAGGAGGTTCTCAATTCGACTGTTTTTTTTGTTTTTGTTTGTTACCTCAGGACTTTTGACTGGGTGGACCGATTTGGATGATTCTTTTTTTATTTGAAAGAGCATACTTCCCATGTGGTCCCATATAAATTTTATCCAAATCGGTCGAGCGGTTTTTAAAATATCAACAATAAAATAAAAACTTTGTATAGCGTGTGCTTGTTGTTGTAAAGTTGGCGCGGGAGTTTGAAGTCGGTTGTTTAAAAAGTATTTTTTATATTAAATTATATTATTCATGACCTAGTGCTTGACCTCTGTTTATTTTAAATTAAAAAAATTGTAACGATCCTGGCGCGAGATTTTAATAATTTTCCCTTTCCAATGTACCATAATAATTATAATGAAATGCGTAATGTTCATGCAATTTCACTATCGATGCACACAATATTTCTTTGAATTATGACAGCATGAGTTTACGTTGTAAGGTGTTAGGTATGATAACTTAGTTTTTGGGGTTCCGTACTTCAAGAGCAAAAGGAACCCTATAAGGATAACTTCGTTGTCCGTCTGTCTGTCTGTCTGTCAACCACATTTTTCTCGGGAATGCATCAAGAGGTAGCGAATTGATATCAATATCAAATAATAAGGTCTACGGTCAATTTTTTATTGAACTAGCTGATGTACGTGACTTCGTCCGCGTGGATTAAGGTATTTGGTTGGCCCGCGGGAACTCTTTTTCGGGATTTTCCGGGATAAAAAGCTTATGTGTTATTCCAGACTATAATCTAGATATGTGCCAAATTTCATCCAAATCCGTTGAGCCGTTCTGGCGTGATTGAGTAACAAACATCCATCCATACATCTATCCATCCATCCAAACATTCGCATTTATAATATTAGTATATTAATATAAATTGAACTTACAACTGTTTTCTCCATCGATATGTCTTGTTTTTGAATCTACCAAAGAAAGAGCCCATAGAGTTTTGTGAACTTTGTACACTAGAGGTGCGTTATGAAATGACCCATTGTGTGAACCGTCTAAGTGTACGCTAGCCTTAAATGCACTATCGTCCTAAAATACGATACGACCGAGTATAAAATTAACAAATCGCTAATAATTTACATCGTAAATTACGCCTTAATAACATAGCAACTTATCTCGACCTAAGACATCTACGTTACACGACTGTTCATTTGCAAAAACATTTGTAAATTCCTAATTCAATAACGATAAGGTTTAATTTCGCATGAAATCAACTTCCGCGATATGATACACAAGTTTGTTTGTGGTTATAATAAAACAAAGGGATACGTGCGAGTTAATTACGGTCAGAATGTAATTAGGTCTAATCAAATAACGTAATCTTTTGTGACTTTTTGCGTGGCTGGTATTAATGTATTTTTTCAAAGAGTGCGTTTTTAGGGTTCCGTAGCCAAATTTGGCAAAAACGGAACCCTTATAGATTCGTCATGTCTGTCTGTCTGTCTGTCCGTCCGTATGTCACAGCCACTTTTTTCCGAAACTATAAGAGCTATACTGTTGAAACTTGGTAAGTAGATGTATTCTGTAAACCGCATTAAGATTTTCTTACAAAAATAGAAAAAAAACAATAAATTTTGGGGGTCCCCATACTTAGAACTGAAACTCAAAATTTTTTTTTTCATCTAACCCATAAGTGTGGGGTATCTATGGATAGGTCTTCAAAAATGATATTGAGGTTTCTAATATCATTTCTTTCTAAACTGAATAGTTTGCGCGAGAGACACTTCCAAAGTGGTAAAATGTGTGTCGTCCCCCCCCCCCGTAACTTCTAAAATAAGAGAATGATAAAACTAAAAAAAATATATGTTGTACATTACCATGCAAACTTCCACCGAAAATTGGTTTGAACGAGATCTAGTAAGTAGTTTTTTTTAATACGTCATAAATCGTAAACCGCAATTTACCTTTCATTCAATCAACTCAAATATTTAAAAAAAACATTTAATTTAAAACTTACTACAGGTTTGTACGGAACCCTCGGTGCGCGAGTCCGACTCGCACTTGGCCGGTTTTTTTTTCACTATCTACTGCAGGTACTTTCAACGCTGCTTCCTATTTCAATTATTTTTAAAATATAGACCGTTGTAGGTACTTAGTAAGTAGGTAGGTCGATCATCTATCAACACTTTAAATATTCATTCTAGCACTACACCGAAATCAGCCTTCTTTATTTTATTTGCTTCATTTCATTTTAACTCACAACAATATTTTTAATTTTATGAATTACTAGATGATGCCCGCAACTTCGTCCGCGTGAGTTTTTTGATTCCGCGGGAACTCCTTGATTTTCCGGGGTAAATCAATCAATCAATCAAATCAATCAAATCATTTATTCAATATAGGTACACTGTAGGTACACTTATTGACGTCACGAATTACTTACTTATAAAACGTGATGGTGATAATCGGTAACGGTATCTTAAAACTAAAGCTACGAGGGTTACAAACGCGCCCTGGTCTGAGAAGAGCCCACAACAAACTCAGCCGGGGGTTTTTTTTTTTTTATTATCACCATCTCACAATCATCTTAATTAAGGAACTATCAGAGCCATTAGAGCAAATTATTGCCAAGCTTCCTTGTCGTTTAGGTAATCCTTTACATGGTAATAAGATTTTTCAATGAGTTTACGTTTTACATTAACTTTGAACTTATTCAGAGACATCTTCAACATGTCTTCTGGGAGCTTATTGTAGAAGCGGACACTGTTTCCAACAAATGAATTGCTAATTTTACTGAGCCTACAAGCAGGCATTACAAGTTTATTTTTATTTCTAGTATTGACATTATGACAATCACTTTTCTTCTTGAATCAAATAAATCCTTACTAATATTATAAATGGGAAAGTGAGTTTGTTTGTATGTTTGTTCCGCTTTCACGCCGTAACTACTGAACCGATTGCTTTGAAATTTTGCAGACGTAAAGTTAGAAGTCCGGATTAAATAATAGGGTACTTTTATCCCGGAAAATTAAAGAGTTCCCGCGGGAACTAAAACTCCTCAATCCACGCGGACGAAGTCGCGGGTATCAGCTAGTATTATAAATGCGAAAGTTTGGATGGATGGATGCATGGATGTTTGTTACTCAATCACGCCCCAACGGCTGAACGGATCTGGCTGAAATTTTGCACAGAGATAGATTATAGTCTGGAATAGCACATAGGCTACTTTTTATCCCGGAAAATTAAAGAGTTCCCGCGGGAACCACAAAACCTCGATCCACGCGTACGAAGTTGCGGGCATCAGCTAGTTCATCAATATGTTTATGCACGTATCCTAAATGTAGCATATGTCCTTCCCCGAGATACAACCTATCCCTGTATCAAATTTCATCAAAATCGGTTGGGCCGTGAGAGCGTAGCAGACAGACAGACACACTTTCGCATTTATAATATTAGTATGGATATAGTATGGAAGTATGGATATGGATTTCCTTAAATCATTCTTACAGAAACCCTATGTCCTGTGGTGCACGCATGCTATCCTAATGCATGCAGATTGGGGCATGTGAATGAATATTTTACTTGCTTATTTACTCTTAGTTAAAATTGAAAAAAAAACTATAAACTGACTCTACAATAGTTACTATGTTGTCTATGTACCCGTACGTTGCGGACAGGTGTGCGTTCACTTTATTGCGTATGCCGCTCATGTAACCGTCAAATACCGGACCATGTAAAATGACAAAAAAACGCAAAATTACGCAATAAAAATTTCTGCATTTTAACTGATGTACTTTAACAATTTACCAATAAAGAGCAGCCGTGCTGAATGATATATCTAACGATGGTCTAATGTGTTCAATTATTAACGAACTCATATAAATCTTTCGCTATGCTTATATTATTATTATTATTCATTTTATTTCAGGCAACAAGGCCCATATTATAAAATACATAAAATACATTATTACTTAAAAAATAAAAACAATATTTTTTAAGTATGACATAAAATAAAATACAATCTTAAAATACTATAGGTGATATTATAGGTGGTACTATAATAATATTAAAACCGACTTTCACGCTGCTATAATTACCTACATAGCTGCAGCGACAAATTAATGCTTAGCTAACATGTGTGTAAATAATTATAGCCCATAGGTAGATTATAAAGTCAGTGTTATAAGTTTATACCTACCCAACCGTATATTAACGCATATAAGTGAAATGTCAGGTCCAAGACCAAGCAGAACCAAGGAGGTTAGAGCCAGAGGAACCAGATAGGATAAAACCAACATATCATGATAATTGTGACAAAATTATGAACATTTAATGTGGTGTTTAAAAATACAATAAATTGTATGTGCAACAAATTATATGTGTAATCTATAGTTACCTACTTACATACCTGATGTCAAAGACAATATATAAACCAGCAGGGCGACCGCGTAACTTTTGCATCAATCATTGATACATCGCAATCACCTTCGATTGGCTGAATTTATGGTATTCTTGCTGCGTCAATGGATTTCGCCCAATAGTGGAAGATTGTTAACCAATCAGTTTGTTAAAATAATTAGTTGAATGTAAATTTGCTATTTGCTTAAGTGATTTTATCAAATTTTTGTATTTTGATAATTTTATATAAATAATTAATACAAATTGAACCAAGAAAATACGATATTTCACCGATTTTACTATAATCATATAAAGAGCGAGCCTGGTAGCGCCATCTAACGATAGTATTTACCTAGAAAAAAATTTGTAAGGGAGTTAGCAATCTATACTTGGTATTATAATTCATCTATGCTGATGTATATTCAGACGTCTACATGAATCACCTATAATAGGTAAGTATATTTACAGTAAAAACTGAGTAACTCACATAATATTACCGCACAGATCAAACCGTGGAGACAGGTGCTTTTTATTTAACTAAACTACTAAGTATCTATTACCCGCAGATTCTCTTGGAGAAGAATTCAGTCAGGAGGGACAAAGTCAGGGCAAAAGCTAGCTGGTTGACATAGTTATTACCGTTGTTACATAAATAAACTGCACCCCAAAGGGACAGTAGGACGCACTTTCGCAATGCAATTAGGTATTATAGATGTAAAGATAAGTCAACACTTAAATACCTCGTACATCGTGAGTAAATAACTCAGTAATTCTCAAACAGGGCGACGAGACATGTTGCAATTTAGCTTACAATTATGCAATAAAAATATGCGATATTTATTATCATTCAATTTTATGGACGGAAAAATGCAAGTCTCTACCGAATTGGCATATATACCGGTATATGCCAATTCGGTAGAGACTTGCATTTTTCCATATTAGCGGTAATTATTACCTATTGTGTGATGAATGATGACAAATAAGAGCTACTCGTAGATAAATACAGAAATAAAATTAACATCATGCAGTGGAGTGTTAAACTAAGACTGTATTTAACTTATCTTTCCTTATGTAAAATCTAGGTCGCGGCCGACTAAAATTGAGCTTTAACGCAAACACATAAAGTTTATTTTTTACTGTCAAATAATAGCCTGCCCGAATGAATAGATAATATTTTAAAATACTAACTTTTCAATTTTAATAGCATAAAAATGCTTCAATATTATAAAGTTTCATTATTTTCGTGTTATCTTAATCTAGGTAATGGGGTAATCTTATAGTATAGGTCTGCTGTAGGTAATAATATATAAAGCCTGTATAAATATTAAATATCTAAGTATCCTATCCTAGTAATTTCAGTTTTTCATCGGTTAGTTACCCCATTTTCTTTGATTTTGTGCCACTTCATACCAAGAAGTGACATTTTTAATGAAAATTACTTAACACTTAAAAATTGCATCATTTCCTGTGATAGCAAACATAATTTGTGAGTATAAAAATACCGCTTCATCTTACCGTGTCTTAATTTTTTTTTTCCAAATTGACGTCATTCCATAAACATTCGCAAATACTGTAGATAATATTATGTAGCGAAATGTGACTATACTTAATTAGTACTTCCTGAAGTAGTTGATAAAACTGACAAATCAATTAAGTAAAGTATAGTAAGTAAGTTGGATCTAATTCAGTAGATAGTAGACTGGTGTCATGCTTGAAATAATAAATTTAAGCAATTTCGTTTTTTACAGTTTCCTTAACTTACACCTTATCAGCTGTTTGTTGATTTATCTACAACTTCTTGGAACCTCAGGCTATGACACATATTATGAGTTTAAAGTAGGTAACCACAGTTTAACTTCGGCTTTAGTCAAGGATGTGCAAATAATTATTTTATCTTTTCTACATATTCATTTGTGTCAGAATATTTAAAATACTTACTCATGAGTCTTGACAGCTATGCAGATTAGAGTTTACAAAATGACCCTTTCTATTATTATAAATATATTTACTAAAACTCAACTACCGTAACCTACTACCTAATAGGTGTAAAATATTTAATCGTCACTCCATTAAATTATCCAATTCCATAAATAATTACCTTTAATATTTTCATAAGCTTTTTAATAAATTATTAGGAACTTGACAACCCTAACCGTATAAACGTCTTAAATTAGATGTTATAATTACGTATTGTATAAATATTATTGCATGAAATAGTACCTACTTAATGATTCATTGAATGACTATTATTAATGTAGGTAGCCACATCATTTAATTAGTCAATAAGTAGGTGCACAGACCATTATTGCATGTGAATCACAGTCGCATCAGAGCAACACGGGTTAAATATGATTTTGATTGCAAATATACTATCCTATTGTTATTAATAGTTATTAAACAAGGAAAATTACTTATTTTTCTTCATTAAAGAAAATTACATTTAACAACAATAAAAGCAACAATAAGTATGTAAGTAGACCAGTAATCAGAATGTAGTTTGGACTTTGGTACCTTTTGAAGGAATGGCGGTCTCATACCGGAAAGCGCGGCGTTGTACCACAGTTGTACTTGTACTATTACCTATTCTGTGGTTGATTGTACGTTGTTGTACAGCCCCCAATCATTTCAAGTCGCGTCTGAAGTTGACCGACAGACGCGTCGCAATAGCATATTTTCGCGGGTAGTATGCACGTTGACTTCGACAGTTTGTGTAAGAGCTGCGCAAACGAGCACTCGCACCTACGCACTAGACGACTATTGACGACTGATTGGCGCTAACCATAGAGGTATAATAAAGTAATAATAAAGTAGGTATTATTATACCTCTATGGCGCTAACAATACATGGATGATACAAGTATCAAGCGGGTAGCTCGCAGCCGCTGAAAACCGCTGGAATGAAAGCAAGTGATACGAGACTGTGTCCTGTAGATATCCCCGCACTGCAGAGGGCCTTCAGCCACAGCCAGCAGTGGACTTCTATACGTTGAGGCAACAACGACATTACAAGCGTTTAGATCAGGGATTCCCAAAGTATTTTTACATAATTATTGTATCATTTGATATTTACTGAATTTTATATCTACTTATTTATTTTGTTAAATTTTTATGAGAAATTGATGTCAAGTTTTTAAATCGGTACCTAAGTATAAAGTAATTGATACAAAATATCAATAGGAAAAATACTAGAGATAGGATTTTTAAGTAATTTGGCCATGGGGGTCTGAGGTATCAGTTCATTTCGGAAAAGGGGTTTTCACACCACTCGCTCAACAACGCCTTATTACATGGCCTGTTATCTAAGGTTAAAGTAAGACATTAAATCCCTAGGGTTATAATGTTGTACTGAAATCCATTATTCCCTAGGGTTATAATGGGATTTTAATTTAGAATCATCGCGCATCTGAAGCAAGATCTGAAGGAAATTCTATTCATTCCAAAGAGGTTTTATTCATAACTAGCTGATACCCGCGACTTCGTCCGCGTGGATTGAGGAGTTTTAGTTCCCGCGGGAACTCTTTAATTTTTCGGGATAAAAAGTACCCTATTATTTAATGCGGACTTCTAACTTTACGTCTGCAAAATTTCAAAGCAATCGGTTCAGTAGTTACGGCGTGAAAGCGGAACAAACATACAAACAAACTCACTTTCCCATTTATAATATTAAGTAAGGATAAGGATTCTTATTGCTATATTCATAAAGTCTAATTTCGATAAACAGAATGTGTTCTCAGCAGGCGCGGCCAACTCGATTTTCGAAAACCGAAGCCGTGGCCCACTAGATACGCACTGACGACATTTGTTTGTCAAATCGAGTAGGCCACGCCAGCTGAAAGAAGTGGTTGTATCGCGAGGTGTGAAAAGTAGAGTATTCACCGTAGGGGTAATGCTGTATTAATCTTGGGCGCCCCTATTTCCCGCGCTACTCTCAGGATTCTAGATGCAACACCCTCGCTACGCTCGGGAGTTACTCTGAAATCCCTCGTTCCGCTTGGGATTTATCCCGGCGCCCGTGACATAATACATCGCATTACCCCCGTGGTGAATAATCTACTATTCTTGCCCGAAATAGTTTAGGAATCCCTGGTTTACATCCTAGTTTTTCAAAATTAATCCAATTATTGCCCTGCTTAATGTACTACACAAAAGTGATGGATAGCGAGAGCCAAATAATGTGTACACGATATTACGTCACCAAGTAATCATCACTGATATATAAAATCTCAAGATAGATACAGTTGTATTAGTATAATAATTGTGTAACAAGAGATCAAAAAAACGAGTGCTAATATTGAATTTAATTTGGATTTGGAGCTGGACAAATTATGGCAAATGATAAGAAATAATGTACTTAAAATTACGAATAATCTAAATCTTTTATACATTCTATTACCTATACTATTATAAAAGAAGAAACTAACATCTCACCGTAAAGCTTTAGAACGTACGATTTTGCAAGTTTTCTTTCATACAGACAGAATTTCAAACAGAAGATTTTGGTAAATTCCTAACCTAAATCGACGCAAACGAAGCCAATTTCAAATATATTTATTTAATTAAAGGAACTGTGAATCTAGCCGTTTTCATATCAATGATACACAACAACATTTTATGGACACAATTTGATAAAGTTCGAGTGCAAAGGAAGTTGCATTATCAACGCCCACCTTATCGTGCTGTAATTAGGATTCGTGTTACGACTGGGTTAAGTCACTCGTGCGGGAAAACCCGCCAGTGTTGACGCGTGTGTGTATCTGTGAAGTGCTATATCAAAGACATTATATGGACTCTTGTGTACTAATGTTGTTTTAATTATTTGCTATGGGAATTGGAAATAGTGAGTCTTATTTATTTTTTATAGAGTCAGCTACAGACAGGTCACGTTTGAAGTTGGAACCATAGGCACAGACTAAAATAATAGGCAAAGGTAAATAGGTACGTTACAAAACCTCTATTATTGACAGTTGAGTTTGTGCAAAAAGAGTTTTACATGGCGCGTTGTTACCTATAGATAGTGATTACGTTAAGTTAAACCAGATTATCTCAGTTCTCAATAGATAATAGAGATAATCGATAATATCATCCTGCATCCAGAAAAATAAAACAGAAATCTGTATGGGAACAACGAGCAGTATTTGCAATTCGCACCCTCTCGGTACTGCGCATGTATGATGTAGGAAAACAAGCAATGAAGCAATGTGGTGTAGGTATTTGTTTATTGGTTTGTCCTTCAGTCAAGCGGCAACAGAACAGAGCAACGGGTCGATGTAATTTTTGTAGAGGTATATAGCTAAGTTAGACCAGACGAAGAAGAAGAGAAGACAGAAGAGAGTGATAGGCTTTTCATCCGGGAAAATATAAGAGTAGATACATTTTCGACAACCTAAACCCTCCTGAACGAAGTAGCGCCATTCCTCTTTACAGGTTAGCCCGCTGCCATCATAGACTGCATCGTCACTTACCATCAGGTGAGATCGCAGTCAAGGGCTAGTAGATAGTGGAATTAATAAAAAAATAACTAAAGGAAATTGTTTCTACAATTTACCTTACTTGAATTTCCGTGTACCTACCTAAGTAGATATATTTTGGATAAAAAAGTAACTACGTGATTAAATTAGCAACGTAATAAAAATTACTTTATGTTCATTGCAGCACGTCAACGAGCTATTATTTATGTCTTATTTTCTCGGTGGAAATACGTAAAGACGAACTCATACTGTATTTTTTTTTATTCGTGAATTTACACCTAATTCTAACTTGATCGACTAAATATTCTCTGTCTGAACTCTGAAGCATTAGATTCACCTACACTTGCGTAAATTTTAATTTAATTACCTACTTATTATGCTAATTACATTTAATTACGTTAAAGTTTGATGGCTAGTTATGAATTTAATTATTATTTTTAACAGTTTCTTCTGATCGAAAAACCATATAGTTATTTAAGCAAATAGGAATAATATTATACCCAATTATTGAGTTACCTACAGTATTTACGAAAAAGTCAGTAAGCAGAATCCTGAATCAGACGTAATGCGTCTGGATAAAATAATAATTGATTTTAATTAAGTATGGCTCGAAACATTTTAAGGCGCGTCTCTTAATTCGTCTTAAAACATACCAAGCATTGTGTGCAGAGCCTAATTTCTAGAAGCTGATTTATAATGGTCCAATTATGGCAACACCATAATAAGAGGTGTAATTAAGTTAATAGCATTAATTTATTAAATGTCGATTGATTACAAGAAACAGAGGTCAGGGCTGGCATTACGGCTAATAATACAATTATAAATAAATCACGACAGGTGTGGACGAAGAGCTATTGGGAAAATTTCATGAGTTACTTGTTGAAGGTGTAAAATTTGCAATTACGCACCGCTGGTATATGCCTGTATAAAATTAGAAGTTCGCTTCAGACCCTTAAACATTGGACAAGCTCATATTATGATTCCAGGCACAGGACAGTTTCAAAGCTAGTCTGGCATTAAAAATGTTAATATGCAGTATGCACACATAATAGGAGTTTAGTAATGGCATTCTAGTCCCATGTGTGAACGAAGCCAAGCAATGGACAATGGTACGATGGTAGAAGTTCTTATAGATCTCATAGATACAGGTAATATTCTGAATCTTACGTGTAACCACAGAGCTTTGATTAGCTGTAAGCCGGTTGCCAGACCATATCGCCTAACTCTCTACCAAGTATCCTTTTAAAATTTTCGCCAGCTTTCCGCCTATTTTGGTATGGTACCATAATGAAATAATGAAACATAACCATATCGTTACCAATAATAACCTAATTATGGTTCATTTTTGGTAACGATAAACCGTTTTTTAGCGGCCATATCTAGCGAAAGGCCCATCCATATGCGGGCAGACTTTCACTTTTGACATCAGTGTAGAGCCCTACACCCACCTAATACTGAATCAGCTTTTCAGGCGATAGTTACAAAAAGTGCAGCTATCTCTTATAATAATACGTGTAAAAACACTTAAAACGAAACACGGGTGGAATGGCTGCTTGCAAAAATACAAAAATTAAACTCGTTAATTTTTATTTCCTTGACCTTAGACTTGTTCAGTTTTTTATGTAGCATTAAATCAACATTAATAATTAAAGATGCTAAAAGTTATTAAATATGCACCCCTGACCTTATTTACTGCTGACTCGGATTATAAAATATCAACCCCTTTACAATAAAATATTTAACTATGTATTAATTGGATGTTGTCGGCTAATTATGAGAACATAATATTTTTAATAATAAACCTAGTTAGATATAATATATATTATAGTAATAAGTACTCAGTAGAATTAACTTTAAAGGGTATATTAATGATTTGACCTAACACTCTGCCAGCGCTCATAATATTATCTATGATCGAGTAGATACATACCTACGCACCTTTATGCACCTTCCTATTTTTAAAATGTAATAGTAATTTTCTTGTTACCTATTTTATTGTATGATTTTACTATGTACCTACTATATAATTACACGCTTTTATTTTGTGCAGTTCCTCTTTTGTGGAAGTCAGTTAAAAATATCAGCAATCTTTTGAACTAATAGTTTTAAAATCGAAAGCCTAACCCATAGGGATCAAGTTTTTAATAGTTAAAACGCTGAAAAATACTATTAAAACGCCGAAAAATACTATTTCAAATTCAGAAAGCCAGTCGCAGCCAGCGAAGACTCTAATGGTTCTAATTTGTTGCACCGAAAATTTTAATCTAATACTAGAAATGCCCGCGACTTCGTCCGCGTGGATTAAGGTTTTTTGATTCCCGCGGGAACTCTTTAATTTTCCGGGATAAAAAGTAGCCTATGTCCTTCCCCGGGATACAATTTACCCCTGTACCAAGTTTCATCAAAATAGGTTAAACAGATGGGCCGAAAGCGTAGCAGACAGACAGACAGACAGACAGACAGACAGACACACTTTCGCATTTATAATATTAAGTATGGATGGATATGGATTTTGTCCTTACCACAAGTTTCTCGATTAATTAGATTTTTTTGTTATCCACAGATTACTTCCACCAGGACACATACCAAAAGTACACCAGCATGGGACTATCGGAGCAACCTAAAGACGACTCCCCGAGAACAACGCCTGAGCTGGCCCGAGCTGACCAATCACCTGCTTCGGAAAGGCCGCTGCCAGGGTCCGCAGACAGCGATGATGCTGATGACTTCGCTCCAAAGAGGAAACAGAGGCGATATAGGACTACGTTCACGAGCTTTCAATTAGAAGAATTAGAGAAGGCTTTTTCTAGGACACACTACCCTGATGTATTTACTAGGTTAGTAGTTATTTTTTATCAATGACTGGTTAGCAGGTTTGCTCTTCTCTATACTGGTTACACTTCAAGTAATGTTGCTTGGTTGGTTCCCCGAAATGATCTTCTGAAGGCAACGTTGTTTTGAAATACTCGTAAAACGTTAAAGAGAAACAGCCTTTAATTGGAGCCCATATCCTATCGAATGTCTCCATAGTCCATACCCTTTCCCATCCAGCCATTTCCGTCAACATGATTTACTCCATGACCTCTCTATCAACGACGACATCTTAGAACTATTTCCGGGAATTTACTAAAGTCGCCAAACTTGGTACCTATTGAAAGTTCGCTGGCACGACTGACAATAAAGTTGAACACACCCACCGCCAACAAAATATATAAAATCATATAAATATATATGAGTCTATAAAATTCAAAATTCAAATGATTTTTATTCAAATAAACGTTTATTACAAGTACTTTTGAATCGTCGAGTGAATCTACCACTGGTTCGGAATGCCATATATTGTCAGTCCATCGTGTTCACTTGTATTTGGTCTCAAATCTAGGGTTTATCGGGGTCATCGGTCCCATGATAAAGCATAGCCTGGCCAATGCCACTTCAACTTGGTGAATCATCAAACATGTATTAAATACATCGTTTCTTAGATTAAACTAAAAGCAATAGCAAATTTTCATTGATACTTTTTATCGTAAAAAAAATTTCAAAGTATGAATTAAATGCGTATCTTATCAGAGATAACACTACTAATCAATTTTACATGGACTACATTTGGAAAAAGTAACGTTTCTCTATAAATCGAAAACCAACCTTCAAATCCTTGTATGATTTCGTTTTACAATTTAGCTGTACGGTTGTTTCCGGTATCATACTTAATATTATAAATGCGAAAGTGTGTTTGTTTGTTGGTTTTTTGGTTTGTTGGTTTGTCCTTCAATCACGCCGCAACAGAGCAACGGATTGACGTGATTTTTGGCATGGGTATAGTTGAGGACCTGGAGAGTGACATAGGCTTTATCCCGGAAAATTAAGGAGTTCCCGCGGGAATCAAAAAACTTCAACTACGCGGACGGAGTCGCGGGCATCAGATAGTAATATATAATCAGACATTTTTTCCTAGCAATGATTAAGCCAGACCTGGGCAAAAAATTAGACAAAAACTGTGCTTGAATTATCTCAATCGTATTCAAGTGAATGTGGGTGAACCTACCAAATTAAGATTTTGCTTTTAAAAAAATCTGGTAGCTCAGCAACATTGTGACGATCGCAAACACCTGATTGGTCGACACGACGGCCGACACTCTCTCACTATTGGTTGAAATGCATTGTTGCAGTAATCATATCAAAAAATTATCTCATCACAATTATTGAAATTGTAGCAATGATTGAGATGGATTTTTCGCTTTCGACCAGCGGGTATTTTCCACTCATTACCTATTACCTAAGAAGTACTCTAAATAATACAGAAAAACTTTTAATTCGCTATAATTCGCCAAAACAAACAAATTGTGATACGGCGTGTAGCTAGCACGTGTAGCTTGCGATATTCACCGCCTAGTAAGCTAGCAAATCGCACCGGTACAACACCGCACCACCAGACGCGGTCCGAAGGGGGGGGTCACAGGGGACATGAACTTATAGATTCGTCATGTCTGTCTGTCTGTGTGTCCGTCCGTATGTCACAGCCACTTTTTTCCGAAACTATAAGAACTATGCTGTTGAAACTTGGTAAGTAGATGTATTCTGTGAACCGCATTAAGATTTTCTTACAAAAATAGAAAAAAAACAATAAATTTTGGGTCCCCATACTTAGAACTGAAACTAAAAAATTTTTTTTTTCATCTAACCCATACGTGTGGGGTTATCTATGGATAGGTCTTCAAAAATGATATTGAGGTTTGTAATTTATCATTTTTTTCTAAACTGAATAGTTTGCGCGAGAGACACTTCCAAAGTGGTAAAATGTGAGTCTCCCCCCCCCCCCCCCCTGTAACTTCTAAAATAAGAGAATGATAAAACTAAAAAAAATATATGATGTACCTTACCATGCAAACTTCCACCGAAAATTGGTTTGAACGAGATCTAGTAAGTAGTTTTTTTTAATACGTCATAAATTGTAAACCGCAATTAACCTTTCATTCAATCAACTCTAATATGTAAAATAAAAATATTTTTAATAATTTAAAACTTACTACAGATTTGTACGGAACCCTCGGTGCGCGAGTCCGACTCGCACTTTGCCGGTTTTTTTATTAGGCGTTGTCGACTTTTCGAGCGATCGGTCTGCCGCACGCCGACAGTTTTTCGCGTGGAGTAATGTTATTTTAGAATAGCCAATTTTATTTACTCCAGCCTAATTTTTAAGTCACAGAAAAAAAAATTTCAGCATTACTACAGAAGATGGAAATAGAACCCTTGAGATATTATTACTTTTATATTATCCTTATATAAGTTACAATAGACCATATTGTAATAGACTTATAATTCATTGTTACAGAGAGGAGCTCGCAATGAAGATCGGTCTAACAGAAGCCAGAATACAGGTATTATTATAATCAAATTAAAATGGTTCCGACACGACATCGTGAATGGCTGTAATTCCCCTAATTGCCAATTACTGTACAAGTCATTGATTATGGTGATTAATCGGGCCTGATACAAATATAATGTAGCGAAATTACAGTCAAATTACACGTGTACTACCTTCAATACTTATTTGTCTTTTTCGAATGATGAATATTAACCACGTAGGTACCTATACTATGAAATCGCTTCAAAGTTTCGACTGACAATTTTATACAGCGTTGTTATGTTCAGAAAAAGTAATGTAAATATTTTTGAGGAGAACAAAAATTCAAATTAACGACGCGATGCGACGCCATAGAAAAACAGATGTATCTACGCGACAACGTAGACGTAACGTCACTTTCTATGGCGTCACGTCGCGTCGCGTCGCTTGGCGTACCCACGAACTGATAAGTAATATCTGACGTTCGCTCAGATTAAAAAGGAAAGTATCGAACACGAATTAAATATAGATGGTTTGTCAGTCCAATATTTATTAACAACTAGCTGATTCCCGCGACTTCGTCCGCGTGTATTGATTTTTTTATGTTCCTGGGGCAACTTCTTAATTTTCCGGGATAAAAAATAGCCTATGCGTTGTTCCAGACTCTGTAGTTAATAATATGTCCTTCCTCGGGATGTTACTTACCGATACACCAAATTTCATCAAAATCGGTAGAATAGATGGGCCGTGAAAGCGTAGCAGACAGACTGAGACACCTTCACATTTATAATATTAGTAGGTATGGATATTTATACTACATTGCAAGTAGCTCCCCAGACCCTAGTCAATGATCGCTCATTCGCAGCTTATCCGCTTTCATTTCTCAATATGTACAAAAAAAAACATTTTGCTCATTTGTGGTCTTACGTTTTGCTCACGGCTATTATCCGCATACAAATTAGGCGGCATGAGATAACAGCCGACCAATGCCGCGTGAGGCTATTTCTGTAACGGCTTAATTAAAGTTCGATACGAATATTTATTGTAGGTACTAAGATCTAAGAATACAATATCTATCTATAATTATCGATAGTTACTGGTTGTATAACTAAAACAGCTGCTAAGAAATTATCAACACTAATATAGAATGATTTTATACAAAGATATTAATGACGGCAAAAGAATGAATGAATAATGAATGAATGAATGAATATCATAGATTATAGAAGGAGTTAATTAATTAGTATTACATTCAGGATATCACGTCTTTGCTCTCACGATCTCTAATCGCAAATGTTCTCTTATCCTAGGGGCACATTTGACATTATATTTTACTAGCGGTCGCCAGCGACTTCGTCCGCGTACAATTTCTGATTTTCTGAAATTTTCCCACTGCAAAAAGTCTATCTAAAGAGGCTTTTTAGAGCTTATGTAGGTCTTTTATTATTTAAAACTGATAACCTCAATCCCGATTTTCAAGACTCTAACTTCAAAAACTTAGAACCTTCATGCAACCTTTCGACCCCCATTTCACCCCCTTTGGGGTGGATTTTCGTAAAACTGCTTATACAGCTTTTTTATTTTTTTAAACTATTAACTTAAATGCCAATTTTCATGTTAAAGACATTCAGACAGACTTCAATAACAAAGGACTTTCATACAAACTTCCAAACCCCATTTCAACCCCTTAGGGGCGAATTTTCTCAAAACCGTTTCTTAGCTGACGTCTACACCATAGAAGGAACTTATCTTCCAAATTTCAAATCTGTATGTTTTATAGTTCCTGAGATCTCGTGATGATCAGTGAGTGACGAGTGACCTTTCGCTTTTATATAATAAAATATATAGATTCTATTTTGGTCGACCAACAAAGGACTTAACTTAATTCAGCTTACACATTTACGTAGCTTAATTACGTCCTTATTCCTATGTTCTTATGGTTAACTATGTCTAATCGAACGGTCGTATCGATTACAAGCGATTGATTTCGATGTCATTTCATGATCTAGAAACTAAAATGGCAATATTGTGCTTGACATTATTGTAATGGGGAGGCACAGGCAAAGCTAATCTCAGATGGCGCCACCCTCGCTGGTAACTGTCAGGTTCATTTGCGTACATAATTGAGGTAATTAGGCGTCCTATTTTAACTGAATCTGGGAAAAAATCCAGTGTGTGCTCTTGCCATAATAATCGGCAGGTCTAAAGTGAGCGCTACATAACCTAGCCGATGAACTGGGTTTCCAATTTTATTGGCGCAAGGCTTTGTACCATAGTATTCTTCATTCCTCATCAGCAGGAAAACGGAATGCACAACATTTAGGCATAAAAATGAATTATTCTAAGAAAATGAAACTATCGCGTAAAAAATATATGGTGTTTGACAGGTAAACAACACCAGCGACGATGCGTCACCTAGCGGGATAAATTGGCAGTGTGCCTCCCCATTGCCGTCTCTCCGGCGTAGCAATTCAAAATACAAATTCTCATATTAAAGAACATTTAGCAAGCAATTTTCCTTTAGTAAAGGAGTCATACTTACCAACTTAATTCAGCTTTATGACCGTATAATTTTGATTGTTTTTAATGCCTTAAAAAGTCAGTATGTAAAGGTTATATTATGGAATTACGGATATTTTTTAACCGACTTCAAAAAAGGAGGTTTTCAATTCAGTTGTATTTTCCCTCCTCACTTTGAGGAAGACCCGCGCATTTTCAGTATAATGGGCCAACGATAATAATATGGGTAATAATATCTATAGATGATGATGATGCAGATTTTATTTCATAAACAAGAACAAAGTTGAACCACTTAGTCAAAGATTTTCCAAACAAAACATCTCTGTGTCCTAGACACATAGATATTATAGTTCTCCGTATACATTGATCGGGATCTTTTCATCAGAAAATTATGAAATATAATATTCAAATCTATTGGTAGTAATTAAAAAAGTACCTAGTGCCCACATAGGTATCTTCACTTGAATGTAGAGTCTACAGTGAATCCCCAGTTTATTAGGTTCTAAGACTTATAAGTGGTAACATTTTTAGCCAATTTGTGCCTTATGGAGAACTAGATGATGCCCGCGCCTTCGTCCGCGTGGATTGATGTTTTTTGATTCCCGCGGGAACTCTTAAATTTTCCGGGATAAAAAGTAGCCTATGTCCTTCCCTGGAATATAATCTATCTCTGTACCAAATTTCATCAAAATCGGTTGAGTAGTTGGGTCGTGAAAGCGTAGCAGACAGACAGACAGACAGACAGACAGACAGACGGACAGACAGACAGACACACTTTCGCATTTATAATATTATATTAGTATGGATATTGTTATCCCTGAGACCAACGATAGCACTAATCAAATCTAAAATGCGCCCAGCTGTAACTACCATTATTTCAAAATATCAGTTTTGTGTCACGCACCTTGACGTTGACGTCCCTAAAAGGATAATACGAGAAGCATATTTTAAAATCTCAATGAGCCGAAAATTAACCTCTTTGTATGTAAGGTAATTAAAAATCACATAAACGGACGAAATTTATATTGCCAATAAAAAGTGTAAAAGTAAAAGCTTGATTACGGTATCATCAGAGCCGGACAGCTGATCGACCAAGAGCGTTTTAGCGCTCAAATCCGAGGACTGGTCCCAGCGATTACGTGGATACGACGGACAACTCAACTCACAGACTATTAAACCTTAGCCCTTAGGGTTGTCTCAACTTTTGAGGGCATCTTTGGTACAGTAATGAGCGCTGTGGTCTTAATAAAAATAGGGGCGATTTGCGAATTTCTAAATTGTCTTTATTCAGCTGCGGTGGGAGCCTTTACAGGCAAGAGATGCTTTCAAGCTATTTTAAGTCCAATGCGATGCCGTATAGGAACCGATTAAAGGTATGGTGGGTTCAACATGAGTAATTCACCCCTATAAGGTTAGCCCACTGCTATCGGTCACAACAATCAACATTTAGGTATGTGAGATTGCAGTCAAGGTCTAACTTTCACTCGAATTATTTTTAAAAAATTGTGCGATCCATAATGATTGCATACTCGTTTAGTCCATACTATTATTATAAATGCGAAAGTGTCTGTCCGTCTGTTCGTCTGTCTGTCTGTCTGCCTGTCTGTCTGTCTGTCTGCTACGCTTTCACGGCTCATCTGTTCAACCGATTTTGATGAATTTTGGTACAGTGGTAGATTGTATCCCGGGGAAGTACATAGGCTAGGCTTTTTATCCCCGAAAATTAAACAGTTCCCGCGGGAATCAAAAAACCTTAATCCACGCGGACGAAGTCGCGGGCATCAATCAGTGTATCAAATAAGCTAGCTAGTGCCTAAGCTAGCTTGTTTGATATCATGTAGAGCCATAGTTGGCTCTACATGATGCCTCGGGATTATACAGCAGAGAGCAGAGGCAGACTTTATCAAAAACCAAACCGACGGAAAAGCGTTGCGAGGTTGTTGATGCATTTAGCTTTTGAGTGGGCTGTTTAGGCAACACAAAGGTGCGAAATTCCTAAACTTTCCTAGATTCTCTGCCTATCTGACAACCCTAGTTGACTTCGTCGGTGTCTTTTTTCCCAACAGTACTCAGCATTCTCGCAACGTGTCTGCCTTCAATTACAACGTATAAAATTCGTACAACAACGCCGAATCATCTTGCAATACGATTGTCGGCTTAATGAAAACATTAACGTCAAAACAAAATCAACTTTATTAGTTAACACATTAGGATCAGATCAACTCGTCGATTCACAGTTTAAGATGCACAATGCATTATTACACTATAAGATGCACAACGTTACATTAACTTCTGTAGACATGCCAACATCAAATTAAATCTTGACTGCCAACGAACGACATACGAGGTCCAGTGCTTTATATAATTGTACGTTTATTAATATTGACAGAAGATCGTCTTACAACGCAATTCAAACGATTCAATTATTTTCGCAGTGCTACAATATTTAAAAACAAGTGTGTGTGTGTACAATTCACACAGTCACGGCAGAAGTGAAACTTCAGAAAAGTAGCCTACGAGAGAATGAAATAAATATAACTTGTATTCTATCTCATTCTCTCGCAGGATAAATCCTATTAGGAATATGTTTGTCTCTTTTTAGTGTCGCTTTTTCGTTTCATCGAATTTTCAAACCACAACGATTCTAAAGAAGTTTCACTTCAAAAATTGCAAAATATTTTTACTAGAAAGGTTTGCCGCTGAAAGTATACCAGATTAAATAAGTATTTTTGAAATCTGATCAGATTTGAGGGAGATATGAAGTGACTATGTTTAAAAAAAAACATTGTTTATCCCGCATGAACCCAGGATCCCTTTTCGGGGTTTTTATTGGAATTAATGGCATACGTCAGCAGATGGCTTATTGGCACGTCTGTAGACGCTTTACCAAGTGTTCGTTAACTACGACATTTGAAGAAACTGGCCTTAACGATTTTTTTACTGAATTGCATTTATCATAAGTGAATTAATTTATATTACCATAAAAATATCGGCTTTCATAATGACTGGGGCTCGTCTTCGGTTCATACATATTTAATGATAAAATTGGATCAATATAGTGAATAAATCAATCAATTTAATTTTTTCCCCGCCTTCAAGGCTCAAGGGCCGTTGATGGCTTTTGTAATTTATTGACTTTTTCGTAATTTTGAGTATTAGAAAAAAACTTTTAATTGTATTGAAATTAGCCATTTAACAGGTTATCAATTTGTAACAATACGAATACCGGTACTACTAACCTTCGATGCGCAAAATAAAGTTTTCTCACGATATACGATGGACGGATGGAGGGTAGGTACCTTACCTACCTAAAACCTTTATCTGTATCAAATTTCATCAAATTCGGTTTAAAAGATGGATCGTTAAAGCGTCTCTGAGACGCTATCACGATCCACTTTATAATAGGCATGATGACTGATTTTGAAAAATGGTCAGATTTGGTTCGGAAGTATCTACTATTTCGAAAAAATATCTTATTTCAGCAGAAAAATAAAGTTTGGTAGATAAAATTAGCATTTGAAATTTAAAATTTAAAATTCACGCCAAAACGTTCGGCGGTGTCATGGCGTCGTTGTGACGTCACTATTGTTTTTACCAATGCACTCTGTGCAGTAAGCAGTAAGCAATAGTGTGATTTTCAAAGCTCGAAAACAAACACTTGTGACGTCATTCGCTTCTTTGTGTTTTATGCAATATGGCGGATTGCTGTATTTTATAGTTTTATTTTATCAAAATAAATAGCAATCTCACTAGAAATAGAAAAATAAATACGTTTTTTATAATCTTGAATCTTATTTCATTAGATAAATTCATAATTTCATTGATTCTTGGTTACTGTCATCATGCCTATTAGTATAAATGTACTAATAATATGTATAAAATATGTTGATCTTGTAGCCTAATTTGCCTAATTTGATTATATAAAATACTAGCGGCCCGTCCCGGCTTCGCACGGGTAGACATAGGTACAGATATTTTTCATAATGGTGCACCCCCCTCTCCCGCACTGCCCCTCTCACGAAGAGTTTAGTTACTCGATGCGCTGCGTGGCGGCCGCCGCCGGCATGTATTAGGGTTCCGTAGCCAAATTTGGCAAAAACGGAACCCTTATAGATTCGTCATGTCTGTCTGTCTGTCTGTCTGTCTGTCTGTCTGTCTGTCTGTCTGTCCGTCCGTATGTCACAGCCACTTTTTTCCGAAACTATAAGAGCTATACTGTTGAAACTTGGTAAGTAGATGTATTCTGTAAACCGCATTAAGATTTTCTTACAAAAATAGAAAAAAAACAATAAATTTTGGGGTTCCCCATACTTAGAACTGAAACTCAAAAATTTTTTTTTCATCTAACCCATAGGTGTGGGGTATCTATGGATAGGTCTTCAAAAATGATATTGAGGTTTGTGATATCATTTTTTTCTAAACTGAATAGTTTGCGCGAGAGACACTTCCAAAGTGGTAAAATGTGTGTCCCCCCCCCCGTAACTTCTAAAATAAGAGAATGATAAAACAAAAAAAAATATATGTTGTACATTACCATGCAAACTACCACCGAAAATTGGTTTGAACGAGATCAAGTAAGTAGTTTTTTTTTAATACGTCATTAATCGTAAATCGCAATTTACCTTTCATTCAATGAACTCAAATATTAAAAAAAAAACATTTAATTTAAAACTTACTACAGGTTTGTACGGAACCCTCGGTGCGCGAGTCCGACTCGCACTTGGCCGTTTTATTTTTTTATTTTAATTTCATGATATCTTTTGAATGGAATGTCCGATTTCAATAATTCAAGAAGTAAACATCAGGTATTGAGACAGTCTAGAATACAAAATCATTTATTTGGATAAAAATTTATAAATGGTATGGATAACACGGTCTGATTTTGATCGGCATTTCTATAAATTTGTTAAATGTAAAAAAGTAGTTATAGTGACGTAACTACAATAGTTAGACACATGGTCTCGCGAAGGTTTTTGTAGATATTGATATATTCTATAATATTGTAGAACATTTTTTTGTCCTATCATTAATACTCTTCGCAGCGTATGCGATGAAGAGTATTTTTTTACACCTTCGGTTGGTTTTAATAGGAATTTCTAAAGATTTCTATAGTAATCTAGTACTAAATATAGCCTATGTTACTCAGTGATAATGTAGCTTTCTAATAAAAAAAGAATTATTAAAATCGGTCCAGTACTTTTTGAGTTTATTCGTTACATACAAAAATACAAAAATACAAAAATACAAATCTTTCCTCTTTATAATATTAGTGTAGATATGTATTTACATCGCCAATAATTTTGGTAAGAAAAACTAAAACATATTTGACGCCGCAGGTATCTCTCATTAAAATTCAACCTATTAATTCCCATTTCCCAACAGTTAACCTAATTATGAAAAAATTATGTTTTTGCCCAACACATGCATGCGGTGTTGTTGGCAAAAACTTGGATTAAACCAGAGAATACAGAAAAGATATAGAATTGATAAAACAGCTTGAGCTTCGCCGCGCAGATAATTATGACAACTGAAACATCAGAGCTTGATGTTGAAAAACTGACTTATTTAAATAGCGTCACAGTTAAATTTACGTTGCTAAGTCTGATAAATGATAAAATATGATTTATTTATTTCACGTAGGACAACTTGTGTGTCACATAATATGATAAGTCAAGATTCTACCACCAAATCGCGACAGCTTCCATACTTTAATATTATAAATGCGAAAGTCAGTTTGTTTGTTGGTTTATTGGTTTGTTGGTTTGATGGTTTGTCCTTCAATCACGCTTCAACGGCGCAACGGATCGACGTGATTTTTGGCATGGGTATAGCTGAGAACCTGGAGAGTGACATAGGCTATTTTTCATCCCGGAAAATTAAGGAATTCCCGCGGGAATACAAAAAAACTTAAACCACGCGGACGAAGTCGCGGGCATCAGCTATTATTAATAAACGTTGGTTGGCCGGTAAACGGTCAAGCATCGAATTCTCTTTCCATCATCAGTAATTTTACATTCATAATAAAAGGGCGTTATGCTATGACGTGTAACCAACAAAAACCCGCAAACCAAAGTTTATAACCTCAAATAGATACTTTTCTACGTCAGCCGTTGCGCACGCACCTATAATTAATTTATGTAGAACTATTAGATTAGAATAGCTAAAAATCCGCAAGGTGCCGTGGTCTTAGTATTAAAAAAACAAATACCTCTTTTATGGTCTACCTTTTTTAGAATTCCGTGGATTAGACTATAAATGGATGGAAAGTGAACTCCGGGTGGCGGCTCATGTAAATGTATTGCCAAATTTAACGCCATATTAATATGATAAATACGAAGATCAGTATGTTTGTTACTCAATCACATCGAACCGTTTATAACTATTTTGAATTTTTGATTGAAACTTGGCTAAATTTATGTAACACACTCTACACACCTATTTACCAGTATTATAAAATTATGCAAAAATGTGTCTATCCTTTTAACGGCCTATCTGTTTAAATGACGATGATTTATCTTAAAACCTGGAGACGAACAGAAAATGCTTTTTATTCCGGAAAATTTAAGGATTCTCAAGAAATTCTTAAATCTTCTAAATCCACAACTACAAAATAGATAGAGTAGGCATCATCTAGTCTAGTTGGTGATGAATTAAAATATTCAAGCCTTAATTCCCTAAATTAAAATCTGAAAAATCATAAAAGTCCTACCCGTTGGACAAAATATAGCCATAGTAAGCCCTAGAGGTAAAAGGGTTATATTACTCAACTAGTGGGCCCGGCAGACTTTGTCCTGCCCTGAACCTCGTACCTGATTGCAGCGTCCTCTACCGGGTCCAATTGTGAATATAAACCTTCCCGGGGTCCAAACAAACACAACCAAAAAATAATTAGCGAAATTGGTCCAGCCGTTCACGCGTGATGCCGTGACCAAGGGAAATAGGGATTCATTTTTATATATAGAAAATATGTTAAACATGATTAGTTCTTCTTAATAAAATATACACATTGTTGGTCTTTCACTATAGTAAAATATCTCCCTTTCTTTCCAGGTATGGTTCCAAAACCGTCGCGCGAAATGGCGTAAGCAGGAGAAGGTGGGACCGCAGGCTCACCCCTACAACCCCTACCTGGGAGGGGCTGGGGCTCCTCCGCCGTCCGTCGTCGCCTCTATGCCGAACCCTTTCACGCAACTCGGCTTCGGCTTCAGGAAGCCGTTTGATGCTAACGCTTTAGCTTCGTTCAGGTAAGAATTGAATACACCAAGATAGATTTAAAAAATCATACATATATCCCAGAATATACTTAATAGTACCTACCTTTGCCTTGGTAATAAAATCTTACGTTTATGTATGAACTCTACCATACTACTATTATGTCACCACCACTGTCACGAGCGGAAATCCTTAGATTAGTAGATTTCTTTTAGGAGTTTCACACGCCAGCAGTGGGCGTCTAAAGGTTGAACACGACGACAACGACCAAATAGTCAAAATACTGTAATAACTTTAAATTGGCTAACTAATTGTTAAATTCCATATTTATTACAAATAATGAAATAATAACAAAGTTTTCTTCAACAGGTACGGCAACTCACCAGTACTGAGCACCCAATACCTCGGAGCTCCACTCTCCAGACCACCTCTATTCACAACCCCAATATATTCCACGACACCTCCCTTCCACTCCCTCCTAGCTGGACTCGCGGCTCCCCCTCGACAATCCCCAGATCCTCCTTCAGTGTCCCCTCCAATATCCCCAGGAAGTGAATCACCCCCGAGTCAGCCAGGGCCGGAGGTGGAACGACGAAGTTCTAGCATCGCAGCACTGAGGCTAGCGGCGAGAGAACATGAAATACGGCTAGAAATGTTGAGGCAAAGACACCATACGGACCTGATTAGTTGAGCTTAGTCTATGGTGATAGTTTGGTCAATGGTTTTAATATGACGAGTGAAGATTGTAAGAGCTCGGCATGACGAACAGCTTTTTGGATTTTGACAAATTCATGTTTAAATAGAATAGAAGCAAAAATTGCTAAAAAAATTTTCACAAAATAAAGCCGGCAGTGCCCCGTTTACACGCGGTTGTTGTGCACTCGGGCAAGTTGATCGTTATTTATTTTTGTATAGTTTTTAAATCTCTGTTAATTTTATTCAATTGTACTGGCTGTGACGAGATTTCGAAGACCTTAGATATACACAGGCAGGAAATGTAATATGAAAATAGGAATTTACTTGATATCTGAATTCTGAGCACGACCGAATCGTCAGCGTCTTTCGAATTATTCCCACGAACAGTATTAGAGAACAACAAAAACTCTGAGTACAATAATTTCATCCAAATCATTAGTTTGTATTACCAGCAGCAGTTCTGGAAAAAGCTGTTCGTCTACATAAACACGTAAGGCTTCAGAGACAATTGTATACTTTATGTACTTACTAATATTGTATTAGATAATTTAAAGTAATAGAATATAGTTATACTTACGCTCCGTCCAGTTATGACTTATTGTTATTTATTGTATATTATAAGATACCTACCTATGTTTTTATGTTTAATGCAAGAAGGGTTCGAATATAATATAAATAATAAAAACAATTTTCATTTGTATAAAAAACATTAGTTTATTAAAATTTCATCGAAGACAATAATTGTGTGGAATAGAAGAAAATAAATAAAAAATCACAATAGCAACGTTGATACTATAAAAGTACACTTTATATACTATGTGTATTTAAAAGAACACAAAATACATGCGTTTATTCTAATAACACCACGTAATCAACTCTATCAACAACTATGCAGTCTACTTTTTATTTTATTATAACTTTATTACCTTTACGGTAGGGCGTGTCCCCAGCCAAAAATTCCACTTATAGCGTTTAAAATTTTATTTATTTCTGGATGAGTGTACTTTAATGGTGTTAGCGCGGCATTTCGAATATAATATTACCAAAACAGAATTTAATTAAGAAAAATCATAATGTAAATAATGATAATTATTTACTCTGACTACAACACCAAAGAAACACTTTTCGAGAAGCTTGATACCAGAAAGTTTTTAATCAATAAATTAATATTCCTGTACAAAAAGGGTGATTTTAAAATAAAATCATTATAAGGGTTCCATAAAATAAAAGGTTTTTATAACTAGGTACCCTCTTTTATTTCATCAAAATATTATTATAATAATAAGATTTTATAATTTCCGTGGTAACTCCTTAATTTTCTGATGATTAGATTTTCGGTTGAATCATATTTACTATTTTGTTGGTTTGTTCTTCAATCACGCCGCAACAGAGCAACTGATCGACATGATTTTTTGATGGTGAATGACATAGGCTTTTTATCCCGGAAAATTAGGGAGTTCTCGTGGGCTTTAAAAATTTATTCCACGCGGACGAAGTCGCGGACATCAGCTAGTTTGATCATAAAGTAAGAACCCATTGTTAGCGATATTGCTGTTTGTCATTATATCTCATGAAACAGAAAGTATAATATCTGTCAATTTGACTCTTTTCGTGTCGTTCGATTTAATCGGCGGATACGGATGCCATATTGAAATTAGTAAGTTTAAATGCGAGTGTTTTGACAATGGTAAGTCAGTCTCCTGCCGGCAGACTCAGCGATTATTGAATAATTTTGTGTTTAGATCGCATTTTGATTTAGAGCCTAACGATAGGAATCGTGGTCGGATCAAATGAATATTATGTTTAAGTTTAGCCAACTTTTATCTAATTACATTAAATCTCTCGTGGAACCCTCTACACGTTTAACCATTTATTCGTGCAAGTTCCAAATGAGATTACAAATAAGTATATTAAAAGTGTCTCATAAATGCCACTTCTGGATTGTCTCTTAAACCATTAAGCACTTATTTCTTTTACTATGCCTTTGCTGGCATTCTCATTTAGCTACAAGAAAGAGCCAAATTAAGAACCTTCTCCATTTTTGTAGGCGGTTATAAATAAAAAAAATCTCCCAATTAAATTTAATCTCGAAACAGTCATTTCTGCCTCTCATACCAGCGTAGCCATAAAAGCATACCTACTGTAATATAATACTCGTAGCTACATTGAAAAAAAACTTAATTATACGTATAATACAATTCTCTCCATAACGACTTCGGCTTCTGTTCTTCTAATCTTGTATTGAATCTTGATTGTTTAACAACATAGTAAGATTTGTTGGAAATTAAAAAAAGAGCGTTTATTTCTCAATGATAATAAAGACTTATCAAACAACAGGCGACAGAAGCTATCTAAAGGTAGCGTAAAAAAGTAAGTACTAAACAAAAGAAGCTCGTGAGGGCAGCTGGCTGGCAGCACAAGATGAATGAACCGCGTTCGGCTTTACGAACGTACCTCATTAGGAACGCCTTCATGTTGTGGATTCCATATTAAATACGTCCCTACTTAACTATAGGTGATGCTAATAAAGCGTATGCGTTTAGCCTATTAGAATTAATTAAAGTTTGTAGCTTACCTTTAACTTTACCAATAACTTTGCTCCGACAATTATTATTGTCAGTCAAATCTAGAAAGACCGAAATCTTACTTACTTAATACTATAAATGCGAAAGTTTGGATGGATGTATGGATGCATGGATGTTTGTAACTCAATCACGCCCCAACGGCAAACGGATCTGGCTGAAATTTGGCACAGAGATAGATTATAGTCTGAAATAGCACATAGGCTACGGAATTTTTATCCCGGAAAATTAAAGAGTTCCCGCGGGAACTCAAATCACGCAGACGAAGTCGCGGGCAATAAAGCTAGTAAAGAATAATTAGTAAAACCTGACCAATATTAAAATACTCTAGCAAGATAGATACGCTTCATAGTGCTCAGTCTCAAAGCCGAGATGAACAAGATACCGCCGCGCGTTGTCTCTAACCAAGACTTTATCAATATTTTTTCCCGAACCGGAATCAATTCAGTAATCACGCAGCAATAAAATATACCACGGCGCCATGTTTGAATCTATCGGCCAAATACTAATCGTTAGCTTAAAGCAACATTATAATTGAATTTTAGATTAATAGTCTCTTTTCAGGCTGCCCACGCGCTTCCCACGGAGGGCCGTAATTGAATTTCTTATTGGATTACATTTTAATTAGGCCCGATTACGTTATTAATGAGTGACATCCGAGCCGGTATTGTTTCGACGTTTGATGGATAGCTCTCAGGCGGCTGCGGGCTGTGCGAGCTCTCACCGAGCGTTCAAGCTGGTTTTTAAGCATGTTAAACAAGACCTCCCTTGATTCATCAAGTGACTGACGAATACGATGCAGTTTCAGTCCTGAAAATGTAAGGAACCTACCTAGTAGAGATTGAATTGTATCTGCTGTTTTAGATATCGTAATCATTTATTAGAGCTTTTAAAACGTAGTAAGTATGGTTACGTTGGTCTGACTGAGGTAACTCGAAAACGTATGATTACGTTGATCAAAAGGCTATGTAATACGATGTTGTAGTTCGTAATGTATGCTTTTCGATACGCAAGCATCTATGAATTCCTATCCGTTTGACAAACTTAACTAAATACGACTCGTATTTAGTTAAGTTTGTACTTAAGAAAATCGTTTTCTTACAGATAGGTAGGCACTACTGGCCCATGCTCGGCCTGCAGGATGGATATCATCATCATCACTACAGCCTATTAACGTCCCACTGCTGGGCACAGGCCTCCACTCTCATAGGAGAGCGGGAATTAGAGCTTAGACCCACCACGCTGCTCCAATGCGGGTTGGCGGGCTTTAACGATTACTATCATGTTAGTGATAATAACCGGGACCGACGGCTTAACGTGCTCTCCGAGGCACGGGGGTGAAACACCGCCAACTTCCAACTCCGGGCTGGCACTGAGAATTTCTTAATTGAAAAACCCAATACCTAACTTTTATGCCCGACCGGGAATCGAACCCAGGACCTCGTGATCCGCAGTCGACTATGCTAACCACTAGACCAACGAGGCAGTTGGAGGATGGATATAATCACTTCAATCTTGACGCAGTGGCGCGTGACTGGCAGAGAGAGTCAAGGGCAGAAGCTTTTCTGATAATAAGTCAATGTAAGCTTTCATAAACGTATTACTCTTTTTTTTTTTTTTTTATCCACTACAAGTTAGCCCTTGACTGCGATCTCACCTGATGGTAAGTGATGATGCAGTCTAAGATGGTAGCGGGCTAACCTGTTAGGGGCATGGCAGTTATATTAAACCCATACCCCTATTCGGTTTCTACACGGCATCGTACCGGAACGCTAAATCGCTTGGCGGCACGTCTTTGCCGGTAGGGTGGTAACTAGCCACGGCCGAAGCCTCCCACCAGGCCAGTCCAGGGAAAATTCAGAAATTATAAATTCCCAAATTGACCCTGCCGGGGATCGAACCCGAGACCTCCGCACGTTAAGTAACAGCGCTACACACTGCGCCACGGAGGTCGTCAACGGATAATTCGAACTGTTTAAGGAGTTCATACATACTTTTTGACGTGTAGGCATCTATGAACTCCTTGAACAGGTCGGATTATACGTTTGACAAACGATTACGTCTTCCTTACACAATCGGGGAGCAGGCAGATATTCCTCAGCAGCCCCTCCGGCGATGACTGGTTAAAAGGGAAATATTTCCTTAGACACTGCTAATACAAATTATATTACTTCCGAGGGTATCAGTATATTCTGGCTGCATGAATAATAAAGAATGAAATGAATGAAGCTAGCTCGTCGAACAGTGAACACATCGTGTCTTCGTTGGAACCCAGTTATTGTTTCAATGGTAGATGGATGGTCGTTGGAAGGTCGCGGCTGCCATATTTTTCAACTGGCGACGTGTAATAACATTGTGATTAATGTTTGATGTCGGAAATCGAAATTGGATTAGGTGCGTTCGTTTAGTTCCTTTTTTACCATTTAGTTATTGTAATGCGTTTATTGAAAGTTAATAACCTGTCTTGCAGCTTCTTAATTTTTTTGTTTGACGGAGTTCACCTCGAGCACTCCTGAGCAGGTTCGATACAAGCGAAGGTTGGTTTTTAATTGATTATATTTATCCAAACTAAATATCTGCGTTTATGTTTTAGGTACCAGTAGTTTTCAACTTACATGGTTTCAAAAATACGTATGGTATCATGAGCTCGTTAAACTTTGAAACTAAATATTTTAACGGAATTCTGGCAAACCACAGATTCTAAATGCGAAAGTGTATAAGTTGTTTGTTGGTTTGTTTTGAAAAATTAAAGAGTTCCCACGGTGTTTAAAATCAAATCCGAGCTGGCGAAGTCGCGGGCATCAGCTATGGTGTACAATACGTGGCTGAAGTCTTTGTGAGTATTTAAACACCTATAAAATGGCACCACCTGAGATAGAACCTATACGGAATATTTTTTGATATACATATTTTTATCAGACAGAGCGAACGAAAAACAAATATGTAGATAATAAATTAGAATAGTTGATTTAATTGTAATCGAATTTTTATCCTTACCGAGTTACCAGGTCATTTCCACACGCCCGCCTACCGGCTCGACCTGGTCGACTGGTGTGAATCATAAGCGAGAGCGATTTTATAATACTAAGCTGATTGCATCCCATAACACAGCTGCACAATGAGTTAGTAGAGGGCAGCACATCCGACACGTCAGCACTCCGACTAGTGCTGTAGAAATTATATGGATTGCTTAGTATGTTTTTGTCCTGTGCATAAAATGGTTACGGTAGGTATTTCTGACAGACCTTAAGCATCAACGAAACCGATCCTACCGGGTATCGTATCCCTTATAGTGAATATTGTAACAGCAATTTGTTCACCAATATCTGTGGATATATACCTGAATTTAAATGAAACATACTTAATAATCATACTAATATTATAAATGCGAAAGTGTGTTTGCTTCTTGGTTTATCCTTTAATCACGCTGCAACGGAGCAATCTACTTTTGGCATGGGTAGTTGAGGACCTGGAGAGTGACATAGGCTACTTTTTATCCCGGAAAATTAAGGAGTTGCTGGAGTTCCCTTGGGAATTTTAAAACATTCCACGCGGACGAAGTAGCGGGCATCAGCTAGTTTAAAATGACGCTACCAGTTTCAAACTTACACCGTCTTTCATTAATTTTAAGGGCGTTCCTTCGCCAAATCTAATTATGGTTTCTAAAAAACGGAGCTCCAGCGAAACATTTTTGTATGTTTTATAAAGTTATATTGCCTCTAGTTTCGTGTGAAGCCTCCACTGCGGCAATAATTAATCAATTTAAGAATGCAATAAAAACTCGTTTTAATTTTCAACGTGCCTATCTTTAATTAATAACTTTAACGAGGTAGTTTTTAAAAATAATAATTAAAAATTCTCGTATAACGATTACGAACATAATTTTGATAAAAATCTTTTTTCTAAAAAATTATATGAAATGTGTTCGAAAGTTAAACTACCCGGCCTAGGCCAGTAAAGAATGTATGTATTTTCATTACATATCATAAGTTTGAATTTGGAATCTTTCTTCCTGAATATCTTTTAATTAACTAATCATTCATAATCAAACCTATTGTACAATCCAAAATAATTTACATCCACGTGGAATAAATCGCGGGCACTAGCCAGTCTAAAATAAACTTCACAGGTATATTATGTAAGTTCAAATATTTTTTATAGGATATTATTGTAGAATGTAATTATTATTTTATTCTTTGGGAACTCCACCGTATAAAGCATTCAGCACTCACAGCGCAAAAAAAAATTAAAAGCATAATATTTATTTTTTATCTTTATAATTAATATTGAAAGGCGGGAATTAACTACATACCTAATCGTTATAATTTATTATATAAAAGTGACGAAAAAATGAGTTCGAGTGAAGATATTATGGATTTAGATTGTACGCCTCCTTTTCTGAGAGCGGAGGCCGAATTAGCTAAAAATAATTTGCTTCCGCCGAAATCCAAAGAAAAGTTACTTGTTTCATTTTTTAGAAAAGCACTATACACACCTCGACCGGGAGAGCATTTCTGGTCTCGTACATAGCCGGCCTCGCTTAGCTCGGCCGTCTAACTAACACTCAACCAGAAAACGCGTACTTCCCGGTCTCGCGATGTAATGTACGTTAAGTTCAGCAAAATTAACACGGAATTGCCTCTCTCATCCTATTGCTACAATATCAAGCTAATTAATTGTCTGAATTTACAGCATACTTGCTGCGACAATTATTAATTATGGCCAATAGCGAAAAGAGTCATCACTCAACAGCCTATCAATGGTAAGCATTTGTGATCTTCAGTTACAGAAGAGGAAACGCTTGTTTGATTAACAGGTCATCTAGTCGTGAACCTAATTCGTCATCTCAACCTAATGTCACTACTGAGGACGGGTGTTTTCAAGTAAGTAAAATCTGAGTCAAAAAGTCCAAGTCCAAGCTCTAAAGACCTCCACCTTAGCAAACTAAGCACAGGTGTGGAACTGTAGATATAATCTATGCTAATATTATAAATGCGAAAGATTGGATTGATGGATGGATGTTTGTTACTCATTCACGCCAGAACGGCTGAACGGATCTGTCATAGACTACTTTTTATGCCGGAAAATTAAAGAGTTCCCGCGGGAACCAAACAGCCTCAATCAACGCGGATGAAGTCGCGGACATCAGCTAGTATGTACATATTTGGTGGGAGGATTTGGCATGAAGAAATTATTGGTTATCTGCTATCATTGATGTAGAATTTTAGTACCTATAGTTACTACTTACCTACTATGCCAAACTATATAAGAGCCAACGGTAGCTATAGGAGCTATAGACATAGGTACCTACGTAAGACCTCCAAAGAACTATAATTGGGTTACCTTTTAAGACCAGAAGTTCTCGAACAACAAGTCCTTAAGGCGGATATCGGTGTAATTAAACAAACACGGCCCGGCCGGTCCCGACCAGCCCCGCCCACCGCTAATCTACTCGAATAATTAATCGATACTCGCTCTAAGACGAAATATCGATTAAGCTCCGATTCCTGCCCGATTAATGATTGTAATAATCGGGCATCCGATGAAGCTTTAAAGAGTTCGTTTACTTGATCTTACACTATAGCAGGTGCAGGTGACTTTCATTACGTGAAAGGTTAACAAATAAAGTAATTTAAATAATATTGCGTATAAGAATGTAATTCGACGCTCCCTTCCCCTTTCTTGGTTACTTAACTTTAAAAGTTTTATGAAAAATGATTGAAACGTTAACCATTTTTCCACTTTTTCCGTTAACTTATAAGTTATAAGACTAGTCATAAACATTAAAACTGCATAATTTTACCTTTTTTCTTTATTGTAACTACAATTAATATTTAACGCTGTATAACGTAAAAAGTGTTAAAGGACAGGTTAAGGAACCCTAAAAATAAAAGGAAAAGGTGACTGACTGGCCGACTGATTTATCAATGCACAGGTACCTCTGGACGGATCGGGCTGCAGGGGTAAATAATAATAATAATAATAATAACTTTTTATTTCAGGCTTCAACACCCATAACTTGTTAGTAACAATCACTTAACCTATGTTAGTAAAAAAAAAAAAAAAAACAACATAAAATACCTAAACTAACCTACCCTACTGAGGAGGGTGTTGGTGCTGCTCACTAGCCTGCACATCATAGACGCAGCACGCTTGCGCACGATCGCGTAGAAATCATCCACGCGAGCGTCCGCGAACATGGCCGACGCGCTGCAGTGTCGAGGCCTCCTCAGCACCGCCCTCAGCACATTGTTACATTGAACACGCAGAGCATTGTAGGTCCGCTGCGTATAGTCAATCCACAGACTGCACGTGTAGAAAGATTGGCAGTACGCTCTAAATAAGGCCAACTTAACCTGCGCAGTACATCGATAAAAATATAGTAAAATAGGGCTTTGAAATTTGTATGAATATCGAACCAAACGTGAGCGAAGCTGCGGGCAAAAGCTAGTGTGTCTATATAATATGAGTTTCACCATCTAACGGCTAACCACATAAAAGCTAATTAAATAATCTCTTAATTTTACCAATTTAATAGTAAAAGATTAAATATTCGAATACATCGTTGCGAATTGAATGTATCGTGTCAAATTGCTTACCGAATAATCAGTGGTTAAATTAGTTTTGATTCTAAGGATAGTAAGTAGGTACCTACTTTGTAATCACGGGATTGAAATTTAGTTATTAGAAAGAAAACGAATAAATAGGTATTTATAGCTGATGCCAGCGACTACGTCCGCGTGGATTGAGGTTTTTGGTTCTTTAATTTTCCGGGATAAAAAGTAGCCTATGTGCTGTCCCAGACTGTAATCTATCTCTGTGCCTAATTTCAGCCAGATCTATTCAGCCGTTGGGGCGTGATTGAGTAACAAACATCCATACATCCATCCATACTTTCGCATATTTTATAATATTAGTAAGACAACTTACTTTGCCGTTGAGATGTCTTGTTACATGCCGCTACCAAAAAACCTCTAAAATCAAATTATTATAATAGTTTCTATTTGCTTGTTTTTCTGACATACTAATTATTTAAATGCGGAATTTCGCCTGCCTCTCTCTGTTACCTTTTCACGGCCAACCTCTTAACCAATTTTGACGAAATATGGTACAAATCTTTGTACCACATTGTATGTATCCCTGAAGATAGAATTCCGTCGAGATTTTTATTATACAATTGATACCCTGACGTTAAAAGATTAAAAGATATCCAGACAGCCACAAATTCATATAATTTGTAACATTACTATGGATTGAGTACAAAGAATTAATCATTTATTCATTCGCTGATACCTTAACATAATTATAATTCCTGTTTGAAAACCACCCAGATATAATACATTTTAAATTGCACAAAAAATCAAAACACACATGAGGTTAAACCATGGTTAAACACAAGAAAATGCGAATTTAATGGCTACATCACACCGCTTAACCCCATACCCATGACATTTAAATGTTTTATTAGTAAATAGACGGGACATAAAAATAAGTCTATGGGACATGAAAACAAAAAAACAAAAGAGATACGGAGTTCCAGAAAAATATAAAATAAACTTTCACTTGACTACTTATTTGTTTTATTCGATTGTAAGCGACTTTACAATATAAAATATTTCGTGTATATCTTTGATGGGTATAGTCATTTTAGAATAAAAGGAAAAACTTGACAATGTCGTGGATGGGCAATGTACCTACTTACTGAAACACTAAATTGTGTGCCGGGACTTGGAAATAATTAGGCCTAGGCCTCTTATTCCTGAACTAATTGAGTTGAAATAGTACTATTATTTAAGGCAAACTTGCTAGGGAGAGAACCTAACAGATTCCATTTAGTACACATACTTACGCATATGTGGCATAGTGGCTCTCTAGCCGTCGTCAAGATGTTATAAAATTTTACCAATAGCCGCTCTACCGTAAAAATCTCTTCGTCCAGCATCGATTGCTCGTCCGTCAAAGATGCGGTTCAATCAATCACAGCATCGGATAATCATGAAGAAGCGCCACAATGATTTATCTCGCCCGCTACCCCGGACCCTGCCCTGCGTCTACACGTAATGGCGGTTGAAGATCACGACTTTAACTTTAAGAGTCATTTATTATTTTTTAAGTGCGGTCTGTGTAAACGTTCCTTTAACGATAATTAAAATCGAAGATCTCTGAAGATAATCTCTGAAAGAAAACTTGCTTTAACGCAGATGATAATCTCAAAAAGAACTTGCTTTGAAGAATGACATAAAGAGGAAACTGGCATGCCTAGATTATCATCTGCGTTCTCCAGAATGTTCTAATGGGTGTGTGAAATCTTCTAATCCGTACCTGGCCAGCGTGGTGGTTATCATACAATCAAGTAAATCAGTATCCTGGAATGACGATGTTTAAAAGTGAGAAGACGTCGTAGATATTATATCCATTCCACCACTTCCATAATAATATTATAAATGCGAAAGCGTGTCTGTCTGTCCTTCTGCGTGTCTGCTATGCTTTCAGGCCCATCTTTTCAACCGATTTGACGAACTTTGGTACAGAGATAGGCTAAATCCTGCAGGGGAAGGACAAATAGGGTAGGATTATTTTTATCCCAGGAAATTAAAAAGTTCCAGCGGAAATCAAAAACCTTATATTCCACGCTTCTCGACGTCCTCCCCGGCGCGGCGCAGTGTTGAGCGGACAGTGTCTTAACGTGCGGAGGTCCCTGATTCGATCCCTGGCAGGGTCAATTTGGGAATTTATAATTTCTGAATTTTCGCTGGTCTGGCCTGGTAGGAGGCTTCGGCCGTGGCTAGTTACCACACTACCGGCAAAGACGTGCCGCAAAGCGATTTAGTGTTCCGGTACGATGCCGTGTAGAAACCGATTAGGGGTATGGTTTAAATATTATTACTGCCGTGCCCCCATCGTGCCCCTAAACAGGTTAGCCCTTAGACCGCATCATCACTTACCATCAGGTGAGATCACAGTCAACGGGGCTAACTTGTAATAGACAAAACATAATTTAATATAAAAAAATATTTTTAAACAACCGACTTCAAACTCCCGCGCCAACTTTACAACAACAAGCACACGCTATACTAAGTACTTATTTTATTGTTGATATTTTAAAAACCGCCTGACCGATTTCGATAACATTTATATGGGACCACTTGGGAAGTATGCCCTTTCAAATAAAAAAAGATTCATCCAAATCGGTCCACCCAGTCAAAAGTTTTGAGGTAACAAACATAAAATAAAAAAAATAAAAAAAAAATACAGTCGAATTGAGAACCTCCTCCTTTTTTTGAAATCAGTTGAAAACGAAGTCGCAATCATCATCTAGTAGGTTCTGAAATAGGGGATTAGATTTTTTGTCCAACAATGATCAGAAGTAATTTCAAAAAACAATAATTCTAATCTAATATAACACATTCCTATCTGCGATAAATCACTGTTTCTATTCAAATATTAATACGCAGAGCCGTAAATTGGAATAATAAATTGGATACCATTTTTCATTTTAAGCAGCTTGGAGAGGATAGCGGACAAGCGTGAACCTGCTATAGCATTGAATGTTCTGTATTCTAAAAAAATTAAAGCTTAGGATAACTTAATAAAATGCTAAGTCAGAAGTGGGTACTAATCATACATGAAAAATAAGTATTTAGAATATAATGGCGATATTTATCTTTATACACAGACTCTAGTCTATATAATTTAGATATGTCACCGTAAGATTGCAAAAACCGTTAGATTGTAATCCAACTAGCGATATTGTAAACTGTCGACGGATTGTGAGCCGTTCAATGGTCCGAGTTTCAATTTTTGAAATATTCATTGTATTTACGTTTTCTTGTCTCTTACTTGTAGGTTAGGTTAGGGTTCGACATAATTGACCAGGTAGTGCCCTACCTGGTAGGGCACTACCTGGTTTAGGTTTTATCGGGTTAATATATCTAACAGATTACAATCTAACGAAAAATAATGCGTTAAATTGTAATCTGTCGAAAGTTTACAATATCGCTAGTTAGACTACAATCCAACGGCCTTTGCAATCTTACGGTGACAGATACACAATTCTACTGGGTATGTAGGTATTAGTATTCTACCTAATAAAACTTATGACATTGAACACTTTGATTACTATTAAGCTTACTACAGGTACCTAAATGAAATCATTTTTAGAAAGTCCCTATGATATTGACAATTCATTAGTAAACAATTTTTTCACCTCTCATGCTCTAAAAAGGTGCAGTATTACCATAGTCATATCTATGACTATGGTAATACTGTATTTTTTTAAATTCCTTCTTGATAACGATACGGAGAAAAATAAAGGTATTGCGGTTTGCCGCGAAATCATAGATTTTTTTGTTGTAACTATTTTACATTTATTTAAATGGATGTTTTTATATATGATAATAATTAATTTATCCATTTCAAAATGATGCACAATACGTAATGAAATGATTGAGGTTTTTCGGTTCCCGCGGGAACTCTTAAATTTTCCGGGATAAAAAGTAGCCTATGTGTTATTCTGGACTATAATCTATGTGCCAAATTTCATCCAGATCCGTTCAGCCGTTGGGGCGTGATTGAGTAACAAACATCCATCCATACATCCATCCATCAAAACTTTCGCATTTATAATATTTATTTGATTGATTTAAACTATAAATAAAATTATAAAAAAAACTAATAAAAGAAATAAAAAAATTGATGCTGATCTCTGAAATTAACGAAATCTATAGACAAAACAGATACAAATGAGGCGGAGAGAATCAGTTCATTTTGGTTTTTTAACATTTTTATAATATCCAATTATGAGTAGAAACAATTTGGATTTCTACTGGGGTAGTCGTCTAATTAATGATACCCTCCCAGTCGGGGTTCGAGCTGATTTTTTTTTAATTTTTTGAGATCTAAATATATAAAAGAAGACACTGACTGACTGACATATCAACGCACAGCCCAAACCGCTGGGTCTAGAGACTTCAAATTTGGCACACAGGTTCCTTATGAGGTCTAGGGGTGCACTAAGAAATGATTTTTCAAAATTCCCCCCCTAAAGGGGTGAAACGGGGCTCCAAAGTTCGTATTTTACCAAGCTTCAATACTCCTTCACGCCGCAACTACTGAACCGATTTGGCTCAAATTTGGAATGGAGATAAATTGCATCTTGGGTTAACACATAAGCTACTTTTCATCCCGGGAAATTCCATGGTTCCCGTGGGATTAGTTAAAAACCGAAATTCACGCGGAAAAAAATCTTCACGCCGGAAGTACAAGACCGATTTAGCTGAAATTTGGAATGGACATAGATGATATCCTGGGTTAGTAAAAAAGCTACTTTTCATCCCGGAAAAATCCATGGTTTTTGCGGGAAAACTGAAAAATTGATATTCACGCGTGAACAATACTACTTTACGCTGCACTTACTGACCTGATATGACTGAAATTCGGAAAGGAGATAGATTTTATTCTGGATTGATACATAGGCTACTTTTCATCCCGGAAAATTTCATGGTATATCAAAGAAGATACTGACTCACGCTCTCACTGACATATCAACGCACAGCCCAAACCCCTGGGTCTAGAGACTTCAAATTTGGCACACAGATTCATTATGAGGTCTAGGGTGCACTAAGAAAGGATTTTTCAAAATTCCCCCCTTAAGGGGTGAAACGGGGCTCCAAAGTTCGTATTTTACCAAGCTTCGATACTCCTTCACGCCGCAACTACTGAACCGATTTGGCTCAAATTTGGAATGGCGATAAATTGCATCTTGGGTTAACACATAAGCTACTTTTCATCCCGGGAAAATCCATGGTTCCCGTGAGAATAGGGAAAACTAAAATTTACGCGGGCGAAGCCGCGGGTATCTGCTAGTAATATATAAGCGCCTGAGGGCAGTGTGAAAATCTAACAAATAGTTTTTTATTTATGCCTTTTTTTCCAAATAGTTAAATTATATAAAAAATTCAGAGCAACTAACTAAAGTTGTCCTCTTACATTTTAATATTATTATTTATCTAATAATAATTAAAAATAGTTTACAAGTGATTAACTACCAGAGCTTTATTTTATTATATAAGTACTAAACCTTGCCCATAACAGCAGAGTTCAAAATCAGCCATTACTTAATTGCGTATTACACATTAACGAAGAGATCTTTCGTGGGTTACCGCTAGTTAATAGCTAGTAGCGTATGTATGCGAAACCTCATTATTCCCACTTGCCGAGACATACATTGTAGTTCATGCAATTAATACATGGCTATTAATTGCTTTAACAGGGATACTATGGTTATATCTAAATTCATTCGCATATCTTTAACTATAAGTAAAATATTCCCATCAACATAGTAATTCGCGCTGTTGACTAAAGGAAATTTTCCTCCATTTTCTCCGCGAAGATTGGTTAGGAAATCAATTATGTTATTTCGATGCAAGTAAACCCTTGATTGCGATCTCACCTGGTGGCAAGTGGTTATGCAGTACTGCTAAGATGGAAGCAGGCTACTTGAAAGGTGTATGGCATTTTCATTAAACCCTACCTACCCTACCCGCTACCGATTTCTGCGAGGCGTGTTACGGTTTCTCTTAGTTACTTGGCGGTACTTACTTACGGCTTTACCGGTAACTGGTAAGGTTGTACTTAATCAATCAGTAATAATCTCGTTTGTAAATTGTTGGTCAAAGCACATAAATGATTATTTCTGATATTGCTGAAAGTACTTTTATACTATTAGATATTATTTCCACGGATATTGCGCTACGTTCGTCACCGATATTGTCGGAAAGGAAGCCCTGGGCGCCATGATAAATATATTTAAAAAAAATATGATATTCTTTAGCGTAATGCGGGTAAGTCTACAGGTTGTATCAAATATACCGTTGATATTGCATTCGATTGCAATACGATATGAATGTTATGTATAATTTACATAAGTGCAATGCGGAAGTACCTAACTTGGAAGAGAAGTAAACAATCCGTACAAATACTGTCAAGATAATTGGCAATCTCGGTGACGGCTTCATCTCGCTGATGGCGGCGGCTAACAGTCTTTTTGCAGAGCATAATAACTTTCTTTCCTGCTGATAATGCGCGATGCTGATCATTTATTACGCCGCGCGACAAATCTCACGTTTTTGCGCTTTTCAACGCGCGGATCTCTCTAATGCGTCTGCGTGTACCACTGATTATTATAATTACAAAGATACTATTAAAGTCATGCATTAAAGCCGAAGCTGAATGGCTTTATAATTATTAAAAGGAGCTGACTGATATTATTTTATTTTATTTTTATTTTATTTGTTAAGAAAAACCAACAGCGTAGATAATAATAGACAGTCTTAAAATTAGGTAACCTATTATAGCTAATGACAGGTTTTCACAACTAGAATAATTATATCCGAAAGTACTTAGTAAGTAACTTCTCTCGAGTGAATTTCTTTTATGCTTACTTAATGGTTTTTTCTGTGAATGTAGGTAATAGAACAGATTAGATTATTTCAGCCCTGTAATTCCTATAAGTCAGATAGATTATTTCAGCCCTGATTTTATTTATTAAGACAGATAGATTATTTCAGCCCTGTAATTCCTTTAAGTCTCAACTCGGCCACGGAGTAGGTACTTACATTGCAATTTGCAAGGAATGCAGCTTGACTTTTCGGATTTCAGTAAAGACTTCATCACATATTCTGTAGGCTACTGCATTACTTTTGGACACCGCAATAACAAACATAGATCTTTCTCTTTTTCCGACATTATTTTATTTTTAATTTGAACCTGATCTGAATTATTTTCCAATGCCGCTTCACCTTCAGATGTTATAGTAAAAATGACAATCACATTGTTAGTATTACAAAATAATATTGAGTTGCAAGTTATATACTCAATACTCAATTTGTTTATTTTAAACTAGACGATGCCCGCGACTCAAAAATGCCCGGAATCAAAAACGATTTTTGATTCCCGCGGGAACTCTTTAAATTTCCGGCATAAAAAATATGTCCTTCACCGGGATATTACCTACCTACCTCTATACCAAATTTCATCAAAATCAGTAGAACAGACGGGCCGTGAAAGCGTAGCAGACAGACAGACACACTTTTGCATTTATAATATTAGTATGGATTCGACATACAGGTGTCTCTGAATAATTATGATACGTCCTGTTTTTTCTTCTACCACCGGTTCGGATAGAGACGCATTAAGACGTATTTGGCATTGTGAATCTCGATTTTATCGATATCAATGGTATTTTCATGCAAATTGTAACTGACGCCGCCGTTGCAAAAACTGTTTGTGGACTTTTATAATAAAGTACCTAATGACCGCACGCGCTCTTTGCCCGTGAGTTAGATTATTACGTTTTTCATTTAACTCGCCTCCTGCCCTTAACCCACGCTACGCCACGCTACGTGCAACATGACGTCTTCTTCTTCCGCTCACTTCTGTCATCCGTCAACGTCATATCCACACGCATATCCGTTACTCGTGTGTCCGTGTGATCTTATTCAGTATAATATCCGTGTGATCTTTCACACAAAAAATGTGTGAACTTTTTTTGTCCATTATCCATTTTTCCATTAAGTATATTAATGTTGATATACCTAGGTAAAACACAATATGACGGAGACCCAAAGAACGCGTTCGGCGTTCCCTATCGCCTTTCTGCCAGTTAGTTATTTTAATTTTTAAAGCGTTTTAGTTTGATTCAGAAATCTCAATAACAAGACAAGGCTGCATTGTTAATAAGATTTTTATGGTTCGACTCCATTCTGCCGGTGTGCGTTGTGCCTTACGAGGCTACTATACCCTAATTGCCTATTAGACACAATGAAATATTTCCATTTAAAATCGAGCATCATTATGAAAGGTTTTGACTAAACTGAAGAAAAACTTTTAATGTTTATATTTCAATTTAACTTTAAGAATTATATTTTTTTCCTTTTATTGTTGAATAACTTTGTAAATACCTAACTAAATAGAGGATATAAGTACTTATTACTGTACCAGAATCCAGCCCGCTTGATTGCAAATAAATTACAATCAACCGTATAGATTTAAAACATAAAGCAACAGTTCTCATGGATTCGTTAGCATAAAACGCATTTGATGGCCAGCCACGACATTTCCAACTCATAATCCAATTAAAAGATGGGCCGATGCCGCGACGCGACGCCATAATACAGAAATTCAATTACATATGTTTTCCAAACGAATTTGAATATAAAACAGGGAGGTAATCAAGGTGAGCATTAAATTATGGGTTGAGAGCCCGTAGGTAGTTTGGAGGAGGTAAATGAAATAAGCTGTAAGCTTGTGAGGTGCGTCAATGTATGTATATTGTGAAAACTAACGTGCCAGGCAATACGTAGAAAGTTCGCGTATTATGAGTTTTTTTCCATAAAAAAGCTAATTCATAAAGTAGCATATACCTACTACTTTAATTTTCCGGGCTAAAAAGTAGTCTATGTGTTATTCCAGACTTTAATCTACCTCTGTACCAAATTTCATGCCTGCCTCGTTGGTCTAGTGGTTAGCATAGTCGACTGCGGATCACGAGGTCCTGGGTTCGATTCCCGGTCGGGCATAAAAGTTAGGTATTGGGTTTTTCAATTAAGAAATTCTCAGTGCCAGCCCGGAGTTGGAAGTTGGCGGTGTTTCACCCCCGTGCCTCGGAGAGCACGTTAAGCCGTCGGTCCCGGTTATTATCACTAACATGGTAATAGTCGTTAAAGCCCGCCAACCCGCATTGGAGCAGCGTGGTGGGTCTAAGCTCTAATTCCCGGTCTCCTATGAGAGTGGGAAGCCTGTGCCCAGCAGTGGGACGTTAATAGGCTGTAGTGATGACCAAATTTCATCCAGATCCGTTCAGCCGTTCGGCCGTGATTGAGTAACAAACATAAATCCATCCATACATCCATCCATCCAAAATTTCGCATTTATAATATTAAGTATAGATATAGTCTACGTGAACTTAATACCATTTTACCTCCCTGAATTTTTAAAAATGTGAGTAGCTGGCACTAGCTGGCAGCTATTTAGTTTACATAAGAAGTTAATCAAAAACCCCCCTCAAAAAAGCTTATAGGCTCTTGACCAATAATATTAGAAAAAATAAACACGGCAACAAGCATGGAGTTGATTAGGTCGATGTCACGCCGATAAAGGCTCAGAGCCGAAAATTGAAAAGAGTGCTCATTAAAAATGCTATATTTTACCATTTTTAAGCAGGCAGGTGAACATTATGGCGGGTTGTAGGGTGACCATGAGTTCTAACTACCATGAGGCTGCTTAATTATTGATAGGTGTTGGGGTTAGAAAGTTCACGTTAGAAGCCTCAGAAAAGATGTAAGGATGTTAAAGTCCTGCGCCTGATCCCTCTCCGTTTGTTTTGAATAGCCGTCCCATTGGGCTATCAATCTAAGAAGAGTGGAAATGAAAGAGTGCACCTGTATTTACGCACATAATTTTGTGCCTGATCTCGTTGGCGATTGTTCAACTAAGTAAGTGCTCGTTAGACTAAAACTCCGATATGTACTAAGTAACTACATATCGGAGTTTTAGCCTAACGATACTACGCTATACTGATGCTACGATTGACGGCATCTGTTTTCAGTAAGTAATGGTTTATTGGCGGCCGATATTAGTCGTCCATTCTAATATTGCGATTTTGTTATGCTTAACAATGTTGGGCTCCTTATACCTACTTGAGATATGCTCAAAGTTGTATTTTAATAGTAAAAAAACAGTAAATCATGTTTGTCATCATATTTTATTTTTCAGTAGAGTTATTTATGAAACAACAAATATTTATGAATAAAATTCATAAATATTCCCTTAGGGAGGGATTCCCTGAATCCTATAAAATACGTGCAGGATGGTCACCGTACACGACCCGGCGTCGACTCCAGCGCACCCCGCGGCGCCGATCTAATGAAATAAACTGAAAATCAACACGCCGCGCGCCCGCGCTTTGTTTCGCCGCTCACGATATAATTAACGCAGGAATTTATTGGGACTCGGTCCCTAATATCAATAACTCGTGGACATGCTATTGTCTTGAGACCATCTTAATTACATCTCGTGTAGCAAGTTCGTTTTACAAGCTCTTGCAAAAGGTATGATGCCATCGGATATTTATAATCAATATTAAATTATTTATTTGAAGAAGTACTTATATTACTTGTTTGTTCATTGAATAGAGGCAATCTGAAATCTGAATCTTCTTTTCAATTTTCATTTTTCCCACGCACATTATTGTCTGCAGTTATTGTTTATTACAACTAGCAAGTTATCTCAGCAACTTCTTTCTTTTTGGTGGGTCACATCATCTTTTTGAATCGATGGTAGTCATGATGCCTACCAATTATTACCAAGTATTACGTAGGTAGTCATAGAATTATAAGCGTCGTAGTAGAGTCTGGCACATGAAATAAGTACCGGAGGATACCTACATTCTAAATGGTTAGAATAAAACTTTGTACTCTATCGTCACCTTCATAAATAAGTTACTTATAACAACAACATAACTAATTATTCAGCTATTATAAGTAAGTACACTATAATAATCCATAGAAAACATTGGTTAGGACTTGTGCTAGAACTTAGAATTATGTTGTACTTGCAAGTTGCAACTAATAATTCAACCGGTAGGATTTAAAATCTACCTATCCGATTTAAATTCTAAAACACGCATCCCTAAAAACGCATCTATCACAAAATTGATATTGTGGTAAGGGTGCGCACACGCAGCGTGACGCCTGCCGCTTTGATGCCGCATGATACCGCTTACCACCAACAGAATATAAAAGAAACGTAAATAAATCGGTTACGAGTCACAGGTGCAAACTGGTGCAAATAATAATTATATTTTTCGCCCATAAAAGAGCAGGTGTTATTTTTTGTGACATTTCAAACAATTTCATTAAAAACCAATATAATAAAGAGATTAGACCATATTTTTGGGTATATTAAATAGTCCATAAATTTTTCCTTGGTTACTTTTCGATTTAAAAAATTAATATGATTTAGGTACGTATTATTAATTATCTTTTGAAGAACCTTAACCTTTCTATACTATTTTAATTTACTGCTAATATAATAATATAATGTTTAGACTATAGATGAACCTTAAATCTTAATATTTTACAGAATTCTCTGAATTACCCCTTACACTCCGGAATTAGACTACCTATTAACCTTATAGAGAAAATATACTTAAAAAGTTTTAAGTGATTGTATCTACTTACGAAACGCAGAGGTATTATAAAAAATGGATAAGCTCAATAATTTGCGTATCCTTTTTTAGGGTTCCGTACCCAAAGGGTAAAAACGGGACCCTATTACTAAGACTCCGCTGTCTGTCTGTCTGTCTGTCTGTCTGTCTCCAGGCTGTATCTCATAGACCGTGATAGCTAGAAAGCTGAAATTTTCACAAATGATGTATTTCCGTTGCCGCTATAACAACAAATACTAAAAATTTAAAAAATATATATATTAAGGGGGGTCCCCATACAATGAACGTGTATTTTTCGTATTTTTTTGCTCAATATTAAAAACGGTAACAGGTAGACGGTTCAAATTTTCACAGAATATTAACTTGTATATTACCTTTCAAAATAAATAATTAAATATCAATAAAGTAAATATTAAAGGGGGGCTCCCATACAACAAACGTAATTTTTTGATATTAACAGTAAACCTCTACAAACAAAGTTAGTTTTGCGGTTCATTAACAAAGGTAATTATACCTACTTCTTGAGTACGGAACCCTCGGTGCGCGAGTCCGACTCGCACTTGGCCGGTTTTTTTTATAATACATTAGAACAAATTGTATTTTAATTTAAATATAATATGTAAACCGATGGCTTCCAGCCGAATATGGCTTAAAAAGTTATAAAACTCTTTATTTCAGGGAGGCTCTCATAGAAGCGAATGTGAAGAAAAATATTTTTTATAGTGTTACAGATTTTCTAACGTCCAAAGTTGACCTCAGAACTCTCCATAATTTCCTGAAAGGCTGAGCCTGAAACTTGATCAATTATTTGAATTATATCCTGTACTTGAGCAAAAAGTACTAAAATTAGATAAATATTATAAGGAAACGAAATTATTTAATTTTTAAAGAGCTTCAGTATTTTTAACAGAACTTCACAATGATGTCAATAGATGGCGCTCTGTAAAAGTTTTTTTGCGTCTAATCTTAAAAGTTAACTATTACAATATATACTTAGTTAAAACTATCTTATAAATACCGCGAGGTCTCAGTTCGGGGCGAACGGCGAACCACTAGTTATTAAATAGTCATAGTACCTATCAATGCAAATGATTGCCTCGTTGGTCTAGTGGTTAGCATAGTCGACTGCGGATCAGCGGCTGCGGTGTTTCACCCCCGTGCCTCGGAGAGCACGTTAAGCCGTCGGTCCCGGTTATTATCACTAACATGATAATAGTCGTTAAAGCCCGCCAACCCGCATTGGAGCAGCGTGGTGGGTCTAAGCTCTAATTCCCGCTCTCCTATGAGAGTGGAGGCCTGTGCCCAGCAGTGGGACGTTAATAGGCTGTAGTGATGAGTACCTATCAACTACCCAGAAAATAAGTCAGAATTACCCCAATGCACTTAACTAGAAAATCCTGAACTTTATTTTTTTATAAAACTCCTACACATTGCTGCTAATCATAGTGATATCTCATGTCATTTACCATTGTAATAGGACAGAGGATACGCTCGGCGTCACTCCAGCGACGTGATGTATGGGCTATCGATGATTTATTATAACAAATTACCTCGCTCGAGCCCCGGCGCTCCAATCTGGCAATGTAAATACGGTGACTGACATGTGATTTAATAATAGTAATGTGATAGCGGGTCTGAAAGCTATGAAAACAAATTAATATTGTTTTAGAAGTTTTTATGTGCAGTAGAAAGTACTTTACCTTCCACCACCACCACTATAGCCCATTAACGTCCCACAGCTGGGCACAGGCCTCCACTCTCATAGGAGAGAGGGAATTAGAGGTAAGACCCACCACGCTGCTCCAATGCGGGTTGGCGGGTTACTTTACCTTATTAGGTGCGTATTTTTGATTGCTACAGATATTGTACGATTTTCTATATCGATGAATACAGTGGAAAGATGGGAATTATCTTTGATTGGCTAAAACTCAACCAACGTGATCAACCCATTAACCCCATCAACGTGATCAACGCAATGGGTATTACCCATGCAAATGATACGTAGCTCTGTTGCAGCGTCATTGAAAGACAAACCAACAAACAAACACAGTTTGGCATTTATAATATTAGTATCATAGAAATATGAAAAATTGAAATACTGGCAAAAGGTGTAATAGGTAGGTTTAAGTATTTCTTTAATTTGGTTCCCCAAACCAGCTTTAAACTTACTGATAACTTATTTCTGTGGCTGAACTTTAATCTAAAGAAAACTGATAGAGTAGTTGGATGGAGCAAGTATACTTATTGCTTGTAAAATGGAGCTAAGGTCTATTCATGTTCCTGATTTTCCAATTTCCACGTGCTGTGAGTACTAGATCATCATAGCTCATTCCTTAATTAGTTTACCGGAAAGTATACCAGCATAATTAGTGCTGTCCCATTTAAATGGACATTAATATATACCGGTGAGCGATGATACCCGCGGGCGTCTGTCACTCTGCACTACCACCGTACCGAGACCCTTTCATAACTCCAAGATTAATGATACAATACAGTTTTTAAGTATCCAACTAAACTGGTTATAAATCTCTGAAACGCTATTCATTTGCGTTGTTAAAGTGATTGACATATTCAATTAGCGAGGTGACCGAGGGACCTCCCAACTCGGTTCGTAGATGTTCCATCGACCGGTATCGCCCGACCTCCCAACCCTCCCGCGCGAAGAAGCTAAATCCTCCAAATGGTAATGAACGCGAGGGTGTAAGATGGTTCCAATTTAAATGGTTGTTTGAAATTGGTAGGTCGTTTCGTGGCTTAAATGTTGTTTTCTGCTATTACCAAGGCAATAGCGTGTCTTTGGTTTAATAGGCCTTTCAGCGATGCTTGATTGAATGAGGAATTACTTTTCGTAATGCAACACCGGCTTGTCTTTAATTCGTATGAAAAATTACAAACGTTCTCAATCGAAACTTGGCATTTAAAAGTTATGTTAATTATCTTCTCTTTTCTTTCTTCATTTAACATGTCACGTGTAGGTACCTACTTGCAATTATCAATCACATCTATACTTACGGCTTACCCTAACCTGAATATGTCCACAGCTGGACTTTAACCCATCATTACATTTAATATTACAAATATTTTGAAGCTTGCAACTTGTTTAGTCGCTTTTATGAAACCTATGTCAGTTTTAAGTATTTTGCACGCCATTGCACGGCTGATTGTAAGTTGTAACATGTTCACCTTATTACATAACTAGATGATTCCCGCGACTTCGTCCGCGTGGACCAAGTTTTTTCGATTCCCGCGTGAACTCTTGAATTTTCCGGGATAAAAAGTAGCCTTTGACCTTCCCCGGGATACAACCTAACCCTGTACCAAATTTCATTAAAATCGGTTGAACAGATAATTTTTTTTATTCCCGCGGGAACTCTTCATCTTTTCCGGGATAAAAAAGCCTATGTCCTTCCCCGGGATATAACCTATTCGTGTACCAAATTTCATCAAAATCAGTTGAACAGATGGACCGTGAAAGCGTAGCAGACAGACAGACAGACAGACAGACAGACAGACAGACACACTTTCGCATTTATAATATTAGTATGGATAACACCGTACCTACTATGTACCTACTTACAATCATGCAAATAAATATTCTATTCTATTCTATCGGAGAGTTCTCGCACACGGCCCTGTGCCTTCCTCATCCACCTACTTCCAACCACATACGACGTACCATGTCCATGTTTTGCTCTGAGTGGATTTAGGTTTATCAAAAATCCCGTGGTTTATTTCCGGGACAAAAAGCAGCTTATATTCCATAACCAGGAAATATCCTTAGGAAACACATCGTGTAGTAACTCTAGCGTGTTCCATCTAGGTTATTTTATACAGTAAACAAAATAACAGTACAAGTTAGTACACAAAAAAGCAATCTAGCCGAAAAACGCTCCACGTTCGAGCCAAATGCAATTAAATCGAGACATCTTTATTAGAATCCGTAAAATTAGATCATGACTTTCTTCCATTGGCGCAGTTTTATTTGATTTTTCATTTGATTTGTACATTCGCGTGGACAAAGAAGCCGTGGGGCGAATCATACTAGTTCGACTCTAATGGAGTCTTCATTCGCCCTATTTTCGAGTTTTTGTGGCGAGTTTCAATTAAAGCTGATAATAGCAAAGGGTAACATGCCGACTGGTCATAGATTAACAACAATCTAAGATTGTTATAGTAGAGGGTACAATAGGCATAAATGTACGATATGAAGACATAACATGATCTACAACCATTTTATTTTATTATTACAGTGCTTCACACACGAGTGCGAAGGGGCTCAGGGCGCGATTCCCAGAGAGACGCAAGTTCAAATGCTGCCGGTTCCGCAAATTTTGGATATGCATTTGAGTAAGTTTAAACTCATTGTATCATCCATCTTCCATCTTACTTCTATTTCTTTTGGTTATGTCATGTACAACGATCTGGCATACGATATCAAGCCAGCTTCATTTTAATTCTGGTAGAGAACCAACAAAGAAAAAATCATAGATGGACTATCCTACATGGCACAGGGGCCATGACCCTCGGGAATGAACAACGCAAGAAGGTAAATATTTAGTTTCGTTTATTGAGAGGCATTATTATCCCATGAAAGCCACTACCAATATATTTTGAATAATGGAAAGGGGTCAAAATCTTCAACATAAATGAGGGTTAATGTCTTATTTCCTGCATAACCAATGCCTCATATCTACCTACTGTTTTTTACGGCCCTGGATTCAAGACCTTCATGGCCCATCTACATATCTAATCTATGACACCACAGAATAAGACATCAGCGGCGGCGCACAGCAGGGGTAGATTGCGCGAGCATGACAAAGCTCAGGGTTACATACACGCTGTAGCCACGCCGTCGACAAACGTGCGCAAACGCCTCTATCACGACTCACGACTGCAACGATACGGCTTGTGGAAGACTTCGGCAGAAGTTTTAACAAGGCCGATGTCTAAATTTAAAGCAATTTAATATACTCGTAATAAACTTACTGTATTATAAAAAAATCAAGTTTTGACTAAGTTCAACTAAGTAACTTAGTAAGCCGAGTATCTAAGGTTTAAAAGTGTTTCTTTAACGGCTAAAGCTAGTATATGAAACTAAAATCCTACTTTAACCGATTTAGTATTTCATCTTTAGAACTTAGCTTTTTAGAAATCTCTGCAACAATAAAGTTACCACAACTTTTTTTTTAATCACTGCGTCCCTTCACAACAATCAAGTTGACAGATTGATAAATACAGTTACTTAGATTTAAGATTTACCTACTTACAAGTTGTACAAATGAATCGAATACGTACCTACCAGTGTTAAATTTACCTACTCGTCGTCCTTTTTGTCACCTTTAGCATTAATGACAATAATTTCAAGGCGTCATTTGAGTGGGACATAAAAACATCACCACGACGCGTCTCAACCGGTCACATCATAAAACTTAATAAAACCCATCGACGCAATATAAACCCCTGGAAAACGCAACGCGTGGCGGTGGCGACTCATCGAGGCAGCAACGCAGCAACAGTCAACGCAGTCTCGAGAGCTTGGTAAAGGTTTATTAGTAAAGCGATACCGCCAAATAGCGGCCGCAAAGTAACTTCGAGCACTGCTATGTAAATAGTAATACTGAATCACTGAAACCTTGACTATAAATATCAGAAGGGTGGTTTCCTAGAGAAGGGTCAATTTCAACAAAGGCGTTTTTTTGTTTCATTTCGGTGAACTTTCGTATTATAAAGTTTTCTCAAATTTAAACAGTAGTTTATTGTACGTCTTGATATTCTTCATGCTCTTATTTAATGCCATCAAAATATACCTAATAAACTAATGAGAAATCGTGTTTGAATTTGTGATACCACTGAAATGAAAAATTCGTTCACCGATATGAAAAAACTAGCCACCGAAATGAAAAAACCTATCCACCGAAATTAAAATCCACCGAAAACGAATACAGGCAGGCTTTTAAATATAACTTCCTACTGAGCAAAGACTTACCTAACTCAACCTTACACTTTACCTAAATTGCTGCATGTCTTAGCATCTTTAAAAAGTTTGGTATATTTATTATTATCAAGCCTGATTAATAATATTAGTCTAGTTACCTAGGTGTTCTGCGAAATTTCAGGGTGAAATTTACAATAAATCGCACAAAAGTACAGGCCATGGCAACACATTAGAAAAATGTCTTCAAAGATGTGTAAAGTGGAAACTGTCCAGACGATAGGGTCAAAGTTCTTTAAGACCCACCGTTCGAAAAGAACCAAAAAGTTTTCAGACCACACTCTCAAGCTCATGGATGAGAGAGCAGAGATGGGACTACAGTCTACAGCGGACGCGTCGGCCTACCGGCAGATTAATAGGCAGATTTGTAAAGCGCAAACGCATGACTTGCGAAATTTTAACATCGAATACATCAAAAGTACCATCGAGCGTAACAAGGGCTCCAAAGTATTCACAAGAGATCTGTCTATCGGACAGAGCCAGCTGACGCGACTTATAACTGATGATGGTAGTCTCATTTCTTCCAAACCCGAGATCTTGGGAGAGGTGGAGAAGTTCTATGGACAGTGATACACTACAACGCCTGTTGACGATTTAGCTAGAAATCCCAGAGCCAAATTGACCCGACACTATACCGAAGATAACCTGGACGTCAGCCTTTACGAGATTAGTATGGCTCTCAAGCAACTTAAAAACAACAAGGCCCCAGGTGAGGATGAAATCACAGCAGAACTCCTGAAAGCGGGTGGAAAACCGATACTTAAGGTCCTTCAGCGATTGTTCAATTCCGTCATTCACGAGGGCATAACGCCACAGGCATGGCACAGGAGCGTGGTGGTTCTGTTCTTTAAAAAGGGTGACAATACGTTGCTGAAGAATTATAGACCCATCTCACTGCTGAGCCATGTCTATAAGTTTTCTCGAGAGTCATTACGGATCGTCTCGCTCGAAGGTTCGACGACTTCCAGCCTCCCGAACAAGCCGTAGTCTGAAAAGGCTTTAGTACCATAGACCACATTCACATTTCACACGCTGCGACAGATTATACAGAAGACGGAAGAGTATAACCGGCCACTATGCCTAGCGTTTGTGGACTATGAGAAAGCCTTCGATTTGGTGGAAACTTGGGCTGTATTAAGGTCGCTGCAGAGATTCCGGATAGATTACCGGTATATCCAAGTGCTGAAGTGTTTGTACGAAAACGCCACAATGTCAGTTCGTATACAGGACCAGACTACGAGGCCAATCCAAATGCAGCAGGGAGTGCGACAGGGGGATGTAATCTCCCCGAAACTCTTCACCACCGCGTTGGAAGACGTCTTTAAGCTTCTGGATTGGAACGGATTTGGCATCAACGTCAATAGCGAGTACATCACTCACCTTCGGTTTGCCGATGATATAGTCATCATGGCCAAGACTCTGGAAGACCTTAATACAATACTCAATGACCTCAGTAGAGTTTCACAACAGGCGGGCCTTAAAATGGACATGAGTAAGACAAAAAATCATGTCTAATGCTCATGTTCCGCTCCACCCAGTAATCGTCGAGAGCTCTGCACTCGAAATTGTAGACGGGTTTATATACCTGGGACATACGGTCCAGTTAGGTAGGTCCAATTTCAAGAAAGAGGTGGGCTGCCGAATCCAACTCGGCTGGGCAGCGTTCGGGAAGCTTCGAGATGTCTTCTCGTCCAAGATTCCTCAGTGCTTGAAGACCAAAGTCTTCGAACAGTGCGTTTTGCCAGTGATAACCTATGGATGCGAGACTGGTCGCTAACTATGGGCCTCATAAGAAAGCTCAGGGTCACTCAACGGGCGATGGAGAGAGCAATGCTGCTCCCCAAAGTGCTGGAATGGCGACCTCGCACTGGGAAGCGCAGCGTTGGCAGACCCCCTACTTGGTGGACCTGAACGGACTAAATCAGGCGAGTCGCAGGGAGCCGCTGGATCCAGGCGGCGCAAGATCACAGCGTGTGGAAATCCTTGCAAGAGGCCTATGTCCAGCAGTGGACGTCTGTCGGCTGATGATGATGATGATGATTCAAAGATTGTGAAATATTCACCTCCTAGCTTGGATTTTCACCGAAATGAAATAATAATCAACCGAAATGATAAAAAGATCCACCGAAATGAAACAATTATACGCCGAAATGATAAAAACTCACCGAAATGAGAATTTTTATCATTTCGGTGAGTATTTTGTCATTTCGGTGGCCAGTTTAGGCCACCGAATCAACCGAAATGAAAACACCGAAATTAAAATCAAGGAAAAGAATTAGTATTACGAGAAAAATATTTATTATAGGATGTAAGGAATACTACACAAATAAACGTAGTACCATTAGCCCATTCATGAATACTCAAATAAGTTTACTAACTTGTAGGCTACTTTTATATACACATACATTTACATACACATTAACTTACACGTCATAATTAATAATTTGATATTGCATATCAGTGTCGATATGGCGCGCGCTCGATAGTCGATATTATCGACCTCGCGCCATCCTTAGTAAGTCCCGTTAGCTTTCGGGCCGGCGCACGCGCAGACCAACGGCCGTCGCCCGTTGAAAAACCAGTACGAATCTAGTCCCGACACTGAACGCACGCTCGTCTTAGCCGTTCAGCGCGTACGAACTTCATACGCAACGCGACCCCGCATAGGGAATTATTTTATTTGTAGTATTTGTGCCTATCCTATATTTCTATTTCTACTTCTGTGCCGACTATATCTTATGCTTATCTGTTTCTTCTGTGTGTAACTGTGCTTCGAAAAGCGGAAGTGAGTAAAGTGAACATAAACTGTAAGTCAACTCTTTTATTTCACTACACTAACCTTAAACGCCACTAATCTGGTGGCAGGGGAGTAAATACACCCCTAAACTGGTGACCCCGAGCTAAGAACATGGATAGACAGACGCAGAAAGATCCAAAAGGCACGTCATCAACGGCTAGTGATGGGAGCAGCAATATATCGATAAACCGAAGTGACGTATTCAAAGTCGGCGTACGAGTTCCACCATTCTGGGCCGAAGAGCCAGAGATTTGGTTCGCTCAGGTAGAAGGACAATTCGCTATTTCCGGGATCACCAACGATTCTACGAAATTCAATTACGTAATTGGGCATCTCGACAACCAGCACTCGAAGGAGATTAAGGACATAATTGTCAACCCTCCCGCTACAGATAAGTACGAGAAACTCAAAAGCGAGTTGATTAGGAGGTTGAGCGCATCCAACGAGAAGAAGATTAAGCAGCTGTTGATGCATGAGGAGCTCGGCGATCGTAAACCTTCTCAATTCCTTCGACATCTCAAAGGTCTAGCAGGTGCAGGCGTTCCCGACGACTTTTTGAAGACTATTTGGGTCAGCCGACTTCCGCATGGTGTCCAGACGGTGCTCACAGGACAGCCAGCAGCGACTCAACTCGAGGACTTAGCCGACTTGGCAGATCGAGTTAACGACCTTGCTACATCAGCACCAAATGTCGCTTCCGTGAGTAGTCACGTCCCCAGCTCAGTAGTCAGCGACCTCACTAGGGAAATAGCTGAGCTTCGGAGGCAGGTCCAGCAGCTGGCGATGCAAAGAACTGGCAGACCGCGTAATCACACACCTCATCGCAGTCGCAGGTCCTCGAGGCAGCGATCACAATCCAACTACAGGAAGTTTCCGCTGTGCTGGTACCACAACAAACACGGAGAGAGGGCTCGCACATGCATTCCACCCTGTGACTTCAAGTCGGAAAACTCAACGGGCGGTCGGTAATGGCGACGAACGATTGCCCTTCAACATCTACTGGTCGCCTGTTCGTGACTGACCGATCGTCGAAGACGCAGTTCCTGGTCGACACAGGCAGCGACCTGTGTGTCTTCCCGCGGTCAGCGCTAAGTGAACGTCGTACTCGGACTGAATATACTCTGTGTGCAGCGAACGGTTCTAAGATAGCTACTTACGGTTTTCTAAATTTAGATCTAGATTTTGGACTACGAAGGACTTTCGTGTGGCGTTTCGTTGTTGCGGACGTAACAAAACCAATAATAGGCGTAGATTTCCTTAATTATTATAATTTAGCAGTAGATATCCGCAATAAGCGCTTAATTGATAATCTTACTTCTGTAACAGCTACGGCTTCATTGGCTAATTGTAAGAATGTATCTTCTGTAAAGGTCGTGACTGGTGAGACACGGTATCACAAAATTCTCGACGAGTTTCCCGAGATAACACGACCAGCTGGTAGGTATCACTCTGCACCGCACAACACAGTCCATTTCATACGCACCACCCCAGGCCCTCCAGTATCATCACCTCCCCGTCGTTTAGCTCCAGACAAGCTCAAGATTGCTCAGAAAGAGTTCCAGGCTATGCTGGCCAACGGTACAGCTAGGCCCTCCGAGAGCCCATGGTCGTCGCCCTTGCATCTCGCCCCGAAAAAGGACAACGGCTGGCGTCCATGCGGTGACTACCGCAAGCTCAACGCCCGCACGATTCCAGATAGGTATCCGATAAAGCACATCCAGGACTTTACGCATAGCATTGCAGGCTGTAAAATTTTCAGCACATTGGACCTGGAAAAAGCTTACAATCAGATACCTATCAACCCCGAAGACATCCCTAAGACCAGCATAACCACACCGTTTGGAATGTTTGAATTCCCATATATGACGTTCGGTCTTAGGAACGCAGGTCAAACATTCCAACGGTTTGTGGATGAGATGACCAGGGGCTTAGATTTCGTGTATACATACTTAGACGACTTTCTGGTATATTCGAAAAGCGAAGAAGAGCACCAGGAGCATCTGCGCGAAGTCTTCAAACGGCTGAAGCAGTCCGGTATGTTGCTTAACACTTCGAAGTGCGTCCTCGGTGTCAATGAGGTAACCTTCCTAGGGTACTCCATATCGGAGGGCGGTACGAAACCGCTAGACGCGAAAGTGAAGGCGGTCCAAGATTTCCCGGTCCCCACAAATGTACGTCAGCTTAGAGGCTTCCTGGGTATGCTGAATTTTTATAGGAGATTCCTTCCGCAAGCAGCCCAGACCCAGGCTCCGCTACATGCCTTGCTAACAGGCTCGGTGAAAGGGTCGCAGCCAATCCAGCTGACCGAAGAGGCCTTGGCGGCGTTTCAGGCATGTAAGGTGAGTCTAGCTAACGCAGCCCTATTAGCTCATCCTGATTGCACGGCCAAGCTAGCTGTTGTAACAGATGCGTCGGATAAAGCCATGGGCGCGGTCTTGCAGCAGTACAAAGAAGGTGCATGGGAACCATTAGCTTTCTTTTCTCGCAAGCTAAGTCCGTCGCAAGTTAAATACTCGCCTTATGATAGGGAGTTACTAGCCATATACGAGGCCATAAAATATTTCCGGCACATGTTAGAGGCCAGGCATTTTGTCGTATACACTGACCACAAGCCGATCAGTTTTGCATTCCATGAAAGGAAAAACAACTGCTCGCCTAGGCAGTACAGGCATCTTGACTTTATCGCCCAGTTCACCACGGATATCCGCCATATATCAGGTAAGGATAATGTCGTGGCAGATACCTTGTCACGCATCGAAGAACTGGGGGCACCTGTCAGCCTCGAGACACTAGCCCAAGGTCAAGCTTCAGACCCTGAACTCGAGAACCTCTTGAGGGATGGATCATCCTTGCAACTTCAAAAGTTGCATATACCCGGAAGCCAAGCGCCTCTGTATTGCGACACAAGTACCTCAACTTCGAGACCTTTCGTCCCGAAACAGCATCGAAAACAGATCTTTGATAGCCTACACTCCTTAAGCCACCCTGGTGCAAACGCTTCGGCCAAATTGGTATCCGAACGATTCGTTTGGCCAGGAATGAAAAAGGACTGTAGGGAATGGTCGCGCGCTTGCTTATCGTGCCAGCGCGCGAAAGTCAACCGTCACGTGACTGCACCACTCGGCACCTATGGCTTACCACGTTTCCGTTTTCAGCAGATCCATATTGACTTGGTTGGACCACTACCCATTTCGCAGGGCTTTCGCTACTGCTTGACGGCCGTAGATCGCTACACTCGATGGCCGGAAGCAACGCCCATCGAGGATATCACAGCGGAGACCGTCGCAAAAGCCCTGTTGTCAACATGGATAGCTCGATTCGGCTGCCCGGCTGTCATTACAACGGACCGAGGCCGCCAATTTGAGTCAGCCTTATTCAAATGCCTATCGGAGCTGGCTGGGTTCGAGCATAAAAGGACGACAGCATACCATCCTGCATGCAATGGTTTGGTCGAACGTTTTCACCGTCAACTCAAGGCTGCAATAGTTTGCCACGCCAATGACAGGTGGACAGAGTCGTTACCATGGGTCCTGTTGGGCATAAGAGCTTCGTATAAAGAAGACTTGCAATCCTCCTCAGCCGAATTAGTTTACGGCGAGTCGCTCAGGCTACCTGGTGAATTTCTTGAGCCTACCATTAGCGGTACCACAGACGTTTCCGAATTCTCCGCCAGGCTCCGGAATTTCGCCGCAAAATTGCGACCCGTGCCAACTTCTCGACATGGTAAGCCTAGAGTTTTTATTTATAAAGAGCTACAAACCTGCGATCACGTGTTCCTTCGCGAAGACGCAACGCGAGGTTCTCTTCAAGCTGCTTATTCTGGGCCACACAAGGTACTGAGCAGAGGAGATAAAGTATATAAAATCCTTTGTAGAAATAAAGAAATGACAGTTTCGATTGACCGCCTGAAACCGGCCTTCATACTGTCTGTACACGAGGAAGAACCCCATAACGAGGAATCAGTGATCCCCAAGAATTACGTGACCCGTTCGGGCCGACAGGTGAGATTTCCTGATTTCTATCGACCTTGACGGTCTGGAGGGGGGTGGTGTAGGCTACTTTTATATACACATACATTTACATACACATTAACTTACACGTCATAATTAATAATTTGATATTGCATATCAGTGTCGATATGGCGCGCGCTCGATAGTCGATATTATCGACCTCGCGCCATCCTTAGTAAGTCCCGTTAGCTTTCGGGCCGGCGCACGCGCAGACCAACGGCCGTCGCCCGTTGAAAAACCAGTACGAATCTAGTCCCGACACTGAACGCACGCTCGTCTTAGCCGTTCAGCGCGTACGAACTTCATACGCAACGCGACCCCGCATAGGGAATTATTTTATTTGTAGTATTTGTGCCTATCCTATATTTCTATTTCTACTTCTGTGCCGACTATATCTTATGCTTATCTGTTTCTTCTGTGTGTAACTGTGCTTCGAAAAGCGGAAGTGAGTAAAGTGAACATAAACTGTAAGTCAACTCTTTTATTTCACTACACTAACCTTAAACGCCACTAATCTGGTGGCAGGGGAGTAAATACACCCCTAAAAACTTATTGCAAGAAAAGTTATACCTATACACGGAAATGAAAAGAAATGTGTTCCATGTCACCGATGTGACATACTTTCGTTTTTTGCGGGAACACGCAGGCAAGTGGCGCACGTCCTCCCACGATCAACACCTAGAGGCCACTAATGCGTAAGTTTTAAGCCCACGCGGGGGGAGCTAGAGTTGTTTTAAGCAAAAATATACTTGATAAACTTTTTGTCACCGAAATTAAAGAAATTTCTGGGACACATGCATTTTTACTCTCCTGTTATTAAACTGGGTAGATATTAATAAAAAAATACTATGGAATTATGCTATCACTATTCATGATTAAAATAAAGGTAGCCATAAACCTTAGTAACTAATATTTTTTGTTTTATGAGGAAAATTACACAGAAACATATTGCAGTGACAGCCACCGAAATGAAAAATTCGGAGCTTAACTATTTTTTTTTAAAAAACTGAAAGCTTAATCAAGAAATATTTATTGCTACACACATAGGTAACTACCTCTTCTACCTAGAAAAAAATATTAGAACTGTATAGTAACGTTCTGCACTACCGATTTCATCCATGCCGCATAAATTTTGCTGTTGGGAAATTCACCCAGAACGGGGTTTGATATCGTTATGTCTGTAGAGACAAGGTTACAGTGAGAGCACTTGGAGCACAGCATCTTGACTCATTGCAGTTGTAATACCAGGCCAAGTTATAGTGTAAAAAAGCAAAGCGTAGGTAATATGTCCATGACAGTGATAGTCAGTTCAGTCGCACTCGCATATGATAGAAGGAATGCGAGACGTCAATGGACGGTTCCACAGTTTGAGGTTCTGTAAACAGTACCTTTCTCACTGTCCAGGAGCCGCCTAATGGCAGCTTCACTGATTCAGTGTAATATGCTTGAGAGCTGAGGCTGGGGCCTATCGCCGCCCTCGCAATTTAACCAGGGCTTTAAATCTTCAGCCATCTTGTAATCGTTGATGCTATGCCTGTAATAATCTCATTGAAAATGTTGATTAAAGCGAAAAGATGCGACTCAAAGCATTTATTAATAGGTTCATGATTGCCGCTTCTATTAAAAGTTATCACAACAGGAGTAGGTACGGGTTATACGAGACGAAAGTTGATTTCAACTGTGTTGCCAAAGATTATTTATATTTTTCAGACCTCTATATGCCTATATAACTTCACCCGTTAAGTATCCAAAACCTATAAGAATAAGATATTACACATTTTGGCTGAATAGTACCTTCTCACGAGGAGACTATAAGAAGTAAGAAAGATTAACCCATGAATTGTCTAAAAGGCCATTGAAGGCAGAAATCTTCCGTACTATCATGTTTTAATCCTGGTTAGTAAGTATTTATTAACCAACTGCTCCATTTAAATCATACTTCATACTAATATTATAAATGCGAAAGTCACTTTGTTTGTTGGTTTGTTGGTTTGTCCTTCAATCACGTCGCAGCGGAGCAACGGATTGACGTGATTTTTGGCATGGGTATAGTTGAGGACCTGGAGAGTGACATAGGCTACTTTTTATCTCGGAAAATTGAGAAGTTCACGTGGGAATCAAAAAAACTTATTCCACGCGGACGAAGTCGCGGGAATCAGCTAGTTTGAAATAAATCGGAATCCAAATGGTTTGAAAGCAAAATGATCTTAAAATGCATCCCTATTTTGTGGTTCAAGGGCGACACTGCTATTTTTCGCAATGATAAAATCACATAAATAAATAACGCCTTTATTATGTTACTGTGTTGCTCTCAAATAACACTTAAAACTAAAGTGCGACGCTAAACGTTCTAGTTCTAGTTAGGTTTTTCACTCGTATCATGATTCCATTCTTGAACTCTCGATGAAGTCAACTTAACTTAACTTACCGCGCCGCCGTATAAAGCGCGTCTCTTGCGCATTTAAGCCTGAAGTAACTCGTTTACCTTTTCTCTAAGTACGGGAAAAAGCAGTCTACCTTCTGCGCAAATTCATCTCTGCAACAACGCGCCTCCAGTGTACCCGAGTGATTGAATGCGAGAGCAAATTATAGGCTCTGACTGCATGGACACCTTATTACTGCTCTCGAACTGTTAAAGCAATTTATCTGACATTTAAATAATTCCACCGTCCGCGGCGAATGGGAGCGTAATGACGGTTTACTTTAATGCTACGTGCGTTAACCTCCAGTTTGTTGCTAAAGCACAATCTGTCATGGGCCCAATTACCGCGTACAAATGTTGTTATTAGCAAATTAAATATTATTACGGCGCGGGTTTAAAATGTAACCAGGAAATAATAACGATCAGATTAGCTATAGCGGAAATGCAGTTCTTGGATCTGATTTAAAATCATGGCACAAACTTTTTTTTAAAGAGTCAAATACGCCGCACATCATCACACACAATCATTTCTCTTTTCTAAGCATTTGTACCTACAGGGAAGTAGCTGCCATATTATGCAGAAGTGCAATGATTCCAAGGTGATCAATTTCTTCACATCTACAATAAGCACCATAGCCTGTCCAAACCATTTCGAAGAAAGGGAAAATATAAATTGATTATAGGGAAAATGAAGAGATATAACTTTGTCATTAAAAATTGAACTACTTAATCAGGTATTTCGGCGTGTATCTACACGTATCTACACGGTTTGTTATTATGTCACCGGAAACAATGAAAACTAGGTTTTGTATAAAATTTCCAAGAAAATATTATATTCGTACAATGACGAGCCAATTTAGGATATATGTAAACTATTTATTTCTCTTCTTGGGTGTAAAATTACACCCAGAAATCCTTACAATTTAAAAAAAACTTGAGAATCCATAAGTTGCTGTCAAGAAAATGTGTGTGATTTTTATTTCACACGTTTCCTTCAGATTTTTACATTTCCTAGGAAATTACCACAATGACGGATTACATGCATATCCGTTAACATAACATAATAATATTATACCTACCTACATACCTACAGAATATTACAGAAGCAAGTTACAAAGCGTGTAATCTCATGATCTGTGAGAAAGACAGCAACGGGCTCTCGGCTGCACTGATAATAAATTAGTGATCGATTGTGTATAGGTACAGTAATTATGTTATTTTAAGTAAAACAAGTAGCTTATCTTACTAACAAATTGCTGATTAATTAAGTTACAAATCCTTATTGTCATTGATAATAAATTATTATGATTTATAAGCAATAAGATTTTTAACACCCAACTTTTTTGCGTACACGATAATTTTATTATTCTATAGATTTTAATAATAAATAATAACTGTTGATTGTTAAATCTCCATTCATAAAATACTTATTTAATTTAATATCGCGTGCAGCGAAGCAAAGAAATAAGTAGAGACCTCAATTTACGAGGCCGAATAACGCAGACTAGAGATTTTTGTTTGAGACAATAATTTATCGGATAAAAACCGCCAAAAAGCGAGTATTGTCGGTGAGGGTTGTTGTATTTATCTTACCTGGACCTCATTTTTGCTTTCCTAGGGCATTATTGTCGACCGTGGCTAGTTAGGTACCATCCTATCAGGAAAGCCGTATCGCCAAGCGATAGCGTTCCGGTACGGAGCCCTCACTATTCACCCCATCTGTAGATGCCGTATAATGTATAGAACAGGTATTTAACCCCACTACCTAATTCCTAAGTGATGAAGCAGTCATCAGACTGCAATGATGACTGCACTACCAACAGGAAAGGACAACGGACTGTACGGACGTCTGCGCGAAATGTCGGCGGCCGTTGCATGGGAAACACGTTCAATCCTGTCGGGTAGGCCTGTGCATCTCCATATGCAACGGCGGACTTTTTCCAGCCAGCTCTTTCGTCCGTACTTACCTACTTAATCAGTGTCGCTCTCGCCCACACAGGTAAGATCGCACTAACACGATTTTTGGAAAAAAAGAAAAAAAATATTTTACGGCTTTGGTTTTTGTTACCAATTAGTCTCTTGTCGTACTGATTTTCGTGTAACTGTCGATTGTCTACGCCTTAAACAAATTCAGTGTCAATTAGAGGACATCTCAAACACAAGAATTACCGCAAATTACAGCGGCAGCAGCATGTTTTGAAATGTAATTACGTCGCACATCCAGTTAATTGTTCCAAATTGTTTAATGCCAGAGCGGCACCTCACGACCAGTGAAACGCGCCCCGGGCATTCGCTGACCATATTTAAGGTGTGTCCAAACCACCGAGTATTGGTTGTATGGTCTGTGGTTTACACATAAAGGAGTGCGCGGCAGCAACACGCGACGTTTTAGGACACAATTCTGCCGCGTCCTAGTGAGGACTTGATCACTATACCGATGAATATAGGTAGGTAATATGCACGGCAGGCGTTCAATAAAAGCGCGGCATGTTGCTGCTTTATGTATGGGCACACCTTAACGCTGAATCTGTACTATTTTTTATGGGCTAAGAAAAACTGCGAGATTAATATTATAATTTAATGGACCTTAATGTTTACCATTAATTAAGCTAAAACCAGATGATGCTCGTGACTTCATGCTCGTGGATTTAGGTTTTTGAAATCTTGGGAACTTTCTGTTTTTCCGCGATCAAAAAACCCAGCGCCGAAATGCAAACCATATCTATACCGACTTTCGTCAAAATCAGTTGAACAGAGTGACCGTGAAAAGGTACCTAACAGACAGACACACTTTCGTAATTCATAATATTAGTCTGGAATCTGGATATAGCCCTTACATAAAAAAAGGTAGGATTCACGTACAAAAAATATAGAAGGAAGGGGGCAAAAGTTTGGTAGAGACTAGAGACTAGAGAGTCGATACCTAATACCTATAGTATAGGCAATGGCATAGGTAACTGATTAAATATGATAATATTATGTCTATCTATTTGCAATTTTTATATCTTTAAACATGAAGTTCTGAAACTGTGTTTATAAAACCCATTAAAAACAAACAAACAAATAAGTACAATCGTAACATCTTTCTACAAAGTAAGTATCCATCTTTCTACAAAGTATCCCACAGTCATTATCTTTGAACGTAGGTATTAGCAAAGTTCCTTTGTAACGACACATTATAAATAGTTAATACAAAGATAACTGCACGCAAATGTGCAAATAAATTACAGAACGCCGATAAAACATGTTAATATATCATTTCTCGTCATAACCAGTCATTAGAAGTAGAAACGCGAGTCGTGATGAGTTACGACGTGTGAATGCTTCATTACATCAGATTACGCGAAATGCGAATAATACCGTACGTAAACCGTATGGAACCGTCGGTTAGTATGAGATTATATGTCTCGCGAATTCGAACGTCGCCACACTTTTAACGTAGAAGCCTTCACTCTCTTGGTTTTAAAAAACTTAAAAGCTCATGTACAGCTTCCGCGACATAAAAATTTGGAGACCTGTATTTTGATGTGCAATAGCTGCCTCAATTACTGTTACTCAATTGGCTGAACTTGTGGTATTCTTACTGCGACAATGGAATTTGGCCAATAGTGAAAGAGCGTTATCCAATCGGAAATGATGGCGATCGTTATGCCTTGGCTGTCATGTTACCGTAAGAAGTTCCCGGTGGTGCTGGAGACGTAACTTTTAATTTAGGCAGTTAAGATTCATTTTACTTTAATGTTAAAACATTTCAACGTACCATTTCCATCAACGTTCGCGAGTTTTGAATCTCATAATAAACCCTATCGCTTGTTGGTGATAGAAAATGCGCGAACCGCGTGAATCAAATCGGTAAACCGATCGCGATTAGCGTTTACAAAGGAATGGTATCACGAAGTCCATCGCGCGTTATGGTGCGATTGCGTTTCGCTAAACGGGTGTGTCGAACTGCACTAAACACGTCCTAGCACTGCAACCTTTTTAGAACTTGACTATGTACGTTAACTAAATCAGACAAGAATTATTTATTTAATAAAAAAGGAAAGGGCTACACACATACAATTAACCTTGCAAATATTTAGTTTGGTAGGTAGTTCTTATGATTCAGTTTTTTCGACTTTTTTTTTTGTATCTTTGGGATTTAATCATTTGACCTATTATTATAGATGCCGTCTCACAGATCTATCACAAAAATAACTTTCTGTTTATGTAAGTAACTTTTGCATTGTTTCAGTCATGTCCAGAAATTATCCAACAAAATAAGACTTAAGTACGCCAAACGAATTACTTATACCTGCTAACGCAAAGGGCTACAATTTTTACACAAGCAGCTAGATATATAGCTCTGCCTAATCTTTGGCGTCCTTCCTGCAATTGCTACTCCAAAGCCATAACGAAAATACCACAACAGTGTTGTTACTGCATGGTCGCACTAAATGTGCTAAACAAAGATACACTAGAGTTGGTATCAGGGTCGATGAATGTGCACTCCCGCTGATTTACGAGGCTCCCTGCGATGGATATTATTTCGCAATTTATCAGCCTACTAACTGGCAGATTTATGGATGAAGTGTTATTTCCTCTGGAGCTGTACAGGTCGCGATTATCTTGTCAAAATTACGCATTTGTTTCCCCCTCCCTGTCAAAATAAGTGCTTCCAACACTTACAGACATACGATAATGATTAGTTTCTTTATGATTTTTTTTATGAGTTATTTATAACGAACGTACTCAAGTCAAGTCGTTACCTACACTGGGTTAATATTCCTAGACAACACCTTTCTAGGTAAATTATTAATCGAAAGGGGCCGTCAGGTACTAAGAATGCGACACAGAACACCGAGACACAGAAAAAGGCTTGACCCTAAAGGTGCCTAATTTTAGGGGGCAAACAAAGCGTCATAAATAAAATATGCGGCAGGACGGATAAACATTGTGCGCAGCTCACCATCGCAGCATCTGGTTCGTAATTCAATTAAAAAATTCACAGAAAACGAGCTTCGGCGCAATCTTCCAAATTGCGCTGCGCCCGAGCAGCCACGGCAGCCTAATTCCGTTAAATATTATTTTTCCCGCCTTTATCGTATATTTTGAAATTAACCCGCCTACGTAATAACTGTTATATATGCAAGTTTTTGATTAAATCCGCCAAAACCAATATTTAAGTATTATTAAAATTCTGTTATCAAAGGTAGGTAGGTAGCTATCCTATCGGCCAGGGACTCGGCACCTCCCTTTTGGTGTCTCGCGTAACAATGCCCTCATTAGTGAAGAATGAAGATTTGTTTTGGCGTCATTCTGGCTCTGCTTTCGGCTTTAGATAGTTTGTCATAAAAGCCTACCTCCCTTGCAAAGTTTAAAATGGTTGAATAAAAAGTTATTGATAAGTAAATTAATCCGAGAGTTATTCCTTAAAGTTTAAGAATCGCTTAAACTTTAAGTAAGGACGATTAGGTACTTCTTCGTGACCCTAGACCCTAGAGTAGTCTACATAGTACTAGAGTAGAGTGGTAGCTGTCTAGCTAGTTTATTTTTTAAGCTATCAAATAAATCTTCACATGGAAGAAATTTACGACACATTTTACATTGATAATACTTTTATTATCAGTTTCATCACTTGCTGTTAATTTGCATTGATGTATGAAACTTGTTAATTAAGCTCATCAAACCAATAAAATTGATTGCTGTAGGTATATACTGAAAATTACGAGTCCTCTTTCCAGTGCCATTCTCTACGCTTATCGTTGGATTGCATAAATATCTAAGGGTTGTCCAGCATGCAAATATTTTTTTTATGTAGGTAGGTACTTAAGTACATTAGAATCAAAAGCTTATCATACGAAATTGATGTACTTACTTATGCCGGTACATATGGACAGTTATCAATTATCATTCTTCATTCTATTTTTACTAAGCTACCTCCCTACTAGCCTAGCCTCTACTTTACATAAGTAGGTTTACAATATACTTAGGTACATCTATCTTTCGGCTACTGCTACTTTCATCGTACTGGATCGTGGTAGGTAAAGGTACTTTCATAATTATGCAGATAGATAGATAGTTATAGATAAAACACAGAGAAACTTTAAAACTACTACAGTGTATGCAAAGGCGACCTTATTGCTCACAGCAATCTCAAGGAGCAAGGAGAAGCCTTTCATCTTGGATTATGGTAGGTAATAATCGATATTTCCAACTAGAAAAAGCGTAAGCATAGCAACCCTATTTACCAGTAATTTGAGCAATTACGGTTGGCAACACTTTAGGCTGCATTTGCATAATAAAATTACCGGTGGCCGTCGGTGTGGTATCATCAGCACAAAAAATATATGCGGGGCCCGCGTCGACCGCCGTTTATGGCATTAAATGCGGTGTTGAGGCTGATAATAAATCCAATATCCTGCAGTTTGAGCCACTTACGCAAAATTGTCGGTAGGTTGGTATGGTTTCAATTAAAAGTGCAACTAGATTGCACATAGGTATGTACAAGATTGGATATTGATACCTCTTAAAATAATGGGTTACGAATTCCGATTCGGTTACGAATTCCGACTTTTTTAAACTATACTTACGCCACGATTGTTGGGTAGTTCCGACTAGTAGTAACTAGGTACTCACAAGTCACAACTCACAACTGATTAGTTCAACCGTGGAAGTAGTTAGTGGGAGTTCCATACAGCTTATGTTAGGTATAAATAATTTGTACACAGAGGTAGTATAGCCTATAGAGTGCGTGCTTCTAAGCAAGAACAGTAGGCACCGGTAGGATCATAGCATCGTTCCGTCAGCAAGCCCTTTACTCAAAGGAACGCTAGCGCTGAGAGCGCCCATCGCGAACTCGGGACCGAAATTCCGTTTTTAAACTGGAAAAAATGGTTAAATGTGTCATAGAAACATGCAAACATGATACTCGTTATCATAATAAACATAATTCCAACATCACATTTCACCGGTTAGTGATATTTTTTAAACTTTCATGTAAAATAGAAAAACGTGTCGCGGGGGTGATACAGACGTGGGACGCAAGGTAACATAATACCGCCCGCACCGCCCCGCAACCCCGCTACGATAGCCGACTGTTCACCGAATCGAACAGTGATGTGATACATTTGACTCGGGCGCCGCGCCGGCACAGATATCGGCGTTCCCTGGGATCACAACAGAGAAAATTGTTAACAAAATTTAAAAAAAGTTAGCGCCATAGTTTTTGAAATTCATTAATTATTGTTGATCCGATTTCGTTCAAATTACGATTCAATTTCGATTTAGGGTTCCATGAGATCATAAATTTTAAAAGTCAGCGCCAGATTAAAATTCTTTGTTAGTTGGGAAAATTTTCTTCAAAATCGATATATTTTGGGGTTCCCTGAGATCACAAAAGCGGAAAATGTACAAAGACAATTTCTTTCTTTTTCAATTTCAATTTTTTTGTTATTAGGCCGATTTCGTTCAAAATCGATATTTAGGGTTCCCTGAGATCACAAAAGAGGTATCTGTTACCAAAATTGAAAAAGGCCAGCTCCATATTGAAATTCTTTGTTATTGGGCCGATTTCGTTCAAAATCGAAAAAAGAAGAGTTCCCGCGGGAATAAAAAAACAATCCACGCGAACGAAGTCGCGGGCTTTAGACGAACGGCCAGACAGAAAGACACACTTTCGCATTTATAATATTAATATGGATATACGATCGATCATTAAAAAACATATCGGCTTAATCCGCGTGGAATAAGTTTTTTTTAATTCCCACGGAACCGCTTTAATTTTCCGGGATAAATATTACTCTCCACGTCCTCAACTATACCCATGCAAAAAATCGCGTCTTGCGTTGCTCTGTTGAGGCGTGATTGAACAGACCAACAAACAAACACACTTTCACATTAACAATATTACTATGATAGGGTACAAACAAACACAAACAATAGGTACCGTACCGTTCAGATGTATTTTATCGACTTCGCACTTGCAGCGCACTATTGCCCATCCCTATTTTTTACATATCTATAAATATTAGTAGCTATAGTTCACTTGCCTACGCCGCGCACAAGGAGTGCGGTGCGATAGTAGTACTCTTTACCTTATACTACCTCTATGAATTTGTAAGATATCTGTTTTTAAAATACAGGTTTATGATACCTACCTACTAGATAACTAACTAGCCTTAACGAGATGCTATTAAGACTAAAGTAGGTGCGAAAACTGCATTTACTTAAGCCAAATCCTTCGCAACATTGTCGTAGGTACCCGTATTATTGAAATTTTTTGCTTTCATTATTCACACCTAAGTAACTATTTCGGCCCCCACAAAAAAATTATAGCCGCTGCATTTATAAGAATATATTATCTACTAATTATAGGTATGTCTATGTAACTAATGAGTAGATCCTTTAATGAAGAACCCAGCTCTACTAGGCACGTAGGGTATATTATGATAATAATTAATTAACTTCGATAAGTACCTACTTACTTGGTCCCGCACTGTGGTACAAAATAGTACATTACTGCAGCGGCCAGCAAAACAAACGTGTAAATGTGGGCCGAGGCGAAGCCGAGGTACACATACGTAAGTCCATCAATGCCTAGTTGTGGCCAAGGCTTGTACCTATATTACTTTTCTCAAATAATGCGCGGAAATTAAAACTAATTAGTACCTAGACAGAACTTCGATTTCGATTTTCTTTCATTCTTCCATTGAACAAAATTTTCATAGGTTTCAAATTTTTTTTTCGATTCTTCCCGCCTCTTGAATTTCAGGTGGCGTTAAAGTAAGTTCTTCACACTCATTGTCTTCACTTGAACTCATTTTCAACAGACTTCAAAAAAAGGAGGAGGTTCTCAATTGGACTGTTTTTTTTTTATGTTTGTTACCTCAGAACTTTTGACTGAGTGGACCCGATTTGGATGATTCTTTTTTTATTTGAAAGGGCATACGTCCCATGTGGTCCCATATAAATTTTATCGAAATCGGTCGAGCGGTTTTTAAAATATCAACAAGAAAATAAGTACTTTATATAGTAGTTGTTGTAAAGTTGGCGCGGGAGTTTGAAGCCGGTTGTTTAAAAATAATTTTTTATATTAAATTATGTCAGAGCTGGTGCGGCTTGTGAAGCGGCTGAAAAAGCTAAAGCTTACAAATACAGGGGTCTAGGCTCCGAATATGATTTCGTCCCATTCGGTGTCGAGACCCTTGGTCCGTGGGGTCCTAGCGCTATAAGGCTTTTTAAAGAAATAGTAAAAAGGTTAGTCGACATCACAGGAGACCGAAGAGCTGGCAGCTACCTCGGACAAAGAATTAGCCTAGCTATTCAAAGGGGGAACGCTGCCAGTATCTTCGGAACCTTGCCTAAAGGGACTCCTTTTAATAATATATTTTAATTATTATATTATATTTTTTTTTAAGGTTTTTTATGTTATTAGTAATAATGTACCTATTATTATATTAAGACAAAGCAATTATGTCAAATACATTCCAAAATCAATAACGAACAACAAATGAACACTAACGCGGGATAAAATTTTTATCCCGCGTTAGTGTTCATTTGTTTTTTTTTTTTTCAATAAACAGCTTTCTATTTGCAAGCTAAGTTAGTTCGAAACCTTTGATAAGTTACCTCCTTGGTTACCATGTTTCGGAGTAAAAGATCGTTCCATTTTTAAATTACACGACAGATTATGAATTTACCTACTAAGTATATAATTTATTTGGACGCTAAACCACGACGGATATGGATTTTTATACAACTGTTGCCGGCCGCTGCTCGCATGTGTATTTGGCCAGTACAACAATTTCGATTTACCTCGAAGAAGGTTGTCAAAATAATGCTCAAATTTCCAAGCATGTTTATGAAAACTATTTATAATTGTATAGCACTAGGTTTTTACATGATAGGTAAAGTTCATACCGACTACCTAGTAAGGTAAAGTCTCCCATTATGGTATATATTAATTATAGCGTAGAAAACAATCATTTAAATAAACGTTTTAATGAGCACCAATGTTAATTACTTTCACGTCATCATAAACGCCGACCGTGTCGAGCAGCTGATGTTCCGTTTAGTTAAGTACACTTCTTTTAAACACTGTCCTGTTGCAAAGGAAAACCGGTAGAACATTTTCTTCTATTAGAATAATTATAGTTAACTAGCAGATGCCCGCGACTTCGCCCGTTTGTTATTGCCGCGGGAACTCCTTGATTTTCCGGGATAAAAAATCACGTCAATCCGATGCTCCGTTGCGGCGCGCCAAACCAATAAACAAACACACTTTCGCATTTATAAGTCGCATTTATACTAATGTATATTATGATTTACGTGGGCAGGTAATAGCGAGTGGACTGTAAGTAATTCTTGTTGTCTGTATTCCTCACAATGATTAAGGTTAGGTTAGGTTAGTGCGAAAGAGCTCAACTTCCTAGTTATACCTACCTAGTTACTTTACCTACTAATTATTATTTTAAGCAGTGGCGGTCAAGGGCTAACTTGTATTATAATAAAAAATACTATAAATTACTTAATAAATAATTAAGTAGATACATTTCCACAACTGGAAATGTACCTAAGTACTCGATCTCTTGTAAAAGGCCTCTCAGAATCCACACGCCGTGAACTTGCGCGGCGGACCAGCTGCTCCCCACTTGTCGACCCTATCAAAAACAAAAAGATGAGGGGCGAATTGAGGCGCCTGTCAATGGACAACGGCGACATTCGAGATCAATTCAGATTTGAGAACATTTTTATCAAAGCCGTAATTTCATAATAATCGCTCTTAACCACATTTTAGGGAGTAAGGTCCAACCGCAGTTATTAAGTTATCCATGAATCCGAGTTAATATTATAGGTTGGTAGTAGGTACCTATCTGCGGTTACAAACCTTGCAGCTGAATAACCAAGTTGCTGGCGTAAGTTGGCGGTGTCTCCTTTCCTCTTTGCTATTTAGTATTTTCATTCATTCAATTGACAATTTCCCAGAACATGTAATGCAGACGATCTCCAAATGTATTCGCAGTCAACTTTTAAAGATTTACCTACTGTTGTTTCCTTAATGATGTTCTAGCGTCTATCAGTGATTGTGCTCACATGATTACTATTTAGTTTTACAGTACATAGTACATACTTACGTAAAGCAAAGTTAAAGTTTCAATGATGTTGATTTAACTTTCATTCCTTTTGCAAGCCGGTAGCTGTTTGGAATTTCTTCTAGTCTTACAGCTGATGTCTATGGGCGATAGACGAAGGTTATAAACAAGTTATAAAAAAACACGTAATTTAAGACTCGGGACAAATTACCTTCAATTATACAGAGGCGGCGTCCAACTAGTCCGGGATAGAGCAATTTGTGGTAATCAAGGGACAATTCAGTAATTTGCCATTAACTATAATATTATGTGGCCGCCCCTACCTTTACAGGGTGACCATTATAATAATATAATCTAATGCAGGATAATCTCTATTAGACAGTTCCCTCGGGAATAAAAACTGCATGCATGCGAACGAAGTCGCGGGCATCATCTACTTATCTTGCTCTTTACATCTACTTAAATTGCATTTAAAATAACAGACAAAATTACACAGTTCACGATTTATTACAAATACGAGTACATTCATAACGGCCACTGAAGACCAGACCGTAAACTGCCCAAGCATTTTAACCACAGATTATAAATTGGCATATTATCTAATATTTAATAATCTATTGGATAGAAGCAGGCGTTGCTTTGCGGAAGTCCATAATAATGAAGGAACTAGAAGTTTAATTCGCTATCATCCGCGACAATAGGTAAATCTATGTGGTACAGTGTGTATCCTGCACTTATTATAGCCCGTGATATTCACCACACCAGTTTGGAATATTTCTGTGGTGTGTATCACGGGCTATGATAAGTGCGGGATACACACTGCACCACATAGATTTACCTATTGTTGCGACTTATAGCGAATTAAAATTCTAGTTCCTTCATTTAATAATCTGTGCAAGAAATACTTAAGTCTATATCTGCCTGGTCTGCACCAACCAAAACTGGAAACCTAATTGCTCTGCTTCGTCTCCTTAGCACTTTGTAATGCTTGTGTCAGATATAACTTAGCGAGACTTTGGGAGCAGAACTGGCTGATATGCTGACTGTATGTATTTATTTGTCCAGCTACAATCATGGGGTTAAGCCTGGGCGGCACCGGGTGAGGTTTGAAGAGCTTGTTGACATCTTCCTCAGGTAGAGGGGGTTCGTCCTTGGCTGCTCTTGCGGCGTTCTCTTGTGCCCTCTTCAATAGCCATCTATGCTTGTCTTGCTGTTGGCGGACCACCAACTGTTGGTAGCGGTTGAATTTGATCGCCTCCTGGTTCAATTCGTCCACGCGTTCCATTAGGCTTCTGAGTTGGCCTGGAAGTGACGTTGTTGCTTGATTAATTTTTACGGAGAGAATATTTTTATATATATTTAATTCGAAGTTTAGTGACTGTAACATGATTCTTAAAGTATACAAGAAATAAATAGATAAGAATAAGAAAGTAAAAATAACATTGTTTTCTTTACCTACCAAATAATTAATTAAATTAAATGGCATGTTCTAAATGTCTTGTACTTAAAACTGGACTGGATACATTTCAGCCTAACAGCATTATTACTAAATTTTGATTTACCCTCAAGCACTGATGCAGTTCCAAGGTCGAGGAACTTGGAGCCCTCTTCCTCGGGGATCATCTCCGAGAGTTCTGACATCATGATGTTGGTTAGCGGCGAGTTGCGGATCACAATGGGCACCTCTATGAACAGGCTTTCATACCCTATCTTGAGGTTGCGGAGTGCCTCCGGTGTGTAGTCGCTCTCCTTATACATGGCAATTGCCTGGAAAATGGAAAATGAAATGGATTTCACATAAGAAATACACTTTATAAAGTACTAAATTGAATGATGTATCATATGAAAGGACTTGATTTGCACATTCTCAAAAAAATATATAAATTTTTGACTTTTTCTTTGTATTGTGCGTTTATTTTTGACTTATGGTGAAAAGTGTGAAAAGATGTAATCTTTTACCTTTTAAATTATGTTTGTATGGCTTATGGAGTGTAGATTAGAGGAGTGTTATCTCTTATGGGAGAAAAGTTGAAAAAGTGTCCAGTGGTTACTGAAAATAACAGTTCAAAAACCTTCCACAGTGGCGCTGGTGTAGCAAAGAGGGTTAAACTATAGTATACTACCCGCGACGGGGGGGGAAGGGGATGGGGGGAGGGGAGGGGGGAGGGAGGGATATACCCCCCCTCCAAGTAAAACGTTTCGAATTTTAGTAGTTTCCGAGATATTAATTTTTTTAAATTTTGAGGTTAGTTTTACCAAAATTCCTGCTTAACTCTGATAACCTTTATACCTTGTGTTTTAGGTAGGTAGTGGGATAGGTTAATTTCTTAATTGGAATGGGCTACGCCAGAAGACTCGCTTCGTCGCCCCTGAATGAAGCTTCGCCTACTCGACCTTCGTTTCGCTGCGGAAGTCGCCGGCTCGCTTCACTCGCCACCTCCCCCCATCGCTCCACTCGGCCTCGTAGACTCGCTTCATTCAGGACCTCCTACGCGAGCTTCTGGCTTCGCGCTTAAAAAAAAACACTCTAGGGGTAGGGCAGACAAGACTGCGTGGAGTCGGGGTGAGCCGATTCGGTTTTGCGTATTATATGCTCAAGTACCTAATTATACATAAATAATAACCTACCTTTATACCTTTTCAGTTAATTATATCTATAACCTTTAAAAGTTTTTTTTAACCTTTACACTAAAAAGCGCGTAAAACGATGACTCATAGATTTGAATTCAATAATATCATTTGGACACTTTGGCGCCAACGCACGCGTTCCGTTTTTCCAATAATCGGTACACGTCATAAAACTCGATGTTTTACGATTATAAACATTTTATAATACTTTTTATGTTTGGAACGGATTTTAATACGTAAAATGAAACTTTAGTACGCCAACTAAACGTCAATGAGTCTGTAATCTATGGCAAATGTCGTAAGAAATAGTGAAAAGTGGTGAAATTTTGCTATTTTCAAAAAATTATTTCTCGAAAAGTATTAGAAATCGAAGTAAAATATTTTAGTGCAAGGCTTACCACATCAAGGTCTTTCTGTAAAAAAAATATGAACATCCAACTCCACGGGTAGTATACTATATTTGAGCCGCAAAGAGTATGGTATGAATGACGCAATTGTAGATTGAAGTGAAGTATGCTGAGTTAAAAAATTTAATATTATTGTCGACTAAAATAGTTAATTACTGAAAATTTCAATAACTTACGTTGTACAAGTTGTACAAAATAATGATGAATGTTTTCTTTCCTTGTTTATTTCTCAATCCTACTCTAATAATATTAGGCATTTCATTTTAAATTGACCTTGTTGCTAATGTGGCGCCCCCAATGTGGTGCATTTCAATGGAAACTTTTTATATACAGAGATAACACTCCTTCCTTCTACACTCCATAGTATGGCTGGCTGGCTTATTAATGTTTTTTTTTGTTACCTGAGGGGTCAAGCGGTAAGCCTTCAGTGTGAGGAACCCTCTAGCAGACTTCTTGGTGTCATAGATGACGACAACACTCTCCTCAATGGAAGTCTGGTAGTGATACTGTGACTCAAGCAGAGACTGGCTCAGGAAGTTGCCCACATCTGCACTCTGATACCTGTAAAAAATAAATCAAATAAGCCATAAGTCCAAGGACTATAAGATTATCAGCTCTAAACTGTTGTTTAGCCGCTCCTCTGCGACCCCCTTTACCCGGTCCTGTGCGACCCCCTTACCCCCCGCATCTGCGAACGACCACTTGACAGGTGTCGAATTTCGCGAGCCGCCGGCGGCCCGCGCGATATAAATAAATATAACTCGTATTACTTGTACTAAAGCTATATAAACAAAGTACGTCATACAAATCGTTACGAACTATAGCTTTAGATTAAAGTTTAAAAGGTAATCGCTCTTCTTTATGGTTTACACAGAAAAATAACAAAAAAAGACCAAAAATTACCCTCTTTTTTTTATTTTTGGTATCAATAACATAAACAAAATTACCTGTATCAGTAGTTTTTTTGATTGATGTGCTCTATGATCAGTCATTTTAGAGTAAAAACACACGAAATAAAGACTCTTTTCCATAATTCTTACTCTAGAACAAAATCAAAAACAAGAAAAAAAAATTTTTTTTTTAAAGTCCGTGTCCTCCTCGCATGAACTTTCTACCCATAAATTTATCGCATAGAGTAAGGCCGTCAAAAAATTCCTACCGAGTCCTTGTCTATCATGGTAGGTTTTACATAAGTTTGAAAAGAATAGAGACAATATTGTATTTGTAAGAGATATAAACTTGCCACATCTGGTCAAGCGCGAACTGGATTCTTGCGATGCGATCTTATTAAGACCGATCTGCAGTTGGCGGGTATAGTTGACAGCGCTTATTAAGACTGATCCGCAGTTGAAGGGTAGTGATGACAGCGCTTATTAAGATCGATCCGCAGAGGACCGGTTACAGCTGATCCTCATTATATAGGAGTCGGAACTCATAAGTTATTTAACCCAGGTCGAGTATGCATTTTCTTTTAAGGAGTCAGGAGCCATAAAATATATAAAATGCCAAGAAAGATATCATTATCATTATAAAAAATATCAAATGATACTTATACGGAAATGTACATTGCAAAGATAGTTAAGTACTTCATCCCACAAAAAGCAATAGGTTGTCTTTTTGTAAGAAAACTTGACGCCATTGTTGAGTAAGATAACAATTAGAATTGAAATAAGAAATTATTGATATGACATGATGATGAAAAATTACTGGTTCAATGAATGAGTGATAATTGATAATTGATATGACCTAGAAGAATGATATTAAACTTCAACCCACCATCCCACGTGAAAGTGATCAACATTGACCCTGCGCAGTCGGCGCATCATATCGAGCTGGTACTCCTCCTCATCCATAGCCTCATCATGCTTAGGGAAGGGGAAGCAGTTGGTGATCTCCAGCCGGTTCTCCACCACCAGCCCCAGCAGAGCCCCCTGCGCTACCTCCATGTTGCTGCATGACTCTTCGTGGCAGTGTTTCACTATTTTCATAACCGCCTGGAATTTTAAACAATAGAATAGAAAGATTTTATCATCAAATAACTAATCATCACTTTTACAAGACTTCACATCCAGTGAATTGGTTGGGAATATCCTTCCTATAGAGAAAAACCAAGAAGAAACTTAGCCATTACTACAACATTAATATTATCATCCATAATAATATTATAAATGTGAAAATGTGTCTGCCTGTCTGTCTGTCTGTCTGCTACGCTTTCACGGCCCAACTACTCAACCGATTTTGATGAAATTTGGTACAGAGATAGGTTACATCCCAGGGAAGGACATAGGCTACTTTTTATCCCGGAAAATTGAAGAGTTCCCACGGGAATCAAAAAGCATCAATCATCATCATCTAGTAACTAGTTAAACATAAGAAAGTGGCCAGTAATGGCTGAATCTTAGGTTAGCTTTGGATTTACTTAATTTGTTAAAATAAAATATTGAATAAATTGGATAGTTAGTGTAACAATGATAATTTTGTAATAAATTATCATTGAATTACTGTTTACTTTTTTTAACCAACTTCCAAAAAAGGAGGAGGTTCTCAATTCGGCGCGTATTTTTTGACAAATAAGTTTTATACGTATAACTATAAAATATTATTGAAAGATAGTTATTATTATAAGGTTAAAGTAAATGTAATCAAAGTTCATAGCCACATAAAAAGTGTATAGAAGTACTTCCTTAGAAAAGTGAGGTGAGCTTCCCAAAACAGTTCATGACTCATCTATCAGAATTAGCCTTTTAGGTAAATAAACCAAGGTTAGATATTTAGGTATCATAACCTATACATACACAACAGACATACACATTATAATCAAAGAATCATTGTTTTACCAGCTGCTTACTACTAGATTAAGGCTCAGACTTCGTACAAGCCGTGCACATTATCATGGCACCTGGCTCGAAAACAACCCTCCTCCCGTTTCCCGCGCGGTGCCCCGCTTTCACCAGTAGCGTTCAGTAGCGTTAGCATTACTGTAACCGTTGCGCGTATCATTCCTTCGTTTGAATTTCGGAGTAGGTAATTTGTTTGATGTTATTTGTTATTGCTATCGGATTTTTGTTATAATAGTTACGTTTGGACGTTTTCTTCAGTGTTGTGGTTTTTTCCACAAAAATGGTGGGAAAAGTTATAAAAATAATATATAAAATAATAATAAAATAAAACATATATATTTTTTTCCACTCAGTACTTTCGTTCGCACTAAACGTCATTCATTCGAGCCAGGTGCCATGTTAATTCGCACGGATTATATTAGTACACAGTTTTCTACAAGAAAACGTAAAATTGTTTGAAAAATACAGTAATTTTGGAGATAACATGACGTGTCAACAAAAGTTGGTGAAAGCACTTTCAATAATGTTTTAGAGGTTCTAGGTAAGGAATGAAAGTTGCAAATTACCAGGCCATCACACTGAACGTAGGTGATCGCGGCTTCATTTTCAGGAACGCGTCTAGATGCTCCACCGCGACTCGCCATTTTTCAGATCAAGAAAGGGCGATATTTTAACGTGCTTGTTGATGACAGTTCATGACAGAGACCAGAGACAAGTAACATACAGAGACCATGTACTCTGTGACAGAGACAGGACAGAGACAAGTTAACATGACACCATGAAGTTAGGAAGTATATTATGTCTATGCATGACACAAGCTCATAACCATAGACAGAGCTGTCATTATCAAACAGATAACATATTTTATGTTTGAATACTAATACCATAGTTATACAATACTTGGAGTTTGTATAATTCAGATTGAAGGCATGTGTCATAATTTTAACCCCACGTGTGTTAATAATAATTAGTCATTAGTCTCTCTAAGTTCAATTTTATCACCTATTCACTTTTTTTAATTGAATTTTTTATTTGTAGAATATATCTAGAGATATTTGGGCTTGTCTCTGGTTAACTTGTCTCTGGTGTGGAGTTTCTTTATTGGGGAGGCACAGGCAAAGCTAATCTCAGATGGCGCCACCCTCGCTGGTAACTGTCAGGTTCATTTGCGTACATAATTGAGGTAATTAGGCGTCATATTTTAACTGAATCTAGGAAAAAAACCAGTGTGTGCTGAGTGCTCTTGCCATATTATTCGGCAGGTCTAAAGTGAGCGCTACATAACGTAGCCGATGAACTGGGTTTCCAATTTTATTGGCGCAAGGCTTTGTACCATAGTATTCTTCATTCCTCATCAGCAGGAAAACGGAATGCACAACATTTAGGCATAAAAATGAATTATTCTAAGAAAATGAAACTATCGCGTAAAAAATATATGGTGTTTGACAGGTAAACAACACCAGTGACGATGCGTCACCTAGCGGGATAAATTGGCAGTGTGCCACCCCATTCTCCAATGTTGCCACTTGCTAACATTTTCCCTTGTCAAGTGTCAACAAAATTAGCTTTCAAGTGTCAATTTTCTTGTCAAAGTTACAAAAGTACAAAAGATTCCGCCCGTCAGCTAGCTCAGAGACAAGTTAACCAGAGATAGACGAACAAACTCCATAGACATTTTTGAGAAACGAACAGGCTATAAAATTTCACGTTATATGTATAGATAAAAAGCAATATCTACCTACATTTCAATTTCATTCATAATTGATTATCTGTCTCACCCTCTTATGACACTAAAATAGGTATACATTTTTGTGCTCTTTCCCACTGAATGAATGGGTATCGTAATAGCGTAGTACTGTGGCGTAGTAAATTTAGGGATGGGCCTCGAGACCGTTGTGCAGAATCGGAAAAAAGCTTTATTTAAAATAGCAAAAAAATAGTGTTGTCCTTTTTTGTAAAATATCGATTTTTTTATCGGTTTTAGACAAATTACCGATTTTTACTATAGGTACCAAGCAATAATTATTTATTTTTCTATTCTAAGGTTATAAATAAAACAAAAAGTTTTTTATCTTTTTTATTAAACTTTAATAATAAGCTAGTAAGCTTAAATTCAATTTACACGTTGCTGTCTCCAATCTCCAAGTTAACATTGACACTGGCGGAATTACTGCGGACCACTAAACCGCAGTACCAAAGGCCATAGATAAGAAAAGAAGAAGAAAAGTACAAAACACCATAGACATAATACATCGGTGTTATTACATCAATGACAATGACAAAACACCAAAATCAATTTTCCAATACAAATAATTTTGATAATTAAATTATTGATGATTTATTTCATGAATTTGTGTAATTTATATGTATAAAAACTGTAACCGTGGACCGACTACCCTACGGAAAATAATTTTTTCTTTGTGCAGCTAATTAAACGTCTTATACGGTCACGATGATCCGCCTAGTTTTAATCGACGGAATGAGAAAGTTCATAAAATGAGTCAACACAAATTCTGGAAAGGAATAACAAAGCTGAATGTACCCTCGTCGCAACAAGTACCTGATAAAATTGTTAAGCTATGTTCTCTTGGCAGTGATTTCATTGTTCTTGGAAACGACCATGGCCTCTATTACTGCGATATCAAAGAAGACAGCTTGAATTTTAAGAAAGTCTCAGGTATTTCCGCTATCGACATATCCCACCACAATGATTTAATTTATATTGTAGATGTACACGGCCGTCTGTATAAGACAAATACTACTTTTAAAAACAAAGAAGAAATCGTAGTGAAAGAAGACTCGAAATGCTGTCCTCACGGCTTTAAAAGTACTAGCAATAAAGTGAAGTTTAGAAATGTAGTGACAAGTGATTTTGGGCAGCTATTCATAAGCATCAATGGTCATTTATGGGGTTCAGGTGTTATGCCCCAAATAGCATTAGATACTTGTAGTATTAAAAAAGTCCCATTTTTTGAAGGAAGAACAGTGTACAGTGCATCTGTTGGCCAAAATTTTGCTGCTGTGATAGTAAGGAAAAATGTCAAACAATCCAGCAACTGTGATACAGACAGTGATAATGATGATGAAGAGGTGTTTGCTTCAAATTGCTCACAATGTCAAACCATTATAGGGTTGGCATCCCCTGCCTCCGTTCCTTCCTTGTCTGAAACATGTCCACTGGGTGTGCATATTAGTAAGTCTAGTGAAGACTCTAGCAGTACAACAGCTCCCCAAACTGATGTCCACATTGATGCACAGAGTTTCACCGAAGACTCTAGTCCTTCATCTGAAGAATCTAAAGTTGCAAGATGTGATAAAATTCAAAATATAAATAGTAATGTAGAAATAGATCATAAATTGCAAGAGGGAAATGATGTTGATGAAACAACTGAGAATATTAATACTCCTAATGCTAGTACAGAGAAGATAAATAATATATTTATAAACACTGATGGAGCAAGACAATTCTTAAGTAGACAGCTGTCGTGGGTATCTGCAGGTGAAGATTATTTAGTAGAATACACAGAGAAACCTACAAGAATAATAAAGGAAAATGTTTCTAACTTAACTAATTTTGTTTATGAAGGTGTCAAAACTGTAGGGGATAAAGTAGCTACATTATCAAGGCATGTGAGTGGGAGTAGTGAAAATAATGATCTGGTTGAACTTCCAAATCGTAATTTCAATGAAGAAATTAGTTCTCTAATGTATAGCTGTAACTCTAATAAGTTTGAAGATCTACAACTCTCAACAAGCACAATAAGTAGTGAGAAAGACTTTGAAACAGTAAGAAAGAATGGTAACCTGAAAAATATGTCTAAACTTGGGAAAAATATATTAGCAACTGAGTTGTGGACATGGGGAGATATATCACATGGGCAATTAGGAATAGGTGATACAGTCAAAAGAGTGAAACCTATGATAGTCATGAGTTTGTCTGGGTTTGGACTTCAGAAAGTGTCCTGTGGCAAATGGCATTGTGCTGCTTTAACATTAGATGGTAGACTTTACATGTGGGGGTATAACCACTTCAAACAAGTCAGTTTTGAATCTAGAGTAGACAAAAGTAGCCCCAAACAATTTACTGAAAATTCTGACAGTGACCGAGTAAGGGACATGATAGCTACAGACAACCACACACTTGCCTACACTCATAATGAAAATATTTACTATATGGGAAAACACACTGATGGATTCACAGAATCTGTTGTTAATTTAAATCAGAAAGCTGATGAAGATACAGAACAGAAAAGTAATGATTTGACTTTAAATTGTATTGAGTCCCAAAGTCATAGCAATAAGCCTGAAAACCTGTGCTATCATTGGAGAGTACTATCTTCTGGCAATATAAGTTACTGCTCTGTTGAAGACTCAACAATTTGTCCAGAATTCCAAAATTTATCCATTGCTCAAAGATATCTTGAAGAAATGCTATTAATATATCATTCACTGATTAAGCCTTTTCTAAAGAAAAGCAAAACAATTGTTACACATTCCAATGTATATGAAACTGTTTGTGATATATTTGGTGACATATTAAATATAACCGCTTTAAATGTTTTATCAACTTGGCAATATGCTGAGAAGCATGTAAATGAATGTGATATTTCTATGATAAAAAATTTGGAAGAGTTTATTTTTTTGTATCAAAAGTATTATGTAGCTATAAGTAATTTGATTGTTATTGGTGGTTTTGCTCATATCAACAATATAGTTGATGTTCCATCAAGTATCTATAATTTATTTAGTGATCAACTACCAACAAATAAGCAGAAAAATAATAAGAAAACATCGGAAGCGTTAGTAGGTTTGGCTTTCGTACAGCCTTTGACAAGATTAAGTTCCTACAAATGCATTGCCCAATCGTTACTACGACACAAAATCAAAAGGAAAAAGGGTGATTCTAAAAATAATATAGAAGAACAAATCAACAAAGTCGTAACATCATTTGATGCATTGATTGAAGAACAAGAGAAGAAAAGAAAGGAAGCAGAAGTTACAAAACTGTTTTGGGAGACAACAGGAAAAAGCTTAGATCAATTAAGAACACCTGAAAGACGTTTGATCAGGGACTCTAAATCTCGGCCCCTAAGTTTGGTTAACCCTGGAAGATTCAGCAGTCACTGGATTATCCTATTCAACGATTTATTTGTACATGTTAGCGGAAGTACTCCTAACGTCCATCAATTAGAAATATTATGGGTCGAAGCCATTCCAAATACTGACTCTATACAAAATGCAATACAGCTCACTACACCAGAAGAAATTATTTATGTGTCCACAACTTCAGAAGAGATGAAGACTGAATGGATACACATTCTCAATGCATCTGTTAAAACAGCATTAAATAAAGACGCAGCATATAAGCCGCCAGCTATTAGAACTGCATCTTATACGTTTTCGTCCAAAAATGTGTTCTACAAAGATGCCAAATACACTGGAAGATGGTTAGACGGTAACGTGCATGGCAATGGAAAAGTGGAATGGCCAGACGGGAAGTTTTACGTAGGGCAGTTTGAAATGAACACTTTATGTGGTCATGGTAAAATGGAAATTCCTGGAGTAGGTAAGTTAAACATTCTACTGAAATAGACACTTGTTAAAATTAGTTAAAAATCTAACCTTAAAAATTCCTCATCAGGATTATATGAAGGCCAGTGGAAAGACAACCTTCAAAATGGTTATGGCATTATGAAATATAGTTCAGGAGACATTTACGAAGGATATTTTAAAGATGGCCATCCTCATGGCCATGGAATAAAGAGACAAGGAGATTTTACTACATCAACAGCTACAATATACACTGGGGAATGGTTTGCTGGGGTGAGGCAAGGTTATGGTGTTATGGATGACATTGGTAAAGGAGAGAAGTATCTTGGTAACTGGAGTGACAACAAAAAACATGGATGCGGGCTTATAGTTACCTTAGATGGAATTTATCATGAAGGACTCTTTACGCAAGATGTTTTGACTGTGAGTAATGAACAGTAACTTTCTCCAATTGTTCAGAATGTCAATGCTGTTTGAAAATATATTTCATTAATTGTTTCAGGGGCATGGCGTGATGGTTTTAGAAGACGGAACCCATTATGAAGGAGAATTTAGATCGGCGGGTGTGTTTTCGGGAAAAGGTGTACTGACGTTTTCAAGTGGTGACAAAGTTGAGGGTTCCCTAAGCGGACCATGGACCGAAGGGATAAAAATATCGAATGGAATAATGCATTTGAATGTATCTGATCCAGCGCTCTCGCCGAATTCTAAGCCTAAGCAAGTTTTATTGACTTTAAAATTGCAGATAGCTGTTTTAACAATATTCACGTCTAATAAATCATGATAAAATTTTCAGTTCGTTTGGAAAACTCAGCGTGGTTCCAAATCAGAAATGGAACGCATTATTCCGGCAATGTTTTCAAAGCATGGGAGTGTCTGAAGCTGCTTTGACGCCAACTGGAAACCACCTTATCAATGGCCCATCGAATGAAAACGCGAAAATTTGGCAGAACGTCGCCGTCGCCATATCTTGCTCCCATAAAGATAAGCATGCCAAACCTGCTAAGAAGTCAAGCGGTAACAATTTGGAGAAATCGTTTGATTGTTTAGAAGTCATCCCACAGTTTGGTCAGACAACGCTTACAATAAATGACTACACGGAACTCAAGCAGTATTTGTTTAATGTAAGAAAAACACATTAGTTGTGGTACCTTATTTTGTAGATGGATACACCTTTACACAATTCCAATTTTAATTTTATAAAATCCTCGTAATTTTCTGGTACATTTGCAGTAGCTAATGTAGCGCAGGAAGATACAAACATTATACATAATAACTATGGATTCCTCATCTAAGAGTTGTTGGAACATTAAAAAAAGACTCAAAACAGATATAGATTTAATGATAGAGCTAGACATAATTAAATAACATTTTGCGATTTAAATATTTGTATTGTATTTGAATTCTTCTTTTTTCGATTCGAACTTCTTCTGAATTAAATGAATCAATGAAAATTCGAGAGAATCTGCTTCAGAGGAGACAAAATAATATCATCTTGTAATATTCGTTTTTTTACAATTCAGGCCTGTGAATCCGGTCACCATCCCCTCGGCCAACTGGTTTTAAGGCTCACCAACGCTTTCAACACGACGTACGGCGGTGTTCGAGTGCACCCTTTACTCTTGAGCCACGCTGTTAAAGAGCTGAAGAGTATCACCACGAGGCTCTATCAAGTGGTTCGACTCCTTTTCCCCGCTCTGCCGCCAGAGGGCCACGATGTGGTGCTGGCAGAAAATGATTCAGAAGATAGAGAGGATAGCAACCCTATTGATGGGTAAGTATTTAACAAGCTTATTATAGAATCCTTTGACCTTTGACTCGTTTCAAAAGATTGCTGGGTACCAACTGCCAATGGAATGGTTGTATCATGGTAGAGTTGTCCCAGCCGTCGAACGTCGTCCATAACTTCTCTAACACACCCTCCCAGCGCACGTGTTTCCTGCCACATATAACTTTGGTAACTTCAAGGCAAGAGTGAATAGGCAACTTCTAGGCAAGCGCATTCCAACCTAGACCTCATCATTGCTTTGCACTATGCATGATTGTCGTCAAGCGCAAGCCTATCTCATAATAATAAAAAACTTCTTACCAATAGAACAATAAATTGTCTACTAAGTACGCATAATTCCATAAAATGCAGATTTGTATCTCTAATATTTTTATCTTCGATTTCTTAAACCTAGTAATAAATGATGTAGCATGTTTATCGGTAATAATTTATATCAGAGGCTTCTGAAATTGTTTTTCTACAACACTGGTTTATCATAAGATTCTTTAATCTGGCAAATTATCATTAAAAAAAACTTTAATCGTGAAATCTCAAAATTAAAATGTTGTTTGAGCCTTGTTTTATCGTCTACACGAGATTTGAGACGACGCGGCGACCATACTTGTCGTATAACGTGACGGTCTCAATTAGCTCAGGCTACTTATGCAAGCGTTGTATGGGAACCCTAAAATAAAAAATGTAAAGCTGAATTTTGGGACAAGTGTTCCTTGGGGTCTGAGAAGTACCTCTTAAAAATTCCCCCTCCCTAGGCCGCGGGCGTTCCCCCCCACCCCCCAAACGTCTCCCCAACCACAGTTTTTTGTAATTTTCTCAAAAAATATTAGTGCTAGAAAAAAACCATCTTTGGCGAAAATATTCTACATTAAATAATCTACCAAATGGCATCTATATCATTATGATAGGACAAATAGTTTTGGAAATATGCCGGCTTATTTTGCGTATTTTTTATTTTTTTGAAAAATTGTTTAATTTTCTTGTGATTTACACGAAAAGTATAAGAGCTAGGAAAAAACCACAAGAACAAAATGAAAGTTCATAAAATCGTCTGCAAAATGTTTTTTATTTCATTTCAATAGACCTAATACTTTCGGAAATATTACGATCGAAAATGTGCATGACATTTTATTTGAAAATCAACGATGCTATAATACAATAAACTATGTAATAGTAATAATCATATCTTTATCTATCTATCTACAAAACAACACCACAATTCGTAAATAATGGGGGAGGGGGGTTGTGGGAGGGGGGAGGGGGTTGCGGGAGGGAGAAGGGGGTTGTGGGTGATGGAGGGCAAGGGGTTTTGGAGGGTGGGAGGGGGTCTGTGGGAGGTGGAGGGGGGTTGTGGAAGGGGGGAAAGGGGTTGTGGGAGGAGGGATTTTATAAAAATATGTTACATTTATGGGTTAATTTCTATTTATTATGTAGTATTATGCTAAGTCTACATGACTACCACCGGTTCTTACACAACAGCAAGGTATATTTCGAAAACTATTTGTCCTATCAAAATAAACTAAGCACTATTTTTAGGTAAATTAATAAGCATTGTACTAAGTCCTGACAGCTTTTTTCCTAACTCTAATACTTTTTCTTGAAATTACAATAAACATTTACGGATTTTACAAAGGTTTAGTTTTTTATTCCAGTTAGGCAGCCATATTTCCGAAACTATTAGTTTTATCAAAATAAACTAAAAACTACTTTGAAGATAATTTAATGAAGTTCATTTTTGCTTCTTATGTTTTTTTTCCTAGTTCTAGTAGTTTCTGTGAAAATTCAAAAATATAACCACGGTTGTTGAAAAAACAAAAAAAACTTGGAATAGAGGTTGCCATATTTCTCGAACTATGAAAATGAAATTATTGAAAATAATTTCATTGCCTTTTGGTGTTGAAACCCTGGGGTCGTGGGGCGAAGATGCTAGATCCTTTTTTAAGGATCTATCTTCTCGTCTCACAGAGTCCACAGGTGACCGGAGGGCTGGCAGTTACCTCGGCCAACATATAAGTTTGGCTATTCAGCGGGGTAACGCAGCCAGCGTTCTGGGCACACTGCCTCATTGCATTTAATTTAATTTTTATTTTTGTATTTACGATATGCGTACTTGGCCTGAAATAAAACATTTACTTATTATTTAAAAAAAAAAAAAAACGGATATATATTCTAAATTATTAGTCCTATCTTTATAAACTAATTTTTTTAAAATAAGTGGTTAAATGATGTTTATTTTTTTTTCTGAGAATTTTTGCTAGCTCTAATAGTTTTCTAAAAATTACAGAAAACATATAAAATTTTGAGCAATATTGCTTTCATGTTAACTATGACAGGTATATATACCTGTCGGATATATACCTGTCATAGTTAGCAGTTCTGCCTGAACTGCTAACTATGACAGGTATATATCCGAAATTATTAGTGCTATCAAAATGAACTAAATACTATTTTGTACGTAATTTAACTATGTTTCTTACTGCTTCAATCAGTTTTTCCTAACTCTGTTATTTTTTTTTCGAAAATTAAAAACAACGTACACGGTATTTGCATATTATTTTCTTTATCTTACACAATAGGTAGGCATATCTCCAAAACTATTACTCTTATCAAAATAAACTAAATATCATTTATAGCTAATTTAATAGCCTTTCATTTTGCTTCAGACAACATTTTTGTAGCTCTATCAGTTTTTATGGAAATCGCAAGAAATTACATTACAAAAAGCCATACATGCAAAATATTTTCTTTTCATGCATAAAGGGTTAACATATCTCCGAAACTATTAGTCTTATCGAAATGAACTAAAATATTATTTTGTAGATAATTTAATGAAGATAATTTTCGCCATAGAAAGTTTTTTCTAGCACTAATATTTTTTGAGAAAATTACAAAAAACTGCGGTTGGGGAGACGTTTGGGGGGGTGGGGGGATTTTTAAGAGGTACTTCCCACACCCCAAGGAACACTTGTGCCAAAAATCTGCTTTACATTTATTTTTTTAGGGTCAATGTTTATTAGTTCCGTACTAAATACGTTATGTGATTCTAGTCCTACCCACTTAACACTGACCATGATTTGTATCGCACTTAAGGCCCCTTGGCTTTTAAGCTACTATATATAGTCTATATATATCTGTATATAGTTTTGTTAAGTAAAGTGGAACTCTTTTGAGGGTTCTTAGAGTCAGGGTACTTGTTCAGAGTGGATACCAACTTAGCACCAACTGAAGCTAAACTGCGTCCACTGTGTTTTGTTTTATACCCATTCTATTTTAAAGTAAATAAAGCTTATTTTCAATTATTATACGGCTTGAAGAACAGAAGGCCCGATATTGTCTCGAGATGATAAAATTATTGGGATGTTGGCTACCTATGTCAGAAATAAATTATAGAGACTTGCCAAAAGACTTTATATGATATATCGATAGATTTATTATATTTACTATTGGTTATATCCGTCTTCTGTAAATTTTATGTTTGATAACTATTTTAAACTATCGATTAAAGTAAAAAAGTGCGTTAAATTTTTATGACGTCACAAGTAAGTAAATAGTCGGCCATCGGTTCTGTGACAGACATGGACTTTTAATATCCATACTAATCCATACTAATATAAATGCGAAAGTGTGTATGTCCGTCTGTTACGCTTTCCCGGCCCACCGTTTCAACCGATTTTGATGAAATTTGGTACAGAGGTAAGTTGCATCCCGAGGAAGGATATCTACTTTATGTCCCGGAAAATTAAGAAGTTCCCGCGGGAAGAAGAAGAAGTTCACGAATCTAAAAATCTTAATTCACGATATAATTGTGTTCCAGGGAAATAGTATCGACCGCGTCGCTGCTGCAACCCACCTTACTGCCGCGAGTGCACCCGGCGCTGTTCGTGTTATATGCGCTACATAACAAGAGAGAGGATGATCTGTACTGGCGGAGGCTGCTCAAGTGGAACCGCCAGCCCGATACTACGCTCATGGCTTTTCTGGGGATCGATCAGTGAGTATTACTACCGACTTTACTGCCGCGAATGTACCTAGCGCTGTTCGTGTTATATGCGCTGCACAACCAGAGAGAGGATGATCTGTAGTGGCGGAGGCTGCTGAAGTGGAACCGCCAGCCCGATACTACGCTCATGGCTTTTCTGGGGATCGATCAGTGAGTGTTACTACCGACTTCACTGCCGCGAATGTACCTAGCGCTGTTCGTGTTATATGCGCTGCACAAAAAGAGAGAAGATGATCTGTATTGGCGGAGGCTGCTGAAGTGGAACCGCCAGCCCGATACTACGCTCATGGCTTTTCTGGGGATCGATCAGTGAGTATTACTACCGACATTACTGCCGCGAATGTATCTAGCGCTGTTCGTCTTATATGCGCTGCACAACCAGAGAGAAGATGATCTGTATTGGCGGAGGCTGCTGAAGTGGAACCGCCAGCCCGATTCTACGCTCATGGCTTTTCTGGGGATCGATCAGTGAGTATTACTACCGACTTTACTGCCGCGAATGTACCTAGCGCTGTTCGTGTTATATGCGCTGTACAACGAGAGAGAGGATGATCTGTACTGGCGGAGGCTGCTCAAGTGGAACCGCCAGCCCGATACTACGCTCATGGCTTTTCTGGGGATCGATCAGTGAGTATTACTACCGACATTACTGCCGCGAATGTATCTAGCGCTGTTCGTCTTATATGCGCTACACAACAAGAGAGAGGATGATCTGTACTGGCGGAGGCTGCTGAAGTGGAACCGCCAGCCCGATACTACGCTCATGGCTTTTCTGGGGATCGATCAGTGAGTGTTACTACCGTCTTTACTGCCGCGAATGTACCTAGCGCTGTTCGTCTTATATGCGCTACACAACAAGAGAGAGGATGATCTGTACTGGCGGAGGCTGCTCAAGTGGAACCGCCAGCCCGATTCTACGCTCATCGTCTTTTTGGGGATCGATCAGTGAGTATTACCCATTTTACTGCTGCTCTTCGTGTTATATGCGCTGTACAACGAGAGAGAGGATGATCTGTACTGGCGGAGGCTGCTCAAGTGGAACCGCCAGCCCGATACTACGCTCATGGTTTTTCTGGGGATCGATCAGTAAGTATTACTACCGACATTACTGCCGCGAATGTATCTAGCGCTGTTCGTCTTATATGCGCTACACAACAAGAGAGAGGATGATCTGTACTGGCGGAGGCTGCTGAAGTGGAACCGCCAGCCCGATACTACGCTCATGGCTTTTCTGGGGATCGATCAGTGAGTATTACTACCGACTTTACTGCCGCGAATGTACCTAGCGCTGTTCGTGTTATATGCGCTGCACAACCAGAGAGAGGATGATCTGTAGTGGCGGAGGCTGCTGAAGTGGAACCGCCAGCCCGATACTACGCTCATGGCTTTTCTGGGGATCGATCAGTGAGTGTTACTACCGACGTCACTGCCGCGAATGTACCTAGCGCTGTTCGTGTTATATGCGCTGCACAACAAGAGAGAAGATGATCTGTATTGGCGGAGGCTGCTGAAGTGGAACCGCCAGCCCGATACTACGCTCATGGCTTTTCTGGGGATCGATCAGTGAGTGTTACTACCGACTTCACTGCCGCGAATGTACCTAGCGCTGTTCGTGTTATATGCGCTGCACAAAAAGAGAGAAGATGATCTGTATTGGCGGAGGCTGCTGAAGTGGAACCGCCAGCCCGATACTACGCTCATGGCTTTTCTGGGGATCGATCAGTGAGTATTACTACCGACATTACTGCCGCGAATGTATCTAGCGCTGTTCGTCTTATATGCGCTGCACAACCAGAGAGAAGATGATCTGTACTGGCGGAGGCTGCTGAAGTGGAACCGCCAGCCCGATTCTACGCTCATGGCTTTTCTGGGGATCGATCAGTGAGTATTACTACCGACTTTACTGCCGCGAATGTACCTAGCGCTGTTCGTGTTATATGCGCTGTACAACGAGAGAGAGGATGATCTGTACTGGCGGAGGCTGCTCAAGTGGAACCGCCAGCCCGATACTACGCTCATGGCTTTTCTGGGGATCGATCAGTGAGTATTACTACCGACATTACTGCCGCGAATGTATCTAGCGCTGTTCGTCTTATATGCGCTACACAACAAGAGAGAGGATGATCTGTACTGGCGGAGGCTGCTGAAGTGGAACCGCCAGCCCGATACTACGCTCATGGCTTTTCTGGGGATCGATCAGTGAGTGTTACTACCGTCTTTACTGCCGCGAATGTACCTAGCGCTGTTCGTCTTATATGCGCTACACAACAAGAGAGAGGATGATCTGTACTGGCGGAGGCTGCTCAAGTGGAACCGCCAGCCCGATTCTACACTCATCGTCTTTTTGGGGATCGATCAGTGAGTATTACCCATTTTACTGCTGCTCTTCGTGTTATATGCGCTGTACAACGAGAGAGAGGATGATCTGTACTGGCGGAGGCTGCTCAAGTGGAACCGCCAGCCCGATACTACGCTCATGGTTTTTCTGGGGATCGATCAGTAAGTATTACTACCGACATTACTGCCGCGAATGTATCTAGCGCTGTTCGTCTTATATGCGCTACACAACAAGAGAGAGGATGATCTGTACTGGCGGAGGCTGCTGAAGTGGAACCGCCAGCCCGATACTACGCTCATGGCTTTTCTGGGGATCGATCAGTGAGTATTACTACCGACTTTACTGCCGCGAATGTACCTAGCGCTGTTCGTGTTATATGCGCTGCACAACCAGAGAGAGGATGATCTGTAGTGGCGGAGGCTGCTGAAGTGGAACCGCCAGCCCGATACTACGCTCATGGCTTTTCTGGGGATCGATCAGTGAGTGTTACTACCGATTTCACTGCCGCGAATGTACCTAGCGCTGTTCGTGTTATATGCGCTGCACAACCAGAGAGAGGATGATCTGTATTGGCGGAGGCTACTGAAGTGGAACCGCCAGCCCGATACTACGCTCATGGCTTTTCTGGGGATCGATCAGTGAGTGTTACTACCGTCTTTACTGCCGCGAATGTACCTAGCGCTGTTCGTCTTATATGCGCTACACAACAAGAGAGAGGATGATCTGTACTGGCGGAGGCTGCTCAAGTGGAACCGCCAGCCCGATTCTACGCTCATCGTCTTTTTGGGGATCGATCAGTGAGTATTACCCACTTTACTGCTGCTTTTCGTGTTATATGCGCTGTACACTGAGAGAGGACAACGTGTATACTGTACACACTACTCATGTGGAATCAGCAAACTGGCAGAATTATCAATACAAAATTCTGTCACTCTAATGTCTAAGGAGTTTGAAAATTTGAGTGTGGAGCCTGGTATACCTTCCGTACCGGCATTTTTTTTTCGAAATAACGGTCACTCATAAAACCTGTATTAATCAGAATTTGGCATCAACACACGTATGTATTTCATGAGATAAAATTTTTTAAAGCGTCAGATTTCCAAGATATATAAACTATCAAAGCTGTGCTCATGGTGCCATCATTAAGTAGATTTATGACCTATAACCTCCCTCAACCATAGGTGAGTTTACCATATTTCTAGGTGCTACAAATGACATGGTAGTCGGGTTGTAGCATCTATTTTGCGATGTTTTGGACTTTTGCACAAGATACTTTTCTGATCTCTCAGGTGACTGTAGCTAATTTGTGATTGGTTGCTTGAAATATGTTTTTAAATAAGCAGTCATGTACGTTAGAGTATGTCATATAAGGTTGATTATATGTCTTGATTTGATATCACCGTAACTTTTGTGCAAATTACCCCGGTGTCATGTTTCATTGAAATTGAATTCATTTATTTGCTACTTACATAAGTACGTAAATTACGTAATGATTGCACAGATGTTACTAGTTTTATAAAGTAGGTACGTACTCCTTAATTACATAAAGCCATGCTAATAATAATAAAAGTTATTAAAATAAGTAACATCTGTTAAAAAACATCTGTGAATAAATTGCAAATTTCAAGTTTCCTAATAATAGTATCAAGATCGTGATAAGGTAATGATGAATGATGTTTTCTCAAGACTAGCTATCAATCAGAATAATTTAGAGTGGGAACTGATAAGCTTGGGAAAATCTGTTATCTTTATCAATAACCAGTCATTTGCTCAAAAATGGTCTTGAGTAGATACCTTTAAGATTGAGGTTATCACCCTCCAGACAATCGGTGACCGATTTTAAAAAATATATAATATAAGTACCATTTGCAATATTGAAGTCATAAGTCAGATACATGCCCTACGAAATATCGGTCAAAGACAAAATGGGCTGATTCGGTTGTCAGTGGAAAATGAAAAGTTTGGACGTTGAGTCGGTCACAAAATCGGTGATAAAGTCGGATTTGGGCGGAGGATGTACCTGGGTTTTGGTACGGAATATGAAATAAGTCATTAAACCCATTAAAATATGTAAATATGTTATTTTCCCTTTTTTTAAATGATGAAACCAGTATTTTGCGTTTTTCCAGGCCCATCACAGGGTTTTGACGATTTAAAAGCACTTCTAAGAGTTTATTTTTATTAAAAACACTTGAATTTTTCACCGTACCATAAAAAACTAAGTTTAAAAAAAAAACAGTTTTTAGTACCGCGAGATTTTAAAATTGTTCCCATTGTTTTTCCAGAAAATTCTGGACTACAACAAACAAGAACCCTCAGTCGTCGCCGCCGTTTTCGCCACTGAGAGAGCAGCTGTTCCATGACGCGGTGGAAACTCTCCAGCAGCTGAAGACCACTTTCTCGCCGATCGAGAAACTGCTCGTCATACGCAGCACGTTCCAGAAGATGACTACGGCTGTGCAACAAGAATTGGGTGAGCATTCAGAGTTACTCCACAGTCTAATGCTGAGATCTATAGAGCGTACTTTGACTTGGCTCAGACTTAACTTACGAGATGGACTTATGTGAGTAACAACTAACATAAATCTGTCGCGTTTTAATCATGTCGTCGTCAAACGAAAGGTCTTTTCTACGACACGCGCGCCGTGGTGTTTCCTGTCGCCACGTGGTGGGAACCCTGCGTCCCCAAATTCTTTATTTTCCTGTTTGTCCTCTACGTGGGGACATAATGTGGTGGCAGACAGGAAACACGGTTTGCGCCGATCGGATTCAGACTTTATTCGTTTGAGTGCACAGACGAATCAAAAGTCAAAATTTCCAATGAATGAATGGAATGGATCATAGGAATTAAAAATGCTTCATTTTGTGATATTGTAGGCTCTCTTTATTTTGCTCCATTTGTTTTATCTATAGATACCTACATATTTGTTCACCTGTCACATTAAGGCCGCAAAAAATTTACCTCAAAAATCAAAATACCAACTCTCTCAAATAATAAATTATAGATGTAAAATTGAATTATTATACGTATAAAAAGGGAGTTTTCTATTTCGTCAAAGTAAACCGATTTTGACGAAACTTGATACATGGATAGGTTGCATGGTACTTTTAATCACGAAAATTCACGTTCCACACGTATTTTGAAATCCTTGATTCACGTGGACTAAGGGCGCGTTTCCACCACAAATGTGCTACGTTGCTATTTAAAGCTGTACAGGGAGCGCTTCATCAAGGATCCAGCTAACTAAGCTATGAAAATCAAGCGATTCTATTGGTGGGTTTGACATATCCATAGCTAAGTACGTTGCACATCTCTGCTCGAAAGGCAGCCTAAGTCGTGGGCATCATCTATTAATAATGCAATAGGGATGATGACAATTCAATCAAATCAGCAACTCTTTATCGAAATAATGGTTGAATGAATAAATTAACTGCTAATCCTGCTGATTTAGTAGGTATTATTAGTTATTACATAATAGTTATTAGTTGTTGGATTTTTCTTTATACTCTCCTAATTAGAGCATGTTATTTAGATGTATGCAAATATAAAATGTTCGTAACGTTTGTCACTTGTTATTAAAAAGTGGTCTATTAATTAATTAACAATTTAATGTAAACTAACACTGTTAGAAATTTAATCTTTCAAATCCATAGCATTACATAAATAATTTTATTAGAATTTGTTACCCTTTTTTTCAAACTTAAAAATGCGCTTCTAGTATGGCTGTATGGAAGTTGTATGAAATTCACAGTTGTGACGTTATCAAATTCTTTAATATATTTTTAAATGGTTATCAAACTTAAAACTAAGTGTGATGTGAATTTTAGGTCTTTTGGAAGACCTTCTATTTAATAATCAGTTTGAAATAATTTATTTTTGATATAGGCATCATCCCTATTACATCCACAGGCCAGCACTACCTATGGAGTATGGACGAGTTATTCCCCGTGTTTCACTTCGTGGTGGTTCGCGCGAGGATACTGCAGCTGGGCTCGGAGATACACTTCGTGGAGGATTTTTTGGAGCCCGGCATGCAGCATGGCGAGCTGGGACTCATGTTCACTACACTGAAGGTATTACTACTGTTTACCTACTTTTTTTTAATCCACTACAAGTTAGCCCTTGACTGCGGTCTCACTTGATGGTAAGTGATGATGCAGTCTAAGATGGTAGCGGGCTAACCTGTTAGGGTAACTTCAAACCATTGCGCACTGGAGTCCCTAGAGCACCGAAGAGACGTTAGTTCTCTTTGTGTGTTCTATTGTCTCTACAATGGGCAGTACTCTGAAGAGTTTAATCTAATACCACCTTCCGTCTTCTCCAGTCGCAGCCTTCATCGCAGAAACAAATTTCATCTTCAGCACCGTATGCTTGGTCTTCTTCTACCTCCCTATATTCCAGGTCATTTCTGCCACGAACCTGCAAATTATGGAACCACCTTCCATCTTCTGTGTTCTCTCATGATTATAATATAGGGCTCTTCAAAGGTTGGTTAAACAAATATCTCAAAAGCCGGCAACGCATTGGCGGTTCCTCTGGTGCTGCGAATATTCATGGGCGGCTGTAATCACTTACCATCAGGTGACCCGCCTGGTCGTTTTCTCGCTATATATTATATACTTTGCTTTACTAGGATGCTGCAGACGGGCTCCGAACACAAGCATTGACAATTTTCCATATACCAGAGAAAAAGACCAGTAAAACACAAATTTTAACTCTTTTTCAGGCATGCTACTTCCAAATTCTACAAGAGAAGATGTCAATCAATTCCTAGTACTACATTTCTACGTATAAAATATAAATCCCTGGAAGCAAGAAAAACAGACATCGTCCATAGAAGAATCATTGGTGGAAGGGGTTACGACCCTTAGTAATGCGGAATACGACTCAGGAGGGAAAATATAAAAGTCTCACTGTTATATTTTTGAGGCTTCCATACTAAATGTGGCTAATCGTGTTGTGCACAATCTGAGAAAACTAAACAAAAATAAAACAGATCAAAATGTATTTCTATCCCTTTTATATAGCTTTCTGCGGAAAAGGATAGCACTAGCTGTTTTGAATTTGACTGAAGGTGATAGACTATACGAACATAGAACCAGAGCATTATTTTCTTGATATTATTGATCTTTTTTTGTAAACAGTAATTCGTTTCCAGCATTTACATAAGAATACCTCTCTAGTCAGTTTTTCTAGCATTCTAAAACGCTCCATAGAATATCTACAAACAAAGATAGAACAAAGAAAAAATGCTCTTTCACTGTTAACACAAGGAGAATTTGATAGTGTGGGGATAGAATGAGCATTCACTCGTTTGGTTAAAAAATCCACCTGGTTCGTTTGCCTAAAGAAATAAAGTACCTTTTCATCCCACCATCTCGGAAAGAGTATTTTTAATCTTCGATATCTGAATGCAAAAGCCGTTATTATCCTCTTGAGGATAAAGTAAATTGAATTTAGAACATCGTGTGCACGTTAGTAAATATCACTCGTCTATGAAGTTTGTGAATTCAAAACATCATTAAAACCTATTTACTTCTACCTCTATGGTGCCGAATTTCCATACAACCGTTTTTAATTTGTTAAAAACTCACACTCGTAACCTTCTTGGTGTACTTTTTTAATTTGCTTTGCGCGCACCATTTTCTTTCACGTCATGTCATTTCCTCGCTGAGGTGGGATGAAAAGTTACGGTCTAATTGTCTATATTCTCAATATAATATTATTCTAATTGGACCAATGTTTCGAATGTTAACTTTTACTTTTAATTGTCATTATTTTTAATAAATGCTTATCTCATATTATTATTGTGTTAATTTTTTCGCAAATGGTACGAAAAGTAGAGTATTTTCCTCGGTGATAAAGCTGTCCTAGTCTTGGGTGAACTTAAATCCCTCGCTACACTCAGGACTCGTCTTAAATCCCTCGCGTAAACCTCGAGTCCTTCGTTACGCTCGCGATTTTAATCGTCACCCGCGACAGAAGACACTGCTTTATCCCCTTGGTTAATAATCTACTAATTACTTACTACTTACTTGTACTTGTACTTACATAACACACGAAGTACTTGTAGGTACTTAATAAGCTTTTATTTGCGATGGTGATACATTTCAATTCTATTGAATTTAAGCCCTTTTTGTGCAACTTTCTTTAGTTTACAGATTGTGTATTAAATAATTAGTCCTATAGAACCATTACTAAGGTAATCCCACCAACTTACTTGGACCGGTGGCCAAAATTGGAACTATTTTTTATGCCTGTTTAGTCTTTGTTTTTAATATATTTTTAATATTCACTAGCGACGCTGTCAGCGGGTAAATTAAGTTTGTGGGACTTTAAACGCATTGACTTAGTGTTATTTATTTATTTATTTATTTAGATATCTTTATTGCACACACAAAATATACAACATACATTTTAGAAGCAATAGTAAAACTACAGAGAAATGTGTTTCAGCAGAAAAAAAGGTTTGGTAGATCAAATTCGCATTTGAAATTTAAATTTTAAAATTCACGCCAAAACGCTCGCCGGTGTCATGGCGTCGTTTGTGACGTCACTATTGTTTTTACCAATGCACTGTGCAGTGTGCAGTAAACAATAGTGTGATTGTCAAAGCTCCAACAAAAAATTGTAACGTCATTCGCTTCTTGGTGTTCTATCCAATATGGCGGATTGCTGTATTTTATAGTTTTATTTTATCAAACTAAATAGCAATCTCACTCGAAATAGAAAAATAAATACGTTTTTTATAATCCCGCTATCCTATTTCATTAGATAAATTCATAATTTTATTGATTGTTGGTTACTGTCATCATGCCTATTATAATAAATGTACGTAGTCTCGTACTATAGTTAAAAAATATTTTTCACACCACTCGCTCAACAACGCCTTATTACATGGCCTGTTATCTCAGGTTAAAAAGACATTAAATCCCTAGGGTTATAATGTTGTACTGAAATCCATTATTCCCTAGGGTTATAATGTGATTAGAATTTAGAATCATCGCGCATCTGAAGCAAGATCTGAAGGAAATTCTAATCATTCCAAAGAGGATTTATTCATAATTCTTATTGCTATATACATAAAGTCTAATTTCGGTAAACAGAATGTGTTCTCAGCAGGCGCGGCCAACTCGATTTTCGAAAACCGAAGCCGTGGCCCACTAGATTCGCACTGACGACATTTGTTTGTCAAATCGAGTAGGCCACGCCAGCTGAAAGAAGTGGTTGTATCGCGAGGTGTGAAAAGTAGAGTATTCACCGTAGGGGTAATGCTGTATTAATCTTGGGCGCCCCTAACTCCCGCGCTACTCTCAGGATTCAAGATGCAACACCCTCGCTACGCTCGGGAGTTACTCTAAAATCCCTCGTTCCGCTTGGGATTTATCCCGGCGCCCGTGACATAATACATCGCATTACCCCCGTGGTGAATAATCTACTATTTTACCTGACTACAGCAAAGCAAAAAGGAAGGGTAATGATTTTAGCACTCGTGTATGTATGTTTGTTTGTACTTATGTTCCGACGTAGCACCTAAACTACTGAGCCGATTTTGATGAATGAGGTGTCAATCGATTCGTTATTATGGTAACATGTGCGACATTTGACACGAAAACAATCGATATGAATTAGTATGTAACATCCAAAACAGTGAGTCTCCTGTCGTATTCGGGTTATAGTTTTTAAATTAATACTTACTGCTTAGATATATGGACTCATTTAACGAGATAATTGGAAGGACGAAAGGGAGGCCTTTGCCCAACATTAGGACAATACAAGCTGCCAATAATAATAAGTTACTGCTTGTTTGCCATTAATTTTATCATTTATTTGTAATTTTCACTTATTTTATAAATGTGCCAAAGAAGTATGAGTAGCATTATTATAATTTTTTTTGCGTGTTTATTAACCTTATTATTTAGCTCAGCTTGGCTTAGCAATTAAAAATTATATTATTCGCAATACCTAAAGTTTCGGTTTATTATCATAAATATGTTTAGTTAAGGGCCCAAGTACTGAAACATTGTTTTCTGTTCCGACGTTTTAGGATACTAAAAATGAAAATTTCATTACCAAATTAATACCATTCGCTACTCAGTTAAATGAAGTATGACGTAATTAAAAAAAGTGGTCATAAAATCGTATAGTAACTGCAGAAATTTATCGGGAAATTCATGGAAATCTCAAAAAAGGCGTTATCGCGTTCCGACTATTGTGATTTAATCTGAGACCTTATTTAAACAAAAGTTATTTCAAATTAATCAATAAAGATCAAGGAACACTTTAATTAAACAATATTTTCAATACAACTTAAAGTTTTTGTACAATCTGGTTCCAAAGATCCCTCATACGATTTTTTCATACAAATTTACACTGGCTCGTCCAACCCAAATGTCAAAACTTATAGCCTAAGTCTTAGGCTACTAAGAGATAACTGTATTTGTGGTAACTATTTATCTTTTGGTAACTTTAATTATATCTCTTTACTATTAATTTCCATGTTTCAGATTTATGTTAGTATTATCACAGGTGGTCTAAGAGGTGATATACGAGTTATTTTGAATACTTAAAAATTAAAATAACTCAAATGGAAGATATTTAAATACTACACATTATCACATCAAAGCGGCGACACTTGAGCTATTTTTTACCCATGACGGAACGGACGGTATATAGGTATTATTATGTGTTTGCCCTAAGAGGTTGTGCGATTGTTTGTTTGTTTGTGTACTTTTAGTTACCATTTTCCTGGAAAACTACTGGACCGATTAGTATGCAATGTTTTGCAATAGATATGCATAACTTCTGTCAAGGTTCTTGAATATGTTTTAAGGCCATAGTCCACTAAGCTGAGCTGCAATCTTGATTTTTATTTTTCAATATGTTTCCATTTTTCTGAAGAAGTACTGGGCTCATTGAGATGCGGTGTTTTGCATTAGATATGTATAGCTTGTGAAAAGTTCTTTAGATTTAGATATAAGTATTTTAAATTATCGTGCTATCGTGCGCGCTGCTATCGTGTTTTTTTATTATGTTACCTTTTTTCTGGAAAACTACTTTGCTGATTTAGATGCGGTTTAAAAAAAATATGTTTAGCTTCTGAGAAGGTTCTTAGGTATATTTTAGGGCCATAGTCCACCAAGCTGTGCTGCAATCGTGATTTGGTAGGTGGTCATAGGAACTCCTTCTCATCGTAAACCCGTCGTGTTTGGACTCTTTTGATTTGTCTTGACAAGCGCTAACCTAGATGCTGTGGTCACAGGAACTCCAGTTTTTTATCCATTATATTTTAACATTTATTTATCAGAATATTAAAGTTTAACACAATTTGACACCTTTACTCATTACCATTTGGCCAACACGCTGGTCAAAAAAACTACTGAGCCGAAAATATATTTTAACATTTATTTATCAGAATATTAAAGTTTAACACAATTTGACACCTTTACTCATTACCATTTGGCCAACACGCTGGTCAAAAAAACTACTGAGCCGACAAAGATGCAGTTTTGTGTTGATAAAACTACTTCTGCGAAGATCTTATTGTTGTTACAAAGTTATAAGGTCACAAATTATAATGGAGCGCTGCAGTTCGTGGTGGGTTAATTTAAATTTAAATTTTATTTCTTGACGTACTACTTGACGTACTTAACGACGTATTATGTCTTTGAGAGGCAATATCTAGTAAACGCCCTTACGTCTTTGAGTTTTTATACTGGTTACTTAGGTACAGTGCATACTTTAATACTATACTAAATAGAATAAGCCTTCCTAGTTATTGGTCATTTCTGGTAACAATAACTCGTCTTTGAGCGGCGATAAGTAGTCAGGTCCCCAGCCGCTTGCAGGCAGACCATCACAAATTCCACCAGACGATAATTACGGTTGTGAAGGATACGAGCACTTGATGAGAACTGACATTTATTATTACTGAAATATATAAATAAAATTCACATCATCTTTCCCTTTTATTTTTTAAAGTAGATTATAAGTACATCTAGTTTTATTATAATTTTATAATTGGCTTAGATATGTAATTATATTTAAACAATACGTATCTAATCCTAATTTAATTTTACTGAAATACCAACATAACAATATTGTATGAAAATCACATCAGCAGCTATCTCTTAGCCTATATCTTTTTTAAAAGCTTGCCCCCTTAAGTAGATACCCATGTATTTTTTTATATTTGGTATAGCACTAATCACACGTAGGTATAATACCTACTAAGGGCCTAGACCGAGAGTAAATTAAAAGAAACAATAGCTTCTGCATGCGACTGATGGACGTGTCGTAAAGTTCGCTTTAAAATCGTGTTTCTATCAGCAAAGTATTACTTTAAAATTGCAATTTTATATGACGAACTTTGACGTCCCTACGATAAGGATTATAATTCTGAAAATTAATGATGCTTTAATTATATTTTAAGTGTTTATTTTATTATTTTTATTTAAATTTTAAAGCGATAGCAAAGACATATTTTTACTCATGTTTATACGGTTGATTTTGTAAATTCCTAATATAAGAAAAAGGTAGATATGAAACAGTTTTCATAAACAAATTTTTGTGTTCATCAGTTTTTTTACATTATTTGGGCCACTTCGAGATTGAACTATTATGTTTTCAATAGTTTGTTAAAACATACCTACATTATACTTTCTGGATATGGTCTTATTCCATGAAAAGTAATATATTATAAAATATACATATTGTAAGTCATCCAAAGTTTAAGTACAAAAGTAGTTATTTATTTTTTTAATCCATAGCTGTATAATTTGGTACCTAAGATCAATGAAATATAGAAATAAAATCAATTCTATTGAATGTTTGTTACAAGAGACAAGTTCTTAAAAGTTAGCAGAAAGCATATCATACTAAGAGTGAAAATGAAGAAACATATTTATATCTCAAGCTATCAATGTAATGTAGTGTGTTTAAATTTTAAAAAGAAAATTTATTAAAAATTTCAATAAAAGTTTAGATAAAAATATGGAGTGTTTTTAATTAATTATTTAAGTTATTCACCTTTAACCCACGTACATTTTCTTTACTTTCAATTTCATAAATCCTTAGACCAAAGGAAAAAGTGAAACGGATCAGGAAAATCAAACTATCCTATGAGGTCAATGAACATTCCTCAGATATCCACGTTTTTCATCCTTCCTTTAGTTTGTGATAACAAAAGTCGTAGAAAGAAATAACACAAGCGATTTATTTATTAAGGCTATTTATTCATTCCTATAAAATAACATACCAAATGTCTCTTTTGTACAACATTATATCAAAAATGTACACCATTATATAAATTCCGTCTCGGGTAAATGTTACCCATTACTAGCGATTCTTCCCTATTTCCTTGCTGTTGCATTTCATAAATATAGTTCATAATAATCGTCCTCTTACTTTGCTAATCTCTGATGGGTAAAAAGTTCAATATTTCATAAGGGAGGCCTTGTCGCATTATAACGTAACTCTTACGACGTTTGCAAATAATTTGCGCAAAAAAATTCCTAGCATCCTGAAAAAGCTAATGGCTGATTGCCGAAAGCATCTTCAATCGATAGTCAATTTACTCTACTTCGCGATTTTCATTGGATTATTTAGTTAGAACCACAGAGGAAAGTATCGACCCGTAAATATTTTCAAAATAAAAAGCCGTTCTCTATTAAGTCTTACAACAAAAGCAGCCGGTCCCGCAGTGGCCAGATTTGTGCCAAACAACTGGCTTTACTTTACTGAAAACGTTTATCCGCCCATCTTTTTTCTTCTAGTCTATGGTTCAAAGTTTGTACGTTCCGGACTTCAGTGCGTTAATTTAGTTAATTAGTCCTTTGTAATAACACGATAAGGCCTCCGATACTGCTGTACAATATAATATATACAATGCCGACACCTATTTATGGTATAATTTCATTAAGAAGCAATCAATTATTTAATTTAACTTGCAAATGAAGCCACAGAAATACATATTCACAACAATAAATACAAAAAATTAGGGTGATCGCATACTATGAGACGACCCGCAAGAGCCGCACGCAAGGATTTCTGAGTATAGCTGTGGTACTGTGAGCAAGCTTTGCATATTTTGAGCGAGTCAATATATAAATTGGTTAAAGCCGTGCGAGTAACGTCCGGTGTTATCAATAGTTACTCTACACTATCAGTATGCACACAAATGCAAAGCGAACTACAACCATGCGAACACGAGTCGATCGCATCAAGCTCGGCGAAAAATTCTCTACTTATGCACCCGGTTCGACAGACTCCATTTTCGGCTGCAACTTTTGCGTCTCTTGCTGGTCTAGTGGCCGTGTGCGATCACCTTATTCATATATTGCACGATTCTAGTACTTTTTAGTAGCAAAGCTACGAAACTGGGGAAAATATTGTCTTCTGTCAAGCATGTCCGATTATAAAAACATTTAAGTATTGTAATAATTAATATAAATACCTAATTGAAAGATGCCTTTAAAATAATATTTAAAATTCAATAAAATGATTGAAAAATCTAAAAAGTAAAGGGAATAATCAGAAATCAAGTCATTGTTACAGCCAAAAACAAAATTAGTTACTTAGGTTTTATCAAAACATCAATGAATGGGCAGATATGAAAACCCTTTACAAAAATCAAGTCGAAATAATAAGGGCATATCAAAATCAAACATACGAATAAGGAAAGATACAGATAAATAAACTTAGGGTGCTTTTCCACCGATCTCACTATACCTAAATTTACTTTTGCTATGCCTGGAATTAATTTAACACCAATGAGTTTTAAAATACGGGATAGACAAAAACAATCAACACCGTTTAAATTCCATAAAATTAGATTTATTTCATAAATTCGTGTAGATAATATTTTTCATATAATTTACAACCTCGACGTAATAATGACTTTATGACTGATATTACAGAGCCTCGAGTGAAAATTTTTGTGTGATCAACTTTTTAACCAATATGAATGTACCTGTCACCGTAAGATTGCAAAAACCGTTAGATTGTAATCCAACTAGCGATATTGTAAACTGTCAACGGATTGTGAACCGTTCAATTGTCCGAGTGTCAATTTTTGAAATATTCATTGTATTTACGTTTTCTTGTCTTTTTCTTGTAGGTTAGGTTAGGGTTCGACACAGATTACAATCTAACGAAAAATACGTTAAATTGTAATCAGTCGAAAGTTTACAATATCGCTAGTTAGATTACAATCCAACGGCCTTTGCAATCTTACGGTGACATACCAATGTGACCCCATTAGCACCAAACTGTAATAAATACTCATTTAGCCAATAATAATAGCGATTGCGATAATCGCTATGTATTAATAACTACTTTGGCGGTAGCCGTAGGGGTATCACTTGTGACATAAAATTCGGCAAATTGACGCCACTTTAATGACGAGATATTCAAAAACTTACACTCAAGGCTTAATCGCAATATCCACGGCTAAAGAACTTACCTAAGCAGTGATTTTATTTAGCTCAGCTGGTTTATTACTACAAAAAAAGTTCGAGTGAGACTCACTTCGTTAAAACATGGAGGCCTTATAACAACTGTTTCATTTGCCAGCCATTGTTGATTAAATGTGATATTTGACCGTTTCTGCCGTTCGAAAAAGATCGAAGTTACTCTCACTCGCACCTCAAGATGTTTTACAACAGAAAACATCGCAAAGTGCGCTTAGTTTCTTTAGCTGTGGATGAAAAATGTGGATAGTTCAACAAGGCAGTGATGTAGGTGGGTAGCTATTGTTGGTTAATGTGTAAAATGTTAAACTCGAGTGTTTCCCAAACATTCTTTACTGAGCAGAGGTAAGAAACATTTGGAGAGCAGCCATCTAGTTGGGCAGTATAACTGGTATAAAGTAAACTAAGTTCAAACATACAACTAAATTTAAATTGAGTTGTATGTTTTACTCGTCTCTTACGAGTTTCAGAGAAAAGCTACTAGTTTATCTCTTTTTGGGAAGGAAAAACAGACAGCATACTTTGACTTTTAGTTATGAGACAGACTTATTGCTCTCTCGTTTTAATTCTCTTAAAGCCTGAGCAAAGTAAGCTCTATGAATTTCAGCCTCAGATTTCGATAAGTATTTGTTGGGTTAGAAGTAGTGAACCTTTGAGTGAGGGAAAAAATTGGTGCCTTAATTATCTTTATTAAATGGCAAACGATATAGTTTTTACCTTGCATTAAATTCTATTTATATTAGTTATACTGCTATGAATTTGAAAGATGCGTGAACTTCATAAGAAAAATCTTACACTACAATAAACGAATATATTAAAAGTATTTCTGTTCAATAACCACTGCCATACTATTTACTGATTTGTACTTTGTTTACAAGCAAACTATAAAAACTTGGGAAAGTAACAGAACTCGACTATTTTTAACACATAGGGATAAATATTCTTAGCAAAAATTATAATATGATAGTGACATATGCAGACTTTATAATAACTTTACGTAGAACTGAGCGTCTATCTTAGGAGCACAGATTAGTATTAAATTAAATTGCGTCTGTGTTGCGTGTGCCCCTCCCAGAAGAACGGCTTAGTCTAAAGAGGGTATATATATTAATCATAACCCCGTCATAATGTTATAGTCCGAAGAGGGGTTTACAACCCCAGGATACATCACTGTACATTGCCTAAACAGAAATTTACCAAAATTATCTCGCATATAATACTAAAAGATATAAGACAAATTCACACTTCCTGTTTCTGTTTTTACCATAAAAAGTTGAAATAATAAAATTAAAACAATCTACACATATGGATAGACGCTCAGCCCGAACATGTTATGTAATTCAAATGTGGAGCACAATATTTAATTAGTAACTTATACCATTGTACCTAATAATGGGTTTAATGGCTTTTCTCTCACACTAGAATATGGCTACCATTCGGTTATAAAATAAAAAGCACCGGGACAAAATCGAGTTCCGTACCGTTATGTAAAGTTCCAAATTATCCAAACCGATATCGACACCGATACCGTTATCGTTCCAGATACTGTTAGCTTACCCGTATCGATATAATATAGGAGCCGTGATATCGGATAGGATAACCTGAAAACGCTTTTATAGAAGTAAGATAATATACCAAACACAAAAATAATAATTATTGCGTTAATAATCACTATTCCACATACCTTACGGCTAATATTAAATTACAAATATAAAAAAACATTCGCAAATCAATTACATATATAACAATGAAATCTCGAATAATGTTAAAAACTTAATTTAATTTACACATAAGACACAATTAGGAAAAAATATCAATTTAATTTTATTGCATGCACTATAATTTTTAATAAGTAAGTATATCAAAATTAACAATTAAATTCCTAACAAGAATGGACGATTTTCGGTGCTGATTTCATAATGACATTTATTTAGAATAGGCAGCCATGTTTATTCTGTAAAATGGATTGTAAACACGTGATTTGACATTTCAATATTTTAAAGACTAAAAACGCCATTCCCAAAGACGTGCAACGCTCTGATTTTGCGCAACGAAATAAGTCATTAATGTATGCCATACTGTTTGGCCATATAATAGACTGCAGCATTCTGCTTAAGGCCGCAAAAACTATTTTTCCCTTTGTAGCATGCCACATTTTCTTATGTGGTTATTCCGGCATAAAATAACCTTAACATTTTAGACATTATTTTTTGTAAATTTATTTTTGACTGACTGGCTATTCTAAATGGATGTAATAAGTGTACTTACCCAATATTGCAATTCACAGGAAATATATTTATTCAAATATTGTGTTCCAGTTAAAATTTTCGATTAAATATTACACAGATTTTTCATGAACAACGGAATACTTAAAAACTAGAGAAATCAACGTATATATTACTATAACATCCTACTTCTAAGTGTTAATGCTTATAAAATAAATGCTCTACCGTGGTCTACGGGTAATGGATAGTCCTCACGAAACGAAATAACTACATTTACACTTTTGCGCTTTTTTCATTCTACGGTGTCATTGTTATTTACATGTAAGCTCTTAAAAAGACTCCATATATTGTCTTTGCATTTTAATATTTTTATTAGATATGTTTACAATTTAATTTAAACAGGGCCGCAACCGTTGATCCTATAAGGGGCTCCGTACCCACCTTCACTGGTCATAGTGAGGTTGGGGACGGAAAGAAATCGTTCGCAAGTTTATTTACTTCAAATTTTTTTTGTGGCTACAGCCTTCCAATTTATTTTTCATAATTATTTTTAGTATTATAAAAATATACACGATTTTCTGAAATTATGCTTACCAAAACATGGGATTAGCCAATTTTTGTTTGTATCCCATTTATTGAGAAATAAAGTTCTAGGAAGATTATACAATAATTATTATATTATTTACACGCGATTTAAAGCTGAAATTATGTTAGATTACACGCACAATAGTATAAATGCAATTAACAATGAACATAAGTAAGTAAAATAACGCATAAGTGATTTAATACGATTATACGATATGAATGGGACGGCTGGTTCGTCAATGAAATAACGACGATTATTATTGGCTAATTATGAATATCGCGTGATCGCTGACCAATGAGAAACTTGTTTCTGCAGGTCAACGACCGTTTGACATTCAATATGGCATGACTTATGAGCGCAGATAATATTATATTATTACGTCAGAGCATCATTAACATAAAGACAAGGTTACAATACTAGCGATAGTGTATACCTAATAATAAAAATATGTATAAGGGTATATACACACCGATAGTCACTAAATAACAAAGTGTAAAATACGAAAAACTGCGTCCGAATCATAGTCAAGTTTTACACTCAAGTTGTTAAGTTAATTAATAAAAATCTTATTTACACGTCCACTACCAAAACAAAAATATAAAATAGGTGTTGAAATAAAACAATAAACCGAAAATTTGCTTAGCAATAAGAAAAAACAATAAATAGGATAGCATTTGCCATATTATTTTAAAGATGTACCGGGATAAAAAAATATTAGTGCTTTCTCGCTTTGTTGTTTTCCTCATGTACGCATTGTAAAACTCACTTTGCTAAAATTTGTGTACATATTTCACTCTTTTTGCTGCGAAAAACGGTCGGCAATATAATGAGCCTTTTCGATTTAGTTAACATATATCACAAGTTTATTTTCTATACTATCATAAATTATGTGATGGTAAGGGGCCTATATTTTATTTATTTCTATTAAATTTTTAGTTCCAATCCGAATTTCCTTCTTTTCTTCTTTTTAGGTAAGTACATCTTTATCATATTTTTATGTTCAATATAGTTATACTTTAGATGAAATGCTACACCAAAATGTTATTGACCTCTGCACTCTAGGAAAAATTATATCAATCAAGGAAAGAATGTGCGTTTACACAGTGCGACAATTTGTCCAGTGAAATTTCGAGTTGCTTATCCAACTAATACTGAAAGCACCACTTTTTTACCTAATTAATATATTTAACTATGTGCTCATAGAATTTTGTAGTTTTCCCCTCCTCAAACTACTTTCAAAGCCACACAAGTTCGGAAAACGGTATTTAAAATATTACCTGTTCTGAAAAACAAATTTTTGAGGCGTGAAAAGTGACTTAAGTTTTGGATTGTTTATTCATAAGAGTAGGCCATTGAATTAATTTGGCTTTTAAAACTACCCACTTCGGATCATGTTAATTTTTTAACTTTATTAATCTTTACAATACACCAAAGGTTTAGATTTTAATTGTTTAATAATGTCAATATTTAATTGCAAAAAAAAAAACATTATTCACAGGGGATTTTTTTATTATGTAGCTATAAGCAATGTGTAGCAATGAAATCTATCAATTTTCGTCACAGTAGTGGATAAATATGCAAAGTTCTACATTTAGTGGATACTACAGTTATGTAAAATGGCATCAATCTCTACAAAACTAGGTAATACTGAGGCGATTCAAATCATATTATCTTGTGCTGCAAAATACAGATTTTCACTAAAATCATGAAAAACAATCAATATTTATATATAAAAATATCGTCATTTAATTTAGTCTGTTGATCAAATCCATCATTTTAATTATTTCCTTAAATATGTAGTTAAAAATCATACTGTTAAAATTTATTATTATCTTTAAAGCTGGGTACAGACATTAGCAACACAATTTCAATTAAGTATTTTCACAATTTTAAAAAAGCTTCTACGACAGACCCGATTGACTCGTTTATTGTCTCAAAAGCGTTCGAAATTAATTTTATCTATGAATAACTTCATAAAGTTTACCGCAAATAAAAGGTGTGTACACATTGTACAGTATGCATACATTATGATAATGTAAAACTGATCACATCAACGCTTATGTGCACAAACATCAATCTAAAGCTAATGTTACACTGTAAACATAAAATGATTATCGACATATAAAAAATTAAGAAATATGGCATTATTGAAAGTCGTATATATGATAAATAATAATTAGTCACTTTAATATGTACATTTAAGTACTGCTAAAACTTCTGTGCTTTTTTATTTTACATCTTTGGTGTGATATTAATCATTTGTCACACCAAACATAAGTAACTTATCTGTATCACCAATCTTTTCTTATCGTACACAAACCATAATTGGACTCTTAACAGTAAACTTTCATAATAATTATGGAAACCATTTCTTAATAGTGAAAATACTTATTGACTTAAAATAAAACCCTATTGTTCATTCAAATAAATTAAAAACTGCATTGATTCATTCCCCTATAGTGTCTTCTGTACATTTAGATTGTTTAAAATAATATAAAATTCCTATTACTTAATAATATCTCATAAGCCATTTTAGTCTGTCATAAATAAATAATTAAATAATCATTTTTATCAAAGTCACAATTAAATCAAATAAAATATCAAAATCTACATCAATGTATGTACGTTTAGCTGTCTATTTTGTAGAATTAAAATGAAAATATATTTGTCCGACTATATTTGCACCTTAGATATTTTAAAAATAATAATAATATGTGTTAAAAGCATGTAACACTGGCTTTAGATCGGTGCAGATCCTACACAAAATGAATTCCTAAACTTATTCAGCCACTATGACCGTCAACTCTTATTCATTACAATACTATACATCATAAGTAAACCGAATATTTACCGCGTATAATTACCGTCTCTCCCAAACAAGTGAAAATTCTGATCGAAATATCGACCTGTTCTTATCTGACTACAAATTGCCCAACGAAGTGTTCGCAGAAAGCTACTCCATACGACTCCAAGCGAGAACGGATCTCTACAAATTCAAGAACATAGCGTGCACTCAGCTTAAGACATGGCGATGGTTCGTACCGGAATTTTCCTGTGTGGGAATGGCATAAGAGCTTACCGTATGTTGAGCTCTTATGCCCTTAGGCTTACATATACACGATAAAAATATTATAATATATACACTACCGTAACGGCTGCGTAAAACTTACGTGTAAATGACAGCCGAATAGCAAAAATTCGTGATTACATTGAGTCTATAGAAATTTTAGTTTAGTTTTTTAGAACAAAGCAACCCATTGAACAGTTCCCATAACAGCAGAGTGAGGGATGTTTCAAGTTTTATGTAAACAGACTTCAAGGGAGTGTTCCTTAAACGCCTACGTAAAACTGGAAATACTCCCTTATCTGAAACGGGCGATCTCTGCCATACTCTAACTTACTTATATTTGTTCCCAAGCACGATATAAAAAAGTTGAAATCGATTTTCGCTTATTCGTTAGAAAATCTCGAATCGTTAATGTTCTTAGGGGTTAATTAAGAAATAATCGCATAGATAAACGCACATCGCTTGTCACGGAAGCTCAGCGAGAAACTTAGACGTTACTAGGCATTGGGGATTTGGGATAGGTAACTACCCTACGACCTCATGGCCTTAACTAGTTTACCGTAGGTAACCCTGACAACTAAGACCTTGAATCGAAAGAAAGTATAAATAATAAATCATTGGAAATAAAATAAGTATATCAAATACATCGCCAATAAGCATTGAATAAATCTCGGAATATTTACTGGTAACTTTCTTAAAAGTCAAATGGTACTTTGAGTACTTAATGTATCCCAAAAATTTCGCCCTAAAACCATAGTCACGTCTACGATGAGAAGTCGGGTTAAATAAAAAAAAAAGGATCGCATACATCTACACAGACCACTTACGCACTAGGAAATACCTAAAATGTAAAATAGGTACAAATAACGTCCTTACTAACCAGAAGGCAAAATTGGCACTTAAGACGAAGTTCGCCCCTTTCTTTATGAGAGTCTCGAGCAGGGTCAGCGGGCGCGGCGCAGCGCGGGCTACTTCCAGCCCTACGCGGGTTTCGCGGAGCACGTGCTCGCGGATCACGTGCTCGCGGACCACGTGCTCGCGGACCACGTGCTCGCGGTACACGTGCTCGCCGGTGCGAGCGCTGCGCACGTATCGCTCGTGCGCTCGGCTCGGCCGCGGCTATGTGGGCGGGGAGTTGTTGTGTTGTGTGGGGTTGTATGGGTGGTTTGAGTTGCGCAACACTGTGTAGACACTGTCCACCTTGCTCAGTTTCTCGAAAAACGGTATCAAGTCCAACAGTTCCGAGTCCGTCATGTCGTCGAACCATGACGCGACGGGCACCTGGAATGTTACACGACACGTTTGTACATGGCGAGCAGTAATGGCTTAAAAAAAATCAAGTTAACAGTAATTTTACTTTAATGAAGTCACCTGGGAGTGGAATGCCAATTCATTGGAATTTAAAGATTTATCTGACTGTGAAAACGGCTTGGAAGCGGAAGGATTGTTGTGTAAAATTGGGTTGAAAACTAAAATGGATTACACTGGTGATGAAATGAGCATGGAATTTTATGGAAAAAACCGGATTGGATTAACTATGAAAGACAGAAAAATATGGCACCCATTTGAAAGTTTAAAATGATGTCCCACAGACTTGTCTGATCCGGTGACAGCGTCGCTAGTAAATATTTAAAATAAAATAAAAACAAAAACCAAGCAGGCATAAAAAAATGTCCCAATTTTGGTCACCGGGCCAGATAAGTAGGTGTCCCACCTACACGACAGTCCCTGTCGTTGCTGTGGTGTGGCCCGCACTGTCGCGGACCAATGGCTCAGAAGGGCTGGAACCCAGAGCCGTAAAGCCAGTTAATTAAAAAAAAGTCGCGGACTGACACTAGTGTGACGTAGACGGAACAAACAACTCACGGCATTATCCGGGTGGAATATGTATGAGGCGGGCGAGTTGTCGACGATGACGACGCGGCGCAGGTCGCGGCCGAGGCTGTTGAGGTCTTTCACGTAGTTGCCGCGGTGGAATACGCAGCTGTCGCGAAACAGTCGCGCACGGAACACGCCCCATCTGATAAACAAAAGGGTTTTTATTTGTAAAATGTAAGGCTAAAACAGTAATCTTGCCCACAGAATATAATCGACCTAGAAGCCCTTGAAAATGATCCTGGTTCCATATGTTGTCTAATGAGCAATCTTCAATTTTCAAGCAGCCAAAACAATTCTATCATAACACGTCCCCTCATTCAAACAATTAGGCGCTCAACGCACCGCATAGGAACATCTGCGGCTTTCAAATCGCCGCTTTGATTCCAATGCGTATTTATTAGGGTTCCGTACCGAAAGGGGCAAACTGCAAACGGGAACCTATAAGGCTCCGCTGTCCCTCCGTCTGTCAGCGGTCTGTATCTCATGAACCGTAATAGTTAGGACACGTGAATTTTTAAAGACACTATAACTGCTATAATAACGAATAATGAAAATTTGAAATATTTATACTACTATTATGTACTTGAAAGTGTGTCTGTCCGTCCATCTGTCTGTCTGATACGCTTTAACGGCCCAGCTTTTCAACCGATTTTGAAGAAATTATAGATATAGTTGTATCCCAGGGAAGGACATATAGGCTACTTTTAACCTGAAAAATGGAGTTCCCGCGGGAAATTAAACAAAAACTTAATCCACACGGAAGTAGTCTAGTAAAGTTACAAATTAAAAGCGGTCCTCTTACAATAAACTTGTATTTAAAAAGTTCATAGTGTTAAATCTCGTAACCACGATGGCACGGGACCCTTCGTGTGCGATTCCGACTCGCACTTGGCCGGTTTATTGGTACATTAGTTCTCACAAGTTCACAACCCTTCACAAGAGGCCCGCATACTTAGCGACAAGTGTGGAGGACAAAACGCACTTGACGCCTTTTCAGAGACCTTTTAGTCTCAAGATTTATTCGTTGTTCGTTTACTCAAATCTTAATTCTGACGTTTTTTAAATCAGAATATTTCACCTTATCAACCCATTGCAGGCTCACTACTAAGCAAGAGTCTCCTCACGGAATGTGAAGAGTTTGGCCATAGTCCATCACGCTGGTCAAATGTCAATTGGCAGATTTCACACACCTTCGAGTACATTTTGAGCTCTCGGGCCTGCAGGTTTCGCGCGATGTTTTCTTTCACCGTTTGAAGCAAGTGATATTTAATTTCATAAAACGCATATAACTTGGAAAATTGGAGGTGCGTGACCGGGGATCGCACCCGCGACCCCGTATGGTCGAGTGTAACCACCAGGCTATATTCACCGCTACAGATTACTTTTGTGCAATTTGTAATACGATACGACGAACCTTTTAATCGCTACCATTTAACTGTAGTAAATTATTTTCCTTAATCTCTCTAATGACACTTAGCTAGTTTAATAAGTTTAGCGGCTTTAGGCCGACCGACGAAGTCTTTTGAGGGGAAGGGGCTAAAGGTTTTTTTAATTTTATTTACACCTGTGGCTACCTTAACTCTTCAATCCTGCCCTGTAATCCGCCTCACTCAGTGGAGTTGTACAGCCACACTCATGAATGTTTAAAACTTTACTAACAAATCGACCGAAGTGGACTAATCCAGGACGCTTCCAAGTTGCAACGGAAATCCGTGTGGTGTATTAAGATTGTAGACAAAACACCGAAGAAAATTGCTCCTCGCTCTATCTCTGGAAGTCAAACTACATACAGTAGTCCTTAAGTAGGTCCAAGATGTCTACTACTAAACTACAACTTACAGCTTACAGAATGTAAGCGCCCATCGATGTAAAATATGTTTCACCGCGCCGTCGATCTTCTCTTGCACTACGAAGTCTGCGTTGTTTATGTACCTGTCTAGTAGATCAGCGACGGGGTCCGCGTACTTGGCGAGCGAGGCCGTGAACAGCACGCACTCGTACAGTTCGCCGCAGCGTCGCAGGAACTCGTCCACGTGCGGCCGCTTCAGCACGTACACTTGGTGCACCGCGCCGTCGATCTCCACCGGCACTACGAAGTCTGTGTTGTTTATGTACCTGTCTAGTAGATCAGCGACGGGGTCCGCGTACTTGGCGAGCGAGGCCGTGAACAGCACGCACTCGTACAGTTCGCCGCAGCGTCGCAGGAACTCGTCCACGTGCGGCCGCTTCAGCACGTACACTTGGTGCACCGCGCCGTCGATCTCCACCGGCACTACGAAGTCTGTGTTGTTTATGTACCTGTCTAGTAGATCAGCGACGGGGTCCGCGTACTTGGCGAGCGAGGCCGTGAACAGCACGCACTCGTACAGTTCGCCGCAGCGTCGCAGGAACTCGTCCACGTGCGGCCGCTTCAGCACGTACACTTGGTGCATGGCGCCACCGGCACTGCGATGTCTGCGTTGTTTATGTACCTGTCTAGTAGATCAGCGACGGGGTCCGCGTACTTGGCGAGCGAGGCCGTGAACAGCACGCACTCGTACAGTTCGCCGCAGCGTCGCAGGAACTCGTCCACGTGCGGCCGCTTCAGCACGTACACTTGGTGCATGGCGCCACCGGCACTGCGATGTCTGCGTTGTTTATGTACCTGTCTAGTAGATCAGCGACGGGGTCCGCGTACTTGGCGAGCGAGGCCGTGAACAGCACGCACTCGTACAGTTCGCCGCAGCGTCGCAGGAACTCGTCCACGTGCGGCCGCTTCAGCACGTACACTTGGTGCATGGCGCCGTCTATCTCCACCGGCACTGCGATGTCTGCGTTGTTTATGTACCTGTCTAGTAGATCAGCGACGGGGTCCGCGTACTTGGCGAGCGAGGCCGTGAACAGCGCGCACTCGTACAGTTCGCCGCAGCGTCGCAGGAACTCGTCCACGTGCGGCCGCTTCAGCACGTACACTTGGTGCATGGCGCCACCGGCACTGCGATGTCTGCGTTGTTTATGTACCTGTCTAGTAGATCAGCGACGGGGTCCGCGTACTTGGCGAGCGAGGCCGTGAACAGCACGCACTCGTACAGTTCGCCGCAGCGTCGCAGGAACTCGTCCACGTGCGGCCGCTTCAGCACGTACACTTGGTGCACCGCGCCGTCGATCTCCACCGGCACTACGAAGTCTGCGTTGTTTATGGGCTGTGAAACAAACATATTGACTTGATTCTCTGTAATAAAAATTAGGAATCTATGGGCTTTAACTGTGAAAAATATTCACGGAATTATTTTTCATCGCCGTTTCTCAGTAACTTGGACTAGTCATTAGTGATGCTTCCAGGGGCAGTTGTTATGAGCAGATGCTTGTTGGCTTATGGACTCGTAATGTGATAATCACAACTTTCGTGTGGGGCTGATCATGCAACGAAAACATTACACGTGACGGTTAAAGCATTAAAGTGTAATTACACTTTGACCTTTCCGCTTAGATTGATGCTTACAGAAAATCAATTTTGATAGACAGAATCGATTCTCTGGCTTGTTGAAAATAACTAGCCTTCACTTCTTGAGGACAAGGTTAATTTTAAAATGGAGGACATAACTACACTAGAGACTTCTTAACTGAAGTACTTTATAAACCCAAGGGACATACATGGTCCTATGATCAACTAAGTGAGTAATGAAAAAAGTTTCTCTACCATGCTGGTCGATTTGCTAATATTGGCAAAAAGGAATTCTGCACCATACATCAATTTTTGCAACACAGTTTCAGATAACTACGTGCTTCGACCACATTTTGAATCGGTTACGCGATAACTTCGACTAAGTAACTAGTTAGTAGGTATACATTGTAGTATCTACTTATGAGCTAGTTATTTTTTCCACCGATGTGGGAAACGACACTGACAATGAAATTCGCCGAGATCATGGGGACTGCCCGAATTGAGAAACTTCCATCCTAAAAAAGCATTCGACAAACGAAACGAAAAATTGTCGGTCGAAATGATGTAATGAATGGGTGTGCCACGATACAAAACACAACGACGATTGTGCAATCGACGCGATTGTATCAATTCATATGAGTTCTATATAAAGTATGTTCCAATAGAGATGAGCTTTTTTTTCAACTCCATTAACGTTTGATCACGTAATCTCATCTTCAATTCGACCAATAATGATTGGAATATCTGGACACTTGTCGTCTTTCGATACTTCCATCGCTATGGGTCAAGTGGCAGATAAGATGACATGGATCAGACGTTAAAGAAGTTGAAAAAAAAAGCTCATCTCTGTTAGAACAGACTATACGTAGGCAGCAGAGCTCGATACTTATTTAATATAGACCGTATTTTTACTATACTGAGATTGAAAAAAGTGTTTAAACGAGACAGATTTTAGTCTCGATTTAACTCAGTATTTAACTGTGTCCTAAGTACTTAATTACTAATTAGTCATAATAATCATAAGCAGCTTCTTAAAATATAGCATCTGTAGATTGCTACGATTTTGTTGAATTATATTACTATGGATGCATCGAGGAGTAATCCAAATGGTCTGTGTATGGAGGAAACCAGTCGCTAACGATTCCCAGAATAAGCGTACTGGACTGATCCTAGAGTATTAAACTCTAGGATCTAGAAACTCTTATCAGAGTATTTACTCTAGGATAAGACCAAAATCAGCGTGTTGACCCTAGAGTCTAACCTCTAGGCTCCGTCTGCTGATTCTTTGACTTATTATTAGTAGTACTAAAGACTTCACTATACATTCCAACCTTCAATGTCCCCTAAATAACTAATTAGGTATCTTCCACTACCCATTAAAAATAAATTAGTAACTAAGGCATTGTGAGATAAATTTAAAGTAAGTAACGTAAGATATATTTTGTATACTTTTTTGAATGTTTTTTTTTTGCGAGTATGGTCTGCCTGAATTTTTTGGCTTCAGTTGGACGGATAGCTATCATTATCATGACCTAAGTCATCACTGGACATAAATTAAGTCGTATTGTACGCAAAAAGTCCCAGAAAAAACTGCAGTACGGTGACTATGCGGTCACTAAAATTACCATTATTATAAGAAACTAGCAGACCTGCCCTGGCTTCATTTGGTTAGAATGATATTTGTAATTTGAACCTTTTCTTAACCTTCACAATCAAATCTTGTCCTTTTGGAGGATTACACTTATAGGGGGTCTGCCTATTTTGCTACTGCTAGGGATCAAAGTTCAAACCCAGGATCTCCCACCTTATCTACAACGGTAAACTATACGCCAGGGAGTTCGTCAAAAAGTATTTGACGCAATATATACCACTGAGATATGCCAAAGTCCCACTGTTTGGCACATACTTACTTATCGCGGGGATTTTTTAGATTCCCAACAGTAACCCACTTACTGGCCCTAATATTTACAAACAATGATAATGAGACTAAAGCAAGTAATACTCTAATAGAATAAACATTATGCGTTACGTATAATTAATCAAATATACGCGCATTGCAATGAGACAATGACTCAGTATGCCACGGAAAACCCGCGAATTAGCATTAAACGAGCCGTGGCAAGCAATTGTAAGATATTTTAATACAATGTACGACTTGGACAATCAAAGACAGTAACATTTTGCATCTTAAAAATAGTAACTCTCTTGCCAGCTTTTCTCAGATAGATTTGATAACTGCTTTCTGAACCGGTGGTAGAGTCTCTTTGCACCTGACTGTACAATACTGGCACAAGTTTTCTTGTACGAAAAAATGCATTACAGTTCAGTATTGAGCGACAAGATAAGAATGAAGATAGGAAGCTCATAAGTTGCTGTCATTGGACACGCAATATTTTCGTTCCAAAGATTTTAACCTTGCAAGGATTTCAGGCAAAGGATCACGTAAAAATCACCAGTCATCAAAGTCGCAAAAGGTTGTTAGGAAAGGGTGTAAAAAGGTTTTGTCATACCGCATTCGCTTGAGTATGATAGACGTTAATGATGAGTCACAACAAATGAATGCTTTTGTAATACAGGGTTAGCGGCTAATGCTTCGAGTAATTTGGCTCCAAAAGCGATGAGTTTCTAGTTCTACGACCCAATTTTGACCACGAATCAAATACAGGCAAGCTTTCTGGGACATGGACATTTCCTTAGCAATGACTATTAATAATTTAGTAGATTGTTGTGCTGGTGATTTAGGTCTTACAATGGTGCCATCGTTTACACAAGTAAGCAACCGTATTATGTGAGACCTACATCAATCGTGTAAATAATAAATAAATCGTTATTTGGGATTACAATGGACACAGATAAAAATATGGTACAGTCTGAATGGTGGTGATTGGCTGAATTTATGGTGGCCAATAGCGGAAGAGTGTCAACTTTAACAGAGGTGACTGCAATCGTTATATTTACTATAGCAATCATTGTTATCTAGGTTTAAGTGCGGCCATACACGGACTGCTCGAGCAGTTAGTCAGTGATCAAAATACACGGACCGTTCAAGCAGTCATAGTCAACAGCTTGAAGCTACCATTGACAAGCTGCTGCCAACTGCCCGAAGCAGTCGCAACTGCTCGAGCGATCCATGTACCTACGTAGAAGACTGTAGTTCACTATGCAGTCGCAGCTTGAAGTAGTCCAATTCTGACTGCTTCAAGCTGTCCGTGTATCCGAGGCCTAATAAGGACTACCTACTTATAGTACCTATCGAGATATGTAAATTGTGATCCATCGCATATGTCCTTACTGCCGATGTGGCAAATCATCCGAATAAGGCAGGTCCATGAAAAACTTTAAAACCTAATAGTGCCTACTTGGCACAATGTATGCTATTTGACTAGCCTAACAATAGAGCTGGATGATTAATATTATGTTGATGGGTAAATGAAATAGGCTCAATATATCTTTAGAATTTCTCGGCACGTCTTGCGCCTTTGTTCAAAAAGGAAAACAATGCCAGCTTGTGACAGAAATACATATCCTTTCTATGAGCTCCGCGGCTTACGATTGATTGGTACAACCTGTAGTAAGCCTTTGCTCATGGGTTTACCTGCGTAAGTTGATAAACTCACGTACATGTATAAAGTTCGAATGACAGTAATACTTGCAAATGCCAAAGAAATTAATCCCGTTTCGATCCCCAGTTATTAAATAACAGATAGAATGACGAGAAAGGAGGACAAACTTTTTTTTTCGAAAAACCCATTTTTAGACAAACCTAGTTTTATTACTTAAAAGCTATTTTTAGTACGAGAAAATTTCAAACAGTTTCTGCAGAGGCTGTTCGCAGTTATAGGAAAATAAAACTTCTCTTATTCATTGCTCAAAATATCATTAAATGAATGATCAGTACTCGATACGATAAGATACTTTGCACTAACGAATCAATATTTTAATACCAATACATTACAAAATATAGGTACGTAGCGTAAGTATATATAGCTGAATAATGATCACCGGAATTGATTCATTGTGTGTCCTAACATTACATAGGGATCATTGTATCCAAACAAGACCGAGGCTGGAGCCTTGACGCGTAAGGTGTTAACCAAATCTTAATGATGTCAAACACATTGGATATGCGTAGCTGACTTAATAGTTAATAGCGTGAGACTCGAATTATATTATACAATACAATTCAGACATTTATTCCAAAGCTTGAATAAGCCCTGAACTTGGAATAACAATGTATGAAATTATAATTCTGTCCAAGAGGTGATTAAATTTAATTACTCGTATAGTGGCCATTACAAAAACCTGTAATTACATATTATATTTATAAATACAGTCCTCTACACGTGTAGCACTTCGCGTGAGAAGGAATGAATGGCTAACATAATCAAATAATTCTTTCATAAAAGGTTTCTGTTCAGTGCTGTTTCTGCATGATCGGTTAGTGTGCAAGCCCTCTAAAATCGAAAAAAAAAACATTTATTAGACAACATGATTGTCTATAGATTGTCAATATATAATAGACTGAAATGAAAGGAAATGTTTATTTCATGTGTAAGACTTGCACCACTTGTGATTTGTCAGGACTCTACGACCGGTTCGGAAAACAGATTCTACAGAGAAAAAATGGGCAAGCAACACAGCAGTCGCTCTATTCTATTTAATTCGAACCGCTAGGATATAGAACGCCCCTCTATCTTCCGTTTTTTCATCCACTTATAATATTGGTATCTTCAAATCAGGAGTGAATAGGCATCATCTAGGTAAGCGCGCTCATTAGGCTCCACCTTCTTACCGTCGCGTCGCGAAAATTTTCAAAAGTTAAAGTAAAACGATAAAATCATATTATGTTGAAAGAAACAAGCAACACAATCAATACAATCCACTCAAACATATTTTTAGCCCATCTTTTCTACACCTATATTTTGCCCTCGTAATTGCGAAATGGTATTGAATATTGATCTCATAATATTAAAGATATTTTTAACATCAGCTGTGGGTGAAAATGTAGGCGTGAGAGGAAAAATTACGATTTAATGAGGGTGCAAAGTAAATACTGATTCAATATAACGTTTATTTTTTAAATAGATGGCCACTTAGATTTGAAAGTGTTTTCACATATGTCATTTTGCATGGTCTGTATATTGTCCTTACAATAACTTTATGGTCTAATCTTAAGTCTTAACGCCTATTCATGTACCAGAATGTATGAGGGATTGCCGCTGCCTTGGGGTCAAAACTACCCTTATAATAATATCTAGTTGAGATTTGGACAAGTGAAACTTCACTGTGATTGGAATACCATGGCATAATTTTTTATTCCACCACAAGTTAGCCCTTGACTGAGATCCCACCTGGTGGTTTTGTGATGAAGCAGACTTCCTGGTTACCCACTGGTAACCAGGAAGTAACCAGGAAGGAAGCAGTTATAATAAACCCATACCCATCGGTAAAACACTAAAGCAAATCAGAACGCTAAATCGCTTAGCGGCATATCTTTTCCAGTAGGGTAGCTAGCCATGCCCTAAGCCAGACTAGTCCAGACCAGAGAAAATATAGAAATTATAAATTCCCAAATTGACCTGTACGAACCTGACTTTATAAGACCACAGCATTCACAACTGTGCCAGGAAGGTGGTAAAAATTATTCTAGTCTTGCTATTTTTAAGAAAAAACACATTAAATAATGCAAAATTTTAAGAATGACTAACTAGCGGGAAACCCATACAATGCAGTGAGGATGGGACAAATTAGCTGGCAAGCGTTATTAATTAGGCTTAATTCCTTCAACCTCTTAACCTTCTTTAGAGAATTTTCGTGATCTTAGTCATTCTCGACTCATTTATGACAAAATATAGCAAATTAACGTTAGAATTCCATTTATTACACAAAATAGCTTAGGAAAAATTATTATGGTACTAGATGAATGATGCCTGCAACTTATTCCACCAAGATTTAGGTTTTAAAATCCCAGAGGAAATCTATATTCCGGCATAAATGGTAGCCTTCATCATTCCACAGGTCCTCAACTATACCCCTGCAAAAAATAATTTTGATCCTGTGCTCTGTTGAGCAAACACCCATTTACAGTTTAATTCAGGTTGGCATCAGAAATCCAGCAGGTACTTTTTGATTTTCCAACATAGAAGTATCCTGTATTGTCTAAGATGAAAAGCTATTTCTGTGCCTAATTTTGTCATGATTGGTTCAGATTGGTGCAGCTGAGATGTAATACTTAATAGTAAATAATCTTGTACATGTACTAGTATGTATGAAATATGATTAAAGAATGAATTGAGTATCAACTCAATACATTTTGTGATAGTTTGGAGTAAAATGGTAATATGTGTTTCATATTAACCACTATACTGTAAGTAAATTATTAATATAAATATTTAACAAAATACATTCAACAAGTTATCAAAAATGCCATACTAGCAACTATAATTATATTTGTATATTGACATTGACTGATACATCTTGATAAAGGATACATTCAGACCACAATGATAAGAAACTGTTGCACTGATAAAAATATAAACATATTTCTTTAGTAATAAATGAATAATTCAAATAATTTTATAGTACTTAAAGTTTAGTCTTTCTGTAAATCATAATATACATTTTTCGATTTTGATAATGATTTATACTGAAGAAACACTACCAGATATAGGTTACAGTGCACGATATTCATTTTATGCATACTGTGTAATGTTTTCATACATTCCTGATTTTTAGTGTCAACGTCTGCAACCAGAAATTAGTCAAAATATTTGTAATTCTACTGTACTAGGCATACATACCTTAAAGGAGCTATGTACTAATGTTTCATCGAGGTCAATAACCATACACTTTTTGTGCATGTCCTGGTGTCTCACTGGCGGTAACAATGGTCTGGGGGAGTGGTCCGACATGACCAGGAGCGGGGGCGAAGCCCGGCCGTCGATGCTGCTGGTGCCATTGCCGCCGGGCGGGCCCTTGCCGCGTCCGCCGCGCCAGCAACATAGCAGCGAACGCAGGAACCCACCGCTACCACTCGACTTTTTACTCCCAAGAGGCGTGGACCCCGACACGGGTGTCCCATCACCGTCATTATGCTGCCCGCCTGGGGAGGGCCCTAAAACAAACATTTCATCACTGATTATGACCACTTTGCACTATTCCACACGCGGAAGCTCTGACTGTAATCCTAATCCGTGTAGGATTTGCGGTGAGACAAGGATCTCAAGGTTGCTTAAGTATCGCAACACGTTCCAATTGTTTACCTCGTCTCCGTAATCCGTTCTCACGGTTCACGACTACACAATTCAAGGATAAGCCGCTTCACAAGTCACTTAATAAGATTTGATCACGATCAACAAACACACAGCTTTTACGAGGTAACATTATACGCTCCAATTTGATAGCACTAGGTAACAGGTGTAACTGGGTTTAGTTTTACCTCGGTCGGATCCATAGTTGTTTAATTGTTCGTCATCCCGTGACACTTGAGTTATAATGGACGATGCGTCCATTTAAACATTTGTTATGGGCCCTTGAAGAAATGGCAACGGCGTTATTGTAAAATTTTAACACCATAAAACTATTTTTTATCTCCCTTCTATTTTACAAAATGGCAGGCTGGTTCTGGGACAAATACCAAGTTTGAGTGCCGCCAACTTAATAAGTCAATATTTACATGTTTCTTTATCTCTTTTTAACATCAGAATAAATAGGTTATCAGGAAAAGAATGACAATAGTTCATGTTTTTCAAGTTTCTACTACTGTCAAGAATATAATATAATCTGTGCGAGAAGTAGTGTTGTGCCATAAATGACATTTTACGATTCAAGATTGATATAATGTAAAGTCAACACTGCACCTAGTCTTACGATGTTTTGGAATGGTATAACTGGCTAGAAAAACAAAGTAAAAAAAGATAACCATAAATACAGAAAGATTTCAGTATAATGCTAAAAAGAGGTATGATCTGTTGAGATTACTTAGTGTTAAATCAAAGGTTTATGTTCTGTGGTGTGCCATTGCAAATTATTTTTTTAGTCTATAGGCAAATGAACGTTTATATACTCTTTGGTCATTATTTTTAGTTGGGCTTGGGCTGGAACCCCGAGCCGTAAAGTCAGTTAATTAAAAAAAAAAAAGTCAATTTCAATTTGACATTTGTTGTTCGGTGGTCATCGTGGTCATTGTTATCCTTTATGTTACTTGTCTCTGGTCATTGTTTGTTCCTGTAAATTTCCATCCACAAAAGAATAATTTTAACGATGAAGCTGTTGTATTGATATTCTTAATTATTTGTTAATAAGTAGTAAATTAATAACATAACTGTGAACTTCCGCAACAGCTCGTGACCATGTCGGACAAAAATCCTGGTCCTATTCCAAGTCGATGGTTGAAATGTCCACGGAAAGCCACGGGTCTGTTCGCAGACCAGTTTTTAGCGTTTAAAACTCCTCTTGATTCACGCTACAATGATAAGGTCCAGGATATATACCGCTTCACGCCTACTATGCTATTTGACAGTGTCAAAAGCTTCAAGGTATGTGAACTTTTTGAAACAAGTTGCAGAACAACCTGAACAGCTTTTTGCTATGTTGACGTGTGGAAATTCGGTTTCAGAGAAAGCTTGGGCTGTGGATCGATCTGACGAACACGTCCCGGTTTTATGATAAAGTGGAGATAGAGAGGAGGGATTGTAAATATGTTAAAATGCAGTGTCGTGGCCACGGCGAAACGCCGTCGTCTCAACAAGCACAGTATGTAAAATGAATTTGCTACAGTATTAGCTACAAACTATACATAACAAATTATTTGTCAAGTAGGTTTCCTTACCTCTAAATGGTGATACTGACTGCATTATAATATCATGTTGATTTTCAGGCAATTCATACAGATAGTAAGTAGCTTTACAAATCAGAAGCCAGATGATATAATAGGTGTACACTGTACACATGGCTTCAATAGGACGGGATTCCTCATTGTCTCTTACATGGTAGAACAGTTGGACTTCAGCTTGGAGGCAGCTCTGTTGGAGTTTGCTAAGAAAAGGTTAGGATTTTATGAACTTGCTAGAACATGCATTTACTATAATTTGTTGTTACTGTTTACTGTCTTGTTGGTTTTGTTATTTGATTGAGATCATATTTAAGTTCCCAGGTTATGTCTGTTATTGGGTTTGCTATCATTTAAGTCATTCTCAGTAGCAGTTGGAAAGTTTGATACATACATATGTTCTAAGAACAGATTATGTCATCAGTTCTGTACCTATAATGACATTATGTAATAATGATTGCTGCAATGTATATGTAATGAGCTCCCCCAACTCCCCTGAAGGGCATAATTTAGGTTACTTTCATTGAGTAGTAGTTGTTGACTTGTCATGTAATTATCTACTTGGCAAAAAATCTTCACTTCGGAGCGAGAAGAACTATTTTGCAAGTTGCCAGTAGTATGACCACGTCTGATAGTTGATTTTTTCTAAATACAAGAGCCAATCTAGCGCTTTTTTAACATCAACTCAAGGCTCTTTTACTATAGTGTTGGCAACACGAGTCAGTCACTAAACTGAGTCAGTCTCAGTCACTTGACCCAAAACCCAAACAAATCCAGGCCTTGGCCTCTAATAATAAGGCTTCTCGAGTCTACTTTAGAGATTGTGTACAACAGAATAGCTTCATTATCAGAGTAGATAATTCTCCTTAACACAATGCATTCTAGAGAGAATGTTTGATGTCAACTACTTTCAGAGCTCCAGGGATTTATAAGCAGGACTATATAGAAGAATTGTATAGAAGATATGATGATATTAAAGATATGATATCAGCACCGGAGAGACCAGAATGGTGTAATGGTATGTTGTTTTAAATGCTACCACTTTGTTTTTGATTTAACAAAGTTTTCATGCTGGTTGGATGCGGTTGAACTCAACAAAATAAAATGTTTCTGAAAAACAATAACTGCTAAGGAACCAGGGCAAATTCTAATAATAATATTAAAGCTTTATTTACTTATTTTTTAAACAATATACTTAGTTATATGTTAGTTGAGTTAGTAAACTTATTGAGATTTAAAGGTAAGTGTTAGTTAGTAATTTTTAGGTAGAGATGGATCCCATATCCTGGGTAAAAGCCTCCTCCATTTCCTGCCATGCTTTTCAGTCCTTTCCACCTGCATCCAATTTTCTCCAGCAAATTTTTAATTTCATCAGACCAACTTGTCTAGGGCCGACCTACGCTTCTCTTTCCCTGTGGACCTTTCCACTTTGTGGCAGTTATTGTCTACCTATGGTCCCTATATCTTGCGATATGACCGGCCCACCTCCACTTCAATCTCATAATCTGTTCCAGTGTGTTTGCCAAATTGTAGTACCAACCCCATACCATACCAAAATACATTAAGAATAAGATTGAGATAGAACTAATTGCTGAATTAAGTAATTTGAAGTAATCCAAAATTTAAAACATTTCCTATAAAGATAATTTTGTATTTTCAGAAGAAGAAGAAGTGGACTATGATGATGATGATGATGACAAGCCAAGTTATTCACAGAGTGCTTCTGTACATAGTTCCAAGTAAGTGGTGTACACTGTACAGTGACTGCCTTGTTGATCTAGTGGCTGGCATGTTCGACTGCCGCCGATGAGGTCCGCGGTCCGAGGTTCGAGCCATAATTAAGTATTTCTGACTAGAAATTCTCAGTACTAGCCCTGAGTTAGGATGTTGGCGGTGTTTCACCCCCGTGCCTAGGAGAGCATGTTAAGCCGTCGGTCCCAGCTATTATCATGACCATGGTAATAGTCGTTAAAGCCAGACAACCCGCATTGGAGCAGGGTGGTGAGTCTAAGCTCTAAATCTCTGTCTCCTATGAGAGTGGAGGCCTGTGCTCAGCAGTGGGAAGTTATTGCGCTATAGTGTTGGTGGTGTACAGTGATAATTTTTTTTTTTTATGATCAAAGTACATCCTTAGTTTTTACGTCATGAAATAAAAATACGAATATACTTTATTGTATGCAATATTTGCGATGAAGTCCCTATTTTGGTGTACACACTTGAACTGTATACACATTATATTATTATATTTGGTGACAGATGCATTCTATTTCCATTGTATACTAATCTCTATAGTCTTCAAACTGTAGGTCTAGGAAAAAAAAAGTAGTACACATGGAATATCATACAAACATCTTCTCAACTGTCCCACAGTGATATTATCATATTTTTTCATCAGACCTATCATTCATATAATTTTATATGCAACCAAATTGTCATATGTAGACATTTCTATTGGAGAATACATATTTTTTTGACTAATATTAGAAATGCGATAGTGGATGCCTGTCTGTAGATCTGCTATGCTTTCATGGCCCATCTTTGCAACCAATTTTGTTGAAATTTGGTATAGAGATTTTTACAGGTTATACACCGCAGAATGACATAGGCTACATAGGTACTTTTTATCCCTGCGGGAATTAAAACGTTATCTACGTCGACGAAGTGGCAGTCATCATCTAGTTTATTAAACAGCCTTAAGTACATTGATACATTGTTGAAGTTAGGCTACTCAACACAAATCCCGGAGGACACCTGTGCTTGTGCATTTGTGCTATGTGAAAGTATAAAACTTAGTTTGCCTTATGCTATAATTTTCTTCCACAGTGGTCACAGCAGAAAGAAACGTCGTATCAAGAACAAGGAGTTTATGGCTGGTGTCGGTGGGGTGTCACTGTTTGAAGTGGAACCCAGAGCTACAGAGGTCCAGAAGAAAGCTAAGGAGTTCTGCAAATGGACCGGCAAGGAGTTCCCTGGATCTCAGCCCGTTTCCATGGACATGCAGAATATTACGTACCTGCATGATAAGCCTTATAGAGTGTCTTGGAAGGCCGATGGTGTCAGGTATGTTACTTTAAAGTGTGAACCTACTTGATTTTCTTGTGAAATTTACTTTCAGAATCCAAAATTTCAATAAAAAGGATAAAAATTATGGATATGAGTACTATAGTTTTGGTCTTGAACTTACTTATTGTGATTTTCACTGAGACATGTCATGGTACATTAATTTTCGAATACATAATACATAACCTTTCAAGATTATAATATTATGTAGATTTTTTAATACACAATTATCTTACTAACTATAAAATTATAAATTATAAAAGTTTGAATGTTTGCTACTGCTTTAAGTCACAAAAATTATAAATTTGGCTGAAATTCAGAATGAAAATAAACCTTGAATTAACACATAGGCTGTATTTAGTCAGAAATATAAATGAATACACATCTAAATACCTATGACGAAGTTGCGGGCATCACCTAGTTACTTTTATTTTCAGATACATGATGCTAATAGACGGTAAAGACGAGGTGTATATGATAGACAGAGACAACTGCGTGTTCAAAGTGCATAACCTGCAGTTCCTACACAACAAAAACGACAAACATCTAAAGAACACTTTGCTTGACGGTGTAAGTATTACTTATTTTAAGTATTACTATATGAAATGTACAGTCCATAATTCAACCATACAATTTGCTCCATCAGCACTAAGGGGTTATCCATAAAGTACGTCACGCTAATTTCGTGATTTTTTGACCCCTCCCACCCCTTGTCACACAAATATCTTACTTCGTCCCAAACATGTGACGTACTTTAGGGATGATCCTTAACCTACATTTAATTTAACAATAAATCAGTGCGCAAGACATCATTGCGACATTCACGTGTGCCACTCAATCAGTAACATTTATCATTTAATTATAATAATAATTTACTACCAATCAATAAATTATATCTGTCTATCAATCTATCATTTCAACTGTCCTAGACCGAACATGACATATGATAAATACCTACAGTATAAAAATTTATTATGAAACCTGAATGATATGTGATACATGATCGACAGTCTATAAATGTCTATAATTCAAACCATTCAATGATCCAACCACTATTTCAACCCCTTAGTGGTGGATTTTCTTCTAACCGGTTCTTACACAATGCATAAGCTACGTCCTAGAAGGCGCCTACTTTCACAGCTCTATGTCTGTAGGTTTTTTTATAGTTCCTTATATATCGCGATTATTCATCATTTTGAGTTTTCAACACGTTGCGCGCTCACTAGTGAGCACAAGTCTACTCTCAGATTGAGGAAGGGGTGGCGATAGTCACACATCACACTGGTCAAGTGCGGATTTCTCCACTATGTTTTACATAATTACTTACTTATTATTTTGTTTTCCTTAGTTGTTTGTGTAGTATATTATAATAAAAGATGTTTTGGGTCATATAAAGTCTAGGTAGTGAGAGGATATGTCAATCTGACAACTGTCAGAGCCTGACGTTTGACAACTTACATTGGTAACGTTCCGTTACTACAGTTTGTTGTGTTAAGTTTAAAGCGAGGCCAAACATCTAAATTAGTCGTGATTATTTAATCACTGGTATTTTGAGTTTACGTCCTATTATGTATAAATAATACGATAATTTACGAAACACGTTTTTTGAGCTAAGTAGCAGACATGTCTGTCTACCTGCTACGCTATAACGTCCCATCTTTTCAACCGATTTTCATGCAATTTGGCATAGAGATCTTGGGGAAAGAAATAGGCTACTTTTATCCTGGAAATAAAAAAACAGAAGTAAGAAAAACTTAATCAACGAGGATGAAGCCGCGAGAATCATTTAATACTATCTATATATATAAAATTCAAAGTCCTGACTGACTGACTGACTGACTGACTTATATATCAACACATAGCCTAAGCCGCTGGGGTTAGAGACTCGAAATTTTGACAGTAGCTTCCTTTTGTAACGTAGGCGCTCACTAAGGAAGAATTTTTCAAAATTCCACCCCTAAGGGGGTGAAATAGGGGTTGAAAGTTTGTATGAAAGTCCGCCATTTCTCAACTTATATACATGAAACTTAGTATAATATGAGTTATCGGTAAAAAATAAAGAAATACGTGTCTTACAGTTTTTGAAAATTCTACCCCCGAAGGGGTGAAATAGAGGATGAATGTCCTTCATTTATCAATATATTTTTCAAGTTAAAACAGGAAACTTGGTATTTTGGCTTTCGGTATGATATAAAGAAACAGGTGTGTAACAGTTTTTCAAAATTCCAACCCCAAACGGGTAAAATGGGGGTTGTAAGTTGGTAAAAAAGGCCGGCGTTTTTCAAGTTAAATAGCCGTGAAACTTGATATTTGGGCTACTGGTTTATATTATGAAATACATAATTCACAGTTTTTATATATTCTATCCCTAAGGACGTTAAATAGTCCTTCAATCACGCCGCAACAGAGCAACGGATCGACGGGTTTTTTCATGGTTCTTTTTATCCCGGACAATTAAGGAATGCCTATGGGAATTAAAAAACTTATGCCACGTGAACGAAGTCGCGGGCGTCCGCTAGTATAGATATATAAAAGAACGTTTTATTCCAGGAATTGGTGATAGACAAAGTGGACGGCGTAGAGAAGCCCCGTTACCTGTGCTACGACATAATTCGCTTTGATAACATCAACGTGGGCAAAGAGCCTTTCCACCCCGTTCGGCTTCACTGCATAGAAAACGAGATTATCAAGCCTAGGTGAGTCATACCACTGTCTACAGATATCTCTATATAAAGAATAGTCCTGACTCACTGACGGACTTATCAATTCCCAGCCCAAAAGCTTGGTGGAAAGCTCAAATGCACAGAGGTTCTTTTTCTAATGTAGACAGGGAATAGGACAAAATGGTCGTATTGAAATCCAAGATGGCCATCATATTGCTTCGTTTTTATTACAAGCTTTTATTTAACCTGCAACGTTTGTGGGTTTGCTTGATCAGTTACCCCCAAACGATTGAGCCAAAATTTTGCATACACATTTTTCTGGATGACAATGCATGGTTAGCTCAGTGACGTCACTCTAAATCCAAAATGGCGGACTCCCAAGGATGGCAGACTTGTTATTTTTTTATGCGTATTATTCTATACGTGGGTATAGAATAATACGAAAAATAAAATCACGTCACACGTAAATTCAATATGGCGAACGATAAAAGTGTTTTTTTTATAAATATTTTTTAATGATTTAAGACTTATTTATATTTAATTGATGGCCATGATTGTCATATTTAATTTTTCGAAGGATTACAGTGCAGCTGTGTATTTTCGTTTATTCGGGTGGTCTGCCATTTCTGTACTCAAAACTGAATATATTACAAAGTCATCAGCTTTAATAATTATTATTGAGACAGTATTATAATAACGCTCCAGGCACAGAGCAATAACGGAGGGCAGGATAGCGAAGGAGCGCGAGCCCTTCGGTGTGATCCTGAAGGGTTTCTGGGACGTTACCATGGCGGGGCAGCTGTTAGAGGAGAAGTTCGCGCGGACGTTGCACCACGAGCCCGACGGACTTATCTTCCAGCCTTCCAAAGAGGTAGGGTACTCAACATTCAGGGGATCTATAGAGCGAACTTTGATTTAGCTTAGACTTAAAACGAGACAGATCACTTTATGTTACTCACTTATGTCCATCTTGTTCTAACTTTAAGTAAAGTCTGAGCCAAGTCAAAGTACGCTCTATTGATCTCAGCAATAACGGAGGGCAGGATAGATTTGACGACCCCCGCGGCGCAGTGTTGAACGCTGTTGTCTTAACGTGCGGAGGTCCCGGAATCGATCCCCGGCAGGGCAATTTGGAAATTTATGATTTCTGAACTATCCCTGGTCAGGCTTCGGCCGTGGCTAGTTACCACCCTACCTGCAACGACGTGCCGCCAAGCGATTTAGCGTTCCGGTACGATGCCGTGTAGAAATCGAATAGGGGTTTAATATAACTGCCATGCCCCTAACAGGTTAGCCCGCTACCATCTTAGACTGCATCATCACTTACCATCAAGTGAGATCGCAGTCAAGGGCTAACTTGTAGTGGATAAAAAAAAAGATAGCAAAGGAGCGTGAGCCCTTCGGTATGATTAAGGGTGAAGGATAAAGGGTTTCTGGGACGTCACCATGGCGGGGCAGCTATTAGAGGAGAAGTTCGCGCGGACGTTGCACCATGAGCCCGACAGGCTCCAAGATGGCCGCCTCAGTTTTTGAGATATCAAGGGATATTTTTTAATATCAATATGAGTGTTCATTTCCAACATTTTTCTGGGTATTGATTACAAAAAGGGCGTCCATTTTGAAATCCAAGGTAGCCGTCCAAGTATTTTGAAAATATCTAGATATGGGGTAATTTCGGAAGATGTTCGGGGTGTTGATCACAAAAAGGAAAACCATTTTGATATTCAAGATGGCCGCCATGTTTTTAAGAACGTTAAAGGTGTTAATATGCACCACGTCCCTTTTCAAGTCTACGACGATGGCCTTAAATTTCTTAAACATGTTTCTTTTTCGGATATATGCACACCAATTTTTTTTTATAATAGTATAAAAATACGATAATATAATATATAAATATTAATTCCAGCCGTACGTGCCCGGGCCGTGCCCCGACGTGCTGAAATGGAAGCCTAGCCACATGAACAGTGTGGATTTCAAACTCAAAATCACCATAGACAACCGAATGGGGTAAGATGAGTTAATATTTGTATCGTTTCATTTCAATGTAAATTGGTCGTCTATAAGCTGCAGTGGCAATGGGAGGGGCACATAGTTCGAAGAGAAATTATATACGTTGGGGTCCTAAGATATTTGAATGGCAGCCTCGCACAGAAAACGGACAATTACTAGCATAAGGTTAGGGTAAAGTAAAGAGGAAACGATCGAAAGCTGCGCAATACTTAATTATATATTTGGCATCATCAAATCCCTTTAAACGCGACCCTCTCTTTTTGAGGATGATGAACTGCCCAAGGATGTGGTGTTTAATTTCTGATATATCTCTTTTCCTCTTATGATTATCCACTCGAGAGAAAAGGATGAAATGTTAACTGTCATCCTAATAGCATCTGGATGTGATAGTGTTCTCTGTTTTTTACCATTGAAAATGGTTATCAGATGCAAATCGCCTGAGACGTATTGGGATTTTGAGAGGATCGAGATGGGAATAGTACTAAGAGTTGAGGAATTTATCGAGACACGTGTGTCGTTTGAATTTTGAAAATCAGCTGGTAACTTTTTTAGAAATTTTGAATAATATAAAAAAGTCGGGACTTTTGGGGGGTGTTTACTTAATTGTAAATATTTCGGAAAGAAAACCGACTTACGAAAAAATTAAAAAAGGGATCCTAGGGTATTAGTTTAGCTACAAAATGGCGAATTTTTTTAAAAAATCGGTTAACATAATAGATGGTCCTATTAGATTTGAAATTGTAGAAAAACAGTTATTTCCGTATATTAAAAGTGATGTAGCTTCTATGATTATTGACCGATCGTCATGGTAATTTTGAAGAGATTTTTATTTCAGGTTTTTTTTCGTAAATTTTTGTATTCATTTTCAATGCTCCGATTCTTGCGGAGACTGCGAAATCTGTGGTTTTTTTTTTGTAAGTTTTCCCTTGTCTATTGTAGCATGGTGCCAAAGAAGATCGGTTGTCTGTACACGGGCGGCGACGTTTTGTTCGGCACGATGCGCGTCAGCAAGGCGGTGCGCGACCTGCACAACAAGATCGTGGAGTGCAAGTACGAGAACAACGAGTGGGTTTTCATGCGCGAGCGCACCGACAAAAGTTTCCCCAACAGCTACAATACCGCCGCTGGTGAGTACACGCGTGCTCTGAAAATGTTTACCACCTTAAGTGTACGGGCACGAAATGAGCGGCGGCGGGGCGACGGCGGCAGCGCGGGGCGATGCGACTAGTCGGAGAGCTGGAGACGAATTTCGCCGCAATTCTGTCGTACTCATTTGAAAACTTTATCCACGTTTAAAACCCGCAAAAATAGTCTGGCGATTTGCAGGTTTTATTGAAATTACTTAATAAATACATGATTTAAATTTTAGATTGCCCAAAGTATATTTTTTGGGAATTTTAATAAAATATTTTTGAAGAGATTTAACCGCAAACGCTCTTCCAGACTAACAGGACTGGATTCGCCAGTTGACGAAATTATATTTTTTCACAATTTCAGTATGCCTAAAGGGCCTGCCCGAAATTCGTCGCTAGCTCTCGTACCACATCGCCCCGCTGTCGCCGTCGCTGGCCGTCGCTAGTTTCGTGTTTGACGCCCAAGTTTCATAATAGGCATGATGAAAGTAACCAAGAATCAATGAAATTATGATTATATTATCCTCAAACGCCACCTTATTATACCTTATATTACGCCATACATTTATGTTTATATGTATTTATAAAATTATTTATGTATTATTTGTATGGGGACAGAGCAATCTCCTTTAACATGTGCGATCCCACAAACTTATCTGACCCGGTGACAGCGTCACTAGTGACTATTAAAAATAAAATAAAAACAAAAACTGAACGCGCCGTGCGCCGTAGTCCCATGTTTTAAATGCAATTATTGTAAAACTAGATGATGCCTACGATTTCGTCCACGTAGATTAAGTTTTTTTAATTCCCGGGGAAACTTTTTAATTTTCCGGGATAAAAAATATGTCCTTCCTTTTCCAGGACGTAATATACTTCTATACTAAATTTCATCACTGGGCCGTTAAAGCATAGCAGACATACAGACAGACACACTTTCGCATTTATAATATTAGTATGGAATAGTATAGATGTATTAGTTACTTATTTCGTGACACAGACTGTATAGTAAATGTTTGTCTCCAGCGGTGTTCGAGAGTATAAAGAACCCCGTGACTCAGGAGGTCCTACTAGACTACATCGACAAGCACAGATTTATCGACGACTCGGACCGGATGCCGCCGCCAGCCAAGCGCGTGCGCAGATAGGGGATAACGGATAACTAATTAATTAATTATCAGTATAGTAATTTACATTACGCCATCTTATGAAAAAATATTCATTGCAAGTAACAGCCGGTTCATATTATTCAAGTCGCTGACAGCTAAAATCCAATGATCTAACTCACTGTAACCAGTTGATAAGTTACTTGGCGAAGTTGTTGTTATTTGTCAATAATTTCATGTACTGACAAATTAAACTAACTGAGACCTCGCGGTATCCATAAGATAGTTTATTATTTGTAAGCACAAATGAATAAACTTTTACAGAGCGCCATGAATGAATGAATGAATGAATGAAAATACTTTTATTGTACACCACAAAGGAAAATAAACAATAGTAACCTTAGCTAATAACAAAGCAAGTATACAGTAGCGTCTATTGACATCATTGTGAAGTTCTGCTAAAAATACTGAAGTTCATTAAAAATTAAATAATTTCGTTTCCTTATAATATTTATGTAATTTTAGTATTTGTTGTCCAAGTACAGGATATAATTCAAATAATTGATCAAGTTTCAGGCTCAGCCTTTCAGCAAATTGAGAGTTCTGAGGTCAACTTTGGACGTTAGAAAATCTCCACTTTGAAAGCCCTCCATTTCGTCAAATTTAGGGGAAAAATTAAAAAAGAACAAATTTTTGGATTCTATTCCTAATTATCTTTAAAATGATATACCGTAACTCTATGTAACGCTATAAAACATATTTTACTTCGCATTCGCTTCTATGAGAGCCCCCCTAAAATAAAGATTATTTTAACTTTTAAGCCATATTCGGCTGGAGGCCATCGGTTTACATATTATATTTAAATTTGAAGTATTTACGTTCAGTAATTCAGAAGTTATAAGGCTCTGACAGACGGACGGACGGACGGACAAGTGCAAATTCACTCAAGTAGACTCAGAGACCTTCGCTTCGCTCGGTCAGTAATAATTTGTAAAGAAAGTCGACAGGACAGATCACTGGAATGGAATGCTACTGGCATAATATGAACCGGCCATTATTTTAGATAGTAAAACAGAAACGAAATTTAGTTTATAATGCTGTAGTTAAACAAACCAGACAAAAACACGAAAGATAAATAATATTGTATCAATACGTGCCTTTTGTTATAATTTGCCTTATTTTGTTTAATTCTCCTGATGTATATATTATATTATGCAATGCTCAATAGGTATTATATTTTTAATTTATGATCTAATGAATATGAAATTCTTTGAATTAATTATCATAGATGCCCGGTATAGTCAATCCAGATTGCTTGTTAACCGGGCGCGGCGCCTTAAATCTATTTTATCTTATCTATTTTAACTTAATTTTATAAGGTTGCTGAGAAATGCTTTAATTTATCGTAACGGAATTTCACAAAATTGTAAACAGTGAGAACAGTGAGAACGCGTTACAAATGTTGAAAAAAACTGACCTTTACTGTAAAGGTCAGTTTGGCGTGTAAGGTTGTGTACGTTGTGAAAAGGGCCTAAGGCTGTAAAGGCCTTACAGCTACTGGGCTTTGCCCACTATTATGGCTTCCCCTTAATAATCCCTGATAGACCTATCAATACAGAACACTTGTCAAAAGTATACCTAATGCTGATCTAGACTCTGACTTTGCAACAGTTTCTAATTTTGTGACGGGTATAGTATAGCTGGCGCCAATCAAATAGTCCAGTCTGAAGTTGACCGCAATACGCGTCGCAATTTAGCATATTTTGCGCGCAAACAAACACTCGCGCCTCAGCTCAAACGACTAAATGATTGGCGCGAACTATACATATAGCTCTAACTTTAAGTACGAGTAAGTATGTATATTGTAATTTAAGTAACAGAATACAATTTTTGTATAGGATTATAAAAATAATAACAATTATTATTATTTGTTATTTCTCAGTGTAAAATAAATGTTTTGTGTTTTATGAAAAATGATTTGTTTCATTTCTAAATACCTAGCTGATACCCGCGACGTTTGAGGTTTTTTGGTTCCCGCGGGAACTCTTTAATTTTCCGGGATAAAAAGAAGCCTATGTGCTATTCCAGACTATAATCTATCTTAGCCAAATTTCAGCCAGATCCGTTGGGGCGTGATTGAGTAACAAACATCCATACATCCATCCAAACTTTCGCATTTTTAATATTAGTAAGATAGGGAGGTATGTAATGGAAAAGATATCTAAGTAAATAAAAGTCCATCAATAATAATTATTATAACTTTAATAAAAATATAAAAACAATTGCATCCATACTAATATTATAAATGCGAAAGTGTGTCTGTCTGTCTGCTACGCTTTCACGGCCTAACTACTCAACCGATTTTGATGAAATTTGGTACAGAGATAGTTTACATCCCGGGGAAGGACGTAGGCTACTTTTTATCCCGGAAAATTGAAGAGTTCCCGCGGGAATCACAAAACATAAATCCACGCGGACGAGGTCGCGGGAATCATCTAGTAATAATTTAATCTATAACCAATAGCTTTAATTGTAGGTATTCATCACCAAGTTATTAGTAAGGAGATTACTAAATAATAATGAATGAATGAAACAGGTCCTCTGATTCAAATGGAAACTGTACATAGATGTTTTTTTACATTACAAGTTTATCTAGAAAAAAATCCCCCTCCCTTCACTTCCCTGAAGAAATCCGTTTTACTTATATTCAGGTACTATTTTCTTAAGTAGTCGGAATTCCCCATTATAAGTTACTCTTGGTACCAACAAACTGCCACCTGCTCTCGCCATCAACGGCTACGCATTTAATTTTATTCTCTTTAGTCAGCTTCGTGAGATGATGGTTCACATTGTAGGCTGCAGCAGGCCAGAGATGTTCAGGAGTCTCCGTGTAGATAATTTTCACTAAGTCCATCTCATTGAGTTGTTTTTCCATATTCTTTTCCAATGTGTCAAGTATCTGCTGCTCACGTTTGTTTCTGTGCTCTATATAATATTCTATTTTTTCTACTGGATCCTGAAAAAAAACAGACTATTAATATTTTGAATTGGCTCAGGACAATTCCCCTTTGTTATATTTTAGTTTTGTTTATAATTTGTAAAAATACAATAAAACTGACTTAAACAACACTGCCTAAACTAATTTAGTAAAATTTTTTGATGCTGTCACTTTTTGGTCAGTTTATTTAGGGATTGACATGAAAAGGACAGGAAATTTAACTAATTCACATTAATGGTATCGTGCAAGTGGGCCTAAATATTTGGTAGTTATAAATGACTTAATCTCATCACATAAATGAATCACATTGGCAAAAAAAACTGACTTTTTTGCCAAAGTGCAGGAAAGACCATAATCACATAAGTGACATGATCCTTGTAATAAAATACATGTGGGTCTGCCTGTAAACTTCGATTTCAGGACTCAATTGCTGAATTCTGAAAAAGTGCTTTTTGGACAAGTTACTTACTTCAACAACGTTTCCATGGCCCGGATAAATAACAGATGGCTTCAAATCCAATATCCTTTGCAGACTCTTCATATAAGTGTAGAGGTCCTCAAACACTGCAGTTCCTTCCCCCAGTATACAGTCACCGCTGAAGAGAATGTTCTCTTCTAGTAAGGTTAGTACTACGTGATCTGTGGTGTGCCCTGGGGGTGATGTTCAATATTAGCACCCTCACCAAAAGATAAACATCAAGTGTATTTGAGTATTTGTATTTCCACTGCTTAACCACAGCCGATTTTGATGAAATTCGACAATAAAATAGCTTGTATTGCAGACACAGAAAAAGCTAAAAAAAAAAACAGCATTTATAAGTATGGATTTGATGACTTCATCAAATCCATACTTAATAATGCGAAAGTGTGTACCTATATCTGTCTGTCTGCTACACTTTATGACATTTCAACCGATTTTTATGAAATTTGGTAGAGAGATAGGTTGCATCGCAGGGAAGTACATAGGCTATTTTTAACCTGGAAAATTAAGGAGTTTCTGCGGGAAAAGAAAAAACTTAATCCACACGGACAAGTCACGTGAATCTAGTAATAAAATATTATTTGGCAAATAAAGCAGGAATCCAATCTATTTTGTTGTGAACAAATTAATAAACTATAACCTGGTGTGTGGTGCACTCTGACTGTAGCGCCCTCAACTTTAATCTCTTGTCCGTCAGAGAGCCAGCTGAGGGGAATAGTGGTGGGTAGCTGACTGTCTGGCATGTCAGTTGAGTCCCTTCTGTGCTTCCACACCTTTGGATTTTCTACAAATATCAACATACTAATAAGCATTTTATCTTCTTTTCTTTGTCTTTAGTCAGTTTGATAAATTGAGATAGTTAATCACTGGCAGTATATCAGGTGATTAAAGTAAGGTTAAGTTAAAGATCATCAAAATGAAAGCAAAGTTTTCTTTATTCTTTACATAAGTTACTCTTGATTAGTGAAAATTTAACTTTAATGGCTACCTTACTTTAACTGCTTATTGTAGAACTGTGGAGATACTACATGTTTTCTTTGGAGATGCATCTGTAAGTTACAGATACATCTCCAAAGAAACCACCAGTTTTGTATGGACAAAAGCTGATTATTCAGATGAATCGTTGTATTATTCCTTTTCTTCCCAACCCTTAGTTTACCTGGTCTGAGGTTTTACTCATCTTTCTTTTAGCATAAGAATAAGGCATATGATATAGGACTAACTTGCAATAGATCCATATAAGTCCTCCACACCACCAATGTGATCATGATGCCAGTGAGTCACCACAATATGTTCAATGTTAACCTTCTCAGACGTTACCACATGGGACAGATGCTCCTGGTAATCTTTGACATCTTTGTCTCCTGTGTCCAGTAAAATTCGGCTGCAAATATAAGATTAAGATTTTAGTGGATCGAACTTAGGACATAACAGAGAATAATCTGTCCAAATTTCCATCCCAAATTGAAATTTAACATTTTAAATTAACATTTTTAAAGCTTGTGTGAAGAATATTTATCAAAATAATTGTCAAATGGGTGCAGTAACTCTATCTTTATGAGCTATCAGCTAACTTCTCTTTTGAAAACATGAAATTTTGCTTTGCAGCACACATTTGAATTTGTTGGCAATTTTTTTTGAGGTAATATCTGGGGTGCAACGGTGGACATTCACACTCAGGACCAATGTAGGCCACTAAACAAAATTATTAAGTCAGTGTAAGTACCTACTTATCAACAACAAATGCACAACTTGCTTCCACAGGGCCAACCATGCCTTGATTTGGACTCAAATCTACTTTAAAACTTGGAACCTTATCTTTAATCCTACCTTCCTTTGTTTTTAAGTAATACAGTTTATCTTATCTGTAAATTTGACAAAAGATAATTTCTTCGTACTTTTTCCCAGTCCCTATTAAATAAGTATTGGTACCCTGTAGAGTCATAGGCCCAGGATTGCATCCAAGAATTCTTATTATTCGGTTTGATAACTTCGTAACGGCAGGGATTACGGCTGCCATTCTGTTTTTGTTACTAAAATTAATAAAAACAGCAACCTATGTAATAAAAATATGCAACCTTTGTCATAAATAATAAAACATATTTTTCATATTTGCTACTAGGTAATAGGTATACCTACATTAAAATTTAAATCACAAACCGTATGCACTCTCGGTTAGTATAATTCAATTTACAAATCTGAAAAGAAAATTCAAAACTTCTCAAAAAGTCAAAACACAATTTATCCTATCACAATAAAATTGGGTCAGAGACAAGTTGATTTGGGTGGATTTGGGCAGTGCTGCCAACCAGTACGGAGCGCACCTCCCTAACAGCAGCTTGAAATCCCCCTGTTTCCCCCTTAACCCTTCCATCTCCCTTGCATCTCTTTCATGTGGGAATGAAAAGGAGATATGGCTTGGTCTATAATACTTTCTTTGTCTACAATCGGAACATACCACACGTCTTTTTCCGAGTTTTTTTTAAAACTGGCTTTACGGATTCGGGATCGACTTCGGGGTTCGTTAATATCACAGGGGAGCAGATTCAATATAGTGAAAAAAATTGCGTGGCAATTTCAAACACACGGAAACATTACTCACACATAGACAAAACTCAGGGCCGCACCTTGTTGCTGCATAAAACATTATATTAATATGTAAGGTTAAGTCGTGTGAAAAAAAACGACCTAAACGTTACCTATCATTTGGAAGCTATATTTTGTAAGGGTTTTAAAAATTATTATAGGTACTTTTTATGACTTTTTCATCACAAGCGATCACAACTGCAATGTGGTAACAAAATTTAAAATTGTAATTTCATATAACTTTTGCCCGCAGCTTTGCTTACGTTAAATTCAATTTTCATACAAATTTCAAATCCCTGTTTTACGAGGGAATGGATTTTCAAAAATACTTTCTCAGCATCCGCTCCTACCTTTTAACCATTTGTAGTTGGCTAAGGCCTGCCTCGATAGGATAGAGGCCTGCCTCGATAGGATAGAGGCCTGTGCTAGATGTCTGTTCCGGGCTTGGGTCCGCAATGGTAATCACCACCATGTGATGGGGATATTATTTATAGAAAGTTCCTACTGACATTAATTTCTTGGCAGTAAGCCAAATAAATGTTGTAAACTAATCGAATTGAATCATTATTCCAAAAATTAGGTTAGAAGGTTACTTTAAAAAAATCAACAGGTTAAACGCACATATTTTTTATTCAAATAAACTTTACAATTAGTGCTTTAGAATAACAAGTGAATCTACAACTGATTCGGAATGCCATTTTTAACGAGAAGAGTTACAATATGTAGGTACTCTAAGGAACCAGAAGTGGATTAAAGTAAAAATAAAACAACAAACTAATCTTTATTCTACAGCATGCTTTTAACAATCTCAAACAGAAAATAACTAAAATGGAACAACACAACAAACAGGGCTTTAATCTTAACACGAATTAAGGTTCAGATTGACACTAACACAATGTTAAACTATCAAAAATTGCGAGATGGATGCGTTGCCGATTGCTTACATGCAACTCACATCTGGAGGAGTAAAAGTTGAACTAGGCTGAACCATAAGTAGCTCTGCTATTGAAGGTACAATGGTAGTAGGTACTTGGGTAAACCGATTCTGGGAGAAAATTCATTTTTGTTCTGGAAAAAATATTAATAAATTATTTATAAACAAACATATAAATGAATCTAGGCAACTAAATAAACCTTAAACCACATGCTTATCATTAAAGAGTTTGGAAACTGAATTATGGGCATATCGATTTACAATAATTGAGACTTTATTCAATTTTCGATTTAAAATCAACTGTTGGAGAAATACTTGTAAGGGAAAGAAGTACCGGACCTACTTGAATTCATCCGCTAAATGAAAAATTAGGTAAGTAAATTTGTACCTACTTTGTTCTTACCTCAGCTGACTTTGGACATGTTCTTATTTGGACAACGGAAAAAAAACTTACATCTGGTGGAGTAAAAGTTGAACCAGGCAGGGTCAATTGGGGAATTTATAATTTCTGAATTTTCCCTGGTCTGTCCTGGTGGGAGGCTTCGGCCGTAGCTAGTTACCACCCTACCTACCTAACCTACTTACCTCGGCTAACTTTTATTTGAATATGGTCGGTATGTCACCAGGAGATAGAATAGAACGGAACACACTACGTTCTATTAAATCAACTGTAATATGCTTGGAGGATATAACACGTCTTGATGAATTGGGCTGTCAGTCTTTTCTATTAATATTTTTCATCCATAGGTTTCTCAGGTATTTATCCTTTGGAAACCTGAAATTAAAAGAAACTTATAAACTTATAATAAAAGAGTCGTCAAGTCCGGCCCTGTAATTTTTTCAAGTTCTCGAAATGTCAACAAAAGATTATTCAACATAAAACATGTATTTCTACAGAAAACCATAACATTATAGTTATAATATTAGCATGGCTACATATTTCGTCTTAACAACTATAAATATTAGATAACTTATCCTTGATATGATGCGATAAACGAAAAAACTCAAAGCTAACTACATGATATCATGAAATTTACTAACCGATGGAACGTTATTTCTGGGGTTTTCCTGTACGAAGCGTTGTTACACAGGAAGACACAACACTTCACCATTTTATTTCAATAAATATTGGCTACTAAACCTCCAAATTTCACAAACAATTTATGACAACACAATGTAAACAAACGCCATATGTCTCCTAAATGTCTTAACCACCGACAGGGTTGCCAGATGAATTTTAATATTTCCCCAATATGATACGTTTTAAACCAAAAATCCCCCAATTTTGTCACCAATAAAAATAAATATAAAATTAAAACTGCTTTTATTTTACTGAGGAAAAAAATTGAATGAAATACTTGACTAGGCATTGAATTTTTTATTCTTCATTAAAAATAGCAAATACTTCATTTACTTTGTCTTCATCTTCTGTTTGATAGACAATAGGCATGATGACTGATTTTGAAAAATGGTCAGATTATGTTCGGAAGTATCTACTATTTCGAAAAAATATCTTATTTCAGCAGAAAAATAAAGTTTAGTAGATAAAATTAGCGTTTGAAATTTAAATTTTAAAATTCACGCCAAAACGTTCGGCGGTGTCATGGCGTCGTTGTGACGTCACTATTGTTATTACCAATGTACTCTGTGCAGTGTGCAGTAAGCAATAGTGTGATTTTCAAAGCTCGAAAACAAACAATTGTGACGTCATTCGCTTCTTTGTGTTGTATGCAATATGGCGGATTGCTGTATTTTATAGTTTTATTTTATCAAAATAAATAGCAATCTCACTCGAAATAGAAAAATAAATACGTTTTTTATAATCCATGAATCCTACTTCATTAGATAAATTCATAATTTCACTGATTCTTGGTTACTGTCATCATGCCTATTTCAGACTTAAATAAACTTAACATTCTAGCACAGACAGACCGAAAACCACAGACAGAGAGATTTTTATATGGCTCTGGATGTATCTTAACCATGATATATTAGCTGAACGAAAAGTACGTTCGTTTTATTGCGCTTTCTATTTTTTAACATTTTTAAAAGTTTTAGCCCCAAAGTTCCCCATTATTATTTTTATTTTCCCCAAAATTTTCCCCAAAGATTCTGTTTCCCCAGTTTTTCCCCAAGAGTTATTTTTTTCCCCAAAATTGCGAAAAAAACCCCCAATCAGACAACAGTGACCACGAAAATAAAGTCATAATCGGACTGCCACGCATTGAATTTTTGTCAATGTGTGCGTTGGTGTTGCACAGTGTTGCAACAAATAAAAAAAAAGATAGGAACATAGACATTTTTGCTTGGAGGGAAAAGGACACAGATTCCCATACACTTGTCTATGTAGGTGTGAAATTTAGGTTAAGTCTGCTTTTCTTTATTATGTCTGTGGTTAATGTAACAAGATCTCCATAATCTCTATTTGTCATGTCTTTGCTCTTTGTTGTTTATTTGCTTTATTCTTACTCTATGTTTATTATCTATTTTTGCGATTTTTGTCTATAGTTCAAATGTTTTGACGTTTATGTTTGACATTTTCATTGAATTTCGAAAAAAATTGAAAAATGGCTGGTGCTCTGGCAAGGGTGGTTCAGACTACAAAAGCTCACCTAGGTAAGTAAGAAACGCACGAAACCCGTAAGTTGTAACATTTTCAGGGCAAAATCATAAGCTATTTAAATTATCACTTGTTGTGTTGACGCTCGCCATCGGTGCGTAGTAGGAAGACTTACATAATATTGACATATATTTCTCTCTTCCAGGAGTTGTCGGGCCCTTGGTTAGTATCAGTAACAATGGTTCAGTACGCTTCCAACAAACCCAAAGCACTAAAACAAAGTTTGGCCCATTGAGTGACTGTGACAGGATCTTCACGAATCTGTATGGACGACATGAGTGGCGATTGAAGGGAGCCCTGAGCCGCGGGGACTGGTACATGACCAAGGAGATATTGCTGAAGGGCACTGATTGGATTGTCAGTAAGTGTTTGTGTGAACTTTCACCATCTGCCAATTTGAAAGTTTCACCATATTGTGACATAGGCTGTAGCATTTATTCTAATATTATAAATGCGAAAGTTTGGATGAAAGGATGTTTGTTACTGAATCCCGTCAAGACGGCTGAACAGATCTGGATGAAATTTAGCACAAAGACTGTAGTCTGTAATAACACATAGGCTACTTTTTAACCCGGAAAATTAAAGAGTTCCCACAGGAGCCAATAAACCTTAATTTACGCGGACGAAGTCGCAGGCATCAGCTAGTAATTAAATAAAACTAAAAATCAACCTTCCTTTACCATTGGCTAATTTAGTGATCTTAACCATCAGTATGACGAGTACTGTATAAAAATTAAGTACCCTGTGCTGTTAAAATACATCTTTACATTTTGTATTAATATTTGAACTTTGAAATCTGTAGTCTGTAAAGAGACTATGCTATTCCAAAAGTACATTTACATACTAAGCTTAATGTAACATAAATCCAGTGTACATAGAAATAAAACATGAACTTGTAAACCTAGAAAGTATGACATGATTGAATAATGTGTATTCTATAAGATGATTTGAAAAGAAGAAATAATCAAATGTTATGGAAAACTTTATAAAGTTTTAGAGACTCTTTAGTAGTCTTTATATACTTACAAGGGCTAGTTAATTAAAAAATACTAATAACTTCTTAAGGGCAACTTCTCTACATAATACTGCAAATATTTGTCAAAAACTATCAAAGACCATGACCAAAACTCACAAGATTATTACATTTTACAGGTAGCTTCAGGTACTACCTTAATAGTAAAACTAAACTAAACCAAAATATGTACTTAATATGATAATAATTGATTACAGATGAACTCAAGACATCTGGGCTCCGCGGCCGAGGGGGCGCTGGTTTCCCCACTGGCATGAAGTGGTCATTCATGAACAAGCCCTCAGGTGGCCGACCCAAGTACCTGGTGGTGAATGCAGATGAGGGTGAGCCTGGCACATGCAAGGACAGAGAGATCATGCGTCATGACCCTCACAAGCTGGTGGAAGGCTGTTTAGTGGCTGGCCGAGCTATAGGTGCACAGGCTGCTTATATTTACATCAGAGGAGAGTTTTACAATGAAGCCAGTAACCTACAAGTAGCTATTGCTGAGGTATGCTTGTCAAACTATCTACAACACTAAGTCATCAAACCATTAATTCAAAGATTTGAGGGGCAAACTAACTGCTCGTACTCTAGGATTATACCCTGTATGTATTTATTTACTGTTGTCATAACCACTTCTGGATCATCATTGTTATCAGTTTTTAAAGATTATGTAGTTTTTAAAGGTTATGTATGTATGTAGTAGTAGTAGTACATGTTACTAAGTTATTACATGGTCAAATTAGCCCCTTCTATTTCTCTTTTAATCAGTTTTTGCATTGTTTCAAAATGGCTTGTCAATTTTTGTTGATTTTGGTACAAAAAAGATATATTTACATTTTTTTTCTCATCTACTATATAAAAATAAGTCGGGTTTTCCTTCCTGACGCTATAACTCCAGAACGCACGAACCAATTTCCACGGTATTGCATTCGTTGGAAAGGTCTCGGGCTCCGTTAGGTTTATAGCAAAGAAAATTCAGGAAAAATTTCAACAGAAAAGCGGGAAATTCTTTATAGCGGGAAAGCCATCTGGTGGCGAAACGGAGTTCGCCGGGTTTGCTAGTATCTTATAGAGCTAATTCTCTAAATTACTGCACTGCATCTTGTTTATTATTAAACAAGATGCAGTGCAGTATTAAAAATATTAAAATTGTTCCTATTCAACATTGTCCAATTATAGGCCTATCAAGCTGGTTTAATTGGCAAGAACGCTTGTGGGTCAGGCTACGACTTTGATGTGTTTGTGCACCGCGGAGCAGGTGCCTACATATGTGGGGAGGAGACAGCGCTCATTGAGTCTATTGAGGGCAAGCAGGGCAAGCCGCGCCTTAAGCCCCCTTTTCCTGCTGATGTGGGCCTGTTTGGATGCCCCACCACTGTGAACAATGTGGAGACTATTGCTGTGGCCCCGGTAAGTTTCTTTCTACTGGGCAGGTTTCCACGCTTTACCTTCAAGTTGGTCTATTGTATGTGATCCCCAGTAAGTTATAATAGTTATAGTTCACAAGGTGAGTAAATTATTTCTATAAAAAGGACATCTTTCTTGCCTTATGGTACCCCTGAACTCTTGGAGAAACACCTTCTTGCGTTGTATTTGTTTCCTATCCCAGATTTGTTAGTCGTGCACTACTAAAAGATGGGCTGTTAAAGCTTAGCAGACTAACAGACAGACACACTTTCGCATTTATTATCATTTTCAATCAAAATCAAAATGTTTTTTATTCAAATTAACTTTTACAAGTGCTTTTGAATCGTTAAGTGAATCTACCACTGGTTCGGAATGCCATTCCTACCGAGAAGAACCAGCAAAAAACTCGGCGGTTGCTCTTTAAAAAAAAATATTTACAATTTTATTAATGTATACATATGTAACCGCTGTCCTTAGCATTGCTGGAGCGAGTCAAATCCATGCTCAATAAAATTATGAGTTAGAAAATGCTTTATTTTCCAGACAATCTGCCGTCGCGGTGGTTCATGGTTCGCGTCGTTCGGCCGGCCTCGTAACAGTGGAACTAAATTGTTCAATATCTCTGGTCACGTGAACACTCCCTGTACTGTAGAGGAAGAGATGAGCATTCCCCTTAAGGAGCTGATCGAGAGACACGCGGGCGGCGTTACCGGGGGCTGGGACAATCTGCTGGCTATCATCCCTGGGGGATCTTCCACACCCCTCATTCCCAAGGAGTAAGTCACTTAAAAGTACAATAGAGTATAAGATTAGTATTCCCTGTAAGGACCTTATCCCCCATCGCTGAGAGCTGGGAGTTGGCTATCATCCCCGGGGGATCCTCTACACCCCTCATACCCAAGGAGTAAGTCACTGTACAGTAGAGCAGAAGATGAGCATTCCTCTTAACGAGCTAATCGAGCGACACGCGGGCGTCGTCATCCTGGGACAACCCGCTATTCCAGGGGTGTCCTCCACACCCAAGGAGTAAGTCACTGTACAGTATAGCAGAAGATGAGCATTCTACGACAAAATGCATGGGAAGATTTCCCCCACGTCAACAATAACAGGGCTATTTTTTTTCAAACAGCTTTTAAATATACAAATGGACGTGTATAGTATGACAAACACTGAAATGAAACTAATGAACGTTATGATTTTCTTTTAGCGTCTGCGAGACCGTCCTTATGGATTTCGACGGGCTAGTGGCCGCGCAAACTTCGCTGGGCACGGCGGCCATCATAGTGATGGATAAGTCGACTGACATCGTGAAGGCGATTGCTCGCCTCATCATGTTCTACAAGCACGAGTCGTGCGGCCAGTGCACGCCGTGCCGCGAGGGCGTCTCGTGGATGAACAAGATCATGTACAGGTCAGTTATGTGGCCCTGGTACTTCTGTTGGGCACAATAATGTCTGTTCAATCAGTCAGTTTACATGGATAAATTACAAGGTAATTGAAAAATAGTTTAAAGCAACACTGTGAATGACTCATTGATCAAACAATTAATATGAGAAACTCCAACTATCCAAAAGTAGTTGACAGTTGACAGCAATGTAGCGGTTACCACAGTGTAAACTAGATGGCGCTTATTGTATCTACATCACGGGATAGATAGTAAACTGGAAACTTTTAACACATACAAGGGCCGTGCACGCCGTGCCTTGCCAAAAATGTGTGGTACTAAGGCTTTAATTCAAGGCACTTTAGGTCCATTTCAATTGACAATTGGCTATTTGACTGTTTTCGGAAAATTACTTTAAAATGTACGTGGGTTCATTTTATACCTCTTACAATTATCTTTTTCTCAAAAAAGCGTTATTTATTAGAAAAAAATACATTTTTAATACATAAATTTTAAATTCGCGCGAAAACAGCCGGTCACGTGACATTTGCTAGCTGTGACGTCATAGCTCAAAATAAAATAAATCTTAACTACGACGCACCGAGTTAAAAGTGATTTTGAGTGGAAAGTTTACAGCTTTTTTGATGCAATTGTGAAAATTACAAGCTACAAGACGTGTGTAGAAATACTATAAATAATAATTAATTTGTATCCTGTCAAATTGTATAAACACATTCCTATATACAATATTACCTATGTCATAAACATCGAAAGCAGTGCAGTTAATCTGCCAAAACCTGGATTTTAAATCGGATAAATCTGCGATATTACTTTGTGAAGACCACTTTGATGTTAGTGTTATAAAGAAATCAACTAAAAACTCTGATCTAACAAAAATGAATTAAACCTAACCTAACATTTTCTTCATAAAACATGACATAAAATTAACATAAATTATATTTCTGTCACTTTACAGCAGCACTTTCTTAGGTCTTAAACACGAGACCTAATGACTATTACTTTGTGTATTTCGGCAATTAGGTACATGTAAGATTTTACATTAGGAAACTCAGCAGAGCAAAAGTTATTTTAATTAATAAATTTGCAATCACAAATGAATCGACTTTAGGCAGATTTTCACTATCAGCTGTATAGCATTCCATTCCTCTCACAATCACAAATCGAAATATATTAGTGTTAATTTTCTCAACAATACGCAAACATTAGTAGGTACTTGTACACACGACGTTTTTTTTTTTGAAATGTGACGTCACACGGCGCTCTATCATGACCGCCCACGTTTCGCTACTTGTAATCCACAGATAAAAAATCTCAACTTTGTTTTGCAAAAATAAAATATTTACAATTTATTTTAATGCAAAACACATATTGTATAATTATTGTTAACCTACAAGCTACCAAATCGAACATATTTCATATTTTATAGTTACAGCTGTCAAGTAGCCAATTATACATTGAAAACGGAATTTCATCACTGTTAGTGTAAATCTAAAAATGTCAAATGTATAGTAGGTATGGTTATACTATTTAAATTATGCTGTCCTAGTATCTATAGTCTTGACCAGTATAGTCTTCAATTTCTATTTTAACTTAGCAGTCACTGCGCTTATGCTCATGTTGTGTGTTTTACAAACAATGTACGTATGTCTAATGATATTTGTAATTTTTCAGATTTGTCGACGGCAACGCGTCGCCTAAGGAAATAGACATGTTATGGGAGCTTTCCAAACAAATTGAAGGTCAGTATAATCTGTGTCCATACTCCATACAGCGCAATGTTATAAGTTGACCTTACACTCAACTGATCCTAGTGCTGTCCACCATACCTATAGATATCAGCCCCCCTATCCAATTTACATACATATCGTGTCTATTCTCTTACTATAATCGTTAACGCTTTTAGGGAAAGCGATTAAAACCGATAACCATAGACTATTCACCAAATTTTTTCTCTCTTTTTTTAATACTAAATTAACTTTTTTTGCTGTATCCTATTTACTATATGTAAGAGTGCCTCTTGCTTGCACTGTCAAAGACGGGTCTGACATGTCCAAGACGGGTTTGTATGTGCGTCGACATACTGTATGCATATAAACTTACGCTGTTTCGTCCGTTTAATGTATGCTTGACCGATAATATAGAAAGATCTTCCCCCGAGCCGGTGTTATGCTCGGAGTTTTAGATGAGCCAACTGTTGTAGTTGATAGTTCAATTCCGAAAGAACATCGTAATCGTGATTCAGGCTGCGGCTTGTGATTGGCTAACTTTGTTTCTTTGTTCGGGCTGCGTCGTGTTTACGTCGTAGATCTAACAGCACCATCTATTATGATATTGTGTAGGTGTGTGCCCCTATACGCGGTGATACATATATCATCCATCGCTTCATAAAGCGACCTCCCTGGCGCAGTGTTGAGCGCTGTTGTCTTAACGTCGTGGGAGGTCCTGGGTTCCCGGCAGGGTCAATGTGGGAATTTATAGTTTGAAAATTTTCTCTGGTCTGGTCTGGTGGGAGGCTTCGGCCGTGGCTAGTAACCACCCTACCGGCAAAGACGTGCTGCCAAGCGATTTAGCGTTCCGGTACGATGCCGTGTAGAAACCGAATAGGGGTATGGGTTTAATATAACTGCCCTGCCCCTAACAGGTTAGCCCGCTACCATATTAGACTGCATCGTCATCTACCATCAGGTGAGATCGCAGTCAAGGGCTAACTTGGGTTTAATATAACTGCCATGCCCCTAACATGTTAGCCCGCTACCATATTAGACTGCATCGTCATCTACCATCAGGTGAGATCGCAGTCAAGGGCTAACTTTTGGTTTTAATATAACTGCCACGCCCCTAACATGTTAGCCCGCTACCATATTAGACTGCATCGTCATCTACCATCAGGTGAGATCGCAGTCAAGGGCTTATAACTTTTGGGTTTAATATAACTGCCATGCCCCTAACATGTTAGCCCGCTACCATATTAGACTGCATCGCCATCTACCATCAGGTGAGATCGCAGTCAAGGGCTAACTTTTAGTGGAATTTAAAAAAAATTTGTAATATTGTTTTGATTGTTGTCCCCAGGGCACACGATCTGCGCGCTGGGCGACGGCGCGGCGTGGCCGGTTCAAGGCCTCATCCGCCACTTCCGGCCCGAGCTCGAGCGCCGCATGCAGGAATACGCGGCGGTGCATGGGCCCAGTCTGGCTGAGCGCCTCTACTAGACAACACTATACATACCATAGATTCACTTTGTAAAATACCTAACAATCAACTCCAATAAATATAATTGTTATTATAATAAGCTAATTGACTTTCTCGTAAAAGTTTTCCATAGCCCAGTGCTGACTCAGATTTTTGTGATTGAAATCTACAGTAGTCTTAATATAAAACCTGTATTAATCATGGTTACAGTCTCAACTGTTGTGATTGGCTGAATTTATGGTATTTTTGCTGCGGCAATGGATTTTGGTCGATACTATTATTCTCCAAGAGTGCTGACCAATCCGAGGTGATCTAGAAGATTTATTGAAGTGACATTTCTAGCTTATTCTACAGGGCTATTACTGAAAAGTTTGCGATCAAAATTGTAGTTGTTTTACAGTTTTTCGTTATCTCCCCGCCACATCAATTCAGTAAAAATACGGTTATTACAAAACAAAAATTAGATGCACCAATATTTCAACCGCAATTTTAAAAGTATCATAGGTATTTTTTTTGTAAACATGAAATTGATACCAAAATTCACGAATTTGTCATAAATTGGTTGATACAAAAATAACATTGTACCTAAGTATGATATTATTTATGTCCAATTAAGTTAATCGTAGTGTAAATATTTATATAAATACAACAACACACCAAATTATATTGTTTCATTTAGTAAGAACGAAAATTGGAAATTCATACAAAAATGATTGATTGAACATAATTCGAAAGACAAAAGTCAGTCTTATTTTTATTAGTTTTATTGACGGTTTTCGCCATAAATTGTTCACCGTCTGCGTGCGATACAGTGAGTGATATTTTATGACTGACAGTAGGACTATAATATTGTATGTATTCTGCACTAGCCCTTAGCTTTATCATATTTTATGCTAATAACAGCTGACTCTATCTAAAAATCGAGTCTACCTACCGAATAATATGTTAACTCGTATCATATCTTTACTCGTATGGTTTTCGTATCGTTTTCCTCAATTCATTGTCGTTATGGCCGGTATTAATCTTATTAGGCATCAGTAGGTATTATTATACCTACCTTTTGCTCATTTTCCTCATCTCTTGCTAGTTCGCCTGACTCGTTCATAGTTTTATCTACTCCAGCATCGAAAAGTTCTAATTTCGAATTTGACAACTATATCGAATTGAACCCTCTTTCGTGTTTGCTTCTCATAACGATACAGTTCGTTGTATGGGAGCTGTATCGTTATGAGTCGTAGCTGTATCGATATGGTTATCTTCATAAATAGGATACCTATAGCTTAGTGGCTCTGGGTTCTGGCACTTGACTTTTTTATTAATTTATAAAGTAAAAAAACCGGCCAAGTGTGAGTCGGACTCGCGCACGAAGGGTTCCGTACCATTATTAATAAATAATTACCTTTGTTAATGAACCGCAAGACTAACTTTGTTTGTAGAGGTTTATTGTTAATATCAAAAAAACTATGCTAGTTAGAGCATTGGCTATAGTTTTCCTGTAAAGTATACGTAAATTCCTATTGACCATAATTATTTCAAATTTTTCGATTGGTAAACTCCGGAGATAAGGGGGGGGGAACGGTATTTTTTTAGACATTTTCCCCGATAAATCAAAAACTATCATAACTAAAAATAATTAAAAATCTGTTTTAAAATGTACAAAGTAAACCCTTTCATATGATACCCCACACAGTACAGTTATCTCACTTTTAAATTTCAACCCTCAGATTTTCCCCCCTTTTTAAATAAGAACAAAAATAATTTCCAATTTTTTTTAATTCCAGTGTCTTTGGGCCACTAATATACACAACTATTCCAAATTTTATGTCGATAGCTTCGGTAGTTACTGAAATAATCGAGTGTGACGGACGGACAGACGGACAGACAGACGGAGAAAGTCGCACCATAAGGGTTCCATTTTACCATTTTGGTACGGAACCCTAAAAATTATAAAGACGTCCTTGTCGTAGATAAAATCTTGTATGCAACTGTACGTAATTAGTCATTTTAATTCTCGTACTATCCTATTTTGATACTCGGCAAGCCTCGTATCAAAAAATAGCACTCGAATTAAAATGACCCTCATTACGATACAGTTGCATAAATAGCTATACTTCGTCTATATTTTCCCCTTATTTTGACAACTATGCCTTTTTGTCTCTGTTTTAAGTATGTGCAATAATTAATGTTTTATCTACCTGTGCCTGTATGTATGCCTTTGGCTTTATCTATAATCTATCTGTTCTGTGCCTTTATAGCCTTTGGCACGGAACTTATGCCTTTCCGCCTTTTTTTTTATCCACTACAAGTTAGCCATTGACTGCGATCTCACCTGATGGCAAGTGATGATGCAGTCTAAGATGGTAGCGGGCTAATCTGTTAGGGGCATGGCAGTTATATTAATACCCCTATTCGGTTTCTACACAGCATCGTACCGGAACGTTAAATCGCGTGGTGGCACGTCTTTGCCAGTAGGGTGGGAAAATTCAGAAATTATAAAATTCCCAAATTGACCCTGCCGGGGATCGAACCCGGGACCTCCGCACGTTAAGACAACAGCGCTACTCACTGCGCCACGGATGACGGAGGTCGTCAAACGGTCGTCTTACGGCTTATGCCTTTTGTATGAGTAATGATAATGTTGATTGGTGCTAACCATTTAAGGCGTTGAGGTAGGTGATTTGAATCGGTAGTTTCAGTCGCATAGTCGCCAGCTTGCATCTAATAAGTTTTTCAAAGTAAAAGAAAGGTGTAATTTTCTAAATTGTTTATTCCCTCTATCATTCTTCTTTTTTTGATATCCTTATTCATATCTTAAGCTCTATTTACAGTTTGTATAAATTAAAGTATTAATAGTATTTTACAATAAACTACTATTGTACAGTACGCTTTCAATGAAAGACTTGACTTCATTACACTTTCAATACATGAAAGGACTAACAGGAATCCAAAAAAGACAATGTAACAAGACTGAAATGGAAAAAAAATAACAATTTTGATAATCATGGTAACATTATCGATTTTTGGAACGATTCGATTTAGGTATGTACTTCATTGAAAAAAATAAAGAGTTGATCTTTCTCAAATCGATTTTATTATCAACACCAAGTACCAAATGGTAATAATATTATAATTAATTAATAGGAAGAAGTGTTGCCATCACACCGTCAATTAAAACAACGAATAAATTAATTAGTTTAAATTAAATAAATGGCACAAACCAAACTATGATCTTATTCGGTACGTGGTGGTGATGAAAATAATATAAAAAATTTGATTGATATAATAGATTATAACAAAATAATCGAATAATATGTCCGCATACATAATAATTTACAATAACCAAAAATCAAATAAAATATAATAACTCTATGATGGAAGCATCTGATCGCTGTGAAACAAAAGGGCTAGTACTTCTGCTCAACGTAATGGCAATACACTGAGAGCTGGTGGACGATTTATTCATAGGATTTATACCGATTAATTCCGCAAAACAATAAATAGTACATGCGTACGAACTAAAATAAGCGACAGTTTACTCTGGCAGCTTATACATTTAGTTAGTTGCATAAAAATGTTTATTCCAATAGTTGAACAGATATTAGTAGATTATTAGTTGCCGATATATTAAACATGAAAAAATCGTCCAACACCTCTCAGATCAAATCAATTTAATCGCTAAATAACATCGGTGGAGATCACAATTACACGACATAATAATTAATTTTAAATATAAATACAAAATATACACCTATGTATTTTTCACCTAACACTACATAGCAACTTCAATGCAATATACCCATCTATATTGATGTGAAATTGATATGATTCAAATAGCAGGAATTCACGCAGTAGTTAACAGAACGCTTCGTACTATTACACCTTTTTAGCCAACTTTTTAGTAAGGGTAATTAAACCAGTATGTCCGAAATCGGATGTCTCCAGAAATAAGATAAAATTAAGGTTTTAGTCTGGTAAAAAAAATATTATATTGTTTCGTGTTTGCGATAAAACTGAAACCCGGTATAAGTAAGTATAACAGTACGAAACTGGACCCTCGCGGACCGATCGAACATAAATTGGTACACTGGCTGAGCGCCCGCAGCCGATTCGCCTACACAAAACAAGATGGATCGCTTAACACTCATAGTTGGATCACAAGAATGCGTTATCAGTCTCACTTATTCTTTCATTACGAACGTTACAACTATACACAGCTCGTAAAAGCCGACACGTAGCGCCAATAAATCCGCATAAAACTGAAACTCCATTCAAAAGCGTGTATTGTTTGCCGGATTATGCGATTCGTATCGTGGTAGCGTTCGCTTCTACTTCATAAATTAAGCGTCCGGGAACGAGCGGACCAGCCGCCCTCTCCCGGCCTATAATGTATAAATCACTAAATTAAAATCTCGATAAAGAGACCTTTATTTGGCTTGGGATACTACTTTCTGAAACAACGTTGACGGAGCGTGGGATTCGAGCCGACATTTCAGTGAGCAACCGCAAGCTTGCACGAAATTAGGCCAGAATTAAACCGAAAAGTTAAAAGCCTTCGATGGATTCATCCATCGGGGAAGGGCTACCATTCGACTCGGTTCTCTATTTACATTTAAAAGCTCATAATTGAACCCTGATTTCCCAGTAAACTAGACGCAGCAAAAGCTCGCTCAATTCCATAACAACCAGGTTTTCCGCTAGCGAATGGCAGCCCCTAGCTATTGCGCGATGATGCGATATGAACACGGCCGATGCCCGCACCGGCTTGGCGGCGGGGGTTAGACATAGTCGTCGTCCATGGGCACGTCTGGAACTAGGCGGTCGTAGCTGGCGGCTGCGCGAGGGGGCAATTCATTCCTCGGGTCGCGCGCTAACCAGGGGTGTCTTAGCACGTCTCTTGCGCTCAGCCGCTCGCACGCCTCTCGACGCAGTAGCGAGCGGATGAGGCACTTGCCGCGCGACGACAGGCACTCCGGCACGACAAAGTAGCCGCGCGATATCTTCGCGAACAGCGACGCGTGCTCCGAGTCGTTGAAGGGATACCTGCAACAATAGCACACAATAAATTAGCAAGACGATACGCATGCCCGAAGCTATTAGTTGACGTGCCTTTTGGGATTGATTCAAATTCAAATGATGGATAATGGATGTAGGCGTTAATTTTCGGAAATCCGTGACAATCATGGAACAAGAAGCTTGTACCACATATTGTCAGTTTTTGCGGATTATAGCGAATTAAGCTTCTTTTACATTGGTTTAAATTAAAATTATTTTTATTCTAATAAATCTTTTACAAGTGGTTTTTTATCGTCAAGTGAATGTACCACTACAGGTGTTGGAACGCTTTTCTTCCAACCGAGAAGAACCAGTGGGAAACTCGGTTGATGCTCTTTTAAGTTTACCAAAATTACAGCAGGAAACTGCAATCACGTGCATTGCTGGAGCGAGTTAAATCCTAGCATTTTTAATGCCCGAAGCTATTAGTTAAAGTGCCATTTGGGATTGATTTAGAATGCTTATCGCCTTTTAAAGATAAGGTGAGCCCATTATTACCGACGTTAGGCCAGAGCCCCACAAATTGGTGATATTTTTAAAGCAAAGTTAAAATTAATGACGGCTATCCGATTGTCGTTCGAGACGGGCAGATGCGCGAAACAAAAACTCAGGTAAACCCAAAACCCTTCCGGCGACAGGTGATGCCGACGATTGCGGCGAAATCCCGAGTTTCGAATTTAAATTACGGGTGCGCGGGTTCGAAAAAAGGTAGAAAACAAAGGATCGCGAACGGCAGGTGCGTGCGAGGGAGGTTCGAACGTCTTCGCCGCATGACCGGCAGGTGCCGAAGATTTGTATATATGTGGGCATAATTGCTAGCCGTTGGCGCGTAACGGCCGACAGGTGATCATCCCTGTATGTCGCCAACGGTCGCGGCGACCCTCAGTGCGATCTCTAAAAACGGTAAGTCCCACGCCTAGCAGGTGAAGACGCCCACCCTACTGCCCTACGGTTTATTTATGCGCATTTAATTGCGACTAACCTAAATGTTTTAATGAACGTGCAAGATAATCGCGCTATCGGAATTTATGCTAATGTGAGGTTTCCTCCGCGAGCTTAACTAGCAGAGGAAAACTTAACAAAGGCTGGCGGAAGGTTTGAAAAAAAAAGTCAAAATATGTCTCTGTCGAACTTTAACCGACTTCCAAAATGTAGGAGGTTCTTAGGCGCGTACTTTTTGTCTACACATAGTCCGTTTCGCTTACTCATTCCCCGCTCATTACCCTTTTGCATTGGAAACCTCGTGTGTTTATTAACTTGTGTCTTAATTATTGGTTTGTGGATTATTAGTGTTGTAACTTGAATGGGGAACATACCTTCCAACGAGCATGGTGTATAATATGACGCCCAGTGACCACATGTCTGCAGCCCTGCCGGAGTACGTCCGGTGAGCTCGCAGGATCTCCGGCGACACGTACGCGGGACAGCCTCGCTTGTCTTGAAGGAGATCTTCCTCGGGGTCGTCTAACACAACCGCGTCTTCTAACGACTCTAGCTTTAACGTCGTCCTGTAACAAGAGAGACATAACTTTACTAATCATAATACATATTATCATCTGAGATTATTATAGGCTCACTACTGAGCAGTGAGCACGGGTGTCATCTGAGAATTAATGCAGCCACAGTGCACCACACTCGCCAAATGCGGATTGTTGGAATGCGGTGGTAGAGTCATGAGCTATGATTCTTGCCACATAATATGAGCTATGATTATGATTCTGAGTTGCCCTAAATGAAATAGCCATTTAATTTTTTTACACATTTGAACGCAATAAGAGGGAAAGGGGGGAGAGGGGGGCTTTCAAACATGCAGGTTACGGCGACCTAAATGAAATTCTATTCATTCTCTAACTTCATTCTCCATGACTTATTATTATCGTGCGTGCCACTAAATTTCGAATCACTAGGCAATAAGTTATGACCACTTAAAAATAAATACTGCACCATATATACTCGTAACTAAAATTTGGGGTTTTTTTTTATCCACTACCAGTTAGCCCTTGACTGCGATCTCACCTGATGGTAAGTGATGATGCAGTCTAAGATGGTAGCGTGCTAACCTGTTAGGGGCATGGCAGTTATATTAAACCCATAGCCATACCCTATTCGGTTTCTACACGGCATCGTACCGGAACGCTAAATCGCTTGGCGGCACGTCTTTGCCGGTAGGGTGGTAACTAGCCACGGCCGAAGCCTCCCACCAGGCAAAAAAGCTTATTTAAAAGCTAGGTATCGCGCTAGTTAGCGCATCACAATCGAAGGTTCGTTTAACCCGTTATATTGTTAGGTCAACTGCATCTGACGTGCATTGACCGGTGACCCAAATAAATCGCGAATGTGCGGCCTACAGCATAATATCACGATGCGCTCGCCCGTAATGGATCCCTTTGTGCACGAGGCTTTGACCGGACGCTATTAACGATTCGCGCGTATATGGCTAATTAGTGAAGCGGGATCGATCTGAAATGAAATGTTTTTATATTTCATTTACTAGGGTTATTTGCTAGTGCACCTATGAAAATGTCTTATCATAGGTGCACCACGGTCTGCCACTGATAAGGAAAGTAGACCGAAGAGCCGGCAAGGAACTCTGCACTGTTTGAAAAAACAAAATGCTACAATACTTAGGTAAAGGTACAGCAATGTAACACTTATCTACTACACTATCTTGTAGAGTTGTAGACTATCAAATGTAAAACCCTTTGCTACTAACAACTTTGTCATTTTAAGAATTTCGTCAATTTGTTTAATAATAATCGCGACTTAGAACGATCGAGACGTAGAATCGTAACAAATGTTTTTTATTTATACAATGGCATATCTGAGGAGTCTTTCAGAATCATAGTTATAGTCAAACCGTAAGTCTACTCGCCCCCACAAAGAGAGTTTCTGCACCTTGCGCAGGCGATTTGACGGTGGTAGGCAGGGAAGCTTGGTAGCGCTGTGAAATAGTTCTCTCGTGTGCGTATGCAACAGTAATGTCATGTAAATAATTGCATGGCGCACCATAAAGCTGGTGATGACGCAATAGGTTTCGTTTCATCACACCACGGGCTTTGGGCGCACAGCGACCTCGTATTTCACAGCCGCATCGTTTCGAAATGCATTAAATGCACACTTGGAAACAGTACACGGTTTTGTGTGATAATGTGTATCATATGAATAGGGATAGGCGCCCGATGGTGACCGAGACGCTTTCTTTCCCAAGGGAGTGTTATTAAACCGCTAATATTTATTCAGTTGCACGAATAATGCCTTCCATTTATAGCAGATAGCTTACTGAGTCAATACTTTCGAAGTGGATCGGTTTGACTTTTAAATATGGTTGAAACCCAGGCTAAATATTTAAATACTAGGCATTGTGCAGGCAGGTGCGCATGGCACGGCAGCAGAACTGGAAGCACGCGATGTTTCGAGCGCCTAATAATAGCCTGCAGTGAAACGGCGAGGCGAAGGATTTTTGACAAGGGTCCGTCATATTTTGCAACAAAAAGTAGGATTTCTCACATAGCCCAGCGAAACCTGTTCAGCATTGCACGAGGATTCCGAATATTAATATTATAAGTAAATATCAGGTAGCGCAGTTACAAAACCCGCAAGTGGCCGTATCAACTGCTTGACAAATTGAGTGCTTGTCCAAGGCACAGACGCTGACATAGCAACTAGCAGCTCACTGCGAAGGCCTAGTGCGGATCATTTGAGAAGCGAGATAAGGAGATAGTGATTTATTAACATACATATTTATGAATCGATCGTGACAATATTGAGCCCCGCTCTAAGTAAAGGTTACCCTCGTTAACGGTGTTGCAATCTGTTTATCACGCGAAAGATACGCGCGCCAATGAAAATTGCTCATACTCGAACTACAGTACAGATAGGTACATACGTGTATCTGAGCGCAATCCCTATTTCATAGTTTTATGTTTCGTGCACAGATTGCGTTTGTGCTCTTAGGCAATGAGTAATAAGATTCAAAATTCTCCAATTGTGCAATGATGCGTATCCGTGCACCGCACGTGTTCGCTATTCGTCTTACGCAAAGGGTTAAAGCTGTGGGAAAGCTTCGCGGTGACGTCACTGCGCCCTTTTTCTAGTGAGCGGAGCCCGTAGTCCTCGTGTCCGTTTTAGGCGAGTGCGCAATGATCCTAATTAAATCCCTTATAGCAAGGCTAAAGTGCGATGTCTGCAGTTGCAATCGATTCGTATTTCGCAACGTGTAAATAAGTTACCGAGTGTCGTAAGGCGGTCGGAAGGTTGGCCGGATTTCCGAGCGTGTTCCGAGCGGTACGGTGGCCTCGAAGGATTCTCGGTTGCGGACGCGGACCGCGAAAGGACAGCATCGCACCGCACGCTCCAGTAGGCTTGCCTGCTTGCCTGCCGAGTGCCGACTGGCGAGTAGAGTACGCGTTAAACCTGCCACGCGGCCGAGGTCAATATGCAGACCGAATTTGACACTTACCAGTAACCTTATCAACCATTTGGCACAATTAAAACTGATTCCGCAAAAGTTGTTTTAACTTTGAGGTAATTTAATATTGTCGCGATTGAAATTAACACAAACTTGCTTCACTAGGTCACCGATCATTGAGTCACGTCTTTGTTGAAATAATGTTAACTAATAAGCAAGATACGAGTACGCTACGTGTGCTGAGCAACGTTCGCTTTTGTTTCGGTTGACCGTTTCACCTAGCTAATAGTATTTGCTAACAATTATTGAGGTGATAGTCGCAAATCACAATTGTTTAGTGGGAATGCTAAAAAGTGTTGTATAATCGTGTTATTGATATGTTAATTCGTAATAGGTGGTGTGGGAGATCGCCCACAATTAGCGGGATGCGCCGCGGTTTCGCAACGGCCATTGCTCAACTCAACCCTGACAGTTTCGTAACAATGCCAGCCGACACAGATGCAACACACATGCATGCACTTCCTGCTCGACTTTATATCGGTAGGAGCATTGCGCAACGACCGGCGGCTAACGCTTTGTGCGACGATACACTAAACTCTGCTTGCTAAAACTTAGATGCCTAGCGAGTTTCCACCCCTGTCTTCGTTCCATCCACGTTCCATCCACGCGCACGAAACGCTTTGCGTCTAGCTAGGGTCGGGAACACTCTTCCAAAATCTGTGCTTCCCACTATTTACAATGTTATCTTTAAATTAAGAATGAACAGTGATCTTCTAGGTAAGCTCGTCCCATCTTAGGCCACATCATCATTTCTATCAAGTGTAATTTTTGTAATGAATAAAACAAACATTAATAGTTCGGACAGCAAATCATAAATCGTCCGCTATACAGATTGTTCCGTGCCCTGCGACGGCCCTGCACTGGCAGTTAGTCATAGGTTGTCGTAACCCGCATGTAGGAGCACGCGTGTCGCAAGCGTTGCCACACGCCCGACAAGCCGGGATAAGTTGGGAAACCATCCCGCTCGCTGCCCAATTACACGCGCATTGTGTAATCACACGCGCCCGCCGCTACTATGATAACAGGCTCCATCGATTGTAAACGCTATCATAGGGACTTGTGCTTCGTCTATGACTTCTATGAATAAATGTATAAACCCATTCTAGAGTAGCAGTGCTGACTGAACGCCGAGCTATGTCAAAATCTTACGAAATGTCGCAATTTCCATACGCAGGCAAACAAGGTTTCCCGATAACTGAATTTGCTCGCGTACTATATCAACGTCAGAATTTAGGTCTCAAAACCGCACAACCTGCGGCATGGGCTCGCTTTATCGGAGCCGCGATAACGCAAGGCGTAAGTTTTGAAACCGAGCGCTGGGCTGCTTGCGAAAACGCTAATGTGAACGAACATCGGTTGCAAAATTGTTTTAGTTTTAAAATCGAATGCGGCGGCAATGGGCCGGCGACGAGCGCGCTCTGTTGACATTTATCGCGGTAAGGAGATCGAGTAGCCGCTGCATTGCAGGCCTGAGGCGTCCGCGGACGGGCGCATGTCTCAACTCACAATGGATATGAGCGTTGCGATATGGCGTGTTGCAAGCCCGGGCGGGCGTCCAAGGCGCCGCCGAAATAGTCCCGTGTTGCAACGGGAGTGCGGAACGGGCGCCACTCCAGAGTTGCGCAAATGCCAGCAACTAACGCGTAATTGGTCAATTGCTCGATGTCATCTCGCTTTACGCACGCGGTTTACGAAACCGTTCGACGACCCGAGGCTCTATTACGCGAAAATTGCGCAACCGAAGAAAGCGGCCGGAATGTGACGTCCGCAAAAAGAATTTCCGAGCTCTCATTGATCTACCTCCCCGTCTCGAATTGTTGCAATTACACCGTTACGTGGTCGCGAGTGTTAATTCCGGTGAGCGGTCGACTTTCTAGCGCGGGGTCGGTGTACGAGGCGGTGTCGCAACAATTTCTCCGGCGCGGCGTCGCGAACGAAGAAAGCGCGACCTCTGCGTTTTGCAATTGCGCCTCGGCCGCGCGATCGACCGAGCGATCGCCGTAGAAAGCGCACGTAAACTCACCGTATACCGCAGAGGAAACTAATTAGAAAGCTGACTCATTCCCACGGGCTCAGTAAACCGTCAGTGGGCCTACACCGTGTCATACCAATTAGAATTGAGTAATAGGTAGGTTACGCAAGCGATAAGCTCCTCATGTCACCACGCGTGAATTGCTTCCGTTCATTGACTCCTCCTTCCCGATATAAATACTTTCTCTGGCCCACAACATAACGGTGTGTGGGGTCGACAGAAATTTTGGGTCGCGCAAAAAATTACATATCGCATATACCTATCTAGTTTCAGGACCCCACACCGCATGGGTCCGACTCCGAGCATAACATAAATGAGGTTGACGCTTTAATTTACACATACCTAACTTGGAGACTGAGTACACCCAGTTCATATCCAAAGTTAATTGATTGCTAATTCCTAAACTTGTTTTATCGCTAGTTATAGCTATGATATAAGTGTTAATCAAATCAAATCAAATCAAATCCAATAAGTGTTAGTAAAATGTGATTAAAAACTAACTGGCAATCATCAAAAAGAAAAGGAAAACTATCGGAATTGCGAACACGTACACTAACGGAATACAGAAGACAACAAGGAAGGGTCGGATAAGGGTGCAGTTACTGTCCTTAATCATAGCTGGCTCGTCTTTCAGGCCCATTAAGAAGATAAGCCCAAAGAAAACGCAACTAATGATCCATATAAGCTACCTAGTAATGACTAGTGGCATAACTACACAGACCGGGATGTTATGCGAAGAAATTGCGCAGTCCGCCACTACACTAGTTCATTCTCTTTCATAAGCAGTTACGTTGTAATCAACTTTTCTAACCGTTGTGAAATGCACGTAAAAAGCTGCCTCTACTCCCACATGGATGGGTAAGCACATGCATATATAACATATTGCAGAGCATAGCGTGCGTAAAAAGTGTATTACTTGTGCCATCTGATGATTCTCAGATGACTTTCACGTCGATAGACACGAGACACGTGACTGTTACCTACAGAGATACTTTAATAATTACGCTAGCGTGTGATTTAATATCCGTGGAGATGGGAAAAAGATTCCAATAGAAAATTTATTTCGAACAAAGCGATGTAATCGAACCGTTTTCTAAAAAACCTGAGTGGCATGATACATCTATTGCACTTGCTCCGACTTTGTTAGGGTGGAAATGAAAATCCTTTGTTAATAGGTATCTATGCATTATACGTTGGACCTACATGCAAACAAGTTTTAGACTGAGATAATTCTGAGCTGTACGTTGACATTCCAGATTTACCATTTATATCATAAGGAGATAATTTATATTCAATACAAATGCTTTTTTTATTCAAATAAACTTTTACACGTGCTTTTGATTCGCCAAGTATATCTATTACTGAATCAGAATGAGAACCTATCTACAGAGCCTTGCCAGTTCGAAACTCTCCGGTTGTTCTTTTGAAAAAATTAATACATATTGCTCGTACCTAGACAGATGAGTATCTCATTCATAACCGCCTCCGCATTAGGCATCGTATATATGCCACCTGGCGACAGGTGCGCAGTACTCTTGTATGCTGTACCGGCGTCGCAGCTCGAGAACACCATAAAAGGCAGCTGGTAGTATGTATTTGTCGTCGACAGATGCGGTCTAGATCAGACGATAAATAAAAGAGTAAATCCACATCCGCAAGCGCCTGCGCAGTTTCCGCCGCGGCCATACGCAGCCGGAATGGACAATTGTTCAGCCGTGCAATCGCTTCCGTCTCATTATTATTTGAAATCGGAAATGCTAAGATGTGTGCCAGGCTGCCGGCCTTCCTTGTTTCGCGCTAGCTCAGCGAATTACATTACATACATTTCCTTGCGATTAATTTACACCTGCCCTTCGAACTAGCGAAGGTAGGCAGTTCTTTGCGTTTAGCTTCATTATTCGCGAGTCTAAATCGGGAATTCTGTCCTGTGCAAAACCAAGACTTCTGCTATTGCTGCTTCGCCTAGCTACATTACCCATTATTTTTCTGCAATTCAAATTGCAAATTCTGATGTTTATGTTGTCTGTGCGTTTTATGGTTTTAGTCGTATCTTCCTCAATGGCTGTATGTAAAATATCGTCCGAAATAATTTCGCCAGATGATATTTCACCAAGCGACCAACTATAGCCAGCTTACCAAAATACGAAACCCAAGACGTTATGCAAGTATGATTGCGAGGAACAGAATAAGATATAGTTAATCATTAATAAAGCTACTCTTGCAAATTCCGACGCAAGAGCTTGCGTATAGTTACGATATAACAAGAGTGGTTGCGGTTTCAACAATTCCTTAGATTCCTTTCAACCAGTGGTGTGCGTTAAGTTTAGGCTAATGTAAAAATATATACTTTCTAAGTCTCACTTAAGTAGCCTTTGAATGCCAATGGCAGTCTTAGCTAACTATAAGGTCGACTTGTAATTTAGACACAAATAATTAACTAAAGTAAACAAATGAATTTAATTTAATTGCAGGTGAGTGGAGGCTGTGCGTTTTTCGGCGAAACGCATTGATTTGGAATCTGTACATATTGACCGAACAATAAATAGCATTGTAATTACTTAGTAGTAGTAGTAGCGTAGTATCTATTTAAAAAGCGATTGCCAATACATTACGCAATTACCAAACAGTCAGCATAACTTCAAATGTAAAGTTATCAGTCTAAAAACTGATTGAACAAAGGGCCAGTTTTTTCGCAGGGAATAAGAAAGAGCACAGATTAGAAATAGGAAGTTATGGTGTGGTTATGGTAAGAGGTGTAAAGAACAGCGAATACTTTCAGTATTTACTTGTATACAACTTACAACTGATCCGCTCAGCTAACGCATACTTCAGACAATCCTTCTTTAGTGGGAGTTTACCACTGTGTAGGAAAATATTACGTTATAAAGACATGCATAATAGACTACAAATTATACCTAGACTGTGATTTCACGATGGTGATTGATGAACTGATGACTGATGAAGTGATGATGCAGTATGAGATGGTACCGGGCTAAACTGTACATGCAAAATCTCAACTATACCATGGGTTTATGTGTTGAATCAATTTGATTCAAACTATGTATATAATTTATGGAGACACTGGAGTCACCGCCGATGTAAAAAGCTATGGTAAAATAATATGTGATACAATAAGCGTTCAGTTGCATATGATTAATATGCGGGGGACAGGCCAAGGCACTCCGTGTCACGCGTTTGAGTAATCCTTGTATATTTTGTAACCTCTGTAGATTTACAAAACGGCCCGCGTGTGCCTCGAGCCGCATTAAACGTTGCTCCTTGCTTGCGCTCTATTTCATAATGCTTTGCACAAGACAAAACAATCGAGCGCTTGTCCTATAGGTATGAGACTGGTTATGTCTGCAACCCTGGTGCCACTGCATTTAATTACTTGCAAATGATTTCAACGTAGCTAAGTATCCTGCTACTGTTTGACTGCGTTTTGTTTTAAAGCTGTATTTTTGAAGTCAAGTTTATCAGCTTAATGCACGTTGAGGATGATTTATCATAGATCTTTTATTGAGGTGAACCACTCGACCAAAATGTATCCTTAACGAAGCCTCAGATTTATACTTAATTGATCTAGAATGATACATTACTAAGGAGGATCATGGATCATTTCTTAAAAGCTGTTATGCTGTAATCAAAATGTGTCCTCATATGATTCGAAATGCACGTACGTACAAATCTTGTAGAGTTTACCGAGTCAATGCATTGCACACTAAATATTGAAATACAATTGTCAGGTAACTCAGATGTAAATACAGCAAACATTGGGATGGATGACGCAGGCGTTTCGAAAACGCAAAATAAGCGATGTTGCGATTTCGCCTTACGAAATACATTTGACTCGTGGTTGCAGAAACGCGTGGGACGACAAATAGGTTTAATGTCTGTCGGTTTGTAACACCGTTGCATGTTTAATAGATCGTTCATATTGGATCACTTCAAGTGGTATTTTCATAGATGAAAGCACTCAACTTTTTGTTTGGTGGCGTCATGACTGACTATGATTAGTTATTGGAACCGAAAAATAATAATTCGTTTTGAAAAGAGCACTTGTTTCTGGATGAACCGTAGTGACCTAAAGTTGACCAATCGATTATGAATATGTGTATTTTCAGGTCCTACAGAGTATAGTAGGCTGAGTGGTCTCGGCCTGCAAGATCAACTAGTCGAATAGTTATAATTTTTTTCGTTCGTTCGTTTTTTTCTATACCTGAAATATTTTTTCAAGTTAGCGCCATATCTACACCTGACTACTTGCTATCATGAAATTATACACGTTTTTTTATTCTTTGGTTGATACATAGGGAGAGTACCTAACAAAAATTACTGTTACCAACCTACTTATCGCTATCACCATTTCACTGGTATCTTATCACCAGTAAAATTCACCAGTTGTTTATTTGTTTAGTGCCTACAAAATGCGATACGATATCCAAATATTTTGTAATGATTGAACGGGCAATGTTTGCCAAAGTTACTCAACCCAGTTATTCCTGACTATTGGGTGACAACGTGGTGACAACTGACAACTCGAAAATGTACGTGCGATGTTGTTATTGTTTGCATTGAAATTCAAACCTATAGTACCTACCTATGTATTGAATAAAAGTACCGTACGTTCTACATACAATCTATACACAAAAGCCTACAGAAAAGAAATCGTTGTCAATTACTGAATAATACAAATATTTTAATTCATTGAATTTAAATTACATTAGGTATATATTTGTAAAAAAAACGTTTATTATAGCAGTAGAGAAGCTATAAGGGACAGTCCATATTAGGTAATTCGAAGATTCGAAACTACTCGTATCTCAACATTCCAGTCTTTACCAATTGTAGACCCACTACTGAACTTATGTTTCCTCTCAGAATGAGAATAAAACACTTTCTAGTTTTCTAATTAATGTCGATATTTTTAAGACCTAGTTAGTTACAAGCGTAATAAGAGAGAAGTTCTTAAAACATTTGAGTATTTTAGATGTATGTTAATACTTAATACCGATGTGACAACTAAGCCCTCACTACCCTCAGATTTCCACCATGCCTGGTATTGATATGGTAATATTATTGGCGATGCTGGGGCAGTGCGTGAACGCATAAATTAAATTATTAATAGTCTTTAGACTGGAACGACTTCAAAGCTACCAGTATGGATACTAGGTATCCATATTTTACGGGATATTTCCAGGATTCAGGAATGTCCTGTATTATCAATCAAATAAATATTATAAATGCGAAAGTTTGGATGGATGGATGTATGGATGGATGTTTGTTACTCAATCACGCCCCAACGGCTGAACGGATCTGGTTGTAATTTGGCACAGAGATAGATTATAGTCTGGAATAGCACATAGGCTACTTTTTCTCCCGGAAAATGAAAGAGTTCCCGCGGGAACCAAAAAACCTCAATCCACGCGTACGAAGTCGCGGGCATCAGCTAGTAAATTATAAATAAGTACATGAACAAATATTTTAAACGGTGTTTGATTTAAAAAAAAATCTTAAGCAGTTTACAAAATATATGTACTTGTACTAACTAGGTAAGTTAAGTAGGATCTAGTTAACAAGAGTTTTAACAAAAACAACAAATAAAAGAAGAACAAAAATTAATATGAAGTAATATTAATTGTTATATTTTGCTTAGTTAGTTATTTCTTTAATCTCAACTAACTTAATAATATTTAAAAAATAACCGGCCAAGTGCGAGTCGGACTCGCGCACCGAGGGTTCCGTACTCAAGAAGTAGGTATGATTACCTTTGTTAATGAACCGCAAAACCAAATTTGTTTGTAGAGGTTTACTGTTAATATCAAAAAATTACGTTTGTTGTATGGGAGCCCCCCTTTAATATTTACTTTATTGATATTTAATTATTTATTTTGAAAGGTAATATACAAGTTAATATTCTGTGAAAATTTGAACCGTCTACCTGTTACCGTTTTTAATATTGAGCAATAAAATACGAAAAAAACACGTTTATTGTATGGGGACCCCCCTTAATATATATATTTTTTTAATTTTTAGTATTTGTTGTTATAGCGGCAACGGAAATACATCATTTGAGAAAATTTCAGCTTTCTAGCTATCACGGTCTATGAGATACAGCCTGGAGACAGACAGACAGACAGACAGACAGACAGACAGACAGACAGACAGACAGACAGCGGAGTCTTAGTAATAGGGTCCCGTTTTTACCCTTTGGGTACGGAACCCTAAAAAAGTAAAAACCGATCGCTTTGACTGCAATGCAATGCACATGAAAATCAGCGTGTATAGGTAACCCGACTTTTACACATCAGTAAAATATGTCCCATACTCTAAATTTAGTAGAAAATAGGAATGTCCTAGAAAAAATAACTTTTATTCTGGCAAACTCAGCCAAGACGAGTTCCGATGCAGTTTGCGATAGTGGTCTAACTAATGTTTTTGCAAAACAACCTGCCAGCTGCTATCGCGCACGCAAGAGAGTATGCAATTATCATCAACTTTATTACCTAATGTAAAAAAAAATACTAATCAGAACTTGTATCTAGTTAATCATTAGTTAAGCTTTAGGGTAGGTACACAATGGCGATGTAGAGTTACTTGGTTTGTCTGAGTCAAGTTACTTTATGATCTATTAATTCTGAACTTGTAGATTATCAAAACGAAGATTCTATGAACTGAAGTTGCTACAGTATACGTACCTAAATATTAGACAAGTAATTTCATTCGTAATGTACTACATAATATACCTAATGAAAGTAATTTCATTTGTAATATCGAAATGTAAGTACCTAAAAGGTTTACAATTATTGATGTTTTTTTTATCCACTACAAGTTAACCCTTGACTGCGATCTCACCTGATGGTAAGTGATGATGCAGTCTAAGATGGTAGCTGGCTAAACTGTTAGGGGCATGGCAGTTATATTAAACCCATACCCCTATTCGGTTTCTACACGGCATCGTACCGGAACGCTAAATCGCTTGGCGGCACGTCTTTGCCGGTAGGGTGGTAACTAACCACGGCCGAAGCCTCCCACCAGGAAGCAATTATGTGCAACAAACGAAGATTGAGGAGACAAGAGTGCTACCGACCTTTAGCTAGTACAAGTAGGTACTAGGATAGCAGATGATTAAATACATATACTGCGTAAATACGAGTCTGCCAACGTAATAATATTATATTACGATAGTGCAAGAATCGCAAGTTATTTTATAATGTTATCAAGTTTATCATGCGGTCGCAAGTACGAAGTAGGTATAATAAGTGCATCTTGATAACTTTGAAATGCTTTATTTTGTTTGATAAAGTGTATACAACAAACCTATCTAATAAAGAAAAATCTAGATTAAAAAAACCCGTATGAACCATGCGAAAAATACCTGCGTTACAAAAAAATACGGAATGGAGTTTGACATTTTACTAAAGTTCCCCTAAGTTAAATCAGAAAGCACTACAAATATGTTTTGTTCAGGCATCAAGATTATTATTTTCGATTACTTACTTGAAAGAAAAAATTCAATAAACACGGGAACTAAGTACTTGTAATCTACGACCCTTATCGAGGCTGCGCATAGTTACCAAGGTTTCTACCATAGCGATTATCATGATATGCAAACTCCACGTTGCACTCGGGTATGGACTTTGCAATGTATATAATGAATATAGTAAAGCATTATGAATTGAACGTTTACGTAAACCTAGGGCGAAATAAAACAGAGGTATTCTTAACACAAACTAGTAAATTTTAAGTGGTCATGGGTTTGTATTTAATTTTTATTTGTAAGCCTGTTATCAAATCTATTGAAAGCTAACTCTTTTATTTTATCTGTAAAACTCAGAAAAAACAATAATTCAGTGGGGAAATAAAACAAGTACCTAGTTAATGAACGAATAAACAAGCGGTAAACCCATATCACGATGTAAACAATGCAAGGAAATTATAAAAACCCCGGAGCAAGCCTGGAAGCGATTGAGTTAAGGGAACAATACTCACACTACCGCGTACGACGCAGTTTGTAAATACCTACTCGTAAATGTGTTATCGCGAACCAAAACAATGTTGAAATACCGCGAATCAAGAGCCAGTTTGTCCCGTTAGCGCTGAAACGCGGAAACACGGGGCCTGACCCGAGAACGGGTTCCTTTATTGGTTTTCCGTAAAATACTACGTTTACGCGAACTTATCAATCATCCCAGGTCAATTGTTTTTTTTTTTTTTAATCCGTGAGGTTGCTTTTGGAAGCTTTCACGTCGTTTATTGCGTTAAAAGCTCAGCTCAATCAGTCAAAGCTTACAAAAGGCACTTGGGTTACTTAACATAATAAGAATACAATTTAAGGGACATAATAATAACTAAATATATCCACTGGAATTTTTTGTTTGCGTATTTTAATATGTTAAGACTCCTCAATACCCAAAAGTTCAAGCATCAACGGCGCACACGCAATTTTCATGTCATCTTTGATTAACTTCAATGTCAATCATACTTTATAGTTTATACTATTAATCAAGCTTCGACGGGACACAAAAAATCTACGCACATCAATATTATTAATTCATACATAGTAGAAGAAGGCTAGAAGCTTGACTGGGAATGTTTGCTTCAAAACACGAAAGTTCATAGGCCTTACGTCGAAGAATTCCAAACAGCGTACGATTGTGTGAATCGTGGACGTGGATCGAATACTATTTGATCGCTCTTGATAAATAAATAGTGTAACTCTGAACAATACCCTTTGCAACACAGATTGCGATAGAAGAAATCATTTTTGATAAGACCTCGGCCAGAGGAATGCTGCCAGCTCTGTATGTGGAACACCAAAGTCCAAACAGCGGTACTTTCTCGTGTACCGTTCAGCCGAGCAAATTAATTCCACGTCGATGAGAGTTTGAGATAATTCTCTATAGTTAATCTATACGATCGGACGATAGTAGTTAATAACCGCGCAATTTCTAATCTTTGAAGTTCGAACGCTCGCTAGTGGGTACTCATCCGGTCAAGAATCAAGATGAGATCATACAGGATCAATGCTCTGTACGGATGCCGAAGCGATGATCGTAATACGATTTAAGGAGCGGTCTTCGAACTCGGTCGTCAACCTTGCAATTACTCTTTTTCAACGCTCAATGACGTAACTTGGAAAGTGCGGAAATGGTAGTTCTGTGAGGCACCAGAGCTGAGATTATTACCACTATTATCACACGCTTGGCCATCTCTCGCGGATGCTCGGCGGGGAAAAGGTCAATGAACTTGCAAAACACACCTGTCATAGTCGAGGGGGGCGAAACAAAGAGCTCGATATAACGAAGAAAGCGCTGTAATATCTGGTTGAATCACAAACGAGCGCTTACGAAGGCGGTCGATTATTATGAAAAAAATTCGATTTTGAAATTGGAACTATGGACGCACTCCGAGGCGATGGCCCGCTTGCACAAGCTCGCGGCGGAAGAGTGCGGGCAAAACGGCACATTGCTGTGATGCAATAAAGAAAGTGCGGAACTGATGTAGGTTTTCTAACGCGGTGAATGTACTCGGCCATTAGTCGTGTATCATTCGAGTCGGCAAAGGCTCTAGTGCCGCGGCGGGCGACGACCTCGCGTTCTCTGCAGGCCCGTATATTTTGCACTCGACCGCGACTCTCGTGTGATATAATACAATCGATGCGGAAAATTGCGAGGCAGAATCGCCGATCAGAGTACGATGGGAGTTATCATTGCTTGCAAATTGCAATACATCGAGCTGCCGTGGACCGCAACTACCGCTTAGGTAACGTGTGTTGTCACGCTTGTTTGTTGCAATTACGAGGGTGATGTAACTCGCGAAGTGTGGAAAAGCGATTGCGGCGGCGGCGATTCATAAAATGATAGGTGACCTTAGGAATGGGCGAAAAACGTGTTTAAGAGCGGATATGTCAAGTTCAGCGTGTGCGAGAGGCGCGCGCGGGCGGCGCCGGCGCAGTGACAATGAATGGCAAGCACTGTTGTACTTGACCCAGTATTCGAGCCTCGCCGTCACGCGGCCCGCTGCAACCGACGTCGATGATGAACGATGATACATGTCACACTAACACTATTCGTTATGCACCACAGTATATTTTGTCACACAATTGACCGAGACTGCTGAAAAATTATTGCACCTATTAAGAAATCAGAACTATAAAAACCTGAAAGTAGGCCACGATAGACGTTCATATTTTTCACATCGAACAGTCGGCTACAACAAAGGCAGTTTACGACATTGACATATTGGCTTACTAGGCCACGGTAAAAACATCTTTGGCACGAACAAGCGGCTAAGTTTTCCGTCGATCAATAAATTATTTAATGGATAAATCAGGAGATGCGTCAGCGACGTCTTTCATAACTCGTGATATCATTGTTTCTGATTGTGTTCATTATGTTCTTGAATCTTCACAGTAGGCAGAACTGAATAAATACGTGTCGAAACACATGTGAAGTATCATGTAAGTGGTTTGTTATATCCACATACCTGTTTATAATGTGGTGTTGCGCAAGGTCATAGATGCACCTGTGCTTGCACTGGCCAATGTAACCGTTACTATTCCTACACGTATTCACAATCAACTCATACAGATGCCTACATATTCGATAATACAATTTAAAGTTGGAGGCCAAAAGGGAAATCTCACCGACGTTTTTGCACCTGTCGAGTAACATTTCGTACTTAATTGTACTGTAATTATAATTAACGAAGATGCCAATACTATATGTGACAAATGAAAAAATTAAACGCTTGCAACGCACAGGCTCACGGCGTCCGGTGTCGGCATGTAATAATCCAAGTGGGTTAAGGTTTCATCAAGGATTTGTTGCGGCAAAACTCCGCTCCAAAACCGAGCGTCGGTACTCGGTTACTGTGCGCCAACTGCACGCCTTGGTCCCGCTGCATTTGTTCATTGCCTTTTGCAATACAAACCTTTTTGGATAGTTCTTCAATTAATGGCGACGAGCAGTCTGCTATTGGCTAGATGATGAATGGACCAAAAATTTCTTTTTTGAGCACACTTTTGTGTGTATATTTATGACTGTCGCATTTCATTCACCTGCCGATGACAATTACAAAACCTTAATTCAAAGGACGCGAGGAGTCTTTTGTTTAACTAGCGTCCAGCAAACAAAAGTAACTCGATCGTCACAGCTCTCCTTTGTGCGGGCACAGAGGGACACGATGGCACAGTCCTTTGAGAGGGGTCTTTTGAAACTCGGTAAGTACTAAGTACCGAAAATTGAGCGCAAAACAAACAGGTTAATAAGTTTCAAAACGATCCAGATGTATTACAAAAGCGGTAGCACACAACCGTTTGGCAACTACACGGCCAATTGTTTCGCAACTCGCATCGCAGCGTCCGGACCACTCGATTAATTGTTTCTATCGTAAAACATCGACTATTCGATTCTTTTGTTTTACATACAAAGCTCATTGTCACCGCAGAGGGTGCTCTAAAATCTACGTCAGACCTATTATGAGTTGGGACTGTTTTATTGCCCAAATAATATTCTTGATATTCAATAACGATTCTTTTATGAGTGCTATTAAAATATATTGTAATAGCTGAACAAGTTTGTGTTTTAGCAATGCAATCTGACCTCGAACGAATTATGTAAGTAATAGACGTCACATTTGTGTATAATGATCGTTTTCATTAGGTAGATACGACTACCTTTACTGTAATAATAAAATTAACCATAACGTATAGTCTCTGTATTATTTATCGATAAAATCCTTATTTATTCTACCTACTTATAATTTTATACACCTCATTAGTACATTGGCTACGCCAGATATAGAATAAGTAAATAGCTATAAACAATAAAATATATATAATTAACGATAAATTAAACTTATTGCAACAACAATAATGTTACTTATCTCTGTATCGTTTTCGGTGTTAAAGTGCTCAGGGCTGATGCAACTAAAATCTTGTGAAATAAATAAATAAGCGTAGGACCTTCGACTGAACGACCTCAGATGGTTGAAATTATATTTCGTATTATATTTGTCGCACTGAGTGTTACTATGTTAGCAACTGCCCCCCGATTGTGTAAGGAAATCATAATCGTAATCATTTGTCAAATGGATAATTCGACCTGATTGAGGAGTTCATAGATGGCTAAAAGCATGTTTGAATTCCTTAAACTGTTCGACTAATACGTTTTAAGCTGTCACATGATTACGATTTTCCTGGTCACTAGGACTCCTATCTCAGGCTCTTGGGTGAGGCAGTGGTAACCACGATCGATCATCTGATCGCATTAGCAGCGGGACGCATTCGAGATGCGCAGGCGGCAGCAGATGTTCGCGAACAATTGTATAGGGAACAAAAGCAGGTAGACGCATAGGACGTTAACGCGCCATGTGCTACGTGTCATTTTTTCAGATGATAACATGTTTTAGGCAAGAAACTACAGAAAAAAATATTCTAATCTGACCCGACAGATGGCCGAGCACATGTCCACACAAAAAATATATCAACGCCAGATTAATAAGCACCTATATGTATGTAGATAGAGATACATAGCGCATTCGAGATCGATTGAAAATTCAATTTTCACGGTATGAGCGAGGCTTTGTTTAACTGTGTGACTACAGTAAATTAAATACGATCGCTTCCCTTTGTTACAAAAGAGAGAAACGAATTGAATCCCAGTTATCAAAATTAATAACAGCAAAAGCAATTTACTTTGATCGCCGTAATATCCTGCCGGAGCATTTATTGAGCTGAATTTTCAATTGTTTTCCGTGCGGTGCATAATAACTGTCTGATCCGTTTTTAGTCTTTGTATATCTAGAGGAGAAACTGCAAATTGCTTATGATCTCCGATTTCTGAGGGATGATTATAAAATAAGCTTTCACAATGAAAAAGTCCGGTGCAGTGAGCGTTGCAACTTGCAAGGGAAAGAATGATTGAAAAAACGACAAAAATTGACCTCGCAGCATATGTCGAAAGTCAAACTTAAAGACTGGTTACAACGTGCGTTTGAATAAACATTCGCTGCGATAGTAACGAAACTTTATTGACCTTACGTCGTATTGAATGTTGGGTATGCACCCAGACCCAAATAGAGATGTCATCAGATGTTCAAACAGTGTCTCAGAAGTCAGAACTTTGTGGTATACGTTGAATACGACTTGAAATATTGATCAAGATACAAGGGAGCTAGAATTTTGAGATACTTACTCTTTATGGTCAACCTTATTTACAGGAGACAGGTAGGAAAATTGTTCAATAAGGCCAAAGGAGACCTTATCGGTAAATACTAAGTAGTGATTTCTTCCCGACAATCTTCTGCTTACTGAGAAATAAAAAAAAGAAATTAAGAAAAGCAAAGTGGATTATGATAACTATAAATTTTATGACCCCATGGTGCCAACAGACATTCCGCTGTTACGTAATATAATGAAACATCTAAATAAGTAGCGTCCGTAGCTTGTACACAAGAACTATCGACTATAAAAACCCTATTGTAGATCTGAATTTACGATCGACTTTAAACACGATTCCTTAACAGCGAAGTAAAAGACACCTTGTGCTATTAAATATCTGGTTTAATTCGTGATGGCAGAACATAACAATAGTTACTCATCTAGTTTGCGCTCGGAACGGACCATTCGGAATGCGAATTTTGAACACGTGCGTTTTGCAGGTAGAGCTCGCATGTGCAGCTTATTGTCTTCTTAAGAATAGGTGTTATTCTTGTCCATGAATAGGAGTCGCTTGCACAATGGAAGATTCTTTTCTATCGCCTCGCATCATCGGTTCAATAAAGAATCCGAAAAAATATATCAAGCGTAGGCGATTTCAAATTTCAATGCTGTATTTGTTTACTGGAACATCTGTGATCTGTGCTCCACAGAATTTTGAGCGATGGCGCACAATTGGCAAGTTCGTCACAATAAAGCTTTGTCGTCGTTCAGGTAATTCAGAAAAGATTAACCCGATACGAGATTTTACAATGCAAGTGAAACACCTTGACTTTTAGGCTGAATTTAATGGTATTGGTGAGTTAACCATTTTTATTAATATCGCTAGTTGGATATACTAAGTAGAATGTAGATGGATAGTTGAATAAGTATGTTCTACTATGTTGTTTCTTTATGTGGGAGGACTATATTACAGTTATAATAAACCAAAGCTATTAATACTGAGTGCGTAAGAACTACCCGTATGTTGCGGCATAACACGACCTTAAGTCGTTATCTCTTGGCGATAAGAGAGATTATGTGACCTTTAAGTGTTGACTAGGTGGCTCTGACAATGTGTGATAAGCCTCAAGACCATTGACCGTGGTCAGATAATGGGCACCAATATTGGTAATAAGAAATGTTTTTGTAAAAGCTTTCTTTGTTATTTTGAATATTGTCTGATTTTCCAATATTTCTATTCTTTGTAAGTTTTGAGTCTGATTTTCCAATCACACTCTTCTTCTTATTCTTTGTAAGTTTTGAGTTATGAGTGACCATTAATGCACAAAAATTTTTCATGTTTAGTTTTTAATATACTTACATAAAAGTCTTCTTCCACATTTACCTAAATTACAATATCCTTTAGGTCTAAAAAGATTTGCGAAAAAAGTATATTATACCTAGGTACTTATTAAATTTAAATTGAACCCACACAAAAAGTAAGCGAATGCTTTCGAGATTCCATTATTAAAGAAACAATAGTTAAGTGCTCAAGAGTACTTTCGCGATCCAGATATTACAGGGGCCGGAAGTGATGTTGAATAAAATTAATATAACACAATACTCTGTCAGTCAAAGGTGATTCTACAAACAATCATAAACATCGGTTAAAAACTAATAGACTCACAGTGACTGTTTACATAAATGTACTTAGTTGATAAAGACTATAATAATTACTATAAATAAGTAATTAAATCCAATCAAGGAACTAATCACAGCACCAGATTTTTTGTTGACAATACAGCTAGCGAAACTTTTGTCCATAGAATATTAAAATGAGCCTATTAGTCATCAACTCATCACGGCGTGCTACTGAACCGTGCCATTCACTCAATAACATCATGCGAACGTCGCAAATTTTCCGATAAAATATTGAAATTCAATCACGTATGGATCTTTATAGATAAAACATCACGTCAAAGCATCCAGTAAGTGATATTCAAGAAAATAAACACCGTACACGGACGCAAAAAGATCATGGTTGGAGTGTTCTAATGTGTTAATGATTGCAAAGTCCAAGAGGGTTACGTCAGACTAATCTCGGACATTTAATTCCGTCATCGTTTACGCCTTTACGGGCGTGATCGAATAATTTAATATAATAAAACATATGGTATCACCACTATAATAAAATATTCAAACAAATTTATCGGGTACAGATAACGTTTATCTTTGGATTTATTCAGAAATATTCATATCGGCTATTATAAGCAAAAACAAATAAAACAAAAATACTTATGAAGAACACCACCCCAAAATTCGATTATGTCATCTTCAGAATACTATATTACCTACCGGATGAACATAACAAAATAATTCAAGTAGGTAAGTAAGACGTAAGAGCATTAAGTAAACAAATAGCTTTAACATATCAAATAAACAGCTTATAACATGCTTCTAATAATCTCTGTATCATTTATTTTTGCCATTTCATGCAGATTTCTTATCTTTATTACTCAGTTTATGACCAGTTTATTTGTAACGTTTAAATTTAATATTTCGTTTAAATTTAAGTCTGTGTATTGAAGTAAGGCAATAAACGTTGAGTTTGAATTGGAACGTCTGGTGGTTCCTAGTCGAGCAACGAAAAGGCGGAAGACCGGCGCTTGCGCAACTGACATTGAACCAGCAGTCTCTACGCGGAGGTCGATGCCGGATTCTTATACATTTTAATGTGCGCAAACGACTAAATGTTATCGAAAAAAAAACTGTTTGATATTTTTCTTTTGGATAACAGGAAAACTTTAGATTTCATTTAAAACAAAACACTTCTCGGCAACCGGATATGATCAACTACGCAGTTTAATATAGTCACAACAACAGCGATTAAAATAGGGGAAAAAAAAGATTTGATTGAATTTTCATTTTGCTAACAGGAAAACGGCGAAACCAAAACAAATCAACATTTCTAAGTAACAAGTGGGATGATATAAACTGCGCAGTTCACTGTGCCAATCAAATAAGGATCATTACGAATACCTAACTAATATCAAAAGAAACCACATTAATTTTATTTCCTTATCGAATACATTGTGGGTCTTCGCTGATTCGTTTACAAATCAATGTGGTACTTCCTCTTATAATGGTTTTCCACGTTTTATAAGATACGAACTTTAGAATTACTCTGTAAGAGAAATGATGGTAAGCAGTGGAGTGCAGTTCATAGAGGCATAAAAGCACTGCTTACCCAAATGGAAATACGTCAATGCTCATTTTTTATCAATACAGCTTTTAAACAGGTATTCTGACCAACTAATGCCTACCCCAGCTTCAAACCGTGTGCACGCCACTGATGGTCAGCGCAGGTCAGCTTCATAAGGTGTAAGGACGACGAAGCGAGTCTTGACCAGTCATGAAAAACCGTATTAGGAAAGTGTTAGTAACTTTTTGTATTAGTTACTTTAGTTAATAGTTATTATTAAAGCGGCGCTACATAAATCACTAGGATGCCGGCACAAATTAGTGTAGGACGTTTCATTAGACGCCTTGGAAATTGCTTGTCTATTTGCAGCCGGTTACGTCCACAAATTACATAAATACAATTATTGCAAAGAAAGTTTTGCAGTTGCGTTTCGTTTCGCTAATCGTTATATTAGCAACCTGCTTCTTACCAAATATCTTGACTAAAACCAGAAATTCTACACTTAAATGTTGTAAATAACACACAAAAGATGTTGATTATACAATTATTTCTTTGGTTGCATGATTTTGGCTGTTATCCATTGCTATAATACAGTCGAATATTGGATGTAGCGAATTTAAACCTACATATACTTGGTTTATTGAAAGTTACATCAGCCAATATTTTCGTAACAATGGAAAATAATTGCATCAGTTGCGGTGTATATGTATCACCTTCATTATGATAATTATTGAATATTAATATGAATGGTAATTTTACGGGGAAATTGCCAATTAATAAAATATAGCATTGAGGTTTTTCAATTATTAATATACTTATCCTCCAAAGTACCAACTATTTGAATACTTTGTCACTTCATTCTAGAGAACATTTCATCAGTGTTATTCTGATTGAAACCGACCGCCGCCGACCATAGGGTTAATATGAGTAGGTAGTTAGGTAATATTAGTGGAAGCCAACGCTATCGATAACATCGCGATTTTTGTCACGATGTTATATCGATAAGCTATAATTTAGATACTAACCAGCTTCACTTTTAGGTTTTATTTCGAAAGAAACCGACAGCGCTATCGATAACATCAGTATCCGGGAGTAAAATCTCTAGTCTAGAATTCAGACGCCTCATTATTTGATTTTATATAACCGGTTTTGTTTTGATCGAAACCGTCAATACTATTTATAAAATCAGACGTTGTATCGGTAGTCTAGAACTATAGACTATCGATATAACATCTACTTGGGATCGATATCTTCAGTTTTGTTATGATCGCAGCAGTCAACATTATCGATAACATCGGTATCAGGCGTGGTATCGATAGTTCGACAGTCGATACCGCATCGGTGTCCGGTGGCGTGTCGCAAGCGTCCTTGGCCACGGCTCACGGTGCGAGGCGACCGAGCGTAGCCGCTTCCGCATCCCCCCTTACGTCACGACCACGTGTTCTTTAAATTGTTTACATTCATTTCTTAGAATACTTGAACGGGTACGGGTACGGGGCACGGACTACGTTGCCGCTACGTTTTTCCCGCATTCGCTTAGAAGACCGTATAGGAATAGACCAGGGATGTTTCCTCGTATGAATATACTTACACAGTATATTCTATATAATTATAGAAATAATACAGTAATTTTCCGCATCATTTTAGTAAAACTTTTGACTGGGTACATCTTATATACCTACGTTGCCGGTGGAAGTTTTTCGCGTAGATATTTTATGGAATAACTCATAGAAAAAATAAATAACTATTCCGTGGAATAACTAGAAGAAAATTAAGCTTTCTATTAATAATTTCTATCATAATTTACTAAGTATTCCTAATACTATTGGAATTTTATTTTAACAAAAACGTTCCAACAAGTTGGAGTCTGTGAAACGTTAAACTTAATAGGTCTATAACAGGTATCAAGTACTTATTATTTATTTATCACTGTACAAGTGTAGAGCTAGTTAAGTAATAATTGTGTCATCATTCCGTTGATTTTAGTTATTATTGTCTCGATTTTCTCCATTATAGCAAGCCAGGTGTACTTTAATATTTAATTGCTAACGGATATGCTGGGATAGTTATTATATATGTATTAGTTCTAACTATATTTTATAGTTGTTCTCATGTTAATTCCCATTGTTAACTGTTGAAGAATTAGATGTTAAGTATATGATTAGATGATCCCGTTTAGAAATACACAACAACGCAAACACGTAACACGTGTTACAGCGCAATTATAACTTTAACAAACAAGGATTCTTTTTTATTTATTCAACTTCCGAATCTAACTTTGGAAGGTTTATTTATAAACCTATTAAAGTTTAAATTTAGCCAAAGATTATTATGCAAACACGAGTTTATTATTACTTATTCCAAAATGTTTCCAACAACTTGATTAATTTTCGAACATAATAACTTACGGGCGTGATTCTTTCCCAAGGGTTATACAAGTTCAGAAAACGTTCCTTATACAAATATGGTTCACGTTTTAAGAGCACGGGGATCAATACCTCCAAGAAATTAGCAACTGCGTCACTGACCGTGGGGAAATTCTCCCTGTGACGTCAGTCACGTGCTCGGCTCAACAAGGCTTTGTGTAGGCGGTAAGCGACAAGCGTACACCCTCGGAAAACTTAGAGTGCCTTTGGCATGTTGGCCCAATGCGCCAATACAACACGTAACGCCAAACGACGTATGAGTTACGCTTACGAAGTTACGACCCAATTACGCCAAGATTATAGGACCAAGTGTAATACTTATAGTCCAATGAACATACTGGGCTAAAAAATCATACTGGGCTACAAAAACTTCACGACTTCGGATATGGACAAACTCTAGAAAACGGCTAAAGCAAACTCATTGCAGCGGGATATATGATATTTTTAAGGTTTAGTTTTTAATTTAGATTTTAATGATATCAATAGTTACAATAAACAATTCCAAATAAAAAAAAAAAAAACGAAAAAAAAACGGCTCAAATATATTATTTCCCAGTCTAATAGTGTAGAGCCTCTAGAATCTAGATTATAAAAGCATTACCTACGGTCTTATTTTGATATTATGTCTATAACCTATATTGGTATTGCTAATTGTATTTTAAATATATCTATGGCTTAGTTGGGGTCAGCGGTCAGCACTAAGCGAGGCTTAATATTTTGTCGGCGTTGTACCGTCTCTACATTTTGTCGCGCGACATATTATTTTGCATGTGATCACCCTCAAGCCACCCTCGTCAAGGTTCGCTTAGAGCTCTAGACAAAGAACAAAACCTATTGAAGTTTATAGAGCTTCATTTCAACATAGCAACGTTATTGCCCTTCGGCGTGTCAAAGTCCTAATTGAATTTGCGTACGCCTGCACTGGAACCATTCCTACACGATTACGTCAGCGGTGCGAATTAATTTGTATTTCAATACGTAGCTACGGTAACAACTGCGCAAATTATTGGAAAACTGTTCAAACATACTGTGGAAAAACAAGAGAGGAATGTACGCTAAATTGTTTTGCTAGTGACGTGGTTCTAGATATCTGATTTTAAATATTTACTTAGATGTATCGAAAATTCCAGAATCGGTCATGTTATATTCGCCTTCACTCCGCCATTTACAGAAACTAGAATTGAAAATCTGCTAGGATTAATTTCTGTAACGGTATATTTTAATCCATTATAATAAATTAGTAGTTTATAAGCGTTACCAAGCAACTGGCAAGTACCTAAATATGGATAGAAATCCTAAAAAGATTTACTCATATTGAAATTTTTGTCCTGTGAGAAATAATCGGGACTGTGACTCAATGATATATTTCTATTAACTGCCTTTATCGAACTAGTTAAGTATGCATACAGTATTATTCCAGTTTCCCAACGCAAAACGCTCATTCGATTGTATTAGCAGTAAATCTAGGTATGTAAATTTAAATGACAAAATATGGCAGTGCTACTCGCGATTAGTTTAGGGACTACAATTTGTCACTAAAAATAAAATATTAACATGCTACAAACACTAGCGAACAAACTTATTGTTATGGGTCCCGTAGTAAACTAACTAGCTAACGGAGGTCAAAGTGTTAACAATTCGATTTGTTTAAAAGCGTGTCAATCAAGCGAATTACAGTGTCAATTTGGTAATAACGAATAATACAAGTGCATGCCGTAGAGATATTGTTGTCGGCTCTCGTGGCCGGTTACGCAAGGAGTGACCGCGAACTGAGGTCGTATACGTTCTCATCATAGAGGTAGTATAAAGTAAAGAGTACTACTATCGCACCGCACTCCTTGTGCGCGGCGTAGGCAAGTGAACTATAGCTACTAATATTTATAGATATGTAAAAAATAGGGATGGGCAATAGTGCGCTGCAAGTGCGAAGTCGATAAAATACATCTGAACGGTACGGTACCTATTGTTTGTGTTTGTTTGTACCCTATCATACTAATATTGTGAAAGTGTGTTTGTTTGTTGGTCTGTTCAATCACGCCTCAATAGAGCAACGCAAGACGTGATTATTTGCATGGGTATAGTTGAGGACGTGGAGAGTGATATTTATCCGGTAAAAATTAAAGCGGTTCCGTGGGAATTAAAAAAAAACTTATTCCACGCGGATTAAGCCGATATGTTTTTTAATGATCGATCGTATATCCATACTAATATTATAAATGCGAAAGTGTGTCTTTCTGTCTGTCCGTTCGTCTGAAGCCCGCGACTTCGTTCGCGTGGATTGTTTTTTTATTCCCGCGGGAACTCTTCAATTTTCCGGGATAAAGAGTAGCCTATGTCCTTCCGCGGTATATAACCTGTCTCGGTATCAAATTTAATCAAAATCGCTTAAGTAGTTGGGCGTAACTGACAGACATTTATAATATTAGTATGGATTGATGTATATCCGATGTATATCGAATGCATAAAATATGTAAGAAAAGGTGCAAACCTGTGTTTTAATGTGAAATTATAAAATAAAAGTATAAGTTTGATTCTTTGATTCTTTTACTATAAAAATATCGAAAATAAATTCTTTCATAACGTACGTTAATATTTATCTTTAGTTTCTGTCCATAATTATGTTTCAAAAAATTAAATTGTTTGAAATTAATAACCAGTCTTACGCACCTAATCAACAGGCAACACTTAACAAAATTACAGCTATAATATTTATCTTTAGTTTCTGATCATAATTTGAGTAACAAAAAATTATATTGTATGAAATTAATAACCAGTCTTACGCATCTAATCAACAGATAACACTTAACAAAATTACAACTATAATATGTATCTTTAGTTTCTGATCATAATTTGAGTAACAAAAAAAAATTTCAATACGACTGGCCTTTTTTAATTTTGGTAATATTTTTTTTTTTTTTTTATCCACTACTAGTTAGCCCTTGACTGCGATCTCACCTTATGGTAAGTGATGATGCAGTCTAAGATGGTAGCGGGCTAACCTGGTAGGGGCATGGAAGTTATATTAAACCCATACCCCTATTCGGTTTCTACACGGCATCGTACCGGAACGCTAAATCGCTTGGCGGCACGTCTTTGCCGGTAGGGTGGTAACTAGCCACGGCCGAAGCCTCCCACCAGGCCAGACCAGGGAAAATTCAGAACTTATAAATTCCCAAATTGACCCTGCCGGGGATCGAACCCGGGATCTCCGCACGTTAAGGCAACAGCGTTACACACTGCGCCACGGAGTTCGTCAAAATACCTCTTTTGTGATCTCAGGGAACCCTAAATATCGATTTTGAATGAAATCGGCCCAATAACAAAAAAATTCAATATGGCGCTGGCCTTTTTTAATTTTGGTAACAGATACCTCTTTTGTGATCTCAGGGAACCCTAAACATCGATTTTGAACGAAATCGGCCCAATAACAAAAAATTTCAATATGGCGCTGTCTTTTTTTAATTTTGGTAACAGATACCTATTTTGTGATCTCAGGGAACCCCATATATCGATTTTGAACTAAATCGGCCCAATAACAAAGAATTTCAATATGGCACTGGCCTTTTTTAATTTTGGTAACAGTTACCTCTTTTAAGATCTCAGGGAACCCCAAATATCGATTTTGAATGAAATCGGCCTAATAACAAAAAAATTGAATATGGCGCTGTCTTTGTACATTTTCCTCTTTTGTGATCTCAGGGAAACCCAAAATATATCGATTTTGAAAAAAAAATTCCCAACTAACAAAGAATTTCAATCTGGCGCTGACTTTTAAAATTTATGAACTCATGGAACCCTAAATCGAAATTGAATCGTAATTTGAACGAAATCGGATCAGCAATAACAAATTTCAAAACCTATGGCGCTAACTTTTTTTAAATTTTGTTAACAATTTTCTCTGTTGTGATCCCAGGGAACAGCGATATCTGTGCCGGCGCCCGAGTCGAATGTATCGCATCACTATTCGATTCGGTGAACAGTCGGCTATCGTAGCGGGGTTGCGGGGCGGTGCGGGCGGTATTATGTTACCTTGCGTCCCACGTCTGTATCACCCCCGCAACACGTATTTCTATTTTACATGAAAGTTTAAAAAATATGACTAACCGGTGAAATGTGATGTTGGAATTATGTTTATTATTATAACGAGTATCATGTTTGCATGTTTCTATGCCACATTTAACCATTTTTTCCAGTTTAAAAACGGAATTTCGGTCCCGAGTTCGCGATGGGCGCTCTCAGCGCTAGCGTTCCTTTGACTAAAGAGCTTGCTGACGGAACGATGCTATGTTCCTACCGGTGCCTACTGTTCTTGCTTACAAGCACGCACTCTATAGGCTATACTACCTCTGTGGTTCTCATATTATTATAATACGTATTCTTCAATCTCGGACGCGAGGCCAGAACCACGAAAAGAGTGAGGTTTCGCAACCGCGGAGCACAATTCAATGTCATTGTGAACGCACCCGATGGTCGTTGGCGGTTCTTTTTTCAAAACGTTCGGATACTCGTACCTTGCTCGTACCATAACATTTAACACCTGCAAACTTTTTGGTTTCTCTTTAATTAAGATTTCCAGTTTTAAGGAGTACAGTTAATGCAATTTGCAACTGATTATTTTGGTAGGAGCTTTAATTTAACTTACTTTGTTTCAGTTAAATGCACAGGAAAATGTATATTAAAATTATGGTTTATGAGGCATGGGCAAGTTTTAGTGGCCAGTGAGTAATTTACTAAGAAATCATACCACCCTAGTACAGTAATACATATTATAGTCATAGTTTTGCACGATTTCTAACCTTACAACAACTGCAACAACTGTAGGGTACACCCAATGTGCAAATTTTCTAGGACATGTCTTGATATTAATATTAAGGAGTAGTATCCGAACAAGTTTATAAATTGAACTAAATAATAGAGATTTATGCAAAGTAGAGCAATAAGCGCCTAGGCGTATTTAAATTTATATCCCAATATTAAAAATTGTAATTTACAATGAAAAATTATAGGTGCTTTATTATCAGTATAATATGTAAGTTTTAACTTTTAAAATTGTAGTTTTATAGAGGCGTATAATATGTAGCCTTCGTACTATTATTTATTATTCGCGGTAACTATTCATATCACAAAATAGCTTAGTCTTTCGATTTTGTCGGTAGCCGTAAATTGATGCGGCTGAAGCTTAGTTCTTAGTGCTTACTACCAAAAAACCTTGTCTCGATTTTCAAAATCCAAATATAGCAGTACTGTTCAAATGTGGTGAGTGGCTTTGCTCCGAGCTTGTATTTTACAGGAAACAGAATAAGAAGTGTTCGCTATGAATTTGTAGTTTATAACATTGGCACAGTTTCAAGGGAATTTGGTTCTTATTGCTTCGTTCAATGAAACGGATTGCCTTGTCCAGCGCTGTGTAGGTTTGACAGTTGAAAATATTGCAGGCCATGAAACTGCTAGACTGGATTCAGAACCGGTCTAGGACATAGGTAGCTGGCCGCAATTAAAGAAGCGAGCTTTCTGGCTTTATACAAAATACATTTTGCAATTATGTTTCAAACCGCTTTGCGGTATAAATAGTTAGCTTCTAGTTAAGTATTGTAATTACTTTTGTGTCTTTGTTCAGAATAAAGTATTATTTAACAGATAATTTTATTTTAAAGTGTAATTTAAGATGTGTTGGTGTTCTCAATACCCAATCACCAGCGTGCTTAGTGTTTACATCAATAGTTGGTACAAAAATAGAGCAATCAGATGAGCCCATCTTTAAAAAAAAAATTATGTCGCAAACATATTTTATTAACAGTGTACGTTTCATGGAGGTTATATTAGTCTGCACAATGCTCGTTATTTATAAACTGAGGGAAAACAAAATACTTCTAAAACAAGCCCATTCACGTGAATTTTGTTTAAGCAACTCAGGCAACTGGCAAGTCTATTTCGTAACGTTGGCAGCCGTGCGTCATTTCCGCCTGCTGACCGTGAACTGAGTTACGTCAGAGATTAGGATGCGCCTACGCTATCGATGTAGAGGACACTCGCCTCTGGCCCCCTCCTCTTCAACTAATTGAATAATATCAAGTAAGTAGTAAGTACGTGCCATTAAAATGAACAACTACTTCTGTAATAGTCTGTTGTCCCACGGAACACGATGAACCGACCATTTAAAAGGTTAGCTTGGTGGGAAATGGGAAAGCCGAAAAAAGAGTATGATCGTGCCCATTAAAAAAAAAACCGGGCAAGTGCGAGTCGGACTCGCGCACGAAGGGTTCCGTACCATTATTAATAAATAATTACCTTTGTTAATGAACCGCATGTCGATAGCTTCGGTAGTTACTGAAATAATCGAGTGTGACGGACGGACAGACGGACAGACGGACAGACGGAGAAAGTCGCACCATAAGGGTTCCATTTTACCATTTTGGTACGGAACCCTAATACAGTACAGCTGCAATGCAAGTCCACAGGCTATCAAAAATATAATAAAGTACTTGACAAGCTAGCACCAAATCTGGATCTACATAGGTAATAAAATAACCTACTTCAGAGTTCAAATAATATCCTCACAATAGCTTTTCTTTATATGATAACTAGATGATACCCGCGACTTCGTCCGCGTGGATTTTTTTTTTATTCCCGCGGGAACTCTTCAATTTTCCGGAATAAAAAGCAACCAATGTCCTTCCCCGGGGTACAACCTCTCCCTGTACCAAATTTCATCAAAATCGGTTGAACAGATACATTTTTTTGATTCCCGCGGGAACTCTTCAATTTTCCGGGATAAAATGTAGCCTATGTCCTTCCCCGGGATGTAACCTATCTCTGTACCAAATTTCATCAAAATCGGTTGAGTAGTTGGGCAGTGAAAGCGTAGCAGACAGACAGACAGACGGACAGACAGACAGACAGACTTTCGCATTTATAATATTAGTATGGGTTTTTTTAGTATTTATTGTAAGAAACTTTTTTATTTAGTACAATATTTAGCTTTTGAAGCCTCAATGTTGTACATTTAACATACACGATTAATAATAATAATTATCATGATTGAAATCTACCGGTTAAAGTTACATAGAGTAGTATACTATACCATCACAGAAATAACCAAACAAGGACGTCAAATAATTAATCTATTTTCTGAAACTCACAAAAGTCGCAACTCACATCCGTAATATTACGAGTAATAAAATTGTCAGTAAATATAAATCAGATTAAATGATGCACCGAGGATTTTCTCCGCTAAAACAAAAGCGGATGTTAAACATTAAACTAATTCAAGGATGACATCATAAGTTAATTACTTAAAGTTACGTTTATCGAAGGTAATTTCCACAACACGGATTCTACTAAATCGGTTTTTGTTACTGAAAATTTGATATCGCTGTCGGTAAAACCAGCAGAGTAATAGAGGCTTGATATGGGGATTGCTTTGTCTAGATAGCAGCAATTTTTATGTTTCCGCAATGAATAAGAGATAATGTACTGACGTCAATCTAAATACGTCATGTTGGTCTCGTTTCAAACCAAACATTATTACTGTACATCGTACATTGTTATTTCAAGGTATAGGTGGATGATGTAAAGAATGAAACCAACCAGTGATGCAATGGTAAAAATAACTTGGCTATAAATGATCGTTGTAATATTCCAATGAATAGAAGGAAATGTACGTATAAACAAACTCCCAATAGACTCAGTCAATTCTCTCATGATAATGAAATGAATCCCCGTGGTGATTGCATTCAATATCGAGGTTAGTACTAAAAAGTGGATTGTGCACCTAAACAGGAAGCTCTTTATAGGGCAGACACCCGTGACTCGATTAGTAATAACTGTTCAAATATGGGCTATTGTTAAGGCGCAAACGTGAGCCATTACATGTAATGTCCAACTCATTACAAATCACACAGACCCAGGCGCCTTCAAACAATGCACTTAAAAGATAAGATTATGTACTAAGTGTACGAAAGTCAATTATTGACGAAAATATACAGCGATGGCATATTAATCAAAGATAACCGCAAATTGCAATTGCTAAAATTATTGTCCAGCCGATTGTCACAAAAAGGCACAAGAAACTAAACAAAGACTAATGAAACGAAATGCCAGATAAAATTGTGATACCCCAAATCGTAAGTATCAGTACAAATAATTTGACTCTTACGATGATAACAAATGAGGTAGTTTTTGCGACTTGAAGGAAAGATAAACAAAGGAGTATTATCTGCTTAAGCTTATTAAAGTAATAAACTAAGGGTTCTGCAATTGACAAAAAATTAGGTGTCCTTAAAGCTATTGAGAGCAGTAGCGTCACAAATAAGAGAGTATATGAAATGCAATACGCAAAAAGTTAAGTTCATGAGGCAGACGCAGACGTCAAGTATTTTTAGTGGCGACGCATCGGGTTTGAAGGGTTAATCGCAATTCTGGCCACTTGCAGACCGGTTTTGCTTTTTTACTCTTAACTCGAGACTCGAGGTAAACGCTCGACGTACAGGGAAATTGGCTGCCTTCTATTTCATTTGGTCCTGACTCCTGCCGTTTGTTGGGAATTTAATGTTTACATTATTTTTGTCTTATTTTCATTTTAAATTTATTTTGAACTCGATTGTTGATACTTGATCTACACACCGTCAATTTTATAGTTCTACAAAATATTTTCTTTAAACCAAAGAAAGTCACTAATAAAAACTGTTACAGAAAGTTTCTCGTTTAAATTATGTCCAGACATTGTAATACAAATTTTGTTTAACGAAGTAGGCTGGTTACGGGATCGCGTGGGCGATTAACAAATTCCGCAATGGTTAAAGTACGCATTTAGAAAAAGTTTTTTCCAAACAACATTATATTTAACCGCAGCCGCCTTCGCTGAAAATATTTTCTGAGTGAAACGTGTCGCGTAGGTGGTAAACGCAGATATTCACACACATGAAAATAAGGACGTTCGGAATTTGCTTACGCCCCCGTGTTGGATGATCCCAAAAGAATACTTGTAATTTAACATTTGTTTTGCGTCAACAAATTATATTATTCACTAGTTTATTGGGTTGTACCTACTACGAATGAGACCACCTACACTATTACATTGTAAGACCTACACAATCCATTATCCTCAAACTAATAACATGGAGCCAGACTTTAGTCCCTGAGCTTTTAAACATATCTGCTTCTTCCAAAGCATACAACATATTACGCACTGACATGGAAGGATGCGAAGATCAGAAGTTGTTGAACCCGTACAAAAGTATTGGGACGTAAAAAAGGCTCACGATTTATGACAGTGAATCGGTAGCTGGGTCGCCGCCCCTTATCGTAAAATTACAGGAAAGTGGCTCGGAATACATCATCGTAAAGTACAGACAGAAAAAGCATTGTTTTCCTTCTGGTTAATTTTTGAAACCCTGAGTAACACAAATGTTCTTATTAGTTTTGCTTAATTTTGGGACCTGTCCCTCGTAATGATTATGGTATGTCAACCCTAGCGTAATTGTAAAAACCTTATCACTGACCTAGAGCAATATTTTAAAGTTTTCCTTCCCTGATTGATATCATAATAAACTACCTACAAGGTAAGTGATCTGAGCATTTTAGTGATGCTCTCCTTTGGATAGTGTGCAATGTGCATAATGCAGACGACGCGACGCGAACCTGGGCTGTTTCTTTGTTTACACTCTCTTTTTAATGGAATACGAGACGTTTATGTCTGGAGACGGGCAATTAGAGCATTTTAAGCTGTGAGTGCTTGCAGTTAGCACGCAGAAATGTTGAGGAAAATGGTCACCCGAACACCGCTCCTGTGGAGAGTTGTTTCAGTTATTATAGAGAGAACATGCATGCAAAATTTATTGCATAGTTACTATTTACTAGGTGTTTGTTGCTGTATTATATAACTACCGATAAGCACGTATTAAATAAACGGTAGACAGAGCTCCCCGTGTCTATAAATAGCTAATTAATAACACACAATATTTCATAAAAGCTCAACACACGGTTCGGTTGTCGACTCTTATTAAGGAAAGCTTCTTTCGGGTATATTTAGCCCCGGTACTATATTTATAAAGCCCTCACATTTAACATTGCTATTTTAGGCGCTAGGTATTTCCGAGGGTAGGGATTAGGGAAGTATTTTAAAACATTATCAAGGGGAACATAAATAGCCGGGGGTAAGTGACCTGTTGGAAGCATCTATGATTCATCTCTAGGTTCGACCCTCCGTAATCGCCCTTAGGTTTTTTTATACGTTCCCTCTCAATGACGTCATCGAATGCAGCTAGTGTGACGCATCCAATCCCTCGAATCGAGCGGTATTCGTCAGGGTCCTGTCATACAACCCTGATTCATTGTTGCATTGTTGCCGAGACTCAAGTTTTATTTTTACAGCGAGACCGCAGGTTAGGTACTTTCAAAGTTTCTTTTGTTCCGCCAAATAAAGTTTTTCTGCCTCCCGAATTACGCACTCGGGAGGCAGAAACTCTTGGGCAATTTCGTTGTGACAAACTTGGAAAAGTTGCCAGTCTAATATTACAAATAGCTTCCTATTTTTAGATGATTTCATTACAAATATAGCGTGAGCTTAATTAAGTTGCTGTAACAAAAATAATAACTTTATAAATGTGGGTGTAACTCGATAATGTTTGAAATATGATAAGTGTTATTAGAAGACATTATCTTTGAAGTAAGGATAGATACCTAGTGTTTAGTACAGAGAACGCATAGTTCATATTGTTAGATAACTTCTATCAATAGAGAGCAAAGATTTATGTTTCTGTTACGCTAGATGGGTTTCAGCGGTCAGCGACCCTGGCTCGGATATGCAGCGCGTAAAGCCAAGCGAGCCTGCTCGAGAGCGGAACAAATTTATGGGAAAAAATAAATCGGGCAGCCATAGCCATAAGCTCTCCCCGTGGCATGTTGCTATGGTGAAAAAGCTCGTACAGTATGCGCTAATTCGTATGGAACGAAGTGTAAAGGAATAATGATTAAGGAATGGCGGACGCGTGTCCGACGGTCACACGTCCACCTTCAGCGTCCCACCGTTCTCGGTGAGCGCTCTTGTGAGACGGTTTCAAAGGGCGCAGTCAGAAAAAGCGAACTCGTCCCTAAGTAATTGTTGGCACGTGCATATTTTTTTGCCCGGTGAAATGTGAATGCACCCATCCTTTAGGGATTTAGGGGAACGCGTGCGCTTGCCAACCAAAGCCGTGCTTTATTTAATGAGTCAGTCATTGGCCCCGTTGCAAATGCTACGCCGGTACAAGGACCTAGACGCCTTTGTGAGAACGAACGAAGGTTGACTCACCACGTGATATCATGATATGACATGTCAGTCGCATCTTTTTCAGCTTTGAACATAAGTTTAGTCAGCCGTGAGCTATTTCGAAACTTTATGACATTCCGAAAAGGTTTCCTAATATTTCTTCAAATGCAACTATGAAGATTTGGTAGATTAGTTGGGATTATGGGTTATTCTTTTCAATTACTTAGTGTAATTGGTTCAGAAGTACAGTTGGATAGTTGTTAGGTTGAATGTCACAACACACGGGCGCGTATCAGCGGATAAATGCGGAGTTACGCAAATCCGCAGATATGTCGGCGGTGCGCGGGCGCGCCGCTTTACGTTGCACAAGGTTTCGCAGACCTTTGTTTTACGCAACGCGATCGATTTAATAGCTAGGTCTTTTCTCAGCTGTTCACTGAAATACTTTCATACAATAAACACCTTGGAAGTTGGAGCTAAAAGAACACAAACGAGAACAAACCCGGACCCGGAAATCAATTCTTCCGATGTGTCAAAACCCATTGCATCCTTACACTATTTAGTTTAACAGCAGGTGTACGTAAACACTGCCTTTCATACTCGCAAAAATAAAATGTACCTTTGTATGTACGACAGCTATGTCCGGCAGTTCGTTTCCCAGAATGACGCCCGCATTGTGATTCGAGTAGTAAGTAGTGGTGCTAGCTCGAGATCAATGCACTATGTCCACGTCCGGTAGCCGCGTCCGGTGTTTTCGTATCACCAAAAAAGGTGCGAACACGCGTTATTTATAGTAATGACGAATACTCCGCCGTCAGACTCATGTATTTACGGAATGGGGAGAGGTGCATTTAGCATTGTGTAGGTGGTCATGAGAATGCCCGTCCGATCCGAGGTGCATCGTTTCGATTCCTCTATCGCATGACGTAGGGGTACATCGTACACGCACCGTTTCCCAAATGAGTTAAATCGTCGGTTCCGCACGAGCGAAGAGGCGGCGCGGTCCGCGCGCGGCGTCGGCGCCAGCGACATTGGCACAGTTGCGCACGACCTCAGCACCCGCAACTCGACCGAGGCCACAACAAACGCCCCAAAACGAATAGCATAGACGTCGGAATTCCGGCACGCCTGAATCATGTCGTACAAAAGTAAACTCGATGTGTAATCGCGTTCCAAGCTAGATCCCGAATTATACCGATACCGGCGCCGCGCTGGGTGCCAAGAGAAATTACGCCGAACTCGTCGTCCAAATCTGTTTCCAAGGGTCGATTATGCAATTCTAACAATACCTTTTATGTTTCAATGCAGTTATAAAACTGTCGAAATGGAGAGACGCACTGACGCGAACGGGTTACTCACAGAGCGCCCGGTATTATGCAAATGCGTCGCTGTATGTTAGCGGTGTTTCTTACACCACGATACTTTGGCAACCTGGTTTCAAAACGTTTTCAAAACAGTCGGTGTGGGTGCAGCTATACATACACGCCGATTCGTTACCAATATCAGTAACCGCTTCGGGCGGCGATCATCGTACGATTTTACGTCTTGTAATCTTACAGACATGTCGGTAGTTTTTAAAAGAGGCGTATGTAAGCTCTGTTTTGTTTTGAGGGAAATACTTATAGTGCAGGCGGTGGCCGGGCCGGAATGCGACGCGGCGGCGGCTGCCGGGTCTATCGCGAACCAATTTGGCACATCCGCTAGAGAGTGCCAGCGCAGCCGCAGCCATAAATATACCGCCCGCAGACGCGCCGATATAATTCGCGACACGAAACCTCACTTGAAGTTGAAATAGCTTGACGATTACACGGCGCTTAATGAATTCCAGTTTTTAAACAATACATGGAATATTCCTGCTGCCAAGTTATGAGGTATGTATCGAGTTGCGTAATCAAAAGCCGTATCGCATTGTTTGCGATGCATGCGATCACCCGATCCGGCTCCTAAACACCGTGTTACGCAAAAAACGTCGGGTCTTGTTTTGTTACCTGGAACCATTGGAACGTTTCGCCGCGGTATTATTATTTTGGCGTGGAGTGGGCGGGATGGGCCCGAACAATACGCCGAGGACAATATTTTATACCTGACATTGTTTACAGAGGTCTCGTCGTGTTTACCAGCGACAGAGAACTCGCGGGCTCCGCCGAGTCTGGTGCATCTTAACATTCGTCTATTGTAAACTTTCGTTCAGCAAATTAAAAATGTCGGAAACCTTTGCGTTTACAATAAGCTGCATTATCACAATCAGATACTTCCGCTCGCAATATCCTGTCGGCTTTTGCAAAACTTTAAATTGTATTCCAAGGGAAACATCCGGCTCACGAAAAAAGTTTTGCATCAAGCTTAACTATAATGGATTTGCGTGGACATATTTACGAGCACAAAACAGTTTAATTTTTCTCACAATTTTAGGTTGGTTATACGCTTAATTTGATTCTCCGTTAGGGATCAGATACCTGCGTTATCGACCCAAGCCTACCTCGATTTTGTCTCGAGATTCTTGTCCGGATGCTGTGATTGAGATTTCCTTTAATTTTTTTTTTGTTATTTGATACATTAATAATATTCAATAGATTCTGCATCCTCCTCGGTGAAAGTACGCGACAGAACCAGTCTTTTCACACCTTTCTACTTGCTAACGAATATTTAACCTAGTTCCAATGGTGAACAAAGAATGAATAGGTTGGCAAGATTAACTCAAAATCGGTTGATGTCGATTTTAATAAACTAGAAATACCGAACGCGTATAAAAATATTCATCTTTTATCGCAGTTATGTATCTCACCTAATTATAATGTCAAAGTAAGACACTCGGTCTTATATCAGCGGAGAAAAATAATTCCATCCAGTCTCAAAGGATGGGTATAAACTACGGAACGAGTGTCAAGAAAATCCACTTCAAAGCGTCAAAGAGACGCGGAATCAATATTAATGTTCTTATTTACCTTTGAGACAGTGCGAATCGCGAACCATGCAGCGCCGCGTGGAGTCCGCCGGATGACTCGAATTTATAATCAGGGGTGCCTTTATGTCAGACGTGAGAACGGAGGTCGATAGGGCGGGACACTTGATCGGATTGCACCTTCCACATTCGGGCATGTGGCCATTCTCACGGCTGCGAAGAGCTTTAAAGAATAATCTTGACCGCGGCGACATGTGCATAAGAGCATTAGAATTGATTAGGGCTACGCAAGGTCAGCTGCCGGTATGCAAATGAAACTTGACCGGTTGTTTGGTCAGACGACAGAATTTCTCTGGGAAAGTTAGACGCACGCCTATTAACGGGAAATCATTTTAGGTCAAGATCCTGTCGACACAGCTGGCTACCTGACATGGAGCGGTCCGTTAATATCACGGAAACAAAAAGTAACATTTCCTTTCCGGTGTGGTGCGGCACATGGCGAACTGGACGCGTATCCGCAGCTTGCGTTTGTGATTGTAGAAATGTAGACAATCTGCAACTCTCGTACCTAGGGCTAATAACTGTCATTAGACGTTATTTCATCCCTTGGCTCAATAAAAGCAAACATTACGAAAATATTCTTCCAAAAATTCTGAACGATAAAGTTCCAGACGCAAGCCTTTGGTTTGGCTTTTTAGGGTAAGAGTTTTTGGATAATAACCGAATGTGTTTTGGCATTCCGGCTTTGAGCAGCAACTTCGAAAAGGCTTCTCAAGTTGCGGTGTACTTGCGTCTTGCCTGGCTATGCGGCTCAGCTATTACGTGAAAGGTGAAGCAAAAGTTTTCGCATGCGAGGCACGGGCCCCGTTCCGCATCGCGAAACGACGCTTTTGACAACGCTCGCTTTGATGATACTCCCCGCTGAAGGGTATTAAATTTAACCCCTTTTTTACTGACCGTCCACTCAAAGCGGACTAAGTTAATGCTGTTGCGTAAAAATAGACGGGATTACAGTTCATGTAACTTCGGCTTTGACGTGCCGTTTTTGCGCTTAGCGGTCACGCCAAAGGCATTTTTTTAAATCCATTTGACGAATGTCATTTAGGACAAATGGAAAATACACACAGGGTCAAAGAATCCATTATTGTCTGACTGAGTTTTGTGGAGGCGTAATGAAAATTGTCTCAGCTGGGATGTCAAGGAGACCGCAATATACAAAAGGTGGGTTTGTTGCCCCTGTCGTGGGAGGACGATCCCAATGAGATTGAATTCGACTGAAAAAATTCACCCGAAAAGTAAAATTTTTAAATTCCCGAGCACAATACTCATATTATTAAAAATTGGGTTCGTTATCAAAATAAAAGATCTTATAAAATCAACAATATAAGGGTTGAGGGATACGGGACAGGTGGATGATGGAGTTTTATTTGTACCTTACAGGAATGCTATTGTTGATGTAAATAGCGCAAGGGGTGCATAATATTATTCGGTTGATGTTATTAATGGGGAATCAGGTGATTGGACAAGGGAGGCAGGTACCCGCATATAGGGGTCGTGCGTGTGCGCGGGCGCAGCGCCGCTCACCCTTGACCCGATTGTATTGTACGCAGCAATGACACCGCTCGCCTTGAGCCGCTAGCATTGCCGGAGATATTCGCAACAATGGAGGCCAGATAACGTTTCAAAAGTCGAAAATCCGCCGGTTCCTACCGGCTGCTTGTAATTAATAAAGTTGGGTAATTATTTGTAATATTTGCGCCTGCGCTGTTCACTGCAACTCTTGTTCAATATACTGTGCACTTTGTATCGATAGTTTTTGATTAGTGTAAATGTTAACTGCCATTTTTATCTTGCCTATGCATTTCTAATACCTTTACACTACAGTTTTTTAATGTTTGTATTCACGATGGAAATGCTCTAGCGCATGCACTTTGTTATTGAGGTATTACATTGCACTATCGAATTTGCTAATAGAACAAGTATTTGAACAAATATAGCTATTAAATTAAATTAAATGCTAATTGAATAAGTATACTGTAAATAGCTTTTAAGTATAAGTAGCAGTTACTATATAGAGACTTCCAAACAGTACATTATCAGAATGCCATATAGTAAACGGTTACAACTAACAATAAATTACTTGATAACATTTTATCGTCTTCTTACGGCCTATCGGTTACAAAGGAAATGAAGCTACTTGATACATACATCGTTTCCGTTTCCGACGTTTTTGTGTCTTTAAAATAGGTTTTTTCTCACGGACCTTCTATAGTGGGCGGATCACCAAAAAAATGAAGAGATAAGTGATTGATTTATATGGTACGTTAAATAAGGTTACCTTCAATTTCTACTGTTCAATTATGTGTGTTAACAATTCATTCTTTATGTTCTAGTTTCTGTACCTATTTTGATGTAGATATGATACTTCTTCAATCTTGTCTTTCAAAAGACGAGCCCCGAGTAGAAAGTATTATTCGCGTCCAGAATTCAATTATTATTCTACTTTCTATAGTATTTGATGAAACAGCTGATCCCACTGATTTTGATATTTTAATGCGGACTATTATTTTAGTGTAAGAAATAAGGAAATACTAAAATTGTCCTCTTTTTTCAATATTTATCCTAAGTTTGCCTGGCAGAGATCGCTACTAAAAGATAAGGCCGCCTTTTTGTATTCTACTTTCTTCTTCGTGTTTTCTGTGTTTTTTATATTTTTTTGTTGTGGTGTACAAAACAAAGAGTAATAAAAATAAATAATATTTCAAAATCATAAATACAAAGGGTATCGTAGAACCTCACTAGAGCAATCACACGTTATTTCAGCCATTGAATAGACCGCCGATAATTTCCCAACCCTATGTTATGTTTTCGCAAGGACTTTGATTTAATGTAGAGAAATCTTGGCTAGTATAAATTGCAATCGGTTGAAATACCTTATCGTAGTTCAACACAGCCGTTCGGATTGCCGTGTGCTAAATTTTGCCAATGAACTGGCGTGACGCAACGCTCCCCTACTGACGATATCTCCCGCTCGCAATCGAAAATCGTTAAACTTGTGTAATTTGCATTGACAAAGTGAGTCGAGGCACTGAGTACTGCCGCAGTTGTTAACATAAACTCCAAATTAATCGCAGAAGTTACTGATGATGACCATTTAGGTTCTGTCTGTACTTTTAGATCAGGATGCATGTAACAGATCCAATTAAGTATTTCGTCGTGCATATCAATATTTATGGCAAGATTAAAGTAATAACTTCGGTTAATTAACGCCGGGTTTCAATATTCAGTTCGATATTTAGCAAAAGTTGTATGCATTTTGTCAAATTTCACAAAAGAAAATTACGATTGGTTTCTTGATGAGCAGCACTTGTCGGTCATTAAGTAGCTGAGCACTGAAAAGTTCTTCGATAAATGAATGTATTGACAGATAACATATCGTTTGAATATTGAAACTTGACGTTAGACTATATCTAGCTCGTCGGTTTTTACAATCATCAAAGACTCACCTCTGAGGATCCGCAAAGACGAATTTTCTCAGCTTGAGATCCCGTAAAACGATGCCTTGTTCATGGCATGCTGCCACCGTTTCCGCCATTTGCCTGAAGAGTCTCCGCGCCTCGTGTTCCCTTAACCGTTTCCGCGCCCTCACGTACGAGTGCAGGTCTGAATGCGATCTCGGGAATATGAGGTATACCCTCTTATCGCCCACCAACACCTCGTGGATAGGATTCACGTGTGGGTGACCGTCTAAACGGTAGTGCGCTTGTAGGAGACTACTGCAATCTCTTGATACCACCTGGAAAGAACATTTCTATGAAATTTCTGAAGTAGCAGTAAGCATCTTTTGTTAAATATTTTAAGCATGTATGGATCTTGATCAAACACTCTTGTCAGTTTTGTTGCGATAAATTGGGAAACTTTGGAAACATTTTTTACGAACGATAGTATTGTTGCTTCAAATAAACATAATTCCGGCCTTGATCACACCCTTCTTCTGTATAACAGAAGACCTTTTGACGTGATCTATTCTCATAGATTACATAATAGGAACCAAAGGCGGCTCGCTCAAAGGAGCGCTGGTGCAGTGAACTCCCACAAAATTTAAAAAAATACATAGGTACTAGGTAGGTATAATAATCAAATAAACTTTGCTATAAACGTTATAAATATTTTTATATAAATCTATTCCCATTGTCATTTTAATCATGAATATCCATAAGTACCTACCTACCTACTTTACTACATAATTCATCAATCAACACATGGTATTTTTGTTAAGTGGAGCGCTTAGAACAACGCTCCTATAGACGAAAGTTTAGTACAACGTTCTTATTGAAATGTAATGAGAGTAAAAGAGAGCATTCGATGCGAGCGGCGCGTGAGACAAAAGATTTGTATGAGAAGTTTGGTAAATATGGAGCGGCGCTCCTGACACGAAGTACGCATGCGCGATATTACCCGACTACATGAGATGGCCTGTTGTCACGAAGAAAGAGTTAAAACTCGCGAGTATTTTTTTTATTCGTATTATGCCGGTAAGATGTAAACAAAACACAAAATACGAAAGTAAATTTATTTTGATTTCTTCGCGAGTGCGTCGGATCATTGTACAGTGGCTGGAAAATCTGTAGGTATTGTTGTTTTAAATAGTGTACTTATTGTGTTGTGAAAAAGACTGTCATTTATGTAAATAGTGTAGGCGGTTAAAATGGAACAATATAACGTATGGACTTCATTTACAAATAATTGGTAAGCATTTTTTTTTTTAGTGAACTCCCAATATGATCTTTCACGAGCCGCCTCTGATAGGAACCATCTTCTCCCTGCGGACCGACACAAAATCTCAAGGAGATTCTATTTTCAAAGGATTTGAAAGGGCTACTACTAAGTCTACTGTGAATTGAGTCTAATCAAATGAATGAATGCTGAATTGACCCTTGGCAAATATAAACTGGACGTTAAAGCAATGCTATTATTTATTGCGTTTAGAATTTAATAACTACTGGACGCGAGCTGATTTCTCAAGGGAATGCCTGGCTGTAAATTCTGTAACCGAAATATTATGTAGCAAGGAACATTAAACTACAATTACTTACATAATTTAAGTAGTACTTAGTAATTTCAGCATTGCAGTTTAAAAATATATCATTTGTTTCGTTTAAAAATATCATAGCGATCATCAAGTTATTTCAGTGACGATTATTTTTAACGGGTGACAGGGCGGGCATTCATTCCCGAACTTAACACGAAATGTCAACGACATTGTGAACGCAAATACAAAATACCAAAACCGAATTTCCGACTGAAATTAATGATGAATCACATCGCGTGCGTATAGCAGCGTTTATTATGAAAACTTTACCGTATTTATAGAAAGCCTGTGGAAATGTTTGTAGACATATTTGAAACTTCGACATGATAGAACCTTTTTACCAACAAAATAAAATACGACGTAAGGGTCTTCCCTAATCCTTACTAACGCTATTGATATCTTAATACTCCGTTAGAAGCAGCGCTTCCCCCCTAATTTGTATGTGGAGGCTTGGTTTAGGAACCTTTTTTCCTAAAGTTGTTTGATCGATGTGAATTTCTTTTCATTTTTTATGAAGTACTTATATGAAATAGTTATACCTATTTACTTAATTTACTTAATATATTTTGAAAATCTTTACTATAGGCCAAGCATTATTATCGATACAAAAGTTTTCTTTGAATTTTTTTCGTGTGTCTACCTGTATCACGCTGAAATTACTAAATTAACGCTGAATTTGAATGCAACTTGGCATAGTTAGCAAAGTAACTACTTAATATTAAGTACGTTAACATATAAACACGTGAAGTTTATGATACTTTGTAAGTACTTATTTGTACGAAAATAATATTTGACCTATTTGTCAAGTGTTTGCGAAAAAAGAGCTGATAAAAATTCGCAATAGTAGGTTGTGGCAATTGATAATATTTGGCACCATATGCGTTCACGGCGGCTAACCTACTTAACCACGATATCAATATTTATTTAATCGTTAGGTAAGTAGGTACTGTTGCGAAATGCTTGCCGATCTACATTTTCGAGCAAAGTAGATAGATATCTATGCAGTCTTTAAAGTGCAGTCAAATACTTAAATAGTATAATTTAATATAAAAAATACTTTTTAAACAACCGACTTCAAACTCCCGCGCCAACTTTACATTTATTGTTGATATTTTAAAAACCGCTCGACCGATTTCGATAAAATTTATATGGGACCACATGGGAAGTATGCTCTTTCAAATAAAAAAAGAATCATCCAAATCGGTCCACCCAGTCAAAAGTTCTGAGGTAACAAAAAAAAAAAAAAAATACAGTCGAATTGAGAACCTCCTCCTTTTTTTGAAGTCGGTTGAAAATAGCATTGCTAACTGTAATGTAAATAATGTAAAAAATGTAACCTACTAAAATTATGTAACTAGGTATATTTTATGGCATAAATTATAAATAACTTACTCATAAAATAATAGATACCTATAATGCATCAAGTTTTATGTACTTACAAGTGCTTAAATGATATCATTTTACTAGATTATGCCCGCGACTTCGTCCGCGTGGATTAAGGTTTTTGATTCCCGAGGGAACTATTTTAAATATTTCCGGGATACAAATCACCCCTGTACCAAATTTCATCAAAATAGGTTGAATAGTTGGGCCGTGAAAGATTAGCAGACAGACGTCTCTAGACAGACAGACGCTTTCGCATTTATAATATTAGTAATTTTATGAGTCAATTATAAGAAAGTTTAATTAGAAATACAATACTTACTTAATATATTTAAAAAAAAATATCATTAGAAGTTTGAGCCAAAGTATTTTTGTATCAGATTCGAGTTCGTATCTCGTTTAGTTTCCTGATAATGAATTAGGATTGTTAGTGAGTCAGCAATGAACTTGTAACACAATTCTGTTACGTGTTAACGGAACGACTCCAATGCGGGTGGGGGGACACTAGAGGGGGGCCCGCTAGCCTCGCTTTGACATTCGGCGATAGGTGCGTTATCAACTTGTCTATTTCACAATGTCAATGAGAAGGCCACACTTATTTTCGACGCGCATCAACTACGCGATTATAATGTAATACCTGTAAACAAAAGAATCCTCATCAAACAACTAGTTTTCCTGTATTCATTGTCATATTTTGTAATTTTAAGAGCGTGTTTTTTTTTTATATTTTGCTAAAGTTACGGGTATTTTATACGAAACTCCTTTTTCAAATAACGAACGTTCCTAGTCTGCTGCAACATGCATCTGATCACCTTGGATCGGATTTCTTAGTTGCGAAGTCCGTTTTATTTTGTGAAATCTACAAGCCAACACATTATTCTGCTTACTTAAGTTACTTAAAAATATATAAGTAAGTATTTACAAATTTTACATGAATAGAAGTAAAAGTCCATCATTATAGTTGTTAAACATTGCAATTTTTTTGAGTCGCATATTAAAACATTAAAACCAAAATGGTTTAAATGGTCTATGAAAAATCTACATCCACCAAATTATTGATCTTCAATATTAGGTAACTCGAGTAAGAGGTGAATTATTTAAAAAAGGAATTTGAATTTTTGCTAGGTAGGTATATTGGTGCCGCGAAAAACTGCAATGTTTCTCTAACGATTTCTATTTTCTAAGCAATAAATAATACCGGGTAAAATATCATAATATTCGGCGTAATGTAATACAAATGTGGCAGTAGTGTCGGCAAGAGTCGATGTTGTAAATACACGGCGTTTAACGCAACGATCACGTTGCCTCACTTAACCTTGCCAGGTTCTCACGAGGGAAGTGCCTATTCTGCGCCTTGACAATACCTGTATGGGCCTTTGTTAATACTCTACTACTACCGAGTACTGGAACTATGTATCCTGTGTTGCCTAAACCTAAGCCAACATAGTTATTAGTAATGGTGGTACTTGAATTATTTTTGTTGGGATGCAATGCAATAACGTCTACTTTACTAACTTTTTTTTTAAACTGGCTTCGAGGTTTTGAATTCATGGATTTTTAAATTCAGAAATTAAATTTTACTTTGTCTATGGCAATAATTAAAATTGTAACAATTTTAAGGTCTCTTTAAATGTCACGATTATTATTGTTATAAAAAAACTTATGTCACAATGTTTTGTAATAGTTAACCAGTCACTATTTTTTTAACATAGTTTTTGTGTGTATGGAGTATGGACTAAGCTTACAGAAGGTACAGTCATTATTGATCAATCAGTCAATTGGCATCTTGTAAAATTATCACTATCGTGTAACTTTTCATCGGTCTTGCGTTTTCAGTATGTACTCTATATTTATCTTTTGACAAAGTCCACCTAAATTTTATAAAGAAAGCGAATTTTAAGTTGCAATAGTCTCCATTGTTTAGAACTTTAGACGTTCGTCCAGTTTTTTATCGAATACACCTGGCGAATCCTTTATAATTAGGTATACATAAGTATAGGTAGCTTCGTTCTTCGTGCGCATGTTGTATATTGCAAGGATCTTCAAAATAACGAGTTTCCTAACTGGTTTGTAGTTTTGTACGTTGCCTTGGCGCCTGTATGATTCAAACCGACAAGAACGGACGCGGAACAGATTTCGCTGGCAAAAACACGAGTTTACTCGAATTGCGCTTTATCTTTATCAGATGACGCATTTGATTATTATCTGTTATTGATATCCTGGTTCGTTTCTTAGTAACTACTAACTACAGACAGCCCAACGTAGCGTAGCGGCAGCCAATAATTGAAAGTTGACAAGACATCCCAAATTAAGTACTATTTAAATATTAGAACTAAGTATGTTTTTGTTGGAAGGATGGGCAAACTAATGACTAATTGGAGCGTCTGTAGGTTCAATGACTTAATTTTAGTTATACAGATTTGATTGAACCTAAATGAAATTAAACTAAACTATAATTGGATATTGATACATTTGGATAAATTGGAAATTCACTAGCGGTATAACAGCTGACTAATGGCACCTCGCCAGGAAAAAAAAACATTAGTAAGAACCGGATGCTTCCGGGAGAGCATTAGTCGGGACTTCGGGAGAGAACTTATCGACATATCAGCGGATTCTTTCAGAAATAACGCATTTAGGTGTCTGACTGGCATCCTTGTTAATCTCACGGTGTGAATGTTGTGACGTTTGGAATTAACGTTATTGTTTGCAGTTGCGAAAGTAGACACATGACATTGTAAGCGATGGCTCTGGCCTACAAGTGCGATCGAGCAGCGCGAGACCGTGACATATAAAGTTTGACATCGATATTTTTAACGAGAATATATATATCATACGAGGGCGTAAACAGTATTAAGGATAACATTGATAAAGATAATGTGAGACTATAGGTAGGTATTTTGCAAGGAACCCTTTTCTTTTAAAGGACCAACTTCTTTTAGCAATACCTATCGACTTGTCAAATGTCAATTTGGTTTGGCTGAGATTCACGGCGTTAAGACCATTATCATATTGAGTATTGACGGCGTAACAGAGTCCTGAACGTACCTACCTACTGAATAATTCTTTTGGATGTGTTAGGTACATTAAATAGTGTCTAATCTACGATTCATTTAATTGTGGATATAAACAGTGCCATTGTATGGGAAATAAGGTTGAGGATATCATGTTACGCAATATTATCATAATCACACTGTTTTATGGTTTCATAATAAAAGGAAATTGTGTTCAACTAGTTTTGATAAGGCTTGAGGTTTAAAATTAAATTTTTATCAATCTGTGGGAAAAGATTCAATTATAACATGAGCTTTCCAAGGTCGGTATAGAAGAGAAAAGTACCTATTGATGGATTTATTTACACTGGTTTCAATGTGACCGTAGAAGTCATTCCCGCAGGTTACTGCTACCAATTAAATAAACAATGATAAGCTTTATTTCACTGTCTGTTTGATCATAACTCCTAACTAAAGTATTATTGTTTAGTTATGATAAAAGTATTTTCATGATAGTTTTGGGTTGGTTAAAAATACTTAATAGGGATTCCTACTGTAATAGCCATTAATATGGATAGATCCATGTAATAATGAAGCCTTTGTGAACCTTCGGACTTTACCTTGATAACTGATATTGTTACCACAGATAAGCCATTAGTTATCACTTATCAGTGTGAGAATTGATTTTCAATGGCAATAATTAGAGTTACCGAGTTAACTCGGTTTTGAGTAACAATTGATTAATTGCAATGAAAGGGAAACAACATGTGGGCATATTATTGAAGCCGGGCTTATCTCCATGGGGTGTCTATCCCGTGGGATACTAGGAGTAGGAACCCTTTTGGATGAAAGCAAAATTTGAGTGCTACTTCAAAATTTCAGTTGTTTACGGACATGCAGATTTAGTTTCATCAACCATGTTGGCAAGTTTTGTTATGTGAAAAGTTTAATGGCTGTATAGATTTAATTATGTTGTTGCTACTAAGTATTTAACTATTTTTATTGAAGACAATTGGCAGATGACAAATTGGCACGTCTATAGAAAGCTTTATAATTGATAAGCGTAGGGAATTTCGTAGCTAGCTAATAAACCAATACTTCAATGATTTACTAAAAAGTTCACAGTATCGATTAGCTGTCAGTGTTATTTCCCTATTTACTCGTACTACAATGATCAAACTATTAATTAGGTACGGGATGAGAGGTCGAATAAAACAAGAGATTACACAGTGTAGCTTTCAATCAAAATGCGCAACTTCTGTTGAAACCCGGCACAATTTCGACACGACTCACGAGACGCGCGAAGGTATCCCTATCGTAAGTCGTGTCGTGATAAATCGTTGCATTTAAATGTCTCTAACTCTTTACTGCAAACTGTACACGGCAATGTAATTTTAAAAAAATTGACAAGCGTTCGAATTGTTATTAGCGAGCAATTCTGCAATAATTAATTACCTATAAGTTGTTAAAAACTAAAAACTTGAATTAGTTTATTGTTGTATTATGTGTCGTGAGTTTGAACTCTTTGGTAAATAATGCATTGAAGTGGAGATTTTAAGATCATGTTTATGTATTTTTTTAAGTAATATAGGTACTTAAAAGTGGGATCTCTTTAATGGGCTCTAATTGATGAGCGAACATCAATAATTTCTGCGCCAGAATGCAAGCTTGGCTAGGCTAAGTCAAGTTGTATAAGCTATAAAATTTCGTATTGTGTGGGGTTGAGACGCGGTCCAACTGGTTTTCGTTTATAGTTTTACTATAACGATATAGATCGGTCACTTACTTTGCAAACATATTCCTCTTGCGTGCGCACGTCCACGCACCGACAAAGCGATGACCCTTCGACTTGTTCCAGTAGGAGATACTTTTCCGCGACTAGGGCTGCTTGGAACTGGTGCTGGGGGGGCGCAGGGCTGGCGGGACTGGCTGGGGCGGGACTGGAGGGCGAAGGCGCTGCCGACAAGCGGTCGGCTAGGACCGGCGAAGGCGCTCTCTCTTCGGCCTTGCTGTGCTCTCCCGAAGGAGGCACCTGGGTCGTCACACAACATCCGCTCCGGCGCAACGCCCACAACGATGAAGGCGATCCGGGATCCATCACTACACTGTCACACTGTCACTGTCACGATACACTAATGTTCACAGAACACAAACACTTAAAACGAAGAAGGAACTATGATGAGATGAACATGATCTGCAACAGAAAAAACAACTACTGGAAACATCGCTCCGCAATTTTGGTACGACATAAAATTACAAAATTGTAAATGAAACTATGAGACAATCGCTGATTTAGTAACGCGGTTTAGTAAGGGGAAATTGTAAAGTAACTATAAAGTACGAATACGGTACAAACCTTGAAATGATTCGTCCTGAGTGGATATCGTACCAAAATTTGACTGTCCGTGGTGGCGAATTTCGCTTATTGAGCACGGAGTTACTGGAATTAAATTCAAGTAAACCGAACACGAATAGACAGGCCAATATTTTGGGCCGGTGTCCGCTCGGGTTGAAGTGAAACTAAGCGAACACACAACCACCTCCCATTAACGCCATTGCGAGACTGAACGAGAGTTTTGTGACGAGGCTGACGCGGCGCTCGTGGAACCTCGGGCCAGCAACCGTGGATCCAACGTCCAATGTCGACACACCGTCAACTCGCGTACTACGCAAGCACGCCATGCGGTTTAAAGACGTTACGAACGCTCACCTGTTTTCTCACTCTCACACAACATTATACTACCCCGTAGAGAGGGATAGCACTCGACCATTCATTTACGTTTGGCAATGCAATGATTTCAAATGTGTCTATTTTATGTTGCCGCTAGACTACGGAAATTGTTTATGTCGACATTAACTAGATAATGTTGACATTACTGGGTTGTGCACCATCATAATTCTCCATAATTAATATGCAAAACCCCTACGATCTGATACTGCAACTGCAGTAGTTTAGCAGCAGTAGCAGATTTTTGTATAAGCGGTAATAACCTAGTGGTTATGACTCCTATTCCGGGAGTCCGAGGTTCGAATCCCGGGCATGCACGGTACACCTATGCAGCTGTATATTTTTAACAATCAAATAGCGGAAACCTAGATCATACGAGTACATGCCTGATGGTTTTCAAAGGTCTGTGAAGTCTGCCGATCCGCACTTCATAAGCGTAGTGGAATATGGCTCAAATTCTCTTACTCGGTAACTTAGTAGTGGCTGGGTTGAGAATTGAGATAATGACGATGGAGATGAAAAATAAAGTACAAGGTACCTACTAAAGAAACAGCTCTAAAGGTTAGAAGAATATGCAGTGATGATGATGTTAAGCTGGTTACACACTGGTTATGATGAAGATGATTGTGGTGATTGATTGACATTAGATAGGTAGTTCTGGGCCCAAGATTGTAAAGAGTAAACGACATAAAATAAGTGAGATATTTTACAAAAAGTTTGATTGAATTTTTTATTCGATTACTTAATTGTGGAAGTCTGAAGTGGATTACCTATAGTTTATACCTACAGTTCGCGCGCGAGTCTCCATACATTTGCTCTGCATTCAACTCGTGCGCGAACTATACCTACTTGTCTTATAGTATAATACCTAAGCACCACCGAGTAGTAAATGGTCTGTGCTAAGCACTGACTAGTGACTACCGAGTACCGACCCATACCTATGCATGATTCCTACATCACAATTCACAATTTAGGTACTATGCCATATTTTTTAATTTGCTTTTAAATTAGTCTGCAACTTACATCATTATATTCTAGTCTATTGCAAAAATAAAAATGTACCTATTTAGAATTGCGACATGATAACATTATTGCAAATGGATAGTGGCCTAATAATATGAAACATACATTTCAAAACCCTAATAGGTAATTTGGTTTGTTTTAACATTCATTCTACAAAAAAATCTTCTATGGCAGTGTAAGTCTCAAGACTAACACTGCCAAAGAACATTTTTTTAAATTATTAGGTAGGGTACCTATCTTTATTTCTAAGGGGTAATCTATCTTTTATTATGTAGGGGAACTAAAAAATTTTGGGTCATTGGTAAATAATAATTATGATAAATTTTTATCTGCACTGTGTTTTCATTGTATCTGCGTAGACCCTTTTTTTTATTCCACTACTAGTTAGCCCTTGGCTGTGATCTCACCTGATGGTAAGTAACGATACAGTCTAAGATGGTAGCGGGGTAACCTGTTAGTGGTATGGCAGTTATATTAAAGCCATACCCCTAGTCGGTTTCTATACGACATCGTACCGAAACGCTAAATCGCTTGGCGGTACACGTCCTTGCAGGTAGGGTGTTAACTAGCCACGGCCGAAGCCAGACCAGAGCAAAATTCACAAATTATAAATTCCAAATTGACCCTGTCGGGAATCGAACCCGGCATCTCCCACGTTAAGACAACAGCGCTCAACACTGCGCCAGGGAGATCGTCAAAACCCTGTCTTGCAGCTTACTTAGCTGCCACCTATTTATTATATTATTGTTACTATAGTTGTGTGTGCTTAGTTACTATAGTTAGGTAAGTAAAAGTGACAAGTTGTTGGTAGGTATGCGACTTGTGTGACCTTTGTCAAAAATAAATGTAGGCTCAACAATCGAATGTTATTTCTTATGAAATGCACTCCAGTCTTGCTTCAGATTTTGATATTTAACGTCGAGATTTAATGAAATTACTTAATTGATGTTAAATGAACTCTCAAGATAAGTTTGTAAATGACTTTATTTGATAATTTTAGATAAAGTAAGTAATGTTAATACTAAGTCGGTAGGAACTTAGGTTTGTCCGACGGGACTAATGACGGGACGGGCTGAGCGTATAGAGCGTACTTTGTCTTGGCTAAGGTTTACTTAGAGTCAAAGTACTTTGACTTTGCATAGATTTAAGACATGGTTAAAACGAGACAGATTTATGCTACCTACATAAGTCCATCTCGTTTTAACTCTGAGTAAAGTCTGAGCCAAGTCAAAGTACGCTCTATAGATCTCAGCTTAAGTCTACACGAACTTTTTGAGTTTGCCTTTTAGAAATCTGAAAGCTACAGCCACGCATCGAAGCTAGAATCAAGATCGGTTTGCTGTAAAAGTATGAAGGAAACTTACCTACATAAAGACAAAAATATTGTTGACAGTATAAGTAGTTTATACAGAGCCATTTACTTTAGTAAATGGTCATAAGGCAGAGGCCCGTAAATAGACTTGAAACTGTTTGAGTTTACACGAATTCCTGACCTGTATCCTGGATGCTGTTTGCACTTGCTCTTAGCAGCCCTCATCTACAGCTCGTTACCAAAGGCGGAAGTCAGCAAACATTCAGGACGAACCTTTGTTTGCCTACATGTGATCCTGTTTTGATTTGGAAACATACTCCCATAGGTACCTACAGAGTGTTCACTTCCATGGTGTTCGATATTCCATTTACCGACTCTGTATTGACTGTACCTATTATGCCTTTTAAATATAAAAATATTTAGTAACAATAAAAGTGCCTCGATAACTATTTCATCTATTTTTTTACAAGTTACAAAATTATCATTTGTGTCAGCTTTGCTTTTAAATTTGAATTGAATTTTTTAGAAAAGATAGAAGATTATTAAATTATTTATTGACGAATGTTATAATTAAGTTGATATTTGACTCATTCGATGTATTTCACTCGGTTCGTTCTTTGGCGGGGATACGCCATATTGGAATAATTTGCATAAATACCTACGAGTATTTTGACGTTTGAAAGTTTATAGTCTCCTACCGGCAGACTCGGCGATTATATTATTGAATACTTTTGCTTTTGTGTTTAGATCGCAATTTGATTTAGAGCTTAGCAGTAGCAACTGCTGCCTGACCAAATGATTAATTTATTGTTGTTGTGATGCTTTGGTCAAGTTTCATCTCTCGTGAAACCGCTAACATTGTGACCATTCGCTCGTGGCAGTTTTAAAGAGAGTACCTACAAACATATTTCAAAGTAATTTTAATTATAAATGCCCACTTCTGGAATTATGTTTAGGTACACATTTTACTGCTAAGTGCGCAAACTACCTAATTAATTTCAACTCAGATTAAGTTTATTATATCTATCATCATCATCATCATCATCATCCCCACCTAATGCCTTTTTCGTAGCTATAAATTTATCAATAATTAGGTAGATTTTAGAAGTAGAACACACAAAGACTTCGATATGACGTAGATGGAGGAGATGTAGGGAAACGATAGAATACTACTACTTACGATAATATCTACCTATACTTACCTATATTTAATAATGAACCATATTTCGTTTTGACGTAGATATGATTTTACGATGTTGCAACACAAAAACCGTCGAAAAGTTGCTTTTGTTTTTGTTGTGGATTTTGTTTTCAACAAAGCAGGCGACTCAAAGTTTTTAAAGAAACGACAAAAGAAAATAACTTAGTAATTGAGGAAACGTGAGCAACATTACCAAAATGTCACGTCATACGTCATAGGAAAATCCTATTGATCGCATTTTTTTGTTTCGCAATATGATAACAAACCACCAACGTTCAACCCTTTTATTTTTAGGGTTCCGTAAGTACCTCAAGTGGAAAAAAGAGACCCTTATGGGATCACTTCGTTGTCCGTCTGTCTGGCCGTTTATGATGCATATTTTGCATATTTTGACACTCGCCAATAAATAAATAACTTTAGGGTGCTTCCTGTTGATCTAGAATCACGAAATTTGTCAAGAAGTAAGGTTCGTACAGCAAAGTATTAGAAAAAGAATCTAAAATTCGTTAATTAGGGTTCTGTACTCATAGGTTGACGAATTGTTTGTCAGGCGCTACCAGTTTAGCGCCATAATACATACCTATCTACTTATGCCAGGAATTTCACAGCTTACGTGTTGTTCAATGTCTTTCTTGCTATTTATTAAAATAATTTATATTGTGTACGGAACCCCTTGTGCGCAAATCTGACCAGTTTTTTACGATATTGGTTAGCGGGAAATGATAGTTTAAGATAATACTTACCTACCTTTATTTATTAATGTACCATACCTATGTATGTATGTGTATGTGGCCCTATGATTTTACGATCAACGATTTTGCAAGTTGCAACACAAAAACCGAAGTCGAAAAGTTGCTTTTGATTTTTGTTGATTTTGTTTTCAACAAAGCAGGCGACTCCGAAGTTTTTACAGAAACAACAAAAGAAAATACCTAACTGAGTTCACCACGGAAACGTGAGCAACGTCATTACCAAAATGTCGCGTCATACGTCATAGGAAAATGGATGGCATTTTTTTTCGTGTCGCAATATTACCACCATCGTCCAACCCTTTCTTTTTTATGACGTAGGTAAAGAACAAAGGTATAATTCTCAAAGGAAGAAGTAATATAAATGGAACCCGGACTAAAATAAAAATTGAGTTACGAGTACATCTATACTCTGTCTTATTCAATCTTTGGCTATTAACATCACGGAGTGTGAGTGAAACGAAAGATCGCTGTTTGTGTTTATTGGTTTATAAAGTGGTCACTGGTCACTATGTAAGTTCAAATTGTCAAATGAAACCTTTTATCTTTTAATACCGATAATTTTTAAAATACCCTATTATGTTGCTGGTCAAAATGCACCTGTCGTTCCGTGAAATTTTCATTCTTTTATTTAATTTTATGTAAATGTCACCGTAAAATTGTAAATACCGTTATATTATAATCTATCTCGCGAGATTGTGAACTGTCGAAAGACTGTGAACCGATCACTGTTCTGAGAGTAATTTTTTAAAATATTTATTGTATTTACGTTTTCTTGTTCTTCCTTTTCTTGATCTTTTAGGTCAGGTTAGGGTTAGACATAAATATTCAGGTACCTAGTGTTAGGTTCTATCCGTTTAATATACCTACTTAATAGATTATAATCTAACGGTATATACAATATTGACATATTATATAATTCTCGTATTATGCGGTCAATAAGTACGTCATGGGGAATTTGAAAAAAAACATTATTATTTTTCTTGTTAAAACCGCGCAAAAAAGTTACAAATTTTTCCTATTTAGAGATGATTAAAAGCTTAACGACTATCGTAGCAGAATGCATGAAACATACATGCAGACATGACGTATTATAGAATCTAATAGTGATTAGTACAAACATAAGAAAACTTTTTACATTTATTTTTCAACAAGGTATTTTTAGAAAGTAAATACTTAATAAAAATAATGAAAAAAAAGTTAAATTACGTACTTACCTTACCTGCAGCAGCCTGCAGTACCACATGTAAAAAAAAAAGATACGCGCCGAATTGAGAACCTCCTCCTTTTTTGGAAGTCGGTAAAAAATATTGTACCACTTACTATTGAGCACTCAGCACCACTGGGAAAATAAATAAATAAATAAAGTATTGATAACTTACCTCTTAAGGATGTAGGTAAAGTTCCGACCACAGTCAAAATAAATTAGAAGTTCACCGTTTCAGCAGTAAATGGCAACTGAAGGAAAATTTTACCAGCTGCTCTCCAGGTCTTCATATTATATTGTTTAATATTATGCAATATTTTTTTATGTGTCATAGTGTGGTGCGATAGATTTACAATGGTGCAGTGTCACTATTACTAATTGAAGCGGTGATAGTGATAGCCTAGCCCTAGTGATTTAGTGCCCGGCCTACTAATCGGTTGGTCGGCGTTCGATCCCCTGCACGCTGTAGATACGCAATACGCACGTATAACTCCGTATAGTTAGCTACACGGACTTATACGGACTTGGTCCCATCTGCCCCGCTGGCTCTGCCCCGCTGGCGGGGCAGTTGGGATAAAAAGCCATCGGTCCCACTAGCCTCGGCGTAGTCGCTTGACGGGGCAGATGAAACTTTTTCACCCATATGTCATTTGCCCCGGTACGCTTACGGAAACTTACGAAAAACTTATTTTTGTTTTTTTTACCTGTAAATGAAAAAGTTTGAATATTATAATCAGCTTTTATTTGTAAAGCTTTCTTTTATCTCAGCGTTGACTTAGCGCTGAATCATCAGCGACTCAGCGCTGAACTAGCGACGACTCAGCGCTGGCCGCTGACCCAGCGGCGATTTAGCGCTGAACCAGAGTCGGCTCAGCACTGACCCAGCAGCGACTCAGCGCTGACTAGGGCTTTCGAGTACCGGTTTTTTTCAATACCGGTTTTAATACCGGAAAGATTTTTTTCAATACCGGGATCCCGGGATCCCGGGATCCCGGTATTGAGAAAAACTTAAGGTTAGATAGATTGTTTTTAACTTAAAACTAGTCATTTCTGAAGGAAACTGCAACATAAAAAACAGTTTACACCACACCACCACATTAACTCCAAAAGAGCACTTTTCTGTTTAAATTCAATGAAGAAATAAGTACCATTTTTAACTCGTAAAAATACATAGTTTAGTCAAAACACAAATTAATTAAAAATTCAATAGTTATTTTTTAAAGGAAAATAAATCATTATAAAAAAATAGCATTGGATAAAAAACAGATTTCTGAACGTTTCATGAGTCAATGAAATAGAAATGCCAAGCCACAAGGTTCTAGCTTCAAACACTAATTTTTCCCTCTGAGTGATCAAAAATGACTTTTCTTCACTGGTTTTAAGCAATAAAGGTGCTCTTATAAAGCTAATGTGCTTAAGATACAAGTTATAGATAAAAACTTAGCCGAATAAAAACAGTGGCATGTACCAAGAAATATATATGCAATAGTCACTGTTTCGTTTTTAGTGTCACCAATACCAGTATTCCGGTATTAGACATTTCAATACCGGTATTGAAAACGGACGAAAAAAGTCCGGGATCCCGGTATTGGAAGCCCTAGCGCTGACCCAGCGGCGACTCGGCACTGACCCAGCGGTGACTCAGCGCTGAACCAGCGACGACTCAGCGCTGAACCAGCGTCGACTCAGCGCTGACCCAGCGGCGCTGGGTCACCTCTGGGTCAGCGCTGAGTCCCCTCTGGGTCAGCACTGAGTCGCCTCTGGGTCTGGACCCAGGATGTCTAATAATAAAATTTCGAACTCCGAAACCGTTAATGTTAACATTTCCTAGGTAATGTGACATTAACGGTTTCCAAACATTAGCAGTAATATAAATTTATTAAAAGTTGTGTGAGTAGGTAAATATACCTATTATCGCCCAATATGATGAATTTAAAATAGCTTGATATAAAGACACCTTATACTATATTAAGTATATCTACTTTCCTAGTTTACGCACTACATTAAGTATAGTACCTACCTACATCTAAGCTTGGATTCAAAATCGTCGGTACACTCATGCTTTTATCGACTCTTTTTAATTTATTCCTAAAGCTAAAATAAATTGTCGAGTAATCACTTTACAATGAAAAGAAAGGGCCGCGATGATTCATTTCGGATGCATATCATAATATTTTGTTTGGAATAAAAATTAGGCGCTGCATGAGTCCGATTATAGTTCTTATTCATATGAAATTAAGACCTTTATTGCCCCAATGGTTAGAAGTGTCCACTTCAAGTCGGAAACAGGAAGTATTGAATGAGTCAAGGTTCTAAAATAATACCAGTATGGCTAGCATGCGCACAACGAGTAAAATTATGTCTACCCGTTATCTCTATTTGTCTACCGACTCTAACATGGTCTCGTTATGTCAAAAATAAAGATAAAAGTAATATTTCTTATCTGTGGTATTTTTCTCTACGAACCTTTACATGCCGACTATTTATTTACCGCATTTTGTGTATGTTAGGGTGAACGGAAAATTAGCCGACAACGACAACATAATATCTCTCTCTCGTCGCGAGATAATCTCGTGGTGCGCATGCTAAGCACACTTCCCATTGTGAAGGGGAATCCCAGTTCCTTTCTATAAATCACATTTTTCTTGGGATATAACTTTTCTTCCGCTGTCCATATACCTAACTAGGCAAGGTCGATCCTGTATCTACCTATACTAGATATTGGATACTTCATACAGGTAGTAAATCCAGTTGTTATTTACTGTCAAGTTAATAGCTCTTAAGTGGCCTGTACATGGGTAGAGTAAACAGCATAGTAGCACGGTAGAGTACTAGTTATCCTACTAACTATATCAATACATATAGACATTTACTAGTATAGACATAGAGTACTAAAATTAGAAGAGTAGATTTTGCTAGCGCCGCGGCGCTAGGCAGTCCCATCCATTCTACTCTACCACACAATTTACTGTAAACTAAAATACTCTACTACCAAAAATAAATTTAGGTAGTGTAAAATCTGAATTACTCTACATAAGTAGGTACTGAAACCGGGAGAGTTGGTCGAAAGTGGTACCTAGATGCTAGTTTACCGTTTATGCTATCCGTGTACCCCAGGCTTTAGTGTTGTGGCAAGGGTCAGCAGCTATAGGGAGGCACTGAAGTCTGAAACCTACGGTTATTGAATTATCGCGGGTGATGTAGCTAGGGTTGCCAAAATTTTTTCAGCGAAATATAGTATTTTCAGACTAAGCTATAAAAAAATATAGTACACTTTAAAAAATAGTATTTTATGGAAAACGCAAAATGTAGACGAAAATTATTACGAAGTAGTATTATATATAGTAGTATTAATTTTTATAAAAACTATATTTATTTGCACTTCTTGCAATTTTTAACAATTTTTGTCTAAAAATAAAAGTGTCAAATGCTTTATCACATCCAATTTTAAATTAATGTAAATCAAAAGCTCGTTTTTTTAAATATAGTATTTTTGCGTACTATGTGCTTCTTCAACAGTATATAGTACGCAGACCCGAAATACAGTACAATACTATATATTATAGTACGGTTGGCAACCCTAGATGTAGCTAACATAATAAGTAGGTACCTATTCTAGGTACCCAGTTTCTCATAGGTAGGTACCTAGTTCCTCAGAGAATCTTTATAGGTATTACTATCAACTCATTACTGGTGGCCAATTGGTGGACTTTACAGCCCATGATATCTTTGAAAATAATATCGAGAACCCTCAGTCATGCAGGTTTCCTAGCGATGTTTTGATAAAACGCAGTATAAGTCCGAAAACTTAGAGTTACGTGCCCGGGATCGAAATCTGGACCCCCTGAATAAGAGGCTGCTAGGTTTTAACCACCAGGCTATCAGCGCTTTCTCAAAGCATAGAGCGGCCGGTTTCTGAATTGAGAATTTCATGTTGAGTCTGCCTCAAAGACTACTTAAGGACTAATGAAGCAAATTTTTGTTTAGTAAGTATTCTTTGAGACAGACTCAACATGAAATTCTCAATTCAGAAACCGGCTATGAGTAAGATAATATTTTAAGCAGCTGAATGTGGAACTCATATGGTGTTTTCTTTAGAAGGTTGTCATGATTCTCATGATGGCTTCAGTTCATTAAATTATAACACTAGCGGCAGCATCAAACTGCATGAAACATCGATGCCCAAAATGACTCCTGTAGTCCTGTAGTCCAACATAAATAATCTAATAATTTGAACTTAATCTAAGAACAACATAGAGCTCATTTTTTAATGGTCAATGACCTATAGCAGTCTCAACTCATAAACAATCCACAATAATAATATGGTAGGTATCCTTGCCATGTATCGGTGAGTCATGGAGAGATGATGCACTGCTTTGTTTGATCACTGTGAAGTTATTCATGTTGAGATTTGTGATGCATCCTCTAAATACCTAGGTAGATGAGTAATTTTCAATTTTTGAAACTTTGTAAGTACCTTGTACCTACCCACATATACTTAGGGTATAGATACTACTTAGGGTATACTCGTATAGGGACGGAACAAAAAAGATTAAGTACCTACCTATTAGGTAATACGTTAAACGATGTTTAATGGGAGCTCATAGGGTTTGGAGCTCAAGTTTGAACATGGTTTGAACATTGAATGTAGACTTAATAATAAAGCTTGAATCCTTGGGGTTTCAGACGTTAGACTTTACTAGCCTACATGTTAACTAACTTGTGATCAATGCCTGTGATATAGGTAATAAGAACCAAATTGGGTGCCTACTAAGTTACATAATATTAATCCACAGGAAACTTTAATTAAAACAAAAATAGGTAAAAATGGGGGATCAATTACTGTACCCTGTCCAGTCCCCCTAAAAACTTTTAAAAGGCATCATTCCTAGTCAGTAAAATATTAAAATATTGAAACATAATTTTATGCCTACCTAAAATTCTATTGCTACGAAACAGAATATAATTATTTATGTGCCTACTGCCTACCTACATAGGTACGTACTAATTTGTCCTTAACAATGCATTCGATATTAATTGAATCGAAACTAATAAAATATTCTATCAAATTTCACGCACATTGGGCAATAAAATTACCTATTATAGTTTCAATGCAGTGCTTTGACAGTGTAAGTAGTAGGTAAACCTAGCTACTTAGTGTAATGTAGGGTAATAACTAATATGTTAAGAACAATAAAAAAGTAATTTAGGGTAGACTAAAATATTGTGTCATCGTTTCCCTCTCGTAAGAAGTGATTTTCTTACTAAAAAAAATATATCTTAGAGTGCATCGTCGCGTCGGTGGGTATTGCATTCGAAGTACCCTACATAAGGTCACGGCTCACGTCAATACATATAAGTCGAGCCTAAATTCAAGGAAAACTGCTTCGCTTTCAATTAAGTAGGTAATTAGAGAGGAATTTTAGATTTATTTGGAAGTTTTCTGTACCTATTCCTAGTTGAAAAGCAAAGCGAAGATTTATAAGAATTCTCATTCTGTAATTGAAAATGTTGTCGTCGTCAACCGATCTGACTCCAGAGCCAAAGCCTTGGCCATAAAGCTTATGACCGCTTTCTAGTTCTACTGCTAGATTGTACCTATCTATTGTTTTGATTTTCCACCTGAACCCTGATCTGAAATAGGTATTTTCCACATACTTAGGTATCATCATTCAATCAACTATTGACGGAATGTAGGTATATATAAAAAATCGTAAAGAAAATTAAAGATTATTCGCAAAGGGAGGTGCGTACCTTTGTTACATTTATACCATAGATTAATTATAACTGGTTTATATATTGTCATTGATTTATACAGAATAAGGCCACTTAACATTTAAAATACACACGTAATGTGTGGTCGTGCTCTAGGTATTTAACCGCCGAAACTTTGTAATTATTTACCTAATGTATGATGTAGCACTGCGTGCCCTTGTGCTTACCCTAAGCCAAAACCCAGTGCACGCCACTGTACGAGTATATATTGTCATGTCACCGTAAGATTGCAAAAACCGTTCGATTGTAATCTAACTAGCGATATTGTAAACTGTCGACAGATTCCAATTTAACGCATTATTTTTCGGTAGATTGTAATCTGTTAGGTATATTAACCCGATAAAACGTAAGTGCCCGGGCACTACTTGATTATTAATGTCAAACCCTAACCTAACCTACAAGAAAGAGACAAGAAAACGTAAATACAATGAATATTTCAAAAATTGACACTCGGAAGTCGCAACATTGAACGGTTCACAAGCTGTCGACAGTTTACAATATCGCTAGTTGGATTACAAGCTAACGGTTTTTGCAGTCTTACGGTGACATATTATACAACAAGATTCTAAAATATAAACCATCTCGGGAGCCAGTCAAACACACGCAAAAAATTCCATCAAAATAGTTCAAGCCGTTTCTGAGTTTTACTTGCCGAGACTAACGAACAGCAATTCATTGTTATTTAAAAGATAACACAATATTATTTATATTAAGTAGGTAGGTATATTAATTACTAGCTAATGCCCGCGACTTCGTCCGCGTGGATTGAGGTTTTTCGGTTCCCGCGGGAACTCTTTAATTTTCCGGGATAAAAAGTAGAGATGTGTTATTTATTCCAGAATATGTGCCAAATTTCATCCAGATCCGTTCAGCCGTTGGGGTGTGATTGAGTAACAAACATCCATCCATACATCCATCCATCCATACTTTCGCATTTATAATATTTATTTGATATTTGATGTACCTACCTACCTAACCACTTCTTCCGCAATAGATATGGATTGCTCAATATTATAAATAAAATGCAAATAAAGGAAATCTATTCTGTGACGTGCGTACCTACTGCGTAGTCGACTCGTACATTATTCTCGAATATCACACGGATGTGGAAAATCAACAGCTGTAGGTACTGATTCATCATCGTCGATTTGGTATAATTATAGACTGTTCCTGGGGTGAATAAAATTATCAACTTTCCAGTCATGACTATTGACATATAAAACGATGCGGAAAATCCAAATTTTTGGCAATATACCTACTTATCATTAGCTAAGTAGGTACTAAGTAGTACCCCCTTATGTTGAGCTGAGTTGAAATAAGTTGACAACTCTGGGTGTTTCTATAGCTAATGACAAAATGACAAGGTAAACAAAATAAAAAATTGTATTATAAATTACATTTTCTTATCTCTAATATTGTTTCAACGTAAACGTAAAGTAGTTCGTACTTCGTACCTAATGACAAACAATTGTCAAATAGGTAGGTATTTAATTTATGGGATACCTACTTATAATAATTTTGCACGCCAAGCTTGGCAGGACACGTTGATACTATATAGGTATTCATATTAACACCTATGTATATATGTTACATGTATGTACTATATTCTGGCAAAATAAATAAATTACCTATTATGATTATCATTATGACATTTTGTCGAACTATGATGAGATTTCTTGCGCTCGCGGCGCGGCGTCCTCGTTTGCTTGAATCATAGAATGATAGAAGTTTAAGTACAGAGAACTCTTCCGCGTTATTTACGTCACAGTGAGGTATTTCCATACAAATTGATTGTCGTGTGGTACTGGTATAACACAGTATGAGATATTATATGTATGAATTTCTGCGAGATAGGCAAGAACATTAAGTTGAGACTTGAGGTTGACCAGGATAGAACTACGCTTCCAAGATGTTTTTTAATAAAGTCTGTCTTGTGAGAGCCTAGAGTCGTCTTTTAAGAAGGTAGATACTGGCAACACAGGTACATAAAAGAGTTAAGGGTAAACAAAAAAAACTAGTTAGTAGCTTTTCGGATACTCGACCTAATTTTTTCACTATTTTGTAGTTGCACTCACAGCTTTCACTAGGTACCTGTCTGAATGATGTAGGTAATTATCACAACTTCCATGCTAGTCCCCACATGGAGACAATGGTACCTAAAGGAGTAAGACAGAAGAAAGAGCTCTATGTATCCGAATTTACTTAAGTATTACCTACTGTACCTAATGTTATTGTACTTAGACCAAGATTAGGTACCATCATAGTTAATTGACTGTAAGAACTGTAATTTTCCGAATCCAAGAATGTCATGACAAACACGCTTGTTTTACTCGGCCTCGGGCCACGCAGGTAGATGTTTTGATAACACTGAATCATCTATTCTCATATGCTTGATTATGCACAGATATGCTAACTTTGACACACCTGACTCTCATATCCGTGCTACGTTTGAATAATCATTAACAAATATTATTGTAAGTACATAGTTAAATGAAAGATAATAATAGACTACTTTTTTACCCCGGAAAATGGAAGAATACATGTGAAGATTTTTTAAAAACCCAGATCCACGCTGACGAAGCGTCAGTTCATAATAGCACAGAATAGGTATATTAATAGTAACACTAGTTAATCGAAATTTTGTGTTTCTAGTACGAGTACGGTACGAGTAATTAGTAGGTACCTAACTAGTAGTATTTAAGAACTCTGCAGTCAGCTATTTCCATTAGAATCTGCTTTCGGAATCGATCGTAGAGTCAAGACTAGTACCTAGTACCTACCTACCTACATGAAATTGAAATTATTAATTTGAGTTTAAAAAAATATCGTAGTGAGCACATACCTATTACCTACCAGGGTTTTTTTTTTTAAATTAAGTAGCAGTAACCACGATATTTGTATGAGAAAATTAAATGGACCGATGTAGGGACTTAGGGAGTAAATACAGCGTGAGGAGAACTGCACCCAGAATCACTATGACAAGACACAAAACTGCTGCATTCTGGGGCACATTTAAGCATGCCGCCTGTAAGATTTGGAATGACCTTCCTCCCCCAGCTCGAATGCTAAAATCTATAATTATTTTTAAAACCCACACAAAAAACATCTTTTAGAACAGCAAAAAGCACGACCGTAGAAGATAGTTTCAGGTCTTGCAGGCGTTATGTAGTTATGTAGCTATGTATCGTGTATTGTGTTATCATTAATGTACTTATGTATAAATCTAGTATATTCTTATATATTCTTTTACATTACCTATATTTAGTATCTATAATCGTGTCTTACTAAATTATATGCTGTTTTCTGTTACTACCTCATTTTTGTCCTAATTTTGTTACCGTGTTTGAGAAAAGTGTGCGCAGGGTTGCTTCCGGTTTGTGAGTCGTGACTCGTGACGCCACATAAGGCTCTGCCTGAAAATTAGCGCTGCAGTTATCCTACACTGCAGCAACATGCTGAGGTAGCAGCCTTTTTAGCGATTACACGGAGTAATTTATTTTTTGTTATTATTTTGTAAAATACATCTTGTATTTTAGTTAGTAAGTTTAGTAAGTATTTACTCGTATTCTGTAGTTATAATTTCTCATTTCTGTATTTCTTTTCCGTGTAAAGCTAAATAAACTATTTATATATAATAAATTTATTTTATTTTTATTTATTTATTTATGTACTTATATTATGGATTTTATTGGCATCTTCAAATCAAGAGTGAATACTATTCACTCTTGCTTTGAAGATGCCTAGAAGATGCCTATTCAGTGAATAGGCTAGAGGCTGCATCACTACTTAAAGCAAGTCTGATTGCAGTCAACCATTAGTCTATATATTAAAAAAAACCATCTCCTTCCAATCTAACAGTTAAAGACTTCGTCCGTTTATCAAAAACCTAGATCGATTCATACGCTTTTGGTAAATACTTGACCCAGTTCATATTGCGGTCAATGCCTGAGAACTTACCTACATTTTATTATGTTTTGTTATTGTTCTTATAATAGGTAACTTCAATATTTTATTTTTATATTCCTTCACATAAACGTAGCGTGAACTGTGATTAACGTAGCTGGTTAGTGGTAGATAGTACCTAAATCACGTTTATTATTTACGTTTTAGGACTATTTTTGCAAGATTGCATTGCAATTTCAACACGTATTTGTAACTATAAATTTTACTTTTTTTATTTATTTTTAGTATGGATATGAATCCACACTACTTATCTTAAGTAATATTTACCTATATTACTTAAGATAAGTATCAAACAATTTTATAAAATTGTTTGAATATAAAATTAATTATTAGTAAGGATTGAATTCCCTAATACTAATATTATAAATATGCAAAAGTGTGTCCGTATAAGAGTTTATATCTCCGTCCGTCTGTCTGTCTGCTATATGTTTTAAGTTTAACTTTTCACCCATCTGTGCCACCGATGGTAAAAACAGTCCCCGGGGAAAGACTTAGTAGGCTACTTTTTACCTCGGAATATCAAACCGATTCCACGAGATTTAAAAAAAAAAAACAAAAACCCACGCGGTTGAAAACGACATCTAGTTTCTAGTATTTTACACGTATTTACCATTATTTACCTATTATGTTTTAAATATAGGTACTATACACAGACCATACTACTCGGTGGTACTAAATTTAGCTATTTATACTTATTTCTACTGCTATTCAACTAGATTTTCTCGTACGGAAATGTAGAGCAGAAAATGCTAGCTGTGTCTCTTTCTGCTGTCGCAGCAGAAGGAGCGTGCAAGGATTGTTAAAAAATAATTAATTTTTATTAGGTACTGGATGATCCGCGACTTAAGTCCGCGTGGATTAATTAGGGTTCCGTACCAAAATGGTAAAATGGAACCCTTATGGTGCGACTTTCTCCGTCTGTCTGTCCGTCTGTCCGTCCGTCACACTCGATTATTTCAGTAACTACCGAAGCTATCGACATGAAATTTGGAATAGTTGTGTATATTAGTGGCCCAAAGACACTGGAATTAAAAAAAATTGGAAATTATTTTTGTTCTTATTTAAAAAGGGGGGAAAATCTGAGGGTTGAAATTTAAAAGTGAGATAACTGTACTGTGTGGGGTATCATATGAAAGGGTTTACTTTGTACATTCTAAAACAGATTTTTAATTATTTTTAGTTATGATAGTTTTTGATTTATCGGGGAAAATGTCTAAAAAAATACCGTTCCCCCCCCCTTATCTCCGGAGTTTACCAATCGAAAAATTTGAAATAATTATGGTCAATAGAAATTTACGTATATTTTACAGGAAAACTATAGCCAATGCTCTAACTAGCATAGTTTTTTTGATATTAACAATAAACCTCTACAAACAAAGTTAGTCTTGCGGTTCATTATCAAAGGTAATTAATTATTTATTAATAATGGTACGGAACCCTTCGTGCGCGAGTCCGACTCGCACTTGCCCGGTTTTTTTTTTTAATTCCTACTCCTTAATTTTCCGGGATGAAAAGCCTACGTACAACCTACCTCTGTACCAAACGTCAAAATCGGTTGAACTGATGGGCCGCGAAAGCTTAGCAGACAGACAGACACAGATTCACTTTCTCATTTTATAATACAAGTATGGATTACCTATCTATGGAACGTAGGTACCTTTATCTTAGTAGGTAAGTACATACCGAACTTCTGCTTAATGCTAATGACGAGGAAGTTTAAAACATACTTCTCGATAAGTCATGACTTGATTCATCAAAACCGCTTCCTCATTGCCAGCGGCGTATGGAAAAATATTGTGAAATAACTGATTAGGTTTACGTGACTGTCAGCTTGTCTTTGTGAATGTACGTATACTAATTATTAAAGGCTTGGGCACACAAATCTCGATGGCAACGCGGTTAAATACATTGAACCATATGATTAATGAGCAAGTTTTTGCTCGCAGCTTTTATTAGATAGAGACACAGAACATAATATGATCAAAATCATATTTATTTTGCAAGAATATGGTACATGTAACATATAATTAATATTCTGCCAAGCTTGGCGTGCAAAAATATTTTAAGAATTTAAACCTTAATAACCTATAATAGATAGAGACGGTACATATTTAAAGGAAGATAGGTTGATAGATGCAAGAGTTACGAAGTAGAATACTTAGTTGAAGATCATAATATTTTAAATGCATTTCTATGTATTTTATTAAATACAATATTTGTAAATTGTACACGCGTTTATGTTTCTAATGTCACGCGTCTTCGTCGAGTCGTGGTCGTCACGTCGCGTCGCTCGAATAACGAATAATTGTACCTAACTGTCTGCCCCGAGCCTAAATAGTTGACCCGAACTAACCAAGGGCAACAAGTTACTGGATGAATGTACACAAACTAGATACTAACTAGGCAAAGGTACTTAACATACCCTTAAAGGCCACATCTTTATAACGATACCTATCTAACCTTTTTTAGATTGCCTAGTTTTAGTTTCGACCTTCTAAAATGTTGATTTTTTTAAAAGTAAAACGAGAACTAAAATGGCAATCTGGACGTTTTAAAAATCCATCTTCATCTTCGCACAAATAGTTGCCATTCTCATTCGACCTCTCATAATCTGAATTGGGTCATTTTTAGAACGCGCCTTTGGGTCGTAGTGTAGAACTCTTTAGCCCAAGAATACGCTATTCATCGATCAAGCGATGCAAAAGTCGCGATGTCGCATTGATTTTGAGCGAAACAACAATGTTCTGAGAGCCCATTAAGTATTTAGGTATAATTATTATTATGGTAGCGTAGCGTTTGTGTGCTGAGCCTACACAAGCCCTACGGTACACGGCTACTTAATAATAATTAAGTTGTAATTAGGTATGTTCTGCCCTATGACTTTTGCCTGTAATCTCTTCCAATCAGTCTGAACTTTTTTTTTTTAACCACTACAAGTTAGCCCTTGACTGCGATCTCACCTAATGGTAAGTGAAGATGCAGTCTAAGATGGTAGCGGGCTAACCTGTTAGGGGCATGGCAGTTATATTAAACCCATACCCCTATTCGATTTCTACAGTCTACACGGCATCGTACCGGAACCCTAAATCGCTCGGCGGCACGTCTTTGCCGGTAGGGTGGTAACTAGCCACGGCCGAAGCCTCCCACCAGGCCAGACCAGGGAAAATTAAGAAATTATAAATTCCCAAATTGACCCTGCCGGGGATCGAACCCGGGACCTCCGCACGTTAAGACAACAGCACTACACACTGCGCCACGGAGGTCGTCACTCAGGAGAATTGGCAAAGGAGAAAGGCCTCTCGTAATTCTAATGTTTTCGATTTAATCTTTTCGTTTCGGACCCACCGTACCACTGGCAATCATAGGACCCCTGTTGACACGGTGGGTCTAAAACGATACCTACTCTTGCTTCAAGGTAGCGACGTTTTGTCAATGTTGCGTTTCGACGGCGATGATTACTACTTACTTTCGGAACCGAAAAAGAAACAGATTTAGCCACAAGTTTTCTGTCATAACATATTACAATATACAATATCTACTAGCAAAGATGGTGAAAATATTATTATAATTTTTGCAAAGAACATGTAGCAAGTGCAGTTTCGTCAACGACCCAGTGGCCTACATACTTAGTTCAGTTGAGATTCTCTTGAAATCTTGACGCTTTCTGCTGAGTGTCTTGTCTTATTGGGCCATAATGAATTGATTGTTGAATCCATTGACTTACCAATACCTTAGACGCACCATCGAAGCGCAAAAAACGGCACGGTCAAACTGTTCATAAATAGATAATATGAACAGTTCTCACCTCAGTCGCGCATGAGTACACCAAGCGACAACATGCCGTTTTGCTCCGTAAAAAAGTGCAAAAACAATCCGAAAGATGCGAAAAAAACGATGGAGTATCATATTTTAGGTTAGGAAATACTTTATATACATTTACTTTACGGTATACTAGCGAAATAATCACACAATCTTACCTAAATTAATTATTTTGTCATCATAATTACAATATTTCAAATGAGCAGCTATCGCATTCACACGCTTACGGGCCAATAGAGAACGCGATAGAGGCGCGTCTTAGCGAAATGGATACAAAAAATATGGAGTAGTTAATTTTTTATTTTTCTTATATTGAAGTTGTAAACTGGTACAATTAAAGTGCCCATTTTTTTTAATAAATTAATATGGGTATATTTAAAATTGGTAAGTAGTGTAAAAACCGTGTCGAATTCCTTAGATAAGAAATAATTCTTTCAAAATCGATATCTGGCAGTTATGATAATCATCATAGAAAAAGAAACCGTTGTCAATCTCTTAAAGAACGATGCCATATTTTTTTTTCTATTGAACAATTTTTTTTTATCGATTTTTGGGTAACTATATCGCAAACTTTAAAAATATTGCAGTTTCTTGTAATAATATTAATTAAAAAATAATATTAATTTATTTACAATATCCCATGCCCACACTTGAACACAATTTCACCATGTACAGTTCGCGCGCTAGTTGAATGCAGAATAAATATATGTGTCACCATACATTTACTCTGCATTCAACTCGCGCGCGAACTTAATATGATTTGAGCAAGGCCATTATTGAAAAATATATAGACGTATATGTATGTCTACACTATATGTAGACATTAAACATTGAAAAAAAGCATACTTCTAAAAGACAGGTTTATAAGTTAGGTACTCGTAGTTAAATATATTTCAAGGTACTTTTATTCATTTTTTGTCACTAGTTTTTGTATTTATTAAGAACTAGACTAGATTCTCCCTAATTTTCCGGGATAAAACGTAGCCTATATCCTTCCCCAGGATATAAACTACATACCAAATTTCAGCAAAATCAGTTGAAATGATGGGATAGCGTAGCAGACAGACAGACCGATCTTCGAAATCGGTGTACATTTTTTTTATACGCACCGTATTTAGAACCTCCTCCTTTATTGAAAGTCGGTTAAAAAAGTAGCCTATATCCTTCTCCGGGATGTAATCTATCCCTATACCATATTTCATTAAAATTGGTTGAAAAGATGGGCCGTTAAAGGGTAGCAGACAAACAGACAGACAGACAAACACACTTTCGCATTTATAATATTAGTATGGAATTCAATTCGTGAATTTCGTGAGAGGGATTCGAACCCGCGACATGTTACTACTTAATGAAATTTTTATCCTGCCAAGAAGTAACTGTGTTATATTTAGATAAAATACGTAAATAAAATATTTAATACATAATAACACATAAACACACAAATACATAAAGATAATTTTCATAAAATCATCATCACCAATAAAGTATTAAAAAAAATAAAAATATCAAATACAAATTTGTCGACTCCTATATCACTTTACTTCGGAACACAGAAAGTCTTCCGCTGATTCATTGCAAAATGTCGTATGTGTCGAACTTTTATTACAAGATTTAACCCTAAGTATGAATCTATATGGTTGGTTTTTGTGAACCGTTTGGTGTCTCAGTCTGTATTATATATAGCTGCGATTGTATAAGCGATTGTGGACGCTTTTTGAGTATTATTTTGTAGGTAATGTTGTATCCTTAGTTGGTAAATCGATGGTTGAATCATAAGTGAAGTTAGCTAATAGGTACACCTGTAACGCTATTGTAACTTGTAGCAGTTAACAAACCTTGGAAATGAAATGTAAAGTAAGTAGGTAGTAGGTAGGTAGTAGGTACTTATTATATCATAGCCTAATGATCAGAGACAAGTATAATGATTAAATACCTACTTAATGACACCGGATGGATGCAGCAGGACGACCGCGTATCTTACACATACTATTAGGTACATAGTTTAGGTGCTGGAACTAGTCCACAAAAACAGAGAACTCATACCCACCCATCATGTAGAGAAAACTGGCTTTCTTCGGACATCTGCAAAGAGGAGCCCAATTCTCACTTCCAAGATTAGCTTTGGAAGGAAGGATTGCAGGCAAGAGAGCTCCAGGTCGCAAAGGCGCAAGTTTTTGGACGATATAAGGGCAGGGCTTAGCTATCCAAGGCTAAACCATGCGGCTCAAAATAGAAGAGATTTTCGCATGATGACCGCCAAACTTCGGTATGAAGAAGGCACGCGGTGGTGATGATTACATAGTTAGCGACCATATTATTAAAAAACCAGCCAAGGATAAAAGTCCTTGAAGCTGAAACCAGCGCAGCGGAGCGCTGTCGGTTCCGCTCGCGTGCGCTCCGTCTTCAGAGGCATAACAAATCACGGTAGGTACCTAAATCCTTCCCTCGGACTCGCTCTGGGAATTTGATACTTTGTGTGAAAATAAAATCATCAAATTCCCACACTTCAGTAAGATACATGGATGGCTGGACACCTCAAGGTCTATCTAGGAGGAAGATCTAGAGAAAGGTCTTTTAACGTAATACTAAGAAGATCTCTTAATTAATCTCACGGATTGCTATACGGAATACGGATACCTACCTAGTTATTTACGCGACGATTTTAAAGCGAAGTGCAGGATAGTTACGTAAGTAATACTACATAATTAAATTTTAGTACCTAATAGGTATTTAGCCTACTCGCCGTATTTTTAGTGACTCTTCACTGGTTTGGTCCAGGTCATCACAATTATTCACTAGGTGAGATCGCAGTCAAAACTTGAAAAGTCAAAAATTAAATTTAAAAAAAAAGATAAGGTACTATAAGTACTTAAACCCCTATTACACCGCACTTTTCACAGGGACCCTTACCCCGAATTAGTGTAGTGTAATAAGCCACAGGGTAAGGGTCCCTGTTTATGGAGATCTAGGTGGTCCCGATCTGCCTAGCTGCTTTGTGCCCTGCAGTCAGGGTAATGTAATAACATTCAGGGCGGTTAAGACTTAAGAAGCTTAGTCGTCGCACGACTAGCGTACTGTTCAGTAGGTAGTTGTGTTTCTCTGGCTCACGCGAGCATTTTGACAATATTATATCGTGTCCAAAGGAAAAAGAAATTTTGATGAATGTGATTGAGATGTACAAAGACATGTCTCATCTATGGAAAAAAGAACATACAGATTACATGAATAAAGATATAAGAGCTGAGGGATTTCGTATTTTACTAGCTGATGCCCGCGACTTCGTGCGCGTGGAATGAAGTTTTTTGGTTCCCGCGGGAACTCTTTAGTTTTCAAGGATAAAAGTGGTGAAATGTATATTTTACGTAGGACTAGCTGATGCCCGTGACTTTTTCCGCGTGGTAGAGGTGTCAAATAATTAATATAGCCGTAAAATATATTGAATACTAGCTGATGCCCGCGACTTCGCCCGCGTCGATTGACGTGTGTTATTCCAGACTATAATCTGATGTTTGACAGTTACGAAACCCATGAACATTTTGTATGGGAAAATCAAGGGAAAATTTATTTTCTTTTATTTTATTTTTTCGTCAATTATCCAATGTTTTTAATAGTTATTCTGCTATTCGGGACGGAAACAAATACAACAAATCAAAAAATAATGAAAATCGGTCCAGCCGTTCAATAGCATGGGTGCCTAGTGAACGATAATTAACATAAAGATACACGTACAACTCTGTTGACGTTCTCGTTCAGACGGAGTTAGGGCCCGATAGTCAGTGCAGAGCACCGAGTAGTAAACCTATTGAGAGCTAATAGGCTAATTTTCGCTTTGAAACACAACTCACCACTTTCTGGCGGGGGACGGGGTAATAATGGGATTTCTTATTGGCTGGCTCAAGATCAACTATACACAGTTATATATGTTACCGCGGCACTTGGGCTGCCCGCTGCGCGACTAAAAATATATCGATAAAGTCTAATAGGTATATATATTACCAGTATTGGAAAATCAATACAAATCATTTTATTCAAACAGCAAAATACCACCATATTATGTATACTTATAGATAACTAGCGGATGCCCGCGACTTCGTCCGCGTGTATTAAGGTTTTTGGTTCTCGCGGAAACTCTTTAATTTTCCGGGATAAAAAGTAGCCTTTGTGTTATTCCAGAATAAAATCTATATCTGTGACAAACTTCATCCAGATCCGTTCAGTAGTTTTTGCGTGAAAGAGTAACAAACATCCATACATCCATACTTACATACGTTTAAAATATTACCTAGTACGGATTATCTGATATTTATAATTTATATGTTTAATTTTTTTTAAATGCCGCATGTATATTCTCGCATCACTTCAAAACGGCTGGACCGATTCTGATGGAAATTTTTGTGTCTTTTAGTCGGACCCGGAATGGTTTATATTCACAATTGAAACCATTAGGGGGCGCTGCAATCGAGTTCTAGGATCTGCCGCGTCTTTCATCAAACCAAATTTCATACCAAATTTCATCAAAGTCGACTGAAGAGATAAATATTTTTGATTCCCGCGCGAACTCTTGAATTTTCCGGGATAAAAAGTAGCCTATGTCCTTCCCCGGGATACAACCTATCTCTGTACCAAATTTCATTAAAATCGGTTGAACAGATGGGCCGTGAAAGCGTAGCAGACAGACTGACACACTTTCGCATTTATAATACTAGCTGATGCCCGCGACTTCGTACGCGTGGATCGAAGTTTTTTGGTTCCCGCGGGAACTCCTTAATTTTCCGGGATAAAAAGTAGCCTATGTGCTATTCCAGACTATATTCTATCTCTGTGCCAAATTTCAGCCAGATCCGTTCAGCCGTTGGCGCGTGATTGAGTAACAAACATCCATACATCCATACATCCATCCATCCAAACTTTCGCATTTATAATATTTATTTGATGATAATTAATTAATAATAATAATAATATTAGTATGGATTAATATCAGTTTATTCTTCTTCCATAATGTCCGATTTTTACGAAATTTGGTACAGGGTAGGTTCTATCCTGGGGAAGGACAAAACCTTTAAACTGCTCTTTTACTTCAGAATTGTTCGGAATTACTAAATAAATTAATGTATTGGCATTCAACTATCGATATAACTTATCGATAGTTGCACAGGTTACACTGGGCAATGCGTGGAAGAGACAGAGATATGTAGAACTACATGTGAAAGACAAAGAAAAACTGAAAGACATTATTTTTATGCGTATTAATGATTTTTATTTATTATTACTTAACGACACATAATTAGGAAATGCTATCCCATCCTTTGCATAGCTGGAGGTATTGCTTCTCTTTCCACGCCATTTAATGCTGCAAAGAGGCATATTTTTCGTCTTTTTTCTCGATCAATTCCCGAGCACTGTCGAGTACGGACTGAGGGCGACTTTAGGCACAAAACGTAGCGTTAGCAGTCATACTGCTAACGTTTGGCTGGTGAGGCGGCCCGCTATGCTCAGTCAACTGGTTGTATGGTCTGTGGTGCAGAGTAATATAATAGCGACGCCAAACTTATCGGCCACGCCTACCCTTAGCACAGGGCCCTGCGAAAAGTGCAGTGTAATAGGGGTTTTAGTGCAATTATTTATTTTTTACCCAGAAAAGCAGCTGTAGAAGTAAAAAGTTAAACCTATCCTGTAGAACTAGTATCGAGTATCTGATAATAATAACTAATTGTAGTTCCACAAAGCAAACCACAGGGCACAGGCGTCAGGCACAGCTGGTTCTCTACATTGTAAAACACAACGTAATTTATGTAGCCTCCATGTTAAAACTTTTGAGTTTTTGAACAGCTTTGGTAACATCGAAAATGGTAGGTACCTACTTGTTAGTGTAACCATCGTGTTACATTATCAAGTACCGTACCATTACCGTAGGCGTCGGCGACCCTAAACTGTATATTATATCGTAAAACTGTGGTTTTACCTAGCTTTAATTTTCTCTGCAGGTCAGGACGTAGGTATCGTAAGTTCTCTATGCCTTGTACTTCTGTTACCTTCATACATCATGATCATAAATCAGAACAACATAGACAAGTAGATTAGGTACTTAATTAACCTTATATTAGGTACTTATTTCTTGTTCTATTAAACCACATTAATATTTTTAAATAAAAAATTACAAGCGCCTGTCATGTGCCTAATTGTTTTGGTCAGGTAGTAAATATATTATATGGTTTGGGTTGCGTAGCGGGTAAAATAATTTATATTTTTTAATTTAAACGTTGTGCCTAGGTCCAAAAACCTTACATCCAGAGCAGCTGCACTTTGAAATATGTTTATAAAAATACTTTTGTCTATGGTCTTCGAAATGGTGTTGCAACTGCAACCATTTTTTCCAAAGTTTAGGGGACTTAATTTTATACAGAGATAGGTTGCATTTTGGGGAATGGGCTGATACCATTTCTGGCAAATCAAAAAGTTCCCACGGGGCTTTAAAACCCCTAAATGATCGTGGAAGAATATTAATTCAAAAATACTCTCTTTGCGTTGTATTCCTCATTGGTCGTGAGGGTCGTTGGATTGGACTGAGGGTCATGACCCCTTTCCATTAATCACATAATGGCAGGGATTTGTTAAGATAGTAATACGGTGGGTTCCTAGGTCCGCATTTAAACACACACACATATTCACACACACTCACACACACATAAACCCACTTAGTTTTCACACCGTAACTAATTTAATAGTCTTAAGGAATGTTCCTGTATCACTGGAAGGAATTAACCTCTGCAAAACAAGTTATACTAGCGTAGAGCGTAGGGCACTATATAATTTTGTCACAATCTACTATATAAAAATAAGTCGGGTTTTCCTTCCTGACGCTATAACTCCAGAACGCACGAACCGATTTCCACGGTTTTGCATTCGTTGGAAAGGTCTCGGGCTCCGTGAGGTTTATAGCAAAGAAAATTTCAAGAGCGGGAACGGGAACGGAAAACCGATTTTCACGCGGGCGGAGCCGCGGGCAAAAGCTAGTACTTTATGAAAATAAATATTATTCTTATTCATATTTTACTTAATAAACCCTGGTGCATAGGTAAAAATAAAATTAAACGCGTTTATTTCTCCACGCAACCATCAGACTCAATCCGTAGATTAGCTTAGCATCAAAATTATTCTGTCATTCTGGGGTGCCTAGATTCAAAAAAATTTAGCTATAGTGGCTCCCCTATTATTTTTTTGCCAAGCTGTAGATAATTTTTTTTGTGCCCTTGTAAGTTGCTTTCAATTTAAAATTTAAAAAGCAATGGTTTTTGTCTTTTCTTAACAATACTTCGAAATGTGGTCTTTCCCTAATGATCGGCTAACATTAAATATATGAATGAGTTACAATTTAATTACATATTTCAACTAAAATAAGAGGTTTTCTTGGTAAAATTAAAAATGGCACTGAAAAATCACATTAACATTCATAGAATTAAATAAGTTATTATAATTTTTACTAGCAGATTTTTTCAATACCTTTTTGTATTCCTTACTAAGGTTACGTTCTCACTGCGAAAAACAACGCGCACATTTCAGTCGCCAATCTGTAACACTAGAAGTTATATGGATAATGGAGGTGTACGCGCTTGCGAATAAAATTCACGAAAAATTCAAATTCAAAGAGAAAGTCACTGGTTTAATACAAATAAGGTGGGAGTAGGTGAAATCTGTACGTGAAAGATAAATTGCGAGAATGAAATTCGTGTGATTGTTTTTCGCAGTGCAAACGTAGCCCTATATTTATCTTTCAATTAACTATACTATATATTGTAATATGCATAACATATTAATTTGGGGTAAATATTGCTTTTTTATGCGGCAACACACATTTTTATTGACTATGTAGTTCGTCGTCTATAGTAATTGTTTATGCAATTTGACAATCATGGCGAGCACGTCGAGGTCTGTTTTCTATTTATTTATTCCGTTTTATCCTGTTTTCTAAAGTTACCAACAATTAAAACCTGAATAATGTTTGTAACAAACATGAGTTTACGTAAGTTTACAGTTGTGAGTCGGTTTGACTCTTGAGCGGGATATAAAAGTCGCCTGATGTGATGTGTACGATTTCTAATGTGCAGTGTTCACAGCTATATTTTGTACTTTCTTTGTGATTTTAGGATTGAGGCGAATAAAGTGGTGTGCTATGCTCATCCAGATGCTCCGCTCATTGAGGATTACAGAGCGGGTGACATGATCTGTTCAGAATGCGGGCTAGTGGTTGGCGACAGGTGAGTCGGAAAAACTGGATCACAACTTTATTTCTTGTTTTAATAGCGTACCTACAATCTTCGTATTTACCTGGTTTGAAAGGTATAGGATACATGCTCTTAACGTAGATACAAGTAAGAACGCTCTAAGCATGGTGTACAGCGGTTTCTAACAGCAAACTGACACACCAAACCAAGATAGGTATAAGTGAAATTATCAATCGTAGTGTGTCTAACTTCTAATAGCGCAAACGCGTTTCTCTGTACACTTCTGTTTTAGGTCAGCTGCAAAATTCTTATATTATACATTTGATTATTGTCATATTCTCAAAGCATTTTGTGTTGTATAATGTAAGGGTTTTATGTGCCAAGGCCAAAGATATTATTGTGCAAGGATACGGGCGATTTTGAAATGTATCAATTGCACATTGATTGTACAATTTTCATTGCTTTAACTTTAGTGTATAAGAGTTAATTGCACGACATAAATTGAGATTGCATTGTGCTGGTATAAAGGGAAGAAACATACTGATAGGGCGCCTTTCCACCAGAGATGTGCTACGTTGCTAAGCTACAGATGTGTGTCAAACCCACTAATATGAGTACTTGATTTACATAGCTTTTATAGGATCACTAGCTGTTAGAAGAAAGATGGAGGGAAAGTATTTTTTTGGCTTAGTTTTGGTCCCCATGTCCAATACAAAGGGGCTTAATCCATACTAATATTATAAATGCGAAAGTGTGTCCGTCCGTCTGTCTGTCTGCTACACTTTCACGGCCCAACTACTCAACCGATTTTGATGAAATTTAGTACAGAGATAGTTTACATCCTGGGTAAGGACATTGGTTGCTTTTTATCCCAGAAAATTGAAGAGTTCCCGCGGGAATTAAAAAACATAAATCCACGCGGATGAAGTCGCAGGCATCATCTACTCTACTAGTAATAAATAATTAAAAAGTACACAGTAGTACAACATTGTGCTTAAAACAACAAAGATCAAAGATAAGGCCATAGCTAGGTAGTAGGTACCTATGTTTTTTGCTGGGGATCTGTTTACTCCACCATATTATGTTATTTTTCTGAATCATCATAAAATATTGTTCATACTTTAATTATTAATACGTCAATGTGTCTGTCTGAGTGTCTGCTACGCTTTCACAGCCCATCTTTTCAACCAATTTTGATGAAATTTGGGCGGAAATTTAAAATGGATAGTTTGTGTCCCGGGGAAGGATATAGATTACTTTTTATCCAGGGAAATTAAAGAGTTCCCGCAGGAATCAATAAACTTAGTTCACGGGCATTGTCTAGTATCAAAATAATTAATTATCTACACAGCGCGCTTTTAAATGTAGATATACATATCATAAAAGGAAAAGGTGCCTGACTGACTGACTAATCTTTTTAAATTGCAAGGTAGGCTTGCGTTTGACCGCAATCATGCTTTTAAATATAAATAATAATAAATAATAAATAAATAATCTTTATTTGCCAAAAACTGATTACAAAATTTCAATAGTGTGTCAACCCTGCCTCCTGAGGAAGTAAAAACTGTGTTACAGGAGACAGTGTCTTCCCACTCTATAAACAAACAATTATTCAATGGACAAATAACATTGATATATATGTAGGTACTAGATGGGCCCTTGCATAGAAAAAGGTCGGGCGACCGACTTTGAGAGCGCATTCCTAAAGCAATGATGAGGTCTAAGTGGGATGCTTGCCTAGACAAACATTTTCTTTTTGTTTCTTTTGTTTTTCCGCTAAGAATGGATTTTTCTTAACTCTGTTGACTCTGTTGTTGACTCTTAAGGGGGTAAAATAGTGTTTTGATTAAAATCCAAGTTAAGTCTTAATGTGAGTGAAGCTGAGGGCAAAAGCTAGTTACTGAATATATTGGACACAGGTATTTTTTGTTGATTGATATTATTTCAATTTTTAAGTTGATTCATATTGTTCAAAAGAAAATCTTGCATTTAGCTTCTAAGAACAGGTATAATTGAAATAATTGCATAAAAGTTACGTAATCTGTGACTGCTTGGTAAGATTTTACAGCAACCAGGTCAGCACCTTTGTAACCATACATAAGAAAGTTAAGTTTTAAATTAAGTAACTATAATTACTTATTTTTAATGTGCTTTTCTAAATTTTTAAGGAGTTTCTTAAAATTAATTTGTTTATTCATTAAAAATGTAGGTCAAGTAGGCATTTATATAAAACTAGATGATGCCTGCAACTTCCTCCGCGTTTCAATTAGGGCTTTTCGATTCTCGCGGGAATCCCTTAATTTATTAATTCTTTCTTTCTTGGGATAAAAAGTATGTCTATGTCCTTCCCCAGGATCTAAACTACCTCTATCTTACCAAATTTCATCAAACTTGGTTAAAAAGATGGGTTGTTAAAGTGTAGCAGACAGACAAACGGACCCTTTCGCATTTATAATATTAGTATGGATTAGAATGGATAGTTTCAAATATAATCCCTTTTATTTATGATCTTGTCTTTAAGGCCTACTTCATTAACCTCTAGTATTTGTCCTTCACCACCATTATTTATTTTTAGAAGTCACGGGCATTAGCTAATTGACTTATAGTTAATTATTTTTCCACAGAGTAATTGACGTGGGTTCAGAATGGCGTACCTTCAGTAACGAGAAGTCAGGAGTGGACCCGTCCCGTGTGGGTGGTCCAGAAAACCCGCTCTTATCAGGCGGAGATCTTTCAACCATCATTGGTCCAGGGCGTGGAGATGCATCGTTCGACAGCTTCGGAGTGTCTAAATACCAGAACAGGAGGAACATAAGCAGCACAGACCGGGCTCTTATCAATGCCTTCAGGGAAATAAACACAATGGCTGACAGGATCAACTTACCGAAAACCATTGTGGACAGAGCTAACAATTTGTTTAAACAGGTAAATATTAAATAGGCAATAATTTTATATTATCCAAATCCTAGGCCCAATTGTCTAAGCGAATCATAATCTTTTGTGAAAAGGATAATTCGACCTGTTTAAAGAGTTCATACATGCTTTTTGACATGCAGGCATCTACAAACTCCTTAAACAGGTTGAATTATCCGTTAGACAAACGATTGCAATTACCTTACACAATTAGGGAGCCTATTGTAAAGTTAGCAAATTAGCTGATTTTTGTCCTGGAAAATCACGCCAATCTATGTCGTGCACGCCACTGGCTCACACTTCTAACTTGCTTTTTTAGCAATTAGATATCAATTGCTTGAGCGGTGAAGGAAACCATTATAAGGAAATCTGCATGCCTTAGAGTCCTTCATAATGCTCTGAAAGGTGTGTGAAGACTACCAACCCACACTTGACAAGCTTGGTGGACTTGATAAGTGAGCCGGCGATAAGGGGAAATGATGAATGATGATGATTTTAAGCATGATTGACATCAAGATTAAGCTTAACTTGTATGGAAGACATGAGAAATTTCGACTGAGATGTTAAAAGTTATCTATAAAATGTTCTGTAATGTATCTATAAACTTAGATTAAGTATCATACAGTGGTTCAAATACTAGTTTTATCATCCAACACACATTAGAATGCTAATTGTGTTTACACTTACTGACTGGTATGGTTGACACAAATAACATAAATTCTATGACAACTGATAATAATTATAATTATAGGCAATATTTTTAGCATCAGTTTAACCTACCTATTTAATGTCTGTCCTACTAAGTTTGAATAAAATTAAACTTTACCTAGAATAGTGAATTCGTCTTATAGCAATAGCATTCCAGTTCATTCATTGCTATACTACATTATATCATTACTACATTATATTATTTTGATTCTAAAGCACTGACTCCAGCTGTATGGTAAGTGGTGAATTTTAGTACCTCTCTTTTTGTGTCGGCGGTTAAAAACAATTCACTCTTGTTTTTAACCGCCGACACAAAAAGAGAGGGACTAAAGTTATAAGTTTCAAGAATGCTTTGTTGGCCTTTATGTCTCATTGTATAGCTCAATCATAGAGTGCAGTTTTCTCATCACTATATAGCTATTCTCAGGACATTCAATGATCAAAAGCGCGTGTTCATCGCCATCGCCAGTCAGATTTCTGAAGGCTTTTTCTAAACTTCATCGAGCACCTTTAGCACCTAGGGGCCCTGTGTCAGTGCCAGTGGAGTCGCGCCGATTCAGTTTCACTAAATTAATTTATTTGTAAATAGTTGTCAAATACCCAATAGTGTGACGTGCGCCGCGTGTTGCTGCCGCTCACTTGTCTGGCCCTTTTTGGACACACCTTAACAGCTATATTCTGACCTAACTCTTAGGTTCACGACGGCAAGAACCTCAAGGGGCGAGCGAACGACGCGATAGCCTCCGCTTGCCTCTACATCGCGTGCCGGCAAGAGGGCGTGCCGCGCACCTTCAAAGAGATCTGCGCTGTCAGCAAGATCAGCAAAAAGGTACACCAAACTAATATAATACACAAAAGTTACACTCCATACAATAAGACGAGGGAGACATCGAAACAGAGCGACCCTGTGGGGTCAGGCAGGGATTATACCAACCGACTGACTTCGTGTCGGCAGAAAAAACTTCGTTTTACTTTTAAGGGTCTCCCCAAAATCTATCGACGCGGAACAAGATTCGGAATAACCTTTATGTATACGGTATTGGCTCAAGTCTGTTCCGCGTCTATAAATTTGGTCTTAATTGTACTGTTGTTTACATTGACACTCACACAAATTCAAAGCATGACACCTCGTGGACTGAACATGCGCGTCGCAGTATATGCTAGAACTGTCACTATTTATTGCATGTTTAGGCACCCATTTTCAAGCAAATAAAAATATAATTTATCTCTGTCTTTCAAGGAAATCGGCAGATGCTTCAAACTGATCCTCAAGGCGCTGGAGACATCGGTGGACCTGATCACAACGGCGGACTTCATGAGCCGCTTCTGCGCCAATCTGGGCCTGCCCAACTCGGTGCAGCGCGCGGCCACGCACATCGCGCGCAAGGCCGGCGAGCTGGACATAGTGTCGGGCAGGAGCCCCATCTCCGTCGCCGCTGCTGCTATCTATATGGCGTCACAGGTAACTGTTGACATCGGTGCACCTGATCACAACGGCGGACTTCATGATCCGCTTCTGCGCCAACCTGGGCCTGCCCAACTTGGTGCATCAAACTCAACCGCGGCCCTTACCTATGTTAAAAGGAAATGAACAGTCGAAATATGGGAGCTTGCCTAGATATCAAAAATCAATGTGCAGCAATGATTTCTTTATTATTGTAATTGTTATATTTTATAGTTTTCAATTTAAAAAGTTTCAGGAGTCTGAAGGCTCTGAGAACTGAGAAAATAAATAAAAAAAGTTTCACCAAATAACTGCTTTCCCACACTAGATGGCGCTAGACGTTGGTTAGCGAGTCTAAACAATTATTTTCAACTATTCTATAGACCACAACTATAGACCACGTTGTTTAGGAAAAAAAAATCTTTACATAATTTGGGCAGGGATGAGGATATTACTGGAATAATAAAACTATATTTGCAAGCGTTGTAATTCTTTTATTAATCACTTTACATTGTACTGCTGCTTTTCGACACTAGATGGCGCTAGAAGTTTTGGTTACCGAGTTCAACTATTCAATCACAGATGGCAGACAGATGCAATGTCAAAGGGCGTTCTTTTAAACGCAGTGGTTAATTCAAAATGCTTTGTTCGATCGATTACACGTTTCATTGAGGCTTATCAACAAATATAATATATATAAAATATTTATAAAAAAAACATACATTTCCTTTTCATTACTATTTAATTGATCAAAAATTTTAGACATTTTTACCTTTACTTTATTCGGAATAATAAATCCATAATAATTTTGGTTCGAATTTTTAAACCTTACTGTAAAAACGGAAATCCTGCACATTGTCCCGAATGGGCAGTCTTTGGTCATGTCATTTGTACCCTGACTGTAAATTTCTACTTTTCGCACTTGCACTATAGTTTTAGTTATTTTCTATATTTTCCTCGTTAAAAAACATGCATTCGTCGTGACTATTTAACTGGCTGTTAAATCGTCTATAACGTGTTATGTGGTGGTAGAGATCGCTTGAAGCTATAAGGTCGCCAATATTACTGATTTTATTTAAGTTATTTTTTATTTGTATGTATCTTGTTTTTGGTGTACAATACAGTATGTTTCATTTTCATTCATTCATTTTTCATCTCTTTCCAGGCATCAGAAGACAAGCGCAGTCAGAAAGAGATCGGCGACATAGCGGGCGTGGCTGACGTCACAATCCGACAATCATACAAGCTAATGTACCCGTTCGCGGCCAAACTTTTCCCTGATGACTTCAAGTTCGCGACTCCCATCGAGTTCCTGCCTCAGATGTGATGCTATGACAAAAACAAAGAAAAAAATAAACAGAAAAACAAACAAAAAAACAAACCTAAACTGCGACGGCGACGCGCCATAAAAGTTGTCGCCAAAGGAACTCCGGATCGTGCGTCGGATTCATGCTCCTACAGTCTTATTATTTACACAGTTCCGTAAATTAAAAATCTACTGTGTATTCCTGCTTATCGTGTTATATTTCTGCGCTTTACGATTTCTGATTTTTTTTAATCCAGACGTCAGAAGACTCAGATGTAATGCAATGACAAAAACAAACTTGAAGCGCAACGGCGACGGCGACGCGCCATACAAGTGGTCGCCAAAGGCACTCCGGAACGTGCGTCGGATTCTTGCTCGTACAGTCTTATTATTTACACAGTTCCGTATCGTGTATATTTCCAAAAAAAAAAAACAACGGAAATCGTCCGTTCTTTTTTTTTAAATCCAGGCGTCAGAAATTCGTAAACCGTGCCAATAAAGAAACTAATCTATAATGGCGGTTTTAGTCATTCCCTCTCAGTTACACACTATATGTCGTGTGAGTGTAAGTGAGAAGGAATTATTGCGCCGTCACTTGCGAGTTTCTATGGCTAGTTTTCAGTACAGAGATTTTAGGGTAACTTTTGACATTTGACTTTACCTGTGTGCGTAAAAATTTTTTTTAAGACTTGCTTTATTTTCTATCAATTCTTTCAACTACATATAAGATTATTATGAGTAGGTAGTTCAATAGATATTGTAGTTTATCATGTACGCAATCTCTAAATTAAACTAAAATATCCTACTTTCTCTTTCATGATGCTTGCTACGAAAAGGGACAGCGACAGCACTACATATTTTGGTCTTGTCTATTTGGTTCAGAGATTTAATTATTTACTTAAATAACTATCGCTAAGTACTAGGTTAATAGTAAATTAGGTTATTAGATTGTATATTATTTGTAAGATAGACAATAGATTTGTTACCGCTTTTCCAAGACGTTTGATTGAATGATCAGTCATTCCATATTTTTTTTAAGATACATATTATACAATTCAGTTGGTGGCTGCCATCCTTTTAAATGTCGCACATAGATGCGTCTCCTTGACAAGTAATCTTTATTAATTTAAACTATTCGCGTTTCTCAATATAACCGCTCGTTATTCTAGTATTTATTAATAATATGATCTAAATAAAAACTAAGTTAGATCTAGACTTACGGCTTCTAATATATTTTGTAGTAGACTTAAAACTAAGCCAGCAGTAGATTAATGTTTTATACCAATTTTTTTCATGCAAGAATAGAATTAACTGACAAAAACAATTACAAGAAAGTGTAAGTAGCACAATTTCAGTAATACAAATCAACCTTAATTATTGCCCAATAAATTTTTTAAATATCTTTAGAATTCTTAAAAATAATGATATGATAACTAATGAATGATACTAAAAATATTCATTTGCATGCTTTCGCGCACGAGTTCGTATTTTCCATACATTTTTTTAAGGTACAGACTATAATACAACATTATAGCCTTATAGCCTTTTGAATATCTCCCACAGACCCATGTGACAAATATCTATGCAATAGATTTTATTAAGGTTATATACTATACACTTTTCTCGATATAACCAATTCATAAAATATTAAAAATATTGATTTGCATGCTTTCGCGCCCCACTATTTCGAATACTGAAAGAAACAATAATACTTCTACTACGAGAAGATTTACATAAAAACGCTTTTTTTTGTATGTATGGCTTTATGTCGATAATGATTAACAAGTATTGAAGTAGACAATCCTACTGAACAAACACTGGAAATTATATACAAAGATGTCTATTAGGAAATATTATACTTATTCAAAATAATTAACAAGTGTTAAACAGTAAAAATAATCACCATTATTAGTGTTAAGTATTTACTTTTGATACTTATGTAATATAAATTATGTGTATTAACTCAAAAATTGATGCTATTTATTTGGGATTTTTAGGACTAAGCGTTTAATAATGTTTTTTTCTTTTATGTATAGTTAGCACTAATCAAAATAGTCGTCTCTGTGCTGAGTGCTTGTTTGCGCAGCTCCCATACAAACTGTCGAGGTTTACGGGAGGCTTCGGCCGTGGCTAGTTACCACCCTACCGGCAAAAGACGCGCTGCCAAGCGATTTAGCGTTCCGGAACGATGCCATGTACAAACCGAATAAGGGTATGGGTTTAATATTACTGGCATGCCCCTAACGGGTTAGCCCGCTACCATCTTAGACTGCATCAGCACTTGCCATCAGGTGAGATCGCAGTCAAGGGCTAACTTGTAGTGTAAAAAACGTACATATTGACCGCGTGAAAATGCTATTGCGACGCGTCTTACGATCAACTTCAGATGCGCATAATTGATTGGCGCCAGCTATATACAAAGTTTGTTTTGTTATGTTTGAGAATAAGCATGATGACTGATTTTGAAAAATGGTCAGATTATCTTCGGAAGTATATACTATTTCGAAAAAATATCTTATTTCAGCAGAAAAATAAGGTTTGGTAGATAAAATTGGCATTTGAAATTTAAGTTATAAAATTCACGCCAAAACGTTCGGCGGTGTCATGGCGTCGTTTGTGACGTCATTCGCTTCTTGGTGTTTTATCCAATATGGCGGATTGCTGTATTTTATAGTTTTATTTTATCAAAATAAATAGCAATCTCACTCGAAATAGAAATAGAAATACGTTTTATATAATCTATGAATCCGATTTCGTTACATAAATTCATAATTTCATTGATTCTTGGGTACTGTCATCATGCCTATTATTATTATTATATTAAATTTTATTAAATCGAAAATCTAACTTAAGCTACGAGTATCTCTTCCACTGGTTTCCTAAGTGAGAAGTTATGAAAAAACGTGCATAATTTTTTTTTTTTTTTTAATATGCGGGTCTTGGCTTGAATTTGACTGAGTACACAGATGGAGGTTCTCGTTTTATGATGATTGATGCTATAAATATAAATATTTGGGTGTTTGATTACTAGTCAAATGAACTATTTTCTAGTGAATTATTGGAGAAACGCCCGAAAGTCGTAATACTGCCACGCCACGCCCCCTGTTAGTTTTATGTTGATTATCCATTTAAACTATCGATTAAACTAAAAAGGTGCGTCGAACTTTGATGACGTCACTATTCAGTATTTCATACAAAATCCCATAAGCACGCGTTTGACGTTTGAAAAGAAGTTGCCGATTTGACTAGTGTCAAATACCCAATTTAAGGGTTTACAAAGGTGGATATTTTGACAATTCTAAAATAAAAACTTGATTTTTTATTGCTTATTTTTGTGTAACTTAGTGAGCAATCATTTATTTATGTGGGCTCTTTTGTTATGTTGTCCTTTAACCTTTTCTCAACAACATAAAGAGTAATTCGACGCCCAAATTATGTGAGGGATGCGGACCTTTTCTAATTTGCTTTTCATTTGAATATCTAATATAATGTGTTTGGACGAGTACAATATGAACACAGTTTAGGAATCATACAGTTATGAAAGGCTTGTTTTTAGGCAAACTACCGCGGAGGCGTGTGTTGAAGTAATGCGTCTTTTGCTGGTTTTAATAAATGATAAGATGTTAGTGAAGACGTCTTTTTTCTGTGGTGTCTTATGCTGAGATCTATAGAGCGTACTTTGACTTGGCTCAGACTTTACAGAGTTAAAACGAGATGGACTTATGTGAGTAACATAAATCTGTCTTAAATGTGTAAATGTGTCTTAAGTCTAAGCAAAGTCAAAGTTAGCTCTATAGATCTCACACTAATTAGTATCTACTCTTTACATACTAACAAACCTAACAACGAAACCTTACTTGCTATTGTTAAATTATTGTTTCCTAATCTAACCTAATCTAACTTACATTTTCAATGCATCTTTCTTCCAAATCGATGAGTATGCAACCTACATCGATTTATTGAAGAGTTGCATCTTTTTGTTGCAGTTAAATGAAAATGTTACGCTCAATCTTCGAACTGAGAACATATTACAGTAAAAAAATATTATGCGAAAGTTTGGATGGATGGATGTATGGATGTTTGTTATTTAATCACGCTCGAACGGCTGAACGGATCTGGATGAAATTTGTTATAGTCTGGAATATAACACATGAAAAAGGAGTTTCCGCAGGAACCAAAAAACCTCAATCCACGCGGACGTAGTCGCGGGCATCAGCTAGTTACAGTATAAATTCGTTGTCTAACTGTATGATTCCTGAACTGTGATATGTGTGATATATGCGTGGGATATGATGTGCGGTTTCGATTATATTATGTAAGTATAGTATTTACGGAAATAACCAACTTTTGTTATTGTGATTTACGTACGTATATTTACTTATGAATAAGTATTCCAATAAAATGTCTTTGGTTAAGAGTCCATGTTGTTTTCAATGTTACGTCATCCTTCTCCTTATCTAAGCTCACATCAGTAAATGTTTCTAGAATTTTATCGGAACGGTTATGATAGCCAACTGTTGTTTTTAGGGTTCCGTACCCAAAGGGTAAAAACGGGACCCTATTACTAAGACTCCGCTGTCTGTCTGTCTGTCTGTCTGTCTGTCTGTCTGTCTGTCTGTCTGTCTGTCTCCAGGCTGTATCTCATAGACCGTGATAGCTAGAAAGCTGAAATTTTCACAAATGATGTATTTCCGTTGCCGCTATAACAACAAATACTAAAAATTAAAAAAATATAATATTAAGGGGGGTCTCCATACAATAAACGTGTTTTTTTCGTATTTTTTTGCTCAATATTAAAAACGGTAACAGGTAGACGGATCAAATTTTCACAGAATATTAACTTGTATATTACCTTTCAAAATAAATAATTAAATATCAATAAAGTAAATATTAAAGGGGGGCTCCCATACAACAAACGTAATTTTTTGATATTAACAGTAAACCTCTACAAACAAAGTTAGTTTTGCGGTTCATTAACAAAGGTAATTATACCTACTTCTTGAGTACGGAACCCTCGGTGCGCGAGTCCGACTCGCACTTGGCCGGTTTTATTTTTATTCCATTACAAGTTAGCCCTTGACTGCGATCTCACCTCATACACTTATATTATTCATGCCTAGTTGGTAAATCGATGTTCATACCCCTATCGGTTTCTACGCAGCATCGTACCGGAACGCAAAATCGCTTGGCGGTACGTCTGTGCCGGTAGAGTGGTAGAGTGGAGTGGTAGAGTGGTGGTCTAGTCACGGCCGGAGCCTCCCACCAGAAGAGAAAAAAAATCAGAAATAATAAATTCCCAATTTGACCCTGCCAGGAATCGAACCCGGGACCTGAATAAGACAACGCTCACCACTGCGCTAGGGAGGTGTGTTTGCGGTACCATAAATTAACCCCTACCCCTACCACTGGCAGGTTAGCTCGTTACCATGTTAGATTGCATCTTCTCTTACCATCAGCCCCCCGATTGTCTTAAAGGTACAATTAGATCTCAATTTCGTGTATCCATTAACACCCATTTAGGGTATCGTACATACCTAAACGTACGAGAATGGATACACGAAATTGAGCTCTAAATTAATGCTGTTATGGTTTATTTTACTTTGACGCCGAACTTTGACGATTTGAATTCTTAGACAATCGCACCTCTGGTAAGATCGCAGTCAAGGCCTAACTTGTAGTGAAAAAAAATAAAAGAAAAATCGACACCAAAAATCCGTTGCACAATGAAGTAGGCCATAGTTTAAGGCGCCTATTTTCTCTATTGTCTATCGAATTCACCCAGTGATCGCTTCTATCAGACCGGCATTAGTTTGTACAGTACGCTTACTCTGAGTTTGAACATTGCAAACACGATTGATAGACGTGAGAGCTCACCACGCCAAGTGTAAGCAAACGTCAAAGTAAAATGGACCCAAAAGCTCATGCTTTAAAGTCACAAATTCAGCGTTTGGAGCGCTGCCTGTGAATAAATACCTACACGAAATGATGAAATGAGCTCTAAACCAACATTGTTAAGGTTCATTTTACTTTGACGTTAGCTTACACTTGGCGTGGTGAGCTCTCACGTCGATTAATAGTATGTGCAATGTCAAAACTCAGAGTAAGCGTACAGGTTAGATTCCAGTCAAGGGCTAACTTGTAGTGAAAAAAATAAAAGAAAAATCAACGCCAAAAATCCGTTACACAAAGAACTACTATTTTCTCTATTGTCTATCGAATTCACCCAGTGATCGCTTCCATCAGACCGGCATTAGATAGTAGGTACAGGACATATTCGTGAGTACGTGCGTATTGTGTTAAATGAAGCACTAAGCCTTATCGATGGCCCTTACTGGCCCTATCACATACCGATGCGAGTCGATCGTGGTTTTGATTCAGTTACGATATCTCTATGGCCCTATGAATGTGGCTTCGGTATTTTGGGTAGGTATGCTATGAGATTTTTTAATAGATAATACCTACTTATTTTATCTAAGTACTAGATGATGCCCGCGACTTCGTCCGCGTGGATTAAGTTTCTTAAAGTTCTTAATTTTCCGGGATAAAAAGTATGCCATGATAGTATGTTAGGTAGTGCCGCGGGACGTAACATACCTTTATACTAAACTAGATGATTCCCGCGACTTCGCCCGCGTAGACCAAGTTTTTTCGATTCCCGCGGGAACTCTTGAATTTTCCGGGATACAACCTACCCCTGTACCAAATTTCATTAAAATCGGTTGGTCAGATACATTATTTGATTCCCGCGGGAACCTTTGAATTTTCCGGGATAAAAAGTAGCCTATGTCCTTCCCCGGGATACAACCTATCCCTGTACCAAATTTCATCAAAATCGGTCGAATAGATGGGCCGTGAAAGCGTAGCAGACAGACAGACAGACAGACACACTTTCGCATTTATAATATTAGTATGGATTATGGATTATGGATTATGGATATGGATGGATATGGATATGGATATGGATGGATTTCATCATAATTGGTTGCAAAGATGGGCCGTTAAAGCGTAGCAGACAGACAGACGGACAGATAGATAGACAGAGAGTACCTACAAACTTTCTCATTTATAATAGTATGGCTTTCACTTATCTACCTAGCCCTGCATGTATGGCAAATGGTCTCTAGGTAGTTCATCAGTCTGTTTTTTACTAATGTTATAAATGCGAAAGTTTGTTTGTTTGTCCTTCATTCACGCCGCAAAGTACTTCTTTGTCTTTTTATAAAATTTGTACCTATTGGAACAACAATCTGTTTGAGGCTTTGAGCATTTTGGGTTAAGTTGACTAGGCATAGAATCTCAACAATCAAAGTACCACTAGTACACTTTTTAGTTACAACTTCCACCCTTAAACTTAAGGGAAAAAACACATTACGGACAAAAGGTCCGCATCATTTACTTTTATATGGAGCGCGCACACTGGGTGACAGGATAAAATGTCATTCTCCTCCGAGACAAATGTCTATGCTGTCCGGTCTGTGAACGTCTACGTTCTGAGTTCGTCGTAGCGATTTAATCAGCGTAGCTCCTATGCAAGAGCTTAAAGTTTTCCTTGAATCTGAAAGACCCGTCTTACAAACTTTTCTCAGAACTCGTAAAGGAAACAAATGTCCACGGAAACTCGATCAATGTGAGTCGGAGTTTCCCAAAATGCTACGGACTACGGAGCTACGAGGGGCTACGGGCCGCGCGTTTCTAGCTTACAATGTTGTTGCAGAAATTTTAGTACCGTGTCAGCATTCTAACGGGGAGGGCATACCGCGCGCGGTAATATTTTCCGTTTCACGTGCGTATTCATTTACGCAGTACAACTTACGTATAATCCAATTACAGGTCAAAATTATGTACGGTCAATGACACGTTTCTTGGTTTGCTGTCGGTAATGGGATAATGTTGGTAACTAATATGCGGTTAAAGGTTTTCCCGGTCTAAAGTTTCATAGTGTTTTGGTGGAAAATGTTTCGGGAGGATGTGAGTTTGGAAAAATGTTGAAGGCGTTTCGAACGCGATGTGGATTGTTCCTGGCCCTGTGTGCCCTTGGTGTGAAAGGACTGATAGGTATTGTAATTTTTTTGCTATTATGCAACATTAGCTTTTCTCAACGCTTTCTACGCAATTTTAGCTTTTCACGATCTGCTTTAGACTTAAACTTTAACTTCCCATACATTTTTAGGGTTCCGTACCCAAAGGGTAAAAACGGGACCCTATTACTAAGACTCCGCTGTCTGTCTGTCTGTCTGTCTGTCTGTCTGTCTGTCTCCAGGCTGTATCTCATAGACCGTGATAGCTAGAAAGCTGAAATTTTCACAAATGATGTATTTCCGTTGCCGCTATAACAACAAATACTAAAAATAAAAAAAATATATAAATTAAGGGGGGTCCCCATACAATAAACGTGTTTTTTTTCGTATTTTTTTGCTCAATATTAAAAACGGTAACAGGTAGACGGTTCAAATTTTCACAGAATATTAACTTGTATATTACCTTTCAAAATAAATAATTAAATATCAATAAAGTAAATATTAAAGGGGGGCTCCCATACAACAAACGTAATTTTTTGATATTAACAGTAAACCTCTACAAACAAAGTTAGTTTTGCGGTTCATTTACAAAGGTAATTATACCTACTTCTTGAGTACGGAACCCTCGGTGCGCAAGTCCGACTCGCACTTGTTATTCTTGTTAAATCCATACTAATATTATAAATGCGAAAGTGTCTGTCTGTCTGTCTGTCTGCTACGCTTTCACGGCCTATCTGTTCAACCGATTTTGATGAAATTTGGTACAGGGATAAGTTGTATCCCGGGGAAGGACATAGGGTACTTTTTATCCCGGAAAATTCAAAATTTCCCGCAGGAATCGAAAAAACTTGGTCCACGCGGACGAAGTCGCGGGAATCGTCTAGTAGATTATATATTAATTTACTTTAAGCCTTATATTTGATTAGTTTGTTAGTTATGATTTATTAATTCCATGAAAAAGTAACAGTGCGCGTAGTGAATGTTATATGCTACCTACTACTTATACTTACTTCTAGTATAATATAGGTACATAATGATTTCGAGCTTTTTAACGAAACATAATTTAACGAAGAAGTATTGATAAATCAACTCATAAAGACCCCTTAATTTTTTTGATGTTATAATTTGCAACGAATGACTTGCGAATATAAAGCTGGTACTACACGAAAAACTGCGGTTTGCGGTTTGAAAAAATTTAGCACGCTGCTTAGAGATGGCGATCGCATTAACTAAGTAATCACTAATCAGTCAGATAATGTGAGTGTTGTCGGCAGCATCGGCATCATCGTAAAATAATGTAAAAAGATTCACCTGCCTTTTGATGAAATCATCAGCATTTTCTATGCAAGCAGGCTAATGTTTGTTGCTTGGTGAAAGTAGGGGGTGGGGTACACAGCTAAATGTTGAGGAAACTTGAAAACGACAAACACGTAGACAATATCCTAGTATAGAGTCCCATCGCCCGCTTATGTGTTGTGTCATAATCATTAGGTATCATTTATTTGGATTACCTTAAAACTACTTATTACAGGCTATAACACAAGGAACTATTAAACAAATGAGTTTTATAGAAGGTTAACGTTATTCAACGCACGCGTTCCGATCGCTGTCGGTTTTTGATGTAGGTACGTCAAAGAACCCGCGTGCGCAGTGATCGTGTTAAAAAAATCATTTTAACATACTTCCACGTACATACTACCAAATAACGGGACGTACGAAATATGACCTGATTTTCAAATTTGAAATTTTCACATCTTCAAAGAGTGACATATTTTAAGATTTTATATTTAAAGAATGAGGCAAAATAAGAAGATAATAAGATTCTTATAGGGACGTATGGACGGTTCTTTGTTTTTCGAGAGTTTGCCAACCCGTACCTACCGCACCGACCCTATTTGTTCGGGTTCCAAATAATATTTTTTTATCTTAACTTTTTTTCATGAAATAGTGTCATAAAACAATAACGTTAGTTCACATACAAAGATTGATAGTGTCTGATTTTTCTCCTTTAAACGCACATAGATGTGTTCCGACCCTAATTGCAAAAGAGAGCGGCACATGGCTGCAAATCCTCAGAGCATTATATTTTTTTAGTAAAATTATACTATAATAATGCAATCAGGATTATTTACAAACAAATATGGTTCTTAGCACCTTGAGCAATAAAATCTATATCTGCCTGCGTGATATTCGAAAAAGTGCAACTATTTTGAAGCATTTGTATTTGAATAGAATTGAAGGGAGACCGCTATTGTATAGTGATTCAATGCCTCTAACACAGATGTGCGGATTGGTTTCTTATTAAATAGAATTTATAATTGAAACTGGCAGTTAGTAAGATGTTATCTTAATTATTTAATTTTATACTTATTTAAAGTATAGTGTGTACCTACACCAACCACTTTTCATGTCATCTATCTCCTGTCTGTTTGTTACGGCATCACGTTTAAAATAATTATCGAAACGATTTTTATGCACCTTGGCGACTTGTAACTATATATAAGACTTTTATCCCGGAAAATTAAAGAGTTCCCGCGGGAACCAAAAGACCTCAATCCACGCGGACGAAGTCGCGTGCATCAGTTAGTGAATAAACTTTACAAAGGTCTGGAAGAGATTGCTTTAGCATGAGACCGCCTTTGCCCTTCTGTTTTATCTTTGACTGCCTTGTTGGTCTAGCCGGTTAGCATAGTCGACTACGGATCACGAGGTCCTGGGTTCGATTCCCGGTCGGGCATAAAAAGTTAGGTATTGGGTTTTTCAATTAAGAAATTCTCTTGTTGAAGAGTTGGAAGTTGGCGGTGTTTCACCCCCGTGCCTCGGAGAGCACGTTAAGCCGTCGGTCTCGGTTATTATCACTAACATGATAATAGTCGTTAAAGCCCGCCAACCCGCATTGGAGCAGCGTGGTGGGTCTAAGCTCTAATTCCCTCTCTCCTATGAGAGTGGAGGCCTGTGCCCAGCAGTGGGGCGTTAATAGGCTGTAGTGGTGGTGGTGGTGGTGGGTTTTATCTTTTATCCTTTTTGTTTGTTGTTTTTGTTTTAAGGGTGCCCAAGTAACAATTCGTTGTCGTATAAAAGTCGTGACAACGTTTTTTGTTTACCTTTTAGTCCTAAAGAAAGGTTGTATAAACGTTATTATAACGTTTACAAAACGCGAAAATGGCCCCAGTTATAAGACCATTTGTCGTTTAATGGTCACATAAAGGTCGCGACGATGACCATTAACGTCGTTTAGACGTCCTGTAGACGTTGCAGAATAGAACGTTTTGATTATATAGACGTTACGAGATAACTCTTACATATTCATATTAATTTTGTGAAGTGACTAAAACGTCTTATTAGCGTTATGCGATTGACTGTTTTTTGTGGAAGTTGAAAAGAAATCGTACGTGCTCTTGTGAAAAAAATAATTAACCAAAAATTTATGGTTAGAAGGCAATTAAGTAAAACTAATTCTATTAAAAATTAATTATTCTATGTTTGTATTATATTGCGTAGAGTTGATTTCGACTGGACCTTAATTTTTACGAGAAAGTATATATGAAAATACTATGAATATTTTAATGCCCCCCCGTGATTTTGTGTTTTATGCATTATATTTAAATAATTTAAAAATTATCTCTTCATTCAAAACTTCCGGCCATGATGTTTTAGTTAGTGTCCAACCTCTAAACGACGTTAAAATAACTATATGTCGTGTAAATGTTTTTGTGACGACCATTGAAAACGCCATGTTTTAAACATTAGGGTTCCTCAAGCTAGGGTGTATTTAAAACACTATTTTAGTGTATAATCACAATTTTTTTTCTATTATTATGTGTATAGATATATATTTCCTAACTAAAATTACAATCTATACTAATTTAAGTAATATTATTAGGTGTAGGATAAGTTGTATTAAAGTTGGGTCTAGACTCCTACTCAACTTTAAGTCTTATTAAAGTTGGAGCTTGACTCTTATAGGACTTAATGTCTCGTAATAGTTATATTGCAGTCATAAGAAAACTACTTGGTTGTATAAAAGGCTTAACCACGACGACTAAAAAACAAAGTAATGTTAGTTATATAAATGTTATGAATTAACGTCTACATGACTTTCAGTCATATAAATATCATACGCCGACGTTTAAACAATCATGAATGTCGTATAAGCGTTGTGGCTGTTACCATTACATAACGTCATATAATTTCGTTTTATAGACGTTTACTCGACTATTTATTATAACTTAATAGTCGCACGACTAAAAGGCCGAATCGATGACATCTATAGGACGTTATTGTTGTCTTATTACCATTATAAGACTACTACACAACATGACGTCGTATAACTCTAGATTTATACGACTTTTTTGGAATTTTTTGCTACTTGGGTGTACAATAAAGAGTTTATCTATATAATTATTTTGACCCAGGAAATCAAGGAGTTCCCACGGAATCAAGGAGTTCTTTAATTGCAAGTTGCAAGTTGCAACAGCTAGTAGGTTTAAAAAAATGGGTAGTGTAGTTATTTAATTTGAATAGCGCCCGCGCGAGGCTGCGGGCGACAAGTAGTCGAGTTCCCCACAAAGTACCTTTCGAGCATTCTTTACTAAGAGAGTAGAGACGGCCGTAAATATGAATTATTTTTAGCTTTTGAGTTGTGACAGTCATTGTTAGAACAAAGCTCTAAAGCTTTCTATGGGAAATTGGGTTAGGATCGTTTGTCAAACGGAACTTCACAAAACCTAACAATTCCAAACTCGACGGACCGTGAACTGGGGTTGTCAAAGATGAAATTAACATATTTTAACCGAAAACTATACCTACCTACTATAAAACACTGGTATAGTTCGCGCGCGAATTGAATGCAGAGTAAATGTATGGTGACACATACATTTACTCTGCATTCAACTCGCGCGCGATCTAAACCTATGTTGCCCGATGGAAAATCGTCTCCTAGTTGGGAGGTGCGCTTTCATTTCCGTAAACAAAGGCTCGGGGTTTGTATTTAAGCCCAGGGACTGAAAAACAGATTCATAAAGGTTACAGAAATATAAGGGTTACAGAATGAAAGTGTAACAGAATCGAATCTGTAACCCTTTTGAATGTGTATTTAATTCGGTTAAGCCGAAACACATATATCTGTAACAGAAACGAATCTGTAACAGAATAAAAGTGTTTTAAAGTGTTTTAAAGTGTAACCGAAATAGCGACGTTGCCAAATTTACTGTTGACGCGTATTCAAACTTGAACCTAAGGTGAAAGCACCGATGGTTGCAATTGTTTTAAGAAAAACATAACCATGTGGTGTCTGTGTGTGTAAAGTCCAATGAAGTGAGAAGATCGCATTGTCACACCGTGCAGTTGGTTAGGGCATGTACCTATTAGGGTTACAGATAAAAACACTTATTAACAGAAATAAACGGTTACAGATTGATTGGGTTACAGTATCGTTTCTGTTTCTGTTATAAGTGTTTCTGTTTTATAACAGTTTCAAAAACAGTGTTTAAACCCTTTATTTCGGTTACTGTTTCAGTCCTTATTTAAGGCTGCTACAAGAATCAGGACGCAAACGGTAGTAGGTATTTTATATTGGTTGGTAGAGATTTAAAATACATAGTATTTTTACGGCAATCGTATAGGTAAATATGGAACCAGAGAAGTCAGATTTTTGGGTATATGAAAATAACTTTAAGAAAAGGCGTGACTCACTCACTCACCACTGACTGAAACATGAACCTCAGAATAAAGCCACGGCCGTTGCCTCCCACCAGATCAGAGAAAATTCAAAAATTATAAATTCCCTAATTGACCCTGCCGGGGATTGAACCCGCTTACAGCGCTCATCACTGCGCCAGGGAGGTCGTTAAATATGAGTAAGTTTGATTGTTGAAACAAATTAAAAAAAAAGTGCAGTATACAATATCTAAGTCACTCTATAGTCTATACTCGCAGCGCTCATGATTGATGATGTTTTTCCTCGCCCTAAGATTTTGAGGTTAAATAATTTATTTTTCATCTCGTTAGCTAACCGCAATTAAATTATACTAATTCAGAAAACTTTGGAGAATTGGAGAAAAAATATAAAATATTTTTAAGTCTTCTTCCTTTTATTGCTTTTGTCACTTCAGTCAACAGTTAGCTAACGATCTTAAAAATGTTTTTTTTTTATTAAGTACTTACCTACGTAACTCGTAATTAAAAAAAACATTAATAGTAAGTTAATTAAAAAGTTATGACCTACTTTTTACTCCAATAATAAAGTCAGGGCTTTTTTACAGATAGAAGTTATTACTTCTTAGCAGAACACTAGAATTTCCACCAGATTTTAGATCCACCAATAAGGATGGCAAAGTTAACTTTATATGAATTCTACGAGACTAGACGATTCCGCGACTACGTTCACGTGGATTTAGGTTTTGAAATGTATCCCAAATTTTTACTAAATTTTATCAAAAAATTGTTTAACAGTTGGGAAGTGTAACGGTAGTAGATGGACAGATGGACACACTTTCACACTCATGATAGTAATGGATTTCCACGTTATGAAGGTAACTTAATCTCTATATTTCGTCGATATTTAAAAAGACTTCTACTTAGCAAATATCACCTTTATGTACAGTTTACTTACACATAGAATATATGCATGCCAGTAACCTGGATCCAGTAAGTCCCAGTGAATAATGTATTCCACGCAAGGCGCCTTCGTTTCAAAGTCAAAGAAGAGCTTTTAACTTATGACACTTGCATACGAAATGCGATGTAAGAATTTTCGAGATCTACGTATTTTATTTGTCTCTTTAGGTGCTGCTGATTTCATATGAATTGTGGCTCTATAATATAGAATTCTTATTGCTTGTTTTCTTTGTGCGCGTATGCTGATAATTCATAGGGCAGCTAATTCCAGAAGGGGGTTTTCTTTGAGCGCGTAAGATGGAAAATGGCCAACCCATTTGGAGGAGGTGAGGAGTTTCGAGTTTCGAAAGACCCACGTTTGAGGAGGGTGCTATGGCTGAAATGTACTTAGTACTTAACATTCAGAGAAGAAACCATCTGCGTGAACCAGAGTGAACGAAACGTCCGCATCGGTGGGGAACGATGTTTTGCCCTGTCGCGCAGCTCCATATAACATTGCAGATAGTGTTGCAGATAGAGAAAAAATACAAAACTAATTACTTCTCTTCAAGTTCTTGTTTTGATCAAAATTGGTGCTTTAGAAACCAAAACAGTTTGACATGAACGCCAGGCGAAGAAATTCAGCTATCGTGAACAGTAAGCATATTAAATCCACAATGTTTAAACTTTGAAGGTAAATCTCTTTGTCCCACTGTATCCGAGTTTTATTACTTTTCGTACAATCTGTCGAATCAGAAGTTTTGGCTCGCTTTAAAGTGGACGTTTCCGTACCGATACTAATATTATAAAGTGATAAAGTTTGTGAGTTTGTGAGGTTGCAACTTGTAGGGGGTAATCTTTGGATTTACTGAACTGATTCTGAAAATTCTGGTATCAAAAGAAAGACACATTATTTGTGAGTGTCATAGGCTATATATATTAATCCGAAAAATTAGGGAGTTCCCGTGTGTATCAAATAAAACCTCAATCCACGCGGTCGAAGTTGCGGGCATCAGCTAGTACTCTATATGTTCGAACATGCGAAACTGGCGGTGGTCCAAAAGAGGTGTCGTTGACAATACCTGACCCATTTTACACAAATTTGACACGGAAAATCATGAGAAAAGCTATTTTTATTGTTGACGAACGATCAGTTTCAGTGTTCACACTAATTATTGTCCAACAGGTTTTTAAATATCCCTTGACAACTCTTTGATTTTCTGGTATTAAACTGGGCTATGGAATGTCGACAAACAAACACTTTCGCCTTTAGGTAAGTGTATTTTGACTAAGACTTTGTACGCGTGGATTAAAGTTCATGATTCCCGCGAGGATTCTTTGACGTTCGGGCATAAAATGTAGCCTGTGTTAATTCGCTAACAAAGGTGTATTTTCCATTACCTTATACTCTGGGACGGAAAATCCGCCACGACTGAAAGGTCATCGGCTTTACGTGCAGAATTTCTTGTCAGTAAAACCCAACAACCGCCTGACTCGGGATTCGAATTCAGTACTTCGTCATTCACAGTCGACCATGGCAACAACTAGACCAACTAGGCAGTTATGACTTAAGGTCTAGCCCCACTTGAGATACACAAAGCGGCGCGGCACGTAGCAGCAAATATTATTAGTATAAGTATGTATGGGGTGGCGTCGCGCATTACATCTTCGTGCCGTGTCGGCCCAGCTCTATATAACCTCATACGAAGAATACTTGCCGCTACGTACCTACCGTGCAGCGCCGCGCCTCTGTAGTGGGGCTCGGCCTTTATGTCCAACGCTAACATACATACACTGTAAAAAGCTGCCAAACTTAGATATAACACCCATCTTTTTGCGACAGGGGTTAAAATGAGTAAAATGATCATAAATCCTTGTTATTTCCCGGCAATCAAACGGTGCGTGTTCGGCTTCTGGCTTTACTCGTGGCCGATAGAAGTTAAAGCAATCAATAGCATGGGGTGCGAGATTAATTACTTTTTAACACTTCATTAGATGATGTTTTCGTTGCTACTAGACTACTTAGTAACTGGTAGCGTCAGGGACTACTTAGGAGGAATAGCCCGGAATAAAATCTATAGGTGCCTACTAATATTATATATGCGAAAGTTTGGATGGATGTATGGATGGATGTCTGTTACTCAATCACGCCAGAACGGTTGAACAGATCTGGATGAAATTTGGCACAGAGATTATAGTATGGAATAACACAGGCTACTTTTTGTCCCGAAAAATCAAAGAGTTCCCGTGGAAACCTCAATCCACGCCTTATCCACGCGGACGAATTCGCGGGCATCAGCTAGTAATATATTAACTGGTAAATAAAAGGTCAATGACGCAAAGAACTAAATTAGAGATAGGATTAGAGAAGGATTTGTCTAGGATTTCTAGACACTTGCGCTCCAACCTAGACCTTTTCATAGCTTTCTGTTTTTATACCCATGATTATCAAGCGCAGGTATATCCGTTATAAAAGAAAAAAAATACTTATCCCGCTGGCTAATTGATTCTGAAAGATTTTTTACTTTTTCCTTGTTTTAACCCTACTACGGAGTAAGGAACCGTAAAAACAACAAAATAATGTAGCAATGTGTCCTAAAACTTAACACAAATAAAGTTAGCCAAGAAATACCTCTTACTCTACCCGGAAGTCTTATTTACTGGAGACTGTTTCCTCGATAGTTTTGATTTAAGACTTTAACCGGACGCTAAAAAGTAAAGTAATAAATTGTTTTTACTAAAACCTACTGATACTTTGCCGTAGCAAAGTTTCGTGTTCATCTGGGAGATCGAAGAAGTGGGCCACGTCCCGTTGCACGTGCCCACGTTCACATACGAAACGGCTTTTTCTTGGCGGTGTTAAGAATATTCCAATTGCTTACCTGAGAGGAGAACAAAAAATATCATAAGTAGGTAATACAGAACAAGTTAATCAGAGGTTTGCATGATCAGAGCTCTTCCAAGTTAGAATCTTTCCGAATCGGTGGAAGTAGTAACTCTTGACAAGGTTTACTGGCATGAAAAAACTTTTTTTTAAGAGCCATAAGATATGTGAACTATTGTACATGAAACGCATAGGCATGTAGTACCTATAATATAGCCCTCGACGTTTTTTCATCGGTAAGAACAATATTCAAGCAATAATTTGTGAACTGCAAAAACTTTTTGTTTACGCCAACCCATTCAACCCATCAACAGAACTAGATAAAAAGTCTATGTCCTTCCCCGGGATACAACCTACCTCTGTACCAAATTTCACCAAAATCGGTTGGAAAGATGGATCGTGAAAGCGTAGCAGACAGACAGACAGACACACTTTCGCAATTATAATATTTGTATGGAATATATAATATTAGTATGGAAGAATGGAATAATGTGAAGAAGGTACCTACCGAAACTTGAATCCACTTTGTGGTTCTACAAATAAAATAAACACGTCACGTAATAGCAACAACACGTTATATCTTATTTATTTTAGTTGTAAATGCAAAGCGCCTCACTATAGTATGGCGTCACTGTTTTTGTATCAGTGTGCCTAGTGGGAGTTTTTGTACGTACCTATTCGAATCGCGACAATTTTAACTACGATTAGTATGGAATTATCGTCAGCTGGCACTCGATCCCATAAAAATATGTTGACAGCATCGTCGCGATCGAATACGTAAAAAAACTCCCACTCGGCCTGTTGAAAAATCTATTCAAATTGACAGATCATTCCAAGTCAAGGACGAGCTTATTTGTTATTTTATTATTAATTTACTTGTCGCGTCTACATCTCGCTAGTACTTTTCTTGGTATATTTAGTAAATATCTAGGTGACAATGGGCACAGTGAATCCACCAACATTGCATTTTGGCCCCAGTCTGGGGTCCCACCCCTCTCAATACAGCTTATGTTTTGTTGTACGCAGAATTGATTTCCCTACCCCCCCTCCCCTCCTTTTTGTACATAGAGCCATGACTTTGGCGACTTTTGGTGCATTGTGTTATAGTGAACACAAAACAAGTATAGCTCACGCCAATAACTTAGTCGCGTCTGAAGTTGCCCGCAATAGCATATTTTTGCGCGTAGTAGGTATGTACGTAGACTTCGACAGTTTGTGTGATAGCTGCGCAAATAAACACTCGTACCTCAGTTCAGAGAGGACATTTTAATGGCGCTTTTAAAGTCGTCGCTTGTTGCCAAAACTCGTGGCCCAGCAGCAGTAACTGGGGTTGACTGAAAGTTGTGTTCACCTATTGTGTGCAAAGTGAAGTAAAGTGTTCAGAAGCGCAGTGTAGTTGACAAAATATCTTCATATCGTTGTGTCGTTAGTATGAGACTAACACCACACCAACGTTGAATAAATTCGAGCATTGATATCAAATTCGATAACATCAGAGTAAAATAGACCTGGAAAATTCTTGATTTTGAGTAGAAAAGCGGTACTGTAGGCCTATTTCGAAAAAGTACCAACTCAATAATTATTTCTTGTTGTGATAGTCGGAATTGATGGTATTCTTGCTGCGACATCGGATTTTGTCCAATATCTATTTTAAATTAGGTTATAAAGATTTCCGCTTTTTAATTTTGTTTGGTAATTTTTTTTGACTGCAAAAAACCGCAAGTTTGAGTTTGGTAACAAAACGCCATTTGACTTAAAAGCGTGTGTCGACGCTCGAAATCTATCAGCGATGATGAGATGTACAATCTCATACTTACCCTTCTGATATATTCGGCGCGAACTCTTTGTGTTTTCCACTTTTATTTTTGCCGCGTATTTTCATGGTGAAAATAGGGGAAAACAACCAATTTGTCTGATGATGTCTGTTGTTAGAGAGGATCGTTGTTTTGTGCGATTCATGTAGAAAAGCGAAAGTTTTCCAACGCACAATATAATAGCTCGCTATTTCCGTGTTTGGTCTATGTAATTATACTTACTAATATTATAAATGCGAAAGTGTGTTTGTTTGTTGGTTTATTGGTTTGTCCTTCAATCACGCCGCAACGGAGCAACGGATTGACGTGATTTTCGGCATGGGTATAGTTGAGGACCTGGAGAGTGATCCCGAAAAATTAAGGAGTTCTCACGAGAATCAAAAAATCTTAAACCACGCGGACGAAGTCGCGGGCATCAGCTAGTACAGGATAATGCCCGCGAATTCGTCTTGGTAGATTAGGGTTTAATTTTCCGGCATAAAAAGTAGCCTTTGTTCCCTGGGATTGGGATACAATCTGTATCTGTACCAAATTCTATCAAAATCTGTTGAACAGATAGGTACCTACTCATTACTCATCTGTTGATGTACTCATCGTGAAAGTGTAGCAGATAGACAGACAAATAGACAAGCACACTTTCGCATTAATTTATAGTATTAGTAAGGACAAGGATGAATATTTATACAATTTGTCATTTTCCCTTAACTTACGCATCACTTCTTATTAAAAAATGTGAGTGTATGAAAATCTGTTTGAAAAAGATCAGCATTTTTACATTGCAATTAAGCATCTTCTAGTTGGCGATTCCTTTACAAACATAGAGAGACCCTTAATTTTTCTCCCTAATTTCCTTAACGTCCTGCCCCTGCAACCTGTCCCTTCCGTTTATGCCGTTAATGAAAACAAAATGATCCTTTAGTCCGTCTATTTAACGTTTAATTTGCTGTAATCAAGGCGAGATTGATCCCACTTCTGAACAAATTGGTCCAACTATAATTGATCTTTGATTACGTATAATTACTTTGCGATGTCTATCAAAGTGTTGATGTAAGAAAGGTCAATTGCTACTGGCTAGTCTAGTAATAGTATCGGATACGGTGGCTAGGTTTTTGACGGTTACAATACAAATAAAAAAAACACAAGTCATTTCATTTCTATCACCTATGATATGAAGAACGATTTAATTTATCAATTACATTATTTCAGCATTACAAACATCACAAATCTATTGGTTCTACTTCATCATTTCAACCCACATTGCCGGCTCACTACTGAGCATGAGTCTCCTCTCGGGATGAGAAAGGTTTGGGCAATAGTCCAGCAAGTTGGCAAAATGTGGTTTGGCAACCTCCACACTGACACACGCCTTTGAGAACATAACCGAGAACTCTTACAGCCGGTTTCTGAATTGAGAATTTCTTGTTAAGTCTGCCTCAAAGACTACTTAAGGACTAATTAATCAAATTTTTGTTTCTAAATTGATATTGTGTAAGGTTTGAGAGTTGGATCTTGCTGTTTTTGCTTGAATGCTTGATTCAGAAACCGGCCCTATATCAATTCAGAGACAAAAAAAAAGACGTGTGGCACTCGGACACTGCCGCGGTAAAGCTATTGCATAGCATTTTTTATCAACTTGCCAACACCTCAACAAAACCTCTTTTGTTGAGGTTTTTTGATTCCCCTTGGACACCAGGACTATTGAAAACATAATTCTTTAAAATTATTTCGCCTTTATATTTTCAACAACTTGAAGTCAACAACACAAGTAGTCATAGCAGCCAAAATCATCTTTTCATAAAAATAGTCTTTTTATTTTCAATAACTTGAAGTCAACAACACAAGTAGTCATAGCAACCAAAGCGTTAGGTTTTTTTTCGTTACGGAATTTCTGGATTCGGTCTCCACGCTCAAGGCCTGCGATAGAAGCTATGCAATAGCTTAAAATTTGCTTAATTAGTCCATATGTAGTCTTTGAGACAGACTCAACATGAAATTCTCAATTCAGAAACCGGCCGATAATCATGCATGTTCCCTCAAAATATTTTCTTTAACTGTTTTAGAAAGTAATCATTATTTAAGTAATTATACAAAAGTAACTGCCCCGGGGACCTCCCGATACGTGAAATGTAGTTGTTGAATCAATGAATTAATTTATTTGTCTGAATATATGTTACAATGATGGTTACAGTATGAAAAGTCACAACATAACCAGTCAGGCATTGCTGACGTATAAATTTTACTACTTTTAAAAATACTTTTTAAAGTATTCTGTACTCCGAATCCCCGACTAGAAGGCTGAATATTAATCTTAACCACTACTTAGATGATCAATGTAAATAAAGGGTTTCATGTATTTGATCCATAGAAATTTGTACAGGTGTCTCTTATCCTACTATAGTTGTTATCGGTCGTAGCTATAGTAACGCTTGATCAAAATTAAGCGCAAGGGGTGAGCTCGTGCGGAAACGAGACAAAAGAGGGATAAGTGTGAGTGTGAAAGAGAGATCAGGTGTTAGGGGTTGATGCAGTGCGCACTTGGCTGTGTTTGGTTATTTGCATCAAGTGACACAAACTAGATGAAGACATAGACTGCCTTGTAGCTTCCTTCCAGTAAAAAATGGTCGTGCGTTTCATAAATTCACCACACAATGGTGAAAGTAAACATAATATGAGTACTGTGGAGTGTAATTAAAAGGCCGACAGCTTTTTAATTTTGATAAATTAAAACCAATTTAAATGTAAGTCAACAAGTGGATAAAAGGCCCCTAAATTAAAATAACGTTAGACTATTTTGAGAGCTTTGATAATAATTTCCCCAAGCATCTACTAAAATAATCTCTCAGGCCTCAAAGTGACACAGTGACTCGCAGAAATGGGTGAAGCCGTGTGGCTACACGTACAATCTGCCGAAGAATTAAGACTATTTTCTCCTCATTTGCTTGAAATTTTGAAAATGGTATCAGAAATTAAATGCTCTTGAAATTTTTAAGGGACTTTCACATTTTCTTTTGACCCAGTGGCCTAGCGTTGTGAGGAGGCGACCGTTGTCGTCTCCCCCATGATTTGAATGTACCCCTCGGGTTAAATTGCATTAGTCTGCTATTTGGATGAGTGCCCCGAATCTGTGAGATAGCGTCCGCGTCCGTGCGTTGATTGCAGCTGGAAATAGGCAAGCATTCGTACTATAGAGGTAATATTAGTTTTTTCGACGCTAGGTAAATATAGGATTAATTTCCCGGATCCATGGACCTATTACCCTGATTGTGTTACGTGTTAATAAACGACAAATTGGCATGCTTACATTGAGTTGTTAAAAATAATAATAAAGTTGCAATTGAATAAATTTAATAACAATATTCTTTCAGAGTCTTGCGATTAAAGTAACTTAGCATATAATATGTAAATGTTTAAAATCTATCAAATATGAAATTACGACGTTTTCCCGAAAGTTAATCTCATGCTTATCTCCAAATTACGATTTAACTTATGAACCTACTTAAAAGTTAGCGTAACCGCACTTGCAAATAAGTACATCCTCACTAGATAATGCACGCGACTTTGTCCCCATGGATTAGGTTTTATTAATTCCCGCGGGAACTTAATTTTCTGGAATCCCCTCCTCCTTCCCCAGGATACAACTCAGAGTCTGTACCAAATTTCATCAAAATCGGTTGAAAAGATCGGTTAAAGAATATCAGACAGAAAGTTAGACACACTTACGTATTTATAATATTAGTATCCTCATATATCGCACGCGGGATAAGCCAATAGTGATCCCTATAATTATTTCTCGAATCCACAAGATTTGTTCGGGCCGATCTCGACGGAATACGTCCATTTTTTACTTTATAAATTAACGTTAAAAGGGTTTCCTGCGAGATACATAGAGCTATTTCTTCAGGTTTCCGAGTAATTTTTTTCTTAACAAAAACGGATTAATGTTGTGAAATAAGTGGTGATCTACTTGATAGTTAAAGTACCTACTTATACTCAAATTATTTTAGTAAGAAACAAGAAAGTTGTCATAACAACACGGAATCAGCTGTGTAAAATAACTGGCTAAGGCACATATGGCGCAAAACTGGTAGTGCCTGACAAACAATTCGGCACCTTATGAGTCATCATCACTACAGCCTATTAACGTCCCACTGCTGGGCGCAGGCCTCCACTCTCATAGGAGAGCGGGAATTAGAGCTTAGACCCACCACGCTGCTCCAATGCGGGTTGGCGGGCTTTAACGATTATTATCATGATAGTGATAATAACCGGGACCGACGGCTTAACGTGCTCTCCGAGGCACGGGGGTGAAACACCGCCAACTTCCAACACCGAGCTGGCACTGAGAATTTCTTAATTGAAAAACCCAATACCTAACATTTATGCCCGACCGGGAATCGAACCCAGGACCTCGTGATCTGCAGTCGACTATGCTAACCACTAGACCATCGAGGCAGTCCTGTACCTTATGAGTACGGAACGCTAATTAACGATTTTTTCCTATACTTGTGCTGTGAGACCTTGCTTTTTGCCAAATTTTATGATTCTAGGTCAACAGGAAGTACCCTATAGGTTTTTATTTATTGGTGAGTATCAAAATATGCAAAATAAGTATGCGGCATAAACGACTGTCTCTTGATTGCGTCGACCTAGAAGCTTGATTTTTTTACAGCTCTAAGGGATTGTAGACCTCAGCATTTGATATTAATTTCAACTAGATACCTCCGAGAAAAAGGGTGTTAACAGACAGACAACGAAGTGATCCTATACAAGGGCTCCTTTTTTCCTCTTGAGGTACGGAACCCTAAAAGAACTTATGTATAAACTTCAGGTTTGTAAGGTTCTTGTACTATCTTGCTATATACATACCGCGAAGTCGCGGACCTAGATCTTGGCACAGGATCTTAGATAAACACGCTTCCTTATGAGATGCCTATTCACGATGTTTTGAAGGAAGGAATCACTCATGGCAGGAAGGTGCTAAAGTAGCTCTATTCTTTTCATATTATCTTTGTGTTGATAGAAAACATGAATCAAAAGGCATTTTTGTCTATCTCATTTATTATGCTCTAAAGGCCAAAATACAGATTTTTTTAATAATAAACTGGTGTATTTACCTACCTATAGCTTCTCTAGATTTAAAAAGTAAATACAAATAATCGCAGAAAATCCCTCTGAAAAACGAGTGACGCGAACTGTACCTAAAGCGGCTCGTGGCGCTTTAGATGTTTGAAGGTTTGGTTTTTCATTTGTATCAGTTTCATACTTGTTTTTGAACTTTTAATTGAGAACTCACTTGTTTACCTTTTTAATGCAGCTAAGGACGCTAGATTGCATGTAAAGTACATGTCTATAATTAGCCTACCTACTTACTAATTTTATCCATAACTTATCCATAAGATAAGTCGCTTACCTACGGCATATAGGACGTTCTTACAAAAGGGTCTCATCGTGTAAACTGAAATGAAATGATTTTTTTAATTAAATGTTTTGTTTCATGGAGGAAAATTTGTGTCACTGAAAAACCTAACTGTGAACATGAACGTCTAAAGTGCTAGCTAAAAAGCCTTTGATAGAGCCTGCATGGTTCAAAGGTCGGAATTCCCTAAAGCCCTTAAAGGCCTATTTTATGCATGCGATGTTTTTGATTGGTTCATAGCGGGCACGCTACTGTGACATATTAAGTATAAGCAATATAAACCATACATAATATATATTAATTATAAATGCGGAAGTGTGTCTGTCTGTCTGTCAGATCATAATCATCCGATTTTAATGAAATTCCGGGGAAGGACTAGGCTACACAGGCTACTTTTTATCCCGGAAAATGAATGTATCAAAAAACATCATCCATGCGGCCGCAGGCATCATCTAGTATTTTATAATATTTTCCACGATTTATATTATTTATTAGAAGAAGCCCGCGACGTTGTCCTCCGCGTGGTGCTTTCCGAAAAATCCGGTGGGAACTCTTTCAATATATATAAAAAAACCGGCCAAGTGCGAGTCGGACTCGCACACCGAGGGTTCCGTACAAACCTGTAGTAAGTTTTAAATTAAATGTTTTTTTTTTTAATATTTGAGTTGATTGAATGAAAGGTAAATTGCGGTTTACGATTTATGACGTATTAAAAAAAAAACTACTTACTAGATCTCGTTCAAACCAATTTTCGGTGGAAGTTTGCATGGTAATGTACAACATATATTTTTTTTAGTTTTATCATTCTCTTATTTTAGAAGTTACGGGGGGGGGGACACACATTTTACCACTTTGGAAGTGTCTCTCGCGCAAACTATTCAGTTTAGAAAAAAATGATATTACAAACCTCAATATCATTTTTAAAGACCTATCCATAGATACCCCACACCTATGGGTTAGATGAAAAAAAAATTTTTGAGTTTCAGTTCTAAGTATGGGGAACCCCCAAAATTTATTGTTTTTTTTCTATTTTTGTAAGAAAATCTTAATGCGGTTTACAGAATACATCTACTTACCAAGTTTCAACAGTATAGCTCTTATAGTTTCGGAAAAAAGTGGCTGTGACATACGGACGGACAGACAGACAGACAGACAGACAGACAGACATGACGAATCTATAAGGGTTCCGTTTTTGCCAAATTTGGCTACGGAACCCTAAAAATTAGGGTATAGTACCTAGTAGACATTTCCTTTCCCGGGTTGCAATTAATCTGTACCAAATTTCGTTACCGTCGGTTGAAAGGCGGATAGATAGACTTTCTACACTTCCATACGTTTTATCCTATATGGTCTCCTGACTCCTCATCTGTTGAGTATTTTCTCTTTTAACTAAGGATCAATCAGAATGTAATCTATCTATCGTCCCAATATTATCAGGCCCAGTGGCCGAAATTGAAAGTAATTTTTATGCTTGTTTCGTTTTTAATACTAAGTACGTGACGCTGTCACTGGGTCAAATAAGTTTGTGGGACTATTAACCCAGTGACTGCGTCGCGAGTAAAATAAAAACAAAAACTAAACAGGCAAAAAATTAGTTCCAATTTTCGCCACCGGGCCAGATAAGTTACATGAAGTGCTTATTAAGTGACATGAAGGAGTGTATGTCAGTCACTACTTTAGTTATTGTAATATCCGCGTCCGCGTCCGCTTCCGCTACCACGATGTCATAACCCTAAGGTAAAACCAAATAACGTATGCATTGAAGACCGTGCGGGAATGCCGGCCACTGAATTATGCAGGCTATACGAGCCAAGGGAGCTTACACTTGACTGTTGAATATCATGAGCGTGTTTCAGCTGAATTGAATTTTGGGTGTATTTTATTTTATGTTTTAGAATACTTTGTGTTTCTTTCTACTTACTTTTCGAAACGTGCTAAGTAATTTTTTTTTATTGGTAAATTTTTAAAAAAAAATTCAACGTAGTGTAAGTTTAGGATAATTAAAAATAGAATTCTATTTTTTTTTTTTTGCGTTAAAATAATATAAAAAGCTTTCTTTTTGCTAGGTAATATTATAGATGCGAAAGTGTCTATCTATCCGTCTGTTTGCTACGCTTTAACGGTTTTTTCAACCGATTTAGATTAAATTCGATATGGAGGTAGGTTACATCCCGGGGAAGGACTAGGCTGTATAGGACGGCTGCGATAGACTTTTTATCCCGGAAAATCAAGGAGTTCCCGCGGGAATCAAAAAACTTAATCAACACGAACGAAGTCTCAGGCATCATCTAGTATATTTATAAATGCGAAGTGTATCTGTCTGTAACGTCTTCACGGCTCAGCCATTGAACTGATCCTAAATAAATTTAAAATAGAGATTGTTTACAAAGTAGAGACGGAAATAAGAAAAATTTTAGGTCTCGGAAAATAACAGGGTTCGCCGATTTCCAAAACCTAAGCCCATATCGACGTAGGGTTGACAAAATAAGAAAGAAAAATATCACTATCTTTAGCTGATACTTTATAATATCAAATGTAACTAATCGTAATAAATTGTCAACTATAGCGGGCGGCCAGCCCTATCTAATGAAATGAAATATTTACGAGCGAACAATATATCAAGAGCTGTATGTATAAACAAGACTCGTAAAAACCTCGCTAGCTAAAAATGTAGTTTTATTTCTGTGTTAATAGAGACAATCTGATCCTGGACCGTGGCGTTTTCGGGTTTTATGATAATTGGGATATACCTACCTACCTACCACTAAAAAAGAAACTCGAGTGTCGGCCCATTTTTTACTTTCATAGGCAGTAAAAGAAATGGAAAAAGCAACGTCCATTGCTCGACGTGAATTTAGTTTTATTGCTGGTAAAATATTTACACAGACGAACATCTTTATCAATCGACTTTTTAAGTGGTTTTTTTATAGTTTCTAGACAAACTTTGAAATGGATAATATCGATCTCGCTACAGATATCGTCGGGAAAGTACAAAAATAGCACTAATATTATTAATACGAGTCTTCTTCATTTTTTAGTCTTTAAATATACTAAAGTAAAAGTGATTGACTGACTATTGGATGGAGGCAGGCGTTACCTTGCGGAAGTCCATCACAATGAAGGAACCAGAAGTTCAACCCGCCACAATCCACGACAAAAGGAAGATCTATGTGGTACAGTGATTAATTAAGTAATATATGTTAATGTTATAAAATATTATATATATATTTATGTTTATATTTGCTCACCACACCACAGAACTCCCCCAAAAACACCTCCGACGCACGCCTCACTCCGATACGGGAGCATCCTCAGGAGATGCTGCCTCCACAGTAGTGCATTGTGGGTTGAACTTCTGGTTCCTTCATTGATTGACTGACTGATCTATGAACCTACAGCCCAAACTACTGGATGGATCGGGCTGAAATTTGGCATGCCGCAAACAGATATGTAGCCATTATGATGTAAATACGAAACATCCGCTAAGAAAGGATTTTTGAAAATTTTGAAAAAGCTTGTAACTCCTATTTATTATCTTTTTGAGCTAGATGTTCTTAGATTAGATTAGGACAGAGAGGACTTCTTTTAGTTCTACATGAGAATAGTCCCTTTAGTGTAATATCATTTGTCTTTAAATTGTAGAGGCAACCCTAACATACATTATAGATACTACTATTAAAAACTTGGTATACCTAGTTGCTGGAAACAATTTCAACCGAAACTCTATTAGTAATAAAATTTAAAATACGTTATCAATACAAACGTCCCGTTATATAGTGACATAAAATTAACCTGAGGAGAGGTTAATAGATTGTATTCGGTACAATATAGCATAGATTGACCATATGGCATGGGTTTATGCGTCTTTGATGTCCGTGTAAGGTGACTTGGTAAGTATGCTGTCGTAAAATTCAGTTAAGAAGCCATATTTCTTTTATATCTACCTATCTGCCTGAAAATTCAAGTTATCCATTTTATGGTAGGTACCAAATAAGATGTATTATTTTATGATATGCAATAAAAAGGGTGTATAAGTATCCAAAATAATCCCCCCGAAAAAATACTGTATTTTCTCTAGTTACCTATGTGATATCTTTTTTGAATACTCAATGATTATATACTCCACATTGATTTTCGTTATTCGCGAATTTAGTTACTTAACATCGAAATAAGTAATTGTTTACTCGGAAATTGTCCCCCGGAAAAGACCGCTAAGTACTTAGAAATTAGTATTTTATTGTTGCGATCTTCATACTAAAAGAGTCTCTACAAAAGTTGTCTACTTACAGTATTCTATTAGTACCTACTTACTAGATCGCCGAGTTTCTGCTGGGTTAATTCTCATTCCGAACCAGTGGTATTTTGATGATTCTGAAACTTGTAAATGTTTATTTGAATAAAAATCATTTGTATTTTGATTGGTTTTCGATTTCCCAGCAATTTATTCAAATTTCAAAAAGCATAGTAATTAAACTTTAGTCTAATCATTGTATCATCAGGGTTCCTTAAATATAAACGTAGTTCTGTAATAAAAAGCATTTGAAGTTGGAATTTTTTTTCGATTTACTTTTCGAAATTTAGAAAGGCCCATGGTAAACATATGAATGACTTATTGTGTAAGACCAGATTTTCATATACATTAACATAAGTAACTTAGTTTTGTTTTATTTCAGAAATCGTGGAAGAGCAGCGATGTTACGACTACGAGTTCCGTCTAACGTGTCGAGAACTAGACACGCACATAGCAGTTCTAGACGCGTGGTACATCTCCGCAGAAGACTACCACCGCACCTCGAACGACACTCCAACTCACGCCAGTATGATAAGCACCGAGAACGATTCTGAACTCGATCGAGTTTACGTGTATTCTAGTCCCAAACACAACGGTGTTTACGAGTTGACGAATCATTCCATTTTCGAGAACAGTGATAACTCTACTGCGAGTGTAAATTTAACTTTAACATCAAATGTTACTGATTTTATGGTGAATGATACTTTAAATTTTAATGATACTTTTGATAGTGTGGATATGTCCGTGGATTTTGTGAACGCTAGTGATGGATGTGGTGTTGAGACGTTTGCTCGGAGTTACGCGAGCTGGCATGAGGGTGATAAGCGCAAGAAGCCCGTGTCAAGAGCTTCGGCTGTGAACTTGCGAGCGCCGCTGAGTTACCGGTGAGTTTATGTTCATGATAGAAGTAGGTACAAGTAAAATTAACTACTTGATTGGCATAAATTATCTAAAACCCAAATAAAATCTAGTATTATAAGAAATAATAATAATAGTAAATAAAGTCTTTATTTGCAAAATGTAAAATAAGTATTCAGTTAATTTTTCACTGTGCCGTGCAAAAAATTTCACGGTATTATGAATTTTGATGCGAGGGTAAATCGTTTTGACCAACCACTGACGCATTTCAATATGAAGAGTTTCTTGCCGGCTTTGCCGGTGGTAGAGTCAAAATAAGACGTGTCATAAGAGACACATGCATGTCCTACCTACATGAAATAAACAAGTTAAGTATATTATTTAGACGACCTCCCTGGCGCAGTGCTAAGCGCTTTTGTCTTTTAAGGGAAGATCCCGGTTGCATCATCACTTATCGCCAGGTGAGGTTGCAGTCGAGGACTTGCAATAAAAACCTTACAAACCGAAGATAGAGTCCCATGGTAGCGCTCCGGAATTTCATCATCTTCATAATATTTGATGTTGATTTGAGATACTTATCTGTAAAGCTACAAGCCCAGTAATTATGGTAATCATGTATCGATTAATGGTGTTCCCAAACAGTTGCGCGAGCATAGATACTGCGTGACATCCAATTATGGATCTATGAGGTTCCCGAGCATTTTTGTAACGGTTAACACAGTTCAACATTGTAGACTGAGAGACTAAGGCCGTTTTTCTTTAAAAAAAAAACATGGCACTAGTGATATTTATCTTATTATAAAATGTAATAAGGGTTCGACGAATAAACTTAACAATTTTGATTTATATTTCATACTAGCTAATGCCCGCGACTTCGTCTGCGTGGTTTGAGGTTTTTTGGTTCCCGCGGGAACTCCTTGATGTTCCGGGACAAAAAGTAGCCTATGTGCTATTCCAGGCTATTATCTATCACTGTGCCAAATTTCAGCCAGATCCGTTCAGCCGTTGGGGCGTGATTGAGCTACAAACATCCATACATCCATCCATCCATCCATCCATACATCCATCCAAATTTTCGCATTTATAATATTAAGTAAGATAAGACATACTTGTGTCACATATAATTACCTAAATACGTCTTGTCTGCACGCTACTACCACAAAATGTTCAGGATCATTTTCAGCGACTTGACAGGTTTATAGGTATTCCAGTACCTACCACATTTATATCCCTACATTAAAAAGTCTATTTTATTGACTTATAGTAAGTACTCTGCTAAAAGTTCTAAATTTTTATACACTATGCAGTCCAATTATAAATTACGATAAAAACTATTGTTAAACTATACAAATGCATTGATGATGAAGTTCGCTTGTCTCGATTTGTTTCGAAAAATGTAGAATCTATTTTGTAAAAATTCGAATGATAATCATGGAAATAACTCCAATCGTGAAATTCGTAAGGATGACTTCATGTATTAACGAGCATTAAACACGTTAGTATAGATTTCCTCAAATAACTATTTAAATTAATTTGTAAAGAGGCCTAGCGTATTTCACGATGGTATCTTAGACTACATCTTTCCATCGTGCCGGTTTCGTACAGAATGGGGCTAATTGGGTTCTATTCGATTCGATCTCCTAATTCGACGGTAAACCGTTGTTAAAGCTGAAGATCGCTTTATGATAAAGTTGGCTAGTTAGTTAAAAAATATTTACACCAATTTAGATGTGCTTACTGCTTAGGTATATCTGGAGCCATACTGCCAACTATTAAAGCAATATGACCCAAAATGACAGTTTTATGTGACGTACCTTGACGTTCCTAAAATAAGGATTCTATTTCTATAACACGAAAGTCACCAATAATGAAACATGGCTTTAAGTGTTGGCAGCATGGCCCCAGTTCGTGAAAACACCAGAGATGTGCTAACATTTCTGGTGGAAACGCAGCCTTATACCTATTTTTCCTAGACGTCCCGTTAATTTTATATACGACGATTATGCACCGACCGCTGACACAAATCTGTTCAATGCTTTCAATAGTCTGGCCATTATGCGTCGATTTCCTGGTCCAGTTCCCACGGGACTTTGTCCTTATACGATACTCGATGAAAGGAATAGCTATCTATTCCTACCACGTACTCAATAGGATGACCCCTTGCGCGTATTTGAGTATTCAATACTATTAAACTAGCATTAGGTCCCACTGTTTGGTTTCAACGTCTTTGAAATTAAATGGTTTTATTTCATTAGGATTCCTATAGCCTCCTATCTCTCTACAATTGTCTGTCACTTATCTTTCTACACGTATATAATACCTATGTATCAGTCGGGAAAATTGCGAACAGCAAATTCTTTCACCATTAGAGTACCGACTACCGATAACAAAATTTCATTAAAATTTAATCCAACCACTACTGAAATAAAGAATGAAAAAATATTTATTTCCAAATTGTGTCACACATAAATTAATCTGAGCTAATAAGCTACTAATTAACGATCTTTCGCCTTCTTCATCTAACCTTCTACGAGCTTCTAAAACTGTGCCCTTGAAAAGTGTGTCTGTCTGTCTGCTACGCTTTCACGGCCCATCTGTTAAACCGATTTGGATGAAATTTTGTATAGGGATAGTTTGTATCCCGGGGAAGGACACAGGCTACTTAGCTAGGCTTTTTATGCCGGAAAATGTAAGTGTTAGACGACAAGTAAGACTAAGTCGCGGGCATCATTTAGTAAAAAATATATGACTTACAAATTTATAATGGGTAGTGATTTATGACTATTCAAAACAATACATAATACAGTATCAATGGCCATTAATTAATATGTATAATTAATTATTCTAAGAGCTAAAGGTTATCTATTTGTGTCACATAAATATTTGGAACGAAATGATAAAATTAGGTGAAAGTTGTGTTTGTGTATTGTGTTTTCGTTCATATTTTACTCGAATATTATGATTTTGATCACGTACTTGTTAAATATATATTTCTTTTGTAACATAATGATTGAGTTAGATCATTATTTCCTAATAAGTTTTTTTTCCTTTTGAGGCTTTGTCACCTGTAAAAGGAAGGTTAAATTCCCGGTTGTTAAACTTCCACCGCCACCACCTACTACCCTACCTACCCTACTACCTACTACAGCCCATTAACGTCCCATTTCTGGGCACAGGCCTCCACTCTCATATGAGAGAGGGAATTAGCTTAGGCCCACCACGTTGTTCCAATGCGGGTTGGCGGGCTTTGAAGACTATTATATAATGTTAGTGATAATAACCGGTTACCGACGGCTTAACGTGCTCTCCGAGGCACGGGGGCGAAACACCGCCAACTTCCTAACTCCGAGTTAGTACTGAGAATTTCTATTCGGAAAACCCGATGCTTAATTATGGCCCGACTCAGGACTCAAATCCCAGGCTTATCACGTAAAATTTAGCGATCAGCGAAAATCGCGCAGTCATTGCGCAGGAATCGATCGATCGGTATGAAAAATAATCGTATTACATAAGCGATCGCTTCCTAGTCGTTTGCTGCTTATCAAATGCACTTTTGCGATGAAACTAGCACCAATAACTAGCAGTTTAGTATAATACGATTTTGCGATTAGACAGCAAATATTGTACAATTTTTGCTATCGCGAATCGTTTGCATGATACGTAATCAGACATCGTCGGCCGCAGTCGAACATGCTAACCACTAGACCAACGTGGCAGTGTTAAACTTCACAAATTATAATTATAATTATAACGGTTAAATGCCCTAGAGGCTGTAAGCCAGGCCAGCTTATTTCCGCAACAGTATTATATTTCGGCGTAACAACAAACCTAAGCTCAGATTTTACCTTTAGATAACGTAATCCCTAGGTTTAGCGTTATGACGGCTACATTTAAGTAAATTGATCAACCTTCGAGCTTTTTGTGCAAGAAATGAAGGAATTCATTGGATGTTTAATAATGGAGATAAGAAAGAAAGAAAATATTATGGTTTACTCAATGAAGACCGCGACTTTGTTCGCGTATAAGATTTAGGTTTTAAATCCCGTGGGAACTCTAGATGCCTCTAGGATCAAGAATAGGTACCCGTCCACTAGAAGCAATCTGCCTCTGTGGAAGTAAATCGGTTTAAAAGATGGGCTGTTACAAGGTTTAGATAGACACACAGACGCGCTTCGGCACCTATGCTAATACTAAAATTATAAATACGAAAGATTGGACAGGTGGATGGATTGATGTTTGTTACTCAATCACGCCAGAACGGCTGAACGGATCTGGATGAAATTTTGCACAGATATAGATTATAGTCTGGAATAACACATAGACTACTTTTTATCCCGGATAGTTAAAGAGTTCCTGCGAAAAACAGAAAACCTCAATCCACGAGGACGAAGTGGATAGCATCCACCACCACCACCACTACGGCCCATTAACGTCCCACTGCTGGGCACAGGCCTCCACTCTCATAGGAGAGAGGGAATTAGAGCTAAAACCCACCACGCTGCTCCAGTGCGGGTTGGACTTGGCAGGTTTTGACGAGTGATGTTATCATGTTAGTGATCGACGATTTAACGTGCTCTCCGAGGCACGGGGGCGAAACACCGCCAACTTCCTAACTCCGGGCTAGGTATTTAAATCCCGTGCGAACTCTAGATGTCTTTAGGATCAAAAATACACGTCCGAAAGAAGCACTCTGCGTCTATGTAAATTAGTTTAACAGATTTTTGAGGTTTATATAGACAAACAGACACACTTTGGCATCCAATATTATAAATGCGAAAGTGTGTCTGTCTGCTACCGATTTATAGTGATAGGATGCATCCCGGGGAAGGTTTTTTTCCGGAACAATTTATTCCGGAAAATTATGGAGTTCCCGCGGGAATTAAAAAAAACTAAATGCGGAAGAAGTCGCGCCGCGGGCATCATCTAGTTTATAATAAAGGTTAATATTCGAAGTTAATCATCTAGGTATATGTGTTAGGTACCTAATCATTACACAGTTTCATTTGCGTTGCCTCGAGTTTGACGGTCGCAAATATTTGCCTCGTCGACATTCCGGCTGATTGTTCTCTGATCTTTTCATCCCGCCGAGCAAATAGGGGGCGAATAATTGATAAGTATCATGGCTTTATGATGCTTCGGAGTTGAGGGTTCGGTACTCGATGATAAACTGTCCTTTTTTGTATAGAAAGTTTGCCCGGCGATCTTACCACTAATGATGCAGTTTAAAATGGATGAGGCCTAACTTAGAAGGGTAGTATTAAATCCATAAGTAGGTAAATAGAGTACTTTAATTTTCCGGGATAAAAGTAGACTAGAAATGTTTCCCGGGATACAACCTATTCTATTTTTTGTACCATATTTCGTCGAAATCGTCTGACCTGAACAGATGGGGCGTGAAAGCGTTGGAGACGGACACGGCGGTATAATTTTTTTAATTCCCAGGGGAACTCTTAAATTTCCAGGATAAAAGTAGCCTATGTCACTCTCTCTAGGTCCTCAACTATACCCATGCAAAAAATCACGCAGATCTGTTGCTCTGTTGCGGCGTTATTGAAGAAAAATAACAAACATACATATATACATATAAATTTATTTCATTTATTTCCACTTTTTACATTTATGATATTATAGTATGATTAAATTCCTTAATCCTTATTTACACATGAATTGCGAACATATTTCTGACGTTGGTAACAAAACTCTTCACCAGTTTGCTGTCCATGTTTCACAGGCAGCATCATAATATTTTATGGCCCCTTTCAATCTAATAGCGTACCTGTGCCATTACATATGCAATGTACATAATATGACTAATACATTTATAAGTAATACGCACCTATATACCTGTTTTCGCTCTAAAAAAACACAAAAGTTGGCACATGAAATTAGTGTACATTTACACACGAATTTCATCCTTGACAGGTAACAAACAATGTCTATAACAAAATTTAATATTTGCCTCATAGGTATAACTTATTAGGTAGGTTTCGTTGGTCTAGTGGTTAGCATGTTCGACTGCGGCCGACGAGGTCCCGGGTTCGATTCCCGGGTCGGGCCACAGCAAATATTGGGTTTTTCTGACAAGAAATTCTCAGTACTAGGGTACTAGCCCGGAGTAAGGAAGTTGGCGGTGTTTCACCCCCGTGCCTCGGAGAGCACGTAAAGCCGTCGGTCCTGCGCCCGATCTCTCTTCGGTCGTGTCGGATTTTCCCTCCCGTCAGGCTATGAGAGTAAAGGAACAGAGAGTGCACCTGTGTATGCGCACACACTTGTGCGCTATAATATCTCCCGCGCAGATGGCTAACCTCTCTGGAGAGAGGCCGCCGTGGCCGAAATTCGGTCGGGACATTGACTTAATAATAGGTCGGGAGGACATTATTATTAGGTAGGTATTTGTTTTGGCAATGTTTTTCATTTTTACATTCCGCCTTCGCTACGAGAGAAAGCAAATTCCAATCTAAAATGATTGCCTGAATAATGTATTCGTATGATTGAGAGGTTAAATTCCGTTTCAGCGACGATTCTGTATGGCAAAGGGTTGTTTATAAATAATTACATACATATAACTTTTTTTTTAATACATAATATATAGGCTAGCGCTTGGCTGCAATCAGACTTGCTTGTAAGTGGTGATGCAGCCTAAGGTAGAGCGCGCTTGCCTAGAAGATGCCTATTCACTCTTGATTTGAAGGTACCTATATTAAAAGAGGAGGGGAAAACGAAAGCCGGGAGGGCATTCCATATCCTAGCGGTTCGAATTAGAAGCGAGGAAGCAAATCGCTTACATAGTAGGTACATAGCATTACATAGTACATACCTAGACAGTAGGTAAACTTCAAAGATGTTTGAAATTCTTGCTAGGAATATGGATATTATTACAGTTCATACCGAAAACAACGGTTGATGAATTGCTTGGAAGCAATTAGCTTTGCATTCAGCTGTCCACGAGATAGTATATAATGATTTGTTACATTGATATCTCTCTGCGCCGTATTCCTCATTGCTGAGGGTCGTGACCCCATTATATTAATCACAGTGGCTGGGGTTTTATAGGGATAATTATATGGTGGGTTCCCGGGTCCATCCGCATATGGCTAGACTAAGAGTAGGCTATTTCAACTCTTCGGTTTCTAAAGATTATTGGCAGATGTTAGTGATAATAACGGGGACCGACGGCTTAACGTGCTCTCCGTGACACGGAGGAAACGAAAATACCAAATTCGGTCACCCATCCAGTTACCGACGTGGGTCAAACGTTGCTTAACAGTCGCTATCGACTGATATGCGTTGTCGCAACTAGGCCACTCGTCCCTCTGCATTGATATAGCTAGTAGCTACATTCTATAAATCTTGTCGTGATCAGAAGCTATTGACTCTGCCGGGGATCGAACCCGGGATCTCTCCCCATGCCTAACCGATTGTAAGACCACAACGCTCACCACTGCTAGGATCTGCTTGTTAGTTTCGTTTATATCCCGCGGAAGCCACGCCGGTTGCGGACGAAGTTGCGTGCATGATCTAGATAAAAGGAAGGTTTATAACCCATGGTATACGACTGTGTATGTCCGGTGAAATTTTGCACATTCTACTAAGCTACAGACTTCTTTTAAATATTGCTTACCGAATCTTATTTTTTAAAGATGTTAATTAAAACAAAATGGATAGTTTCGATGTTGACATTCACCATGGAATGTGTTTGATGTCTCTGGCACTCCGTGTACAGATGCCAGCAACTTTTATTGGCTTATTCTATAAATATTTTTGTTTGCTTTTATAAGACTTAGTACCTAAAGTTTTATAGCTGCCCATGTATATGTTTTTAAGGTGCTAAGTTTTCCAATATTAGAAAAATTAATAGCTATACTCTTCATTTGCACATCATAACAGCAAGGGAAAAGCATGAAGAAAACAAAAAGATGAAGGAAATAAAAACAAAACCAAAAATATACCTTACAATTTGTCCAAGTTTGAATCTCACTGATGTACTAAAATGGGACGACTTTTTTACAAATTACTTAGTCGAGTTTAAATATGGCAGGCAACTTTAGAATTCCGAGAACTTATAAGGAGGAGAAAATATAATAATGTGCATTTTCAAAATAATTAAGGAAACTAACTTGTGTTTTCATAAAATATATGAATTGGTAACCTTAGGTAGGTTTGCCTGGTCAGAGGCTTCAGCCGCCACCCTACCGACAGAGGCGTGCCGCCAAGCGATTTAGCGTTTCGGTACGATGCCGTGTAGAAACCGATTACGGGTATGGGTCAAATATAACTGCCGTATCCCAATCAGGTTAGCCCGCTACCATCTTAGACTGCATCATCACTTACCATCAGGTAAGTAACTTGACTACAAGTTAGTCAAGGGCTAACTTGTAGCGGATTAAAAAAAAACCTATGCTAAAATGTATGGGTTTAGCTAATCCGATGTACTCACTTCACTAACTGACTCCATAGTGCTCTATCAGTCACTAGCTGATACCATGCAAAAGATCACGTCGATCCGTTGCTCTGTTACGGCGAGATTGAAGGACAAACCAAAAGGCCAACAAACAAACACACTTTCGTATTAATAATATTATTATGATGACCATGAGTGACTCAGTAGCAAATACGAGTCGTTTTTGGAAACACAAACAGGAATATTTACGTTCCGGGCAGAATGTATGGAATGGACGAATGACGCAAGCTTACGTAAACGTAAAACACTGTACGTAAAACATCAACACTCGTCTACTTCCTACCTGATTTTATTAGGCAACTGTAAGTGTTACTAGCAAGAAAACATACTCTATATGTTATTTCTGGCATACACTATATTTGGAACGATATTTGATGCACACAGGGCTATTAAATTATATCTACTAGTACAAATTAACCCTAACTGATATTATAAATACGAATGTGAGTTTGTTTGTAACGCTTTCACGGTCTATATTTTTAACCGATTTTGATGAAACACAGGCATAGGCTGTGTCTCCGGGAAGGACGTAGGATAGTCCGACATCTGACCCCCAAAATTAAGTAGTTTCCCCAGGAATAAAAAAAATATATAAACCACGTGGATGAAGTTGCGGCATCTAGTATGATTTATTATTAAAAGTGAATAAAAGCTTTTGTGAATATAAGTATCTGCAATACAAGAGTTCTTATTCATCAAACTTTATACTCTTAAAAATGCTTCAATAATGTAGGGCAATAGTACAAGTATTTCAAGGAGTTCTCTTAGTTTTCCAACCATTTCCCGGGTTCGTTAAAACGAAAAGTGTATAACTTTATTGGGAAATTTCAATCAGGTAAGTACTAAGTAGGTATACAAAGTTTAATGAAATGCTTGAACCTGTAATTACCTATGTACTCTTATCGTATCTGGATTGTACGTTTCTTAAATTCGTGATCAAATGGGCAGAGATGAAAAATATCATAGATCTGAAAGTCGTCGGATGGAAGTAGGCGTTACTTAGCAGACGTCCATGATTCACAATTACTTTATTTTGATACTAGATGATGATGCCTTCTCTTTGATTTTTGGGATATAAGAAGCCTATATTCGAAGTCATTCGCTTCTTGGTGTTTTATCCAATATGGCGGATTGCTGTATTTTATAGTTTTTTTATATCAAAATAAATAGCAATCTCACTCGAAATAGAAAAATAAATACGTTTTTTATAATCCATGAATCCTATTTCATTATATAAATTCATAATTTCATTGATTCTTGGTTACTGTCATCATGCCTATTGGTTGAACAGATGGGCCGTTAATTTGTAGCAAACAGACTGTCACACTTTCGCTTTTATAATATTAGTATGGAAAATAATCCGAAAAAATCTTTAAGGATGCTCTGCTGTTGGACTGAAACATGCGATTATTTTTAAGAGTTCGTTATGACGTGTTGGAGGTTTATTACAAGTGTTAATTCAGCTTAATTTTATTTCCCTGCAAGTGTTAAGTACTGTCAGGGCGGGCAACGCATTCTATACGTTTTCTGCTGTATTCAACGGTTCTATTATATTATTTAGTTTAACAAAATAAACTTGTGGTTCTTTAAGATCTTCATCTTGATTCTTGCCTCAGATGATGAGAGTTTAAGAACTAGAGATGTGCAATAAAAATGCATCATTTAGCCCAAACGAGCCGTGGCATGAAAAGTAAGACGTACATTCCCAACGGGAACTGCGGCACGCGACAACCGAAGATTTATCGAGCAGCATAAATCATGTCCGATATAAATAGCGAGAATATGAGCTGAGCTTGTATGAAACTATCTGATATGGGCAATTTATTGCAAGTTGCAACCAAAAACGTATTATAAGAGCGAAAATACAATAAAATAGGTATACAATATAAAATATCTGCACAAAACGTCTGGGTCGGGGGTGACGTTTTGTCGTGTCGCGCCAGTGTGTGCAGCTGTTTTTAAAAACGTTGTGACACGGAGTTTATTCCATCAGTCAAAATGTCTTTGTTCATACCTACTTGTTTGTTGCTTGAGGATCAACTTTGTTTTTACTTTGTTACACTTTTTCATTGTCTACGTCACGATATAGAGTAAGTATATAAGTATCGAGTGTTTATAACCCTGACTTTGCTCTTGATCTACTTTGGCTCTTCGGAGTATTCTTCACTGCATGCTTTGTATCGCTTGCTGAACAGTTTTCAGTTCAGCCAACGTCGTGTGAAGGTGCTTTCGTCTCTTTTAGATCCATAATGTGTTAAGTACGTAATTTGAGCTCGACTGATCTATTTCTAGTTATATAAGCTCTGAGGTGCAATTATGTAAGGATTGCCGATCAAATCGTCAAAGTTCGGCTTCAAAGTAAAATAAACCATAACAGCATTGAATTAGAGCTCAATTTCGTGTGTCCATTCACATACGTTTAGGTTATCGTACATACCTAAATACCTAAACATATCTCTCTCTACAAACAAGCATAAAAACTAAACATTAAAAAAAAAAAAGATACGCGCCGAATTGAGAACCTCCTCCTTTTTTGGAAGTCGGTTAGAAAGCAAATTACAAGGGAAAAGTTACTGGGTACCTATCACGCATCTAGAGCCTAGACCCCAACGACGCTTACAGCTTTCCCGCGACTTTGTCCGCATTTTTTGCATAAGTAAAAAAGTATTGCAAATTTCCCTACCTACCCGTGAAAGTAAGATCATAAATACATGTGTGTTAGGGACTAGGGTTTTTTTTACCTTGCAACGAAGATAGATAATTCAATATTTAATTTTACTACTAGATTGTCAAAGTTAAATCATTTGAATTTGAATTGATCTTCACCCGAGCACGTAATTGCTTTCAATAGACTTTAAGTTTGACCCGTAGGTACTTGGAAAGTCTAGATGGTTGAATCCGGTTCTCTAAGCTGCCAGTCTTGTGATTTGATCGATATAATTATACGGGGTGAAGGTTAAAGTTTCACATACATAATTTAGGTACTGACAGTAATTGTGTTTTAGATTGGACGCGCTGATTTGAAACCTATATGCATATGGACTTTATCATGGACAGATAAATGGTTTTGCTGCCCACATAGATGGCCAAGTTAGGAGACAAATTTATAAATTTATACTAATTGGCCAGATTCCCATATTATTTGAAAGTTTGGTTTAACCACAGAATACTAACTGTTAACCGAGAAGTTAGAAGTGTTCGGAGGCAAGGAGGACTTTTCACCAGAAATTTCGTGAAATCCATAAAAATCAATAGAACAGTTCATAAGCTAAATAATATTATTAAGGCGAAAATGTATCCGTCTGTCTGTCTGTTACCTTTTCGCCACCCATCCGATTAACCGACTTCGCTGATATTTGGACTTAAAGTAGTTTGCATTCGAGGGACAGACAGGCTTTATTCACGGAAGATCAAAGAGTTCCTGAGGGATTTTTAAAACATCTACATTACAAGGACGAAGTCGCGGGCATCATCTAGTTTAAGATAAATCTTCCCCGCGGTTCTAAGCTTAAACTTGACGTTTAGGTTAAGAACGTCAAAAAGGAAAGCTTCGGAGTTTTGTTCCAATAGTGTCAAGCGGAGACGTACGCCGAAGCTAGTTTTAAATCTATTTTTACTCAATGCTTTTTCTTCCTTCATCCATGCTACGACATAATAAGTTTTTATTAAACCCGATCTAATAGTTGTGCTCTTACTTATGTCATTATGAACCAGTAGTCCTGCGTATTACTGCTTTACTACATGAATTGAATTGTAACTCTATTGCTAAGGTCATAAGATCTAAAACTCAAATTGATACGTGTGTCTGCAACTTCAGAGAAATAATCTTTAACTCTACATCCACAGGTAGTAGGAATAAAGGAAATCTTACTTTGATAAGCAAAGAATAAGGTCACAAATGCCTTAATGAAGTCTGGGGCAAATCTGAAAGTACCTATTGGAGTTGATCCTCATTGTTATAGTACTTAGGTACACAAAGAATTGCAGAGCCATTGATCCATTAAATGCAATGTGAGATCTATGAATGACTATGAATATAATGGTTTTATTAAAAGTTCTTTAATCACCTGGAACTATTCAAGCTAAAGTGATCTTTTTGTGTTTGCGTCTAAAGGCCTTCCTTGGGGTTTATACTTACATGGGACAGGGAATCGCACAGGCAATGGCGCATCAGATGATTTGCTTTGCTGCTATTTGCTGATATTTTAGACTGCATATTGCAAATAAAAAATTATAACTTGTAGCTCTCTGGTAATTTCTGTTCCAGGCAATCACGCAAATTCCATTGCGACAAAACTTTTGTAGTTCGGACAAACTTTATCTGGACAGACTTGGTAAGTACATTCTTAACTTCGAGATAGCTGAGATTTCACGCAAACGATGTGGTGGGCGAAATCTATAAGGTATACTGAAAACGCATAATATGGCTTGAAAATAAGAATTTATCCATTATCACTCCTAAGAGATAATCTTCAACGAACTAACTTTACCCACAGAATAGTAGTACGATCTTTATCTGGGATTGTGAATTGTGCAGACCAGGATTTTTTTAAGTGAATGGCGTAAATTATATCAAATTAATAAAGGACAAATCGACCGCAACCTGGTTTGCGGTTCACCTAATGCTCATTCAAAATGATTGAATTCCAATACTTCTCTGCGAGTACGAAATATATTATGTTTAGGGAGATACTGCCTCGTTGGTCTAGCGGTTAGCGTAGTCGACTGCGGATCACGAGGTCCTGGGTTCGATTCCCAGTCGGGCATAAAAAATGTTAGGTATTGGGTTTTTCAATTAAGAAATTCTCAGTGCCAGCCCGGAGTTGGAAAATGGCGGTGTTTCACCCCCGTGCCTCGGAGAGCACGTTAAGCCGTCGGTCCCGGTTATTATCACTAACATGATAATAGTCGTTAAAGCCCGCCAACCCGCATTGGAGCAGCGTGGTGGGTCTAAGCTCTAATTCCCTCTCTCCTATGAGAGTGGAGGCCTGTGCCCAGCAGTGGGACGTTAATAGGCTGTAGTGGTGGTGGTGGTGGAGGGAGATACAATTATATACCAGCCCCCCTAGCATGGGCCGGGACATTTTCTCCCCGAGGAAAGGATAAAAATTAAAGAGTAACGAAAACAAGCAAAATCAAAAGCACAGATAAAAAATTATGACTCCTTGACATTAGTCGGGGACTAGTCTTTCCCCGCCTTATCACCGTCGATAATTATATCCACCCCTGTGCCCATACTCGGAGAGTGGATAAAACTGTCGGAGGGGATAAAATTTTTATCTCCGGCCCATGCTAGGGGGGCTGTATTAGTAAACCGCGTTTGTTTTTGTAGAAAAATTCTTTTCTTACCAGTTACCGGCACAAAGCCGACATTAATGAAATAAAAGGATTTATTTATTTCACGTGGGACAACTTGTGTCACTGAAAAAGTTAAATGATATGAGAAATCAACACTCTACCACCGGCTCGGAAATCTGATTCAGATATTTATCTGGGTGGTGCCCGCGATATCATCCACGTGGATTTAGGTGATTGAAAGTACTTCTGTACCAGATGAGCCGCGCTTACGCATTCAGACAGTCAGACAGACCGACAAATATACCTTTAATTGGCCGACAATGTCTCGTTATTGGCTAAAATGCATTGTTGCAGCATACTGTAGGTAGCTACTATTTTTTAAACAAGCAATTCTTTCGACCACTGGCTACTCTTAATGGATTCCTCTGGATGACGAAATCGCGCGGTCTTGCGCGTTGTATAAGGCCATCTTTTTACTTTTGAGTTTATAGACCCTTATGGTGTACCTACAAAAGAAATACACACCTATCGGATGGGGGTATGTTCTTGAGTATAACAAGTGAATATAATTAAAATTATTAAAAATACGACTGCTCTGCCGTAGACACACATACGTCCTTTGGAATCTTATTCACAATTTTATTAAATGATATTTTTTTGTGAATCACTGGATATTGAACTATGATGTTATAAATTTTTGGAATCTACTCATCATTTTCTAGATGATGATTATATAGTTAATCTTATTTTCGAATATTTTTTTTCAACTTTAGTCTTTAATGCGGAACCATGGTCACCCCATCAATTTTTTTTTAAATTTTACTAGCCTATGTCACCCGGAATAAGCTAGGGATTCTAACAACACCTCATTTATCAAAATTGGTTCAGGCGTATAGAAGTTATGGTGGAATATACAAACTCACATACATACATACATACATACATGAACCCTGAAAACAATATACTCCTTTTTTCAGGCAGTCGTATAAAAATAGGGCAAAAGAGCATCTGAAAGTGTAAAAGTAGGGTTGATGTGTTTGATATCGATTTTTCTCGTGCAGTAAGTAGGGTTTCCGCATGAGTTGCAATAATTACGTTTGAAATCGGAAACGGAACCGTGTCACGGGAATACAGTACGCTTACTCTGAGTTTTAACATTGCAAATACGATTGTTCGACGTGAGAGCTCACCACGCCAAGTGTAAGCGAACGGCAAAATAAAGTAGACCCAAAAGCTCTTGCTTTAAAGTCATAAATTCAGCGTTTGGAGCGCTGGGTGTGAATAAATACACGAAATTATGAAATGAGCTCTAAACCAATGTTGTTAAGGTGCATTTTACATTGACGTTCACTTACACTTGGCGTGGTGAGCTCTCATGTCGATCAATCGTATTTGCAATGTTAAAACTCAGAGTAAGCGTACAGGTATGCAAGTGAGAATTGTAACTTGCATTCCTCTACAAATAACTTGCAAATTAACTTTAACTATATTTTCCTTTATCTACATATTTACCGACAGGGATATATATTGTGTCTACTGTGCTTTTCGCAACAAGGACATTTTAAGCTAATCTAATCTCCGGGGGAGGAGATCAGGTTATGTGGGATTTGTACCCACTAAAACCCCCTCGGTGGCCAGCCTCTGCGTGTAATGAGCAGCTCCGGGAACTCTTAAGAACATGCGCCGGAGCTTCTCTTGCGCGCGACGCCCATTGGGCTCGTCCGCAATATAATCTCCTTTTCAATTTTGGACGGCAGCTTATGCCACGGTAAGCTGTCGTCTTCCCAGGGTTGCGTGTTTGTTGCAAAGATGGAAGAAGAGCGGCCGGAGCCCCCACTACAGCCGCTCGCAACCCCGAGGTCCCTTCACCAGGGACTATTGGACTGTTGGACCAGGGCGTTGGCTAGTGCCACCCTGATGCCTTCGTCTCCGAGCGGGATCGGTTCGGTCTCGGTCTCGCTCAGCGGCCTCCTTCTTGGACATGACAAGGTCACAGAAGGAGACCACTGCCCTCCATGTTTCATTTTTCGCCAACATTGCTGCTATAACATTTTAAGCTACCTACTGGATGGGATGTGGATAGGTGACAGAATATTAATGGTAAAGTAGTTCTGAGTAATAAGTGAATTAGGTAGGTATACCTATTGTTCTTAAGAATTGTCATAAATAGTCGAACTAAATACATAAAAACATTTTAAAAACAAGTATTCTCCAGCCGTCAGTCCCGAAGTCTGAACACCATCTAAGACAAAACCAATGAGCTCAAAAGTGATTTAACTACATACTTAGAGAAATTGAGAAGTTTCTATGGTCTCCCAGCTCCATCATGAGACCAATTCTAAGGAACCATTGTTTAATTTGGTTTAAATAGAAGTTGAAAATTATATTTTCGGAATATTGTAGAGGGATAACCTCTGTAACCTTAATTTCGGCTGGAGTTCTTATAACCCTAAGTTAAAAGTTGGCATTACTAGAAACGTTGTAGGAAAAACTAAATTATACAAAGTTTTTTGGCTCTCAGATAGCAGCCAGTGAACGAAATAGTTAAATAAATTACGCAGATGTTTTGGCACAGCACGTAAGCTTCGCTAGTATACATAACATTAATGGCTGGTTACTAACTACTTAAGATATTTTAGGTCGCCATTGACGGTCAGATATTGGACTTAAACCAAGTGGATTTATGGCAAATTAGGCTAACAAATTTCACAACAAATTGTGGCTGTGTAATTTGATTGGCTGATCATTTGACGCGGTGGAATAATCGTCAGTGGATTGCTTATGTCCATAATAATATAATCGGATATTCAGATCCTTTTGCATGGTATCGGCCAAATTTTTGATCGAATCCAGTTAAAAAGCAGTGGTTTCTTAGGGTACGAGGTTTCGGATGCGGCTAGTGGCTTTATTGACAAAGTCGACCCCTGTTAAAATTGGATACCTACCTAATAGACCGCAGACCGTAGATGTGAGATGTAGTCGAATAAATAGTCATATTGATAAAATATGAAAGTATTTTATTCGATACCCACATTACACATTAAGTCGAATTATTTTTATAGTGGCATTTTAGTACTTTCGGAAACATTTCGAATGCGATACGTGTTTTCACGGAAAACGTTTTATTGCTATTTTCCGAAGTCTGCGATACTGTACGTATAGCATATACATTGGAATACGTCACAGTTCTGTTTTATAGCTTTTTAAGTAAATAAATAATGCAAATATTAGTATACCTACTGCCTTTACGGCCTTGCTTCGTTATGTATTTGGCTGAGAGCCATTTTATTTTTTGTGATTAATTCAATTGTTAATCCACTTTGGTGACTTTTCTATAAAAGGTCCGTGTTAAGAGCCCTCTTGAAAAATGATTGTAAGAACTTTAATCGTGTTAGTAATTAGTGTTTTGGGACAAAAATCTATTAAAAATCGATGGTTGGAATAACACATACACATTTTATGCCGGAAAATTAGAGTTCGGGAACCAAAAAACCAAATCCAAGCGGACGAAGTCGCGGGCGTCAGCTAGTGATAAATCAATATGTAAGGGAAATTATGTAACTTTATGAGCAATAACCCCCAACACCTCATATCAGTAACTTAGCATTGTCTGCGGTTTAGCTGGTAACATAAGGACACTGAAGTTGGATTTCGATTGTAGTAGGTACTCGTGGGATCTTTAGCGAACGGGACGTTTTACGAACAGGATTTTTTTTACGGTGGGATGTTATGCTTCCTAATCCCTAGTAATTTCTCATTGCGGTTGCGTTGATATGGATGCGGCACATTTTACAAAAATTGGAAAACGAGCGCAAAGCACAGATGCAGATGGAGAAACCTTCTGGACCAGACCCGGGCCCACAAGGGGCTCTACCGCCGATGATGATGATAACATTTTTATTAGGATTCCGTACCTCAAAAGGAAAAAACGGAACCCTTATAGGATCACTTTGTTGTCCGTCCGTCTGTGTGTCAAGACCCTTATTCTATCTATAAAAAAGCTGGATGTTTAAAGACCACGTGTATCCGCTAAAATCCATGGGTACTTATAATTAAACTGAAACTTGATGATTCCTGTAAAATGGCCTACGAAAGCGGTATAAAAACAAATAAAATAAAATAAAATACCCATCTTGGAATAAGTATTAACTCACCAAAACATGTTTGATCAGATCGGCCAGATACCAGTCTCTATGTGTATGTATCCCTCGCTGCAACATAAGAAGGCTTGCCCAATATTAATAGATTATGATTAGTGTTATGACAGTAGCAAAAAAAGAAAAAACTACTCATTACTTGCATTGCCCAGAGCAAAACAAATCACCCCTACTTTGATATCAAACGGATGGCTGTACTCTCGGAGCTGTCTGATATTGAATTTTTCTCAATACTTACGTGTACAGATAGCAAAAACACTTGCTTTGGTAAATGTGTTGTGGATGGAAACAATACTAAACAAAATCTTATTTTGTCTCAACTTCGCCCGCGCCAATCCACGAGGTTAGGTTTTTAACATTTGACATTTGAAATTCCAATTTTAAAAGTCCTTTAAAAAAAACGTCGTCCGCGTGGTTTTAGTTTTTTTTTAATCCCGCGGGAACTCCTCAATTTTCCGGGATGTCACTAGCCTAGCCTATGTCACTCTCCAGGACTTCAACTATTCCCATGCCAAAAATCACGTCGATCTGATGCTCCGTTGCGACGTGATTGAAGGCAAACCAACAAACAAACACACTTTCACTTTTATTATATTAGTACTAGATGATTCCCGCGACTTCGTCCACGTGGATTTATGTTTTGTGATTCCCGCGGGAACTCTTCAATTTTCCGGGATAAAAAGTAGCCTACGTCCTTCCCCGGGATACACCTATACTTGTACTGTACCAAATTTCATCAAAATCGCTTGAACAGATACATTTTTTTGATTCCCGCGGGAACTCTTCAATTTTCCGGGATAAAAAGTAGCCTATGTCCTTCCCCGGGATGTAAACTATCTCTGTACCAAATTTCATCAAAATCGGTTGAGGCCGTGAAAGTGTAGCAGACAGACAGACAGACAGATAGACAGACAGACAGACACACTTTCGCATTTATAATATTAGTATGGAAGTATGGATGATGATTATAACCAAGATCATAATAATATAATAGCTTTGGCAAATGGCATGCTCTATCTAGCTCTCATGTTCTCTCTAGTGTTCCATAATCGATTTGCATTAATCATAGGAGAAAACTAAAACTGTTTTGTGGTCTCTACACCTGATATCTGATACGCTGTCTTCTAATATACGACGCATCTTAAGTATGTTTACTCGGCTTGCCTTGCCTCTACTGTTATTTATTACTTACTGAGTTTTATACCTACAATAGAAGTAAGTACTTCTTTATTATTTACTACGAGATATTTATTCAGCTTCCCTATTTCTTAGGAAGAAGAAAAGTTGTTAATACAATCCACAAGGGAATCATAACAACGACGTTCAATTTTGTATATTCAGCACTATTTTGCTTATTCGTTGCAATCCTTGAAGTGGTCTTAAGGGTATATTTTCAGCTCTTGGTTTATAATAGGATAGTTTGCGTATCATTTTCGAACTCCACGCAACACGCATTAATTAGGTACTTACTATCAAAACTTCTCCATGGCAATTCGTCAGAGCTTTCTATAAAATGATAGAGCCAAAAAATCCATACTAATATTACAAATGCGAAAGTGTGTCTATCTGTCTGTCGGTCTGCTATGCGTGTGTAGCAATGTGTGTGCAGTTCACGGGCCATCCGTTAAACCGATTTTGATGAAATTTGGTATAGGGGTAGGTTGTATCCCGGGGAAGTACATAGACTTGTTATCCCGAAAAATTAAAGAGTTCCCGCGGGAATAAAAAAAACTTGATCCACGCGGACGAAGTCGCGAGCATTATCTATAGTCTTCTTATATTAGACGACACATACTTTAGTAAGTAAGTGATCAATCACTAAAATATTAAACGCATCATTAGGTCGGAACATATTGAGGATTGTATAAATCTGCCTGATCATCCAATCCATATTCATGCAGACCCATGTAGATCTTATCGACCGCTAAAAAGGTTTGTGCTACTATGTAAATCCATCTTAGCCACCTCTTATCGAAAACATCTCATTGGACCAGTGCTCGGTTTTAAACCTGTGTAAACAACAAAGTTAATATAGAGTCTAGCTTCGCGTATATTTGTATACTAACTTTTATATTTTAATCAAAACTGTATCATCATCAAAGCGGTACAGCTGCGCCCTGCGGGGCCTTCGTTTGCACAAGTAAAGCTATTATATCCATACTAATATTATAAATGCGAAAGTGAGCCTGTCTGCTTGTCTGTCTGCTACGCTTTCACGGCCCATCTGTTCAACCGATTTTGATGAAATTTGGTACAGGGATAGTTTGTATCCCGGGGAAGGACATAGGCTAACCTAATCGGACGAAGTCGCGGGCATTTTTGAAATTATACTGCTATATGTGATGGTAGTAACGCCCCAGGTTACACTGCCATCAGTTTACGGCGTTATGCCGAAATTCATGAAAGCCATAAGATATATCCTAATTATTGTATGAATTATGATCTATCGAAGTATACTACGTCCTACTTAGCTTAATAAATCCTTAATGCTTCTTAATGAACTGTACTAATCGACTAAATGTAAGAACATGCTCGGGTTTCCGAGGAGACCTCCGCCGGAAGACCTAATTGTGGTTGCTTGCATCACTGTAAAGTTGAAACAGGTATAACCGACCATGTTTAGTTGTTAATAGTCGGGTTATAGTCCAGTCGTTTGGAAGTTTTACTTTGGAAGTTTTCCGAGAGTTTTGAAAATTAGTGATTTCATAGATTACGACGTGCTCTTTTTGAATTTTCGATAAAAGTGGCGTCCAAAAACACTTTTTAGACAATAACTCCTTTTCGACTCATTTTACGATTAAAATAGTTATGCAACAAATTAAACTAGAGAAAATTTCCTACAGTTTATGTAGTAACCTTTTTTTTTGTAAAATCAATACTTAGTTTTATCGTACGAGAGCCGCAAATTCGATCCAACACGCGTTTCCACGTATCCCCTTTTTGAGCACCAAATGACTGGACTAATACTCGTAGGTTTATTTTGACAGGAGTGGCAATGGCATTCTCGGTGAAAGATGGTTGGACGTCGTCGGCTTCCTATTCAATGTATGTAATTAAATATTACTCACTTTAACACATACCTACTTCTAAAATAGAATCGGTTCAGTTAATGAACTCGTAGAGTTAATGAATGACTACTCAGTAAGCTTCAAGTTTTTATGATCATAATAATGTTAGTGATCATAAAATTCCTCAGCTGCAATAGTTGTTACGATATCTTACTTTTAGTAATAAAGTTAATGCCTTGAATGTGGACTTACCAGTTATTAGTGCTTTATTCATTAAAAATACAGCGCACTGTTTTATTCCCTTACAGTGTGTCACCATTTAACGGCTTTTGGTAGATAGAAAGATAGATAAAGTTCTCTAATGCACAAACTTAAAACATAAACAATAAACAAAAAGTAAAAAAGATAATACAGAAGGGTGTAAAGGCGGTCTTATTACTGGGCGGTTGGTTTTGTGACATTTAACTTACCTACTTGTTAAACTTGGCTAAGTCTTTTGACTGACTTGCAAAAAATTTTTAACTACATAGGACCTAGGTACGCCAATTCCTCTTCTTTTCTGGACCAATTTGCATAATTTTCGATATTCCATTCGATATTCTAAATGAAACTTTACCTTATTATAACTATTTCCAAGGCGTAACTTTTATAGCAGGTGATGAGTTGAAGCTCAAAATATTATTTGAGATAGACTACATTTGCATCGTAAAAGAACTTTCGTTAGAAAAACTGCTTTATCTCGATTCTTTCAAGTTATTATGCACGTTTTTAACCGACTTCCAAAAAAGGAGGAGGTTCTCAATTCGGCGCGTATTTTTTTTTTAATGTTTGTTATCGCATATTCCGTGGTTTCCAAACCGATTAGAATTTTTTTTTCAGTGGTTAGAGGAAGCTCGCGAGGTGGTCCCATAAAAAATTCTGACTCCAAATCCTCAATCCTGATGCTGTAGGTATACCTACGACTCAAAACTAGGGAGTTAGGAAGTTTTGATGGTGAATTCATATAGAATGTATCAAGTCACGTGTATACGATTCAACCACAGAGGTAGTATATTCAACTCTGAGTCCCAACTCCTCAACCCTAATGCTGCAGGGTACAAACTCTTTAAAAATAGCGATTTTGAATTTTTTAATGGTGAATTCATATTGTAGGTGTCAAGCAACGACTTCATACTTAAACCCAAGTCCCAACTCCTCAACTTTGATGCTGCAGGGTACTGCACTGCACTCCTAAGCCGTGGGGATTAAGACTACTCTAAAAAGTTAAAGTTTAGTTAGTTAGATAAGAGTTGAATCGTATACACGTGACTTGATACCTACTATATTAATTCACCATTAAAACTGCCTAACTCCCTAGTTTTGAGTCGTAGATATACCTATAGCATCAGGATTGAGGATTTGGTGTCAGATTTTTTTATGGGACCATCTCTCGAGCTTCCTCTAACCACTGAAAAAAATCCAAATCGGTATGGAAACCATGGAGATATGCGGTAACTTATATAAAAAAAAATACATACGCGCCGATTTAAGAAATTCCTCCTTTTTTGGAAGTCGCTTAAAGATAATTTTGATTTCTACACACTATGTTGAATTGAAGTCGGGCGAGTTTATCAAAGATAGGCAAAGTTGACGCGTCAGGCTATCAATTTTCGTCAATAGGCGACAATTTTTATGCTATACAAAATATTACGTGTAAGCACAGAATAGGTAATACGTGTATAGGTATCTAACCAGAAGCGAGCATAAAATATTTTCTAATTATTTGTTTGCGCAAAAACATTAAACTGTGCTGGCATAAATACGCGCCGCTTACTGACCGCTTTAAAATAGTGGGTAGGCGCACAAAAAAAATTAATATTTTTGTTTTAGTGGGAGTTTGTTGTAAGTGGAGAATTATTTATTGGAATAATTGTGTTATTTGTGTTTCTGTGAACAAAACAGGTTGAACTTTGAAAGCCTTAAGACCCGGAGGAATTGGGAATGATATCCTACATACAGGAAACTAGTTAGGAGTCAGACCTGCGCAAATAGCCAAATTATGACGTAAGTTCTACTTTTATGGGTTGTTCTTTTATGATTATAGTATCGATTATCGATGTCTAATGTCTATTCACAATAGTTATTCTATTTCAATTCCTCTTTACTGTATATTTTGTCTATAAATAAGAATGCTGAATGGTGTACTCCTGTATGCAATAAATATCCCTGTCTTCGTTGTGGGATCACAAAAGTGGGACAGGGGGACCTTTGTCCGTCCACGTGGCGGTATTACGCAGTTTGTTTGCGCCTTTTTGTGTATCCGATCAGCATTATACCACAGTCTAGCTAGCATACAGTTTGGAAATAACTGTACATATTATCTTCGGTGAATAACGGCAAAATATATAATATTTTCAGTATATTAGATTTACAAACAATTTTTATTCTACCTATTTGTAGGGACAATACCATAGGTACTAAGATTGTATCTATATGCTTAGTGCCACTAAATAAGGACTGACGGGTGACGGCCCTTTCCCACATGACTAAGACTAAACAGTAGGTAAACACCAAAATATTTTCTTTTTATTGAAAATATTATTATTAAACCATTTCCTTTGAAATGTTAGCTATATTTTTTATGACTGCGTGGTTCAACTGTAATGAGTTGAACGTGCAGTTACAAAAATGTACGATCACCTTTAGTAGTTAGTAGGACACGATCCGCTGCGCTTCAAGAAACCTTGCTGTCACTCCTAGCGAGCAAGAATTGATGAGCTTCTTGAGTCTTGACTGTATGTTAGCGTAGCGGCGTTATATTGGAATCCATTGATTGAGAACGTGCGGCGTTTGACAATAAACGAAATTCCGACAAAAAATGACAAAAACTTTCGGCGTCATGAATGGCGTTATTTGGCTTTAGCGTAATCCAAAACGAACAGCACTATATTCATTCATGGGTTCAAGATTTTTAGTCAATTTTGAACTGTAATTTTTATAAGGAAATTAATTTAATTGTAATTGTAAAGATACTTTTCTGTCTGTCTCTCTGTTACGGCACCACGTATCAAATAAATATTATAAATGCGAAAGTTTGGATGGATGGATGTATGGATGGATGTTTGTTACTCAATCACGCCCCAACGGCTGAATGGATCAGGATGAAATTTGGCACAGAGATAGATTATAGTCTGGAATGACACATAGACTACTTTTTATCCCGGAAAATTGAAGAGTTCCCGCGGGAACCGATCCCTAGTAAAACATATTTAACAAAAACAGGGTAGGATTTCAATGCATAATCCCAGTTCCAAAACCGTCTCACAATAAAAACAAAATGGACGTGTGCTATCGATTGGCTTTACTATGGATTCCGCGGACCCGAGTTGACATAATTACATTTGAAATCTGTGCCCACTGGAAAACTGTGTCACTGGAAAATAAGCCGTTTTTGATTACAATAGGACTGAAATTTAAAACGAATATATTTAGAATTGGGTATATTACGGTGTCAGATTGTATTAGTTAGATCAGTTACTAGTTTTATATAAATCACCTGTTATTTAGGAGTTAGGAAGTTGATGGTTTCACCATCGTGCCTCGGAGAGCACGTTAAGTCCCGGTTATTATCACACTTAATAATAGTCGTTAAATCTTGCTAACCCGCATTGGAGCAGTGTGGTGGGTCTAAGCTCTAATTCCCTCTCTCCTATGTAAGAGTGGAGGCCTTTGCCTTTGGGACGTTAGTGGGCTGTAGTGATAGTGGTATTTCTTCACTAGATACGTTATACGGACGAACAGATAAAACTCACTTACAGCATAGATATCAACTACAACTTAGGATCTTAAAAGCCATTGTGCCTTTAAATATTAAAATTCAAGCCAAAACAAATGAAATAATTATATAAGTATAAACACTGCAAGCTAATCAATATTCAGGTCAAATATCAGCTTCTAAAAGAACAATTATTTAACTTAGATATACAAAATATAGTTTCACATAAAATTCATACTCGTAAAGTATCTCAACAAAAGTTAATAACCGTGTCAGCTAAGAACAAATATGGTAAGCGCACTAGCGCATACAATATGATCCCTCGCTTAATACGAGTAATTAATAGTCTAGATAGTAGTTTAAGAATTAAACTAACGAATAATAATTTAAAATATAAGTTGAAATCGTATTTCTTAAGACATAAAGACTTTGGGGGTTTCCGGAAGGAAACAAAAAAGTTAAGTCCTAAGATGGGGGTTCCGGTGAGCGTTGGGGGTTCAAAGGAGCCAAAGGAGATAGCAAATCTATTCAAAGATCATTTCCAAGTACAATTAATGTCGCAACCTGTACATAGAGCCAGTGATAGAATCGTCGTGTCTGGTGCCGTGCTTCCTAGTATAACTGCGAAAAATATAAGCGAAATACTTAAAGGAATGAAGAGAGGCAAGTCCCCTGGACACGATGGCCTTAGCATAGAACATCTCGTTCATGCTGGATTGCATCTCCTGAGGCTCCTGGGCTTACTGTTCACCATATGTATCAGGCACTCCTATCTGCCTGCGGAGCTAATGAGGACGGTGGTCGTTCCTCTTATTAAAAATAAAACAGGTGACATTACCGATAAAGGAAACTATCGACCGATCTCATTGGCAACAGTTATAGCAAAGGTGTTTGATGGTTTGTTGGAGCGACAGCTCAATGCATATCTTCAAATTCATGATGCACAATTTGGATTTAGACCCGGTGTATCAACGGAATGTGCAATTCTGTCGCTTAAACATACCGTCAGATACTACACAGATAGGAGTACACCTGTTTATGCTGCCTTTCTGGATCTCTCTAAAGCATTTGACCTGGTTAGGTATGACATCCTGTGGTCAAAATTAACGGATGCTGGTGTCCCACAGGAGGTGGTAAATATTTTCAAATATTGGTATGATCATCAGACTAACCAGGTCAGGTGGGGGAGTGCACTTTCTGATGAGTATAGACTGAGGAGCGGTGTTCGACAGGGTGGTTTGTCATCGCCAGCGCTCTTCAATCTCTACATAAATCAGCTAATTGTAGAGCTCGGCAGCACCGGTGTCGGCTGCTCTATTGATGGCCATTGTGTAAACAGTATTAGTTACGCGGACGACATGGTGCTGTTGAGTCCATCGGTGAGTGCACTCCGGAAGCTACTGGCGATTTGCGAGAGCTATGCGCAGAGACACGGCCTGCAATATAACGTGAAGAAGAGCCAACTCCTAGTGTTTAGAGTAAGGTCACGGAAAACAGAACATGTACCGCCAGTGACACTAGGAGGGGTCGATCTTCGGAGAGTGTCAGAGTTCAGATACCTTGGCCATGTGGTAACAGAGGATCTGAAGGATGACCTTGACATGGAGAGGGAAAGGAGAGCCATTGCGGTCCGATGTAATATGTTGGCTCGCAGGTTCGCGCGGTGCACGGTAGACGTCAAAGTAACTCTTTTTAAAGCGTTTTGCCAGACGTTATACACGTGCGGCCTGTGGACCGACTATACAAAGAAGACCTACAATGCGCTCCGAGTACAATATAATAACGCCTTCAGGATGATGGTGGGGCTCCCCCGACACTGTAGTGCGTCGGCTATGTTTGCGTACGCGCACACAGATGACTTTTATGCTGTCATGCGCAAACGAGTCGCATCGCTGATGCGCAGAGTGAGGGGGAGTTCCAATGTCATTTTGAGGGTGTTAGGTGATAAGCCTGACTGCCCCATGCTGAGGCACTGGATACATACGCATATATATGTACCTAGTGCCGCGGCATGCAACAGCAGATATTTAAATTAGTTATTTTGTTTTATGTTTTATTTTTGTGTATACTAACATAGCTTTTAAGTTAATACTTTACTAACATAATAATATGGACTAAATGGTCTGAAATAAACAAATTTTTTTTTTATTTTTTTTTATTTAAGCAAATTGTAGGTAGTTTTGTTTTGTTTTGTTTTTAATTTTGTCATGTATTTATAATAATTTGCTAGCTATAATTGCAGTTCAAGAAACTGAAAATATGTTGATGGAAGAGCACGCAATTTAAACCTACGTGGTTTTTCGCAGTGCTACCCACCAAAATTTGTAACGATTTTTATTTGATAATAAAAAAAAAGTATTGCTACATAAAACAACAGCCTAGCTGCAGGTCAACCGATAGACGTCCACATTTCACAATGGGGCAGTCTCTTTTAAGGACTTGCGACCCGCGTAATATCGGGCCCCGATAAACAAATCAAACTGTGTGTGTCCCATAGTTCGCCTTATTAGAGTTTAAAATTTTTCTTAAATTATATTACGAGTAACGTATTGGGTATCGTACTACTATACTCCGTACAACTACAAATTCCGATATCGTAACTAATCTCAATTATCAGCATCCCATTGCTCTTAATAGACGGATTAATAATCCCAAAGCCCTCTAATCAAGTCTCTAATGAACAGTTCCAACAGACGGGATATTTATGGCATGCATAGCTCGCTCGCATTTCAGTTTTGAGTTTTGACCTCCGCTGGAAGGCCTCTCGATATGTTTTGTTACGTAACTCCAATCAGCAGTACTCTGGGAATAATATTCGTAGGTTTAACCATAGAGATAAGAAAAGCTGACGGCACGCCGCACGACTGAAATTTAATAAAATTCGTGGCTTGTTGTTTGAGATAGATGGATTAATAAATTTAGATTTAAATAATTTGCTTAAATTTCGTTATTTCATAATCTACCGTATTCAATGTCTTTGAAAATCATCTGTGTAGATTTGAAACAAAAACAAACTGCCTCTCACAGACAAAAAATGTTTCTTTGGCGGACAAAAAGATTACGCGCGCACTTTTAGTATTTTATATGGATCTGCACCCACTAGCGCGACAGGACGAAACATGACTCCCATAAAACGCAGGCGTTTCATGCGGTTGTTATGTTTGATCGTACCTAAGTATCTGTAGTTTGATTCCGCTCTTACTATTTTATTTAAAAAAAAAGATATGCGCCGAACTGAGAACCTCCTCCTTTTTTGGAAGTCGGTTAAAAAACCCCTTAGATAAATAATATTTTGACTATTTATTTTGTCGTCCTGTTTACTTTTTCTGTGGATTACAATTTCATCTTTATATTTTTTATCTGCGTGTCGGTTGAGGCCCCTACAGCCAAAAGTTAATAGAGGAACGTTTGCTTTGCCGTTTTTCTTTTTTTTACAAACGGGAAAATTTCGGCCCTGAGTGGTGGCCTTACTTTGTCATAACAAAAACTTGCCTAAAACATTGTCGTCGTGACAAAAGTAGATTAAACTTTTAGTATAATCGCGCAATAAAACGAACGATCGGCTTAACCATGGCGGGAACTGCTTCAGAGGCGACAAAAAGTTGTTTATCATAGAGATTAACCACGTCTACACAAAAGAACTTTGAATTTATTTCTTTTGATACGTGCTTGCTTGAAATGGTATTATCGGTTAACAAAAAAAATTACCGTGCCTAGTTAGCTAATCTTTGGTTTGATAAACTTTTGTTTTTCGGCTACAGATAAAACAGATTTGGTAGGTAAGAAAGAACTTACAGAAAGCTTGACTATTAAATTATTCATAGTACCTACCTATACCGTTACCAATTTACGGGGTGATAACTGGAATGTCGTACGATGATTGATTAAATAAACTCAAACCATTTATTAAACGCTTTAGTGAAATCCAAGATGTCGACGCCATTTCGACGCAGTAGATTTTCCTTCCTATTTATCAATCGTCGTATGAAACTATGAATCTGTGTCCTGTATCCTTTTAAGAATATTCCTCTCCTCCTCTCAACACTTATGAGTGGATTATTTAATTGAAAACCATTTCGTATCATTTAATTTTATTGTTCTTACTTATTTTCTACTTCGCTTCTTCTATTCTGTGTACCTGTAGTGAAAAACACTTCACTCACCTCCTTTTCGCTCTATAAAATCCAATCTATAGATTAAAATACGCTTTATCATAAAAGTCAGTAAGTATAATAAAAAATATAAAAATAAAAATAAAAGTTACGTTATTTTAATTACACTTTCAACCAGAGTATTTAACATCAGACGTAAGTGTACGCATATAAAATGAAATAGACAAATGGGATAGTATGTACAGAGCAATAATTGAAGTTCACTACCGGTGCTTTTGATGTTGCTCTCATTATTAATGTTAAAGACTAAAGAGAAAGCGAATAACCACACAGTTAACATTGTTGGATTGATTACTATATTATGGAAGTAGGTACTTAACTACTTAGGTTATATTTCGCTAATGTTATTCCATCTTGTACTTATTTATTTTACCTTTTTAGGGTTCCGTACCAAAATGGTAAAATGGAACCCTTATGGTGCGACTTTCTCCGTCTGTCTGTCCGTCCGTCACACTCGATTATTTCAGTAACTACCGAAGCTATCGACATGAAATTTGAAATAGTTGTGTATATTAGTGGCCTAAAGACACTGAAATTAAAAAAAATTGGAAATTATTTTTGTTCTTATTTGTAAAGGGGGGAAAATCTGAGGGTTGAAATTTATAAGTGAGATAACTGTACTGTGTGGGGTATCAAATGAAAGGGTTTACTTTGTACATTCTAAAACAGATTTTTAGTTATGATAGTTTTTGATTTATCGGGGTAAATGTCTAAAAAAATACCGTTCCCCCCCCCTTATCTCCAGAGTTTACCAATCGAAAAATTTGAAATAATTATGGTCAATAGGAATTTACGTATATTTTACAGGAAAACTATAGCCAATGCTCTAACCAGCATAGTTTTTTTTGATATTAACAATAAACCTCTACAAACATAGTTAGTCTTGCGGTTCATTAACAAAGGTAATTATTTATTAATAATGGTACGGAACCCTTCGTGCGCGAGTCCGACTCGCACTTGCCCGGTTTTTTTTCATGTAGTCTATGTGAAATTGGGCAATAAAATAATTGGAGCAGCGTAGTGGGTCTAAGCTCTAATTCCCTCTCTCCTATGAGAGTAGAGGCCTGTGCCCAGCATTGGGACGTTAATGGGCTGTAGTAGTTATCAACAATTGGGTACATAAAAGTTATACGTGGTTATAGTCACGGTTTAGGCACAAGTTACAAGACACAACACACTGCTGAGTGCTGACTTCACACCTGTCTGATTAACATGTTCAATTCTATAGAAATAATCGTAGGTACGAGTATATTGTTATGTTCTTGCAATTTACGAGTGCGCGTTCACTTTACTTGTAGTTATGCACATATCGTAGGTGTGCGTGCCTCTCGGTCACGTAATCACATACACGCACACATTTACACCATATAAATTTATACGGATAGGATTTTAACACAACCATGAGCACTCGCACGCACTCGTGAATTGCAAGAACTATACAGAAAGTCACAACAGTTGTTTTTAAATTATATTAATTATATATTAGGACATGCTATAACGTCGAAGGAAAAGGTTATGCAGCTATGGCGATAAAACCTAATAAAAAATGCTTTAATTAATTTTAATTGTCGAAGTGGGTGTTCCCACTTCCCGGTTCTCAAATTTGTCATTAAATCAGTGCGCGCTTGATTGTTCTAACTCAATTAATCAATGGATCCACAACAAATTATTTCCTTTTCCGTGGAGCTCTTTTGTGCTTAAAATAAAATAGCAACTTTTTATTGAATGAACTTAACTGAAGTTCAAAAGTTTTATTTGTTTATTTACTAGGTGATCCCCGCGAATTCGTCCGCGTCGAACACATTTTTTCAATTCCCACGGGAACGCCTTAATTTTTCGGGATAAAAAGCCTATGTCACTCTTCAGGTCCTCAACTATACCTATGCAAAAACACACGTCGATCACGCCGCAACAGAGCAAAGGAGCAATCGTTAGATGTCACAGTTAGATTTAATGGTCTCAAAATAGGGGTGTTATTTGTACCTATATGTATTGTCATACAGCATTGTGATAAATATTCGTGTAAGCTCTCAAAGTAACAGTCATGTTAGAACAATCCATCACCGTCAACTTATCACACCGCCCAAAAGCGTCGCGTAATATGCGAAAAGTGCACAAGAGCGGAAAGTGGCGGCATAATTCCGCCCTGACATTCGTTTGACAGCTCTGTGATCGTTCAGAAACGTTGGAATTTAGTGCGGTATCCGGTTAGTGATCTGGGGGTTACTATGAGCTCTTTTAGCAGGACAGATATTGAACTGCACTTAACTTCACGGCACTGAACTGGTAGGCAGACACTGCATTGAACTGTGCTGCAGTTCAATTTCTGTCCTGCTTTAAGAGCTTATAGTTAGTAACCCCCTTGTTCTTCACTGATGTTCATTTCCCTGAATTTTCTTGACGATGCTACGGTCCATAGAATGAGAGTTTAGTTACTTTGGGGTTAAAGAAATGAAATTAGGTAAATTGAAGTATAGAGCTGTTATACGGACATAGAATGTGCAAATTTGGCACCTGCTCGTTTTCAACGCCGTATTATAACCTCGAAGGGTAAGCAGAGCTTTTGTAACTCTATTATCTGCAGGCCACTAATTATAAAGAACGCTTTAATTGGTATTTGGTTGGCATTTGGAAGAATATTCGCCCAAGCTTGGGCATACTAAGATGTTGCTTACCCTAACGAACTATACTGCTATCTCTCTACGCTTTGCCCTTAAAGGCCTTTTTCCGTGAAAGGGAAGGTTTCAACCAGGGTAACTTTTATACCGAAATAGAAAATTTATACCGATTTTAAAGACCTTAAATCCATGCGAAAGAAGTCGTGGGCGTCATCTTGTAGGTATCCCTAGAAATATTGCATTGTGTTGCTAGAAATTTCCACAGTATCCTGAACGAACGAAATTGCAGGAATTCAATACATATAGATTTTGCAATTTGTAGCCCATCACCGTATGATTTATTCTCGCATCAGAGTTGGGAAGGTCATAAAGTTGTTTGCGTTGAATTTCATTTTATTTTATTTTATAGGCGGCTTTAGGTAAATCTGGGATTCAAGACCCACGTCACGTTCCACAGGAATTATGTGCAACTTTGTTTTTACATAGTACTTCAGATTTATAGTACCTACCGAATTTATGCCGCTTTTCAAAATAATATTAGATGATGATATTACTAGATGATGTCATGATTTGTCCGAGTGGATTTGGGTTTTAGAACGTAAGGTATTTATGGCAGTAAAAAGGCAAGGACTCGGGCAGGAAAAATCGTATAGTACGCGTCAGCGTTAAACTATGTTTGTCCTACCTCATAGAGACATAGTACCTATGTTGAATTATTTCAGTCACTGATGACTGATGAATATTTGTCATGAAAATCGCGGTTTTTTTCAATGTTCTTCCGGGGTATCCAACTGGACAACATCCCCTGGGGACTCTCTGATTTTCTGGGATAAAAAATCAGTCTCCGAGTCTTCCACTATTTCCGTTGCAGCACCTAATACTAATTGTTACCACCTATGCTGCATGATTGAAAAAAAATGAACAAACAAACACTCTTTCGAATGTGCGAAACAAAGCAGTGATCTTTTTGAACTGAAAAAGTTTCGTCTTAATAAACTGCTTAGGCTTGTGGTTTTTTCGATTAAGTCATGTTATTTAATCAATACCTGAGCAAAATAATAAAAATTCTTTCCAAAAAACCGACTTCCAAAGCCACTGTAAAGTAAAAAATAATTTTGATTTCTACACACGCTTATGTTGAAGTCGGGCGAGTTTAACAAAGATAGGCAAAGTTGACGCGTCAGGCTTTTGGAAAGAATTTTAATTTTTTTAACTTTTTAGTGTACTCTTAATCCCCACGGCTTAGGAGTGCAGCACCATGCAGCCTCAGAGTTGAGGAGTTGGGACTTGGGTTTAAGTATGAAGTCGTTGCTTGACACCTACAATATGAATTCACCATAAAAAACCCTAAATCGCTGTTTAAGGAGTTCTGTACACTGCAGCATCAGGGTTGAGGAGTTGGGACTTGGGTTTAAGTATGGAGTCGTTGCTTGACACCTACAATATGAATTCACCATCAAAACTTCCTAACTCCCTATTTTTTGAGTCGTAGGTATATCAGGATTGAGGATTTGGTGTCAGAATTTTTTATGGGACATCTCGCGAGCTTCCTCTAACCACTGAAAAAAAATCAAATCGGTTTGGAAACCACGGAGATAAGCGGTAACATACATTTAAAATGAGAATTGAGAACTTCCTCCTTTTTTGGAAGTCGGTTAAAAAAGAACAAAGCATTTCCAAATCTGTACCCAATTACGTACTTCTTAGAGATATGTACTCCCTCTAAAAACAAAATAATTTCATACTAATTATTTTTATAAGTACAAATGACTGTCGCCACTTAAAATTAAGACATACTATTTATTTTCGCTCCCTACCATCGTCAATCATTTCATCTCATTGTATCTGGCTCATAACTCATATCGTGCCGCGAGACAGTGACGATGTTTAAATAAAACTTTTTGACTAATGGTTACTGGGCAGATTTCGTTAATTTACTTCCGAGATTTCACCAAAATTAATCAGTAATATGATAAGAAACAATGGATCTACTTCGTGGGAGTACTATGTGAATATAATATGCCTTACACAATTTTGAGTAGAATGAATCTATAAATCCGAAAGGAAAGTGTGTCTGTCTGTATAGTCTGCTTCGCGGGCCAACTGTCAAACCGGAATTATTGACGAGGTTGCATCTCGAGGAAGAATATAGGCAATATGGGATAGTTTTACCTATCCCGGAAAAACAAAGAGTTCTCATAATCTGCTTCACACAAAAGGAATCTGCAGAGGCATGGATTTAGACTTTTAAAAATCCATGCGGATGTCATCTAGCATCTATTTGTATTTTGCTATTTGACTAATATATTTGGTAGACAGATGGTAAAAGTCAAAATAATTTGTTTAACTTTACCTACTTGGCGATTAAGAAATGGCGATGGGTACCAGTGTGCACCTACTTAAAATTCTGCCAGTTTGAAGAAACCCTGCCGCTGCAGCATAGATGTATAGCATGTCAGTAGCTGCAGCGAGCTCGCTGTCACCCCGTAGCGTTGCTCTGTCTAATACGTCCATCGAATAACTGGTAGAAAATAAAGTATTTCCACAAAGTACTAACAGGGGGAATCGTTCTTTACAAAGTGTTTCTCCAATGAGTGTATCGTATGAAACCGCAATACATTTCTCATAATGGATTTTAAGAGTGCACACTTATTTCGCAATAACCATAAAGTACAAATGAGCAAATAGCAATTTTATACACGTCTTAAATCTTAATATTTTTTAAAACAATGTACAAGTACCTACGTCATAACATAAACTTTAAAATTATGATGGCTATAAAATTGCTATAAATTATTTAAGAATATCTTCGTTTTCTTGAGCCTAGTTTCATAGTAACGATTCGTTTTAAAAGAGCTTTTAAACAAACCCATGTTATTATTGATTGTAGATTCATGACAATTTTTGTATTGTAAATCCTTCTAATTTCTTTGTTTCGTCATTTTTACAGCCCTAATCTAAGTACATACCTTTTTCTGAAGGATATAACAGGGATTTCTATTTTAAGTTCAGACAGCGGCTTCTCGAAGGGCCTTGAAGAAGTCTCAAAGGAATTAATTATTAAAAAGACTTTTCGAAGAAGGTTTTATGAACTATCAACTAATAACTAAGTAATTATTTTCCTCAAAAATTAATTGATTAATTAATTAATTAAAGTGAAATTAATGAGAAAGGGTCATGTAACAAAATGTTTTCAAAGGATAATGGCGAAGATACTTAATTGCAGGTAAGTAATTTGACTCTGAAAACAGTGTACTTAGAGCAAACTTTGCCATTCTTGCATAATTAAATTTCCTGAACTTTGATCTTTAGTTTGTGTTGCATAATTATGTGTAAACTTTTGGAACAGTCTCTAATTTGCTTTTCGTTGTGCCCTAGGCATTTATTACCTTTATATAGGGTGAGTATCCTTGCTTTATGAGGAATTTCTTTAAATCCCTTGGGGTGAAATTTTCCAAAAACCATTCTTAGCGAGAACCAAGACTAACCTGAGTGTTGTAAGGGGCTAGATCAGTCGACCAGTCTCTCAGGATTTTACAATAATTATTTTGAGGAATTTATATAGTTACCTGAGTAAAAGTAGCCCCAATTTCAGTTCTGCGTGCGTGTATTTTTCAATAATTATTCTCGCTCAATGCCTCTACTTAATTTGGTTCAAGGCTGGAGATTAAACGCTTTGTTTACGTCTTCAAAGCCTTAGATTAAGAATATCTAAATTAACTTGACATAATAAAACAATAATAATAGCTAGTCAATTATGTAAATCAGAGAAAATGAAGTAGGTAATCGACTCCCGTTAGTTTGTGATTTATTGTGGATATTTTGGCAGATTTAAGCACAGTTATCGTCACAGATCACCCCTAATGATAACTTGAAACTCAGAGGAGGCCTGTATTTAGACAGTACTCTGCTAATAAGATACCTTTAAATGGCGTACAAAAATATATGATACAAAATCTGGATTGAAATTAATTTGCTAATAAAAATATACCTGAGGGTTTTATGTAGGAAATAATAATATTAAAATCACATATTTCATGGCTTTCTCGTCAGTAATATCGGATCGCGTGCTTCAAGAGAAATAAAATTGGTTTCGCTCATTGCTTTGATTTATTCTGGTCAAGGTTCTAGATAAAGCTTTGTGAGTGCTGAGTCATTAACTGATTTTGGTTAATTAAGGCGTTGGCTTGTTACTTGGCTGAATTTCACTTGAAACATTGGTTTGTTAATCTACTTAGCCCAGCAATGTACGTAAAATGTTGGCTCTCGACAGTTATACCACAGATTATACACTAAATTGGGAATGTTTCAGATGCCTACATTATATTGTAATTATTAATTCAGCATATTAAAAATGTTAAAGCTACCAAGCTTTACAGCCGAACTAGCTTGCCGTGCCAGAATCTAGCGGTTTACTACCGTCATTTAAAGCAGTATTATTTTTAAAATGACTCCTTTATATGTCCTTAAAGTACCTTAAGGTCCTTAAAATAAGGATTATAATTATTCTAAAAAAAAGAGTGTCAACAATATTAAAATAATATTGCTTCGATGGTAGGATGCTACCAAGTATTGCCTAAAGAGATACATTATTTAAGAAGGTTATAATCAACCTTTTCTGAGATGCCGTATCATCAGGTACATCTCAAGTGGGGCTAGACCTTTATGCATATTCTGGCTAAACACAACATCACAAAAATACTTTCAAGACATTTTCCTTCGACGGTTGATCGCGTGATTTCTTCAAACAACTATTTAACTTCGTAATATGTTTTTAATGAAAGCGAAAAAAATAAAAAATGCAAATTTGCACACAAACACATCCGGTTCCGAACGGTTGGACGCACGCCAATCTGATAGCCCGGTGCACCCTAGCCGCTACCAAGTATAAACCTGGATAAAACTTTATTACATTAGAACTCTTTTTTATTGCACTGAACTTTTTTATGTTATTTTTCCAAATCGAATTATCTTTGTTGGTTTTATGTAAATGTTGGATAGAAGCAGGAGTTACTTTGCGGAAGTCCATGATAATGAACTAGAAGTTTTATTCGCTACAATCCGCCATAGTAGACAAATCTATGTGGTACATACAGTGTGTATCTTGTACTTGCAGCTTGCGATATTTACCGCCCAGTAAGCCAGCAATTCGCACCGGCACAACACAACACCACACCACACAAATCTCCCAAATGACTCTCAAATTATGTACCTAAAACTAAGCCAAAAACGCCTAAGTTACACAACTAATTGGAACTATAATTATTTTTGTTGAGTTAATAATATTATATGCTCTTTACTAACATATATACCCACTAAAAATGTACATTCGAACTGGTGCGCAAAATGCGATTTTCAGTCGCCGCCTAGAAAAAAACACTTGTCAGCAAGTCTGTTCGCAGCCAAGAGCTATTTAAAAAACATATTTCTTAAAAATGGCACGACATCCAAAGAAAGAATATAGTATTTACGAACATCCAAAAGTATCTTCAGAGTGATAGATTCTTATACTTGACACAAATACAGAACTGAATGCTTGATGATGCCTATTTTCGGAGACGACTCGAGTCTTGAAGCGTATTTAAAGAGCACTTTGTGTTACTGTTTTTAAAAAGATTCTTCGATGAACATTTGTATGAAAAATCAAATGATGATTTTCTTTATGTGGTAATTTTGAAACCCATTGCAAATATTAATCGATTTATTCGAATGGTATGACCCATATAGTAATACTAGCTGATGCCCGCGACTTCGTCCGCGTGGTTTAAGTTTTTTTATTTCTACGGGTACTCCTAAATTTTCCGGTGTAAAAAGATCCTATGTCACTCTCCAGGCCCTCAACTATATCCGTGCTAAAATTCACCTCGATCCGTTGCTCCGTTGCGGCGTGATTGAAAGACAAGCCAATAAACCAACAAACAAACAAACTTTCGCATTTATAATATTACTTAGTATGATTATAAATGCAAAAGTGTGTTTGTTTCATCGTTTTTTGGTTTGTCCTTCAATCACGCCGTACAGAAAAACGGACCGACGCGATTTTTTGCATGGTAGTATAGTTGAAGACCTGGAGAGTCACAAAGGCTACTTTTCATCCCGGATGATTCCGCCTGGGATAATTAAAAACCTACATCCACGCAGACGGAGTCGCGTCACTTTATTATATTGCTTGTTTCCAAATTCAAATTGCAGGTGCTCACCGTTTGCTAGGGTAATATATGTATTAAGTAGCCGTAAACGTTTGTTCATCAAGTACCATATTTAGATAAGGGCTTGATTTATCACTATAGCTTACAAGGTGGGGACTGTACCGGAAGTGCGTTACGTCGGCGCGTGACGTCATTTCCGAAAATGGTCGCGTTAAGCGCCGTGTTCCGTTGGACGCGCGCGGGCGCATTTCAATAAAGGGGGTTTTATGCCCCGTCACGTATTACCATAACGTTTACTATCTGATAATTTAGTTTTAGTATCAGTTGTGTTTGCTAATCGGTCGGTAATAAAAGTTTGTCTAAAGGCCCATGCACACACGTTGAACTTGGATGTAATTACGACGAGACACGCACGCAAACAAATCGAAATTATCGTATGTTTTTCCTATTTGTCTGATTATGTTTATCCTGTTTTTTTTTAAGCTATTGCATAGCGTCTATCGCGGGCCTTGAGCGTGGAGACCGAATCCAGAAATTCCGTAACGAAAAAAAACCTAACACTTTGGTTGCTATGACTACTTGTGTTGTTGACTTCAAGTTGTTGAAAATAAAAAGACTATTTTTATGAAAAGATGATTTTGGTTGCTATGGTCCAAGGGGAATAAAAAACCTTTAGATTCCCCTTGGACACCGGGACTATTGAAAACATAATTCTTTAAAATTATTTCGCCTTTATATTTTCAACAACTTGAAGTCAACAACACAAGTAGTCATAGCAACCAAAATCATCTTTTCATAAAAATATTTCGCCTTTATATTTTCAACAACTTGAAGTCAACAACATAAGTAGTCATAGCAAGTTGATAAAAAATGCTATGCAATAGCTTTACCGCGGTAGACTCCGAGTACCACACGTCTTTTTTTTAATTTTATTCCACTACAAGTTAGCCCTTGACTGCGATCTTACCTGATAGTAAGTGATGATGCAGTCTAAGATGGTAGCGGGCTAATTTGTTAGGGGAATGGCAGTTATAATTAAGCCATACACCTAATCGGTTTCTACACGACATCGTACCAGAACGCTAGATCGCTTGGCGGCACGTCTTTGCCGGTAGGGTGGTGACTAACCACAGCCGCAGCCTCCCACCAGGCAAAATATAATAATTAAAATACTATATACTGTCATTTGTCACTAATACAAAATAGGATACTGCCTCGTTGGTCTAGTGGTTAGCATAGTCGACTGCGGATCACGAGGTCCTGGGTTCGATTCCCGGTCGGGCATAAAAGTTAGGTATTGGGTTTTTCAATTAAGAAATTCTCAGTGCCAGCCCGGAGTTGGAAGTTGGCAGTGTTTCACCCCCGTGCCTCGGAGAGCACGTTAAGCCGTCGGTCCCGGTTATTATCACTAACATGATAGTATAGTCGTTAAAGCCCGCCAACCCGCATTGGAGCGGCGTGGTGGGTCTAAGCTCTAATTCCCGCTCTCCTATGAGAGTGGAAGCCTGTGCCCAGCAGTGGGACGTTAATCGGCTGTAGTGATGATGACAAAATAGGATAAATAAATCAAAAAATATTCATCGTACGTTCGAAGTCGATGAGTCTACGCAGACCTCGTTATGACTTTTAAAATTACTAAGTAAGTAAACAAATTAAAAGTTTATCTCTTATAAACTTGTTAAAGAATATATAGAGGAAATTTTTTATTTTGCTTTTCTCCAGGTTTATTCAAAAACTTGTTTGGAACGACTTTTTACAAAGAGTCAAGCGGTCCAAGCGCTTCCAAGCGACTTAGCGTTCCGGTGCGATACCCTGTAGAAACCTATTTGGGATATAGGTTTATTAACTGCCGCACCCCTAATAGTTTAGCCCGCTAAGTACCATCTTCGACTGCATCATCACTTACAATTACGTGAGATCGCAGTCAAGGGCTTGTAGTGGAATAAAAAAAAGAACATAATTTCTAGTAATTTGGGTTCCGTACCAAAATGGTAAAATGGAACCCTTATGGTGCGACTTTCTCCGTCTGTCTGTCCGTCTGTCCGTCCGTCACACTCGATTATTTCAGTAACTACCGAAGCTATCGACATGAAATTTGAAATAGGTGTGTATATTAGTGGCCCAAAGACACTGGAATTAAAAAAAAATGGAAATTATTTTTGTTCTTATTTAAAAAGGGGGGAAAATCTGAGGGTTGAAATTCAAAAGTGAGATAACTGTACTGTGTGGGGTATCATATGAAAGGGTTTACTTTGTATATTCTAAAACAGATTTTTAATTATTTTTAGTTATGATAGTTTTTGATTTATTGTGGAAAATGTCTAAAAAAATACCGTTCCCCCCCCCTTATCTCCGGAGTTTACCAATCGAAAAATTTGAAATAATTATGGTCAATAGGAATTTACGTATATTTTACAGGAAAACTATAGTCAATGCACTAACTAGCATAGTTTTTTTGATATTAACAATAAACCTCTACAAACAAAGTTAGTCTTGCGGTTCATTAACAGAGGTAATTATTTATTAATAATGGTACGGAACCCTTCGTGCGCGAGTCCGACTCGCACTTGCCCGGTTTTTTTTATTACTAATAGGTATTGAGAATTTGATAAATACTTTAACAATAAATAGGCAGAGGATTTCGGTCAAAGGGATTGTACGATTCCATTGTGTAAATTTAAAGGTTTGGAAACCCCCATTAGCTCATTTCTATTTCGCAGTAAGCTTGAGCGAAAGCACCCTTCGTTCAATATCCGGACAAAATAAAATTCATTAATCATTCATATTACAATTTTCAGGCCAGTCATTTCCTTATAATTTTACATAATAGCTTTAGACGCAGACGCAGATTTAAGACAGGACAGTCTTTATTTACAGTTTTGGTTTATTTCTTATCTAAGGCTACTTGGAATATTGGTCTCTTATACTTTGTTGACTAAAGACTCTAGAGAGAGTCCTTCTTGTATATGTATTAGATTGTATTATTTTAGGAAAAAAAATGTTAGTTAGTAAGTACGTTTGTGATGTTATGTTAATTCTCATTTTACACCTACTTATTAAGGCCAATATGTGTACGCCTAGCGGCATGAAATAGTTTTTTAAATAAAAATTACCAATTTAGACTACTTACCTATTTCAAAAAATAAATTGATTTTGATTTTTGAGTTTTGATTAACTCAATGAAGAAATTGTAGAAAACTTTTTTTGTAGTACGTTTATATAACAATAAAGATTAAACAAAAATCTTTCTATCTGAAAATTAAAAATCCCCTCTACCTGGTTAGCGAATTTAGTTATGGAAGCATTAATTATTCCACTGGCATAATATGGAGTCGTAGTTCAGGTATAAGTTCTGAGGCACAATAATATTTATCTTAGCGCATGTCTGCACTGCCTGCAATAACGTTTTCTGCAGTACGTTCAGAGGAAATTAAGCTATATTATCTGGTGAGCTATTTTCGGAAAATGCATGCAATTTGACTACAAATGTAGAATTTACAGAGAACTCGTAATAATATCCAGTTAAGTATAGGTATACGATTTACAAACATGGCTCTCTAAATTACAAGGAAAGTACACATAATTCGCCTTTCTTTCCAAAATCTTTTTCTGTTCAAGCTGTTATGCTATGGAATGTTTTGCCTCTTGATATCAGAGAGGCTCAAGCCAAACTACTATTATAAATGCGAAAGTGTGTCTGTCTGTCAGTCTGCTTCGCTTTCCCGGCCCATCTTTTCAACCGATTTTGGCGAAATTTGGTACAGTGGTAGGGTGACCCCTTAAGAGGTAGAGTAAGGTACACCCTTGGGAAGGACATAGCCTACTTTTAATACCGAAAAATTACAGAATTTCTGCGATAGTCAGAAAGCTATATCCACTCGGACGAAGTCGCGGGCATCATCTAGTTTGATTTTATAAAAGTGGACGAAACGTGTTCCACATACAATGTGAGCGCATTCGTATCTTGTTTTTGCCGTAATGTTTGTATAATTATGGTAGAAACTTAGACTAAGTCCTGTTCTCTATTACAGATGTACAGGGGTGAACCACTGCAGCTTCGTGCTGGCTGAGGACTACCCTCCGTCCAGGAACTGGTCTCCAGGGATCGTGTATATTAAATACGCATGTTTCGATGGTACGTCTTAAAACTCTTAGATAGATAGACACACTTTATTGCACACAAATCTATGAAAAGAAACAATTTAAGCGTAAATAAAACAAGTACATATAATTATAGTTTAAGATACGTATATAACCCAGACCTTCACCGAGCTGTTTATTGGATGAAATTTAAAAGTGAGACAACTGTAGGGGAGGTCTGCTCAAAACGGCCACCTTAACTTTGAGTAAAGAAAAAACCTATCAAACGATTGATTTTCCACAAGAATTTTATACTGATGGGAAAGAAGTTTATTAAATTTATGATTTATGAAATTTAAGGTCTCGAAAATTGAAATAATAAGCATATTATGTCTTAATTACGGCAACTTGTAAAAAAACCGCTTTGCCCGAGCAGCCGCCTAAAGCGGCCAGGGGACCAAGGGCAACGTGGCCAGCCCCAACGTTACTGCGTAGGTATAATTGTTTTTTTTTTTAATTTAACATGCTTGACGAAATAAAAATGACCAAAAAATATAAAAGAACAATATTTATTAAAGAAACATTTGATATTAATTTTACCCGTCTTATACTCAATTTCTAGTTCGGTTCAGTTTCTAGTTCTCAGTTTCTAAATAATTTTAAATTTAATCAGATACAGTTTATTGAGTAATTATCATTATTTTACTAAAAGAGTTATAAAAATATCCTCGAACTCAATGTATGTAATTAAAATATCAATGTTTTTTTTATACTATTATAAAAATCAAATTATTTCTATTTTCTCCGTCCAAGTTGAGATTTAACTAAAACATTAGCATTATTTTAATCATAATAATTCCTAAAAGTAATTTAAATAAACTTATTTAGTTTGAAAACTTCAGTCATCAAACTTTTATTAAGCATAAATTTTTAGAAACTTTAACACAGGTTTAGTTTTTATTAACATTTGAATATTTTTAACAATCAACAAATACTGCTCTTACATTAACAATAACATTTTATTCTCAGTCTGAGTTTCTACTAATTAAAAACTAGGTAGTATTCTCATTATTTTAATCATAAGGTCTTACAATTTCTTTAACCTTAGCTAAGTAGGTAGTATGGTATATTTTAAACATAATATTATGGAAGTTACACAGCCTTTTGTTATTTTTTCGTTATGATCGCCCGTGCCATAAGATTTTTATCCCATGATCTCTGGTTGGTTTTTCTCTTATAATTGTTCACCAGCTAAACAAAATAATTAAGCATTTATCTATCTTATCATAATATTTTTTAATAAGGGCAAAACGGTCAGTTGGCCGCTTTGCCCGGGCCGCTTTGCCTTATTCGGCCATATTGTTTAAAAATTCGGCTGTTCACACTTTTATACATTTGCTTTTGAGCAAATTTTGCACAAATCAAGCCAAATAGATAAGAAACAATACACGTATTATAAAAGGATTTAAATATAAAGAGGTATGATCAAAACAGGATGAACTTACCTTGCATTTTTTTAACGAAACATGCAAAAATAATATTTTCGACACTGTAGCCACAGGATCGTTCCTATCGCTACCGAATGACTGCCCGGCGCGGGGCGGGAGGTTTCTTCTGCGACAAAACTGCAACGTCGCATTATCATTTCAAACAACCGAAAAATTAAGAGTGGCCGCTTTGCCTCCTATGGCCGCTTTGAGCTGACCTCCCTGTGTGGGGTATCATATGAAAGGGTTTACTTTGTACATTCTAAAACAGATTTTTAATTATTTTTAGTTATGATAGTTTTTGATTTATCGGGGAAAATGTCTAAAAAAATACCGTTCCCCCCCCCCCCCCCCTTATCTCCGGAGTTTACCAATCAAAAATTTTTAAATAATTATGGTTAATAGGAATTAACGTATATTTTACAGGAAAACTATAGCCAATGCTCTAACTAGCATAGTTTTTTTGATATTAACAATAAACCTCTACAAACAAAGTTAGTCTTGCGGTTCATTAACAAAGGTAATTATTTATTAATAATGGTACGGAACCCTTCGTGCGCGAGTCCGACTCGCACTTGCTCGGTTTTTATTTATTTTTGATATAACTCAAGCGGTTCCGATCCGTTAAGTTACCTATGGACTATGGTGGTTGTATGGTAACTATTAACATAGTCCATAGGTAACTTAACAGATCGGAACCGTTTGAGTTATATATCAAAATGTAGGTAATTTTATAACAAACGCGATGGTATATCATTGGCTACAATAAACTTCACAAAAAAAAGTTAATTAAAATTAATTAATTTAAAAATAGCCTGGACCGGATTTTGATAGGCAACCTATTTAAGAAGTATTTATCTATTACTAAATAAAAATAAAAAGTAGGTTTCATCCAATAAACAGCTCGGTGAAGGTCGGGGTTATATACGTATCTTAGACTATTAAAATTATTAAAAAATACGACTGCTCTTCCGTTGACACACATACATACACGAACTCTGAAACATAACACTCCTTTTTTGAGCAGTCGTGTAATAAAAAATCTCCCTCGAATGGAAATACGGCTACCACTGCTACTACTTAACGATACCTACCACAGTCTTATCGATAAATAACCTTTGGAATCTTATTTACATTTTTATTAAATGATATTTTTTTGAGAATCACTGGTTATTGAACTATAGCGTTATATATTTTTGGAATCTACTCATCATTTTCTAGATGATCGTAAAATACTTAATCTTATTTTCGAAAAAAAAAATTATCTTTAGTCTTTAATGCAGAACCATGGTCACCCCATAATTTTTTTTTAAAATTTTCTAGCCTATGTCACCCGGAATAAGCTAGACATTCTTACGATACCTCATTTATCAAAATCGGTTAAGGCGTATAGAAGTTATGGTGGAATATACAAACTCACTTGCATACGTACATACATACCTACATACATACATGAACCCTGAAAACAATATACTCCTTTTTTTAGGCAGTCGTATAACAAGACGTGTGGTGTCGTTTGAATACCCCGTAAGAACACAGTTATTTTCGCTAGTCCATTAAAAAACATAATATTCATATATTTAAGTTCGAATTTGTGAGTGGAATTCGAACGACGACGTGGCGACTTGCTTACGACGTGGTACTTTGAATAATAATACATACCTACTTACACATACTCTATCACTCCCGATCTTTACAAGAGAGAGAGGGGGGGGGGGGAGAGAGAGAGAGAGAGAAAGAGAGAGAGAGTTACGCTTTTTTACCTGGAAACGTAAAATTCTTACGTACCTAAGTATAAATAAAAAGTAAAAGAAGCTATATTATGCAGAAATCTGCAAAAGTCGATTTGCGAATTTTAAAAATTGCGCCACATTCGAAGTTAAAGTCAAAACACTATAGGCGGGGCAGAACAATACGTTGGCCCACCAGTTTGGCGAGATTTAATTACTACGTACAGTACAACATTGCTGCATTTAAAAAAAAACATTTTGGTAAAAAAAAAATGTCCGCGTGATAAGTCGCTGTCATTCACTTTCATTTTGGAAACCATGAAACAGTACACTAGGCGACAGGATAAAACGTAGTTCCCCTCCGATGCGGATCTTTCGTGCGGACTGCGGACGTTATAGCTGTCCGGTAGCTTGTGTGTTTATCCTTACTAATAATGTACAGCAAATTTTTCAGATATTTAATTAAGTAATTTTGTATTCAGGGGCATGTAAGTCGACCCAATTAGGCGTTAAAATCTAGTTAAAATGGCGAAACCAAACAGAATATTTTATGAGGCTACGGGATGTATTACTTAAAGTATATGATACCTATACCTAAACGTAATCCTGTATAAGCTTTCATTGTTTCATATTATACCTACCTACTTACTTGTATGTATTAAGTTACGATATTGTTATGCGTACCTAAATATGTATAGTTCGCGCACGAGTTGAATGCAGAGCAAATGTATGGTGACTACCTATTGATGTAGAATTTTAGTACCTATGGTGACACAATATACATTTACTCTGCATTCAATTCGCGCGCGAACTGTAGATTTTAGCTGATGCCCGTTACGTCATTTAATTTTGCGGGATCAAAAGTAGCCTATGCCTTTTCCCGGGATAAAACTTATGCTTAGATTTAGGTAACGTAGTTATAGGTAGTTGTAGGAAGAAGGTTTAGCCTTTAGGCCCCTCTATTAGATGGTTTTGGGCATAGGTTTATAGTGGACGAATCTTTATGATAAAGTCAGGTACCTATTAGGTACCTACAGTACAATGGTTACAAAGCGGGTCTGTTACGCTTTTCAGTGAAAAGCTAAGTTTAGCTTTTTTTACTTAAAAATAAGTAAGGAAAAAAAGGTTGTACCTATATGCACAAGACCTAGCACCTACAAGACATTTTTAAAAGATAATTTAAGTTATTTTTCAGAATAACGATTTACGAGCTCCCTGCATGTTGTTTGAAGTTACATTAGTAGCAAAATAAACATTTTAGCTTGCAATTAAGACCTTCCTCACCCCACAATCGCGTAACTGCATTAAATATACCACATGTCCAGTGCTAGCTACCCCATTCGCTCGAAATAAATAACATTCACACATTACACATGTCGGCACGAGGCGTGAAATTGATTCCCATCAAACGTGGACAGATGTGTGACGTGTGACATTGTGACATCACGCTTATCGAAAATGCACGCACGAACGCCCAGCACACCGACGCATTCGCACGCGGTAAAAAGTTCGATTCGATCATGCTACTAACAGTGCGTTTTTTGAACAGCGGGCATACTACCATCGCTTAAAACAGTATTATTTCAATATTATTTTCACTCTTGTTTCAGAATTATAATCCTTATTTTAGGGACATCAATGTATCCAAACTTGCTTATTATAATAACGATAGGTACGATACAAAACTGACATTTTAGAATAATAATGCTTTAAGCGATGATATTAAGCCCACAGTGCGTGTTTCTGTTGCCGGTGATGTCATACGGATCCGAGACATGGTCGCCAAGAAAACTTTCAGCCACTCAGCGGTCTATACAGAGCGCTATGCTCGGAATTTGATCAAATCAGAAATGAGGAGATCCAATAAAGAACTCTAGCAATTTGGGCGGGGCACGTAGTTCGAAAAACCAATAGGCGTTGGGGTTCCCAGATGTGGGAGTTGCGACCTCGCGCTAGAGTCTTAGGTACAGCGCAGCCAGACCCCCAAAGTCAAAACAAAACCTATAACCTAAATCTAAACCATAGCTCGTATTTTTTTCAGCTAACTTTAGAGACTCTCGACCGCGCGTGAATTTGTCGTTAGTGTGTTAAAAGCGTAGAAGATTGATTTTGGGGTAAACGCGCCTATTTTATGCCCTTGATAATGTACAATACATAGTTGCCCCTATTAGGCTAATGCGTGAAATATAATATAGGGGCTATTGTAAATTTTTTAGTAATGCTATTTTCTAAACCGTTATTGTAATAGGTATGGGGGTCTTTTTGCTAAAGTATTGAAGCATGACTTTCATGAAGCCTTTGTCCTCATTAAAAGAAGTTCGTTCAAAAGTAATTCTAATGAAAGAGCAAGTTTCAAAAAAATTCTCAAGTGGATACATTACTCCAGTATTTTTCACAAAGCAAGTGGTGAAATAAAATTGCTTGCTCAAACTTATTTACCGGTTTTTAAACTCAAAGACGATCTTTTAGATGACTTTGAGGATGCTTAGGGATATTGAAGATCTCAAAGTTAACCCCAAGTATAAAGCCATTCGTTTTCAAGATTTAAGTATTTATTGAAGACGAAAACACGAACTTTTTACATTAACCTTTGTAAAATACGTTTCGTATCTACAGGATCGTTGTTTGTCGGTTCGATATTTTTTACTGGATCTGGAAAAGTGTCGTGTATGAACTAGTTCGTGCGAAAATGAAATGCGAAAGTTTGTTTTTGCCCTACATTCCCGCCGCGATAGAACAACGGAATGGACTTGATTTTTTGCATAGCTATTCATGAAGATCTGGAGAGTGACATAAGATACTTTTTATCCAAATCCACGTAGAAGAAGTTGTGGACATCTCAAAATTACAAAGTAATGTAAATTTGAACAGAAAGTGTTACAGATAGACAGACAAACTCTAACGTTATAATATTACTTCATATGGATAAATGGATATGTCACCGTAAGATTGTAATCTAACGCTTTTTTTTCGGTGGATTGTAAACAGTCGAAAGATTGTGAACTGTTCAATGTTCTAAGTGTCAATTTTTGAAATATTCAAGAGAGTCACTAAGAGATAAATTTAAAGAAATCAATATAATGACAGTGCACAACCAATATATATTTGAAAATTAAGTATACGTGCATAAACACATTGATAAATTCAAGAAGAAAAGTGATTGTCATAATGTCAATACTAGAAATAAAAATAAACTTGTAATGCCTACTTCTAGGCTTAGTAAAACTAGCAATTCATTTGTTGGAAACAGTGTCCGCTTCTATACATGAATACAATAAGCTCCCAGAAGACATGTTGAAAATGTCTCTGAATAAGTTCAAAGTAATGTAAAACGTAAACTCATTAAAAAATCTTATTACCATGTAAAATGTTACTTAAATGACAAGGAAGCTTGGCAATGATTTGATCTATTGGCTCTGATAGTTCCTTAGTTAAGATGATTTGTGAAATGGTGATAATGAAAAAAAAACCCGGCTGAGTTTGTTGTGGGCTCTTCTCAGACCAGGGCGCGTTTGGAACCCTCGTAGCTTTAGTTTTAAGATACCGTTACTGATTATCACCATTATATGTTATAAAAAACTCGACGTCAATAAGTGTAGTATACCTACCTAAATTGAATAAACGTTATTTGACTTTGACTTTGACTTTGATTCATTCTATTTTCGTTTTCTTGTCTCTTTCTTGTAGGTTAGGTTAGGGCTCGACATAAATAATCAAGTAGTGCCCGGCCTTCTATCGGGTTAATAAACCTAACAGATCACAATCTACCGAAAAATAATGCGTTATATTGTAATCATTCGTCAGTTTACAATTTCGCGAGTTAGATTATAATCTAACGGTTTTTACAATCTTACGGTGACAGATACATAGATAATCTAAGAAAGAAAGAAAACTATTTGATATGAGATATATAAGATAGAAATACTTTTTAACAAAAAGTAAATCTATCCGCAATGGATCTCACAATAGGTCCTAAAAGGGCGAATCAAGTAAACCATCAACATTCTGTTTCCACAATCGCCACTTTTCCTTGATTTCGGCTAGATGCCGAGGGATCGCCAGCGTTAGGATGCCACGTGCCGGACGAGCGCAATTTGGCACACGTGCGGACTAACGAGGATTATTTGCTGGCAAAGTATTTATTTCTTAATCTGGAGTCTTGTTCTCGGAAAGAAGATATTTATATAAAAAACGGCCAAGTGCGAGTCGGACTCGCGCACCGAGGGTTCCGTACAAACCTGTAGTAAGTTTTAAATTAAATTTTTTTTTTAATATTTGAGTTGATTGAATGAAAGGTAAATTGCGGTTTACGATTTATGACGTATTAAAAAAACTAGTTACTAGATCTCGTTCAAACCAATTTTCGGTGGAAGTTTGCATGGTAATGTACAACATATATTTTTTTTAGTTTTATTATTCTCTTATTTTAGAAGTTACGGGTGGGGGGACACACATTTTACCACTTTGGAAGTGTCTCTCGCACAAACTATTCAGTTTAGATAAAAATGATACTACAACTACTACTACATGACTCGACTTCGCAGTTCGTATCTCTTTGTAAGGGTTATACTTACAATTTTTTTAAGCAAGTGAGCTAGTAGGTTCCACTATCATAGTACGTTATAACTTACCTAGTTAAAAATGAGTTCTTATTACTTTTGGAAGGTCCACTTTTAACGGATAACTTAAACTTTAAATTTTCAAAAATGGAACGCATTAACGCTTAGCGAAGTTATAGAGTACCGAATTGCCACTAAACAAAAGAAGAAGAAGAAGAGTAGCGAATTAACGATTAACGAAAAAAACAATAGGCATGATGACTGATTTTGAAAAATAGTCAGATTATGTTCGGAAGTATCTACTATTTCGAAAAAATATCTAATTTCAGAAGTAAAATAAGTTTTGGTAGATAAAATTGGCATTTGAAATTTAAATTTTAAAATTCACGCCAAAACGCTCGGCGGTGTCATGGCGTCCTTTGTGACGTCACTATTGTTCTTACCAATAATGTACTCTGTGCAGTGCGCAGTAAACAATAGTATGATTGTCAAAACTCGAAAACAAACAATTGTGACGTAATTTGCTTTTTGGTGTTTTAACCAATATGGCGGATTGCTGTATTTTATAGTTTTATTTTAACAAAATAAATAGCAATCTCACTCGAGATAGAAAAATAAATACGTTTTTTATAATCCATGAATCCAATTTCATTAAATAAATTCATAATTTCATTGATTCTTGGTTACTGTCATCATGCCTATTGTATCATCCGGAGGAAACCTGCATGCCTGAGAGTTCTTCATAATGTTCTCTATGGTGTGTGAAGTCTGCAAACTCGAACTTAGCCAGCGTGGTGGACTTTACAAACCCTTTTAATTCTGAGAGGAGAGTCATGCTACTTACGTAGTGAGTTGGTAATGGTTGCAATAATGATGATGATGAAAAAGTTATCCTATTTGTTTCATCTTTACACTTAAACAACTGTACCATATAATCTACTTAGTTAACTTATTTTTTTTTTTTTTTTTATTATTCATTTTATTTCAGGCAACAAGGCCCATATTATAAAATACATAAAATACATTATTGCTTAAAAAATGAAAACAATATTATAAGATAAAATAAAATACAATCTTAAAATACTATAGTTATGTAGGTAAATACAATATTTAAAAATAAAAATAAACAATAATAAAAAAGACTAATACTACGGTAGGGATTTTTCTCTCGCTTCCCTATAGCGACGGTACACTATGCCCTCAGGCCAAAAGTCTTCACTGAGGAACACATTTTTGCACCAAGCTGGAACTGTAAGTACATAGGAGTTAAAAAAGGTCGTCCTACTCGACTTCAGCTCTTCCAGGTTCATCTGCACTTCTTCAGTTGGTCTTCCATCTGCAGATGTACCATAGCGGTCTTCGTACTTATCCGCAATGTACTGCATGACGTCCCCCTTAGATGTTTTGGGGTTCACGCGCGAGACGTAAATCTTCACGTTCGGCATCGCCGCTTTCAACGTTGCATCAGCTGTAGGCGCTGTACCACGTTTATTTCGGTTCAGCTTCGGTCTACGCTTTTTCTTCTCGACTAAGGTGAAAACATCGGCGTCACTTTTCTTGTCCTCAAAGATCTGAATAGGCGTAGGACGTGTAGACTTCGGCAGGACTTTCCGCTTCCGAGAAACTTCAGCGTAAGTTTTTTGTTGCTGAGATGAAGCTGCAACAGTAGGTGCAGTCACAGGTCGGACTATTGATTCCACACACGTTGACGTTTTAATAGGGCGGTCAATAACCTTAGGTGACTCCACGGGCGTGAATGTAGCATTAGTGCAGAGTGGCGAAATTGGATTTGTAAGTGTTTTCTTATTTCAGTCACATCAGCCCTCAACAATTGTATGTCTTTAAGCAGCCGCGTGACATCCACATGGTCAAAAGTCACAGGCGGCAGCTTGTTGAGATCCTGCGCAACGTAGGTCGGGACGTCATCTGGATCGGTTTGTTTCAGCACCCGGATAATATCCTGGAGGTCTTTTAGGCCACGTCCATCCTTCTGCCTTGTCGCCAAGCGAATGGTGGTCACGGCGGAGTCGGCCAAAGTCTTTTTGGCTGTCGAAATATCAGCTTCCGTGAAACTCGACGTGCAGATTTGCTCCAGGCTCACCTCATCCATCACGTCGATCTTGTTTTGCACGAAGGCAAGACACTCGTTCACAATTATTGTATCGGAGCGCTTAGATTGCGCCATTGTTACATATTTTACTTTATTTCACAAAATAAGCAAAAAACTGGGTCGGCATATTGCGTAGTCGCTCGCCACTAGACGACCACACTAGCCAACAGTAGGTACGTGACTCTTCTTTTTTTTTTTTTTTTTTTTTTTTTAAATTATTTTTTTTTTTATTATTATTACTTTTTTTTATTATTATTAACTTATACCTAGTTCGTGATTTATTTTACTTAAGAAGTCAAAGAATGAGATTATCATCTCATGTAGTATATTTAAACTCTTATAGTTTCTGTTTTAAATGACATAAAGATATTATAGAAGAAATTGGAATTTTTATATAGAAATAGAAAACATTTTATTCATAAACTCCGGAACCCTAAAGAGCCACAATATTCTCTCTGCTTATTATATTTTCTTTCAAATTGTGGCCAGACGCGATAAGCTAAATGATGCAGTGGCAATCCTGACCCCCTTGCAAATCCGTGCCATTTCTGTAAACCAGTCCACCTAGACCCCTTCCTCCCTATTATTCTTTTACAAAATTAAAACAGATCCACAACCTCGATGGGTCTGATTATTCTGGACCTGTCTTCTTGTCGGTATAGTGACACGTTTACACAGAAACGTCGGGATTGAAGAGTTCAGTAAATTTTGTCTATCATTTGGCAGCACGTGCGATGTATCGATTTATTTTCACGGTTGATTTATTTTAAATTGGAATCGATTATTTGTTTTGGGTTAGAAGGTTACGCCAGATTCGAGTGAATTTATTCTAAACTAGCTGATGCCCGCGACTCCGTCCGCGTGGTTTAAGTTTTTAAGCTATTGCATAGCTTCTATCGCGGGCCTTGAGCGTGGAGACCGAATCCAGAAATTCCGTAACGAAAAAAAACCTAACACTTTGGTTGCTATGACTACTTGTGTTGTTGACTTCAAGTTGTTGAAAATAAAAATATTTCGCCTTTATATTTTCAACAACTTGAAGTCAACAACACAAGTAGTCATAGCAAGTTGATAAAAAATGCTATGCAATAGCTTTACCGCGGCAGTCTCCGATTGCCACACGTCTTTTTTTGTTTTATTCCCGCGGGAACTCCTTAATTTTCCGGGTTAAAAATAATAGCCTATGTCACTCTCCAGATCTTCAACTATACCCATGCCAAAACTCACGTCGATCCGTTGCTCCGTTGCGGCGTGATTGAAGGACAAACCAACAAACAAACTGACTTTCGCATTTATAATATTAAGTATGATTCGTAATTCGTAGTTTCACAAAATTAATCATCAGTAAATTGGATTCTTAAAAATTTTAAAGTCCGTCAAAACTTATATGGCCCGGTGGCCAAAATTGTAACTAATTTTTATGCCTGTTAATTTTTTTGTTTATATTTTATATTCATAATGTCGGACTATAGATTAGAATAACCAGATTTATATGTCAAAGCTCAGTAAAATCCGTTGGCTAAGAGCGGTTTGAGGATATTTAAATGGAATAATTCTTTTTGATAGGCATGATGTCAGATTTCCTCTTGTTTTCTTCCACCGGTAAACCAAGTAACTATACTTCTTGTAATTTATCTTATGCCAATATTATATGGCTCATACATAAATATTACCTCTATGGGTTCATAATATCCCGTGGTGCATATAAATATAGATGATCATAATGTAGGGTGATCGCTTAATAAGCTCGTATATCAATATGACTGCTTATTTTCATGGTCGATGCTTATCGAGCCACGTTGGTACAATGCGGAAAAGTTATTTAGGGGCTTTATTGTTGCCATTGCCTTATTATTTATTGTACATTTGTTCCACGGCTTTATTGTGCTCTGATTAGTGTAGAAAATGTTGCGTAGCTTTAGGCCCGGACTCCACCAGAGCGGAGATGTGCGGAGATGCTGAAGCGGAGACTAGCTAGAGCTAGAGCTAGAGCGGAGATGTATGCTGGATAGAGCGGGACTGATCTGCGTGCGGTGAGCATTGGATGTTGAGATGAACTCACATCTCTTCTCGTCTCCGCTGCACGCTGCTCACATCTCCTCTTGTCTCCGCTGCGCGCCGCCGCCTGCGAGCCACAGCTCACATCTCCGCATCGATCACGCCATACAAATATGATACATCTCCGCTCAGTGGTATCCACTGAAGCTGAGCGGAGATGAGATGTGCGGGAATAACGAAATTCTGTTGGTTGTTTAAATCACATCTCTCCTCTCGTCGCCTCTCCGCTCTGGTGGAATCCGGGCCTTAGAGCGAAAACAATGTAGCGCGACTGGACAGGAAAAAACGTCCACGAAAGAATGGCCCAATAATCCATTTTAGAGTCAACATCTCCTCTGAATCTTCACATTTATGCAAAGTTGAGTCAACATCTTCTGAGGATACTCCGGTGCTAGAGTAAAACGTACATTGAGAGCGTATAATAGTAGAAAATGTTGCGTAGCTTTAGAGCGAAAACATTGTAGGGCGTCCGGACAGGGAAAAACGTTCACGAGAAGATTGGCCCAATAATGCATTTTAGAGTCAACATCTCCTTTCAATCTTTACATTTTTGTGCAAAGTTGAGTTAACATCTTCTGAGAATACGGTGCTAGAGTAAAACGTACGTTGAGAGCGTAATAGACTTAATAAAAAGTTGCATATTTTATTAAGTCTATGGTAGTGAGTGTTTTGGAAGAATTGTGTGATACGTGGTGAATGTTGCTGGTTTGGTTCCTTGCTTTTAAACATGCAGTTTGAAAGCAGTAGGGCGGGCGGCTGTGCATAAATCGTACCACAGAATACTCAACAGTACCTTTGGTTATTATATTATTTGTCTGTTTTTGGCGAACTAATCTTGTTCTTTGGTTAACATGGTTTTCTGAAAAGAAACATCTCCTTCAGTCCAACGAATTTAGCACAAATTAGCCTGCATCCCGCATGCAGACATAAATGTTACTTGTAATCCAACGGGATTTGAAAACCTAAATCCACGCGAAAGGAAACCTAACTCCACGGAGATGGCCATTATCTAGTGTGATATAAAATACCTACCTATAATGACGTTTGTATGTTGCTATACCAAAAATAGACTTTAGGTACGTTATCCATGATAACAATAATATCTTGCAATTTTAATTAAGAATTAATGCTTACCGATATGAATCATTGAATTCCTCAGGCATATCCAGTAAAAGATAAATTTAATGTAGAAAATAACCTAGACATTATCTTAAGGTCGTGAAAAGTTCAAGTTTGCGCAGCTTGGCAACGGTAGACATTATGTAAGAAGATTAATCGTGTAGCTTCGTGGTTGATAGAGTTCTTAGTACGTAATACCTACATCGAGAAGTGAAGTTATGGCACCGTAAACCGTTATTCTAGTAAAGTGTACCTATCTATAGTCTATACTTACTTAATCATCAAATTCAAATATAAATATTATAAATGCGAAAGTTTGGACGGATGGATGTATGGATGGATATATGGATGGATGTTTGTTACTCAATCACGCCAGCATGGCTCAACGGATCTAGATGAAATTTGGCACAGAGATAGATTATAGTCTGGAATAACACATAGGCTACGTTTATCCCGGAAAATTAAAGAGTTCCCGCGGGAACCAAAAAACCTCAGTCCACGAGACGAAGTCGCGGGCAGCAGCTAGCATTATAGTGTTTATTATGTATATAGTATGTGTCATAGAATGTATCAGTTTGTTTTGACGAAGTTGGATACAGAGATAGGCTACGTCATTGAAAAGGACGGCTACTTATTAGTCTGGAAAATTAAAACTTGGAACCGTGGGAACCGGGCATCATTTACTAAACATAAAATAAATAAAATAGGATTTATTTTTCCTTACACAGTTACTTATTGAAAATTTGTTTCTTAACACCCACATTTTAATTTTAATTCCTGTAACAGTTTCAATGTTCAATTTCAAATAGGAACTGTTACAAGGCATCATCTAGTTAGCTAATAAATAGATATTAATAGATTAAATACCTATAAGAAAAGAATATTATTACTAAACTTTAGCCGACTAGCTTTATTTTTCATTGTATAGCCCATTTTTCTGTAGTAACAGGATTATATCGTCTCGATATGATATTTTCATCCTTATAAAAGGAAATACATATTTCAAAAGTTTAAAGTTTCTGATACGAAGCGCCAAGGTGTAGAACACCCTCTTCAGACAGAATCTTCAAATCACAACGATTCTAAAGAAGTTTCACTTCAAAAACAACAACAAAACTGCGTGGTCACCCGAGTACCTTCGTAGACGGCCTACGTCTCGAGCGGCGGGCAGGGTCAAGGTCGTACGCTGTAGATACGCGAAAGTAATTAAGTAAAGATAAAGGTTGTTTCAGGTATCTTTCGCATTTACAGAATGTGGGGAATTGAATAGGTAGGTTTTCTTTGTACCTTGACAATAAGATGATCTTGTATAGCGATATAATCTCGCTTGCGATCGTTCGTACACCTACCTATAGTACCTATGCGCGCGAGTTGAATGCAGTCGGGGCCTGAGGTGACACATACATAAGCTCTGCATTCAACTCGCGCGCGAACTATACTACTAATTCAATCATTGTTTCCGATTATAACCATCTAATTAATCTACAAGGACTGCCTCGTTGGTCTAGTGGTTAGCATGTTCGATTGCGGCCGACGAATTCCCGGTTTCGAGACCCGGGTCGGGCCATATTCGTGTTGGTTGGTTTTTCTGACAGTAAATTCTCTCTCTAGCCTGGAGTTGGCGGTTTTTCACCCCCGCGCTTCGGACAGCACGTAAAGCCGTCAGTCTCTCTCTCCGATCGTGTCAGATTACGCGCACACACTTTTGCACTATAATATCTCCCGCGCAGATGGCCAATTTATCTGGAGATAGACCGCCGTGGCCGAAATTCGGTCGGGAGGACATTATTATTATTAATCTACAAAAATTTAATTGTTGTTTGCGATTGCAACCCTTGAAAATTACAACTATACACGATGAAATTTTAGTGGTTTTAAAGCCGCGGCGAGTTGAATCGCCTTTAGCAGTACTACCGACTCCACTTGTTTTTTTTTATTTTTGAAGTACTTACTTTATTAAGTTAGATTTTTTTTTCGAAATAAACTCGTAACTGTGAGAAACATTAGTACCGCTACGCGGCGAAATTCCAAGAAGCTAGCCGACGTACCGACGCTATGGAGGCGCGAGCGGCGTCTGGCGTCCATTAGTCGAAGCCCCGCCCCTCAATCCTTTGACGGCCCGCGCGCCGCCGACCGCGTTCGGCTAGCCGACTTCCGGCTTCAGTTACGACGTTACGCAACACGCGTCACACGCGTGGTAGGTGACGCTACTTCGGTTTACAAATACGCGCAAAAATGGATCGCCATTACGAATACGCCAATTTAGAATACCTAAGTATGGGGCAGACTGCAGATGTACGCCATTACAATGCGACAGAAGCTCGACGGCTCTACTTGCAACCGGATGGCTTAAACTCCTTTCGTATGCGAGGAATCCGAAACCCACAAATTCCGTCGAGTATTACTATCTTAGCTGCAACGCAGCGTTTAATCGACCATGGGCAATTCCGAGCACCAGAGCATGCTCAAGGTTGAGGTCGTTCCCGCATGTAGGTACTCGCCGGAGCATACGATGGACCAGCCAGGATTGAGTTTTGTCAGTGGTCATAAAATAATCGTGAATTAAGCATTCTGTGGACTGACGAGTCAACTTTTAATTGTATTGGAATTTTTAACCAGCACAATAAACATTTTTGGGCCTTTGACAACCCCCACGTGATCCGCGTAAGTTCTTATCAAAGAAAGTGCATAAATACGTGTAAATAAGATTGTAAAATTTAATACCTAAAATAAGTGTACCCACCTACTTCGTGAGCTGCAAGTTTTACACAGTACATCATTGCAGTACAATGTTGAGCTGTAAGTACATCGAAACTTTACCGAATGTTTAACAGCTGATAGCCAAAGGTGAACAACCAGCCGCGCGCCGCTCGGTTCGTGCGTCACGTGACTCGCCAGTCAGCTGGCGCCTAGCGCTACTAATTGATCGCAAAATTTTCGACATCATAATTTCTCGATTTTTTATTTTTTATTTTAATACTAGGGTCAGGATAAATGGTAGAAATAAATTGTACTGTTAATTCCGAATCACCTCTCTGAGGCCCTAAAACCACTAAAAATTCAGCTTGTTTGTTCGTTTCGTGTCTATCGTCTTAGATACCGCGGAGAGAAAAAAGTGAATAGTCTATGGTTAGCGTTCTAATCGCGTTCGCTAAAGCGATAACGATTATAGAAAGAGAAATAAATAATTGTTTAATGATTCCATAATTTACAAAAGTAAGCAGGTAAGTCTTACGTCTAATGATACATGGTATGGTCGGTCTCTGCTGCCTAATTTGGGAACCCCGTGATTTAGGCTTCAGGTTTCAAGGTTCAAGGGTTGCCCCTGTAAACTACAACTACATTTTGTTGTTTCAGATTTACTATCAATCCATTATTGCAACCGCGAGGTCTCCATATCAGCGCAGGGTCCAGAGAGTGAGGGGTATATCCGTACGCCGGGGTACCCGCACTTCTACGTTGAAGACGAGTGCAGGTGGCGGCTGCGCGTCAACCCTGAGCAGAGGATACGAGTCACGTTGCTGGACGTTGACTTGAGGAGTAAGTTTCATCATCATTAAGTCCTATTAAGGGGGGACCCTTCGGCAGAGACTACTCTTTTCCAAGCCGATCTGTCGCCCCACGTAAGGCCGATCTTTTTCGCCTTATCAAGTATAGTACGCCGCCAAATCTGTTTTGGCCGCCCGCATTTTCTTTGACCTTGCGGGCTCCAATCCAACGCTTGTTCTGCGTCGAGCAGCTGACCATATATACACAATTATATGGTCAGGTGCTCGACGCAGTGTATGCCCGATCCAGTTCCATTTTCGGCGTCGGATTTGAAGATCTACGGGTTGTTTATGGCATAGTTTCATAGGTCTGTGTTGGAAATAACTTCCGGCCAAAATATCCTCAGAATATAGGAGTAAACTTTTACTTTGAACAATACTTATCTCCTCAGGCTGTGCTAACATTTCCTTAGAATGTGCTTGTAGCAAGAATGAAATAAATTCAGCTAGTAAATATTTGCAAATATCGCTTCTTATGTAATAATCACAACTTATCTGACCTTAGTCTGATCCATGAAAAATGAAAAACAAAATATAACTTAAACAGGCATAAAGATTCGTTCTTTACCGCGGAGAGAAAAAAAATGTGAATAGTCTATGTTTAGCGTTCTTATCGCTTTCGATAAAGCGTTTAAGTTTATACAAAGAGAATAGACACGAAACGAATGTAGCTTGTCTAGGGAAGCAGGCAGGCATACGTCTCATTTGTCCTCCTTTTTAATTTTTGCAGGTATAGGTCCCTTCGAAGACTCCTGTAAAGACTTTGTGTCTGTGGAGGAGTCTAACGGCAGCGTTCTCCTGTCGACCTGCCAGCAAGTGTACTGGCCTCTTCAGCTCACATCCGCGGTGGACAGCGTGGATATTATTGTTAAAGCCCATTCTAGGGGCGCCTTCCCCAAGAGGGGGGTGTTGTTACATTATAAAAGTGAGTAGAAATTGTGTTAAATCGTCACTTGAGATTTTTAATAGAATAGATTCTACTTCTAGTATGCGTGGCTTGAATAACTATGCGCGGATTAAGTATCTTTTCACTATAATATGAAATATTATATTATGCCAAGTCGTCCGCGTGGATTTAGATTTTTTTATTTTCCGGAGAAAGTTTTGGATTCTATTAGTAGCGTCCGGCGTCCCACAGGATTTAAATTTTATATACTTAACTTACACTAATGCAACATTCACATACATAATAAAGAAAAGGCAACATTGCAGAGTTTTTTTTGTTCCGAAAGAGTAAAGACTCACATAGTAAAGATCCATTTATTTTTTCACCATTTTCATAGTTTAGCGCCATCTATAAGAATTCACATGTACTAGTACCAGACGGGGTGGAAACTGGAAACCACACTACGGCCACGGAGATTTTACGTGCTTATTCTTCTAATGATGAAACATTACTCATTCTCTTATAAGGAAAATTATTGAAATTCGAAATTAAAAATATTTGTTAGAACCGTAAATTTATTATAATTTGAATATTTATTCAGGAATTTTCTTTCAACAGGTGTAGGTTGTGTGACTTTGTCAGCGCCATCTGACGGCTACTTGGTGTATCGCAATGAGAACGTGGCCCACTACATGTGCAACGTAAACTACGTCTTTGAGGACACGCGACAGAGGGCACGAGTGATATGGTGCTACGACGATAACAGATGGAATGAGACTCTACCTTCTTGTATTGGTAAGATAAAATCCATGGCTAAGCCTGCCTAGTTTACCTCCAAAGTATTGATCAAAAATCTGAGTTTGTATGTAACTCATATGGAAAAAGTTATAAAGTCTTTCAGAGAACTTTCAAAAGTTCATGAAATAAGGAAATAACTGTAAAGTAAGTTACAGTGCGCAACGAACAATAATACAGATGCAGAACTTATATTAAGTGCGTGATTTAAATAAAATATTTTTAATTTTCTTAATGAAAAACTTCACATAACTTGACTTTGGAAGTTGGATTTCGGAATTCGGAATTAAAAAAATGGACATGCGCTATTGGAGTTCTCTTTCTCTTTCACACAAGTCGTAAATCTTATGAACGAAAGCAACAGCAATATACGTCACGGTTTCATTGTGATTATTACTTTTACATGCATAAAAAGTTATTTTGAGCCTGACATCTAAGGAATAAAGTTTAATTTTGTTTAAATCTGTAGATTTATTATGGGATTTCAGTCTTGAAATTGTATTTTAAGTCGTGTTGTAATGCAATAAGGCTTAGTTTTGAATGAGTTGGGGGATTATTACGGCTTCCGACTTCAGCACGCTTTCGTAAATACAGTATTCTGTATTTGGCTTCGCTAGCGGTCGTTTGCATCCCGATCGTCCCGATTTTGTCCCGCGTGTCAAAGCCACGTGTTTTTGTATAGACGTGAGTTTCAGTATTATTTGGTACGTTTTTTGTGGTTTGTGATAATTCTCGTTTCTACCTAGTTGAGTGTTTGGAGTTTTATTGTTTAGGTGAGCTTATTATCTATTGAAAACAGTATTTTTTGCTTGTGTTTTTATTGGTTGGCTCTGAACCAATTTTATGAATTTTATTAAGAAATGTTTTATGTTCGTTTCGTACTTTTAGAAAAGAAAAAAACATTTTGAACCAACCTCAAAATGTTTTTTTGAAAAAACAAAAACAACGTTTTTTTCAATAAGTATCTATATCAATCGTAATTAATTATGTAGTAGTATTTATTTAGTAATCATTAGTAGGTAATTAGGAATGTTTATACTGCACCGATGTCTCCATTTCTCTAAGAATTCGGGACCGATTTGCGTGATTTCTTTCGCTCGGTAAAAATGGGCGCATAAAAATTAAAAATTACCTACCTGCTTAATACAAGTGAGTTACTTAGTAAATTAATAAAGTAAGTACCTACTACATAGTTACAACGGTACCTGCCTAAGTAATTTATGTTTATTTTCTTTCGGTACTCAACTGATTCAAAATTTGCTAGATATTCGAATTATGCAAGAGAGCAGCTATTAGCTAATATTATCTAAGATTAGCTATTTATGCAACTGTATCGTAATGAGGGTCATTTTAATTCGAGTGCTGTTTTTTGATACGAGGCTTGCCGAGTATCAAAATAGGATAGTACGAGAATTAAAATGACTAATTACGTACAGTTGCATACAAGATTTTATCTACGACAAGGACGTCTTTATAATTTTTTACTTTATAAATTAATAAAAAAGTCAAGTGCCAGAACCCAGAGCCGCTAAGCTATAGGTATCCTATTTATGAAGATAACCATATCGACAGCTACGACTCATAACGATACAGCTCCCATACAACGAACTGTATCGTTATGAGAAGCAAACACGAAAGAGGGTTCAATTCGATATAGTTGTCAAATTCGAAATTGGAACTTTTCGTAGCTGGAGTAGATAAATAAATTAAGATCATGAATGTGTAGGTACTAGGTAGGTATATTGATTATTAGATTCGCTCGACGATTCAAAAGCACTTGTAAAAGTCTACTTGAATAAATCGTAAAGTTTGAAATTATTGGCGGAAATGTGGTGAAGATGAAAATTACTTTCAAAAGGTCAAGTACGAGTAGAGTAGCGTAGCAGTAAAAACATAGTAACCATAAATCTAACTACATAAGGTAAATAATACATGTATATTTACCTACTATGGAATCCGTGGAACCGCATACACTTTAATACAATCTTACCTAAATAATAGATCTCAGCTTTGCGAAATAAATAGATATTGTGCACAAACTAAAACGGAAGAAACTTACAGATCCTCGAATAGTCAAATAAAGCTTGGAATAGGTACCCCAAGGAAGCATACTTGGTCCACTATTGTTCCTGGTCTACATAAATGACTTGCCGAAACAAACATCACACCCATCCATTCTTTTCGCAGACCACCACTACAGCCCATTAACGTCCCACTCCTGGGCACAGGCCTCCACTCTCATATGAGAGAGGGAATTAGAGCTTAGACCCACCACGCTGCTCCAATGCGGGTTGGCGGGCTTTAACGACTATTATCATGTTTTTAACGACTATTATCATGTTTTCGCAGACGATTGTACAATAATAGTAAAATGTAATGAAAATAATGATATTAACTTCCAATTAAATATAAATAATACATTAATAGACATCAGGAAGTGGTTACTTAACAATAATTTAAATCTAAATATATCAAAAACAAAGATTATGTTATTTCATCAACCCCAATCAAAACCACCAAAACTAGTTATAAAAATGGACAATGATAAGATTGATATTGTTAACCATGCTAAATTTTTGGGAATAAAATTAGATAGTAACTGCAATTGGAAACTTTATATACTTATCGGAAATATGCTCTAAAATAAATAGTTTTATTTACCCACTCAGAAAACTATCTAAAAATACAAGCAGAGAAGCAGCTATCACTGCCTACTACGGATATGTGTACTCTACAATAAAATATGCGATTATGTTCTGGGGAAATTCTACAAATTCTGATAATGTGTTCAAAATGCAAAAAAGATGTATGAAAAACTGTGCAACACGTATTTCTTTATTTTTTACCGATAGCTCATATACTTACCAAGTTTCATGGATTTAACTTGAGAAATGACGGACTTTCATACAAACTTTCAACCTCTATTTCACTCCCTTAGGAGTGGAATTTTGAAAAATCCTTCCTTAGTGAGCGTCTACGTATCAAAAGGAAGCTACTGTCAAAATTGCAAGGCTCTACCCCTAGCGGTTTAGGCTGTGCGTTGATATATACCTAAGTCAGCCAGTCAGTCAGGACTTTGAATTTTATTTATAAATTTATTTAGGCTCAGTACTTGAAATTATTAATTAAATTAATAGTCTTATATGAATACTGATTAATAAGTGATTGCTGCTGTTTAGTAGTTAGCGTAGTTACCAACTACGTAGTCTGAATAACGTAAATAACAACAACACAGTTTATAATTACGAGTATGTGCCAATTACAGTTACCTACACATCTTAATTAAGTAGTGTGTATAATTAATACCCACGCTTTCCTGTTGCATTGTGTTTGATAAGAAAATAAATAGGTACCTATTCTACACAAAGCACTTAAATACTTACATAGTTTAGATAGGTATTGATATTTCGTATTCTATTAATGTGGCAATAATGCCATGTGTGGGCATTCATTCGCGTGTGGAGACGTAATCAACCAAAATACATAGATTACTTACGACGGAGCAAGACCAATCCTAAATCTATGCCAAAATATGACATCTATTCCAGACTTCGAACTTGTCAGGAGTTCGTTTTAATTACTTATGTACCTACCTATTTTGTTTATGAAGACCTCCCTGGCGCGGTGGAAATAGGTAACTAATAATGACTTCGTACGCGTGGATAAAGTTTTTAACCGACTTCCAAAAAAGGAGGAGGTTCTCAATTCGGCGCGTATTTAAAAAAAAATGTATGTTGGTGCATGTCTCCTTGGTTTCTGAACTGATTTGATTTTTTTTTTTAAATATATAAATAAATTTGACTCCAAATCCTCAACCCTGACACTAAAAAGTTAAAAATAAATTTCTTTCCAAATAACCGACTTCCAACGCCACTGTAAAGTACAAAATAATTTTGATTTCTACCCACTATGTTGAAATCGGGCGGGTAGACTTCAACATAGTGGGTAGAAATCAAAATTTTTTTGTAGGTACTTTACAGTGGCGTTGGAAGTCGGTTTTATGGAAAGAATTTTTATTTGAATCCCGTGGGAACTCCTTTATTTTCCGGGCTAAAAATTAGCCTACATATGTCTTTCCCTGGGATGAAAGCTCCGTATTTACCAAAAATATTTTTCCATCAAAATGGGTTAGACTGAACAGACAGACAGACAAATAAAGTTTTGCATAATATTATTATCAACCGACTTCAAAAAAAGGAGGAGGTTCTCAATTCGACTGTATTTTTTTTGTTTTTTTTTAAATGTTTGTTACCTCAGAACTTTTGACTGGGTGGACCGATTTGGATGATTCTTTTTTTTTTGAAAGAGCATACTTCCCATGCAGACTGCCTCGTTGGTCTAGTGGTACGCATAGTCGACTGCGGATCACGAGGTCCTGGGTTCGATTCCCGGTCGGGCATAAAAGTTAGGTAGGTATTGGGTTTTTCAATTAAGAAATTCTCAGTGCCAGCCCGGAGTTGGAAGTTGGCGGTGTTTCACCCCTGTGCCTCGGAGAGCACGTTAAGCCGTCGGTCCCGGTTATTATCACTAACATGATAATAATCGTTAAAGCCCGCCAACCCGCATTGGAGCAGCCTGGTGGGTCTAAGCTCTTATTCCCGCTCTCCTATGAGAGTGGAGGCCTGTGCCCAGCAGTGGGACGTTAATAGGCTGTAGTGATGATGATGATGACTTCCCATGTGGTCCCATATAAATTTTATCGAAATCGGTCGAGCGGTTTTTAAAATATCAACAATAAAATAAGTACTTTGTATAGCGTGTGCTTGTTGTAGTAAAGTTGGAGCGGGAGTTTGAAGTCGGTTGTTTAAAAAGTATTTTTTATATTAATTATTTTAGTTAGTTATATTATAGCTGCGACTGTTATTTAATTAAAAATCCAATTAAAACTGTTTCCAAACAAAATCCGACAACTTTTATCTATAACAGCAAAAAGTTTATAAGTAGTTGCACTGAAATGGGCCCGATAAGAGATTAAACTTCGTAGACTTTTAATGAAACAGACTTAACTACTTTCTTAGCGGCTCGAAAACTCCACTTCGATATAGGTTTTATCCTTGTTTCGCTTTTTGATCTTTCTGTTGGTACCACTTCTTATATAAAACGTACTTAATTAAAATTAATCTTTCAATATAAAAGGAAAAGGTGTCTGAGTGACTGACGGACTGATCTATCAATGCACAGCTCAAACCATGACTGGATGGATCGGACTGATCTTTTGATAATGGCTTGCTTTAGATAGATAGATAGATAGATGCATAAATACTTTATTGCCACACAAAACATCAAAAAGAAATGAAAAAGTGAACAAGCAAAAATAAATAACATGTGCGCAAAGGAAGTCTTATCACTAAAAGTGATCTCCTCTTGACAAACTTTAAATAAAGAAACAAATGCAATGAAGCGGGATAGTGCAACAACATTAATACATATATAATAATACTTTAGCGGTTCTTCCTTAGAATAAAAATTCTTTTAACATAATATCCTTGATGCTCTCGAATTCGTCCGGTTTTTGATTCCCGCGGGAAAAAGTAGCCTGCGTCCTTCCCAGGGATGCAACATATCCCTGTACCAATTTTCGTAACAATCGGTTGAAAAGATGGGCCGTGACAGCGTAATAGACAGACACACTTTCGCGTTTATAATATTATATTACCTATGGATTTGTAATGATTGACGCATGTCGTGATTTAATCGTTAGCCATAATAAACAGATCAAATCGCTGAGTTTATTTACAGTTTAGACAAAACCTTGTAAACTAAAAATCGTGTTACGTTGTCAACTTGTCACCACTCGGCGTGACACTTGCAATTAGTATAAGCGTGTCCCACTCGCATTAATTAGAGGTGTCACGACACTTGTTACGAGTGTCATGTCGGCGTCTCTTTGAAACTGTCGCATTGAAAAAACTTGACTCTAAATGACACTCAATAGGCATGATGACTGATTTTGAAAAATCTACTATTTCGAAAAAATATCTTATTTCAGCAGAAAAATAAGGTTTGGTAGATAAAATTGGCATTTGAAATTTAAATTTTAAAATTCACGTCAAAACGTTCGGCGGTGTCATGGCGTCGTTGGTGACGTCACTATTGTTTTTACCAATGTACTCTGTGCAGTGTGCAGTAAACATAGTGTGATTGTCAAAGCTCGAAAACAAACAATTGTGACGTCATTCGTTTCTTGGTGTTTTATCCAATATGGCGGATTGCTGTATTTTATAGTTTTATATTATCAAAATAAATAGCAATCTCACTCGAAATAGAACAATAAATACGTTTTTTATAATCCATGAATCCTATTTCGTTAGATAAATTCACAATTTCATTGATTCTTCGTTACTGTCATCATGCCTATTAGCTTCAAAAATTGTCTTTGACTGACTCGGTTTGACTGTGTCTGCGTAGTATATACATATAAGTCAATGGTCTGCGACGACACATCTACTCGGATGCTAATATTGTGAGTGGAATAATGTAGTTATATGTTTGTCTGTCTTGTACATGTTTTTCTGCCTGTCAACCCCGCAAAAGAGTGCTACTATAATTGAAGTAATATAATTATGATGATTAAACGAACTTACCTGTAAGTTCTATCCCAATTAAGTATATGAGTAGGTTTTATTCGAAGATATAAAGAACAAGAAACTCGTATACTTAAACTTATTAAGTATATTTTGAGCCTAAAACTCACCAAAAATCTTCACTTCTGTGATCTGTCTTCATAATTTCATAAGTCCGGTATTCCTTGAAAATGCTACCTATAGCATAACTACATAATGGTTAACCCTAAATTATTAATGTACCTACTAGTCCCCTAGAGAGACTGTGGTCCTTTACAAATAAACTTGCTTCTCTTATCCCTTTTCTAAATTCAATCACAATAATATATTATTATGGACTGTGGAAATTATTTGACCACCCAAATTCCGTAGGCTCTGATCAAAGATCTCGGTTAGACTCGTAAACGAAGGGTCCCGTACCATCGTACAAGATTTACTAAGTACTATGTATTTTTTAAATACATACAAATTTATTGGAAGGGGGAACCCCTTTTTATAACTTATACTTTCTTTACAAAAATAATATTTTAAGGTTGTTTTACCGTTATAAATGCAAATTGTTGTTCTTGTTTAGTCTGGGATAGCCGAGTTTTGTTAGTGTGTTTAACTTTCGAGGTTAAGAATAACAAAGCAACGTTGATTGAATAATAAATCAAAGAGAAGGTACAGCTACGTTATGTTCTAATATTAGATAATTATCTAATAATTTAGCATACTCGATCTGTTTCGGTCTAATCATACTAAGACTAACGTGTTTTTTTTTTATCAACTACAAGTTAGCCCTTGACTGCGATCTCACCTGATGGTAAGTGATGATGCAGTCTAAGATGGTAGCGGGCTAACCTGTTAGGGGTATGGCAGATATATTAAACCCATCCCCTAATCGGTTTCTACACGGCATCGTACCGGAATGCTAAATCGCTTGGCGGCACGTCTTTTCCGATAGGGTGGTAACTAGCCACGGCCAAAGCCTCCCACCACACCAGACCAGAGAAAATTCAGAAATTGTAAATTCCTAAATTGACCCTGCCGGGGATCGAACCCGGGACCTCCCACGTTAAGGCAACAGTGATCAACACTGCGCCACGGAGGTCGACAAAACGTACGTACCTATAAATGTTCCACAATTTTCTAACATAGGTACATTTTTGTAATGACCATCAACTGTATTTTTTCACCCCTTAAAATATCGTCCCACTATCGTACAGTACAAGAATATATTATCGTCGTCGTATCCTCGTTGGGTTTTTCTGACAAGACATTCACAGCACTAGCCCGGAGTTAGGAAGTTGGTGGTGTTACACCCCCGTGCCTCGGAGAGCACGTTAAGCCGTCGGTCCTGCGCCTGATCTCTTTCCGGTTGCGTCAGACTCTCTGCCCCATCAGGCTATGAGAGTAAAGTAACAGAGAGTGCACTACGTGTAGGTATAATATCTCCCACCACCATCATATTTTTATGTAACTGGACGTCAATAAGCGTAGATTACCTACCTAAATTGAATAAATATTTATGACTTATGACTTTCCCTGCACATGGCTAATCTCTCTGAAGATAGGCCGTCGTGGCCGAAATTCGGTCGAGAGGACATTATTTTTATTATTACTATCAACATTTTACGAGGTACACCTACTCTTACAAGTTACAACTAAACCACGCCTTACATTAATTATCATAAATCGAAGAAGGATCGCATCGATTGTGTCAACGAAATAAAAAATATCAAAGGAAAATAGAATTCTTTTGAACATAAATCCACTCGTGTGGAAATTGAGCGGCTCTGGCAAAAGGAAACTCAGCTCAGACTAATTACAACCAAAGCATTCATAGCTCTGCGTGTGATGAACCTGAGAAGTGACGCGATGGCTACCTCTCAGAGGAACCGATAGATCACTGAGCGAGACATTCAAAAGGTGCGATTCCACTGAAATCAGGGAGTGTGAAATCTCGAATATGCGAGGGAAATTGGCGTTACGAGGAGGCATAGCTTAGTTAGGTATATTAGTTATGTAGAACTGTCTTGAGGCAGGCGTGATGAAAAAACATTGAGCTTTTGTAACTATTGGTAAAGGAGTGCTTTTATGTCTCTATATCGTGCACGGCACTGGGTATAGTAGCATTGAGGTATAATTATTATCTTGTAGCGTTTCTGAATCAGAAGTCAATTTACCATCAGATATAAGTACATAATTTATAATACGAATTCCACATACTTATTTATTTTTGATCGATTATAAACAATTGATTTTTTTTTTTTTTTATGATATTTTGAATGTTTAGTTTTCAGTTTTTAATTTAGGTTTAATTTAGAATGTAATGATTTGTATTTTAAATAAATATTTCAAAAAAAAAAAAACAATTGATTTGAATCATAAATGTTGGATTATAGCACACATAATATGTGAGTCCAACCCGACGAAGATCCCTCTCCCGCTGGATGGATTTAATTTTAATAAAAAAATGCATAATAATTATATATCCAACTCCGAATCCCATCGCTGGATATGAGAAGTTAGGAGACTATTTCAATAGGGCGTACGTAAAGCAAGTCTATAACTTTTGAGAAACTCCTTCTGATTGTAGGTAACTATCTACGGATCGCGGATCTTGCTTATTTAGTATTAAAAAAAAAGTTTTTACTTTAGATTTCAATGTATATTTTATACTTTTTATTTGATATTTCAATATAATAAAATGAATAATTCTGGCAAAAAAAAAAGTATATGTATGTAACATGTATGTATGTGTAAGTACCTATACTATGTATGTAGGTATAATTATTATATATATTTTAGTGTTTAGACGTTGCACTATCCCGCGCTCTTGTTTGTAATAATCTCCTCCCCCCAAAGGTTGTCTGGAAGAGATTGCTTTAGCAATAAGACCACCTTTGCACCCTTCGTTATATCATTTAACCATTTTGTTTATTGTCTTTGTTCTAAGTGTGTGTAATAAAGAGTTTATCTATTTATCTCTATCTATCTATCTATCTATCTATCTATCTATCTATTTTGCTTAAAATTGACGACACGTTACTCAAGTTACTCAAGCGACCACACGACAAGAATTTGTCGGAATTTCTCAATCTTCGATTAAGTAATAAATTACGTATGGGACCCTAAAATGACGTAGGTACCTAACTTGACGAACTTTATCCGAAGGAACGGAAGTTACATAACTTAATATTGCAACAAAAGGGACAGGGCTTTCGGATTTGATTATAAAAGGGATGCGAGTTAATTTGCCAAGGACGAAAGTTGGTCTCACGAGGGTCACTTTAATAACTTGGGGCGTAAATCATGTAGTGACCCTGCCGGATTGCGATGTAATAATTTAGCGAGTGAAAGAGTACATTGTTTGGACATATACTACGTTGTTCCGACGACCTCCGTGGCGCAGTGTTCAGCGCTGTTCTCTTAACGTGCGGAGGTCCCGGGTTCCATCCCCGGCAGGGTCAGTTTGGGAATTTATAATTTCAGAATTTTCCCTGGTCTGGCCTGGTGGGAGGCTTCGGCCGTGGCTAGTTACCACCCTACCGGCAAAAGACGTGCCAAGCGTTTTAGCGTTCCGGTATGATGCCGTGTAGAAACCGAATACGGGTAGGTATGGGTTTAATACAACTGTCATGCCCCTAACAGGTTAGCCCGCTACCATCTTAGACTGCATCATCACTTACCGTCAGGTGAGATCGCAGTCAAGGGCTAACTTGTAGTGGATAAAAAAAAAACGTTACAGTCTGCGAAACGTAAGCTCAGCTGTGTTGTGTGTGTTTAAAAACGAAAACACACTAGGGCTAAAACGTTCATTGTTCCCTCTGACACGGACGTTTTGTCCCATCGCTTAGTGTGTACGTTACATAAAAAGTGAATAATGGCGACAGACATTTTTTTGTCCGTAATGTGTTTTCGGTCTAAAAACAAACGATATACCTTACTTTGATTTCCTCAGTATAATATGTAGCATATAATATTATAAATGCGAAAGTGTGTCTGTCGGTCTGTCTGATATGCTTTCACGGTCCATATGATCAATCGAGTTTGATGAAATTTGGTACAGGAATAGGTTTTACTACGGGGAAGGACATAGGCTACAACGTACTTTTTAAGATCAAATAGTTCCAGCTGGAATCAAAAATCTAGTGTAGCACAAATATCATTCTCCACAATAGCTTTCATATTCTCTGCTCAAGTATTATAATGTAAGCCTAAGCTGCAAAAATATTCCAACTGCCTCACCAGCTCAAAAGAAGCATAGTTCAGGTGAAAGTAGAGCCATTTGCGCCCATCCTTATAAAGGTGTCATCTAGTTTTTGTGTTGGATAGTCTCAGCTAAGATATCTAACTTAAGTACCCACCTACCTACAATAGTTGGCAATCAGAACTAATAGTTTGTGGCCGTACTGCCTAATTCAGCAGTTTGATCGTACTTACTATTAAAAAAGGGTAACGATAACGATTTGCCTAAAGACGGTCATCAGATCCTTTCCTCTACATTCAGAGTTCAGACCTTTTCTTAGTTAAAGCTATTCTAAGTTAAAGGTCTATATAAGGAGTCTTATGCAATGGAATGGAACTTACATAAGTTATCTGCACTCATGCAGTTGAAGTGCTGTCATATATCATGTATATGTATCATGCTGTCGATAAATAACATGTACGTTAACTATACATATACATTGTTATATCTCTTGGCAAATTGGATGTATTTATGTGACGTGGTCATTACTATAGTTAGTTTTGCTCAACCTATAGTCCGCCACTGACTTCAGGTGTAGTGGAGTGAAGAAAATGTGTTACATCCTTTATTACATCGTTAAGTAACGATACATAACCCAAAACTATGTAAGTTCTAATGCAGTAGTATATAGTACCTATTATAGTTACTTAGGTATATTTTAACAGCACTAATAGATTTATAGCCTCTAAGTGCCTCTGAAGGCACAAAAGGTAATAGATACCATGCCCACGGAGCCATAAAATCGATCCAGGCCAGTGAACTTGACTTATGAGGCTCCCGGGATGCGTATATTACCTATATCCTCAAAAACGCCAGAACTATGCCATAAGCCCACTTTAAATTACACGATAATCGGTTTTCCAGATGGATACGTACCTACCTGCGTTACTTGTATGGAACAATAGTTATTTTCAAAGACTTTAAAGTTAAACTATTAACCATGGAACAAGAACTTAATTCGCTATGATCCTATAAAACAGACAATTCTTAATTTTGACGACCTCTCTGGCGCAGTGTTGAGCGCTTGTCTTAGCGTGGGAGGTCCCGGGTTCGATCCGTAGCAGGGTCAATTTGGGAATTTAAACTACGACTAGGAATGCCTATTGTAAAATCTATATCTATTAGACTATAGCAATCATTTTACATAATAGGGCCCCTGATTATTCCAATACCTACGTTAGATTCAGCGCCCTTAGTCTCAGTTTTAACATTGCAAATTTGATTGATCGTAATCGAGCGTTCGATCAAATTAGCGTCAAAGTAAAATTGACCTCAGGACATTGACAATTTCGTCTATAGATGCATTAACATCCAGCGTTCCAAACGGAAACGTTTCGAATTTAAAAGCGGTTGTACTGAATCCAGACTTTAATCCAAAGTTTTTGAGTCCGATGGGATAACGAATAACGATCAATCGAATTTGCAATATTAAAACTTGGACTAAGCCTACAGCTTGTTGCTCTGTTGAGCGTTCCACGGTTCAATTAAGACCATCTCAAGATTTTCCACTGTGAGAAAGTGATTGTAGTTGTACTAGTTGTAGTTGTTCTTTGCTCTCGAGGAATAGAGATTGATTATTTACGTTTAATTCCCCGGCGCAAGCCGAGCAGAATTGCCTCGGTCAACCCACGGGAGCGTGCAATAAATATTTCTTTGCTCGAATTGCTTATTGCTTTATCAATGACTAAAAAAAGAAGGAGGCTAACAGGTATTTTTCTCTGGCGGTTTGGAACATTTCAGCCATTCTGAAATTACTGTTTGAAATTGGTCTTTTCACTGAAAATATGTATCACTACAGCTGTACTATTACCTATTCTGTAGTAACACCGCGGAAAAAGGTATGCGTGCAAACTTTTATATTTAGCAGCACAGACTATCTTGACAGGAAAAACTTACGAAGCGGGTCTTTTGCGCGGATGCTTTGCATGTCCTGGGGGCTTATTATCATCGCTTAAAGCAGTGCTATATTATTTAATATTGAAGTTTTATATGATGTATCTCATCGACTCTAATAAAGTACATATAAGGATTATAATTCAAAAAAACAAGTGCAACAACAATATTAAAGTAATAATGCTTTAAGCAATGGTAGTAAGCCCCCAGTACGCTCGCGGTTCAACCTTTTTATACGACTGCCTGAAAAAAGGAGTATTGTTTTCAGGGTTCATGTATGTATGTATGTTTGTATGTATGTATGTATGTGAGTTTGTATATTCCATCATAACTTCTATACGCCTGATCCAATTTTGATAAATGAGGTATCGCTAGAATCCCTAGCTTATTCTGGGTGACATAGGCTAGTAAATTAAAAAAAAAATTGATGGGGTGACCATGGTTCCGCATTAAAGACTAAAGTTGAAAAAAAAATTCGAAAATAATAGAAAATGATGAGTAGATTCCGAAAATATATAACACTATATTTCAATATCCAGTGATTCACAAAAAAAAAAATTTAATAAAAATGTAAATAAAATTCCAGACTGTGGTATCGTTACGTAGTAGCAGTGGTAGCCGTACTTCCATTCGAGGGGGATTTTTTATTACACGACTGCCCAAAAAAGGAGTGTTATGTTTTTAGGGTTCGTGTATGTATGTGTGTCTACGGCAGAGCAGTCGTATTTTTTAATATAGTTTCAATTATATTCACTTGTTATTATCATCACTTTAAGTGGTATTTATTTTATTACTTAACGCATTATAAAATATAATTGACAATAGATTCAATAGCACAATAGCTAGGGTTACTTAGGTCACGTCATGATAACGAGATTTGATACCCGTATTGAGTAGCAGTGCACTATTGTGGTTTCAATACAGCGCAGTGCAATCACACAATAAACATACCTACATAGTATGATAACAACTCAATTGCAACTCTTTATCAAACTTATAAAAGCGCTTCGAGTATGAAAGTTTGTATGAAAGTACCATAGACTTATTTATTTAATACCGTTGAAATAATATTATGTGACCTGGTTGTGACAAAGGTTGTGACCTCATCAAATTTCAACGTACTTTTTTAAAGTCTATCGATTATCGATTAAAACCAAAGTATTGATTGGCGATTAAAAAAAAACTGTTCTTTGTGTACTGAAGTCAAAAAATGCAGAGGATAAAAAATCTATGTAAAAATAAACTAGATTATTGTCTGTCATGTCTATTTATACTTTATGGTATTCTTCTGTCAATGTAGATTAATATTGAAAAGTAAATAAAAATAATAAATTGTAATTAAGCTCAGTTCATAGTTAATACGCAAATGTTCTCTAGACTCTAGTGCTCATCTAGAGTTATAATTTACTAATTTCCATTGCATATTCTCTTCCTGACATTGAATATATTTTGCACCTACAATAACTTTTAACCAACACAATTTTGGAGATACATGCAATTGTTATATTCAAAGGAACTTCGAAGTGGAACTTCGCCACTCCTGGGTAGGTATGCCTACTCGATTATGAACTTGTTAAACAACTCAGTAAAATCATAGGTGTTCTATACCAGCGCCTTAGGAATTTTGAGTCAACCGTAGAAATGCCTAAAGAATGTAAAAACTAAAAACAGCGAAAGTAGCGAAAGCAATTTCTTCAAGCATACCTAAAACGCAGTGAAAGGGTATTTCGTAGTTACAGCTGTAAATTGCTTAGGTTAGTGCTTAGGCCAAGGTTAAGTAAAAATGTAAGGGCGAAGGTGAAATTACACTTGTACGAATGAGGGTAGGTACACCTCATTGTGATACCTGTGTAATTCAGTTTAACGACCTAGTCTAAAGTAAGTGTAGAATAAAAAAGTGTGTATGTGCAATTCACACACGGCAGAAGTGAAACTTCAGAAAAGTAGCCTACGAGAAAATGAGTTAGATATAACTTGTATTCTGTCTCATCCTCGTGTCGTTCGTTTCATCTAATTTTCAAATCACAACGACTCTAAAGAAGTTGCGCTTCAAAAAATTTTTATAAAGGATTAAGTTTTAAAGTTAACTTCATTCATTGGACGACAGATTTTCCGTTGGGTTTATCCTTATATTAGGTCTGATCTAAGATTTTATTTTTATATTTTATCATAATTACTGCGAATCGGATAAACTGCAGTCTATGGCGACATACCTACTGATATTTGCATGACAAAATAATATATCTGTATCACTTATGTGTCTACCAGAGGCGGCTCGTGAAAGATCATATTGGGAGTTCACTAAAAAAAAAGAAAATGCTAACCAATTATTTGTAAATGAAGTCCATTCGGCGGTCATTACGTTATATTGTTCCATTTTAATCGCCTACACTATTTACATAAATCACAGTCTTTTTCACATAAATACACAACACAATATGTACACTATTTAAAACAACAATACAGATTTTCTAGCCAATGTACAATGATCCGACGCACTCGCGAAGAAATCAAAATAAATTTACTTTCGTATTTTGTGTTTTGTTTACATCTTACCGGCATAATACGAATAAAAAAAAAATACTCGCGAGTTTTAACTTTCTTCGTGACAACAGGCCATGTCATTTAGTCGGGTAATATCGCGAATGCGTACTTCGCGTCAGGAGCGCCGCTCCATATTTACCAAATGTCTCATACAAATCTTTTGTCTCACGCGCCGCTCGCATCGAATGTTCTCTTTTACTCTCATTACATTTCAATAAGAACGTTGTACTAAACTTTCGTCTATAGGAGCGTTGCTCTAAGCGCTCCACTTAACAAAAATACCATGTATTAAATTTGTGTTGATTGATGAAATAAGTAGTAAAGTAGGTAGGTAGGTACTTATGGATATTCATGATTAAAATGACAATGGGAATAGATTTATATAAAAATATTTATAACGTTTATAGCAAAGTTTATTTGATTATTATACCTACCTAGTACCTATGTATTTTTTTAAATTTGGTGGGAGTTCACTGCACCAGCGCTCCTTTGAGCGAGCCGCCTTTGGTGTCTACATAACACTTAAGTGTCTACGTTTGCACAGTTGTATAGTCCCACAAACTTATCTGACCCGGTGACAGCGTCGCTAGTAAATATGAAAAAAAAACACGATTACAACTCAGCGTAGTGGACTATGGCCGTAAAATATTTCTAAGAACCTTCAGAAGCTATACATATCTAATGCAAAAAACCGCATCATAATCGATTCATTAGTTTTCCAGAAAAATGGTAATAAAAATGTGCACAAACATACGCACAACCTCAGCCAAACACATAATATACCGTCTCCGTTCCGTCGTGCGTAAAAAGTGTCTACGTTTGCGCAGCGCCTTAGCTCTCGAAATAACTGAAGTTACAACTGGAACTGAGTTGCAAACCCAAGTAACACAAAAGTGCTGCATATCAACTGAATCACAGTCCACATTGGAAACTTTAGCTGCAAACTTGCTACATATTAGCTGAATAAAAGCTGAATAATAGCACCCTCAGAAGATATAACTCTGATTTGGGCACAAATTATACAGCAACTAGCTGATTAACTGCCTACAACTGCGTTATATAAGCATTTAATAAGCATTAACAAAGGTAACGGTCGCCCCAAGAGCTGAACATCGGCTGATACAGAGAGTATGTTTTACTTATTATACAGCTCAAACTACAAACCAGCACCCTTTTTACGCTTTTAAGCAGTTAAAAGAGCACGAGCGGCGAAATTGTGAATAAATATTACTCCATATATTCTTTAATATATCACACTATCTCGATATTCTGCAGCATTGTTTATTTAAGCGCACCATCATACAATGTGACATAATAAATGTCCATTAGTTAAAGTTAATAATTCATTTTCGGTAAGTAAAACTTGTATTTGTATTATTAGTGCCTGAAATTTGATAGGGAAAGCAAGTTTATTGTCAAATATCATATACTTTTAGACCAAAATTTTCACGCGCTCTCGAAATATAACTGTTTCCTAGGAAATCCTATTAAAAAATGGATTGTAATATTTTAAAAATGCCAACAATTTCTTAATTATGGAACATTGAATTTGACGAAAAGCTTTTTACATAAAAATTATTAAAAACCTTTTTCGAATCCAGTAGATATTTTCGTAGACAAAATAAAAAGAATTAGTAAATATCATAAATATAGTAGTTTAGAACATGGAAAATGGTGGACAAGCAATGTGAACCGTAATAATGCCAAATAAATGCTTCAAGAGCTATATTAAGGTGCTAGGGGTATATTAATCAGCAAAAAGCTGATACGAGTGATTCTTGTGTCTAACAAGTCAGCCATAGATTGATGTAGAGCTTGATAGTCGGTAACATATACGCAAATACCCTCCCAATGAACAGCTGTATATAATCTGTCAAGGATTAACTTTTAGGGGTCCGTGGTGGAACGTTTGGGCATGAGCTAAATAGGTCGGTACTTATTTTAAAACCTAGTTTTTAGGTAGTGTATAAAGGCTAGGTATAATTTTATTGTGCCTAATATAAAATCGTAAGGATAATAGATACATTTCATTCATCATAATTCATAACATAATCAAATACTCTAGGGAAAGTTTATAGGTGATCACTCTGTTAATAGGTTATAGGTACCTACTACGAGTCTACGAGATTACGTCAAGATATCAGTTGTAATTTTAAAAAGAACAATTTACAAAAAATAAACTAAGTACATTTTGGTATGCGCTAAGTAGCAGTAAGACTTCACATTCTTGTCCTAAATTAGCATTACTGCATCCAGATACGGAACCCTCCTCTTCTAAAATTTGCACTCTTTCATGACTCACTAAACTTGCGGTTGTTTTTTTCCCTTTAAAAATTCTTAGGTATTCTGTATTAATTTTTCGGCGTATTCCACCAGTTCTCTTTCTTTTTTTCCACATTTTCTACAACAACAATAGGTACATTATACCGTATTTATTATAACCTCTAGTTAAATCGTACATACATAATACAAGTATTCATGATCTTATATATCTGCATTAGCTGATTAAATGCCTACGGCAGTACAATTATTCAGCCCAAGTAGGGACAAAGAGGTACAAGTGAATAGTTTTATACCAGTTTGCTGTACTTTAACACCATATACGTCCACCCAAAGTGAACATGTGGGCTAGATAAGTGCAGTTATAAGAGTGCATATTATAGCTGATTAAAACTGAGAAAGTTCAAATATATGCAGCATGAAGCGATAATTGAATTCACAGAATAACTGATAACATTATAATAACTCACATATGGTTTGTTAAAATGCAAACATTTGAAGGATACACATGTGACCTTTAATTCAGAAAATAGCTTAGTTAAGAGTCCATAAAAATACTTCATTGTAGCTGAAAGTACTAAAAATAGCTAAGAGCTGAATAACATGACCTGCGCACCTGATAGTAACGCTCGCAACATTACAGCGGTGCCTTCGTGGTGCTTAATAAAGTCAATGTACAACAGAAAGTGTAATATTAAGCTTTTAAAGTAACGGTGGACTCTAATAAGTCTTCCTAAACGCTTAAATTACCGATGTGGACCTCATGTGACATCTTTTAATGCAGTTTTGTGTTACTTGGGAATCCCTTGGAGCCGTATGGGGACTAGATGTTGAACAAAGTTTTTGTTTCAGAGGAGGCGGCTTCAAAGGCCGCCGGGGATACGAAACTGCCGCACAACGAGGCTAACATGATAGTTGGTGAGTCATCTGTTATTATCTTTTCCATATTACAGAGAAATATTTGATAAGTATGATGTGAAGAGCAGTTTAGTTGTCAGTACTTTTAATAACTCTATACTCAGAAACTAGTCATACGTAATTTATAATTTCAACTCTACAGTTCTTAGTTTTATCTACATATATAACTTATTTGCGATTTGACTGAATATTTCGCCTGTAGGTTTACTCCCACTTGAGATGCATGATGCGGCACGGCACGTAGCGGCAAATATTATTATTTGTATATTAGTTTGGTTTGATCTCCCTGCCGTATCTCTTAAATTGCGCCCAGCACCATACAACCTCATACGAAGAATAACTACTGGCCACTGCGTGACGCGCCTCTGTAGCGGAGCTAGACCTTCAAACGTTGAAACTGTTAGCTATAACTGCACGTGTGCCTACAATCGCCTCGCAATAACGTCTGCGAAAAACACTTGGGTTTTCTCAGTCCAATGGGCAGGAAATATGCGAGCAGCGTAGAAAAGCTTCATGTTCACAAAGAGGATGGAGGGAAAAAGTGCGCTAGGATATAAGACTTTAAACTTTTATCTACTGCGTTCCCGGTTTATCAAGGTCTGCCCAAACGATTGTTAATTTCTCGTTTCTTGCTGTTGACTCTTAACAGTAGAATCTGCCTTCCAAACCAAACGGTAGGGTCTTGACTTATCATAAAAGCCATCAGGTACTGGCTACAAGAAATTAAAATAGTTGGATTTTAACGTATATGGCATCGATATATATGTAGGTACTAGATGAGCCCTTTTATAGAAAAAAGTCGGGCGTCCGAGTTGCTGAACACGTTCCTCACCTGTCATAAGCCTGTCTTTGTCCCCGTCGTAGCGCTGTCATGATCGCTCGTCGTATAGATAATTTGTTATTATTAAGTTATCATCTAAAGTGTAACTAGTTTGGCACTGTATAATTTTTATTTTAAGGGAAGTGTTTCAATTCACAATTATACATTTCCAAAAAAAAGTTATTTAATCTTCCTATTTAATATTTTTATCCATTACGCAATCATTTAATTTCCGCGGCAAACTGTATGTTTTTTTTTTTTTACTAACTGGCCTTACGGCTTCTATGGCTATGACCACGCTATGACCTATATTATCTATGACCGAGTCATACGTTTTCAAGCTTTCATTCAAGATGCAAGCAAGTTCCCGCTTTTCAGACTAGATGACGTTGATTTGATGGCGTTGCTAAAAATCATATATTATGTCTGTGCTAAAAATACGCCCACGTTCTTTACTTGACAGGGCCCGTCTATGTAAATTGAGGTCGTTGGTATATGGTTATCATATTATGACATTGACATAATAAAGTATTATGAGGTGAAAAATATACGTCAAGTTAGGATTTTGTTTGTGGCGGTTTTATAGGTACAGGTGTACAAGTGGTTCGGATGAATATCAATGTCATGTCTGAATACAGACAGACGCACGAACTGGCGTGAATAAAAACTACTGACAGTGGTCTTATATTGGCTACGGAAACCTAAAAAGGGCTAACAAGGGCAAGTGAATAAGAGAAAATTAAGAGCAAGGCGTAATGTTCTAGCTCTGGAGCTAGTACTTAGCACCCATTTAGAAAAGGTCAAAACAGTGGCCATTACGACTCGTTAGAACTTCATTAGTATTACTATAAAAAATAATGTTTGAATCGCATGGTAATTTACACTATTGCAAACATTAGATGGTGGTGTGTAAAATTTCTAAGGCGACACGCATAAGTATCTGCAGAGTGGACTGAAGCTTTTTGAGAGTGAATTGGCTCAAAAACCTTAACATAGCTCGCTTGTTAATTTTTTTGTGATTAAAAGTAAGTAAATAAATAATGTTGAGGGAATTTGAATAGGAGAATTACCACAATTAGGGCGAATTAGGAGTAATAATATCTGATATAAATTACCCTTTGAAAGTCTGTATCAAGTATCACGAATAATTTAACAGACGGTTATACGTTAGTTGGATCTCCAAAGCAGAAGGTATTTATGTAAATTACGAAGTAGAAACGAGAGTTGGAGTCCTTAATAGCCGCGTTGAGAATTGGCAGGCAACTTTACGAATTAAGTCTTGGAAAGGTTCGTTTGTAATGTGACCAAAATAGATATTTTAGAATTCGAATACCTAAGAGATCCTCGTTAAAACAGGAAAGCCATTGAATTGAAGATGTTTTGGGTTGCAAAAGCGAGAGTTCTTCTAGTTCACAAATTTTTACCTTAATAATATGGATGTAAAGCGGGTAACAGACACGACTACTAAGTATTTGCCAAATGCCAATGGCCAACATTGGTCAACAATGGCCAAAACGGTTGCTTGGTGCCTTTCCACTAGAGATGTGCTACGTTGCTAAGCTACAGATGTGTGTCAAACCCACCAATAGATCACTAATATTAGCTATTAAGATCAAGCGCTCCTGTTGGGCGCACAAGGGTGTGTAAAACGCACTCTGTAGGTGCTTTTCAACCAGAGATGTGCTACGTTGCTATACTATGGCAAATGTACCAATGGGAGCGTTTGCTTTGCATAAATTAGATAAATTAGATTAAGCGCTCTTGGGTTTGACACACATCCGTACTTTAGCAATAGCAACGTAGCACATCTCCGGTGGACAGGCCCCCTTAAGGTGGCTCCACATCAATTGTGACATTTCATCGTGATCCGTGACATATTGGCTCCGTGATCGTGTATCAACGCGAATCAACTGTAATCTACTCGAAACGACGAAATTGCTCGAGTTGAACCCAGCAATTTCCTTGTTTGGAATGACCAATCCATTCAATAAGCTATTCAAGAAACCCGTAAACATCGAATGCGGAAAATATAAATTATGCACAAAATAATTAATGATTATTTTTTTAATATTATGCTTGCAAATAATTAAAGGTCGACAATGTAAAGTCGACGAATAAACTTTAAATTAATTATTATTTTTCTTCAGATAGTAATTAGTTCTATATTTTTTAGAAGAAACTCAGAATATGTTAAGATGTTTTGTTGATGGATTTATAAGTAATCCCTGTCGCGTATATTTTCTTTTAATTTCGATAACAAGTTGCTAACAAGAAATTCGGCTAATTTGTGTCGGGCGTGACAGCTGAAATTTCTTGAAATTCATTGGTGTGACTGAGATACGGTTCTAGAACAAATTAAGTAAATAATAGTAACTTCGCTTTTAATGAGATAAAGAGATATAAAATGATTTATTTATTTCATGTAGGACAACTTGTGCCACTTATGATAAGTCGTAGGAATCTACCACCGGTTCGGAAAACTGATTCTACTGAGAAGAACCGGCAAGAAACTCAGCAATTGCTCTTTTCATAAACAGAAAATGTTACACTTTGTCTACGCTTTAGTATGTGCCTTTGAATGTAGTAAAAAGGCGTGACACTTGATAATGTTAATTATTATAATTGGACTTTTGTGTTGATGTATTTCAGTCCTCATTAAATTCACGTTAAATTTCTTCACCTGTAAAACACAACCAGAGTATATTATTATTCTATGTCATTATGGTATCGTATTAATATTGAACGAACATTGCTTCCGACACTGAATAATTTATCTTTTAGAAATCTTCTTTACATTTGGTGGACAAAGTCATATTTACTTTACAATTAAGGCACATTATTTTAGGCGTTATGTTGATGAGTTTATGAGTAATCCCCCGTCGTATATTTCCTTTTCGTCTAATTTTGATACAAAGTTAAGCCCCGGCGTCCGCTGAGGCGTAACTCGCCAGATTTGAGCGCGGTTTGCAATTTACAACAGTAGGTACCCGCGGGTACTCAAGTGTAAAGGACGCAGGTGTTTGTTGAATTTCTTGGATGGTATTATTTTGAGTTCTTTGGAAACATTTCGTATTAATACTGAGGTACCTACTTCAACGACTTTATTTTGAGCTATATTTCTATGCCACTTCACTAAGTTATTCCATACCTACTTATTTTTTTTCTTTGTTTTACGTAGTACCTACTTAGTGTTATTTATTATGTGGCTTTGTTTAAATTTGCAGAATTGAGCTAATTACATATTCTGAAATGCTAACGACTATTTTTAGGGTTTTGGAATATGGTGTAATTTGATTTGTTGTGATAGTCATAAATTGGATCTACCTAGTACTAATAATGTCCTCCCGACCGAATTTCGGCCACGGCGGCCTATCTCCAGAGAGATTAGCCATCTGCGCGGGAGATATTATAGTGCACAAGTGTGTGCGCATCCACAGGTGCACTCTCTGTTCCTTTACTCTCATAGCCCGATGGGACGGAAAATCCGACACGACCGGAGAGAGATCAGGCTCAGGACAGACGGCTTTACGTTCTCTCCGAGGCACGGGGGTGAAACACCGCCAACTCTTCCTTACTCCGGGCTAGTACTGAGAAATTCTTGTCAGAAAACCCAATACTTGCCATGGCCCGACCCAGGAATCGAACCCGGGACCTCGTCGGCCGCAGTCGAACATGCTAACCACTAGACCAACGAGGTAGACCTAGTACCTATCTAATAGGCCGTAATCAATATTGTTCAAATACTTATTAAGAGCCGGTATGTTCCGGCCTTAAGTCTGGTCTAAGGCAAAAAAACAACAAATATCGAAATATTTTGGTTACATATTCATAATAGGATTTATCCTGCGAGAGAATGAGATAGAATACAAGTTATCTCATTCTCACGTAGGCTACCTACTTTTCTGAAGTTTCACTTATCTGTCGTGTATGAATTGCACAATGCACAAACCCACTTTTGTTAAGTTTGTCAAAGCATTATTTTTGTTTCAGACATCGTCATCCCGTCGCTCCTCATAGCGGCGCTGTTCATCGGTAACGCGTTCATCGTGCTCATCATATACAAATACAGGAAACGGTAAGATTATTCACTGTTTTGTAAAACTAAAAGACTAAACTACAGGTTATTATATGTAGGCCTTTTCGAGAGCGCGCCACCAAACACGGTCCTCCGTCTTCCTCTTGGTGGCGCGCTCTCGAAAAGGTCTATGTCCAGCAGTGGATGCATACAGGCTGATGGATGGGTGGATGGATTACCTATATGTAGCGATGATATTCTGCTAGACTGGCTGAAGTCTTAGCCACCTATTTTAAAATATCACCACCATCATCACTACAGCCCATTACCGTCCCACAGCCGGGCACAGGCCTCCACTCTCATAGAAAGGGAATTAGAGCTTAGACCCACCACCCTGCTCCAATGCGGGTTAGCGGCCTTTACTTTACCGCCAACTTCCAACTCCGGGTTGGTACTGAGAATTTCATAACTGAATACCCAAGGAATAAGTGAACCAGAACCTTTAATTGTATGAGACGTAAAACAGATATGGTTGAATTCTTATCGTTTTGTTTAATATTATATTGTTAGTAAGGCCGCTTTGTAGAGCAAGTGATACAAACCATTCTAATAGCACGTTTTCGACGATAAGTCACGCTTCATAAACAAATTAGTGTAATAGCCTTTTCTTCGAGCACGTTTTAATATTTGAATCTACTTTGGAATTATTATGATGGGCTTAGACGATGAAGGATCCATTTTCAATGTTGTATCGATAAAACACATTAAAAAACCAAAAGGTTCACCTGTTGCCACCAGCTCTTGGCCAGCTAGTGTGGTGGCAGGTAGACTATGCCACCACACTAGCACTAGGTGGCATAAGCCTTTTTTCTCATTTTTTTAGTGGGTCTATTTCTCATATTATAATATTACTTCCTTCCAAAATTATTAAATTAGGGTTGAGTCGACAGCTATTTCACAAAAGTTATAACTTTCTATAAATCAAAATAAAATGAATGCAAATTAACCTTGAGTTACGACCCCTTTCGCAGTATCGAAATTGTGTTGTAATTAAATTACCAATGGTTCTAATATATATAATAGTCACCAAGAGGCTGGGCGCCATTTCATGAACGACTGGAGATAGTTTCCAAGAAATTCTCTTCTATTTGGTAACTTTATAGCGAGCGTGACAGAATGCTATGTACGAAATTAAACTGATGCGGTCGAGGTTAATACCTAGATCGGTAACAGTTACGCGAGTCACGTGACCCTTTGTGTGCAACATGACAACCCAGCGTGTCACGTGATGTAACTTCGTACAGTAGACAAATAACATATTGATAAAATTTTTCAGTAACTGCAGATATCGGCTGCCTTATTATATAATTGGGCGTATCATTTAAATCTTTTTAGCTAAAGCTTTAAAAAAGTGTCGATATGGTTCTATCGCATTTATCACGTTCCTCTAATGGAAGACGCACCTCAGCTATCGTAAAGTGAAACTTACTAGTGAAAATAACTAACTGGGTATATCAATGTGAAGTTTCTTTTTCTCGGGCGTGATAAAGTGCTTAGTAGTATAGTATAGGTACTAACTACTAGTATGAAGTGTAATAGGTTTGGAGTTTGGACGAGGTTTACTGTTAATGACGGGGTCCCTTTGTATGCAACGTGACAACTTCAGGACACGTAACAGAGCGCCTCACGTGATATAAATTCCTGCTGTATACGTTCATTACGTATATATTGATCAAGCTTTTCGCTCACCTAGGACAATAGATCAGAGAATAATAATATATTGTGGCCAATTCTGTATAGCACAATCTTTAAACTAAAAAAATGTCAGCTGTAAATCTAATTCTGTCCCTTTCCGCACGGAGTATTATGAAAAGGTTAGCAATATATTTAATGCTGTCATTTTAGTTTAGTTAAGAGATTGTCTGAAACTGAATAAGCCTCAATATCTTGCTTTATTTTGGTAACTTTATTGTGTCGTGGTTAATTGTTCACTAATAGTCCATCAGTTCCGTGAATCCCTTTGTATGCAACGTGTCAACCTCAGGGGGGGTTTCTTCTATCTCTTAAAGCAGTATTACTTCGAAAAACAATTTTATGTCACCTGCCTTGACTTCCCTAAAATAAGGATTATAATATAATTCCAAAGCACGAACGTCAATAATATTAAAACGATACGGCTTTAAGCGTTCCCCCTGGACACGGAACAGAGCGTGTCTGCAAACAGTCGCGTGATATAACTTCGTGTAGTAGACGAATGTATTGATCAAACTTCTCAGTAACTGCAGAATGTCCTTATATTTGTTCCACAATATTTGGACTGTTTTTTTTATCGTATACCGGAACGCTAAATCGCTTGGCGGCACGTCTTTGCCGGTAAGGTGGCAACTAGCCACGGCTGAAGCCTCCCACCAGGCCAGACCAAGGAAAATTCAGAAAATTATAAATTCCCAAATTGACCCTGCCGGGAATCGAACCCGGGTTAAGACAGCGCTCAATACTGCGCCAGGGAGGTCGTCAAAATATCACTCGGGATGACCCGACCGAAGAATGTGTGAAACTCATTAATAGGAAACTTCACAACACAGCTCACGATCTCTTCATTCAAACATTCTACACGTTTGAATCAATACTATAATATTTTGACGACCTTCCTGACGCACTGTTGAGCCTTGTTGTCGTAACGCGGGATTCGAGGAATCGAACCCTGCCGGGAACGGCAGGGTTAATTTGGGAATAATTTCTGAATTTTCTGGTCTGGTGGGAGGCTTCGGCCGTGGCTAGTTACTACCCTGCCGGCCAAGACGTAACGCCAAGCGATTTAGCGATGCCGTGTAGAAACCGACTAGGGGTGGGCTATGGGTTTAATATAACTGCCATACCCATAACAGGTTAGCCCGCTAGCATCTTAGACTGCATCGTCACTTTGGTACCATCAGGTGAGATCGGAGTCAAGGGCTAACTTGAAGTGGATAAAAAAATACTCATAGGAAAACTTCATAACACAGCTCACGATCTATTCATTCAAACATTCTATCACAATTGAATCTATACTATAATATTTAGCTAAGCCACGTCGTGCAAAGTGGCCTGTTGGTGGCAGTTAGCAGTTAGCACACGTCACAGGAAGTAGCTCCATTAACGTTGATTTGTGGCCTGGCCGTTTGTTTGGACACAGAAAATACGTCCAGCGAATTATTGTATTGATTTTTCAACCGTACGTTTGTTAACGTTGCCTTGTGAATTGTAATTTAATAACTTTTGCTTTTGCTAATAATGACGGGTAATACCCGACTTTGAACAGAATAGTGCTCTTGATCTTTATTCGTAGGTATGTATGTTATATTATAATATAATGATTAATGTTTAAACAAGAACCTTTTTATAATTGCTGCGTTTAATATATATTAAAATATAACATTTTCAAACATTTTCATTTCATAATGTTCTAATAAGCGAAAATTGTGCGAACGCCTTTACAACCTTTTCAGTGAGTGCACCGCATTGAAATAATATTTTTTTTACTAAGTAGGTACCTTTAAGGTATTTAACTTGTGTTGCGTTGTGTTAACATTATTTGTGGATTTGTTTAGATCAAATCGTGCAACTGAATTTTAAAAAGTTACCCCAAACGACTCAGCTGAAATTTTGCATGTAAGACGTTTGGTTTGGATGACAATGCTAAGTGACGTCATTCTAAACCCAATATGGCGGACTTTCAAAGATGGTGGACTATTTATTTTTTATGCAACCCCATAATATGGACTATGGGTATCAAAGGGTCAGCTGACAAGAATATAAAAAATAAAAATACGTCACACTAAATTCAATATGGCGGTTCACACTAAATCATACTAATATTATAAATGCGAAAGTCACTTTGTTTGTTGGTTTGTTGGTTTGTCCTTCAATCACGCCGCAACGGAGCAACGGATTGACGTGATTTTTGGCATGGGTATAGTTGAGGACCTGGAGAGTGACATAGGCTACTTTTTATCCCGGAAAATTAAGGAGTTCCCGCGGGAATAACAAAAAACTTAAACCACGCGGACGAAGTCGCGGGCATCAGCTAGTACATTATAAACTTCTTTATGATTTAAGACTCAAGTATTTAAATTTAAAGGACGGAATTGTTCAACAGATAATAATAAAAGCTACAGCTATACCTTTGATTACTTAAGCATTTCTTTAATTGTTAAGTAAAAAATATTGGAGAATTTATTCTTCGAACATAAAAGCAAGTGCCAATATTTTTCACAGATTATTAAAATATTTTCATCGAAAATGAGGCAATGTGCTATTGTTTTCAATGGTCAGAGGGTGTCCGTTGCCTTTTTGCGTACCATTTCTCACGACCCCTATTTATCAGCCCAAATTCAGTAATAACTTAAATGTAATATTAGGATCTTACTTACTCCAACTCGCTCATTGTGACCCCTATAATATTTTAGTTTATCACGGCTGGGGTTACAGTAAACTTCCTTATGAAACTTATGTAACCTATCGACTTACTAATAGTTTGTAAAGTTTCTTGCCGGGTCTAATCTATCTGCTATCCGAATTGGTAGAGTCATGCTTATCGGTTGAGTTTTGAATTTTAACTTGGTTAAAAAAAACACAGAATCAAACGTCAAAACAAAGTCTCAAATTAGAGCTACGCTGACTTACGACTTCGACTCGCAAGTGGCGACATGTTTACATTTGATGCAAATTATCTCGCGTCAAAATAACCTCAAAATGCTCTCCATAATTGGTTACAACTATTCAAGTAAATTATGTTTTAGTGATTATTAAATAGAGGACCTCCCAAAAGTCCTAATATCCACGTCCTCTGTTAGTTTTATGTTGAATAACTATGTTAACCTATCGATTAAAGTAAAAAAGTGCGTCAAACTTTGATGACGTCACTGTTCAATAATTCATACAAAATCCCATACTAAGCACGCGTTTTGACGTTTGAAAAAAAGATACTGATTTGACTAGTTGTCAAATAATTACCCAATTATTTAAAGCAAATCAGTGCGCAAGTGGCGAGACTCGTGTTCTGTGTCACTTTTACGAATGATTTACGAAGTATGAGTAAATTCCTGAGATGTCTGTGAGGCCCCTGCTTCCTATAAAATTCACTATTTTGATCACGGTTTTCGTAACAAGGTCCATTTTTTTATTTTTTAAATGCCAATGATAATTATTATTGATGAATGATACAGTGAAAATTTTCTGATATTTTTTTCTTATTTTAGTCACAACTCATAACCCCTGACTTTTGTACTTATATTATAGGTTAGGGCCGCATACGGCCCGCGGACTATACGCACACTGATACTTCGCTAATCCCTTTACAATTTCTATAAAGATTTTACATTCTTTGGTCTTTAACTGTTATGAGGTCCAAAGTTCTACTTGCAAGCATGTCTTATTGTAGTCAAGCGCTAGCCTATATATTAAAAGTAGTAGTGTAGTAGTATTGTAGGTGGATATTCGCTACCTAGATTTTTTTAAATTTTGAAAACCTAGTTTTTTTTAGTCTACATAGTCTTAAAAAGTAAATGTATTATGCAGAAGGACCTGGGAACCCACTGCATTATTATTCCAAGAAAACCCCTGCCACTATAAGATGAATGGAAAGGGGTCACGACCCTCAGCAATGAGGAATACGACGCAGAAATTATCATAAGCTGGACAAAATTGTATTTGTAAACATACCGTTCTACTACTACTACTAAATCATTCCGTTTGGGTACCGCATTTTATTTTATTTCATCGATTTACATAATTTGCATATTCTTACCAAAATAATTATATTTCTGGCAAGTATTCATCGCTTATCATTAGATACGTTGTCATGAACAATATAGATATAAGTAAGCTTAATTGATAGCGAAATATGTTGATAATAATTCAATATAATATCACGATTCACGCGGTACCTACAGCGGCGTCTGTAAATTATCTGCCTACTAATAAAATTGGAGTTCATAATATGATATTAAATAACACATTATAGTTTGATATACTTTAATAACATTTAAAATATCTATATTGTACGAAAATGTTGAATATAATATGCAATCTAAAAATCCATATTATTGTATAGTTGTTTTAAATGTTAACCTTCTTTCCGGAGAGAATATAACGTCTTCGTGCTACCTGTCGCGCTAGTATGTGCGTATCTATAGCCAGTTCGTTGTTCTAGTGGTTAGCATGTTCGACTGCGGCCGACGAGGCCCCGGGTTCGAGTCCCGGCTCGGGCCAAAAAAGTGTTGGGTTTTTCTTACAAGAAAAACCTGCGCCTGCGCCTGATCTTTCTCCGGTCGTGTCGGATTTTCCGTCCCATCGGGTTATGAGAGTAAAGGAACAGAGAGTGCACCTGTGTATGCGCACACACTTGTGTACTATAATATCTCCCGCGCAGATGGCTAATCTCTCTGGAGATAGGCCGCCGTGGCCGAAAGTCGCGGGAGGACATTATCTATAGATTCGCGGATTTTTCGTACGCCGTACTAGATGATGCCCGTGACTTGGTGGCCGTGACGCGGACGAAGTCGCGGGCGAAATTTCATCAAAATCGGTTGAACAGATGTGCCGTTTAAGCTTAGCAGATAGACAGACGGACAGAAGGACAGACGGACAGACAGACATACTTTCACATAATATAATAATATTAGTATGGATGTTACGCCATGTTTTGACTCTACCACCGGTTCGGAAAGATACAACAAGATGCTTTCGCTTAAACATTTTAAATCTAACTCCATAATGTCTAAAGCGCCACAGTGCCATACAAAGCATGTCGCTTACGCCTTTTCGACAATAATCTTTTCGCAGTTCGCTTACCTTGTAAGTCTTCTAAAGAAAACTAAATTAATGTGTGAATAAACTTCCTTTTGATGACATGTTTTCGTAGTAGGTAATCTAATTTGTACGAACTGTGTAGAGTTTACTTTAGTCGAATGGTTGGACTTATAAAGGAATTAGTGTATACTGTATAGTGTAGTGTAGAGGGCTCCTCCCTTAGCTCTCCTAATCCCCGAAGCTTAATTGTTGTTTGAGCAGGAACTAAAAATGTAGCATTTAAAAAAAACCGGCCAAGTGCGAGTCGGACTCGCGCACCGAGGGTTCCGAGGGTAGTAAGTTTTAAATTATTAAAAATATATTTTTATTATATGATATACTTATCTAAAAATTTATGCTTTTCGCAATTTTTCCTTTATCTGTGCTATAAGACTGCTTCGTACCAAATTTCAAGAATCTTCACGGGAAGTGCCTACCCTGTAGGTTTTGATTCCCTTGCGAGTGTCAAAAATTTGCATAAAAATATTATTATTCCTATATGATGCTTAACTAAAATTTATGCTTTTCGCAATTTTTCCTTTATCTGTGCTATAAGACTGCTTCGTACCAAATTTCAAGATTCTGAGTTCACGGGAAGTACTCTGTAGGTTTTGATTCCCTTGCGAGTGTCGAAAAGGAGATTGCTCAAACATGGTTTCGTTTTGTATCAGATTCAAACTGGTGTCAAAAACTAAGTTTATATTTTTTACAAAATCCTTTAAAATACCAAACCATAACGTCGCCGGACAAAAAACTTGTAAAGAAACAAGTGATTTTATCATTTCCTGTATCCATTAATGTCGTTTGACGTTTCAAAGGGCTGCAAGTATCCAAAGACAATTGCGAAATATACCTACATAACTAAATAATCGATGCATGAATCGATGTTCTTTAATCATCGCTTAGATATATTTAATTATCGGACGCTGCTTATGTAAGTCGCTCCAAAGACTTCAATATTTGAGACTGACGCTGTATTTGGTGTTTAAAGTTCCATAATATAGCCCGTAACTATCAGTAACAAGTCGCAGACGCGACCTTGAATTCTCGGATGTGGTACAAAAATCTGATGAAGCGCCCGATACTAGGTACACTGTATAATTATAAGACGCGACTGACGGTCACAACGATCATGAGAACTTGGTAATATTATTTAACCATTAAATATTGTGTCCTAGGTCCATTTTAAACATAAAACAAGGCTTAACACATTATTCATCACTTTCGTAATATCGATTAAAAATATCGATTCTGTTAGTCCAAAAAGGATTTTGTCGATTAATCGATCTCAGATCACCTTCCGGCCTTCCCTATCATTGACGTTTCTGATACGTAGTGGTCATATTCTCTTTGGTTTCTGATCGTGGACGCTGATCATTGACGTTATCGTGTCAAAAAAGTAACCTAAATTCGTGAACATTTGTAACCTAATTCTCACAAATCCGTCGAACTACAGATTTAATAATTTGAGGATGTATTGTTATTTTTGTACCCTACAAATGAGGTAAGTTTCATAAAAGTACATTGTGATAGAATGTGAAACCAATGCCCATACTTTGATGATCAATGTCCTTTGCATAAAAATATTTTTATTATGTGATGTAACGAAAAATTTATGCTTTTCGCAATTTTTCCTTTACCTGTGCTATAAGACGTTGCTTCATACAAAATTTCAAGATTCTGAGTTCACGGGAAGTACCCTGTAGGTTTTGATTCTCTTGCAAGGGTCGAAGATGCTGCATAAACGGCTGTATCTTTTGATTGCGTTGGCTTAGAAGTTTGATTTTTTTCACAGCTCCAAGGGACAGTAGACCCGATATTTGATATGAATTTTAGCTTGATACCTCCATGCGTTCCTGAGAAAAAGGTTCGTGACACACGGACGGACAACAAAGTGATCCTATAAGGGTTCCGTTTTTTCCTTTTGAGATACGGAACCCTAAAAATAGTCAAATTGAACTTTTACAAATTTTTTGTCTGTATGTAATTACTACCCTAGTATCCAGTTCCAGACTTAATTAGGATAAAAATCAATAAGCATTCTATCCTTTTCCCGCGAGTGACTGTAATCAAAAGAGAGAAAAACTAAACCTATTTTTGTTGCATCTGAATTGGTAGTTATTTATTAGTTATTGAAGTAGGTATAAAAATACCTACTAAGCAAAAATACTTGATAAAAGAAATGAATAAATGCTTTGTATAATTTTTTATTTTATTTTCTTACGAGTCGCCCTCTACTAGACTTCTGCTCTACCCTACTGTCCTGTTCTATTTTGTCCTAATTTTTCTCTCCGCTCGTGTCGGATTGCTGTCTGATGAGACTGCGAGAATAGAGAGAGGTCTTGTGCGTAGCTTGTACGCTCGCACCATAGTCCATAACATTAGCTGCATAACATAACATTAGCTGTTTTGGTAACATTTATTAGTCGTCACGACCCTCTATGAACAACTTAGATAGATATTTCTACTCAGGTAAAAGTGAATAACGAAGTTTATTCGTTGAATACGTATCGGGTGGACGCAACTTTATTTAGTTAGCCCTACTGTACTGTAGTAGAGCACAAAAGAGCTTCTAGTTCGGAACTTTCTTCGTCGCTGTCCGAGTGTGCCTTGTGGTATTGTGTAACTACATTGTAGGTATCTAGTTACTGTACTCGAATTAGTACCTATTTAACTAGTAGTTGCAACCAGTATGTAGCCTTTAATTCATTTAAACAGTTTTTGTGTGGTTTAAGCAACTATCTCAGGGAAATTTTATCCCGCATAATATTAACGCCATTAAAATTATTATAAATTGTATGATACCCGTGACTTCGCGCGTGAAATAAGTTTTTTTAATTCCCGTGGGAATTCTTTAATCTTCCGGGATAAAGTAGCATACGTCCTTCCCCGGGATACAACCTATCCCTGTACTAAATTTCATTAAAATTGGTTAAACAGATGAGCCGTGAAAGCGTAGTAGACAGACACACTTTCGCATTTATATTAAGTATTACTATGGAGTATTTGGATTTAGTTTTAAAAAATCCCGTGGGAACTCTGATTTTCCATCTGTCCTTTTAGCCTTAAAGCCGGAGAAGGGCATACCTAAAAGTTTTAGGTATGTCCTTCTCCGGTATGCAAACTATCTCCGTACCAAGTTTCATCATCAAAATCGTTCGCACAGAGGGGCCTTGAAAGCGTAGCAGACGGACAGACAGACAGACACACTGCCGCTTTTATGATATTAGTATGAATTAATCACATAAACCTCCGGGAAATCTTTGATTTTCCTCGGCTCGGATCGACTTCGCCTTGATGTTGACCTATATATAGTCTCTGAGGGTCATACTGCCAATGCTTGTAGCAACCATCCATCCATCCATCAGCCTGTATGCATCCACTGCTGGACATAGGTCTTTTCCATCAAACACGGTCCTCCGCCTTCCACATCCACCCGCTTCCCGCCACCTTCTTTAGGTCGTCGAACCAGCGAGCTGGAGGTCGTCCTACACTGCGCTTGCCGGTACGCGGTCTCCACTCCACAACACGTCTGCCCCAACGGCCATCGGTTCTGCGACAGATATGACCTGCCCACTGCGACTCTTACTCAAATGACAGTTTGATGTCACGTACCTTGATGTTCCTAAAATAAGGAATAAATGAGAATTCAAAAATACGAAAGTCAACAATAATGAAACAATATGGCTTTAAGCGTAGGCAGTATGGCCCCAGGCCTGACCCAGATGGATAGGCGGGCAGACAGCTAAGCAAAAAAATAAAACAAGCAAGTTGGTACCATTTTAAATAACAAAATTTGACTTATGCATTTTTTCTCTCAAATAAAAACATAAAACGGCGCAGACAAGTAAAATAAATAAAATCCTTCGCAGCTAAGTGCCTGTGTAAGTGGCAAGTATGAAGTAAATCCAATTACACTGAGCGACGTAAATAAACTGAGTGTGACATCCTTTGTACGTTTGTTTCGTTGGACGCTTAGAAGCACAAAAGCCGTACAACAGCGGTAACTAAATGTTAGTGCAGTTTAAATACTCCATTCATTTTAGATTTTTTTCGCGGCAAAATTTATAACCTTTTGAATCCACTGTGGTTTTATGCCTATGATGCCTATGAGTACATTAAAACTTCCACCGCACCCAAACTCCCCCCCCCCCCCCTCCCCCTCCCACACTCGCCCCCTCCACTCGCCCCCTCCACTCCCCCCTCCCCGCCTTGAAAAGTGTGCCATTTTGCAGATTTTCTAGTTTTTCAACAAGCCAATTGAGCCCATACTCGAGGGCCTTACTGATAATCATTGAAGAGTTCCACTATCCACCTCCTGGTTCCATCATCACATCAGCTCGATGATGGAGTCTGTGTGTTCAAACGATTTTGATGAAATTTGGTTCTTACAGGGATAGGCTGTATCACGGGGAAACACATTCATTCCCGCGAGAATTCATTAGTTCCCGCGGGTTTCATAAAACCTTAATCCACGCGGACGGAGTCGCGGGCATCAGCTAGTTTATAATATTACTATAGATTCAAGCGAAATTTTACACGCTTTATTCTGCTCGCGATTTGTCATTAGACTCATCCCAGGTTTTTTAAATCAAAAAGCTTTAAAAACTTTAATAAGCACTTAAGAGTAAGAAGTAAGAACCGTTTTATTATTCTGCCTTTTTATTATTTATTCTAAAAGTGTATTCTTTGTAGAAAAAGACTTATTTTTATTTGTGTCCCAGGCAACTTTTATTCTCTTGTGACTTATTATAAGCTAGGCTAATTACATCATTTTGTAAACCGGATTAAAGAGATCCCGTAGCCAGATTAACATCAAAGGCTCGGCTCCATTACTGCTAATCATATTTTGGCGGGAAAATCGTTTTATCTCTATGTATTTAACGTTACTCTTCCGTGCTGTGTGTGTCAATCTTGTTTGTGAGTGATTTATTAAATCACACCCCGTAAAGAGGAGTTTCCTTTGAGCATTGGGGACCGCGCCCCATAGAAACGAAGTTTGATCCTTGCTTCTATATTAATTATTAAAATTCTTTTTTTTTACACTCGCTCTAATAATTAATAGATGTGTCTGTCTATTGTCGGAGTTATTTATAAATATATTAAAAATAAAAGCATATATGTACGTATATATATGCTTTAACACACACTTATACAAAAGCAACATGTTACAAACCAGAAAACAACAATAAGTAGGTACAATAAGGCGGTCTTTTTGCAAAGTAGCGATCTTTTCCAGACAACCTTAACGCTGGAGAGAAAATGAAAAAGTAATACAGGATAATAATCTTTGAGCTGTAACTTTCATACTTAATTTTGTTTTCAAGCAGACCTCCGGCCTCCTACTCAGGTTGAGTTAGGATTTCGATCCTTGGACACGCACTTCAATCAATCAATCAAGTATATTTTCTGAGTTATGTGAAACATGTGAATGTAAAGCGTTCGGCCGTGCAGATGCTACTGTCTAAGACTAATATTAATTGTAGAGGATTATCTCGATTGAAATTTCGCACGTCAAATTTCCCTTCGTTTTCTCGCACGCACATAATGGCGTCCTCCTATTTCCATACGTACGTCATTCCATACGTATCCCGCGTGCGTTTTTCCGCATTCGATTTGTCGCTAGATTTGTTTTTTTCGTGGCAGTGGTAAGGTGGTGGTGGTGTCCAGCGATATTTTTTAAATATTGCAGGAACCCTTTTACTAATGTTTTTAGGGACATTTTATTGAAATATCCTGTTCCTAATGAAATAAGAGCTTTGACAATTAACTCTGATAAAGGAAATTCCTTTTATTCTCAAAAAATAAATTGGGAAGTATTACTCTAAAGGTCGTTTTACCCAGTCTCACTCTACGACAGTTATTTTTGTCTGGTGCACAAAAGTTCCGCGCGCTATTTTCAACCGACTTCAAAAAAAGGAGGAGGTTCTCAATTCGACTGTATTTGTTTTTTTTTTGTTATGTTCCCAAGTGGTCCCATATAAATTTTATCGAAATCGGTTGAGCGGTTTTAAAATATCTACAACAAAATAAGTACTTTGTATAGCGTGTGCTTGTTGTTGTAAAGTTGGCGCGGGAGTTTGAAGTCGGTTGTATAAAAAGATTTTTTTATATTAAATTATTTATGTAAAGATGCACGGACGTCGGTGACAGGCCGTGATGTAAACTATTGTACTCTTTGATTCTGTTGTTTCGCGCGAACGTCTTGTCCTGTACTGTCCGTAGTGAGTTTTCGCCCTTACCATAAGATTCGGCAAATTTATTATCAAGATACTTCCTACTTAGTTGAATTAGTGTTATATTTAACTAGCAGATGCCCGCGACCTCGTCAGCGTGAAATAAGTTTTTAAAATCCCACGGGAACTCCCTAATTTTGGGTTATACACTCACAAATAATGTGGCTTTCTATTGGTTCCAGAATTTTCTAAAACGGTTCAGCAGATCCAGAGATTACCCCCTACAACCTCACAAACTCACAAACTTTACCTCTTTATAATGTATGTATAGATATAGATTGGCTTCGATTTTACACCTATAGTAATAAGTTTCAAAGAAAATATTGGTAACAATTTTTTTGATATAATGTTTTTGTCCACAGAAAAACCGATGACCTTGAGGACGAGTTCAACACTATACCACTGAGCGTGAACGGCGTCAACACGGGGAATGCGGTCTAGCTCTGTCTTGATGCCTATATGAGGTTACACCCAACGGGGAAGCTTACACTAGAAGCATGATGTCTCTTCCTACACTTCTATAGGGAAGACTCTACTAGTTCGGTTTTACACCAATCCTAAGCATATGACACTTCACAGGTCTAGCAAGTAGATATTTTAACCCTGTTACATACTTTTATGTTTAAAACCATGTTAAACTATCGATCAAAGTAAAAAAGTGCGTCGAATTTTGTTGACGTCACAGTTCAGTATTCAACATTTCATATTAAGCGCGCGTTTTGACGTTTGAAAAAAAGTTTCTGATTTGGTTGTCAAATATCCAAATTGACCCTTGGAATGTCAAAATCGTCGGGCAAAACATGTTGTTTACTTCCAAAGTACGCGTGTCCACCAGAAGTTTTCTGCAAATTGGATATCAGCTAAGGAAAATCATGGAAAATTAGATTTTAGACGATTTTTTTATCCACTACAAGTTAGCCCTTGACTGCGATCGCACCTGATGGTGAGTGAATGCAGTCTAAGATAGTAGCGGCCTAATTAGGGGCATGGCAGTTATATTAAACCCTATTTGGTTTCTACACGGCATAGTACCAGAACGCTAAATCGCTTGGCGGCACGTCTTTGCCGGTAGGGTGGTAACTAGCCACGGCTGAGGCCTCCCACCAAGCCAGACCAGGGAAAATTTCGAAATTATAATTTTCCAAATTGACCCTGCCGGGAATCGAACCCGGGCCTCCGCACGTTAAGACAACAGCGCTCAACACTGCGCCACGGAGGTTTTCAATATAAGAAGTTTAAAAATCAAAATAGTCTAAACTCATGATTAGGATTCCTGTATAACCGAATTGTAACCACTTTACGTTACCATTTTTATTAATTTTAGTATGTACACTGTATTACCTTCTGTATTTTATGTATGTTTTCCATAATTATTAGTTTTTTTATACCTGAAGTTGTAATTAGCTTATTTTGCTATTTGTATTGATCTAGGAGAATAGGTATTTATTATAGAAAAAAAATTAGCTATTACTAACAGAAGTGACTAGAGCTATTAAATATTCTCATATTCTTGTATAAATTGCCAAATATTGACTTCTAATCATCTTTTATAGATATTTAAGTCATGATGGTTCGTCAAAGAATGAATTATGTAAATACTAGACCTTTGTATATTTCAGTGAAAAGAATAACTATAGGATTGGCAAGAGTCAGGGCGAAAATACACTACACACAAACATACAAACACACACACATACTACACACACACTCATACTTTCATTTGGGGCTGCACAGACTACCACAACAGGACGAAACTTGTTTCCTATTACAACGCGGGCGTTTCGCGTGGACTTTTCGCCGTCCTCACCCGTTGTCGTAGGTGAACGACAAACGTAGATAAGTTTGTCATTTTCTATGGAGTCGTATCGCGTCGCGTTGCGTCCCGTCTCTTTCGTCGATCACCTAGGACAACGGGTCAGTGGTGTATTTTCACCCTCAGTTTTTCGAATCTCCTTTCGGTATTCTATACCTACTAGGACCTGCCTGTGTACACTAAGAATCCTAAACAATACCTACCTGAATTATACACATTGTCAGTGACTTAATGTTACCTTACATACATTTATGATGATTCAACGAAAATAAATGAAACACGAAAAACAAAAGGAAAACTTTGCGGTCTGTATGAATTTTTGACGTGTTTTTCCCCGCTTCTGGTTTTTGCGTCAAAAAGTTATGAATACAAGAGTTTTAAATATGTGTTGAAATCGTAAAGTTTAGGCTCAAAGCATATTGCGAGAAAGACGAAGAAACGCGACGCGTCTTTTCCATAATGTTGTAAGCTGAACTTTCAATATTATTATCTCATTAGAAATATCATTACGGGCCTTAGTGATAATATTTGTAATTCGACAGAACAAAAACAAATTACTTAATTTGCATCTGTTTTTCATTTTGCTTCACACATTCGTCGTACATTACATACTTAGTAGAGCCAAAGTTCAGTTTACTTTGTAATATCATAGAATAGATGCGATGAGTTTATCTCTAAATGACTCAATGTGACTTGAGCCTCATATTTTTATGATTACGAATCATAAAAATAAAAAAAACAATCTTTTAATTTATTATTCTCTTTTTAGAAGTAGGTGGTTAGTTCTTGGACATATTATTGTAATTAATAATTAGATGTTTATCACGTAGTTAATTTGGAGGTCAATATTTTTTTGCGAAACATCCATTTTGGTCTTTGTGTTTGCTAAACGCTTGTATTTTAATTAAAATACTCTGTTAATTCGAACTACCTATATTTTAAAACTGTTGAGATTCTAGTTTGAAAGGACTTGACCAGTGCCACTGTGGGAGCTTGCCTAGGTGTCAAAAATCATTGTGCAGCAATGATTTCTTTATTATTGTAATTGTAATATTTTATAGCTTTCGGATAAAAAAGTTTCAGGAGTCTGAAGGCTCTGAAAACTGAGGAAATAAATAAAAAAGGTTTCACCAAAAAACTGCTTTCCCACACTAGATGGCGCTAGTTATTGTTGTGAGCGTGTCTAAAAAATATTTTCAAGTATGATTTCTTTGTTATTGTAATTTTTATATTTATAGTTTTCAGATAAAAAAGTTTCAGGAGTCTAAAGACTCTGAAAACTGAGAAAATAAATAAAAAAGGTTTCACCAAAAAACTGCTTTCCCACACTAGATGGCGCTTGACGTTTTGGTTAGCGAGTTCAACTATTCGACCACAGATGACAGACAGATGCAATCAAAATCCTTTAAACGCAGTGGTTATTTCAAAATGCTTTGTTCGATCAATTACATGTTTCATTGAAGCTTGTCAACAAATAAAAATAATTATTAACAAAACATACATTTCCTTTTCATAATATAGTGACAGAGGTACTTAAATGGTACATGTAATGGATTACAAGATTATTACTAGGCAACGATAAAATGGAACGTCAAAATTGAGTAGTGCCTAAAAGAGAAAAGCGGATGCTCAAGAATTAATCAATAAACGTATTGTTTTTTTACATATTTTAACCTTGACCTTTTTCGGAATAATAAATCCATACTAATTTTGGTTTTAATTTTTAAATCTTACTGTAAAAACGGAAATCCTGCACATTGTCCCGAATCGGAGGGCAGTTTCTGGTCATGTCCTTTAAACCTAGTAACTAATCTTTAGACCACGTGAACTTTAAGGGCACCCTCAGACTGCAGATTAAACGATTAAGCAAAAGTTTGCTGTCGTAAAATTTACTGGATATCTGAAGGCCCTTCGAACTTACTTTACATATGGCTGAATAGAAATCGTGTAATTTCCTTACTCGGTAATCTTCTGAGTTTATTAAGGATTTTTTGAGAGAATGCTTTATGTATTTTGATTCACATGCGAGGATAGAGTTAATATAAACGATAATTATTCTAATAACACACACCAAACGATTTTGATAGAACACAACCCGAAGGCTTAACAAACTGAAGTTTAACTACTGCAATATCGCGATTGAAATGGAGAAGTTTACAATTTTTTAAAATTTATTATAAAAATTAAGACAAAATAAAACAGAAATATGAAAGAATCATTAAAATATCTAAACAAATGAAAAAGTCGTGGAACTTAAAAGTTGCGCTTGCTAGACGTGACGTCATAATTCCCTATCAACCGACTTTATAAAGCCGAATAAAATAAATAAATGGACTTAACGTCACGTTAAGTCCATTTATTTATTGAATTACTTGAATTAAAAGCGCTTAATTTGTGTGTGAAGATAATTTTGAAGTATTAAATCTCGGCTAGGTATTAAAACTCTCTCACAAAATTTCTCACTCTAGTAAGATACAGCAATCGGTGTACCATTAAATAATTAAACTTTTAAATCTCAGTCATTTATTGATGGATTAAAAAAAACACAGATTTATTAGTTTTAATAAATATTTTACTTCCGTTGCGTTAAATATGATATTCACAACATCATGAAACTTCTCCATTGCCTCTGCCCATTGTATAGTTGCAGCAAAAGTACCATACACTCACTATTGCAAAGCAATGAGTCGATGAAAAGTCTGTAGTCTGTGGGGGCCCTAAGAATTAGATTTCCTAGATATTAAGTAAGGACTGATAAAAATATGTATTGAATACTCTTGAGATAAATGTCGCTATTTTCAGATTTCAGTAGCCCATGTGGTCGCTGCCTTATTTTGATTTGAATTACGTCAATTAATTACCGGTCATGCTTCTTAGTTTAAACTAGCTAAGTCCTTCGGTTTCGTCTCGAAATTGTTAATGTTTTTGTATGTATTTGGCGAAGTCTGTTTAGATTATGTAATTAATAAAGGCACTATCTTTATGTTGAAGTTTTATTTTCCAATTATATGCTAGCCTTTGCCCGCGGCTTTCAAAGCCCTATTTCCTTTAGTTTTGAATTTTCAAAAATCCTTTATTAGCGGATTAGAATAGCTATTTGTATGCCAAATTTCAGCCCGATTCGTCTAGTGGGTTGAGCTGTGCATTTATAGATCAGTCAGTCAGTCAGTCATTTTTAGGGTTCCGTACCAAAATGGTAAAATGGAACCCTTATGGTGCGACTTTCTCCGTCTGTCTGTCCGTCTGTCCGTCTGTCCGTCTGTCCGTCCGTCACACTCGATTATTTCAGTAACTACCGAAGCTATCGACATGAAATTTGGAATAGTTGTGTATATTAGTGGCCCAAAGACACTGGAATTAAAAAAAATTGGAAATTATTTTCGTTCTTATTTAAAAAGGGGGGAAAATCTGAGGGTTGAAATTTAAAAGTGAGATAACTGTACTGTGTGGGGTATCATATGAAAGGGTTTACTTTGTACATTCTAAAACAGATTTTTAATTATTTTTAGTTATGATAGTTTTTGATTTATCGGGGAAAATGTCTAAAAAAATACCGTTCCCCCCCCCTTATCTCCGGAGTTTACCAATCGAAAAATTTGAAATAATTATGGTCAATAGGAATTTACGTATATTTTACAGGAAAACTATAGCCCATGCTCTAACTAGCAAAGTTTTTTTGATATTAACAATAAACCTCTACAATCAAAGTTAGTCTTGCGGTTCATTAACAAAGGTAATTATTTATTAATAATGGTACGGAACCATTCGTGCGCGAGTCCGACTCGCACTTGCCCGGTTTTTTTTCTTTTTAATATTTAGATATATAGTTTTAAGGGTTGATCCCCAGCATGTGGCAGTGGCATTTTCTGAGTTATACGTGCGTTTTAAGAAATTAAATATCACTTGCTAAAACGCTGAAGGAAAGATGAAACCAGAGAGCGAAGGAAACCTGGAGTTCCATATTATTCCGGTAGCAGAACAGGCCAGCGTTATGGACTTTGGCTGAATCCTTCTTATTCTGAAAGGTGTTGCGGCGTGATTGAACGTCAAACCACTTTCACACGTCAAACTTTCGCATTTATTACGTGTGATTCCTCAGCCTCTACCAAGAATAGCAAGCCAAAAAAGGCTTTTTATTCATAACTTGTAAGCGTGCTTATTAAATAAAATAAAACTTAGGCATGAAGTTAGGCAGCCAAAATTTTTTGTATATAGATGAGCGTCATTTTGGCGCCCCCAATTAATCACAACACGTAATAGAAATTAATGGAGGATATATAAATCGATCATAGTATGACAGCCCTTAATCTATTACATAAATATGTTTACATATCTCCCAAAGCTAGCATGTTGAAGTGGCAGTGGGCTTGTTACGTTTGTCGGAGGACCGATGGCGGTTGGAGTAAGGTCTTCGAGTGGAAGCCGCGTCTCGGCAAACGGAGTGGATTTACACTAAGGGCCTCACTAGTCACCACTTCTGTCGTTGCGGAACTGGCTCGAGCCGGTCCGAAAAAGATTTATGTATGTCACCGTAAGATTGTAAAAACCGTAAGACTGTAATCTAACGCTTTTTTTTCGATAGATTGTAAACAGTCGAAAGATTGTGAACCGTTCAATGTTTTAAGTGTCAATTTTTGAAATATTCATTATATTTACGTTTTCTTGTCTCTTTCTTGTAGGTTAGGTTATAGGGTTCGACATAAATAATCAAGTAGTGCCCTTAGGTTCTATCGGGTTAATAAACCTAACAGATTACAAGCTACCGAAAAATAATCCGTTATATTGTAATCATTCGACAGTTTACAATTTCGCGAGTTAGATTATAATCTAACGGTTTTTACAATCTTACGGTGACATGTATAAGGTATCAAGGCTCGTTTGCATAGCGCCGGGCTATGTTTAACCCAGGAATTAAATTGAAATTTTGACACAAGTTTTATACGATTTTTGTCAAAGTAGCAGCTAACGCCGAGTTAAAAGGACAACCCGGTGTTTTTGCAAGCGGACCTACTTACGAAGAGTGAAAAAGACGTAGCCCACCCCGCCCGACGCGACTTGACGACTACCGACGCGGTTACGGCGTTTTACCGCGTGTTCGTAATATCATCAATATTATTAGAATAGATGGGCCCTTTCATTAAAAAAATTGGACGTCCGACCTGTAGAGCGCGCTCCACACCTGTCTGCATGTCCTTGTCCCCGCCATAGCGCTGTCCCGCTTTCCAGACTAGATGGCGTTAGTATAAATAAGTACACATTCTTTGTTTGACAGGGCCCGTCTATGTAAATTGAGGTCGTTGGTTGGTACAGGTACTAACATTCTACATTCAATGGTTCGTATACATAAAGCCCACCTAAGAAGGGTGCCAACCGGTGCGACGTGGAGCGACAAAACCTCGATAGTGGTTAGCCGCTTGCATGAAATGGATACAAATAGCCAAGGGTACCCTATTCCTACTCCATGTTCGCCAAATTGTTGGAAGAGGCCTATTTTTTTTTTTAATTTATTTATTAGGTCTACTACCGGACACTTACATTAAAACATACAAAGGTAAACTTATCCTATAAAATAAAAAAGTTAAATGTAGTACCTACCCACTTATAATTAAACACAACATTAGAGGCCTATGGATTGCAACATTGGATGCATACCTACTCGCTGATGATGATGATGATGGAACACTTACAAGACAATAGCGCCAGGATGGTTTATTATGGATGTCGTTAAAAGGATTGAAAAAAAATCTCGACTGAAAATCGACCACGGCGGATAATCTGCGCGGGAGAGTGTGTATACTCTCTCCGACGGGACCCAAGAGAGGTAGGGCGTTGGACCGGCGGCTTTACGTGCTCAAGGGTAAAACACCGCCCAACTTCATAGTCCCACAGGAACGAGAATTTCTAGCCATAAAACCCCTAATAAGTACCTATTTTTGTCCCAACTCGGGAATCAAAACCAAAATACTTCATCATCCGTACCTAAGTCGAATATATGCTAAGCGAACCACGTAGACCTAAAGCAAAGAGGCAGACTAAAAGCATTAAGTGTAGTACACATGTAGAGTCACAAGGGCGTAGCGAGGTACGGGCAGGGGGGGGCAGCTGCCCCCCCCCCTACACATGCGTGAATCATATCAAGAGAATTATTTCCGTTATTAAAGATCATCGCAGCAACGCAGACAGAGAGAGAATAGTTTAGACGTTTCAATTATAACTGCAACTGCTATTGTCACTGATTTGCAAATCCCGCGTGTTGCATGTCACCAACAACATCGGTCCAATCACCCCAGCTGAGAGTGTATGCAATTTTTGGAAGCGGTCAGTTATCATTCCTTATTTAGATTCGCTGATATCCGCACTTGAACAGGGTTTTTCTAATGAACATTTACCTGCTTTTAGCCTAATGTCTATACATCCCAGTTCAATGCTAAATATGTCGCTGGTTGATTTTAAAGAAAAATCGCAAGATTTCTATCAATACTATGATCTTCCTCTTTTTGAACATGAAGTAGAATTATGGTACAAACTATGGAAGGATAAAGGAATGGAAAGAGAAGATCTAGAAAAGTTAGATTTTACTGACGTATTAAAGGAGGCAGACACTTTCTTCCCAGCAACTAAAAAAGCCATCCTTATTTCATTGGCACAACCGTGTACCACAAGAAGGTCTTTTTCTACCCTGCGATGTGTCAAAACGTGGCTGAGGTCTACGATGGCCGTTTAAACGGGCTATGCATGTTAAGCGTAGGTACACAGGAAAATTGTCAAAAAAAAACCGGCCAAGTGCGAGTCGGACTCGCGCACCGAGGGTTCCGTACAAACCTGTAGTAAGTTTTAAATTAAATGTTTTTTTTTTAATATTTGAGTTGATTGAATGAAAGGTAAATTGCGGTTTACGATTTATGACGTATTAAAAAAAAACTACTTACTTGATTTCGTTCAAACCAATTTTCGGTGGTAGTTTGCATGATAATGTACAACATATATTTTTTTTAGTTTTATCATTCTCTTATTTTAGAAGTTATGGGGGGGGGACACACATTTTATCACTTTGGAAGTGTCTCTTGCGCAAACTATTCAGTTTAGAAAAAAATGATATTACAAACCTCAATATCATTTTTGAAGACCTATCCATAGATACCCCACACCTATGGCTTAGATGAAAAAAAAATTTTTGAGTTTCAGTTCTAAGTATGGGGAACCCCAAAATTTATTATTTTTTTTTCTATTTTTGTAAGAAAATCTTAATGCGGTTTACAGAATACATCTACTTACCAAGTTTCAACAGTATAGCTCTTATAGTTTCGGAAAAAAGTGGCTGTGACATACGGACGGACAGACAGACAGACAGACAGACAGACAGACAGACAGACATGACGAATCTATAAGGGTTCCGTTTTTGCCAAATTTGGCTACGGAACCCTAAAATGAAAAAAAGAAGAGATTTTGAGAGAAGTTTTAAACAAATTTTGTGAAGAACCGCGCCGATTACTGATCAAGTTATTATTGTGATTGTTATATTATATTGTGTTTTTAATTTTTTCCCTCACTTCCGACCTCCACTACTAATAGAGATTGAGTATAGTAGTATAGTGAGATACTAAAAAAAAATATAGTGTAGAATTTTCTTTATCCTGCCCCCCTCTATATAAAATCCTGGCTACGCCCTTATGATGTAGTACTTATATACGATGTTTCTATTTATCCGTACACTATTCACATGTTGAGGTATAATAAAAACTTTTAGTAAAATAAACTGTGATGTAAAAGCTAAGCGGGGTTAAGTACAGCGAATCTTTGGAATCTACATATCTCTTCAAAGCCCGCCCGCGACACAGCCCTCGCCTCTCCATGGCACACTACTCCGAAAAATGGAAAATAAAATGTGAATCTCACTTAGTGTAGACATATTCTGTATGAGAAATACTCTGGGAATCTCGACTTGAGTAAAGTCAAGGGGATCAAATTGCAACTTTGAAAGCATCGTCAGTTCTCAGAGCTCTATTTCTAGATTCTGAGCTCTAAAGTATTCGTGCGAAGGGAATAGGGATGTGAAAAAGATAGGGGAATTGAAAGGTTATAATAATAAAAAATGGTGGTAAGATTACCTCTATGGTGGTAAGTATGTGTAAAAATTAATGTCCTATCCTGTATTCCTTAATTTTCGGGGATAAAAAAGCCTATGCCCTTCCCCATCACACAGCCTATGTCTTTATTAACATCAAAATCGGCAGAAAATAAGGCCCTGACAAACAAACGAACGAACGAACAAACTACTACTGTGCAATTTGGCAAAGGTATACTTATAGCTTAGGTACCTATACTAGTTATATGGTATTATGAAGAAGATACACGACACATCCACCACCACCAACCACTACGGCCCAATAACGTCCCACTACTGGGCACAGGCCTCCACTCTCATAGGAGAGAGGGAATTAGAGCTTAGACCCACCACGCTGCTCCAATGCGGGTTGGCGGGCTTTAACGACTATTATCATGTTAGTGATAATAACCGAGACCGACGTGCTCTCCGAGGCACGGGGGTGAAACACCGCCAACTACCTAACTCCGGGCTAGCACTGAGAATTTCTAGTCAGAAAAACCCAATATGTACTTTATTACTATACTTATTACTTTATGAACATGTCAACCACTAGACCAACGAGGCATTGTGACATGTACGAGACATGTATGCATCTACCCAAGTACCGTCAATAAATTGTAACAATGCTATAAACGTGAACTATAAGTACCTAAATATCCAGACGTTCGCTTCAATTCACTCATCGAGCGATGGGGCGGCGGTTATTTGCATTGGGAGCGGCGTGGTTCATTTCCTGTCGCCTGCTGCAGCTGATCTCAACAGTTTTGCGACTAGACTTTGCCTACGGGCTTGTTCAAATATGCATATTAATTGTACGCTTATTAAAAAATCCTATGACAGGGATTATTTAAATGATTAAAAATTATGTATGGCACCTCATGGATCTAATTATTTTGAGATTTTTCCGGACAGTTCAAAACGTCTGCGTGAGTGCAAAAACACACTACGAAAATACTCAAAATACTACGAAATACTTAGACAATAAAAATACTTTTTATGCGCATTTTTATACGGAACTGCACACAAACTAGCACGACACAACAAAACGTTTCCCATACGCCGACGTTTGCGCGGATGTATGTCATAACTCCTGGCCTATCCTGTTTCGTCATGTCTTGTTCCTAGTATGTTTCGCCCTAATTGTGAGAGTCAGGCTTTCTGTTCGCTATAGATTTTTTTAATGTTCATTTTGTGTTTTCGCTCTTATTTAAACCATTTATTGTTTAGCCTATTCAGGGTTGGAGCTTTCTATCTTACTTAGCTAAATTGGGTACCTATTAGGGGGTAGGGTTATAGATTCGTCATGTCCGTCTGTCTGTCTGTCTGTCTGTCCGTCCGTATGTCACAGCCACTTTTTTCCGAAACTATAAGAACTATACTGTTGAAACTTGGTAAGTAGATGTATTCTGTGAACCGCATTAAGATTTTCTTACAAAAATAGAAAAAAAACAATAAATTTTGGGGGTTCCCCATACTTAGAACTGAAACTCAACATTTTTTTTTTCATCTAGCCCATAGGTGTGGGGTATCTATGGATAGGTCTTTAAAAATGATATTGAGGTTTGTAATATCATTTTTTTCTAAACTGAACAGTTTGCGCGAGAGACACTTCCAAAGTGGTAAAATGTGTGTGTCCCCCCCCCCCCCCGTAACTTCTAAAATAAGAGAATGATAAAACTAAAAAAAATATATGATGTACATTACCATGCAAACTTCCACCGAAAATTGGTTTGAACGAGATCTAGTAAGTAGTTTTTTTTAATACGTCATAAATCGTAAACCGCAATTTACCTTTCATTCAATCAACTCAAATATTTAAAAAAAACATTTAATTTAAAACTTACTACAGGTTTGTACGGAACCCTCGGTGCGCAAGTCCGACTCGCACTTGGCCGGTTTTTTATTTTTTTCTTAAGTAAATGCTATTTTGAGGCACTTTTATCTTCAAACAGTAATAAAAAATTGCGTGTATCAACATATTTTGCACAAAAGATAATTTTTTTCATGAAATATCTAGGTAAGTTCATAATAATATATTTGAGTACTACGTAAGTAGGAAAAATGCTTTGCAGAGAATAAATTATTTTCAAGTTTTTTGAAGCTCTAAGCTCTTTCAAGTAAAGACTCTGTAACGTACGGTATAATGCTTAACACACATTACAGCAAACGCGAGCCGCAAGCAAAAATTGCGTCTATTACGGACGGTTTAGGATACACCAAAAAATGCTGATGTCGTTACTTGCAGTATAGCCTGCATGCCATTTATGGATACAACAGAACCCATAACGTGATTTGCATCTTTAGTGCTGAAATAGCCTATTCCTGCGTCGGGATCTGCCCCCCGATTGTGTAAAGAAATTGTAATCGTAATCGTTTGTCAAACCTAGAATTCGACCTGTGTAAGGAGTTTATAGATGCCTGCACCTTAAAAAGCATGTAATGAACTCCTTAAACCACAGACCATACAACCAACTTAAACAGTTCGAGTAATACGTTTAAGCTGTCAAATGGTTGTCAAATTTTACTTAGACAATTGGGCCTCTTATCTTCTTTAAAAGTCCCGATACGCATTTCTCTAAATTCGTTTTTAGTAGGTATATAAGGTGTAAAAAATATAATAAGGGAAACCCACATGCAAGATCTTAGGTTTCTAGACTCAATGGTTCAGACTTTAGCTATTACTATTTTATTATCTGTTAATAACATCAGTCGATTGCGATTGTTAAGCAACGTTGACAGAAGGGCAATTTTGAACCTCCAAATTCGGTCACCGGGACGGGTGACCGAATTTGAAGGTTAAAAGTTGCCTTTTTCGTTTTCTACATGCCTTGAAGAGCACGATAACCCATCGGTCCCAAACCTAACCCGGTTACGAAAACCTAAGAGTTTAAATACTCTTAGTCGAGTCCAAAGCGGAAGGACGTCGGAATCCACCGCATTATTAAACCAAGAAAACTACTAAGTACCTTTATGTGATTAATGAAAAGGGGTCACGACCCTCAGTAATGAGGAATATGATGCAGAGAGAGAATTATTTACGTATTAAGTTTATATTAATTCAGAAGATAGTTGTCCTCTTTTATACATACTTAAAGAGAATGCGATGCGCATGCGGTTACCACAAATCTTGCGGCCCGTGCGGCTTATCCATAATGAGTGATCAACATTTAAATAAAGATAGGCACGTGTGAAGTCGACACTCTTTGTCAAAGATATATGAAGTTTTTGGCTGTTCATTTGTTATTTTCTCCCAAATGTTATGTTTGTTTTTTAACTTTGACAAACTTTAAGAGAAGATTATATTCGTGAATCCTATCTATCCACCTATTCTACCTACCTATTTTAATACTTATTCGTCTCTATTTAGGTCGTTAAATAAATATAAAATAAAACTTCATAAAATGTTTCTTGTTAATTTTTTTTGTTATTTATACACGTACCTAATACCAACGCGATTTATGAGTAACTAGATTATACCCGCGACTTCGTCTGCGTGGATTAACGTTTCTTGATTGCTGCGGCAAACTAATTTTTCGGTAAATTAAAAAGTAGCCCTTCCCCGGGACACAACCTACGAGTATTTCGGTACCAAGTTTAATCAAAACCTGTTGAACAGTTTAGTTCTGATCTGAAAGCGTAGAAGTCATACAGACACTCTTTCGTACTTTATAATATAGATAATGCCCGCGATTTCGTCCCCTTGGATTAAGGTATTATGATTACCACGGGAATTCTTTAATTTACCGGGACAAAAAGCCTATGTCCTTCCCTGGGAAGTAACCTATCTCTGAACCAAATTTCATCATAATCGGTGGATCAGACAAGCTATGAAAGCGTAGCAGACTGACAGACAGACAAACTTTCGCATTTATAATATCAGTATGGATTAGCATGGAAGAACAAAACTGGTACCTACGCTGTCAAAAGGTTCCATGTATAATTCAACAACACATTATATATTATATCGTAGGTAATTAGCATACAAATTAAAAGAAAACCTCCGCATAATAAATGTAGAACTTCGAATAATTTCTGTCATAGCAATCTACGATGAAAAATTGGGTAGTTGAGTTAGTGGTTAAGACTTAGGGCTTCTATTTAGAGGATTCTATTTTTATAGTTTTCTAAGTATTCCATAGTGTTCTCAAAGGACTATCAAGCCTTGTATTTTTTTTCCTCTGCAAGTTAGCCCTCGACTAAATGCTAATATAAATTCCCAAATTGAACCTGCCGAGTTTCGAACCCGGAACCTCTCGCTATATGCCCAGAGCGCTCATCACGCGGAGGAGGAGGAGGAGGGAGGTCGTCAATCCTCATTTATGTAGCCAGGATTAGAAAGGTTTACCATTTTTTTTAAAATTTATTATGAAAATGAAGACAAAATAAAACAAAATTATGATAGAATCGTTAAAATACCTATCTCAACAAATGAAAAAGTTATGGAACTTTAAAGTTGAGCTTGCAAGACGGTAGACGTGACGTCATAATTCCCTATCAACCGACTTTATAAAGCCGAATAAAAGAAATAAATGGACTTAACGTGACTTAATTGAATTAAAAGCACTTATTTGTGTGTGAAGATAATTTTGAAGTATTAAATCTCGGCTAGGTATTAAAACTCACTCACAAAATTTCTCACTCGAGTAAGTTAAAGCAATCGGTGTACATTAAATAGTTAAACTTTGAAATCGTCATTTCTCAGTCATTTATTAATGGATTTAAAAAAAAAAACACTGATTTATTAGTTTTAATCTATATTTTACTTCCGTTGTGCTAAATATGATATTCACAACATCATGAAACTTCTCCAATCCTGCAGACTGAAATGGTGTCAATAACTCACAAAGCCGCTAACCAATTTGTAGGGTAGTAACTAGTAATAAACTTCTGAAGTTCAAAGTGGATAATCTAGCAATTGATAGTTCTAATACGCGATCGAGTGTAGCGCTTCAAAACGCCTTAGCTATTCCAACTCGATTCAATTTGGATTAGACGGCGATGTAAAGCGCTTGATTTGCATCGCATGCGCTAGAATAATATTTAAATATTGATATTTTTATTTATCATTTAAATATAGATCGTATCATGAATATTGTAAGTCATGCAGCCAGGTTTAAGCGGGGTTTTCACTTTAAAAGGGTAATGAGCAAGAAATGACTTAGTGGAACGGACTCTGTGTAGATACAAAGTTTACTTCCACTAACAAATAGTTTTGTTAAACGAACTGTGCCTTAGAGAGCGAGCTTACAAAGCTGAAGAATAGGCATGATGACTGATTTTGAAAAATGGTCAGATTATGTTCGGAAGTATCTACTATTTCGAAAAAATATCTTATTTCAGCAGAAAAATAAGGTTTAGTAGATAAAATTGGCATTTGATATTTAAATTTTAAAATTCACGCCAAAACGTTCTGTGGTGTCATGGCGTCGTTTGTGACGTCACTATTGTTTTTATCAATGTACACTGTGCAGTGTGCGGTAAGCAATAGTGTGATTGTCAAAGCTCGAAAACAAACAATTGTGACGTCATTCGCTTCTTGGTGTTTTATCCAATACGGCGGATTGCTGTATTTTATTTTATAGTTTTATTCAATCAAAATAAATAGCAATCTCCCTCGAAATAGAAAAATAAATAATTTTTTTATAATCCATGAATCCTATTTCATTAAAATAAATTCATAATGAGGGCTACCGTTTTTATGCTCACTAGTTAGCGCCACTTGCGAGTAAGGTCCTAAAGTATAGCTGTAAATTCGGTAAACAAGCATATTTCTGGAAAAAAAACCCCTTTTGTAAATAGTAAACATACAGGAACCAGGGAAATACTAACCTATGAATTAGCTGTTCTTTCAGCCCGCTTATTTTTGCACTTCTTTTTCTTAGCCCCGCTTTCAAAGCACAGAGCACTGGCATTTATTGACACGTATCTTACATCTTCCATAATTAATCGGTTATTGCTAAATATTTTCAACATTAACTAAATAATTAGACTCGCGATAAAAGCCCAGTGATATTTGACATTTCGTAGACCTCACTCTACACTAGCGCTCCTAGCGGCGAATTTAAACGCGGTAGCCCTCATTTCATTGATTCTTGGTTACTGTCATCATGCCTATTGCCATAGATTAATTATAAACCAAGTATATATATTGTCTTTGCTATTGCAAAAAAAGTCAAAGCTATTTCCAAAATCTAAATTGCTTGCAACAATCGTTAATAGGTACACGTTTTACTTCATAAAAATGGTTTAGAAGTCACTTATCCCCTTTTGTTTGGCCAATTAAGTAAGTACATTTCTTTTCTTCTCATTTTTGCTATTTTGCCAGTAGATCACTAATAGAGTGGTATTTAACTACATCAAAAGACTGCGTCTTTTTCTGAGAGAGACTGAGCGGAATTATCAACGTCTAATTGCTGATGGCCTTTGACCGACATTAAGTATTATACTTCGGTTCTTTTAAGTAGGGTTGTCACAAGTCACAAATGTATAAAATATCTTCTCAATACTCAATTTATTTATAACATGTAGATACAGGTGTCTCTTATGTTACGTTATGTTTTGACTCTACCACCAGTTCGGAAAGCAGATTCTAATGAGTACACAAGTCTCAGTGGAGACTACATAGTCAAGTAGGTATTCTGTTGCACAAGAGATCCAGCTCCATACATTTCGGTGTAATTAAGAGCTTCCCTAAATTCCTTTTACAGCACGATTATTAACTCTGAGACGAATTGCAAGCTCCGGGCTTTATGGCCCACTCTAAAAGAGCGTGACAGTTTTCAGTACGAAAGTTAAGTTTAATTAGGGCAAATGAAAAGAGGTGTTTATGAGCTGAACGAAGTAATTGGGCTTTTTGCGAACTGACTTATTTTATAATTAAACTGCTACGCGATAATGTGAAAATTTTCCTACTAGGTATGACAACTTTTTTTTTTAATTCTGGTAAACATTAAAAAAACATGATATACCTACCTACTAAATTAAGAAGAATTACCTACCTATATCTCAATAAAAAAAGCGTGTGTGTGTGCAATTCACACACGGCAGAAGTGAAACTTCAGAGAGAATCAGATAAATATAACTTGTATTCTATCTCATTCTCTCGCAGGCTTAATCCTATTATGACAATGTTTGTCTCTCTTTAGTGTCGCCTTTTCGTTTCATCGAATTTTCAAACCACAACGATTCTAAAGAAGAAGACAAACTTATAATTATTGCAGCGAAAGTGTGTTTATTCGTTTGATTTGTCCTTCAGTCACGCCACGACAGAGCAACGGATCGATTTTTGGCATGGGTATATTTGAAAACCTGGAAAAGTGTCGTCAGCTACTTTTTAACCCGGAAAATCAAAGAATTTCCCCGTAATATCAAATTCCACGCGGAGCAAGTTGCGGACAAAGTTACTTGTGTGATAAATATTGGAGAGGCAGAAGTTTTCATTAAAGAAACTTTATGCGTTTCGTATAACGATAGACTTAACTTGTACAAAACAAGGGAAAGTAATTATAACATTGCCCGCACCTAAGGCCCTTTCCGCACTGCATCCGAGCCGAAACCAATCCGATTTTTAGTATAATACCTACTTATTACGTATCGTCGTAGGACTCGTAGGTATTGTATATTGTTATTTACATAAATAGTGTACCATATTTCTTTTTTGAAAAGAGAACTGCTGAGTTTCTTGTCGGCTCTTCTCAGTAGAACCAGCTGTCTGAACCGGAGGTAGAGTCTTGACGAATTATAAGTGGCACAAGTTGTCCTGCTTGAAATAAATAAATCATCTATTATTATCGAATCCGAGAATTCTCGATCCAAAATTGTCCTAGTACAGTAGTACTATTTGTATGAAGGGATGTGCACTAGATCCGAATTTAGTTTTCCGAATCCGAGATTATTGAGAGCTGTTCACGGACCGAAAGGACCACAAATGCTTGCGCACTGCGTCCGACGCCAAGAATTCGCAAGCATCCATCGAAACGGACGCAGTGTAAAATCGACATATGGACTCGATCCGAGTTTTCTAGATCTGAATTGTCTCAAATACAGATCGGATTCGTATCGGAGGCTTTCCGCACTGCATCCGGGATCCGAATCCGCCATACAAATAGTACGACGGGCTATTTCGGACCGAGAATTCTCGTATTCGGATCGGATGCAGTGCGAAAAGAGCCTTAAGGCCATAACTAGGAAACTCTTATAAAATAAGTTTCATCTTTGATGTGAAACGTAATCAAAGTTTACTTAAGCCGAGAGATTATGATAAGATCATAGATGAGCAAGTTTTACCGACCTCTTAATTATAAACTACCTCTTAATTAATCACGACATATTTTAAGGTGCTTTTCCACGGATTATTTTACTTTTGACATACCTAAGCACGCCTATGCAGTTTCATAATTATTGACAGGCAGCCATCGACAGAAAAGGTAATACTTCATTAGACGCAGTTTTTTTTTACAATAGTGCAGCGACGTTCCCTTTTATCCGATATTTCGTAACTCGTATACTCATCTAGAAATTACCAGAACGAAATTCCTTTTAAAAATAGTCACGAAGCTGCAATAGGAATGTCCTTTAAGCACCACACATCTTTGGCGATTGATGGTTTGAGGTTTCTATTTACTGTACTGTTTTACATAAAGAATTTATTTTAATATAGGATTTATTTACATAAAGGATTTATATTAATATACATAGTAATTTATACGCTTGGGTTTATAAAACAATTATGTTGAGCAAAAATAAATATCAATGTGTTAAATCTATTAAAACTTCTTCATTCAAAAGTCGATTGTTATCAAAAATCGAATCAGTAACGGATTAGAACATCATTAACTCTGATTGAGCTGCCAAAAGTAAAATAAATTATTGGACAGCGTAATAGTAGGTAGGTACACAAAAAAAATCGAACGAAAGAACTTCATGAATATTACTTAAATGTAAGTTTAAAATTTAAACAACTTTTACGTAAGAAATTAATCAATTACAACTTGAAACCGTCTTCCGTCATTCGCGTGGTTTACTTAATTCAAAATGAAACATGAGTTTAATTTGAGCAAGTAAATTACGGAGGGCGTTTCTAAGTAAACTGTAATTGGATTTTTATAAGCATAAGTTCCTACTGATCTTTGATTTGGCTGAGCCACAATATTATGTCCAAAATAGATATCCTCAGAATTTATACTTATTAGATTTGTTTGAATGTTTATTATTACGTAGAAAAAATAGGATAGGTACCTAAAAAGAAAAGTTACCTGAGTAATTTCAATTTCTTTTTAGGGTTCCGTTGTCAACACCGAGTAGGTTGTATGGTCTGTGGTTGTCAACAACAACAACAACAACAAGGAGCCCATATAGTTTCTCCATGTCCGTCCATCCGTCTGCGGTTTATCTCATAGGTTATTAGTAGCTACTACAAACCAAACGGTTATAACTAAACGGTTATTTCTGGATAGTGGAAAAATTTATGGCAGTACTTAGCATATATAACGAAGTTAAAAGGAAAACCATCACAGCTAAGTCGGCTTTATAAATTAAATTAATACTTTATAGCAGTTATAGTCAATGTAACGGGCAATTAAGGAACCCTTCTTCCCTCAAATGAAGAGATCCTTAGTAGAATCGGAATAGTTCAACTTTGCGAATTAAGTGGATGCTGTGTGGCGCACGTAGAAAGAAGAACTGATAGATAGAATATCCCCTACCTAGGATATTCAGTAAGTATAAGTTTGGGGTCTCAACATAGGTCCCAATTCCTAAACGCAGCGTTTACTATTTCGTAGACCCCTCAGGTAGACTTATTAGTTTATAATTTGTAAATGTCTATTATTTATATACCTAATTTTGTTTTTTAGTTTTTATTTTTCCTATCGTCCTACGTTTGAATATTTACCTACCTGACAGTAATAGTTTTTATAAAGAAGAGCGCAGACAGATTCTGGTTTTTTGTATTTGACACCTCAGTACTGCCGGTCGAGTTGACCATTAAAAAAAAGATTGAAAAGGGGCAACTCGGTCATTAGGTCGAGTTTCCGTCGGTCGAGATGATCCCCAAGTCGATACCGAGACTAAAGGCTTACCATACGGTCGGCACGTCTTTAATGGAATGTCTCAGTTTACTTTGATTCAGTTTCGTACGGGCTTAAAAGTGGCTTACACTCGGCGCACAAGAAAACTCCAAGGATCTTATTATCTGAGTATTCCTTCTCTTTACGGTCGCGACTCGCGGGATAATGCTTATTTTTGCGCACAATTTAGCAACGGTAAGCCTTTTGATGCACGAATATTTTGTTTATTTAAAAAAATACTTAGTAGGTTCGAACCGCTAGGATACGCTATGCCCCTCCGGCTTTCGTTTTTCCCTCCCCTTGTAATAGGTATTAGTATCTTCAAATAAATAATGAATAGGCATCTTTTAGGCAAGCGCTCTCCACCTTAGGCATCACTACATGCCAGCAAGTTTGATTGCAGCCAAGAGCTAGTCTATAAATAAATAAATAAAAAATCTACTTCCAGAATTATTTTGAGTTTTATGTACGAGGTATAATTAGTATAATGTCTATGTAAACCTACCATAATTGAAAGTTAATTACCGGCTTCCTCCCTGTTCTTGCGAATTGTGGAAGATCATGCCGTACTATTAACCCAAGAAAACATAATATTAAAGGAAGAGGTTACGACCACACACATAGATCGAATCGGTAATTTAGTTAATTGTTTTATTTTGTGAAGGAAAATAATTAAAGCATTTTTGTCATTATTTCAAAGCAGTACTGTACCTACTTGTATTCTAATGAATTCATTCTTTAGCAGAAAATGGAAAAAAAACTTAAGAAGTTAGAACACAACAAACCTCAAGGGGTCACTCATTAATATTTCATAACTCGTACGTGAGGGAAATTTAGGTAGGTAAGTTACAATGGAAAAATATTTTTCACCAAGTGTTTTCAAGTCGAGTCGACAAGATTTGAAATTCAAATGTAGTATTCAAATGTGTGCAGCTTTGCCGCGTAAGATTGTCTTGCAAAATATACTTAATTTTTTTAAATCCATAAGTGTGTCTTACTTTTTTGTAAGTTACATTATGGCTGGATTCATGCTACATCGTGCATGGCTTTAAATCACCCTTAAGTTTAAATTCATATCCTTTCCAAAGTTTCTGTAAGAACCGATCGAACCCGGGACCTACGCACGTTAAGACAACAGCGACTAACACTGCGCCAGGGAGGTCGTTAACTAGTATCTAACTACGGACTCATATTCGAACAGGTAGGATACTTAGTTTCATTTACGCTTTAGTAATATTATGGGGGCATGCATGCAAAATGCCGCAAAAATATTGTGTGTAGAAAAGCCTTAATTTTAGAACATACAGCCCTCCAGGTAAAATCGAGTTATTGAAGCATCAAGCAACACATTTAGTTTGATCGAAAAGTCCATTAATGAGGCTTCACCGCCGCTCCTTTATTTCATTAATATTAATAATTTCTGTGGAAAATTCTTAAAGGTCGATCGTTTTTATGAATTGGAGGGAACCCCCAGGCCCTAATTGCGGTATCGATCACGTTAATTGAATTTTTCGAGATATTTACCGTCTACTTTTTAATCGAGGGTTTGGATTTTATTACAAGTAAGTAAGCGCCCGCCCACGAATTTTTCGTTGAGCGGGGCGGCTGGCGAGTTGAAACTATTATCCTCGTCGAACGAACGGCGAGCTAGAAAAGTTTTCGACGTCATTTCAGTTACGCATATCTTTTCCAATTTTTTTCCAGCTCTGGCCACTGGTGCGGTTTGGAAATTTTCGCACACATTTGAGAACGAGATGCGGAGTTCTAACGTCTCATATTTTCTTATTTTCTTCCATCTTCGGTGAAATGAATTGTGAATAGCAAGATTTGCGACATGAACATTCATTTCACAGCACCAGAGTTTCACGCATCGCAAATTTGTGTGACGGTTTTATATTGTTTAGGCCCTACATATTTTTATTATTTCTGTATTCCTACCGCTTACCGTGCCGCGCGATATTCGCTTGTGGTCTTGACGTAACGGAAAGGTCGTGGTTGTAACCTTCATAAATAAAATGAATTTTAGGGGGGCGTGGGATGGTGGAGGGGGGAGGGGGAGGGGGGGAGGGGGGAGTTGGAGGGGGGAGGGTAGTCCAATAATACTCTGCTAGCTCCGTTATATATTTATGTATTCACTAATATGAACATGGCTATATCAGATAATAGATATGAATAATGAATTCTATGGTTCCGAGTCAAACGCAGTCGCCACAAAGGCAAGATATTTAAAAGGTTTTTGCTTGCTTGCTCTCTCTCTTTCTGACTTACTTCTTTTTTTTAACATATTTAGTTACTTATGAAGAAACTAGGATCTAGATCGATTACTAATTTTGGTCATACGCACCTTCGTACTCTTATAACAAATCGTAGCCATAAGTTGTATAATAACATTGTTCAAGAGCTTATCATCAATTTGTTACTATTGTTTTAGGCATAAATAAAGATTTTTTTGGACTGAAAATACGTTAACTGTACCTACGTATTTTGTCGTCTACGTCAGTTATCCGCCAAAGCCGATTTGATTAAAGCGTGGATATAAACAAAATATTTTTGTTTGGTACGGTAAACATTGAACCTGTTTGTTTTTGTTTACTCCGTGTTATTTTACTTACTTTCGTTCAAAGGCCGAAAAGTTGTTGCGATAGTTAAATAATGCACAGAATATATAATACAGCTGGTATGACGCGCCGTTATACCAGATGGAAATTTTTCTATTTACATTGAATAGGTATTTTCATGATGAACAAAGTGAAAATTTGTGACAAGCGTAATATCAGTGTGGGTAAATAATATATTTTGCCACACTGTACTTACTTATTTTACAAACTGCATCCCATTTGAATCTTATTTTTCATTTCCACGTAACACAAACTGCCCATTTCTGTTTAACACAATCTCTAAACTAAACTAAAAGTACAGCTCTAAAACTAGTGCCGTCTCTTTCCACAGGGAGATTTTGAAAGACATAGCAAAGCCAAAATACTCTTATTTTAGTTCAGAGATTGGGCATAACAGAATTAACCACATTGATATTGTGAATCACACACATTTTGCAATGTATTTTTGCATTTGCTTGCGTCATCTCTTAAACTATAGCTCACGGTAACTAAACCATACCCTCATCAGTAGGTAATTCTTTAATTAATCTATCCCTCTATCGGTTGGAGGCTGCGAGGGAAAGGGTGATCGATCAAAGGCTATTTGTAACTACCGGTGTAACAAGAAAGGAAGATCTAAGATAAGAGTAAACATATTATCCATATCTAGCTATTCCTCGCTTATAACTTACTAGGTAATTCCCGCGACTTGGTCGGCGTGGACTAAGTTTTTTCGATTCCCGCGGGAACTCCTCAATGTTCCGGAATAAAAAATAACCTATGACCTTCCATGGCATACAACCTATCGGTTTAAAAATCGGTTGAAAAGATGGGCTGTGAAAACGTTTTTATCTCGGCAAATTAAAAAGATTCCGCGGGAATCAAAAAACCTTGATTAACCTTAACTAACCTTAACCTTAAGCCAAAGAAGTCAACATCTCCTAAAAAAACATCCGTTGTCGGAGTGAAACGTACGTTGAGAATTATTTGGAAGGTTTGTGTGGTGTGGTGAATATCACAAGCTACAAGTGCAATATACACACTGCACCTAGACCTAATGTGGCGGATTATAACGAATTTTTTGAAAGAAAGAAAGAAAATCTATTTATTCTCACCATTATTTATTGTTTTACTAGATGATTCCCGCGACTTCGTCCGCGTGGATTTATGTTTTTTGATTCCCGCGGGAACTCTTCAATTTTCCGGGATAAAAAGTAGCCTATATTCTTCTCGGGATACAACCTGTCCTTGTACCAAATTTCATCAAAATCGGTTGAACAGATACATTTTTTTGATTCCCGTGGGAACTCTTCAATTTTCCGGGATAAAAAGTAGCCTATGTCCTTCCCTGGGATGTAACCTATCTCTGTACCAAATTTCATCAAAATCGGTTGAGTAGTTGGGCCGTGAAAGCGTAGCAGACACACAGACAGACAGACAGGACAGACAGACACACTTTCGCATTATAAGTAAATAAGTAATAAGTATGGAAGTATGGATTTCTAGTTCCTTCATTAAAGAAGTTGCGAGCATCATCCATATTATAAATGCGTAAGTGTGTTTGCATAATAGTTTGTCTTTTACTCACACCGCAACGTATCGACGTGACTTTTGAATGACTATAAATTGAAATTGAACCCTAAAAACCTAGGTCTCTAAAGAGGTTTCTATAGCTTTTGTAAGAATGTCCGAAGGATGTTAAAGAGATATAAAATTAATGCCCAGCGTCTCTCTTTTATGGTCCTAACCCTCGGCTATAGTGTCATGATTTGACTGAATTGAACAAAAGGCCGACTTGTTCCAAGTGGGGATTCATGAAAGTTCAATTAATTAGGCAGATTACCACCACCACCACTACAGCCCATTAACGTCCCACTGCTGGGCACAGGCCTCCACTCTCATAGGAGAGTGGGAATTAGAGCTTAGACCCACCACGCTGCTCCAATGCGGGTTGGCGGGCTTTAACGACTATTATCATGTTAGTGATAATAACCGGGACCGACGGCTTAACGTGCTCTCCGAGGCACGGGGGTGAAACACCGCCAACTTCCTAACTCCGGGCTAGTACTGAGAATTTCTAGTCAGAAAAACCCAATACTCAATTATGGCCCGACCCGGGACTCGAACCCGGGACCTCGTCGGCCGCAGTCGAATATGCCAACCACTAGACCAACGAGGCAGTTTTTACTATTAGGCAGGTTATTACGATTATTTTCAATAGAATGATTATGAAAAACTCTTAAGACTTTTTTTTGTAATCTTAATTCGTTTATTAGTACCTCGATTCCAAACAAAAACATTGTAGGTAAATGCGAATGCCATTGTAATTAAAATGCCCCGGGGGTTTCGGAGCTTTGTTCTTTTTAAGATTAAAATATATCACTTACTTTCACGATGAAGGAAAATATCGTAAAGAAACCTGCATGCCCAAGAGTTCTACATAATGTTCTTAAAGGTGCGTAAAGTCTACCAATCCTCACTTGGCCAACGTATTGGACTATGGCCACAACTGTCTCATTCTGAGAAGATACTCGAGCTAAATTAAAGTGAGCCTGGAATGGGTTGAAGTGACGATGATTCATTTCATTGAATGAATTCAAGCCCAATCATCACGTATTTCAATGCCCATTAAGTACATACCAATTTTAACTTGCAAAGTGATGGTAAGCGTTCTTCACTTCATGCTCTTCTCAGACCAGGGCGCATTTGGAACCCTCGTAGCTTTAGTTTTAAGATATCGTAACTGATTATCACCATCATGTTTTATAAGTAGGTAATTGTACGTCAATAAGTGTACAGTGTACCCACTTCGACTGCCTCGTTGGTCTAGTGGTTAGCATAGTCGACTGCAGATCACGAGGTCCTGGGTTCGATTCCCGGTGGGGCATGAAAAGTTAGGTATTGGGTTTTTCAATTAAGAAATTCTCAGTGCTAGCCCGGAGTTGGAAGTTGGCGGTGTTTCACCCCCGTGCCTCGGAGAGCACGTTAAGCCGTCGGTCCCGGTTATTATCACTAACATGATAATAGTCGTTAAAGCCCGCCAACCCGCATTGGAGCAGCGTGGTGGGTCTAAGCTCTAATTCCCGCTCTCCTATGAGAGTGGAGGCCTGTGCCTAGCTGTGGGACGTTAATAGGCTGTAGTGATGATGATGATGATGATGTACCCACTTTTAATAAATAAATATTGATTGATTGATTGATTATATTGCAAACGATAAACGGAAAGAATGTCGATTTCTATGTCACAATTGCACAATAGGTATTACCTTCAAGATAGAGTCTTAAGATATTCGATCTTGCTACGTAAAATCTTGAGACTTTTTTATTAAAATTGTCAAGTACGATACAATTCTATCCGGAATAATGGAATTCTGCTCTGGACGTTCAACTTCACAATGCAAACTTCCCGATTGGCTCTTATTTCCTTTTCAATATCTCCGACTTTACGTTTATTAACGTCCTCGAAAAGTTGATATTCTGCAGACATTTCGAAAGAATTTTAAAATTAAGTAGGTACGTATTTTCATTCGCAGGGTGCCGCTACATAAATTCGAAAGTTTGGATGTAACTATATGGATGGATGTTTGTTACTCAATCACGCTTCACGCCAGAACGGCTGAAAGGATCTGGATGGAGATAGATTATAAATTAAAATTCCCGCGGGAAACAAAATCCCTTAATCCACGCGGACGAAGTCGCGGGCATCAGCTAGTCCATAATGTTGCGAACAAGAACACCATGGCGTGTGGAAGTTCCCCCAGACCGATCCGTGCTGGCGTCCCACAGGGCTCAGTACTTTCCCCCCTTCTTTACTCGCTGTTTACCAGCGACATCCCAGCGTCCCCCATGTCCGTTATTGTTCCGCATCTGCTTTTCTCAATTCTTTGAATCGTCTCTCTTCTCTTATTTCAGCTCGTATCCAATTATAGTGGCATTTCTTGTAGATTCTATACATAAATATGGAAGCACCGATGAGTAGAAGAACCACAATTGTTGATAATATAATATTTGTTGTGTTCATATGAAAATTAAGTTCTTCGATTGAAGCCGTATTTCCAGTTCCAGCATTTTGATTACTAAAAGTTTCTTCATTTTTTACGTTAGATCTGCACATCTTTGAGAATTATAATTATAATTTTATTTTAAAACTCGTCGTAAAGACATCACAATAAGTCCATTGGGTTCATGTTTTTAGTTACTAACCCATATTTGGCGAACGGAACCCGAACCCGATCGCTCACTGGCAGGATCGCCATGTAAGGATGGGAGTTTGGGTAAAATAAGACGTCTGTTCTTCTCGGTAGTTAGGTTTATTACTGTTCTATCATTTAGGTTAAAGTATTATATATTATCTAAACTTATATCTCAAGCGTGGCTCTCAGTACGCGGATGATACCGCCCTATATAGCTCTGCGGCAAACCGCCTCTTTATTAGATCCCGCCTTAAAGCGGCAGTCAGTAGTTTAGGTGACTGGTTCCGCCGTTGGAGAATCGAAGTCAACCCCGAAAAGAGCGCCGCTATGCTCTACTGTCCCTCCTCTCGCAGGAAGAGGTTAAATAATTTTTGAAATCGGTCTAGTATAGTTCCTGAGATTAGCGCGTTCAAATAAACAAACTCTTCAGCTTTATAATATTAGTATAGATAGTAATAGCGATGCTTAAACTGGGTCAGATTTTGGCAGACTTAGGTATACTTAGTCATAAGATTTTCTTAGTAGGTATTACTGTAGTTATTTGTACCTACTTTGATGCAGGAATTATCACGTATTTTCATTCTGTAAAGCTGCATTGCGCGAATGACTAGCTTTTGGATTTATAAATGGTTTCAAAACGTTTAAAAAGCTGCTTTAATTTTTTCCAAGAAAGAGTTGAGCGAAAGAAAATGTTTTTTGTAAGAATAAAAATTCTGTACAATAGCTTTTTATTCAAATCGCGCCAGCAACTTGAAAAGAATATTTTCACTACGAAAGAGTTTGTAGGCGATCTTTGGATGGTCAATTATAACCATTATTTTTAATAAAAAATATTTTTTTTACATTAAAATTCAACGGTTTTTTTAATTAAAGTCCAAAGTCAATGACCAAAATCAAGTTTGCATATTTTGACCAAAGACCAAATGGTTCCAAACGGTTTCCTTCGTGTTTCCTTGCAATCCATCGCTAATAAACAATACACTTATCTATTGGCAAAGTTCGTGAGTGTGAAATCTGTCAGCCAAATTTTGGTGCAATACCAACCCAATGAAATTCCGTGCCCACCATACTTCACAGTCATTTGTCATGTGGCCATTAGGCATTAAGTCATTTGGCGTGATGACATTTGATAGTGAGTTCGAAATCCGTGCGCCATGGTATGGTATCTTTTAAGTTCGCGAACTCTCGTGTGAGGCCCCGTCGAACGAGAAAAATATGATGTCATTTGGACTTTATTTCTCGTTGACGCAAACTTTTTGGCGCCCAACCATTTCATCTAAGTCAATTAATGCCGTCAATCGGAAAATCGTCACAGTAATAAATAATATGCAGTAATTTATTATTTTTTCCAAAAGAGCACCGAGTTTCTTGTTGGTTCTTTTCGGTAGGAAAGGCATTCTGAACTAGCGATAGATTCTTTTGATGATTCAAAATCAATTGTAAAAGTTAATAAGTAATAAATAACATTTGAGCTTGAGATTGAGTTTTGAATTATTTCATTGACGACCGGTTTCTGAATTGAGAATTTCATGTTGAGTCTGTCTCAAAGACTACATAAGTACTAAATAAGCTAATTTTTGTTTCTGAATTGATATTGTGTAAGGTGAGTTGGAGCTTGCTGTTTTTGCTTGAATGCTTAATTCAGAAACCGGCCCAATATCAATTCAGAAACAAAAATTTGCTTAATTAATCCTGAAGTAGTCTTTGAGATGGCTCAACATGAAATTCTCAATTCAGAAACTGGCCGTGAGTCATTGTTGTGTTTTGAGTCATTCAAAAGAAGGGTCATTTATTATTAGTGCAAAAAATCTTGCAAATCATTTCATTGCGTTTAAAAATGCCTGAATTTGTAATAGAAGTGCGGGCTCATTTTTTGCTTCTTCTTAATTCTATTAAAGATTAATTGCGCTCTATTTAAGAGCAAAGAACACAGAGACCTTCCTTTATGATTGTTATGCTAATATCTCATTTTTTTCAAGATCCCTTAATCTTTAGTGCTACATTGTAAATTAAATCAGCCAAAAGGCTGTCGGGAATAATGAAAAATTCTATTACGGTTAATTCTTTTAAAGCGAGAGATAAAGGGCGGGCGCTTAACATTCTTGAGAAAGTGTTTGTTGAAATAAATTGCCGTGAAACGCAGTCATTACGGATTTAGGTAGTTTAACCTTTATTAAGGGTTCCGTACCTCGTTGGTCTAGTCATAGTGGTTAGCATGTTCGACCGCAGCCGACGAGGTCCCGGGTTCGAGTCCCGGGTCGGGCTCAAGTAATTAAGTATTGGGTGCTTCTGACTAGAAATTCTCAGTACTAGCCCGGAGTTAAGAAGTTGACGGTGTTTCAAGTCCGTACCTCGGAAAGAATTAAGCCGTCGGTCCCGATTATTATCACTAACATGATAATAGTCTTTATGAAGACCGCCAAGCCGCAACTCTAAACTCTAATTTCTTCTCCCCTATGAGGGTGGAGGCCTGAGTCCAGCTGTGGAACGTTAATGGGCGTTCCACTGCTGGACTTGCTGTCCGCTCCTGAGTCCAGCAGTGGAACGTTGTACCCAAAGGGTGCCAACGGGACCCTAATACCAAGCCTCCATTTTCCATGTCAGTTACAAGTTAGCCCATGACTGCGATCTCATCTGATGGTAAGTGATGATGAAGTCTTAGATGGTAGCGGGCTAACCTGACAGGGCTATGGCAGTTATACTATTACTAAACTCATACACGTCTAGTCGGTTTTTATACCGCATCGTCTAAAAACCGTCATCGTCATGGCGGTACGTCTTTGCCAGTAGGGTGGTAACTGGCCACGGCCGAAGCCTCCCACCAGACCAGAGAAACTTCCGAAAATATAAATTCTCGCCTTTCTTCTCCAGGGTAATAGATAGTACATGGGTGCCAAGATAGGCATAATTACTGATATTGTTCTACTTGATTGGATCCTAACTAAATAATAACACACGTGAGACTCCCTTATTTTGCCGCTGGCTAAGAAAGTACAAAAGAGCGGGCGACTTTCATTGTCTGTGTCCAGTAAATAGAACGTTTTGAGGGTAAATTACGCAGCAAATATGCCTATTAGAGATCCTTTACATTACCTTTTATTAAACATTTGCTTAGAGTAAGGGTCTACTCAGACAGGCCATGCCACAAAGCAACACAGCGGCAAAATTGTCGCCACGCAGTCGTCGTGTCAGTGTGATTATGAGTTTTCGCGCCGCAACCTCTCTGCCTAAGCTGTTGTGTTGTCTTGATTGTTAATTAAATATTTTAGGAATATTGAGAAATGAAACTGCGTGTGTCTAGCTCGAAGCCACAGACAAGAAGGACTTACGTTTATTATTCTTCTTATTTTGTTTTATGGCTCTATTAGTGCCACACCAGCACAATGCACTTTGCCAATGTCAGGTGGAGTGCATAGATTTAGTATTGGGTTCGAAGCGCCAGCGAGCCCAATACTAAATCTATAGTGGAGTGGAAGATCCACAAAGGAGACTGTGTAAAAGCAATAAAGTCTATATTTGTCATAGATAATTAGAACCATCTATTACACACTACCTAACATAAGCAAGCTTATTTATGTTTTGTCTTTATTGCAGCCACAGTGCTACTAAGAATAATATAGAACTACTTGCGAGGATTTTGTACATTGTGGAGAGTTGCGACTGAAATACTGAATGGAAAAACGCGTTTTCATACAAGTTTATGCTCAGCGACTTTTTTGCCGCCGCGGAGTCAATAAGGCACGTCTTAAAACACCTTAAGATGTGGCAATTCACTAAAAGGAAAAAGGAATAAAGAAAATCACGGAATATGTGAAGACTTCCTACCAGATTTTTCTGGTATACTGTTATAAGAACAGTCTTCAGTCTTTGCATCTGATACCTACTGCTTGTTAAAATGCTTATAGTATGCATTTTCACGGGTTTCCAGAAAGTATTTTTTTGACGTGTTAAAAATTTATATGAAATTTTATTTTGGACATTTTCATTTTTAATTTGATATTTTCCAACCTTTGCTTGTCATAAGAAGTAATACTATACACATTAAATATTTAAAATAAAGGCAAATAAATAATAGGTAGGTACCTATAGAAACTTTGAACAGTAAAATAGAACTCTTTGGATTACCGAACTAATGGAACAATTTAACTCTAAAATGCTGAATGTAGTATATTCTAAGTACTAACTAAGTATAATATTAAATAAACAGGGTATTAGTAATTATTCAGAAAAACAATTAATAACATAAGCATTAATTAGCCGAGGTTCCATCAAAATAGTTTCCTAACTTCCCTAAAGCCGAAACAGAACATGCTGATTTAATTACAAAATGTATTAAGACTCTTATTGAGGCATGGAGCCCCTTTTAATAATAAACGAATGATATTTTGGAGCTAACACATACATAAGACTTTAAATTCATAAATAAAATACGATTTAAAAAAGCGCCAGCCTTCAAATTACGGCAAAAATTCCGTAAAGGTCTCCAATTATCATGTCGGAATACAAATGATTAAATTACCTAAATAAGTGCAAAAAACTTTTAAATATGAAATTGAGTCAAAAATTTAAATTAAGAAAATCAGTAAAATAACAAGAGTTTTATTATAAGTCGATCTGGGCCCGTATTCTCTAACTCGGTGACTATCAAAAATGAAAGCCACTGACATATATGTAATATCCATTGAAGGTTTACTATGAAATGTTACTTTTTTTTTCATAGTAAACCTTCAATGGATATTACATATATGTCAGTGGCTTTCATTTTTGATAGCCACTGAGTTAGAGAATACGGGCCCAGGATGAACCCAGGTACACATTCAGAGTGAATAAATAGTATTCTTTAGTTTATAACAATTTCCAAAATGTATTGCACTCAGAATCGTCTAATCATCATAATCATAATCATAATCATATTTATTTTGCAAGAATATGGAACATGCAATTTATAATTACATAGATGTTAAATTACAGCTATAATCTACATAATTCTGCCAAGCTTGGCGTGCAAAAATATTTTAAGTGTTTGATTAATATTATTAAAACGAAAGGACGGAAATACAAACTTTCAATTTCATTGCAACATGGAAATATAAAAATTCATTTTAACATGTCAAAAATAAATATAAGTAAAAAATGAAGTCACAATTGAAATTAATAATAAAAATAAAAAACCTAGAAGAATAATCAAATGTCATATGAATAAATTAATATTAGATAAATTAAATGCGAAACAATTCAAATACCTAAAAATACAGAAAATAAGTCAGTTAAATTTCTCAGTCAAGTAGTCATTAAACTTATAATACATTTTGTCTAGAACCATATCAAATAAAGCTTTCTTAAATCTCGTAAGAGGAAAGTCTTTTATTGAATCAGGCAAGTGGTTATAAATCCGTAGAGCCATGCAGTATGCATTTTTTTTTGTAACCGCTAGCTTCTGCATAGGAACGCATAACTTGTGTTTGCGCTTGTTTCTAGCACTTCTCATTGTAATTTCGCTTTTAAATAGGTGTGGGTTTTTTTAACAAACACACACATTTCGTAGATATACAAGCTAGGTAACGGCAATACTTTCAGAGATTTGAACAGTGGTCTACAGCTGTGAAACATATCTACGCCGTACAGAGCCCTGATGCATTTCTTTTGCACCTTAAATGCCCTTTCCCATTCTACAGAGTTACCCCATAGTATAATGCCATATCTCAAAATGGAAGATACATATCCATGGTATGCCATGAGAGCGGCCTCATGGGTTGTTGGTTGTTTAAGACGTTTTAGTACATATACAAATTTATCTAATCTATTACACACTGCTTGGATATTAGTTTTCCAGTCACAGGACCTGTCAATAGTTATGCCTAAGAATTTAGTTGATTCGACCTTATGAATTACATTTTGATTATATTTAATACTGTAATCAAAGCCACTACTGTTGTGTGTTAGGAATTGTATGTAATTGGTTTTTTCTAAGTTTATTTGCAGATTATTAGCATTTAGCCAGTCTATTACTTTCGCCAGAGAATTGTTAGTTTCTTTCTCAATATCACATTTGTTTTCACACTTAATTATCATCGTAGTGTCATCGGCAAACAGGATGCATTCATGTTCAATTACATCTGGCATGTCATTAATGTAGATCAAAAAAAGTAAAGGTCTCAATACGCTTCCTTGTGGTACTCCATACGCATTATGCCTAAAGCTAGAATAAAATTGTCTCCTTTGATTGCCAACTGTCTTCGTTATCTCTACACATTGTTCACGGTCTTTTAGGTAACTTTGAATCCAATCTAGTGGTTTTCCCCTTTTACCATATCTATATGGTTTAACTAAGAGCAAGTTGTGACAGACAAAGTCAAACGCCTTAAGCCTTAAAAAGCCAAAAGTTTGGTTCAAAACTATTTATCAAGAAAGATCATTAAAACAAGTGGAGAAAATATTTTATTATTCAGAGTACTAATGAAGATAAAAAACCTAAGCTTTCATGGTCTAAAACATTAAATGAATTTTTCCTTTTTTATTTAAAGACACATTTTATTGTCTTAGGTGTGCGTAGCTTCTTAAACGTAGAGATATGTTACAGAGTCTAATGAATTACGGTATTAAACAGGGATGGTAAACAGTTCGTTACGACTTTGCGAGATTTGTTTCAACTTTATTCGGTTGAGTGACTTTGAGATTTCACTTTTTTACATTCTGCTCTCCTGGTATTTCCAAATTAATATGACACACTTTATTACAAAATTAATCTGTACATATACGAAAAGTGTTTGTTTATTGGTTTGTCCTACAGTCAAGCCGCGACAGGGCAACGGATTGACGTGCTTTTTTGCATTAATAGTTAAATACTTGGTGAGTGTTGTAGGTTATTTTTTATACCGGAAAATCAAAGTTCAACAGGATTTTTAAAATCTAAATCCAAGCGGACGAAGTTGCAGCCATCATCATAAGTAGTAATTACTACCTATAATTGTTTTATTTATGAGAGTAGTTGCGGATAATTTTTCGTAGTCAGTTTGTCATTCTAGCACTAAATAAATAAAGTTCGTCGCAACCGTAGATAATTACAATATTACTAAATGATCCACCTTCAGACCTGCAAGCAGGTATGATTGCAGCCAAGTCCTAGCCTATAAATTAAAAAAATGCAAAAGGAACCTTCGTATTGCTCCAAATAAATCATTCTTTAAATAGCTCTTCTCCTAAGGAAGTAGGTAGTATAAGTAAAGTAAGTAGTTAAGTATTCTCTTCTTATTTAAGTAAGGGAAATCATATATGGTACTTTTGGAAAACCCCTTTAGAGTTAAACCGTAGCTACGTACTAAAAAAATCCAATCTACTTATCTCTACGGTAAAAAATCTGATTCATAGCAAAAATAAATTCTATAATAGGTACAGATGCACTCACGATTTACGATCTTACTTAGATGCAGCTGCTCCGGGGTTCTAAAATACGAACCCCTGATATGAAAGTCGTAAAAGCTTCTATAAATATAGTAAAAATCGGTGGAAATTGTGACTTTAGGCCAGGGATTCCCAAACTATTTTGGGCAAGAGACCCTTTTTCCGAAATGAACTGGATACCTCAGACCCCCATAGCCAAATTTCTTTAAGAATCCTATCCCTAGTTTTATTCCTATTGATACAAAGTAGGTACTCACTATTTATAAAACTTCGCAGTTAATTAAGTTAGTCAACTTGACATCATTTTCTCTTCAAAATTTAACAAAATAAATAGACATAAAATTCAGTAAATATCAAGGGTAATTAATAATAAATTATTAATACACATTACGTAAAAATACATAAGTAGATGATAATTTTTGAAATAAAACATTAAAATAGGGGTCGATTTTTATACCTCCTCGACCCCCAAAATCAGATGTCGGTTATATCAACCCCTGGAAAACCGATAACGACCACTTTGGGAATCCCTGCTTTAGGCTTACCCAGGTAACTTCTACCGGTAGGTTGAAGTGAAGGTATATTTTCAGGAAAAGCGGAGTTAGGAAATTGGGATGTTCTCCATGTAAAACATAAAATATTTTATAGTGTTTATTAAATTAAAAACAGACCTAAATACGTAATATCCACGTCCCCTGTTAGTTTTATGTTGAATAACCATTTTAAAATATCGATTAAAGTAAAAAGGGCGTCGAATTTTGACTAGGTCGGTACTTCACACCTATTTCGTACAAAATGTTATGACGTTTACAATTAAGTTGCTGATTTGACTAGTTGAAAAATAAACTATTGGTGGTGTTTGAACAAGCCGCCAATCCAAATAAGTGTTATAATATTTCTCTGGTCGTGCCCGATATTCCGTTCAATCGAACTGAAAAAGGGAATAGTGAGTGCACGGTCTATGTTTGCTACACTTCTACTAATATTATAAATGCAAAAGTGTTTGTTTGTTAATTTGTTGTTTTGTCATTCAATCACGCTGTAACAGAGAAAAGGTCATACACCTGGAGAGTGGCATAAGCTAGTTACTTTTCATCCCTACCATGGGAGTTTACAAACACCTAGATCCACCATCACAATCATTCATTCATAATCTAATTTAAAGTAATAATCTCCTGCACATATGGCTAGTGGAGATTGACCGAAATTCGTTAATCGTTAGGTATGTAGGATATTATTTTTTAAGGTTATTAAAAGTGGTAACAAATACCGGTTGCAGCTTTCAACTTTGCTTGCTGATTGCTTTCAACAATCTATGTATTAGATGGAGTGTAGGTAAATACCAACAAAGTGGCATATAGATAGGTACCTGCCTAAATAGTAGGTACTAGGTAGGTAGTTAGGCACAGTACATAGCCTTTAAACGTACTCGTAAATGAGAGGTCCATTTAACGTGCGTAACTTCGTTTATCCCATAAATTAGTCGCTGCTACGTTGTAACAAACGACCCCCAGTCAGTTAAGGTCGGAAATTCGGGGGATGAACACGGCAAATCACACATTTACATTATACCTATTGTAACGATGAGTAATAAAATCAAGGACTTCCTGAAAGTAGGTCTGTATGTGTTACAAGTCACAACTCACAGTCAGGGAAGCCTTATTGAAATCAATCGATGTCCAAATCAGCCCTCCGACTGTCAAATGATTACGATTTTCTTAGACAATTGGGCCTCAGTGCACTAATGGTTCTTTGTCGTATTGTAACCCGGTCATTTGGTCCTCAAAAAGGGGGTTACCTGGACAGTTTCTCGGGTGTTTTACAAGATCTTTATAAACTAAATTAGATCGGCATGGCTAAAACTAGTGATGCTATCTTTTTTCTTCTTTTAAAACACCCACAATACAATACTTGAACTGTGGGAAGGTGAATTTAGGTTTTGGTTTGCGGCTCTCTTATGCCTAGGGGGGCATAGGATTTAAGGATGGACCTCTTCTAAAATCGCCGTTAAGATTAACTTAATCAGAATCAGAATCAGAATCAGAATCAGTTTATTTACTTTATTGCGCTGTAGGCTGTTCATCTTACAAAACACCACTCACTTGTAAACTGTACTCGAACGAAGTGCGAACGAAGTGCGAACGATTTAGAAGCAGAAGCGAGTATTTTAGCTACTAAATTACTCGCTACTAGACTAAAATACTAGGCATAGTGCGAACTAGGCATTACGCTCAAACTATTGATTCTACAAAAAAAAACGTTACCACATAAATTGTAGGAATTTTTTTCTTGTTTAATTTATTACATAACTATTTTCACCGAAAGGAGTTATTGGCGAAAAACTGCTTTTGGGCGCCATTTTTCCAGTATGGCGGCGCGAACGGCAAAGATACGAGGTGACAAAGTGAAAATTCGGAAAGAGCACGTCGAAATCTATAAAATACATCAATTTTCAAAACTCCCGAGAAACTTTCCAGATAAAACTTCCGAATAACCGGAGTATTGGTGTTTTCTAAACATGAAGGCATTAAATCGTTAGCAAGGCAACACATAAGTTATGCATTTTCAGTTTTTTTTAATCCACTACAAGTTAGCCCTTGACTGCGATCTCACCTGATGGTAAGTGATGATGCAGTCTAAGATGGTAGCGGGCTAAACTGTTAGGGGCATGGCAGTTATATTAAACCCGTACCCTTATTCGGTTTCTACACGGCATCGTACCGGAACGCTAAATCGCTTGGCGGCACGTCTTTGCCGGTAGGGTAGTAACTAGCCGCGGCCGAAGCCTCCCACCAGGCCAGACCAGGGAAAATTCAGAAATTGTAAATTATCAAATTTACCCTGCCGGGGATCGAACCCGGGACCTCCGCACAGCAACAGCACTACACACTGCGCCACGGAGGTCGTCAAAAAATGGGATTCTGATGACTATAGAAATTCAAGATTCCAGTTGTGGCAACCGGGTCAGATAAGTTTGTGGGTATAAGGAATGTTTAGCGGCTTTTCTCTCTTTATTTTCTCTGAATGAAGCATGTATCACGTCCGTCAATGTTTAATAAAACTTCTGACCCTGTGTATCATAAAAGGGGGTTTTTAAAAGCAGTGTATCCATCAAACGGTGACATAATGTATGCTTGTAAAAATATTTTACTGTTTTCAAGACCTTTAAGCAGCCATTGACGCATCTCAAAACACAATTAAAAAAAATCTCTGCATTGAAATTTATTTTAAACATACCTCTAAATCTACCCTTTTGAAACCAATAATGCAATTTTTTCTTATTATTGAAACCAATAATAGGTAAGCTCTAGAAATATAAGATAAAATTCATATTTCTTTATCAAACACATTGTTGGATTCATTTGTATTGAAAAGTTAATATATTTTTTTACAAATGATTTCATGCATTTTTAACCGACTTCCAAAAAAGGTTCTCAATTCAGCGCGTATCTTTTTTTTTTACGACATAGGTACGCTTGCTCGATTTCACCCCCCCGCGCCTGTGTTTTTCATCTCGTGAGCTCACAGCGCCTTACCTTAATGACAGTGTTACAGCTATTGATCCTAATTGGTGTTGTGGAAAGGATACAAAAGAGCGCGGGTCCAAGGTCGCATAATATTGGTCCGACAAATCACCCACAAAAGCGTAGGTGTGACCCCAGAATACCCCATATAGGTAAAATCGCAGCGATTTTCTCGTAATAAATTGCCTATACTATAGGGTCGATTTTAAATTAAATTTTAATAGTGTCGGAGACATTAACTATTCATATCATTTCTCATCAGTGAAGAGCTCAAATCCATACTAATTCCATTCTAATCTATATATATAAAAAACAAAGTCCTGACTGACTGACTGACTCAACACACAGCCTAAACCGCTGGTCCTAGAGACATGAAAGGAGAGTATGTTCTTAAGACTAGGTATCCATTAAGAAAGGGTTTTTCGAAATTCCATCCCCAAAGGGGATAGGGGTTGAAAGTTTGTATGAAAGTCCGTCGTTTTTCAAGTTATAGCCATGAAACTTGGTATATGAGCTGTGGGTTGAAACTAAAGAAATACGTGTTTCACAGTTTTTGAAAATTCGACCCCCCAAGGGGTGAAATAGGGGATGAAAGTTAGTATTTCATACTAACCTTCCTTCTTTTCTTCTTCTTTTCTCAAGATATTTTTCAAGTTATAACAACGAAACTTGGTATTTTGGCTTTCGTTAAAAAAAAAAAAAACGTCTGTAGTACGTCCGTCACAGTTTTCCAAAATTCTACCCCCAAAGGGGTAAAATAGGGGTTGAAAGTTAAAGTCCTTCATTTCTCAAGTTATAGCCATAAAACTTGGTATATGAGCTGCGGGTTAACAATAAAAAATACATGTTTCACAGTTTTTGAAAATTCGATCCCCAAAGGGGTGAAATAGGGGGTGAAAGTTGGTATGAAAGGCCTTCTTTTCTCAAGATATTTTTCAAGTTATATCAACGAAACTTGGTATTTTGGCTTTCGGTAAAAAATAAAGAAATACGTGTGTCACAGTTTTTCAAAATTTTACCCCTAAAAGGGTAAAATAGGGGTTGAAAGTTTGTATGAAAGTCCTTCATTTTTCAAGTTATAGCCATGAAAGTTGGTATTTGGGCTTCTGGTTTAAAATAAAAAATACGTGTTTCACAGTTTTTGAAAATTTTATCCTCTAGGACGTTTATTAGAGAGTTTGTCTTTCAATCACGCCGCAACAGAGCAACAGTTCGACGTGATTTCTTGCATGGGTATAGATGAGGACCTGGAGAGTGATATATTTATTTTATCCCGGAAAATTAAGGAGTGCCTGTGGGAATTAAAAAACTTAAGCCACGCGAACGAAGTCGCGGGCGTCCGCTAGTATTAATAAAAATGTGTGTCTGTCTTTCTGCTACGCTTTAATGGCCCATTTTTCAACCAATTTTGAGGTATCGGAAAATCTATCCCTTTCCTCATGAACGCGTAGAGGTATTAAATTGAAATTCATATCAAATACTCAGGTCTATAATACCTTTAAGCTGTAACAAACTACAATCCCTTAGAGCTGTGCAAAAATCAAACTTCAAAGCCAACGCAATCAAAAGATACAGCCGTTTATGCTGCAAATTTTCGAACTTTCTTGCACTCGCAAAGGAATCAAAACCTACAGCGTGAACTCAGAATCTTGAAACTTGGTACGATTCAACGTCTTTTACCACATATATAGGAAGAATTGCGAAAAACATAAATTTTTAGTAACATCATATAATAAAAACATTTTTAATAATTTTAAACTTACTCTCCCTTTTCTCATTAACGCGTAGAGGTATTAAATTGAAATTCATATCAAATACTCAGGTCTATAATACCTTTAAGCTGTAACAAACTACTGTCCCTTGGAGCTGTGAAAAAATCAAACTTCTAAGCCAACGCAATCAAAAGATACAGCCGTTTATGCTGCAAATTTTCGACACTCGCAAGGGAATCAAAACCTACAGGGTACTTCCCGTGAACTCAGAAACTTGAAATTTGGTACGAAGCAACGTCTTATAACACAGATAAAGGAAAAATTGCGAAAAGCATACATTTTTAATTATATCATTTAATAAAAATATTTTTAATAGGTAATGAAGAGCTCAAATCCATACTAATTCCATACTAATATTATTATAAATGTGTGTCTGTCTGTCTGCTACGCTTTAATGACCCATTTTTTCAACCGATTTTGAGGTATCGGAAAATTAGGGTTTTCCCGCGGGAATAAAAAAGCTTAATCCACGCGGACGAAGTCTAGTATTATATGTGGGTAATCAACATTATAATATAAACCCAACCTTAGTAATATATAAATAAGCATGTATAAGTGACCTAGAAAGTAGTAAGTAGGTATAAAGAAGTAACCTAAGTATTATTTTTTCTCTAACGATCGGTACACCTCGTCATCCAGTCGAACTAACCACTAAACCAAAGAGGCAGTAGTCAACGATATTATAGCCAAACTAACTCGGTAATGTACTATTGAGTATTCTGTGCCATAACAATATTGTTATAGTCGCTTACATACCTACATGATACATCATTTATATTAGAACTAGCTGATGCCCGCGACTTCGTCCGCGTGGTTTAAGTTTTTTTTTATTTCCGCGGGAACTTCTTAATTTTCCGGGATAAAAAGTAGCCTATGTCACTCTTCACGTCCTATAACTACAACCATGCCAAAAATCACGTCGATCCGTTGCTCCGTTGCGGCGTGATTGAAGGAAAAACCAACAAACTAATAAACCAACTAACAAACACACTTTCGCATTTATAATATTAGTATGATTCCCTATGCTCAGTAAGTTTACCGTGGATTTACGCCACTTAATGAGCGGCATACCATAGATTATGGCCATTTATTACATTGTCTTCCCTCTCTTTCCAACTCAACTTAAAGAAAGGGATAGACCTATACCTTTCTGTCGGGGGTTTAGTAATATTTACACGAAATATACATAATTGGGTAATAAATCGACAAATTGTAGAGCGATGAGGTGAGAAGCGAAAGCTATGTTTTCGGGGCATAAATAACGCCCGCTTTGTACTTTGCATTTTCCCCAATACTTTCCTATGAAATATTGTATAGAACAAATAATAGGAAGAGAGTTCTTTTAACACAACATGGGTTGTTTGTTACCATAATAATATACGTACATGTCTGTCTATAGGTCTGTACACATTTTTTGGAAACTAGCTGATGCCCGCGACTCCGTCCGCGTGGTTTAAGTTTTTTTGATTCCCACGGGAACTCCTTAATTTTCCGGGATAAAAAGTAGCCTATGTCACTCTCCAGGTCCTCAACTATAACCATGCCAAAAATCACGTCGATCCGTTGCTCCGTTGCGGCGTGATTGAAGGACAAACCAACAAACAAACTGACTTTCGCATTTATAATATACATATTTATAATATGATCGCTCTAAATTTTGAAAACACAACCACCCGAAAGTGTAAAAAAAAGATGAGAGCCACCGAATTGAGAGCCACCTCCTTTTTTGAAAGTCGGTTAAAAATCTTCTTTCTTCTGGTGGGAGGGGCTTCTTTTGGTGCGAACCTCAGATTTACTCTGCCTGACCTATCACAAACTAAAATAATGATGACGTTACTATAATAACATGAGAGATAAAATTACTAAATCGACTGAAACCAGGGAGGTCATTGACTAGAACAGACAAAAATTTCCCTTTGTATTTTCTGCTCTGAATTCTACAAAATAGTCTCGTCCAATTCCGAATCCAATCGGAAAAGATCGCAGATCCCCGCTCTGTCGAATCCTGAAGCTTTGGAACATCGTGTTAGCCGTGGACACTGAACTAACAAACTGGGTCCACTACATTGTTACCGTGTATCTCTTCGTAGACGAGTTTTTTTTTTCAATTAAGTATTTATTATTAAATATTGATGTAAACAACATTTCGTAAAAATCTTACAAATATTTAATATGATTATAAAGATACTTACAGACTAATTTACGCCTATTAAAGTTTGCATATAGAAGAAGTAAAATAATTTAATATAAAAAATTCTTTATAAACAACCAACTTCAAACTCCCGCGCCAACTTTACAACAACAAGCACACGCTATACAAAGTACTTATTTTATTGTTGATAATTTAAAAACCGCTCGACCGATTACGATAAAATTTATATGGGACCACATGGGAAGTATGCCCTTTCAAATAAAAAAAGAATCATCCAAATCGGTCCACCCAGTCAAAAGTTCTGAGGTAACAAACATAAAAAAACCGGCCAAGTGCGAGTCGGACTCGCGCACCGAGGGTTCCGTACAAACCTGTAATAAGTTTTAAATTAAATGTTTTTTTTAAATATTTGAGTTGATTGAATGAAAGGTAAATTGCGATTTACGATTAATGACGTATTAAAAAAAAACTACTTACTTGATCTCGTTCAAACCAATTTTCGGTGGTAGTTTGCATGGTAATGTACAACATATATTTTTTTTAGTTTTATCATTCTCTTATTTTAGAAGTTACGGGGGGGGGGGACACACATTTTACCACTTTGGAAGTGTCTCTCGCGCAAACTATTCAGCTTAGAAAAAAATGATATTACAAACCTCAATAGCATTTTTGAAGACCTATCCATAGATACCCCACACCTATGGGTTAGATGAAAAAAAAATTTTTGAGTTTCAGTTCTAAGTATGGGGAACCCCAAAATTTATTGTTTTTTTTCTATTTTTGTAAGAAAATCTTAATGCGGTTTACAGAATACATCTACTTACCAAGTTTCAACAGTATAGCTCTTATAGTTTTGGAAAAAAGTGGCTGTGACATACGGACGGACAGACAGACAGACAGACAGACAGACAGACAGACATGACGAATCTATAAGGGTTCCGTTTTTGCCAAATTTGGCTACGGAACCCTAAAAAAGAGAAAAAAAAATACAGTCGAATTGAGAACCTCCTCCTGTTTTTGAAGTCGGTTGATAATATGTTAAATTTTCAATCGTGGGCTTATTTAAAGTACCATAAACGAATATTTAGGTATTGCGAAATACTTATACAGAAATTTCGCTTTGCAAACATGGAATAATATTATTTAAAGAAGGTAATTTAACATTACTATTTACTACACGTAATTGGTATCGCTCGGCTTGCATACGAACGTCACCGGCCAGTATACGAGCCGCGCGATGAGCAACCCTGCCCCTCGCACATAGGCGACGACCTCCGTGGCGCAGTGTGTAGCGCTGTTGTCTTAACGTGCCGGGTTCGATCCCCGGCAGGGTCAATTTGGGAATTTACAATTTCTGAATTTTCCCTGGTCTGGCCTGGTGGGAGGCTTCGGCCGTGGCTAGTTACCACCCTACCGGCAAAGACGTACCGCCAAGCGATTTAGCGTTCCGGTACGATTCCGGTATGGGTTTAATATAACTGCCATGCCCCTAACAGGTTATCCCGCTACCATCTTAGACTGCATCATCACTTACCATCAGGTGAGATCGCAGTCAAGGGCTAACTTGTAGTGGATAAAAAAAAAAGGCGGCAGGCAGGCGAGAACGGGGACTTCAATTCGATGCACGTGTGTCGGGGATGACGACACGAGTTTTTCAAAGTAAATTCTACAGTAGTTGGTTGGAAAGATAAAAAGTAAAAGTTAAAAAAAGTACTATAAGTGTCTAAGACGTTCGTACATGAAAAAATTACGTACTAAAATACCTTTGACGACTTCCCTGGCGCAGTGTTGAGCGCTGTTTAACGTGCGGAGGTCCCGGGTTCGACCCCCGCCAGGGTGTGGCCTGCTGGGAGGCCTCGGCCATGGCTAGTTACCACCCTAACGGCAAAGACGTGCCTTCAAGCGATTTAGCGGTCCGATACGATGTCCTGTAAAAACCAATTAGGAGTATGGGCTTAATATAACTGCCATGACCCTAACAGGTTAGCCCACTGCCATCTTAGACTGCATCATCAATTACTCAGGGTTAAGGGTTACGCAGTTAAGGGCTTACTTGTAGCCGATAAAAAAAACCTGTTGGGAAATCGACCCAACATTCAAATGCACGGTTAACCTGGAACGTAAAATTAGGAGTAAATTTTAAGGCACGTAACTTCGTTTGCGCCGCAAATTGGGCACTGGTCCGGACAGCCGGCAGACGGCCGGGAAGGGAGATAAATAGAAACACGCATACAAGCACACAAATAGACATACACAATTGTACTCCCGCAGGTTTAGCATGCGCACAAAGAGATGTCTCGGGACGAGAGGGAGAGATTTTGTCGATGCCGGCTAATTTCTCGTATAACATACGAAAAACTTGGTATATTACGAGAAAAAATAGTCCGCATGTAAGGGTTCCCAGACAAAAATACTTATCACAGATAAGAAATATTATTTGTATCTCTACTTTTGACGTAACAAGAGACATGTTACAAACCACAAAATTTTCTGACCCAGTGACAGGGTCAGGGTCGCTAGTTTACTTATATGAAAAATAAAAGATAAAATAAAAATTTAAAAGAAATATAATTAAACATGTAAGTTTGACGGACTGTGGATTCGGTAGACAAATAAAGATGACGGGTAGACATAATTTTACTCGTTTAATGCGCATGCTAGCCCTACAGAACTGGGGAGATCGTCACAAAGGGAAAATTCTGTTCAACATTTGAATTGTGCGAGTAACAACTTACAAACGTTGTGTTGAAGCTGGTGCTAGTTTGCAGAAGTCTTACATGTAGGTTTAGGTAGTCTTCATCATGTTTATTTTTGAAATCTCTGTACCGAATAAATAGTTATAACCAATCAGCGTTGACGCACCAACACTTACTTTGTAATAACATTGGAATCAAACTTATCGTCATAAAATGTATATGATTCAAGTATTTATTGTTTAAGACTTTTCATTTCGATTTTGGCCTGTACTTACAAGGCTCAACCTTCAACTTCTCCCTCTCTCTCTTATAAACCCATTGCCGGCTGACTTCTGAGCACGAGTCGCCTCTCGGAATGAGAAGGGTTTGGCCAGCGTGGTGGACTAAGGCCAAACACGAAAGTGAATTGGCACACTTCACATGCCTTCGAGAACATTGTGAAGAACTCTCGGGCGTGCAGGTGTCCTCACGATGATTTCGGGAAGTGATATTTTAATTTCTTTTAAAACGTGGAAGTTTGTGCCCTGGGATCGAACCCGCGACCCCGTACAGGAGGACGGGTGCCTTATAACCACTATGCTATCACCGCTTCCCATTGCACTACTCTGTGAAATCGTGTTAGTCGTGGACAGCTTTTGAAGAGTCTTCCAACGCTACGTTATCCGATGCAGGATCGTCATTCAATAATTACATCGCAGTTAACAATTTTTTGCGCATAGGATCAGCCTGGCTATCCAACGCGTAAATGCAGCCAGCATTTCTTGCCACCATTCCACGCAGGCATGATTTATATAGTAATTTGGTTAGGCTAGCTAGCTTTAAGTTCTAGAGCTTTTAAGTTGTTTTCAATAAAGAATTTAAAAAAAAACTACTACACAACTATTGTAATGTGGAACCCTTTGAAGTCCCCTTTGTCTAATGGAAAAGTTTTAGTGACCTTTATTTAAATTACCCGACTCTACCTCAAGCTCAAACCTATTACTTGGGAAACGTTCATTAATTACGTTACACTTTAATGGGGAGGTAGGTGAAATGAGGGACTAAAGATTTGGGCAGATACAACGCTTAACGAAAGCGTAGCGGTAATGTACTCATCGCGGCGCCATGTTTTGATAGAGAGGTCAAGGAACAGCTGTATGTCAGTGTAGCGTTTAGTTTCATTTGTACTGGTAGTTTCATTTGTACTGGAGCAGGTGATAGGTATATGCGTCCCACCATATCAGTTGAAAGATCTTCCTCCAAGCCGGTGTTATGACCCAACAAGGACCCAGCTCACAATTTGTGAGTTGGGTCCTTGTTGGGCTTGGAGGAGTCACAAACAACAGTTCAGTTTGTATGTGCGCGTTCTGTATGACGTCCTACCGTTCTATTGCGTTGGCATTTTGCTGACGTTGCGCGTTGTTTTTGTATCAAGCTTTAAGTTAAATAACGCTGCCAAAAGAACATATTCAAGAACAAAAACTCAATATTGACTTATTGAGCACGTTTTTTATGCCTCATTGTCACATTATTACCGAATTACGTACATTTTTACGCTTAATTCACCTGCTGGAAGTAAACGCTACGCTTTTGCGTCGACAATGTTCGAGTATCTCTCTCTTACCTAGCTATTGTGAGGAAGAGAAGTGATAGAATAATAAATTGCCTTAATCTGTGGTGGGCCACGTATTTTGAGGCTTTATAACCTCAATTTATTTCATTTATGTCCCTGTAACGGTGTGCTATCAGGACAAGAGGTCTATTATTTTTGCCCTTTATAAACGTTCGAGTAACATGCTCGCCATGTTCCCACTTTTTCATTACCTCATATATTTTTTTCATTACCTCATATAAAAATTGACAAGGTTAGCTGTCAAATCTGTCGATTTCAAAACCCCTGACACTCTTAATTCAAATAAACTTTTACAAGTACTTTTGAATCGTCCAGTGAACACTGCAAGAAACTTGGTGGTAGCTCTTTAGAAAAAAATAATGTAAAATTACCTACATTAATTATTTCCAACAACAATTACATAAGTAAGAAGTAACCGTAGTCCTAAGCATTGCTGAAGCGCGTCAAATTCGAAGTCTATGTAATGAATAATGATCGAGCCTATCGATGAGTCAAAGAGTATGTAATGAAAATGCTCTTCACAGTATATGAAGCTTTTTTTAGGAGAACACTTTTAATGGATTTCTTAAAATTGTGTAAAGGTAAGGAATTTTGTTATAGAATAGAATGCTGAATGATAGGCATTTCCCCACACTCTAGAACAGAATATTTATTGCCCTCAGGCTGCTCCACACTGTGGTCTTCGGTGGTCACCATCGTTTCTTCGAATTTACCTAGTGCGCCGCCTATTGCAACTCGCAACTCGTTGAGCTGAGTCAGTTTCTGTTCTATGAATCCACGCCTCGGTCACGTAAATAAACTCCGAGCATGAACGTAGACTGCCTCGTTGGTCTAGTGGTTAGCATGATTGACTGCGGCTGACGAGGTCCCGGGTTCGAGTCCCGGGTCGGGCCATAATAAGTGTTGGGGTTTTCTGACTAGACATTCTCAGCACTAGCCCGGAGTTAGGAAGTTGGCGGTGTTCCACCCCCGTGCCTCGGAGAGCACGTTAAGCCGTCGGTCCTGGTTATCATCACTAACATGATAATAGTCGTTAAAGCACGCTAACCCGCATTGGAGCAGCGTGGTGGGTCTAAGCTCTAATTCCCTCTCTCCTATGAGAGTGGAGGCCTGTGCCCAGCAGTGGGACGTTAATGGGCTGTAGTGGTGGTGGTGGTGGATGAACGTATATAAATGTTCATGATTCCGAGCATATCTAACTCAATAGCAAGCAATTGATTGAATTAATTATAGTTTGCCGTACGTCATTGCCGAAATCGATTTTCTATTTGTATCTAGTATTTCTATAAGACAAGTCAAGGCCTTCTCTAATTCTTGACATTAATATTTCAGTAACTCGCGTAGGTATTGAACTACCAAACTTATAACAGAGTGCCTTTAAGTATATTTTTGGAGATACTCACATTGTTTTACAGTTACACCCTAAATTTTTAAAACACTGCTGAGGTATAGCAACCTGCTTATTAACAAGCTTTTCAGGTTCAAGTTTCAATTTGGTACACCATAAAAATCGATGTTATTTTGTTGTCTTCCCAAGACAACGACCTCAATTAACATAGACGGGCCCTGTCAAACAAAGAATGTGGGCTTCTTTTACTAACGCCATCTAGCCTGAAAAGCGGGACAGCGCTATGGCGGGGACAAGGACAGGCATAGACAGGTGAGGGGCACGCCCTACAAGTCGGACGCCCAACTTTTTTCTATGAAAGGGCCCATCTATATATCGATGTCGTAAGAAGGTTGGTATAATTCTATGAAAAGGCACATGAAAACTCGCAAAATATGCGATTTAATAGATTGTTTACATAAGCTTACGTAAGTACTCAAATCTAAACGCGTTCTAACCATATTTGCTTGGTATATTTGCATAATCCTAACTAATATAGTTCACATATATTAGTTATAGAATACAAGTAGAATACAAGAGAATACAAGTAGGTACTGTGACCATGTTTATTTTTTTATTTTTTCAAATTCAAATTCCAATGATTTTTATTCAAATTAACTTTTACAAGTACTTTTGAATCGTCGAGTGAATCTACCACTAGTTCGGAATGCCATTACTACCGAGAAGAACCAGCAAGAAACTCGGCGATTGCTCTTTTGAAATAAAATATTTACAGTTTCATTAATTTGTCTATCTAAACAAATATTATAAAGAGGAAGGATTTGTTTGTTTGTTTGTTTGTTTGTTTGTAATGGATAAACTAAAAAACTACTGGACCGATTTTAAAAATTCTTTTACCTATAGAAAGCTACTTTATCAGCGAGTAACATTGGCTGCATTTTATTTTAAAATAAATTAGAGATCCCTTCGAAAATTGCAATAACGTGAATTAAGTCGGAAGAATTCACCTAGTTTAACTTTTTACGTTAAACTTCTATTCGTCTTTTAATTCAGACTGTCTCTTATGTCATATTTGTCAAGACACTTTTATGTCATATTTGTCAAGACAAACATAATAAATACAAGAGAAGTTACTACAAATTTTTTAAACATTTTAATATCTAACTGTTGTAGACAGACTGCGAAATGCCTAAAAGAGCCAGGTCTCAACTTAGTTGTTAGTTCTAAACATAGTTCCCAGGTGAGGGCAGCGAAAATACGTCATATTGGAGACTAAAGTGCCAAGCGTTCACAGCGGTTTGCTGAACAAAATTTGAGACCGCATGGTGGAGTTGTTCGCCTCAGTGCCGACTGACCATTATTGGGTATGGACTATTTTGATCAAGTGCTACCCGTGCGAAGCCGGGGCGGACCGCTAGTAGTTAATACATAAGTAACAGCTGTCCTTAGCATTGCTGGAGCGAGTCAAATCCATGCTCCTTTGTCATTTATGTAATCTTCAACAGTATAATAAGCTTCTTTCAGGAGCATACTTTTAATGGACTTCTTAAACTTGTGTAAAGGCAAGTTTAAGATAGATTGTGGAATTTTGTTATAAAATAGAATGCTCATTCCCACGAACGACCTTCGGACCTTCTTGAGGCGAAGCAATGGAGTCACGAGCTTATGGCGGCCTCTAGTTTGCCTATCATGCAGATCGCATATTTTTTTGTAATTGTGAATGTGCTGTTTTACGAAGATTAAATTTCTATAAATTACTATAAATTGGGTCTTTTATTATGTGTTTTTTTGCACACTTGATGCTGATCTGTGTCTGTAGCGTATCATTAATGTTAATTGATGCCATTATGATTATAATAGGTAGGTACTTGCCTGTTGTTTTGCAATCATGGGCCAGGGCAAGAGAAGCGCTGGCGGTTTTAAGAACCACTGCTGCATGGTACATAGAAACCATAGAGTAGGTTTTCTCGATCCGTCGGTCTGTTAAGGCATCAAGGATTTGAATGCAACTTGGCAGACTTACAGCATTGTCGGTTAATAAACATGATACTTTTTATCTAGAAATGGCATTGGCTTCCTCCAGGATAGGGGATGATGGTCGATTTTGCTCCATACCTCCGTCAAATCTCAACCGATTTTAACAATTCTTTTTTTTACAAAGTTTACACTTTCAGGTTTATCTTGTGAAGATGAGATGAACAGTTCGATGATAGAGGGCTTATCTTCTCAACGGGTAAAAGCAAATCAATTGCAAACAATGTAAAACCTTAATAAAATGTAGATTTTCAACTATAAGTACTACATAGATACATACATGAGTACATACTAGATAAATGCTGCAGTTTATAAAGTGCCTACGCCCACCCAGTTCAGTTAGTAACTAATTTATCACATATTTTATGCTAATTAAGAAATAAAATATCACTTGCTTCAAACGGTGAAGGAAAACATCTGAGAAAAGCTGCATGCTCGAGAGTTCTACCAATCCGCACTTGGCCAGCGTGGTGGACTATGGCGAAACCCATTCTCATGTCGAGAGGAGACTCGTGCACAATGGTGAGCCAGCAATGAGTTGAAAAGAGAGAGAGTTAAATTGAATATCGAATTCCTGGTCACCCCATTAGTTGCACAAGTACATTAGTGGGGATTGCGAACTGAATTGGTGCAAAAGTTCTATAAATGCAGCCGGTCTTCATCGAGGGTTTTGCGAATTGCCAATATCGATAAGTAATCATTCATTGTCTATTCAAATAGGTAAGTTATCGGACGAATGTAAATACAAAGTTGGGTTTGGGTTGAGACTGAGTCAATATCTTAGTTTCTTGCCTACTATTTTTAGGGCATCCATACTTAATATTATAAATGCGAAAGTGTGTCTGTCTGTCTGCTACGCTTTCACGGGCCAACTACTCAACCGATTTTGATGAAATTTGGTACAGAGATAGGTTACATCCCGGGGAAAGACATAGACTACTTTTTATCCCGGAAAATTGAAGAGTTCCCGCGGGAATCAAAAATGTATCTGTTCAACCGATTTTGATGAAACTTGGTACCTACAGGGATAGGTTGTATTTCGAGAAATGACATGGGCTACTTTTATCCCGAAAAATTGAAGAGTTCCCGCGGGAATCAAAAAACATAACAATCCACGCGGACGAAGTCGCGGTAATCATCTAGATATATTAAAAATGAGAAAATGTATCAGTCTGTCTGTCTGTATAAGTTTTCACGGCCTATTTGTTCGACCGATTTTCATGATATTTGGTATTGGTACAGAGATAGTATGCGTCCTGATATATGGACTTTTTACCCTGGAATTGTTCCCTCGGGATTTTTCGAAAATCTAAATCCACGCGAACGAAGTTGCGGGCAAAATCTAGCTTAGATTGAATCTTCGCGTCTTATATTTTTTGTTCTGTCAAAAGGAAAGAACGCGAATTTTTTTTTCGTATTTGTATAATTTTTGCAACTTCGTGTATAAATTAAGTAAGTATTACCTTTTAACATGACATAGAATATAGGCAAGATTATTTACTTTGTTAGCTGTGTAGACGTAGACAAGTCAACAATTTGAAAAAAACAACTTCCAAAGTAAACAACCAAAACCTAATCCACAAAGGTATCTCTCAAGTATCAGGTATCTCCATTCCCTTTCAGCCTCACTTTTTAGGGCAATAAAAATATCTCGCGGAAAGCATTCCAAGATCTCTCGCGTCTCGGCGAGAAAAAGCTCTATTTATACGAAAAGTTCAAGCGGTGAGGTCTTTACAAAACTGATGAAAAACATCGTTACGGCTTGTTGGAAAACTTTATTCATCGCGTTCTTATTAGCGGGTAGTTATTTTTTTATGTTTTTTGACCGTGTTATTCTGCTCTTTTATTTTTTTAAATTTAATTACAAGTTGGATTGTGCTTAGCGATTATCATGGTTGGAATTTGGAAAGCTATGAGTCTGGGTAGATTGTGCCTGACGACAATCATGGTAGGGAAGCTCTAATGATGTCTACGTTCGAGTTCGCTTGCCTAGTTGATGCCTATTCTCTATTGCCTTGAAGGTAATTCTTTGCACATATTACGCGTGGTGATAACACGAACGGGACATTGTATACCTTAGTGGTTTGTACCAAGAACGTTGAACAAAGACGTGAGGTGATGATGTGTACACCTCGTAGCCTAGTCTAGGGCTAAACACTCGGTAAATGATAAATGCGTGTAACACTGGTAATTAGATATATTGGTCTTACTTGCATTACAATGTTAATATAAAAATACAAAGCAGAGGAGTTGCTAAAAGAACTCCCAGATGCTTTTTGTACTATGGCTTGTGTTGTAATGGTTACAGCGCCTGCTTTACAGCGCCGTTGTTCTGCGCATACTTCGAATTTTGAATATTTGAAAATAGACTTCGAAGCTATGACCAGCCAGCGTCTGAGGAGTATGCACGCCACAGACGTTCCGTGCGAGTAGATTACCTACCACATAAGGACGCCAACGATGTTGGTTTTTCCGCTGAAGTCTTAGAACGGTAAAGGAGGAGCAAGTGTGGGAAGTTCTTTAGGTCATGCGTCTAACCTTATACTATAATAGTTTTACCTAATAAACCCCCTAACAAATCAGCTATTAAAAACCTAACCTAAACTTTGTTTTTATCTACAATAGTTACTAACGACTGATACAGTCTGTCTTTCTGTCTGTCAGAGCATTATGATTTTATGATTAACTGATTGACTGACTAACATAGGAATTGATAGTCGCTACTGGGGCTTCTCTGGGAGACGATTGAAGCGGTATGTGGCGAATCCAACCTTTGTGCTTTTCATAGTCAAAAGAAACATTCAGTTTGGCAGTGACCCACCCATGAAAAATTCAAAAGAATCATAAAACTCTATTAACCATCTCATAGTAGTTACAAGTATGTATATTATTTTTTATTCAATACATTCACTTAGTTAGCGGGTCAAAACTAGTCATTTAAAACTTATAAAAATCAGTGTTACAATAATTTAACTACGCGTTACAATTAAGCTACATTGCTACGTTTTAAAGTTTTTATAACTACAATAGATGTTTTACAATAGTCGAGCTAATAACAAATCAATCCCAATACCTACCTGAAAACGCTTCGCCAAAAAACAAAATCGTTTCAATTTCCCGAAGTTAAATTAACAAACCGATCCTAACAGATTTTTCTCGATGAATGCAACTGGACAAATGAGTTTTCTATGTTACATTCGCCTCTGCTACGTAAATACCAACACCGACTCTTGTTTTGTTCAGATAGTATATTGAAAATGGTTTTAAAATCAAAAGCTAAAACCTGAAAACTAGGTAGATATTTCATAGTTACTGGGGAAGAGGGGGGATAAGTAACTAAGTATCCTTTTGTGTCGTTAGTGGCGTATCATAGCAGCAAACCCCTGACAAGTCCACGTCATCCATGTCCCCGTCGCACCCCCTGGGACCTGACAGGCATAAGGCAAACGTTCTGCGCCTTAAAACAGAACCAACTCACCACCCGAATTAAATCCATAAACCCGAGTAAGTCCATATGCCCTAAGGTGCAGGCGGCCCCGCCGATGGTCTAGAGTACAATGGGTTAATCACCTGTTTGCTCGAAATTTTTTTACGACTTTTGGCATGAAATGAGGTCTAGGGTGTAGCTTCTAACCGCTCGAGATGGTGCAACACTGTAAAGTGTAAACGCCCGCTGCCCCACTGGGGGGATATAGCACACTAAAACACTATTTAAAAAAAACATGAAAATCGGTTAATTTTTCCTTTACCTAATAGTGAAATATATTTTCAAATCCTTCGTTTGAGACCAAAGTCTATTTTTTAAAATAGGTACCTACTACAGTATTAATTTTATTGTTACTAACTTTTGGCTGTTTAGGTATAATTTATCATGAGCCATAAAATCATAACATCTTTATGTCCATAGCACTCCAAAATTATTTTAGTATTTTTTTTGTCACGAGAGAATAAACGGTCATACATACAAACGAAGAGACTAGATACTAATGTTATACACTCTTTACTTATGTACTTAGTCGGATAATTGGACTGAAAAGCTTAAACCACTAAGTTACATACCTAAACCAAGTAAAAAAGGAAAGATAAAAAATACGAAAATCCTTATTATCTATCCTACTAAGGGTATAAGAATCTACAAGGTTTAAATCGAAATTACCTCATCCGTATCCCAGTAAACACTTCCACGGACGAATCCGTCCAGTTTTGATATTCATACAAAGGGCTACTTATCCCGGATAAAGCTTCGGTATCGGTCCGTTTCTGTAATAATAAGGATAAGGATTCATCGAATCTTTTCTTGATTTATTTTGTATTTTGTTTGTAACGGAAACGAAACAAATTTTTGCTTCACTTATTTCCTTTAGCAGTCTCAAAAGGTTTCATAACATTGAGATGCTTATGTAAAACAGATGTACTTACTTATATAGAAGTAAGTATCTCCATCGGTCCAACTTTAAATTTTCTGTTATTTTCTTTATTTTTATACAAATTAAAACTATGAAATACATTAAAATCATCCATACTAATATTATAAATGCAAAAGTGTGTCTGACTGCCTGTCTGTCTGTCTGTTACGCTTTAACGGCCCTTCTTTTCAACCGATTTTGACGAAATTTGGTAGATACAGAGATACGTGTTATCCGAGGATTAATTGTATCCCATTTTCCGGGATACAATTAATCCCTTTTTATCCCGGAAAAAGTTCCTTCGGGAATCAAAAATTACGAAATCGCAGGCATCGTCTAGTAAAATAGTATTTTGCTAACGATTAGCAAAATTATAGTTGTCAGTTAACAGTAAGTAAACCACAGCAGACCTAAGCTATAACGATAATTATTTTAGTATTATAACAAACATTCTATAGTTCCAGTACAAAAGAATTTAATTGGAAGCGATCCTAACGAGGATTATCAGCTTTTCCACAAATTAAACTCCAGTTAGACAAAATCCCAGATGAATCCCTGATGAAATCGCAATCAAAAGATACAGCCGTTTGTGCTGCAAATTTTCGACACCCGCAAGGGAATCAAAACCTACAGAGAACCTACTTCCCGTGAACTCAGAATCTTGAAATTTAGTACGAAGCAACGTCTTATTCTAAGCACAGATAAAGGAAAAATTGCGAAAAGCACACATTTTTAGTTACATCATATAATTTTTTTTTTTTTATAATTTTAAACTTACAACAGGTTTGTACGGAACCCTCGGTGCGCGAGTCCAACTCGCATTTGGCCGGTTTTTTTCCTTCAACATGACGATCGGAGACTGGTCTAGGTCGGTACTCTGAAGCTTTTATTTCTTGCCTTTCGTTTTGCTGTAAATCAGCTGTTTTGTCAGAATATGCCCGACTAGTTACAGACCCGTCGGCCCTTATGCATGAGCCTATTCACGTCACACGTATAACCTATTGTCTGCACATTCCGCAAGAATGAGAATTTCACTATTATATTTCAATAAAATTAATATTTTTTTTTCCAACATTCTACTAAGGAGTGATAAAACTTTAATGTTTTAATTTTCTTTTTGTTATAATACTAATATCTCATGCACAAAGCTCATCAAAAGTTCTCAAAATGTCGGCTAGCGGGGATACGGATTCTTAAAAATGTTGTCTACGCGACAACACAGGCCACGTAAAGGGTCAGCTACTGTTTGATACTATCGCGTCGTATCGAGCCGCGGTATCGCGTTTATCGCGCGTAGTACGGTTAAACGTTGACAGGCGGACGGATGGGCAGACAGACAAATTAGATATTTCTAGATCATTCGGGAATATCCGATCCAATATTCCCCATTTAGGTAATCAGCTTTCATTAGACATATCAGACTAACAACAGCAGCTGATAAAGACGGCCAAATCCATACTAATATTATAAATGTGAAGTGTCTGTCTGTCCGTCTGTCTGACTGGCTGTCTGCTACGCTTTCACGGCCCATCTGTTCAACTGATTTTGATGAAATTTGGTATGGGGATAGTCTGTATCGAGGAAGGACATAGGCTACTTTTTATCCCGGAAAATTAAAGAGTTCCCGCGGGAACGAACGAACGAGCCGGAACGAACGGGACGAAATCGCGGGCATCATCTAGTTTTTCAATAATTGTAAAAGTCCTAAAATAAAGGTAGGCCCTTTCGTAGTATTCTTGTTTGATCGAACCTGTGTTGGATTGTTTTCATCTGGCCTCATTATCACTGAAATACGGCAGCACATTTTTTTTTCCCAAAACAAGCGAACTTCAAAGGTGCATTGAACAAAGGCGTACCCTCATACTTCGATGGACTCATTGTCCCTAAGATCTGTGCCCTTTAGTTGGTAGTTTGTGAGTAGGTATAGTTTCAATTATTGTAGAGCTGCAGACTACCAAAAATACAGAAGCCTCAACTTTTACAATCTTTTACTATGATAACTTCGTCGTTTGCGAGGATTTTAGAGGCTACCAACCAAGTTACAAAATTATTATTATATCTCTGTACCAAAGGAAAAGGTTCATTTTAGGCCTACTCTTGTACACCCTACTATGAATAGAGGAAAATAAATAGATTGTATTAAAAATTAATAATTTAGTAACAGTAAAATAAATAACGAGCAAAAAATAAAAATGTATTTCAAGTTTTCGATACGTTTCCAAGATGGCAACCTTCAGCTATAGAGAAGGCAGTAGGCGCGAAATGTATCAAATGTCAATTCTGACTATCACTATCAAAATAACGTGTTTTTCTTTTGAAAACGTTTAAAAATATGAATCCGCCATTGTTACCCACTCATGTTTAGTATTCCATAACTTGGAAATATTAAATTATTTTACCACTGAAATTACGGAGAATTCGTAGATTTGACCAATAAAAACTGGTCTAGTATAACACATACAAATTTGAACCGTCTCCTTTCGTCAAAATTGACCTAAAAAGATAAAAGACGTGTCACACTTTCGCATTTATTAATATTCATATTTCGTATGAAAGAATGAATGTTGATTGATAAGGACAGAAGAAAATTTAGATCGTACTTAATGCAAAAATGAACCGACTTCTGAAATATAGAATCGGAAGATAAATCTATAAGTAACATATAAAACCGTTGTATAAAACTTATCTCTTCGCCTCCGAGTTCGAGCAATAAAAAATATCTCGCGAAAACATGCAACAAGAATCAGAGATCTTTTACATCTCAATGGAAAAACGTTCTTTATAAGGGAGCATCAAGAGGTCAGAGGTCTATATAAACTGGTCACTGACTACTTTGTTACGATTTGTTATGAAACTTACCCTCATTAACAGCTGGTAATAAAACTTGTACCTATAGATGTTATCCACAGTTTTATAGCTGCTTGAGATGATTTTTACTGTATAGCGGTGGTAATTTCAATTAAAAGCTTTTCTTATTATACTACAAGTTAACCTTTAACTGGGATATAAACGTAATTGTAAGTAATGATAGTAATAATTATTAAAGTCAGTTATAAATCCACGCGATTTAAGTTGTCTGCATCAAGTTAGTGTTATAATAAACTAGAGTTTATTAAAACACTAACTTACTACTGTCATGATTTTCTAGTTTTATATTCTGTGGCACGACATTCGCAATAAATATAAGGCCATAAAGGACTTGAATCCAGAGCCCTAGAACAAATTAATTAAAAAAGAATGGTATTCTGGGGCCAAGGAGTTGGTTTTCCCGCCAATGGAGCGCGGAGGGATAAAGAAAACGGAGCATGGAAGGATTGTCGAAAAATAATCAAATTAGGTACTCTAGAAACTAGAAAGGAATATGATTGGGAGGAATAAAGTATATAAATGGACATTGGGTTTTTGATTTATAAAACTTCAGAAGTGGCACGTGATCCGCCGACCCACATAATTATTGAGGTATGTATTCTAAGGTCTAATTTTTATTGATTCATATAATTTTGTGACCTCCTATGACTCAATAATAATAATAAACTTACGAAACAGGATAACATAGTATGCATGTGGATTAATGATATTTTCATGTTTTGGTCTAGCTATTTTATGACAATGTTTATCTGATTGATTACGAGTATCATTCGATTAAAGCTACTATTCCTACTTACTCCCTAATAAATAGTTAAAGTAAAATATATTTTACTGCACACAATAAAATAAATAAAATGACAAAAACAATCATGATGTTATTTTAACTAAAGTTATCATTTACATTTAGCCTCTACGGAGTAATGTTTTTTTTTTTTAAAGTTTTATTCGTAAGTAGGTACATAACAAGATAATTTCGATAAATATAAAATGATTAATGTAAAGATTGTCTAGCACTAGTTATATTATTTACTCTCTTCTCTCATTAATTAAATAAATAATACTTTCATCTAATATAGTGAGATTACACCTTTAGTATTTGGTTGCATGATGACAGGATGAATTTATTTAAATACTTTAAAACAACATAATTCTATGTTTATTACCCACATATTATTAGCGCAGGTTGAGTTTGGCCTGTATGTATATTAGATTATATGTGTGTATTAATTAATGAGGAGTTCCTTGTCTTTAATAAGTTCAAAATCACCCTATAAGCCACCCAGTTTGAAGCGGATAACATTTACTTCTGCAGAAAGAAAATTACTTGTAGTAAGAATCAGAAATTATTTATTGCATGATGCACATAATATTACAAAGGTGGTACAGAAGATAAGAAGACAAGTGTGTTACCAAGAGCATTGCAATACTTAAAAATAATTTATGTAACATATAACATTATTAATTAATTAGTATTAGTTAGTAGGTGAACAATTAATAAAATTCTTGGAATATCGACATATTATCATATCAACTGAACCAATAAAATAAATAAATTAAAAACTTATCTAGGAATTTATTGCAAAATATATAAGACATCAAGTCTTTAAATGAAATAAAAAAATTATTGAAATTGAAAATGTCATATTGAAAATATTTGAATTAATTAGAGGCAAATGGACATTCCAGACTCCTATCATTCGTTTTACAGTATTTCTGTTTTTAATATAGGCCTTGTTGTAATTCTCTTCTAATATAATTTCTGGCTGTAGTAATGAGATCAATAAATATTGTTGACAGCCATAACCACTATCACCTAAAAGTACTCCATCACTATCGCTTTGTTTCATCTTTTTCTTTAGGGAAGAAGCTTGGTAAATTTGATTGTCATGAACTGATCCAGGTTTTTCTGTAACAATGTCATATATTTGTAGGTCAGGCCCACATACAATCTGTACATTTATAGATAAATAATTTTTTTCCTGTTATAAGAACCACCAGGATTTTGAATAGGTAGGTATTTACAATCAATGGCACCAACAACACCAGGAAAGCATCCTATGCTGTAGAATTCTTCTTCAATTGTCTCCAGATTGCTGAGAAACTTCAAAAACTACTGCATTTGCAAACAAAACAAAAGTGAAACTTTTCTTACTATCCTTGATATGTTAGGTTGGCTTACTTTAATGAGTTCTCCAGTAATCATCTGAAAGTATTAGGATGATAAATACATACTCTACATAATTAATTACATAATTTCTTAAGTAACATATATAAATACAGTAGCAGTGTAATACCTAGTTGTTAATACTTAATTAATTAGGTCAGGTTTTAAGAAGTAAATCTATTTATTGTGATTACTTAATGAGAATTTGAAAGTATCATTCGGTAAATTAACTAAATCATAAGATGTTCTCGTAACTAACTAAATAAACTCCTAGATGAATGAAATCTTAAGGCAAAAGTTTCAGAACGAGATGTATCTTTACAAAATCTATATCGTCTTTATTCATCAGCACTGCAACAATCGAAAGGATTTTGAAAGTCTTAATATTCTTGTATTGATAGTTATTTGTAGGTGTACTCTCTCATGGAATTAAGTATCAAATTCTTCTTCACTACTGGAAACCATTCACTTCACGTTTTCAATTTAAATCGCTGAAAATCAAGGAAACACGCTTGAATAATAGCCAGTAGCCACAGAGTACATTGAATGATTGAATAAAGGGGTAAATAGCCGGTAAAACAGACAAGTTCATGACAAGGAAAAATAGGTATTAGTCTGACGTTAGCAGAGACTATGGTCTATGAGACGGTGCACTATGGTCTATACGTAGCGTTCAATATAAATTGAACGCTTATATTTAATTCTTTAATTTATATAATATGTCGTTTGTTCCTCAAGTGTTGTTTATGATTTCATTTTCAGTTATATAATATTAAATATTAATACACAACTATATGTCCATTATACCTACAATTTATTGTACAGTGATAATATATAAATTATGATTGAATTACGTTATTAACCGATTCCCGTAATCATCGAATACAAACAATTTTATCTACTTATAATTACAACGAAATGATATATCATTTCGTTGATTTCGAACGTTATTTTACTGAGTTAAAAGTGGTTATTTTTAAATTACTTCAATAACTACAAAATAGGGGCGTTTAAAAATTCAAAAATTCTGTAAATGTTTTTTTTTAATCAAACCCTAGCCTAGAATCCAGTAGGAACCTGGATTGTAGTCAAAAATGTTTAATGTCCGTTTCCGAGATGTGTGAACAATTATGTGAACATTATGAATAACCTCGGGCATGCAGGTTTCCTCACGAGTCACGATGTTTTCCTTCGCTGTTTGAAGCAAACTCCTTAACTTGGTATATTGCTCAGGCTACTTTTTATCCCGGAAATTTAAGGAGTTCCCGCGGGAAACAAAAAATCGGAATCCACGCGGACGAAGTCGCGGGCATCATCTAGTATATTTGCGTATTTATATACGCAAGCTTGCAAGTAGGTGCCTATAGTAAACATACCATATACTTTTTCAAAAGAGCAACCACCGAGTTTCTTGCTGGTTCTTCTCGGTAGGAACGGCATTCCGAACCAGTGGTAGATTCATTTGACTATTCATAAGCACTTGTAGCCTCCATATCTAAAGGAAAGATTTCATTTTCTTCGGTCTAGCCATCTTCTCAACCTTCGTTCAAAGAACGACAACAAATTAGCGATGCCTAGCAGTCGCTCGCAATGCTACGGCGACTCCTTCACTGTCAAAGCTGTGATCCTCTGGAATGCGCTACCGAGGGATATCCGACACTCTGTGTCGGTGTCAACCTTTAAACGTCGTCTTAAAAATTACTATTTATCGCTATGAAAGTATAAATATCTATGTAAAGCTCGTGTAAGTTTATGTTATTGTATCTATTATATGAGTATATATTATGTTTTATTTTATTTTTAGATTTATATTGTCATATAAGTAGAATAGTATGTAACTATAGTATGTACTGTTATGTAAGTTTATTATATTGTAATAGTTAAGTAGTAGATTGTTATTATTTCTCTCTTTGAAATGTACACGTGTGCACCGCCCTGACATCATACAACCAATCTCCGATCATAAAAAGGTTGCCTGGAAGAGATCACTCATAGTGATAAGGCCGCCTTTACACCGTAACAAGTTGTAAATTCTGTTATGATTCTTTTTACCTCTGTTTTATTATTTGTTTGTGTGTAATAAAGTGTTTTTACTTACTTACTTACTTACTTGTAAAAAGTGTATTTGAATAAAAAACATTTGAATTTGAATTTGAATAGACCTTAGATTACGATCAATCCAAAGGTGATTCGATGCACAGACAGAGAAGGATATGACGGTAAACCTATTTGCTGCACCTACAACCGGATGCATTCCAAATGCAAGATCGGATCCGTATTCCGATTGGGGTGAACCGAAGAGCCTTGTCTGCATGCAAATAGGAAACAGGCGAGATTGAAAACGATATTGCTTAGGCCACACACGACCTATAAAGCCTGCATCGCACCACTACAGCCCATTAACGTCCCACTGCTGGGCACAGGCCTCCACTCTCATAGGAGAGATGGAATTAGAGCTTAGACCCACCACGCTGTTCCAATGCGGGTTGGCGGGCTTTAACGACTATTATCGTGTTAGTGATAATAACCGGGACCGCGGTGGTGAAACACCGCCAACATCCTACCTCCGATCTAATATCACAGAAAGTAATAGTGCCAACTAATATTGTGTATAATGTTATGGCCCGACCCGGGACTCGAACCCGGGCCCTCGTCGGCCGCAGTCGAACATGCTAACCACTAGACTAGACCAACGAGGCAGTTACCTACCTAACGCTCCCAACCTTTACTTTTTTTGAAAAAAAAGAGCAACAGCTGCTGAGTTTCTTGCCGGTTCCTCTCAGTACAATTTATTTTCCGAACCGATGGTAGAGTCTTTTCATAGGTCTTGACTCTTGACATACCTACATTAAATCGCACGAGATGTCCTGTGTTAAATAAATCATCACACATTTCTAAAACAATTAAAACTAAATAGGTACCTACCTCATCTACTTTTATTTAACGCCACAACTGTTTTTTTTTTTTTGTTGATGCCCGCGACTCCGACCGCGTGGTTTAAGTTTTTTGATTCCCGAGGGAACTCCTTAATTTTCCGGGATAAAAAGTAGCCTATGACACTCTTCAGGTCCTCAACTATAACCATGCCAAAAATCACGTTGATTCGTTGCTCCGTTGCGGCGTGATTGAAGGACAAACCAACAAACCAACAAACAAACACACTTTCGCATTTATAATACTACTAGCTGATGCCCGCGACTTCGTCCGCGTGGTTTAAGTTTTTTGATTCCCGCGGGAACTCCTTAATTTTCCGGGATAAAAAGTAGCCTATGTCACTCTCCAGGTTCTCAACTATACCCATGCCAAAACTCACGTCGATCCGTTGCTCCGTTGCGGCGTAATTGAAGGACAAACTAACAAACCAATAAATCAACAAACAAACACACTATCGCATTTATAATATTAGTATGATAACAGTTTTATGTTACGTTGACGTACCTTGACTTCCCTTAAATTGAAGCAATGGTAGTAACTATGTTCCTGAAACGTTGCTGTACATTTCAGGAAAATACCCGCTTATGTTTTTATTATGATTAACAGACGAGCATGGAATAAGATGTACAAGATGATGCCCGTCACTACGTCTGCGTGGATTAAGATTTTATTGATTCCCGCAGGAACTTTCTAACTTTCCGGGATAAAAAGTAGCCAATGTCCTTCCCGGGATACAAACTATCCCCACGCCAAATTTCATCAAAATCAGTTGAACAGATGGGCCGTGAAAGCGTAGCAGACAGACAGACAAATAGATAGACAGACAAACAGACACATTTTCGCATTTATAATATTAGGATGGATTATCCAATTATTGTATATTTTGCACCCAACTTGTCTTCTGAGCACAATTCGCTAGTAGTGGTGGATTATATCGAGTCAACCGAATCCCAAAAAAGAATTGTGACACTCTATTTGCTGATTCCTAAATGTAATATATTCCTCTACTTCGTCTTCAGGAAACAAGGTTTGGGTATTTGTTAAAGCCAGGTCGATCTAAGGATACCTATTTTCGGTTCAAAAATGAGCTATTGGTAGGTATTTGGTAATAACGAAGACAATTTTCTAGAATTATATCGCCACAAACGAAATCACTCGCCCGAACATTGTCCTCATGAATGGACATGAGTGTGATTGTCATCCAATTACGTATATTTTGCACCCAATTTGTCTTCTGTGTACAGTTCGCTAGTAGTGGTGGATCATCATAACAAGTGAACCGAATCCCAAAAAAGAATTGAGTGACTAACGGCCGGTTTCTGAATTGAGAATTTCATGTTGAGTCTGTCTCAAAGGCTACTTAAGGACTAATTAAGCAAATTTTTGTTTCTGGGCCGGTTTCTGAATTACGCATTCAAGCAAAAACAGCAAGCTCCAACTCTCAAACCTTACACAATATCAATTCAGAAACAAAAAAATTGCTTAATTAGTCCTGCCTTTGAGACAGAGTCAACATGAAATTCTCAATTCAGAAATCGGCCGTATGTATTTACGGATTCCTAAAAATTTGATATTCCAATACTTTATCTTCAGGATTCAAGATTTAATTGAGTGTTTGTCAAAGCCAGGTTAAAAATTAAAAAAACCGGTCAAGTGCGAGTCGGACTCGCGCACGAAGGGTTCCGTACCATTATTAATAAAGAATTACCTTTGTTAATGAACCGCAAGACTAACTTTGTTTGTAGAGGTTTATTGTTAATATCAAAAAAACTATGCTAGTTAGGGCATTGGCTATAGTTTTCCTGTAAAGTATACGTAAATTCCTATTGACCATAATTATTTCAAATTTTTCGATTGGTAAACTCCGGAGATAAGGGGGGGGGGAACGGTATTTTTTTAGACATTTTCCCCGATAAATCAAAAACTATCATAACTAAAAATAATTAAAAATCTGTTTTAGAATGTACAAAGTAAACCCTTTCATATGATACCCCACACAGTACAGTTATCTCACTTTTAAATTTCAACCCTCAGATTTTCCCCCCTTTTTAAATAGGAACAAAAATAATTTCCAATTTTTTTTAATTCCAGTGTCTTTGGGCCACTAATATCCACAACTATTCCAAATTTCATGTCGATAGCTTCAGTAGTTACTGAAATAATCGAGTGTGACGGACGGACAGACGGACAGACAGACGGAGAAAGTCGCACCATAAGGGTTCCATTTTACCATTTTGGTACGGAACCCTAAAAAGGAAAAAGGTTGAAAAAGTACCTATTTTCGGTTCAAAAATGAGCTATTTGTAATAACGAAGATATTTTTTTAGAATAATCTCGCCACAAACGCCATCTCTCGGCGAACATTGCCCTCATGAATGTACATGAGTGTGAACCGCCTCGGTCCCTGTACGCTTCACGGCTCATCGCGGACGCAATTTGTCTCTTTATTATCCAATTGCGTATATTTTTTACACCCAATTTGTCTTCTGTGTCAATTTGCTGTATATGAATTACTAGATGATGTGCGCGACTTCGTCTGCGTAGATTCAGGTTATTTGTTTCTAGCGAGAAATTTAATTTTCCAGGCTCTTTAATTCTATTTCAATGTAGCCTAAACATTAATTCAGTAGGGCTAGCATGTGCACGAATAAAATTATGTCTACCTGTTATCTCTAGTTGTCTACCGAAGCTAACATGGTTACTTGTCTAGTTACGTCTAAAATAGAGGTAAAAGTAATATTTTATAGCTGTGGTATTTTTCTCTACGAACCCTTACTTACACGCCGGCTATTTTTTTTTCTTAATATACCGCATTTTGTGCATGTTAGGGTAAACTACAAATTAGCTGGCAACGACAACATCTCTCTCTCTCTCGTCGCGAGATATCTCGTTGCGTGCATGCTAAGACTGCAGGTCTATCTCAGAAGGAGTAACAGACACCCAAAATTACAAACTTACAGACGTCCAACCTTTCACATTTATACTAATTATTAGTACTTTAGGGATTATATACTAGATGATGCCGGCGATTTAGTAAGAGAAACAATTTAAAAATAAGCTGAAAGAAAGAAGATATGCCACAACAGTTGTTCGCTGCCGTGAACAGGATTCGCACCTGGGAGCGTACGGGTTAATGGGATAACTTGGTGCTGAGGCTACGCACTAAACTATCACAGCTGTCTGATCCGACGTTAGCACTGACGAAATTACTTTATTGTTTGAAGTTACTTGCCGCAATCTAAGTTTGATTGATGTTTGTTTATCGACATCTCAGACCAATCATGCGAAGCAATGCAGATCAGAACCACGTATCGGAACCGCTTGAGTTATTTATCAAAATATTGGTAATTTTATAACAAACGCGATGGTATAGCATTGGCTACAATAAACTTGTCAATTTTTTTTTTAATTAAAATTAATTAAGTAATTTAAAAATAGCCTGGACCGGATTTAGATAGCGACCTATTTTAGGTGTATTTATCTATAACTAAATAAAAATAAAAAGTAGGTTTCATCCATTAAACAGCTCGGTGAAGGTCGTGGTTATATACGGATCTTAGACTGTAAGCAAATCGTGATCATTTCACAGATGAAAACGTATTACTCGAACTATTTAAGTAGTTCTTACACGCTTTTTGATGTGCAGGCATCTGTGAACTCCATAAACAGGTCGAATTATACTTTTGACAAACTACATATTACGATTTCCTTACACAATTGGGGGTCAGTTTTAAAAACGTTCAGCTGATGTCCGCGTGCTCGATTCCCAGTGTAATTTCGAGAATTTCATGTTGAGTTTTTTTTTTTTATCCACTACAAGTTAGCCCTTGACTGCGATCTCACCTGTTGGTAAGTGATGATGCAGTCTAGATGGTAGCGGGCTAACCTGTTAGGGGCATGGCAGTTATATTAAACCCATACCCCTATTCGTTTTCTACACGGCATCGTACCGGAATGAGAATTTCATGTTGAGTCTGTCTCAAAGACTTCTTAAATAAGCAAAATTTTTTTTGAATTAATATTGGGCCGGTTTCTGAATTAAGCATTCAAGCAAAAACAGCAAGCTCCAACTCTCAAACCTTACACAATATGAATTCAGAAACAAAAATTTGCTTAATAAGTCCTTAAGTAGTCTTTGAGAAAGATTTATAATTTCTGAATTTTCTCTGTGCTGGTGGGTGGCTTCGGCTGTGGCTTGTTACCACCAAACCGGCAAACACAGATAAAGCGTTCTGGTACGATGCCGTGTAGAAACCGAATAGGGGTATGGGTTTAATATAATTGACATACTCCTAACAAGTTAGCCGGCTACCATCTTAGACTGCATCATCACTTATCAGATGAGATCGCAGTCAAGGGCTTACTTGTACCTCTCTCTCTCCAGTCGTTACTTTATTGCTGAAGATCGTGGTCCTGGGGATTTTGCAACCTTGTGCGGATTAAATTTTTCCATCGGGTTCTATCGGAGGCCAGTCTTGCAATGGTGTGAAATTTGCACTTGGAGTCCCTCAGCTGGTCTGACCATCTGGTACTTGTACCTAGTGGAATTTTAATAAAACCCGCCTGATGTTTTGATAAAAAAAGGAATAATCTCTCTGTATAGGTAATATTGCAGGATGCAATTCAAATGCAGTTCAAATCCGAATTCAAATGCCAGCGAACTCGGGCGCCTTGTCATGCAAATTGGAGGTACTACCACAGGTACTACGGGCGAGATTGGAAAAGAGTAGGGGATGAAAACGATTTTATATTATCTCCCCCACTTGATAATGCATGCGTTTTGTCATGAAAATATTCCAATTCCTTTTTTATAACTAACTACTATATAACATACACACACACACACACACAATACTCATACACATAATACTCATGCACTCACAACTCACATACTCACATACAGACACAACGCACACTCTCATACAAACTCAAGCCTACACGCACATGCATAGTTGTAATTTTGCTTATTTCTCGAGTTGGAAGCCCTGTTTTCCGAGACACAGTTAACAGGTGCACAATAATATTTAGATTATTGTTAATTATATTAGTTTTATCCTAGGTGTAAGGCTATAAATGTTATTTAGTTGTCCCACACTGTATATTTTATGAAATAAATTTATCTTTAAATTTATCTTTACTAAGATTCCCGCGACTTGGTCCGCGTGGATTAGGATTTTTTGATTTCCGCGGGAACTCTTTAATTTTTCGGGATAAAAAGTAGGATTTCCGCGGGAACTCTTTAATTTTTTGGCATAAAAAGTAGCCTGTCCTTCCGCGGACAACCAACCCTGTTCCTAAATCGGTTGAACGGATGAGCCGTGAAAGCGTAGCAGACAGACAGACACACTTTTGCATGCATTGCTTTTGCAATATTATGAAAGTGTGTCTGTCTGTCTATCCGTTTGTCTTTCTGTCTGCTACATAGAATGGTCTGCTACGCTTTCATGGCCCATCTGTTCAACCGATTTTGATGAAATTTGGTACAGGGATAGGTTGTATCTCGAGGAAGGACATAGGCAACTTTTTATCCCGGAAAATTATTATTAGGTAATTGAAAAAGCTTAATCCACGCGGACGAAGTCGCGGGCATCCTCTAGTTTATAATATTAGTATGATTAGTATGATAAGATACTGTACGACTCACAGTAGTGTATTGAAATTCATATTATTAAATGTAAAAGTTCACGGCCTATCGGTTGAACCAAATAGGTAAGTACCGTACAAAGATAAATTGCACAGCGGAGGTTAAAAGTTAAGTTTTAGTATTTCTATATCTTTACTCTATACTTACAAATAATATTATAATTTATATAGGAATATGTTTGTTTCTTTTCGGTGTCGCTTTTTCGTTTCATATTTCTCGTTTCATCGAATTTTCAAATCACAAAGATTCTAAAGAAGTTTCACTTCAAAAATAATTAATCCAGTTTTTTTAAATTATATGCAATTTTTTTTTAATAGGTATATAATTTTTATATTAAATGCACAAACAAATACAAAATTTTGTTTCTCGCCAAACTACACTACACTAGGCTATCCTATTATCAGCTTTGACGGATTATTTATGTACCTACTCGGCTATCCTACGTGATCATTTTGGTCCAAGCTCCCTACATATTGTATCATAACATAACATAGGTAGGTATAGGTAACATATAGGTAGTTCTATACCTGCCTCTGAAAATATTTGTACAATCCGCCGAACAAACTGCTCAGCGTTGCCTGTACTCTGAAATTCCCACAGGTACCCATATACTGACCTCATTCTGTTTGTTTACCATTTCATTTCCTACAGAACCTCCAAGATATAAAGTATGTGGGTGTAGTGGAGGAGTAGTTAACTTCATGTAATAAATACTAGATGCTGCCAGCGATATAAACCTTTATTTATCATCATTTACTTGCTCTGTGTAATATTTGTATCTACAAGTATGTACAGTCCGTCAAACTTATCTAACCCGGGGGCCAAAATTGGAACAAATTTTTATGCCTGTTAATTTTTCTTTTTAATTTTTTTTTATATCTACTAGCGAGGTTTTCACCGGGTCCGATAAGTTTGTGAGACTTTAGGTAAGTACTTATAGATTTTAAGGGAATGTGCAGCAGTAAGTCTGTTGACATAGTCTGGGTGCAGAATCTATATGTCACCGTAAGATTGTAAAAACCGTTGGATTATAATCTAACTCGCGAAATTGTAAACTGTCGAATGATTACAATTTATCGGATTATTTTTGGGTAGATTGTACCTAATCTGTTAGGTTTATTAACCCGATAGAACCTAGGCCGGGCACTACTTGATTATTCATACCTAACCTACAAGAAAGAGACAAGAAAACGTAAATACAATAAATATTTCAAAAATTGACACTTAAAACATTGAACGGTTCACAATCTTTCGACTGTTTACAACGTATCGAAAAAAAAAGCGTTAGATTACAATCTTACGGTTTTTACAATCTTACGGTGACATATACAAATATTACCATAAAAACCGTGATTTAGGTTTAACGTTAAATGTTACCTGTGGTCCTACTGGGTCGACTTTATCCCATGGGAACTCTCCCGGGATAAAAAAGAGCGTCCGCCCGTGATGATGTCGGTCTCAGATAGCATCATTGCGGGCATTATCTAGTGAATACTTCGTTTTGTATTCACGCGGGAACTCGTTGATTTTCTGGAACAAAATAGGTTGGAAAGATGTGCTGTTAAAGCGTAGCAAACTGACTTATTATAAAAATTTAAAAATTTGCTCCGCCGCGACAGCTGTTCGCTGCCGTGACCAGGATTCGAACCTGGGTTACTACGGCCACAACGTAGGGTCCTAACCACTAGACGATCACGGCTGTCGGAACTGGTGGTAATACAGGTGAAATAACTCTACTTATACTTTAAAATTACTTTCACTTACTATAAAACGTTACAAAACCGTGCTCCAGTTTTTTGTGGTTATGATCACATCGTATTTGTAAAGATTTGTCTTCTTTTTATTTTTTGTCATTCGACGAAGAATTTGAGCTCTATCTCGCAGCGGTACAAAGCAGACATAACCAGCGAGAAGTTCTTTCTTCTTATTTTGGTTAATGTGTTTTCGTAGTGCCACACCAGCACCATGCACTTTGCTAATGTCGCGTGGGAAAAAATAAGTGGGAAGAGTCCTTTATGACTAGCTGATGCCCGCTGGTTTAAGTTATTTTTTACTTACTGATGCACGCGAATGTCCGCGTGTATTGAGGTTGTTTAGTTCCCGCGGGAACTCTTTAATTTTCCGGGATAAAAAGTAGCCTATGAGTTATTCCAAACTATGCCTAATCTATATCTGTGCCAAATTTCATCCAGATCCGTTCAGCCGTTGTGGCGTGATTGAGTATAACAAACATCCATCCATCCAAACTTTCGCATTTATAATATTAGTATGGATTCCCGCGGGAACTCCGAAACTTTCCGAGATAAAAGTAGCCCATTTCGAAAATATTGTGTGCCAAAGTGTTGGCTTGTCCCCAAAATTACGCAACAACGGAGCGATGACAACGACGATTGACGAGATTTTTGTCTTGTACTCGTATATAGTTAAAAACCTGCAGAGCGTGAAATAGGCTACTTTTTAAGTTTTTATTCCAGAAAATCGAAAAAAAACATGGGATTTTGTAAAAATCTAAATTCAAGAGGAACAAGACTAAAATCTACTTTCACGCGTTTAAAAACGCGGGTAGGTAATATCCAGTCCATATTAGATTTGCCGCTAAATAAAAAATCAAACGTTGTTCTGTTGAAATAAACTTTTACAAGTGCTTTTGAATCGTCAAGTAAATCTTCCACAGGTCCGGAATGTCATCCCTACCGAGTAGATGTATTTCACTCGCCAGGTTCTCAATTATACCTATGCCAATCACGTCGATCCGTTGCTCCGTTGTAGGGTGATTGAAGGACAAACCAACAAACAAACATAATATTAGTATATTTATTATATGATTTGAATACTTTATGGATCATTCCATTGGAAACCATTTTCATTAGAAACCAGAGAAGTTTAATTTCTGTAGAACAGTTTTAAGGTGAAGCATAGCTTAAGTATAAGGTGGTTTAAGTCAGTTGTCGTTAGACCCATGCTCGTCCAGCCCGCACACAATTAACCGCGGTTAATGTGCCTAACTAAACCCCATGTTTCGACCGCTAACCCAGAATTACGCCCAACTTAGGAACCACAATCACTTTACAAGAACTTCGATCTTGTAAAGTTGTAGCACACTTACCTTTTAATAGCTTTGTATATCGATCTATTGTACCTACCAGTACAGCACTGTGACTGGCTTGTCTAGTGTTTAGCATGTTCGACTGCAGCCGACGAGGTCCCGGGTTCGAGTCCCGGGTCGGGCCATTAATTATTGGGTTTTTCTGATTAGAAATTCTCGGTACTAGCCCGGAGTTTCATCAGTTGGCGGTGTTTCACCCCCGTGCCTCGGAGAGCACGTTAAGCCGTCGGTCCCGGTTATTATCACTAACATGATAATATAGTCGTTAAAGCCCGCCAACCCGCATTGGAGCAGCGTAGTGGGTCTAAGCTCTAATTCCCTCTCACCTATGAGACTTGAGGCATGTGCCCAGCAGTGGGACGGTTATGGGCTGTAGTGGTACCAACACCGAGTAGTAAACCCAGGTCTGTGGGTACCAACCAATAACCATACTTAACATTTTGCAGAACAACTCTACCTATCTATATTCTACGTTTCTTGGTCGGCTCTTAAGACTCAGTAGAATCTTAATACTTTCCGAAACAGGGGTAGAATCAAAACTAAACGTATCATAAGAGACTACATCCTATATGAAATAAAGAATTTTTGTGTTTGACTTACTTAGGTCCCTGATTCTGGTGTTGGTCCCATTGATTGTCCAATACTTGAGAACATGTTCTAAGCTTTTGTCGGGACTAAGCTTATGCTACTAGTACTATACCTATACCTACCTACTATACCTAATTAAATGAAATGAAATGAAAATACACTTTATTGTACACCAAACAAAATACAAAACAGAAGAACACATATATACATAAAGCGAAGAAGCTGTACAATAGGCGGCCTTATCGCTAAGAAGCGATCTCTTCCAGGCAACCTAACTAGGAAAGTATAATAGAAATACTGAATGAGGGTGTACACTAAAAAAGAATGAAGGATGAAATCGTAAATAGGTACAGTCAATATCTTAAAACTAAAAAAAAACAATACATATCTAACTAAATACACAAATTACTTAAAATTAAAAATATATTATAATATTTTTAAACAGATAGTATACATAAAAAATAAATAAAATAATAATAAATAAAACATACATACTTATATACATACATACATAAATACATACAATATATACTTAAATATCATAATATAAGATATAAGCCTAAAAAATGAATACTAATAACTAAGGAATTGAGAAGGTATACAAAATTACGGGGGCATAAAATGTTTTTTAAGGAGTCGCTTAAAAATAGGCAGGGACTGCGCCCGCCTTATATTAAGAGGGAGAGAGTTCCAAAGACGAACAGCTGTAACGGAAAAGGACTTGGAATAGGAGGAAGTGCTATGCGAAGGAACTCTGAGAATTAAGTTATCCTCAGAGCGGAGAGATCGACCCGAATGAGAATCACCGAGAAACTCAAACCGTTCTTTCAAATAAGGAGGAGTAGTTGGATTGAAAAGAACACTGTACAGGAGAGATAAAATTCGAGTATTCCTGCGAAGGTGAATTGGGAGCCACTCGAGTTTATTGCGAAATTCGGAAACGTGGTCATATTTACGGAGCCCAAATATGAACCGTATACAGAGATTTTGGATGCGCTCGAGCTTATTAAGTTGCTCCACACTTAAGTCCAAGTAACAAGAATCAGCATAATCAAGAATTGGTAAAAGGAGAGATTGTGCAAGCGCAATTTTAGTCGGTATAGGTAGAAAGTTACTTAACCTCCGGAGAGAACCAACAGCTGCAAACATCTTCCTACTCACTGCACCAACCTGAGGGATCCAAGACAGAAACTTGTCAAATATGACACCCAAGTTTTTGACAGTATCGCTATACTGCAATTGGACTCCATCAAAAACAATACAAGGAAGAGTAGCCCAATCAATGCGTGATACTAGATTTTGACTACCTATTATAATGACTTGGGTCTTTGTTGGATTTACTTTTAGCCCGTAAGATTTGCTCCAGTGTACAACGGCATCTAAATCATTATTAATCAAGCCAATAGTCTTAGACAGATCTTGTAGTTTAGACTGAGCATACACTTGGAGATCATCAGCATACAGGTGGTAGAGAGAAGATATGTGCTGAGTAACTGAACTAATGAAAATCGAAAAAAGGAGAGGAGACAACACGCCACCTTGCGGTACGCCGGCACTTATCGAACACCAGTCAGAAAAAGTTTCTTCGACACGTATCCGCTGCCTGCGCCCATGCAAGTAACTATGAAACCAGTCAATGACTCCAGGAGATATATTAAGAGAAGTTAAAGTTGCCAATAGTAATTCAAAATCGACACTGTTAAAAGCATTACTAAAATCTAGGAGAGTCAACACTGTTACACGCTGATTATCCATACCATAAATTACCGATTTTATTAAGTATATTGTTTACTCAGACTTCTTTTATACTTAAATACTTAAATAGTCACCAATATGTAACCAGTAAAATACCATAATTCCCACTTATTTTTACGGCTGTCCCATTCCCGAGTTATCGAGGGATGATCCGCAAAACTATCGATAAAATAGATTATAGCATCGAATAAACGGCTCGTTCTCCAAACAGATTTATGTTGACGATTGCCTCTTTATCTAAGGACGATTCCGAGAGATATCGGAATCACTAAAAATGGAGGGAAATGAATTTGGTACACTTACCTACTGGAGTTTTTTTGCTAGATTTTATTGTAGTGCTCATTGTCTTTTCTTACATAGTACGTAAGTAGTTTTCTCAGGGGAAAAAACACACTACGTACAAATTATTTTGGCCCAGGCTATCATCACTAAAATCTAATAAGTTGAGTCGTAGGTATGTGAAAGAATGATAAAATTTATTTCCAAAAAACCGACTTCCAACGCCACTGTAAAGTACAAAATAATTTTGATTTTTACCCACTATGTTGAAGTCAAGCGGGTATAACAAGGATAAGCAAAGTTGATGCATCAGACTCGCAGGACTTCAACATAGTGGGTAGAAATCAAAATTATTTTGTACTTAACAGTGGCGTTGGAAGTCGGTTTTTTGGAAAGAATTTTTATTTTTAACCTTTTAGTGTCAGGGTTGAGGATTTGGAGTCAGATTTTTTTATGGGACCACCTAGAGAGCTTCCTCTAACGATTGATAGAAAGAAAATTCAAATCGGTTCAGAAACCACGGAGATATGCACCAACATACCTAAATTTAAAAAAAAAAACGTGCCGAATTGAGAACCTCCTCCTTTTTTGGAAGTCGGTTAAAAAAGCTCACCGCATATCATTATGCCAAAAAAACCCTTACCATTATTTGCTTAATTAATAGTCACGATTGACCGTCAACAATGAGGAAAACGGCGCAGAGATAATCTTTTTTCAAACCGCTGTCACTATAGCTCCACCTTTAGCATTCAAAGTGAATCGCGCTTTGTGCGGTGTCTTGATGTACTCCCGTTCCAGTCACAATGCGATGGCTTAAGGGATAATGGCTTAAACGTTTTGTTTTCCCCCATAGCCGCATATCCACTGCAATTCTCTGAGTGCTTTGAAATATAAAGTTGAACGTTGGGGTATAAAAGGGTTAGTTTAAATACTTTTTAAGCTATTGCATAGCTTCTATCGCGGGCCTTGAGCGTGGAGACCGAATCCAGAAATTCCGTAACGAAAAAAAACCTAACACTTTGGATGCTATGACTACTTGTGTTGTTGACTTCAAGTTGTTGAAAATATAAAGGCGAAATAATTTTAAAGAATTATGTTTTCAATAGTCCGGGTGTCCAAGGGGAATCAAAAAACCTCTTTGAGAGGTTTTTTGATTCCCAAGTATAGTAGTCATAGCAAGTTGATAAAAATTGCTATGCAATAGCTTTACCGTGGCAGTCTCCGAGTGCCACACGTCTTTTTTGAATTTATTGAGAAAATAGGACGAAGCTTTGGTATAGTTTTCGCTTCCCATGAATTTTTTAGTCATTTTTGCAAGCTTTAGCTGGATAATCACCAGTTTACTTACCCAGTTAACCTAAGTGGCCCTAATTCTCTGACGACCTCATAAATTGTTTTCCACTTCTACCATTTGTGTACGCAGTTCTGATAAAAAACAAACTGAACAAAATATTATGTTCAGTTTGTTTTTTATTCCACTACAAGTTAGCCCTTGACTGCGATCTCACCTGGTGGTACGTGAATGTGATGATGCAGTCTAAGATGGTAACGATCTAATCTATTATTGGTGGGGCAGTTATACTTATAGCCCATACCCCTATTCGGTAATTGTTAATTAATTTGTTCAGTTAGTAAGTTTACTTTTAATTGCTTCTTGGTGATAATGCGGATCCCCTAGACATTTGAGAGGTCACTGTCAAATCACTGCTGACGTTTTATGACAGACGAGCTAGCCCGCGGCTTCGCGCACGTTAGGTTCGATTTTCATACAAAATCAATCCACGCGGACGTAGTCGCGGGCATCAGCTAGTAACTTATAATCGCTGTTACTGACTGGAGCCAAGCAACAGTCATCTGCTAAAAATATTACCTTCGTGCGGTCTCTCCATTGTTCACTAAGCTATTACGCACATAGCGTTTTATATCGACATCCTATGCGCTAAATCCATATAATATATCCGCTGCCACTGTGACCACACAGCAGTCATCCGCTAAAAATATTATCTTCGTGCTGTCGCTTCATTGTTCGCTTAGCTGCAAACAGCGTATTGTGCTCCGTGGCCGGTGGCGTGGTGTTTCAAACGAAACTGCTATCATTTTAACGTCACAGACTGCTTCTTGATTCATAATTCTGATTCAGATTCAGATTCATTTATTTGCATTTAACATGAACAATACAATAATTGACATGTCACCCCGTTAGGGCATATGCAGTTTGAGTGACAGGAGCTTCGAAATTATTATTTTTATGTGTATATTATTATTTCTCAGTTGATACTTAATACTGTCTTGAAATTATCGGAATAAATTATTTATTTATGTCATGAAAAAAAAAAAAAAAAAAAAAAAAAAAAAGTAGTTGCTTAGTTACTGGAGTCAAGTTAAAAAATTATAATTTCGAATAACAATTTTGAATAATATTTCTATGTATTTACTTATTACAAAATTTTTGACAATCGATCTACAATTTGACAATTCAATAATTACAATGGGCAAAAATAAAATAAATAAAATGCCATAAACAATTTTAGTCATACATCACAATTCACAATGTCAATTACAAAAGTAAAAGGATTAAAAAGTAAGAAGAATATGTCAAAATAATAAATAATTAATAAGTCACTAAGTAGGTATAAGTATTATGAAAATGTCAAAATATTATGATGTACAATATAGCAATGGTTAGCGGTTTATTATTCTGTAAGATATTCATTTATCGTATAATAGCACTTATTTATTAAATATTCCTTTAACTTGCGGTAAAAAGTAGGATCATTTTCAATTTTTTTAATGCCATCTGGTAGTTATATTGTTACTGCTCTCGAAAGCGGGCTTTTAGCAAACATAGTCATATTGCATTTAGGTATCGCCAAACGGGTTTTATCCTTGTTCCGAGTGTTGAAGTTTTGATTTCGTTTAATTTCCTTAAATAGGTGTGGATTTTTTCGTACGAATGTAGAAATTTCATAAATGTATATACATGACAAGGTTAATAGTTTTTCTTTAATAAAGAAAGACCTACAACTTTCACGTCGTTTTATATTAACTAGAATGCGAAGACATTTCTTTTGCAGGACGAACAGTTGATTGAAGTTTGTACTATCCCCCCAGACAACTATGCCGTAACGAAACCAGGCATATGCGTATGAGTAATATGTTGATAGGGCTGTCTCAAAATTGGTTTTCCTTTTTATAACGCTTAGGGCATAGATGAATTTCGAGATTTTATTGGTTAAGTCTTCTAAATGGGTTTTCCAGTTTATATGGGTGTCTATAGATAGTCCTAGTAGTTTAAAATGGTTTACCTCTTCTATATCTACTTCATCTGATTGCAGTTTTAGACATAATGGTTGTTTTTGGTATGGTCTGAATTGGATAATTTTAGTTTTTTTGAAGTTTATTTCTAAGTTTATATTAATAAGCCAGGTTTTGACGTTATTCAAAGTTTCGTTTAACAGCAAAATAGCGTCGTTACTATTTGTGCAATTGAATATAATGGAAATATCGTCCGCAAACATGATACATAAGCCTTGTTGTACTATATTTGGTAAGTTATTTATATATGCTAGAAAAAGGACACACCCTAAAACGCTTCCCTGCGGTATAGATGAATTAGTTGTTATTATATTAGAGGCAACGTTTGTGAATTCCGCTTTTTTTGTATTATATTCTTCAATTTCAACGTATTGTTTTCGATTTGATAAATAAGATGCAAACCACTTATGCGTATTACCGCGTATTCCCATTTGGAATAATTTTTCGAGTAGAACTTTGTGGGAAACTTTATCATATGCTTTCGTCATATCGAGTAGCAACCCTACTGCGTATTTCTTATCATTGATGTAATTCAGTATCTCTTGGACATATTTGGCCACTGCGAGTGTGGTCGAGTGATTTTTTCGGAAGCCGTATTGGTTTTCGTTTAGTAGTTTAAATTTTTCGAAAAATTTGTATATTCGGTTTGTCATAGCTTTTTCAAAGATTTTAGAAATACTCGGAAGCAATGCAATGGGTCGGTATTGGCTTGGGTCCTTAGGGTTTCCTCCTTTTTTTAGAATTGGTTTTATTTTTGCGATTTTAAGTAGATCCGGAAAAACGCCTTCTTCAAAGGACTGATTTATTAGCATCGTTATTGGTGATGTTAGCTGATACAAACATGCCTTTATTAGAGAAATAGGTACATCATCGCATCCGAAACTATGTTTATTACTCATTTTACGCACCATGGCAATGACCTCCGATTCAGTCACCGGGCTGCAATAAAATGAGTTTAGTGAAGACTTCTTTAAAAATAAGGTCATTATTACTTGTATTGTAACTTATCTTTTTGATTTTACCTATGGCTTAGTTAGTAACTAGATGATTCCAGCGACTTCGTCCGCGTGGACCTAGTTTTTTCGATTCCCGCGGGAACTCTTGAATTTTCCGGGATAAAAAGTAGCCTATGTCCTTCCCCGGGATACAACCTATCCATGTACCAAATTTTATCAAAATCAGTTGAAGAGATGGGACGTAAAAGCGTAGCAGACAGACAGACACACTTTCGCATTGGCATTTGTAATATTATAGTATAAGTATATATAGTATGGATTGCGTGATCGGGTATCTTTGACCTGTTGTCCTAGTTGAAGATGCGACGCGATGTGCCGCCATAGAAAATTGATTATCTACGTTGTCGCGTGTATACGTTTGTCATTTTCTAAAGTGTCGTATCGCGTCGCGTCGCTTCTGTCGCTCACCTAGGGGCCAAATCGATTATATTTAAAACTGCGGCAAAAGGTATATCATATTTTAATTCTGAGTTGGTACAATGTAGGTAGTATAATATGCTATTGAGTATTGAAGCGCGTTTCGAAAATTATTTTTAATGTATTCTTGCTGTCTCCGATCAAACCCGGGACCTCCCAATAAGACCACTGCGCTCGAAAAAAAGGAAAGTTTCCTTTATCTTAGTTCGTTTCTCTTTTGTGATTTTTTCTCACACATCCCCGTGTCGTCCCGAGCCGAACCAAAAGCCTGTTATTACATTGAAGAAGTAATAAAGGGACAGCCAGATGGGACTGAGCCGGTGTTGATGTGAAGATGTCATTTTGTGTGCCGTTACGTTATCTTATGGGCAAATGATGAGAACCCTTGCGGTTGCTTACCTACGTGTTACGATAGGTATGCCATAATATATTAGGTGAGTTATGACGTGTTGCTCACGTAAATTTTCCTCGGTCGATAGCAGAATTCAAAGGATTCTATTTCAAATTCAAAACAACGCAACACTATGAACTTTGTATAGAAACATTTTTAAAATAATTTAACATAAAAATACTTTTTAAACAACTGACTTCAAAATCCCTCGCCAAATTTTATTGTTGATATTTTAAAAACCGCTCGACCGATTTCGATAATATTTATATGGGACTACATGGGAAGTATGTTCTTTCAAATAAAAAAAGAATCATCCAAATCGGTCCACCCAGTCAAAAGTTCTGAGGTAACAAACATAAAAAAAAATTAAAAAAAAAATACAGTCGAATTGAGAACCTCCTCCTTTTTTTGAAGTCGGTTGAAAACGGTCCCGATTCTATGGAGTTAAATAGTGACCTCGAAAAATAAAGCTGCCTCGTTAAATTACTTTATTTTCGTTTATTTAAAAATTAAGTAAGTTTGACTTTTTTTATTTATTTACACATAGATACTAAATAGTGAACTAATTTAATCATGTCATAAAGTTTAGAGATATTTTAGAAGAAACTAAATTATAGTAAGTACTTACCTATATTATGTAGCTGTACTTAAGATTAGATTCTAAAGACTTCAAACTTCAAAACGCTTTAATTTTAAAACTAATTACGTAAGTTATCTGTTAGTATTCATGCGAACCTATTTGAGATCAACATGGCTATAGCAAGCTGAAATTCTACGCCAACTCGTAATTAGTCAAGAAAATGTTGAATGCGTATGAATTCCCACTGATCTGAAAACTTTGCGCTTACAGCAGTATGTAAACATACGGTCATTCATTAGGTACATGATAAATAAAGACGAAAATATGTTCATTCGCTATAATTAAAAAAAAAAAAGTTCAGATTTTAATTTTACAGACATGCTTTTTTTATTTACAAGCTTTCATTTAACTTGCAATGTTTGTGTGTTTTCTTAGGTCAAATCTTGCTATTGAATTTTAAAACAGGTACTTCGAATCGATTGAGCTTCGCATACCTACACCACAGCCTACACGTTTAATTTGGACGACAAATGCATTAATGCGTTAGCTAAGAGACGTCATTCTAAAACCAATATAGTGGATTCCCATTGTTTTCATATACCTTTTTTGTTGACGGGGGGGAAATCTTCCTAAGATACCCGATCTCCTGGGGAGACCGGGTTATGTGGGATTTTACCCACTAAAACCCCCTCGGTGACCATCCTCAGCGCATGATGAAAGGCTCCGGGAACTCTTAAGAACTTGCGCCGGGGCCTTCCTTGCGCAACGCCCATGCTGGGCTCGTCCTTGGGCCTATTGCACCCGACCTCATGACCTCATGTCTCTACCTCAGGGTGATGATCACTGGCACCCTAAAGTGGCCGTCTCCGAGCAGGGTCGGTGCGCTCGCGAACTCGCTCGGCGGTCTCCTTTTGGATCATTACACTTTCACAAAAGGAGACCACTGCCCTCCATGAGTCTTCCTCCGCCAGCATTGCTGCTATAACTGTAGGCGGAGAAAGGTCTCTCCCTATTATATTTTGTAATCCGCAGCGCTCATGCTCCCAAGCAGGGCACACTGCGAATGTGTGCTGCGCCGTGTCTTGCTCATCATCGCAGTGGTGACACCGTGGTGTGGGCTCGCGTCCAATCCGACACAGATACTCACCGAAACAGCCATGTCCGGTGAGTATCTGTGTCAGTCTGAAGGTCACATTGCCACTCTTTCTTTCTAGCCACGCGTCAAAGTTTGGCAATATGGCTCCAACAATGCGTTGTCGTGCGTTCCTCCCTTCCTCCAGGCGCGCACGCCAGTTCTCTAGCGCCTGCCGGTACGCACGCCGTCTAAGCGTTCCAAGTTCTCTTGTGTCCTCACTACTCTGACTCGCCGTGCGAGTCTGGCCATACACCCTCGCGTCCATAGCCGCCAGTATGTCCATGGGTGGAAAGCGAGCCAGAATAGTTGCCGCCTCAAAAGATATGGTGCGATAGCCTCGTGCAACCCTAATGGCTACCTTACGCTGCACGCTATTAAGCTTCGCTCTGAGACGTTGAACGCTAGACAGCCTTTGCGACCACACAGGTGCCCCGTAAAGGGCTATCGATCGGATGACCCCAGCATACAGACGACGAACTCCTTCCCGTGGGCCCCCAAGATTTGGTAGCAAGCCGTGCATTGCACCCGCTACTTTTTGTATTCTGGGGACCAGCCGATTAAAATGTTCCTCAAAGTTCCATCTGCTGTCTAAAGTCAGACCCAAGTATTTTAGATGTCGCCCCACCGGAATATCCACCTCTCCCACACGAATTGACGAGCTAGGTGGTTCCAGTCGCTTAGGTAGTCTGTGAAACCATAATGCCTCAGTCTTATGCGGCGCTACCCTCAATCCTAGATTATGGATTTTATCCACTAAACACGCTACACTGGTCTCGGCAAGTCTTAATGTGTCCTGAAAATTGTGCCCTTCGCAGAGCAGCATGGTGTCGTCTGCGTAACACACTATTCTGACCTCAGCAGGCATATTAATGCGAAGAACCGCGTCGTAAGCCAGGTTCCAGAGTAGCGGTCCTAGTACCGAGCCCTGTGGAACTCCGCAGTTTACCTCTCTTACGTGCGTACGACCATCGCGCCCTCTATATTGGATAACCCGGTCGCTCAGGTATGCTCCGACAATTTCGCGAAGGTAAGGGGGTACATTGTGGTACACTAACGCTTCCTTTATAGCCACCCAAGGTAGAGAATTAAAGGCGTTCACTATATCCAGGCTCACCGCCAAAGCTACTCCACCCCTACTAACAGCTTGTTCCGAAAAAGCGCGGACTTGAAGGATGGCATCCACTGTCGATCGGCCCTTCCGGAATCCGAACTGACTTTCCGAAAGATCCGGGCCCACACATGACAGGTGGTCATTTAGGCGGGCGGCAATAATCCGCTCGAACATCTTGCCTACCTCGTCCAGTAAGCATACCGGTCGATAGGCCGACGGAGAATCAATAGGTCGGCCTTCCTTTTTCAGAAGAACTAAGCGCGCTTCTTTCCAGCCAGTCGGGAATATGCTGGAGCGAAGGCAACTATTGAACAACCGCCTCAGCCTGTTACCTAGAAACTCCAAGGCGAGCACCCATACACGACCAGGAATCCCGTCCGGGCCAGGGGCAGTATTACGAGCTGCCAGACACTTAAGTGCTCGTGTAAGCTCCTCGGTTGTTACTTCGAGTTCTCTAGACCAGATTATGTGATCCTGTAACACATTCGAGGTGCTAGTTTGAGATCTAGGAAAGAGTGTGTCTACTACTCTATTCGTCAAATCTGGGTCCATGGTTTCCGTCAGTGGGGGTACCCATGGTCTAAGCTTGCCTAGTACGATTTTATACGGGCGCCCCCATGGGTCCCTTTCTAGCCCTTCGAGGAGTTCTTTCCAACATTGCGCTTTCGCCTTAGCTATTGCGGCCTGAAGTGCTTTTGTAGCGGTCCGGTATGCGGTGTAGGCTACGGCGATTGCTCCGGTTGTTGAACGTCGTCTTCGTCTGGCCCTCGTAAATTGGCGTCTGGACCTGAGACATGTCCTGCGTAGTTGCGCAATGTCTTCAGACCACCAAAATACTGTCTTCTTTTTTGTCTGAGCGGCTCGTGGCATCGCTATGTCGCATAATGATGTCATGGTTCCGCGGAACCAAGCCGCCTCTCCTTCCGGATCTGGCAGAAAGTCTTCATTTTCTTCTGGCCATGCCGCGACGCAGGAAGCTGCCACTAACAGGTCTCGGTTGAGGCGCTTTACAGACCAACGTCGCGCAGGGGTGCTACTTTGTGTCTCGAAGATAGCCGACTGTCTCGGGGTTACTGTGAAGACGATATGACGGTGATCTGAGAGTGTTACCACTTCCTCTGCAACTCTCCATCCTGTCACCATGTGGGATGCAGAGGCAGTCGCCCATGTGAGATCTACGATCGACTCACCCTGCCACCGCACACATGTGCTAGTGGAACCCTGATTTAAGAGCCGCAGGTCAAGCTCTGCCGCCCATCCCTGAATGATGTCTCCCCTTCGGTCATCTCGCTTGTCACCCCAGACTCTTGAGTGCGCGTTAAAATCGCCCAGTATTATCACTGGACGAGGCAGGCATCTGCGGATGCAGGCGGATAGCTCATCCAAGTATGCCTCATAGGCGGCAATACCGGAGTTGGGAGAAATGTAACAACCCAGTACTGCTAAGGAACCCCACTCAACTGCGACAAAACCCGGACCCTTTTCTAAGATGGTGCAGGTAGGGTCTCCTTGCTCTCCACCCCAGAAGATCGCAACAGTGTCCCCATCGCTACCAAACCAGCGAGGATGGTTGGGAACTTTGTAGGGCTCGGCCACCACTGCTAGGGCAACTGACCATTCCGCTAGGCATTGCAGTAACAGATCCTGCGCCGAGCGACAGTGGTTCAGGTTGCCCTGAAGAACTCTTAGCTCGTTGAATTTTGCGCCTTAGAGGCCTCCCCTGCCGGCCCATTGGCCGACTGATCTTCTTTGCTCACTCTCCTAGTTTCAGAGGGAGCCCGCCCATTAGTTCTCGTATTTTTAGGTGGGTTGCAATTTTTCCCGCCTAGCCTATGGTCCGCTGGTCGACCAAGATCCGTGCAAACTGGGCATTTCGGCGTCTTTGCGTCACATATCCTAGCCTGGTGTCCCTGTTCGCCGCAGTTGTAGCAGCACAAGCCCCTGTCCACTGTACTTGAGCATTGTTTTCGGACATGGCCCAATTCTAGGCAGCGGAAGCATTGTAGCTGCCTAGTTGCCAGCACTCGAACTCTTGCTCTGACCCAACCTATACACACGCTGTTTTCTACCGCGAGTTTTTGTACCGCCGTAAGTGGACATCGGACCCAGACTGTACCCAACCTGGATATGCTATAGCGTATCTCTCCTACTTTAACATCCTCATGGTGACATCCTCCAGCTTCAGCTATAGCCTCCGCTATGTCCTGCCTACTAATAGATTCGTCTAGATCCATGACTCGGATCTCCCCCGTTTTGACTGGGCGCGCAATTCGTACACCCATGTCAGCCAAGACCTTCCGGAGTTGCTCCGCCAGAGCATCAGCCTTTGTTGTACTATCAGGACCCGGGACTTCAAGTACAAGGCCCCCCGTAATAGCCTTTCTTTGACGCACCTGTGATATACCACAATCCGCTAGATTTATTCGCTGTTTGGCCACTGCCATGGCGGTGGCGTAGTTAACTGTGGCATTTTCAGTCAGAGTAATAGTGACTGCCGCGGTTTTAGGGGTAGGTGGTGCCTTCGCAACCTTTTTCTTCCGGCTTTGTCCCGGCGTGGCAGCCGTATCTCCCTTTGAAGTAGCCGTTCTTGCTTTACGCCCCACAACTTTCGCCCAAGTACCCAATTCCTCTGACTCCGGCTTTCCGGGTTGCGGCGGTTCCTCTGACCCCGGCTTTCCGGGTTGCGGCGAGGGATTTGCTGGCTGTGATATTACAGGTTGTGGTGCTTGGTTTGTTTCTGTGTGGCTTTTCTTCGCTTTTTTGTTTTTCTTACCACTCGATTTAGCCATCTCTGGAACCTTCTCTGTTTCATTCCCTGTAGGTGGGCGGACGGTTTTATAAGGTAATAATTCTGCTCGGAACTCCGCTAGTTTCTCGTCCATCAGCAATGCGATGCGTCGAGATAGTGGGTCATTATCCAATTTTGATTCCCCAGCTTGCTGGGAACATCCGTCCGTTCTAACATTCCCGTGATGAAGGCTGTTTACCTCTGTAGTCAAACGTGTTAATTCAGACTTTAGGCTGGCGAGTTCTTGGCGTAATTCTCCATTTTCTTGTTTTAGTCTTTCCACGTGCAATGTGGAGCACCTTTGTGCTAATTCTGATGCCGCCGCCATCGCCGAGCGAGCAGCTAATCGAAGGCTCTGTGCTTGAGCACTTCTTAAGTTGCGAGAATTATCGGACACTTTCTCAATAGTAGACATGGACTCCAGAATTCGAGTCATTATGTCGACGGAAGTACAACTCTTCAGCTCATGCTGGATGTTCTCTACGGAGGGCAGGTCTTTTTTAGCCTTAGTGACCGGTGCACCCACGTATGGGTCGGAGACGTCCCCGTCGTCCAACGCCGTTTTCTTTGCCTTACCCGGCTTGCACAAGTAGGGCTGTCGCCTCTTCCGCGTCCCTGACGCTGTAGACGCAGTTGACGCGAGTGAGCAGTCGGAGACGTCCGCCTCACTCTCCTTTCCCGAGGGACGCGCAGAAACGCCGAATCTCTCGGTTTCCTTCCTCGAGGGACGAGCAAATACGCACGTCTCTTCAACCCCTAGCAAGCCTTCTAACCCTGTCGCGATTTTCTCCGCCTTGCCTTGTGATGCTTGCGTTTCCAGAACTCCACCCTGGCCTTCAGGTATGGTTTCCGTCGATGGAGCTGGACTCGCTTCAGTTCTCTGGTCGGCGCTTTTGTTTGGTGGTGACCTCTGTACGGCCCCTCCTCGAGTAAATGGATTTGGTACGCTGTGTTCCGCAGTTCCCATTTTTCTGCCTTTATGACTTTCCAAGGTACGCGTGCCATCTTCAGCTACAGCAGTCTTATCCTTATAACTTGGGGGTGCCGCTTCTATCCCTGGTGTGCGTGTGTGTCCGTGTGTTTGCGTGTGTGTATGTATTTGAGTGGTTTTTGTATGCCCAATTAGCGAACCTTTGCCCCCCCCAGAATACGAGGGGCGGCCTGGAGCCCTGGTTATGGTCGATAATGAAGACATATCCAGAGCTCCAGTGAGGGATTCTCCAGTGCCGCTTTCGACACTGGTACCCTCCTGGGGTAGTTTCTTTTTCAGATCCGCTTTATTCATTGTTTCTTTCGTCTCCCATCTCTCTCTTCCCCTGTCTCTCCCTCTACTCTTTTTGTCTGTCTTTATGTAGACAAATAGGGGTTACTCGAAACGACCTGGTGTACGGCGTTTTCCTTTTCCCTCCTCTTCAACTCTCCCCCTCCAGACCTTTTAGGGACCATTTAAATCCCACGGCTCGCTGTAGCCTCGTTTAGCCGGTTGCCCGGCTAAGGGTGTGGTTATCCCGCCACTGATCGGTCGCCAGAGCCTCGTTCGTCGTTCAGCAGGGAGCACCGCGGCAACCGATTGCTTGCCGCCGCCATCCGGCGCGTGCAGGTGAGGTTGACGTTTGGATTGGTTAAGATGTTAGTAATCGTTTTATCCCTTACTCCCCGACTACTGTTTTCATATACCTAGTTTTGAGTAGGTATGGTCAAAAACAGTTCGATCATTTCTTTCTTCACTGAAGTCGAGAAGACCAATAAGTAGTTATCTTTCAGATATACCTAGAAAGAATAAGTTTAGGTAGAATTTTGACCCGTATGTCACCAGACATTAACTTTCAGAATGATGGGAATAATACTTTAATGTAACGCCGTTAAAGTCAGAAAGTTCCACGCCGGTGCCATCAATCGATTTTCTCTTCGAGTAAACAACAACAAGCCAAAAGGCACCACACCTTGGGGAAAGGTATTTAATTGTTGTACTTAAACTATTGTGAAAGATCTGTTGAGCTGAAAAGAACTAAATTGAAATTCATTATGTTCAAATGTCTCAGAAATCTATCTATAATATATACTAATCTATACTAATATTATAAATGCGAAAGTTTGGATGGATGGATGGATGGATGGATGGATGTTTGTTACTCAATCACGTCATAACGGCAGAACGGATCTGGATTCTGGATGTAATTTGGCACAGAGATAGATTATAGTCTGGAATAATATGTAGGCAGTTTTTTATCCCGGAAAATTAAGGAGTTCCCGCGGGAACCAAAAACCCTTCAATCCACGCGGAAGAAGTTGTGGGCATCAGCTGGTACTAATGTAATTCATGCGAGAGCGTGTCTGTCTGTCTATCGGTCTGCTACGCTTTAAAGGCCCATGTTTCCAACCGATTTTGATGAGAATTGGTATAGAGATTTTACTTTTTCTTGTTTATTTTCATGTTTGATTTGCTGATGCTTATAAAATGAGCAAGAAATTCATTTCTTCTCTCGTAAAACCTTTTTTATGATAATATCTACTTTACATCATTATTTTATATCTTCTCCGGGATAAGTATAACGGTTCGCTTCACATAAAATATTTTCTAATGTATGTTAATGTTTATTTACCTGTAAATAGGGCTGCCATACGTCCGGATTTCCCCGGATTTGTTTCCTTTGTAGTCCGGATTTAAAAGTTTTCAAGTCACCGCACGCCATGTGCGATAAAAAAATTGATTTTTATTAGTTTTTATTTTAGTAAATAACACTAAAATACACTGTTGACATGTCCGGGTTCTAAGTTCCAAAATTCGGGGTTATCACGCTTCTCGTCCTTGTTGCCAGATTTAAGAGATGGCAACCCTACCTGTAAAGAAGTTCTAAAGCCTTTCCCATCAACGTGTTTTACATGCATACTATATAGGTACGCACATAAATAATTTATGTGCTTGACATTGTAGAATTTTATTGGACGCTAAAACCTTTTACGAGGACACTCCAGCTATTCCACGGTTTTAAAGCACCCATAACAATGAAAAGAGCAACTCTGCGAAAAATAACGATTCCGGGTTAAGGTCTAGCCCCACTACAGATGCACGGAGCGGCGCGCGGCACGTAGCGGCAAATATTCTTTGTACCTATGAGTTTGCCCACCTGGTTGGAGTCTGGGTGAGCCCACTTACTCGTTGTCCTAGGTGACTGACAAACGCGGCAACGCGACGCGACGCGACAGTATCAAAAAGTAGCTAACCCATCATGTGGCCTACGTTGTCGCATAGAAAATACGTCTGTCAGTTTCTATGGCGGCGTATGGCTGTCGCACCTATGAAAACGGATTAAACGACGCGGCAAGCAGATGCATTGCGCGACGCGGCCCTATAAAAACTCATACAAATAATATTTGCCCCTACGTGCCACGCTGCTCCGTGCATCTGTAGTGGGGCTAGACCTATTGAAGCGAGTATAAAGATACAGGCACCGTTTTTTTCATAATACAGGGAAAATTAACGGGTGTTTGAGGTACTAATCGAGAAGTATCATAGACTAGATGATGCCCGCGACTTCGTCCGCGTGGATTGATGTTTTTTGATTCCCGCGGGAACTCTTCAATTTTTCGGGATAAAAAGTAGCATATGTCCTTCCCCGGGATACGACCTATCCCTGTACCAAATTTCATGAAAATCGGTTAAACAGTTACATTTTTTTGATTCCCGCGTCAACTCTTCAATTTTCCGGGATAAAAAGTAGCCTATGTCCTTCCCCGGGATGTAAATATCTCTGTACCAAATTTCATCAAAATCGGTTGAGTAGTTAGGCCGTGAAAGCGTAGCAGACAGACAGACAGACACACTTTCGCATTTATAATATTAGTATGGATGATAGGCACCCCCGCCATAGAGTGTAAATTGATCGATAAATCACCCCACGCACAGCGCAAGTTCATTTTACGTGCATTTAGATAAACAATACTTAAGTGTTAGGACAAAATCCATCTTGCTGTCATCCACAGCTTTGGTCACATGAAACTAAGCTTACCTACCTACCCACTATTATGTATAGTTAAGAATAAAGAAGGATTAATGCTAGACCGTGCCGCACAGTGTGGCATGTACGCAGTGTCGCATGTGTTATGAATTATCCCTAAAGCACAGTTTCGCACAACCTAGTGTGAATTAACCCTAAGCTCTACAGAATTCCACCATAGCGTTCGAACAGAAAACTTTCGTAGGTATGTTCTCTACCTATGCCCAGGGGCCTTAGGCAAAGTTGATGCTACCCAGGTAGAGACTCTGCGGATTTCGACCTTTACAGATTTATCTATAACGTAACATATTAAAATTGTTGTCCTGTCTGACTATCTGATATCAACGTACAGCCTAAATCACTTGGATTAGAAACTTTAAATGTTTGATAATCCCTATTAATTCTTCTAGGTAATAAGAAAGGTTTTTTAGAAATACCATAGCCATAGCGAATGGAAATATAAAAAAAACTACTTGGTACGAAAGACCATATTTTGTTCAAATTCTTCTATCCGTGAAAATACATATTTAGGAATTCTATAAAAAAAACCGGGCAAGTGCGAGTCGGACTCGCGCACGAAGGGTTCCGTACCATTATTAATAAATAATTACCTTTGTTAATGAACCGCAAGACTAACTTTGTTTGTAGAGGTTTATTGTTAATATCAAAAAAACTATGCTAGTTAGAGCATTGGCTATAGTTTCCCCGATAAATCAAAAACTATCACAACTAAAAATAATTAAAAATCTGTTTTAGAATGTACAAAGTAAACCCTTTCATATGATACCCCACACAGTACAGTTATCTCACTTTTAAATTTCAACCCTCAGATTTTCCCCCCTTTTTAAATAAGAACAAAAATTATTTCCATTTTTTTTTAATTCCAGTGTCTTTGGGCCACTAATATACACAACTGTTCCAAATTACATGTCGATAGCTTCGGTAGTTACTGAAATAATCGAGTGTGACGGACGGACAGACAGACGGAGAAAGTCGCACCATAAGGGTTCCATTTTACCATTTTGGTACGGAACCCTAAAAAGAAGAAATACAATGATATTTGGTACAGAAACTAGAATCAGAATCAGAATCAGAATCAGAACATTTATTCGTGAAACATAGGTATGTATTTACATTAAGATCTTAGGTTACATATATATAGGCACGCTATGTTTTGCCGTGAAGGCGTACGAATATTAAAATAAGATTAGAGAATTTTTACAATTAAACATTACATACATAAGGAAAAAAATATAATTAAGATTAACAACAATAAATAAACAGTCTTAATAAATCTCTAAGCAGTCTTAAAAATCCTTCTTATAGGTTTCTAACTAATAAATTAATATTATAAATTACTATCATTTAAAAAATCTTTTACAGAATAATAGCACTTTTCCATTAATATTAGGTAGAGTATCTTCTTAAATTTAACCAAGGGCAATTGATTTATGTTGTCAGGTATCTTATTATAGATTTGTGGAGCCATGCCAAAAAAACTCTTTTTACTTAAAGCAGTTTTACATTTTAAGTTGCATAGTTTGTTTGCATATTGTGAACGCATTGGAGTTTTTTTTACATCAGCGAGTTTTTGAAATAGATGCAGATTGATTTTGACAAACAAGGCAGTTTCGTAAATGTACATAGCAGGAAAAGTCAACAATTTTAAAGATTTAAAGTGTGGTTCACAGGTTTCTGTAGTTTTTAAGCCACACATGGACCGAATACACCGTTTTTGCGCTTTAAAAACCGATTCTCTTTCAGAAGATTGCCCCCAAAAAATAATACCGAATCTCAGAACAGATGCAACCAACCCGTGATATGCTAATAAAAGTGTTTGAGTATTAACTTTTTTTGATAGCTGAAACAGGGCATATGCAGATTTGTTTAATTTCAGGCAAATTTCTTCAATATGGGGTTTCCATGTTAGCTTACTATCGATAATTATACCTAAAAATTTTGCCTTATCTGTATCTTCTATTTGGCAATTGTCATACATGATATGAACTGGGGGTTTTTCACATCTTTGACGAAAGTGCATTACTCTTGTTTTATTTAAATTAATGACTAGGTTATTATTTATAAGCCACTTAATTATTTTGTCGAGGCAATCATTTATATCATTCTCGTAATAGTCCGGGTTATTACATTTGACAATGGCTGTACTATCGTCAGCAAAAAGTACCATATTATGAGTTATGAATTTTGGAAGATCGTTTATATATATTAAGAAGAGTAGTGGCCCTAGCACGCTACCTTGTGGCACCCCGTATTTTATAGTTCTTTGTTGAGATGTATGAATGGTTACTAAATTACTTTTTTGGCATAATTGTGAGATTTCAGTGCACTGCGACCTGTTTTCCAGATAGGACTCCAAAAGTTTTAGAATATTTCCACGAATTCCATACCCATACAATTTTTCAAGTAAAATCTTATGGTCCACATAGTCAAATGCTTTAGTCATATCAGTGTACAGAGCACAAACTGGAGATCTTTCATCGACAGATGTCATGATATGAGATAGAAGGTCGAACAATGCCATATTAATATTTGTGTCTTTTCGAAATCCTTTTTGTTCATTACAAAATAGCTTATTCTTTTCAAAATAATTATATATAGAATTATAGATTACTTTTTCAATTATTTTTGAAAAAATTGGAATTTTAGCAATGGGTCTATAATTTTTAACATCCAACTTATCATCTCTTTTGAATAAGGGCTTAATAATTACTTTTTTTAGACTATCGGGAAAAACACCATTTATTATACATAAATTAGTAATGTGCGCTAGTGGTTTTGCTATAACTTCTTTGACGTATTTCAACACTTTTGTACTTACTCCATCATAGCCAACAGTATTAGTGTTTTTAAGATTATTAATAATTTTTATTATATCAACCGGTAAAACTGGTCGCATATATAACGATTTTGTTGTTAAATTGTTAAAAGTATTTTTATTAATCAAATTAAGGTTACTATTTACATTTTTTTCAATAACATCTACAAAGAAGTTATTGAATTCATTTGCTATAGCCGTGGGATGTGTAATAATTGAATCGCCTTTTGATATCGATGGTATGAGATGTTGTGGAAGACGATATTTAGATTTGTTAATTACTTGCCAAGCAGCTTTTGACTTATTTTGCGAATTATTTATGAAATGGTTATTTTGAGTTGTTTGGGTTAGTCGTATAATCTTTTTGTAAATCTTTGTATAATTTTTAAAAACTTGTTTATTTTTACTGTTAGGTTTAAATCGATATGACCAAAGTAATTTTCTTTGTTTTTGACTACATAATCTAATTCCGCGGGAAATCCATTTAGATTTAGTGTTTGTTTTTTTCGTTACATATTTTATTGGGAAGCATAGTTTATACAACATCAGAAAATCATCTGTAAAACAGTCATACGCATCATTTACCTTATTTGAATTATAAACTCGTGTGAAAGATAAATTGCTCAAATAATGATTGAACTTCGTCAAATTTTCTGGGCATGTATCTTGCTTCAGAGTTTTCCAATATTTAAGTTTACATGATTTACTAATAGGCACACTTAGTATTTGTGATGTATGATCTGATATAATTATATCTATTATTTGTGCTTTACAGTCCTTTCTGAAGGTATGTGTAAAGTTATCTATGCAGGAGTTACTACTTAATCTAGTAGGTTTATGAAGGGCTAAGTAAAGATTAAATTGAGCAAGAAAATTTTCAAATTCTATAGTAATTTTATTTCTTTTTAAGATATTTATGTTAAAATCACCTGCTAGAATTACTTTTTTGTTAGTTAGTGAACAGTATTTTCTTAATATATCTTCCAATTTTTCATAAAAAATGTTGTAATTTTGTTTGGGTATTCGATATAAACAAATAATAATAATATTATGATGTGTTAGTTCTATGGCACATGATTCAAAAATACCTGACACGGACTGTTTTGCCACGTCCGGTATTTCTTTAAATTGAAGTCCGGTTCTAACAAGAATACACGTACCCCCGCGCTTAGCGTTTCTAGAAAAGAAGGCCGCTTGTAAAAAATTTGGTAAGTACAACAAATGTTCATAACCTGTCTCTATAAAATGTTCTGTGATACAAATCACATCAATGTTAGTTCCTGCATTGTGGAGTTCTTCTAATTTGACTGTTAGGATATCTGATTTATTCATCAGTCCTGCTATATTTTGATGTAGAATATTTATGTATTTACAGAAAAAACTGCGAATTTTTATGGGAATCAACACATGCTATATCATTTCGCGTTTTTTGGGAACAATCTACTTCGGTGGTCACAGTAGACGTAGTTTCCATAGTGGTATAGCTTGATAACAATTCTATTAAATCTAAAATAATGATTAGTAAACCTCTTTTATTAAGTGACCCGTCTTGTGGGTTATATGTATTATAGGTGTATGGCAAATTGAGGTTAGAATCTAGGATAAATGCATAATTGTTTGTTTGTGTATCCATAAAGAGTAGATTATTGAAAATCTCAACTCTGCTGTTGAATATAACATTAACATTACTCATATATTTAAATGTTGGTAAACATATTATGAAATTCGTATGAACGAGAGGTAATATTTTTTTACGAATAAGTGCAACAAGTTCTATGTAATTTTGCGTTCTTTTAAAATCTTCTTCACCTATATAAATAATGCAAAAATCTTATAGAAGAAATGCTTGTTTCTTGATTTTTGTCAAAGTTATATAAGGGTCCATTATTTTTCATGTGATGTTAATAAAATTATATTTTGGACTTTGGGTTAAAAATGAAGAAATTTTTAAGTGAGTAGGTAAATATTTTACTTCATTCAGACTTGAGTAAAACCGGGGTTGGTCAGCTAGTAATACTATTATGTGAACTTTACTCATACCCATGTCAAAACTCGTATTCAGATAAGATATTCATTAATTAAACCAAGTTAATTAAACGATGTTAACATGCCTCTCGGATATGACTTGTTTCGAATTGTTTCTCATCGAGTTTCAGTTTACACGTGTACAAGTGTTATTTTAGTCTAAAACAACTTGAGTCAGTTTCACATGGGAGATAATCACAGAATTCAAACTCAAACTTAAATTTTCACTTTTCAGAGTTAGTTGGTAGTCTTGACGTATTATATGTGACACAAGTTGTCTTACGTAAAATAAATAAATCATTTATCATTTAAACTCAAACTCGTTTTTTAATTCAAATAAACTTAATAAAACTGTTTTTTTTTTCAAAAAAAAAATACAACAACGTGTAGAATTAGATACTTTCAGTAACCGCCAGTCCCAAGCATTGCTGAAGCGAGTCAAATTCGTGCTCTTTTACCTATCATTTACTTAACTGTTCAACAGTATAATAAGCTTTTTTCAGGAGCATACTTTTATTGGATTTTTCCCCCAAATCTAATCCCGGATTATTAGATAACCTAATTTGTCAGAGACAAAGTCGCGGGTATCAACAATTAGTTATTTAAAATGTAAGAGGTATAAAACACTCACAAGTCCCCAGTAATACGAGTAGGTAAGTTCTTATATCTGCCTAGCGGAAAATTACTGCTGTCATGCCCATATTTCATATTAAAATATGAAATGCAAAAGGCATATTAAAACATGGGCCGATGATTGAATTTTTCATTACACGTTTAGCGTACGGGGATTATCCTTGCGTACCCTTGTTGTTCTCTACCACTTTTACACCTAACGACAGTAATATCGTGCCACGATTCTTAAAAAGTCGTTCCGGATTCTTAGGTTCAACACTCTGGTTTAAGTTCAACGATTTTTGAATTGGCGTACCAAAGATATTTGTAGAGCATACCGCTCCGATTGAAATGAAAATTAAATACACTTAATTGAACACCACGAAAGAAATCAATAGCATAACATATATAGTGAGAAATTGGCAATATTATCACTTAACCAGCACATTGCAACCTCTTTCTTATCCGTCTATCATTCTTAAACCTCATGGTGTTTTTCAAAGGTAAATGATTTAACTGGGGTACCTACAATGATTGATGAATGATTTTATTGTGGTACCTATTTTATTTTCTATAAATAATAGTATTAACAAATATTCACCAATATGTGGTAATCTAGCTCGTGATGATCAGCGTTGAATAGTGTAGCGTAGTCCAGCGTAGGTCTTGCGCGTATAAGATAGAAAATAACGTAAATTGTTCCAACTCCAGAAATCGTTGTCGTATCGCCGTCGTATGATGTATTTATTATGAATCCGTGATATGTTTTTTCTGATGACAGCACTGGTACGCGGAGTGATTTCTCATGCTGAACATTATGTGCGCTTTATTAGAATTCACGTCTGTTGACGGAGTTTTGTTTTCCTGTTTATTCCATGACAGTTATCATTTTTTCCACTTAGTACAAGTTATCCCTTGACCTAGTAGGAGACGATGCAGTCTAAGATGTGAGCGGGCTAACCTGTTAGGGGTATGTCAGGTATATTAAACCCAAACCCATAATTTGTTTCTACAAGTTAAATCGTTTGCAACACGTCTTTGTCGGTAACTACTATCTAGGCACGGCCAACGCCACGGCCTTTGTTCATAAGTGAACGTCCGCAGGCTGAAATGTTGATGATGCCATCATCATGATGACGATGTGGCTGGTGGGAGGCTTCACTTGTAGGTAGCCAGTTACAGTGACCACCCTATTGGTTTATCAGACACTATAACACCCTATTGGCAAAGCAACCGTTCGAGTACCTACGATGTTGCATAGAAACCGAAGGTACCAAAATGTCTAAGTAGACTTGGCCCGCCTTTCCTGATTAGCCAGTTTATAGCATTCTCATTACAAAACCTAATTTTTTATGTCTGGGGAACGAATTTTCATCGGCATTTATATCGGACGAAGCCTAAATAACCTTCCAAGCTTTCAAGAAAAATTTATTCGAGAGATAAGCTTTACTTTTGTCCACTTAATTGCTTGTAGTTATAAGACATATTTTGTATAAAAATAATAAAATATGTATAAAAATAAACAAAATAATGAAAACCGCTTGAGGCTCGTATAAAGGTGTCTCACGAAATGCAAAAATAAAAAAAACATCTTACGACACAAATAGTAATCAAAAGTACCGTCAGCACTCTCCATTCTTTTCTTTTTGGTTCATTCGCGCTTGAATGAGCACGAAAGAAGTTATAGTAAACTAATTTCGCCGGTACAACCACCAGCTCCGACAGCCGTGATCGTCTAGTGGTTAGGACCCTACGTTGTGGCCGTAGTAACCCAGGTTCGAATCCTGGTCACGGCAGCGAACAGCTGTCGCGGCGGAGCAAATTTTTTAATTTATTCCATTTACGAGTAGCCGCGGACGTTTTATAAAGTTCCCTCAGTACTTTAAACCCGATCAAACAGGGTACTGACGGGCCTCATCATCTGCGGTTGAATAAGCAAACCACTCGACCAACGAGACAAAGATATTCGCGTTCTGCCCTTTGTCATTTCTGCCTTTGTCGTTGTAGGTGCCTGCAGTCCCACAAAGCTTAAAGTTAGTTAGCCTAACCTAATAACTATATAAATCATGCCCGCGTGGAATGGTGGCAAGAATGCTGGCTGCATATCCGCGCTGGACAACCAGGCTGATCCTTTGCGCAAAAAATAAGCCAGCCCGTCTGTCACCAGAAGAGGCAATTAACCGCACTATTATTATTATTTCGGTAATTTATAATTTCTGAATTTTCTCTGGCCGCTTAACACCCTAGGTACCGGCAAAGACGTACCGGTGCAATGCCGTGTAGAAAACGATAGGGATATGGGTGTCTGCATCTCATTTACCTGAGATTGTAGTCCAGGGATAACTTGTACCTATAGTGACGTAAAAAAAAGGTAAGTTTTTGGGACTACAAAGTCAATTAAGAGAAGCTATAAAAAAAATTGGTAGTGTATGCGTTTGTTCACAAAGGAGTGTAGATACACGATGATTTCTGACGCCGTAAAATATATCTGATAAGCCTACTTCTTGCGTTATAGCAGGCCATAACTTTTTATAGTACGCAGAGTACATAATGATGGTAGCAATATTTGAGGCTTTATTATTCATCGAAGACAGCTTCTTACACGATAAAATCCTTGTATACCTTTTTTTTTATATAAAAGGCTAGCGCTTGACTGCAATCAGACTTGCATGCAAGTGGTGATGCAGCCTAAGGTGGAGCGCGCTTGCCTAGAAGATGCCAATTTACTTTTGATTTATATTAATATAATAAATGCGAAAGTGTGTCTGTCTGTCTGGTACGCTATAACGGTCCATCTTTTCAACCGATTTTGATGAAATTTGGTACAGAGATAAAGTTGCAACACGGGCAAGGACATAGGCTCTTTTTTATCCCGGAAAATTGAGGAGTGCCCGCGGGAGTAAAAATACGTTAATCTACGTTGACGTAGTCGTGGGCTTCATCTGAATTCTAGTGCATAATAAAATTAGGCATGCAGTATAACTATGTCATATTATACTTAAAATTGTGGGTACCTATACCTATACTTATAAATATAGATATACTTATATACACATACCAATAAGTGGTTTCATTTTTTTGTATAGCAAAATCGATGTTAAATGCATCTGTATAAGAGCTACTGAATCTGGTATCTAATTTAAGTTTAGTCTATAGTAGGTAAATAAAACACTTTATATACCTATGTATCTATCTTTTATAATTTGTTTATTTGACTGCTTCGTTGGTCTAGTCTCTCTAACGGTTAACATTCGACTGCAGCCGACGAGGACCTGGGGTTGAGTCGGGCCATAACAAGTGTTTGGGTTTTTTGACAAGAAATTCTCAGCGAGCTCTCTCTCCGGCTAGCGCCCGGAGGAGGTCGTACGTAAAGCTGTCGGTCCTGCGCCTGATCTATCTCCGTTCGTGTCGGAGTTCCCGTCCCGAGAGTAAAGGAGAGCGCACCTGTGTATGCGCCCATACTTTACAGTGCACTATATATATCATAATATCTCCCGCGCAGATGGCTAGTCTCCCTAGAGATAGACCGCCGCGCCGTGGCCAAAATTCGGTCGGGAGGGGTCAAATCACATCAGTAAGTTTACAGTTCAAGATGAAATTTTTCAATTCAAAAGCATAACAACAAAACAGTTTTACTAACTTAGATTAAAATATATCACAGAAATTGAAATAGCGATAACTTAAATTTCATGCTTTCAAATGTGTACCTATTCGCTTTATAATTCTTCAAAACTTATAACTCATAAGCTTCTGAGTCTCGTAGTTTTGCCGCCATGTTTAAAACATTGAAACCCGGGACTGAAATATAATAATTCCAAGATCCTCTTTGTGCTATGAATAAATGGGTTTCAAATGCCAGACACAAAGAGGCTCGCGAGCTTAGAGGATAGAAGCATTAAGTTCTAATAGCGAGGTTGCTTTGTGTTTAAATGCAACTGTGTTCCAACTTCTATTAAAATGTTAGACCTTTTTTAGGGTTCCGTGCCTCAAGAATGAAACGGAACCCTTATAGGATCACTTCGTTGACCGTCTGTCTGTCTGTTAAGCAACTTGTTCAGATTGGGAACGCGTGGTATCAAGTTGAAATTAATATCAAATACAACAGTTCTTTGGAGATGTAAAAAAATCAAGCTTCTAAGTCAACGCAATCAAAAGATACGGGCACCCGGATAAATCAAAACTTGGTGGTCAAAAAATAAAATGGGGTAGGTACTTCCTTCATCATCATCATCACTACAGCCTATTAACGTCCCACTGCTGGGCACAGGCCTCCACTCTCATAGGAGAGCGGGAATTAGAGCTTAGACGGCACGGCACGGGGGTGAAACACCGCCAACTTCCAACTCCGGGCTGGCACTGAGAATTTCTTAATTGAAAAACGCAATACCTAACTTTTATGCCCGACCGGGAATCGAACCCAGGACCTCGTGATCCGCAGTCGACTATGCTAACCACTAGACCAACGAGGCAGTACTTCCTTACTGACTTAAAATCATGGAATTTGGCAAAAAGCAAGGTCTCACAGCACAAGTACAAGAATATCATTAGGGTGTCGAATTGTTTGTCAGGAGCTATAAGTTTAGCGCTATATATTATGTAAGCCAGTTTTTTCACAGCTGATTACGTGTTGCTATGACATCTTTCTTGTTATTTTCTAAATTAATTTATATTGTGTGTTGGTACGGAACCCTTTGTGCGTGAATCTTACTAGCACTTGACCGTTTTTTATTTAATATAACTAGTTCACCTGGCTATGCCCGGATGAGCTTACCTGTTGTGCTGGTTTTTGCAGTATGATTAAAAATCTACGTCTTATGCTATTAAAATGATCGCGGTTGATTTGCCATTACGTGAGACCAATCTGACAGCAAAAACTTTTTCGGGTCCGGGCGAATAAATCTCTGAGTTTAATTCGAAAGAGTACAAATTCAAATATACTCAATGGCTAATAGTTCCTTCATGATAATAATTTAATATAAAAATTATTTTTAAACAACCGACTTCAAACTCCCGGGCCAACTTTACAACAACAAGCACACGCTATACAAAGTACTTATTTTATTGTTGATATTTTAAAAACCGCTCGACCGATTTCCATAAAATTTATATGGAACCACTTGGGAAGTATGCCGTTTCAAATAAAAAAAGAATCATCCAAATCGGTCCACCCAGTCAAAAGTTCTGAGGTAACAAGAATTTAAAAAAAAAAAATACAGTCGAATTGAGAACCTCCTCCTTTTTTTGAAGTCGTTTGAAAAAGTACGCAACAGGAAAATTAGGTTCCAAAGTAAAGCGGTCTACTATTTTAATCTATCATTCAAATTCAAATTCAAATGTTTTTTATGCAAATAGACTTTTTACAAGTTTTTATGAATAGTCAAATGAATCTACCACTGGTTCGGAATGGCGTTCCTACCGAGAAGAACCAGCAAGAAACTCGGTGGTTGCTCGTTTCAAAAAAAATATATGGTATGTTTACAATAATCTACGTATACATACATACAACATATACAGGTACATAAGTTACCGCAGTCCTGAGCGGAGTCATTATTCAACAAGGTATTACAGGAAAACCTAATATCGGGTTACTAACTGACAACACAGAAAATATACCCACTAATCAGCTAATGCAACTGATTAGTGGGTATAGTTTATGTGTTGTTAGTTAGTAATCCGATATTTGGTTTGCACTAACAAACAATGGTTGGAAATCATTAAAAAGGCCGGAACATAACGTGGTTAGCGGAAATTAGTTAATATTTTCATCATGATCAAAATATCAGACTGCGGGTGACCACCGTTGAACATAAACCTTATGAAGAAAATATGTATACTTATATTATATGATATAATATTATATACTTATACATACATATAAAATAATATTTTATAGATAATATTGATAATTGAAATGCTAAAAAAACATAGACCTTTCACCACACCCTGTCCTCAGCCTTCCTTCCAGCCACTTCTGCTTCCATCGCATTTTTTTATGCCGCTACAAGCAAATAAGTGTTCTGTGCCTATATAAGGTTTTTTCAGGAGCATACTTTTAATGGATTTCTTAAACTTGTGAAAATACAAGTTTAAAAGTTGTTGTGGACCAAATGAGACATGACTCATAAGGGTTTGACCAAAGTCCACCTTGCTGGCCTAGGCGGATTTAAAACTCGATTTGAGAACATCATCATACTTATATTATAAATGCGAAAGTGTGATTGTTTGTTGGTTTGTCCTTCAACCACGCCGCAACGGAGCAACGGATTGACGTGATTTTTGGCATGGTTATAGTTGAGAACCTGGAGAGTGACATAGGCTACTTTTTATCCCGGAAAATTAAGGAGTTCCCGCGGGAATCAAAAAATCTTAAACCACGCGGACGAAGTCGCGGGCATCAGCTAGTTATAATATAAAGAACTCTCGGGCATGCAGGTTTCCTCACGATGTTTTCCTTCACCGGGTAACAAGAATACCTACCTTCCTACCTAAATATAAATATCATGGAAGCTTCAAATATTTTCGCAAAATGGCAGTGGGATTTGCTGGAAATAAACACGGCAAGGGTTGAATTCATGTCGGAATCCTTAACTTTACCTCCTCGTGATGTAATAGAAGCATCAATATTTCAGTTAGCCACTACTACCTGCTGTTTTCTCACGATCGAGTAAAACAATTTGAAGGATAAAAACAAATCCATAATATATTATTATAATTGCTAATATTTTTTTTTTGCGAATTAATTGATTAGCTTTGCACAAAACGTGGTAAAACGACGTCAATATGGTAAAACATCTACCTTTTACTAAGCTATTAAACTGATTACAGTCATTCTTAAGAGTCTATTATTTTTTAAGAGTACTTATAAAATTTTAGGTGGCCTGGAAGAGATCACTCATAGTGATAAGGCCGCCTTGACACCGTAACAAGTTGTAAATTTTGTCACGATTCGTGTTACCTCTGTTTTGTTATTTGTTTGTGTGCAATAAAGTGTTTTTATTTAGGTACTTACTTAGTTACTTACGTAGTTGATTTTCTGTTACCCATTGAGGAGTTCCGTTTGCCGTCTGCGAACTATTCATCAGATCTTCATGAAATTAGCATGAGACCTACCTACATATTATACAATAACCTTTGTGAGGAAAAGGAATTGTCAACATTGGTACTGTATATTTTACGATAGCAAGTTACACTCAAATCCGTTCAGCAGATTAGGCGTGCTGCCCGAACAGACAGATGAACAAAATTTAAAAAAAAAGTGATCTGTTTCAATATAATTATTAAGCTTCCTCCAATTCGAATTTTCAAAAAATATTCAATGTACATGTAATGCAGGTTGCATATTGGGGAATTGCATATATAGACCAGTGTCGATAATTTTTGAAACCAAAAAAAATCATAGTAGGATGAAACCCATTGGAAAAGGAAGAGAATACAACAAAAATGAAAGGAAAAATAATTTACGGGCGATCTGAGGTCGGGAAGTGGAAGGGGGTGGTTTTTAAGGGTAAAAATCGGTTTTTCTCGATTTCCGTCAAAACTACAAGTCCTATGGAAAAAAATTAAATTGCAAAGTTGCAGGTAATAAAAAGATCTACAACTTTTATATTTACACTTTTTTCACATTACCTCAAAATTTATGTGAAAAACTCAAGTAACCAAGTTTTTGGTTTTTTATTTTTATCTTCTACAAAACAATAGTTTTTTTTGTACGAAATTTAGTGAAAACCTTCCGTTTTATGTCCCAAATACACTGTAATTTTTTGGATTTCAAATATTTATTATTTTAACCTTATTTTGACTTAATATCGAAAAAGCAGGCCTATTTTCAATCGAAAATTCTCCCGTCAAAATATCTGCTTTTTACAAAAAGTCGGTAGGTTTTTTGTTTGTTGAAATCTCTACTTTCTGATGGTGTAGAAAAAAATATACATTACTGTGATAAATTTTCTCAGAAAATACAAAAAACTAACTCGAACTTGAATCCGATTTTTTTAAAATAATATAAAATATACCTTCCTTTGGTAAATTTTCTCAGAAAATGCAAAAAAAATCGAAAATAACTCAAATCCGAATATTTTTTTTAATCATTATGTCCAATGTCGCATGTATTGTGCAATTTTTATGTTTTATGTCTTCTTGATTTTTTGTTAATCAATGTTATATGGAATCTTACGTTTTTCGAGTAATTAAAGTGTAAATTTTAATAAGTAGCTCAAAATTGTACATAATAATTTTTTTAAAAAATCGGATTTATGTTCTTTTCGCTTTTTTGCATTTTCTGAGAAAGTTTACCACGGTGAGGTATATTTTTTATGATTAAAAAAAAATAATTTGGATTCGAGTTCGAGTTAGTATTTTGCATTTTCTGAGAAAATTTACCATAGTAATGTATATTTTTTTCTACACCATCAGAAAGTAGAGATTTCAACAAACAAAAAACCTACCGACTTTTTGTAAAAAGCAGATATTTTGACGGGAGAATTTTCGATTGAAAATAGGCCTGCTTTTTCGATATTAAGTCAAAATAAGGGTATAATAATAAATATTTTAAATCCAAAAAATTACAGTGTATTTGGGACATAAAACGGAACGTTTTCACTAAATTTTGTAAAAAAAAAAATTGTTTTGTAGAAGATAAAAATAAAAAACCAAAAACTTGGTTACTTGAGTTTTTCACATAAATTTTGAGGTAATGTGAAAAAAGTGTAAATATAAAAGTTGTAGATCTTTTTATTACCTGCAACTTTGCAATTTAATTTTTGTCCATAGGACGTGTAGTTTTGCCGGAATTCGAGAAAAACCGTTTTTTACCCTTAAAAACCACCCCCTTCCACTTCCCGATCTCAGATCGCCCGTAAATTATTTTTCCTTTCATTTTTGTTGTATTCTCTTCCATTTCCAATGGGTTTCATCCTACTATGATTTTTTTTCACTTTTTACCATTTTCAAAGGCTTCGGCACTGGTCTAATAGGCTACTCAATAGAATAGAAAATCAAGAGTGCTAAAAATCTACTTTACAGTGAAGTAATATCCACTTTACGAGTATATGTATTTTAAAAATAGTTTTATATCAGAAAAGATTAAAGAAATAACTTTTTTTAATATCATTCGGTTTCTGATAGTAGGGGTTGGCAAAACGGGTATCCATCATCACGAGCAAAGTTGTTATGAATTATGGAAACAGTTCCAAGGCGCGCGTCCCCGCTAATGACTGAGACGAATCAATGACAACAGTCTGAGACGAATCTTACTCCGCTTTTACACAAAATGCGAATCTTATCTAATGCGACTGTATTAAGGTGCATCCACACCGAAGTTACTTTTTGTGGATCTTTTTCTTCTTCTTCGGGTGCCTCTCCAATCAACGAAGGTTTTTTTTTATCAACTACAAGTTAGCCCTTGACTGCGATCTCGCGTGATGGTAAGTGATGATGCAGTCTAAGATGGTACCAGGCTAACCTGTTAGGGGTATGGCAGATATATTAAACCTATCCCCTAATCGGTTTCTACACGGCATCTTACCGGAACGCTAAACGTACGTTTGAGGTCGTCAACCTGATTGGCAGTCAGCTTGGTATATTCACTTCGGTTCTTCGCGAGGCGAAATAATTCGGCGGCACTCGCAATTCCGGTACACGACTCCACTCTCGTATGTTGCGAAGCCAAGACTTTTTTTGCGACCAACGCCTCTCTTTCCAGCATCTTTTCCCATCATGAAGAGTTGTAGGAGTTCGTATCTCTCGTGCCTGAACCTGATGCTGAACTGAGTCAACGGATAACAAAAAGTTATCTATTCAATGTTGCCATATTAAGTAACGTAACCCAACTTTTAATAAAGGTGTCGTATTGTGGCGCTCATTGCGCCCACACCATTAATAAAACAAAATTACAATGGGCGCAACCAATAAATACCAACAATTAGCCGCAAAAGTTATAGAGAGTTATTCAAGTAACTAGATGATGCCCGCGACTTCGTCCGCGTGGATTAAGGTTTTTTTGATTCCCGCTCTAGAATTTTCCGGGATAAAAAATGCCTGTGTCCTTCCCCGGGGTATAATCTATCCCTGTACCAAATTTCATTAAAATCGGTTCAATAGATGGGCCGTGAAAGCGTAGCAGACAGACAGACACTTTTTCGCATTTATAATATTAGTATGGATGTTATCATGTTGCAGAATGTGGCTCTGCAAAAAGTAACTTCGGTGTGGATGCACCATTACGCCCGCTCTAAACGCCGTGAAAGCTCAATCAATCAAAATATTTTTATTCTTTGGTACTTTTTGACCGGCAATAAAATATAAGACGTGATAGCGATACATTATTTAAGGTTCCTAAACCTAAAGCTACTATGGTTCCAAACGCGCCCTGGTCTGAGAAGAGACCACAACAAACTCAGCTCAAACAACGCTTATCAATCATGTGAATGGTGTCTGGTATAAGGGTTTCTAGATTTCGACGGAACCTTAAAACAGCATGTTTTTTTTATCCACTACAAGTTAGCCCTTGACTGCGATCTCATCTGATGGTAAGTGATGATGCAGTCAAAGATGGTAGCGGGCTAACCTGTTAGGGGCATTGCAGTTATATTAAACCCATAACCTTATTCGGTTTCTACACGGCATCGTACCGGAACGCTAAATCGCTTGGCGGCACGTCTTTGCCGGTAGAGTGGTAACTAGCCACGGCCGAAGTCTCTTACCAGGTCAGACCAGGGAAAATTCAGAAATTATAAATTCCCAAATTGACCCTGCCGGGGATCGAACCCGGTTCCTCCGCACGTTAAGACAACAGCGCTCAACACTGCGCCATCGAATGTTTTGCAGCAGTAAGTACTTACCAACAATCCCATACACGACGACATGCTAAACGATAATTGTTTTCGCGTCTTTCAAGGTATTTGCTTTGCCAACTAAATTGAATTTTCCGAGAAAATAAGTTTCGAAGGTCCTCAAAGAGATGGCTCTCTAAGTAACTAAATAAAACATTAGATACTGCTCGCTTCATGCTTTGATCACAACATAAATATGTACATACAGTGAGACGATGCCACTGATTTTTGTGGACGAGTCCGCTGTAAGGTATTAATTAGCACGTTCATTAGTTCACACCTACGCGAACGAGAGAAGAAAGACAGATGTGTCGAAATGATACATGAAAATAACAAAGCTTGGACATCTATACTAATATTATAAACTAGATGATGCCTTATCCAAATTTCATACTGCATACCGACTGTATGCAGTATCTCTTTCAATAAGACTGTGCTTGTACGCTACTCTAAATTGAGTTCAATATTTTTGTTTGGAATTTAATTTCCTGTATAAGCAAATACTTACTGATGCTTTTGAGTTACTTTATAATAATTTTTGTATACATTTTAATAGGAAATGCGTGAAGTTTTATTATTTGTTTCTATTTCCCAAATAAGTGTCTAAAATTATACGAGTACCTACTTAGAATGCACTCCACGTCTCGATGCAACATTTAGGTACTTTAGAAGGAGATTCAAAAAAACTTGTCTTTAGAGTGTGTGAGTAATTTAGTTGGAAACACATGAAAGCCATCTATGGTCACATGATTTGATTCCTACATCCATGATTTGACGTAATCTATGGCATATGTTTGGTTCTGTGGTTTTGACGCATAAAAAAAGGATTGCCATTTTATTTCTCTGGAGGCGCCGCCTTACGTCTCTGGCGCCCGCGCATGATAATTGTATCTTGGAGATAATTACCGGTTTTTCATAGTCATACCACGTCATACTATAATGGTGTAGTTTGAGTGTTGCTGTGCTGTGATGCCATCAGATATAATATCTGTGTTGTATTCCCTATGTATAAGTGGAAGTGTAGAAAACAATAGTTGTTATGGAATCTTGACTTTTCACACATTAGCCAGTTTTTTTACAAAAATAAACCTTGGATAAAATAGAAGACGATCAATGTGTTTTATATCAAACAAAAAGTCTCATGCGTACCTAACATTTGTGTGTAGGTAGCTTATTCGTATGTTACTATACTGTCAAAGTTGAGGCTATCGTTATTGGGATTTGAATATGTTATTAGGGAGCCTGGCCTACCTTTTTTTTTTTTTTTTCCTGGGGAGGAGGAAATCCTCATGGATACCACCATAATTTGGTGGTATGTCCGACTTCACCTTCGGTGCCCTACGGGCTAAAACCTCCTCCCTTCACTGGCCGTCCTTCCCGGTACTGCAGACGTGCGAAGCTTCAGGAGGGTGGCTGTCAGACTAGACTTCGTTAGGTACTCTTTTGCCTATCCAGTTCGTCCTTTACCCGTCTTGCCATTATATTGCGCAGCATATTTGTACCTTTGCTCCATCCTCCAGCACTACTCAACATCAGCGGCACTAGGTTTCCTTTAGTGATAGGTTCACCATCTCCACTTGCGTTTTTCCTTTCCTCTTCGAACTCTTTGCACTCAAAAATGGCATGATTTGGCGTGTCCTCTTCGTCACAGTAGGTGCAGGTGTCGCTAGGGGCTTTGCCAATAGCATGCAGGTAGGTATTGAAGACACCGTGCCCGCTCAGTGCTTGTGTAACTAGCTTGTCAACTTCGCCGTGATTTCTGTTCAGCCATTTTTGGAGATCTTGTTTAAGGTCCCGTGTCCACTGGCCTTTCCCCCTTTCTTTCCATTCTTTACTCCATTCCTGTATGGTTCTCAACCGCTCTTCTTCCGGAGTTTTCCCATCGACTTTTTTGTACAGTCTCATTCTTTCTGTGACCAACCTTTCTATAGGAATTAATCCTGCAATTACCAGGACGGCTTCTTTTGAAACTGTCCGGTACGCACCACAGATTCGAATGGCTAGCCGACGCTGTATTTTACCAAACATATTGTTGTACTTGGCCATTTGAAGTGCCTTACCCCAGACTGGTGCTCCGTATAGCATAACTGACTGCGCAACAGATGCTAGCAACCTTCTTTTGCTGGCCCTTGGTCCTCCTTTCCTAGGCATGAGCTGGCTCAGTGCTGTCGTTAACTTTTCAGCCTTAGCAGCTGTTTCCGTAATATGCCTGTCGAATTTTAAGCTTCTGTCTAGCCACACTCCAAGATATTTCACTTTGTCAACAGGTTTTATTTGCACCCCTTCGATATCAAAGATAATTGGGCCGTGCCTCTTTCTACCGCTTAGCATTACTGCTTCCGTTTTTTCTGGGGCTAATTTGAGTTGCTTGCTGACCATCCACTCATTGATTCTTCTCAGTGCTCTGTTAGTCCTTTCCATTAGTAGTTGGTCTGTTTTGGCAGCTACAACCAGGGCCAGGTCGTCCGCAAATCCGACGAGGTGGGCTTCTTCACCGAGGTCAAGTTTAAACACTCCGTCGTAGAGGATGTTCCATAGTGTGGGCCCGAGGATTGAGCCCTGTGGAACTCCGCTTGTCACCTTAATTGTCTTAGTCTGACCACTGGTATCTGTTATTATTATACTTCTCTGATCCAGGTAGCTGTTGATAAGGTTACAAATGTACTCCGGAAAATTTCTTCGTCTAAACTCCTGGAGAATTTGGTTCCATGATGCGGAATTGAATGCATTTCTCACGTCCAGGGCAACAAGTGCACACAGTTTCCTAGTGCGTTGTGTGCCTTGTTTGGCGGCTTCAGCGATGCTCTTCACTCTTTCAATAGCGTCCAGTGTTGATCTGCCCCTTCGGAACCCATACTGTTCGTCTGCTAGTCTGCCATGGTCTGGGAGCATTTGCTCTATTCGGTTTAGTAGTATCCGTTCTAAGAGCTTACCATAACAGTCCAGAAGGCAGAGAGGTCTATAGCCCGTAGGGTCGTCTGCTGGTTTATTGTTTTTGCGCAGAAGTATCAGTCTCGCGGCTTTCCAGATAGCTGGAAACTCACCATTTTGTAAGATGTTACACATAACATCTTTTATCTTTTCTGGAATCATCTTGGTCGCCAGCTTGACGATTTCGGGTGCTATTTCGTCAGGCCCTGGCGCCTTCCGTAATTTGATCCGATTACTGGCGGTCACTAGTTCTTCGTTGGTGATTTTGGGAATATTCTCTGGAGGTCCGTTAGTCCTGACAAAGTCACTGTGGGTGGGAAAAAGAGCTGCCGCGATTTCGCAGGTTTTGTCCAGGCTTATGGGGGCGGGCGGTGATCTGCGAAGTTTTTTCATTACTATTTTGTACCCCAACCCCCATACATCCTTGTCCACTTCTTCACTGACCTCCTGCCAATGCTCCCCTTTTGATTTTAAGATAAGGATCGGAAGTTCAGTCTTTGCAGCTTTATACTTATTTTTAGCTTCCTCACTTGCCTTATCTAGATTGCGTCTTTCCTCTTCCGACTGTGTTTTCTTTTTCTTTGAGTTTGTTCGGGTGTAGGCTCTTCGGCATTTTAGACAATTCTGTCAGCCTGGCCTACCTACCGTCCCGCCATTTTAATATTTTTTCGGAATTACTGCCACTCATAAAACCTGTATTAATCTTCTAATTATAGAATTATACAGACAAAATCTTCTACAGCATCACGTTTCAGAGACCAAAACTGGACTTGTGAGAAGATTATAACTTTGATATAGATCCAAAGGTTCGGTTCATAAAGATGATAACGCTCAATAATGTATAACAACCAATAATAAATACACGCTTGTATACCTTTTAAGAGACATTTTGTCCCTAAATCGTATTTTTTTTTCTTTTGAGAACTTTTCTCGTTATGAATTGAGCTAATTTGCAATCGTTAAAACGTGTCTGTAGGCGCGGGTTTATTGTCGTTTTTACCGCCGCCCAACCGCCGCACAAATGCCGACCTACGTTTCATGTCTGCTATGAGTTATGACATTATGACTTATGATGTACCTACGGCTGTCGCTTTATATTAGTACCCTGCGTATATCACGAAGGTCATTCTCGAGAACCTTGAAAAGAAAACCGACTTATTTTTTTAAGTAATAAAAAATCCTTATTTTTTGCAAAAAATTATGACTACAAAACTAACGTACCTATTTACTTGCTAATAATTTACATTTCTTAGGCGTCTAGTTTAATAACCAATATTTTAAAAAAAAATTTAGTGATGAGAGTAGTATGGTTTCAGATATCGTCCGCGAGGATTAAGTTTTTTTTATTCCAGCCGGAACTCTTCGATTTTCGCCTATGTCCTTCCCCGGGATACAAACTATCCTTGTACTAAATTTCATTAAAATCGGTTTAATGGATGCACCGTGAAAGCGAAGCAGACAGACAGTGGTAGATTCACTCGATTATTCAAAACCACTTGTCAAAGTCAACTTGAAAAAAAAAAAGATTTGAATTTGAATTGAATTTGAATTTAGACAGACACACTTTCGCATTTATAATATTAGTATCGATTAATATGGATTCTTAGCCCTGAGGGACAACAGGGAAGAACATTTCAATATGCATAGATACCTACTCGTTTTCGCACATGCGTAGACAGACCACTTGTATTCTTCCAGAATCAACGTTCGGACACACAAACAACTGTTCCATAGCTACTAACCCTCTAGGTATAGGTATTATACCAAGTTTGATAAATCAAAACCCAATGTTCGTTTATAACTTTATTCCTTGCAATAATATTATATTAATCTTATAGTAGGTAATTTAATTATCTTGTAGGTACAACATTTTATTACACAGTTTTTGTTATTGTCATCCTTCGCGCTCAATAGGCGGGAAGCTCACTGATTGGCCATCAGAATACCATTATTTTTTTGATTAATTTATTTTACGGCCCTGGATTCAAGGACCTTTATCGCGTACCACAGAATATAAAAACTAGAAAAACATGACACTAGTATACTCTATACACATAATATTTTCACAGTACATGGTAATTAAATTGTGAACAAGACACGTTGATGGCTCATCAAAGGATTAAGCTCATTGGAACGTGATGCTTTGAAACTAGGACGCAGTAGGTACTGCTTGTAGGTACTGCTTATGATAGCTTATTGTGATACAGTAGTACCAATACATCTTTATTTCTCACTCACTGTCTTCGACCCATTGCCGGTTTCTTACTGCACGAGTCCCCTCTCAGAATAAGATGGCCATAGTCCACCACGTTGGTCAAGTATGGATTTGCAGACTTCACGCGGATATTACGAAGAACTCTCGGGCATTCTGGTGTTCTCACGATGTTTTCCTTCACCGATAAAACAAGCGTTATTTAATATCTTTTAAAAGGCATATATAACTTTAAATTCCTGCCTCGGGTTCGATCCATCGGTAGGATAATCAAGGACTAACGTACAGTGGAATAAAAATATAAAAGAAAATAACAATATTATGTCCCCGTTATGTAAGGAATGCATTAGCGAACCCAGTCCAGATTTAAAAAGCTTCTACAATTACAAAATCATACAAAGCACAATTCACTATTTCGATAACAATGTTCATACTCACGTAGATCCTGAAAAGCATTTTCATTTTCGCAATTTCAATCGAAATCGCAGTCACAATCATGGGCGGAACAAATCACGGAAAGCGTTTACACTAAACGTTCGGAAACGTTCGACAGCCATTGTTCTTTTTTTATTTGATGTCGATATGTCAAAGTAAAAAGCTTCAGTTTTTAGGGTTCCGTAGCCAAATTTGGCAAAAACGGAACCCTTATAGATTCGTCATGTCTGTCTGTCTGTCTGTCTGTCTGTCTGTCTGTCTGTCTGTCCGTCCGTATGTCACAGCCACTTTTTTCCGAAACTATAAGAGCTATACTGTTGAAACTTGGTAAGTAGATGTATTCTGTAAACCGCTTTAAGATTTTCTTACAAAAATAGAAAAAAAACAATAAATTTTGGGGGTTCCCCATACTTAGAACTGAAACTCAAAATTTTTTTTTTCATCTAACCCATTGGTGTGGGGTATCTATGGATAGGTCTCCAAAAATGATATTGAGGTTTGTAATATCATTTTTTTCTAAACTGAATAGTTTGCGCGAGAGAAACTTCCAAAGTGGTAAAATGTGTGTCCCCCCCCCCGTAACTTCTAAAATAAGAAAAAGATAATACTAAAAAAAATATATGTTGTACATTACCATGCAAACTTCCACCGAAAATTGGTTTGAACGAGATCTAGTTAGTAGTTTTTTTTTAATACGTCATAATTCGTAAACCGCAATTTACCTTTAAAAAAAAACATTTAATTTAAAACTTACTACAGGTTTGTACGGAACCCTCGGTGCGCGAGTCCGACTCGCACTTGGCCGGTTTTTTTTTTTCAGAATCTATACTAATATTATAAATGCAAAAGTTTGGATGGATGTATGGATGTATGGATGTTTGTGTGAAATCATTAAGGTATTTTCCAATTGTTCTTCTCCTAGAAAGTACGACAAAATAACAATGTAGAGAGGAAAAGACAAAGGGGAAAAAGGGAAAGACGACTCATACTTGGCATGCAACTTGCGCGTTCTATAATAATCTATAGTCTATACTATACTATTAACTATCCATACTTCCATACTAATGTTATAAATGCGAAAGTGTGTCTGTCTGTCTGTCCGTCTGTCTGTCTGCTACGCTTTCACGGCCCTTCTGCTCTACCGATTTTGATGAAATTTGATACAGGGGTAGATTGTATCCCGGGGAAGGACTTAGGACTTTTATCCCGGAAAATTAAAGTTCCCGCGGGAATCAAAAATCTTAATACACGCGGACGAAGTCGCGGGAATCATCTAGTAATATTATAAATGCGAAAATTTGGATGGATGGATGGCTGGATGTTTGTTACTCAATCACGAGAGTACGGCTGAACGGATCTGGATGAAATTTGGCACAGAGATAGATTATAGTCTGGAATAACACGAGGCTTTTTATTCCGGAAAATTAAAGAGTTCCCGCGGGAACCAAAAAACCTCAATCCAAGCGGACGAAATCGCGGGCATCAGCTAGTTATTACATATTTATGGAACCTTATATTTACGATGCTAGAAACCTACCCTCAAAAACAAAAGATGCGCAGACAAATAGGTAACGAACAGAAAGAGAGATAAAAAATATTTTTTAACCCCCGACGCAAAAAGAGAGGGGTGTTATAAGTTTAACATGTCTGTTTTTGTATCTGTCTGTGGTGTCGTAGCGCCCAAATGGATGAACCGATTTTAGTTAGAGTTTAGTTTTTTTGTGCAATAGATAATTTTATCCCGAGTGTTCTTAGCCATGTTTCATGAAAATCTGTTCATCCGTCTAAAGGTCATCAGCTTTTTCTTAATCTGTTACTTCCGTATTATGTCTGGGGTTGCTTTAAATTTGTAATTTATACTTGTTATAGAATCAATTCCGATTAACCCAATATTTATTTGCAAACCTCAAACATGTTGCTACGACGTAATACAATATCCCAAACGCCATTTAAATACACTCAAAAGTCCAATAAAATATAAGGGATTTGGACCATTCGGGCGTAGGGCTTACAATTTTGCTAAATCATCCGAAATCTATTAACCATTTTGGTACGCAGGTGTTACTCGGGATATTTTCCATTGCTTTTGCGATTGAATTTAAGTAAAGATAATAGCGGGAGTCTGTAAAATGTCTGTAAAGGACGATGGGCGATTAATCAAACCCCCTGTAGGCTATCTGGCAAGTGCCCAATGAAATGACACCTCGGTTTCATAATTAATTCTATATCCAAATAGTAAGATTTTGTAACGATTTATTTTTATTGTTTCGTCAATCGATAAACGTGAACAGGTGCCTTACTACCAGCACTATAACTTGACAATTGACATCCCTAAAAAAACCGGCCAAGTGCGTGTCGGACTCGCGCACCGAGGGTTCCGTACAAACCTGCAGTAAGTTTTAAATTATTAAAAATATTTTTATTTTAAATATTTGAGTTGATTGAATGACAGGTAAATTGCGGTTTACGATTTACGAAAAATTTCGAAAAAAAACTACTTACTAGATCTCGTTCAAACCAATTTTCGGTGGAAGTTTGCATGGTAATGTACCTCATATATTTTTTTTTAGTTTTATCACTCTCTTATTTTAGAAGTTACAGGGGGGGGGGGCACATTTTACCACTTTGGAAGTGTCTCTCGCGCAAACTATTCAGTTTAGAAAAAAATTATATTACAAACCTCAATATCATTTTCAATACCTATCCACAGATACCCCACACGTATGGGTTAGATGAAAAAAATTTTTTTGAGTTTCAGTTCTAAGTATGGGGAACCCCCAACATTTATTGTTTTTTTTTCTATTTTTGTAAGAGAATCACAGAATACATCTACTTACCAAGTTTCAACAGTATAGTTCTTATAGTTACGGAAAAAAGTGGCTGTGATATACGGACGGACAGACAGACAGACAGACATGACGAATCTATAAGGGTTCCGTTTTTGCCAAATTTGGCTACGGAACCCTAAAAAGGATTATATTTCTTAAACAAGAGCGTCAACAACATTAAAATAATAATGCTCTAAGCTAATATAGTAAGACCGTTGATGTCTTCTTCCTCTGCTTATTTTATTTTATAGCTTTTAGTAGTGCCCAACCAGCACAGGGGCCATACTGCCAACGCTTAAAGCAATATACTTAGGCAATATTACTCAAAATGATAGTTTGATGTCTTGGACCTTAAAGTTCCTAATATATACCTAAGGATTATAATTCTAAAACAAGAAAGTCAACCATAATGAAACAAGATGGCTTTAAGCGTTGCCAGTATGGCCCCCGCGCACTTTTGCAATGTCACGTTTCACGTATAATATGTCTTTTACTTAGTATGACTTCCATGGTCGTCACTCGTCATCATCATCAATTCACAATCCATTGCCGGTTCACTACTGAATATGAGTTTCGTCTCAGAATAAGAAGGGTTTCGCTGGCATTGGCATGCAAGATATCCCCGTACAAAATTTCTTCAAAAACGGCTTAACAGATAGGCCGTGAAAAGCTTTCAGACAAACACACTCACTTTCATTAAAAATAATAATTAGCATGGAGTATAATTTCATTAAAAAATTCAAATATTTCACTAAAAATTCAGGCGTGCCGTAGAGAGTTGATTAAACATTCGCATTTCAAAGAGAATTCGCTGAAATAGATTAATCATGTACCTACTGTAGGTACAGTCGCAGTCTGAAAATGTTTACCAATTTAAGGTTCATAATTGTATCAATAGGTGAATGTGTGATTTGATTTGGAACAGACCATAGATATAGAATAGACGTATAGCAAAACTTTTTTTAATATTTTTTGATAAATGTCTCTTTAACTAATGCAATGATGTTAATATTGTCTCAAAATGAAAAAGAGGAAATGAGTTGAGTTTTTTTAATATACCTAATATTTTGTCAAAATCGATGTTTGAAAACTTTTGTTTCGTAATACCTTGATATTATGTTTTTAAGAATCTATTTAATTTGAAAACGGATAAACATTTTCAGACCGCGACTGTACCTACCTAGTTCGTGTAATCAACATTTAAATTACGCTAAATCACTAGTTTTAAGCTCACACATGGGTCTGCGTTAGTGAAATTCCTAATTTAGTGACATCGATTAGAGTGCATAGGTACACGCTAAAATTAATCTTTATAGCTTCTAGTTCAATGAACTTCATTTATTACTAGCTGATATGCTAGTTATTATAGAACTAGTTATTTGTTGTATTAACACACAAACAATTAAAATGACAATTAATCCCCTTAGAAATGACTGACCCTAAACAATTTTTTTATGCTGTATTTTTTAAGATTTTCATTGTTTCTCTTAATCGTGTGGTACCCCTATAGCCTGAATCTTATATAGAGTTTTTTTTAAATATTCGACCAGGAAACAATTACATGGCATCTCAAACCGTTAATTTTCAATTTCATTAAATACTAGATGATTCCCGCGACTTCATCCGCGTGGACCATGTTTTTCTGGTTCTCTTGAATTTTCCGGGATAAAAGTAGCCTATGTTCTTCCCCGGGATACAATCTATCCCTGTATCAAATTTCATCAAAATCGGTTGAACAGATGGGCCGTGAAAGCGTATCAGACAGACAGACAGACACACTTTCGCATTTATAATATTATATTATAGTATAGTATGGATGACTGCCTCGTTGGTCTAACTCTAGTGGTTAGCGTAGTCGATTGCGGATCACGAGGTCCTGGGTTCGATTCCCGGTCGGGCATGAAAATTGTTAGGTATTGGGTCTTTCAATTAAGAAATTCTAAGCGCCAGCCCGGAGTTAGGAAGTCGGCGGTGTTTCACCCCCGTGCCTCGGAGAGCACGTTAAGCCGTCGGTCCCGGTTATTATCACTAACATGATAATAGTCGTTAAAACCCGCCAACCCGCATTGGAGCAGCGTGGTGGGTCTAATCTCTAATTCCCTCTCTCCTATGAGAGTGGAGGCCTGTGCCCAGCAGTGGGACGTTAATATAGGCCGTAGTGGTGGTGGTGGATAGTATGGATTTCCTATCAAATTCAATTTCAAATGTTTTTTTTATTGAAATAAGTTTTACTACTTAGTGCTTTAGAATCGTTTTAATCTACCATCAAGGTACCTAGGTAAGACAGTGATAACAAGGTGGTTACTACTTCAAAGATATTATATCCCATTTCTTTGTAGCTTTGTAGAGATTGCTTAAATCAAAATTGCCGCATTTGCATAGTATATGCAACTTATTCTAATGCTAGATAAGTACTAAGTTTAACTGCCTTGTTAGTCTAGTACAGACTTCAAGCACAGAATAGGTAAATAGTACAACTACAAGATAACATAATGCATAAAACGTTATGTAATTATTAAGAAAAATACTATAAAATACATTAAGAAAAAATACGAAATATTAAATTTTGGCTAGACCGCTCTATTATGAATAGTTTCTAGAGACTACAAGAACATATGGCTTAAAATCACAATACACAAAATCGTTTAATTTCAAATAATTACTTTTATTTGCAAAAAAAATTATTAATACGATAAGCAACCAGAAGTGGAGTTAATTAAAAAAATAAAAGCAGTTAACAAACCAAAATTTTGTATTCTACTTGCAAAATTTAAACAAATAAAAAAGAACACAACTAAAATGAACAAATAAAAACAAATTGTAATCTTAACACAATTAACACAAGATTTAGCACTCAGCTCGACACTGAAACAAATTAAGCAAATTTACAGTGGCTACATGTTAACAATTCATAAAATAATAGATGTTCGTTCGAGGCGAACGCTAAGTACGGAATCCGCCATTTGCCATTACAGTGTTTGGTTTTATAGAAATCGACCGTTGAGCGCCCACCCGTTGGCACCACCGACCAGAAAAAAAAGGTTGGCACTAATACAAACGATACTTCAACAATATCAAACAGAATATCAAACAGTCACCAACCCTACCATGTCACTGTCAGTGCTCATGACACGAGTGACGAGTGTAATCGATCAACGCGGCTCGTCGTTGATAGCCATCGATGCGGTGACACCTAATCGACTGGAGTGCGTTAGCTAAGTATAATACTTTCAGATCCATTTACATCATGCGTGATACTGTAATGTAATTAATAATTAATAAGCAAAATAGTTGGTATTATAAATCAATGGCTAAAGACTACAAGAACATAATATAGGTACCTACAGTCTCAACTCACGATGCATAAAATCCTTTAATTTTAGTTTTAGATAATTATTTTTACTTGCGAGAAACATGTAGATACTTATTAATACGGTATTAAAGAACATTAAACATAAACTCTACCATGTCACTGTCAGTGCTCATGACACGAGCGTAATCGATCAACGGGGCTCATCGGTGATAGCCATCGATGCGGTGACACCTAATCGACTGGAGTGCGTTAGCTAAGTATAATACTTTCAGATCCATTTACATCATGCGTGATACTGTAATGTAATTAATAATTAATAAGCAAAATAGTTGGTATTATAAATCAATGGCTAAAGACTACAAGAACATAATATAGGTACCTACAGTCTCAACTCACGATGCATAAAATCCTTTAATTTTAGTTTTAGATAATTATTTTTACTTGCGAGAAACATGTAGATACTTATTAATACGGTATTAAAGAACATTAAACATAAACTCTACCATGTCACTGTCAGTGCTCATGACACGAGCGTAATCGATCAACGGGGCTCATCGGTGATAGCCATCGATGCGGTGACACCTAATCGACTGGAGTGCGTTAGCTAAGTATAATACTTTCAGATCCATTTACATCATGCGTGATACTGTAATGTAATTAATAATTAATAAGCAAAATAGTTGGTATTATAAATCAATGGCTAAAGACTACAAGAACATAATATAGGTACCTACAGTCTCAACTCACGATGCATAAAATCCTTTAATTTTAGTTTTAGATAATTATTTTTACTTGCGAGAAACATGTAGATACTTATTAATACGGTATTAAAGAACATTAAACACTGACCAACTCTACCATGTCACTGTCAGTGCTCATGACACGAGCGTAATCGATCAACGGGGCTCATCGGTGATAGCCATCGATGCGGTGACACCTAATCGACTCGAGTGCGCTAATACTTTCCGATCCATTTACACGATGCGTCATATACCTTCGTGATATTTATATTATTTATAATTTATAAGAACATAGAACACACTCATAATCAAATCAAATCAAAAAATCAAATAAATATAATAAATGCGAAAGTTTGGATGGATGGATGTACGGATGGATGTTTGTTGCTCAATCACGCCCAAACGGCTGTATACGGATCTGGCTGAAATTTTCACAGGGATAGATTAGTCTGGAATAGCATATAGGCTACTTTTTATCCCGGAAAATTAAAGAGTTCCCGCGGGAACCAAAAAACCTCAAACCACGCAGACAAAGTCGCGGGCATTCGCTAGTAAGATTATAGAACTATGCTGCTTATGAATTCTTTAAACTTAAATTAAACTTTTAACAAACTTTTTCTGAAGTCAGAACCCATTTACAAAAATAATGATCACACAAGATGGGTCTTCATTATTTTTTACCCGACTGCGGAACGCACAGGGTTATTAAACTTATCTGACCGGCAGGGCGACCGCGTATCTTTTGCATCAATCATTGATACATCGCAATCACCTCTGATTGATTAACACTCTTGCACTAATAAATAAATAAAAAATAAAAAAGCCTTTTATTCATCCTTAATAAATAGGTGATTTGTTGACTTTACAAGTATTATACATGCATCTTAATATTTTTTATGACATTATAGAAACATAGCTTGGTTATAATTAAATTAGAAATTAAGATTTATAATTATATAAATTAATTTAGTTGTATTTATTAGTTAATATTTGTTAGTTAATCTTGAAGTATAATAATAATTAGAAATGTCAGTATATCATTATTGTTTTTTATTTGTAATTTAAGGATCTCTCATCGAGTAAAGGCCTCCTCCAGATTTTTCCATGTCTTCCTGTCTAGAGCCTTTTTTCTCCAGTTTATTCCTCCAGTTTCTTTAATTTCATTTTCCCAACTATCTAAAGGTCTACCTCTCTTTCGTTTCCCAACTGGGCCACGCCATTCAGTTACAGTCTTTGTCCATCTTTTATCCGTGAGTCGCATAACATGACCTGCCCATTTCCACTTTAACTTCATAGCATGTTTTAATGCATCAATAGCTTTAGTTTTTTTTCTTATAGCTGTATTTCTAATTTTGTGTATTCTGCGCAGACCAAGAATGCTCCGTTCCATTGCCCTCTGAGCAGTTTGGATTTTCTTTTTTGTATATTTGTTGAATATCCAGGTTTGGCTAGCATAAGTAAGGCAAGGTAGCAAACATGAATCCATTATTAACACTCTTGCACTATTGGACGAAATCCATTGACGCAGCAAGAATACCATAAATTCAGCCAATCGGAGGTGATTGCGATGCATCAATGATTGATGCAAACGATACGGTCGCCCTGTCGGTGACAGCGTCGCTAGTATAAATTAAAAATAAAATTAAACAAGCATATAAAAGTTTGATCCAATTTTGGCCACCGGGTCAGATGTTTATGGGGTTTATGGGGCTATATCATACTCGTGTGGCTATATTCGAGGTATTACGTGCAGTGGCGTGCTCAGGGTTTGGGCTTAGGGTAGGCATTAGGGCACTCTTAAATGTCATACATTAGGTACAAAATAAGACGCAAGAAAAATAAAACAAACTTAGTGTGAACACAGCCAGTTAAAAGAATCATACAGGTACTCTTTTTTTTACTACTTTTTTTTGTGATAATATTGTAACAAAGGTACATACCTCCCATTGCGAATAATATCTAATTTTGCATTACACAGAAAGGAAATAATTGTTTAGTATAAGTACCTTCCTACAGATTTCGCACGAATACTCTTCCATTTTCCAAATAATAATTAAGTAAGTGCGTTCTATGAATAAACCTTTACTCAAACTTTCCAAGCACAAATCCGATTGGTTTTTTATTTACTTCACTAACTAACTTATTCCCGCAAAAACATTATAATTCACAAATTAAATCAAAACATTGAACTGACACGAAAGTAAACAATACCTACATGCTTAAACAACTGACAAGTATTAGTAATACGAGAATACAAATATGGCGTACAAAAGTTACATTTGAGTCAAAAATCACTTTTAATAATTTTTTAAGATCTAAAACCGTACTTAAACTTACGGAAAAAATGTGGATAAATTAATTGAATTAAAATAAGTTTATAATTATTTAAGAAATCAAGACACTTATTTGGATTATAGAAAATAAAAACATCGTTTTTTTTAACTTTCGACCTTCGCGCGCTTTTAAAAATTCAATTTAGACGGCAGACGCTTACGGCGGCTTGTGATTGGTCAAGGGTGAACCCTAGCGATTGACCAATCACAAGCCAATAAGCTCTGCCTCTTATGCGCGTCATTCCTTCATGATTCCGAGTAGAATTATGAATGAATGACGCGAATAGAGTAAAGATATCTACCTACGATGACGCGCAAAAGAAGCAGATAGTTCGTAAGCTTTTCGGCTTCGCGCGATCTCTTCTAGCGATAGATGGCGTTCATCGGTTGTCGCTTACCTGGCGCGAGTTACGCCGTGCGGGAACTATATGAACTATTTGAAGGAGTGGGCTTAGAATGAATTTTATTTTCAATATTTTGTAAGGGGTATAATTTACTAGGGTAAGCAGTGCTTTTATGCCTTTATGACCTGCACGCCACTGATTACGTGAGGTAGGTATTATTAAGTATTCTGTATTACATATTTGAAGGGAAACTAAAAAAAAAACATTCGACTCCGGTGGTGATTCTCAATTTCCTCCGAATTTCAAATCTCTAGATCCACCGGCTTAGGCTGTGTTAATTAGTTTTCTTACAGTCATTCACGGTAGGTAGACTCTATTTTATATGTAACTAGCTGATGCCCGCGACTTCGTCCGCGTGGTTTAAGTTTTTTGATTCCCGCGCGAACTCATTAATTTTCCGGGATAACAAGTAGCCTATGTCACTCTCCAGGTCCTCAACTAAATCCATGCCAAAAATCACGTCGACCCGTTGCTCCGTTGCGGCGTGATTGAAGGACAAACCAACAAACTTTCGCATTTATAGTATGATGTAATAATACTACTTTTACTTCAGTAAATTCTTAAGTTTACTTCAATAAATTAACTCACATTTACTCATGTGAAAAAAAAACAAAAGAAATGCTTACCTATCACATTTCAAAACATAAACTTCATAATTTAGCTATCACAGCCAGTAGGTACCTATGTCTGTAACAACTATCATCACTCTTCATCAAGCAGGAGGGCAATCGATCAATGGAAAACGCTTATAATACCTACCTACCTACCGTTGCGGACTCGTTTCATCAGCAGAGTGCATTCGACCGATATCTACATCCGACGATATTGGTGCTAACGTGATAAGACCGTACAATTTACAAACAAGGAGGACATTTATAACACTACGTTCTGCCTTCCTCCAACTGCCTCGTTGGTCTAGTGGTTAGCAGGTTCGCCTGCGGCCGACGAGGTCCTGGGTTCGAGTCCCGGGTCGGGCCATAATTAAGTATTGAGTTTTTCTGACTAGAAATTCTCAGTACTAGCCCGGAGTTAGGAAGTTGGAGGTGTTTCACCCCGCCGTCGGTCCCGGTTATTATCACTAACATGATAATAGTCGTTAAAGCCCGCCAACCCGCATTGGAGCAGCGTGGTGGGTCTAAGCTCTAATTCCCGCTCTCCTACGAGAGTGGAGGCCAGTGCCCAGCAGTGGGACGTTAATGGGCTGAGCTGTAGTGGTTCTGCCTTCTGGTACAAAATGGAAAACCATTAAACCAACATCATGATTTCTTCTATCCGGCTTCCTACTGAGCTCGAGTCGAGTCGAGTCGATGGAGCAAGTGATACTAAATTTGAAATTTCTTAAACGCACATAACTCCGAAATTTTAAGGTCTAGCCCCACTATAGAGGCGCTGCACGTAGCGGCAAAAATCCTTTGTACGATGATGCTACAGTGCATCTCCGTGCCGTATCGCCTATGTGGGTCCAGTTACATACAAACTCATACAAATAATATTTGCCGGTATATACCGCGCCGCGCCGTGCGTCTGTAGTGGGGCTAGACCTTTAAAGAAGCGTGCCTGCCCTGCCCGGGTATCGAACCCCCGACCACCCGAATACGAAACCGGGAGTCTAAATCACTACGCTATCCACGCCATTAGAAAAGCACAAAGTATATTTATTCGATTCTCGGCAATCAAAATTCAAAATTTAGTGTCGAAATTCAGAGAGTAATTGACTCAGAAATAACTTATTTTAGATCTGATAATAAAATTAATCTAACCGGGGTGCCTCAAGGAAGTGTGCTGGGTCCTTTACTATTTATTATATATATAAATGACCTGCCCCATTGTGTTAATCAACCTTGTACATTATTTACTGATAACATATCTGTTGTAATAAAACATAAGATTACACCGCTGAAATAAATGACGTAACAAAAAATATTATTGAATGGCTAAATAATAATGACTTAACTGTTAATATAAATAAAACTAAGTATATTCAATTTACTAAAAAACCTAACATAGTCACGAATGACCTTAATATTCACTATAATGGACAAAAAATTGGACAAGATGAAGTAACGACATTTTTGGGTATAGAACTGGACCGAAACTGTAACTGGAAATCTCATATAGCAAAGATATGTAGTAAACTAAACAAGTTTGTCTTTGCATTAAGAAGGTTATATAAAACTGTTAACGAACATAGCGTGCTAATGGCTTACCATGGATACATATCGAGTAATCTTCGTTATGGACTAATTATCTGGGGAAACTCGAGTGATATAAATAAGGCTTTTATAGCACAAAAGAAATGTGTTCGGGCGGTTTGTGGAGCAGGACCTCTCGATTCATGTAAACCCCTTTTCAAAAAGCAAAAAATACTGCCTCTGCCATGTATCAAATAAATATTATAAATGCGAAAGTTTGGATGGATGTCTGGATGGATGTATGGATGTATGGATGTTTGTTACTCAATCACGCGCCAACGGCTGAACGGATTAGGCTGAAATTTGGCACAGAGATAGATTATAGTCTGGAATAGCACATAGGCTACTTTTTATTCCGGAAAATTGAAGAGTTCCCGCGGGAATCAAACAAATGTATCTGTTCAACTGATTTTGATAAAATTTGGTACAGGGATAGGTTGTATCCCGGGGAAGGACGTAGACTACTTTTTATCCCAGAAAATTAAGGAGTTCCCGCGGAACCAAAAAACCTCAAACCACGCGGACGTAGTCGCGGGCATCAGCTAGTGTACATATATGAGAGTATCATATTTATTAGGAAAAATAATAACTTATTTACAAAAGCCGCCGATAGAAAACTACCCGCTAGAAATGGTCACAACTCAAATCGACTTATTATTCCACAGAAAGTTAACACTGCATTTTACACAAAAAACTGTTACGCAATGTGTGTAGAACTGTACAATAAGCTGCCACATGGATTTAAAGATGAAAAGATGTCGTTACATGTGTTTAAACGTAAACTTTTTGAATGGCTCATATTCAATAGTTTCTATAGTGTGGCTGAATACTTAAATCAATAATAGGTAATTTGACATTTTATTCTTGACATCAATTATTTTAAAGTCCAATCTATTTTAATATAATATTATGACATACCTAAATGATAAATATAATAAATATAATAATGATATTATGTAACTTCTAACATAGCAATTTTGCACGCCTTGCATGGCAATACACTGTGACTTTAATTTTTTGTAAAACCATCCTGTACAACGTGTATTACGCAAATAAAATATTCTTATTCTTATTCTTATTCTTAAAAAAAATATTCAAAAAATCTAAATTCTTTATTTGCAGAAACATTTCCTCCTAATAAATTGCCTTACGCAAGAAGAAAGAGATCAATCAAAACCAATTTGCCTAAATTTTTTTTACTCTGTTCTTTGTTCTGTCAGTATAATTACCAATCTAAGCTCTAAGCGTACGTTTTCACTGCGAAAAACATTCGCACGAATTTTATAAAATATTCGCACGAATATAATTCTTACCGCACCGCGTGAAATTGTATCAAACCAGCGATTTTATTTTCGCACAAATTTTATTCGCAAATACGTAAGTAAACCTCCATATTATGATTTCTAGTTTAACAGAATTGCGAAAAATATTCACGCGCATATTTTTCACAGTGCGAACGAGAACAACATTACAGAACAACGAGAACAATAATTTTTCGTTAATTATTTTTTATTTTGGTAAAATGGATGAATGAAATGCGCGTGACAATTTCGATGATAATTCAATAATTCTGTCGGACTGACAGGAACGAATTCCGTAAATCCATTTTATTTCGCGCTTGACTCGATTTTCACTACTATACACTAGTATTTTCCATTATACTAAGTATTATAAAGCATGAATTTTTTTTCTACAAAAATATCCTGACTCCTATCGGTTATTTTACCTACCAAAGTACCTAAAAAGTTATTTAGTCACTAGCTGATGCCCGCGACTTCGTCCGCGTGGTTTAAGTTTTTTTGATTCCCGCGGGAACTCCTTAATTTTCCGGGATAAAAAGTATCCTATGTCACTCTCCAGGTCTTAAACTATACCGTTGCTCCGTCGCGGCGTGAATGAAGGACAAACCAACAATCCAACAAACAAACACACTTTTGCATTTATAATATTATGATACAATTATTTATGTATGTATTTTTTGTTTGTTTACTTTTGTTAGTGTTCTAAAAAAGATACTCACAAAAATGATTATATACCCTCGTATTTGTGTCAATTTCTAAACTTTTATAATTTAAAGCAAAGAAGGAAACGGAAAACTCGAGCGGAAATTGTCACGTAGGTATCGCATTGTTCGCTTTTTAATTAATTTTATCTGTTCATCTGCTCAGTTTCGTTTAATTTTAATTATTTTGATACGGAAAATGTTATAAAAGCTTTAAAGTTTGTCGAGTGTTATAAGGCTGAAATGAAAGAAAGTTAATTTATGAACCGAGTCTTGATCCAAATCAGATAGATTTTATACGACAGGCGAAGCTATGCTCAGGCCGCGCGCGAACTCCGAGGAATCCTATGAAATGTTAAAGTAATGACCCAGAGTTGTTTAATAGCTATTTATGCAACTGTATCGTAATGAGGGTCATTTTAATTCGAGTGCTGTTTTTTGATACGAGGCTTGCCGAGTATCAAAATAGGATAGTACGAGAATTAAAATGACTAATTACGTACAGTTGCATACAAGATTTTATCTACGACAAGGACGTCTTTATAATTTTTTACTTTATAAATTAATAAAAACCAAAAGTGCCAGAACCCAGAGCCGCTAAGCTATAGGTATCCTATTTATGAAGATAACCATATCGATACAGCTACGACTCATAACGATACAGCTCCCATACAACGAACTGTATCGTTATGAGAAGCAAACACGAAAGAGGGTTCAATTCGATATAGTTGTCAAATTCGAAATTGGAACTTTTCGATGCTGGAGTAGATAAAGTACAAAACAATACTGCTATCGCAAAATTACACGCGTCAAGCTCGAAACTAGTGCTGGGAGCGAGCTGGATATGAAGCGACGATCGGGGGTGGCGTACAGACGTCGCTTCTTCAGACCCCGATTCCTCTGAGCTCGTGCGTGGACTATACTTGTGTGAATGTCTTATAAATATATCGCTAAAATTATTCATCACGTTTGTTACTGTAATGGCCCTGAACTTCTGTGATTACTGCTAATTATTATGAACATAAAAAAAAGCTTAGCTCAAGTTCATTGCCTGAGGGTGAACTACTTTCATTTTATTAACTGTTGAGCTCAATTTAATGTGTGCGCACTTTCTATTTCCTTACTCCATTAGACCGATTGAAAAAAGGTTGACTGAATGATATTTTTATTGGTTCTTAAATGAAAAATATCTCTCTTGTGACTATTTCTGACTCTGCCTCTGACTCCGACTCTGCCTCCGACTCCGGTTCCGATTCCGATAAATCAAATTTAAAAAGTCTGACTCCGACTTCGGTTCCGATGAATTTACCTCCGTCACATCCCTGGTTAAAACAATTTGAAGTATCCACATACTCATAAAAGGTAGGTGCTTCAAATTTTGAATAGGTATGCCACGCACTCTCCCTGATTACATGTCACGATGCCGATATCAACAATACGCCGACGTGTTGATCGATCGTGCTATATTTTGAAAATGCCGAACCGACATTTTCATTACATCATATCTGTCTGTAAAATAACGCAATAAAAACCAAGGAAAAGCTTTGACTTGAAATCTATACAGACAAAAGAATATAAACCAAGTAACTACTAGATCTAGAAACTTGAGATTAAATAATATGTTCTCTCTAAACAGGTTAAATATTTTTTTATCAGCGGTAGGTATTAAGTTTAAGTATGCGAAACCATGCGAACTGCCTCGTTGGTATAGCGGCATGTTCGACTGCGGCCAACGAGGTATACCGGGTTCGAATCCCAGGTCAGATTATAATTAAATATTGGGTTTTTCTGATTAGAAATTCTGAGTACTAGCCCGGAGTTAGGAAGTTGGCGGTGTGATACCCCCGTGAGGGAGGTTAGCACGTTAAGCCGTCAGTCCCGGTTATTATGTTATTATCGCTAACATGTCAATAGTCGTTAAAGTCCGCCAACCCGCATTGAAGCAGCGTGGTGGGTCTAAGCTCTTATCCCTCTCTCCTATGAGAGTGAAGGCGTGTGCCCAGCAGTGGGACGTTAATGGGATGTAGTGGATATGCGAAACACAACGAACTATAAAATCCACGTCAATACACTTTTATAGGAATCTTTCCCCTTCGACGCAGACGTGCTCTTTTTCCTGTCCAGTACTGGATCCTTTAAGAAAGAGTTTCGACCAATTTCAACAGGTAAAATACTGTTTATAACTGCTGGACCGATGCGATTTGACCCTGTCACAAATTTACCGAAATTTTACATTTAGGTAGCTTCAGGTAGCTTCTTGGCGCGAGTGTAGAACACCCATTAGTAGTCCACATACGTAATTAATCATAGCACATTGTGCGGGATAAGGGTTGTAGTAACTTGAGGTTGAGGCCCGAGACTCGGATGTGGGGGTGACCTTTTCATTTTTGATGCGAATCTGACCGGATTTGCTTGACCGACCTCACTCATTCACAGCGGTCGACTACGGTGCTTACGGCTTTAAAATCAATGATTTTGCTTTATTATTCATGTCCCTCCCTCTTGTCTTCAACTTGTCTTCAACAGGTTCGATTCGAGGTAGGATCAATTCGGATGTATAAATTCTGAATTTTCCCTAGTCTAGTTCCCACGTTTTAGTGGGGTCTGCGCCCATAGACGGTGCGGCACGGTAGGGGATTTTTCCGGTGATAAAAAGAATAGAAATCGGCGGCGGAATGGAAATTATATGACAATAAAACTAAAATTTCAATTATTTTGCCTTTAAAGTAGGTTAGTATATTTAAGTGTATTGTTTAAAGTGTTTTTGTACCTACCTACGATGATTATCATTTAAATTTCAATTTTATTGTCATACTTTTTCCCGCGCCTTCGCTCACGTTAGGTTCGATTTGCATACAAAAATTTCAAAGTCCTATTTTATCCCCTTAGATGTTGAATTTTCAAAAATGATTTCTATGGAATGATTTCTGGAACTATGGGAGTTTGCCTAGATATCAAAAATCAATGTGCAGCAATGATTCCTTTAGTCCAGATAAAAAAAATCCAGATAAAAAAAATCAGAAGTCTGAAGGTTCAGCCTGATCCTTCCAGTTCATTTCCATTAAAATATTTAGACTTATAGGTAAATTTTCTATGTACATCGCATGAAAATCCCATGCCGTGCCGTCTATGCAGCAGGCTCTAAGCACCCCTAAGCGTACCGCCCACGCTGAAATAGGGTTCAGGCATTGATGTAGAATTTAAGTGTAGTCCTCTACTTTGATGGGTTGTGAAGAATTTCCCATTGAAATTCAACTGTCTGAGATCGATCTTTGAAATTGGTACAGAATAATTAAATTGGAAATTCAATCAAAATTGTTGTTTAAATTTCGCCTTCGCGTGGTTTGAACTAACAAACTCCGTCAACACAACGCCCGAAGTTTTTCGGCGTCAAGGTTAATTTAACTTTCCCAACAGTGTCCCTTTTTGGCCGAGCCGGGCCGATATTCAAACTTAATTATAGATTCGTTGAATTTTTGCCGCTTTTAATTCAAAAAAAAATTATACTGTAATGTAAGCGTGGCTAACTTAATTGTTTTTATAATCAAAAGGCTTCTACTGAGACTCATGAGAGTAAAATGCTTTAGTACTGTATTAATATTTAAGGTTTTTACCTTTTGGTTTAAGGTTTAGGCCGCAGACATAAAAGAATCAGGGTGATTAGTTTACGATGAATAGTTTAAATGATGTCGCATGTATAAACGACGCCTTCGATAATAAACCTACCTACCTAATTATTTGGTAAACACTAATTGATGAAAACCCTGCGAATATACTTACTGGGAAAATCTTATCTCATAATAGGCATACTATACATACTTAGAGTTGCCAGTTGTCATAGGCCATACTTACCTACCTATTAGGTACGCTTAACTTAATATGCGTAATGCCTACTTAAAACCTACCTACTTATATCTATATTGTATTGAAAAGAACACGCCTAAACTCTATACTTTTCGAGATTTTTCGTTTCCATATTTATGCAAATCAGCAAATGTCAGACAATAACTTTTACAAGAAATAAAAGGCCGATACAATTCGATTATTCCATCGACGGTCAAACCATCTCCAAAACTGATAAAGTACGTGATTTAGGAGTGATTCTCGATAGTAAAATGTTATTAAATCCTCATATTGAAGCAATCACAAATAAGGCTTTCTCTATGCTGGGCTTTGTTTTAAGATCTTGTAAACCCTTTAAGAATATTAATACACTAAAGACAATGTACTCCGCATACGTGCGTAGTAATTTGGAATATTGCAGCAGCATTTGGTCACCTCGCTACATAAAGCCTATAGAGGCAATAGAAAAGATACAGCGCAAGTTTATAAAACATTTAAATTTTCGTACTTACTCTGAGCCTCTTGACTATAAGGATAATTGTAAACGCTATAAATTACAAACTTGTGGGCAGCGGCGTCAAATAGCTGATATGTTAGTTTTATATGATTTAATTAACGGTAAAATTGATAGTCCGTACCTTTTGTCCAAGATTAATTTAGCTGCACCCCTTAAACGGACTCGGCATACTTCACTCCTCCACGTGGCATTCAAAAGGAAAAACTACTCCCAAAATTCCGCAATAACTAGAATGACTCGTACCTATAATAAAACCTATTCGGAAATTGACCTCTTCCGCCACTCTAAAAATACCTTCAAGCGACACGCTACACAACTCCACCAATAGTTATACATTCGCACTACACAAACACCCATACACACACACACACACACACACACACACACACACACACACACACACACACACACACACACACACACACACACACACACACACGCGCACACACACACACGCATGCATACAGGCAAACATTTACACACGCACACATACTTACACTCACAGTCACAATCTAAAATATTATACCTATTTTTGTCATTTAACATGTAAATATGTTACACTTTGTTTCTTAAAATTGTTTTGCTTTGTACTCGTATATGTAACTATAACTCACTCTCATAAATTGTTATAAATTGTTATTTGTGTTTGAGAAAATCTGTAATTGGCTATGTTAATCCTGTTTTTTTGGTGTTTTAGTAATATTGTTAAGAATCGCTGTTGATTTTCCTATGATAATAAAAATAAAATAAAATAAAATAAAAATGCAGAATTTACAATTTCTACTATCTACATCCAACCTACCTACCTACTTACCTAATTTTCTTGTCTAAAAAAATCGCCGTTCCTACATATAATTGTTAAAACAAACCAGATAAAAGCAAAAATACAAATAAAAGCTATTGCAGTTTGACTTAAAATTGTATACGGAACTAGCGGACGCCCGCGACTTCGTCCGCGTGACATAAGTTTTTTAATTCCCACAGGCACTCCTTACTTTTCCGGTATAAAAATAAGTCTATGTCACTCTCCAGGTATTCAACTATACCCAATACCCATGCAAAAAATCACGCCGATCCGTTGCTCTGTTGCGGTGTGATTGACGGATAAACTCCCTATTTGACTTTCTTGGGGATAGAAATTTTATAAATTGTGAAATCCGTATTTCATCCTTTTTAACCGGAAGCCCAAATATCAAGTTGCATGGCTATAGCTTGAATAACGACGGAATTTCATAAAACTTTCAACCTCTATTTAATCCCTTTGGGGGTAGAATTTTTTAAAAAATTTACACACGTCCTTCTTATTTTTTTACCGAAAACCAAAATACCAAGTTTCGTAGATATAACTTGAAAAATAACCTGTAAAATAAAAGACTTTCATACAAACTTTCACCCCCTATTTCAGCCCTTTGGGGGTAGAATTTTCAAAAATGACGAAACACGTATTTCTTCATTTTGAACCGGTAGCTCAAATACCAAATTTCATGGATATAACTTGAAAAATGACGGACTTTCATACAAACTTTCAAACCCTATTTTACCCCTTTGGGGGTGGAATTTCGAAAAATCCTTTCTTAGTGGATACCTACTCTTTACAAAGAACACACCCTCCAAATTTCATGTCTCTAGGACCAGCGGTTTAGGCTGTGCGTTGATATATAAGTCAGTCAGTCAGTCAGGACTTTGAATTTTATATATATAGATAAAAGGAACTGTAGGGAAACAACGTAAAAAATAATAAAGTACCTAACCATTTACAGCTCGGAAATTAAACTTTAAATCAAAACATCGGAAGCTAAACGTCGAACAAGCTACGTTGCATTTATACTAACGACTGGCAGGAGTACGACATGCAAATGAAAAGTAATACCTGAACGCCTTTTTGCAGTTTGCTTTAGGTACACTTGGTTTACAGCGACAGAAGCAGCGGGTAGGAAAAAAATTGCAAAAAATATGTGTGAATTAATGTGCTTTAACCGAAAAGAAAATGTTACCTTTAGGTATTTACCTCACTATCGATGATATCTCGATGATTCCTTCGTGAAGATTTATATTTTTATAAATCTCGCTGAAACTTTATCTGGGATAAAAAGTAGAACACTAGGTATAGTTCAATAACCAGTGATTCACAAAAAAAACATTTAATAAAAATGTGAATAAGATTCCAAAGGTAATTAATGACTGTGGTATCGTTACGTAGTAGCAGTGGTAGCCGTACTTCGAGGCGGATTTTTTATTTCACGGCTGCCCAAAAAAAGGAGTGTTATGTTTTCAGGGTTCGTGTATAGATACAGTATGTGTGTCTACGGCAGAGCAGTCGTATTTTTTAATAATTTTAATTATATCGCAATAAATTAAAGGTTGCCCACAGGATTTTTTAAAACTTAAATCCACGCGGACAAAATTTACGGAAGGACATAGACTAGGACATCCACAAAGCGGGGCATCAAAAAAAACGTCACAGCAATTCTGTTGTCACAGTCCGGGTTTGTCCCACTGGTGGGGCAGAGTCTAATTCTTAAAATATCACCATAGACTTGTAAAGAATGAAGCATTTCAGGGCAACAATCCGCTTATCACTATGTGTACACCCGAATCCACTCGTAATGTGGATACCGGTAACCTGCACTTTGATCTCCGTGTCTGCGAGCTTTGCTTTTGCAATTTATATGTCTGTCATGTCCTGAAACTTTTTGTTGTGATGAAAAATTTGTACTGAAAGCATTTTTGATGTCAAGTTATGAAATTTTTTATGTTTTGACTTTTAAAATGCACTGAAAATTCGTACGTGTGAACACGTTTCTAGATTAAAATCCTGAGCTGGATCTATTAAATTTTTCAGCGATTTGATATTAATTTTAGTACTGTGGGCAGAGTGCCAAAGCCGAAGCTAACGGTCTATAAAATACTGAGACTATGTGAACGGTAGGTATAAAGTGTTCACCAAAAGATAGGAGGCAATAACTTTAAAATAGTGGCCTTAAAGTAAGAATAGAAAAGTCAATGGAAATTTCGTTATTGATTCTGTACATAGGTACATTAAGTACAATTGTGCTCCACATAATATACTTACAATATTTAATGAATTATATTAAAAATTTAAATCATAAAAGTATATTTCAACTAGGACGTCACAATATGGCGGAAAGTCAATCCTAATCTTACTTTGAAAGTATAACTGTATAGGTATAAAGTTTATTTGTTCTTAACAGGATAAAATCTTACTACCATCCGACAATAAGCCTCCTAAGGGTCATTAAAAGTAAACAGATCTAGGGTTGAAAGTGGTTGAAGGGTCATTACACGTTTGCGAACCCTTTGTACAAAAGGCCGAATATAATAATTACAATGAGTGTTTTAGAAAAGGTTCTTACAATTTACGAAATGTACGAGTTTCACTCAATTTTTTTTTTTTTTTATAGGCATTTTATTTCTTTGTATTTTTCACAATAGAATCAGCTAATTCCAATTATATAAGTAGGTATCCGTACTAATATTATAAATAGCGAAAATGTGTCAGTCTGTCTGTATGTTACCTTACACAACCCAGACAAAATTTTATATAAATAGGTGGCATTTTAGGAGAGGACATAGGTAATAGTTTAGTCAGAATATCTGATTATTATGCCGTTTCATCATGTTTCTGTGAATCAGTAATGGCTGACATCAAATGATCAATCTTCTAATCTTTCGGTTATTTTTATTCAATCCATGCACCCATATACTGCTAAGCGCTAATATTATAAATGCGAAAGTGTGTCTGTCTGTCGGTCTGCATACGACACGCGGTTCAAACGATTTTGATGTAATGAAAATGGAATAAGTATAAATGGGAATAGAAAAGCTTCAAACCACGCGGACGAAAGCGCGGGCATTAGGTAGTAGAGAATAATACAGAGCAACATAAAAATAGATTCGAAGTTCGAACTATCCTAAATAAATCAGGTCTTTAATTAAAAAAAAACACATTAATAAAATCGGTTCTGAATCCGTTTGAGAGCTACCATGCTTCATTCATTTAGGAACGCCTACTGGTATCCCAATGTTTTTTCGTCAAGTTCTAAAGATAAGAGAAACGCCTACTGGTACTTATCCCAATGCTTTTTCGTCGAGTTCTAAAGTTAAAAGAAAACATTCTTGTTCAGATTTCTTTTCAAAATCAAAAAACTACCAACCCTAGTTATTATAAAGACATCCTTTCATGATTTTCATATACACTTGATCAATGCCTCGAACTGCGAGTGTTTTCCGCGATAACATACCTACTTAGCCTTTCATAAAAGGAACAAAGGGCTGTCAAACGAAAAATTAAAGGATCGCCATAATGCTTTATTCGGTGACGAATAAAGGCATTTACATTTTCTACGTATTGGGAAAATGTGGATTTCCATCTTTGTGGTGACTTACACCGTCATATTGTAATCAATCAAAGATTCTTTTGCATGTGTAACGTTATTTTGTAGGCATTTTCGAATTCAATTCGATTTATTTCAACAAAAATGTACCTACAATGATACTTTATACTCCTTATAAAACTAGACATTATTGTGATTCTGTATCTTTTTGGAGTCTTGTGAAGTTGTGAGTAAATACACTCTTACTAAGGTAAACTAAAATGACTTCAAGGTATAATTGCGTATCTTTGATCTTTTCACTTGCCTTAGAAACGGACTTGAGGTACCTACCTACTAACCATAAAGTGTGACGACCTCCGTAGCGCAGTGTTCGGCGCTGTTTTGTCTTAACGTGCAGAGGTCCCGGGTTCGATCCCCGGCAGGGTCAATTTGGGTAATTTTCTCTGGTCTGGCCTGGCGGGAGGCCTCGCCTGTGGCTAGTTTGTTAGTTACCACCCTACCGGCAAAGACATGCCGCCAAGCGATTTAGCATTTCGTTACGATGCCGTGTAGAAACCGAATACGGGTATGGGTTTAATATAACTGCCATGCCCGTAACAGGTTAGCCCGCTACCACCTTAGACTACATCATCACTTACCATCAGGTGAAATCGCAGTCATGTCAAGGGCTAACTTGTAGTGGATTATAACTGGCAGTTCCCACTTCTCACTCTCATAATATAATATACAGAGCAATACGCTAAAGTTAACTTTACAGTCTACTCTACCCATGTATCTAACTAGGTAGGTACGTAGAGCTAATTATAGGCTTATTATTCTAATCCCGACGACAACTCAACTTTCCCTAATTGAAGGCTAAACAAAGTTGATTTTTCCTTTAATGTACGGGTAGGTAAGCTCGTACGCTTCTGTATACATCCCACGCACTACTTAGCCGCCTTTATACTACAAATCACAAAGGAAGATCATCAGACTTCAGAGATATAATCAGTGGTTTAGTACGACTGTTCATAGCCTTTGTGGTTCACAATCACATGCCTGTTCCATGATCCAGTAGGTCTACAAACCCGAGAGTGAATCCTGTACCTAAATAGATTAGGTACGCTAAGATTTCTAATCAAGGGTTGACGCTATCTAGACATCTACTGTACTGAGCTGAGCCTATACGGATTATGAGATAACGTGTACGAGGCCCGAGGCCAAAAAAGTTACCATCTGAATCTTCCAGTGTCGGAATCTGTCCAGTGAACGCTAAGCGTGCAAAATGGCCGGAAACTTAAAAAATACATTTGGGGATACTCAACCAAATTTTTTATGTATGTATTTTTAAATGATAAATGACTTATTTATTTCACGCAGGACAACTTGTGTCACTTATGATACGTCAAGACTCTACCACCGGTTCGGAAAACTCTTCTACCGAGAAGAGCCGGCAAGAAACTCAACATTTGCTCTTTTCTCAAAAAGATTTTTTTTACAATAAGTAAACAATACAACATGCATATACTTACCTACGTTACGTTACAAGTATTTTTTAGTCCATAAGTTTTTTCTGTATCTTGTAATTTTGTTTGTTTTCTGTGTAGGCCTATTTGAAATCCCAAATAAAGATTTCATTAGATTTCATTTACTTATTTATTTTATTCCTATTGGAACACTATACTTACCTGTTTTAAAAACGACTGTAAGTACCTAGCTAGTTGCTTTTGCCATTTTGCTGTCTGCTCTCGGTGCTTAAGTAAATACAAAGTTTTAGTTAAAGTTTAGTTGGCGGTTCTTGTTCAACGTAATTACGTATTTGTGTACTTAATGTTGCGGTTCCGAAACCGTGTAAATTAGTTTCAAAGTTCCTTATTTCCTCATGGCTGGGAGTAAGGACACTGTGACGAGACGTTGTGGCCTTCGTAGGTAATCTGTAATCACAGGCTAATTACTAGGTTTACTAATATTATAAACAAGCTGATGTCCGCTACTTCGTCCGCGTGGTTAATGTTTTTTTGATTCCCGCGGGAACTCCTTCATTTTCCGGGATAAAAAGTAGCCTATGTCACTCTCTAGGTCCTTAACTATACCCATGCCAAAAATCACGTCGATCCGTCGCTCCGTTGCGGCGTGATTGAAAGACAAAACGATAAACCAACAAAACAAACACACTTTCGCATTTATAATATTAGTATGATGTCCTTCAATCACGCCGCAACAGACTAACTGACCGACGTGATTTTTTCATGGGTAGAGTTTAGGACATGGAGAATGACATAGGCTACTTTTTATGTCGAATTATTTTATCCCGTGGCAATTAAAATACTCCACGCGAACGAAGTCGCGGGCATCATCTAGCTAAATTATAGTTTAGTAGATACTAGCCGAAAATAATAAAATTTTATGTTTCAATTCATTGCATTCATAAGAATTCCGTTTAATACAAACTAAACATTTATTCTTTCGATAAAGTGCCAGGTAATTAATTCAAAACTGAAGGTTCTTTCAAGTGAATAAAGAAAGAACTCTATTCAATTCCGGTGCAAATTAATGCAGCAATCAAGATGCAAGAACGACTATTACCTACTATTGCAATAAGAACAAAACAAGAGCAAGAATTTTATTTCCATAAGGCCACTAGCTGATGCCCGCGAAGCTTCGTCCGCGAGAGTTGAAGTTTTTTTGGTTCCCGCGGGAACTCTTTAATTTTCCGGGTTAAAAGTATCCTATGTGCTATTCCAGACTATGATCTATCACTGTGCCAAATTGCATCCAGATCCGTTCAGCCGTTTTGGCGTGATAGAGTTACAAACATCTGGACCTGTCGGATTACAGTGGGATCCTTAATCGTTGAGCTATCCTTTGAAGTTTGTAGTTTGAAGGCATATTACTTCCTCAATCATCACTACAGCCTATTAACGTCCCACTGCTGGGCACAGGCCTCCACTCTCATAGGAGAGCGGGAATTAGAGCTTAGACCCACCACGCTGCTCCAATGCGGGTTGGCGGGCTTTAACGACTACTATCATGTTAGTGATAGTAACCGGGACCGACGGCATAACGTGCTCTCCGAGGCACGGGGGTGAAACACCGCCAACTTCCAACTCCGGGCTGGCACTGAGAATTTCTTAATTGAAAAACCCAATACCTAACTTTTATGCCCGACCGGGAATCGAACCCAGGCCTCGTGATCCGCAGTCGACTATGCTAACCACTAGACCAACGAGGCAGTTTAGTTACTTCCTCAATATTTTTCGTAAATTACGGGGAGAAAATTCAAAAATAAAGAAAAACCGGCAATGCGAGGGTGAATTTACATATCCCGGCTACACCCACATTAAGGATAGTACCATCCTTGTACTAAATTATGTCCATCAAACCCAAGAAAAAAGACAATATATTGCTTGTGAATCCAGAAATAAGTAATTCCATCAATAAATCTCCTACTTGCCGCTTGAATAAATTCCTAGATCATTTTCCAAGTCAAATGGCCGTGGAATTGAGTCTCCCTCTGCAGATAGGAGACATTCCGATTGATCTATGTTTATTCTACTACAAGTTCATCTCATCTGGATGGTTAGTGATAGGTAGATGCTAGTCCAAGATGGTAGCGGAATAACCTGTTAGGGATATGGCAGGTAGGTATAAAAATGAAAACATTATGGAGAACTATCAGATATGCAACTAGTTTCCTCACGATGATGTTTTTCTTTAGATCAATACTCTTTTATGCACATGCCACATATACCTACCTTTAATAAGTAACTCCGGAAAGTTATAACCCAGAGTTCAAAATCCGACCCCCTAATCGTAAGGATGCCTCTACTTAGTCGCAATAAACTTATCTAACTACCACTTTAGCAACACAATTCTATCTTAAGTCTTAACGACTCCATCATTTCAACGCGATCATTTCGTCTTATTAGATACCTTAACGTAAGGATAATGTGGCATTACCTCTGGAGGAAATTACACGATTTTGTGCTAATATTTATGGCGATTGGCGGGGGCGCCTTTGATAAATAGGATACAATAGTGCTATGTAGTTTCCGGGAGGGTAACTTTGGACGTCGCGTCGAAACGGTAGGGTAATGTTATTATGGCGATATTATGACAAGTTAGCTGTTACACCAATCATACAATTATCTTAATATCATACTTATTATTATACAAATGCGAAACAGTTTGTCCTTCAATCACGCCGCTACAGAGCAACGGATTTACGTGTTTTTTTTGCATGTGTCGGGCTGAGATTTTTTGCACTGTCTCTGACAGTAGATTGTGTACGGGAAATTTCTACCGTATACAGCTGTTATCACCCACAATTATTTAGCAAAATAAATGATTTATGATTTATGATGACCTGGAGTATGACATAGGCTTTGACTGGCACGTTTTATCCTGGAAAATCAAATAGTTTCCCCGAGGTTTTAAAACCTAAATCTACCCGTTTAAAGTCGCAAGCATCATCAGAGTTTTTAATAGTCCCATAGCCCCTAGAAACTATATAGGTTCATATAGGTACTCAAAGCATAGACTAAATATACCTACCTAATGCTCTTAAGTAAAACAATGGTAAAGACTTCTTACGTTACTTAAACCTAAGTCGACACTCGAAAATAATAAAATGTGTTTAAACTAGCGTTGTATCAAGCAACTAATGCATTTATCATGCAAATGCTAGGTAGTGGCAAGTCGTGTCTGAGTTCTGCCATGCTGAAACAGGCACCCTTGTGATGCAAATAGCCAATTGACTGGTTTCATGTCTGCAAACATTGCATTTCGGGCGAAAGATGTTATTCTGAGCAAGTTTCCATGTTTGATTCCAGGCTTCCAGCTTGGATCATATTACCTATTGGTATCGTCTAAATGTATTAAGGTACACGTCTACTGCTGGACAAAGGACAAACAAATTTTGTAGGGTTAACTAGTTTTTTTTACGTATTTTTTAGCTAGTTTTCACATGCCGCGGTCTTGCGCTGCCTGGATCCAACGGTGTCCTGCGACTCGTTTGAGGTCGTCCGTACACTTGAGTAGTAGGTAGAAGCAGCACCAGCTTGGGACCCCAATGCTTGTCGCTTATCGGCAGGTATGGTATGATCTGATAGATCATGAACTGATAGGGTCATAGACCTAGTTATTACCTACTACCAGACTCTAGGAAATTGCTAGTTAGGTTACTACAGTCTACAGAGTACTGATATGAAGTTGAGACAGCGTCCATTAGTACTTGTAGTCTAGACAATGCCATACCTTCTTAATTTTCCTCTTACGTAGCACTGTCATTAAAATTCAAACAAAAATATCACTGACAGGCGACAGCATTGCATTGACGAGTGAGATGCAGTGCAATAAAGCACTGCCACAAACTGATGACATGATGGGCGTAATAATCTGTCACAGTCAGCAACGCTGATTTGCATGATTTTCATCATCCAATAAATTAAGCAGATACTTGCATTAATTATACCTAGTTAGGTTAGGTATAGTTAATATTCTCCCGACCGATTTTTCCAGTACATTGTGTATCGCACTCCAGCAGATTTATAGAGGTTGGGGAAAAGGGGCTGGATGAGTGCGGAGGACCGATGTGGTCACGCTCATTAGGGAAAGCCCAATGGAAATCCTAAAACCAACAGAGGACAGGCTCGGCGCACCTTAGCACGCCTCTAATCGACGCATTTTCAATATTTCAACCGGTGGCGAATTATTGCGATTCGATCCGACTCGACTCGGCGAGCCCTATAATAGTCCTACAAACTTATGTAGCAAAATTGGAACTAATTTTAAAATTTTTTTCACGCTGTCACCGAGTCAGATAAGTTTGTGAGACTGTACATGACGTCGGAGCCTCACCGCTACCGGACTGGAAGCTATATTTTTTTGCGCTCTGTGTGGGTCGCCGTCTTAACCTAACCTAATAATAATTACTTAATTTAAACTTTATAGTGGTTTCTCTCCAATAAAACACATATTAACACTTAAATATATATTTTAATGACAGTTAAAAGCATGCTAAAAGTATTTCTCCAGCGGCTCGCCCAGTATTTGCTCGAGCGTGCGCACGGCGGTCTTGGTGGCGCCCTCTATGCGCGGGTCGCCGTCCTCGAGCAGCTCCGCGAGGAAGGGCACACTCTCCGCCAGCAGAGGGAGCCAGTTGCTGCCCAGTTGTGACGCCATCGCTACGAGACATTCCAAACCCGTTAACCTGAAAAAGTAAAGCGTTTTAAATACAGATGGAGCTTTGCGGCTGGAATACATACTATTATTTTAAACATGCAAAAGTGTGTCTGTCCTGCAAATAATATATATATAAAAAATCTATATGCAAAGATACCGTTATTAAAATTATATCGTCCAGCAGTTTGATAGTTTTTGTATTAAACCTCCCTGACCTCTGACGACCTCCCTGGCGCAGTGTTGAGCGCCGTTGCCTTAACACTAGGTCCCAGGTTCGATTCCCGTCAGGGTCAATTTGGGTCAAATTTTGGCCGTCTCTAGTTACCACCCTACTGGCAAAGACGTACCGCCAAGCGATTTATGGTTCCGGTACGATGCCGTGTAGAAACCAACTAGGGGTATGGGTTTAATATAACTGCCGTACCCTTAACAGGCTAGCCTGCTACCATCTTAGACTGCATCATCAGCATCATGCAGCACAGTCAAAGGCTAACTTGTAGTGAAAAAAAAAAAACAAGTTTGCTGTCTCTGCATTTTGGGTGTTTTAACGGTTTCTAAAGGACAATTTATAAGAATTATGTAACAAATTAATACAAGAGATAATATAAGTACCTTATTTCAGCTTCATTATGCCTAGTCTTCAACAACACTTGATAGTTAAGAAGTTTCCAGAGCGAATCGTCCGCGATCGCCACAGCGAACTGAGATATGCAAGGGATTATCATCTCTGTGGCCCTTGACTTTAGACTCGAAATCCCTCCCACTGTATTCTCCAACTGATCGACCACTGGTTGCATGAGCGTCTCAAATCTATCCTTATTTAAGAAACTCTGGCTGTCATATAGAAATACTATGTGCAAAGTTTTTATGATATAGCTTATGAGGGATATGCATTTCTCGTCTGAGTCAAAGAAGAGTTGTTCGGTTTTGCTGTTGTTGCACGATTCCAAAAGCTCCGCTGCGTTTTTGACAAAATGTCCGGCGAAAAGGACGAACAGGCCCTTCAGTTTGTCCGCGATCGCGCTGCTTAATCTGAAAATATTGAAAGAAATATTAAAACAATGTAGTTTTTTATCAACACGATAATTAATATGTATTGACATTTAAAGTCTCGGTGCAAATTTCAACTTTCTAGGTCCAAGGGCTGGGCGTTGATGAGTCAGTAAATCAGCAAAGTAGTGATTGAGTTTTCTTTTACATGAAGATATTATAATGTCAACATTTTAAACTAGCATAACTATTAATAAGTAGAAACACTCGTCAATCATTTTATGAAACTTTATTAGTACTTTACACACAGAAACACATCCACCATATTAATACAATCAGAGTCCAGACTCCAGACCAGTGTTGCCACACTATAAAACCATAGAAGTGATCCCATATGCAATATTTTTAAATTCCCGTCTAACACTATGTTGCTCAAAAGATTATTTATTTATAGATTTTATTAATTAATCTAATTATTAATTACTAGCTGATACCCGCGAGTTCGTCCGCGTGGATTGAGGAGTTTTAGTTCCCGCGGGAACTCTTTAATTTTCCGGGATAAAAAGTACCCTATTATTTAATCCGGACTTCTAACTTTACGTCTGCAAAATTTCAAAGCAATCGGTTCAGTAGTTACGGCGTGAAAGCGGAACAAACATACAAACAAACTCACTTTCCCATTTATAATATTAGTAAGGATTAATCTTCAGTTAGGTAAATTAGATCGAAAAATAAATTAAGTTAATTAATTGGATAGAATCAGGCGTTACTTTGCGGAAGTTCATGATTTAGCAAGAAAAGAATACAATTATTTTGCTATAATCCGCCAACAGAAAAAAATTCTGTATGGTCAAGCATGCAGTTACAAGAGAAGCACCGTTTACCTTCCCAACCAAGCAAGAAAGCTAAGCTCCCAAGCAAGCAATGCCACCACCACTCACATGCACCACCACACAAGACTTTTATACTATTCTCGACGCACGTTTCGCCCCGACGCCGGAGCATCTTCAGGAGATGTCGACCTTACAATGCAAGAAGTGACGAACGTCACTAGACAATCTTGCATTGTAAGGTCGACATCTCCTGAAGATGCTCCGGCGTCGGGGCGAAACGTGCGTCGAGAATAGTATAAAAGTCTTGTGTGGTGGTGCATGTGAGTGGTGGTGGCATTGCTTGCTTGGGAGCTTAGCTTTCTTGCTTGGTTGGGAAGGTAAACGGTGCTTCTCTTGTAACTGCATGCTTGACCATACAGAATTTTTTTCTGTTGGCGGATTATAGCAAAATAATTGTATTCTTTTCTTGCTAAGTTAATTAAGTTTTGTAAGCAGCCAAATAAGCACTTTACTGAATAAAGTATATATTGAGGCCAGTTCGGTTATACACCATCTCTAAACTAAATAGCAATAGAAATGAAGCTTCGACAGCTCTATTTCTATTGCTATTCCTTTCATAGTACTCTTTGCGGAAAGGGGCATCTCTAGATTTAGAGCTGTCTTTTTAGTTTAGTTTAGAGATTGTGTTATATATGTCACCGTAAGATTGTAAAAACCGTTAAATTATAATCTAACTCGCGAAATTGTAAACTGTCGAATGATTACAATATAACGGATTATTTTTCGGTAGATTGTAATCTGTTAGGTTTATTAACCCGATAGAACCTAAGTTGCGGCCGGCACTACTTGATTATTTATGTCGAACCCTAACCTAACCCACAAAAAAGAGACAAGAAAACGTAAATACAATGAATATTTCAAAAATTGACACTTAAAACATTGAACGGTTCACAATCTTTCGACTGTTTACAATCTATCGAAAAAAAAGCGTTAGATTACAATCTTACGGTTTTACAATCTTACGGTGACATATAGAATTGGGCTCAATATCTGTTAGGATTTCAGCAAAATAAACTAAAATCAAAAAAAGACAAAAGCAACTTACCTATAAAATGTTATCGCTCTATCTTTCTTCCCATCAACATTAGATCTAATTGCCCAATCATAAATTTTGAAATAGAATGGCCTGAAACTGGTCTCCGAGAGTTTCAGAACCAAACTCACAAGAGCATTGACCACTTCCCCCTCAGCCTTATCAATTACGTTCACGTCCAAATTCTTTTCAGGCCCTTCACTTCGCAGTTCCAAAGCAGACAGGAAGAATGTAGTCAGGTCGTGTTGCAAGGCTGTGAAATCCGCTGTTGTTATATTCGCGAAGCTATCTGCTAAAACCGACATAACAGGTCCAATAGCATCCAAATTCCCCTTCTCCAAAATCAACTGGTGTGTCTCATTTGCTACTGGTATTAACACTCGTGGAGGTATCGAAGTTGCGACTTTCTTTTTGATATTTATCAATTTCGATACAATGGCAGAAACTTTGCTGCATTCCTGGTCACAAGCTTGCCATTTTGACAGCAACAACGCGTATTCATACAAAATCTTCTTTAGATAAGGACTCAAAAATAACGGTAGACTTTCCACAATCTTAGAAATAGCGGTCACCGTGCTTAGTAAGACCAGTTCGGGGGTTTCAGCCTTACGTTGTTTCTTAAGGACTTTTATTAAAGCTGGCATGAATTTCTTCAAACTGGCCAACGCGTGCGCTTTCAGATTCCCGCACAGTTCTGCCAGACATAGGACAATGGATGCCATCACGTTTCCAGGTATTTTCGGGTTGCAAGTATAATCCGTAACAGTTTCTAAGACTGGCGTAAACTTTTCGGGATGATCTGAAGCCAACATCCGCGTCAATAACTTCAAAGACAAAAGTGCAGTCTGTTGATTTAGTTCCAATTCTTGAGCCGCATTCTCATCTAAACTCTCGTTCTTGACCTCGATTGTTTTGACGATGTCTAATAGTGCCGGGAGTATGGAAAACAGAAGATTTTCATCAACACCGGCAAACATCTCTGGACTGAACTGTATTTTAGTATTCAACAACTCCATTGACTTTCGGCGTACAGTTTGCAGGTTATGCTTCAAAAGGCCACGGATAACAGACAAGAACATAGGTGCCGATAGTAAGTTGTTGGTGTGGTCTAACAAATCGTAGCTATGGTGAAGCATCACGCGCCAATACTTCGCGGTTTTCTCATCGCCAACCTTTGATATACTCTGAATGAACGTAAGGATATTTATAATGAATGTTTTATAGTTATTTTCCATCGCATTAAGGTTGACTGCTTGACTACAATGCTGGATGAACCTCGAGGAAGATATACAGGTAGTCATAAAAGTGACAATAACATATTTGTAGTGTCTAAGCTGAATCGGGGTATGACCACTGATGCTAAATATATCACCAGGATCGACGTTCGTATCCATATAATCCTCATCCTTTTGTAACGGCAAAGACTTCATATAAGCTGTTAGTTTTATAAAGTTGTCAAAACAAACTTCAGGTGGGAACTCTAGTAAAATGTTCTGTCCGAAGTCCATTCTATTTATTGGCGATTCCTGGTCAGCTAGGGTTCTTGTCGGCCTTTTGTCTTTCTTCTTAACGTCATTGAAATGTGTGACATGGGTCTCTAGCAACAACGCAAGGAATACCCAAAGGAACTGATTTGGGCCTATAGTTTCCATGAGCTTCTTATATAGAGGCAACCTTCTATGTTCTGGTACGTGCAAAACTACGTCCGCGAATATACGTAAGACGGGAACAACACGTTTTTGTAATTGTTGAAGTTCTTTCTCATTATGGTCCTCAATATTTTTGTCCAGTTTCACCACAATTGGTATAAGAGTTTCAATGATTTTAGTTATGATTTGGAAACTGTAGGCATCATCGTGTCTGAGAACAGAAGAGCCCATGAATGTAAATATTTCCATGGTGTGATGGAGGACTTGTTCCGGTAACATATACGCTGCATGCGATAAAAGAATCAACGCGTGGTGCTGAGTTTGCGGATTCTGTGTTCCTCTTATACACTGTACTATAGTCTCCACATCGAATATATTTTTAACTGCCTTCAATTGTTCCTTATCAGTGTCGCTGACGAATTTCTTACAGAAATACCAAAGGGACGAAAGAAGCAGCTGTTTAGTGTATTCAACATAAGACTGCTCTTCAAATCTGAGACATTTGTTTAGCAATTGGAACAAAAGAGAAACAAATGCAGTGTCTACCGTCATTTTCTTTTTACTTTGAACATATTCCAGTAGTGTAACGCCAAGGCGCCAGCTATCTGTCTCTGCTAGTTGATAAGAAAGCATGGATATTGTTGCTTGCTTCTTTTTAGGGATATTCACTGCTGGATCTTGGGCGTTTAACATTCCTTCAAGAATAGGCTTAAAGTCCTTAAAGTTTAGGTGTATTTTCTTCATAGCCTTAGATGCTGCGCTTGCAATAGTTGGATTAAAGCTAAATGCCCCAGCTTGTGTTATAAGACGGATAAGATCTTCAGACCTTACTTCTGGAAGTTTTTTGAACACAGTTTCATTAATTTCCTTTAGTATCAGAACACAAGGGCTCACGAAAGATTGATCCTCATTCAGAACACACTCTCTGTACACCTTGAGACCAATTTCAATAGATTTCCAAACTTCATCTTTGTTGAGAGAAGATACTGTAGTTTCATTTATTTGACTGTAAATAGTTCTAATCAAACTGGATTCGTAAATGTCGAAAGCTAATTTTTTATCGAGCGTATTATTTGTCATTGTCTCTTCTAAAGTTTTTAAAGCTGGAACGATGTGGGTAAAGGTAGAAGCATATGTAACGCCAGATAGTACTTTCACTAGTGCTGATTTTATGTGACATGGTGTATCTCCAGTTAATATTCCAGTCAATTTCAATATGCAATTCTTCCTGAACAACTTATTGCCTATAGATTGACTCGTCAAAATCGTCTTCAAAACTTGTGGGAGTTGTTCATGATCCAAAATCAATTCTTCTTTATGATCCATAAGTTGTTGTATTAACTGCACATAAACCAGTTTTTTATCTGGATTAGTGTTTAAAATACTCTGCACAAGATCAATCACACATTGTCGGATCGGGGTAACTGGATTATGTAAATCAAATAGTATTGTTAAAATGAGAACGTCAGAATTAAAAAGCCTTTCAGTATTATTAGTTATGTTAAAGAAGTTTGTCATCAATTTTAACGTCCTCAGTTGAAGCTCTGGACTGATCACATCTTTTGGATCTAAAGCATACAATATATGGCCACATGCAATGTTGGCCAAAAAATCGAATTTCTCTTCTGGACTTCCAAACAATTTTCCTAAAAGCTTGTGTAGTAATTTCGCATATCTATTGTTATACTGTTGTATGCTGCATCCAGTTACAAAGATTTCATATAATCGCCTGATAAGAATTGTTTCTGGTGTACTTAGTATGTTACACCAAGGCTTTGTCACATCAACGGTCACATTCTCTACAACTCTTAAGAAAACATACTCCATTATTTCAAACGAAATTTGGTTTTTGCGTGCAAGTTTTATACATTCCACCATGGTCTTGGAACAAAATGTTGAGTCGTCACTTGTAACAATGGTTCTACTTTCAACCGACTCTAGAATAATGTTCAAAACGTCTATTGCTTCTTTGGTCGTCAATTTTTTACATGAAGTAGATTTAAAAAGCACATATAAGCATATATTCAGAGCACTGTCCTTATTCAAAAGAGCTGGATTTAAAATATCGTCAAAATTTATGATTCTATCAACAAATATAGCATTGAATATCTTTGTATTTAAATCTGTATGGTTCTTAACCTGGTTTACACCAACTGTGTCACATGTAAGTCCAAGGTTTTTCGCCCATTCTGATGAAAGTAAGTCATATGTGAACTGAGCAGATACACTGTCTTTAGGAAATAAATATGGCATTATAGAAAAAACAACATCTTGATTTACAGGCAGATTTTTAAACATACAAAATTTACTTATTGTTTGTTTGATAATGTGCAACCATTTCTTTGAATCCCTTGCAGTTATATTCACAAGCAAATCTGTCAAATCGTTCGGACTTAAAATTTCTTGGAGATTTTCACTGGGTATTTCTAAAGCAGCCATGACAACATCTGAATTGTCGTCTTTAAATCTGTTAATAATGGAGTCTTTAAGAAAATCTTTGTCCACTAATTTCAGAGCCTCAAACTCCTTTGCAACATAGTTCACAGCTTCTAACCTCAATTGTGGAAATACTGAATTCAAATTTTCGAAAAGGTACGCCCCTCCAACTTTATGAGCCACTTCAGGCTTGAAGCTTAACAACTTTGAAAGATACTGTTGCTTTTTACTAGATAATTTACTTTCTGAACTCATTTCCTTCTTTATAACTTTGTCAAATGCATTTGGATACTTGGTTTCAATATTTTTCAAAAACTGTGAGAACCATACCAGTAATTTGGTTGAGAATTTATCACTCTCATCATCTATTATTTCTACATCACTTTCATCAGCTTTTACATCATGTTTGGGAGATTTCAGTACATCTAGTATTTGTCTGAAAAAAATTGGAAGTACTTAAGTAGTTTATTTTAGAAATAACATGAGTAGCATTACACTTGATCATTAAATGAAACAACTGCCTCGTTGGTCTAGTGGTTAGCATGTCCGACTGCGGCCGACGAGGTCCTGGGTTTGAGTCCCGGGTCGGGCCATAATTAAGTATTGGGGTTTTCTGACTAGAAATTCCCAGTACTAGCCCGGAGTTAGGAAGTTGGCGGTGTTTCACCCCCGTGCCTCGCAGTTTCCAGTTATTATCACTATATGATAATAGTTGTTAAAGCCCGCCAACCTGCATTGGAGCAGCGTGGTGGGTCTAAGCTCTAATTCCCTCTCTCTCATGAGAGTGGAGGCCTGTGCCCAGCAGTGGGACGTTAATGGGCTGTAGTGGTGGGTGGTGGATTAAATGAAAATCTATACTCATAATTAAACTGTAGCTAGACAAAAAGTAATTTTTTTTTTGAAAATTTTAATTGGAGGAAGCTTCAATCAATAGAGACCCAACCATTTTTAATTTTGGTCTGTCTGTTTTGGCATCATGCTGAATGTCATAACTTATTTGTTCAATTCAATTGTCACAGAAACAGACTGTAACTAAAAAAAGTGCTGTACCTACTTTGAATAAAGGATTTTCATCTATGATTACATTGATTAAAAAAAATACCAAACTGGTTGATGCCCACGAGTTTGTCGGCATGGATCAAGTTTTTTTATTTCTTAATTTTCTGGGATGAAACATATATATCCTTTCCTGGACCTGCAACCTATCTTTATACCAAATTTCATAAAAATCGGTTGAAAAAATTAGCTACTAATGGGTAGCAGACACTTTTGCATTTATAATATTAGTTTAGATATTTATACTCACTTGATAATCTTTTCAGGTTGCTGATGTCTAAGGTCCACCTCTTCAATAAAGATTTCTGGCAACTGGCTAAACATTCGAAAGTTCTCAATATTCCTCTGCAATATTGTCACAACGCTCGACAGAAAGACCAGACTAAACATGTGAATATTTATATTGAGCTCGACTAACTTTTTCAAATGTCTGCACATAGTGTGCATGACACCCACAGATATATTGGACAAAACATTCCCAGGCATCTTTGTTAAATGTTTCTGATTTGTATAAATCACGTTAATAAGTAAGATAATGTCATAAGACAGATCAAACTCCGTATTCATTATCTTAATGATCAGTTCATTAATCGTTTTCTTTTTAAAAGAGGTTTTTGTTGACAAATATCCAAGTAACATGTAGGCTGACGATCTGAAGTCTACGATTGGTGAATCAAGCCCTTTTACGATAGTTGGCAGGAGCGCACTAATTATAGATTCTGATACATGTTGAGCTGTATTTAAAGTTCCAATAGCAGTTGTACAAAAGAATGCAAAGACTGGGTTCAACTGAGTAGCTCTTTCACCAAATTCCATAACATATTTGGAAGTATTCTTGGCAATGAAATGTAATGTAGCAGAGTTGGTCAGACATCGATTGTGTATAACCTGTTTCGCTAATGGGATTCCATGCTTCTGAACTGGTTCTAACCATTCCCAGCGTGTTCCTCTAATTCTGAGCAGCTGCACGAAGCGGATAAAGATCTTTGTCTCATGATATGGGAGAATTAGTGCAACAATAGCATCCCGATTGTACTGATGTATATGGTATCTGTTAACTAGCCATTCTAAAGCTTTATGAGCCGACTGTAACAGGAAATATGGAGATAGTTGCACTAAGAACTTTTCTATAGTCAGATCCAAGTTCCGATTTACTTCTTTACTCTGTACGGCGCGCTCGAAATCTTTGGAGGTTACGCTAAATAAAGCATCCTCATATACACGGAAACCTTCATATAAAGCGATTAACTCTTTAAGACCACTGATACCGATTTCATAAAAAGTATCACGGTCTTTTGACGCCGCATCTTTTGGGTCGAAAAGTAAGGATGCTTTCTTCTTATCATCCTTATATATTGATGATTGGGGTACAGTGAGCTTCTGTAATTGCTCCTGTAAAGACGTGGAAGGCATCTCTCAGGATAATTTTGCAGATTTAAACCGTAACTTAGCTGAAAATATAAATATTACAACCTTTACATATAACCTATAAATTTACTGTTTTGTTTGTAAAACTTTTTTAATACAACAAACCTTGTCTTCATGTAGAACGAATTTTGAATTAACGTACTACTACTATATTGAATTAATGTATTTACCACTAAAATCTAAATTGCTACTCAATTGCTGCTATTAAATTGTTACAAGAAAATCTCTTTCTATTTCTCGGAATTTCGGAATCAAAGACAAAAATACTTGTGCATTTGACAATGTCAATTGACTTTGACATTATTTTTACATTTTTCAATCGGCAGGGCGAAAAAATGACAGCTACAGTGTAACGATCGCAATCACCGCTGATTGGTTAACACTCTTCCACTATTGGACAAAATCCCTTGACGCAGCAAGAATACAATAAATTCAGCCAATCGCAACAATTGATACTGTAACAAAGATTGATGCAGGTTTTACACAATCGCCCTACAGATGAAAAAAGAAACGAACGTACATGCTACACGCTTGCCGAGGCGCTAAGTCAAGCGGCAAGCGCACTGCGCTGCGCACTATGTACCTAGTCAAGATATAGTCTACTCGGGAACAAGGTTGCAGAAATATCAACGGAAAACTAACGCTGCTAGAGACTTTGCAGCCTAGCGTGCTTAGACCACCCTTAGACTAGAGGTCAACACCCGAGTAAATTATCAAAGATAGGACTTGTCAGTTGTCTGTGGACTTGTCCTACCTGTGCCAGAGACTGTAACATTGGTAAATTAGCTGGCTTTACACTACACGCTCTTTTGCTCGCGATCTGGAATATACAAGATTGAACGCGAGAGGAGAAAGCTCGTACGCGCACAAGCACGAGTTATTGAATATGAACCATTTTTTTTTTGACTGTCGAATGATTCGCGCGCGATTGTCCGCGTATTTTTCATTCGAGAGGAAAAGTGCTCGTAGGCATTTACATGCTCGCTCTTCCCGCACGAAAGCTGATTCGTGGCTGATTCACGCGCACTGGTCTCGAACCTACCGATTTTTTGGTATTTATACCGATATGGGCTCTGTTCTACCGAAATTCCGAAATATAACCATTTTTCTACGATTTCAGAGTATACATGGAAATTCTCCCGAATTTTCTACCGATTTTACACTTTTAAAATGGCAACCTTTTTCTTTTATGTTTAATGTTACGAGGAAGCCCTCAATAGTAAGTACTAAGTAGGTATGGATGGACCTTTGATTAGGTATATAGAGAAGGATGTGTTAAATTTTAATCAAGATATACGATGCATTTTGTTAATAAAACATGTACTACTATGTTTTGACTATTCTTACTTATTGAAAGCTACGTTTTTAGAATGAGACAGGTGTATTATGTTACTGCGTGAACGTGTCAGGCAATTGTCATATGACGTCATCAAATTTTGCTATTGAAGCCAATTTTTTTGTACCTTTATATGGCGTCTGTATTGCTTCCAGTGTTTTGGTTGTGGCTAATTGCCAGTTTTGTGAATATTTTCATAAAGTTTTTATGTGTTTTTGCTTAGTTTTGTGCAGTTTTGTGTAATCAACAATGGTGAAGTGCTCAGTTGTGGGGTGTCGTAATAATAGTATTGTAAAACGCCCAGGAATTTCATTTCATAAGTGAGTAACATAGTTGTTTTTATTTTTCTTTTTGTGGCGAGTACTTTAAGTTATTTCAACTAATTATAGCTTAGATTCTTCTTTACTGAATCCAAAACACGTCAATTTTTGCGCTGTCCCCGAAAATTTGGATTATTTCATTAGTTTTTGTTTGAGTGTTTATATAGTGTGGGGATTGTATTGTTTACAAATAAATTGAGTATCGATAAAATTAAAATTTCATATCACTCTTACTGTTTCTCACTCAGAGGGGTAGAGAGATGAAATTGAACAGTCAGCTTCTACTTATAATATTGCCAAACTCATTTTAGGCTGTAGCGATGATAGCCTTGTGATTAAGACACCCGATCTCCGGGATGGTGTCTCGTATTCGAAAATTACAGTGTCTATTCAACTGGTTTTTGGTCCCTTCATTGCAGTTATTGTGTATCATTTTAACTAATTACTATTTTTGACTGCCTCGTTGGTCTAGTGGTTAGCATAGTCGACTGCGGATCACGAGGTCCTGGGTTTGATTCCCGGTCGGGCATAAAAGTTAGGTATTGGGTTTTTCAATTAAGAAATTCTCAGTGCCAACCCGGAGTTTCATACAAAATTTCACGCCCTATTTCACCCCCGTAGGAGTGGAATTTTGAAAAATCTTTCCTTAGTGAGCGCCTACGTCACAAAAGGAACCTACTGTCAAAATTTCAAGTTGCTAACCGGTTTAGGCTGTGCGTTGATCCCTTAACGATTTAGTATAGGTACTTTCACTCCACTCTTCCATTTAGTATAGGTACTTTCTGAAATAAACACCTCCATATATTTTTTCTCCGAAAAATTACGGAGAGTTCTTCTTTAAAAACAAATTTTGAAATGGAACCGCACCCGCCCGCGTAAACCGCGCGGCCCATTGTCTACTTACTTGCTCTCCTTCTATCCTAGTGTAGTGTTTACTGCCTACGTGTTCTGAAGTAAACAACACACTGCTATGCTAGCGAGCACAGTGGAAACTCCAGCGTGCCAAGCGTCCGACAGACGTAAAAAAAATCTCATCAGAAAATACAAAACAGAGACCCCCCATAAGAATCTAAAATCGCGTGAATGTAAAAAAACTTTCCAGACATGCATACAATCAATATTAGTATACCGCTGACGATCGGGTACCTTTGGGTGCCATTGAACGACATTTCTTCCATACAGAACAAATCTTGTAAAAAATCCATATCAAAGTCATGCATATTTTCTACTTCCACGCTTCCATCTAGTATCATTTCTGAAATAGACACCTTTGAAATTTTGGCCGTGCTCCTCACCCATCTTTCAAACCCTCGATCATCATCGCTCACCATAAGTATATTTTTCTCTCCGAAAAATTATGGAGGGTTCTTCTTTAAGAACAAATTTTGAAAAGGAACCGCATCAAAGTCTTGCATAGTTCAACACTAAATGGTAGCCTCTTCTATATTCGCCATACATTTTCTATGGAAAAATAAATTCCGCCATCTTAAATTTTTTTCCTGTTCATCAAGTAGGTAGACCTTCATGTCCTGATCACATTTTGCCACTCTTCTCTTCAGAAACCAATCTTCCATCTTTTATACTCTCCGAGATAAACACTGACGACATTTGTATGGCGGCCATCTTAAATCCGCCATTTTGAATTTTTTTCAGCTCACTGTCAATTGGATGAAGTTTCGAATGACATTTGGACGAGCACCGCCTACCTATCTTCAATACCCTGTGTCTCCGTATTTTTCCTCCGAATGAATTTTAGTTTTCTATACGAAACGATAAGTAAAAAAAATTTTTCATACAAAATTTTAGAGGAGAGGTGATCAATCAGTGAATCAGCGCAAGCAGCTAATATATATATTAATAATAATACCACATCGATAAATGTTATCGATAGTCATCGGGGCCGCACTTTGGTAAATCGCCATTTTAGTCAACAGTTAATGTAAGTATTATTATACAGCTTTTTTCGTAGGTATGACAAGTCCTTTAGTTTCCTTAGTCATTGGTCTTTATAGTCCAGTGTCGTGAGTCTCTACTCTCTAGTCGTGGGAATTGGGATTACTGTGCAGCTATAGAGTCATTTTTAATCGAACAGAGACATCAGACAAGTTATAAATCGAATTTGTTTGTCTGTGATTAACAGAGAGTCAGAGACAAGTTAGGTATAATAAATAGTCGCCACAGAGTACTTTGTATAAATAGTCGCACTAGTCGGTGGTCGCACCGCGAGATTTTTAAATTCGATGAAATTCAGTCAAATTAATTTTAATAAATAATTTTCTTTTATTTATTAATTAGTTTTTTAAATATTTTGATCAACTTTAGTAAAAAATGTGTTACTAAAACTTAATGTTATTTAAGTATCAGCTGTGATGCAGTGGCAATAACCTTCGCCTATTGTTATCAGAAACCTTTGTTCTCGATTTATTTACAATGGTTCGAAATTTCGTGTCATTCTTCCTATTTTTATTAGTCCACCTATGTTCGACTTACAAACCAGTAGTTTTAATTCATGGTATCATGACTGGCAGTGGCAGTATGGAAATGATTAGCCACAGAATCCAAGAGGTGAATAGTTTACTATTCAATTTTTAATTTTTTAACAAAGAGCTATAGCAAAGGTCGAAGATAATGGTCTAATGAACCATGGCTTCACTGAAAAATTACTGTGTTGTAGCAAACCCACATCTTTGGTTGATTGGAATTTCTGGAAATCCTTTCTTATTGAGACTGCATTATAGAACTCATTATCTCATTTTTCTAGACCCAGTTCTTTGATCTGTATGCTTATAATAACATATTGTAAGTCAGTTAAACTAGCTAGCTGATATATCACTGGAATTATTAATTCTTTCTTGCCCATTGCCGGCTCACTACTGAGCACGAGGTGATTCTCGGTATCAGAAGGGCTTGGCCATAGTTCACCACTTTATTTATTTATTTATTTATTTAAATTTTATAAATGATGCGTGTTACAGAAACATGCAGGCACAAAAGTGTACAATGTGAACAGGTTTGAGGGTTGGTCGAGCCTGGAAACCATGTGGCATCAGGTCATGGAGATTGGATTGGATGTGGCCAACATTTCCAGCAAATATCCGGATGGAATCAATCTTATTGGTAACTAGTTAATGCTGGGCATACGTTAACACCTTCATGTAAATGCTGACAACAACTGTGTTGCACAAAGTTTCATCTTAATCAGATTTCATCCTTGAAAGTATAGGTTACAAGCAGACAGAAAGACTAACAGATTTTAAGATAGATAAAGAGATATACATTTCTAGACCAAATAATTTACTACCATTGAATTTACTTGTTGAAAAATAATATATGTTCATAGAAATATGTACACAAAAGTTCAGGGTTTATGAACTACTAGCTGATGCCTGCGAGTGTCCACATGGATTGAGGCTTTTTCGTTCCAGAGGGAACTCCTTAATTTTCTGGGATAAAAAGTAGCTTATGTGCTAATCCAGACTATAATCTATCTCTGTGCCAAATTTCATGCAGATATGTTCAGCCGTTCTGGCCTGATTGAGTAACAAACATCCATCCATACATCCAAACTTTCGCATTTATAATATTTACTAGCTGATTCCCGCAACTTCGTACGCGTGGATTGAGGTATTTGGTTCCCGCGGGAACTCTTCTATTTTCCGGGATAAAAAGTAGCCTATGTGCTATTCCAGACTATAATCTATTTCTGTGCCAAATTTCATCCAGATCCGATCAGCCGTTGGGGCATGATTGAGTAACAAACATCCATCCATACATCCATCCATCCAAACTTTCGCATATATAATATTTATTTGATATGATTGATTGAATAATTGCAAAGAAGGGTCTGTATAATACATAATATAAAGAGCCCTTTTTGCGATTATTTCTTTTTTGCCTTTTCCCATTCAACATCTGAACAGATGTTGATAAAATCTCTGCACAGGAATAGCTTGTATTTGGGAAACTTGCACCATTTTGCTTGTTAAAATGCTGCTATGCTATGCTAAATGTTGCTTGTTAAGCAAAATAGCTAGTATGTGATATAGTTTTAAAAATATTTTACTTTTCTCTTTTCTGAATTATAGTAAAGTACTTTCATGTTTGTTACAATTTATGTTTCATGTAGTCCTTATGAAATGTTACAGTTAATATAAATTTTTGAAGTGAAAGCTTCTTTAGCCGCTTTGATCACTTTTTGGTAGGGGGTAAACTTGTGGGTTCGCGTGACCGACACCATCACCGACACCGCGTTGTTACGAAAACAAAAGGTCATAAATATAAATATACTTCATTCGTAATTAAACTTTAACACCTTGGTTTTAAGGTTTATATTTTAAATATTCTTTTTCACTTCTATCGGCAGTCCCTATGACTACCAATATTTTTTTTTATGATTCCAGGGTATTCGCAAGGTGGTTTAGTCGCAAGAGGCATTGTACAGACATTTGCAAATGTTTCTGTCAGCACATTCATATCACTAAGTTCGCCGCAAGCGGGACAGTATGGAGGTATACAATTTATTATTAAATAATTTAAATTATTATCCCCAAACCATTTATTGTTTTGTAAAAAATTAATAATAAATTATTTTTTCACATAACAACAAATGGTTTGGGGATGGTTAAATAGACCTTATTGCACACAGCGTTACAAATAATCAAATTTGAAAACTGGTAAAGATTTTCAGACCGCAACCGTACTCATTATAGGTTAATACTGTTATATTATTCTTTTATTTTTTAGAAGCTCAATTCACAATTTGAAACAAAGACCAATTTCATCATATCTTAGATAAATATGAATTGTACTTTTTAATAAAAATAACATAGAAAGTAGCAGATACATGTAAGAGCTTCTTCCAATATAAATTTCTTGTTTTCTTTTACAGCTGGCTTCCTCCATGTAGTGTTTCCTGGGTTAGTTAAAGAGTCGGCATATGAACTGTTCTATTCCCGGGTTGGACAACACACATCAGTGGGCAACTACTGGAAAGATCCATACCATCAGACATTGTATGAAACGTACAACGTATACCTGCCTTATATCAATAATCATATACAGTAAGTTGAAAGAAAAAGCAAAATCCGTGCAAATATCCTTAATGCATTGCGCTTGTAATTCTGTATTTTATTACAGCGCCATCTAGTAGCTTCTTTGATAACTACTTAGTGAAATGGAAACCCAAGCTGAAGCTTTTACTTGTGTCGCTTAGTAGTTTTCGTATTACTCGATAGATGGCGTTGTATGATTTTATACATTTTATAGTCCTACGAACTTACCCGACCCGGTGACAGCGTCGCTGTTTTCACATTTAAAGTTGCTAATAAATATTAATAATAAACTAAAAATAAAAACTAAACGGTCATAAAAATTAGTTCCAATTTTGAACATCGGGCAGTTTGTGGGACTTTACTCTGTAACAGGTATTGAAGAATAATTTCGATGAACTTCTCAAGCGGTTCCATGGTGTAATGGTTAGCACTCTGGACTCTGAATCCAGCGATCCGAGTTCAAATCTCGGTGGAACCTGTACTTTTGTTTTTTTTTATTATATCTACCACTCACTGACTAATCACGATATCTCAGGAACTATACGACATACAAACTAATTTGAAATTAAAAGGTGGTTCCTTTTATGGCGTAGACATCAGCTAAAAACGGTTTTGAGAAAATCTAATGGGGTTTGGAATGTTGTATGAAAGTTCTGTGTTTCTGAAGTTAGAGACATAAAAATCGCCATTTAGGCTATTACTTTTAAATAATTAAAACCTGCATAAGCTATATAATATTATAGCCTCAATATGTATATGATAGGGCATAGGCCTCTTGCAGCGGGGAAATTTCTTAATCTCATAATAGGTAATCAGAAATTGTCCGCGGGCGACCGCTAGTTTTCTTACAATGATTATCTTCTGAGTTCTGCACTAAATAATAAAATATATAAAGTAAATTACGTAGAAACAGTTTTTTATAGCACTGTTTACTTCGTAATTCTGTGTATTGATTTCTAGGGCAAAGGTTGGTTGGTCAACTGAGTATGAATGCTGATAATATAAGAATTATATAGTAAACATTTTTAGGGTTCCGTAAATAACGTCTAATTGTTTTTTATTTTTATTATAGACTAGCTGATACCCGCGACTTCGTACGCGTGGATTGAGGTTTTTGGTTCCCGCGGAAACCCTTTAATTTTCCGGTATAAAAAGTAGCCTATGTGTTATCCCAGGCAATAATCTTTCTCTGTGCCAAATTTCGTCCAGATCCGTTCCGCCGTTCTGGCGTGATTGAGTAACAAACATCCATCCATCCATACATACATACATCCATACTTCCATAATCCATCCAAACTTTCGCATTTATAATAATAGCATAGATGTAGCATTAAAAAATCTGGTTTTGTTTTATTACAGATCTGCGAAGTCGGACGATTTCAAGAACAATATGCTGCGTCTAAAGAGATTGGTTCTGATAGGGGGGCCAGATGACCAAGTCATTACACCCTGGCAAAGCAGGTGTGTATGATTTTATCTTCTAGCTGTTCTAGAAATGACACCTCCAAACCTAGTTCTGTCCCTTTCCACAGGGAATATTATGAAAGGGTTAGGGCAATATTTTAAATGTTTAGTTTTTTTTGGAGATTGTGTACACCAAAATCAGCCCCAATGCCCGCGACTTCGTCCGTTAGAAGGGCTTTGGCCATAGCCCACCACGCTGGCTGAATGTGGACAACGTTATGAAGAACTCTTAGGCATATAAACTAAGCTATAATGATAATAACACGACTGCCCAATAATTTAATATAAAAAATTCTTTTTAAACAACCGACTTCAAACTCCCGCGCCAACTTTACAACAACAAGCACACGCTATACAAAGTACTTATTTTATTGTTGATATTTTAAAAACCGCTCGAACGATTTCGTTTAAATTTACATGAGAAGTAAGTATGCCCTTTCAAATAAAAAAAGAATCATCCAACTCGGTCTACCCAGTCAAAAGTTCTGAGGTAACAAACATAAAAAAAAAAAAACGTCGAATTGAGAACCTCCTCCTTTTTTTGAAGTCGGTTGAAAAACAGAGAGACGCAGGTTCAAATCCTGCCGGTTCCGCAATTTTTGACATGTATTTAAGGATACAATTGGCTATAATTATATATTTCCTATATAATTATGTGCCTGGTGGGAGGCTTCGGCCGTGGCTAGTTACCACCCTACGGTTCCGGTACGATGCCGTGTAGAAACCGAATAAGGGTATGGGTTTAATATAACTTCCATGCCCCTAACAGGTTAGCCCGCTACTATCTTAGACTGCATCATCATTTACCATCAGGTGAGATCGCAGTCAAGGGCTAACTCGTAGTGGATAAAAAAAAAATTAAATTCAATATTCGGCAGTCGTGTTTTTATTTTTTTATATTTACTTGTTCTTATTCGATATCAAATCAATCAAATAAATATTATAAATGCGAAAGTTTGGATGGATGTCTGGATGGGTGGATGTATGGATGTTTGTTACTCAATCACGCCCCAACCTCTGAACGGATCTGGCTGAAATTTGGCATAGGGATAGATTATAGTCTGGAATAGCACATAGGCTTTTATCCCGGAAAATTGAAGAGTTCCCGCGGGAATCAAACAAATGTATCTGTTCAACTGATTTTGATAAAATTTGGTACAGGGATAGGTTGTATCCCGGGGAAGGAAGTAGGCTACTTTTTATCCCGGAAAATTAAGGAGTTCCCGCGGGAACCAACAAAACTCAAACCACGCGGACGAAGTCGCGGGCATTCGCTAGTAAATATATAAATTCGATATAAAAATTGCCTTTCGAATTGCAGCCAATTCGGTTACTACGACGTAAACGAGACGGTGGTAGAGATGCGCGATCAAGAGATCTACCAGGGGGACAGGATCGGCCTCAGGGCGCTCGACGAGAGCGGCCGGCTGCGCGTCGTGACCGTGCCGGGGGTCAACCACTTCAACTGGCACATGAACGTGAGCATTGTCGACGACTATCTGCTGCCTTACTTAGATTAACCTGCCCAAAATAGTATCGTACACGGTTAATAGGCATGATGACTGATTTTGAAAAATGGTCAGATTATGTTCGGAAGTATCTACTATTTCGAAAAAATATCTTATTTCAGCAGAAAAATAAGGTTTGGTAGATAAAATTGGCATTTGAAATTTAAATTTTAAAATTCACGCCAAAACGTTCTGCGGTGTCATGGCGTCGTTTGTGACGTCACTATTGTTTTTACCAATGTACTCTGTGCAGTGTGCAGTAAGCAATAGTGTGATTGTCAAAGCTCGAAAACAAACAATTGTGACGTCATTCGCTTCTTTGTGTTTTATGCAATATGGCGGATGGCTGTATTTTATAGTTTTATTTTATCAATATAAATAGCAATCTCACTCGAAATAGAAAAATAAATACGTTTTTTATAATCCATGAATCCTATTTCATTAGATAAATTCATAATTTCATTGATTCTTGGTTACTGTCATCATGCCTATTATAGAAATATATTATATCAATGAAACTGTGGTAGAGGTGCGCGAGCAAGAGATTTACCAGTGGGACAGGATCGGCCTCCGGGCGCTCGACGAGAGCGACCTGAGGCCGAGATAGGTATGATAGTTATGTATATAGGTATAAGGTTTAGGTATATATACAAATTATTGATATATATATACATCACCAATGTGATATATATGTCGCCGTAAGATTGCAAAAACCGTTAGATTGTAATCCAACTAGCGATATTGTAAACTGTCGACGGTTTTTTTTTTTTTTTTAACGTTTCGCACTCAGTTATCCTCTGAGATGGTGTCAGAGACCTTTTTAATGCGATTTTTGCTCTGAATTAGGTGCCACTCACAATGGTCGTAAAGTGGTGGTGTTTCTGTTTGTTACTGTTTTTGTTACTGTCGACGGATTGTGAACCGTTCAATGGTACGAGTGTCAATTTTTGAAATATTCATTGTATTTACGTTTTCTTGTCTTTTTCTTGTAGGTTAGGTTAGGGTTCGACATAAATGACCCGATATGCGGCCGGGCACTTAGGTTTTATCGGGTTAATATATCTAACATATTACAATCTAACGAAAAATAATGCGTTAAATTCTAATCAGTCGAAAGTTTACAATATCGCTAATTAGATTACAATCCAACGGCCTTTGCAATCTTACGGTGACATATTATATAATACACTTCACATCAGCTGGCATATGAACGTGAGCATTGTCGACGTCTATCTGCTGCCGTATCTAGATTAGTGTGATACAGTGATGTCCACTTCATAGAGGCGTAAAAGCACCGCTTACCCTATTTATAATAGCTCAATGCAGATTTTTCATTATGATCTGCTTTTAAGCAGATGAAACTGTAATAGTAATAATAATAATAATAATATCCCGTGCATGCCACTTGCAGGTTAATTTCATTAACTCATAGTCGACGATTATTATCTATTGCTATATTTTAGATTTTATTTGCTCTCCCGGATTTCGGCGACTGTCGATAGAATGTAAATAATAATAATGTATTTAGATTAATATGGCGAAAAATACTGGGCAGGATTTCGGCAACCTTAAACTATCAATAGTACTAATACTAATACACGGTTAGTATCATCCACCATCAGATCCTAGTCGACGATAATTATCTTTTGCCATATTTAGATTAGAATCCATCGATGAAACCTCCTTGGATTTGACGACCTCCGTGGCGCAGTATCGAGCGCTGTTGCCTTGACGTGCGGAGGTCCCGGGTTCGATCCCCGGCAGGGTTTGGAAATTTATAATTTCTGAATTTCCCTGGTCTGGCTTGGTGGGAGGCTTCGGCCGTGGTTAGTTACCACCCTACCGGCAAAAACGTGCCGCCAAGCGATTTAGCGTTCCGGTACGATGCCGTGTAGAAACCGAATAGGGGTATGGGTATTATACAAACTGCCATGCCCCTAACAGGTTAGCCCGCTACCATCATAGACTGCATCATCACTTACCATCAGGTGAGATCGCAGTCAAGGGCTAACTTGTAGTGGATAAAAAACCCGGGTTTCGGCACGATTAATCGTTCACTGGTATAATAGTTATTTAGGTTACTAGTGCAAGCATAATGAAAATTACACTTGAGGAGTAAACTTTCAATTAGCTATTAAAAGTGTGTTAACTATTAGTAATAAGCTCAAACTATTCGTGAATAATACCTACCAAAATAATTAATTATATTTAAAAACATTGCGAATTCATAGCCAAATGTTACAAATAGTTATTTGTTATACAAGAGTGAAAAGTTGTTTTTTAACCGCGTGCTCAATTTTGATGACCGAGCAAGCGAAGGATTCTAAAATTGAATCACGAGCGCAGCGAGTGGTTCAAAAATTAGAATCCTGAGCGTCAGCGAGGGAATCAAAAGAGCACGAGGTGAAAAATCTTTTCACTCGAGTGCAACACGTAACTTTTCATCCCACCTCAGCGAGGAAATGAAATACTTCTCGCGTGATTGTTGAGGGAGAAAGCCCATTTCCGCATTTTTAACAGTTTCAGTAAATTCTGTTGGCGTCAAATTAACTTCTTCGTCACTAGAATCACTCATTTTAGGTTTTTCACTTATTTTCAATTTTATTGTTTTTAATCGAAGGTTTTAATTTTAAACAATATGACGTGAAAGAAAATGGTGCGCGCAAAGCAAATTAAAAAAGTACACCAAGAAGGTTACGAGTGTGAGTTTTTCACTAATTAAAAATGGTTGTATGGAAATTCGGCGCCATAGAGGTAGAAGTAAATAGGTTTTAATGATGTTTTGAATTCACAAACTTCATAGACGAGTGATATTTACTAACGTGCACACGATGTTCTAAATTCAATTTACTTTATCCTCAAGAGGATAATAACGGCTTTTGCATTCGAATCGAAGATATCGAAGCGTAAAAATACTCTTTCCGAGATGGTGGGATGAAAAAGTATTTTAAATCTTTGGGTTGGATTTGATTGGATTGATGACAAAATCATCTTTCCTTTACTCGCATTTTTCGTAAAATTTATTTATCGAAAACGTTACAATGAAACTGATGGCTATACCCTAATTACTATACAAATCTAATACCTTTAAAATTAGTTTGTTTGAATTAACGAAGGTTTAAAATTGTTTGTATTATATTTCCTTTTTGTCTAATTCCAAAAACGGAAAATGACAAAAATGGAAAATGAAATCTGCTTTAAAAATGAGGCTCATTATTTAGTTAATTATAAGTTTTACGAATACAATCGATTGATTTTTTATAAGTAATATTGTTAATTAGCATTGAATCTCATAACCAGTACTATACCTACTTATACCTAATATAAATAAGCTAAGTTTTTTATATAATAATCATTTGTAATAATCATTTTTATTAATATTAGTTCAAAATATTACTATTTAGTACTTTACCAGTGTTTGAGCATGATTTTATTTTATACGTGTAGTCAATTTTATACCATTATTTGATATACCTATGGATAACACTAATTTAAATTATTTAGCAAAATTTTTTAAATTAAATTCTCATTTAATTTAGTGGTTACATTTACAATTTATACAATGTTTAATTTAGATTGTGAATTTCTGTGATTATTTTTATGTACCTACTAAAATAATAATTCAATCGGAATATTAAAATTTAAATTAATATGTTTACGTTTTTAACGTATAAAATGTAATATCATGTTTCGATGTACTTATTTCTTTAAAAAAGTTTTTTAATCATGTGATGACGTCATAATGCTCAAAAATATACTGCAATAATTATGATCTTAAAGATAAGGTCATTCAACTTGAGTCTTGTAAAGGTTGGCGCACATTACCATAATTATGTCGTCCGAGTACAAATTACCGATTGTTATACATACAATGTATTTAGAAGTCGTATTCTACATAAACGACCAGCTGTCATTAGCGTTAATAATGTTAATTTTATTTCTTTGTGGAATATTTGCAATGGAATAAAGTGTTACTTATTTAAATTTTAAAGCCATGTTGCCAAAAATGTATTGCCATTGCACTGAAATAGTGCATACTCTTAAAAATGTCATACGTATTCAATAAGCAGCTACTAGCTATGTAAATTAATAAATCTCATAATTTAGTTTTAGAAAGTAAGATATGGCTGTTTTATACATGAGTTATTTATTTAGTCAAATAAATTTTTATACTTTGGCATAAAATGGCAATTTTATTTACTTTTATTAAGTACATCAACCCCGAAAGTTCCCGTGGGAATTCAAAACAAATACGATACTAATTCATGGATGGACGGATGGATGTTTGTTACCCAATCACTCCAGAACGGCTGTTCGGATCTGGATGAATGGCACAGAGATAGATTATAGTCTGGCTTGGCTGCTTTATTATCCCGTAAAATTGAAGAGTTCCCGCGGGAGCCAATAAAACTCAATCCACGCGGACGAAGTCGCGGGCAATAGCTAATGTTTTGGTAGCAACCTGTTTTGTAACTTTTGTGTACCTTTGTACTAAAATAAAATATTATAAATGCGAAAGTTTGTATGGATGCATGGATGTTTGTTACTCAATCACTCCAGAACGGCTGAACGGATCTGGATGAAATTTGGCACAGAGATAGATAGATAGTCTGGAATAACACATTGGCTTTTTATCCTGGAAAATTAAAGAGTCGCGGGCATCAGCTAGTGTAGATAGATAGATAGATAGATAGATAGATAGATAGATAGATAAATACTTTATTGCACACATGAAAGAAAAAGAATACAGAGTAAAATTAACTATAACTAGGTTTGCAAAGGCGGCCTTATTGCTTACTAAGCAATCTCTACCAGGCAACCTTTGGTGAGAGGATTGAACGAGATGTGTAGGGTAGTGTGGCACAATAGAATACACATTATTATTATTAGTTGTTGAGAGTGTAGTAATATGCGAATGCCCTATTCTGTGATTAATGTAATAACTACCTACTAGGTAGGTATACTTTCGTAATCTCCCCGTAGTAAATATGTTCCTTGTGCGTAATCATCATAGAGATGTGATATTACGATATTATGTCATTGAACACTATTCGAATATATGATTCATGTATCTAGTATCTACACAAAATTTGGGCAAATACCATTGTAAATAATGTTCTTATGACGCAACGGAAGATAAGGAGATATGAATCAAATAAAACAAACTTTGTACCGTTTATATGACAGGCATTCCCTGAAGATTAGATTGTGAGCAGGGCTACCACTTTATGGAATGTATGACTTCATCAACTGTGACAAATCAGTTGATTTTCACTAGTGCTAGGGTTTACTATGGTACTTATATAAAACTCCTTTAGCTCTTAGGAAACAAACAAAAGTACTTAACAATCCCCAAGATGCTCATGTTCTAACTACATCAGCTTAAGTACCTACCTAATTATTTTATGCCAGAAAAAATTTGAAATTCATATATAGGTACTTACGTCCTAAGGACGCCATTATGTTCCATACGTTAGTGTGTCGAGGTCACCATTCTTGCACCTCGGGGACAATCTATCGGTTCTTCGAACTATGTGCCCCGCCTATAGCCACTTCAGATTTGCGACTCGGATATTTTAGTTACTCTACGAATCTCAATATTGATTATAGGACGTAGAGACTCTGTATGCATTGGTTCCTATCGCCCGCTGACAACATTAGACATGAGCGATTTTGGACAAGCAAACAATATGACGAGACTTCAACAGTTCAATGGTAATAGTAGATTGGAATGTAGTACATTCGGTCCAATCATAGGAAGCTTACTTAGTAGGTAAAGGAAACGAGTATGCAGTAGACCAGTAGTCAATCACAGAATAGAGGTGTCAACCCTATAGTAGTATTAGTATCCTTTTAAAGATAAGCATATGGCGACAAAGTTTTCTTCGCCTGATTGACAAGATGAATAATTGTTTAAATATTAAAACATCCACGTCATATAGGCAGTGCCTGGACAAAAACACCCAGGTATCTTAGCGTCACAAGTACTTGCCATGTACCTACTTACCTCGGTTAACCCAAAATACTTACCATCAATCACCATTTACCTTGTGAACAAACAAATACCTTGTACCATACCTCAGTACCCGAATAAACCTCATTAACTTTAATTACCTGGAGGAAGGATTATGTGGAAAGGATAAATAAGTACCAAAGGATCACTTTATTATCCTTTCCACATAATCCTTCCTCCAGGTAATTAAAGGTAATGAGGTTTATTCGGGTACTGAGGTATGGTACAAGGTATTTGTTTGTTCACAAGGTAAATGGTGATTGATGGTAAGTATTTTGGGTTAACCGAGGTAAGTAGGTACATGGTAAGTACTTGTGACGCTACAGCTGACGTTGCGGTCCTGAGGTGTGGGAATGGCGACCCCTTACTATTAAACGTAACTTCGGCAAACTTCCAGCTAAGTAGGTGGACGGACGACATTTCGAGAGCCGTCTAAAGATCCAGTCAGCTCAACACCGTAAGTTAGCTACTAATAAAGCATAATGTAACAAGGGCTACTGCCTCGTTGGTCAATGGTTAGCATGTTTGACTGCGGCCGTCGAGGTCCCGGGTTTGGGCCATAACAAGTACCTATTGGGTTTTTCTGGCAAAATATTCTCAGTAGCTACTAGTCCGGAGTTAGGAAGTTGGCGGTGTGTCACCCCCGTGCCTCGGAGAGCACGTTAAGCCGTCGGTTCTGCGCCTGATCTCTCACCGATCGTGTCGGATTTTCCGTCCCATCGGGCTATGAGAGTAAAGGCACAGAGAGTGCACCTGTGTTTGCGCACACACTTGTGAACGACACTCTCTCCCGCGCAGGTGGTTAATCTCTCTGGAAATTATTATAACCAGAGTTCTATGTCCAGCAGTGGACGTTTATCGGTTGACGACAACGACGATCCTAGTTTTTCATGAGTAAGTATTTTCGCAAAGCAAAAGTGACTCAACGTGCATATTCTCACCGTATGGTAAAATTTGCGCTAAATCTGAAATTAGATACGCTTCTCTGTAATAATGTTTTCCTTGCGATTTCCGCTGAGTATAGACTGCAATATTGATGAATACGACATGTAGGTATGCCGTGTACTTGGCTCGTGAGTCATAAACCATAGCGTTTTTTATACGACTGCCTGAAAAAAGAAGTATTATACGACTGCCTGAAAAAAGGAGTATATTGTTTTCAGGGTTCAGGGCTTCTATAAGCCTGAACCGATTTTGATAAATGAGGCATCGTTAGAATCCCTAGCTTATTCCGGGTGACATAGGCTAGGAAAATTTAATGAAAAATTTATGGGATGACCATGGCTCCGCATTAAAGACTAAAGTTGAAAAAAAATATTCGAAAATCAGATTAACTATAATATAATCATCATCTAGAAAATGATGGTTACATTACAAAAATATATAACACTATAGTTCAATATCCAGTGATTCACAAAAAAATATCATTTAATAAAAATGTGAATAAGATTCCAAAGGTTATCGTTACATAGTAGGAGCAGTGGTAGCCGTACTTCCATTCGAGGGGGATTTTTTATTACACGACTGCCCAAAAAAGGAGTTTTCAGGGTTCGTGTATGTATGTGTGTCTACGGCAGAGCAGTCGTATTTTTTAATAATTTTAATTATATTCACTTGTTCTTCAATGGGCCTGAGACCTGAGTAGTTAGAAATAACATCGCGTGCCGTTACTTAGCGCATTGCTACAGATACAAACGACATTACCTTTAGGAGTTGCATATTTTTTGTAGATTCTTCTAGACTGAGACTACATACCGAACTGGAAAGGGCACTAATAATTATAGATATTTGTTTCATTAAAGGAAAGGTGACTGGCTGATCTATCAACGCGAAGCTCAAACCTCTAGAAGTCTAGACGGATCGGGCTGGTTCACTTTTTTTTTTTCATTTATTTGGTTTACCAACAGCTATATAATTTAAAACATACATCAAAAAATTTACAATATATTAGGTAGGTACCTACTTAGATAAAATGATTAGCCACTTATAGGTAAACACCACATGCACTTTAGTGATAAGTTTTTTACAACTCATAAGCACACAAAATCAATATCATGCATTTCACTTTTTTAAAAATAAAAACTAAATCCTAATTAAAATTATAAAAACTAATTTAAAAAGTTTAGTTTTTAATTTAGGTTTAATTTAGAATTTATTAATTAGAATTTATTAATTTAGAATTACTTAATAAATATATTTATTAATTTAGAATTTAGAATTACTTAATAAATATATTTATTAATTTAGAATTTATTAATTTAGAATTACTTAATAAATTTATTTAAAAATACAAATTTGATACTACAACTTACGTAATGCTAAATGAACCGACCTCCGGAATTTAAGCAAAGAATTGCCAAAAATATCCGGTACATTTAAACTATTATACAGTTGGCTTATTCTAGGGATTGGCGAGTTGCTACCCGAAACTTTTACATGTTAGCTTTAAGCTGTATTATATAGGCTGTTACTTAGCTATTATGAGTATTGACGTAGGCATCCGCTAAGATTAAAAACAGGAACAACCCTTAAATAATGTGTTATCATTAATAATATTCTTCTGTCTCCATAATTGCACAACTTGCACATACCTACCTACTAATAGCTTCTTCGAATTTTTTTTACCTAATCATAATATTTATGGGACTTTTGACCGACATGTCAGCCCCATCGTAGGCTAAATTATAATTATTAATTACTTAGATGAATTAAGTACATAATGAGTTATTAGTCTCTAAGCAGAAATAAACCCGTTGTGGAGGGCAATAGGTGTGTTGAAGCTTCAGAAGCCAAATCTCATGATATGGTCGCGTATACCTCCATACGTATGGGTAGTTCTTCCAGTTTTTTTGCCGCATAGCTGTCTACAGCAACAGGTACAGGTTACACCGGCAGGTATGCGCCCGCGCATGACTCATAGCGTGTTTCTTTAATGGACGCGTGCCGTAGACGCATACGGCATACCGGGCCGGCATCATTCGCAACTGACAAAGATTAGAACAAATATGTAGAAGTGGAACAGAAACTCTACCTACGATGTACGGAAATTTTAGTCATTGACGTTTTTTTTTTAGGTTAAGCCTCACACGGAATTTTAAGAATCTGCTTGGTAGGTATGGGTTTGACTCGCTCCAGCAATGCAAGCAAGACTTCCAAATATTATATTTTGTGCCTAGAGCATGCCCAAATTCCCGGGCACGCACCTCTAAGCGTTTAATGAAATTAAACATCACTTGCTAACTGTAAAGGAAAACATCGTGAGAAAAACTGCATGTCTGAAAGTTCTCCATAAAGTTCTCAAAAGTGTGTGAAGCATAGAGTTATTGAAGTCTCCCAATCCTCACTTGTCCAGCGTAGTGGACTATGGCCAAACCCTTCTCATTCAGAGAGGAGATTTGAGCTCAGTAGAGAGCCGTTGCGGGGTATAATATAATGATGATGATAATATGGGTGGTGATAGGTATCATACTAATATTATAAATGTGAAAGTGTGTGTTGTTTGTTGGTTTGTCCTTAAACCACGCCGCCAAAGAGCAACGGATCGATGGGTATAGTTGAGGACCTGGAGAGCGACATAGGCTACTTTTGATCCCGGAAAATTAAGGAGGAACTCCTTGGGAATTAAAACACTATTCAGCTAGTTATTAAATCAGCTAGTCACAGAATAAATAATAGATAAGTAGTGTGGTAGGTAGTAGGTAGGTACTATTGCATAGCATGGACTATCTGCGTTCGAGATCTTTGGATAGACAGTTCCCACGTCTGGAGCGTGGTGGCAAATGACTCACAGCATTTCTAAGGGCGTAGATTACATCAATTTTGTAAGAACTTGACGATGATGAGTGATTCACGCACTGCGATATTGCGTTCAGGAAAATTTAGTTCATAATATGATTCAAACGATTTCAGATTACGATTAAGTATGTAGAATTTTAATAATAATGCCAGGAGGAAAATGTGAATAATATTTGATTTGAGATTATTGTTTGTACCTAGTTAGTAATGTATAATTTTCAATATAATAATATGACAAATCAAAGACATGGGATATGAGGAAATTATTACCTAGGAAGGAAGTTGAAAAGACAAAAAAATAGGAATTGTCATGATCTTGCAAATTAATTAATTTATACAAATAACATACCTACACATAGGACTTCCGTGAAACTTAATGAGCAATAATAATAGATAATATATTATAATATAATATCTATTATCTCTACCTACTCTTAGTCCCGCTAAGTATAGCTTCATGTAGAAGCTTCCTGTGGAAGGCTCCGGCAAAGACGTGCCGCCAAGCGATTTAGCGTTCCGGTACGATGCCGTGTAGAAACTAGAAAGGGGCATACGGATAGGCTAATCAGTTTCTAAACCCATAAAAACCAAAACGTACGTAAACCCATAGGTTTAAAATAACTGCCATGCCCCTAACAGGTTAGCTCGCTACCATCTTAGACTGCATCTTCACTCTTCGCGGATGTAGGATTTTTTCCGTCTAAATTCTTTAGTTTTCCGGGATATTTTTTTTTACCCATCTCCGAAATGCAAGCTATCTTTGCACCAAATTGGTTTAGGGGCCATGAACACGTAGGAACATATTAATAGGTACACACATTATGAACTTTTATAATAATATATTATCAATATTATCAATATAATTAGGTATAGTATTAATACTTTGTAATTAACTGTAAGTTAACCCCCTGAGTAACTAGGTATATATAAGTAGGTACCTATCTTTATATGTATTAAGTAGGTTCTAGGTACTTTACCTGACCACTTTTATATGTAGGTTCTACTGAAATTATTCCATCTTAACAATTAACTGTAGAGCACTTCTTTATATTTTAAATTAAATTATAATCCATACTTAATATACTTAATTGTACATAATAATATAATAAATGCGAAAGTGTGTCTGTCTGTCTGTCTGCTACGCTTTCACGGCCCATCTGTTCAACCGATTTTGATGAAATTTGGTACAGGACATCCCGGGAATCCCGGGGAAGGACATAGGCTACTTTTTATCCCGGAAAACTCGAAGGTTCCCACGGGAATCAAAAAATGTCTCTGTTCAACCGATTTTAATGAAATTTGGTACAGGACAGGGGTAGGTTGTATCCCGGGGAAGGACATAGGCTAGGAAAATTCAAGAGTTTCGAAAAAACTTGGTCCAAGATAAAAACTATAGATTTACTTATTATCTACCTATTTACCTACTACTCTAGTGTCATTGGTAAAAACATACTTCCGATAATGTAGGTACCTACTTATGCAAGGGAAATTACCTACACATTTGAGGGCATTTCATGTCCTTTTCGTGTCTTACTCGTAGTTATAAACAAACAGCTGTGTATTATTAATACAACTGTGCAAGTGAAATATATCTATTGGAATTAAATACAACAGCTGATCTGTGGTTTTTCGATACCATCTATGGTTAACTGACATTGACAGTTGTCTATATCGTTTCTGTCACTTTCACTTGTCTCCTGTTCTTTTGTTCATTACAAAAACTCTGTGTACGCCGCTGTTTGCTAAATATAAAATCCATTTATTAGTTTATGAATAGTTTTATTTCGATAAATAAATTCAACAGGTTATGGGCCCAGCTGGCCTTAATTGCTAACAGTAAAGTTTCAATCCAATAAATAAATTCAGTAAGTGGATTCGGTTAGATTGAAATTCATTTCGGGCAGACGCGCGGGCAAGTTTCTTTTTCAGCCAACTTTCAACATGTCGTCGAATAACCCACTTGCACTTATTGAGAAGCTCAACGGACGTGAAAATTACTCCACATGGAAGTTTGCAGTAAAAACATATCTTCAACATGAGGAATTGTGGGATTGTATAGAATCGACACGTGCCGATGACAAACGCGACACAAAAGCAAAGGCTAAAATAGTATTACTGGTGGACCCGATAAATTATGTCCACATTCAGGATGCGCGGACGGCAAAGGAAGCCTGGGATAACTTAGCACGTGCCTTCGAAGACTCTGGCCTGTCACGCAAGGTAGGGCTTTTAAGGGATTTAATTAATACCAATTTAGACAATTGTCCCAATGTGGAAGAATACGTTAATAAGGTGATGTCCACAGCACACAAACTCAGAAACATAGGTTTTGCCGTAGATGATGAGTGGCTAGGCACTCTATTACTCGCAGGTTTGCCGGACACTTACAAACCTATGATCATGGCGATGGAGAGTTCCGGTGTGTCTATTAGCGCAGATTCTGTAAAAACAAAAATCCTCCAAGATGTAAAGTCCTCTGAATCCTCTGCTTTATATACTAATACTAATAAAAGGAATGTACACAGGTTTAACAGGAGCAAGGGTCATAGTAGGGGCCCCAGGTGCTTCGCATGTAATGAGTATGGCCATTTAAGTACTTTTTGTACATCAAACAAGAAGAAATCAAATAGTAAGGGTAAATCTAAAAGTAATGATTGCAATTCTGGATTTGTAGCTGCTTTTTCTGCTTTTTCAGTTGATGTTGACGATTGCTGGGTCATCGACTCTGGTGCGAGCGCTCATATGACGAACCGTGATGATTGGTTATACGATCGCAAATCAGCAACAGTGGCAACAATCAAAGTGGCAGACAGTAAAAGTTTACAAGTGAAAGGATGTGGCAACTTAAATCTACAAATACCAGGATCCGGCAACAACACTCAAGTCATTCAGGTCAGAGATGTTTTATATGTGCCAGGACTAGCAACTAACTTGCTGTCAGTCAGTCAAATGACTCGGAATGGGTGTCAGTTACAATTTACAAAGAATGAATGTAATGTATATCAAAATCAGAAATTAATTTTGACAGCAAAATGTATAAACAATATGTATGTGGTGAATGATTCTGCTTATGCACTATTTACTTCTACATATCTATGGCATCAAAGATTAGGTCATCTAAACTTCAGTGACCTTGCAAAAGTTAAAGAATTTACCACTGGTACTGATTTACCACAGTCAATAAATACAAATAATGTTCTTTGCACTACTTGTATAGAAGGAAAGCAGACTAGACAGTCATTCAAGCATGAAGGCACAAGAGCTTCTGATATCCTCGGTATAGTTCACTCTGATATATGTGGACCTATGGAAAAGCTATCTCTGGGAGGTGCCAAATATTTTATGACATTTATAGATGATTTTTCTCGCAAAGTTCATGTTTATTTTTTGAAATCAAAAGCAGATGCCTTAGAAAAATTTAAAGAGTTTAAGAATCTTGTTGAAAATCAATTAAATACAAAGATTAAGATCTTAAGAACAGATAACGGTAGAGAATATGTAAACAATGAGTTTGATAACTTCCTAAGAAACTCAGGTATTCAACATCAAACAACCAACCCGTATACCCCTGAGCAAAATGGTTTAGCCGAGCGAATGAACCGAACGTTGGTTGAGAGAGCTAAATGTATGCTTTTAAATTCCAGTTTATCTAAACAATTTTGGGCTGAGGCAGTGTCAACAGCAGCTTATGTCATCAACAGAGCTCCAACGAAGTCACTAACATATAAGACTCCTGAAGAGGTATGGAGCGGAAAGAAGCCAGACATAAGTAATTTAAGAATATTTGGCTGTCAAGCTATGGTACATATTCCCAAAGAAAAAAGGCTCAAATGGGACAGTAAATCTCAAAAATTGATTTTTGTTGGATATTGCACTGACACAAAAGGGTATCGGTTGTATGATGAAACAAAGAAACAAGTTTTATGAAGTAGAAATGTAATATTTTTAGAAAATGATATAAAACAGGATTATGTACTTATTCCATTGACTGAAAAGAAAGATAGTTGTTTACAGGACACCTTGAATGAGTCATGCAGCACAACTGCTGATGCATCAGACCTGAGTGTGAGTACTCTGTTAGAAAGTTCTGACACAACTCATGATGCTGATGAGACTTATGTACCAGAGGAGTCAATAAATGAATTATCATTAAAGAAGATGTCATTGAGACCCAGGCAAAATATTAAAAAGAGCTATTTATGTCAGGCTGTAACCAGCTCTGTTACAACGCTAGAAGAAGATCCTGACACACCAGAGGCAGCTCTATCAAGTAAAAATGGTCTTCAGTGGCAAAAGGCAATGGAATCTGAGTATAATTCGCTAATAGAAAATAACACGTGGACACTCACCGATCTTCCTGCTGGACGTCGAGCCATACCTTGCAAATGGGTTTATAAAACAAAACTTGATGCAGAAGGCAACATAAGTAAATATAAGGCCAGATTAGTTATTAAAGGCTATGAACAACGGCGAGGTATTGACTACGAAGAAGTATATGCCCCGGTTGTCCGTCATACCTCAGTAAGATACTTGATCGGCCTGGCTGTTAAATACAGGATGAAAATAGAGCAGATGGATGCCGTGACTGCCTTCCTTCAAGGTGAAATAGATGTGGAATTGTATATGGAGCAGCCACCATTGTATAAACAAAATGATAAAGTATGTAAGCTTAATAAATCAATTTATGGCTTGAAGCAAGCAAGCAGAAGATGGAATATGAAATTAAATGAAGTCTTACAAAATATTGGTTTGAAAAGGTCAAAGGTTGAACCTTGTATCTATTACAACATTTCTGAGAAGAATAATATTTTAATAATTGCAGTTTATGTTGATGACTTACTTTTGTTTTATACAAATGAAAATGAAGCTAAAGATATAAAGCAACAGTTGAAGGATAGTTTTAAAATGCAAGACATAGGAAGAGCTAATCACTGTATTGGGTTTAGAATTACATACCTAGAAGATGGCATAATATGCATTGATCAGACAAGGTATATTGATCAAATCTTGGAACGTTTTCATATGAGTGAATGTAAGCCTGTAAGTACACCCATGGAACCAGGAATGATACTTACAAGCTCTGGCAAGGATATCCTAACAAACATACCTTATCAAGAGGCTATTGGGTGTTTACTATATTTATGTCAAGGAACTAGGCCTGATATAACCTATGCAGTCAACATTGAGCAAATTCAACAATAAACCTGAAATTCACCATTGGCAAGCAGTGAAGAGATTAATGCGTTACCTGAAAGGTACAAGAAATACGAAACTAATGTTCAAGCCTAATAATCAATCTATTGTTGGATACTGTGATGCTGATTGGGCTTCCAACTCTGAGGATCGTCGCTCTTGTACTGGTTATGTTTTTATTTTTCAGGGCTCTGCCATATCGTGGAACTCAAGAAGGCAACCAACAATAGCCTTATCCACCACTGAGGCAGAGTATATGTCCTTGTCTGCTGCAGTTCAAGAAGCTTTATGGTTGAGGCAGCTTCACATTGAACTATGGCCGGAAGAAAAGCTTTTTCCTCTAAAATTGTATTGCGATAACCAAAGTGCAATTAAGCTAACATGTAATGAAAGTTTTCAGGCTCGCAGCAAACACATTGATGTACGGCATCACTTCGTGAGAGATAAAGTAGCCAATGGGGAAATATGTGTCGAGTACATCGAGACAAGCTTGATGACAGCCGACTCACTGACCAAAGCAACTACAAGGGACAAACATGAAAAATGTGCTGTTGGAATGGGGTTGTATTTAAGGGAGGATATTGGAATTAAATACAACAGCTGATCTGTGGTTTTTCGATACCATCTATGGTTAACTGACATTGACAGTTGTCTATATCGTTTCTGTCACTTTCACTTGTCTCCTGTTCTTTTGTTCATTACAAAAACTCTGTGTACGCCGCTGTTTGCTAAATATAAAATCCATTTATTAGTTTATGAATAGTTTTATTTCGATAAATAAATTCAACAATATCCTTATTTTCTTTGCAATAAGAGACATTAAAATACATTTATAAAAAACAAATAAACAATACCTACCTACTCGTGTGGGGTATTTCATACAACTTGACACAATTATTAGAATAATTACTAACCTATAATAAGGTAAACTACCTACTTTTATCTTTACTTACTCATACGGTAATTTAGATACTTACTGATTCGTATGGGAACTCTATTTTAATAAATAGGTCGGTAGGCAGATAGGGTGAGAATGGTTCCGTATCACCATGACCATACCATGACCTCAGACGCACTTCGCGGCTGCGCGGGCTTTGTACAAGGTTGAAAGCTAAAAGCTTGGATCCTGCTGGTCTATTGCGAAAAAACCGGCCAAGTGCGAGTCGGACTCGCGCACCGAGGGTTCCGTACAAACCTGTAGTAAGTTTTAAATTAAATGTTTTTTTTAAATATTTGAGTTGATTGAATGAAAGGTAAATTGCGGTTTACGATTTATGACGTATTAAAAAAAAACTACTTACTAGATCTCGTTCAAACCAATTTTCGGTGGAAGTTTGCATGGTAATGTACAACATATATTTTTTTTAGTTTTCCTCATTCTCTTATTTTAGAAGTTACGGGGGGGGGGGACACACATTTTACCACTTTGGAAGTGTCTCTCGCGCAAACTATTCAGTTTAGAAAAAAATGATATTACAAACCTCAATATCATTTTTGAAGACCTATCCATAGATACCCCACACTTATGGGTTAGATGAAAAAAAAAATTTTGAGTTTCAGTTCTAAGTATGGGGAACCCCCAAAATTTATTGTTTTTTTTCTATTTTTGTAAGAAAATCTTAATGCGGTTTACAGAATACATCTACTTACCAAGTTTCAACAGTATAGCTCTTATGGTTTCGGAAAAAAGTGGCTGTGACATACGGACGGACAGACAGACAGACAGACAGACAGACAGACAGACAGACATGACGAATCTATAAGGGTTCAGTTTTTGCCAAATTTGGCTACGGAACCCTAAAAACCGAATCAATCATTGCAGGAATCGCAATTATTGTAATTGGTGGTGCAACTCATGTAGCCAATAGCTTGTTAGGATGATGGTGATAATAAAGGGATAGTCCCACAATCTTAGCTGACCCGGACAGCGTTGCTAGTATGTATGAAAAATAAACTAACCAGGCACAAAAATTAGTTCCAATTCTGGCAACCGGGTATCTGACCCGGTTTTGATAATAATGCAGTTTAAGAAGCAAGCGGGCTAAGTTGATAGGTGTATGATGATTTCGTACTTAGTATCTGATACCCCTAACCTAATCGGTTTCTAATTCTACCCGATCGCTCAGCAGTACGGCATTGCCGGTAGGATGGTCACTATAATCTACCTATCTAAGACCGGATCCTCCCATTACACAACATGGAAAATTATAAATTTCCAAATAGCTTCTGCCGAGGACCGCCCTAAAGATGATTCAAAAGCACTTGTAAAATCGGATTGAATAAAAAATATTGAATTGGACCACAGCGCTCTGCATCATTGCACCAAGGAGGTCGTCTTTCCTAAGAGGATGCTGATTTCTCTGATCAGTAAAACCACAGAGAAAAAACCCTTTCATATCCGGTACATGTGTTATTACTTATTACTCATTATATAAGTATTTATTTCCTAAGCACAGCTCTCACAATTTACTCAAGGCGTAAGTAGGATGTAAGTAGGTACTTAATAGTTATGTAGACCACAGGTATCTACGTTTTCTTTTATTACGGGAATATCTCTAGACTGTGGATGTAATTAACTTTTTTTCTTTAGATTTTCCTCGCGTTTAGATAAAAGAAGTGATCGACATGGATATATTTTTGGGCGGCAAGACGAAACTTCAAACTCCTACCTTACTCCTTACTAAACTCCTTACCTACTAATATTATATGTATACCAACTCGACTCTGAACTCTACCTACCGAGAAAGAGAATTCTTAGTACTTTAGTACTTACGACTACGAGTAAGTACCTAGAGATAGAATGTGACCTGGAGTCCACCTGTATGAGTAGGTATCGTGGCCAGTTGGATATACGACGATATACGTATAAAAAAATCGCAGGTAGGTTTTAGTAGGTACCTACATATTTAAATATATCGTGTAGGTCCGAGCCTATACCTACCTATACTATACTTAGGTACATATCAAAGAATGGTAAAATATCTTTGACTCCGTAAATAGAAAGGTAGCTAGGCTAGGTAGGTACCTACTAAACAGGAAAATCAATCAATAACCTCTAAGACGGATATCGGAAGTAAATAAATACCTACTATGTAGGTACATATTTTATTTATTTACCTGTCAGAAAAAATACCTATTAGATATAATAGGTAAATGGTAGATAGTAGATACTTATTATGCAACTACAACTGTATAGAAAAAAAAAAAAACAATCGTAGGAAGCTTTATTATTATCGACTAGTTGACCCGCCCTGACTTCACACGAGTGGAATAATCCGCATAATATGATTGGCGATACTTCAAAATTATAACATTCTTAAGTAACCTACATACATAGGTATGTAGAACTAACAAAATATAAGTCTGTACCATATCTACACCATAATAATATTATAAATGCGAAAGTGTATTGGTTTGTTGGTTTGTTGGTTTGTCCTTCAATCACGCTGCAACGGAGCAACGGATCGACGTGATTTTTGGGCATGGGTATAGTTGAGGACGACAGTGACAAAGGCTACTTTTTATGCCGGAAAATTAAGGAGGTCCCGTGGGAATAAAAAAAAACATATTCCACGCGGACGAAGTCGCGGGCATCAGCTAGTAATATTATAAATGCGAAAGTGTATTGGTTTGTTGGTTTGTCCTTCAATCACGCTGCAACGGAGCAACGGATCGACGTGATTTTTGGCATGAGTATAGTTGAGGACCTGGGCAGTGACATAGGCTACTTTTTATCCCGGAAAATTAAGGAGTTCCCGTGGGAATAAAAAAAAATATTCCACGCGGACGAAGTCGCAGGCATCAGCTAGTAGTATCATAAATAAGAGTATGTTCTGGTACGTACCTGCATATCACTCATGATATGAAGGTCTTGACTCTTAATAATGTTACAGGTTCTCTCTTGGAACAAATAATTAAGCGGTGGACCTCCATACCTTCGTTCTCTACCATTCCGAATGCAACACACAAGGTTTAGTCCCGACGTGCAGAACAAGGCCAGCAATCTATGAATAGATAGAGATTTTATCTATCATGCAAACTTCCAATAAATGCGACAGTTTGGATGAATGGATGTATGGGATGGATGTTTGTTAATCACGCAACGGCTGAACGGATCTGGATAAAATTTGGCACAGAGATAGATTATAGTCTGGAATAGCACATAGGCTACTTCTTATCCCGGAAAACGGGAACCTAAAAACCTCAATCCACGCGTACGAAGTCGCGGGCATCAGCTAGTATAACATAAATGCGAAAGTGTGTCTGTCTGTCTGTCTTTTACGGCTCATCTGTTTAACCGATTTTGATGAAATTTGGGACGGGTATAGGTTGTATCGGGTATCCCGGGTAAGGACATAGGCTACTTTTTATACCGGAAAATTAAAGAGTTAAGTTTTTTTTAAATTTTTTATTTATTACAATTTAAAAAAATCACACGAACGGTGTTGCGGTCATCGTCTACTTCATAATAATTAGTATCATTAGAAGTTGACTCCTAAGTCCTAATAAAACGATTATAATTAATATACTTACATATAACGGTCCTTGTTATATAACAAAAACGAGAAACTGACTGGAATTAACTATCTATATATCTATCATAATGATTGTTTTTAGATTAAAATGGGGTAAAAGCACTCATGTAGAGACTTAAAATTTCTAAAATTTTTGTAAGTTGTAGCTCGAAGTTTAAATAGTTAAATAATTTAATATAAGTATAATATAATAATTACAAATGCGAAAGTATGACTGTCTGTCTGTCCTATCTGTCTGTCTGCTATAAGTATAATATAATAATACAAATGCGAAAGTATGACTGTCTGCTAGGCTATCATGGCTCATCTGTTATGTACGCGCCTACATCTTTCAATTTCTACAAAATCACTGATGATAATAAACGTACCTACGTGAGGTACCTATGTAAGTCACTTAAATAGGGACAATATTATTTCAGAACTTTCTGTTTACTCACAAATCTGACTCACAGAACAATATAACGCTACCGACTACCAACAGCTGCAAAGTCCCATTTTATATTCAACAACAATCGTCAGCTTTCAGGAAAACTACAAAAAACTGTCGTACTAACAAGTTCCTACTAAATATAAAATTAGATCGCGACTGCTCGTGACACAATTTACAATATTCACATATTATACAGTTATATGAATGCGGTGAAATTGTTTTTTTAATTTTTTAAATAAATAAACGGTATTCGATTTATAAAACCAAGGAGTTTTATCTTAAAAAGATTTTAATATGACAGGAACAGTGGAAATATTCCATTCCCGATACTTTTAGTGCAGCCTATGTATATAATAAAAACGAGAAACTGACTGGAATTAACTATATATCTATCATAATGATTGGTTTGAGATTAAAATGGGGTAAAAGCACTCATGTAGAGACTTAAAATTTCTAAAATTTTTGTAAGTTGTAGCTGGAAGTTTAAATAGTTAAATAATTTAATATAAGTATAATATAATAATTACAAATGCGAAAGTATGACTGTCTGTCTGTCTGCTAGGCTATCATGGCTCATCTGTCAAACGTACCTACGTGAGGTACCCATGTAAGTCACCTAAATAGGAACAATATTTTTCAGAACTTTCTGTTTACTCACAAATCTGACTCACAGAACAATATAACGCTACCGACTACCAACAGCTGCAAAGTCCCATTTTATATTCAACAACAATCGTCAGCTTTCAGGAAAACCACAAAAAACTGTCCTACTAACAAGTTCCTACTAAATATAAAATTAGATCGCGACTGCTCGTGACACAATTTACAATATTCACATATTATACAGTAATATGAATGCGGTGAAATTGTTTTTTTAATTTTTTTGTTACTTTTTAACATTGATGAAACGTATGAAGTGTCATTTTTGAGGCTTAAAATATCTGAGTATCTCATAACTCAGTCAAGAAAAACGTCTTGAAACGTAAAAATGAATTATTATGAAGTTGTACGGGGAATAACAAAAATGCAAGAGTATTGTAATATTTACACTTAAAAATGAATTAAGCTCGAAAATCACTGACCGGATCATTACAATATAATTATTCACCTAATACGTAACGTGTTTCATCAATGGATGATACGTGCGAGGGGACTCCCTTATCGCGACAGGCGCTGGCGCGTGTTCATGACCTTATAAACAACGCGCATTCCAAATATAAATCATTCACGCGCTTGAAACTGCAAGAGCAAGACGGGCTTCTGAGCATTTTATTTCATTTATTAGATACTTTACCTTTCAAAAATGAAGAAGTACACAATCGTTGGTAATAAGAAGAAAGTGACCATGGAGACCAATCCAACCAGTCTGAAAGTCGTTGGCAATAACTGTATAGTGAGAGTGACTAGCAATCAAGGAGAAATCGAAGTGATTGGCAACGATTGTAAAGTTGATGTAATAGAAAATTTGGGCACAATCAATTTAGTTGGAAGCGGCGGTATAGTGACCGTTCATAGGCGGTGGAGAGGTGATAAAGTGTCTTTAGTTGGGCCAAATTGCCACCTAATGGTTGATGGGAAAGACAAATCAACCGCAACACATGAAGCTCAACTATCCCCCTTCAGCAAGGATCTGGATGACGTCATCGAGTCAATATTCTCATTCGTTATGCGCTGATCTTAGAAGAATAAGGTTTTTATCGTGCTGAGCTAGTGCCCCTAAAAGAAATTGGGGCTTTTTTCGTGTCGCGTTTCCGTGACGTGGAATCAGGAAAGAGGACATTTATGTGTTTATCTGTGCTTCATTAAAGTGACGGAAGGATACTCCAGTGAAGAGGTTTTAAGTGATTACCTAATAAAGTCATTTGCTTTGTAATTTTTATTTTTTATTTTCAATCCTTTATTCAAAATTGTGGTCTTGAATTATTTTTCTATAAAACATCAATACGGACTTTAAATGACTTTGAACTTTATTTGAAATGGTCTAAAGTATATTTTCTGTTGTGTAAGTGTATGAAAAATGTTATTCCCCTCAAAACGGATTCGTTCTTCGTAACGTATCGGTAACGAAGAAGTCTTTGTCTATTTAATTGGTCAATCTAGGTATGTTGCTCTCAGTGAAGTAAGCAATTTCGGTCAATTGATTTTATTATTTTGAATGATGGTGATAATTTGTTTTAGTTTAATAAAACTAAAACAATGAACTATGAAAACTAGTGCATTTACCCGACACATTTTTTTTATCCACTACAAGTTAGCCCTAGCCGGCTACCATCTTAGCCTGCATCATAGATTTATTACTTACTACCGGTCTGCAGCATCACATAAGAACCATCAGGTGAGATCGCAGTCAAGGTCTAACTTATTAAATCAAATCATCAATCAAATAATAATCTTATATATATAAAATTCTCGTGTCACAGTTTTCGTTCCCATACTCCTCCGAAACGGCTTGACCGATTCTCATGAAATTTTGTGAGCATATTCAGTAGGTCTGAGAATCGGCTACTATCTATTTTTCATACCTCCACGCGGACGGAGTCGCGGGCATCAGCTAGTAATTTATAATAATGTGATTATTTCATATACAGGAGTTATCCCTAAAACACTGCATAATATTTAGTTTGAAAACTATTAATTGCAAAACCTTTTTGCTTCTACAATAAGGCCGCCGCTGCCGCTTAGGACGTAGTAGATAATACTAATTATGCACTTAGCAGCTCTGGCCCGTGCATAATTATTTTCACCATCATTTAATGAAGAGAATAAAAAAGTTAAACCAAAATAATAATAAAATATATTATATGTGCGAAAGTTTGGATGGATGTATGGATCTATGTTTGTTACATAATCACGCCTGAACGGCAGAACGGATCTGGATGAAATTTGGCACAGATCTTTGTGCCAAATCTATCTAGATTATAGTCTGGAATAATGCTTATGCTACTTTTTATCCCGGAAAATTAAGGAGTTCCCACGGGAACCAAAAAACCTCAATCAACGCGGACGTAGTTGCGGGCATCAGCTAGTAGTGTAATAAAAAATCTTACGTGTAGGTATACGTATGACTGTCTAAATTTCTGACAAAAACCTGGCCCCAAAATAACTTAAATAGGTACCTACCTACTACCTGTATAGTGTATGGAATGCAGAGCTAATAAAAAACGACGATCTCTTAACAAATTCAAGTTATTGAACCCGTTCTTAAGACCGGAATCGAATTCAAATATTTAGCTAATTAAATCGATCGGTATACTATAACAATATTATACCTACATGATGGGTTCTATAATCAATTTATAATAAGTAGATAGTAGTAGAGTTACAGAATATATTTTAATACCAACTAATAAATTAAATTCTGAGACCTAGGTATATAGGTAGGTACCTAATGGCTTTCTTTTACCTATACAACTTTGATTTTAGGATTTTTTTCTAGAATAGATGGCTAGATTTAGAGAAGGATTATAAGTTACAGCAATTCGTAGTTTATTTTTAGCTTGCTTATCAAATAAATATTATAAATGCGAAAGTTTGGATGGATGGATGTATGGATGTTTGTTACTCAATCACGCGCCAACGGCTGAACGGATTTGGCTGAAATTTGGCACAGAGATAGATTATAGTCTGGAATAGCACATAGGCTACTTGTTATCCCGGAAAACTAAGAAGTTCCCGCGGGAACCAAAATACCTCAAATGGATGTTTGTTACTCAATCACGCCAGAACGGCTGAACGGATCTGGATGAAATTTGGCACAGAGATAGATTATTGTCCGGAATAGCACATAGGCTACTTTTTATCCCGGAAAATTGAAGAGTTCCCGCGGGAATCAAACAAATGTATCTGTTCAACTGATTTTGATAAAATTTGGTACAGGGATAGGTTGTATCCCGGGGAAGGACGTAGGCTACTTTTTATCCCGTAAAATTAAGGAGTTCCCGCGGGAACCAAAAAACCTCAAACCACGCGGACGTAGTCGCGGTCATCAGCTAGTAATGCTAATAATTTTGGTACCTCGCGTGCTCGCCACTAATGAACCTACCAATAGTCTGAGATCCGAATATACCTTCACCGATCTGTTTACCAGATGAAACCTACTTTTTATTTTTATTTAATAATAGATAAATACGCCTAAAATAGGTTGCCTATCAAAATCGGTCCAGGCTATTTTTAAATTAATTTTTTTTGACAAGTTTATTGTAGCCAATGCTATACCATCGCCTTTGATATAAAATGACCTATATTTTCATAAATAACTCAAGCGGTTCCGATCCGTGAAGGTACCTATGGACTATGGTAAGTTGGTAAGTTACCAATTAGGTACCATAGTTAGTCCATAGTATAACTTCACGGATATCCGGCTCTAAGACCACAACAAAATAACTAACAAGTCAAGTTTTTTAAGCATGTCATCGCCAACGTCCATACCATGTTGAATACACCGGTTCTCGTCCGATCACCGAAGTTAAGCAACATCGGGCGCGGTCAGTACTTGGATGGGTGACCGCCTGGGAACACCGCGTGATGTTGGCTTTTTGTGCTTATTGTCTATACTTATACTATTATACTAAATAGTATAGTCTAACATCCGTATATAACCACCACCTTCACTGAGCCGTTTAATGGATGAAACCTACTTAATATAGATCTTAGACTATTATACTAATATCTAGTTATTATTCTGTGCTAATATTAAAAATGCGAAAGTTTGGATGGATGGATGGATTTATGGATGGATAGATGTATGGATGTATAGATGGATGTTTGTTACTCAATCACGCCCGAACGGCTGAACGGATCTGGATGAAATTTGGCACAGAGATAGATTATAGTCTGGAATAACACATAGGCTACTTGTTATCCCGGAAAACTAAGAAGTTCCAGCGGGAACCAAAAAACCTCAAACCACGCGGACGTAGTCGTGGGCATCTTATTTATATTTTTAATATTAATTATTAAAATGACAGTCAAAACACATCGCGTTTGAATCATTTTAGACTGTCCTGATTTTTACTGGTTTCCAATTATTTTTTATAATATAATATTATGTTTCATAAATTCTTTTATTATCAGCAAATGAAAAGACTCATTATGTGTTGTTATTAACTTTTTAACATTCCAGCATTGACTTACCAATACCTAAATCGATGCATTCCAGTGATGAGTTCAATAAATATTTCCATGCGCAGTAAGATTTGTGATTTATGAAGGACGCTTGCCATCGTTAAACATCTCATGTCTCAACCACACACATCCAAAAATAGTAAATAAGAAATAATATTCTATCGGAATTTTATCTAGAATGATTTTAATTGATCCCTATTGCTATATGACTAGCTACATAGGCTGCACTAAAAGTATCGGGAATGGAATATTTCCACTGTTCCTGTCATATTAAAATCTTTTTAATATAAAACTCCTTGGTTTTATAAATCGAATACCGTTTATTTATTTAAAAAAAGATTCTCGGTCTTCTCACAAGGTCTTGTCAAACTTGTTTAGTCGTTGAGAAAAAGGAATTGGCTCGAGAAAATTCTAGAGCGATGATTTATTATGACTTTCGAAGTGGTTTAACACAAAAACAGTGTGTTGACCGGATGATTTCTGCATTTGGTGATGAAGCCCCATCCAAAACCACAATTTATCGCTGGTTTGCTGAATTTCAACGTGGACGTGTCAAGCTTAGTGATGATCCCCGTCAAGGTCGTCCAAAAACTGCAGTCACCCAAGAAAACGTTGATGCTGTGCGTAAGCTGATTGAGGAAGATCGACATGTGACATACCGCGAAATTCAGGCAACTTTAGACATTGGCATGAGTCAAATATAAATAATCTTGCATGAACAATTAGGTGTAAAAAAGTTGTTTTCCCGATGGATACCGCATTTGCTCTGTGAAGAGCAAAAAAAAGGCTCGCGTTACTTGGTGCGTCAGAACTCTCGAAAGATTTCACGCAGGATCCTCAAATGCTGTATCAGGTGATGAATCCTGGATATACACGTACGAACCCGAAACTAAAAACCAGTCACGAGTTTGGGTGTTCGAAAATGAGTTAAAGCCAACAAAAATTGTTCGTTCACGGAGTGTTGCAAAAAAAATGGTGGCCACGTTTGTCTCCAAAACCGGCCATGTTGCGACTATTCCTCTTGAGGGACAAAGAACGGTAAATGCAGAATGGTATGCTAACATTTGTTTGCCAAAGGTCGTTTCTGAACTCCGTAAAGAGAACTGCAAACGCCGCATCATCCTCCATCACGACAATGCGAGTTCTCACACCGCGCACAGAACAAAAGAGTTTTTAGAGCAAGAAATCATAGAATTATTAGACCATCCGCCGTACAGCCCCGACCTAAGCCCTAATGATTTCTATAGGTACTTTCCCTAAAATAAAGAATAAATTGCGTGGTCAGAGATTTTCATCACCTGAAGAAGCTGTGGACGCCTACAAAACGGCCATTTTGGAGACCCCAACTTCCGAATGGAATGGTTGCTTCAATGATTGGTTCCATCGTATGGAAAAATGTGTGAAATTTCGCGGAGAATACTTCGAAAAGCAATAAATACATTTTTCATCCCACTATCTCGGAAAGAGTATTTTTACGCTTCGATATCTGAATGCAAAAGCTGTTATTATCCTCTTGAGGATAAAGTAAATTATCATCATCCCACCTCAGCGTGGAAATGACATGACGTGAAAGAAAATGGTGCGCGCAAAGCAATAAAAAAGTACACCAAGAAGGTTACGAGTGTGATTTTTTAACAAATTAAAAAAGGTTGTATGGGAATTCGGAACCATAGAGGTAGAAGTAAATAGGTTTTAATGATGTTTTGAATTCACAAACTTCATAGACGAGTGATATTTACTAACGTGCACACGATGTTCTAAATTCAACTTACTTTATCCTCAAGAGGATAATAACGGCTTTTGCATTCAGATATCGTGGGATGAAAATAACTATTTAAATAGTAATGTTGTGTCACTTCCTGTTGTGTGTTATTTCTGCATATCTACTACCTAGCAGGCACTTTTGTAATCACATGTGACTACAATAAGTGCCTGAATACTTAATACTTTTATAAACGATTAAAATAATAGTTTGTCCTTTATTTTGGAGAATAGGCATGATGACTGATTTTGAAAAATGGTCAGATTATGTTCGGAAGTATCTACTATTTCGAAAAAATGTCTTATTTCAGCAGAAAAATAAAGTTTGATAGATAAAATTAGTATTTGAAATTTAAATTTTAAAATTCACGCCAAAACGTTCGGCGGTGTCATGGCGTCGTTGTGACGTCACAATTGTTTTTACCAATGTACTCTGTGCAGTGTGCAGTAAGCAATTAGTGTGATTTTCAAAGCTCGAAAACAAACAATTGTGACGTCATTCGCTTCTTTGTGTTTTATGCAATATGGCGGATGGCTGTATTTTATAGTTTTATTTTATCAAAATAAATAGCAATCTCACTCGAAATAGTTTCATTGATTCTTGGTTACTGTCATCATGCCTATTGTATTCCAGTAGAGCCAGCAAGAAACTTGGTGGTCACTCTTTTCAATCTGCTGGAACTTAAGCTGGAATGTCAAATAAAACTGATCTTAAAAGTAAAACCCAGTTTAGTACAGATAATTGTATTGCAATATCGCATTAAATAATCTCACCCAATACTAATTGATTTTCAAAATATATTGCTTTAGATATGATATTAGGCTCAGAAACTAGGTCCCTGAAAATTAACTTTTAAAAAACTGTCTTTCAAGGTTTTCCGTTGTTTTGTAGAGGTAATTTGTGTTATCAAAATAGGGTAATTAATTGTCCCAAACATTGATTAATTAATCAATAAATACGAGGTCAGAAGTACAAGTTTTGAAAGAAAAACAAGTGTAAACTTTTAACAACACATTAATTAGGTACTAGATGACGCTCGCGACTTCGTCCAAGCGGATAAGTTTGCATGCCCGCAGGAACTTCTTAGTTTCCCAGGATAAAAATTAGCCTATATCCTTCGCTGAAGCGACCTATCTCTATACCAAATTTCATCAAAATTGCTTGAAAAGCTGGGCCATAATCCATAAAGCGTAGCAGACAGACATACATGTACACAGTGAAATTATAATATTAGTATGGACTATATTATGCTCACGGATTCATAGGCTGAATTTTGGGTTTTAAAATATGAGCAGCAATTATCAATCTTATATAGAGTAGGTATATGATTGATAATTTTTTCGGAATAATAGTTCCTATGTTCTTCTCCGGGATCTATCTAAAATCATCAAAATTGGTGGAACGTAATGAGCCGTGAAATAGTTACATTTCAGAAAGACAAGACAGAAAGACAGCATTTCGCATTTTAAAATATATATGTACAGTACAGTCTGTACCGATAAAAATGCAAAATAAATGTGTTGACATAATTTTATTGAAAATATATTTATTGAATTACAATCAAGAAGCTCAATTTCAATTTAGGTTCAGCTGTTAGTAATTGTAGCATAGTTATTCTGAAAAAATAAATAGTTCAATTTGAAATGTTATTATTATTTATCCTTAACATTTTGTTATGGGTTGTATGTATTTAATTTTATTTCAACTTATGTATAAGTTTACAGTTATTTCCCGTAATAACATGTTAATGAAATCGTATAATATCTTCAAACTTCAACTTTACGAAAAAATATATGCCATGTATTTTATTATTATTATTGCAAAAATATTTTTTTCAGTTCCTAGCCAATTCAGCATATTATGAAACATTTGTGTCGAAAAAGGTTCGATTATTGAATGATGGAAACATTATGCCGATACCAGCTTTAGGGACTGTGACGGATACCGTTAGTAATTTAATAATTAAGTATAATTATATATTATATTATTATATTTTATATTATTATTTAAATTAAACGTTAATTCTAATAAATTCGTTCTGAAGACAAATGATTATCTATAATAAATTGTTTTTTTAGATTAAGGAACTGAAAGATTTACCTCAAGCAGTAATTTGGGCGATGCAGAGCGGGTATAGGCATATAGATACTGCTGCATTTTACGCTAATGAGGATTTGATAGGACCGGCTATACATAATGCTACAAGCTGTGGGATCGTGAAACGAGAAGAAATTTTTTTAACTACTAAGGTGAGTTCCTTTTATGAAGTCTAATTGACATACGTCAAGAAACTATAACTAATTATATATGAGTACATATTATAAGTACGGAAGAAAACATGTAAATATATAATTTTAGTTCTTCACTCGGATATTTATAATTTACTAGCTGATGCCCGCGACTCCGTCCGCGAGGAGGTATGAAAAATAGATAGTAGCCGATTCTCATACCTACTGAATATGCATATTAAATTTCATAAAAATCGGTCAAGCTGTTTCGTCGGAGTATGGTAACTAACATTGTCACACGAGATTTTTATATATATTACTAGATGATGCCCGCGACTTCGTCCGCGTAGATTAAGGTTTTTGATTCCCGCGGGAACTCTTGAATTTTCCGGGATAAAATGTAGCCTATGTCCTTCCCCGGGACACCACCTATCCCTGTACCGAATTTCATCAAAATCGGTTGCACAGATAAACTATTTTGTTTCCCGCGGGAACTCTCGAATTTTCCGGGATAAAATGTAGCCTATGTCCTTCCCCGAACCACCACTGTCAGCTTTGCGTTTAAAATTGAATTGATATTTTGGAAAAGATAAAAGATTGTGTATTTGTTTAGTGATGAATGTTTAATTAGGCTGATATTTGACTCATTCGATGTATTTCACTCGGTTCGTTCTTTGGCGGGGATACGCCATATTGGAATAATTTGCATAAATACGAGTATTTTGACTTTGGTAAAACAGTCTCCTACCGGCAGACTCAGCGATTTTGAATACTTTTGTGTTTAGATCGCAATTTGATTTAGAGCTTAGCAGTAGCAACTGCAGCCTGATCAAATGATTAATTTATTGTTGTTGTGATACTTTGGCCAAGTTTTATAGTTAACTGTTTACATTAAATCTCTCGTGAAACCGCTACACGTTGTGACGATTCGCTCGTGCACGTTTTAAAGAGAGTACAAACATATTTTAAAAGTAATTTTAATTATATTTGCCCACTTCTGGAATTATGCTTACACCACCTATCCCTGTACCGAATTTCATCAAAATCGGTTGAACAGAAAATTTTTTTTTTTCCCGCGGGAACTCTCGAATTTTCCGGGATAAAAAGTAGCCTATGTCCTTCCCCGGGATACAATCTATCCCTGTACCAAATTTCATCAAAATCGCTTGAATAGATGGGCCGTGAAAGCGTAGCAGACAGACAGACAGACAGACAGACAGACGGACAGACAGACACACTTTCGCATTTATAATATTGGTATGGATATAGTTTATATTTATAATTCGGATATTCATAGTCTCAAAATAAAACAATTATTTTTAAAATCAAAAATGGCAATTATTTTTCATGGAAAAATCGTATTTCAGCTGGCATTGGAGGTAACTAAAAGCAAAGAAGTTGTGCCAGCCTTGAAGCTGTGCTTGAAGAGATTGCAGTTAGACTATGTTGACTTGTTCCTTATTCATACGCCGGATAATCCGGTAAGTTTTTTTTTTAAAAATTCCAATACAAGTCCACTAGATCGCAGTCAAGCCCTTGACTGCGATCTCAACTGGTTCAACTGATCTCAACATTCGTCAAACTTGGTTAAACAGCTATGGGCTATGAAAACAGACAGATACCTACTTAAGTATTTTATTATTAACTAGCTGATGCCCGCGATTTCGTCCACGTGGATTGAGGTCTTGTGGTTCCCGGAGGAACTCTTTTATTAAAGAGTTCCTCCGGGAACAATATTTACATTATTTTCCGGGATAAAAAGCAGCTATATGTTATTCCAGACTATAATCATATCTCTGTGCTAAAGTTCATCCAGATCGGTTTAGCAGTTACGGCGTGATTAAATAACAAACGTCCGTCCATCGAAACCCATCCATCAAATCGAAACTTTTGCATTTATAATAGGTATTAGTATACATATACTTAGGCATAGATGGAAATTTTGGGAACTTATTCCGTGTTCAACATTATTTGTGGGTTATCTTTATGGGTATTGGGTATCTTTTTTAATTTTATTATTTGATTAATTTCTTCAGTTGGGAAATGAGAAATTTGATCTCCTGGACATCTGGTCTGGCATGGAAGAGGCAAAAAAATTAGGTTTGACAAAGTCCATAGGGGTTTCAAATTTTAACATAGAACACATTGATTACATCTTATCTTCTTGCACGATAAGTCCTGCGGTTAATCAAATTGAGGTAAGATTATTTTTAAAATATGCACCTTTTTTTGTCCTCGATATCATCATCAGCATCTTCATCTTTTCAGAGCCTGAGCATAACTCTCCTCTTAAAAGTAAAACGAAGTTAGGTGATATAAGTACCACGCTGGCCAAGTTATCTGTTGGTTACAATTTGTATGTTATTCAAATATTAATTCACCTATTTTGGCTGTTTCTTAGTTTGTTTTCATCTTTTAAGTACAGCTTACCTAATTGCCTTTGTTATTATAACTTTTTTCAGGTAAATCCTACTTACACAAACACAGAACTAGTGGAATATTGTCAGAGCCTATAGGGATTCTCGTAATGGCGTATGCACCTTTAGGCTTCACAGTTCCTAGGCTCTGGGCTAACAACCCTCCACCACCATCGTTGGGAGACCCTGCGATAGTAAAAATTGCCAAAAAATACGGAGTTTCTTCTAGTCAAGTTGTCATTCGACATTTGGTAAATATTTAATTTTTTTATTTTCATCATCATTTCGACCCATTGCCAGTCTACCACTCGGCACAGGTCAGGGGTATCAGTTAGAATTAGAATAGTTTAAGCCATAGTCCACCATACTGACGAAGGGCAAATTGGCAGACTTCACACATCTTTGAGAACGTTATTAAGAACTCCCAGGCATGTAGTTTTTAAGTCATTAATTTAATTTTATTGATCACATATTTTATTTATGGTTTTGATCTTATACTAATAATATAATAAATGCGAATGTTTAAATGGATGGATGTATGTTTGTTACTCAATCACACCCGAACGGCTTTAGATGAAAGGCACAGAGATAGATTATAGTCTAGAATAACACATATGCTACTTTTTATCCCAGAAAATTAAAGAGTTCCTGCGGGAACCAATCCACGCGGACGTAGTCGCGGGCTTCAGCTAGTATATTATATTGCTATTTTGTGACCATCATGAGTTGCCAATCGAGCCTTTCTCTCTCATAACACTATAAATTTTCGAAGAAAATGATTCTAACTTTATCTTTACAAATAGAAATATTTTCCCCCTTTCAGATAGATCGCGGAATCATGCCAATTCCACGGTCTACTAATAAAGAGCATATCCGGTTGAACATTGATCTGTTCAGCTTTTCCCTTAACGCTGAAGATGTTGACAGAATGAACTGTTTTAACGTAGACAGAAAAGTCTACAGCTTTTCTCCAACTGAAGTTGCCGAACTTTATGTAAGCAGAATACGGTCCGGATATAAGCGTAATAGGAAATTGTATCCAAAGTTATAACTAAAAAAAAACATACTTGTTGCTGTAAATTGAAGATATCAAAGATTCAAATATGTAGAATACCAATAATAGTAGGTATTATTATTTCTTTCCTTTTGCTAAAACTTTACAACCATTGCTACAGCTAGCGACATCTAGTAGTAGAGTGTTGCAGCTACCAATCTAAAAGAAAAATATACGTATATTTGTTTCTTTTCTTCCTTGGCTTTACATAACATTTTTGTTTTAATGAATTTAACTTAACCCTAAATTATTTATTTAGACACTTACTTACATTTAATCTAGTGACCTATCACCTAGCCTACAGCTAGCGACATCTTGAAGCAAAGCATTGCAGTAACAAATCGAAAAGAAAAATTATCATTTTGAATATTTTTTTTATTCATGGTCACCATACTTATTATAACGGGGAAGTCTGTATTCGATAATATTGTAATCGTACAACGACAATTCACAATACAGTGTTAGAACGTGAGGCGGGCATGACAAGGAAAAGCAGTACAAGACATAACGTTATTGAATTTTTTCAATTTTTTATGACCTAAATTCTGATAGCACATGAACAGAATTTATTAAAATTTCCTCTCTGCTTTATGAGCACTTTTTGTGGTGTTTAAAAAGTAGGTATACCTACTATTTTTGTACTATTCAATTTTGAGCTCCACAAAAAGAAGCATCATTTCAGAAAAAAGATATTTTGGAAAAGTTACAAAAAGGAAAAATGTAAAAAGCCAACATCACGCGGTGTTCCCAGGCGGTCACCCATCCAAGTACTGACCGCGTCCGATGTTGTTTATCTTCGGTGATCGGACGAGAACCGGTGTATTCAAAATGGTATGGACGTTGGCGAGAGTGTGGATAAAATACTTGAGTAGGTAGGAAGTTAGGAACTTAGTAGCTATGAAGTTACGAGGGCGTATGTAAACAATCATTTTACAATCATTGCGTGAGTCAATAATAATAAAATACTCTCTCTTCTATCTCGGGACCATGGGGCACCGGACCTTTGGAAGGCGTACTGAAACCAACCCCCAGTGGTGCGTCAGATCATTTTACTTTAAAAGCAATGTGACACCAACCGGCGAATACCCCTATAATAGGTACCTACATGCACTATGCGAGTGCACCCAAGGACAATCCCCGGTTAGTGCAGGACTATTGCAAAACATGGAAACAAATGATAGGTATGATTCTACGAGTTTGGGTTGCTAATTGCTATAACCATAGATTAATTATAATTTATATATTGTCTTTGCTATAACGGACTGGTGAACTGGGTCTAAGGAAGTACTATGGCCCCTGCCTAACCAATGTTATAAAATATATATATCCATATATATGTATAAAATGAATCCCTATTTCCCTTGATCACGGCACCACGCGTGAATGGCTGCACCAATTTCGCTAATTCTTTTTTTGTTGTGATTGTTTGGACCCCGGAATGGTTTATCTATGTCACCGTAAGATTGCAAAGGCCGTTGAATTGTAATCTTACTAGCGATATTGTAAACCGTCGACAGATTACAATTTAACGCATTATTTTTCGGTAGATTGTAATCTGTTAGGTATGTTAATTCGATAAAATCTGATCACTGGGCACTGTCTGATCATTTATGTCGAACCCTAACCTAACCTACAAGAAAGAGACAAGAAAAGGTAAATACGAGTAAGGTACAGGGAATATTTCAAAAATTGACACTCAGAACATAGAACGGTTCACAATCTGTCGACAGTTTACAATATCGCTAGTTGGATTACAATCTAACGGTTTTTGCAATCTTACGGTGACATATACACAATTGGACCCGATAGGGGGCGCTTCAATCGGGTTCGAGGTTCAGGGCAGGACAGTCTACCGGGCCCACTAGTACTTTATATTATTAATAGCAAAAAAGTATAAAAAGCCAACATCACGCGGTATTCCCAGGCGGTCACCCATCCAAGTACTGACCGCGCCCGATGTTGCTTAACTTCGGTGATCGAACGAGAACCGGTGTATTCAACATGGTATGGACGTTGGCAACTAATACGTCGAATTTTAAAATGAGTACCCAATTTATAATAAATTAGACAGAATTTTTTTAAATATTATAATATTATCTATTATTTTGCCAAGATGTAACACGGTCTATCCGGTTCCATGGTGTAATGGTTAGCACTCTGGACTTTGAATCCAGCGATCCGAGTTCAAATCTCGGTGGAACCTGAATTTTTAGAATTCTCATTTTCCCGGATTTAAATACTTTTTTACATTCGTAGCCCCCAGACCTCAGAAAGGGCACAGTTCCACTTGAGATGTGCTAAGATACAGATGTGTGTCAAACCCTCCAATAGGAGCACTTGATCTGGTGATCTATAAGTATGAAAGTTAAGCGCTCCTACGGGGTGACACACATCTATAGCTTAGCAAATAGCAACGTAGCACACCTCTGGTGGAAATAGCTCACGGCTCCCTGCGACTCGCTTGAAGTCTACCCTCATATTAAGGCCCTGTGTAGCGTAAAAGGGGGTTTTTAAAAGCAGTGTATCCATCAAACGGTGACATAATGTATGCTTGTAAAAATTATTTGCTGTTTTCAAGACCTTTAAGCAGACATTGACGCATCTCAAAACACAATTTAAAAGAAATCTCTGCATAGAAATTTATTTTAAACATACCTCTAAATTTACCTTTTAAAGCAGTTTTTCTCCAATTATTGAAACCAATAATTAGCTCTAGAAATATAAGATAAAATTCATATTTCTATATCAAACACATTGTCGGATTCATTTGTATTGAAAAGTAAATATTAATTTTTTTACAAATGATTTCATGCATTTTTTGCGACATACGCTTGCTCGATTTCACCCCCCCGCGCCTGTGTTTTTCATCTCGTGAGCTCACAGCGCCTTAAGTTGCCCGTCCACCTACTGGAGGGTCTGGCAACACTGCACTTTCCAGTGGGGCTTAGCCCTGTGTGAGTGAGAGTGAGTATTCTTTGTATGAGGTTGCGTGGAGCTGAGCCCACCACGGAGATGCACTGCGCGACGCGGCCCCGTACAAACTCATACAAATAATATTTGCCGCTACGTGCAGCGCCGTCCCGTGCATCTCCAATGGGCCTTTACAGCTTTTATGTCCTGTAGTTTGCTTACCCAGTAGTGAAGTTTGCCTGTAGTAGGGTTCCCAAATCCCAACGTCTATGGGACTAGCAAAAAATAAAGAAAATATATTTTAATGATTAAGTGAAGTTCGATCATAATTATACGACGTTCTGTCCGAAGAGATTAGCATTATTAATAGAGGATTTATTATTATTATCGGACTTTTAGTTTTTCTATGAAAAACCTAATAGTTATTATACCCTAAGTATAAGTACCTAATATACAGCCACACCTGTCTAACAGTAAGCTACACCTCAAAACATCGGCCCGGCACGTCAAGTCCCGTTAACCCACTAAAGGCCTCGCCTCAGGCCTCTTGGGCCCCGTAGGTTTTAATGAAAAAGCATCAAATTTCATAATTGAGGAGACCGCGCCCCGCCCCTGTCTTCGGGGAGCCACAATTTATTAATCAGAAATAATAATTCACAGGTAATGCCCGCCAGTCGTACGTGAACCACGACTGATAAGCATCGTGTCCAGCGTAATCGGAAGGGTTAGGCCCGGTGCTACCATACCGCGTTTAGTTTAATCCGTGGTTAATCAATGGGTAATATATCTTTATCAAAACGCTATTTATTTTCAGGTATAACAGTTTAAAATCTATAAAATACTAGCAAACCCGGCGAACTTCGTTTCGCCACCAGATGACTTTCCCGCTAAAAAGATTTTCCCGCTTTTCTGTTGAAATTTTTCCTGAATTTTCTTTGCTATAAACCTCACGGAGCCCGAGACCTTTCCAACGAATGCAAAACCGTGGAAATCGGTTCGTGCGTTCTGGAGTTATAGCGTCAGGAAGGAAAACCCGACTTATTTTTATATAGTAGATTTATTAAGTATCTAATGACTATTTGATGAATAGGTATACTACCCATATCAAAACGCAATAGGTAGTTTGTTTGTTTGATGGTTTGCCCTTCAGTCTTTCACGCCAAAACAGAGCAACGTATCGACGAAGTTATTTATAAAGTATAGCTTGAGGTCTGGAGAGTGATACAGGTTCCTTTTGAATCCCGGAAAATTTAAGAGTTACCGCGGAATTTTCAAAACGTCCCGGGCATCATATCTTGTTCCAAATAAGAGTACCATTTTTATTACTTACCTAATTAGTTATGTCCTTAGCAAGTCTAACATTTCATTAATTGTTCGTTAAACTTAAACCTCGGTTAACTCCGGAATCGTTAGACCGGCCCGACATAGATTTCAACCCGTAACACGCCACACTGTCCCAAGCGACGGGGCTGCCAACGAAAGAGTTAGCAATTTTTAATTAAACTAATCAGTTAATACGTCAAGGTGCGCCTGTTGCCTCCAAAATGTTTTATTATCGCTACTCATTATAAAAAAAGTCCCTCCGCAAGTTGTTTGTTTGTTATCGTTGATCTAAAAAGTCTGAGAGTGGGATTCGAACCTGCAACATCATAATATGTATTAATGACGCGGCTCATAACCGACTAATCCATAGACGCCTTTTTACAAATTATTATTATTAAAATGTTCAACCATAACTAAAATATAATATTTACATACATGTCTGTCTCTCGCCATCTATACTAGATGGAGGGAGAAAGGGTTTAATGCTTTTTCGTCACGTACGATTTTGCCAGCCAGGTTCCAGCATTTTATCCTGGTATGAAGCACTTACGTTCTTTCTTTATCTCTCTCTCTGTGTCGTATTCCTCATTGCTGAGGGTCGTGAGCGTGACCTTTCCATTAAACACCATAATGTCTTGGGATGATTATTCGGTGGGTTGCCAGGTCCTTCCGCTAAAATATTAATTTCAAGTTCTATTTTTACGATTTTTTTTAATAAAAAAGTAAAATATAAACATTAAAGCATTAAAGTTTAATTTCGAATGTAGTATATTTATATTTAAGACCTTTTGTCTTTGTAAAAAAAATCTTACTCATTTTCGTTACGGACGTCTTTTGCCGGCTAAGGTACCCCTCCGCATCGTCCCATAAGGAACTTGCTTTACAAAATACAAGCGAAATGTGGATTGGAAGTAGGAACATTTACGTTACCTAAGTCGGGGCGGTTACTAGTATCAAACTAATGGGGACCGCTTCAAGTTTCAAGTTCTTTTCTCTAGGGACATGCGTGTTTAGTGAACACACTGTACACGTAGATGACATAAAAGGTTGTAAAAAGGCTAAATTAGGTCATTTTGGTATGATTTTACGAAGCTGCCTTGAATCGTGTGTTATCCGTGAGTGACAATGGGGTTCCCTTGGGGGTGGGGGTGCGGTCTGATAAAAGCTAACGAAAGATAGGCGTGCATTCGTAGGGCTAAAATCAAAGTGACGGTAGAGTTAAAAAACGGTTGCATACTAAATAATATAGAATGGATATAGGTAGGTACTTAGGTAATTATTATTATAGAAAATAAATTAAGTTCCATAGACTTACCTCATTATATTATAATAATACGTATTTACTATATTGGTAAGTTCTTACAAAAATATAGAGTTAAGACAAAACAGAGTAAAATACAGTTTTTTATGGAACAAAATGTAGGTACTTACCTATTGCATTTGAATTTGAATTTATTAGAGTAGGTACACTGATTCTGTCCCGCAATGATACAAGTACAATAATGTGGTACGGAGTTCTACGAACGTTGGGAGACTAAAATGTATTATTAAATAAAAATTCTTTCCAAAAAAACCGACTTCCAAATCCACAAGTCGGGCGATTTAGGGTTACCAGATAAAAAAATCAAAAGTCCGGAGAAAAGGCTTGATTTCCATTGAAAAATCCTGAGATTTTTTACAGTTTGAGAATTTTCTCTCAAACGTAGGTTAACAATTTAAAAAAGTTGTAATTGTAGATACACGTGCAATTATTACCAAAGGAAGATTATTTATAGTTTGTTTAACTTTTTATTAAAGAGATCTTTAAAATGTAAGCTGTATTTTATTAAAAATTTAAAAATCCTAAGATTTCATGAGATTTGCGAAATCTAGCCATAAATTCTGAAGAGTATAAAAAATCCTGAAATCTTAGGACAAATGAGATATGGTAGCCCTAGGCGAGTATAACAAAGATAGGCAAAGTTGACGCGTCATTCTCGCCCGACTTCAACATACGAGTAGGTAGTGTGTAGAAATCAAAATTATTTTTTACTTTACAGTGGATTTGGAAGTCGGTTTTTTGGAAAGAATTTTTATTTTTAACTTTTTAGTGTAGGTACTCTAAATGCCCACTGCTTAGGAGTGCAGTACCCTGCAGCATCAGGGTTGAGGAGTTGGGACTTGGTCGTTGTGTGACACCTACAATGTGAATTCACCATAAAAAATCCTAAATCGCCTTATTTAAAGACTTTTGTACCCTGCAGCATCAGGGTTGAGGAGTTGGGACTCGTATACACGTGACTTGATACCTTTTATATGAATTCACCATCAAAATTTCTTTACTCCCCTAGTTTTGAGGATTTCTTGTAGTACGGTACACCTACAGTATCAGGATTGAAGATTTGGAGTCAGATTTTTTTACGCGACCACCTCGCAAGCTTCACAGCCACAAAAAAAATTCAAATCGATTTTAAAACCACGGAGATATGCACCGACATACATTTAAAAAAAAAAAGATTCGCGTCGAATTGAGAACCTCTTTGAAAGTCGGTTAATGAGACTTTTTCACGAACGCGTATAACAAAAGTTCATGTATTTTAACCGGTCTTTCGCCAACGTCCATACCATGTTGAATACACCGGTTCTCGTCCGATCACCGAAGTTAAGCAACATCGGGCGCGGTCAGTACTTGGATGGGTGACCGCCTGGGAACACCGCGTGATGTTGGCTTTTTATTGACAATTTTTTTGTAACAATAATAATTATTCTATTTCGGTGTTTAGCACAATTTTTTTACTCATTTATTATTTATGATAGGACCCTTATTAAATGGGTAGTAGGTACTTAACTGCATTGGGTACTATGTTGGACCACGGTAGTCCGTTGGCCAACACGTTGGTCCATGATTCCCAATACCAGTTGTAGAAATATAAAAAACAGGACTGCGGAAGGATCTACGGCCATGACAGGACAAATTAATGTCCGCGCGAAACAGCCGCGTCCTATGGGAAAGGTTTTGCTCTGTCGTGGTAGTCTGTGTAGCTCCATATAAAAATGCGCGCGCGAACAATTTTCCCGCCAGACAAATATTTTTCTCCGTTGTGTTTTTGCCCTTACATTATCAATGTCGTATTATTAAAAAATGGTTTACCACAGGTAAGGTAATACAAAAGAAGAAAAAATATACTTAGTGCAAAAAGTCAGGTTCCACCGAGATTTGAACTCGGATCGCTGGATTCAGAGTCCAGAGTGCTAACCGTTACACCATGGAACCGCTTATATTACCTTTCGAAAAGTTGTGTTTGTAGCTGAAATTCAAACAAATTATACAGACTGTACAATTTTGATACAATTTCTTCAAATCTTTGTCCCCCCAGTGGGGCAGAGGGCGTTTACAGTGTTGCGCCATCTCGAGCGATTAGAAGCTACACCCTTGACCTCAACTTACGTCAAATCTTTAGTAACAGTCTAATAATAGTACCTAACTTTATTGGCATGCATATCCTTTTCCGAAGGGAGCATTATGAAAGGGAAACTATACGGTTAGACCAAATATACGAAACTTTTCGGGAAAATAAGCTTCTCATACAAATGCGCAATAGTTATGCTTAAAATCTTAATAAGTACCTAGGTACTTTCCCCAATTCTCTCGGTAAATAAATTTCAATCGTACCTAACTCAAAACTTAGCAAACCCTCTATAAGTAGGAACACGTAACTTGATAAGCATTCAAGAAACGATCAAGAATATTCAATCGCATCAAAAATGGCGGCCAGCTGTCAAATATAACCAAATAGGATGGACACATACCAACTCCTTTACGTGAATGTCAAAAATGGAACGTTACGTAATAGCATCAGTATGGAGCCGGTGGCAATTTTCAGCTATGTAAGTGTACAACAAAGTTATTGAGTTTTCGTTAAGCCTAACTACTAGTATTCAAAGAGGTGTGGCAAAGCGCTGACTTTAAAAAAAACATCCTTTTGATGCGAACTGAGAGGATATAATACTTTTATCGCATAAAACTAAGTTAGCAGGTTGTTAAAAAAAGAAACTACATAATATGTTACTAAAGCTACTGCTGCAGTGCTATGTTCCATAGAGGAGACATCATCATCATCATCATCATCTGTCATTGTTGCAATCTCAATTATGCTTTGATTGGCTACAATTAGGGTATTCTTACTGCGACAGAGGATTTTGACTAAAAGCGACAATGCCAATCAGGAAGGAGTTGATTGTGATAACTGACACCCTGACGTCAGGGTGTCAGTTGTTAAGTTAGGTTGTAACTTGTTAACAAGTTACAACCTTAGCTTAAGGGTTAGTAATCACGGTTTCACACGATAAGGCTGCTGCCGCTGGACTCGTCATTATCATCTACTTAAACTTCATCGTAAATTCCTACCACCAGTTCGCTGGCTACAAATTTTTGGGCAAAGTGGCGAAGAGTCCCGGGGCGCGCGGTTTATCCCTCATTGTAACTCGATAAGATATTTATTGGCGGGAAACATTTGAAAATGGAATGGCTCCTTGGCGGTTACTAGACGTCGCCGTAACGCGCACGTCCGCCGGCATTCTACATTTTTATTTTGTCAATATTTAATGTGATGCCCAGAAAGATGGGGGTGCACATAAGTACGTGGAGATGGGATGAAAGTGGGACGTTGAGAAAAAACGTACATAAGAGTTTATATTTAGTATTTACATATAACTGATAAGTGGTATCAATTAATATCAATGGGTGCCTTTACTGATGCTTCGAGATTTTTTCTCGTCCAAAATCTCAGTGCCTGAAGATCAGTTATTAAGTCCTAATAAAATATGTGGACACCTACCTGTAAAAATCATTGGTACAGTCTAGATTATTGTTGTGAATGGTTGAATTACGCTTATCCTTGGATTTTGGCCATGGCCGAGTCACTTAGCGGCTGATGGTGAAAACTAACTGTAAGTATAGGTTTCTTTACGTGAGGAAATCGGAAATGAGGAGACCCGTAGAAGAACTAAAGAAAGGAAGGATAGGATGTGATGATTTGAACTGGCAATGGACAGGCGTACCTATAAGTTTTGGAAATCGGTAGAATATCTTTTTTAGGGTTCCGTACCAAAATGGTAAAATGGAACCCTTATGGTGCGACTTTCTCCGTCTGTCTGTCCGTCTGTCCGTCTGTCCGTCTGTCCGTCTGTCCGTCCGTCACACTCGATTATTTCAGTAACTACCGAAGCTATCGACATGAAATTTGGAATAGTTGTGTATATTAGTGGCCCAAAGACACAGGAATTAAAAAAAATTGGAAATTATTTTTGTTCTTATTTAAAAAGCGGGGAAAATCTGAGGGTTGAAATTTAAAAGTGAGATAACTGTACAGTGTGGGGTATCATATGGAAGGGTTTACTTTGTACATTCTAAAACAGATTTTTAATTATTTTTAGTTATGATAGTTTTTGATTTATCGGGGAAAATGTCTAAAAAAATACCGTTCCCCCCCCCTTATCTCCGGAGTTTACCAATCGAAAAATTTGAAATAATTATGGTCAATAGGAATTTACGTATATTTTACAGGAAAACTATAGCCAATGCTCTAACTAGCATAGTTTTTTTGATTTTAACAATAAACCTCTACAAACAAAGTTAGTCTTGCGGTTCATTAACAAAGGTAATTATTTATTAATAATGGTACGGAACCCTTCGTGCGCGAGTCCGACTCGCACTTGCCCGGTTTTTTTAACTGCTTTTCCTAGCCAGAGATGAGCAATTTCCTTTCCTCTGTCCTAGCTATCTTATATATCCTATATTTCAGAAAGTTATAATATTAAGTATGATTCTTGATTTATACTTTGTATTTTGTACTTCAAACACGCCGGAACATGGAGCAAGGGATAGTCATTTTTTAATGGATTTGTAGATAATATAGTAAATAGTTCTGGAGAGTGACAGCTGTAGGTGATTTTATGGTGGGAAAAAAAAATATTTTCCTCTGAACTTTAAAAAGCTCTGATCCCCACGCGGGCATCATCTAGTTTTAATCATCTAGTTTTATTTCAAATATTTTCATTCATTTTTATCTCAAGATCCATTTCGAAACTGTAACGCAATGTATGCTAGCCACTCCTGAGAGCATACATTTGTAAGCGGACGCTTAGCGACCGACATAAAATATGGTTTTTTACCAATACGTAGGTACCACTAACCTAACCAGGGAATACGTTTAACTCCGAAACTGGTGCACTGGTACAAAATCATTTAGCGAAGAAAAACTTTGACTTTCCTCTTCCTTTCCAACTTTTTCAAAACTTTGCCCTGGTGGTCCTAAGTTCGACTCTTGGCAGATGCAATTGGGTGTTTGACAACTAGTCAAATCAGTAACTCTTTATAAAACGTCATATTATGTACTTATTTCATGACTGACTTGTGAAGTCATCGAGATTCGACGCACTTTTTTAACAGACTTCCAAAAAAGGAGGAGGTTCTCAATTCGGCGCGTTTTTTTTTAAATGTATGTCGGTGTATTATAATATCTCCGTGGTTTTTGAACCGATTTGAATTTTATTTACCAAACCTAAAACTAACAGATGACGTTAGTCGTCTTTTGGAACTCTCTCCATTTATTTAACAAGTAGGTAATAAAATGAAAAATTTATAAACCCACGACGAACTGCAGCTCACCTTTATGCCTATAACTTTGAAACAATAATTAGAACTTCTCATAAGTATTGCTTACCTAAAACCAAAAAACCGCATCTCAATCGGGCTAGTAGGTACTTTTTCAGAAATATGGTAACACATTGAAAAATAAATATCATGATTGCAGCGCAGTTTGGTGGACTAACGTCCTAAAACATATCTAAGAACCTTCTCAGAAGTTGTGAGTATTTAATGCAAAAAACCGCATAATTATCGGTCCCGTAGTTTTCCAGGAAAGTGGTAACAAAAAAGTGCACAAACAAACGCACAACCTCTTAGGGCAAACACATATACCGTCTGTACGTTCCGCCGTGGGTAAAAATAATCTATGTTTGAGATCTGAAACATCCAAGAATTGCTCTCAAGAAGAAGATTGCTTCCGAACTGGTATCAAAGCATGATGGAAAGTAGACAATCTACATCAAAACAACGTTTCCTTAAGAAGTTCAAAAAGAAATAAACCATGCAAATCAGTCAAGGGTTGACACGTCACCCCGGACAAGTATTTACGAGCGGCGGTATGAAAAAACTTTTCAAACTACCCACTTTTCATTTGAAACGTAATCTACGACGACAAATGGTTCGGACCTGACTGCGTTTTGTTAGGACTTTTTTCTTGTACTCTTGTCATTTGTTTTGTTTTTTCCCCCTGCCTCCAGTTAAACCTTTTTTCTTTACGAAATCAGTAAAAGGGTGGAAGTTATTAAACTCTAGGAGGAGAATATTAACTGTCTTCGTTTTTGAAATATAAGTAAGTATTCACCACTACCTTTTTATGATTTTTTAGGTGATGACGCAGTCGAAGATAATAGTGGGCTGATGTGGTAGCCATATTAGACCCATATTAGGTATTATGTTTCTACCTTGAACTGGTTTTACGCAGTACCGTATCCACGTGGAAACTAGCCAAGGCCAAAATCTGCCACTTGGCAGAAGATAAATTTGTCTTTCAATCATGTCGCAACGGATCGACGTTATTTTTTGTATGGTTTACCTGGATAGAGTGACATAGGCAAATTTTTATCCCGGAAAATTGACGAGTTCAAGCGGACGAAGTCCATCATACGAAGTAGCCGAACGAACGAGTAGGACGAAGGACGAAATAGCGGGCATCAGCTAGTATTTTATTAAAAGACCAAGTGGTAGAATCATCAGTCTTCCCCGTAATATAGTGTCGCCGCCGACGGCTGAACAAATCGTTCCGAGGTATTACTTCCAAACAGAGGCGGCTCGTGAAAGATCATATTGGGAGTTCACTAAAAAAAAAATGCTTACCAATTATTTGTAAATGAAGTCCATACGTTATATTGTTCCATTTTAACCGCCTACACTATTTACATAAATCACAGTCTTTTTCACATAAATACACAACACAATAAGTACACTATTTAAAACAACAATACCTACAGATTTTCCAGCCACTGTACAATGATCCGACGCACTCGCGAAGAAATCAAAATAAATTTACTTTCGTATTTTGTGTTTTGTTTACATCTTACCGGCATAATACGAATAAAAAAAATACTCGCGAGTTTTAACTCTTTCTTCGTGACAACAGGCCATCTCATTTAGTCGGGTAATATCGCGCATGCGTACTTCGTGTCAGGAGCGCCGCTCCATATTTACCAAACTTCTCATACAAATCTTTTGTCTCACGCGCCGCTCGCATCGAATGCTCTCTTTTACTCTCATTACATTTCAATAAGAACGTTGTACTAAACTTTCGTCTATAGGAGCGTTGTTCTAAGCGCTCCACTTATCAAAAATACCATGTGTTGATTGATGAATTATGTAGTAAAGTAGGTAGGTAGGTACATATGGATATTCATGATTAAAATGACAATGGGAATAGATTTATATAAAAATATTTATAACGTTTATAGCAAAGTTTATTTGATTATTATACCTACCTAGTACCTATGTATTTTTTTAAATTTTGTGGGAGTTCACTGCACCAGCGCTCCTTTGAGCGAGCCGCCTTTGCTTCCAAAGGGTTGTTTTGGGGTTTGATTGTGAAGGGGGCGGCTTTTATGCAGCACTGTAGGTATGCCCGTTGGAAATGTCTTATATACCTACTAGATGATGCCCGCGACTTCGTCCGCGTGGATTGATGTTTTCTTATTCCCGCGGGAACTCTTCAATTTTCCGGGATAAAAAGTAGCCTATGTCCTTCCCCGAGATACAACCTATCCCTGTACCAAATTTCATCATAATCGGTTGAGTAGTTGGGCCGTGAAAGCGTAGCAGACAGACAGACAGACAGACAGACAGACAGACGGACATACAGACAGACACACTTTCGCATTTATAATATTATAGTACTTATATATAGTATGGAAGTATGGAAGTATGGAAGTATGGATATAGGGCCTAGTTTGTATCTAAGGTCTAATTAGTTTAGTAGATCTAATACTAGTACCTACTATATGTTTTGATACATACCTACCTATTAATAAACCACAGCTTTAGTAGATTTAATAGGTCTGGATAGTTCTTAGTTCTTACCGCACCGAGTGAAAATTGGATAAACTACTGTAGGTATATTTTCCGCTCGAATTATAATCGCAAGTGCGTGTACCTCCAAATGATTTCTTGTGTTACAGAATTGCGAAAAAAAAATCGTGCAATTTTTTTTCGCAGTGCGAACTTAGCCTTAGAGATTCCGAAGCTCGGTTTTTTAATTATATCACGGTTTCCAAATTCCATTGTTTCAGAACATTTAACGTTCGAAAATCCCTTGTCTGGCCTGCAATTTGAGTGAAATGAAATCAATCAAGAAAAACAATCTGAAAGACCCATTAGCAACAAATCACCAAAAAGGTTGTTTAACATACCTACCCCGAACGAAACCTACTAAACCTAATGGGCAAAACAAAACCATTTTATTTACTGGGCACTAAAAAGAATCGAAATACAGCATCGACGGTTTTCCATTAAAGGCCCTGTCTGCGTGTCTGCTAACGATCTGCCTATATCACTGTCTTTTTTTCGCCTTTAATTTTCATATTAATCCATCTCACACCCTCGCACCCTCGTGTGAAATCAGTCCGACAAATTAAATCCCGCCTCAGATTATTACATAGCTCAGTGACTGTTCATAAATAACCAAGGGGGTGCGAAAATTTACTGAACGCTCTGAAGTTTGTCTGAATTTGGAATGCAATTTTTATTTAATTTCATGATAATTCCTTATCTAACCTTTAACTAACCTGACCTAATCATTACATTAAACTTACAATTGAAAATACTTCAGTAACAATAGGTATTTCTATAATAATATAAATGCGAAAGTTTGGATTGATGTATGGATGAATGTTTGTTACTCAATCACGCCAGAACGGCTGGACGGATCTGGATGAAATTTCGCACAGAGATAGATTATAGTCTGAAATAGCACATATATGCTTCTTTTCATAAATACGGTAAGTAAGCAAATATAGTTAGTAATAATATAATAATAGTAATAGCTTTAACGAATAAATATAAATAATTACGACTTTACTATCTACTAACCTATTCTTAAGAATAATGCGAAGTGCGAACTCAATAATTAGGTACTTACTTAATATGTAATTATTTAAAATTAATAAATAACACAATTTTCCACGCACAATTAAAAAATTTCTGAACGGACGGCGAGTCTGTGGCACCGAAATCAAATAACGCAGAGCGTTCGAAATTCAAATTGTACGCTGGATTTGGAGCGTGCATTCCAGTGCGACGCTGCGCTGTTATATTATGCCAGTGATTTATTGCATTGAATTCTCGTCGGTAATTAGTGCGAGCTAACTCCCGTTGGAACGCTATACCTACTTATTGCTGGATTTACGTACTTTTACCTATTTAATCTAAAGCTTGTAGTTTTTAAACTCTTCACCAAAATAGGAACCGTCGTTGGCAACCGATAAACGTCTATTGCTATTTTTTGGACTGCAACTTTGTGACTTAATTTTGACGACCTCCCTTGCTCAGTGATCAGTAAAAATGAGTGGTGGGATTTCCTAGGCTGGTTCCATACCCCGGCAGTGGTTAAAATATGGCAAATTCGTCGATTCTCGTCCATCGATTGACACAGCTAGATATATTATGTCACTTGTAGGAACTTCTACACGCCACGCCGCGCCGCGGTCCTGCGCCCCTAAAATAGGCCAGTAAAGAATGTATGTATTTTCATTACATATCATAAGTTTGAATCTGGAATCTTTCTTCCTGAATATCTTGTAACTTGTTATAATGTTCTTTGGCCTAAATAGTTGAAATTTGGAACTCTACCGTATTACGCGTTCAGCACTCACAGCGCAAAAAAAAAATTAAAAGTATAATAAGTTTTTATTTTTTATCTTTATAATATTGAAAGGCGGGAATTAACTACATACCTAATCGTTATAGAACCTATATTTAAAAGTGACGAAAGAATGAGTTCGAGTGAGGATATTATGGATTTAGATTGTACGCCTCCTTTTCTGAGAGCGGAGGCCGAATTAGCTAAAAATAATTTGCTTCCGCCGATATCCAAAGAAAAGTCATTTTTTAGAAAAGCACTATACACACCTCGACCGGGAGAGCATTTCTGATCTCGTATATAGCCGGCTTCGCGTAGCTCGGCCGTTTAACTAACACTCGACCAGAAAACGCGTACTTCCCGGTCTCGCGATGTAATGTACTATGAAATTAATATCTACCTCATAATATAACATCATTTATGAGTAGATATTATGAAGTTTAGATGAGTATAGACCTTTATGAGGTTATTTTTAAACAGGCTGATGCCTCATGATTGAAGTTCATTGATTTCCGCGAGAACTCTTTAATTTTACGGGCTAAAAGGTAGCCTATATAATGTTATTCCAGACTATTATTATTACATTGTACTATTACCTACTCTGTGCTATAATTTTAGATCTCTGTGCCTTTCATCCAGACCCATTCAGGCGTTCTGGCATGATTGAGTAAGCAACATGCATCCATCCATCCAAACTTTCGCATTTATAATGTTAAAACCTACATACTAGTACTAGCGAATTCCCGCGACTTCGTACGCGTGGATCGAGGTTTTGTGGTTCCCGCGGGAACTCTTTAATTTTCCGGGATAAAAAGCAGCCTATGTGCTATTCCAGACTATAATCTATCTCTGTGCCAAACAGCCAGATCCGTTCAGCCGTTGGGGCGTGATTGAGTAACAAACATCCATACATCCATCCATCCAAACTTTCGCATTTATAATATTAGTAAGAAGTAAGAAGTAAGATGATCGGGGCGTGCAAGTTGCGAGTTGCGACTCAGCTAGTCCTGTTGTATCATGGGCGTGATTTATTGCACGGAATTGTTGTCGGCAATTAATGCGTGCCTGTCCCGGAGCGGCATTGCCGGGGTGGGGATTAATTACTAGGGACTATCTAGCGTTAACATTTGTAAGCTGAAGTAGCAATGGGGGGCAGGCCATGCTTGAGGAGCGATCGCCGTTGGAGTCGGAAAGTCCTTGAGTGGAGACCGCAAACAAGTAAGCGTCCAGCACGATGGACCGACGGCATAAAGAGGGTGGCGGGAAGTGGCTGGATGAGGAAGGCTGAGGATCGGGTGTGGTGGCGCTCATTAGGGAAGGCTTATGTCCAGCAGTGGGACGTCCACTGATGATGATGATGATGGACCCTAACAGAGCCCGCTACCATCTTGGACTGTATCATCACTGGCCATCAGGTGAGATCGCAGTCAAGGGCTAACTTGTAGTTGATTTAAAAAAATTGTCCATTTAAAATCAAGCAACTAAGGTAGGTATAAAAGTACGTTAGAAGGTAGGTAAGATGGCTACTGTTAGTGCCTAGCTATAGATAACCATCATTGATCAAATGATTACTATTAAAATATAATCTAACTAGCTGATGCCTGCGACTTCGTCCGCGTGGAAAAGTATTTAAAATTCCCACAGGAACTCATTAACTTTCCGGGGCAAAAAGTAGGCTCACTCTTCAGGTCTTCAACTATACCCATGCAAACAATCATATCGATCCGCTGCTTTGCTGCGGCGTGATTGCAGGACAAACCAACAAACAAACACACTTTCGCATTTATAATATTAGTAAGATGGGCGCTCCATAATACGCACAATATTACCATGACAGTATACTAACTATTACTACCGTAGGTATTTCAGTCTAAACAGTAGAGTTCAATTAATTGAGCGTGCGTTATTAATGGCTTAAACCCCTATTACACTGCACTTTTCACAGGGCCCTGTGGAAAGGGTGGGCGTGGCCGCTAGTTTTGGCGTCGCTATTACACTGCACTGACTATCGGGCCCAACTCAGTCTGAACGAGAACGTGTTGTACGTGTATCTTTATGTTAATTATCGTTTACTAGGCCACCCATGCTATCGAACGGGTGGACCGATTTTCATGATTTTTGATTTGTTGTATTTGTTTCCGTCCCGAATAGCAGAATAACTATTAAAACATTGAACATCAAAAGAATTCAAAAGAATTAACTAGATCCCAACAAAATAGTCAAGGATGTGTTCAAATCATTTGAATGCAAAAAGTTAGAAGAATAGCTTAGAAGGGTAGCTTTTTCTCAGCTAACTTCAATAATCTGTTTTCCTCTTATTTATTGACCAAGCGTCAGGTCACGAAAACCCATAAAATTTTATTTTATGGGTTTGCTACGCTAATGCATAGCATGCATATGCATGCTAAACTATATAGCATATATATTATATACATAGCATGCTACATGCTATGCTTCATGCCATGCTTCATGCCATGCTATATGATATGCTATGCTATATGCTATGCTATATGCTATATGATATATGCTACATGCTATATGCTATATGCTATATGATATATGCTACTTGCTATGCTATATGCTATATGCGATATGCTACATGCTATATGCCATGCTATATGCTATATTCTACATGCTATATGCTACATGCTATGCTATATGCCATGCTACATGATAATCTGTACGTTAAAAAAATTTCCATAGATGAGGCATGTCTTTGTACATCTCAATCACATTTATCAAAATTTCTTTTTCTTTTGGACACGACATAATATTGTCAAAATGCTCGCGCGAGCCGGAGAAACACAGTTGTGTTTCTCCGGCTACAGCAGATCGGTAGTTAGATCTGCTGTACGCTGTACGCTGTACGCTGGTCGTGCGTCGACTGAGCTCCCTTCCGCCCTGAACGTTATATTACACTACCCTGACTTCAGGGCGCAAAGGCAGCCAGGCAGATCGGGACCACCCGATCTCCCTGAATTTCGACCCTTCCACCCTGTGGTTTATCACACTACACTGATTCAAGGGAAGGGTCCCTGTGGAAAGTGCAATGTAATAGGGGTTTTAGCTGGGATTAAACGCAACCTCCGACCATCCGCAGGGCCTGGCGACACGGCGGACCACTAACCCTTTGTGAGGGTAAAAGTGCAAGTGTGAAGTATTTTTTTAACATTTTTTACGGTGTTAAGTGTAAAGTTCACACCGGTTTAGTGAAAAAGAGAACGGCTCTAATCTACATTTAACAAGTAACAGTTTACGCGTTGATTTTACTAATCACTTAACACCTGCACTTTTCACCGCACTTAACAAAGTGTAATCCAGCCCTTACTATGGCGAATAGGGGTATGGACTATGGTATGCCATGCCCCTAACAGGTGAGCCCCTTACCATCTTAGACTGCACCGTCACTTACCATTAGGTGAGATCGCATTCAAGGGCTAACTTGTAGTGAATAAAACAAAGCTGCGGGATACATTAACTTACCTACCCAATCTACTATTTAAAAGTTCTAAATACTGGCTTGATTTGTTTATAAAAATGTTAACGTGGAAGTAAAATCATAAAATGAAGAATAGGCATGATGACTGATTTTGAAAAATGGTCAGATTATGTTCGGAAGTATCTACTATTTCGAAAAAATATCTTATTTCAGCAGAAAAATAAGGTTTGGTAGATAAAATTGGCATTTGAAATTTAAATTTTAAAACTCACGCCAAAACGCTTGGCGGTGTCATGGCGTCGTTTGTGACGTCACTATTGTTTTTACCATTGTACTCTGTGCAGTGTGCAGTAAACAATAGTGTGATTGTCAAAGCTCGAAAACAAACAATTGTGACGTCATTCACTTCTTGGTGTTTTACCCAATATGGCGGATTGATGTATTTTATAGTTTTATTTTATCAAAATAAATAGTAATCACACTCGAAATAGAGAAATAAATACGTTTTTTATAATCCATGAATCCTATTTCATTAGATAAATTCATAATTTCATTGATTCTTGGTTACTGTCATCATGCCTATTGCAAGTATCATTTTTCACCGATACTTTCGTACCGTCAATATCGATCACCGACGTCGACAATTTTCATCGAACGCGCGACAAAAATCCCTTTCAGCGATGATTATGTGATTGCGCGCAGGTGTGTACATGGCGTAGTGAATTACACGAGTGGAACGCTAAAATGCTGCATGGATGGATTTTTTAATTTATATTTAAAGACAAGACTTTAGCTCACAAAGCTGGATTTCTTCAATAGTATTGAAGAAATCCAGAAATAGAGTTTCAAGCTTTCTTGTTAAATTGTGATGAGTTTTACACTGGTTTTAAGTAATTAAATAACTACGAGTAATAAATTCATTCTTTTGACTCAAACTATCGATATAAAAATAATTTCCTCCCGACCGAATGCCGGCCACGGCGGCCTACCTATCTCCAGAGAGATTAGGCATCTGCGCTGGATATATTATAGGTTAGTGCACAAAAGTATGTGCGCATGCACAGGTGCGCTTTCTGTTCCGTTTCCTTTACTCTCATAGCCTGATGGGACGGGAAATCCGACACGACCGGAGAGTGATCAGGCGCAGGACTGACGGCTTTACGTTATATCTCAAGCAGGAGGGTGAAACACCGCCAACTTCCCTAAACTTCCTAACTCCGGTACCTACTAAGAATTTCTTGACAGAAAAATCCAATCTTTAATTATAAATGCGTAAGTTTGGATGGATGAATGGATGGATGTTTGTTACTCAATCACACCAGAACTTGAGTCTGGATGAAATTTGGCATAGAGATAGATTATAGTCTGGAATAACACTTGGCTACTTTTTGTCCGGGAAATTATACAGTTCCCGCGGGAACCCAAAAACCTCAATCCACGCGAACGAAGTCGCGGGCATCAGCTAGTACTTAATAATTATGGCCCAACACACGGGTAAAGGGTTACAGATTCGTTTCTGTTACACTTTCAATATGTAACACTTATGAATCTGTTTTTCAGTCCCTAATCAATACCGTCTGCGCCACGTTATGGCAGGTCAAGGCGACGCGACATTTGGCGTGTTGACTACGTTTTGGATACATTTAGATTAGGTTACAGTTTAACATTACCTGGAACTTAGAAATATAATCTGTGCTGAGAGACTGTAACAAATAATAAGACTTTTTAAAGTAGATCTTAGTAATCTATTGAAGATTTTAAAAGTTGTGTATATAACGATAGAACTTCCTAAATCTTTACTATTTTAAAGCATAATTAATATTATAACCGTAAACCCTAGAAAGCCTTGGTTGAAGCCTAGATGTGAATTGTGACGGTAGGTAGGTAGTGTGAATTGTCCTACAATACAATAATTACGTCCTTAAATTATATAATGTTGGTTTTTATGGTAAAGGGTTTTACAACGCTAATTTATGCACAGCTTAATATTCAGCAGTAGGTACCACAAAAAACGCAGCATCTTGCAACCTGCAAACGCTCGGTCGATGGTGGTGTCTGTCGACAGACCTTTATTAACAATAACTTGCTTATTTGTCTGAAACTTCTACACGACAATTTACAAGTTACCCGGCTGAGTTTGTTGTTGCAAGTTACCCGGCGTCTTGGAAACCTCGTAGCTTTAGTTTTAAGATACCGTGGCTCACCATCACGTCTTATATTTTTTTCAATACAGTTGTCAAACATGGCGCACTTTCAGAGGCTGTAGTTATGATTCGAAAATTGAATCTTTCGCATAGGCATCTTACTTTTACACGGTCGTGACTTACTTTTACAAGCTCGACACTTACTTTTGCAGTTTAGTTTTAAATTTTCCAAGTCAATTAAAAAAGTTAATAAGCAAGGAGTTTTCATACTTATTAAGGCTTTTTACGAGGAAAAATGAATGAATCCGTACGTTTTAGCATTGAATTTCCAAAATTCTTTTAAATGGTTGTTGATTATATTTAATTACCAGTTTTAATTTAATTATTTTCAACATTTGACAAAAATCGAATAGGCTGTATTACGCGTAGGTACGAACCCGTAGCCTAGTTTCGTTGAAAAAAAAAATGTCCATGTGTAAATACGCGCCATTTGCTGAAATTTTTTATTTTTTATGTGATAAATTGATTATATTTTCAACTGTATTGAAAAATTCTTTTAAATGGTTGTTGATTATATTTAATTACCAGTTTTAATTTAATTATTTTCAACATTTGACAAAAACCGAATAGTCTGTATACGCGTAGGTACGAACCCGTAGCCTAGTTTCGTTGAAAAAAAAATGTGTCCAGGTGTAAATACGCGCCATTTGCTGAAATTATTTATTTTTTGTGATAAATTGATTATATTATTGTACTATTTCCCACAACTGTATTGAAAAACGTCGTGTGATACACGGGTGTGAAGGTTATTGCAAACTCGTGACATTAAAAACCCTCACCTTCGGCTCGGGCTTATTAATGACAGCTCGTTTGCAATAACCTACTTTCCACCCTTGTATCACAATATACTATTTAAACGTGATGTTCAGAAGGTGTACCCACCTACTTTGTAGGTACTAATTTTCACTAAATATACTTTGAGTTTAACAAAAGTGCAAGCAGCGTTTTAGCGCCCCAGATCGGCCATCGCTTCCCAATATAAATCATTCGCTGTCGCGGCGTATTGGATTAAGATTTGGACCGATGTATTGGATGGGAAGGCTTCATCTTGCCGAGTGACGGCGGGAAATGCTATATTGATACCGAATTTCCCCCGAGGCACATACCTACGCCGATATGTAGATTGAGGTTTTACAACGCTATTTTGCGTGGCTCTAAATCGACCCACGTAAAGATAAAGCTTGTTTTTTTTTTCAAATTTACAGACTAGAAGCTTTGCTGCTGGCAATCAAACTTACAGTGCACAGACTTCTACAGGGTTTCTACTATCTCTAAAAGCAGTACACAGTAGTACACGGAAAGCTTGAATTCATTTCTGATTCAACACCTATTCATAGCGACAAAGGTGAGATACCTATGGTGGTACAATTGCTTTAATAAGTCCTCCCGAGGCATTGATTAATTGTGGCGGAACAAAGCAACTAGTAAATGCGGATTCAGTTCTAATCTGTACCCGTCTTGAGTATTTACATCATGTTAAACATAACATACCTACCTATTATGGGTTTCTTCTTGGAACCTATAACGTTTAAATAGGACTTCACAATGCATAGGTACTAAGTAATATTTTAAATGCGAAAGTGTGTCTGTCTGTCTGCTACGCTTTCACGGCCCAGCTGTTTAATCGATTTTTAGGTAACATTCACTCATTTTGTTAGTAATATAAAGCTTATTTTCTATGTTACTTAGTAGGTACTTAACGTAAACTTGTCATTGCCAAAGCCATTCAGTTAGAAATACCAGCAAATATCTAGCAATGACTTCCTGTATCTGCATCTTACCTTATCTTACTCAAATTATAAATGCGAAAGTTTGGATGGATGTACTCGTATGGACTATGGGTGTATGGGTGTTTGTTACACAATCACGCCCCAACGGCTGAACGGATCTGGCTGAAATTTGGCATAGAGATAGATTATAAAGTATGGAATAGCACATATGCTACTTTTTATCCCGCAAAATTAAAGAGTTCCCGCGGGAACCAAAAAACCTCAAACCACGCAGACGAAGTCGCGGGTATTCGCTAGTCTTAAATATCAGAAGAAAATAACATCCACTCCCATAACTACTTCTTTAGACCTAGAAAAACACAATTTGAAATTGGAACTCCATTTTAGTGATGCGAAAGTTGTTATATTAGGGCTGTTCTTTTAGACATCATCAGTGATGCAACAGTTACTAAACTTATTCTGCTAGGGCTGTTCTTTTATCGTGAGGATGTTTAAGTATGCCCACATAATTAAACACCCTTACGCAAACACAATTTGAAATTTGAACTCCATTAGTGATGCGACAGTTACACTTGTTTAGGGCTGTTCGCCACAACGCGACCTAATACCGGCATTGTTCGGGATAATCCCGGATCACGAATCATGACACTATTGTTGTAAGTGTGAAACCGACACAAATAGGCCCGCGGCTTTAATACGCCCCAGTGTAGGGCAACCATTCTACATTCAATAAAGAGACAAGTCCTGACTGCCAAACACTGACTAACTCATCAACGCCCAGCTCGAATACTTGGACATAGAAAGCTGAAATTATGCACAGAAGTTTCCTCTATAATGTAGACAAGGCACACCTAAACCCGGATTTTTAGACCAACGCATTTTTAATTCTCGTGATAAGATTCGAATGGTTCTATAATGGATATAATAAAGCATTTGAAATAAATTTTACCCACAAAGCCTCGAGCGGACGCCAGTATTTAAATAATGTCATACAGAGGTTTAGGTTCAAAAAGCTTCTTTTTTACTAAGACTTCTCTTGGCAAGACTAAAGGGTGACTCGTTAACATCGCCAAACCAAACAGCTGAGGTCGCCAATCGCCATCTTCAAGACTGATTTTATCGTACGCAGTGCGTTGATTTGCAGTTAAATTGTAGGTTGGGTTACATTTATTAAAATATTATGAGTTGTGATCTTGAGGTTGACAATTATCCTTATGTTCGCGAAACTATTGCAAAGTTTATGTTTAAAAAAAACATCTGTTCTGTAGAAAAACCTAGTGCTATGGCGACCCTACTGTAATGTCACCATATTAATAAGACTGTACAGTAAATTCAATTCTATACATTTCCAAATAAAGGTACAATTTATTTTAGCAATAATTTAGTCGTGACCTATGTGAAACAGAGGCATTTTTTTAAAAATATTTTCAAAAATAGAACACTAAATTCTGTTCCTTAAGATGTGAAGTTTAGGGTACAATTTTGATAAAATTTTCTTTTGTGTTTGTGACATTTTGGTTTTGGGTTTTGAACCAGGGCTGTGCTTTTGAGTGAATTTCGTATTTTTAAACGTTCATTCCAGGGGGCTAATAACGCGATTATTATATGTGTTTTGGCGACAATTGTTCAAATATTTGTGTTGCTTGTTATATGAATCGGCAAAGGTTCCGATTTGTATGGGACGTAGGCCAAGTCTTGTACAAGCAGAGAAATGAAGGAAAATAAAATACTAGACCGGTTATTGGTCAAATCTACGAATTCGTCGTAATTTCAGTGGTAAAATTATTTAATCTTTCCAAGCTATGGAACACTAAACATGAGTGGGTAACTATGGCGGATTCATATTTTTTGAAGTTTTCAAAAGAAAACATGTTACTTTGACAGTGACTGTCAGAAATGACATTTGATACATTTCGCGCCTACTGCCTTCTCTATGGCTGAAGATTGCCATCTTGGAAACGTATCGAAAACTTGAAATACATTTTGTTGCTCGTTATTTACTTCACTGTTCTAAATTATTATATTTTTAATACAATCTATGTATTTTCCTCTATTCATGGTAGAGTGTACAAGAGTAGGCCTAAAATGAACCATTTCCTTTGATCTTAGTTCGGTGTAAGTATGTCTTCATTTGTACGGAAAAGCTTGGGAAAAGCGTTGATATTTGGTAACATTGCCCATTCATAGAATTTAGAAGTGCCTGAAAACTGAAAGGTGTTCGATTAATAAATGGTTTGAATTGAAGTTAACATAGGTAGGCTTATAACTAACTTTATTTTAGGCATAGGTACCTAATACGAGTACGTATGTTCATTGAGAAATAAATAAAAAAAGCGTGCGTGTGCAATTCACACACTGCAGAAGTGAAACTTCAGAAAAGTAGCCTACGAGAGAATGAGATAATAACTTGTATTCTATCTCATTCTCTCGCAGGCTATAGGATAGGAGATATATGTTTCTGGTGTCTCTTTTTGGTGTCGCTTTTTCGTTTCGTTGAATTTTCAAATCACAACGATACTAAAGCAGTTTCACTTCAAAAAGTTAAAATTAAAAGAAAATAAGAAATCGTGTCTATCACAACGAGTATTATAATGAACCTAGGACCAACGTCGGAGCCAATTATACTTAGTTATAATTCTATTGCACGGGCGCCACAGTCCACTGACTATGACTTCAGATACCTTTCATGAACTTTCAGGTAAACAGCTTTCCCAAGATGTATTCCGTTAGAGAATTGACGTGATATTTAAACGTGCTTTCAACATCGATATACGAGTATATGTAGGTAGGTACAAGATGGGCCCTTTCATAGAAAAAAGTTGTGCGTCCGACATGTAGGGCATGCCCCTCACCTGTATAAGCCTGTCCTTGTCCCCACCATAGCGCTGTCCCTCTTTTCAGACTAGATGGCGTTAGTAAAATAAGTCCACATTCTTTGTTTGACAGGGCCCGTCTATGTAAAGTGAGGTCGTTGGCTTTCAACCCGAAAAGTTCAATCCAAACGCGTAGAGTGCAGACTGCGTAGGTATTAATCATTTCAAGGACCCTGTTACTCCTCTGATCATACGTTTTCAGAATAATTTAACAAGTACCTCTAATTGACTACGGACCCCAATAAAAGTCAATTGTACCGGTAACAAATCAATCCGACAAATGCAACGGGAACTCTACTCTCTTTAAATCTTCGTTAGATCCTCGAGATGACTTTGGGCACGCAAAGGTGTTTAGAACCTACCAATGTAATAATATTATGTTGCCTCGGTGGTTTAGTGGTTAACATCTTCGATTACTGATAATAAAGTCCTGGATTCGTTGCCCGAGTGAAATTCTCAGATTGAGGAAGTTAGCGGTGTGTCATCCCCGTGCTTCAGAGAGCACGTCAAGCCGTCGTTGCTCTGATCTCTCTCCGATCGCATTGGATTGCCGTTCTAACGGACTATGAGAGTTAAGGAACAAAGTGCATCTGTGTTTACGGATAAACATGGCAAAACAGAACTGTGTTTTTTTAAATTCTACTACAAGTTAGCCCTTGACTGCGATCTCACCTGATGGTAAGTGATGATGCAGTCTAAAATGGTAGCGGGCTAACATAGTAGGGTAATGGCAGTTATATTAAACCCATACCCCTATATGCTTGTTTAAAAAACCTACTGTTAGCATTGTTACTGTTTGTTATTATATCTCACTAGCTGATGCCCGCGACTACGTCCGCGTGGATTGAGTTTTTTTGGTTCCCACGGGAACTCCTTAATTTTCCCTATTTTAGCCTATGTGCTATTCCAGACTATAACCTATCTCAGTGCCAAATTTCATCTAGATCCGTTCTGCCGTTGCGGCGTGATTGAGTAACAAACATCCATCCATACATACATCCATCCGTCCACTCTTTCGCATTTATAATATTTATTTGATGAAACAAGAACTAAGAAGTATAATATTATCTGACAATTCGACTCGTTTCATGTCATTCGATTTAATACGGACACCATGGTCCATGTTGAAAATGGTAAATGCGAGTGTTTTGATGATGGTAATTCAGTCTCCTGCCGGCAGACTCTAAGTTTAAATATTGTTTTTAAGTATAGCCAACTTTTATCTAATTACATTTAATCTCTCGTGAAACCTCTACACGTTTAACCATTTACTCGGGCAAGTTCCAAATGAGAGTACAAATATATTAAAAGTGTCTCATAAATACCGAGGTACTTCTGGATTGTCCTTATCACTACATACAAAGAGTTGTTCCAAGTGAAATAGCTGTCGTGATCTGTGGTAGTATTTTCAGAGGAATACGTGAGCTTCTATAGCTGAGGTATTACTTCGAAAATCGAATCAAACCGAATAAACGGTAAAACCGATAACATTTATAAATTATATAAAACGAAAGCATTTCGTGTAATGGTTGTCGTTGCAGCGAATAATAAAACACGGTATTAAAGTGTTCAGTCTACGACACGGGGCCCGCGGGTGTCGTCAATACGGTATTGCCGATAATTATCGAACGGATATCGTTTTGGGTGCATTTGTATTTTGCGATACGATATCGATCGCACGATATTTGTACGCGAATGTAAAATTGGGGCGTTTTACTCTGTTTATTGCGAATTAGAGTTTTCTTAAGCAGGCTAGCCGAAAAAAAAATTCAGCTATTTTTGTACTACAATCCAATAAATGGGAAACAAATTGACGTTAACACATTAGGGTCGCGAAAAGGCCCATAGTATCCCTTTAAATAAGGTGATTTTTTCCTTAGTATTCCTTTTCTTTCAAAGGTTTGATTATCCTGAGTTAAGATGCTAAGCTACAAAAATTACAGCTTTCATAGACATCTCTTACTATGCTAAATTCGCTCATCTTTGGTGGTGATACAACCTAATAGCTATTGCTTTAAAGTTTAAAGAAACTTTTGATTTACGACCTACTGACAATATGTTTGTGAACTAAGTATGCATTTTAATAGTACTAACGATCGCAATCGTATCGTGCGTTAGTCGTACTGTATAAACAGCTGCTTCTTTAGGCGCAGGCCAAAGTCGTAAATGTTGACGGTTAGGTTATGGGCCATAATCTTTAGTGGTTGTTTGCATAATACTGTCAGTTGCATTTACAATTATATCCTAGATACTACCTTGTATATTACTCAACAGTTGATATAAAACTTTATAAAACGAAAAGATGTCTCCCCCGGCGCAGTGGTTAGAAGTGGAACGTCCTTGGTTTGCACCGGCACAGTCAATTTGTAACTAGAACTACTACAGTGTCTCAGGTGAATTCTGGTGGGAGGCTTCGGTCGTGGCAAGTTAACATCTTCACGTCGAAGCCGTGCCGCAATGTGATACAGTATATATAAGCATTCCAATGCAGTGCCATGCAAGAAGCTATAAGGAGTCTGGCTTTAAACTGCCATATTCTTTAAAAAAAAGAGTATTTGCTGAGTTTTATGCCGGCTCTTAGTAGAATTTGTTTTCCCAACTGGCGGTAGAGTCCCGAAATATCATAAGTGACAATGTTTCATTTCATTCCCATTACAAGCTGGACAAGCTTTCATCTGAGACTACATACATAATAAATTCACCAGCTGATGTTAAGTGATTACCGCCGCCCATGAACATTTGCAGCACCAGAGGAATCGCCAATGCGTTGCCAGCTTTTGAGAAATTTGTTTACCCGCCCTTTGAAGAGCCCCATATTGTAGTCATGAGGGAACACAGAAGATGGAAGCTGGTTTAATATAATTTGCAAGTCCGTGGCAGAAAAAACCTGAATAACGGAAGGTGGAAGAAGACCAGGCATCCAGGTGGCGAGGATGAAAATTGCTGTTAAGGGCTAATTTGTAATCGAATTATAATAAGAAGGGTCTACTATTTAATTAGAAGGTACTGGTAAGTTTATGATTAATTGATCATTGTCGCCATAGCTTGAGGCGATTTTGAAGCGCCTGTGAAAATATACGATGCAATGTTTAAAAATTCTAAGTAAGGTGACAGCGTCGCTAGTAGTTAAGAATAATTTAATATAAAAAATACTTTTTAAACAACCGACTTCAAACTCCCGCGCCAACTTTACAACAACAAGCACACGCTATACAAAGTACTTATTTTATTGTTGATATTTTAAAAACCGCTCAACCGATTTCGATAAAATTTATATGGGATCACATGGGAAGTATGTTCTTTCAAATAAAAAAAGAATCATCCAAATCGGTCCACCCAGTCAAAAGTTCTGAGGTAACAGACATAAAAAAAATAAAAAAATACAGTCGAATTGAGAACCTTCTTTTTTTGAAGTCGGTTGAAAATAAAATAAAAACTAAACAGGCATAATAATTACTTCCGATTTTGGCCACCGGGCTAGATAAGTTTGACGGACTATCACCTTTATAAACCACTTAAAAGTTTGTCAAACAGATAATTCGATTTCTATGCATGTCAAAAAGCATGTATATAAACTTCGTCAACAGTTCGAAGTTCGAGTAAAATGATTAGTCTATACGATTATTACAATAATTAGACCTCTGGTTTTTAAAAAGAGTGAATCCAAGACTTTGCGGACCTTAGCCTATTTAATTTAGCAATATGTTTTATTCACACACGGTCCACGGATAGACTACATATCTGCAGATATTTACGGAGCTTTAATAATATGATAATATCTAAAATAAAGCAGGATATTCCATATCTACACATTCGTATCATAAAAGGGTGAAATTACCTATTAGCGTTAAGTTCCTACTAGCAACTAAATCAGATATCAGCGACGTCGCATGCCACTACCCCATACCGTACCTCCCATGGGAGCTTCGTGCCGACAATTATTCGCGCTAACTACCCCTACCCCGCTGCCTCGCTACCTCGATAACACACGAAGCAGCGGCTATGTGTTTCAATTTTCACCTGATAACTAATTGTAAGTACCCGATAATTTATATTGATTGTGGGTTGGACCCTTTTATTGACTTTAGGTTCGCATTTTGCTGGGTTATATTTTTGGGACACCACATTGACTTACCAATACCTTAAATTTTTCTGTCACTTTTTTAAAAATAATATTATGTGCTTCAAATTTCAATATAAGCAAAGACAATATATAAATACTTGGTTTATAATTAATCTATGATATAAGGTATTTTTGATACTCAAGACCAAATTTTGATTCATATCTGAAATGAAATCTGTTAAAAATGTTGGAAAAATTGTGTAAGCTATTCTTTGCTTCTTATAAATGGCAGGCTAATTTTATAGGTAGATATAACTTGTGATCTAACGGATTCATACGACTACGATTTACCTAAGTAGATACCTTGTCGTCCCAAGTCAACCTATAGACGTCCACAGCTGGACGAAGGTCTCTCGCATGGATCTCCACAGAACACGGTCTTGTGCCGCTTGCTTCCAGCGCCTCCCCTATGATCGTCCGTCCACCTAGTGGGGCGTCGTCCAACGCTGCGTTTTCCGTAAAACGGAAGTGGAAGGTCTTATTGAAAACTAGCTGATGCTCGCGACTTCGACAGCGTGGTTTAAGTTTTATTTAATTCCTGCGGGAACTATTTTAATTTTCCGGGATAAAAATTAGCTACTAATAATTACTTTAGGTCCTCTATTACTTACTAACTATACCCATGCCAAAAATCAAGTCGATCCGTTTCTTCGTTGCGGCGTGATTGAAAGACAAACAAACAAGAACGAAACAACACTTTCGGATTTATAATATTAGTATGATGAAATTAAGTTTGTTCTACTTGGCGATAGTAGGTACTTAGCGCAAATACTAGAGCAATACTCCCATCAGAAATGATTATGTCATTTAAACTTACTACGTAGGTAACGTACCTATGGTACTTTTTTTCAAATCAACTGGATCCAATATTAAAGCTCAAGCCTGCCTAGTGCCTATATAAAAGTAATATCGAAGTAAGAAATTCGATATCACAACCTCGCCTCTAATATATCCCTCCATAACACACCCATATAAAAATATGATGATTGAGTATCAAGACCGAATGTAAAGTACAAGAATGATTGATTTGTATCGCGGTGTCGCATAAAAAATTGATGCTGTCATAAAAGTACCCTTCACAGTTTGACCAGGCGGGCTCTTTGCATAATTTTCTGGTTCCACGCACCTTGATTCTCGAGGGTATAGCCCTTTAAGTGTCGTAGTCCATTTGAGGGTATTTCAGTATTTTCAATAGCGCTTGCCTTACTTCTTTGCTTGGGTTTCGATGCTTTTACCTTGTTTCAAACTTTTTAATTGCGCGATTGACGACGCATTGACTTTTTAATTGGTCGATTGCAGTTAGAATTGCGGAAACACGAGGATTTTAGAACTGTTACTTACTATATAACAGTTATTTTAGAGCAGTTAACACAAAAGAAGCCGTTGTAAAAATTTCCAGCCATACTTAGAGGAAAGGAAGGCAAAACGGACCACTTAACAAAAAACTAGTATAGAAAAGAAACTATTCATTTTATTAAACTTCTTCAAAGTAAACAAGTAATAAAATTAAAAATTTAAAAAAAAACCCACGACGAACTGCAGAGCTCCACTATACCTTTGACCTTTATAACTTTGAAACAACAATTAGAACGTAGCAAACGTATATATATTACATAATATCTAAAACACAAAACTGCATCTTTGACAGCTCAGTAGTTTTTTTGACCAGTGTGGTGGACTATGGCCAAACCCTTTTCAAATGGACAAATCAAAAGAGTCCAAACGCGACGGGTATACGATGAGAATTTAAGGAGTTCCCATGATCGCCTCCTGACTCCATCATGATACCCTGGGCAGCATCTAGGTACAAGCTAAATATATCTAAAACAAAAAGCCCGCATCTAAATCAGCACAGTAGTTTTTGAGAAAAATGGTAACATATTGAAAAAATAAAATCATAGACTACAGCTCAGCTTTGTTGTCTATGGTCCTAAAATATATCTAAGAACCTTCTCACAAGCTATACACATCTAATGAAAAAACCGCATTTCAATCGGCCCAGTACTTTTTGTATAAAATGGTAACATATCGAAATATTAAAATCATAGAGACAGCTCAGCTTGGTTGTCTATGGTCCTAAAATATATCTAAGAACCTTCTCTCAAGCTATATATATCTAACTAGTATTTCGCCCTGTGCGCGAGCTGCTAAAGCAGCTCACGGGTTGTGGTTAGACTTACAAGTAGTACAGATTTTACTGTACTAAGCTGAATTCATTTATTATGGTGATAACAAAACAAATAATAAAAATGGCGCTGATTTTTTAAAACTTTGGTAACAGTTTCCTGTTTCGTAACCCCAGGGAGTCCTAAATATCGATTTTGAACGAAATTGGTCAATTAACAAAGAATTTCAAAATGGCGCTGATTTTCTAAAATTTTGGTAACAGTTTCCTGTTTTGTGACCCCAGGGAGCCCTAAATATCGATTTTGAACGAAATCGGTCAATTAACACAGAATTTCAAAATGGCGCTGATTTTTTAAAATTTTGGTACCAGTTTCCTGTTTTGTGACCCCAGGGAGTCCTAAATATCGTTTTTGAACGAAATCGGTCAATTAACAAAGAATTTCAAAATGGCGCTGATTTTCTAAAATTTTGGTAACAGTTTCCTGTTTTGTGACCCCAGAGAGCCCTAAATATCGATTTTGAACGAAATCGGTCAATTAACACAGAATTTCAAAATGGCGCTGATTTTTTAAAATTTTGGTACCAGTTTCCTGTTTTGTGACCCCAGGGAGCCCTAAATATCGATTTTGAACGAAATCGGTCAATTAACAAAGAATTTCAAAATGGCGCTGATTTTTTTAAATTTTGGTACCAGTTTCCTGTTTTATAATCCCACGAAGCCCTAAATATCGATTTTGAACAAAATCGGTTAATTAACAAAAAATTTCAAAATGGCGCTGTTTTTTTAAAGTTTGGTAACAGTTTCCTGTTTTGTAACCCCAGGGAGTCCTAAATATCGATTTTGAACGAAATCGATCAATTAACAAAGAATTTCAAAATGGCGCTGATTTTTTTAAATTTTGGTACCAGTTTCCTGTTTTGTGACCCCAGGGAGCCCTAAATATACATTTTGAACGAAATCGGTCAATTAACAAAAAATTTCAAAATGGCGCTGATTTTTAAAAATGTTGGTACCAGTTTCCTGTTTTGTAATCGCACGAAGTCCTAAATGCAATAAACCGCATCTCAATCGGCCCAGTACTTTTTGTGAAAAATGGTAACAGTGGTTGAAAAATTAAGATCATAGACTACAGCTCAGCTTTGTTGTCTATGGTCCTAAAATATATTTAAGAACCTTCTCACAAGCTATACACATCTAATGCAAGAAACCGCATCTCAATCGGCCCAGTACTTTTTGTGAAAAATGGTAACATATTGAAAAAATAAAATCATAGACTACAGCTCAGCTTTGTTGTCTATGGTCCTAAAATATATCTAAGAACATTCTCACAAGCTAAACATACAAAAAACCGCATCTCAATCGGCCCAGTACTTTTTGTGAAAATTTTTAACACATAGAAAAATTAAAAGATCATAGACTACAGCTCAGCTTTGTTGTCTATGGTCCTAAAATATATCTAAGAACCTTCTCACAAGCTATACACATCTAATGCAAAAAACCGCATCTCAATTGGCCCAGTAGTTTTTGTGAAAAATGGTAACATGTTGAAATATTAAAATCATAGACTACAGCTCAGCTTGGTTGTCTAATCTAAAAACCTTCTCACAAGCTATACGTATCTAATGCAAAAAACCGCATCTCAATCGGCCCAGTACTTTTTGAGAAAAATGGTGACAAAAAAGTGCACAAACAAACAAACAAACAAACAAACAAACACATATACCGTCTCCGCTTCGTCGAGGGTAAAAATAATCAACGATGTTAACTCTATATTACTTATGAATCAGACTTTAATAAAATCACGGACCATGAAGATATTAGATGATTTCTAATACCATGAATAAGTCCGTTTTACCTTCATGGTTGAGGCAAAATGGACCACACATGAAGGCAAAATGGACTTACATAGAATTAATCAGTCAACGCATAATAATTTAATATAAAAAATACTTTTTAAACAATCGACTTCAAACTCCCGCGCCAACTTTACAACAACAAGCACACGCTATACAAAGGACTTATTTTATTGTTGATATTTTGAAAACCGCTCGACCGATTTCGATAAAATTTATATGGGACCACATGGGAAGTATGCTCTTTCAAATAAAAAAAGAATCATCCAAATCGGTCCACCCAGTCAAAAGTTCTGAGGTAACAAACATTAAAAAAAAAAAACAGTCGAATTGAGAACCTCCTCCTTTTTTTTTGAAGTCAGTTGAAAATACTGTCTCTTCTTCATCCTCTACTCCTGCGCAAGCGCAGTGTGCCCATGAACGGCATTTTGGACATTGCACCTAACCTCCGCTTGATTCTGAGTACAATTAAGAACAGTACAGACACTCAGCGTCATCGTCGTCAGAAGAACTAACTACGAGTAATGCACAGACCAGTGGACAGGTGGATGATAGTATCAAAGACTTATAATATTTTACTATTGGATAGTACTGACACAGAATAGGTAATAGTACGTTGTACTAATCAAAAGATTAGGTAGTAGGTGCATGATTAAATCCTAATAGTAGGTAGGAATGACAGTTTACTGGTCCCACGAAAAAAGTAAAAAAGAAAGTTAAAGCTGCCAGTATAGCTTATTAAGTTAGTACTTCCATTATATAGGGAGATGGTTTTCAAAGAAAAAAAATTTGCTTTCAAAAGATACGCCTTTGACGCTCGTTAAGTGAGATAAAGTTTATCGTCGTATCACTTAATATGGAATAGCTCGTCGTAAATATTAGGGTTTGTCGTATTTACGACGATGCATAAAACTCTATGCATGCTTGACTTTTTATTTCAGTAATCACTTTTCATGAGAAACGTTTTTCTTGGCTTTAAGTAGCGATCACTTATATTTTCATCCACTTCTTATCTATTAAAATAATTATTATATTTCTGTCGGTACGTCCTAATTGATATATTTACCTGGTCGTTCGACGGCAAAATCGGTGGAATCGTATTTCACAAATAGGTACATACAAATAAATAATTTATTTCTTTCTGAAGTTACAAAATGACATATATCTATCATCGTATTTTAACGATGCCAACGTATCCACATCTTAGTGTAAAAACCGAATAGGGTTTAAGATAAGTAACTGCTACATCCCTCCCTCACTTACCACCAGGTGAAATCGCAGTCGAGGGCCTAGCTTGTAGAGGAAAATAAGAAGTTGTGTTTGAATTTTGTACAGGAATTGAACGATGGGATGACTAAAAGTTCTGGACAGGTAATGGGAACATAAGATTTTAAGTCTAAGCGATAATCAGCCCATTAAGAGATTGGAGATGTCACACGCGACGTAGGTATTTAAAAGTTTCTCATCCATTATGAAAGATTAAATTTTCAATAAGTTAATTGTAAGAAAATCTGATACGACTAAAACATTCTACTATAGAAGAAAAGTTAAAATTTAAAAACTATTCAAACGCGCCATAATCGGAATCCGTAATTATCCCCTCATCCTAGAAGGTGGCTAAATAAAGAGCCATCTCCCCGCCGTCTCCATCTTGCCCCGATTTGATTTACAGCCGTCACGTTGGGCTGAGTTATATCATTTTAATCACTCATTGAAATTCAGGGGGCACCGCAACGAATCAATTACGGGGGGCCGCATTCAAATACGCCCACCGGGGTAGGGTTACTGTGAACTAAGGACTTTGAAGGATAAGTCTTATTTCCAAGCTTATATCTTACAAATTCTTGAGGTATCTGTAACTGAAATGTGGATGTTCTAGTAATTTTAAACACGTAAGTAGTCATTCATATCTATGTTATCTTACCACAAACTAAACGACATACTTACTTACTCGTCTAGTGAGACAGATGCGTCGTTGAAAGCTAATAAAACAAAACAATTTATGTTTCAGAAATATAATTTTAATATTTACAAAATCACCTAAGATCTAGAAAATAAAGATGTTTCAGACCAAAATCCTTGGATGGAACTTTAAATAAACACACTTAATTTAAATGAGGCAATGTTTAACTAGTCTTATCTTTTTATTTTAAAAAAGTACATGAAAGCCCTCTCTGTAATATTTCTGTCCATTTGAGTACCTCTTTTGAAATAATAATTCTAATGGTAATAATTTCTGGTAAGTTTAACAGATTTAAAACTATCCGCGAAATAAGGTTGAACTGTGGTTTCCACTACAGCCCAATAACGTCCCACTGCTGGGCACAGGCCTCCACTCTCGTAGAAGAGAGGGAAATAGAGCTAAGACCCAGCACGTTGCTCCAATGCGGGTTGGCGGGCTACTGTTTCAGCTATAAGATCAAGAATATCCTGCATTTTCCGAACGCGCAGTAGCCCTACCTCCACTTTACTCCTGATAGAATTGTTGTTAAAGAATGTGCGTGTGATAGAATGTCAGCCAATATATTCATCGACGTGTTCTCACTCCTCAGAGCCTGTCTTTAAAGTACGAAATAGGAAGAAACTCATCATTGTCAAAAGATAAGTACTCCTTAGTACATCTTGATAGTCTAGTGGGTTCTTACCCACCGGGGTGTAAGCGCGTTCGATCCCCGGGACACATTTCGAAGTTATGTGCGTTTAAAAAAATAGCACTTGTTTTAAACGGTGACGGAAAACTTCGTGAGGACACCTGCATGCCCGAGAGTTCTTCATAATGTTCTCGGAGGTGTGTGAAGCCTACCAATCCGCATTCAGCGTGGTGGACTATCGCCAAACCCTTCTCATTCCGAGAGGAGACTCTTGCTCAGTTGGTATAGTTAACCGGCAATGGGTTGATAAGACACAGAGAGAGAGTCTAATCGAATTCACCAAGACGTAGGTACGTCTTGGTGAATTCGATTTTTTTTAGCTAAGATATCACACCCCGAAGAAAACTGAGAATATGTATCACGTAAATAGATCACAAGCATTGATAGATAGCCTAGACCTAGAGGCTAATAATATGTATTTAAAACATTTAAATATCACTTGATCTAATGGACGAGAAAAACATCGTGAGGAATTACCAATCAAAAATTATAGTAAATGCAAGAATATATACAAGCAATTTTTGTAAGTGTAACAATAGTAAGAAGTTCCAAGTAAATTCAAGAAATGTAAAGAGGCCAGGTATAACGACGTTTACAGAAGTCCATTTGTTAAGGAGCAATAGCAACAAACAGGAGCAGCGGGAGTGCCATTATGTAAATGGCAAGATTACGACGCCCTGGCAATGGATATTATAATGGCTTCGGTGGCAGCTTGATGCGATTGGACCGAGGTGGCGCGTAACTCAATACGCAACTTGGACGCCTCTGGAGGTGGCTAGAGATGGGACAAGGTTTCATCGAATATCGATATGGGTGGGCAGATTACGATATTTCAGCAATAATTGGATGTCAGAGACGTCAAAAAATGCCTAGAGGTGGGATAGGGTTTCGGAGAATATCTACTGATAGTGGTAGTGGCTATGACGTCTGGGCAATGGATAGTACCTAATTATACTTTCCTCCATGTTAATTAAATGCCACATTAGTGGCAGCTTGATACGATTAGGGTAGAGAATGACTTAAACGACTATATCAACAATGTTACCTTGACACTAAGTCATCTTAGAAATGGATGTTATACCAGCGGGGTCTTTTACGTTTGGTTTAGACGGGCTTTACAGCAAGATCTACTTACCCAGGCGATGGTAACGTTGAAAAACAGTTCATATAATGAACAGTAGCTGTGATATATACTTATGGCTAAGATTGATGGGGTCCAGGGTCCTCGTACTCTCACCCCTCACAGGTAATAAAGGCTTGTTACCGTGCGTGGGTGGTGAGATCGCTTTCTATTCCGATTTTCCATAGGCTTGGTGGCAAAACGTAGGTTAAAACTTTGTTTCGGTGCGTCACAGATCTATCGCCATCTGTGGCCATTCTCCAAAAACGTGTAAAAGTGCTACTGCGCCAGTATCGATAAACCGCGTAGTGGGTCTTCACTAGTTACATCGTAACTCGCGAAAACTCTAAACGGATTCGGCGTCTCAACTAAGCGACAGTTTTAAAGTAACTCCGCCCCTAACTTGATTCCGATGCGTCGCAAACTCACCGTTCGTGCCATCTTTATGTAAATTCGGCAAAGTTAACTTTGTGAGCGTCGAACGTGAAATTACACTTTGCAGACGTTACAAAACTCTTTATTGGCTGCAAAGGAAAAATGGCTGAAGCGCGCGCCTTAGGAATTTCATCTCATTGGTGGCGTGACGGTTTTTTTAATGTCAAAGCATGTGTTAGTTGATTTGCTGTGGGTGGGAGACTGGAATGTATTTCTCAATACATTTGTACATGACAAGTAGGAATCTAACATAACATGTACTACAACTGTACTAACTACTGTAGGTTGTTCAACCTGTCCATAATTTAAACAAAAACCGAAGATAGAGATGTCATATCGATTGCTCAATGCTTTCTAAATTACAACAGAACAAAAGTGGGTCGGTATAGTATAGGTACTTATTTGAGATCCGCTTCATGGCTTGGGGTAAAAATCTTGGGGCCTGAAAATCTGTCCTATACGGACGAAATCTGTAGCAACAAGCTAAGACAGAGCCCTTCAGCTATTAAAAATAGGACATACTTAGTTACCTATTACCTGTAACTACTAGGTACCTATGCCACCGCCAGACCAGAGAAAATTCAGAAATTATAAATTCTCGAATTGACTCTGTCAGGATCGAACCTGAGGCCTCCCACTTACTCGTATAAGACTCACTATGGCGCTCACCATACCGGTCATGGTTTAGTAGCAAATATTGATAACAATTTAGGTATTCAGTATGGGTATGGTTTATTTGTACGCCACACTGGATACAAGAAACTTTCATTATTGTAACCCTTTTCGTATTCAAAAATCATTAAATGAATATACCTAAATATGAATAGGTAGGTATCTTACTCTACTAAGATTCGAATGAATTAAACAACAGTTTCCTTCAACAAAAACCTCACCAGCCAAAAGATCACGTCTTCTAGCTTTTAGCGAAACGCGTTGATACAAAGGACTCGCAGACATCTCCATTTTGCTTTCTCAAGACACTACGTAATGCATTTAAATACCTGCTCATAAGACTATGTAATAAAGTCGAAAATCCCTTGACAAAAACGTGAACCACTGCTAAGAGAAAACGGATGTTACTTTGAGTGGAATAAGAATTTCTATCCATAATCATATACTGCTCGGTTCGGAATTGTGTAAAGGTTTATGCAATTCAAAATGCTACCTTATTCTGATGGTTAACGGTTTATTTTGGAGTGGTACAGTCTTAACTAAGGGTTGCCACCTTGTACCTACCTATTTGAGAAAATAGAGCAAAAATTTTGTTCTGTTAAACAGCGATGAACTTTATCTGCAGGTTACCAGTAAGAGCCAAGAGCGGTGACAGCTAAGGCCCTAGTGGTAAAGAATTTTTCTCTTTGTCTATATAATATAAAATTCAAAGTCCTGACTGACTGCACTGAATTATATCTCAACGCACAGCCTAAACCGCTAGGGTTAGAGACTTGAAATTTTGACAGTAGCTTCCTTTTTTAACGTAGGCGCTCACTAAGGAAGGATTTTTCAAAATTCCACTCCTAAGGGGGTGAAATACGGGTTGAAAGTTTGTATGAAAGTCCGTCATTTCTCAAGTTATATCCATGAAACTTAGTTTATGAGTTATCGGTAAAAAAAAAAGAAATAAGTGTTTCACAGTTTTTCAAAATAAAAATAGGGGTAAAAATAGGGGTAAAATAGGGGTTGAAAGTTTGTATGAAAGTCCTTCATTTCTCAAGTTATAGTGATGAAACTTAGCATTTGGGCTTTCAGTTAGATATGAAGAAGTACATGTTTCATCATTTTTGAAAATTCTACCCCCAAAGGGGTGAAATAGGGGATGAATGTCCTTCATTTATCAAGATATTTTCAATTTATAACAATGAATTGGTATTTTGGCTTTCAGTATAATATAAAGAAGCACGTGTGTAACAGTTTTTCAAAATTCCATCCCCAAACGGGTAAAATGGGGGTTGTAAATTGGTGTAAAAGGCCAGCGTTTTTCAAGTTAAATAGCCGTAAAACTTGTCAATGGGCTACCGGTTTAAATTATGAAATACATAATTCACAGTTTTTATAAACTCTATCCCAAAGGACGTTAAATAGTCCTTCAATCACGCCGCAACAGAGCAACGGATCGACGGGTTCTTTTTCATGGGTTCTTTTTATCCCGGAATATTAAGGAATGCCTATAAAAATTAAAAAACTTATGACACGCGAACGAAGTCGCGGGCGTCCGCTAGTTTTTAAAATAAATTACATCCATACTTCCATAGTAATATTATAAATGCGGTATGACCGCGGTTGATATAGGTACTATCCCGGAAAATCAAAGATTTCCCACTGGATTTTCAAATAATGAAGTCGGGAAGTAATTTGTGACTCCGACTCCATGCTGTATAATGGTAAGCACTCTGGCCTTCCCCACAAATATTTCCTTGAGGAACAGCTGTTTAAGTTTAAGTTACTTATGTTACATAGAATATTAAAATAGTCGTAATTGTCTTTGGACAAAGTGTCTATGGTAAATGTCTATTGCTATTGTCTGTCTCTTTGAACAGGCAATCGGCCCTGTCACATAATATTAAAGTATCGAAATAACCTCAGGAATTATTATTTAACATCCAACACCAACAATATAACAACCTACTATTTATTTTTTTAAAAAAAACGAACTATTCTGGAAATTTATACATTTTAGGGTACAAGTTTGTAAGTATGTTTGTTCTTGACCCTTTCAGTATTAAGTAATTTTTATTTGTCACTTGTTATTTATGCTCAGTAGCAACCCTAGCGCAGGTGCGACAGAATTGCGGCGACGACAAGGTACAATTTGAATAAATTTGATAGCTGTGCCGCTATTGTGGAAGGGTGATATCGGAAAGTGATACCGTGATGAAATTGGACCCGACTGCGGATTAGAAACCTTCATATCGAATTGACTTCGTGGCTTCATTTCAATCGGGTACCTACTCACCCACTCATAACGTAAGGTTATTTTTTTATCACTACAGAGGCCCAAGTCTAAGCAAATTAATCATTGGACCCTTCATAACGTACTAGCGGTCGCCCGCGACTTCGTACGCGTACAATTTCTAATTTCCTATGAGAATATGAAATTTTCCCGCTGCAAAAAGTCTATCTTAAGGGCTTTTTAGAGCTTATGCAGGTTTTTGTTATTTAAAACTTATAACCGAATTGCTGAATTTTCATGTCTCTTTCTACAAAAACATAGGGCTTTCATACCAATTTTCAACCCCCATTTCACCCTTCTGGGGTTTTTGTTAAACTGCTTAAACAGGTTATTATCATTTAAAACTAATACCTAACCTAAAACCCGATTTTGGACTCTAACTTCAAAAACTTAGAACATTCATTCCAACCCCCATTTCACCCCCTTTGGGGTGGATTTTCGTAAACCTGCTTATACAGATTTTTATTATTTTGAACTCTATACAATGGCATTTAAGCCAATTTTCATGTCTTTAACTTCAATAACAATGGACTCTCATACAAATTTCCAAACCCCATTTTCACCCCCTTAGGGGTGGATCTTCTCAAAACCGTTTCTTAGCTGACGTCTACACCATAGGAGGAACCTACCTTCCAAATTTCAAGTCTGCATGTTTTATACTCCTGAGATCTCGTGCTGATCAGTGAGTGACCTTTCGCTTTTATATACATAATATATAGATTACTCGAACTGTATAAGAAGTTCATCAGAAATACAAGGAATCCCGAAAGATTGGTTCTGGGCAGAACTCCTAAAACAGCTTCTTATTTAAAAAGTTGTCATGCTATGTGTATTAGAATATTTAACCTGTTGCCTAGGGATATTCAGACCTTGCCTATTAAACGTTTTAAGCCTGCCCTCAGTAAATGGCTCTTGAATTATTCATTCTACTCAATTAAAGATTATTTTGAATATAAATCATTAAGACAATAACTTACATAAGAATTATTTATTGACATGTGTACCCTATTTATATATTTTTTTTAAGAAGATGTGATATGATATTGATATGATTTGTCCATTATTGAGTGTGTAATAATAATTTTGAATTTAATTGACCAATTTGATTTTGTAAATAATTTAATTAGTATAATAATGATGTTAATGCTAAATGTTAGATATTAATAATTCTAAATGTTGTACGCCAGAAATGGCAGAATGCATGTTGATATTGTGTTCACAACAAATAAATCAATAAATCAATAAATCAATATACTTATGCTTTTTGAATTCCATCATCTACGAACTCCTTAGGTCGAATTATCCGTTTGACATCAGGTTAGCCCTTGACTACGATCTCACCTGGTGGTAAGTGATGACGCAGTCTAAGATAGTTGCGGGCTAAACTGTTAGGACCAGAGGTACGGCAGTTAAAAGAGAGCTCCCTCTTATTAAACAACTTGGCTTACTTACCTACTTACCAGTGCGCGAGGGACGACATCAAAACAAATATAGGAACGCCAAAATTCGATAAGTAAGATCATGATTAATAGCTTTTTAGGTTACCTTAAAATAATAACCATAATCCATACAAGTTACTTCCATACTAATATCATAAATACGAAAGTGTGTCGATCTGTCTGTCTGTCTGCTACGCTTGCACGGCCATCTGTTCAACAGATGTTGATGAAATTTGGTATAGAGGTAGGTTAAATCCCGGGGAAGGACATCCCGGAAAATTAAAGAGTTCCTGCGGGAGCCAAAAAACGCCAATCTAGGCGGAATAAGTCGCGGGCATCAGCTAACAGCTAATTAATTAGTACTTCACTGATTAAAAATTCAGGTTCCACAGAGATTTGAACTCGGATCGCTGGATTCAAAGTCCAGAGTGCTAACCATTACACCATGGAACCGCGTATCAGTTCCGCCAAATTTATCGAGTGTACTACTTGGCCTTTCACTCGTATATATATAGAGATGACGTCATGAGTCATGACGTGACCCACACGCAAGGTAGCGAAAGGAAGACGCTTGGGTTAGTAGCTGGTGAAAGTATAATGCCTAGTTGTTAGCATGCTATGCTAGTGGTTAGCTGCATGTTCGACTGTGGCTGACGAGGTTCCGGATTCGAACTTCGAATCCCGGGTTGGGCCATAATTGAGTACCTATTGGGTTTTTCTGACAAGACAAATTCTCAGCGAAAATAGATTATACTCTGGAATAATACATAGACTACTTTTCGTCCCGGAAAATTGTGTGAACTAAAAACCCCCGATCCACGCGGACGAAGTCGCCGGCATCAGCTAGTTAATCATACCTATTTCAAAAGATATATTATCTATGAATGAACCTTTTGCTAAAAACTAACTTAATCTAACCTAACCTTAATCTTCACTTACTATGTCTTTGTGACTGAGACCTAACTAGGTCTAAGTTCTAGGTTGGTAGTAGCTGGTGCTACTTAAAAAAGAAAGCTCTATTTCATTGACACAGGAATTGGGTATTTGACAACGAGTCAAATCAGCAACTTTTTTTCAAACGTCAAAACGCGTATGGAATTTTGTATGAAATATTAAATAGTGACGTCATCAAAGTCGACGCACTGTTTTTCCTTGAATCGATAGTTTAAAGTAATTATTCAACATAAAATTAACAGGGGACGTGGATATTATGACTTTATTTAACCATCAATAAAAAATAATTTATTTGAATAGTTTTCAAATACCCAATTCGATCGGGTTTGTTTCTGTCTATTTTTTATGTCACCGTGGAGGAGCTTAACAACAGAAAGCTCAGTATAGAAAAACACGCGTAATATATTTTTCCACCCAAAGCTGGATTACCGTAAATTGGGGGCTGAAATCTTCGTGAATCTCTCGAGGAGCGCAATCATCGTCCGCCGAACAGCGCATTTATTATTCACAATACTGATTGCGTACGGACGCACGTGGGTGATGCTGCATTATAGATGAGCGGCGATTCCGACTGGACGGGGACGGACTGTGGCCAATGTGGGTTCTTATTATGGGAGGCCTCGAACGTGGCTAGTCTGACGAGCCAAGACGAGCCATACTGGAACGGGGTATATTATTCACAATACTCATTGCGTACGGACGCACGTGGCCGATGCTGCATTATAGATGAGCGGCGATTCCGACTGGACGGGGACGGACTGAGGCCAAAGTGGGTTTTTATAGTGAGAGGCCTCAGCCATGACTAGTCTTGGGGCACGGAATAGCCCCCGCCAAGACGAGCCAAAGGAACGGGGTTTATTAATCACAATACTGGTTGCGTACAGACGCACGTGTGTGATGCTACATTATAGATGAGCGGCGATTCCGACTGGACGGGGACGGACTGTGGCCAATGTGTTTATTTTTAAAATATATATATATAGCGAGCAAACGAGCAGGTCACCTGATGTTATGTGATTACAGCCACCCATGAACATTTGAAGCACCAGCCGGCCGGCTTTTGAGATATTTGTTTATCTTCTCTTTCGGTGTTCTAGGGACTCCAGCGGTGTTTTTACTGTGGGAAGCTTCAGCGTTGCTACTTACTTACCGGCAAAGATTTACCGCCAAGCGATGCCGGTGCCATGCCGTGTAGTAACCGATTACGGGGTTTACATAACTTGGCTACCCCTTACAGGTTAGCATGCTACCACCATGGACTGCATCACCACTTACCATCAGGTGAGATCGCAGTCAAGGACTAACTTAAGTATTGGAATAAAAAAAAGTCATAACTAATACTAAAAGGGCCACAAGTAAATATCCTTAAGAGATTTCAGTAGCCGAAATTCTGAAATAATAATATCTCAAACCAGTTGGCCAAAATATATTTGCCTCGGTAGGTAGTCTTTTTTCGTAAGGAAAATCCATCATGAATATAATTTTACTTGGCGACGTATGCAATCGTCTTTCTTTTGTAATAAGTCGATAAATATTGATCAATTATTATAATACTAGATGATGCCCGCGACTTCGTCCGCGTGGATTGATGTTTTTTGATTCCCGCGGGAACTCTTCAATTTTCCGGGATAAAATAGCCTATGTCCTTCCCCGGGATGTAAACTATCACTGTACCAAATTTCATCAATATCGGTTGAGTAGTTAGGCCGTGAAAGCGTAGCAGACAGACAACACACTTTCGAATTTATAATATTAAGTATGGATTTTAACTGATTAATTATCTTTGCACAGCTGGCTTATCGAACGTAATATACTAAGTATAGGTACCTACTTCAGTATAACGTTTTACGCTAAGAGAAAGTATATGGTATGTAAGTAGGTAAGTACCTACAATAAATTATGTATGTTTAAGAAGCGGTTCCATGGTGTAATGGTTAGCACTCTGGACTTTGAATCCAGCGATCCGAGTTCAAATCTCGGTGGAACCTGATGTTTTGGGCAAAAAAACAGATTCTTTGGCAGTATTGTTGTCAATGCCGCCAAGCAACGCTGAATTATTAATTTTTTGCCATTTTTAATTACTTTAATTTTTTTGAGGTGAAACTTCGATTTGAAAATTCGACGAAATGAAAAAGAGACACCAAAAGGAGACAAACATATTCATAATAGGATTTAGCCTGCGAGAAAATGAGATAGAATACCAGTTATATTTATCTCATTCTCTCGTAGACTACTTTTCTGAAGTTTCACTCCTGCCGTATGTGCACATACACACGCTTTATGCGACTGCAGCAAAGCCTGGAAGGATTATGATTAATTTAGCAGTCTATGTATGTATATCTATTATATTTAGGTATGTTTGTAATAATGTAGGTAAGTATATTCCACTGCAGTAAGTAGCGCCTAAACTACTGAGACGATTTTAATGTCAGGATGACAGGTGGTTATAACGAATGTCAGGAGTTAAATCCAAATAAGTAGGGGGCCTCTGAATTGTTTTCTGCAGTCGGGTTATGTCATAGTCCGTGCCTGTGGCAAACAATAGCGTGAACGGGTCCAATACGCAGCAGTGCGTGATAACAGGCGTTTAGCGTCCACCACGCTCCCCGGGGGCGGTCCTCCTTGCCCGTTTATTGCCAAATCCAACTGTAGTTTTGTTACTTTTATTTCTTCACTGTTACTCATGTACCCGTGAGTCATGTACCACATAGTTGAAGGAAAGAAAGAAATCTTTATTTGGGGAAACAAGTATAAGAAATAACAGACTTGATACTTAATTGAAAAAAATCGTGAAATGAGACTTGCTCTCCATAATGGTCTTCACTCAGCATGTCTGTTAGGATATAGCGGTGATCTTCCGTGAAGCCAGTATGCTTGGACTTACTTACTTTACGTTACTTTTTTACTAGTTAGTTTTTGTCCGCGTGGATTAAGAAAGTGTTTTATATTTCCGCGCGAACTCCTTAATTTTCCGGCATAAAAAGTTGCCTATGTCCTTCCCGGCAATGTTACCTATCATATTATTATAACCTGTGGGCGGAGAAACACTTTCGCATTTATAATATTAGTAATTATGGATAGGTTCATGTCAGTTTTATGTGCTCTCCGAGGTAGAAGGATGAAAAAACCGCCAAATTCCTAACTTCGGGTTAGAGTTATTATCACATATCATGCTGGTTTGCTTCATATAACATTAATTGAAACAGAACGGTTATTATTGTTATCTGTCATAGATAAAAATAGCAATCCAATCGTTGTCCATTAGCATTTTTCAATCACCCGCCAACGATATCGATTAGCGATCTGATAGTAATCGAATAGGTCCGATTCTGATGTGTGTACGTCCGCAACTATGTTTGCGGAGTAATGATCGATTACTCATTAGTTTAATGGCTTTGTACTTCTACGTACCTAGTTAATCTTTTTCTAATCGCTAGGTTTGCTGGCTTTAAAAAAACCGACTAAGTACGAGTCAGACTCGCGCCCAATGTGTTCCGTACCACCTCACAATATAAATTATTTTAGTGAATAACAAGAAAGATGTTAACGTGATAACAACACTTAATCAGCTGTGAAATAACTGGGTCACTCATGATAATATGGCGCTTTAAACTTGTATCGCCTGACAAACAATTCGACACCCTTAATGAGTACGGAATCCCAATAAACGATTCTTGGATTTTTTCATATACTTGTGCTGTGAGATCTAGGGTGAACGGAAAGTACCTTTTGGCAACCGGTTTTGATTTATTGGCGAGTGTCAAAATATGCAAAATATGCGGAATAAACGGCCGTAGGTATCTTTAGATTGCGTTAACTTAGAAGCTTGACTTTTTTACAACTCCAAAGGACCGTAGACCTAAGTAGGTATTTTATATTAATCTTGATACCTACCCTCCACGCGTTCCCTAGAAAAAGGGTGTTGGGAGACATACGGACAACGAAGTGATACTTTAAGGGTTACTTTTTCCTCTTAAAGTTAGGAACCCTAAAAATTGCTGCAAAGATTATCTATAGGTGAAATAATCTTTACGTAGAATGTAGTAACTATCTAACTTTTCGGGATTTTTAATTGTTCTGTGATGACACAAGGATGACACGCGCCCGCGTGTACGGGCAACTAAAAGTTGTCGGGACATGAAGTCCATAGACGTTGCACGGCGAGAAAAAGTTGCCGGCAACTTTTAGCGAAGTGAAGCCGGCACTTGGTCATGCACGCGGGTTATAAACTTTAAACAATATGCAATTACTTATATTCTTAAGGATGACTAGCATAGAGTGTACTTTCCTACTAACTACACCTGGTGCCAAGTGCCTGGCGCCTGCACCTTCGTTATATACATCTCGGATGACTGGTAGGAAAGAAGGCATTTCCTTAGACTGTGGTATTAGATGACAGCATGGAATGTACCATATAGTATCTTCTACTTCTATGAACTACAGTTACATACCTACCTTTGATCCAATAGCATAGAATAGGTAATAGTACTCAATAGTTACAATAGTAACAATTAACAAATAATAAAGCAAAATATTACTATACTGCGGCCAATACTATTAGATACTTTAATTTTGCCATGGAACAAGTAAGTAACGAGATTTGTGAGTATATCGACGTCTCATGTTACAGAGGGTAGTTTTTACTAGATTTATGTCTGAGTCAGTAATAGGATCAAGGAAACTATAATAATTAGATGTTCACTATTTATTTAAGAGTTGGTTCTCCGTTGTCCGCTTTTTCCGAATAGTGCTGTGACATAAAAAGCCTCCTGCTATTTTGGTGGTCTAGGGTTCGAATCCCAGGCACAAATTTCGACATTTCGGAACTATGCGAGTTTCAAATACCATACTTTAATATTATAAGTGCGAAAGTCTGTCTGACTGTCTTCTACGCTTTAAAGACCTTTTCAAATTGTGATTAAAATTGGTAGCTACAGAAGTAGGTTACATCCTGGAAATTATTAATTAATTAAGGAGTTCCCCAGGAACTAAAAATAATTTAATCGAAGCGGACGAAGTTGCGTAGATTTTTGACGTCTCCCTTCTTTTATTAGCTGAACTGAAAGAAGGTGTCTAAAATAAAGCTAGAATGAATTCAAACAACAATATAAAATACATCATAATATATTTAAGTGACAGTTTATACAATTAAAGTTATAATGACATTAGGATTGCACGTTCGTCTTTGGGATGTATTAATTACACTAATTTTTACACTATTTACAGAAATTACACAATTACATTGTACTAAAGTTTTAAAATCTAGATAGGTACATTAAATATATCCTACATATACAATATTTATAATAGTACAAACATCTTAAGACTAAAACAATGAGGAAATTACGGAACGCACATTCTAATTTGAAATAGGTATGTTAAATTGGTAAATCTTATTATATGACATTTCATTAGTGGCAGAAGTTGTCTAACGTGAAATAAATCATTTCATTATAATATAATGTAAATAGGTTATTAATATATGTATATAAAAAATTTGCAAACATATTGGACAACAATATTTATTTCATTGAAATGTGTGTAAGTAAATACCATAAATAACTAAAACAAGCACATTTAATTTGTGTTTTTTTTTACAATTTTTTTATTTGAAATTGACTTGTGAATTATTGATACATCATAATCATTTAGTTAAGCATTAAAGAATATCGTATACAATTTTACGTATTAAAACTCAAATAGTTTTGATTAATATTATATTTTATTTACAGAAATTGCCTATCTAATCTTTTTGGCCTAACGGATTTCACAATGTTCATTATATCAGACATAATATGCAGTGAAGTTAATCAGCTTATTTACAAGCTTAGTTCTGAATGAAATACTCTTTATTGTACACAACAAAAATAAACAGAAACAGTAAACAAAAATAGTAAACAATAAACAAAAATACAGTTCTAAATTACTATTACAACTACATTTAGTTGGAAATTATAAAACCTTATTTTTTTTATTCATGGCACAAATGATATTATAAAGAAGATACAAAGACAAAATATGAGTTTGATCAAATGAATTAAGTTTTTTGACAAAATTTTAACTCAAGTAGGTATAGTGTGATCAAATGTCTACAATTTCACTTTTATTTACATTCACTTAGTGTACATATTGAAAAATATCTATTTTACAATGTTTCAAAAGTATCAACAAACCTAAACTTTTCCTAACACAATGAAATAATATTCTATATATTCTTTGGAATGATTCTTATGGAATTTTTAGTAAATCTGTCTTTGGTGGGAATTCTTACCAGTTTATTTCATCAGTTATAGTTAAATTGTACTTTTTGGAATGCTAATTAAAAATTATGTTTAGTGTAAAACAAATATGATTATCATGAAAAGTCACACAAAACAGGTTTTGTATAGGTTTAAATGACTGCTTTGAATTATCTATTTTTTTTTTTAATTTTTGTTCAATCTCAAATTAAGTTAATTTTTTTATATGTTCAGTTCGAGTAAATATTAAAAATATATCATGTTATTATAGCCGGTGTTTTAACACTGAGATCAACAATACTCACATTAAAAATAACTTAATATGATTTTCTTCATGAATTATACCTAGGTTACAATGATTGAATAATTATATGCCTAGGAGTTTTAAGACTACCTACTAAGTCTTTGGTAAGCTATATTTAGTTAGGTATATATATCTACCTAATCTTTTAAAACAAACATATTTTTGAGTCTTCAGTGATTCAATACGCAAGACTCCTTATTTTTACATATTTTTTTACAATTTTGAATTTAATATTATAAATTAAATTTTGATTGAAAACAAAATATTCATCAAGGTAAATAAGCAAGTTTTATACATTTATAGAGTAATTTAATATTTTAATTATTTATATTAACTTTAAAAAATTGGTATAAACTTTCAACTTATTAAACCACTAAATCACATGAGTGTCTTTGGTAATTACGTTATTATATTTTGACTAACCAAAATCTTGACTGAGTGATTTTTTTGAAGTAAAACTTATTACTCGACAGTTTTTTAATTTATAATTAATAGTATTCAAGTTTATATTTAAAATCACCTGTAACGATTAAAATATCATTGAGAAATAGGGTCTTTACGATATCATTTACAATTAGGTATACTTCGATGGTTAATGCCTCAGCGCCAAGGCGCAAAGGCGGTTGAAGTTCAGGAGGGTAGCGGCTGGAGGGGGGGCACCGCACTGCTCATTCTGAAGTCAGGCTGCCGGAGATCGGGATGCGGGGGGCGCATATCTGTAGAAAAAAGTCTTGTATTATTTTTTATTTATTAATTTTTTTTTAGAGTTCGACAACCTCACTGGCTCAGTTTTGAGCGCTGTGTTCCCGGGTTCGATCCCCGATTTGGGAATTTATAGTTTCTGTGTTGTACCTGGTCTGGCGCAGTAGGAGGCTTCGTCCGTGGCTAGTTACCACCCTACCGGCAAAGACGGGAAGATTACATCCCGAGAAAGGATATTAGGCTATTTTTTATCCCGGAAAATTAAACAATTCCAGCGGGAATCAAAAAACCTTAATCCACGCGGACGAAGTCGCGGGCATCATCTAGTTTATAATGTTATGGAAGTTAGTATGGAAGTATGGATTTTATATTTGACGGTACTGTGATAAAATGTTCCTACTTATATTCTCCCATTGTAGTTTATATTATTATTTATTATTGTTAATTGTTAATGTTATACTGTGTCGGTACTTATTCTCTGAGGTAGGCGTTAGTGGTTGCGCATCAGTTTATACTATTGTAACCATTAACGTTCTACATATCTGGTATTTAAGTATGTTGTAATAATATGGTATAGTTATATGTAATAAATGTTTGTAATAATATAGTTATAATAATAATGTTATAATAGTGTAATTCTTAAATAAATAAATAAATAAAATAAATTTAAAGTAGAAAATTTAAAATGGATCTACTAACACAACAAGGTACAGTCTAGAAACTTGTGATTAAAATGCTTATTTTACCAAACATTACTTGTCACTTGATTCATTGAATAAATACACACAAAACGAGGACTGCGTAAATTAAAAAAAAAACATATGATCTCACCTATCCGATCTCCAACATGCATGTCAGGAGGATGCATTCCATGCACATCTGTATGGGGGGGCTGCATATGCTGCGGGGTTCTCAAGTCCGCATGCTGCGTCTCTCGATGCCGTCTCAAGTCCACTTTTCTTTGGAATGCTCGCCCACACAATTCGCATGCGAACGGCTTGAAGCCGGTGTGCTTGCGCGAATGGGTGATGAGATTGGAGCTCTGACTGAAGGCCTTGCCACATACTTGGCATTTGTGTGGCTTTTCACCTGTGGACAAAGATAAATGCACGTGAGAAACTGATTGTAATTAATATTTGGCACAATCGGTAATGGTACGTGAACACTGAACGTTACGTTGATCAATTGACTTGAAATAAAACGTATAAGTTCTTAAAATCAAGCTATCCTTGCGTAAAACAATAAAGACTATGATGTGATTTTTAGGGTTCCGTACCAAAATGGTAAAATGGAACCCTTATGGTGCGACTTTCTCCGTCTGTCTGTCCGTCTGTCCGTCCGTCACACTCGATTATTTCAATAACTACCGAAGCTATCGACATGAAATTTGGAATACTTGTGTATATTAATGTATATAAAAAACAATGGAATTAAAAAAATTGGAAATTATTTTTGTTCTTATTTAAAAAGGGGGGAAAATCTGAGGGTTGAAATTTAAAAGTGAGATAACTGTACTGTGTGGGGTATCATATGAAAGGGTTTACTTTGTACATTCTAAAACAGATTTTTAATTATTTTTAGTTATGATAGTTTTTGATTTATCGGGGAAAATGTCTAAAAAAATGCTGTAATGAAAGTTCCAGTATCAAGTAGCACTAGACAATATTATTAACAGGACTCGATGACTAAATGCTGTAATAAGACGTAAAAATGACATAAGTATAATATCACAGTCGCAATGTAATCCAGAGTATCGATCTGCTGACGCGTGAGGCTGAGTGAGGATGAATCCGTCCTCACTCAGTAGGGTTGGCAAAGCTAAAATATGCAGATTATGCTCATAAAACTTACTTAAAAGGAAAGTTACTTTTGTTGAGTATTGAATAACGTATACTATGGGTAGTGGGTTCCTGTTCTAAAATTTTGAATTATTTCTTGAAATATGAAAAATAATAACTGCGGGAAAGTTTTATCTTCTAATTTAATATTTACAAAAATTACACAAAATAATTATTATGACACGTAATTCCCGTCAATATTTATATATAAGTTTCTGTATTTACCTACATAATTTTCTTGTTAGAGAAATATAATATTTTTCATGTGAAGGCTTACCAAGTACCTAAATGTAAATATTCACCATTTTACATTCCCTAATACATATCCTTCCTCGTTTTTCTAGTGGCTCATTTATTCGATGCGGATCATGAGGTCTCAGGTTAGAGTGCCGCATCGTCGGATCAAAAAAATTAAGGTTTTTAATATATATAACGGTTCTACGGTTCTGCTCTACGTTTCTGATGTGGAATGCCCTTCCAGTGTATGTATTCCCTGCCACGTATAACTTAAGCTTAACCTTCAAGGCAAGAGTGAATAGGCATCGCCTAGGCAAGCGCGCTCCTACCTAGACATCATCATTGCTTTGTATTAAGTATGATTGTCGCCAAGCGCAAGCCTATTCTTTGAATTAAAAAAAAACTGTTGCCAGCCCTGAATATGGGGCTATCGCACGTCCTCATAGGCATTAATACACGCCCGTAATCTCTGCCCAGTCCGGCCCCGCATTAGGATTCGCCGCGCACTTCGCCGGACTACAAAAATTTATAGAGCGTTATATCTGCGACCATTACTAGTTTATGTATCGTGATTCCAGATCAGGAATTTAATATCGCCCCTTTTGTTCTGGATTTCTTTGCCTGTGCCTGGAATACTTCGGTACAGTCAATATGAAAAGTCCCTATACTATATAACATAGTATCTATACTTTACAACCTTAGACTGTAGGACACCTATTATATTATGTAGGTATATCTTGATAATTTTATTCGTGTATCGTGATTCCAGATCGTGAATTTGATATGTCTAGACTTCTTTGGCTGTGCATGGAATACTTTGGGAGAGTTAAGTAAGTATAATATGAAGAGTTCTTATACTACGTAGATAACATACCTGGGTACTTTACTTTATGTAACCTATTACTACCTATATCTAGGTAATTTATATCGTAGGTATATTTTACCGGTTTATTTATCGTGATTCCTGATAGAATTTAGTATCACTCCCCTTTTGTTCTGGATTTCTTTGCCTGTGCCTGGGATTCTTTGAGAAAGTTAATGTGGAAACTGAAAAATTCCTACTGTGTAGGTACTTAGTACCTTTCTTACTTTTCGTAGTATAATATCTATATTATATTTAGATAATAATTTATGCAGTGTATAGGGTGTGAAGGTTCAACTCGAATCAGCTTTGATATTTTAGTCGGGACTTCAATACCATATACCTACCATTGTAGTAGGACTTCGGAGGTGACGCATGTAGGCGCACAATTAATACCTAAACATGAAACTTTATATTAGGTATGCAATCAAAACAATAGGTACCTACTATAATAGTACATTATATTATTATAATCAAGAGGAAAACGGCGATCGACCAATGCCGGCGCAACATCCTGTCGCGAGCACAAATCACGGCACCGAACCGATACCTAGCAATTAGGTGCTGCATTTCGAAAAAGGGCCGTAGAGTCCGTCAATCAAGGGGTCTGGCGACTTCATTAGAGCGACAGAGAAGCAGGTAGCCAGTTCGATACTGGCGTCTCTGTTTCACATCAGTGTCACGTTGGGAGACCAATTTATATCCGTCGTGCCATTGGCCGTGATTGCGGCGGCTCCACCCCAGCGTCGCATAGCAACGGGAGGGGGTTCCCCCTCCCCGAATGCCCCCCCACCCCGTTATGGATCGCAATTTTCCTTTGAATTGGAAATCAGAGTTCGCAGCCCTCGTTAGCCGTCCATCTTTGAGAGCAGATTTTTAGTGAAGATGTTCCTTTTGCGAGGTTTCGTTTCGTTTCGTTTCGAGCGGTTCGCTTCGTTAGTTTGAGGGCTGTTTTTTTTTGGGATGCGAATTGGTAATGATTGGTATATTCGGGCTCTATGATTATTGTAGAGCACAAATACTTACAGCGGCGACTTTCATGCATTAACAATTGGGTATAAGTAGTATAAAAATACCTTAATTCCTTTCTTTCTAATTATATTTTTGGATACGTTTAACTCATGATACTTTATCACAGTGTAAAGTTTCGTCGCCTGTGGAGTTAATATTGGGATCCACTAGCTTTATTGCGTAGACTACCTTCTTAGAGCTTTTCTTAAAAGGAAGGGTAATTTTTAACCTGATCAAATCCCACGGGTTTGTAAAAGACATACGGCCACGGGACCAAAAGTTAAAAACAAACATTATATTTAAGCAAAATTACATCCTTTGTGTCAAGTCTGTTCCAAAGGCAATATCGAAGCCGCGGCAGCACCATAAACAAAACAAAGCAACCATTACCGCAAGTTGGAACGGCCGTAAGTCCACCGAGTGCGTAAAATCTTCGAGTCCCGAGACTTAACACTGTAATTACAGGCGCGGAGGGGTGCGTTGAATTGTGTTCTCGGTCTATGCGACCCCGACGTGGAGAACGATGGTATATTAATTGTTGAAAGTTCCTCACTGACATTTAAATAGGTGGGTAGTGGGTACTGGGTACCGAATACCGATTCGATTCATACGATTTTTTTTTGTTTATGCAAACAAATTGCAGTTTGTTGTTGATTGATGTTGGGCACTTTTGATTCGATGCTTACAGAAAATTAGGATTCATTAAAAATTTACTTTTTTGCAACACTTAAACCGGTCGAGAAATCTTCTCAAACTCGCGTGAAACAAATATCAAAGGTTGTTTTATGAAACGGTTGCATAATTGGGATTATTTTAACCCAGTTTTCGTTAAAATCTCTAAAAAGTGACAGACAGACTATCAAAATATGTCTGAGTTGGTTCTGTTCACTTTTTTTTTAAAGTGAACTGATTTATTATGTTCAGTCTACAGGCACCTAAAAGTTTAAAAGGCATATTAAATTTGATTCCAAATCATTGCAATGAGCCGTTATGGGTGCGTAAACCATAAACGAAGCTACAATATTAAAGCTTGGAAGCTTCACAGACTTTTATAGGGACTCGTAATCAGGGCTTATAACCGTTAGGATTCTACGTGCACTATAAATAGTCTTTGCGCACTAGATGTATGTGGCCCACGAGCCAGACTTGTCGCCAGAGATCTGGGGTATACGATTCTTGGAAAATTGTAGTGTAATGGGAGGCTTCGACAAAACGGCACGTAGCTAGAGTACATACGATGCCGCGTAGAAACCTATAGGCTGAATTTAGTTACATATATAGGTACCTCTTCCCAATCCATCTTCCGTCTATGTACCTATCGTAATTTCCCTATCAAGTGTGATGGTAAAATTACGAACAGTTGAGGTTTAACTCATCTTGGCACAGAATACTAACTATTACCTACTTACTAGTGATACTACGTACTATGTCAGACAATTATTAATGTAAGAGCGAACTTTTTTCACATAAAAATGTCCGCGTACTAATTTCCTTTATAAAAACCGCACTCACAAGCGTGATAAGACAAAACGTCGTTCCCATCTGACGCAGACGCTTTGTGCTGTCCGGTCGAGTTTCGCTCTAGCGCTAAGTACTAGTATAAAACTAGTCATAAGTTTGAACCTCGTCAGTAGGTATTTCTGTACTGTCTAGTAATGACGTCATTAAAGTAGAGCTCCTAAAAAGTGTAAGCATTCAGTTTAAGTTCTGGTTGTGATTGAACGGGGCCGGGAAAGCTATAACCGTAAATCCCGGGTATACGTTACCCGGAAACAATCCAGGGACGGATCATGTATTGTAAAACTTAAAAGTTTTAAAGTTTTATTGCACAATAGCTAGCCCGACAGACGTTTTCCTGTCCAAACAATTTTTTTTACAGTTTTTCTTTCATCAATACCTAATTTGGATGAAGCAAGGATGTTTAATATTAAATAAATAAAAGATATCAAAATTACCCAGAAAATAAATTGAAAATCAAAATATATCTGCCACCATTACTCGCATAAGATTGTGAGTGAGTTTTCCAGATTCTTAAAAGCATTGATCTTAATTAAGACTCTTTCTAAATCAAAAGGTTAATAATATAAGTGACATAAAATACTTATATAATAAACTTCCAATTTTTGTCTTGCAAAAAGAATAATGTTCTCAGATTGTTCCAAATCCTAGCAGTTATCGAGGCCGTTTCGGAGAGATTGCCAATAAAACTGACATTAATATAATGAGATTACCAAATTCCGCCCTGGCCCTGCGCTCATCTGCACAGCGTCACATGGATTTTATGGAGACGTAAATTAAATATAACTTCACGTAGTGATTCCAGATTTCACTAAATAACATTAACCGCAGACATGGATTATCTACTTCCGATCTAGTTTTTTTGAATGACATTATTAATTAAAAATGCACTACACTTCTGGGAAGATTCGTGTTAATTTTTTTATTTAACGGGATAAGCCTATATTCAAAAACACTTGTAAAAGTTAATTTGAACAAAAATATATTTGAATTAAATTAAATAACCGTCTCTATGCTACGAAAAGGTGGGCAAATACACTTCCACATTATAAATAGTACTGTGGAACAATGAATGAATTAATTTATTTATCAAACTGTTAGGGAAATATTAGGTAGAATTATACAAAAAAATGATCTTGTATATTTTACATTAGCTGGCATTAATTTATTAAATTTATTATTTAATGATAAACCTGTCCGGTTTAAAGTAAACACGCGTCCAATACTTGTAAGTTTTAAGGCTGAATGAAGTCCGTCCCTGGTCTCATCTGCACAGCATCACATGGATTTTTATAGCGACGTGCTTTTGCGGGCTTGAATTAAATATCACCCCCCCACTTAAAGTGCTTCCGAGAAAGATTTCACGAAATATGCTTTTTAGGGAGCGAAAAATTAAAAATATGAGAAGACGTAGGTACCTTCTTTATGATACGTAGGCATTAGGTAAGTATATTACAGAACTTGTTATGGAGGTTTTTTTCCAAGCGGTGCCTTCCATCGTCCCAACGTCTGGCCAATACTGCTCTCAGAGCGAGTAGAAAGGGTTTGACTTAGTCCAACACGCTGGCCAAAAGAAGACCTCACAATTTTTTCCTTCACCACTCTATCAACGTGTAAGCTGCTAGGCTTTTATCGCTTAGTTGTAAGTAGCCCGTTGTCCCAGGCAGCGGAGAAAGCGATGCGATGCGAAGCGACACGATACCGACTTCATTAAAGTAGACACTAAACTTATCTACGCGACTACGTAAGCCACATGGACGGTCAGCTACCGTTTGTTCCTGTCGCGTCGCGTCGCGTCGCATTACCTTTTTTGTCGTTCACATAGGACAACGGGTTAGCGACAGAAGCGACGCGACGTGATACGACTCCATAGAAAATGTTGTCTACGCGACAACGTAGGCCGCATAAGCGGTCAGCTACTGTTTAATTCTGTCGCGTCGCGTCGAGTCGAGTTGCGGTATCTCAATTGTTGCTCACGTAGGGTTACCCACAGTAAAACCTACTTACTTATCCTAGTATCCTAGGATACGTCTTACTGTTGGTTTATAACATTAGTAACAAGCAATATAACCATTCGTATATCACAGAGAACATGAGAATCGGGCCCTAACCAATAACTTAACCCGGGACAGTATCCTCCCAGAATCAACAATGAAGAGAAATCAAGCGGCTTGGGATAAGCCGTACGGAACCCGGGCCGCGCCGTTTTTTACCGCTAAATTATTAACTGGAGGAGTCCCTAGAGTTATTGTTAAGGCCCTCCCACTGACACTGATGCGTCAGATTCTGGTTTTAACCGATTTCAAATATATGTGAGTTTTCTACTTAATTAAAAAATATATATTAAAAAAGCAACTGTTGAGTATTATGCTGGTTCTTATCAGTAGAATCTGCTATCCGAACCAGTGTCATGAGATTTCATATGTGGCCCAAGTTGTATTACGTGAAATAAATGAATAATACATCGCAAAGGAATTTATTGCAGGTTTAAGAATGATTAGGCCTGCGACTTCGTCCGTGTGTATTAAGGTTTATAATACTTATTTCTTAAATTTAAATAGGTACTTGATTTCCAATTTCTATATCATAGTCCAAAGACGTAACGTCCTCGGTCTAGGCAATCCTAGGAAATGCCTACCATCTTATCTTCTTACTAATATTATAAATGCGAAAGTCACTTTGTTTGTTGGTTTGTTGGTTTGTTGGTTTGTCCTTCAATCACGTCGCAACGGAGCAACGGATCGACGTGATTTTTGGCATAGTTATAGTTGAGGAACTGGAGAGTGACATAGGCTACTTTTTATCCCGGTAAATTGAGGAGTTCCCGTGGGAATTTAAAAAAACTTATTCCACACGGACAAAGTCGCGGGCATCAGCTAGTTTAATATAATTCATAGATTTTTAACAAAAGATCGCTGCAGAACAGATAGCATAGCCGTAAAAAGCTTTTTTGATAAGCATGTTGAAATGACAGATAAACTATTTGATTTAGTTAATTAAAGGCAAATTATCAGTAGGTATCAATATAAGGACGAAAATTGCTTTCAAAGGTATACTAAGGGATATTGCTTATAGACTTAGGTACTATGCAGAGATTTAAAAAAAATAGTGTTTAGAGATGCGTCAATGGGGCTGATTCTAATGGCTGATTAAAGGCCTTCAAAACAATATACTTACCTATACATTTTTCAAGCATATCTACGTATTGTCATCGTTTTTTAGATAACTGCTTAAAAATACTCCGTTTTGCCGATTTTACGCTATGACAGAGCCTTAAAGTTAGACCAATTCACACTTAACAACTTACTTAGCGAGGCGCAGATAAGCCTACTGCTAAACTAGGTCAAACCTACTTAAGTTTACATTCTCTTAGTAAAGCTTTCAGTGCTCAAGATGACACAAAAAGCAAAAAAAGCGCTTCAATGAACATAAATAAAAACGCGTTACGCTTGCTAATTCCAGTAAACACCCCCGGTGCAGCTGAAAGCGCTGCAGCGCTGCACTTAGCGGGCGCAGCTGGGAGATTAAAAATGCACTCATTACCGGCGAGCCATACTTCGTTGCAGACGTACATTGGTTGTGTGCATTAATAGGAAATATTGTACCTTCTAGATTTTATATATCCACTAGCTTATGCCCGCGACTTCTTCAGCGCGGATTGAAGTTTTTCGGTTCACGCGGGGACTCTTTAATTTTCTGGGATAAAAGTGCCTATGGGTTATTCCAGTCTATAATTTATCTCAGTGCCAAACATCCAGATCCGTTCAGCCCTGCTGGCGTCATTGAGTAACAAAAATACATCCATACATCCATCCAAACTTTCGCATTTATAATATTGGTATAGATTGGTACTGTGTTATTCACTGTGACAGGTTAGGTAAGTACCTACGACTTTTTAACCTCCAATGCAAAAAGAGTGGTGTTATAAGCTTAACGTGTGTAGCTATCTAATTATCTGTGTGTCTGTCTGTGGCATCGTAGGTCCCAAACGGATGAACCGATTTTGATTGGGTTTTTTTGTTCATAGTAGGTATAGCCCCAGGTCTAAGTAGCTCAGAAATCTTCTCATGAATTAGATATGAACTGACAGGTCTAAAAGTAGCTTAGAGATTATTAATTTAATTAGCTCCCAAGTAGTATATAATATGTCACCGTAAGATTGCAAAAATCGTTAGATTGTAATCTAACTAGCGAAATTGTAAACTGTCAGACACATTTCATGTCACAGATTGTGAACCGTTCAATGTTCTGAGTGTCAATTTGTGAAATATTCATTGTATTTACGTTTTCTTGTCTCTTTCTTGTAGGTTAGTTTAGGATTCGACATAAATAATCAGGTAGTGCCCTTAGTAGGGCGCTTAGGTTTTATCGGGTACCTAACAGATTACCATCTACCGGAAAATTATACGTTAAATTGTACTTAATCTGTCGACAGTTTACAATTTCGCTAGTTAGACTAAATCTAACGGTTTTTGCAATCTTACAGTGTCATATATTTATCCACTAGCTGATACCCGCGACTCCATCCACGTGTTTTAAGTTTTTATGATTCCCTCGGGAACTCCTTAATTTTCCGGGATAAAAAGTAGCCTATGTCACTCTCCAGGTCCTCAACTATACCCATACCAAAAATCACGTCGATCCGTTGCTCCGTTGCGGCGTGATTGAAGGACAAACCAACAAACAAACACACTTTCGCATTTATAATATTAGTATGATCTAGAAGAGCACGCAATTTTCATGTTGTTTGCGCAGCCCTCAGCCTCAAGACAGGATTGCTTAGTTCCCATTTTCCATTACAGCCTGAAGTCGCGTCGAGTGTACCGCGAGTGATTGGATCCGCCCAAGTTTATGTAAGCCTGGTTTGTTTGCGGCGCTAAAACGAAGATTCTCCCTGTTGAACCTTGTGATGGGTTGCTTAAGAGCTTTTTGCTTTTGTGTGCTCAAAGATTCTTGCCTTCGTGAAATCTACTTGCAAGTTTTGGATTTATTGACTGGTAGGTTGAAAATGAAGAAATAGGTGCTTTACATTTTTTTGAAAATTCTACCCCCGGAAGGGTGAAATAAGGGATGAAAGTTAGTATGAAAGTCCTTCATTTTATCAAGTTATATCAACGAAAATTGGTGTTTTGGCTTTCGGTAAAAAATTAAGAAATACGTGTTTCACAGTTTTTGAAAATTGTACGCCCAAGGACGTTAAATAGAGAGTTTGTCCTTCAATTACGCCGCAACAGAGCAATGGATCAACGTAATTTTTGCATGGGTATAGTTGAGGACCTGGAGAATGATATAAGTTATTTTTTATCCCGGAAAATTAAGGAGTTCCTATGGGAATTGAAAAAAAAACTTATGCCACGAACGAAGTCGCGAGAATCCGCTAGTGGTTAAATAAAATTTCTATAGCCGGTATGTGTATATAATAGTATTACATACTAGGTTATTCCGCTTTCATTTTAGACTGTTCCTTTATCTACCACGTGAGAGATCGCATAAAAGGCTAAGTTAGTCTTTAAGTCAGGCTAAGGCATAGTTATGTTAGTCTAAGTTTAGTTTTAGGCAAGGCTAAGTAAAAAAAAAAACTGTAAAAAAAATTAAACAAAAAAGAACTAGAATCTAGAAGCTTCTGAAACAGATCTAGGTACCATTGGATTTTACATGTATTTTCCCACAATTTTAATACCCGTATTCGTACAGGTCACAATTCACAAATGTTCGGGTCACAGACGTTTACGATTCACTCCGGCAGTCGGAAAGATATGTGCTGTGTAAACGCCACTTAGGGGGGTGATTTATCGGACCCCACTACTATGTACGTACCTACGAGTACATACGTCCTCTAAACATCGTATATCATATCGTATACCGCTTTTTTACAGCGGTGGTTTTAATGACTTTTGCATTTTTGATTCTGTTCTCTTATCCGATTGAAATTTGGGTAATTGGTTTTATTATACTTAAAGGTATACGTGTTTAAACCAAACGGGCATATAATTTGTTATTAATATAATTTACTGTAGTACTTATAGGCCGTGCCTCATGTGGTATTATGAGATTGAGAGAAATAGAGAGAGAGTCTGTCTGTGTGTCTGCTACGCTTTAACAGCCCATCATTTAAACCGATTTTGATGGAATTTGGTAAAGTGATAGGTTGCATCCTATCGCGGGGCTACATAATCTACTTTTTATCATCTATAAGAGTATCTATACTTATTCATAGCAGAATTTCACGAACTGAGCTTATTTTGTTTCTGAATATTACCAGAGTTTTTCTCAGAAACACATATATACCACGTATACGTTTCAACAAATCCTCAGGCGAGGCGTGATTCCGGGGTCGGTAGTGAAGTGCGGATTTCGCCGAGAATCCCGGTTTACGATCCCACGACCCCCCCCCCCCCCCATCTCCCTTTCTGGGGGGTGGAGGCTATAATAATATATTAGGTTTACATCCATACTAATATTATGAATGCGTCTGTCTGTCGGTAACCTTATCAGGTTAACCGTTTTTAATGAAATTCTCTACAATGGCAGTTTGCGACCCGGATACGGACATAGGCTACTTTTTATCCCAAAAATTGATTTTTGGGATAAAAGCAGCCTTTGTCCATCCTCGGGGTACAAGCTATCTTTGACCAAATTACTTACATACCTACAAGGTAATTTACGCACTGAATGTATTTCAAATTATGCATGTTCTGAATCCGTACTTCTCATTTTGTGAATTTAATGCAGAAATGTGTTTGTTTGTTCTTCAATCACGCCACAGCGAGAGATCGATTTTATTGTATGTGTATACAATACAGCTAAGGTAGGTACTGGAGAGTAACATAGGATACTTTTATTCCGCAAAATCGAAGAGTTCCCCCACGACAAAATTAATCTACGCGGACGAAGTCATGAATATCATCTAGTTAATAGAAAATAGAAGTCGTAAAATGGATGCCTTTCTAAGGTAAAAGCTTATAGCCGTATATAAATGGAGTGATACCCTAATCTCGAAAAGCACTTAACTGAGTTGCAAGTTTTCGTTAAGTAATTCAGGAGATACCAAATGCATAGTACATGCATACTACATATAACATAGTCCTCATAGTACGAGTACGTACTGCATAGCATCACTAAATTCTCGTGCAAAATCATAAAAAACTGAAATTATATCAACAACATATATACTTAAACAAACATTTGTCAAACTGTTAATACGAACCCTTTATGAAGTTAAGGTAGATGTTTTTCTTAGATATGCAAGTCTTTATTTACTCCTTATACAGCAAAGAAGAAGAAGAAGAAGAAGAAGTCAATATATTCGAAGCTTGATTCGAAGATTGGCGCAGTGTTGAGCGCTGTTATCTAAACGTGGGAGGTCCCGGGTTCAATTCCCGGCAGGGTCAATTTAGGAATTTATGATTTCTGAATTTTCTTTGGTCAGTTCTCGTGGGAGAGATCGTCCGTCGCTAGTTACCACCCTACCGACAAAACGTGCCGCCAAGCGATTTAGCGTTCCCGTAAGATGCTGTGTAGAAACCAAATAGCGATGGGTTTAATACAACTGCCATACCCCTAACAAGTTAGCCCGCTAACATCTTAGACTGCATCATCACTTACTATCAGGTGAGATTTTGTCAAGGGCTAACTTGTAGTAGAAATAAAAGAAGAACAATTATCCGTGTGACAAACGCATTTGTTTACGGATTTTGTATAAAGTACCTACAGATGTAAAATAATTGAGCCGAAACAGAAATAAAACAAGTGAACATCGCCGTGAAATAATCGCCGAGGTGCCCTCCTAAAACTAATAAGATCCTCACTCGTTGACAGTTGACAAATTCGTTAATTCCGGACCCCGGGTAGGGGTCGCTAAGTATCTCACATCGTCCGTGAGGAGAAGCTATACGCATAGGTATAGGTTCGAATATTTACCTTGGAATGTTAAGGATTTGTTGGGTAAAAATTTTCTATTTTTTTAGGGATATGGGGCATCGTTGTGCCAATGCATATGAAACGATCACCGCTGGTTAAGTAACGTTGACTCTACTCGGTAGCCAGATGGGTTACCAACTTTATGGGTGCTTTGGAGTGCTTTAAATCGACGGTTCCTGTTATTATCCCTAAAATTTTATAAAGATAAACGTTGCGTTCTCACAGTAGAGTCGAATGCGAAAGGATCTGCAAACCCATCGCATTATCATTCCAAGAAAACTCCTACCATTATCTCCTACCATAATAGAGATTTAAAAAAATACTCCGTGAAGTTTATTACTAGCTACAAGTTTATTACTCTTTACGCTACGCCCACTACGCTTTGCTACAGTCGCTACGTTGTGCTACGTTACGCTACGTTACGTTACGTTTTCTTGATCGAATTGGAACGTAGCCTACTCTCTATACTTAAATCAAGTTAACCTAAGTTGTGTACCATAAGTAAACTTATATGAAACTAGATGATGCCCGCGACTTCGTCCGCGTGGACCAATTTTTTCGATTCCCACGGGAACTCTTGAATTTTCCGGGATAAAAAGTAGCCTATGTCCTTTCCCGGGATACAACCTATCCCTGTACAGAATTTCATCAAAATCGGTTGAACAGATGGGCCGTGAAAGCGTAGCAGACAGACAGACAGACAGACACACTTTCGCATTTATAATATTAGTATGGATATGGATGGATTAGTAAATTAGTAATTAGTATGGAAGTATGGATGGTGGTGTGGTACAGGCAAACGAATTTACTATCAGAATTTGATAACAAGATGTGGTTTAGATTAATATAATATTACGCGTCGGCAAAAAATCGCTGGATTTCATTATGGCAGTGACTGGACCACACCACCTCTGCTGGGCACAGGCCTCCATTCTCATAGGAGAGAGGGAATTAGAGCTCCACGCTGCGGGTTGGCGGGCTTTAACGACTATTATCATTTTTAGTATAATAACCGGGACCGACGGCTTAACGTGCTCTGCGAGGCACGGGGGTGACACACCACCAACTTCCTAACTCCGGGCTAGTACTGAGAATTTCTAGTCGGAAAAACCCAATACTTAATTATGGCCCGACCCGGGACTCGAACCCGGGACCTCGTCGGCCGCGGTCAAACTTACTAACCACTGAACTAACGAGGCAATTAGGCTGCCTCCCCATACAAGCTGTACAAGTGTGAGCCAAGCGTTAGAGTAAGAAATAATACAAGTTATCCTGCACACACACAAACTGCTAGCTACTCGCTTGAGGTCAATCCACAAAGAGAAAGAAGAAAGATTGCACGATAATAGTTATCACTAAACTAGCTGATGCCCGCGACTTCGTCCGCGTGGTTTAAGTTTTTTTGATTCCCGCGGGAACTCCCCAATTTTCCGGGATAAAAAGTAACCTATGTCACTCTCCAGGTCCTCAACTATACCCATGCCAAAAATCACGTCAATCCGTTGCTCCGTTGCGGCGTGATTGAAGGACAAACCAACAAACCAACAAACTAACAAACCAACAAACCAACAAACCAACAAACCAACAAACAAAGTGACTTTCGCATTTATAATATTAGTAAGTATGATATGATGATAAACGAAAGTGCAACGTAAAACAAAACCTATTCACAGTCCGTAATCAAGTGTACGTCGTAACATTCGGCGGTCAAGTATGCAGTAAGATTGTCCCGGCGGGATTGTCCCTGGATTGCTCTCGACAATTCCAGAATGCTCCAGTCACTTTGCTTATTGCGATATATTTGCGACGGGCGCGCTGGAATTCGGGATTTTCGGACAATCACCGGACGTTTATCGTTATTGTGTACACGGATGTGTGTTACTTTGGAAATGGATAAGCTCTGTTCAGGTAGAGTTTGAATTTGAAGCTGCAAAAATAAAGTTTTTAAAAACTTTTCACACGCACACTTTATCACATTCAAGAGAGTAGATTTAAGAGTAGTTTTTACAATGATTTATTTAGAACATGTGATTTTTTTATTGTATCTTAGAGCACTTAGTTGGAATAATTCATACTGTTAAGTGGTAAAACAGCCTAAAAAGTATGTTTTAAAGTTGAAAATAAGTATGACATGTTCATTTAGTCTTTAAAGTCATTAGAAATAGTAGGCCAATCCCGTTGAGACAATAACAAGTCAGCTAGTCCATTTTAAATGAAAAATTCAACGATAGGTTTGTTTGTATGTTTATATGCACTTTTCCTGGAATTTAACCACAGAACCGATTATAATGCGTTTTTTGCGTTAGATAATATAGCACATGAGCAGGTTTCTTTAAGTTATGCAGCCATAGCCCACCAAGCTGCGCTGCAATCGTGATTTTTATCCATACTATATTATTATAAATGCGAAAGTGTGTCTGTCTGTCTGTCTGTCTGTCTGTCTGCTACGCTTTCACGGCCTAACTACTCAACCGATTTGAATGAAATTTGGTACAGAGATAGGTTACGTCCCGGGGAAGGACATAGACTATTTTTTATCCCGGAAAATTGAAGAGTTCCCGCGGGAATCGAAAAAATATATCTGTTCAAGCGATTTTGATGAAATTTGGTACAGGGATAGATTGTATCCCGGGGAAGGGCATAGGCTACTTTTTATCCTGGAAAATTTAAGATAAAAAAAAACATCAATCCACGCGGACGAAGTCGCGGGCATCATCTAGTTTTTAGGGTTCCGTACCCAAAGGGTAAAAACGGGACCCTATTACTAAGACTCCGCTGTCTGTCTGTCTGTCTGTCTGTCTCCAGGCTGTATCTCATTGACCGTGATAGCTAGAAAGCTGAAATTTTCACAAATGATGTATTTCCGTTGCCGCTATAACAACAAATACTAAAAATTAAAAAAATATATATATTAAGGGCGATCCCCATACAATAAACGTGTTTTTTTCGTATTTTTTTGCTCAATATTAAAAACGGTAACAGGTAGACGGTTCAAATTTTCACAGAATATTAACTTGTATATTACCTTTCAAAATAAATAATTAAATATCAATAAAGTAAATATTAAAGGGGGGCTCCCATACAACAAACGTAATTTTTTGATATTAACAGTAAACCTCTACAAACAAAGTTAGTTTTGCAGTTCATTAACAAAGGTAATTATACCTACTTCTTGAGTACGGAACCCTCGGTGCGCGAGTCCGACTCGCACTTGGCCGGTTTTTTTAGTAGACGTTTCCTGATTCCGGTCACATACAATAAACGTGTTTTTTAATAATTTAAAACTTACTACATGTTTGTACGGAACCCTCGGTGCGCGAGTCCGACTCGCACTTGGCCGGTTTTTTTTTAATATTTCAGAAAAAGTACTTGGCCGATTTAGATGCCGTTTTTTGCATTAGATATGTATAGCTTCTGAGATGGTTCTTAGAAATATTTTACGGCCATAGTCCGCCACGCCGTGATTTTTATTTTAGAAGCGAAACTTCTTTAGAATAGTTGTGGACGAAACAGGGACACCAGACAGAGACAAACATATATAGGATTTAGCCTGCAAGAGAATGAGATAGAAAACAAGTTATATTTATCTCATTCTCTCGTAGGCTACTTTTCTGAAGTTTCACTTCTGCCGTGTGTGAATTGCACACACACACACACATTTTTTTCGGTTAGTAAATTGCCACGTCCAATCTTTCGTACCGCAGCAGGCAGCACACCGAGTCTCGCGCGGAATGCGACAGTCACCGCCCTTATTGCTGCGCGACAATTGATGTTAGTACTGCCCGCTCTTTGTCACCGTTCCAATCCGACTGCCATAGCGGACCGTAGCTTTTAAATGACCATAGCTTGAAAGCTCGATTTTTGAAGTGAAAACTTCTTTAGCTGCGTTGAGCACTTTTGGTAGGGGGTAAAAATGTGGATTCGCGGCGCCATCGACATGCATGTCGCCGACATGCTCGCGTTGTTACGAAGAAAAAAGGTCTTAAATATAAATATACTACATTCGAAACTAAACTTTAATGCCTTAGTGTTAAGGTTTACCTAAAAAAAAACTAAAACAAAAGAAATAGTTTTCACTGCTATTGGCAGTCCCTATGACTGCCAATTTTTTTATATTGGTTACTAGATAATGCCTACAACTTTGTCTGCTAGGATTTAGATTTTAAAATCCCAGTAAAGTCTTTTATTTCTGGTAAATAGATAAAAAGTAGCCAATATCCTACTCCTCGTGCTCCTACTAATAGGATAATTTAGAGGAACAACGAGGGAATGCCCGCCAAATTCTTGTAGATCCGTTGCTCTGTTTTGGCGTGATTGAAGGACTAACTAACAAACAAACATACTATCGCATTATTGATAATATTAATAGTAGTGCAATGCTATTAGTAAGAGCCCCACACGGCTCCGCGACTTCGTCCACGTGGGTTTAGGTTTTTTTAATATCCTGTGGGAAATCTTTAATTTTCTGAAATATATGAAAAGTGGCATATGTCCTTCCCCGGGATACAAGCTATCTCTGTACCTACCTACCAAATATCGTCAAAATTGGTTGGGCCGTAAAATCGTAGCAGATGGACACTTTAATATACCTACTAGCTGATGCCCGCGACTCCGCCCGCGTGGATTGAAGATTTTTTGGTTCCCGCGGGAATTTTCCTGGATACAAAGTAGCTTATGTGTTATTCCAGACTATAATCTATCTATGTCCCAAATTGCATACAGATCCGTTTAGCCGTTATGGCGTGATTGAGTAACAAACATCCATCCATCCATCGAGCCATTCATCCATCCATTCAATCTTTCGGATTTATAATATTAGTATAGAAGTATGTATGCTCCTTTAAGTAATACACCCACAAAACTGATCGGGACCATTTGTTAACAAAGCGTCAGGGATCGGGGGGTTAAAACAGTCAAATTAATCTAGTGGACAACTGAGCAATATAAACAATGTGAAGTTGAGTGAACCACTGAGTACCTATACACTTGAACAAGTGTCTTTTTCAACATACGCCCCTCAGTTGGAAACTCTAAACATGTGAATTGTGAACAATCAAATGCGTAACACAACATGCGATAGAATAAACAACTATTTTCACGAAGTTTTTTTTTTAAATTCTGAATCGTCAAGTTAGCCCTTGATTGTCTTCCATACCTGGATGGTTAGAGATTCTATGGATAGTAAAATTTGAGTGGGCTGACTTGGTGGATTTCTTAAATAATACCCTAATCTGTTTCTACACAGCACCGGAACGCTTAATAGCTTGGCAACACAGCACCGGAACGCTTAATAGCTTGGCACCTGGCTGTGGTAGAGTGGTAACTACCACCATCCAAAAGGGTCGAAACATCGACAAATAAATAATCTTAAACTATCTCGCGCTAGGTAGGTACGTACTAGGTGTTTTATATGTATGATATTATGTAAGTTATGTATATTTTTCTTTAGAATGTAGAAAAATTGAGAAAAATTGGTGTATTAGTTAGTACCTAAGGCTGAAATTACAATAAAGTTACACAGGCATCCCGATCTTTGAAAGCCTGATTTAAGACGTAACTACAAGGAATAAATTCACACATTGCATAATAAACTACAATAATTAGGTACTCTTACCACAAATCATCTCTATTTTGCGATTATACATTTTATATGAGTTTAACATCAAAATATCACACCCCAAACATTAATATGAAATTCATATTCAATTCTAATAATTCGACACCCTACACCACTACTCCGGACTATGCGCTATTACCCGAATCCAATATAAAATGATGACAAAATAAATTGCCACTCGTCTGATGGAGACAATGGGAGAGGGTTGGGCCTATCATTTAGCTGGATTATCCTTAATACCAATAATAGGGCTTGTTCTATTATTGTCAGTGTCACAAATACGTTACCAGTCATGGCTATGGATTTCCCGGGGAAAATCTTTAATTTTCCGGGATAAAAAGTAGCCTATGTACTTGATGTAACTTTGGTTGAAAAGATGGACCGATAAAGCTAAGCTGATAGACAGACAGACAGACACATTTTTGCATTATGATGTTAGTATGGATATTAAAATCTCTATAGAATTAAATAGATTTATCGTATGACATCATGCATTGGTAAATCATTTATACGATAGAAGAGGGTGCATCTTCTACTAGGTACCTATTTTTAACAAAAACAGGCAATTGAGATTAATATATACCTACTCTAATCTTCACAGCTTGTAGTGTTTGTACTCGTGTACGTATTGTATTTTCAATAATAATAATATACTGATAGGATATTTTTATTGTTACGTAAGACAGTAGTAGGTACATACTATTTCAGTCTTACTCAATAAGAAAGATAGCGTGGAATCCGCAGAAAATCTGCCTTTGGGAAGCACGTTCGATACGTGATCGGACGTACGAGTAATCTCGCTAACAACTTCTCTAAAGGTTCAGATACACAGTAAATCAATATATTATTATTATATAAAGCAGTAGGTACCTATTTAGGATTGTACGAATATTAGTAGGACGTTCATTGGTTGGAAAAAGTGGTTTTTAGTAGTACGCTCATTGGCTAGAAAATTAGTCAGGTTTAAAACATTTAAGTTAAGTTTACATGCTAATCACACCAGACCGATCTCTCGACCAGAAGGTTGGCTTAAAATAGGGACCTAGCCTAAGGACTAGCATAGCTTCAAAGAAAGACGAATAAGCCCGGGTTTTAGTAAATTTTGAAATGGCTAGTGAGAATATTGTTTGGAGAGAGAAAAATAAGCAAGAAGTATTTTCCTTAGTGGTGATAGTGTTAACGAACTACCATGGCTAAGAAAAGTCCAACTGGTAGGTACCTATAGCGGTATAGCTTATCATAGCTACACAATTAACCGATAGTAGTAGTCTGAGATCCGGTTATACCACAACCTTCACCGATCTGTTTACCAGATGAAACCTACTTTTTATTTATATTTAATAATAGATAAATACCTACGCCTAAAATAGGTTGCCTATTTAAATCCTGACCAAGTATTTTTAAATTAATTAATTTTAATTAATATTTTTATTGTAGCCAATGCTATACTTACTATGCTATAACGGTTCCGATTCGTGAAGTTACTTATGGTTATGTTGTTACGAGTAACTACTACATAGGTAACTTCACTGGTCTGTTAACCGGTTATGGACATGACAAAAAGAACGTGAACTTCGCGATTGACCGTTTTATTCCAAATGTTTTTTTAAACTCTCAAATCTAAAACGATTTTATCAAACAAATGGTACAGACATTTGGTGCTGTTATCATTGCACTCGACTGCACCATCGTGGCCATTACCTAACACCTACCTCCCTGTTTAACTCCTATTCTCACCCCTACCACCCTCGCAATAAGGGTTGCAGTTTAACGTGCATTTCGCAGAGCTGGTTTAAGAAAACACTCGGCATCTGCCGCCATTGCAGCCGAATAACACTCGCAGCTACGATTCAAAACACTGGTAATTTGATTATTGCATGCGTTTGTTTTGAAAATTAATGTGTGAGCTTTATAGATACATTTTCGTTATGGGAAAAAGCTTTAAAAAGAAAGAAAGCTGTGAAACAAGGCCCCCGAATTTGGGACCCTTGAAGAGTTCGAAACTATAGTCCACCACCACCACCACCACCACTACAGCCTATTAACGTCCCACTGCTGGGCACAGGCCTCCACTCTCATAGGAAAGCGGGAGTTAGAGCTTAGACCCACCACGCTGCTCCAATGCGGGTTGGCGGGCTTTAACGACTATTATTATCATGTTAGTGATAATAACCGGGACCGACGGCTTAACGTGCTCTCCGAGGCACGGGGGTGAAACACCGCCAACTTCCAACTCCGGGCTGGCACTGACAATTTCTTAATTGAAAAACCCAATACCTAACTTTTATGCCCGACCGGGAATCGAACCCAGGACCTCGTAATCCGCAGTCGACTATGCTAACCACTAGACCAACGAGGCAGTCGAAACTAGTCATAAAGTAGGAATTGTTAGATATGTAACTTACTAGATATCATACTTTATACTTATTATAAATGCGAAAGTGTGTTTCTTGGTTTTTCCCTCGATCATGCCGCAACAGCGCAATGGGTCGACGTGATTTTAGCAAGGGTATAGGTGGGGACTGAGAGAATGACATAGGCTACTCCCGGAAAATTAAGGTGTTCCGGTGGGAATTAAAAAACTTATTCCACGCGGACAAAGTCGCGGGGGCATCAGCTATTATGATGATGTGCTTACATATATAGTTATATAACGGCCTGCTCGTTTGCTCGCTATACTAACCATATAGGTACTAGGTATTAAGTAGAATTAAAAAGTTTCCATACCTAAACAGTAAGCTAATCAGGAAAAGTATCGCAAAAGTTCAATAGAGTAATCTGATAATTGGTAAAAAGAATAAAATAAAAAGGTTAGAGCCACGCGCGGGTCACGTGCCCCGCCCAGGACAAACGGGAATTACGTTAATTACGACACATACGATAAAAGATAGTGCGATCAGAAATCACATTGGATGTATGCAGTTTTTAAATTTTAATACCATTAAGAATTTTGCATGAATTGATTCCTGAATATACTTGTGCTAAAAATTCGTATAGTATGTGTTAAAGTGTTTTTATTATTTTAAAAAAGAAAAATAATTAAGTATTAAGTATAAATTTTTTACAGCCATGATTCTTCTGTAAAAATGTTTTTGTACCAAACCTTGTACAAAAATTTACGACCTAAGTATCTAGATATATCTATTTTATTTACAATATGTTTAGGTCAATGGAGGCTAGGAGGAAAATGACCAAAGACCAAACAAAGGTAAAGATTAAGTTGTCATGTTGTCGTCTTTATAAAACACGTTAATTAATTTGGTGTCTTCGCACTCAAACGCAATCTTACCGATATTGTATTGAAAACGTTCGTCCAATAATAATTAAAAAGTGATTTAGCCTGCTCCACCAGATGGCGTTGCACGGATTAATATCTATAAAACGTCCGGGTCGGATTTAAAATCAAATTTATTGTTTAAGTAATCACCCAACACTGATGTGAGGCACGCGTCATGCAGGCGGCACCAACTTTCCGACTGGTATTCTGTTTCCAATTCGAGTTCATCAAAACCACCCCCGTTGGATTTTATTTTGCCGTTTATGCATTTTCTGAGCTGTTGGATTTTGATTTTTGTCTCTCCTATAGATATAACATAAATTTGTCACGAAACAATTTCAGATTACTCATTCCATTTTTGTCACAAAAAAAAACAGTATTTTTCTAAATTATGTTTTGTTTAAATATTCATATTAGTTAGTTTATTTAACTTACAACATTAATGGCAAATCTTTTTATATTTTAATTTTTAAATAAATTCATTAGGGCTTAATGTTTTGACCTCTTTTACCCTTTTTAGGCATTTTCAAGCATATATTTTTTTAAAGTAATAGATTGGTAAGAAAGTAACGTATAAGTATCGAACTGTTCAGTTCGATATACATACTCTACTGTTCAGCTACTGTTGCATTACAATTATTATTGTAACAGTAGCTGAACAATATTTTTATGGCGGATATAAGATAAAAAATGCAGCATTGTTTATCGTATGAATTAACAAATAAAATAGTAGGTAAGTACCTATACGAGTAATATTTTCTTCACTGATAAATTGTTTTTTAAGTAAAAGCCAAAAGGTTTGCAAAATTGGTCACCCATCGTCGTATTTGTACTAAACCCTTGTATGAACATAAATATGAAATATAACATTCCCTATTTTTTCAAAACTCATAATATTAACACAAGGGGTAGCAAGTAACATGAAAGCAAAATATAACCCTAAACTGGCACGGTCAATTTGAATAAGACCTCATGATTAATATCAGGGAATCGTCCGTCGAAATCTGTTCCTTCGGGAGTGCTTCGGCCGGTCGTTCGGGCCCACTAGCACTATTGCTCGCTGGGGTCGTTTCGACCCAGCGGGGTTCTCACTAGCTAATCGCGATAATGTGTTTATTGAATTAGCGGCGCGTGCGTCCGCGCTACGGTTGCACATGGGTTGATTCTTGTTAGGGGTGATCGATGGTGCTTTTTTATTTTCGAGTGGCTAAAAAGGCCCAGCAACATGACACGGGTTAACATTGTGGCAGGTTAAAGCGTTTTGTGTTTGTTGATTATTTTACGCCTTGGTTTGAGTTTTGTTAGTGTTGTCTATAAATACCTGTAACTCAAAATTTATGAATATTCTCGTACCAAAATCACGAAAATATTATATCTGTCTATCAAACGCTGAATTGTTAGAAGCAAACTCAAAAAATATTTGGAAATTCAACTCAAATACGCACAAGAATCGTATGGAGACTTGTGATTGAATTGGTTTGATCAATACATAAAATATTTAAAAAAAAAACACAAGGTTTTTCTTAAACAAACAAGAAAGACTTATAATACATCCGATATGAAAGTAAAATGTACAGATAGATAATAATCGTGTAAAATAATCTCGAAAAAAGCAAGAGATCAAAAGGTGTTATCGCCGTCTCCGCGCTTTTCCTCCTAAAGTACAAAGCAATACGTCACCAACTGTTACAAAGAATAGACTAATGAAATAAGATAGATGAAGCCCCTTCAAATAAATTGGGTTAATAAAAGTGAAGTGATTGAAGCACGCCCACCTCACTTATCCAAGCCTACGTTTAACTATTTGAGAATTTAATTAAATGTATAGAACGGCTATTTTGAATAAGAATCGGGTTCTATAAAGCAGTCAAAATTATTTTAAATACAAAAAAGTTGCAATTGTGAATATAATATTTTTCGTCCTAGTGCGTAGAAAATAGAGGTCGTCGAATAATTTTTCTGGGTCAGTTTCTTATAACTGTTAATCAAAATAAAGTACCTTTAACAGTGATTACTTTCTGTTGAGTGATAACTGAACCGCGATTATCTACTGCAGAGTTAACATTACACACTCTACTTTAGTCCTAGTGAGAAACTCCGTGTTCCAGTTCCAAATCAAGTTCTTTTCCCTAAGTCAAGACTGGCGCTTTACCAACTTTGTCAAAACAGTATTTTCAGGTACCACCAGTCTATTTCTCCCTAGTCTGTGTACGTCACCAACAGTTCCAAAGTAGAAACAATGCAGGTGTCGGATTACTGGAAACGAAACGTGGGGCAAAAGAGGGTAGAACATTAATTTAATTATGCTCCTCTCCCGGGAGCGGCTAATATTGTATGGGAGTGAAGCCGGCATACAAATTCGGAATGTCACTTTTTCGCGTGAGAAAAGGAATCGTCAACCTGATTTCTCCTACATCCCCAGCGAGTACGAATATCGAGTTACGTGCACGCAAAATATAAATCTGGTAATATTTTTTTTTGTGACTGCCATTCGGTTATTTTGCTTGTGGGAAATCCGAATTATGTAAAAACATGTCACGATAGATAGGTAAAAAGAAAAGTTTATTCAAAAGGTATGCCACAAATTGCTAGGTTATTCTTAGCATCCACTACTCGATCAATTAAACGAAACCGCCCCGACCGATACAAATAGAAAAGTGCAGTTATTTGAAATTGAATACGATACCGAGTAGAAACCGATTAGGTTTATTAATAACTTCCATACCCAGCAGGTTAACCCGCTACTATCTTAAACGTCATCATAATTTATCAACAGGTGAGATCGCAGGCTTACTTATAGTGAAACAAATAAAATAATCATACAAAGAAAATAATACATAGTGCAATCCTGAAGTATTTCAGTATCTCGATATATCAGAGAAGAGTAAAAATGGGCCGAGATTATACTAAAGCGTCTCGATATGAATTCTCTGGTCTCATTTTTCTTTCATGTTATTTACTTATGTCGAGAAATTAAATATATTAGATCTTATGTGAGTTTTAGTAACAATTTGAACTTCTGTCAAAAACATATTTTCAATAAAACTTGTCCAAGTACAACAACTCTATTCTACGGCCGCGGAAACCACAGAAACACAAGTCCACCGAACAACTCTTTTTTTAAAATCTACTTCAAAACCCTTGACTGCGGTCTCAACTGATGGTAAGTGAGGCTAGGATGGCAGCGGGCTAGCCTGTTAGGGGCATGCCAGTAATTCTGAAGAAATACGACGACCTCCGTGGCGCATGACGACCTCTGTGGCGCAGTGTGTAGCACTTTGTCTAGTTAGTTAGTTTGTGTCTTAACGTGGGAATTTATAATTTCTGAGTTTTCCCTGGTCTGGCCTGGTGGGAGGCTTCGGCCGAGGCTATTGTGTGGCTATATGGCTTCGTGAGATCGCAGAGATCGCAGTCAAGGGCTAACTTGTAGTGGATAAAAAAAAGATTAAAAAAAATGACGGGTATTCGCTCTAAAATGCGGGTTCTTCATCTATTACGAGAGTATCAATAGAAAACTAAATTTGATAAAGATACAGGTATTTCTTTCTGCTAAACAAGTTTCATTCCACCTCATGAAACACACAAAGTCATTGTCCCAGAGAGACGTCGCAATTGAAACAAAAGCATTCACTATAGAGGTGTGTTTAAGAAATGGAAAGAAAACGCCACTAAAATCGAAGTATCTGAAGACCCTCTAGAGTCCTTAATTAAACTCAAGGCACGTAGCACTCCTTGATTCAGTTCCCCCGGGCGTCGACCCCCCACCCCCTTCCTTATGGACCGCTTAGATTTCCACCCAGTCGGTAGTGTGGATGGAATTCTCTAAGACTTGAATCTTGTACGAAGAATTGGTTTTGAGAGAGATTGGACAGTTACTTTAAGTTTGTTTTTATTACTCTGTACTAGTCTGTACCGTTTGATTAGCTAGTTTGTTCAGTTTTTGTTGAAGGTGAGAAAAACATTAAGTACTGTCTTAATAAAAGTTTGAAATATAAAAAAGGGTATGATACAGATTTCATCTGATGTATTCCAAGTGAAGTTTAATCAGTCGAACGGAACTGTTTTTATGGAACCATGTTAGCTTAGCGTGGCTATGAAGACTTAAGTTGATATTATTATTATTGTACGATAGTTAAATGTAGGCCTATATTATATTTATTTTATATTATTCCCCTTAATTTCCATTTCCATCCAGTATTTCCATTATATTTTCCTATTCAGGTTGCCTGGAAGAGATCGCTTCTTAGCGATAAGTCCGCCTATTGTACCTACAGCTTCTTCCCTTTATGTATGTATGTGTTCTTCTGTTTTGTATTTGGTTTGGTGTACAATAAAGTGTGTTTTCATTTCATTTCATTTCCTACATACGATTCTGAAAGATTTAAAAAATTAGATTAATAAATGAAATGTTGGATTTTTGGACCATTTTGCAAGCAACAATCGCTTCCGCTGCAAATTGCTCCTAAGGAATCCAATGACGCAATTAGAATTCGCTTTAAAAACTCTCCAAATTGTCTTTCTGCTATTTTCAAGTCAGGAAAAGCCTTTAAAAAGTAATCAGAGAGTTGAAAGGAAAAATTAAGAACATTTGGCTCGAGTACGCAATTATAAAGTGTTTTATACTTTTAATTTGGTTTTTCAAAATATTTATCCAATAATAATTTCTTCACAGATGCTTCTTTTTCTAAATTTGCTTACGAAAATTTATCTATTAGGTACATCGATGCAAGAAAACGTATTTGCTGTAAGTAGCCAAAACCCAACTTTTCACCAGAGCCAAAAAACTTTAAAAAAGTTAGAAAAAAAATCATATCTTTTTATTTATCAGTGGCAGAAAGATGATTTTTGGAACACGGTTTTGTTAATACATTACTCATGAACAGCAATGAAAAAAAATTGTTTATGTTATTAGCAGTAGGCTTTTCATTACTTACAGCAATTGACTTTTCATTTTAAAGACCTAAAGAACGTTGTAAGTAGTTGGAGATAGCTAAGTTCCGTATATTTCCAGACATATAAAATGCTGTAATTGAAATCTTACTTAATATTATAAATGCGAAAGTTTGGATGGATGGATGGATGTATGGATGTTTGTTACTAAATCACGCCCCATCGGCTGAACGGATCTGGCTGAAATTTGGCACAGAGATAGATTATAGTCTGGAATAGCACATAGGCTGCTTTTGATCCCGGAGAATTAAAGACTTTTTATATTATAAACACAATACTACTGTAAGTAGGTATAAAAGGAAGCGCGGGCTAAAATTCGATGGCGTAACCGATTTCGTTGTAAGTAAAATGTCATAAATAACAATGCCTTAAATTCACAATAATAATATCATTCCTACCTTTAAAAAATGTGTTATTTCTTATTTTTTAAGTAGGTATTTATAACTCGCTAAAATGTAGTAACAAGGAAAATAATATTTTTAAAAGCATCAATAGAAAAGTGCAACCCCAAAATAATGCTGTAGTAATCTTTTTACATGTTACTTTCATTCCATAAGAATGCTGTAAGTTATATCAGATGATTAATAATAAACCGCACTTTTGCCGTAAGTTAAAAGAGTGTTAAAACATCGTTTTTTTAGTGACTTACAGCAAATTGAACACGTAAACTTTTCAAAATTATACCCTATTTTAAAAGTTTTTGTCGTCGTAGCGATATGAGACCCAGACCATTCGACGCAGTATTTTTTTCTGAATATAGCTGTGTATTCAGTCTACTTACGCCATTCTTGCTACTTACAGCAATTACGTTTTCTTACGTCGACATATATCTTTTCTTTTATGTACTCCTCATTTGTACATTTCACATTTCAGCTACAGGGTAATATTGTAGTAAATCTAAATGTTTTGTATAATTTATCTAGTAAGTAATTTACTAATTAAGTCAATTTCTTTTATCTTAAGCAATAAAAAAATAATATTAATAAGACTTTGTTCATTTCAACTATACACGTTTCAGTAAAGTACGCTACAAAGTACAAAAGTACAGTTGTGACCGTTCAGTAGAACTGTTCAGTTAAATCGTAACATGTGTAGTACCTGAAACCTGACAGAGAAAACCTGACAGAGAAAAAAAAACTGAACTGAAAACTGATAGTTAAAACTATACGTTTGTAGCGTACTTAGTAGGTATTACGGTAAAAAAATCCATATCCATTAGCATGAAAACTTACAAAATAACAATTAAGAGTACGTAGCAGCCAAGTGCAATATCGTAATCCCCTAATTGCATTACAATGCAAACCAATTTTGTAAATGCTTCTAAATTCTTCACCGCAGAACAAACCGCGGCCGGGAAGTAATGGAAAAAATAAAAAGGAAATACAGAGTGAGAGAGAGAAAGAGAAAATTCAACCGCTCTCTGTAATTATAGCGAAAGCTAATGTGCCTCTTGTTTATTCCCTGACTAATTAAGAGCAGAAAGAGCGTTTAAAAAATACCTTGCTCGCGCTTTTTGTAAATCAAACATTCATGAACTCGCTCAGGTACTTTGGACGATTCTGCTCCTACTTGTCTGTTAAAATGCCTATTTTTATCTCTAATCCCTTTCAAAAATGGATTTGAATTTTTTAATTTCTTTTTTCTTTTGTGATTACGACTAGGGTTGGTGCAGGGTGGCTTTGTTGGTCCTGAAATATTCAAGTTGTTTACGGATGACTATGTATTCTGTGTACTATGTATGCATGCTATGTACTAGTAATTCTTCGATCTGATGAATATGATAGTGATGAATTTTCGAATAAAAAACATTTTGAGTCAGTAGATCGGGATATTTTAAAGATTTTAAAAATCGTTAACGTGAATATTCAAATTATCTCTATTTATAAAAATCAATTGATGTTCGTTTGTCTCGCTAAAACTCGAGAACGGCTTGACCGATTTAGATGGAATTTTTGTTTGTGTTTGAGTGGGCCCAGGGATGGTTTATAGTCAAAATTGGACCCGGTAGGGGGCACTGCAATTGGGTTTAAGGTTCAGGGCAGGTCAACGTCTGCCGGGCCCACTAGTTAGTGACAAAAAAGGGATCTAATCTTGTGGCATACTAATATATATATTAAATAAAAATCAATTGATGTTCGTTTGTCTCGCTAAAACTCGAGAACGGCTTGACCGATTTAGATGGAATTTTTTGTTTGTGTTTGAGTGGGCCCAGGGATGGTTTATAGTCATAATTGGACCCGGTAGGGGGCACTGCAATTGGGTTTAAGGTTCAGGGCAGGTCAACGTCTGCCGGGCCCACTAGTTAGTGATAAAAAAGGGATCGAATCTTGTGGCATACTAATATATTAAAATGTACATATTAAACCTTATAAAACAAGACGTATAACATGGTAAGGCTAAACATCGCTAGCAAACAAACGATTTTGGACATCAGTAAAACAATTAATGCAAGTACCTACGTATGTGAATTGATTAAACCGAATGATTAATTAACTTAGAACTACTAAATTGAAAATTACCGTACTAACAGGTAGACTGTAGAGATAAGGGGAAACAAAGTTCGGGGCTCAATTAGCGTCGAATTAAACCGGTTCGGAGAGAGGTGACAAATCGCGGGTCGCGGTCCTACGTCTTGACGTTGACTAATCGCCCCCCATTTAATTTAGCTGGCGCAATTATAAATAAAATTTCGACGATAAATTGTATGGTGGCACATTAATCAACAAGTTGAGACGCTGATTAAAATGCTGTGAGCGCAACTATTTGCTAACTTAATATTGTTAATAATTTACACGTGGATCAAGGATAGGGGACCGAGTTTGTAGGATGCGGTTGCTGATGGGTTGGATTATGTGTTAAGTGTTATTAGGTAACTGTGTTCTTGTTTGTTTACCTACTTGTTTCCGGAGGTTGTTATGTGAAATGCAATATGATAATTAAGTTTCATTTTCAAGAAATTTTGTTTTAATATTCAAATTTGATTCGCTGATGATTCGCATATCTTTTACTGATAGACTAAGGATTTGAATTTATCAGGTGACGTTGCGATTTCTAAAGATTACATAGATAAAAGGAATTTCTAGTAGTTTCAAAAATATAATGTTATCAGTCCAGTTACAGTAATAAAATCCCATAAAACGTAATCTGTTGCCTACCATTATAATTTTCTTTTATTGATAACGAGCTACTGCTACAAGGTATGTTCATTTTAAAACCAGTTTTATTTTTTCACTAAAGATAAATGCAATTCGGCTTTCAAATATATTTCTACGGCTTATACTGTGCATTATTCTGAATACATTGTACACCATGCCTGGTAGTTATAAAAATGTATACAGGGAATGTAATGGACAACATCCAAAGAAAGAACATTATGAGCCTATGACCTAATCAGGTCATTTCCAATATTAATACGAAGAACTAAATGATGGAACATCGAGCGAAAAAAGGTGATCCAAAGCGTTTGATTTGGTTTCATACCCGGTACTATGGGATAAGCTCAGACGCACTGGCATGCCTCAGGAACTCGTCAGTATCTTTAGACACTGGTACGAGCATCAAGGTAACCAGGTAAGATGGGCGGGTGTATACTCGGACACCTACAGGCTGGAATGCGGAGTTCGGCAGGGTGGAAGAAGCTCTCCGAAGCTTTTCAGCCTGTACGTGAACGAGCTGATTGAGGGACTTATCAGCATGTATGCGGGATGTTCTATTGATAATCAAATGATTAATAACATCAGTTACGCGGATGATATGGTGCTGCTGAGTCCTTCAGTCTGCGCGTTGAGAGATCTGCTGCGTGTGTGTGAGGACTATTCAGAAAAGCATGGACTTAAATATAATGTTAAAAAAAGCATGCTCATGGTCTTCGCTGCAGGCAGTTTTTCTCCAAGTTATGTGCCACCGGTGAGATTGTGCGGTGCAGAGCTGATCAGGGTGCACCAATTCACTTACCTTGGTCATGTGGTTACAGCAGACATGAAGGACAATGGAGACATAGATAGGGAACGGAGGGCATTGGCGGTTAGAGGGAATATGTTAGCTCGCAGATTTGCTCGTTGCACAAAAGAAGTTAAGGTCACACTCTTTAAGGCCTTTTGCCAGAGCTTCTACACTTGCAGTCTGTGGGTTGACTATACCCAAAAATCTCTAAGCGCTCTCCGAGTCCAGTATAATAACATCTTCAGAATAATGTTGGGACTGCCTCGGTACTGCAGTGCGTCCGGTATGTTTGCGGAAAGTCGTGTGGACGGTTTTTTCGCAATCATACGGAAGAGGATCGCCTCAACCAAAAGAAGATTGGAGAATAGTTCCAATATTATTCTGAAGGTGATAGCTGACAGACAGGACAGCGCTTTCAAAGCGCACTGGATGTCTGCTTTAGTTTGTAAGTGTATTAATTATATTAACTAACATAGAATAAGTCATACTAACACTATATTGTCTATTATTATTATTGTTTATTATTATTTATTATTTCATGTTATTAGAATTACTAACATAGGATAAGTCTTTTACTAACCATTATGGACCTTTGTTGTCTGGTAATAAAATAAATTCAATTCAATTCAATAGCAGGGATCACGACCGTCATCAATGAGGAAACGACGCTAAGACTGAGATATATCAGTAACATAACCCAACTATGTATCCTGATCACTCTGTACCTTTCAGTTTCGCTTTAACTACAAAGAACCTCGCATGAATTTATTCACCGACCCATAACCTATCTACAAAACTCTATACCTACGTGAACATGTGCCACGATAACTAACCCAACCTTAAATCTTATCTCTCAGTCACGCTCCATGTCTCAACTATCCCCATCCCTCTCCCACCCCTGTAAAGCAATGAAAAGTGAATCTACGCCTGAATCACGATTCCCACCCTCATCTTAAATGAACTGGGGTGCGGTAGGTGTTTTCATAGGTATGTTGAAAGCGTTCCAGGCGATCTCAAGTACCTTGTTTACGTTACATAAAAGGAAATTTCTCGATGAATCTCTGATAGTGCTTAGCGTTGTGAATTGCGGTTTATGGGCGGAATGGGATGAGTTATAGGTATATTTTAGATTAGGTAACAAATACATGGAGGTAATAATAATCTTTAACAGTAAAATATGACCCAGGTTCTGTTCGAACAGTCATTCTATTCATTATTTATTTTTTGAATAGGTACTTCTTTAATCATTACACTTTCATTACACATCATCTATGAAAATTAATATTATTTTAACGAATTTCAGCATAAAAAACACGTACTTGACGTATTCATTACCTTTAGTTTTACGCTTTTCTTTAAGTGTAAGAGTCTAACCTGCCGACCATACCAAACTGCGCCCGCGCCACCCTCAAAAATACGTATAGTTCACGGATGACGGTCCCCGTTGAAGAAACAGTGCAATCCAGTTTTATCGCACTTGAAGTAGAATATGCATGCATATGGTGATGTAGGATGGGATTATTATGAAAATGGACCCTGATATGAGCCGGGACAAACTCTAGAAAGAAGATGAGTGTTCATAGTCAACCATTAGACGTCCACTACTGGACATAAATCTCCTTTTAACACCCGGCGTAAAGAGAGGGGTGGGGGAGGGGTGTGAGAGAGGGGTAGATATGTATATATGGATTCTCACAAGCCGCAATCATGGACCTTGTGACCCAATACAATTTTACCTTGTGCTTTTTATGCCCTGTTCATTGCTAAGGATCTCTTTCATTTATTTGATACCGAAGAGAAACTCCGAGCACAACTCTGAATCATTTTCTTATTCCACATGATGCCCATAGTCAGCGACCATGTTCATAACATTATGAAGAATTTAAGCTAAGATTGAAGACAATTACTCAAGACAACCCGCCATTATACTTAAGAGGCGGTGTTTATCAAAGCGGCAACACTGTCACAACATCTTAGCGCCCCCGCCATAATTAATGCACATTAACACCTAAGATGAGTTAGGGCGTTTTATAATAATCGCGGGAAGGGAAACGGGGGCGCTTGCGGTGGGTTATATAGCGATTGCGTTACTAACACACACGGTTTACGTGTGCTTCGTGCATGAACATCAGAAGTGTGCAGTCTCACAAACTTATCTGACCCGGTGGCCAAAATTGGACAAACCGACAAATTTTTATGCCTGTTTATTTTTTGTTTTTATTTTGTTTTTCATATTATACTAGCGACGCTGGCTCCGGGTCAGATAAGTTTAACGGACTATAAGACTAAAGAGAAATTGCTAAGTTCTGGTGTGTATTTGCGTACATAGTAATAATTCTTCTCCAAAGATGCAAGCGAGAAGAGAACTGTCAAAAATGTGCTTGTATAAACATACACGAACATGTTGTTTCAAATGCTTAATCAATACTTTAAAAGTTATTGGTATTAGTGAGATAATTGCAGGTTATAATGTAATTTTACACTTAGATGTAATATCAATAATGTCCCAAGGAAGCAATAAACTGTTTGTTGTATTTGATTGTATTCTCAAACTAGCTTCACTTTTCCGCTGGCTGGAATTTCCAAAGTCTTTTACTAGAAGAAGTCACTATTAATTGATGGCAGTTAGCCAATTTTTATGTATATGGTAACATTACGGATGAATGCCTCATTTGGTGACAGAGAGGCTGGCTCATTTTTTGCGCAAAGGATCAGCCTGGCTGTCCAGCGCGGAAATGCAGCCAGCATTCTTGCCACCATTTCACGCGGGTATGATTTATTTGATTAGCCTAATTACTATGTAAATCATGCCTAATTAAATGAGGTTAGGTAGCTTTAATTTCTATTGTATTGTTTTCAATAATTATTGCATACTTGGCTATATTTAAGACATACTATAGATCGGCTATTCAAACTCATCGTCCGTGTGTAGCTGAATCCCTTCATGAATACAAGATGTTGCGGTACAAAGTTTGTTGTTTCGTTAACACTTAAGCCGAAGGATAAGATTCGCCGAGGGTCATACTGAATCCACATACAACCCAAACCCAAAACTATTTGTGTGATTTTTATAACAATGGGTTTTACAGGTAAATAGAAAAATCGTTTTAAACAAAACTACAACTTATCAGTGAAGAATATTTCTATGTAGGTACCTACTAACAAATACACTGAAAAGAGATTTATAATTGACGAGCTTTTGCCCGTGGCTTCGCTCTCGTTAGATTCGAGTTTCATACAAATTTAAAGCCCTATTTAACCCCCTTAAAATTGAAAATTCATCCTAATTTTCAAAAATCCTTTCGTAGCGTATGTCTACGTCTTAATAGCTGCATGCCAAATTTCAGCCCGACTTGTCCAGTGGTTTGAGCTGTACTTTGATAGATCAGTCAGTCAATCAGTCAGTCACCTTTTCCTTTTATATATTTAGATAGAAGATATAGTTTATCGGACATAATGTTATAAGATACTAGATGATGCCGACAAATCCGTTCGAGTGGACTTAGATATTTATGGAAATACTGTAAGAAGTAATTTTCCTTCCCCAATCTATCTATGCACAAAATTTCATCAACATCGGTTGGACAGATCATACTTATAATATTATAAATGCGAAAGTGTGTTGGTTTGTTGGTTTGTCCTTCAATCACGCCGCAACGGAGCAACGGATTGACGTGATTTTTGGCATGGGTATAGTTGAGGACCTGGAGAGTGACATAGGCTACTTTTTATCCCGGAAAATTAAGGAGTTCCCGTAGGAACAAAAAAAACTTAAACCACGTAGTCGCGGGCATCAGCTAGCGGGCTATAAAAACGAAGCACAGACAGACAAACAGTCGCATTTGTAATATTAGTTTCGACGCTCGCATCTTATATTCGATAGCTATAAGAAGCTTGAAAAATAGGTATATTAAACTTGATAAAATATGTGAGTTAAAAATTCTATCAAACGCCTCACTTCAGGGGGAAGAACGAATGAATAATTCAGAGTTCAGACCCTTGTTCCGTTAATAGTGACATCCAGTTTAAGGGAAGGAGTCCTGTTAACATAGACTACGTATCGAGATGATCGCGTTATACACACTTACCGCAGAACCTATCGCTTATACCGCAGAGTAAAATTGTATCTGGACGATAACTGTATAAAAAATAATTGGAGAGATTTTACTGGCGAGAGAATCTTTATTATCAGTGCAGTGGCCAAAACACTTATTTTATAGCATTGAGCATGTCTGTTTACCTAACACGCTTGTAAAAATTTGGTTCTGAATACCTACTCAAGGTTAACATATAGGATATTTTTTAAATCAAAAAACAATGCAGTCCTGTTGTTGCCGATGTTACCTACTCCATAACTCCTCCAATCTGAGCCGATTTTGATAATTCTTTTCTTTTTCCAATCTTTTATGTCATAGATTATGATTTCATTATTATTTTATTTTATATCTACTGTCTATTTAATACTAATTATTGCAATTTGTTTTTTTTTGCTGGGGCAAGGAATATTTTTTATTAAAAAAAAAATTATATTCGATAGAAGTGAAAACTAAATCCATCTATTTTACTTGTAAAGTTAAACACACGAGCATGTCGGTGACGCGAACCCTTAAGATTTTCCTATACCAAAAAGTGCTCAACGCGGCTTAAGAAGTTTTCACTTCAATAAATTATTGACTTACCGGTATGTATATAAGTATGTTTCTTCATATCTGACTTCTGATGAAAGCGTTTCCCACAGTACTGGCACGGGTACGGCCTGGTGTCAGAGTGGATGAGCAGGTGGGTGGACAGCGTACTGGAACGCTTGAACGTCTTACCGCACTGCTTGCATTCGAACACTTTCTCTACGCTGTGGACAGCCCTGTCGGAAGGGTTGTCAGTTTTACAACGATGATTTGGTAAGTATATGAAAAAGTTCATAACATGTTCAAGAAATTCAAATGAGACCAATGATTTATTAAAATACCGTTTAGAAGACTAGCTGATGCCCGCGACTACGTCCACGTTGATTGAGATTTTTTGGTTCCCGCGGGAACTCCTTAATTTTCCGAGATAAAAAATAGCCTATGTGTTATTCCATGCTATAATCTATCTCTGTGCCAAATTTCACCCAGATCCGTTCAGCTGTTCGGGCGTGATTGAGTAACAAACATCCATCCATCCATCGATTCATCCAAACTTTTTGCATTTATAATATTAGTAGTAATGTGGTAGATATATAACCGAATTTTATCCTAACTTTAACTTTGGGACATTTAGTTTTCGGCTCATGCAAGGATGAAAAAAAGTATTGAAGACATCTCTGGTACAGTGGTGTACCCCGTGTTCTTATAAATGGGAATTCCTGGTTTTGTGGTCCGGAACTTGCAATTTGAGAATTATAATTTCTAATTTGTCACTGGATTAGTCTGATGCCGTGACCATTACGAGTATAGTCTTTTTTAATACAACTGCCATACTCCCACCACGTTAGCCCGCAACCATCTTAGCCTGCATCATTACTTACCATCTAAGTGAGATCGCAGTCAAGGCCAAAAATGTTGTATCAGAGAATAACATGAAATTAATTCAAGTAAAATGAAGATTACAACTCAAAAAAGTATATAAAAAGGCTCACCGATGCTGACTCAGGCTAATTTCATGTCCAAAAGTCTTGCTGCATAGTTCACAGGCAAACGGCCTCTTCCCGTTATGAGATCTCCTCGCGTGCACTTCCAATCCGTGCGGGGTACTGAACATCTTCTCACACTTAACACACGAGTAAACATCACCGATGGGTAAAGGCCTGGTCAAAGGACTTGGAGCTCCTAGAACTGCTGCCCTTAATCTTAAAAGTTCTGGCCCAGCAGCTTGCACTGCATGAAGGTATAAGTTGCTGTAACTCCCCCATCCTGGAATACCAAGCCCACCAGCGTCTCTTAGAAATTCCGTAAACGGTAAAGTTGGGTATAGAAACGGTCTTTGAGGTTGTACTTTTGGGGCATCTGGTCTTAATAGAGCACTGACGGAAAATGCTTCAGAACGTTTTAAAAGTGGGGATGAATCTGGAAGTCTTCTGGGTGAAGATGGGGGAGAATCTACTTCTAGCTCGGGGGATGATGAGCGAACTGATCTAGGGGAATGTGAGGATGGCGCCCAACAAGGGCTACCACATCGGGATGTGGGTGAAACATCTTCGGCTCTGGAAGTCTCATTGTTGTGCGATTCGTTGTCTTCTTCGTCCGTTCTTTCGCCTACTAGCCGGTTTATGCCGAATTTAATATCATCTGAAAAGATATTTTCAAAATTAGAACCATTACAATAATTATTTCGACAAGGACAAATTATTGTAAAGCTTAGATTATCACAGGGTGTTCACGTTTTTGTTACACCATGACATTACTAGTATTTATGACTTTTTTCTATGTTTGTAGTAGAATTATGGTTGCAGTTATCTTACTTCTATATTGCCAAGCTTTTCTTATTGTTTTGTTCATAAATATTTCAAATGCTGCGTTTCAGCATTAATAATCTTTATGTAATAAAAACCAAGTTCCAATTTGACCGCATTGATAACCCTAATAAACAGCCTATTTACATGAGAAACCAAGAAAAGAAAACACCACTTTTACGCTCTACCCTGGAACATGCTTACATAAAAGATCAACAAACAAGAACTCTTAGGGTTGTCACAAAAACAGCTTGTGGGGAAAATGTAGCAGAACGCCGAATATGTTTTGCAGTGGGCGCTTAAAGGGACGCAATGCAATTCGCTATTGTTTGGCAAAAGAGCACAAAGGACTCTGAACGCCCCTGGGCCAGTGAAAAAGCGCAGGTGCCGCACTTGTCGCTCCCAGGGCAAGGGTTGCCATATTACAACTTTTTAAATGGACCACTTTTATCGGTTAATTTTACTAGGCACATTCATATTAAGGCCATTAGGTAATTTTCTTGAATATTGACAGACTCTTACTGCATATTTGTCAATAGTATGCAAAAAATAAAATTAGTATTTTCCAATTTTACTATAATTTTTGTTTCAGCGATAGGTTTTTCGATAAAAATGTATTTATAACTATGCCATGAAAAATAACCAGATGACAGAAAAATTTAAAGATATATAATATAATTTAATATTTTTGCTCAATTAGATTCCAAAAAAGTAAGCATGGATCATGAATGGAGAATACCGATGAACATGGGCAGACTTGTTCCATCTAACACTGCATACTATTATAAATAAGTGATATCGTACAGTGAGGAGATTATTTGTATCGAATAATATACTCCAAATGTCCTAGAATATTACTTAGTGTTCTCAAAAGTATAGTAACCCTAGTCCCGATGAAATGAGCCGTATCATGTCGCAGAAGCAAATTGACTTTCATCTGTTCTACCCCTCGCCCAACCCCAATAATTAACACTTCGGGTCGGAGGGACCCCGGACCCCAATCTTTTTTACAATTCGCTAATCCGCGGGCGCGAGTAAACGAAACTAGAGCGAACAATGTTCCAACATTTATTTTATTTGGTTTGTGCACCGCATGATATTTGGAATTCAAGTTTACTCATGGAAGTTGATTGATAAAATAATATAATTAATTTACTTTTTGTTTTGATACTTTGATGAGTTATTCTGACACATTGTTTAATTGGAATTTTGAAGTCCTTTTTAATTTTGGTACGCATATAACATAAATTCAAAGCTTTGATCTACGTGATCGCAACATGTGACACTGTTTTTGGATATAAAAGTTTGGAGAGAAGGTGAGTAACTGCAAATGGAGACGCGCGACTTTGAGTAAGGGCACGTCTGCGTATTACTACCACAGTCTCCTTTAATTATGAAATACTGAGGGTACGAAATAGAGGAATTTATTTTTATTTTTCAATATTATTTTAAAAATTATGTGTGTTTTCAGGGGCAAACCGACAAGCAAACCCAAATTATAACATCAATCCGACAGCATCGCTTGCAAAATTAATGTAATCATAAAATAGTAGGTACAACTACAAATGAGAGTATAATCGATTGTTGACAACTTTCTCCACGATAGAGCCCAATAAATAATCCACAGATCATCAAGAAACCATCAGGGCGAGCTCACGCTGTCCGAAAACAAACATCCATCTCGCCGAGACAAGTTACACTAATGAAGAGCGACCCCTATATCTGAAATGCTGCAGCTGTCCGCATCCGGAGCGGAACCAATTGGACTGTTACGGACTTTGTGACGACCCATATAATACAACTAGCTCTTGCCCGCGCTTTTGCTCACGTTAGGTTGAATTTTCAAAAATCCTTTCTTAGCGGATAGCGGAACAGCAAACTGCCTAACCTGTCATAAGCAGGGAACCAATTTATTTTTTAGGTGGATACGAGTTCTAAGGTAAGTAAGGTTATATTTTAATGTATATAACGGGTACATACCACGATTAATTTTTGTTTTTATTTGTCGATATTTCAACCCAATTGCACGGGTCGTGGTCACGACGGGACTGCGGTGCTGCGAGAGATGAAGTTCGAGCTGTCAAGGGCAGTAGCGAACTACCCTCTTTCTTGTTCTTTTCGCTGGAACTTCACGAACATCCATCCAACTTATAGCATCCATAGTAAATCGGGTATCAGAACACATTAAAGCGGTGCGAAACAACGATCCTCAAAAGTCTGCGATCGCGGAGCATATCCTACAGCCAGGAACAAAACATTGGATTGAACTCCACAGTCCTCGAGTTCTCTCCACAGACCGCCACTATGTGCCTAGACTAGTGCGCGAAGCGATTGAAATTCGCAAACACCAGAATTTTAATCGTGAGGAGGGTTTTAAACTAGCAAGTATGTGAAATCCAGTGGTAGAATTATGCAAACCAGGACAGCATCGTACGACATCGAAAATTAATAGTGACGTTGTGAGTGTATTTTGCCGGACAACTCGTGAAGTTCCAGCGAAAAGAACAAGAAAGAGGGTAGTTCGCTACTGCCCTTGACAGCTCGAACTTCATCTCTCGCAGCACCGCAGTCCCGTCATGACCACGACCCGTGCAATTGGGTTGAAATATCGACAAATAAAAACAAAAATTAATCGTGGTATGTACATTAAAATACATTAAAATATGTCGTTAAACCACGAAATAAGCTTAAAATCATAAGTAAGGTTAGTTTTTAATTAAGTAATAAAAATAATGACATTATCTGGTCTTCAAGTTAAAGAGTTGAAAGAGGAATATTTTATCATCAAAGCATGACAAATATGACTTTTACAACTCCAACAATCCTACGACAAAGCTGCTATAGATGGGGTTTCAAACACTGAAAACTGAGAAAGGCAATGCAAAAAACTGGTTTTTAATCAGAAAAATCTTGTTCAGTAACGTTGGATTTATAGAAATTATAATTAATTTGTTATCCTAAACTGAGTAAGCTACATACGATATACCTATATATATGGTAAGTAGGTAAGTACCTAAGCTAGCTGCCCACGATAAAATCAAGTATATTTACGCCTTACGGAAATTGGTTTAAAAAAATTGCACTTCAATAGGTGTTTCATTGCAATTTGCAATAAACCTGTCATACATTAAAAAAAAAAGCGAGTTCAGTGTTGACTTTGTTCCAAAATTTAACGCTCAGTCCCTTTCAATAGCCACAGTTTAGGGTTTCCTCTGTGCACTTGTTTGTTTGTCCCCCACGAGTTACGGGGCTTTATTACCCCATAGTATTTATTACATATTAATGGTTATTTAGATTCATTGTTCCCCGACAGTATGCTCGAATTCATGGCCTTGCGAATTGTTGAATGGGTCCCCATTCAGGGTAATGGGGTGAACTGTAAAGATGGTTATTATTGTGCCCCATTGTTCAGTTTTGTAATAAGATAATTTAAGTTATTTGAAGTTTAGATTATTATGGGGTTTCTGTGTAATGTTTGTTAGCTTGTGTCAATCATTTTAATGTCATTATCACTTCTGAAAAAATAGGGCAGAAATAAAGAAATCTGTTCGGAAAATCTTCTTCTAAGGTAATATTTAGCCCTTTTTAAAAAGTGCCTAATACAGCTTATGTTTTAGACTTGTGCAATTTGTGATTTTAGCCAATATCACATTCGTTATCTAATTCAAATTCGAGTGTCAACCCTAAAATAACTTGTTTGAAAACAAAGACAGGGATGTCTGAGTACTAAATGTTGGCATTCTAAAGTTAAACCTAATAATCGACGATTCCATAACAAGTTGGTTTCCTAACAAGCTCAGTCCATTGCCTAGGCAAGGCACAATCTAGTTAAGGCTTTTTTTGCAAACTGCATTAGCTACGGTTACCCCACAGTTTAGCTATCATACAGTTCACAAATATACGTTTTGTAGAGCAATTTCTATGACTTATCAGTTATCAGATATATACCTCTACCTACAGCAGATCTGATTTACCTTCTATTTTTGCATGAGAAAGTGTTATTATGTACTACCATTATGAAAGTAGTTGTTATGTATGGAGAATGAAAAAGCCTCTTAGGAAACAATAAACCCTCAGCAGGGGTCTTCTCCGGTTGGCCCGTGAGGTCCAATCGGGGGTACGGGCTTCGAGGCCTGGCCTCATTACCCGGGCGGGGCGCGGGGTAACATTGTACCCCGGTGATTCTCTTTGAGCCGTGTGTTGGCTAGGGCCTGCCTTGAAGGCTACGGGCCCCTGGGCCTGGTGTCATCTCTGGTGTTGGGTCCACCCTGGGGGTGACGTCGTCACCGCCGCGTGCAGGACCCGTGTCATGTCCAGGTATCTCGGCGCTGCGGGCAGTGGGGTCGCTATCGCACGCCGAGATGGTGTCAGAGCCGGTGGACTCCGCGCTGCAGGCGATATGGTCGCCGTCGCGCGCGGAGTCGGTGTCAAGTCCGGTGTGTGTCGCGTCGTCGTCGTCGCTACGATCATCTGCGTGCCGCGTAGGCGAAGGCGATCGTAGGAGCTCACGAGGTAGTGGACGCCCGGTCGGAGGTCGGGTGGTCGGCGGTGCGATCCCGTGGAGGTGTTCGTACGGTCCGTTGTCCGCGCGCGCAAACATGCGCCGCGCGAGCGTACGGACGTACTCCTCCACGGTGGGCGTCTTGAGGTCGCGATGGATTACGTCGTTCCTCACGTACCTCGGAGCTCTCACGATTAGTCGCAGGCATTTGTTCTGCCGGACCTGTAGGCGGCTCTTCTGGTATGCAGAACATAGTGCATACCAGGCGGGAGCCGCGTACGTCAGCCGCGAGCGGACATAGGCTCCGTAGATCCGGAGCTTGGTCTTCGGTGAGAGGCTTGAGGTGAGGACCTGGTGCAGCATCGACGCGGCAGCCGTGGCGTGGTTCACAACATGATTAATATGGGAACCATGGCCAGGCCGGCGTCGATGTGACACCCCAAGTAGCGCACCGAAGTCTGCCACTCTATGTCCTGGCCTCGTAATTGGAGCTGACGCAAGTGCTTCCGGGCTCCGAACAGGATGGCGCCCGTCTTCCCCACGTTGACGGCCATTCTCCACTTGTCCAGCCATTCCGGAAGTAAGTCCAGCAGACGTTGCATGCGATTCGTAGCGACGATTTGATGGTACGACGACGTGAAGTACGCGCTGTCATCAGCGTAGAGCGACAACAGCACGTCTTCCTCCCCCTCGCGCAGATGGTCGGCGAGGGTAGGGATGTCATCCGTATACACCGCATATAGACACGGGGACAAGCAGCTACCCTGAGGCACTCCGGCCCGTATCGGGCGCGGCTGGGACTCCGCGCCTTCTACAGTCACTCTGAAGGACCTTCCCTCCAGGAATGAAGCTACCAGCCGCACGATCGCGGGTGGTAGGGTGGTCGAGAGGAGTTTCGCCAGGAGTCCATCGTGCCACACGCGGTCGAAGGCCTTCTCGATATCGAGAAAGGCCCCGACGATGAAGTGGCCACGATTCCTCTCACTGGCGCCACGATTCCTCTCATCTCAACAATAAACATAATTTGTTAAGAAAGTTTTCCTATATTGCCGATAGATGGCGTTGATTTACCTTAACGATCTGATTTCCTATTTAAGCCTACAGGCTTGGAAATTGCTTTATTAATGCAAATATTTTGTATTGAAAACTAGGTGTTTTCAATACAAAATATTTGCATACCATATACCATAATATAATCTAGGTCTATACTAAACAGACAATGCCGAGGCATTTCTACCCTTTCACTAACCAAGGCAGCAACGAAGAGAAAGAATGTTTATTTCTGAACTACATTCATAGCTAGCATACATTCATAGCTACACAGCGTATTGGCATTTTTATCCAAATAGCCCACTAGCAACGTACTATTACCTATTCTGTACCACTAGTGTCATTAGTTAGGCGTCGTTATTTCTGCGGCTAATGCAATTTTAATTATAAGAGGCGCGCCCGCTAATTGCGGAATGCATTTTGGGATGCAATAAAAATCCTGGAAAAAGGCTGATATCGTTTAAAATAGTTTTGTATTTTACTATGAATAAGGTTTTAGTATGTTTTTTTTTTTAAATTCATAACGAGCAAACGAGCAGGGGCCATACTGCTAACGCTTAACGTCATATTCTTTCATTATTGTTGACTTTCGTGTTTTAGAATTATTATCCTTATTTTAGGAACGTCAAGGTACGTGATATCAAATAGTTATTTGGAGTAATATTGCTAAAGTATTGATGTAAGCGTAAACCTGAATATTTGCAACACCGGAGAAACCGCCATTGCATTGTCTGCTTTTGAGGATTATCCGCCCCATGAAGCTCTATCTTCTTATCCTCAACCGATTTACGTCCACTAGTAGACGACGGTCTGCTTCATGGATCGCCAAAGTTCACGAACTTGTGTCAATTGCTTCCAGCGGCTCACACCTGCTTCTTGCTTGAAACCGTTCTGGTAGGGTAGATTGCAAAACATTTGAAGGTTACTTAATTATATTAACTCAATAGCTTAAGGCCAGTGACTACCTATCAAGGGCAATAGAAAATTCTAGACTAAACGATTTACATTAGCTTCTAAGTGATACCCGCTTATTATGCAAATTACAATTTGTGTTTCGAAACGCGACGGCCGCGTATTTTTAATTTGCTAAAAGCTCGGTAGGATAACAATCTGAGGCTCACCATGGCATTATTGGCTATTTAGTCTGTGACGTTTGTTTTACTCTTTTAACTTTTTACTTGACCATTTTTTTAAATGACAAGTTAACCCTTGACTAGCCAGTTTTTTTTCAGGCTGATAATGCTGCGTATTAAGGTCCTACTGGCCGCCATAGCATCACGACCGTAATGCATCACCGAAAAGCTGTGTGTGAGCCCTAGGGCTCGAGCATATCGGGGGCAAAGTCTTCCTAAGGGCGCCTCCTCCGAGAACACGGCCACCTCGGCTTAGGATGACGTTGGGACGTATGGAAGGTCGGTTGGAAGAGACTAATCCGTACACCCCCGAGGTGAGGGGAGAATGCACTCCGGGTGATGTGAGAAATCGAGGAGATGAACCAGTTGCTCTTTAGGTGACGATACCGTTGAAGAGATTGTAACTGTAAATTAATTTCTTCTGGATGATGTTTACACATCATCCAGAAGAAATTAATTTAAAACAAAGAAAAAGAGCTAGCGTGGGATTCACATCACAGGCCTCAAAAAAGAATTCATTTATTAATTTTAATATGATCTAATTAGGACAATTTATGTAGTAATTTTAATTTTAAAATATTTGTACACCACACTGTGGTGGAGTAGTAGCACTTTTATACTGATTTCCACCTCAAATGTAACTACACTATTCACAAATAAATAAATTGAATTGAATTGAATTCACACTCGGCTAAGCTTAAATTTTATGAAACAAAATGGCAAAGGAGATCGTCATATATACCAAAGCATATACTTATTACAAACTATTAAAATTGAAATTTTGGTGACGTCATGTTTTCTTTACCTAGTAAGATTCTTAAAATGGATTTCTATATACTGGTTCATACTTACATCATCCTATAATCCACCATGATGGAGTAAGGAATCTGTCATGACAAATGAATATAATCGAGAGGACTATAGATTATGAGTTAATATAAAAGATGCGAAGTCACGCTGTAATCGTTAGTCAGGATTAGAGGTTGTAATGAAATGTTTAATAATGATCCGACTTATATGGGGAGCGTGACAAATTCCATTTTTAATAAAGTGTTTGCATGGGGTACTTTAGACCCACGTTGGTACGACTGGTGTTAAATTTTATTAGTTGTTTTGGAACTGCAGTATCAATTACAAAGTTTTTTTTTTAATAATGACAACTTTTCGACTCGGTAAAGTAATCTAATAAACCTATTCCTACAAAATATCTAATGGCGATAGGAAACAGATTCGAATTCAAAGTCAAAAGATTTTTTATTCAAAAAAACTGTTACAATTTGTGATAAGTACTTGATATTTGATAGTAATTAGGTACACTTTCTAATTAATATTATTGGTTTTGTAGTATGGATGTAGAACCTCTACTTGTGTAAACTAAAATTATAAAGAGTAAAGATTTGTTTGATTGTTAATATATAGTGGTAGAATTTTAAATCCTAATATGTAGGTAACTTCTGTGGGTTGGGTAGGTACTCTAGTACCAAACATTCTTGCTACTAATAATATTAATCAAAATTATTTATTGAAACGTTGCGCTATCAGTGAATTTACAAAAAATAACTTATAAATCAAATGTTATCATTCAGTTTTAATGCCCTTTATCGGCTCTAACAACACGACAAATCCTATTTATCGGCACGGATTAGCCAAATCTTAGATCGTAAATGACGAAACCGATTTTGAAAACAATTCCTTGTTTATGAAATATAACTACGGTCTATCACAAGTAGCAAATCACATATAAACATACAGTTTTAATAACTGTTTTGGAAGTCTAATGACGTGTGTTTTCTCAAAAAGTTTGCTGAGGACTGTTGAACCATAAGTGCGGGTTTTATGTAAAAACACACGTATTCTTAGCGTTACAGTTTAATTTACGTCGCTTTAGATAATAGATAATATGTCACCGCAAAAAGCGTTAGATTGTAATCTAACAAGCGGCATTACCTGGTTGTTTATGTCGAACTGATGTATATTGTATGTACCTACCACCGCGCATAGGTATGCGCGGACCTACAACGCTGTAATTAAACAGTAATAAACGGGTCGTCCCAATTAGCGGTCGTTTCATTACGTTACGTCTCATACATATCATTTGGCTACGCGGAGGGATTACCTACCCACTTTAGAAAATAAATAAAAAATGTCGGCCTATTTGGGGAATTTGCAGATATTTGATCACAAAACCAGTGAATGGCAAATATTTAAAGGGAAACTAGTGCAGTTTTTAAAAATTAATAAAGTGGAAGACGACGGAAATAAAATCGGTGTTTTTCTCACCCACGTCACCGACGAGACGTACCGCTTAGTACGTAACCTAGCGTACCCTCAAGAGTTGGAGTCGTTAAGTTACGCGGGACTAGTTGGATTACTCGACAGCCATTTTAAGCTGAAGCAGTGTTCATTTGCAGATAAGGCAAAATTTTATGGTGCTAGCAGGAGTCCAGGCGAATCGCTAGGAGACTGGGCGGCGCGACTAAGGGGTCTGGCAACCTATTGCGACTTCGGCACCGCATTGGAAACGAATCTAGTCGATCGTTTCGTCCTAGGCCTGGGTTCAGGACCGGAACGCGATAAGCTGTTTGAACAGAAGCCGTCCTCGCTTACGCTGACTCGAGCAATCGAGCTGGCAGAACAGGCGGAGTGCGCCAAGAAGGCGAAGGCGTTGCCGGCTGCGGGCGAAATTCAAGTAAAGGAGGAGCCGCTATTCCGAGCGAAGTTTCAGGGTCGTGGTGGCCGCGCCACGCAGGCTCGGAGAGGCCGCGCTGGCGGGAACGCGAGCGCAAGCGACGGTGACTCAGCGAAGCTTCATGATGCGTCGCGCTGCAGTGTTTGTGGATTAAAAAATCATAAAAGTGACCAGTGTTTTTATAAAAGTTATAAGTGCAAAAAGTGTTTTATGAAAGGGCATTTAAAAAAAACGTGTCCCAATGTTCGTTCGAGCGTATACCATGTCGACAATGAGGAGGTGTCCGACGAAGGCCAAGAGGCCTGTGAGGAATGCCAAAATTTTAACATAAGGTACGTGAGTGATAAACCTATTCTAGTTGACTTAATGCTAGGAGATAAAAATTTAACTATGGAACTGGATTCGGGCTCTAGTGTTTGCGTCATTTCAGATTCATTATATATGAATAAATTTGCAAATTATAAATTAACGAAAAGCAATGTAAATATGTGTATGTATAGTGGACATAAAATCTCACCCTTAGGTTTTTTTACAATCAAAGCTAGTTTCAATAATTTAAAAAAATATCTTAAGGTTTATGTTATTAGAGACGGGGGCCCGCCTCTGTTAGGTAGGGATTTTATGTCCGCCTTCAACCTTATTATTACAACTAAAATTAACTCTTTGTGTGAGGATACAGATGTACAGAGTTTGTTAGAAAAGTTTCCTGATCTGTGGCGAGATGAATTGGGTTCGTTTAACAAATTCAAAGTCAAACTACAACTAAAAGATAATGCAGTTCCAAAATTTTTTAAACCGCGCACCGTACCCTTCGCCCTAAGAGACAAGGTTGAACAAGAGCTCGATAGATTAGTTAGTGTCGGTATTTTAGTTCCAGTTAATTATTCTCAATATGCTACACCAATAGTGCCCGTATTGAAAGCCAACGGCCAAGTAAAAATTGCAGGTGATTTTTCTGTCACATTAAATAAGGACCTCCTCATCGAAAAATACCCTCTACCCCGAATAGAAGAAGTATTTGCGAAAATAGGAGGGGGAGAGAGATACAGCAAAATAGATTTAAAAAACGCTTATAACCAATTCATTCTAGAAGATTCTTCTCAGGAGCTTACGACGATAAATACCCACAAGGGACTTTTCAAATATACTAGATTAGTATACGGATTAGCTAATGCCCCCGCAATTTTTCAAAAGTCGATGGAAACCCTTCTCTCTGGCATCGATGGTGTCAGCGTTTGGCTCGACGATATATGCATTACGGGCCGCGATAGGAACACTCACTTGCAAAGACTAGGCGAGGTTTTAAACAGATTGTGTGACGCCGGTTTACGCTTAGAAAAGAGCAAATGCGATTTTTTAAAAAAAAGCGTCAAGTACTTAGGATACGTCATAAGTGAGGCGGGACTATCGGCTTGCCCAGATAAGGTTGAGGCTATAATTAGTGCACCGGAACCGAATAACGTAACCGAAGTTAAAAGATTTTTAGGTGTCGTTAACTATTATAGGCAGTTTATTCCTAACGCGTCGGCCTTATTGAGTCCACTTCACGAACTTTTACGTAGCGAAGCACCTTGGGAGTGGGGCGAGCGACAACGAAACAGCCTAGCGGCTGTGCGCCGGCACCTAGCATCGGAGCGCGTGCTCGCGCATTTCGAGCCCGGGGCGCAACTCGTGCTGGCGGTGGACGCGAGCCCCGACGGACTCGGTGCCGTGTTGTCCCAGCGCGCCGAGGACGGCAGCGAGCGCCCTCTAGCGTACGCATCGCGATCGCTCACAGCTAGCGAAAGGAACTACAGTCAGATACAGAAGGAGGCGACTGCGATCATATTCGGTGTAAAACGTTTTCACCAATACTTATATGGTTGTAAAGAACCTTTCATTTTAAAGACCGACCATAGGCCTCTAGTATCTATTTTTAATAGTAAGACAGGTATACCGGTGACGACAGCGCTTCGTTTACAGAGATACGCAATTATTCTGTCCGCTTATAATTATACGGTTCAGTATGTTTCTAGCGATAATAATATGATAGCTGATTATTTCTCGCGCGCGCCCTTGAAGCGTAGCACAGATGATTTTTCCGATCAAGATGATATAGATACTCGCTACGCGGTGAAATTCCTAGACGAAACTTCCGCGGCGATAACAATTAACGACATCATACGGATGACGGAGCGCGATGCCACCTTGCAAACAGTTATAAAATATATGATACAGGGTTGGCCTCGTAAAATAACCTGTAAATCAGTTTTACCTTACTTTCAGTGCAAGTCGGATTTGCAGTTTGAAAACGGCTGTCTATTTAGGGGTCATAGGGTAATTATACCGTCAGTTTTAAGAGAAAAAATGTTGCGAGAACTACACCACTCTCATTTGGGCATCGTTAAGAGTAAAAGCAATGCACGCCAGCGCATGTGGTGGCCACAGATAGACGCGCAGATCGAGCGCTGGATCGGTTCATGCGACACGTGCGTGCAGGCGCGGCCGGCGCCGCCGCGCGACCCCCCTGCGCCCTGGCCCCCCGCCACCGGGCCCTGGCAACGCCTGCACATTGATTACATGACCGTCGAGCAAAGGATGTACCTAATAGTGGTCGATTCTTTTAGCAAATGGGTTGAGTGCTTATATATGAATAATGGTACGTCGACGAAAGCTTTAATAGGGAAATTAAAGAATATTTTTTCCTCTTTTGGTCTCCCGGAAGTGCTAATCTCAGATAATGATTTTAAAATTAACTCGAACGAGTTTAAGAGCTTTTGTTCAAGTAATGGTATAAAATATATGACGACTCCCATATATCATCCGCCCAGTAACGGTCAAGCCGAGAACTCAGTTCGAACATGTAAAAAAATGTTAAAATGTATTTTAAAAGACAGTTCTTCGGTTCAGCAGACTCACGAATTATTATTAGGCTATTTATTTAATTATAGAAACACCGTACACTGTACCACCGGCGAAACACCGGCCAAGTTAATGTTTGGTAGAAATCTGCGATCTCGCCTCGACCTTATTCTACCTACGAGTAAAACTCACCGAGATTTACAAGCGGTCCCCGGAAAAAGATATTTTAACATCGGAGACGTTGTTTGGGCCAGGGGGTACAGTGGACGGAAGGAAACTTGGCAGTTGGGAACCATAAAAGCAAAGATAGGAAATAAAATGTATAAAGTTTTTATCCATGATCTTGAAATTTGCGTTATTAGGCACGTGGATCAAATAATTAAATATACTGGAAAAGAGAAGGTTGAAAGCGAGTCTTATCAGTTCAATTCTCCGCCACGCTCTCCCGAAATCGCAAGCGCCAGTGCGAATGATAAACGGTGCTTAACACCCGCGAATACAAAAAGCGCTGACGAGCAGGCGATAGAAAAGGGAATTGATGAAGCTCGAGCGACACCGTTGCCAGGTGCCGAATGTGTGGCAGACGATAGTAATGGTGAAGTATGGGGTGATTGTGAGGAAGCAGAGTGTGAGCGAGGGCTCGCTGAATCTACAAGCGCGGCGGCCGCGTTGCCGGACGAACCGTCCGCGTCACCCGCGTCGCGTGAGCGTGCACCTCGACACGAGCCGCCGCCGCCATCGCCGTCACTCGCACTCTCAGGTCGAAAACGACAAAGAAAAAAAGTGTTTGAAAATTTAGATTATAGAAAATATATTTAGGACCTACTTTACTTTAACATTATTTATTTTTCATTGTTGTCAGGTTTCATAAACTAAGTGTGGAGGGATGATGTATATTGTATGTACCTACCACCGCGCATAGGTATGCGCGGACCTACAACGCTGTAATTAAACAGTAATAAACGGGTCGTCCCAATTAGCGGTCGTTTCATTACGTTACGTCTCATACATATCACGAACCCTAACCTAACCTACAAGAAAGAGACAAGAAAACGTAAATACGTAAAACGTGACACTCAGAACATTGAACTGTTCACAATCTGTCGACAGTTTAAAATTTCGCTAGTTAGATTACAATCTAACGGTTTTTGCAATATTACGGTGACAGATATATGGCAACCGCAATTATTTTTGAAGAAATTAACAATGATATAATTATATTATGTTGCTATTGTTTATGTAACAATAGCGCGGACCAACTTTTGGGTAACATCATTGATAAAATGTTTCATGACCGATGACCAGGGGCCCAGTCTCAAACGCAAGCGCCGGAAGTGATGTCCTTACTAATAAAATAAAAATTCTTTCCAAAAAACCGACTTCCAAAGGCACTGTAAAGTAAAAAATAATTTTGATTTCTACACACTATATTGTTTAAGTCGGGCGAGTATAACAAACGACGCGTCAGGCTCGCCCGATTTCAACATAGTGTGTAGAAATCAAAATTATTTTTTACTTTACAGTGGCTTTGGAAGTCGGTTTTATGGAAAGATTTTTTTTTTAAACTTTTTAGTGTACTCTTAATCCCCACAGCTTAGGAGTGCAGTACCCTGCAGAATCAGAGTTGAGGAGTTGGGACTTGCGTTTAAGAATGAAGTCGTTGCTTGACACCTACAATATGAATTCACCATTAAAAAATCCTAAATTGTTATTTTTAAGGAATTCTGTACCCTGCAGCATCAGGGTTGAGGATTTGGGACTCAGAGTTGAATCGTATACACGTGACTTGATACCTACTATATGAATTCACCATCAAAACTTCCTAACTCCCTAGTTTTGAGTCGTAGGTATCCACAGCATCAGGATTGAGGATTTGGAGTCAGAATTTTTATGGAACCACCTCGCGAGCATCCTCTAACCACTGAAAATAAAAATCATATAGGTTTGGAAACCACGGAGAAATGCGATAAGATACCACATTAAAAAAAATTACGTACCGAATTGAGAACCTCCTCCTTTTTTTGAAGTCGGTTAAAAAAGAACGTCCTTACTTCCGTCCTTACGACGGAACTCCAAAAATCATAAAGAATTATCGCAAACCTCGGGTCTAATCAAGTTGGATTTCTCTCGCTAATCCATTTACTGTGCATTAATCAAAGCTATATTTTGAAGGTCTTCGACAGGTGAGATTAAAGTTCACCAATATCAGAATAATTGATCCTTTTATCTTTACTGTTTTGTTCGGGAAATGACGTTCTTACTTGTTGTAAATGGCTATAAAAACTGAGCATCGGATAATACAGTTGTTAAATTCGATTTAACTTACTTAATGATATCGTATTTTAGAATGGAGTTCTTAAAAAAAATTTACGGGTTACATTTTCAGTTGCTTACAGTAAGGTATAATTAGCTACTGAAAGAGAAAAGTCATTGGTTCGTCCTTCAATCACGCTGCAACAGAGCATATTATACGTGATATTTTGCATGGGCATAGTTGAGGACCTGGAGAGTGACATAGGCTATTTATTAACCCATTATAAATCTTATTCCCCGTGGACGAAGTCGCGGGCATCAGCTAATTTGTATTAAAATATTTCTATTCTGTAATCGTTCATCGCTTTATAATTGTTAATATTTTAGACTAAGAGATAGCTGCACTTTTTGTAGCCATCCCCAGAAAAACTGATTCCGTAATAGCTGGGTACTACACTCTCCACTGATAATAGTAGTGAAAGTACTCTAACCGCATGCTGATGGGTCTTTCACTAGATATGGCCGGTCAAAGACGTGTTATCGTTACCAAAAATGAACCATAATAAGAAAAGCTGATTCTTGTACATCAAAAGCAAGCGGTCAGACTTTCACTACCATTATCAGTGGAGAGTGTAGTACCGAGCTATTACTGAATCAGCTTTTCTGGGGATGGTTACAAAAAGTGCAGCTATCTTTTATAATATTTAGTTTATAACGCACTTTTGGTTGGTAATAAGTAAAATCCATGCTAATATTATAAATGCGAAAGTGTGTCTGTCTGTCTGCTACGCTTTCACGGCCCACCTGTTCAACCGATTTTGATGAAATTTAGTACAGGGATAGTTTGTATCTCGGAAATATCCCTAACTTTTTATCCCGGAAAATTAAAGGGTTCCCGCGGGAATTGAAAAAAATTAATCCACGCGAGCAAAATTGGCACTATAAAATCCATACATTATAATAACATTAAAATCTGAATTAAATCTAAATTAAAAACTAAACTTTAAAAATAATATCATCTATGCCGCTGCAATGAGGCGGTGTGCCCAACGCTGGCTGCGTTACCCCGCTGAATAGCCAAACTTATATGTTGGCCGAGGTAACTGCCAGCCCTCCGATCACCTGTGGACTCTGTGAGACGAGAAGATAGATCCTTAAAAAAGGATCTAGCATCAAGTATAGGTAATATAAAATAGAATGTTGCTGCAGTCAGATAATCCGCATGACATTAAAAAGAAATGATACGTTTTGTAAGGAATCCAAAGAATAATCTAAGATTTCCACATCAGTTTCACAAGTCACAAGCATATTTGCATTGACAGCTTTTTCCCAGATAAGCTTGATAAATCTTGGATCGGCAACATCTTAGGAACATCAAGTGTTGTCGAGAGCTGGATTACGGAGGCCACGCCCTGCGTCTCTACGTTCTGACGTTCATACACGTTTGACGTTATGCTATTGATACGAGGTATCGGATCTTAGTTAAATCTTAAAATCTTTATATTGGTGTGAGATCAGTAGTTAGCGGACCTTGGGTGGATTTTAATGCACCAATATATAAGTTTCTTGAGGTATAAATATATAATAATGAAGAATAATAGGAGTTTTATTGCAAACGCTTAGTCGAACAGCGACCGCGTCGCGCGAACAGGCTCATGAATAAGGGCCCCGAACGGGTTCGAAACTAGTCGGGCACTTTTCCGACATAAAAACGTGAGTATATCCGGGTTATGTATATTTATAATGAGCTATAAGTATATTTTTCATTCTCTTAATTCATGGCTGCGGTTAAAGAAAGTTGTTAATGCAGTTTTAGTTCCTGTGCACCACGATTTAGGCTTAATTGAAAAACCTGCGTTATTATACCAAGTTCCAGAAATATAGTTAAAAATATTTTTCATCCACACATAAATCACAACAAATCTACGATTTCTGTTTCAGAGCTTCGAAAAATCTTCTATTTAGTGAAACAAATATTATTACAACCAATTGCCTAGTAAGATAATATTATAATCATTATCTTGATTTAAATTGAGAAACTACTAGACTGTAATACAATTTCTTATCTCAACCAACCTTTAGGGTAGACACTAGACAGTGTAGTGTAGTTAGTGAAATTCTTTTGGGGCTCCTTAAAATTAACTTTGTATCGTTTATTCTTGCTGAACCATGAACATCCTAGTAGAAACACGCCGGTTTTGTTTAATTTAATCAAAGGTCTAGGTACCTTTACATTATCTCGGCGGCGCCTTTGTGTGCGCCCCGATTTCTCTCTGATGTTTCTACGAATTATTTGCTGAAACAATAGCACGTTTCATGTTTGTGACTGTTACCAACTTACATGTATCCACGAACTATAAATTGCTCTTTCCTTAACTCCTCGAAATAGAGTCGAAGGTTGTGCAATATTTACTTCCTCAACAGAAAATGTTATATTAGTAAGTTTCTAAGCATTGACGAAATGTCGCCCGCGGCATCTTTGAGATTAAATTCTCCCTCAATAATCGTTAGGCTCGCGCCTAGATTTGTGATTATGACCACTTAACAAGGTTTAATGAGTTTTCTCAGTGCAAAGTTGGCTTTGTGTCAACATAATTCTCAAATCATTGCTGCAATTGACACCGTTTCTTCAATAATTATGCTTTTGGTGTCGCATTGACAAGGAATTAACTGAGGTACTGCAAAAGCAATAAAAACTGAAAAGTACAAACATGATTTTTTATTACAATTGCCTTTTAACACTCGCATAATTCTTTTAACAAAGCTGTTTCACATTGACCGCTTTAGATTTTCCAGGTCTTAAACATTGAGGTATGAGATAGGTAGGTACATAATATAAATTCAAAAATTCAATATTGTAATGTTTTTTATTCAAATAGACTTTTTGCAAGTGCTGAATAGTCGAATTAATTTACCACTTGTTCAAAGTGCCGTTCCTACCGAGAAGAACCAGCAAGAAACTCTTTTGAAAAAAAAATTACAATTGCACTAATGTAAAGATACGTAACTGCAGTCCTGAGCATTGCTGGAGAATTCAATGTTCATGTTAATTTAAGAAAATTTTCATATCTCATGTCCATAATATACCTACACTATTATTGAAAAGCATTTTAAAATATTTAATGTAGATTCCTAGAGAACTTAATACAATTATTATAGCTTGGCAATAAAGCGTATCGTTGTTAAATAATCTAATCATTTCATAGAAACAATACCCCCATAACAATCACGAAACCCTTAACAATTCAGAGGGCAGACCAAATTCGATTGTCATACCGCCAAGTCACGCGAACTTTAAACAAGAGGACAATGTCGACTTTGCCACTCTTGGCCAAACAAAATGTGAATAACGGGACAAACAGTGTTGGGGCGATGTCGTGACGGTGCCACTTGGCAAATATTGACGGGAGTTGTCGTGCACGAATGGGCAAAGTGGTCAACTTTTGATTGATCGGGCGTTGTGGACTTGGAGTGGCCACCTTATGTTTGAAGTTCTATGAACTTGCAGAGAGACGTGCAGACTATCAGTCTAGTAAGTTTTGAAATATTCAGAAATGGTTGGATTCTGAGGCATTATTACGTATTTACGATTGCCACTGGTGTATGTGGTTCGCAATCATTTCTGCTTGGCAGACATTTTCTTCTTGGATACTGCAGCAATAATCCCATCGGCTCGGCAAATAACAATGATTGCGTCAATTGCATTTATATTAAGATCCTTGCTTATTGGAACGATTGCTGGATTTAAAATTTCTTAATATCAAGCCACCACCATTACCTCTACCAATATGTTCCAACTTCCAATTCAAATGTTTTTCATTCAAATAAATCTTTACAAGTTCTTATGAATGTTACCATTAAAAATACTTAGATAGCTGAATCCTACAACTTCCCATTTCGATTGTGACCATTTATTCTCTATTACTATTTCATAAACGGCTGATGATAGCTGAGATCAGTCCTACATGTAATTCTGATTTTGAATAGATTCAAAAACCGATTCCTCGAAACGGTTAGACGTTATATTATAATGTTAGACAATCCATACATTTCAAACACGGTACGACGTTATCTCGTAAACTAATGTTTACTTACACTCGTACACATGTCCGAAACGGATTTACAATATGCCAAGACCACGGCGTTGGAGGGTCAACAAATAAAATAAAAATAAAATGCATGTCTACTTTAGAACTTTCAAAAATAGACTGCCTAATCTTTAAGCTACTATTAAAATTATGAAAGCAAGTGGTTATCTAATAATAAAAGTCACCAAGAGATATGCATATGAATATTAAAAAAGTGATAGTGTGTAGGTATGTCTGTCGATTTGATACCTTTTGTAACCAACCTGACGGGGTCCCTAAGCATCTACACCTCTCTCTACTTATAATATTCAATATTTCTTTAAAATGGCACGTGATACATCTAGCAGTAAAACCCTCACAACATTGCTGTGTCCATAATAAACCAAGATCTTTTAGAGTTTCGGAAGCCTCGAATTCAATCAACCCAACGACTAAGTTATATACAGATTTTAGATGTAATTCAGTTAACTTAAAACAGGCATTAAGTAACGTGATCGCGAAGAGATAAATCTCTTCGGGATATTTACGAACTAACCCAAGTGGTAGCATCTTCCTTTTATAACCTTTTACAAAGAAAAGGAAGATGCTTTGTATGGCATCATTTATATTTCTAAAAAATAAATGATGGCTGGCTGGCTCCTCCCCGCCACCAACGGTTGGCTTCTTCCATCTCTTGGTACCCCTAGAGGCACATCAATACATGGACTAATACATCTCTAAGAATACCAAAAGTCAACAGCCCCCCCCCCCTTTAACCACTTGGTCATCAATCGCGAAGGCCAGCGCAACGTATGTACGAGCATACTTTAGAGTGGTGCGTTCCACTTATGTCAGCGTATAGCTGGATAATTGCATTTTTAGAGTGGTGCACTCCCACATATACCTGTAATAGGTTTCAAGGATACACCGGACGCACTGCAGGGTCGTTCGTCGCAACGTAACAGAGCCACAGGCGTGATGCACCCTTCAGTAATAGTATGTTATACCAAATACAGCGCGGAACCACCATGGGTGATAGAATGTCGTTTGTGCGTAACATGGTTTTTAGCCAATGTGCCGCTGCATAGGTCGTGAAGCTATGCTTTTACAAGTAACATGGGTTGTGAATCCATGAAACTATGAAGTGTCGAGGCTGAACAAGCGTAGTGCAAAATGTAGTAAGATTTCAGGCGCAACGTACGCATAATCCAACCTTCGGCAATAATAAACAGCGTCCTTCCAACCATGGTCAGTTATCGTTCGAGTACTGCGAACGACGTACGTAATTTAGATAAGTAGATCACAAGGTAAAGTCAGACGTTTTGTGGTACGTAGAAGTATACTCGAACTGCACTGCGCTCAGAAAGCAAGCTCTCTGATTCAACAACAAACTAATCCCATCTGAACGTCCAACTAGGTAGACATCCAGACAGAACCAGCCGTGCTGAAGCATCGCTGAAGCGAGACACCGTTACGCTCCACAGCCCGACTCGACCTGCGATACTAATTTGTTTAGTAATATATATATATATATATATATATATATATATATATATATTTTTTTTTTTTTTTTTTTAAATTATAATTATTACCTATTTTCCACTGAATAGTAAGATACGTATAGTTACACTTTTCACGGCTTAAGAAAAATTTGGTACAGAGTTAAGTTGTATCCTAGAGATACATAATGTTCCCACATAAATCCAAGCGGACATTTCCACAATTTTCCAATTGTTTTAGCTACTTTTAATATAGACTTTGTGGTTGGTCGAAGCTATCCCTCTCTTTCCCATACTCTCTATCTATCAATGAGATACTGCTGGAAGCCGTACGACGTATCCATACTATTATTATAAATGCGAAAGTATGTCTGTCTGTTTGTCTGTCTATCTGTCTTTCTGCTACGCTTTAACGGGGCATCTTTTCAGCTGATTTTGATGAAATTTGGTATGTAGGTAAGCGGGGGGCAGGACATAGGCTTTTTATCTCGGAAAATTAATGAGTTAAAAAACTTAATTCACTAGGACGAAGTTACAGGCATCCCGCATCATCTAGTTACTGATAATGCACTAGCACATGAGAGTACAGTCCGACAAACTTATCTGACCCGTTTAACAGTGTCGCTATAGTACCTATCTATGAAAAATATAATAACTACAAAAATAGACAGGCATAAATATTAGTTCCCATTTTGGCCACCGAGTCAGTTAAGGACTATACCTTTTCTTTGGTATCGGGGGGGGGGGGGCGGAAATCTTCATAAGATAGGTACCTGATTTCTTGGGGGAGAAATCAGGTACAATACCTACTGCCGTTACGCACGGACTTTTTTTGCTAACCGTCCCGCTTATCGCCGATAACGAAAAATTCGTGTTCGATACATGAATTACAACCATCATAACACGAACGTTTAAACTGTCGATATCGATACAGCTTTGTGGTCGCCGCCAGCAAATCAAAGCCATAAAACAAACGCAATTTCGCCCGGCGATACGCGCCTCGCGGTCGAGATAAGATAGTGTCAGCCCAAATCTGAAGCCGTGGGATTTGTGGCCCAATGTTATTGGATATTCCGTACGTGTTTATGAGGTTTTTATATTGAATCGCCGAACCTTTTGAATGCCGTTGTGTGGTGGGTGACGTTTTTTAGAAAAGAGGTGAAAAAAGGATGGTCGAAAGCAATTATGAGGCCACTTTTATGAATCAATTGAATTTCTCTAGCTAGATGACCTGCCCTGACGATTTGATCCCATATAGACATTGTTTACGTCGTGGACGTCCCCTTACATGAAGGCACTCGCAAGGCTGCCATCATAGAAGAGTGGAGACGGATAGCAAAGTGACGACCACGACCGCTCTGACAAGAACGATACGACGAAGAAGAAGACATTGTTTTCTGCAACGGCTGTGCTAAAATACTCTGTGGTCCTAAAATTCAGCTTTCAGATATTTGATCAAAATCGTGGATCTGTTCAGGATTATAATGAACCAAGTTTACTTTTTGTTATATATTCTGGGTCTTTCCGGCTGATTAAAAAAAAACTAATTTCATCAACATACTGCTACATATTATAAGCTAATATTGACTGAAATTAACTTGAAATTTTGTGTAGCTCTTGTCTCTTTTCAAGATATGAAATTTTCAGAAATTCTACCCGAGTGAAGCAGGGCTTCATCTTGCTGATCCAGCAAGTATAATCATAGAGGTCTAGCCCCACTACAAATTTTATTTTTTATTTTATTTTATTTAGATAATATACCCGAAGAGACTATACAGTTGTCCAATGCGTCTTTCCGAGCAACAGAATTTAAGACGCAAGTAATAAAAAACTTAATATACTTGCTTACAATTAACAAATACAAGTCGCGGCGTGGTATGTAGCGGAATTGAATGATTGACTCATATAAATATTCTTTATACGAATTAATAATAGGCATGATGACAGTAACCAAGAATCAATGAAATTGTGAATTTATCTAACGAAATAGGATTCATGGATTATAAAAAACGTATTTATTTTCCTATTTTGAGTGAGATTGCTATTTATTTTGATAAAATAAAACTGTAAAATACAGCAATCCGCCATATTGGATAAAACACCAAAAAGCGAATGACGTCACAATTGTTTGTTTTCGAGCTTTGACAATCACACAATTGTTTACTGCTCACTGCACAGAGTACATTGGTAAAAACAATAGTGACGTCACAAACGACGCCATGACACCGCCGAACGTTTTGGCGTGAATTTTAAAATTTAAATTTCAAATGCCAATTTTATCTACCAAACCTTATTTTTCTGCTGAAATAAGATATTTTTTCGAAATAGTAGATACAAGTCCGAACATAATCTGACCATTTTTCAAAATCAGTCATCATGCCTAAGTATTATTTATTAATAATAATTATAATATTACCTCTAACAGTGTAGGAGTCTATGTGCTGGTGAGGCGACGGTTCAGGCCGAGTCGCTGGCGCCCAAAGCGACTGGCAGAGACCGTTTCTCAGGGCTTCACTCGCTGACACACCTGAGGACAACAACAAAGGATAGACTGCTATTATTGGCTTCACCTTTAACTATAGCTAAATACTTATAACCACTTATGTATCTGTCACCGTAAGATTGTAAAAACCGTTAGATTATAATCTAACTCGCGAAATTGTAAACTGTCGAATGATTACAATATAACGGATTATTTTTCGGTAGATTGTAATCTGTTAGGTTTATTAACCCGATAGAACCTAAGTGGCACTAGTTGATTATTTATCTCGAACCCTAACCTAACCTACAAGAAAGAGACAAGAAAACGTAAATACAATGAATATTTCAAAAATTGACACTTAAAACATTGAACGGTTCACAATCTTTCGACTGTTTATAATCTATCGGAAAAAAAGCGTTAGATTACAATCTTACGGTTTTTACAATGTTACGGTGACATCTAAACAATTATTTTTGGAAGGCGACTATAATCAACTTCTAATTATTATTGTTGTATCGATTTGATACTTTGTATGTAGTGCCGGAGTGTAATCCATATCCATACTAATATTATAAATGCGAAAGTGTGTGGGTCTGTCTGTCTGTCTGCTACGCTTTCACGGCCCAACTACTCAACCGATTTTGATGAAATTTGGTACAGAGATAAGTTACATCCCGGGGAAGGACATAGGCTACTTGAAATCCCGGAAAATTAAAGAGTTCCCGCAGGAATCAAAAAACTTTAATCCACGCGGATGAAGTCGCGGGCATCATCTAGTTAATAATAATTAAAAAAAAAAAACGAGTGTGCTTTAGGCTATTATTACGACTGAAGTAAAACTTCTATAAGGTTTGAGATAAGGTTTGAGATATAAGATACTTAACTGAAACATACATATACGAAACGTACCTCTCTCTCTTTCTATCTTCACTAACTTATATCTCCCTCTCAACTTTCGTTCGCCTCGCCCGATCACATTTTTCGTAACGCTCTCGTCACGCATTCACCAGCTTACTCCCCAAGTCAAGCGTGCGTAAAGAAGTTTTACTTCAAAATAGGAGTTGAATGATGAGGATAAAACTGGCCCACCAGTTTGGTAAGATTAAAATTTGGTACAACATTGTTGCATCTTTTTTAGGTAAATAAATAAAATAAAACGTAGCTCTCATTCAACATTACTATGTTGAATGAGAGCTACTTTTTATTTTATTTTTTGTGGCATCCACAAAAAACATATTAAGTCAATAGGTTGTATTGTAGGTACCTATAATATAATATATGGTGACTCAAACATTTACTCTGCATTCAACTCGCGCGCGAACTGTACCTATAAGTCCCAAACCTGTGAATGAGAGTGATTCACAGTTTTAATTGTTGAATGGAAATGAGGAAGGACTCGTTGTGCTGTTTTGGGAAAAACTTTGTATGTACAAAGTACATTCCATTTATTTACATCCATGTTTGTAATGTCAGGTGACCAAATAAGTTCGTGTGGTTTTTATGAATCATTGTTATAGACATACTTACCTATAATCATAAATGGAAAATGCAAACAAAAATTCCAAGGCTAATTACCTAATTGACAATTTAATTGCCTCATCAGGTGACAGAAGGGCTGGTTCATTTTTTGCGCAAAGGATCAGCCTGGCTGTCCAGCGCGAAAATGCAGCCAGCATTCTTGCCACCATTCCACGCGGGCATGATTTATGAGGACGAAAATATTTAAAAAAATTATAACTCGAAAACTACCAAAAATCGCTGAACATAAGCTAAGGGAACTGTGTAGGTATAAGTATATGGGGTAGGTATTTTCTGATTCGAGGAATCTAAAAACAAAAAGACAAATGAAATGAAATGAAAATACACCTTATTGCACACCAAACCAGATAAAAACCCGAAGAACATTAAACCTGATATCTGATACGATAACCATATGTTGGTCCTTCGTGCTTCGTGCTTCGTGCTTGGTGCTTCGTGCTTCGTGATTTTGAAGCTAATTTTGGTTCTTAAGTCTTCACTCCACTTTTAATCATGTTTGTAATTACAAATGGAATGTCGAAGTGATTAATCAAACAGTATCAGAGTGATAAAATCGGACTCCCGTCCCATTATCCTATCAAATATACACGGTATTACACGCAATTGCAAACGATAAATGTAATTACACTCCCGTTAACGTGTATCCGCGGCAGTGATTACCTAAATGGGTGTAACGATAAGATTTTGCTCTTTAATTTTTGTGGCAAACAAACAAAAATGTCACATAAAACGTTGGTACTTACTTTTATTGAAAACGTATTTTTATTAATTCCAGTACAAGCTAGCCTGCGGTCTCACCTGATGATAAATGATGATGCAGTTTAGGATGGTAACGGGCTAATCTGTTAGGGGTACGGTAGGCTACACGCGAACGAAGTCGCGGATATCAGCTAGTACACATCTAGAGTGACCAGGGTAAGTAAGACCAGTAAGCCAGGTTAGGCGGTATCTTGTAAAGTACATATAACATTTAATGAAAGTTTAGAGAAATTTGCATCGAGCTATTCCAACTATTAAGCAGTGCTTTTATGCCACTATGCACGCCACTGCACACACACATGTACTAAAAGTCACCAAGACAGATTTATTGAGTGTCGGGCGGATTTGGGGACAGGATAAGGTCCATAACAGCCGGCAATCTCTGCATCCTCGAGGAAGAGAGCGATTGATTCTATGGCGCCACGGCGACGACACGAGCTAATGGTGACATATGGAATTGAGGTTGATGTTTTTTATATCACGAATGCGAGTTGTTTTTAGGGTTCCGTAGCCAAATTTGGCAAAAACGGAACCCTTATAGATTCGTCATGTCTGTCTGTCTGTCTGTCTGTCTGTCTGTCTGTCTGTCTGTCCGTCCGTATGTCACAGCCACTTTTTTCCGAAACTATAGGAACTATACTGTTGAAACTTGGTAAGTAGATGTATTCTGTGAACCGCATTAAGATTTTCTTACAAATACTTAGAACTGAAACTCAAAAATTTTTTTTTCATCTAACCCATAGGTGGGGGGGTATCTATGGATAGGTCTTCAAAAATGATATTGAGGTTTGTAATATCATTTTTTTCTAAACTGAATAGTTTGCGCGAGAGACACTTCCAAAGTGGTAAAATGTGTGTCCCCCCCCCCCACGTAACTTCTAAAATAAGAGAATGATAAAACTAAAAAAAATATATGATGTACATTACAATGCAAACTTCCACCGAAAATTGGTTTGAACGAGATCTATTAAGTAGTTTTTTTTTAATACGTCATAAATCGTAAACCGCAATTTACCTTTCATTCAATCAACTCAAATATTAAAAAAAAACATTTAATTTAAAACTTACTACAGGTTTTTACGGAACCCTCGGTGCGCGAGTCCAACTCGCACTTGGCCGGTTTTTATATTGTATACATATATTTGAGTTGCTGTCCTACCTACCTATATTTGAGAACTCACAATTTTGGCCAATTTGTTTGTACAATCACAGAATAGGTAATAAGTACAGCTTTTTTTTTGTGTCATACAAAATTTTATGGAAAAGATTATGTTAAAGAAAGAGAACGATGAAAGAGACGGGCATGGATGAGACAGACATTCTGCAGTAGTGGTAGGCCAATTTTGGGCAGGTACATTGCTGCTTGGCGAAAGGAGGGGTTTTTAGCCGGTAGGAGTCCGTCACTATCCGGTCCGGACTGGACGTCCAAGATTTTCCCCACCTTCACAAAAAAAAAAAATAAGTACAGCTGTACAACTGTAAATTATGGAGAACTATCAGGCATGCAGGATTTCTGACTTTATGGTTTTCCTCACTGTAAAAGTAATGATAGACTAACTACCTAGAAGCACAGTTAGAAGTACAGTCTGAGGAGATAGGTACTTGATATTTTCTTTTCTACTATGGTCACAAGGGACGTCTTGAGTAACGCTGCGGGATGATAGAAGAAGCGGAGGATAGGAGGAGGGTATTTCTGGCAGCTGGCAGAATTTACAGCACCAGTCATATTGCAGCTTGTAGGTACCTACGAAGGTAAAGGGAGCCTGTGGTCTGTAATTTACTGTATAGGCGTTGATCCACTGTAAGACTACAATTACATTATTAACTTTTACTCACGTCGTGTCGCGTAATTATATGAGTAGGTATCTTACAAAATGTAAAAAAAGCCTTGTAATTCGCGTAGCGTTTGCAAATGTATGTTATGTAAGTGACTCACGTGCATTACTTACGTAAAAATTTACAAGTGTACAAGGATAATACACACTAACGCTGTGCTAGAAGTTTATTAGTGTGTAAGACAAAAACCATCAGGTTTTTTTTTTATTAGTCCTCAAAACTGACTGCAATTGTTAAGGCTAACAATAACGCATGTTAAATTAAAATATAAACTATACAATTGTGTCTTCTAGATGAAGACATGGCATGCATAGAAGGGCACATTAACTACAGCGAAAAAATACCAACAAAACAACCAAAAAAAAAACAAGAAAAGACACAGTTTACACAGTTAGTTTTACACAATTTTATCTTTATTTACATGTCAACATTATACTCGTAGAGTTTCATAATAGATAAAGATACGTAAGGAACAATTTGCCTCACGAGGAAGTAAACGATTTGTTGGCGCCAGTGCGATGACCCACAGTTGACACTCAGAGGTCTTGTGAATTGATAAATTAGGACCTTGAATCAAAGTAATAGCCTATTTAGGGTATTAAATATGATGACGAGTAATCGCCAATCGGAACAATCATCCTATCTTCTAATATTATAAATGTGAAAGTGTGTTTGTTTATCCTTCAGTCAAGCCGCAACAGAGCAAAGGATCGACGTGATTTTTTGCATGGGTATAGTTTATCTTGAAAGTGAGATAGGGTTTTTATCCCGGATAATTAAGGAGTTCCCATGAGAATAAAAAAAACTAATTCCATACGGACGAAGTCGCGGTCATCAGCTAGTTGCATGTAGGAACATTATAATACATCTTTTTTAGGGTTCCGTACCAAAATGGTAAAATGGAACCCTTATGGTGCGACTTTCTCCGTCTGTCTGTCCGTCTGTCCGTCTGTCCGTCTGTCCGTCCGTCACACTCGATTATTTCAGTAACTACCAAAGCTATCGACATGAAATTTGGAATAGTTGTGTATATTAGTGGCCCAAAGACACTGGAATTAAAAAAAATTGGAAATTATTTTTGTTCTTATTTAAAAAGGCGGGAAAATCGGAGGGTTGAAATTTAAAAGTGAGATAACTGTACTGTGTGGGGTATCATATGAAAGGGTTTACTTTGTACATTCTAAAACAGATTTTTAATTATTTTTAGTCATGATAGTTTTTGATTTATCGGAGAAAAAGTCTAAAAAAATACCGTTCCCCCCCCTTATCTCCGGAGTTTACCAATCGAAAAATCTGAAATAATTATGGTCAATAGGAATTTATGTATATTTTACAGAAAAACTATAGCCAATGCTCTAACTAGCATAGTTTCTTTGATATTAACAGTAAACCTCTACAAACAAAGTTAGTTTTGCGGTTCATTAACAAAGGTAATTATTACCGTCAAAGATTGGGTTAAACGCAAGTTCTTCTAAGTACTCGTCGTCAAATAAACATATTGGTTTTTGCCTGATTGTTTTGCTTCAGTACCTACTTCTTGAGTACGGAACCCTCGGTGCGCGAGTCCGACTCGCACTTGACCGGTTTTTTTTTGAACTGCTGTAGATTATTAGTTTAGTGTTCTCCTTTGACTTAGGCAGGTAAACCTGCCTTGGATACACGGACAGCTTGAAGCAGTCAGGATGGACTGCTACTGCGTCTGCGACTGCGACTGCATATAGTGAACTACAGTCTTCTACGTACTCACATACATGGAACCGCTCGAGCAGTTACGACTGCTTCGGGTGGTTGGCAGCAGTTAGCAATGGTAGTTTCAAACTGTTGACTATGACTGCAAGAGCGGTCCGTGTATGTTGATCACTGGTTAACTGCTCGAGCAGTCCGTGTTGCCGGTCAAGGTCTATTAAAATTAATAATTATTGCTTGAAAAATCCACTAAATGATAAATCTACACATATCTATACTATATTATGTTATTATGGTGGAGTTGTTCGTCTCAGTGCCGACTGACCATTATTGGGTATGGACTATTTTGATCAAGTGCTACCCGTGCGAAGCCGGGGCGGACCGCTAGTAATATTATAAAGCTGAAGAGTGTGTTTGTTTGAACACGCTAATCTCAGGAACTACTAGTTCGAATTGAAAAATTCTTTTTGTGTTGGATAGTCCATTTATCGAACATTGCGACAAATAGGAAAGAAGCATCAGTGAAAAATGTTGCAACAACGGGGAAAATAATTATCCATATTTGAGGGCTTCCGTTGCGTGCGCTGCGTAAACGGTTCAAGTTACCCAAAAAATATGTATGAAAGAATTATTCCTCTTTAAACGATCTAAAAATGTCCGCGACTGGATCTCGCGATCATAATAACAGATATTGACGCGGACGAAGTCGCGGGCAACAGCTAGTTTACAATAAAATACGTTGGTAAAGTACATAGTACCGATCTCCAGTTAAAGATATTTATTCTGCTTGCACACTGCTATTAAACTGTCTCTGCTTCGCTATACAAAAGCTTACTTCAGTATTTCCTAGTTATTCTAGTAATCTAGTTAATATGTTTGATGTTCCTATTAAATAGTTATAACAAGTGGTTCTCGACGCGAATAGTTATACGAAGTTAAAGTAAAATTACGTGTTTATGACACCAACGCAAAATTTAAAGCGCATTTTTACTATTTGTCCAAATGGGTCACATCCAGACTGACTGACTATGATTCACAATTACAGTTACTGAGTCACACCCCACAGGTATTGGGGATCCACAGAATACAAAATTAAGTAAAAGAAGTGGTACTTATACCTAGAGTGGGTCGAATCTATGTTTGACTCGATTTATAGTTACTAGAAAAGTTTTACCCCGCTTAGTTTATTCGAGCTCTTCCTACTCCAGGGCGCGTTTGGAACCCTTGAAGCGCACGCTGATTGTCCAGCTGAGAAACGCGGCCACCAATCTTGGAATATTCCATGATTTGTACGAAGAAACATAGATGATTAAACATGATTTGTAGAAATAACATTAGGCTGGGCTAGGGAATGCAATCCCGGTAGGTATACCGGCATCCCGCAAAGTCCACCCTACTGGATCCCGCAAATACCTGGATCCTGCAGCGGGACAAGGATGAGTCAGTCCCGCAAATACCTGGATTAAAATTAGCCTGCAGGATTGCATTACCTAGGCTGGACAAATGTTTATTTTTCATTTACAAAAAAATTGCAGAATATTGTAATGGCGATATTGACATTTTATTTTTTTCTATAATTATCACAAAAATAGATGCCTATATCAAAAATAAATTATTTCTAACTGATTTTTAAATAGAGGGTCTTCCAAAATACCTAAAATTCACATCCTCGGTTTTAAAATATACTTAGAATAAAGAAAAAAAGTGTGTTGAAATTTTATGACGTCACAACTGTGAATTTAATACAACTTCCATACTGGAAGCGCGTTTTTAAGTTTGATACAGAGTTGCTGATTTGATTGAGTTGTCATCATCCCTATTGCATTTGCATATCTGATGCTCAGTGATGGTACAGTCTCATATGGATCGACATATTGACCTCCATTCTATGATTCACTATGTCAGTCCCTGAGTCACAGTGTACAAAAATTCAGAGCATCGCGGGCCGAATGGCGCCAACGCTGGTCAGGAATCAATGGCCGGCGTCCGGGCGCAGAGCTAATTTGTCGCTCGCTACGCCAATTGTACAGTGCTTCCTGTCGCGTGCTGGGGTCCAAGTGGTACAATAATAAAACTTGAGGATACTGAGGCTTGTATAAACAGTTTCAGAGCCACAGTGTATAAAATGCAGGTCGAACAGCGCCAACGCTGGTCAGGAATCAATGGGCACCGTGCGAACGTAGCGCTAACTTAGACCTATAGCTCGTTACGCCAAAAATAATTGTACTGGGTTTTTCTGTCATACTGTGGTCCAAGTGGCTTAATAATAAAACCTGACCGTGGTTTATTTATACAATGTCACAGTGTAAGAAATGAAGAGCATCGCAGGTCGAACAGCGCCAACGTTGGTCATGAATCCAGCGGTCAGAAATACGTCGCGAACGGATCGTCCCCGTTTCCAATTCGACTCGCAAGGATTTGGAATGGCTTCCGATATACCAACCTGTATCTTCAAATTTTTTTTTTTTTTTAATTTATTTATCAAGATACAAATTTACAACACACACATAGTAGTTAAGTATACATTGAAAAAAACCACAGAGGTTTGACCACAATGTATGAGCGTCTGCGCCTTGTGGTAACTATTCTTAGACGAAAAAAAAAAAAATACAAACTAAATAAATAAAATAAAATCATAACAAAACCCACAATATAAGTAATAAAACTAGAGATAACATAAAAAACAATTATTTGAAATACCTACTAGACCAAACATTAATTCATTCCTGCAGGAGCCAAAGAAACATCTCCTAGGCAACAAAGTTAGTTTATGCAGAATCTTGAGTGCAAGTTCATATTAGTTTGCCCAAGAAATATTCCTTTAGCTTCCACTTCACATTCGCACGCGTCACTCCACTCGACAGAGCGGGTGACAACTGATTGATAAGACGTGGAATAATATAGCCCGTAGTTCTTTCGCCGTACGTATTGTTAGCTGGCTCAGTGCGCAACCGGTTTGCAGTTTTTGCCCGCGTATTTATAGGATGTTCTATTTTGCGACGTAAATTATCGTTAAAAAATTCTTCTTTTAAGATGGTAAATTTGAATTGTTCCTGTATAGGTAAGGTTTTGCAGTGTTTAAATATGCCTGGATCATTGTCGCTGTACTTTTGTCTAACAGAGTCTGATACGATGGTTTTTAGAATTTTGAGCTGAAGTTTATATATATTTCTCAGGTAGGTACTGTATGTACGTCCATAGCTGCTAAGGCCGTATTGTATGTAAGATTGAGCGAAACAGTTGTATAACATTAACTTCACTTTGAAAGGTACCCGACGGTTTAGAATTGTTATATTTGCTAGGAATTGCCTTAGTTTATTACAAACGTGATCGATATGTAAGCTCCAGTTAAACCTGCAGTCAATTGTAAGCCCGAGATACGTATATTTGTCAACAAGTTCAACAGTGGGACAGTTACATGTAATATAGCTGGGCGCGTGTAAGCAGCTATGATTGTGAGCAGTTACACTTTTAAGCGACTCACATTGGTATTTCAAATAAGGCGACCTAATGTGAATCAGTTTGGTTTTGCTAGCGTTGATAACTAAACCTGCGTCGTGGCACCACTTGGTCAATGTGTCAAAGTCCATCTGAACTTGATCACGAATCTTGTTCGGATCGTGGTCTGCGAGTATAATGCAGGTGTCGTCTGCAAACTGATAACACGAGCAGTATTTAATGCAAGTACTCATGTCGTTAACGTATGATAAAAAATGCAAGGGACCAAGGACAGAGCCCTGTGCGGTACCTTCACTAGCTACAATGGTGTCACTATTGGTATTACAAATGCTGACAGAATAAGTGCGATTACGAAGGTAGTCGGCACACCACGCTAGTAAAGGTCCACGTATCCCGCATACATCTAACTTATCTTGCAGCTGCTCGTGATTAAGGGTGTCAAACGCACGCGAGAAGTCTATAAATCAAGAGTGAATATGCGTCTTCTAGACAAGATGCTATCTTATGCTTCATTTACCAACAAGTCTGTTTGCAGCCAAGCGCTAGTCTTTAAATTAAAAAAAAATCTATTAAGGACAGTTTGGTTTATAGTCAAATTCAAGAGCTATTTATTCAAATTTGGAAAATCGCTCTCGATTGTGGTTTGCACCAAGTTACAAACGTACGCGTGCTTTCAAGGTCCGAAATTTAGAGCCAATTTTAATATTACCACACTGTGCAGATCAGAAAAGCGTCATATTGTTATTGAACCATTTAAAATCATTCAAATCGGTCAGTTCCTTCATAAAATTTTACTTTTGTAGGAATTATAAATTAGAATAACTACATCGGTGTTTTTAAATTTCCGTGGAAATTATAATATGTTTTTATTGTTCAGCAGGCCAAGCATGGGAGGGGACAAAAATCTTATCCCCCGATTATATCCACTGACAAGAGATGAAATTATGCTAGATCATGGCAACAGCGGAAAGGAGAAGTATATTCCTGTTTGACTTGTGCATAGGACGTGTGTTAAAGTTTATTTTCATACCATTAAATTATAAAAAAGATGTCTCGAGCCTACTGGGACATCTTATCCTTTCCCCGTGGATAACATCTCCCCGCCCATGCTCGGCCTACAGGAGTACCTAATGCTATGTCCGTAACTGTCTGAGACCTATTTCAGTGTCAAATTTCGACAACATCGGTTCCGTTTTTAAGCCGTGAAATAATTACATACAGACAAGTAGATTCATTACACAAATATTTATATTATACTTTGATTTATATATTATTATTATGATATTATTTAGATACTTTTGTATTAAATTGACATTAGTTAATATGGGTATGGATTTAGTTAAATCTTGCACGGACAATCTTACTTTATAAATAACTACTTGTAAAACAGTTGTAATTGTCACTTACAACAGTTTAAGCAGTTCGTATATTCTGATTAACGACGTAAACAAAAGCACGTGACAAATGGAATCAGAGCAAGTTGGAGAAAGGTTAATTAAAATTGCGTCTAAAAATAGCGTTACTAAGAACCAAGGAGGACCAGATTAATCAACACTTCTCAAGTAACATTAGCTTACACCATAGACTTATGATGAACAAGATACGCAAGGAGTAAGGCAAGCGCTGTTGTCCTAACGTAGGAGGTCCCGTGTTAGATCCCCGGCAGAGTCAATTTGGGAATTTATAATTTCTGAATTTTCACTGGTCTGGCCTGGTGGGAGGCTTCAGCCGTGGCTATCTACCACCTAACCGGCAAAGACGTGCCGCCAAGCGATTAAGCGTTCCAATACGATGCCGTGTAGAAACCGATTAGGGGTATGCGTTTAATATAACTGCCATACCCCTAACAGGTTAGCCCGCTACTATCTTAGACTGCATCATTACTTACCACCACGTGAGATCGTAGTGAAGGGCTAACTTGAAATTGATTAAAAAAAGTGTATGTATGCCATTCACACACGGCAGAAGTGAAACTTCAGAAAAGTAGCCTACGAGAGATTCTCACAATCTCGCAAGCCAAGCTAATGTTTGAGTCCTATGTTTGAGTCTTTTTAACCGACTTCCAAAAAAGGAGGAGGTTCTCAATTCGGCGCGTATATTTTTTTTTAGTGTCTCTTTTTCGTTTCATCAAATTTTCAAATCACAACGATTCTAAAGAAGTTTCACTTAAAAAAAAGGAAGCTCATCTATGTTCCTTTGTTTTGATATCAACGGCGCACAGTCAAAAACAATAAAGTGACGAATGAAGATCTATCAGACGGCGCCTGTACGGTGGCGCCCTCTCGCATAACAAGCGCCACTCCCCGATCGCGAGCGTTCAATTACGATCGACTTTATTGCAATTGTTATCACGTAAACTGCAATTTTTTACATTCGCTCCCGACGGATGAAGTGGTCTCATAAATTGGTGATGATGACGTGAAATGCGTTGTCTTGATCGGATGATTGTATTATTTGATACGTATGATTGAGTTAATGTGGTATTTTATGAACTTGACTGCTGCAAATTAGTTTTTGCATTGCAGTCCTATTGGCCGGTGCGGCGTGGTAAGACTACTATTCTCATCCTGAAATGATGCCCAGTGCTCAGTAGTCAGCAGTGGGCCGATGGTGGGTTGAAATGATGACCATAAATTACGTCTTAGATTACCTTATATCGTCATAAAATTCTTAAGACGAAAAAATATAAAGCCAGTTATAGTAAAAACCCCAGAAAATCAAACATTTACCACAAAAAAACCAAATTAATATTCTAAATGCGAAAATGGCCCATGTTTTCAACCGATTTGGTGAATGGAGGAATTTTGGTATAGAGGTAGGTCACAAGATACATCCCGAGGAAGAACATAGGCTACTTTTTGTCTCGGAAAATTAAAAAGTTCCTCCAGGATTTAAAATACCTAACCCACGCGGACGAAGTCATGGCCATTCTATTCACTTATAAATATAACAAGTATCTTTATCCTTATCTTTAACATAACAACTGAGATGCATCACCAATAAATTCGCATCACAAACGACAAAAGAGTTGTTCTTACTGAATACCTTTCTGCGATCGCAACGTCAGTCAAACACTGATAAGGTAATGCCACCGGCGCTCTTATCACTGTCAAAGCGCACCGCACAACATCAATTACTGCTCGTTGAGAGACAATCGACTCTTCATAGTTCATACCCATCAATGGAGGCGGACTCATTCATTGAATGGTTAGGGTCAGTTCATTTTGGTGGTACCTACTGACCGAAAAACTGCAGTAATAAACTAGATCTGCCGATAAAGGTACTTAAAGAATTTCACAGCAATCTTTAAAATTACATTTGCTCAGATAATTTGTAATTATGGTATAATGTGTTATAGAGTACTTGTACTAGATACTTTGCAAATAACAGATACGGTATGGACAATAATAAAAATATTTACAAACTAGAAAATATAATTATTATTTTGACAAAAAATACAGGTACATCGTCCCAACTCCCAATCATTATTCAAGGGCAGGTTCCCAAAAGGCTTTCCGATTAAAACTCATAAAATTAAAACTAATATAAGATCTTTGACGTATATCGTAATAAATAATAGCTGAATAATCTTAAGATTTTCTTGAAGATATTCAGCACAATATTTTCATCAAAGTTAATGGTGTCCCCTAGTTAGTCACCTGGCCTCTTTAGGCTATTATATTTTGTGATAGAAAATATTATAGTGCATGTTTCAGTAACAGGTTTATGTTGTCATAACAATATTATTTCGATTGACTGGCATCAGTCACAGAATCTTCGGTTAGATTTCATTTACATATAATTTAATATAAAAAATACTTTTTAAACAACCAACTTCAAACTCCCGCGCCAACTTTACAACAACAAGCACACGTTAAACAAAGTTTTTATTTTATTGTTGATATTTTAAAAACCGCTCGACCGATTTGGATAAAATTTATATGGGACCACATGGGAAGTATGCTCTTTCAAATAAAAAAAGAATCATCCAAATCGGTCCACCCAGTCAAAAAAAAAGAAACAGTCGAATTGAGAACCTCCTCCTTTTTTTGAAGTCGGTTGAAAATGCATCATACTATTGCATCGCCAATGTGAAATGACCCTTATAATCAACTGGACAGTCCGCAACACGGATGACACAATGCGATTCAATTTGAAACGTATTCCGTGGTATGAAAGACAAATATCGATTGTACTCTTTATTGATTTCTACACAATATAGTGTAAGGTGGTGTACAAAATCGTTCGATTGGAATTGTTAAACGAATAGAGTGTAGTTTTTTTTTATGTTTGTTACCTCAGAACTTTTGACTGGGTGGACCGATTTGGATGATTCTTTTTTTATTTGAAAGGGCATACTTCCCAAGTGGTCCCAAATAAATTTTATCGAAATTGGTCGAGCGGTTTTTAAAATATCAACGATAAAATAAGTACTTTGTATAGCGTTTGCTTGTTGTTGTAAAGTTGGCGCGGGAGTTTGAAGTCGGTTGTTTAAAAAGAATTTTTTATATGAAATTATGTAAATTGCCTGATAGCTGTTAGCTGTACGTTACCAAAGTAAAAAGTAAAGTCAGTTAGTCATGTCTGTATACGATAATAATGATTATGTCGCAAGGTAATCACCTAATTTACAAATGTACCTGCCTGAAATTCCCACAGGTGTTTCAAAAAAAATTGTTGACGGTCTTGTTTCAGAATAATTATAGTCCTTATTTTAGGAAGACATGGTAGGTACGTCATATGAAAATTGCAATATTAAAATAATATCCACTGCTTTAAGCAATGGCAGTTAACCCCTGGTCCTGATAAATAACATAATATTTAACAAGTATGATTTTTGGATTTTAAAATCAACAGGTTTAATAAATCGTTAATCAATAATAATTTAATATAAAAAATTCTTTATAAACAACCGACTTCAAACTCCCGCGCCAACTTTACAACAACAAGCACACTCTATACAAAGTACGTCTTATTTTATTGTTGATATTTTAAAAACCGCTCGACCGATTTCGATTAAATTTATATGGGACCACTTGGGAAGTATGCCCTTTCAAATAAAAAAAGAATCATCCAAGTCGGTCCACCCGGTCAAAAGTTCTGAGGTAACAAACATTTAAAAAAAAAATACAGTCGAATTGAGAACCTCCTCCTTTTTTTGAAGTCGGTTGAAAATGCGAAAGTGTAGGTATATTTTTGTTGATTTGTCCTTCAATCACACCCCAACGGAGTATCGGATCGACGTCATTTTTTGCATGTGTATAGATGAGCTTGATGATGATGATTGAAGATTATGGGCTTTTTTCATTTTGGAAAATTGAGGAGTTCCAGCAGGAATTTAATAAAATTAATCCACGCGGGCGAAGTCGCAGGCATCATCTAGTCGACAATCAATTAAATTGACCGTCTCTATAGATTCGGTTTCGTAATCCGGGTGTTTGATTACGGCGAGCCTGGGTGGTCATCGCACAGGGGCGTATTATAATTGCCACAACGGCCCACTCATGACAATCTAGAGAATTGAAACGGAAGCCCGAACAGATCGCTACTGAGATGAAATGCATGGCAAATAGCATATCTAAATCATTAGTTAATTTTTAGCCAAGTAAATCTTTAATTTTCTGGGATAAAAGTAGACCATGTCCGTCTCCGCGATACATATCCGTGTACCAAATCGGTTTAACAGATGAGTCGTGAAAGCGTAACAGAAAGACAGAAAGACAGACAGACGGACAGGCAGACAGAAACACTTTCGCGTTTATTATATGAATGGAAGTACTTATGGATAAAATTTTCCCAACAATAATTTAATGTAAAAAATTCTTTTTAAACAACCGACTTCAAACTCCCGCGCCAAAATCGCTCGACTGATTCCGATAAAATTTATATGGGACCACATAGGAAGTATGCTCTTTCAAATAAAAAAAGAATCATCCAAATCGGTCCACCCAGTCAAAAGTTCTGAGGTAACAAACATAAAAAAAAAAAAAAATACAGTCGAATTGAGAACCTCCTCCTTTTTTTGAAGTCGGTTGAAAAACGAAATCAGTGGCTCCTTATTTTGATGAGTCTCGTGTAACGAATAACGGTGTTAAAACACAGATAGCACGGTTGAAGTAGGTAGTTCGAGTTATGACTGCAGCCATATATTACCTCTATGGCTGCAGCACAGACAGTGGCGTGCAGTTCTTAGAGGCATAAAAGCACCGCTTACCTAAATGGAAATACATCAATGATCTTTTTCATTATAACAGTCAGTAAATAGGTATTTTAACATCTAATGCCTACCCTAACTTCAAGCCTTGTGCACGCCACTGAGCACAGACTGCAGTAAGATCCTATGGACACGTGTATTGTGTGACTCATATTATCAAGGACGTAATGTTCGTAATATTTTGCAAATGTACGAAATTTTATCAATTAATTTGTAATTAACGGGAAGGATTTAATTAAAATATACCATATCTACATAAAGTTGCCTAATTACATATTTTGTACTTCCTGTTTATAATTATTGGCATATTTGATTTTCCTCCGCGTCCACAACAATTTAATTCTTTATTAGTAAATTGTGTGCTTAGGGGTGAAACAAGATTTCGGGTTATGCCGCCTGAGCGAAAATATTTTTCATATAACCTGCATTGGAAGTGCGAGTTTTATTGTCGTTTACAAATATGACATTCTGTCAGTTCAGTAAAGGTGTGAAATAAACAAAAGATACTCTGGCAGGATTGAAAGGTAGGCTGCTACGTCATTCAGCGGGTGTTCGTCTGAAATTGACTAGTTTCGGATGCCTCAACGGGCATTGAAACTCGCATTTTCAATGCAGGATAAATGAACAATTAATACAAAAATGAGCGACGTTTTGATTGTTATTTTGTAATTTTTTTAAGTTAAGCTATTCAGAGGGGTGACGCAGCCAGCGTTTTGGGTACGTTTTTTCATAAATAGGTCATTTACTAGGTATATTTTTACAAGCAATTTTATATATTGTTACTTTAAAATACAGCACCTCGAATCTCGATAAGCAAGGGCACCGATAAAACTTAGATTCTATTTGGCAGCCATTGCTTCTTACATTGAACTTATTATGTATACCTATACACATTAGATGAATAGAGAAAAAAGTTTAACATAATATTCTATGTAAGTTAAACTACTAGTTTAGTAGGCTATTGATTATAACTTAAAAAACTGGTCAATCAGGAACTAAGACGTTCACGGGTTTTTATTGCAGGAATCGTTCAATAGGTTATAAAAGAAGATAAAACCGCGGAGTGCTATTAAATTAGAGAGTGGAAATTGAAGATACGGGCGAATAAGCACCCGTTTTTTGTTTTCCAATATATCTCCTAAACTGAGCAAAATTTGTATATAATGTATATACAACTTTTTGTACGCAATCAAATTTCCTATCGGAATAGCATTTTTTAAATATTGAAAAAAAAATACCATGCCAAAACAGTTTTTTTGCTTTTTCGTCTCTTTTTTTTGGTCTGAGATAGATAGAGGCATTGCTTTGGATAACAACAAGTAGATTAAATTTCCTTCAAAATGCGGGACTAAAATATTTTTTTGACTAAAAATTTACCGAGATGTGGCCATTGGAACTTGGCTTTTGTCCCTGTGGATTGAGGTTTTTTGGTTCCCAGGGGAATTCCTTAATTTTCCAGCATAAAAAGTAGCCTATGTTTTATTCCAGACTATAATCTACCTCTGTGCCAAATTTCATCCAGATCCGTTCAGCCGTTCTGACGTGAAGTAACAAACATCCATTTGAGGTTTTTGGTTCCCGCGGGAACTCTTTAATTTTCCGGGATAATAAGTAGCATTATGTTATCCCAGACTATAATCTATCTCTGTGCCAAATATCATCTAGATCCGTTCAGCCGTTCTGGCGTGATTGAGTAACAAACATCCATCCACCCATACCTCTATCCATCCAAACTTTCGCATTTATAATATTAGTAAGTATAGATAAGAGTTTGTGAAGATGTATTACAAATTGTTTAAAGTATTGATCATTGTTCCAAACATTTGTTGTAATTATTATGTATCCTTACTATAACAGACGTTTAATTACAAAAAAATTTCAGCCCCGTGTTTTAAAGGAAATTTAGTCTACTTGTTTTTATCCAAATCAATGCCCATACCTATCTCAGCCCAAGAAAAAAGAGACAAGCGAAAAAGCAAAAAACTCAAAAAATCGAAATTTTGGCTTTTTTTCTCAAGTTTGTTTCGGCTGTCTTGGCATTGTATTTTTTTCAATATTTAAAAAAATGCCATTCCGATGGGAAATTTGATTCTCTACAAAAAGTTTTATTTAAAATATTATATCGAAATTTTGCTTAGTTTAGGTGATATATTAGAAAACCCAAAAGGGGTGCTTATTCGACCCTATCTTCAATTTCCACCCTCCAATTTAATAGCACTCCGTGGTTTTTTCTTCTTTCATAACCCATTGAACGATTCCTGCAATAAAAACCCGTGAACGTCTTAGTTCCTTTCTAAATGTTATAATAAATAGCCTATAGTATAGCCTATAGCCTATTCACTCGACGATTCAAAAGCACTTGTCAAAGTCTACTCGAATAAATAGATTTGAGTTAAGTCACTGTTTCTGCATCGTTTTTCAATAGTTTTTCTCGGAGCTATGTTAATCGAATATATTCTAATCGTGAATGTCGGTATGTCCTCATTATCTCGGTGACTCGCAGTCTACTAGGTACTGTTATCTCGCTCAAACACAGACTCTTTATATTAAACACAAGAAGACTTTTTATTTGTACAAAACAGCCGGGTCGGCGAGGTCGCGCCTTCCTGAGTTCTACATATCGAGTATTTTTATTAAAACAAAGTTGCTTTAATTAAAACTACAGCTTTATACCTAATCTGTTCTGTGAACACAATCGCGCTAATAGAGGAAGTTGTTGATTGCTTCGCCTAATTAGTTATTTGCTGTATAATCTTGGCTGGCAACGCAAGCTCTCGGTCGCATAGAACTGCCATTGCAACTAGGAGTTGTGACCTTGTTGTTTATGCGCAAGACCTGTTTTATAATACTATCATAGAAATGGAAATTCTGTTTTTAAGAAGCCGAATATTTTTTGTGCCTATGATTCGTAGGTTCTTACACTTCAAAGTTTATAACAGCTATTTCTAAGTTTATATAAAGCTTCATAAACTCAAAAGTGTATGAAATATATTTAATGAAAATCTAAAAAACCTTTTTATACATAGACTAATTTTTCTCCCCGAAAATTTAAGTTCTAGAAAACCTAAATTCAAGTCGCGGCCATCACTTAGTAGGTACTTACCAATCCCATGTGGAAACTGACAAATTGATAATTTAGACATCAATTAAACCATAGATTTATTAATATGTTAAACTTGATAATATTTTGTGGTAGTGGTAGATTCTGTCGACGATTCGAAAGCATTTTTAAAAAGTTTATTTGAATAAACTTTGAGTTTTGAGTTTGTGGTAAGTGTTTGACAACTCAAACTTCTTAAAATGAGTGTTTGAATACTCAAACTTCTTAAAATGAGTGTTTGTAAACTCAAACTTCTTAAAAACTTGCGTGAAATAAATAAATCATTTATCATTTGTCATCAAAAAAGCCGAAAAGCAGTTACCAAATCACTCGTATGACAAAATCCTTCCGTCTAGCCCACGTCTAATCAAGGGTCCGCGGTTCCCACGGCACGGCTCCTACGCATGCTTACTCACAATGTTTGTCATGTGCTCTAATTGATCTAAGATCTAGTCGTGAATTAAATCGTGGCTCGTCAGTGTCTCTGTGGTTATGTGAATATCGTTTTTGGTGACTCATTTAGGTTTTTTGGGTCAAGATTACTTTTTTTTGTTGTTTGTATGTTTTGAATGGATATTTATTTTTTTAAATTTAAGGAAATAGGTATTCTTACAGTAGCCTCGCAATATATTTATAGTAATCTAATCTTCGTAAAACAGCACATTCACAATTACAAAAAAATATGCGATCTGCATGATAGGCAAACTAGAGGCCGCCATAAGCTCGTGACTCCATCGCTCCGCCTCAGGAAGGTCCGAAGGTCGTTCGTGGGAATGAGCATTCTATTTTATAACAAAATTCCACAACCTATCTTGAACTTGCCTTTACACAAGTTTAAGAAGTCCATTAAAAGTATGCTCCAGACAAAAGCTTATTATACTGTTGAAGATTACGTAAATGACAAAGGAGCATGGATTTGACTCGCTCCAGCAATGCTAAGGACAACTTTTACTTAATGTATTCTACAAATTAATGAAATTGTATATAATTTTTTTCAAAAGAGCAACCGCCGAGTTTCTTGCTGGTTCTTCTCGGTAGGAATGGCATTCCGAACCAGTGGTAGATTCACTCGACGATTCAAAAGTACTTGTAAAAGTCTATTTGAATAAAAATAATTTGAATTTTGAATTTTGAATTATTTTTTGAATTATAAGTCAAGGTATTGTAGAAAGAGCCAAGAGGCGCAAATATGAAAGGAGATCGGCGAAGTATGACCCAGCTAATTTAAAAACCATTCAGATTCAGAAATCATTTAATATTTTTTAATATATTTCAAAGTATTTTTCTGTGTAAACATCAATTTTTTAGAAGATGGGGATCAAAAATAAAAATTAAACTCGTTCTAATGGCAATACGGAGTATAGATACCCGCAGGGTGACCGCATATCTTTTGCATCAATCATTGATACATCGCAATCACCTCTGATTGGTTAACACTCTTCCACTATTGGACGAAATCGCCATTGACGCAGCAAGAATACCATAAATTCAGCCAATCGGAGGTGATTGTGATGTATCAATGAGTGATGCAAAAGATACGCGGTCACCCGGCAGAGTATAAAAGTAGAAACTAACTCGAGTTGAAATTCAGGTAACTCGGAATGGAATTCGAGTTACACAACAGCTCTGCTTAGCATAAAGAAACTAAGTGTATTTTATTTGTTACAAAATACTTTTTTCCATACATATTTGTACTTCAATCCAACTATCTGTTAGGACAATTATTATTATCAATGCTAAACTTCGTAGGTAGGATTGACATAAAAAGGTTTTTATAGTTTACATAAATCATAATTTATATCCTTCTCATTAGAGTTAGTAGGTACACATTTATTTTTGGTTTTAGTCTTAGTTAACTTATAGTAAGTACTGCTATTTAACAACAAAACTAGTTATTTATAAAGCAGTCTTCACAAAATAATATCAGTCTAACTTTATAACTAGGTACATATTATGCTATTAATAGTTTAATCATCACAATGAAAATATTCATAAATAACTTTGTCATCGTTAGTGTCATTCGGTCGATGCAATGGTGGGAGTACGTAGACAGAGAAAGAGATATATTAGACAGGGCGTCGGCGTATACAGTATGCGATAGTAATTAATTAATAAATAATTAATTAAAATCGTTAATTTAATTTAAAGGCGATGCATTATCGATACAGTTCTGCACTGCCGGCACCCCTCGCTCTTCTTTTACCCCTGAAAGCTCACGCGTTATAAATACGATACATCACGACGCGATTGTATCGCTACTGTTTTGCTTCTGTTGCGCGTTGTAAATGCGACTAACGCCCAAAAGTTGCGATGTATAAGCGCGTTAGGGTTAACCCCCTTTTCAAATAGTAAGAATAGTATAACAACCATCAATTTGTATGTCATAATATACTTACTGGCCACGTTATGAATTACATACCTACTATAGGTTTAATGTACCCAGCAGGTAGGTAACTTGTTTTTATGTAGGTAGGAAAGCGTATTACTATTTGGTACATAGTCAGATAATGATCTGCAGTGCCTGATAGATTTTTCAAAGCTATTAAATGGTCATCTGGCTTAAAAACCATGAAATAATCACTTTTAACTATTACTACGAATATCTTTTTTCTCCCAACTTTATTTGATTGACTTTCATAAACTTTTTTGTTAGTCTGGTTTAGTATAAGAAGTATGAGAAGTTTGATGCGTGAACGTGAACCTCAAGTTTGGGTCAAACACTATATGGGAGCTCGCCGACCTCCTTTAGAAAATAATTTCATTTTGTGCCTTTTGGTGTTGAAACCCTGGGGTAGTGGGGCGAAGGTGCTACATCCTCTTTTTAGGAACTAACTTCTCGCCTCACAAAGTCCACAGGTGACCGGAGGGCTGGCACCTCGGCCAAAATATAAGTTTGACTATTCAGAGGGGTAATTGTAACGCAGCCAGCGGGCACATTGCCTCATTGCAGCGGTTTCTATGATTTTTAAAATGTTTAGTGAATAGTTTAGTTAATGTGTGATTTTAATGTATTACAAAATGTTCTCAAGATATTTGAGGACTATATAATAGTTATTTTAAGGGCTAGAGCCCACAGCAAAACTAGACTAAATTATAAATTTAAGAGTCAAATATTGCGCTAAGTTTTTTTTTTTTGTTTCCACAGTAGTAACACAACAGCATCATTAAATTGATAATTTGAGTACAAATTCAAATTTCTATTATCATTTACGAAGTGAAATTGATAAGTTGGAATTCCAATAAGTTTAACAAAGCACTTGCTTCACGAAACTTAAAAGTTTACCTTCACTAAATAACGCTGCAAACGATGCGGTAACGGTTCACGTTGTCAAACCGCAAAAGAGAGAAAACCTTCAAAAAAGTTTCAGAAACAATTAAATTGTGCCCGATGCTGATTGTCGTGCGAACAACGGAACGGGTTAAGAGGTGTTAATTGCGCGTGATTGAATGTTTTCTCAGGGCAGAATTTCAATTGGACGCAATTGTCTGCCTGCCCGTTTTTTTGCTGTGGAAAACATATAGACGTCCCTTTCTTTCCTCGTGATCCAACGTCTTACCTTACAGAGATGTACACGCCTTCTGCGCTGTGAACTCTGCTGTTACAATATGATCGATGTTATCAAAACCGGTATAATTATTCAAGTCAGCTTGTTGACTCCTTGAAAAGCTGCATTGTAATTGAGAGAAGACCCAATAAGTTTACAGAAGTAATAAAAACTATATTATTTTCTATTCTATTCTTTTCGTTACCCGATATTAGTTACTTAATTACTATTAGTTTGTCTGAATATACAAAAGGCAAAGGTGACTGACTGAATAAGCTATCAACACACAGCTCAACCCACTGGACGGATCGGGATGAAATTTGGCGTACAGATAGCTATTGTTACAAATATATAACTAACACGAAAGTAAAAGAAAAAACTTGAGAGGTGTCAAGGGACACCCAGATGGAACGAAGTTCCTTTCGATTAATTAAACTCTCTCCAATTTTAAACCTGCCGGCTTACATTCCCATGTTAAATTTTTCTATTAACTTTTCGATATAGCTCGTCTGTGACAACCTCATTTCTCCCCCTACCCATAACACGTATAATATTACTAGCCTATGTAACTATTGAAAACAGAATTATTTAAAATTATTTCGCCTTTTTATTTTCAACAACTTGAAGTCAACAACACAAGTAGTCATAGCAACCAACATCATCTTTTCATAAAAAGTGTCGTTACAACTTTTGGTCTTAATTTTTTCCGTCTAGCCCCCTTTCGTAACGCGCGATAAGGAACTTCGTTCCAAAAAACGATTTTTAATTTGAGATGGATAGTTCGCTTGTCGAGGTGGTTGGCAAATTATTCCCATTTACTTGTTATACTTACAGTGCCTATAATCTATATAGGTATATCTGAACTACGAAGTACGGACATACATTGCATTCGTTAGGTTTCAGTGATTCATTCACATCAACGTAGGCGGTCCAATTTCATAACTCATGTTCTCTCAGTCATTACTAAAGTTTCATAGTTATATTATAATATGTCAGTAGGTAATTAGTAATTACTAATTATTTACATCATGCAAAAATACTTTCTTTCTGTTATCAAAAAACCCCGGCTGAGTTTGTTGTGGGCTCTTCTCAGACTAGGGCGCGTTTGGAACCCTCGTAGCTTTAGTTTTAAGATACCGTTACTGATTATCACCATTATATTTTATTTATAAATAGGTAACTGGACGTCAACAAGTGTAGTATACCTACCTAAATTGAATAAAAATTATTTGACTTTGACTTTGACTATCACTTGCATTATATCAAAGATCTTATCGATGTGATGCTTCCTTGATTTTGATTAAAACCGATAGGATATGGAATTTCGGTTTCCACCACCTGACCGCCGATGGTAGTCCAACTCATACTAAAGGTTAATTATAGCACCATTGATGGCTATTGTTAAAGTTAAATTTGACTGCTTAAGTAATAATAACCACTTTGGATTGCAGAAGTTGCTATCGCTTTTTGGTGGATCATCGATGGTGCAATTGACAATTTACATAGTAGAAACAGAAAATAGTACAAATTCTGTTATGCTTATTACCTATGTCATTAATATTTTTTCCCATTATAAAGTAGGTCTGCCTATATCCCACAGCCCATTGCTAAGGTCAGCAACGCAAGTGGTCGTATAATAAAATCATTTCTGAAACCAAATCCCGTGAGACGACGCCTGCTAGAATTGAGGTCAAAGCCATCATAGCGCTGACTATCAATATTTCACGCTACTATTTACACTATTCACAGAGACATAGTTTACTATCGCGAGCGTAATAGTCATAATTATGTATTTCCAATCTCATTTTCATACAAATCTTAAAATGTCCTTTGTTATAGATATCAACCCTATGTCACACCAATTAAACAAGTGGGTAACTAATTAGTACCTATGTTCAAGTTTGGTTTCAGTTAGTTCTTGTTGCAATATTTTATATTTAATTTTCATGAGGGTGGACCAATTTAATAAAACGAAAAGTGGAAAATCTTAAAATGAACAAAAACATAGATACCAACAAATAACCAGTGAAATGACGATCAGTGTTACATAGCAGCATTTACGCGGAATAATTCTTCTTTGCATTAACCCACGTTTTGTGGGGTCGACACTCAGATTCTGTCATTGTTCAACGCATTATCTACCACTTTTATACAAATCATACAGCTTTCTTTGCTATTTCTGTAAGCACCTAGTCATTTTTCCTTCTACATGCATAATATAAGTTTAAATGACTATTTTTAAAACATCAAACCAACTGCCACAATGAAAAGACAAATTGTACCACTAAACACACAACGCAAGTACAAAATCATCGAACACGGTGGCGTTTCAATCAATCCCATCGGCAGTTATGATTCACGGCGCAGCGCAGCGGTCCGAGTCATTGGTCAGAGAGACGCCGACATTTGAAGTGCGCCGCGCATTTCACAACCTAATTCGCCGACAGGAAGATTCTAATAGGGTTAAGATTTAGTGCTGGTTGGGTCATAGACAATGTTCGTTTGTTTTTTTTTTGGGCGTGGAATGTTGATTTTTGGAGGCTGTTCTAATTTTAGTTTAGCTATCAAGCAGTGCGTCGCGCATTTTAAAACCTAATTTGCCGACAGGAAGATTCTAATAGGGATAAGATTTAGTGCTGGTGGGTCATAGACAATGTTCGTTTTTTTTTGGCCGTGGATTGTTGATTTTTGGAGGTTGTTCTAATTTTAGTTTAGCTATCAAGCAGTGAGTCGCGCCTTTTAAAACCTAATTCGCCGACAGAAAGATTCTAATAGGGTTAAGATTTAGTGCTCGTGGGTCATAGACAATGTTCGTTTTTTTTTGGGCGTGGAATGTTGATTTTTGGAGGCTGTTCTAATTTTAGTTTATTTAAGTTAACATTTTTATTCCTAGGCAATAAAATAGATCGCCGACAGGAAGATTCTAATAGGCTTATGATTTAGTGCTCGTTGGGTCTAAGACAATGTTCATTTGTTTTATTTTTTGGGCGTGGAATGTTTTTGGAGGCTTATATAATTTTAGTTTATTTTTATTCCTAGGCTATCAAGTAGATGCGTCGCTCATTTTAATTCGCTGACTAATACTGCTTTAAACGATTGTAGTAAGCTCCCAGGAAGCATCTATAAGAGAACGTAAGATTTTTTCTTGAAAGTGCAATCTTTATTATTTTATAACTATTTGAGTTATTGCAGTTGGTAAGTAGGCAGCTGGAAAATTATAGTTCAATATAAGATTACTTACTGATGGCTATGATTTTTGGTAGCTTTTTTATCAAAGTTTAATAATAAGTATTTATTTTTAGCGTAAACTAATTCTTATGCGTTAATTTTATTAGCATAATAGTATTTAATCGGGGGTAAAAAAATGGGGCAAAACGAAATTTCTAATTAGATAAAGTGTTACAAAACATGCAAATTAGACCTCCGTCAGTCCTAAAAATCCTTGCAGTCAACCAATTTCGTTGAGCCTTCAAAGGAGCCATTAATTATGAATTCGGGCAGCAAATCGCCTTTTATGCGGCGAAGGGATTTGCCTCGCCACGTGTGTGCCATTACCCTAATGGGCAGTCTTCTCATCGACGCGTAATCAGGGCGAACGGGAGCGACGGAAACAAAATTTTACGTAGAGTGCGTGCAAAGTAAAAACCTATGAAACTTTTCCTTTTTGCAAAGTAATCTATAAAGAATTAAGGACGTATTTCCGAAACGGATAGGTATGAAATCGCACTACTACACATGCTTCATTCCCACGCACACACATGCACGGATAAGCTGCGTTGAATCAATTTGTATCGATAGTCGATACTTCGATATATTATTATTTATTGTTTTATCTTTTTTTTTTTTTTTACAATACATTGTTTTATCTATTTTTTATTTCCGGACTTCGGGCTCGTTTTGTTATTTATAATGAGATCTTAGCTCAATACTTGGTGAAGTGACCTGAAGGTATACTTCAACATCCACTACTGGAACTCCTAGACGCGTAGAGCTAGGTGTATCGAATTTGGGCTCGTTTTGTTAGTTATGATGAGATCTTACCACAGAACTTGGTGGAGTGATCTGAAGGTATACTTCGACATCTACTACTGGAACTCCTAGACGCGTAGAGCTAGGTGTATCGAATTTGGGCTCGTTTTGTTAGTTATGATGAGATCTTACCACAGAACTTGGTGGAGTGATCTGAAGGTATACTTCGACATCTACTACTGGAACTCCTAGACGCGTAGAGCTAGGTGTATCGAATTTGGGCTCGTTTTGTTAGTTATGATGAGATCTTACCACAGAACTTGGTGGAGTGATCTGAAGGTATACTTCGACATCCACAACTGGAACTCCTAGATGCGTAGAGCTAGGTGTATCGAATTTGGGCTCGTTTTGTTAGTTATGATGAGATCTTACCACAGAACTTGGTGCAGTGACCTGAAGGTATACTTCGACATCCACAACTGGAACTCCTAGACGCGTAGAGCTAGGTGTATCGAATTTGGGCTCGTTTTGTTAGTTATGATGAGAGCTTACCACAGAACTTGGTGCAGTGACCTGAAGGTATACTTCAACATCCACTACTGGAACTCCTAGACGCGTAGAGCTAGGTGTATCGAATTTGGGCTCGTTTTGTTAGTTATGATGAGATCTTACCACAGAACTTGGTGGAGTGATCTGAAGGTATACTTCGACATCTACTACTGGAACTCCTAGACGCGTAGAGCTAGGTGTATCGAATTTGGGCTCGTTTTGTTAGTTATGATGAGTTCTTACCACAGAACTTGGTGGAGTGATCTGAAGGAATACTTCGACATCCACAACTGGAACTCCTAGACGCGTAGAGCTAGGTGTATCGAATTTGGGCTCGTTTTGTTAGTTATGATGAGATCTTACCACAGAACTTGGTGGAGTGATCTGAAGGTATACTTCGACATCTACTACTGGAACTCCTAGACGCGTAGAGCTAGGTGTATCGAATTTGGGCTCGTTTTGTTAGTTATGATGAGATCTTACCACAGAACTTGGTGGAGTGATCTGAAGGTATACTTCGACATCCACAACTGGAACTCCTAGATGCGTAGAGCTAGGTGTATCGAATTTGGGCTCGTTTTATTAGTTATGGTGAGATCTTACCACAGAACTTGGTGGAGTGACATGAAGGTATACTTCGACAACCACTACTGGAACTCCTAGACACGTAGAGCTAGGTGTATCGAATTTGGGCTCGTTTTGTTAGTTATGATGAGATCTTACCACAGAACTTGGTAGAGTGACCTGAAGTTATACTTCGACATCCACTACTGGAACTCCTAGATGCGTAGAGCTAGGTGTATCGAATTTGGGCTCGTTTTGTTAGTTATGATGAGTTCTTACCACAGAACTTGGTGGAGTGACCTGAAGGTATACTTCGACATCCACTACTGGAACTCATCATAACTAACAAAACGAGTCCGAATTCGATACACCTAGCTCTACGCGTCTAGGAGTTCCAGTAGTGGATGTCGAAGTATACCTTCAGGTCACTCCACCAAGTTCTGTTGTAAGATCTCATCATAATTCGATACACCTAGCTCTACGCGTCTAGGAGTTTCAGTAGTAGATGTCGAAGTATACCTTCAGGTCACTCCACCAAGTTCTGTGATAAGAACTCATCATAACTAACAAAACGAGCCCAAATTCGATACACCTAGCTCTACGTGTCTAGGAGTTCCAGTAGTGGATGTCAAAGTATACCTTCAGGTCACTCCACCAAGTTCTGTGGTAAGATCTCATCATAATTCGATACACCTAGCTCTACGCGTCTAGGAGTTTCAGAAGTAGATGTCGAAGTATACCTTCAGGTCACTCCACCAAGTTCTGTGGTAAGAACTCATCATAACTAACAAAACGAGCCCAAATTCGATACACCTAGCTCTACGCATCTAGGAGTTCCAGTAGTGGATGTCGAAGTATAACTTCAGGTCACTCTACCAAGTTTTGTGGTAAGATCTCATCATAACTAACAAAACGAGCCCAAATTCGATACACCTAGCTCTACGCGTCTAGGAGTTCCAGTAGTGGATGTCGAAGTATACCTTCAGGTCACTCCACCAAGTTCTGTGGTAAGATCTCATCATAACTAACAAAACGAGCCCAAATTCGATACACCTAGCTCTACGCATCTAGGAGTTCCAGTTGTGGATGTCGAAGTATACCTTCAGATCACTCCACCAAGTTCTGTGGTAAGAACTCATCATAACTAACAAAACGAGCCCAAATTCGATACACCTAGCTCTACGCGTCTAGGAGTTCCAGTAGTGGATGTCGAAGTATACCTTCAGGTCACTCCACCAAGTTCTGTGGTAAGATCTCATCATAACTAACAAAACGAGCCCAAATTCGATACACCTAGCTCTACGCATCTAGGAGTTCCAGTTGTGGATGTCGAAGTATACCTTCAGGTCACTCCACCAATTTCTGTGGTAAGATCTCATCATAATTCGATACACCTAGCTCTACGCGTCTAGGAGTTTCAGTAGTAGATGTCGAAGTATACCTTCAGGTCACTCCACCAAGTTCTGTGGTAAGATCTCATCATAATTCGATACACCTAGCTCTACGCGTCTAGGAGTTTCAGTAGTAGATGTCGAAGTATACCTTCAGGTCACACCACCAAGTTCTGTGGTAAAAACTCATCATAACTAACAAAACGAGCCCAAATTCGATACACCTAGCTCTACCCATCTAGGAGTTCCAGTAGTGGATGTCGAGGTATAACTTCAGGTCACTCTACCAAGTTCTGTGGTAAGATCTCATCATAACTAACAAAACGAGCCCAAATTCGATACACCTAGCTCTACGCGTCTAGGAGTTCCAGTAGTGGATGTCGAAGTATACCTTCAGGTCACTCCACCAAGTTCTGTGGTAAGATCTCATCATAACTAACAAAACGAGCCCAAATTCGATACACCTAGCTCTACGCATCTAGGAGTTCCAGTTGTGGATGTCGAAGTATACCTTCAGATCACTCCACCAAGTTCTGTGGTAAGAACTCATCATAACTTACAAAACGAGCCCAAATTCGATACACCTAGCTCTACGCATCTAGGAGTTCCAGTAGTGGATGTCGAAGTATAACTTTAGGTCACTCTACCAAGTTCTGTGGTAAGATCTCATAATAACTAACAAAACGAGCCCAAATTCAATACACCTAGCTCTACGCGTCTAGGAGTTCCAGTAGTGGATGTCGAAGTATACCCTAATGTCACTCCACCAAGTTCTGTGGTAAGATCTCATCATAACTAACAAAACGAGCCCAAATTCGATACACCTAGCTCTACGCGTCTAGGAGTTCCAGTTGTGGATGTCGAAGTATTCCTTCAGGTCACTACCACGCTCAGGGAATAGAGACTAATAAATTTCTAAATTCTATCAAATAATAAAATTATGTTATGTAGGTAACATATTATGTACCTTATCGATATATCAGCATAGTCGATAACGTAAAATATAAATTATGTTCGCTCAACTATTTCGTGTCCGTACAGCGATGTTTTTCGACATCAGCGACTGCTTGCAACCGAGACAGGGTCCACTCACGACGGCGGTCAAACGCTGACTAATTTATAATTTGAAATCTAACCAGAGACCGAGTAAGATCAAAATAACCCTTATTTTCACTGAGTTAAGATTAACAAAGTGTGTGAAAAAAATACACGCGATTTTTATTTAATTTCTTGTACAATTCGTACTATTTTTAATATTTTTCTTACCAAAATTTGGAGGTGAACATATCTACTAACAGATGGTATTTTTTAATGACAAAAAATCGGCATATTTACAGTAAAAAATGTACCTAAAGTCACCCCTAAATCGTCAATTTTGAGTGAAGAGGTGAGGGAAAATCATTTTTATAGTATTAAAAATAAAGATTTTTTACAAAGTTATTACCAACAATTGGAGATATAGGATCAATCTATGTATAGTAATTTTTAGTTCCATCTTATTTTGCTTGACTTAGTCACAAAATGTACTGAAAACTCCAATATTTTAAGGGATTTGCAAATACGCCCTTAAGAATTGAAAGATTTTTGGATGGATGGAAGAATGTATGTATCGATGGATGGATGTTTGTTACTGTGGATGTGTGTCAATCACGCCAGAACAGCTGAACGGATCTAGATGAAATTTGGCATTGATTTAGATTATAGCCTGGAATAACACATAGGCTACTTTTTATCCCGGAAAATTAAGGAGAAAGATACCGGAATAACCTCAATCCACGCGGACGAAGTCGCGGGCATCAGCTAGTAATATTATAAATGCGAAAGTATGAGTGCCTGCTAAGCTTTAAGGGCCTATCTGTTCAACCATATAAATAGGAATCTGCTTCATTTCTGCTGTGTATTTAACTTTTGACGAAATTTGGTAGGTAGATACAGAAATTGGTAACATCCCGGAAAGGAAGGGAAATTTACATTTTATTTAATTAACTGTATTGAATTTGATTTTAATATCAAATCGCAGGCCAGTTTTTAGGTTGATAATAATTGTTTTAAAACAGCTGAAATATTGCATTTTGTTTTTCTTTATTAAAATCCTCGGCTTGAAACCTGAACATGGAAATAATTTTCAAGTAATTTACAAAGACAATGATAATTTGATTTAATATCAACGTAAAGATTACTTTAATGTTACGCATCGGTGTGATAGACATCCGCGATTTTTAATTTTTATTACGCATTAAGATTTAATGCGTGGACGCTGAGTGTGAGAAGCGGATGTAGGATGTTGCCAAGGACATGCCATTTTATTGTTGTTTTGTGACAACATGTGCGCCATACTGCGAGCGTACATTGCGGTTTTTTTTTCGGTGTAATAGACGATCACTGAGACATGACATATGAGAAATAATTACAATGTATTTCCATAAGTGAATACTAAATATGAATTGAAATAGAGCAATAATTTTAAATAAAAAAAACAAAATTAATTAATCTAAAATTAGTGAAAAGCTCGTTCTAATAAGTTTTTTTTTATTAAACGAAGGAAAGCAGTTGGGTTTTATTATGATTCCGTTTAACAAGAGGTATTATTTATACATTACCGCCTTACTTCCTTTTTAATCATATAATTATTATTATTATTATTGGCAGCCTGTGGTGTCCCAATGTTGAGCAAAGGCCTCCCTTTCCTCCTTCCATTTATCTCGGTCCATAGATATTTGGGGCCAGTCCTTTATAAAGGCATCGAGTTCATCGCGCCAGCGGCGCCTCGGCCTTCCTCGACGTCTTTTTGAATTTTGTGGCACCCAGTGTGTTGTAGCCTTTGCCCACAAGTCGTCGGGCATGCACATCACATGTCCGGCCCAGTCCCACTTCAGTTTTGCCGCTTTGTCTCCAACATCTGTGATTCTCGTCGTGGAGCGCAGTGTGGTGTTTTTAACATGATCAGTCCGTTTTATTCCTAGAATATTGCGCTCCATTGCTCTCTGGCAAACTCCGAGTGTGGACTTTTGATGATCCGTCAAAGACCAAGTCTGGGCACCATAAGTAAGGACGGGGAGAATGCACATATCCATGAGTCTACGTTTTAAAGCTAATGAAAGGTTTCCTTTCATCAATTCTTTCATAGCCCAATAGCTCTTCCGGGCGTTTTCGGTGCGTCTTGCAACTTCTTTATCTTGTCTCGCCTGGAAAGAAACTACTTGGCCTAAGTATATATATATACTCATGAACATATTCAATCTCCACACCTGCTACTTCTAGCTTGCGCTCCGTGCTATTTGTCATGAGCTTAGTCTTCGACATATTCATCTCAAGTCCGACCTCTACGCTTACCTCATTGAGCTCAGTAATCATATTGCCCAACTCAGATGTGGATGAAGCAAAAAGGACGATATCATCAGCGAACCGAAGGTTGGAAAGCCTTTTATCACCAATGGCGACACCCTTTTCCATCCATCTCACCGACAATTTTCTGAACACCTCCTCTAAAACTGCAGTAAAAAGTTTGGGAGAGAGTGGGTCCCCCTGCTTGACACCTCTTTGAATTTGGAAAATGGGTCCAGTTGAATTTATTTTGACGGATGCTGTACTATTGAGATATATTTGTTTTAGTATATTAATGTATGGGAATGGAATATTTTGGTTACATAAAGCTTCAAATATTTTGGGGTGTTTTAAACTGTCAAATGCCTTTGAGTAATCTATGAAAGCTAAATAAAGTGGAATGTTAAATTCTATGTGTTTTTCAACTAATTGATTGACTGCATGGAGATGATCAGTGGTAGACAAACCACGCCGGAACCCAGCTGGTTGGTTTTTATCTAATTGCCCTGATAGTCGAGATTCTATTATTTTAATGAAAGCCTTATATAAATGTGATACCAGACTGATTGGACGATAAATACCAATATCTGTTTTTTCACCTTTTTTGTGTATCAAAATTATATTTGAGCGGCAAAATTGATCGGTAAAATTGCCGGAATTTAGGATAGAGTTAAACAAATTTGTTATATGTGGTAGAAGTTCAGTGTTGCCTAATCTTAGCGCTTCTGTAGTTACTCCATCTTCTCCAGGAGCCCTACCATATTTCATACTACAGAGCGCTCGATGGACTTCGGTATCTGAGATTGGAGCAATATCTATCGAATTTTTATCCAAATCCAGTACCGTATTTTCTAAGGTTAGTTTATAATCTGAATCGGAATAAAGAGACTTGTAAAATTCGGTACAGATATGCAAAATTTTAATCCTATTTGTCTGTTTTACACCGTCGCAGTCTTTTAAAGCGTTAATTGACGTTTTGTTATGTTGTATTCCTTGAATGGCGGTCCTAAGAGAAGTGTTTTTCTCAAGAGCTGTTTGTACTATTTTTGTATTACAATTTCTAATATCTTTACGGATACATCTCTTGACGGTTTTATCTTTCGAGGCATATTCTGGTGTATTGCGGATCAACTGTTGTCTCTCTTCTATTAAGTGTCTGGTTTGATTAGTAAGTTTTCTTTCTTTTTTCTTAACAGGTTTAACTTTTTGGCTAGCTATTTTTACGTTATTAAGTATGTTATTGTACTGTTTATTTACATCTACCGCATTGTGTTTCTAGGGAACTAAAACTGTTTTTTGATTCTAAGCAAAATGTATCTTTCTTAGCTAAAAGTGAAATCTTGTCTATGCGTCGTATTGTATTTTTAATTAAACGTATTCTGTGAACTTTTGTGTCAAATTTTATTGTAGCGCGCAATATTCGGTGATCTGAGTTGAATTTAAAACTGTTTAGTATTTCAATAGTTTTGATTATATTTTTATTAGAAGAGAGACAGAAGTCAATTTCATTTCGAGTAGTGCCATCTGGAGATAACCAAGTCCAGCGGCGGTGTGGTTTTTTATAAAAGAAACTGTTACTAATGCTAAGGGTTTGTGCAAAAGCAAATTGTAAGAGACGTTCTCCACGCTCATTTCTGGAACCAAGACCGTGTTATCCGAGGATGTTTCCATCGTCTTTGTCTTGTTTAATTCCAATCTTCGTGTTGAAATCGCCCAGGATGAGATTCCAAGTCCCCTTATGCTGGTCGTAGGCTTTATCAAGTTGGTCGTAGAAATCTTCAACCTCAGCATCTAAATAAGAGGACGTTGGAGCGTAAACTTGTATAACTGTAAGAACTTTTTAAATGTTTATTTGTACTTTTAATACAGCTATTCTTTCAGATATTGCAACAAACTCTAAAATATTGTGCCTCCATCGCTTGTGAACCAAGAATCCTACGCCATGTTTTCCTCCACTTACTCCAAAATGGTAAAATATTGACTGATCTCTTTCAAAAGTGTTTTCTCCTTCCCGTCTTACCTCTGAAAGACCAATTATATCCCAATTGACATTTTCGAGAGCCTTTTCTAACTCTACCAGCCGCTCCTCAGTTCGCAGCGTGCGAACATTGTATGTCATTATATTCAATGTATCGGTGTCCGTGATGTGAAAAGCTTGGGTCGTTTGACAGTTAGATCCACCCACCCGGAGATTCACCTTGCCACTTGTCCCAGGAAGAATCGGCCTACTGTCATTGGCATCCCTCCCCCTGGAACCACCGGGTACTTGGGGCTTAGTTTGTTTGTATAGATTCATGTAGGTTGAAAGGGGTTTGGACGAATAACTCACCACGCTTGTCCAATGCGGGTTGGTGAGTGAACAGTGGATGAGTCGTAACTCAGCCTTTGGTTACCGCCGTTGACGTTTGCTAAATACGTTCCTCCGCCGGCAACCTAGGTTGACATCCTATTCTGATTTCAACCTTACTAATTCGGCCTCCATTGAGCTTACCGCCCATAAGCCCGAAATTAGTGCTGTGTCTTTTAATTCTCTTTAAAAGACAGTATGCCGCACTGTTGACCCCGTAGGATTCTTCCACTGCCGCAGTTCCATACGTCCCAGCCTAACGTACGGCTCCTTCTACAGCCTGAGCTCCGAATAAGTCAGAGTAGCCTGAAGTAGGGGTTTGATAACGGAATATGCTTTCCGGCCTTTTTGGTCCACGGGAGGTATTTTACTTTCCTCCTACCCTGAGGTACCCTTGATAGGGTGCCTAACGGGTGTGCCCCTATCCGCCACCTGGGGACGCGTTCTGTAGGGCTTAGGCTGCCCCAATTTTAATCATATTAACCATACTTTAAAGCAAAATTACCTACCAGTGTATTTGCTAGCGTTCATAAGAAGAAGAAAGCATTTTTAAAGATAACCTACCTGCCTACAACGTTTTAAACATCATTAGCATTATCATTTTCAACCCACTACCGAGCACGAGTCTCGGGTCTACTCTCGGATCGAGAAGGATTTATCCATATAGCCCACCACGCTGGCTAAGCGCGAACTGGCAGACTTCGCACACCTTCGAGAGCATTATGTAGAACTCTCGGGCTTGCAGGTTTCCTCACGATTTTTTCCTTCATCGTTTGAAACAAATGATATTTAATTAATTTCTTAAAACGCCTACTCAGATAACTCTGAAAAGTCAGAGGTGCGTGCCTGGATTTCAACATAGGTAGGTAGGTATACAAAAAAAAACCGGGCAAGTGCGAGTCGGACTCGCGCACGAAGGGTTCCGTACCATTATTAATAAATAATTACCTTTGTTAATGAACCGCAAGACTAACTTTGTTTGTAGAGGTTTATTGTTAATATCAAAAAAACTATTTTCCTGTAAAGTATACGTAAATTCCTATTGACCATAATTATTTCAAATTTTTCGATTGGTAAACTCCGGAGATAAGGGGGGGGAACGATATTTTTTTAGACATTTTCCCCGATAAATCAAAAACTATCATAACTAAAAATAATTAAAAATCTGTTTTAGAATGTACAAAGTAAACCCTTTCACATGATACCCCACACAGTACAGTTATCTCACTTTTAAATTTCAACCCTCAGATTTTCCCCCCTTTTTAAATAAGAACAAAAATAATTTTCAATTTTTTTTAATTCCAGTGTCTTTGGGCCACTAATATACACAACTATTCCAAATTTCATGTCGATAGCTTCGGTAGTTACTGAAATAATCGAGTGTGACGGACGGACAGACGGACAGACGGACAGACGGACAGACGGACAGACGGACAGACGGACAGACAGACGGAGAAAGTCGCACCATAAGGGTTCCATTTTACCATTTTGGTACGGAACCCTAAAAAGATAAAAATGACAAATATTAAATTTAATAGTACTTAATTTAGAAAAGTTGTAAAGTCTTTTTAGGTTTTTTTTTCAATGGTATATTTAAAGTTTTAGCAGACACTTTTGCGCGGATACATTACGATGATACAGTCTCAATCAATTATTTATAAAGGTAGGCACTATCCAGGTCAAAAGTCATCGACAATATCACCGAGTTCACAATAGGTACAAAGCTGGTTCGGGTTCGATATCACCACAGTTGCGCTGCCAGAAATAAATCGGTTAGGCCAATAGACAGGCGCGTGTCGCCCGTAATTCGTTTAGGGGCGTCTAGTTCCAGTGCCAAATTGGATTTCCATCCGTGATGATGGATGGACATGCGCCAAATCAGAGGTCGGCAGGAATGAGGAAAGGTGCAATTCGCTCTCAATCACAAATTGGTAATGAAATTTTTACCCGTTGTCTTAGGTTAACGACAAACGCGGTAATGCGACGCGACAGGAAAAAACGGTAGCTGACCCTCCACGTGGTCTACGTTGTATCGTAGACAAGTTTGTCAATTTCTATGGAGTCGTGTCGCGTCGCTTTCGTCGCTCAACCGCGACACCGCGTTTGTCGCGGTGTGCTAAGGTTTCTTTATATTTTATTTAAATATATAACAGGAAAAGGCGACTGACTGGCTGACTAACAGAGTAACTGATCTATCAACGCACAGCACAAAGATAAATTCTCAAATTGACCCTACCATAGATCGAACCCGGGACTTATCCGCACATTTAGACAACAGCGCCCAACACTGCGCCAGGGAGGTCGTCAAACTAAAACTGTACTATGGCGATTGTCTAAAAATGAAAGCTACAGTGCACCGATCACAATCACCTCTGATTGGTAAACACTCTTCTACTATTGGCCAATATCCATTGACTCAGCAAAAATACCATAAATTCAGCCAATCAAAACAATTGAGACTGTAACAATGATTGATGCAGGTTTTACACAGTCGCCCTGCCGTTGAGGACAACGAACCTAGGAAGGTTGAGCAACAGAAGCGATGCGACGCGATACGACGCGACACCATAGAAAATGACTTGTCTGTCTTGTCTACGCGACAACGTATCCACGTAAAAGGTTCCTGATACTGTTTGATACTATCGCCACAGAATAGCTCTATCGCGTCGCGTAGTATCGAGTCGCGGTATCGAGTTTGTTCCCACGGGAACTCCTCAATTTTCCGGGATAAAAAACCTATGTCACTTTCCTTCAACTATACTCATGCAAAAAATCACGTCGATCCGTTGCTCCGTTGTAGCGTGATTGAAGGACAAACCAACAAACCAATAAACCAACAAACATACCTACACACTTTTGCATTTATAATATTAGTATGATATATTGCGTCCTCTTACCTAATACGTGTTGTTATAGACCAACCTAATACAATCTGATAATATGCAATCCCATTAAAAATCAATGTATCCGATAGAGTCGCGTAGAGGAATAATGGACAAATTCAATAACGCCCGGTGTTCGATCAGGCAAATCGGATTATGTCCGGGATCAGATGTCTACCCGGGAAATTATTGCCCGGGCCGGATTACAACTGTTTTCCCGGATAATATTAATTGCTCTGTGTAATCTCGCCTTGAGATTTTGTGTTGTTATTGTTGAGTACTTTTCTTTCTTGTATTAAGTATCCTTTCCTGCCAATTTTAAGGAAAATTTTGACAGAATTTCTATAAAACATCTGACAAAACAGTAATACTTTTATTCCTAGATTGTATTAACGATCAGAGTTGGTAAAATCAGCACTAAGGGCGGAAACTCACTAGAGAAAAAAAGTTTACGTGCGCACTTTTATTTTAGTTGCACAAACTACCGCGATAGGACAAAATGTCGTTACCCTCCAATGCGGACGCTTCGCGCAGGTTTTTGAAATGAAAACTACTCTAAGCGTGTTGAGCACTTTTTGGTAGAGAGTAAAAATGTGGAAACGTGTGACCGACACCGTGACCGACACCTCGCGTTGTTACGAAGACAAAAGATCTTAAATGTAAATATAGTACATTCGTAATTAAACTTTAATGCCTTAATTTTAAGGTTTATATTTTTTCTTAAATATTCGTTTTCACTTCTATCGGCAGTCCCTATGACTGCCAATTTTTTGTCCTGTTTGGTCTCTACGTAGTTTGCTTTCGCTGTATGAATTCCATCCGTATGTCAATGTAACTTCATCCATTTCTTTCATCCATTGTGTTCAACGAACTTTAAAGATTAAAATGTAGTACCTAAATGTTTATCTTCACATTGCGTTTTACATAATAAGACTTTTATTATGCAATTTATATACTGAACTAGAGTTCTTATTTCCTATGACATTATATGAGATTTTAACGCTGCAAACGACATTCTTATAGCAGCTATATAGTTATGCTTAGCCTTATATAGGTACGTCTCTAACTTCGAAAACAGGAATTTCATACAAACATCTGGGGTGCAATTTCTCAAAATCGCTTCTAAGCTGATGCCTTAACTATACCTAGAAGGAATCTATACCTTCCAAATTTCAAGTTTGAATGCTTTATAGTATCTAAGATATCGTGATCAGTCAGTGAGTGAGTGGTATTTCGCTGTTATGTTTATTAGGTTTTTCACCACATAAAATCTTAAAAATAATAAAAACACTTTGCTATACGAAGTCATTCTCTCAAACTACAAAAACCAAAAAGAACCATCGAATGCAGGTTTTTTTTTGTTTCAATTAAGTATCTCCCCTATTTAGAATTAGGTCGGCGCACAAAAGCTCGCAATGGGGAGGCAATTACAAAATAACACTAATCCCACAACCCCTGGCGATATCTGACACGCGCCCTTAAATACTTACGGCGATAGCTTTTCAAAAATCAAACTGTTACCCGTTTAGTCAGATTTTTTGCAGGTAGTAATTCGGTCACATGCTCATGCATAAATATTATGTTCAAATCCATACTAATATTATAAATTCGAAAGTGTGTCTGTCCATGTCTGTCTGCTACGCTTCATGACTCATCTGTTTAACCGGTTTTGATGAAATTTGGTACAGCGATAGGTTGTATCTCGGGGAAGGACATAGTGTACTTTTTATTCCGGAAAATTAAAGAGGTCCCGCGTGAACACCAAAACCTCAATCCACGCGGACGAAGTCGCGGTCATCAGTTAGTATTTACCTAAAATATATATATATAGTATTCACGATATTATGATACCGGAATACAATTGCAATTGCAATTTTCATCAAAAGATCGAACGATGAATAAAAAAGGAATACAACTGTACCTACCACCACATCGGGCGGGAAATGGGAAATTGGAAATTAATTTTAACTTGCGCCGCGCATCGCTACCTCCTTTGTGCTCACGTGCTAGACCTTTGACCAATCACAATTTGGACAAGATCGCGATGGCGGCCAATTTGTTTCCTACTACATTTTGTTACTAAATATCAGTTATATCTAAGGATACTGTTACGTACAGAAAAAATTCCAAAAATCCTTATTTTGTACCAAATCCACGAATTCATTTTCACCTACTTATTTCGATAAATGGTGGATTTTATAACCCTCAATTCAAATTCCTTGGGGTGATTAAAATCGTGAACGTGTCTAGGTATACTTTTTTAGTTTTAACCGAAAGCCACTTTAGGCTTTCGGTTAAAACTAAAAAAGTATAATTAAAAAACGGTTAAAACTAAGGCATTAGACAATTTATGAAAATTTATGACGATACCTCTTTTTGACTCCCGACGCAAACAGAGGGGTGTTATTAGTTTAGGTAATGTGTGTATTTATGTATCTGTCTGTGGCATCGTAGCTCCCAAGTGGATAAACCGATTTTGATTTGGTACTTTTGGTTTGAAAGGCTCGAGATGTTCTTACCTATGGTTCAAGAAAAACTGTTTAGCCGTTTGAACATCATCAGCTTTTTTCTAGTGTAAATTATAAATTCTCAATTTTATAAATATCTACTAAATTAAAAAATAATAATTTAATATTCATAAATATATATAAAACAGGATTTTTAAAAATGAATTAGATACTTTAACCAATTTTCAAAAAAGGATTGTTCCTAATTCGGTTCACATGATTTTATTTGAGTAAAATTATATTATGTAAAACTTTTGTCTTATCTAAAGATATCTACAGGTAGCTTATGTTTTTTATTACCTAGATAGGTAGTTTATGTAGCCTACCATCAGAGAAATTAATATTAAGTAGGTACCTAGGTACACACATATTTGTTCCTTTTGCCGTGTAGACCCTGGGGCCGTGGAGTCTTAGTGCCAACTATTTTATGCGAGATATTTCATCACGGTTAATTGCGTCATCTGGTGGCAGAAAGGCTGGCTCATTTTTTACGCAAAGGATCAGCCTGGCTGTCCAACGCGGAAATGCAGCCAGCATTCTTGCCACCATTCCACGCGGGCATGATTTATATAGTAAGTAGGTTAGGCTGGCTAGCATTAAGATATATTGTATTATTTTCAATAAATGTACCTAATAATAAAAAAAGTATACATAATATGTAGGTTATTAAGTAGGTATGACTATGTAAGTAATAAGATTTACCTACCTACTTTTACCTATTTTTTATTACGAAATTATTAAAATTAAATGACATACCTACGCGGCTTTGTCCGCCAAGATTTGTAAAAAAAAAATGGTTTTTTTAACTCATTTTAACGAAATTTGGCACAGAGAGGTACAGTATACATCCCGGAAAGGGATAAAAAAACACCTTTTATCTCGAATAAAATACCTCCTACCTAATAGTTAAATACCTACGAATTAGAATTTCCAATCTAACTTTGTTTTCTAGTTTTTAGTTTTCCTGCAAATTAGTTTTCCTGCTAAGATAAAATAGAATATAATATAAAATAGATCTGCTTTAATAGAAACAAAATACCTACTTTAGTCTACTTACCTACCTATTCAGCATTATAGAGGCACGATAACTAGCATGCGTAGGTATCCTATGAACTGAAAAACTGCACTGGATTTTGTCACCAATGCCCTGTATTTGCGACGAATTGTGTTATTGTTCTTTTAGTTTTTTTAATCTAAATTAAGTTTAATTTGAGAACTCTTAAGTAAGTAACTCTTTTTAATTATTTATATATATGTTGTTTACGTACCAGAGTTTTTGGTAATTAGAAGCGATTTTAACGCAAGCAGAAAATTATTTCTCTTAGCTTAAATTCTACTTGTTTGATTTTTTAAGAAAACATAAAATGATCTGAATCTGCTTAAGTAATCAGAATAAAATAAATTTGTATTTGTTACCTATAACCTACTTACCTACTACCTTTAGGTAAATTGCAAATAAGGTCGGTCTTCACATTTGAAACACTTTCCTAACCACCCAAATCTCCTATGTAATGAATGATAAAACTAAAGAACTATTAAGTTACTTTTTTTATAAATGCCTGCCTTTCAGTGCATTCCAGACATGTCCTAAATAATTATTGTCAAAATGTCAACCGAATTTGATGTTAATGACCCGATAACTATTTCAAACTATAAACTCTATATACTTTTGTCACTATATTATGTTGTATGATACATCATGTCTTGATTCTATCACCGCGACTGGTTCGGAAAGCAGATAAGAAGAGACGGATTCTGATAAGAAGAGGCGGCAAGACACCCAGCTGTTACACTTTTCAAAACATAAAAAGAAACTTGTCTTCACTCTACCGCCATTTCAGAAAGCAGAGTGTGCTGAACAGAGCCGGCATTGATAGATTCTGCTATTAGGTACATTTTTCAAAACACAAAAATAAACTCGTCTTGACCCTACCGCCGTTTCAGAAAGAATAATGTGCTGAATAGAGCCGGCAATAGATTCTGCTGTTACACTTTTCAAAACACTAAAGGAAACTTTTCTTGACTCTACCGACGTTTCAGACAGTCGACGGGCTGAACAGAGCCGGTAATATATTGTGCATTTTACACTTTTCCAAACACAAAAAGAAACTTGTCTTGACTCTACCACTGTTTTAGTAAACAGAATTTGCTGAATAGAGCCGGCATTAAATTGTGCATTTTACACTTATCAAAACTCAAAAACTTGCACTAAGTAGGTATATACCTAGACCAGTGAATTATTTAGAAACATTTCAGTAAGTATTCAGGCGTTATCAGAACAAAAACAACCCTTATCAAAGTACAGCTTACCTTTCGGCGTGACAACTCTGAAGGCGCTATTCGACACCGGCCTCGGCGAACTTTCGCGCAGGTTCCCCGGCGAAGTACCACCACTACGCACCATAGAAAAGTCCAAAGGCATAGGCGGCAATGCACTTACTTCCATTTTCGAAACGTCCTAAACATTACACGGGACTTAAACCGCGTGCAACCGACGCGAACCGCGGGGTAATATTAAGGCCAGCCGCACACTCCGTACGGCTTCCTGCGGCCTTCTGTCCTCTAAAGCCGAATTCTCTAGGCCGGACGCTGTAATTTCAACCTTATCGCTTGCGATAGGCGTGGTGAAATACGCCCCGCCCACTTCCCCCCGCCGCCATATGCCGCGTGACAATCACTTTGTATAGGTAACACAATAATATGATTCCTGATAGATTTTATTGTTACGCCGATGCATTTATTCGCGAGCAATTTCATGGAAATATCTTTTAGGTTTTTTTTTCTGTTTTTCTCTGGTGTTACGGCGCGCGGTTGATTATGTTTTATGGCTTTAGACAAAATATAAAGGAATGTTAGAAGTTTTTAATGAAGTATTAATTGTAGAGTTTTATATTACCTACCCTATAGGTAATTGTATAAGAACCAATTCAATAAAGTTGACGCACATTAATTTTTTCGTAGTTAAAAAAGGAACCTAGTGTACAATTTTGCAAAAATATCCAAATGAGTTTTAAAAAAATAGCTTGTACATTAACCTACTTTTAATCCTATACAATATCATAATATCTTATGTAGGTTAGGTATTTTAATTCTTGGTCGCTAATATTTTGACATAAGAATATTATTAAGCCCAAGTGGTATAGGTCCATCCATCTATAGGTGGTATAGGTATCCATATATATTATTAGGTATATTAGTGAATATTAATGTACACATACTAATTATTATGTACATATTCTACTAGGTTCGTACCTACTTACCTACTCTTTACAAATGAATATATTTCCTGAAATTAGGAGAGAAATATGATTCGTAGAGAAATTCAAAATGAAACATAGGTGCCTAGTACATTTATTTATTATTTCTTATAATGGTTCATATTAACAGATGTCTATTTATATTATAACATGGCTGCGTGTTACGAATTTAGCGATAAGATAAAATTATATCTATTATGTCATAAATTTCTAAAGCTTAGTTATATCTCAGATATATAATTTTGATATTACGCAAGTATTTATGGTGTGTTATCAGTTATCACCGTGTAATATCAACCAAAATCGACTTTTTTTAATTTCTACATAAAAAATTGGTCATATATAAAAAAAATTAAAAAACCGGCCAAGTGCGAGTCGGACTCGCGCACCGAGGGTTCCGTACTCAAGAAGTAGGTATAATTACCTTTGTTAATGAACCGCAAAACTAACTTTGTTTGTAGAGGTTTACTGTTAATATCAAAAAATTACGTTTGTTGTATGGGAGCCCCCCTTTAATATTTACTTTATTGATATTTAATTATTTATTTTGAAAGGTAATATACAAGTTAATATTCTGTGAAAATTTGAACCGTCTACCGGTTACCGTTTTTAATATTGAGCAAAAAAATACGAAAAAAAACACGTTTATTGTATGGGGACCCCCCTTAATATATATATTTTTTTAATTTTTAGTATTTGTTGTTATAGCGGCAACGGAAATACATCATTTGTGAAAATTTCAGCTTTCTAGCTATCACGGTCTATGAGATACAGCCTGGAGACAGACACACAGACAGACAGACAGACAGACAGACAGCGGAGTCTTAGTAATAGGGTCCCGTTTTTACCCTTTGGGTACGGAACCCTAAAAATTACATATCCGCCATAGGTAGGTAAATCATAATTTCACTGAACGAAAAATCTTTCATAAAATGAACTCCCATAAGTACGTACCTGCTCACCTACAGGCTATCTAGGTAGTTGAAAAATCCATACTAATATTATAAATGCGAAAGTGTGTCTGTCTGTCTGTCTGTTACGCTTTCACGGCCCATCTATTCAACCGATTTTGATTAAATTTGGTACAGGGATAGGTTGTATCCCGGAAAATTCAAGAGTTCCCGCGGGAATCGAAAAAACTTGGTCCACGCGGACGAAGTCGCGGGAATCATCTAGTAAAATTATAAGTTATGATCAATATACAGTTTATTAGCATTTTTATAATAATAATAGGTATGTACAGTAAACAACAGTAGATTTGGAAACGTATAGTTACCTAATAAAATCAAAGATCTGGTACCTATTGTGTCTACACTGGGCAATCACAATAAAAAACAAAAATACCTACATCTTACTAATATAATAAATGCGAAAGTTTGGATGGATGTATGGATGTATGGATGGATGTATAGATGGATGGACGGATGTATGGATGTTAGTTATTCAATCACGCCCCAACAGCTTAACGGATCTGGCTGAAATTTGGCACAGAGATAGATTATAGTCTGGAATAGCACATAGGCTACTTTTAATCCATTTTAAAGAGTTCCCGCGGGAACCACAAAACCTCGATCCACGCGTACGAAGTCGCGGGCATCAGCTAGTAGGTATTACAATAAAACAGCATATTAAATTAAATTGATCAGGCAATGCAATAAAATATGAACTTAACTAATTTATTTATACAAAAATGCTTCAACATTTATTCGGCCTATGTCCACGGAAGCCGGGCGTCACGTTGTGACATTAAAAACAATGAAAGCCTCAATTTTTCACCGGCCTTCCGAAATTCGTCCGCTGATCCGACCCGCCGACTCTGTGAAGGTTGAATTTTTTTTTTACATAATAAAATAAAGTTAAATTTATTTCATGAATAGGTATACAGTGTGGGAAACTAAATAACATTTAGAGCCTTAGATCTAGGATAAAACTAATATAGTTGACATACAATCTAAATATTATTGTGCACCTGTTTTCCGAACTAGTTGAAACTGTGTCTTGGAAAACAGGGAAATATGCCTGTTATATTTAATTAATTTAATTTTTGTGTATATTTAATTTTTTTTTTATTTTGCTCAGGTGCCTGGTTTTTATCCACATGTGTTATAGTTATTATAGGCATCACTTGCCATTTCTGCCAATCATTTACAGTATAAACTAGATTTTAGAATTATATTTTGGGACAATATAGACATTCAAAGAGCGAATAAGTGATCGGTCAGTGTGCGACAGCCTTTTCATCTTATATTTAGATTATTTTAAAAATATTATTTTAATACTAAAATAATTAAAAAATATACCTGTTATTAGTTAATTTAAAATATTTTTTCTAAAATTTGAACAATCTATTATGTATTATTACAATTGTACCTAATAGATTGTTCTTATTATTATTACAATGTACCTATTGGCATTTTTTGTATTGACGCTTATTGCTCATGTGAAGCCCTATTACGAAAGAGTTTCATATGAGTATTCCAAGTTGAGAAAGAAATGAGACGTAAAACTTAAGTCTATAAATCTTCTCCTTTCGTTGTTAGCAAGGGACCTTAATTAATGTAATTTAAGCATTTTTTAGTGGTAAAAAAATATGATTTCCAGAATAAGGTTGTCGGCTTGCTTTGCGAAAACTAATTACACCCCAGCTTCGCAATGATAAAGCAAAGCCGTCGTATAGGATATTTTTATTCCAACAAAATGAAATTCCCTCATTGTACACTCCCATTGTATTCTCAACTTAATAACAAAGTTTACAGGGTTGCTTTTTGAACAAAAACGCGCAATATGACGGCCGAGTTACGGAAAAAATTTTAGTGGGTACTCAGCATAAAATAATCCGGCATAATCTGGGGCTAAATCCCATTATTTCGATCATCCCTCCGATTGTAAGCGCGAGGCGAAACAAAAGTCGAGATCGTATGGAAATCGTAATCGTAATTCCGGGTTCGGACGATTGATTTGTATTTTCCGTACGATTTTCCGGATTTCTTCCGTAAATGTTTACGCGGGAGGAATTGATTAGGATTTTTTTTCCCCTTTTTACTCGAGCATTATTAGATCGACCTTGTAGAATGTTTGGGGCCACACTGCCAACTCATAAAAGCCATATTACCTATGTCATGTTATATTTTTGTTGCTGTAATAATATGGTTATAGTAGGTAATATGTAATACATGGTTGTAATAATATGATTATAATAATAATGTAATAATAATCTTAGTAATTGTAATATTTTTATGATGAGAATTTAAATAAAAAATAAATTAAATAAGTATCTAGCGATCATATTGTTTCATTATTGTTGACTTTCGTGTTTTAGAATCTATCTATATATATGTATATTATATTATATCTATATATAAAAATGAATCCTTGGACCAATTTCGCTAATTCTTTTTTTGTAGTATAGGTGAGGACCTGGAGAGTGACATAGGCTACTTTTTATCCCGGAAAATCAAGGAGTTACCGCGGGAATAACAAAAAACTTAAACCACGCTGACGAAGTCGCGGGCATCAGCTAGTTAGTTATAATCCATATATAGTTTAGGAAAGTCAAGGTACGTGACATCAAACTGTCATTTTGAGTAATATTGCTTAAGTATTGCTGATGTCTCTACAACCAATGGTGGATATTTTACACTAGATAATTAACTCAACTCTGCAATAAACTCCGCAGCCGTATGGCAATACCTAGTCGTTTACCAGAAGGCGTATAATAAGTACAACATCGAAAATAATATTATATCTTATCTAGTTACAAAATAAACTGGAATTGCCTCATCAAAAAGGTTAATATTTTGAATCGTCTACAATATAAACTAATGATCTCATCAGGACGGGAATCCTTCGCTCGTTTAAGTAGATATACTTGCTCTATCTTTGCGAAACCAATGGTGGATATTTTACACTAGATAATTAACTCAACTCTGCAATAAACTCCGCAGCCGTATGGCAATACCTAGTCGTTTACCAGAAGGCGTATAATAAGTACAACATCGAAAATAATATTATATCTTATCTAGTTACAAAATAAACTGGAATTGCCTCATCAAAAAGGTTAATATTTTGAATCGTCTACAATATAAACTAATGATCTCATCAGGACGGGAATCCTTCGCTCGTTTAAGTAGATATACTTGCTCTATCTTTGCGAGGGAAATCGTCATTTGCACAAAATCAGGCAATGGGCGTTTGCATTCAAAATAGGGTAGTTAAAGCAGCAGTGAAAACTTGTCACAGAAAAGAATACGTATTTGAAATGTATTCAAAAAATTTAATCGTAGGGTAAGTAAGTGAAGTAAACCAATATAATAATATTTTGTTACTTATCTCCATAAGTACCAAAGTAGTCAAAAATCATCGGTTCTTAATTGTTTTCTGCTAATCTATTAGCTCCAATTAATAAACCGACATCAGCTAAGAATGTCACCGATTTTACCGATTTACCATTTGTACCGATTTTTCTTTTCTCATTTTAATGTTTTTGTATTACTCGTGTTTTTGGTGTACAATAAGGAATATTTTCTTCATTCATTCAACACGTTAAAGCATTGGCCAAGCATATAATGGCCGATATTTGAGAACCTAGTCTTAGCTGATATCGAAGCTGTGCGTTTTGAGACTATGACTGAGAGAGTCGATATCAAAATACAGAGTATATTTTTAAGAATCTAAAAAAGGATAGGATTATGGAAAAAGGATACATATATATATATATATATATATATATATATATATATATATATATATATATATATATATATATATACAGTGTAAACTCTTTATAACGAAACTCAAGGGACTGAGCCTTTTTTGTCGTTATAGAGAGTTATCGTTATATGGAGTGAACAAAAAAACAACCAAATTAACAAGAACTTTTTCAAACTTTTTCGTCAACACTAATCGCTTTCCGTTTACTGGCCATGTTAACAGTTTCAAAGTAGGTTTACGACTGATAATACGATAGGTACCCAGTATGCTTGGTCGAAGACCATCACTTCCGAGAAAACAATGCGCCATACTGCATGTGTTCAAGGCAATTAAGGATAACAAAAGCTCGGACGACCTCGGATGTTTCGGAGCTTCAAAGTCTTTTGTTACCTGATAACATAACATACACAATAATACCGATAATAAATATTTACTGTCTACAAATATGAACACATTTCTTCGTAATAGAGAATGGCGTATCGCTATAAAGAGTGTTTCAATATGTGGGTTTTAATGCAAACCAACCAAGTTGGGCTCACGTCAACGTTACAGGGAGTTTATTGTTATAAAGGATAACGTTATAAAGAGTTTACACTGTATATATATATATATATATATATATGTATCCTTTTTCCATAATCCGCGGGAACTCTTCAATTTTCCGGGATAAAAAGTAGCCTATGCCCTTCCCTGGGATGTAACCTATCTCCAAAATTGAATTACCAAATTTCATCAAAATCGGTTGAGTAGTTGGGCCGTGAAAGCGTAGCAGACAGACAGACAGACAAACGCACTTTCGCATTTATAATATTAGTATGGATATTCAAATTGAATTTAAACTCAAATAAAAAATAACCTAAAATATAAAATTTAAAATAACGTTAAATATTTTTTTTTTAAAGCCTAGACGAAAGCTTAGATGTTTATAATAAACAAGCACTGCACGAGGGCGGTGCCCCAAACCGCTGTTAATTTTAATACGTTTCCGGGATCAAACGCCATTAGCCCACAAACAGCGTGGACTCGGTGTCGGAACACGGTGCAATTTTGCGAGCGGTCATAAACGCAAAAAGGTTATTCTGTTAGCATACCGTGTGTGAAACTTATTATACTGTTAAAGATTACGATTATAATGATAAAAGAGCATGGATTTGACTGGCTCCAGCAATGCTAAGGACAGCGGTTACTTATGTATATCTACACAATAGCGAATGCCCGCGACTTCGTCTGCGTGGTTGGCGGATTTTTGGTTCCCGCGGGAACTCTTTAATTTTCCGGGATAAAAAGTCTATGTGCTATTCCAGACTATAATCTCTGTGTCCAATTTCAGCCAGATCCGTTCAACCGTTAGGGCGTGATAGACTAACAAACATCCATACATACATCCATTCATAAATTCATACATCCATCCAAAGTTTCGTATTTATAATATTAGTATTGGTAAGATTAATGAAATTGTTTTTTTTTTTCAAAAGAGCAACCACCGAGTTTCTGGCTGGTCCTTCTCGGTAGGAATGGCATTCCGAACCAGTGGTAGATTCACTCGACGATTCAAAAGTATTTGTAAAAGTCAATTTGAATAAAAAACATTTGAATGTTGAAGTATTAAAAGGAAACTCGGATTATCCACATAAATAAACTTTAGTTTAGCAATTCACACAAACACTGACTAACATGGCTGCGCCGCCAATCGCCATCTTGACCCTCTATCCTATACGTCTGACTACGCTAAGTCTGCAGCAGTAAGATAATTTAATATAAAAATTCTTTTTAAACAACCGCCTTCAAACTCCCGCGCCAACTTTACAACAACAAGCACACGTACAAAGTACTTATTTTATTGTTGATATTTTTAAAACCGCTCGACCTATTTCGATAAAATTTATATGGGACCACTTGGGAAGTATGCCCTTTCGAATAAAAAAAGAATCATCCAAATCGGGTCCACCCAGTCAAAAGTTCTGAGGTAACAAACATAAAAAAAAAAATTAAAAAAATATAGTCGAATTGAGAACCTCCTCCTTTTTTTGAAGTCGGTTGAAAATGGTAGAATTTGAAAATCTGTTGATGTAAACACACACTGTAATGCGAAAAAACAAAGCGTTTGATACTTGTGTTTTTTGTTTTAAATCTGCTTTCCTGGGAGTGTGGTCATTGGTCGTTTTAGTACATTTCAAAGAGGTAAATGGTAAGTGCAGTTTAAGATGGTAGCGGGCTACCCTGTTGGCTGTTAGGAGTATGGCAGTTATATTAAACCCATACCCCTAGTCGTATTCTACACCGGTAAGTTTTTGTACCTATGTATTTTTAATGTTTAGCCAAGCAGAATAGTATTGCGTATTACAATTACTTATATACTAATATTATAAATGCAAAAGTGTGTTTGTTTGTCCTTCAATCATGCCGCAACAGAGCAGAACCGCAGATTGAGGTAACATGGATATTTGAGGACCTGCAAGCTTAACATGCGTAAAATGAGATATCTCGCGACGAGAGAGACAGATTTTGTCGTTGCCGGCAAATTTTCCGTAGTCTTACTAAGATTATGGCCTAATTAAAAAAAACTTAATGGAAGAAGGAAGATAATGTACTTACAAATTATTACTTTACCCTTGCATTGGTAATCCAATCCTACACTAAAAATGTAGGTTGTGCACGCCTGTGTGTGTGTCTTTCAGGTATAAGAAGGTGAAATTTGTAAACCCGGCCAGTATTTTGCACACCACTTTAATTATACGGAGTTAATTAATACAAAACATTATTGCCGGCCATGGAACCAGCGAGTTTTATAGCGGGTGTATAAGTTTTAAATAATATTATGCTTATTGAAGAACAAATCGATGATTTTGCTTGATTTAGTTAAGTAGGTACTTACGTAGATATTTTGAACTCTAAATATGACTTACTTCCTTCGGTGCTACAACCCTTTGTTAGACATCCTCTACGATTTTTCCCCACCCGTATATATCCTTTGCCTACTTCTTCCATGAAGAGAGCTTTCCAAGTTTATTCCGAAGTCATCTTTTTCGAGAAAGTCGGAAACCCTTTGGGGCTTTTCTGTTGTGTTGTCCATTGTGTCAAACTCAAACTCAAATCCAAATCTGACTTGCAGAATACATAAAATTAGTGTTTTTGTCTGATTTAAAAAAAGTTGGCTATCATGCACACTGCTGCTTATATTGATTATAATGTATTGAATGAAAATATTAGTTTCATATTCATATTCATATTCATTTAAGTATTTTGCATTCCAATACAATTCTTATAGTAATTTACATAATGTCAATAGAATAGTTCTAAATACAATATTGGAACCCCGGTTTACCAATATTTGTGAATTAAAAAGTCAAATCAATGTGTAAGTTGTAACGTTTTAAATAACCTAAATCACGAAGTCGCGAGCTTCACTTAGTGTAGTATAAGCACAGAATATGTAAATAGTACCTGGTATAAGCATAAATTTCGTGGCTCTACCTATTCCAAGCTTAACTACAAGCAGGTAGTTAGCTATCAAAAATCATTTGCGAGTTCGCCTACCAGAGCAGTTTAACGAAATTACCTCGCTACAATGTTTACTTTTAATTCAAATTTTATTCCGACTACCCTCCGAGTTTCGAGCGGCGAGCGTTTTGAAGTTTTTGTACTTCTTGTTGAGGCCACGAGCCTGTAGGTCTGTAGCCTAATTGTGTCTCCGCGGTGGGTTGATGTAAAAGAAACCCCTTTTAGAAGGTTGTTCTATAGGAAAGTTATAAAAGTGGATAGGGTTGTGCTTTTTAGTATTCTGTAACTAAAAATTAGGTACATTTAGTCCGCATGCAGATGAATACTGACAGACCATTTTTAGACATTTGTGCAAGGAAATGTGTAGTACAATAAGCAATACAATGTCACGCATTTTTTTTTTGTTATAGTACTAGGTACCCGAAAATACCATGCATTGTAAAACTTATAAAAAGCTTTATGAAATAAAGGTACCTACTAGGTATTCGTATCAGTAGGTACTATCAGCGTTTGCTAGGTACTGTAACAGTAGACACATGCTAAGGTTGTAACGGAGGTGGAGGCGGAGTGGAGGAGGTGAAGGGGCTTTGCCTCCGCGGATGTGGAGGTTAACGGAAGCGGAGGCGGAGGTTGATTTCTCCGATCACATCGTCCATTTTCAGTGCTATAGGATGCCATGAATCCAACATTTGTTTTTTTTAGGATTCTTCTAAGGACAGTTGCCTTTTTGCTTGTTTTAATGGTGTAACTGACGTCATCTGCTTCGATTCGTGCCTCTCGAATTGTACTTCAACGTAAATAAACCTCCGTTACAACTCCGCGAAAAAACGTCGGAGGCGGATGCGGAAGCGGAGGTACGATTTCTTGCGAAAGTTCCGCACTTACGGAGGCGGAGACGGGGTTCCGTTAATCCCCTACTCCTCATAGACCTAAAGAACAAAATTGTATCATTTCGGCCAAAATTGTATCGGCCAGATCAAAGCTTTCAAGGGACTTAAAAGCATTAATAAAGTAAGTACCTACGTATACTAAACCTGTTAAATGTCCAAAAATACGTAAGTAGGTAGGTACTTCCCCTTAGTAATTATTAAAGTATGTAGATTGTACGTACATAATCTCAAGATCGTATAAAATTTCACGCGAATTTCAACCCTTGCGGTATTTACCGTGGAGAATTAGAGCTAAAATAAATACGCGAGCCGAAACAATTTGCATGTAGATGTGACATTAGGCGGGTTATCTTTTTGAACGACTGACCGTGGGTCAAATTAGAGGCGGACGCATTTTAGGGTTGAAATGCTCTTTAATTTGTTGATTTTTTTTTCCAAGAAATTTGGAAAATGAACATAGAGTAGGTACATCTTTACAATCGTGCATTGAGAATAATTTGGAAGATTTGTGTGGTGTGGTGAATATTGCCAGCTACAAGTGTACATACCCACTGTTGACTGTACCACATAGATTTACCTATTGTGACGGATTAAAGCGAATAAAACTTCTAGCATAAACTTAAGCATTCTCTAAGAGTTAGACTGGCTCTTTTAATTTTGAAAGCCTTCAAATATTCACACAATGTCAAATGACAGGGTTAACTGGAGCTAATAGCCATATTTTCGCAAGTCTAGATAGGCTACGGTGAGGTCAACGACACTTAGCGCGACACATGACAATCGGCAGACTTCCTGCGATCATCTTGAGGTTTTTTATTATTTGCATCTGCGTGCTTTACAGTTGAGGACTGGCTGTGCTTGACAGTTACAAAATTGTACAGTCATTAGAAAAAGTGTATTTCAAATGGTCCTTAACGCTTAGGTACTTATCTATTTTGATAAATAAACTTATCTATTGTTCTAGTAAATTATAAATTTATCGATCTTCCTGATTTTTGGCTCTATATCAGGTCTTTTAATTTACTTTTAAGTCTGGGATGTAAAAGTTAACAAAACATCAACTATAGATATGTTTTTCTTCCGTTGGCTGGGATTTTCAGCAATCATGAAACGTCTATGGTCCATGATAACAGTTTTTAACTTTTTATTATGGTTACCAACCCAATAAAAAATTGTTCTATGGTAAGTAAATAAACATTTTTCATTTTCATAATCAAAACTGTTATCCCTATTTCAATAAGAACTCAATAATTCAGGTAATTAGAATCCATATATCCATCCTAATATGATAAATGCGAAAGGGTGTCTGTTTTTCTGTCTGTCCGTCTGTCGTCTGCTACATTACAAAACGGCCCATATTTTCAAACAAGGTTGTAACACGGGGAAGGGCATAAGGCTATTTCTTATACAGAAAATTTCCTGAAAATTAAGGAGTCCCCGGGAAAACTAAATAATCGTCCGCGTATGGAAGTATATTAAATATTAATCCACAAAAATAACGGATATTAATCCACGCGGACGAAGTCGCGCGCATCAACTAGCTGCTCTAGCAGATAAATAAAAAATTCTTAGATCTAGTTTAAACCTTTTATCTCGGTCTGTACAGCTTTATCTATTACATTGTAAGTAATGAACCACATCTGGGAAGCTGTACTCTACACGACAAAAAACTGTTAATTCATAAATTCGAATTGCATAACCGATTCGCGACTGGTGACCGACACATGTTTATTAATGAACATACGAGTTTCAAGTAGAATCATATTATTCTACTTATAGTTGTTCTATCTCACGAAGGCGGTTTGTCTATGTTTGTCGTAGTGCATAGGTACGCCTACCTACGCTTACACACAAACTAATCCGCCTAGATCATAGATTAATTATAATACCAAGTATAGATAACTCCCTTACAATTTTTTTTAATACTATCGTTAGATGGCGCTACCAGGCTCGCTCTTTATATGATTATAGTAAAATCGGTGAAATATCGTATTTTCTTGGTTCAATTTGTATTAATTATAAATATAAAATTATCAAAATACAAAAATTTAACAAAATCTCTTAAGCAAATTGCAAATTTATATTCAACTAATTTTAACAAACAGCTTGCACAGTTACGCCATCTCAGATTGTGCGAAGAACTACAAGGTACCGGCGACTTTAATGCGCATTTAGCGAGCTTTGATTGAATGTATGAAGTGAACAGTCTTAAACTGGTTTATATATTGGCTTTGGCCTAGATAGAGGAAAACTCAGAAAGGTGGTAGGACTTATAACAGGGCACAGCCCATTAAACAAACACCTCTTTGTCATAGGCGTCACCTATAGCCCTCTATGCAGAGCTTGCTTGGAGACAGACGAAACACCGACGCATGTGATACTAGAATGCACAGGCGTCACAGACCAAGGAGAGCGACACCTGGGATCCCCAACCTCGCTACGAGAGGCCCTAGACAACCTGGGCGGTCTTCTAGGCTTCTGGAGCGAGCTCGGATGGCTGGAGTGAAAACTTCAGCGGGGAATGGCAACGCATGCACAACAGACCCTCCAACTGGGGTTTAAGTGCGGAAACCTGCCCAGCAGGAAGAAGAAGAAGAGAAGACGTACCTACACTATAATATTGTGTTACGTGGTCAAGATATCACTCCACACAATACAATTCTGCTATACGTAGGTACATGTACTGCCACAAAAATTTGATGAAATTTTGTACAAAGATAGTTTGTGTCCCGGGGATGGACATAGGCACTATATCCCGGAAAATGAAGGAGTTTCCGCGGGAATTAAACAAAATTTGTTCCACGCAGACGAAGTCGCAGACATCATCTAGTTTACAATAAAAGTAGTGTGGATTTTACTTTTTCATAAAACCGATATCGTATACCTACATCATTACAACAATTAATTCAAAATAAAATCAAAATTAGGTATTTTCCCAAAAATTTAAGTGGAAAATCAATTCGATAGTTTTCAACCGACTTCAAAAAAAGGAGGAGGTTCTCAATTCGACTGTTTTTTTTTTTTTTTATGTTTGTTACCTCAGAACTTTTGACTGGGTGGACCGATTCGGATGATTCTTTTTTTATTTGAAAGAGTATACTTCCCATGTGGTCCCATATAAATTTTATCGAAATCGGTCGAGCGGTTTTTAAAATATCAACAATAAAATAAGTACTTTGTATAGCGTGTGCTTGTTGTAGTAAAGTTGGCGCGGGAGTTTGAAGTCGGTTGTTTAAAAAGTATTTTTTATATTTAATTATGGTTCGCATCAGAATAAACTAGCTCATAATCATTAAGAGCTCTGTGTAAACATGTCTTAATTACTCCAGCGGTGGGGATAGGGGATAAATCATAATAATTCGCGTGTGAGCTGTACACATGTGCGCGTCGTCGTGATGATTGACTTCCGACGTCCAATGATTTGTTGACTCAACGCAACGTGCGACTAGAATAAAACTAAAACTAAAGACATTCAGCGAATAAAGATATGAAAAGCTAAAAAAGTTTTTTTACACTTTTTTATCTTTTAGTAGCTGATGCCCGCGAATTTGTCCGCTATGTTAAATAATGGAATTGATATATAAGTTTTTTTGATTCCCACGGGAGCACCTTAAATTTTAATTTTCCATGATAAAAAGTAGCCTATGTCACTCTCCAGGGCCTACTTGTGCAATATAACATGCAAATCACATCGATCCGTTGCTCTGTTGTGACGTGATTGAAGGGTAAACCAATAAACCAACAAACACACTTTCGCATTTATAATTCAACTAGAGGACGCCCGCGACACAGGCACGCCTTAATTTTCCGGGCTAAAAAGAAGCCTGTGTCACTCTTCAAGTACCCATCTCTACCCATGCAAAAAATCACGTCGATCCGTTGCTCTGTTGCGGCGTGATTGAAGGCCAAACTCTATTTGACGTCCTTGGGGATAGAAATTTCCAAAACTGTAAAATCCGTATTTCATCATTAGCGGAAGTCCATATACTAAGTTTCATGGCTATAGCAGCTTGAAAAACGACGGACTTTCATACAAACTTTCAACCCCTATTTAACCGCATGGAGGGTGGAATTTTTAAAAATGTGACACACATCCTTCTGTATTTTTACCAAAAGCCAACATACCAAGTTTAAAGATTTAACTTGAAAAATATCTTGTTAAATAAAGAACTACCCTATTTCAACCCTTTGGGGGTAGAATTTTCAAAAATGGCGAAGCACCTATTTATTTATTTTAAACCAGAAGCCCGAATACCAACTTTCATGGCTATAACTTGAAAAATAAAGGACTTTCATACCAACTTTCATCCCCTATTTCACCCCTTTGGGGGTAGAATTTTCAAAAACTGTGAAACACGTCTTTCTTAATTTTCAACCCGCAACTCATATAGGTACCAAGTTTTATGGCTATAACTTGAAAAATGAAGGACTTTAATATAAACTTTCAACCCCTATTTCACCCCTTTGGGGGTCGAATTTTAAAAAATTGTGAATTACGTATTTCTTCATTTTTAACTTGCAGCATATATACCAAGTTTCATGGCTATAACTTGAGAAATGACGGACTTTCATACAAACTTTCAACCACTATTTCACCCCCTTAGGGGTGGAATTTTGAAAAATCCTTCCTGAGTGAGTGTCTACGTCATAGAAGAAACCTACTGTCAAAATTTCAAGTTTCTAACTCCAGCGGTTTTGGCTGTGCGTTGATATATAAGTCAGTCAGTCAGTCAGTCAGTCAGGACTTTGAATTTTATATATATAGATTAGTATGATAGTATGATTACAATTTACACTAGCCGATGCCCGCGACTTCGAGTAGAATGAGATTTTAATTTCCTGGGATAAAAGTAGCGTTTTATTCCAGACTGAAGTCTATCTTTGTGCCAAATTTCCTCATCAAAACTGACAAATGAAACTAGGTACATAAGTTTAATCGAAATAGCGTATGTTGTCTAGTGGATTATGTCCCTTATAATCCCTTCAGTACTTGTAAAACAATCGTCAAAACGACGCAACCTAACCCTTGCGATGCGTCGGCATATTTCCGCCCGGCGGCGCTGTGTCTAAACGACCCCGTAATTGATAAGTAAAGGAAAAGAAGAGTACCGCCTTATACATATTTATGAGATCCCCGAAATTGCTACGGGACCCTGCGAACGACAGCACTTGTGCGTATTGCCGTCTCATTATGTTTTTAGGGTTACTTTGTTATTGCCTCTTTGATGTTCGCTCACGGAAATCGGTAGGAAGGATTTCTGTTGATTCTGACGACTATTATAGGATCGAATTTAGTAATTACTAGTCGATGCCCGCGACTTCATCAGCGTGGGTTGAGGTATTTTTGTTTCCCGCGGGAACTCTTTAATTTTCTGCGATAAAAAGTAGCCTTTGTATTAATCCAGAGTATAATCTAGTATTTAGAGTATATCCATTTGAAATTTCAGCCAAAGGCGACCAGTAGATTTTGCGTGAAAGAGTAACCAACACACACTCACACCAACTTTCGCCTTAATAATATCAGTGTGATGATTATTTCGTAACTGTAAACCAATTTCTCAAGCGGTGATATAGCCTAGTGGTAAAAACTTCAGGCCCCTATTCGGAGGTCCAGGGTTTTTAACTTTGAATCTTTAACATCTAACTTTTCCGAGTTAAGTATACGCATATTAACGGTAAAGGAACATCGTGAGGAAATCGGCTGAGAGCTTTCCTCAAAGGTGTGTACAAGTCTGTATTAATCTGTACTTCGCCAACGTGGTTCACCAATGCATAGGTTAACTGTACCTAATCACTTTGAGAGGAAACCCGTGCTAAGTATTAACTTTTTTTTTATCAACTACAAGTTAGCCTTTAATAAGCTAAGATGGTAGTGGGCTAACCTGTTAGGGGTATGGCAGCTATATTAAACCTATACCCCTAATCTAAACAAGTAGGTAGGTATACATATCTAGATAGGTATTCGAATACGTGGTTCTGGTACTATGTTGCATAGGAATCGAAACTTTTCGGACAGGTCACAGGTCATGCGCGAAGTCTTTTTAAAATCTGTACGTAGTTATGAAAAAGAAAATTTCAAAATACCCTTTTATTATATTCGATACTTAACATAATAAAATATATTATGTTAAGTATCGAATATAATAAAAGCTTTCAACATTATGTTAAGACGGAATTTCTTACAAATATGCAGTTAAACCTTAAGTCTACGCAGCTTAAAACTCATCCCAATTTATTAGCAATGTTTTAGGGGGAGCGTATTAAGAGAACTTCGCGACGTTCAGAAACCACAATAACCGCCATCTTTAACGTCGCCGAGACGCCATTACACGTCTCTTTACGACAATAATCTATTGTTGAACGCTTTTGTAAACTCTCGCTGTGGTAAATCTTATTATTAAACGCGTAATACGTACTTATGTGTACTTTTAAACTTCTACTTCCAAAACTTTGAAAAACTATTGCAAAATTTCTTTGGAGTTGATTAAGTGCCCTTAAAAGATAGTCATGTATCACTCAAGCTTTAATTTAAGATATGTGTTATAAAATTGCATTTCATTGGGCATCTTAATTTCTTAAGTCAAATACATTAAAACTAATAAATTCAAAGTTATTTACTTCATGTAGGATAACTTGTGTCACTTATACGTCTCATATTATGATACCTATTACCTAGATATAGTTATCAATACTGCTTGTATTCATTACTATATCTAGGTAATACAAGGATTCCAAAGTCCAAACACCTTTTATTCTAAAAGGAAAACCCACAAACTAAGCTGGGATTTTTTTTTGTCATCATTAGCGTTTTGTTAACTAAAGTGTATTCAAAGGTTACTTTTACTTACACATATCACTCGAAAACTATCAACTGTACGTAACTGCGTAACCCTTGAGCCCCAAGGCGAGGAGCCACATTTTAAAGTAGGGTGGATTTTATTGCAAAAAATACGCGGCAATTTTACGCGCACAAAACAGTCCCCGATGTCCCCGAGGTAGTTTCGATTCGTATTCGATTATTTTAGGGTTAAACGTCATTGATATTGCCCATCGGTGCCCACTGGAGGGTTATTGTATTTTTTTGCTGTCTCTAATTTGTACGGGCCATGTGGTAAGGGACGGGTTAAGATCGTATCGAATATTGATGGTTGATTACCGTTCTTTTATTAATTTAATTGTTTGACAATGTTATTGTTGCATTGTTTGTAATAATTTTTGATTTATAGAAGTTAGGTACTATGCGATACAGGATGCTGTTTCTAGGGTAGGTAAGTGCATACTTTGTAAGTTCGTATGGAAAATCTATACTAATATTATAAATGCTCAATCACGCCAGAACGACTGAACGGATCTGGATGAAATTTGGCACAGGCATAGATTATAGTCTGGAATAACACATAGGTAAGCGCGGGAACCGAATAACCTCAATCCACGCAGACGAAGTCACGGGCGTCAGCTAGTAAATAATAATTCATGCCTAAAATGATTCATGCCTCGGCGGAAATTCCAAAGGCCGTAGGTTCAAACTCAACCCTTATGCTCTAGTGCCATAGCCAGTGGCGTGCACAGTAATGAGAGCCAGGGTAGGCATTGGTTAGGTACACAGGTAAATACTTGCTTTTAGACAGGGCATGATGAAAAATAAGCATTGAGCTTTTTTAACTAGGGTAAGCAGTACTTCTATGCCTCTATGCCGTGCACGCCCCTGGCCATAGCTAATAGCTACCTTATTCGTTTTGTCACGAGTAAATAGTAATAAACTAAAACACAGTACATACAGTGGTCAGTAAAGAAAAACTTGTATGAAAGTTATCCTTAATAATTCAAAAAATTGGAAAAAGTGTACAAAGTGATGAATTGATTATTATACCTTCTGTTATAAGCCTTCTTGTACAATAATTAACCCAAATAAGAGTAAAACCGCTAAAGAGTTATAAATTATCAATAAAAGTACTTATATTCAATGCAATTGTGAGTAATATTCCAAAGCTTTTTCCTGCCTTCCTTCCTTTTCCTCTTAATAAAAACATTTGTCCATTTTTTAGGGCTTTCTATTTAAATTATGACATTGTTAAACTCTTCATTTTTGAACTTGGATCGTTAGGTACTTAGGATTACGTACGTACGTAGGTACGTACATTAGGATCGTTAGGTCCCAGAATACTTAATAGTACCTACATGCCTAACTATACCCTTTTCTGAATCGTATTGCTTATTATTGAGGTTCGTAACTATAACTTATGGACACCAATACACCATTAATAAGGTTATCATAGTACTGTAATACTTAATCGTAGTGATTTCATGCAGGACTCACATATCGACTTGACTCAAGATAGGTACAATTTCGACTATAGGTACGGTTCAAAGATTGGTAAATCGGTTCTTTTTCAAAAAAGGATGTAACACATTTCCTACCACCATCCCAATTATCAGTATTAATCAAAAAATCGAAAACAATAACAGTAAAAAAATCCGACCCGCATTCCGTAAAGGGCAATCTTCGAGGAAATCTTTAAATAACGTCGAATCAAACCTCCGTTTTAGCAATTTAGGGTAAATTTACTGTTGGGAGTTTTTACCAATTGTCCGCCGACAGGAGATCTCAGTAGATAAACAGTTGCGCCCGCATGTGCGCGCACGCAACCGTTGCCAAAGAGTAACGAAATTTCATCAAAAAATATCAACAGGCATGATTGATAGATGTCCCATAATTACTTTCATGATAAAAACGATGATGCAAATAAGTTTTTAATGCTAAAGTAGGTTCTTACAGCGAGGTAAAGAAAAGTCTAGTCAGTAGTCACAGATGGTATGATACCTTAAATTTTACCAAGAATGCAGGTTGTCAGTCAGCTTTCAGGCGAAAACTCACATACGGCAGCACCGATGTAAAGTTGGAAACATCAAGCAATGAGGCCCGCGACTTTGTCCGCGTGGTTTAAGTTTTTTTGATTCCCGCGGGAACTCTTTAATTTTCCGGGATAAAAAGTAGCCTATGTCACTCTCCAGGTCTTCAACTATAGCCATGCCAAAAATCACGTCAATCCTTGCTCCGTTGCGGCGTGATTGAAGGACAAAGGACAGCAAACCAACAAACAAACAAACACACTCGCATTTATAATATTAGTATGATTGTTTTGAGACCATCTAAAAAAATACATAGTTATATTTAACGCTTTAAGAATGACTTAATGACCTAAAATCCGACTAAAAGTTATACTTAGTCGATGTAATCTTTCAAAAAAAATGGTCAGTCAATAAACATTTTATCAGTTTAAACACTTTTGAAAAAGCTTTTGGTTATTCTAATTGCCTAGTGCCACTTCTGTATTTCTCGTCACCTAATCAAATATTCTTTGCTGCAGGATGAGGCTCGTTCAACAGCTCCTAATTAATAAATTGTTAATGCGGCGGTGCATCACTACGCAATTGTTTTATGGCAACGCTCAGTTCCCTTGCATTTCACAACTTAGGTAGTCTATTCCACAACTTTTTGGCTTGACTTTTTTTTTGTAATACAACTTACAACCCTATATTGGCTTACACTTGACATACTCTGAAAAAGAACTTAATTTGCAAGTCGACTCAAGTGTTCGTTTTTTTTTATTCCACTACATTTTAGCCCTTGGTCCAGGTTGGTACAGGTTAGTCTAAGATGGTAGCGGGTTAACCTGTTAGGGGTATGGCAGTTTAATTAAACTCATACCCCTAGTCGGTTTCTACACGGCATCGCACCGGAACGCTAAATCACTTGCGTGATTGCCGGTAAGGTGGTAACTAGCTACGGCTTTCAGTAGAACGGTGAGTTTCAGTAGAGTTGAGCACCTAATGGCCGTTGTCATCCCCATTCATATTCATAGGTGAAACTCTCACGCAGCGATCCAAATGACCTCACCCAAAGCCAATTGAATCAACTGCCACGCAATTCCGAATGTAACACAAATCCTTATTCAGCTCCATAATTATGCTAATGAAAATGATCTTTTAAAACGGCTTCATCAGCCCCTGGCAATCTGACGCGACGGAATAATTAACGTATAATCAGTTAAGTGACGGTAATGACATGCGGGTATTTTGTGTCTGTTTGTTTTTTGTTACCGTGCGTTCACCCCTTTGTCTTAGTGACAGATTGATGTGTCGAGACGCGGGGGTCGGGTGTTTGCTTTTTTATTTATTTTGAGTGATCTTTAATGGAAGATTTTTGGTCTATATGAATTTAAGATTGATTACTTAATTATTGTGTAACAATTTTGTGCTCGAGATCAAGTTACCTATCATACTAATATAATAAATGCGAAAGTATGTTTATTTGTTGGTTTATTGATTAATCCTTCAATCACGCTATACAATAGAGCAACGGAACGACGTGATTTCCTGCATGGGCATAGTTAAGTAGACCTAGAGAGTGACATAGACTACTTTTTATCCATTTACTTTTATCTATTTACTACTTTTTTTTTTTTTTGAATTCCCGTGAGAATGAAAAAAGCTTATTCCACGCGGAAGAAGTCGCGGGCATCAGCTAGTCCCATAAAATACCTATAGAGGCAATGGATCACGACTAACTTATCGGGAGTTAAAGTATTATATTCGGCTTTTATGTAAGCTCGGTTTTAAATGAGCTGTTTCCTGAAAGCATTTCCTTTTAAGTGGGAGAACTTTTCCGTTTCCGAAATCACGAGGAATTTGGACACAATGGAAATGCTCCTCCTTCCTTCCTTTCTTTACCGATTACATTATATTGATGTGGAAAATTGGCAAATCGGGAAAGGAAAAGTTCTTCCATTTGAAATGAAACGCTATTATATGGCGAAAATTAGAAGGCAATTTCTCTGTGTAGTGTGTAGGCAACCCACAGGTATACTTAAGATACTTAAGATACTTAAGATTTAAGTAGGTAAACCTTGCAGGTTTACCTACTTAAATTTTTCATAACCTATTTTTTTAAGACCGTGTTTCTTTTAATGCGACACTATGGCGTGGTTTCTTTAAAGCATGAAAAATTTGACATGATAAACTTCGGAACGGAAGCTAACCGGATTAGTCCACCTTAAGTTTTCAGTTATACCAATACAGAAACACTGTAATACCTATTGGTACTTGTATTTACCCAACTACTTTATGTACAGTGGCTTTAAGGGATGTCCCAAAACAATAGCGTCGACGTTATTGTTTGCGGACTAGGGGATCATCGTTAGTAAGATTATGAGATGTATTCAGTATCTAGATGTGAAGTGGACATCCCTAAGGTATTACAAGGATAGCGATATTAATAGCTACGCTACTGAAATACTTTACCTGGATATCTATATACTAGATAATATCATAAATTACGCGAAAGTTTGGATGGATGCGTTGATGAATGGATGCATGGATGTTTGTTACTCAATCACGCCAGAACGGCAGAACGAATCTGAATGAAATTTGGAACAGGGATGGATTATAGTCTGAAATAATACATAGGCTACTTTTTATCCCGGAAAATTAAAGAGTTCCCGCGGGAACCGAAAACTCAACGCTGTCGAAGTCGCGGGCGTCAGCTAGTCTATACTTACTAATATTACAAATGCGAATTTTTTTTTTTTTTTTTAAGCCACTGGGAAATACCCACTAAAACCCAGTGGCGTGTATTCTGTCATAAAAACCTGTCAATGGGTTTGAAAGTTGTAACATGGCTAAACATTTTCTTAATGAGTCAGTCTATCTTTAACTTATTTCAAGTTATAAATAGCCCACAGGTCCCCTATAGGTCATCATTCGTTTATCCATTCGTCATCGAGCAAAGGCCCCGACTAGAGAGAGTTGCTCCAGATCAGCTAATTACATGTTATTCCACTGATTAAAGCACAGCTTGGGTCTAATGAGTGACTCAGACGCTATGGTAAGACGTTTCTGCCATACGATACGTGAGCGATAAGATATTATTCAATCGTCGCCCGTCATTATTCAGTCGAAGGCCCGACAAGAGAGAGCCGCTCCTATCAGCTAATTATGGTTCCTAATATCTATACCTTCTCCAAGTAAAAAACCTGACTCCATCTGACTTTAATCTTTAACATTGTTTAGGCGTGAAGAAAATTTAAATTTCAGCAGCAACGCAAAGTTTTATACTCATCTAATCTCAGAGATGACTGATGAAAAAAAAAAAACATTATTAAAATCACAAACAGTTTTACAGTTTTTTAAGTACGTCAATAAAATCTAAGACAAGATCTGCACTTTCTAAACAGATTAAATTACCGCGCTTTAAACATATTATGCTGGTGGACAAAATATAGGCAGGTAGTTAGATCAGAGAACTTTGCAAACTCAACCGGAAGTGTGTAACAATATCGTGAAAATAAGTTTTAGTAACTCGAAGTTATGATCGCTAAGATTTAAAACTTTGACTATGGAACTGTAATCAAACAGTAGCTGCCAGCTAATTAAAACGGTATTCAAAAAGTAGTAAAGTGTAAAACGCCCTCATAATCTATGTTCTCACAGTGGCAGTCATCTTTCTCAATCAACAGCCCATCGGGGTATACGATTTTTATTGTTTTCCAACCAATTGCTACGGGCGGCGGTTATTTTTTTTAATTTCCGTCTAAAAACCGAGCCGATTAGATAATTAATTTTACGGTCACTTGATTAAACTTAACGATTGAGCTAAAAATCTACTAAAAGCGTGTTAGTTAGATGGTTTTATAGCCAATTGTCCCGCGCCTTTATGTTTTGTGGCTTGTGATATTATTAGTTTTTTGAATCGTAAAGTTTTATCAACCGATTTAATGGTCGTTTGTGAATTAATGTTGTAAAGAGTTTGTATGAGGCTTAATACTGACGTCATAGGAAAATAATATTACTAAAACCAATCATTAGGTTCCATTGAGCTATCGTAATTGGCTGAAGATAGAGGTGCTTTCAATGTGGCATGTCCTGGTAAGGAGCCGGTATCTTTGTTTTCTCAAAGACAATGGGACGACGCACTGTGTTCAGATGTTTTGCAGGAGCTTATAAATTCATCACCTTCACCAAGCGACCGTGCTCGCCTTCTTGCGGTGTCTACGAGGGAATCAAGTTACTGGCTTCATGCTCTCCCGTCTAAGCATTTAGGCACTCTGTTGGACCACCTCACTCTGACGATTGCGGTTGGTCTTCGACTTGGCGCCAAGTTACAACAGCGACATCTTTGCCACTGTGGTGGGGCAGTGGACGCGTATGGCCATCGCGGGCTTTCTTGTATTAAAAGTGCCGGTCGTCTTTCGCGACATGCTTCCCTGAACGACATCATTCGTAGGTCTCTTGCCACCGCTAAAGTGCCTGCAGTATTAGAGCCTAATTAATGGCTTATGGCGCGCAGTGATGGTAAGAGACCTGACGGGATGACTCTTGTTCCGTGGAAGCAAGGAAGGTCGCTTGTTTGGGATGCCACATGCGTGGATACGCTAGCGTTATCCCACTTGCAGGCGTCCTCCATGACAGCGGGGGCGGCGGCCACTAATGCAGAAAGAGCCAAGAGGCGCAAGTATGAAATTATTGAAAAGAATTTCATTTTTGTGCCTTTTGGTGTTGAAACCCTGGGGTCGTGGGGCGAAGATGCTAGATCCTTTTTTAAGGATCTATCTTCTCGTCTCACAGAGTCCACAGGTGACCGGAGGGCTGGCAGTTACCTCGGCCAACATATAAGTTTGGCTATTCAGCGGGGTAACGCAGCCAGCGTTCTGGGCACACTGCCTCATTGCAGCGGGATAGATGATATTTTTAATGTTTAGTTTTCAGTTTTTAATTTAGTTTTTAATTTTGATTTAATTTTGATTTTAATGATTTGTATTTTTAGTAATAAATTATTTGAAATGAATATTACTAAAATAATAATAATATTAATATTATTATAAAATAATATTAATTTTTCATTTCATTACATATATTTTACTAGCGGACACCCGCGACTTCGTTCGCGTGGCATAAGCTTTTTAATTCCCATAAAAAGAACCCATTAAAAACACACGTCGATCCGTTGCTTTGTTGCGGCGTGATTGGAGGACTATTTAACGTCCTTTGGGATAGAATTTATAAAAACTATGAATTACTTATGTATTTCATAATTTAAACGGTAGCCCAAATAACAAGTTTCATGGCTTTAACTTGCAAAACGCCGGCCTTTTACACTAACTTACAACCCCTGTTTTACCCGTTTGGGGGTAGAATTTTGAAAAACTCTTACACATGTACAATTATTTATATTATACCGAAAGCCAAAATACCAAGTTTCGTTGTTATACCTTGAAAAATCCATACTAATATTATAAATGCGAAAGTGTGTCTGTCTGTCTGTCTGTCTGTCTGTCTGTTTGTCTGTCTGTCTGTCTGCTACGCTTTCACGGCCCATCTGTTCAACCGATTTCCATGAAATTTGGTACAGGAATAGGTTATATCCCGCAGAAGGCTACTTTTTATCCCGGAAAATTCAAGAGTTCCCACGGGAATCGGAAAAACTTGGTCAACGCAGACGAGGTCGCGGGAATCATCTAGTATCTTGATAAATGAAGGACATTCATCCCCTATTTCACCCCTTTGGGGTTCGAATTTTCAAAAATGGTGAAACACGTACTTCTGCATATCCAACTGAAAATCCAAATGCTAAGTTTCATGGCTATAACTTGAGAAATGAAGGACTTTCATACAAACTTTCAACCCCTATTTTACCCCTTTAGGGGTAGAATTTTGAAAAACTGTGCCACACGTACTTCTTTATTTATTACCTAAAGTCAAAATACCAAGTTTCGTTGATACAACTTGAGAAATGAAGGACTTTCATATAAACAGTCATCCCATATTTCACCCTTCGGGGGTAGAATTTTCAAAAACTGTGAAATACGTATTTCTTTATTTTTTACCGATAGCTCATATACCAAGTTTCTTGGATGTAACTTGAGAAATGACGGACTTTCCTACAAAATTTCAACCCCTATTTCACCCCCTTAGGGGTGGAATTTTGAAAAATTCTTCCTTATTGAGCGCCTACGCCACAAAAGGAACCTACTGTCAAAATTTCAAGTCTCTAACCCTAGCGGTTTAGGCTGTACATTGATAAATAAGTCAGTCAGTCAGTCAGTCAGTCAGTCAGTCAGGACTTTGATTTTATATATTATATAGATAAGTAATGGAATGAAAAATTTGTGAATAAAATCTATGGGTAGTGACATAATTATTTGGTACACGCGTAAATTGGAACCGGCGCGGTGGCTTAAATTGGAACTTTTTTTTCAAGAGATACTTTAAACTGACCAGCAGGGCGATTCAGAACCTTACGATATCAAAATTATCGATCGATTCGGTTTCTTATCGTACGATAAGATGTATTTTCAATTCAGAGTAACCGTATCGACAGCGAAATTGCCGATATCGAAACCGAATCGAACCGGCGTAGATATCGTTCGATTTCTTCTATCAAACGCTATTCACAACAACCGAATCGAATGAGATTTTCCGAACGTCCGATAATTTTTGTTGGTTACTTATCGAAACCTACGGAGCATTCGGTATTGTGTTCGGTATCCTTTTATTTACTTTTAATTTTTCTTTCCGTTTGCTTTTTTCTCGAAAAAATGTTCGTAGCAGTTGTATTGAGGGGCAAAATGCAGTATTTAAATGAAAATGGAGTAGAATGCTGACTGCTTGGTGAGAATAAATTACCTACTGTAACTAATCATTGAATATTCAGTTAACTAGTAGGCAAATACACAGTTATAACTATGAAACTTGAAATACTAGTGGTAATTTTATATTATGTACTCGTACCTACTTATTATGTTACCTACCTATTTATGTTACGTTTATATATGACTTTTGTAACTTTTTGTATTTATCTTTTGTATTTTTTTATGGGTCTATTGCCTGAAAATAAACGATTATTATTATTATTAGCTATCCCACAATCTAACAATAATTAGATAATTTATACAAGTACTAAATATTATTATGTTATGAACTTTTTCTAGTTTCAGGAGACTTTGGTTATCCATCAGAACCTTGGTTGCTTACATCAATTTTGCATGTAGCAGATGGTAGCCAAGGGGCACTTTATACTGCTCGCCACATTAAAGCACGAAATTGTGTGGAAAGATGCATAGGTATGCTGAAAAGCAGCTTCGCATGTATTCTCAAACACCGGACCCTGGAGTATGACCCTATAAAGGCAGGCAAGATCATAAACGCTTGCGCTGTGCGGCATAATACGTGCGTATTGACTCTGGTGGAAGGTATTGGATTGGTGGAAGATCTGCAAGACAGTGAGACCGATGACCACTTAGTGACATCTGCCTTCACTGCCCCAGCAGAATTAGCGAGGGCCATACAAATAATGAGCAATGTTTATCCGGCGCATGGCCAATAGTGAAATAAAATAAATCATTTCTAAATTCAAAACAGTTTTTTATTTAATAAGGACGAGTTGGAGTTGAACGAGCACTCTAGGTAGGTAGGATATGATTACTACACAGCTGTAGTAATTATACAATAATGGACAAGATAAATATTCTTCTTCTTCTTTTGATTAATGGCAAAAGATAAATATTAAAACCAATAAGTAAAACATTAACAATTAAATCTTTTATTATTAAGTCCAAAATATATAATCTCCTATAGAAACTATTTTAAACATAAACTATCTCTGTAAACAAAACTACTCAATCAAATATTCTTATAAATTATAGCACAAGATTCTATCTTTACCAGTAGGCAAGTAGGTACCTCTATCTTACTAATAGCACAAATTTTCTTTGTAAATCACAATAATAGGTACTTCTAAGTAACTATATTTTATGGTAACAGTGTTATTGATAGTACTTAGATTACTTAAAAATAATACTTGGCCTATAATATCTCAGTCATGACAATCATATTATGTATTAATCTATGATATAGGTAATATAGTCAGTCTTCGGTGCCAGTTTCAAAGGAATAAACTAATATTACAATTAATAATAGGCTCTTGAATCTATAGCCAAATATAGTTTATGTACCGATATCAATCAGCTGTGAAGCTTTTAGCTTATTAAGGGATAAGTTACCTACTAGGTAGTACAATACATTAATTTCACAGCGGTAGTAATCACACAATCATGGCACAAGATAAATATTAAACCTATAAATAAGACTAGGCAGTACTACAAGGTACCTACCTAATTCTTGCTAGTAGCACAATTTTTTTTTGGAAATCATAATAAAAGTTAACTATATTTTATGGTAACAGTGATTATTATTATTAGGAGGTACTTAGATAATTTGAAAATAATTGTACTTTGCCTAAAATATCTGTCTGTATCTGTATATGAGATAATGCGGTCCAATTTCTCAATGGAATAAAATAAGATTAAAATTGGTAAAACGATGCACAAGTTTAGTAATTCAATTCAATTCCCAGATGATGGCTTTTACAAGTTTAGTAATATATATATAAATATATATAAATACACAAATCTAAGTTCAACACAAATAAGAACCAGTCAAAATTCAATTCAATTCAATTCAATTGAATTTTGACTGGTTCTTATTTGTTCAAAAATCAAAATTGAACTTGACGAGGTCATTGATCTGAGAACTTGACAGTAGACTCTCTGGTTAACTTGTCTCTGCAATTGATATTGAAGGACCAATGTTTGACAGTGTGGCATTTACGAGGATAGCTTTAATAAAAACTTAAAATGTTTAGCAGTACATTTCGATGTTTTTCTGTCGTAATTAATAGCTTGATAGGTCGTCATTATAAATAATGACTTGAATTACCCTAGAAAATGGTTGAAACCTATTTTTTTACTGCATAAAATGAATTTAATAATGAGTAAAATTTTGGTAAAAAACCAATCTTTGTAAATGCACATGTAATCCCAATGTAACTTGTCGATACCGAAACCGTAGTCGACATCGAATCGTATCCTCAAACCGAACGTTCTGAATTGCACGACAAAAAACTTTCGATTCGAGATCGATACCTAATCGTATCGATTCGGTATGTTATCGTAAGGTTCTGAATCGCCCTGCTGAAAGAGATACTTAAAAAAATCTGACGTTAAGATTAGTTTGACGGACTTTAATGGTTTGTATAATTTAGGATGATAATTTTGACAGATTAGAGGTGTATGTATAGCAATAGTGGACAAGAGGTAGACAGTACTATGCAAACGGCATCAGTCTGCCAAAATTTTAGGTTCTTTTTTCGATCATTTACTGAGTCGGTACTTTAAAAGAAACGGAGTTTAAAATTAGCAAAAACGTTATTAAATATTCATAGCTTTTGGAAATAAGATTCCGCCAGTAGCACCTAGACCTAGTTAGTACAAGAGGTTGCATTGTGTTTATTATCAACCTCAGAGAACTATAAGTGTAAAGTGCCTAGTTGATCAAAATAGAGGTCTTTCCACCTTTCTTTTTCCGTGAAAAAACCTTACCACCTCGTTTTAAATGAGTTTTCATATCATAAAATAGTCATTATAATGCTTCTTTTTCATTATTACGTATAATTTAAACTTATAGTTTCTATAATAATTCTAAGACTTATAAATAATTGTAACACATCCTGATGACCCTTCCCTAAATGAGTGAGCTTCCAAATTAAACAGCGCGTGACCAAGTCCTGCTAAAAGGACACTAGTCAACATGTACCTACTGTTAAACAAAAATTAATTCATAGAAAATCCTACCCTATTCTGAGTGGCAAAAGAATTTTATTTGCGTGAGGTTTATTTGTAGCGTACTTTAAACTTTAGTGGTGAAGGGTATGTAGCAAATAAATACTAAAGCCGCGATACACGGCTAAGCAAACAGGGGGTGAAATAACAGCTAGTTTTACAATATTTTGATATATTGCTCATAATAACAGGAGGACGGCTTTTCGCTTTAAAAATCGTACGCCGGTGTTTATGCTGCAGGTAAATTACCGTTTAGGCTTTAAGGATATTTGCTATTGGTCATTCTGTAGCGTTACCATTGGTTTTGTTTTAGTACTCACACTTTTTAAAGATTTTATAGATTTTCAGTGTGTCTATTGCTTGTCATATTGCGCTATTGCTCTTGCTTGAAAAATTGGCTGGATAATAAATAGATAAGTACCTAACTATGCCCAAATAGGTAAGTATATTTTTTCCTAACTTGTCTAATTCTTCATTTGATTTTAGTTTTGGTTTACCCAAAGACCGACACAACTCAAAATAGATTAAATGGAGTGTGAAAAGATTTAAAATAATTATTATTTATAAAATATACCTACTTACCTATGCACAAGGAATGAGAAGCTCAATCCACTAAAACTGACTAGTCTGTGTGTCAATTTATACTATAATAATAATTATTATAGCCTTAAATATAGAAGCAACAGCTGATGCCCGCAACTTCGTCCGCGTGGACTGAGGTTTTTAGGTTCCAGCAGGAATTCTCCTAATTTTTCGGGATAAAAAGTAGCCTATGAGTTATTCCAGACTATAGGTAATCTACCTCTGTGCCAAATTTTATCCAGATCCGTTCAGCCGTTCTGGCGTGATTGAGTTAAAAACATCCATCTATCCATCCATCCATCCAAACTTTCGCATTTATGATATGAGTAAAAAGTAATAATATTATAATGACATAAATGTAATTTCGTAAACCAGTAGTAATCTTCATGTTTGAGTTTGGATTTTTTAATGAATCAACGGGGTTCTCGTGCACTGTAACTGTAAACTGTAAACACATAAACATTTGAATTTCGAATGATATTCGCGCACGCGGCGCTTTTATGGTTTGTTGACGATCATTGTTTTAAGTCAATACAATTGGATCTAATGAATTAGTTCACCCGCATTAGGTGCCCTTATGTTTTAGTTTTGTAGGGGTTCATTTTTCTGTTTTTACCAACCAAAAGAGTTGAAACCTACTTGGAAAGTCCTACTTACATGTAAATTATTAATCTCTCTCTCTCTCTCTCTCTCTCTCTCTCTCTCTCTCTCGCTCTCTCTCTCTCTCTCTCTCTCTCTCTCTCTCTCTCTCTCTCTCTCTAACTATGAGAATGAAGCTCTCAGTTCTCACTCACAAACGTTCAGGCTGCCCTAGGATTTAGATTGCTATTTTGCACTCACTGTAGTTTGTTTAAAATTCAGAATTTATAAATTACCAATTTGATCCTCCCGGGAATCGAATCCAGGACCTCCCACTTATATGACCACTGCTGAGATCGTCAGAACTCAGAATCCCCCCCAATTAGGAGGCAGGCAAGGCAACTACTAGTTAGCTCTTTACTGCGATCTCACCTGATGGTAAGTGATGATGCAGTCTAAGATGGTAGCGGGCTGACCTGTTAGGGGTTTGGCAGTTATATTAAATTTATCAATTTTTTAATTGAATAAGTAAATTATTTACTTATTAATTTAATAATATTAAACCCATACCCTACACGGCATCGTAACGGAACGCTTAACCACTTGACGGCACGTCTTTGCCGGTACGGTGGTAACTAGCCACGACCGAAACCTCCCACCAGGCAAGACCATAGAAAATTCAGAAAATATAAATTCCCTGCTGAGGATCGAACCCGGGAATTCTCACGTTAAGACAACAACGCTCAACACTCCGCCAGGGAGGTCCTCAAAACCGGGCTGCTTAAACAACTTTAATATTATTGTGTTATTTAAAAGAAAATGACTACCGGGAACCACTATAAACAAAAGCGTGCCACGATAACAACAAATAAAAAAACCAGTGGCCCAAGAAGCCACCCCCAAACATAATAACCTAGATGGCTCTATTATCAGAACTTTGTTTACCTAATAGAATAATGACGTATCGTATAATAAATTGGGAGATTTTCATACTCGATAGCCGTGTACGTAATACCTTCATCATTTTAATACTGGAGAGTGCTACGCTGTTACAAATCGGAACTTGGTAAGTGACATTTTTGGTTAAATAAGATTTTCTATTTTTCAATAAACATTTATTGCGGAGTTAGAATATTATACTTATCGACTATAAAACCAATCACCTCGTAGTTTGGAAGTGTTTAGATTTTGTATGAGAAGACCATTTATTGTTTTGCTTTAAATAATATATTAGGTTATAATATATCTTAATACTACTATACTAATGTGGTTTTAGGTTTTTTAAGGACGCATTTCCGAAATGGATAGGTATGAAATCGCACTACTACACATGGTTAATTCCCACGCACACACATGCACGGATAAGCTGCGAGGTCATTGATCTAAAATTCTACATCAATGCGTTGAATCAACTTATATCATAACTTCGATATATTATTATTTATTGGTGACGAGTTTAGGCTCGTTTTGTTAGTTATAATGAGATCTTAGCGCAAGACTTGGTAAAATGACCTGAAGGTACACTTCGATGACCACTACTGGAACTCCTAGACGCGTAGAGCTAGGTGTATCGAATTTGGACTCAATTTGTTAGTTATGATGAGATCTTACCTCAAGACTTGGTGGAGTGACCTGAAGGTACACTTCGACGACCACTACTGGAACTCCTAGACGCGTAAAGCTAGGTGTTTCGAATTTGGGCTCGTTTTGTTAGTTATGATGAGATCTTACCACAGAACTTGGTGGAGTGACCTGAAGGTATACTTCGACATCCACTACTGGAACTCCTAGACGCGTAGACCTAGGTGTATCAAATTTGGGCTCGTTTTGTTAGTTATGATGAGATCTTACCACAGAACTTGGTAGAGTGACCTGAAGGTATACTTCGACATCTACTACTGGAACTCCTAGACGCGTAGAGCTAAGTGTATCGAATTTGGACTCAATTTGTTAGTTATGATGAGATCTTACCACAGAACTTGGTGGAGTGACCTGAAGGTATACTTCGACATCCACTACTGGAACTCCTAGACGCGTAGACCTAGGTGTATCAAATTTGGGCTCGTTTTGTTAGTTATGATGAGATCTTACCACAGAACTTGGTAGAGTGACCTGAAGGTATACTTTGACATCTACTACTGGAACTCCTAGACGCGTAGAGCTAAGTGTATCGAATTTGGACTCAATTTGTTAGTTATGATGAGATCTTACCACAGAACTTGGTGGAGTGACCTGAAGGTATACTTGGACATCCACTACTGGAACTCCTAGACGCGTAGACCTAGGTGTATCAAATTTGGGCTCGTTTTGTTAGTTATGATGAGATCTTACCACAGAACTTGGTAGAGTGACCTGAAGGTATACTTCGACATCTACTACTGGAACTCCTAGACGCGTAGAGCTAAGTGCATCGAATTTGGACTCAATTTGTTAGTTATGATGAGATCTTACCACAGAACTTGGTGGAGTGACCTGAAGGTATACTTCGGCATCCACTACTGGAACTCCTAGACGCGTAGACCTAGGTGTATCAAATTTGGGCTCGTTTTGTTAGTTATGATGAGATCTTACCACAGAACTTGGTAGAGTGACCTGAAGGTATACTTCGACACCCACTACTGGAACTTCTAGATGCGTGGAGCTAGGTGTATCAAATTTGGGCTCGTTTTGTTAGTTATGATGAGATCTTACCACAGAACTTGGTAGAGTGACCTGAAGGTATACTTCGACATCCACTACTGGAACTTCTAGACGCGTGGAGCTCTGTCTAAGTAATGTGTAATGTCGAAGTATACCTTCAGGTCGCTCCACCAAGTTCTGTGGTAAGATCTCATCATAACTAACAAAACGAGCTCAAATTCGATACACCTAGCTCTACGCGTCTAGGAGTTCCAGTAGTGGATGTCGAAGTATACCTTCAGGTCACTCCACCAAGTTCTGTGGTAAGATCTCATCATAACTAACAAAATGAGCCCAAATTCGATTTACCTAGCTCTACGCGTCTAGGAGTTCAAGTAGTGGATGTCGAAGTATACCTTCAGGTCACTCCACCAAGTTTTGTGGTAAGATCTCATCATAACTAACAAAACGAGCCCAAATTCGATACACCTAGCTCTACGCGTCTAGGAGTTCCAGTAGTGAATGTCGAAGTATACCTTCAGGTCACTCCACCAAGTTTTGTGGTAAGATCTCATCATAACTAACAAAACCAGCCCAAATTCGATACACCTAGCTCTACGCGTCTAGGAGTTCCAGTAGTGAATGTCGAAGTATACCTTCAGGTCACTCCACCAAGTTCTGTGGTAAGATCTCATCATAACTAACAAAACGAGCCCAAATTTGATACACCTAGCTCTACGCGTCTAGGAGTTCCAGTAGTGAATGTCGAAGTATACCTTCAGCTCACTCCACCAAGTTCTGTGGTAAGATCTCATCATAACTAGCAAAACGAGCCCAAATTAGATTTACCTAGCTCTACGCATCTAGGAGTTCCAGTAGTGGATGTCGAAGTATACCTTCAGGTCGCTCCACCAAGTTCTGTGGTAAGATCTCATCATAACTAACAAAACGAGCTCAAATTCGATACACCTAGCTCTACGCGTCTAGGAGTTCCAGTAGTGGATGTCGAAGTATACCTTCAGGTCGCTCCACCAAGTTCTGTGGTAAGATCTCATCATAACTAACAAAACGAGCTCAAATTCGATACACCTAGCTCTACGCGTCTAGGAGTTCCAGTAGTGAATGTCGAAGTATACCTTCAGGTCGCTCCACCAAGTTTTGTGGTAAGATCTCATCATAACTAACAAAACGAGCCCAAATTCGATTAACCTAGCTCTACGCATCTAGGAGTTCCAGTAGTGAATGTCGAAGTATACCTTCAGGTCGCTCCACCAAGTTTTGTGGGAAGATCTCATCATAACTAACAAAACGAGCCCAAATTCGATTTACCTAGCTCTACGCGTCTAGGAGTTCCAGTAGTGGATGTCGAAGTATACCTTCAGGTCACTCCACCAAGTTTTGTAGTAAGATCTCATCATAACTAACAAAACGAGCTCAAATTCGATACACCTAGCTCTACGCGTCTAGGAGTTCCAGTAATGGATGTCGAAGTATACCTTCAGGTCACTCCACCAAGTTTTGTGGTAAGATCTCATCATAACTAACAAAACCAGCCCAAATTCGATACACCTAGCTCTACGCGTCTAGGAGTTCCAGTAGTGAATGTCGAAGTATACCTTCAGGTCACTCCACCAAGTTTTGTGGTAAGATCTCATCATAACTAACAAAACCAGCCCAAATTCGATACACCTAGCTCTACGCGTCTAGGAGTTCCAGTAGTGAATGTCGAAGTATACCTTCAGGTCACTCCACCAAGTTCTGTGGTAAGATCTCATCATAACTAACAAAACGAGCCCAAATTTGATTTACCTAGCTCTACGCGTCTAGAAGTTCCAGTAGTGGATGTCGAAGTATACCTTCAGCTCACTCCACCAAGTTCTGTGGTAAGATCTCATCATAACTAGCAAAACGAGCCCAAATTAGATTTACCTAGCTCTACGCATCTAGGAGTTCCAGTAGTGGATGTCGAAGTATACCTTCAGGTCGCTCCACCAAGTTCTGTGGTAAGATCGCATCATAACTAACAAAACGAGCTCAAATTCGATACACCTAGCTCTACGCGTCTAGGAGTTCCAGTAGTGGATGTCGAAGTATACCTTCAGGTCGCTCCACCAAGTTCTGTGGTAAGATCTCATCATAACTAACAAAACGAGCTCAAATTCGATACACCTAGCTCTACGCGTCTAGGAGTTCCAGTAGTGAATGTCGAAGTATACCTTCAGGTCGCTCCACCAAGTTTTGTGGTAAGATCTCATCATAACTAACAAAACGAGCCCAAATTCGATTAACCTAGCTCTACGCATCTAGGAGTTCCAGTAGTGAATGTCGAAGTATACCTTCAGGTCGCTCCACCAAGTTTTGTGGGAAGATCTCATCATAACTAACAAAACGAGCCCAAATTCGATTTACCTAGCTCTACGCGTCTAGGAGTTCCAGTAGTGGATGTCGAAGTATACCTTCAGGTCACTCCACCAAGTTTTGTAGTAAGATCTCATCATAACTAACAAAACGAGCTCAAATTCGATACACCTAGCTCTACGCGTCTAGGAGTTCCAGTAGTGGATGTCGAAGTATACCTTCAGGTCACTCCACTAAGGTTTGAGGTAAGATCTCATCATAACTAACAAATTGAGTCCAAATTCGATACACCTAGCTCTACGCGTCTAGAAGTTCCAGTAGAAGTCGTCGAAGTATACTTTCAGGTCACTACCACGCTCGGGGAATAGAGACTCTGCAATAAATTTCTAAATGCTAGCAAATAATAAAATTGTATTGTGTTGGTAGTAGGTACCATATCTTACCTTTTCAAAATATCAGCACAGGTGATAACTATAAATATAACTTTGGTTCGCTGAACTAGGTAGGTATTTCGTGTATGTACAGCGATCTTTTCGACACCAGCGACTGCTCGCAACCGACGCAGGGTCCACTCCCGACGGCGGTCAAACGCAGACTAATTGATAATTTGAAATCAAACCAGAGACCCAGTAAAATCAAAATAACCCTTATGTTCACTCTGTTAAGATTTACAAAATATTTGAAAAAAATACAAGCAATTTTTATTTTATTTCGTATACTATTTGTCCTATTTATAATATTTTTATTACCAAAATTTGTAGGTAAACATATCTACTAATAGATGGTATTTTTTAATGACAAAAAAACGGCATATTTACAGTAAAAAATGTACCTAAAGTCACCCCTAAATCGTCAATTTTGAGTGAAGAGGTGAGGGAAAATCATTTTTATAGTATTAAAAATAAAGATTTTTTACAATGTTATTACCAACAATTGGAGATATAGGATCAATCTTTGTATAGCAATTTTTAGTTCTATCCTATTTTGCTTGACTTAGTCACAAAATGTACTGAAAACTCCAATATTTTAAGGGATTTGCAAATGCGTTCTTTAGAAGTTAAGAATTTAGATGATTGTTACTTCACGCCACAACGACTGAACCGATTTGGATTAAATTTGGATTGGAGATAGCTTTATATCATTTCGAAAAATTGTAAAGTTTGCGCGGGTATAAAAAAACCTCAATCCACGCTCAGAAATTAACGGGTATTATCTAGTGTTGAATTTAAATTACGACGTAACAAAATCACAAAATTAATCGTTGGAAATTCAGTGGATATCAATATAATATTATCATGATCTCTGGATCGTTCAGTACTAAATAGCTGGATACGTATGGTCGATGTGCAAACTGAAAATCACCATTATCCAGCATCATGGAACTTAACACATTTGAGAATATTATGAAGAACTCTTGGGCAACCAGGATTCCTCACTCTGTTTTCGTTCATTGATTTGATTGATTTTTCTCGTCATAAAAAGAAATAAAACTTCAGATAATACAATATTTTATAAGCACTTACCAAGTTTTGCGTTATAGTAGTCATGGTTAAGGGTGCTTCAGCATCGTTAGCAAGCACGAAATGCAAATTACAACAAGCGTTCACGGAACAATCTGATATACAACTATGCGTCTTATAACAAAGACAATAAGTGTGCCAATATACGTATTTCATGGCAAACTATAAATTTGATTTTGAAATAAAATCAAACATAGCTGAAACAAACTGTTACTCAATTATCAGTCTTACAACTAAAGGAACAAGACTGCCATAAGTCTTATCGATGGTAAAACATAAGTTTGTGTTAAAAGTTAAAAAGGGCGTCATCAGGAGATTGACAGAGTAGGTACGTGTTATTAATTTGTGATAGGAACGACACGGAACGATGATTATACGTTTTATAAGGTTGTTACGTTTGAATTATTGTATTATGTAATTTACGACTTAATAACTGGTAAGAACGATGATGTGTAAATATGATTTTCTTCGCATGCTACTATTATTTTGAGTATATAATAGGTACATTATTATGATGAATTACTTACGTATAACGTGGTAAAATTATTGCTTGTCGTGTTAAATGAGGTAATTCGTCTTTATCTTATGTCTTTACAGCCATATCAATCCATACTTCCATACTAATATTATAAATGCGGAAGTGTATCTGTCTGTCTGCTACGCTTTCCCGGCCCATCTGTTTAACCGATTTTGATGAAATTTGGTATAGGGCTACTTTTTATCCCGGAAAATTCAAGAGTTCCCGCGGGAACCAAAAAATCTTAATCCACGCGGACGAAGTCGCGGGCATCATCTAGTAGTAATATAAATGCGAATCTTACTAAACAGGCAGACACAATTGTCTGTCTATACATTTTTAATGGTCCATCTGTATAGTTTACACACTGGAGGCTCCTTTATTTCCCGGAAAATTGAAGATTTCCGGCGGGAGTTATTAAAATCTATATCTACGAGGAGAGTTACAGGCAAAATCTAGTTATTTTTTTATCCACTACAAGTTAGCCCTTGACTGCGATCTCACCTGATGGTAAGTGATGATGCAGTCTAAGATGGTAGAGGGCTAACCTTTTAGGGGCATGGCAGTTATATTAAACTCATACCCCCATTCGGTTTCTACACGGCATCGTACCGGAACGCTAAATCGCTTGGCGGCACGTCTTTGCCGGTAGGCTGGTAACTAGCCACGGCCGAAGCCTCCCACCAGGCCAGACCAGGGGAAAATTCAGAAATTATTAATTCCCAAATTGACCCTGCCGGGGATCGAACCCGGGACCTCCGCACGTTACCTACGACAACAGCGTTACACACTGCGCCACGAAGGTCGTCAAAACATGAATTAGTCAAAAAATATATACAAAAACGAATACAGTATTTTGCGGGAAAAAGTATGGCAATGCACACAACACAATTCACCCTCAATCGTAAACACAAGAGTTTCCATCAAATTAAACTTTATACTCAACTTCATATGTTCTTGTTTTTATCTTTCATGTCTACATACGCGCATAAAATAATTTTTCACGCGTCTCTTTTTATTTGTTACTAGTTGACGCCCGCGGACACGTCGACGTGGCTTTAGGAGTTTATTAAAAACTAAATGATTCCCGCGGGAACCCTTTCATTTTCCGGGATAAAAAGTAGCCTATGTCCTTTCCCGGGATACAATCTACCCTTGAGCAGATGGGCCGTGAAAGCGTAGCAGACAGACAGACACACTTTCGCATTTATAATATTAGTATGAATATGGATTTTGTGGGTACTCTTAGTTTATGCCTTGCTCCAGGATGCAACCTTTTCACGTCAAAATTGCTTGAACAGACAAGCGCAAAGCTAGTTCTAACAGTAGATACATACTAAAGTTTAAACAATTATTAGCCAGATATTATTGATATTTAACTATAAATGGTTAAGCAGTAAGCTTGCCCGTGTTTTAGCTGAAAGTAAAAAACTTATTAATTATTGTAATAATTTCATTTCAGTTGACAATTGACAAACATTGAATCATTTGTTTGTTTGAACACGACTGCCTCGTTGGTCTAGCGGTTAGCGTAGTCGACAGCGGATCACGAGGTCCTGGGTTCGATTCCCGGTCGGGATAAAAATTGATAGGTATTGGGTTTTTCAATTAAGAAATTCTCAGTGCCAGCCCGGAGTTGGAAGTTGGCGGTGTTTCACCCCCGTGCCTCGGAGAGCACGTTTAGCCGTCGGTCCCGGTTATTATCACTAACATGATAATAGTCGTTAAAGCCCGCCAACCCGCATTGGAGCAGCGTGGTGGGTCTAAGCTCTAATTCCCTCTCTCCTATGAGAGTGGAGGCCTGTGCCCAGCAGTGGGACGTTAATGGGCTGTAGTGGTGGTGGTGGTGGAATCATTTGTAAATACGGACGGACGGAAAAGCCTAATGCACCCTAATGCACAAGTAGATTCAGAAACCTCACTTTACTCAATGCATTAAATGCAGCGGCTCAAAACGTAATATTAACCCGTATATTGCGACACCGGACAGTAATTCAATTTCGGCAGCGCGTATATGTTCCAGCTCGGCTCAACCGCTCGACTCAGTTTCTCGTGTAATTCACTTAATTGAAAATTTCAAGACTACCCTCAGTTTGCAACTTGCACACAAATAGACGTGTCGTTACTTTAATCCCCTTGTCAGTTACTTGTTGTTCAGTTCATCTGTGAGCAATATTTTTTATTAGATACATATTCTACTACTTACTGCCTATAATAAACTAGATGATGCCTGCGACTTCGCCAGTTTCTTGGGCACCATGCCCATTAAATATCGTTAGGACGGTGAATATGTTGTATGTAGATTATTGTAAACATACCATATACTATTTTTTTTTTTTCAAAAGAGCAACCACCGAGTTTCTTGCTGGTTCTTCTCGGTAGGAACGGCATTCCGAACCAGTGGTAGATTCATTTGACTATTCATAAGAACTTGTAAAAAGTCTATTTGATAATAATTTGATTTTGATTTGATTTTGATTTTGAATATTTTTTGTAAATTTTGTAAATTCTTTCGTTGTTGTACTTAAATAATCCCTATACTTATTCAATTTTTTAAAATGTAATGAAAATTTTGAAAATAACGATTAACATGACTTGTAGACATGATTAATTATTTTAAATTAATTAAAATAAATATAATGATAGGCTAATTTTTGTTCATTCAATAACAAGTTACCGCTCTTGATCTGATGGCGATGCAGTTGAAGATACCTACCATACCCATAATCGCATAAAGGATTACTAATTAAGAGCTTTTCGGAGTAATTTTGCCGGCCAAAGAATATACAGGATCTATAAACTTAAAAAAATGCTGTTTCCCAAAATCCTCCTGCGAAATCGAGCTAGGCACCTGCAACGTATACCCTAAGACCAAAGAGCAAAACCACGAGAATAATAAAAGCGCACAGCGTTAAAATATTAATGAGTTCACATGAAACCGATTTGTCCATCGGCCGGTGACGTCACGGTCCACTAATGAGGAAGGAACGAACCTCGACCGGGATGCGAGCAATTAGCACGATCATAACAAATCCCCGGGAAGCCATAATCAGGACGCGAGGACAAACCAACTATTATAATTGGCTGCGCTGATGCGTGTTGTTGAACGTATCGAGATTATGAGCAAAGGAACCGATTCCTTAGTTTCTTTTTATACGACTGCCTGAAAAAAAGAGTATATTGTTTTCAGGGTTCATGTATGTATGTATGTATGTATGTATGTGAGTTTGTATATTCCACCATAACATCTATGCGCCTGAACCGATTTTGGTAAATGAGGTATCGTTAGAATCCCTAGCTTATTCCGGATGACATAGGCTAGTAAAATTTAAAAAAAAATTGATGGGGTGACCATGGTCCCGCATTAAAGACTAAAGTTGGAAAAAAAATATTTGAAAATAAGATTAACTATATAATCATCATCTAGAAAATGATGAGTAGATTCCAAAAATATATAACACTATAGACTATAGTTCAATATCCCGAGTGACATGGGCTATAAATTTTTGAAAAATTCAATACGGGCGACGGCAGAGCAGTCGTATTTTTTAATAATTTTAATTATATTCACTTGTTAATTGTTGTTCACGTATGACCTAAGTACCTTCAAGGCAAGAGTGAATAGGCGTCTTCTAGGCAAGCGCGTTCCAGCCTAGACATCATCATTGCTTTGCATTAAGCATGATTGTCGACAAGCGCAAGCCTATCATGAAATTGAACAAAAAGAAATGTGACAAGTTAGCCCTTGAAAGCGATCTCTCACTCACTCAACCCATTCTAGCCAATGAGCACGAATCTCTTCTCACAAAAGGTTTGGCAAAGCCCAGTACGTTGGCCAAATTCGGATTGGCGGACTTCATATATCGCTCCTTCGTTTGTTTGTTGTACCTGCTTAGGTATTGTTGTTTTCATGCTTGTTACATGTTTCTTTTGTTTATTTGTGGTGTACAATTAAGTATATACACACATACATACCGTTGAGAAAATTATCAAGAACTTTCGGGCATACAGGTTTTCTCATGATCTTTGTCTTCACCTAGCAAGTGGTATTTAACATCTTCAACGCTTCTAACTCCAAAAAAAGAGGCGCGTACCCGGGGAGGCGGGTATTAAATCCCCGATTACCCGAATAAGAACTTAGGAAGCCATGAAACCGTGTACTCAAGGCTGTTAAAGTCTTCGCACATTATCTAGACAAACTTGTCGTCGGCTTCACTTCGATTACACTCACAGTAAAACATTGAAATGTGAGCTTCATGAAGTCGGTATCGGGTCTGTATAATGTGCGATAACCTTTAATATGTTACTCTCTTTCAAAGTGTTACATTATCGATTCTATCAGATCTTATCGGAAGGATCCTGTCTCTACCATGCACCTGCGTTCACTAAACCCACGCTAAGAAATTGCTTCCCTGATCTCTTTACCCGAGCCGTTGCTTAGACGAAATCAGTAGGTGCCACCTGCGACATGGACTCATCCGGTAATGGTGAGCTAATAGAATCTCGTGTCGCAAATGTTGTTAACATTTTATAGGCAACTAGAAGATGCCTGTGACTTTGTGTACGTGAATTAATAGTACATCACAGCCCACATCGACAATAAGAGTAAGTAATATTGGAAGAACGAGGTGAAGCCGATGCCTTTCCTGGAGAATTTAAAGCCGAGACCTTTTTAAATGAACGAGATCGTGAATTGCTATTTTGGCCGAAAGTTTTATGGAACATAATGAAGCAATTTTCGAGTACAAGTACCTACAAGAAACAATTTTCAAATAAAATCTGGAAGGAACTCAATGATTTTCCGTTATATCAAGTGACATCTAATATACCTATAATATATATGTAACTTAACTCTCGTCTTGACAATATTATGCGCTCCGTTGCGACGTGATTAAAGGACATTCAAACAAACATACCTACCTATAACTATTTAAATTTATACAGTGGTAATCGTAATAATTGACGATACTTGCGGTTTCATCCGCGAGGGTTAAGTTTTTAAAACCCTCCAGAATCTCGAAGGAGCTCGTCTTTGATTGAGTATATTTATACCTTTTTTCTGCCATGGATTTTTTAATTTTCGGCTCGCGGTAGGGTTAATTTCCCAGGTCGTCTGGCTTCATTCGTAATTAGAAGTATTGTACACTCGTATCATTTAACGGAAGCTCGTAGGCAAATAAAAATACTAACTATTGAATGCGCGTTTTTCTTGATTCCAGATACCTACTCCCTTCTTAAATCAATCAAGAAGGTACTATTATAGTAGTAGGGAAATGGAAATATTTTGTATTTCACTTTGCCAACGAAATACTAACAATTAAATTACTTGCTATATGTTTCAAATGAGAAAACTAACAATTACCAAATTGTAAATTAGTGAAATAAGGAGAATGGGAATAAATGGCTTTTTATATAGCCTATGTCACTCTCCAGGTCCTCAACTATACCCATGCCAAAAATCACGTCGATCCGTTGCTCCGTTGCGGCGTGATTGAAGGACAAACCAACAAACCAACAAACAAAGTGACTTACGCATTTATAATATTAGTATGATTATATTTATATGTAGGTATACCTACCATAGTACCGTACATAATATTATGTAGGTATAGTACCTACCATAATAACTTGCACATTTAAAAGCAAAGGGCCTACAGGCTTTACGGAACTGGAAATCTTTGAAATTCAAATCGCCACAAATGATATTAGCTTGAAAGCCGGATGGATTCGAATTGGGGCTGAATATGGGCTGAATATGCTAAGCTCTTGACGTCAGTACGTAATCTGAATCGTGCATCGTATGGGTAATAATAACTACTATTTATTATACGACTGCCTGAAAAAAGGAGTATATTGTTTTCAGGGTTCATGTATGTATGTATGTATGCATGTGAGTTTGTATATTCCACCATAACCTTCTATACGTCTGAACCGATTTTGATAAATGAGGTATCGTTAGAATCCCTAGCTTATTCCGGGTGACACAGGCTAGTAAAATTTAAAAAAAAATGATGGGGTGACCATGGTTCCGTATTAAAGACTAAAGTTGAAAAAAAATATTCGAAAATAAGATTAACTATACTTATAATCATCAACTAGAAAATGATGAGTAGATTCCAAAAATATATAACAAAGGAGTGTTATGTTTTCAGGGTTCGTGTATGTATGTGTGTCTACGGCAGAGCAGTCGTATTTTTCAATAATTTTAATTATATTCACTTGTTTAGCATTTACAATCCTTGCACACTCGACTTACGACTAGTACCGTACAATTACAAAGTATATACCTAGCGCAACCGGCTCATACTTCTACGGATGACCGTCACCGTATCGTCTCTATTACGGTCTACGGCTTATGATCTAATTCTACGGATAGGTATGGTCTACAGATGCGAATGTACTATGTGTGTGGACTATAAAAAAACCGGCCAAGTGCGAGTCGGACTCGCGCACCGAGGGTTCCGTACGAACCTGTAGGTATACTTAAAAGTTATGGTATTTTTATTCCACTTATCTATTTTAATTTCAATTTAATACCTCTACGCGTGCGTGCGGCAAGGGTAGTAAGTTTAAAATTATTAAAAATATTTTTATTATATGATTTAACTAAAAATTTATGCTTTTCGCAATTTTTCCTTTATCTGTGCTATAAGACGTTGCTTCGTACAAAATTTCAAGATCCTGAGTTCACGGGAAGTACCCTGTAGGTTTTCATTCCCTTGCGAGTGTCGAAAATTTGACATAAACGGCTGTATCTTTTGATTGCGTTGGCTTAGAAGTTTGATTTTTTCACAGGTCCAAGGGACAGGAGACCTGAGTATTTGTTATGAATATCAGCTTGATACCTCCATGCGTTCCTGAGAAATAGGGTCTTGACACGCAGACGGATGGACAACAAAATGATCCTATAAGGGTTCCGTTTTATCCTTTTGAGGTACGGAACCCTAAAAAATTACAGGAAAAGTATAAAGATTGGTTTGCTTGAAGCTAAGAAATCGAGATCTAGTACAGGTCCTGAATTCAAAGATCCAGTAAAACAGAATTTCTACCGCAAACCTAAAAGAAGATATTGGTACGGGTAGCTTATGAGTCTTATGACCAAGATCATCATCTTCTGTGACCAAGATAGGTTGCAAACTTGCATCCCATAGGGATAGATATGTGTTAATTTTTATCCCGGAAAATGAAGAATTCATTACCCAGTTGTTTAATATATAGTAGCTGATGCCCGCGACTTCGTCCGCGTGGATTGAGGTTTTTTGGTTCCCGCGGGAACTTCTTAATTTCCCGGGATAAAAAGTAGCCTTTGCGCTGTTCCAGACTACAATCTATCTTTGTGCATAATTTCATCTAGATTCGTAGCCGTAACAAACATCCATCCATCCATACATCGATCCATCCAAACTTTCGCATTTATAATATTTATATAATGTGGGTACCTGTCTACGTAGTTACAATACACATACGGCATACCTGCTAATATATTGATGAAAAAAAATCCACATAGCGCCTCGCTCCTGGTTTTCATACATTCAAAAGCAATTTGGAACCGCTGTCCAATCCAGGCGGGCCGCCATTCCCGGATTATGCAAACAATCTCCGGGCATTACTGGGAGCTCCCTGGGGCGTCGTTGCTGCCGCTTTACTCTTTCACTACATCTCCCTGTACCTATAACCCCCTGGTAGGTATGTTTTTTTACTTAGGTAGTCTACTTCTTTTCTACAATACAAGTACCTAAGTCCTTGACTACTATCTCAGTAACGATACAGCCATATTGTTTCATTATTGTCGACTTTCGTGTTTTAGAATTACAATCCTTATTTCAGGCACTTCAATGTACTCGTACGTGAAATCAAACTGTCATTTTGAAACAAACAAAATTTTGAGTAATGCTTGAAGCGGTGGGCGTAATAGGGATGACGCCGTCTCTAATGTAAATGGGAAACCTAATATAATGTACCTGTGGGATTTACCAATATTTCAAAACCCACACCTCTAATCACTTTTTACAATATTGACATGAGTTATAATAAATAAAAACTCATGCACTACATAAGTATGTACTTTTATTTGCAATCTTCAACCATAGAGGTCTCGGAATAAAATCAGCATATAAAGTTTTTCCAAATAGGCACAATATCTGAATACGATTTGTCGGGAAGATTAAACGGGAACCTCCATACATGCAATATGAGAAAGTATGCGTTACTCATGCGTTAAAATAAATAATAAAAATAAAACTCATGCGCTAGCATTGATGTAGAATTTTAGTGTCTACATACGAGTAATATAATTGAATGGTACGACTACAAGAATATAATAATGGCTAGGTACATATAAGTATTAGCCATAAAAATGTGAGTGACATTACATAAAAATTCAATTTATATTACAAACCTAACTTCAAATATTTTCTAAAACCAATTTCTATCCTAATAAATTGACCAGCAAAAAAAGCAACCAAACTAATCCAACTATCACGAAAAAAAGACCACCGAAAACAAAATGGGCCAAAAAACAACCGGAACGGTCAATTTTCCTTATGGTTTTAATTAAGCCGGCACTAACCTGCCGTCATTTTTGCAGTCCCGCACCGCTCGTGCAGATTGATTAAAAGTCTATGGCCCATGCTTTATAGTGCGGGCCCATTGTTGAATACGGCACGATTCGACGACGACGACGGGGTCAAAAATTTAAATATTTTAGGTCGTCATCAGACGAAAAAAAATATGACATGATAAATTTGCTTTTGTATTTAGGAGATTTGTATTTATCAGCATCATATTTGCACGTTCGTGACGATATTTTTTAGTTTTTCTAGACTTGTACAAAACACCTGATCGTTGTTTATCACTAGATTTCGAATGACATCTAGCGGCACTATGTGAACGTAAAAACCCCACTCTGACTAATACTATGACTATCACAATCTGATTATTACTATAATTATTACTATAACTATCACAAAAGCAAACTTTATCCCAAAAAAGTTATTTTCTTTTCGTTTTTGTGCATAATTAACCGAAAAATCATAAAATAAACTTTACGACAAAGAACGATAATTTTTTTGTGGAGTCGTGTTATTTAAAAACCGGCCAAGTGCGAGTCGGACTCGCGCACCGAGGGTTCCGTACTCAAGAAGTAGGTATAATTACCTTTGTTAATGAACCGCAAAACTAACTTTGTTTGTAGAGGTTTACTGTTAATATCAAAAAATTACGTTTGTTGTATGGGAGCCCCCCTTTAATATTTACTTTATTGATATTTAATTATTTATTTTGAAAGGTAATATACAAGTTAATATTCTGTGAAAATTTGAACCGTCTACCTGTTACCGTTTTTAATATTGAGCAAAAAAATACGAAAAAAACACGTTTATTGTATGGGGACCCCCCTTAATATATATATTTTTTTAATTTTTAGTATTTGTTGTTATAGCGGCAACGGAACTACATCATTTGTGAAAATTTCAGCTTTCTAGCTATCACGGTCTATGAGATACAGCCTGGAGACAGACAGACAGACAGACAGACAGACAGACAGACAGACAGACAGCGGAGTCTTAGTAATAGGGTCCCGTTTTTACCCTTTGGGTACGGAACCCTAAAAATTAAAATGGACCAAAAAACAACCGGATTGAAAATTTTTCCTTATGGTTTTAATAAAGCCGGAACTAAGACTAAACTGCGTCCATTCTTGCAGTCCCGTAGCGCTCGTGCAGAATTTTTAAAAGTCTATATGGCCCATGCTTTTTAGTGCGGGCCCATTATTGAATACGGCACGTGCTTATTACGGCACGATATTTAACGGTCAACTTATAAAACCCTTTTTACCCGATGGTGTAACGCACAGGGTTCTTCTCTTGTTTTTCTTTGTGTCCTGGGATTATTTTCTGCACTTGGACGTTGGCGTCCGCTGTGCGTGAAACCATTGGGTCACTGGATCACTCCAGCCAGCCGAGCTCACTCCAGAAAACAAGCAGGCCACCCAGGTCGGCGAGGACTACCGGTAGTGTTGCTGGGGAGCCAATGTAGGCTTCTCGTTGGGTGGAAGCACGTGTTTTGGTGTCTCGTTTGCTCTCCATGCAGGCTCTGCATAGAGGGCTTTCAGTGATACCTAGAATACCTAAAATATCTACAACTATCCTTGGGTCGGTTGAGTTGCAGAAGTTAAAGTGTTAAAGTGTTGATCAATCTATAGGCATACAATTATGTTTCTTTCTTGCAGGTAAAATACTAAAAGCTTGGACCAAAATGCCGGATGCTAATTCTTGCCGACATGATGAGAGTTTAACGTGCTAGTGTGTCATAATATTAAGAACGTAATAATATAAGCGAATGACGTGGGAGAATGGAAACGCACGTAACCCTTGTACGGCTCAAGTGGCAACTAATTTATGGTTGAGGTGGGCCCCGGACCGATAGTTATGTCCGGACGCTAATTCTGACCGACACGGTGAAAGTTCACTCTAACATGCTAGTTTGGTTGGTACGGCATTATGAATTACTAGCTGATGCCCACGACTACGTCCGCGTGGATTGAAGTTTTTTTTGGTTCCCACGGGAACTCCTTAATTTTCCGGGATAAAAATCCATCTATAATCTATCTCTGTGCCAAATTTCAGCCAGATCCGTTCAGCCGTTGGCGCGTGATTGAGTTACAAACATCCATAAATCCATCCATCCATCCATCCATACATTCAACTAAACTTTCGCATTTATAATATTAGTAGGATATCTTTCAGTTAATGTACCTACCTGTACTAATAAAAAATTCACAAATAATTTAGAAATTAATTTTACGTGTTTTCAAATCACACTATACTAATATTACAAATGCGAAAGTGTGTCTGTTTGTTGGGTTGTCCTTCAATCCGTATCCGCAACAGAGCAACGAATCGACGTGATTTTTGGCATGGGTATAGTTGAGGTTCTGGAGAGTAACACATAGGCTAGGTACTTTTTATCTCGGAAAATAAAGGCGTTCTCGTAAGGAATTTAAAAAACTTATTTCACGCGGAGTCGCAGGCATCAGCTGGTAAGATAAATAAAAATAAATAAAGCCTTTATTTCCAAATTACTTAAATGAATACAAATTACAATATTTGTAGAATCAAACATTATTACAAATTTACAATAACATTAATTTTTAACATTAGGTAATTCATTTTAAAAGTTTAAAATAAAAAATCAAAATGTCAGTTTTTTTATAAATTAATAGTTCTAAGTCTTTATTGTGGCATGTAGCTCGTAAAATATAGGTATTATACAAATTTTTGGCTTTGAGATTTAGCGAAGAATGCCAAAGGTGTCCAGACAAAACCACTTTTTTGATATATTTTGCGTGTAATTAAAAATCAAAAAATAGGGTTGGCATTTGACAACCGTGCAGTAAAATCGTTTTTATTAAATGGTTGTTGTCCACACGTGTCACTGACATACCTACCTACCTCTGTAATGTCACTGTGTTCCTTTTTCCAGAGAGCGGGATTGTCTATGACGTATGGCTGGTAAAAACCGACGCTCACGAAAATATCCGGCAACTATCAAGGTGTTTTCATTAGTCACTTCGCCGGGTCATTTAGTTGATACTTTACAGATGTCGCCAACCCTGAGTGATCACCGCGCGGTCCTTACCTACTGCTAAGCTTGTTCACGGTGCTGGGCTCAAAACGATGCGAATAACGTGAGAAGGATAGATTATTCACTGTATCCATACTAATATTATAAATGCGAAAGTGTGTCTGTCTGTCTGTCTGCTACGCTTTCACGGCCCATCTATTAAACCGATTTTGATGAAATTTGGTACAGGGATAGATTTTATCCCGGGGAAGAACATAGGGTACTTTATCCATTAAATGAGTTCCCGCGGGTATCGAAAAAGCTTAGTCCACGCGGATGAATTCGCGGGAATCATCTAGTCTAGTACTTATACCGGAAAAGAGATGCCAATAGATAATATGTATAGCAATGGGAGAAAAATTCAAGTTATAGTACGTTTTAAAATCATCATCATCATTATCAACCCATTGCCGGCTCACTGCTGAGCACGAGTCTCTGCTTAGAATCTGAAGCGTTAGGCCATAGTCCACCACGCTGGCAAAGTGCGGATTGGCAGACATCACACACCTTTGAGAACATAGAGCAGAATTGTATTCCCTAATTTATTTATAAACAAACTGCAGTTAAAATTAAACATTGACTTTCGTTTCATTTTGGCAATTTTGAAAGAAAAGTGTTTTTCTTGAAACTAGTAATCGATGTTCTCAGTGCTATTGTAAATGAAAATAAAAATACAACTTTCAATGCAAAGACTATTAAAGATCGGTCTATCAGAATTTAATTTAAGCTATTTAAAATTTTCTTTTTAGTAAGAAGCAAATACCTACCTACTACAAAATATAAGACACCTACTGCAGCTTAAAGACTAACTTAGCAAAAAATGTGTCTATAAAGTAATTAATTTTAAGTATTTTTTATCATCATTATCATTATTGACAATTATTGAAAATAATGTTAATTATTTTTAATAAATGTTAATAATAAGTCGCTAGTGGTTACTAATAATTCGCGTCCGCTACCGCTACCGCACCCGCAAATGTAATGTGAACACTCTCTTGCATGGACGGTCCAATCATCTGAGTGGACGCGGGAATCATATTTCAAGTGTTGATGATATCTGTATTCGAGTGTTAGGGGTTTCCCGTCAGGAAAAAATGCTTTTCTTTCGTCTGCTCATGTAGGTATCTGTTTCTTCCGCGATATTTTTTGCCGTAATGGGACTCCATCAAGCGGTGACAGTCTGGAAAATATAACACTTGTTTTGGTTAACAATAACAGCATTAGGTTTTTTTTTTATCCACTACAAGTTAGCCCTTGACTGCGATCTCACCTGATGGTAAGTGATGATGCAGCCTAAGATGGTAGCGGGCTAACCTATTCGGGGCATGGCAGTTATATTAAACCCATACCCCTATTCGGTTTCTACACGGCATCGTACCGGAACGCTAAATCTTTACCGGTAGGGTGGTAACTAGCCACGGCCGAAGCCTCCCACCAGGCCAGACCAGGGAAAATTCAGAAATTATAAATTTCCAAACCCTGCTGGGTAGGTGTAAGGTAGGTCTTATCATAATTTATTTCTGATTCTTAGTTCTATTTCTAATCATGTCTAGTCATGTTAATGTCCTTCCGACAGAATTTTAGCCACAATGGAAGTAGTTAACTTATCTGAACCGGTGACAGCGTCGCTAGTTTATATTATTACGTCCGCGTGGATTAAGTTTTTTTTAATTCCCGGGGGAACTCCTTGATTGTCCGAAGTAAAAAGTATAAGTAAAAGCCTATGTCCTTCCCCGGGATGTTACCTACTTCCATACCAAATTTCATCAAAATCTGTTAAACAGATGGACCGTGAAAGCATAGCAGACAGACAGGCGGATAGATGAATACACTTTTGCATTTATAATAATATTAGTATAGATAACATAAAAACTAAACAGGCATAAAAATTAGTTCCAATTTTGCCCTAAGAAGGTGCGACTATATCTACCTACCTACCTAGTGCAGTGCACTATAAGATTATTTAGGTGAGTAGGCCTCGAGATTAGTCTGAAAACCAAAACCTCAGCTGAAACCATAGTTTTGGCTCCGGACCTAGTGCTCTGGTCATTTCTGGGGATTGTCTATGCCAATTGCGATGCTCCCGCATTTCGAATTTGGACTAGGTATAACATAATACTATACCTACAGGGTCAATTTGGAAATATTAATAACGTCTGGGTAGCTTCTGTACGTAATACTGAACAACTTTTATTCTACGACTTCTTAAAATTCTGAAAATTACCAAAAATAAAATTAGCTGTCCTAATAAGACAGCATTTAAGTTCACGCCACGTCGGCACTCGGCACGCGGCGGTCGACTATCTACTGCCTAGTGCCTAGTGCCTACTGAAAATATAGAGTTGAAGGACATCAAGACTCTAGAGTGTAGAGTTTTTTAATTCTTGAAAAGTGGTAGGACAAAAGATGTTCAGTATTACGAGTATGTAGAGAACTTGCTCTTAATTAGAATTCTGAGAATTAACCCTGTATACAGTTATACATGTAGGTAGGTACTAGGTAGGTACTCTAGATAGATAGCTAACTGTTCAAATTAAAAAAAATACGCGCCGAACTGAGTACCTACTCCTTTTTTGGAAGTCGGTTAGAAACAAAGAGTTGTCGTGCGACACTGAAAACGCAAAACAAAAATTTTCCTTTGCACCGCCCGACGAAATGGTTTCAAAACACAATCAACGAAAAGTAAAAGGTCGTTCAACAAAAACATCGCACCGGCGCCGCTTTCACAGAAAACAGGCGAAGAATCGCTTGTAGACACCCTGGATAACCCCATCGATAAAGGTGCGTTTTCACTAACGATCACTTGGTGGCACGTTTGCTGGTAGAGTTATAACCAGCCGCGGCCGAAGCCTCCCATCAGACCCTGATCTGAAACAATTTACGTACTATAAAATCCCTAATAAACACTGTTCCGCTTTTTCCTTTTACTTACGTACAGGTGCCTACAGTCCCACCTACTTGTCTGGCTCGGTGGCCAAAATTGGAACAAATAATTTTTATGACTATTTATTTCTTGTTTTTATCTTTTTAAAATATTTATTAGCAACACTAACTATTAATGTGACAGCGTCGATAAGTTTGTGGGTCTATGCTTACTTAACAGAGGCCAAATTTTCTAAGCAAATCGTACCTAATCATTTGACAGTTTAAAACGTATTACTCGAACAGTCTGTTACGGAGTTCATACTTACATACTTTTTGACGTACAGGCATTTATAAGTCCTTATAGTCCCACAAACATAACTGATTAGGTGTCAGCGTCGCTAGTTTAAATGACAAATAAAAACAAAAACTAAACAGGCATAACAATTAGTTCCAATTTTGGCCACCGGGCCAGGTAAGTTTGTGGGCCTTTTAGACAGGTCGAATTATCAGTTTGACATACCATTACGATTACAATTGCCTCACACAATAAAGGGGGGCAGAGGCCCAATTTTTTGAGCAAATCGTAATCATTTGACAGCTTAAAACATATTACTCGAACTATTTAAGGAGTTCACACGTGCTTTTTGACGTGCAGGCATCTATGAACTCCTTAAACAGGTCGGATTATACGTTTGACAAACTATTACGATTACGACGTCCTTACACAATAGGGGGGGCAGATATAGCCCATCTTCCTTGCACATTGGAAACGCACTCTAAGTTAGGTATTTACATGCAAAACGGGGTTACGAAAAAAGTGAAGCTGTTGTAGATAAACACGAATTTGAATGGCAAAGCATTCCTTTGGGCTTGTTCATTTGTTCATAGAAATGAGTTTTGTTGGTTTCTTCATGTTTGTGACAATGGAGGCTGCGTGGAGGAAGTAAAGCGACGTATGGCAATAGCAAGAACCGCGATGGATAAGCTGAAGAAAATATGGAGGAACAGGAACGTAACAAAAGCTACGAAGACCCGGCTCGTTAGAACGCTTGTTTTCCCCATATTTTTATACGCTGCGGAGACGTGGACTTTGTGACAAGTCGAGAAGAAAAAGATTGATGCTCTGGAGATGTGGTGCTGGAGGCGAATGTTAGGTGTCTCATGGACCGAATTCCGCACCAACGTTTCTATCCTCCAAGAACTCGGCATTAAGCAACGGCTTTCATCGCTAGTATAGAGTCGAATACTAAAATTTTTTGGACATGTCTCCCGTCGTGACTCCATCGAGCGCCTCGTGGTGCAGGGCAAGGTGGAGGGCACCAGAGGGCGAGGAAGGTCACCCATGCGATGGACCGACCAAATTAAGTCGGCGGTTGGCGGTTCATTGCACGACTGCACCAGACTGTCGGCCAGTAGGGAGAAGTGGCGGATGCTCGTGAGTCGCATAACATCTGCCACTAAAGCCGACACTTCGTGATGACCACGGTCACTCTGACAAGAGTGTTACGACGAAGAAGAAGTGACAATGTAGAAACCAACTTTGAGTCGTTAATATTACCAAAGAGGACTGCGGAAAAAGGAAGGAGGGGAAAGACATTTTATCCTGTCACGCTAGTGTGTGCAATGCCATATAAAAGTGAGTAATAGTTAGGATTTTGGGACACATTTGTACTGAGAAAACAATTTTCTTGAATTTCTGAGCCCAAAAACGGTATACTGACCAGGTACATCATACTAATATTATAAATGCGAAAGTGTGTTTGTTTGTCCCTCAATCAAGTCGCAACAGAGCAACGGATCGACGTGATTTTTGACATGTTTATAGTTATATATGTATGTTTATGTATATAAATCTCTCAACTAAAATGACATCTGTAAAGTATTATAAAAGGGATAGCAATATATTTAATGTTGTCATTTTAGTTTAGTTTAGAGTTTGTGTACAACAGAATCAGAGCCATAGGCTACTTTTTATCCCGGAAAATTAAGGACTTCCCGTGGGAATTGAAAAAAAAATCCACGCGGACAAAGACGCGAGCATCAGCTAGTAAGTAGTTTATAATACTTACGATCTTTCCACGAAACAGAAAAGACTCTCTTCTCGTCAAACACTCATCCACAATAAAGCTGTGAAGTTGTTAGTTTCGCTGTGTCATCCGCTCTTCCTTCAGATCAGCTGTTACTTTCCCGTTCAAAAACAGATTGCTTCTATCGTGACTCGGCAGTTTTACAACCTATGAAGTAGGTACATAGATAATTATTAGGTGGATAAGACTAGCAGATTTTTTTAATTGATAGGTAGTATCCATTATCTACCTATACCCAATAATAATAATGTCCTTCCGACCGAATTTCGGCCATGGCGTTGGCGGCCAATCTCCAGAGAGATTACCTATAGCCTGGGCGGGAGATAGTAGGTATGCACAAATGTGTGCGAATACACAGGCGCACTCTATGTTCCGACGGAAAATCCGACACGACCGGGAAAGATGAGGCGCAGGACCGACGGCTTTACTTGCTCTGCGAGGCACGGGGGTGAAAATTGAGAATTTCTTGTCAGAAAAACCCAATACTTGTTGGCCCGACCTGGGACTCGAACCCGGGACCTCGTGGTGGTGATGGTTGTTATAGGTACCTACCAAGCTAGTCAGATGAGTGCAGGAAGATTCTGAGAACTGTACACATAGGTAAGCTGTATAAGTAGGTATAGTACGTGTTGAATCGTAGAGTAACAATCCTAATTATTAAGTCTGCATCATGAAATAGCTATTTACGCAACTGTATCGTAATGAGGGTCATTTTAATTCGAGTGCTGTTTTTTGATACGAGGCTTGCCGAGTATCAAAATAGGATAGTACGAGAATTAAAATGACTAATTACGTACAGTTGCATACAAGATTTTATCTACGACAAGGACGTCTTTATAATTTTTTACTTTATAAATTAATAAAAAAGTCAAATCAATCAAGTGCCAGAACCCAGAGCCGCTAAGCTATAGGTATCCTATTTATGAAGATAACCATATCGATACAGCTACGACTCATAACGATACAGCTCCCATACAACGAACTGTATCGTTATGAGAAGCAAACACGAAAGAGGGTTCAATTCGATATAGTTGTCAAATTCGAAATTGGAACTTTTCGATGCTGGAGTAGATAAAGGAACTTAAAATATTTACATGGTTCAGGTACACACATTTTCTTATTCATTCACTATCGCAAAGTAAAAGCGGCCAATTTTTGATGCCAGATTTAGCCGTAGTACGCCATCTCTCGACATATACTACAAGCTAAGTTTAAATGTTGCTACATGAAAAAATTATTCTTATGAATAATGTGCATGCTTTTGAAATTGATACCTAAGATACTAATTAGCTTTTTACTGTTTTTGCCACTAACTTTTATATTCTTATTCTTGCGTTTCCTAATAAAAATAATTACCAATTAGCAATACTGCAGGGCGACCGCGTATCTTTTGCATTAATCATTGATACATCACAATCACCTCTGATTGAACACTCTTTCACAATTGGACGAAATCCATTGACGCAGCAAGAATACCATAAATTCAGCCAATCGGAGGTGATTGCGATGTATCAATGATTGAGGCAAAAGATACACGGTCGCCCTGCTGGTTTTACTTTGACCGCAGTTGACAGTTCAAATGTACCATTGTTTTGTTTCGAGATTTTGACAAATGACAGCTGATAAACACGAGTGAAATAACCTAGAAGTCCCGGTTTTTATTAACTTTTACCGATATTATTGTTTATCTAACTAAATTAAAGCTTATATATTTTGATCATATTTTATTTTATCTAGTGCTCATTCTAATTATCAAAGTGTATAATAGGCGTTTATTTAATGCTTAGTGTTTAAAAATATCAATATTTTTTTGTATTTGGCTTAGGTATAATTACAGGATTACTATAAATTTAATATAGCTATTTCATACGTTTTTAATATTGTATTTTATTGGTCTTCTATGGTGTCTAAAATTGTGCACATACTCGTATAGATTTATTTATGAAATAGCTTGATAACAGTTTATTTAAATATTTTCATATTCATGACTAAATATTTATTTAATTTATTTAATATTAAAAGAAGCTTTTTCAATAAATTGGTAAAATTAAAAAACACGCGATTCCAGTTTCAAAATCTTTTGAAAATGGAAACTGAATGCTCGAAAACAAAAAGTGATTTGAATTTGGAACATAGTCCAGTAAAAAAAGTCAAAATGGAAGTTGATGGAAGTGAAAAGACAAGATCTGTTGCTACCATGTGTGGAGCTTGGCGACCTGAGGAAGTGGATGGTGGCCTCATCTTTGTTTTCAAAGAGCGAGTGCCCTGTCTAAGTCCTGACCCAACTGAGGAACAGGACTTTCCGGAGAAAATTGAGGACTTCTGGGAGGCGAGCCTTGTTGACGTCGATGATATAAAGGTAGGCTCTATATATATATAATACGATATTAATTGTACTGTAAAACACTATTATTCATTTAAATTAATAAGTAGGAAATTATTTAATAAATTTTGATGACAGCGCCATCTAGTAATGTATAGTTGTACTAGCTTGAATCGTAAGTGTTTTACAAAACTCACTGGCTTACCTTGACAGCAAATCAATGCTGCACCATTACGTTAGATGTCGTTAATTGTGAATTTACTCAGTAGTTAGTCATAACTACTACCTACTATACTAGATGGCAGTGTTATTAATTTTTTTTGTAAAATCAAATAATCAAATATAATATAAATATTTTAATAAAATATATAAATATTATAAATGCGAAAGTTTGGATGGATGTCTGGATGGATGTATGGATGTATGGATGTTTGTTACTCAATCACGCCCCAACGACTGAACGGATCTGGCTGAAATTTGGCATAGGGATAGATTATAGTCTGGAATAGCACATAGGCTACTTTTTATCCCGGAAAATTAAAGAGTTCCCGCGGGAACCAAAAAACCTCAAATGGATGTTTGTTACTCAATCACGCCAGAACGGCTGAACGGATCTGGATGAAATTTGGCACAGAGATAGATTTTAGTCTGGAATAGCTTATAGCACATAGGCTACTTTTTATCCCGGAAAATTGAAGAGTTCCCGCGGGAATCAAACAAATGTATCTGTTCAACTGATTTTGATAAAATTTGGTACAGGGATAGGTTGTATCCCGGGGAAGGACGAAGGCTACTTTTTATCCCGGAAAATTAAGGAGTTCCCGCGGGAACCAAAAAACCTCAAACCACGCGGACGAAGTCGCGGGCATTCGCTAGTATTGTATAAATTAGCGTTGTGTGATAGAAGGTTAGTTTAAATAAACACAAGATAACCATGAATATATTTTCATTTCAGTTCATTGTGCATGTTAGAAATCCGATATTTAAATGGCAATTACTTAATCCTATTCATAATTAAATGAATCTACCACTGTTTCGCAAAGCCATTCCATCCAGAAGAAACTGTAAAAAACTGGTATTAGCTTTGCTCTTTTAAAATTATTTAACAATCAATTATATTAAAACATAATACCTATTGTACAAAAACGATGAATTATTAAAGTTGATTGTGATAGGTTTTTATAAATTTTACTACAAGATCTGTCTCAAAATATAATTCCAAAAGCCAACCAACAACAAAACAAATAAACCTAATAGGTAATGCTAACCTAACATAACATCTTACAACAATACTTAGGTAGGTAATTAAAATTTAGATTTAATTTATACTTAGCTCAGCAAAAAGTTGTAATCCACTCTTAGTCTTCACCAAAACAATTAATAATAATGAATACTAATTAGGTACCTAGGTATTCCACTCGTAATAACACGTTTAATTTTTTAAACTGACTGAACCTCTGGTACCTACCCTAGCCTCTGACGCCATTTTCGCTTACTTACCTACTTTTTTTTGTTACCGACCCACCGACTTTTTCCTGAATTTTTGTGATTGGCTGTCATGATTACAGTTTACATACCTATTGAAAAGTATCATAAAAATGAATTTTGCATCCTGTAATATTCGATGATGCCAAAAATATAATTTCTGAGGTAAAATTAACAATTATTCACAGTAAGATAGGTACCTATTTAAATTGAGCATGAAATCTAATGTTAAATTATTTATGAATCACAACTTAGGATCGTAATAATACTGTTCATTCAATCATTGTGTTCATACTTACTTCATTCTTCACAATTGTTTTTTTTTGTTTCTTACTTTTTTTTCAAAACGCAATTTACATTCACAAAATTGAGATGTTACCAGACGCAAAATTTCTGTAACTAAAAATTAAGTAAGGACTTAATTAATAAGTAGGTACCTATATTTTCTGCCCTCTGCCCCGAAGGGGGGACATAGGACGTAATGATGATGAAGTAATAATATATTTGAAGTTGGTAAGTAATTGTATCTTTACTAGGTAGGTAGGTACACTACTTACCTAGGTACTGTGTTTTGTGAAAAATCTAAAATAAATCATAAAAAATATAAACATACATCTATAGTCTATACTAATATTATAAATGCGAAAGTTTGGATGGATGGATGTTTGTTACTTATTTAATTACGCCAGAACGGCTGAACGGATCTGGACGAAATTTGGCACAAAGATAGATTATAGTATGGAATAACACATAGTCTACTTTTTATCCCGGAAAATTAAAGAGTTTCCGCGGGAACCACAAAAGCTCAATCCACGTGGAAGTCGCAGGCATCAGCGAGTATCCTAATATTTGTGGAAGGCACATCTACCTATGTATGCAGTACATATACTGCCTTCTATAATCCACTGAGAACATTACAATCTTAAAAGCACAAAAAGCCTGCTGTGCCTCCCCGTGGTTCCAACTTCCACACTCCACAGTCCGTGTTGGAACCTACTTAAGAAGTACTACCTACTTAAGAAGTAGGTAAGTACCTAAGTACTTACTTAATGGAAAAATAATCTTAAAGTACTTAGAAGTATATTTTATATTATGGTTCCGTAAGACTTCGTGTGGCTGGGGGATTAATTTTTGAAGTGAAACTTCTTTAGAATCGTTGTGATCGGATAATTCGATGAAACGAAAAAGCGACACTAAAAGTGACAATCATATTCATAATAGGATTTTGCCTGCGAGAGAATGAGATAGAATAAAAGTTATATTTATCTCATTCTCTCGTAGGCTACTTTTCTTAAGTTACACTTCTGCCGTGTGTGAATTGCACAAGCACACTTTTTTTTTGGAAAATAGATGACTCATTTTGGGAACTCTGATTTTCCGGGACTTAAAGTGGACTAGGTGTGTCCCTGGGATGCAACTGCAACCAGTTATCTCTGCAGTAGGTACTTCTTCAAAATCGATTGACCAGATAGGCAGGCCGCAAAAGCGTTGCAGGCAGATAATAGTCACACTTTTGCATATTTTACAAGCTTTTATTAAACTTGCAATGTTTGCAGGTTTATTTAGGTCAAATCCTGCAACTGAATTTCAAATCAGTTAATACTATCGAAGCTAACGTTTAGTTTGGATGACAATTCATGGTAAGCTTAGTGACGTCATTCTAAATCCAATATGGCGGACTCCCAAATATGGCAAACTAGTTATTTTTTATGCACCCCATGATATGGGTATCAATTGAAAGGCTTTGCTGAGTAGAATACGAAAAATTAAAAAACCGGCCAAGTGCGAGTCGGACTCGCGCACCGAGGGTTCCGTACAAACATGTAGTAAGTTTTAAATTATTAAAAAAACTACTTACTAGATCTCGTTCAAACCAATTTTCGGTGGAAGTTTGCATGGTAATGTACATCATATATTTCTTTTAGTTTTATCATTCTCTTATTTTAAAAGTTACAGGGGGGGGGACACACATTTTACACTTTGGAAGTGTCTCTCGCGCAAACTATTCAGGTTAGAAAAAAATGATATTACAAACCTCAATATCATTTTTGAAGACCTATCTATAGATACCCCACGCGTATGGGTTAGATGAAAAAAAAAATTTGAGTTTCAGTTCTAAGTATGGGGAACCCCCAAAATTTATTGTTTTTTTTTCTTTTTTTGTAAGAAAATCTTAATGCGGTTCACATAATACATCTACTTACCAAGTTACAACAGTATAGTTCTTATAGTTTCGGAAAAAAGTGGCTGTGACATACGGACGGACAGACAGACAGACAGACAGACACGAATCTATAAGGGTTCCGTTTTTGCCAAATCTGGCTACGGAACCCCAAAAATGACGTCACACTGAATTCAAAATGGTAGACGATAAAAGCTTGTTTTATAAAAATGTACCTAATGATTTATTTAAATTTAACCTGTTTGTACTTACTTATAAAGTTTCATTTTATTCACATGAATGAAAGCGGTCAGCTTTAATCCGCCTAAACGTATTTAATACTTAAATGAAACCACGAAAAGCAAAGCCTTCTTGATCCCCTGGATATGAAATTAATGACGGATTAGGGTTTGGGGCGGGCTCAGTTGCATTTAGCAACGGTTAATAGGGGCTTAGGCTCTCATTAAAACAGATTCCAAAAATAAATGTTGGTACATCACGGAAACAGAACTCTGACCTTGTAGTTGCGCAGTGGGTAATTCATTGGTTAACTAGATGATGAAGAACGATCGTTTGCGTGAATTCTGTTTTTTATTCCCGCGAGAACTCCTTAATTTTCCGGGATGTCAGTTGCCTATGCTCTTTCCAGGGATACATCATGCACCTTTTAGGCTGAACATTAAGAAAATACGTAGGTACAAAACCTTACTGTTTCTAGTTATGGTTCTCGAGAAAGAAAGAAAGAAAAACAGTTTATTCACCAGTGGTGTCACAGACAAAACTATATAATACAAATGCAATACTCTCGTCTGCGACACCACCCCGAAAGGGTGTACAGCTCAGCGTTTTGCGGTTTTGCCTTGCGTCATATGCTAAAAATGCATACAAAACAAGTCGCTGATTTTCAGCTGTGGCAGTGAGAGTGGCAACAATAGTCTTAACTCTAGGATGGATGGTCAAGATGGCGGCAGTGGTGGTCAGTGTTTGTGTAAATTGCTAAATAAAAGTAGTATAAATATATCTATTTATACTACTTATACTACTTATTACTATTACTACTATTTATACTACTCTATTTAAGCGAGTTACCTACAACCAATCACTAAGTTCCAAATTTCATCAAAATCGGTTGAAAAGTTTGATCATTAAAGCGTAGCTCACAGACAGACAGACACACTTTCTTTAGCATTTATGTAGACAGGGAAGACAGATACATAACTAAGTAGTTACCCACATTTTTATATTACATTTTAAAATTAAAAGCCTACTTAGCAAGGAGAGAGCTAATTAAAGTTTCCACAGTGCACTGGTTTCTGAAGTACCTACTAACTAACATTTATTTATACAGTCGAGTAAGTGGCTTCATTAAACATTTTATAAAAATCCATACTAATACTAATATTATATATTTAGGAAACAGAAGTGGAGTAAAGTGAAACTAAGCAAATATAACAAATCACAATTTATTCTAGTGAACGATTACAACATATCACACATAAAATAACTAAAAAGGAACACACTTAAATCTGAACACAATTATGACTCATTAAGAGTTTCACAATAACGCAGTTTACAGCTCGGAAGGTGACAAAAGAATGACTACGCGGTAATACAGAGAGCGCTTTTTATACACGTTCCTGCCCGCTTTTATAGGTTTTAGTCGGGTACCTACACTACTCACAATAATTTTGCTAACTCGGCCTATCCTGATTGTGCGCCGCCCTCGGCTGCACCGGAAACAATTTCATCAGAAGCAGGAAGGGCTGGTGTGCGTATGCCATCTTCATTAGCTCCCCCTCTTGCGGTGTCTCCTGAACTAGTGAGGGCACCCAAAGATTCACCCGCATCGTCACAGTTACTGTCATCAGAACCTGCATAAGACACAAATGGTTGATTATTCATGACGATGCACGCTATTGCCTATTCTGACATTCATCACGCATACGAGGCCCTCATTCAAAATAACAACTTTCGCTACACAAAATAAAACGCTTCACATTCAAAAGTATGCATACTTCTCCAGACATTACATCTCAGTTAATCTCATACCTGAACTTGCAAGTTCACACACACACCACGTTAAAAACGTGCCAGGACAGAGCCTGATGCGCATTCAGAGAACGCGACTTCCCAGGACAAAACCTGCCAGGACACAGCCTGATGCGCATTCAGAGAACGCGACTTTCCAGGACAAAACCTGCCAGGACACAGCCTGATGCGCATTCAGAGAACGCGACTTTCCAGGACAAAACCTGCCAGGACACAGCCTGATGCGCATTCAGAGAACGCGACTTTCCAGGACACAGCCTGCCAGGACACAGCCTGATGCGCATCTAAGAGACGCGACTTCCCAGGACACAGCCTGCCAGGACACAGCCTGATGCGCATTCAGAGAACATGACTTCCCAGGACACAGCCTGCCGACATAACCTTCTTCTCAATCTGCCCACTACATACAACGCTGTCCGCTGTCATCCACTAGCCTAACAGAGCCTAAAGTAACCTAACCTAACATGTAAGCTTACATTTTGACCTAACAACTGAACTAATAAGTAGCCTAACGTTTGACCTAAGAACTGACCTAACGTCTGATTTACGACTAACCTAACTTTACTAGAGAAAGCATGTAACTAAATTGGATGACAGCAAGCAGAGCCATAGGCAATGTTTATGCAAATTAAGTTGAAAGTGTCTGTCACCGAAGAACGTGCCGCGTAGTCCGAAGCACGACTTCGAGGTACCACTCCAAGGCACCGCTCCAGGACCCCGCTCCAAGGCACCACTCCAGGGCACACCTCCAGGGCCCCGATCCAGGGCACCACTCAATGGCGCCAAACATGTAACAGAAATTAAAACCAAATCGTTATCACGAAACGACGTGATCATCGTGGCTATCCATACATAGCAGGTAGTCAACGCATAGTCAATTACCTTCACAAGCTCTCTTGACTTAAAAGTTCATTACCAGCACAGTTACCAGTACCAGCACAGGTACCAACAAAATTATTTGACTGCTTCAGCAGAGCTCATACATACAAAGCCGATAGAACTCACAGAACCTGTGGAGCTCTCAATAGAGCCGGTAGAACTCCTAGAGACAGTAGCGCTGGTAGAGTACCAAGACACAGTAGAACTCGTAGAGAAACAAGAGACAGTAGAGCTGGGAGGGCACAACGAGTCAGTAGAGCTCATAGAGCAACAAGAGTCGGTAGAGCTGGTAGAGCCCTCACTAAAGGTCGCTCAACCATAGTACAAACTCACAGTTGTACCATGTCGAAACAACTTTGAACATTCAAAACATCAAACATCATCATCGATGAACACAGAAAATGAGGAAAGTTTACTCATACCAGTTATGTTCAACCATATCGAGTAGGCTAACGAGCAGCCTCGCGCACTATACAAGCGCGCAGCCCTGCGCGACCAGTAGACGCGCAGTGTCACGCCTCACAGCGTGGCATGCGAGCGCGCAGCATCGCACCCCAGGCGAGCGCACAACCATGCGCAACCAGGAGCGAGCAGCATCGCGCACCAGGTGGGCGCGCATCCCTGGGCAACCAGTGGACACGCAGTGTCACGCCTTAAGCGCGGCAGGCGAGTGCGCAGCAACGCGCACTAGACAAGCGCACAGCCCTGCGCGACCAGCAGACGCGTAGTGACGTGCTCCACACACGCGGCATGCGGGCGCGCAGCCCGGCGCGACCAGAACGCCTCACACGTGGTGAGCGCCGAAGACGAAAGGAACATAGAACAGAAAATGAACCTGTGACCAGTAGGTCACAGCACACACGTCATGTCCATCACAGGTTCTGAGTACCTTTACGAGCAATTTATAGCATCGACGATCAATTGTCTTAACCAGCTGCCACTATGCCTCATACATTCACAACTGAATTTTAACTTCATTGCACTTTATGTAATCCTTGTTTAGTGCGGATTACAACCATTTGGTTTATAAAAGCCTCGTATGTAAAATTACTAACGAGAAAAAGTAAGGATTCTGACAGGTAGGTATGTAGACTCGTAATCGATTTGTATGAAATCAAACTTTAACTATCCACGAGGGTAGATAAACAATACTTCTCTAATCAAAATAGAATGCAACATTCAACAACAAATTACGTAACCTGGTTCGGTAATATTAAAAAAAATAACCTGTAAAACTCAAGTTAATTTTAACGTTTATCAGAACTATAAATATGTTTGCTCGTCCATACCTGACCTCAACAATTATTGTTTTGTGTACAAGCACTATTCCTTTGTAAAAGTATCACAGAAGCATTAACAAACCCCAAGGGATACTAGCGAGTTTAACAGGTTTTCTTAAACCGCTGTCTAACATCACGAATGCATCGCATCATTCGAAACACAGTGAGCGTTATTAAGAGACACTTTTTATAAACACAGCATGTTTAAAACAATTGAATCGTAAAGTGGGTATAATCTGACTTTTAACCATCACGCATTTATTACGTATTTGACGCACAAAACTTTCTAAATTGCGGATGATTGGTATCCGATCGTAACTAGGTCAAGAGTTTTAAATAACAACCCTCATTTTAAATACAAAAAACCAAATCACGCAAAAACAATTTATCCGTACATCATGCTTTAGCAAAACATTACTACTTTATGTGTTCAAAACTCAGCAAACTTAGAGGCCTCAAGTTATGCATTCAAACTTAGGGTATGAGTCACCTATTTTTCTCAAAAATATTTCTGTACCCGGTCGGTACCCACAAAGGCTCCACTTTTGAACAAGATGTTTCTGCTAGACACCTCACACTGTTCACAAACTAGCATTCAGGGCGGCTTAGGGACCCACATGCATGCGTTATGCCAATAACAACCACTGAGCCAACACAGCTTGCTAATTTAGTGGGAAATTATTAAAAAATGGAACTCGCGTAAATACAATTGCGGTCTAAACCTTTTCTTAACACAATTAACAGTCAATTCAGTAACATGAATTACTGTCCATTTACTTTGTGGCTACGCTTGGTGGGTATTACATCCTTAAGCAAATAAATTAAATGGTCTTACCGATGTTGCATATTACGTCATATCACCAGAGGCTCGATGGTGTCATCACCTCACCATCCATTCCAGGCAAATGCCAGGCGTAACACGGGAAAGCGCGCAGCACCGCGGCTCCGAGGCACGCAGCAAGGCACGACAGCGTGTCGCGCAGACTGAATTGCCCTCGTGAACGCTGCCCAGAGCGCCCACGTGGCATGCACAGTTGCACACCCAAGCGCACTCGTGAGGCGCCTCAAGCACACGAGCTGTGCAACACCACAGCTCGGCCACACTCCGCGAGCCAGCGTTACCAATCACATGAAAACAAAACACAACTTTAGCACACAAATAAACACTGCATATTACGCGAGTCACCCTTCGAGAGATATCTTGATCGGTCACGTGATCAACTTTAAGCACTTTAAATTTAGGTATGTTCCCTTTTGGTTCATCTCGTATGTGGGCCTATTTAGCGGTCCTTTATCCCACTTCTGAATTTAGGAAACAGAAGTGGAGTAAAGTGAAACTAAGCAAATATAACAAATCACAATTTATTCTAGTGAACGATTACAACATATCACACATAAAATAACTAAAAAGGAACACACTTAAATCTGAACACAATTATGACTCATTAAGAGTTTCACAATAACGCAGTTTACAGCTCGGAAGGTGACAAAAGAATGACTACGCGGTAATACAGAGAGCGCTTTTTATACACGTTCCTGCCCGCTTTTATAGGTTTTAGTCGGGTACCTACACTACTCACAATAATTTTGCTAACTATATTATATAAATGCGAAAGTGTGTCTGTCTGTCTGCTACGCTTTCACTGCCCATCTATTCAACCGATTTTGATGAAATTTAGTACAGGGATAGGTTGTATCCCGGGGAAGGGCATATGCTACTTTTTATCCCGGAAAATTCAAGAGTTCCCGCGGGAATCGAAAAAACTTGGTCCACGCGGACGAAGTCGCGGGAATCATCTAGTATTTTATTAAAATCATTAACTTTCTGAAAGTACCTACCTATATATTTGCTATTTTGTAAAGTTTCATTTCAATTAAAAGAAGACCCTCTAGATACTTAATACACTCGCTCCCATAGGAATAAAAAATAACTAGCCTTCCTTATCTACGTCATAAGAGGAACCTCTGGGCAAAATTTTAGCTTTTTAGGTCCAATAGTTAGTTATACCTCTCCTCTACTGCCTCGTTGGTCTAGTGGTTAGCATGTTCGACTGCGACCGATGAGTCCCGGGTCGGGCCATAATGGACAAGATTACCATTCCGATCTCACAATATTTCTCACTCGAGTATGATACAGCAATCGGTGTACATTAAATAATTAAACTTTTAAATCATCATTTCTCAGTCATTTATTGATGGATTTTAAAAAGAGAAACACTAATTTATGAAACTTCTCCATTAAGTAGGTATTGTGGTTTCCTGTTCAGGAATTCTCAGTACTAGCCCGGAGTCAGGAAGTTGGCGGTGTTTCACCCCCGTGCCTCGGAGAGCATGTTTAGCCGTCGGTTCCGCGGTTATTATCACTAACATGATAATAGTCGTTACCCACCAACTCACATTGGAGCAGCGTGGTGGGTCTAAGCTCTAATTCCCTCTCTCTAATATGAGAGTGGAAGCCTGTGTCCAGCCGTGGGACGTTAATGGGCTATAGTGGTGGTGCTCAGTTATATGTCAGTCAGTGAATGAGTGAGTCAGGAACTTTTCTTTTTATTTGTAATTAACACTTGTAAGTTTTTACGTAAGTAGAGCACAATATTATGTAACATATTATATACATTGACTTAACAATACAGTTGGCAAATCAATGCTTATATACCTAACTTACATTTGCAAACGATACGCGAATTACAAGACTGTTTCAGTGTTTATGTCACCGTAAGATTGCAAAGGCCGTTGGATTGTAATCCAACTAGCGATATTGTAAACTCGACTGCCTCGTTGGTCTAGTGGTTAGCATAGTCGACTGCGGATCACGAGGTCCTGGGTTCGATTCCCGGTCGGGCATAAAAGTTAGGTATTGGGTTTTTCAATTAAGAAATTCTCAGTGCCAGCCCGGAGTTGGAAGTTGGCGGTGTTTCACCCCCGTGCCTCGGAGAGCACGTTAAGCCGTCGGTCCCGGTTATTATCACTAACATGACTGTAGTCGTTATAGCCCACCAACCCGCATTGGAGCAGCGTGGTGGGTCTAAGCTCTAATTCCCGCTCTCCTATGAGAGTGGAGGCCTGTGCCCAGCAGTGGGACGTTAATAGGCTGCAGTGATGATGATGATGACGGTGACATTTACATTTCGTACGTTAATCATACAGGTAAGTACGCGACTTACGAGTACAAAACTTTCAAGGCCTAGGTTTATTTTAAGGGTTCTAAGCACATTTTTTTTATCAGTCTGTCTATCTGTGGAACTATTGTGCGAATTAACCTACTATGCGTAATGTATACCTATACTCTAGGACTAGGTTAACAAGTAAAGGATACCTATTCTTATTTTTGGCCTAACATAAGAATTCATAATTTACCTTTTGACGCTACCACAGAAAGTTTACCTGAGCTTTTTATTTTAATGTTTTGGCAGCAATAGAATCTTAACGCTCAAGTGTAGCCAATGTGTGTCCAGTTTTAATATATTTTTACTACTAGCTGATGCCCGCGACATCGTACGCGTGGATCGAGGTTTTGTGGTTCCCGCGGGTACTCTTTAATTTTCCGGGATCCTATGTACTATTCCAGACTATAATCTATCTCTGTGCCAAATTTCAGCCAGATCCGTTAAGCTGTTGGGGCGTGATTGAGTAACAATCATGCATATATCCATCCATCCCATCCATACATCCTTCCAAACTTTCGCATTTCTAATAAGTATTAGTGAGATTTCCCCGTGCATATTTTCATTTACGACAAAAAAATATAACATGAGAGATTTCTCTCGCCTTTTGAACTATTTCCGGCCGATGGATTTTCACAGAGATTTTTTATTTATTTTTCCGGTATTCAAAAGTAAAAATATTCGCAAAACATGCGCCAAACATGTAGGATTTACAGGTGAAAGCGCGTAGTTCTAAAAGTGCCCAGCATTTTGAATATTTCGGACGGTGTAAAAGCTTTTTGTGGGCTTTGCCGATAGGATTACATATGTATGTGGGTAAGTACACGGGGCACTCAGCTATGAAGTGAAAGCTGGTCTCTTTCTCGCCGCACTCTGGACATGATGGGTCATCTTCTATTCTCATTATTGTGAGATGTCTATTTAGGAGACAGTGTCCCGTTGTTATGCCTGCTATAAGTGCTATATTGTTTCTACTTTGCGACATCAATTGTTTTGTCTTCTTTTTATCGAATGATTTCAAGAACAACTTCGATTGCCTATTTTGTGTAGAGTTGTTCCATCTTGAATTCGATTCTCTTTCTATAATTCCTTCGATCACTTTCTTAGTGATCGAGTATGCAATGGGTAAGCAAGGTTCCAGGCCACAGAATGGAGTGATTGCTCCCATTCTTGCTAATTAATTGATCTGCTTTTTCATTTCCTTCGTTTCTTTGGTGTCCAGGAACCCAGGCAATTGTGACTTTTGTCCTCTCAGCTAGTGAGTTCAAGACTCTCTTGCATTCAAAATTCAAAATTCAAAATTCACTTCACTAGAGCTGATGTGGTATCCTTCCTTTCTAATGCTCTGAGAGCAGCCTGACTTTCACTATGTTTAGTAGGTACATGTGTACTGGACACGTGTAATACTGAATAACTAATGTATATATATGAATGTATATTCATTATTGTACACCACAAAAACACAAAAGAAACAGATTACAAACATGAAAACTTAACGGGCCAGCGGAGGGCGAATTGCCCATACAAACGTAATACCAAAATAATTTGTAATTCATTTTGTTGTTTCATTTGTAACTCATGGTCAAGGTAAAGTAAACCACAATGATAAAACGATACTTAATTTAACTAAAGTTAATGACAATAAGCCTTTTGGATACCTACTTAAAATAATTTATTTTTCTAGTTAAAAGAGCAATTACTTAATATTAACAATAATAAATAAAATATTTAAAAACAACAACATACTACAAGAAATATATTAAACTAGATTATGCCCGCGACTTCTTCCGCGTAGATTGATGTTTCTTAATTTTCGCGGGAACCTCTGTCCTTCCCCGGGATGTAAACTATCTCCGTACCGAATTTCATCAAAATCGGTTGAATACCGTGAAAACGTAGCAGACAGACAGACAGACACACTTTCGCATTTATAATATTAGTACAGATTTATATTTACAAAAAATATACACCATTTTAATTTTTTTTTAAGTTAAATTACACAATTTTAGGTAAGTAAGTACCGTACTTTGATAAGTGATAATAAGGGCGCCTTTGGTTACACAATTAGGTACAACTTGTAAATTTTAACAGGAAGTGTGTGTCATTTCTGTTTGTGTGTAAGAAAGTGTTTTTACTTACTCACGTTAGTACCATATAATATCTCTGAGTTGTATTCCTCATTCCCTTTTCATTAATCACATAAGGGTAGGAATTTTCTTGGGATAAAAATGCGGTGGGTTCCCACGTCCTTCCGCGTTTGTACCATAGTAGTCTCGAAAAAGGTCACCAATCCAAATGGATTAATCTAAATTGAGTCCCCAGGGGTTAATCGTGATTGTCCATTGGGAGCAATCCATCTCAAATATCGAGAGTGTCAGGATAGATTGGTTCATTGCTCTTAAGGGCCGGCGCAAAAGGACTTAGAACATAATATTATGTAAATGCCAATAATTGTATGATGATGTTGTTTACATACCGTTTTACAGCCGGAGTCGGATGTCTTACAGCTACCGTAGTTTTCCGTGGTGTCACCTGAATCAGGGTTCCGGCTGCGCTGCATGCTTTAGTTCTTGCACTGGACATACAGCATTATGCTGAGTCTGGACCATATTTCTGGTTGTGCTCTACGTGAGATAGTTCATTCCTGTGCCTCTTCTGCTTGAGTTATTTTTATGAAGTTATTAGTGTGAGCCTGTGAGGTGCAGGGATGATCTACCTTTTTTTAGGTAGGTATGTGTGGCACAATTTGGAAATAACCGGTTTTTCTTTCTTCTTTCTATTTATGGGCTCAAAAATCTCCTATATATACTACTAGAGGTCGCCCGCGACTTCGTCCGCGTACAATTGTTGATTTCCTATGAGTTTTTATTATTTAAATCTAATAACTTAAATGCTGATTTTGAAGTCTCAAAAACATAGGACTTTCATACAAACTTACAACCCCCATTGCACCCTCTGTGGGGTAGATTTTCCTAAAATTGCTTAGTACAGTTTATTATAACTTAAAACTAATAACCTAAATCCCGATTTTCAAGTGTCTTACTTCAAAATTGGGAACCTTATGTAAGCTTCCAACCCCCATTTCACCCCTATTGGGGTACATTTTCGTAAAATTGCCTTTTTATTATTTATAACTAATAACTTAATTGCCAATTTTCATCTCTCTAACTTCAAAAACTTCATAAAAACTTCCAACCCCTATTTTAACCCCTTAGGGGTGGATTTTTTCAAACCCCTTTCTTAGCTGGCGTCTACACCATAGAAGGAATCTACCTTCCCAATTTCAAGTCTGTACGCTTTATAGTTCCTGAGATATCGTGATTAGTCAGTGAGTCAGTCAGTGAGTCAGTGAATGAGTGGTATTTCGCTTTTATGTAAATAGATTTATATAATATTATAACTTATTTTACGAAAGCAATGGTAAGTGACATAAAATTGTAATATTGAGTAATATTGCTTAAGGATTGCTTTAAAAGCGTTGGTAGTATGGCACCTGAACTTTCCTGAATAAATAAACAAAAACATCCACAAACCCAACAAATTGAAGCGATTTGGTGTTAGCGGCGTAGACTCCGCGTAGCTCCAAATCCAATTCCCAAGTCTCGATTTCCGCTTTAATCAAAAGATGTCTGTATAGTAAACTTATTACCGACCATGAAAATTGTTTAGGTATATCGCTCGCGGAATGTTTTTTTCTGAAATAACAATTCATGTCAAAGGTTATACGTTTGTTCTGGAAGCCGTAGTCCTGGGCCTTTTTACGACAGTAATAAAATGACTTCGTAGTTTCCTCGTGGTCCTCCTAATTTGTCCTACTAGGCTTCTTCGTGGTCTTAAGCAATATTACTCAAAATTACAATTTGATGTCACGTACCTTGACGTTCCTAAAATAAGGATTATAATTATAAAACACGCCAACAATAATGAAACGCACTTTATGCGTTGACAGTATGGCCCCAGTTCCATTTCTTCCCCACCTCCTGTAAAAAACGTTAAATATGAGTAGCGTCTATTTAGGTTTTGGTAAGTCAATGATGAGTAGGCATTAGACGCAAAACATCAAATCAAAAAATGCACCTTGCATCCAATGTACCTACTGTAAAATAAAAAAAAATAAGGTCCTATAAAGTAAAAAGAAGTACTTACTTTAAGACCCAGGGCCAAGGGGCCTACGGACTAGTCTAGTCCAACCGACCTCCCATTCGTCCTAACCTTATCCTACACCGTGGTCCGAGCCTCATATTAAGTGCGCCGAGGCGCCCTTAGGAAGACGCTCATTTCTTGGCGACGCCTAGCGCTCTCCCAACCCCCCGGTGATTTAATGTCTTTTTTTGCCTAGCACTCAATTGCATACTTTTCATTCGATTATGACGAATTATTTGCACTTCTCGGTAGGTAAAGATTGATCGTTTAAAACCGGTTCATTGAATATTTATTGGGCGCTCAACTCGAATTCGAAGCTACCTATCTGCCAAGATCGCTGTACATTGGGTTGTGCAAATTGAATTCGATCCCTTACCCGACTCATTTTGTCGGCGTTTAAAATGCTAATTTCGGACCACTCTTACTATCTTACCCTGCATTGTCATATACTTTCAATTCCGTTCTGAGCAGAGTAAGAACCTAATTTCTTCATATCCTTCCGTATTTTTTGGTTGATATAAAAATATAAACATATATGAGTTTTTAAAATTGTATATACTTAGTTAGTTGAGGCCTTGACTGCAATCTCATCTGCTTATTTAAAAAAAAAAAAATTACTAATTAGTTATAGTTAGTCAAAGCACCATATTGACCTTCATATCAATTGTTCAATGAGGGCTACCGTTTTTATGCTCACTAGTTGGCGCCACTTGCGAGTAAGGTCCTGAAGTATAGCTGTATATTCGGTAAGCAAGCATATTTCTGAAAAAAGAACTCTTTTTTAAATAGTAAACATACAGGAACCAGGGAAATACTAACCTATGAATTAGCTGTTCGAAAGAATCCGCTTAATTTTGCACCTATTTTTCATAGCTACGCTTTCAAAGCACAGAGCACTGGCATTCTTTGGCACGTATCTTACATCTTCCATTATTAATCGGTTATTGCTAAATATTCATAACATTAATTGAATAATTAGACCCGCGATAAAAGCCCAGTGATATTTGACATTTCGGGGACCTCACACTACACTAGCGCCCCTAGCGGCGAATTTAAACGCGGTAGCCCTGATTGACGAAGCCGTCTAAGATGGTAAGTAGCGGACCATAACCTGGTAGGGGGTACAGTAGTTTTAATTATCCCATATCGCTCAAATCCCTTGATGGTATACGTCTTTGCCGGTAGGGTGGTATAACCATCCTCGGACCTGATAAAATTAACATGTAGCCACTTATTTTTAACAAGCTGATGCCCGCGACTACGTCCGCGTGGATTTAGGTTTATTGGTTCCCCCGAACGAAGGGAACTCCTTAATTTTCCGGGATAAAAAGCCTAGAGGTAGATTATAGTCTGGAATAGCCTATGTGCTATTCCAGACTATAATCTATCTCTGTGCCAAATTTCATCCAGATCCGTTCAGTCGTAGCGCGTGATTGAGTAACAAACATCCATACATCCATCCAAACTTTCGCATTTATAATATTAATAAGATTTAATGCTTATAGATCTACGTACAAAGAATTTTCTTTTTTCAATTCTTCCATCCCACTATTCTTGTACCTACCGATCTTTGTTCTAGCGAAGCTTCACAGTTTTAATAGGGAGAAGATCTCGTTTCCACTTAAAACTATTGTGATTTATTTTTAATACCAACTGGGAATAATCTCGGAGCGCTCGAGTAAAAGGGAAGACTGTATAAAGCCACTGGTTTGTTTTGTTTATCTCTTCTGTACTATGAGTATGTATTAATATCAGCAATTCACTTCACTTCAATGGAAAATGCGAAAGTATGTCTATCTGCCTGCTACGCTTTCAAAATATTATGTCTATCTGTCTCCATCTGTTCAACCGATTTGAATGAAATGAAATTTGGTACAAGGATAAGTCGTCAAAGTCAGTCAAAAAATTCATATTTAGAGTTTACCTCCTTTAGAATCGATTTTCATATATAAGCCCGGGGTATGAAAATTTATGGGGAGTAAAATCAAACTTTCTCCGTTACGTTATTGACTTTATGTTTCCATGACTATAATAATGTATTTTGATGAATATAAATAATATAATTAATAAAAATAAATGTATCAAGCATGCTTTCAGTAATATAAAAAATGCGTTCATTTACCCTCATTTACTAATCTAAGTAGGTATATATTTTAAAATCGTTCGTAAAGAGTACGAGTAAACTCCAGTCGTGCGTCGGAGCTGACACACACAATTTTTTTATGCATCCTAGATTTTGTACTTACAGATTATAAAAACAAACAAGCCTTTTTTTCTCCAAAAAAATATGCTCCAGGTGAGGCTCGAACTCACAACCCCGGCATGCCTCACACGAACACTGTCTTATAAGTACCGTGCGCTAACCAATTGCGCCACTGGAGCCGCGGGCAATCGTAACCAAATACCGTACTATTCATTTAATAGTTCAACATTACATATTATAAATAAGAGTATTCGACTATGATTCGAAAGAGAACTTTCCAAATTTTGAGTCATAAAAATATTTTTGTTTTACACAAATAAGTGCAGTAATATTCATTTTCGCACTTGTGCGGTAATATTATAATCTATAATGGCCTGCAAATACAAACCTACTACGTACCTATAGACCATGACCCGATAGGCCTATACTAACTAGTGTAAGGGACAATCCAGAAGTAGGTATTTATGAGACACTTTTAATATATTTGTACTCTCATTTGGAACTTGCACGAATAAATGGTTAAACGTGTAGTGGTTCCACGAGAGATTTAATGTAATTAGATAAAAGATGGCTAAACTTACAGATAATATTCATTTGATCCGGCCACGATTGCTATCGTTATGCTCTAAACCAAAATGCTATCTAAACACAAAAGTATTCAATAATCGCTGAGTCTGCCGGCAGGAGACTGAATTACCATTGTACAAACACTCGTATTTATACTAACTATTTTCAATATGGCGTCCGTATCTGCAGATTAAATCGAATGACATGAAACGACGCAAATTGACAGATATTATACTTTCTGTTTCATGAGGTATAATGACAAACAGTAATAATGCTAACACTAGGTGCTTGGTACTATTAAAAAAAAAACTCTTTATAGGTAACATACTCGTTATTTTACTTACCTACTTATATACAAATATGAACAGGTCATAGTTTTCTGAGTGCCTCCTAAACATAAAAATCGGGAACCGATATGTTTTGGTATACCACCTCTAGTGATACTATTGAATTATAATATTAAATTATTAAGTGAGACTAAGTTTTTTTTTGGAAAAAGCGTACAGTTTACGAAACACTGCTAAGCAACTAGCGTGATTACGGAACCACGCACTTTAGGTACCAGTTATTTATTAGAATGTTATTCTCAAGTGATGTTACAGTATCTTCCATCCATCGTTTCATTTGATAACGCTACGTTACCAAATATCGGTACTTTATACCTAATCTTAAAAATGTATTGTTACTACAACCCTAATTTACCGACACGCTGTATAATTATGTAGATTTTAGTCATAGATTTAGGATTCCGAAACATTCTTGTTTTGGCAAACATTGTAAAGGGAGTTGGCTTAATTACCTATCTACAAACCAGCTGTTAACAGCTAACAGTTCCGCGGTATCGCAAATTAGTTCCGGTGCTTTGTGACTCGTTTCTCGGTGATTATTTGTGCTGCTGCTGCGTCACCATTGATTGCTTTCACCACAGCTTATCGATATGTTTACTTGTTTAGTGATTAAAATAGGGTTGTCATTAGGTATATATTGTTTAATGCATTTGGAGGAAAACTCTCGCTGCGCACATCCCAAAATAAGAAGGAGTGGAAGGAACAGGGGGAAGCCTCTGCCCAGCAGTGGTATGATATATAACTCATCTTAATAATAATTTAAAAAAAAAGTAGGTAGGTACTAATTAAAGAATACCAAATATAGGCTAATCTATATATATAAAATTCAAAGTCCTGACTGACTGACTGACTGACTGACTTATATATCAACGCACAGCCTAAACCGCTGGAGATAGAAGTTGAAATTTTGACAGTAGGTTCCTTTTGTGGCGTAAGCGCACACTAAGGAAGGATTTTTCAAAATTCCACCCCTAAGGGGGTGAAATAGGGGTTGAAAGTTTGTATGAAAGTCCGTCATTTCTAAAGTTATATCCATGAAACTTGGTATATGAGCTACCGGTAAAAAATTAAGAAATACGCGTTTCACAGTTTCTGAAAATTCTACCCTAGAAGGGGTGAAATAGGGGATGAAAGTTTGCATGAAAGTAATTCATTTCTCGAGATATTTCTCAAGTTATATAAACAAAACTTGGTATTTTGGCTTAAGGGTCCTACCCTTGGCCGACATCTAGGCGTAGCTGTCAGCCGCTGTCAATTGTTTCTATACACATACAACCACAGTCTACGCAGGCACACATAGAAGGATTCAGCCCCTACCACGGGAGCACACAATATGCGATCAACTATCTCACTATGGCACAAATAATATTATTTATTGATTGATAGCTAGATGATACTTACGGCTTCGTTTGCGTTCGTTATTTTTTTTTTATTTCTGCGGGAATTTCTCAATTTTTCGGGATAAAGGTAACTTATGTCCTTCCTCGGGATGTAACCTTACTCTATACCAACTTGGTTGAAATAATGGGCCGCTCAATTACACGTCTTTGGCATTTTTAATATCATAGTATGGATTGTAGAGGTGCTTCTTGTGCTTCTTGATAATATACCAACCGGCTGATTCCTGCTAACTGATTTATAACTATGAGTAGGTATAGGTAAAGATAGGTGTTTATTTGATAAAGGTTGTATGCTTAGGTAGAAAAATAAATTAAATTAATAATGGCGCTTAGTATTAGTACTTGTTCTGCATGAATAGTATAAAAACGGTGTAAGACAGCACTAGGAGATTCCATTTCCATCTGAGATGTGCGAAGTAGATGAAGTGGTTTGAGAAGTAACTAGTCAGCTTCTGTGTTCCATACTTCAACTAGTATAATGTGTAATGTAGGGAACATTATGGACGTAAGTAAGCTGCGTGACTGTCATGCTGTCATTCCCTCTCTCGTAATAAATACTTAGAAGGACGTGTTTCCTTTCCTCATTATGTGAAAAACTTCGTTGCTTAGTTGAACCCCTTTCCCCTAGAGCTAAGCTATGAAAATCAATTGATGCTGGTGCGTTTGAGACATATCCGTAACAACTAACGTAGCATCAACTGATGATTTTCCTAATGTTGCATGGAAACTATCCACTAACAGCCCACTAAATCAGAGTAATACTTGATACATTATGTATGTACATATATTTATGTAGCTCCCTATATATTGTGTATTATTTTCTAGGTACATTATTGCAATTTTTTTTTTTTTATAAACTGCTGCTGTCATCTCTCCTCAGTAGAATCTCCTTTTCAAGCTGGGTAAAGTCCCGTTGATTCATCATAAATGACACAACTCATCCTAAAAAACCTATTTCCATTATTTATTTAGTTTTTGATGTGAAACTTTTATAGCACTTTGAAATAGAAAATAAAACCGCAATTTATTACTACAATATAATGTTTATTAGTATAAAGTACCTAAGATATTGAAGGTCTGCCTGCATGCAGATCAGCCTTTCACTAGATATGGCCGCTCAAACACGTACTATGGTTACCAAAAATGAACCATAACTAGGAAGGCTGATTCTTGTACAGTATTAAAGTATGCGCAGTACCTATGTAAACAGTATAAAAACTGACGCTATTCATCGGGCCGTTCACTAGACATGGCCGCTCAAAGATGTGTTAGCCTTCCTAGTCATTGTTAATTTTAGGGAACCTTAAGACGTCTTTGAGAGGCGATAAGTAGTCAGACCCCATCAGCATGTGGGCAGTCTTTCACTATCGTCATAAGAGGAGAGCCTACACCTACCTAATACTGAATCAGCCTTCCTGGCGATAGTTTCCAATTGTGCAGCTAGTTTTAAATAAATAAAAGGTACTCTTTTATTTATTTCAAACCTTTATAATTGTAATTTTACCCATCAACTAAACCGACAGATATAATTTGGAAACAAAAACAAAAAATGAGGTTTTTTGGTTCCCTTAATTTTCCGGGATAAGAAGTAGCTGTTTTATTAAGTAGTAAGTAGTATGTGTTATTCCAGACTATAATCTATCTCTGTGCCAAATTTCATCCAGATCCGTTCAGCCGTTCAGGCGTGAAAGGGTAACAAACATACATACATACATGCATACATCCACTCATCCATACTCACAAGCTTTCGCGTTTATAATATTAGTAAGGATAAGGATTTATACCTAGTTTTGTAATATACCTACCTAACCTAACCTACCTAACCTAGTTTTGTAATATACCTACCGAATGCTTTTTACCTTGCTGTTCAGAGCTCTCCAATTTATATTCTATAACTTGATCATCGTTTAGAATTTCAAAGCTGCAATACGTAAATAACCAAAATGTTTAGATAGGAAAGATGAATGTCTTTTGTTGGTATAGTCTACTAATTATAAATTAATATTTTTTTACTAGTGTACAGACTATGGTGAGAGTAGGTACATGAAATGGTATAACTCTGATGCTATGATAATTAGCGGAAAAGTGTTGTAGGTACAATGAAATGAAAATTTAGTTGATTTGTATTGAGAAACGAATAATTGCATTTTGCGATAAAGCGCGAAACTTGTACAGAAATTATGTAGGTAACTAATGCATTTATTTGCTTCTTCTCTGCAATCTGCATGTGATATTATGTGGAAGTGATATGGGATGACAGCTTTCAAGATTTCAGGAAATAAGAGTATACTTTTTGTTTGTTTTTTTCCAATGCAACGGCTTATTTTCTTTTTTATAATAGGCAGACCTTCTTTTATGTTTTTCCATCTGCAAAAATAATGAATCACAATAAATCATTCTAGATCATGTCTAGATAATTTAAAAAATACATGGACTGATGAACTGCTTTGATAAAAGCCTCAGGTATGTTCACGTCATTATGTCAAAAAATTAAAGTGTCGGTACATGGGTTTTACTGGCATTGCACTCTCCATTATATTATGCGCTGGCTGTAAAAGTACGTGGTGACGTGTCTGTAAAAGTTTTACTTCAACAAACGTCAAATTTGAAATCACACAATGATACAAAACCCAACAATCAGCGCAACAATACGAAAATCACCGCGGCCGACGCCATATTAATTTTTTTTGAAGGGATCTTTTATTTCAAATATTACAAATAATCACACTGACTATTACTGTAGGTAACTAATAAAACAAATTATACTTACTTTTTTACAATAGTCACACACTGCAGAAGTAAATTGTTTTTGTACTCGACAGAAAGCAAGATTATCACTTCAGATCAGACGAAGCTATTTTGACAGCCTACGTGCGACTGAAAACTGCGAAGCAAGTTCTGCGCGTTCAGTAAAATATTGGATGAAGCTAGGCGGCGTGCGCACGTTTCTTTGTTTTATACAAAACAATAGAGAGGATTGGAAAAATTGTGCCTTTATGAGGACTTTTGTTTTGTTTAAGTTAATATGTTTCATTCTATCTATCTATATAGGTACTTATGATAAATCTTTGGAGTAATGTTTATTAAGTATGCAGACCCCAAAAATATTTATATAGAACTAGATGATTCCCGCGACTTCGTCTGCGTGGATTCATATTTTTGGATTCCCGCGGGAACTCTTCAATTTTCCGGGATAAAAAGTAGCCTATGTCCTTCCCCGGGATACAACCTATCCTTGTACCAAATTTCATCAAAATCGGTTGAACAGATACATTTTTTTGATTCCCGCGGGAACTCTTTAATTTTCCAGGATAAAAAGTACCCTTTACCCTTCCCCGGGTACCCTATGTGTTATTCCAGACTATAACCTATCCCTGTACCAAATTACATCAAAATCGGTTGAACAGATGGGCCGTGAAAGCGTCATCCAGTTTTCAATTATGTATTGGTCGTGGACCGTCATAATTTCAACTTCTTTGAATTTAGTTTTGTATATGGCACGAACAGCCCTTTTCTGCGAGACCAAAACAGAATGAACATCAGCATTAGGTACCCCATAGACCCGAAATTGATATTTCGCCAGTTTCCCCCTTCGGACGACTGTTATAAAAGAAAAAAATCTACTTAGACTGAGCTATAAGAACCAAAATACCCATTCAAAGTTAGTTTTAGTGGAGTTCGTGCACAAAACAGGCAAAATAAGACAGAGAATAAAATACCGTTTTGGGCTCAGTGAATAATAAAATAACCACCAATTAAATTTTCAAAATAAATATTTTATATACAGAAATCGTCCAGTTACATTTTTTTTATACGTATAAATATCGATGATTAGTTTTGTTCAATGGTAGTGGATGCATTGACGTTTGTGTACGGATACTAACAGTGACAAACGTCAGTTCAGGAGCAACGGGACGCAACCTCACGCCTTGAGAGCCCGCAGGCGTATGGGAAATGACTGCCGTATTTCATGAATATATAACGAAATTTTGTGATGCGCGCGCCCGTACTAAATTTGTATGAAAAATTCGTGCTGTAAAAATGAGGGATGTTTGGAACCAGATTGTAAAAAAACTATAAGTTTTATTGAAAATATTATTTATTTAAAGTGTTTTTTGATCTTTTACGATCAATTTAAAATAACTTTTGTCTAAATAATGTCTCAAATTAAATCACAATAGTCGGAACGCGATAAGACCTTTTTTGAGATTTCCATGAATTTCCCAATAATTTTCTGCCTTTACTATACGATTTTTTGACCACTTTTTTTAATTACATCATACTATATCTCAATGAGTAGCGAATGGTATTTATTCGATAATGAAATTTTAATTTTTGCTATACTAAAATGTCGGAACAGAAAAGGATGTTTCCCCCTATTACAGTACATCCGTCCTTAAGGTAAAAAATAAAGCAACCGAGCAACCGATCAACTTGATTTTTTGCATTGCATAGTTGTGGACCTGGAGAGTGACATAGGCCACTTTTTATCCCGGAAAATTAAGGAGAGCCTGTGGGCAAAAAAACTTAAACCACGCGGACGAAGTCGCGGGCATCTGCTAGTATAAGATATTGTTTAAACAATAGGTAATATGACTACACGTTTTGGCAGTTAGTGTAATAAATTAGTGTTCTGTGCCGACACTATCTACTGTAACTATAGCTATAGAATATAGCTGTCTATAGTATGTCTATAGTATAGAGTGTAGCTGTCTATAGTAAAAAAATTGACATCTCTTTATAGAATTCGAGCGTTGAAATACTTTGGCATTGGCTTTGACACTTTGGTGCCGGTTTCAAATTACAAACTTGAGAATTAAGTTTCATGGTTTTCAGAAGCGCATAATTTATAAGATGACTTAAAATTCGTTTACAATCATAACGATATTTTTATCAAGAGATACATGAAATCCCTAATACGCTAAGATAATTTAGAGAATGACATCAGAATCAACGCCAGGTATATATGTGTATAGAATATAAACATTAAACTATAATACTGACAGTACTTTTAAATTAATGTATTACCTAGCTATAGCGCCCTAAAACAGTAATGTTTTAGAAAAACGTTACACTGATCCTTTTAGTTAGCGTAAGTGACAATGTTTCACTTTGTAATTTGTACAAGAGGCTTACAATAAAGTCATAGGCAAGTACTACGTACCTAGTACCCACTAACACGCGCATTCGATACAGCCATAAACAGTTTTATAGCGCGTTTCATGCGCGATAAATTATCATTTCCGCGACGGTATAAATTGCTGGAGATGTCGTAAAAGTGAGTAAAGTGTTTCTTAAATTTGCTATGACAGTAAATATAATTATTTTTTGATATAGGTTGTACCCCGGGGAAGGTCATAGGGTAATTTTAATCCCGGAAAATTAAAGCGTGAATGAAAAAAACTTAATTCACTCGGATGACATCGCAGGCATCATCTAGTATACCTACCATATGAAATGCATTATAGGCTTAAGCTTGCTTCACTATCACCCGTAATATTATATTATTTTATTTTATTTTGTACAGAAAACTTACAGCTACAACAATGATGGATAGATAAATAAAGAATAAGTATAACGCCAATTACAAGTTTTCACAGATAGAATTTACATGAGATAAAAGTAGCTCGCTAATGTGGAAAAATGAATATTAATATAGGTATACTACATAAGAAGTAATTAGAAAATAAAAAGCTTATAGTTAAGAAGATGAAAAGAGAAGAACCAGAGTTAACTAATATTAGGGAAAATTTAGATATTATTAATTATTAAGATTAAAGAAGATCTTGGCGAATAGGAGTTCTGACGAAATCTGGTATGCGCAGATGGTGGGCGGAGAACAGAATGGGCACGGGGATGGGTATTGGTAGGCACTTTGAGGGATAGCTTTTCTAGGAGCGGTGGACAATCGACTTTGTTATTAGCGATATTGATGAGATATGTTATATCGCTGACATTTCTCTTAACGGCTAAAGGCAGAAGGTGTAAGTTATCATCGGCTTTCAGCACATATTCGTAGCTTGTTCGTAGACAATAAGTACCATAATATGCTACGAACGCTACGACAATGTGCGATTTTAACACGATCAGATAGAGATACGTTTTCATTGCACTGAAATAAATAATTAAATGATCATTAACAGTCACGTCATAATAGGTACGTGAAAAATACCGGTGCCCTTTTCACCTCACTAAATCACCCGCAACATAATCGTCGGTTTTCAGCACGTACCGTACAGTCATAACTCAGAGCTCGGAATTCGGGCGTGTGCATTCCTAACAAATTAATAACTCCACCCGTGTACTGAATTTGCTATGTCAGTATTTTTTCCACATGAGTAGGTACAGTCACGGCGTAAATCAATTTATCTTTTCGGCTATTGAAACACTTTTTGTACTTGATCATCAATTTTGTTCAAGTATTAATTTGCTGTTAATTTGTTGGTTGTATTGTTTTTGGATCCTTGAATCATCGGTATCATGTGGTATCATACCTACTAAAATTTTAAATTCGAAAGTGTGTTTGTTTGTTGATTTAGGTATTGTTTGTTGATTAGTCCTTCAATCACGCCGTAACCAAGCAACGGGCATCAGCTAATAATAAAAAAAGGAACTGAGTGGCATAATATTAAATTAACGTATGGTAGGTACTCACATCTGAAATTAGACCTAGAAACTTGAAATTTTATATGACCTAGGTTTTCTCTTTAACGTCAGTCCTCATTGACCTCCTATGATACATGTACAATAACATACATACAAACAAAGCAAACCTCGTCGGGATGCAGCGCTAAGATCAATTTGGCTGTAGCCTACGTGTTAATACCGGGATATCCCGGGATCGCATGTATGCTATCCCGGGAAATAGAGTTCCCGCGGGAATCTAAACACCCTAATCCACGTGGACGAAGTTGCGGGCATCCTATAGTTATATCATCCTAATAGCGATGATGGCAACTCTTTATAAAACTTAAAACGCGCTTCTAGTATGGAAGTTTGTATGAAATACATGTAAGTACTTAGTTGTGACTTGTGACGTCATCAAATTTGACCACAAATTGTTTCTTTAATCTTTAGTTTAAAATGGTGATCAAATTAACCAGGGATGTTTTTTTTTCCACTACAAGTTAGCCCTTGACTGCGATCTCACCTGATGGTAAGTGATGATGCAGTCTAAGATGGTAGCGGGCTAACCTGTTAGGGGCATGGCAGTTATATTGAACCCTTACCCCTATTCGGTTTCTACACGGCATCGTACCGGAACGCTAAATCGCTTTGCGGCACGTCTTTGTCGGTAGGGTGGTAACTAGCCACGGCCGAAGCCTCCCAGCAGGCCAGACCAGGGAAAATTCAGAAATAATAAATTGCCAAATTGACCCTGCCGGGGATCGAACCCGGGACCTCCGCACGTTAAGATAACAGCGCTACACACTGCGCCACGGAGGTCGTCATATTGAATTCATGTGTCATGTCAATTTTAGGACTTTTGGAAGACCCTCAACTTATTTATTATTTAATCATCATCATCATCATCATCACTACAGCCTATTAACGTCCCACTGCTGGGCACAGGCCTCCGCTCTCATAGGAGAGCGGGAATTAGAGCTTAGACCCACCACGCTGCTCCAATGCGGGTTGGCGGACTTTATAACGACTACTATCATGTTAGTGATAATAACCGGAACCGACGGCTTAACGTGCTCTCCGAGGCACGGGGGTGAAACACCGCCAACTTCCAACTCCGGGCTTGCACTGAGAATTTCTTAATTGAAAAACCCAATACCTAACTTTTATGCCCGACCGGGAATCGAACCCAGGACCTCGTGATCCGCAGTCGACTATTCTAACCACTAGACCAACGAGGCAGTTATTTTTATTTATATAGATTATTTAATAGGAAATAATTATTATTTTTAATATGGGCACTATCCCTATTGAAGCGAATAAAATACATATAGTTGTGACGTCCTCAAATTTCAATACAGCTTTTTTCTTTAATTAATATTTTAAAATGATTAAGTATCAAACTTAAAACTAACAGAATATGTTAATTTTAGGTATTTGGGAAGACCTTCTGTTTAATAATCAGTAAGATATAATGAATTTTTGACATGGCATCATCCCTGTTGAATCTTTTCATGTTTCTCAATCTTATTCTGTAAAAGATGTGTATCAAGAGACATTTTTAATTTGAGTAAAAGCGAATTTTCTTCATCTGTTCTTAGCTCATGTTCGCGTAGCACAAAGAATTTTCTCCCAGCCAGCCTGTCAAACAATGGGCTTCTTAATTTTAGATTTAAGGCCTCATCACACTGGCGATTTACTTTCCACGAAACTACTTATTTAATAAATGATTTATTTGTTTCACGCAGGATAACTTGTGCCACTTATGGTTTTACTGAGAAGAGCCAGCAAGAAACTCAGCTGGTGCTCTTTTCATTAAAAAAATGTTATACAATACATAACATACAATGCATGTATGTTTTAGATTTTTTATTTTTATTTTTTCTTTTTGTACGTAAATGTGTTACTATCTTATATATAAAATTCTCGTGTTACAATTTTCGTTCCCATACTCCTCCGAAACGGCTTGACCGATTCTCATGAAATTTTGTGAGCATATTCAGTAGGTCTGAGAATCGGCCAACATCTATTTTTCATACCTCCACGCGGACGGAGTCGCGGGCATCAGCTAGTTATATTATAAATGGCATATAATATGAGTACTTGCTGCTTACTTTTGACTACTTATAAACTTTACTTTTGTTTAGTTAAATTAAGCAGCGCCCTGCTTTGTATGCAATTTATTGGCATAAAATGCAGGGCTTAATGCTGAGCTGTACACCCATTCTGGGTGGTGTCACACACAAAATTTTAATGTATGTAATCTGTGTTTTGTCTGTGACACCATTGTCGAATAAACTGTTTTTATTTCTTTCTTTCTTTCTTAACATTACTAGTATTAGGTAAACGACAAACGGTTTCACGCAGCTCTATACGACGACGCAACAGTATCCAACAGTGACCGACTTCACGTGGCCTAATTTGTCGCGTAGGTAAACTTTTATACGACTGCCTGAAAAAAGGAGTATATTGTTTTCAGGGTTCATGTATGTATGTATGTACGTATGTATGTATGTGAGTTTGTATATTCCACCATAACTTCTATACGCCTGAACCGATTTTGATAAATGAGGTATCGTTAGAATCCCTAGCTTATTCCGGGTAACATAGACTAGTAAAATTAAAAAAAAAAATTGATGGGCGACCATGGTCCCGCATTAAAGACTAAAGTTGTTTTTTTTTCGAAAATAAGATTAACTATTTAATCATCATCTAGAAATGATGAGTAGATTCCAAAAATATATAACACTATATATAGTTCAATATCCAGTGATTCCCAAAAAAATATCATTTAATAAAAATGTGAATAAGATTCCATAGGTAATCAATGACTGTGGTATCGTTACGTAGTAGATAGCTACGGGCTACGGCAGAGCAGTCGTATTTGTTAATACTTAATTTTAATTATATTCACTTGTTGTCTGTAAGGAGCTGTAACGCGCCGCGTCGCTTTCTTCGCTCAACTAGGACAACCACCAGTCAGTGGCTAACCTGGGAATAGTTAACCTTCATTTTTAGGGTTCCGTACCCAAAGGGTAAAAACGGGACCCTATTACTAAGACTCCGCTGTCTGTCTGTCTGTCTGTCTCCAGGCTGTATCTCATAGACCGTGATAGCTAGAAAGCTGAAATTTTCACAAATGATGTATTTCCGTTGCCGCTATAACAACAAATACTAAAAATTAAAAATATATATATATATATATATTAAGGGGGGTCCCCATACAATGAACGTGTTTTTTTCGTATTTTTTTGCTCAATATTAAAAACGGTAACAGGTAGACGGTTCAAATTTTTTAATAATTTAAAACTTACTACATGTTTGTACGGAACCCTCGGTGCGCGAGTCCGACTCGCACTTGGCCGGTTTTTATTTTTATTTTAATTCAGAAACGGTCAGAGCTTTTCGATGAGTAATATTAAAAATTGCCATAAATTGTACATGTAAATGTTTTATTTTCTTAGTAGGTATACTTGTTTAATTTTAATATGCGGTTGTTGTATTTTTTTTGACACCTACAGTGAATAAGTCTGTCCTTCTTGCTTTTTTGCGAATCGCTTGAGCCCGCTGGAATCAAGCTCGCTAAGTCGCTAGTCTGATGAAGCCCTCCATGTTCGGTTTGCCCCGACCTTTATTTTTCGTCGCCCGCTGCGTTTGACGTGAAAATCGGAGTCATTTCTTTTCCCTTTGAATACCCTATTTATAAAACGGGATTAGGTAAGCCCAAGAAAAGCATTTGATAGAAAAAAAATCTATTACGTAGAACTACTTAACTTACTACCTTAAGTATATGTAGGTACTTACTACTTCCATTCGATTTGTATTCATTCCTTTTACTAATGTAAACCATCATCTTTTTGGTTGCAGATTTTTTACTTTCATGGTTATTTCGCTGGTTTCATGTTTAATTTTAAAAGTGAATTTGTGTTTTTTAATAGGACATAAATAAATAGTCATCACTCATTATAATATCACTAGATGATGCCTGCGACTTCGCCCGCGTGGACTAAGTTTTTTCGATTCCCGCGGTAACTTCTTAATTTTCTGGGATAAAAATAGCCTATGTAAGTACTTACGTACATGCCAGGGAAGTCCCCGGCATGTACGTAATGCATCTCTATACCATAATATATCATCAAAATCGGTTGAACAGGTGGGCCGTGAAAGCGTAGCAGAACACAAACAGACACACTTTCGCATTTATAATATTAGTATGCAGGTACAAAAACTGGACAAAAAAAATAAAAAAAAAAACAAATCTTTTTTATTCAAATTAACTTTGACAAGTGCTTTTGAATAGTCGAGTGAATCTACCATTGGTTCTAAATGCCGCTCATTTATACAAGCATTTAATTTTAATCCAACTACAAATTTTGAACAGACGGCCAATTTTCTTGGCAAGTAACAGTCATAAATGGCGTGAACGAATCATCTCAGACTATGAATAACTCGGCGAAATTCAATTACCTAATATCGCGTTCAGTAGCCTTAATAAATAAAACGGCTAAAATTAATTCATTCTTAATGAACAATTTGATTTCGTTCGTTAGGTAGGTACATGTTTTCATTAACGCTACAATGGGTCATTAGATTTAATTATTTCGGGCGTTATTAATTGGGTATATGAAATTGTGCTAACCCCGTAATATTTTATTTAGTTTATTATACACTGAATTCTAGCATTTGATTAAATATTGGAACGAATGTTCCTCATCGCGCGTTGCGAAAGGGGGCTAGACGGAAAAAATTAAGAACAAAAGTTGTAACGACTCTCTCCAAAAGTTGTAACGACACTTTTTACCATTTTTTGATTGAGAAAATATATTGAAATTTGAGCAGTCCGCCTCCGTGGCGCAATGGGCTGCGCGTTGGGCTGTTAACCGAAAGGTTGGTGGTTCGAGCCCACCCGGGGGCGAAACAACGTTTTAGTTTTTTTTAAAGAAAAAAAAGGAATAGTAAGGAACCAGACCTGAAGCTCGTGGAAACCAGAAACCAGGTGAGCTCGAGGGAACTCCTTACCCACCCGCTCCAAACTACCCGTGCTTAGGCACATTCTACTCAGCTCGCCCGGCACTTACCAACCTGAACCCCCGGGAAAAACTACCCCACACCCCCGTCCAACCCCTGCACCCCCCACTGCCCCCTGAAGCAACTGAGTTTACGTGGGCTCTGTTGACAGAAGGGTAGTCCCCCTTTATAAGCCATTTGACACCAAAACCTTGGACTAAGCAACCTGTGCCAATTCCCAACCAATTCCCCCTGTGCGAGCCGTTTTGGCCAAAAATATATTTTTTTTTTTCTTCGTTCCACCGGGTGTCCCTTGACACCTCTCAAGTTTTTTTTAAATATAAATAAATACGAATTAAAATTTTATAATACCTACTAGGGATGTGCTTAAAATGTGATCACCTTTGGATCACCTTTCAAGGTCTAGCCCCACTACAGAGGCGCGGCACGGTACGGCACGTAGTGGCAAGTATTCTTTGTATGAGGTTGTATGGAGTTGGGCCCATTGAAGCGACGCGGCACAGAGATGCACTGCGCGACGCGGCCCCGCACACACTCATACAAATAATATTTGTCGCTACGTGCCGCGCCGCTCCGCGCATCTCAAATGGGGCAAGAGCTGTTCATAGTCAACAAAGATAAATATATAACTTACTATATTGACAACCACGCAGGAAAAATTCGAATTGTCAGACTAACACACCTTTAACAAGTATAAATAAAAACTAAAAACAACCCCCGACTAGAAAAAAGCTGATGACCTTCAGACGGATGAACAGATTTTCATGAAACATGGCTAAGAACACTCGGGATAAAATTATCTATGACACAAAAAAACTAAACGTAAGTCGGTTCGTCCGTTTGGGAGCTACGATACCACAGACAGATACACAAACAGACACTTTAAACTTATAACACCCCTCTCTTTGTGCGTCGGGGGTTAAAAACAATATGTAGCAGGCAGGTATGTCTCTGGCAGGCAGAATGAATGTATGAATTATTCTTTATTTTACACCAAAACAGAAATAGTTACAAACAATAAAACTAAAAATATAAGTCGGCACAATTGGCGGCCTTATAATCCATACTTCCATACTAATATTATAAATGCGAAAGTGTGTCTGTCTGTCTGTCTGCTACGCTTTCACGGCCCATCTGTTCAACCGATTTTGATGAAATTTGGTACAGGGATAGGTTGTATCCCGGGGAAGGACATAGGCTTTTTATCCCGAAAAATTCAAGAGTTCCCGCGGGAATCGAAAAAACTTGGTCCACGCGAACGAAGTCGCGGGAATCATCTAGTATGTACATATATACTCTATCAGGAAAGTTACATAGCATTTTAAAACAGCGAGAAAGTATTGGATAGAAGCAGGCGTTATATTTGCGTAAGTTCAAAATATTCTCAACGTAGAAACGTACGTTGAAAATATTTTGGAAGATTTCTGTGATGTGGTGTATATCGCGGGCTATAAGTGCGGGATACACACTGTACCAATATTCTCAACGTAGAAACGTACGTTGAAAATATTTTGGAAGATTTCTGTGATGTGGTGTATATCGCGGGCTATAAGTGCGCGATACACACTGTACCACGTAGATTTACCTATTGTCACGGATTATAGCGAATTAAACTTCTAGTTCCTTCATTAACACCGAGAAAGGGTAAACCTAAAGGGTAATTATAACCTTAAGAAAACAAAATCTAGCACCTGATTACAATCTCCTGCCTCGTGTTTTCCTCCACTGTTGGAGCAGTTAATTTACCTAATAGCTTGTAGTAACGCATATAACTCCAAAAATATCGCGCGCGCGTGATTCTAATCCCCTGAACAGTCTTGGTTATAACAGCTTTTAGACAATAAAGGAATGAAATTTGTTTGTGGAAGGATTATCCTACCTTCTACAAATACGCCATACGGACTTGAGATAGAGTGATATTAATTTGATTCGGCACGCAGGTTTGTGTCACGTAATGGAAGGTATAATGCGCGCTCATCCGCGCGCGGCACGTCCTCGCTGATGAGATTATGTTGACTGTTGTATGTTTGCGTTCCATTAGACGGCATTATTTCAACGGACTCGTATTTGGTGACGTCAGATTGGGACCTTAAATTGAGATTTGGTTTTATTTTTGGCGAAGACTAGATTATAGAATGTCTCAAGGGAGAAGTTTCCTTTTCTTTTTAATTTATTATGAAAATTAAGACAAAATAACACAAAAATGTAAGAATCATTAAAATATCTCAAATAATGTAAAAGTTATGGAACTTTAAAGATGCGCTTGCAAGTGCGGTCGCGTGACGTCACACGACCCTATCAACCGACTTTATAAAGCCGAATAAAAGAAAGAAATGACCTTAACGTGATTTAATTGAATTAAAAGCGCTTAATTTCATGTGTGAAGATAATTTTGAATCTCGGCTAGGTAAATACTCACAAAATTTCTCACTCTAGTAAGATAGAGCAATCCAGTGTACATTAAATAATTAAACTAAATAAATAATTAATTTCTCAGTCATTTATTGATGGATTGTAAAAACCACTGATTTATTAGTTTAAATCTATATTTTACTTCCGTTGCGTTAAATATGATATTCACAACATCATGACTTCTCCTAAATATTAATTTTCTTTTATCAAGATTCCCAAAGTGCTCGGAAAGCGATCCCCCACTAAAAAAGGCAGACACATGTGGTATAGACGGACCTCTGGAGAAGTCGCTAGATGTACGACCTTGCGAGAGAGTAGAGACCTATATCTTGCAATTGACGAATGCGCCTGTGATGTGTTTGCATTCCTTTAGACGGCATCATTTTAACGGACTCGTATTTGGTGACGTGAGATTGGGACCTTAAATTGAGTTTTAGTTTTTTGGCCGAAGATTACATTATAGAATCACTCATCTCAATTGAGCGATATTATCAATATTCTCTCCTCAAAAGTCAAAAGTGCCGATGGAAAATCTAGTTAGCGAAAATAGGTCCACGAAATCAATAGAAGTTCGAAAACTGCGCTGTATTAAAAATAGTTTCATATTCCTGCCATGCCATACTTATTTTGAACTTTCATAATGCAGTATTTCTCGCAAGTGAAAATAAAATTTGTCACCCTGTCGCCGGTAATGTCACCGGTGCTTTATTTTTCGCGACATACAAGCGGCGACAATTTTGGCTTTGTCCCATTTCAACGAAAATTGTCAAAAGGGCCGGGGGACTACTGGTTTTTTTTTTTCATAAAGCTTTTACCAGTGACAGTGAGATTTGGCAGCTAAAAATTACGTCGGTTGGTAATTGTTCAAGGGAAAATAAATAGGTAGATTTTTGCAAACCAGAAGTTACTGAGTGTCTGCGTAGATTAAGTTTTTTATTCTCGCGGGAATTCTTTAATTTTTGGGGTTCATTTGGGCTAGAATTAATCAAATTTAGTGTGACTGTTGAGTCGGAGAATGCATATGTCCGAGTTATATTAATGCTATAATAGGGAATATGCATGATTTATTTTTATTTCTTAAATCATTCATTTACATCTTTATAACATAGTAAAAAATATAAATAGGTTTGAAAATAGGCAAATAATTACGTTAATTGGTGTTTCAAAGTTAAGTATAAATTTGAGCCGTTCAAACGCCACCATTAATCGCGCGCTTTTGATGACGTCATTGGTTATTAATAGCGATTCAGTTCAGTTACTTCATAATTATTACTATTTAACAAGTAATCACACAGGAGTACAGTTTTAAACAATTTTTTCTCACAAACACTACTAACACAGTATGAATATCGGCGCCGATAAATCCACTGACGTGACCATTTACGTCACATTTCGTTTCGACCAATGATGACGCGTTTTGCAAGTTTGAATTTGCCTCCCTTATTTTTCACTTTCTATTTAATATTTTCTGGGTTTAAATAATAACTAAATAAAAAAAATACCTTTTAAGTATAATGTAAAGACAATAAAGAATCTAGAAAAAAATATTTGAGACAAATTTAAAATTTTATGCATATTCCCTATTGTAATCCTTACTAATATTATAAATGGGAAAGTGAGTTTGTTTGTATGTTTGTTCCGCTTTCACGCCGTAACTACTGAACCGATTGCTTTGAAATTTTGCAGACGTAAAGTTAGAAGTCCGGATTAAATAATAGGGTACTTTTTATCCCGGAAAATTAAAGAGTTCCCGCGGGAACTAAAACTCCTCAATCCACGCGGACGAAGTCGCGGGTATCAGCTAGTAAACCATAATTTGTCAAAACAGTGCGTAGCAACTTAGGAAGCAAATAAGCGGCACATAATTCCAAGCGAGCGAGTGATACTGTTTTAACTGGTGCGACCTTTGATTTTGCGCAGAGTAAGCTAACAAAAAATCCGTTCAGTGTCTTTGCGTGGATGTATAAAACTGCACCATAAGCCTTTTCGCTTGCATCTGCGACAGCAACTTAAGTTACCTCACAGTTCTGCGTAATACCAATATGGCGAGGTATCGATATATTAGATAAAAAGTGCAATTCACTTTGGAATTTTTCCCAGGCTTGTTTTATGTGCGCAGGCGGCTCATCGTCCCAATCCATTTTCAAAAGCCGAAGTTCTTTAATTAGTAATTTTGCGAATAAAATGACATGTGCTACAAATTCGAGAACGTCAAACAATTGCGCAATAACCGATAACATGTTGCGCTTAGTGCATTCCATTTCCTTAGGAGAAAATTCAAAAGTAAATGAATCTTTATGCGGTTCCCATTTAACCCCTAGAACCCTTTGACTTGATTCGGGTTCAAAAGATAATCGCAAGCAACGGATGCAAACGTTCTTTAGGGTGATGCGCAAGAAATTCAGCCGAGTTGCTAGACCATTTTAATAACTCAAAGCAACCCGATGCGAACAATTTCGATAGTTGATCTGATAATTCGATCATGTCTTCCACAGTGTGCTTTAAACATATGACGTCATCCATGTAAAACTGCCCTGCATTTATTACAGCTGCAGCTAAAGGATAGTTACTTGCTACCTTCATCTTCATCTAGCTGCTTTAAAGTGCGAAGCGCAAGAAAGGGACTAGAAGCGAGGCCAAAGCATACGCGTTTAAACTCAAATAATTGCAAAGGATCATTTTTGCAAAAGCGGTAAAAAATGCGTTGAAATTTCCAAAATTCTGGATGAACTGTTAATTGCAAGTACATCTGTTTGATGTCTGCGCAAAATTCGATTAAAAGGGCAGGGTGGGGACTACTGGTTTTTTTTTTCATAAAGCCTTTACCAGTGACAGTGAGGTTTGGCAGCTAAAAATAACTTCGATTGGTAATTGTTCAAGGGAAAATAAATAGGTATATTTTTGCAAACCAGAAGTTACTGCGTGTCCGCTTAGGTTAAGTTTTTTATTCCCGCGGGAATTCCTTAATTTTCCGAGATGAAAGTACATGTTTGGACTACAACCTATCTTGGTACCAAATTTCATCAAAATCGGTTTAAAAGATAGGCCTTTAAAGGGTAACAGACAAAAAGGAAGAAACTTTGAATCTGTCGTTCACCATCGTAGCACTCAACATACAGTGCTACGATATTTAAGGCGGCACAGTCCATCGTTAAGCATGGACTTACTGTATGAGTATACAACTTATCTGACCTAGTGGCCAAAATTGGAACTAATTTTTATGCCCGTTTATTTTTTGTTTTTATTTTATTTTTCATAGATACTAGCGACGCTGTCATCGGGTGAGATAAGTTTGTCGGACTACATACTTACTATGTTATGGTTATCATAAGCAGTCTCGATGGACTCCGAAAATTAATCATTCAATCAATTCCGGTCAATTATTATCAAGGAAACGATTGAGCTGCACAAAACACGACGTACGCAGTATTTGCTCCCCGTCCAACACCGATAAACGCTTTCATTAGAGCAAGGCCAAGAGATATTCCACGGGGATGTGTTGCTATCATAGAGATATTTTATATATGTCACCGTAAGATTGTACAAACCGTAACGTTGTAATCTAACGCTTTTTTTTTCGATAGATTGTAAACAGTCGAAAGATTGTGAACCGTTCAATGTTTTAAGTGTCGATTTTTGAAATATTCATTGTATTTAGGTACGTTTTCTTGTCTTTTTCTTGTAGGTTAGGTTAGGGTTCGACATAAATAATCAAGTAGTGCCCGGTATAATAAACCTAACAGATTACAATCTACCGAAAAATAATCCGTTATATTGTAATCATTCGACAGTTTACAATTTCGCGAGTTAGATTATAATCTAACGGTTTTTACAATCTTACGGTGACATATATATACTATATGGTTGCCATATTGAAAAATCGATACACCAGTGATATGGCCATTGAACGTAGTTAATTTCAACGTTCTTGAATACTGAACAACTTTCGTTTTACGACTTTTGAAAAATCAGTTTTTAGGGTTCCGTACCAAAATGGTAAAATGGAACCCTTATGGTGCGACTTTCTCCGTCTGTCTGTCCGTCTGTCCGTCTGTCCGTCCGTCACACTCGATTATTTCAGTAACTACCAAAGCTATCGACATGCAATTTGGAATAGTTGTGTATATTAGTGGCCCAAAGACACTAGAATTAAAAAAAATTGGAAATTATTTTTGTTCTTATTTAAAAAGGGGTTGAAATTTAAAAGTGAGATAACTGTACTGTGTGGGGTATCATATGAAAGGGTTTACTTTGTACATTCTAAAACAGATTTTTAATTATTTTTAGTTATGATAGTTTTTGATTTATCGGGGAAAATGTCTAAAAAAATACCGTTCCCCCCCCCCCCTTATCTCCGGAGTTTACCAATCGAAAATTTTTAAATAATTATGGTCAATAGGAATTTATGTATATTTTACAGGAAAACTATAGCCAAAGCTCTAACTAGCATAGTTTTTTTGATATTAACAATAAACCTCTACAAACAAAGTTAGTCTTGCGGTTCATTAACAAAGGTAATTATTTATTAATAATGGTACGGAACCCTTCGTGCGCGAGTCCGACTCGCACTTGCCCGGGTTTTTTAATTGGCTTCTCTAAGCCACGCATCGCTTCATGTAATTCAACAGCATTACATGAAGCGATGCGTGGCCCGCAGTGGGACATCGATCTACTGGACGTGTCTACTAAAATCACAGAGTTGAATAGTACAGTGTACATCAAAAAGCTTTGAAGTTTGTTTTCAAAGTTATAAGAACAAAACCGGCCAAGTGCGAGTCGGACTCGCGCACCGAGGGTTCCGTACAAACCTGTAGTAAGTTTTAAATTATTAAAAATATTTTTATTTTAAATATTTCAGTTGATTGAATGAAAGGTAAATTGCGGTTTACGATTTATGACGTATTAAAAAGAACTACTTACTAGATCTCGTTCAAACCAATTTTCGGTGGAAGTTTGCATGGTAATGTACATCATATATTTTTTTTAGTTATATCATTCTCTTATTTTAGAAGTTACAGGGGGGGGGACACACATTTTACCACTTTGGAATTGTCTCTCGCGCAAACTATTCAGTTTAGAAAAGAATGATATTACAAACCTCAATATCATTTTTGAAGACCTATCCATAGATACCCACCCACACGTATGGGTTAGATGAAAAAAAAAATGTTGAGTTTCAGTTCTAAGTATGGAGAACCCCCAAAATTTATTGTTTTTTTTCTATTTTTGTAAGAAAAACTTAATGCGGTTCACAGAATACATCTACTTACCAAGTTTCAACAGTATAGTTCTTATAGTTTCGGAAAAAAGTGGCTGTGACATACGGACGGACAGACAGACAGACATGACGAATCTATAAGGGTTCCGTTTTTGCCAAATTTGGCTACGGAACCCTAAAAACTAGGTATTTTATTATATTATGTAGAAAAGTTACCTATAAGAGATTATTAGTATTTGTAAATTAACCATATTATAGGTATCTTAATATTAAGTACATAGGGTAAAGATATTTCTCGCAGAATTCCAAGATAAACTAATATTCTGACGTCCTTGTCCTTCTGTAACTTGGTAGGTAAACAAAGTATTGATTACCAAAATAGCACCCGCAACATTGCCATCAAAGAATTTCCCTCAGGAGATGCTCCCAGCCTCCGCTCCGTCTAATGATAACCTTTATCTGGCATCGGATTGGCACGCCAATTCACTATGCGTCATATTGGTCGAATCTCAAGTTGATAAGAAATGGCATAAATTGATAGAATTGCTAGCCGAAATCCTTAAGGATTTACCGCGTGATATCTTTTACAAGAGGTCAGACAAGTGATACTTACCTACCTATAACAACTGGCAAGGAAAAATATTATTTTTATTTATTTAGTAGATGATGCCCGTGTTGAGGATTCCTAAAATCGTTAGACAGTGGGTTAAAATATCGATGACTAATATCATCTAATTATGACTAATAAAAGTTATCATCTATCAGTTATTTGAAAATGTAGGTAGTTGTAAATTTTGTCAGGTAAGATCAAAACATTAAGTAATTGAAATCAAGCAAAGCATCTGCTATATTATTTTGTTAAAGTTAGAATCCTAAACATTTAAACTGGCTTCTAAAATAATTAGAAGTGAATAATCTAAAGTTTACTTTTTTTCAATAGATAATATAATTAAGTAGCAAAAGAGGGTAGGTAATTAATACAGAAGTAAAACCAACTTAGTCGAATAATAATTAATCGTTTATTGAAAGACCTTTAATACTTTGATATTTATAGGGCTATCTGTATTTTGTTATATTTTTCAGCATAGGTCTATTTATATTAAAATTAATCTACCACCCGTTTCACTAAGGTGTTTAGTCGCAGAGAAGAAAGGGCAAAGAAACTCTACGACACACATCTTTTAAAAGCATTACTACATTCCATAAAATAGTACATAATATCTAAAACATATTTGGTACATGGTTATAACAAGTAAATTCTAAAAGGCAAATGATTACCTTACAATATAAAAAATTCTTTCCAAAAAACCGACTTCCAAAGCCACTGTAAAGTAAAAAATAATTTTGATTTCTACCCACTATGTTGAAGTCGGGCGAGCCTCACGCGTCAACTATGCCTATCTTTGTTATACTCGCCCGACTTCAACATAGTGTGTAGAAATCAAAATTATTTTTTACTTTACAGTGGCTTTGGAAGTCGGTTTTTTGGAAAGAATTTTTATTTTCAACTTTTTAGTGTACTCTAAATCCCTACGGCTTAGGAGTGCAGTACCATGCAGCATCAGAGTTGAGGAGTTGGAAATTGGGTTTAAGTATGAAGTCGTTGCTTGACACCTACAATATTAATTCACCATAAAAAAATCCTAAACCACTATGTTTAAGGAGTTCTGTACCCTGCAGCATCAGGGTTGAGGAGTTGGGACTTGGGTTTAAGTATGAAGTCGTTGCTTGACACCAAAATATTAATTCATCATAAAAAAATCTTAAATCGTTATTTTTAAGGAGTTCTGTACCCTACAGCATCAGGGTTGAGGAGTTGGGACTCAGAGTTGTATCGTATACACGTGACTTGATACCTACTATATGAATTCACCATCAAAACTCCTAACTCCCTAGTTTTGAGACGTAGGTACACCTACAGCATCAGGATTGAGGATTTGGAGTCAGATTTTTTTATGGGACCACCTCGTGAGCTTCCTCTAACCAATGTAAAAAAAAAAATTCAAATCGGTTTAGAAACCACGGAGATATGCACCGACATACATTAAAAATAAAAAAAAAAAAGATACGCGCCGAATTGAGAACCTCCTCCTTTTTTGGAAGTCGGTTAGAAATACAAGAATACTTAACTTTAATGACTCGCCGCCCTTTGTTTACTTTGGAGTCAAGAACTTCACTATTCGAATTATAGGATGAAAACTGACCCCCTTTCGTCGGTGTAGGGTGGTTTTATAACTTCTCCCTCGTAAAACAAATCGGCAAGCCCCTCTCACATGATATTTTTTTAATAATTATTTTTAGGTTGGCACAATAGTACCAAACTACCAACCTAAAGATTGTTGACAATATTTAATTTACTTAAATAATATTATTAGTTAAACATGTACTGACGGTTCACATATTATTGTTTTACTACATTCATTAATGACATAATATATTGATGATTTACATATTATTTCACATAATACTTATTGACAACTGTATATTCAACCCAGCAGTTTCATGTCAATCCTAGTATATTGTCAGTATTTACTTTACAATAAATAATTAGTGACATGTATTGATAATTTACATAATATTATTTTTCGTATTGTCACATACCTAGATATTAAATTAAGGAACAATAAAGAATATAAGATACTATTAAATCATAACCTTTCGGGTTGGTAGTACATTAACTTTTTCTAACTATTATAAACGTATTTTCTATTTATGTGATTATCTACAAATATGACTGTTTGTAAATAATCACCCAATTTTAATGTTATTTTCTAAGTATAAATATAGTAGGCAGAAGTACACAAGTTTAGTATACAAAAATTGTCACAAACCAGTCTACCAAACTTAGTTTCGTAAGTTCCGTTACCTATAAGTCCGTTCCTTAAGTTCTTTTAGCATTCATACACAAAGAATAATTGTATTATAATTATTTATAAATGCTATTTTCGTTTTTAACTATTAAATAACTAATAATAATTGTGTAACCACAACCTTAACTTCCCCTAATATACCTCAAACGAAACATACACAGATCAGCTCTGATTATTTAATCTCCTTATTTAATCTCGATAAGAAGTCACATTTTAACCAATAATATAACACCCGCGACTTCGTCCACGTTGATTAATTTTGATTCCCGCGGGACTTCCGTAGTTTTCCGTGATAAAAAGTAGCCTATCTCCTTCCCCGGGCTAGATCTCCATACCAAATTTCATCAAAATCGGCTGAAAAGATAAGCCGTTAATAGTAGGGGAGCCCAAGAGGGGATTTTTTGGATTTACTCCAGCGCGGCAGATTAATATAAAGGGGGATTCTTTGGACCCTGTAGAGTACCATAACGATCGATCGAACGGTCGATCAAATATTAAATAATCGATCATCAAAAATACTCGAGCGCGTCAGATTAAGATAGAGTGAGTTAATTACATGCTTAAAAGTGTACATTCAAATAATAAAGGTATTTAAGTTTGTAACTCTGCAACTCCTTTAGGTCTCGCTCAAATCATCAGATTATTTGAATGTACACTTTTCAGCTTTTACTTAACTCACTCTACCTTAATCTGTCGTGCTCGAGTATTTTTCATGATCTATTTTATTAATTTAATATTTAGATCTGCTGTCCTAGACAGACCCACCAACATACAGGGCTCATAATATATGGTTAAGATACTCTACAGGGTCCAAAGAATCCCCCTTTATATTAATCTGCCGCGCTGGAGTAAATCCAAAAAATCCCCTCTTGGGCTCCCCTACTATAAAGCGTAGCAGACAGACACACTTTCGCATTTATAATAATTTGATTGATTTTGATTAGCGTTTGACTGCCTCGTTGGTCTAGTGGTTAGCATGTTTGACTGCGGCAGACGAGGTCCCGGGTTCGAGTCCCGGGTCGGGCCATAATAAGTGTTGGGTTTTTCTGACTAGAAATTCTCAGCACTAGCCCGGAGTTAGGAAGTTGGCGGTGTTTCACCCCCGTGCCTCGGAGAGCTCGTTAAGCCGTCGGTCCCGGTTATTATCACTAACATGAGCATGAATGAGCAGCGTGGTGGGTCTAAGTTCTAATTCCCTCTCTCCTATGAGAGTGAAGGCCTGTGCCCAGCAGTGGGACGTTAATGGGCTGTAGTAGTGGGTGGTGGTGGATTAGCGTTTGGGTGCAATCAATTTTGCTGGTGATGCAGCCTGAGGTGAGCGCGCTTGTCCAGAAGATGCCCGTTTAACTTTTGATTCGATATTAAAAGCGGCGGGGAAAACCCGATTAGCACTCCATATCCTAGCGGTACGAATTAGGCACGAAGAAGCAAATCACTTGCTACGCGTCTGACGATGGCTTGCGGTACGATTGTAGAAAGGTTACTCATACTAACTTTCGGACATTCGTCCGTACGAATGATGTCTCGGTGACTTCATAGTTTTCACCGACAATCTTTAAATTTAAAAAAAAACTGGCCAAGTGTGAGTCGGACCCGCGCACCGAGGGTTCCGTACAAACCTGTAGGTATATAAGTAAAAGTTATGGTATTTTTATTGCTAAATGAAATCCATAACATTAGTGAGTTTAAAATTATTAAAAATATTTTTATTATATGATGTAACTAAAAAATTTATGCTTTTCGAAATTTTTCCTTTATCTGTGCTATAAGACGTTGCTTCGTACAAAATTTCAAGATTCTGAGTTCACGGGAAGTACCCTGTAGGTTTTGATTCCCTTGCGAGTGTCGAAAATTTGCAGCATAAACGGCTGTATCTTTTGATTGCGTTGGCTTAGAAGTTTGATTTTTTCACAGCTCTAAGGGGCAGTGGACCTGAGTATTTGATATGGATTTTAGCTTGATACCTCCATGCGTTCCTGAGAAAAATAGTCTTGACACACAGACGGACGGACAACAATGTGATCCTATAAAGGTTCCGTTTTTTCCTTTACGGAACCCTAAAAAGAAAGAATTCATGTTATTATGAGTGGCCCCTTAAATTAACGTTAAAATTAAACGCAAAAGTTACACTGGTGTCAATAAATTTCGCAGTTAGGTACTTGGCTACTTATTTCAAATTTAGGAAATGCGCATTTTACCATGTTCTGACTTCCAGTAACTGAAAGATATTTGATGATTCAGTGCATGAACTACAGTAATGACTGCCTCGAGTTCGAAGCCCCATTATGTACTAGAATTCCAGATCAGTAATAGTCCCTCTCTACCCTCAATCAATACGTCGTAATCATGCTCTACCGTTCGAAGAATTTACATAATAATATGTTTGTGGTAAGTAAGTCGTTATAGGCATCAAACTGCTCTATTACTAGACTATCTATTATTATGTACAAACATTCTGGCATATAAATGATTATTTATTTATTTATATTTATGGTCAACGTCAATTTAAATCAAATTCAATGGATTTTTCATGTCTACGAAAGTATACCCATGGCTCATAGTCTCCGTATAGGTACCTACCACAAAAATCTAAATGAGTTACTTAAATTACAGAGGCCACACTGTCAACGCTTAAAGCAATACTTAAGCAATATTACTCAAAATTACACTTTGATGTCACGTACCTTGACGTCCTTAAAATAAGGATTATAATAATTCTAAAACACAAAAGTCAGCAATAATGAAACAATCTGGCTTTAAGCGTTGGCATTTGGCAGTATGGTCCCTGAAGTATCAGTCTGTCTCTTATTGCTCCTGCATCCGTGATACTTTTTGAGAGTATATTTATTACTGCCTCGTTGGTCTATCTAGTGTTTAGCATGTTCGACTGCGGCCGATGAGGTCCCGGGTTCGAGTCCCGGGTCGGGCCATTGTTAAGTATTATTCTGACTAGAAATTCTTAGCACTAGCCCGGAGTTAGGAAGTTGGCGGTGTTTCACCCCCGTGCCTCGAAGAGCACGTTAAGCCGTCGGTCCCGGTTATTATCACTAACATGATAATAGTCGTTAAAGCCCGCCAACCCGCATTGGAGCAGCGTGGTGGGTCTAAGGTCTATTTCCCAGTCTCCTATGAGAGTGGAGGCCTGTGAGAGTGGGACGTTATACATATGTAGTGGTGGTGGTGGTTCATACTGTTTAGACTCAATGTAGCAATAGTCCATAAGAGGCATAATTTTCAACCGACTTCAAAAAAAGGAGGAGGTTCTCAATTCGACTGTATTTTTTTTTTAATGTTGGTTACCTCAGAACTTTTGACTGGGTGGACCGATTTGGATGATTCTTCTTTTATTTGAAAAGGCATACTTCCCATGTGGTCCCATATAAATTTTATCGAAATCAGTCGAGCGGTTTTAAAAATATCAACATTAAAATAAGTACTTTGTATAGCGTGTGCTTGTTGTTGTAAAGTTGGCGCGGGAGTTTGAAGTCGGTTGTTTAAAAAGATTTTTTCATATTAAATTATATACTAGTGTACTACTATAGTTGAAGGTGGGAACACTGTAGGATTTATCTTCTAAATAACTGATGAACGCGACTTCGTCGAACTCCTGACTTTTCCGGCATAAAAAGTAGCCTATGTCACTCCAGGTTCTCTACTATACCTACCCATGCCAATATCTATCGAATCACGTCGATCCGTTGCGGCGTGATTGAAGGACAAAACAACAAACAAACTCACTTTCGCATTTATAATATTATGTTTGACTATTATTATGGCGGCCGAGAACTTATGTGATTAATTGTGTATTAAATAATAATGAGTGGTTACGTTTATATACTTAAAAAGTCCAATATATATCTTGGCAACAAGACGCCGCGCTGGCTCTTATAAATAGGTAACTCCTTGAGCATGTCATCGTATTATATAATGTTCAGCAATGTGCATAGAGGTCATACTTCCCGCTTGGAGACGACGATTATGATAAACTACTTGCGCTTCACCCTGGCGTGGATTGATCGTTTGAATTCTTTAACCACCCGTGGTGGCTCAACCTCCCTGTAGAAATAATAAAGTTAACAAGCAAAAATAAATAACAAGTGCGCAAAGGCGCACCTAGGCGACAGAACAGCAACGCGGGTCTTCTCCGATTGGCCCGGCAGGGCCAAGTGGAGGTACGAGCCTGGAGGCATGGCCTCCTTACCCGGGCGGAACAATATGGCTTATATGGCAATATGGAAACCCCCCCAAAAGAAAGCTAATAAATTCATCTAGTACGGAACTCTTTAATTTTCCGGGATAAACAGTAGCCTATGTGTTATTCCATGATTATAATCTATCTCTGTGCCAAATTTCATCCAGATCCGCTCAGCCGTTATGGCGTGATTGAGTAACATCCGAATCGATCCATCGATCCAAACTTTCGCATTTTTAATATAAAGTAAGTATAATTAAGTATTAATAGGCATTACAACATTTGCCGTGCATTAGAAGATATAGTATCAATAGATTTTTATCCTTACATTTTCTTGAAACGTCGGAATGGACAGTATCATTTTGTAAGAAAATTTAATAAGAAATTTTCAGCTGTGTGTAACTAATAGTGGAATTAGATTCATAAACTAATTTTCCTTTAAAAATCACTTAACATGGCGTTCTGTGCGTTAATACCTAACTTCATTTGTGTATAACTGTGTGTATGTCGAGTAGGAAAGTAATTTGATTGTAGGCGAAAGACTGGATTGAACAATTCACGGGAAAATAGCCTCAATCTCCAAGGAATAAGAATAAAATTAATTCAAGGCGCATGCAGCATGTAACATGACGTCTAAATGCAAGCAAATTGAATTGAGGAAGGGACGGTTATATCCGTTTGGGTGCTTTATTAGGTAAACTCGCTTACGTTATGCTCTAGGGACTATTTTCATTCGCATATATATTCCTGAAACTTCTTTAGAATCGTTGTGATTTGAAAATTCGGTGGGACGAAAAAGCGACACTAAAAGAGGCAAACATGTTCATAATGGAACACATTCAGGACCTATTCTCTGAGGAATTGCACTATCGGCCGGTTTCTGATTTGAGAATTTCATGTTGAGTCTGTCTCAATAAGCAAATTTTTGTTTCTGAATTGATATTGTGCAAGGTTTGAGAGTTGGAGCTTGCTGTATTTGCTTGAATGCTCAGTTCAGAAACCGGCCCAATATCAATTCAGAAACAAAAGTTTGCTTAATTAGTCCTTTAGTAGTCTTTGAGACAGACCCAACATGAAATTCTCAATTCAGAACCCGGCCGTATGTCTGCCGCAACCCGCGCCATAAAGGAGATTTCCTTCAAAGTCACACCGGGAAAGCGGCTTACATCCTGCCACATATACAACAGAACTTATTAACTTTTACACAAGGAAGTAGGGTAGTGTGCACCGAATAGTGCAAGAAAACATTTAGTGTATGGGCACAGGTATGAGAGTAAGTATTTGATACACTTATTACTTACAAAAAAAAACCTGCATTACAATAATACAAGTTATAGTTCATTATTTTTTACGATAACATGGGCTATTACTTATCACAAAAGTTTAAAGCGTACCTAAGTAATTTATTATCTGAGGTTAGTCTTAGCCCATCTTCTAAACCGATTTTGACGATGTCGATATTTGGTAGAGAATGGTTGATCCTTGATTTTCCTAGATAAATACCGAGTCAAAATCAGTTGAGCAGATAATACGCGAAAGATATTGTACTTATGGTGAGTGCGGATGAGGTACAAATTTCCCTGTCGGTAGTTGCAGGGCTTAGAAGGGAATCTCCTTTGAAGCGTAGGCTGCAGCAAAATAGGTAAACATTTTCCAATCTCCGGTAGCTAGTGCATGAACACATAGCTCTAGTTCTTTGTACAGGGCCTTTCAATAAGGATGCCCTATTTCAATTAGCTGTAGGCAAAGGTACTAAAATTCTACATCAATGCTGTAGGCGATCAGTTATGTGACGATATTGCAGTAGATTGTAAAGTTTTTATAAAACTCGTTATATGACGACATTTCTGCGGTGCAGTAGTGCGCACTGTGGTATTATATGTGGGAGGTACTTTGTTTGATCCCCGGCTGGGCTAATTTGGAAATTTATAAGTTCTGAATTCTCTATGGGTCTCGTTTGGAGGGAGGCTTTGGCTCAGGTTAGCTCGCTACCATCTTAGACTGCACCGTTACTTATTATTCAAGTAAAATGCCAGTCAAGAGCAATCTCGTAGAAAAAAGAAAATGCGATAACTTATTTGTTTACACAATGAAATAGTATTTTAAAGAAAATAAGACGGTAGTAAAATATAAGAACTAGTCTATATTTTTTCTAAAAAATGATATGAATGGTGCACATTTCATACCTTGTAAATGAGTTCGAAAGTTTAACTTCCCGGCCTAGGCCAGTAAATAATGTATGTATTTTCATGACATATCATAAGTTTGAATTTGGAATCTTTCTTCCTGAATATCTTGTAACTTGTTATAATGTTCTTTGGCCTAAATAGTTTAAATTTGGAACTCTACCGTATTACGCGTTCAGCACTCACAGCGCAAAAAAAAATAATTAAAAGTATAATATTTATTTTTTATCTTTATAATATTGAAAGGCGGGAATTAAGTACATACCTAATCGTTATAATTTATTATTTAAAAGTGACGAAAAAATAAGTTTGAGTGAGGATATTATGGATTTAGATTGTACGCCTCCTTTTCTGAGAGCGAAGGCCGAATTAGCTAAAAATAATTTGCTTCCGCCGAAATCCAAACAAAAGTCACTTGTTTCATTTTTTAGAAAAGCACTATACACACCTCGACCGGGAGAGCATTTCTGGTCTCGTACATAGCCGGCCTCGCGTAGCTCGGCCGTCTAACTAACACTCGACCAGAAAACGCGTACTTCCCGGTCTCGCGATGTACTAATATTGTGATATTCAAACTTTATTCAAATTAAAAGTATGAAATACATTGAACTCAAAAATTAAAACTAAATTAAAAACTAAACATTAAAAATATCATATAAGACCCTGTAATGTGACTAGAACGCTGGCTGCGTTACCCCACTAAATAGCCAATTTTATATGTTGGCCGAGGTAACTGCCAGCCCTCCGGTCACCTGTGGACTCTGTGAGACGAGGAGATAGATCCTTAAAAGAAAGGATCTAGCATCTTCACCCCACGCCCACGACAAACAGTACACAAATTCAATCGGTCTCCCTACTACAATCCACTATTGTTGCTACATCTACCTATTATTTACTAAATGTTATATTTTAAGGAAGAAGTGTACCCTATGGAATTGCAATTAACAAAAAAATACAATTTTCAAAATAGGTCTTAGTTCCATTAGCTTTTTTTTCGCAGGAGATTTGTAATATATTCCTCCCTGTGACTAGTACGGGAATTCTAATTATGTGTACATTCTTCCATAAACATGCTATTTCGTATTTCGCAGTTTTTCACCCCGGCGGCATACCCGCCTCAGTTTAGTGTAGTCGGTGCATTTTTCAAGCGCAGTTCTCTCTACTCTTTTTAACTTTTACGACTTTGGCCTGCAAACTTTGAAATGTATTGCTAGTTTAATAAATGACGAGGCTCAAAGTCAAAATACTCGTGTAAAAATTTTTATTACACTACTTTTATATTTACTTACGTATTACTTATATACTTAGGTACTGGTAGTTTACTGTTGGTCCCACTGAATATTTTTACGTTACTATTATATGTGATGACCGCGAATTTGTCTGCAACTTAATCCATCGTGGATAACTATTTTTATTCCCACGTGAACACTTTAATTTTCCGGGATAAAAAGGACTTAAAAGGAATCTATGTCCTTCTCTGGGACAAAATACGTCTGTACCAAATTTCATCAAAATCGGTTGAAAAGATGGCCGTTAAAGCGTAGCAAATTGACAGACAAACACACTTTCGCATTTTTAATATCAAATAGCATGATTTTATACGTATCTATACTTATTACTGACCTACAATAAAACTGTAGCTTGATGATTCTTAATAGGTAGGTATCTTATTTAATAAAAGGAAAAGGTGACTGAATGATCTATCCAACGCACAGCTCAAATCACTGGACGGATCGGGCTGTTTGGCACACATAATATAACGATTATCACGTAGGCGGACATCATAGGTAGGTAGATTTTTCAAAATTCAACCCCTATACTTACCAAGGGGTAAAATAGAGGGTTGTGAGCGAGGCCGTAATTATATTTTGTGTATCATAATTAATTGTACACTTGATTGTATATTAATTAAGTTGGGCGGTAGTTGATCATTTATTTTTACGTGGATATCAGAAATCAAACGATAACTATTTTGGTATATTCCGATATGTTAGTATCATAAATAAATAGATAGAGAGATGGATAAATTCTTTATTGCCACACAAACATAAAGATATAAAGTAAACAAGTACAGAAAACAAAGTGCGCAAGGGTGGTCTTATCACTAAAAGTGATCACTTCCAGTACGCTTACTCTGAGTTTTAACATTGCAAATACGATAGATCGACGTGAGAGCTCACCACGCCAAGCGTCAAAGCAAAATGGAACCAAAAGCTCTTGCTTTAAAGTCACAAATTCAGCGTTTGGAGCGCTGGCTGTGAATAAAGACACGAAATGATTAAATGAGCTCTAAACCAATGCAGTTAGGGTTCATGTTAAAACTCAAAGTAAGCGTACTGACAACTCATCCATAAATATAATGATTGCTTAAGTAAGTATTACATGTACCTAATTCCAGCTTTTCTAAAATGCTCGACTCAGTTTAAACTACAATACATTTTTCAATAACAAGACCTGAAGCACAGAATAGGTAATAGTAGGTAAGTCTTGAAAGTCTAGGCTCATCATTTATTTGTTCTTTGGTTACCGGAGCGAAGTCGATACAGGAATCGCTGAAACCCGATATTACCTCTCGGAAAATCCTATCCATTTTCTCAAATAGGCTTTAGGATTAAGGACATAAATAACAGGGCGTACCTCGAACGTTGTTTTGGAAAGCCTTTTAATGTTACTCTTTAGGAGTAAATCTTTGTTATTAATGTGCCCGAAGGGGTACAGTTTATATATATTTTTAAAATTAATATCAGGTACTTACTTATTATTATGAAATGTAAAGTATACGTCATAGTTCTTTTGGTAACTGAACTAACCGTGAAACGTCTTTCCGTCACGGGTATAGCAACAAAAGAGCTGTCAGTCTATGAAACCCATCAGCGGGTATTTTTGGCAGATTCAATTAGCTTTTAGCAGTCTAGTGTTAAATTACAACGCTCCGGAAGAGATCTGTGTCACGCATGTTTCACGGATTTATATTTCTGGTTGCATATAGAAATAGTGACATGTTTTTTATTAATTTTATACCAGACTAGCTGATTCCCGCGACTTCGCCCGCGTGGTTTAAGTTTTTGTTATTCCCGCGGGATCTCGGGAAATTTTCCGGAATAATAACAAGTACCCTACGTCACTCTCCAGGTCCTCAACTATACCCATACAAAAAATCACGTCGATCCGTTGCTCTGTTGCAGCGCAATTGAAGGACTTCTCTCGTTAAACGTACAGACGACATAAATAAATTAATAATGTTGAAAAAACTAACAAAAGATTTATGAACGAAATCTTTCATGAATGGTTCAATTTTTACGTCAATGTAATAAACTTACCTATTTGTAATAAATAATGTTATGATAGCGTATAGGGAATATAATTTAATCTCATTTGTATTCATGTCCATTATGAATAATATTATGTATCGATGTTATTCATTTTCGGTGCCTAACTGATTAAAACATGGTGCAGTTAAAATAAATATTTCATTCAGGCACATTATGTGTATTTTATGCGTTAATACTCGTATGTCGGTAATAAATGACACTGGTACCGTGGGGAATATAATTTGTTATTTAATCAATTCTTGTCATTTGTGCCAGTGGATTCTTCGGCTATGGATAAGGTACTTCGGGACTAATATTATTAATGCGAAAGGTTGGATGGATGGATGTTTGTTACTCAATCACGCCAGAAATTTGGCACAGAGAAAGATTATTCTCAGAAACCTCAATCCACGCGGACGAAGTCGCGGGCATCAGTTAGTTTATGATAAAATAAGTGAGGATTTATTAGACAACTAGCTAATGCTATAGACTTCGTCCGCGTGGATTAAGGATTAAGGTTTTTTTGGTTCCCACGTTTAGTTTGGAAATGTGTTATTCCTGACCATTAACTATCTCTGTGCCAAATTTAATCCAGATCCGTTCAGCGGTTCTGGCGTGATTAAGTAACAAACATCCATCCATCCATACATCTATCCATCCATCCAAACTTTCGCATTTATAATATTAGATATTAGTATAGATAGTATAGATGTGAAGATGTGTTAAAGCCTACCTCAACTAGGTCAAACACCTCCCAAACCAATATCCAAGATCCGTCACCTAGTTTTGGTATACCTATTAACACGTGTGGTTTTGTAAACGATATTGAAATGAAAAAAGTACACAAACGAATAATATGTAAAGCAAACGAATCGTAAAATTTTATAACTGGATTGTGACACGTCAAATAAATGTCGTCACATTCAATTTCGGTGTTGATATATCGTTGTATTGTAGACCAAAACTATTTATTTTCCTACTTGTCGTTTTTCTAAGAACTGCTTATATTAATAAACATTATTTTCTTATTGCGGTTTCCAGCGATTCACTTGATGTCGTCCATTCACCTCTCTCTTTGCGTCGTATTCCTCATTACTGAGGATCGTGACCCCTTTTCATAGATTGGGTTTTCTTGGGATAATATTGCGGTGGGTTCCCCACGTCCTTCCCCGCATCCGACTCGACTAAGAGTATTAAACTCTGTTTTTGTAACGATTATTATCAGATGTTAGTGATAATAACCGGGACCGACGGCTTAACGTGCTCTCCGAGACACGGAAGAAACGAAAAGGTAAAATTTGAACCTCCAAATTCGGTCATCCATTCAGTTACCGTCTTGGGTCAACGTTGCTTAACAATAGCAATCGACTGATATGCGTTGTCACAACTAGGCCACTCCCCATCCCTCCCATCCCTCCATCCATTCACCTAGTGGCGGGTTATTATGGCCCGACACGGGTCTCGAACCCGAGACCTCGTCGGCCGCATTCAAACATGATCACCACTAGACCAACGAGGCAGCAAATCGCATAACTGCTGTGAACCGGATTCAATACCAGCTGCCACATTTGTTATCGCATTACGATACTTATGCTTATTGTAATAAAGCATACAGTATACCGCACTGTCAGGGCGTGTGTACAAAACATAATTTTTCCATTTATTTGGCGCATTCCTGCTTATGGGTAGTTGAAAATTCGTATTTTTACGAGCGGTACGCCTCGACGCCTCTGAGGTTTATGTGCTTTAAATAGTATGTAGTGAGGTACTCCATATTTTAGTCATAAATAAAGCCCAAAAACGTACTACATAAGCCCCTTTGTACATTTATACAAGATTACGCGTGGATTTATGTTTTATATACCTAATATCGAAAAAGCTTTAAAGTCTTCCTTCGAAATACAAGCTACAGGTAGATACACAACCTACCAATTTTCGCCTGAGTTATATTTGGTTATAGCATCGACAATTGTGAAATGGTCAAAAATAAAATAAGTTTAAGAAAAACTAAAAAATTCAATTATTGGCATTTCAAATTAAGCATTTTCAATTAATTAGATTTTATTTCTACTAGAAAATGTCGATCCAGTATCTCAGTCAACGATCCTTTGTTCAAAATTTTCGGCAAACCACTCAACTTTTAATTAAATTTCCAACATCACTCCTCGGATTATACTGAACGAGTTTAGTACTTAAAGTAGGTAATACTTTAGTTTCCAATTTACATTTCATTCCGTGCTTCTATTTATCGGTATCTACTGTCTCTTCTAGATATTGTAAACTTATCCAATATCTTATGATAGTAAACAGTGGTTCTATTCTGTAAGCGTGCAGCCTTGTTTAAACGCTGACGCAGCGACGAAACAAAGTACGGCTTTACGGCACGCAGCCCGCAGTCAGTCAGCGGCAGCGTCGCGCGAACAGGCTCATGAATAAAGGCCCCGAACGGGTTCGAAACTAGTCGGGCACTTTTCCGACATAACACGTGAGTTTATCCGGTGTTTATGTATAGTAAAAAAGAAATTGAATGACGTAGCCTCCAATATATGTATAGTTCGCGCGCGAGTTGAACGCAGAGCTTATGTATGGTGGCACATACATAAAAAGAAGACCCATTATTGTACAAGTCCGGTATCGTTCTGTCCTTAACCTTAACTCCAATATCGTTGCTTGAACATTTCAAACCTTCCACTCGATGCTCTGTAGTCAAATATATTACCAGGATGAACTCAACGAATACAGGATTGTAGAGAAAAGCACAGCATAATCTAAGTTATTCTAAGCCGTCAACTTTTGTTCCTAAGTTAGAATAACAATTCATTGGACACCGATTTATCTTAAAGTTAGAAACATTAGAACTCTATAAATTTCTCTACTTATATTATCTACTTATTTTAGACAAAGTAGTAATAAAATGTACTTTTGTGTGTTTATTAAAGGGACTCGCTGTTAATTTTGCTTCATGAAAAATTTCATAATGCCCGATGTTCTCCGGGACGCAACCTTGAACCTATCTTTGAACCTACAAAGTTTCATTAAAATCGGTTGAATCGGTCGGTCCGGAAAGCGTAGCAGACAGACAGGCTCATTTTCAAATTTTATAATATTATGTGGTAGGATAACCAAATGTTGTATTCAAAGAACGAACATTCTAGCAACGAACGAACCCTACCGGCAAAGACCTGACGCCAAGCGATTAAGCGTTCCAGTACGATGCCGTGTAGAAACCGATTAGGTATGGGTTTAATTGAACTGCCATGCCCCTGACAGGTTAGCCCGCTTACTATCAGGTAAGATCGCAGTCAAGGGCTAGCTTGTAGTGGATAAAAAACGCAATTTCTAAACAAACATCAACCTGAAAAATCACTGACTTGGACCTATTAGTACATACTCAAACATTGAGGAAGCACAGTGACTGAAGTCTACAAATTATTTTGGCGGGTTCGTAAGACTTGTTGCTATACTGCACATCCAGTGAAGGAGTGGAGCTATTATTTTTCCAGTTTCCCCCGGAGCTTTATTTATTTCGCGATCGCTCTCGGCTGGGACGAGAAATCGCGAAAATTGCTTTATCTAGGGTTCGTCGCCTTTCAAGTACACCTACATTGTTATCAGGCACCAAGGCTTCATTCTATTCATTTCGACTTTAAAATATTTTCAAGAAAGGCTTTTATCACACTAGCTGATGCCCGCGACTTTGTCCGCGTGAAATAAGGGTTTTTAATTCACTCAGGAACTCCTCAATTCCGAGATTTTCCTATGTCACTCCAGGACCTCATCTATACCCATGCAAGAAATCACGTGTCGATCCGTTGCTCTGTTGCGGACAAGGACAAACCAACGAACAAGAACACTTTCGCATTTATGATAATAAGTAGTATGATTTTCTGTACGCTATGTCTGTTTATTAATTCGTTAGTCTGTTCCCTCAATACTTCCGAATTATTAAATTGATTTCGATGAGGAGTCTTGGTTCTTTTGTTCCTCGAGATATTATGTTAATTAAAAAGTTCTTTGAAAAAGTGTGTACTTACCTATATTTTTTGTTTCAGGTATGGTGGTATCAAATATTCTGAACATGTTAACTATTCGATCTGCGAACTATTTATAATTGAATCTAGATTTTATTGAATCCTGTGGAATATGCAGAATCGCTTTGAAGAATAGGTATCTATACTGTTTATTATTTTATTTTGTTATCCCGTCGTAGCAGCCGGTGTTTTTATGCTAAAATAGAAATAAAATAAGGTTGCCCAAAAATTATTGTAAATTCAAATTAACTTACATTATCATAACGAGCCTTTTGTCGTTTGTAATATCTTTATTTGCCACTAGCGAATGCCCGCGACTTCGTCTGCGTGGTTTGAGGTTTTTGGTTCCCGCGGGAACTCTTTAATTTTCCGGGATAAAAAGCTTATATGCATGTGTGTATTCCAGACTATAATCTATCTCTGTGCCAAATTTCAGCCAGATCCGTTCAGCCGTTAGGACGTGATTGAGTAACAAACATCCATACATCCATCCAAACTTTCGCATTTATAATAAATTATTAGTAAGAAGTAAGATTAGTTGAAAATTCTTTAACTTAGAATGCGCACTTTCATTTACATTAGGATATTACTTTATGAGATACTTATTAAAATAAATGAAGAAAACTCGGATTTTCTTTTAATATTATTTATTAAAAATCAGTTACTAAAATTGAATGAGTATAATATTATAAGTTTTACATAGAACTTATATATATCTCACAAATTGCATTTTGTCTTCAAACGTAGTTACCTAAGTACCTAGGCACTTAAACCTATTTACCATATTTTTCGTTGACCAAAAAACAGTTTAGGTAAAAACAGTAAGTATAGGTACCTTCTAAACATTATTCCGACCATTTTTACGACAGGAGACAGTAAAATATTTCATATTATTCAGAATGTCCAATGTTTTTATCGGACTTAAAACATACGGAGGGGTCGCACGCGACATTTAAAATTTACAACACGTTTATCGTCGGCCCAGCGAAAGGGTTATATTAGATTTGGGCATTTCCATTCCAAGATATACCTAATTTCTACTGTACTTCAATACTAGATGATGCCCACGACTTCGTCTGCGGTTGCTTCCCACGGGAACTCCTAAATTTTCCGGGATAAATAGCCTATGTCCTTCCCCGAGATTATACCATACCTCTGTTTCAAATTTCATCAAAATCGGTTGAAAAGATGGGCCGGGAAAGCGTAGCAGACACACAGATAGATAGACAGACAGACACACTTCCGCATTTATAATATTAGTATGGATTTTTGAATACATGCAAGGTTTCGTCCATTTACTTCGATCCATTAAAGGCCATTAAAGGTTTTTGTTTAACCCCCGGGCAAACAGAGGGGTGTTTAATGTGTGTGTCATCTGTGAATTGGTAGCACATGAGTAAAGATCCCTACTGTGATCGTAGCTCCCAAACGTAATAAACCTATTTTGATTGATGTACCTACTTAGTAAAGTAAGTAGAGTAAAAAAAATTGATTATACAACAACAGCAATGATACACACTTCTTGACACAATAATGACGAGTTGTTATGATTTAAAGGCGGCCTTATCACTCAAACTCTAACTCAAAGTATATTTATTCAAAACTAGATGATGCCCGCGACTTCGTCCGCGTGGATTAAGGTTTTTTGATTACCGCGGGAACTCTTTAATTTTCCGGGATAAAAAGTAGCCTATGTCCTTCCCCGGGATACAACCTATCCTTGTACCAAATTTCATCAAAATCGGTTGAACAGATGGGCCGTGAAAGCGTAGCAGACAGACAGACAGACAGACAGACACACTTTCGCATTAGCACAGTACACAGTACCTTCTGAACGTCACGTTTACGTAACTTAAGTATCAGACGTGATGGTGATAGGTAAACCACAGTATCATAAAACTGAAGCTACGAGGGTTCCAAACGCGCCCTGGTCTAAGAATGATCTCTTCCAAACAACCTTTGAGTAAGGAGATAGATTCAATGGAGAGTGGTATAAGTTAGATTGTACGAGAGTTTACTACATGAGTAATTAGATACAAGTTAGTTTTTAGGGTTCCGTACCAAAATGGTAAAATGGAACCCTTATGGTGCGACTTTCTCCGTCTGTCTGTCCGTCTGTCCGTCTGTCCGTCCGTCACACTCGATTATTTCAGTAACTACCGAAGCTATCGACAGGAAATTTGGAATAGTTATGTATATTAGTGGCCCAAAGACACTGGAATTAAAAAAATTGGAAATTAATTTTGTTCTTATTTAAAAAGGGGGGAAAATCTGAGGGTTGAAATTTAAAAGTGAGATAACTGTACTGCGTGGGGTATCATATGAAAGGGTTTACTTTGTACATTCTCAAACAGATTTTTAATTATTTTTAGTTATGATAGTTTTTGATTTATCGGGGAAAATGTCTAAAAAAATACCCCCCCCCCTTATCTCCGGAGTTTACCAATCGAAAAATTTGAAATAATTATGGTCAATAGGAATTTACGTATATTTTACAGGAAAACATAGCCAATGCTCTAACTAGCATAGTTTTTTTGATATTAACAATAAACCTCTACAAACAAAGTTAGTCTTGCGGTTCATTAACAAAGGTAATTATTTATTAATAATGGTACGGAACCCTTAGTGCGCGAGTCCGACTCGCACTTGCCCGGTTTTTTTTGTGTAAGGTGACTAGATCCTGAGGGTTTTGCTATGATTCAAGAAAATCATCAGTTAGGATAGGAGACGGATCGGAGTTTTTAAATTCTTAATTTAATTATTTAAGTATAGATACTATAAAGTTAATATTAACAATATTTATTTATTTATTTTTCTATAAAGTTATTTCAGTAATATTGCTATTAAGTATTAATTTATGCAAAAATAGTTTTTTTTCTGTTTTTTTTTTACAACGATATTTAAAATACTTAATTATAAAATTTAATTTTATGGAAAGTTTACGTAACTACAGTGCCTAATAAAGGATTGTAAACTGTTACAAAGCTACAATGGTAGGTACTGACCTACTGTCAAACTAATTGTTCCCCAAAAATAAGTAATAGGTACCCACTTACCCAATCGAAATATTATGCAAAATATACTTAGGAAGCATGAAATTAAATGTTATTAAAACTGAGTATTCATTTATTAAATTACATTAATTTTAGATAGCAGGTGTAGATAACCTTTGGTATGCTAACGTTTTTTGGACATTTCATAGAGTAATTTCGCTTATGGCCCCAGATGTATGGTATTATAGATGACACACTGTGTTTAGTATACGTTTGTACCCGTTAGACGGCTGCTAGTCACGGAAACGGTGAAATTTTTCTATTTCCTAAACCTATTATTATTTTCGATACGTTCGTTATTCTTATGTAAGCTATGCTATGCAATTTGAAAGTAATGTTGATATTAAGAACAACTCCTATTTGTGAAATTTTATTTAATCTTGGTATTTTACTCAAAACATTTAAAGCACATCTGATAGCATTATACGATTACCTACTTAATTTCATAGCCTTAATTGTAAGGGTTAAAATTTGTAAGAGTAAAGTTTTGCTGTGAATGGCTAATTTTCAGATTCAGAGCGCTAATTCACGTCATAAAATAAGCTCTGCTACTTGCGTAACAGGCAGTCATTAATGACTCTCTCTCTGTCGTTAGAATTTATAGATATGTAATTGTGTATCATAATAATATTGTTACTATTAACTTTTGAAAAGGTTTGCGATTTCTTCAAATATAACTAGTCAATCTTTACATGCGGGAGATCTCTTATTGCTACAAACGTTCCCATTTTTCTTGAACTTGTTCAAAGGTAAGGATTTTGTTAATTTTATGTATAAAGCGAGAAACGAGCAGGCTTACCTGGTGTTAAGTAACTACTTACATACCTACCGCTGCGCATGATCGTTTGAAGTGCCAGAAAATCTGCTGATGCGTTGTTGGCTTTTCAAGAATTTGATCGCCCATTAAACATCCATATTTTGAAATTTATTTGGAAAGTGTAATTTATGTGTGTAAGCGTGGGTGGTCAAAGTTTAGTTGTCATCTTTTTGGATCGAGTCAGTTGTCGGATATTTTATATTGCGTATTGTTTACGGGGTGTTGTTTTCTCCAAATATTTCAGAAAGATCTCGCGGTTGCATTTGGTAAATACCACCCATCATCCATCTTTATCAGTGGCGTGCACAGGGTTCCAAGCTACAATGAAGTCCTTGTCAATAAGATACCCAGTACCCTAGAGGTGGCGCCAAGAGTCGCATGTTCATGTAAATATTGTATGAAAAATTTATTACTTCCACTAATTTCCGCGGCACTTCTTTTGTGACTCGAACTATACATATGGATTTATTAGTCTGTAATGATGAAAAATAATTAGCATAGATCTATGCCAACTTGGGTAAGCTGTGCTTTTATACCTCTATGACCTGCACGCCACTGATCGTCATTCATCCACGCTACTTACTCTGGTGACATTTCAGCCAACTTTAAGCATAAACATATTTGCTTTCATACACTAAAAAAACTTATTTCAGTTAAAAAATCTGACGCAAAAGAGAATACCCGAGTATTCTCTTTTAAATTAGCAACATGAAAGTAGCGAGACCGCCAACGGAGCACAATTACGGGGTCTGGGGGCAACCTTTTCCTTCTCGACCAACTTTATTACAGAGAACTTCGTCGGCGATAAAACTTCGGCCCCCTGAAAATACGAGTTCCGAAGTTTATGGACAACCTTTGATTTGATTGAGCCGCGCGGGGATTATTTAGTATTTCACAGAATGCAGATCAGCTTAGGGACTCAACAGGTTCTTATTTTAATTAGTATCCTTTGAGGGGACTAAAACTTTTGTGAGCCTAAAAACGTGGTGTTTTCCAACTTTATACAAAGCTAGGCTGCAATAATAATAATTTAATATAAAAAATACTTTTTAAACAACCGACTTCAAACTCCCGCGCCACGAATCATCCAAATCGGTCCACCCAGTCAAAAGTTCTGAGGTAACAAACATAAAAAATAAAAAAAATAAAAAATACAGTCGAATTGAGAACCTCCTCTTTTTTTTGAAGTCGGTTGATAATATTAATAATAATAATATTTATTTATGCCAAAAAATATATCTAGTTACATAATTTTTGTAGGTTACATTTTTTAACATTACAGCTAGCTGTATTGATACATTACAAGTTTTGTAAAAATAAGTATGTTTATGTAAGCAGTACTAATATAATTATCCAGTTGCTATTTTTTTTTTAATAATCTGTGCTTCTGAGGCTGAACTAAGGTGAACCTGTGCTTCAGCTTCAGTGCCGACTCCCCTAGTGTTTTTCTAGCATACATAGCATGCAAGAGTTAAAGTCAACTTTTTTGTTTTGCTACAATACGATCGGTATCCTCTGTAGTGGGGATATACTAGTAACTAGCCGCAACCGCTGCCTCCTAGCCCTAGTAGACGAGTCACGAGAACCTCCACTACAAACGTTAACGTCCCACTGCTGGGCACAGGCCTCCACTCTCATATGAGTAAGGAAATGAGAGCTTACACCCACCACGCTGCTCCAATGCGGGTTGGCGGGCTTTAACGACTATTATCATGTTAGTGATAATAATCGGGACCGACGGTTTAACGTGCTCTCCGAGGCACGGGGGTGAAACACCGCCAACTTCTTATCCGGGCTAGTATTGAGAATTTCTAGCCAGAAAAACCCAATGCCCGACCCGGGACTCGAACCCGAGACCTCGTCGGCTGCAGTCGAACCTACTAACCACTAGACCAACAAGATATAACGTCACGTTAGACGAGACCCAGCGATCATTTAAAAATTTAAATTCCCGACAAAATGAAAATACGGTGAATACTTGAGACGGTATTCCTACAATATTCTGCTTTCTGCTTTCATTTTGAATTTTTGCCTTTGTTTTAATTAATAACTCTCGAAATTAATTTGAGTCACATGTTATATAATTAAACCTCAAGCCGTACGTCGCCGAAGGGAGCATATGCCTATTTACTTATTACTTAAACCAAGATTGTGAGCGTATTAAATATATGCTGTAGTTTAAGTTATGACGGTTTCACGCAAGAATTAAACTATTGCTAATAACTTTTGACTACTTCTCAAGTTCTCAAGTAGTTAATGTTTGATAAGATCATCCTTTTGACAATGTTTACAGGGAAAGGAGACGGTAATGCCACAGCTTAATTTTAATTACCTATATGGCTTACAGACAAAGTCAAATCCACACTAATATTATAAATGCGAATGTGTTTCTGTCTGTCTGTCTGCTACGCTTTCACGGCCCAACTACTTAGCCGATTTTGATGAAATTTGGTATAGAGATCTAGGTTACATCCCGGGGAAGGACAATTTTTGTCCCGGAAAATGGAAGAGTTACCGCGGGAATCAAATAATATCATCCACGCGGACGAAGTCGCGGGCATCATCCATTAATAATATATTTAGTATTTATTTGGTGAAATGTAATAAATTCATGTAAGTAGTAAAAGAATATGAACATTTTTTCTTATACATAACTACTTAAAAGAGCAAGATTTTTTCATCCCATCTATTCGAAAAGGACGACTTGGTTCGCCTTTGAGTGCGCCCAAAGGTGGCGTTTTCTATGGAACTTTTAGCTGACAGAAATGAGTTTTTAATCCTCTTTATTTCAAAAAGTGCGCCGCAATTATCTTTTCCGCGCACTTTTTGAATTTGGAACATCTTGGTGTTCAGCGCTAAAGAAATCGAACGCAAATATTGTTTGCATAGAGACTGACCTGTACGACGGCCCATAGTCGCGCCGAGGGCTTTAATTTGATAAAAACAAATTAAAAATGCGCGAACTACGTTTTCGTAAATTTTCACGGATTGTTAAAAATTCATGGTTTTATTTTGATAAATGAGTTCTTCAAATGACAATGAAAGTATAGAATTAACTGCTGAAAGTATTAGAACTGACGCAAGAAATGTGATCTATTACTTGCAAAATCCCGGGAGAAATATATGAAAGCCTATGGTAGATTTATTGATTGGAGAAATGCAAGAGGCGCCAAGAATTGTTCACAATCTGTGTTTTGGCCTACTTCCAGTACTTAGCCAAAACTAAACAACCTTCCACTCTTTGGAGTACCTACTCAATGCTAAAATCAACAGTCAGTTCCAATAACGACGTAAAACTGGACACATATTCGAAATTAATAGCGTATCTGAAGAGGATGTCTCATGGATTTGTAGTTTTATTTTCTCATAGAGGGTGATGAAAAGTAGAGTGTATCATTCGGGCGCAAAATATTGTTGGGCTCGGGCGACGTACGAGTACTTTGAATACCTCGCTTCGTTCAGGATTCTATTAAAGAACTACTCCAGAATCCCTCACTTCGCTCTGGATTCAAAAAAGCGCCCTCGCCGTAAAAATATCATTTTACTCCCTTATAATACAATCTACTATTGTTTTTGCGAATAGATATTTCCAATATTTATTTTATTTTATTATATTGATAGATTAAATTTAAATAAATAAAATACCTAAATATTAGGATGTAGCCATGCAGGCCTTTGTGCTGTTAAGAGGCGTCAAACCTTTAGTTTCTTAGAAACATTTTGAATATATTTTAAAAGTACGTATTTTGAAACCTAATTACCTAAAAACCTATTCGTTCTAATCAATGCGCTACCACACTTGCGTCATATAATATGACCACTTACGTAAATGGCTCCTTTTGAGACCCGCTTAATGTTCGATATTACCTATGTTTAAGTACTGACCTATGCAGAGATATTATGACCGACGCCAAGGGAGGCCTTTGACGACGACAACGTCGTAAAATAAACAAAATAACTTGATATTTGCATGAGATATTTAAAATTAAAATTGCATATTATATAACAAGCTTAAACAAGGTTAAAACTAGGGTCTCACTCACAAAAATAGTATCCGTAGACGGCAGAAAGTTAGGTATTTGTAAATTTTCCAAAATCGTGATTCTAGTAATGACGTGATACCACAGGTGACACGTGGACCTGGAAACGAAGTGATCCATAGGTATTAGGTATGTTCGGAACAATAAATGAATTATCATCAATAGTATAACTGAAGCTTGTGTAAAACAGCTGTTTCTACAAACCGTGTAAGGAGCCATTTAGGGGTAGCTGATATAGGTCGATAAATTGCGTATGATCGATCGATGCAAGCTGCAACATTTCATACATTCAGACCGTTTACCGCTTAGTGATGCTCAAGCGGTAAAATGCCCCGAGCCACCGAGCAATCGACCGAGCATCAGACATTGACTGCTCAAAGTGTCATATATATATATATATATATTTAGGAAAACAGAAGTGGAGTAAAGTGAAACTAAGCAAATATAACAAACCACAATTTATTCTACTAAATGATTTTAACATATCACAATTAAAATAATCAAAAAAGAACACACTTAAATCTGAACACAATTATGACTCATTAAGAGTTTCACAATAACGCAGTTTACAGCTCGGAAGGTGACAAAAGAATGACTACGCGGTAATACAGAGAGCGCTTTTTATACACGTTCCTGCCCGCTTTTATAGGTTTTAGTCGGGTACCTACACTACTCACAATAATTTTGCTAACTCGGCCTATCCTGATTGTGCGCCGCCCTCGGCTGCACCGGAAACAATTTCATCAGAAGCAGGAAGGGCTGGTGTGCGTATGCCATCTTCATTAGCTCCCCCTCTTGCGGTGTCTCCTGAACTAGTGAGGGCACCCAAAGATTCACCCGCATCGTCACAGTTACTGTCATCAGAACCTGCATAAGACACAAATGGTTGATTATTCATGACGATGCACGCTATTGCCTATTCTGACATTCATCACGCATACGAGGCCCTCATTCAAAATAACAACTTTCGCTACACAAAATAAAACGCTTCACATTCAAAAGTATGCATACTTCTCCAGACATTACATCTCAGTTAATCTCATACCTGAACTTGCAAGTTCACACACACACCACGTTAAAAACGTGCCAGGACAGAGCCTGATGCGCATTCAGAGAACGCGACTTCCCAGGACAAAACCTGCCAGGACACAGCCTGATGCGCATTCAGAGAACGCGACTTTCCAGGACAAAACCTGCCAGGACACAGCCTGATGCGCATTCAGAGAACGCGACTTTCCAGGACAAAACCTGCCAGGACACAGCCTGATGCGCATCTAAGAGACGCGACTTCCCAGGACACAGCCTGCCAGGACACAGCCTGATGCGCATTCAGAGAACACGACTTCCCAGGACACAGCCTGCCAGGACACAGCCTGATGCGCATTCAGAGAACACGACTTCCCAGGACACAGCCTGCCGACATAACCTTCTTCTCAATCTGCCCACTACATACAACGCTGTCCGCTGTCATCCACTAGCCTAACAGAGCCTAAAGTAACCTAACCTAACATGTAAGCTTACATTTTGACCTAACAACTGAACTAATAAGTAGCCTAACGTTTGACCTAAGAACTGACCTAACGTCTGATTTACGACTAACCTAACTTTACTAGAGAAAGCATGTAACTAAATTGGATGACAACAAGCAGAGCCATAGGCAATGTTTATGCAAATTAAGTTGAAAGTGTCTGTCACCGAAGAACGTGCCGCGTAGTCCGAAGCACGACTTCGAGGTACCACTCCAAGGCACCGCTCCAGGACCCCGCTCCAAGGCACCACTCCAGGGCACACCTCCAGGGCCCCGATCCAGGGCACCACTCCATGGCGCCAAACATGTAACAGAAATTAAAACCAAATCGTTATCACGAAACGACGTGATCATCGTGGCTATCCATACATAGCAGGTAGTCAACGCATAGTCAATTACCTTCACAAGCTCTCTGACTTAAAAGTTCATTACCAGCACAGTTACCAGTACCAGTACAGGTACCAACAAAATTATTTGACAGCTTCAGCAGAGCTCATACATACAAAGCCGATAGAACTCACAGAACCTGTGGAGCTCTCAATAGAGCTGGTAGAGCTCCAAGATACAGTAGCGCTGGTAGAGTACCAAGACACAGTAGAACTCGTAGAGAAACAAGAGACAGTAGAGCTGGTAGAGCATAACGAGTCAGTTGAGCTCATAGAGCAACAAGAGTCGGTAGAGCTGGTAGAGCCTTCACTAAAGGTCGCTCAACCATAGTACAAACTCACAGTTGTACCATGTCGAAACAACTTTGAACATTCAAAACATCAAACATCATCATCGATGAACACAGAAAATGAAGAAAGTTTACTCATACCAGTTATGTTCAACCATATCGAGTAGGCTAACGAGCAGCCTCGCGCACTATACAAGCGCGCAGCCCTGCGCGACCAGTAGACGCGCAGTGTCACGCCTCACAGCGTGGCATGCGAGCGCGCAGCATCGCACCCTAGGCGAGCGCACAGCCATGCGCAACCAGGAGCACGCAGCATCGCGCACCAGGTGGGCGCGCATCCCTGCGCAACCAGTGGACACTCAGTGTCACGCCTTAAGCGCGGCAGGCGAGTGCGCAGCAACGCACACTAGACAAGCGCACAGCCCTGCGCGACCAGCAGACGCGCAGTGACGCGCTTCACACACGCGGCATGCGGGCGCGCAGCCCGGCGCGACCAGAACGCCTCACATGTGGTGAGCGCCGAAGACGAAATTAACATAGAACACACAGAAAATTAACCTTAACGAGCAATTTAACTTCACAAAAACCCCTTAACGGTTTCATATTATCAGGACAGGTAGGTATGTAGACTCGTAATCGATCCACCCAAAACTTGACCGCAGGTAAAACGAAAACAAACTTTCTATCCATGAGAGCAGAAAAACAACTTCTCTAATCAAAATAGAATGCAACATTCCTGTCATCCAAATTACGTAACCAGTTCGGTAATATTAAAGAAAATAACCTGTAAAACTCAAGTTAATTTTAACGTTTATCAGAACTATAAATATATTTGCTCGTCCATACCTGACCTCAACAATTTTTATTAAAATCGAGAAGGTATTCGCAAAATGTATTCACGTTAACTATTCAAAAACGCATTGATATCTCAGGAACACACAACCAACTTACTTTGAGACACTTTTTCTAAGTAACAAGTCATGTTAAATAAAACAATGAAATCGTAAAGTAGGTAGGTAACAATTTTTACGTATCGTAGTTCAATTAAATTCCCAGATGTTGGCTTTTAGCTATGTTTGCGTATGAAACTTTAGAATTGCGGTTGGTTTGTGTCCGATCGTAACTAGGTCATGAATTTTAAATAACAACCCGCATTTTAAAAACAAAAAACTAAATTACGCAATTTAAATAATTTATCCGTACAGCATGTTTTAGTAAAACATTACTTTATGACTCGAAACTCAGCAAACTTAGAGGTTTCAAGTTATGTATTCAAACTTAGGGTATGAGTCACCTCTTTTTCACAAAAATATTTTTGTACCCGGTCGGTACCCACAAAGGCTCCACTTTTGAACAAGATGTTTCTGCTAGACACCTCACACTGTTCACAAACTAGCATTCAAGGCGGCTTAGGGACTCAAATGTAGGCGTTATGCCAATAACAACCACTGAGCCAACACAGCTTGCTAATTTAGTGGGAAATTATCATAAAATGGAAATCGCGTAAATACAATTGCGGTCTAAACCTTTTCTTAACACAATTAACAGTCAATTCGGTAACATGAATTACTGTTCATTTACTTTGTGGCTACGCTTGGTGGGTATTACATCCTTTAGCAAATAAATTAAATGGTCTTACCGATGTCGCATATTACGTCATATCACCAGAGGCTCGATGGTGTCATCACCTCACCACCATTCCAGGCAAATGCCAGGCGTAACACGGAAAAGCGCGCAGCACCGCGGCTCCGAGGCACGGCACGACAGCGTGTCGCGCAGACTGAATCGCCCTCGTGAACGCCCAGAGCGCCCACGTGGCATGCACAGTTGCACACCCAAGCGCACTCGTGACGCGCCTGAAGCACACGAGCTGTGCAACACCACAGCTCGGCCACGCTCCGTGAGCCAGCGATAACAATCACATGAAAACAAAACACAACTTTAGCACACAAATAAACACTGCACATTACGCGAGTCACCCTTCGAGAGATATCTTGATTGGTCACGTGATCAACTTTAAGCACTTTAAATTTGGGTATGCTCCTTTTTGATTCATCTCGTATGTGGGCCTATTTAGCGGTCCTTTATCCCACTTCTGAATTTAGGAAAACAGAAGTGGAGTAAAGTGAAACTAAGCAAATATAACAAACCACAATTTATTCTACTAAATGATTTTAACATATCACAATTAAAATAATCAAAAAAGAACACACTTAAATCTGAACACAATTATGACTCATTAAGAGTTTCACAATAACGCAGTTTACAGCTCGGAAGGTGACAAAAGAATGACTACGCGGTAATACAGAGAGCGCTTTTTATACACGTTCCTGCCCGCTTTTATAGGTTTTAGTCGGGTACCTACACTACTCACAATAATTTTGCTAACTATATATATAAATCAATTGTACTAAGAAACTGATATAAGCCGGGGACCCGAGAGCTGGCAGCTACCTTGGTCAAATAATTAGTTTGGCCATCCAAAGGGGTAATGCTGCCAGCATCTTGGGTACAATGCCTCGCTGCGGTGGTCTCGATGACGTTTTAGATTTAATTTAATTTAGTTTTAATCCGGAAAAAATATATATATATAATATATATAGTATTTTATATTATTTTTATTTACAGTTACTACCTTAATATTAAGTATCATATTTTTAAGTAAGTATATTATATATTTTTGGTGTATTTCTTGCTATGTATTTTGAATTAAATTCTTTACTCAAGCCACTTACCAAATTGCTTGATAAATTATCATATTATCTCACTTTATTACCTACTACCTAATAATATGTTTCTTCTTAACCCAACTTTTTCTCTTTATATTGTACGCACTGTGATCTCAACCCTGTCCCCACTACCAAAGGTTAACTGGAAGAGAATACCTCTAGGTATTAAGTTCGCCTTTGTACATTGTTTTTATGTGAAATAAAGAATTTAAACAAACAAACATAACAGATGATATCAGTTTTAAAACAACCCGTGAGTCTTTCAAAGCTCATACCTAAATATATCAAGTAGTGAACAGGGTCGCCGAAGAGCAAAGCAAGATCCCAAACACGGTCGAAATGATCCAAACTACATGAAATTTGTTTACCAAGATTCGTGCTGGTACCTATCTTACAACGTTTAAGCGAGTTGTGAGCAACTCGTCTCAGATACTTTCCATCCCTAAAATAAAGTTCAGAACTTACTAAATGGAACTTACTAAGTTTAGTTAATGCTGAGTAAATACATTTTTGGAAAAGGCGAAGTCTCGTGTTCTCACTAGCATATTACTGTAACGATTAATTTTTCCTTTTTAGGGTTCCGTACCTCAAAAGGACAAAGCGGAACCCTTATAGGATCACTTTGTTGTCCGTCCGTCTGTGTGTCAAGACCCTTTTTCTCAGAAACGCATGCAGGTCACTGAGTTATTGTACTCTAGTACAATATAATTCAATGATGCAGGCATCAAGCTGAAATCAAAACCTACAGGGTACTTCCCGTGAACTCAGAATCTTGAAATTTTGTACGAAGCAACGTCTTATAGCACAGATAAATCAAAAATTGCGAAAAGCATACATTTTAGTTACATCATATACTTACTTAATAAAAATATTTTTAATAATTTTAAACTTACTACAGGTTTGTACGGAACCCTCGGTGCGCGAGTCCGATTTGCACATGGCCGGATTTTTTTGCTTTTCTGAAATCCGGATATTGAAATTTTATAAGAAACTAGATGATGCCCGCGACTTTGTCCGCGTGGATTAAGTTCTGATATTTCAGACTATAATCCATCTCTGTGCCTTTCATCCAGATCCGTTCAGCCGTTCGGACGTGATTGAGTAACAAACATCCATCCATAAATCCATCCATCCAAACTTTCGCATTTAAGTATAATATTAGTATACTCGTAGAAAAGTTCTTAGAGCTTACTGACATACTGAGCTGATCAGCAATATTTTTAATATCATATGCATTTATACCCACAAAATTGTCATCTCCGACTCGAATAGCATACAATAGGAGATCGTGAACAAAGACGCTAAGTGAAAACACTCAGTGGCAAATTGGTAGTAATCGATTCCGCGGCAAGCCATTAACAGAACTGTAATTGCTACTGCACGTTTTGTACACTCGTTGGCAAAAGTTCTAATAGGAATCTTCTATCGATTATATCATCTACCTTTATGATTTTTGCTTGGATATGAAGTCAGGATAAGAGCTGAGGATCGTTTTATGAGTAGACCATATAATTAAGTATTCTGTGCTAATATTGGAAAATGTTAACCAATCAAACCTGATGCACTGTAGTAATCCCTGTTTCGTAATGAGCCATGATTTTGCAATGCTGTCAATAATGCCAATAACTAAATTGTTAATCTTCAAAACCAGACAAATCTATATGGTAAGACCTGAGGGCAAGACCTTTAAAGAAAGCAGCAATTGTTAACTTATGTTGGTGGTAAGACTAGCCCGCGACTTCGACCGCGTGGATTGAGTTTTTTGGTTCCCGCGGGAACTTTTTGATTTTCCGGGATAAAAGTATCTGTGGTATTCGAGACTATAATCTATCTCTGTGCTAAATTCCATCCACATCCGTTCAGCCGTTCTGGCGTGATACAAATCAAATCAAATCAATATTCATTTAAGTATTCAAATTTGGTACACTGTACACTTGTTGACGTCCAAGTATTTATAAAACATGATGGTGATAATAAGTTACGGTATCTTAAAACTAAAGCTACGAGGGTTCCAAACGCGTCCTGGTCTGAGAAGGACCCACAACAAACTCCAAACAGATTGAGTAACAAACATCCATCCATCCATCCATAAATCCAAACTTTCGCATCCCTACTAATATTATAAATGCGAAAGTGTGTCTGTCTGTCCGCAAAATGGTGGAAAATTAAAATAAAAAAACCTCAATCCACGCGGACGAAGTCGCGGGTGTCATCTAGTTTATAATATTATAAGTAAAGATTATTTACGAGTACTTAGTACTAATCATTTTTTACCTGACTGTACTTAGCATTCACAGTCACACACCTAAGAAACTGTAGCGTTTCTGATTTCTCTCATTGTTTTTTAAACACCGTCTCAGCCTCACTGGCGGGTAGAGCATTTGCGATAACGGTTGAGATGTCGAACCCCTTATTACGCCTTAGCTCACATCTATTATTTAAAACATCTCGAGACTTGAGAGCTTTTGTTCCGAAAGACTTTTGTTTAAGATCTGAAATCTTTGGCTCAGTGAAACACTGGATTTTCATGACGTTAATACCTATTCATTGTTGAGGAAATTACACGAAAAATATTTGGATGGCGGAAGTAAATGACTGAATTTTGTAGAAGAACTTAAGGAGCTTAGGAATACTCTGATCTTATAAAATGAAAATACCCTGTTCTTCTTAGATAGACGAAGTTTTTAAAGATTAAATCGAAGAAGAGACAATAATAAGCTCGAAGAGGCGCAGGATAAGCAATAGCAATTTCAACGACCTCCCTGGCGCAGCGCTGTTGTCTTAACGTGGGAGGCCCCGGGTTCGATTCCCGGCAGGGTTAATTTGGGAATTTATAATTTCTGAATTTACTCTGGTCTGGCCTGGTGGGAGGCTTCGGCCGTGGCTAGTTACACTACCGGCAACCGAACCGTACCGTACGGTCAAGCAACGATGCCGTGTAAAAACCGACTAGGGGTATGGGTTTAATATAACTGCCATACCCCTAACAGGTTAGCCCGCTACCATCTTAGACTGCATAATCACTTACCACCAGATGAGATCGCAGTCAAGGGCTAACTTATAGTGGATTTCAAAAAACCCTATGTATTTACTATACCTACTGTATTGATGATATCTAGAGTGGAAGTAGCCTCGATATTTTATAATTTTATTACAGTGCTTCACACACGAGGATAGTTTCTTAACTTTACTTAAACATGCATATCAAAAGTTCCGGAACCGGCAGGATTTGAACCTGCGTCTCTCTGGGAATCGCGCCCTGAGCGCCTTGACCGCTAGGCCACGGTTCACTTACCTACCAGTGCCGAAATTTGAGATATTATGCATCTGTAATCCAGTCTTCTAACGCGACTGTTTATGCCATCCAGTCCATCCAGTATATGGTTTTGATATGCATGTTTAAGTAAAGCTTAGCCTCGATATTTCTTAGTGGTATCAGCGGAAAGCGCTATATATGTATTTGGATACATTAATTTGAGTGCTTAATGGCCGCGGTTCGACGTCGTTACAAATTACAGTAAAACTGTAAACACACGGATCAATCTTACGAGAAAAACGTTGAGTTGGAAACGCATCTTTTTTAGGGTTTCATGCCAAAAAGGTATACAAAAGAAAGAGGTGAGACTACATCCGACGCGACGCTCCGTCCGTCACAGATACTAATTTAAGTAAATACTTTCTAATGTAGTAGTATCGATTTCAAAGGAAAAGTTTTTAAGAATGCTTACCTAAGCCTATTTGCAAGTGAAATCATTCTAGATTATTATTTTTACAGTTTCAAAAGAAGCGGAAATGTCTGTTTGAAGTTTTAAAGCTTTTCATGAAAAAATCTAAATACCTTTATCTACAAACTTGACTTTGCCGACCCAAATAAAAGGGATTTCTCGGGACTAGGCGGTGAAAAATTTTAATCAAATAAGTAACTAAGTAAATTAATAATATTATGTTCCTTTCCAAGTTAACCTACGGAGCCTACGGTGGGCGAAACTGACTTACGCTTGGTCAGTTTTTTTCAGTTTCTGTTCGTGTAAAGGTGAAATTCAAAAACGTCTATTCATATCTTGTAAATCAGCCTTTGTGACGGAAAGTTTCAGGCCACAAAAAGGAAATCAAAGTCGGCGCGATTCTAATATCGGATTAGTCACGAATTTTCATGCGTTTTTCATACAACCATTACAGCGGTGATAAAAGTAATAGAAAGCTGTTCAATTAGCCGGAATGGCTGGCGCGCGCGTTAAAAATAATTATGATTATTACGCATTCGTTGTCGAACTCGATAGGAGTTACGTAAGCTACATAATTAAAATGGGTAATGGACATCGATATATATGTTGGTATTGGATAGGCCCTTTCATAGAAAAAAATTGGGCGTCCAACCTTTAGAGCACGCTCCTAACCTGTATAGCCCTGTCCTTGTCTCCGCCATAGCGCTGTCCCGCTTTTCAGACTAGATGGCGTTAGTAAAATACACACACATACACATACACAACACATACAATACACATTCTTTGTTTTACAGGGCCCGTCTATGTAAATTGAGGTCGTTGGTAATGGAATATTTCATTATATTGTTAGGTATGTTAAAGTTAGATCAAGGTCGTCGGGCGTCTATGGTTCTGTCGGTTCCAATCTAATCGGGTTTTACACGGAACGCTAAAGCGTTTGGTGGTAAGTACTTACGTCATTGACGCTGAGGTGGTTATGACTGCCTCGTTGGTCTTGTGGTTATTCGACTACGGCCAGCGAGGTCCTGGGTTCGTGTCCTGGGTCGGGCCATAACGAGTGTTGGGTTTTTCTGAGAAGAAATTCTCAGCACTACCCTGGAGTTAGGAAGTTGGTATGTGTTTTACCACCGTGCCTCGGAGAGCACGTAAAGTCTTGCGCCTGAGCACCTAAAGCCGTTGGTCCTGCGCCTGTTGGTCCGTTGGTCCTCCGGTCGTGTCGGATTTTCCGTTCCACCGGGCTATGAGAGTAAAGGAACAGAGAGTGCAACTGTGAATGCGCACACACTGGTGTACTATTATATCTCCCGCGCAGATGGCTAATCTCTCTGTAGATAGGCCGCCGTGGCCGATATCGCGGTCGGGAGGACATTATGTAACTAGCCTCAGCCGAAGCCGTTCAATTTGATATTTTGCAAAAATCACGATAAATCTAAAGGAATTGTATGTTTATGTAGTTGAAATAAAAATTCAAATGGTAAAAATTCTGAAATCAACAGCTTGGACTTTCGTTTAGCTTTCATCCCGGGAAATTATGTAGAAATATTTGTCGTACCTATTAAAACGGTTAAATGTAACGTCCACTATATATAATGATAATTATCTTGAGTACGTTACCATTACTAGTAACGTTACCATTTCAAAGGATTAGCGTGAATTTCCTAAAGCCGATAAGGATCTCTAAAACCTTGAATGTATCAAAAAACTAAACATTGGCATTTTACCAAGTTCTCTATGGTTATAGAACCGTTTGTTTACCTCCCATCGAATAAATTGCTGTTTTAATAAAACATGACCAGGTAGGTAAGGTAAAGCATACCAAACTGTAAAGCAGAAAAATTTTCAATTTATTCTCAGCAAAGGAATCCTGGGAGCTATTATGGAATTCCGCGAATACTCCATCGAAGGACCAACGGACGGCTTACACGAATATCAAAAAATCTACGCTATTTTGAACTCTGTTTTATGTAGGATACAGGTTAAAATGGTGATATAGGTTTAACAAGACTTAATTGCTTATTATCTTCCCTTTTGATGGAAAGGCTGCCGACCATACGTAATATGGAAGTTTAAGGGTAAACGCACATTAGCGACCATTGAAATCCACCTAAGTCGCTTCTATACGGTTTTATTAGTAACTATCGCATAGTAGGTATATCGGGAGACAGTCAGATACACCGCAAGAAGCCACTGCACAAGACCGCGGCGTGTGGAATATCCTACAACTTACAAGCGTTATTTTTCCCGCAGTGGACGTTTATCGGTTGACGTTATCGACAACAAGGATATTCGTATATTATGCCGGGGTAGAGCAACTAACTAGATAACGGTTAATTTGGTTAATTTACAGCTACAGAGTAGCAATGGCCATCCAAGAATACCATGAATTCAGGTACTATTGATATTGCAATAATTGATGCAGCTTTTCTGTAATCGTGGGGCGGGTCTCAAGATTTCCGTCCGTGTGATGCGGCCCGCCATAATGTGCGCTTACCTCTACTGGTTCTGTACGTATTTTATAGTTCTCTTTTATTTTACAATCCTAATTTGCTTTGGGTTGTAATTTGTTTATTACAATTAGTAACTTTCACTAGTTACATTGTGGCTTAGTTTTAGCTGCTGAATTTATTGTGTTTTTTAGGGTTCCGTAGCCAAATTTGGCAAAAACGGAACCCTTATAGATTCGTCATGTCTGTCTGTCTGTCTGTCTGTCTGTCTGTCTGTCCGTCCGTATGTCACAGCCACTTTTTTCCGAAACTATAAGAGCTATACTGTTGAAACTTGGTAGTAGATGTATTCTGTAAACCGCATTAAGATTTTCTTACAAAAATAGAAAAAAAATAATAAATTTTGGGGGTTCCCCATACTTAGAACTGAAACTCAAATTTTTTTTTTTTCATTAGTTTGCGCGAGAGACACTTCCAAAGTGGTAAAATGTGTCCCCCCCCCCCCCCCCCCGTAACTTCTAAAATAAGAGAATGATAAAACTAAAAAAAATATATGTTGTACATTACCATGCAAACTTCCACCGAAAATTGGTTTGAACGAGATCTAGTAAGTAGTTTTTTTTAATACGTCATAAATCGTCAACCGCAATTTACCTTTCATTCAATCAACTCAAATATTTAAAAAAAACATTTAAGTAATTTAAAACTTACTACAGATTTGTACGGAACCCTCGGTGCGCGAGTCCGACTCGCACTTGGCCGGTTTTTTATCAATTATATTGGTAAATTTTGTATATATTTTGTCATATAAATAATATTGATTTTTATCTTTGTTTTAGTGCAGTAATTTATTTAAAAGTACTTACCTACCTATTTCATCCGGCCGAAAAATCTCCAATGGTGTGTGGATCCACATTCTCATATTTAATCGTTAGGAATCCAGGTGAAATAAAAATATCACGAAACTGATACACCAACTTTTTCTATTTCGATAATTCGACACGCGCCGCGATTCGTTCCGATTAAGTTATTTTGTTTTCAATTCTCAACTTATGAATGTTTTATTGAACGCTCAATGTGGTTTCAGATTGCTTAGTTAAATTACTTAATACTTACGAATATATTTTTTTCACGTAGTTTTTTCATCATGGAGCTCTAGTTCTTTCAAGTTTATCAAGCCTTTTTTGGCTTGAATTTAAAATTGATTTCGAAGCAGGAATAAAGACTGTGGCGAGTTCTCCGATTTTAGGAGCAATGTGGCCACTGGACGTACTAGGTATACTAGGTTCCAACTGCAGGAAGATAGGTAGGTATAATTTCGAGATTTTGCATGCAGGTTTTTTTAATAAACCCTTGCAAAGTGTCGAATTTTACAAATGATATATGGATACTTATGAAATAAGCAGACCCTATTAAAATATATAACATACCTAATAGGTCGAAACTTTACCCACTATTTCGTCTAAAATATTGAAGATAAAGGATAATTTAGAGCGTACGAGTATCGCTTAACTCGTTACTAAAGACGGCACGAAGGGTCTGAAGGGTCATTGTCTTAGTAATTAATAGCATTTTGCCTTCCGTCCTCTATTATGGCGTATATGTAAGAATGCCTAATGATCTTACAATGCTCGTAGTACCTGCCAATATTGCTTTGATAATATCGAGCCACAGTAAAAGATAAAGTAGGTAATCTATACTAATATTATAAATGCGAAATATTGGATGGATGGATGGACGTTTGTTACTCAATAACGCCAGAACGGCTGAACGGATCTGGATGAAATTTGGCACAGAGATCCATTATAGGTAGTCTGGAATAACACATAGGCTTTTTTATCCCGGAAAATTAAATAGTTGCCGCGGGAATCAAAAAAATGTATCTGTTCAACCGATTTGAAATTTGGTACAGGGATAGGTTGTATGTCGCGGGCATCATCTAGTAAGGGTTATAATTGTTCTAAAACAAGTCAAAGAAAGTCCACAATAATGAAACAATACGGCTTTAAACGTTGCCAGTATGGCCCCAGAGCATATTTAAGGTAGATAACAATGTTATTCAAATGAAATCTGTAGATTGAATCACAGAATAAAACACCTGCTCAATTTAGAAACACCTAGACACTTACTACTTTAGGTTGATTGCGAACTTTTCAATTTGTATGCTAATTCCCTTTATAAATCCTGGAGACGGAGCAGGGCGACGTTCGAACTAATTAATTGGGCACTTTTTAAGCTTAGCGGTCGAAAATTTCGCTTATTATTCAACTTAGAAAGACTCGGCTTAGAATCTATCTGTACCTACCTAATATTAAGTACTTAATTAATTGTGATGTATTTAATACTGGCTGACGTCCGCAACATCGTTCGCGTGAATTGAGGTTTTTTAATACTATTCATCATCATCATCATCACTACAGCCTATTAACGTCCCACTGCTGGGCACAGGCCTCCACTCTCATAGGAGAGCGGGAATTAGAGCTTAGGCCCACCACGCTGCTCCAATGCGGGTTGGCGGGCTTTAACGACTATTATCATGTTAGTGATAATAACCGGGACCGACGGCTTAACGTGCTCTCCGAGGCACGGGGGTGAAACACCGCCAACTTCCAACTCCGGGCTGGCACTGAGAATTTCTTAATTGAAAAACCCAATACCTAACTTTTATGCCCGACCGGGAATCGAACCCAGGACCTCGTGATCCGCAGTCGACTATGCTAACCACTAGACCAACGAGGCAGTTTAATACTATTATAGGTATATATTCTGTGACAATATGGCGACAATAGTCCAAAGTGCCGATACAGACGGAGTGAATTCATTCTATTATCGACTGATGGACAGACAATTTGGACAAATTGGATTATACCTAATGGAGGCCTTAGTTCCCTTTCCAATTTGTGTAGAGTGTTGCTTGATAAAAGTTCACTCCTTAAATGGAGGGCCAAACTCTATTATACAGGTATCTATTTTTCAGCATTTTGTTCCTGAAAAAAAAAATGAACTATGATAATTATTACGTCTATAGGCGAACAATTTAAAAATAAGTGACTTTGATTTGTGAGTTTTTTTTTAAACGCGGCAGATATTTTAACCCGCAGAGTGACCGCGTATCTTTTGCATCAATCATTGATACATCGCAATCACCTCCGATTGGCTGAATTTATGGTATTCTTGCTGCGTCAATGGATTTCGTCCAATAGTGGAAGAGTGTTAACCAATCACTGAGAGGTGATTGCGATGTATCAATGATTGATGCAAAAGTTACGCGGTCGCCCTGCCGTTGTTCTAAGTGAGCGACAGAAGCGACGCGACGCGATACGACGCCATAGATTTGCGAGAGCAGCAGACACGGGCTGCAATATAATGTGAAGAAGAGCGAACTCCTAGTGTTTAGAGTAAGGTCACGGAAAACAGAACATGTACCGCCAGTGACACTAGGAGGGGTCGTTCTTCAGAGAGTGTCAGAGTTCAGATACCTTGGCCATGTGGTAACAGAGGATCTGAAGGATGACCTTGACATGGAGAGGGAAAGGAGAGCCATTGCGGTCCGATGTAATATGTTGGCTTGCAGGTTCGCGCGATGCACGGTAGACGTCAAAGTTACACTTTTTAAAGCGTTTTGCCAGACGTTATACACGTGCGGCCTGTGGACCCACTATACAAAGAAGACCTACAATGCGCTCCAAGTACAATACAATAACGCCTTCAGGATGATGGTGGGGCTCCCCCGGCACTGTAGTGCGTCGGCTATGTTTGCGTACACCGACGACTTTTATGCTGTCATGCGCAAACGAGTCGCATCGCTGATGCGCAGAGTGAGGGGGAGTTCCAATGTTATTTTGAGGGTGTTAGGTGATAAGCCGGACTGCCCCATGCTGAGGCACTGGATACATACGCATATATATGCACCTAGTGCCCCAGCATGCAACAGCAGATATTTAAATTAGTTATTTTGTTTTATGTTTTATTTTTGTGTATACTAACATAGTTTTTAAGTTTTTTAAATTAATACTAACATAATAATATGGACTTTAAAGTTTAAACTGTCTGAAATTAACAAATTTTATTTATTTTTTATTATAGAAAAAATATACGCGCCGAATTGAGAACCTCCTCCTTTTTTGGAAGTCGGTTAAAAATGACAAACTTGTTTAGGCGACAACGTGCCCTACGTGAAGGCTCAGCTACTGTTTGATATTGTCGCGTCGCGTCGTATCGAGTCACGGTGTCGCTTTTGTCGCTCACATAGGATAACGGGGTAAGATATCAAAACTGACCGAGACATCCAAAAAAAAGGTAAAAAGGAGATTAAAAACGTAGATCTAATGCCTGGGGAGAGGGGCCGTTGAATCTCCCAGCCGAGGCATTGGCGTGCTCAGAATTCTTAACGTGAATCCCGGATGCGTTCCGGTATCATATGTCATGATTTATTTTCAACTACACAATGCATTTCTCGAGGCTGTTTACATTAGTCTCTCTGGCCACGTTAAAAATGCACATCTGAAATTTTGCTGAGAATGTGTTAACGGGTAAGTTATGTAGATATGCAGGTATGTATAACTTTTTGTTTTTGCGGCATTGAAATAGAGTCTAAAGTCTAAATCGTGACATCTTGCATGGATATTGTGGGCTTCGAGTATTTAGAAGATAGTTGCCTAGTTCTCTGACAAAGTTTGATAGTGATTTTTAGTTTTTTGTGCACTCATTTATGGATACTGATGCAGTTCGTAAACGTTGACCGTCACCTGACAAATGCCTAACTTTTCAAAACATTTTCAAAACGCTGAAAAGAAAGCATAAAAGAAGAATTAAAAAAACTCTAATGTCCGGGGGCCGTTAAACCTCCCGGCTAAGGCTTGGCGTGCTCAGAATTCTTAACGTGAATCCCGGATGCGCTACGGTATCATGTCATGATTTATTTGCAACTGCACAATGCATTTCTCGAGGCTGTTTACATTAGTGTCTCTGGCGACGTTAAAAATGCACATCTGAAATTTTGCTGAGAATGTGTTAACGGGTAAGTTATGTATGTATGTAAGTAAGTATAACTTTTTATTTTCGCGGCATCGAATTAGAGTCTAAAGTCTAAATCGTGACAGCTCGCATGGATATTGTGGGCTTTTATATTTTAAGTTTTTCGTGCACAAATTTATGGATATTGATGCAGTTCGTACGTCAACTTTCTAAGAATGCAAAACTTCCTTCCCTAAGAATGCAACCTATTTCTGTGAGTAGGTACTACATTTTGTCAATATCGGGTGAATAAGTATTATATTGTAGTTGGGCCGTGACCAACGCTCCAACCATGAGTCGACAGTCATATTCTTCACACTTATTACATTACTAGCTGATGCCCGCGACTTCTTCCAAGCGGAATAAGTTTTATTCCCACGGGAAATCCTTTATTTCCCGGGATAAAAATTACCCTATGTCACTCTCCAGATCCTCAACTATACCCATGCAACAATCACGTCGATCCCTTGCGGCGTGATTAAAAGACAAACCAACAAACAAACGCACTTACGCATTTACACTATTAGTTAGTATGGATATTTAAGACGAATTAAAACAAAACTCGACTTCGCTAACAAAATCTTTGTGATTTACGTTTGTTTGTTGCGTTTTCATTGCATTTCTTTACGCAGACCAAAGCGGTTTTATCTCAGTTTGAATATAAACGTCACAAAACGAGATGAATTTATGGAATCCTCTAGTATATTACGGTTCCAGTTGCGTGATTCACAGTTCCTGCAACTTTCGTGTATATTTGGAGCTAAAATAAAGTATTGAAAAGATACGCGCCGAATTGAGAACCTCCTCCTTTTTTGGAAGTCGGTTAAAAAACAACTCGTTTCTTCTAGACAAACATTGTAATACCACTGATGATTAGACCAATACTACGTATATAATCCATATACTATATTTTTACCCGACTGCGGAACGCACAGGGTTATGTGTTCATCAGTCTATATATGTATTTTTGTTCCTTGCAGGACAGCTACAGCCTAAACGCGTGGACCGATTTTGATGATTCTTGCACCAGTTTATGCCGAGTATATCAGTAGAGTATCACTGTGGAAGCCGAATTTGAGAAAAAACAAAATGGCGCCTTCTAGAAGCCATAATGTAACAAATTAAAAAATTAAAGTCGATAGACTATGGCAAGTGGGGTATCGATGAATAGGTCTTGCAAAATCATAGTTAGGTTTCCTTGATCATTTTCCCATTTTATCGATCATTTAGGATTTACGAGGTTTCAAAGGTTCATTTTTAGTGTATTCCTTTGTGTCGCACTACAGACAAAACGGCTGAACCGATTTTGATAAGACTAGCACCACTAGATTTATCTTAATCTTCTGAGTGTCATAACGGAAGCCGAATTTGAGAAAAAACAAATTGGCGCCCTCTAGAAGCCATAATGTAACACATTTAAAAATAAAAGTCGATAGACTATGGCAAGTGGGGTATCGATGAATAGGTCTTGCAAAATCATACCATTCGTCCCTTTTTTGGTTCCCTTGACCATTTTCTCATTTTAACGATTATTTAGGATTTACGAGGTTTTAAAGGTCCATTTTTGTGTATTCATTTGTGTCGCCCTACAGACAAAACGTCTGAACCGATTTTGATTATACTTGCACCACTAGATTTATCTTAACCTTCTGAGTGTCACTACGGAGGCCGAATTTGAGAAAAACAAAATGGCGTCCACTAGAAGCCAATTAATAAATAAAAGTCGATAGGCTCTATAGGCTATCAATAGTCGATAGGCATCAAGTGGGGTATCGTTAGATAGGTCTTTTAAAATCACACCTAGGTTCCTCAAACCATTTTTCCGTTTAAACGATAATGTAGGATTTACGAGGTTTCAAAGGAAATGTTTAAAGTTCCTACTCATATCATCTATGTCTATCTAACTAGGTGGATTATCTCAAAAACCACTCAACCGCTTTTAAAAATTATATTACTTATAGAAAGCTACATTATTAACAAGTAAAATAGTCTATATTTTATTTCCAAAAAAATTTGAGATCCTCACGAAAATTGCAATAATGTGAGTTAAGTCGGAAAAACCCATCTCATCTGAGAGCTTACGTGGCGTGCGCTGACTAAATCGTTAAAGTTACACGACAACAATGTATGGTGGAAACGTTCCTCTCAAAAAATTCTAAAAAAAAGTCCGCGATAGCATATAACTATCTTTTAAGGTTGACTCACAATAACCATTTTTATGTTTTTCAAATTTGGTCACTGCTTTACTTGCGAAGGTGTTTTAACAACATAGTTTTAATCGTTAATTCCTTATCAAAATAAATATCTTACTCATCTCAAGTATTTAATTTAGACAAAAATTGTCCTTTACACCATTCAATTTAGATGAATATCATATGAGATATCATAGAAATACAGTGAAAATGACGCGGCCCACAACGGATAGGTAAAGGGTGAAGGGCGAAGGGTGGAGGGTAGGTGGGGCGTACTCTCACAATATAATAAATATTACAGTAGAATAGTACCATATTGTTAGCGTTGCCAATAATAATTGGTATTAAATTCAATATTTAATTAATTGTATCGAAATAACTTACTTTTCAAATAGCCTATTTAGATGAACGAGTATTGTAAACAATCATAATGGCAGAGACCATTCGAGTATAGTCGCCCGAACGGGTTGGAAGTCCATAATTATTTAACTGTGAACAATTATTGTGGAGTTACTGAGTAGAGTAAAAGTATAATATTATATTTTAATACATACCATAAAAGGCGTAACACTTATACAGATAAGTATTAGTGTTACTACATCTATTATAGTTAAATATAATTACTACTGATTGATGAGTTGATTAAATTGGAAATAGAAATAACTGGTGTCTTAATCAATTATAACTACTGTAAGCATAATTCCAGAAGTGGGCAAATAATTAAAATTACTTTTAAAAATATGTTTGTACTCTCTTTAAAACGTGCACGAGCGAATGGTCACAACGTGTAGCGGTTTCACGAGAGATTTAATGTAAACAGTTAATTATAAAAACTTGGTCAAAGCATCAAGTTAACAATAAATTAATCATTTGATCAGGCTGCAGTTGCTACTGCTAAGCTCTGAATCAAATTGCGATCTAAACACAAAAGTATTCAATAATCGCTGAGTCTGCCGGTAGGAGACTAACTTTCAAACATCAAAGTATTCGTATTTAAGCAAATTATTCCAATATGGCGTATCCCCGCCAAAGAACGAACCGAGTGAAATATACATCGAATGAGTCAAATATCAGCCTAATTAAACCTTCATCACTAAACAAATACACAATCTTTTATCTTTTCCAAAAATTCAAATCAAATTTAAACACAAAGCTGACAGTTCGGCCGTCCTGCAAATAACACGTCCTCGTGTTCAAGTCATATCACGGGCGATTATGCCCCAAATCGTGAACAGGCGTCATGCCCCAAATCATAGTCAGGCGTTCTTGCCTGGGGCGTTCTTGCCTGAAATCATGATTAGGCGGTCATGCCTGGGCCGCTCCTGCTCACGATTACTTCGCTAATAATAATATGTAAAACACTTATCAAACTGCCGAACTCTCAGTCTTTATCAAAACACATGATGATGAATACACACTCAATTAACTGAAACGACTCACCTCATTCGATGCACTCTTCGAAGTCTGAATCACTTATTTACTTTCACAAATCTAAACATATTTTGAGGTTAAATACACTAACCTCACAAAACTTTTCAAATACGAGTACTTTTACATAACTTAAAATTTAAAGCGAATCTACCACTGGTTCGGAATGCCACAATCCTAGCGAGAAGAACCAGCAAGAAACTCGGTGGCTTCTAACATTCAAAATTACTTTTTCACAGCCACCGATCAATAAACAAAATTATCACAAACTGATACGAATTTCTAATGTCGGTACTTCTAAAATTTAATTTTAAATTACTCACGTTTTCAAAACTTAAGAATCCGTATCCCCGCTAACCGACATTTTAAGAACTTTTGATGAGCTTTGTGCATGAGATATTAGTATTATAACAAAAAGAAAATTAAAACATTAAAGTTTAATCCCTCCTTAGTAGAATGTTGCAAAAAGAAAATTAATTTTATTGAAATATAATAGTGAAATTCTCATTCTTGCGGAATACGATTACCATTTTTACACTTTTAGGCGATACTTTTGACCCATATAAATCCAAGAAAAATTATAATAAATGACTTATAAAAAATATTAATATGATAAACACACTCTTAAAATTGGACTGTTGCAATTCGTTTGTATACGTTCTATACAAAATTATTTCATAAAAAAATCAAATCAATGTGCACGATTTATCAAAATTTACGCGTCACAATAACCCCTATTTCTCAAAAGTTTGGCGAATTTACTGATAAAATAAAATTTCCCGTGAATTTTTAGTATTTAAATAACATAAATTGTAAAAAAATAAATTTCTATAAAATACCTATATGACCAAAAAAAATTATCAAAAGTCTAATAAATTTCACGTTTAAAATGCTACTGCAGACCACACGACCGGCATACCGAGCCCAGCGCTCTTCGAGGGAGGACGTGTTGCTGGATGGGCTCTTTTGTATGTGTGCGTGAGCTCTCTCACAAGCCTTTGTAAAAACGTGTTGCTAACAATACATAGCGCGACTGCCTTAGTTTGATGAGCAGAGAATGTTAGGTTCTTGATCCGATTCAATCGATATTGAATAAATGCGTGATACGTATTTAATTATGAATAAATAAGAATATTTTTTATAACTATTAAATAATTTTGAACGATACAATATTATAATCTCATACTGTTTTTCTCGTCAATTGGGATTTAAGTATGCGTTATATTTGTATGGGTTTTGAATTTACTATCCTGAAATATTATATTTTCTTTAAAATCGTAATTGCAAAACTCAACGTGCCATACGTTGTTGCTGAGAGATTTTGGTAAATACAGTTTTCATAGGATTACTTATATTGATTTTTTATTTATCCACTACAAGCTTAGCCCTTGACTGCGATCTCACCTGATGGTAACTGATGATTTCCATTCTACGAGGCATCGTACTGGAGCGCTCAAGGGCTTCAGAAATTATGAATTCCCAAATTGATCGTAAACAATCATTATATCGCGCCCCGCGGGTCAATAAAAGGTACCTATTATAAAAATGTTTATACGACTGCTTGAAAAAAGGAGTATATTGTTTTCAGGGTTCATGTATGTATGTATGTAGGTGTATGCATGTATGTGAGTTTGCATATTCCACCATAACTTCTATACGCGTGAACCGATTTAGATAAATTAGGTATCATTAGAAGCCCTAGCTTATTCCGGGTGACATAGGCTAGTAAAATTTTCAAAAAAGTGATGGGGTGACCATGGTCTCGCATTAAAGACTAAAGTAGATTTTTTTTTTCGAAAATAAGATTAACTATATACTCATCATCTGGAAAATGATGAATAGATTCCAAAAATATATACTAATATAGTTCAATATACAGTGATTCCCAAAAAATATCATTTAATAAAAATGTGAATAAGACTCCATTTTTAATTAATCAATGACTGTGGTATCGTTACGTAGTAGATAGTTACGGGCTACGGCAGAGCAGTCGTATTTATTAATAATTTTAATTATATTCACTTGCTCATTGTTTGCATAGATTTTATTTATTCTTTTACCTTTCGACAATAGTACCGTGCAAATCGCACTGCCTTTCAATCAAAATACTAAACAATATTATAAGTCATAAAATATTACCGCAACGATTTGAAATTCTAAAACGAAGAAGCTCATCATGAATACAATTTAATTTGTACTTTATCGTAAGCTGCATAAGGTATATATTGCAATACACATTTTAATACAATATCATTTCATTTACAAATTTACTTAGAGTTACAAAGCTCAATGGTCATAAAGTTTTTATTTATAGGATATTGTTTCGTTTCTGGTAAACAAGACGAGTTTGTATGAAATTTTATTACTCAAATCGACTGGAAGTTTTTTGACTTTTAGTTGTCTTGGATTTCTTATCTAAACTGATCTAATTGCATGGCCCGCGTGAAGTATGGTATTTTTATATTACCTGATATTTGAAAGGGTCGCTTTTAATATTATTTATGACCTAATCACGTGCAGATTGCACTTGCATAATACTCAAGTAAACCTGTCTATCGATTACTTGAAGACAACCAAAATTGCAAATGGCAGGTATGTCTATATTTTTATATTCTAAGAAACCCACAAATCTCTTACTGTCACCTTTATAGTCGCTTGCGATCATTGAGGTACTCTGCTCTGCTCAACTGCTTCCAACAAAACCATACAAGTTTAGTGTTTTTGTTTTTCTGACCTTGGCATCTCTATATGGACTTTGACACTGTAATCAGTGAAAATAATATTTAGGGCCTTGCTTTGTAATTGGATTAGAGTATTCGCTTCTGGATTTGATTTTACTTGTTTTATATATCACAAGGTAAGATTATTTTATATTCAGTTACCTGAAAGTTGCATAGTCACTAGCCACGGCCGAAGCCTTCCACCAGACCAGACCAGAGCAGAAAATCAATAATAATATTATAAATGTGAAAGTTTGTTGTGTCTGTCTGTCTGTCTGTCTACTACGCTTTCACGGATAATATTTCAGCTATACAACTTGGTAGAGAAAACGAAGCTCTACTGCTTTTTTTTTTGGGTGCCACGCCAGATGCATTGTGTAAAGAGATAATAGAAATAAAATGTCCCCAATCTGCCATTGGAAAGGAGGATCATTTCCAATGGCAGAGGAAGCCGTAAAGCAAAATAAAACAAAATAAAATAAAATAAAATGTGGAAAGCAGTAAACCAATCAATGACACAAAATAAGAGCTATGGTATTACCAAATTAGGGCCCGTTACACATAACTCAAAAACCCAGATGTTTATTTGCCGTGTGGACTGGCCCTGAGCATAATCTAAAAATCGAAGTAATTGAAAGAGATTCATATTTTTGAAAAAAAAAAAACATGGAAGTAAAATTATTATAATTATTTACTCCAGAAATTTTGGATTCCTGAAAAGCTAGATCTATGCCTCTCAGAGACAATGTTTTATGATAAAAACATTTAGATAAGTATACTATATAAGAATATTTAAAACTCAGCCCTTGACTGCTTTCTCACCTAATGCTAAGTGATGATGCAGCCTAAGACGGTAGCGGGCTAACCCGTTAGGGGTGTCATATCCCTAATCGGTTACAACCCATAACCCTTATCGGTTTCTACACGATATCGTACTGGAATGCTCACTACCTTGGCGGCTCATCTTTGCAGATAGGGTGATATATAGCTACGGCTGAAGCCTTCAACTAGACAATACCAGACAAGATTTGGAAATTGCAAATTCCGGAAATAACCTTGCAGTGGTCAAATTGTGAATTGTAAATAGGGTTAGGTTTTATTTATATATTTTAACTAATCATGATTACAATTTACTTTGTACTTAATCATAAACTGCATAAGGTATGTTTTGCAAAGACATATTTTAATACAATAAATTGGTAACATTTACATTACCTGATACCTGAGAGGGTCCGCGTGTTTGTGATATTATTTATGACCAATCCTCTGCACGTGCTAACTAACTACACCTGCGTAATACACAATACCAATCGCTTATCTGTGAGTTGTTTTCAAAATAACAATGGTGTTTTCGAGACAAACTAATTACTCTGATGACCCATGTAGTAAAACTTGGTCAATAATCGTGTACCTCAATTGTTAGTAACAGTCAGATAGCCGTATAGGTTTTAAAATTTAAGAAATCATCAATTTTAATGAAAAGTAAATAAACGAAAAACTTGTAGGTGTATCTAGTTTTTAGTGTTACATTATGATACCCATGTGTAAATATATTTTATAAAAGTTTATGTACGCCAAATAAACATTTATTAAAAGGGAAAATAATATTTAAGTGATAACTAAGATTATACAATTTTATTAATATAGTGAAAATATTACGAACTTGACTACACAACATGGCAAAGTATCAAAGTATCTTTATCGGCCTATGCCGTCTTTGTGTGAGTGCAGCTAACGGTCTTACTGTGCGCTATACCTACAGATTCCAAAATTGGCCGAGCGCGCAATTAGGCGGGCGAGAATACGGACCCTTAAACAAAACAAGTGTGCGGATGGCAAAAGCGAATCAAGGCAACGTGAGATACATCCCACTTCTGAAATTTGTAAGCATAATTCCAGAAGTGGGCAAATAATTAAAATTACTTTTAAAAATATGTTTGTACTCTCTTTAAAACGTGCACGAGCGAATGGTCACAACGTGTAGCGGTTTCACGAGAGATTTAATGTAAACAGTTAATTATAAAAACTTGGTCAAAGCATCAAGTTAACAATAAATTAATCATTTGATCAGGCTGCAGTTGCTACTGCTAAGCTCTGAATCAAATTGCGATCTAAACACAAAAGTATTCAATAATCGCTGAGTCTGCCGGTAGGAGACTAACTTTCAAACATCAAAGTATTCGTATAGCAAATTATTCCAATATGGCGTATCCCCGCCAAAGAACGAACCGAGTGAAATATACATCGAATGAGTCAAATATCAGCCTAATTAAACCTTCATCACTAAACAAATACACAATCTTTTATCTTTTCCAAAAATTCAAATCAAATTTAAACACAAAGCTGACACTACCTATATTTAAATTAATAAACGTATCATGTTAATAATATCATTGTATACCTAAGCTTAATGTGACGAAATAACAAGTCTCAAAAAACTTGATGATTTTTACTCCTTCAATCGATCAATCAATAAATTCATCAATCCCACATGCAGCGCATATTCGACTAACATAACTTCCGACTAACATTTTTAATGTCTATTAAAATATTAGTTCCGAGTCCACTTAGTTATAAACTAAATACTAAATAAATAAATACGTCCACTACGTACTAAATACGTACAATTTGTGTTTTTGAAAAAACTTAAAAATACTTACCTACTTTTTTGCATTGTCTACGGGAATTTTCGTAAGTGGCCGACGTTCATTGCCGAGGTCTCGTCGTCGCTTTTCCTACGAAAGGACCTAACTGACATCGAGTTAATTGTTCAGGGCAAGCGTTTTTCGGTTTCGTGCTCAACTATATTGTCCACAGCTTGCTCAAATAAAGCTATATAAAAATTAAAAAAATATTCTTATAATCTGTGAATCAAGGCCTTTTTGCAAGTAGGAATTGTCTTATTTAAATGTGCGTATTCATTCAGGTAAAAATATTTAAAACAGTTACGCCACTTCATAAGAACTTTGTTTTTCTGAAAAATTAATTACTTAGGAGATACGACTGTATTTTTTACTGAATAATTAAATCACATTTAATTCAAAATAATTTGTTTTTTATTTCTTTATATATAATAATAATTAGGATAGTTTTAAATCATTTTTTGACTGAAAGTTTTTGGATTCGTACTATTTTGGATTTTTTTACTGCCCAAGGTTTTATACATTTTTTGTCACCAATTTACATAAATTTTTAACTCTATTAGTTAATGTCTAAGGTATTCCGTCGCAATCAAAATTCAGACGTAAGTGAAAACCCCATTTTTATTCAATATAGTCTAGTTCACACTAAATGACGTATTTTCAGTTACGTCATAGTTGATACATTTTTATTTAGCTGATCACTAAATAAAAATCTTTCTAATAGCCCTAAGTATAAAATACGCCACTTAGTATGATTTCCTTTTCGCAAATGAGCATATACGCCATACTTACCGATTGTCCTAGCCAGTAAACGGTAAAAGATATGAAAAAGTCGATAAGACAGATCGACAGAGAATCAAAAGTACATTATTATGATGTATTTAGTGCAGTTACGTCAAAAGTGTCAGATAGGTCCTTTCGTAGGAAAAGCGACGTCGTGACGTCGATGCGATAGTACTCTCGAAAATTAATAAGCACATTTTTAGGAAAAATAGCAGATTTACGAACTTTACCAAATTAATATTAGCATTATAACATATGCAAATTTGATGATGGTTATGGTGATCACCGCTCGTCATTACGAATAAATTAATCCGATGCTTATTACTACTTCTCATACAAAATACTTATTAGTACCTTTGTTGCTACCACAGAATAGGTAATAGGTGCTACTTCGGGCAGATAAAACGTTGCCTGTTTCCGATAAATACTTAACAAAAAAGTTTGAAATAAAAAAGTAATTTAAAAAGAACAAAAAACCCGACTGCTTGGATACCAAAAAGTATAAAACAAGACATGAATTGAAGTATTTCATTATTATCAATTTAAATAGTATAATATTAATAAAATGTATCAAGGCGCAGTCGCACGTCCAATAGCTAACCTTAACGTGCGACTGCGCCTTGATAAATTTTATTAATATTATACGATTTATTGATAATAATGAAATACTTCAATTCATGTCTTGTTTTATACTTTTTGGTATCCAAGCAGTCGGGTTTTTTGTTCTTTTTAATTAATATTATAAATGCGAAAGTGTGTCTGTCTGTCTGTCTGTCTGCTACGCTTTCACGGCCCACCTGTTGAACCGATTTTGATGAAATTTGGTACAGGGATAGGTTGTATCCCGGTGAAGGCTACTTTTTATCCCGGGAAATTAAGGAGTTCCCGAGGGAATAAAAAAACTCAGTCCTCGTGGGCATCATCTAGTATTTTTATGATTTCGAATAGAAGAAAAAAGGCATATTCAATATTCAAAATATATTATGATTTCGAATAGAAGAAAAAAGGCATATTCAATATTCAAAATACGCGGCTAGAACGTAATATGCAGTTCGACACTACTTTGGTATTTTATGGCACACGGAAAGGTATAACAGGCGGGGGCGGTGTCGTCACATTCGCGTTTTACGGCGGTTTTACTGCTAACTGAAAGTCGGCCTGCTTGTGTCGGGACGGGGTTTAAGGATAAATTGTGTAGTAGATTTAAATTTACAGCTGGCTTAAGAGATAAGCTGTTTAACGATCCTATTATGAACGAGACCATGTTTTTCACGAGGAAATTGTCATGTGCCTTTAGTGTCAAACGACTAGGTAACAAGTTGCTTAGAGTGAGACAACTCCATACACAGGTACATTAATGTAACACAAAGGTTATAATATATAGTCCCGGTGGCCAAAATTGGAACTAATTTGTATAGGTAATATAACTGTTCAGTTTGTGTTTTTATTTTATTTTTAACTAGATGATGCCCGCGACTTCGTCCGCGTGGATTGGTGTTTTTTGTATTCCGCGGGAACTCTTCAATTTTTCGAGATGTAAAGTAGCCTATTTCCTTCTTCAGGATACAACCTATCCCTGTACCAAATTTCATCAAAATCGGTTGAGTAGTTCGGCCGTGAAAGCGTAGCAGACAGATAGACAGACAGACAGACAGACACACTTTCGCATTTTTTTTTTTTCCTATTATTGAGTACCAGCGAGGCACTCATTTAACTACGATCTAGCCTAACTAATTGGCTAATGAGTAGTTCTATTTTAACCTAAACTTATAATTTATCTTATGTACTAAGAAATTGTCCATTGACGCATCTTAGTCTTTCTTGATAAACTTGGACACTTTGTTCACGTGTTCTTTTAGCACTACACACTACACTGTCACTCATCACTATACACTAACTCAAAAGATTTAGTCCTTTTTAGTCTTCACACTTGTTTCGTTACGTCGAGCAGCTGGATTGCCTCAACGTTCACGTGGTGATGGAGCCGATGGTCGTGTGCTTTGGCAAATTTTGTTATAATTTGTTCGACGTATTCAATATTGAGGTCCCGATGAATATCGTCATTTCTGATGTACCAGGGCGCATTTACTATACTCCTGAGTACTTTATTTTGGAACCGTTGTATAATTTGGATGTTACTCTTTTTGGTACAGCCCCATAGCTGTATGCCGTAGGTCCAAATGGGCATCAGGACTTGTCTGTATAGCAGGATCTTGTTGTGTATTGACAGCGAGGAATGTCTACCAAGTAGCCAATACAGCTTCTTATACTTTATGTCAAGCTCTTTTCTTTTTTTCTTGACATGAGCTCTCCAGCGTAGCTTCACGTCAAGGGTAATCCCAAGATATTTAGCTGTATCCACGTAGGGAATTTTTTGACCATTGATGAAAACAGCGTGGTACCTCTTTGTTTTATTTGTAAAATCAATATGAACCGATTTTGTTTCATTTAGCTTGATTCTCCATTTTTTAGTCCAGTCATACACTTTATTTAGCGCTGTTTGTACTTTACCCACTGCCTCTTCGTGTGTTCCTCCTACAGCCATAATGGCTGTATCATCAGCAAAAGTGGCAATGGTGTTACTTTCGAGTTCTGGGATGTCGCAGGTATATAATAGGTACAGGACCGGACCTAAAACACTCCCATGCGGGACTCCAGCTTTTATACTTTTAAGCTCTGAGCAAGCATCTTCTTGTCTTACTCTAAATGCTCTATTTGTAATATATGATACCAGGATATCTGCGTATGCTTTAAGTAGCAGTTTTCTAATTTTATAAATGAGACCTTCATGCCAGACTTTATCAAAAGCTTTTTCAATGTCTAGGAACACTGTAGAGCACACTTTCTTTTCTTCAATAGTTTTTTCTATGGTAGTGACGATTCTATGTACTTGATCAACAGTTGAATGTTTCTCTCTGAATCCAAACTGATGATCTGGTATGAGATTTTTGCTTTCTAATATTGGTTTCATCCTCTTGAGTAATAGCTTTTCAAATAACTTTGACATAATAGGCAACAAAGAAATAGACCTATATGATGTTGCTTCGTGTGGAGGCTTTCCTGGCTTTGCTATCATTATGACCTCAGCTATTTTCCACAGATTAGGCACATACTTAAGTCTAAAGGCAGCATTTATTAATGTGGTGAGCTTAACTATGGCTTTTCTTGGAAGGTTTAATAAAATTTCTCTCGTAATCAGATCGTATCCTGGAGCTTTCTTAGGGCCTAACTTAAATTTAATTTCTCTAAGCAATTCTTTGGGTGTCACAAGCCTGATATCTAAATCTTCTTGTATTTCTCTAATGGTTTCGAAATCCATTATTTGTCCCGCGGGAGGCTGAAATATGCTTTCTAAGTGGTCAGCAAATCTTTTGGCTTTTTGATCGTTGCTTATCGCCCAATCTCTATTTTCTTTTTTAATTGGCGGAATATGAATCAGTGTTTTATCCATATTCTTTGTCGCTCTCCAGAGTGAATAGTCTGTACTCCGGTCATTCGTCAACATTTGAAGGTAATTGTCTATAGTGATTTTCTCATACTTTTTGATTTCACGCTTGATTTTTTTAGTAAACTTGTTCAAAATTCTTTTATGTGATGGAGATCTAGTCTGATGCCATCTTTTTCTTTTCCTTCTCTTTTCAGATATTAGGTTTAAGATGTGTTTCGGGTATGCTGTTCCTCTCTCTCTATATTTATATGATGGAGTATTTTTCCAGGCCGCCTGCTGTAAGTCTATAACAAACTGATTGACCTCTCTGTTTAGTTGTTCTGGACATTTTAATGGCACTTTTAAACTTATATTATCATTTAATTCTTGTCTAAAGCTTTCCCAGTCAGTATTTTTACTTGCAAGGGTTGGAAAAGATTCTTTAAACAAAATTTTTTCGCTCAATGTCAGTAATATTGGAGAATGATCAGAGCTCATATTTCGCATTTATAATATTAAGTATGGATAGATACTAGCAACGCTGTCACCGGGTCTGATAAGTTTGCGGACTGTATATCTTTTTGACGTCTAATCACGTCGTAATCTCTGCAATTCGACCATTAATGATGGGCATATCAACGGACGTTAAAGAAGTTGAAAACACAAATCGTCCCAATTGGAACAGCCTTAAATAACTGTAGGTATTGTCAGAAAATTTCACTATAAGTACCTATATACATTTTGTGCGAAACACAAGTATTTCATCACGCGGTTGTTACAGTAATAAAAGAGACAAAATTCATCAAAAATATTTATTACTCTGCCTACGCAATCCAGGGCTAGAACGAGCAATTTAGGTGATATAGCGGTGGAATAAATGAAGAAACAAGTTTATCAAGGTCTGGCAGTTTTAGTGAGAGGTATTTGTTACTGCTATATTAATTTAGATACTTTTTTAAGCAACGAAGTATAGTCTAGTCAGTAGTCACAAACTTTTCTGACAGAATTTAAAAAAAATCGTTATTTCTTTTTTCGATATGGTATTCTTTTGTAAAAACTTTTATTCGCATCTTATCAGTTGCCATTACGAGTATCTATACTTACACTGGTGTACACCATCTCTAAACTAACATGATTGTTCTATTTATATTGGCATCTCTTTCGTAATACTCGCTGAGGAAAGAGGCTGCACTAGATTAAGAGCTGTCATTTAGAGATTATGTTAAACAGAATTTGACACACTGTAGAATTAAATTTACTTTTGACAGATTTATAAGTACCTACAAATACAAAGACGGCCAAAACATATTTTGTTTTCATAAGTTATACATTTAATGGACTTCTAAGTACCATTTTAAAAGCCAAACCCAAAAAATTCTTTAAAAATTTAATTTCAAATTTTGTTAAATCCTCTTTTAAACTTTTATTTTAGCCTTGCCGTGAAATAAATTTTAAGCTAAGACTAAAATAATATTATCAAGACAGTTCATGAGAGTAACAGCGCTGGAAAAACTCCGCACTTATTACCTAAAAGTGCACCTCTTTTAATAACATTTCAGCCAAAAAGTCACGTGGCTACAGGGAGGCGTTATAGTACGACTAACGACACGTATCCATCTGTGACGATCACGTATCCATCACAGTACCAGACCACTGGTGAAAAACATGATTGAATAAAATTGTTTATAGGATCATGGTCTTTTATAGGGCCATGGATAGGATGATTTATTTTACTTAGATTTTTGTAAAAATTATTTTAAAATGCAATTTTTAGTTATAAAAGTCAAGAACATTGTAGTGACAACAAAAATGGTTTTCGTATGAGTTTTTGTGGCGAATAAAAATACTCGGCATGTCTCGGGATAGATTCTGAGATCTCTATTGACATCAAACCCCATTGATGTACCTATACAATTTGGTAAAAAAAATCATACACGCAGAATTAAGAACCTCCTCCATTTTTGTCGGTTGAAAATTATTGAACACTTTGTCATCAAACGTGCACGGCATGTCAACTCTCAGGCGTGTAGCTCTAAGTTTTAGGAGTCTAGGCATTTTCAGCGTATGTCGCCACAAAGTAAGGCGTGCACGACGCTGATAGCCGAGACGCATGGCTGAATAGGGTCGGGCATAGAGGTAAAGTCTTACTGGATGTGATTTTCAATTTGTGGGATGGTGATAATGAAAAAAAAAACAGCAGAGTTTGAACACCGTTACGTCACAGTTTGATCACGTATTGATGTTTTAAAACTGTACAGTGTAACTATTAAAGTTTATTCTGATTTTGGGCATTGTAGGCACCAATTTTCACTATTATCACGGTATTATCACTAATATTATGATAACAATCTTAACAAACCTAAGAGTTTAAATACTTTTAGACGAGTCGTATGCGGAAGGACGGGGGAACCTATCGTATTAATAATCCCAAGAAACTGCTACCATTATGTGTTCAATGGAATGGGGTCACGACCCTCAGTAATGACGAATACGGCGCAGAGAGAGAGAGAGAGAGAGAGAGGCACTCTTCACTAAACTTTGAGTTTCCATTTCCAATGGGTATGCTAGACTACAAGCACACAAGATGAAGGGATGACAGAAGCGAAGTAAGCTTGCAGTTTTATACTGCATTTTTAATTAGGAACAACAACAGAATATTCGCAAAAATAAGATTCTGGCGAAATATGCAAAAAAAATTGTCGTTCCTTGAGTACGGGAGTATTTTATTATGTGATACCCATTACTTATAATTTTCTTAAATATACGATTTATTGACAAAAGTTTACAATGGTGATTCACGCCCAAATTTTAGGATACATCTAAGACCCTATAGGTGATAGTTTTCACATACAATTATAACTGTTACCTAATGGGCTTTCAAATTCAAATGTTAGTGAAAACGGGCATAAGTCTAAAAATAATACATGGCATGGTTGGTCTCTGCTGACTATAATTTAGGTTACCCTATGCTGTAACGATGGAATTAAATGAAATTTTTGAACTCTTGATTTTTTTTTACGGCCTCTTTGTGTATCTATATATCTGTGACCTACGTGCCATCTCGTTTATGCAGTCCTGCAGTGAACTACTTGCGGTGATTAAAATTATCATATGAGTTGGTGTGACCCATGTAGGTAAGTCTTCCTTACATGCTCTAAAATTGTAAATGATCTCAAATGTGAAGCTAAACCTTATGTTATAGTTTTAATACCTAGTTTTATTCGTCGGTCCCTCAGTTCTGAGGATTTGGGTTCCTCGAAACATAACTTTCTTCACGATGGGGCGTTATGCTCTAAGTAATTGGAACATAAAGCGAACTGCACAGCAACAGAATGCTCACCTACGTCTCAGTTTCTATGATAAAGCTTTAAAAGTTTAAAACTTAAAAAAAAGTTTTGCGTCGAGCTTGAGGAGGCGGTATTATAGTGTGTAGTGAGGTGTGAGCCTTATACAAGAGATAAAGATTATAGGTAAGAGAGATAGGGCAATAAATTAAAAAAAACATGAATTGTTTGGAAAACCGACATCCCTGGCGCAGTGTTGAGCGTTGTTGTCTTAACGTGCGGAGGTCCCGGGTTCGATCCCCGGCAATTTGGGAATTTATAATTTCAGAATTTTCCCTGGTCTGGCCTGGTGGGAGGCTTCGGCCGTGGCTAGTTACCACCCTGCCGGCAAAGACGTGCCGCCTAACCGAACCGCCGAAACCGAATAGGGGTATGAGTTTAATATAACTGCCATGCTCCTAACAGGTTAACCCGCTACCATCTTAGACTGCATCATCACTTATCATCAGGTGAGATCGCAGTCAAGGGCTAACTTATAGTGGATAAAAATAAAACCTAAGTATAACGAATGTATGAAGCAAAAGTTACTCTATAGGGACCTGAAACAGCACTACGTGTCTAAGAGTACGAAGGATTTTCTTTGCATTTAAAATTCAGACTGGCCAATACAATTCCAATATTGTTTTTGTTTGGAAAACAACTTCGGCAGACTATTGCGTACTTACAGTCAATCATCCACTTTAAATGGAACGTGTTTTGCTTTGTTTACTTTAATATAAGTATGTACGTGCCAGATGTGTAAATGTAATTCAGTAGATAACTAGCTGATGCCCGTGACTTCGTCCGCGTGGATTGTTTTTTTTCGGTTTCCGCGGTAACTCTTTAACTTTCGGAAGTTAAAAAGTAGACTATGTGTTATTCCAGACTATTCTGAAAATTCTGCCTGTAAGGATGTCTAATTAATTGTTTCTGGTCTGGTCTGGTGAGAGGCTTCGGCGTGGCTACACAACCCTACCGGTAGAGATGCGTGACCAAGATTTGGCGGTAGTTTAGGTGCTACGGCGGAACATACATACCAAAATACATACATACATGTACTGCTAAAATCATAACCCTTCCTTTTGACTTTGCCATAGTCGGGTAGAACCAGTGGTCTTACAATGTCTGTCTAGAAGAAACGAGTTGTTTTTCAAAACTTTATTTTTACTCCAATTATTATAAACGAAAACTGGAAGTATAAATCACACTGGAACCATAATATACCAGAGGATTCCATAAATTCATCTCGTTTTGTGACGTTTATCTTCAAACAGATAAAACCGCTGTGTTCTGCGTATGAAATAAACTTACAATGAAAACGCAACAAACAAACGTAAATCACAAAGATTTTGTAAGCGAAGTCGAGTTTTGTTTTAAAATTAACAAAATATCATAGATAGGTACTTACTAATATAATAAATGCGAAAGTGTGTTTGTTTGTTGGTTTATAGGTACGTTGGTTTGTATTTCAATCACGCCGCGACAGAGCAACGGATCGACGCGACGTGATTTATTGCATGGGTATAGTTGAGGACCTGGAGAATGACCTAGGCTTATTTTTGTCCCGGAAAGTTAAGGAGTTTTTGCGGGAAGTTAACAATTTAGTGAACGAATAATTTCTACTACTAGATGTGTGGATTTGGAGTTCTGCTTTATAAGAACGTCCGCGCGAAATGTCTGTATCGGAGGGAATGACGCTTTATCTGGCCGCCTGGTGTGCGCATGCCGTTCAATGACATGGAACTTTTCGTCCGCCAGTCAAAAAGATTTGTTTATCTTGTTTTCGGCCTTAGGAAATCGGTTATTCACCGGTCACTAGAAGCGGTTTAGCGTAAATTATTAAAAAAAAAAAGTCAAATATATCAAGATACGCACTACCAATTGGTAAGAAAAATAGTTTCTGCGACAAAAAAAAATTTGGCCAGGCATAAGCAACCTAACTTATACTTAATGTAACTGTGAGCTTACAAGTCGCGGATTCGGAGCGCCCGCTGAGCCTTTAATGGAGTTGAGAAGTAAGAGCGTTGTTTTAGTAATAACATTACCTACTGTTGCTTTGCTTACTTACAGTTATTCGTAAGTATATATTCCTAATCCGACGCTTTTCTGTAGCCTTACTCTTGGTGAAAACTCGTTAGGGTCAATCGTTAGGATCAATAGGCCACGACAATTTTTTGGCTGACACTTCGATGCGCTTCGACTCTGCGCTAGCAATTAAAATGTATCCTAGTAATTTATACTATGTAAAATCTTTAAATAAGAAATGTTATGTGGTTGTTTGTAAACCCAAATAAATAAAAGAAAAGCAAATAACAAAACAAAATTGCAAAGTTGAGCTTTGAGGATAAGAGCCTATACTCAATTTGGCCTCTAGCAATAATTTTGAAAAATGCTCTATAACGGAGTATTTGTGTGATACACTAAGAGATATTGGGCTATAAATCTCCACCGCACAGCAATTAGTCGACGCTATTGACACTGCAAGCACATAAACTGACTAACTGCAAATGTTCGACGTGTGGCGGTCTTCGCAGTCCGCACATAATCCAATAGATGGCATTACTAGTAGCGCACGATGAACACGAAGAGCCTAACTCACGCTAACGAAGCGTTCTCGGAATTAGACTATATATACGACCTCCAAAGATGTACGGTCGGACCAGTGGTCCCCGAGCACAACACCCGCTCGGAGGATGGTTATCCTATTGTTACGGTCGAGCCATATCACCTGCTCCCGTACAGACGTAACGCTTTTAAAATGTTGTCCAGACTGACATCTCTAAACTCAATCAGGTGTACTACGCCATCACCGGCCCACTACAGAGCAATAGTCTCCTCTCAGGATGAGCGGACAGACAGACAGACACACTTTTGCAGTTGTAATAGGTATTAATAAAGCTCTTTTCAGATTACGCTGTAATATAATAGCATATTATAGTGCATAGCACAACAATATCGCGCACCATATATTATTATGGCACGTTCACACTTCACTGTACGATATATTATTGGCTTACTATACGCTATAAAATTGAGCGTGCGCTGAGTTTTATGCTGTGCTATTTCGTGCGCGCCCTCTCCTCCTCCCTCACCCCCGGCCGTCCCGTCAACTGAGCTTGCCATATACTATAAATGCTTGCGATTATTTCGCGTAATGTGAACGCCATGCTATATAGTATAGCATTAGGTCCTTATTTGCTATACTATATATCACAATTTTATAGCGTGGTCTGAAAAGAGCTTAACTAAGTACTTAGACCATGCCAGCGACCTCGTCTACGTAAATTAAGTTTTAAAAATCCCGGGGGAACGTTTTGATTTTCCATGATAGTATAAGCCTATGCCACTCTCCAGGTCCTCAACTGATAGGCTTTTTATCCCGGAAAATTAAATCAAAATCGGCTGAAAAGTTGGGCCGTTAACGCGAATCAGACAGACAGACAGAGAGACAGACAGACACACTTTCGCATTTATAATATTAAGCTTAGTAGTATGAAGTTTGATTAATATGGATTTCAGGTTGTTTACATTTGGAGTGTGACGTCACAAGCTAGGCATGCGCGGCGCAGGTAGCCGACACGCATGGCTGAATACTGCCTCAAATAGAATTAGGGAATTACTGGATGCGCTCAAAATATAGCGCAGTTTGGCTTGAGGACAATACCGACCGAACCAGCAACTGTTGGAAAGCTTATATACGATCTACGAAGTCGAAGCTACCGATTGCTCCTAAAACAGGATGTATAATTTTTACTGCCGGGTTATGTTATGCAGACCAATCAGATTTTGGCAGGAGACTTGATAAAATTATCGCGTCATCGATCAATGATCTGATTATTCTGCATAACTTATTTCCGCTCTGCTGCTCTGCTCCAGTGCCTGTGTATTGTATCAACCATCAGCAAGCTAAAGTGATACTGACAAGCATGCCCTGCCCTATGACTACTGCGTAGGCTCGACGGCGAAATGAGTGGGGGTCATTAATGTAATTTCCATTGTAATTGCGGCTTGACCGTGACAGAGTCTAGAAACTATGGAAATTATCGTTTCCAGTTAAGCGGACTCATTAATGACCCCGCTTATTTCGCGGTCGGGCCTCGGCTTTATGGTCGAAAAATCTAGACTGGAGACCACGTACCTACTAATGAGTAAAATGATTTCTGCAGATTTAATTAGACTACTTAGTATATAGATTTTTATTTAAACCTTTTCTAGTGACTTTATTTCCACGTATTTGTCGTAACATCTCGTTTACACAAACCTGCCGTCTGGATAATTAAAACGCTCGTACGCGTAAGATTATAATATTACGTTGTGTAATATACACGTACTTAGGTACTTGAATTAATGAAAACCTAAACCGTTGTCATAATTTGTGTTTTCAAAGAACATTTATCTTCTGAAGACGACCTCTTTGTCGTAGAGGTAGATAAAGGACCCGTATTAATGAACCGACATCGGCTAAGAACAAGATCTCAGGGCATCGTCAGGGTCTGCACTCTGCATCCGTATACCTATAGTTGAAATCCCACGGACGCGTACGAAGCGATTTGCTTCCTCGTTTCTCATTCAAACCGCTAGAATATGGAACGCCCTTCCGGCTTCCGTTTTTCCGTCCGCTTATAATATTGGTATCCTGAAATTAAGAGTGCATAGGCATCTTCTAGGCAAGCGCGGTTCCACCTGAGGCTGCATCACTACTTCCAGCAAATCTGATAGCACCGATACTCTCGATAGTGTGTTCTTAGCTGATGTCGGTTTTAATACGGGCCTAGATGTTTTAGTGCGAGTTTTATACTTTAATAGTTGGTAACTTTGAAGTAAGTACCTACCTTTTTTTAAGTGCTAATTCATCCAGCATACATTTCTGTCAAAGATTCGACATTGGTCCAATAAGAAAATTATCCTTTCATTTTGTAAAGTTGAGCTACTCTGAAAGGCACTGTTCTATTGACAAAAAAAACTTTTTAATAAACTACGTTAGAAACTTTGTACTCATCCAACGACAAAATCTCCGCTCGGAAGGAACCGAACAATACAGTAAGGGGACTTTTTCCAGAAGGTACTATTACATCTGCGAATAGTGAGCAATTTCTTTGCATTGGGATTCAGAATGGCTGAGTTCGCTCGCTTCATGATAGTTTTTGTAGCGAAAAAACTTCGTATACATTTGCGCGTACGTGAGCACCGCAGCTTAGCGACCATACAGTTATGAAAGGTTCGTAGTGGGACTAAGGTAGATGTGCCGTGAAAGGTTCGCAGTAAGTAGGACTGGGTAAATGTGTCGAGAAACGCTGCGGCTTTGCTGCAGGGATTTGGGTTGATTGAATTCGAGGCTTCCGAAACTCTAAAAGATCTTGGGTTATTATGGACACAGCAATGTTGTGAGGGTCTTACTGCTAGATGTATCACGTGCCATTTTAAGGAAATATTGAATTTTATAAGTAGAGAGAGGTGTAGATGCTTAGGGACTCCGTCAGGTTGGTTACAAGTTCTCATCTTCAACCCTTACTTATCGATGATGAGTGATTGTGCTCGTAAAATATATTCTTGTCGGCTGTTTACGCTCTTTTTTTATTTAACGTTCATAAATTTGAACATGTGCACGCAACGTATAGTTATCTATACGTACTAATATTATAAATGCGAATGTTTGGATGGATGTATGGATGGATGTTTCTTACTCAATCACGCCAGAACGGCTGAACGGATTTAAATGAAATTTGGCGCAGACATAGATTATAGTCTGGAATAACACATAGGCTTTTTTGTGACGGAAAATTAAAGAGTTCCTGCGGGAAACAAAAACCTCAATCAACACGTACGAATTCGCGGGCATCAGCTAGTAAATAAATAATCTTCGCATCTGTTTGTTTGCTAAACGGGGGTATTATACGTACGTACGTAGTGATACTACATCATCCACTTTGCACGAGACGTGGTTTGCATCGTAACTCGACGACAAATATAGATCTCGTGTTTTTCTTGCGACCCCAGTAACTGCAACTCTTAAATAAACAAGTGCACATTCGTTACGTTTACTCACTTATTACGTTTTGCCGCTATTCGAAGATAAGGGTTTTTTTACAAAATCTCTGCGATTTTTGTGAAGTAGAGCGCTTGTTCTGTTTTTTCAACAATTTAACATTTACAATACACTGGCTCGTAAATTTGCTCTTACGTCATTGTTATAAATACTGAAAAGTGGACTTTTCCTACCCTAGGGCGATATAGATTATTACCACTCAGTTAAAACCCTTCTACACGTGCCGAAGTACTAAAAGTGCGGTTTTTATTTTATTTTATAATGTACCAGATGATGCCCGCGACTTCGTCAGTGTGGATTAAGATTTTTTTAATTCCCGCGAGAACTCTTTAATTTTCCGGGAAATTAGCCTATATCCTTCCCCGGGTTAAAACTAGGTATCCCCATACTAGATTTCATCAAAATCGGTTGAACAGATGGGCCGTGAAAGCGTAGCAGACAGACAGACACACTTTCGCATTTATAATATTAGTAAGTATGGATTATTAATGTTTAGTTAAGAGATTGTGTGCAACGGGGCCATTACATTGTCACACTGACAGGCCTAAATCCAGTGCGGCCCCTTTCTGCAGGGAGCAATAATAGGGACAGCAATAAAATTAGACGTGTCTTTTAGTTCAGCTCAGCGTTTGTTCACAACAAAATTAGCTACGATACATAACACGCATTAAACTGGGATCGAGTGCAAGTAAGTAGTAATCGAAAACTCTTTATGTATGTTAGCCTCATCCTCTCAATGCGAAAACGATCCTCGCGAACGCCTGATTTCACAGCAAATGTTCCTGTCTCCCCGAAATTAAACTTCACTCACTGTGAACAGAAACTTCGAGTAGGTACTTTACGATCGGAATTCCTTTTTAAATTCATCTAGGTTAAATCAAAGATTGAAAACAACAGTCCTGACCAGTGTCCTGGAAATGTGGGAAATAGATTGCATGGCTGCGTAAAGTCTCTATATACAAGGTGTAAGGTAATTAGTATAACATACCCGCGGCTACCCATGTTAGATGGTGTATATTGGATTTAGATATATTGGAAAAATGTCATAAGACCTGTAGCTCATATCCTGGGGGAGTTATGTGGACTTCAAAATTTTAGCATAAATGTTGAGGTGGCATCCCTTAAAACAGCTGATTGAATATCAATGAACTGCGAACAATACGATGTATGTTAAGCCTCGTTGCCAGCGCGAGCGTTGCGATAAAATCCAGTCGCGATACTAAAGTAATCATTATTCGGCATGCAATTAAATTCTCAAAGCAAAAGCCCGTCTAGAACTTACGTATTGTTGTAAAAAAATGCCCGACTAGTATCGGACTTCGTAAGTCGAAGTCAGTCACTTATCCTTACTTTATGAGCCGCCTTTCTCTGTGATTAATTTCTCGAGTTACTTCGTTTAAGTTTAGATCAATAACTAATTATTCTGTGTAGTTTGTTCTTTCAATTATTTGCAAATTGTAATGAATTGCCAAATTGCATAACGATACGATAATAATTATTATTATCGCTTGTAGTACAGTTCTGACTTTAGGTGTAGAAGGAACAAAGGTCTCCACAGGGTTGCCAAAATTTATTTTCCATAATTAACTAATTAATTTTGTATGGAAGTTTTTGATAATTAATTTTGACTTTTTACCATAGTGTTTATAACGTCAAAATGGCATGGGTAGCCGCCGGTATGTTATAACATTTACCTTACACCTTTTTCTGCAAGTGATAAAATTAGGTCACGTTTTTGACAAGTAAAATTCGGGTGACAAGGTGCTGGAGTGGCGATCGGGAGGCAGTCTTCTCAATCAACCAAATTCTAAAATATTTTTTGTCTACTACAAGTTAGCCCTTGACTGCGATCTCACCTGGTAAGTAATGATGCAGTCTAAGATGGTACCCTGTTAGGTGCATGGTAATTATAATAAATCCATACCCCTACCATACTCCTATTCGGTATTTACACGGCATCGTACCAGAACGCTAAATCGCTTGGCGGCATCTCTTTGCCGGTAGGGTGGTTATTAGTCACGGCCGAACCAAGGAAAAGGCCAAACCACGGAAAATTAAGAAATTATAAATTCCCAAATTGACCCTGCCAACAGTACTCAACACTGCGCCAGGGAGGTCGGCACCCTAAAAGTGAATCGCGGTGCAAGCCGGACATTTCTCATTTCATTCCTGGAAAACGATTTGAAAAACGCCTTCAAATATTATTTATATCGGTTGGTCTTCAAATAAATATTATAAATGCGAAAGTTTTGATGGATGGATGTATGGATGTACTAGCCGATGCCCGCGAATACGTCCGCGTGGATTGAGGTTTTTGGTTCCCGCGGGAACTCCTTTTTTTTTTGGGGATAAAAAGTAGCCTATGTGCTATTCCAGACTGTAATCCATCTCTGTGACAAATTTCATCCAGACCCGTTCAGCCGTTCGGGCGTGATTGAGTAACAAACATCCATACATCCATCCAAACTTTCGCATTTAGGTATAATATTTATTTGATTGATTGATGTATGGGTGTATGGTTGTATCATGTATGGGTGTATGGATGTATGGATGTATGGATGTATGGATGTTTGTTACTCAATCACGCGCCAACAGCTGAACGGATCTGGCTGAAATTTGGCACAGAGATAGAATATAGTCTGGAATAGCACAAAGGCTACTTTTTATCCCGGAAAATTAAGGAGTTCCCGCGGGAACCAAAAAACCTCAATCCACGCGGACGTAGTCGCGGGCATAACCTAGTAAATAAATAAATGTATCAGCAAACCAGCCCGATGAGTTTACTGATTGTAAATAGTTATTATGTTAAAAGAAAATACTGAATTAATACTATAAATTATCGAAATATTAAAATATATGTCCATTCATTCTTTGATCATTACGAGAGGTCTATAAAACACGGTTATCGTCAATATTACATTTAAAACGATGACGGATGGAAACACGGTTCACTATAAATATGAATAAAACTCCGACTTCGCAACAGAATCTCAATGATTTATGTTCGGTTGTCGCATTTTATTGTATTTCTTTCGCCAGCACAAAGCAGTTTTACCACTGATTGTAAATGTCATGACTACGAGATGAATTTATGGTAGATCACAAATTTCTGGCAGATATATCATTGCACTATTTTAATAGTGTAATTTTATGTTTTATGGGTCCATGGGTTGTTCGTAATATTCCTAAAAATAAATGTCATGTTCCTTCCAAGAGAACGAAATTTCGTTTTGTTTCTTCGAGCATTTAGTTATTGGTTAAAATCTCGAATAGGTATACGAAAACCCTTTCACATATAATTAATGATTAAACGAACTTACCTGTAAGTGAAGTTCTATCATAATTATGTGAGTCGCTTCATTCGAAGATATAATTCATTGAACTATGTAGTTTCCTTCACGTAGAAACAACCAAACGCACGTTCTTCAGAGGAGTTATAAAAAAGAACCCCTACTAACCGCCTCTGTCTCGCGCGACACAGCGGCTTCGTTCGTCATTTAGTTTAGAGATATAGGTACCTATACTTAAAGCTCTTGCGAAAATATGTTTTGGGATGGGTGGGTTGGGAGCTTAATATTATATCTTCGAATGAAGCGACTCATATAATTATGATAGAACTTCACTTACAGGTAAGTTCGTTTAATCATTAATTATACTTCGTCGCTTCATTCTTCAGATATAATTCATTGAACTATGTAGATGTTAAGAGATATATATTTTTGCAAGAACTGTATCTACACTGAATAGATACTAATTATTGTTATCAATAATTTTATTTATTCTTATTATCTCTTATTTGAGCTGTAATGTTTTAAACAGTTTATGTTTAGTGTGGCATCTGCTGATTTCCCGAGAAGTTTATCTACGTACGTTTAAGATGACTAAAAATTTTCTTAAGTATTTATTGTACAAAGTTTCAATTTAAATAACTTTCAATTTACCAATAATATAATCTTGCGCTCTTTTGCTTTAGTTGCTAGTAACAAGCATAAACGTATTATAGTTTCGATGCAAACGAATGGAACGGAATGAATGGAGTTATTGATGTCAATACTGCAAGGTTTATAATCTAGTACAAAGTATATTAGCCGGGACAATACTTTATTTTATTTACACAATTAGCACAACAGACATCCAATGGGGCGTTTATGTGCGAAATCCTGCCCAGTAGCATAAAAATGCATATTTTGTTTTTTTTTTTTCTTTTTTTTGGAAGCGCGGCGGGAAAAGAACCGTTTTATTCTGGTCCTGTTGTGAAGGTATTTCAAGTATTGCTTTAGCTATATATTTGAGTAAAATTTTATATTAAAATACCGTTTTAAGTTGTTTGTCGAACAATGATATCGTCATTAAAGTTATGGAATTTAATAAATTCCTATCCGCGTAAAAGTTACCCCGAAATTATAGGTGAAGAATGAATATTCGGTCGATATTGTGACCGACTACTATCGACTTTGAGGGGTTAATCGATTAGTTTGAACTTTCTTGCCCCACAGACGTTAGGAGCTTTAAAGTAAGATACTTTTCAACGATAGATAACTTAGCTGTTCAGGCCATTGAATACAGCGTTTTAATAAAAAACATGAAATGAGAGAAATAAACCTCATTATAAGCTATTTAAAATGAGAATTTTTGAATGGATGCATTAATTCCCTGATATTTTATGGAAGATGCACTGACACCGCTAATCTATGTGAGGTAAGCGTGATCCAAATGTTACATTTGCGGCCACTGCTCTAAGCCGATTTTGAGTTTCCATTAATGTCTTAATTGGTAACTCTCATTCAGGGTCTGATTTGACTAAACAAGAATTTTAATTTTGCTCTAGGCAAGTGTTGCGGGGGCATATTGTTTACGTACCATGTTTGCCACGAGTGATTACGATGTACGTATTATTAAGCTATTGCATAGCTTCTATCGCGGGCCTTGAGCGTGGAGACCGAATCCAGAAATTCCGTAACGAAAATAACCTAATAGCCATCTACAAGATTAAAATAGCTCAGTTGGGAAACAGGGCGGCCACGACACCAGAACACCCCGGCTCGAGTCCAGATGTCTCCAGTCCGATTATGTATATATATACATATATTTTTTTTTTTTTTATAAGTTTTTTGAAGATTGTTTCCAATATGTGGATAATGGATATATATGAATGTATCTTAAACTTAAAATTCTTTTTTATTTTATTTTTTACCAAAAATTTATGAAATACTTAGAAAAACAGAAACATAGTGGACCAGGAAGGTAGGTAGGTTATCTCTATACGAGATCTCTACCAGTGACCCTTGGCACCCCACTTGGATTCCCGCTTCGGGTAAGACAACCCTCGTTTTACGCGTTTTACGTTTTAAACAAATGCCCACGAAATATCTTTAAAACAGTAATAAGCTGGTGATTTTACACTATTAAGTATGTAATATTATAATATAATCTACATCCGGTCGTCAAAATACTCGCCGTTAGATTATCTTTATTTTTAACCGACTTCCAAAAAGAAGAAGGTTCTTTGTTAGTTTTTGGTTTTTCGAACTGTTTTAAGCATAATCAACCGTATTACCTGTCAACGGGTGTATGATATATGCTTCCCGGGCACTATTAAGTTGTAAAACTCGAGAGTACCTACGTTGTTAGGGAAAAAACATAAAACTTGTGGGTAATTTTTGCAATCTTACCACACATTTCCTTCGTAAAAGTTCTTTGCGTACCTACCACGCTGAGGATTTCTACTAGCAGTTTTTTTTTTTTTTTCAAATTCGACGTTTCTGTGTCTACATCAGTATTTGCAAATAAATTGATTTATTGCTGAAGTACTTAGCTGATAAAAAAAAAAAAAGATAAAGATATATTTATTACCTCAGAATTCTCAGAACTTTAGTTACCACTCCGCAGGTGTATGTAAGTTTGATTCCAAGAGGCTTTGCATTGTAAACAATTACATCTGAAAATTTTGAGCCCCAGATCTTGAATCTGCATACACTAAATGAAACATTTATGTTTCTTTTAGGTCTAGTGACTGCGTGTAAGGCACTGAAATATGCAAAAGCTGAAAACTTAAGTAGTGGTGTTAAGCTGAATATATATATATATATAAATATATATAAATATTTGTTATCTAGTAAGAGTGCTTCGATATAACTTTATTGTTTATTGCAGTCTCCAAAATAAAAATCTGAAATGCTAGATCTTTTCATGTTATAGCCGGGCAGATATTATGTAAACTGTAACGTTTAAAGAAATGACTAGAACCACCACAAGTGTTTCATTGAAAGTTAAAACACTGGTATAGAATTTAACTAGTCTTTTTTATAGTCGATCAGATATACCTTTTTATTAAGACGGTACTCCAGAGATTTTATTATGGAATTTGTTCCATAGGTTTACATTTTAAAATAACGTTTTGTGGTAACGGTATTAGATTAATAATTGCATTTACTTGCTTGAAAGAAATTAAATACATAGATATTTTTAAGTATTCTGTTTATCTGTCGCCGTAAATAATAAACACTTTTATTGTGCCTCCATGCTAATAGATTTATCTTAAAAACAGAACCTCATTAGTATAAGGATTATGGCCTTGGCGGTGATAGTGTATGAACTATGAACACAAAGCAAAAAAGGGTAGGCGATGCAAACACTTATAATATAATATATTATAATGTACTTATGATTGAATAAATCATGTCCACTATTTTGATACAGCGGTAACACCTAGGTACGAAAGATAATGTTTAGCTTTGATTTCGAATTAAGTACTCGTAGGTAAGTCGGTATCCATACAATCCTTGACCCAGTAAAAACTGAAGATTGTTAATAATTTACAGCAGTTGATAAATGAAGTAGAAGGTAACCTTCTTTATGGTAGGTGCATAGTATTTACCTGAATTCCGGTTACTTCTCAAGTATTGGTCGAAATCAATTTGTGTTAGGCTTACAAAGCTGGGCCTTGGTGACGTATCCGATCGTTGGTCCACTTTGACCCTCAACGTCTTCCCCCTTGTTCAGAGGACGGTTAACAGCTTGCTAAGTGCCAGCTATCTTGATTTGGTGGACAAATTCTTCATCGCCGGACTGCTAATTGGGCAGATGCCATCGCCAGACGCGTCTAGCTTTTAGGCAACCCGCTGGAAAGACCTTTAGTGCAATTAAACACTCCATGGACGAGCAATTTCTTAAGTGCGATCCATGCTGAAAACGTTTATATTATTTCGTGTTACCTTTCGAGTAACCTCCCGGAAATCCTTTAGTGCAATTTAACATTGCATGAAAGTGTAATTCCTGTAATGAGCGCGTATAGCTGATTCAATACTAACTTTTATTTTAAGTACCCTCCTTACTTAACTTTTATTTTTAGTATCCTCCTTAGGAAATCATACATTTTACATAGTATTGTACCACAATTCCTCAGGCGCGTCGTACTGAAACGTTTATTATCCATAGTGTTGACTCTCGGGCAACCTCCAGGAAAAAACTTTAGTGTAAATAAACACTGTATGAAAGTATAATTGGTTAGGCGCGTCATGCTGAAAGGTTTATGCTCCTTCGTGTTGACCCTCGGACAACCGCCAGGAAAACCTTTAGAGTAACAAACACTGCTTGAAAGTATAATATAATAGGCGCGTCATGCTGAAAGGTTTATTCTCCTTCGTGTTGACCCTCGGACAACCGCCAGGAAAACCTTTAGAGTAACAAACACTGCTTGAAAGTATAATATAATAGGCGCGTCATGCTGAAAGGTTTATTCTCCTTCGTGTTGACCCTCGGACAACCGCCAGGAAAACCTTTAGTGTAACCAAACACTGCATGAAAGTATGCTTGATTAGGCGCGTCATGCTGAAAGGTTTATTCTCCTTCGTGTTGACCCTCGGACAACCGCCAGGAAAACCTTTAGTGTAAACAAACACTGCATGAAAGTATTATTTATTAGGCGCGTCATGCTGAAAGGTTTATGCTCCTTCGTGTTGACCCTCGGACAACCGCCAGGAAAACCCTTAGTGTAACACACACTGCATGAAAGTATAATTGTTTAGGCGCGTCATGCTGAAAGGTTTATTCTCCTTCTTGTTGACTCTTGGCCAACCCCCAATAAAACCTTTAGTGTAAAATATAAACACTGCATGAATTAATAATGATTACTCAACCACGTAGTGCTGAAATAAATTGCTGAAAATGAAAGATTAAAGACTCACCCGACTACTAATTAGTCAGACAGACTAATTTTAATATTATTTTATACTTATTTACAGATAAAATTATCTTAAGTGTGTAGAAAGTAGGAACGTGTGATCGTTGCTAAGCACGAAAAAGGAATGACGAACGAAGCCGCTGTGTCGCGCGAGACAGAGGCGGTTAGTAGGGGTTCTTTTTTATAACTCCTCTGAAGAACGTGCGTTTGGTTGTTTCTACGTGAAGGAAACTACATAGTTCAATGAATTATATCTGAAGAATGAAGCGACGAAGTATAATTAAGTATGTCTATGAATATTGGTTAAATTGTCAAAGGGCTTTTAAATCTAATCACGTAGCACCTTCCTGGCGCAGTGTTGAGCGCTGTTGTCTTAATGTGTCCCGGGTTCGATTCCCGACAGGGAATTGAACTTTTCTCTGGTCTGGACTGGTGGGAGGCTTCGGCCGTGGCTAGTTACCACCCTACCGGCAAAGACGTACCGCCAAGCGATTTAGCGTTTCGGTACGATGCCGTGTAGAAACGACTATGGGTTTAATATAACTGCCATACCCCTAACAGGTTAGCCCGCTACCATCTCAGACTGCATCGTCACTTACCATCAGGTGAGATCGCAGTTAAGAGCTAATGTGTAGTGTAAAAAAAGCTAGGCAATACCGATTTCAACATTTATGTTTATATAACATTTATACTCTACGCTGGTTCTGACACACGCTTCCGAATCGTGACAGGAGGTGAAACTATTTAAAACAATTTATCATATCACGTAAAAATATAAATAGATGTAATATTATGACACGAATAGAGACATTTTCCCATCTTACGCGAACATTCTGTTAGAACTACAAACAAAATTTAAGAGAACATCCATTATTTCAAAATACCGTCAACTCGCTACGCTGCCGCCGTGTCAGCTCGGTTGGGCGACCATAAATCAAAACTTCCCAAACGACAAGAGGACAGGTGTCAAAGTTGTGTCACCAGTGTAGCCAGGATTAACCTATATGCAAGACTAGCTGATTCCCGCGTCTTCGTCCGCGTGGATTGAGGTTTTTTGATTTCCGTTGGAACTGTTTAATTTTCCGTAATAACTCAGTAGGTACTATTTTTATATTTTTATCGCTCGAGAGTGGAAAAAGGCTATAATTGCAGTAGGGGAACAGTAAGAGCAACTCAAAATGCAAATGTGTTACGTTTAAAAAATAGAACAAGCGTAAGAATCTCGCATAGATTTTGATTGTTTTTGGAGATCTCAAAAAATAAATAAACGATAGTATGGATTAGTATTCTCTACTATGAGAACTGCAAGCTAGGTTACTTCTACTTGCTAGGTACCTAGCACCAAATGTAATAGGCATGATGACTGATTTTGAAAAATGGTCAGATTATGTTCGGAAGTATCTAACTATTTCGAAAAAATATCTTATTTCAGCAGAAAAATAAAGTTTGGTAGATAAAATTAGCATTTGAAATTTAAATTTTAAAATTCACGCCAAAACGTTCTGCGGTGTCATGGCGTCGTTTGTGATGTCACTATTGTTTTTACCAATGTACTCTGTGCAGTGTGCAGTAAACAATAGTGTAATAATTTGTCAAAGCTCGAAAACGAACAATTGTGACGTCATTCGATTCTTCGTGTTTTATCCAATATGGCGGATTGCTGTATTTTATAGTTTTATTCAATCAAAATAACTAGCAATCTCACTCGAAATAGAAAAATAAATAGGTACGTTTTTTACCCGACTGCGGAACGCACAGGGTTATGTGTTCATCAGTCTATATATGTATTTTTGTTCCTTGCAGGACAGCTAGAGCCTAAACGCGTGGACCGATTTTGATGATTCTTGCACCAGTTTATGCCGAGTATATCAGTAGAGTATCACTGTGGAAGCCGAATTTGAGAAAAAACAAAATGGCGCCCTCTAGAAACCATAATGTAACAAATTAAAAAATTTAAGTCGATAGACTATGGCAAGTGGGGTATCGATGAATAGGTCTTGCAAAATCATAGTTAGGTTCCCTTGATCATTTTCTCATTTTATCGATCATTTAGGATTTACGAGGTTTCAAAGGTTCATTTTTAGTGTATTCCTTTGTGTCGCACTACAGACAAAACGGCTGAACCGATTTTGATAATACTTGCACCACTAGATTTATCTTAATCTTCTGAGTGTCATAACGGAAGCCGAATTTGAGAAAAAACAAAATGGCGGCCTCTAGAAGCCATAATGTAACAAATTGAAAAATTAAAGTCGATAGACTATGCCAAGTGGGGTATCGATGAATAGGCCTTGCAAAATCATAGTTAGGTTCCCTTGACCATTTTCTCATTTTAACGATTATTTAGGATTTACGAGGTTTCAAAGGTCCATTTTTGTGTATTCCTTTGTGTCGCTCTACAGACAAAACGGCTGAACCGATTTTGATAATACTTGCACCACTAGATTTATCTTAATCTTGTGAGTGTCACTACGGAGGCCGAATTTGAGAAAATCAAAATGGCGTCCACTAGAAGCCAATTAATAAATAAAAGTCGATAGGCTCTTAGCCTATCAATAGTCGATAGGCTCTATAGCAAGTGGGATATCGTTAGATAGGTCTTTTAAAATCACACCTAGGTTCCTTGAACCATTTTTCCGTTTAAATGATAATTTAGGATTTACGAGGTTTCAAAGGAAATGTTTAAAGTTCCTACTCATATCATCTATGTCTATCAAACTAGGTGGATTATCTCAAAAACCACTCAACCGATTTTAAAAATTATATTACTTATAGAAAGCTACATTATTAACAAGTAAAATAGGCTATATTTTATTTCCAAAAAAATTAGAGATCCTTACGAAAATTGCAATAATGTGAGTTAAGTCGGAAAAAACGATCTCATCTGAGAGCTTACGTGGCGTGCGCTGCCTAAATCGATAAAGTTACACGACAACAATGTATGGTGGAAACGTTCCTCTCAAAAAGTTCTAAAAAAAAGTCCACGATAGCATATAACTATCTTTTAAGGTTGACTCACAATAACCATTTTTATGATTTTCAAATTTGGTCACTGCTTTACTTGCGAAGGTGTTTTACCAACATAGTTTTAATCGTTAATTACTTGTCACAATGAATATCTTACTCATCTCAAGTATTTAATTTAGACAAAAATTGTCCTTTACATCATTCAATTTAGAAGAATATCTTATGAGATATAGAAATACAGTAACCTCATCAGAAAATGACGCGGACCACAGCGGATAGGTAAAGGGTGAAGGTGGGGCGTACTCTCACAATATAATAAATATTACAGTAGTATAGTAACATATCATTGTATACCTAAGCTTAATGTGACGAAATAACAAGTCTCAAAAAACTTGATGATTTTTACTCCTTCAATCGATCAATCAATAAATTCATCAATGCCACATGCAGCGCATATTCGACTAACATTTTTAATGTCTATTAAAATATTACTTCCGAGTCCACTTAGTTATAAACTAAATCCATACTAATACTAATATATATTATATATTTATATATATATATATATATAATATTATAAATTCGGAAGTGTGTCTGTCTGTCTGTCTGCTACGCTTTCACGGCTCATCCGTTCAACCGATTTTGATGAAATTTGGTACAGGGGTAGGTGGTATCCCGGGGAAGGACATAGGCATCCCGGGAAATTAAAGAGTTCCTGCGGGAATCAAAAATCCTAATCCACGCGGACAAAGTCGCGGGAATCATCTAGTACTAAATAAATAAATACGTCCACTACGTGCTAAATACGTACAATTTGTGTTTTTGAAAATACTTAAAAATACCTACTTTTTTGCATTGTCTACGGGCTTTTTCGTAAGTGGCCGACGTTCATTGCCGAGGTCTCGTGACGTCGATGCGATAGGACTCTCGAAAATTAATGAGCACATTTTTAGTAAAAAATAGCAGATTTACGAACTTTACCAAATTAATATTAGCATTATAACATATGCAAATTTGATGATGGTTATGGTGATCACCGCTCGTCATTACGAATAAATTAATCCGATGCTCATTACTACTTCTCATACAAAATACTTATTAGTACCTTGGGTGCTACCACAGAATAGGTAATAGGTGCTACTTCGGGCAGATAAAACGTCGCCTGTTTCCGATAAATACTTAACAAAAAAATTTGAAATAAAAAGGTAATTTATGAAAAACAAAAAACCGGACTGCTTGGATACCAAAAAGTATAAAACAAGACATGAATTGAAGTATTTCATTATTATCAATTTAAATCGTATAATATTAATAAAATGTATCAAATGTATCAGTCGCACGTTAAGTTTAGCTTTAGGACGTGCGACTGCGCCTTGATACATTTTATTAATACTATACGATTTAAATTGATAATAATGAAATACTTCAATTCATGTCTTGTTTTATACTTTTTGGTATCCAAGCAGTCGGGTTTTTTGTTTTTCATAAATTACTTTTTTATTATAATCTATTTCATTAAATAAATTCATAATTTCATTGATTCTTGGTTACTGTCATCATGCCTATTGTCATACTTATATGTATTTCTTCAAAACTGCAACCGAAACCATTGTGTCTAAACGAGACAACTGGGATTGCTTCTACCAGTGTTGGTATGCCAGCTCACGATTCGGTGAACTTATGCGTGTTCATTCGGCGAACATTTTGAACGTGAAATCCTAATATTTGAGATTTGGTTTGTTGAATCTGAAAACTTTGACTTGATTGCAGGACTTTGTTTGATAGAGTAAAAATTTTACGTGAAAATCTCTGACACATTTTTATTTTATTTATTACTAGATGATTCCCGCGACTTCGTCCGCGTGGATTAAGTTTTTTGATTCCCGCGGGAACTCTTGACTTTTCTGGGATAAAAAGTAGCCTATGTCCTTGAACAGATGGGCCGTGAAAGCGTAGCAGACAGACAGACAGACAGACACACTTTCGCATTTATAATATTAGTATGGATTTTATTTAAGTAATCTATATATTTTTATTTTGTTTTATGGTAAAAACAAATATTTTAAACATCTTTATGACAATTTTTATTTGCATTCTCTCTGCCCAGCGTACGGGCCATTTCTGAGGATTGCTTAGGCCAATCGAGATACGCCTTTTGACTATAACATAGACGCAAAAACTGTAAAAGATATATTTCAAATTCTGTGCAAGATTTGTCTAATAAATAAAATAAATAAACGTTTATTGACCACTTTTTACAAATTATATACATGCTTTTTATAAATTACTTATCTTTTCTTACCTTACTTTTAATGCACTTTTCACATATTTTTGGGAATGTATTAATATGTACATGTGGTGTAAGTAAAACAACTACCTAAGTAGTTTATCTGCGGAAACTTAAAGTCTAAACTCTAAACTTAATCTCGGTTGCTGCGGGAAACGTTCTTAGAGAGTTTCGTGGTAGGTCTCATAATACACGGTAATTGTTTACTAATACTTTGGTTATAATACTTTGGTTCTGCTTGCATGAAGGCATTATTGAATGAAAATTCTTCAAGAAAATTCGTAGGTGCAAGAGTTTATTATTATGACACTGCATAGGCTTGCTTACGTCAAAAGTATAATTTAATATAAACAATACTTTTTAAACAACCGACTTCAAACTCCCGCGGCAACTTTACAACAACAAGCACACGCTATACAAAGTACTTATTTTATTGTTGATATTTTAAAAACCGCTCGACCGATTTCGATAAAATTTATATGGGACCACATGGGAAGTATGCTCTTTCAAATAAAAAAAGAATCATCCAAATCGGTCCATCCAGTCAAAAGTGCTGAGGTAACAAACATAAAAAAAAAATAAAAAAAAATACAGTCGAATTGAGAACCTCCTCCTTTTTTTGAAGTCGGTTGAAAATAATTATGGTTGGACATGATAGGTTTTGTTTTGGGCTCAGTAAAACAATAATGCACGATCAACTTGGATTTAGTTTATTCTCAAAAGGGCACACAAAAATACAATGCAAGTCGCGGGAGAGAGCGGTACGTGTACGTTCACAAAGAGAGCCTCGGAACAAGAGACTATAGAGAGTTTTGTCACCGGTGACGGTTGAGATTACATTTTTTAAATACGGAGTTCATGGCTCTGCGTACAAGGTATTTCGTACATTGGGATAGTTAATATATAAGGTTTAGTTTACACATTACAATTATATTACGCTAACAACAATTGCATCAAGTTTTGATCCAACAGGACAATATAGTTGCTTAAAACGCAGATAGAGGTTTTAGGACTCCTAAAATGCTCCACTAGATTCTTGAAGTACTCGCCCGGGATCCGAACCTTTGACCCTGACTCCCAATAGAAATGCGCGGTCAAACGTCTAGACTGTCACCGTCTTTTTTCATTCGTTCACTATTGGCAAAGTGGTCGTGGGATTTAGCCATCACAGCAGCTTTGACGATCTCCTTCCATCGACTTCTGTTGGCATTACGGGAACACTCGGAGATGGATAAACTGGCGGAACGGATTGAATCCGTCCACCTAGTTCTTTTCTCATTCGTTCCCTATTGGCAGAGTGGTCGTGCTTATGATTTAGCCATCACAGCAGCTCTTGCGATCTCCTTCCATCGACTTCTGTTGGCATTACGGGAACACTCGATGGATAAAATGGCGGAACGAATTGAATCCGTCCACCTAGTAGGGGAACGACCACGTGGACCTCTACCACTACCACCACTACATCCCATTAACGTCCCACTGCTAGGCACAGATACTACTAGGATCACAGTTAGCATTCTATCCTTTTCTCTCTAGTGACTCTGATCATTTTTATCGTAATAGCATCTGCGTTGGGTAATAGCTGGAATACTTTATCTAGAGTCCGTGTCATGAAAAAAGTCTAAAGCAAGGCAATTATTGGGACACTAATACTTACAATAATAATCTATCTCTGTGCCAATTTTCATCCAGATCCCTTCAGCCGTTCTGGCGTGATTGAGTTACAAACCATCCATCCAAACTTTCGCATTTATAATATTAAGTATAGATGGCATAAATTAGAACAAATGTGATGAAAGGTTAGAAATGTACCTACTAAATTAAGCAATTATTTATGTTAAGTGGCCAACAAGAATTATCTACGTGCTTTTGGATATATTGGATAGAAAAGATACGTTAGATATAATAATTGTATTCTTTTCTTGCTACTTTTGGATAATTTAATTAAGGTTTGGATATTTTTGTCTCCTGCACCCAACGAAGATTGAACCGATTTACCTACTGTGGCGGATTATAGCAAATTAAACTTCTAGTTCTTTCATTAACATGGACTTCCGCAAAGTAACGCCTGCTTCTATCCAATATTCGATCTTGACTGTCACCATATCACCGCTAAATTTAATCAAGGGACCCAAATAATTTGGCTGTAACATTAACAAATGCGGGAAACATGTACGAACAATCACAGGCATCACACTAATGAGATCAAAGCGCCGGGGTTGACGGTGCATCGTTGATTAATTGCTGTCTGTCCAACTGTCAGTGGCATACGACCGCGGAATTCTGGTGTCTGGGTAACAATCAAATTGGACTTGTTTGATTTGTTTCCAAAGCCAACTGCTATTATATCTTGATACTATTAGGATGATAGTGAGCATTCTCAGCCAGCCAGCTGTAAAAACTGCCTTTGCTGGGCGTTTTGGGCCTTTTATTGTTGGGCAGGTCTACAACAATGTATCACGATCATGCAACATCAGGAACTGTTCAACAAGGAAGGCCAAAAAAGCCATGACAGAATGGCTGAAATCACTAACATACAAAGACACTGAAAGCATACTAACAACTTTTAAAACATAAACTAAAGATCTTTATATATTATACATGTGTAGGTACTATACGCTTACAATCAACATTAACATTATTTTATTTTACTCTTGTTATATTAATACTCACGCTCTCATTAAAATTAAATATCTTACCTTTTTAACACTATTATTTTTTGGTGTATATACTCATAATGCAAAATTATCTCAAATAAAAAAAAAAAAGAAAAACAAACATTCAAAAATTATTTATTTTGCAGAAACATTGTTAAATGTCCAGTAGAATTGTTTCACTTTATAATCAGTCATGCAAAATTACACTAATTGTTTATATTATGTATTATGATTTACTTAAATTCATCTATTATGTCCTAGACAGTCCTCGGTTAAGTCTAATTTTATGTACCTAATCATAATACGGTCTCCGCGATACAGGTTCCCTAGTGCGGAGAAAAAAGTTAAATTGACTGTAAACTGTGCATTGTTAATAAATATAATATATTTTATTTTTAATTATTTTAGTTTTCAGATATTTTTAAAACTACCCAAGTAACACAAAAGTGCTGCATATCAACTGAATCACAGTCCACATTGGAAACTTTAGCTGCAAAACTTGCTATATATTAGCTGAATAAAAGCTGAATAATAGCATCCTCAGCAGATATAACTCTGATTTGGGCACAAATTATACAGCAACTAGCTGATTAACTGCCCACAACTGCGTTATATAAGCATTTAATAAGCATTAACAAAGGTAACGGTCGCCCCAAGAGCTGAACATCGGCTGATACAGAGAGTATTTTTTACCTATTATGTAGCTCAAATTACAAACCAGCACCCTTTTTACGCTTTTATGCAGTTAAAAGAGCACGAGCGGCGAAATTGTGAATAAATATTACTCCATATATTCTTTAATATATCACACTATCTCGATATTCTGCAGCATTGTTTATTTAAGCGCACCATCATACAATGTGACATATATGTCCAATAATTAAAGTAAATAATTCATTTTCGGTAAGTAAAACTTGTATTTGTTTTATAAGTGCCTGTAATTTGATAGGGAAAGCAAGTTTATTGTCAAATATCATATACTTTTAGACCAAAATTTTCACGCGCTCTCGAAACATAACTGTTTAATAGGAAATCCTATTATAAAATGGATTGTAATATTTAAAAAATGCCAGCAATTTCTTAATTATGGAACATTGAATTTGACGAAAAGCTTTTTACATAAAAATTATTAAAAACCTTTTTCAAATCCAGTAGATATTTTCGAAGACAAAATAAAAAGAAATAGTAAATATCATAAATATTGTAGTTTAGAACATGGAAAATGGTGGACAAGCAATGTGAACCGTAATAATGCCAAATAAATGCTTTAAGAGCTATATTAAGGTGCTAGGGGTATATTAATCAGCAAAAAGCTGATACGAGTGGTTCTTGTGTCTAACAAGTCAGCCATAGATTGATGTAGAGCTTGATAGTCGGTAACATATACGCAAATGCCCTCCCAATGAACAGCTGTATATAATCTGTCAAGGATTAACTTTTAGGGGTCCCTGGTGGAACGTTTGGGCATGAGCTAATAGGTCGGTACTTATTTTAAAACCCAGTTTTTAGGTAGTGTATAAAGGTTAGGTATAATTTTATTGTGCCTAATATAAAATCGTACATACATAATACAAGTATTCATGATCTTATATATCTGCATTAGTTGATTAAATGCCTACGGCAGTACAATTATTCAGCCCAAGTAGGGACAAAGAGGTACAAGTGAATAGTTTTATACCAGTTAGCTGTAATTTAACACCATATACGTTCACCCAAAGTGAACATGTGGGCTAGATAAGTGCAGTTATAAGAGTGCATATTACAGCTGATTAAAACTGTGAAAGTTCAACTATATGCAGCATGAAGCGATAATTGAATTCAGATAATAACTGAAAACATTATAATAACTCACATATGGTCTGTTAAAATGCAAACATTGGAAGGATACACATGTGACCTTTTATTCAGAAAATAGCTTAGTTTAGAGTGCATAAAATACTTTATTGTAGCTGAAAGTACTAAAAATAGCTAAGAGCTGAATAACATGGCCTGCGCACCTGATAGTAACGCTCGCAACATTACAGCGGTGCCTTCGTGGTGCTTAATAAAGTCAATGTACAGCAGAAAGTGTAATATTAAGCTTTTAGAGTAACGGTGGACTCTAATAAGTCTTCCTAAACGCTTAAATTACCGATGTGGACCTCATGTGACATCTTTTAATGCAGTTTTGTGTTACTTGGGTATTTACATTAAATTAAAACTAAATTAAATTAAATTAAATCTAAAACGTCATCGAGACCACCGCAGCGAGGCATTGTACCCAAGATGCTGGCAGCATTACCCCTTTGGATGGCCAAACTAATTCTTTGACCAAGGTAGCCGCCGGCTCTCGGGTCCCCGGTTGACTCGATAACCCTTTTCGAAATTTCCTCAAAAAGAGCTCGAGCCCCCGGGCCCCACGGCCCCAAGGTCTCCACACCAAAAGGCACGAATATGAAGCTCCCATCGAGGTCTTCATATTTGCGCCTCTTGGCCTGTTCGGCGCTGATGGCCGCTGCACCCGCCACAGTGGAGGTCGCCTGAATGTGGGATGCAGCTAAAGTGTCTGCACACGTTGCATCCCAAACAAGCGACCTGCCCATCTTCCAAGGAACGAGCGTCATACCATCAGGTCTCCTGCCATCGCTACGTGCCAAACCAATAGGTTCCAGTACAGCTGGCACATGAGCGGTGGCAAGGGACCTCCGGATGACGTCGTTAATTATATTTAATTATTTTTAATTTTATTCTATCCTTTTCTCTCAAGTGGCATGTGATCTTATTAAGAGCTTAACCTATTTTGATTAGGTATCGTAATAGTGTCTGGATTGGGTAGTACGTGGCTAAGGCTAATCGGTATCAGGAGTCTGTGTCACGAAAAAAGTCCAATGTAAGGTTATTATTGGGACACTAACTAAATACGGCTTAGCGGATCTGGATGAAATTTGGCACAGAGACAGATTATAGTCTGGAATAACACATAGGCTTTCTTTTATCCCGGGGAATTAAAGAGTTCCAGCGGGAATCAAAAATCCTCAACCCACGCGGATGGAGTCGTGGGCATCTGCTTGATTAAAGAATAATTGCTTTCCAAGCCAAAAATCATGTTGTAAACTGTACCTTTTATGTTTGCCTTATTTATACTAACTATGGCGTATATTAGAACAAATATTAATTGTGACTCCTGCAACCCAACAATGATTGAACCAATTTGGAATGAAGACAGCTTATACCGTGAATTAATCTTTGCTTGAAAAATTTAACACAAATTTCGAAGGAATAACTCAATAATCAAATTCCACGCGGATGAAGTCGCGGGTATCACGCAATTGTATTACCCTTAACACATACGAAACGATGGAGGAATGAGCCTCGATTTCATTGAGTCAAGAGCTCAATTTAGACGATCAATCGAGAGCAAATGAGATTATTGGCGTGAATAAGTGAAATCGCTTCGGGGAGATTCCTGTATCATTGAGGAGACACTAGAGATGGACTAGAATGGATTTTTGCAATATATCCGTTTAAAGCGAACATGAAGTACTTAAGTCTCGAGGTGACTTGCTTGCCTGTGAGTTCATACCTAATATGATTGCGAAAGTGTGTCTGTACATCTGTCTTCTACGGCCCATGTGATTTTGTTGAAATTTGGTACAGGAATAGGTTGTATCCTAGGACATAGCTACTTTTTATACCGAAAAATAATTAAGTTCTCGAATCCCGTGGGAATTAAAAAAATTTAACCCCGCCTACGAAGTCGCGAGCAACATCTAGATCTCTATAAGGTGTTCCAATCTGCACTTGGGCAGATTGGTGGCCTATGGCCTGAGCGTTTCTCATTCTGAGAGTAGAATCATACACATTAGTGGGTCACATACACACTTTCGCATTTTTAATTTTAATCTCGTAAGTATGATTGCTAAAAATTTAATTAGTAAGAGTGAGAGACGAAAGACGTTTCGGCAACGTAGAAGCCAATTCAATCCCAGATATCACAGTTCAATGAACATACGTGCATCAAAGCGGCGGGTTTGACGGTAGATCGTTTGATAGATTAATGCACGTTCGATTGCTACTGGTATTCGCTCTCGAAATTCTGTTTTAGATGCGTTGAGTTTGTCTTTGATATCCAACGGTTGTTTACTGAAAGATTAAAGACGACAACGAACTGATTTTGTTGACAAAGTCAAATTCAATAGTATTTTCATTCATAATAGGTACCTACAAAGTACACCTTCTGAACGTCACGTTTAAAAAGTATAGTAGGTATAGGTAATTTTATAACAAACGCGATGGTATAGCATTGGCTACAATAAACTTGACAAAAAAAAATTGATTAAAATTAATTAATTAAAAAATAGCCTGGACCGGATTTTGATAGGCAACCTATTTTAGGTGTATTTATCTATTACTAAATAAAAATAAAAAGTAGGTTTCATCCATTAAACAACTCGGTGAAGGTCGTGGTTATATACAGATCTTAGACTATGGTGATAACTAAGTACGGTAGGTATCTTAGAACTAAAGCTACGAGGATTCCAAACGTATACATTTGTAGCGTCGTAGTCGTGTTGTAGCATTGAAATATTTACTATAACGTTAAAAGTTATAGCCCCCAATGCATCTAAATTTGTTTAGGTATGTCACAGCCCCCATGCATCTAAATCAGTTGGCATTTAGAAGTTATAGTTGGAATAAAAAAACTCACATACATACAAACATATTCATCATCCATCATCACTACAGTTTATTTACGTCCCACTGCTGGGCACAGGCCTCCACTCTCATAGGAGAGCGGGAATTAGAGCTTAGACCCACCACGCTGCTCCAATGCGGGTTGGCGGGCTTTAACGACTACTATCATGTTAGTGATAATAACCGGGACCGACGGCTTAACGTGCTCTCCGAGGCACGGGGGTGAAACACCGCCAACTTCCAACTCCGGGCTGGCACTGAGAATTTCTTAATTGAAAAACCCAATACCTAACTTTTTATGCCCGACCGGGAATCGAACCCAGGACCTCGTGATCCGCAGTCGACTAGGCTAACCACTAGACCAACGAGCCAGTCATAAACAACCATGAAAACATTACATTTCCTTTTATGTTGTCGTGTAAATATCATTGTTCTATTGTAATAATATTTTTTTGTTTCAGGTACGCAATGAAACATAACTATTATCCAAAATGGTTTTTGCGAATGCCAAGTTAGTATGAGTTATTCTACCAGTATATCTTCTGCCATAGAGAAGTCAATAAGCCCAACGCCCACGCCTAGGTGGGATACCTATAATGCACTGTGAATGGACGAGAGTCTATAGAGTATTTATTCATATTCATATTCATTTATTTGCATTATAAACCCTGTTGGGGCACAGCAAGTACATAAATAAAGTTACAATAATTAAAATTAAAATACGTTACATTAACTTTAACTTAGACTGACTTAACTTTAACTTAGACTTTAATTTAGACTGAGATAAAATGCGTGAATGATGAAAAGACTGTTATTTTTATTGAAATTGTTATTCACATCCTCCACAACATCCCATTTATCCTGGGCACATGCCTTCGCAGTGGCTCTCCTATGAGAAAGGGAATTAGAGCTCAGACTCACCACGCTGCTCCAATGCAGGTTGGCGGGCTATAACGACTATTATCATGTTAGTGATTATAACTGGGACCGACGGCTTAACGTGCTCTCCGAGGCACGGGGATGAAACACCGCCAACCTCCTAACTCCGAGCTAGTACTAAGAATTTCTAGTCAGAAACACCCAACACTTAATTATGGCCCGACCCGGGACTCGAACCACTAGTCCAACGAGGCAGTTATTCACATAAAGGGTTTTTGCCATTTAAAACCTATACACACCCATTTTCCAGTTTGAATATAATTATTTAGGAATAGTTTATAATGTATAGAAATTATCATAATTAAGCTGTTAGTGAAACATCTGCGTCCCGGAATTAATTTGACTAAATTTGGTCGCCGTGTCGAAGGATGTGTGATCTGTTCTAACATCTGACAATCTTACTGATATTATAATTAGGTAATGTGAAAGTTTAGTTGTTTGGATGTTTGTTTCTCCTTCACGCCACATTGACCAAATCGACTCGGCTGAGGAATTGAGATATCTTATACCTTGAATTATAAGGCTACATTAATTCATGCCGGAAAATTGAAGAGTTCACGGGATAATAAAATACCTACATAATCTTTACTAATATTATACCTAAATGCGAAAGTTTGGATGGATGGATGTATGGATGGAACGGTGTTTGTTACTCAATCACGCCCAAACGGCTGAAAGGATCTGGAAGAAATGGCACAAAGATAGATTATAGTCTGGCACATAGGCTACTTTTTATCCCGGTAAATTAAAGAGTTCCCGCGGAAACCGAAAAACCTCAATCCACGCGAACGAAGTCGCGGGCATTCGCTAGTATAGTAATAATTATTGCCATACTTGTACCACTACAAGTTCTATTACTCAACATATTTTTGCCTTAAATAAAACTACAGTTGTCATGAATAAACATAAGTATATCAGCAAAAGTAGGTATTTGTGAAGAAAAAGAAGCGACAGGATATTTCACGATCTTTATCATCGTTTCGGTCGGAAATCGTCGATTTCTACCCGACCAAGAGTCGTTCCCGCAAACTTGATCACATGGTATACGATCGGTTTGTTTGCAGCTTTGCTTATTGTATGGGTTATGGTTATTGGACGAGAAGATAGATCCTTTTTTAAGGATCTATCTTCTCGTCTCACAGAGTCCACAGGTGACCGGAGGGCTGGCAGTTACCTCGGCCAACATATAAGTTTGGCTATTCAGCGGGGTAACGCAGCCAGCGTTCTGGGCACACTGCCTCATTGCAGCGGGATAGATGATATTTTTAATGTTTAGTTTTTAGTTTTTAATTTAGTTTTTAATTTAGATTTAATTTAGATTTTAATTTTATTATTATTAACAATATAAATAAATACTTATAATTTGAAAAAAAAAAAAAAAAAAAAAAAAACTTAAATGTTAAAATGGTTTAAAATTATTGGAAATAAAGTTGTATGTTTTAGGTTAGGAATTCGATAAACTAAAAATAGGGATGATGCCTATATCAAAAATAAATTATTTCTATAACTGATTATTAAATAGAGGGTCTCCCAAAAGACCTAAAACTCACATCCCCGGTTAGTTATAAGTCTGATAACCATTTTAAAATATAGATTTAAAAAAAAAGTGCGTTGAATTTTGATGACGTCACAACTGTGAATTTCATACATCTGCCATACTAGTAGTGCGTTTTCAAGTTTGATGAGTTATCATCTCTATTCTGTATCTATTTTATGGAAAGAAAGATAATTTATTTTACCTAATTAAAGCTTTAAATTATTAAGCTTTTATTTTATGTAAACAGTGTTCATACTTCTTATTATTTATACCTACCATATACCACAAGACTATATGATGCCCGCGACTTCGTAGATTTTCAATTTTTACAACTTACCGTTGTAATGCTCTTTTATTTTCCGGGATGAAAATGAGCTTTGTCCGCTTCGGATGAAAGCATTTTTGTATCTCGTAAAATTTTGACGAAATCCATACTAATATTATAAATGCAAAGGTGTGTTTGTATGTCTGTCCGTCTGTCTGTCTGTCTGCTACACTATCACGGCCTTTTATCTTTTCAACCGATCTTTATATTTCAACGGGTTGTGATGAAATTTGGTACAAGGATAGGTTGTAGCCCAGGGAAGGACATAGGCTACTTTTTATCCCGGAAAATTAAAGAGTTCCTGCGGGAAACAAAGAAACATAATCCGCGCGGACGAAGTCGCGGGCATCATCTACTTCGTCTAAAATAAAAGGGCAGTGAAAAGATGACAGACGGACATACTTTCGCATTTCTAAGTTAGTATGGATTCAGACAGTTCTCTGGCTAAATATTACCTAACCTACCTAAGAGGCTCTTAACCTCGACGCCGAGAGATGCCACTCATGCTTATCCAGTGCCACTTTGTTTCGAAAAGCTCTTTCAAGGATTATATTTTATGCTTACAAGTTATTGCTGATTCTACGAAAAAATATTCGTAGACACAGCGATACTTTAGGAAATCTTACACGACATATTTCAACCAATTAATAATCTCATAGCAGTTAAAATTGTAATATCTTTACGCAATCCATTTCAGCACGAATATTTATTGCAAATGCAATAAAAATGCTATAAAAACTTTGCTATTCTTGAAACTTAAAAAAAAATGTACCAAAAAGTTATAAAATATGTAAAAAAAAACAGAAAAATAGTGGACAATCATGATAAGAGCTATCCTCTTATCATGATCACCTAGCACTGAAAGATCTCTACCAGTGACCCTTGGCAGTGGGAAAGGTTTTTTTATCCACTACAAGTTACTGACTGCAATCTCACCTGATAGTAAGTGATGCTGCAGTCTAAGATGATAGCGGGCTAACCTGTTAGAGGCATGGCAGTTACATTAAACCCACGGTTTCTACACTGCATCGTACAGGAACGCTTAATCGCTTGGGTAGTAGAAGGGTGGTAACCAGCCACGGCCGAAGCCTCCCACCAGGCCAGGGGTTGTGAAGGAAGAATACGTACAACAAAATATTTCAAAGGCGACAGTCTAAAACACTGCGTCAGTGTTATCGCAAACTATCAAGGACAGCAAGAAAATAGATGTTTATTAAAATTATGGCCTCGTGTCCTCAAAGGGAGCCAAATAGGACCCTCGGCGAAAATTTATAGAGTAGATAAGGGATCGCTATTTGTGAAACTAGGTAAGGGGCAAGGTCAGATGTACTGACTATGCTACAATTTTGTAAAAGCTTTAGTCAGATAACAATTATTTATTACAGTAAACATTCAACAAATAGGACAAATATAATTTCTGTCAAGATATTCAGATCAGGCTTCAAAATAAATAATTTCCAATGGCTAATAAGAATTGAATTTATGATTTAATTAAGGTTTTTAATTAAATCATAATTAATTTTTAATTAAGTTAATTTTTTTTCGAAAAGGGTTATCGAGTCAAGCGGGGACCCGAGAGCCGGCGGCTACCTTGGTCAAAGAATTAGTTTGGCCATCCAAAGGGGTAATGCTGCCAGCATCTTGGGTACAATGCCTCGCTGCGGTGGTCTCGATGACGTTTTAGATTTAATTTAATTTAATTTAGTTTTAATTTATTGTAAATAGTTTTAATAAATAACATCAGTTATTGTATCTAAATAATATATGTTTTGCTTAGATAAATCGAAAAAAAAAAATTAAGGTTTTATAAACAATTGTACATTTGCACGTCAGTTATGACGAAACGAGTTTGTTCTTTAATTAGTTGTCATCTTAACTGTACAATGTTTCTTGCAATTAAACTACTCATTGATTGATTGATTGAAGAAAATGAAGTTTTTTTTATTCCACTACAAGTTAGCCCTTGACTGCGATCTCACCTGCTGGTAAGTGATGATGCAAGCTAAGATGGTAGCGGGCTAACCTCTTAGGGGTATGGCAATTTTATTATACCGGAACGCTAAATCGCTTGGCGGTACGTCTTTGCCGGTAGGGTGGTAACTAGCCACGGCTGAAGCTAAAATTCAGAAATTATAAATTCCCAAATTGACCCTGCCGGGAATCAAACCCGGAACCTCCCACGCAAAGGCAACAGCGCTCAACACTGCGCCAGGGAGGTCGTCAAATAAAGACTAGCTGTCTTGTTAACTATCTCAAGATATCCTGAAGATAATATTATGTAGGTTGTAGTAACTTGCAGTTTCTAGAACTCGGGCTATAGGTCATAATATAGGTCGTCGATTTGTCGTTCAGTCAGTTTATGGTTATCGATGCCATCATCTTCTACCAAGTAGAGCATAAAGCTTGTACGTCAAAAGATGCTTTGCAAATTCAAACAACCCCTGATTTAAACCTTTAGAGGTTAAGTTTTAGTGAAATCCTGAAATGCCTCATCCCGCGAAATTTGAGTGAAGTTTGTAAATTTTTCTAAGAATTCGTGATTAGTAGGTACTTAAATTATTGAGAGGTATTTCGATGACATTTGTGTTGGAATAGCGATTTCCTATGAATTCGTCCAAATGGATTTAGATTTGTTAAAAACCCGAATTTCCGAAAATAGGAATTACCGAAAATCCCTTATCAAAATCAGTTACTAGATCTAGCGGCTTAAACTAGATGTTGATGTTTCAATCAATGGATTAATCCTGTTTAACGTATTATAGACTAGCTGATACCCGCAACTTCGTCCGCGTGGAATAAGTTTTTTAATTCCTACGGGAACTTTTTATTCCTATAAAAAAGTTGTAGTCAACCTCCAGGTCCTACATATACCAAGCCCACTGAAAAAATTATAACCATGCAAAAAAAATCACGTCGACCCGTTTTTGGTCGATCCGATTGAAGGACAAACCAACAGACAAACACACTTTCGCATTTATAATATTAGTATTAATGATCGTCCCTTAAGTGGAGGGAATGTTTGAACTAAGATCGTCCCCTTAATTAATATGGGTTGGCCCAACAGTATCGCCCATCATCTGCGCAGATTATATTTTATTCATGACCCAAATCAGGACCCTAATTGAAATTATGACTTAAATTCAGCCCTTCCTTTCACTCCACTACCTCTTCAATCCTTTTAAGATTTGCGACCTTTACGAAGGGTCCCGATGGGTTGGTACGATAAGAATGCGAGCCTGAAGAATGACTAATGCGTATTAAAGGAGGATTACGTAAATTTTCAGGAACAAACAGTAACGATATTTATGGAATACGTTACTAAAACCGACAAAGCTAATACCTGCGCCTACGTAATAATGTGTACAAAATACATCAAGTATAAGTCTTATATATATAAGTCAATTATTATTTTTGATACTAGATGATGCCCGCGACTTTGTACACTTGGATTAAGTTCTTATTTTTACTCTCGCAGGAGCTCCTTAATTTTAGTATAATAAAAAGTATTCCCTTCCCCGGGATGTAACCTATCTTTGTAGGTACCAATTTTCGTCAAAATCGGTTGAAAAGATGGGTCGTTAAAGCATAGCAAACAGATAGATAGACAGACAGACAGACACACTTTTGCATTTATAATTTATTAGTATAGATACGGATGTTTAGGGAAAGGTAACATGGTATATATTGTATAAGAATTGTGTAATATTATTCAGGGCTTAAAATGTTGAATTGCAGAAATAAGCGTTAGTATAAGCCTGGTGGGAGGCTTCGGCCGTGGCTAGTTACCACCCTACCGGCAAATACGTGCCGCCAAGCGATTTACGATTTAGCGTTCCGGTACGATGCCGTGTAGAAACCGAATAGGGATATGAGTTTAATATAACTGCCATGCCTCTAATAGGTTTGCCCGCTACCATCTTAGACTGCATCATCACTTACCATCAGGTGAGATCGCAGTCAAGGGCTAACTTATAGTGGTAAAAAATAATAGCCTAGTGGTTAAGACTTCGGTCTCCTACGGGGGATCCGCGGTTCTAATCCCGGGAAAACAACTTAACCTTGTCAGTCAGGTCCACTAAAAGGAATCCATCCATACTAATCCATCCATACTATATATCCATACTAATATTATAAATGCGAAAGTGTGTCTGTCTGTCTGTCTGTCTGTCTGTCTGTCTGTCTGTCTGCTACGCTTTCACGGCCCATCTATTCAACCGATTTTGATGAAATTTGTTACAGGGATAGGTTGTATCCCGGGGAAGGACATAGGCTACTTTTTATCCCGAAAAATTCAAAGGTTCCTGCGGGAATCAAAAAATCTGTTCAACCGATTATAATGAAATTTGGTACAGTGGTAGGTTGTATCCCGGGTAAGCACATAGGCTACTTTTTGTCCCGGAATATTCAAGAGTTCCCGTTGGAATCGAAAAAACTTGGTCCACGCGGACGAAGTCGCGGGAATCATCTAGTACTATATACTTATACTATTACTATCTGTCTGTCCGTCTGTCTGTCTGTCTGTCTGTCTGTCTGTCTGCTACGCTTTCACGGCCCATCTATTCAACCGATTTTGATGAAATTTGGTACAGGGATAGATTGTATCCCGGGGAAGGACATAGGCTACATTTTATCCCGGAAAATTCAAGAGTTCCCGCGGGAATCAAAAACCTTAATATACGCGGACGAAGTCGCGGGCATCATCTAGTTAAATATAACTTGTTTGGGTGTAAGATGAAACATCAATTGCATGCCTGAAATTTTTTCAATGATGTTCTTAGATATGTATGAAGTCCGCATCACCTAACTTTTTTATAACTTTTTAATTAAAAATGATCTTAAAGTACCGAACTAACTATTTACGAATGGCGACCTGTATATTAATTGCGAACGGACTGTAAAGAGATTCATTAAGCGCTAAGCAAATAGCCGCCTATTCTTGTGTACTAGTACCGTTCTACGACAACACTTCCTAGTTCTATTTATGCATGGTAACTCTACTAAAAGGAAAATGAGAGGAGGTAACTAACTATAGCATCCCGCTTGTCCGACGATTTTAGGCAGACTTGGGTGAGACTTGAACAACACCGTAATAAGTGGCGTGCTCAAGACCCCCGTCTAAGTTCAATAATGGGCTGATAAAAAATATCAACATGAACTCTGCAGTATAGGAAGCACTTTTCCTTTAACGTAAGGTTATCCACACTATAAAATTAGTGCACGCATTTTATTTTGCCTTTTTGCGATCGTGTACAAAGATGTATAAAGATGCACTTAAGAATTGGCTTCTTAAGCAAACTTACTCTGCTACTGAAAGACTTTTGGAGGTTCTAGTTTAATCCCTACTTATATAAACACGCACACACATACACACCACACACACAATACTCACTCACACACAAAACTCACTCACTCACAACACACATACTCGCATGTATACACACATCGCACAACATCCTTATTCATGCAAACTCAAGCCTGCGCGCACATGCATTGTTGTAATTTTCCTTGTCCCTGAGTTGGAAGCCCTGTTTTCCGAGACACAGTTTCAACCATAGGTTTCAACTAATTCGGAAATACAATAATATTTAGATTGTATGTCAACTATATTAGTTTAATTCTAGATGTAATGCTATAAATGTTTAGTTTCCCACACTGTGTACTCATGAAATAAATTTATCTTTATCTTTTATCTTTGTGTCGGTTGTTATCTCTCCCCAGGATACAAGCTATGTCTGTACCAAATTTTGTCATAAGTTGGTTAATGAAATAGGCTGTGAAACAGTAACAGATCTATTATTACATTATAGATAAACAGACCGCGACAGAAATGCGAGAGTGTGTCTGTCTGTTTGTCTACTACGCTTTAACGACTCAACTGTTCAACCTATTTTGATGAAATTTGGTACAAGGGTAGGTTATTCCCCGGGGACGGACATAGGCTAGGCATTAGGCAGGCTTTTTATTCTGGGAAATTAAAGAGTTCCTGCGGGAATCAAAATTTCTTAATCCACGCGGACGAAGTCGCGGGCATCATCTAGTTCACACAATAAACTTACAAATAAGTACATAATTTTTGAATATTAAATTCACATTGATAATGTTATGTATGAAATATGAATTGAAAAGTTACATATTGCCAGACAAGATAATTCTAGAAAGTGCACTGGACAACAGGCATCCGAAACAGATGTGGCGATACAGTGGCTTTGAGAGAAGAAAGTTCCTCATAACATAACATAACTGAGGCGCACATCCGCCTTCTGTTCACAATGGGGAGATATTGTGTCTACCCTCAAAAACGGATATGAGAAAAGAGTCATAGTTCTAACTAGCTGTTTCCTGCGGCTTCGCTCACGTTTAGTTCGATATTGTTCGGTAAATTTCAAATCCTTATTATAATTATACTAGATGATGCCCGCGACTTCGTCCGCGTGGATTAAGAAATTTTGATTCCCGCAGGAACTCTTTAATTTCCCAGAATAAAAAGCCTGCCTAATGCCTAGTCTATGTCCGTCCCCGGGGAATAACCTACCCTTGTACCAAATTTCATCAAAATAGGTTGAACAGTTGAGTCGTTAAAGCGTAGTAGACAAACAGACAGACACACTCTCGCATTTCTGTCGCGGTCTGTTTATCTATAATGTAATAATAGATCTGTTACTGTTTCACAGCCTATTTCATTAACCAACTTATGACAAAATTTGGTACAGACATAGCTTGTATCCTGGAGAGAGATAACAACCGACACAAAGATAAAAGATAAAGATAAATTTATTTCATGAGTACACAGTGTGGGAAACTAAACATTTATAGCATTACATCTAGAATTAAACTAATATAGTTGACATACAATCTAAATATTATTGTATTTCCGAATTAGTTGAAACCTATGGTTGAAACTGTGTCTCGGAAAACAGGGCTTCCAAGTCAGGGACAAGGAAAATTACAACAATGCATGTGCGCGCAGGCTTGAGTTTGCATGAATAAGGATGTTGTGCGATGTGTGTATACATGCGAGTATGTGTGTTGTGAGTGAGTGAGTTTTGTGTGTGAGTGAGTATTGTGTGTGTGGTGTGTATGTGTGTGCGTGTTTATATAAGTAGGGATTAAACTAGAACCTCCAAAAGTCCTTCAGTAGCAGAGTAAGTTTGCTTAAGAAGCCAATTCTTAAGTGCATCTTTATACATCTTTGTACACGATCGCAAAAAGGCAAAATAAAATGCGTGCACTAATTTTATAGTGTGGATAACCTTACGTTAAAGGAAAAGTGCTTCCTATACTGCAGAGTTCATGTTGATATTTTTTATCAGCCCATTATTGAACTTAGACGGGGGTCTTGAGCACGCCACTTATTACGGTGTTGTTCAAGTCTCACCCAAGTCTGCCTAAAATCGTCGGACAAGCGGGATGCTATAGTTAGTTACCTCCTCTCATTTTCCTTTTAGTAGAGTTACCATGCATAAATAGAACTAGGAAGTGTTGTCGTAGAACGGTACTAGTACACAAGAATAGGCGGCTATTTGCTTAGCGCTTAATGAATCTCTTTACAGTCCGTTCGCAATTAATATACAGGTCGCCATTCGTAAATAGTTAGTTCGGTACTTTAAGATCATTTTTAATTAAAAAGTTATAAAAAAGTTAGGTGATGCGGACTTCATACATATCTAAGAACATCATTGAAAAAATTTCAGGCATGCAATTGATGTTTCATCTTACACCCAAACAAGTTATATTTAACTAGATGATGCCCGCGACTTCGTCCGCGTATATTAAGGTTTTTGATTCCCGCGGGAACTCTTGAATTTTCCGGGATAAAATGTAGCCTATGTCCTTCCCCGGGATACAATCTATCCCTGTACCAAATTTCATCAAAATCGGTTGAATAGATGGGCCGTGAAAGCGTAGCAGACAGACAGACAGACAGACAGACAGACAGACGGACAGACAGATAGTAATAGTATAAGTATATAGTACTAGATGATTCCCGCGACTTCGTCCGCGTGGACCAAGTTTTTTCGATTCCAACGGGAACTCTTGAATATTCCGGGACAAAAAGTAGCCTATGTGCTTACCCGGGATACAACCTACCACTGTACCAAATTTCATTATAATCGGTTGAACAGATTTTTTGATTCCCGCAGGAACCTTTGAATTTTTCGGGATAAAAAGTAGCCTATGTCCTTCCCCGGGATACAACCTATCCCTGTAACAAATTTCATCAAAATCGGTTGAATAGATGGGCCGTGAAAGCGTAGCAGACAGACAGACAGACAGACAGACACACTTTCGCATTTATAATATTAGTATGGATTTCTTGGGCTAGTGATGATGGCGTCGTCGTGGCGAGCTGAATTTATTACTATACGAGTAATACCTGAATTTACTTCACACAGTGGTGATTGATATCTAGGAGTAGTTGGTTGGTTTTTGACAACAAACAAATTAGCTTCAGTTCTGAGAAGCTCATCGGAGAGCCCATAGCAAATTTTGAAGACATGCTTTAAACAGCTTTAAGATTGTTATATACTAAAGTTTTAAATTATTTAAAAGTTTATTTGAAAGCTTAAAGATTGTTATAGTCTAATATATTATAATCTTAAATTATTAAAGACTGTACAAAATTTGATATGGGCTCCCCGATGTGCTTATATAACTATATAATAACCTATCTGGTTATAAAAATACTTGGCCTAGCTACTATCTAGATCATAAGTTCGTAAGGTTTTAGCATAGCGCATTAAGTTTCTAATACTCGGGGAACTCGGTAATACGGTGAACTTATCACTATAAACTAAACGTAAGTTCACCGTATGCTACACTAAGTGAAGTACCACTTTGGTTCGGAAGTCCCGAGGCATGTACCAGGCCGGGCTGTAAAAAAAAAGAGCAAACTTTCAGCTTCCAAAACCACCTCCTCACGGTTTCCTATGGACTCTCGGATCATCTCGGACCAGGATTTGTAGTTAGTACGTGTTGGTGTCATAAAATATGGAACACCCCTTGACACAATACATCACTGCTGGTTACGGTCGCTGAATACAACCGAGTTTAACATGAGGCCGCCTCCACGGTACAGTCTACACGACAAAGGATATTATTATTAGAACTTGGCAACTAACTGCATGGTAGTCAATTTATTATTGAACCAATCTCGAAGATATTTAAACTTTATGTCAGCTATAGATAGGAGACAGCGATAATTGACAAAAGTCATAATATACACTAGCGATCACGGTGAAGGAAAACATCGTGAGGTTCAACCCGCATGCCTTCGAGTTATACATAAGGTTTTCAAAGGTGAGTGATGCCAATGCGCGTTTGGCCAGCATGGTGGACTATGACCAAAACACTTCTCATTCTGAGAGGGGACTCATGCTATATCGAGGCCGGCAATGGATTGAAGTGATGAAGATATAGATAATTTTTTATGACCAAATTTATACAATAACTCGTAACTTGGCATCTACCGACAAACTTTTACGTTTCCGCGTCTAACGTAATAACTTATCAAGACCTTTCCTAATATGTACCTTAATCAAGACTAAATAGTCATATTTTAGGCAAAGTAACTTAATTATTTGCTGCGTCATCATGTTTGATTGTAGCCAGGTTTCATTTTAATAGCGGCTCTACCCTTTTAGTGTATCTCTTAAATGGTCCCGAATATCTGGGTGTATGTTCTGCGTTTGTATTAATACCATTACAAAGTTTAATTAGAACGCAATTAGTTCAGCGATGGCGGGAAACTATTTGTATGTGTCTAATTAGAGGGCGATCACTTAGAAAGCCAGATCAAAGGATTTTGTAACCCAATATAGAAGTTATGATCTAAGACTCTAGACTTCTAGAGTATTCTTAATCCATACTTCCATACGTACTAATATTACAAATGCGAATGTTAAGCTATTGCATAGCGTCTATCGCGGACCTTGAGCGTGGAGACCGAATCCAGAAATTCCGTAACAAAAAAAAACCTAACACTTTGGTTGCTATGACTACTTGTGTTGTTGACTTCAAGTTGTTGAAAATAAAGACAATTTTTATGAAAAACCTTTTGGTTCCCCTTGGACACCCGGACTATTGAAAACATAATTCTTTAAAATTATTTCGCCTCTATATTTTCAACAACTTGAAGTCAACAACACAAGTAGTCATAGCAAGTTGATATAAAATGCTATGCAATAGCTTTACCGCGGCAGTCTCCGAGTGCCACACGTCTTTTTTTTTTTGTTTGTTGCTTTGTCCTTTAATCGTGCCGCAATGGAGTAACGGATCGATTTGATTTTTGCATGGGTTACAGACCGGAATGGTGACGTAGGCTACTTTTAATCTAGAAAATTCATCGATCCACGGGATTTTAAACAGCCCAAATCCAAGCGGACTAATGCTGATCTATAGAGCGTACTTTGACTTTACTTAAAGTTAAAAACGGGATGGACTTAAGTGTGTATCATTAATCTGTCTAGAACTAGGTAGGTATCACGCGAAAAGAACACAGTAAAGTTAAGCCTTGTGTTTTGTTTAATCAAACAACGCACTTTCGAACAAACTTTAAAAAAGTTTCAAAAGCGCTCTTTTTTTGTAAAAGGTTTTATTTGCAGTCCCTGTTTCATGTTTGTCTTCATTCCATCGTTTGCAGATTAACTTAGACAGAACTGGCGCTTTTGTGACAACCGGATGTGGGTAATAATTTAATTGTTGAGTTTTTATGCTTTTGACGAGGCTTTTGGTGTTTAGAGTAAATAATTTTTTATATGATGATAATGAAAAAGTCATGAATGAAAGAAAATACAATATAATTTTCTCCTTCTTGCTCTGAAATTGCTTCAATATATAATAGAAACAATGTGTATATAATGGTTTTTCTCAGGCCTCTGACATTCAAATAGACAATCAGACAATTGTCCATACAGAACAAGAATGGTGAGTTTAGATAGTTCAACGTCATATATCGGCTAAGAAAATCTTTCTTTCCTCGTAAAAAAGAGAAAAGTACCTACTATGCAAATCTCTGCCGAAAAAGCAATTCACGGCCTCGTTTACTTAAAAAAGCTTTTAAAAATGATTTTATAAGTCTTCGACTTCGCCTCGTCCTTCCGATATTACCCAAATAAAGTACAATGTAGTTAGAGCTATAAATTAAAAATTATCTTTGCTACTTAAGTGCTTTTTAGGGTTCCGTACCCAAAGGGTAAAAACGGGACCCTATTACTAAGACTCCGCTGTCTGTCTGTCTGTCTGTCTGTCTGTCTGTCTGTCTCCAGGCTGTATCTCATAGACCGTGATAGCTAGAAAGCTGAAATTTTCACAAATGATGTATTTCCGTTGCCGCTATAACAACAAATACTAAAAATTAAAAAAATATATATATTAAGGGGGGTCCCCATACAATAAACGTGTTTTTTTCGTATTTTTTTGCTCAATATTAAAAACGGTAACAGGTAGACGGTTCAAATTTTCACAGAATATTAACTTGTATATTACCTTTCAAAATAAATAATTAAATATCAATAAAGTAAATATTAAAGGGGGGCTCCCATACAACAAACGTAATTTTTTGATATTAACAGTAAACCTCTACAAACAAAGTTAGTTTTGCGGTTCATTAACAAAGGTAATTATACCTACTTCTTGAGTACGGAACCCTCGGTGCGCGAGTCCGACTCGCACTTGGCCGGTTTTTTAAATATTTGACGGAACACTGTTAGTACTGCAGAAGGACGTGGGAACCCACTGCATTATTATCCTAAGAAAACTCCTACCATTATGTGATTAATGGAAAGGGGTCACGACCCTCAGTAATAAGGAATACGATGCAAAGAGAGCTATTACTCGTAACTACATTTCGCTCGACAGTAAGATCTAGGTGCTACGTACAATAAATTAATTAGTAATCATTAATAATCAATAATAATCATGTAATTAATTCACATTAACCCGTAACTCATTAATGATAAATCAATTTAATTCGACTGATATGCACCCGGACACATTGCTACTGAATCCATCAAAGTAATTAAATTACATTGATTGGGTTATGCGGTCGCTTTTATGCGGTGCAATGACTATATATTGTCTAGATAATAATTGAAAATGTTATTCATCCTACCACTGCAACCCATTGCTGCCACTGCTGGGCACAGGCCTCCACTCTCATAGGAGAGAGGGAATTAGAGCTTAGACCCACCACGCTGCACCGATGCGCTTGGCGGGCTTTGACGACTATTAATATGGGGCTCTTCAAAGGGCAAATAAACAAATTTCTCAAAAGCCGGCAACGCATTGGCGTTTCCTCAGGTGCTGCCAGCGGAAATAAAAATTGAGGAGTCTCAACGTATTGGAATGGTAACCTCACACCGAGAAACGCAGTGTTGGCAGGCTATCTATATGTCACCGTAAAATCGTAAAACCGTTAGATTGTAATCTAACGCTTTTTATCTCGATAGATTGTAAACTGTCGAAAGATTGTGAACCGTAACAACTGCTTACAATTTAACGCATTATTTTTCGGTAGATTGTAATCTGTTTGGTGTATTAACCCGATAGAACCTCAAACTTTCAACATAATATATCGAGTGCGAAACCATCCACCATACATCGTAACCATATATCGTTAGATTTCAGGTGTTTAGATCAAATCTGTACATTTTCAGTGACCTCCCTGCGTACAATATTTGGATATAAATTTTGAACTCTATTATTCGGAGATTGATAAATATTGCGGTTTTCGATGTATTTGCACCTAGATTTTGTCTGCTAATGTAACATGGGCTCTAAATTAGTATATATAAGGTTTTAATTTGTTTGACTTGTGGTTTTTGATCCCGTGGTGAGAGCTTCATGTGTCTCATTAGAGGCAATTAATTTGTAGGAAGACGAGAATGTAATCCGTCTGAGTAATTCCAGATCCTTATCAAGGAGGATTTAAGTTGAAATTCAATTGGCTGTAATTATGTGTTAATTTGCCGAAGACGCGGATAGGGGAGATAATTTTTTTTGGGCCCACTAGATTTGATAGCGTTTACTAATCAAATCATACTTAAAAAAAAGTTACCGATTTATCATAGTAAACGGAGTAATATTATATAAAAATCTAACCGGAATAATGAAATCATCAAAAAGAGGTGATGTTTTGATTTTTATTAGTTCATAATATTACAACTAGCGGCACGAAAGTCTAACGGTGACGCTATTGGTTGGATGTGCATACACGTGATTGGTTGGTCAGTCGGCATGATTGTTCGCGATTGGTTGATAAGTCGGACCTCGCTTGACGGATTCGCCAAGACTACTGCGCTTAGCGCTATTACGGTCAGCCATTGTTTCAGTTGTTGTCATGTTCAGTTACCAGTGTTGCCACTTTAGCGACTTTGTCGCTAATCTAGCAAGTTTTTTAGGGAGTTTAATTCATGTTTTAATTCAACGGCAAAAAAAAATCTGGTGACTTTTAGCGACATTTACACAATCTATACCCACTTTTCACATTTTTTTAAATTCAGGTATGGTCAATGAATAAAGAACTGCCACGATAGCTATATTCGGAGTCTTTGTTCTGGGACCGATGGGTTAACCTATCTATCTATTACTTATAATAAAACTGTAAGTCCAATTCTGAAGATATTTTGAAAAATTTTTTGGAGGGCACTCATTAATCGATACTGAAGTCAAAACTGTATTTTTTTCATTTTAGTCTGTCTGTCTGTCTGTATCTTGGCCGCGCATCACGCCGAAACTACTGAATGAATTTAAACGAAACTTGGCATGATTTAAGTTCATACTACGAGGTAGGACATAGGATACTTTTTATCCCGAAATTCCGTAGGTACTGTTCCCTTGGGAGAGGGGATGCAAGTCAAAATATGTACTTAGTTGTAATTCATTAACAATAAGCATGAGCAATAACTCCGTGGGAATTAAAAAAATTATTCCACGCAGACGAAGTCGCGGGCATTATCTAGTTCATAATAATTTTTTTTCGTAACACTTGAGTCAGTTTTGTTACGCGCAATAAGTAATTGCGTTTTTTTTACGCCACTACTAGCCCTTGACCGCAATCTCACCTGATGGTAGGTGATGGTGCAGTCTAAGATGGTAGCGGGCTAACCTAGGTTAGGATACGGCAGTTATATTAAACCCATACCCCTAATCGGTTTCTACACGGCATTGTACTGGAACGCTGAATCGCTTGGCCGTACATCTTTGCTGGTAGGGTGGTAATTAGACACGGCCGAAATTATAAATTCCCAAATTGAACCTTTTTTTTTTTTTTTTTGTTTACGGGGGGGAAATCTTCCATAGATACCTGACCACATAGGATCGGGTTATGTGGGATTTTTACCCACTAAAACCCCCTCGGTGACCATCCTCAGCTCATAATGAAGGGCCCCGGGAACTCTTAAAGAACTTACGCCGGTGCCCCTCTCTTGAGCGACGCCCATTATGGGCTCGTTCCAGGGGAGGGGATCTCCCCAATTGTCTTAAGGCATAGCAGCGGGAAGTGAAGCTGCCGTCCTCCCGGGATCGTCAACTATTACAGAGAGCGTAAGAGGAGGAGCCCACGATCTGAGTTTGCCTAATACGAATTTATACGGGCGCCCCCATGGGTCCCTTTCGAGCCCATCAAGAAGCTCCTTCCAGCATTTCCCAAATTGAACCTACCACCACGTGAACCACGTGAGGTCAAAACTCCCGTCAGGCGTAGGTACTTTCAGTTTATTTTTAAATCCCTCGTGTGTGTTTAAAAGTGACTGTTTCACTTTTAAACACAATTGAAGAGCATGAATCTAAGTATTGCATTACATTTATTTCAAAATTATGTGATGTCATTTGAAGAAGGAAATATATGTTCAATAACACGGAAATACGCTTGTAAAGCGTCATGAGCGTCTTAACTTCTTAAATTCAATAATAATCAAGAATATAAAATGGATTTTCCGGTCAAGAAAAATATTTTTTAGTTATTAAAAATTAATTTCTTTAAAAAAAAAATATTTAGCGACATTTTGAGACTTTTTTTGTTTACTGAATTCACTTTAAACTAGGGAATTTCTGATGGCGTTCTAGAGACCTATACCAATTCAATGTGGCAACACTGGTTGTCAGTTGTTACTTGTCAAGTCGTTACCAAATACCAGTGTAACTGTAACTTTACTTGGTCGTTATTTTTCAAGTGAGCCGATTCCGTTTGCTTTTCTTGTTTTTTTCTTTCGAAAATGGATAATTCAACTACACAACGCAGTTGTGTCAATTGTGCAGTAAGATTTCAACGCAATGTGCGAAAAAAATTACTGTCCGAGACAGCTGCAGAAGTGCGCCAAATCGTATCAGAGTGGATTTGTCGCGAGGTATGTTTTATCATAAGGCCTGAGGCTTACAGTTTTCACTGATTGTCGCTGCTTTAACCAGCAATTATATATTTTTTTATTAATTTATGTTAGTACCTACTAAGTACTTTGCCTTTTTTCAGATATGCCCACAAGATGCGGTTTGTGCAAACTGCTTAGTAATATTGCAAGACAATATTCAGTCTTCTAACTCAATTAGAAGATTTGGGTATAGGAATATTTGCATTCCATGTGGTTCTTCAATTTTAAGAGCACACCAAACCCATGCGGTGCCTATTGACGCTGCTGAAAGGAATATTATTTTGCAGTGGATACCGCCACATCAGGTATTATTTTTAAAAGAGTGTAGGTATGTATGTAAGACTTCTGCTTAGCTCTTTTGGGGTCTTGTTTCAATCCCAAGCCTCTAATACTAACTTCTTAACCTTTTTTCGGTGTCATGAGCATTTTTAATCAATCACTTTATGGTGAAGGAAAACATTGTCATCATTGTCTCAGCTAATAGATGTCCATGTGGACAAAGATCCCAGGCTGCACAGCTGTTGGATTGGGCGGTACATCTCTCTTTCTCTCTCAAAATTGGAGGAAACTTGTATACACTGTGTACTTACCTAAATTGCACATTTGTTTGAGGGTCACAAAAATATAAAGTACTCATGTCAAAATAGATTAAAATATATAAGAAAGTAATGTAGTATTACTATGTAATTTGTTTGACATATTAATGGCTGATGCTCGCGACTTCGTCCGCGTGGTTTAAGTTTTTCAGTTCCAGCAGAAACTCCTTAATTTTCCGGGATAAAAGTAGTCTATGTTAATCTCCAAGTCCTCAAATATACTCATGCAAAAAATTACGGCAATATGTTGCTCTGTTGCTGTGTGATTGAAGGACAAACCAACAAACACAGTTTCGCATTTATAATATTAGTATGATGTATCTTTTTTCAGGTGAACCGTTTAGAGCAAGTCTGTATGCGATGCTGGCTGAGAGCATCTCGAGCCGTACATAGGAACAGACAACAAGATGGTAACAGAGATATGGAAATGCAGCCAATGGATGTTGGAGACAGCAGTAACATCCCACAACCTCCCCCAATGCCAACGCCCGTTATGCCTCCCAATGCTAGAGAAATATCAACAATTACTATGACCAATTACAAGCGTGCAGCTTCTACTTCTCGTCACTGTATTTTTAGGTTATGTGAAAACACATCTAGATTGTTGGTACCTACTCTACTGAAGGAGAGATTACTATTTGATCACTCATTTTATGTGCCCCGGTGTGCTCGTATTTGTGAATATCACTTGAATGAATCTCATGATTGGAATCATTTATACACTATCAGTAACTGCTCAGATTTCACTGCAGCTCAAATGGAAGACCTCTGTTCACTACTTAAAAGTAGTGCAACTCGTAATTATGATATTGAAAATATCATTCAGCATAATTCAACATTATGCAAGTATTGGTTGGGCTTTACCCATCATCAATTTGAACAATTATTATTTGAGATACCATGTATCAGTGAAAGGGTTAACTATCCAAAAAAAAGTCTGGCCATGTTTTTAATGAAACTTCGTACAGGAGATAGCAATGACCGCATAGCTTCTCTTTTTAATGTAGCTTCATCAACTGTGTTCAATAACTTAAATATTGTAAGACAGTGCTTTGAAGACCAATTCATTCGATTGCACTTAGGGACAAATATCTTATGTATTGAGCGAGTTGCTCAATATAACTTGACAATACCAAACGGGTTATTTGGTAATCCAGACATGGATCCTGAATTTATGCCAGCAATAGTAATATGTGATGGTACATATATTTATGTGCAAAAAAGTAGTAACTATTTATACCAAAAACAAACATACAGTTTGCATAAGTTTGGCAACCTGGTTAAGCCATTTTTACTTGTATGCTGCAATGGTTATATCATTGATGTCTTTGGACCATTCCCTGCGACAGAATCAGATAGTACTATAATGCTTGGATTGTTCAGCGACAACAGTCCACTGCGAACCTTCTTTAGAGAAAACGATGTTTTCATACTAGATAGGGGTTTTAGGGATTCAATTCCAATCATGCAGCAGCTCGGTTATAAGGCTCACATGCCTGAATCTAAACAGGCTGGTGAAAACCAACTATCAACCATGGCAGCCAACAAATCTAGATGTGTAACCTTGTGTAGGTGGGTGGTCGAAGTCGTTAATGGAAGATTTAAACGGGATTTTAAATTATTCCGTCAGGAATATTTTAATACTGCATCCACCCATCTCATGTTGGACTATAAAATTGCAGCTGCATTAATAAATCGATTTCATAAAAAAATCAGAGATAATTTGTATGCTGAAGATATATTAGCTATAGTTCGCAGCAAAATAAACACTCCAAATGATTTAGCCTCCTATGTGGAAACACATAATTTAAATAGAGTGAGAGTGCAATTTTCCAGCATTGATGGTAATGTTCCCGAGCTTATTAATTTTCCTCGATTGACATTCCAAGATCTAATTTTGTTTAGTCTTGGGATTTATCAAATTAAACAAGCTCGTTCTTATTATGGTGAGCATATCAGGCCCTCTGGGGAGTACAAGATTGAGGTATACCGACAACCTGTCCATGAGTTTGGTCCAAATAAATATCTACTACGCGGTAGGATACAATCAAGACACACAAGTAGGAAAACTTATTATACATATGTACTTGTTGACACTGACCCATCAATTTCTAACACTAGGGCTGCTCTTGCTGGATATTGTTGCAACTGCTTGGTGGGCAGGCGCACTGTTGGGTGTTGTGCCCATGTAATGTCTGTAGTGTGGTATTTATCGTGGGCACGGTATCAAGATGAGGTCGAGCCACCTGCATCATTTTTAGATGAAGTTTTACTTGTAAGACATGATTTTGAAAATGATGATGAGTATTAAATATTTTTTATAGATAGATTGATTCACAGAGAACAGTAACTAGGTTCCGAAACTGTGGTAGCTTCACTTAATAAATAAAGCTAAATTGCAATATAAGTGTGATTCTGGCCATGTGCATTTACAAATATAATAGAAAGAAACAAAATACACATCTGGTCACGGTTATTTGATGTTTGTTTAAAGAAGAAAGAAAGAAAAATTATTTATTTCCAAATTGTGCCACACATAATAAGCATACATCATATATACCTACGTATCGTATCACACATGGCACAACCCGAAAAATGTGAACCAGTTACTAAGCATAAAAAACTATAGTTTAATAGAAAATTCAAGTACAATACTTCTATATAAAACAACAACAACGGATCAATACTACCTAGGTAGTAGGTACTACAGCAGCCACTACTATCACTAGGTTTAATTCTAATTTGTATCCAATAATTAACATTTTATTTAATATCATACTACATCTTTTATTTATATATTATTCATATTTAAACATACTTAATACATATAATAATATATAATTTATTGAACATGTAAGTATATTATAGAAGTATTAAAAAATAAATAAATATTGAAAAGCTACAAAAAAGAGTATTTCTTATCCTACTAGCTGTGTAGCCTAATATCCTATATACTAATGTGCTCCCGACCGAATTTCGGCCACTGTGGCCAATCTACAGAGAGTTTAGCCATCTGCGCGGGAGATATTATAGTGCAAAAGTGTATGCGCAAACACAGGTGCGCTCTCTGTTCCTTTACTCTCATAGCCCGATGGGACGGAAAATCTGACACGAACGGAGAGAGATCAGGCGCAGGGCCGACGGCTTTACGTGCTCTCCGAAGCACGGGGGTGAAACACCGCCAACTTCCTAACTTCGGGCTAGTACTGTGAATTTCTCGTCAGAAAAACCCAATGCCTAATCATGGCCCGACCCGGGACTCGAACCCAGGACGTCGTCAGCCGCAGTCGAACATGCTAACCTCTAAACCAACGAGGCAGTATCCTTTAAACTAGTCTATATCCTAATAGACTTTGCCTACTATATTAGGCAGTCGCAAGTGACTTAGGTTATTAATGTGTGGTTCAAGTTTGACTGTCGATATCTCAATATTCCCGTTAGAGGAGGTTTAGCTACTTTTACCATTCTATTACAGAGATCATTAGGAACCCATCACCATAAGTTTCACTAATAAACGCGACAAATTGAGGTGGGCCCATTCCCCATACAAAAAAAAATTGTCTCCTTTATACCACAAATTGACTTGTGGTATCGTATCGACGACGTTCTGTTTTAGACGTTGCAAATGAGATTATTTAAATGTATCTGGTTATATTAAGTGATACTTACTATACGGGCAAATCACCGAATTAGGGCGCAACGTCCAGTTTTTTTTTATCCATCTACAAGCTAGCCCTTACCTCACCTGTAGCGAGAGTGCTAACCTGAAGGCAGATTTATTATTAAACCCACACTCCTATTTCCTAATCGGTTTTTAGTCTACACGGCATCCTACCGGGTGGCAGACTTTGCAGGTAGGGTGAAAAAACTCATGATGTTGGGTCGTTATATTAAGTTGATCTAGTTATTTTTTTTAAAGAATTTAATGTATACAACTTTTTTATACACTACTTTTTTTAGCTCTTGACTGCGTTCTCACCTGATGGTAAGTGATGATGCAGTCTAAGATGTTAGCGGGCTCACCTGTTAGGGGCATGGGAGTTATATTAAACCCATACCTCTATTCGGTTTCTATACGGCATCGTATAGAAACCGGGTGAGAATCGGGTGGTAACTAGCCATGGCCGAAGCCTCCCACCAGGCCAGACCAGGGAAAATTCAGAAGTTAAAATCCCTAAATTGACCCTGCCGGGGATCGAACCCGGGACACTGCGCCACGGAGGTCGTCAAAACCTTTCGTAGTCAAAAGGACGGTTTTTCATGGCCAAGCATGATGACACTGGACATCGAGCTAGAAAAGAGTTACAGGTATAATAAAAGATGCATCAAAAATTATTGTTCGGCGTAGCAACAGTTAGTTACAATTCAAAATCAAACTTTGAACGTTGAACTAGCATAGCTTTGCCCGGATTTTACGGCAAAATAACTTTGTTTCACTAAACCAGGTTACGTGTTGAAATATTGTTAGAGAATTTAATATCGTCATGTTTTTGAACTCGGTGCAGCCAAAATCTTTGCATTGCTACCTGAAAATAAACATGACTTTTTTTATGCACTCACAAAATTTCCCTTGATTCCATAAATGTCATTTGGTGCTACTTTATTTTTCTAAAAACTGATGTGCGCGACTCAGTTCGCGTGGATATAGATTTTTAACCGACTTCCAAAAAAGGAGTAGATTCTCAATTCGGCGTGTTTTTTTTAAAATGTATGTCGGTGCATATCTCCGTGGTTTCTGAACCTGATTACTTTCTGAACGACTGATTAGAAATTTTGGAACGAATGTTCCTTATTGCGCGTTGCGAAAGGGGGCTAGACGGAAAAAATTAAGACCAAAAGTTGTAACGACACTTTTTGCTATAGTTGTTGATATGACGTACCGTTGCATATATTCGCCTCTTTCAAGTAGATCTCCGTGGCGCATACAATATGGTGCCGCGTTATTTTGTTTTTTTTAGGGTTCCGTACCCAAAGGGTAAAAACGGGACCCTATTACTAAGACTCCGCTGTCTGTCTGTCTGTCTGTCTGTCTGTCTGTCTGTCTCCAGGCTGTATCTCATAGACCGTGATAGCTAGAAAGCTGAAATTTTCACAAATGATGTATTTCCGTTGCCGCTATAACAACAAATACTAAAAATTAAAAAAATATATATATTAAGGGGGGTCCCCATACAATAAACGTGTTTTTTTCGTATTTTTTTGCTCAATATTAAAAACGGTAACAGGTAGACGGTTCAAATTTTCACAGAATATTAACTTGTATATTACCTTTCAAAATAAATAATTAAATATCAATAAAGTAAATATTAAAGGGGGGCTCCCATACAACAAACGTAATTTTTTGATATTAACAGTAAACCTCTACAAACAAAGTTAGTTTTGCGGTTCATTAACAAAGGTAATTATACCTACTTCTTGAGTAGGTACGGAACCCTCGGTGCGCGAGTCCGACTCGCACTTGGCCGGTTTTTTTTGTATTCTCCGCAAGCGCTAGCGCTCTCTGGTGTGGCAGGGTGCCTGTTTATCAGCTATTACGAAGACCCTCCTGGCGCTCAACTGCTTGTTGCATGCTGTACCTATATATTAAATATTAATAAATGTGTTGTTTTGTGTTCATTATCAACTTTTATTTAATCTACGATATAGTCATAATATTGTAAGCCGTGCGGCGTGCGCGTGTTTCTCTGTGTAAATTTTATTACAATTCCTTCACTAATTAATCGAAAGGAACTTCGTTCCACCGGGTGGCCCTTGAAACCTCTCAAGTTTTTTTTTCTATCAGTCGTTAGAGGAAGCTCTCGAGGTGGTCCCATAAAAAATTCTGAATCCAAATCCCCAACCCTGACACCAAAAAGTTAAAAATAAAAATTCTTTCCAATAAACCGACTCCCAACGCCACTGTAAAGTACAAAATAATTTTGATTTCTACACACTATGTTGAAGTCGGGCGAGTCTGATGCGTCAACTTTGCTTATCCTTGTTATACCCGCCCGACTTACATATATTTTTTATTAATAACTCTTTGATTTCCCTACATTATAATTTAATGTTAGTGTTATAGTGAAATGTTACATTATAGCTTCAAGATTAGCTATAATATATGTATTTCGTCAAGATCGCTGGAAAGGTATGAAACAAATTAATTAATTTGTCACGGGTTTACACAGGTGTACTTTATTCCTATGCAAACAGGCAAGAAAAACAGGCACTAAAATATATTGCCCGATATCAATTTTTCTTTCGACTTTTTTTAAAAAGTTTGGGAATTGTTTGAAAGTAAGGTTTTTATCTAATCATAGTGTAGTTCTTAAGTTTAAGAAACAATAATAATCCATACTAATTTTATAAATGCGAAAGTATGTCTGTCTTTCTATCTGTCTGTCTGCCACGCTTTCACGGCCCATCTGTTCAACAGATGTTGATGAAATGGGATAGTGTGTATCCCGGGGAAGGACATAGGCTACTTTTATCCTGGGAAATTAAAGATATCTCACGGGAATCGAAAAACCGTAAGCCACGCAGACGAAGAAAACCCAACAAACAAACACACTTTCGCATTTATAATATTAGTATGAAGTATGATGTGAAATAACAGACAATTATATCTATACCTACCTATTTTACATTTCCCCTCATACTTACCTTGTAGGTAAGTAATAAACATGTGATTTACATTGTAAACGGTTGTGAGTCACAGGAAACATGGACGATTGTGTGGATAATCAGCGATGGCTGGTGACGTGATCGGAATGACGAGAGGCGCAGCTGGAGCGTGATCAGGAGCAGGTCCGCCGAACGAACGCGTCAGAAGGATCGAGACGAAGAGAAGGTATAGGATGCGCGCGCTGCTCTGTGTTATCAGCGCCACATGCGTTGTCTTTGTGTCGCGTGTGGCGCTGATCACGGAGAGCAGCCCGGGCGTGGCGACTCCAGGCGACGCGATTACTCCAACCGACGAGACGAGCAGGATTAGCAAGACCGCGACGCCCCAGCGCCAGGCCTCACCGCTCAAGGTCACTTAGCCCTACTTGTTCCTCTAAAGACGTAGATAGCATAATTCAGTCCTAGAGTGATGCAGCGTCGCAGCCGAGTGAACAGAGTGCACTATGGATCAGCTAAATCCATACTAATGTATAAATGTGAAAGTGTGTCTGTCTGTCTCTCTGCTACGATTTGATGAACCGATTTTGATGAAATTTGACAGAGGAGTAGGTAGACCCATGCCAAAAATCACGTCGATCCGTTGCTCCGTTGCGGCGTGATTGAATGACAAACCAACAAACAAACACACTTTCTCATTTATAATGAAAATAAACAACATAATAACAGAACATTATGTGGGTACAAAGAAAAATAGTACATTATGGTACAAGTAGATGTCTTCCATGACACGATGCCAAAGTTCAAAAAAGAAATATTAAGATTGTTAAGGTCGTCTTAATACTACAATTAGTATTAAGTATAATAAGTTTTTTTTTCTTTGAATAATTTTACCTATTTTTATTTTATCTTATTAAAATTTTATTTCTAATTTTTCTATAATTTTTGTAATTTTTGCAATTTTTTTTTTTTATTTTACGCTTTTTTGATTTTATCCCAGTGTAAGCTTTTTATTTTTTTTACTTTTAGTCATTTAAGGCGCATAATGTGACACCTGTCATAGATTGTACATTTAACAACGTGTGTAATTAGTATTTTAGTTTTTTATGTATTCCTTGAATGTATCAATTTCTTGGTCGTCCTAATAAATAAATAAATAAAGTGTGTAATGTAATGTTGGTGATTACCACTGAGGCGGCGGACTTGTCTTAAGATAGCCGAAGACGGTAATCATCAATACACACATGTATCATACGACGTTTTTCAACACACTTGTGAAGAAAATTATACTAAAAAATAATTTTATTTAGCTGATAAAATTAAAATAAAAACTCTATAACTCACTTGTAAATAATAATAATACTAAAATTTAATTTTACTAGCGGACGCCCGCGACTTCGTTCGCGTGGCTTAAGTTTTTTAATTCCTACAGGCACTCCTTAATTTTCCAAGATAAAATGAATATGTCACTCTCCAGGTCCTTATCTATACCAATGCAAGCAATCACTTCGAACTGTTGCTCTGTTGCGGCGTGATCAAACTCTCCTTTAACGTCCTTGAAGATAAAATTTTCAAAAACTGTGAAACACATATTTTTTATTTTAAGCCAGAAGCCCAAATACCAACTTTCATGGCTATAACTTGAAAAATGAAGAACTTTCATACAATCTTTCAACCCCTATTTAACCCCTTTAGGGGTAAAATATTAAAAAACAAAATACCAAGTTTCGTGGATATAACTTGAAAAATATCTTGAGAAAAGAAGGCCTTTCATACCGACTTTCATCCCCTATTTCACCCCTTTGAGGGTCGAATTTTCAAAAACTGTGAAACATGTATTTTACATTTTTAACCCGCAGCTCATATACTTACCAAGTTTTATGGCTATAACTTAAGAAATGAAGGACTTTAACTTTCAACCCCTATTTTACCCCTTTGGGTGCAGAATTTTGAAAACCTGTGATAGTCGGACTTCTTTATTTTTTAACGAAAACCAAAATAACAAGATTCGTTGATATAACTTGAAAAATATCTTGGGAAAGAAGGCCTTACTCAACTTTCATCTCCTATTTCACCCCTTTGGGGGTCGAATTTTCAAAAAATGTGAAACACGTATTTTTTCATTTTTAACCCGCAATCGGTATACCAAGTTTTATGGTTATTACTTGAGAAATGAAGAACTTTAACTTTCAACCCCTATTTTACCCCTTTGGGGGTAGAATTTTGAAAACTGTGACAGATTTACTTCGTTATTTTTTAACGAAAGCCAAAATACCAAGTTTCGTTGATATAAGTTGAAAAATATCTTGAGAAAGGAAGGCCTTTCATACCAACTTTCATCCCCTATTTCACCACATTGAGGGTCGAATTTTCAAAAACTGTGAAACACGTATTTTTTCATTTTCAACCCGCAGCTCATATACCAAGTTTCATAGCTATAACTTGACAAAAGACGGACTTTCATACAAACTTTCAACCCCTATTTTACCCCTTTGGTGATGGAATTTCGAAAAACCCTTTCTTAGTGGATACCTAGTCTTCACAAAGAACACACTCTCCAAATTTCATGTCTCTAGGACCAGCGGTTTAGGCTGTGCGTTGATATATAAGTCAGTCAGTCAGTCAGTCAGTCAGGACTTTTAATTTTATATATATAGATTTAGTAGATAAAGTAAAAATAAAGCTATAGCTCACTTGTGAGTAATAGCAATGAAAAAGTCACAGTTTGTTTATAGGTGTCATTATGTGCCTAATTGCGGTGAAATTAGAGCCACTTTATGAGCAAGTGTGTTGAAAAATATATAAATAAAGTAAACCAATGTGAGTGGACAGCTGTACATTATTAATTATAAGGCTGTTTGTGTAGTAGCATATTATTTGCAAGCGACAAGTGAAGTACAACATATATAGTGTCCTCAACTCCTCACATGTTCATTTCGTTGTATAATTAAACAAAGCACAGAGTAAAGTTCTACACAGGCGGATGGCAAACGGTTTTTTCCGAAAGCCTCTGTTGGCAGCCCGTGTTTGTCTTCGCGTATTTACTTGTTTGCAGATTAAGTTACACATAACGCGAACACGTGACGTGTGTTTTTTATTTATTGTTACGTTGAAGTTTAATGTTAAAAGGAGAAAATTTATTTTGCTTTAAGTATGGTTTTTCTATCAATGCTAAACCCGCACTAAAGCCAGAAGTTAAAGGTTCTAATCGAAAAAAGAAAAACTGGTCAAGTTCGTGTCAGTAGGAGCACATAAAGGAGTAATAGTCATTCAGCTATACCATCAAAGTCAGTAACATGGGCCTCAATGGCGTCTAATCTTCCAAAATAGAGATATGAAAACCCTTTATCCACTCATTAAATTCCAAGAAGGGTCCATTCTAGATCCATTTGAAGATACGACGCTATAATTTCAATAAACGTCTATTGCACTCCCCCCGACCGTTCCTTTGCTATGATATGAGTTCCTTCGGTATAAGGGGTTTACGTAGAGGGATTCCAAACTTAATAAACATTTTATTTTTTCTTGTAAAAGTCAATTAGTATTAGTAACACCATATAGATACGTTAAACCAGGACTTACTTTAAAGAAGAAAATTATACTCGAGCAAAGCCTAGTGATGAATAAATTATCAGGTGAATGTATCTATATTAGACTAGCGGACGCCCGCGACTTCGTTCGCGTGGCATAAGTTTTTTAATTCCCATAGGCATTCCTTAATTTCCGGAATAAAAAGGACCCATGAAAAAAAACCCGTCGATCCGTTGCTCTGTTAAGCGTGATTGAAGGACTATTTAACGTCCTTTGGGATAGAATTTATAAAAACTGTGGATTATGTATTTCATAATTTAAACCGGTAGCCCAAATATCAAGTTTCACGGCCATATAGCTTGAAAAACGTCGGCCTTTCATACAAACTTTCAACCCCTATTTTACCCCTTTAGGGGTGGAATTTTGAAAAACTGTGAAACACGTATTTCTTTATTTTTTACCGATAACTCATATACTAAGTTTCATGGATATAACTTGAGAAATGACGGACTTTGATACAAACTTTCAACCCCTATTTCACCCCCTTAGGGGTGGAATTTTGAAAAACTGTGACACACGTAATTCTTTGTTTTTTACCGTTAGCCAAAATACCAAGTTTCGTTGATATAACTTGTAAAATACCTTGAGAAATGAAGGCCTTTGATAGCAACTTTCATCCCCCATTTCACCCCTTTGGGGGTTAAATTTTCAAAAACTGTTTAACACGTATTTCTTAATTTTCAACTCGCAGCTCATAAACCAAGTTTCATGGCTCTAGCTTTCATAAAAATTTTCAACCCCTATTTTACCACTTTGGGGGTTGAATTTTGAAAAACTGTGACACACGTAACTCTTTATTTTTTACCGTTAGCCAAAATACCCAGTTTCATTGATATAACTTGTAAAATACCTTGAAAAATGAGGCCTTTGATACCAACTTTCATCCCCCATTTCACCCCTTTGAAGGTGAAATTTTGAAAAACTGTGAAACACGTGTTTCTTTATTTTTAACCAGTAGCTCACATACCAAGTTTCTTGGCTATAACTTGAGAAATGAAGGACTTTCATACAAACTTCCAACCCCTTTTTTACCCCTTTGTGGGTGGAATTTTGAAAAACTGTGACACACGTAATTCTTTATTTTCTACCGTTAGCCAAAATACCAAGCTTTGTTGATATAACTTGTAAAATACTTTGAGAAATGAAGGCCTTTGATACAAATTTTCATCCCCCATTTCACCCCTTTGGGGGTTGAATTTTCAAAAACTGTGAAATACGTATTTCTTAATTTTCAACTCGCAGCTTATATACCAAGTTTTATGGCTATAGCTTTCATAAAAATTTTCAACCCCTATTTTACCACTTTAGGGGTTGATTTTCGAAAAACTGTGACACACGTAATTCTTTATTTTTTACCGTTAGCAAAAATACCAAGTTTCGTTGATATAACTTGTAAAATACCTTGAGAAATGAAGGCCTTTGATACCAACTTTCATCCCCCATTTCACCCCTTTGGTGGTTGAATTTTCAAGAACTGTGAAATACGTATTTCTTAATTTTCAACTCGCAGCTCATAAACCAAGTTTCATGGCTATAGCTTTCATAAAAATTTTCAACCCCTATTTTACCACTTTAGGGGTTGAATTTTGAAAAACTGTGACACACGTAATTCTTTATTTTTGAACGAAAGCCAAAATACCAAGTTTCGTTTATATAACTTGAGAATATCTTGAGAAATGAAGGACTTTCATGCAAACTCTCATCCCCTATTTCACCCCTTCGGGGGTAGAATTTTTAAAAACTATGAAACACCTATTTCTTTATTTTCAACCAGTAACTCGTATACCAAGTTTTATCAATATAACTTGAGAAATGACGGACTTTCATACAAACTTTCACCCCCTATTTCACCCCCTTAGGGGAGGAATTTTGAAAAATCCTTTCTTAGTGAGCGCCTACGTCACAAAAGGAACCTACTGTCAAAATTTCAAGTTTCTAACCCCAGCGGTTTAGGCTGTGCGTTGATTAGCTAACGATTTTATATATATATAGATTGTGTATAGGCCGTCATCTCCGAAAGGCCAGTTCTTGGATGGTAGGATTGTATGAAGTAATTCATGCTAAGTTAAGTCGTGTCATGCTAACCTGTTGTTCTAGGTGCGACGTGACGCGATACGACGCTATAGAAAATGACAGACGTATCTACGCGACAGCGTGGGCCACGCCGCGTCGCATCGCGTCGCGTTGCCGCGTTTGTCGTACGCTGAGAATAAGCTGAAAGATATCTAGGTAAACAACGATTCCATGTTTTGACAAAGAAAAAGCGAGTTATTATAAGGCATCCAATAAATACTTAAAGTTAACAAAGTTACGTTGTTGTTATAACAAACAAAGAAAATGCACGAAGCGAATGAAATAGCAATGCGAGCTGATAAAAATACGGTGCAGCGACGACGGTCGTAAATTAATATTTCAGTAGGGAAGTTGCATCTGCGATGTAAACCATTATGAATAGAAAAGTTGAGAGTATTTCTCGACAATCATTTCTTTTTACTCCTCTTGTAATGCTGCAATGTATTGAAAGCCCAACGTGTAATAAATTCTTTATGGAATTTAATTTATATAAAGTTATCGTATACACAAGTTACAGCATGGTTACCATTTTAAACTGTGACCGCAAAATAAAGCACATCACATGTCCATAATAATATAGCTACATGTACAGCTAAATTAATTTAACCAAATTGATATGTGCGAATGCAACGTCGAAATTGCTATAAAAATAATGCCATTGCTCTTTATAAATATTTGCTATATCCAAACGGGAACCCCGCTTACTTAGTGCCAAGTTTGTTGATTAATTCTTAAGGTAAGGAAACTTAATATGACAGTTGTATAAATCAAAATTTATAACAAAGTTTTGATGTCTATTAAAGAGAACCAAGAATTTTCTATTCTTGGTACTCAGGTAAAAATTTTCAGCTAGCCTAAGCTAGATAGATTAGTAGCTAGGTATATATAAACAACATCTAAATATTACTATATAGTATTTGCCAATAAAAATATTAAGCCAAAAAGTTGAAACTTGTCCACTAAGCTCGTTTTTAGGGTTCCGTACCCAAAGGGTAAAAACGGGACCCTATTACTAAGACTCCGCTGTCTGTCTGTCTGTCTGTCTGTCTGTCTGTCTCCAGGCTGTATCTCATAGACCGTGATAGCTAGAAAGCTGAAATTTTCACAAATGATGTATTTCCGTTGCCGCTATAACAACAAATACTAAAAATTAAAAAAAATTATATATTAAGGGGGGTCCCCATACAATAAACGTGTTTTTTTCGTATTTTTTTGCTCAATATTAAAAACGGTAACAGGTAGATGGTTCAAATTTTCACAGAATATTAACTTGTATATTACCTTTCAAAATAAATAATTAAATATCAATAAAGTAAATATTGAAGAGGGGCTCCCATACAACAAACGTAATTTTTTGATATTAACAGTAAACCTCTACAAACAAAGTTAGTTTTGCGGTTCATTAACAAAGGTAATTATACCTACTTCTTGAGTACGGAACCCTCGGTGCGCGAGTCCGACTCGCACTTGGCCGGTTTTTTAATTTTGTTGAAAATATCCTATCCAAGATTGAAATTCCCATTCGAAAGATTGACTAAGCCACTTAAGAAATTGGGCGAAGATGGAAACGCTGCAGCCTAAAACTTGGCAATGGCACATCAAATTAGGTGCTTCGAGATCAAAGATCCACAAACTTCCTAATTGGGGATTATCAAACAAAAACGAACCGCCCCAATGGATCGCCGTGAAATTAAATAGCTGTTTGTTTTTTTTGGCACCCGATACAAATTAAGGCAATTTGAGTTAAAGCGATTCGCAGTTACTGAAATCGGTCGAAGATATTCGTATTTGATTACAATTTGTTGAGTAATTTTAAAATTTTGTTCATGCGTACTTTTGCCGGAGGGTGATAACTAGCCACGACCGAAGCCTCCCACCAGACCAGACAAGAGAAAATTCAGAAATTATAAATTCCCAAATTTACCCTGCCGGGAATCGAAGCCGGGTCCTCCCACGTTATAAGACAACAGCGCTGAAATCAGCGCCAGGGAGGTCATCTTGCAATAAAAATATTAGTTATTTGGTATATATATCTTCTTCTTCGTGTTGAGTTCTTTTGAATTTTGAGTTAGCCTGTAAGTGTGTAATCAGTGATAGTCATAAGATTAAATAACCAAGTTATATATATAATAGAATGAGTCAAAAGATCATTGTATTACCGTTGGTTCCCTATTAAATAAAAAAATTATAAAAAATATAAGTAGTTAGGTACTATAATATCACAGAAAAATATATTCCAAGACACATGAAGTAAATAAATAACAAAAGCTCGAAACTTGTGAAATATTTACCTTATTCACCATTTTTCTCGTCGCTCGAAACTAATAAGAGACCGATCCGAACCTTTCCAAGATTCTTTTCGTGTCCGAGAATTCGGAATGAGAAAAAAAAGATGTTTTCGAAACTTGTTTGCAAAAGTTCAAGCGTGGAAGTAGAAGCGATTCTGGTTTAAACAGTTTCTGACGGTATGATTACTGAGCAACCCTTTCAAAAGTACTTACTAAGTCTGGAGTCACAGAGTTTTATTGTAAAGATTAGCTGATGCCCGCGCCTTAGTCCGCGAATCGACAATCGGCGTGAATCGAGGTTTTTCGGTTCCCTCGGGAACTCTTTAACTTTCCGGGATAAAAAGCGTATGTCACTCTCCAGGTCCTCAACTATGCCCATGCCAAAAATCACGTCGATCCGTTGCTCTATATAAACATTTCTATGTTGCATTTATAATATTAGTATAGTTTTAGTATGATATACAACCTCTTATCGTATACTCATAGCTATTCCAAACTAATATCGATATCTATTCAGGGTAGTGGTACAGACTATTCTGTGGTTCAGATACAGATCTCGAATCTAGCTGAGGTAAACATTATCAACAAACATGTAACATATCTCAATATTCTTCGAGAATTTAACCAAAATATTATTGTATTATCGTATCGGATGATACAATGTTTTTATTGGAATGGTGTTTTGACGGATTAAATCTATGTATATAAAAATGAATCCCTATTTCCCTTGGTCACGGCATCACGCGTGAACGGCTGGACCAATTTAGCTAATTCTTTTTTTGTTGTATAGGTGAGGACCTGGAGAGTGACATAGGCTTCTTTTTATCCCGGAAAATTAAGGAGTTCCCTTGGGAATAACAAACCACGCGGACGAAGTCGCGGGCATCAGCTACTTAGTGATTAATAAATAAAATATTCTGTCGTATGCGGCTTCTTAAAAAATACTGAATTTGAAACAAGCGGATACCCAACTGCTTCGTTAGTCTAGCGGTTAGGATGGTCGACTGCGGATCTGCGGATCGCGAGGTCCTGGGTTCGATTCCCGGTCGGGCATATTTTTACGTGTTGGGTTTTTCATTTAAGAAAACCTCAGTGCCAGGCGCCAGCCCGGAGTTGGAAGTTGGCGGTGATTCACCCCCGTGCCCCGTGCCTCGGAGAGCACTTTAAGCCGTCGGTCCCGGTTATTATCACTTGCAATATGATCGCTTCATGCGTCGTTCCCTCAACTTTGAGGATCGTGAGGGCCTAAGCTCTAACTCCCTCTCTTAATTATGCGAGTGGAGGCCTCTGCCCAGCATGATGGGCTGTAGTGGTAATGGTAGTACCCAGTTCTGTGGAATTTTATGTACTTAAGTCCTACCTACAAGTCAGATTTATTTTGAAGACTATTATTTATGCCAAAAAGATTTTCATTATTTTGCTTTTAATTTTAGATTCCAACCATAACTGATATGTTTATATATACATAAACGAGCATATATTGACTATACCCATTATTAACATTGGTAGGGTAGAAGTCCCTCGATTACACTCCAATCATAAAATAGTAAAGAACAATGGGTAATTTTGTATGGAACCCGTACCCACCGTGTAGCATTTTAAACTAGGTGTCATTTAGAAGAGGCGTTACTTACTGACAGAAAAACGAATGAACGATTGAATGAATGAATGGGAGACCGAAGTTATGATAACTTCTTTTTTCTGCTCTATATACCAAATGAACCACCAGACATTCTTCCATTCTAAAGAGAGACCATCTTAAACCGTTCGTGTTTGCTATGGGTATAAAATATTAAATAAAAAACCATCAATCTTAAAAAGCACAGTTTTATTGCAGAACAAAGAAGCATCATTTTTATATTGTGTTGCTACTTTCAATTATTATATCGTCCCAGGCACTTGCCGGACCGACGAAGTTATCTAGGTGCCTACCCACACCTAAGTACCATATTATGCTAACAGTGTGGGCACAGGCACCTAGAGTTCTCATGCCTGTCATGCAGGAACAATAATAGGCTTCGATAGCTTCTCTACCCTGGACATTCTCTTTAAGCAAAATATACGTGTAATATATTTTATTCGAGACGTGCCTTGATAATATGCGGCCTCTAATTAATGAACAGTTTGCTGTCACTAGCCCATGCTCCGACATACTAGGGCTAGGGCTAGAAGATACCTCTATATTATATATACCATCTCCACCTCGCAAATGCTCGGCAACGTACGATCTAGCAAGTTTTAAGTGGTATGTTCCCAAACTGAATAAAATGACGTCTTCTTCTGTTAATTGTGGAAATGGTATTGATGTAGCCGTCATTGTAGTGAACACCGCCCGTTGTCGATTCATATTTTCTGCTACTACATAATTGCCCAGTCTATTGTGTTCGTTTATTCTTTGAGCTATTATATCGATAAAGGCTTGGGCATGCTCATTATCCGTCAGAGGCTGCCTAAATGCATTTATAAGTGCTCCTGCAATGCGAAAGTCTTCAAACACGTGAGGGAGTGTTTTGTTAATAAGTGTATGCCTGAATATCTTGTAGTCCCTTTTGAACCATCCATTTATGACTTCAATGACCCATCGCACTATTGTGATTTGTCGAGATTTATTTGCTTGTATGTCTGTTAGCTGTGTGGCATGTCTGTCTTTACTCGGCGGCATATGGGCAACATAACCTGCACTTTCTATATCTGGTATAGAGTCTCTGAAACCTCGATCTAATATGAAAACGTCATCTGTTTGTAATATTATATGCACTGGGGACGTGGTATCATTCATAATATCACTCATGATTTGGGCATCAGATTTAGTTGCAGCGTATGGTCCACAAATATCTATAATATAGCCGTCTGGGCATGTAATTAAAAAGGGTTTTAGCAGGTTTTTGTATTTGTGTAAGCTGTAGGTTTTTTTTTGGAACAAAAAGTTTTTACTTTTCTGGATGTATATGTACGAACCATCACATAGAACTATAGCCACTGGGTTTAAAGGGTTGGAATATAAAGATGATGGCACTGCAAGGCTGTGAGCTATGATATCATCACGGCTTATATGATTAAAACCTAAATGGCGAACAACAAAGTCTTGCATCAAACAGTTTCGTGCAGTTTTAAGTAAAACACCAATAGTTTTTCGAGATACACCTATTTGTGAGGCTATACGAGTATTTGGTTCACCAGACCTTAGTTTTAATAAATAGACTCCCAGTGCAGTTTTTGGTCTTCTACATTGATCTAAAAGAGAGGGTGTTTCATTTAAAATGGTTGCGAATTGTTGGTGTGTTAAGCCAGTTAGGTAAAATAGATCCTCAGGTGAAATGTTGTTTATATTGTCAAAATCTATATTAGTCTTATGTTTATATGCAGCTCGTAACGTGTCGATCATATCTTTTAGTTGATCTGGCGTGAATATCGTCTCCCCATTATCATACAGAGAGCTCCAATCATTTGAGTTGATGTGATGTGTACAAATGCGTGCATTTTCAGCAACGTATACGCTATAATCAACTAACAAAAATACTTTTATAAAGCTGGACACTCTATGAAGTTCTTGGTTGATGCACCCGCGGAATAAGCAGTGACGCGCCGTATTTGCAACCCTCCTGTAAGTTGGAACAGACGTTGGTTGCATGGTTGGTTGCTCTGGATTTGCAAGTTCTTGGTTTTGTTCTTGTTCGAACCTGGCTTCCTGTCTTCTTCCAGCTACCCAACAACGATGACACATATATTGAACTTGATTGAGGGCTATCTAAAAGAAAAAAAACCTCAAGTTATGTACTATTAGGGATTTGACGTATGGTTTGATTTGATATGTATGATAAATGAACAACAATTATATTTTACTAACCTCATTTATGTTAATCCGTTCCATCACGTACTCTGTGAAGCCTGGATTGTCATCCAAATAGGCTCGCGTCAGTTCATGCCTGTTTCGGTCACGTAGTACTGATCTTGTACACGTAATACACAATACACGGCGTTCACCTTCCATTTCGTCGAAGCAAATAAGTAATGTCTAATCCAATCGTAAAGCACACTACACTGTCCGTAATTCGTAAAGTCCGTTGTGAAGGCTGAGGTTGTAGGTGAAAGAACGATAAAAAAATAAGATGACAAAAATGCGCGCACTCAAAGAAAGTTCCAAACAGGGACTAACTACTAACTAGTAACTTAGTGAGAACTAAAGATCGAGACAGCGCGGGCGGCGGCGCTGACTGCACACTATCTATTTCACTTGCACTTATGGGTACGTCGGCTTTACTGTACTACTTACTCCGCAACTCCGGATGCCAATTACGACACACCGACGATGCTACTTGTCTCTGGCTAGCGCATTTATACCGCGAAAACGTTGAATCATTGAATGCGCGTGAGGTAAATTCGCAAAGGATTTTCGGCATTTTTAAAGCCGAATATCTTTTTTCCCCCATGAGCTACAAAGTTGGCCCCATACAAGAAATATATATATTTTCAAAGACCTTTCTAATGGTACCGGTTTCAATTTGCTACAAGGGTGGGTACGTTTTGTTCCATGTTCTTTACTGCTTTATCTCGATTTTTGGGGAAATTGAATTAGGGGGAGAGGTATAACAATGGAGACGTTAGAAAATAACAATCTCATTTGTTCCCCGAATTTCGTATTTAGTTATATTTCAGCCTAGCAATAAAGTAGAACAGAATTGTCCATTTAGATTAAGTTAATAAAACTATAGGAAGATAAACTATAGCTTTTAAATTGATTGCCACTTTGAATTAATTGTATGGCTCGGCTCATACGGCATTTAGGAATTCGTTAAATCTGATATTATGTCGAGAATAAATCTAACGTTTGGACATTTTATTAAAAACTCCGTACGGTCCGGAACGGTCTCCGGAAGATCCAGTTCCCCGAATATCCAGTATGTCTGTGACGTTAAATTTTCAACCGACTTCAAAAAAAGGAGGAGGTTCTCAATTCGACTGTTTTTTTAAAATGTTTTTTACCTCTGAACTTTTGACTGGGTAGACCGATTTGGATGATTCTTTTTTTATTTGAAAGGGCATACTTCCCAAGTGGTCCCATATAAATTTTATCGAAATCGGTCGAGCGGTTTTTAAAATATCAACAATAAAATAAGTACTTTGTATAGCGTGTGCTTGTTGTTGTAAAGTTGGCGCGGGAGTTTGAAGTCGGTTGTTTTAAAAAAGGAATTTTTTATATTAAATTATCCTAATGTCTAGTCTGCCAACTTGGTTCAAATCCCCAAATTATATTTGTTCAGATTATTGCGTGTCGAAAAATAATTTCAATAATTTATTTTATAATGTATAATGATATGATCGCTAATATTATAAATGTGAAAGTCTGTCTGTCTGTTTGTATTTCACCTTTTCACAACCCATCGGCCATCTTTTTGGCAATTATTGACATTTGGTACAAAGATAGCTTTAATTCCGGAGGCAGATATAAACGCTGTTCGTGGAAAATCATTCAGTTGTAGTAAATCATTGGTTCATTCCTACATCAAAACTACGCGGATGAGACGCTGCGTTGCCGAAAAATTGACACTTTACCGCTTGCGAAATTCAACTCGATTTGTCATCATAGTCTCTGGATATCTATTCACCTACACATCTGTTTCTCATTTACCTATTCATCTGTTAGCAACGTATTTAAATACAGTTTCATAAAAAAAACAAAATTAATCTACATTTCCGTGCCTTATCTATACCGCGAGGAAAATATCCATCGCAACCTAATCGCCTTCGATGGAAATACGAAGCAATCGGCCTTTGATGTGAATATTGCCTCATAAAGTACGCGATCTATTCTACCAATATTTGTCGGTGTAGTTTTGGTATCGCAGAATCGAACTCTACATAAAAAGCTCTTTGATCCAAAAAAATAATCTTATGTATGTAAGTATCTATATTTTTTCTATAAAAGCTTCAGTGTACCTTTCTGAATAAACAAATTATTTTTGTGTGTATAATTAGCTTGGACGAACTAACGTATCGTGGAAAGAGACATTGAAATAACAATGGGCGTGAAGACTTTACAAATTATCCATACTAATAATAAAAATGCAAAAGGTCCGTCTCTCTGTCCGTCGTTAATTTCTACGGTCAATCTAATCAGCCGATTTTGAAGGAATTAGATACAGAAATAGGTTGCATCATGGGGAATGACATAAAGGTTAGCTATCATTTTATCCCGCAAAATTCAATAGGTAATTAGTTATCACGGAATTTTCGAAAGACCTTAATACTGGCGGACGAATTCGAGGGCTAGCATCTTGTTTTTTTTAATCTTACGTTCCAGTTTCATTTATTTCATGAATCACGAAAGTCTGTATTCTATTTATTTCTAAGTTGGTACCTATATAAAAGCCTATTTTCCCAAATAAAATACGACGTCCCTCAAGTTAAATTATTTGCGTTGCCGTTTTCGTTTTTAATTTCTTTGTAACTTTTGTATGCTCGTTTCCATTTTGATTGTCTGTAACGATTAATTCTAATTCACTTTGACGACAAAACAAACGGTTGACTTTTCAATTAACATCGGAGTATAATGAACGCTCGTCGGGCCTGTAATTGTAGCCTATCCGTCAATTTCCATTGCCGATTCGCGTGCGTCGATGGTATCAAGCCGGAATGGTTACGGCGGATACAATACTGTATTGAATTGGGTAAAAGCTTAGGCCCGGACTCCAGCGGACGGAGGACGGAGCGGAGATGTGCGGAGATGTCCGAAGTGGAGACGAGAAGAGAGGTTTTTCAGCTAGGGTGTATCCACCGAAGCTGTGCGGAGATGCGTACTGGCTAGCCTGGAGCGGAGTAGTGTGCTGGCTAGAGCGAAACTGAGCTGCGTGCGGCGAGCGACGCCGCTCACTGCCCGCAGCTCACATCTCTTCTCGTCTTCGCTACGCGGCGTCGCCAGCTTGCGTGGGACAGCTCACATCTCCGCTTTGTACCGCCGCCCAGCTCAGCCCAGCTCACATCTCCGCATCGATCGCGCCATACAAAAATAATACATCTCCGCTCAGTGGTATCCACTGAAGCTGAGCGGAGACGAGATGTGGGAATAACGAAATTCTATTGGTTGTTTAAATCTCCTCTCCCCTCCTCTCGTCTCGTCTCCGCTCTAGTGGAGTCCGGGCCTTAATGTGTTTTGGAAAAAGGTTCGGTTTGTACGATGTCATTTTTAAATGATTGGATGTTTGGAAAGTTCCTATTCTTTTCTTTGTCTCCGATTGATCTGTTTTGTTTTTAAACTCATAAGCTATTATGGTATTCTGTGCTATTACTAGCCAAGTTTTTTTTTTCTAATACAAAGCAGTCGTAAACATGTAGATTCGAAAGTCCTTGTAAAGTTTTATTTAAGACTACCTAAGATACCAAAGTTGCTGCTGGCTTGACCCTTTATCTACTACTATCTTCTTTATAAACTGCGTTTACAAGTGTTTTTTGAAATAGAGACATAATTATGCAATTCAAGTTTTAGTTTAGTAAACTGTTGCTATATACTTCAAGTTTACTGGCATCCTAGATGACCCGAATTGGTTGATCTCTCTCTGGTTTATGATACAGTTTTGTAGTAGGTACCTATCTGATACTAGCTGATGGCCGCGACTTGTCCACGTGGAATTATGTTATTTAATTACCACGGGAACTTCTTTTCCGGGATAAAATGTAGTCTACGTCACTTTCTAGGTCTTCAAATACTATATCCATGAAAAAAAACACATCGATCCGTTGCGATTTGATTGAAGGAGAAACCAACAAACAAACACACTTTCGCTTTTATAATATTATAGTATGATTATCATCTGACATTCGTAATTGCAATACTTACTCCAGTTTTTAACCCCCGATGCAAAAGGAGTTAGGCGTGTTATAAGTTTAACGTGTCTGTTTGTGTACCTATCTGTCTGTGGTATCGTAGCGCCCAAACGGATGAACCGATTTTCGTTTAGTTTTTATTTGTGTCATATATAATTTTATCCCGAGTGTTCTTAGCTATGTTTCATAGAAATCTGTTCATCCGTCTGAAGGTCATCAGCTTTTTTCTTAATCTGTTACTTCCATATTGTGTCGGGGGTTGTTTTAAATTTGTAATTTATACTTGTTTTTATTAAATGAATCATAAATCATTTAGGTATTTTGCAAAATTGTGGGTGTCAACTGTATAAGGTAGAGTAGAAATTTCCCGTACACAATCTACTGTCAGAGACAGTGTGCAAAAATTGTTACATTAAAATTTAAATTCAATACATGTCGGGTAGGTATAAAATAAAATGAAAATAACATAATGGTACGGTCCAAGTTAAGATTATAAGCTACTTAATTTTACAAAGTTATTAATAAAATTACTATATCTAATGTCAATTTAAATATTATTCAATAATTATGGATAATTTCATTATATTATTACAGATCTACCGCACACTAAACACACAGAAAACATATAAACACACAGATAAACAGCACCAACTTATTGGGAAAAAACACTACTTATAGTAGTTTTTTTTGTTGAGATTTGTGAAGAAACTCTTTAATCAGTATTAATACATACTTGTGACGACATCAACTTCCGACACATTTTTCTTCAAGCGATAATCGATAGTTTAAAATGGCCGTGTGAGACGTTATCAAGTTTCGACGCACTTTTCTTTTTATACGACTGCCTGAAAAAAGGAGTATATTGTTCTCAGGGTTCATGTATGTATGTATGTGAGTTTGTATATTCCACTATAACTTCTATACGCCTGAACCGATTTTTATAAATGAGGTATCGTTAGAATCCCTAGCTTATTCCGGGTGACATAGGCTACTAAAATTTAAAAAAAATATTGATGGGTGACCATGGTCCCGCATTAAAGACTAAAGTTGAAAAAAAATATTCGAAAATGAGATTAACTATATTATAATCATCATCTAAAAAATGATGAGTAGATTCCAAAAATATATTGACACTATAGTTCAATATCCAGTGATTCACAAAAAAATATCATTTAATAAAAATGTGAATAAGATTCCAAAATCGTGTGGTAGATAGGTAGTTACGGGTTACGAGTAACAGAGCAGTCGTATTTTTTAATAATTTTAATTATATTCGCTTGTTTAATCAATAGTTTCAAATGGTTATCAAATACTTCATCTTCTCTTAGTTAATGTATAATATCATCCCTGTATAATAAAATCTTATGTTTAATTGCCTATCTCACTAATAATACCTAATATAAACATTAAAACATTATGTTTTAAGTAATAGCCCAATTTATATTTATTTAATTTTATTTATATTATTTATTTGAAATAACTCTTGCCAATTCACTGGTAATTATTTTGTCCTGTAATTTGTCAGTAATCACATGGTATTGAGTTGATGGCACAAAATGAGGGAAGAAGCAATTACGGTAATGAATCGAGTGTGATTGCAAATACAATGTGTATGTTACAATTAATCACCATTTAGTATATAATTTCGTGATTTGATCAGTTTAATTAATTTGTAAACTGTATTGATTTGATGTAGGATAACTTGTGTCTTTTATAAAATATCTGCAAATGTACTGTACGGCAAATGTTTATGTACTGCCATCAGGTGACCCGCCTGCTCGTTTGCTATTACAATTATTAATATAAAAAATAACACTGGTCCAGAAAACAAATTGCAGTCAAAACTAAAAGTCACAATGTCCAGCAATTTTAACAGTGAAAGAATTTACCTACTGACTACTGATTTTCTTTGCTTTACTTTGATTGTTGAAGATCTTCACAAAATCTCAACAGGTTCACACACACACATACACACACACACACACACACACACACACACACACACACACACACACACACACACACACAAATAGTAGATGCACGGTAGACACTATAATATATAATACATATATATGTCTGGTATAGCATACTTAGTTGGTGTAGCTTTAGCCTTAAGTCCTTGTAGATAGTTTTTCACCATAATTATTAAAAAAGTGAAATACTAGTTGGAACAAATCACTCGTGAGCTGATGTGATATGTTTACTGTGTAGGTATTGGTTACGTATTAATTAGTGTACAGTAATCACAGCGTATGGGACTGCCGGATATACGAGGAAATGTACAGCTTCCGTAATGAATCATCTCTGACTGCAGAACATTCCGCCGAATTTAATCAATATTGATCACTCATTGGCGAATAATTACTGAACACATATTATTGTAATGAATTTATCTGGGTATAATGCCTCTTTGTTCCTGTGATTATGATTCACAATAACTTAAAAGTCCGAATCATAAAATGAAAATGAATATGATTCATTTCACGTAAGTAGTACAACTTGTGCCACTTATTATAAGTCGCAAGAATCTACCACCGGTTCGGAAAGCCGTTCTACTGAGAAAAACCTGCAAAAAACTCAGCATTTGTATTTAGTTGTATTTAATTTAATAGCAATGCAATACGAACAATAAAATAATAACTAATTAAATAAAATAAATGTTTGTAATTGTATGACTGATTTGAAGAATTACAAATTCTAAGGTCATGGAAAGATAATAATACTACCTATAAAATATTGTGCTATTTTAAGGTGCTAACTCATTAACTAGTTGCTTTGCAATCGCCTGTCGTTTGAATGTCTTCTAAACTAGTTTGCATGTCTTCATAATATAACATGTAAAACCCCGATCGCCTTCCATTGTACGTCGCGTAACGCGTTTTGATATATATATGTACATGGTGACGCAGTATCCTGTTTGCATCTTAAGTAAAGAGCTAGTGAGACGTTTCGTCTGCTAAAGTCCGTAATGTAATAGATTTGTTACTTTTCTGACTCGTCCCATACAATATTTTAGGTCGATGATGCTTTGAAAATTCTTTGTTCTCCACAAAATAATGTATAAAACCGCTCCTAAAACGATTACCATGCAAGCATGATTACCATAACTCTACCAGGGTAACATCTTAGATTCCATCATCACTAACCATTCAGGTGAGATTGGAGTCAAGGGCCTAAATACTTTTTTTTTAAATAAATAATGCGAGCAAACGAGGAGGCGGGTCACCTCATGGTAAGTGCTCAGAATGTTTGTTCTGTATTCTGAGGGTAAGTGCCACCGCCCATGAATATTTGCAGCAGAGGAGCCGCCAATGCGTTGCTGGCTTTTGAGATATTTATTTATCCGCCCCTTGAAGAGCCCCATATTATAATCATGAGGGAACCCAGAAGATGGGAGCTGGTTTTATAATTTGCAGGAACTATCAACTAACTTAGAATATAAATTTAAAAAAAAAATTGAGTAGCGTAATAAATTAAGCTCTCTTGGACGACCTCCGTGGCGCAGTTGCGCTGTTGTCTTAACGTGCGGAGGTCCCGGGTTCGATCCCCGGCAGGGTCAATGTAGGAATTAATAATTTCTGAATTTTCCTTGGTCTGGCCTGGTGGTAGGCTTCGGCCGCGGCTATTTACCACCCTACCGGCAAAGACGTGCCGCCAAGCGATTCAGCGTTCCGGTACGATGCCGTGTAGAAACCGAATAGGGGTATGGGTTTAATATAACTGCCATGCCCCTAACAAGTTAGCCCGCCATCTTAGACTGCATCATAACTTACCATCACGAGAGATCGCAGTCAAGGGCTAACTTGTAGTGGATAAAAAGAAAATCTCTAGGGTCAATTTCGGTTCGTTAAAATGAACAATCGCAATTCCGAATATTGTATACCTAATTGAGAAAATTAACAATTACCGCTGATTAATAAATGCATGCCGAACACTGCAAACATGCTGTTTAATGCGTACCTATAGCAATTATTGTCGTACTTCATAAATTACGGCAGGTAATAAACTGGTAATATTTTTAATGAACAAATATTACCTACAAGATAAATTTACGGGCGTCGAAAAGTGTTCATAAAAATACCCTTTCCGCGACGATTGGGTGATAGGATGGATATAGGTTAATTTATTATCTCTATTTTTTGATACTAGATGATGCCCGCGAATTCGTCCGCGTGGATTAAGTTTTGTCAATTCCCGCGGTAACTCCTTAATTTTCCGAATAAAAAGTAGTCCTTCCCCGGGATACAAATACCCTGCAAAATTTCATCAAAATCGGATGAACAGGTTTGCCGTGAAAGCGTATCAGACAGACACACTTCCACATTTATAATATTTTATTTGATATTTATGCGATATTTAAGCATGTTAACGGAAAATTAAAGAGTTCACGCGGGAACCAAAAAATTTCAGTTCAGGTGGACGAAGCTGCGGGATCAACTAATGGCTGGCAGCTATAAAGGTAGTGTGATTCTCTAAGCTAGTAAGCATATTCTTATTTACACCATTCTGGATTATCCGTTTCTGTAATAGAATAGGAAAGATTTACGCCCACGTGAATTTTTCCATCCGTATACATACCTATTTGATAGACAAAAACGGACAAGTGTAACTTTTGACACAATCCAGTGTTCCGTATTAAAAAAAACTTATTGCAGTGAGCATAGCCGTGAACCAAAATCACGAACTAAATGTTTTTTGCTGCCGATTTGCCTACCTTACTATATAGAGGAACTAGGCCCACGACTGCATGGTAAAAAGTAGCAAATCCCCTTCCTGTGATGCAATCTATATTTAAACAAAATTTCATCAAAATTACTTAGTTGAACAGATGGGCCGTGAAAACGAAGCAGATAGACATATTTGCATTTATAATGCGATAGTATGAAATATCAGCCGATTGTAGCCTCTTATTATTACGAATATAGCCTCCCTAGATTCAGTTCTAATTTCATTATAATGAGTGATAACGCCCTTAAATATAATATAATTATGGAATTTAAGGTGACAGACATACAAGGTGGTTCCATAAGCGTTCCGCTTTTCACTTTGCAGTACGGATCACCAAAAATATACGTTATCTATCCACGTCCCGATATTAAACAAAACAAATATTAATAGGAAATCAAGGCAAACACTTTGTCACGTCGAATTCGTCCTTTAAACACGTCCCCGCCCGCCCTAGCAGTCGCTCTCCCGACGCCGGCATCGACGCACGCTGTTATCGACCGGGCGTACGTACAAGTACGTGTTTTAGTTATTTGACGTGTCACGCCGGGTTTGTCACGCTATCCCTCTAACTGTGGACTTAAGTTGACTAAGTTCCTGCGCCATCTACTTGACTTGACTGTTGTTTAATTATCGTTACAAAGCTCTTTAAATATCGAATGAAAAGTGTATGTTAGTTGAGGTAAGTGTATACATATTTAAATCTGATAACATTGTATGTACGCGTTTTCATTCATGATGCGACGTGTGTCAGACTACTCATATATATTTTTTTGACTAAATGTTGTCCTATTACCCTTATTTTTACTAAACGGCGATGGAAAACATCGCGAAGAAACCTACATGCCCGAGATTCTTCATAATATTCTCGAAAGTGTGTTAATGGATTAAAATAATGATGATAACCATCTTTATCTACGTGAATTATCTGTTAGTTGATTGCACGCGTATTTAATGAGACAAATCTGCTGAAATATAGAATTAAAAGTGTATTCAGTAAGGTAAGTAAGTGCAAATATTTCAATCTGTTGAGTATATGTCATGACTGTACAAATTTGTCACGCTACCTGTCTACCTGTAGACTAAAGTTGTCTGAGTTTACCCGCGTATCTACGTGATTGAACTGTTCCATTTGATTTAGTAGAAACTAGCATTACTAGACTATATATAAAAATATAGAATAGAAGTGCGATGACCGAGAAAAAATATTCTTGTAAGATCTCGTACGTGTTAAAAGGAAAACTGTACGTAGCGTTTTTATCTATGCGTAAGCATGGATCAAAATGTTGGAGCCGGTATTATATATTATGTATATTTAAAAAGCTCTTTTAGATTTATGTGTGTAGATGTATGTACCGGGAACTTTGGATTCGTCTTGGAATACGGAATATAGCGTATAACACCTATTTATTTATCTAAGCTGATATTAAAATAAACTTTCTATACATTAAATATTAAAACACTAGCTTATAATACTTCATATTGAAATGAATACTATGGGACAAAAATGGAACTGCCATTTCAAAATTAATTAATAAATTTTGGTTTAATTTACCAAATCTAATCGCTTCAAATCTGGTTACAAAACAAAATAAAGCGTATAATTTACCTTATTTGAATTATAAAGGCTAAATACGCATTTTAGCCGTATATGTAATGGATAATATGTTATTTTAACACAGCTTTTGTTATAAATTTGAGAGAAACATTGCTAATTATGCTAAAACTATTTTGTTCAAATACCATTAAATTAAATCCAAATGATGCCGACGTAGTGACTGCAATTTCGTTTCTATGATAATCGTTAAAGTTATTTTACTATAGTTACATTTGTTCGTCGACTCTAGACGCTATTAATTCATAGGTCTACGCTTGGGTATTAAAGTTTGTGTCTCGAGTCGAGTACAATTTTCATCATGCTGCACTTGTAGCATAAATAACTATTTTAACACGCTTTTATCAGCTTCACTGTTATTAAGGTACTTGCCTATGCAAATAAATTTAGTTAATTTTGTAAACAAATAAAGACGAATAAACCAACTTCTCATAATATAATATTAAAACTTAGCAAAGATAATATTTTGGTTCCATCGAGCTGATCTAATCTAAGCTGATGAAAGGAGTGAGGAGGTGCATAGTAGAAGATAGAAGAGTTTGGGTCCAATTAGTTCGTTTTAACGAGTCAAATACATCATACTTACCTACTATGTGACGTCCATGGTTTGTTTTGACCATTATAATTAAACATCAATGGTTATGACGAAAATTTTATGGTTTGACATTATAGATACATTTATTGGTAAAAAGGAGTGTGATGATGAAGCCAAGAAGCAGAAAGCGTTTCTTATTTTTTTAAATTGAATTACATAGCAACGTTAACTGAAATAAGAATAAGGGACATTAACGTCATAAAGATTAAAATAATTCTAAAACAAGAGCCTCAATATGATTACTGCTTTAACTGATACTGCTTTGACTGCTTTAAGTGATAGTAGAAAGCCCCTGGTGCTGCCGTGTGAGATTTTTGAAGTGTCTCGGTGATTGTGGGAATAAATCGGCAGTCAAGTCAGCAGTTACAGCCTGACTTTGCGATAACTGATTCTACCCTCCCCATGCTATGTTTTGATGGATCACATCACGTTTCGTTTCTTTGCAAGTTCATTTACATACGATAATTCGGTTTAACATATCCCGTCAAATCGGGCATGATGTATGATGATTCATGAGTTTGACATTCTTTACACAAATATTCGAATACACTGACGACGACGAAAAGTCCGTGTCGTTCACTTTTATAGTCCCACAAACTTATCTGACTATTTAGACCACCGGAGTCAAAATTGGAGCTAATTTTGGCACGGAGGAAACATTAGCCAAATTTGAACCTCCAAAGTCGGTCACCCATCCAGTTAGGTACCGACCTAAGTCAACGTTGCTTAGCATTCGCAATCGACTGATATGCGTTGTCACAACTAGGCCACTCGTCCCTCGCACTAGAATTTACAAACAAGAATATATTCCTGGGGAACCTTTAAATTGCTATTCATGTATCTTTATTAGGTTCTGAAGCTTATTCAAAGTTCCTGCAGGATGTCGGATGAATACAAAATCAGAATGTGCCAACATTCCCAAGTTCTAGCACTTGATAAATAGCAAAATAACGTGTACATATTGAAATCACATCGACCTTGCTGTACATATTTTTTATATTATGATTTTTTTTCTCGTCTATCCCACAGTGTGGACGTCATTAGATAGGTCGTTCATAATTTTGAACAACACACCATTTGTCTATTCCGGGATCCGTTTCCGAAATATTTAGCTTCAAATTGACCACGCACTTGGCCAGTTTTATCAACTTAATGGGTCAACTTGCAACAAGTGTCTTTTGCCATGAAAATTTACTATTTTGGTTCGGAACCCTAAAAATAAATAAACCTCGTGACCTACTTATGAATTTGTGGAAATACTGAAGTTTTCAGAAACCCAGCCCTAACAAAGTTTTCGTAAATTAGGGACGGTCACTACGCTTTCCTTTACCTACCAATGTTAAATTTAGTTTAATATTTTAGGTAAATAAGAGTACCTACTACCTATACCTTTCTAATCTGTTTTAAATTACTCCCTTGCATTAATTTGGCAGGTGTTATTCTTTTATTTAACTTCGGTGTAATTCTAATATTTAACTTCGTTTCCAATAGTTACGTTACGTGTACATCGGTCCACTTCACTTAAAAGCCCATTAAAACAAAATCGGACGTACGAGTACGTACGAAATATCTACCTATTATATTTTATTTCATTCCGTTGAATCACGATGAGCACTTTACACAAGAGAGCTTTTATTTTAAAAAGTTACGCTTCACTCTCATTGGAATTATAGGCAAACTAAGCGATGCCCGCGTGATTTTTTTTATTTTTTCCGCTGGAACTCTTTAATTTTCCGGGAATAAATATCCTTCCCCGAGATATAACCTATCCCTGTACCAAATTTTATTTAAATCGGTTGAACAGATGGACCGTGAAAGCTAAGCAGACAAACGAACAGACATATTCACTTTCGCATTTATAATATTGGTATAGATATGGATACTGTAAGTATTTTTTTGTAATAATTGCTATCTGACCAAAGGTAAGTAATGATTGAGGAAACATGCTGATTCGATTGTTGGCTTGAGACTTAAGGTCCATGGAAACGTTAGGTACTTGGAGATTGAGACAATAGGCATGATGACTGATTTTGAAAAATGGTCAGATTATGTTCGGAAGTATCTAGTATTTCGAAAAAATATCTTATTTCAGCAGAAAAATAAAGTTTGGTAGATAAAATTAGCATTTGAAATTTAAATTTTAAAATTCACGCCAAAACGTTCGGCGGTGTCATGGCGTCGTTGTGACGTCACTATTGTAATTACCAATGTACTCTGTGCAGTGTGCAGTAAGCAATAGTGTGATTTTCAAAGCTCGAAAACAAACAATTGTGACGTCATTCGCTTCTTTGTGTTTTATGCAATATGGCGGATTGCTGTATTTTATAGTTTTATTTTATCAAAATAAATAGCAATCTCACTAGAAATAAAAAAACAAATACGTTTTTTATAATCCATGAATCCTATTTCATTAGATAAATTCATAATTTCATTGATTCTTGGTTACTGTCATCATGCGTATTGTTGTATGGCGATGGTCGAAAGGTCATCAAACTAGTCTACAATTTATATGCGAAATACATACTATAGAAAATTCCATCAACTTAATTTGTTAGCACGAGACGGTTAGCCACAGTCAGCGATAAATTAGAATGATAAGAGGTCAAAGACATTACACTATATTTTGAAAGCCACGAAGAGACCATATTAGTTTAGTGTACCCACACGCACCACTATGTTTGACAATATTATTACGTTTAGTACAAGGGCAAAAGCCTTCTCTGTCTCTAGGGAAAACCTCAAAATGAATTATTTATTTAGCTTTGGCTTTTTTAAAATCCCATGGGCGTCTTTTGTTTTTTCCGGAATGTTAAAGAAAGGATTAGCCCATGTCTTTCCCCAAATTTTTACACAAACGTTTAAACAGATGGGCTGTGATATAGGTTATTGATTATAACTTAAAAAACTCTGCAATAAGGAACTAAGACGTTCACGGGTTTTTGTTGCAGGAATCGTTCAATGGGTTATAAAAGAAGGAAATACCGCGGAGTGCTATTAAATTAGATGGTGGAAATTTAAGATAAGGGCGAATCAGTACCTACGCCTTTTGCGTTTTCCAATATATCTCCTAAATATTAGAAAACCCAAAAGGGGTTATTCGCCCCTATCTTCAATTTCCACCCTTTAATTTAATAGCACTCCGCGTTTTTTTCTTCTTTTATACCCCATTGGACGATTCCTGCAGTAAAAAACCGTGAACGTCTTAGTTCCTGTATTAATGTTATAATCAAAAGCCTAATAGAGTGAGCATGTTACCTATAGTATACATACTAAAACCTTAAATAGCCTGGATTCTAATGCTTCCTGAATCTATGTTGTTAGTTCGAGTAAGGTACCTACCTATATCGACACAGCATCTCGTCAAGTTGGATGTTTCGCTAATGATGGATAGCGAAACTTTAAGTACCTACCATATTTATAGTAAGTAGGTAACCTGTTAGTAGTGGTAACGCAAAGAATGGATAAGTTTACCATTTTTTTTAAATTTATTATGAAAATTAGCTGATGCCCGCAACTTCATACGCGTGGATTGAGGTTTTTTGGCTCCAGCGGGAACTCTTTCATTTTCCGGGAAAAGTAGCCTATGTGCTATTCCAGACTATAATCTATCTCTGTGCCAAATTTCATCCAGATCCGTTCAGCCGTTGGGGCGTGATTGAGTAACAAACATCCATCCATACATCCATCCATCCAAACTTTCGCATTTATAATATTTATTTGATTGATTAAGACAAAATAAAAACAAAAATATGAAAGAATCATAAAAATATCTCAACAAATGATTAAGTTATGGAACTTTAAAGTTGCGCTTGCAAGACGGGAGACGTGACGTCATAATTCCCTATCAACCGGCTTTATAAAGCCGAATAAAAGAAATAAATGGACGTAACGTGACTAAATTGCATTAAAAGCACTTAATTGGTGTGTGAAGATAATTTTGAAGTATTAAAACTCACTCACAAAATTTCTCACTCCGTAAACTACAGCAATCGGTGTACATTACATACCTAGTTAAACTTTTAAAAAATCATTTCTCAGTCATTTAATGATGGATTTAAAAAAAAAAAACACTGATTTATTAGTTTTAATCTATATTTTACTTCCATTGTGTTAAATATTATATTCTCAACATCATGAAACTTCTGCCAGTCAGGATTTAATATTAGAGGGCATCCATAACCCTACGAACCTACGTGCTACACTTATATGTATTCTGTGCTACTCCCACAGAATACTACTACTGCTAGTTACTGGTCTAATGTTTGGTTTGCGATTAAACCACGAAGGGAACCACCTTTTTAAAACCTGTATTAGTGAGAGTTCTCAACAATGTTATCGAAGAATTGTGAAGATGCTCAATCTACACTTGACCAGCGTGATGGACTAGGAAAGCATAAACCTAAACGGTTCTAATTTCGAGAATAAATTGTGCTGCGGCAATGGGCTGGCTGGTAACTGGTGGTTTGAAATTATAATAGATGTAGGTGTTAATTAATTACAGACTGTAGAATTACGAGGTTTACATAGCCCAGTTATAATTTCTAATGAACTTAATATATTCATAAAAATAATATAATTTTATTATGTTTGAAAAATAATAAAAGCGTACATCGAATCGAAGCGAAGCGTTGAATCTTTCTTTTAAATAAACAACGCACGGATTGAGGTTTGCGTAATTTCATAAACTGAAATCATACAAACACAGTTTCTTATTTATTTATTCAAGGCGTACAAATGGTTCAAAATAAAACCAAAGTTATTAAAAACTGAATTTCAGCGCTGTGTTTTAACTTTTAATCGGTGCTGAAATAGGTTTTTGAAAATTCCCGTGCGAACTCGTAGATTTTTTGATAAAATTAAACTAATATCCTTCCCCGTAACGCAACTTATCTCTGTACCAAATTTCGTCAAAATCGGTTAAACCCAATTACCGTGAGAGCGTAGCAGACGGACAAACACACTTTCACAGTCATCTTCTAAATATATAAAAGGAAAAAGTGATTGACTGACTGATACAAACCACTGGACGGATCGGGCTGAAATTTAGCATGCAGATAACTATTATGACGTAGGCATCCGCTGAGAAAAGGATTTTTCAAAATTCAAATTCTAAGAGAATAGGGCTTTGAAAATTCGAGCCTAACGTGTGTGAAGCCGCGGGCAATAGCTATGGTATTAGTATTTAGGTGCTATAAAATTAGTATAGTTAATGGGATTTCCCTGTAGTTCGATGCGCGACAGGAGTAATTAATTATTATATTATGAGTATAAAATTAGTTTTAAATAAATAAATAAAAATTATGTAAGTATTACAAAATGTAACTTTTCTACAACGTAAAAAAATTATCATGAAAGTAAAAAGATGTTTTGACATGCAATTACTTAAAACATGGTCATTACCTTGTGAACAGTCATGTCTACAACATTGGGATACGAAAAAACTTTAGTATAATCATATCCCACCAAAAACATTTCATGTAAAATTGGTTGCCAAAGACTCACAAGTGCATAATGCTTTCACTGTTAAAAAGTTATGAGATCTCTAATTAGAGCCAAGCCCGAATTTGAGCTCCTCTTTGTGCTGCGCATCATAACCCACGGAGTCTGTCTCAAGTTCAAAGTACATAGTTCTAAATGCTCTTTACTGTGTACCAAACTAATAATATTAAATAACATGTAAGTCTATATATAAAACTTGTCCCTAGAACCTCTACATCTTGGTAAAAAGGTATGGCTTGGCCGTTTAATATTCGTCGAACATTTCCTGACATAACATTTAAGTCATTGAGGAATAGTTAGGGCGACATATACGAAACGGCCAAGCCGTACCTTTTTACCAAGATGTAGAGGTTCTAGGGACAAGTTTTATATATAGACTTACATGTTATTTAATATTATTAGTTTGGTACACAGTAAAGAGCATTTAGAACTATGTACTTTGAACTTGAGACAGACTCCGTGGGTTATGATGCGCAGCACAAAGAGGAGCTCAAATTCGGGCTTGGCTCTAATTAGAGATCTCATAACTTTTTAACAGTGAAAGCATTATGCACTTGTGAGTCTTTGGCAACCAATTTTACATGAAATGTTTTTGGTGGGATTTCATTTATTTTTGGCAGGCGCCCTAGATTTTTTGATTTTTTTTAGCTGATTTTCCTGTACTTCAGCTAATCCTTTTTTCATGGCCCACCCTAGAGTCCTAGAGATTTTGATTTTTTTCGTAAAAGTGAAAAAAAAAACCTAAACTACGTATTTCAAGTACCAATAAATCTGAAACCATAAATGCTAGATGATTGATACTTGGTAAGTTTAATAAATCTGTCAACGACATGTTATCCTGAAAATTACAGCTTTCTACCATGTTCCGTACCGAAGTTATGACTGTTCTAAAATACAAGGAAATGCTGTCAGATTTGCACCCCCTATACGAGGGGTTGGAGATGAAAAGATTCAGATTTCTTAATTTTCCTGTTGTTTATATGCAAATTCTAGCCTACATACCAAATTTCAGTCTTCTAGCACTTCAGGAAGTACCTTTTTTCAGTTGATGATCATCAGTGAGTGAGTACGAAATCGACGTATTTTAGGTAATCAATAAACTGAAACTATAAATGCTAAAAAATTGAAACTTGGTATATTCGGTAAGTCCCCCAACAACATCTTATCCTGAAAATTTCAGCTTTCTAGCGTCATTCGGACCGAAGCTATGACGGTTCGAAAATTCGACGAAACGCTTCGAGAAAAGGTAGGTAGTGCCCCGTTTCCTTTGGCTCGTCTTTGGCGGGGACACTCCCGTGTCCCCAGATTAAACTTCTCCGATTGCCTTCTTGAACGTTAAGAAATGAATTATGTAGGTTTGTTAAAACTCCAACAATACACGAAACAAGAGCGGGAAGCCGAAAGCAAATTAATACGAGTATTTTCGTAACTGTAATTAAAAGTTTTGAGCTTTTTCGATAAAATTTACTTCCTTCTTCTGTTTACCTATCACGCGTATAAACACACCGTATGGTTGTAACCATTCTGTACTTTCCTTGTTTTATTCCTACCTAACGAATCATTATTTTCATAGACTTAGTACAATACTAGCTGATGCCCGCGACTTCGTCCGCGTGGAGTGAGGTTTTTTGGTTCCCGCGGGAACTCTTCAGTTTCCGGGATAAAAAGTAGCCATGTAATACTTTCAGCATTAATTAAACGCTATGTAGCATTAATAACCTATTGCGGAAAAGAAAACTTTTATTTAAAAACTAAAAGCTTTTCTTAAAATTTTCTCAAAAAAACTCATTTTAACTTGTTTCGCTTTCATTACGTTCTGTTTAGAATTTCCTAAACTTTTGCGATCTTTTCTTTTTGGCAAACAAGTTCATCTTACGAATATCGCCCGGTTATTTTGAGTTTTAATTTTCGTTTCTTTTCTTATTTTCTATAGCCCCAAGCTTATCAGGTAACAATATTGTCGAGAACAATTTGGATGTACCTAATGGTGGGTCGACACTTGATCTAATCGGCGAACACGATTAGGAACCGTCTCGTATCCTCGATGCGATCATGTCTGCAGTAGTAGCATAGTGTAGGTATCTATACTAATATATTAAATGCGAAAGTTTTGATTGATGGATGGATGTCTGTTTCTCAATCACGCCAGAATATCTGAATGGATCTGGGTGAAATTTGGCACAGAGATATAGTAAAATCTGGAACAACACAAGGCTACTTTTTATCCCTTGAGTTCCCGCGGGAACCAAAAAACCTCAATCCACGCGGACGAAGTCGCGGGCATCAGCTAGTACCTAAACGACAGACCCAGCTGCCATGACAGTTAAGCAATATTTTGAGGTACGATACTCTCACCTATGTCGAGAAAGGTGAAGTATTGCAATTGAATTTTGAACAGAAAATTCTACCAGTTTTCTCAGTCACGTCCCTATCACCCGGCAGCGTTGCTCTGTCTAGACGCCTCCGTCGAACGACTGGTAAACAGGATCTGGAGAAGAAGGAGAACTGGGGTAATCTTCTAATGTTCTATCCGATTTGGTGCATACTTTTACAGCTTATAAGCGACTAGAGGACGCCCGCGACTTCGTTCGCGTGGCTTAAGTTTTTTAATTCCCACAGGCACGCTTTATTTTTCCGGTCTAAAAAGAAGCCTGTGTCACCCTCCAAGTACCCAATTATACCCATGCAAAAATTACGTCGATACGTTGCTCTGTTGCGGTGTGATTGAAGGACAAACTATCTATTTGATGTCCTTGGGGATAGAATATTCAAAAACTGGAAAATCCGTATTTCATCATTAGCGGAAGCCCAAATACTAAGTTTCATGGCTATAGCAGCTTGAAAAACGACGGACTTTCATACAAACTTTCAACCTCTATTTTACCCCTTTGGGGGTAGAATTTTGAAAAACTGTGACACACGTTCTTCTTTATTTTTTACCGAAAGCCAAAATACCAAGTTTCGTTGATATTACTTGAAAAATATCTTGAGAAATGAAGGCCTTTCATACCAACTTTCATCCCCTATTTCACCCCTTTGGGGGTCGAATTTTCAAAAACAGTGAAACACGTCTTCATTTTCAACCCGCAACTCATATACCAAGTTTCATGGCTATAACTTGAAAAGCGACGGACTTTCATACAAACTTTCAACCCCTATTTTACCCCTTTAGGGGTGGAATTTCAAAAAACCCTTTCTTAGTGGATACCTAGTCTTCACAAAGAACACACTCTCCAAATTTCATGTCTCTAGGACCAGCGGTATAGGCTGTGCGTTGATGTATAAGTCAGTCAGTCACTCAGTCAGTCAGGACTTTGAATTTTATATATATAGATAAATTCTAATTATCGATAAAGCTTTCGATAAATTCCATACATTTTAGTACCTACCTAGGTGATTTGAAATTATATTCCCAGATATACTAGAGCCCTGTACTCGTATATACAGTTCGCTTCAATATTGATATTCAACTCTAAATCGAACTCAAAAGCATCCATGCGGGTTGATTTTTCAGTCTGTAGAATTAATCCATACTAAAATACTTGAATTAACGAAATTACACTTAAATGATACCATGTTTACATAAATATGTTTGATGCACTACATATAATGGATAAAGATGATTAATTAATATGATTCAACGATTTAATAAACTTCGTAGAGCCATCAAGGGCTAAAGTTGTCAGTACCCTAAACCTAATGTCCTTTATACCAAACAAGCTTTTTGTCCGCAGCTTCGCTCACGTTAAGTTTAATTTTCATACTAATTAGGGGTCGGTAATAGGGCTAACTTTTAGTACTTACTTAGAATAAACTAGATGATTCCCGCGACTTCGTCCGCGTGACCAAGTTTTTTCGATTCCCGCGGGAACTCTTGAATTTTCCGGGATAAAAAGTAGCCTATGTCCTTCCCCGGGATACAACCTATCCCTGTACCAAATTTCATCAAAATCGGTTGAATAGATGGGCCGTGAAAGCGTAGCAGACAGACAGACACACTTTCGTATTTATAATATTAGTATGGATATAAAAACTAACTATTTACAAATAAATATTTTGTAGGACTAAAAATAGAGTCAATTTTACTATAACTTTTCTTAAATTGAATTTTAGACGAGGTCCACCTATTGTCCAACTATTAAATACCAAAGAATCATAGCCAAGTGTACATTTTTCTAGTTGAGACAGAAATAATACCTTAGCGTAAAGTATCTAAGTGCTAAGAAAACAAGTAGGTAAACAGAAACAAGATAAACTAATGACCGGCCCACTCTTAATGGACAAAGTTTTTCTGCCACAAATCCTTATAGCCCTGAGGGAAGACTAAGACAACTCCTTCTTGGAGCAGTTTGGTGCAAAAAGCGGTACATTAAATTACGCTTTAGTGTTTTCTTTTTAACACCTGTTTTACCCCTCAAGTTTTCGTCACATTAGACTTCAAAAGTAACGATTTTGTAAATGTGGTTATTCAAATAGGATTTATACTAGTCTTAATGGAAACAACTTAATGGAAGCTGATACTGGCTTCTAAGATCTATCGCTCCAAGTTGAAATGGATAATACGGTGAAATCACATTTGCAAATATAATTCGTATTCCCGTTAAATATATTTAAATCTGTGTAGGATGTATGATGGTTGCCATACAAAACTTTCGAATGTTGACAGATAAACTTATCCATATCGAAACAATTAAAACAGAATTCAGACCCAGCCACCCACGCAAATGGCCAAATTATTCCATTGAGTTTATTAGTAAGCAGGTAAAATGTAATTAATATTGGTGTGGTTATTGTGTAAGTTTTTTGAAAATAATAAATAAATTGTTTTTTTTAAACATATCAAAATTTACGGCACCGGCAGGATTCGAATTTAGAACCTGCGTCTCTTCGGGAATGGCGCATGAGCGTCTTTAACCACTAGGGCACGGTTCACTCACCCGCCGCCGTGCCGAAATTTAAGATATACATATACCTAGGCTTTACCTAGTAATGTATCTATTTAAATCCAGTCCACGCGAGCTGTTACTTAATGCCATCTATCAAAATTGTTTTTAAATTTCCCTAAGTGTGAGTAAGTGACTATAATCCATACTTCCATAGGTACCATACTTAATATTATAAATGCGAAAGTGTATCTGTCTATTTGCTACGCTTTCATGGCCCATCTGTTCAACCGATTTTGATGAAATTTGGCACAGCGATAGGTTGAATCCTAGGGAAAGACATAGGTTTTTATCCCGGAAAATTTCAGAGTTCCCGCAGGAATCAAATGAAATTATATCTTCAACTGATTTTGATGAAATTTGGTACAGGGATAGTTTGTATCCAACTACAATCCAAAAATCTTAATCCACGCGGACGAAGTCGTGGGCATCATCTAGTAACAAATATAAAATTAATCCTATCGACTGCGTCACATGCTTTGTCGTTTAACGTACCTATTATATATCGGGCTACTGGTATGAATGTCCACAGTTGGACATTGGTCTAACCGCAACTTGAACTGAAATAGTAAAATGCCCTCGTACGTCATAATTCTAGGTATAGCAACGCTGCGTAATGCGTTTGCAACTTAGGCCAAGACCTAATCCCATTGAAGGTACAAATCCACCGAACAGTTATAATTAATGCTCCGAGCAATATTATAATCATTTAGTAAATCACACGTTGCCTGCACGGCTGATGGTTTATTAGGGTTCCGTAGCCAAATTTGGCAAAAACGGAACCCTTATAGATTCGTCATGTCTGTCTGTCTGTCTGTCTGTCTGTCTGTCCGTCCGTATGTCACAGCCACTTTTTTCCGAAACTATAAGAGCTATACTGTTGAAACTTGGTAAGTAGATGTATTCTGTAAACCGCATTAAGATTTTCTTACAAAAATAGAAAAAAACAATAAATTTTGGGGGTTCCCCATACTTAGAACTGAAACTCAAAAATTTTTTTTTCATCTAACCCATAGGTGTGGGGTATCTATGGATAGGTCTTCAAAAATGATATTGAGGTTTGTAATATCATTTTTTTCTAAACTGAATAGTTAGCGCGAGAGACACTTCCAAAGTGGTAAAATGTGTGTCCCCCCCCCCGTAACTTCTAAAATAAGAGAATGATAAAACTAAAAAAAATATATGTTGTACATTACCATGCAAACTTCCACCGGAAATTGGTTTGAACGAGATCTAGGAAGTAGTTTTTTTTTAATACGTCATAAATCGTAAACCGCAATTTACCTTTCATTCAATCAACTCAAATATTTAAAAAAAACATTTAATTTAAAACTTACTACAGGTTTGTACGGAACCCTCGGTGCGCGAGTACGACTCGCACTTGGCCGGTTTTTTTTTTATGGTCATTAGGAATGGATATTGTACATACTGTTACAGCCTTTACAGTGTTTTGAATAATGCTAGTTGATTTTGAATGCACCTAGATTCAAATTATAAAGAACCACTCGTTTTCTCTTTTTAACCGACTTCCAAAAAAGGAGGAGGTTCTCAATTCGGCGCGTATATATATATATATATATATTTTTTTTTTTTAATGTTTGTTACCGCATATCTCCGTGGTTCCCAAACCGATTTGAAAAAAAATTTTTTCATTGGTTAGAGGAAGCTCGCGAGATGGTCCCATAAAAAAATCTAACTCCAAATCTTCAATCCTGATGCTGTAGGTGTACCTACGACTCAAAACTAGGGAGTTAGGCAGTTTTGATGGTGAATTCATATAGTAGGTATCAAGTCACGTGTATACGATTCAACTCTGAGTCTCAACTCCTCAACCCTGATGCTGCAGGGTACAGAACTCCTTAAAAATAGCGATTTAGAATTATTCATGGGGAATTCATATTGTAGGTGTCAAGAAACGACTTCATACTTAAACCCAAGTCCCAACTCCTCAACTCTGATGCTGCAGGGTACTGCACTCCTTAGCCGTGGGGATTAAGACTACACTAAAAAGTTAAAAATAAAAATTCTTTCCAAAAATCCGACTTCCAAAGCCACTGTAAAGTAAAATATAATTTTGATTTCTACACACTATGTTGAAGTCGGGCGAGTATAACAAAGATACGCAAAGTTGACGCGTCAGGCTCGCCCGACTTCAACATAGTGTGTACAAATCAAAATTATTTTTTACTTTACAGTGGCTTAGGAAGTCGGATTTTTGGAAAGAATTTTAATTTGTCCACTACAAGTTAGGCCCTTGACTGCGATCTCACCTGATGGTAAGTGATGATGCAGTCTAAGATGGTAGCGGGCTAACCTGTTAGGGGCATGGCAGTTATATTAAACCCACACCCCTATTCGGTTTCTACACGGCATCGTACCGGAACTCTAAATCGCTTGGCGGTACGTCTTTGCCGGTAGGGTGGTAACTAGCTACAGCCGAAGCTTCCCACCAGGATAGACCAGGGAAAATTCAGAAATTATAAATTCCCGAATTAACGCTGCCGGGGATCGAACGCTTGACCTCCCACGTTAAGACAACAGCGCTCAACACTGCGCCAGGGAGGTCGTCAAAGTCGTGTCTGTGGAAGTTGCTCACATTCCCTCATCAACCAGACAGGAGCTGATGTTCTTCAAACGGCTAAACAGATTTTTTTGAATCATAGTTACGTCACAGAGTACGGATATATACTCGTGTGGTTACGTATACTCCCGATTAAGTGAAAAAATAATCAAAATCTGCTTATTAAGTTAGTACTTAATTCTCTCATTTTAAGCTTAGAAAAATGATTTTCGCTATGTTCAGTGAAAAGTGTGGAAGACCTATTTATTAAACCCATTAAAGTTACTTGTTTGAAAAAAACAGCCTTAGCTATGTAAAGATTTTTTAAGGTTTTACTAGTAAATACTTTTAGAGCCTCGAGGCTTGTAATTTATTTGTTAAAGGCCGTTTTTGTACCGAGACATTTTCCTTTTGTTATGTAAGCAATTTATATGTGATGTTTTTGTATAGAAATACTACTTTTATCTCCTTTTGACACGTGTACCTAGTATTTGGAAGTTGTAGGTATGTTTTTTTTTCGTTGATTTTGTATTGCATGACAAGTGGTATACTAGGTATCTATATTTATGTAGTACGTAGGGCATGCAGTCGATACTGCTTCTGAGTACCGGGAATTTTCGGACCGATACTGGCATAGAACCGGGAATTCCCGGTACTTTCGATACTTTCGATACTACCATGCCTTGCCTTGCATGATTTGCCTTGTTTTGTGATAATTTTATCACAAAACAAGGCAAATACATTGCAGAAAGTATGAAATAGACCAACTATTTGACATAATATATAAAATGTCGCGTAATATTTCCACACAGGATCATAAATTCATGATTTTTAATGAACTTGTGCAATAATTCGCATCGTTCCAAATTTCAAACTTTTATTGTAGTTCAACGCGAAGGGCCGGCGTATAGGTTGTACAGTGATAGCGTGGGACATCTTGTCTGAAAATACACTTCGAAAAGCTGTTTTTTTGTATAAGCTTATAATTTTATTTTTATAGCAATTAAATGCCTCAATCAATTTATTACTACAAGCGGTTTCTAGAAAAAAGCCTTGAGGCTTGGTCAGAGGGACAACAAAGTGATCCTTATCATCTTTTTAAAATGTAGTTCTTTTTAACCATTTATTCGTGCAAGTTCCAAATGAGAGTACAAATAAATATATTAAAAGTGTCTCATAAATACCTACTTCTAGATTGTCTCTTACACAATCGACCAACCGATCAAACAACCAATCGACCAACCAATCTACCAACCAATCGGACAACCAATCGGCCAATCAATCGGCCAACCGATCGACCAACCAATCGACCAGCCAATCGACCATTCGATCGAATAACCAACCGATCGACCAACTAATCGACGAAACGATCGAACAACCAATCGACCAACCAATCAACCAATCAATCAACCAATTAATCGGACAACCAATCTACCAACCAATCGACCAACGCATCGACCAGCCATTCAACCAACCGATCGGCCAACCAATCGACCTACCGATCAAACAACCAATCGACAAACCGATCGACCAACATATCGACCATCCAATCGACCAACCAATCGACCAACATATCGACCAACCAATCGACCAACCAATCGACCAACCGATCGACCAACCAATTGACCAACCGATCGAACAACCAATCGACCAACCAATCAACCAACCGATCGAACAACCAATCGACCAACCATCGACCAACCGATCGACCAACCTATCGACCAACCAATCGACCAACCAATCGGACAACCCATCGACCAACCAACCGTTCGACCAACCAATCAACCAACCGATCGGCCAACCAATCGGACGACCAATGAATCGATTGGTTGGTCGATACGTTGGTCGCTCAGTTGGTCGATTGGTAGGTCGACCGGTTGGTCTATCGGTTGATCGATTGGTTGGTCGATCGGTTAGTCGATTGGTTGGCCGATTGGTTGTCCGATTGGTTGGTCGATTGGTTGGTCAATCGGTTGGTCGATCGGTTCATTGGTTGGCTGATTGGTTGGTCGATTGGTTGGCTGATTGGTTGGCCGATTGGTTGTCCGATTGGTTGGTCGATTGGTTGGTCGACCAGTTGGTCGCTCAGTTGGTCGATTGGTAGGTCGACCGGTTGGTCTATCGGTTGATCGATTGGTTGGTCGATCGGTTAGTCGATTGGTTGGCCGATTGGTTGTCCGATTGGTTGGTCGATTGGTTGGTCAATCGGTTGGTCGATCGGTTCATTGGTTGGCTGATTGGTTGGTCGATTGGTTGGCTGATTGGTTGGCCGATTGGTTGTCTGATTGGTTGGCTGGTTGGTTGGTCGATCGGTTGGTCAATTGGTTGGTCGATCGGTTGGTCGATTCTGGGTTCTGGGTGAGTTGGGGATACTGGGTTCGGTACCTCTTAGTATTTCTATATGTCTCCAACCACCGTCCTCTCCGTGCGTGTGGTTCACTATAGGATCTTCCTATCATGTTTCCTATCAGCCACTAAGAGCCTCCAGTTTACTGTCCAGAATCCAGTTCCATACATCAAGATTGGACTGACCACAGTCTTGGTGTTTTCACTTGGTATCTTGGTAAGTATATAAGATTTAACGGAAAAACGCTGAGCATTTAAGAAAATTATGAATTCTTCCCCTCTGCCGTTGGTGTCAATGACAGTGGAGTCAAAAATCAAAATTTAGCAGCCATAATCCTGGTGCTTATGAGGTATATTTTATATTACAGTAAACCCAGTCATTCAATTTTCTTTCTTTTTTTTTGAAACTAAGCTTTGAACTGAAATATAATACGATTATCAGAGTAGCATATTTAGTCTACTGTAACTCATTAAAGCAGAACAAATTTTATTGGAGTGACAGATTCATCAATTAATTGATCTTCAAAAAAGCTGGTAAATAATATTTAGAAAGACTAAGTATAAATACTCAAAGTAAAAATAGGATTTTTTATACTAAAACCTCGAATTTGTGATCATAAAATACAGTGTAGTGAACGAAGTTCTTGTTACATTCAGAAATATCCGCACTTAATTATAGAAGTAATCTATTTAATTCGAGTCTCGAAAGTATCAAAAGTACCGGTTTTGTGGTGTGGAGAACCGGGACTGTAAATATTCAGAAGCCTCGGGAATTCCCGGTACTTTTGATACCGGTAATTCCCGGTAGCATGCCCTAGTAGTACGTGACACTGTATTCGAAGTCAAACTAAAACTTTCGCGGGCTGCAACTAGCTTTTGCTGATAAGCGAGAACTTGCTGATTTAATAAGGCCTAGCCCCACTACAGATGCACGGCGCAGCGCGGCACGTAGCGGCGAATATTCTTTCTATGAGTTTGTAGTCTTGTACGATGCGGCACAGAGATGCACTGCGACATAATTGTACAAAGAATACTTGCTGCTACGTGCCGCGTCGCGCCGCGCCGCGCCTCGCTAGTGGGGCTAGACCTTTTAGTTTTAAAGCTTCAACAAGATTAAGCCGTTCAATCAAGGATGCTTTTATAATATTATCACCGTTTTAATTTAACCGTTTTAATTGAATTTATAGAAATAATAATAATATTACGTTACCGGCCCCTTAATTGCAAATAATAATTGCTACAGAAACAAAGTAACTCACATTATGGCTACCTACTGAAAATTAAAAAAAATCTATGATCTATGCCTAATCAAACCACATAACGACCTTCTGACACGGATGGGTCCATGCAATTATGAATCTAATAAGGTAAACATTATCTGACCGCGACTGTAATATTATAAATGCAAAAGTGTGTCTGTCTATCTGTCTGTCTGCTACGCTTTCACGGCCCATCTGTTCAACCGATTTTGATCAAATTTGGTACACGGATAGGTTGTATCCCGGGGAAGGACATAGGCTACTTTTTATCCCGGAAATTTCAAAGGTTCCCGCGGGAATCAAAAAATGTGTCTGTATAACCGATTTTAACGAAATTTCGCACAGGGGTAGGTTGTATCCCGGGGTAGGACATAGGCTACTTTTCATTCCGGAAATTTCAATAGTTCCTGCGGGAATGGAAAATCTTGGTCCACGCGGACGAAGTCGCGGGAATCATCTAGTTACTAATAAATGGTATTTAATTTTGAAGGAACTAGTAGTAATTCGCTGTATGTATTCCGCGACAATACGGTTTTGAATTACTTATAATTTAATATAAAAAATACTTTTTAAACAACCGACTTCAAACTCCCGCGCCAACTTTTATTGTTCATATTTTAAAAACCGCTCGACCGATTTCGATAAAATTTATATGGGGCCACATGGGAAGTATGCCCTTTCAAATAAAAAAAGAATCATCCAAATCGGTCCACCCAGTCAAAAGTTCTGAGGTAACAAACATAAAAAAAAAAAAACCTCCTTGTTTGAAGTCGGTTGAAAAGTCAAACACCTACGTAAAAGAAAACTTTTACATACGAGTACGTAAATGGTTTTGATAAAGTCAGCAGTTAGTCACAAGCAAGTATAGCGCAGGAATAATCCTTTGTTTATCGAAATTTAAAAAGCTTTCAAGTTTTATAACGAGTACCTACCGTAGTTCGGATTTAACCTGTTCCAATAATACAAGCTTTTTATTAAACGTTCGTGCCTTTAACGCAACGGGCGTTGTGTGGTGTTTTTTCAACAGACTTCAAAAAAAGGAGGAGGTTCTCAATTCGACTGTATTTTTTTTTATGTTTGTTACCTCAGAACTTTTGACTGGAAGGACCGATTTGGATGATTCTTTTTTTATTTGAAAGGGCATACTTCCCATGTGGTCCCATATAAATTTTATCGAAATCGGTCGAGCGGTTTTTTAAATATCAACAATAAAATAAGTACTTTGTATAGCGTGTGCTTGTTGTTGTAAAGTTGGCGCGGGAGTTTGAAGTCGGTTGTTTAAAAAGTATTTTTTATATTATTACAATTAATCTTTTGGCTGAGCTATTTTTCTGACAATTGTAAGTTATTTTCTATGTTGCAGAACAAATATTCGACTTTTTGGTGAACTCCTTTAAAAAAATCTCTGTGTTTTATACCTGACTTACAAAGTTACAATCGTACATTGTCAAGTCAACATCTCCTGAAGATGCTCCGGTGTCGGAGTAAAACGTACGTTGAGAATAATTTGAAAGATTTGTGTGGTGTGGTGAATATTGCAAGCTGCAAGTGCAAGAATACACACTGTACCACATAGATTAACCTATTGTGGCGGATTATAGCGAATAAAAATTTTTGTTCTTTCATCACCCAGAAATTGATGTTCAGGAAATGTATACCTACCTCATATATTTTATTTTATTTTTTTAGGTTAACAAACAGCTCGCAGTGCAATACCAAACATTTAATATTTACAAAGTAGGTACATTTGATATACATGCTACCCACGACGTTAACCACAGAAAAAAATATGTTTAAATAAAAAAAAAAAACTTTTGAAGTGTCAAGGGACACCCGCTGGAACGAAGTACCAAAAGTTGTAACGACACTTTTTGCTATAGTTGTAAGCCGTGCGGCGTGCGCGTTTCTCTGTGTAAATTTTATTACAATTCCTTCACTAATTAATCGAAAGGAACTTCGTTCCATCCGGAACGAATAACTAGCCTATGTAACTATTGAAAACATAATTCTTGTAAATTATTTCGCTTTTTTATTTTCAACAACTTGAAATCAACAACACAAGTAGTCATAGCAACCAAAATCATCTTTTCATAAAAAATGTCTTTTTATTTTCAACAACTTGAAGTCAACAACACAAGTACCTAGTCATAGCAACCAAAAAGTGTCGTTACAACTTTTGGTCTTAATTTTTTTCCGTCTAGCCCCCTTTCAAACGCGCGATAAGGAACTTCGTTCCAATTATATCGTGCAAAATTATCTTTACCTACATAAAATTTTTACGCCTCATCGCATTATCGACAATTAATAAAATCACATCACGTAAACTGGAGTAAGGTAGATATTATAGCAATTACCAGCGTTTTCGCACCCATTCCGGCTCACCGGCTGCGAATCAGCAATTGTTATTGCCGTGATCCCTTTGTTTATTGGAATAAAATCGGTAATAATATCAATATCGGAATTTTATCGGAAAGTTTTAGCTGTCATGAACACGAACGTTTATATTACACAGTGGTCAGTGAATAGGTATTTTTTCGTAAGTATATGAATAATATTTTGTGATTGATTTTATTTTGTGGTATAAGTGGTAACTATTTTAGCGATAAGTAGGTAAGTACAGGAAAAATATAACGAAAATGTAAAAAGAATGGACCGAATCCAAAACAGTAGATATTTGGAGATATTTTTTTTTTTTAAATCTGTGCTTCTATTTTCTGTGACGTTCGCAGCGGTTCAGCGTAGCTGCTAAGTATAGATTGTTTTAAAATTAAAAAATCTGTAAGTACCTAAATTTTTTGTACAGCCACTCATGGGGGATTCTATTTACTAAAATGCTTTTACCCCTACTGCAACAAAGGAGCGTATTGTTTTTACATCTTAGAGATTCATTAAATTCATCCAGATAGTACGCAAGAATGAAATAATATTGAATATTTTATTGAATATAATATTATGTTCTTACCATTTGAATACAGATTTTTCGAAGTCCTATAAACTTCAAAAATTACAATATACCTACTTTTTGAATTCACTATCGGGTAAAAGTGATCTAAACTCGAGTGATCGGGGAAATGGATATTAAACGAAGAAATAGGATCTGGATTATGCCTGACAACGTATGCTATCACAAAGCAAGTGAGTTGCGCATTTATTGCGTCTAGGAAACTTGAGAGAAGACATAAGTAGGTATGTTTCCTGAATCCATGAAATACGAACATAGCGGATGCCCTATGCAGATTTCCTCACGATATTTTCCTTCACCTATAAAGCAGGTATGCTATTACTTTAAACACACAAAAATTCCAGATGCGTGCCTGGATTAGAACCGTAACAATATTTGTTTTAACCACACCGGGCTATTACTGCTTCAATACTGCTGGTTTTACGTTCTACTACTCACTTCAGCTTATTTTAAATCATCTATATATATAAAATTCAAAGTCCTGACTGACTTATATATCAACGCACAGCCTAAACCGCTGGAGATAGAAACTTGAAATTTTAAGAGTAGGTTCCTCTTGTGACGTAGGCGCTCACTAAGGAAGGATTTTTCAAAATTCCACCCCTAAGAGGGTGAAATAGGGGTTGAAAGTTTGTATGAAATTCCGTCATTTCTAAAGTTATATCCATGAAACTTGGTATATGAGCTACCGATACATAATAATAATAATAATAATGTATTTATTAAAAGGCATATAAAACCCAATATAAAACAAGTCACAAAACACAATAGACATACACAGTATATAAAACATTCAAAACTTACGGCTAACTGAAATGGTTAAAAAACTCATTTCAGATGTCACAAGTCAAAAGACACAATATATAAAAACATTCAAAAACTTACGGCTAACTGAAATGGTTAAAAAACACACTTCAGATGTCGCAGGTCACAGGTAGGTACTACTTTCTGTTCTTGTCACGGTGCACAGACAGCCAATAGTCAAAAATAGGGCTAGGACTCTCAAAAACAACCTTGAGGATTCGATTGTTAGAGCTCCGGAGCCTTTCCCAGAAAGACGCCACACGAGATCTCACAATACAATAAAAGTCGGGCACTCTCGCTTCGGCAAACATTGTAGAAGCACTGCAATACCGCGGTAGCCCCATGAGTATTCTAAAAGCATCATTATATTGCACACGTATTGCAGTGTATGACTTCCTCAAAAAGTTAGTCCATAGCTGGCACGTATAAAAGCACTGACAGTAGGCGTTAAATAATGTTATTTTAACTGCCTTACTGCATTTGCCAAATCTACGTGCCAGCATATTGCAACGAATCGAGAGTGCCCTCCTTTCTCTCTCAATGTCATTGTCGTCTTTTAATTGCTCAGTCAAAATGTGTCCAAGGTACTTGAACTTCTGTACAACCCGAACTGCTTTACCATTTAACATTACTCCTGGAACCCTTTCCGGACCTTTTCCTGACCTAAAAACTACCATCTCAGTTTTATCAACATTGTATTTCAGTCCATGAGCATTCGCATAATGCTCACAGACGGAAAGCAACTTTCTGAGGCCTTGGATAGACGGGCTGAGGATCACCATGTCATCAGCATAACTCAGGCTGTTCACACAAACACCATTGATATGGCATCCGACATTGGTGTCCCTCAGCTCCTCTATTAAGTTGTTCACGTAAATATTAAAAAGGTCCGGAGAAGTAATTCCTCCCTGGCGAACACCGCAGTCTAATTTATATGAATTAGAGGTCGCTTCGCCCCATTTCACAGTATTTGTTTGGTTTCTGTACCAGTGTCTCAACAGACCCACAATTTCGTTTGGGACCTGAGACCGGTACAATTTCTCCCAGAGAATATCATAATTAACTAGATCGAAAGCCCGGCTCAGGTCTAGAAAGCACGCATAAATTGAGGTTTCACGTCTAGTGTAATATTGTACCGTGTGTTTCAAACCAACAATAGCTGAGTCCGTCGAGAGACCAGGACGAAAACCAAACTGTGCATCATCAATTGCCACATTTCTAAGCAGTTCAGGTTGTACTAGACGTTCTAGAATCTTACCTATAACTGTCCCCAGGGATATAGGACGTTAGTTAGCAGCAGAACCCAATTCCCCGGTTTTATTTTTTGCAATCGGAACAACTATTGTCTTCATTAAGTTATTGGGAAGATATGTGGTGGATATAGACCACATAGTTTCTCATGCAGTACTAAACCACCATATAAAACGTGCTCAATGCTTAATTCATCGTATCCCGGGCTCTTCCCCCTTTTCATTTGTACTACTATTTTCGTTATGTCTTCAGTCTTAAACCGTATCTTAACCTCGTCAAAGTTGGGTACTGAATGGACATAGTCATTACCTTTTAACATAGGATCTACTTCCAGCGGATGGATTTTAAACCGTTCCGCAAACATATTGGCTATCTGTCTGTAATAAAAAATTAAGAAATTCGTATTTCACAGTTTCTGAAAATTCTACCCTCGAAGGGGTGAAATAGGGGATGAAAGTTTGTATGAAAGTACTTCATTTCTCAAGATATTTTCCAAGTTATATCAACGAAACTTGGTATTTTGGCTAAAGGTAAACAATAAAAAAGTATATGAGTCACAGTTTTTCAATATTCCACCCTTAAAGGGGTAAAATAGGGGTTGTAAGTTGGAATGAAAGTCATTCATTTTTCAAGTTAAAGCCATGGAACTTGGTCTTTGAGCTTTCGGTTAACTATGAAGAAGTACGTGTTGCACCATTTTTGAAAATTCGACTCCCAATGAAGTGAAATAGAGGATGAAAGTTTGCATAAAAGTATTTCATTTCTCAAGATATTTTTCAAGTTATATCAACGGAACTTGGTATATTGTCTTTCAGTTAAAAATAAAGAAGTACGTGTGTCACAGTTTTCAAAATTTAAGGATAGGATAGGATTAAAATAGAGGTTGAAATTTTGTATCAAAATCTGTCATTTTTCAAGTTATAACTTGGTATTTGGAATTTCGGTTTAAAATGAAGAAATACTTACGTGATTCACAATTTTTGAACATTTTATCCCCAAGGATGTTAAATAGAGAGTTTGTCCTTCAAACACGCCGCCATAGAGCAACGGATCAACTTGATGTTTGACATAGGCTACTTTTTATATCGGAAAATTAAGGAGTACCTGGGGGAAAAACACTTAAACTACGCGGACGAAGTCGCGGGCATCTGCTAGTTGCCTATAAAATTCCGAAAAAGGGTGACGTACCTCGTGAGTTATTCTATCCGCACCACGGAGCCCCAAACACGAAATCCTTACTGATTACTCGACCGTAACATAAGTTACACAGAGACCCAAAAGTATCACGATTTTCCGTCACGGCCCGTCCAAAACAAAGGGTCGTAATGCTACGGCCTCTACAGTTTTTCCTCTTAAGTAGACTGACGGGACAACCGAAATTACGATCTGACCTTTTAAACAAATGACCCCCCTTAACCCCTCTAGGCTGGGAATAGATTCCCTTGCATGTCGTATTGAATTTTTGAGTGATATTGTCATGAACGTAGCCACTTATTTATCAGGGGGTGGGTCTTGCAAATTTATTGCAACGTACAAAACTTGCAATGCACACTGTCACACTGAATTCATTTTATTTTTGAGTTCATACAATAACTATGCAAAATTAAACGTACCGAATTGAGAAAACGTGCTACGTTTTCACGCCCCAGCCGTTCAACCAATTTTGCTGAAATTTGGTACAGGGATAGGTTGTAAATCGGGGCAGGACATAGGCTACTTTTTATCACGGAAACTCAAGGAGGTCCCGCGGGAATCAAAAAAGTTAATCCACGCGGACAAAGTCGCGGGCATCATCTAGTACCTAATTTATAATTTTAATATGGATATGGATTATGCTGAAAATACTAACAGTTAATGAGAACTCTAATCTCAAACATCGACGTGCCAATCCTCCAAGCGTACCACTTCACAAGGATTTAGTTTCAAAATTAAATTCTGTTAGCGCGAATGTACGCGGGCGTGTAATTTGCAAACGCGATTGCTAGCAATTTTGGGCCGAAATTTGACGACATTCCGTGAAATTTCCCGCTCATATGAAGTTTGGCGAACTCTTTCATCAAAGCAAATATTTATTTTTTCTTTTAAATGGGCTTTATGCTTGACTGTGTTATTTTGAATAACTAAGATAGAAATAAGCTCGCTAGAGAGTAAATAGGTATAGCCCATACAGGCATAAAGGTATTTGAAGACATTCAAAGTTCAGAACACAGAGAAGGTCACATGTTTAAATTTTTCGTAATGATTTTGATCTCTTTTCCCGTTCTCTAGTTCTATTCTGAATAAAACTTGTAACGTAAACATGCTCTTTTATCTTAATTGTCTCAGTAAATTAAAAGAAATCTACACTAATATTATAAATGCGAAAGTGTCTGTCTGTCTGTCTGTCTGTCTGTCTGCTACGCTTTCACGGTCCATCTGTTCAACTGAATTTGATGAAATTTGGTACAGGGATAGATTGCATCCCAGAGAAGGACATAGGGTACTTTTTATCCCGGAAAATTAAAGAGTTACCACGGGAATTAAATAAACTTAATCCACGCGGACGAAGTTGCGGGCATCATCTAGTTAGAGAAATAAATGCGCGATTTTTCTAGTTATTTTCCCTAGATCATTTGATACGTAAAATTTATGGCCAGAACCAGTGGCTTTTTACAATGACGTATTGATACGCTATAACCGTGAGTTAGGTATCACCTGAACAAAGTTATTCTACGAAGTTATGAACTTTTCGACTTTCATCAGATTTTATACCTGAGACTTTATTGGGGTTACTTCAAAATGACAGTTCTATGTCACGTACATTGCTGTCCCTAAAATAAGGATTATATTTCTAAAACACGAACGTCAACAATATTAAACCAATACGGATTTAAGCGATGGTAGTATGCCCCTTAATATATTGGTGCATATAATATTGATGCAGTCTTAGAAGAAGGCATAATTAGAAGGGGGTCGGCAGTTTAAAAAAAACCAGGCAAGTGCGAGTCGGACTCGCGCACGAAGGGTTCCGTACCATTATTAATAAATAATTACCTTTGTTAATGAACCGCAAGACTAACTTTGTTTGTAGAGGTTTATTGTTAATATCAAAAAAAACTATGCTAGTTAGAGCATTGGCTATAATGCTCTATCTATGTTCTTTCCTGTAAAATATACATAAATTCCTACTGATCATAATTATTTCAAATTTTTCGAATGGTAAACTCCCGGAGATAAGGAGGGGGGGGGGGACGGTATTTTTTTAGACATTTTCCCCAATTAAATCAAAAACTATCATAACTAATAATTAAAAATCTGTTTTAGAATGTACAAAGTAAACCCTTTCATATGATACCCCACACAGTACAGTTATCTCACTTTTAAATTTCAACTCTCAGATTTTCCCCCCTTTTTAAATAAGAACAAAAATAATTTCCAATTTTTTTAAATTCCAGTGTCTTTGGGCCACTAATATACACAACTATTCCAAATTTCATGTCGATAGCTTCGGTAGTTATTGAAATAATCGAGTGTGACGGACGGACAGACGGACAGACGGACAGACAGACGGAGAAAGTCGCACCATAAGGGTTCCATTTTACCATTTTGGTACGGAACCCTAAAAAAACGGAAATGTTTATCTAACCGAAGAGACCTCTAGATCACAGTGCTCAGCTAGCTAAAGTACCTACTGCTGCGCCATAGGGTTCAATCTATACTAATATTATAAATGAGAAAGTGTGTCTGTCTGTCTGTCTACTACGCTTTCACGGGTCATCTATTCAACCGTTTTTGATGTTTGGTATAGAGGTAGGTTGTATCCCTGGGAAGGACATAGTCTACTTTTTATCCCGGAAAATTAAGGAGCGTCCGCGAGGACAACAAAACCCACGCGGACGAAGTCGCGTGGTATCAAAATAAAGCATTGTGAATTAAATTTTCAATAGTTCGTTTCATTGTTGTACACAAGTTTGGAATAAAAGTGTATCTGTGCGAGTACTCCGTGTTTTCTTTTCAACGGGGATGAATGGGGTCGGCTTCGATTGTAAACGTTCATAAAACATGAAAAGTTTATGTGGGAGACAATACTAGGGGCTACGCGCGGACTGCATATTTTAATGGCTGCGTAATTATCGCTAAAGAAATGTAAAAAAAATCCTGAAGAGTAATTTTGCGTAGACACTAATTTTGCTTTAGAGCATTTTTTTTATTGCGTGATTGGCGTGCGCTCGACGACAATCATGCTTAGTGCAAAGCAATGATGGGGTCTAGGTTGGAACGCGCTTGCTTAGAAGATGCCTTTTCACTCTTGCCTTGAAGGATTGAAAGCATTTAGTAAAAACTTATAGTCACGTATAAAAAGCTTTTTCTACTGGACATCAACCAACAATCAACCGAAAAAATTGCTGCAAAATGTTAAAAATGTTATAGTGATATTTCCGAACTAGCTTATGTCCGCGACTTCGTCCGCGTGGACTACACAGTGGTTTGAGCTCTGCGTTGATAGATCAATCAGTCAGCCACATTTTTCTTTTTCAAATAAATATTTTAAATGCGAAAGTTTGGATGGATGGATGTTAGTTACTCAATCACGCCTCAACAGCTAAACGGATCTGGATGAATTTGGCACAGAGATAGATTATAGTCTGGAATAACACATAGGCTACTTTTTATCCCGGAAAATTAAAGAGTTCCCGCGGGAACCGAAAACCTCACTCCACGCGGACGAAGTCGCGGGCATTAGCTAGTTTATTTATAAATTTTATATAACAGGTGCTCTAAATTATAGACCTATTTGATATTGTTTTAATATCTTGTAAATTAAAAGTATGACCTATATGTATATGATTCCCGTGCCTTTGCCCTCTTAGAGAGTTCCTCTTTGTATTTCCGTGGTAACTCTTTAACATATTATCTCTGTCGATATCGTTTTAACGCATTGACCGTGAAAAGGTAACACAGACTGACACTTTCGCATTCATATAAGTATGGATTTCTATTTACAAAACGCTCTGCTAAATTTCATTCCCTAGCAAATCGTAAATCTAGTTTTCATGTCATAGCACCCGCATGCAAATTCAGAGCTCGCAGGTAAATTGTGTGCTTTAAGGGCTTAGATACAAAACCCCAGAGACTTGTGTAACGGAGTAATACAGTGGACCGGTATGCATTCCATGCGATCCTGGTACCTCGACCGTATGACGACATTTTTTAGTTCTTCTTAGATATTGCAAATGTGAATGTGTGTCTGTCTGTCCTTTTGATAATCAATATAATTAACCGATTTTGACGCAATTTGGTACAGAAATAGGTTACATCCCGAGGTTGGATATAGGCTACTGTTTATTCACAGATATATCTACAGACTGACAACTACAGTTTCGCATTTATAATATGTATTAGTATCATTATTTTTATTAACAAAGTGCTCTACTTAATTGCATTCCCTAGCAAATCGTAAATCTAGGTTTCATGACATAGCACCCGCATGCAAATTCAGAGCTCGCAGGTAAATTGCGTGCTTTTAGGGCTTAGATACAAAACCCCAAAGACTCGTGTAATGGAGTAATACGGTGGACCGCTATGCAATCCATGCGATCCTAGTAACTCGACCGTACGACGACATTTGTTATTTCTACTTAATTACTTACTTATTAGATCCGAATTAAAATATGCGCGCTTCTGAATTTGAACTTTTAATAAACGAATCCATACCACAGTATTGGTATCTATACAGTATTGTAACTGGCCGTGTCCTTGAATTAAGTACCTACAGCTGCGCGGTACGTACACACGCGATAGGGCTGCCCGCCTACAGTACTTATTTTAATTTCATCTACCTACCTGAGTTTTTTGAGATTTGTAATCCGTTAGCAAAGATGTGAATGAAATTTAACGTCATTTTATTTACCTACCAAAAGACCACTAAAATCTAATATACATAACTCTAAAGCATTTTACGCCGTTAGAGTTCAGATTTTGTTTTTTCGTTTTATATTGTAGGTATTTGTAATACTTTTTCCACCCTATCCACTTATTAATTTACTAACCCAAGTTTTTTACTCGATGAAAAAAGCGAAATAACTACCTATTAGTAAAAGAAACAAATTGCGTACTAGTAGGTACCTACTTATATAAACATTATTTTATATCCTTATCTTTCGTAGTACCCAGGTCACGGTAATATTATGTATCCTACTCGTCATATTAAATATGTACTTAAACTTATTTTTAGTCAAAAAATCGCGCGGTTATTGTAAAAAAACAAAACACCGTCCGTTCGTAACTGTGGCACAGTCGCGACTGTCTGCATGCCAAGCGCGTGCTGAGATCGAGACGCGTAGGCATAGCTCGCGCTTCGTCCGTTTGTATGAAGTTGGAATACTGTATACATAATATTACCGTGTCCATACTGCTATTGCAAATGTGAATGTGTGCCTGTCTGTCCTTTTCATAGTCAACCTGCTTATAGTCTGACAAACTTATCTGACCCGGTGACAGCGTCGCTAGTAGGTATCTATGAAAAATAAAATAAAAACAAAAACTAAACAGGCATAAAAATTTGTTCCAATTTTGGCCACCGCGGGCAAGATAAGTTTGTCAGACTATAAGCAGGTTGACTATGAAAAGGACAGACTATAACTGATTTTGACGTGATAAATTTTACGTCACGGGGACTGCTATATGCTATTGTTTACTGTGGAAAATCAAAGAGTTCTCATGAAGTATTTAAAAACCATAGTAATAGAAGTGGCGGGTATCATCTAGTATGAAAATAAAGTCATGAAAAAAGACCCTGATTGAGCAGGTGACCATGTGCATCGGGTGTATATCCTTTCTTATTCTGGTGGTGGAGTTGCCTGAGCGGCCGCGCGATTGTTTCCTCAGTCAAATTAGGGCTTTCCGCACAATAGGAAAGAACAGCAAATCGCTCGTATTACTGCACCAAAGATTTTATTAGACTCAAAAAAAATCCAAACAGGTATTACTTATGTGGTGTATGTATTTTAATATGGTTCAAACTCCAAATTGAAGAACATCCTAAATTCACAGCATTTAAATTTGGAATTAAGCTTTGGTGTGTGCGCAATTGTACCTAAAGTAAGTACTCCCATTCGCCTGCTTACTCGCTTCCTTATTGGCACTGAAGTATATAATTTGAGTATGAAAATGTTATAGACACCTGCAAAGTGACGAGAAATTTTTATTATGAATTGGTTTTGATTAAAAATCCTTCCACTGCTAAGTACCTACCTGATTAAGGAAGGAAAAGTAAACCTTTTTAAGGTGGCAAAGTAAAACTTACATTTATAGTAAAGCTTATTAGTTTCGTCTAGTCCTTCAGTCCGCCTGTACCTCTGACTTTTGACTACTTTTATTAAGTTTCTTCTAAGAAAAAATATCACAAGTCTATATAGCATGAAACTTTCATATTTTCTTATTTAAGGCATTCAATATAATCTGCAAGTCCTGTATAGATTTGGATTAAAAGGCCTACGTTACGGGAAACTGTATATACTTTTCAGTAAAAATGAATGGACGACCCTGGCTGAGATTAGAGGCTTTTATACAAACTGAAATATTCCGTAAATCTTGTTCTCAATAAATTCCTAATTTCGTCCGCGTGGAATAAGTTTTTTAATTCCCACTGGAACATTTTCCGGGATAAGAAGCAGCCTATGTCACTCTCCAAGTCCTCACACAAAATCACGTCGATCCGTTGATCAGTTGCGGCGTGATTGAAGGACAAACCAACAATGCAACGAACAAACACACTTTCGCATTTATAATAATAAGTATCATTTCTACATTATAATTTAGACAAGGTCAAGGCGCGCGTTTTTAGTCATATCATACTAATATTATAAATGCGAAAGTGGATTTATCCTTCAATCATGCCGTAACAGATCGACGTGATTTGTTGCATGGGTATAGTCGAGGACCTGGACTAAGGCTACTTTTTTCCGGAAAATTAAAGAGTTCCCACGGGAATCAAAAAGTCTTTATCGTCGCGAGCATCATCTAGTTTATGATATTAGTATAATTTCTAAATTATAATGTAGACAAGGGCAAGGCGAGATTATTCAAAATCCCCACGCGAGCGCAGCCGAGGGCGGTCTCTAGTGTATAATATGGAATAATACAGGTATTGAAGAGTGCAATGAAAAGCGCACCGGAAGTCGTCTGTCATCGTTACCGTTTTCGCTCCTCGTTTCCGATCTACGAGCGACGGCTGAACTTTTTTTGCGATTATTCTTTAAAATATTTACTTTCATTCGAAGTTCAAAGAATATTTCGGTGAGAAAATTTAATTTATTTATTTTCTTTAATTTTTCTGATAGTCTCGCGACCATTCTATAATATTATTTGAGAAACCCAATTGCAATTCTAGGCCCAAATGTCTAAACAAAGTGAAGTGAAGTTGTGTGAGTTTTAAGCATTTAAGCACTCACTTGCTATAAGTGAGACTCCCTACCCTCACAATAATATTCTCAAAGGTTCGTGAAGTCACACTTAACGAGCATGGTGGATTATGGCCTAAAGCCTTCTTAATCTGAGAGTAGTTTCGTGCTGTCATGATGAATACTATTCGCAATTTTTTTTTTGTTTGTTGGTTTTCCTTCAATGGCCGCTAATGAAACGGAGCATCGGCTTATATTATACAGGTTTGATTTTGACTTCAGCTGGCGTACAAGAAATTGCATTTTGAATAGCCAGTATCGAGACCAGAGAGGTAGGGAACCAAAGAACAAAACGTTCCCACCATAGAGATAATATTATAGTCATTGTTACTCTGTGGTTCCCACATAAATCTTTAATCTAAACAAGTCGGGTTTGTTCGAACACTTATAACTATAGAACGGCTGAACGGATCTGGATGAAATTTGGCACAGGGATAGAATATAGTCTGGAATAACATATACGCTACTTTTTATCCCGGAAAATAAAAGAACTCCCGCGGGAACCAAATAACCTCAATCCACGCGGATGAAGTCGCGGGCATCAGCATGATATATATTATATAACAAAGTCGGGTTTGTTCGAACACTCATAACTCTTGAACGGCTGAACGGATCACAGGGCTAGATTTTAGTCTGGAATAACACATAAGCTACTTTTTATCCCGGAAAATTAAAGAGTTCCCGCGGGAATCAAAAAATCTTAATCCACGCGGTTGAAGTCGCGGGCATCAGCTAGTTCCAAATGAACTCTACGCACAAAGCGACGCTGGCCGCACGTTGTAAAACTGAATTTACATACAAATTACCCTCTAAAAGATCGCTTGTTCTTTACACACAATACTACTGATTACAGAGCAAACAATAAAGAAGAACAAATTTATTCTGTCGTAAAACCATCTTGGAAATACGCACAAATTCGTTTGAATTCCAGGCCAAGTTAGACCTGGACTGAGATCTCACCTAGTGTGATGTGATGATGCAGCCAAAGATGATAGCGGGCTCACCTTTTAGGGATATGGCAGTTATATTAAACATATATCCCAAATCGGTTGGAAGTCCGCTATGTTGGATTGAGAATGACGTTAGCCATACATTGTCATCCAAATTAGCAAAATTTCAGCTCAATCGTTTGGGGAGAACTGTTTTAATATTGCAAGGTATGACGTAAACAAACCCGCAAACATTGAAAGTTTAATAAAAAGCATAATTATGCTACGAATGTTAAGCATACTTGGGGTGAATATCAAGAAAATGCTTGAACAAAGAACAAGATTGTAATACCAGAGGACTAGATTGCATGGCAAACTAAAAAGACGTGAATATCTTTAATCAAATTATAAAGTGGAACGCTTCCAGAGAGCTATTTGTTCCCGGGTTAGCGGAGAATAATGGCCAGAAAATGTTGAGTCATAAATATTCATTTTGTTGCGATGGCAAGTATTAAAAGGTAGGTATTATTTGCTTGTTTGTGCTGCTCTTGCAACTTTTACATTGGTTCAAATAACTTGGAATAAATTCTGTAGGTAATGTTACTTTTTTGTAAACATTTATGGTTTGTCAAATTTAGGATGATAATTTTGACAGATGCCGTTTGTATAGTGCTGTTTCAATCTGTCTCACTCTAGTCCTTTTCTATTGCTATACACCTCTCATCTGTCAAAACTATCATCCTAAATTTGACAAACTATAATTAATGTGCGTATGGGGAGATCTATTTAATTTGGGTAGGAAAAAGTTAACCTTAAGAGTGTTTTTTTTTTTTTGAGTATTCACAAAATTCAACAAATTGACGGAGACGAATTTTCAAAATATCAATATTGGCTGTAATAGAAATCTCAGGAGACCAGGTTTTAACAGACTACCAAAAATGGAGGAGTTTCTCTTTCTCAATTCGGCGCTTATTTTTTTTAACCCCCGGCGCAAAAAGAGAGGCGTGTTATAAGATTAACGTGTCTGTCTGTGTATCTGTCTGTGGTATCGTAGCTACTAAACGGATGAACCGATTAATTTTATTTTTTTTAAAATGCATGTCGGTGCACGTCTCCGTGGTTTCTAAACCGATTTGAAAATTATTTTTGACTTAAGAATCTCTGAATACATTGTAAGTTCTTGTAAGCCCATACCTGCTGATATAATTATTCCCCTGTAAGTTAACACTGGTTAACTAATAGGGGAATAATTATCATTGAGCAAAGTAGAAAAAACCTAATAGTTCTTTTTTTTTTAATTTATTTATTTCAAATGGATACAACATTTTTAACAAAATATAAACCTCGCCAAACTGGTGGGCCAGTTTGTTGGTGAGTTGGTGCTCTAAACAAAATATTTAAGTTGCATCTAAAAATTAGCACTCGTATACCTGATAACCTAACATTAAGAAACAAACAATTTTAAAAAAAGAAACCGATCTTGACAAAAACAAAAAAAATACAAATAAACAATATAAATAAAAGAGCAAATAAACAATACAAATAAAAGAGAAGAGAAAAATAAAAAAACAGTAAGTAATTAATCATTTAATTAATTAGCCAGTATAGGAGTACTTAAATTAAATTAAATAACCTTCTTTATTTAGTCAACATAGGCCCAAGGATTATTAGTACAATACAATCTTAAAAACTATGTTAGTATTTTATTTCTAGTTTAAGTACTCATACACTAACCTTATTTTCCTCCCTTAGTCAATCTATGCTATTGTAAATTTTGGGTACTAAATAACAACTCAACCTTTTACCGTAATACGAGTTACATACTTTTGGCAACGTGAATCTTATCTTTCTACTTCTCGCGTTGTCTTAGTTCAGTACGTAGGTAGCTAGTAGTTGAATTTGCCAAAACCACATCGACACACGGAAGAATTAACAGTACAGAGGACCACATGAAATGTATTGCGGTACACCTATTGTTTATTATTAAATTATTTTGTGGTAGAACTACATTTCAGGCGAATGAAAACTTGTAGTTTGTATGCGGTTATTATATGCAGCCGACTAAAATTCGGTCGATACTGCTGAACCCAGCTGATACCTAACTGCAATTTTGAAGTCGAATTGCAGTCCAAATCCAGCCTCTTTATCAAGACCCTAAAGAACACGGGGACATCGATAAACTAATCCATACTTATATCTATACCAATATTATAAATGCGAAAGTTTGAATGTATGGATGTTTGTTACTCAATCACGTCAGAACGGATCTCCTCGTAGAAGGAAATTAGCACAGAGATAGATTATAGTCTGAAATAACACATATGTTTTTTTTTGTCCCGGAAAATTAAAGAGTTCTCGCGGGAACCAAAAAACCTTAATCCATGCGGACGAAGCCGCGAGCATCAACTAAAAATCTTTATTTGCGGTAAAACCACATTCCATTTTTATCGTGATTATATTTTTATAATTCAATTAGGAACTTATATTAGCAATAATATTTTATTAACACATTCAACAGAGCTGAACGTTTGTAATTGTATCGGATCAAAGAGTCGATATTACAATATTGAAATAAGATTGGCGCGGGCAACAGGTGGTATCTTTATTACGGTACAGTGTTGGCCGGAACGGGACTCATTTCGCTGAAACACACGTTCTCTGAGATGAGAGTGGTTTGAACAGAGATACAGATCACATTCGAGACGTGGATGCGAAAAAGCATGATGCCAGTAACCAAGAATCAATGAAATTGTGGATTTATCTAATATGGATTATAAAAAACGTATTTAGTTTTATATTTCTAGTGAGATTGCTATTTATTTTGATAAAATAAAACTATAAAATACAGCAATCCGCCATAATTGAATAAACACCAAGAAGCAAATGACGCCACAATTGTTTGTTTTCGAGCTTTGACAATCACACTATTGTTTATACACACATATTTTACAAGAACAATAGTGACGTCACAAACGACGCCATGGTTCTATCTATCCTCGGTCCTCTACTATTTTTAGTATACATTAATGAATTTCCAAACAACATGAAACAAAAGTGTATTTTATTTGCAGATGATACTACCCTCATCATAGAAGGTAAAAACAAAAGTGATAAAGAGTTTGAAGATGATATAATTAATACCCTAAATAAAGCAATCAACTGGTTAGAAGAAAATAATTTAAACATAAATCTAACTAAAACAAACATCATGCAGTTTTTAGCCAAAGATGCAAAACAAAAAATTATGAATATTGACCATAATAATCATCTACTATAGAAGAAGTAAATATAACCAAATTTTTGGGAATAACTATAGATAGAATGTGCAAATAGAAAGAACACATATTACAGTTCTGTACAAAAATTAATAAATTTATATTTTTGCTATCTAGATTAATAAAAACTGTTTCTATAGAGGCAGCATTAACTGCCAAACATAGATACATTTCCTCACTATTGAGGTATGATTTAATTAAATGAGGCAACTCAAGCGAGATGATTACAGCATTTAGAACCCAAAAAAATGTATAAGAATCTTATGCAATGTTTACTATCTTCAAACCGTTATTTAAATCTAAAAAGATATTACCGCTTCCGTGCCTTTACATTTTTGAATCTGCATTATTTGTGTTTAAAAACCTCAATTTATTTCTAATAACATCTTTTTTGTACCATATTTTACCAAATAAATATTTACTTTACTTTACGTGACATCAGCGAGCGTTTTGGCGTGAATTTTAAAATTTAAAGTTCAAATGCCAATTTTATCTACCAAACCTTATTTTTCTGTTGAAATAAGATATTTTTTCGAAATAGTAGATACTACCGAACATAATCTGACCAATTTTCAAAATCAGTCATCATGCCTATTGGGAGGAAGCAGAAGCACAGAATACTATGACAGAAGTGTTTTGACTAGTGTTGGGACTGTGGTGGTGTTGGGCTTGGGACTGTTTGTACGAAATAATATTTTGACGAACTCCCTGGCGCAGTGTTGTGCGCTGTCGTCACATAGTGGAAGGTCTCGGGTTCGATTCCCAGCAGGATCAATTTGGGAATTTATAATTTCTAAATTAGTTAATATAACTGCCATACCCCTAACAGGTTAGCCCATTACTATTTTGAATTATCATTTACCATCAGGTGAGATCGCAGTAGTGGATCAGTGTAGTGGAATAAAAAAATAGTAGATTTTTAAACGAGGGGGGAAAGCAACCCATTCTCACCCGAGGTATTTGTATGCACGAGCGTAGCGAGAGCTGCCCCACGCTTAGACACCATTACCAAGTCTGTAATCAGATATTAGATACCTACCAGGCACTGGCCTAGAACCAATAGGTTATTTGAATCGAATTAAGGCCACGTTTATAGTAACTGCCTACGCAATAATACGTGTATCATCACGATGCAGCGTAGGTCGTCAAAATTGATAAGCAATTACGTCATCGTACTAAGTATTCACTAGTGTGTCGTATTGTAATATGATTCTCATTTTCAACATGTCGTTTGTCGGGGATATAGCTCAGTGGTAGAGCATTCGACTGCAGATCGAGAGGTCCCCGGTTCAAACCCGGGTGTCCCCTGACGGGTTCATTTTTGTTTCGTTTTTTTCACATTTTATATTGATGTTCTCAATCGATTTATTTACTGTTAGTATCTAATTACACTATACTAACGCGTTTTGCCCAGGGAACTCTTTATTTTTCCGGAGTAAAAAGTAGGTAAGGTTTTTTCTTTCTTTCTTTACCTAACCTACCAAATTTCATCAAAATCGATTGAAAACATGGGCCGTCAAAGCGTAGCAGCTAGACAGACAGACAGACATACACACTTCCGCAATTATAATAATATTAGTATAGAAGTATGGATACGGCTTACTTAAATCCGCAGGTGCACTTCGAAATGAGATTCCGCTCAGAAAGAATTTATTCCAAACGCTGCAGGTATTGTATTAGAGAGCTCTGTCGTTTTAAAGGCTAGGCATTATTTTGAAATCTTTTTTCAATAAACATAGCATTAGTACATCCAAGTTTGACATAGATTGATTATGATGTGATTCTCTTGATGTATGTGTTTTATCTTTACTTTAAATGTTTAAAATCTTTACAGTAATAATTGATTCCAATTTTCCATTTTCTCTCTGTCTGTGTCGTATTGATGCTGAGGGTTGTGGACCCTTTCGATTATCCCTTAATGGTACGGGTTTTCTTTGGGTTCCGGTCGTTCCGCATATGACTTGACTCAGGGTATTTCTTCTCTGAGGTTTCTAACGATTATTATCAGATGATAGTAACATGAACCGACCTTTCCATTTTAGCAACTAGCAAAATTTCCCATTACAAGACTCCCACTGTGCCCAGGCTAGCTACAAATAAACTCTGTACTGTCCAAATATATAATTTAGTTGAGTGATTTTTGCTGATACACGTACAAACAAATAAACAAAAAATATTATCGCTTTATAAAAGTAGAAAATAGAAAATATATTTTTGCATGAATGTAGTTGTAGGTTATTACTGTAGCCAGTTATCAAAGCCAATCGAAGCAAATATAGAAAGCGAAGGTTTCCAATTCGAGCCGTAACGGGATTCCGTTGAAAAGGGATGCAAAAACAACAAGAACAACAAAACAACAGTGTACACGCCGCTCGCTGATTTCAGGCACAATGCTGAAAGAATTCTCAATCCCACGGTTTCGATTTGGTTATTTTTGCTACCTGACTTCAATCCCATTCAGTTTTATTCTCTTACTTCGTTACCAACGCTGACGCAGCGACGAAATGTAATAATTTATGATGCATAGTGCGTTTGCTATTATATACTAGCTGATGCTCGCGAATTCGTCCGCGTGGTTTAAGTTTTTTGATTCCCGCAGGAATTCCTTAATTTTCCGGGATGAAAAGTAGGCTATATCACTCTCTAGGTCCTCAACTATACCCATGTCAAAAATCACGTCGACCCATTGCTCCGTTGCGGCGTGATTTAAAGGCAAACCACTAAACCAACAAACAAACACACTTTCGCATTTAAGTATAATATTAGTATATGATTTTCTCGCTAGTAAACACGTACTAAGACAAAAATGAGACCTCTATAATATATATACAAATAAGGATATCCCTGTATGAGTGGATCCCAAGGCTGATCCTGGAAAAAATGTTACCTAGAACCTGCAAGATATAGTAGAAAGTTGATGATGATTATGTAATGGAGTGGACCGGCATAAGTACTCTCTAATCTCTATACAGAAGACAGCTAAAGATCAAAAGGCTGACACTGAATACCCGGTGAAAAGGATTCGACCGATTTTGCTACACTTCAATTTCGTTTATCGCAGTTCAACCGCTTTCAGAGCCAATCTTGGACTGAAGTAAATGCGATATTATCATTATAATCAAAACAAGCAATGCTTTTAAAGATACCTATTCTTACTAAATTAGCTACGGAAACGTTATCGAGTACCTTACTTGGGATGTCGAGTAAAATGTTTCGACGGTGACCCCAACGACGAACTCAGCGAAGTTGAGAATAACATAGAATAAGCTAACTTCAATACCAATTCTATGGTTATTATTCCTGGAATTTCCAAGGTGTTTTTTTTTGTTGCAATATCTGGTTTCTATTATTACGTCATAAAGCGGATAATAATGCAACGTTTGTTTGTAAATAAAATTTCCTATGTCGTGAAAATAAAGATTTTATTATTTGCAATTTTCATTCTTGAACCACACAACTATGATATGTGATTGAAGAACCTAAGTTAATTGTTTATAAGTAAAATAAAAACAGTCATGTTATAATAGTACTATCAGTACTTAGAACACGAGAAAACATTTGATACAGTACCTACCTAAAAACTTTCTGCAATTTTCCAAGTGACTACTTTGAACTCTGATCTCAACGCCCCGTCCATATAAAATGTGGAACGTCACGGAATTCAGAATACGTTCAGATGTGTTTAAGAAGCGTGAGCTTATAGCGCAGATGTTTAGAGGAACATCAATGTGCTTTGTTGTAAAAACAGACTGCGTGTGGTGTATATGTTTATATGTTTTCAAATTATTCCTTTCCGAGCGCGACAAAAATCGACGACCCGTTGTCCCAATATGTTGTTTGCAGTTAGCAAATGGTATTCACCATTTGCAGGGATAACTTGTACTAGAATAACTATAGATATTCAATACAATATTTTTTTCCTAGCTAACTGACTCAATGGAGTCAATCGGATGGAATTTCTAATAATCTTGTCTTAGTGGTGTTCCATTATAGAAAAAATCTACCAGACGAATCTCAAGTTTCTACACTTTGGTCAGGTACAGCTCAGACCGGGCTTAAAATCATGAAACATTGCCTGGTACCGTTGGTTCCCTGCGCTTCGCTTGTTGTCGGCCATAATATACCTGACTAGCTGATGCCCGCGAATTCGCCCGCGTGGATTGAGGTTTTTTGGTTCCCGCGGGAACTCTTTAATTTTCCGGGATTTCCGGTAGCCTATGTGCTATTCCAGACTATGATCTATCTCTGTGCCAAATTTCATCCAGATCCGTTCAGCCGTTGCGGCGTGATTGAGTAACAAACATCCATCCATACATCCATCCAAACTTTCTCATTTATAATTATTATTTATGTGATGGGGAGTCTGCCAAAGCTGCGCTGCGATTCCTCGACAAGGATTGCCATTCCTGCACGTTGGGTCCCCCACATCTATCTTTTGTAAGTCAGACATTTAGAATTCTGTGGTCACAGCTTTATATACGGACGTGTGCGAATTTAGCAAGTAGCAGGACAATACAGCGCGCAGACCACTCCTCATAACTGTCAGAAACAAGATCGTAATGGAATAATAGATTTCCATCAACTGTTGCGGTGCTCTTTTTGGGCATGGTTTTTATTGTTTTTTTTTTGTGTTCATCACCCCAAAACATATTTTGGACTTTCTCGTGGTTCCACGATATAATATGAGAACGTATAAACTAGGTAACATAATAAGACATCATAAAACATGTAATATGAATGATATTACAATGTGATCATTGGTCAAGCGTCATTATCTTTTCTTCAGGGGGGAAGGCTCAAATTTTAATGTCTCAGCCGCAGGCAAAGGTATTACATTACGCCGATAGATTAATTTCCTATGCGCACGTGTCATATGTTTTAATACGAATACCTTTGTGAACAAATCTATTGATGTAGAATTAAAGTGTGTAGGTACTCATGCTATTTCTATGTTAAAATTAGTAAAAACTGAAAATAAGAAACATTTGCCATACTGCCTAACTACACAGGCGCCAGAGATTCCATTCTTGAAAAGTTTAATTTAAATTTTACAGTTCTTAGTCCGACTTGCACAACACTGCCTAAACTGATTTAATTAAATATTTTGATGCTGTTAATTTTTGATATGTTTATCCCGGGGTTTACATGAAAAGAACAGGTATAGGAAATCTTTTAACGACCTTGTGCAACTGAGCCTTAAAGTTTATTTTCAAAATGGCTGTATCAAACACAGATACGGCCTGACAGACTGGAAGAAACGGTTAATAGTTCCACGTTTTACGGAACCCTAAAAATACCAATGCAGAGCACTCAGAGTTCAGCTCGTAACAATATGGCAGATGGCTCTCATTGTTGGTACACGGGTGTTGGCTGCTTGCCACGGCATCTGGTGGGTGGGTTTCAACAGAAGTAGGCGTAGTATTGTCTGGTCGCCCAATCCACGACAATTGTTCAGAGGCGGTCCTAATTAGCAACTAACGATGTATCCGATTAATGATAATGGTAGATAGGTATGTCTAGATTTATTTGACGATTTTTTCTATGGCAATTTAGTTGATGGGTTTCACTTACTTTTATTGTTGCGTTAATGACCTATGATGACGTTTACTTCAATGTTTTGGAAGATTAATTTGACATTACGTTATAAATAAAGTTTTGTAACTTTTCTTGTTTCTTTTCTTGTAGGTGGTTTTCGTTTAGGTCTTTACTAAAAATGAAATAGAAATCGAATTTTTGCTAATGCAACTTCTAAGGGGTAATTAATGAAATAATTTTCATGTTAATATGTATGAAAGTTCGTCATTTTCCAAGAACCACGAAAATTAGTATTTTAACTTATGGTTAAAACTGAAATACTTTAGTAAGTACATGGTAGTGGAATACTGTAGTTAGTAGTCAAAATTTTGGGATTTTCTCCTTCAATAGCGGATGGAGTTTATTTTAGCAAAAATCTCATACAAAATGTATATTTTATCAGGTCAAATCCCTTGCTTAAAATTATAGATCGTTTCGTTATATGCAACCCAAGACATAAATTAAATATTACTTCCTCAGCATTTTTAGGGTTAGGGCGAAAACACATCAGAGACTGATTAATCAATCGCTCTAGTAGTTGCGGCCCTACCTTCGATCCACCTATTGTATTCGCATGGTAACAGCATTGGGCCTGTGAGTTAAAGCTGTAAGTACTTCGATCCGTCATCAAAATAAAAATATATAGGCCTGTATTAATAAACCGACATCAGGGGGTCTCCTATCATTTCTTGAAGCACTATTATTTTAATATTGTTGACGCTGAAAAAGTCTAAAAAAATACCGTTCGCTCCCCCCCCCCCCCCCCCCCCCCCCTTATCTCCGGAGTTTACCAATCGAAAAATCTGAAATAATTATGGTCAATAGGAATTTATGTATATTTTACAGGAAAACTATAGCCAATGCTCTAACTAGCATAGTGTTTTTGCCTGATTGTTTTGCTTCAGTACCTACTTCTTGAGTACGGAACCCTCGGTGCGCGAGTCCGACTCGCACTTGGCCGGTTTTTTTAGAATTATTACCATCCTTATTTTTGAGACGTCAAGGTGCATCATATGCAATTTTAAAATATTACTATGGTAGTAAGCCCACAGCTAATAACTGCTAACAAATAATAATCTCTATATATATATAAAATTCTCGTGTCACAATGTTAGTTAACATACTCCTCTGAAACGGCTTGACCGATTTTTATGAAATTTAATATGCATATTCAGTAGTTCTGAGAATCGGCTACTATCTATTTTTCATACCTCCACGCGGACGGAGTCGCGGGCATCAGCTAGTAATATCTAATAATAGTATAATAACATAAACTACTGTATTTAATTTATATTCTTACCTACGTATTGTAATATCTTGTTTTTTAAAAAGAGCAATTGCTGAGTTTCTTGCCGGCTCATCTCAGCAGATTTTTCCGAACCGGTGGTAGAGTTAAAACATGACGTAACATAAGAGTCATCTGTATGTCCTACATGTTATACATAAATTGAGTTAGAGTTTTAACACAGGGCCTGAATGTAGGTGGGCCGATGACATCAAACGTGACGCTGGGAGGAACTGGTTTCTCGAAAGATCGCGGTTTTTGTTCCTAGTGTGTTTTCGCTATTAGACCCATGCACGTGAAACTGCTATAGGTAAAGCAGACGTTTGGCTGGTGTCCAGTTAGCTCAGTGGGCTCACCTGTTGCGGACATCTCGGCAACTAATGTCAGAGGCGTTGTATCGGAAAACGGTTGAACCGAATCCCGATTTGATGCTTAAATTTCGTTCTATTGGATCAGGAATTGGGATGAAATAAACACGGGATAGGAAACGTAAGAAAAATTTATGAAATCACGTTCGACTCACTTTTGCGGGGCGAGGGAAGCTTGTCATATTTTCAAAATCAAAATCAAAATCAAAATCAAAATGCTTTTTATTCAAATAAACTTTTACAAGTGCTTTTGAATCGTTAAGTGAATCTACCACTGGTTCGGAATGCCATTCTTACCGAGAAGAACCAGCAAGAAACTCTTCTGCTCGTCGATCACTATGACAACACAACATTCTAATGGCGAAACTGTCCGGTTCGGTGTAAGGGCCAAGGGGTAAGGCGAATATGACCGATATCACGCGTCCCATGGTTAATTCATCCAAGGTCGGGAAGTATGCGGTGAAAGACGAGATTCAATGATTGTTTTATGAATGAATTAATGAATAAATGACTGCGATCTCACCTGATGGTGAGTGATGATTCGGTGGTACCACTACAAGCCCATTAACGTCCCACTGCTGGGCACAGGCCTCCACTCTCATGAGAGAGAGGGAATTAGAGCTTAGACCAACCACGCTGCTCCAATGCGGGTTGGCGGGCTTTAACGACTATTATCATACGTAGTGATCATAACCGGGACCGACGGCTTAACGTGCTCTCCGAGGCACGGGGGTGAAACACCGCCAACTTCCTAACTCCGGGCTAGTACTGGGAATTTCTAGTCAGAAAAACCCAATACTTAATTATGGCCCGACCCGGGACTCGAACCCAGGACCTCGTCGGCCGCAGTCGGACATGCTAACCACTAGACCAACGAGGCAGTTGGTAGCGGGATTCGGTGGTAGCGGGCTAGTATTTTACACGGCTAGGTTTTTACACGGCTAAATTGCTTGGCGGTACGTCTTTGCCGGAGGGTGGGTACCCAGCCACGGCCGAAGCCTCCCAACAGACCAGTTTGTTACTTAAGGTGAAGCTAATAAAAACGTGTTAAAAATAGGCTAATGATTTAAAACTTGTTGCCTAGGGATTGCAAAATAGTAGTTTATACACCAAGGGGATAAAGCACTGTTTTATTATGTCACGGGCGCTACATTCAATCCTGAACGTAACGAAGGACTCCAAATTTAACTCCCGAGCGCAGCGAGGGTGTTATAAGTTAATTCCCGACCAAAGGGAGGGAATTAAGATTGAGTCCAGATTGCAGTGAGGGATTCAAGCGCCCAAGAAAAAAACTGCTTTATCCCGGTGATGTATACTCTACTTTATACTTCTACCATAACAGTAAAACAAACTGCTTTGATATTCAAACTATTTGCTTTTCATGCTGCCAGTGTTTATGCAGGTACACATACTCCTTGGTTTAAAAACTTTTATGTCAAATGGTACGATCGTTTGGTCGACCAGTCTGGAGCCTAGACTCTGTTGTGCATATTTACAGTATGGGGTTGGTCAACTAGTTGGGCGATCGATCGACTAGATTACGGCCCTAGGGCATGAAGACTGACTTTAGACCCGCAAAAGTATGATTAAAACAGTAGTAAAGGTATGGTAGAAGTATAAAAGTATTTCCCTATCGCAATTTTAGCGGAATGTCAACTCTGCAAGTACCATAAAAAAGAATAGTTGCATAAAGTATTACTTATGTAACACTAAGCCGCGGCTGGCCCAGATGCGGTTCTTTTTTTCTTCGAGAGCAGTACCAAGTTGAATCGAAGATTATTCCTTTACAGTCTAGATTCTCTGTGGGATTGTGCAGTTTTGTACTGTGACGAACTTTGCAATGGGTGGATTAAAATCTTTTTTAGGGTTCCGTAGCCAAATTTGGCAAAAACGGAACCCTTATAGATTCGTCATGTCTGTCTGTCTGTCTGTCTGTCTGTCTGTCTGTCTGTCCGTCCGTATGTCACAGCCACTTTTTTCCGAAACTATAAGAGCTATACTGTTGAAACTTGGTAAGTAGATGTATTCTGTAAACCGCATTAAGATTTTCTTACAAAAATAGAAAAAAAACAATACATTTTGGGGGTTCCCCATACTTAGAACTGAAACTCAAAAATTTTTTTTTCATGTAACCCATAGGTGTGGGGTATCTATGGATAGGTCTTCAAAAATGATATGATGTTTGCGCGAGAGACACTTCCAAAGTGGTAAAATGTGTGTCCCCCCCCCCCGTAACTTCTAAAATAAGAGAATGATAAAACTAAAAAAAATATATGTTGTACATTACCATGCAAACTTCCACCGAAAATTGGTTTGAACGAGATCTAGTAAGTAGTTTTTTTTTAATACGTCATAAATCGTAAACCGCAATTTACCTTTCATTCAATCAACTCAAATATTAAAAAAAAACATTTAATTTAAAACTTACTACAGGTTTGTACGGAACCCTCGGTGCGCGAGTCCGACTCGCACTTGACCGGTTTTTTTTGTACAAGCGTGCAAGACGGGTCGATATTGAAAATTAAAACGTCAAGTCGCGTCCGCGTTCAAGCCGTGAGCGCACGCGTTCGCTGTACCTGCCGAACACCGTGCGGTTGTGTGACGATTACCAGTGGTTCCAAACCTTTTGCTTTAAAAATGGTCACCTGCGGAAAATGCAATAAGGAGACACAGGAGGCGATCCAGTGTTGTGTCTGCAATAAATCTTTTGATTACCCATGTTCGGGTATAACGGAGATGGGATACCGTAAGTTGGGAGACAGACAAGCTTCTTGGAAGTGTGGACCGTGCAGAATTACTCAACAATCTAAAAAACAGCCGAATTCTCCCATCCCTTCGCCGACAACTTTGTCTATGGATGCTGTGATGGCGGAGCTTACTAAGCTGTCGCTTCAACTGCAGCCACTACCCGATCTTGTTAAGGATATCCAGGCCATCAAATCGGATATAGCTACACTGACAACCTCAACCCAGGAGCTGATCAATAGACTTGACAGCCTCGAAACAAGGGTGGGCAAGGTCGAGCATATTATTGAGGCTGTTCCCGAGGTAAGGATGTCCATCTCCCAACTTCAACAACAAGTTGATGAACAAGACCAGTGGATGCGGATGAACAATGTCGAGATTAAAGGTGTACCCTTACGTAATAATGAGAACCTCTTCGACATTCTGAGCAAGATTGGAACTAAGATCATGTACCCTGTTTCCAAAAACAACATAGATTTTGTTGCACGCGTTCAGGCCCGGAACCCCTCTGACAACGTAATCAAACCAATCATAGTATCATTTTCCAACAGATACATAAAAGAGGATTTTGTTGCCGCGGGAAAGGCTGCGAAGACGCTATCATCATCTGATATCGGCATCCCAGGGAATAATAGAATTTATGTCAACGATCACTTGACGATCAAAAATAAACAGCTGCTTACCAAAATTAAAACCCTGGCTAAGGAAAAAAACTACCGTTTTGTTTGGGTAAAGCATTCCAAGATATACGTCCGAAAAAACGAATCGTCTCATGTTTTAAACATCAAATCCGAGAACGACCTGATAAAAATAAAATAGTGATACTTCAAGTGCATTATAGTTTACTAGAAATAACTACTAGTGTATCATTAAAAGTTAATTTCCTTGGCGCCGCAAAGTTGAGAACCATTGTCGTTCTTATCTCGCTCCTTTGTTCGACGGTCGAGCGCATCGCATCGAGTGCCCGCGTAGTTTTTATAGGGAATTTTGTTGTTGTGCTGGATCGATGCTATTACTTGTATTGTTTTTACTACTTGCTTTTTGCATTATGTTCAATTTTTGCTGGTTACATAGTAAATTTAGGTAAATATTACTATTTTTGCACTACGGAAACAAAAACGGAGGCTGCTTTAAATAAATTAAGACTGAACTTGTTGTTGTATTGTAATATTTTGATTTGTAATGTACGTATTAATATGCACCCGAGAAGCGCACTTACTAGTTACTATATTTTTAATTTATATTTAGTATTGGTTATAATTTGGTGTAATGTTTTTATTTTATTAGGAAGGCTACCGCTAAACTATTCATATTGCTACAAAATCCAGTCGGTAGGTGATGACCTATTGGACTTGTTTAGTTGCCTATCTAGTTATTGTGCATTAGTTTCACCCTGGCTAACCTGAACATATATCATCAAAATGTAAGGGGACTGCGGACGAAGACTGACACATTTGCAAGAAATCTACTTTTGAACAATTACGATATAGTAACATTAACTGAAACCTGGTTATTAGATAGTATTTCGGATTCAGAACTTTTTGATGCAAGGTACTTTGTATGGCGACGTGATCGTGATTATAAGAAAACTTGTCAATCTAGGGGGGGAGGCGTGGCAATAGCTGCTAAAAAAAGTCTGCGAGTTGAATGCATGACTGGTTGGATATCCTCGGCAGAAGACCTTTGGATAACAATAACATACCACAACAAAGATTATAATAATATTTCACGGCTTCACATTTGCACTATTTATCTTTGTACCGAGAATATTGGTAATTCGTTTGATCAACAATTAGTGAACTTTTTATCCAATTTAGAGAAATTAATCAACGAACATCCAAATGACAAGTTCTTAATTCTAGGTGACTTCAACATGAGTTCATTACTTTGGTTGGAAACTGAAGATGGACTTCAAGCAAGTAATTTATCTGATGACAACCTAAGGAATTTTATCGATGTACTAAGTATATGTAATCTAATTCAGTTTAATAACATTAAAAATAATTTCAATCGCATCTTAGACCTAGTTTTGTCCAATGATACGTCTGTAGAGGTTTCACTTTGTGATGACCCGCTTGTTCCTGAAGATCCTCACCACAAAGCGCTTTGCGTTAACTTACCGTATACCAGTATTAATACGCTTCCAGTAGCACCTAGAAATATTTTTGCCTACAAGAGAGGAAATTATACCCAAATTAATGAAGCCCTTTCACGTTACGATTGGTATGCAATATTAAGTGTCGGTGATGTTGAAACTGCTGTGAGTGTTTTTTACAAAATTTTATATGAATTGCGTGATAAATATGTTCCGCTAATCAAAACAAAAGATAACAAATATCCTCCTTGGTATAGTATTCCACTTATAAAACTAATTAAAGAAAAATATAAGTTCTTAATCAAATATCGCACGTACAGCAACCTAGAAGACCAACGTACATTTAACTTACTAAGACTCAGAGTTAAATTATTGGAAGACGAGTGTTATTCACACTATATCGAAAAAATAGAAGAGTCCATAACAAAGGATTCACAAGTTTTTTGGTCACATATGAAACGTAGCACAGTTAAACGTATAAATAGCTTCTTCCCTAAGTCTATGACGTATTCTAATCAGACTTCTGACTCTGGAACCGGTATTTGCGAACTCTTCTCTTCGTACTTTCACTCAACTTATCAACAATCATCAGCGTTACCGACGTGTATGCAAATAAAAACCTTAAATAATCAAGCGAGAAGTGACATTTCTGCAATTGAAATTTTACCCCAAATCATTGAAAAAGCACTCAAGTCTATAAAGTGCAACAAATCTGCTGGCCCTGACGAAATTCCAGCGTGCTTTTTAATTAATTGCTCACATATATTAGCCATTCCTCTTTCTATCCTTTTCCGGAGATCAATCCATGAAGGTCACATGCCTTCAGTATGGAAATCTGCGTATATCACTCCTATCCATAAAAAAGGTCCGAAAAAAGCGGTTGAAAATTATCGCCCCATTTCTAAACTTTGTCTAGTCGCTAAAATTTTTGAACGTATAGTATACAATCAATGTTACAACGCCCTAAAATCACAGTTTATTCACAACCAACATGGCTTTCTTAAGGGCAGATCTACAGTCTCGAATTTAGCACTGTTCTCAGATTATCTTACGGATAAGCTCGAGAAACATGATCAAGTTGACGTAGTGTATACTGATTACAGCAAAGCCTTCGACAAAATCGACCATAGCCTGCTCTTGGAAAAATTGGCCTCCCTTGGGATAAGAGGAGACTTGTATCGCTGGTTCTCATCTTATATAGATAACAGACTACAATCAGTGGTGCTTAACGGTTATAAATCAAATTGGACGTCTGTACCCTCTGGTGTGCCACAAGGGTCCTTATTAGGACCCTTCCTATTTATTATCTTCATCAACGACATAGACTACTGCTTTATAAACTCGAACTTTTTACTTTTCGCTGATGACTTAAAGGTTTTCCGTCCAGTTAATAACATGGTAGAAGCGAAACTCTTGCAAGATGATCTTTTTAGATTAGTTATTTACTGTATCAAAAACAAACTTGATCTTAATGTATCAAAATGTTACTCTATATCTTTCACCAAAAAAAAAGAACCTTATAATTTCGACTATACCTTAAAACATCAAATATTAACTAAAATACACACAATTAGGGATCTTGGAGTGCTGATGGACTCGAAACTGATTCTTAACCAACATATAGATTATATTACAAGCAAAGCATACAAAGCTTTAGGTTTCATTATTCGTGCTACCAAACCTTTTAAGAAAATGAAAACGATAAAAGTTCTCTACTGTTCATTGGTCCGCAGTCACCTTGAATACGCTTGCCAAATATGGAATCCTGCATATCAAGTTCACATTAATAAAATTGAAAGCATCCAACGCAAATTCATTAGATTCTTACGTCATAAATTTCATCTTCCTAAAAAATCTTATGAGAAAGCCTGTACTGATTTACACCTTGTACCTCTTAATATCCGTAGAAATATAGCTGATATTTGCTTCCTACTCAACATAGCCAGGGGGTCAATAGATTGCCCTAATCTGCTCTCGAAGCTAGATATAATAGTACCCTCACGCTTATCATTCCGTGCATCTAGATTTAAAAAGATATTACATACTCCGGTACCCAAAACCAATTACAGATCCAACTCATTTATTGTTCGTGCGTCTCGCCTTCTGAACTCTGTCTATAACGAACCTAGCATAGACTTATTTTGTGGCAATATGTCTAGTGTACGTAGAAATCTAATCTATGCATTTATGCAGTCTAGTGAAATTTAATTGAGTAACAACTGGTGTTTTTCAGACAACTAATATTTTAAAGTATGTATCAACAGGTACCCTTGTTTTATAGCATCTATTTGTGAAAACCTGTCATTAGCTATAAGTTACCTAATTTTAAGACTATCTAGAACTATCTAAGCTGTTGGTTTTCCTTAAGAAATAAAATAAAATAAAATAAAAAGTTGTACTTAACACACACCGCAACGAAACGACGCGACGGGTTGATGTGATTTTTGGCATGGATATAGTTAAAGACCCGGATAAAAGAGCCATCTTTTTTATCCATATAAAAGAGTAATATAGAGTACTTCTTATCCCGAACAATTAAAGAGTTCCCTCGGGTACTCAAAAAACCTACGCGAAGTCATGGATATGCTCCATACAAATGCTCGCGTACGCGCGCATTTGGTGCTACGACCGCAGTATTAAATTCGCAGTTTTAAAAATACGAGTAGGTATATGTCTTGTAACGGTTTTATTTGCCTTTCCTTTTAAGTTTTAATCTTAGGTAAGTACATAAAAGCTTTGGTCAGAGGCTTTGTTATAAAGTAGATAGTATAAAATACTAACATAAAAATTGTGTTCATCTTTTCAGGTACATACTGGACACAAAGGAATTTTAGTGCTTCTTTATTTAAGAGGTGGATGTTTTGGTAAGTTTAAAAAAACTTGTTCTGAATTATATTAAAAGTCGAAAGCGGCGTTTCTACTGCAAAAGGGCGTATTATTCTAACGGCTGATGTGTTTTAATAATTAGAAACTATAGTGAAAACAAGGTATTTAAATTTAGTAAGAGATTAATTTGAAAATTAATTGTATAGACTCAACAATACGCGGCTAAGGTGATACAATTATGACAGTGACATTTTACACTGACGTTTGACGTTTGACATGACAACTGCCACAGACTGTATACTAATAACAAGGGGTAATGAGCGGAAAATGGCTAAGCCGAACAGACTCTGCGTACACAAAATAGGTTGGTATAAACTTTCCCTGATATAGTTTTGACAGTTGTCGGATTCCCATCCATTGAAGCGGAGTGGAGAGGAGCGTATTAGGCGGGCCAATTGGATTGTTGATAGTTGACGCGATATTTTCTTTCGAGCCTGTCAGGAATCTGATTAACCTGTTTGGCACATCTCTGCTCCGCTCCGCTTCAATGGATAGGCATCCTAAATGAGATTATTTTGACTCTTTTTGCGCTCAGTACTTACCGCTAGCTAGTTTTTTTGCTGATGAAATTTTTTTTATGCACTATGCAGTTTTCTTCTGCGATTTTTAACGGCATCCATGCTCGCTCCATTCGCTGTGGAAACCCCGCTTAAACAATTAATTACAAGCGATACAATTTTAAAATTTTGAGTAGCTATACAGTAGTAAACTAAAAAAAAACACTAAACTCATGACAAAGGAGTGGCTTTATAATTAAAAACACGTCTGTATCACGAAGCATTCAGCTGCCGCTGAAATAATAAAGCCAAATAAAGCCTTTTTTAGAAATAATTTAGCTGGTGATTTTTTTTTTTTTTTAATTGACATGTGTTTTGAATTCTATATTTTGTACTGTAATTTTATTTTAGTTAGGTAAACATGTTTTTTATTTTTATTTTTTGTAAAGATTTAGTTAAGTATTTACCTGTATTTGTTATGTTTAAGTTGTAATTGTAGTTGTAGGTAATTTTGTAGCCAGAGGAGACGAATTGGGCGACTGTAAAGTCTTCCCTGGCATGCTTTTCATAAAGAATAAAGAATAAAGAATAATCTCGGACTATTTCATGTCAAAGATAGAGCGTGTGACTTACTTTTTTGTTTTGTTAATAGTCTAACTTTTTACACTTTGTAATGAAAGCCGTTTTACTAGTACATGGAAAGTGAATTGCAGTTGATGTTATTGTTAGCGTTATTGTTTTTATTTTACTGGTAAAACAGTCTGATGCCCGCGGCTTGCTCCGCGTGGATTAAGTATTTTAATTCCCAGGAGAACTATATTTAAAAGTAGCCAATGTCACTCTCCAGGTCCTCAACTGTACCTGTGCAAAACATCACGTCGATCCCTTCCTCTGTTGATTAATTCTGGCCTAGATCTGAGCTGGAAATGGAACCCAAATAAGACCACAGCGATCTCAAAATCGCAACATCGTCGTCATTTGGTTTAATCCGTCTCACACTTGGCTAATTTCTCTACGACAGCTTTGACAGTAAGCTATGGCGGTCAGCTGCGGCCCAGTTATGTGTAACTAAAACAATACAGTGTCCGAAAGATGCTGGGGCCATGATCAATCAGAAGCGAGATTAACTAGCGAGTCTTAACGCTACATCGATTTCGTTTCGACGTCCTTTGTACATGCTTGTTCATAACAACTGTGGATGTATGTCGTAACAGGTTTAAATTTGACAATTGTTATGTGTTGCCTTTACTAATATTATAAATGCGACAATTTGGATGGATGCACCATGGATAGATGGAGGGATGGATGTTTGTTACTCAACCATGCCAGACGGCTGAACGGATCTGGATGAAATTTGGCACAGAGATAGAATATAGCATGGAATAACACATAGGCTATTTATGCCGGAAAATTAGCGAATCCGCAGGAATCGGAAAACCTCAATCCACGCGGATGAAGTCGCGGGCATCAGCTAGTATTGGTATAGATTGTGAGTGAAGGTGTCATACTGTCTGTTGTCCGTTTCAATATAAATCATAAGTTCAAATTCAAATGATTTTTTATTCAAATATACTTTTTACAAGTTCTTATGAATAGTCAAATGAATCTACCACTGGTTCGAAATGCCGTTCATACCGAGAATACCGTTCATAGTTCTAATAAAAGGTATTGTAATAAGTAGATACTAAATACTCGTAGCCATAGCATTGTGGCACGTAACAACCCGGAACCTTTGGCACAGACGCCGCAGACGGCTGGAAGTCGGCTGGCTTCTTTACTGTCATTACGTATGACATCAGACGCGCACGTGCATCTATCAGTCTGTAGATCCCGTGCTATTTCAGTGTCTTTGCAAAGGTAATCTTTGACACTACGTTCGTACGGTTGGTACGTTTAAATATAAACTAGTCCCATTATAATAAGAAAATAATATACGGTCGGTAGGACTACGCAATGAGCATAAATGATAAACGATTTATTTGCTTGTGTCACTTACGATATTAAGACTCTACCACCGTTTCGGAAAATTGATTCTACTGAAAAGAGCCGGCAACTCAGCAGTTGCTCTTTTCTTAAAAACAGAAAAAGGTTACACTAAGTAGACAATACAACACATATACGTTACAAGTATTACACTGAATTGTGGGTAGTCATATCCATTACGTTGTAAAGTCAGAAATAAGAAAATCCGTAGAAGAATCAGGCTAACTGAAGTAGCTTAATGGCCCGTTAAGCTGGAGTGAAAAAGGGAGGCACATACTCCAAGGAAAGGTATGGCAACCCCAAAACAGAAACTTTTTCAATTAAAATCCTACAAAGTCAATACAAATAAAACTATATAATCTGAAAAAGGTGTTCTATTTCAGACGTTATTTAACGCACCATAAAGTAACAGACGACGCGTGAGATTACATCTCTGGATACACACGAAAACACGAAAATATGGAAACGGCTTTTTGAGCATTGCTTTTGATTTCGACGTCAATATGGACAAAGGGCTTATTGTGTCGTGAAAATGTGTAGCGAATATTTAAAATAATTTTCTGGTTTATCCTTTGTTTATCCACAGCAAGAAAGCTCTTAACGGCGATCTCACCTGATGGTAAGTGATGATGCAGTTTAAGATGATAGCGGGCTAACCTATTAGGGAGGGGTATGGCAGTTATAATAAACCCATAAACCTATTTGATTTCTCTTTGCCGGTGGGGTGGTAACTAGCCACAGCCGAAGCCTCCCACCAAACCAAACCAGAGAAAACTCAGAAATTATAAATTCCCAAATAGACTCTGCCGGGAATCGAACCCGGGGACCTACCACGTTAAGACAACAGCGTTAAACACTGCGCTAGGGAAGTCGTCTAAAAATCCTGACTGTCAGGATATGGATTCCTACTTCCTATGCTATTCTTTGGGCATCTATAGGAAGGAGACCATTTCTGTTCCTCAGACTAGTGTTGGAATGAAGGATTGCAGGAAAGAGAGCCCCAGGTCATCAAAGACGTAAAAGGTTAGACGATATAAGGGGATGGATAATGTTTAAGTTGTTACCCAAAATTAAAATGTTTTCGCGTGATGAGCTCCAAACTTTTCAACAAAAACCGAACAATTCGTCCGCACGAATTTACGTCTTATAATACCTACAATGGGAACAAAAATCCACAAGATAAACAAAAATTTAAGATCACGTACTTAAGTTTAATTTTTTGGAATAAAAAGTAGCCCTATTCCACTCTACATTTTCTTTAATTAGGTACGTAAGTATATTTAGGCAAAACATCATACAAAAAAATCAAAACAAACATGATTGCTCCATGTTGAGTATTATAACGTAGCATAGAGATAATTATAAAACGTATGTTTTAAATTTTTTTTTGTTCCGCCGACAGATCGGTTTGGCTTTACGCCAAAACGCATCGATTTTATTTGGCACGCTGCCATTTTGAAAGAGAAATAAAACAAAATGTCTATATAATAGAATATTAGCATAAAAACTCCGGAAATTAAAACAAACATTGAGTTTTTCTGTTCCTTTTGTTCTTCAAAAGTTATCTTGCGTTCTTCAGTGAATCTTAATTTCACTTTAGTATATTCTGAGGGTAGGCAGATAATGAGCGCGGCGCTTTCGCTATCAGTATAGCTAATAATTATTTATTACTAGCTGATGCCCGCGACTACGTCCGCGTGGTTTGAGGTTTTTTGGTTCCCGCGGGAACTCCTTAATTTCACGGGATAAAAAGTAGCCTACGTCCTTCCCCGGGATACAACCTATCCCTGTAACAAATTTTATCAAAATCAGTTGAACAGATACATTTGTTTGATTCCCGCGGGAACTGTTCAATTTTCCGGGATAAAAAGTAGCCTATGTGCTATTCCAGACTATAATCTATCTATGTGCCAAATTTCATCCAGATCCGTTCTGCTGTTCTGGCGTGATTGAGTAACAAACATCCATTTGAGGTATTTTGGTTCCCGCGGGAACTCCTTAATTTTCCGGGATAAAAAGTAGCCTATGTGCTATTCCAGACTATAATCTATCGCTGTACCAAATTTCAGCCAAATCCGTTCAGCCGTTGGCGCGTGATTGAGTAACAAACATCCATACATCCATACATCCATCCAGACATCCATCCAAACTTTCGCATTTATAATATTTATATTAATTAATTATTTTATTTGATTGATTGATGGGCGTTAGTTGGCTGGCACATGTTGGAGTGATGTCTTGGTTGTTCTAATGAAAACGTTGGATAGAAGCATGCGTCAAGGCGTAGCCCCACTAAAGAGAAGCGTAGCATATAGACAAATAGGCAAATAGGCAGACAGACTAATCGCATTTATAATGTTAGTATGAATTGCACATAAATTAAAAAGATAAGGTATAGTTTGAATACCGAGGAGGCAGAGCGGGGACCCCGAGATACAGGTTTTTTCAAACTTACTTCAGGGTTTCCGACAAATTGTGAAACGACGCATATTTTTAATCAAATAATTTCTTTTTAATTTTTCAGATAAATCTGTTCGTTGGTTTAAGCCAAAAGTGATAACTAATCAATTATAAAGACTTCCCTCCAATATTTTGTTTAGCTCCCTCCATAAAGGAACTGCGTCAATTAAAAAGTTTGGAAAGTAAACCACATTAAAAATTCCGCCTTGACCTAAATTTGGAATCGATTTCAAATCGAATTTCAGCGGTAGAAAAGAAAGCAGATCACCCAATTGGCGCTCTGCCACGACAGTTGTGTTATCGAACTGAGACTCATAAACGTCATTCTTATTCATTACTAGCTGGTGCCCTTGGATTTGGGTTTTGGGCTCGTTCAGAAAGGTGCGGGGCGTGGCGTGTTCATCATCATCATCATCATCACTACAGCCTATTAACGTCCCACTGCTGGGCACAGGCCTCCACTCTCATAGGAGAGCGGGAATTACAGCTTAGACCCACCACGCTGCTCCAATGCGGGTTGGCGGGCTTTAACGATTATTATCATGTTAGTGATAATAACCGGGACCGACGGCTTAACGTGCTCTCCGAGGCACGGGGGTGAAACACCGCCAACTTCCAACTCCGGGCTGGCACTGAGAATTTCTTAATTGAAAAACCCAATACCTAACTTTTATGCCCGACCGGGAATCGAACCCAGGACCTCGTGATCCGCAGTCGACTATGCTAACCACTAGACCAACGAGGCAGACACGCTGTCAATTCAAACGTATACGGCACTTTTTGAAGTGAAATCTTCAAAAAGTGTGGACTGTGGATTTAATCTATCTCAGTTCTCATTCTTCGAGAGGAGCCTAGTGCTCAGCTTTACGTGTTTTGCCCCCCCTCCTCCGTTCCTTTTGTTTGCTCTAAAGCCTCATTGTTGAGTCTATCCGGCGGTGTCTCCCGCTTTCCGCTCACTTCTTAAATTTACAGATATTTCACTTCTCAACTGAGTGTGATTTAAGATGATTTTCTTTGTTATTTTGTAAGTCTAGACACCGTTGTATACCTATGAATTACAGACAAAAGTAGCTGGCTAAGTGTAGCTCTCCCACACTTGAATACATCTTGGATACTTGGAGTTTTTTTTAAAATTTGTAATATGTTTTATGTGTTTTTTGGTGTGCAGGTAATAAAGAGTAACCCACCGCGTTATTATCTCAAGAAAACCCCTGCAATTATGTGGTTAATGGAATGGGATCACGACCCTCAGCAATGAAAATACGACGCTGAAAGAAAGAATATACATACATACATACTTACATACATACATACATACATACATATTTTTTACATACCTACAAGTTTATATCTTGACTACGATCCCAACTTGGGTGAGTGATGATGTGTTTATAAAACTTTTACTCCTGAATACCTTAGTTCTTATTCCTACACGGTATCACTGTATAGTTATTGGAAATCATCGTCTTAGATTGATTTTCCAATTGAAAGATCTTCTGAATGGCAAAATATACTATTGGTCTAAATGCTATACCCATTCATCCAGTGCAATGATATCGTGCCTTTGAGTTCACAAATAAATACGTGCCAAATAAAATACACGGGTAAAATTTCCTTCAACATATTTTCCTACATGAAACTAAGTTTTTATCAAATTACTAGCTGATGCCCGCGACTTCGTCCGCGTGGTTTAAGTTTTTTGTTATTCCCGCGGGAACTCCTTAATTTTCCGGGATAAAAAGTAGCCTATGTCACTCTCCAGGTCCTCAACTATACCCATGCCAAAAATCACGTCAATCCGTTGCTCCGTTGCGGCGTGATTGAAGGACAAACCAACAAACCAACAAACAAAGTGACTTTCGCATTTATAATATTAAAAGTATGATATGAAGTATGATATGATTGAACTAAGATTCTGCAATTTCCATGGCTTTTTAAGCGACTTCCAAAGAGGAGGAGGTTTTTTCTATGTACACGAATTCCTCCAATATTTCTGTAATTTTTTTTAATTTTCCTTCACATGTATTATATCAGAGCTGTGTTATTCGCAGGCAATCTTAACGTCGATAAGACGCGTTTTTGCTGCGTCCCTGTTCTCTAAAGCTCTACGGTCTATTGTATTCCCCTCAACTATCTTTACACACTTGTTGAGTCCGCGGATTTCTTCAATGGCCGCGCTTTAAACATTCATTGTGAAGTCTAGATGCTAGACGATAGACAATGGGAAAATAGGTTGCATGAAATCTTGAAAGGAATTTTTCATAGCACAATAAAGAACCTTTTATTGCAAGCTCGGATTCATCTATTTGGAACTAGCTGATGCCCGCGACTTCGTCCGCGTGGTTTAACTTTTTTGTTATTTCCGCGGGAACTCCTTAATTTTCCGGGATAAAAAGTAGCCTATGTCACTCTCCAGGTCCTCAACTATACCCATGCCAAAAATCACGTCAATCTGTTGCTCCGTTGCGGCGTGATTGAAGGACAAACCAACAAACCAACAAACCAACAAACAAAGTGACTTTCGCATTTATAATATTAGTATGAAGTATGATTTTATAATTTCAAAGGTCTGGTCTCTGTTTGGGTGAAAGGATTCCATCGTGGCTATTTTCCACTGTTCCGGCTTTGCCAAGGAATGCCAAGCGATTGAGAGCGGAAACACATTAATTGCACATTTTCTACTAAAAATCTGTTGTTTTCTTTTACTTTTATCATAAAGCACCATTTAGCATGGCAGCCTTATTTTCTTCTGTCTGCCTGTCTGTCATGATGGGCTGTTAAAGCTATGCTTTCAACCAACCAATTTTGATGTTTGGGTACCGAGATAAGTTGTATCACGGGGAAGGACATAGACATTTTATCACGGAAATTACGGAGTTCCCGCGGGAATACAAAAATAAAACACGTGGACGATGTCGCGGGTAGTTTAAAAAAACATTTACTTGTAGTTTACCCACGTTATCCTGTGCAGGTTAAAGCGTGCGCGTATGGTCTGGTACCTTGAAAGTTTTGCAACATTGACACTCTGTTTAACCTGGACAGTTTAACTATACAACTAAACCTAATGTGATCTGAAGTGTAGATTGCCTGCGAACCGTTCACAAACTGCGCTATTCGCCAGGGAGGTGAAGTTAGATTGCGACGTAACCGACCGGCGCGCGGGGCACCTCAGACATTAATGAACAACGCCGTTAGCTGTTGTGGATTGCACTCTCTACCCTATTCATTGTTAATGAAAACTTTTTTAATTCAAAATGTAAAAAAATCCAGTTCATAATGAAATTGTACAACTTCGAAGTGCAGAGAACCATAGTTAGACAATGTATCTTTTGGATAGGGGTCGAGTTGCGCAGAGAAAGAAAGAGAAAAAAGGTATGCTTGTCTCTTTTAGAAACGGGTCCTACAGATGAGGAAACCAACCAATGTGACCTGCAGGCTGATTACGTATCAGCAAACGATTCGCGATAGCAAAAATAGCAAAAATTGTACAATATTTGCTGTCTAATCGCAAATTCGCAATAGGTATCGACGATACATACTTAATACGAATTTGCGATAAGCCAGCAAATATTGTACAATTTTTGTTATCGCGAATCGCTTGCATGATATGTAATCAGCCTGCGGGCAATGAGTGAAGCATGGCCTATGAGTGGGGCTGAGTGGGACATATTGTATGCCATAGAGAATAGTAACCGCATACTAGACGCAGAAACACTGTCGCACGTTTTTTTTTCTAAGCAAGCGCGCTCCCACTTCCAGCAAGTCTGTTCAGCGCCAAGCGCTAGTCTATAAATTAAAAAAAAATTATATACGTATATAGACCAGCGGTTGGTCGCCGATAAAGTGTTGCCAGTTATGGTATGCTGGACAATCCAATCCTCCTCAGCTGCTTACCTCTTGTACTCATGTAACGTATAACACCCATTGTAGCGTCTTGGCACACGAGTATATATCCGACCAGAGGGGAAGCTTCCTAACAAAGTCGAAAATGTATACCTATTCTGCTAGGGTTGTCACCTGATGCATGAGAACAATTTAAGAAAAAAATAAAAATATTATATTATAGTTATATAATGTATAATTACAGTTATATCCTGAAATTGAACAATAAATACTTAAATTAGACAAATATTATAAAGAAACTAAATAATTTCTTTTTTAATGAACATCAGTATTTTTAACATAACTTCACAATAATGTTAATAGATGGCACCGTCATTTACAGTTTTGCGTCGACTGTTATTACAACATTTTATTTAACTTGCAATGTATTTATGGATGTATAAATCTATGTATGTATGGAGGGAGTCCTAAATATCGATTTTGAACGAAATCGGTTAATTAACAAAGAATTTCAAATTGGCGCTGATTTTTTTATACTTTGGTACCAGTTTCCTGTTTTGTAATCCCAGGGAGTCCTAAATATCGATTTTGAACGAAATCGGTTAATTAACAAAGAATTTCAAAATGGCGCTGATTTTTTAAACTTTGGTACCAGTTTCCTGTTTTGTAACCCGTGGGAGTCCTAAATATTGATTTTGAACGAAATCGGTTAATTAACAAAGAATTTCAAAATGGCGCTGATTTTTTAAAACGTTGGTACCAGTTTCCTGTTTTATAATACCAGGGAGTCCTAAATATCGATTTTGAACGAAATCGGTCAATTAACAAAGAATTTCAAAATTGCGATGATTTATTAAAATTTTGGTACCAGTTTCCTGTTTTATAACCCCAGGGATTCTCAGATATCGATTTTGAACGAAATCGGTTAATTAACAAAGAATTTCAAAATGACGCTGATTTTTTTAAACTTTGGTACCAGTTTCCTGTTTTGTAACCCCAGACAGTCCTAAATATCGATTTTAATCGAATAATCATAAAAATAGGTTCATTGGTTTCCGAGAAAATCGTTAACAAGGTTAGAAAGGTACTTACTTCTCTTTATCTCTCGGGTATGAAAAATAGGAAACATCCTTATTGTCTTTGGAACTTTTCAAGCAAACTGTGCAAATATTCGGCATTTTTGTTGAAACAACACTATTTACATAAATAAATCTAATAGTTTTATTTTTAATTCAAAATTAGATTATACGCTCGATCGTCAGCCCTTACGTTCGTACCCGGACTGAGGCGTCGCGTACCCAGACGGCGTGTCGGTGATTGTGTCGGTGAGAGCTCACGCACACATCGTTGCGCTATGTATGGGTGAAGTCGCCGCGAGCCGTTTGTATGAAGCTTCCCCTCTGTACGTACTCTGTGGTCTTGGTCTGTCTATCTCACAGGCGATCTGCCACGTGCTTGTCCCTTTACTCTTCCTTTAACCAGTAAAAATAGTCGTAAATTATAGAACAAAAAACAAAGATGTTTTTCCTCACGCACTCAAACGGTCCCCGCTTAACAAAGTCTGTTCTAAGTGATTGACGTAGCCTGATTTCATTATACAGAAAATACTAACTAATTTTCGCCCACATTGTTCTTATGTTGTCCTTTGCCCTCAAAGATATTTGTGAACAACACAGACGCCGCCCCGTGCCGCAGTTGACTGACATGGTAAATTAAATTGTAGGAGCCATTAAGCTGATTCTTCCTTGAGGGCGAGGCGCTTTTAGAACAATGGTTTCACCTAAGATACTAGACCGTTTGGTCAACGAATTATTTGATAGTACAATGGATTGCTCTTAAACAGAGTTTTATATTCAATGTGTAGTTCTATGTTATTCTATTTTCTATGCCATAGTGTAACCAACCTGACGGGGTCCCTAAGCATCTACACCTCTCTCTACTTATAATATTCAATATTTGTTTAAAATGGCACGTGATACATCTAGCAGTAAGACCCTCACAACATTGCTGTGTCCATAATAAACCAAGATCTTTTAGAGTTTCGGAAGCCTCGAATTCAATCAACCCAACGACTAAGGTATATACAGATTTTAGATGTAATTCAGTTAACTTAAAACAGGCATTAAGTAACGTGATCGCGAAGAGATAAATCTCTTCGGGATATTTACGAACTAACCCAAGTGGTAGCATCCTCCTTTTATAACCTTTTATAAAGAAAAGGAAGACGCTTTGTATGGCATCATTTATATTTCTAAAAAATAAATGATGGCTGGCTGGCTCCTCCCCGCCACCAACGGTAGGCTTCTTCCCTCTCTTGGTACCCCTAGAGGCACATCAATACATGGACTAATACATCTCTAAGAATACCAAAAGTCAATTTCGTCGGATGCTCTCAAGCTAGGTCCGCTAAGGGTCCTCACATTAGACAGCATCCAACAACACAGTGCGTTCAAACGATCTATTGCAAATATACCTGCTCAATATATTAATTTTATGTATCGCCCCACACGCACACACAACAAGATGTTGACAGCGATAGCGCTCAATCCCTCCTACACCACCGCCATACCCACCCTTGGCGAGTGGTCGTAACGACGGGAAACTTCTCCGTAAGCTTGTAGTTGCGTAACCATATACACCCATACTATACTACCATTCTATTATCGTTTTAATATTACTTTTCTATTATTTTATTATTATAATATATAGATATATATATATATATATATATATATATTTTTTTTTAATAATTACCTATTTTCCACTGAATAGTAAGATACGTATAGTTACAATAGCGATTTATTATATTTCGCCAAATCATTTGTACAAGCAATTTTCTCTGCATAAAAAGCATTATCTGCAGACACCATAATAATCTGTTATACGATCACAGAATGAAAAATATAACGAAAATATATCAAAGATGCCAGCTGCAAGTTATATGTTTATGAGCTTTTTCTTTAATTTCGATTGGTGCAGTGTAATACCAACCAGCGACAGCGTTTTTCCGCGGCTTTTTCATCGACAAAGCATACAAAATGCTGCTATAAAGAGTTGCTATCACTGATTACGTCTGGATTGCTAGTAACTAAACATAATATACGAGGTATGTATACCTCCATGTTGTCTGCTGGGTGTGTAGCTTGATGAGTAAATTAAGAACAACGAGGCGTACATGAAATTGCATACAGTAGAGTTGTGAACTGGATGTTTGATACCATAAACAATGTTCGGAGACAGGTCGTGTCTCGAGCGACTGTAAACATACTAACTTTGTACCTCGGCAACAAGTTTTGTGTACAAATATGTTTGAACATGTCTGAACAAACTTGAAGAGAACACTTTAATTTATAGGTACCTACTTGACTACTTTTAAGAGCTACAAGAACGAATGAACGAAGGGTTGGGTACATTAGCATCAAGTCCTAGCTCATCTCACTCACTTAAGTGACTCTCACTTACATTACAGGCTCACTTACTGAGCATGAGTTTCTTCTCAGAATGAAAAGGGTTTTGCCATAGTTCACCATGGCCAAGTGTGGATTGAGTGTGGTTTGATTCCCGCAGGAACTCCTTAATTTTCCGGTATAAAAAGTAGCCTATGTCACTCTCCGGGTCCTCAACTATACCCATGCCAAAAATCACGTCGATCCGTTGCTCCGTTGTGGCGTGAATAAAGGACAAACCAACAAACCAATAAACCAACAAACAAACACACTTTTGCATTTATAATATTAAGTATGGTGTCAAGTTATTTAACTCATCATTCGTGTTTAGAATTGTTCGCTTTTATTCGATATTAATTTTCTTAGTTTCATGCAACCTGACTTTTATAGCTAACTAGGAGAAATAGGTACTAGGAATATAAAATTATGATGAAGAATAGTTATGTAGTATGAATGTAGTAAAGAAAACTTGCGGCAGGCAGGGTGAGTAGACATCACCCTGCCCGCCGCAGGTTAACTGACAGTTAGCCCTGATTCTTATTAAGACTATGAGTATCCTCATTTCTGATATGTTCACGTACATACTCCAAATATGACTCGTTCTACAGCCCGATAAAGAAAATTAAAGGCTCAAAACATTTAATGCAAAGATGGCAGTCGTTAAAAACGGCAGCTATCTTCGCCACCAAACTCACGAAGTGCCTCTTAAAAAACCTGCCTCTATTATGAATTAACGTCGTTACGTTCATGGTAGGGTCGTTTGGCTTGGAGGCCAGATTCGAGCCCGCCATTATGGCTGCGACAAATTAGTTCATTACCTTTGTACAACAAAATGTTGGCCTCGCCATTATAATAAGGACCGACGTCCTTCGGACGGGAATATTAGTCCCGCCGCTCAGAGTACATTCGAAAAAGCGGTGATATTAGCCCAGTGGTTGGGACTATTCCGGGTTCGAATTCCGGGCACGCATCCTTAACTTTACAGAACTACATGCGTTTTAAACATAGGTACGTATAACATTTTTCTGTTAATGAAAAGAGCAATTGCTGAATTTCTTGCCGGCTCTTCTTAGTAGAATCTATCACCGGTTCGGAAACTTTTCGAACCGGTGGTAGATACTACTGAAATAACGTGAAATAAATCATTTCATTTTTCAAACAATTTAATATATTTGATGGTGGAAGAAAACCTCGTGAGGAAGCCTGCATGCCGTAGATTTCTCCATAATGTACCTACTCAAAGGTGTGTTAGGTCTGCCAAATCACACTTTGCCAGAGTGGTGAACTATAGCTTAAGTACTTCTCATTATGAGAGGAACCCCGTGCTCAGTAAGTGAGCTGGGACGGTAATATGCGCTAGATAGGATGCATAATGTTCCCCACACACAATACACTATGCTGTTCAATTTGCATGATGGTATTAATTGTATAGGCTTCACATCATCATGCGAATTGAAATGATATAATATTATGACCATCTCCTTTTGTTGCCTTGTTTTTGCACCACCACGCTTACCGTTTACTCATTTATTTACCTTTCTCATTTATTTGTGAGCGGCTTTATAAGACTCTCGCTAACATCTTTCGGTAAGATAAAATTCCAATCATCCTATTCTTACCAGTGACACTTATTTTACGACCGGCGCGGTGTGCGGCTAGGCTAACGAGTCCGCAATATGGGGTCACTGAAGGAGGTCAAAGGAAAATGGACGGTTTTCTCTTTTCTTACGTCACATTACGCTCGCAGAGGTGGCCAATACTAGAGGTATGATATTGTCCTCTAAAACAGCCTCAACTCAACGGAACGAGGAATCAGTGATTTTGTAGATAAAAGCCATACCTGCTGTATTACTCTGATTGTCAATAATGATATTTTTTATAGTTTGACTCAATATTATATACTAATGAAGAGCTAAAGCGATAAATATTGACTTTAAAACCTTAAAGTTCGAGACATCGCGTATCTTTTGACTCCCCCATGTTAAGTATTAAGTTTACAAATTTCAATTCTGTATCAGCGTATGTAAAGCTGAGTTTTACTATCAACAAGTCTCGATTCTTCTTCACCGTGTCTCTTGTGTAGGCCTTGACGTGCTATAGACGTGCGGCGTTTGCGGTTGTCATCTCTATGATGTACAACTCAATGCATGCAGCACTGTGTTCCACACAAACTATTGCAGGGCCGTACCATTCCGAGTTCGTAAAGTTTTATAAAAGTGGCGGAAATTTTCTCCGTGATTACAATTTAATACAATAAATTTTCTATCTAGCAATGATTTGATAATATAAAACCATACTAATAAAAATTATAAAGGTCAAAGGAACATTCGTAATGCCAGTCTTCATTCTTAAATTTTCTTTAATTTAATTCACTTTAGGGTTCCGTAATCAAAGTTTGCCAATGGTACCCTATTGCTTAGCCTCCACTGTCCTCCTTTCTGCTGTACTTTAAGAATTACACTGTAACGGTCTTATTCATAAAAAGATATAGAAGCTTTATTAGCTTGTTATAAGCAAGTTCTCAAAAAACATTATTCATAAACGTTCAATAGTGCTATATCGCTCTATAAGTATTCAATAGCGGCTCTATAACTTATAACATGGTGAACCCTACTATAAACCCATAATAAAGAACAAGATGGCCGTCTTGTCTTCACCCAGCTGATAATTTGATTGTGAGTTTTGAAGTGAAATGTCATTGCGTTTTTGACTTTGCAATAGATGTGCTCAGTGCTGGAAACATATTTTAAATATAATAATTACTTTTATGTATTAATTGTTATTAGTAAGTAATAATATTAAGTGTAAATAATAATTGTACCTAATATAATTAATTTATTTAATATTTTTCTATTTGTGTTGTTGTAGAACTAACCAATAACTCAGGCTGAATGCTAGCAAATGCGAGACAAGTTCACAGGTTTCTCCAGTAGTGTGTACTCTCCTTCAACGCGACATTGGCAAAATATTTGTGCCTAGTGCACGAGTAAAGCCATTCACATAAGAAGTGAAGTGAAGTGACATTGCATTATTGTAAAAGTTCATATTTTATTATTTGCTGTGTATCATACCAAGATAACACCTATCACAATGCAAGCTCTGCAAGCTATTGCCGTCATTGAATATATAGAAAACCCTACACGTCGTCAGAAGCTGTACCAGAAGAGATATGACCCGTTTTCTTTGCCAGATCTTGAGTTCAAACGGCGATACCGCTTCAATAAAGATACCGCAAGATTTATAATTAATCTCGTTAGGCAAGATTTGCAACTCGATTTGAGAGGCTGTGGCACATCACCAGAGTTGCAAGTTTTAACTGCCATAAGAGGCTGGGGACGTCGTGAAGTAAGTCCCTACTTAATTTCGAAGTTTCTATTCATGTAAATATTCCTTTACATATGTGATTTCTTCTAACATGTATCTACTTTTGTGTCTAGGTTCAACAAGATGGGGGAGATTTACATGGGTTGTCTCAACCAACTGTAAGCCGCATTTGTGCCAGAGTAGCTCGTGCAATAGCTCGGCACTCTGCGACTTATATTAAAATGCCTCAGACCCTAATACAACAGCAAAAAGTTATTAGGGAATTTTTGGAAATCAGAAATTTTCCCTCTGTGCTGGGGTGTATTGATTGCACTCACATCAAAATAAAGAAATACGGTGGTGATGCAGCTCAGTATTACATAAACAGAAAAGGATTTTATTCCATGAATGTCCAGGTAGCGTACCTAATGCATAATTTTTATCTACATAATAGCTTTTTGTATTAAATGTAAAACCACTGTAATTTTATTATTATGTATTAAAACGGGTACATACCATGATGTAAAACAATGATTTTGTTTGTCGATATTTCGACCCAGTTGCATGGATACCTACTTTTAATACATAATAATATGTTTTCAAACCACGAAATAAGTCTCAAATCACTGTAATTTTTTTCAGGTAACTTGTGATGCTAGACTTCACATAAGAGATATTGTTGCTAGATGGCGGGGTAGTACACATGACTCCCGCATATTTAATGAGTCCACCCTTAAAGAGCGCTTTGAGCGAGGAGAGTTTAGGGGGCGACTCTTGGGAGATTCAGGCTACCGATTAGAACCATATCTCTTCACACCAATATTGCGACCTCAGAATGCACGTGAAGAGAGATATAATCATGCTCAAATCGCTACACGGAACTGTGTAGAACGTTGCTTTGGTGTGTGGAAGCAACGGTTTCAAAGCTTGCTGTGTGGACTCACTGTTCATATGCACAATGTAAAACCAACAATTGTGGCTCTTGCAGATTTGCATAATATTGCAATAGACCAGCAGGACTCAGTTCCAGGTAATTTATACTTTGTTATAACTTTACATCAACATGTTTATATTTGTTAAGCAATATCTTTAACATTTATTATTTTGTTTTAGAAAATGAAGATGAAAATCACATTGTTCAGGAGGAGGATGATTTTGCAGCACATACTAATCAAGCTGGAAGAGGAAGAGGAGGAAACAGTGCTTTCTTGCGAGCATTTATTGACGAAAATTTTAGCTAAAACAAATAACATTATGTACTTATTATGTAGTAAATTAATGAAAAAAAGTATGTAATTTATTGTAAGGCATTTAATTTTTTCTCATAATATTCAATTTTTTTTTAAATTAAAACTTCTTTCAAGTCTAGATTTCTAGCCTTTTTTTGTTAATTTTCCATTTGTATTTTGTGAAGCTCCTTCCTACAATCTGTTTCGATACTCGCTATTTTATTTGCAGCAGAAGCAGATATCTGTAATACAAAGTAATTTATAATTTGAATGTTTTATAATGAATTGGCATTATTTTGTGAACAACACAATATTTTTGAGCATCAAGATAGTGGGATCAAGTTTCACATTTGTTTCTAGAGGAGGATGGTGTTTCATTTTACTTACTATTTGTACAGTAACAAAAAAAAGTGTGCTTTGAAGTCAAAAGATGACATGCTCAAATTATGAGAATTTGAACACATTGTCACAATTTGAGGTCTGGATGGATATAAAAGCACTAACACAAACATTTCAAATCCAAAGACTGCTCCCACTACCTTGATGCTCATAAATATTTGTTTTACCTTATTCATGTTTTCCTTTTTCCCAATCTTCCTTTTTCCTAACCGATGGGTCAGAGGAGACACAACCTAGAATAATATTACTTGTTAAAATCAACTCATTGGCATTGGTACGACTTAAATACCTACTCAAATTGTTATCAAAACAAATTGATAAAACCAACCTCGAATTTAACTTTGTTTATTTATTGTTCTAATGTTATATGTATATTTATTAGTGTTCAGTGTAACAAGGCAAAGGTAAGGGGTGAAAACCAGTTCAGAGGGTGCCAAGGAACAAAAATTGAAAAGAAACTGCACTTGCAGAGCTGAAGTTGATCAACCTGTAGGTACTTACACTTAGCTAGTATTTGATATGAAGTCATTATGATATTTACCTTATTCTTGTTTTCATCTTTTTTCTCATCATAATTAATTACAGGTAGGACCTGAAGCAACAAAAGTATTATCAAATAGGGATGACTATCAAAAATTCATTGATCAACCTATATTGTTAAATATTAATTTACCTTTTGTGTAATTCCATCCTCCTGATTAACCTCTACGATCATTTCTGGGGCCTCTCCAACCTTGACCTGAAACTATATTATTATTAATATGGATATAATATATACAAGTGATATACTTGTATAAATGGATATGAGAGTACAGAATGGAACACTAGAAGAACACCAATGCACAAATCATAAACTATAGGTACCTACACAATATAAAACATTCACCTGATTGATTTGATCAGAATCAAATTCATTGGTGTCAATGATAAACTCATTAGGAAGCCACGCACTGATGTCTTCACTGCTTTCAGGATCCTGCTGTGGCGGTGGCGGTGGACCGCCTCCTGTAGCAATAATTTGCTTCCTCTCCGCAGATTTCAACCGCTTTTGGTGCATCTTAATGATGCCCCATTGTGATTTTAATTGTGAAAGGCTCCTCTTGCTCCCCTTACACATGCAGTTAAAGCTGTGACAATATTACATGTTAATGTTTATATACAATAATAGTGCATCGTATATTGACTTACAATAAAAAACCATACCCGTTCAACAAGTCTGCCCAAGCTTTCTGTTTATTGGAATTGGTGTTGGTATCCGTATTTTTGTTTTCAATTACGGATACCCTCTCTCTCACCAACTCCTTTAATAAATGCTACGGAAAGAAATTAGCACTTTGAAATGAGGTGGAAATATTAAAATAGGACATCGGTGTATTCACACTGTTTTGAAACTTGTGTAGCTTTTAGAACTTGTGTGCTAACCTTGTCTTCGCTTAGCCAATTCTCACTTCTGTCTCTCTTTTTTGCCATTTTTACAGAAGTCTCTGTTTCCATATTTTCCAATATAACAGTAAAATAACAAACAAAACTTCGCAAACCCAGATGACAGAAATTCAACTCAGTGAGACTTTTGGCGGTTAACATGCGTTACTTTTTTAATCACGGAGCGTAGACGCTAGTATTTTTGCAATTTTGTCTATGAATTCGTCAGAACGACAACTTAATAAAGCAAAACCGAACTATAGCGAGAATTTAGTTGTGAGAGGTTTATTGAACCTTTATGAATAAAGAAAGTTATGAAACGTTTAATAGGCCTAATGAGCATTTTAGCTAATGAACATTGTAAACCTTTAATAAGGGATTTTTATGAATAAGACCGTAACACTATAAAAGTACATTACATTATGTATGTTGTACGGAACCCTTCGTGTGCGACTTTGACTTGCACTTGGCCGGTTTTTCTTATCCCTATGACTTTTAAACGAGCTCCAGCAGTGACTACCGTCTAGTCCCTGGATAATACCACGTACAGATGTGAATGTTTTCTTTAGAAGAAACAAAGACGTGATTCGTGCAAGCGCTGGCTTGTGCTCATTATCTCGCCTCAGAGGACTAGGAGGTGGTCGTTGAGATCTTTTGAATACAGCATGTGGGAGGATATAGCTATTTTTTTGTCTAAATGTGTAGTTTTAAACGTACACGACCTCTATTCGTATACATAAGTAACGTAATACCTATAGTACGCGCGCGAGTTGAACGCAGAGCTTAGGTATGTGTCACCTCAGGCCCCGTCTGCATTCAACTCGCGCGCGTACAATACGTATGTACGTATGCAAGGTACTTCTTACCTAGTTGTTTTAAGGGTTCGGTACCTCAAGAGGGAAAAGGGAACCTTATATGATCACTTCGTTGTCCGTCTGTCTTTCAACCACCTTTTTCGCGAGAACGCGTGGATGTATCAAGTTGAAATTAATATCGAATACTAAGGTTAGGGTCCTTACGAGCTGTAAAAACATCTTGTGACACGGCAATCACATGATACGATAAAATAAGATGGCGAATAGATTAAAAAAAGTAGGTAGTATATTTTCGTTCTAAAGGAAATGAAATAAGTAAAAAAAACCGGCCAAGTGCGAGTCGGACTCGCGCACCGAGGGTTCCGTACTCAAGAAGTAGGTATAATTACCTTTGTTAATGAACCGCAAAACTAACTTTGTTTGTAGAGGTTTACTGTTAATATCAAAAAATTACGTTTGTTGTATGGGAGCCCCCTTTAATATTTACTTTATTGATATTTAATTATTTATTTTGAAAGGTAATATACAAGTTAATATTCTGTGAAAATTTGAACCGTCTACCTGTTACCGTTTTTAATATTGAGCAAAAAAATACGAAAAAAACACGTTTATTGTATGGGGACCCCCCTTAATATATATATTTTTTTTAATTTTTAGTATTTGTTGTTATAGCGGCAACGGAAATACATCATTTGTGAAAATTTCAGCTTTCTAGCTATCACGGTCTATGAGATACAGCCTGGAGACAGACAGACAGACAGACAGACAGACAGACAGACAGCGGAGTCTTAGTAATAGGGTCCCGTTTTTACCCTTTGGGTACGGAACCCTAAAAAACCGTTGAAAAGCAGCTGAAATGACGTAGTACTCATATGAGCAGTCAAGCACATTTGAACAGCGCATGGTGGAAATATTACTACGTGATTTTATTAATATGTATAACGTGGATTTTCGATCATTTAAAAAAAAATTGGTAATCAACTTTATATATAAAATTCAAAGTCCTGACTGACTGAGTGACTGACTTATATATCAACGCACAGTCTAAACCGCTGGTCCTAGGTACATAAAATTTGAAGAGTGTGTTCTTTGTGAAGACTAGGTATCCACTAAGAAAGGGTTTTTCGAAATTCCACCCCCAAAGAGGTAAAATAGGGGTTGAAAGTTTGTATGAAAGTCCGTCGTTTTTCAAGCTGCTATACTTATAGCTATAAAACTTGGTATTTGGACTTCCGCTAATGATGAAATACGGATTTTACAGTTTTTGAATTTTCTATCCCTAAGGACATCAAATAGAGAGTTTGTCCTTCAATCACACCGCAACAGAGCAACGGAACGACGTGATTTTTTGCATGGGTATAATTGGGTACTTGGAGAGTGACACAGGCTTCTTTTTAGCCGGGAAAATTAAGTCGTGCCTGTGGAAATTAAAAAAACTTGAGCCACGCGAACGAAGTCGCGGGCGTCCTCTAGTTTAAAATTAAACCACAGCTTATGTGTGCTATATACATACAGTGGATCGACGCCCATGTAATTATTTAAGACAGACCTACCTGCAGGCTCATTTACTAAACCTGTTTTTACCTTCTTGATATAAACCTAGCTGCATAATAACTTTATATTAGAGGGACCGAATTTTTGACCGAGCGAAGCGAAGGTCTCTGAGTCTACTTGAGTGAATTTGCACTTGTCCGTCCTAGGGTTGCCAACCATACTATAATACTATTATTATTGGTATTGTACTGTATTTCGGGTCTGCGTACTATATACTGTTGAAGAAGCACATAGTACGCAAAAATATTCCATAAAATACTATTTTTGTGAAGTGTACTATATTTTTTTATAGCTTAGTCCGAAAAATACTATATTTCGCTTAAGAAATGTTAGCAACCCTATCCGTTTGTCTGTCAGAGCCTTATAACTTCTGAATTACTGAACGTAATTACTTCAAATATAAATATAATATGTAAACCGATGGCCTCCCGCCAAATATGGCTTAAAAAGTTATAAAAATCTTTATTTCAGGGGGGCTCTCATAGAAGCGCATGCGAAGTAAAAGATTTTTTATAGCGTTACATATGGTTGCGGTATATCATTTTAAAGATAATTAGGAATAGAGTCTAAAAACATTTTTGTTTAAATTTTTCCCCTAAAATTGACGAAATGGGGGGCTTTCAAAGTGGTGATTTTCTAACGTCCAAAGTTGACCTCAGAACTCTCAATTTTCTGAAAGGCTAAGACTGAAACTTGATCAATTATTTGAATTATATCCTGTACTTGAACAACAAATACTAAAATTAGATAAATATTATAAGGAAACGAAATTATTTAATTTTTAATGAGATTTAGTATTTTTAACAGAACCTCACAATGATGTCAATAGATGGCGCTAATGTTAAGAGATAAATAATATATGGAAATGAAATTGTTTAATTTTTAATGGGCTTCAGCATTCAGTCAGTTTAACAGAACTTCACAATGATGTCAATAGATGGGGCTCTGTAAAAGTTTATTCGTTTTATGGATACCGCGAGGTCTCAGTTCGGGGCGAACCACTAGTGTATGATGATTTTGAAATGAAATGAACGTAGTAAATGAAATTTACGTGATACAACTTGTGTCACTAATGAGAAGTCAAAACTCTACCATCGGATTGGAAAGCCAATTCTACTGAGAAGAGAAGAGTTTTATCATTTGATAACCATTTAATGGCTATAATTACTATCGTAACTACACAGTAGTAGAGAATGCTTACAATGCACCTAGAAATACAAAAAGTCTAGGTTGCACTGACTTGAATTAAAGAAACAAAATATAGGTACACCACAGATACAAGCTTTCCTCTTAGAAGAAAGCATTAGATAGCCTACAATGCACTTAATACAAAATGTTTAGGCAAGCACCGACTTGAAAAAAAAAAGAAAATGCAGGTACACCACAGATACAACTTTTCCGCTCCGAAGACTGCAATGGCGCAGCGCTCATTAACCCACGGAGGAGGACAAGCGGCGTGGAGACCTCTTCAAAAGAAAGCGGGCCACGAAAATGTTAGCACGCTGGTGAATTGCGAAATTCTCCAGACTACGTGTGTATTAAAAAGGTTGTGTGGTACTTTAGACCGTTTGTTCTGCATTATTTCTTTTTTGCTTGACTTTTAACTTTGCTTGCAGAGCGAGGCGGTTGAATTTCGTTGCAAGGTACCGGTACCGGTATTCCATACTTGGAATAGAATCGTAATTTTTTTCTAAACTAGTTACTTAATAACACAACAATAATATACTTGGAAACTAGTTTTTTTTTCGGATTGAGTATGCTGAGTAGGACCTAGTGGCCGATTGGGGTTAGGCGCGCACTAGGCCGAGAAATGAGTCCTAGGCACAGAGGTAGTATTACTACCTCTATGGTCCTAGGGCTGGAATACATATTAGAGGTGAAACTAAAATGCACTTAGAGGAATATTTTAAGAAATATCTAACGACCAACAGATGCTTTACTCCCATGGGAATTTATAATTATAACTACTTTATCGGTTCTGCGACAGGAATGGGCTGCCCACTGTCACATCAGCGTGCTAATTTTCTGTGTAACGTTGATTTCTTAAACTTTCCTTTTTAAGCTTAGTTATTATTATTTAGATTGGTTAAGCTTTACCTTTGTTCACATTTTACTTTTAGTTTTAAGACATTTTTTTGTACAAAATAATAAAAATAAAATAAGTTTTAAACGGCTGCCTTTTACCATAAATCACTGTTTTTAAACGTAACATGTTACTTGGCAACCGGAGGGAACTATTAATGCCTGAAGCAGTATTAATATTGTTGACGCTTTTGTTTCAGACATATAGTTACCTAATCCTTGTTTTAGGGATATCAAGGTAGGTACGACATTTATATGTGACATTATAAAATGATACTGCTTTAAGCGATGAAAGTATGCCCCTTCCCTCTTAAGTACCTCGTATGTTGCCCTCTTAAGTTTAGGCAATGGGGCGGTTTGTTATATGGAGACCCCCGCATTAAATCCTCAGTCGTTGAATATTGGCAGGGTTGTAGTGTGGTATGAACCAACACTCATACAAAAATATCCAACAAAAAATCCATCCGGAAGTTAGGTATTTATTCCTAAAACTTAACATGTATGACTTAATATTTTATCGCTTTCTTTTTAAAATAATAGTAGGTAATATATTCACACTCAAAACCGAAATATCAAACGAAATAATCATGCAGAACATCGATATTTAAACCGATTTTATTATCAAACCTAAACTGCGTTTACGCAATGATGTACCTTCCTGCTTTAACAATTAGGTACTTATAGCATAAAAACCCAAAATTCTTTTCTGATTTTTTATTGGATATTAATAATATACGTTTAACTCATGATACTTTATCATACTGTAAAGTTTCGTCGCCTGAGGAATTATTGTTGCGGTCGACTAGCTTTCTTGCCTAGACTACTTGTAGATATTAAAATTTACTTCCAGTACTCATTGCGAAAGTACTCAGAATTAATACAATAAAGATAATAAAGTCCTCCAATTAAATGTTTCCAACAAAGGACCCATACATCTACGCCTCTCAATTTATACGCGGTGATGCTGGAAAGAAAATCGTGCTTGTTAACTAGAAGCGCTGGTGCGTAACTAACGGCTGGTGAATGGGTTTTCAGACTGTGGCACAAGTTACAGGCTAATGAAACAAGTGATTATCTAAAAGATTGAAAGTAACCGATTTCACCACACACTTAACAATTCATATATTGAACCGATTTTGATGAAACTTGCACTGTTCCCTAAGTTGAAGAAAATATCAAATATATTTATAAATATTATAAATGCGAAAGTTTGGATGGATGTCTGGATGGATGTATGGATGTATGGATGTTTGTTACTCAATCACGCCCCAACGTCTGAACGGATCTGGCTGAAATTTGGCATAGGGATAGATTATAGTCTGGAATAGCACATAGGCTACTTTTTATCCCGGAAAATTGAAGAGTTCCCGCGGGAATCAAACAAATGTATCTGTTCAACTGATTTTGATAAAATTTGGTACAGGGACAGGTTGTATCCCGGGGAAGGGCGTAGGTTACTTTTTATCCCGGAAAATTAAGGAGTTCCCGCGGGAACCAAAAAACCTCAAACCACGCGAAGTCGCGGGCATTCGCTAGTAAGCCAATAAAAAAAGAATGGTCACAGTCTGTTTACTCGTAATAGTACCGGAGAAATGTGTGAACAAACATATATATGTATATATGTTATATGTTATATATATATACATACTTGCACATACATCTATAAAATTATATTATATTGTACTTTGTTTGGAAGCTCATCGAAGCTCACTTGTTAGAGAACTGTTTTATTACGCCTCCGCTGTCCGTCCGTCTGTCAGCGAGCTGTATCTCATGAAGCGAGTTGCTTTGAGATGCTACACAACACACACACACACACAACAATGTGAAGACACATGAAATTTAATTTAAACGAATTTATTGAAATGAAGTAAGTAAAAAAACCAGCTAAACGATATATAAATCTTCTTTCTGGTATACTTACCAATAAAATTCAAATTCGAAACATACATTCACTCAAGACATTGGTAAACGCTATGTCTAAACAAACAAACCACATCCGAAAAATCCTTTCTACCAAAGAGCAAGTGTTTTAATGAAGCCAAGTTCGTGAATGTGCCTTTGATACAATTAGGGGAGAATTTTTAATAAAAACTTGGCACTTTGGAATAGGGTTGTAACGGAACCTCGCATCCGCCTCCGCCGTTTTTTTGCGGAGTTGTAACGGAGGTTTATTTACGTTGACTTACAATGCGAGAGGTACAAATCGAAGCAGGTGACGTCAGTTACACCATTACAACAAGCAATTGTCCTTAGAAGAATCCTCAAAAAAATCTAATGGGAGATTAATTGCATCCTAAAGCACAGAATATGGACGATGTGATCGAAAAAATCCACCTCCGCCTCCGCTTCCGTTAACCTCCGCGTCCGCGGAGGCAAAGCCCCTTCACCTCCGCATCCACCTCTGCTTCTGCTAAGAACGCCTCCGTTGCAACCCTACTTTGGAACGTCAACCGTTATTATAGATGTTAGTTCTGTTCCAGCCGGGTGGAAAATTTGCAAAAATTATATTTAAACGCTTTTCTCGTAGCAAGTTTGGCGCTTTCGTCCATTGTTAAGTTGCTCTTATTCCCAGTTTTGTTGTAAAATAACATTAACTACAAAATGCCATTCTCAGAATTAAGTCTGCTTTCTCGTTATTGCAGAGCTTTAATTTTAGGGTCATAATATAATTTACAAGACTGAATTTTTTAATGTTGGTACAAATTTTGTAGCATAATATAAATGTTGGAATTTTTTTTTTTAATAATTAGCTACAAGTTAGCCCTTGACTGCGATCTCACCTGATGGTACTTATGTGATGATACAGTCTAAGATGGTAGCGGGCTAACCTGTTAGGGGTATGGCAGTTACATTAAACCCATAAACCTTATAATATAATAGTTTTCTACACAGCATCGTACCGGAACGATCGCTTGGCAGCACGTCTTTGTCGGTAGGGTGGTAACTAGCCACGGTCGAAGCCTCCCACCAGGCAGAGTACAGTATATCAGCCATGACTACTGAATATATCAAATGCTTTTTATTTAAACTTGTATCAGACCATGTCGTTAAGTCTATAGAAAGTAGTAAAAAGTATTTTTGAGCATTATACACTTAACACTCTAGGTGAATTTTGAAAGCAACCGGATTAGTTTTTTCTAGATCCTTTCAGTACCTTAGATGTTTTTAGTAAATACAAATTGCGAAACAGTTCTGAAAGAAAATGCTACAGATAAATATTTTAAACAAGTTCAACGTAGCAATGAAACGAAATGCTAGGTAGTTACCTGGCGAGCGATCCTATTGCGTTCAAATAAACGCTTTTAAAACCCGTGGTAATTCCACGTATTTCTACTACTGTTGCCTTATTAAACGAAGAACGACACGTCCCTGGTTCCGACAGCGTGGAAGACATTTTATTTTCAATAGTTCACTGGAGGTACTTCACTAACACTTTTACGAGGGTATAAAGACGAAACCGGCCGTTCATATCGGTCTTATTTACGATCCACTGGGTTGTTCGATGTATTAGTAGTTTAAAACTTAGGTTCAAATATAGTTTTAAAGAGCATCAAAGGATCAAAATACCTTCTTCCTGAAACAAATTGCAATGAATCACAATTATTTATTAAATTTATAAAGTACCAGCTGATGCCCGCGACATCGTTCGCGTGGATTGAGGTTTTTTGGTGCCCGCGGGAACTATTTCATTTTCCGGTATAAAAAGAAGCCTATATGTGTTATTCCAGACTATAATCTACCTCCACTTGCCAAATTTCATCCAGATCCGTACATCCGTTCTGCGTGATTGAGTAAAAAACATCCATCCATCTATCAAACCATCCATGCATCCATCCATGCATCCATCCTTCCATCCATCCATCCATCCAAACTTTCGCATTTATAATATTAGTATAGATTTCTGTCTGTCACGCTTTGACGGCCCATTTGTTCTATGGACTATGGTGAAATTTGGTACAGAGATAAGATGCATCCCAGAAAAAGACATTTACTTTCTAACCCGGAAAATGAAAGAGTTCCTGCGGAATTTGTAAGTGCCTAAGTCCTTCCTTACGAAGTCCTGGGCTAAACTACTACTAGTATGCTAAAAATTCATTCATTTTCCTTTCACCTCTAAATATTTTTACTGCTACGTATTTTCTTTCAATCTTTCTATTCATGTCATTCGGAAGTAGAAACGATAGAACTGTAGCGTCTGATACATTGTCTTCGTTGGACGCAAGCACCCGTTCGACGGAAGAAAGTTCGCTAGGTGAGAAGGAAACAATCTTTCACCTTCAAGCAACGTGAATAATTTATATTATGAAGTCACGAAGCTGTGACTCCCGCTATTATATTCACGAACTGATTCCATAATCTGGTTCAACGTATACATATTGTATGAATCGGCAGGGAGCGGAGATTATCTTAATGGATTCGTATTCTGGGTTCGTTTGTTTTGCTATAATGATATTGATATTTCGCGTGTGGATTCGAAATCATATTAATACTAGCTGATGCCCGCGACTTCGTCCGCGTAGATTGAGGTTTTCTACTACCGCGGAAACCCTGTGATTTTCCGAGATAAAAAGTAGCCTATAAGCTATTCCAGACTATTATCTATCTCTGTGCCAAATTCCATCCAGATCCGTTCTTCCGATCTGACGTGATTGCGTAACAAACATCCATCCATCAATCCATACATCCATCCATCCATCCAAACTTTCGCATTTATAATATTAGTATAGATTATTTATGCGAATGTGTGTTTGTTTGTTGGTTTGTCCTTCTATCACGCTGCAACGGAGCAACGGATCGACGTGACAAGACGTTGTATGGGTATACATATATGTAGTTGAACATCTGTAGAGTGACACAGGCTACTTTTTATCCCGGAAAATTAAGGGAATAAAAACCTAATCCACGCGGACGAAGTCGCGGGCATCATCTAGTAAATAATAATCAGTTAATATCAGGGGAGCTGCCTGCTACTTTTATTTATATCCATCCATCCATACTTATTATAAATGCGAAAGTGTGTCTGTCTTTTTTTTTTCACAGAGGATGAGGAAAAAATCCCTTATGGACTCCTGTCTGATGGCAGGGCATATCCGACTCGCAAGGACTAAAAACAACCTCCCCCCCCCCAGAGGCTCCCCGATCAGCACGGAACCACGTTTGCATTTCTTCATGCCGAGCGCTCGTTTTATTTATTCTTCTTCTTTCCTCTTTTTCGCGCTCTTCTCTCATCTCTTGATTCATCATCTTTATTGATCGCAGCATCTGTGCGTACGTCCGCCAATCTTCTTCCGTTGACAGCATGCGCGATAAGGTTTTGGGCGCTTACATCCTCGTTCGCACCCTGTGGCACCGATCTTAAGTCTGCGCAGGCGGGACACTCGAAGATAGCATGCCTTGGGGTGTCCTCCTCTCCGCAAAAGTAGCATTGTTCGGTTGGCGCTTTCCCGATAGCGAAGAGGTAGGTGTTGAACACCCCATGACCGCTGAGTGCCTGCGTGAGCCACCGGTCTACCTCTCCGTGCTTCCTGTTGTGCCACTTCTTTAAATCCTTTATGAGCTCCCTCGTCCCTCGTCCTTTCTCAGGTCCTTACCACTCTTTCTCCCACTCCGTCATGATGTGTTCGCGCACTTCGGATGGCGTTTGTTCCTTGTTTGCAAACAGCTGTGCGCGTTCTCTAAACATTTTGTCAATGGGAATAAGTCCTGCTATAACTAGTACCGCATGCGGTAGTATGTAGTGCGATATGCTCCACAGATGCCTATCGCCATTCGTCTTTGAACAGCTTCTAGTTTTTTCCGATAGAGCTCCACTGTCATTGCGCTCTCGAAAATGGGTGCCCCATAGAGAATCACGGAGTGGGTCACAGCTGCCAGAACCCTTCTCCTGCTTGCTTTAAAGTTTGTGTTTTGTGTGTGTGTTTTTTAAAGTTCAGGCTTCTGTCGAGCCACACCCCCAGGTATATAATGTGCTCCTTCGGATCTACTGGTGCACCTTTAACTTTGAACTGGATGGGTTCTAGTTTCCGCCTACCACTAAATACAATCGCCTCTGTCTTCTCTGGCGCCAGGGATAATTTCTTTTCCTGCATCCATCCGCTAATACGTTCAAGGGCCTTATTTGCCCTATTCACAAGGCTGATTTCGGTTTTAGCTACAATGACCAGGGCCAAGTCGTCAGCAAAACCCACCAACTGGACCCCCTCCTCGTGCTTTAGGTGTAAGACCCCATCATATAAGATATTCTTAATCTGTTACTTCCATATTATGTCGGGGGTTGTTTTAAATTTGTAATTTATACTTGTTACAATCCACATTACAACAATATGTTATACACGCAATAGAGCCTTAGACTCAAATTACCGGCACGAAAACGCCTATGAGCCTCGCAAGCATTTACCGCAACCATGTCTTTAGCACGTGTGATTTATTACGTACAACTATTTCAATATATCCCCAGTAATCTTTCCCAAGTGTTGGCTACTCGGTCCGGAAGTTTGGCGAACTATATTGTTTAGTTCACATTCCGTACCGCCGTAAAATACATTGTATGAATGAAGTGGTAGTTGGTACGTTCATTCATGGGGTATGTTACAAAGTGGCATATTTCGTTGATGTGGCAACTTGCATAAACCCGACATTTGTCATCCTGATATGAAGGCCGGCATATGAAATATTTTACGTCTTTTGCGAATGATTTTATGACGATAGGCTGGCTATACACGGACTGCTCGAGCAGTTAGCCAGTGATCAACATACACGGACCGCTCTTGCAGTCAACAGCTTGAAGCTACCATTTATGACTGCTGCCAACCGCCCGAAGCAGTCGCAACTGCTCGAGCGAGCATGTATGTGTGTACCTACGTAGAAGACTGTAGTTCACTATGCAGTCGCAGCTTGAAGCAGTCCATCCTGACTGCTTCAAACTGTCCGTGTATGGCCGGCCTTATGCTCTAAGTTCCCGGTGATAAGGGTTGCATACTTCACATTGTTATCTATATCAGCAGTGATAACAAACACTAGTACCTACCTACCTATAATTATATTTTTAGCCTTTAGAGCCCTTCGTAACTTGATGTTTAAACATTTTCTAAATTGTATTACAATTTGATGCGAATACTAATTTGATTTGCGTTCCCATTTCAATTTTCCAGCTTAGTAATAAAGCGTGCAATGATATTTGAAACATCATATCGATATCTCTTGAATGGTCGATTGAAATTAAAGCAAACAATAATTTACAAATTACAATCGTTAAATTACAACATTCAAAGCAAAATGTACGCCGTACGGTTTCTCTCACCGCGCTGTACGCGTGAAGGTCTAGCCCCACTTGAGATGTACAAAGGTGCCCCTTTGTACATCTCAAGTGGGGCTAGACCATAGCTTCAAATATTATTTGTATGAGTTTGTAAGGGGCCGCGTCGCGCAGTGCATCTCCGTGCCGCGCTCCATACAACGTCAAAAAAGGAATACTTGCCGCTACGTTTCGTCTGATGGGAGGCTTCGGCCGTGGCTAGTTATCACCCTACTGGCAAACGTAACGCCAAGCGATTTAGCGTTCCGGTACGATGCCGTGTAGAAACCGACTAAAAAAGAAAGTAAAGAAAAAGTAAGAAGTTAAGTAAGAAAGGTAAGTATGAGATTAATTATATAATTGCCATGCCCGTAACAGGTTAGACCGCTACCATCTTAGACTGCACTTACCATCAGGTGAGATTGCAGTCAAGGGCTAACTTGTAGTGGCGTAAAAAAAACGTGCCGCGCCTCTGTAGTGGAGCGAGACCTTTACAGTTGAAATCGTCGAAATAAAACTGCCTCTCCAAAAGCACACAACGGTTCCGACATCAAAGCAGGGAGTAAAAAGGATCCATCGCGTCGCGTCGTAACGCGTTTACGTCTGCATTTAGCGTGATTGCAACGTTGCTATTTTTTATCACAGCAATTTTGGATGCCTTAATGGCCCTTTGGATGTCTGGCTCTGGATTCAAGAGTTTTGAGTTCATTGTTGGGTATATTTGTCTTTTTTAGTGATTGGTCGATGATAACGTTTAAGCAAAATACAGCAAATCCATGCTATAATATTAAAAATGTGAAAGTGTGCCTCTCTGTCTGCTACGCTTTCACGGCCCATCTGATCAACCTTTTTCATGAAATTTGGTACAGAGATAGGTTGTATCCTGGGGAAGGACATAGGCTAATCCCGGAAAAGTAAAGAGTGTCCGTTGTAGTATTGTAGGCTAACTTTTAACTTTTTTGATCATAATAAAATATCCGGTCGCAATAATTATGTCATTTTCAATGAAAATCATATGGTACGAATATCTGATCACGGTCATAGTAGCTCACGCAGCAACGTGAAGTTATAACAGCGACCGTCTCGCTCGTACAAACCAAAGAAACCGTCTAGCTATCTCCCTCAGGTCCTTAGATGCGACGTTCGCACGTATTGAATGATTTGCTAATATCGAAGACTGATAAAAAAAGGATTTTTGACACTCTCTTGGGTCGACGCTAGGCAAGTGAGCCCGTGTGTTAGATTGTGGTTTTTTTGCAACATGTGATCTACTAGGTCGCCGCTGTGGCGGTCGAATAAAATCCGAAAATCGGGAGGCCATCGAACCGTCCCCAATTCTCTCATGAATTCTATTTAATTAGTGGAGTTTGATCCTCCCATCCTTGTTTATATTTTAGAGTATTTCCCTCTTTTGTTAATTCTCTCCCATGCGGATTTGCTAATAGACCAAAATGGTCTCCATCTAATGGATAATTTTCCTCTACGGGGCTCAACGCTCTCACAATACTGTTAGTTAAGTAATTTAACTATTAAGAAGTGAATTCAGTGAAATAAAACCTGATTAAACAGTGAATTAGAGTCAGTGTAAAATCGGCTGCGTGCAGACGTGCACCAGCCGCCGTAACCTTCAGCTCCACACGATGGGGCCAGATCGAGGATGGCGCCAAGCGTTATGAGCGCATCCCCATGGACATGGTGTCTCCGCGTCGATGACCTTGTCGGTAAAATGGAAGACTTTATCACGGTATAGTTTTAACTTAGTTTAATCCATAGGCTAGAACCTTTATTGAAGAACTCTCATTAAAGTTCCAATGTAGTATTACCAACATCTCTTTCTTTAATTGTTTTACCCCTTATTGTTCCTCTACCTGTTGCTGACTGCGAGTACGACGCTTATAGCACGGTACGGTCCTTGACCTATATGGTCCAACCTCCGGCCGGCTGTTCAATCCGAGGAAATCTTGGTGTGAGTATTAGGCTCAGTAAGTATAACTCCATAACCCCCAACCATAGCCCCTCTCACTATATAAAAAACCCTTTTATTACATTACAATATGGCGCCCGAATGAATTGCATAAATGCCGTTCTCGTACTCAGCATATGGTAAAAAAGGGGAATTAATTTACTTGTTATGTTATTTTCCACAGACAAATCATCTTGATATTTCAAATTTATGGTCAGACTATTTAAACGTCAAAAGTCAAACATCAAAACTGACAGTTGACACTCTTGCATGGTTGTCAAATATTCATTATTCTATGACGAGTTTTCGTAAATTATAATTGATAATTACCAGTATTTCTCATGCCGAATTGTTTATACAGGATTTGTTTTCAGAAGTTTGCATACTTAAGTACCGGATAACACTTGTTTCTAAACAAACAACAAAATAAATTTTCCCAAACAGTTCTGTCTATTAAGTATACATATAATTTGTTTTACATAATAACCCTAACTGTTAATGTGATTCCTACAGCAAACCTGTCGAAATTGTTCGATGGACAGGACTGGATACGCATTTTCCAAGTAAGTAATTAGATGTAATTTCCATTTAAAATCAGGGATTGTTTAAATGAGTCAATAATTGACTATTTCCTCTGATAGTTAGCAATCAAATGCGCAATCCAAACAAAGCGTAGAATTCACATCATTCTATGTTTAATTTAAGATAAGGTAACAATAGGTTAAGTGCGTTTAGCCTAAGCACTATTTTGTAAAACAAGAGCACTCCCAATAGAGTAAAATTTCCATACCTTTTTACAATCATTACACAGTTCTAGGGATTTGATTTGATATTCAACCGGAATAAACATGAATCCGGAAGTAACTACGAAGGGTAGCTCTCCCGTAAACTTAGAGTCCGTCATATCACCAGTACCAAAGTCGGATATAGGTGTTGTGTCATCAGTCTTTATCGATATGCAAGACAACTTTGTGAATACCAATCCCAGGGGCCCACAACAAAACTTGACAACAACCCAGTTGACGTACTCCACACTCGGAGCAGCCCGCACTTCTGTTTTAGACCCAACGGCTTATCAGCCGGTGTTAGAAATAGCCGGTACATCTACACAATATAATGACCTGCATAGTACACTAAATCCGAATGTAAAGCCGGAGTTAAAACCAATTATATATAATATGCACAATTTAGCCAATTTGAAAAATTGGAACGTCAAATTCTCAGGCGAATCTTGCGTCTACGAGTTCTTAAGTAGGGTAGAAGAGATCCGCCTAGCAAGGGACGTTGACGTCCAAATAGTCCTCAGAGGATTCTCAGAGCTCCTCCAAGGCACTGCGCTCCAATTCTACAGACAGGTCCGCCACAGGATAAGTTCATGGTCTGATTTATACAATGAATTTATTAGGAGTTTCCAACCTATCGATTTTGAATACACTACCGAGAAAATAATTAGAAACTCGAAACAAAAAAGTAATCAGTCAGTCTTTGACTTTGTTACGTATATAAAAGACCTGAATAGGAAGCTAGCAGACCCCATTTCGGACAACGCTCTTCTCGAGATAATAAAACATAACCTGTCAACTTGCTATGCCTCACTTTTAGCAAATAATTCAATTTCCTCTATAGAGCAACTCATAGTTTTAAGTAAGAACTACGAGGCATACGCAATGCCTAACCAGTCAGGCATCCACCCAGACAATAAGGTAAGTCCATACACAAGACACACTAACAGAAACCAAACTACACCATTGGCGACTCACAACACTCCAAATAGGAATTTTAACCCTTATGGAAAACAGTTAGGAATATATCAACGGTATAATCAGAATACTAATCCAGTATCAGAGAATTTAGAGACATGCAAAAAGTGCAAAAAGGTAGGCCATAATTACAGGCAATGCAGAAAATTCCCAGGGCCGATTTGTTTCAATTGTCAGACGCCCAATGTTTTTACAAATACTTGTCCCAAATGTAATCAGACCACTCCTGAAACATACAACAAAGGAAAAGGTCAAGGCAAAAATAAGCCTAACCCAAAGTCAAAAAACTAGTGTCCTCCGTGGATATCAATGCCTCTCACCAGTCACAGAAGATTCATTACAACTTGATATCCCCGGAAATCAACACTATAAGCAGAGATAATAGGTTATATTTAAATTTCAAAACATTCAATAAAGAATTCGTAGGTCTCATAGATACAGGGGCAAATCTATGTGTACTAGGAAAAAATTTCCACAAAGAATTTCTGCAATTGTCACCTTTACATAGAACTTTTGTTAACGCAAAGACAGCTGATGGCACCTCAGTAAGTGTGCTGGGTACCATGACCCTTCCTATCCAATTTAATAAAAAAACAAAAGATGTAGAATTTTTAGTAATACCTAGCATCACAAAAAATATAATTTTAGGAATGAATTTTTTATACACTTTCCAAATTTTAAATATAATTTCATTAAATAATAATATATCCAACCGACCCTCCTCTGGTACGAAAGACCAACTACCAGAGGCGGAGGAGGTACGTTGTATAGTGCCAAGGGAAAAATTACCCCCCACCAAGGCGAAGAGAATAGATCAGATTATCAATAAATTTAAAAAGATTTCAGCGGAAGAGGTAGGATTAGGGAAAACGTCCTTAGTCACCCATAAAATAATAACGGAAGGGCCCCCTATAAAACAGAGATATTATCCCCTGTCACCAAGCAAACTCAAAGCTTTAAATGAAGAGGTCGATAGAATGCTTCGACTAGAGGTGATAGCGCCTTCACGATCCCCATGGGCGAATCCTGTCGTGATGGCAGCAAAAAAAGATGGCTCACTTCGATTTTGCTTGGATGCCAGAAAATTAAATGATGTCACAAAAAAAGATTCTTATCCTATACCATACATTAATTCTATATTAGATAGTTTAAAAGGGGCTCGCTATCTAACCTCTTTAGATTTGTCCAGTGCATACTGGCAAATACCATTAGACAATACGCAAGACACCAGTAATAAACTAGACTCGAGTACCTCTTGCCAAAAAACCGCATTTATAGTGCCAGGCAGAGGCCTTTTTGAATTTAAACGAATGCCTTTTGGTCTGTCAAACGCAGGTGCAGAAATGCAAAGGCTAGTCGACAGACTATTCCTGCACCAGTTTGGTGAAAAAGTTTTCGCTTATTTAGATGATTTATTAATAGTAACAGAAGATTTTGAATCACACATCGAAATTTTAACTAAAGTCTGTAGCTCTCTTAAAGAGGCAGGCTTAACCATTAATCTAGAAAAATGTAAATTTTGCAGAGATGAACTTAAATATTTAGGATACATAGTTAATTCGGAAGGTCTAAAAACAGACCCCGAAAAGCTAAAATGCATAGAAAATTTTCCTCTCCCTTCTACAGCAAAACAGCTTAGAGGTTTTATAGGTCTTTGTTCTTATTATAGAAGATTCGTAGAAAACTTCTCTTCAATTATAGCTCCCATGACAGCAATGCTAGGGAAGCGCAAAGGCAAAGATGGGATTGATTGGTCTGACTCAGCGAAAGAAGCATTCACAACACTTAAAAGGGCACTAACAACAGCTCCCGTGCTCGCCTGCCCAGACTACTCAAAACCATTCGTTTTGCATTGCGATGCGTCTTCAGTAGGAATAGGATCAGTCCTCACCCAAGAGTGGGATGAGATTGAACACCCAGTAGCGTTCCACTCCCGTCTCCTATCCAAAACTGAACGCAATTACAGCACTACAGAAAGAGAGCTACTTGCAGTAGTAGACTCCATTAATCATTTCCGTCCATATATAGAAGGCACGAAATTTACAATTATAACAGACCACATGAGTCTAAAATGGTTAAAATCACTAAACAACCCCTCCGGTCGTTTAGCTAGGTGGGCTATGCAAATATCCCAATTTAATTTTGAGATTCAACATAAAAAAGGCAAACTTAATATAGTACCAGACGCCTTATCTAGGTCTTCAATCAATTTAATAACATATACTGGAGGTATAGAACATACACAGGACGAATGGTATTTAAAAACCTATAAGGGTTGTCAAACCCAACCCCAAAAATTCAGAAACTTTTTGATCGATAACAGGGTATTATACCGTTTTTCAAACCCAAAACATAAGCTAAGCTCTAATAACTGGAAAATAGTCATCCCAAAGGAAAAAATTAAAGATTGCTTAGAAGAAAGTCATACTGCATTAGATTCCATACATCCTGGTATATTTAAAACCATTTCCAAATTAAAAAATACTTATTATTGGCCAAATATGTACAAAGATGTGGTTAATTTTATTAATCAATGTGAAACGTGTAAAGCATATAAACACACAAACACACAACCACATGGCCTAATGAGTAATCAAAAAATTGTAAAATACCCACTACATACCTTATCTATGGATATAATAGGCCCACTTCCAAAAGCTTATTCTGGACATATATATATATTATCTATAGTAGACATTTTTACCAAATATTGCTGGCTGCATCCCCTAAGGACCGCAACCACAAAAACAGTAACTTCATACATAGAAAGTGAAATTATCATGAAATCAGGAACACCCAGAATCCTAATAGTAGATAATGCAAAAATTTTCAAGAGTAAAGATTTTTCTAAGTTCTGCGAATCATTCAGCATTCCAAAAGTATTTTATAATGCCTACTACTCACCTCAGTCTAATACAGTGGAAAGGTACAATCAAACCGTCCAAACATGTTTGTCAATATTAGTTGAACAAGACCAACGTACCTGGGCAAAACATCTGGCCAGAGTACAACTGGCACTAAATAGTTCTGTGAATGTAGCCACAGGCTACACCCCATATTTCCTTGCCACAGGCAGAGAAATAATAGTTGATGGCAAACTACACCAGTTACACTCCGCATTACCTAACAACCTTGATGAACTTCAATTAGCGGACAGAGAGACCACAGCCTCCGCCCTAGCAGAGTTATCTCAAATATTTAATGATGTACAGGACGCTTTGACTATAGCTTACCAAAGAAACGCAAATAGGTACAATCTTAGGCGAAAAAAGGTAGTATGTAGTGTCAATGACATAGTCTGGAGAAAGAACTTTGTTCAATCTAACGCAGCAAGCTTCTTTTCAGCAAAGCTAGCTCCTAGATTTGTAAAAACCAAGGTCATAGAGAAAATCTCAGACTTAGTTTATATTTTAGAAGATATAAGTACTAAATATAAAGGAAAATATCACATAAAAGATATTATTAAGTTTTCATAACTTTATTTAATACAATTCATCAATATCTTATATAATTTCATTAAACTTCAACGCAGAATTACATCTTATTCATTATTCTATCATTAAATTGTCACAATCAACCTATATCTTAATTCAATTAATATCATGCATTATTCAGTTCCTATCATAGATGATACTTACAAAACAATCTACTATTCAGTCTATGTATAGCCTAACAATTACAAAAGTTAGTTCATTACATAACACTAGTACATGCTATCATGCAGGCTACAGTAACAAATCTACTTAGTATCTCAGTATCGAATAAGCTATACATATATGAACACATATTATTGTATTGTGAAATTACACAAATAAAAACTTAAATTTAGAAGAAAGATTATTTTACAATAGGTAGCTATAACATAAAAAAATTATCACATAATACTTACATTACAGATAATACAAATCAAAGTTACTTATCTCCATTTCAAACCAACTACTCAAGTTGACAAATTCATAATAATCAAAGGTGAATGTCCAAATCTGAACATCACACAACATATGAAGGAGACAGCTTAAATTTAGGTTTAATTTATTTTCTTTTTTTAAATGTTGAAACCCAACATCTATATACACAAAGTAAGTCACTATGCACTGCTTATCGCTATATAAATGCTTTAGAGATGTTTTCATTTTCTCACCTAATAGAGAGTATTTACACTTTCATAATATCAAGTTTTAAAAGCAACATTACCTACCAAGGTCCGACTAAAATATAGTCTAAGCAAACACTATGCATGCAGGACCGTAGGACAATATACAGTGCACTAAGTTGCGAAGCCAAGGGACTACATGCATAGCCCCTATTATACATATATTATATAAATTATTTATGCTCACACATATGATTCAGCATATAGCATTAGAGCTTACTCAGCTTATATATACTGAACATTTTGCTTTTCCCAAACAATAAATTTTGGATATTCTGTTCACTGAAGGGACCCATAGCACAGGATCCACTCAGTATATGAAGACTCATTTATTTATAATAAAGGTTTTTATTATTTTTTAGTTTACTACCTAATCTACTAGGTAGGAACTTTGCACAAGTTAACAAATAACATACCTATTTTGGTCTAGCAGTTTAGTAATTAATTATAATACAAACAACAGACCTTAGGTCATCTATAAACTATTCATTTTTCTTTTTTCTTTAACTAATTGGAAAGAAAATTTTTATAGACTTGATTTATAGTCCATGAGACAGTGTTTTTTAAATATGACAATTTAAAACTTTATTTTACTCCTTACCAATTCGGAAGAATATCTTAATTAAACTTTGGAATAGTCAAAGAGACGGTCTCATTATATGATCACATCTTTGTTAACTAAGACTGGAGTAAACCAAAGAATTTTTTAGAAGTAAATATTTTACTTCATGACATACCACGACTCAACCAATACACTATAAGGTCTAATGCCAATGAACTATGGCGAACCAACATAGCGTAAACACACAGTGTAGTTAGAAATTAGATAACTATAACTAGATTATATTATAAGTCAAACAAAAACTAGTATTAATAGTAGGATAATTTATCTCAGTATAGAATATTAAACAAAATTAGCCTAGTAAACACTAACACTTCATTAACATAGACAAATAATTTACACCAGTACTGGTATAGTCTAAGATCAGGTCGAAAGCGTGATGTATGTTAGTATAGAATAACAGAGTTTCAAAATTTGCGCGCACAAAAACTACTTTAGGACACAAATCTGAAAGAGAATAATTAGGTTAACTGAAATATATTACACTAACAAAACAACACTAACATTTAGGGTAACATTTCAATAATTTAGCTGTAATTTAAACAAAAACATGTAGAGATAGCGATAGGAGTTAGGATTTTTTTTTCCGGGTTGCGACGGCTGTGGAGACAACTGGGTTGTCTCTTACCTGAAAAAGGGGGTATTGTAGTATTGTAGGCTAACTTTTAACTTTTTTGATCATAATAAAATATCCGGTCGCAATAATTATGTCATTTTCAATGAAAATCATATGGTACGAATATCTGATCACGGTCATAGTAGCTCACGCAGCAACGTGAAGTTATAACAGCGACCGTCTCGCTCGTACAAACCAAAGAAACCGTCTAGCTATCTCCCTCAGGTCCTTAGATGCGACGTTCGCACGTATTGAATGATTTGCTAATATCGAAGACTGATAAAAAAAGGATTTTTGACACTCTCTTGGGTCGACGCTAGGCAAGTGAGCCCGTGTGTTAGATTGTGGTTTTTTTGCAACATGTGATCTACTAGGTCGCCGCTGTGGCGGTCGAATAAAATCCGAAAATCGGGAGGCCATCGAGCCGTCCCCAATTCTCTCATGAATTCTATTTAATTAGTGGAGTTTGATCCTCCCATCCTTGTTTATATTTTAGAGTATTTCCCTCTTTTGTTAATTCTCTCCCATGCGGATTTGCTAATAGACCAAAATGGTCTCCATCTAATGGATAATTTTCCTCTACGGGGCTCAACGCTCTCACAATACTGTTAGTTAAGTAATTTAACTATTAAGAAGTGAATTCAGTGAAATAAAACCTGATTAAACAGTGAATTAGAGTCAGTGTAAAATCGGCTGCGTGCAGACGTGCACCAGCCGCCGTAACCTTCAGCTCCACACGATGGGGCCAGATCGAGGATGGCGCCAAGCGTTATGAGCGCATCCCCATGGACATGGTGTCTCCGCGTCGATGACCTTGTCGGTAAAATGGAAGACTTTATCACGGTATAGTTTTAACTTAGTTTAATCCATAGGCTAGAACCTTTATTGAAGAACTCTCATTAAAGTTCCAATGTAGTATTACCAACATCTCTTTCTTTAATTGTTTTACCCCTTATTGTTCCTCTACCTGTTGCTGACTGCGAGTACGACGCTTATAGCACGGTACGGTCTTTGACCTATATGGTCCAACCTCCGGCCGGCTGTTCAATCCGAGGAAATCTTGGTGTGAGTATTAGGCTCAGTAAGTATAACTCCATAACCCCCAACCATAGCCCCTATCTATAAAAACCCCTTTTTATTACATTACACCGTGGGAATCGAAAAATCTTAATCCACATGGACGAACACGCGGGCATAATCTAGTCCATATATATTCTTGTTATATTTATTTTTCATTTTTACATATTACGAAAAAAAAGCAGAAAAAATCACGAAGATAAAGAAAATATTATAACAGGATCACAACAACTTTAGATAAGCAACTGCTACCACCTAAGGCAAAATAAAATTTCCATAAAAATTCTTTTCAAAAAACCGACTTCCAAAGACACTGGAAAGTAATAATTATTAAAATTATTAAAAAATACGACTGCTCTGCCGTAGCCCGTATTGAATTTTCCAAAATTTATAGCCCGTGTCTCTCGGGATTTTGAACTATAGTGTAATATATTTTTGGAATCTACTCATCATTTTCTAGATGATGATTATATAGTTAATCTTATTTTAGAATTTTTTTTTTCAACTTTAGTCTTTAATGCGGGACCATGGTCACCCCATCAATTTTTTTTTTAAACTTTACTAGCCTATGTCACCCGGAATAAGCTAGGGATTCTAACGATACCTCATTTATCAAAATCGTTTCAGGCGTATAGAAGTTATCGTGGAATATACAAACTCACATACATACATACATGAACCCTGAAAACAATATACTCCTTTTTTCAGGCAGTCGTATAAAAAATAATTTTGATTTCTACATACTACGAGCGAGTTGAAGTCGGGCGAGCCTGACGCGTCAACTTTGCCTATGTTTGTTATACTCGCCCGACTTCAACATAGTGTGTAGAAATCAAAATTATTTTTTACTTTCAAGTGGCTTTGGAAGTCGGTTTTTTGAAAAGAATTTTAATTTTTAATTTTTAGTGTACCTACTCTAAATCCAGTACCCTGCAGCATCAGAGTTGAGGAGTTGGGACTTGGGTTTAAGTATAAAGTCGTTGCTTGACACCTACAATATGAATTCACCATAAAAAAATCCTAAATCGCTATTTTTAAGGAGTTCTGTACCCTGCAGCATCAGGGTTGAGGATTTGGGACTCAGAATTGTATCGTATACACGTGACTTGATACCTACTATATGAATTCACCATCAAAATTTCCTAACTCACTAGTTTTGATGATTTCATGTAGTACGGTACACCTACAGCATCAGGATTGAGGATTTGGAGTCAGAATATTTTATGGGACCACTTTGTGAGCTTCCTCTAACCAATGAAAAAAAAATTGTTCAAATCGGTTTAGAAATCACGGAGATATGCACCGACATACATTAAAAAAAAAAACAGCAAAAAAAAAACAAAAAAAAAAAAGGTACGCGTCGAATTGAGAACCTCCTCCTTTTTTGGAAGTCGGTTAAAAAGTGATCTGAGTAGACATTATCTAATGAAGTGAAATCCAGTCTACTAATAGTACGCCCACAAACAATTTTTGACATAGATATGACATGTAATATATCCAATCGTCCTTGTGACTCCTAATTTCCAAAGACAGTCGCTATTAGATAAATATCATAACATATAGAAACACGCCCTGAAGCCAAGGTAATAAATTATTTGGTATCCCCCATGGAGCCGTATATTCGTATTGCGACCCGGGATTCTTGCGTCGCACAATTATTTACGGTATATGTATAAATATCATACTAATATTATAAATGCGAAAGTGTGTTTGTTTTATAGTCCTTTAATCACGCCGCAACAGAGCAACGGATCCATGTGACTTTTTCATGGGTATAGTTTAGGACCTGGAGAGTGACATTAGGCTACTTTTTATCCCGTAAAATTGAGGATTTCTTGTGGGAATTAAAAAAAACGCGGACAAAGTCGCGGACATCAGCTAGTAATCACTAAATTAATACTAACCCCCCTGAAAAAGGAACAATAATGCTATTATTTTATTCTACAGCACAATTTCAAATTATATAGTCCAAAACATAATTTGAAATTCTAATTTAGGTTATAATTTATTTTGGTTAAAATATCAACCTACTTATTTAGGTTATTATTTATTTTATTGTTTGAAATGTCAACCAAAATAAATAATAACCTAAATTAGTGCGGACTAGTATTACTTCCGCCCTAGATTTTACTCAGTAAACTGTGCGTATAATAAAGTTATAAATATAATATTATAGCGTATAATAACATATACCTAGTTGGTAATAACGTTTCTATACAGCGATTAAACCGACCAAATAGCCGAACTAACTTTTAATTACCGCATATACGAGTAAATAGAGTCGAAATGATAATAAATATAACAAAGTTATTTTATGGAATTGAGTTATTTCAGTTCGCAGTCGAGCAGTGATTTTATTGTACACCAGCGAATGCCCGCGACTTCGTCCGCGTGGTTTAAGTTTTTTCCTCACAGGTACTCCTTAATTTTCCGCTATAAAAAGTACCCTATACCACTCTTCAAATCCTTAACTACCCGTGCAAAATACCCGTTGCTCTGTTGCGGCGTGATTGAAGGACCAACTCTCCATTTCACCCCTTTGGGGGTAAAATTTTCAAAAACTGTGAAACACATATTTCTTTGTTTTCAATCGGTAGCTCATATACCAAGTTTCATGGCTATAACTTGGGAAATGAAGGACTTTCATACAAATTTCCGATCCCTATTTTACCCCTTCGGGGGTGATAATGTTAAAAACTGTGACATACGTACTTCATTATTTATTACCGAAAGCCAAAATACCAAGATTCGTTTAAAATATCTTGAGAAATGAAGGCCTTTTATACCAACTTTTATCCCCTATTCCACTCCTTTGGGGATAGCATTTTGAAAAACTGTGAAACACGTATTTCTTCATTTTTAATTCGCAGCTCATATATCAAGTTTCATGGCTATAACTTGAGCAATGAAGGACTTTCATACAAACTTTCAACCCCTATTTTACCCCTTGGGGGATGGAATTTTGAAAAACTGTGAAACACGTACTTCTTTATTTTCAATTCGCAGCTCAATTACCAAGTTTTATGGCTATAACTTGAGAAATGAAGGACTTTCATACAAACTTTTATCCCCTATTTCACCCCTTTGGGGGTGGAATTTTGAAAAACTGTGAAACACATATTTCTTCATTTTTAACTCGCAGCTCATATACCAAGTTTCATGGATATAACTTGAGAAATGAAGGGCTTTCGTACAAACATTCAACCCCTATTCTACCCCTTTGGGGGTAGAATTTTGAAAAACTGTGAAACACGTATTTCTTTTTTTTAACCGATAGCTCATTTACCAAGTTTCTTGGCTATAACTTGAGAAATAAAGGACTTTCATACAAACTTCCAACCCCATTTTATCCCTTGGGGGATGGAATTTTGAAAAACTGAAACATTTACTTCTTTGTTTTTACCAACTTTTATCCCCTATTTCACCCCTTTGGGGTCGAATTTTCAAAAACTGTGAAATACGTATTTCTAAGTTTTCAATTCGCAGCTAATATATCAAGTTTCATGGCTAAAGCTTTCATACAAATTTTCAACCCCTATTTTACCACTTTAAGGGTTGAATTCTGAAAAACTCTGACACATGTAAGTCTTTATTTTTTAACGAAAGCCAAACTACCAAGTTTCGTTTATATAACTTGAGAAATGAAGGGCTTTCGTACAAACATTCAACCCCTATTTTTACCCGTTTGGGGGTAGAATTTTGAAAAACTGTGAAACACGTATTTCTTTATTTTTAACCGGTACTCCACGTACCAAGTTTCTTGGCTATAACTTGAGAAATTTAGGATTTTCATACAAACTCTTAACCCCTATTTTACCCCTTCGGGAGTGGAATTTTGAAAAACTGTGAAACATATATGTTTTCATTTTCAACCCGCAGCCCATATATCAAGTTTCATGGCTATAACTTGAGAAATTAAGGCCTTTCATACAAACCTTCAACCCCTATTTCACCCCTGCCGGGGTAGAATTTCGGGATAAAAAGTATCTTATGTCTTACCTCGTAGTATGGGCTCAAATCGTGCGAAGTTTCGTTTGGATTCATTCAGTAGTTTCGGCGTGATGCGCGGCCAAGATACAGACAGACAGACAGACAGACAGACAGACAAAAATGAAAAAAATTACAGATTTGGCCTCAGTATCGAATAATGAGTGCCCTCCAATAAAAATTTTAAAAATATCTTCAATGTACAGAATTGGAACTGTTACAGTTTTATTATAAGTGTAGAAACTAACTATAAGACCGCGTCTCTGCTTGCTTTTTATTAATTGATGTGTCATTGCAATGGTAGCTATCGAGTGGTATTAAAGAGTAGTAGATTTACTGAATAATTTAAAGCACTCGTTACACTATTGACCGAGCGAAGCGAAGGTCTCTGAGTCTACTTGAGTGAATTTGCACTTGTCCGTCCGTCCGTCCGTCCGTCTGTCTGTCAGAGCCTTATAATTTCTGAATTAATGAACGTAATTACTTCAAATTTAAATATAATATGTAAACCGATAGCCTCCAGTCGAATATGGCTTAAAAAGTTATAAGAATCTTTATTTCAGGGGGGCTCTCATAAAAGCAAATGCGAAGTAAAATATTTTTTATAGCGTTACATAGGGTTACGGTACCTATATCATTTTAAAGATAATTAGGAATAGAGTCCAAAAATAAAAAAAATATAAAAATATATTTTTTTTTAATTTTTCCCCTAAAATTGACGAAATAGGGGGCTTTCAAAGTGGAGATTTTCTAACGTCTAAAGTTGACCTCGGAACTGAATTTTCTGAAAGGCTTAGCCAGCCTGAAACTTGATCAATTATTTGAATTATATCCTGTACCTGAACAATAAATACTAAAATTAGTTATATATTATAAGGAAACGAAATTATTTAATTATTAATGAGCTTCAGTATTTTTAACAGAACTTCACAATGTTCAATAGATACCGCGAGGTCTCAGTTCGGGGCGAACCAATAGTATTGAATAATAGCTATTTATGCAACTGTATCGTAATGAAAATGACTAATTACGTACAGTTGCATACTAGCTATTTATGCAACTGTATCGTAATGAGGGTCATTTTAATTCGAGTGCTGTTTTTTGATACGAGGCTTGCCGAGTATCAAAATAGGATAGTACGAGAATTAAAATGACTAATTACGTACAGTTGCATACAAGATTTTATCTACGACAAGGACGTCTTTATAATTTTTTACTTTATAAATTAATAAAAACCAAAAGTGCCAGAACCCAGAGCCGCTAAGCTATAGGTATCCTATTTATGAAGATAACCATATCGATACAGCTACGACTCATAACGATACAGCTCCCATACAACGAACTGTATCGTTATGAGAAGCAAACACGAAAGAGGGTTCAATTCGATATAGTTGTCAAATTCGAAATTGGAACTTTTCGATGCTGGAGTAGATAAAATATCTTCTTACTCATATATCCAAACAAATATTATAAGTACAATGTAAATTCGTGAGTGTGTTTGATTGTTTTTCAATCACGCCGCAGCGCAGCAACGGTTGTCGTGACACAATATACTTACCTAAATACTCCAAATATTTTTAGAATAGCCCAATCTTATTTTGTCTAGCTTACTCGCTGAAATTCCGCTCACAAAATCAATGGTCCATGAAAAGGAAGTAACAGATAAAAATAATAAATAAAGGCCATGACGCGCAATTTTGGGAAAGCGCATTAAATTGCGAATTTCAGTTCTTTAATACTAGATGATGCCCGCGACTTCATTCGCGTGGACTAAGTTTAACTCTTTAAATTTCCGGGATAAAAAGTAGCCTATGTCCTTCCCCAGGATAACACCTATCCACTATAACAAATTTCATCAAAATCGTTTGAACAGACAGACACACTTTCGCATTTATTAGTATAAGTTTATAAGTTATTGCTTACCCCCTACATGGTACCATTGCACTTGTATTATGTCAGAAACTTTAAAGCTAGTGCTGACAAAAACTGTACATAATTTCATCTCAATTGGATGAATAACGAACGCGTAACGAGACGACAGATTTAAAAGTTATTACATACCTTGGATATGAGAAATTTTAACGTTATTGTGGAACACACCTCCCTGGCGCAGTGTTGAGCGCTGTTGTCTTAACGTGCGGAAGTCCCGGGTTCGTTTCCCGCCAGGATCAATTTGAGAATTTATAATTTCTGAATTTTCCCTGGTCTGGCCTGGTGGGAGGCACCGTTCGTGGCTAGTTACCAACCAACCGGCAACGTTGCCGTGTAGAAACCGATTAGGGGTATGGGTAAGGGTATTATAGGTTTAATATAACTGCCATGCCTCTGTCAGGTTAGCCCGCTACCAACTTAGACTGAATTATCACTTACCATCAGGTGAGATCGCATTCAAGGTCAAACATGTTGTAGACTTAAGAAAAAATAAAATAATATTATTATTAGCATACATGATTCATTTATATATTTTCAGTTCAAAATATAAACGAATCAGAGCTTTAAAATCACAGTTTCATGCACAGATACATTTACACCGCAAAATGATGATTAAACGCGTCAATATACAGTGGGTAATTTCGCTATGAATCCTTTTAATTTATTTAACGAAATCTTTTCGAAGTGAACTTTCGTTTTAATTTTAAATCCAAGTTTTAAATCCAATCTGTCGGAATCACTTAAAGAGGCTTAAGTTCATTGTATCCGACTTGGATTTGTTCTTGCGAAAGACAAAATTTTCGGAATAACAAAGGAACTTGGAGTTTTCAGTAAATACATTTAATAAGTCGTTGTTCTCAAGTACGTACCTAGGTATAAATAATTCGAAGGCTGTTGTACCTACTGTTATGAAATTTCGACACGATAAAATTTCGGCTACGCTGGCCTATCTCTACAGAGATTATTATCCCTCTGAAATTCAAATCTATACTAATATTATAAATGCGACAGTTTGGATGGATGGATGGATGTTTGTTACTCAATCACGCCAGAACGGCTGAACGGATCTGGATGAAATTTGGCACAGAGATAGAATAGCATATAGTCTGGAATAGCACATTAGTTTTTATCCCGGAAAATTAAAGAGTTCCCACGGGAACCAAAGAACCTCAATCAAAAAAAGGCATCATCTAGTTACTCTATAAACCAGTAGGTATTAATTAATACATTTAGTCAATGATATTTAAAACTTTTTCGGTAAAGCAAGCAATCCTATTTTCTTCCCCGGGATACAATCTGTCCCTGTACCAAATTTTATCAAAATCGGTTGAACAGATAGGCCGTGAAAGCGTAGCAGGCAGACAGACAGAAAGACAGACTGATGCAAAGATGAACAGACAGACAGACACACTTTCGCATTTTTAATATTATCTAACCTAAAATAAACTTCGTAAGGTAATAAACAAACAGTTCCCCAGGACATGTTATTTATTGTAAAGAAAATAGGTAATATAAAGCCATTTATTTCTCATCATAAATGATACAAAATTGTATTTGAATATAAAATTAATTATTAATAATTTTATGATTGGATTTTAACTAAATTATGGAAAAAAAATTGTTATAGTGTCTGAATTTAGAATAATAATAATCTTATGCATTTACGCTGTTATCAACCGACTTCAAAAAAAAGGAGGAGGTTCTCAATTCGACTGTATTTTTTTTTAATGTTTGTTACCTCAGAACTTTTGACTGGGTGGACTGATTTGGATGATTCTTTTTTTATTTGAAAGGGCATACTTCCCATGTGGTCCCATATAAATTTTACCGAAATCGGTCGAGTGGTTTTTAAAATATCAACAATAAAATAAGTACTTTGTATAGCGTGTGCTTGTTGTTGTAAAGTTAGCGCGGGAGTTTGAAGTTGGTTGTTTAAAAATATTTTTTTATATTAAATTATTTATTGTACTGGATCTAGCCGCTCTACAGATTTCCGTTTCCCTAGGCATTGTTAATAGAAAGAAGGTTGCAGTCTTTTTCTTGTAATCCTTTACAAAATATTACCAGCACCAAGAAAATAAAGCAACGTCCGTGATTTGTGTCCATGCCTAGCAGTGAACTCGGAATTGGTTGTATTGTTATCACGTTTCTATTATCGTTCACTTACATTGTTCTTATTGTGCAATCTCTGTTTTTATTTGCTTCTTCTTCTTGTTTATTATTTCGCTCTATTATTATTTTTTACTCTTTAATTTTAGCTGTGGATTCATGCAAGGCGCACTTAATGGGGCACTGTTATTTCTTTTGTATAATAATTGAAATTTCTTTCCAGTTCATAATTTTTTTGTATGAAAAATACTATGACTAATTATATAAAGACTAACTGATGCCCGCAACTTCGCCCGCGTGGTATAAATTTTTTAAATTACCTGGGCAACTCTTGGATTTTCCGGGACAAATGTCACCCTCCAGGTTCTCAACTATAACCATGCAAAAAATCTCGTTGATCCATTGCTCTGTTGCAGCGTGATTGGAGGACAAATCAACAAACAAACACCCTTTCGCATTTTTAATCATTAGGTATGATGAATGAGCTATGTAGTTTAATTCGCTTTAATCCGCCACAGTAGACAAATCTATGTGGTACAGTAGGTGTCTTTAACCTACAGCATGCGACCCCCACCACCCAGTAATTCGGCACAGCACCACACCACACAAATCTTCCACATCACTCTCAACGTAAGTTTTACTCCGACACCGGATAAAATAACCGGACAGAATAAGGTTTTTAAGAAAACTGAACTTTTTGATTTTTTCAGAATAAAATGTAGCCTTTATCCATCTCTGGATTGTACCAATATTCATAAAACTTCATCAAGCCGTCTCGTTGGGCGGAAAAGGTGCCAGACCATACTTTTTCATTTATAATACCTGTTAGGATGATACCTTTCCTCGATCTAGTAACTACCTACGTAATTTCGATATTAGCTACGAGATATTCCAGGAATAGAATTTTTTTAGAATCTAATTGAGTCGTTTGTTCAACGTAACGTAATGGCCGTTTTACCCACATGATTACCATGAACCGTTCCCCATATGAAGGTTATATAAAGAAAAATCATTGGAAATTATAACATACATACAATTAGTAATGATGGAGTCAAGTTTCAGGGTTGTAATAGTTTCGTTTAAAATGAGGTAAAATAAAAAACAATCATCTAAAATTCTAAATTAAAATGATAGCTCTATTTCTATCTATCCCTCACAGAATACTTCTATACCAGCGGAAAGAGGCCGCATTAGATTTATAGCTGTCATTTTAGTTTAAAGATTGTGTTAAACAGAATTGGCCACATTGTATCAATATGCGATTTGTACATGTCAGTCTAAACAGATATAAGTAAAATTTGGATCAGAGAAGAAAAAAAGATGATGTCTCGAAACAATTTGGCCTAAATCGAATATTGATGAGACTTATTTTCTTGCTCACCCAAGCGTAATATGTACCTCAATTTCATCTAATACTAACTCATTAATAATATATTATTATATAATCTTGTATATTTCATCTGTCTCCTCCCTCTATTCTACCTCCCGCTACGTCAGGTTTTTCCTGTCAGATGCCTGCAATTTGTACACATAACATTTGAATTTTTGACGACCTCCCTGGCGCAGTGTTGAGTGCTTGTCTTAACTGAATTTGCTCTGGTCTGGCCTGGTGGGAGGCTTGAGCAGTGGCTATAGTTACCGCCCTGCCGGCAAAGACGTATCGCCAAGCGATTTAGCGTTCCGGTACGATGCCGTGTAGAAACCGACTAGGGGTATGGGTTTTAATATAACTGCCATACCCATAACAGGTTAGCCGGCTACCATCTTAGACTGCATCATCACTTACCATGAGGTGAGATCGCAGTCAAGGGCTAACTTGTAGTGGGAAAAAAAACATGTGATCTTTGTTCCCTGAAAACTGCATTGTTGAGATTTTCAAGGGGTGGTTTAGGGATTGGCTTGGCATTGGCAGTTCTGCAGATGTATAAGGGTGGCGGTAAACACTGTCACCCGCCTGTCCTTTGCTTGTTAGTAAAAAGAAACGTATTCTGCATAATAAAAACCATAATATGATAAGAATTATTTTGGTCGGAGAAAATTGTCCTCCATCGAATAGTATCGTTCGTTCGCCGTGGCGTAATGGATGTTTTAACCGCGTCATAACCGTAAACCGTTTCGCGTACGACGAAAAGGATAGGTGATCGTAAATCCAGAACGGGCCCGGAGTGATGACACTTCACTTGATCTCGCTTATATTGTACAGAATGAATATATGCCCGCGACTTCGTTTAAAAATGTTTTTTTTAAATCCTGCAGCGGGAACTTCTTAATTTTTCGGGATAAAAAGGATATTTTTCCTCGAGATGCAAAATATATAAGTATACCATATTTCATCGAAATCGGTTGAATAGATGGGCCGTTAAAGCGTAGCAGATAGATAGACACACTTTCGCATATATACCATATCAGTGTGGATTAGGTAGTAAGGATAATATTTTTATAACACTAGTTTTTTTTAAGGAAAGCTTAAGTAAATGAGTATAGTTTAGTTTTTCTTAATTCGCAGGTAAGTAAGTAAGTATTTGCCGATATGTTGGTTATCTTAACTTATATAAGATGTTGTTATCTACTATATAAAGTTTTGTGTGATCAAAAACGATTTGAATGATTGATGAATTACATGAAATGACTTCAAATAAATTATATCTTAAAATCACAGTGATATTAAAGTATTCTATAACGACATCAAAAATGTTTTTAAGAACTTTGTAATTATGAAAAATATTTTTTTGGTACAATACGTGTGTGTTGTGAACCAAAAAGCCCAAATTAATATGATCACCAGATCCGATAGTATGTCTATCGGATCTGGTGAAGTAGAAGTAAGTTAAAATATACCTTGATTGCGGAAAACACACAGCAATTTACTCAGCAATTCTTTCCAGTTAAGCCCCCCTATAACCGTTTACCTTATCCCCATAGCAGATAGGTGTGCTCGTAAATCAGAACTGAGCGGAGGTATGATGACACTTTGCCTCCGATTAGTGTCATTGTCCCAACAAATTGTTTGAGGGTGAGTTAAATATGGAAATTCAATGGAAAATGATTTTTAACTGTTATCTTTTCGGGGTAAAAATGGAATTTCTTTTCCTTTGTGACATTTTCCAGTCTGGATTTAGGTTATTTAGAAAATTTGCGGGAATCTTTGGTCCGGGTAAAATATCCCATCAATAAATAATATATTAATAATAAATTTGATATGTAGGATTTCTTTAAGGTCGGTTCAAGACTGCTTCAATGTGGTTAATTTGAGACAAAACTTTTAAGACAAGACTGAATTGGAGTTTGGGTATTCGAAACTTTTGAAACAAGACTTTTGAATTTGGTTTATTTTCCATTGCCTTTAAAGGTCTATTTATGCCATTCAGGTCATTCAGATCACGCTGCAACTTATCTATCTTTTAAACTTATTCTTTTGAGTTTAGTTAACTTATTGTTTTATTCTAATTCGTATGACCTACAATCCTCTAACCATTTATACTAATATTATTAATGCGAAAGTTTGGATGGATGGATGAATGGATGGATGTTTGTTACTCAATCACGCCAGAACGGCTGAACGTATCTGGATGAACTTTGGTACAGCGATAGATGGAATAACACATCAGGCTACTTTTATCCCGGAAAATTAAAGTGTACCCGCGGGAACCACAAAACCCCTTTGGAGTCGCGGGCATCAGCTAGTTTGTGATTAAAGTTTCAAACTAGAAGCACCTACCGTTCGATAGACTTTATTCACTCAGATGAAAGCTCTCGAGCATACACTACAGGGCTTCTTGAGTTCAAGTGGCTCTGGCTCATTCATATTTTCATAGCATCATGGGTCGCTCACTAGAAATAGAATTTTAGAGCATCAAGTTTTTATCTTGAAAGATTCTTAATACAAAACATGACATTTTATACTTGGAGAACTCTAATCTTGCAATCACATTTTGTCTGGTGGGAGGCTTCGGCCGTGGCTAGTTACCACCCTACTGGCAAAGACAAGCCAAGCGATTTTGCGTTCCGGTACGATGCCGTGTAAAAACCGAATAGGGGTATGGGTTTAATATAACTGCCATGCCCCTAACAGGTCAGCCCGCTACCATCTTAGGCTGCATCATCACTTACTATCAGGTGAGATCGCAGTCAAGGGCTAACTTGTAGTGGATAAAAAAAAAGGTATAGTTTGTATCCCGGGGAAGGACATAGGGGATTTTACTCCGGGAAATTAAAAAGAATCAAAAATTCTTTATCCAAGCGGATGAAGTCGCGGGGCATCACCTATGAAAATATAAATACTTAGCTAGCTATTGAAGTCTTCGTTTGGCTTTGAAAAAACGAACGTCTGCATCAAAAAAAAGTACACGGCATAGTATAAGTAGAGCGCGAACTCGCCAATAAACTACATGTGTAGTTTAGCGAGAAACAAAATTTTGTATTTTTTTTGTGCATTTCATAGAATAAATAAATTAATAAATTAAAAAAAATCAATAGCCATTGGTACCTACACCAAACATGTTTCCAAACTCGTTACGAATCCAGTAAGGGCGTTGCAAATGTTCAAATGAAAATGATCGTCCTTCCCCTGTTTGCATAGGACCATATCAAACGATCCGTGATTTTCCTTTTTGTCGCTGTCTTATGTCTCACTCTTTCAAAAGGGGAGTAGGTAATCCTGAGCCATTATCGTATTATGGACAAAAAATAAATGTTTTTCTAATTGATTTGTTAATTGTTAGGTATTCAGAAGTGACATGCCAAGCCAAGGTATGACGGCCTCCCTGGCGCAATGTTTAGCGCTGTTGTTTTAACGTAGTTCGTTTCCTGGCAGGGTTAATTTGGGGAAACATAGTTTCTTAATTTCTCTCTGGTCTGGTCTGGTGGTGGCGATCGTGGCTAGTTACCACCCTACCGGCAAAGACGTACTGACAAGTGATTTAGCGTTTCGTTACTACGTCATGTAGAAACTGAATACGGTTATGCCAGGGGTATACAAAAATCCAAAAACGAAATAAAAAAGAAAAAGTTCCGAGTTATTCTAACGTCACGCAACTTTTACGTCAAAATGTTTTATAATTTTACTATTTTATTATTTAGTGACTGATAAGATAAGACCGTCTAGACTTAACTCTTCTATTTTTATATCGCCTTTGACTGACTTCGTATGAAATAATCTTATGAAAGCATCTTAGGTACGAGTAGATAAGGTAGTGTAATATTCATAGTACACAAGACTGCAAGGAAGCTGAACAATCGGATTGTAAAAGCGACCTTATTGCTATGTAAATTGGTCTGGTAATCTGTTTTTGGTTGATTTAACTTAAACCACGTTGCGATGTCAAAGTCATAATCAGAAAAATCTAAATTACGTTCCTTTCTGGTGAATTGGCTTCCACAATTTACGTCAATTTGAGGCGACTGTTAAAATAACCTTCAAAAAGGGTATTTTGATTTCAATGTGCTCACCGTTTAAATTAAGATGGATTTTTGTTGTTTGCATAGGACCTTTCCGAGCGATTTGTAATTTTGCTTTTTTTCACTGCCTTTAGTTACGTTTCGACTAGGTCCCCCAGTTAATAGCTGTCAGCAAAATACGCCAATGGAATTGTTTTATTGTCATTGCTTCATCGCCATCCCCTCCGTCCCACTATTCGATTCCTGGCAGAGTCAATTTGGGAATTCATAATTTCTGAATTTGCTCTGGTCTGGTCCGGTGGGTGGCTTCGATCGGGGGCTAGTTAGCTAGGTAAACTATTTAGCGTTGGTACCATGCCGTATAGAAACTGATTGGGGGCTTGATATGGGCTTAATGTAACTGATATACCCCAGGCATAACAGGTTATCTCGCTACCATCTTAGACTACATCATCACTTACCAAGGGCTAACTTGTAGTGGTTAGAAAAAAAGATAAAGCTACGGTGGCCAAATGTAGATTGGCAGGCTTCTCAACTTGGATTTACTTCATCTTGGAAAACAGTATGGAAACTAAGGCTAAATCATGCGGTTTCCTTACAAAGTTTACCTTTACCGTTAAAGCAAATCATATTTAATTGCTTTAAACGCACATAACTCCGAAAACTTAAAGTTCAGGGTGTGTTACCCGGCCCCTCAAATTGGGAGCCCGAAAACTTTAACCATAATCAATAATCACCGCTTGGCATCCCTTGTGTTTAGCTCATAAGTTGAGAAAAACGAAATCTTTATGTTGGGGCGATTTCCCTCTCGTTCCTGGTACGATAGCTTAGCTTTTCTCGGTAGGATGGCATTCCGAACCAGTGGTAGATTCGCTCGACGATTCGAAATCACTTTTAATTAGTTTATTTGAATAAAAATTATGAGTTTTTTAGTACGAAAGTTTCTTATTGGACGATGCGAAAATGAGTAAGATTTTTTTACGAAGATTAAAGGTCTTTACTATAAATATACTTACTAAAGTTGAAATTAAACTTAAATAAATGCTTTATTGTCAAGGTTTATATAAATTTTAATTTTTATAAAAAAAATTGAACTTGAAATTCTATTTATGTAATAAGGAACTCCGTTCCTATCTGGTGTTCCACGATACCACACGTTTTTTTTCTTATTTCTTAAAACATGTTCTATGAAAATCCCTCCAAGGGCCCTAAGTATGTCCTACAATGAACGTACAGGTGGAAGAGACAACACACGCGCCTTGCTATGCATCCCCACTTACTCTCAATTCAAACAAAAAGCAATGTGACAGCCCCTGTTAGGGACGCATCCACACTTTAACTACACGTGCGGTCTGCCCGCTAGTGAACGGTGATTGATAATGCCGCACCAAAAGTAACAAAATAATAATAAAATCTAAATTAAAGCTATTACTTGATACATTTTTTAAATAATCAATATTAGTCAACAAGGCCACCCCGGGAACGTTCTAATGCCATAAATTACTCAAATTAAATTTCTGTAAAATTTATAATATTTTTCTGTTTATGAAAAGAGCAATTGCTGACTTTCTTGCCGGCTCAGTAGTCCAGATTTCCGAACCGGTGGTAGATTCTTGCGACTTATCATAAGTGGCACAAGTTGTCCTATACGTGAACCAAATCATTTCATTTTCAAAAGTAACGCTTGCGGCGTTACTGGATGGCCAACGACAGCCAGGGATCACAGTCCTGATCCCCAAGGTAAAAGTAGGAGTAGAGACGGCGTTGGCTAGGGTTGAGTCGATATAGTGTGCGGTAACCTTTAGCCCGCTCGGATTGAGGAGGGATAATCCTAAAGCAACATCTTAGAAGCCGGCGGGTGTTTTCGTAGGTGCTCTGTGGAAATAATCTTCTTGTATTTCACTTTGGGTTTCGCACCTGTCCGTATTTATTTCTGGGACTTCTCCGCTATTGTTCCTATTTAAGTACATTTTCTTTACAAATGACTGACTGATAAGGTATACAGTCACAGATTATGCTACAGCCTAAAACATTGGATATGAACTTGAGATTAAACTTACTTAAAATTTAGCATGAAGGTTGTCTCTGCGTAGACCCCACCATACCCTAAACATATTACCAGCAAATTATATACTGCTACCACAGAACTATAGTTGTTTAATACTTCTACTAAAATGAAGCGGTAATCCAGTAGTGGCTTAGACACCTGGCTTCCCATTCGTATGGTAGGAAGCTCGATTCCCGGGAACGCAACTCAAACTTTTAGGAGTTATGTGCGTTTTGAGAAATTAAATATCACTAAATTGCTTTAACGGTTAAAACACCGTGAGGAAACCTGCATGGCTGAGCGTTCTTCTTAATGTTTTCAAATGTGTCTGAAGTCTGCCAATCCGCACAGCGTGGTGGATTATGGCCCAAACTTACTCATTTTGAGAATAGACTCGTGCTCGGTAGTGAGTGATGAAGTGATGATGACTACTAAACTGCCAATGCTGTGCACATAAATCAAGTGAGACCTGGGGGCACATTGCCATAGCTTAAAACAGTCTTATTGCAATATCGCGTGTTTTAAAATTATAATCCATACTTTCAAGACGTCACAAAAAGCTGTCATTTTAAAATAAAGCTGCTTTAAGCGATGGTAGTAACTCCCAAGCACTACCCTATACAACCAAGTGTAAGTTAGTGGGTGAGATGTCGCTCCTTTACGTATGAATGGCAAGTACTCTTTGCCCCTACTGTAAGAGGATTTTGCAAAATTCCATCTCGCTAGTTTGGTCAGCTAGTTCCATAATATAACGTCTTAGAAGATCCGCTTCTTGATATACAAAAAGCTCTAGCTCATTTTCTTGTACACATAATCAGCTTAGTGTGGAACATTTTTATAGCGTTATTTTAGATATTAATTGCAGACAGGTAGATACAGAAGGTTTTATGCACGCCACATACAAACAGTCGCAAGAAAATTATAATTCTTTTGGGTATATTAGAAGAGAATTTAAAACAAAATTGCCTTTTGAATACAATGCTTACAAATACCTCTCTAAAAGTTTTGAAATATTATAAGCGTTGTACTCCTCTCAAAGGAAATTATTTTAAGTAAATTCTATTGTACTTAGATACCTTAATAATTATTCAGCTTTTCGCTCTAAATAGGTTGAGAATTATCACATTGTTTTTTGGAAATAGTTTGAGGCACCTTAATAATATACTCGTAAAATAATTCAAAAGCGATTCATCTACAGAAAACACATCTCTAGGAATTACGCATGTACTCACATCTGTGATATACTGCTGTGTTACCCGGCCGAAATTGAAAATGATTTATTACAAGTTAACGTTGACCTATAACCAGGGTTGCCATATTTCATCCGCGCTTTCGGGGAATTATTTCCTTGTTTATCTATTCGCTAGGTCAGTTGTAATTTTGGCAAATATCTCTTGTATAATTGGGTAGGAATAGTGAAGCTATTTATGTCCAGGGAATTGTAGATGATACTGTTGATTACAGGTATGATCATCATACGGAAGAAAGGACCATCACGTTTTAAAACATCGTGTTTAAATTCATTAAAATTTCATTTAATGATTTCATTTAAGATTAAAAAATGAGAATAAAGAAAACATATTTTAACCAAATCCAACCAGTTTAAGCTTAACACTGATATTCTGCATATCAGTCAATGGGGCTGATCACTATACTGAGCTGGGGCTAAACTTTAAAACTCGTTCTGTCCCTTTCCGCATGAAATATTATGAAAGGGTCAGCAATATTTTTAATGCTCCCATCTTAGTTTAGTTTGAGATTGTGTACCTACCTGTAATCAGCCCCATTGTCTCCCTTTGTATATAATCAAAATGATTCATAAGAAATAAATAGTAACTTCAAAATTAATACTTGATAGCATGGCAAACATTCTTAGTATATAATACTAGCTGATGCCCGCGACTTCGTCCGCGTGGATTGAGGTTTTTTGGTTTCCGCGGAAACTTTAATTTCGATAATAAGTAGCCTTTGTGTTATTCCAGAGTATAATCTATCTTTGTGCCAAATTTCATCCAAATCCGTTCAGCCGTTCTGGCGTCAAAGAGTAACAAACATCCATACTCACAAACTTTCGCGTTTATAATATTAGTAAGGATTAGTATATATTTCTGAGGAGAATAGAGCTAACCAAGATATGGTAGCCCTACTTCCTGAAACTTGTATCGTGCGTGCTGACGGCAACGCGTATTCACGTTGATTGAGCATCGGCGAAATGTGTGTGTTACTGCAAATACCACTGCACGTAATTAACTTACTTAACATCTATCATATTGTTGGTGAGTCCGTCTTTTTCGTTAGAAGTGGGAGTTTCTTACATGATGGATAATGTCCAATTAGGTATGGGATTTATGTAATGTTTTGTTCTGTGTGTTTGTTTATTTTGTACGATGGGGCTGACATGTCCAAAAGGACAAAAGCCTCCAAAAATTAAAGATAAAATAAAACCGGCCAAGTGCGAGTCGGACTCGCGCACCGAGGGTTCCGTACTCAAGAAGTAGGTATAATTACCTTTGTTAATGAACCGCAAAACTAACTTTGTTTGTAGAGGTTTACTGTTAATATCAAAAAATTACGTTTGTTGTTTGGGAGCCCCCCTTTAATATTTACTTTATTGATATTTAATTATTTATTTTGAAAGGTAATATATAAGTTAATATTCTGTGAAAATTTGAACCGTCTACCTGTTACCGTTTTTAATATTGAGCAAAAAAATACGAAAAAAACACGTTTATTGTATGGGGACCCCCCTTAATATATATATTTTTTTAATTTTTAGTATTTGTTGTTATAGCGGCAACGGAAATACATCATTTGTGAAAATTTCAGCTTTCTAGCTATCACGGTCTATGAGATACAGCCTGGAGACAGACAGACAGACAGACAGACAGACAGACAGCGGAGTCTTAGTAATAGGGTCCCGTTTTTACCCTTTGGGTACGGAACCCTAAAAACTATCATATTCTGCCCACGCGCTGAGTCTGCCACGCGTGCTTTATCTACTTCAAATGCCTGGTTGTTTTTTTATACGACTGCCTGAAAAAGGAGTATATATCGTTGTCAGGGTTCATGTATGTATGTATGTATGTATGTATGTATGTATGTGAGTTTGTATATTCCACCATAACTTCTATACGCCTCAACCGATTTTGATAAATGAGGTATCGTTAGAATCCTCAGCTTATTCCGGGTGACATAGGCTAGTAAAATTTTAAAAAAAAATTATGGGGTAACCATGGTTCCGCATTTAAGACTAAAGTTGAAAAAAAATATTCGAAACTAAGATTAACTATATAATAATCATCTAGAAAATGATGAGTAGATTCCAAAAATATATAACACTAATAGTTCAATATACAGTAATTCACAAAAAAATATCATTTAATAAAAATGTGAATAAGATTCCAAAGGTAATTATTGACTGTGGTATCGTTACGTAGTAACAGTGGTAGCCGTACTTCCATTCGAGGGGGATTTTTTATTACACAACTGCCCAAAAAAGAAGTGTTATGTTTTCGGGGTTCGTGTATGTATGTGTGTCTACGGTAGATCAGTCGTATTTTTTAATAATTTTAATTATATTCACTTGTTTAGTCTTTTATTAGCTTCACTAGCTAACGTTATAAAACTGCTACAATATTTGAAATGGTGTTATATTTTGAAGGACAAATCAGCAAATAAACTCACCATCGTACTTATATTATAAATGCGAAAGTATGTTTGTCTGTTGGTTTATTGATTTGTCCATGAATCACGCTGCAACGGAGCAACGGATCGACGTGATTCTTGGCATGTGTATTGTTGAAGACCTGGAGAGCGACATTGGCTACTTTTTATTCCGGAAAATTAAGGAGGTCCCGCGGGAACCAAAAAACTTAAACCAAGCGGACGAAGTCGCGGGCATCAGCTAGTTTATAATATTATGTAAGGTAGTAGGAAGTGTGCATGCAAAGTTCTTTTTTGTTGTTACTATGATTATTACTATGATTTATGACCAGACGCCACCCAATAATAATCACCCAGATTATTTATTACCACTCTTATGTACCGAAATCTTATCGAAAGAGATTGATTGGAACATTAGAATACCAAGACGAACATAATAGTAGGTAATGTGTTATTCTAATGGCCGTTTTCACTCAGTCCTGCCTAGTAAATAGGTATCTTTATAACTATCTTACTTTGAGATTTATTTTTTGTGACATTTCATTTATTTTGTGGAAAAAAAATCAAGACTTTCGGTGTTTTATGAGTAAATCAATGTAAGATCAATAAGGAATTATAGTAAGGCTTAGGCGCCAGATGTTTTTTATGTGCTACGATTAAGTGTAAGATGGCAGCGGGCTTATCTGTTAGGGGCATGGCAGTTTTATTTAACCCATACCCCTATTCGGTTTCTACACGGCATCGTACAGGAACGCTAAATCGCTTGGCGGCACGTCTTTGCCGGTAGGGTGGTAACTAACAACGGCCGAAGCCTCCCAACAGGCTAGACCACGGATTCTAGTATGGCGTCGATATTCTAGCACCTTGGGACCCCAACTCTATTTGTACCATGTCCGCCACCCGTTCACACTTCAGCATCGTAACCCGTGAAGCAATGTCACATATCTCCTCATTTCTTATTTTCCGTTAGTTCCTTTTATTCCAATCATTCCAATTTACTCTACTTTTCATTTGCCCAATTCTATAATTGTCCAATTAATTGTTTATTGTAGTTATAATAGAGCGTGTTGGTGCTAGTTGAAAGAGGCCTATAATCTATGTACCTACATTATGTGCATAAAGGCTGAGGATAATCTATATATATAAAATTCAAAGTCCTGACTGACTGACTGACTGACTGACTGACTTATATATCAACGCACAGCCCTAAACCGCTAGGGTTAGAGCCTTGAAATTTTGACAGTAGCTTCCTTTTGTGATGTAGGCGCTCACTAAGGACGGATTTTTCAAAATTCCACACCTAAGGGGGTGAAATAGGGGTTGAAAGTTTGTATGAAAATCCTTCATTTCTCAAGTTATAGCCATGAAACTTAGCGTTTGGGCTTTCAGTTAGATATGCAGAAGTGCGAGTTTCACCATTACTGAAAATTCTACCCCGAAGGGGTGAAACAGGGGATGAAAGTTCATATGAAGGCCTTCATTTCTCAAGATATTTCTCAAGTTGTATCAACGAAACTTGGTATTTTGGCTTTAGGTTGTAAATAAATAAGTACGTGTGGCACAGTTTTTCAAAATTCCACCCCCAAAGGGGTAATAAAGGAGTTGTAAGTTGGTGTAAAAGGCCGGTGTTTTCCAAGTTATAGCCATGAAACTTGATATTTGGGCTACCGGTTTAAATTATGAAATATATTATTTACAATTTTTATAAATTCTGTCCCAAAAGGAAGTTAAATAGTCCTTCAATCACGCCGCAACAGTGCAACGGATCAACGTGTTTGTTTTCATGGGTTCTTTTTATCCCGAAAATTAAGGAATGCTTATGGAAATGAAAAAACTTATGCCGCGCGAACGAAGTCGCGGGCGTCCGCTAGTGATGATATAACTTAGCTTTCTTCTTTTTTTAAAAACATAATTGACCTTCTAACTTTCGCACTTTATAACAAGACTTCTAATTTACTATTAGTAAAACAACCGTTTGCTGTATTTGAGTGATATTATATGTATTGTGTGAACACATGGCATGCAACGCCCAACGGCCGCCATCTTGATTTACGAGCCCATATTGACACCCGCTGGATGCTTTCAACCGTTCACAGCATGTTTACATGCACTGGATTAGTAGGTTAGGATTTGACGACGTTCCTAGCGCTGTGACGAGTGCAGTTTTATAAGTGATCCTGGGTTCGATTACCAGGTGAGTCAATTGGAAATTTATAATACTTGATAATGCCCGCGACTTCGTCCGCGTGAGTTAATTTTTTTACATTCCCGCAGGAACTCTTTAATTTTCCAGGATAAAAACAAGCATCATAATCCTTCCCCGGGATACAACCTATCCCTGTGCCAAATTTTATCAAAATCGGTTAAACAGATGAGCCGTGAAAGCGTAGCAGAGACCCTTTCGCATTTATAATATTAGTATGGATCCTGGGTTCGATTACCAGGTGAGTCAATTTAGAAATGTACAGCAACTTTTTTTCAAACGTCAAATCGCGCGCTCAAGTTGTATGAAATACTGAACAGTGACGTCATCAAAATTAGACGCATTTTTTACTTCTATCGATACTATAAAATAGTTTTCGAACATAAAACTAACAGGGGACGTGGATTTTACGACTTTTGGGATTACAGGCTAAGGATTACGTGCTTTCCTTTCAGTCGTCCGACGGAGACGTCTAGACAGCAACGCTGCGGGGTGACAAGGACCTGACGGAGGATACTGGCAGAATTTTCAATACCAAATTCTCGTCACTCTAATGTTAAATTTCAATGCAGTTTCCTACCTCTCTCAACCAGAGGTGAGAGAACGTACGAGAAACAAGGAAGATCTGTTACCAGATGGAGGGTGGAGATAGAAGCATTCGCACAGCTCAAAATCAGAAAGCGTGGAAGGAGGAGGGAGAGGCCTTGGCCCAGTAATGGGATGAACATAACATATAAATTGAAAATCATGCTTAATTAAATAGACCTAAGTATAGACTTGTATAAGTAAATGATCATGTCTAAGTAAAATATTATAATCTCTTGGCATAATATACCACCCAGTCTGCCGCCTTGATTTACAATCGTCTATTGACAGGCCGTAGATGCTTTTTAACGTTTACAGGCACTAAGTGGGTTAGGATATATACTGCACGCTCGTAAAGTCTTAATGTAAATGTTAATAGGACAGAAACACACCACTAACGCCCGACCATATGTCACGTTGGGTGTTAGTAATGTGTTTCCAGACTCCAATCATCGAACTAATATTGTAAATAAGAAAATAATTAATAACAAACATGAAACTGTCTGATAATAAAACATAAAAGACCATTAAAACTAGAATTAGAATTGGGTATTTGATAACTATTCAAAAAAAATATTTTTTAGTGATTATTGCATTGAAATAGAATGAGTAATACTAAAATTCTACATCAATGGATTATTGAGTAGAGGATCTCCCAAAAGTCGTAATATCTACGTCTCCTGTTAATTTTATGTTCGGAAACCATTTTAAACTAAGTATATGAAGTAAAAAGAGTAGAATTTTGATGACGTCACTGTTGAGTATTTCATTATAAGACCACGCTCACCGCTGCGCTATGGAGGTCATAATAATATAACAGTAATTAAATAACGTTGGATTGTTAATTAAACGTTAAAAGCCGTTTTAATCCGACGTGGCACGTAATTAATTTAGCGAACAATATGTACATACTTGGAATCAAGATTTTCCGCCTAATTGCGTTAGAAATTAACACTGTAAGCTATTATATTATGAGCGTCTTGATCGCGAACGAAATATCCTATTAATTAATCGCGAGTCACCTAAATGTGGCGTCTCTTTAACTTTCCCGAACTGTAAACAATAAATTGCTAGGTTTATATTACAGCCTTTACGAATTTTAATGTACTTTCGCATTTATAATATTGGTAGAAGTTATACTTCGTCTGCGTGGATTAAGGATTCTGATTCCCGCGACAACTCCTTGATTGTCCGGAATAAAAAGTACCCTATGCCAGTGCGCGGTAAACCTACCGCTTTACCGAATTTCATCAAAATCAGTTGAAAGTGCGAGCAGACAGACAGGCGCACTTTCGCATTTATAATATTAGTATGGATTGGCATGAATAATAATATACTATCTGATTAATTTCAAGTATAATACTTAAATAAACCTAAGCTAACCTAACCTAAGCTCTAACTCCCGCTCTCCTATGAGAGTGGAGGCCTGTGCCCAGCAGTGGGACGTTAATAGGCTGTAGTGATGATGATGATGATGATAATACTTAAAGACCATGCATTTTAGTCAACTAGATGATGCCCGTGACTTCATCTATGTACGTGGATACTAGAACTGGGCAGATAAATATACGTTAATAGCTTATTTATCTTGCATGATTTGATTGTTGAGTTAGTTAATTTTTAGTAGCTTATCTATATCTATACTTCTATACTAATATTATAAAGAGGAAAAATTTGTTTGTTTGTTTGTTTGTAATGGATAAACTCTAAAACTACTCAACCGATTTTAAAAATTCTTTCACCATCAGAAAGTTACATTATCACCGAGTAACATATGCTATATTTTATTTTTAAAAAAATTAGAGATCCTTACGAAAATTGCAATAATGTCAACGAAGTCGAAAAAAATCGCCTCTTCTGAGAGCTTACGAGGCGTGCGCTGACTAAATAGGTAAAGTTACACAAAAACAATGTGTCAGGTGTGGTGAGGACGGGGACGGACGTACTCTTACAATCTAATATTAAAATGTAAAACCTGCCCACTGCCCACTGCCCACTGGCTACATTGGGTATAGACTATTAGGATTATTAGTGCTACCCGTGCGAAGCCGGGGCGGATCGCTAGTGTTGTAAATATAATAATATCCAGTAATATTTATGCAAGAGAGATAAAAGCAAAACTCTTTTGCTTTATTTGCGTTCCGTTTGTGACGACGAATTCTTGAAGACAGAGATTTCAGGCCGAGAATTGTAAGCGTTATAAGCGCTAGGGTGACCATATTGCTAGTGATTAATCAACCGATCCATATTAAACGATTTTCGGAAATTCCCTGTGAGCGAAGCATATTCTGGTTACCTAGTAATTAAATAATTATTATAACAGTTCAGTACCAAAAATTCAGTGCAAATTAATAATTTTTCATCGTATTTTCTCGCACAAAATGTTTTGAAACAAGGATACGAGCACAATTTTAGTATTACTTATAATCGAGCTATATTGTAAGGGGTTATCGTCGTCATCAATCGATAGATGTACACAGTTAGACTTAGGTCTAAAGTAGGGACATCAACACGCCGCGCCGAGGGCGCCGCCTGAATCCAGCGGTCCCCTGCGATTCGTTTGATGTCATCCAAGCACCTAGTAGGGGGTCTACTTAAGGTTAAGTATGGTATCTATGGCAGTTTTATTAAGAGTCCTGCAGCTGTAATGTAATCGATTTATTACGAAAAATTGACGTGCCTGGTGCTTCAAATATTAGAATTATAACAAAAATATATATATAAAATTATTAAAGATCAATCCTCTCTTAGTGGACTATAATTTTAATTAAAATAGTAATGAAATTAACATTTTTGCGTTAACCAATATTACACTTGATCCCTAACCGATTCTTAATCGGCATCGTATACCATAATCGTTTTTCAACCGACTTCAAAAAAAGGAGGAGGTTCTCAATTCGACTGTATATATATTTTTTTAAATATTTGTTACCTCAGAACTTTTGACTGGGTGGACCGATTTAGATGATTCTTTTTTTATTTGAAAGGGCATACTTCCCAAATGGTCTCATATAAATTTTATCGAAATCGGTCGAGCAGTTTTTAAAATATCAACAATAAAATAAGTACTTTGTATAGCGTGTGCTTGTTGTTGTAAAGTTGGCGCGGGAGTTTGAAGTCGGTTGTTTAAAAAGAATTTTTTATATTAAATTATCACAGGCCCAATTGTCTAAGCAAATCGTAATAATTTGACAGCTTATAACGTATTACTCGAACTGTTAAGGGAGTTCATACATCCTTTTTGACGTGCAGGAATCTATGACCTCGTTAAACGGGTCGAATTATCCGTTTGACAAACGATTACGATTACGATTTCCTTGCACAATCGTGGGGCAGAACCTCTTACCAAATAGATACGTGTCCCAAATATGTATAACGTATGGCATCTGGAGCTAGTCGATCGGACGTCAATGGCGGGCGCATCTCTGGCATCTATTGTGGCGTGGCGGTACGAGTCGAGTGGCTCCCGGCTATTTAAATACCCGATAGGCACAACGCTAGACATATACACTGTGGCCCGGATATGTTTGCGATTTGCAGTACTGAGGATTCTCTTTAAATCGAGCGAGAGAAAACGACTTATTCCGTGAAAATTCTGTGTACATTTCGTAAGTTACTCATATATACGCGACTTACGTGAGTTAAAGTTACAATCGTAGCCTAAGAAAGGTTTGGCCGTTATAATTATAGTCCACCTCACGCGGTAAGCTCAGTTATTTGGGACATGTTTTCAGACATGAAATTAAATTGAGTGAGTATATCACTCAATTTAATTATAACATGTAAGACATACAGGTGTCTCTTATGTTACGTCATGTTTTGACTCTACCACCGGCTCAGGAACCAGCTTGAACGTGCTGTTTTCCTCAAAACTTCAATAACGAGTTATTCAAGGAGTGAATAGTAAAATCATACTTACTAATATTATAAATGCGAAAGTGTGTTTGTTTGTGGGTTTATTGGTTTGTTCTTCAATCACGCCGCAATGGAGCCACGGATCAACGTGATTTTTGGCATAAGTAGGTATAGTGGAGAACCTGGAGAGTGACAAAGGCTACTTTTTATCCCGGAAAATTAAGGTGTTCCCGCGGGAATCAAAAAAACTTTAACCACGCGGGCGAAGTCGCGGGCATCAGCTGGTTTTTTTATAAATTCGGCGACGCATTAGCGTTCCTCTAGTGCTGCATATGTTATTGGGCGGCAGTAATCACCTAACATCAGGTGAACCTCGTAAACACGGCGCTATACAAATATGCTGCGGGGCAGACTCGATCAGTTTGCGGTTTGAATTACTGAGGTAGTGCTGAATAATAATTGTTGCAGCGGTTGCATCTAATAGAGGACAAGTGTTAAAGTATACTGGAGCTTGATTTTCTCTCGGGTAAACTTTGAGTGAAAGGTAAAGTTAATGGTGGCGTGTTCGCTCAAATGTTGTTCCTGGTAAATAATTATTTCATCCCACCATCTCGGAAAGAGTATTTTTAATCTTCGATATCTGAATGCAAAAGCCGTTATTATCCTCTTGAGGATAAAGTAAATTGAATGTAGAACATCGTGTGCACGTTAGTAAATGTCACTCGTCTATGAAGTTTGTGAATTCAAAACATCATTAAAACCTATTTACTTCTACCTCTATGGTGCCGAATTTCCATACAACCTTTTTTAATTTGTTAAAAACTCACATTCGTAACCTTCTTGGTGTACTTTTTTAATTTGCTTTGCGCGCACCATTTTCTTTCACGTCATGTCATTTCCTCGCTGAGGTGGGATGAAAAGTTACGTGTTGCACTCGAGTGAAAAGATTTTTCACCTCGTGCTCTTTTGATTCCCTCGCTGACGCTCAGGATTCTAATTTTTGAACCACTCGCTGCGCTCGTGATTCAATTTTAGAATCCTTCGCTTGCTCGGTCATCAAAATTGAGCACGCGGTTAAAAAACAACTTTTCACTCTTGTATAACAAATAACTATTAATTAGGTACATAAGAGCAAGAGTTCCCTGCTTCTCCATCTCAGTAGAATTTGCGTTCCACCCGCCGCGGTGGTAGAACAAACTTTAAGTATAGTTAACACCAATCAAATAGTCTCTGAGCTGAGGTGTGAGTTTGCGCTACTCGCACACAGACTGTCGAAGTCCGTTCCAGACTACACGCGAAAATATGCTATTGCGACGCGTCTTGCGATCAACTTCAGATGCGACTAAATGATTGGCGCGAGCTATATTTTAACAATTTGTATTATAATTAAACAATAGGTACTATATGACTTAAAAACACTTCTAAAACTATTCTGTATGACGGAAAAATTTATTAATGTAATGTTAATTTAATCGCATGCTTTCGGAAATAAAGGCTATTTTTATTTTATTTTATTTAATTTTATTATATTTTAACACCGGATTGACGTGATTTATCATTGAGATTAGCATAGTTTATTTTTATCCCGTGTAATCTAAAAGTTTAAAAAAACCTAATCTACGCAGGTGAATTCGCGGACATCATCTAGTGATTGCGAGGCCATCCATCAGCCTGTATGCATCCACTGATGGACAAAGGCTTTTTCGAGAGCGCGCCACCAAACACGGTCCTCTGCCTTCCTCATCCACCCGCTTCCCGCCACCTTGTTTAGGTCATCGGACCAGCGAGCTGGAGGTCGTCCTACACTTCGCTTGCCGGTACGCGGTCTCCACTCCAGAACACGTCTGCCCCAACGGCCATCGGTTCTGCGACAGATATGACCCGCCCACTGCCACTTCAGCCTGCTAATCCTCAGAGCTATGTCGGTCACTTTAGTTCTTTTACGAATTTCCTCGTTCCGGATTTTATCCCTGAGAGAGATTACCAACATAGCCCGCTCCATAGCACGCTAAGCGACTTTTAATTTAGCGAGGCCGTGTGGGGTCAACTGCCTCGTTGGTCTAGTGGTTCGCATGTTCGACTGCGGCCGACGAGGTCCCGGGTTCGAATCCCGGGTCGAGTCATAATTAAGTGTTGGGTTTTTCTGACTAGGAATTCTCAGTACCTACTAGCCTGGAGTTAGGAAGTTGGCGGTTTTTCACCTCCGTGCCTCGGAGAGCACGTTAAGCCGTCGGTCCCGGTTATTATCACTAACATGATAATAGTCGTCAAAGCCCGCCAACCCGCATTGGAGTAGCGTGGTGGATCTAAGCTCTAATTCCCTCTCTCCTATGAGAGTGGAGGCCTGTGCTCAGCAGTGGGACGTTAATGGGCTGTAGTGGTGGTGGTGGTGTGGGGTCAACTAGTGTTTTATAATGATTTGAATAATATATATTTCTTTTGAATCCCATAAAAAGACCGTATTTAACCACCTTCATCTCCACGACGCTCAATCAATGTCACAGCGCCGTCCATACGATCATCTTAAGATGTACTGCCGTAACTTTTACGAGCAATGTCAGACCACAGACTGCGGCTAAGTCGTCTTTGGGACGAATTTTACGACTGCTGGGCGTTCTCAGTTTCCACGACCACGGTATAAGACCCTTTAAATTAAACAAAATAAATAAGGATCAGATAAAGTTGATTTATTAGGAATTTTAGATGATTCCCACGAATTCGTCCGCGTGGATAGACAATGTTAAAGCTTGGTAGCATATCAGTATTTTGGTAGTAGTATAAGTCTTTATTGCATCTTAGCGCATAGGATATAAAATTATACATGCAAAACAAAAGACAGAAAACTGTGGTAACGTGCAAAGGCGGCCTTATCACTTATGAATTGACCTTTTAAAGGCAACCCGAGCGTACGTAGCGTAGTATCTAGGTGCTTGAGGCATTATCTACCTATGATAAAAATTAAAATCGAAGCACCGAATAATTCACCTTTAACATGGTTTAATTAACGCTTAAAATTAATAACATGTACTAAAATTGTATCGACGCACTAATAGCTCAGACCTAAAAAATCTGTGCTAAAACTAGAAACCTCCCAGTGACGTACATACTCAAATTGAAAATCTATTTAGCGCAAAATTTTCCATTAGCGTCTGCCGTTGAGATAAACCGAAATTATAGACCGGCTTCTTCTTCTATGTTTTATGGCTTCTAGTATTTTCATCCCAAACCAAAATTTTGATCTCATTTTTCTCCTTACCTACGTATGTTTCTTTAATGAGCAACTGCTGAGTTTCTTGGCTACTTTTCTCAGTAGAAAGAGACTGACTGACTGACTGACTGATAAGTGACACGAGTTGTCATACATCACATAAAACTTAACATTTAACTAATTTAACATTTAAATAGGGAATTCCTTGTACGTGAATAAGTATACGTAATTAACACAAGTTCAAAAGTAGCCTATTGGTTTACTGTTGATTTACAAGTATTACAGAATTTTATACTGCAAAAATATGCAGTCTGTACAATGTACATTCAACGTTCACATTCTGTAAGCACTAAGCTGAATCAAATTATGAAACATTTGGATCAGTCAACTGTGAGCTCGGCGATACATGGACAGCTTGAGCTGCGACTGCAAGTGAACAGCCTTCTACGCACATACATACATGAAACCGCTCTAGCAGTTGCGACTGCTTCGGGCGGTTGGCAACAGTAGCTCATCAATGGTAGCTTCAAGCTGTTGACTATGACTGCAAGAGCGGTTCGTATATGTTGATCACTGGCTAACTGCTCGAGCAGTCCGTGTATGGTCGGCCTAAGCCAACTGTGCACTTCTACTGTAAACATTGAAAGCTTGAACGATTGGTGTTGGTTATTTTGTCTCTTTGTATTGTCTATCATTTGTCGAAAATTTAAATATCTTTGGTGTTTGCCGTTTTTTCTGCCCCAGCTCCTGTCAATGCTCCATCATATTTTCTGCCCACAATAACTCAATATTCGAGTAAATAAATTCTGATTGAAGACAAACATACTTTAAGGCCATTTAGTTAAGTGATTTCTTATTTGCGCTTAAGCGATTCTAAATTGCTATTTCCATCTTTGGTAAGAGCCTTTTCATTTATTCCCATACGATTTCGTATAGCAAATTAAACATACCTATTCGAAAAACGAATATTTGCTTCAGAGGATAACGGGAGCAAAATGTAATTTTTAGGCCCATGGGACTTTTCATTTCTCTGTTCTGATTGGTCCGCGTTCGTGCTTCTGACTGGTGCTAAAACGTAAAGGTAATGTCCATACATAGTAGGTTGATACTCCTAGCTTTTTCTCATACGTAATGATGAAAAATAGTGTGTCACTCGGGGCCAAATTTTTTGTTCTCGGGCGGCCTATATTAAATTCCTCGCTACGCTCTGAATTCAAAATAGCGCCCTCGGGGAGCAAAAATTTTCTTTGGCCCCATATAACACAAATAACTATTATTCTAATTTGTATTCCACTACAAGTTAGCCCTTGACTGCGATCTAGCGATCGATCCGTCTAAGATGGTGGCGGGCTAACTTGTTAGGGGTATGTTATATTATAACCATACCTAGAACGTGCCGTACCCATGCCGTGTGGAACCTATCGGTTTCTACACGACAGCGTATCGTATCGTAACGCTAAATCGCTTGTCTGTACGTCTTTGCTGGTAGGGTGGTACTTAACTAGCCACAGCCGAAGCCTCCCAGCCTTCTTCCTATTCTTCTTCCTATTGTCTTGGACTGCATTATCTTTTTGCCACTAGATGAAAGCTGACTAGCAGTGGAATTTAAAAAAGCATGCGAAGACTTCTTTACTCGGCGTAGTGTCAATAATCCGTGTCGGTCTGTCTGTCTGTCTGCTACGCTTTCACGGCCCAACTACTCAACCGATTTTGATGAAATTTGGTACAGGGATAGGTTGTATCCCAGGGAAGGACATAGACAACTTTTTATCGCGGAAAATTCAAGAGTTCCCGCGGCAATCGAAAAAACTTGGTCCACGCGGACGAAGTCGCGGGAATCATCTAGTAAAAATAAATTCTTAATTATTATTTAACTAGCTGATGCCCGCGACTTCGTCCGCGTGGTTTAAGTTTTTTTGATTCCCGCGGGAACTCCTCAATTTTCTGGGATAAAAAGTAGCCTATGTCACTCTCCAGGTCCTCAACTATACCCATGCCAAAAATCACGTCAATCCGTTGCTCCGTTGCGGCGTGATTGAAGGACAAACCAACAAACCAACAAACAAAGTGACTTTCGCATTTATAATATTAGTATGAAGTATGATTGCAAGTATCAATTTTGACTCATGTTATTTGTTAGTAATACAAAAACTTATTTTCTATGTTAGTAGTTACTTAACCTAAAAGATCTATAAAAGTAGGTGGTCATCGATGTGCCATTCCGTTAGAAATAGCACAATTATGAAGTTCATCAGTTGTCGGCAATCATTCATCAATCAATCACATCTCCCTCACCCCTATTGTGTTTCGTACCAACCAATGATGCTAAGCACGTTTTAGCGTAACACGTAGATCTTCAAAAGTTGTGCAAAGTTGACTCCAAAATAAACAATCGTAAAGTTTTTAACACGTACATACAACTTTCAAATATTTCATTAAAACATAAACTTTTCTTAGAGCGCTGAAACTCGCTGTAAAGCGACAATCTGTTGAATAGTCCAACTTTCAGTGTAGATTAAAGGCATTCCACACCAGTCTTGGTTTTAAAACAAAGTGGAATGCAACTCTAGTAACAAAGCAATGAAGTCTAAAATTCGTTGGAGAAAAGATGTTGTAAGCCAGCTGTGTAACCCAGATGCAGCTGTGTAACTAAGTCTTAGTCGTAAATGTTCTCCAGTGAAGATAATTCCCATGTTTATAGGTCGGACAAGTGGCCTAGTGACCACATGTTATACTTAGAGCTTATCATTACATTCAGACTTGGATGTTTCATTTCTAAAGTATACCGGATATTGTTAACTTCCTTTGAATACAAGTACTTAATATCATTTAAAAATTTAAAAAACCCACGACGAACTGCAGCGCTCCTTTGTGCCTATAACTAGCTATGAAACAATAATTAGAACTTCATAGAATTATGCATATATAAAACCAAAAACCGCATCTCTGTCGGCCCATTAGTTTTTCAGAAAAATAGTTATCACGATCGGAGGCCCTCTTATTAGAATTAGTTTTTCTTTTTCGCAAAGGTGGTTGTGGCGAATTGTAATCTGAAAATTTTCTTCTGAAAATCTCAATTTTCTGTGAAATGATAGTGTAATAGGAAGATCCAAAGCAATATTATAAATGGTTAAATCATTATAATCCTGCTCCTATAATTATGCAGAGGTATTTGTACTGTGCTAGGAAAGAGCCTGACGGACCAACGTTTTTAAAAGGCTTCTTCAAGATGTATTACTTAATTCCACGTTATGAGCTGCTGCCCCAAAGGAGACATGTTTATCCACTTCTATTTTTTATGTTACACACTGTGTACACTGTGGTAACCGCTACACAAAATACATTCGAATTGCATAATTTAAAAAGAAATTGTATTTTATTAGCGAATAAACAAAAATATTAAGTAGTTTAAGTAAAACATGCAGGGATGGAATATTTCTTTTCGCCAAACAGACGGAAAATCACGACAGCCGGGTTTGTAATCCCGCCCACTTATTCAGTAATCTGAATTTAATTGAGTTGTATTTTAAATTGTGTGTTGCGCATTGCTGTATGAAAATCAAGGCTGGCTTAAGCAGGATTATTTTCCTCTTTTTAAGAATAAAACCTCTTGACAATGTTCGCTTACTTTTAAAAGTTTTGTTACTACGATATTTGCTTTTATAACAGTGGTATATAATAAGCATTAAGTGCATTTAGGGAGATGGCGGATGAAATTGTCAACATTTCACAAGATACAAATAAATTAGAATTAGCCACGACCACCTTTGCTTCCCTTCTTCTGAAAACCTCTGCAAATAAATTGCTGTGTAAAGTTACAGAAATAAGAAGATCCAAGCTAAAATTTATCTTCTTCTTCTTCTTCACGTGCCTCACCATTACTGAAGGTCAGCAGTCAGTTTACTAAACTTCTCCTTGTCGATGGCTAGGCAGAATAGTTCTCCGACGGTTTTTATACCCGTCCACTCCCTTATGTTACGTAGCCATGACTTCTTCCTTCTTCCCACCCCTCTTTTGCCAGCGATTTTACCCATCATTATAGCCTGCAGCAGGCGGTACCTATCGTGTCGTAAGATATGGCCTAGGTACGAGATTTTACGCTGCTTGATGGTTTTGACTAACTCGGTCTTCTTCTGCATGCGGGCAATAACCTCAATGTTAGACACTTTAGCCGCCCAGCTTATGCGGAGCATCCTGCGATACGTTCACATCTCAAGGCTTCGATCTTTTTACGTAGGTCTTCCACTAGTGTCCATGCCTCGCAACCATATAAAACTACAGGCCAAATGTAGCATTGTAGGAGTCTTATACTATAATTCAAAATTCAAAATTCAAATGATTTTTATTCAAATAGACTTTTACAAGTACTTTTGAATTGTCGAGTGAATCTACCACTGGTTCGGAATACCACTCCTACCGAGAAGAACCAGCAAGAAACTCGGCGGTTGCTCATTTCAAAAATAATAATATACAATTTCATTAATTTGTAGAATACATGAAGTATCAGCTGTCCTTAGCATTTAATGGTAATATTTATACCATATAATGGTAATATTTATAATACCACTAGTGGGCCCGGCAGACTTTTTCCTGCCCTGAACCTCGAACCCGATTGCAGCGCCCCCTATCGGGTCCGATTGTGTATATGTCACCGTAAGATTGCAAAACCCGTTAGATTGTAATCCAACTAGCGATATTGTAAACTGTCGACGGATTGTGAACCGTTCAATGTTCCGAGTGTCAATTTTTGAAATATTCATTCATATTTACGTTTTCTTGTCTCTTTCTTGTAGTTTAGGTTAGGGTTCGACATAAATAAACACGTAGTGCCCGGCCTGCATATAACTAACAGATTACAATCTACCGAAAAATAATGCGTTAAATTGTAACCTGTCGACAGTTTACAATATCGCTAGTTAGATTACAATCCAACGGCCTTTGCAATCTTACGGTGACATATATAAACCATCCCGGGATTCAAACAATTACAACAAAAAAAGAATTAGCGAAATTGGTCCAGCCATTCACGTGTGATGCCGTGACCAAGGGAAATAGGGATTCATTTTTATATCTATTATTATTATTATTAAGTATATATTATTTTATATAGATTTAAAGGTAATATTTATAATACCATTTCATGGTAATATAGTACGTTTAGGTTACGTTCCGAGAATTTACGTGAACTGCTCATAATTATCTCGAAAATGAAAGGAAAATTAGAGGGTTCCCACGGGATTTTTCAAAAACCTTATGCGCAATCCATGCGGGTGTAGTCGCGGGCAATATAAAGCAAACAAATCTTAGAAAAGAGTACACAATATACAATAGAGTATAGTACAGTATAGTACAGAGTATACAATACCACGTATTGATACTTAATAAATAATGCTGATATCAACAATGCAATGTGACGAAGGCTGGTCAGTAGGTAGTATGATCGTGATAATATAGAGCCCTTATGTAATATTTTTTTATGGACAATAAATGATTTATTTATTATATATATGTCACCGTAAGATTGTAAAAACCGTTAGATTATAATCTAACTCGCGAAATTGTAAACTGTCGAATGATTACAATATAACGGATTATCAACCGACTTGGAAAAAAGCAGGAGGTTCTCAATTCGACTGTTTTTTTTTTTTTTTTAAATGTTTGTTTCCTCAGAACTTTTGACTGGGTGGACCGATTTGAATGATTCTTTTTTTATTTGAAAGAGCATACTTCCCATGTGGTCCCATACAAATTTTATCCAAATCGGTCGAGCGGTTTTTAAAATATCAACAATAAAATAAAAACTTTGTATAGCGTGTGCTTGTTGTTGTAAAGTTGGCGCGGGAGTTTGAAGTCGGTTGTTTAAAAAGTATTTTTTATATTAAATTATTTTTCGGTAGATTGAAATCTGTTAGGTTTATTAACCCGATAGAACCTAAGTGCCCGGCCTGCGGCCGGGTACTATTTGATTATTTATTTCGAACCCTAACCTAACCTACAAGAAATAGACAAGAAAACGTAAATACAATGAATATTTCAAGAATTGACACTTAAAACATTGAGCGGTTCACAATCTTTCGACTGTTTACAATCTATCGAAAAAAAAGCGTTAGATTACAATCTTACGGTTTTTACAATCTTACGGTGACATATACATAACACCGGATACACTCACGTTTTATGTCGGAAAAGTGCCCGACTAGTTTCGAACCCGTTCGGGGCCCTTATTCATGAGCCTGTTCGCGCGACGCGGTCGCTGCTCGACTGCGGTTCGCATGTCGTACAGCTCTCTGCGATGGTTGAGGTAAACTAGTCGGGCACTTTTCCGACATGAAACGTGAGTGTATCCGGTGTTATGTAGATATAATAATGAATATCTTACGATAGTTGAAACGTTAAAATTATTTTTTTATTTATTTTATTTGTTACAATAGCCTTTGCTGCAAAGGCCTAATCAAATTGCTACAATGTTTAGCCGAGTGTGTGAATTAATAATTAATATAATTAATAATATAATTTATTAATAATTCACACACTATTAAATTAATGTCACGTAAAGCCACTTCGTGTTGGGACTGTGTCCACGCGCACTTTTATGGGCTATGTCCTTTACAAAATTTTAAAGTAAAGAAGGACGTTCATACGTGCAAACTCAAACCCGGGAGCACCAGCTAGTTAAGACGCAATGTACGTGTAGCTATACCGCCTCGCTGTATTGACGAAGCCCATTCCGTATGTAGAGTTCGCAAGCCTTATTTATCCAACGCCGGTGCATCTGAATGGAGGTTTAATAAACATTCATCGTCATGGCGTGACGCTGCGCGTAAAAAAATGTTTACGAGTGAAATGTACGAACAAATTGTAGGTAGGTACTCTTGAATATCTTTAAAACTGCATTTATTAGAAGAATAATAATCATACCAAGATTATAAATGCGAAAGTGTGTTTGTTTGTTGGTTTTTGGTATGTTCTTCAATCACGCAGCAACGGAGCAACGATTTAACGTGGGTATAGGACCTGGAGGGTGACATAGGCTACTAGCTTTTTATCCCGAAAAATTAAGGAGTTCCCGCGGGAATAAAAAAAATTAAAGCACGCCGACGAATTCGCGGGCATCACCTAGTTGTTACTTTAATACTCGCTACAGCTTATGACTTAATATCCAAAATACGGGAGTCTGTAACATTCTGCAACTTGGAGGTACGTGACACTTGTAAAAGTATGCGGCTTGAGAATTCGCTGTAATTTAATTGGAATAGTTCATTGAAATCGGAATTGCCTCTTCTCTTCGAGTTAGGAGTAAAGAATTACCAATAAAATATTTTTTTAGGATTTAGAAAGTCAATAGATAGGTATTTTTTCGATTACAGTAGGTAAAAATCCAACGTCCGTTGTATTCCTAAGTACCTATTTTATTTATTAATGTATTAAAATCGAGAAATGTTTGTTACACAATCACGACAGAACGTGTGAAAGGATCTGGACGAAAGGTACATACAAGGTACAGGTTAACACATAGGCTACTATTTATCCCGGAAAATTAAAGAGATCCCGCGGGAACCAAAAAACCTCAAAATGTGAAAATTGATAGGAATCAAATCGATATTTCCATTAAATTTTCAAAGCGCAATACTAAACAAATAGTACAAATATTCCAGATGTTAACTCCGACTGCCGGTATTGAACTAGCTATGTGTGCTGAGCAAACAATATTCACTTCGGTATTTGATCGACATTCATTATGTTCTGTACCTCGTCTGTACGCTGTCTGTACATTTTATAGAATGCAGATGAAATGGCTGGAATACTATGAAACATAAAATATCGTAATAATGGAAACGGAAATTTATAACGATTTGAAACAGACAATTCGCCAGGAGAATTCAACAATATAAAAGATTTTAATTCCTTTATTCTGCAAAACCATTTGGATGCTCCTATCTGATAGAAATGTTTGAACGGTTTTACTGATTATCAAAAATATTATACATTTTTCTAGGGGTTATTTATATAAATCTTGGTTTTCTTACTTAACCTTTTAAGCTGCGATATTACAGCATAGGTCATGAATTTCAGTCTTTAAATTTTGCGTAGACTGTATATTATATACTTAATAATTGTCAATCACGAAACGCAGAATTCTGAAACTGAGATCGAAACTCGAATGGAAAATTTAAAGGGTGAAAATATGGAGTTTTTAATGAAATTATCTTAATTATAATTCTCTAAAAAAATCTAAAAACACGCCTGTTCTCAGTGACAAGCATTAAATAAAAAACTGTTGCCTTTACAGAAAGAGAATGATCTTAAAACAAAATAAAGTGTGCGAGGTGTCTGGCAATGAAGACAATATGAATTTTAATAAAGACGGAATATGAAAGGCAAACAGCTACTTTTTGTCGGACGCCGAACCGACTTATTTACCGAAGGCAGGATATTGAAAGTCAACAATGCTATGTATTATACTCGACATTGAAGTCAATCATGAAGAAATATAGCTTTTTAATCATTTTGGATCGGTGTATAACTCTTAACCTTTTGGGATAGTTTTTTTTATTCCACTACAAGGAAGCCCTTGACTGCGATCTCACCTGTTGGTAAGTGATGATGCAATCTAAAATGATAGCGGACTAACCTGTTACGGGTATGGCAGTTATATTAAACCCATACCCCTAGTCGGTTTATACACGGCATTGTACCGGAATGCTAAATCGCCTAGCGGTATATCTTTGCCCGTAGGGTGGTAACTAGCCAAGGCCGAAGCCTCCCACCAGACAAAATCCTATTTTGTTGCACTGAAATATCATTCGCAATAGTTTAACTTAACTTCTACATATTATAACGTTGTTTAATATTGACGAAAATCATATCGAATAGTAATTTTCTTTTCTTACTATTATCATGAATCACATTCAGAGGTTAATATTTGACGCGGTACCTTTAATTATTTTTTCTACTCATGCGGTTTGTCTACTTTATAAGAGAAAAGCCTATCTTTTTTACCCGACTGCGGAACGCACAGGGTTATGTGTTCATCAGTCTATATATGTATTTTTGTTCCTCGCAGGACAGCTACAGCCTAAACGCGTGGACCGATTTTGATGATTCTTGCACCAGTTTATGCCGAGTATATCAGTAGAGTATCACTGTGGAAGCCGAATTTGAGAAAAAACAAAATGGCGCCCTCTAGAAACCATAATGTAACAAATTAAAAAATTAAAGTCGATAGACTATGGCAAGTGGGGTATCGATGAATAGGTCTTGCAAAATTATAGTTAGGTTCCCTTGATCGTTTTCTCATTTTATCGATCATTTAGGATTTACGAGGTTTCAAAGGTTCATTTTTAGTGTATTCCTTTGTGTCGCACTACAGACAAAACGGCTGAACCGATTTTGATAATACTTGCACCACTAGATTTATCTTAATCTTCTGAGTGTCATAACGGAAGCCGAATTTGAGAAAAAACAAAATGGCGGCCTCTAGAAGCCATAATGTAACAAATTAAAAAATTAAATTCGATAGACTATGCTAAGTGGGGTATCGATGAATAGGTCTTGCAAAATCATAGTTAGGGTCCCTTGACCATTTTCTCATTTTAACGATTATTTAGGATTTACGAGGTTTCAAAGGTCCATTTTTGTGTATTCCTTTGTGTCGCACTACAGACAAAACGGCTAAACCGATGATAATACTTGCATCACTAGATTTATCTTAATCTTGTGAGTGTCAAAAAATGTATCAAGGCGCAGTCGCACGTCCAATAGCTAACCTTAACGTGCGACTGCGCCTTGATACATTTTATTAATATTATACGATTAAAATTGGTAATAATGAAATACTTCAATTCATGTCTTGTTTTATACTTTTTGGTATCCAAGCAGTCGGGTTTTTTGTTTTTTATAAATTACTTTTTTATTAGTAGTTTAACAATACATGATCATGAGCTCATTTTTGCACTGTTTTTAAATCATAACATTCAATCAACAATATAATATGCAGTTTTGCACATTTAGCACAAACACTACTTAAAGGATATGTGTGTCCTTACAAAATAAAGATAAATATCAAACATTAACAAACTGCTCGCCTCAAAAAGTGGCCAAAGAGATTAACTAAAGAAAAGTTAAACAGGTGAAGTGTCAGACAAAGGAGACAATATGAATTTTAATAAAGGTAAAAAATAACTTGGGACTTTTTTGTGGTCGCTACCAAACCTGTGTACCTAAAACGGGATACGAAAATTGTGAGGTGTTATGGGTGTTATACATGATTAACGCATATGTATCAGTCGATAGCTAATGTTAAGCCAGCGTTGACCCAAGTCGGTAAATGGATGGGTGACCGAATTTGGACGTTCAAATTCGGCCTTTACGCTTCCTCCGTGCCTCGGAGAGTACGTTAAGGCGTCGGTCGCGGTTATTATCACTAACATCTGATAACGAAAAACGTGAAGGACGTGGGAACCCACCGCATTATTGTCCCAAGAAAACTCCTACCATTATTTGATTAATGGAAAGGGATCACGACCCTTAATAATGAGGGTCGTGACCGCATAACGCAGAGAGAGAGAGAGAGTATACATGATAAAGAAATCTACTTGGATTTTTTTAGAAAGCTATAAATTACCAAGGAACTGAAGTAGGTACTTTTTAATTGGAAACGGAGCAAACGATGGAACAAATTAGTGCATAAAACTTCATGCTAGCATAACCTATTGATTACCAATAAGAGATAATAAAATATTATTGAAGATAATTTTAAGGGCCATTCAAATACGGAGCAGCGAAAACGTTGAGGGTCCTACAATCTCTACGGGCATAAATTTTCTGAATTTCAACACACATGAAATACATTTTTTCAAGCACTACCCTCTTTGATAGTCAGCGAGGTAGACGTTTTTAATAATTTCGTTCTATACACTTTGTAAGCCTGACTGTCTCGTTGGTCTAGTGGTTAGCATGTTTGACTGCGGCCATAATAAGTGTTGGGTTTTTCGGACTAGAAATTCTCAGTACTAGCCCGGAGTTAGGAAGTTGGCGGTGTTTCACCCCCGTGCCTCGGAGAGCACGTTAAGCCGTCGGTCCCGGTTATTATCACTAACATGATAATGGTCGTTAAAGCCCGCCAACCCGCATTTGAGCAGCGTGGTGGGTCTAAGCTCCCCTCTCTCCAATGAGAGTGGAGGCCTGTGCCCAGCAGTGGGACGTTAATGGGCTGTAATAGATTACCGAAGGTTGCATATACTCGTAGTTTACCTACCTATTTGCTACCTTTACTTTTATTAATTTGTGAATTAAACGAAACCATTCTCAGCAAATGCGTTCATGAGGGGTAATCCATACTTACTAATATTATAAATGCAAAAGTGTGTCAGTCTGCTACGCTTTAACGGCTCATCTTTTCCGATTTTAATGAAATTTGTCAATAGATTGCATCTCATTAGGCTACTTTTTGTGCCAGAAAATTAAGGAGTTCCCGCGGAAATGCAAAAAAAGTTAACGTGGACGAAGCCATGATCAATCATCTAGTGAAATAATAAAAGCTATAAACGCTTTTTGTACTGAATCCATAAGGCATTCAGAAAAAAACTATCTGACTATTGCTTGAAATGAAATTGCTATTCGTTAACTATGGAATCCATTTTAAGTTAAAACAAGGTTCGCATCCCCAAATTGCGTTCCTTTATCTGAAAATCCATTAATTATTCTGTTTACCAAAGTTCTCCTTTCAATTTATTAAACGTACCTATCCATTATAATTCGTTAACAAAATGTTGGATATCATCCAAAAATACAATATCCCTCCGCGGACATCATGCATTGCATCCATCTTGCTAAGAATGGCAAGTCATTTAAGAGTAATACTACCGAAAAAATGTTTTCTATCCTGCTGCTTTTCCTATGTGAAGAGCATATAAAAAATAAACCTTCCAATGAAAAGCCTGTACATTGAATAGTATACTTTACTACATTTGGAAACGTATTTAAAACGGAACATAAGTATTTAAATTTCCTGTAAACTATTTTCTTTGGATTAATATCAGTGCGCTTAGACTTCTAATTTCCAACACTCTATATCTAAAAGTTTTAGTTGCGAATATGGGAAAAAGGTGTTTGGTAGGTAGAGGTAGGTAGAGCAAATCACTGGCTGGAAGCTTAAATTGGTTGTAATTTGGAAACAAAGAGCAGGTGAACTCAAGCTTATTACGGTGAAAATATGTACTCGTGAGTCTTTCCGGTTATATTACAACCGCACTGAAGTAGAGGTCCTCGTAAATTCGGCCACACAGTCGTCTTGATTGACGATGGAGCCACAGAGTCTGCGAATTCAAACTGCTTTCACCGTAAACCCTAGACTTCTGTGTTTAAAAAAATACTAAAGTACCCAAGTATTGTTTTTAAATTCAAACCGCTTCCACCCTAAACCCCTAGACTTCTATTTTCTAAAAAATACTAAATTACTTATTTCGGTTCTTGACATATTCAAGACAGCAGTCTTGGCCGTCTGGCTATCCTTTTTGTCATCCTGAAGTTCCTTCAGAAAGTTGCGATCTGTTTTAACGTTTTATGATCAAAAATTGTTTAAGCAAGAGTTAATATATAATAGGAATTCAAGTTTAAATTTACACCTACTGGATAATATAGTAACTTACACAGCTGTATATTATATACTAGCGGTCCGCCCCGGCTTCGCACGGGTGCAGTTCAGACTTGTAATTTTATCGTAAAAATGAAAATTTCCCAGTCTGTCTACAGCAGTTAGATATTAAAATGTTAAAAAAAATGTTGGTAAGTTTTCTTGTATTTATTAGGTTTGTCTTGACAAATATGAAATAAAAGTGTCTTGACAAATATGACATAAAAGACAGTCTGAATTAATAGACGAATAGAGGTTTAACGTAAGAAGTTAAATTAGGTGAATTTTTCCGACTTAATTCACATTATTGCAATTTTCGAAGGGATCTCTAATTTATTTTAAAATAAAATGTAGCCTATGTTACTCGCTGATAAAGTAGCTTTTTATAGGTGAAAGAATTTTTTAAATCGGTTGAGTAGTTTTTGAGTTTATCCATTACAAACAAACAAACAAATTTTTCCTCTTTATAATATTAGTTTAGATTTAGATTATATGTATACGCATTTAATGTAATGTTTTTATTTTTTTTAAACTGCAACTGCTGAGTTTCTTGCCGGTACTTCTCAGAAAAATCTGTTTTCCGTAAATAAATACGAGACAATTGTGTGTCCTACATGAAATAAATAAATTGAGTATATATCCCTTCAAGTTCCTTTCCCTAGTCTTTATGTACTACCTTAGAATAGTTGGTACTACTTCAATTTTGTTGTAGCTTGCGTAATCATTAACAGCTCTATAGGCTTCCTAGTAGTTAAAACATGTACCTATTGCAGAATTTTGTTAGCACAGCAGAAAAGTAACGCACAAAACCAATGGTGTCATGCGTTTGGCAAAACAAAGGGCGTATAAACACGAGTTTATGACCGTGAAAGTGGCTACGTAAGGCTCTACGGCGAACTGAGCCTATTTAGTTAATACCACAACCACAGCAATAACAGAGGTCCACGGGAATGAAACCGACCGTGTTTTTATTGGTTGGGAGAAATATTCTGTAACTATGAGGTCGGCTGGACTTTAAAGCTCTGGAAAACAGTTAGAGGTAATAGAATTTTACAGGCATCTAGTAGTATGGATTTATAAAGTATGTTTGAAAGTACCTACTGTCATTGTGCCTGAGAATACATTTAAAAAAATGTTTAAGTAAATGTAAAAGTGAGTCTTGTCTGTTTGCTACGTTTTCACGGCCCATCTGTTCAACCGATTTGGGTGTGCTTAGACATAAGTTGCAACCCGGGGAAGGACTTATCCCGGAAAATCTCGTTGATTTTCCGGGATTTTTCGTAAACCTAAATTCACGCGTACGCAGACCCGGACGCATATATATACGCATATGCTACCCGGGCAGTCAATAATAAATCTTTTTCCCATAAAACTTTTCAAAATAATATCGTCGTCTCAACCTATATACGTCCACTGCTGGACGAAAGTCTCCTGCATGGATCTCCACAGAACACAGTCTTGTGCCACTTGTTTCCAGAGGCTCCCAGCTGCACGCTTGAGATCATCCGTCAACCTAGTGGGGGTCGTCCAACGCTGCGCTTCCCGTTGCGAGGCCGCTATTTAAGCACTTAGGACCCCAACGCCTATCGATTCTACAAAATGATATAAGTATTTAATGTAAATAACGAATTCGAATATAATTTGTTTAGTTACAGGTTTATTATTAGTATATAGGTTTCAAATAGTGCACTAGAATAGAATTAGCTGACAAATCCCGCGTCGAATTTCAGCCCTAAAGTAGCTAACTTCACAAGTCACAAAACAAACATGTTATTTAGTTGACTGAAGTTAACTGACAATAGAGACGCCTTTGTAAATCATACGAATACAGAACAGCGAATCAGCATAGGTATATTAGTGTTCCTTAACTTGAGCAATTTGATTTACACACACCTACTTGTCTGAACCTATATTAAATCAACCTGAATAGACGTAAGATAAAATAAGTAATTTCTGGTGAATTAATCAAATCATCTTATAATATAAATGCTAGTATAATTACGAATTTATAGGTCGCGACGCATCTAAGAAAAAGGAATCTTATGTCCGCGTGGTTTATGGTTTTTATAAATGCTATGGGAACTCTTAGATTTTCCGGGATAAACGTTCTCCGAAATAAAGCTAACTGTATATCAAAGATGACCTGTGATTATGGACAACACATTACGGACTGACAGACCAACAAAGTCGCGCCGTGAGTGGTACGGAACCCTAAAAATTGCTAAACACTGGCAAAAAAATTACGATACACTAAGAAAAAGACATATTTTTGGATCTTACTGGATCTAAGGTACCCAATATCCGTAAAATGCGCCGTTATGTCTCATAACAATAACTATGGAACACTTCAAAGTAACGACCTTCTTGCCTGAAAATAAATCATTTAATGCTAAACCCACCGCTAAATGATCCATTAAATCTCTTTGAGGCGAACAGAAGTCTTGATGATTGTACAGGCTGGATATAACCCAAGTTTTAGGGTTCCGCCTATCATCATTATAAAACGGAATCCTCATAATATTATGTCATCACCGTGTTTTCTTTATCAATAGGACTTTTTATGTGTAACCGATCGACAGCTATCAAGTTGATATTATGATACCAAAATATTAAAATGGTTTTAATATTTTGGTATATTTTTGACTTGAAGGTAGGTAAGATTACCTACCTTCAAGTCAAGAGTTGAATAGGAATCCCCTAGACAAAGCACCACCTCCACCTTAAGCTGCATTAAATTACTTACTACTTGCAAGCAGGTCTGATTGCAGTCAAGCGCCAAGGTCTGATAAATTGAAAAAAATATATATACCTATATTGTATTTTTTTTAAATTGAGTTCAGGTTACAGTTAGACGCAATAAAATATACCTCTTTTAAAAGTGATTTAGCGCTTATCTCCCATAAATATTTTTATTGGAGTGATGATAATAACCATTAGGTATAATATTTCCGCCAATATAAAACTAATGCTGATAAAGGAATTGATTAATAGTGATTATTGATTAAATAAGTGCCCAATAAACAAAACTCTACATGGTACTCTTTACTACATGCGCAGATCCCGACTTTCAGAAGAAATACCTAGGTACCTACGGAACTCTCCGGGCGCGATCCTAAACGCACCTGACCGTCTTTTTGAATGCGGAATGAATTTAATTGTTCCAGTTGTTATTTGGGGAAGCGGGTGTCCGAATGTTTTTACTGTAAGGAAAAATAAACTCGATCGGTTCAGGGAAAACTGCTCACATAGGAAATATGTTTAGAAACTTCTAAGAAAAAAAGCTCTGCTATTGGAGATGAAAAGAAAAACACAGTGTAAATAATCCATTTATATTTATAAGGTGTTAATACTAAAATTAGTATTAGTCGAGGACTTTAGGTCTTGAAATAATATCAAATATATTTTGGAGTACCTATAGGTACTTAATGCTGCTTAATCTCACACCACACCTAAAATAGCGCCAAGTCCAGTGAGTGTCGCAGAAAGGCGTTACCCGTTGTCTCACACTCACTCACACCATTTCGTTTAATCATTCTCATATATTACCACTAGATGATGGCCGCGACTTCGTCCGCGTGGATAAGTGTTTTTGTATCCCGCGGGAATTCTTCAATTTTTCGGGATAAAAATTAGCCTATGGCCTTTCCCAGGATACAACCAATCCCTGTACCAAATTTCATCAAAATCGGTTAAACAGATACATTTTTTTGATTCCTGCGGGAACTCTTCAATTTTACGGGATAAAAAGTAGCCTATGTCCTTCCACAGGATGTAACCTCTCTCTGTACCAATTTTCATCAAAATCCGTTAAGTAGTTGGGCCGTGAAAGCGTAGCAGACAGACAGACACACTTTCGCATTTATAATATTACTAGATGATGCCCGCGACTGGATTGTTTTTTTTTTATTCCCGCGGGAACTCTTCAATTTTCCGGGATAAAAAGCAACATATGTCCTTCCCCGGAGTACAACCTCTCTCTGTACCAAATTTCATCAAAATCAGTTGAACAGCTACAGTTTTTTGATTCCCGCGGGAACTCTTCAATTTTCCGGAATAAAATGTAGCCTATGTCCTTCCCCGGGATGTACCCTATCTCTGTACCAAATTTCATCAAAATCGGTTGAGTAGTTGGGCCGTGAAAGCGTAGCAGACAGACAGACAGACAGACGGACAGACAGACAGACACACTTTCGCATTTATAATATTAGTATGGATAGATGATGGCCGCGACTTCGTCCGCGTGGATAAGTGTTTTTGTATCCCGCGGGAATTCTTCAATTTTTCGGGATAAAAATTAGCCTATGGCCTTTCCCAGGATACAACCAATCCCTGTACCAAATTTCATCAAAATCGGTTAAACAGATACATTTTTTTGATTCCTGCGGGAACTCTTCAATTTTACGGGATAAAAAGTAGCCTATGTCCTTCCACAGGATGTAACCTCTCTCTGTACCAATTTTCATCAAAATCCGTTAAGTAGTTGGGCCGTGAAAGCGTAGCAGACAGACAGACACACTTTCGCATTTATAATATTACTAGATGATGCCCGCGACTGGATTGTTTTTTTTTTATTCCCGCGGGAACTCTTCAATTTTCCGGGATAAAAAGCAACATATGTCCTTCCCCGGAGTACAACCTCTCTCTGTACCAAATTTCATCAAAATCAGTTGAACAGCTACAGTTTTTTGATTCCCGCGGGAACTCTTCAATTTTCCGGAATAAAATGTAGCCTATGTCCTTCCCCGGGATGTACCCTATCTCTGTACCAAATTTCATCAAAATCGGTTGAGTAGTTGGGCCGTGAAAGCGTAGCAGACAGACAGACAGACAGACGGACAGACAGACAGACACACTTTCGCATTTATAATATTAGTATGGATCTATGTATATGTCGGCCTGTAAAGCCCAACCAACTTACTAGTACCGTTAATAATATTATGATTTATCCGATCACATTGTTCGGCGACCGGCACTAATCAAGTTGACACGTTCATTAACAGCTTAAACATTGCCAACACGACCACCTCTGAACATAGCTGATGCAAACTAATGTTTGCGCTACTGTACCTCGCAAATTTTGCATGAAAATGGAGGTGACTTTTAAATTATGAACGCCTTTTTGGCGTCGGAGAATAAATTCTGTATGACCTGTGACGATACTATCCTACTTTTTTTACATAATTTATGCGGCTGCATCCGTAAATCCTTTTTAGCAAAGCGCTAGAAATACAAATTCTAGTCACAATTCTATTCTTCACCTATTCTTGTGTTAGTACGTTAAAAACCGGCCTAGTTTGACCCAGACTCGCCCATCGAGTGTTCTGAAAAGAAATATGTATATAATTATTTTATTTGGAAAAAACTGAGTGTGTAAATTTTAAAAAATGATTTTAAAAAATACTTATAGTTTGAGAATTAATTGTATTTTCCTGTAAAGTTTATATAAATTTTATCAACTATTATAGTGGTGGGAATGATATTCCATAATACAATAATATCGTATAATTTAAAACATACTTGTGTCAGGCACCAATTCAGTCGAAATTTCCCTCCACCGGCGAAACTTTGGAACAAACGCAACCGCTAAGGTCCCAACTCCCGGCGTCCCTCTTAAGATATTAAGCCCAGATTTCGTTCACAAAGGTTTCGCAAAGACCCTTTTCAAATAAACAGCTTTCATGAGATCTGTCTTTCACTATTTTTGGGTCTTATGTTCTAGACAAAGAGCCTGACGTATATTTGGATCATTGCACTTTGCAGGTTCGATTCATTACAACGGTTCGGTGACCTGACAAACTTTAATGGCTCCACAGTATATGGGTGGAAAAATCCCGTGGATATTCAGTGATGTTCCGGGATTAAAAAAAATGCCTAAGAACTTCCTCGGTTTAGTTTTTAAGAGCTTAAACTAGGATCGGAATCCAGACAGGGGAACTTTCAGTCGACTTGCCTTAAAGTATGTCTAGATATAGTGAGTTCCGCGGGCTTTTAGTTTGCCAGACCAAAAAGATCCGCTTTATGCATAAAATATCGGATATTGGTTGATATTGCAAGTCATATGCTGGGTTCCCTTACCATAATATTTTGACGAACACGTACAAATTTGCTAATGATACCTTTAAATTGCTAACGAACGGTATTCAAAGAAAGTTTTACCATTTTTTAAAATAAGAAGAGTATAGAATATTAAATTAACACGGTTTGAATCCACAGGCCTTTAGAAAATTGAACGAAGTATATGTTTTCAGATCCTTGGATATTTTACAAGCATCTCTTCGACTAATAGATACAAGACGAAGACTATCTATGACATTCAGAAGAGCGATTGAAATTGAAACCTGTCGCATCCTTTCGGAGTCATCACCCGTATAATTTGTTTGAGAACTTGATCAGACCACAGCTTCGCGTATTCTGTTCAATAAAATAGTGACTATACCTGACGATTTTCTATTTATCAAAATATGTTTTCAGTGTTTACTAGTAATTCGTTCGCAAAGAAAACTGAATGAGAAATTGTTTTTTTTTTTATATATAATTTTGCTCTTCGTTTCCGTCACTATTGCGTGGTTTTAAGGCTTTGAGAAAGTGCTGCAGTGAGCAGTACAGCCAGTTCTTGTAAAGGCTAAATTTTCCTGTTTTTAAAACATCATCATCATCATCATAATAATATCAGCTTGTGAATATCCATTTATGAATATAGACAGACCTCCCCTAGCCATAGTTATTATTCTGTGCCCTAGCGAGCGCTATCACACCCTGTCCTTCCTCGTCCACCCGCTTCCTGTCACCCCCTTTATAACGTGATTCCGCCGTGCCGCAAAGTGCCCAACGTTATGGTCACAAGTACCTACGCGGTCTCAACTTCAGGACTTTTCAGCTCCAATGGCGGTCACCTCTGACGGCAAGCATGACCTGTCCAATGCTACCTAGACAGCTGACGCTTGTTAGGAATTAAACCAAAGTCACTTACCTAAGTGACATTGGTTTTCCTCAGGATTTCTTCATTTCAGATTGCTTCAGCGAAAGGCCCCTCTTTGTAGCTTGCTGAGTGACTTCGAATTTATGATCAGACTGACCATAGGTATCATACTAATATTATAAATACGAAAGTGTGTTTGTTTCTTGGTTTGTCCTTCAATCGCGCAGCAACAGAGCAACGGATCGACGTAATTTTTTGCACGGGTGTAGTTGAGGACCTGGAGAGTGACGTAGGCTACATTTTATCCCGGAAAATTATGGAGTTTCCGTAGGAATTAAAATCAGCAAAATCAACATCAGCTAGTGGATATACAAATGCAGCTATGATTTTGCCAATATTGCCGGCATCCACAATCAGAGGGTGGACTGAATGTGAACTGTCATTTAAATTCCACGGATTAGCAATGGCTTAAAAGGGTATCTCTGACCAGCTCATCCGCCGCTGTCGCTTGTTTGACGTGAATTGGTTTTTGGCGAACTTGTTTTTATATATGTCACCGTAAGATCGTAATAACCGTTTGATTATAATATACCTCGCAAGATTGTGAACTGTCGAAAGATTGTGAACCGAACATACGGCTTACAATTTAACACATTATTTTTCGGTAGATTATAATCCATCGAAGTGAAACTGTTATATCACAATCTGCCGCGCGTTAAATTGTCAGCTGTCCGGAGGCCGTCCCTGATTGGTCGGTGTTGATACATAGGCTCAATATCCGACATTGTAAATGTTATCAAATGAGATCACATAGGTTCACGCGCATAAAAAATATTAAAACACGCAAAATTTCTGTAATTTAAGGCTATGTTCAGTGACGAATACTAACTTATCTATCATTCAAACTGCACTTCTTTGGTTAATCATAGAGTCATTTTACTTCCACAACAATTTTATGTACTTAACGAATTCTAAAGCTGTGAGTTATTTTCAACACGAAATCAATTTACAATCACCAAAACACTGTTTGTTTACATTCGACAACAAATGAATTATCAAACAAATATGGCGACGCATGGCATATGCCGTTCAACCAATCAGCGCGCTAGGTGCGTTCCGTCGCACGGTATTTTGCAATTTGACGGTTTTACTTCGATGGATTATAATCTACCGAAAAATAATGCGTTAAATTGTAATCAGTATGTTCAGTTCACAATCTTTCGATAGTTCACAATCTTGCGAGGTATATTATAATCAAACGGTTTTTACGATCTTACGGTGACATATACATCGCGTATGGACACTACCGGCTTAAAAATGTATCTATCTTTGATTTCTGAAAATACACTATGTTGTGTAGAAGCATTCACTTGCGGGAGCTAATTGGGGTTTTATTTCGATTTTTTTATTAATTAGGTTATAGTTAGTTATTTTACGCGTATTACGTTTTTGCCGTAATCTATATATATAAAATTCAAAGTCCTGACTGACTGACTGACTGACTGATTGACTGACTTATATATCAACGCACAGCCTAAACCGCTGGCGTTAGAAACTTGAAATTTTGGCAGAAGGTTCCTTTTGTGACGTAGGCGCTCACTAAGGAAGGATTTTTCAAAATTCCACCCCTATGGGGGTGAAATAGGGGTTGAAAGTTTGTATGAAAGTCCGTCATTTCTAAAGTTATATCCATGAAACTTGGTATATCAGCTACCGGTAAAAAATTTAGAAATACGTGTTTCACAGTTTCTGAAAATTCTACCCTTGAAGGGGTGAAATAGGGGATGAAAGTTTGTATGAAAGTACTTCATTTCTCAAAATATTTCTCAAGTTATATCAGCGAAACTTGGTATTTTGGCTTATGGTAAAATATAAAGAAGTACATGTGTCACAGTTTTTCAAAATTCCAGCCCCAAACGGGTAAAATGGGGGTTGTAAGTTGGTGTAAAAGGCCGGCGTTTTTTAAGTTAAATAGCCTTGATATTTGGGCTACCGGTTTAAATTATGAAATACATAATTCACAGTTTTTATAAATTCTATCCCAAAAGACGTTAAATAATCCTTCAATCACGCCGCAACAGAGCAACGGATCGACGGGATTTTCCTCATGGGTTCTTTTTATCCCGGAAAATTAAGGAATGCCTTTGGGAATTAAAAAACTTATGCCACGCGAACGAAGTCGCGGGCGTCCGCTAGTATATAATATTACACGCTGTGAATATAACAAGCAACCTTTACGACGCGATGCTGCAAATACATTGTCGCGTCGCTTCGACCGACAGGTTGATTACTATGACGGCTATATATTTTTACTTGTTTTGTACATTCGATTTTAGTCGCGTGCACAGCACAAAAAACCTTTGTGATGTGCCAAAATACTAGTGTTGTCCTAAAACGGAAATCGGCATAGATACAAGTTGGCCAACATTAATACCGCCGGACTTGAAGGGGCGGGAACAACTTTATTAAATCAAATCAAAAATTGTGTGGGAGATGGATAAGGAACATAAACATTATGGATCTACATTAATGTGTTTATTGTAGTTTGAACGTATTGTTTAAAATAAGATTAAAATAAATTTAAATAATCCGCTATAAAGTTTCTAAAACACAAAGGAATAAAAAAACTAAAGCAATGAACTCATGTCAGATCTTTCATATTCAGAATAAATACGACAACGCCGTAGTATTGGTGAACGTGAATGAATGAAGCGGTGACGTCACACGCCATGATTTATGATATTTAAAAAGTTTAGGCCAAAAACACAAGATCAGACATAATTTTAAATATCATAACTTCTGGACTTTTATTACTTGTATTAAATTTTTATACAATTAGAAATAAAAATACTTACTTATATTTTGGATTTTTGTAAATAATAAATTACCTACTTTTATGAAGTGATTTTTATTTCGTGTGAGTAATACTGAAAAGTTTATGAGCATAACTATATGTACAAGACAAAATGAAGGAGTAAGTTGAAAAATAATAATATTTGGTGTCTCGTGTGTATTCTCGCCCTTGTTGCTCAATGTACGACATCCAATAGTTTTTTTTTTCATGGCCCGAATAAAAACGAACAAATCACGCGAGTAAGGCTTGGTTTACAAATTTTGAGTTTTATATGTTGGATTTTTTAAACTGGGATGACGTTACGTGCAAAAATGCAAAAAAAAATGGTGGGGAAAATTAAAATTTCTTGCAGGTTCTTCTCGGTAGGAATGGCATTCCGAACCAGTGGTAGATTCACTTACGGATCAAAAGCACTTGTAAAAGTTTATTTGAATAAAAAGCATTTTGATTTTGTTTTTGATTTTGAAATGATCCGATGAAAAGTTTACGTCGTTGTCGGTCGAATTGTCAATTTATATGGAGAAAATTGGCCTAACTTTTAAATAGTTTGTACGAGGCCTTTCCGACAGACCCTTTACGAATTAACAGCATTTCAAAAGTCTGAATCAATCCCTGAGCTTTTGAGCTTTGTTATTATATTATCCATTGGTAAATTGTATCCGTCCGATGCTAATCTAATTTGCCTTTAGACACAAACTGCGTGGGTTGAATAATATAATTATACACGTTCCAGTGATGTCAGTGTGCCATCTGGAATCCAATACGTCAGCTGTAATTTTATTACTCCAACTATGCAACGCGTACCGGTGTATGGAAAATGTAGGGCTGCCACAAATCAGTGCACTTTATATCATTAAATCTATCATCGAACTTGTGTCATCGTCATAATATTATGCACCTTTAATCGTCCACAATTAAACATAGGCCTTTCATAGTAAGTGCCACCATGCCCTGTCTTCAGTTTGCCACTTCCTGCTACCCCCTTTATATCGTCAGTCCGTTGGGCCAAATCTTGCTATGCACGATAGTACGCGGTCTCTTCTCTAAGACTTTTTTTTATTCCAGTACAAGTTAGCTCTTGATGGCTATAATATCTCCTGATGGTAAGTGATGATGCAGTCTAAGATGGTAGCGGGCTATGGAACCTGTTAGGGGTATGGCAGTTATATTAAACCCAAACCCCTAGGTTTCTACATGGCATCGTACCAGAACGCTAAATCGCTTGGCGTTTACGTCTTTACCGGTAGTAACTAGCCACAGCCGAAGCCTCCCACCGGGCCATACCAGGGAAAATTCAGAAATTATAAATTCCCAGATTGACGCTGCCGGGGATTGAACCCGGGACCTCCGCATGTTAAGACAACGGCGCTCAACACTTTTCTATTTCTTTTTTATTTCCAAAAACGTTAATTAACGCAAGGGTTTATAAAGTTAGATTGGTAGCCCATTTAGAATATTTAAATGGTACTTGACTGAGATCTAACCGGGATGGTAGGCAATTGATGATGCAGTCTAATATGGAAGAACCCTAATACGGAATATTGCAGTATATTAAACCCTTACCCTATTAAGTTTCAACGCGGCTTCACATCCAAGCTCTAAATCGCTTAGCGGTACGGCTTTTGTCGGTATGTTTACACAGGTACACACACTGTAATGAAGCGTTTACATTAGGTCGGTTTGGTCTTATTCGACAGTAGCCGTTTTCGGTCCCCGACTAATGTAAACTGTGCCGCATTCCGCTGGCCTTATTGCAGCTCATTTGCGGTGACCGACCTAGTGTCAAAGTTGTAACGGTTGGCCGTATTCGGTCATAACTGACTCTTGAAAACTTGCTGTTGGCCAAAAATAACTACATGGCAGATGCATTCGGACACCAACGTGATGTAAATAGGCCAATCTGTACGCTTACTCTGAGTTTTTACATTGCAAATTCAATTGACGTAGTGAGCGTTCACTTACATTAGAGGTAAAGTAAAATAAACCTTAATTGGATTGGTTTAGAGCTCATTTCATCATTTCGAGTATTTATTCACAGCCAGCGCTCCAAACGCTGAATTTGTGACTTTAAAGCAAGAGCTTTTGGGTCCATTTTACTTTGACGCTAGTGTGAGTGAACGCTCACTACGTCAATCGAATTTGCAATGTAAAAACTCATAGTAGGTAAGCGTACCGATTAACGTTAAACCGAATGCGGTCGACGCATTCGATCACCGACCTAATGTAAACGCGCCATAATATTATTCTCGATGATTTCCTTTCTTGAATATACCTCCAGGAGATAAATTGGAGTTTACGATAAGGCGGGCCTCACAAACTATGCTTGTTTCCATAACCAGTCGAGTTTACACAATAAATCGACTGTTTTAGCATAAATATATTTGTTCGAGGAACACCATTCGTCTCTTTTACATCAAAGCAACTGCTGTTACTATCTCGCTCTATCGCATCTGGGGACACGGGAGTGTCCCCGCCAAAGACGAGCCAAAGGAAACGGGGCACTACCTACCTTTTCTCGAAGCGTTTCGTCGAATTTTCGAACCGTCATAGCTTCGGTCCGAATGACGCTAGAAAGCTGAAATTTTCAGGATAAGATGTTGTTGGGGGACTTACCGAATATACCAAGTTTCAATTTTTTAGCATTTATAGTTTCAGTTTATTGATTACCTAAAATACGTCGATTTCGTACTCACTCACTGATGATCATCAACTGAAAAAAGGTACTTCCTGAAGTGCTAGAAGACTGAAATTTGGTATGTAGGAAAATTAAGAAATCTGAATCTTTTCATCTCCAACCCCTCGTATAGGGGGTGCAAATCTGACAGCATTTCCTTGTATTTTAGAACAGTCATAACTTCGGTACGGAACATGGTAGAAAGCTGTAATTTTCAGGATAACATGTCGTTGACAGATTTATTAAACTTACCAAGTATCAATCATCTAGCATTTATGGTTTCAGATTTATTGGTACTTGAAATACGTAGTTTAGGTTTTTTTTTTCACTTTTACGAAAAAAATCAAAATCTCTAGGACTCTAGGGTGGGCCATGAAAAAAGGATTAGCTGAAGTACAGGAAAATCAGCTAAAAAAAATCAAAAAATCTAGGGCGCCTGCCAAAAATAAATGAAATCCCACCAAAAACATTTCATGTAAAATTGGTTGCCAAAGACTCACAAGTGCATAATGCTTTCACTGTTAAAAAGTTATGAGATCTCTAATTAGAGCCAAGCCCGAAGGTGAGCTCCTCTTTGTGCTGCGCATCATAACCCACGGAGTCTGTCTCAAGTTCAAAGTACATAGTTCTAAATGCTCTTTACTGTGTACCAAACTAATAATATTAAATAACATGTAAGTCTATATATAAAACTTGTCCCTAGAACCTCTACATCTTGGTAAAAAGGTACGGCTTGGCCGTTTCGTATATGTCGCCCTAACTATTCCTTAATGACTTAAATGTTATGTCAGGAAATGTTCGACGAATATTAAACGGCCAAGCCATACCTTTTTACCAAGATGTAGAGGTTCTAGGGACAAGTTTTATATATAGACTTACATGTTATTTAATATTATTAGTTTGGTACACAGTAAAGAGCATTTAGAACTATGTACTTTGAACTTGAGACAGACTCCGTGGGTTATGATGCGCAGCACAAAGAGGAGCTCACCTTCGGGCTTGGCTCTAATTAGAGATCTCATAACTTTTTAACAGTGAAAGCATTATGCACTTGTGAGTCTTTGGCAACCAATTTTACATGAAATGTTTTTGGTGGGATTATATTTACAATTTAGGGTTGTCACTTGCCATGTGTTAGTAAACTTTACGTCACGGAATTCCTGAAAAATTAAGAATTTTCAGTTTGCCATGTATTCTCGCCTCTATGCCTGATTTTTTAATCATTAGGTATATTACTGAAAATTATTAGGAAGTGATTCACAAGTTGACAAAAAAATAACACAATCATAATACGAATTTTTCGTGTTTAACTTGAGTTATGAAATTTCTTCTGAATCCCTCCGTCTGTAGATATTTATGTGACAACCCTAGGTTTTGATCACAATTTCTCTTCCTTAGTGTTCCTCCACAGATCGTTAGGTTTGCTACAGGAGGTTAAGGATTAACACATCCAGTAACATTATAATGATGAGGTGATAATGGGCCTGAAATGCTTAGTCTTATGAGCTAAGATAAAACAGGCTGTTTAATATTTGTTAACACGAGGATCTCTACACAGTCCTGTCTACGGAACTCAAACCGTTCTTAAAACCTTACTTCGATACGATATCGATACGTTTTTTTTTCTAATTTATTGGCTAGCAATAGGCTGCATTCTGACCTACCTACTCGCAGTTAGTGATGCAGCCTTTGGTAGAGCGCGCTTACCTAGAAAATGCCTATTCAGTATCCGCTCTCGATTTGAAGCCTTTTGAAGGTACCTAAGTATTAAAACTTTAAAGGAAAACGGAAGCCGGGAACCTTGCTGTTCGAAGTAGAAACGAGGATGCAAATCGCTTTTGCGCTTTTGTACGTTTCAGTAAAATTTTGACTACGTAATACGTATGGGTGCAGTTTGCGGACCTCGACGAAAATATGAACCAAGACATAAGGCCGCCCAATTACAGCGCTAACATGCAATAATTCAATCCTTATCCATACTAATAATATTAATACGAATGTATCTTTTTTTATTAATTCAAAATTTTACTGCCTAACACTTTTCAACCAGCACCGGTGTTAATATGCACCACTGTTTCGGAATGAGGGCTACCGTTTTTATGCTCACTAGTTGGCGCCACTTGCGAGTAAAGTCCTGAAGTATAGCTGTATATTCGGTAAACAAGCATATTTCTGAAATAAAGAACTCTTTTTTAAATAGTAAACATACAGGAACCAGGGAAATACTAACCTATGAATTAGCTGTTCGAAAGAATCCGCTTAATTTTGCACCTATTTTTCTTAGCTACGCTTTCAAAGCACAGAGCACTGGCATTCTTTGGCACGTATCTTACATCTTCCATAATTAATCGGTTATTGCTAAATATTCATAACATTAATTAAATAATTAGACCCGCGATAAAAGCCCAGTGATATTTGACATTTCGGGGACCTCACACTACACTAGCGCCCCTAGCGGCGAATTTAAACGCGGTAGCCCTGATTCTAATCCGTACTTACTACAGATTCACGAACCAGAGCCATAAAAAGCCAATAAATAAAACTTGAATAAAACGCTTAAAATATTGTTGCGTTTAATAACAAGAAAAAAAATTCTATAACAGCGTTGGATTCCAGAAGTTTATTATTGAGCTTCCAGATCAAACAGAAGTACATGATGGCCGTGTTCAACTTTTAATTGAATCCAGTTACCTTCCACGTCGATAGGCGAAACTTCTTTAATAATTACACTCAGATCCCGTGTGGCCTTAGTGAAAGGGAGCGATTAGCGATTTTACGTAAAATCCGTATTTAAGTCGTGACTTGTAGATGCAGCGTTGTAGATTAGCTGTTCATAGTTGTAAAACACTGAATGAACAGAAAATAACAGTTTGTGTGAATTTTCAATGCGGCTGCTTACTCGAAGATCATTAATTGAAACAGTCTAATACCAAACACTGTTGAAACAAAAACGTATTTAGCACTAGACCGCAACAATTCAGCGTGAAATCTTTCGTCCGAATAAAATGTGTAACATGCCTAGTGCGTTTAATGCGATATAAATATTTTTTGATGGTCATTTTGACTTTCTCTTTGCTTTTTCCCTTTCCATACTCTTAGAGCCTTATTATCCAGTTATTTTTCATAAACTTGTAACTTTTTAGGTAAAGTGATGTCTCAAGGTACTTAATCCATACTAATATTATAAATGCGAAAGTGTGTCTATCTGTTTGTCTGTCTGTCTGTCTGCTACGCTTTCACGGCCCATTTGTTCAACCGATTTTGATTAAATTTGGTACAGGGATATGTTATATCCCGAGGAAGGACATAGGCTACTTTTTATCCCGGAAAATTCGAAGGTTACCGCGGGAATCAAAAAATGTATCTGTTCAATCGATTTGAATGAAATTTAGTACAGAGGTAGGTTGTATCTCGGGGAAGGACATAGGCTAGGCTTTTTATCCCGGAAAATTCAAGAGTTCCCGCGGGAATCGAAAAACTTGGTCCACGCGGACGAAGTCGCGGGAATCATCTAGTTACAAATAATTTTAAATTTAAAAAATATTAAACCGCTTAAGCTTATGAATCGGGCGTCCCCTTGATTGGCGGGAGTAAGGTGATATCGCCGCCGGTGTAGCAATGAAATCAAACAGTCATGCTAATTGCATTTTAAAATTGTTTTATTATTTCAAATTCAATTCATTGCTGTTAGTTTTGTACTTTTTTAATAGATTAGCGCAAGTAACTTTCTTGTTTTTATTGCGAGATAGGCTTGATGACAATCATGCTTAATACAAAGCAATGATGAGGTCTAGGTTGGAGCGCGCTGGCCTAGAAGATGCCTATTCACACAGTGCCTTGAAGGAACTTTGTTCTTAAGGCTTGTTTTGCTCTTCGAAATCAAATCATTGTCACTGTCTATTATGATTTAATTTGTAATCTAAGTTTTCCACAAAGACGTTAACTCGATACGCAATAAGCAATCATAATGACTCTAAGCCACAGCTCAAAGTTACGTGATTGGGTGCCTTATTTATGTAAATAATGCCTTTTCACAGCATTTGATCACTGAAACCAAAACTCAACATGCGACAATAAACTTTATCCCCATGCAATAAGGATATAAACCCTGTGGAGGTTAATGCTCTAAGACGTAACATTGTAATGGGGTATTTTGTATTAGAATAATTTTGTGATTTTACTGTATTTCAATAAAGTAATATTATGCTACTAGTGCAGCATTATGTAAATTATTACACTCGATGTTTATTTAATTTAGCCATAATAAGCCGAGAGTGTAATTTAAAATTTCATCACTACAGCCTATTAACGTCCCACTGCTGGGCACAGGCCTCCACTCTCATAGGAGAGCGGGAATCAGAGCTTAGACCCACCACGCTGCTCCAATGCGGGTTGGCGGGCTTTAACGACTATTATCATGTTAGTGATAATAACCGGGACCGACGGCTTAACGTGCTCTCCGAGGCACGGGGGTGAAACACCGCCAAATTCCAACTCCGGGCTGGCACTGAGAATTTCTTAATTGAAAAACCCAATACCTAACATTTATGCCCGACCGGGAATCGAACCCAGGACCTCGTGATCCGCAGTCGACTATGCTAACCACTAGACCAACGAGGCAGTATTTAAAATTTATACGTGTAAAAACAATTTTCAAATGATCTATTCAACCGAGTAATAGGTACCGATTCGCGGTCCCTTGGTCCAACCTTTGTTATTAAATATTGTCAATTAAGGTTAATCATATCGGTAAGGCAATAAAGATTACGGACAGTCACTTTATGGCTTTGATTAAAACACGATATTGGTATCTCTATTGTAGTTACAATCGATTTTTTATATATATTAAAAATGGTTTTATTTATGTTTCAGGTATGCATCATTTGGCTTCGTAACTACAGCTTGGTATGATAATAAGATTTAACCCTTATTTAACCCATTTAGGGGTTGAATTTTCGAAATCCTTTCTTAGCGGATGTCTACGTCATAAAAGATAACTGCATGCCAAATTTCAGCCAGATTCGTCCAGTTGTTTGAGCTGTGCGTTGATACTCGTAGATCAGTCAGTCTAGTCAGTTTTTGACGACCTCCGTGGCGCAGTGTGTAGCGCTGTTGTCTTAACGTGCGGAGGTCCCGGGTTCGATCCCCGGCAGGGTCAATTTGGGAATTTATAATTTCTGAAGTTTCCCTGGTCTGGCCTGGTGGGAGGCTTCGGCCGTGGTTGGTTACCATTCTACCGGCAAAGACGTGCCGCCAAGCGATTTAGCGTTCCGGTACGATGCCGTGTAGTAACCGAATAGGGGTATGGGTTTAATATGACTGCCATGCCCCTAACAGGTAAGCCTGCTACCATCTTAGACTGCATCATCACTGACCATCAGGTGAGATCGCAGTCAAGGGCTAAACTTGTAGTGGATAAAAAAAAGTCGATGATGACACATAAAGATGAAGAGGTCAAAATGCTTGTAAATCTACGTAGAGACTGTTAATTTAATTATGTCTTATCTTAGAGTTCATTGATTAATTATTATCTACCTTTTCGTACCACTTGCTCAAAAAGGTGTCATTCTATGCCACAAAAAGCGAACATAACAATAGTCATTTTTAATCTGTTAAAAACAGGGAAAAAAAATTGTACCGAATTTCATTCATCCTCTAGGGGGAGAATGTGATTTAAATTTGGAATACTTACCGAAATTTATACTGAACTACATCTGTGTTTACACCATTGAGTTTGTATATAAAGCATTAAACATCTTTTTGAAAAAGGAATACGCATTTATTATGCAGTTATGATTATTAAATAAAATTACGAAAACCGACGAGGCCGTATGAGCTTGATGCCTTTGCTTTTCCGACAAAAAAAATATTAGTCTAGGAATTTGCCGCGTTTTTGTTTTCTTCAAATAGGTACATAAACGATAAGTTTATTTTAATTTATTTTTATAAATAAGTTAATGTTCTAAACAGTTCCTCAGACGTAAGAACAGAGAAATACCTACTCAAATCAACTCATCAACAATAATTAATGTACCAAACAAAAATGTAACTATCTCTATCAATAATTGGACCAATGTTTCGAATGTTGACTTTTACTTTTAATTGTCATTATTTTTAATATATGCTTATCTCATATTATTATTGTGTTAATTTTTTCGCAAATGCTACGAAAAGTAGAGTATTTTCCTCGGTGATAAAGCTGTCTTAGTCTTGGGTGAACTTAAATCGTCACCCGCGACAGAAGACACTGCTTTATCCCCTTGGTTATTAATCTACTATTTATAGAACATTGAATCTATAATCTCACGCAAAGGTCATTTAGCATCTTGAATTAGAAGGCCGAGTTAATTAGATCTAATCTTTTTATTCAACCCATTTTTCTGTTTTAAGCCACTGATATATACAAGGCCAAAGATACTCTACTCTTGTATCAATATAATTATATCAAAATTAAATAAAATGACTTGAATCCTGGAGACAGTCATAGTTTACCTTTCAACTTGAAAAACTAATCGCTCCTGTGTCGACTCGCAGCTTTATTCCTAGTCTATTATGAAAGGAACCTCTGTGCAAAATATTAGCCTTCTAGATCGAAGGGTTGGGGCTGGGCTGGGTTGATTAGTCGGTTAGTCAGTGATTGAGTCTGGAATTTTCTTTTTATTGTGTAAGATTACAAAACAGAATAATTTGACGGCTAAAACGTAATGTTCATGGAGTTCATACGTGTTTTTTGATGTGGAGGCATCTATGAACTCCTTAAACATATCGAATTATCCGCTTATCAACGATTGCAGCATATTTCTTACGTTTCTCTTTTTTTTTTATCCACTACAAGTTAGCCCTTGACTGCGATCTCACTTGATGGTAAGTGATGATGCAGTCTAAGATGGTAGCGGGCTAACCTGTTAGGGGCATGGCAGTTATATTAAACCCATACCCCTATTCGGTTTCTACACGGCATCGTACCGGAACGCTAAATCGCTTGGCGGCACGTATTTGCCGGTAGGGTGGTAACTAGCCAAGGCCGAAGCCTACCACCAGGCCAGACCAGGGAAAATTCAGAAATTATAAATTCCCAAATTGACCCTGCCGGGGATCGAACCCGGGACCTCCGCACGTTAAGGCAACAGCGCTACACGCTGCGCCACGGAGGTCGTCAAAACACGGAGGTTCTCTTTGTGTATCTTTGGGATTTTATATCAACGCCCATAAAGAGGAATATAGTTCTCGTTCGCGATATTGAATCGCCATTGTTCTAGCAATTATGGGGCCTTGCATTGTTAATAGCCCACTGGTTCGAAAAAATATAGTACCTATTAACATAGCAGTTTGTACTGTTTTAATGCACGTTATTTGGTTTTGACCCACTTCCTTACAGATGTTTGCATAGTTGACTATTGCATTTTATTTTGCATTTTTATTAGTGAATGCAACATAATATTATTACTGTGATACGTCTATTTTTGTATCGTAGTAAATACCTAGGTCCATTTTAAACAAAAATTCCTTGACCTTACCTACTGTACAGTAAGAACTGGAACAAAAAGTACCTAATTGCAGCCACCTTTATTTTAATTTCATAAACGAAAAAAAGTGATCCGAAAGAAAGTAGTGATCCTTCCTATAAGGTTACCTTGTTTCCTCTTGAGGCACGGAACCCTAAAAAGACCATCAGATTAGCAAACTTATCACACCTTTAAGGATATATCTCATTCATACAGATTCCTCACGATATTTAACTTGCAAAATGAAACAAGTGATGTGTAATTGCATTAAAAATGGGAAATGCGTGCCCAGGGCTGCTACAATCGCTTAAGCAGTATTATTCCAAAATGACAGTTTTATGCCACGTATCTTGACGTCGACGTGACGGATTATAATTCTAAACACGAACTTCAACAATATTAAAACAGTACGATTTTAGGCGATGGTAGTATGCCCTCAGGACTCCATCCTGGGATCGCAATAGGAGGCTGAAGGTAAAAATATATTTTAAGACTAGATGATTCCCGCGACTTCGTCCGCGTCGACCAAGTTTTTCGATTCCCGCGGGAACTTTTGAATTTTCCGGGATAAAAAGTAGCATGTCCTTCCCCGGGATACAACCTACCCCTGTACCAAATTTCATTAAAATCGGTTAAACAGATGGGCCGTGAAAGCGTATCAGACAGACAGACAGACAGACAGACAGACACACACTTTCGCATTTATAATATTAGTATGGATTTCCCATTTCTCTTAATAATATTATTATTAGAAACAGAGCCTTGACTCGGCGAAGTTAATGGAAAAGTCACGTCATGTCTGAGAAGTGAGAACAATGGTGAACAGTCCTTGACCCCAACCTCGCAGCTAATGTTTTACAAAATGTATCCGGTAAGATAAGGAGTTTTTATCGCGTTCCGATGGTTTAATCTAACGAAGCCTTGAACTGGAACACCCTTATTTTAAGAATCATAGCGAGAAGGTCGCCTGATATTTATTTATTGATCACTGCATGCAGAAGCCTATTAATGTCTTGTCTTCGAATGAAAAGAAAACATTACCTAAGAATCTTTTGTATGAAGGACAATTTACGCACCAACCCACCATAATATCAACTTAATCAGTAGAATCATTACTTATTTAGGCGTTTAAGTTGAATTGATAAACTTAAAAAATAGGTATAGGTATTTTCGAACCGTGCAGACTGCAGTGGTAAAGTCAAAACATGACGTAGCATAAGAGACACACGTATGCCCCATCATACTAATATTAAAAATGCGAAAGTATTTTTGTTTTTTGGTTTGTCCTTCAATCACGCGCAACGAAGTAACGGATCGACGTGATTTTTGGCATGGGTACCTACCTATAGTTGAGGACCTGGAGAGTGACATAGGCTACTTTTTATCCCGAAAAATTAAGGAGTTAGCGCGGGAACCCAAAAAAAAGTTAATCCATGCGGATGAAGTCGTGGGCTTCAACTAGTAAGTAATATGCAGATAGATAGATAGAAAAATACTTTATTGCACACATGAAAGAAGAAGAATACAGAGTAAAGTTAACTACAACTATAGGCATGCAAAGGCGGCCTTATTGCTTACTGAGCAATCTCTACCAGGCAACCTTTGGTGAGAGGATAGAACAAGATGTGTAGGGTAGTGTGGCACAATAGAATACACGTTTTTATTAGTAGATTGAGGTCCTATTGAGTATTAATCTTAGGGTTCTTTTTGTAACCAAGAAATAAGAATTGGGTAAGGTCTGATATCCGCGGAGCCGAGCCAAGTCGATCGAATCGTAATAATTCGCCACCTATCATATATTTAGGTATGAAACTGCGCCCATTTGTGTCGTGCCGAATGGCGCCGAGTCAAGCCTTTACGCATACACAAATGTGACTCGATTCGATTCGACGTTATTCAGTTGAAGTCGATCAAGGACATTTTTGATAAAAAAAAAAATATAACTTCTATAGTATGCCGACCGCATCTTAAATTCTTAATTCAATCATCAATTCATCACTCGCTATCAGGAGAGACCGCAGTCGAAAATATAACTGGTAGCTAACTGTAACTAGTAATATTTTCTGACATAAAGCATGATGTAAACATCTCCAAACGAATATTAAATTAATGGAGGTTAATGTGCTCCAGTTAATTGCTGCTTTGAGGACCGCAGGATTGGTCTCCAAAAGTCACGCGCATCCGTTTCAACGAAATACTACGAGTAATACGTACGAAAGATTTTTGTAAGAGCTTAAACACACTACTGACATGGCAGAACTAAGACACTGCACTGCACAGTCGACTGAGCGTCGAGCGACACGATGAGATTTGTTACCCATAATATTATTAGGCTGCCTGTTGTCCACTGGGCCATTTGGATTTTTGATCGATGATTCAATAATTTTATAAATTTTATCGAATCACTTGTCAAGAATCTGCCACCCCCCCCCCCCATTGTGTAAGAAAATCGTCATTATAATCGTTTGTCAAACGTATAATTCGACCTGTTTAAGGACTTCATAGATGCCTGCACGTTAAAAAGCATGTATGAACTCGTTAAACAGTTCAAGTAAATACGTTTTAAACTCTCAAATGATTGCGATTTTCTTAAGCCGCGTATTCACTAGAGGCAGCCTCGGGCCGAGCGGGCTCCGAGGCCGCGCAAGTGGAGACGATGCCTCAACCGGAGGCGCCCCGCGACACGAGGCAAATTCACATATGTTTTGTCGGTTTTTTTGGCGTGCTCAAAGGAGCCTCAGTCTAAGCCGTGCATTTGATGGAGACGAGTGTGTCTTTAAACTGGCTCGCGCAACACGATGAGGCGTGTCGCCTCGGTTCGATCCGCAACGTGCATCGGGCCTATGCCTCAGGCCAAGCAAACTCAAACTGAGGCTGTTTGCCTCAAGTCGAGGCTGCTCTAATGGATACGAAGCTTAAGACAATTGTACCTCTGCTCAGCTCCGCTTCAGTGGACAGGCTGGCCTGACGCGTGCGTTCGCACTGTTTTATCATGTCCTGTCAGTAGTGTGCTTTAGCCCTAAAAGTTTCAATATTAGATCCTGCTGAGATTTCGAGCCGTGTAGAGGCGACTTTAATATCCCGTGGTGCCACTTTCTATAGGGTTGCCTCTCTTTTGTCTCTTTTAAAAAAACTTCAGATTTCGCATGTAATTGGCTACATAGGCTACTTTTTATCCCGGAAAATTAAGGGATTCCCGGGGAAATTAAAAAAAACTTAAACCACGCGGACGAAGTCGCGGGCATCAGCTAGTTTTAAATAAATCCCATACTTACGACGCGTTTTGACGTTTGAAAAAAAGTTGCTGATTTGACTATTTGATTTTGTCAAATAACCTGCAATTGTCTTTACGATGTAGAGTGTAGACTAATAATATAGTATGCGCGTACTATACACAGCGATGCAGGTAAATGATGATGCATTCTAAGGGAGGGAAGGGATATGGCAAATTTATGAAACCCTTACAGATTTTACACCGAAACGCTTGTTAAAAGTTTCACCCATTCGTTTTTTATATTCGGATATCCCAGTTCAGTTCAGTGCTCAGTTCGTTCTGAAGATGACTAGGTGCCTGTATTAACAGTAGCACAGTGTAGTACACACGCAAGGCCGAAGACATACGTGCATTTAATCGCATTCGATTTTATTAGGTCATCAATACAATGGTTCATTTATGTTGCATCATTCAGTGTTGCTTCTAAACTCAGTTTAACAATCATTCAGTAGAGAAACAAATTACTATTGCCACACGGGCATCATTGCACAGAATAGTAGATACTCGATTATTCGGACCTCTTGTTAAGTTAAGTGATTATTCCAATTCCCGACCGCGAAAGTCCTCTGTATTTTTAATGAAGCCAAACAATGTTTCTTTCTATTTTTCATCTCATTATTTAGGTTCCTTGTGAGAAAGGGCGCTATTATCCAAATTATTTTAGTTAGTTAACTGAAAACTAGCTCGAATAATCTAATTTCCATTGTGGATTTGCAGCAAACCCAATCGCATTTTGCTTTGCTTAATATACTTGGTATACTTAGAGTTGCCTTGCCACATAGATATTTTAATATTTTATTGGACACTGGCCAACTGAACTGTATGTTTGTCATACTGCTATACTAAGGCAAGATTAAGTATGTTATATTAACCATATTATCTAAACAGGATCGTTAGTTATCCTCATGAGCTGTTATACTCAATAATAATTATTATTATGGTTTTATAGCGTCAAGCGTTTATAATTATATAATAATTTAAGCTATTAGTGTATTTCGGCCTCATTGGGTATTATCATACTTACTAATATTATAAATACGAAAGTCAGTTTGTTTGTCGGTTTGTTGGTTTGTTGGTTTATTGGTTTGTCCTTCAATCACGGATCGACGTGATTTTTGGCATAGGTATAGTTGAAGTCCTGGAGAATGACATAGGCTACTTTTTATCCCGGAAAATTAAAGAGTTCCCGCTGGAATTATAAAACTTAAACCACGCGGACGAAGTCGCGGGCATAAGCTAGTTTACGATATTGCAGGTGCTATTTAACAAGTTTAGGTAGTAGATATGCATTATCCATAAAGGAAAAATGCTTAATATAGGATTAGGTTATACCTATACTGACTTCCAATATACCTTCGTGGGCTATTCCAAAAGTTACTAGTATAACCATCATACTAATATTATAAATGCGAAAGTGTGTTTGTTTGTTGGTCTATTGATTTATTGGTTTGTCATTCAATCACGCCGCAACAAAGCAACGGATCGACGTGATTTTTGGCATGGTTTTAGTAGAGGACCTGGAGAGTGACATAGGCTACGTTTTATCCCGGAAAATAAATGAGTTTTTGTGGGAATCATAAAAACTTATTCCGCGCGGACGAAGTCACGGGCTTCAGCTAGTCGGACATAATTTATTCTATAACTACGTAGTTCAAAATAGATAAGAAGTTTCTTTAAGTTCTTGTATCTACAGTATTCAAATTTCAACTTTTTAATGAGTTTCTAAGTCCTGTAGTTTTAGGTTATGCTTTGATAGAATCAATCAAACACTATGTATTTTTATATGTAGGTAAGTATTATAGATTCGATAGAATAATAATACTTAACGTAAAAAGGTTTCTGCTTCCCTAACTATCACCCTACCGGTAAAAGAATGTCGCTAAGGGTTTAGAGTTCCAGTAGAAACCGATTAGGGGGTAGTTTAGTATTAATGACATACCTATCTCTTGTTTCAAAGCCTATAGAGATAAATAATATAGAGGAAAAGAAAGGGAAATTTCCCGGCGTTATTCCTCCTAATTTTCCGTAATGTGTTTTTTTCACATACGTAATTTTTCTTTCAGTTCTTTTCCTTTGACCTTTTCTTTTTTTTTCACACCATTTGTGCGAATCCTGCAAAACTCGTTAATTCAAGCTTGTGAATTTAAAGACGTGACCTGTTAGGTAATGATTTCTTTATGTTAATATCATTTTTGTTTTGGACGTGATATTAACATTGTAACATTTACAATATTAATATTGTATATTTACTACACATAATAATTAAACATTTCTTACTCTATAATATATTTTTTTGGTTCTCATATATTTTACTAGATATTTTACTAGATGATACCCGCGACTTCGCCCGCGTGGATAAGGATTTTTTGATTCCCACGCGAACTCTTTAATTTTCCGGGCTAAAAAGTAGCCTATGTCTTTCCTCGGGATACAGCCTACCCCTGTACCAAATTTCTTCAAAATCGGTTGAACGGATGAGCCGTGAAAGCGTAGCAGACAGACAGACAGATAGACAGACAGACAGACACACTTTCGCATTTAGAATATTAGAATGGATGTGGCTTTGCTGGTGGGGTGAGAAATCCTGGTAAAACTCACTAAAACAGACCTTAGCCAATTTAAAAATTATAGCTTACCATATTCCTTTTTGGGGGTTGCACCCTGGACATCCAACTATTTAAATAATCATCATCCATATTGATTATCCTGCCAAAAATCAAATTCGAGACCTCCGAACGGTAAAACAGCTACCACTTCGCCAGAAGAGTCGTCAGTTTATAAATTAATAAATTTTTTGGTACCAACTATCTTTATGAAAACAACTGTTATAGTTTTAATTAATGCAATAGTAGACACCAAAACATTTAGTACGTTACAAACTATTACTACTTACAACTATGATATTATTTGATTGCACTAATATGTTAAACCGGTACACAAAATCTATACTTCTATACTTATAATATAAATGCGAAGGAGACACAGACAAGCCTTCGCATAAATAATAATAATTATTAGGTAGTATATATTTTGAGTGGGCATGGTTATATAATAATTACATTTCTTATGACATCACTAGACCAAAGCCATGAGAAATATTATATCACAGGAAAAATATCGTGTATCAAAGATCACAAACAATTTATATCGTGACGATGCCGATGGTAATGAGGTTTATAAGACGCCATAGGCTGTTAAGCTGTTAGGGACTTGTGAATCTGTGTGTCGTAATAATCGTCGATTAAGCGGAAAGTTTAGGATTAAAAAAATCTGTTTGAGTTAGGGATGATAGTTTTTCGTCAAATTTACTGTGGTGCTTAAACAATTATTTTATTTAACGTAAATAACAAGTATGTAAATTGTTCGATCATAAAGTCCGATTAGATTACTAGCTCTACTCTGCATACTTTATAATGTTGAAATTAATAACTTGGATAGGAATATGAAAGGGAATAAAACAACGCTATGTACCTACCTATTTAAATTTGGTAGCATCTGGTTGGTCTGGTCAAAATAAATTTCGGCACTGAAGGAACTCGGATTCGATTGGATTTGCTATAATCTGCGACAATAGGTAAATCTATGTGGTACAGTGTGTATCCCGCACTTATATCGCCCGCGATATTCACCACACCACAGAAATCTTCCAAACTATTCCCAAGGTACGTTTCACTCCGACACCGGAGCATCTTCAGGAGATGTTGACTTGACAATGCACGATTGTAAAGACAACTTTACATGGATGATTAACAATGCAACATATAAACTTCTATTACAATAATATTTCATCTTCATTGTATTATAATACTCGCGTTTATTACAATACCTGTAATAGACGATGACATCAACGCTATGATAATTGTTTTAGGATGAGTTCTTGTTCCTGGTATTTATTTAACCATGCTCATAATTTAAGCGAAGATTTTAGCTTAAGCAATGATAGAATATAGCATACTAGCGAATGCCCGCGACTTCGTCCGCGTGGTTTGAGGTTTTTTGGTTCCCGCGGGAACTCCTTAATTTTCCGGGATAAAAAGTAGCCTACGTCCTTCCCCGGGATACAACCTATCCCTGTACCAAATTTTATCAAAATCAGTTGAACAGATACATTTGTTTGATTCCCGCGGGAACTCTTCAATTTTCCGGGATAAAAAGTAGCCTATGTGCTATTCCAGACTATAATCTATCTCTGTGCCCAATTTCATCCAGATCCCTTCAGCCGTTCTGGCGTGATTGAGTAACAAACATCCATTTGAGGTTTTTTTGGTTCCCGCGGGAACTCCTTAATTTTCCGGGATAAAAAGTAGCCAATGTGCTATTCCAGACTATAATCTATCCCTATGCCAAATTTCAGCCAGATCCGTTCAGACGTTGGGGCGTGATTGAGTAACAAACATCCATACATCCATCCAGACATCCATCCAAACTTTCGCATTTATAATATTTATTTGATTGATTGATTCACCGAGGCAACTTCTAGAAAAACATCTTCCATCTTAGGCCAGATCATGATTTTGCATCTGGTGATATTGTAGTCATGTGTGAGTCTATAATGATTGAAAAAAAATATCAGTTGGTCTGAATCCCTTTTTTTTTTATTCAACTTTAAGTTATACTAGTTTAAAATGGTTATCGAACATAAAACTGACAGGGGACGTGGATATTAGTACGACTTTTTGGAGATCCTCTATTTAATAATCACAAAAAATATATATTGAATAGTTGTCAAATATCCAATTTTGAAATCATAGCTCCTGGATAGCCTTTAAGATGCCTGATAGTCTAGCGTTAGATAGGCACAGAGAGTTCTTCTATATTATACAATTAACGTGCTCAGACTCGGGCCATTAACAGGCTTTTAGCAAACGTACCATGAATCTGTGATTATAACTTGAATACATATTTTATTATTATGATGATGATGACATACTAAAATACAACTCATTAACGATAAAGGATAGCGGTTGAATGCTTCGCCGAATTTCCAACACCCACAAAAGCCCGTAAACTAAATCCATTGTCCGTCGCTTCATAATACGAAGCACTTCGTTGCATTTTAACTGAACACTCAAAATATTAAAAAAAAAAGATATGCGCCGAATTAAGAACCTCCTCCTTTTTTGGAAGTCGGTGCAAAAAATGTTTGCTAAGTAAAATTACATTGGAGAGTGTCCTCAGGAACTTTGAAACAATGCTGCACCTTTCTACTATAGAACACCGTTTGCGTTGATACCCCAATGTGGTTGACATCCAATGGAATTTCACGAAATTTTTCGCTCTACATTTCTGATACGAACCGCTTAAGTGTAAAATGCCTTTTTGATGTCTATGTTTTACTAAAACTAATTTCTTAGTAAAAAGGTTTAGCTCAACTCATTTAAATGTCTTGCAACTGAAAATACTGAAAATGCGTCCAAAAAAATTGCAACAAAGTGTACGCACATTTTTTATTCGGAGCTTTACAATAACGCGCCCCTTTCCTGAAACCGGCTTTACCCTCGAGGGGGGTTCGAGCACGTGTGTCTATATTGTTCTCTTTCACGCATCGATATAAATAAACATCGCCGTCCCTCTCGGTCAGAACCGATCAGCGCACGCATTGCAGGTGAATCCACTATTTGGTCTTTAGTTAGTTGCTTGCCGGCAGCGTCGTGAGTGGGACGTGTGACAGTGCATAACATTTCCCGCGAAAATTTACGTATCCATATCTACGGTACATCCCTCGTTTTTCATTCCATTATTTCCCCGAGAAGACAAAACGTTCTCCTTGTCATAGTATGTTAAGTTAATGGTTGTGACAATCCATTGATGTGTATCTTCGGGCGTGTTTGCTGAAAGCTCTTCAGTGTATTTATTTCTTGTACTGAATCGATAAGGCTTGGTGGTTTTACGGATTTTTCGTGGACTCAACAACTTACTGTGAGTGCTTTAACCTCATTCTTTTTTAGATTTTAATTTTAATAGCGGATATTTTTCTACTCTATCAAGTTTTAGTGATGTGTAATAACTAAATATTAATTGATAATCCTGTAATTGCCGGTAACGAGTTCAATAAGGATCGAGAATAGTTCGTTTAATATGATTTATCAGACAGGTTTTCTTTTTTATTGTTTTTTTTTGCTGATTATTATTTCAAATTGGTTTCAGAATTATGTATTCCTATTTTGTGTTTTTGAAATCGATTAATTATTTGAAAATATATGGTACGAAAAATATATAAAAAGAAAATAAATAGAAGGAAAACTATTTATAAATTTGTAAAATTTAGTTGCAAAAATTTATCTGAGGTAAAAATGTTTAAGCAAGCAATAGTAGCAGAAACCAGTATATTAATTTACTCTGTGGTATAAACAAGTAAAAACAATAAGTTTGCACAATACGATGTTAAAACTCCAGACTTGATAATTTCTGGCCAAAATGTTGCGAGTTGCGAAGCAGAAAACCGGTTCCAAACCTATTGAAATTGTTCATATCATGGTGTCACATGAGAGTTATGCTTAAATAAATAAATGATATAAATAACACTGATATACCTATATTGAAAATAAAGCACAGTAAGTAATTTTGAGAGTGCGCGATTAATACGGACATAAAGCAAAAGTTTAATATACCTGATATTGGTATTAAAGAAAATTGACCAGCTATTTGTTTTGATAATATGCTAATGATAAATCTATTATATAAAAAAAAATGGTTGGCTGTGAATCCTGCAGATTTACTTGAATAAGCATATTATAAAAAAAGAAACAATAGCATGAAATTAAGTATACTTTTGACTGGTTGTGTTTCCGTCATACTTGAAACTTGTAATTACTGACGATGATGAGTGTTTTTAAGCCGGAAAACTTTATAATGAAGCAAAAACGGCCAAGTACTTAATTACCATTGTTGCTGAAATGATGTTCAGAACAAACAGAAACTGTTCGACTGATTCATCCGGTGTAGTAAATAATGATTAATTGAATATCGAAGCTAATTGGATGGCGGAGCAAGTAAATCAACTTCGAGTTTTGAACGCTAATCTCCCCAGTAGGTACCATTGTAATTGATAATGGAGAATAGGAAATGTCGACACTAGCTGTGAATACCAATGTCCCTTATTGAAATAGGTCATTCATATGATTTTCCTTAGTTAAAGTGCATATTTAATCAAAACATATTTGTATAATTTTTTCCTGGTATAATATCAGTAGGTGCAATACTTTTCTGAGCACTTTAGGAAACGTTGATAGATCATTCAATCCCTAAGTCAGGACATAAATTGTCTTTTTCTAAGTATATCTGATATGAATCTTTCTCCAAATTTTAAAAGCCGCTTTTTTATACTTTAAAGTTATTCCTAGATTTTTTGCAAAATTTTCAACTTTCACGTTACTCAATGGGAAAATATGGAATCGTAAAAACATCTTGTTAGAGAAAGTTAAATTGAAATTGTTTCGTAGTTCGGGGTCTCTGCTTCCCTTTAAATATAAAAAAAAAACCTGCCCACCCTAATGAAACATAATTAAGTTTTGGAAAACTCAATAAGCGTTCAGGAAATTTAAGTAACAAGTTTTTGCGCCGTTATCAACAAAATTTAGGTAAAGTTGACCGATTTTGCCCTCGTCTACTTCAATCTATATTAATAAAATAAATGCGAAAATGTGTTTGCATATCAAATTTTTGCTTTTACCTTCTCATGGCGAATCTGTTTTACCAATTTTGACGAAATTTGAATTTATTTTAATCCCAGAAAATCACAGAGCTCTCACGGGATTTTCAAAAAGCCTTAATTCACGCATACGATGTTGCGAGCATAATTTTTTCTTATATAAATCTCATTTTTAAAATGAAATTAGTAGATATTAATTAAATTTAAGTAAAAAAAAAAATATTATTAGACATTCATTACTTGACTCCTAGTGTTACCAAATAGCTAACTTTAGGTATACATAAGTTTAGTGGTTTTTATTACTTGTTAGACAAAAATATAAAAGTTAATGTTATTTTCTCTATTATAAACAAAGAATTACTTACTTGATTTTATACTCAACTGTTAATATTTATACCTTTTAGTACTTCATCGTTTTCCGTTTGAATTTATTATTAGTCACGCATATACTAAATCATCATTAATCCCTTAGATTGTGCTGACAAAAAAATTAACTGCTTAAATTGTATAGTAAACTACTCGCATCCTTAGTTGGTACTTGTCACGATCTGAAACAGTTTTTATGCGGAGTTATTGATCCAGAAAGCTTTGCTGGCTTGACGTGTCTAGTTTTTGTATCATCGAAAACCTGTCTGGCATCTCCCTTTACGCGCATGTTGTGTGGAAATCGTTATTAATATTTATGGAATGTGTTATTGGAGTAAGAATTAGCTTTACTTTTTTATTCATTAAGCTCGTAGCAACGTGATGGATTATGGGTTAGGGCACAATCTAAACAAGAAGGCGATGTTTATTTTTAATTGTTGATAAGTTAGCGCTTGGCTGCAATGTGGCGGTAAATATTATGCAGTCTGAATTGCCTCGAAGAAGGATATTCTATGGAAGTTAATTCATAATTATTAATAAGTTAAAAACTCTAGTTTTTTTTTCTTCAAAATTCAAATACAATTTATAAGTGCTTTTATATCATCACCCATACCACTGGTACGTTCAGAATGCCATTTTACGTGGCATAGTTATGAATAAGCACTAAGCACTACCCCAAACTTCGACCAAAATGTCTTATGATAATAACTTGTGAAAGACTTTGAAATAAAATAATTTCAAATAAATTAAGGAAATAAACTCAACAATTTTCAAATGATATAGCATAGGCACCTTCTCTTGTAAACAGAACAAAGTAGTCAATGTAGATCCTATCTACTTACATATTGCGAAAAATATTAGGGTTAACTTGGCAAGCAATCTACAAGCAGATCTTTGTGACCTTAACGTAAGTGGAAGATAACCTCGAAAGTACTTAGTAAGTGCATTGTAAGTTTACAATCGTGCATTGTCGAGTCGACTTCTCCTGAAGATGCTCCGGTGTCGGAGTGAAACGTACCTTGAGAATAGTTTGGAAGATTTCTGTGATGTGGTGTATATCGCGGGATATAAGTGCGGGATACACACTGTACCACATATATTTACCTATTGTCGCGGATTGTAGCGAATTAAACTTCTAGTTCCCTCATTACCTATTAAGTGTCGTAACCCTTTACGAAGAGCCTTTGAAGAAGTACAACCGTACAATTACAAGACTTGAGAATTAACTGAAGACAAAATATAAATGTCGCACGAATTGTCGTCTAATTTGGGAATTTTCAAAGGACCTTCTGCTGTTATTTTCACCTTAATTGGTTGAGAGTTCAATATCTTTAGGGCCTTTGTTACAAAATTCTAAATTATTTTGGCGGTTATTATCAGATTATTACGTAAGGTTCTACTTTTTCTTACATCATTACCACAACCCATCGCCGGAATTACACAGGTCTAATTTTATCTTTACCGTTTTAACATTTTAGTTCATTACCTAAGACATTTAATCGCATATAAAAATTGGTGTGCACAGGTTTTTACTTTTTATTTATTATTATTAATCTTATAAAATTAACATAAAATTGTGTTAGAAACAGTGCCACAAAAACCACAGTCGGGTTTACTGTGCACCGTGTTATACATAATAGGTAAGACATAATACAATAATGAAGCTAGGATAGGCATCAGTTAGTCAGAATACCTATTTACTAGCTGTTTGGATGAAAAATGAGCATTGACGTATTTCTGTTTGGGTAAGAAGTGCTTTTATGCCTCTATGAACGGCACGCCACTGAATTGGTACTATCTAAGTTAATACAATAAAGGTTCTTTACGTCCCGAAGCAGCATAAAAGATCAAACTCGACTCTCTCTCAGCTTGAAATATAGATATAAAAGGTATTGTGTAAACAAATATACGTTAAAGCCCTCCTGTCTGTTTCATTTTAGATAAGCAAGTTACTTATTAATTGTTCTCTAAACTTCTCTAAAACTTCTCTAAAGATAACTTTAACGATTCGAATTTCGTTTTCCATCTCTGAAAAGCGCTTGATAATAATAAATGTAATGCTTCTACGATATTTTAAACATTTTAAGGTGTCCCAGATCGTTTGTTGTTCCTGGCAAAAGATATTCTTATTTTCTTACTAGAGATCGTGAAAATGTTGGGTTAAACTACTTATATCCGGTTCCAGTAAGACCGAGATTATTACTAGAATACCTAATAAAGTACCTATTCTGCGCGGGAGATGTTATAGTGCACAAGTGTGTGCGCAAAACACAGGTGCACTCTCTCTTCCTTTACTGTCATAGACCGATGGGATGGAAAATCCGATATGACCGGAGAAAGATCAGGCACAGGACCGACGGCATTACGTGCTCTCCGGGGCACGGGGCTAATTTCCTAACTACCGGCTAGTACTGAGATTTTCTAGACATAAAGACAATGAAAAATCCAATAACTAATTATGGGGGCAATAGACCTGGGACTCGAACCCGGGACCTCATCGGTTCGTCGGTCGGATCGGGGGGGTTAGTAGGTATGTTCGACTGTTAACCTATAAGGAGTACCTACATTTTGTACCTATTGCAAAATGTTCCAATATTTTGTGGTATACCCTGATGAATGCCTTTTATATTGTTCACATTTCTCTCACATATTTTTTTGTTCTTTGTTAAATTTATTTTATTCGGTACAAATGAAGACTAATTACTCTACGGGCTTGATACCTATAGGCATAATTAGTTTCAAGGATTTCTCATTTAAGTTCTTAAAACATTAATTTATTCCGAATTAATGGTCTCAAATTGTATGTATTCAGGTTTTATTTCTTTTAAGTAGAGAGTTCAATAATCGATATGTGCTTGTATCAAAATTGTATCCATAGTAATATTATAAATGCGAAAGTGTTTCTGTCTGGCTGTCTGCTACGCTTTCACGGCCCATCTCTCCAATCGAGAGAAATGATAGGTTGTATCGTGGGTAAGGACATCGGCTGCTTTTTATCCCGCAAAATTAATGAGATCCCGCAGGAAACTTTAAAGCCTTATCTACTACATCAACTTGCTCCAGATAACGCGATGTGTTGAAATTCGTAAAGCGTCCTAGCGTTTATATTTTTTCAAGCGTATCAAGACGCGAGCGTCGCCTAGTTTCTTTCAAACTACCCGTGAATACATACAAAAAAACGGATATCTATTACTACTATGGCAGCTATTTGTGTTAATTATAATGAACTAATTACTCACGCGTGCCTGAACATGGGTGCGATAACAGCTAAATAAGAATAGAATTATTTTAATGAATTATCCTACAACAATTCGAATTTTAGGTTTGTTTTAAATATTAGGTAAGATTAAGCTCGGTTAGTATGTAAATACTATTTAATTATGTGATCTTTAATAATATTATTACTTTTGCACTCTATGCCGAGTTTCTTCTGGTTCTTCTCTGTAGGAATGGTATTCCGAGCCGGTGGTAAATTGACTTGAGGATTCAAAAGCAAAAAAACGAGTAACGGATCGACGTGATTTTTGGCATGAGTTGAGGAAATGGAAAGTGACCAGGCTAGTTTTTGTTCCGGAAAATTAAGGAGCTCCCGTGGAAATTAAAAATTATTCCACGCGGACGAAGTCGCGGGCATCAGCTAGTAGTAAATACTTTGGTAATGTTAAAATTGGTTCGATGACTTTGGTGAGACATTATAAAACTCATGCGTTGCATTATCTTAATCCATTCGTTTTAGAGCGAGGATACACATGTTTAACATGTTAATTTATATGAAATTTTATCAATTAATTCTTAAAAGAGTACTTCTATTGTTATTTAGGACATGAAACAATTTGAATATATTTTATGTGATAACTAATACCTGACAATTTTTTTTTAATTAGTTGAGTGCTGTATTTCACTTAATAGCACTTTGACTCTGTTTAATAGCCAGAGTCAAAAATAGCCGAGTTCCTCAAATAGTTCAGAAACTATCCACAGTCCAAAGTACAATCCAAATTTATTATGAGCCGATTACAGAAAACGTTATATTACACAAAGTCAAAATTAATATCCAATTCTATTTTAGCCGAATATAATTTCGCCTCAAATGGTTTTCTAATATTATCCTTATATCTTTAAATCTCTTTACCCTCTTCATAGAACTGGATAAGCAAAATTTTTCCTTATGTTGTCTTTTTTCTTGCCTTTTTATTACAGACGACCACGTATTGATGATTTTGGATTTACCAGCTCTTGATATTTTGTTTATCAGCATTTCTTCATTTTGCGTAATGGTCCATGTACAGATTCGAGTTACTCTCAGTAATGTGCCGAAAGAAATGCTAACTTTGAAATGAAAGGAAGGATAAATGAACCTTCTGAAAATAGACAATCACGTCTTACCGACAGTGGTATTGTCTGTCTGCAACAGTCGAACTAGGCAGTAACAGTGGCTATTTTAATACACGTCTACACTGAACCGCGACAGATTGTTGGCGAACGACGAACTTTCTGTATTTTATTTTTAAAAAGACATTCTTTCTCCACTAGCACCTTTTGTTTCGATGTCGGACGGGGCTTTTAAAACTGCGTACCCGTTGCCAAGAGACACCGATTTTCATATTCGGAATGGTGCTCATGGAAGATTTACTCACGGAGCAGCTGCAAGCCATTTCATTATTGTATTTCATCTCATTAACAACTCGACTGAGTATAATTCACTTTACGTAAATGGATTATGTGGCAATTTAGCTTTATAGTTAACAATTTTATCGTATTTATCAATATACTTTTTCGAACGGTACTTTTTTCATATCGCAGCAGATTTAATAAAAATGGGATTGAGCTTTCTGTGTCGAATGCGAAGTCGGCATCTTTTTTGGGTACCCGATAATCGCTATCGACAATGATGAGGCAAATAAGACTGTAGAAAACTGCGGTGAAAAGCCTCTAGATAAGGATTTGTTTCGACTTCAGACCCTTTTCAATTTAGTAAAGTGTCTCTTGCTATCTGATTTGAAATCACTGTAAATTTTTGTAACTAAATACTATTTTACCACTTTGCTACCGTCCATCCGTTTATCGAATAATAGAGTGAGTTTAAATGCTTTAAATCTCATTGGTTCCCGGGGATTAAGAAACGAAAATAGGTTCAGACAAACGAGGTTTTGCTCTCCGAAATTTCTTTTCTAACACTTTTAAAAGAATATTTGAGTAATTAAATTGTTTGATGAGTAAGACCGAAGTATTTTAACGGAGTCTGCGTGCCAAGACGTTTAATAGATCGATGTTTTAGATACCAGCTATTTTCTTTTGTCTTCTAGCTAAGTGGCGGCTAAATGACGACATTTGGTTAATTTCGTGTTTCGACAATGATGCTATAAAGCTCGAATTCATTGTAAATCTATCTACTATCTAGCATCTATTTTTCGTTTCTTTTGAAATAGTCATTGGGGATTGGATTGTAGGTATTTTGTACGCTTTGTATCGGGTTTGGCATTTTTTGAATCGTTCCGAACTTATTGTACCTATAGTTAGTAACTGAGTCGAAACTAATTGAGTAGAAGCTTTTTTCAAATACAGTAAGCTCAACACAATTATAAGAAGTTTCTATGTAGCCAATTCAGGTATTTGAAAAGGTGTGTTTATAATCTCTGTTTCTTATCTGTCTTTTCATCAGAATTGGTTTTCATGACAATGATGACATCACACATTTTTATATTTAAAAAAATCACTCGAATCACACCGAAATATTTCTCCAAAGCTGAATAATTTCATTCGTTAACACATTATCGACTGCAGTAGGATCATTATCGATTCGATTTGTTTCTCTAATAGTTTTCTTATTATAAATATAAGATATAGTTTATTTATACAAAGCGAGCGTTCAAGCGAGCTGGGATTATTTTTTCTAGCCACCTCATATTGGCTTCTGTAAACACAGAGCTGTTTATGTCGGCACTCTACATCGCGCCGGGTAAACGAAGGCCTTGTCAGATCGTTCCATCTCCGATGATAAGTGTAATCGTAAATTTCTGATATTAAAAGCCTTTAATATTTTGACTATAATGTTCTATGATTTACTACCACGATCGTAAACTATGCTCATGGAATTTATAGAATTTTGTCCTTGACTGTAATCTTTCTGATATAACCAATAACTATGCAGGTAATTATCGGTGATCCTATACCACCAGATAGTACAGAAAGATTCGGCTGCATCAAAAACATGCTGATGTTGACAGCAGAGGCCCGCTTCGAGGAGACTTTTTTATGTAAGCCAAATTGGAACGATTTGTTTAGAAAATCAGTTGAGATATAACACAAAACCAGTTATAGAAAGAAAAGAGGTCATAATGTCAACGTTAACAAAAGTAGGATCGTCCTTGCTTCACGCTTGTATTTATAAAATCTGAGATATCTATGTGACCTATATTATACAGTCCGAGTTTCTAAAACTCGGGCGAGTCAGCATAGCTACTCCAAAAATAGTTGTGGTAAAAATAGAAAAGACCCCAGAGCTAAGTAATAATCAAGTCTTACTTGGATTTAAAAAAGTCTTTACAAAAATATCTAAAATGGTATTAAAATTATCGCAGACCGCAGTAGGTACTAACTACCAGCATAACAGAGACGGTAACGAAGGACTAACGTATAAAGACGGAGTGAAATACGGTTAAAATAAATGTAGACATTCCAACATCGTTGTGAAGTTAATTTAAAGTTGACATTCTAGCCAGGCAATATAGCCTCTTTTTAAGCCTGGACCCAACTATATCACCGATTCGAGTCGAATCGAATTGAGTTGTATTAACTGTTATGTATTCTTCAACTCGGCGCAATTCAACACGCCGCTAATCGACGCAGTTTCATAGTATAGCTATTTATGCAACTGTATCGTAATGAGGGTCATTTTAATTCGAGTGCTGTTTTTTGATACGAGGCTTGCCGAGTATCAAAATAGGATAGTACGAGAATTAAAATGACTAATTACGTACAGTTGCATACAAGATTTTATCTACGACAAGGACGTCCTTATAATTTTTTACTTTATAAATTAATAAAAACCAAAAGTGCCAGAACCCAGAGCCGCTAAGCTATAGGTATCCTATTTATGAAGATAACCATATCGATACAGCTACGACTCATAACGATACAGCTCCCATACAACGAACTGTATCGTTATGAGAAGCAAACACGAAAGAGGGTTCAATTCGATATAGTTGTCAAATTCGAAATTGGAACTTTTCGATGCTGGAGTAGATAAAATATATTATACCATTAATTGGCTTGCGAATATTGCGATTGGATTCGACTCGGCTCCACTGGCCTAGTGAAAGCCAGCTTTTAAACTTATCAAGAAAGTCGCCGTTCTTTGGCTTCACTTTATTCGGCCGGTGTCCATCATACCTTTGAGCTGCACGGTAAACTACTTCTTGAAATTTTCAAACAGAGCCCGTTTATAAGAAATTCCCTTAAGACGACCCTTTTTAGGGTTCCGTACCCAAAGGGTAAAAACGGGACCCTATTACTAAGACTCCGCTGTCTGTCTGTCTGTCTGTCTGTCTGTCTGTCTGTCTGTCTGTCTGTCTGTCTGTCTCCAGGCTGTATCTCATAGACCGTGATAGCTAGAAAGCTGAAATTTTCACAAATGATGTATTTCCGTTGCCGCTATAACAACAAATACTAAAAATTTAGAAAATATATATATTAAGGGGGGTCCCCATACAATAAACGTGTTTTTTTCGTATTTTTTTGCTCAATATTAAAAACGGTAACAGGTAGACGGTTCAAATTTTCACAGAATATTAACTTGTATATTAGCTTTCAAAATAAATAATTAAATATCAATAAAGTAAATATTAAAGGGGGGCTCCCATACAACAAACGTAATTTTTTGATATTAACAGTAAACCTCTACAAACAAAGTTAGTTTTGCGGTTCATTAACAAAGGTAATTATACCTACTTCTTGAGTACGGAACCCTCGGTGCGCGAGTCCGACTCGCACTTGGCCGGTTTTTTTACCATTATATTAGCTCTCCAGTTCTTTTGATCTCAAAGTGTGATCTATCGCTGAATGGTAAGTAGGTATTTGGCTTTTATGTGAACTGAGTACGTATGTGTTATATAAACAAAGAATAAAAATATTTCTCTTATTTTTCACAAGCCATCCGTACGTGTTTTAAAAATCTCATAGTTTCTTGGAATGTACGATTTACTCGTTGTATCCTCAGTGAGGAAAATTCTTTTTCACGTCTAATAATAAGTGTCGAAGCGTACCTAATAGTGTATTTTCCGTCCTGGCTGATCCAAATTTGCTATAATATTTTTCAAGATAACATTTTGATAGCAGCTAAGTAAGATGGCATTGTACATAAGTGCAGCGTTATTTCATATCAAATTTATGTATCAATCAAAAAGTTAACAAAAGTTAAAATTATTGACTCTCTGCTCCAACTCATTTAAAAAAAACCTCATGATTTTCGCATGATATCAATCTTTGCCTGTGTTTTATTATTAATATCTTGTTTTTAGTAAACTATTTGAATAGCTTTAAAGCTAATCCAATGTTACTCTAGCTAGACGGTGGTTATTTGCTTTACCGCACAGGATAGATTATGCTAACTCAACGGTATATATTACCTCAAATTTTCATTAAATTGCCTATTTTGTATCACTTAACGCTAATTTAATAAGTTCTTTTGTCTTTTATCAAAACTTTTATAGTGCTGCAGGGGCCATACTGCCAACGCTTAAAGAAATCAAAATGACAGTTTCATGTTACGTACATTGACATTCCTGAAATAAGAATTAATTGTTCTAAAACGCTACAATAATGAAACAATATGGCTTTAAGCGTTGGCAGTATAACCCCAGTTTACGATTGTCACCTATTCAGTGGCATTGGCTTAATAATCAAGAACAAAAGATTTTTTATCGTTAATTATTAATTAACCATTTCAATAGATTTTGACGTCGAGAAAATTCACCCCATTCTGAACTTCTCGACACCGCTTCAGTCAAGTGTGGCCCTTATGTACCTACCCGTGTTTCCGTTTCCATTATTTTAAAGTGCATACGGGCGCTTATCTTTGCGTCTCTGGTAATTTTTTTGTTACGTTTTTTTACGTATGAATCATGTTTTAATGTTTTAATTTCCTGCCGTTTATTAGTTGCGTTTTTATTTGGATCTTAATCTGCGCTTGTAGCGTTGTTTTTTTGGTTGTATAACATACTTTGTTATATCTAATTCTATTTTATTTAGTACCTGAGAGATTCTTTTGTTTATAGTACATTAATTTTATTGTTAATAGTATGCATAAAATCTGTATTGACTTGTATTTCAGTGTTCTGTTTTTAGGGTTCCGTACCCAAAGGGTAAAAACGGGACCCTATTACTAAGACTCCGCTGTCTGTCTGTCTGTCTGTCTGTCTGTCTCCAGGCTGTATCTCATAGACCGTGATAGCTAGAAAGCTGAAATTTTCACAAATGATGTATTTCCGTTGCCGCTATAACAACAAATACTAAAAATTAAAAAAATATATATATTAAGGGGGGTCCCCATACAATAAACGTGTTTTTTTCGTATTTTTTTGCTCAATATTAAAAACGGTAACAGGTAGACGGTTCAAATTTTCACAGAATATTAACTTATATATTACCTTTCAAAATAAATAATTAAATATCAATAAAGTAAATATTCAAGGGGGGCTCCCATACAACAAACGTAATTTTTTGATATTAACAGTAAACCTCTACAAACAAAGTTAGTTTTGCGGTTCATTAACAAAGGTAATTATACCTACTTCTTGAGTACGGAACCCTCGGTGCGCGAGTCCGACTCGCACTTGGCCGATTTATTATCTGTTTATTGAAAACGGATATATTACCTATATTATTATTTAATTTAGATCTGAGATGCTCAACCAAAAATTGGATCAAGTATTCCTGTTCCCTTAAACTTTAATACTTAGAACCATTTTCGCTCTACCTTTATTTATAGGTGGAATCATTTTCAGTAATTCAAATTCAATAGAAACTAAGTTTTTTAATGCTGTTGTAAAGCAGTTGCAAATATTTCAAGAAGTTTACAAGTTTACTACGAAGTATGCAGTTCCTCAAGCCAATTTACCGCATTCTAAATTACAATAACTTAAATGCAAGCGCGTCTAAAATTGGTGCACTTCCAAGTACCACTTGACCAGTATACATTTATGATGAACGAGCTTCCGAAGCTGTTACAGTAAATACCGAAGACGCCGCAACGTTAAATTGCCCGGTAAATACTTTATATTTATGCCAGGTATTCATAAAGGCGAACATGCTCGAAGTTTTTAAGTTCATCAACTTGAGAACTCGATTCCTATGATTTTTTAAGTGAAAACTTCTTTAGCCGCGTTGAGCACTTTTTGGTAGGGGTAAACTTGTGGATTAGCGTCACCGACACCGACACCGTCACCGCGTTGTTACGAAGACAAAAGGTCTGAAATATAAATATACTACATTCGTAATTAAACTTTAATACCTTAGTTTCAAGGTTTATATTTTTATTTTTTATTTTTTAAATTATTTAAATATTCGTTTTTACTTCTATCAGAGTCCCTATGACTGCCAAGTTTTTATCGAAAATGTTAATATAGAACACAAAAAAGCTATGCACAACCTAAAACCAAAATCGAATGTGATAATTAATGTGCATATATGTATGACCGTAGGCCTACAAGTGGTTTATGTTGAACGTTTTTAAATTCATTCGAGTAAATAGTGTGGGGATAAAAAGACGAGCATCGTTTGCTCGAAGGGCTTGTTCGTGCATTTAAACTTATATGCTTGACTGCATATGATGTATAATACATTATATATAGGGTAGGTCCCTCATCTAAAACAGTGTCGAAAGGGTCTTAGATACTGGTTCGTCGAGCATGAATATGCGAAGAGACCCAGCACAAAATTACTCGTTTCATACCCCATACTTAGATTTCTCGAGAAATTATACCCTTCAAATGGTATTTAATGAAATTTATTAGTTCAAACTTGTACATAATTAAGTATAGCTCTTGAACAATTTTACGGTTTCGGATTTTATTAACTCATAAAAGTTTTAAGTATCGCGTGTTTAAACAGACGTTATATCAATTGGTTTTTATTGGAATTTATACTGATAACACTAAGTGTATTAACTATAATTTTATCGTTTCCACTTAAGCATTGGGCATAATAAAAATCACTTTAACTAGGTTTTTCTTTAGGTAAAATAGGTTTACACGTATTAAATTATTTATAAAATATATACGAATTGTAACATTTCAACAGAATCCGAAATTTTTCCACTATGTTTAGGTCTATTAACAATAAATAAATAATTTCCAAAGTAAATGTCAATATGTATACTATCTTTGATGTTATTAATTATTTGTTCTTCTAGTTCTCTGTATTTAATACTTGGGTATATTATGGATATTATAGCCGATGCCCGCGACTTCGTCCGCGTTGATTGAGGTTTTTTTAGTTCCCGCGGAAACTCTATTTTTCGGCTTAAAAGTAGCCTATGTGTTATTATAATCTGTCTCTGTGCCAAATTTCAACCAGATCCGTTCAGCCAAGTACGCATTCTGTAACAAACATCCATCCATGCATCCAAAACACACACACACACACACACACACACACACACACACACACACACACACACACACACACACAACAAAACAGAATTATTTTAAAAATACCGACTTTCTATACTAGAAGCAACTTTTTTGTAATTCAATGCATATTTTAAGTGTATTTTTAAGGGTAAAACTTAAAATATTCTGTATTCTGCAAGTGTTTAAGATATTCTTCAAACCTTCATAAAAGATTAACATCATGACTCTAAAAGTCTACCTTGATATCGTGCCTGAGCATATTTTAACCAAAATACTTAAAAATTTCGACGAAAAAGAACTTCGTCGTGTTTATGTTAGATATTTTCTAAATCAAAACGCACTAAATCTAAAGGTTTTAACTTAAGCATTATATTATCTACTCCTACGTTATCCGTCTCAAACAAATATTTAGACAATTTTCTTCTCCCTTAGTTCGGAAAAACGGTCTGTGGGCGTTTAGTCATTTATATCATTTAGATCTCAATATGAATATTAAAACGCTTGGGCTAAGTAGTCACTCAGGATTTGAAAGTACATAGTGTTAAAATTTAGTTATAGACTAGCTGATGCCTGCGACTCCGTTCGCGTGGACGTATGAAAAATAGATAGTAGCCGATTCTCAGACCTACTGAATATGCATATTAAAATAACTAATTAAATGACGATTGATCAGTTATCGACCGGAGATGAAAAATGATTAAATTACTAAAATAAAAAATAAGGGTTGATCGTAGAAGGGTGAAAATTTAGGATTGTATGTATTTTTGTATGTTATATCATAAAAAAATAAAAACTAAAAATTTTGTCTAAAAAATAAAATAAAAAATTTAGGGGAATTTAGAATTTAGGGACTACCCTTAACATTTAGGGAGATGAAAAATAGATGTTGGCCGATTCTCAGACCTACTCAATATGCTCACAAAATTTCATGAGAATCGGTCAAGCCGTTTCGGAGGAGTAGGTATGGGAACGAAAATTGTGACACGACAATTTTATATATAAGATATTCAACTACATTATAATTTGCCTTTTATAGTTGATAATATCCAGATCTAAATCCGAAACTTAACGTAACTCAATCTATGGTTCATTCAGGACCGTCGACTTCTTGAAAAGTATAATTCACAAAATGCTGAAATCTGTTAAATGCCTAATTTGCTTCTTCTAAAAATTAATTCTAGAAAACTTACTTGTAATGATTATAAAATTAATTTTCAGCAAGATATCCCCGGATATTTAAACCCGGTTTTTTCTTTTCAATATATAAATCACAATGCCTCTATATAGCGGTAACAGTAACCATACTACCATCGCGTAACGTTGTTGACGTTCGGGTTGTAGAATTAAAATCCTTATGTTAAGGATGTCAAGGTACGTGACATTAAACTGACATTTTGAAATAATACTGCTTTATGCGATGGTAGTAACCCTCAGTGTCTGTATTGATGTGCTAAATTTCAGTTTTACAAGCTTTTATTTAGTTTCACCAGGCCCGTTGTCTGTCTGTAATCAAATCCTGAGGACAGGGTACTTCATTTATACTAATATTATAAACAAAAAGTTTGAATGGATGGATGGATGCTTATTAGTCACACTTATCACTCCACAACGGCTGAATGGATCTGAATTCGGCGCAGAAATAGATTACAGTCTGGAATAACACATACGCTACTTTTTATCCCGAATTCCGGGATAAAAAGTACTCTTAAATTAGTAAATTTCCGGGAGCCGGAAATTTAAAGAGTTCCAGCGGGAACCAAAAAACCTCAATCAACGCAGATTAAGTCGCGGGCATCAGCTAGTATAGTAAACTAGAGGACGCCCGCGACTTCGTTCGCGTGGTTTTTGAATTCCCACAGGCACTTTTTTCCGGGATTTTCCTAAGTCACTCTCCAGGTACTCAGCTAACCCATACAAAACCGCGTCCATAACCGCGTCCGCGTGGCATAAGATTTTTAATTCCCACAGGCACTACTTATTTTTCCGGGATAAAAAGAAGCCTATGTCACTCTCCAGGTACTCAACTATACCCAATACCCATGCCAAAAATCACGCCGATCCGTTGCTCTGTTGCGGCGTGATTGAAGGACAAACTCCCTATTTGACTTTCTCGGGGATAGAAATTTCAAAAATTGTGAAATCCGTATTTCATCCTTTTTAACCGGAAGCCCATATACCAAGTTTCATGGCTTGAAAACGACGGAATTTCATAAAACTTTCAACCCCTTTGGGGGTGTAATTTTTAAAAATTGTTACACACGTCTTTTTTATTTTTTACCGAAAATCAAAACACCAAGTTTCGTTGATATAACTTGAAAAATTACATGTAAAATAAAAGACTTTCATACTAACTTTCATACCCTATTTCAGCCCTTTGGGAGTAGAATTTTCAAAAATGGCGAAACACGTATTTCTTCATTTTAAACCGGTAGCTCAAATACCAAGTTTCTTGGATATAACTTCAAAAATGATGGACTTTCATACAAACTTTTAACCCCTATTTTACCCCTTTGGGGGTGGAATTTCGAAAAATCCTTTCTTAGTGGATACGTACTCTTCACAAAGAATACACCCTCCAAATTTCATGTCTCTAGGACCAGCGTTTAGGCTGTGCGTTGATATATAAGTCAGTCAGTCAGTCAGTCAGGACTTTGAATTTTATATGTATAGAAGATAAAGGCTCGAACTTGACAACGAAATATAATTTAGAAAACGCATAAAATATTGTGTCATCTGGTGTCATTTATTCAACGATGATTGATTTGTGGCGCGATGATATCTCAATTAATGGGGCTCTGGACTGTAAATAATGATAATAGAATACACTATACAGACATCCAGAGAGGACGTAATTTATGAGCAGCTTGAAAACCCTATTCCTCATTATTTTAATAACCGTAACCAGACTCATAAAACTGTAAGTGCTAGAAAATTAAAACTTAAAACTATTTTCAGACATTTATTGGTATATGGTTTGAAATACTTATTTGTGTAATTTGTTATAAACTTTTCCTGTTAGGTACTGAAGTTAAATGCAAACTTTGCCATTTGCGCTTGGAAACGATTTACAATATTCACTGCAATAAGATATTCAAAATGCATGATCCATTCTAATATTATAAATGCGAAAGTGTGTCTGTCTGTCTGCTACGCTTTCACGGCCCAACCGTTCAACCGATTTTGATGAAAATTGGTACAAGATAGGTTGTATCCCAGGGAAGGACATAGGCTACATTTTATCCTATTGGTTTTTTGAAATACCTTTTTTTGCTGATTAGCCGATCAAGAATCCAGCTTAAATATATTGATTTTTGTATCTATACACTTATTAGGATTTTGTCAATCTTTTTCCATTCCCGTGGGATCTCCGTTAATTTTCCGGGATAAAAAGTAGCCTATGTCACATTCCAGGTCCTCAACTATACCCATGCCAACCCAAATCACGTCGATCCGTTGCTGCGTTGCGGCGTGATTGAAGGACACACTAACTAACAAATACACTTTCGCATTTATGATTTTAAGAAATTAAGTAATTTATGATATGATAATTGTTTTTTTTTATTTAAAATAATACAATAAAACTGCAGATTTAAAAAAAGAAATTATATGTTAAAAACAAGATTCAATGTACCATCTAAGGATGGATGAACACGCAGACGACCGTTTCTTGCCTGGAACTGATTTTTAACCGGAAATATCTGTCTTCAGAAGTTTAGATAATGAAAATGGTATCCAATTTAACGCTGATCAACGCACACTGTCGTTAGAAAAATGTGACGTTCCATTTTCTCTTTGAAAAATCGGATCGACACGATAAAACTTAAGGACCGTTTTTCTGTGGAGCGTCAATTTGATGTGTCCTATTTGTCGGACCGCGGCATCTGTAGTCTGTGACAGGCGTAATATAAGACGAAACGTTACAAAGATTTTAATTAAGCTGAGTGTTCGAGATAAAGTCCCTATTGTATAATATCTATTGTGTAAATACACACGTAATACGGGAGCGTTATCGTGATTTACCATCCGCCGCGCCTTCGTTTTAAAAGTAATTACCATTGAGTTTGCACAGATTTTGGGTTAGGTTACTTTGACATAAGAAAAGCGGAAATGATTTCATCTTTAAACCAAATAAATCTTTCATTGGGCGGTTATCACGGTAAAGGTTCAATTATGTAACACGGCACAACTCAGGTTTTTTGTCGGAGATTTTTTGTTTGTATGCAACACTGACTACCTACTAAAAAGTCGTGAATCGTGACTAAAAAGTATTTTAATATTATAAATCCTAAAAGTGTATTATATGCCTGTGTACCTGTCGGTCTGCTACGCTTTTAAGCCATGTTTTCAGCCATGTTGACGTAATTGGGTAGGTACAGAAATAAGTTTTTTCCCGGGGAAGGAAGTGGACTAATTTTCATCCCGGAAAATCAAAGAGTTGTTACGGGATTTTTAATTAAATCCACGAGGACGAAGTGGCTGGTCATCATCTAGTAACCTAATTTACTTACTCAATTTAAAAGATGGAAAAATATTTTTGTACAAAAAAAACTTAATTGTAACGTAGTTTTCTGATGTTTTCATTGCTCATGGAAAAAAAATATGAAATTATTTATTTCACGTAGGACTTGTGCCACTTATGAGAAGTCACAAGAATCAAGCACCAATCGAGGACAGAACTACAAAATGTGGCAGCTATGAGCGACAATTTTCCGCCAAGAGTTTTCTAATCCGCTGCATGCCTTTGAAGCTTTGCCCCAATGAAGCATCTCTGCATACGTTCATTTGCGCCTCTAGCGGTTTTATGAGAGACGTGACAAGGGGCTTATCATACAACTTGACAGCAGAGACGGGGGTGTGTGTTTGATTGTCTTCTCAGGGTTGGTATACACACGGGCCGACACGACGGCAATCTTAACTCTATACTTCAAATAAATATTATAAATGCGTAAGTTTGTATTGATGTATGGATGGATGTTTGTTATTCAATCACACAGAACGGCTGAAAGAATTTTGATGAAATTTGGCACAGATAGATTATATAATCTGGAGTAACATTTAGAATTTTTATACCGGTAAATTAAAGAGTTCCCGCGGGAACCAAAAAAACCTCAATCCACGCGGACGAAGTTGTGGGCTAGTACTAGTACCCACATTATAAATGTGAGAGTGCGTTTGCCTATCGTCTTTGTTACCTACCTGTAACATTTTCATAGCTCATTTACTTAATCGATTTTGACGAAATTAGGTTTAGAGCATGACTACAATAAGGCATAAAGTAGTCTTTTGCATCCCATAAAATTTAAGGTATACCTCGCTGCGTCTCCCAAGAAGAAGAACATTGTGTTTGACTTTCATTCAGCTTTTAGGTTTGGCTTATATAATTTCAGCTCGGCTTTTAGACAAGTATCTCGTGTTCAGGTTAGTCTAAGGTAATTCATACTATATGCCGATAAAATACAAACCGATTATGTAAATCACCCATCTTAATTATTGTACCGCTCGGCTGTGCCGAGCAGACTATGTGTATAGCAACCCTTATTTTCCGATTGCGGAATTATGTCGCGGCTCCCCTAATCGTGGGGCGTATGGTAGGGTAAGTCTAATTGAAATGGCTGTTTGTTTTTCATTTTACAATAATGCTTGATCAAATATGCCCCATGACAATAGCAAAATTAATCTAAAAGCCAGTTGAGAAAGTAATTTGTTGTTGTCTTGAAATAAATTCTCTGTTAGTAACGCGAACGTTTCGGTTTATTAAAATAAATATTTTAGTAAAACAACTTAACGTTTCTTAACTAATGACATTTTTCTTGTATTTAACTATAGATGAATTTTAAAGCCGGCACGGCGGTTCGGAGCATTATTCATTTATATATATATTATATATATATATATATAGATAGAAGTGAAAACGTTTTTTTTAAATTAAAATTATTAAACACCTTAATTATTGCCTTAACACTAAGGAATTAAAGCTAAATTTCGAATGTAGTATATGTTCGCAAACATATCTACTACATTTTTACCCCCTACCAAAAAGTGCTCAACGCGCCTAAAGAAGTTTTCACTTCAATGAACACCGGCGAAAATCCCCTGGGAACTCTTTAGTTTTCCGGGAAACGTTAGCCTTTATGTCACTTTCCCAGTCTTTAAGTATACCTATCCATGCAAATAATCATGTTGCTTCACTGAAGCACGAAGGACAAACCAAAAAATAAACACTCTTAAATACGCATTCAAATTAATGCAAATAATTCGGTACCGGTTACAGCAATCCTTAATATGAATACATGCTATTATACCAACAACGTTGGTTTGATATGACATTGGAGCTTTGGTTCTTTGGCAATACGCATTTAACATACTCTCCGGATACAAGATGATGGCGTACTATCGGAAAGGCTTATGTCTAAGGAATAGACGGATGATGATGATGAAAATTATGATTTCGCTAATGCGACTCATCGTCGTCCAAACTACAATCGTTCACAACTGGAGGAAGGTCTCACGCGAGGATCTCTAAATGACATTGTCTTAAGACGCTTGTATCCAGCGGCTCCCTGCTAATCACTTTGGATTGTAAAAGGTGCGACCGGACTTTATTTTAATAATATAGGAATGAGCTTGATGACAATCATGCCTTATGGAAAGCAATGACGAGGACTGGGTTTGAGTGGGCTTGCCTGGAAGATACCAAATCTCTCTGTCCTTGACGTTACTTAAATTCACACGGTCGGGAAACAAGGACGCTGGAAGAGCATATAACTGAATCTTAGCGGTTCGTAGCGTCATATTATGAGTTATAGGCGTATTATAGGAGACGTAGATGTGGCATCCCAACGCTCCCGGTTTCTTGTTGTTCTGTAGTAGCACAGTGAAGGTCAAGAACTCTCCAAAGTATATCGTTAAGTAGATCGTATGATTGCGTTAGTGTTGTAAGCTGAGCAATTTTTCCTGTTGAGGGAGCTTAAAGCAAACTTCAATAGCGCAATCTTTATTTGCTTCGTAAACATATAGTTATTTCACTCGGAATGTTAACGCACTCGTGTGTAATGTTTTATCCCGATGTCGATGTCTCGCTAACGATTGCATTTTATATGTCGGCAAAGGAACAGACGGTGTCTTTGGCAAACATAAGGAATTATACCATAAATATTCTGTTTAGTTTATTGCTATCAAGTGCAAGTGAATTTTCAATAGTTGTCTCCGCGCATTTTTATGAAGTAGTGGTTTGAGGTTTTTTGGTTCCCGCGGGAACTCTTTAATTTTCCGGGATAAAAATTAGCCTATGTGCTATTCCAGACTATAATCTATCTCTGTGCTATCTCTCTAAATTTCAGCCAGATCCGTTCAGCCGTTGGCGCGTGATTGAGTAACAAACATGCATATATCCATCCATCCATACATCCATACATCCATACATCCATACATCCATCCAAACTTTCGCATTTATAATATTAGTGAGATAAGATTGGCTTGTTTTGATTTTGTCTATTGTTTACAAGGTGATGTAGGTACGTTACTTCGTCCGCGTGGATTAAGATCTTAGAAATCATGGGGAAATCTTTGATTTTTTGGTATAAATACCTATAAGCCCATGCCATTTTCCAGGTCCTTTACGACGATCCGTTGCTTGGTGAAGGAATAAAACCCACTTGCACTAGAACTCCTTAATTGATTTTCTTGAATTTTTTAATGCTGTCACTTTTTGGCAACCGCAATATTCTCTTGCCAAAAAGTGACAGCATTACAAAATTCAACTAAATCAGTTTAAATCTCCTTGTACAAGCGACCCTACATGATTAAAGGACAAGCCGACAAACCTTATATATGAATAAGTATGGATTGAGGAGTTTTGGCGATGTCAACCTTCCCTGACGCGCACTGCATTTAAAGAAAATAAAAACTTTTTGCGACTATGAAGTTCGCAGCCCGGAAACAGGAATGGCACTCGTAGAGGCAATTTTAAAGCACGGGTATACGGCCGTAGCGTTTCAGCAATCTGCAATTCGATCAGGTCGGCGTCGGCACACGGACAGTGATTAACTGCGCCCCAGATCGCGGACCACGCGACCGCGCGATGATACAAGTGGTGATTTTAATATCTACACTATCACATTATGCGATTACTGCTTTGGTTTTTTTTCTGTGTGTATATGTGTATGATTGCTTCCAGCAGCCAATGAGTGTTCCGTCAGTATATTACTATTATTATATATTTTTTTTTAAATTGTTTTCTGTCAAGTGCATAACGGCGCCCCAGATTGCGGACCACGCGACCGCGCGATGATACAAGTGGTGATTTTAATATCTAAACTATCACATTATACGACTGCTGCTTTGGTTTTTTTTCTGTGTGTATATGTGTATGATTGCTTCCAGCAGCCAATGAGTGTTCCGTCAGTATATTACTATTATTATATATTTTTTTTTAAATAGTTTTCTGTCAAGTGCATAACGGCGCCCCAGATTGCGGACCACGGTACCGCACGATGATACAAGTGGTGATTTTAATATCTACACTATCATATTATGCCATTATTGCTTTAGTATTGAAGGCCTGGAGCGTGACATAGGCAACGAGATTTTAAAAATACGATATAAGTGTTACAGTCAAACGATTTTAATGAAATAAAATGAAAAGATTTCTTAGACTCATAATTTACCTAGACTTGGAATTAAAGCTGATTGGGCTATCTAAGACTCATTATAATATTTGTTTGCATAGTAATTATTTGTATGACCAAAAAACTGACCTTTTGCTACCTCAATCATAATTATTGCAATTTTTCCAAGTAATTACACGAGCAAAAAAATGCATCATTCAAATGTACTTCCGAAGTCAATGTAGGTAAATAAATATAAGCAAGATGATGCCCGCGACTTCTTACACGTGGATTTAGGTTTCTGTGATCCTGTAGGAACTCTTTGATTTTCCGAGATAAAAGTAACCCATGTCCTTCCCCGGGATAATATTCTCTGTACCAAATTTCGTCAAAATACGTTGAACAGATGGTGCGTGAAAGCGTAGCAGACAATCAGATAGATACACTTCCGCATTTAAAATATTAGTATAGACAAAACGTCTAGGAACCGAGTAAAGTAAATAATAACCAGACAAAGAAAAAAACTCTCTTCGAAATGCAGGTAACAAAATTATTCCTAGACAGTAATAGGGTCGCGCAACTCGCACTCTACATACGAGTATGTAGTCTTTTGCACGGCAGCCCTGGTGTTGAAAGATTAAATGCAACTGGAAGGGCCTTGCGAAGGGCGTAATGATGTAGGCGTAGCGTAGCGTAGAGATTTATTTTTAAATTTTCTGTGATAAAAAGCGGGCAAAGGCCTGGTCACATTACACGCGACAGTAATAACTGGCGTTTAGTAGTTGTAACACAAGGAACTGTATGATAAGAACAAAATATATTGACATAACTCTCAAGGCTAACACGTCTTAGTGATCATCACGTATGATGGGGGACCGATGACCTCTGGAGTCGCAAAGTCCTCGAGAAGAGACTGCGTCTCAGCAGTTCGGGTATAGGGTGCCCCCTAGTTAGCTGGAGTAATGACATCCGAACAGTAGCTGACATCAGATTGAAGAAAAGTCCAAGTATAGGCAACGTTGGCGCAATCTGAAGGAAGACCATGCATTGGATAGATATGATGTCGATGTTGATGATAATGAGTTGTTTGAAAACAATCACTTTAAGGAACTCAGCAGTAATGGCAGTATAAGCTGCAACAATTTCGTGACGCAGCAGTAACGTCACAATTCGCTACCGTCGTGAGATGTGTTTGTCCAAGGCTTTACAGAGGTGACGACAGCGGGGAATCTCCCTATTCTTTGTGGTTTTTTATTTGTGTTTCTAGAGGAACGAGGTCATTTTTTGTTTGAATGGACAACATGATTTATTATTTGTTCCAAATATAAATTTTATTAGATCAGAAAAGTAAATGTGTGACATAGATTTAGGATTGGTCTCGCTCCGCTCCCAATCCTAAATCTATGATGTGTGACATCTTTGTAGATGACGTAATGTCTTTGAATGTGGCTAAATGTCATGCCATTAATTTCGAAGGCCCTGAGTGTCAACGTGCCCTGAAACGTAAGAAGAAATAGTCTATACTATTTCCCCTTACGTTCATGTCTAGCTCTAATGACGTCATGTTAGTTAACTTGCAAAGTTACAATAACCTTATTTATGGCTAGCTGATGCCCGCAACTACGTCGTTTTTTGGTTCCCACGGGAACTCCTTAATTTTCCGGGATGAACGGATCTTGATGAAATTTGGCACAGAGATAGATCATAGTCTGGAATAACACATAGGCTACTTTTTATTCCGGAAAACTAAGGAGTTCGTTCCCGAGGGAACCAAAAATCCTCAATCCACGCGGACGTAGTCGCGGGCATCAGCTAGTCCATCCATACATCCATCCAAACTTTCGCATTTATAATATTAATAAGATTGATCCGTTCATATAATATGTCCACTCTCTGTTAACCTAGACTCCGTACATATAATTTAGGTTGTGTATTAGTTCATCTTACTAACAGTTTTCACATAGTTCATCATTTAAAGAACCAATTTCTTAAACTCTAATACGTAAATTATTTCATTTGACTAATTCACGTCTTTGTTATTACTCGCTGACGACTAAGGTGCCAGGTTAAGATTTATGAATACAACCGTGCAAACATAATAGCTTCATTAAATTTGCATCCCGAGCCAGTTCTATACGTCTGGAGCGTTTCCTGAAAATAGATCTTCAGGGAGACGAGTCAAATTCTCTGTTAGCATTTGATGCCGCGGATGTTACGTCTATTCTTGCTGGATCTTGCGTAACGCTTTCTGTGTATTTTTATATTTTGTTATCTTAAAGGTATAAATTTTTGTTCATTGAGCGATATATTTGATTTTATATTGTTTTACCTATTGAATTATGTTATACGGTTTTTACCGCTTCCCTGAATTCATTCATGTTATCTTGACTTTTTAAAATACTAGAGGTCGCTCGCGACTTCGTCCGCGTACAATTGCTGATTTCCTATGAGATTATGAAATTTTCCCGCTGCAAATAGCCTATCTATAGAGGCTTAGTCAGTCAGTGAATGAGTGGTATTTCGCTTTTATATATATAGATTATTTACGCTACAAGCTTACGTTCATATGACATATTTTATAAAAATTATACGTAATATTAGATTTTAAACATACTCATAATCAAGCTTTTCTATATTTTGTAGTATCTCTATTGATCCATGGTAGGGAAACTTCTACTTCATCTGAGAGAAATCCTAGAAGTCAGCACAGATTACAACTGTAAAATTATTCTAAACCATCTACGAAGAATGATACCTATTTTGGTTTGGTTCTTTGTTTAGATGTACCGCACACAACTACGGTCTATGGCCAGTACTGGTGTGCCTGCTTATCTGAGTGACATTTGATTGTAAATTACCATTTTTAATCTGGCCCCCGTATGTGTAAGGAAATCGTAATCGTTTGCCAAACTAATAATTCGACCTGTTTAAGGAGTTCACTTCCCACACCCGACTTCTCCAGAAGATGGGTATCTTAGGAAGATTTCCCCCTCGAAGAAAAAAAGGTAAAGGCGCTCTTACGTACAGTTTTCATCTGCCCCCCGATTGTGTAAGGAAATCGTAATCGTTTGCCAAACGTATAATTCGACCTGTTTAAGGAGTTCATAGATGCCTGCACGTCAAAAAGCATGTATGAACTCTTTAAACAGTTCGAGTAAAACGTTCTAAGCTGTTAAATGATTACGATTTCCTTAGACAATTGGGCCTCTGGTCCACTAAGTTTACTGAAATTTTTGTAGTTATCTGAAAGAATGTAAGTAGGGGAACACCCAAAATTATTTTAAAGAAACTAAAATTTTATATCGATGTGGAGAAAGAAGCGCAGTGTACTATTTTAGGATGTGCCGCTATAAATATTCGCCCTTCCAGGTAAACTTGATCTACAGTATGGAAATTTGGCGACATTGTGCTATTTGGGTCAGTGGCGCAGCGCTGCCGTGATGACACAGGGCGTGCTTCATTGTTCACTTCGCATTTCGCATGCTTCTTTGCATTTTTGGGACGTGTTAATTTTTAGAAACCATTAGAAATATATATAACTGCCAATATTTGCCTCAATGTTTTCACATAGTGATCATCCAAGACTCAATTTTGATTGAAAAGAAATAGCGAATATAGAAGCTTATTGGATTAAGGAAATTCCTATACAATGAGTTCTACTGTGAGTACCCCCAGTAGGTTCCATACCTTGAGCCCTACCGAGATTATAAATCTAGCTAAGACGTTGGCTGCAAATAAATAAATCAAGTTCAGGGGGTCAATACAACATTGGACAGGAATCGAAATTGGTATACTAAACAATCATGCAACTTAATTGTTATCAATGTTCTACTTTACAAATAAAGAAGGTATTTAAAAAAATTGCCAAAAAACATTTAAAACGTTGTAAGACTTGGCCTTTACCAACTGCCTCGTTGGTCTAGTGGTTAGCATAGTCGACTGCGGATCACGAGGTCCTGGGTTCGATTCCCGGTCGGGCATAAAAGTTAGGTATTGGGTTTTTCAATTAAGAAATTCTCAGTGCCAGCCCGGAGTTGGAAGTTGGCGGTGTTTTACCCCCGTGCCTCGGAGAGCACGTTAAGCCGTCGGTCCCGGTTATTATCACTAACATGATAATGGTCGTTAAAGCCCGCCAACCCGCATTGGAGCAGCGTGGTGGGTCTAAGCTCTAATTCCCGCTCTCCTATGAGAGTGGAGGCCTGTGCCCAGCAGTGGGACGTTAATGGGCTGTAGTGACTGAAGACTTGGCCTAACATTTTGTGCTTGCGATTTGATACTATAACTTTACATGATGGAACTGTTGGCAAAAGCCAGCCAGTTCCCAACTATGTTTCCAATAACGCCAATTATATACTTTGACGTAACCAAATCATTTCCTTTGTGTTCCGGCTTGCTCGAAGCACGCAATTCGGCAATTAACCGACGTGTCAATATCAAGTCGAAATTATGATTCGTCCTTGTGTCGGTTTTGTTTTAATAGGTACGCGTTTTTATTGCCATCTTAAGTTACAATAATTGATTCAGGTTTAAATAATTTATCAAATACAATCTAATAGGGTGAGATAGTGCCCTATCTCACCCTATTAGATTGTATTTTAACCTATAGTTTTAGTTATTACCATAATCGCCCTTCTCGTATATGCCAATATGTATCCATTTATCACACTTCTCTTTTTAGTTAATTCAATGCCGAAAATTGATGTTTGAGCTTTCAAGACTATAATTATTAGTTTGCAGTAATTATTAGTTGTAGTATTGGTTTGCATGCAAAACTTTTTTATCAGTTTTATTATTGCCTATCGAAGCAGCTGTGTTTCTTTTTTTGCGGTCCCTTTTTTATTACACGTTATCAACTTTGGAGTTTTAGTAATGATTGATTTAAAGGTTTCAATTTAGCTAGTAGATATTATTTTTAACCTTCAGACGTTTATCAAACATTATAGATTCACTCGACGATTCAAAAGCACTTGTAAAATTTATTTGAATTAAAAACATTGAAGTTTGAAGTTTAAATGTCCAAGACTAGTTTTTTAACGCTATAAATTGTTAACATAATCAGATATACTGGTTGGTTTCAAATTTTGTCAGAGATAAAATGGCGCGTTAAAAATTTTAACGAACGCAAAGTCGTGAAAATCTTACGTGTTTATCTTGACACGTTGACGCTAGACAAAAAACATCTGTAGCCAGATCTAAAACATACATCTAACTAGAGATAACTATACGAAACGAAATGCAATACAAGTATTCAGCTTGGTGATACATAAATTCTAGAAAACCTTTTTATTCAGAACCGGATTCCGCACAGGATATCCTAAAAAAACGATGATACGTGTATTAGTATTTAGAACGTATGGATTTGGATTCTAAATATACCAATTGTCAAGAGACAACTAAATCATGTAGTACAAATAATATTTGCGGAAACATCTACTCCATTACTCATAATCCGAGCTGCTTGTTTGATATTATGAAGGAATTCAACAAAATAAATGCGATGTAATCTATCCGGTGGACCGTAATAACCCGATCCATTTAATGCCAGTAGTCCGGCCTCGATTCGGCTTTTTGAAGTACAAGCATAATAAATATTATATAGTAGTGCAAGTGCCGGATCAAATCAAGCCGACGTTTTACGAGGAACGTAAATAGATGCGCGTTCGCTTTGTCGAGGAGTCTCATGCTATTACTGATTTTAACAGATTTATTCATATATGTATACGTTGGGATCTGAGTCTCTCTGAGTCCTGGAGATTCAACGTGTGGAAGTTCCTGCAAAAGACCTATATCCAGCTGTGGACGTCTATCGGCAACTGACAACTTTTATTCATTTACGTATAGTTGCGTATACGGCAAAAAAAAAACTAAACGGACAGTTCATTTTACTTTCATTTCATTTTCACTAGCTGATGCCCGCGACTTCATCCGCGTGGAATAAGTTTTTTCAATTCTCACGGGAACTCCTCAATTTTCCGGGTTAAAAAGTAGCCTATGTCACTTTACAGGTGCTCGACTATATCCATGCAAAAATCACGTCAGTCCGTTGCTCCGTTGCGGCGTGATTGAAGGACAAACCAACAAACAAACGCACTTTCGCATTTATAATATTAGAATGATTTTCATACAACATTTATGTGTGACACGACGTGCTTCTCATTACATAATAGAAATTGCACGTGTTATGAGTTATGATTTAAATCTTAAATCGGATAAATGCAGATATAAGTATTAATTGATTTTCCCCGTCGTCGATGGATTTACTCAGTGTACGTCCATTTACGAGGAGGATAATTTTAAGTTTAGTTTATTGTGAGATTAGTAAAATAAGCTAAGTTAATAAAAATTATAAACAAACTACAGAATAAAGAATCTGTTTTTGTGGATATCATTTCAATTGAGCATAGTGGTTTGGTTCTGGCGCCACGGCGATGAGTAAGTAAGAACATGACTGTAACTAGATAGGTACAAAAATCCTTGGACAAAATAATAATAATAACTATGCTTGGGTCACGTAGACAGTTTGCCTATATCTACATCGAATGTCAGGAGTAACACTAATGTACTATGTACATAATGCTATACTAGGTACATAATATATGTATGGTACTATAACGGCGTGCGTGTCTTATCATACTGGACAACTCAAGGTCCAGCCAACTGCGTACAATATTTTATTATGGTAAATACTTTTTCATAAATGGCATTACTATTTAGGCTGGACATGTTTATCCAAGGTCAGTCTAGTTTATCAAATAAATATTCCGCGGAAAGGAGTGCAAAATTGGCATCATCCGTTAATAAGGAAGATAAAAATGTATTATAGCGTAGAAAGACAAGGGAATTTTTGTCCTGTTTCTATAATATGCTACACAATATCTATATACTTAATTCTATGCTATAAACTACAACGCCATAGATATAAATATTTTGAATACAAATTATAGTCTTAGATATTATTATCTTTATCATGTCACATAGTTTACTTACTAGGTATTACTCAAAATGTTTATGTACAAACTACAATTAGAACCGGCAATTTTTTACTTATAACTGTACCTACAGCATCAAGTCCGACTTTATTTTAAATAGTTTTTGAATTTTGTTTCATCCTAGTCGAAACGATGTCAAACATATTAAAACATAGCGTAAAGCGTTGGACCGCACTGATATTTAATACTAAAGGACTGTTTAAGTTTCATCTGAATCGATGATATACCTAGTTCCCGTGATTTTGCTCCCAAGCAGATTAATAGACACTATTACAGTTTTACTATTCAATGTTTAGACGCTCAATTCGCCAGTGTAACACATTAAATACAATAGTTATTGCGAATAAAGGATCCAATAATGCTCGTACTAACCGATGCTCTTACGCAGTTATACAAACTGTGTCGATACTCGATAGTTGCACTGCCGAGAATAGAACAACGGACATTTGGCAGAAGACCAGCTAGATGGCAAGGCGATATAGTTATAGGAACAATGGATGAAATTGGCGCCGACGAGACTTTTAGTATATATATAAATATTAGCAAATGAGATAGTAATACATGATTGTATCGTGAGTAGTGCACATGAATTCTTGAGCCTGAGAATTCAAATTCAAACTCAAAGTGTATCTTATATAGGGAATATATCAGGAGTCTCTTATGATACGCCTTGTTTTGACTCTACTGCCGGTTCAGAAAACAGACTGTACTGAGAAGAGTTGGCAAAAGAGATTTTTTGATAATTATTTGGTGAGTTCAAAACACCATGAAGATAATAGTTAATATAAAAGAAAATAGAAACGAAAAGGCGATCGCATACCACGAAAATATTCGTAGTATATCATTCGAAATAAGCCGTAAGGCTTCAAAAAATTCTTACACACACACACACATTTTTAATAATTAATTAATCTTTTCTGGTGGGAGGCTTCGGCCGTGGCTAGTTACCATCCTACCGGCAAAGACGTGCCGCCAAGCGATTTAGCGTTCGGTACGATGCCGTGTAGAAACCGAGTAGGGTTGGGTGTATAATATGACTGTCATACGCCTAACAGGTTAGCCCGCTACCATCTTAAACTGCATCATCACTTACCATCAGGTGAAATCGCAGTCAAATGCTAACTTATAGTTGATAAAAAAGAAATCTTACGTAGGGCTTTCTTGTACAGCCGTAATAGAGCCCTAGCCTCATCTGATAGAGACTGGGAGAATGCACTGCTACAGCCGCCAACTTGCCACAGTTTGGGAAATTTTGTAAAAATCTCATACCTATATCTTTCTGCCTCGTTACGGACACATTCTAAGAAAAGTAGTCTATCTCTGCTGATGCGCCCCATGCGGCTCACTCGTCATAGCTCGCACGGTCGTACCTCGCTATACTTTTTAGTAGGTATACGGTAAAATTCACATTTTTCCGGTTGGAGTCTCTAGAGCATAAATAAATGTGGCGTTATCAAAAAACTAAACGGCCTCAGAGAGTTAAAGAAAACTACTAACTTAAAAACTGCATTAGCAGCGTATTACGCTTATGGATACGCATTTTTGCGATACGGCATTATCCTCTGGGGAAACAGCACAAATGTTCAGCATCTTTTTATATTACAAAAAAAATGCATTCGCATCTTAGCAAACATTAAAACTACAGAGTCGTGCCTACCTCACTTTAAAGAATTAAAAATATTGACCTTACCTTCAATTTATATATTTGAAATGTGTAAATTTGTAAGAAAAAACATACACTTCTACACCAAGAAAGAGGACAAAGCTCGCCGGTTCCCCGAGAGACACGCAAATAAATTGATTCCCCCACCGTCGAAATTGGCACTGCACAGCTCAAGCCCCTATTTAATGTCAGTAAAAATATTTAGTAATCCGCCAGACTGCATTAGGAACATCGGGAAAGAAAAGGAGTTTAATAACACGCTAAAAAACTATCTGATTGGGAAATGTTACTACAATATTAATGAATTCTTAAATGATACTGACAAACACTAATAAAATCGGTCTCCCTACCACCATGTATTGTTCTGTTGCCACACCCAAACTGGGTATCCATAGCATGCCTTATTTACTAATGAATATGATATGTTAATTAAGAAATAATGTAACTATGGAATTGCAACTAATAAAGAAACTAAGAAACTAACATATAAGCGAGTTTCACGAGTATTATCGTATAACAAGTATAAATTACAAATTTAAAAAAACCCCCGACTAGAAAAAAGCTGATGACCTTCAGACGGATGAACAGATTTTCATGAAACATGGCTAAGAACACTCGGGATAAAATTATCTATGACACAAAAAATTCTAAACGAAAATCGGTTCATCCGTTTGGGAGCTACGATACCACAGATAGATACACAGATACACAGATACACAGATACACAGATACACAGACAGACACGTTAAACTTATAACACCCCTCTCTTTTTGCGTCGGGGGTTAAAAACTAAAATATGAAAGGCACCTTGACCGCTCTATTTCATTTCTATTCTAAAAAATATATTTTATAAGCTGTTTTCTTAATATCACTTCAAAAAGCTTTAGCAATTGTATATATGTAAATATTTTGAAGCATTGATCGATTGAGCACAGTTTATTAGTGTGCCTTGTCATCGATCAAATGAATGGCCTCTGTTAAACCGTGTGAAGTGAGAATGTTTAAACCACATGCCAAACTACGACTACATTAAACATCGCAAGTTTACGACTATCATAATCGGTGTCAACGACGACCCTACGTTTGGCCTGAAGCAAGCGACCGATTTTAGAGCGTCGACATACATCCGACCGGAAAGAACAAAACATCGGCAGCGGAGTATTTTACTCAAAAAATGTTGTCTCCAACTTGGTCCCTAATGTTTTTGTAGGGACACATGCATTGTGTAACATGACTCCTGGTCCTGAGGCCTAGTCAGCAGTCGGACATCTCCGTATGCAGTCTGTAACTAGTAACTATATAAGTTGTTCAGTCTCACGGAGTGTCTCTCGATATCTTGTACTATATACACGCGGTAATAAATATCAGTGAACTATCTGGGAATTATTAATTACACAACCCTTAATTAGGAGATACTAGTAGCAGCACCTTCTGGTACCCACATCCCCAATCCCCATTTCCTAAATTTTTTCTTACTCAGGGCTCATAATATATACGAGCAGCACTTTACTAACCGCATAAGCAACTACAGACGTCGCCACTCGCCGGCGGGGCAACCATCGACGTGTCCCGTCAGCGCCTCGACGGCAGCCGTCGAATTGTAGCGAATAGCGATACTTGCAGCTGTAGCACCTTTGCTGACATGTAGACGACTGTCGCCGACGGGTCGATGGCTACAGCTGACGGGTGGCGACGGCTGCAGCCGCCTCTGCCATTGGCAATGTGCCGGTCGTGTATATGAGCCCTTACACTGACTTATTTTATGGTGTCTGGGTGTAACCTACACATTAATTTTAGATCTTTTCATTTATTTAAGAGCTCTCATATTTGTAAACAAACACCATACTGGTATGATGCGAGTCGGAACGAAACTAACTAGTTTAAAATTCAAACGCGTTAAACAACAAATGCGACGTTATATGACTTGACGTGTTGCCAGACCAGACTGAATCCAATCGAACCGATTTGTTTGAACGTTGTCGGGTGTGCCGGTCGGTCAGACAATAAAAATTAACTCTTATTGCAGCAGCTTATTAGCTAAACCTGCTATTAATTTAACCTGCCTCGAAACTTGAGTCTGTTAAACCGTCTAAGGACAGAGAACGGACCCTGCAATTACCTTCTACACAAGTGGGGCAGGAGCAATAATGTATTTTATTTGATAAACTATTAATTAGGTACGTGTAACGACGAATAAATAAATAGCTTATTAGTACTCGTAAGTCTGTCGTCTGCACAAAGCCTACGCATCTTTACGACAATCACGCCATGTCGTCGTCAGGCGTTAACGCCGCGTTACGCAACCGTCTGCGTCCGCGCAAGCACTTTCTTCGAGCTACACGTGCGGCGTGACCTTGATATGACGTCACTTGGTAGTTTTATTAATAAAAGTTAAACATGTGTGAACTAAAGTTTACTATTTGCTTCTTAACTGTGGATTTATGTAAAATTTATAAACTTGTCCCCATGACTTCAACAATAAATGGAGGGGTACTATGATAGATTCTCAATAATGGGGACAAATTTATTATGTGTAGACGTTTTCGTAGTACAAGTTTTTTTTTTTCTGATACTTCTAGTGCAGTGAAACCGTATCAGCGTCAACAGTTAAGCGGTGTTATAGTGCGTTTACATTAGTTCGGTTCAGCCGTAATTTACTGCAGCCGTTTTCGGTCGCCGACCTTGTATATAAGTTGTTACGGTTGGCCGTGTTCGTTCATAACTCATAAATAAACTATAGACAATAAATCGATTTATTTATTTATCTGCAAGTCAAAGCCGACTTGTCGAAACTTGCTGTTGGGTGAAAATAGAATGCGGCCGACGCATTCAGTGATCCACCTTAATTTCAACAAGTAAATTCGGTTAACGAATCCGTTTAAACCGAATGCGACCGACGTAATCGGTCACAGACCTAATGTATACATGCCATTACAGAAACGTCTGCATACGCGCACGAAACACTTTCTTCTTCGACCTTGAAATGACGTCACTTTCGCTCGTAACGTGGTATGGAACGGTTTTATTAATAAAAGTAGAACAAGTGCTTCCTATCAATATTTTATTATGTTGGTACCATTAGCTTTTACGTTTTTAGTTAGATTTGTATCTAAAACGTGTCTTATCTTTTAAAAATCTTTTCACTTCCGCTAAATTCACTAGCCTCGGTTAGTATAATCACTGTATCTGAGGAAGTTTAACTAGTTATTATGCTCTACCGCCTGTTTTGGATTTTAAGCACACGCAGTCTTAATAGATGTGGCAATATCTAAAAAAATTTCATTAACGAATTTCCTTTTTTTATTAAGTAATTCTATTCTATTTTTTATTTAATACTAGATGATGCCCGCGACTTCGTCCGCGTGGATTAAGGTTTTTGATTCCCGCGGGAACTCTTGAATTTTCCGGGATAAAAATCCTATGTCCTTCCCCGGGATTCAACCTATCCCTGTACCAAATTTCATCAAAATCGGTTGAGCAGATGGGCCGTAAAAGCGTAGCAGACAGACAGACAGGCAGACAGACGGACAGACACACTTTCGCATTTATAATATGAGTATGTATGGCGTAAATTTAGCCCGATTTTGACTCAAGGCAAAAAGACGAAGAATTTATTTTCTGCAATTTCAATAAAGCGAGGCTGGGGCTGGATAAGTAGTTTATGTTATGTATTCGATAGAGAAAAGACCTAATAGCTAATTAAAAAGAAAAAACAATGGTTTAGAAATGTAACTAAGCTTTGGTTAACAAGACAATAGGTCCAAGATTTTCGTATAAGATGTTAAAATATCAGTGCCACTAGGTCATAGCGAGTCAGAAGGCTAAGTAAAATATGTCAAACATCGATTAGGTTTGCGTGCTGTCGGTACTTGTGGTACATTGAATGACATAATCGAAGTTCTTGTTAGTGATTATTATACGTTGGTGACTTGTAAATAATAGTTTATTTCAACGACTTTGTATTGTTTGGACCTAGAACCGGTTTGGATTCTTCGTAATTATTTACTTACGTATTACTACGTTATTATCGGAACATTGTGGTTCCTAGTTTCTGATTATGGCTATAATATCCATTTATCTAAGATCTAGTAACACTATGTAGTATTCAACTCAGTCTTCTGTCTTTAATTTATCTAATGTCTTTAAATTAGGTGTAGGTATATCAATATTATTATTTTTTTTCTTATTTCTGTAACGATCTTATATGGTTTAAATAATTGAAAAAGTTTTTGATTAGTGTGCTGGTGTGTATGTCACCGTAAGATTGTAAAAACCGTAAGATTGTAATCTAACGCTTTTTTTTCGATAGATTGTAAACATTCGAAAGATTGTGAACCGTTCAATGTTTTAAGTGTCAATTTTTGAAATATTCATTGTATTTACGTTTTCTTGTCTCTTTCTTGTAGGTTAGGTTAGGGTTCGACATTAATAATCAAGTAGTGCACACAGGGCACTTAGGTTATCTAACACTAAGTTTAGGTAGATTGTAATCCGTTAGGTTAATAAACCTAACGGATTACAATCTACCGAAAAATAATCCATTATATTGTAATCATTCGACAGTTTACGATTTCGCGAGTTAGATTATAATCTAACGGTTTTTACAATCTTACTGTGACATGTATAAGGAGAACATGACGTCTATACATTCAGACTAGACATTCAGGTGTAAACCCCGCTCTCTAGGAAACGCCGTATTGACTTTACGTATTCAGGTCCAACCCCTACAAATACACGGCGCGGCGCGGTATTCTTTATATGAGGTTGTATGGAGCTGGGCCCACATAAGCGACGCAGTAAGCAGATGCATTGCGTGACGCGGCCCCGTACAACTCATAAAAATAATATTTGATGTTACGTGCCGCGCCACTCCGTGCATCTCAAGTGGGGGTAGACCTTTCAGAAGGTTTGAGTTGATTCGACACTCCATTGCGCCCGCTTGCTCCCGACATCGTTTCCCAAGGCACTTTTCACGGTTATACAGTTAGCAGGCAGATACACAGAAAACAGCATTATTCCATGTTTACTCAAATCTCAACAATCTCCCAACATTGAAAGTTTCAAGGCAATTTGATTTCGTAAATATTGAAGTAAAAGCAAAAATATTTGTCCAAGTAGGAGCGGTCGGGTCAAGCTTGTCTTGCAAAAATAACATTTCACTAGAGTATGCTCCCGCACACAATATGTGAGATATTTACCCGTTGCTGCCACGAACTTTGACCTTAGTTTGGAGAAAAAGGAGAGTCTGAAAGTCATGTCTGTAATGTACTTAGAATTACACGATGCCCTCGGTTTTCCGCAAAATTCGGGTCACGCTTGTATTTCGGGTTCCATTCATCCAAGTTTGATTAAACTTAGCGAAATGTGTGTCTGTTTAGATCCATTTGGTTGCTTTTAAACTAATTCATTAGTAAAAGGATAAGGTTAAACCTTGGCCCTCTATTACTCGTTAATGTATAACAATAATAATATGTATGAACCATTAGATTTCATTATTATTAACCTTTCATCAGCCAGTGAACTTCCACTGTTGGACATCTCTCTCTCTCATCCAGCCATCAAAAAAATTCAAACACGATGAAATTATCTAACCTACACCTAACCTTCGGTTTTTAGGGTTCCGTAGCCAAATTTGGCAAAAACGGAACCCTTATAGATTCGTCATGTCTGTCTGTCTGTCTGTCTGTCTGTCTGTCTGTCTGTCTGTCTGTCTGTCTGTCTGTCCGTCCGTATGTCACAGCTACTTTTTTCCGAAACTATAAGAACTATTCTACTATTCTGTTGAAACTTGGTAAGTAGATGTATTCTGTGAACCGCATTAAGATTTTCTTACAAAAATAGAAAAAAACAATTAATTTTGGGGTTCCCCATACTTAGAACTGAAACTCAAAAATTTTTTTTCATCTAACCCATACGTGTGGGGTATCTATGGATAGGTCTTTAAAAATGATATTGAGGTTTGTAATATCATTTTTTTCTAAACTGAATAGTTTGCGCGAGAGACACTTCCAGAGTGGTAAAATGTGTCCCCCCCCCCCCTGTAACTTCTAAAATAAGAGAATGATAAAACTAAAAAAAATATATGATGTACATTACCATGCAAACTTCCACCGAAAATTGGTTTGAACGAGATCTAGTAAGTAGTTTTTATAATAATTTAAAATTTACTACATGTTTGTACGGAACCCTCGGTGCGCGAGTCCGACTCGCACTTGGCCGGTTTTTTTTTAATACGCCAAATATGCTTACATGTTGGTGTTAAAAAAAAACGAAAAAGTAGAAAATTCTCTCATATCATCATATTAATATCGTCAAAACTTGTTCATTTGACATTGTAAAACTGGCTTTGAAGGCTATTGATGATCATGACCGAGATTCGGCTGTTTCCAGTTTCCTTTCTTTTCGTGCAACAGCTGATAGGCCCTTGAATCCTGATCCACGAATCCACCTTAAGCTACTCGCTCGTACCACATTAGTAATTATTTATTACTAGCTGATGCCTGCGACTTCGTCCGCGTGGTTTAAGTTTTTTGATTCCCGCGGGAAATCCTTAATTTTCCGGGGCCTATGTCACTCTCCAGGTCCTCAACTGTATGTATATGCCAAAAATCACGTTGATCCGTTGCTCCGATGTGACGTGATTGAAGGACAAACCAACAAACAAACACACTTTCGCATTTATAATATTAGTATGATTATCGTGTCGGATTTTCCGCCCCATCGGGCTATGAGAGTAAAGGAACAGAGAGTGCACCTGTGTACGCGCACACACTTGTGCACTATAATATCTCCCGCGCTGGGTAATCTCTCTGGAGATTGGCCGCCGTGACCGAAATTCGGTCGAGAGGACATTAATTAATTAGTTATTATTACATCTGTCAATACAATATTTACCCACTAATATTAGTCTATCGGGCGAAATTCGGTAAATATATAACTTGCATCTCGGAGTAAGACTTTTTTTTCAAATTGATTCTCAAGTATATTTATCCTAGAAGATAACAAAACCAACGCAGATAAAGTCGTGGGACTAATCTAATACATCATAAGTCCTATTATTTTAATGTTAACCATGCAAAGTTGCTAAAATTCAAAGATATTAGATACGGAGAACGTATACGCTGAGTTGAATGAAACAGTTTTAAAAATTTAAGTGTTGATTGAACTAATTTAATCACAAGACTCCATACAATTCTTGCGATTAATTTAGTTTAACTGCCACTTAAATTGAATTTGTTGTATGCAACTCGGCGTTAGTGTTTCAATATTAAAGCTATTCTGTAATATAGGATTAGGAATAATACTATTACTATAGGATGGGATTCGCCTCGTTGGTCTAGTGGTTAGCATAGTCGACTGAGGATCACGAGGTCCTGGGTTCGATTCCCGGACGGGCATAAAAAGTTAGGTATTGGGTTTTTCAATAAAGAATTTCTCAGTGCCAGCCCGGAGTTGGAAGTTGGCGGTGTTTCACCCCCGTGCCTCGGAGAGCACGTTAAGCCGTCGGTCCCGGTTATTATCACTAACATGATAATAGTCGTTAAAGCCCGCCAAAAGCGTGGTGGGTCTAAGCTCTAATTCCCGCTCTCCTATGAGAGTGGAGGCCTGTGCCCAGCAGTGGGACGTTAATAGGCTGTAGTGAGTGAGTAAGTGAGTGAGGATGGGATAACTAATTACTATAGGATGGGAATAATAAGTGAATCCTGTTTAAATACTACGAATATGGTAAGAATACTATCGGAATCGGAGACTAGGAAAACACAATTGTAGAGAGATGAATGAAAATTTAACTTGACGAGTTTATTCAAGCTGATTGTATCGGCTGAATGGGGTAACGTTGAAGGCATAAGTAATGATGCGTATAGTTAAGCTCCGGTCAGATAAACTGCGTGTCCGTACTCCGTAGCTATGATTATAGTAGTACGGCAGGGCCCAAGGCATGAACTCCTCAGTCAACGTGAAATAAAATACTGTACTGAGACATAGACAGCTCACTGGCAAACGTACGTGAGCTACAAGCGAGATTCAGGCCTAACAATGGGCGCCAAGAGCTCTTCCGCACATATTATATACCTAGGTCTGTTGCAAAAGCATACTTAAGATGCTACATTATTGTAAAAAAAATTGGCGAGAGACAGGGACGATGGGTTGCCGGATCCTCTTCAGAGATTATTTTGAAATGAACGAAAGTTTAAACACATCTCATCACCGAGCGATGCGAGTTGCGACTGAAGGTAGAGTTGTCACAGTCTGAACACCTTCATACAGTTCTTTATTATACAACTTCAAAGAGCTGTTGGAGCTTCAAGGAGACGCCGCCATCGCGCGTTGCGAGTGACCAAGACTTTGTTATCCAGTTGTTTGACTACATTGTTTGGAGTGCTTGTGAACTTTACGCATCAGATCTTGTTTGTTATCTGGTTCATTGGAATATGTAAACATTGTCCTAATCACTAGCTGATGCTACAGGCGATTTTCAATAATTAATTAGAATATCCTAAATAGCCGTCTAGATATAACAGTATGGGATTTCGAATCAGTTTATGTATGCAAACTTGGAAGTCTTTTAATCTAATATTATTTAAAATTATTGTAAGTTTTCAATAACATAAGACATCAAATTAATAACATCAGAAACATAAAAAAGAGTAAGGATTTATAAGAGCAAGCATAGTGGGGAACCAAGATGTAATTAACAAAATAATGACAAATTAATTGACATAGATAATAATTTAATATAAAAAACTTCAAACTCCCGCGCCAACTTTACAACAACAAGCACACGCTATACAAAGTATTTATTTTATTGTTGATATTTTAAAAACCGCTCGACCGATTTCGATAAAATTTATATGGGACCACATGGGAAGTATGCTCTTTCAAATAAAAAAAGAATCATCCAAATCGGTCCACCGAGTCAAAAGTTCTGAGGTAACAAACATAAAAAAAAAATACAGTCGAATTGAGAACCTCCTCCTTTTTTTGAAGTCGGTTGAAAAAGATTATCCGCGAGACTAAAGCACTTCTTTCATCTCGTGTTTTCAAACAAGTCGTCCTCGTCTAGCTGAATATAATATGAATTTATTATTTTCAAAGTGAGCATCAAGATAATGCTACTTAACCTCGTCCGTGATTCAACATAATTGCCTTCTATTTAATATTTATGTTACGTACCAAGAGACTAATTTTGCATTGTTCATATTGCCCTACGAACGAAGAATTGCTTCGACCTAATGGTGCTATTAAGTACTTAGTTTTTGTTTTCCACCTGTCTACAATGAAGTTAGGCTTCAGTGTTTATGTATTCTAATTCAAAATTTTAATGTTTTTGTTCAAATAAACTTTTACAAGTGCTTTTAAATCGTCTAATTATTATCCAATGGTTCGGAATGAATTTTGAAGAATTTGTTTGAAAGTACAAAGTGGTAAGTTTCATAAACTATAATCGCGTACCAACAAATGCTTGAAATAATTTTGCTCCAATTACGCGTAAGGGTTACAAGCGATATTTTCTTACCATACAATAAATAAACGCGTTTAAGTATCATAAAAACAGCATGTAATCCAAAAATAACAACGCAGACTAGCTAATGATACTAAAGGACAAATCCGCGTTCCTAATGCCCTAACTGTACCTACATCACTCATAATTCCCAGGCATTATGAATAGTGCTGGATTAATTACTTGGCTCGTAACATAACATAATTCACAGATTACCATAGTATTCATAATGCGATGCGAACACATCTGCAGAAGATCGGTATGATTTATTATAATGGCTACTCAGTATGACTATTTTAGTTTCATTACCGGAAAAACTAATGTACCAGGGTTTTCTTTTGTAGACTGGGCGCACATTAGCTACTGTTGGGTTAGTGTGAGATTAAAGTTTTGTTGGTAGACTTGGTTTTTCGAAACAATTATTTCAGACTCTCTCTCTCTCTCTCTCTGCGTCGTATTCCTCATTACTGAGAGTCGTGAACCCTTTTCATTAATCAAATAATGGTAGGAGTTTTCTTGGGATAATAATCCGATGTGTTCCCAGTCCCCACGTCCTTCCGCATACGACTCGAATAAGAGTATTGTGTCTTATTTTATTTTAGTTTTAAGGTCTTTGTAGTCTGGGGAAACGAATTGGGCAACTGGAATGTCTCCCCAGGCATGTTTCAGAAATAAAGAATAAAGAATAAAGAGTATTTAAACTTTCAAGTTTTTGTAACGATTATTATCAGATGTTAGTGATAATAATCGGGACCGACGACGGCTTAACGTGCTCTTTGAGGCACGGAGGAAATGAAAAGGCCAAATTTGAAACTCCAAATTCGGTCACCCATCCATTTACCGACTTGGGTCAACGTTGCTTAAGAATCGCAATCGACTTATATGTGTTGTCACAACTGGGCCACTCGTCCCTCAATTTCATACTAATCTGCATTTAATTTATTAGAAAATAGACATCAATGGAAAATTATAGCTGTTGGTAAAGAAATTCAAGTCATTTGTAATCTTTGACATTTAGGGAATTTAAACATAACCTAATCTGATAATTTTGTCAACGCTACATCATTTCCGTTGCAAAATTAGATTTAACAATTTGAGTTCAATGTTCTAAATTTTTAGAATGTATCCTTAATTTTTTTTATCCACTCTTTAGTCTTGGGCCCATGCCAGCAGAATCCGGATGATAGCTATCAGGCAGACCTGATTGTTTCTATGTGAACTCGAGTAGACATTCTTATTTACTACTTACTACTAAATGATGCCCGTGACTTCTACTAGAGACTAGGGAAAAAATATTTTTCCAGGATAAAAAGTAGCCATGTCTTTCCTCGGGATACTTCAAACTATCCCAGTACCAAATTTCATTAAAATCGATGGGCTGTAAAAGCGTAGCAGACTGACAGACAGACACACTTTCGCATTTATAATATTAGTATGGATTTGGCATAATAAAAAAATATTTTGACTGCAACAGTAAGACGTATACTATACATAGTATACTTACTGTTGCAGTCAAAATATTTTTTGAATTATTGTGACTTCCAAAAAATTCTTTGTGCCTGATTTTTTTATGATATATCGAAAAGTATCATCAAAAATTAATTAATTATAAATAATTACCACGCGCAAAAAATAATAATATTTACGCTCAAATTCATCCATTGTTCGATTTGTCGACCAGAATTAACCATTATGGCAGTCGGGTAAGGCCGCTCCCCGTTCTATAGAACTATTTCACCGGTCTACAGCCATAACTTATTAATATTTATGAGTTGGTATCTCAACGATAGGCGCTTAGCCAAGAATCAGAGGCGCATTCATCCGTGGTAATCCATCTTTGCATCGCGAATGCAGAATTAGATCACTTACCCGTATATCCAATCACTTGCTTTACGTCACTGACCAATGCGTTGTTTGCATTGGCTTGGTTAACTATAGTGCATACTACACAGAGAATCAACAAAGAGAACCCTTTGATGTAATCTATGTTCTGTTACTGTTTATGGAGTTTAGTTTCAGTTAAGTATCTGAAATTGTCAGAGTTGAGTTTACAACGACCATTATTTGCTGTCCTATAATCAATTTAAAAAAAAAAAACAATACTCAAAAAAAATAAAGTTTAATTTTATAGGCATACTATTAAAGTCAAGAAATTTACTTTTCAATCCATACAAAGTATCCATACTAATATTATAAATGCAAAAGTGTTTCCGTCTGTCTTTCTATCTGTCTGTCTGCTACGCTTTCACGGCCCAAATACTCAACCGATTTTGATGAAATTTGGTACAGAGATAGATTACATCCCGGGGAAGGACATATGCTACTTTTTATTGCGGAAAATTAAGGAGTTCGAAATTAAATCGAAAAAATCGCGCGGGAATCGTAAAATCTTAGTCCACGCGGACGAAGTCGCGGGCATCATCTAGTTTATTATAAATTGAGGAAAAATCTAAAATAATATGAAGAGCGAAAAGCAATTCACAAATAAATATGAAAACAGCTGGTAGTTTACAGCCAAAAACAGCCTATTGATAAAGTCAACGGACTTAACAAAAATATGACCTACTTACTACAGAAATGAGAGAAAAGTAATTGAGACATTTATTCATTTTAGATCATTGAGTTGAGCTTTTGAATATTAAAACTAAAGTGAATATAAAATTTAATTGAGGAGAATTCTAAAATATCGTATGCGACATTGCAGTTTGTAATGGTAGGGAGTTCATTTTCCGGGTTGTCGTTGTAATTAATGTATTTTATGAGCCCAAGCGTAATTAGTGCGTCAACGCGTTCTTGCATCGTTGCAAAGTCACTAGAAATCTGCGAGAAAACGCTGTCACACTGATTGTTTGGACCGTAGTATTTTCTGGCTCTATAAAAATGTCATTCCATTCATGCTTGCAGCCTCATTTTCTCATCCTTCTTTAGCAATGAAAGGATTCAGTTCAGAGCCCGTTGAATAGTCTAAGGATGAGATCTTTAGAGCGAACTTTGACTTTGCTTAGACTTAAGACATTGTTAAAACGAGATAAATTTATGTTACTCACATAAGTCCATCTTGTTTTGACTCTAAGTAAAGTCTGAGCCAAGTCAAAGTACGCTCTATAGATCTCAGCATGATTGTTCTTGGGCTGTAGTATTTTCTGGCTCTGTAAATGTGTCATTCCATTCATACTGCAGCCTCATCTGCTCGTCCTTCTTTAGCAATGAAAGGATTCAGTTCAGAGCCCGTTGAATAGTCTAAATGTGTCAATAGCTTGATGACATAGAGGAATGATAAATTATCAATATGCTTTACTTTAAAAAAAAACTGTTTTTGTGAGTTCTTGAATATCCAAAATGTAAGCAGAATATTCGTTTCCAAAACCTTCAGTATCATCTTAGATAATGTATTTTCTGGTAATTTTTTTAAATTATTAACTTTTCAGAAGCTTCTAGGGGATACCAAAAACAGGGATAAAGTCACTCGCCGATTAGCCATAACAATGCCCCTGCCGAATAGTTAAGTAAGTTCTCTTTATAACCCTACTTATTACATTTTAAGATGTTTCCATTTAAAAAATTGATATTTGGCATCGTTTACTGAGGTATTAAAATTGTAAAATATTTATAAAACATGCAAATTCTCATTTTACTTACTTTATTTCAGAGAAAATTAAAAATGTCCCTTACAAAAAGCATTAATCCAATTTATACTTCGAAATAAGACACCAAATGAAGAAAACAAACTAAAAAAAAAAAAAACAGAAAATAATAACATAAAATGACAATGTCTTTTATATAAAGACATTGTCAGTTTTGCATGATGCATTATTTCCGTTGCGAAGGTACGTAATAAGTCTTTGACCCTCGTAAAAGACCCAAACGAATCCACTTTATGCAAATGCACCATTCCATCATGTTATAAGCCGGCTGAATGTAATACTAGCTCGTATTTGAAACTATACGAAGCACCCGGCGTATTTTAATTTTGGTTATATAACATATACATGCAACGCGTAAATATTGATGGCTTGGTATTGTTATTATTTCCAATGCCTGTATTTCTTTTTTCGTAGGTTTAATGGCAATACGTTATTTGGGCTCAAAATTTAAGGTTTTTTTTCTTGCTTCTTATTTAAATTCTTAATTATAAAACCAGCTTACTCAGAAGTGCTGCTGTTTTAATATCGCCATGATAAACCGCTTTATTTACTGTTATTTTATCATCGCCGTTTTTCAAACTATCATCAGAGAGAAATTCTTCTACGCAACGAATCGTAAACACAATATAATTGAATCGCTTACCTCTATTTTTATTACAAAATGACTGGAAAGGATAGTATCGTCATAAAACAATTTATTTATCGTATTTTGTCTCATACCCTTTATTAATATAATAGTGTAGTGCTATAAAATAATTGACTTTTATTTTATTGCACTATAACATAAATATATATGAATATTATTATGTAAATGGGTCTCGCGTTGTAAAATATAATCCAACTAGATGATGCCCGCGATTTCGTCCGCGTGGATTGATGTTTTTTGATTCCCGCGGGAACTCTTCAACTTTCCGGGATAAAAAGTAGTCTACGTAAGTAGCCCCGGGATACAACCTATCCCTGTACCAAATTTCATCAAAATCGGTTGAACAGATACATTTTTTTGATTCCCGCGGGAACATAATTCAAAATTCAAATGATTTTTATTCAAATAGACTTTTTACAAGTTCTTATGAATAGTCAAATGAATTTCTTTCCTTTCACTTCAATTTTCCGGGATAAAAAGTAGCCTATGTCCTTCCCCGGAATGTAACCTATCTCTGCACAATTTCATCAAAATCGGTTGAGTAGTTAGGCCGTGAAAGCGTAGCAGACAGACAGTCAGACAGATACACTTTCGCATTTATAATATTAGTATGGATTATTTTAATTTTGCTTGAAGAACGTCGTGCCTTCAAATTTTAATTTCGACAGTAAATCACTGAAGTGACTTTAAGATCCGCTTGTGTAATAAGATTGTCTGTCGTAGACATATGCATAAATATTTCAGCAGCACGTGTAAGCCCGTGTAATACATATATTTCGTAGAGCTCTGTTGTTAACAACGCTGTACTCGTCGTTGAGTTCGTCTTTAAACCAGGGTGCGTTTGGAGCCCTCGTAGCTTTAGTTTTAAGATACCGTGATTAATTATCAACAACACGTCTTATATTTTGTAAACGTGACGTTCAGAAGGTGTACTATCTAGGTACCTATCATACTAATATTTTTTGAATAATAGTATTTTGTTATACAAGAGTGAAAAGTTGTTTTTTAACCGCGTGCTCAATTTTGATGACCGAGCAAGCGAAGGACTCAAAAATTGAATCACGAGCGCAGCGAGTGGTTCAAAAATTAGAATCCTGAGCGTCAGCGAGGGAATCAAAAGAGCACGAGGTGAAAAATCTTTTCACTCTTCACTCGAGTGCAACACGTAACTTTTCATCCCACCTCAGCGAGGAAATGACATGACGTGAAAGAAAATGGTGCGCGCAAAGCAAATTAAAAAAGTACACCAAGAAGGTTACGAGTGTGAGTTTTTATCAAATTAAAAAAGGTTGTATGGAAATTCGGCACCATAGAGGTAGAAGTAAAAAGGTTTTAATGATGTTTTGAATTCACAAACTTCATAGACGAGTGATATTTACTAACGTGCACACGATGTTCTAAATTCAATTTAATTTATCCTCAAGAGGATAATAACGGCTTTTGCATTCAGATATCGAAGTTTAAAAATACTCTTTCCGAGATGGTGGGATGAAAATATACTTTGAGTTTGAGTTTGAATGAATTTGCTTCGACATCATACTTCATATTGTTTGTATTGTTGGTTTATTGGTTTGTTGGTTTGCCCTTCAATCACGCCGCAACGGAGCAACGGATTGACGTGATTTTTGGCATGGGTATAGTTGAGGACCTGGAAAGTGACATAGACTACTTTTTATCCCGTAAAATTCCCGCGGGAAACGATAAACCTCAGTCCACGCGCACGAAGTCGCGGGCACCAGCTTGTATTATGTAGGTTATGTCAATAAAATCATGCCAAATTATACCGATGACTAATTTTATCCCTGGTTCAGCGTTGGTAGGGGTTTTATGTATACAGAATAGAACCCCAGTTGGCTCGTTGCCTCGTCGCGCGAATAATTGTATTGTTATATATTTTGCAGAATTGACGCGAGAGAAATCGTCTTCGCAAAAGAAACATTGGTAGTTTAGGACGATGGTGACTAAAATATTGTTTTGGCATCAACTATTGAGAAAGATTCGGGTCAGACATAATGGTGCGGGGAATTCAATTATTTTGCAATAATTGGCAGCAAAACGGAAACATATAGAATAATTCGCTACATCGGAGGAAATAAGTATTGTGCTCCCATAGAGAGTTAGTTAGAGTAAGTAGAGACATATTTCATCACTTATCTATAAAACTTATCTATCTGCAGGCTGCAGCTCTTTATCGAGTAAGTGTTTACTTCGGTGTGTCCTGTTAGGCTGAATATTAACATATAAAATCCGTGGTCTTACTGCCTCTATGGCTCTCGAGAGTGACAACACTGTTGGAACGCTTGGAGGTGTAATGTCAAGATGGCAACCCTGTCTGTGAGATTAACTATGGAATAAATAATAATAAATGTTGTTCTTCCGCATACAATAATTGTTTTTAGTGTAGGTATTATTTCAACTCTGACATTTAACGATTATTATCAAATGTTAATGAAAATAACTGGGATCAAGGATTTTAAAAATTCTCTCCAATTTAGAGGGTAAACTAAAAGTCCAAATATGGTACAATTTTAGTTATTGACCCAAGTCAATAACTAAAAGCCTAGGTGTGCAATGCATTCAATTACGATTGTTAGGCGTATCTCAATCGTAATTCAATGCATTGCACACCTAGGCCACATCATCCCCTTTCCTACTCTTACTTTTTTATAATATAACTTATATTTATTATTTTTTAACTTAAGAAATATGTTTATAATATTTATCTTGCTTACTAGGCAATCTAAATCTTATCCTATCTTGCTACGCAAAATAAATAACCCATCACCCACAGAAAACGTTGAAAAAAAAGTTTGGCTAGCAGTAAATTAACATAGTTGATTGAGAGTTTTGATCATTTAAATTAATGTTAATTTGTATAGTTCTCTCAATCAATTGCATTCATTATTACGGACATATTGTTATTATTAAGCATTGTTATATTTGGTGAACGTAAAACGTTTGTATCATATCCAGTACTATTAGTACCAATAGCCAAGTAATTGCCAATTAGCATTCTATCAATTTCTCTAGAGCGACTGTCATCATAAGAGGAAAGGAGATAAGCCGATTTTTATTATCCTAATAGTATCTGGATTGGGTTATAACCACAATCGATTTTCGTCTATTTTTGGTTCTTCATTCTGTATTTCTGCCGTGTTACCACTGTTTTTATAAATCTGCTAATATTTTTATAAATATTAGAGTATGTTGAATACAACTTTCAGTTTAAAATTGTGTATTGACCAATGCATGAATTTAAAATGAAAGTTTTGATTAAATTTTTCATTACATTCAGATTTTTAGCCATAAGGCCGTCGTACAGCTTATTTCCTTGGTGTATATTTTTGTTTTCGTTTTTCTTTGGAGTGGCGTAAAGTAAATTTTAATTTAATTTTATGATCACAGTTTATTATTCAGCTAGTGCTTTAGCATCACCGGATTCAATCCGATGATCCAATTATAATAAAGGGGAATAATTGGGGGGGAGGAATAGCCTGAAGCTATCAAACGTTGCTCTAGCTAGATAACGTTGCTTAGTAGGCTACTGAGTGACTAATTTATGCGTTTAATTTCCGTTCTATGCTCGAATATTAGGTTAAGCCTTTGTTCTTTATGATATTAAAGGTAGAGTACGCTCAAGATGGTGATCTTACTAAGCAAATAATATAAAGGGTATCTCGGGTTGTAACATAAATTTTAAGTAATATGCGACACAAGAAAATGAGTTTGCACGCGCTATAAAGCGAATATGAGAAACATGTAGCGAACGGGTTGACAATAGATAGTTTTGCATCGCCTAATAGTTGTAGAAGAGGTTTTAAAAGGAAATAAAGGGAAATAAATCATAGAGAAACTTGCTTATCAAAAATTCTGCAGGGTGGACATTCGTTCTATGACACGAAACTATAATTATATTCCATTAAAATCGAAAAATAAAGATATTACGGTGAAAGCCTCCAGACAAAAGTTGTAGGTAATCAAAGTCACAACAGCTTAAAGTCTTACAAAGTTTCTTAAAATTTGCAAATAACCAAGTTACTGAGCGAAAACAATCGTCTTTTTTTCCACCTGCCGTGGAAACAGAACGTTTTTTCTTTACTTTTGCCTTTTTTAAACTTCAAACCTCCAATGATTTCAGCTGAACTGTTCTTAGGGTTCCGTACCAAAATGGTAAAATGGAACCCTTATGGTGCGACTTTCTCCGTCTGTCTGTCCGTCTGTCCGTCTGTCCGTCTGTCCGTCTGTCCGTCCGTCACACTCGATTATTTCAGTAACTACCGAAGCTATCGACATGAAATTTGGAATAGTTGTGTATATTAGTGGCCCAAAGACACTGGAATAAAAAAAATTTGGAAATTATTTTTGTTCTTATTTAAAAAGGGAGGAAAATCTGAGGGTTGAAATTTAAGAGTGAGATAACTGTACTGTGTGGGGTATCATATGAAAGGGTTTACTTTGTACATTCTAAAACAGATTTTTAATTATTTTTAGTTATGATAGTTTTTGATTTATCGGGGAAAATGTCAAAAAAAATACCGTTCCCCCCCCCTTATCTCCGGAGTTTACCAATCGAAAAATTTGAAATAATTATGGTCAATAGTAATTTACGTATATTTTACAGGAAAACTATAGCCAATGCTCTAACTAGCATAGTTTTGTTGATATTAACAATAAACCTCTACAAAAAAGTTAGTCTTGCGGTTCATTAACAAAGGTAATTATTTATTAATAATGGTACGGAACCCTTCGTGCGCGAGTCCGACTCGCACTTGCCCGGTTTTTTTTTTTTATTCCACTACAAGCCCTTGACTGCGATCTCACCTGATGGTAAGTGATGATGCAGTCTAAGATGGTAACAGGCTAACCTGTTGGGGGTATGGCAGTTACATTAAACCCATACCACTAGTCGCTTTCCAGACGGCACCGTACCGGAACGCTAAATCGCTTTGCGGTACATTTTTGCCAGCAGGGTGGTAACTAGCCACGGCGGAAGCCTCCCACCAGACCAGACCAGAGAAAATTCATAAATTATAAATTCTCAAATTAACCCTGCCGAGAATCTGCCTTTAAGACAATAGCGCTCAACACTGCTCCAGGGAAGTTGCTTTGAAGCGTTTTTCAAACATGATCCGTAACACATTTCGTCTAGTAATAGATGCTTGGATATGACCTATTTGGCTCGGCCACTAGACTTGGAGAGGCTGTTTGACTTTCCGAAGCAGCTCAAGCATTTGTCTAAATTCATTTATCTTTGTCCGTACGTTGTATCGTTGATTGTCTTTCAAATTAGTGTCAAAGTAATGTATTTTACTTTCGTGTAGTTGCTAACGAATTTCGTTTGTGTTAACCGAATTTGTTAATTAGGTAGAGTCGTCTTCACACCACACTACGGGCAAAATTTTGTCCCAATTTATACAGATTACTTCTTCAGGGACTCGGGGCCTCTGGTTTACTACCTTAACGCAAGAGAAGTCGTAAAACCTTTATTTACCTATAAGTTATTTCTGCACATGGTAGATAATCATTTGTGGCTTCAATTTTTTATTTATGAAATGTCGCTTCTATTCCCATATAAATATCGATCCCAGGATCGATAAACTTTAGTAACATTAGTAATTTCTTATTTCTCATCCAAAGATGTTCATCAATTATATCTATTGAAAAGTCGTCGGAAATGTCGCTTACTAATGCATATCATAAGCACCGGTTCTGGGGGATTGAGTAGATACACCCGATAATATTTTTTCAAACATTTCAGTACTATTATTAAACGGTTTTCATTTTTTACTTGCATCATCCTGCAACAGCTCCGAGCTAAATTTTGTTTTAGGGATTTTAATCCTGCTCATATTTCTCAAATTTCTTGTTTTGTAGATAAAAAGAACTTGCATGCAAAATTTCTAGACACATTTTGAGCTATATTTTTAACGGCAGTCCATTATTATATCTTCAACTAGCGAATGCCCGCGACTTTGTCTGTGTGGTTTGAGGTTTTTGGTTCCCGCTCCTTAATTTTCCGCGATAAAAAGTAGCCTCTGAAATTGAGTAACAAACATGCATACATACATCCATCCATACATCCAACCATCCAAACTTTCCCATTTATAATATTTATTTGATATTTGATTAATTGTAACATTATAATCGCTGGATTTATGAAGCTGCACCATGGACGTAGTGTTTGATTCAGAACTAAGCTTCCACCCATTAATTATCATTGTTTATAGGAGGTATAGAATTTGTAATTACACTCCGGGTTTCGACTCCTCCTTCTGATACTATTCTGATGATAGTAGTCCATCAATTACACGAATCTGTATTGGGGTATATCGATTACGGATATAAACAGACACCAACAGGAGTTATAGGTTCTGGCAAAATCCCAACATATCTCGAGACCTGGTCACCTTATATCGAAATGTATACAAGGCAATACAGCGTCAATATTCCCATAACGTATTTATGGATGTTGTTTGTGCGACGCGAATTTATTGCATTGGGAGATGGATTTTGTAATGCAGTGCATATTTTTTTATGATTGACGATAAAAATGTTATTATTTTCGTTTTACTGCGACACTTTGTATTCCTTAGTATTATCGGTAGGTATACCTACTAAGCTATACTGGTAATCCAATAATGTGGTTATATCAACATAACCAGCATTGTAGGCCACAATTTGTAGCTTTAAATTAATAGCTCAGTTGTTGATTTTTTATACGACTGCCTGTAAAAAGGAGTATGTTGTTTTCAGGGTTTATGTATGTATTTATGTATGTATGTGAGTTTGTACATTCCACCATAACTTCTATACGCCTGAACCGATTTTGATAAATGAGGTATCGTTAGAATCCCTAGCTTATTCCGAGTGACATAGGGATGGACACAAAATTGATGGGGTGACCATGCCTCAGCTTTAAAGACTAAAGTCGAAAAAAAATCGAAAATAAGATTAACTATATAATTATCATCTAGAAAATGATAAGTAGATTCCAAAAATATATAACACTATAGTTCAATATCCAGTGATTCACAAAAAATATAATTTAATAAAAATGTGAAAAAGATTCCAAAGGTAATTAATGACTGTGGTATCGTTACACGTAGTAGCAGTGGTAGCCGTACTTCCACTCGAGGGGGATTTTTTATTACATGACTGCCCAAAAAAGGAGTGTTATGTTTTCAGGGTTCGTATATGTACCTATGTGTGTCTACGGCAGAGCAGTCGTATTTTTTTAATAATTTTAATTATATTCACTTGTTAATATATTCTTCTCAGTAAATAAAGGAAAAAAGTGACTGATCTATCAACGCACAACTCAAACCGATTATAGAGCAGGCTGAGAATACAAATAGCAGTTATGTCGTAAGCATCTTCTAGGAAAGGATTTTTGAAAATTCAACCTTAGAGGTTCAAAATTAGGGGTTTGAATTACCAACTTGATAATGAGCAAAAGCTATGTTCTTTTGTCTAACAAAAAATATAAATGATGGGCAAGAATTTAAGAAAATTTCGTTGTTCTAAAACCTAGTAGAAATGTCGAACAAAATATTGAAAAACGCATTGAATTATGTACACTGAAATTCAAAGGTAGAAGCTACAAACTTAAATTCACAGCCAATTTGAGTTGGCGATACGGTTAAGTTCTTCAACCCGTAGAGCAAACCGAAGATCAAATTCGACACAACAGTGTCAAGCCAAAGCATACTAGCTCTTGAGACTAACTAGATGTATGTTTTACACTCGATAAAAGTTTCTGACCCCAATGAAAGAATTTCAGCTGCATTTCCTCTCTCCGGACATCTTTGGAAATGCGAATTTGTCTCACTTCCTGTTTGTTTTAACATTGGCCAAGGACCGTCGTAAAGAGAATTGGTGTTCAAGCAACTTATATTAAGCTGTTGAGTGCATTTGAAAAGATTGATTCAGATTAAAATATGTTAGATTGTAATAAAAATCCCGTTGGCTTTAGTTTCAAGGAAAGGAAATACTTTAGTTTTTTTTTTAATGTTTTCATTAGCGTTGTCGATCTATACGTTTGTTTTTTTGTAATTCAGATTTTTTGTTATTTTGTATGTAGGTAAGTTATTCTCGTTGCAGTTGACTTTAAGTGTGGATTTCCATCGACAAATTGCGGTTCAGATTTATTGGGGTAAATAAAACAAGGATTTTATAGCAGCAAAGGTTGAATCATATGTCACCGTAATAAAACTAAATGGTGGTCTGACAAATATCGGGTTGGGACAATGAGGAGTCCCCGGCTAAATACCGTAGAAAATGCCACATCCAAGAGGGTTTTCATTACAAAGAAGGCTTAAACGATCTTAAAATAGCTTCGCAATAGCTGCTTAAATTTATGAAACAGGCATTGCTGTAACGACCACGATAAAACACATTCTGTCCCGAGACAGATGGAATTCCTCGTGACGACAATGCCTGCAAATTGTTAAAAACCCTAGACGTTCACACGCTCCTACCTTTAATAAAAAGTTGTCGAAGAATTCCCGATTGACATAGTATTATTAAAATTGGCCAATTGGCGACTAGGAATGAAGGTAAAGGGGCCGGCAAGAGACTCGTTTAAGGCGATTTTTTTCAATTAATAATGTTTATCTATACTAATATTGGATGGATGTATGGATAGGTGGATGGATGTTTGTTACTCAATCACGCCCCAACGGCTTAACGGATCTGGATGAAATTTGGCAAAATTTATTATAGTCTGGAATAACACATAGGCAGTAGCCTAAAAAATAAAAATAAAATAAAAAGTATTTCATCCCGGAAAATTAAACAGTTCCCGTGGGAACCAAAAAATCTCAATTCACCCGGATGCAGTCGCGGGCATCAGCTAGTTTGATCTAAAGACGTATGCCTCACTCCCTCATCAATAATTCTGACAACGAAGTAACTTATTATAACGACAAAATAATTCGACACTTCTGCTTATAATTCATACTCCGCAAGGCGATATATCTCTATCGTGTACAATTTATAAACATGCTCACACGTTTCTTTTTTATTTGCAGGTAAGTTCACTGACTAGAAGCCGAGTCTATAATTATAGTTCCAGTGGACGAGAATAGAAAAATTTGCAGCTAATATCATATTTGTATCAACATCGTATGTACCTACTAGTATAATCATTATCCTTTTTTTCGTCATGTTGTCTTTTTGATGTCTTGCGCATCCACAGTCGGATGTGATTATAGTACTGGATTATTATCCTAGTTTAATCTTTATTCATTAGTTGCAAAATAATTGTGGGGCTAAAAGTGAGTGGTTATCTAAATAGTCATCATTTGATCAGTTCAGTTCATTTGACGCAGTTCTATATTTTTATTAAGAAACTCGGCATTTTTTATGGATCAAGTAGTATGTTTATATTGTTTTATTGGTTTTACTATCTAAAGGACAACATAAATAGTTTAATTTTTCTTATATGATACAGTTTAATTGATGACAAATATAATATTGCAATTGAGTTCGTAAAAGTCATCGTAAATTTTGCTGGAAACCAAAACTTTGCTTTTATTTATTGATCTATCTATTACTGAGACTAGTTTGTTTCCTATAATCATTATTTTTCTGTTTTATTGTATTTCTTATCAAGTTCTTTGTTTTTTCTACAAACAAAATTTCCACATTCTCATTTTAAACATCAAAGCATTTAACTTGATTGTAATATATTTTAGAGTTTCTCATAGTTATAAATAGGTACGTCTCTTTGATTGACCAATAAAACTAAGGGATACTTACTTGCCTAATCATATTACTCCTTCTGAATTCACGACCAGTCCCTCAATATTTAATTTGGATCTATAAATCAAAAGGGTCTGTTAAACTTGAAAACGTCTAAATAATTCCCGGGTTGGTTTCTATATTGCTATAGTTACGCTGTCAAAGTTTTGTCCAAAGTTAGACCTCTTCTTGAATTTGAAACTGACGTACCCTTGTTATGATTTCCATCCATTATTGAAATTATAAACTTCCCATTTCGTATTTTGTTTCATGAAAATTGAATTGATTAACTGGCTTGAGTGGGTTAAAAAAAGGTAAAAGGTATTTGTTAAAAGTAGGTACTTAATTAGTGGAGCTGTGGGAGCTTCCTAGGTGTCAAAATTGATTAATTTTTATTTTAATTTTTACCAATTTGGTACAGGGATAGGTTGTATCCCGGGGAAGGAAAATTCAAGAGTTCCCGCGAGAATCAAAAACCTTAATCCACGCGGACGAAGACGCGGGCATCATCTAGTTGCATAAATTTCATAGTGATTCTTTGTTATTTGACATAACGCAAAACCGTCAAATGAGTTTAATTTTAATTTTCTATCTGTCATGAGAAACCTGAAATAAATTTGACAAAAGTAGGTGTTAGCAGTTTTAATGCAAGATAACCTCAACACTTAAATCTAGTAAGTATCTAGAAGTATTAACGTAGTTAATATCAAACGGGCTTGTGAGAAACTACTGTTTAAGTAACTAAAATATTAACTAGAACAGGGAAAATCATAATTGCATTTTCAAATCGACACGTCGAATCAAAGCCACTCCGGTTGCAAGGGCATTACCCAATTAAGGCCGAGGCAGACGTCTGCTATCGATTTCTGTGCTCCATATTATAGCCTAGAGCAGGCCCAATCACATGAATCTTCAGAGTCCAGTTAAGTTGTTGCAATAGCTCGTATAATTGCTCGGTAAATGGGCACGCCGTTTAATTACAACCGTCCCGTACTGGAATCGTTTGCGTTTTTTTTTTTTTATATTTCCGCTACTTCTTCGGTACCTGGACTTTTGATATTGGACTTTATCATTAGGTAGGTATATTGTTCAGCATGAAGAAATGTAAATCGGTTCCGTGCTGATCTCGCAGACATGGGGGGGGTTATTTTAGTCCGTACAAGTCGGACACACCCTGCCAGCAGGCAGAAGTCCGTAGGGATTTTTTCCTCCTCATGCAGAAAAAAAAAAAAAGGCATATTGTACTAAAATATATCATGTCTTCTCTCTCTCTCTCTCTCTCAACCCATTACCGGCTCACTACTTAGAGTCTCCTCCCGGAAGCGTACGGGTATACGTCCGAAATTACTTCCAAACGCGTGTTCAATTCAAGGCGATAAAGCCGACAACGCTGTGCAGCGTGGGAGTTGGGAACGTTGACGGCGGTGTATTATAATTATCATGCTATAGAAGGGTTACAATATTATTCAAAAATGTGGATCTCTCCCAAACCCGAATCAACACAACCCGACTCCACGTAGTCTTGTCTGCCCTACTCATAGAGTGTTTTTGTAAAGTGCGAAGCCAGAAGCTCGCGAAAGAGGGCCTGAATGAAGCGAGCCTACGAGGCCGAGTAGGGCGAAGGGGCGGTGGCGAGCGAAGCGAGCCGGCGACCTCCTTAGCGAAACGAAGCGAACTTAGCGAACGACTCTATATTATAGTCTAGAGCAGGCCCAATCACATGAAACTTCAGAGTCCAGTTACCAGTATCACATAATATTGTAGTTTATTGCATTTGCATTGTATTGTAATCCATGCACATTGACTTCTTTATGTTTTTCGAATGGGATGTTTTAACGTAGGTACGTTAAATATTATCTTCTGCCCTTGCCCATGTTTTTATCAGGATCACTACTGTCACATGTAATAGACAGGTGCATAAGTTTGTAGGGACTTAAAAAACAGACCCTCTTAAATAAAACGTGCGGTGTCGTCAGACACCCGGTATATTAATCCTTTTATAACGTGATGTGCCTTTTGCGTTTACCATTTTCTGTACTCTGTCTCGCTTATTCAAATCGTCGTGCTGTCCAGCCTATGTTTTTTGCATTAGATATGTTTAGCTTGTGAGAAGGTTCTTAGATATATTTTAGGACCATAGACAACAAAGCTGAGCTGTAGTCTATGATTTTATTTTTTCAATATGTTACCATTTTTCACAAAAAGTACTGGGCCGATTGAGATGCGGTTTTTTGCCTTAGATGTGTATAGCTTGTGAGAAGGTTCTTAAATATATTTTAGGACCATAGACAACAAAGCTGAGCTGTAGTCTATGATCTTAATTTTTCAACCACTGTTACAATTTTTCACAAAAAGTACTGGGCCGATTGAGATGCGGTTTATTGCATTTAGGACTTCGTGCGATTACAAAACAGGAAACTGGTACCAAAATTTTAAAAAATCAGCGCCATTTTGAAATTCTTTGTTAATTGACCGATTTCGTTCAAAATCTATATTTAGGGCTCGCTGGGGTCACAAAACAGGAAACTGGTACCAAAATTTAAAAAAATCAGTGCCATTTTGAAATTCTTTGTTAATTGATCGATTTCGTTCAAAATCGATATTTAGGACTCCCTGGGGTTACAAAACAGGAAACTGTTACCAAACTTTAAAAAAACAGCGCCATTTTGAAATTCTTTGTTAATTAACCGATTTTGTTCAAAATCGATATTTAGGGCTCCCTGGGGTCACAAAACAGGAAACTGGTACCAAAATTTTAAAAAATCAGCGCCATTTTGAAATTCTGTGTTAATTGACCGATTTCGTTCAAAATCGATAGTTAGGGCTCCCTGGGGTCACAAAACAGGAAACTGTTACCAAAATTTTAGAAAATCAGCGCCATTTTGAAATTCTTTGTTAATTGACCGATTTCATTCAAAATCTATATTTAGGGCTCCCTGGCGTCACAAAACAGGAAACTGGTACCAAAATTTAAAAAAAATCAGCGCCATTTTGAAATTCTTTGTTAATTGATCGATTTCGTTCAAAATCGATATTTAGGACTCCCTGGGGTTACAAAACAGGAAACTGTTACCAAACTTTAAAAAAACAGCGCCATTTTGAAATTCTTTGTTAATTAACCGATTTTGTTCAAAATCGATATTTAGGGCTTCGTGGGATTACAAAACAGGAAACTGGTACCAAAATTTTAAAAAATTAGCGCCATTTTGAAATTCTTTGTTAATTGACCGATTTCGTTCAAAATCGATATTTAGGGCTCCCTGGGGTCACAAAACAGGAAACTGGTACCAAAATTTTTAAAAATCAGCGCCATTTTGAAATTCTGTGTTAATTGACCGATTTCGTTCAAAATCGATATTTAGGTCTCCCTGGGGTCACAAAACAGGAAACTGTTACCAAAATTTTAGAAAATCAGCGCCATTTTGAAATTCTTTGTTAATTGACCAATTTCGTTCAAAATCGATATTTAGGACTCCCTGGGGTTACGAAACAGGAAACTGTTACCAAAGTTTTAAAAAATCAGCGCCATTTTTATTTATTTTGTTATCACCATAATAAATGAATTCAGTTTAGTACAGTAAAATCTGTTACTACTTGTAAGTCTAACCACAACCCGTGAGATGCTTTAGCAGCTCGCGCACAGGGCGAAATACTAGTTAGATATATATAGCTTGAGAGAAGGTTCTTAGATATATTTTAGGACCATAGACAACTAAGCTGAGCTGTCTCTATGATTTTAATATTTCGATATGTTACCATTTTTTACAAAAAGTACTGGGCCGATTGAAATGCGGTTTTTTTCATTAGATGTGTATAGCTTGTGAGAAGGTTCTTAGATATATTTTAGGACCATAGACAACAAAGCTGAGCTGTAGTCTATGATTTTATTTTTTCAATATGTTACCATTTTTCTCAAAAACTACTGTGCTGATTTAGATGCGGGCTTTTTGTTTTAGATATATTTAGCTTGTACCTAGATGCTGCCCAGGGTATCATGATGGAGTCAGGAGGCGATCATGGGAACTCCTTAAATTCTCATCGTATACCCGTCGCGTTTGGACTCTTTTGATTTGTCCATTTGAAAAGGGTTTGGCCATAGTCCACCACACTGGTCAAAAAAACTACTGAGCTGTCAAAGATGCAGTTTTGTGTTTTAGATATTATGTAATATATACGTTTGCTACGTTCTAATTGTTGTTTCAAAGTTATACAGGTCAAAGGTATAATGGAGCTCTGCAGTTCGTCGTGGGTTTTTTTAAAATTTTTAATTTTATTACTTGTTGAACTTAACCTTAATAAATAACGTCTTAGTAAATGGCCGATCAATCTAAGCACTTATGCCCTTATACAGCTGTCTCACCGTAAGTCCTTACAACTTTGATGTATTATTGGTCTTCCAGTGAATAATTCCTATCCGTAGGTGAATCGTTAAGCGAATCGGTTCGTACCCTTCGGTTAATAATCCCATAAGATCCTGGCTTGGTTAATTGTGTTAATAAATCATACTAGATTGGGAGGCGGTGGCAATATTGCCCGCAACACGATGCCCGCGACCTCGTCCGCGTTATTTAAGTTATTCGCGCGACAACTCTTTAATTTTCCAGGATAAATACTATGCTTCCCCGGGATGTAGCCTATGTCTACTAAATTTCATCAAAATCGGTTGAAACGATGGACCGTTAAAGCGTAGCAGATGGACAGACAGACATACATACTTTCGCATTAATATATAAAGAATGAATGTATCAAATGCTTATTATAATCCATACTATCATACTAATATTATAAATGCGAAATTGTGTTAGGCTGATTTTATTCTCGTAAAGGATACCACGTTATTGTCTGTTACTTTGGCTATCTATAATCTATATTTAAAAATAAGAAAGACGGCGATTACATTATGTACAGCTACACTCACAACGAATAAATAAGAAATCATTATAACTCAAAATAAAGTACGTATACCCAGAAATAAAATAAGGATGTAAAGAAAAGCAGCGTCCCGAGTTTCGTTTGATTTATAAAATCTAATAACTCAAGTAAATAAAACTAGTCTCGCAAGCAAGAATTCCCGGGATAAATTCTCTTATACATATTTATAAGCCGTCTTGTCACAATGAAATATTTATGTATTCGGTGCGACGAAAATCGTAAGTTTGTCTCTCAGACTATACGGGCAGTGCATCTGAGTCAGCTGCCGATCGCCATTTAAGGCGATTCCACACTTGTCAACTTGATTTAATATACTCGTTAGCTACTATGTGCAAAGTTATGCCAATCGACTTGACACTGTGGACATTGTATGTAACGCAGATGTGTTATTCAATGGTTTAAAAAGAGAAAAATAAATGTAAAATATCAAACATCACGGTTAATTTTAAAATGTAAATAAGATGCCTACAAATTCATATAACTTAAGCAATATTTCATCAAATAAAGTCGCAAATTTGAAATTCATTGAATCTAAAAAAAAAATTAATTTGATGTTTGCATTAAACTGCTAATGTTTAATGTTTACTATAAACAATAGCAGTTTAATGCAAACATAAAATTAAGTAATAAATATTATGGCTTATGGCTTTTATACACTAACTGACTTGGCTCAACAGATTTACCTAAGTATTACTTCATTATCATTCTGCATTATGAAAAATTCACAAGGAATTTTTTATGCTTGTATAATGAAACGGTTAGTGTTAAAACGCCTTAATAATTGCTTACTTAAAATTTTCCATATTTTTCGACGCGGTAATTCTCAGTTTTATACATTTTTTTCCTAATTTATCCTTGGCCGTCCTTCCGTGCTTATTAATTAATGAAGATTACCTTAATGATAAGAATCTTTGTTGAGTTTTTATTCGTAAAATTAATATTGTGTGCTTACCGTAATACTTCTTAAAAATAAACTTATATAAGCCAAATGTTTAAACTGACTCCAAGGTTAGAAGCACCGAGTAGTAGAGTTGTAGGTACGGTCTGTGGTTAGAAGGCTGGAAGATTTGACTTGATTTTTTCAGTGGGTGAGGTTGTAAATAGTTTTACAAGTATCTAGCGCGCTTCATACACACGAAGTTCAATTCCTAATTGAAGTAATCAATATCAACGTTTTTTTTTAATTTCATTGATATAAACTTACCCAACTTATACCAACTAGTTTAACAACTTGTTTGTTAGTTTTAACTAAAAACTGTACATAATGAAGGAACTAGAAGTTTAATTCGCTATAATCCGGCACAGCAGACAAATCTAGGATACACCGTGTGTCTTGCACGTGACAGTGCACACACAAACTTTACAATTGTGAATTGTCGAGCTAACATCTCCTGTGCGCCGGTGTCGGGGTGAAACGTACGTTGAGAATGATTTGGAAGATTTGTGTGGTGTGGTGTTGTGCCGGTGCGAATTGCTGATTTACTGGGCGGTGAATATCTCAAGCTACACGTGCAAGATACACGCTATACCACATATATTTTTCTGCTGTGGCGGGTTATAGCGAAATAAACTTCTAATTCCTGCATTATCATGGATTTCCGCAAAGTAACGTCTGTTTCTATCCAATATTTAAAAACTGTACGTAACTAAAATACGGAGACTCGCTTTTATCTTGTACAAAAAAAATCCTCGCGAATACCTATTACTCTCGTCCCCGTTTTTATGCTCGTAAATTTTTCTAAAACATTTAAAGAGAGTTGAAAAAAAATTGCACTACAAGAAGCAAAAAAAAAGATGACGGAAGGCATATAAATAAAACAACAAGCAACCAATGCTTGCAGAGACATCTTTTTGGCAAGCGGTCAAAAATAAATTAAAACTGCATAATTTGTATGAATGGTAGTGTCAAAATACGAGTAAACGATTTTTCTTCCATTTTAAATTTACATTACAATATTTATAACGTTAGTTATGACCTGAAAATTTTCTTATTAACATTGATTAAAAAAATAAAACCTCGTTCCAAAAATTTGCACTACAAAAGCGGTAACTTGACCAACGCATTTAGCGGCTTTTCAACCGACTTCAAAAAAAGGAGGAGGTTCTCAATTCGACTGTTTTTTTTTTAGAGAAACTACTACATCATAATATTATCTTAGAATTACGTAGACCGTAAAGATGTAATATTATTGCGCTACGAAGAACTAGTGCAACTACAAAATATATTTTTGGAAGTCGTCTTCAACTTTGTGTATAAATATCCTGTTTTCAAATAAAAACAAATACATAATATGTTTGACCGTACGTGTCAGAAAACCTATAAGGCAGAGTTTTGAAGTCGAAATTTACATGTTCAGGAGGAAGCGTGACTTTTATTACTCTCAAAATTTAAACATAACTCTTTGCTAACCTTAACGGGTCTGTTTAGCTATCATAAAACCCGACTTTACAGGTTATATTTAAAATCGAATTTGTCGCTTCGACCAGGTAGTTTAAAACTTATTTTATAACCTAAATGCGTTTATAATAAGTCTACTGGAAGCATCCAATTAGATGAGTCTGATTGATGATAAATAATTAATTGATAATAATCAACATATACAGAATTAGATACGAGTAGGTATTTGTGGATATAAGTTTAATACGATGTTGCAATAAGGCTACCTCAGCGTTCATTAACTACACTAAAAGCCTCTATTCGGTCATTATTTTGCATGAATTTTATACTGCATAATGAAGGTCCTTACATCAATTATTATTTAATCCAATCCAAACTTGTTCGTTCTTATAATGGTTTTATTCAATGTACATGTGAAACTCCTTAATGCATGTACTTTTTTATGCCACATAAAGCAATTAAAACACACTTGGCATTTAAATTGTAAAGCTGTGTTCATATTGAGGGGGTTACTAGATCTCTAAAATGTTCATTTGTCAAAATAACTTTTTAATATTCCAAATGTGTCACTGCCAACTAACTGTAGCATGAAACACACATATATAGGTATACTTGTTTGAATTTCTCCGTACTTATTTACAGAAAATATCTTTGTTCTTCAATCATAATATACAAATTGAAACAATTGACCGGATAGACTGACCTTGGTGCCAATCTTGATTGTGAGCATTGGCAACGACGTACCTTCTGAATTGGTGTGAAGAGAGATGGACAGGTTATAGATTTAGTGCATTTTAGCTATACAGCTAGGAGCAGACATAGCCTCGTGGGAAATATTCGACCTATTCTATCGACGAACTTAAAGTATATTATACTCTTACAGATTCCATCCAGCTCTAATCCATCAATGGCATTTCTATCCTTCGTAGAGATCTACGATACTACATACATATTGGAAACACAGAGCACCACATTACTATTTCATGCACTCTTCAATCACATCTTATTCTGTATAACCTCCAAGTAGAATATTCGCGAGATGAATTGAAATAAAAGTAAAAACTGTATAGTTTCCTGTAGCAACATCCTCGTCATTTGATAAACCGTCCGATCATTAAATATGTGTTCAATGAGACCCAAGCTTTTTGATAAATTTATTTGACCAGGTGGGCTGGTTCTTTAGCAAAAGAGACCGTGGTTTAAAGACTATAACATCTCTTGTTAAAAATGGGGCTGTTGTGGTTTTGATTGAGCACAACTGCCCGCAGTGTGATTTTGACGCTGCATTAATTTGCATAGACTGTAACTGTCTCTCAATTTGAATAGTGACATTTACTAACAGCTCGTAATTGTTAGTTATATGCAAATCTAGTGTGTATGAAGTTATTTGAAGATTTGCATTCGTCAAATCTTCAAATGCCTAGCTATTTTTTATTTATTACAATGCAGGCTTGCGCTTGACAATAATCATGCCTTGATGAGGTCTAGATTAGAGCGCGCCTACAAGATACCTATATTTACTCACTAGATGATGCCCGTGACTTCGTCCGCGTGAATTGGTTTATTTACTCCCGCGGGAACTCTTCAATTTTCCAGGATAAAAAATAGCTTACTTCCTTCTCCGGGATGTAACCTATATCTATCAAATTTCATCAAAATCGGTTGAGTAGTTCTACCGTGAAAGCGTAGCAGACAGACAGACACACTTTAGCATTTATAATATTAGTATGGATTGAAGGCTTTGATGAACAGACTTAAAGGGACTTAGATCACACGTGGCAGAAACCACAGACGCCAAGAGGGCTTTCAAAACCCTAACGTTTTGTGTCAGAAACGTTTCGTATGAATAGACTGGACGTCAAACAGCATAGGGATGTCATAGCTTGTGATTTCTCACTACAGGAACAGTGAAATCGGAACAAAGCTGTAATATTCCTGATCATATTATTGTGTTACAAGATGATGCCCACGACTTCGTCCAAGTGGATTGAGGATGTCTTGGTTCCCGAGGGAACTCTTTAATTTTCCAGGATAAAATGTAGCCTGTGTTAAGTCAGGCAACAAACTATCTCCATTCTAAATTTTTAGCCAAATCGGTTCAATCGTTGCGGCGTGATGGAGTAACAAACATCCAAACTTTCACATGACTTATTAAGTAGGATTAGTAGGATACGATTTGCAGCAATTAAAAAAAGCTGCACAAGATCACCATTTAAAATAATCTCCGTAATAAAACCTGCAAAACACCAAAGCGATAAAGATGCATCTAAATTGCGGGCAATTTTCTCATTTTTGAGTACTTATGATCTTTAGCGAGTACCCTGTAATTATTGTCGAACGCAAAATTTTTGAACAATTTAACTTATCTCAAAAACGGCCATTACCCGTAATTTGGTCTCAGAGTCTGTATGGACCATTAACTTGTATCCAAGGCTGTGTGTACCAGTAAACGCTTATAAGTCGGAAGCTTCAAACCTTGGAATGCTTAGGACGTGTGCACACAAATAACAATTATTATGAAGACACGATTATCATTGACCTCAAAACAACTGATTTTATCTTAGAACTAAGACTCATGCAAGCAATAACAAAACTTTATAAATAACAAGGCTTGGAAAAGCGCATTTACATGATTTATAATAATTTAATATAAAAAATTCTTTTTAAACAACCGACTTCAAACTCCCGCGCCAACTTTACAACAACAAGCACACGCTATACAAAGTACTAATTTTATTGTTGATATTTTAAAAACCGCTCGACCGATTACGATAAAATTTATATGGGACTACTTGGGAAGTATGCCCTTTCAAATAAAAAAGAATCATCCAAATCGGTCCACCCAGTCAAAAGTTCTGAGGTAACAAACATAAAAAAAAAATACAGTCGAATTGAGAACTTCCTCCTTTTTTTGAAGTTTGTTGATAATAACAAAATATGGCGTTAAATATAAGTATATTATTAGTGATAATATTCAGTTTCCTATTCGAGGGGTCCCGGGATTGAATCCCAGGCACACGTCTCTAACGTTTTGGTATTATGATCGATTATAAGCTATAACTAAAAACTTGCCTGAAAGTTCCTAGTAATATTCTCAAAGGTGTGTAAATTCTGCCAGTCTGCACTTCGCCAGCGTGGTGGTCAATGGCTTTAAGGAGACCCGTGGTTTGTAGTTGACCGGGCGTATTTTCTTTGCTTCAAAGTCATGCTGTTTTAGTTCAAGAAATGGAATCATCAAATAAATATAATAAATGCGAAAGTTTGGATGCATGGATGTATGGATGGATGTTTGTTACTCAATCACGCCCCAACGGCTGAACGGATCTGGCTGAAATTTGGCACAGAGATAGATTATAGTCTGGAATAGCACATAGGCTATCATCCCGGAAAATTAAAGAGTTCCCGCGGGAACCAAAAAACCTCAAACCACGCAGGCGGGCATTCGCTAGTTAAGTATGAGGTATCCTTCAATATCTAGAACACAAAAAAACATCAATCCATGCGGACGAAGTCGCGGTTATCAGCTAGTTTTGAAATAATACCTACTGCTAGTAAAGTAACCCCACCCCCCTGTTGGCCGTGGTTACTATCGTGGAAACAGTGTTAAGTAGCCTCGGGTGGGTGGTGATGACGTCGTTTTTAATTTTGTTAATCCACGCTGAATATAGTGCTAATTCCCGTTGATACTCGATATTACGCATTTAAGGGCCCATATTGAAATTTTTGCGGCTTTCGGAAGCTATCTGTATCAAACTGCTTACCTACTAACCTAGTTAAATAACTTTGATATTTCAATCATGTTCTTTTAAGGGTAATAGGATTAGGTACCTATTCTAAAATTTCGAAATAGAAATAGAAGAAATAGAAAGTATAGACTCAATTTAATAGCGTAACATGACGATGCCCGCTACATCGCCCGGATTTTGGTTATTTTTACATCCCAAGGGATGACTGATGATGATGATGAACCTGACTGATATTCCTATTATAAGTCAAAAAATAGCCTACTTAAAGGCTTCGTGAACTTCTGTAATTTCACCGAACTGTTTTAATTTCTGTGAAACGGTATACAGACGGAGACACTTTCGGATAAAAAATTATCAGACTGTAATTTTAATATGGATTTATCTTCGATAAAATCTATACTTTTATACTAATATTATACTTAAATGCAAAAGTTTAAATGGATGGATGATTTGTTACTCAATCACGCCCGAACGGCTGAACGGATCTGAATGAAATATGGCACAGAGATAAATAATAGTCTGGAATAACACATATTCTGCTTTTTATCCCGGAAAATTAAAAAGTTCCCGCGGGAACCAAAAAACCTCAATCTACGCGAACGAAGTCGCGGGCATCAGCTTGTCATATTATATTGAGTTACAAGTTGCTCGTGACCCGGAATACCTACCTACTAACTATTTCTACTCATGTTCGGATGGCGTATGTCACGAGAATAGACCTTTTGATCCTTACATTTGCGCAATTAAATAAGTAGGTAGGTACTTATTGTAAACACTGTACAAAAGCTAACATAAAAAATCCGTACCCTTGTTACTTGTTAAAGACTTCGCGACCTTGCCAGCTAATTTGAATCGTCATGGCGTGTCAAGGATCAAAATTCATTGCTTGGTTTCAATTAACCGGTGTAATATACCATAATTAACTACTTTAATTCCATATTAATTCATACATAGATACTTTTTTTTACTATTGCCTTTGGACCGCATCAACCATCGACTATCCACTACTGCGCACGGGTCTCCTGTAAGAAGGGCTAAGGCCATATTTCGCCACATTGGTCAAGTTCTTATGTTTTCTTTTTCAATTTTTAAAGTATCGCTTGGCTGCTAACAAACCTATTGATAGGCAGACTTGAGAACATTATGAAAAACTCCCTGACCTGCAGGTTTCCTCACAATGTTTTCTTTCAGAGTTACTGCTATACTCGTAACTTACTTAGTTTTAAGATACCGTGGTTAATTAACACCATCACGTCTCATACTTTGTAAACGTGACGTTCAGAAGATGTAGGTACTGTGTAGGTACCAATTTTTTGAAGTGAAAACGTCTTTAGCCGTGTGGAGCACTTTTTGGTAAGGGGTACTTGTGGGAACGCGTGACCGACACCGTGACCGACTCCGTCACCGGCACTAGCTGATGCCCGCGACTTCGTCCGTGTGGTTTAAGTTTTTTGTTATTCCCGCGGGAACTCCTTCATTTTCCGGGATAAAAGTAGCCTATGTCACTCTCCAGGTCCTCAACTATGCCCATGACAAAAATCACGTTGATCCGTTGCGCCGTTGAAGCGCAAACAAACACACTTTCGCATTTATAATATTAGTATGATTCGTAATTAAACTTTAATGCCTTAGTTTTAAGGTTTATATTTTAAGTTTTTTTATTATTATTATTTTTTTAATATTCGTTTTCACTTCTATCGTCAGTCCCTGTGACTGCCATGTTTTTGAATAGATATACTTTGAGTTTGAGTTTGTGTTTTTCTAGCCCTTTTTACTGTAGTACACTATGTTTTAGGTTTTATATACGAATGGCCACCGTACACGTAATTATTTTGGCAAAGCCAGGGGAGGTGCAGACGATTTACAGCAGTAAATCACTATGCAAATGCATTTTGAGGCAATAAAAAACCTCTTGAGCGTATAATTTGCTAAAAATATAGTATCTCGGTCGTGTACATCCGTTGTGAAGACTGATTTGCATTTGCAACGACTTACCTGTTGCAGTGACTTTGCTATAACATGTGAACATGATAATGTGAATAATTATCTCATAATTTATTACTATCATCGTTCCAATTCATAGGCGACCCACCACACGTCTCAGAATCAGAAGGCCATGGTATACCACAAGTGCGAAGTTTTTGAAAAAAGTCTGAATAAAAGGTCATAGGATTACAGTAGATTAAAGGCGAGTTAATACTTAATGGTTACCTACTTGTCGTTCCTATTCTAATACAAGGGCGAGCCAAGCTTTTAAGTTCAAACCCACTTTCAATGCAAATTGCAAACATCCACCATCGATTTTTACTTGTTTAAGCTCAAGTAAGCAGATCAAGATAGTAACAGAAGATTCTTTCAATCTCAGAAAATCATTCAATAATTATTTCAAAATTTGAATCCACACAGTAGCAGTCCGCTAGATAAATATATATATACTAGATGATGCCCGCGACTTCGTCCGCGTGAATTGATGTTTTTTTAAGATTTAAACTATCCTATCTCTCAAGTTGGATCGAACTGCACATGGTGTGCGATTTTTATTATAATCGGTTAAGTGGTTTAGGAGTCCATTGAGGACAAACATTGTGACACGAGATTTATATATATTAAGATATATACAACGATGCTTAAATGTTGTAAGAATTTAAATAAAGGGCTCGACTTTCAGTACTCTTATAATATCAACAATAAATACACTTTATAAGTACTTATTTCATTATTAAATTAAATTGTTACCAATCATTTTTAACCGACTTCCAAAAAAGGAGGAGGTTCTCAATTCGGCGCGTATCTTTTTTTTTTTTTTTTTTAATGTATGTCGGTGCATAGCTCCGTGGTTTCTAAACCGATTTGAATTTTTTTTTTACATTGGTTAGAGGAAGCTCACGAGGTGGTCCCATAAAAAAATCTGACTCCAAATCCTCAATCCTGATGCTGTAGGTGTACCTACGTCTCAAAACTAGGGAGTTAGGAGTTTTGATGGTGAATTCATATAGTAGGTATCAAGTCACGTGTATACGATACAACTCTTAGTCCCAACTCCTCAACCCTGAGTCCCAACTCCTCAACCCTGATGCTGTAGGGTACAGAACTCCTTAAAATAACGATTTAAGATTTTTTTATGATGAATTAATATTGTAGGTGTCAAGCAACGACTTTATACTTAAACCCAAGTCCCAACTCCTCAACCCTGATGTTGCAGGGTACAGAACTCCTTAAACATAGTGGTTTAGGATTTTTTTATGGTGAATTAATATTGTAGGTGTCAAGCAACGACTTCATACTTAAACCCAATTTCCAATTCCTCAACTCTGATGCTGCATGGTACTGCACTCCTAAGCCGTAGGGATTTAGAGTACACTAAAAAGTTAAAAATAAAAATTCTTTCCAAAAAACCGACTTCCAAAGCCACTGTAAAGTAAAAAATAATTTTGATTTCTACACACTATGTTGAAGTCGGGCGAGTATAACAAAGATAGGCATAGTTGACGCGTCAGGTTCGCCCGACTTCAACATAGTGTGTAGAAATCAAAATTATTTTTTACTTTACAGTGGCTTTGGAAGTCGGTTTTTTGGAAAGAATTTTTTGTCATTAGTAATTTCACTTAAAAGCCCTTATTGATTCGTAAAACGTCTACTCGTGTATTTTTTCATTTCCCAACCAGGGACGCTCTCATTATCATAATCGCATGCAAGCTCTCAACGCTTCGAGAACACTTCTCTCGAGCATCTTATTAGGCATCATTATTTGCGAACAAAAATGCGAAGCAACAATGAAAATAGCATACGAATAATAATTGATTGTAAAGTTAAATTGACAACATTTTATCGAGTGATCCATATTATTGAGCACGAAAACAGAGTCATAATCCTTAACATTAATTGAGAATTTCTCTGTCTTTACTTTAATTGGAAATTACCCTGTCATTTATAGTAATTTTGCTCTGAAGTCCTCATTGATTCGTAAAACATCTACTCGCGTATTTTTTCATCTCCCAACGAGCGGGACATTCTCTCATTATCATAATCGCATGCTCTCGACGCTTTGAGAAGTCTTCTATCAGGCATCTTACTAAGCATCCCCATCCCTCTCAGTATTTGTGAACAAAAATGCAAAGAAACAATGAAATTATAGTACGAAAATTAAAAAAAATAAGCGTGTAGAGTTAAATTGGCTACATTTTATCGAGTGATCCATATTATTATTGAATATACAAGCAGTGATAATCGTGAACATTAATTGAGAATTACTCTGTTTTACCTATAATAATCGGGCCTTACTCTACCAATTTCGAAAACGAGCACTTTTTTATTCCAATATTAGCCCTTGACTGCGATTTCAACTTGTGATAAGTGACTAACCTGGTTAGTTTTGGTAAAGGTAATCGATAGACAGACGCATTTATAATAAATGTTCCAGGAAGATTATTAATAATAAATGAAAGTTAATTAATTTAGTACACGAATTTATACCTGATTTATCAAATAACCTTACCTCTTCCATGCCATTATGATAAATGACTTTTCCCGCTAACGTGTGATCATAAATGAACTTCCGACCTCCCAGTATAGCCAGTCCTTTTTAGGGTTCTGTACCAAAATGGTAAAATGGAACCCTTATGGTGCGACTTTCTCCGTCTGTCTGTCCGTCTGTCCGTCTGTCCGTCCGTCACACTCGATTATTTCAGTAACTACCGAAGCTATCGACATGAAATTTGGAATAGTTGTGTATATTAGTGGCCCAAAGACACTGGAATTAAAAAAAATTGGAAATTATTTTTGTTCTTATTTAAAAAGGGGGGAAAATCTGAGGGTTGAAATTTAAAAGTGAGATAACTGTACTGTGTGGGGTATCATATGAAAGGGTTTACTTTGTACATTCTAAAACAGATTTTTAATTATTTTTAGTTATGATAGTTTTTGATTTATCGGGGAAAATGTCTAAAAAAATACCGTTCCCCCCCCCTTATCTCCGGAGTTTACCAATCGAAAAATTTGAAATAATTATGGTCAATAGGAATTTACGTATATTTTACAGGAAAACTATAGCCAATGCTCTAACTAGCATAGTTTTTTTTGATATTAACAATAAACCTCTACAAACAAAGTTAGTCTTGCGGTTCATTAACAAAGGTAATTATTTATTAATAATGGTACGGAACCCTTCGTGCGCGAGTCCGACTCGCACTTGCCCGGTTTTTTTTTATTAGACAACTGGATTCAATTAGTCTAAAATAGATGAAGGTGCATTGAACTTGTGCTGTCATTAGCCAGTCAGTCTTTTATATTTCTTTGTAATTACTTAAAAGTTTGGTACTAGCATATAGTTTTTAAGTCAAATTGGTATTCATTATCTCTCGCCCTTAGGTAGAAAAGGAATTAAGTTACATTTTTCTTTGTATCCTGGACTTTTTGTCACTTGCTTTTTTTATTATTTTTTTTGTCATTTTGTATTGGTCTGATAATGAACATTTTCAATTCATTCTGTTCCCCAATTGTACAATTTAATGTCCTTTTTTAATTAATTAAATTCCGGTTCCCAGCTGCTATTACTTAGATTTACTTTATCAGACGCTATTATGAATATCTTATCTTAATGAATGAGGTTTATAACTAAAGAGCTTAAGCACATAGTTTTTGGCGCATTTTATAATTATAACTGCATCTTACCTACGTTGTTTGTTCTGGACAGTCATGTAAACATAAAACTTACACCGGATGCTGGGAGTTTATCTGCAATGTCACGGACACTGAACTCGATGCGGATGTGTTTATTGCTCACTCAATCACGCCTGTCGTAGGTAACACGTCCGTTAAAGTATTTCAATTATATAATAATATCATGTGAAAAAGACGAAACAGGACAGAAAGTCAAGCCAACTTTGTTAAGTGTTCCGGTACTAATACAGCTCTATTAAATTGCGCCATTTTTCTCAGGATAACGGTAAAAACGCATTCAAAACTAAGTTTTAACAGGTTATAACGCAGTCTTGTCAAAAACACCTAAATAACAATCTGCGTCGTAGTCGTCAGCCGATAGACGTCCACTGTTGGACAAAGGTCTCTCGTAGGGACGCGCGCCCCAGTCTTGCTCTGCCTGGATGCGGCAGCTCCCTTCAGCTTCCTTACTTCAGCGGCTCGTCGAGCTATGTCGGTGACTCTTCTTCAGTTATACAGATCTTGTCATTTCTGGTTTGATCACGTAGGGATACTCTAATCGCTACATCGCCCGCTGAAAAACGCAGTAAGAATAAATTTTCGTTTCAAAAATAACTTTTTTTCAATTCAGTATCATATATTAGTTTATATCTTCTTATAAAAAATTGTTTTGTTATTTTTAACATTAATTTCAGCGTATTCGTTGCAGGCGTTGATGTAAAATTTTAGATGGTTCTAGGTACTAAACATATTGACGACAGCTCCGTTCCACAAGTCGTTAATATAATACTCATATGAATCTCAATTGACGTCAAACTAGTTGTGATTTAATGCGGTCGCCTCGCATCGGTTCCATTCAACAATTGAGGCGTACTTGTCCCAGACAATAATATACTCTTCGTGGATACACGATTGAGTTCATGAGCAATTGATATTGGAGATGAAGATAGAACGCAAATGCGATATCGGAATATAAGATCTCGTAACGAAATGACGTATATTATCCACGATATCCGATGAAATATAAGAAAAATAATTCTGGAAAGAGATGTTAATAAATCAACTCGGAATAAAAAGTGGGCAAGTTCCTATTGTAAATACTTTATAATATAAATGTAAAATTTACGATAGAATTTGTCTGGTTTCCAATTGAGGTAGCAAATCGGTAGACATAATATACAATGTGGAATCGTTTATAAGAGAAATACTTAATGTTATAAATGCGAAAGTTAGGATAGATAGATGGATGTATGGATGGATATTTGTTACTCAATCACGCCAGAACGGCTAAACGGATCTGGATGAAATTTGGCGCAGATATAGATTATAGTCTGGAATAACACATAGGAATTAATAAACTTATGATTTTCATTCAAAATAACATCACGATTCAAGTAAACCTGCACACATTTACCACAAAGATTCAAACGCTACACATAGAATGAATATAAATAAAGCTAATTATTATTGTGAAAGCAATAAAAAGAAAAATTATGTCGCATGAAGAAATATGAGAGTGAATTAATTCTACCATTGGTAGAGAACTGTTCCCGCAATGGTAACCTTAATAGGCCGTAACAAATGTCTTCAAGCCTGTGCCTTATTCACTTCTCCAAATAAGTACATAACAGTGGGGAGAAATTAGACTAGGAGACAGAACAAATTACGATGAAAAGAATATACACTGGTACATATTACTTGCTAGCTTATGTCCACAGGCAGTATATAAGTTTGACTAATACTCCTTTATTTCTATTACCTATTTAAAAAATAGCACCTCCTCCTTTTTGGAAGTCGTTTACTAATTCAAATTACACACCGCTTACATAATATGCCTTCATCTTCTAGCATATATTTGACGTGTATAAATAGTGATTGAATTGATTAATGATTTATTTATTGTGGCTTACTTAGTATTTGAAATAATTAATTCTTACTGTGTCTTACCAGTACTAGCTGATGCGCAAGAAACAAAATTAATTATTCAAATTAGCCAGTATTATTCTCAGGGTCGTCTTTTTTTGTATTTAGGTATTCATGTTCCTTTCAATGAGCATGGATGGCGAATAAAAGAAGTTTTTATTATTTTGTGACTAGGTACATTGTGATACTACGTGATGTCCGTGTAGTGTGGATTAAGCATGGATTAAGGTTTATCATAGTGTTAGTGGTTCCATACCTATTATAAACCTTTCTTCTACTATTACACGAGTAATCATTTTACAGGTATACCGCAGAATCGATCTTGACGGCATCTCGAAATCTAAAACCTATGATAATAAAAAATGTACGTAATTTCCTACACAGCAGTTCCTACAGACTTTTCTAAAAACCAAAATAATTAATCATAGACATCAGCTGGCAGTTAATAAATCATGACTTTTTTCATATTAAATCTTTTTGTAAAATGCTGAATCTTATTTTAAAAATTTCAACGTCTTAGAAATTCACAGTTGTGCAACTTGATAAAGGCATTGAATGCCATCATAGAGCTCTCTCTAGGTCTACTTCAGTTCGAATGAAAACTGTTTTTTTTGTCCTGTTCCATCGATAAGACGGATTAATTTCGCATTGTTACGACCAATAGCTTTGTTTTCATATCTTATCATCATTTTGTCCTCCTCGTTTTCATATCCATTGTTTGGTAAAGAAAAAGGACAAAAAAATGTCTGATGCACAACACGGAATATTAAGTTAGGGTTGCGCAAGTTTAGGGATGAGACGCTTAGTTTAATCGACGATTAAGTTGTGTTTTCCATTCCCATTATGGTTCTGTTTTTAGCGACATGACGCAGCATTTATTTTACTCCATACTTGGTAACTCGAGTTCAGTGACTGGGTTATTATAAAAATATTTTATCAATGTTATAGTCTACGTACGTTTTTTTATGTACAAAAAAATGAGGATAACATTATAAAGCTTATAAAAGACCAGATGATGTCCAGATTTATGATTTTTCCGATATAAAAAGTCAGTTTCGCATAGTACTTTATAATATTAGTATTGGTTTTTAATCTATTTTTAATTCGATTTTACTGGATCTATTACATCTAAGATTTGAAGACTGTCTTCTACTGAGTTTTAACCTTAGTCACATCCCTACATTAAGTAGATAATGCGGTGCTATCTTTACGTTTGGCCGGGCAAAGGTTTTATTGCCTTGCTTTTATATACCCGGTGTAGGTTTAACGTGTGATAGTGGTTTCTATTGATTAGAAACGAGGTCTGTATGGATAAACTTTATTTTTATTTACAGTGCTAACTTTTTGATCGTTTTAAGTCTTCATAAGTTGTTCTGTTATATGTTGATTTTAGTTTATCTTTACTTAATAGCCTTCGTCAACACTCAAAATTAACAAGTTTTACTGTTCATACCTTAAACATAAGTAAAACCGATTAATTAAAATTGTTACAAATTCATACTCCTAACAAATAAATTGCATAAGACCAGCACGAAGTTCACCAAACAGTAATATTAATTATATTTTAAGTGATTACTAAACCTACTGATTTTTACAGTTAATATATTATGTAAATGATGCTAATTGGTAAACATCGAACTCGAAATTAATTAAATGTTTAATGTGAAATAAGACTAACCCATGATAATTTAATTAATTTTACTGCAAATGACAGGAACCAGCGAGAAGATAAAAATCAGCAAGTAAACGTTCACATGAATGAACCGGTCTTTAAGTAATATGGAGTAATAAATTATCACAAACCAGTCTTACGGTACTTGCACCATTTTATTGTGTTAGGCAATTTTAAAGGAACGGAAAAATAAACAATTACTAATAAAGTAGAATTGTAACGAGTGAAATAGGTTGAACCTTAGGTATATATTTTTTCTAAAATATACGTTTTCCATGTAGGCTATAGCGTGTGGTTGCATGAAAGAAGTATATTTTGTAATGGTTATTACACGCCATAAAGCCTCTATATCGGCGTCATATCAGCAATACAATTGTTGATTAAGCTATGTGTTTTCATCATCTAGTTTTTTTTTTACCTGATACCACCTCTTTCAGTTGGTTAGTAACTTACTCTACTTAAATGAGAATAATATATTGTAGGTTACAATTATTAGCAGACCTACTTGCGTATGATGATGGATAGGGTTTTTAAGATGCAAACTAACAATATACAAAACACAGACTCGGCCATTTATTTAGGAAGAAACATAGAACATGTAAGATATATTAAATTAATTGCAATGTAACAATATAACAACAAGTAGATTCATAACCACTCGCAAACAAGGTATAGATAAGTCTACTTTCTAGAACACTTGCTACTCGAGGCAAATCTGAGTATCGAATGAATAAAGAACACTGAAGTTGTTATAATGTAAAATTCTAGAATAACATGACGTCACGTCATTAAACATAGCTGCAACATGAGCAGAAACTTCTCTGATTGGCGGAAACCTCGCGTAACGACTGTTTTGCCGCCTCACAGGTACAGCGCCATCTGTAGTCATCGAGCGGCGCTAACACAATATTTTTCTGTTACTATTAGTGTATTATATTATTGTGTATGGTGTTATTCTTTGTCACTTTTTAATTTATCTTTTCAGAATTGCACATACATTTTTTTCAACAACATTTTGATTGATATTTCTTTTTTAATTAAGTGGTATTCTCTGAATGTTCCCGAAGTTAATAATTAATTGGCATGAAATTGATAAGAACAACTTGATTGCGGAGTCGAAAATTATTCTTGGATCACCAAGCCATCAGATTTAAGTCAATTATATTTTACTTAAGTAAGAGGCCAGTCATCATCATACTTAATACTATAAATGTGAAAGTGTGTTTGTTTGTTGGTTTGTTGGTTTATTGGTTTGTTGGTTTGTCCTTCAATCACGCCGCAACGGGGCAACGGATCGACGTGATTTTTGGCATGGGTATAGTTGAGGACCTGGAGAGTGACATAGGTTACTTTTTATCCCGGAAAATTAAGGAGTTCCCGCGGGAATCAAAAAAACTTAAACCACGCGGACGAAGTCGAGGGCATCAGCTAGTTATTAAATAAAATGAATGCATCTTTATTCTGTTTATTATCGAATATATTTGTAAATTTGCAATTAAGTATTTATGCGTAAGGATAGTAAAAAAAGTAAGTTAACGATCGTTTAAGCGATAACAATGGTTTACGTCCACGGTTTATGAGTTCAAATTATAATTTCAGATCTGTTTGTTTTAACCTTGTATACATGGACATACAAAATTCAAGATTAAGAAGAAAAGAGTGTGTAAAATCCATACTTAATATTATAAATCCGAAAGTGTGTCTGTCTGTCTGTCCGTCTGTCTGTCTACTACGCTTTAAGCGATTTTGATAAAATTTGGTATAGGGATAGTTTGTTTCCCGGGGAAGGACATAAGCTACTTTTTATCCCGAAAAATTAAAGAGTTCACGCGGGAGTAAAAAAATCTTAAACCACGCGGACGAAGTCGCGGGAATCATCTAGTAGGAAATATATTTAAGAAGCACAAGTTATTTTATCTAGCAAGCGTGTCGTAAAATCTTGAAGAAGAAGTTAGGATCGGATGGAGTATGCCAAATACAAAGTAACTGCCAATTTTCATAACACACTGTGTTCATAAGGTACTGTATGGTGTGATGGTAACACAAAATATATTATCATTCTTTCACGAACCCAAAACACAAGAAAGTGGGAATGTTTCTAGGAGTTACATGTCTAAAAGGCTGGTGTCTTTGTTTTCATATATCGATTCTTGCGCTATGATAATGTACGTCTTTGTCGTGTTTCGTCTGTTATCTCGCGCATGCATCACAAATCACAATGTATTCAGTGGACGCGCTGATATGTATTTATGAGTGAGTCTATGTAATTCAGGACTCCTGTATTAATGTTTTGTTTTATGTCTTTTGCTTACTTTTATGCGATTTGTCTAGAGCATTATTTTATGATGAATTCAAATTAAAGTCGAGTTTTATTCAAATGAACTTTTACAATTGCTCTTGAATTAATTAATATAGGTACTTATGTCGCAGACAAAAAAGAAGAAACATAGGAAGCATAACAAAATATAAAGTAGGCGTAGGCTTGCGCTCTCGACGGCAACGATTTCAGTTTCGCTATATCTTTTTTAAAGAATAGTATTTTATTACGTTGTTTTGTAATAATACAATTTATCGATAGTTTGCTTGAATAATATGTCGATAATTTGCATAGTATTGTTACCTACTCCCACAAAAACCTGCTTTGGGTAATTGGCATGGACGCATCAAACACGTCCATGGTAATTGGTCATATCAATATAGAATCTTTGCAAAGGGTTGAAGTCAGACGATTAGATTGTTTTATTTTACACTAATATAAATAATATGTTAGTGGTAAATATATGTGAGTTAGGTAGTATGTTAGGTTAGAATAAAATCGTTTGTTCTTTCCAAATTATTAGAAACTCCTCAGTGCTAGTTATGATACTGGCCACTTATAAAATAAGAACATCCCTCAATTACCTCTATTTAAACATCAGTTTTGTTCCCAAATGCAATATAATCCTTGTTTTTAAAAGACCTATGTTGCTGCAAAATAAATCCATACTAATATTATAAATGCGAAAGTGTGTCTGTCTGTCTGTCTGTCTGTCTGTCTGTCTGTCTGTCTGTCTGTCTGTCTGTCTGTCTGTCTGCTACGCTTTCACGGCTCATCCGTTTAACCGATTTTGATGAAATTTGGTACAAGGGTAGAATGTATCCCGGGGAAGGACATAGGCTCCTTTTTATCCCGGAAAATTCAAGAGTTCCCGCGGGAATCGAAAAACTTGGTCCACGCGGACGAAGTCCCGGGAATCATCTAGTAACTAATATTATTCATAATGTTAATGCTACCACTCGGCACTGCGAAACATTTTTAATTTGCTCTGCCTGGTATTCCTCTAATTAACACAAGTCACTCGAATAAAGGAATATAAAAACGAGCATGACGTCGATATTTCTCACTAGTTATTACAAATTGAGCCGTACTTTTTACACGCTGCCGGCTGTCAGACATTGATAATGGCGAGAGAATCCAAGATATAATAACCGTTAATCAGGGATGTAACACCTCTATACAGACGAAAATTGCTCGAAGGATCCAACCGACTAATTTTCCAGCAGTAATTGCATCCTTTGCTACCTACAAAGTATGAGTGCTAACTCGAGAACTCATTATAAGATCCGATGATAAATCGTATAGAACTCCGGCCAGCTCGCTTCTATTATGCGTATCAATTGTGCTGTCTAATGAGTTTCGTTACTTATGGTAGTTGCAACTTATTTAACGAAGCCCCAGAGTTGAGGCTTTAAATCAGCTTTGGACGAGCTGAATTTTATCTCCGTTTTACAAGGCGGCAGTTCAGAGAGATAATAACGTTAAATGTCAAAACTGTGTGAAGTTTGGGTTTTGTTTTGTCTTGGCTCTACACGTTGAGCATTAAGCAGCTTAAATTTTCTGTTTTAATTAACACATTTTGGATGTAGTGTTCATCTTTTTTGCGACTTAAGCTTCTAGAATTCAAGCCATAACAAAGTTGAATATGCTTAGCTTGCTTGCTTTTGTGGATATGTGCACCTGTTATTTTTTTATCTCTCCCGAAATGGTGAAGGCTTATGTTTTGGTGGTTGAAATCCACTATGATAGACCTTATCATTACTTTCCATTTACTTGATTATTGTCAGTGGAGCAATTCTAACTTTCAATTATTTAAAAAAAAACAAAGTATATTTTCGGTACTATATTTACACCTAGTACTTACAAAATTACTTGTTCTGACTAATGATCTATCGACTGGGGTTGAGACTCGAAATTTTGGAAGAAGTTTTGGCCTTTAGTTTTAAATAAAGGAAGGAGGTTTTATACGTGTTTCATGATAATTAGGAATTCCACTCCCATGGGATCTTCAGACCTTATGCGGAAGGACCTGAGAACCCACCGCATCACTATCCCAAGAAAACCCCAGCCATTATGTGATTAATGGATTAGGGTCACGACCCTCAGCAATTAGGAATACGACGCACAGACAGAGGGATCTTCAGAAGCAGGGTTAGCAGCTCGTCTGTTATGTGAGATCGCAGTAACGATTTTTTCTGCTGTGATTTTTTATAAAATGCATGAATTTGGTATACAAGCCTCGTACAGCGTTTCATTATGTAGTTGCTACCGTAAATCCTGTCCGCACCATTGCCTCACGTCATCGATGCAACAGTATTGAGTAATATCGCGACTGGACGGACAACTTCTATATTATTATGCCTACTTGGTTGTTTCATTGAGTAAGTATCAGGGTCAGTTGAATGTAGGTATGGCGGTACATTATTTATTCTATTTGGTATGTGCCCTAACTAACAAAAAAGGGCCCTAAGTACCATAATACCTTAATATGAGCACCTAACATTAAACTAATTAAAAGAAAAGTAATCACACAAATAAGCTTTTATGGTAATTCAAGCTTGATCAGTGTGTGTGTGATTTATATTATTTAATTTTTTTAAACTTTGGCAGGCTTTGTCTATGACAGTATAATATCTATGAACACAATTAATAATTTAAATCTATAATCATAATAATTCATGCATTATCACCATGTTTAAAATAATAATAATAAATAAATCCTTTATTGCGATACATTGTTGTAGACTTAAAAAAAAAACTACTAAAAGGACTAGCAACAACACAATAGGTCGCAAACTCAGCATAGTGACGTTGAGTTGAGTTGACGTTGTTTAACCTGTATTTAATATAATCTATATCACTATTTATTATAATTTACTAAAAAAATATTTTGGAAATACATTTCGTTTAAATGCTATACTTACTATAATAATTAATAAAAACAAATATATAAGGTAGTACAAATGCGTTTGTTAATGTTAGTATAAATTAGCTAAGTATTTCTTATTTAAAATGAAGAAAACATTGTATTTTGTTAATTACCTCAGACCAGTGAACCTAACAGGTAATACTGTAAGTACTTCTACTTACTTCTACGACTTAATATTATGCTCTACAATCGTCACTATCCATATTACCTAATAAGGCTATTAAAATGCTATCAACATAACCATAAATTTTTATTGCGTCGATATCAAACGTCGATAGACAGATAATAATTTTAGTATTTTAATAAGTCACTCAAAATATTAATGTAATTTTGTTTAACTGTTTTTTAAGCTTATAAGTTACTGGATCATTCTTGATTAACTTTTTTTACGAAGCCTTAAAGGCCTTTGTGTAGACTAATTGATAAAATTCATTCGATGTTTTTATCAAAGACTCCTCAATTTTCCGGGATAAGAAGTAACCTATGTCACTCTCCAGGTCCCTTAACTATAACCATGCAAAAAATAACGTCGATCAGTTACTCCGTTGCACCGTGATTGAAGGACAAACCAACAAACAAACACACTTTCGCATTTATAATATTAGTATGATGTCGACAAGGTAATAATTCGTTTGCGCTTTATTCTTATATTGGCACTAAAGAATGATGTGAAATCTTGCACGAAAAACCAAATTGCAAAGCACACAAATAAATCAACAAGCTCAGAAATAATTGCAGATGTTAGCCGTTTATAGCTTCAAACTAATAAACAAATATTCTACTCGGAAAAAGAACGGCCATCGAACAAGATGCTTTCGTATTATTAACACTTCAATAAAAACTCTGTGGACGTAAATGTATGCAGTTTAAGGATTATTTATTTGATGTTCGACCGGTTACTGGTGGCTTGGCTTGGTGGTACTTTGCCATCGGTTGATATGCACCTGTGCCATTAGGATGAACATACGTCGAATGAATCATGTAAAGTTCTTTTAAGTTGGTCTTGCCATTAAAAAAATGCTTTTTTCGAAATCTACCTGCAACCAGATGCTGCCGGAGATCCTGATTTATTCTGAAAAGTGACGAGTTGATATTTTGTTACATGAAAAGTTATTAAACTTATAACTTAATCTAATTATTTATCAGTTAATCAGTAAGGAAAGGGTGACAGAGTGGCTAACTGATCTATCAACGCACAGCTCAAACCATTGGATGGATTTGGCATGCGGATAGCTATGGTGACGTAGGTATTCGTTAAGAAAGGATTTTTGAAAATTCAAAACAAATGAAATTTAAATTCAAAATATAACTTAACGTATGCGAAGTCGTGGGTAACAGCTGGTTAAGTACAGCTTTCTTATATATAAAAAAATAACAGTTATCGTTTCGCAATCAACGACCTCAATTTACATAGACGGGCCCTGTCAAACAAAGAATGTGGGCGTATTTTTAGCCACGCCATCAACGCCATCTAGTCTGAAAAGCGGGAACTTGCTTGCAACATCTTGAATTAAAGCTTGAAAACGTATGACTCCGTCATAGATAATATAGGTCATAGCCATAGAAGCCATGAGGCCAGTTAGTAAAAAAAAATATAATACAGTGCCGCGGAAATAAAATGATTGCGTAATGGATAAAAATATTAAATAGAAAGATTAAATAACGTTTTTTTGGAAATGTATAGTTGTGAATTGAATCACTTACCTTAAAATAAAAATTATACAGTGCCAAACTAATTAAACTTTAGATGTTAACTTAAGAATAACAAATTATCTACACGACGAGCGACCGTCACTACGCTACGATGGGAACAAAGACAGGTTAGGAACGCGCTCTCAAAGTCGGACGCCCGACCCTTTTCTATGAAAGGGCCCATCTAGTACCTACATATATATCGATGTTCGCAATACCTTTAGACGCAATTTATACAGACCAGTCCCCCCGATAGTGTAAGGAAATCGTAATCGTAATCGTTTGTCAAACGGATAATTCGACCTGTTTAAGGAGTTCAAAGATGCCTGCTCGTCAAAGAGCATGTATGAACTCCTAAAACAGTTCGAGTAATATGTTTTAAGCTGCCAAATGAATACGATTTGTTTAGACTAGGGCATGCTACCGGGAATTACCGGTATCAAAAGTACCGGGAATTCCCGAGACTTCTGAATATTTTCAGTCCCGGTTCTCCACACCACAAAACCGGTACTTTTGATACTTTCGAGACTCGAATTAAATAGATTACTTCTCTAATTAAGTGCGGATATTTCTGAATGTAACAAGAACTTCGTTCACTACACTGTATTTTATGATCACAAATTGGAGGTTTTAGTATAAAAATCCTATTTTTACTTTGAGTATTTATACCTATTAGTCTTTCTAAATATTATTTACCAGCTTTTTTGAAGGTCAATTAATTGATGAATCTGCCAATAAAATTTGTTCTGCTTTAATGAGTTACAGTAGATTAATTATGCTACTCTGATAATCGTATTATATTTCAGTTCAATGTTTAATTTCAAAAAAAAAGAAAGAAAATTGAATGACTGGGTTTACTGCAATATAAAATATACCTCATAAGCACCAGGATTATGGCTGCTAAATTTTGATTTTTGACTCCACTGTCATTGACACCAACGGCAGAGGGGAAGAATTCATAATTCTCTAAAATGCTCAGCGTTTTTCCGTTAAATCTTATATACCAAGAAAAAACCAAGACTGTGGTCAGTCCAATCTTGATGTATGGAACTGGATTCTGGACAGTAAACTGGAGGCTCTTAGTGGCTGATAGGAAACATGATAGGAAGATCCTATAGTGAACCACAGGCACGGAGAGGACGGTGGTTGGAGACATAGAAATACTAAGAGGTACCGAACCCAGTATCCCCAACCCATCCAGAACCCAGAATCGACCAACCGATCGACCAACCAATTGAATAACCGATCGACCAACCGATCGACCAACCAACCAGCCAACCAATCAGACAACCAATCGGCCAACCAATCAGCCAACCAATCGACCAACCAATCAGCCAACCAATGAACCGATCGACCAACCGATTGACCAACCAATCGACCAACCAATCGGACAACCAATCGGCCAACCAATCGGACAACCAATCGACCAATCGATCGACCAACCAATCGACTAACCGATCGTTCAACCAATCGATCAACCGATACACCAACCGGTCGACCAACCAATCGACCAACTGAGCGACCAAATGGTCGACCAACCAATCGACCAACCAATCGGACAACCAATTGGCCAACCAATCAACCAACCGATCGAACATCCAGTCGGCCAACCGATCAACCAACCAATCGACCAACCTATCGACCAACCAATCGACCAACCAATCGGACAACCAATCGGCCAACCAATCGGACAACCAATTGGCCAACCAATCAACCAACCGATCGAACAACCAGTCGGCCAACCGATCAACCAACCAATCGACCAACCTATCGACCAACCAATCGACCAACCAATCGGACAACCAATCGGCCAACCAATCGGACGACCAATGAACCGATCGATCAAACCAATCGCTCAACCGATCGACCAACCCATCGACCAACTAATCGACCAACCGTTCGACCAACCTATCAACCAACCGATCGGCCAACCAATCGACCAACCGATTAGGTCATGCAGTCGATACTTCTTCTGATGGCATAGAACCGGGAATTCCCGGTACTTTCGATACTTTCGATACTACCATAAATTATCACAAAACAAGGCAAATACATTACAGTAAGTATGAAATAGACCAACTATTTGACATAATATATAAAATGTCGCGTAATATTTCCACACAGGATCATAAATTCATGATTTTTAATGAACTTGTGCAATAATTCGCATCGTTCCAAATTTCAAACTTTTATTGTAGTTCAACGCGAAGGGCCGGCGTATAGGTTTTACAGTGATAGCGTGGGACATTTTGTCTGAAAATACACTTCGAAAAGCTGTTTTTTTGTATCGTGATAAGCTTATAATATTATTTTTATAGCAATTAAATGCCTCAATCAATTTCAGTTTCAGTAAATTAGCAGTTTCTAGAAAAAAGCCAGACAACAAAGGGACAGAGGGACAACAAAGTGATCCTTAAAAGGTCGTTCTTTTTAATATGGCATACGCAGTAACCTCACCTCAACTAATAACAAATATAAATCTATCAATTGGTCAATTGGTTGGTCGATTTGTTGGTTGATTGGTTGGTTGATCGGTTGGTCGATCGGTTGGACAATTGGTTGGTCGATTGGTTGTTCGATCGGTTGGTTGATCGGTTGGTAGATTGGTTGTTCGATCGGTTGGTCGATTGGTTGGTCGATTGGTTGGTCGATCGGTTTTTCGACTGGTTGTTTGATCGGTTGGTCGATTGGTTGGCCGATCGGTTGGTTGATTGGCTGGTCGAACGGTTGGTCGATTATTTGGTCGATGCGTTGGTCGATTGGTCGGTAGATTGGTTGTCCGATTAATTGGTTGATTGATTGGTTGATCGGTTGGTCGATTAGTTGGTTGATTGGTTGGTTGATCGGTTGGTCGATCGGTTGGTCGATTGGTTGGTCGATAGGTTGGTCGATCGGTTGGTCGATGGTTAGTCTATCGGTTGGTCGATTGGTTGTCCGATTAATTGGTTGATTGGTTGGTCGATTGGTTGGTCGATATGTTGGTCGATTGGTTGTCCGATTAATTGGTTGATTGATTGGTTGATCGGTTGGTCGATTGGTTGTTCGATCGGTTGGTCGATTAGTTGGTTGATTGGTTGGTTGATCGGTTGGTCGATCGGTTGGTCGATTGGTTGGTCGATAGGTTGGTCGATCGGTTGGTCGATGGTTGGTCTATCGGTTGGTCGATTGGTTGTCCGATTAATTGGTTGATTGGTTGGTCGATTGGTTGGTCGATCGGTTGGTTATTCGATCGAATGGTCGATTGGTTGGTCGATTGGTTGGTCGATCGGTTGGTCGATTGGTTTGATCGACCGGTTCATTGGTCGTCCGAACGTTGGCGATTGGTTGTCCGATTGGTTGGTCGGTTGGCTGGTCGATAGGTTGGTCGATTGGTTGTCCGATTGGTTGGTAGATTGGTTGGTCGAGCGGTTGGTCGATTGGTTGTTTGATCGGTTGGTCGATTGTGTAAGAGACAATCCAGAACTAGGTATTTATGAGACACTTTTAATATATTTGTACTCTCATTTGGAACTTGCACGAATAAATGGTTAAAAAGAGCCAAATGAATGGTGGTGAAGGAATGGTTTAAGAAGAATGGTTATTAAAAAGATGATAAGGATCACTTGGTTGTCCCTCTGACCAAGCCTCTAGGCTTTTTTCTAGAAACTGCTTGTAGTAATAAATTGATTGAGGCATTTAATTGCTATAAAAATAAAATTATAAGCTTATCACGATACAAAAAAACAGCTTTTCGAAGTGTATTTTCAGACAAGATGTCCCACGCTATCACTGTAAAACCTATACGCCGGCCCTTCGCGTTGAACTACAATAAAAGTTTGAAATTTGGAACGATGCGAATTATTGCACAAGTTCATTAAAAATCATGAATTTATGATCCTGTGTGGAAATATTACGCGACATTTTATATATTATGTCAAATAGTTGGTCTATTTCATACTTTCTGTAATGTACCTATTTGCCTTGTTTTGTGATAATTTATGGTAGTATCGAAAGTATCGAAAGTACCGGGAATTCCCGGTTCTATGCCAGTATCGGTCCGAAAATTCCCGGTACTCAGAAGCAGTATCGACTGCATGCCCTAGTTTAGACAACTGGTGTTCTTACTTCTTATTATCCAATTTCGCTTCGCACATCGATCGACGACATCGAAAAGATACTCAAAACGATATTGGCGATGTTAAAATTAACAATTCATGTATGAAAAGTAAACAAAGTATAAAAGCTATGATTTTATTAATCAGCTACATGCAAGTTCGTAAGAGCCAAGATAAGCTAGATAATAAAACCAGGAAAGCCAATATGAAGTCCGGAGAAAATTCTTAGGAATTTGCTACATAATATCACATATCGCGAGTGCTAATGTTATTGATACGTGATACCTCAGACGATCCGCCGCTTTGAATTATCGCTCTTCCTATCCTTAAGACTGAAATGGATTAGATTGTCTTGAGTAGATACATAATGTAGCCCTTATCTACCGCTAGCTGATTGATTATCCACTTTGTGCGTGGGATTTGTTGTAAAAATAATATCGTGTAATTTTTATCAAACTGGGAGTGGGAATGCATCATTTGATGGGATTTGTTAAATCCATAGTAATATTATAAACTAGATGATGCCCGCGACTTCGTCCGCGTGGATTGATGTTTTTTGTTCCCGCGGGAACTCTTCAATTTTCCGGGTAGTATATGTCCTTCCCCGGAATGTAACCTATCTCTGTACCAAATTTCATCAAAATCGGTTGAGTAGTTGGGCCGTGAAAGCGTAGCAGACAGACAGACAGACACACTTTCGCATTTATAATTTTAAGTATGCGAAAGTGTGTCTGTCTGTCTGCTACCCTTTCAGGGCCCATGTTTTCAACCGATTTTGATGTAATTTGATACAGAGGTAGGTTTCATCCCGGAGAAGGACATAAGCTATTTTTATCCCGGAAAATTAACGAGTTCCCGCTGGAATAAGAAAAAAATAATTAATCAACGCGAACGAAGTCTCGCGCATCTAGTAATAAGTACATATTTTTAAAGATAAATATATAAGAATATGATTGAGTATGGATATCTTGTTTTGCGTTACGAGAGTTACAGATACTTTAAGTACTCTTTCTTTCAAACGTAGTTGCCTTTGAATACCTCACGTTTTTTGCAGTGTTTCGTTAATTCGCATTTCGCAGTAGGTAACTCTAACTACTAACTATGTTGATGTGTTCGAAAAAACAAAACATCTATGTAATCGACATTTTCTGCACGTGATACAAACCTTTATTTTCCTTAATAATACCTATTTTTAGTTTTATTGCTATATACTTAACACTTAAAATCGAGCTTCAACAATGCGTTATTTGCTGAATAGTGAATGCATTATTAATTATTACCTCACCTTTCATTCTTACGGTCTCACCTTTCATGCTTGTCGGTAATTGAATTCAATTTATTTTCATAAAGTTATATGTTTAATGCGCTCTTTGAAGAGAGAACAAGATATCCCACCGAGACGAAGAAACCAGTATCGTGGGAATCCGAAAAGTTCGATAATTTTATTTCAACGTGTGCTTTCGTAAACATGTTAGTCAATTTGAAATAAAAACTTTACATGCAGAATATTATGTTGAAATGTAACGTATTTAATTGAAGCTAAAGTAGATTTTTCAATGTCTGTATTTATCTGAATGATTTATGATTATTCACAGAAATTATTGAGGCAAAAATTGTTATTTTCTCTCGTGAATTTAGATCACTGGCAAAATTCTAAAGGATCTACAACAATATACATATAATTAACCGTCTTTGAATTTTTTCGTTCGGCTGCAAAGCCTATTGTTTTCATTATATCCAATACTAACAAAAAAGGCTATTATTCAAATCTATTTTCAATTACGAAATCGTTAATGACCGTCCTGTACTAAATTTGTTCCAGTAGGTACTTCGGCATTCTTATCTTGGCGTTGAGAAAAAAAATCACCCGCGAAACAATACAATAAGGCCGGCCATACAAGGACAGCTTGTAGCAGTTAGAATGGACTGTGCGACTGCATAGTGAACACTGCAAGTGAACAGCCTTCTACGCACATACATACATGGAACCGCTCGAGCAGTTGCGACTGCTTCGGGTGGTTGGCAGCAGTTATCTATCTATGGTAACTTCAAGCTGTCGACTATGACTGCAAGAGCGGTCCGTGTATGTTGATCACTGGCTAACTGCTCGAGCAGTCCGTGTATGGCCGGCTTAAGATATAAGGGTGTGTTTTCACTAAGGCGCAGGTAAGAGAACAATATTCATCAGGACTAGAGCAATCCTAATTTGTAATTCACATCTCATATCCGCTGCGCTTCAGGAATTCAGTAGAGACGGTGTTATTGAAGAAGAAAAATAATATACCAAACGGTATAAATAATGTAACAGGCATAGCAGAGTTGCTTACCGCAGACCGTTAATCGGTGAATAATAAAGACCGGGAAGATTGGAGGTGCCACAGACCACACCTCATGTTTAAGAACTAAAGCACATTCTGAGCATAAGATCCATAAAACTATCTAATCTTTTCTTGATAACATCATCATTTTATTGGACTGCTAAATACCTACAGATAAATAATAATAATATAAGAAATAAAATTAATAATTTCGAAACACCCCTGCCACTCAAATTGCATATAATATGCCCTGACGGGGTGACATGCCAATTGTTGTGTTGTTCATGTAAATGCAAATCTGAATCTAAATATATTATAATATGCAATATCTGATAGATATTATATGCATGTCGACCGAGTATATTTTCAAAACTTAAAAGGTTTATTACTCATACGAGTTGATGCATAAAGTAAAATCGGAATTTATTGAAATCACTCAACTAATTTAATAGCTCCGTTTTTCGCCTCTCATATACACATATATTAAGCGGATACGTTTGAATCCGCTTTATAGAAACATACCCTTATAATCGTTACGTAATGATATTCACGTACCGGCATTTTATTTTGATGTGTTCTTTTGTTGCGGCGGCGGCTCTGGATAGGGCTGGCGAGACAGTGAGATTGTATTACAAGCCATATTATTATCGGAGGTTTTCTTTTCTTAAATGCTTTGTGGACATAAGGAAAATAGTTGGAAGAAAATATGTGGACGTAGATCCCTTCTTAACTTAAAATTCCATAAACAAAATCGTCGGGCTGCTCTACTTATGTTAATACTGTTTTATTATACTGAAGGCGTTGTTTATTTATCTGATCTGAATGTTTGAGGTTTTTCAACTTGTACAAAATGCTGTGAAGGGATATTTCGAATGGAAACATCTTGGCGATGATCTTGATAATAGAGTACAAAAGCTTAAATCTCATCCAAAAATCTCAAAAGTTGTAAAGGGAAAGTTGTTTTATAATAGGAGCTATCTGAATTATGATCTGAAAGGCTCAAATTGCTGTAGTGAGTCACAAGGGCAAACAAGCAGATTTTACGACCATCTAATCTTTTTTCGATAACTCGTCATCGTCATTTAACAGCTGTAAAAAATAATTAATAGTACAACAATGCAAACAAGAAAATCCAAACTTAATATTATAAATTAAAAGTGTGTCTGTTCGTCTGTCTGTCTGTCTGTCTGCCTGTCTGATTGTCTGTCTGCTACGCTTTCTCGGCCCATCTTTTCAGCTGATTTGATGAAATTTGGTACAGAGGTAGGTAAATCCCGGGGAAGGACATAGGCTACTTTTTATCCTGGAAAATTATGAATGCGATAGTTTGCTTTGTCTGTTACCTTTACAGCCTATTAGGTTTTTTTACTGATTAAGACGAGGGTAAAGCGTCGTATAGTCCGTCAAACTTAACTGGCCCGCCAGCCAAAATGGGAACTAATTTTTATGCCTTGCTTGGTGAAGGTAAACAGTGCTTCGCTTTTAATTGCATGCTTGACCATACAGATTTTTCTCTGTTGGCGGATTATAGCAAAGTAATTGTATTCTTTTCTTGCTTATTCTTTGTTGACAACCCTGATTTTGATACCTATCAGTTCACAATCTTGATGAACAATGGATCATAAAAAATATTAAGACTTTTAGTTTAACGATTATCTTTTAACTAGAGGTACGCCCACGTCTCTGCTTCGATTAGGGTCGTAAATTTTATAAAAAAAAATTAAAACTGATCGATTCTAACGATGAACACGTTAATTCTAACCCTTAAACTTACCGGAAATTTCACACAATGGACCGATAAAGCCCAGAGTTTTTTAATAAAAGACTTGGCATATGCCTATGTATTTACTATTTTAATAAAAATACTAGGCAAAACCTTTTTTACGCAAAAAATTAAAATATATTAAATTAAAGACGTCTATTCTTTACATGCTTAGGATGGATATAGATGGTTGCATGTAGGTATGTACTATGTATATTATTTCCATTTCTTATAACCTATAAAATATTTATTACAAACCTATGTAAAACGCTTCGTGTCGAAGGTCGCTGTACATTTTATTATTCAATAAAATAACGATAAGATAATAAAGATTTTTATTTTATTTTCTACTAGATAATAATGCCCGCGACTTCATCTGCGTGGATTGAGGGTAGCTTATGTATTATTCCACACTATAATCTATCTATGTGCCAAATTTCATCCAGATCCGTCAGCCGTTCTGGTGTAATTGACTAACAAACATCCATTCATACATTCATCCTTCCAAACTTTCGCATTTATTATTTTTAACTAATATATAAAATTCTTGTGTCACAGTGTTTGTAACAAAACTCCGAAACGACTTGACCGATTCTTATGAATTTTTTTGTCTATATTCGGTAGGTCTGAGAATAGGTCTTAAGCTATTTTTCATACCCCTAAAACACCTCAATCCACGCGGACGGAGTCGCGGGCATCAGCTAGTATTAGTATAGATTTTAGCTTGCTTATTCGTAGTTTTAAAACCTACTTCGAGTTCGGATACAAATTTGGCAATTTTTTGTAGACATTAATTATTTAAGTAATGCGAAATCGAAACGCGTGTATCATTATCCTCTCAAAGGACTGTTAATGAATAATTGAAGCAGGCAATTATATCCCCAACTGTGTGCATGCAATGACCAAATTTGCGTGTACCGCAAACGAGTATGTCCGTAAACGTATGTTTTGTTAAACTTCTGATGGATTTCGCAATATGAGATCGTATCGGGAGTAATTTGATTCCGTGAAGAATGATACTGGTCTCCGTCGTGTAATGTACCTGCAGTTTTTTTAGTAATTAAACAGATTTGTAATCTGAATTATTCGTACCGCTATCGCAAATCACTGTACTTCATACAAGTAGAATAGGTACAATCGACTGTATTTAAGTTGAACCAAAATGGCGGTCGTCTGCGCAGGCACATTGTAGTTACTACAGAGCACGCGCATGGAGCGAGGTGTATGGGCTCGCGGCGCACCTCATACCGCACTTCGTTTGACACCCGAAATGTGTTTCTGTGCAGAGTTCAACTTACGCCGCGGCTATTATATTTGATTTGATTGAGTACAATAATTTTGTTTTAATGTGCATTAGGCACTACCAAACAAAATAACAATATAATTGGTTGAACACTATTATTATCCTAAACAAACCCAAAATGCTAACCTAAAATATTGTATTATACGATGAGTTTCCCAAAAATGCCGGACTGGCTATAATATGTTTATAAACACCATAAATCAAATCATCAAAATGCATAAATTTGAAGACTGTGTTAAACAGCATCCGTTAAGATGAGGTTGTTATCTTCCCACTTAATTAACGTACGCGGATCTAGTTTCGAACAAAGCATATGAATAATTATCGAAGCTGATGAAGAAGGAGATCATTTTAACATCATATGTCTAAATGTCAAAATGGCCGCGCCAGGTGAGGGGATAATACCGATGTTTATGACAACCACTTGTATTGAATAATAATATTAATATACATATACTTTAGTACTATCTGCTTACTTAAAATATATTAACATTATTTCTTCGAGATATGCATAAAACTTGATTGTCATATAATAAGTTGGACGCATATCCAGTTTTTTGTATTACTATTATTGCTAGTAATTTTCCTTCAAGTACATTTTTTGTTAGTCATTAAATCATTAAGTTGTCAAACACGGCAACTTCTATCGTCTACCGCCAATTTGGTGTTAATAATGATTACAATAAAAAGCCGATAGCATAACGTGAATTACCATCATTAAATAATAACGTTATAAAGACATGATGTAATGAAGCGGACATTGTTCTAAATAACATTGGAATAATTCACGAAGTCTTTAATCTATATTGACGATCGTGTTTTAGAAAAATCCTTATTTTAGGGACGTCAAGGTATAAACGTATAAACCAGTCATTTTGAGTATTATTGCTTAAGCATTGCTTTAACCATTGGCAGTATGGCCCCTGATCATAGGGTTCAATAAAATATTTGTTGCAGTGTGAATCGTGATTGAAAAACAAACACTAACTCACTTTCGCATATTTTAAAACATTGAGACGGAAGTAAGATTCTATGGTTTTTTTTTCTAAATGAAGGAAAAACCCTTACAATAGTGTAACATTATGTAGCCTATTTAGATGGAAGTAAAATATTTATGGAATACTCTGTACTGGTATGATTGAGTAACAAACATCCATCCAAACTTTCGCATTTATAATATTAGTAGAGAAGATTAGATGATGATCAAAGATTAGAATAAAACATTTCATCAATTAAGAAATCGAAAATATTTAAAAGTAGCTCAAATAAAGGTTTCTTTTACCACCTAACAAAGACACCATAGAACGCCTTACGTAACGATTCGCGCTAAGGGTGTGAATTGGTAACAGATCAATATTGGTTAGTGGGTCATTGCCATGGTACCACGTTATACCACATTGCTACTGCAGATCCGATATAGCTTTTTTAAACGAGTTTTTAAAGTAAATTGTATTATTAGGGCAACACAAGATTAAAAACAAAACGGTAGGTATAAACAAACTGAGTGGAATGAAAAGCGTGCTCGTGATTGGTATAAAAACACTCGTGCGAATGTTCCTTAATTTGAGTGTCCCTGGACACTTTTTTGAGCACACACTCCGGTTCTGATACTTGACTCATCGGCAGTCGGGACTTTTATATAGGGAGGGTGATTTAAGTGTTGGAAAATCGATGTTATTGGAACGATTAAAATTTTTCGTTACTGTTATTCATTTAGTAGGTCCAATTTTCGGGGTTTGAAATTAGAAAAAAGCGTACCTCCCGGTAAGTACTTAAGTAGTAAGCCGCAAACCGTGGAAATTCTTAAACAATTTATAGGTAGAACCCCATCCAGATGCTATTAGGATAATAAAACTAGGTTTATCTCTTTTGCTCTTATGATACAGTCACTCGAGAGAAAAGGATATAATGCTAACTGGATATGATCTGTGGAATCCGGCGATCACAAGATATGCATTTCTTCGAGACGCTTTATGCGGTTGAATCTTGCTGCTGACGTAACATTTCAGTATTTTCGTCATTCGTCACTTTCCACAATCAAGGGATTGATTTAAAAACAAATCTCCGAAAAAACAATAATACAATTATTTAAAAGTACCTTGGATGCTATTATGTGTTAGCACAATTTTTAATACACTGCGCTCAAATATCCAAAACCAATATTTTCAGAATCATTGAGTGAATGAATGAAAAAATCATACGAACTTTATTTTCTCTTTTGTGTTTGGTTTGGACGGTGGAGTGCAAAAAATCAATACAATCCGAACTATTTCCCGAGAGGGAAAAACGTTGCGATTTTGTACTATATTTAGCTGAATAAAGACGACCTCCCTTGCGCAGTGGTGAGCGGAAGCCATAGAATGGGTGGTCCCGGGTTCGATTACCGGCAGGGTAAATTTGGGAACTTATAATTTCTGAATTTTCTCTGGCTCAGTCTGGCGGGAGTCTTTGGTAAGTCTAAGGTCACTTGGCTAGTTACTGCCCTACCGGCAAATACATACTGCCAAGCGATTTAAGGCGTGTACAAACCGATTAGTGGTTAAATTGACAGGTTCACCTGTTACCACCACTGCTACCATCTAAGACTGCATCATAATTCATCACATGCCATCAGATGTAATAGCAATCAAAGGCTAACTTGTAGTGGTGTAAAAAAATGTATATAATTACCTTAGACTTAGAGCTCCGACAGACTTCAGACAGGACAAAACGTCGAAGAGGAAGGAAGAACTTGAGTTAATTTAAGAAGAGTTTTGGACCCCCAATCACCCGAATAGGAGGTCGACTTCTAAACCATTGAACTGCCACTGAAAATACAATACATAGTGCATTGCGTTATTGTATTGGTTGCGATTTTACATTATTGGTTGTTATAAGTTTATTATCACTTGTGAAGGATATCATTTGTTCTCTTCGCGTCACGCATGTCATCTATATTTTGCATAACTAAGTTGAAGCGCGTTGTCTACACACCTAATATGACTTACTAGATGATGCCCGCGACTTCGTCCGCGTGGATTAAGTTTTTTTGATTCCCACGGGAACTCCTTAATTTTCCGGGATAAAAAGTAAAAGTCCTTCCCCGGGACACAATCTATCCCTGTACTGAATTTCATCAAAATCGGTCGAATGAGCCGTGAAAGCGTAGTAGACAGACTGAAACACTTTCGCACTTATAATATTAGTATGGAATTAGTATGGATTATGGATGCTTTCCATAGAAGCAAGTCGATCATGTCGCTAGCTATCTTAATTTTACTTATGCGATCACATTGAATCCCTACTTATGTATCTTTAGTATGACCACAACAAATGAGTTTCACAGCGACAAGGCGGCAAGGTATCTCCTACTATGGAGAGAAATATAATCTTTTCTAGGACATAATTTTTATACGCGGTACTCTGTGGGAACGGGACTCATGCATTAGCAATGGTATCATCGAGAATTCCAATAACGATGCATGGACGTCGAATATCGATTCCGTGTTTTTATGAAAGCTTAACTTTGTTTTTACACAGTGTTCAATGATTTATGAACGTGAATTTAACATTTTTTTTGTATTGTATCTAGGACTTGGATAACAATACAAAACCCTGACTGAATTGACATTAATTATTTTTTCGAATTTCCTTAAAGACCAGATGGAATATTAAATGTATGTAAATAGACTGTTATTTTTTAATTTCATTGTCTTATTCGCGTCGTTTGCATACATAAAATAACTTCATCATATTTTTTAGGGTTCCGTACCAAAATGGTAAAATGGAACCCTTATGGTGCGACTTTCTCCGTCTGTCTGTCCGTCTGTCCGTCCGTCACACTCGATTATTTCAGTAATTACCGAAGCTATCGACATGAAATTTGGAATAGTTGTGTATATTAGTGGCCCAAAGACACTGGAATTAAAAAAAAATGGAAATTATTTTTGTTCCTATTTAAAAAGGGGGGAAAATCTGAGGGTTGAAATTTAAAAGTGAGATAACTGTACTGTGTGGGGTATCATATGAAAGGGTTTGCTTTGTACATTCTAAAACAGATTTTTAATTATTTTTAGTTATGATAGTTTTTGATTTATCGGGGAAAATGTCTAAAAAAATACCGTTCCCCCCCCCCTTATCTCCGGAGTTTACCAATCGAAAAATTTGAAATAATTATGGTCAATAGGAATTTACGTATACTTTACAGGAAAACTATAACCAATGCTCTAACTAGCATAGTTTTTTTGATATTAACAATAAACCTCTACAAACAAAGTTAGTCTTGCGGTTCATTAACAAAGGTAATTATTTATTATTAATGGTACGGAACCCTTCGTGCGCGAGTCCGACTCGCACTTGCCCGGTTTTTATCAAGAGCACAGACCTCGGTGATCAAGAGCTTGGCATTATCTTGAACCAAGTTTCGGCTTTATTTTTTTAATCCAGTTCAATATGATGTAGGTATGGCAATCTTGTTTTTTGGGTAATACTTGTACTGAGGTCTGTGACGGTTGATAATTTAAATAAGTTTTGTAATTAATACCCTGGAGTAAGGTTGAGTTGGCGAAACGTGAATGCAGTACCAAATAGCTTATGACTTAAGTTTTAACCAGTCAGTTGGATATTCGGTGATCATCATCTACAGCTTTGTGTATCCACCATTAAAATTGTCAATTTCCTTAAAAGTTTCACTCATACAAGCTTTGCTAAAATGTGGCGAGCCAATGTATGAAACCGAGTGCAATGCAGTAAAAAAGTTTCATCCCATTTGCATTAGCGGTCGCTGTAGAGCCAGAGGGTTTCGTAAAAGTTGTCTCTCATGTAGGTATAGGTATATGATATAGGTGTATATAAGATACTTTTTCACACTTCAGTGAACATTTTTACTCGAATCAGTGAGAACTGGGTATGTTTTGAATTTAGATAAATCTCGCAGAAATATTTCGTTCGTTTCAATGTTGCTATTTCTACTCTTACTTAAAGATACATTCTGGAATGACGGTCGTGAAATATCCGTACTGGATAAATGGTGAATTCTGATAATAGGCATGATGACTGATTTTGAAAAATGGTCAGATTATGTTCGGAAGTATCTACTATTTCGAAAAAATATATTATTTCAGCAGAAAAATAAGGTTTGGTAGATCAAATTGGCATTTGAAATTTAAATTTTAAAATTCACGCCAAAACGTTCTGCGGTGTCATGGCGTCGTTTGTGACGTCACTATTGTTTTTACCAATATACTCTGTGCAGTGTGCAGTGAACAAGTGTGATTGTCAAAGCTCGAAAACAAACAATTGTGACGTCATTCACTTCTTGGTGTTTCATCCAATATGGCGGATTGCTGTATTTTATAGTTTTATTCAATCAAAATAAATAGCAATCTCACTCGAAATAGAAAAATAAATACGTTTTTTATAATCCATGAATGTTATTTCATTAAATAAATTCATAATTTCATTGATTCTTGGTTACTGTCATCATGCCTATTGTAATCAGAGAGAGTATTACTAACGTCCCACAAATTTATTTGGCCCGGTGGCCAAAATTAGTACTAACTTTTATGCCTGTTTAGTTTTTGATTTTCACTGGTTTAACACTGGTTTCACTTGGTTCAGTCACTGGGTCAGATAAGTTTGTCGTACTATAAAATTGGTGTTGGGTCTGATTTAATCCAGTCATCGATATTTTTGATATTAATATTCGTATGGTAGAGCTTAAAAGAGGGAAATAAGTGAGTTATATGCTCAAAGATTAGTAAACAGCATTCTTTCTTCAAGTAAATTAAAAAAAAACACCACAACTGAGAACTTCCTCCTGTTTTAAATGTGTCTTGATTTGATTACATTTTACCTATGTGTTAAAAATACCTACGTAATATTTTATTGTAGATTTGAGTGAATTTTGGAGAAGTACAATAATTAAATCGATGATGAAGAAGTCGTGTATTTCAAATTCAAATAAATATTATAAATGCGAAAGTTTGGATGGATGTATGGATGTATGGATGTATGGATGTATGGATGTATGGATGTTTGTTACTCAATCACGCGCCAACGGCTGAACGGATCTGGCTGAAATTTGGCACAAAGATAGAATATAGTCTAGAATAGCACATAGGCTACTTTTTATCCCGGAAAATTAAGGAGTTCCCGCGGGAACCAAAAAACCTCAAATGGATGTTTGTTACTCAATCACGCCAGAACGGCTGAACGGATCTGGATGAAATTTGGCACCGAGATAGATTATAGTCTGGACTAACACATAGGCTACTTTTTATCTCGGAAAATTCAAGAGTTCCCGCGGGAACAACAAAACCTCGATCCACGCGTACGAAGTCGCGGGCATCAGCTAGTAGGTTATAAAGTATAATATGCTATCTATACTATCATGTATAAATCTTCTAAGAAAGTGCGCTCTACCGTTTCAAGAACATGTTACTTCAGGTGGAATTGCCGCAAAGATTTTTCAGTGAAGTTAATGGTTAATAAGAGCTTAACTTGTAGGTTCTTACTGAGCTAATTGTACAGTTGCTAAAAGAAGTCACGCTTAGAAAAGTGTCGTACTTTCTTTTCTTATTACCGACTTTGTGCTCAGAATTCCTTGGTGGTTAATTTTTGAAGCTATTGTAAAACTTAAGTATTTTTAAATTTTGTAGCTCACTTTAATTACCTATTTCTTTTATTGCAACTTTGCAAATAGCCTAGTAGGCCTACTTTGATTTTTGAAAATTTAAGTTTGCCTTTTTTTCAAAACCCCTCAAATTCTGTCGGTCGTTCGGTGAGAATTTAAAAATACCCCTGCTGAAACAACCGAAATGTTCAGGACCACAGACTGTAAAATGAATTTAATCTCTAAAACAATTTATCTTTTCACGCGTGGATTTAAATGAAATTCCCGTGGGAACTTTTTGATTTTCCGGAATAAAAAGTTTCCCCGGCATGCAACTTACTCGTATCTTCATACGAAATTTTGTCAAAATTGTTTGAAGAGATGGGCCGGGAAAGCCTAACAAACAGAGAGAAACACTTTCGCATTGGTAATCCAAGCAGAAAACTAGTATTTACTAATTGATAATACCTACTAACGCTCCTCAAAATCGTGACAGGAGCGTGTTGAACGATTGTCGGTGTTTAATCAATATGTATAACCTGTTGATAGTATAATGATCGATTACCAGCTGCATGGGTAATTGTTTACCGATTGCTAAACAGGTTTCTATTTGCATTAAACGGTATTAATGCTTGCCGATGTTTAGTGTTGTTAACTGAGTATTACACTATTTTCTTGTAATGAGGATGCATAATCAAACAATCATGAATATTATATAATTCACTGTAATATTGATGATTGTTTGATAATCATCAATATTACATCAATCATCAAATATAAATATTATAAATGCGAAAGTTTGGATGGATGGGTGTATGCAGGATGTATGGATGTTTGTTACTCAATCACGCGCCAACGGCTGAACGGATCTGGCTGAAATTTGGCACAGAGATAGAATATAGTCTGGAATAGCACATAGGCTACTTTTTATCCCGAAAAATTGAGGAGTTCCCGCGGGAACCAAAAACCTCAAATGGATGTTTGTTACTCAATCACGCCAGAACGGCTGAACGGATCTGGATGAAATTTGGCACAGAGATAGATTATAGTCTGGACTAACACATAGGCTACTTTTTATCCCGGAAAATTTAAGAGTTCCCGTGGGAACATCAAAACCTCGATCCACGCGTACGAAGTCGCGGGCATCAGCTAGTTGAATTATATATTTTGCTTAACAATGCCTATATCTCAAAATTCTTGTTTAAAATTATATATTATATTCTTATTCTTATTATACATAATTTAAAATTGAAAAGCAGTGGGCTACGAGTAATACAAATATGTAGATTATTCAGTATTCACATATAATGGGTATATTTATTATATTTAGGTATATTTTAGGTTTTTAGTTACAGGTGTATTTTAAAATACGTTAGGCATATCATTGTTTTCATATCAATGTAAGTATGTGGTAATGCTTCAATATACTTTTTTAACAATAAAATAAATTTCGTCTAGACTTTCGGCTCCGGATTCTAGCTGCTTGCAGTTTGAGCATAGGTCGTTCCTGACGGCCGGGCCAAAGATATTTTTTTTTGTGCTCGGAAACATGGCGGCGAATTTGCGTGGCTATTTATAAGACCATGCATACCATACAGGGATTGCGTTCTTCGTCTAGCTACTTTAGTCAACGACTTAGCTTCTACGATACAAATAGAGCATCAGCATCTTCAACCATTGCCGGCCTACTAATTAGCACAGGTCTCCAATCACAATGAAAAAAATGAAAGGCCATAGCCTAACACGCTTGCCAAGTGCCAGATTCAAGCCCCAGATAATTTTTTATCAAGTCAAGTCAAAGTCAAAGTCAAAATAACGTTTATTCAATTTAGGTAGGTATACTACACTTATTGACGTCGAGTTTTTTATAATATATAATGGTGATAATCAGTAACGGTATCTTAAAACTAAAGCTACGAGGGTTCCAAACGCGCCCTGGTCTGAGAAGAGCCCACAACAAACTCAGCCGGGTATTTTTTTTCATTATCACCATTTCACAAATCATCTTAACTAAGGAACTATCAGAGCCAATAGATCAAATCATTGCCAAGCTCCCTTGTCATTTAAGTAATCCTTTACATGGTAATAAGATTTTTTAATGAGTTTACGTTTTACATTAACTTTGAACTTATTCAGAGACATTTTCAACATGTCTTCTGGGAGCTTATTGTAGAAGTGGACACTGTTTCCAACAGATGAATTGCTAGTTTTACTAAGCCTAGAAGTAGGCATTACAAGTTTATTTTTATTTCTAGTATTGACATTGTGACAATCACTTTTCTTCTTGAATTTATCAATGTGTTTATGCACGTATACTAAATTTTCAAATATATATTGGTTGTGCACTGTCATTATATTGATATCTTTAAATTTATCTCTTAGTGACTCTCTTGGTTGGTTTGACATTAGGTAATGTAAATTTGATACACTTTGTCTTTTTACCATTGAGTAGTAGGTTATTAGCTTCAAACCACTGTACCACTTTAGTGAGAGAATTGTTTACTTCGTCAAGAGTAGTTTCGTAACGATTTATTTTATTTTATATATCACTTGCTATACTTAATGGTGAAGGAAACCATCTTAAAGAAGCCTGCATGGCTTAAAGTTCATAATCTTCTCAAAGATTAAGGTAGATACAGGCTATTAATGTTCATATCCAGTAAGAAATCCCAAAAAGGAGAGATGCCAGTCTCGGTTATTACCTATCAGACCACACTACGAACGTGTGACTATCAATAATTATTACCATCATGGAGCGTTTCACTAAAGCCGAATTAAAAATTCGTTTCGATTTTCTTATCGCATCCCTAACTTTTTATTTTAAAAGCGTTCCTTACTCCTCAAACGTATTCGATTGGTTTCGGTGTCGGTGTTCGGTTTCGGTGTTACGAAGATAAAAGCGGCGATTAGTTAATTGCTTTTTATTTTGCTCCAAGGATTTTGTACGGGGCAAGGACCTCTCTAATGGACCAGTGATTGATAATAATTTAAATCTTAACTTAAGGTGTTCTGTCGATCATGAGAGGTGTCCTTTTCTTTTTTACCCGACTGCGGCAAAGCTAAAAGGAAGGGTTATGGATATAGCAGTCTATACATGTATATATATGTATTTATGTATGTTCCACTGTAGTGGTTAGTACTGAGCCGATTTTGATACGAAACGAATGCAATACATCTATGTTCTCTTCACTTGCTTGCTTGCTCTTATCTTCTTAATATATATAAATCTCGTGTCACAATGTTTGTCCTCAATGGACTCCTAAACCACTTAACTGATCATAATAAAATTCGCACACCATGTGCAGTTCGATCCAACTTGAGAGATAGGATAGTTTAAATCTTAAAAAAAAAAAAAAACACGCGGACGAAGTCGCGGGCATCATCTAGTTTCTCTATATTATAAAGATGAAATGTAAATCTTAAGGAAAAATATCGAGGGCATAAAACCATACAAAAGATAAAAAACTTTAGAAGTAAAATGTAATTTAATACGATAAAACTAAAGGAAGTGATCTTGCCCGGGAAGATCAATATTAACTTATGTAACTTTAAGCTCAGAAAACATTTCGAAGTATTCTCTGAAGGAACTCTGAGGTAGTTAAATAGTTTGTCAGCTTATGGTAATAAGTGATCGGATAAATGACCCCAGTAGGTATAGAACTTTTTCAAATTAACTAGGATCTAAGCTTAGAACTACAATTTACCTACCGCGTTTTATACCTACTATAACCATAGAAATATTAATACGCAGTCGGAATCTCCTACATTTGTGGTTATACTGCAGTTTTACTATCGTATTATTTTATAGATACTGTACCTTAAGAATATAGTTACTGTTTTTAAATTACCTGAGTACACAGGTGACAGTAAAATTAACAGTCTTAGGAATAGAAATAAAGCTAAAGGATAAAGTTTCATAGTCCTAATGGGTCCATTAATAAAGATTATTAAATCGCATTGCTTTGAACATGCCTCTGGAAATATATTTAGGAAAGAAAATATTGCAGAATATTATTACGTATGAAGTAAATTTAAAATGCGTTAGTAAATAGACAATAACCTGAATCAAGTTATAGATTAACTGCTCCATAACCACCAATAAAATTAGTGACGTGCACCACAATAAGTCAAATGATGAATGTTTAGGTCGATTATCCCAGGCATGGACCTGAATCTTTCCGAGGTAGATAGGTTTCCAAGGTATGATAATTTAATTATTTAAAAACTAGCTGATGCCAGCGACTTCGTCCGCGTGGTTTAAGTTTTTTGTTATTCCCGCGGGAACTCCTTAATTTTCCGGGATAAAAAGTAGCCTATGTCACTCTCCAGGTCCTCAACTATACCCATGCCAAAAATCACGTCAATCCGTTGCTCCGTTGCGGCGTGATTGAAGGACAAACCAACAAACCAACAAACCAACAAACCAACAAACCAACAAACCAACAAACCAACAAACAAAGTGACTTTCGCATTTATAATATTATTATAAGTATGATTAATTATCAGCCGCTTTAATGATGAAGGATCGAGTTGATCAGAGTAGGTGGAGGATCGTTGGGGAACCTGCAAGCCTGTGAGTTCTCCATGTGCTTCAGTGGTGTATAAAGTCTGCCGATCCGCACTTAGCCAGCTTGTACTATGGCATAAGCCCTTCGACGACCTCCGTGGCGCAGTGTGTAACGCTGTCGCCTTAACGTGCTGAGGTCATTTTGGGAATTTATAATTTCTGAATTTTCCCTGGTCTGGCCTGGTGGGAGGCTTCGGCCGTGGCTAGTTACCACCCTACCGGCAAAGACGTGCCGCCAAGCGATTTAGCGTTCCGGTACGATGCCGTGTAGAAACCGAATAGGGGTATGGGTTTAATTATAACTTCCATGCCCCTACCAGGTTAGCCCGCTACCATCTTAGACTGCATCATCACTTACCATCAGGTGAGATCGCAGTCAAGGGCTAACTTGTAGTGGATAAAAAAAAAAAAAAGACAGATTGTGTACGGTGAAGCACATAGGCTACTTTTTATTTTAAAATTGAGGAGTTCCCGCGAGAATTTAAAAACTTAAACCACGCGGACGAAGTTGTGGGCATCAGCTAGTTTTAATATTTGTCCACCCACTACAGTTTTCAACATTATTGTATTCCAAGGCGCTTACTAAAATCGAATAAAGCAGTATTATGTCAAAATGACAGTTTAATGTCACGAACCATGACGTCCCTAAAATAAGGATTTTAAAACACGAACGTCATCAATATTAAAACGATACGGCTCTAAGCCATGGTAGTATATGTCTTCAGATAGAAGGAAAATGCTTGGAAAATCATACTATATAAGTTAAGCTGAAACATCTGCTGGTGAAATATTGAGAATGACGTTCCCCTCGTGACATTTCCAATTGAGCAGATAAGTTTTCTCAGAAAATGACAGTTCATAATGACATATCAATTTCCAATGTCAGTGATTTCTGCATATCCTTTGAACCCCTTTATTGAAATATCAATCTGAAAAGTACAAAGAAAAATCTTTCAAAAGTACGGTAGATCAATCACATTTCAGACATGTACAAAAAACTGACTGGGATAAGGCCCGGGTACGCTTATAACAGTAATATTTCAAAATTACAGTTTTATGTCACGTTGATGTGCGTAAAAAAAGGATTATCCATACTAATATTATAAATGCGAAAGTTTGTCTGTCCGTCTGTCTGTCTATCTGCTACGCTTTCACGACCCAACCGTTCAACCGATTTTGATGAAATGTGGTACAGGGATAGGTTAAATCCCGGGGAAGGACATAGGCTACTTTTTATCCCGGAAAATTAAAGAGTTCCCGTGGGAATCAAAAAAACTTAATCCACGCGGACCAAGTCGCGGGCCCATCTAGTAATCTAGTCTAGTAGTTTATAATTCTAAACACGAACGTCAACAATATTAAAACAATACGGCTTTAAGATGGTACTATCAAAGAATAGGTAATAGGTACTATGATTCCGGCTCCTTTACATAGGATTGGCTTCGCTCCGTTATCTCTGAAAATTATGTTAAGTTTAATGACAAATTATGTTAAGGTAGCTACAAACATTAAACCTTCGAATTCGTCAAAACAAATCCAGATAACTCGAATCACGCTACTGAATATTCAACGTTTTAACAAAAAAAAACGACAAATTTTTATCCCCATCGAACTCTTTCTCAATATGAATCGTAAACCAGCATGTTTGGGATCGAGATCTGACCGGAGCGAAATTTATGGTAATCTAACCAGAATATCATTAGCGGACGAAAGTTTATAGCTCGGGAGGTGACGGCAATTTTTTTTGAGACATAATTTTATCAACCCGTCATATAGTTTGATGGTCGTTCCCTGATGGACGAAACAAAACTTGAAAATGAAAACAATTTCTAGCCCCATTACTATAAACCCGTGCGCGATTGGAGGACTCGTGCCACGCCTATATTGAACACGATTTTGAAAAGAAAGTTAGCACATCAAACCCGTGCGGGGTTCGTATACTGCCTTCTATTGAACATGCAAACATACGCATGTAACATACGCCCCCGGAATATACTTTTCTCTCTACCAAATTTGATCGAAATCGGTTAAACAGATGACCCGTGAAAGCATAGCAGACAGACGGACAGACACACTTTCACATTTATAATATTAGTACAGATTACAACCACCAGCTACCTGACTATGGAACCCACTGGGAAATGAGAATTTTAAAAACCTTCGTTTTAAATTGTGACTTCTGGTGCTCGATATAAAAATCTCGTTTTTTTTTCTTTTATAAATACGTATAAAGTCGTGATTATATTCGGGATCACGACTTTATGCTATCCATTATGGCCAAGCAAAAACCGCTTCAATTTATACAGAACTGATGTTCATTGAGAATATTTATAAGGCCTTTTCATATTGTGTCCGTGTCCAAAGACACGGATTTAATATGCCTAAATATGTTTCTAGAGTTCCGTACCACTGAAAAAAAACCCTGACTACTATCAACTTTAGCAATAATTGTTCTCCAATTACCTACAAAAAGCCGCCTTTGCATACCTACTTATAGTTAATTTTACTCTGTATTCTTTTTCTTTCATGTGTGCAATAAAGTATTTATCTATCTATCTATCTATCTATTTACAATAAATTAGCCTTACCTTTCGTTATGAAGTCACCACGTTTGCCCGTCCATAGTCCATACTATAGAAAAGTTCTTACGCGAACTGTCGCGTCCAGTAACCTATTAAATGTTATAAATGCAAAAATGTGTCTGTCTGTCTACTACTCTTTCATTCCCGTCCACCACCACCACCATTATAGCCCATTAACGTCCCATTGCTGGGCCCAAGCCTCCACTCTCATAGGAGAGAGGGAATTAGAGCTAAAGACCCACAACGCTGCTATGGACGGCCCATCTGTTCTACCGATTTTGAGAAAATTTGGAACAAAAAGTGTATCCCGGGAAACAGGTTACGGGATGTCGTAAAGCTAAACATATCTACTTATCTATAATTTTAAATTTCAGTTTCGAAAAGTAGTTTCGTAAAATTCTGCAAGGTGTTTGGCTCAAAACCTAGGCGCACGAGGCCAACGCTCGGCGTTTTTGGTACGAAACTGGACCCCTGCATTAGTTATACCTGGGAATGTTATCGAGGCCGTTTCGATCTAACCCGAAAAGTAAAATGTCAAAACCAGAGGATTTATACCTCTCTCTTAGTATCTCGATGTAATTTATTACACACGTACGGTTTTGGAAGAAAAAGTAGAAGGCCCTGTGGTAATACCACAATGTAGAGAGCGTACAGTTCTGAAAATAATAGATATTTTTGAAGTGAAACTTCTTTAGAATCGTTGTGATTTAGAAATTCGATGGAACGAATAAGCGACACCAAGAAGAGACACCAATACATACTCATAATAGGATTTGGCCTGCGAGAGAATGAGATATAATACAAGTTATATTTATCTCATTCTCTCGTAGGCTACTTTTCTGAAGTTCACTTCTGCCATGTGTGCATTTGCACACACATACTATTTATTCGCAGTGGACGGGATTTGGATATGGATATAGTTTTAGAGCTGGAGATTGACGTAAGCTAATTTTGTCCCGGCAAATCAATAGTTCTCGCGGGTTTTTAAATACATTCAGGCGGACGGACTCACGGGTGTCATTTTGTTGACTAATATTTAAGCTTCAGGTACCTACTCACAGATATTCATCAAGAAGCAATCCAGCGGCTGTCTCTACAGGCAAAATATGCAAAATTATTAATTTTAAACCAAATTGATGGATTGATCCATTCGACAATTTGACGATAAAGCTATTTTGCCAAAGGCTTGTATTTTACCACATTTAATCATACTGCCAGTAAGTACTTTTAATTTTAAATATGATACAAGATATTCGCCCTGCTTGCTTAATCTAACAACCTAAGCCAGTTTGTGGGCACCTTTGACCCATCACGCGAATCGTATCATAATATGTATCGTATCATAGAGTAACAATTCGATATGATGTTAGGTATGTGTTACTGAACTGTAAGCTCACTAAACGGTGGTAACGCGCTCCCAATTTGCAAACATTATGCTCCGCTTCCTTCGATTTACGATCAACATTTTTTATTTACTCCTTTATTAGTCTTTTTCGTTTCTTGCATTAGGTGCCTAACAGGGCTTGGGAGACGGTTCGGTGGGTTAAATTGGATCAAATTTATATCCTCACTGTTAATAATGTATTTTGGAGATGAATGGTTGGATTTTAAGATTGGCTGAACTGTTGCCAATTGCCCAATCATGGCTCCTATGTTTTTTTACTACCTACAACTAGTTGGCCCTCTTCACCTTAGCACTTTGATGCTATTGTGGTGCATCACCACTTGCAAGCAAGTCTGATTGCAGCCAAGCGCTAGCCTACTTATATAATTAAAAAAAAAAAAAAACTTGTACTGGAATAAAAAAAAACTTAATCGTTCAAATACACCTTAAGATGATACATAGATCTTTGTATCGATAAGTAGAACGTACTTAGTGGCGATGATCGCCACGCTAATGAATTTTATTCCCACGTCTTTCACTATCAATACAACATTCACCAAATGATGCCTATTGTTAGTTAGGATGGGATTGGTCGGGAAGCCATAAATTCCGGTTGAGTAATCATCCTATATCCAATGTTCTATTCAGTCCTGTACATACCAAACCTTCAAATCAGGTGATTAGGCTGTACTGTCGGCCATTTATAAAAATGTCGGCTGTCGTATTGTTTCGATGCTATTTCATTAATCACATACTAGCTGACCCAATGTTTCTGATTATAAAAAAATAATTTTATTGAACTGAGTAACTAAATTTTTTTTTTTAATAATCCGGAACCGGTCGCCATTTTGGACCACGTCGTACTCATACCGAAGCGATTATATTTTGACTAGCTGATGATGTTGTTTTTTTTTCTCTTTAACTCTTTAATTTTCCGGGATAAAAAGTAGCCTATTTATTATTCCAGAGTTCCAGACTATAATCTGTCTCTGTACCAAATTGCATCCAGACCCGTTCAGACATTCTGGCGTGATTGAGTAACAAACATCCATCCATCCATCCAAACTTTCCCATTTATAATATTAAGTATAGAAGATTACGTGGCTCATTTGTAATACTGGGAACAATACAAATCCCACGCCCGCACACAATAATAGGAATCTGTTGAACAATACAGAACCAAAGACAATCCGAGATCTTTGGATATTATTTTCAAAGAGATAAATACCTAAGAGCAGAGCGGATAGTTGTAGGCACTACTAAGTCGGCAATTTTAGTAGTGACTAGTCATCTTTTTAACCCGGAGAATTTGCGTTACAAGTCGGTTCTTGTTTGTGAGTAGATTCTTCGGTTCTTGTTTGTGTTTAAAGAATATGCAGTCCTAATTGAAATGATCTATATGCATTATTATAGTCTAAGAATACAATGAAAATTATCATTATTAATTCAAAAATGTATGTCAATTATATTATGGCGTTGACTTATTCATTCTTTAAGTGCTGATTATACCGTTTAGTACCACCGTTTATTATTATTATATACTCTTTATTTGTACCACCATAAAATTACAAAAGAACCAAAAGAAGGAAAGAAAAAAACACAAACACGATACAAAAGGCGGCCTTATCGCTTAGGTAGCGATCTCTGCCAGGCAACCAGAGTGAAGCTGTATAGAGTTTTATTTGAAGTCATTGAAAAGTTAACCGCACTACTTCCTGTGGGTTTGTCCTATCTGTTACCCAAAAATATTGTATATCTTGTATATTGTTAATTTCCAATACTATGTTTAACCAATACCTATTTATTATTACAATATTGAACACAGGTATAGGATGTCTAAATACAAATATCACAGCAAACTGCCTCGTTGGTCTAGTGGTAACCACGTTTGACTGCGGCTGACGAGGTCCTGCGTTCGAGTTACTAGCCCGAAGTTAGGAAGATGGCAATGTTTCACCCCCGTACATCGGAGAGCACGTTAAGCTGTCGGTCCTGCGCCTGATCTCTCTCCGGTTGTGTCGGATTTTCCGTCCTATTGGGCTGTGAGAGTAAAGGATCAGAGAGTGCACCTGTGTTAGCGCACACACTAGTGCACTATAATATCTCCCGCGCAGATGGCAAATCTCTCTGGAAATTGGCCGCCGTGGCCGAAATTCGGTCGGGAGGACAATATTGTTATTACGATTAAGTTAATGATGCCCGCGACTTCGACAGCGTGAATAAAGGTTTTTCAATTTCCGCAGGAACTATAATTTCCCGGGATAAAAATTAGTCTGTCTTTCCCCGGGATGTAACCTACCTCTAGTGTCTATACTAAATTTAATCAAAATCGGTTGAACAGATCGACCGTGAAAGCGTAGCAGACAGACACACACACTGCGAAATGCTATAAATGCAAAATTTATAATATTAAGTATAGATTAATCACTACAAAAACTAGCCTGTCAGTATTCCTAAGTCCTATTGTAACTGTAAAACACTATAAATGATAAGTAAACAACAAAAAAACGTGACCAAAAAACTGAACATCATCTTTATCTAAACGACAATAAATACTATCATTTGAAAAACCGCCGAGTCCTACGAAGCTCCAAATAAATTTCCAAAGCATGCCCGATTTGTATAGAACACAATCAATGTAATTCGACACCAGTATTTAACCTCCCCACAACAACAGTCCCGCCCGACTTTGGTGTCCGATGACCGTGTAAATCCTATTGTGACCGCAATCGATTTATTATACCTACTTATTTGAATTAGGTATATTTATATAATGTCCTTTACTTCTTCTGATTTTTATGTTTTGTTATCTTAATCTTACTCTTACTAATATTATAAATGCGAAAGTTTCGATGGATGTATAGATGGATGTATGGATGTTTGTTACCCAATCACGTCCCAACGGCTGAACGGATCTGGCTGAAATTTGGCACGGAGATATATTATATTATAGTCTGGAATAGCACATAGGCTACTTTAATTAAGGAAAATTAAGGAGTTCCCGCGGGAACCAAAAAACCTCAAACCACGCAGACGAAGTCGCGGGCATTCGCTAGTAATATATAAAATACAAAAAATGTTTCTACCTATGTCCGTTATAGACTTTGAAACCATACAATCGATGTGCCCAAAACTGGTTTCATTAGAAAGTTAATTATGCGAAGATGGGTTTAAATGTTTTTTTTTTAGCGTAGTAGCTCACGCCGGATATCCGCTAGTAAGTTATAACATTACGTATATTATAGAGGTATATTTTGAACCTTGAATGGTCGTAGTTCTTCTAAATATAAAAAAGGATCTATGAACCTGATCTATGAACACACAGCTCAAACCACCGGACGGATCGGGCTGAAATTTGGCATACAGATAGCTATAGTGACGTAGGCATCCACTAAGAAACTTTTGGCAAATTCAGTCACTAAAAGGGGTAAAATAGGGGTAAAATCCTATGTCAAGTAGTGCCGTCTACAATATTGGTAAGAAAAAGACGGGGAAAACATCTCTATTAGTAAATCTTGATACATTTAACTATCTTAGAATTTGATTTTCTAAGTAATTCAGTACTAACTTTATTACAGCACATTTCCTTTTCAATTACCTTCGTATACATTTTATCTAGACCTACTTAGTACAGTCGGCGCCATACAGACACGTTTATTTGTCTATCATTTTGATTTTATGATCTAGATGAGTTCCGCGACTTTGTCCGCGTCACGCGTGGAATAACGTTTAAAAATCCCGGGGAAATTCTCCGGGATTAAAAAGTAGCCTGTCACTCTCCAGTCTCCAACTCTCCTCGCCCTTAACTATAACCATGGAAAAAATCATGTCTATCCGGTTCTCTGATGCAGCGTGATTGAATGATAAATCAACAAACAAAAATACTTTCGTATTAATAATATTAGCACAATGTAATTCAAAAGAAAACTAATGGTACCGCAAAATACACAAAAGAAAAAGGAATTTAAAATAAAAGGACAGTGTTTTTATTTTAAAATGACATAAAAGAAATGTTTTCTCCGATAGTTATGTAAATCCAATAAAAAGCTGTAAATATTTCTTATCCCTGTTTACGAGGGTCGCATAAATGAAAAAAACCCAATAAAACAGGTGTAAAACGCATTTTATTGAGCCCTTTTCATACGCTGATTCCTAACATTTTCCATGTCAATAATTATTATGCGAAATAAAACTTCGGGTGAATGAACTTAATATTATATTGTTTCTAAATAACGTTTTATTACATTTGCAAATCGTTTTACCGATAAATGCTAAATAATTTCTCGTCATTGAATTATATCACTACTAAGATGCCTGGGAATTTATCCACGTGGATTTGGGTTTCACAACATCCCGTGAAAACATTGATTTAACTTTTTCGGAAAAAAAGTAGCTCTTGAACGTGGCGCGTGAAGAAGTAACTCTTGAGATCTATGCATGAGTGCATCTATGCCAAAAACACGTCAATCTGTTATACTCCTTTGCGGTGAAATTTAAAACGGCAAAAACTTGTTAGTACTTAGTAGTAGTAACTTTATTTTTCTTCTAAAATATTTTTTTCGTACCACTTGCTCAAAAAAGTGACATTCTATGCCACAAAAAGCGAACATAACAATAGTCATTTTTAATCTGTTAAAAACAGGTAAAGAAAATTGTACTGAATTTCATTCACCTCTAGGGGGAGAATGTGATTTAAATTTGGAATACTTATCGAAATTTATACTGAACTACATCTGTTTTTACACCATTGAGTTTGTATATAAAGCATTAAACATCTTTTGAAAAAGGAATACGCATCTATGATTATTAAATAAAATTACGAAAACCGACGAGGCCGTATGAGCTTGATGCCTTTGCTTTTCCGGCAAAAAAATAGTGTAGGAATTTGCCGCGTTTTCGTTTTCTTCAAATACATAAACTTTAAGTTTATTTTAATTTATTTTTATAAATAAAATTGCTCTAAAATTATAGCTCTCATAATATTAATCTTCACCTACACAAAACCCTGCATCCAAATAATAATTGACATTTTATAATATACTACACACTCGCTTGTAGTGTTACAAATATTTGCATGCTGAAGTGTCAGTAAAATATGCAGGGCATCTCTAAATTTAAGAACTTTGTTAACCACCCATATTTAGCAAATAAACTTCATTTCATTTCATTTCATTTCAAACCAACACAAAATTAACTTTAATGCCACGTATATTCGGCTGCTTCACTGGTCAACCTGACGCTCCTTCACCACTTCTATACTTGTTTTCTGTGGTAGGTATTACGCCTACCGGTACCATTATCAACGTCATGACACGAAGTTAAGCGTGTCGAGTCAAGGTTACTGATACAAACCAGGCAAAGAAATTAAATATACGTTACATTAAAACCGTATAATAATGAGTTGAGATAAGAAATATAAAAAAAACCGGCCAAGTGCGAGTCGGACTCGCGCACCGAGGGTTCCGTACTCAAGAAGTAGGTATAATTACCTTTGTTAATGAACCGCAAAACTAACTTTGTTTGTAGAGGTTTGCTGTTAATATCAAAAAATTACGTTTGTTGTATGGGAGCCCCCCTTTAATATTTATTTATTTATTTATTTATTTATTAGGACGACCAAGAAATTGATACATTAAGGAATACATAAAAAACTAAAATACTAATTACACACGTTGTTAAATGTACAATCTATGACAGGTGTCACATCATGCGCCATAAATGACTGAAAGTAAAAAAATAAAAAGCTTACACTGGGATAAAATCAAAAAAGCGTAAAATAAAAACAAAAATTGCAAAAATTACAAAAATTATAGAAAAATTAGAAATTAAATTATAATAAGATAAAATAAAAATAAGTAAAATTATTCAAAGAATAAAAAAATACTTATTTTATTTAATACTAATTGTAGTATTAAGACGACCTTAACAATCTTAATATTTCTTTTTTGAACTTTGGCAGCGTGTCATGGAAGACATCTACCTCTTTACTAATAGAATTGTAAATTTTAGTCAATCTAGATATGGTAGAAAATTGCTTTAAATTGGTTTTCGCTATAGGTTGGTGTAAAAGGCCTGTTGCCTTTTACACCAACAGGCAATAAATATTTACTTTATTGATATTTAATTATTTATTTTGAAAGGTAATATACAAGTTAATATTCTGTGAAAATTTGAACCGTCTACCTGTTACCGTTTGTAATATTGAGCAAAAAAATACGAAAAAGCACGTTTATTGTATGGGGACCCCCCTTAATATATATATTTTTTAAATTTTTTGTATTTGTTGTTATAGCGGCAACGGAAATACATCATTTGTGAAAATTACAGCTTTCTAGCTATCACGGTCTATGAGATACAGCCTGAAGACAGACAGACAGACAGACAGACAGACAGACAGACAGACAGACAGACAGACAGACAGACAGACAGACAGACAGACAGACAGACAGACAGCGGAGTCTTAGTAATAGGGTCCCGTTTTTACCCTTTGGGTACGGAACCCTAATAAGCCCGAAAGGCAGAATAAACAGTAGGTACCACGGGGCTCTATATTTTGTTTGTGATATTGAACACGAAGCGTGTTACGGTGCATTTAGGCATTCGCAACGGCGTACGAGAGGAAAGGCGGCGTCGCGGCGAGGTTTCACGCGAGTGACCCGCTGCCTAAGAGAACATTTTTTAAACACTACAGATTTTTTTTTTTGTTTTTTTTATATCCACTACAAGTTAGCCCTTGACTGCGATCTCACCTGATGGTAAGTGATGATGCAGTCTAAGATGGTAGCGGGCTAACCTGTTAGGGGCATGGCAGTTATATTAAACCCATACCCCTATTCGGTTTCTACACGGCATCGTACCGGAACGCTAAATCGCTTGGCGGCACGTCTTTGCCGGCAGGGTGGTAACTAGCCATGGCCGAAGCCTCCCACCAGGCCAGACCAAGGAAAATTCAGAAATTGTAAATTCCCAAATTGACCCCACCGGGGATCGAACCCGGGACCTCCGCACTTTAAGGCAACAGCGCTACACACTGCGCCACAGAGGTCGTCAAATACAACAATGCTAACAAGATACTATATTGGAGTGAAATAAAGCATCAGCTTTCCGAACCGGTGTTAGAGTCTTGAGCCTTGACATACCATAAGAGATACCTACAAGTTGTCCTTCGCGAAATAAATAAATAAAAATCATCAATTAATGAAATAGCGGTAGGTACTGTATCTACGTACATGCTGTCACTGTCAAAACTTCCTTGTCCACTAATGTTCCGTGTTTTGTTTGTTCTTGTGCGTGTTTCGTTTCTTTTCGTAGAAAATAAGCGATAGATGTAGCGCATTATGTTCAAACTCTTTAGTTGATTCCATAATAACTTATATGAGGTAGGAACTTAACTTCTATGACCTGTCTAACGAAAGTATGAACAAAACGCGCAAAGCAAGCGTCATTAGACACTTCAAGCGGTTGCAAGGGTGAATATGTAAATGCACGGTAAGACGTTTCCAGATAAAGAACTGTAGGTGTCAAGCCGCTTCCGTACCAGGGAAAACGCAAATCAGCGACAATTTATAACGACGTAGATACCAGGATTTACTTATTCCCTGTTTACATACACATAATATTGTGTTACTACTTTACTAGTAAGTTAGTCGAGGTGTCATGTTTAATCTGTGACTACTAATAATTTGTAACCTCATAGGTATGATAGTAGATCTGATAACAGACAAGTTATCTCTAATAGCAGGTAAGTTATGATGTACCTTGGCCTTTTACATAGAAGTTTTATCTCTGCGTATTAATACTATGATCATCTTCAATTTGCATGAAGTGAATAACGATTTTAATGAAATTATAGCTAATTCAAGAAATTGAATAATTTTTTTTTTACCAATAATAACATTTTACATTTTGTTTGAAAGGATTCGTAGCAAGCAGTTTAAACTTTTTTTTTTTTTTTATCCACTACAAGTTAGCCCTTGACTGCGATCACACCTGATGGTAAGTGATGATGCAGTCTAAGATGGTAGCGGGCTAACCTGTTAGGGGCATGGCAGTTATATTAAACCCATACCCCTATTCGGTTTCTACACGGCATCGTACCGGAACGCTCAATCGCTTGGGGGCACGTCTTTGCCGGTAGGGTGGTAACTAGCCACGGCCGAAGCCTCCCACCAGGCCAGACCAGGGAAAATTCAGAAATTATAAATTCCCAAATTGACCCTGCCGGGGATCGAACCCGGGACCTCCGCACGTTAAGGCAACAGCGCTACACACTGCGCCACGGAGGTCGTCAAACTAGCTTATATGCAATGGAAAAGTAGGATAGCTTAATTTTTTTAGCTCCACTCGTCTTTGCTATGGTGGCATTTTAGGTTTCAAACCTTTTTTCTTATTCCACTACAAGTTTGCCTTTGACTGCGATCACACCTGATGATAAGTGACGATGCAGTCTAATATGGTACTTAGCGGGCTTGTTAGGCGTACGGCAGTTATATTAAACCCATACCACTATCGGTTTCTACATGGCATCGTAACGGAACGCTAAATCGCTTGGCGGTACCTATTGTCGGTAGGGTGGTACCAGGCACGGCCGAAGCTTACCACCAGACAAACCTTGCTACAAACTCATCTTACACTAAGCATATCCTATAAACTAACCGCTGGCATTTAATTTTCATATGTAAAAATATTGGCATAGAGCTCAAACTCCCCTGATCAGTTTTATGATATTATCAGCATACTTACTTATTAAGCTTTACATCAATGTTCCAGGATTCCATAAAAATGACCCTAATTCTATTTCAGAATATTTGTTTGTTCAACGTTACACATGCATGATATATCACCAGTGTGAACAGCGTTATGTTGTATTATAATATGGACCGTCTTCAATACGAGCCGAGCGTGACCTTACATCGGACGACGTAATTTTCTTTGTTAAGTCTTGGGTAAGATGGATACGGACATTTTAGCCGTGAGAATCTTACTTATATATGAAAAGTGATTCCCTTGACAATATGATGTAATATATGTTTTTCTTGATAGTTAAATGATTTGTTTGTCCACGTAAACAATATGTGAAATTTCACCAGCAGACCTTTTCAAGCAGACCTTTCACCTTTCTTCTTTCAAGTTGAGATCCCAGGGACGCGTATGAAGCGATTTGCTTCCTCGTTTCTAATTGGAACTGCAAGGACATAGAACGCCCTTATTCCGGCTTCCGTTTTTCCATCCGCTTATAACATTGGTTTCTTTAAATGAAGAGTGAATAGGTATCTTCTAGGCACGCGCGCTCCACATTAACACACAGCAAGTCTGATTGCAGCCAAGCGCTAGTCTTTAAATTTAAAAATAACATATAAGGTACCTACTGAAAGAGTCCGAAAGTAACTAAAAAAAAATAATGCTCTAGATATCCCTTGCAAAACAACAAGAAAGATCAATTGAATGATATTTTTTTAAATCTATTTAAAACAATTAACCACGAATCCAAATTATTACCTCCAGATTCCAGACATTGTAATTAGGGATCGCTTGTTGAGTTCAGTACTCGTAGTGTACCTAACGTCGTCTGAAGGTCTCAGAAACTATTTTCAGTTATCAAATTACTAGGATGAAAACTTATTACTTACTTCTTTCGCCTTGTTTAATCAAATAAATGGTCTACACAAAAGGTTTATTAGGTTCTCGAAAAAGGTATTGTGCAAAATAGAACACCAATTCCCAATAGAACTGTCTGGTGGATCGACCTTTTAACGCCCAATTAGGGGGAAACCTTTTCTCGGTTCGAGTGCTAATTTATATACTTTTTGTAAGTTAATACCCGCAACTTCGCGCGGTTTGAGATTTTTTATAATCCAGCGGGAGCTTTTTGAATTTTCTGGCGAAAAGTTTTTGTGCATTTCGAGCTTTAAATTAAATCTCTTTACCAAATTTGGTTTATCGGTTGAAAAATATAGCATTTTTGTAATCTGTATTCAGTATGATATGGATTGTACAACTTACTTATACTATTTCAAATAACTTAATGATTCTTCTGCTGACTCATGTTTTTTTTTGGCAATTGATATTCAAAGATATATAACAGTTAAGTATTACGTTTTTGCATTTTGTAAATATAAATTCAAAATTCAAATGTTTTTTTATTCAAATAAACTTTTTACAAGTGCTTATGAATAGTCGAATGAGTCTAGTCTTAATTTTTACTTTTAATGTTCATAAGTACTTCACCTACGTGTGAGAAAAAATTCTTCCTTCGCTAATCATCCCTCAGCCTCTTATTAAAATTAACGTCCTTTCGAACACAAAGGCCATGTTTTCTGGGAGCAGAGCCTTTTGCTCAAGTATTTCTTCAAAGTAAGATGCCAGACTTGACAAAAGAGTCACTTTTCATAAATAATTATGCATAAAAGAAGTGACGAAAGATAAAGAAAATAAAAGAAATTTTAATAACAATAAAAATTGACTGAAGATGTTGAGAGTTGACAAACAAATTATGCTATAATGAGAAAGAAAATTGTAGTATTAAAGTTTTGCTGATTCAGTAGTTTCCAAAACTTTATGATAGGAACTCTTAAGTCTAAGGCGCAACGCACACCGCTAGGGTATATCCTACCCTTTTGAGATCTGTTGTTAGGACTATGTTATTGCAGCTACACTTCTTGCAATTTTAATTTTTTTACCAACCGTGTGCTGGAATCCATAAAAAAAAATAACCTGGAACTGAAGAGCTAGTATAGCGCATGAATATTTTTTGTAAAATAATATTTTTTAACTCGATATTATACTTTGATTGCGAGAAAGTTTCTTAAGCATAATTGCGCTTTTTTCAACAGCTCCAAATTCTCCGTCCCTTTGCACGCCAGAGAGCGTGTTATCTGACAATTTTATTTTCCATCGACTTTCCGCTCCGATAAAAGCGTATATAAACGCGGAATTCCTTTGATCTACGAGATAATGATGCACATGTTGCGATCGGGAAGTATCTCTCGACGAACATATTAATACTGTCGGGATAGCATGAGATTTTACATCTCGCTAACGTTGATAGAACTCGAGTGTCGAAACACTATAACTTCAAAGCAAAATAGACCTGACTTATTTTTTAAGGCGCAAAGTTGAAACATCTATTACCAGCGCCCCATGCGAAAACACCGTAAAACAAAATTGGTCGTCGTCGTCGTCGTCGTCAACCGATGGACGTCCACTGCTGGACATAGGTCTCTTGTAGGGTCCTCCACAAGCCACGGTCTTGCGCCGCCTGGATCCAGCGACTCCCTGCGACTCTCTTAAAACAAAATTGGTAGTATTGAATAAATGAAGTCCGGGCAAGGAGGCCCAGCACCGTGATTGACTTAGGTCGATTAAGAAGATTTTTCGTAGTCGAATAAGCCAGTTTAAAGTAAGTAATGTTGTTGAAATGAACTTTACTGATAATAATTCGATGTTCAAAGTCTATCAACACTGTCTAGGTCAGAAAGGTCATACTTAACCTGCAGCATTTGTGAAAATAGTGTAAATCTAATACGTAGAAACGTACTTCTACATTTATATCCATACTAATATTATAAATACGAAAGTGTGTCTATCTATCTACTTGTCTGTCTGTCTGCTACATTTTACTTCTTTTCAACAGATTTTTATTATAAGTTCAAATTTTTCCACAAACTGGAACGTATCTAGAAGACGAGTGAAGCGTAGAGCCGTCGAGAGTTTTTCCGCCAGTTTTCGTCCAACTAATACCCTCATTTATTTCGAAACGTGTCAGCATCAAGTGACACCAAGGACGCTGGCTGTCTACGCTCGGAGACGTATAATTTTCACGCCAATTTTCCATTGACAAGTCATGTGCTTCGCAACGTGTTCGTGTAATGATTGCTAATATTAGACACAATATAAATCATTAGTTGAGTTGTCTGAGCTGAGCTCTTGTAACAGGTTTTTATTGGAATTAGCTACTAAAGTGTCCTTAATAAAGTTTTAAAATATAAATAAAAAATATATGTGAAGTACCAATCAGCACCTTGTTTGGAATGAGGATGACCGCTTTATTCACTAGAACTTGAAGTTTAACATGGAGGTTAATACCCATGCCAGGAATCACCTCGATCCGTTGCCCCGTTGCGGCGTGATTGAAGGAAAAACCAACAAACAAACACTTATATTATTATATAGATTCTTAGCCACTTATATCGCACAAAAAATTATTGATTTTTTCAAAAATTATTAAGTGCTAATAAGTTTTTAATTTGTCCGCAGGTACATGTGATTGTGAATTACCAGGCCCAAATGCGGAAGTGCCGATAGTGCAGTGGTTGTGTTGATGTGGCTGGCCGGAAGGTGATCGAGCTGGCGTGGTACGGGGGTGGGGGGGCGATGCAGGCGGGGGGCGGCTGGTTCGTGCCGTGGACTATGGGCACTATGGGGATGCAGAAGTTCGCCGTCGCCCTGCCTATGGGGGGCGTTATGCCGCTCGTGCCCCCCCTGCTGGCCGCGTTGCCGCAAGCGCCGCCGCCCTTGAGACTCATCGCACCGCCTTTACCACACCAGTCCCAGTCCGGAAGGAAGGTAAGATCTAACTGTGAATACAACATTGTTACCTACACACTGGTCAGAATTATAACCGATTCTACTACAAAAATCTTTTTATTAGGGTTCCGTACCCAAAGGGTAAAAACGGAACCCTATTACTAAGACTCCGCTGTCTGTCTGTCTGTCTGTCTGTCTGTCTGTCTGTCTGTCTGTCTGTCTGTCTCGAGGCTGTATCTCATAGACCGTGATAGCTATAAAGCTGAAATTTTCACAAATGATGTATTTCCGTTGCCGCTATAACAACAAATACTAAAAATTAAAAAAATATATATATTAAGGGGGGTCCCCATACAATAAACGTGTTTTTTTCGTATTTTTTTGCTCAATATTAAAAACGGTAACAGGTAGACGGTTCAAATTTTCACAGAATATTAACTTGTATATTACCTTTCAAAATAAATAATTAAATATCAATAAAGTAAATATTAAAGGGGGGCTCCCATACAACAAACGTAATTTTTTGATATTAACAGTAAACCTCTACAAACAAAGTTAGTTTTGCGGTTCATTAACAAAGGTAATTATAAAAAGGTAAAAGGTAAAATACCTACTTCTTGAGTACGGAACCCTCGGTGCGCGAGTCCGACTCGCACTTGTTAAATTGGTTGAGATTCCCAATGAGAACCTTCAAAGGTCACTAACCTACCAAAGCATGCATATCTCGGATAATCGGCTTATCAAGCTTCTATTGAGACGTGATGAGACATAAAAAAGGAGGCAGTCAATATTTTCTCACACACCGACATTTCTTATGATGTTACTCGAATTTGAAACACCAAAGGATTGAATCAACGTCTTAATCATATTCGGCGTAGTTCTGTACTTGGAAAAATGTCTTGAGGTCAGTCTGATATAGAGTCTTTTAAATTAGCTAATTTGTGATGTACTAATACACCTTTAACACAGATATGTAGGTATGTAGTTACCATGCTATTAAAGCTAAAAGTATAGTAAACATTCACCATCCAAATAAAGCTTCGATACCAAGTTGTAACTAATAAGACTTTTCCATCTGTTACGGGTTGACCGATACTATAAAAAGTCAACTCGTCTGCTATAAACAATGAAAAAAAATGTGTGTTTCAGCTCCGACGCACGACTGGAGTTTACTCCTTACGAACGAAAAGAGTTACCATAGAAACGTAAACAAATGTTACCATGGAAACGTAAACATAACGTAACGTAACGGAGAAAGTTTGATTTTACTCCCCATAAATTTTCATACCCCGGGCTTTTGAAAATCGGGATATATATGAAAATCAATGTTTAAGTTAATCAAGGTTATTTGTATTTTCTTTTCACCAATAATTATTCCCGATGAGAATGGTGCATTACCTTCGACAAAGTCAAAATAAATATAATAATATTATAATGTTCTATGAAAGGATTGTACAATCATTTTCATTCATAGAAATTGAATGAGAATACTTGTGTTGAAGGGCAAGGCAGTACCAAAAAAGGAAGGAAAACAATTTGGCCTCTGTCAGGAGCAAATAGAATAATCGAAAGGAAGACCCCACATGATAAGGGTTAAAATATTATAGAACTCATAAAACCTAAACCTTTATACTTTTCTTTTGGAAGAAGGCGTTTTCCGCTCGTGTGTGATAGGTTTTCTATTATGTTTAAACGATTCCGATTTCCTTAATTATATAAGTATTGGTAATTGACTAGCTGATGCCCGCGACTTCATCCGCGTGTATTGAGGTTTTTCGGTTCCCGCGGAAAATCTTTAATCTTCCGGGAAATGAAATGAAACGATTTATTTAACTTTAAAGTTAGATTAGAGCTCTTTTGCTCTTAATCTTCTTAGAACAGACATAAAAACTACATAAATGATGTTGTGAAAAGTGTGTTTGTGTATTATTAGTATTATTAGTATTAGAATATTATTAGTATTTTTTTAAATTACAAAATAGGCTTCCGCTTGACCGACAATCACTCTTAATACTTACGTTGGGGTGCGCTTGCCTAGGAAGATGCTTTCATTCACTCTTCACTCTTGCCTTGATAGCAGGAATTAGTGTGTGCTGGAAGGGCATTCCACACTATTCCACACCTTAGCGGTATTCGTATCAAAAACGTAGAGCAAAACCGTTTCATTCGAGCAGATTAGACGTCAACCACATATGATGCCAACGCTGACGGTTTCTTGCTGTTCTGTGGTAGAACGGTGAAGGAGGTTGTAAAGTTCCTGAGCGCACACAATTTAACTTTAAATACTGCAAATTGTCGCTATAATGAGCGCAATTTTTTTTTCCAACTCGAAATAAAATACCGATACTGAACACCTGCTGGCTGCTACCTTTAAATGGTAAGATCGCATTTAATGTTATTTCCAAGGTATTCCGTATCGGAATGTTTGTTTGAGATGTTTAGTTTTTTATGTATCCTTTCTTAAAGTACGAATCCTATTTTAAATGGGCATATTATTAATACTAATAACTTTTTCTTTTCTTAATCTTGAGAACTTTTAAATTATGTTTTCAAACACTTATTTTATCCTTACGGATTGAATTTTCAGTACATTCGTCATATTAATAGCCAAATTTTAGCCCGATATGTCCAATAGTTTGAGCTGTGCGTTGATATATCCATACTAATATTACAAATGCGAAAGTGTGTCTGTCTGTCTGTCTGTCTGTCTGCTACGCTTTCACGGCCCATCTGTTCAACCGATTTTCATGAAATTTGGTACAGGGATAGGTTGTATCCCGGGGAAGGACATAGGCTACTTTTTATCCCGGAAAATTCAAGAGTTCCCGCGTGAATCGAAAAATCTTGGTCCATGCGGACGAAGTCGCGGGAATCATTTAGTTAAGTATGTAAAACATCATGCGATTAGTCAGATAGTCACCTTTTCCTTTATATATTTGTGAGAAAAAGATTCCAATAGACTTCCTACAAAATCCCAAGCGGTAGAAGTCACGGAAAATAGGTAGTTACAAATAGGTGCAATGCATACGTAGTAAGTTGGTAATATAGTGCTTCTTCGACGGAGCGTTTTCCTAGTATTTTAGTCAGGGCCGACTTAATTATTTTAACCCAGATTTCTCAGACTTGGTACTAGTGGACTAAATGACTATGTAGGTAACCATATTGCTAGAATTTGCACCATTAATTTTTTTTTTCATCACGGTGAGATTCCACCAAAATCGTGTTTAACTCAATTTTTTTATAGTTATTTTGTTTCAGACAGTTTTCCATTTTGTTCCAAATTTACATTTACATTTGTTTTTTCTTTTTTTTTTATCCATTACAAGTTAGCCCTTGACTGTGATCTCACCCGATGGTAAGTGATGATGCAGTCTAAGATGGTAGCGGGCTAACCTGTTAAATGACAGTTATATTAAACCCATACCCCGTTTCTGCACGGCATCGTACCGGAACGGTAGGGTGGTAACTAGCCGCGGCCGAAGTCTCCCAGCAGGCCAGCCCAGGGAAAATTCAGAAACTATAAGTTCCCAAATTGAACCTGCCGGGGTTCAAACCCGGGAGCTCCGCACGTTAAGACAACAGCGCTCAACACTGCGCCAAACATTTCGGAGGTCGTCAAACATTTGTTTTTACATTTGTGCACGAAAATTATCATCTCGAGTGGTTGGGAAGATAAACACTGCGAACAAGTCTGCTTGTGCACAGCACAGTGTCGCACACTGGTGAAATCGCACCTTATAATTACAAAATTAAAAATTATATGCACAGGGGCCATACTGCCAACGCTTAGTGCAATATTCACAGATCAGGTATTATTACTCACAATGACAGTTTGATGTCACTTACCTTGACGTTCCTAAAATAAGGATTATAATTCTAAGACACGAAAGTCAATGAAACAATAGGGCGTTGAGCGTTGGCAGAAGAAGATGCATAAACCAGCCTAATTAAAAAATATAGTTTCTCCCATATGATGCGGGCGTTTCGCGCTGACGTTTTGTACTGTCCTGTCAGTAGTATGCTATTACCCTAATTCAAACAAACCGTAGGTCGACAAAGAGCAAGCCATAAAAAATCGTTAACGATTATTACAAGCCATCGATTTAAAACTAAAAGGATTATTCGTATGCGTCACGAACAAACCAAAATATAAATAAATAAAGAGCTAATGACATCTTTAACGGCTAATTTATTACTTAATAAATATGCTGGCGTCTATTGTAAAAACGTCGGTCCCGCCCGTCTGTTTTATTGTTAACATTGATACGAGTAATAAAACTAAAGATACACATATAAACAATATAAATTCACTCAGTCGGATCTCTCTTCTTCAGATCTTTTCGCGCATATAAAAACTACACTATGGATTTTCACAGTTTTACGATTACTGATTAGTTTACCGATGGATAGGCGGATTCTTCGACAAGGGCTAGGTGTATCTAGAACTCTTTAATTTCCCGGGATAAATTCCAAGATTAAATAATAATTCTTTGAAATTACGTATCATTTTGCACTAATGTTGTAATTTGATCAATGAAATGCAACGACATTTCATTGATCAAATTATGTGGGGAAAATAAGGAGTTTCGAAACTGTATGTCTCGTATGTTGGATATCAATGGTTGTGATTCTATTTTTTTGACTTCAGCCCCGCATTGTTGGTGGGCACGTGGTTTAAAATTAATCCGTCTAAAATTAACATGTTTCTTAATCAATGTCTGCTCTCCGCCCCACTTTAATTGTAGTATTTAAGTTATAAATCACTCTGTAATTGCCGAGATGCTGCGTTTAAGATCATTTGCTGATGGTCTCAGAGACGGCTGACATATAATGTAGGTGGCAGTTACATTGAATTTATTTAATTTTAAAAAAATCGTAATTACATTCGGTTTTTAATTTAAAAAATTGCCACAGAGTAATTTTACTTTAAAGATTCGTTAAATTGTGACTACGAAAAAAAGAAAGATGGGTTTCACTTCTAAGTCTAGGTATTATTAATAACTAACATAATTTTGCAAATATTTTATTAAAGAAGAATTTTTATATTTAACTAGCTGATGCCCGCGACTAGGTCCGCGTGGATTGAGGTTTTTGGTTTCCGCGGGAACTCTTTAGTTTTCCAGAATAAAAAGTAGCCTATATGTTATTCCAAACCAAATCTATCTCTGTGCCAAATTTCAACCAGATCCGTTCAGCCGTTCGGGCGTGATTGAGTAACAAATATCCATCCATAGATCCACCCATCCAAACTTTCGCATTTATAATATTTATTTGATAAAAAGCTACCTTTGCGATTGAATAAAACTTAATTACGAAAGTTGTCTTTTCAGACTGTGTAGATTTAGACTAAGCCAGAAAATTTCTCGTTAGGCGCTTAGCCTATAAATTGCCCGCAAATTATTGCTACAGGCGTTTTATTGCCGAATTCTTGGTTAAACTGGACCTCTATATATGGAGATGTTTAAAAATCTTATCGTCTTACATTTAAGGTCTGAAATCCAATCAATTAAGCAACTTCGAATGAATGTAGAGATACTTTTGTATACCTTTTGTAGAGTATTTTCCTGTTTTGTCCTTCAATCATGTTTTTTGCATGTTTTTATCCTCTAACTAAACTTAGAACCGCTGCAATCTCAGTAAATTACTTTGGATAGAAAGGTACTTTGTTTTGCTCAAATGATATAGACATTTGAATAATACTCTCACTTAATTAGCAGAAATTCTAATGCGATTGAAAAATTCCATCGACGTCGGCGTAGGTACATAGTGATGTTGAGATAACTTTTATTTATAAAATGTAAATAATGTAAGTATAATAATTTTAATTTTTATGGTAGATATAAATGATAGTCAGTGAACCAGATAAATAAAATAAAATAAAAAAGGGAAACCGTAAAAACATCACAAAAGTTTCTAAAGGCTTAAAAAGTGGAAATTGAATTGAATTGAAAAGAAAATTTTAAATGCAGGGGAAAGTCGAAGCTGGAAGCCATATCCTACCTATTTTAATTGCAAACCAGCAACTAGGAAGCAAATCTCTTCGTACGTGACACATGTCCGTGAAATAACAAATACGCGCGGATGCAGACTGACGATACCTTGTGGAGCGATCGTAAAAAGATGAGAGAGGAACCAGAGGTCCAATTTTTTATGCGAATCGCAATCATTTGACAGTTTAAAACGTATTACTCAACCTTTTCAAGGAGTTTACATGCAGTTTTTCCTTACACAATCGGGGGGCAGATCGAATAGTTCTTTGGCAAGCTCCGTCTCCAGGATGCAAACTATTTTTTTGTCAAACTCCGTCAAGATCGGTACAGCTTTTGAGCCGTAATGACAGACCGCTTTCGCATTCATAACATTTTTATAGCTATAGACGTGAAACTTAAATAAAACAAAGCATTTAAAGCCGCGGAAAAAACTTGTTACCAGTATAAAAGGATATATAATTTGAACCGCTTTAAATTAATGTGACAGTAATGCGTTAAACCCGTTACCTTATATGGACATGTCATCGACTCATACAGGTTCCAATGACTATCGTGATGATATTCTCACAGTGTCTCCTTATTTTTTCTGTTTATCTTTATTGCGACTTTAGTTCGATTCTGAACTCTATAGTTTAAAATTTATAGTTTAATTTTGATTGTTAATGATGAGGCTATTTAACAGCAAATAAGACTAGGTCCCGACGTTTACCATTGATTGGTAGTGTTGAAATTTATTACTAGAACGCTCTTGTTTTTGAAAAATAATAATAAAAAACCGGCCAAGTGCGAGTCGGACTCGCACACCGAGGGTTCCGTACTCAAGAAGTAGGTATAATTACCTTTGTTAATGAACCGCAAAACTAACTTTGTTTGTAGAGGTTTACTGTTAATATCAAAAAATTACGTTTGTTGTATGGGAGCCCCCCTTTAATATTTACTTTATTGATATTTAATTATTTATTTTGAAAGGTAATATACAAATATTCTGTGAAAATTTGAACCGTCTACCTGTTACCGTTTTTAATATTGAGCAAAAAAATACGAAAAAAACACGTTTATTGTATGGGGACCCCCCTTATTATATATATATTTTTTTAATTTTTAGTATTTGTTGTTATAGCGGCAACGGAAATACATCATTTGTGAAAATTTCAGCTTTCTAGCTATCACGGTCTATGAGATACAGCCTGGAGACAGACAGACAGACAGACAGACAGACAACGGAGTCTTAGTAATAGGGTCCGGTTTTTACCCTTTGGGTACGGAACCCTAAAAACTGTCTACTATAATTTTTTTTAAATTGTTTTATACTTGAACTGATCTATTCGTGCGTGTGTGTTATCGAAATCGTCGTTACCTTCATCATTGATTTATTTTATACATTTGATTCCCTTCCGATGTGACGTCACCATTCAAGTAACTTGGAACTATAGGCTGTTCACTCTACCCTACCCAATGCCACTTCAATTTCGCAAGCCTTTGAACAATCGGTTAATGCTAGGGATCTCCTCATTTTTGCCTTATATTGAACCACATTAATGTTGAAGGATGAAAGAAGTTGAGGAGGACAGTATCAACTATCAAACAGTAGCCGACCCTTTACGTGGCCTACGTTTTCACGTAAATACGTCTGTCAATTTATATGGCGTATCGCGTCGCTTGGCGTTGCGTTGCTTCTGTCGCTCACCTAGGACAACGGGTGAGGCGTTGCCACAACACGAGTCTGTCAACCCTGGCCCACTCACCTGGGATATCTCTGTCTGGCGTCGCGCCAATATGCAAATGGTTCGCACAGCCTCCGCCATATTTTGCACTGAGTACATACTGTTTTAGACATTTAGCATGTTTACTGTACGGCCGTTAAAATGCAATTAGTTTTGAAGAGGACATCCGTCCTTCTGTATTATCCGTAATATCGCGGACAGCAATCTCGGGACGCCATTACCCTTTCTTAAGTTGTTTACTGTACAACAGAGTCAATAAATTGTTAAATATCTTCCCCCTCACAACATTTTCCTGTAAATCTAAGTGTTCCAAATGGCTTCAATCACTCTCCTACGAAGAGACAGAAAAACTTTTAATAATAGTTAAATAATTAGACTCATTCTTTTAGTACACAAACAAATATACGCACACAAACACACACACTCACTCACTCAACACACTCACACACACACACACACACACACACACACACACACACACACACACACACACACACACACACACAAACACACACACACACACACACACACACACACACACACACACACACACACACACACACAAAACTCAGTATAGTTATGCTTCCGTTTTAGGTTTTAGTTTTATTTTAAAAGATATCTGTACCTATTACTGTTTCGGAGGTGGGCGTTGACGGCTGAAACGCAGTTTATACTTTTTTAGCCGTCACCGTTCATAGAAATAAGATCAAATGTTGTAGTTTACAGAAAAAATAAATAAATTTCAAAAAAATTTCAAATATACACTCTGAGTTCCTAACTAAAGCTTGCTTAAATTCAGACTAGGAATTGAAGTAAATACAAGTATTTATTAATCATTTATTCAATGTGAGGTATACCGTGTAATGCTTGGCGTCAAAAAGGTACAGGATAACATCATGGGACGAGAGTCGCGACGTTAGGAAAAAAATTAATCGAATGTTCGGGCTTTTTGTTGTACACAAAACTGCGATGCGACGCGATGCGAATTCACAACGCGGAAAGTTGCGACACGAATTGCTACGATGCGATTTCGTGCGGCAAGGCGCTGTCTCAGAGCCGACCAAGTGTTGTCAACAAGTGTGACGTAACATCGCAGGAATGCGCGGTGCGAATCTTTTGGCGAAGGCTTTTGTGTACAAGCCCTTAATCCGTTGCTCGAATTTAATAAGAAAAAGAGCAAACACCGGGTTTCTTGCTGGTTCTTCTCGGTAGGAACGGCATTCCGAACCAGTGGTAGATTCATTTGACTATTCTTAAGCACTTGTAAAAAAGTCTATTTGAATAAAAATCATATGAATTTGAATTTAATTACTCGCTATTATGAATGCGATATCGATTGTCTTTCATTAATGCCGCAACAGAGCAACGGATTGACTTGATTTTGGATACATTTTAAATAATCTAGAGTCTCTTAGGCTGCTTTTTTTACTGTAATATCAACTTCTCTCAATATTTTGATAACCCTAAATTCCAAAACGTGGATAAAATTGGGGACTACTTTGATTTAAAAAAAAAGTAGTAATCTATCATCTGTTCTACAAACCAAATCATCACGGTACATTACGCTTCATACAAGCGAAATAATATATGCTTTGTGTTCACGCATCACCAGTGGGGCCATAAATTTTAATACACCCAAACTTCCATTGAAAACTGTCACCGACAAGACACACCTTTCTTTGTAAGTCTGCTAAGCTATTTCAAACTCTATGATAATAATTATAGGGTTACAAATAGTGTGAATAGATCGTGCCCCCTAAGTGATCGCAACGCAGATACGAATCATTGGAAGCGTTCGCAGTGCTTGGAAACCAATTTCCGGTTCCTGTTCATATTGAAATGTAAACGTCGACACACAATCATGACAAATGGTGCCAGGTATTCTGTTGGTGGGATCTAGAATATTTACTAAATCGTCTGCATGATTTTAGAAGGTAGGTGTCGACCATCGACATGGACGTAGAAGTAGAAATTGTTTTAGCACCTTCAACAGAAAACATATTATAATAACTAGCTGATGCCCGCGACTCGTGGATTGACTCGTTTTTTTGGTTCCCGCGGACACTCTTTAATTTTCGGGATGAAAAGAAGTCTATTTGTTATTCCAGACTATAATCTCTTTGCCAAATTTCATCCAGATCGGTTCAGCCGTTCTGGCTGAAATTTGGTATGGTTACCATACGCTTTCGCATTTTTAATTGACCGAGCGAAGCGAAGGTCTCTGAGTCTACTTGAGTGAATTTGCACTTGTCCGTCCTAGGGTTGCCAAGCATACTATAATACTATTATTATTGGTATTGTACTGTATTTCGGGTCTGCGTACTATATACTGTTGAAGAAGCACATAGTACGCAAAAATATTTCATAAAATACTATTTTTGTGAAGTGTACTATATTTTTTTATAGCTTAGTCCGAAAAATACTATATTTCGCTTAAGAAATGTTAGCAACCCTAAACCCGTTTGTCTGTCAGAGCCATAAAACTTCTGAATTACTGAACGTAATTACTTCAAATATAAATATAATATGTAAACCGATGGCCTCCCGCCAAATATGGCTTAAAAAAATATAAAAATCTTTATTTCAGGGGGGCTCTCATACGCTATAAAAGATTTTTTATAGCGTTACATATGGTTGCGGTATATCATTTTAAAGATAATTAGGAATAGAGTCTAAAAATATTTTTGTTTAAATTTTTCCCCTAAAATTGACGAAATGGGGGGCTTTCAAAGTGGTGATTTTCTAACGTCCAAAGTTGACCTCAGAACTCTCAATTTTCTGAAAGGCCAAGACTGAAACTTGATATATTATTTGAATTGTATCCTGTACTTGAACAACAAATACTAAACGAAATTATTTAATTTTTAATGAGATTTAGTATTTTTAACAGAACCTCACAATGATGTCAATAGATAGGGCTCTGTAAAAGTTTATTCGTTTTATGGATACCGCGAGGTCTCAGTTCGGGGCGAACCACTAGTATTAGTGTAGATTAAGTAGATTCCCAATCCATCTATAGGTACTAGAGTACCTATAGATGGATTGGGCACTTTCAATATTGAATGACGGATTTTGACAGAAATCCGAGACGCATGCATTCTACCTAAAATATTATGAGTGAGGTTGTATGAATATTGAGCGGGTTGGCGGCGCGCCAGCGAAGCCCGATTGTATGGGGAGGCTTTATTGCATCAGGTGGTTTGGAGCATTTGTATTGATTGATGAACACTCTGCTTAGAAGTGGACTTGACTGGAACCAACACTTTGTGGAAACGATAGATTTATGTTAGCAATCTAGTTTAGTAAATACAATCTATACTTATATTATAAATGCGAATGTTTGTCTGTTTAACGGCCCATCTTTTCATCCGATTTTGATGAAAATTTGTGTAGGGTTATAGGTTACATGGCGGGGAAGAACAAAGGCTACCTTTTTATCCTGGAAAATTAAGGAGTTCCCCCGGGAATCAAATAAACTTACTCGCGCGGACGAAGTCGCGGGCATCATCTAGTCTGTATATATTATAAAACACAAAAAAAAATCTACCTATGTCCGTTAAAGACTTTGAAACCATCCAACCAATGTGCCCCAAACCAATTTCATCAGAAGGCAATAATGCGAAGATGGTCTTTTTTCTTTTTTTAGCGTAGTAGCCCACGCCGGGTATCCGCTAGTACCTAATAATAATAGTAGTATGTACTATGTACCCAGGTATAAGAAAAAGTTTTCTTATACCTAGCGCTCCACTCCCTGACCTCATTATTGCTTGTCAACAAGCGCACAGCTCCAACTGCTGGGTTAAGAAATAAAATTGATTGATTAAGGGCGAAACTAGGGACAGGACAGGATACAACGTCCGCGCGAAACGTTCATTTTGTATGGAAAATAGTATGCACAGGGATAGGTAGAGCTTACACACCTCCATATAAGGGTAAAAACGCACTACGAACAGAACTTCCGCGCTAAAAGCACGCACCTTATCGGAAACACGTCCTGTCGTGGTGGTCTATGCAGCTCCATACTTAGTAAAAACCGGCCAAGTGCGAGTCGGACTCGCGCACCGAGGGTTCCGTACAAACATGAAGTAAGTTTTAAATTATTAAAAAAACTACTTACTAGATCTCGTTCAAACCAATTTTCGGTGGAAGTTTGCATGGTAATGTACATCATATATTTTTTTTAGTTCTATCATTCTCTTATTTTAGAAGTTACAGGGGGGGGGACACATTTTACCACTTTGGAAGTGACTCTCGCGCAAACTATTCAGTTTAGAAAAAAATGATATTATAAACCTCAATATCATTTTTGAAGACCTATCCATAGATACCCCACACGTATGGGTTAGATGAAAAAAAAATTTTTGAGTTTCAGTTCTAAGTATGGGGAGGGAACCCCCAAAATTTATTTAAGAATAAGAATAAGAACATTTATTTGCATAATACACGTAATACAGGTGGTTTTACAAAAGAAAGTCACAGTGTATTGCCATGCCAGGCGTGCAAATTTAGCTATGTTAAGAGTTACATAATATTTTATTAGTATAAATAATGTCAAATAGTATAAAGCATATTGATAAACATCACATAAATTATAATCATCATTCCATTAATTTAACGCACAATTATTTAAAAAAAAAGAGACAATAATAAAAGGTCACATTAGTATTTTAGGTCATCTGAAGGGATCTAAGTAGTCGTTAATCGAGTAGAAGCACTTCTCTAAAAGCCACTTATTTAAGTATGATTTGAGTGCTGGCGGTGACATAGTTTTAACGTGAGGAGGAAGCTGATTAAATATGCGTATCGCCATGCAGTAGGAATTACTCTGGAATAAGCGTAATTTCATGTTGGGCAATAACAATCTGTCCCTATGTCTAGTTACTTTCCCAAGTACATCTCCATGTTTGGTGAAAAGATCAGGATTGTTTTTTACGAAAATGCACATTTCTTTTATGTAAATACAAGGCAAAGGGAGTAAATTAAGCGACTTAAATAGAGGTTTGCAACTGTCTAAATAATGCGCACCACATATTGCCCGTATACACTTCTTTTGCACTTTGAATACTCTGTCTATGTCAATTGAGTTGCCCCAGATTATCAAGCCGTAGGTAAGTATAGACGATACATAACCGTGATATGCACTCAAAACAGCGTCTCTAGTAGCTATCTTCTTTAATTTTTTCAAAGCAAACACAAACTTATTAATTCTACTACAGACATTGTCAATATGGTTTTTCCAATTGCAGTGTTTATCAAGTTCTATACCTAAAAATTTGGTTGATTCTGATTCTTATTGTTTTTTTTTTTGTAAGAAAATCTTAATGAATACATCTACTTACCAAGTTTCAACAGTATAGTTCTTATAGTTTCGGAAAAAAGTGGCTGTGACATACGGACGGACAGACAGACAGACAGACAGACATGACGAATCTATAAGGGTTCCGTTTTTGCCAAATTTGGCTACGGAACCCTAAAAAGCGCGCGAATACGTTTTGTCCACCAGACATAATCATTATGTCCATAGTTTGTTTTCGCCTAATCTAGATACGCCTAGAAAAAGTACAGATTTTATTTATCTATCTCTTCACCTACAAACTGAAATCAGAGTCAAGGTTATTTATTTAACGTATCAAAACTACACAGTAAGTACCTTACACGCCATAAAAATAGAAGTGTGGAAGTAATAAAAACCTACTACCGTTTGTTTATTAAGTACATTAATGGCTTACGTTGGCCATTGAAGGCCCTTGACCCAGAAAATATGAATATCATAATAAAGAAATCTAACATTCAATCACTCACTTCCCCACAAACCTACTTGTCTTCATAATAAGGGTTCGTCTATTTTGAATTCGACACGCATCCTCTTAGTAGCATTTACAACTGAAAATAGACTCTGTTCTTACGTCACACGGTTGATATTTGCTAAAATTAATAAAAACTATACAGCCTAAATCTTATCGACAGCTGTCTGATTTCTGATAGGCAATTTTAGTGCTTATTAGCTATAAGATAAATGTTATAGTAGGTAGTTCGTAAGAACATGGTGCATTGTAGTACGCGTCAAATGATTAACGTTTACCGACTTGATGCAAATCACGTGATTCGAGGTAACGATTTTGATTTCGCGGTTACTATGAGTCACATGTGAGTCGTTTTTTTTTTTGTAGAAACAAAAACGAGGAAAATTTATTGAAATCAATATTCAAAGCAATTTCATACCTTGTTGTTAATTAACTAAGTAATTATAAAATAAATAGCAGACTAATAATATCTTTATTAATTCGGTTTCTTTGAAACAGGCATTAATACTTACCTATAAAATTCTTTTTTTGAACACGAATTAAAAAAGATATATCTTAAACTTCATGATGCCCGAGACTTCATCCGCGTGGACTAAGTTTTTTTTGTTCGCACATAAACTTAATTTATGTCCTTCCCCGGGATACAACCTGTCACTATACCAAATTTCATCAAATCGGTTGAAAAGATGGACCGTGAAAGCGTAGCAGATAGACAAACATACTTTTGCTATTATAAAATTAGTATGAATTATTGAAATCGAGTGTATCTAATTTTGAAAATCGATGAAGGGGTGGGATTTCCAGAAAGCTCTATTTTCAACCGGAAAGCTAAATACTAATTTTTAGGGTTCCGTACCCAAAGGGTAAAAACGGGACCCTATTACTAAGACTCCGCTGTCTGTCTGTCTGTCTGTCTGTCTGTCTGTCTGTCTGTCTGTCTCCAGGCTGTATCTCATAGACCGTGATAGCTAGAAAGCTGAAATTTTCACAAATGATGTATTTCCGTTGCCGCTATAACAACAAATACTAAAAATTAAAAAAACATATATATTAAGGGGGGTCCCCATACAATAAACGTGTTTTTTTCGTATTTTTTTGCTCAATATTAAAAACGGTAACAGGTAGACGGTTCAAATTTTCACAGAATATTAACTTGTATATTACCTTTCAAAATAAATAATTAAATATCAATAAAGTAAATATTAAAGGGGGGCTCCCATACAACAAACGTATTTTTTTGATATTAACGGTAAACCTCTACAAACAAAGTTAGTTTTGCGGTTCATTAACAAAGGTAATAATACCTACTTCTTGAGTACGGAACCCTCGGTGCGCGAGTCCGACTCGCACTTGGCCGGTTTTTTAAGGATATTGGTGACTTGATAAAATGACTTTCATAATCAATCCTCATAGGTACAAACTTTCATTTCCTGTCTGACCCCCAACCGCTAAGTAATCTGTGTCTGATATTACCATAAGCGAAAATGTTAAAACGTTTTCCGAGCGCGGTTTTGTTAAGAGGCTGACTGCTTCGCAGACCTTTGATCGCTCAATGTAAGTAAACCGTATGAAACTTCACATTAATAATCACGCAACGAACCGCGAAATTGAGATTTATTTTGAAGTGAATGTTGGGATGTTTCAAGTTTAGGGTATCCAAACCTCAGTAAACCAGGGGGCATAATACCATTGCTAAAAGCCGTATTGTTTTAACATTGTTGACGTTCGTGTTTGAGAATTATATTCCTTATTTAAAGGACGGCAAGTTTCATGATATAAAATTGTCATTTTGAAATAATAGATATTAACAATTTCACCACTTCTTTAAAATTTTAAACTTATTTCGGTTGTTAAATTTGATGCAACAAAATCGCAACTCTCATCTTACTTAAAATTATAAATACGAAAGTTTGGATGGATGTATGGATGATTGTTACTCAATCACGGCCCAACGGCTGAACGGATCTGGCTGAAATTTGGCACAGAGATAGATTACAGTCTGGAATAGCACATAGGCTACTTTTTATCCCGGAAAATAAAAGAGTTCCCGCGGGAACCAAGAAACCTCAATCCACGCGTACGAAGTCGTGGGCATTCGCTAGTCGTGACATACAAATGGCGTACCTTTGTACGCCATATTGTACGCTCTTTGACTTCTAAACGTGTTGCTCGGTGGGTCAAACAAAACTTAGGTATCTTTTTTAAATCCTGAACATCACTCGGCCACAATTTCAATAACGCCATGACAGCGGCCATCTTTTTGTGCGTACACAGCAAATGGGTGCCGCAAAAAGTTGGCGGGAAGTCGAGATAGTTTCGCTTTGATGAAAAGTGTACTTCGTAACTTGTTTTGGCTTTGGTTTTAGGTTAGTTTCAGTTTTATGAAGCTTTGGTCGTTTATATTTTGAAATACCTGAGCGTAGTGCATTGATATAATAACAAAGAGGTGATGGTAGTATTTCGTTGGTTAGTAGTAGTTAGTAGGTACATATTCGCATGTTAGTGTTACGGCGGGAACAGCCTCTAAACAAACTTACTCACGGTATTTGAAATATTAATACAATTAACCGGTTGTAAGACTGCGTAAAATAAACATTTGATAAACCTACGATTACTTAGAAATTCGTTTAAAGAGCTTATGCTAAAGAATTATTTCTCTTTTGACTGTTTTATCTAAATTAAGTTTGTATTTTGGTAACATGATGAAATAGTAGTCATAATAATTTTGGTGTTTATAATTTCTTAATTTGAATGCGTCTGATAGACAATCTCAATGAAGGATATACTTAATTTTTATTAATATTTTAATCATTTTAACCAGAATTCAATTTATTAAAATGCATCGCGGTTCACGGTAACTAATAGAGGAAGTATAATGTTGTATTGTTATAGAAAACTGTCTGTTCGTAAGAATCACGTGTATCCTTAAAATTGGTAGTTAAATATGTTAATGGGGTGGCGCTTAAAAATACCTCTAAACGTTGCGTTATAACTATTAATTACCTTATTAGTGTTATGGAGTAAGGTAAGTCATATATGAAACAATTTGAAAGAATTACAGTACCGACTTATGGCATATTATTATTACTGGAGGCTGCATAATAAAAACCGGTAATCTTATAACTTACTTTTTTTAATTCATCTACAAATTAGCCCTTGACTGCGATCTCACCTGATGGTTAGTATTGACGAGTCTAAGATGATAGTGGGCTAACCTACAGGGCGACCGGCTAAAAATGACAGCTACAGTGTACCTAACGATCGCAATCACCTCTGATTGGTTAACACTCTTCCACTATTGGACAAATTCCATTGACGCAGCAAGAATAACATAAATTCAGCCAATCACAACAATTGATACTGTAACAATGATTGATGCAGAAGTTACGCAATCCCACTGCTGTTGTAGCTGTAAGCCTGTGACGGATGGATGGATGGATGTATGTTTGTTACACAATCACGCCAGAACGGCTGAACGGATCTGCATAAAATTTGGCACAACGATAGATTTTAGTCTGGATTAGCACATAGGCTACTCTTTATGCCGGAAAATTAAGAAGTTCCCGCGGGAACCAAAAAACTTAAACCACGCAGCCGTAGTCACAGGCATCACCAAGTCAAATAAATATTATAAATGCGAAAGTTTGGATGGATGTATGGATGGATATATGGATGTTTGTTACTCAATCACGCCCCAACGGCTGAACGGATCTGGCTGAAATTTGGCACAATGATAGATTATAGTCTGGAATAGCACATAGGCTACTCTTTATGCCGGAAAATTAAGAAGTTCCCGCGGGAACCAAAAAACTTAAACCACGGAGCCGTAGTGACAGGCATCACCTAGTATTAAAATAATACTGCTTTAGGCGATGGTAGTAAGCCCCCAGTACATGTCACACAAGCGGGTAATTTCCCAGAAACATTCGAGTCGTCCTAAGTTTGTGAACAGCGAGGCATTCGACGGGCCTTTATTTTCGTTCCCGTCGCCGCCACAGTTTAGCATTGTTGGCCTTTTTTCGGTGGTCTTCGTTAGCGGCATTGTCGTTTGCGTTTCGCGTTTTTAGCGTTCCCTAGTTAAACAAACTTACTTACTTATATATGTTATTATACTTCTTATAGGCTCGTCAAATGCGTTTGTCGGTCTGTCCGTGTATCTATCTGTGTCAAAGCTATCATAGTTAATATTACAATTGCGAAAGTGTATTTGTTTGTTGATTTGTCCTTCAATCACGCCGCAACTGAGCAACGGGTCGACGTGGTTTTTACTATACCCATGCATAGTTGAGGGCCTGGAGAGTTTCTTAGGCTACCCGGAATCGGAATTTATCCCGGAAAATTAAGGAATTTCACGCGGATGAAGTCGCGGGCATTAGCTAGTTTTTGAAAATATAAGATTCTTGCGAAAACAGAATTTAAGCATTTGTGCAAATAATTACGTAATAAAAAAAAAATTATTAAGTAATAAAAAAAATGCATTCGACAAGTGAGAGGACATTAAGGATTTAGCAGGTCTTGAAACCTGTTACTGAGACCTGTTACTGCTTCAGAAAGGCTTATTAAAATTATGAAAAAAAAAACAGGTACCTACGTCTTAACATGAAAAGTGAGAGGCCAGCACACCATTGTTGCCCTTTTTTCGGTGGTCTTCGTTAGCGGCATTGTCATTGCGTTTCCTCGATCGATGTGGCGAATATTTTTGGAAGAAACAGCCACAGATACATTATCCAACGATACACACACAAAGCTTGATGGGAATAAAACTATCTTGAAATGAACAATTAAATACTTCTGAGTAAAACACATTCCTGTCATCGTCACAGTTTAACATTGTTAACTTTTTTCAGCGATCTTCGTTAGCGGAATGTCGTTTCGTTTTGTCGTTTTGTCGATCGTATTTCGCTTCACGTCGTCCGTTTTGACCATAACAGCATTCCCTACTGATTCCCTATGGTTTCGAAAAATATTTTTCACTTCCCGTAGCTATCATTGATATAAGATTGATATAGAAAACTTAAGACATCAGCTAACAATTTACAGCTGCCTAAAGCACTTTTACGAACTACGAAAGTAGTTCACTTTCGTAAATTCTCGTTTAATAATTATTTAATTATTAATGCATACCTTAATTAATCTTTATATTGAATTTTTTAATTTATTTTTAGTCAGAATTTTCAATGAATGATTTATTATTATTAAAAGAAAAAACTGACTGACTGACTAGACAACTGACAACACAAACCGCTGGCACTAGATTTTTTTCCATGTAGGTTATCTTAACCAAATGTTTCCTCATTCCGCAAAAAGATTTCTTAAGGAGTTCCTACCTTATCCTTAAAATTGAATTAGCCATAGGCGGAACAAGCTAGTATATATCTCAACTTTGTATGTCGAAGCCTCCTTTTGTTTTTGACTTTTTCCCGGCGGCATTGGAAACCGTTTTCGGCCTTCCGCCGCAGAATTCGCGCGGCATTTGGTGGCAGTTTTCACAATGTAGATCATTATCGTCTTCTTTCTTACATCGTAATTTATGGCTCTGGCAATAATGAGCTACCTATTGTGTGTTTATATTTTTGCCACATAATAAGGTGCGCGCTTGAATACGATTTTACCAGAGCCTTTTCAGAGAATTCCGCGCGAACTTTGTCATTGGCTTTGATCTGCCTTTTTCTGTTTCTTAATTAGTTCTTCAAATTTACATAACTGTTATGTTACTTATTTATTTATTTATTTATTTATTAGGACGACCAAAAAATTGATACATTCAAAGAATACATAAAAAACTAAAATACTAATTACACACGTTGTTAAATGTACAATCTATGACAGGTGTCACATCATGCGCCTTAAATGACTAAAAGTAAAAAAAATAAAAAGCTTACACTGGGATAAAATCAAAAAACTTAAATTGTTTTCAACACAACTATTTTTTTTAGAGTATAAAATCATTTTTGCAGAAATCACAGAGTGCCTGCAGACCATTTCACTTCGAAATACAATAGCTATGATTCCTATACATTTTATATTTAGTGGAAAACTAGGTTGAACATATTACATGCTTGCTGCGCATCATCGCATATCTGTAATGCAAAGGTTAACACTAGTTTGTGGCCAGTCCGTAAAATTTTGTTCGCCCTTTAGTATTCCCTTAGACGAAATGAGCCTCGCTTTATGATCGCAGCCACGACCAATAAGTATGGGTATAAAAGAAACCAATTCGTTTCCAATAACCACGAACCAAGAGCAGTTTAGGGGTTAGTATGATATTACACCTCATCAACGTTCATTAAATTCGAGCGTCCAAACACTTCAGCGTTGAAGTAAAATGGATTTTATGTTCTTTGGCTCAAAAATCAAGTTCCTCCATTCTATTTATTCTAGATAGCTAGTGGAAATCTTAAGCAAATAAATTTCATGGTACTGAATTTTTTATTATAAATCAATGGTTCTTGGGGTTTCTTTCATTTTGACGTACGTTTCGATTCTCGAATTCTCTCGACGTTGGTGTGGCGTAAAATCTCATACTATCTTTATGAGTCGCCTCATAAACTAAAATATTTCGTTTTAATTTTTTATGCACCTTTAACATTCTTCTTGGTTAAACGTAAAAAGTGATTCCTTGGGTTTTATTTTGAGTTATAGCCTTTTGTTCGGTGTTATGTTGCCGGTTTAAAAAAAAACGAAAAATGTATGTTACTAAAATCGGCTTTGTTTCTTTATTTTTCGAAATTTAAGAAACGAAAATGTCTTTCATGGATACTTTTTCAATGTATATCAGGTGTTCAAATAATTTAAAATAAGGTAACCAGTACAGTTTTAGACCAAAAAAAGCAAAGAAAACCTTTAACCATATGGGGATCGAACCTGTGGCCTCCCCTCCTAAGACCACAGCTCTCACTACTACGCTAGAGAGGTCGTCAAAAATGACTACAATACTCCCTGGATAAAAGACAGATCAAAGTTCCCTCAAAGAAGACAAAAAAGTCAGAAAGTAATTTTTTCGAGACAGCAAAGCTTTCCTCAGAAAAGTACTTTCAGATTGTTTATGTCAGTCGGAAAGTTGCCGCAAAGGCTGCGATTTCGCTTAAAATCATATTGTTCCTTATATGGTGGGTTCTTGTAGCTCATAAACCATTTTTATGTGTCCCATTTTATAAGCGATAGCGATTTTTTTTAAATAAATTAAATTTGTTTTATAGACCGTCGCCACGCATTTTCTTAAACTGCAGGAACCGTTTGAGGTGTCCATTTCTAAAAAGAATGCCAGACTTTGACGGATTTCCATGAGTTAAACTCGCTCTTTTTTGTAGTAAGAAATTGAACCGCTTTTATTTGATAACTAGCTGATGCCGGTGACTTCGTCCACGTGGATTGAGGCTTTTGGTTCCCGCGGGAACTCTTCAATTTTCCGGAATTAAAAGTAACCTATGTTATCATCCCAGACTACAATCTATCTCTGTGCTAAATTTCATCCAGATCCGTTCAGCCGTTCCGGCGTGATTGCGTAACGAACATCCATCCATCCAAACATTCGCATTTATAATATAAGCAGTAACTGGGCCAAATTTCCGCATATTTCATCGCCTGCGCTTGTGACTTGGACCGCTAATACTTGACGGTTGACCTTGCCTCTCTTGGACCTCCCAACCTACTTTCCGTGCGTGCAACATTTATGGCCACTGTGGTATATTGCTTCTATAGTATTATGACATTTTATGAGTTTATTATTGCTTCTTTCATCAAAACTATATTGATGTCGATTTAAAATATAATATAGACTTAATTAAATTATTGTAATGTGTTCAAATCACGGTGTACGGTGTGTTTGATTTAAAAAAATATATGAAGTTGATATAACTTAAGCTTTCAAGTTATGGATTAACTTACTGCATTATTTTATGAAACGCTCGACACCATGATCTAGCGGAATTTTAATCAAATATTCTTTGACCGATATTTTGCACCTTTGAATTCTTATCTGTTAAAGTCAGAAATCTTCTCTCGGTCGGATCTGTCGGTATGTCTATAGCGCTTTGAAGGTAACTAACATGAAGGCAAAGACGTTGCTTACAGATATCGCACACCACAAAACAATAGGAAAACATTAATACCGAAATTTGGGCAAAAGCTATATTGATGACTTTGTAGGGCATATTGATCTTTTTCAGACATCCAAACAAGGGCCTAAAATAACATAGCTAATGACTGCCTAGTCGATCTAGTGGTTAGCATGTTTGACTGCGGCCGACGAGGTCACGGGTTGGAGTCCCGGGTCGGGCCATAACAAGTATTGGGTTTTTCTGACAAGAAACTCTCAGTACTAGCCCGGAGATAGGAAGTTGGCGGTGTTTCACCCCCGTGCCTCGGAGTGCACGTAAAGCCGTCGGTTCAGCGCCTGAATTCTCCCCGGTAGTGTAGGGTGTCTCCCCATCGGGCTATAATAGTAAAGGAACAGAGAGTGTGTGCATCTGTGTTTGCGCACATACTTGTGCATCATAATATCTTCCGCCGCCGTGGCCGAAACTCGATAGGGAAGACACTGGGGCTGATTCTGTAGTGCACAATCTCTAAACTAAACTAAAATTAGAGCATTACAAATATTGCTAACCCTTTCATAATACTTCCTACGGAAAGGGACAGAACTAGAATTAAAGCTGCCATTTTAGTTTAGTTTAGAGATTGTGTTACACAGAATCAGCCCCACTATTCCACTATATCTATCGAAGAAAGACCAACAACAGACAATCACGGCCCAAGAATCTGACCTATCGGTTTGGACAACCGCCAGGCATCCTAAATTAAAGCTATACATCGTTTTACAATTGAACAGGCAACAAATGCGTTTCGTCTGACACTAAATGGTTACACATGTGTCGTGTGTTGATTGGGTTTCGCGTTAATATATAATGTTAATTTATGTTTCAACACTACCACGGACAACCACAGCACTGTGATAATGTGCATATGCGGCCTTAGTAAGGATTTGTTTCTGTTTACTCTGCCACCAAAAACAGATTTTATTAGCTGCAGTACAGACTATATTCTAAACCTGTTCTTCATTTTTGAATGCTTCTTGTTATTCTGCATGAAATAATTAATAAGCACTTAAAGATTTTGTAAATCACTATTTATCCTTTCGTATCTAATGTAAACAGTCAAACTTGGTTGGGTATGGTTGTTTTTTTTTAAGTTATCAAATGATAAGGAGCTGGATTGGATATTCGCCCCGAACTGAGACCTCTCGGCGCCATCTATTGACATAATTGTGATGTTCTGTTGTAAATACTAAGGCTCATTAAAAAATAATAATTTCGTTTCCTTATAATATTTATCTAATTTTAGTATTTGTTGTTGAAATACAGGATATAATTCAAATAATTGATCAAGTTTCAGGGTCAGCATTTCAGAAAATTTAGAGTTCTGAGGTCAACTTTGGACTTTAGAAAATCTCCACTTTGAAAAAATGAATCCCCCATTAATTGGTCAATATTAGGGGAAAAATTAAAAAAAAAAAATATTTTTGAACTCTATTCCTAATTATCTTTAAAATGATATACCGCAACCCTATGTAACGCTATAAAAAATATTTTCGTTCGCATTCGCTTCTATGAGAGCCCCCCTGAAATATGTAAGGATGGGAGTTTGGGTAAAATAAGACGTCTGTTCTTCTCGGTAGTTAGGTTTATTACTGCTCTATCATTTAGGTTAAAGTATTATATATCTAAACTTATATCTCTACACCTCATCTCCCTCTTTATAGAGAAAAAAAAATTCTTTAAAAATTTTTTTTTTTTGTATATGAAATACGATTTATATTCTTACTTTCTATTTTTATATCTATGTATAAGTATGTCTTAAATCTAATCTAACATTTATATAGTTTTGTTCTATTTTTGTGAACTATTTCTATTTTATTATCCTTTATAATACGAACATTTGGTGATATATCTTCTAGAACTGTATAAGGACCATTGAATACATTCTGTAACTTACTACTATTTTCGTTTCGTAACAATATCAAATCATTTTGTTTATACACAATAGGCTTAATTTGTTTATCATATTGCAGTTTTCTAGTTTCTTTTGACGATAATAAATTTTTCCTAGCTTCTTCAAGAGATTTTTGCAATCTATATTTTAAACATAATGGGTAGTTTTCACAATTATAAAGTGGTTTTACACCTTTGGTTAAATTGCTTGGTAAATTACAAGTTTTTCCAAAAACTAGCTTGTATGGTGTAAATTTAGTAGAAGTGTGTACACTAGTATTATAAGCGAAGCACCAATATGGTACCCATGTACTCCACTCTCTAGCGTTATTATTTGTTTGAATACGAAGATACGCATTCAAATGTTTATGAGTATTTTCGAGAGCACCAATTGACTCATGGTGGTAAGCTGTCGAAAATAATTGTTTAACATTAAGCAATTTGCAAACTTCTGTCATTGTTGATGCTAGGAACTCGGAACCTCTGTCCGTTCCGACTTCCCTAGGAACACCAAATTTAAGAATAAAGTTCTCTACAAATGATTTTGCTACAGTAATTGCATCTTTTCTTTCTAATGGATAAGCTTCAACGAATTTTGTAAGTTCACATTGTATACTAAGAATATAAACCTTATTATAATAATCCTTATCTAAGGGCCCCACTATATCTAAAAATATCTTATCAAATGCACCTAAAGCAGTCGTAGTTACGACCATAGGCTCTTTAGTTGGCACAGAATGCTTTTGCATCTGGCATTTTTTACATTTACTTACAAATTCCGTAACGTCACGTTCCATGCCAGGCCAAAAATAAGACTTTTTGATATTATTTACCATTCGTCTAATTCCGGCATGACCACTGGTTGGTAATATATGATAGTCATTAATAATTACCTTTTTGTCATCATCTGATGTTATTCTATGAATACCTTTTAATATATAAATTTGCGGTCCGGACCACATTTTCCTATCATTTATTAACTTGGTTAACCATTTTATAAAATTAATATTACTTGCAAGTTTTATTATATAAATTTCTTTTATATTCATTTCATTACAAATCTGCTCCAGTTTACTCACGTAAGCGTCTCGCGCTTTACATGATCGCAAATCTGGGCAAGTGTATAAAGTCATTTCCTTTTTATTAAATTTAAATATATCCGAGTCATTTAATGTTTCTTTCATTCTAAATTCTCTTTCGGACACAACTAATAATTCAACAGAGTTTGGCGGTTTCCTAAGCATTTCCACTACTTTCGGGTGATCAATCCGGCAGTCAGTGGAACTGTTTGGAGATGTCAAATCTGTATGAATATTTTCCCTACTTTCCGTTTCCTTTCTTTCCATTTCCTTTCTTTGCCTTCTAGTTATCATATTGATTACTTTTTCATTCATATCTTTCAGCTCATTTGATGTCACTCTCACTCTAGATAATGCATCTGCAGCTACATTATCCTTCCCTTTTATATACTCAATCACAAAGTCATACTCCTCTAAAGTTAAACGAAATTTAGTTAGTCTGCTCGACGGATTGGACATATTAAACAAATAAATTAATGGCCGATGGTCTGAAAAAATCTTGAAACGTTTACCAAATAAATAAGGTCGAAAATATTTAACTGACCAAACAATGGCGAGCATTTCTTTTTCTATTGATGGGTAGTTTAATTCTGCTTTATTTAAGCTTCGACTCGCATAAGCGACTGGGCGACAATCTTTATTACACAGAACAGAACCTATTGCAATACCAGAGGCATCAGTATACAATTGAAACTCGTTGTTATCCGAAAAATCCGGATACTGTAGGACAGGTGGTGAAATTAAAGATTGTTTTAATAGTAAAAATGATTTTTCGCATTCTTTTGTCCAAATAAATTTTGTATTTTTCTTAGATAGTTGATTTAATGGAATTACAATTTCGGCAAAATTAGGTATAAATCGTCGGTAATAATTTGAAAAGGCTACAAATCGTTTCACGTCATCACATGAGGTTGGAGTTGGATAATTTTCGATGGCTAAGGTTTTAGCAGGGTCGGGTTTTACCCCGTCAGCACTTACAACATGTCCTAGGTATAGCAACTCTTTCTTTAAAAATTCGCATTTTTTTGGATTAAGCTTTAAATTAACTTTACGAAGTCTTGAAAATATGTCCATTAAGTTTTTATTATGGCTTTCCAAATTTCGCCCGAAACATATCAAATCGTCCAAATAAACTAAACATTTCTCGTAGTTTAACCCTGATAATGCGACAGTCATTGCCCTTGAAAATGCACTGGGGCTCGTTTTAAGTCCCATTGGCATGCGTTTCAACTGATATTGTTTGTTAAAAGTAAAAGCTGTACATTTTCTACTAGCAGGCTCTAATTCAATTTGATAAAATCCACTTTGGAGGTCTAAATGACTAAAATATATAGCTCCTGAAAGTGATTCAAGTATATCTGCTATGTTTGGGAGAGGAAATCTATCGTCAACTATATTTTCGTTCAGTTTCCGGTAATCAATTACAAGTCTATATTTTTTTTTTGGATGTATCACATTTTTTAGGCACTAATAGGATAGGACTAGACCACTCGCTCATAGTTTCTTCAATAATATCGTCTGTTAATAACTTTTGTATTTGACTCTCTATTTCCCCCTTTTGAAATATAGGTAAGCGATATTGTTTTTTATAAACGGGTACCGTGTTAGGTTTCAAATGAATTGATTGTTGATAAATATTACATTTTGTTAATGTGTCTCCTTCTAAATAAAAAATATCTGAATATTTCGCACAGATTTTCTCTATTTCCAATTGTTCTTCATTATTTAAGTAAGTTAAATTTAACTCTGTAAGTAATTTCTTTACTCTATCCGCGTTAACTTTCGGTTTATCGAAACATAGTAAACTGTAGTTTGTCAATTTATCTATTTCTTGATTAAAAAAACTTAAGTTAACTTCCTCTTCGCGTGTATTTAATATTTGAATAGGTATTTTGCCTGACCTTGGGCATGAGATAGTTGCAGCCAAAAATACTCCCTCGCACAATTCTTTCGGAAAGACCACACATTCTTCCTTTAAGTGCGTTGACACTAAATGTAAAGATTCTGATCTAGGTGGTAAGCGTATATATTTATTATTTCCTAAGAGTCCCGGTTGCAATGATAACGTAGTTTCGATGTCGTTATTAAATAACTTTAGGGTATCTAGTTCTAAATTTAATTTTCCCCTATACTTTTTCAAAAAGTCCATACCTAAAATTCCGTCAGTCGAACAACATAAGTTTTTAAATACATGAAATCTATGTGTAAATGTTTGATCCATAAATGATAACTTGAGATCGATGAAACCTACCGAACAAAGTTCCCCACACACTCCGTTTATCTTTACTTTCCCCATATGGAATGGAATGTTTTGTTGTGATAACTGTTCGTATTTCACGGCACTGAGCGATGCGCCTGTATCTACTAACCAACTACATAAATTGTTACCAAGTGACAATTGTATGGAATTATAATTGTTGTAATGACATATTTGGGCATGATTATTACTTTTAATGTCGTTAGTATTCACGAAAAAACTGATTTTCAGGTTTTAAATCGGTTTCTGTAGTATTTTTACTACTGGCCGTGGGTTGTTGTTGCATGTCTGAATTCATATAATTAATACGAGAAACATTATAATTACGTCCGATTAGAAAAAGAATACCTACCTCTATTCCCTGTGGTATGTTGTGTCGCGGGACTGTAATATGAAGGCTGTGCGCGGCCGCGAGAAAAATTGAATTTTCCGCGAGTAGGGTGACCACGCTGATTGTACTGGCAATGGTGATAGTTACGATTATTGTAACCAGTTCTACCTTGAGTATTATGTCCTCTCGTGTGGTAGGTCATCTGCGAAAAATGTTTATTACGACCTATTTTCATAATACTATCCTCTGAAAATGTAGAAATCTGCTCGTCCTTCGCACCTCGAATTGCATCTTTTAAACTTACGTAATTCCTAGCTGAAATTATTGTACTGAGGTGACTATTCCGCAATCCGGTAGCAAACCGATTAATTGCTATTTTTTCATTAATTTCCTTTAAAATCTCAAATTTATTATCATCCCCGTCGGCTTGCGAGATAGTCAGCTCTACAAATAAATTTTCTATGTCTTTGCCGTAGTCCTCCACATTTTTCTGGTTTTGTGTGCACCTCAACAATTGTTGTTGTAAAGCTGTAAAAGACTTTTTAGTTAGCAAATGTTTTTTCATATCATTAATAAGGAGCTCTATTGTTTCATATTTTTGGCATAATCTCAGCTTTGCACCTTCCGATAGTCTAGTTTTTAAAATAAAGTTTATAAGTATCTGTCTTGATTTTTCCTCAAGCATGCTACTGTACATTTCGATTGATGAGATTAGTTGTTTAGTTACCTCCTCCTTATCATTCATTATAGGTAGTAAAGAGACGGCCGTTTTTAAGTTAAAGGTCTCCATTTTGCTTACTAAAGGTACATTACATAAAATTCTAATTTCCTTAAATAACTTATGAATTTCTTCCGTATAACTATTTATTAAAACCCAGTCACTTTCACTTAGTGACTTTTTACGTAAATCTATCAATTCCTTCTCAAAACTGTTCAAAATTATATTTGACTCTTCTAGTTTCTTAGAACTAATACTGCCAGTTTGGCGTCTTTGTGGGCCTATTTTTATCAGATATTTCCTTATTTCTAATAAATTTTCATAAAAATTTTCACAAATATCTGCCATATATGAATGAGATTAATAAATATACAATATAATATTTTATAATAGTTTCGTACCTACATGACAATAAAAATGTGTATATATATACCAAACACTGCACTTTTCACTGATTAATTATTTATTTGCACTTTACACATTTTATTTATTGTTCCGCATCTGCTTTTCTCAATTCTTTGAATCGTCGGCTCACCGAGCGACGTAGCGTATCTTCTCTTATTTCAGCTCGTATCCAATTATAGTGGCATTTCTTGTAGATTCTATACATAAATATGGAAGCACCGATGAGGAGAAGAACCACAATTATTGATAATATAATATTTGTTGTGTTCATATGAAAATTAAGTTCTTCGATTGAAGCCGTATTTCCAGTTCCAGCATTTTGATTAATAAAAGTTTCTTCATTTTTTACGTTAGATCTGCACATCTTTGAGAATTATAATTTTAATTTTACTTTAAAACTCGTCGTAAAGACATCACAATAAGTCCATTGGGTTCATGTTTATAGTTACTAACCCATATTTGGCGAACGGAACGCGGCGCGAACCCGATCGCTCACTGGCAGGGTCGCCATGTAAGGATGGGAGTTTGGGTAAAATAAGACGTCTGTTCTTCTCGGTAGTTAGGTTTATTACTGCTCTATCATTTAGGTTAAAGTATTATATATCTAAACTTATATCTCTACACCTCAAATAAAGATTTTTATAACTTTTTAAGCCATATTCGGCTGGAGGCCATCGGTTTATATTTGTAATATTTAAATTTGAAGTAATTACGTTCAGTAATTCAGAAGTTATAAGGCTCTGACAGACGGACGGACGGACAGACGGACGGACGGACAAGTGCAAATTCACTCAAGTAGACTCAGAAACCTTCGCTTCGCTTGGTCAATTATGTGCTGGATAGTGGTTTTTTTATTGGTGAAGATGATGCAGTTTCAGATGGACAGCTATCCAAATGAGCCAACGATTGGCGATACTAATTCAAGTAGCTACGGCCAGTAGAGAGGCCAAATCTCGTTTTGGTTCAGATCAAAAAGACATCGGATAGCTGGAAATGATTTCCTCCCTGAATAAAAAAGGGTACGCCACCCTCACTGTAAGAACATCTGAAGTATGTTTAAGGGGATTGGGACCTTTATGCCCCCACGTTTCGTCGCACCCCTTAATCTAATTCCGTTCGCATTATGTTTTGCCTAAACTTAGTCCTACTTCTATTTATAAGTACAATAATGTCCACTAGCCTAAACCTAATAAACCTGAACAAAACCTTCATGTAACAATGACAAGTGACATCTGCAAGTTTTAGTGAGAAATTGGTATAAATATTATCAATCCTTTTGGATACTAATGTTTTTGACGTTTTTGAATGTTAGGTAAATAATTATGAAAATCTGCTGGCGAAAAGATCGGTGTATGCGCTATTGGTATCCAGTAGCACAACGGTAGCAATTTTCAGTGAATAATGGGATGTCCTAGGTAATCTTGAGAACACACTGAGTTTAAAGCAGAAGCTTGTTGAATATAGATTCAATGTGGCGGGGAAATGCTAGGAAGAAAAAGACGCAGCAGCAAGCACTTGCGCACACATCGATTATTCAAACACGACTGAATGAAATGAAAGGCTGTCTACACTCGAGAGCGCTCCGTTTACGTTCCGTGCTCATGACATCATGCATTTTTAATGGAACGCTAAATGTTTTATGCGTAAAGATCCAATATGATTCAATGAATATGTTTTATGTAACGTTCGTAGTATATTTTTTTATCAACAGACAGTACGCTAGAGATTCGCTTTTTATTTTTATTGGACAGTAAATTATTTTTAGTCGTATAATCTCTCGTTTAAATGTTGTGGGTAATTATAGCGTGGTTTAATATATAATGAAATTTTGTAAGGGACTTTTAGGTGCCTGTCGGCGTCGTATTACTCATTGCTGAGGGTCGTGATCCTCATTAATCGAATAATTGTAGTGGCTATCTTGATAAGACCTTACATATTTATCAGGAACCTGCGCTTTTTAATATAGACTAGTAGTTACCCGAGACATCGTTCGAATTTATGTAAAACTAGCTGATGCCCGCGACTTCGTACGCGTGGATCGAGGTTTTGTTGTTCCCGCGGGAACTCTTGAATTTTCCAGGATAAAAAGTAGCCTATGTGTTAGTCCAGACTATAATCTATCTCGGTGCCAAATTTCATCCAGATCCGTTCAGCCATTCTGGCGTGATTGAGTAACAAACATCCATTTGAGGTTTTTTGGTTCCCGCGGGAACTCCTTAATTTTCCAGGATAAAACGTAGCCTATGTGCTATTCCAGACTATATTCTATCTCTGTGCCAAATTTCAGCCAGATCCGTTCAGCCGTTGGCGCGTGATTGAGTAACAAACATCCATACATCCATACATCCATACATCCATCCAAACTTTCGCATTTATAATATTTATTTGACTGATGGTGAAATTCAAATTGGAATCCACTCAGAAAATTAATCACCGCTATCTTTATAATACTGCCTAAGAGGTATAAATGTACATTTTTAGGACATTTCCACCTTAATTCCATTAAACGATGGTCTCGAATTAAGTACTTGAATCGCCAAATTACTCGTATCGGATGTCAGAATTGCCTCTTTTTGAACTTAATGAGCGGCCATCACGACTGTCGTCGTGGGCCTTAAATCACAAGCTGAAGCGTGTTAATTTAAAATAATCAAAGCTAAGTAATAAATTTAATAATTTTTAATTCGAAAATCTGTCTGTTGTGTCGGTCTGTCTGTCTGCTTCGATTTCACGGCCCTTAAGTTACACCAAGTTGTATCCCTAAGAAGGACATAGGCTACTGTCACTGCTATAACGGAAAATTAAAGATTTAATAAATTTGGTTAATAGGCCGCAAAATTGTACCTACCATACAGATAGGTAAGTTGATAGCTTTAGAATAATATTATAGAAGTATGGACATCTCCGGTATGGATTAATTTAATTCATGCTAATATTATAAATGCGAAGGTGTGTCTGTCTGTTTGCTTTCCACCCATCTGTTCAACTGATTTCGACGAAATTTAGTATTAGATCAATATAGATAGGTTGCATCCCGGGAGAGTACATAGGCTATTTTATCCCGAAAAATTAAAGAAATCCTGCGGGAATCAAAAACTGAATGAAATCACGGGCATCACTATGTAGGTACTTAAATAAAGAGCTTGTCTAAATCGCTGTAAACTTATACATTGTTAATCCAATCAAAAGGTTTCCGATATATCCGGTTTAAGGTATCGAGTCACGCGATTTGGTTTATAAGATGTCTTTGAACTTTATACTCGTTTGTTACTTTTTCCATCACTGCACACTCTTTGTACCTATCTAAATGGATAATCGAAACCCATAAAGCTTCATACCTACTCTTTATTTTTTAGGGTTCCGTACCCAAAGGGTAAAAACGGGACCCTATTACTAAGACTCCGCTGTCTGTCTGTCTGTCTGTCTGTCTGTCTGTCTGTCTGTCTGTCTCCAGGCTGTATCTCATAGACCGTGATAGCTAGAAAGCTGAAATTTTCACAAATGATGTATTTCCGTTGCCGCTATAACAACAAATACTAAAAATTAAAAAAATATATATATTAAGGGGGGTCCCCATACAATAAACGTGTTTTTTTCGTATTTTTTTTTGCTCAATATTAAAAACGGTAACAGGTAGACGGTTCAAATTTTCACAGAATATTAACTTGTATATTACCTTTCAAAATAAATAATTAAATATCAATAAAGTAAATATTAAAGGGGGGCTCCCATACAACAAACGTAATTTTTTGATATTAACAGTAAACCTCTACAAACAAAGTTAGTTTTGCGGTTCATTAACAAAGGTAATTATACCTACTTCTTGAGTACGGAAACCTCGGTGCGCGAGTCCGACTCGCACTTGGCCGGTTTTTTTTTTTAAACAATCGTCATGTTTTTCTTATGCCCGCCAGACACGATCAAGTTATCGTCCAATTTGCACAAGCATACTTTAAGATATAATTTATTTTGCAGTCCATTACGCCTCAATCCTCAGGCAAACTTGAACACGTTTTTGGGCGCTCTAATTCTTTCTAGCGGCCTTCAAAACTTGTAAGGTCCAAACATAGAGCGGCAAGTACGCGGCGGCGTTATGCAAGACACAATGGAGAAGTTTATCATTTTTTTTTTAAATTTATTATAAAAATTAAGACAAAATAAAACAAAAATATGAAAGAATCATTAAAATATCTCAACAAATGAAAAAGTTATGGAACTTTAAAATTGCGCTTGCAAAACGGGAGACGTGACGTCATAATTCTCTATCAACCGACTTTATAAAGCCAAATAAAAGAAAAAAATGGACTTAGCGTGACTTAATTGAATTAAAAGCAGTTAATTTGTGTGTGAAGATAATTTTGAAGTATTAAATCTCGGCTTGGTACTGTACTCACTCACTAAATTTCTCACTCAAGTAAGATACAGCAATCGGTGTACATTAGATAATTAAACTTTTAAATCATCATTTCTTAATCATTGATTGATGGATTTTAAAAAAAACACTGATATATTCGTTTTAATCTATATTTTACTTCCGTTGTGTTAAATATGATATTCACAACATAATGAAACTTCTCCATTCTGCCGCGTGCTAGTGCAGAAGTCTTGAGGACCCACGAATATAATGTGCGTAATAGTTCCCTACGTAGAGATCGTTTCAAAGTAAGTACACTAGTTTTAACTTGCGTTATGCAAGAATGCGTCTAGAAAATTGATGGAAAATGCATGACATGTCATTACGAGAGAGTGAAAGCGAATCGACTACTACATTCTCAGCTATAAATAGTATAAAGCAGTTTTGTACTAATATAGCTATAACTACTTGTACAGCAGCTACAAGTATGCTACGTTTTAAATCCTAAACTATTTTAACCGACTTCCAAACAAAGGAGGAGGTTCTCAATTCGGCGCGTATTTTTTAGGGTTCCGTACCAAAATGGTAAAATGGAACCCTTATGGTGCGACTTTCTCCGTCTGTCTGTCCGTCTGTCCGTCCGTCACACTCGATTATTTCAGTAACTACCGAAGCTATCGACATGAAATTTGGAATAGTTGTGTATATTAGTGGCCCAAAGACACTGAAATTAAAAAAATTGGAAATTATTTTTGTTCTTATTTAAAAAGGGGGGAAAATCTGAGGGTTGAAATTTAAAAGTGAGATAACTGTACGGTGTGGGGTATCATATGAAAGGGTTTACTTTGTACATTCTAAAACAGATTTTTAATAATTTTTGTTATGATAGTTTTTGATTTATCGGGGAAAATGTCTAAAAAATACCGTTCCCCCCCCCCTTATCTCCGGAGTTTACCAATCGAAAAATTTGAAATAATTGTGGTCAGTGGGAATTTACGTATATTTTACAGGAAAACTATAGCCAATGCTCTAACTAGCATAGTTATTTTGATATTAACAATAAACCTCTACAAACAAAGTTAGTCTTGCGGTTCATCAACAAAGGTAATTATTTATTAATAATGGTACGGAACCCTTCGTGCGCGAGTCCGACTCGCACTTGCCCGGTTTTTTTTTGTAATACATATCTCCGTGGTTTCTGAACCGATTTGATTTATTTTTTTAACCGATCAATTAAATAACCGATTTTTTTTCTATCAGTCGTTAGAGGAAGCTCTCGAGGCGGGCCCATAAAAAATTCTGACTCCAAATCCTAATGAAAATAGTTAGTCTGATGTGTCAAATTTGCTTAACCTTGTTATACCCGCCCGACTTCAACATAGTGGGTAGAAATCAAAATTAATTTGTACTTTACAGTGGAAGTCGGTTTTATGGAAAGAATTTTATTCTATCTAGACTCACCTGATCAAACGGAGGTCGTCGTCTCAACTTATAGACGTCCACTCCTGAACACTTAGTCCAAGTTTTTAGATTGCTAATTCGATTGATCGAAAGGTGATCGAACGCTCAATACGATCAATCGAATTCGCAATGTACAAACTTAGACTAAGCGTACAGGACGAAGGCCTCCTGCATGGATCTCCACAGAACTCGGTCTTGTTCCGGAACACGGTGTTGAATTTTTGAAGCGGACGATATCTTGGATCGTCATCATACTCATACTAATATTATAAATGCGAAAGTGTGTTTGTTTGTTGGTTTGTCCTTCAATCACGTTGCAACAGAGCAACGGCTCGACGTGATTTTTTGCATGGCTATACTTGAGGACCTGGAGAGCGACATAGGCTACTTTTTACTCCGGAAAATGAAGGAGTTCCCGTGAGAATTAAAAAAACAATTTTCACGCGATAAAATATACATTAAGTTTCCCGCATTTTATTAACACGTCTCATCTGACTAATCCCTATGGAATATTCATCGTACGTAAGCACATTAGCCTGATTGGAACACGGCTGATTTGCATAGTTGCGAATATCTGTGTGCCTTAAATAGTATTTTAAACTACTGCGATTTGTTAGTAAAATATCAAAGTACCTAGCAGTAGTTAATAAGTTATCTCGTAGAGTCATTATCAAACAACTCTGTTGACTATATCCAATTATAATTTAATATAAAAAATTATTTTTAAACAACCGACTTCAAACTCCCGCGCCTGCTTTACAACAACAAGCACACGCTATACAAAGTACTTATTTTATTGTTGATATTTTAAAAACCGCTCGACCGATTACGATAAAATTTATATGGGACCATTTGGGAAGTATGCCCTTTCAAATAAAAAAAGAATCATCCAAATCGGTTCACCCAGTCAAAAGTTCTGAGGTAACAAACATAAAAAAAAAAAAATACAGTCGAATTGAGAACCTCCTCCTTTTTTTGAAGTCGGTTGAAAATTAGGATATATTTTGCTACAATGCTACATTGTTACTCTAGCCCTGGTTTCGAATGCAGCTAAGAAGACCCGACATAAAAGTGGTGTATGGTCTTTAATATGAACTACGAAACTTATAAAAACTTTTTTTATCCACTACAAGTTATCCCTTGACTGCGATCTCACCTGATGATAAATGATGATGCAGTCTAGGATGGTAGCGGGATAACCTGTTAGGGGCATGGCAGTTATATTAAACATACGGTCATTCCCCTAATCGGTTAATAAACGGCATCGTACCAGAACGCTAAATCGCTTGGCGGCACGTCTTAACCGGTAGAGTGGTAACTAGCCTCCCACCAGGCCAAATTTAAATTTTTAAATTAGAAATTTTAAGCCTATATTGTAGTACACACGAGTAGATGAATGTACCCGTAAGTCCTCACAATTTAAAAGATCTCTTACTGTGATTCGAGGTCAAACGCTTGTGAAAAGTAAAAGATTAAAACGTTCCCGGCCTTAAATGCCGGCTAAAGTGCGAACGTCGTTTGCTAATTGCTCCAAGATCTTTTGAAGTTTGCAAGGCAACCGACACCGAAAATAGGTGTCATGCCCAGTCCAAGCTAGCCAAGTAGGTACATTTGCCGAAAACGTTTATCTATAATCCATATCCATACTAATATTATTAATGCGAAAGTATGTCTGTCTGTCCATCTGTCTGTCTGTCTGTCTGCTACGCTTTCACGGCACATCTGTTCAACCGATTTTGATGAATTTAGTATAGGAATAGGTTGTTACCCGGGGAAGGACATAGGCTTATATCCCGGAAAATTAAGGAGTTCCCGCTGGAATCAAAAAACCTTAATCCACGCGGACGAAGTCGCGGGCATCATCTAGTATCTAAATATATAAAAGGGAAAGACTGAATGACTGACTGATAAACGCACAGCTCAAACCACTGCACGGATCGGGCTGAAATTTGATATACAGATAGGAATTATGACGTAAGCATCTGTTAAGAAAGGATTTTTGAAAATTCTTGGCCTAAAGGGGTATGAAATTTGTATGAAAATCGATCCTAACGTGAGCCAAGCCGCGGGCAAAAGCTAGTATGGTATAAATATGGAGCATTCGTTTCATACAGCAAAATGACAAACTTGTGATCTTACTATATTATTTCAGGCATTGCCTCATTGGTTTAGTGGTAAGTATGTTTGTTTGCAACTGACGAGGTCCTGAGTTCAATTCCTAGGACTTATTATCCACCAGACATAAATTTTTGGCCCCTTTTTGTGTGTTTGCTCTATAAAACATTCTCGAAGTCTACAAATAACTTTGTGATGGACAGAACTTGGAGAATTTCAATTATTTGAATCCCAGCGATTCGTAACTAGATAACGCTAAAAATAGGCCGACCCGCAAAGTTTCAAAAGGCTATCCCAAGTCGCAATACACAATTTATTCTAGTCAGCCGCTGTAACTTCCCTGTCGGTGGTTTATGTACCTTACCAAAATATAAAAGTAATCTTTAAAATTTAATTCTTTTATCACAAAATGTCTTACTAGATGATGCCCGCGGCTACGTCCGCGTGGATTGAGGTTTTTTGGTTCCCGCGGGAACTCTTTAGTTTCCCGGGTTCTTAGTTTCCCATTTTTTATTTCTTGAAATAAGACTTCAAACTTGGGAGTAACAGGTCATTTTTTTTCGGCGAAATTTAGTCAAGAAACTCTCAAAACTACAAATAAATAAAATATACCAATATTTTTTCTATACAATCACTCTTTGCACTAACAATTCATACGCTCTCTATAGCACGTAAAAATGTAAAATATATGTCACCGTAAGATTGCAAAGGCCGTTGGATTGTAATCTAACTAGCGATATTGTAAACTGTCGACAGATTACAATTTAACGCATTATTTTTCGGTAGATTGTAATCTGTTAGGTATATTAACCCAATAAAAGCTAAGCGCCCGGCCTTTATGTCGAACCCTAACTTAACCTACAAGAAAGAGACAAGAAAACGTAAATACAATGAATATTTCAAAAATTGAAACTCGGAACATTGAACGGTTCACAATCCGTCGACAGTTTACAATATTGCTAGTTGGATTATAATCTAACGGTTTTTGCAATCTTACTGTGACATATACATCACAGAGTCGCCTTCTCAACTCACGATATCACGAATAGTATAGTATATAGTATAGTATAGTAGTAGGTATCGTACGAGTAGCTTCCTTTTTTTACCTAATAAAAACATTTTCATTAAATCACTCTGAGAATTAACAATTCATAAGCTCTCAAAAGGACAGAAAAATGCAAACTGTAGTTGACAAATTTGCCATACCTCTCGCGATATCGCGAATAGTATCATAGCTTACTCTTACCTATAATACCAAAATTTCTATACATTACCACTCTGAAAAAACAATTCATAAGCGCGGAAAATGCAACGTATATTGTTCACAGAGTTGCCATCTCTACTCACGATATCGCGAATAGTATCATAGCTTACTCTTACTCAATACCAAAATTTCTATACATTACCACTCTGAAAAAACAATTCATAAGCGCGGAAAATGCAACGTATATTGTTCACAGAGTTGCCATCTCTACTCACGATATCGCGAATAGTATCATAGCTTACTCTTTCCTAATACCTACATTTCCATATATCACTCTGTGAACTAACAGGTGTGAGCTAATACCGTGTACAGAGCACACCAGTACAGAGGCCGCTCGTAAATCCGTCATGACTCACTACTCTGTAACCTATAGTGATATAGTAGATTATTAACCAAGGGGATAAAGCAGTGTCTTCTGTCGCGGGTGACGATTTAAATCGCGAGCGTAACGAAGGACCCGAGGTTACTCCCGAGCGTAGCGAGGGTGTTAAAAACTTAAATCACTAGCGAAGCGAGGGATTTAAGACGAGTCCTGAGAGTAGCGAGGGATTTAAGTTCACCCAAGACTAAGACAGCTTTATCACCGAGGAAAATACTCTACTTTTCGTACCATTTGCGAAAAAATTAACACAATAATAATATGAGATAAGCATTTATTAAAAATAATGACAATTAAAAGTAAAAGTTAACATTTGAAACATTGGTCCAATTATTGATAGAGAGAGTTACATTTTTGTTTGGTATATTTATTGTTGATGAGTTGATTTGAGTATTTCTCTGTTCTTGCGTATGAGGAACTGTTTAGAACATTAACTTATTTATAAAAATAAATTAATATAATCTTAACGTTTATGTATTTGAAGAAAACAAAAACGCGGCAAATTCCTAGACTAATATTTTTTTGTCGGAAAAGCACAAGCTCATACGGCCTCGTTGGTTTTCGTTATTTTATTTAATAATCATAACTGCATAATAAATGCGTATTCCTTTTTCAAAAAGATGTTTAATGCTTTATTACAAACTCAATGGTGTAAACACAGATGTAGTTCAGTATAAATTTCGGTAAGTATTCCAAATTTAAATCACATTCTCCCCCTAGAGGATGAATGAAATTCAGTACAATTTTCTTTCCCTGTTTTTAACAGATTAAAAATGAATATTGTTTTGTTTGCTTTTTGTGGCATAGAATGTCACTTTTTTGAGCAAGTGGTACGAAAAAGTAGTTTATATTGTGTATCGATAACACAGCGTAAATTCATGCAGTGAGACGACGCCCTTGATATTTGCCGATATATGCTTATTATTACTAGACTAATGGCCGATTTTTCCACCTCTGAGTAACCTACGAAAAAATTGATGTTTTGGCAGATGTTGTGTAATAGGATTCTATCAAAATTTCAAATATATTCGTAGGTTCGTTAATCAAAGTTGGAGAAGTCCTCTAAGGGGCAAACCACACAGGGAGCAGGCGCGGGTCGGGCGCGGGTCGGGTCGGGTGCACGGTTGGTTGAATTCCTTGTATTTATATGGATGACATCACACAGCATCACCCGCGTGTTTTGCGATTTAATCCCGCTTGCGGAGACGCCATGTTGTGTTTAACTCAGGAATAAAGAAATATTGAGAGAAGTTTTATACGAATGCTGTCAAAGTAGCAGCTAACTCTGGGTAAAAAGGATAACCCGGCGTTTCTGCAAGCGGGCGCGCTCTCTGTGTGTTTTGCGCTTTAATCCCACTTGCGGAGACGCCATGTTGTGTTTAACTCAGGAATAAAGAAATATTGAGAGAAGTTTTATACGAATGCTGTCAAAGTAGCAGCTAACTCTGGGTTAAAACCCGGCGTTTCTGCAAGCGGGCGAGTAAGAAGACTACTAAGTATGTGTGGAGCAAATAATCCTTAAGACATTTTGAACACATAAAACATCGCTATAAAACCAAATATCGTAGTTTCCTCGAAATTTTCTAAAGTTAATCAATTATGGACAGACTTTGCCGTCGCGTGGACTTCGTAGATGCGATTTGTCCAAGTCACAGCACGTCGTGTTCTCTCTACCCTCCATTATTGTCTATTTCTGCTCGGACTGCTATTAAACATTTAAAAATAAAAAAAAACCGGCCAAGTGCGAGTCGGACTCGCGCACCGAGGGTTCCGTACTCAAGCAGTAGGTATAATTACCTTTGTTAATGAACCGCAAAACTAACTTTGTTTGTAGAGGTTTACTGTTAATATCAAAAAATTACGTTTGTTGTATGGGAGCCCCCCTTTAATATTTACTTTATTGATATTTAATTATTTATTTTGAAAGGTAATATACAAGTTAATATTCTGTGAAAATTTGAACCGTCTACCTGTTACCGTTTTTAATATTGTGCAAAAAAATACGAAAAAAACACGTTTATTGTATGCGGACCCCCCTTAATATATATATTTTTTTAATTTTTAGTATTTGTTGTTATAGCGGCAACGGAAATACATCATTTGTGAAAATTTCAGCTTTCTAGCTATCACGGTCTATGAGATACAGCCTGGAGACAGACAGACAGACAGACAGACAGACAGACAGACAGACAGCGGAGTCTTAGTAATAGGGTCCCGTTTTTACCCTTTGGGTACGGAACCCTGAAAAACGGTGATAGCCTAGTGGTTAAGATGACTCACTCTCTCTCCGGGCTTACCCCCAGGGTTTCGGTTTCTTTAACGGTGTAGGAAAACATCGTGAGGAAACCTGCATACCCGAGATGTTTCATATGTTCTCAAAGGTGTGTGAAGTCTAGCAATCTGCACTTAACCAGCGTCTTTTGTTTTTTTTGTTTGTCCTTCAATCACACAATAATAGAGCAAAGGATTTATTTGCATGGGTACAGTTGGATGAGAACTTGGAGAGAGTCATAGGCTACTCTATATACTGGGAAATCAATTTCCTCTAGAATTTTGTAAAACCTAATTCCACACGAATGACGTAGAATTTTGCTTTAAAGGTTCTCTTTAACTAACTTCGAATAACTAAGAACTTTCGTATCAAAATATTAATCAAGAGTCTAGCCTTATCTAACCTACGGCACTAAACTATGAAAAACTTAACTAAAATATTCATCGTATAGTCCCATTTACTCTAGTACTTTAAGAAGACTGCTAAAGTTCTTTTTGTTCGCGAGCTATTAACATTGTTTTTATAACAACTCATTTTCAGAATATACAATATTTGAATACGGGCTCATTATAATTTCATGGACTCGATAAAGTTACAAGGGCCAGTTGAACCATTGGTGATTACCTACCGTTAACGTTAAATTTGAAAAGTAAAAAGGGCTTATTCGGGTTATATAAATCAGGATTCATTGACTTTTTCCCAAAATTTTACATACTACCCTTACTTTGAAGGCAAGAATTAAATTTGAAGCAAAGTGCCACCCACTTTGTTCTTTTTTTGAATGCCACAAATAAATTTAATTTATAAATTTAGTCAAACAACGAATATAAAATATACAACGATAACTTTCTGTGTTGCAACTGGCCCCTGATTAACACAGATTGCCAGCGTACTATATAATTAAAGAGATGCTTAAATTTTCTGTTATTTTCTCCGAAACCGTATACATTCTAGTTGGGTTTTCGTCGTGGCAAAGGTCAATAGTCTCTTAATTAAGTTTATTTTAAGTACACCTGTAAAGTTAACCTCCTAAATTGATGGGTATAATAATATTATTACTTTCGAGGTAAATGAGCTAAATTGCCTTCATTTGTTCAAGCACGAAAATATATTTTTAGATTTACGGCCTGTACATTTATTTATTTACGCTATATAATAATCAACCTATTTTTTGCGATCATTTTTCCTTTGTAATTAAGTAAATCAATATTGATTATATTGGTTTTAAGCTGAGTTGGCTTCCTTACAAGTTATTAATTAAATTATCTGCTTCACGTGCATTGTCACTATTGTTCAAGCATTGATATTATTAACCCGAGACATAGATTAATTATAATATAGATTGCTAACTCCCTTATAAAAAAAATTCTAGGTTAATACTATCGTTAGGTGGCGCTATCAGGCTCGCTCGACAAATTATTATAGTAAAATCGGTGAAATATCGTATTTTCTTGGTTCAATTTGTATTCATTATTAATTTATATAAAATTATCAAAATACAAAAATTTGATAAAATCACTCAAGCAAATAGCAAATTTACATTCAACTAATTTTAACAAACAGCTTGCACAGTTACGCCATCTCAGATTGTGCGAAGAACTACAAGGTACCGGCGACTTTAATGCGCATTTAGCAAGCTTTGATTGAATGTATGAAGTGTACAGTCTTAACCTGGTTTATATATTGTCTTTGCCCGAGAGGATCAGAAGGAGGTTGATATATTGGGGTGTGTACTTATGATACTAAAATTATTTATGCGAAAGTTTTGTTTGCTGGTATGTCCCTCAATCACGCTGCAACAGAGCAACGGATAGACGTGATTTTTTGCATGTGTACCTACCTATTGTTGAGGACTTGGAAAGTGACATCTTACTTTTTATCATATACTATTTTTTTTTCAAAAGAGCAACCACCGAGTTTCTTGCTGGTTCTTCTCGGTAGGAACGGCATTCCGAACCAGTGGTAGATTCATTTGACTATTCATAAGAACTTGTAAAAAGTCTATTTGAATAAAAATAATTTGATTTTGATTTTATCCCGGAAATTTAAGAAGTTCCCGTGGGAATCAAAATAACTTATTCCACTCGGATGAAGTCGCGGGCATCAGCTAGTTTTCTATATTCATTATTGCGCTGCCCGTATCCAGCGGTTCCTGATAACTCGTTTGATGTTGTCATGTCTGTGACAGTGGGTCGGTAATACCTACTAATAATAATAGGTCTACCTTCTAACAATATAATGTTAGGTAGGTATAACAGGTATTAATAATGTCCTCCCGACCGAATTTCGGTCACGGCGGCCTATCTCCAGAGAGATCAGCTATCTGAGCGGAAGATATTATAGTGCACAAGCAGTGGCGTGCAGTTCGTAGATGCATATAAGCACTGCTTACCCAACGGAATGAAAGATAAACACAAGTAAATTACTTAATAATAAAACAACTGTAATATAAATTCATAAAAACGCCATCTATAGTAAATCACCACCCGCATCTATATTAATTCTGTAATTATCACGAAGATGGCGCTTTCATGAATATTATCCATAGTCAATACGCTCCTAAGTTTACCAAACCGACGCGACGCTAGCGCCACGGAAGAAGCAAAAGTTAAAAATGAGTACCTATGATTGAAGGTGTGTGTGTTTCATATTCAGTAATACAACACGAAACACGTTTACATGTGTGGGTCATCACTCCTAGTCATGAACGCACGTGGTTACGTCATAAAAAGCATAGCTTCCGGAAACCGCGCGATCAACTCAAGACTTATTTTAGTAATGAAAAATAAGTAACTGTATTTACCTAGATACGAAAAAGAATTTTTAAAATTATTAAATAAATTAAAATTTTGCAAGGTATTTCTTTCTAGTGATTTTGTGTTCTAAGAAATTATAAGATTCTAAATTATTAATTTAGTATTTTAGTACAAATTTAAAATAATCAAGTCAAAAGCAGTCCAAATTAAAAAAAAAAACGTAATACGGCAACCGAATAAACATCCAAAAGGGGTAAATAGTATATTACACATTTTTCACGCAAATAATAGCGTAATTAAAGTATTGAAATTAAATATTTTAATAAAAGAGTTATTAAGCGAGACTTCCGCCGGCCACACGGGCGCTCGCGCCATATTACTGCGTTACCTATGTTCTCCGCTAGGAGTTTAGGTGTTCTGTGGTTACTGGTTATATTGTTATTGTTTTGATTGCGAATTATTGCGTCCCGTTAAAAATATTTTTAACACGTTCAAGGACATTTCTTTGTAAAAAACACGTAAATAATAATTGTGAGAACAGTGAACACTATTCATATGTTTTATTCATGTGAGAACTAATATAGTGATTAGTGATTACAAAATTAATGGAATTATTCAGAAATCCATTCTTCGAAGTAATAATCGGTAACGTAACAATCTACTTACACAATATTATTATTATTTTAAGTATCTGCCTTCTACCTTTTTGGGTGGAAGACGAGAAAGAGTTCTTGGTGTACTTTTTTGCATCACATAACGCTCGCGATTAACTCATAAAATAATATATTAAGTACATAGTAGTTGAGCATGGTTTGTTAGCATGGTTAGCATGTTCGACTGCAGTTGAGAGGTGCAATTTCTTTCCCGGGTCGGACCAAAAATACTTAGATAAGGTAGTTTGATATTTAATAGGTTTTGTTTCAAGAAATTTTCATCACTGGCCTGGAGTTGGAAAATGGCTGTTTCACCATCATACCTAATTAATGCTTACCCTGGCTTCAAACCCTGTGCACGCCACTGTGCACAAGTGTGTGCTCGTACACAGGTGCACTCTCTGTTCCTTTACTCTCATAGCCCGATTGGGACAAAAAATCCGACACAACCGGAGAGATATCAGGCGCAGGACCGACGCGGGCTTAACGTGCTCTCCGATGCACGGGGGTAAAACACCACCTACTTCCCAACTTCGGGCTAGCTAGTACTCAGTATTTCTTGTGAGAAAACCCCAATACTTGTTTTGGCTCGACCTGGAACTCGAACCTGGGACCTCGTCGGCCGCAGTCGAACATGCTAACCTCTAGACCAACGAGGCAGTCATAACAATTAATAGGCGCATGTGTACAGTCCATTTGGATCGCGATCCAGGGGTTGCAGTTGTCTGTCTAGTCTGTCTTTATATACGACGAGTATATGTCTAGTCCCACTACAGAGGCGTGGCGCGGCGCGGCACGTAGCGGCAAGTATTATTTACGATTGTGTCACAGTGCATCTCCATGCCGCGTCGCTTTAATGGGCCATACACGCTCGTACAAAGAATTTTTTCCGCTAGGTGCCGCCGCGCCGCGCCGTGCATCTGTAGTGGGGTACCTTAAAAGTGCCGCGCGCTGAATTTATGTCAACCAGGCAATTTTTCAACCGACTTCAAAAAAAGGAGGAGGTTCTCAATTCGGCTGTTTTTTTTTTAATGTTTGTTACCTCAGAACTTTTGACTGGGTGGACCGATTTGGATGATTCTTTTTTTATTTGAAAGGGCATACTTCCCATGTGGTCCCATATAAATTTTATCGAAATCGGTCGAGCGGTTTTTAAAATATCAACAATAAAATAAGTACTTTGTATAATAGCGTGTGCTTGTTGTTGTAAAGTTGGCGCGGGAGTTTGAAGTCGGTTGTTCAAAAAGAAATTTTTTTATAATAAATTATTTTCTGTAGTGTCATTTTGTCCTAATATTTTGCAGTTATGCACTAAATGTATCAACGATATTATATAATATTTAGTTCTAAACTCTGCTAACTTATGCAGATTGCAGGTCTAGTCTAGCGACCATACAATATTCCGGTCTCGAACTTTGAACATCTTCGAAGTTCCGGCGCTTAGTAGTTAGCTAAACTAATAGAGCTATGAATTTGCTGCTTAACTATAGTTGCAGTGGAAAGTTGAGAAGACAGGTTACTTAGTGATGAATATAAGACCGCATTTATTATCCCACAAACTTATCAACTTAGTAATATTATAAATGTGAAAGTTTTTATTTTTATACGACTGCCTGAAACAAGGAGTATATTATTTTCAGGGTTCATGTATGTATGTATGTGAGTTTGTATATTCCACCATAACTTCTATACGCCTGCACCGATTTTGATAAATGAGGTATCTTTAGAATCCCTAGCTTATTCCGTGTGACATAGGTTAGTAAAATGAAAAAAAAATTATGTGGTGACCATGGTTCCGCATTAAAGACTAAAGTTGAAAAAAATATTCGAAAATAAGATTAACTATATAATCACCATCTAGAAAATGGTGAGTAGATTCCAAAAATATATAACACTATAGTTCAATATATCCAGTGTTTCACAAAAAATATCATTTAATAAAAATGTGAATAATATTCCAAAGGTAATTAATTAATGACTGTGGTATCGTTACGTGGTAGCAGTGGTAGCCGTACTTCCATTCGAGGGGGATTTTTTATTACACGACTGTCCAAAAAAGGAGTGTTATCTTTTCAGGGTTCGTGTATGTATGTGTGTCTACGGCAGAACAGTCGTATTTTTTAACAATTTTAATTATATTCACTTGTTGTAAGATGTTTATTACTCCTTTATGCCACAACAACTGAACCGATTTGGCTGAAACTTTGAATGGATCAAATCAAATCAAATCATTTATTTGCATAGATTGCGTAGTACAATTGGTGTTACATTATTAATATTAATATGAACTACAATCTGCCGTATATTTGCATGCAAAAATTATATTATAATAATACCTAAATACTTATTCTAAACATCATTTAATTCTTATTATCAATTATATTATACTATATTTATTATTCTATACAATATTTATATCAAATTACCTATTTTATTAAAATTCCTTGTACCTATTATATTCAATACCGTCAGTCTTATTTTACTAATCATCAATAAATATTATAAATGCGAAAATTTGGATGGATGGATGTATGGATGTATGGATGTATGGATGTATGGATGTATGGATGTTTGTTACTCAATCACGCGCCAACAGCTGAACGGATCTGGCTGAAATTTGGCACAGAGGTAGATTATAGTCTTTTTATCCCGGAAAATTCAAGAGTTCCCGCGGGAACAACAAAACCTCGATCCACGCGTACGAAGTCGCGGGCATCAGCTAGTGATCTATAAAAGTCCATACTATTCATATATTTGTGTCTGTTAAATATGATAAATGGAGATAGATTATAACCTGAATTAATATATGGACATACCAGAACAATCGAGAGAGCGCGGGAATCAAAAAGCCTTCCAGGCGGTCGAACTTGAGGACTTCACCTGGTATTCAATATAGTACTAGTAGTAAATATAGTAGGTAAAGTTTCATTGTTATGACGTAGTAATATCAAACATGAAATATGAACTAGTAAAGTCAGACAGCAAGGTAAACAATGCCTTTCTGCCTGAATGGAGCGCGCCACTGATGAAAATATTCCCTCATCAAAGTAATAAACGCAAAACCCGCGGTACCTGCGCGCTAAATTAAAAAAGGTTGTATTCAAATTTCACGCCACGGCTTTAATCGTGCTCATAATTACATCCTCTACGTCTCTAGGGCTACATAAGCGACATAGGCTTAGAAAACGTTAGACCTCCCGAATGACTTAATCTTAATGAAGAAACTTAATTCGCTACAATCCGCGACAATAGGTAAATCTATGTGGTACAGTGTGTATCTTGCACTTATAGCCCGCGATATTCACCACACCACAGAAATATTCCAAACCACTCTCAACGTATGTTTCACTCCGACACCGGAGCATCTTCAGGAGATGATGACTCGACAATACACGATAGTAAAGTAATTGTAAGTGATTGTAAGTTTTTTTATCTGACTCATTCACTTCGACCCATTGCTGGCTATATTAAACGTGTCTGCTATCAGAATTAGAAGGAATTGGGCATAGTACACCACGCTGACCAAGCGTGTATTGGCAGCTTAATTTACCTTTGAGGGCATTTGACGAAATCCCAGGCATACAGGTTTCCTCAAGATGTTTGACTTCACCGTTAAATCAAGTGATTTTTAATTTCTTAAAAAGCATATATAACCCCGAAAATTGAGAGGTTAGGTCAGGTTAGGGGATCGAACCCCCGATCCCCGAATAGGCCGTTCTATCTAACTACAGGGGCTTATTTCGATACTTAAATGATCGATACTGTGTAACGATTGCAATCACCTCTGATTATATAGCTCACTTCTGGAAAGTTTTTTTTAGTTTTTATCAAATTTGGAATTACCAGACACAGTGAACATACAAACACAAACTTACAAGTAGAAAAGAAAAAATAAAATAACTTGAACTAGACTGTGACAAAAATATTTCCAAAAAGGGCATCGGCTCAGCGTAATGCAGCGTTATGGTGTCCTGTTACACCATAACAGCGCTGATTTTCAGCCGATCCCTAAAAAGAGTTTTCGTAGCGTTAAACTTTCAGATTTTCTCAAAAATATCTTATCGTCTCTAGAGCAATCAATTTAAGTCGTGCGGACTAAGGTCCAACGCATACAATCGAAGTTGAAATCGCAATATTATAATCACAAGATTGGTGTTAATAAAATTGGCCTGTCTAATTTATTCGATGCCTACGCATAGAGAATAGCCGTAGCGTTGCTACGCGTAGCGTCGTAGGCCGTGCGGTATTGATCGTAGCAACGTGGAGCTTCGTTATGAACCGGTCGACAATTTGTGCTATTTCTTTTTTCCTTCGTTATTCCAAAAAAAAAATGAAATGGAAAAAATGCAAAAAACAAGAAAAAAATATAGTGAAATGAAATATGGAAAAAAATTTAAAAGATATAGAATTGTATGACACATTTTAATAAGTTTGTGAAATTCAAATTTAATTAAAATACACCAAAATTCACAAATGCACTAACACTTTTCATTCCAATGGCCGTCAAATAGCAGCACTCCCTAAGCACACATTAATAACAGAAACGAAACCTTTGGAAACAAATTTCGTGTACTGATTTGACAGTCCCCCATTTTTCACTCTACTTGAGGGCTCCCATGTGGGTAACGGTGAAATTAGGACACATATTCAGTTCAGTACACCGTGTTATATAGAAAGAATTATACATCTATATCCATACTATCCATACTATATACTATATATATATATAGTCTACTATACTAAATATTTATATCCATACTAATATTATAAATGCGAAAGTGTGTCTGTCTGTCTGTCTGCTACGCTTTCACGGCCCATCTGTTCAACCGATTTTGATGAAATTTAGTACAGATAAGTTGTATCCTGGAGAAGGACAGGAGTTCCCGCAGGAATCAAAAAACCTTAATGCATGCGGACGAAGTCGCGGGCATCATCTTGTATTTTAAATAAAAATAATATCAATTTCTCAAAAATTTCTTAACCTGAGTTCTGAAGAAATTGACTCTGCTCCTATGTTTTATTTCTGAGACATCCATTCATCCAAAGTCGAAGTAGCTCAATAATTTTTTAATCTATAGCACATTCAGCAAAATTAAAGGCGAATGATGCTGCATAGTTTGAAGATTAATTCATCAGATGTGTCAAGCAACAGCCAACAAAGCAGCAAACCACGTTCGTCAGTGTTCGCAACTAAACAATTTTGAAATTGCACATTAAAGCCCGTATTTTTTTAATATTATCGGTCAGGTGTCGGCATTTTCTTTCTTCCCAGAGGAGGAGGAATAGCTGTCCGTATGTCGGTTTATTACCGACATCGAGCTAAGAAAATTCAAAACATGACCAGCTTATACCGCTGGGTAAGGAAACTTCAGATTTTGCATATAGATTTTTGATATAACGTAGACTTCCACCATGAAAGAAATTTCACTAAATTCCACTCGAGTGAAGCTGGTAGGTCAGCTACTAGTAGTCTAAATATATAAAAGGAAAAGGTGACTGACTGACTGACCGATTGACTGATCTATCAACGCACAGCTCAAACCACTAGACGGATCAGGCTGAATTTTGGCATACAGCTAGCTTTATGACGTAGACATACGCTAAGAAAGGATTATTGAAAATTCAACACCTAAGGGGATAGGGGCTTTGTAATTTGTATGAAAAACGAACTTAACGTGAGCGAAGTTGCGGGCAAAAGCTAGTTAAACATAAGTTTCTGAATACATTCCCTCAGAAACTAGACGGCTACTTAGTACTTACCCTACTTTTGATTAATAGTGTGCCGTGAATGACCTGCCTAGGGTCACTAAAAACATAATTTATGGTTTGACCTAACTATGCTAATGGGACGGGCTATTACCAGGCTGTTGCTATGTATTTTGCGAGGGTGAAATAGTTTCAAGGTTTTTACCGTAATCTACGTTTTGAAGAGAATAAGCGTGCATTCAAATTGGCCACCACCGTGGCAAATAATGAGCATGCGCCTTAAGAGAGGGAAATGTATTTTCTGACTAGCTTTGAGTTTATCCACGTGGAATCTGAGTCCCATGAGACTGACCGCAAAAAATTATAAAGATCGTTTCTTAAAGCGGGAGGGAACGAAAAGAGTTTGGCCATAGTCCACCACGCTTGCCAACATTTGACGCAAGTGATATTTAATTTCTTAGCGCACATAACTTCGAAAATTTGGTGGTGCGTGCCCGGGGATCGAAACCCTCGTCCCCGTACAGGAGGTCGGGTGTCTTAACCACTAGGCTATAATATACAGAGTGGTCCAAATAGTGACGTCCAAAGAAAATAAGAAGAGTATAGAGGAAGAGAGTCAGAAATCTCACGATAAAACTTAAAAAAACTCGAAAACTACCAAAAATCGCTGAACATACATTGGGGTATTTTCTGATAGGTCTAGGTACGAGGAATCATTTTTTTTGGACGTCACTATTTGGACTACACTGTATACCTAAATAAATGTGATTATATCCGTTAACTTTCGTGACTTTAACGATAACTAGTGCCTCGTTTCAACATTTAGTCAGGAAAAAAATGTAGTTATGAACATTTGTGTCAAGCATAAGGAAAAATAAACTCAAGACATCCATCCGTACGTTTGATTTCGTGTTCAACACCGGCTCATATTGGTCAACGTGACGGATTGGCGGCGATCGATCTCCTGACATATATGCCTATGTTGAAATGTTCGAAACAAACACATCCATATTATTATGTTATAACGCTTCGCTCAAGAATGACTTGATCCTGATATTATATTGATATGGATTTGTGTTCACTGAATATTACGCGTTTATTTGAATTTAATTTGCAAAAGTTTATATCAGAGGCCCAATTTTCTAAGCAAATCGTAATCATTTGACAGCTTAAAACGTATTACTCGAACTGTTTAAGGAGTTCATGTATACTTTTTGACGTGCAGGCACTTATGAACACCTTAAACAGGTCGCATTATACGTTTGACAAACAATTACGATTTCCTTACACAATCGGGGATCAGATTACAGGAGGATAAGGATTACAGAGTATAGGAGAATGTGTTCCTCAGTTCGGACTTTTGACCTGAGGGCATAGTGTACCGTCGCTATGGAGAAGCGAGGGAAAAATTCCTATCTTAGTATGGTAGTCTTTTTAGGGTTCCGTACCCAAAGGGTAAAAACGGGACCCTATTACTAAGACTCCGCTGTCTGTCTGTCTGTCTGTCTGTCTGTCTGTCTGTCTGTCTGTCTGTCTGTCTGTCTGTCTGTCTCCAGGCTGTATCTCATAGACCGTGATAGCTAGAAAGCTGAAATTTTCACAAATGATGTATTTCCGTTGCCGCTATAACAACAAATACTAAAAATTAAAAAAATATATATATTAAGGGGGGTCCCCATACAATAAACGTGTTTTTTTCGTATTTTTTTGCTCAATATTAAAAACGGTAACAGGTAGACGGTTCAAATTTTCACAGAATATTAACTTGTATATTACCTTTCAAAATAAATAATTAAATATCAATAAAGTACATATTAAAGGGGGGCTCCCATACAACAAACATAATTTTTTGATATTAACAGTAAACCTCTACAAACAAAGTTAGTTTTGCGGTTCATTAACAAAGGTAATTATACCTACTTCTTGAGTACGGAACCCTCGGTGCGCGAGTCCGACTCGCACTTGGCCGGTTTTTTTCTATGTTATGTATTTAAGTAAGTACTTATAGTATTTTATTTTCTATTGTTTTTATTTGCGATTGCTAGTATAACAAAGATAGGCATAGTTGACGCGTCAGGCTCGCCCGACTTCAACATAGTGTGTAGAAATCAAAATTATTTTTTGCTTTACAGTGGCTTTGGAAGTCGGTTTTTTGGAAATAATTTTTATATAATGTGGGCTCTTGCTGCCTGCTGAACCTTGGACCCGTGAACCTCACACCCAAAAAACATACTCATAATGCCCGACAAAACCCGAAGTTATCCGAAGTCGGCAACATTGTTATTAATAAGGCCGAACGCACGTAATGTTGTAAATAATTTACGAGGTCATCATTTCTGCTTTGCGCTCATTCATGTTACGTCGGGCGATGTGAGTTGTGATTATGCGTGTTTGTTATATGACAAGTAGGCGTGTATAAAATGTAAATATATATTGTGTGTATTATTTTTATGTTAGATACAATGCATTTACAAGGTCCTATTTTTAACTTAGGCCGATTATAGCCTGACTTCGGCTAAAAATAAGCATTTGTTTATAATGCAACTCTAGGTTGTATTTGTTTTATTTATTTGAACAATTTAATTGAATAGTTATCAGAGAACATAACTTAAAGTAGAAAGACAACAAAACAGATAATAAACAGAGGGCTCCCTTATCACTAACTCCAGGCAAACCCTTACTCAGGAACATAGACAGAGAGAGAGAATAGCCTAGTTTTGTTGGGCCCATCGGGTAAACTGAGTAACTGGGTATCATTTTACAATTTTTGAACTTCTAATATAGTCGGTATATCCATCTATACTAATATTATAAATGCGTAAGTGGGTCAGTCTGTCTGTCTGCTTCGCTTTCACGCCCCATCTGTTCAACCGATTTTGGTGGGTACAAGAATAGGTCTTGTCCCGAGAAATGACTATTAAAAAAATTCCCGTGGATTTTCAAAAACCTTAATCCACGCAGTAGTCGCGGGCATCATCTAGTTTTGTATCTTACTTACTTATTACTTATATTAATATTACAAATGCGAAAGTTTGGATGGATGTATGGATGGATGGATGGATGGATGAATGGATGTTTGTTACTCAATCACACGCCGACGGCTGAACGGATCTGGCTTAAATTTGGCACAGAGATAGATACAGAGAGATAGATCTGGAATAGCACATAGGCTACTTTTTATCCCTGAAAATTAAGGAGCACCGCGGGAACCAAAAAAACTCAATCCACGCGGACGTAGTCGCGGGCATCAGCTAGTAACTTAATAATTAGTACCGTGATGGTGATAATAAAATTAAATACGAGCTACGAGGGTTCTAAACGCGTCCTGGTCTGACAAGACACCCACAACAAACTCATTTTAACACTTTTAATTCACTGACAACGGATTTAAGTTCTCTTAACAGGTGCTCTGAAAACGCGTATTAAATTAAATTCAATAGTAGGGAATTACGCACCAACCACCAACCGCGAGGGATTTAGAATATTAATGGCGGCCGGAATACGAATTACAACCAAGAACGAGGAAGCGTGATGAAAAACTTTGTTACGGAGAGTTCTGGTGCGTATATATGTTGAGTTTTAATGTTCTACTTCTGCGATTGTATTTTTTTTGTGCGACTTTGTCTTATGAACCGAATACAACCTACTAAGCGGTTCTTAACTCATCGTTCAGCATCGTCATTATCAAATTAATTGCTGGACTTGGGCCTCAATCATTTCCAGCCATTGCCATCTAGCCGGAGATATCGTCAAAATCAATAACAATCTCTAAACTAAACTATAATGATAGCTTTGAATGTAGTTCTGTCCCTTTCTGCCGGGAGTAATATGAAAGGGTTAGCAATATTTTTAATGTACCTAGTCATTTTAGTTTACTTAAGAGGCTATGCACTATAGTTATACAATCTGTTCAATAGCTTTACAGTAACCTCAAAGAACTACAATTAAATAAAATTAATTATGGTACATATATGTTGAGTAAATAGTAAAATAAAAATGGAAATTGGTCAATTTCTAAAAAATAATCCATCTGCCAAAAAGTTTACTTAGGATTTATTTTGGTTGGCTTAGCCAATAAATACGTAACGCAACCTACTATTATTACCTACCCATAGTCTCTTGCGTTAGCCGCTGTGTGTCCAGCTTTAGATGAAGACAGTGGATTATTTATTAATAATTTATATATTTTATGCAAATACAATGTATAAATAAAGGTTTATTTATACAATTCTAGAAACAAAGCTATCGAATACGAAAAAAAAGCCAACAAGAAACGACTTCGAAACGGAATAATCGTAAATCCAAATGCAGAAGCGAAGCGCTTATAATAAATTCAAAACATTTCATTAGAGCTAGATTCGACCTGAGATATTGCATTAATATTATAGAATTTAATTTATCCTTACGGCAGGTTGGAGGGGGGAGAAAGGGAGAGGGGATACCGCTCCCTTCTTCAGCATTTTTATTTCATTACTAGTGGCCGCGACGTCGACCGGGTGGATTTAGGTTTTTGAAAATCCTGTGGGAACTGTTTGATTTCTCGGGATGTAAAGCAGTCAATATAAATCCAAATTAATGTTATAAATGCGAAAGTGTGTCTGTGTGTCTGTCTGCTACCCTTTCACGCCCCATCAGCCCCCCCAGAGAGTAGAGTCTTGACCTATCATAAGTGACACAAGACCTATGTGAAATAAATAAATAATTTATCATTTATCATCTGTTCAACCGATTTTGATGAAATTAGGTACAGGGATAGTTTGTTTCCCAGGAAAGGATATAGGCTTCGTTTTATCTCGGAAAATTCAAGAGTTCCCGCAGGAACAAAAATCTTTATCCACGCGGATGAAGTCGCGGGCATCATCTAGTAGTCCATGCAAAATATAACAATACAAAATATAAAATATACTTCGTTGCGGCGCCGCGTTTCGTTTTGATTTGTTTATTTAAAGTAATGACAGGCCACGTCACAATATTCTTGCAAGTTGCAACGATCACCATCGGTTTATTGAAGCGCATACTCATTGATTCTTCACTACGTAATTAAGCTCAGTTATGAACATGTTCAAACAGACCACTACGTATAACAAACAGCACTATTAAAACACTTCAATATAATTTAATAAAAAAACCAATGTTACCTATATCACTTGTTATAGCAGTGACAGGGTAAGTCACAATATGCGTGCAACGATCAACGTCGGTTGATTGCAGCGGCGATTCAGGTCAACAGGGATTGACATACCCATTGACTAGTCGCTTGGTAGTTTAGCTCGGTTTTGCTTACTGATAGTAGCAATATATTTGAAATACTACAATTAACAACGTAACGTGCCTCCCCCGTGCCTCGGAGAGCACGTTAAGCCGTCGGTCCCGGTTATTATCACTAACATGATAATAGTCGTTAAAGCCCGCTAACCCGCATTGGAGCAGCGTGGTGGGTCTAAGCTCTAATTCCCGCTCTCCTATGAGAGTGGAGGCCTGTGCCCAGCAGTGGGACGTTAATAGGCTGTAGTGATGATGATGATGATGACAGGTTTGTACGGAACCCTCGGTGCGCGAGTCCGACTCGCACTTGGCCGGTTTTTTTTACATTATTATATCCGTTTATTTATGTTGCCTAGGTGTCGCGATATAGCTGGTAATAATTAACATGGAACAATATAATTTATAACGCAAAATGACGGCATTACGGCTATTTTAAGGTGTGCCCATACTGAACACGCGTTGTAAAAGCAAACTTTACATTTTTTATTATATGTAGTTATGACACGCAACCTTTTCCTAAGGCTATGTTTACAGATAGTGAGTAGTATAATTCCTTGGTTTACAGTGTGCCAGTTACTGCGACATAACAAATAAAGGCTATTTTCAAAATACTCGTAGCACCTTTAGTACCTACTTTATAGGTCTGTGGTTATACTGAACAATTGTTATTCTACGACTTTTAAAAATTTATTTTTAAGCTATTGCATAGCTCCTATCGCGGGCCTTGAGCGTGGAGACCGAATCCAGAAATTCCGTAAAGAAAAAAACCTAACACTTTGGTTGCTATGACTACTTGTGTTGTTGACTTCAAGTTGTTGAAAATATAAAGGCGAAATAATTTTAAATAATCATGTAATAGTCCGGGTGTCCAAGGGGAATCAAAAAACCTCAAACAAAAAGTTTTTTGGAAATCAAAAGACCTCAAACAAGAGCTTTTTTGATTCCCCTTGGACACCCGGACTATTGAAAACATAATTCTTTCAAATTATTTCTCCTTTATATTTTCAACAACTTGAAGTCAACAACACAAGTAGTCATAGCAAGTTGATAAAAAATGCTATGCATTAGCTTTACCGCGGCAGTCTCCGAGTGCCACACGTCATTTTAGGGTTCCGTACCCAAAGGGTAAAAACGGGACCCTATTACTAAGACTCCGCTGTCTGTCTGTCTGTCTGTCTCCAGGCTGTATCTCATAGACCGTGATAGCTAGAAAGCTGAAATTTTCACAAATGATGTATTTCCGTTGCCGCTATAACAACAAATACTAAAAATTAAAAATATATATATATATATATTAAGGGGGGTCCCCATACAATAAACGTGTTTTTTTCGTATTTTTTTGCTCAATATTAAAAACGGTAACAGGTAGATGGTTCAAATTTTCACAGAATATTAACTTGTATATTACCTTTCAAAATAAATAATTAAATATCAATAAAGTAAATATTAAAGGGGGGCTCCCATACAACAAACGTAATTTTTTGATATTAACAGTAAACCTCTACAAACAAAGTTAGTTTTGCGGTTCATTAACAAAGGTAATTATACCTACTTCTTGAGTACGGAACCCTAGGTGCGTGAGTCCGACTCGCACTTGGCCGGTTTTTTTATTTATTTTTATTTTTATTTTATAAAATTGCTGATCTAAGACTAATGCCTGCTAATAACAAAGAGCTGAGTGTTCAGAACATACAGCGTTTTCTTTTTTTGTGAATAGATTTTTTAGTACATTGTAGGAATAGTTTATCATTATTAATGTATGTGAAAATTGCCCTTACGATGTTATTAGTATTAAAATGAACTCTTTATAATTTCTAATTTTATCTTTTGAATATATAATTCAAAAGATAAAATTAGAAATTATAAACTGGACTTAACTGGACCGGGCAAGACAAATCGTTGATGCGAAATGTCCGCGTCGATGAGGAAATACGTTTTGTACTGAAAGTGAGTTACGTGGAGTTAATGTCCGCCAGACTTAAAAAACATTGCCCGTAGTTTAGCTCTAAAGAGTGAGTTAGGTAGGTAAGTATGTAAGTTTAATATGACTTCTCCAAACTATATTCACAAATAAATTAATGAATTGAAATTAAGATTCACCAAGAAGAGACAAGAAAACAAAATACCCCCTACCAACTCTAACTCCGTCATTCCGCGAAATTATTTAGGTCTACCCTCGTATTATTCACAGACTCAAATTTAATCTAACCAAAATGCCTACGCAGCTTATATTCAAAATAGTATTTCCCTATCAATTTTGAATAAGGCCAATTCGATTCAGGTTACGCGTAGTCGTTACTTGGCCGAGGCTATAGGCTCCCTCGGGAACCTCCTCGGTTCCTCGGAAGGAGAATCGGGCGGATTATACGATTTTTCCTATATTTTCCACTGATGAAATTCTAACCAGATCCCGAGATACCCACCCTGGGGAGGTCAGATTTCTATATTTGAGACGTATCCTCTGTAATATAAAGGTACTACCTTCAACTTTTTATATATCTTAATATAATTTCTTCTCACAGGATTATAAAAACCCGTGGGAACTTTAATCCTACCGACAAAGACGTACCGCCAAGTGATTGAGCGGTCCTTTATGTCGTGTAGAAAACGACTATAGGGGTATGGGTTTAAAAAATGCCATAGCCCTAACGGGTCAGCCCGCTACCATCTTAGACAGCATGATCTATTTTAATATTAATCCGTGGTAGGTAGTCTGTGGTTGTGATGTTGTCTATAAAACTGAACTGTCAAGTAAGCGTCTCTTGCAATTTTTTTTTATTCATAAATATGTTGTAACGCAAAGTGTGCTATAAAAATGACAGTAATTCTAAAATGTGAAAGTGGTTACCAGAGGAAGATAAAAATACTAAAGCAAGTATATTAATTAGGCTTCTGAGTCAGGACATAAATATCATCATCTAGGTACCACCTGGTGAAATCGAGGGTTGTAGTAAATAAAAATAAACTCTAGTAAAAACTGTAGTAAATAAAAAAACTACGGGATCCAGTCCAACTCTTCAATGCATATTCTTACAGCCTACAGGGTATACTTGTTTTTATTTCATAGTTACGCTCGAATCTCATAAATAATTACGGAGCATAATAATTTGCATACCAAGTAGACGAAATACTTACAGCTACAGAATATTAATTTGCACACTCTTAGCAAGTCTAATCTCAATTGTCTTCCTGCCTACACTGTACGTAAAATTTTATGAAATATTTCCTTTCTACTACGAGTAGAATTAACATTTTTATTTTCTTTTTGTTGCAGGGCGAAAAAGACAACGGCAAAAACTGTATACTGTCCTGTGAGAAGCGAAAAGCCGACGACTCAGATATTAACAAAGACTTGAAGAAGGTGAGGTGCTATTTTTTTAATAATCTATGCTTCTAATAAAATTGGACGATTCCTGTATATTAAATAATTTAATTGGTGGAAGCGATACATAGCCCAAAACATTTTTTGTGAAATTTTTGTCTGTCTGTCTTTCTCTTACGGCGTCACACTAAAACATGTTGAAACTACTGGACGGGTTTGAGCGCAATTTGGTATACTCGGGCATAATACACAGCCAATTTTTATCCCGAAGAATAATAGGAATCCTTCAGGATAGGAGATAAGAGTTTATTTATTATGAGATAGGCTTGCGCTTGACGACGTTCATGCTTAGTGCAAAGCAATGATGAGGTCTAGGTTGGAACGCGCTTGCTTAGAAGATGCCTATTGACTCTTGCCTTGAAGGTACCTAAGTTATACGTGGCAGGAAACACGTGCGCTGGGAGGGTGATGTTGATGAATGCTAGATTTTGACAAGTTGTATTGCAATAGAACAGTGGCAGAATAATATCGAAAATATAAATAAAACTATTGTATAGCTTAACAATAAAATAAACTAAAATCTAAATTACAAACTAAAATCTTAAAATTAAATTAAATACTCATCGAAACCACCGCAGTGAGGCATAGGACCCATAGTACCCTCGACTCGATTACCCTTTTTGAAAGGGTAATCGAGTCGAGGGTAACCAAAAAGCGGACGTGCCGCTGGGCCCCACGGTCCCAGGTTCTCAACCCCGAAAGGCACAAACCAAATCCTCCATCGAGGTTCTTATATTTTCGAATTGTGTATAATTCATTAGGTACATGCTATAGTACCTATATGAGGTAAGCCCTCAACTGTGATTTTAGCTAATGGTAAAGAGCATTTATGTATGTGCATGACCGTTTCCATACCTTCAACCTTGGTTCCATAAAGCACAAGTATTTTAAGCCAAGTCCCTAGTATCATAGACTGCATCTTAATTTGCCTCCTGAAAAAAAATATACCAAAAGAGTATTTCTTTATTCCTCTGTATAAACCGAATGTATTTTATAGAATCCTCGTTAAATAAAGGTCACTTAAACAGACCGGACTTAAAACTACTCTGTCACGAAGTCAATACACAGTCTTTATAAAAAACAAGCATAATAAAATGGTTAAGAAAGAAAAAAGACGTTTTCTCAGAGCCTAACCATCAACATTCAACATATCCCTGTAATGAAGAAGTTTACCTCAATGGTTTTGAATACACATTCGATGGTTTCGATCACGCTACCCTCATCTGATGGACTATTGATATACAATATCCAAGATATACGCCAATAAATGTGCATTATAAATCAAGAAATAGGAAGTACTACCTGATGCCCGCGACTTCGTCTGCGTGGATTGAGGTTTTTTTGCTCCCGCGGGAAATCCTTAATTTTCTGGAATAAAAAGTAGCCTATGTGTTATTCCAGACTATAATCTATCTTTTATATATTATACTAGATGATTCCCGCGACTTCGTCCGCGTGGACCAAATTTTTTCGATTCCCGCGGGAACTCTTGAATTTTCCGGGATACAACCAAACCCTGTACCAAAGGAGATCGGCGAAGTGTGACCCAGCTAATTTAAAAACCATTCAGATTCAGAAATCATTTTATATTTTTTAATATATTTCAAAGTATTTTTCTGTGTAAACATCAAATTTTTAGAAGATGGGAATCAAAAATAAAAATTATTACGAAACAATAAAAAAGTCGTTCTAATGACAATACGGAGTATAGATACCCGCAGGGCGCATTAATCATTGATACATCGCAATCCCCTCTGATTGGTTAACACTCTTCCACTATTGGACGAAATCCATTGACGCAGCAAGAATACCATAAATTCAGCCAATCGGAGGTGATTGTGATGTATCAATGATTGATGCAAAAGATACGCGGTTACCCGGCAGAGTATAAAAGTAGAAACTAACGTGTCAAATGTCAATTACTGTCAACTCAATCAAATCTCATTCTTGGACCGTAGTAGAGATGTGTCGGAAACAAGTGAATATAATTAAAATTATTAAAAAATACGACTGCTCTGCCGTAGCCCGAAACTATCTACTACGTAACGATACCACAGTCATTATTTACCTTTGGAATCTTATTCACATTTTTATTAAGTGATATTTTTTTGGGAATCACTGGATATTGAACTACAGTGTTATATATTTTTGGAATCTACTCATCATTTTCTAGATGATGATTATATAGTTAATCTTATTTTCGAAAAAAAAAATTCAACTTTAGTGTTTAATGCGGGACCATGGTCACCCCATCAATTTTTTTTAATAATTTTACTAGCCTATGTCACCCGGAATAAGCTAGGGATTCTAACGATACCTCATTTATCAAAATCGGTTTAGGCGTATAGAAGTTATGGTGGAATATACAAACTCACATACATACATACATACATACATGAACCCTGAAAACAATATACTCCTTTTTTCAGGCAGTCGTATAAAAACACGTTAACTCGAGTTGAAATTCAGGCAGTTACACATAACTGTACTTAGCATAAAGAAACTAAGTGTATTTTATTTGTTACAAAATACTTCTTTCCAGACATATTTGTAGGTACTTCAATCCAACTATCTGTTAGGACAATCATTATCATGCTAATATATTATTAATGTTATCATTGCTAAACTTCGTAGGTAGGATTAAAATAAAAAGGTTTTTATAGTTTACCTAGATAATAATTTATATCGTTCTCATTAGAGTTAATAGATACACATTTATTTTTGGTTTTAGTCTTAGTTTAGTTATAGTAAGTAGGTACTCATATTTAACAACAAAACTAGTTAGATATAAAGCAGTCTTCGCAAAATAATATCAGTCTAACTTTATAATGTATGTACTAGGTACATATTATGCTATTAATAGTTTAATCATCACAATGAAAATATTCATAAATAACTTTGTCATCGTTGGTGTCATTCGGTCGATACAATAGCGGGAGTACGTAGACAGAGAAAGAGATATATTAGACAGGGCGTCAGCGTATACAGTATGCGATAGTAATTAATTAAAAACGTTAATTTAATTCAAACGCGATGCATTATCGATACAGTTCTGCACTGTAGTACCTGCCGGCACCCCTCGCTCTTCTTTTACCCGATGTCGCCTGAAAGCTCACGCGTTATCTAAAAATACGATACTTCGCGACGCGATTGTACCGCTACTGTTTTGCTTCTTGCTTGCTTTCGCGCGTCGTAAATGCGACTAACGCCCAAAAGTAGCGATGTATAAGCGCGTTAGGGTTAACCGCCTTTTCAAATAGTAAGAATAGTATAGTATAACAACCATCAATTTGTATGTCATAATATACTTACTGGCCGCGTTATGAATTACATACCTACTATAGGTTTGATGTACCCAGCAGGTAGGTAACTTGTTTTTATGTAGGTAGGAAAGCGTATTACTATTTGGTACATAGTCAGATAATGATCTGCAGTGCCTGATAGATTTTTCAAAGCTATTCAATAGTCATCTGGCTTAAAAACCATGAAATATAAATCTAACCTCACTTTTAACTATTACTACGAATATCTTTTTTCTCCCAACTTTATTTGATTGACTTTCATAAACTTTTTTGTTAGTCTGGTTTAGTATAAAAAGTATGAGAAGTTTGACGCGTGAACGTGAACCTCAAGTTTGGGTCAAACACTATATGGGAGCTCGCCGACCTCCTTTCATTAAAATCGGTTGAACAGATATTTTTTTTTATTCCCGCGGGAACTCTTCATTTTTCCGGGATAAAAAGTAGTCTATGTCCTTCCCCGGGATACAACCTACCTCTGTACCAAATTTCATTAAAATCGGTTGAACAGATAAATTTTTTGATTCCCGCGGGAACCTTTGAATTTTCCGGGATATAAAGTAGCCTATGTCCTTCCCCGGGATACAACCTATCCCTGTACCAAATTTCATCAAAATCGGTTGAATAGATGGGCCGTAAAAGCGTAGCAGACAGACAGACAGACAAACAGACGGACAGACAGACAGACACACTTTCGGATTTATAATATAAGTATGGATATGGATTTCTATATATCTTTTATCGTGGTTTTAATCACGTAGCAAAGACCAGCTCAGACCATAGTGAAAATAATGTAGAATTTCCATAATATTTAATTGTTTTTACTGAGTTTGAACTGAGTATCTTCGGTATTGTATAATGTATATCATTGGAAGAACATAAAACCGACCACCGATTAAGGGTAGGTCGTGATCGAACAAATTAACATTGCTTTAACTTATGCTCTGTTTTAGTATTGTGTGCTGTGTTATTTAGTAAATAATGTTAAAAAACAAACTGCAGGATTTCAGTACCTGTTTATTAATTATCGTCATATATTGGATAGAAGGCGTTACTTTGCAGAAGTCCATGATAATCAAGGAACAAGAAGCTTTATTCGCCATAATCCGCCAAAGCAGGCAAGTCTTTGTGGTACAACGTGTAGCTTGCACATGTAGCTTGCGATATTCACCGCCCAATATGCCAGCAATTCGCACCGCCACAACACCACACCACACCACACAAATCTTCCAAATTACTCTCAACATACGTTTCACACCGGAGCTTGTTGAGTCGACATCTCCTAAGGAACTTCAGCTTCTTGTTCCTTGATCAACATAATCTTTGTGAATGTCAAATCAAATAAAACATAACAAAAGGAACCCGGTAGTGTTGCCAGACGCTCAGAACTCATGAAATCGTTTAAGTGCACGGGATTTCAACTGCACGCATTAAATGGCACTTTGCCAACCAGTTGGCTCGAATCAATTTGTGTCTTTCATCCCCACGTGTCTTCAACTTCACTTAAATGTTGGACCAAAAAATAAATTTGCTCTTTGAAGGGGACAGCTTTACTCTTCGGCGCTTTACGGCCAACCACATACGGCCTTTCTACTAAACATTGATTAGAATGGTTTATTTAAACAATGCTCCGTCTTCTGCACTACAGTAGGTATAATTACAGAGTATATTATAGTAATTTACTATTCACCCAATTGGTCTATGATTGTCTAGGATAGAAAAAAGAAATCGGTGTTTAACTACAATTCATCCGCTAATTTATGTTTATAAGTTGGACCAATTGTTCAGGGGATTATATAGAGCTCGTGGGCCTTTTCTATCCGTAAAAAAATCCTTCACGGTGGTGAAAACATTCAATACCTCCCGGGGAAGCATGGTTACGATAGCAAAACTGTCGCGTATGTTACCTATAGAATACTTAGCCCTAGAATACCAGTTTTACCAGTTACCAGATTACCAGTTTTGCCATTCAAATTATCTCCTCTTTGTGCTTAGCAAAAATCTGCTTAAAGTTACACTTAAAGTCCGTAAAACACAAACATTTTATCAAGTTGTTTTACTTTTAGCTTATAAAAAAGGAGAAAATCCCATCCAAAAAAGAATTACAACCCAGATAAGATAAGTTCACCTGTTTACGTGAAAAAAGGCGAGGAAAATATATCCCCACTTTAGGCAATAAAAGTTAAAACAAACTGCGGAAAATTTAATTAAGTCCGAACTTTCCACAGCGCTTTCGTAGCGTCTCCGCGGAACGGGGTCATTCGGTTTTCATTATCTCCGCAAATGTCCTGTAGGGGTCGCCCTTAATTCACAGCTGAGAGACTTGTACTGATGCCCCTAATTTGAATACATTAGGGTTTATTTGGAAAAAGTGTGCGAAAAGTGGAGTGTTTTATTTGTACTTTTTCGTACAAAAATTATTTATACGTTAGTTAGTTATTCACTAGTTCAGTACTTCCAATTGAATATTTTGTAATTTTACCAATTATTGCCAAGAAAACGTGCAGCTCTGGTTGTTTAACATCATAAAATCAACCTTTTATGTACCTAAAGGTGCGTGGGTGCTACAGCCATAAATAAATTGAAATAAGAATAATAAAATTAACTGATACAAATACTAATGTAAAACATAAATTGATTGGGAGGGTCTATTGAGATTTGATAGACAAAGATAATGAGTTAAACATTAAGATTCTTAGAAGGTCTAAACTATAGCTTACGATTCTAAATTGATACGCTAGTTTGATTTAAATCGAGGGACACTACCCCTTTCGTTGCCTACCATAAACTAAACTGACCACAATTGCTTCAGGTATAACGCTTAATAAATCGGTAGTGAGATGTATATGTCACCGTAAGATTGTAAAAACCGTTAGATTATAATCTAACTCGCGAAATTGTAAACTGTCGAATGATTACAATATAACGGATTATTTTTCGGTAGATTGTAATCTGTTAGGTTTATTAATTCGATAGAACCTAAGTGCTAAACCACTACTTGATTATTTATGTCGAACCCTAACCTAACCTACAAGAAAGAGACAAGAAAACGTAAACATAATGAATATTTCAAAAATGGACACTTAAATCATTGAACGGTTCACAATCTTTCGACTGTTTACAATCTATCGAAAAAAAAAGCGTTAGATTACAATCTCACGGTTTTTACAATCTTACGGTGACATATACAATTATGTAATAAATATTTAATTAATTATTCAGTTTGAGAATGTTAGAAGGACCAAGTATCATTTACGATTCTAAAAAAAAACGCTCGTTTAAATTAAATCGTGACAAGCATCATTTTTTTATTCCACTACAAGTTGAAGCCCTTGACTGCGATCTCACCTGGTGGTAAGTGATGATGAAGTCTTAAATGGTAGCGGGCTAACCTGTTAGGGGTATGACAGTTGTATTAAACCCATACCCCTAATCGGTTTCTACACGGCATGGTACATGAACTTTAAAAATCCGGTACGTCTTTGCCGATAGGGTAGTAACTAGCCACGGCCGAAGCCTCCCACCAGAACCTCCGTCACTAAGTATTTCGAGTAATTATATTTACAAAAAAAAAAACTACTACCACAGTGGTTTATTCATCCAAGAGCAGTTCATATATAAAATATATCACACTGACTGCCTCGTTGTTCTGGTGGTTAGCATAGTCGACTGCGGATCACGAGGTCCTGGGTTCGATTCCCGGTTGGGCATAAAAGTTAGGTATTGGGTTTTTCAATTAAGAAATTCTCAGTGCCAGCCCGGAGTTGGAAGTTGGCGGTGTTTCACCCCCGTGCCTCGGAGAGCACGTTAAGCCGTTGGTCCGGGTTATTATCACTAACATGATAATAATCGTTAAAGCCCGCCAACCCGCATTGAAGCAGCGTGGTGGGTCTAAGCTCTAATTCCCGCTCTCCTATAAGAGTGGAGGCCTGTGCCCAGAAGTGGGACGTTAATAGGCTGTAGTGATGATGGATGACGATGATATCACACTGCCAGCGCCCAGAAACAGGGTACTGACAATAATGTTCATACAAAATCTGTAATGTAAATCTACGTTTATCCGCTTAATATTCGCGGACAAGATCGGTTTTACCAAGCGTTCCAGATGAAGTAAACTCGTGTAACCTGGTATCGACAGCGGGCTTACCGGAACATGTTGATTTACAACAGTAATTTTACGTCGATTACACGCGGCCTACACCCTTTGTTGTCCGATGTGTCCGAAAATTCGAGATGAAAATAAAATGCGACGTAGTATCGCAGAAAAATTTCACGCATCAATGATATCAAAGATATAAAAAATTATTTTTAAACAACCGACTTCAAACTCCAGCGCCAACTTTACAACAACAAGCACACGCTATAAAAAGTACTTATTTTATTGTTGATATTTTAAAATACCGCTCGACCGATTTCGATAAAATTTATATGGGACTACTTGGGCCCTTTCAAATAAAAAAAGAATCATCCAAATCGGTCCACCCAGTCAAAAGTTCTGAGGTAATTGAGGACCTCCTCCTTTTTTTGAAGTCGGTTGAAAATACGAAAGTGTTAGATTGTAGATCTGTTGTGGAAAATATTTGAAATGTATTGAATATTTTTTGGTCACTCTAAACATTCAAATTTGGTTATTAAATAATTTAGGCCTACTTACACTAGGCCGTTAAATGTGTAGTTAAATTTTCGATGTCAGCTGTCCTTTTCATGTTAATCCCGGAATAAATTTAGCAAAAAGTGACAGCGTCAAAAAAAATACTAAATCAGTTTATTTAGTAATTAACTTATAGTATCACTGGATAATGTAAGCGAAATCTACCGCGAGAATATAAGTTTTTGGAAAATTTTATGGGAACTGTTCAGTTTCCAGTATAAAAGTAGAGATACTCGTATAATATTTGTCTTCCAAATTTCGGCAAAATTGGTTGAACAGATGGGCCACGAAAGAGTAGCAGACGAAAATACTATACTTTCGCATTCATTAATAAAGTATTAGTATGGAAGTATGTATATGGCTGTTGACTGCTAATGAAACTGAGACCACTTCGTCTTTTTTTCAGTTGTATCAAATTAAATGAAAGTACTAAGAAGTTGTATGTTGACTAGAAAGATATTAGAATGGCGAAGAAACGTAGAAACGTTTATGAAAAGTTTGTCGAGGACGCGGCGGGATGAAATGGGAAAAGTTCTAAAAGCGGAACTATCTACGGGCTCTCCGGTGTTTTTCAGTCTTCCCTCGTTGCATTTGACGCATCATTATAATACGAGCAGATATGTGGGATACCAACACTGTGACATTTTTATTATAAATATTATATTCAAACCGGTTCGGGATCTATTGTGAAAATTTTCTATGAAAATCTCAGCGCGTTACAGAGCGAGCTACGAGTATGTTTAGCATAATATCCTCCAATAAATGCGGATATACAGCAAAATGAGTGTAACTGATAAAGTTATGCACATCTTAAGTCTTCTTAGTTAATTTTTTATTGTAAATCTTATAGGAACTCCTTGATTATCCGAAATAAAAAGTAGTTTGGTTTGTATATCTCATGATAGTTTATACCCGTCTAAATTAGTAAAGGAACCTGCAAGCTAAGGTTCTTACATATAATATGTGTACTTACTTATTAATAAAACTGTGATTGGAGGATTTCTTTTTAAGCACTCGTACATTTAATTTTTTTTTTTTTATTTATTTGGAGGAAGCCATCGATAAAGAGCCCAAAACAATTAGCTTTTTGCAATTTTTGTCTGCTCAGTGCTCACACAACACTCCGAAACTACTGGACGGGTTCGAATGCTACTTGGCAGAATTATATAGCTACCACTCTGGGTTAACATATAGGCTGCTTTTAATTCAAAAACAATAGGGTTCGTTCGCGATAGGGGATGAAAGTTAGGCTCGATTTTACTTCATAACACGGTCAAATCTGTACCGATTTTAACAATTATTTATATTTGCGTTCATCGCTGAGCATTTTCATCCTTTTCACATAGTGGTAGGTTCCTTGCGAAAGAATCTTTTTTTTTTTTTCATCTTACAGAGATGTAAAAGTTTGTTGTAACCCTACTACTGAAAGGCGTTTGCTTATAGCCATTGAAATGAATGTTATGTCAAAACATCCTCTTTTAAGAGCTCTTCGCTATTTCAACCCCCGCCTTAACCCATTTTAACCCTCAAACCTTTTTTAGCGCCCAGTTTATTTACACTTTTTCTTTATTGCAGGCGAAATTGGAAACAAAGGCGTTAAAAGCGAAAAGGCCCGGCTTTACAGACGACAGATACAACGAGACCTCGTATTATATTGAAAATGGTAAGCCTTTAAAACACTTCATCAACTTTTGTTCTATTATTTATATAAGTTAATACTTGACACGAGCGATCACAACTGGTGTTAGGAAGTAGGTAACTTTGACTAGAATGTGAACCCTATTTCAGTTAAATTAGCCCTAGAACTAAATCCTTAATTACATCTTACTAACATTATAAATGCGAAAGTTTGGATGGATGTATGGATGTTTGTTACTCAATCACGTGCCAACGGCTGAACGAATCTGGCTGAAATTTGGCACAGAGATAGATTAGTCTAGAATAGCACATAGGCTATCTTTTTATCCCGGAAAATTAAGGAGTTCCCGCGGGAACCAAAAAACCTCAATCCACGCGGACGTAGTCGCGGGCTAGTAAAGTTATAAATGCGAAAGTGTTTTCGCTTTACATTTAATTGATAGTTGAAAATAAAATGAAAAATATTGTTGCCGTTCAGTCTTTAATTTATTCGGCCAGAAACAAAAAGTTTCATTATAATAAAAAGTCAATTTCCAAAAACACATCATGACGTCCTCCATAAAAAAAACTGTGCATAACGCCCGCGTCGCGTCTTATTGAAAACACGTTTTGTCGTGTTGCGTAGGTCTGTTATAATGTCTGTAGTGTGTATTAGCCCCAAAGAAAAGTAAGTCTATTGGTCGAAACACCTAAACCTGCCATACGTTTCATTTCACGACATTAATAGCGTTTACAGTTTTGGATAGAAAAACATTTTCTCATTCAATTCACTTAATACCTCCCTAATCTTCTGACGCCTAAGGACTTTCTTTACACTGAACGATTACGATACGACAACTTTTACAATTCAATTCTTCGGGTGGATTTAATTTGACAGTTTGAAGTAAACTTTGTTGTCCCGTAAAAGCAAATCTTTATTCATATAAAAAAAGCTCTTGGCTTTAAGTTTGTCTTGGGCTCTTTTTACACTTGAGCGCGTTTAGACTTTGGAACCCTTGTAGCTTTAGTTTTAAGATCAGATCAGAGATTTTAAGGCAGATTCTTAATTCTTGAGATAAGTCGGCCAAAAACTTAGCAGTTACTCTTTTTTTATTTTAAAAAAAACACAAGAGATGTGCAACAAATCGAATATCATTAATATGTCGTTTCTATCAATGAATCGTACAATATCATCCGGTTCCGTAGCGAGCCGCCTTGGAATTTGATGAGTCATAAATATCCGATAACGAACTTTTTCAATATAAATTATCCCTGAATAGGTATGAAAGAAAGCCTGTTGAGCGACTGGTGTTAGTTATCTTACCGCAGTGCTGTATTTTATTAATGAAGTCTAGATAGACTGTAGTTTTATTCAACATTCGACAAAGTATCTAGAAACGAGATATTGATTTTCTTTTAAATAGTTTTTTCATCATAATAAACTCTTTATTGAGCCTATTGACGTCCACTGCTGAATAAGTGCTTCGGCCTTTCTCATCTAGCCACTTCGCGCCTCCTTTAAATATAGTCCGTCCAACTTGCTAGAGGGAACACTTTAACCCATTGATAAAATGGGAGACAAAGAGATCCCACTAGAGAAAGTCCTCCCCATTGAATTTGAAGGATTTTAGATTGACAGAACAAGCATTTTTATAGTATTTAAGTTAGCACCATACCATGGCACCCATGTACTCGCGACATCGTCAGGGTAGATTTATGTTTTTTACACCCGTGGAACTCATTTTTGTCATGATAAAGAGTAAGTTAAGTTATGTCCGTCACAGAATGCCTAGGAACTATCTGCCTATTAGCAGGCCGACGTTTTGGCATTTGAAGTATTAGTAACTAGCTGATACCCGCGACTTTGTCCACGTGGATTGAGATTTTTTGGTTCCCGCGGGAACTCGGGATAAAAAGTAGCCTATGTGTTCCAGACTATCTATCTCTGTGCCAAATTTCATACAAATCCGTTCAGCCGTTCTGGCGTGATTGAGTAACAAATATCCATCCATCCATATATCCATCCATCCATCCAAACTTTCGAATTTATAATATTCCTATGTACCTAGTTTATTCATCTAATCAATATCAACTTTGCAGGTCTCAGAAAAGTATACCCTTACTACTTCACGTTCACAACATTCACCAAAGGCAGATGGGTTGGGGAGAAGATCCTCGATGTCTTCGCCAGGGAGTTCCGCGCCCATCCCGCCGCTGAGTACGAGAGGTGTATCAGGGCTGGCACCCTCACGGTCAACTACGACAGGGTTGACCCCGACTACAGGCTGAAGCACAACGATTTGCTCGCAAACGTCGTTCATAGGTACTTGATCATTCTCTTCTCTGTCTTAGGGCTGCCACAAACATAATTCTTTTAGCATCGGTGATTTATTAGTTTTTGGGTAACTTAAAGTAATTGGAATAGAAGTCTTGTATTATCAAATTTAGGTACGTATTCATAAACCGACATCAGCTAAGGTCACGTTCTCTGGTATTGGTCAAGGCTGATTTTTTAACGTCGTTAGATTTTAATATGTTTCCATCTTTCTCTTTTAAAACTTTATCTCTAAAGACGAGAAATTTCAAAGGTTTATTTTGTACATTAACTGTATCAATGCTTGTCTTGTCTTGTCTTGTCTTTTTCTTTGACTTAAATGGGATCGTTTTAATTGTATAGAAACTGGTAGGCATATTGGTTACATTAGAACTTATTTCTGTAAAAAAAACTTTACTGAAAGTTAAGGCACGTTTTCATAAGGCCAAGTGTCTAGAATAACTTGCCATAAAACTGGCGTACCTAAGTCAAATTATGAAACTTAACTTTCCAGTATAAAAACACACAGTGCAAGTGACTTGCTAAAGCCTACTTCTGAAAGTTTTATTGCTAGTAGACACTTGGCTTAAGATTTTCGTACTAGTTCAGAAAAAATCTGAAGTCTTCAAGTTTAAAAGCGTATTGATGGAGTAACACATATCTGTTAAAGTATCCGGATTGGACTTACGACGTTTGTCCAACCAAATAAAATGGCATATTTGCGGTAACGTACATATTATAATTACGTTAGTTATGATAGTTATCTTGAAAGTTACGTGAGTAATTAAAAAAAAGAGATCAAACGTCAATTTTTTATAGATGTGTTTCAATGACAGTTACGTTCTTCACGCTAATTTATAGTGTTTTGTGCGTAAAGCGATATAAAATTTTATGAATCATTAAAAATACGCTTTGTTCTATTCTAAATTCAAAATCAGCTTCCATTTTTTTTTTTGGGAATTTTGGGTTAATGTGTCTTGACTGTAGGTACACTAGCACGAAAGTTATAATTGTAACATTTCAATAATCATTATCGTTTATATTGGCTATAATTGTATTATAACTATATCTATGCATTAAAACTAATATGGAGAAACTATGTCAAATTCTCTTGTACACGAAACTAAAACTAAGTAATCTACACTACGGCTCTACATTTTATAGACTCTAATTGTTATCCCTTATGTATATCCTTTATTTACTTAGTTAAGAGAATCGTGTACAACAGGATTATCCACAAAGTCAACCGATCAGAGGTGCTTTCAATCATCACAAGGCACTGTCAAACTTTCATGCTAGTAGGCGCTACTGATTCAAAAATATTATCATAGTCGAAATCAATTCTAAGTTTTGTAGGCCTAGTGCGAGATTTTCTATCTATTCGACCATATCTAAGTCATAATTACGATTTGTATGGAATTAAACTAGCGCCATCTAGATGGTGCTTGTTAAATCTCATGCAATTAGATTAAGTAGAAGTGATCGAAAACGTCAAAAAACTCGCACTAGGCCTACTGCTTAGTTAAAGTATACCTAAGAGTATTTAACACTGCACTAGACACAGTGTTAAAGTTTGTCTGTAAGTACAAGCCATTTAGTGTATCGGAATGTTGTAATACTGGAGACTTTTCAACCAAAACTTGGAACAATAATAGCACAGATGAGCATGCGCGTGCACCATCAACTTATACTTCAAATTATTCTATTAAACTTAAACCTAAAGGATCAATTAACGTGATCACAGCAAGGAGTCGCAAAATCCGTGGAAGGCGTTGTAAAGATTTTGCGGCAGGCTTATTTTAATCTTGTTGACACTGAAAGGCCCTCGAGATACGTCATAATATAAAACGTCAATTTCAAATTAATACTGCTTTAATAGATGGGTAGCAAGCCCACGGATAAAGCGAGGAATTAAAACATAATCACGTCAATATTGATATCTGCTGATGTCCAAGGAATTTCTTCAATGCGGTTGATACTGCCGAATCTTGCTGCTTACGCCACACACATTTTACATACAAACTTTAAATAATTACGTTATTTGTTCAACCTTAGTGTTTTTAACAGTTTTCTCAGTTTAAAGCCTTAGTTATTATATTTTCTTATCTTGCTAATTTCTTTTCCTTTCAAAGATACAAACACCAGTATAGTAAATTCTGTAGGTAACTTATACTCACATAGCTCACGCATGTTCATTTGTTGTCGTTCGGTCTCGTCTTATCTGTACTTCATACACCTCGAGATCAGATTTATGGTACGAATTACATAGGACCTTTATAGACTAAGAGTCCGCGATCGCAAGAAATATTTTCTAGTATAATTATATCAACTGTGAGCATATAATAATTAAACCTTATAACGCCCCTCTTTTTGCGTTTGGTTTAAAAGTAAATACAACAAACCAAATTCTTCATTGAGTCATTTAGTTCCTTTTTATAAGTTTGTGGTTTAAATAAAGTAACAATAATAATTATAATCGACGCATAATTATACAAATGGTGTTAGGTAGCAAACTTTATTCGGAATAACACGTTTGGGCTGAGTTGAATGGCTAAACAGCGCTTTTATAGTACTAAATTTCAGTACTCTGCGTAGAAACGTAGAAATTCCAGCAGCCCATGTAGAGGATTTGTGCAGCCTTAACTTAGGACGTGATTTTAGATTTGTTATTATAGTGTATGTCTTGCGACTGTCGACTCTTATGTATGAGCAGCCTGTTTGTAACATAACCTCCGCGGATGCCACCTGCGTAATACGGGTTGCTACATTACGGGGATTACTTATAATAGATACCTACCGCTATCGTCCGCACATTACCACCCACCCACGAGACTAAGCGGTGGGAAGAGCGAAAAGGGACAGAAAATGTTAGGTTAGCTGCCCTCAGGGCATACCAGGGCATAAAGCCGTACTGTTTTAACATTGTTGACGTTCGTGTTTTAGAATTACAATCCTTATTTTAGGAGCGTCAAGAACGTGACATACAACTGTCATTATAGCAATAATACTGCTTGCAGCGATGGTACTAATCACCCTGTTAGGCTGCCTACGAGCTTAAACTAAACTATAAGGGGTTTTACATAATATTATTTTGTTTCGCCCATTTTACAAGCTAATAACGGAAGGTTGTGGGCAATTTAACTCGTACATACTCGTACTAAGTCGCCGTAGCATCGGTCGAAAGGGTATTTTAAGGAAACTATTAACATAAACACAAAAACATACAAGTAACACGGTTAAAACTCACATATTTGGTCGGACTGTGCCCGACTTCTTTTCGCCGCATTACGATAACAGACATTTGAATAATCCCGGACGGTGTCGAAGCTACGCTGGTATAATACAAAAATATAGACATATAGATTGAAATCTGTTCACTCTCGTCTGTTTTAATGCTAATTTACGCTCGCGTATTATAAGGAAAGTGTGATTTTTATATGACTTTATTGTCGAACCTTCATTCAATTTGTTTTCGCGCGAGTATTTCTTATCCTGTGCACGATCATCTTAAAGGGAATTATTAATAATCCCGCTACTATCCCATTGAATCTATTCTCGTGTGCATCTCGTGAAAGATTAGCGCGATATTATCGTTGCTTGTTCAACATCTCTAAATCTCTAACGTATTGTTTGTGTACAATACGATTATATCCTATAGGATTAACGATTTTAGCTGTATTATGTAGTATTGTTGAATTTAAGGGTGCTACCGCCTACTACACACATCCGATTTCCGTCGATTAACTAACTACATCCAATCGATACTTTCGAACATCGATATTCAATAATTTGTTATCAATGGACAATCTTTTAATGATACTTAATAAGAATGGCTCTTAAATTTTACAAAGGTAATCCAACATAAATTTTTCTTCTTTCCATCCCTCGAGAGTGGATGGAGCGATTAATTATTTTATCGATCGGCAGTCCATGTTCGACGGATGGTAACCAAAAAAAAAACATCGCTCCGCTGCCTGACGAGTGTATCCTTACAGCCACGAGGTACCACGTGTCCTGCCAACCGATCAACGAGGATATTGTAACTTTACTATGAGCAACAAAATCTTTCTTGAAACCTTGATGCAGCAAGCCTAGCATGACCAACGTGAGGAATCTTAACAAGAATATTTAGCCATTACAAAACTGATTTATTTCTAATTTATCGACGTTCCGAGAAACTCCTTGGTCATGTTAGGAGAACAGATGGTATCAAAAAACTTGAGTACGAAAATCCTTCGCTCCGATGCCTGACGTGTGTATCCTTGCAGACACGAAGCACCGGTGACCAGCCAACCGATCACCCTCGTATAATTTATCAACGAGGATATTTAACTAACCTATCAATAATACTTTTACCTTTGAATTCATCTTTCTAATCTGGTCCGACTAAAGTACGACGAAATTTTTTTTGAAACAAAAACAAGTACTAACCTTAATGCAGCAAGCCTTTCATGACCACCGTGAAGAAACTATGTCAATAATTTTTAGCCATTACAAAACTGATTTATACGCGATCTAATATATCGACGCTACGAGTTTCTTGGTGGTAATGTTAGGAGAACAGATGGTATCAAAAAACTTGAGTACAAAAATCCTTCGCTCCGATGCCTGACGTGTTTATCCTTGCAGGCACGAAGTACCAGTGATCAGCCAACCGATCACCCTCGTATAATTTATCAACGAGGATATTTAACTTACCTATGAATAATACTTTTACCTTTGAACTCATCTTTTGAATCTGGCCCGACTTAAGTACGACGAAATTTTTCTTGAAACAAAAACAAGTACTAACCTTAATGCAGCAAGCCTAGCATGACCACCGAGAGGAATCTCAACAAGAATTTTTAGCTGTTACAAAACTGATTTATGCGAGTTCAAATTTTTCGACGCGGCGTTACGAGTTCCTTGGTGGTCATGTTAGGAGAACAGATGGTATCAAAAATCTTGAGTACAAAAATCCTTCGCTCCGATGCCTGACGTGTGTATCCTTGCAGGCACGAAGTACCAGTGACCAGCCAACCGATCACCCTCGTACATATCGACGAGGACATTGTGGTTGTCAACAAACCAGCCTCTATCCCCGTAAGTGGCAATTGAGACTGCCATTTTATGTTCGCTTCTGTCATCTTCTAAGTTCGCTTGTGCCCTATGTTTGCATGGCTTTGCTTATACGGCTCGTCAATTTTGTACAGGAACGCTTTGACTACGAAATTGTGAAATTTACACGCATAGTCGATTTAATAAAAGTCGCCGTGTGTATATTCATATTTAATGTATAATAATATAGAAAATATGAATATTCGGGTTCAGGATACTTACCATGTCACCCGATTTAGCAGCTCTCAAGTTTTAAGACACTTTTACCTAAGTTGTACTTATCATTTTTTTGTGTTCTGAAAATAGGTAACTGTTAATTTCTGGCGTTTCATGAGCAAAATTGACGATCTCTAGTGTTTTTCATACTTCCAAGGTAAGCTTTAGGTTTGGTAGCTACTTGATTCTTACTAATAGTTTTAAGTACACCGATAACAAAAAGCTTAGGTTTAATAATGTTATCTGTAGATCATGTTTTTAAGGTAAGTACCTAACATCTATAATCATCACCACCACACAGTGGGGTCAATTATGTTTAGCACAATCTCTAAAGTGAACTAAAATGACAGCTCTATTTATATTGCTATCCTTTTCATAATACTCTCTACGGAAAGGGGCAGCACTAGGTGTAGAACTGTCATTTTAGTTTAGTTTAAAGATTTTGCTAGACAGAATTGGCCCCAGTGTCGATTTTTACACTCTTTTAAATAACATTTACAGCAAAGATGAAAATATGAGAATAAATTTACGAGCTCATGAATTTTAAATCGGTTCTACCGACCCAGAGTAATGTACGGTACTGCTTATTGACTGTATTTTATTCTACTATGTACAATATAATAAGTACATAACAAAACGGGTGGAAATCCGCTTTTCTTGTCGGTAAAAACCGTAATATATCTCTCAAAGTCCTTTTACCTTTATAGCGAGGCGTTTAACAAGAAATATTCCCGTAGTCCATGATATTACGTTGGCCATGTATCAAAGTATAATGCTATATATCACGCGTTTATATTAAGAATAGGAAAACACCACCAGGAATAGGACCAGATTGACGTGAAAGTCATACTCTGAAAGTCACATTTAAAGACATGTAGAGGTTATTATTTCCTTCTATAGTACCTATAGTACGCGCGCGAGTTGAATGTAGTCGGGGCCTGACACTTACCTAAGCTCTGCATTCAACGCGTATATTAAGTGTATAACTGTACCAAAGGGCGAAAACACACTACGGTGTTTTTGTTTTTTTGTAGTCTTGTAGCTTCATATAAAAAGTCCGCGCGCGCACTTTTATATGAAGCTACAAGACTACCGCGACAGGGTGAAACGTGTTTCCAATACGACGCGGGCGTTCAGAGTGGACGTTTTGTTCTTTCCTGTCTGTAGTAGGTATATTTCTAACCTAGGAAGGTTAACTGATCCAAATTCAAATGTTTTTTATTTAAATAAACTTTTACAAGTTCCTTTGAATTTTCTAATGAATTTACCACTAGTGCGGAATGCCATTCCTACTGAGAAGAACTAGAAAGAGACGTTTGCTCTTTTTATTAAAAAGTTTAACAATAAAATCAAATATAAGGTATACATATGTAACCGCAGTCCCACGCATATCTGGAGCGAATCAAATCCACACTTTTTTAGCATTATAATCTTCGATTGTATTATGAGCTTTTTTCATAAGCATACTTTTAATAGATTCCGGGAAATAGTGTATATGCTGGAAGGGGTGGAAAGGGTGCTTCATAAAAATTTTAGATTCGCACGCAAAAATTTTAGAGATACATCGTATCATAATATTTTATAGCAGTACCTACTTACTCCTTGGATGATTTGAAAGGAATACAAAGAGGGTACATCTTTCGTCTCAGTTATATCTTTTCTATTCAGTATTTACAACCACCGTAAAATATAATAAAGCGTTTCCCGAGACCCTTTGTTTCGATGCTGCGAATAATTTGAAACTTTATATTGTTATTGTTATTCGATATGAACTGGTCTTACTGTTTTTTAAGTTTCAATAAAATAAGCAAAAGGTTTAAACGTTAAATTAAATTTAAGATTTAAAAATCTGATACCTAAAGAACCAGAAGTGGATTAAAGTAAAAATTCTTCCAAAAAAACCGACTTCCAACAAGAGGAAAAAACAAATGAATGAGGGTTTTCAAAACACAAAAGCATGAGTAAATAGCTGTATAAATTTGAAATTGAAATTCCTAACCAAAGAGGAGATATTTGAGATCAAAGTGGCCAGAACGACAACACGGCAATTTCATATGTAAGGACCTATTATTTGATTTTTTTCAAGCTTTTATTAAATTCTAAGTTTCGAAGCTTGGAACATCGGCGCAAAGTTGCCTGTCTGTAGGTAGGTACTCTGCAGGACATACGAGTATTTCGGGAGATGTGCCTAAGAATTTTTTAATCTTGACCTTTCTACAATCGTTCTGTAAGGCATCGTCAGGGTCTGCATCTGTACCTACATACTTAGTTAAAATTCCACGGGCGCTTCCTTGTTTCTAATTCGAACCGCTAGGATAGGGAATGCCCTTCCAACTTCCTTTCACCTCCACTTTTATTAGTGTTATCTGGATTTGAAGAGCAAATAGGCAACTTCTACGCAATCATATCATTACTTACTTACTTCAAATGATTTTTATTCAAATAGACTTTTTACAAGTGCATAAGAATAGTCAAATGAATCTACCACCATATAGTATGTACGAGCAATGTAATACCTTTTGGGCTGTGGCCCCTTTTCCGAATAACTTTGTATAAACGGTCAATCGATTATACTTGTGGACCGGTGTCAACTTGTGAAAGCATAAAGGTATTAATATCTCGAGGAACTCTTTTCATTTAATAAAAATAAAAAGAAACACGACGACGTCGAATACAACCAATAGAGCAAGAGAAAATTCGAAAAATATGAATATACTATGATACCTTTTAATATTTACACGGGAAAAGTTTTGCATGCGCTCTATAGAGCTACTTAGCGAAGTAATATAATCTCTGCAAACTAGAAACTAACTAAAACTCATACAAAGTAGGTACTCAGGTAACTCGCTTTTAAAATGATCTAGAATTTCAGATTCTATTGTTTTAAATGTGGAAGTTTGATTTAATTAAACTGATAAGAATACCGCTCAAGTTGTTTATGCTGCCAATAATCCTCAGAACGGGAATTTGAAATCCCAAGATTGAACTTTGCCTCCCAGCTCCAGGAATTCACAACATTGGAATGAGTTCTAGTTTAATTGGTTACTAGCTGATGCCCGTGACTTCGTCCGTGGATTGAGTTTTTTAGTTCCCGGGGGAACTCTTTAATTTTCCGGGATAAAAAGTAGCCTATGTGTTATTCCGAACTATAATCTATCTCTGTGCCTTTCTTCAAGATCCGTTCAGCCGTTCTGACGTGATTGAGTAACAAACATCCATCCATCCATACATCCATCCATCCATCCAAACTTTCGCATTTATAATTTTAGGATAGACGACTTTTTCTTCCTACTCAGGGTTCAGGGGTTTGAATCCAGGTTCCCCTAACTTGGATCTATGTCCGTTTTAAGCAATAGTTTATGTATCACTTGCTATACATACCTATAGGCAAGAAAACTGCCATGTCTGAGTGCGAAAATATGCTAGGGGCCTAATGAAAATGTCTACGTGTCATAGTGGGAAGGCGTTTTGTCCTGTCGCGCTAATGTGTGCTCCATGTTAAAGTGAGTGATGTGGACTGAGAGAGAGTTCTCCATGTCTTTCTCAAAGGTATGTGAAGTCTACCAATCTCCGTTTGACCAGCTTATTATGGCCTATAACCCTTCTCATTCTGAAAGTAGACTCTAGTAGTAGAGTGCGTAGTAGTAGTACAGTGGGATGACACGAAGTTCCAACTCGAGACAAAATGTAATGAAAGGGTGGTTAATTTTGAGACAAGTGCAAACTGGAAGTTATAACGTACAAACTCTGAGAGATCTCCATATCTTTCTCAAAGGTGAAGTCTGCATTTGATCAGCTTATTTTAGCCTAAAATCCTTCTTATTATGAAAGGAGACCCTCAATGGAGGGTTTATTATAGGATGAGATGAAGTTCCAACTCGAGCCAAATGTAATGTAAAGGGCGGTTAATTTCGAGACAAGTGCAAACCTGAGGTGCAAGTGTGTAACTCCGTACAAACTCTGAGAGGTATCCATGTCTTTCTCAAGGTATGTGAAGTCTACCAATCTCCATTTGACCAGCTTAGTCTGGCCTATAACCCTTCTCGTTCTGAAAGGAGACCCGTACTCAATAGACGGTCGACTATGGGATGAGATAAAGTTCCAAATTGAAGCAGAATGTAATGAAAAGGCGGTTAATATTGAGACAAGTGCGAACTGGATGTTAAAATGTACAAACTCTGAGAGTTCTTGATATCTTCCTCAAAGGTGAGGTCTGCGAATCTGTATTTGATCAGCTCAGTCTTTCCTGTAGCACTCTGAAAGGAGACCCGTGCCTAGTAGTAGTGTAATGGTATGAGATGAAGTTCCAACTCGAGGCAAACTGTAAAGGGCGGTTAATTTTGAGACAAGTGCAAACTGGAAGTTATAACTCCGTGCAAACTTCCAACGTAGCGTTCCGAACTTGCCATGTTTGAGTTGCTTATTACAAAAAGCTGACAGACTCGAGGCGATGCGAAATGCTTTTAGGTGGGGCTACTTGGGTGCTCTTTGAACAACATTTTGGCGAAATATCAAAGTTGCTACAACTTTCGTTCAAATGTTCAAATGATAATTCATGGTGGTGAATTTTAATGCCTTATTCTCTAAAGATAAGATGCCCAAGGCGCTGCAGACTGGAAAGGCTCAAAACACTTTTAGGTATCCCAACAGAGTGGTCAGAGGATCTTAGTTATGTATTTTTCGAGAATAATTTAAGAAATATCGCGCATTTTCATTATAATCATCATCTTGATTCTCAGAACCATCAGTTCAGATTGAAATATCTCATTCCTGATAAGAAAAAAGCAAAATTTGTTGAAAGTGTTGATTTGATCGAATCGAAAGCCCTTTCAACTTCAATTTACAAGCAGAAAAAACTACTATCGGGAGAGATAATAGGCCCCTAATATAAAACTGGCAACACAAAAAAAAGCCTCGCAAATTGTAGTCTTAAAAACTTTATAAATTTATCAGTCTCTAGCCTTTCTTCAAGTTAGGCATGCCAGTCAAGATTGGGCCTCGGGCGTATTTAATAAATGAGTATAATCAAGGCAGGGCGGGAGTAGGTCGAGATCCGTCTTCACGATATCTTCACCTATGTGTTATTCAGTAGAAATGCAAGTTTCAGGGATATATAATAACTATCCATAAAGGATCTGCACCCCTATTCTCTATCTCAGTGGCTATAAAAAATGAAAGCCACTAACATAATATGTTTTTGTCCACTAAAGATTTGCTATGAAAAAATAAAACCTTCAATGTATAAAAATTATATGTCAGCGCCTTTCATTTTGTGATAGCCACTGAGTTAGAGAATAGGTGGGCTGTACGTGATTGCTTGGTTGTCTTTTGAGTTAAAACATTCGATGTATTTTTTTACCGCTGCTCCAATGAACAATGTATATGATTTAATGATTACTATTGGGTGCCATTTTTAAGTGACTTGTAACATCGGACTGTAACCTTCATTATCTAAACAACGAACTTTTTAAAGTGGCCTCTGGTATCCAGTGGGTGCATTTATAATAGTGAGCTCTCAGACTAGAAAGATGTTTCTAAAAAAAAGCGAGATGTCTTTATTTATTATTTGCATGCTCCAAACAGATTGGTGATTTTTATTCAACTTTAGCGCCAAGTGAGTGACCGTGTCCAATTACCTTGATTGATTCTGGCCCCCTCTATGGGAGGTCTCAGTCTACAAAATTAATCTTAAAGTGATGTATGAAAGTAATTGGTTTGCGAACTTCGATCGTTGGAAGGGAACGGTTCAAAAACAATCACGCACTTTACAGATTATTCTTTCTGACAAATGCATACTAAATTTTTAAACATGCTTCCAATACTACTACGAAACTAACTAACTTTTAAAAATATTACAAAAAATTAATTTTCCTGTTTAAAAATACAATGATTAAAGAGTATGATAATATTTATCACTTTTTTTGTAAGCTTATAAGGAGGATCATCATATTATATTATAATAAAACTACATCTCAGTATCCATACTTCCATACTAATATTATAAATGCGAATGTGTGTCTGACTGTCTGATACGCTTTCACGGCCCATCTATTCAACCGATTTTGATGAAAATTGATACAGGGATAGTTTGTATCCCGGGGAAGGACATAGACTTTTTATTGCGGAAAATTAAAGTGATCCCGCAGGAATCAAAAGATCGCAATCCATCGCGTACGAAGTCGCGGGCATCATCTAGTGTTTAATAAAATTCACAGTTCAATAAATAAAATATATATTAAGGCCCACATGCACAAAGCCGATAACAGCCGTTAAACGTGTATAATTCAAATGTTCTATACCTGTCCTTTTCATGACAACCCCAGAAAAAACTTATCAAAAAGTGACAGCATCACAAAATTTTACTGAATCAGTTTAGCCGGTGTTGTGCAAGTCGGCCCTTATCTATGATACTTAACTATGAAAACTATTTCATTATTAAATTAGACAACGAAAAAATTGAACATAATTTTAGAAGTTTCTATGTTATTGATTTTTTTATTTATAATAATTACAATGTAATGTGAAGCAAATAATATACGAATTATTTTTGTAGTTTAAGTAGTTGTATAGCAAAACTCTGTTGCATTACTTCAATCTATAATTCTTCTAAAGTGAACTTCAAAACCCTGTAGAATACAAACTTCTTATGGCCCCTTCCTGCTGTGCGTAGTAATAGACCACAGTTATACAACTCTGTGTATTAGACCTATAATATTTTTGCTATGGTATTGCTACACAATCGGGTATATTACTATTATTGTTTTACCATGCACAAGTGCTTATTTTTACCATTATTTTAGTATATTAAGTATTGGTTACTTAGATACTTATAATACCTCAACATTTTTTAATAATTTATGAATACTATCCTGTGGACTATTTTTAACTTAAATGATATTCTTTGTGAATACTCGCACCCATAAACTTTAGTTAGATTTTACTACCTTGTATATTGTTTATTTTCGGAACGATGACATACATAGTTAAGTTAAGATCTCAACACATCATGTGTTTAGATGTTTAGATATTAACTCTATGTATTCTCAAAAACCTCGTCACTATATTTAATTGATTTATTTTTTTACCCTTATTTACAATCGCTGTCACTATGTATTAGCTTAGAATATAATTTGAATGTTTTATATGACAATGACCATTCTAATCGTCAATCATATTTACTATAGAATAATATGTAATAATATGTGTATCCGTTTCTCTCATTACTCTAAAGTCTATACACATTAGACAAAAGACTTTTGTAGGTATAGCATCGTATTTATGGTTAGTGATTACTTTAATGTTGACTATTTAAATATTTACGGTAAAGTTATTTATAGGCTTACCATACCTATAATACCGACACTAATTGTATTTCAAAATATTCAAGAAGACATTATAATTACAGCCCTTATATTTTGTGTTTGTATTCTAACGTAACGTACCTACCCACTATTATTTCGCTGATGGTAAGCCTACGTAACTGTGTACCGACTACTGTTTAAAAGTCATCAAAAACTAATACAGAAATTAAACTTCAATTAAAATATGTATCTAATGCTAAAACAAACAAAGTACCTAATACTAAAGCATAACACCTGGTAATCGTGATGTTAACAATCATCCAACAATTTGGACTTGTAATGCCCAAACGCAACATCACAGGGCGTGTTCACAGAATTCTAAATAAGGGAATAGAAATGGTATTCATTGTCTTTAATACTGGTACAGTTTGTTACCAATTATACCTATTAGATATTCAATCCAAAAAGAAACGAAGGCACATACTGTCTCTAGCGTCCAACGTAAATTTACTATTTTAGGTAATTTAAAGGTAGGCAAATTATGTTTTAAAAAAGCGGAAGCTAATGTATGTCTGGTCACAAATGCTAACAGTAAAGCTAAATCGCATGTCGAGTGAAAAGGTTACCAAATTCAAATGCTATTGAGGATAAAAGTTAGTGACGAGCAGTGTTTAAAACGTTCGTCACTCATCAATATGTAGCGATTAGCGATGCCGCCCCATGAGACCTCCTAAGTATAATGGTATCCTCAAACGTTTCGTCCGGGCCAAAAGAATATTTTTTTCGACTCGTGTTGCTGACTGACCAATTATATTAAAAGAGTTGAAAAATAATTGTCTTCAACCACAAATACTTCAAATGAACAAAAATAATAACTGATAATCCAAATTCTAAGTGATGATTAAATAAAAATGTTGTTAAATTGCTGGTGCTGACCAACCAGCTTTACCACTTCTATACCTATTCTGAATTCTGTGGGCGTGTTAATGTAACGTTCTGTCCATGCTGGGCCAGGCACGAGACGCCAGTGCTCGCTTGTCCCTTGCGCATCATACACGTGGATGAGGATCTTCTCGTGCTAGACAAGCCATGCTCGTTGCCGGTGAGTCAGCGTTGCGTTTGCGTCATACGTCAGACCCTGATCCAAAAGAGTTTAAAGAACTGAAAGATTCATCAGATACATAAGACCATGCTACTTACATAATATAGAAACTTAGTCGTTAAATTGTCTAATCTTTACCTACATAATATAAAAAGGTTTATCCTTGATTACTGACTGATTGACTGATTTATCAACGCACAGCCTATTGTTGACAGTGGGGTCCTTTCATAACGAAGAATTTTAAGAAATTTCACCCCCAAAAAGGGGACGCAGATTTTATGAAATTCCACACGTTTATTTGTCCAAGTTCCGCACTCCATATTTACAAATATTTCAGCTGAACGCGGCAAGCATGGGCAGACTTACTAGTCTAGTGCTATAATGGATTCATTACAGATTTCTTTTCAAGCTATTAATATCTTGTACATTTGATTTTCTTAGCACGGTTTTATGTATCCAAAAATACTCTATGAATATTATAAATTAGTCGCGGCTAAAAACTTTCGAAGTATCAAAATGCAAAAATAATATTCATAAAAGAATTAAATCAAAATGATCCTATTGTTCAAGATGAGCATAACAAATCAGGGTCTGACAGGGATTGTGCACACAATGTTCGGAACGTTGAATGCTCCAGACAATACCGAGAATTTGTGCGCTCTCGTTGAGAACCCCACCTGAAAGTGGTCCAAATCCACAATATCCCCATATATGCCTTGGATATATTCATCCTTCCAGGGTCAAACTTTGCTCTAAGTTTATATAACCCTTACACCGCCCTTTAAGACTTGGATTGACATAAAGAGCAACGACAACAGCATGGACGACAGACAATGATTTGTAATACTACGAATTGTATGAAGTACGTCACATTGAGCTTAACTGCTGCAATCTGTCCACCTGTCAGCCAATCAAACTGTTGATAGATGATGTAATGTTGTCACATCATCTCATTGGTCGACATACCCTTACCCAAAGTACCTGCCACGTTATTACTTGTATATCAAAACAGAGTTAATATGCATCTTGAAGGCAAGTGCGCTAAAGTAGCCTAAACTGAATCGTTCTGAGTCATCATTGCTTTCGATTGAGTATGATTTTTGTCAAGCGCAAGCCTATTTTGCATTATGAAAAAAAAAGAAGATCGTTAACACTTTTATATAATTCCTAGTATTACTACTTCTAGATAAGTCGTGTCACCATTCTGTATCGTATCGCTGCATTCTGTCCAAGCCTTCATATCTGCCTGTAATATTAATAACTGTTAAAGCGAGCATCTAAACTAAACAATATTAATTCTTAAAAAACAGTTAAGATATATTACTTTTTACTTCGCACGTTTGTTACTGCTCACAGAATTCGAAATAAGGTAATAGAAATGGTTTCGACTGTCTATACAGAGTTTTAGCAGCTACAGAAATAAGTTTGGCAAAATAAATAATTAGAAATCCGAATTGAAGTAATGGGCATAATATTATAAGCATCCAATGCAACATAAAATTCGTCTGTTTTTACAGTAATGTGCACTCCTGCAAGGCGACAAGCTCACGCCCTTTTACCACTTCTATAACACTTCTGAATTCTGTGGCATTGCACGATCACCCGCACAGTGTTCTTAACACCTATAGGTCAATGGTTAAACGCATTATTACTAGATTCTTTCCATGGCTTTGTCATTAACTGTGTATTGCCTGTTTCGTCATTGCTTTTATCATGGCACTCATAATTTGTTAAATCTAAATAATATAATAAATAAATATTACTAAAGTGATCAATTAAATTACTGGTTAAAAATCAATGTCCTACATATTGTTAATTGTTATAGTTGGCTATATTTAACGGCTATATCTATTTATTTTTAATTGTCTATTGTTTTTCTTACTTTATTTGTTTTTTTTTAATTTGTGTTACAAAATTGACAGGTACATCCATGCGGTCGGTATCGACACAACACTGTTGTATTTATCCTTGCTAAGGAATATAACCTCAAAAACCTCAGGACAATTCACAGACTCGACAGGCTAACGTCAGGTAAGTTTTAAAAAAATATTATAAGTACCGACTTAGTTTTTCTCAAAAATGTTAATGAATATGTAAACAAATAATTTTTTTCGTTTGCCCCTTCAAAGAACAAAAAAAAATTATCGGCAATTTTACATGAAAAGTGGGAGATATTCCTGCAATATTAAAATAACATAAATGCCTTGGGCAATAACTACCGAGGGAAAATTGCAAACATAATATTGATATATTCGAACCACTAATATTGACTTTAATACTGTCACTTCAATCAGGTCTCCTATTATTCGGGCGGAGTCCGAAGAAAGCGAGGCAAATGGAACATCAGATCAGAAACCGACAGGTGCAGAAAGAGTATGTTTGTCGAGTCGACGGCGAGTTTCCAGAGTGAGTTTGTTTAGTTAATTCGAACAAATATTATCATGTTTATATTGATTCTGAACATAAGTAAGGTACCAAAGAGCTTTTAAACGTCTCTAGGGTGAATACAGATGCCTTAGTTCAATATGATCAATGTACCTATACTCGTATGTAGTAACATGTTTTGAACTTCCTTATGTTAGTAAATGCTACGTAAGTGTTAATTGTAATACTTAGTAAACTAGCAATAGTTTACTTAGTATTACAATTAAAACTAACGTAGTATTTACTAACTTAAGGAAGTTGGTTCATCGAAAGAAAAAGGATAACATAAAAATAGTGTCAAAAAAATAAAGTAAGGTTTAAATGTATTCTTCTCCCCTTTACACAATGCACCAAGTAATGTAGTTTTATTAAGGCAGTGTTACTGTTTAACATATTATTCAAACTGAAGCATAGCCACAGTTATTACGCTAATTAAACTGTACAGATTCTCTATCCTAAAAAAATAGCAATTCCTAAATATGTTGCCATTTTCACAATATTCAACGAGGCGAATGAGGCGAGGTACATAATATTAAAGAACTTTTCGGTCGTGAACAACCGAATAAGTAAACTCATTGAAACATTGAAATATTCTCAGAAGTTTACCTATAAAATAAAGGCTGGTAAACATGTTAGATATTTTCATAAAAGCTTTTTTTCAAATAAACCCTTCCAAGTACTTTCAACTCTTTATGTGAAACTTCCACTGGTTTGGAAATAATATAATCATCTTTCCATTAAGATAAAGTTGTGAGATGTGAATTTTCGAACTATGTCCATCCATCCATCCACTACAGCCCATTAACGTCCCACACCTGGGCACAGGCCTGCACTCGCGTAGGAGAGAGGGAATTAGAGCTTAGACCCACCAAGCTATTCCAATGCGCGTTGGCGGACTTTAAAAACGAATATCTTGTTAGTGATAATAACCGGGACCGACGGCTTAACGTGCTCTCCGAGGCACGGGGGTGAAATACCTCCAACTTCCTAACTCCGGGCTAGTACTGAGAATTTGTAGTCGGAAAAGCCCAATACTCAATAGGCATGATGACACTAACCAAGAATCAATGAAATTATGAATTTATCTAATGAAATAGGATTCATGGATTATAAAACACGTATTTATTTTTCTATTTCGAGTGAGATTGCTATTTATTTTGATAAAATAAAACTATAAAATACAGCAATACGCCATATTGGATAAAACACCAAGAAGCGAATGACGTCACAATTGTTTGTTTTCGAGCTCTGACAATCAAACTATTGTTTACTGCACACTGCACAGAGTACATTGGTAAAAACAATAGTGACGTCACAAACGACGCCATGACACCGTAGAACGTTTTGGCGTGAATTTTAAAAGTTAAATTTCAAATGCCAATTTTATCTACCAAACCTTATTTTTCTGCTGAAATGAGATATTTTTTCGAAATAGTATATACTTCCGAACATAATCTGACCATTTTTCAAAATGAGTCATCATGCCTATTATTATGGCCCGACACCCGGGCCGCAGTCGAACATGCTAACCACTAGTTAACTCGAACTACGAGTATGTATTTAACATTCAAAATTCAAATGTTTTTTATTCAAATAGACTTCTTACACGTGCTTATGAATAGTCAAATGAATCTACCATTAATTATATATTATTTTCTTCGTCTTTAGTGAAGAAATCGAGTGTCAAGAGCCGATTGAAGTGGTCAGTTACAAAATCGGCGTGTGCAAGGTGTCGCCCAAGGGCAAGGACTGTTCGACTGTGTTCAAACGCCTGGGATTCAATACGAGCACGAACACTAGCGTTGTGCTGTGTCGCCCCAAAACCGGCAGGATGCATCAGATTCGAGTGCATTTACAATATCTAGGTAAGCGTTTGATGGTGTTGACACACGACAAGCGTTATCAGGGGGCCTCTAGGACTTGACTATAAGTTTAATGTTCAAGTACTGGTGGCGTCATGGCAACGTTTACGTTAGTCGTTAAGGTATTGTAATGTGTGTCACAATGGTGAGAATTAATAGTTTTCTTTCTTTGTTGTAAAAACAACAAATGCAGAAGAGACTAAAACTATTTTTCTATTCACGAATTAAGAAAAAAATTGTTCAATTCAATCTTTTTGGCGGTTAAATGGAGGCCAAAAAGCGAGTGTGTCTGTGCAGGTATAGTCCCACCAACTTATCTGACCCAGTGGCCAAAATTAGAACAAGTTTTTATGTCTGGTAAGTTTTGTTTTTATTTAATTGTTAACAGATACTAGCGACGCTGTCACCGGGTCAGATAAGTTTGTGGGACTATACAGTACAGTACAAGATAAAATTTAATTTCGTTGATTGGCTGTAACTCAAAATGCAATGTATTATTGCCACGCGCCAAAAAACCTGCATCGAATTTAGCGGAATTTAACGGTATTAATCAAAGACAATATATAAACCAATATAGACTGTTCACTTCATACATTCAATCAAAGCTCGCTAAATGCGCATTAAAGTCGCCGGTACCTTGTAGTTCTTCGCACAATCTGAGATGGCGTAACTGTGCAAGCTGTTTGTTAAAATTAGTTGAATGTTAATTTGCTATTTGCTTAAGTGATTTTATCAAATTTTTGTATTTTGTTAATTTTATATAAATAATTAATACAAATTGAACCAAGAAAACACGATATTTGACCGATTTTACTATAATCATATAAAGAGCGAGCCTGGTAGCGCCATCTAATGATAGTATTAACCTAGAAAAAATTTTATAAGGGAGTTAGCAATCTATACTTGGTATTATAATTAATCTATGGTATTAATCATAGAAATCACAGGGACCATACTGCCAACGCTTAAAGCAATACTGTAGCAATATTACTCAAAACGACAGTTTGATATCACGTACCTTGACGTTCCTAAAATAAGGATTATAATTCTAAAACACGAAAGTGAACAATAATGAAACAATATGGCTTTAAGCGTTGTCAGTATGGTCCCAGTAATCTGCTTATTACTAAGCCGGTTTTAATTAATGAAATTTGTTGAAATAATAAACAATCTTGATACTTGCTGAGTTAGAACTCTGTTAATCCAATTTCAGTAAATAATGAGGTTGACATTTTCGAATTATCCAATTTCTGCTATGATTTTATGCCAAATATAATTCCTCGTGAAAATGTACCGCTGCCTGGAATATAATTTCGAATGTACATTGCCTTCCGAATTTGGATATAATTTTTATTTTATGCCTAATATGCCAACAAGCTGATGCCCGTAACTTCGTCCGCGTGGATTGAGGCTTTTTGATTCCTGCGGGAACTCTTTAATTTTCCGGAATAAATAGCCTATGTGTTATTGCAGACTATACTCTATCTCTGTGCCAAATTTCATTTAGATCCGTTCAGTCGTTCTGGCGTGATTGAGTAACAAACTGTCGTCCATCTATCCATCCATTTATTTATCCATCCATCCATCTATCCATTCATCCATCCAAACCTTCGCATTTATAATGTTAGTATAGAATTTATAGATAATAATTGGGTAAAATAGCTATACGTTCCTTCACAGGTTATCCAGTAGTAAATGATCCGCTATACAACCACCCAGTGTTCGGTCCACTCAGAGGCAAAGGAGGAGATACGGGCGGAAAGACAGACGAACAACTCGTACGAGACCTGATAGCCATTCACAATGCTGAAAACTGGCTAGGAGTTGACGCGGCAGACGATGACTTGCTGTTTTCGAAGCCTGCTTCGGATGATAAAGGTTTTTTTTTTTTTAATACTTTTGCTCAACTGCCTCGTATACATACCAGGGTTTCAGGCCAAATCTGAATTAATTTACAAATTATTAAGTAATTCCCGAAATTGACCCGCGCCGGGAACATAACAGCACCATAAAGACATTTTGCACAGATTAAATAAAATATAAATCACGCACTTATAGAGAGAAACAACATTCAAGTGATAGGGGAACTGTACAGAAGAGTGCAAAGACGGTTTACTGCTAGAGTAATCATTTACAAGTTACAGCCAACCTTCAAGAGGTTATTTGTTTTATTTGCTTAATGTATTTAAATAATGTTGCGATGGAGTTGACATGTTATATATAATAAAAACCCCAAAAAAAATGAGATTAAAAAAAAAAAACCTTCAAGAGAGGTGGCGATTTCAAGTTGCCACTTGCCTAAATAGGTACTTACATAGTGCACCTTCTGAAAGTCACGCTTACAAATTATAAGACATGATGGTGATAATTAATCACGGTATCTTAAAACTAAAGCACGAGGGTTCCAAACGCGCCCTGGCCTGAGAAGAGCCCACAGCAAACTCAGTCTGGTTTCTATCAGTCACGTTGTATAACGCAAGTAAATATTTTCACTTATTTTAACAGTTGGTGAGGACGAATGTGACACTGGACCAGCCTCAAGAGAATCTTCACCAAGACTCGAATCACCAGCGCCTGGGTTGACTCCATCTACTGTGATGACTCGTAAGCGCCACGAGTCTTTTTCTTTTGTCTTGCCACGTAAACCCTTACAAATGCGTTGCTACTACTGTTTTTGAAATTAAAACATTGAAGTTTACATTTTAAATGTACGATATATTTTTTAGTTCTTATTTTTCTGTCCCTCTTTTTATCTTAATTATATAAAAGGAAAGGGTGACTGACTAGCTGACTGATCCATTAACTCACAACTCAAACCACAAGACGGATCAGGCTGAAATCTGGCATACAGCTTTTATGACGTAGGCATCCGCTAATAAAGGACTTTTGAAAAGCTATAATATATTTTTCATCCCACCATCTCGGAAAGAGTATTTTTAATCTTCGATATCTGAATGCAAAAGCCGTTATTATCCTCTTGAGGATAAAGTAAATTGAATTTAGAACATCGTGTGCACGTTAGTAAATATCACTCGTCTATGAAGTTTGTGAATTCAAAACATCATTAAAACCTATTTACTTCTACCTCTATGGTGCCGAATTTCCATACAACCTTTTTTAATTTGTTAAAAACTCACACTCGTAACCTTCTTGGTGTACTTTTTAAATTTGCTTTGCGCGCACCATTTTCTTTCACGTCATGTCATTTTCTCGCTGAGGTGGGATGAAAAGTTACGTGTTGCACTCGAGTGAAAAGATTTTTCACCTCGTGCTCTTTTGATTGTTTTGTGACTGACGCTCAGGATTCTAATTTTAGAATCCTTCGCTTGCTCGGTCATCAAAATTGAGCACGTGGTTAAAAAACAACTTTTCACTCTTGTATAACAAATAACTATAGAAAGCTTACCTAGTAAAGCTACCAAAAGCAGTGTCGTAGGAGAGCGGTGCTTACACAAGCTAATATATAGAATCACACCTGTGGTTTATAGTAAGTGGGTTTTGAAACCGTGACATCTTCTAGGAAGTCTCTTAGCTTTAATAAACGGGTTTTCCACTTTAATTTAAATCGTATTTGGTGAACATTTCTTTACCAAATAGTTACTATTTTCTTCTTCCTTTAGCTGATCATCAATGATCAATCAATATGTTTATATGAATTAATAGTATCTTTCGTCTAGCAACGCTGGCAAGTCCTTCGAGCGGTGCAGAAGCTCCGATGGACGTTCCGACGCAACCTTCACCAGTAGGCTCTCCCTCAATGAATGACGACTCAAGTGACGCCAAGGTAAGAGATTTTACCTCTCTTTGCCTCTTCCTCTATTTCTTTGTCTTCCTTTTTCCCTCTAACTCTCTTGCAACGTTTTTATTGTCTTCGCGTTTGATCATTAATTATTGAGCATAATTTGTGGAACGTATATTAATGCATACCTACCATTGGTTTAAGAAAAACTTTTTTCTTTGCTTGAGATGCACGGAGCGGCGGGGCACGTACCGGCAAATATTTCTTGTACCTATGAGTTCACATTGCATCTCCGTGCCGCGTGGGCCCAGCTCAATACAACGTCATACAAAGAATAATAGGCATGATGACTGATTTTGAAAAATGGTCAGATTATGTTCGGAAGTATCTACTATTTCGAAAAAATATCTTATTTCAGCAGAAAAATAAAGTTTGATAGATAAAATTAGCATTTGAAATTTAAATTTTAAAATTCACGCCAAAACGTTCGGCGGTGTCATGGCGTCGTTGTGACGTCACAATTGTTTTTAACAATGTACTCTGTGCAGTGTGCAGTAAGCAATCAGTGTGATTTTCAAAGCTCGAAAACAAACAATTGTGACGTCATTCGCTTCTATATGTTTTATGCAATATGGCGGATTGCTGTATTTTATAGTTTTATTATATCAAGATAAATAGCAATCTCACTCGAAATAGAAAAATTATTACGTTTTTTACAATCCATGAATCCTATTTCATTAGATAAATTCATAATTTCATTGATTCTTGGTTACTGTCATCATGCCTATTGCCGCTACGCCACGCCGCGCCTCTGTAAAGGGGCTAGACCTTCATGGGGTTTCAAACGTTGATCTATGCGTCATCGGTTTCCAAACCGCGTATACTGACCGTTGCACTGTTGAGGGATTTAAAGCGAGTTTGAAGCTGGATATATACCTACTGGGGTGTTGTGCTGTGACGCGTCAGAAGCATAGCGATTTCATACATTTATTATTGTTAGAGAGAGAAACGACAAATCGCGTAACGACACGCCGCTTCGCTTAGCTAATTCTCATCTCAAATCACACTAAATGTATGAAACCGATATACTTCTGATGCGTCACGATACAACACAACACTCTAGTACGTTTCCAGCTTTACACCGCTGCGTCAAAAATAAATTGAAATATAACTTTTAAAGTATAAAACAGAGTGTTCAGTACAAAGTTATAATAAAGCGCCTACCCGGCTTTACAGGCAATAAACTTTGCAGTTAATACTTTATACTTTAATATAACTTCTAACGTTGCCATAGACGCGCCCCGACGTTCCACGAAACACGCGATAATGAAATTAATAACATAATTTCAAAAGTCATACCTACTTTTTGATGGCGACGGCTTATTAGCTACAACTGCAGTATTATCTGCATTGCTTACTGGGGTTATGTATTAATCCATTTTCAAATTTTAAGGTTCCATTCTATTTTAGCTATTTCTAGGCGGCTAGGTATTACCAACCAAAATATTTTCCAGGCAATTATTAATCGACGCAATCTGATTTTTGAGGCCGGGGAGCGGCGCTCGTAACTTCTATTCGAACCGCAAATATAAATTTGCCGGTATATTGCTATCTCTATTTGGCTGATGACACATGATCGCGTGCAAGCGCGATAGCAATATGAGCGTACAGAGTTTGTTATACATTTTGGTCTGGTTCCGTGAATACCAAAAATGATGAATGAAAAATTGTTGTGTTTTTTACTTCGTGTTGTTATTCTGTAGCTTGACAATATAGGCTATGTTCCTGATCAATTAGTACGTGAGATATCGTTTGTTTTAATATGAAACAAATAAGGAGAAAACATGTCATTTATGTCGTAAAAACGTGCGAAACGCAATGTGCTCACATTTAATTTTGGGAAAGTATTTTGAAAAGATTATTATCCAGGGACCTAGATAAATATAAGTTCAATCTTAATAATCGCATAATATGGTGGAAATATTCTCGAATTACAAATTATTTTGGTATTACGTTTGTATGGGCAATTCGCCCTCCGCCGGCCCGTTAAGTTTTATTTTGAACGTCGTCGCTAATCGCTATATTTTGTCACCGGATTATTTGTCTTGATAATTTCTTTACTTGAAAAGCCCTATCTCAGGCAATTAATTCACTTCAGAAACAAATATTTACATTCTGACAGAATTACATCATCACTGAAACTTAACAATTATTTTAATCTAATTCAATGATAGTTTATTTAATTTTTATTTTATTTATTTAGAAAACAAACAGCTAAACATATTACATAGTTTTAACCTTAATCTAGAAATTTCATTAAGCCAGTGAAGTTTTCAAAAAAAAAATATACATACTAGTTCCCACATATCCCGATCGGGTAGATATAATTATAAGTATTTAACTTTGGCCCGAATACAATAGTTTTAGGCAGGGGCTTGCAGCCGCAGTCACAAAACGAATCAGACACATTTCCTGATTTCAGATGCAAACCTCCCGTACTTATAAAAGAATATGTCAATATGTTGGTATTTATTGTTATATTGTTACTGTCGCAAGACCTGTGGAGAAATTTGTTTCTGCAGTAATTACGGTTTACGTGTGAAAGATGAAATGTGTACTGCTGCCGACAACTCCTCTGTGAGGGTTTAGGTACCCTATATTTAATCTTATTTATTAAGTAGGTAAGGAGAATCTATCATTCCATTTACCAATTTGTATAGGAAGGTTCAAGATGTTAAAATCATTATCACATTTATTTACTTTCCGAATAAAAGAGATTTTTGGTGAAGGTGAAGGTCATCAGTAAGGTATCAATTCTTAGTGACAAAGTTGCCTGGAAGCTACCGGCCTCGCAATCAGTAGCCCATAAGTCAGTGTAATATTTGTAACGTAACGTATGTGTTGTATTGTTTACTTATTGTAAAAAAAAACTTTTTGAGAAAAGAGGAACTGCTGAGTTTCTCGTCGGCTCTTCTCAGTTAGAATCACCTTTCTGAACCGGTGGTAGAGTCTTGACGTACATAAGTACCTAATACAAGTTGTCCTACGGAAAAAATAAAACATTTATTTGCATCATATCCCTGAGACTTACTGTTGATGTTCTTCCACAGTCTGACAAAGTAACAGTAGCAACGCAAACTGGTTGCTCACCGGCGGCATTGGCGCCAGCGACTGGCGGCGCGACCGGTGGCGTGACCAACACTGGCGGCGCGACTGGCGACGCGTTGACGCCGGACCCGCATTGCTACGAGTGCCGCGTGCGGTACCGCGACCCGCGACCTAGAGACCTTGTCATGTATCTACACGCCTGGAAATACAAGGTGAGAGAGACTTTTATATTGTTGTAAAACGCTAACCAGTTAGTCAGTGGCAACCATAATGCCTGCGACTGGCGGCGCGACCAAAGCTAATTGATCAAGTGGCGGCGTGGTGACGTCGGATCCCCATTACTATAAACGTCTAATGCGACTTTCCGCGTTAGAAGTTTATAGCGAGCTTATATAACTTGTAGGAGGCATAAGTAAACTAGGTTAAAGCACACGAGTATCTGTGGTTTAAGTACGCTAGTTTCTTAACAAAATATGGCATCAAAGTAAAAAAAAGTTGCGCGACTTTTCTAATGTTGTTGCAATTCGCAAAGTACTTTATCATTTTCTAAAATAAAAATATTATAGTTACCTGAATAAAAGTTGGCTTGCATAATAACAGGAATATAACTTTTCACACCACTCGCTCAACAACGCCCAATTACATGGCCTGTTATCTAAGGTTAAAGTAAGACATTAAATCCCTAGGGTTATAATGTTGTACTGAAATCCATTATTCCCTAGGGTTATAATGTGATTTGAATTAAGAATTATCGCGCATCTGAAGCAAGATCTGAAAGAAATTCTATTCATTCCAAAGAGGTTTTATGCATAATTCTTATTGCTATATGAATAAAGTCTAATTTCGGTAAACAGAATGTGTTCTCAGCAGGCGCGGCCAACTCGATTTTCGAAAACCGAAGCCGTGGCCCACTAGATTCGCACTGACGACATTTGTTTGTCAAATCGAGTAGGCCACGCCAGCTGAAAGAAGTGGTTGTATCGCGAGGTGTGAAAAGTAGAGTATTCACCGTAGGGGTAATGCTGTATTAATCTTGGGCGCCCCTAATTCCCGCGCTACTCTCAGGATTCTAGATGCAACACCCCCGTGGTGAATAATCTACTATTATAAAGGTCTGAGAAAATCTTCATATAACCTTATTATACTTCATTAAGTACAAATTATACTAGTATATACCTACGACATAACATTCGACTACGAATTTTATAAATTATTAACTTTCGAGACCAAAAAATCTTTTACGAATAACCGCGGTATGAGCCTTTGGGAATATACGAAATCCGTTTCATCAAAGCATACCTATATATTTTCTCAACTAAAAAGTTAATCAAAGTAACTTTTAAACTGATCTTGAGATTGAGCAAGAGTACTCTCCAGGTCCCAATGCAATAGAAAGTACTTAATTTTATAGTTATTTGTTTTAATTGGATCGGGTTTTCTGCAGGATAGCTTTATAACAATAAATTTATGGTTGGCTAAATAATGAAGTCCGAAATAAAATCATGAAAACTGAAATAAAGAGTATTAATTAGAAGGTCTAAGACAGTCTATTTTTCTTTAATAATGAATGAATTCATTAATTCATTTCATTTTTCTTTAATTTTTCTTTATTTTTTTTTAGTAATGTTACTGAAAAATACCTATGGTATCATTCTGTATTTGATACCTACCTACCTATATTACAAACATATATGTAATTCTTAGAAAAAATACATATTTTTAACATCAGCCGCGGTAGTATAACACCCCTGTTCCTTAGAAAGAGCACGTAATCCCGTCACTCTGGCTGAAATTCGGTCGGGAAATAATTATTTGAGTATTTTCTTATATTATATCTGTTTAAAAAGTTTAATTTCATTGACCAATTTCCTTGTGCCCAGGGCCCCGGCTGGGAGTACGAGACGGAGCTGCCACAATGGGCGAGCATCGAGTGGGAGGAGCCCGAGAGCTCATAGTCACACGTTCTGACGCCACTGCGGACGCGCCTCGCCACCGCACTGCACATCTCCACAGGACCACATAAACAACACAACTGATTTTGGAAAACTGATCTATTACAGAACATTGGGAAGGGCACTCAAAATAAATACAACCCCTATTTGATTGATTGGAATTCTTATCACTTCAGTTAGAGAACAAAACTTTTGCGAGCGGTCAGTAAGGCGAAAAATGAAACTTATGATCTTGTTAGTGACTCTTATATATGTCACCGTAAGATTGTAAAAACCGTAAGATTTAATCCAACGCTTTTTATTTCGATAAATTGTAAACAATCGAAAGATTGTGAACCGTTCAATGTTTTAAGTGTCAATTTTTGAAATATTCATTGTATTTACGTTTTCTTGTCTTTGACATAAATAATCAAGTAGTTAGGTTCTATCGGGTTAATAAACCTAACAGATTACAATCTACCGAAAAATAATCCGTTATATTGTAATCATTCGACAGTTTACAATTTCGCGAGTTAGATTATAATCGATCGGTTTTTACAATCTTACGGTGACATATACATGCAACTTCTATAGCGAGGTTTTGGGACTCGGAACTTTCATACATTTTAAAATATTGCCAAACCTGCAAAGAAGAGTTTGAGCGTGAAGAAGTTACCTATTTTTAGATATAGATTACCCCAAAAACCAATTTTCAAATGTAGGGCTAATAAAAAACGCATTTTTGAAGTTTATTACACCGAATTTCTTCAGATGTTTAGTAATTTTCAGTTTTCTTCTCATAGATCGCTGCAAAAATTTCGTCTTGTTCACTTTTATTTGAAAAATAAATTCTTACTACAGAATCAAGACATGTATTTTAAACTAAAATAAACATGGTAAAAATATATAAATGTAATATCAATGTATATGTACGAATCTGGAAAATAATCCAAAAAGCGTGAGCATTGGTAATGACTAGAAGTGTGACGAAATAAATAAAATAGACAGAACGTAATCCGAAAATGTAAATATTGATATCGTAACGTTTCTAATGATAAACAAGTTTGAAACTGCGAGGCGCTAAGACCGCTTAGGCGCCCATTGGCTTTTGTCGCCTGAACAAATCGATTTAGACTTGAAATACCAGTTCCATCTTACTATTTGGGTACCTTTAAATGAGTGCCTAAGCCATTGAACATTTTTTATACCTTCTACTTGTAATTCTGTTGGTGGTTCAAATAAATTAAATTAAATTAAATTAAAAGAGTGTAATGTAGTAGAACAACTAGATAAGGGCGCTCTTGTTCTTTATAGAGATCTCGGAGCCTCCCAATATGGGGAGTTTTAGTAGGTACAACTTCTAAATAACTCGACTTCTCCCCCAGAAGTTGGTTAGCTGAGGAAGATTTCCCCCTCGAAGAAAAAAAGGTAAAGGCGCTCTTACGTACAGTTTTCATCTGCCCCCCGATTGTGTAAGGAAATCGTAATCGTTTGCCAAACGTAAAATTCGACCTGTTTAAGGAGTTCATAGATGGCTGCACGTCAAAAGGCATGTATGAACTCCTAAAACAGTTAGAGTAATATATGTTTTAAGCTGTCAAATGATGACGATTTGTTTAGACAATCGGGCCTCTGGTCTGGTATTGATCGATGTTTATTTTTTAAGCTGGTTTTTAACAGCATACGAATTGCAAGCTCAAGTAAGCACTAGAAAGCGAGCTAACAAATTTGAGCAATTCAAAGCTCTCGTTGAGCAAATTTAAGCTCCTTTTTACCCGATTGCGGAACGCACAGGGTAATCTGTTCATCAGTCTTTTAGACGTATTGCTCAGGCGGCATTAGCCAATGGGTGCCCAGAAAAATACAGGTTCCATAAAAAACGAACCAAGAGATAAAATATGACACCGTTAAATACTTGGCTGTTATAATATCTTAATGCTGAGGTAAGTTTTGTAATTAAGTGTAAGTTAGGTTTAAGGTAAAACTATTTTATATGCAAATCGTTGCACTTTCAATTTTATGTTCTTCTCTCTTGTTTTATAGTGGTTTCGTAGACACGTATTCTTTCTAGCGTGTAAATTTTTAAGCCTTTGCACAAGACGACATTTTGTTGCAAGATCGATAACTAAAGCATCTGAATTTGTTAACACCTTTAGCATTTATCATGCCGTATCGCCTACGTCTTTACGTCAAAGTTATAAATGTATTAGCTCGTTTAAAAATCCTGTGGAATCAGCAGTATACGCAGTTCACAAATCTTACGTGAGACGATACTATTGACTAGACATAAATGTCGTTCTATGCAAAGACACAGTTTATATTTTACCTGTTCAGTTCCTATCGATCTAGGATGTTCTTGAAGCTTGATGTAGCCTAGAGTTAAGGAAATGTAACAATTTTTGTAAAAATATCACTACCATTATAAAAATATGGATTTATCGCTTTAACGAGGCAGGGTTGAACCACGATCATTTAAATGAATATAATAATATTTAAATCGAAGTCATTTCAAAGTATCACAAACTATAGGATAGCTCTTCTAACAAACTATTGGTTTCAACCAAAGATTTTAGTGAATGAAAAACGATGCCCGTGTTTATAGAAAGTCATTTAACTAATATAAGTATGTATGTTTAAAAAATAAAAATGTTCTTTGAAATAAAAACCTACAAAGAAGTTATAATAATTATACTGCCACCAAATGATGGAATTATAATCCACCACCACAAAGCTTCCTAAAGAAATAAGAGTTGTAATATAATCTGTCTGATTCTTGCTCGTTTAATTTTTCGAAATTCATTTATCATCATAATGAAGAAAATCTTATTTTTTTATTTCACTATATCATTAACTTAAAGTATCGGACCACTGCTAAATATTTTCTTATTAAACTCGTTCATAGGACCACTTTTATTAATAGAAAAGCTATCTCTATAAAGTAAATTTACAAGTAAAGGCATAAGTATAAATTAAATAAAAAATTGATAATGCATTTTCGTAAGCAGCGTTAGTACCGCTGCTACGTTTTGGCTTCCATAGTTTTGAGTAGACTATTTAGGTATTCTCAAGGATTTTGTACTTTAAATACAGTAAGAATAATAACGAGTGTTGCTAAAAGTAAAGTATTTTTTCTTTTTTTATCTGAGGTTCATATTCATCAACATGCCTGCGCATTTACTTTATTTCCTTTCGCTTCCGAGATCGTTTTAATGATTAAACAAAAGACATCCGATTTTCGATCTGATTTCATGTTCATGTTGTTGTTTTTCATTTTGTCCACTCTCGGGACAGGCAAAGATCTAAGACTATACAGCCTAATCAGTCGAGATCTGATTTCATTTTGTATTCCCTTTTTAAAAATAACCAAAGTAATAGACGTATTTCCAAAGAGGTGTGATTAAATGCCAAGTTAGAGTCGGTTTAAGAACTTTTCGAAGCAGCAGTTTTAAAGACATGAATAATTCTTGCTTGTTTTCATAATTCATAAGTTTTTGCGTGTTCTAGGGTTTAAGTGATACCAGTTTGATTTGGACGCCGGTTTTTTTTTTTTGGATTGTTCAATATGTTTCATTTTATTATTGCTTTTATTATTACAGTAAATTTCATTGGATCATCTTCGCCGGTTATTTCATTAGGTACATTAATAAGTATTAAAATATAAAAGACAATTCTTGTAAGTCTAAAAAATATTTTCACGAGCTTTCATAAATTAATTGTATACAAAATTAAGTATATATTTTTCTTACTTGTAGTGTAGCGGTAGTATGCGTACGATTATATTACGTATATGTATTATGTCTATTTACAATTGGTTTTAAGTATATAATTATTGTGATTTATTTTAAAGAAAAAATTGTAATATCCCTTATTGACAGTGTTTTAAATACCTATATAATTTGTTTTATGAATTTAAAATATGGAAAATCCATATTATACTCCACAATATTGCACTGTTGCTATATACATATTATATGTCTGTATATAATTATGCTTGATGTTAGAAGGCCTTTAGGTTCCTTAAAAAAACGTTTGTCATGCAGTTTTTACTATTACTACCCTATTAATTAGTTAGTTAAATTGTCTGTTTTGGGATCAAATTTTGTAAGAAATTGCTTGAATTGAAAGGAGTTGCTTTGAAAAATTGGTGTTAAACTTTATGTGGAAAATTATTCTGTTTTTCGAATATGTTACTACTACCGATGCCGTAGCTATAATATAGAGATCAAATTCCTGTAATATTAATTAAATTCTGTGTAATTTTAGTTTGGCATTGGTATTTTAGTTCAACGGTTGAATTAAAAATAAAGGGTAGCGTATATCACATAAATAATATATACTCTGTGGCATATCACGTAAACAGAAGTTGATTTGACTCATTGAAAACTGTCGAATGAGCTTCTCAGGTGGATGTTGTTGTATTTTTATATAGTTGGTAAGATTGTTCATATACATTTTGTTGGCTGTATGACGTAAAGAAATCGATCGAGTATATCGATGAGTACGGTTAGGGGTATAGAATAGCGATTTTTGTCGCAAAAAAAAACGAAATAATTCAACTTGATTTTACACAGATAATTAATCGTTCCAACTTTAACCTTTCGGTGCCATTTTTTATCTGTTCCGCTTTTGAATAAAGTAAATTCTTTGTCGCATCGCCTTCAGTTTATTCATTTATTTGTAAGAGATTTTCATGTGCCTTCTCAAAATAATGAAGAATAAAGATAAAATTGTTAATGTATGCTTTTCATTACAGCTATTTGTGATTTTTACACGTTTTTAATATGTAGGTTTACATTTTTCGGTGACTGCGAGTGAAATTTGTAAAATGTGGCTGGAATAAAAAATAAGTAGTTCATATTATTAAAATTAAAATACCTACATGGTCAAAATCTAGAATATATTTTCAGAGAAAAAGAAGAATTAATCCTGTAATAAAATTAAACCTGTTTCTTCTTAAATTGAAAAAAAAAGTTTACACTGAATTGTAATCAAGAGTTTTTCTTGGAACGCGGATTCAAAAGCACAGTATTTTTTTTTATTTTGGTCACATTGACCCTCGTCCGAGGCACATTTCTGCAGACTATACATAATATATGTTGCGTGATTTATATACTAAGTTTAATGTATTATTTTCTATTTTACGATGGTGCCATAAAAATGGCGGTAAACGTACACACACAAAGTTATCGTTTGAATATTATTTGAACGACGACAAGAAAGACATTTTGTTATTTTATATAAGTATTTGGTAATTAAGGTTATAATAGTGTTTCCTTCTTTAGATTCGTGGTATAATAATTCATGTTTCCACTTAAATTTAATTAGAATAAAATTCATCTTTGACACGTGTTTTGTTTTATTTCAACATCCTGAAATGTTTTCTTTTCCTGGAGTTTATAGTCCGTTCACATTTATTTTTATTCTCGCTGTAAGATTGGCTAACTTGAGTGTCCGTGTTTTTACATAAGTTTATTATGTGATACATTTAATCCATTTTAATTTCTAATAACTGAAGAACAATTTTATAGGTACTATTGATGATGAAATGTTTGAACTGCAGAATAAAAGTTAATGTGAAAAGACAGACACACAGGTTAGCCAACCTTACAGCGAACACGTAAAATAAATTTACTGTGAACTAACGGACTCTTAATTAAAAACTACGGACTAAAAAGTGACGACGCAGTGTAAGATGGAGTACCTATGGATTTTCAAAAAACACCACGTGGAATAAGTCGCGGGCGACACCTAGTCTTCATAAGCGCTGACTTTAGATCTTACGCTGTTTATTTTTAAGATCGGTCCGTGAAATTGCGTTGTCTGTCAACAAATAAAAAACCCGATTAATCTAGGGCTCAGTCGATAGTCCAAGAGCAAGCGGAATAGGTTGTCGAGCTGCACAAAGTAATTTATCGCTCAGGCCTTCACTTCACGCCTATCCTAGAACCAGATGAGATCCGCCTCTTCGGAGAGGAATGTAGTGAGCCAGAAGCCAGAAATGAAGGTCGAGTAGTTTTGTTAGGAAATCGCTCAGGCCTTCACGTCTATCCTGGAACTAGATGAAATCCGCCTCTACGAAGGGGGATGTGGCGAGCGAAGCAAGCCAGCGACCGTAGCGAATGAAGTAGTAGAGTAGGTTAGATAGGAGTCGGAGCTGTGTACAAAGCGAGTTTTCTGGCGTATTCCATTTATTTCCTCAGTATGATTTCATTACAGTTACGGCTGAAGTTGTGTCGCTGTATCGCAATGATACGTCGTAGGAACTTCGAGCCGCCGCAAAAACGGCGTCGTTTTGTTTTACGGCCAGCCGTCTGTAATATGGCGGATTTTACGATTTAGTGGCGACAGATCGACAAACTCCAGACTTCAGGCTCCACTACACCATCGTATATCTACACTACACCAGTCTAAGGGCGGTTACTACCATCGCCTAAACTAGTATTATTTTAATATCGTCGACGCTCTTGTTTCAAAGATATATTTTAGGGACGAAAATTTGTCATTTTAAAATAATACTGCTTTAAGCGGTGGTAGTATGCGCTCTGAAGTCTGAACTGAGCTTAGTGAATTATGTGTCCAAACAATACCTAGGTATTTGCTTAGCGTTCTCTCACTACCGCCTTGTCCGACATTTTCAATGATGATGAAAATTCGCCACAAAACCCAATTTCCTAGAACTGTGAAAGAAGGAATGCTTGTTAGCGAAAGAATGTGCTTAGGTACGTATCGAGCGCTCTGCAAAGTGAATGCTTCCAGCCTTTAGGATATAAATGAAATGCTTAGTATTATAAATAGTAAAAAAAAATTGCGTGTCAGCTCCGACGCACGACTGGAGCTTACTCTTTACGAATGATTATAAAATGTATAGATTAGTAAATGAGGGTAAATGAACGCATTTTACGTAATATAAATTACTGAAAGCATGCTTGATACATTTATTTACATTAATTATATAATTTATATTCATCAAAATACATAACATAGTCATGGAAACATAAAGTCAATAACGTAACGGAGAAAGTTTGATTTTATTCCCCGTATATTTTCATACCCCGGGCTTAAATATGGAAATCGATTCTAAAAAATGTTAACTTCAAAAACATCTACAACAAATTGTTTACAGGCTCTTTGTGTATAGGCAGGTATGAGGTAGGGGCAACACCGTCGCAGAATTGCGTAGGCTATTACGATAAGGAAAATGCTTTTCACGGAGGGCAATTCGCTGTATTTCAACGCCCTTCATTATTTACATTTTATTTCATTAGATACCAATTGTATTCGGGATTTTGTTAATGGATTCGGTCGTTTGCCTATGGATTGTATTCCGTTTTGAATACATTTTATTGTTAATATTTGAATACAGTAAAATGTTGCTGTTTTACTAGTTGCGTGCCTTGGCATCCTTCAAACTTCTCAACCTACTGGAAAAATTCTACAATTATAGAATGTTAGCACATAGCATATAACAATACTACTTAGCTGATGCCCGTGACTTCGTCCGCGTGAATTTAGATTTGAGAAATTTCCGTGGGAATTCTTTGATTTTTCGGGATAAAAGTAGACCATACCACTCTTCAGGTCTTAACTACAGCCATGCAAAAATCGCGTCGATGTGACTTTGTTGCGGCGTGTCCCCTGTCCCCACTTGCCCCTTACCATTAAGAGCTACACCACTACAGCCCATTAACGTCCCACTACTGGGCACAGGCCTCCACTCTCATAGGAGAGAGGGAATTAGAGCTTAGACCCACCACGCTGCTCCAATGCGGGTTGGCGGGCTTTAACGACTATTATCATGTCAGTGATAATAACCGGGACCGACGGCTTAACGTGCTCTCCGAGGCACGGAGGTAGAACGCCGCCAACTTCCTAACTCCGGGCTAGTACTGAGAATTTCTAGTTAGACCCGGGACTCGAATACGGGACCGCGGCGGCCGCAGTCGAACATGCCAACCGCTAGACCAACGAGGCAGTCCACTTGCCCCTTACCATTGTGAGCTCAATCAAATTAATTTTTGGTTTGGGCTCAAGAATTTAGAAAATTATTTTTGACATTAAAAATCCCTACTTAGCGAGACAGTGGGTACTCGTATGTACTCTCTCTAGTAATTAATATCTCTCTGCTAGAACCGCAATGTCTCTATATGCCAATAACCAATCGCTCCCAATTACCTACATGTCGATTCCACCCATGAGGACTATTGAACGAATTTCATTTAATAAATAGATGTTTGGCTTCCACTAGCACTTCTGCACTAGCTTCCATTAAGCAAATTGGAAGCCAATTCCATACTTTAAGTTCCAATTTTACCTGGGGTCTCGTAAAAGCTATGACTACAAAATGGTGGGAAATTAAAAAGTTAAAAATAAATAATTATTATTTTTTTATTTCATTTATCCATCCATATTGTTTACATTTTTAAATATTTACACAAAACAAAAATGAAAAAACATTTAAAAATATAAAAAATAGCGTTCCACCGGTCTCGGGAACAGGGTCCAAGAAACCGGCGGTCAGGGCTCCAGAAAGAGGAACCTCCTGACGATGCGAGCCGTGTCTAGGAGTGCAGCCTTCTGGATCTGGCCCTTGACCCAGCTACCCAATGAGAGCCTGGAAAGATGTTGGTCGAGGCTCTTGGCTATAAGACCATTATAGTAGTCACGACTATCGGTACAATGATTGCTGAGTCCACATTCCACATGACGACAACCTCGTGAGCCAAGTCTAGATACTTGGTTAGTTTCTCCTTCTCAGCTTTCACTAGGTTCTCGTCATGCGGGACAGTAATATCAACAATCATTGCACGGCGTTCTGATCGGTCTATCACCACTATGTCAGGCTTATTGGCAACAATAGTCCTGTCTGTAATGATAGACCGATCCCAGTATAGTGTGATATGAGCATTTTCGAGAACTGAGTCGGGCACATACCTGTAGTACGGCACCTCCGATTCCACAAGATTGTATTTCAAGGCCAGTTGTTGGTGGATAATCCTGGCCACTTGGTTATGTCTGTGTAAGTATTCACCGTTAGCCAGATGAGAACAACCAGAGACAATGTGACGGATAGTTTCTCCAGGACGGCGACACGCCCGACATATGTCTACCGTTCTATCCATCATTATGTATTTTCTGTAATTGTTCGTCGTCATGACCTCGTCCATAATTGCACATACAAACCCTTCGGTTTCCCCAAAGAGGTCACCGAAGCGCAGCCAGGTCACGGACGCTTCAAAGTCCACATCAGGTCCGTGGAGGGCCCGATAAAAGCGTCCGTGAAGTTCCTTACCTTGCCATACAACCCTGCGGTCATTGGTACTGAGCACTACAGGTATGCGCCAGTTCTCGTTAGCCAAGGAGAGCGGCGTCAGACCCCTGTCCACCGTGACCACATCGCGGTGCATCTCCGCCTCGGTGTGGAGAAAGTACTCCCTGAGATTGCACACCTCGCGGTTGAGGAGGTTTTTGGCATTCAAAAGGCCTCTACCCCCATATTTCCGCGGGATGTATAGCCTCATCACCGAGGAGCGTGGGTGATGCATCCGACATGCGGTCAGCGGCGTACGAACTTGTCTGTCCAGGGCGTCCAGCTCAGTCTGAGTCCACCTGAGTATGCCGAAGGAGTACATCAATACCGGCATGACCCAACCATTGAAGGCGCGCACCTTATTGCCGCCCGACAAAAGGCTTTTCAGTACTTTCTTCAGGCGGCCAAGGAAACGCTCCCTCACCGATCGTCTCATGTCGGCCTCTCTGATACCTAATGCCTCCATCATGTAGGTTTCAGTTGGGGAGAGCGATCTGAGGTATATGGAATCCGAGAGCTCAATACCCTCAGATTCCACAATCTTCCCTCGCTTTACATGCATGACCGCACATTTGTCCACACCAAATTCCATCCTAATGGAATCACTAAAGGTTTTACTTACCTTTAGTAACTCTAGTAGATGTGATTTGTAGGGGGCAATGAGTTTTAGGTCATCCATGTAAAGGAGGTGTGATATAACCTGACCTCCTTTCCTCAACCGGCAACCTAGCCCTAAATTCTCCAAGAGAGTACTCAGAGGATTCAGGGCCAGGCAAAACCACAAAGGGCTCAGGCTGTCGCCCTGGAATATGCCTCGCTCAATTTTTATAGGCTCCGCGCTCCCCAGGGTTCGGCGACATTATTATTATTTTTAGTAATATCAATAAATAGAGGATCTTCCAAAAGATTTGTACTAGGGATAATATTTACGTCCCCTCTTAGTTTTATGTTTGATAACAATTTTTAACTAGATCAAGGGAAAAAAGTGCGTCGAATTTTGATAAATATTTCATGCAACGTCCCCGCGTTTTGACGTTGAAAAAAGTTGCTGATTTGTCTAGTTTTCAGAACCCGATTGTGTCAGCCTAGTGCTTAGATTTAGGATTGGTCACGCTCCCAATCCTAAATCTATGGCCTAGTTGCATCCTAACCTAACCCTTTGGAATGATACCCTGTCCGATCGCTCCTGGCACGCGCAGTCATAAAACGTAGGAACGGAATAGACTCTAATAGAGCATATTGCGCGCTTCTCTGCACTTACGGACGGAAGTTTGTGGGACTAAACCTATATCAAGGTCCCAGTGTGTATCTAAAATCCTTGAACAATCTACTACGTCACTAAAGAAGTATTTCTGAACTTACTTAATAAGATTCATACCAATTATGTACCTACCTAGTTAAGAAAATCGGTTGTCACGTCATTCTCTCCCCCCTATATTTTGACAAGGGTCACATTATTGCCGATTTGTCGCGTTAACCTGGCGTTTCGCGTCAATAGACAAAAGTAATAGGAATATTTATGACGGTATCAAATGCTGACGGTATGAAAATAACAAATCCGATAACTAAGCACAATATTGTAGGTAGATACCTTATGGAAGTACTATTGTAAAATATTTTTGATCATGGAACTAGGAATCTGTTTATTACTCTTATTTCTATGTTTTTGATTGTATGGAAAAACCGAGTATGGATTTAATTTAACAGGGAAAATGAATGGAGGAAAATGAAGCCTTTTTAGCCGAAAACTGGGTCATTTCATGCTAGTTAAGTACATTATTTCGCTTGATAGCTTTTGGTAGCGTGTTAGGCAAAGTTGCGAAGTTACTTGTCATTGTCATGTTAGGCAATTTAACTTGCACTCGTTAGTCATTCGCAAGTTGAGGATTCTTGTTTTCGTGTATTCGTGACTTGCCGCAAACTATACTATTATAAGTTCTAATTAATTGGCCTTTTATTGGACAACTTATTCTATTTAAACAGAGCTTATCTACACCTACACCGATATCCCCTTGACCAAGGGCGGATCCAGCTTTGGCGCCAGGGGTGGGTCACATAGTCGTGGTTTAAGACACAAGAACTTATAATTTAATTTTGATTATAATAGATACAAGTATATTTAAATGACAAAATCAATTTTTCTTTTACGTCTTCTCCCGAAACGCGTTATCACTTCATCTACTTCAATGGGTACGTTTTTATAGACGTGGAGAAGTGCCAGTCCGGTTAGACGTTCTTCAACCATGGAAGCTCTAAGCCACGATTTGATTTTTCGTAACGTAGAGAACGATCTTTCCGCTGTCGCTACACTAACAGGTAGTGTAGCCTTAGTAGGGTAGGGTAGTAGACAATGAACCAGTCGGCTACACTGAGCCACCATAGGTAGGTCGGGATTGCGACGTTGCCACTTCGTGCGATTGACACTTATGAAGCCGGCTACTACCTCGCGCCTCTCTCACCAGTCGCCGTTTAGCTATCATCCTAGACTCCCGCGCTATTGGTGATTTTCGATTTTTGTGGTCAAAAAGTAAGAAAAAGACAAGTAAGTATATTTTTTATTACTTTATTTTTTAAGTTAATATCGAATTACGCATATGAAGCATAGATACTTTGTTATAACCTGCTTGTTTCGGTAGTAATCCTGTACAAATCGCACGCATAAGTTCGGAGCTACATTACCCAAAATGTTTGAAACGGGAATGAGGTTACATTGAGCCAATTTTCGGTAGTGGACAATGAACCGGTTCACTGTAAACTACTATTGGTTCATAGTGGCCCACATATTTTAAGCTTGTACTACTTACGTGTCATATTTATTTCAGAATGGGTCGCAAAGCAGTCGGTAAGGAAAAAAGAAAAAAAGGAGGCCATACAGCAGCTGAAATGAAAAAAGCCATAGATCTTCACCTACATGGTTTAAGTATTAGAAAAAGTGCTCAAGAATGCAAACTCCCTTATCCAACTTTGAGGAGATACGTGCTAAAGTACCTTACTGACAATTCATGCTCTTTAGAACCAAATTATGAAGTAAATACTGTTTTTACGACAGAACATGAAAACGAATTACAAGAATATGCTGTTGATTGTGCAAGAAAATTTTACGGGCTTTCATCAAAAGAATTCAGAATGGTGGCCTATCAAATGGCCAAAATTAATAATATAAAAATGCCTTTGACTTGGTCAGCAAATAAAATGGCGGGAAAAGATTGGTTTCAATCTTTTAAACAACGACATCCTCAATTGTCTATAAAAAAACCCGAAGCTTGCAGCCTAGCAAGAGCTACTGCTTTTAATAAAAATAATGTGCAACTATTCTATAATAATTTAAAGGAGGTCTTACAGCGGCATCCTACTTTTGCAGATGGGAGCAGAATATATAATCTAGATGAAACATCTACAACTACTGTCCAACGTCCTCAAAAAGTACTGGCACAAAAAGGGCGAAGCACTTGTAAAATAACAAGCGGAGAACGTGGTACGTTAGTAACAACGTGCTGCATTGTAAATGCGTCTGGGCAGGCACTGCCACCAGCTATAGTTTTTCCGCGTAAAAATTTTCAGCAGCATATGTTACACGGTGCACCTCCTGGTACTTTAGGACTGGCCGCCTCTTCTGGGTGGATGAACGCCGAAATTTTTACTGATGTCATGAAACATTTTATCAAGCATTCATCAGCCTCTAAAGACAACCCTGCTCTCTTAATAATAGACAATCATGAAAGTCATTTGTCTATAGAATCATTAAACTTGGCAAAATCTTCGGGAGTTACACGTCCACATACGACAGCGAAAATGCAACCTCTAGACGTGGGCCTTCACGCGCCGTTTAAGAGATTTTATAACTCTGCAGTAGACTCCTGGTTAATGCGAAACCCAGGAAAGAATTTCACAATTTACAATGTTGCGGAAAGTGTTGGCCAAGCATATTTAAAGTCAATGACTCCCATTAACATTGTTAAAGCATTTAAGAAATGTGGCATATATCCCTTTGACGACACTATATTTACAGATATTGACTTTATGCCCAGCTTGGTAACTGATAGACCTCCGCAACAACCCATAGATAACGAAACAGATTTAGAAGAGGATGAATTTGTACAGAAGCGTGCCGTTTCTCCTTCAATTTTATCAATTAACGTACCTTCAGTTTCCGAAAATATCAGCAAAGAGAACATGAAAGAAACAACGCCTTCGCCTTCACGAATTGCCCTAAATCGCACTCCATCTCCTTCAGTTTTGTACTCAACTCCACCACAGAAAACACATATTGCCCCTGAAAAAAATATTAAAACATGCTTTGAAGAGTCAACAGTTTCACGTCCTACATCTATCATGTTACCCAGTTCATTATTCACAGAAGTAATGGCAGATAACGTCCGTAACATTGGCAATAAACTGCAACGTTTAATGTCGCAAAATGAAACTTATCTGGAGCATAATGTCACATCTGCTCACAAGAAAAATTTTGAACCTACACCTTGCTCTACATCTAAAGATAGTGAAAAAGACATTCACAAACCTTCAACATCAAACATGTCAATAAGTTTCATATCTCCAAAGATTTTCATGCCAGCTATAAAAGCTGGACCGCGTACAGGACCAACCAAAAGAAGATTAGGAAGATCTATTATTGCCACTGATACTCCTGAAAAAAACGCAATAGAAGAAAGAAAACAGACCAAAACAAAAGAATCTAAAAAAAGGGTAAAGAAAGTGAAGCAACATCTTTTTAAGGAGGGCAAAAGACGTAAAAACCCTGTACGAAAAAATTCTGTGATTTCTGATGACACTGACGAAGACGAATTTCAAGCAAGTGAGTCATCTTCTGGAGGTGATGGATTTATTAGTAGTGAAGGCGAAGAAAATAATGTGTTAGGAAGGAGGGTATGTGATTGTAGCTTTTACATCTAAAAAGAGCAAAGTCTATTATGTTGCTAAAATACTGGAAAAACTCGATGATGACAATGATTGCGAATTTTTTGTTTCATACCTTAAATTGAAGAGCAAAGTTCAACAAAAGTTTATCGACCCAGTAGATATTGAGACTGCAGGGGTAAGTAAGCAAGATATAAAATATATTTTGCCTGCTCCTCGATTTGAAGGAACCAGTCGTCGTAAAACAACCTTGAAATTCCCTGTTGATATGTCTCTTTTGAATTTACGGTATTAATTAATATTAGTTATACCTAATCTTAGTACTCCCTACTACCCATGCTCGCCCTGCAGATTGTGAAACGTGTTTTGATTGTTAATGTTTTGTTTGGTTAGGATATAAAATATTAATGCAAACCTAATAAGACTGAACTATGTATGTGCCATAAAAGTTAGAGTTTAGTAGTTTGATAAGTTTTTAATCTATATAATATTTTTCAATAAGTGTTGAATTAAGATAATGCAGCAGGTGTAAGTATATTTAATTTGGAGTCATTAAGTTGACGTGTGGGAAACTTTTAATTATTTTTGACTACCTACCTACTTGCAATTTGATGAGACTGGATTTTTCATTTTTATATTTTTAAATTTAATATAAAGTGTTGATTTTTTGTTTTTTGCGTAAAACTATTGCTGTTGATAGTAAACGTTTATTATCATTTTTGTAAAAGATTGTGACAGTGTAGTAATCTGTCAAAAAAGGTACCTAATTTGATCTTAAAATAGTAATAAATAGAAAACAATATAATTATTTTCTTGTTTTATTTTTCTTAATAAACATAATCTTGTTAAGTCACCACATTGCTATTATGTATGAATAAATTATGCATACAAAAATAATTGGTTCATTGTATACTATGTGGTTCCATGTAACCTACAATCCTGGTTAATTGTATCCGTATGGTAGGACACAATGAACCATAAGACACTTAAAATAAAAAATAAGATTTGATGTAATAAAATTAATAATATATAGTTAAATTCATCCAATTTGAATACTTAAATAAACGACGTATATAATTACCTTAAAAATATGTTTGTAGGGCTTAAGATCTATGAGTTACGAATAATTATAAATTTTGTGGTTCATTGTCTACTACCCTACCCTACATAAAAATTTTCTTATATTAGGAAACATCTCAATATCGCAATTTAAAGATTCCCGCGGGAACTCTTCAATTTTCCGGGATAAAAAGTAGCCTACGTCCTTCCCCGGGACACAACCTATCTCTGTACCAAATTTTATCAAAATCAGTTGAACAGATACATTTGTTTGATTCCCGCGGGAACTCTTCAATTTTCCGGGATAAAAAGTAGCCTACGTCTTTCCCCGGGATACAACCTATCTCTGTACCAAATTTTATCAAAATCAGTTGAACAGATACATTTGTTTGATTCCCGCGGGAACTCTTCAATTTTCCGGGATAAAAAGTAGCCTATGTGCTATTCCAGACTATAATCTATCTCTGTGCCAAATTTCAGCCAGTTCCGTTCAGCCGTTGGGGCGTGATTGAGTAACAAACATCCATACATCCATACATCCATACATCCATACATCCATCCATCCAAACTTTCGCATTTATAATATTTATTTGATTGATATTTGATTTGATTAAACATTGAAAGTACTTAAATAAAATCTATAAAAAATCTATAAAATCAGTATGTTTAAGAGCCTACACTACTCCAGCTCGTATCCAAATTTTTCCCCCGCCTCACTGCCCGGTCGTGTAGCCGTCCGCACTGCGCATCGCAGCTATTTCACTCGCACGAGTTCATCCCCCGGCAGCTGGGGTCACGCGACGTACGATAGGGTATAAGACACAGTTATCGTACATCTAGTACATAGGTATGGAAATAAAATGAAACGATTGTAGAAAAGTATCAAAGCGCCTTACGATAGGGTGAATACACAGTTATTGTACATCTCGTAGGCATGGAAATAAAATGAAACGAATATAGAATAGTTCCGATGCTTACAAATAGTTTTATTGTTTTATCTAAATATGACATTATTTTTGAATATGTTTTCATTTCGGAAAGTTACATGTACAAATCCCTTTCATAATGACACCCCATAAGATTATTTGTATAACTTTATCTAGGGGCACGCTAGTGACTGACTGGCTGACTCACTCACTTACTGATGATCATCAAAACCTCAAGGGTACTTCCTGAAGTCTCAGAAGACTGAAATTTGGTATGTAGGCTAGGAATTGCTGATAAAAACTAATCAATCGGAAACTCTCCCCCTTCAACCTCTCGTATAGGGCGTGAATACCTGTGCAAGAAATATACCTTTTTGGGTACATCCTGAATTATTAGATGACTGGTTAGACTGGGTGTGTAGGCTAGGAATTGCAAATAAACAACGAAGAAATTGAGAAATAATACTATAATAATAATAATAATACAACAAAAATAGTTATTTGTTATACAAGAGTGAAAAGTTGTTTTTTAACCGCGTGCTCAATTTTGATAACCGAGCAAGCGACGGATTTCAAAAATTAGAATCCTGAGCGTCAGCGAGGGAATCAAAAGAGCACGAGGTGAAAAAATTTTTCACTCGAGTGCAACACGAAACTTTTCATCCCACCTCAGCGAGGAAAAAAGTACACCAAGAAGGTTACGAGTGTGAGTTTTTAACAAATTAAAAACGGTTGTATGCAAATTCGGCACCATAGAGGTAGAAGTAAATAGGTTTTAATGATGTTTTGAATTCACAAACTTCATAGACGAGTGATATTTACTAACGTGCACACGATGTTCTAAATTCAATTTACTTTATCCTCAAGAGGATAACAACGGCTTATGCATTCAGATATCGAAGAGTAAAAATACTCTTTCCGAGATGGTGGGATGAAATAGTATATTGTGATACAAGGGTGGAAAGTAGGTTATTGCAAACGAGCTGTAATTAATAAGCCCGAGCCGAAGGTGAGGGTTTTTAATGTCACGAGTTTGCATGTATCACACGACGTTTTTCAATACAGTTGTGGGAAATAGTACAAAAATTTAATCAATTTATCACATAAAAAATAAAAAAATTCAGCAAATGGCGCGTATTTACACCTGGGCATATTATTTTTTTTCAACGAAACTAGGCTACGGGTTCGTACCTACGCGTATACAGCCTATTCGATTTTTGACAAATGTTGAAAATAATTAAATTAAAACTGGTAATTAAATATAATCAACAACCATTTAAAAGAATTTTGGAAATTCAATGCTAAAACGTACGGATTCATTAATTTTTCCTCGTAAAAAGCTTATCTGATTATATTCTATGTATGAAAACTCCTTGCTACTAAACTTTTTCAATTGACATGGAACTACTGACATCCATGACTTCCGTTTGTATCTGCATTCTGTAACAAAATAGGCTATTACTTTTCTTTTGTTCATACTACTAAAATAATGTGACCGTGGCAAGTTACTGGGACGAATACCCTAATATTTAGAGATGGTAGGTGTATGTAGGTACATATTCAACAGACAAGACGATTACCTTTCACTATGGATATAATAATATGTACCTATTAGGTTATTAGGTAAGTACCTAGATACTAGGTAGGTACTACCTACCTAGCACCTAAGTACCTAAGAACCTGGTTTTACTCTATTTGTGAAAACATTTAGGTATCTACATATAACATAGCTAGATGATACTCACGGCCACAGGTCCACCTCCGGTACATTTTCTTTATTACAGTCAGTATCGAGCAATATTTGTTTATTTCTGAAAATGAACAATTTATTGTAGCTGGATACAATACGTTTACGTAAAAGAGGTGCGATTGTGTAAGAATTACCGATCAAATCGTCAAAGTTCGACGTCAAAGTAAAATAAACCATAAAGTAAAATACCTAACCAATTTCGTGTATCCATTCTCAACCGTTTAGGGTATACCTAAACGTATGAGAATGGGTACACGAAATTGAGCTCTAATTCAATGCCTTTATGGTTTATTTTACTTTGACGTCGAACTTTGACGATTTGATCGGCAACTTTTAGACAATCGGGAGGCAGGTCTACCTACTTTACTTACTTACCCATTACATACTACTGAGTCAGAACAAAAATGTATGTAAAGGTATTAGAAAAAATATTTTAGAAAGATAAACTCACAACCTACCTCATTAGTCATTACCTACTTCATTTTTCTAATCATGTTTCATGTCAACAAATCAAGATCAGACGCAAAATAGGTAGGTACAAACAAACATTTTATTAGAAGGTAGGTAGGTAGTAGGTACTTACTTCAATATTTTATTCATGTTTTTAGCAGTTTCTATTCTCCAATTCCGTCTTTTTTTTTTTCTTGTTCCGATTATTTCCCATTTCGCTACGACTTTTAATTTCTTAGGTAATTACGTATTCTGGTAAGTCGGTGTGAGAGCAAGCGACGCGGGTTCCCCGTTCGAATGCCGGAGCGCGACTGAATTCAAGCGATGAACGTGAAGTGAACTCGCAATATTTCAGAATTTAATTTCTAACAATGAAAAAAAAAACAGAATTTTAAATTCAGATCACATAGTACACGTATTGTACTTAGTTGAGTTTCTATACAAAGTTTAATTAGTATAGGTAATGTATTCATTGACTACTGCGGTTTATTTGTAAAATTCAGAGGGAAGTTTGTGATTTTTTTCTATCGAGAAAATTTTTAGTAATCGTGTTTTCACATTACATAGGACTCAGTGTATATCCTTAACTTTACTATATATTTTTTTCAATATTATTGATCTAATACTTTTATTGATATGCAGGTTCAAACGTGAGAGGTTGAGCAGTTTTTATGACACGCAGGCACCTATAAACTCTTAACAATTTTACTTAGTGGTTCACCTAGGACCTGGACCCAGACCAGGGGGGGGGTCATGACCCCCATGACCCCTCCCCCTGGATCCGCCCTTGGACTTACCTGTAGTATACTCGTGTGCCTGTAGGTAAGTACTTGAAGTATACATACCTATTACCTAGTAATACATAAGTACCTACTTAATACATAAAATATTATGTTTGAAATAATGTATGTTGTTTGTATATCTAATAATTAAATAAATTAACGAATTTTAACACCGTACTTATTTAAAGCCTCATTATACTTAGATACAACCAAGTCTATACAGAATATTAATATACATAACTAGCTGATTCCCGCGAGTTTGTCCGCGTGGAATTTCTTAATTTTCCGGGATAAAAAGTAGCCTTTGTGTTATTCCAGACTACTATCTATCTCTGTGCCAGTTACAAACATCCTCCATCCATCCATACATACATCCATCCATCCAAATTTTCGCATTTTTAATATAATACAGATTATAATATTAGTATATATTGTATTAGGTATCGATTGAACCGATCCGTGCGAAGCCAGAGTGAATCAGCTAGTGAGCTTACATAAACCTTAATTTGACGCATATACCTATCAAATATGGCGTCGAAAAGCCACGAAGAAGCAAAAATGGTGAAACGCGACACCGTTGAATATGAATTTGGCACGCAAACAAGCCAACACGTAATTCCAACCTTATCACCAACCGCTAAAGTCGAAAATCACTTGGCGAAAAGTATCCAGGTTCATAATTTGACGGGTGCTGTTGTCTGCAGTGCATTTGTTGGAATGTAAATTAGAAGGTAGGCTTATTTTTTCCTTTTGGTCGTACTTTAGCGCGGGAAATGGAAAACGTATGGAGATTGAGTCTGCCTGGTAGGTAAATATAATTGAATGTGGTTCTGAAAAATTGCATTTCTAGCTGGGACTTGGGAGGTATTCATATTTCCATTACTATAGAAGGGTTTTGACTTTTCTATGTTTTGGTTTCCTGTGATGACATACGGCTCCGAAACATGGTGATTAATGGTCCTAGTGGTTAACATGTTCAACTGCGGTTGACGAGGTCCCGGTTTCAAATCCCAGTATGGCTAGCATGCGCACTACGAGAAAAATTATGTCTACCCGTTATCTCTCTCTGTCTACCGAAGCTAACATGGTTACTTGTCTCGTTACGTCAAAAGTAGAGATAAAAGTAATAATTATTTCTTATCTGTGGTATTTTTCTCTACGAACCTTTACATGTCGACAATTTTTTTCTTGTAATATACCGCATTTTGTGTATGATAGGGTAAATGAAAAATTTGCCGGCAACGACATCTCTCTCCCTCGTCACGAGATAATCTCGTAAGCACACTGGTCGGGCCATTTTTTCTTATAAGAAATTCGCAGTACTTACTAGCCCGGAATTAACAAATTGGCGGTGTTGCACCCCTTGCCTCGGAGAGCACGTAAAGTCGTCTTTCCTGCGCCTGATCTCTCCGGTCGTGTCGGATTTTCCGTACCATCGAGCTATGAGAGTAAAGGAACAGAGAATGCACCTGTGTACACACTTGGACACTATAATATTTCCCGCGCAGATTACGAGTAATTATCTCTCTGCTGGAGATTGCCCAGTACCGGTACTTTACATAACCGGTATTAAATGACGAAATGCATACAATTTTCATCTGTAGCGAGCTGTGTCCTAATTGAATACGAATACCAACACTCCAACAGCTGAGCCTTACCGTAACATACTTACAAATACAGCCACTCCAACATACATTCGTTTTATTTCCAACTTTATTTTAATAGATATAGGAGCGTAGTAAAATTAAACATTGCTTTACATATTGCGAAATAACTTGGCATGAAAAACATGTTGGTAAAATCTAGTGTGAAAATGTGTACGAATAGCAGCTCGTTCTGAGCCTCTGAGGTTACAGGGTGTTATTTGACAGCGCCAAACTATTAACACAGTCTAACGATATAAAATCTGTCAAATTTATCTATCCTATCTATCATTTGCCCCATTTGCCTTTTAGGTACTGAAAAAGTTAAAAATCTATGATCTATGCCTAATCAAACCACATAACGACCTGGGTCCATGCAATTATGAACCTTAAGGTGGTAAACATTTTTTTACCGCGACGTTTTATAACCGAATGTGTACTGACAGCTATAGAATAGGCATGATGACAGTAACCAAGAATCAATGAAATTGTGAATTTATTTAATGAAATAGGATTCATGGATTATAAAAAACGTATTTATTTTTCTATTTCAAGTGAGATTGCTATTTATTTTTACCCTCGACGAAGCGGAGACGGTATATGTGTTTGCCCTAAGAGGTTGTGTGTTTGTTTGTTTGTGCACTTTTTTGTCACCATTTTTCTCAAAAAGTACTGGGCCGATTGAGATGCGGTTTCTTGCATTAGATACGTATAGCTTGTGAGAAGGTTTTTAGATATATTTTAGGACCATAGACAACCAAGCTGAGCTGTAGTCTATGATTTTAATATTTCAACATGTTACCATTTTTCACAAAAACTACTGGGCCGATTGAGATGCGGTTTTTTGCATTAGATGTGTATAGCTTGTGAGAAGGTTCTTAGATATATTTTAGGACCATAGACAACAAAGCTGAGCTGTAGTCTATGATCTTAATTTTTCTATGTGTTAAAAATTTTCACAAAAAGTACTGGGCCGATTGAGATGCGGTTTTTTGCATTAGATATGTTTAGCTTGTGAGAAGGTTCTTAGATATATTTTAGGACCATAGACAACAAAGCTGAGCTGTAGTCTATTTTTTTTTTTTTAATATGTTACCATTTTTCACAAAAAGTACTGGGCCGATTGAGATGCGGTTTTTTGCATTAGATGTGTATAGCTTGTGAGAAGGTTCTTAACCCGGAAGCGCGCAACCGGTCGTTGGGGGCCGGGCGCTAGTTCTAACCGAAGTTGCGCTCGCGCGCAAGCGGTCGTTGGGGGCCGGGCCGGTCCAGACCATTATAAACGGTTTTATCTTAATTATAGAGTTTATTACTGTTTGAACAACTTTAGCCCATAGAGAAGTTTATTAAGTCATCTTTACACGACGCCACTAAATCGTCAAGTGCGAAAAAAAAAAAAAAAAATATAGTTATGGTAAAAAGTCATTTGAATCTGTGCCAAAATTTTGGGTTTTTTCTGTGTTATTTATTGATTGTTATGACAAGTGGTGACAAATACAAATAAAAACTCAATACATTACGTTTCTATATGTAATTTAGTGCAGTGTTAGACTGGATTATCACTGAAATGTAATATCTTTATCGGGAAAATATATTTTTGAAAAATCGCGATCGTTATCGCGGTCGTTGACGCATTCTTTCCGTTTATATGTAATTGTTTGTAAACATCAGCTTCTATAAATCATACCTTCATAAAGATGTATTATAGATAAAGCCAATGCCGTTTACAGAACCATGATAAGTGGCCTGGGTATTTTTTTGTAGGAGTGTTTATGAAACGTGATACCTGCGGGGTGCGCGAGGGGAGCGCGGGTGGTTCGCGGATTCGCGAGGTGCACTGTGCAAAAAACACAAGGTCAAGTTCTTCGCGATCTAAAGGTTAAATATATTTTAGGACCATAGACAACAAAGCTGAGCTGTAGTCTATGATCTTAATTTTTCAACCACTGTAACCATTTTTCACAAAAAGTACTGGGCCGATTGAGATGCGGTTTATTGCATTGGGGACTTCGTGCGATTACAAAACAGGAAACTGGTACCAAAATTTTAAAAAATCAGCACCATTTTGAAATTCTTTGTTAATTGACCGATTTCGTTCAAAATCTATATTTAGGGCTCCCTGGGGTCACAAAACAGGAAACTGGTACCAAAATTTAAAAAAATCAGCGCCATTTTGAAATTCTTTGTTAATTGATCGATTTCGTTCAAAATCGATATTTAGGACTCCCTGGGGTTACAAAACAGGAAACTGTTACCAAACTTTAAAAAAACAGCACCATTTTGAAATTCTTTGTTAATTAACCGATTTTGTTCAAAATCGATATTTAGGGCTTCGTGGGATTACAAAACAGGAAACTGGTACCAAAATTTAAAAAAAATCAGCGCCATTTTGAAATTCTTTGTTAATTGACCGATTTCGTTCAAAATCGATATTTAGGGCTCCCTGGGGTCACAAAACAGGAAACTGGTACCAAAATTTTAAAAAATCAGCGCCATTTTGAAATTCTGTGTTAGTTGACCGATTTCGTACAAAATCGATATTTAGGGCTCCCTGGGGTCACAAAACAGGAAACTGTTACCAAAATTTTAGAAAATCAGCGCCATTTTGAAATTCTTTGTTAATTGACCGATGTCGTTCAAAATCTATATTTAGGGCTCCCTGGGGTCACAAAACAGGAAACTGGTACCAAAATTTTAAAAAATCAGCGCCATTTTGAAATTCTGTGTTAGTTGACCGATTTCGTTCAAAATCGATATTTAGGGCTCCCTGGGGTCACAAAACAGGAAACTGTTACCAAAATTTAAAAAAATCAGCGCCATTTTGAAATTCTGTGATAATTGGCCAATTTCGTTCAAAATCGATATTTAGGGCTCCCTGGGGTCACAAAACAGGAAACTGGTACCAAAATTTTAAAAAATCAGCGCCATTTTGAAATTCTGTGTTAGTTGACCGATTTCGTTCAAAATCGATATTTAGGGCTCCCTGGGGTCACAAAACAGGAAACTGTTACCAAAATTTAAAAAAATCAGCGCCATTTTGAAATTCTGTGATAATTGACCAATTTCGTTCAAAATCGATATTTAGGGCTCCCTGGGGTCACAAAACAGGAAACTGGTACCAAAATTTTAAAAAATCAGCGCCATTTTGAAATTCTGTGTTAGTTGACCGATTTCGTTCAAAATCGATATTTAGGGCTCCCTGGGGTCACAAAACAGGAAACTGGTACCAAAATTTTAAAAAATCAGCGCCATTTTGAAATTCTGTGATAATTGGCCAATTTCGTTCAAAATCGATATTTAGGGCTCCCTGGGGTCACAAAACAGGAAACTGGTACCAAAATTTTAAAAAATCAGCGCCATTTTGAAATTCTGTGTTAGTTGACCGATTTCGTTCAAAATCGATATTTAGGGCTCCCTGGGGTCACAAAACAGGAAACTGGTACCAAAATTTTAAAAAATCAGCGCCATTTTGAAATTCTGTGTTAGTTGACCGATTTCGTACAAAATCGATATTTAGGGCTCCCTGGGGTCACAAAACAGGAAACTGTTACCAAAATTTTAGAAAATCAGCGCCATTTTGAAATTCTTTGTTAATTGACCGATGTCGTTCAAAATCTATATTTAGGGCTCCCTGGGGTCACAAAACAGGAAACTGGTACCAAAATTTTAAAAAATCAGCGCCATTTTGAAATTCTGTGTTAGTTGACCGATTTCGTTCAAAATCGATATTTAGGGCTCCCTGGGGTCACAAAACAGGAAACTGTTACCAAAATTTAAAAAAATCAGCGCCATTTTGAAATTCTGTGATAATTGGCCAATTTCGTTCAAAATCGATATTTAGGGCTCCCTGGGGTCACAAAACAGGAAACTGGTACCAAAATTTTAAAAAATCAGCGCCATTTTGAAATTCTGTGTTAGTTGACCGATTTCGTTCAAAATCGATATTTAGGGCTCCCTGGGGTCACAAAACAGGAAACTGTTACCAAAATTTAAAAAAATCAGCGCCATTTTGAAATTCTGTGATAATTGACCAATTTCGTTCAAAATCGATATTTAGGGCTCCCTGGGGTCACAAAACAGGAAACTGGTACCAAAATTTTAAAAAATCAGCGCCATTTTGAAATTCTGTGTTAGTTGACCGATTTCGTTCAAAATCGATATTTAGGGCTCCCTGGGGTCACAAAACAGGAAACTGGTACCAAAATTTTAAAAAATCAGCGCCATTTTGAAATTCTGTGTTAGTTGACCGATTTCGTTCAAAATCGATATTTAGGGCTCCCTGGGGTCACAAAACAGGAAACTGTTACCAAAATTTAAAAAAATCAGCGCCATTTTGAAATTCTGTGTTAATTGATCGATTTCGTTCAAAATCGATATTTAGGACTCCCTGGGGTTACAAAACAGGAAACTGGTACCAAAATTTTAAAAAAATCAGCGCCATTTTGAAATTCTTTGTTAATTGACCGATTTCGTTCAAAATCGATATTTAGGGCTCCCTGGGGTCACAAAACAGGAAACTGGTACCAAAATTTTAAAAAATCAGCGCCATTTTGAAATTCTGTGTTAATTGACCGATTTCGTTCAAAATCGATATGAAGGGCTCCCTGGGGTCACAAAACAGGAAACTGTTACCAAAATTTTAGAAAATCAGCGCCATTTTGAAATTATTTGTTTGTTGACCAATTTCGTTCAAAATCGATATTTAGGACTCCCTGGGGTTACGAAACAGGAAACTGTTACCAAAGTTTTAAAAAATCAGCGCCATTTTTATTTATTTTGTTATCACCATAATAAATGAATTCAGCTTAGTACAGTAAAATATGTACTACTTGTAAGTCTAACCACAACCCGTGAGCTGCTTTAGCAGCTCGCGCACAGGGCGAAATACTAGTTAGATATATATAGCTTGAGAGAAGGTTCTTAGATATATTTTAGGACCATAGACAACCAAGCTGAGCTGTCTCTATGGTTTTAATATTTCGATATGTTACCATACCATTTTTTACAAAAAGTACTGGGCCGATTGAAATGCGGTTTTTTTCATTAGATGTGTATAGCTTGTGAGAAGGTTCTTAGATATATTTTAGGACCATAGACAACAAAGCTGAGCTGTAGTCTATGATTTAATTTTTTCAATATGTTACCATTTTTCTCAAAAACTACTGTGCTGATTTAGATGCGGGCTTTTTGTTTTAGATATATTTAGCTTGTACCTAGATGCTGCCCAGGGTATCATGATGGAGTCAGGAGGCGATCATGGGAACTCCTTAAACTCCTCCGTTTGGACTCTTTTGATTTGTCCATTTGAAAAGGGTTTGGCCATAGTCCACCACACTGGTCAAAAAAACTACTGAGCTGTCAAAGATGCAGTTTTGTGTTTTAGATATTATGTAATATATACGTTTGCTACGTTCTAATTGTTGTTTCAAAGTTATAAAGGTCAAAGGTATAATGGAGCTCTGCAGTTGGTCGTGGGTTTTTTTAAAATTTTTAATTTTATTACTTGTGATAATATAAAACTATAAAATACAGCAATCCGCCATATTGGTTAAAACACCAAGAAACGAGTGACGTCACAATTGTTTGTTTTCGAGCTTTGACAATCACACTATTGTTTACTGCACACTGCACAGAGTACATTGATAAAAACAATAGTGACGTCACAAACGACGCCATGACACCGCCGAACGTTTTGGCGTGAATTTAAAATTAAAATTTCAAATGCCAATTTTATCTACCAAACCTTATTTTTCTGCTGAAATAAGATATTTTTTCGAAATAGTAGCTATTTCCGAACATCCTGACCATTTTTCAAAATCAGTCATCATGCCTATTGTATGAAAAGAAAAATAGGGATGTAGACAACAATGTCAGTCAGGTTCATAGGGAGCTCAGGTCACACAGACTACGCACACACACATCCTGTGAACCAGTGCACTAGTAGAGCAGAAGTTTTTTAATCATCTTCACGTTGAATTTATTGCAAGCAGCTGCAAATTCTGAAGGAAGTTCTGCAAACTTGGCGTCACACTCTTTTCATTGTTTCATGTTGTTGCTACTTAGATGCTTTTAAGTTATAAGTTACGACTTAAGACGTTTCAAGTTTACGATGCAAAATTAACTGTGAAGTGACCAGACTTGTGCAAGCTGTAGTAGGTAAAATATATTCGGCTTAGTAGCAGACGCGGGCGGTTTTTATTCACACAAATTTCTTATTCTTCCCGTGATAATAACAATAGAGAACTGTGTAAACTTCAGACGAGGGTGAAGTTGCCTGCCTGAGCAAAGCGAGGCATGGCATCACCCGAAGTCTTGAAATCATCTGGTTTTATCCCTAGCCATACAATATACTATTGCACAACAAACATCATATTTAATATTATAAATGCGAAAGTCAGTTTGTTTGTTGGTTTGTTGGTTTGTCCTTCAATCACGCTGCAATGGAGCAACGGATCGACGTGATTTTTGGCATGGGTATAGTTGAGGACCTGGAGAGTGACATAGGCTAGGCTTTTTATCCCGGAAAATTAAGGAGTTCCTGTGGGAATCAAAAAAACATATTACACGCGGACGAAGTCGCGGGCATCAGCTGGTATTATATATGCGCCATGCCATGTGCCTATGTTTTGCTTTTTTCAATTATAATTAATAATTAAGGAACAAGGAACCTTCAAAAATTACAAAAATGGACCAGTTTTCCCACACATAAAATCATTATTTTCATGTTTACATTTTAAATTGCCAGTGACCGAAAACGACTGCAGTCAAATATATACGGCCAAACCGACCTACAGATAAATATTTAGAAATATTTGACAACTGACTTATTTGAAGGAACTAGAACGTTGTAGTTCTGTGACGGATTCTAACGAATTAAATGCCTAGTTCCTTCAATGTCATGAACTTCCACAAAGCAACGCCTGCTTCTATCCAATAACTGACTTATAAATTATATTGGCGTAGGAGAATTCGAAACCAGTTAAGTGTAAATTCGATATCATGTTATCTGTGTCGACGCTGATTTCTCCTATATCCGATGATATCAAAAGCATTATTCCCGTTGATTGAACAGGAGAGGACCCCGCCCGTATTAGATACCTATCTGCCATCCGGAAATCGAGACCTGTTCTAACTCAGTGGCTATCAAAAAATTAAGCTTTGCTATGAAAATGTTATTTTTACTTCATAGGAAACCTTGAATGGATAGAAATATGTATATGTCAGTGGCTTTTATTTTCTGCTATCCACCAAAATAATCATACTTCATACTCATATACTTTTAAACTTATTAATATTAATTTCAATATTATAAATGCGAAATTATTTGTTGGTTTGTTGGTTTGTTGGTTTGTCCTTCAATCACGCCGCAACGGAGCAACGGATCGACGTGATTTTTGGCATGGGTATAGTTGAGGACCTGGAGAGTGACATAGGCTACTTTTTATCCCGGAAAATTAGGGAATTCCCGCGGGAATAAAAAAACTTAAACCACGCGGACGAAGTCGCGAGCATCAGCTAGTAATATATAAACTGTTTTGCAATAAACTTCTGCATCTATAACAAACGGGATATGTAAGGTTTCCTTTTCTACTATTTTGGTACATAACCCTAAAAGTTTATAGAACTTCGATTACATAGAATATTATTAATTTATGAGTTTAATCGTCGTCGTCTCAACCATTAGGTATACGTCCACTGTTGGACGAAGGTTGGAAGGTGAAGGTCATGGATCTCCACAGAATACGATCTTGTGCCCACTTGCTTCCAGCGGCTCCCAGCTACACGCTTGAGGTCATCTATCCACCTAGTGGGAGCCGTCCAACCCTGAAATTAGTAGACCGTTATAATAACTTAGGTTTTATCATCATCGAATTAGATGGGTTTAGGCCACAGTCCAACATGCCAGCCAAGTGCAAATGGGTATCTTCCACAACCAAACATGCAGATTACCTCGCGAAGGTTTCCTTAGTCGTTAATGCAAGTGATATTTCAATGCTTTTAAATTTTAAGCATTGAAGTACAAGCGTGTTTAAAAATGTTGATTTTTCCCCGAAATTCATTGTTTAAACTGCATTAACCAAAAGTAAATGAATACGTATACAGAATGTTCGTTAATGAAAATGTGTCGTCACATAAATTGTGAACATTAAAGCTGTATCTCTTCCGGTGTTCGACGGAAATGCGCTTCGACGCGTGCCCCTGTTTTATTTATTCAGTATTATTTAAGTGTAATAAATTAATTTTCAGAAATTTTCAACTTTATAGTGTACTTAACATATTAATATATTATGTATTTGAAATGTAAAGGTACACGTAGGTTAAGGGATTTCTGTTTCCAAGTTGAATGGTCTATTTTTTGTGTTACAAATCGAATATTGACAGCGAGTGAAACGTAAGTTTATTGAAAATAATAATTATAATGAAAGGACTATGGCAAGTGGGTATCGTTGAATGGGTAGTAGGGAAAACGTACCTACACGTGAAAATAGTTTTAAATAGGTACCTATCCTAAATAACAGCCACAAAATTTCAAGTCGGGTACCTACTACTTTAGGGCAATTCTTTACAAACAAAATAACTTCGCAACCACGCTCCATTGGTTTCTTCTTGAACGAAATTGACTCGATAATAATCTCCTTAAATATGGATATTATACCCAACCTATTGCAGAGCACAATAGAGTTTTTGGAGAGGAAATTGCTATTCAGATTGGCCATTAGGGTAATCAGACTGAAAACCCATTAGACGGCAAAAAAATATCTTAATCAAATTGTCATCAATCATCAAACACTGTCCTGCGAGAAAAAAATATATCCGGTGTGGGAATAATGGATATGATGCCTTAAACATAAGATATTAAGAGAGGCTACAGTTCTTCGTCTAGTAAAGGTTTTCTGTGCCTAAATTTACATTAACAACCTGTACTTAAACAGATGGCCATAGAATTGATAAAAGATGGTCTTTCTAGTCCTTCTGCACTAATTAACTATCAAAAAAAATATTAGCAGTATTTTTTAGTAATTTTAAAGTTATCCACCTTAAGACCCTGTGTAGCGTGAAAGGGGGTTTTTAAAAGCAGTGTATCCATCAAACGGTGACATAATGTATGCTTGTGAAAATAATTTGCTGTTTTCAAGACCTTTAAGCAGCCATTGACTCATCTCAAAACACAATTTAAAAAAAATCATTCCATTGAAATTTATTTTAAACATACCTCTAAATTTACCCTTTAAAGCAATTTTTCTCCTTATTGAAACCAATAATTAGCACTAGAAATATAAGATAAAATTCATATTTCTACCCATATCAAACTATTTTTCATATTCAAATTTTTTTTACAAATGTTTTCATGCATTTTTTGCGACATCCGCTTGCTCGATTTCACCCCCGCGCGCCTGTGTTTTTCATCTCGTGAGCTCACAGCGCCTTAAATAATTTTAAATCGCAGCTAAGCGAACTGCGATTTATCTAAAATCCATGGGCCAAAATGGGCCAATTTTCTTCCCCCGAACGAAGAACTTGTACACAATCTTTAAAAGGATTTTGTTTTTTTTTTTCAGTAAGCATCTTATGCATTAAATTGTTATAAATTATGCCAATGACGAATCTTGCTTAAAACCCCTACATAGCAAAATATCCCAGAAAATTATACGAAAACCATCTCAATTTTACATAATATAGTAATTCTAAAAGCTTTTCACTAACCTAGTTCCTGACATTACAGAAAATACTAACTTATTTGATTTTACGGCCCTTAAAATAGCGAATAAAGAACGAAAAAACAAGACTTTCAAAATCGCTCTATCTTTTAATTTACCCCACACACTAACCAGCAGGGTTAAACGGGAAATGAGGGTGATGTAACCGGAAGCTTCGGCACAATCGAACGTAATCTCCAGAACCTGAGCTAGAGTGTCACTCAATTAGGGTCCTCTTTCCCTCTTTTCCGATGAGAAAAACTTCCTAATTGAGGTCCGGAATGAATAATTCTTGGATTCTAACAAGATAGCGTCCTCCCTGGCGATATGTTCAGTATCTTACAAGTGGAATATGCCGGGTTCAATTTGGGAATTTATAATTTCAAAATTTTCTCTGGTCTGTTGGCTGGACTTGGCTAGTTACCACCGTTCCGGCAAAGATACGGGCCTCGATGCATAGCCTCCTTACCTGGGCGGGGCGCGCGGTATCGCTGTTCCCCGGTGTTTTTCTTCTAGCCGTTATAGTCGGCTAGTTTTTGCCTTCTTGGCTAAAGGCCCATAACCTAGGCCAAGGTGCGCGATATCATATCCGCCGCGCGCGTGACCCGCTTAGTTTCCTATTATTATCTTAGCGTTGCGGACGGTAGGGTCGCCGTCGCGCACCAAGATAGTGTCGAATCCAGTGGCCCCCACGCTGTGGGCGATATATAAGGTGCCATACGAGGAATCGGAGTCATGGTCGGTGGTTCTCGCGTCGTCATCGTCGTAGTCGCTACGATAGTCGATACGCAGGCAGGGGAGGTTTGATGTTTAAATTTAAAATAGGTATTTTTAGGTATTTTAGGTAGGTATTATGTTCACCAATTTAAAGTTATAAGGCTGGACAGACAGGCGGACGGACGGACAGACGAGCAAGTGCAAATTTACTCAAGTAGAAAAATTTGACCGAGCGAAAATGAAAGTCATGAATTTTCTTCGTTATTTTTAACGAAGAAAATTCATGGACGTTGAAAATGCGAAAATCAGGTCTATCAGGAGGAGGTCAGGAGTTTTTTATTATTCCAAGTTCAAACTAATTTTGGAGACTTCCAAACTTGTATGAAGTTATGAATAACAAGCTTATTTTGCAGCAAGTTTCAAACTTACGAGTAATAACAACTCTATATTTACCTGAATTTCATGTTTTTGCTACATAGTTTAAAACCAAGCTGTGATGAATGTTTTAGGTTGAGACCTAAAACTACTACCTACTAAGCAGTTTCTAGACTTGAAAGTGTGTTTGGTTGTTGTTTTGTCCTTCAATCACGCCGCAACAGAGCAACGGATTGACCTGATATTTTGCATGGGTATAGGTATAATATGGCAACACGTAAGATTAAAACAGATGGCTTAATTGACTACAATACATCACAAATCGCAGCTTATGCCGACGACATTGTCATCACTAGTAGATCCAAGAACTGTGTCACTGAACTTTATAAAGACTTTGCTGCAGAGGCCCTGGAATTTGGCTTACAAGTTAATGTAGCAAAAACAAAATACTTAGTTCACGAACACCGACACCTACAGAAACTCTTAAAATTGATGATAGTGAACTTGAACGAGTAAGCAGCTTCCGTTACCTTGGCTCCATCCTAGACTCACAAAACAACATTGATGCGGAAATAAAAGTTCGACTATTAGATGGAAATAAGTGCTTTTACGCCTGTAACAAGTTGTTTACTTCAAAACTCCCGAGCCATAAGACCAAGCTTCTTCTCTACAAAACACTCATACGACAAGTGGTTACCTATGCATATGAAACCTGGACACTGACCGTGAAAGAAGAAAACAAGTTAGCAACTTTTGAAAGGAAAATACTGCGCAAAATCTTCGGTCCGGTCAGAGAAGATGGTAGAACCTATCGAAGCAGAATGAACTTCGAACTGGAACGTCTGATGGATGGGGAAATAATAGTTAGATATTGTAAATCTCAGCGTCTACGATGGGCAGAGAGGATGTTACCAAGCAGGGGAGTAAAAGTGATGACACAATGGATACCTAAACAGAAACGACCCAAAGGAAGACCTCGAAAAAGATGGATCCATTGTGTAGAAGAAGATCTGCAAAAACTGGGAAAGCTTCCCTCATGGAAGAAGGAGGCCAAGGATAGAGCCAGGTGGAGAAAAACTGTGGAGGAGGCCAAGACCCACAAAGGGTTATAGCGCCGAAGGAAGTAAGAAGTAAGTAAGTAAGGTATAATATGGGTTTATAGTAATTTAATTTTCGTAAAACAGCATCATCATCATCACTACAGCTTATTAACGATATATTAGTGATAACAACCGGGACCGACGGCTTAACGTGCTCTCCGAAGCACGGGGGTGAAACACCGCCAACTTCCAACTTAAATTTTAAAAAAAATAATGAAATTGTAAATTATTTTTTTCAAAAGAGCAACCGCCGAGTTTCTTGCTGGTTCTTCTCGGTAGGAATGGCATTCCGAACCAGTGGTAGATTCACTCGACGATTCAAAAGTACTTGTAAAAGTTTATTTGAATAAAAATCATTTGAATTTGAATTGAGGACCTAGAGAGTGACATGGTCTACTTTTTATCAGAGAAAATGGAGGGGTTTCTGCAGCAATTAAAAAATCTTTAACCATTAAGTATTTGCCTAAGTTATTATGCCGATACATTTTTCGAATTTTTTGAGCGCTACTAAGTATCCGACTTCATTTCTACTTATTTTTAACCGACTTCCAAAAAAGGAGGAGGTTCTCAATTCGGCGCGTATCTTTTTTTTTATTTGTCTGTTCGTGAATCCGGGCGTACTTTGTTAACTCCTATTTTATTTGTGTTCAATAAAAGGGAAATTGTGAAAAACAAGAAAAGTAAAGTTCGCTCAATCTAATTAGTATTTTTCATTAATTAGGTATTTGCTAAGTTTGTTTTTATTCCTGTAGCGGAATCAATGAAGATTAATTAATGTTCAATTAAATAGGGATTTCTTTGATTTTCCGGGGTAAAATAAAACAAAACAAAATAGTAAAACAATAAAAAAAGTAAGTACGTAGTAAAAACCTGTGTCTGTTTTTGTTTTGTACCAAATTTCATCGAAATGGTTTTTTATGAGTAGGTAACTCAAGTAAAGTAAAAAAAGTAAAGTAGGTATAGTAAAGAACTAAAGGTAGGTAGTTCAAGTTGGGCAAACTTGTAGTAATTAAAGTGATGATGCAGTAAGATGATAGCAGGCTAATCTAGAACGGTAAATCGCTTGGCGAACCGTCTATGGCGTGTAGGGTGGTAAATAGCCACGGCCGAAGCCTCCCTGACAAGACTCGAGAATACCCAGAAATTATTAATTCCAATACTGGAATCGAAACAGGGACCTCCCACTTACAAGACCACAGCCCTCACCACTGTGCCAGGGAGGGCGTTAAATATTTACGGATTTCTTTGATTCCACTTTGAAAAAAAAGTAAACATCAGGCGCAAAGTGGAAAGTTTGCTACATTCACCTAATTAGTTTTATTCTTTGCTGATTTATTAGTTCTTTCGTTAGTAGAATACTGATTCGAGAATAGTAGTTCTGTTAATTGAAAGGAAAATTATAGACAGAACCCACAAAATCAGACAGTAGGTAATATTGTTGACGTTCGTGTTTGAGAATTATAAATTCTTGTTTTAGGTACGTCAAGGGACGTGACATAAAACTGTATATTTGCAATAATAATACATAGTTAGCAGATGATAGTCAGCAGATTTGAAGGAATTTATGTTATGTTTATGTCGATGTTACTCCATAGATTAGCATCAACATAAGCTGTCATGGTTCAGGACTTTCTTCGCGCTTTACAAAAACACTCTAAGAGTAGGTCAGACAATATACATAGGTATATAAACTACGTGGTTCAGGGTGCCCAGATTTCGTTCTGAGTGGAAGACTTTCTTCCCATTCGAACGCGACAACGTTAGCTACGCTACGATTTGTATGGAATTCTCGATCAATCATCATACTAATGTTATAAACTAGCTGATACCCGCGACTTCGTCCGCGTGGAATATGTTTTTTTGATTCCCACGAGAACTCCTTAATTTTCCGGGATAAAAAGTAGCATATGTCACTCTCCAGGTACTCAACTATACCTATGCCAAAAATCACGTCGATCCGTTGCTCCGTTGCAGCGTGATTGAATGTCCTTCAATCACGCTGACCAACAAACCAACAAACCAACAAACAAACACACTTTTGCATATATAATATTAGTATAATGCGAAATAAATATTTGTTAGTTGGTTTTTTGGGTTGTCATTCAATCACGCTGCAACAGAGCAACGGATTGACTTAATTTTTTGTATAATCTTTACATTGAACCGCCATAATACGGCTATCCGTTATGTGGTAATGGATTCTACAATCCAGCTGAGATTTAGCAATCTACAAACTTTCCTATTGCGAATAAAATATGCATTGGCTTTGGTACAAACAAACATTATAGGTACAAGTTACAACGTAGGAAGGTACAGATGCATACGGCAAAGTTAAATCACATACATACCGAAGCCTGGCATAACCGGGTTTGGTTCCGTTGGCGAAGTTGAAACTTAGTTATCACTTGTGCAATTTGCACCTGGGTTTGGGTGCAAATATTGATGTACCTACTATTGGCGCTGTTGCCAACTTAGGTTCCAAGTCCGACATGTTGTAACTAATAACTAAGTGACTGATAAATACACCCCCAGCTTAGCTCAGTTGTAAGTGATTTTGAAAATTGGGACGGGATATATACCTACGGGGTGGGATATATAATTTCTTTAATTTCAAAAAGCTTTTGCCCGCGGCTTCACTCGCGTTTATTTCGATTTTCATAGGTACAACTTTCAAATACTTAATTCACCCATTCAGGGCTTGAATTTTCAAAATTCCTCACTTAGCAGATACCTACGTGATAATAATCTGTTTTTAGATTATTAGGCCAAAGTTTTAGCCCGATCCGTCCAGTTGAGCTATGCGTTAATAGATCAGTCAGTCACCTTTTCCTTTTATATTATTAATTTAAAACGTATTTTTTTACTAACTAAAACTTTTATCACGGAACAAGAAGCTTAATTTGCTATTATAATTCGCTAAAACAGACAAATATGTGTGGTACAACGTGCAGCATGCATCGATATATATGTAGGTACTAGATGGGCCCTTTCATAGAAAAAGGTCTGGCGACCGACTATGAGAACGCGTTCCTAACCTGTCTTTGTCCCCATCGTAGCGCTGTCACGGTCGCTCGTCGTGTAGATAATTTGTTATTCTTAGGTTAACATCTAAAGTCTTATTAGTTTGGCACTGTACAATTTTTATTTTAAGGTAAGTGTTTCAAGTCACAATTATACATTTCCAAAAAACGTTATTTAATCTTCCTATTTAATATTTTTATCCATTACGCAATCATTTAATTTCCGCGGCAAACTGTATGATATTTTTTTTTTACTAACTGGCCTTACGGCTTCTATGGCCATGACCTATATTATCTATGACCGAGTCATACGTTTTTTTCAATATATGTTGCAAACAAGTTCCCGCTTTTCAGACTAGATGGCGTTGATGGCGTTGCTAAAAATACGCCCACATTCTTTGTTTGACAGGGCCCGTCTATGTAAATTGAGGTCGTTGGCAGCATGCGATATTATGCACCACCCACCCTCCCGCTTATAAAGGTGCTGGAAAAGCAAGCTACCAAACAAAAGTTAAAGTTTAAAGTTAAGTTTTAACTAAACTAAACTTTAGTTTAGTTGGTACGAAGTTATTAGTTGTTTTTATATTTCCTCCTAAACTTACGTACTGTTCAACCGATTTTGATGAAATTTGGTACAGGGATAGGTTGTATCCCGATGAAGGACATAGGCTACTTTACATCCCAGAAAATTAAAGAGTTCCCGCAGGTATTTAAAAAACTTAGTCCACGCGGATGAAATCGCGGACATCATCTAGTAAAGAATATTTCATTCATTCAAACAAGCAACACACCGTCACCACAAGTACACAGTACAAATACCTAGTTACAAATATCGAAAGGTAAATAACTTTTTCGTAAAAAAGGCCTACGCACTACTCAGTGACCTTAACAAATTGCATTCGCGATCCTACAGAATTTTTCATTGGGAAAATCGCGAAAAATGTTCACGCCTCTGACAAATCGATTTCCGCGCCAAAATTATTCGAGCCGTTTCGGAGAACGTGATTGTGTTACCGTTACATTTTGGCGAAAATACACAAGAGACCGAACAGGACGAAACGTTCAAGGGGGGTCAATAATGCTCCCCTTAGATGCCCCTTATCCATTGAGAAAAGAATTTCAGAAATTTTACCCATGTGGGCAGGTGCTTATATATTTCAAATGAGAGTTGTAAGTGTGAAAATATCTACGTCTTTCCATAGCTTATCCATAGTAAATCTATGAATAGGGAGTGTGAAGTTTGAAGTGACGATAGAAATTAAAATGGATAATACTTTTAAAAAAATCGTTTTTATATACAGGAACATTAGACTAAAGCATCCATTTTTTAACTTTATAATGACATCAATATTATAAATGCGAAGGTTTGATGAATGTTTGTTACTCAATCACGACAGAACGGCGTAAAGGATGTGGATGAAATTTGGTACAGAGATATAGTCTGGAATAATACATAGGTTACTTTTGTCCCAGAAAATTACCGCGGATAATTAAAGAGTTCCCGCGGCAAACATGCATGTTCCCTATTTTAAAAATACAATATAGGTAACTAGTACTTGTTTTTTGTATCACATCCAAGCGGAAGAATCGCAGACAAAGAACACAGTCTGAAATAATTCTCTTGAGCGACTATTCTCCTCGCTACAAAGTATCATAATTAAGTAGGTAATAGAGAAGCATCTTCACTTCACTCGATCGCTTAGTCTCGCCTATAGACTAAAAAGAAAAGTACAAGATGAACTGAAGAGTGGCCACTCATAGTGATCTAATGCAAGTTTTTACACATTACGACTAGTCGTGAGACAGTTTTCTAGGGATTAAGATCTAGTAGAAAAAACCGGCCAAGTGCGAGTCGGACTCACGCACCGAGGGTTCCGTACAAACCTGTAGTAAGTTTTAATTTATTAAAAATATTTTTAATTTTAATATTTGAGTTGATTGAATTAAAGGTAAATTGCGGTTTACGATTTATGACATATAAAAAAAAACTACTTACACACGTTCTCGTTCAAACCAATTTTCGGTGGAAGTTTGCATGGTAATGTACATCATATATTTTTTTTAGTTTTATCATTCTCTTATTTTAGAAGTTACAGGGGGGGGACACACATTTTACCACTTTGGAAGTGTCTCTCGCGCAAACTATTCAGTTTAGAAAAAAATGATATTACAAACCTCAATATCATTTTTGAAGACCTATCCATAGACAAGTATGCTTTCTTGTATTAAAAGTGCCGGTCGTCTTTCGCGACATGCTTCCCTGAACGACATCATTCGTAGGTCTCTTGCCACCGCTAAAGTGCCTGCAGTATTAGAGCCTAATGGCTTGGCGCGCAGTGATGGTAAGAGACCTGATGGAATGACTCTTGTTCCGTGGAAGCAAGGAAGGTCGCTTGTTTGGGTTGCCACATGCGTGGATACGCTAGCGTTATCCCACTTGCAGGCGTCCTCCATGACAGCGGGGGCGGCGGCCACTAATGCAGAAAGAGCCAAGAGGCGCAAGTATGAAATTATTGAAAATAATTTCATTTTTGTGCCTTTTGGTGTTGAAACCCTGGGGTCGTGGGACGAAGATGCTAGATCCTTTTTTAAGGATCTATCTTCTCGTCTCACAGAGTCCACAGGTGACCGGAGGGCTGGCAGTTACCTCGGCCAACATATAAGTTTGGCTATTCAGCGGGGTAACGCAGCCAGCGTTCTGGGCACACTGCCTCATTGCAGCGGGATAGATGATATTTTTAATGTTTAGTTTTCAGTTTTTAATTTAGTTTTTAATTTAGGTTTAATTTAGAATTTAATGATTTGTATTTTTAATAATTACTTAATAAATTTAACAATACACTCTTAAAAATTAAAAGATTTAAAATAATAATAAAGAAGCAAGAAAACATAATAAATACAAGAACACTTTAAAAAAAAAAAAAAGTATGGGTTAGATGAAAAAAAAATTTTTGAGTTTCAGTTCTAAGTATGGGGAACCCCCAAAATTTGTTGTTTTTTTATATTTTAGTAAGAAAATCTTAATGCGGTTTACAGAATACATCTACTTACCAAGTTTCAACAGTATAGTTCTTATTGTTTCGGAAAAATGTGGCTGTGACATACGGACGGACAGACAGACAGACAGACATGACGAATCTATAAGGGTTCCGTTTTTGCCAAATTTGGCTACGGAACCCTAAAAAGTAGGTACTAATCTATTTGCCTAAAGGTAATAATAACCTACGCTCATTGCTTAGATCAAAATACTTTTCCATAAAACTATCCCAGGTAATCCTTACAATAAAAAATATTAATGCGAAAGTGTGTGAAATTCATAATATGGTACGTATGGTAAATAAGATTGTAAAATTTAATACCTAAAATAAGTGTACTCACCTACTTCATGAGCTGTAAATAACTGCAATGATGGTGAGTACATCGAAACTTTACCGAATGTTTAACAGCTGATAGCCAAAGGTGAACGACCAGCCGCGCGCCGCTCGGTTCGTGCGTCACGTGACTCGCCCAGTCAGCTGGCGCTAGCGCTACTAATTGATCCCAAATTTTCGACATCATAATTTCTCGATTTTTTATTTTTTATTTTAATACTAGGGTCAGGATAAATGGTAGAAATAAATTGTACTGTTAATTCCAAATCACCTCTCTGAGGCCATAAAACCACTAAAAATTCAGCTTGTATAGCTAAGAAAGCCAATATTAAAGAACAAGATATATTGCTGTCATGTGATAGCTTTTTAGTCGACATAACATACTTGGCAATTAACATACTTGACATAAATAATAGATAAATGAACTGTATTAGGCACAGAACAGAAGAAGCTTAGTAATAAGCAAATTGCCGGTTCTGTGAAATTAGGCATCCTCGATTTTCAATCTGTCAACTTTTTAAAAGATATTGAAAGTTAAAACGAAATCATAGAACGTAACTATTCTAAATTTAACTGGTAGTTATACTAGTTTATACAAAGAAACTTCTTCTTCTGATTCCTATTCATTCGATATTTCTTAAGTAATTAATTTTGATAAGTACCTCTAACTAAAACTGCCGGTTGTGTTAATAAGCCGATATCAGATAACAACCGGCTCCCAAGCATCGATCTTATGAACGGTCTTAAGCATATATTGACGAACACTTGAGAACGGGTTCCCAGCCGATGTCGGTTTATTCATACGAGTCTAAGATATCGTATCGTCAAGTATAAGTACGCATTAATGCCAGCGGTAAGCTTTATTAGGCGAGAGGGCTTCAGCTCCCAGTCTCGAGCTTGAGGCTTCTACAGGGATTATTGCTGTCTGCATCCGGCTAACAAATATAGTGTGATAAAACACTTCACTGAATTGCTCTTTGTGACATTGCTGCTTTTTAAAACCAATTTCGAAATGATGTAAGTTCTATATTCAGAGATACACGTCTCTTCCCTCTCTCTCTCCCCCCCCCTCTCTCTCTCTCTCTCCCCTTCTCTCTCCCTCTCTCTCTCTGTCTGCTTCACTTAGGGAAGCACCTAGAGCAGAAGGCTAAGAATTCTCTGACCAAAAAGCTGCAACTGTTCCTGGCAGCAAGTGGATTGGTCAGGAACTATGATGGTTGCAATTTGATGACACTAAAGGTCTCCACTCCCCAGCAGCCCTGCGTAGCCGCCTATCGCCTTTTAAAGCGCACCTAACTGAGAATTGTGTGTAACTTACAAAGGCGTGTCGGAGAATAAAACCCCCTACCACCCAAATAATATGAGGCCGAACGTCTTAACCACTAGTTTATCACTGACTATACTAATATTATAAATGCAAAGGTGTGTCTGTCTATCTGCTTGTCTGCTACGCTTTAACGGCCCATATTTTCAACCAATTTTGATTAAATTTGGTATTGATAGGTTGCATCCCGGGGAAAATCAAAAAAATTCAAAATCAAAATCCTTTTTATTCAAATAAACTTTTACAAGTGCTTTTGAATCGTTAAGTGAATCTAGCACTGGTTCGGAATGCCATTCCTACCGAGAATAACCAGCAAGAAACTCAGCGGTTGCTCTTTTGAAAAAAAAAATTACAATTTTATTAATGTATACATAATATGTAACCGCTGTCCTTAGCATTGCTGGAGCGAGTCAAATCCACGCTCTTTTGTCGTTTATGTAATCTTTAACGGTATAATAAGCTTTTTTCAGAAGCATACTTTTAATGGATTTCTTAAACTTGTGTAAAGGCAAGTTAGGTTGTGGAATTTTGTTATAAACTAGAATGCTCATTACCACGAACGACCTTCGGAAAGACATTGGATACCCCGCCTACATACATTTTATCCCGGAAAATTGAAGAGTTGACCCTGCCGGGGATCGACCCCGGATCTCCGCACGTTAAGACAACGGCGCTCAACACTGCGCCAGGGAGTTCGTCAAAAATTCAGTGCGGACGAAGTCGCTCTAGTAAGTTAATATTAAGCTACGAAGCTGCATGCCTACGTCTTTTTAAGCGCCAGGCAAATCTTATATTGTGTTGCGCCGTTCGATTTCCCCCCGGGGATGAGAGGAAACCAGGAAGGGGAGCAAGTACCATCCAACCAATAAACGACTCCATCCCGCCGTTACGAAATGAATTTACTTTCCAATGATTTTATTCATAAAGAGGTTTGGATATTTTTGTATGGAACCTGGGGCCATACTGCCAGCGGTTAAAGCAATAGGACCTATGCAATATTACTCAAAATGGAATACTATCTGGTCTGTAGTGGAATAATAATAATTTAATATAAAAAATTCTTTTTAAACAACCGACTTCAAACTCCCGCGCCAACTTTACAACAACAAGCACACGCTGTACAAAGTACTTATTTTATTTATAAAATTTATATGGGACCACATGGGAAGTATGCCCTTTCAAATAAAAAAAGAATCATCCGAATCGGTCCACCCAGTCAAAAGTTCTGAGGTAACAAAAAAGAAAAAAACATACAGTCGAATTGAGAACCTCCTCCTTTTTTTGAAGTCGGTTGAATATAAATGTAAACTTCACGTTAGCACTAGCAACCCTACTTTTAATAACCCCCTATTTAAGGCCATACTTATCTTACTAACCTTACATTTTCAGGTACTTACGTTTTCTCTTTTAATCCAAAAAAAACTACCTTAATATGCCTAGAAACAAAACACAATTCACCCCGCCTCCAAAGCAGTGTCACGCGATATCGCAAAAAAAAAGTATTAAAGACTTGGACAGAAGAACTGCGTAGCGGCAACGTGACGCATGAATGAATAAATAGATAAGTTGTAGAAGGGAACCACCTGAAAGCTTGGTACTCTTCCTCCAGCTGCTATTCCAGGTCCTTTCTGTCACGTATCAGCTGTTTTCCTTCAAAACTACGGTATGGTGACAGGAAAATTGTGTATTCCCTTCAATACGGAAATTTTTTGCGAACTTTTATCGTGTCCGTTTCCTAGTAATGATTGCCTAAGGACTACTTGTCGTGCAGCTGCCGTTTAGAACTGTTGCCGTCACATCTTTGGTTTAGTGGTCAGTATGTGCAACAGATGACGCGGTCATGGGTTAGATTTCCGGTCAGTTCATAATGAAGTTTAGTGTTAGGTGAGGTTAGTGAATCGGGTTTTCTGAAAAGACAGTTCGGATTTAGCGCGTGTTGCACTCCCATGCCTCAGAGAACACATAAATCGATCGTGCACCTAATCTCTCTCCGGTTGTGTCGAAATTTTCGTTTCATCAAGTTTATGCACTTTCTCCCTGGCAGGAGGCTAAACATAAATTGACTAGAAGACGTCGATTTCCCTGTTTTCCCAAGCGTTTAACGATGTAAAAGTTGCTGTACCGGGAGCAAGCCATCTTTCCTCGTGGGGACCTGGCGGCGACGGGCCATCAATACAATTCAACGTCACACACACATAAAGTTCTGTTTACGTCGAGGACTTGTTGCTACTTGTATCGTATTTTTAGAGGGATAAACTCTAGACATTTAGATTTATTTAAGTGATAGTTTCCCGGTAGAGTCGCGCGTCGTATTTCAGTCACATCGGACAATGAGAGTAAGGGAACAGAGAGATTTCGTGGGACAAAAATGCGGTGGGCTCCAAAGAGAATGTACCTATTTAAACACAGGTGCGTGCTCTTCATATGAAAATACGAAAGCGAAGCTTACCTATTTCTATGTGAATGAAAATTTCATGCAAGCGATACCGTACATTAAAAATTAAAAATTGTTTGACATAGGCTAAGCGCAGACCTCCAAACTCCAAGATGGGATCACACGAACCTTCAGTGTTATCCCATCTGCCATCCATCCAGTTACCGACTTCAGTCCACGTTAGATTCTACCTATATTACTGATAATAATATTATGGGCTCTTGAATCTTGATCATATTGTCTAACTCTAATGTCACATTTACATGCATATTGTCTAGGGTGTACCAAAGTCGTGGTCAAATTTTACTATGACAATACTATGGGTACAATCGAGCCATAGTCCCAATTTTCTACACATATCGTAATCATTTGAGGGCTTAAAACGTATTACTCGAACTGTTTAGGGAGTTCATACATGCTTTTTGACGTGCAGACATTTATGAACACCATAAACAGATCGAATTATACGTTTGACAAACGTTTATGATCCCGATTTTCTTTCACAATCGGGAGGCATGTCTATTGCTGTATTTTTCCACATGGAACATTATAAAAGGCTTAGCAATACATTTACAGCTTTCCTTGCTGAATTTGTGTAAAAAAGAGTTAGCCACCACAATGTCGTCTGAAAAAAATATTTTTTTTCCCCCAGGCTAAAAAACGAGACCGCGAAAAACGCGAGTCAAAAGCTAACGCGGGTCTTATGAGTTTACGCACACAGCAAATGCCTTGGGGTAATGTAAACAAATGGGGTTGAACGTAAAAATACGGGGAAATGTACCCCTACATTCATCACTTACTTCCTCTCATGTCAAATTGCTGCGCTTACACGCAACCCGTTACAACCCTTTACAATGTAGCCTATATTTATCCATACAGGTCAAAGGTCAAAGGTAAAACTATAATAAAAATCCATCCTTTGTTTTGCTTTACCATATCCTTCGCTTATGTGGGTTGAAGTTTCTTAACATTCCTAAATTTTCTCATAATGAAGACTACACGGGAAAAACAAGGATATCTATCAGTTAAAATCCTAATTTGAGTAAACAGTGCCATCTAATGGCATCTGAGTATACCTTTCGACTCGCCGATAAGGTATTATCAATATCCGTCGCTGTCATAGACAATGAACTAATCGTCGGTCTAATAATGAGTGACTGACGATCTTTTTAAAAGGTTAATATTGAAGTTTTTTAATTAAGTAGAGACTTTTAAACTTTCTACTTTAAAGTTTTCCTTTTTTGACAACCCTTTTTTCCGTGTAGTCTTCAAATATGTTGGAAAAACTTCATACTGATAGAACGGGATCTTTACAGGATCACTTTGCTATCCGTCTGACAGTTTGTCATGGCATTTTTTCAATTAATTGGAAGCACAATTCAGAGGACGGGTCATCTCTCAGGGCCATAGTAACGCTGGCCAAGAACGAAATGACAGACTTACATACCTTTGAGAACATCATGTAGAACCCTCAGGCATGCAGGATTCTTCACGATATTTAAAATCCTTAATTAATTAATAGATACCAGGATTTTAAAACGTAACTCCACACGGACGTACTTAGTCGCTAGCATCATCTAGTCGCTTTATCTCCTAGGTATTTTTAAAATTGGTATCCATATAAATATTATAAATGCGAAAGTGTGTCTATCTGTCTGTATGTCTGCTACGATTTCACGGCCCATCTTTTCAACTGGTTTGATGAATTTAGTATAGAGGTAGGTTGTACCCAGGGGAGAGGCATTGGCAACTTTTTTCCCGTTCCCGCGGGAACATAAAAAACTTTACCCTCGCGAACGAAGTCGAGTCGAGGGAGGTATGTTTTAATACTATTAACAAGCTGATGGAGATCGGGTTTTTAGAAGGAGAGAAACCTTTGTTAACAAAACTACACTCGTACTTTGGGATGTCCTGCAGTCATTAATCACTTTAAAAACATTATGTGAATTGTCACGAACCCGTCCGCCGCTCCCGCGTACGATTTGTATTCGTCATAACACGTACCTTACATCTACAACTAGCTTTTGCCCGCGGCTTCGCTCACATCAGGTTCGATTTTCATACAAATTTCAAAGCTCTATTGCTTGAATCCTTACTAATAATACAAACGCGAAAGTTTCTAAGTATGGATGTATGGATGGATGGACTTCTTCGGCATGTATTTAGATATTTTTCATTCCAGTGCGTAATCTTTGATTACTATGATAATAATAAAAAATACATTAAACTTAAGTAAATACATACGTAAGTACATTGTTCAGAAGCTAAAAAATAGATTGGATATAGGAATTATAAAAAAAAATCGTTATAGTTAATCTAATTATTTTTATTACACCCACTTGCGGGCGCTAGTCCATAGATAGTCTATAGGCAAAATAGGTATGTAGGCAAAACCCGTCGAGTTTTCTATATTTTGTTCCGAATTTCCTTTCAGCATGATGCATCATGCGGGTATGTTCCGATATACACTGCAAGCACTGTTCAGTGCTCTTACTGGAGAGAAATTCGTTCCGTTATGGACTGACAGTATACTGCCGCAGTATCCTAAGGAAATATATGACGTCATAAATCGTCGCCATTTTTGTACTGTGAGCACTGGCGTTTTCGAGGTAAGGTGCTCTCAGTGCTGACTAACTGACATTTTAAACAGTAACCAGTATAGCTAACTATAAAGGAACAGCTTCGCAGTATACTAAATTGACGTCACACCTTACAGTGCTCGCAGTGTATATCGGAACATACCCGCAGAAAATTCTCACCATCTTTCATCGGAAAATATGTGCGACTGGCTATACCTACTTAGGGTGACCATAGACATCAGACCTAAAAAATACGTAGTCTGTTTACCCTTAACATAGACAAAAGATAAACATATACCTAATCAAAGAGATAAACAAGCTATAATTAATTAAAATAAAAACAACTCTGCCAAAACATTTTTTTTTTCAAAATTTTGTAGCCAGTGTCACTCGAGATGATTTAAGTAATCTAACAATACCCCATACTATGCCCATACACTCAAATCTGTTCAGGTATATTAAGAAGTTATGCTAGAGTAAAAAACTAAATTAAAATCGGTTGTACTGAGTTTGTGACTATATGTATATGAAGGGATTTTGGGTCCATTTACTTTAACGAATTTATCGTCGATTTCTCATACGATTAATCGAATCAAAACTAAAACATAGCGTATACTTGTATGATGTCTGCGCTGTTGTTTTGCCTACGATTTCACGTAGTCTGAAATCGAATGTGACGGAAATTGTGCATTTTCGTGGGGTATTCGTCTGGTATTCCTATTCCTTGATACGGCTGTGAATAGAATATGTGTTTTACAAGTAGGTACGTGAGTATGTGTTGGTAGGTAAGTAGTAGTAGAGATGGTAACTGTTGGTACGTTTTCGTACCAACCCTACTGTAAGAATCATACTCATACTAATGTGAAAGTGTGTTTGTTTGTTGGTTTGTCCTTCAATCACGCCGCAACGGAGCAATGGATCGACGTGATTTTTGGCAAGGGTATAGTTGAGGACCTTGAGAGTGACTTAGGCTGCTTTTTAACCCGGAAAATTAAGGAATTCCCGCGGGAATAAAAAACTTAAACCATGCGGACGAAATCGCAGGCATCAGCTAGTTATTGATATATTTTTGTGTGTGTAGATAGCGTAGATTTTATTTAAATCTCAAAAATCAAAATGCAGTAAAACATTAATTAAAAACATTAATGAATGTAAGAAAAAAAGTGATTGCCATGACAGACAGACATCACCAACAAGGGTCCATTTTGGTACGGAAAAACAATATTCTAGATAACCCAGTGGGTAATCCATTCCAATAACGCGACTGTCTATTTCGTAATTCACGATTTGTAAAGTCGAAAAATAATTAAGCCAGCAATATTTTCCCTTTAATGCTCCATGTCTGGCATTAAAAAGCGAAATTGGAGAGTTTATTCGCCGTTACGGCAATAACGTAAAAGTTATTAGGCATCAGGAGTTCGCAACTCTTTATGAAATGATGGGAAAAGTCCCTACATTTCCCGTGGGAGCATACGAGTCCCGAAATTTTGATGTGTTTTTTTATGTTCCGGCTAAACCTGGTTGAGGTATTGCAGTTATTTTTGGCATGATTTTCTAGTTTTATATATTCTGTGGTACGACATTCGCAATGTAAATAATATAAGGCCATAAAGGACTTGAATCCAGGGCCGTATAACAAATTAATTAAAAAATAATGGTATTCTGAGGGCCAATCAGTGGGTTTCCCGCCAATTTGAGGGCGGAGGACGGAGGATGGAATGATTGTAGAAAATAATCAGATAAGGGCTCTAGAATATAATATTATTGGAAGGAATAAAGTTTATGAATGAATATTGGGTTTTGATTTATCAAATATTAACACGTATATATTATTGTATATTATACATATAGGTACTTAAATCGATTTCTACGCGGCGTCGTACAGCTTGGTGGAACGTCTTCGCCCGGTAGGTTGCAGGTAACTAGTCACGGCCAAAGCCTTCCAACAGGCCAAACAAGAGATAATTATTAATAGCTTAGGCGGGCCCCATACACAGTCAATCTAGATCACGAACCGGGGATCAAATCCAATGATGACGCTCCAGATTGATCCTGTACTGAGTTGATTGACGGTGGATTGATCCACTCTGGAATACTGTCATTAACGTCCCACTGCTAGGCACAGGCCTCCACTCTCCTAAGAGAGGGAGAATACTCTGTATAACTGGCGTCAATCATATTTTAGTCGCGTCCGAATTTGACCGCAATACACGTCTCGAAAGCAAATTTTTGCACGTAGTATGGAAAGGACTTCCTTCCACAGTTTGTGTGATAGCTGTGCAAACAAGCACTCGCACCTCAGCTCAGAGACGACTTATTGATTGGCGCTAACTATAGTATACTACACGATCAATGTGGAACGCGAACAATGAACTACGAGCAGAGCCAGATTGACTATGTACTGGCCACCTTACTCGAAAATATAGTCCGACCTTATCTGACCCGGTGACAGCGTCGCTAGTATATATGAAAAATTAAATAACTAAAAAACTAAACACACATAAAAATTAGTTCCTATTTTGGCCACCGGGTCAAATAAGTTTATTGGGACTTAATAAATGAATTGAATTGAGTGTCAGGAGAGAAAAGTACTTTCGACGTTTCATAATATTATCATAACTCATAAGACATCAGTTCGTTCTTTAGTGAGGTCACGCCGTCAGAAAAATTGCCTCGTCGTGACACCAATGCGGCAGTTAATAGCTTTCTTTTTGGGAGATCTACCGAAAAAACGCACCAGGAAAATTTCATAAAACTCCAGGATCATCAATCACTAAGACGATTAAATGCAATCAGCGTCACGCTTGAGAGAGGACATAAAACTCATCCTAAAAAGCCAGAGATTCGTGGAAATTTATATGTCATTCCGTGTACAGGCAAAATTTGAGTAATGGGCTTAGTTAAAAACGTTTAATTCTGTAATTATCCGTTACGAAATTTTCGGACAAGTTACAAGCACGGCAAAATCAAAGTCGTAATAATACCATCATAATAATCAATTTGTACGGAAAGCCGTCTTGAAACGCGAAGTTCGTCTCCAACACAATTTAATATTAAACTAGCGAATGCCCGGGACTTCGTCTGCGTGGTTTGAGGTTTTTTGGTTCCCGCGGGAACTCCTTAATTTTCCGGGATAAAAAGTAGCCTATGTGCTATTCCAGACTATAATCTATCTCTGTGCCAAATTTCAGCCAGATCCGTTCAGCCGTTGGCGCGTGATTGAGTAACAAACATCCATACATCCATCCAAACTTTCGAATTTATAATATTAGTAAGAAGTAAGATATTTAATTTAAATAATGCCTCCTCGTTTGGAATTATTTAAGAAATCTGATTTTCCGGGATAAAGTAGCATCTGTCTCTGAAGTCTGGAACAACTTATTCCTGTATCAAATTCAATAAAAATCAGTCCACAAAGAGATAACAGACAAACCGGCACACTTTCCCATTTAGTATGAATTGCTTTTTCGTAACATTCATCCACGCAGAGTTGAATCTTATCTGCATAATTATATTTTCTGGACCCAGTGGTTCGTTGCCCTGGCATACATCGTTGAGCATATCGCCTCCCTTGAGAGGAGGAGACACGTTGTTATTTCACTAAAAGCGATGAAATGCTTTAAGGGGCCATCTGCGCGGGTGACGCCTTGCTGACTTGTAATTAATTACTAAGTGAAATTGGTTAGCCATTTGGCTACAATTTACAGTAAGTATATTATTTATTTTTTAGTAGATGATGCTCGCACCCGATTGTCCTTCAATCATGCCACAAAAGAGAACCTGCTCGACGTGTTTTTTGCATGGGTATTGTTGAAGACTTGGAGAGTGACATAGGCTACTTTTTATTCCGGAAAGTTCACGTGGGAATTTAAAAAAACTTATTCCACGCGGACAAAGTCCCGGCCATCAGCTAGTTCTATTATATACCTAAATTTAGTGTCTGTTTGTGACATTATTGCGAATACACTTTCTTTCTTTAATTTCCATGACACTTCTTGATTTGGCCCACATAGTGAACAATAGCCTGAACACATCTCATTCTGGAGGGCAGACCCGCTAAGGTCTAGCCCTACTACAGAGGTGCAGTACGGCGCGGCACGTAGCGGTAAGGGGTCTTTGTACAATTATGTCGCAGTGCATTACCGTGCCGCGTCGCTTAAGTGGGCCCAGCTTCATACAAAGAATATTTTCCGCTACGTGCCGCACTAAGCCGTGCATCTGTAGTTGGGTTAGACCCTTAGTCAGCAGTGGAGAGGTGGTAGGTTGAAATGATGATAACGATCGCTTTTTTGCTGTTAGAACCCTAAAAAAAATTAAGTTGCATCCAACCAATATATTATGAGATAACAAACAATCCTAAACCCCTGAATCCTCAGATGTTATACATGCTTTACCAAACAATAACAAAGGCTTAGACAGCTTAGCGAAATACGGTATACGGATATTATAACGAATACGGCTCTAGTCTCTACCATTGATGTAAACCACCAGAGATAAGAAATTCCGAAATAGGAATAGAAATAGTGTACCTACTTGATGTACCATAGACAATTCTTTCCCTTTTTTCCTGTAAATAAGAAATAAAATGATAGTGTCCCACAAACTCATCTCACCCGGTGACAACGTCGCTAGTATCTATGAAAAATAAAATAAAAACAAAAACTAAACAACGCATAAAAATTAGTACCAATTTTGGCCACCGGGTCAGTTAAGTTTGTGGGATTTTACCTACCTATCGAGTATCGACCTTACTACGAAGCATAATAAGTGCCACAATTTTTTAGTGTCAAATTGTTATCTATCGTTCGTATCGCTATCTATCTATATCGTTATTTTATATAATTCTAACTTAAAAAATTCATAAGTACTACTAATATTATAACAGCGAAAGTGTGTCTGTCTACTACGCTTTCATCTTTCCAACCGATTTTAACTCGACCAAACTCCATAGATTTTTGCCATAGAAAAACAAATTACGTCCGACCTGTAGAGCGCGCTCCACACCTGTATAAGCCGGTCCTTGTCCCGCGATGTCCCGCTTTTCAGACTAGATGGCGTTAATAAGTCCACATTCTTTGTTTGACAGCGCCCGTCTATGTAAATTCAGGTCGTTGATTTTTGCCCATTATCTTTTGATACAAGTGTGTCAAGAAAGGTAGGTTTTCATCCTGGAAAAGACGTGGATAGATTTCATCCCGTGTCCCCGGGATGCAACCTACTTCCGCACCAAATTTCGCCAGACCGACAAGCAAACAAACAGATAGATAGACAGACACACTTTCGAATTTATAATATCAGCATGGATTACCACTAGCATGAAAAACCAATATCTTGGAATTTTGTAGGTATATCAACGGTCTCTACACAAAATTCAAATCTGTCCGTCGGAGCGTCCATCTCTGCTTCGTGTTAAAAGCCGGCTGGCCCGCGTTCGGTTCGCATAACAAATGGAGGCGAATTTGAATTTCAAACCACGAACCAGCGATCTTTTATTATAATAGAGCCAACTGCCACGAATCCACTGTCAAATCGAAGACAAAATATAGTCTACCTACGCGGGTTTTATTTTCAAGTTTTCTCACAAATTTATTGAAAAATGTTGTGTGGTACACGGGCGTTAAGGTTTTAATAAACGCATGATGATGGTCAGCCCTCATAATATGGCGGCATCGGACTGACATGAGTCAACTCGTAAGTAAAAACCTAATTAGCGATTTTATATTAAGTACAATACCCTATGCTTACAATGTCTTAATAAAAACAAATAAGTGGTTTGTAAATACGTAGTAAAGCGGAAACAAGATACCAAAACCGCACACGAACGTATAATAAATTCTAAACGAAATCTGATTAAGGCTTGCAGTGCGAAAAACATATGTATAGAACTCACGCCGTAATAATAAGTTATACACATTAAAGTTCTACCCCACTTGAGATGCGCGGAGCGGCGCGGCACGTAGTGGCAAATAGTATTTGTATGAGTTTGTACGGGACCATCTACGTGCCGCGTTGTTTAAGTGGGCCTTACAACCTTACACAAATAATACTTACCGCTACGTGCCGCATCGCGCCGCGTCTCTGTAGTGGGGCTACACCTCTAATCCGGGCCGCAACCTGGCCATGCTAACGCTGTGAATTAGCAAATACGCTGGTAACTTAACCACGCTGGATCTAAGGTGCGCTCCTATTACACCGTCATGTAATACAGTAATACAAATATGATTAATCTATCCTAATATTATAAACTAGCTGATGCCTGCGACTACGTCCGCGTGGATTGAGGTATTTGTTTCCCGCGGGAACTCTATAGTTTTCTTCCCTTTAAAATTAAAAGAATATAATATTATTATAAAGTAAAAAAAGATAAATCCATGCTGTAATCTAATTGCAGATGTAATGGATGGATGGTGAAAATGTCTGCTATGAAAATACCTGTTATTATTATATTCCAGTTATTTTTATTTTCTTAGACCAATCATCATAAGCCATAAATGCAAAGCCTATGAATATATCTAATGATCAACACCAATAAAATAAATTGAACTTCAAAACTGTCGTTCTCATAAATGAGACTTATGAGAAGTGAGAAGAAACAATTTTTATAATAAGAATAATAACATTTCAGTAATTCTTTATGGTAGAATTACCATGCAATAACGCCTAAAATACGGAAAATTATTTAGAATTAATGAATACGCACGCCTCTGTATCATGTTACACTTCGGTGTAATGGAAAACCTTTTTATAACGCGCACAATATGAGGAAAAATCCGCAACGTCTGTGACATTGTTTGCTTTAGTTACGTGGCAAGTAATTAGCAGGGCTTGCACTAATCCCAGATTTTGTTCACTACACTTTTATTGCTCGCTTGAAATCCTCCAAGGGTTTTAGTTGGCGCGTTTATATACGCAACTCACTTTTACGCAAACTACGGCAAAATTAAGTCTTAAGTAATCTTACTAATAAGAAGATAATAACCGCCCCCTTCTTCGTCGACGTTGCGGTTTTTTTTATTCCCGCCGTAACTCATTAATTTTCAAAATCAACTAACAAACACATGCATTACTAATATATGATTGAATGCATTCGAGCCCTGAGTTATCCTCATTTCGTCGTCCGCGTGTCTCCCTCGAACGCCTACAAAGTGATGTCCTATACATCTATCGAGAAATATAAGTCATTTATGCACATTTATGGAGAAACAGAAGTACACGGAACGCCCACCACCCCCCTCCTCCATGCATCGCCAGTGAAAAAAAAAACTTTGCCGCGGAATATCTTGTCTTACGATGTTACGCCATCTTTGTCTGCATTCAATTTGCACACGTACTATTCAGTATACTTACTATTTAGTAGGTACGCAGATACATTGCATTAAAAATATTTCCTGCACAGGAGAATCTGAGTTAAAACCAATTTTTAAAAGCGAATTTTGCTCTAGAGCCCCCGCGAGACCTCGTCGCTGTTAATCCACAAGTTAAATTGACGGTATCACTAATTCAGACGAAACGGGAGTCCGGAGCCGCGGTGGAGGTCGGGACGCGAGATTGGGTGTAATTTTTGATAGGTTATATCGTGGAAATGTAACAGGTATTCAAATTTTTTCGGGAAAATTTTCAAGCTTTCTTCAAGTCTTTTCAAGTTTTTTCAAGTCTTTATTACCTACTAGATATTTTGAGTTTGGAGTTTGAATTTGAATGACAAAGATCTAAATAAAATATAAAAGATATAAAAATAAAATAATGATGAGTTACATCATTATTTTATTTTTATATCTTTTATATAAATAATTATATGTTTGAAAAAATTATTATAATTTTCATGTAAGTAGGTAAATAAAGTTTTAAGGGGGCAAGCTTTCAAAAAATATATAGGCTAGGAGATAGCTGCTGATGTGATTTTCATATAATATTGTTATGTTGGTATTTCAGTAAAAATAAATTAGGATTAGATACGTAGGTATTGTTTAAATATAATTACATATTTAAGCCAATTATAAAATTATAATAAAACAAGATGTACTTATAATATACATTAAAAAATAAAAGGGAAAGATGATGTGAATTTTATACAATATTGTTATATATTTCAGTAATAATAAATGTCAGTTCTCATCAAGTGCTCGTATCATTCACAACAGTAACTATCGTCTGATGGAATTTGTGATGGTCTGCTTGCAAGCGGCTGGGGACCTGACTACTTATCGCCGCTCAAAGACGAGTTATTGTTACCAGAAATGACCAATAACTAGGAAGGCTTATTCTAGTATAGTATTAAAGTATGCGCTGTACCTAAGTAACCAGTATAAAAATTGACTCTATTCATCGGAGCGTTTACTAGATATTGCCTCTCAAAGAAATAATACGTCGTTAAGTACGTCAAGTAGTACTTACGTCAAGTAATAAAATTAAAATTTAAAAAAAACCCACGACGAACTGCAGCGCTCCATTATAATTTGTGACCTTATAACTTTGTAACAACAATTAGATCTTCGCAGAAGTAGTTTTATGAACACAAAACTGCATCTTTGTCGGTTCAGTAGTTTTTTTGACCAGCGTGTTGGACTATGGCCAAATGGTAATGAGTAGAGGTGTCAAATTGTGTCAAACTTTAATATTCTGATAAATAAATGTTAAAATATATCAGTTCAAAAAATATGTTATAAAATATAATGGATAAAAAACTGGAGTTCCTGTGACCACAGCATCTAGGTTAGCGCTTGTCAAGGCAAATCAAAAGAGTCCAAACACGACGGGTTTACGATGAGAAGGAGTTCGACCACCTACCAAATCACGATTGCAGCACAGCTTGGTGGACTATGGCCCTAAAACATATCTAAGAACCTTCTCAGAAGCTAAACATATTTTTTTTTAAACCGCATCTAAATCAGCAAAGTAGTTTTCCAGAAAAAAGGTAACATAATAAAAAAACACGATAGGAGCGCGCACGATAGCACGATAACTTAAAATATATCTAAATCTAAAGAACTTTTTCACAAGCTATACATATCTAATGCAAAACACCGCATCTCAATGAGCCCAGTACTTTTTCAGAAAAATGGAAACATATTGAAAAATTAAAATCAAAATTGCAGCTCAGCTTAGTGGACTATGGCCCTAAAACATATTCAAGAACCTTGACAGAAGTTATGCATATCTATTGCAAAAAACGGCATACTAATCGGCCCAGTAGTTTTCCAGGAAAATGGTAACTAAAAAGTACACAAACAAACAAACAATCGCACAACCTCTTAGGGCAAACACATAATAATATATACCGTCCGTTCCGTCATGGGTAAAAAATAGCTCAAGTGTCGCCGCTTTGATGTGATAATGTGTATTGTTTAAATATCTCCCATTTAAGTTACGAGTATTTTAATTTACGTATATCACCTCTTAGACCACCTGTGATAATACTAACATAAAACTGAAACATGGAAATGAATAGTAATGAGATATAATTATAGTTACCAAAAGATAGTTACCACAAATACAGTTATCTCTTAGGCTATAAGTTTTGACATTTGGGTTGGACGAGCCAGTGTAAATTTGTATGAAAAATTCGTATGAGGGATCTTTGCAACCAGATTGTACAAAAACTTTAAGTTGTATTGAAAATATTGTTTAATTAAAGTGTTCCTTGATCTTTAATGATTAATTTGAAATAAGTTTTGTTTATATAAGGTCTCAGATTAAATCACAATAGTCGGAACGCGATAACGCCTTTTTTGAGTTTTCCATGAATTTCTCGATAATTTTCTGCAGTTCCTATACGATTTTATGACCACTTTTTTTAATTACGTCATACTTCATTTAACTGAGTAGCAAATGGTATTAATTTAGTAATGAAATTTTCATTTTTCCTATCCTAAAACGTCGGAACAGAAAACAATGTTTCAGTACTTCGACCCTAAAATCTTTTTAAACAACCGACTTCAAACTCCCGCGCCAACTTTACAACAACAAGCACACGCTATACAAAGTACTTATTTTATTGTTGATATTTTAAAAACCGCTCGACCGATTTCGATAAAATTTATATGGGACCACTTGGAAAGTATGCCCTTTCAAACAAAAAAAAGAATTTTTGAAATCGGTTTAGAAGTCTTCGAGTAATCGGTGAACATACATTAAAAAAAAAGATTCCGACGAATTTATAACCTCCTCCTTTTTTGAAGTCGGTTAAAAATATGCAATGCCTGGTTAAAAACCTACTATTTACTAAGCTATTACACTGATCGCGAGCAATGTACTCTTATCCGTTGAGGAGTTCCATTATCTGTCTTCGAAGATCTTCATCAGATCTTCACCAAATTTATATGGGATCACCTTTGAAGTATACCCTTTCAAACAAAAAAAGAATTTTGAAAATCGGTCGAGGCGTCTTCGAGTAATCGGGGAACATACATAAAAAATAAAAATAAAAAAAGATTCCGACGAATTGAGAACCTCCTCCTTTTTTGAAGTCGGTTAAAAATGTGTAAACAAACCTCAAAATTCGCACCACTTATTTTCGCTTTTAACTACTTATTTTCAGATTAAATACTTAACAAGCTTCAAGTTCTCGACTTCATCCCCATGGACTTAAGACTGTAGGGACTAGGGACACATGCATTGTGTAACATGACTCCTGACGCCTAGTCAACAGTCGGACATCGCGTATGCAGTCTGTAACTAGTAACTAAGTTGTTCAGTCGCACAGAGTGTCTCTCGGTATCTTGTACTATATACACGCGGAATAAATATCAGTGAACTATCTGGGAATTATTAATTACACAACCCTTAATTAGGAGATACAAGTAGCACCTTCTGGTACCCACATCCCCATCTCCTAAAGTGGTGACCCGCGTTAGTCGTGTGTGAAATAGTGCAAGGATATACGGACTACAGCAGCCCCCGGCCCAGCCCAGCCCAGCGGAGAATAAAAATTCAGCGACGGCGTCGGCGGAGTTAGGGAGCGCAGCTGCGGAAAAGCAAGACGGTTTGGCAGCCGTGAAGGTGTCGTCACGGATCCCGGAATTTTGGATGGACAAACCGAAGCTATGGTTTGCTCAGTTTGAGGCCACAACTTTTGGTCAAAAGTTGTCGGATGCAGCCAAACAAAATTTAGTCGTCACGAAGCTCAGCAAGAGCGCCATAGAGCAGGTGATGGACCTAATATTGGAACCTCCAGAGTAACAAGTACGAACCCCTTAAGGCACAACTACTCCAAGTTTACGAGGAGACCAAGGAGAGTGAATTCAGAAAACTCCTTAGTGAAATGGAGTTAGGATCGCAGAAGCCATCCCAGCTGTTGCGCCGGATGAAAGATTTAGCGAGGGGCAAAATAGCGGAAGACTCGCTAAGGATGTTATGGATAGGGCATCTACCATCATCCGTAAGGGCGGTGCTCGCGGTGACTGAGATGAGCCTTAATGGGCTGGCGGTGGTAGCCGATAAAATAATGGAGACCACCAAACCTATTGAGGTAGCGGAGATACAGCCCGAGAGAACCTCGCAGACGGACCTGGCGGCACAAGTAGCGAAGTTAACCCTGGATGTGCAGGCTATACAACGAGGCCGCACAGAACGTCGCGATACGCGTTATCACCGCAGGACTTCGGCGACGAGATTTCGCGATAGGACGCCACGCGGCAGGTCACAAGGAAGATCACGCAAGAGTCCAGAATGGCTTTGTTTTTACCATTATAAGTACGGGACCAAGGCCAGTAAATGTGTAGATCCATGCAATTGGGGAAAGAAAACGCAGGAAAACTAGACGCGGTGCAGTCAGCGGCGGAAGACTGCATCACGCCTGCATTTGGAATTTCTGAAAATCCTTTTTGGGATAAAGAGGGAGCTAACGTGCATTATGAGCATCCTTCCAGAGTAGGTACTCGTAGCTATTAATTTAACAGTTTTAATATTTTTGTACTTTCGTTCAAACTTGCACGGGTAAACTGTTATTGTACAACGTGTACGTTTCACGAGAGATTTAATCAATTTTAGTTAATTATTATCACAATCGACTAAGCCTCAGGGCAATATTAATTTGATTATTAATTTGCTCTAACGGCTCTGATAGTTCCTTAGTTAAGATGATTTGTGAAATGGTGATAATAAAAGAAAAAAATAAACCCGGCTGAGTTAGTTGTGGACTCTTCTCAGACCAGGGCACGTTTGGAACCCTCGTAGATTTAGTTTTAAGATACCGTTACTGATTATCAACATTATATTTTATAAATAAGTGGACGTCAAAGTGTAGTATATCTACCTAAATTGAATAAAACATTACCTATTTGATTGATTGATTGATTGATTAGTGTGCGATTGCTCTCACAGCTTTAAAATTAAATTGCAATATATTCAATAATGTCTGAATCTACCGGAAACAGACTCAAGTTCTATACTATTTTAAATTTACTACTGTCTATACGTTTTGGGCTATTTTAAATGTAAGTCAGTCAGTTTCTCTTTTTATATAGAAAACAAGCGTAGCCTGCGGCTTTGCTCCGGGCTGGGCGTAGATGGGTAGTGAATCACGACTTTTCTCTTTAATTATATCATTACTAACAGATGATGCCCGCGACTTCGTCCGCGTGGATTGAGGTATTCTGATTCCCGAGGGAACTCTTTAATTTTCAGGGATACAAACTATCCCTATACCAAATTTCATCAATATCGGTTAAATAGGATGGGCCGTGTAAGCGTAGCAGACAGACAGACAGACGGACACACTTTCGCATTTATAATATTAAGTATGGATGCATAAAATACATATACAAGGATAAGCCAAGGCACGTAAGCTAGTATGAACATAAGGTTATATATCAACTTTATAACTTGTGCAATTACACCTGTGCGATTAGCAAATAAAACAACTAGAAACAAATGAAAATGAACACTGTTCACCCCGCAAGCAGGCTAGCTCTCATTTCCATACGAGGTTTTCAATTGCCAAGTTGAGAGTTCTAAACCGTAAAATGGCGGCCATTTGTAAAATTAAAGCTCGGCTTAGGGTCTTTTAATGAGGAAAAAAAGTGGGTCGGTCCAGCCGAGCGGATCAAATTTTTCTTCGTGTCGCCTCGCGTCTAAATATAGCCCAAGTTGTAAGAGATATACGTCAACAAAACTAATACAAACTTAAATTTTATTAAGATAGCGCTACGTCATGTACAAGCACGCACAGCCTCCGACGCATAGCCAGACTGCTATAGGTCTAAAAACTAGCAAATTTGACGGTTTCCATTTGTTATGACGTCAGCACTCCTGTAAGAAAAGATTTTTCGAAAATCCGCCTATTAAGTGATGATGCAGTTTAAGGGACTAACCTGTTAAGGGCATGGCAGTTATACCCATATGTACCATACCCCCTAATCGGTTTCTACACGGCATCGTACCGGAACGCTAAAATTAAATCGTTTGGCGGCACTCTTTGCCGGTAGGGTAGTAACTAGCCACGGCCGAAGCCTCTCACCATTTAAGATTTTTGAACCCACTAACACTTGCATAGGAAGCCAGAGACTTAACCACTATCTAACCTTAAATGACCTATAACCATTTCTAATTTCAGCCACAATCTTATAACTTAGACACTAAATCGTCACGTTGTGACGTCACGATCACGTCACGGCTCTTAAACCCAACGTAAAAGATGGCGGCGAAATTCCGTGAGGCGATGAAATACGAAAACTTCCCAGCGCGAGGTGGAAAGTCCACCCGGGACATGTAAATACATAATAGCATCTATTATTACACAAGGGCGCCCGTTTTGTGGAACAAACGATCTGAGGTTGCATTACTTTGTCTTTAGAGTTGCCTTATCTTTAGATGGGCAGTGTTCAAATAAAGATAAGAAATCTTTCGTGATTTTTGGCCGGAACTAATCTATCGACCTTTATACGACCAATGGACTACCGTGGAGAACCACGTGATAGAGTAGTAAGTCAGAAAAGGCGGTTTGAGGAAAATGGTGCTTAATATTAAAACTTTAAACGCCATTTTCTCGAAACCGTCGTTTCTGGTTTCGGTTTCTCAGAAGAATCGGCAAGAAACTCAGCTAACTCGGAAGTTGCTTTTTTTTATTTTTTAAAGAAAAAGGAAAAATGTCACAATAACATATAGATAGGTAAAATACATACTTTTTAATATGAATCCTAATGACAATTAATAATATTAATTCTTGGTCTGGGCATTTACACTTTTTCCACTGAAATTCTCATTTCGATAAATTGACAATTTTCCTTACGCTCTTGAAAAACTTTTCTAAGATTGAGTGTAGGTACATGACTATCGAAATTCCCAAGTTTATGAACATCAACGGCTAAAAGATGTATCGTGAATTCGTGAGATTACCAACAAAACAAAGTGTAAAACTTTCGCGACTTAGTTTTCTTTTAGGGCAAGAAAAGATGCCGATTTTTTGTACAACCTTTATCATAAAAAGTTCGAAAAAGAAACTCCGTTTTGCACTCAAAGTAAAAAAAAAGTTATGTCACAGAAATGTTAAACTTATTAGTTACTTAGTTAATTTTGATATTTTTTTCTATTCTACTGCTTCTCTACAAACTGACTATCTCTCTCACTCTCTAGATGACTTGACTGTGGTAAGCATTGATGTAGAATTTTAGTATTACTCATTCTATTTCAATGGTGGTAAGTGATAATTAAATTAAACCTTTGACTATAGTATCTAATTCTATGCCCATACCCCTAGTCCGCTAATCGGTTTCTACAAGGCAATCGTACCGGAACGCTAAACCACTTGGCGGAATTTCTTTGCCGGTAGGGTGGTAACTAGACACGGCCGAAGAGAACGAGAAGAAAGATAAGTCCTCCCACCAGACCAGACCTGACCAGAGAAAATTCATAAATTATAAATTCCCAAATTGACTCTGCAGGGGTTCGAACACGTAACCTCTCGCTTAAAAGACAACAGGGTCCACCATTACGCCAGGGAGGTCGTCAAAGAGAAGGATTTTTTAAGAAGAAAAGTGGTTTATACAAATATTAAAAACAAACGTTCATTTTATAATTTTTTCTAAAAAATGATATAAAATGTGCACATTTCATACCCTGTAAATGAGTTCGAAAGTTAAATTTCCCGGCCTAGGCCAGTAAAGAATGTATGTATTTTCATTAAATACCATAAGTTTGTATTTGGAATCTTTCTTCCTGAATATCTTGTAACTTGTTATAATGTTCTTTGGCCTAAATAGTAAAAATTTGGAACTCTACCGTATTATGCGTTCAACACTCAGCGCAAAAAAAAATTAAAAGTATAATATTTAATTTTTATCTTTATAATATTGAAAGGCGGGAATTAACATACCTAATCGTTATAATTTATTATTTAAAAGTGACGAAAAAATGAGTTCGAGTGAGGATATTATGGATTTAGATTGTACGCCTCCTTTTCTGAGAGCGGAGGCCGAATTAGCTAAAAATAATTTTCTTCCGCCGAAATCCAATGAACACTTGTTTAATTTTTTTAGAAAAGCACTATACACACCTCGACCGGGAGATCTAGTCTCGTATATGTATAGCCGGCCTCGCCTAGCTCGGCCGTCTAACTAACACTCGACCAGAAAACGCGTACTTCCCGGTCTCGCGATGTAATGTACTATTAACAGAAAAAGCATAGAAAAAGAAACAATTTTGTAATCCGAACAAATAGGTAAATTAACTGTTTTAAGTCCTTTACCATTTGTAGGGCTATTCACAATTTAAGAGCATTTTGTTTGTCCCGGTTGTAAATGAGAGTAATTTATATGTAGGGCCCGCTTGGTGTGGCGTGACCAGAATATAAAACTGGACCCTCGAAGTTACACTATTAATTTTACTCCACTTTTTGAATTCTGATGTCGGTATAGGTACTTAATGGAGAAATAGGCAAATAAATGCAAATTTTCTATACTTAATAAAGTTTCGAAATACTTTGTCAAATATAGCACAAAACAAAACCATAATAAATAAATACTAAATCCATACTTAATATTATAAAGGCGAAAGTGTGTGTGTCTATCTGTCTGTCTGCTACGCTTGCACGGCCCAAATTGTCTTGAAATCTGTTCAACCGATTTTGACGTGTTTATCCTACAGACTACTTTTACCCTGGAAAATCAAGGAGTTCCCGCGGGAATCAATAAACTTAATCTCCCACGGCCCATCTTTTCAACCAATTTTGATGAACTTTGTTTTATAGATAGGGCAAAGTAAGACAAAGTACTTACTATACTACTTTTTATCCCGGAAACTTAGAACTTAATCCACGCAGACGAAGTCGCGGTCATCACCTAGTATATAATAAGTGGATGAATCCTTTGAATAATTACTTACTATATTTGCGATAGTGTATTGTTTTTACCCGAAAAAGCTACGGCAAAGCCAAAAGGAAGGGTTATGATGTAGGTATGGACATGATGTTAGCAGTCTATGTATGTACGTATGTATTTATGTATGTTCCACCATAGCGCCTAAACTGCTGAGCCGATTTTGATGGAGAGGTATCAATCGATTCGTTATATAATAATATATTAAAGTCCGGGTGACAAAGGTTACATTTTACACGAACAAAATCGATTTATAGACGATTTCTATTTCATTTCATTAGAATAAAAACGATAAATAACTTCCTACTGTTAAGGTACGAGTATATACCTAAGTACTTAACTAACTTTAATATCGATTCTAGGAACTTAAGTTATTACTGTGTATCTAACAGCAATAAAGTTTCATTTTCTACCCCGAGTTGTTTTACGGCTTTCGCCTTTCTAAGTTATTGTCTTTTAGTAAAGTTATTCGAATAATTCTAATTACCTGAGTGAATATAAATTGTACTTCGGCTAAAGTATTATCAATTATTATATTAGTTTTAATTATATCTTTAAGACTTTATTATTATTTATTAATAGTTATTTATTTTTATTTATTTTATTTATTTATTTATTTACATCTAATCAGAACGGCAATGCCACTTACACTAACTAGATGATTATTAACAGTTAAGAAGGTAATACAAATAAAAATTAAAAAGAAGAAGAAGAACATCAACAATAATGCTATTATAAACAAGGTTATTCTAAGCTCTCAGAGTAACATAACAATTCAAAAACCAGAGTTGCCCACTTGTCATTGAATGGATCCCATTGAGCATTCTTGTCCAAGAGCGTGTTGAACGACTATATAATTTTAGTATGCGTGACATATTAGCTTAAAATGCATATAATATAGCTCATATTTCGATGATCTGAAATCTCACCTGTGGTTAAAGATGAGTACCCGGGATTCGAACCTGGACTCCCGAATAGGAGGTCTCTTAACCAAAAGACTATCACCACCACTTAGCGGACCACTTAAGAACGACTAAATCACCACTGCTTTTTAACCGACTTCCAAAAAAGGGGGAGGTTCTCAATTCGGCGCGTATCTTTTTTTACTAAAAGTTAAGTAGGTACAACTCAAATATTATTCGAATTGAAATTTTCTCATTATACTTTCCACACAGTCGTCAAACTTTCGAGGACTTTTCTTTAAGAGGCAATTAAGGGTAGCTTTAAAAGATTTACCATCACAATTTCGGAACGCATGCACCATTAAGACTTCAAAGAGCCAATTCTAAGGATTTATGACTTCGGAAGCGGAACTCTTAATTGAGGTCCCAAGGGATGACACTGATTTTCTTAAACTCAATACTCAATTTATTTATTAGATACAGGTGTCCCCTATGTTACGTCATGTTTTGACTCTACCACCGGTTCGGAAATCAATTTCGAATTCTGAGAAGAGCCGGCAAGAAATTCAGCAGTTGCTCGTTTTTTTTAAAAACAAGACATTACAATAGGTAGGACACTTCAATTATTACATAAATTAAAACTAAGATTACAAAAACTATTAAAACAAATAAAATTAAATTAAATCTAAAACCTCATCCAGACCACCGCAGCGAGGCATTGTATTGTACCCAAGATGCTGGCAGCATTACCCCTTTGGATGGCCAAACTAATTCTTTGACCAAGGTAGCTGCCAGCTCTCGGGTCCCCGGTTGACTTGATAACCCTTTTAGAAATTTCATCAAAAAGAGCTCGAGCCCCCGGGCCCCACGGCCCCAATGTCTCCACACCAAAAGGCACGAATATGAAGCTCCCATCGAGGTTTTCATATTTGCGCCTCTTGGCCTGTTCGGCGCTGATGGCCGCTGCACCCGCCGTAGAGGAGGTTGCCTGAATGTGGGATGCAGCTAAAGTGTCTGCACACGTTGCGTCCCAAACAAGCGACCTGCCCATCTTCCAAGGTATGAGCGTCATACCATCAGGTCTCTTGCCATCGCAACGTGCCAACCAATAGGTTCCAGTACAGCTGGCACACGGGCGGTGGCAAAGGACCTCCGGATGACGTCATTAATGGAACTATGACGGGAGAAGCGACAAGCGCTTCTCGAACAGGATAGCCCATGGTGGCTGAAGGCGTCAACACAGTCACCGCAGTGGCAACGGTGAGGCTGGTTTATTGTGGCGCCAAGCCTAAGACCAAAGCAGAGTGTGGTATGGTCCAACATAGTAGCATGTAGCCAGTAGCCAGACTCTTTTGCATAGACAGCGAGAAGACGAGCACGGTCTTTTTTTTTAGTAAGTTATTATACTATTCTGTGGAGCCCTGGATCTAAAGTCGATTGCTTCCATACTTGAACTTAGTCACTAACGGCTGATATCAATTCAGAAACAATAATTTGCTTAATTAGTCCTTAAGTAGTCTTTGAGACAGACTCAACATGATATTCTCAATTCAGAAACCGGCTGTAAGAAATTCGTCAATTATTTGATACGGTATTCATAAGACATGTTTCATACTAATCCCTATTCCGTAGTCGTTGAAAGACCGTTTTCCCTATAGACGTTAGGTATGTATGTGATACAGGTAAGCGTTCTTGAGTAGTTTCTCTATTTCATCCCTCACTTTATTATACGTTTGACGGTACGCGTTACAGATGCCAGGCTCGGTAAACATTGTAAGTGGCATGTATATAGCTGTTATATTACAGTTCACAAAGTATGAGCTTAGGGAGACCCTAAATAAACAGATATTACCGTTTGTATATTTTGTGATATTGCAATGAAAATATTCTGTGGGCTTACTTTTGAAATTGACATACCCTGACTTCCCTATAATAAGGATCATAAGTTCTTGTTTTCAGAATTATATTCCTTACTTTAGGGTCAATGTATTATCATATAAAAGGGCCATTTTAAAGTAATACTGCTTTAGGCGATGGTAGTAACCGCCCAGGTCTTTGATACGGTACCATAATAACCCTGTGCGTTCCGCAGTCGGGTAAAAAGGGCCACTAGGGATGCTGTTCATTTTATGCCTATTTGTACAGGGTTCTCGTTATACGAATTTTAATCTTTAAACATCGAATGATCACCTAGGCGTTATACCGTACTAAATAACCTATTCTGTGGTGGTATTATACCTTAGGGTCCCTAGGTCACATTACCCTTATGTAGGGTCGTATTATAGTTATTTATTCATATTTTTATAATGACGTGCTTATTTTTATGAGATTTTTATGTAAATAATACGAATTTCCCACGGGATCATGATCCCGAAATGTTTTTCTCGCTGTACCGGATTTAGGGCAAAAGCGCACTAAAAAATCTGTGACGGATGAAAAGTTCGCACGCGCATTCGATATCAAATATAATATATGTATTATATATTATGTATTTATTATATGTACTTATTATAATACATATAAGACATATACATATCCATATAATATTTAATTATTTAACTTAATAAAAACTTTATAAAAAAACGTGTTTTCTCTAAGTCATGGTTGTTTCGCACGATGCTGTCCATAGTGTATTTTTGGCGTTATATTTTTCAGTTTCAAGGATTCCTAGAATAAAAGCAGTTGTAAAAGAGAGAGTTGAAAGCTTCTGAAGCTAACTATAAGCGTGAACCTGTGCTTCTATATCAGTGTCGCCTTCTCAAGTAAGTACACTTTTAATGGTTTCATGTTTTACAACGGAACCCTGTAACACTTGTACTTTGAGGACTTAGTAAATATTGCGTGACACACCATACGCGACGGCCTTAAACAAAGTCTAGCTAAGCACATGCAAAGTATCATTATATTCACTATGCATATTCATACTGCGAGTCCAACAAAGGCCAGAGTCACGGCACACTATTCATATATTACGTACTTAAGTGAATATTCATGAATATTCGTAACTATAAGTTCCGAATACCTACCTACCACAACGCAGGGTTGAGCTTTTGATTCTAGTTGCAAGTACAATAGTTTATTACTAACTAGAAGATGCCCGCGACTTCGTCCGCGTGTATTGTTTTTTTATTCCCGCCTATCCTAGTACGAAACTTCATCAAAATCGGTTGAAGTGAAGGGTTGGGAAAGCGAAGTAGACATGCAGACAGATAGACAGACACATATTTATCATATTAGCTTATAGCTAGTATGGATACTGTAGTACTAAGTATCTACCTAAGTTTTTTTTTACCTAATAACTTAAAACGAAAATATAATATGTACACTATAACTAACTAGTCAGTCTTTTTAATTATATAAGTACCTAATTACACCGCGTTCGTGTATTTTTTATCTTTAAAAATGTATGACAACTCTTTGATTTTCTTTGGAAAAGTAGTTTTAAATCTCTAGGTCTTTAACTATATCGATCACGTCGATCCGTTGCTTTGCTGCGATGTAATTAATAGACAAATCAACAAACATACCTACTCACTTTCAGATTGATTAAAATATCGGTAGTTAGGATACAAAACACATGACCATTTTAAACCTATTTAACTAAACTACTTAGGTAGGTAGGTATTCTATCGAACTAAAAGATTTTCTAAAACCTTTCTCGTGTAACTTTAGATAGCAATTTATACATAATATGTAAGTATTATACAGATTTTTAAGGAAATCTTACTTGAAATCTTATAAAACATAAGTAAGTAGGTATTAGTTTCTCACTTCTTGAGCGAAATTTTATTGAATTTGATATTGTTGAAAATTTTCAATCTCTCTTCGGCAGATATGATTTCACTGTAGTAGGTATAAAATTAATATGATGGGATTGCGGAATTAATATTAATAAAATTCATCTCGGTGGTTTGCAGAGGATTATTAAACAGCTCAGCTCATATAATACCTCCTGAGGCCGTGAAGCGAAGAACACGTCTATGGTAAATGCGGCATTTTGATGGTTTTATAAGACGAAATACCACCTACTTTATAACGGCGAAGGAAAACATCGTGAGAAAACCGGCACCCCCGAGAATTTTTGTAATGTTCTCAAAAGTGGGTGAAGTTTGCCTATCCGCCATAATTGGCCAGCGCGGTGGACTGTGGCCAAACCATTTTCAATGCGAGATCACGTTGAATGATGACGTTGATGAATGATGTAACAGTCTTAAATGGTAGCGAGATAACCCGTTATGGGTACGGCAGTTAAATTAAACCCATACCCCATGGTCGTCATGTTGATAGCTATTAAAAATTATGAAGGCGCCGTCATAATTTTTGCTAATAAAAATTGCCGACATAATAATTGCTTATAATTTTTTATACTTTGTAAGTTTATAACGTCTTTGAGAGGTGATATCTAGTGAAAGCCCCGATGAAGAGCGTCAGTTTTTGTACTGTTTACATAGGTACTGTGCATACTTTAATACTGTACAGTGGACAAGGATCAGCTTTTCTAATTAATAACAAAAAAGGTTTTCTAATTCATTTTTGGTAACCATATCACGTTTTTGATCGGCCATATCTAGTGAAAGGCCCATCAACATGCGGGCAGAATTTCACTATCGTCCTCAGTGGAGAGTGTAGCACCCCACCTATTACTGAATCAGCTTTTCAAGCGATAGTTCCAAAAAGTGCACCTATCTCTTAGTCCAATAGTAGGAGTTTTCTTGGGATAATAATGCGGTGGGTTCCCACGTCCTTCCGCATACGACTCAGCTATTATATTATCCGATATTAGTGATAATAAAATAAGTAATGTAGTTGAATAAAAATATTAATAAAACACTTGTATTAAATCTTTAAAGTCAATTAAGGAAAAATGTAATCATACTTTAGTATTGTAAATGCGAAAGTGTGTTTGTTTGTTGGTTTGTTGGTTCGTCCTTCAATCAAGCCGCAATGGAGCAAAGGATCGACGTGATTTTTTGCATGAGTAATGGGTATAGTTTAGGACCTGGAGAGTGACATAGCCTACTTTTTATCCCGAAAAATTAAGTAGTTCCCGTAGGAATCAAAAAACTTAATCAACGCAGACGAAGTCGCGGTCATAAGCTAGTAACTAATAAGTAACATATCCATGTTATTCACGGATCTCTACGCGCGTATAATGAAGCGGGCAAGTTGCAGACTTTTTACGTGGCGTTGAATCCCTCTGCGACGGTGAAAATTAAGTGCTTTCTATTTTGCACCGTAGTTACTTTTAATGGTTTTCACTGTAGATATTTTACTCCACCACGTTAAGGTTGATTTTAATCCGTAATCCTAAAATAACCTAAACTTTTTACGCGTACCTATCCGTTTTCGTAATAAGGGATGAAAAATTTGGTCGATTTCTTTACAAAGGTAAGTCTCATGTAAATCTGTATGAATATTTCGAAAATGTTTGGTGCTTTGGGATAGAATTTATAAAAACTGTGAATTATGTATTTCATAATTTAAACCGGTAGCCCAAATATCAAGTTTCACGGCTATTTAAATTGAAAAACGCCGGCCTTTTACACCAACTTACAACCCCCATTTTACCCGTTTGGGGGTATAATTTTGAAAAACTGTTACACACGTAGTTACTTCTTTATAAAATTATACCGAAATCCAAAATACCAAGTTTCGTTGTTATAACTTGAAAAATATGTTGATAAATGAAGGACATTCATCCCCTATTTCACCCCTTTGGGGGTCGAATTTTCAAAAATGGTGAAACACGTACTTCTGCATATCTAACTGAAAGCCCAAATGCTAAGTTTCATCACTACTATATACCTTGAGAAATGAAGGACTTTCATATGTAAACACTCAACCCCTATTTTACCCCTTTAGGTAAACGTGGAATTTTGAAACACTATGCCACACGTACTTCTTTATTTATTACTTAAAGCCAAAATACCAAGTTTCGTTGATACAACTTGAGAAATATCTTGAGAAATGAAGGACTTTCATATAAACTTTCATCCCCTAGATATTTCACCCCTTCGGGGGTAGAATTTTCAAAAACTGTGTAACACGTATTTCTTTATTTTTTACCGATAACTCATACACTAAGTTTCATGTATATAACTTGAGAAATGACGGACTTTCATACAAACTTTCAACCCCTATTTCACCCCCTTAGGGGTGGAATTTTGAAAAAACCTTCCTTAGTGAGCGCAGCTACGTTACAAAAGGAAGCTACTGTCAAAATTTCAAGTCTCTAACCCTATAGATTAGCGGTTAGAGAGCGGTTTAGGCTATGCGTTGATATATTTAAGTCAGTCAGTCAGTCAGGACTTTGAATTTTATATAATATATAGATTAGAATGGATAGGTACAGTAAGCATCCTTACGGTTTCACTATAAGTAAAGAATTATGTCTAAGTATTCCACTTACACAATTATTTTAATTTTCAGATTTGCTATTGCGGTTTAATAACATTAGAGTGGATTTAATTAATTTCATTCCATTCGTAGCTTCAGCGTCATTTTAACAAGCGAAACCATTGGTCCTTTGCCCCGCAACTGAAAACGCATTCATTAGCGACTCTAACGAGAACTTCAGGCGCGTGAAACGAACCCCAGTTTTCCTCGGGTTTTATTGCTGCCACTAGTAGCCCAAGAGACCACGATATTTATTATGAACTGAAAAAATAGATAACTCGATTTTTAACCCCCGACGCAAAAATAGAGGGGTGTTATAAGTTTAACGTGTCTGTTTGTGTATCTGTCTGTGGTATCGTAGCGCCCAAACGGATGAACCGATTTTCGTTTAGTTTTTGTCGTGTCATAGATAATTTTATCCCGAGTGTTCTTAGGCATGTTTCATGAAAATCTGTTCATCCGTCTGAAGGTCATCAGCTTTTTTCTTAATCTGTTACTTCCATATTATGTCGGGAGTTGTTTTAAACTTGTAATTTGCACTTGTAGAATAAAATATCATAAGCATACGATTGACTATCATGTAGGTAGGTACCTGTTGTTAGCTGATGTCGGTTTATAAATGCGGGGCTTAAAGTCAGGACCTGGACGATCTGTTATTTTCTTTTACAAATTCGCTTCGCATTGAAAAACTTGTTTTAGATAGAGGACATAATGAGTACTTAATTATACTAAATTAAATATGACTTGCCTCGAACGTTGAAGTTCTCGTAGTTGTGTGAATCTGCCAATCCGCACTTGGTGAGCGTTGTTGCCTATGTCCGAGAGAAGACTAGTGCTAAATAGTGAGCCGGGTATGTAGAAACGATATAGATTTTAGTGTATGTCCTATCCCTTTAATTTTACTAGCCGTCTCTCAAACTACATAGTCTGTGGTTGAATTCAGGAAAGTCAACGAACTTTGAATTGGCGAGTGGGCTGGTAGAGAGTAGGACGTCAAGCCCTTTTGAAAATTGTAAATGGTGACGATTAATGTTTTATGTGAGGCGACGAAAGCAATTAAATACGAAAACGAATTAACACAAAAAATATTAAAAAGTTAAATAAACGCTCGTAAAATACTTTGATGGATCTCTGTAGACGTTGGTACAATATATAGGTACTTAAAGCTCATAAACGGGCTACTTTTTTAACAATTTCTAAAAGTAATTAGTCTTGACTAATTACTTTCACAACTACTACTTACTGTAACGTTACGTACTGTTACGTACGTACTGGTACGTACGTGTCGTACTGTTACGTTTTACTGTAAGCACTTAAAAATAAAACGCAACCTGATCTGGGGCCATACTGCCAACGTTAAAAACAATATTACTCAAAATGACAGTTTGATGGCCCAGGATTGCACCGGCTCTTGATCATATTTCTGGGCTATAAATGTTTGGCAAGTTGCAATTTTTGTAGCTTGTTTAGGTACCACCACTTTGGTAAAGGGGTTACAAGATTAATTAAAAATATAAAAGGCGCTTTCAGCTTCTTAATATAGTTCAATTTCATTCAATTCTTGCTGTAAACTGTTACGGGAAATTTTCATTCACCGAGTATGATAATAAATTAATGATGCATTTTTTTTATTTTGTGCTTAAACTTAAATAAGAGTCCATTATACGATTTTTAAAATGTTTTTATAACACTTATTATGGCGCTATGTATACAACTAATTGATAAATAATTTATAAGTTTCAAATAAAGAATAGCACGATATCTTTCAAAAAATTCTACTTAGTCAAACTTGGTAACTAGGTATTAGTCTCCAGTTCAATTGTTTTTTATTGGTGATTAAAATTAATTCATGAATTAATTTTAATCTGTTGCTGAAGGTGGATGTTAAAAATGCTTTCAATTCAGTCGACAGGGGCGCCCTACTAACACAAGTCAAGAGCAAAATTCCAATTTTATTTAGCTACCTTTGGCAATGTTATGGTTCATCTTCTAAATTAACTTTTCGTGGCAATGAAATTATTTCCGCTGTAGGTTGTCAACAAGGTGACCCTCTTGGCCCAGCTCTATTTTCATTAGCAATTCACCCAATCATCGAACGCCTTAAATCAAAACTTAATGTTTGGTATTTGGATAATGGGACTTTAGGTGGTGACGCTAGTAGCTTATACAGTGACCTACAATTTTTGATATCTGAATTCAAAAAAATTGGTTTAGATTTAAATTTTTCAAAATGTGAACTTATGATTCCTGACATACACCCGGAAAAAGATTTAATCATACAAAAATTTAACACTTTAGCTCCTACTATAAAAATTATAAACAAAAGAACTCTCCAATTATTGGGTTCACCTGTCCTGGATGAATCATGCCCTCCTTTCATTGATGAAAAAATTCAAAACTTTCAACAAGTTTCGGATCGCCTAACCAAAATTAATATTCACATGGCGTTTACAATTGTTCGTTATTGTCTTTTTGTTCCAAAATTTACTCATTTAGTCAGATGCTGTCAGTTGTGGAAGCATACTGACTTATTACTTAATTTAGACAACATAATAAAAAACACGTTGGCTTTAATTTTAAATGTAAAATTAAGTGATCGAGAGTGGTTACAGGCTTCTTTACCTATACGTTTTGGAGGTTTAGGAATACGCTCCGCCTCTAGTGTTGCTCTACCTGCGTTTCTGTCTTCAATTCATAGCAACGAAGTCCTAATAAATAAAATTCTTTCGAATTGTCCAGAAATCTCAGAAATAAGCTATATGAACGAAGCCAGAGACGTTTGGAGAGTGGCATGCCCAAACTCAGACTTCCCAACAATTCCATCTTCTCAGCGGCTGTGGGATGGGCCGATCTGTGAGCAAGTACGGAACCGTCTCATTAATACGTGCTCAAACTCTGCAGATCGTGCTCGCCTCTTAGCCGTTGCCCAGTGGGAATCTGGTTTGTGGTTGTGGGCTCTCCCTTCTCCCAACACTGGCACGCTTATTGATTCGTCCACTTTCCGGATAGGCGTCGCCCTTCGTTTGGGAGCACCTTGTTGTGCACCACACCGCTGTCACTGTGGTGTTGTCGTCGACCAGCTCGGTCACCACGGTCTTTCCTGCGCGAGGAGCGCAGGTAGGATTCCCCGACATGCCAGCCTTAATGATATCATCCGCCGTGCCCTTACCACTGCTAATTGTGCGGCCGTTCTTGAACCGAACGGTCTAGTGCGTAGTGATGGTAAGAGACCGGACGGAATGACCCTGATTCCATGGAAGATGGGGAGGCCTTTAGTGTGGGATGTGACTTGTGTCGACACACTTGCATCGTCCCATCTTCCTGGAACCCAAATTAGAGCTGGTGCAGCGGCTGAATCCGGTGAAAACCTCAAAAGGCGAAAATATGTATCCCTGGACAGTGGTTACATATTTGAGCCTATTGGGGTCGAAACTATGGGACCGTGGGGACCAGAAGCAAAGAAAGTTTTTAAAGAAATTTCTCTACGCTTGGTCGATGCAACGTGTGACCAAAATGCTGGCCTCTACTTTGCCCAGAGAATTAGTATCGCGATACAACGAGGCAATGGGGCTAGCATTTTGGGAACAATTCCCTCTGACAGTGGTCTACTAGATTAATTGGTTTTAACATTTTATTTTAATTTTAATTTAATGTAATAGTTATTATTTACCTATTTTGTGTATATCAATATCCAATTGGTGTGATTTATTCATGAATTGTATAATTAATGTTATTTTAAAACTAGCTAAAACAATAAGGAATGCTTAGCCAAACATATTGTTATAGTGTGGAGAGGGATTAGTCCGGTAGATTCACTCGACGATTCAAAACCACTAGTAAAAGTTTATTTGAATAAAAAAGATTGAAGTTTGAAGCGACATAGACTAGGTTTTAATATGCATAATAAGAATTACTTACCCTTCCGTAGGGGAGTGAACTTAGCGCTATTATTTCATCCGTGATAGCGGTAACATTGTAAGGGGCTGATTAGGGATACTATGCAATGGGCGATGAATGCACCTCGTTACCGGTTGTGGATGTAGGGGGCTCAATTAGCCCCCACTCGACGGATTAGACGTCTGAACGAAGAATAAGCATGCAATACTATATATTCACTATGCCCTGTGAAGAATAACGGTTACCGTATAAAAGGCTGGTTTACCTCGCTACGTACGCATAATGTAAAGGGCTAATGAAAGAAAGAAAGAAAGAAACAAAGAAAGAAAGAAAGAAAGAAAAATCTTTATTTGAGCACTCCTGCATGTTACATTAGAAATTAAAAATAAACTTAAACTTAGGAACGTACGATATCAACACTGTATTGAACAGCAGTACAACAAACAGGTAAGCCACTCAGCTTGTATTGGGGCTCCGGGCCTCTCAGATACGAAGCCACTAATAGTGGTGCACATCTGAGGTACCAGGTACCAGGTACCAGGAATACGCTGATTTTCAGTGGTCGCCTTTTTGCGAACGTCACTGGTATAGAAGTATAATATAAACTATTCAAAGGCAGAATAATAAAGGTGGAAAAAGAAAATAGTAGATATTGTATATAATTAATAATAAATAAATAAACTGTGTAAATTGTAGATATAAATAAATAACTATAAAAACATTGAAGGCTTTTGAAGAAGTTTGGTTTCCAAACATTTTAACTATTGTTGTAGTTTTGCAAGTTAAGTATCTAAATGTTTTTTTTAATTTCTTAAAGGTGGAGGTTTCGTAAAGGTGGAGGAAGATCGTTCCAACATTTCGTTGCAATGTATTTAAAACTGCCTTTGAATGCTGCAGATGTGTAATGCGGCATAAGAATAAGGTATGCACCTCTATATGTAGTACGTTGCAGAATGTCGGAGGCACTTCTTCTCCGACAAGAAAAAGACTCGTATGAATTTTATCCCACATTATCTTTGAACATTGACCTCCTGCCGCCAACGTGCTGAAATAGCCAGGGCGAGGCTTATATTACAAGTCCGTAGGCTAGAGATTAGCTCATATACGCCACACAGCGCCGCTGCTGTTTGAAGATTATAAGATTCTCTATTTCCAACGCTCTTGGCCTCAACTTTGTACCAGAGACTTTAAACTTTTTTATTATTCACTACAAGTTAGCCCTTGACTGCGATCTCACATGGTAAGTAATGATGCAGTCTGAGATGGTAGCGGACTAACCTGTTAGGAGAATGGCAGTCATAGAATCAATTCATACACCTAATCGATTTCTACACGCCATCGTTCTGGAACGCTAAATCGCTTGGCGGCGCGTCTTTGCCGGTAGGGTGGTAACTAGCCCCGGCGGAAACCGCCCACCAGACGAAAAAAAAAATTAAAATTATAAATTCTCAAATTGAAACTGCCGGGGATCGAACGCGGGACCTCCTTACCTCCTAAATTAACTTACCTTTCAATATTCAATATCCTGACCGGGCTATTTTTAAATTAATTAATTTTAATAAAGAATAATTGACATATTTACTGTAGGCAATGGTATTTTTAAATTAATTAATTTTAATTTAAAAATACCATTAATTAATTTTAATTTTAATTAAATTTTTTGACAGGCATTGCCTACAATAAAGTTGTCAAAAAAATGTACTTAATTATAATTAATTACTTAATTAGAAATAGCCTGGTCAGGATATTGATAGGCAAGTTATTTTAGGCGTATTTATCTATTATTAAATAAAAATAAAAAGTAGGTTTCGTCTGGTTAACAGATCGGTGAAGGTCGTTGTATATCCGGCTCGAGGACCATTATAACAACTTTAACAAATTAGAGCTGTATAGGTAGACAAGTTTCGTCGTAGTTCATCGAGAAGCAGGGGTCTTCTCCGGTTGGCCCGTGAGGTCCAATCGGGGGTACGGGCTTCGAGGCCTGGCCTCATTACCCGGGCGGGGCGCGGGGTAACATTGTACCCCGGTGATTCTCTTTGAGCCGTGTGTTGGCTAGGGCCTGCCTAGAAGGCTACGGGCCCCTGGGCCTGGTGTCATCTCTGGTGTTGGGGGGTCCACCCTGAGGGTGACGTCGTCACCGCCGCGTGCAGGACCCGTGTCATGTCCAGGTATCTCGGCGCTGCGGGCAGTGGGGTCGCTATCGCGCGCCGAGATGGTGTCAGAGCTGGTGGACTCCGCGCTGCGGGCGATATGGTCGCCGTCGCGCGCGGAGTCGGTGTCAAGTCCGGTGTGTGTCGCGTCGTCGTCGTCGCTACGATCATCTGCGTGCCGCGTAGGCGAAGGCGATCGTAGGAGCTCACGAGGTAGTGGACGCCCGGTCGGAGGTCGGGTGGTCGGCGGTGCGATCCCGTGGAGGTGTTCGTACGGTCCGTTGTCCGCGCGCGCAAACATGCGCCGCGCGAGCGTACGGACGTACTCCTCCACGGTGGGCGTCTTGAGGTCGCGATGGATTACGTCGTTCCTCACGTACCTCGGAGCTCCCACGATTAGTCGCAGGCATTTGTTCTGCCGGACCTGTAGGCGGCTCTTCTGGTATGCAGAACATAGTGCATACCAGGCGGGAGCCGCGTACGTCAGCCGCGAGCGGACATAGGCTCCGTAAATCCGGAGCTTGGTCTTCGGTGAGAGGCTTGAGGTGAGGACCTGGTGCAGCATCGACGCGGCAGCCGTGGCGTGGTTCACAACATGATTAATCATGGGAACCATGGCCAGGCCGGCGTCGATGTGACACCCCAAGTAGCGCACCGAAGTCTGCCACTCTATGTCCTGGCCTCGTAATTGGAGCTGACGCATGTGCTTCCGGGCTCCGAACAGGATGGCGGCCGTCTTCCCCACTTGTCCAGCCATTCCGGAATAAGTCCAGCAGACGTTGCATGCGATTCGTAGCGACGATTTGATGGTACGACGACGCGAAGTACGCGCTGTCATCAGCGTAGAGTGACAACAGCACGTCTTCCTCCCCCTCGCGCAGATGGTCGGCGAGGGTAGGGATGTCATCCGTGTACACCGCATATAGACACGGGGACAAGCAGCTACCCTGAGGCACTCCGGCCCGTATCGGGCGCGGCTGGGACTCCGCGCCTTCTACGGTCACTCTGAAGGACCTTCCCTCCAGGAATGAAGCTACCAGCCGCACGATCGCGGGTGGTAGGGTGGTCGAGAGGAGTTTCGCCAGGAGTCCATCGTGCCACACGCGGTCGAAGGCCTTCTCGATATCGAGAAAGACCCCGAAGATGAAGTGGCCACGAATCCTCTCACTGGCGATGTAGTGAAGTCCTCTCGCCAGCTGGAGCGTCGTTGAATGGTTACTGCGAAAGCCGAACTGCTCTGCACGCGGACGAAGGTGCGGAGCGAGCCTTCGCAGCAACAGACGCTCAAACAGCTTGGCGATGTGCGGCAAGAGGGTGATAGGGCGGTAGCTTCCTGGCAGGCGGCGGTCCTTTCCTGGTTTGGGGATAGTGATAACTTTGCCCAACTTCCAGGAATCCGGGAAATGAGTGGTGCGGAGTACGCCGTTGAAGAGTCTCGCTAGTGCGACGAGAACTCTTCTCGGCAGCTGCTGTAGGGCGGCGATCGGGATCCCGTCGTAGCCTGGCGCCTTCCTCTTAGGGAGTCGGAAGACGGCCTTCCTCAGCTCGGACGGGGAGATGAAGTTGTCTCCCCGGAGCGAAGGAGTCGGGCTCGACAGGAATTCCTTTATCTGTTGTGTGATCGCCGCGTGGTGTCTAGACACGGTGTGGTCGGTGGCCGGTGGGTTGGGGGTGAATTGGCCTTCCATATACTCCGCCATGATCTCGGCTCGGTCAATGGCGTAGTATCTTCGTCTACCCTGGCTGTCTAGCAGAGGGTAGACGGGTGAGTCTGATCCGGTGAGAGTCTTGCACAGGTGGTACAGCGTTGTGTCTGACTCGGACGCCTCATCGATGGTCCTTTCTTAGTCGTCATCATCGCGGGCGCCGAGTGCCTGTGACACTTCCTGTGCAAGACGGTTGAGGTCTTCATCGTCATCGAGAACTTCACAGACCGCATTAGAAATATTTTACTATCAATAGATGGCGTTGCCAGATTTCAATTTAATACCCATTTATTTGTTTTTTAATCAATTTGAAGTGACTGTTGAAATCTAATAAAAAATCAAAATAAAATAATATACTTAAAACTTGGAATAAAAAATAAGCTAGGAATAACTGTACCTTCATGTCAATAGTCTGTTGATTCTTAGAAAATTCTCTTAAAAATAAAATATCCTTATAATTTCCTATCTGTTTTCAACATTGAAATATGTGATAAAATATGATTTAAAATGTTTTATTTATTTCACATAGGACTACTTGTATCACCCTAATATGATACGTTAAGACTCTACCACCAGTTCGTAAAGCTGTTATGTAGTAGGTTGAAAATACGTTAACAATTTGTTTCTTATCGATATAGTATCACTGTATCAGTCGATTACTTACACCGTATTACGAAACTATTATTAACTAGATGATGCCCGCGACTTCGTCCGCGTGGATTAAGTTCTTTTAAATCCCGCGGGAACTCTTCAATTTTCCGGGATAAAAAGCCTATGTCCTTCCTCGGGATGTAAACTATCTTTGTACCAAATTTCATCAAAATCGGTTGAGTAGTTGGGCCGTGAAAGCGTAGCAGACAGACAGACAGACACAGTTTCGCATTTATAATATTAGTAGGGGAGACCAGGGATGGTTGGCTATAGGGGCAGGTAGACTAATCAACAATAACTCGCCACGATCACGTGTTTTTGATCAACCAATCACGAGCGACGATGCCTCTCCGCGACCCGCTAACTTGTGCGAAGTGAGCCGCCGCAGTAGCGCGGCGTTTATGAGTGGCATCACATTTTGTATTTTTGGTCTTGGTAAGTAACTTTTTTCGTTCGTACTTTTTTTGTTATTGTGGCTATGGATCTGTTAGAAATAATGTTGTTGCTATGCCAAATGTAAATATGATAGTTTTATTCTAAATTACACAGTATTGCTTCCATGTTATTGCCAGAGTCTGCATATGATACGCAGTTAAAATTCAAAATGGCGTCAGGGGTTGGTTGAAAATTTTTGTTCGGGGTAGGTAGACTAATTAGTACTAATTAAAACCAACCCTTTTAAATAATTAAGTATAACATTTTATACTTATTTTAAAGAATTGTGTGGGCTAATGGTTAATGTGTATCATCAATATAAGTTTACACTATTATGGTTTTCTCTCACACACTAAAGTTGTATTTTTACAGAAAATGAGGACGTACATAAGAAAATCTGAAAGGCATGATATACCAAAAGATATTCTATAGAAAGAGTAATCTTCGATAATAATATCATAAACGCCACATCAAAGAAATATCAAATTCCATACAAACTTAGCATCGTTATGTAACTAAACTTAAACAAAAGCTAGAAAGTTATAAGTTTGTTAATAATGAAATAAAAAGTTTCTGTCATTTTCCCACAGGTACTCCTTACTTTTCCGTGATAAAATGTAGCCTATGCCACTCTCCAGGTCCTCAACTACCCGTGAAAACACCCATTGCTTTTCTTGAATTTTCAAAAACTGTGAAACACGTATTTCTTTATTTTTAACCGGTAGCTCACATACCAAGTTCCATGGTAATAACTTGAGAAATTAAGAACTTTCATACAAACTTCCAACCCCTGTTTTACCCCTTCGGGGGTAGAATTTTGAAAAACTGTGACACACGTACTTATTTATTTTTTGCCGAAAGCCAAATTACCAAGTTTAGTTGAAACAACTTGTAAAAATATATCTTGAGAAATGATGGACTTTCATACAAACTTTCACCCCCTATTTCACCCCCTTAGGGGTGGAATTTTGAAAAAATCCTTCCTTAAGGAGCGCCTGCGTCACAAAAGGAACCTACTGTCAAAATTTCAAGTTTCTAACCCCAGTGGTTTAGGCTGTGCGTTGATTAGATAACGATTTTATATACTCATATACATATAGGGATTACTGCCTAGGTCAACCTACCCCATGCTTATGGCCAACTTACCCCGGATATGGGGTAGGTTGACCAAGCGTCAGGGGTTTAGAAAATCAATTAAATAAGTATTATAATCATAAATATATAGGTTATAAATTAGTATTTTAGGTACCTGAATAGTTCTTCTATCTGTATCAACTGTTGTTTTTGTTATATTAAGTTAAACATCAGAGATATACTGGCTTATGTCAAAAGTTAGTCAACCATCCCCGGTCTCTCCTATGGATTTAATGTTCAATCTAACAATCGCAATCATCCATAATTACTTTTAATAATATAATTTATAGTACGAAAGTGAGAAACAAATTCTCGGTTTCTTAGCTTATCATAGCTCAAACGCTAATCCAATCTATAAAAAAATTGGCTTAGGTAATCTAGAAACGGATAAAGGATACTTTTTATCCAAAAGTCCACTTTGGATGATTTGGAAAAACTTACGTATATTATGCATTCGGATGTAGTGAATTTGTTTCCCTCCTCCTCCTTTTTTTGAAGTCGGTTGAAAAACTTGATGATGCCCGCGACTTCGTCCGCGTGGATTGATGTTTTATGATTCCCGCGGGAACTCTTCAATTTTCCAGGATAAAGGATCAGCCGTTCTGGCGTGATTGATCAGCCGTTCTGGCGTGAGCGCGGGAACTTTAATTTTTCAACCGACTTCAAAAAAAGGAGGAGGTTCTCAATTCGTCTGTTTTTTTTTTATGTTTGTTACCTCAGAACTTTTGACTGGGTGGACCGATTTGGATGATTCTTTTTTTATTTGAAAGGGCATACTTCCCATGTGATCCCATATAAATTTTATCGAAATTGGTCGAGCGGTTTTTAAAATATCAACAATAAAATAAGTACTTTGTATAGCGTGTGCTTGTTGTTGTAAAGTTGGCGCGGGAGTTTGAAGTCGGTTGTTTAAAAATAATTTTTTATATTAAATTATTATTTTATATAAAAACATTCCGTGGAAGTTAAGGAACATCCAAAAAAAAATTTCCGAATTGGTCGAGCTGTTCTCGAGTTATGCGCTTAGCAACATTCTTTTTTACTACATATAGAAATTTAAATTCGTCAAAAGGTTGCGACCAATTACGACGATCACGATGCATCAATAACAATAATTTCATCACAGTAGTACTTACTGGACTGATAGACGATTATGAAAGGTGTTATCATTGACCACTGTGACCTTATTTTGCCTCTGTGACCCGGAGATGTGGATTTTTTTTTACAATTCACCTGACAAACATTTTTATTAAAAAAAAAATTAGTAATGTAATTTTGTTTAGCTAATAGCGTAGCGCGGGAGAGATTTAGTACTTATTTAGTATTTTAGAGACAATACAAAAATCATCTTTAAGTACTCCCTGCTACTCTGCGCTTTAGTGGAACACGGCCCTTTTTTTTTTTAATATATAGGCTAGCGCTTGGCTGCAATCAGACTTGCTTGCAAGTGGTGATGCAGCCTAAGGTGGAGCGCGCTTGCCTATTCACTCTTGATTTGAAGGTACCTATATTAAAAGAGGAGGGGAAAACGGAAGCCTCTTGTCCAGTTACGAGTAAAAGCACACTAAAACGTTCTGGTGGTAGGGGAGCGAGTAGCGACGCTTTGTCCTGTCGCCCTAGTGTGTGTGGATTCGTCATACTAATATTATAAATTTGCGAAAGTGATTGTTTGTTGGTTTGTCCTTCAATCACGCCGCAACAGGGGCCGTACTGCCAACGCTTAAAGCAATACTTAGCTATGCTGCATATGGAATAGTTATTACTCAAAATGATAGCACAGTTTAACGAAGGCTGTGATGATAGTAATATGATGTCACGTACCTACCTCAACTGGATAATAAAAATTCTTTCCAAAAAACCGACTTCCAAAGCCACTGTAAAGTAAAAAATAATTTTGATTTCTACACACTATGTTGAAGTCGGGCGAACCTGACGCGTCAACTATGCCTATCTTTGTTATACTCGCCCGACTTCAACATAGTGTGTAGAAATCAAAATTATTTTTTACTTTACAGTGGCTTTGGAAGTCGGTTTTTTGGAAAGAATTTTTATTTTTAACTTTTTAGTGTACCTACTCTAAATCCCTACGGCTTAGCAGTGCAGTACCATGCAGCATCAGAGTTGAGGAGTTGGAAATTGGGTTTAAGTATGAAGTCGTTGCTTGACACCTACAATATTAATTCATCATAAAAAAATCTTAAATCGTTATTTTTAAGGAGTTCTGTACCCTACAGCATCAGGGTTGAGGAGTTGGGACTCAGGGTTGAGGAGTTGGGACTCAGAGTTGTATCGTATACACGTGACTTGATACCTACTATATGAATTCACCATCAAAACTCCTAACTCCCTAGTTTTGAGACGTAGGTACACCTACAGCATCAGGATTGAGGATTTGGAGTCAGATTTTTTTATGGGACCACCTCGTGAGCTTCCTCTAACCAATGTAAAAAAAAAATTCAAATCGGTTTAGAAACCACGGAGATATGCACCGACATACATTAAAAAAAAAAAAAAAAGATACGCGCCGAATTGAGAACCTCCTCCTTTTTTGGAAGTCGGTTAACAATTCCAAAACACGAAAGTCAACAATAATGAACCAACGACGTGATTTTTTGCATGGGTATGTATAGTTTAGGACCTGGAGAGTAACATATGCTACTTTTCATCCCGGAACATTATGGAGATTCTGTGGGAATTGAAAAACATATAAAAAACAGTAGGTAAACGCGGACTTCATTAAAGATAGAAGGTGCAAAACCATCGTCATCACAATCCGTCGCCGGCTTGAGCACGATAGTCTCCTCTCAGAATATGAAAAGTTTGGCCATAGTCCGTAACAGTGGCCAACAGTGGCCTTGAGAACATTTTAAAGAACTCCCTGGCATGCAGCTTTCCTTACGATGCCTTCCACTATGTTACTAGATGATGCCCGCGACTTCGTCCGCGTGGTTAAAGTTTTTTTGATTCCCGCGGGAACTCTTTGATTTTCCGGCCTATGTCACTCTCCAGGTTCTCAACTATGCGAAAAATCACGACGATCCGTTGCTCTGATGCGGCGTGATTGAAGGGCAAACCAACGTACAACCACATTTTCGCATTTATACCTAATATTAAGTATGATACAAACTGTATTACTTACATAATTATACAAGTGATAATTAATTGCTTAAAACGCACTGCTTAAGCAATCAAATATCAAATCAAATAAATATATAAATACGAAAGTTTTGATGGATGGATGTATGGTTTGTTACTCAATCACGACCCAACGGCTGAACGGATCTGGATTAAATTTGGCACAGAGATAGATTATAGTCTGGAATAACACATAGGCTTTTTATCGCGGAAAATTAAAGAGTTCCCGCGGGAACCAAAAAACCTCAATTCACGCGGACGGAGTCGCGGGCATCAGCTAGTTGCTTATAATTCGTTCGTTAAAAGTAGAGTTCGAAGTACCTACATAATATCTACCCCAGGTTCGAACCCTCGAAGTCGAACCCCTGAACAGTACGCCATCGCCGCTTTTTTGTTGCAAAATATGAAAGGCCAGCTGATTATTTAAAAAAAAAACATCCGTTTTATTCTTATGGCAATTATTATTCAGACAATCAAATTGCTATCAAGTCAACTGTCAAGTTATATAGTAACAATAATAATGATGTAGGTACCTACCGCCTACCAACATGAACATTTAGCTTGCCATTAACGATAAATAATTTAGGATAAGTCATTTGACTTACGCCTAAACAAGTTGCCTACTCAAGGTATCAATCAATCTCGATTGACGGGGCCTCCTGGCTCCTACGCATGGCTTGATACCATGGCTCAAAGATTTCGCACTCAGTTAAAATGTTATGAAGCCAAATTACGTAGGCTGTGGATTTTAGTGAGCACAGAATTTCCATGGGTTGGCATAGCGCCAAAATTTAGGTTTTTTTCACACTCACAAGTGTCAATCAATTGATTTTGGTGCATCGCAAGTCAAATGACTGACCGTGAATGGCCAGCATAATATAGGTATTATCTCGGGTTTTTCAAGTGAATAATAAACAGAAGCTCGCACGCCTCGGTCACAGAATGACGTGCATAACATTTTTTTAATTCTCGTTTGTTTTAAAGTGATAAGTAAACAAAAAAAAAAGGAAAATGTTGCGTCCATTATTCCATTTAAGTGTTGTTGCAATTAATACGTTCGTGATATGGTACGATCAAACGTACATCACGTTCCCTTTTGCCGTTAAAGCCATGGAGGGATTTCCGTTGAGGTCCAGGAGTATGTTCCTCACTATTTGGTGTTTGGTAAGTACCTATGTACCTATCCACTATATATAGCACAAACATTTTTAATGCGAAAGTGTGTCTGTCTGTCAGTCGGGCTGTTACCTTTTCACAGCCCATCCACATGAACCAATTTTAACGAAATTTGGTATTGAGATAGGTTACATCGCGATTCGCGGGGAAGGACATACCCAGATGATTGATAAACCTAAATCACGCGGACGAAGTCGTGGGCATCACATAATATCTAATAATTATAGTAGAAACCTACTTATCTTCTGAGTATCTATAACCACAGAATAGGTAATAAGTACCTACGTTGCTAAAACTAGGAGTAGCCAGTAGGTATAGTATAAATAAATAAATACAGTTAAATTATAAACCGGCCGAGGATCGGACTCGGGACCTCCCACGTTAAGACGACAGCGTTCAACACTGTAAGCATTGAGTTACGAATCTTTAAGAAACCAAAGTCCGTAGTACAAAGATTTAATTAGTCGCGGTCCGCGGACATTATCTAGTATTTAATAATAGTTAGTAGCTACGTAATGACTTGCAGCCATAAATTACTGATATGAAAACGTGGCCTTGGAGTTTCTAAAAGGATCTTAAACTTGGGGTCACTAGGATTATTCATGTACTTAAATACGTAATTATGTAATACGATTGTCGTGAATGGTCTAAGATAAGAGAAGTCGAGGTTATATATTCATTAAATGCATGTAGGGATCTTAATCAGCGGAAAGAAGTCGTAATATTTACCTTTGTTGTACTACCGGTTTCTGATGACTTGCGGATCCCAGACGTGGTTGCTAAGGGTAAAAACACACTAGGGACTGGACAGGACAACACGTCTGCGCGAAACGTCCACGTCTTCAGTTTTACATGGAACTTCCACTCTGAAAACTCTCCCTAAAACGCCGTCCCCTCCGGGCAGTAATTGAACCTTGCCCTGTCCGTTCCCTAGTGTGTTTTCGCCTTAAATACCTATGTGCCTCCTGAGAAAAATCATGCCCGTTTTTAAGATGCCTTAAGACCTAAGAAGATAGGTGACAGTTTCACGTAAAATAACCATCAGCTGCTAGGCTTATAGATAGGTGTTACCTAAGTTTAAGGCACTGTTGGTGAAAACGGACATCAGAGTCACTCAGCGTATGGTCGGAATGACCAATTCTAGAGAGATTAGACCGACCACCTTTTTTGACGACCTCCCTGACGCACGTGTCTTCACGTGCGAGGTCCCGGATTCGATTCCCGGCAGAGTCAATTTGGGAATTCATTATTTCTGAATTTTCTGTTGTCTGGCCTGGTGGGAGGCATCAGCCTTGGCTAGTTACCACCCTACCGTCAAGGACGTACCGCCTAGCGGTTTAGCGTTCCGGTACGATGCCGTGTAGAAACTGATTAGGGGTAAGGGTTTAATATAACCGCCATACCCCTAACAGGTTAGCCCGCTACCTTAGACTGCATCATCACTAACCATCATGTGAGATCGCAGTCAAGGGCAACATTTAGTGGATAAATTAAAAAAAAAAAATTGTGTGTGTCAGCTCCGACGCACAACTGAAGAAATTTTGATTTTACCCATACATTCCCCATACATTTTCATAGCCAGGGCTTGTATACTTATGCAAATCGATTCTAAAGGAGGTAAACTTCAAAAATTGCTGAAGAATCCCGAAGCCACGTCTCCACAGTCCGCATTCGCTAAAGGCGCGGATTTCGCGTCTGGTCCTGGGTGGTGGACCGTGGCTCGGCCGTGACCTCACGGCAGACTGATAGGTGTTGGTTTCACGCGATCACGCGATTTTGTTCACATTCGATAACAAGTTATGTAGGTATATTTATTCGCAAACAACAAAAATCAACTTTGGATAGGTCATTCATGGAATTGGCACCGTTTAAATTATGCAGGTTGAATATCCGTACCAACAAAATTACAAGTGTTTGATTTATTATTATTTATAGACACATAGGTTTATTGGTTTTTGTATCAATCACGTCGCAAGTTGAAATCACTGCAACCCATGGTCGCATCAACGTGTACCTAAGTATTGACGTGTTTTTGTAAATTTTTATTTAAGTAGAATTTTTCTGCAATAAAGACTTATGTTGATACTTAGGAAGTCATGTACCAATCCAAACGTATGAGGAAAATCATGAAGTTATTATAATTACCTACTTAATTAAAACATAAAATACCTTTATAATTATAATATTCTATTAGAAACTAAGTAAGTACCTACCTATCAATATAATTTAAACACTTCTGTTATGCTAGCTCAATAATTTACAATAAAGTTAATTATCACTTAAATATATACCCTGAAAATTTACGCTCATGTAAAATACTTACATCTAAATGGCTTAAAAACTCTCTTATAGTGACACAGAAGATATCGTAACTTTGAAATAATCCACTTATGCAAATACACGAACAAAATCTCTCTCCCTCTCTCTCGCACCACACACTCACTTACATACACACACATACACACACACACACACACACTTCTACACATACACACATACAGTTTTTTATTATGTATTCATTATGTTCATGTGTAATTCTCATGGACTTGTAATCTGGAGGTGGGCGTTAGCAACTGCAACACAGTTTCAAACTAACGCAGTTGTTATCGTTCTATAGTTTATAAGGCTCCTATAATTTTGAGAAATAAATAAATTATAAATTAAATTATAAATTATAAATTATAATAATAAATATTATAAATGCGAAAGTTTGGATGGATGGATGTATGGATGGATGTTTGTTACTCAATCACGCCCGAACGGCTGAACGGATCTGGCTGAATAGTCTGGAATAACACATAGGCTACTCTTTTTATCCCGGAAAACCAAGGAGTTCCCGCGGGAACCAAAAAACCTGAATCCACGCGGACGTAGTCGCGGGCATCAGCTAGTAATTTTATAAAGTAAGTACTTACCTAACATACCTGCCCAACAAAAAATATCATAATGTAATTACTATAAAAATATCATATAGACTATAGAAAACGTAAGAAATTTTTGCTATGGTAGGTTTATTAAAATTGTAAATTATTCCCTAAATTAATTAGGTAAATATTATTATGAATTGTAGCTTAAAACGAAAATACACAATAACATACTTATTTAATTTTAAGTAGGTAAGTATATACTTACCGCAGCGGATAAAAATAATAATTTATCCATAGACTTATTATATTTTATCAGATCTTACCAAGGGTGAACATTAATGATTAAAGTACCTACCTTAACTTTTTGTTTATTTTTTTTTCAGATTTTACAAACCGTGTTCCACTTCGTCGCATTCCTGAACGATGTTTTCGGAACGAACGCGCAATCACCAAAAGAAACACCGATAATCCGGAAAATTAAGGACACCCTCTTCTCCTTAGCTTTTCCGACTGCAATTTACGTGTCTCTAGCATTTTGGGGCATATACGCCATAGACAAGGAGCTAATTTTTCCTGAACACATAGAAAAGTTGTACCACCCGGCTCTTAACCATGTTATGCATACGACAGTGTCCGTTTTTATTATTATAGAATTATTCACTTCCTATAGAAACTACCCGTCAAGAAGCATAGGTTATACAGTTTCATATTCTTTCTATGTTTCGTACTTGGTATGGTTTTTCGTTATTTATGCTTTAACTGGGGTATGGGTGTACCCAGTATTTGAACCTTTGAATTGGCCAATGAGATTTGTTTTTGTTGCTGTAAGCTTATTAGTAGCCACAGGTTTTTATATTTTTGGAGAAAAAGTAAACGACTTTGTGTGTAAGAATCGGAAGCAACATTATGCCAGCTATATTACAAATGGTACAGCTAAGAGTAAGAAGAAGTCGTAGGTAAATAACAAAAAAATTAAACCGTGTTTTATTAGTCGTCTATTCCTATTACCTATGATATCATCAACTCACAGACGATACAACCAATTGACTGAGCATAGCGTGCCCCCTCACCAGCCAAACGTTAGCAGTATCAGTACTAACGCTACGTTTTGTGCCTATAGCCGCCCTCAGTCCGTATTCGACAGTGCTCGGACATTGATCGAGTAAAAAACGAAAAATAGGCCTCTCTGTAGCATTAAATGGCGTGGAAAGAGAAGCAATACCTCCAACTATGTAATGGATGGGATAACATTTCATAAGTAAGTGTAGTTTTGTAATAATAAATAAAAATCATCCATACGCAAAAAAATAAAATTATTTACAAAAATGAAAAGGAACCCGTTGATGTCTTTCAGTTTTTCTTTGTCTTTCACATGTAATTCTACATATCTCCGTCTCTTCCACGCATAGCCCAGTGCAGCCCGTGCAACTATCGATAAATTATATCGATAGCCTTAGACTACTATTGAATGCCAATAAATTAATTTATTGAGTAAAAACTTATATTTCACTAGCTGATACCCGCGACTTCGTCTGCGTGGATTGAGGAGTTTTAGTTCCCGCGGGAACTCTTTAATTTTCCGGGATAAAAAGTACCCTATTATTTAATCCGGACTTCTAACTTTACGTCTGCAAAATTTCAAAGCAATCGGTTCAGTAGTTACGGCGTAAAAGCGGAACAAACATACAAACAAACTCACTTTCCCATTTATAATATTAGTAAGGATAAGGATTAAATTCCGAACAATTCTGAAGTAGAAGAACAGGTTAGAGGTTTATTATTTATTTGATTAAAAGTTGTTGTTGAAAACTTAAGTTCTTTGGGCACTTGGGCAATTTAAAAAAATATATATATATCAGATAATTATCTATAATCATACATATGGTTGTATTTTGCTGTTCGAATAAAATTATTTGTATTGATTTTCCAATAGATATACTGGTAATTTTTATCGATACATTTTTTGTCGCGCAGCGGGCAGCCAAAGTGCCGCGGTAACATATACTTTGTACTTATAACTTTGTAAAGTTGACCTTGAGCCAGCCAATAAGAAATGCTTTTATTACCTCGTCCCCCACCTGAAAGTGGTGAGATGTGTTTCAAAGCGAAAATGTGGCTATTAGTTCTCAATAGGTTTACTACTCGGTGCATCAACTTTACCTGCCAATGTAAAATTTTATCAAAATCGGTTCACCTGCAACAGGAAACTGAGTTTCTCACGTCACGACAGCGATAGGTACACGTATGAAAATTAAAGTCAGGATTGAGAAGTTACAACAGGTGTGGGGGACAACGGCTCCCCTAGCCAAATAGGTAACATAAGTTTTATGACCATTTTCTTTCTATAACGCTATAAGTTTATACAGCGAAGGTGAAAAAAATAAATGAATAAGTAGTCTATAATGATTAGCGTAGGTATTTAATCGCTTTCGCTTATTTTCGCGATTATAGAAATAGAATGGACACGAAACGTATGTAACTTGGCTTGGCTTGGGGGGGGGGGGGGGGGGGGTTATAAACATAATATCCAGCTCCACCCATGCTACAGTGGGACCATCAGTATTCAGTACCTACTTAAATATGCTGATTGACCAAGCAGACAGTCTGAACCCTAACCAGTGAAGTCATGCCGTATCTAATGATATCGCGTTCCAGTACCTACTAGGTATGCCACGAACACAAAGTACCAACTCACTAAGCGTGAGAGAAAAGCATAGAACGCTGAATCCGCCGCATCATCCATGATCCTGTTACATAATGGTCGGTTCACATTATTCCAGTAGCATTCCAGTCCAGCATTCCAGTCCAGTGCTGGAATGCTACTGGAACAATGTGAACCTGCACTGGAATGTACCCATTCCAGTGATCAATCCAGTCCAGTGACTGGAATGACGGTCTATTAGGGTTCCGTACCAAAATGGTAAAATGGAACCCTTATGGTGCGACTTTCTCCGTCTGTCTGTCCGTCTGTCCGTCCGTCACACTCGATTATTTCAGTAACTACCGATGCTATCGACATGAAATTTGGAATAGTTGTGTATATTAGTGGCCCAAAGACACTGGAATTAAAAAAAATTGGAAATTATTTTTGTTCTTATTTAAAAAGGGGGGAAAATCGTAGGGTTGAAATTTAAAAGTGAGATAACTGTACTGTGTGGGGTATCATATGAAAGGGTTTACTTTGTAAATTCTAAAACAGATTTTTAATTATTTTAAGTCGTGATAGTTTTTGATTTATCGGGGGAAAAGTCTAAAAAAATACCGTTCCCCCCCCTTATCGCCGGAGTTTACCAATCGAAAAATCTGAAATAATTATGGTCAATAGGAATTTATGTATATTTTACAGGAAAACTATAGCCAATGCTCTAACTAGCATAGTTTTTTTGATATTAACAGTAAACCTCGTACTCGTCGTCAAATAAACATATTGGTTTTTGCCTGATTGTTTTGCTTCAGTACCTACTTATTGAGTACGGAACCCTAGGTGCGCGAGTCCGACTCGCACTTGGCCGGTTTTTTTCATTCCAGCTCGCCCATTCCAGCGCCACTGGAATAGTGTGAACGGCCAATGCAGTGCTTGATTACACGTTTTAACAGTGAACACGCATTGTTGTTTTTTGTGGAGTTCTATAGCTAATTCCTAACAATGAAATTAACTGAAAACCAAACTCTTCTGTTTGTTTCTTTGTATAGAGAACATGTGTGTCTGTGGGATATCACTTCAGAATTTTATAAACACAAAGGCATGCGCCAATCCGCCCTGCAAAAAATTTATGAGGGTATGCAAATAGAAGGTTTTACTGTAGAAGATGTAAAAAATAAAATAAAAAGTATGCGATCTACATACTACCTTGAACTGGACAAGATTAAAAAATCCTCCACTTCTGGTGCTAGTGGTGATGTTTACCAGCCGAAGATAAAATGGTTCGCCGAGTACAATTCATTTATAAGAAATGCAATGGTGAAAAGAAAAGTACAGGTTTGTTTGTTAAGAAATTAAATTATTCAGAATTTATTAATGAAATTATATAACTCTAAGATTATTTAGAATGAATGATAAATTGAAATGAATTTTCGTCTACAACCAGTGACTATAAAATTTACAGTTACCTACTTTTTAAAAAATCATATTATTTTGCCACGGTACTTTCCCTTCGTTCACAAAATAATTAGTATACTGTGTTCTTTTCTCTCTTGCACTTAACGATGAATGGTTACTGCCTTGCTGTGTGATACTGTTTAAACCGCGTACGTCAGTTCTCCACATACCTTCAATCAAACTGTGGGTATCAATATCATCGCGGTCAACAGAACAAGTAGTTAGATAAGCGCTCGACTTTTTTCGTAACCAGTTGTGTAGAGAACAAGCTGCAAATACAATGTGATCCACAGTATCTATCTTTGTCGAAATAGCCTTTTCGAAAACTCGAAATCGGTTTGCTAATATTCCAAAAGCATTTTCGACAATGCGTCTGGCACGTGATAATCTGTAATTAAATATTTTTTCTTCAAAACTTAAATTGGGCCCAGGATATGGTTTCATCATGTATGTTTTTAATGGAAAGGCAGCATCAGCTACAATTACCCCTCCTTCTGGTATAAAGCCGCTAGTTTCCAATTGATTATAGATAGAACAGTTTTTGAAAATACCACCATCAGATGCACTTCCATTTGCTCCTACGTTGATATAGGTAAAACAATAATCGTGGTCTACAAGTGCCATTAAAACAATGCTATTATCTTTTTTATAATTAAAATTCACACTTCCATACTCCTTGGAGCCCGTAATTTTAATATGTTTTCCATCAATCGCTCCGTAGCAAAGGGGAAAGTTCCACTTATTCCGAAATCCTTTCTCGATTTGTCCCCATTCGAGTGGCGTACTTGGTACCTGTAATAAAATAATAATTTTATTTTCAGGAAAATACAGAATCTCAATCTAGAGTGCGGGCTGATGACGATCCCTCCGCTTTTGCACCAGAAACTCCTACACCAGAAACTCCTACACCGGAAACTCCTACACCGGAAACTCCTACACCGGAAACTTCTGCACCGGAACCACGAAAGAAGAAGTCTAGATTAACAGAGTTATCTGCAATTGTCAAAAACATGAAGGAGATCAAAAATGACTTCTCCAACTCAGAAAGAGAGGAAGATGAATTTGATATCTTTGGAAAATACATTGCAACGCAATTAAGAAAACTTTCCACAGAACAGGCTATCCTAGGCCAAGAAGAAATACAAAAAGTGGTAACAAAATGTAGACTGAACGATTTGAGATTTAGTAATACGAGTTATTCTCACATACTACAAGCGCCTGGTCCAAGTTCTAATACATTTTCAATGAGTCCAGCATCTACTACAGACACCCAAGCCACTGATGATTCACTTAATTTATTGTGTGAAGATACAGAATACGCCAATATTATTATGAATGCTTTCAATCAAGCTTAAATGTGAAATAGTGTTAAGTATGAGGAAATTATAATAAAGAAAATTAGTTACCTTGATGTGATCTTTTAATGCCCTTTTTATTTCTTGACAAACTTCTGATATGATTTGCGATATAGATGATTTTGGCAACCGAAACAGATGACTGAGGCTTCTGTAACTATTTCCAGTAGATAAAAAGGATAGAGTGACTTCTAGTTTTAATTTTGCAGGTATGGCATCTCTTAATAATGTATCGTTACGTTGAATATTGTTTGAAATTAATGATAACAACTCCTCAAAATTTTCTGCTGTCATTCTCATTGCCAATCTATATTCATAGGCATCTTCTGATTTCAGCTGTTGCAAAAGCATTGTTGAGCCTCCTTTTACATTTCTTTCGCTTATCCAGTTTCTCACCCAAATCCGCTTTTTTCTTTTTAGTTCTTCTTCAACTACATCAGTTACTTCTTCTAACAGTAATAATTGAACAGTTTTAAAACAATTTCTAAACTCCTTTCTTGAAAGCATTGTCACTATAGTGTTACCGATCTAACAGCTTTTGAATGACTGGAATAATGTGGACGATATAATCCAGTCCAGCACTGGACTGGATTATATCGCTGGATTACTGGACTGGAATAATGTGAACTGACCATAATACCTACAATTTCAGCTTATATCAGGAACCATAGTTCTATCTCCTTAAGGTGTGTCCAAACATAAGCGCGGCAAGTGCGTGGCAGTAAACTTGTCCTAGTACCTACCTATAATAAGGACTGTACACTTAGTCTGAGTTTTTACATTGCAAATTCGATTAATCGTATTGCTAATAGACCTAAAAGTCTTGATTATTCACAAATTCAGTACCTACAACAGATTTTAATTACAAAACGTATGGTTTGGAGCGCTGGCTGCGAATGCATACACGAAATTGAGCTCGAAACCTATACAATTAAGGTTCATTCTACTTTGACGCTAAGCTAATGTGATCGAACGCTCAATACGATCAATCGAATTCGCCATTTAAAACCTTAGACTAATCATACTGGAGGAATTTTGCCCACGTTCAATAACAGCGCAGCTAAGGGCGCGCGGCAGCCGCTCGCGATTGCCGCTTTATGTTCTTCTCTAGGACACACCTTTAAAAGAACAAAAATCAGATGTCAACCGACAGAAAATCTAAGTATAAAAAAATTAAATAACTGACAAGATAAATATTATATTAGAACATCAGCTTCAAAACCTTCCACTATAAAATCAATTTCATTTTTAGCATCTTTTCTCCGTCTGTTCCTTTTTCTCTTACTTGACCATTGAACAGTCGATAGATTCATTTTTTGCAACAAATCATTATAAATTCTACAAATACATTTATAAAACATAATTACACTAGTGGCACCTTTAATATATTGCTCTAAAAAAGTTACAGGATCTGTCTGATTTTCTAATTTTAAAGCTATATTATAAACAAAAGTTCCATTGTAACTTTTATAATAAATCGTACTTTCAAATGGCAAAGTACATAAGGTGTTTAAAGCGTTAATTTGCTGTAATGAACACTGAAACTGAGCGAACGAATGCATCTTTTTAATGTCATAACTTTTAGGTCTTTTACGTATACTGTCATCTATTTCAAAATGTTTTAAAAGTACACTTGCTGCTATCAGACAATCTTCGTACTGTACTTTGTTTTTATTTAAAAATAATTCATCCATTTCTAGATTTTCTGTACACTTTTGTCTTAATTCTTCGAGTTTTTTAGCATGTTTCTTGTTAAAATGGTAGTGACCTCGTACAGAACCAGTTTTTTCATCAATAACTTCTAACATTATGTAAGACATGATTAAACTGTGAACATGTGCAGCTGGGACGCTACAATAAGAAATCCACCAAAGAATGGATATCATAAAAAGTTGAAAATTCGATGGTAACAACTCTATATCACTATAGTCCAAATTTTTTAGTTTTATGTCAAGAAAATGTTTAAAATATTGCTTCAATTCTGCATCTGTGAGTTGTTCATAAGGTATATTTAATGGCCTCTCAATAGAATATTCTTTATCCACTAATATCTTTCTATAACTACAGTTTTCTCTGCTAAAATATAAACAGCTTTCTTGACTGAATTCTGTTAGGATATCAAAAGCAAAACGCATAATAGATAAAGCACTGAGAAATGAATCTTTTTCAGTGAAATCTTCAGCTTGAGGATTGCAAGCATGTAAATGATGTGCATATAAATTTAAATAACAAGTAGGTATGAGATTTTTACGAATTTTATCAGAAAACCAATCAGGTAAGCTATCTAAATCAGGATTGGAGACTTCTTCAGCCTGTTCGTTGTCTTCTTGAGTGCTGCCTTCATCAGAAACACTGTCGGAATCTTCATCATTTTCATCATACTCATCAGTGGAATTACTAATGTCATCATCAACATCAGGCATTTTATAATCTGACTTCTTGATCAACTCATCTGTTTGTAGATTAAAGTATTTCAAAGATTTACAGTCATAACAGTAATATCCATCAATACTCTTCTTAATAATTGTATAAACTTTATTTTTCTGATATTTCTTTAGCCTCCCTAGTATTTTAGTAATAGCAGTGTCCAAAGTTTCATTTTGGAGCCATTTGAATAAAGCATGTATGCTTCGCTGCTGCTCATTCTTGTTTCTCTTGGTTTTGCCCAGTTTAAGTTGGTTGAAGAATTTACGGAAGACTCGTTTTTCTACAAAGTCATTTCCTAGTAGAGTAGCTAGTAAGGGCAGAAGTTCTTCATGCAGACCGCCGAAATGTTCACACAAGTGTTGTACTTTGTACAGCTTACATTCCATTACAAAAACCTTATTACTGTCCACCTCAATTTGTTTTGGTTTTGTTTCTAACATATTAAAAGGGATGTACAGAACATTGTATATAAAGAAATCTGAATCGTAACTCAGTACAGGACAGTTTAGATATCTCGCGAGAGCTGCAATCTCATCGTCTGCTTCAAACTCACAAATAGTATATGGAATCTTCATTTCTAACAGTACCTCTCTGAAAACGTCTCGAAGGAGATAAGGAAAGATCTGGAGGCTGTCCTGCGTCACAGGATCTAGACGAGAAGCACCTTTTAACTTGGATCTAAGCCGGCTAAGCACCGTTCTTAATTTTCTACTCTCATGGCATCCATCAAAAATAACATAAGGTTTAACGTTACATTTTCGCAAATTCTTGAAAAACGTCTTCGTACATGATGCAACCTTGTCGTAATCACCACCGAATGCCGAGAAACTGTTCAACAATCTATATAACTGGGCGCATAAACTATGACCGTCGATGACCAGGCTGGTATCATGTAAATAGTACTTTTTCAAGAATAAATCCTGATTGTGATTTATATAAGTTGTTAAACCTCGCACTCCCATCTCGAAATGTGATTATGATTAGACCTAGATTTAGATGTTATTAAAAACATACACAAATAAAACAATTATTGTTTTAATTTTGTAAAATTGTAAGAAAAGGATAAGTAACAGTTTGTCCTCGTTTTTGACAGGTTTTTTTAAATTGAACTGGTTTATCGGCTGTGGATTCGTTTTTGACAGGTTTTTTACGTGACCTCAGATTGTTATTATTTATTTACTAGGATGTCTTGACTTTCACATTCGATTTAAAATCTCTGTCTAATCAGAATACTTCAGTATTTCATTTTCAATATTAATTGATTTATATGGTATTTACGCACTGTGGTTTTGAAGGGATTTTTAATAATTGCATTGCGATGCTCGCTTACGTTGGTTTATAAGGCAAATTTTTTTTGGAATTCCTGAATTTCTAAAGTAACATATTATCTTTTTCTGGTGTTTTTCAGGAAGGGGATATTTTTATATATTCTTTTGTCATGCTCATAAAAGCTGGAATCCAGAGTCGTGAGGCCAGTTTATAAAAGCCAAATTAAAATTATCTTGTTTATTGTCCAATACATATATACTCGCCGGCTTATTTAGCGGAACATAAAAAAAGGTACATAATTTAAAAAATATGGTTTTATTTTAAAATCTACTTACTACACTTCTTTTGTTATTTAAAGTTTCATTTGTTTTACTTAAAATGAGATTACATTAAGAACAGATTTTGCGAGTAAAGGCTATTTGTGAAAAATGGTACATTTTTGAACTTTTCATGTAACCGGGAAAAGTGAAATTTAATATTAAAATAACAATTAATTAAACAATTAATTAGAAAAATGATGATTAATATCGCGTATTTACTCCACGTGCTCTTATTAAAGTTTCTACCTGTCTAGGCATACTGAGAATGATGTTATCGATGGTCTCCTGGGATAGTCTCCGCCATTCCTCAACTACGGCGATTCGCAGTTCACCCACGTTGGCAGGAGCTGGAATTCTGGACTTAACTTTTCTTTTCAGCAAGTCCCAAACGTGGTCTATTGGGTTCATATCCGGTGATCTCGCCGGCCACTCCATAACAGTGATATTCATATCATTAAGATAAGCTTGAGTTACCCGAGCGGTATGCGGCCGAGCATTATCCTGCATAAAAACAAAATCGTCACCGATATATGGGGCAAACGGTACGACATTTTCTTCTGAAACTTCTCTGATATAGCGGTCTGCAGTCAGACTCCCTCTGTCAATCACTACCAAGTCTGTGCGAGCTCCCAAACAAATGCCCGCCCAAACCATTATTGATCGACCACCGTATGCAACTGTAGTTTCAAAATTTGTCTGAATGTATCGTTCTCCTTTGCGTCTGTATATTCTTTGCCTGCCGTCAATTTGATTTAAGAGAATTCTGCACTCATCACTAAACAATACCTTACTCCATTGGTCCGCGTTCCAAAGTCGATGTTCCTGAGGAAAAGTTAACCTGTTTCTACGATGATTTACCTCGAGCCTTGGAGCCTTGGCGGGCACAAATGAACCCAAACCAGCTTCTTCGAGCCTTCTTCGTACCGTACGCTCACTTACGGTTACACCCCGCACTGCTTCTAACTCATGTCGGGATTGGACGGCCGTCAAACGGGGGTTCCTACGTACACGAAGCCGAATGAAACAATCATCCCTACTCGAAGTGCGTCTTTTTCTGCCTTGTCCTGCTCTTCTCACATAAGTACCGGTCTCCCTGAACCGTTGGATACTGCGATGGATCGTTGAACCTGGTCGACGAAGATTTCTGGATATCACTCTGTAGGTTTGACCATTTCTTCGCATTTAGAGTGCCCTGGCAATCTCCGTTGGGGCTAAGTCAGGCATAATTCAGTCACCAACTCCAGAAAGATACGCGATTAAAAAAAACTAACAAAAAACAGTATTTCAATGAAATTTTAAATCAAACTCAGAAGAAAGAAATACTCGAAGTTCGCTCCAGATAAGGCGTATTTGAATAAAATTAAAACAATTGCATAAAATGTGATGTTCAGTTGTTTTCTTAATTTGAAAATATTTCTTTTTAAATTAAATGACGTATAAACCAGCCAGCAACCTTATATGATACTGATATCAAACCATTTTTTTATGTTCCGCTAAATATGCCGGCGAGTGTATTATTATACACATAGAATAATATTACTTTCTCTGTCTACGATTATACAGGTATCCTTTAAGCATAGAAATAGTATGTATATATACATACTATTTCTATGCCTTTAAGTTACTTGTCAAGTTGTCTCTGATTATCATGGATGTATTGTATAGTGTAATGTGTATACTCTTTGCTAATGTCTATGCCCTAAAATAAAATGCCGGCCAGTATATATAATGTACTCTGTGATGCCGGCTTTCATGTGGATTTAAAATTTGTGAAACACGTGTTATAAGTAAAGGTACCTACCAGTATCTGTAGCGAAACAATACGAATATTGCGTTCGTATTTTAATTTTTACAATTAACAAACGTTAAAATACGTTTATCATATTTTATCTCATCGTGTCATTCGTGTTTCTTTTGACGGTGATAAGCAGCGTGAGTAATAAATCAATTGCGACAACTTGTATCAGCATTTTTCAAGTATTTCAGCAATGACTGAAGAAAAAGAAGTAGTTACTGAAAGTAACGGGCAAGAAAATAACGATACCGAGAATGATACTGAGGAGTTGACTGATTTAGAGAGTGGTATCATACGCCAAGTGGAGTATTATTTTGGTATGTATACTTACGTGTTGCATAAAACGAATCGCATTGTACATTATTATATCCTATTTAGCCCTGTTTCCAACTTATTGGAAAAGCCTTAGTTCTATATTCGCTTTATTCAACAGTGTACTTAAAGAATTATGTATGTTAGAACATAACCTAAAGCAAAGTTTACTCAATATGTGCTAAGGTTAGCCTGACCACGATACTCCAGTTTAGACTTTGGTGGGCTACTTAAATTCCAAACATAGCCTGTTCATACAATTCTAGCTGATGCCTGACTTCCTCCGCGTGGTTTAACATGTCATTCTAAAAAATGTCTTTACAAAAATGTAAAGCTGATTTTTGGCACAAGTGTTCCTTGGGGTCTGAGAAGTACCTCTTAAAAATTCCCCCTTCCTAGGCCGCGGGCGTTCGCCCCCACCCCCCCAAACGTCTCCCCAACCACAGTTTTTTGTAATTTTCTCAAAAAATATTAGTGCTAGAAAAAAAACATCTATATCGAAAATATTTTACATTAAATAATCTACCAAATGGCATTTAAATTATTACGATAGGACAAATAGTTTTGGAAATATGCAGGCTTATTTTGCATATTTTTTATTTTTTTGAAAAATTGTTTAATTTTCTTGTGATTTAGACGAAAAGTATAAGAGCTAGGAAAAAAAACCACAAGAACAAAATGAAAGTTCATAAAATCATCTACAAAATGTTTTTTATTTCATTTCATTGACCTAATACTTTCGGAAATATTACGATCAAAAATGTGCATGACATTTTATTTGAAAATCATCGATGCTATAATGCAATAAACTAATAGTAATAATCATGATATCTTTATCTATCTATCTACAAAACAACACCACACTTCGCAAATAATGGGGGGAGGGGGGTTGTGGGAGGGAGGAGGGGGTTGTGGGTGATGGAGGGCAAGGGGTTGTGGAGGGTGGGAGGGGGGCTGTGGGAGGTGGAAGGGGGTTGTGGAACGGGGGAAGGGGGTTGTGGGAGGAGGGGATGTTATAAAAATATGTTACATTTATGGGTTAATTTCTATTTACCTATTATGTAGTATTATGCTAAGTCTACATGACTACCACCGGTTCTTACACAACAGCAAGGTATATTTCGAAAACTATTTGTCCTATCAAAATAAACTAAACACTATTTTATAGGTAAATTAATAATCTTTGTACTAAGTCCTGACAGCTTTTTTCCTAACTCTAATACTTTTTCTTGAAATTACAATAAACATTTACGGATTTTACAAAGGTTTAGTTTTTTATTCCAGTTAGGCAGCCATATTTCCGAAACTATTAATTTTATCAAAATAAACTGAAAACTATTTTGAAGATAATTTAATGAAGTTCATTTTTGCTTCTTATGTTTTTTTCCTAGTTCTAGTACTTTCTGTGAAAATTCAAAAATATAACCACGGTTGTTGAAAAAACAAAAAATACTTGGAATATAGGTTGCCATATTTCTCGAACTATGGGTCCTATCTAAATTCACCATGAGACTTTTTTGTGGGTAATTTAGTGAAATTAATTATTCTTCCGAGGATTTTTTCCAGCTCTAATAGTGTTTGTGGAAATTTTAAATAACATAGGATTCTAGCAATTTTTTTATTAATTTTCGTACACTATACAACATGGATATTTATTCTAAATTATTAGTCCTATCTTTATAAACAATTTTTTTTTAAATAAGTGGTTAAATGGTGTTTATTTTTTTTTCTGAGAGTTTTTTGCCTAGCTCTAATAGTTTTCTATAAATTACAGAAAACATATAAAAGGAGATCGGCGAAATATGACCCAGCTAATTTAAAAACCATTCAGATTCAGAAATCATTTAATATTTTTTAATATATTTCAAAGTATTTTTCTGTGTAAACACCAAATTTTTAGAAGATGGGGATCAAAAATAAAAATAATTACGAAACAATAAAAGAGTCGAACTAATGGCAATACAGAGTATAGATACCAGAGTATAAAAGTAGAAAATAACGTGTCAAATGTCAATTACTGTCAACTCAATCAAATGTCATTCGTGGACCGTGGTAGAGATTTGCCAACTCGGAAAAAACACGTTAACTCGAATTGAAATTCAGTTAACTCGGAATTGAATTCGAGTTACACAACAAGAGTTAGCATGAAGATACTAAGAGTATTTTATTTGTTATAAAATACGTCTTTTTTCCATACATATTATTTGTACTTCAATCCAACTCTCTGTTAGGAGAATTATTATTATCACTGCTAAACTTCGTAGGTAGGATTGAAATAAAAAGGTTTTTATAGTTTACCTAGATAATAATTTATACCGTTCTCATTAGAGTTAACCCTTAATTTACCCGGTAGGTCCCTGGGACTCCATCGAAAACTTTAAGCGCTCATATAACCGTTAGTTCTTGGAATTATAACTTGTGCGTCCCAGTACCTTCACGCAGTGACAAGCGAAGTGCGGGGCAGAGCGGACGTCGGCACGCGCGGCTCCGATCGGTAAGTAAACATGCTAGTGGAGTCCGTGGGACTCCACCGGGGTCTTAATGTTATAGTTTTAGCCTATTCACGGTATTTTACTATATACATATATTGTTGTTTTCAGTTGATGTAATGGCGTCTCGTAGTACTATAAACGTCCTTGATGAAGATTTTGAGTCCGTGGTGACCAACTGGGCTGAGCAACTAACTGACAGCGACACGGATGATGAGAGTCAGTCATTTACCAGTTGAGACCAATAATGAGCAGAAACTGCCACGGAATGAGAGAAAATATTGTCACCTGTGCCCACCGCGCCTAAAAAGAAAAACTGCGTACATGTGCCATAGTTGTACTAAGCCTGTGTGCCTTAGCTGTACAAAAAAAATATGCAATGACTGTGTCAGCAAACGCGACTGAAAGGTCTTGCACGTTTTTGTTTTTTATTTTAACTATGTTCTTTTTTTTGGTTTTTATGAAAGTTTATGATGTTTTTTATAAGTTTTTTTTATTCGTTATTTTAGAAACATGTTTTTTTTATATATGTTAGAGGCTGGAAGTTAGATCTCATAATTTTATGATAAAAAGTGCCTTAGTCTAGGAGTTCCTCAATAAAAGGCTGTAATTCTTTAATTTTAAGTCAAAACCTATGCCATATTAAAACCAAATAAATAATTAACAAAAATAATAGGTATTTCATTTTTAAAATGTTCTATTTTATCTTAAAATTACGATTTTGTTTCCGGGGGAGTCCGAGGGACTCCACGGGGTACGTATTGCAGGTATAAAGTCACCGGGTAAATCAAGGGTTAATACACCTTTATTTTTGGTTATAGTCTTAATTTGCTATATTAAGTACCTACTCATATTTCACAACAAAACTAGTTAGGTATATATAGGTCTTCACAAAATAATTAAGTCTAACTTTATAATGTAGGTACATATGCTAGTTTAATCATCACAATGAAAATATTCACAAATAACTTTGTCATCGTTGGTGACATTCGGTCGATGCAATGGCGGGAGTACGTTAACAGAGAAAGAGATACCTATAGACTGGGCGTCAGCGTATATACAGTATGCGATAGTAATTAATTAATAAATAATAAATTAAAATTCATTAAAAACGTTAATTTATTTACAGTCCTGCACTGTAGTACCTGCCGGCACCCCTCGCTCTTCTTTTACCCGATGTCGCCTGAAATGCTCACGCGTTAGCAGATACGATACTTCGCGACACGATTGTATTGCTACTGAATTGCTTCTGTCGCACGTTGTAAATGCGACTAACGCCCAAAAGTAGCGATGTATGAGCGCGTTAGGGTTAACCCCCCTTTTCAAACAGTAAGAATAGTTTAACAACCATCAATTTGTATGTCATAATATACTTACTGGCCGCGTTATGAATTACATACCTACTATAGGTTTAATGTACCCAGCAGGTAGGTAACTTGTTTTTATGTAGGTAGGAAAGCGTATTACTATTTGGTACATAGTCAGATAATGTTAATCTGCAGTGTCTGATAGATTTTTCAAAGTTATTAAATGGTCATCTGGCTTAAAAACCATGATATAGAAATCTAACCTCACTTTTAACTATTCCTACGAATATCTTTTTTCTCCCAACTTTATTTGATTGACTTTCATAAACTTTTTTGTTAGTCTGGTTTAGTATAATAAGTATGAGAAGTTTGATGCGTGAACGTGAACCTCAAGTTTGGGTCAAACACTATATGGGAGCTCGCCGACCTCCTTTTGAGCAATATTGCTTTCATGTTAACTATGACAGGTATATTTCCGAAATTATTAGTGCTATCAAAATTAACTAAATACTATTTTGTAGTTAATTTAACTATGTTTCTTACTGTTTCAATCAGTTTTTCCTAACTCTGTAATTTTCTTTTCGAAAATTAAAAACAACGTACACGGTATTTGCATATTATTATTTTCTTTATCTTACACAATAGGTAGGCATATCTCCAAAACTATTACTCTCATCAAAATAAACTAAATATCATTTTATAGCTAATTTAATAGCCTTTCATTTTGCTTCAGACAACAGTTTTGTAGCTCTATCAGTTTTTATGGAAGTCACAAGAAACTACATTACAAAAAGCCATACATGCAAAATATTTTCTTTTCATGCATGAAGGGTTAACATATCTCCGAAACTATTAGTCTTATCGAAATGAACTATATATTATTTTGTAGATAATTTAATGAAGATAATTTTCGCCATAGAAAGTTTTTTTCTAGCACTAATATTTTTTGAGAAAATTACAAAAAACTTCGGTTGGGGAGACGTTTGGGGGGGTGGGGGGGAACGCCCGCGGCCTAGGGGGGGGGGGATTTTTAAGAGGTACTTCCCAGAACCCAAGACACACTTGTGCCAAAAATCAGCTTTACATTTTTTTTTAGGGTCAATGTTTATTAGTCCCGTACTAAGTGGGCAAGCGGGTGATAACTAGCTAAGCCTCCCAGAGACAATTTAGAAATAAATTGCCCCAGGGGCAATCATGCATTTAGGGGATCAAGCCCTGGACTTCTCACTTATAAGTCCTCAGCACTCACAACTATGCCAGGGAGGTGACTCCTATGAAGTTTCTATGTATCTTTCATTTCAATTCCAGGTGATCTCAACCTGCCCAGAGATAAGTTCCTGCGAGAGCAGGTGAAGCTGGATGATGGATGGGTGCCCTTGGATGTGCTCACCAGGTTCAACCGTCTCGCCAAACTGACCACGGACACTGATGTTATAGCCAACACAATTAATAAGTCCACTTCTGGACTTCTTGAGGTTTGTTCTACTTTTGAACTCTTCCTAAAATCCATACTAATATTATAAATGCGAAAGCATCAGTCTGTCTGCTTCGCTTTTCAATTAATTTTGACCAAATTTGGTACAGAGATAGGTTGTATCCCGGGGAAGGACATAGGCTACTTTTTGTACTGGACAATTGAAGAGTTCTTGGGGAATCAAAATACCCAAGCGGATGAAGTCGTGGGCATCATCTATTACATAATACATTGACAAATTATTTCTATAATATGTATATTCAGTATAATGTTTCTGAGAGCTGAAGCGCTTTATACACGGTCCATTTTGCTGTACGTTAGCTCAAGGCCGCAGTGTTGGATGTAGCATACAGACTATCAAGCGTGAGCAGAATAAATCGAACGAATTGAGAGGACATGTTTTAATTTATTTAAAATGCCACCTGTTTTATCAAAACGCCAAAAAATGGGAGTTCTTCTGGTGTGGTCAGCAGCAGCAGAAGAGAGGAAAAAAATAACAAGAGGTTTTTGATGATTTTTCTTTATCATAAACGTGCAAAATATACTGAAATAAATATAAAAAAAACAAATACTTAAATAAATATAAAATACAATCTTGTAAGTGTTCATGATCCATTTTGACATGCATTCACCTTGCGAAACAAGCTCTAAATGTTAAATCTACTGTACAGCAAGTCTATACACAATCAAGCACATGACGCAGGACCGCTCTGACGTACATCCGCGTTATTCACTGTCTATCTGCACGACGTTCGCGGTGGTAGGGTGCTCCCTGGATGCAAAATTGGTCGTGCAAATCCAGCAGACAATTAATAATAATTATCGACGTACGTATAGCCTATTCATGGTGTTTTTGCAATGTGCATCGTGCATGACCTTGGCGAGACGTCCAGCAAGATGGACCGTATATAAAGCGATAAAATGTTGATTTGCTAATTGGAGTGACATAAATTAATTTTTGCTTCAGTGATTTCTAAATTATATATAAGTATATTTTAGGATTACTTAAGTGTCTAATGTGTTCTAAAAACAAACTTTGATAAACTAATAAAGCTATATTATAGGATACTAAACTAATTACAATAAAGAATATAACTTTCTCCATTTCTAATTTTCCATAGAGGTTTGCTACATAATGTATGTAGAGCCTCATTAAAAAAGGATTTGCGAGATATAGCACCTTAGCAAAGCTATGATCAATGGCATAATATATATATTAATATCAAACTAGAGGCCGCCATAAGCTCGTGACTCCATCGCTCCGCCTCAAGAAGGTCCGAAGGTCGTTCGTGGGAATGAGCATTCTATTTTATGACAAAATTCCACAACCTATCTTAAACTTGCCTTTACACAAGTTTAAGAAGTCCATTAAAAGTATGCTCCTGAAAAAAGCTTATTATACTGTTGAAGATTACGTAAATGACAAAGGAGCATGGATTTGACTCGCTCCAGCAATGCTAAGGACAGTAGTTACATAATAATAATAATAATAAACATTAATTAATAATAATAATAATAATAACGATACGTGCCTGCCGGATGATGAAGCCATGACCTCATTCTGGCGCAACATCTGGTCGGTACCTGTCGCTCACACTGATGATGGTTGGACTATGGATGTAGAGAAAGCGTGCGATCAAATCCCAGAAATGGGACTTGTTACTATCACCCCTGAAGACGTAGCCACTGCAGCCCGTCCCCTGCCCAATTGGAAATCTCCTGGGCCGGATGGGCTACACAACTTTTGGATAAAGTGGTTACGCAGCTCGCACGCTCGTTTGGCATCCCAATTCCAATCATCTCTAGAGTCAGAGTCGTTACCCCAGTTTCTCACAACAGGTATTACCCTCCTGCTCCATAAGTCAGGTAGTACCACGGAACCCAAAAATTATAGACCGATTACGTGCCTACCAACACTATATAAACTTCTTACATCCATTCTGAGAACAAAAATTAACGATCATATCAATACAAACTCTATCATGTCTATTTCTCAGAATGGATGTAGGAATGGCTCTCGTGGTACTAAGGAGCTTCTCCTCATTGATATGGCCATTTGTCAACAGGCTCAGCGCTCCCGAAGGGATCTGTCGACATGTTGGATAGACTATAAGAAGGCCTACGACTCTGTACCCCATACATGGCTTATGAGGGTGCTAGAACTGTATAAAGTAAACACAGTACTACGCACCTTCCTACAGACGTGTATGGGGCAGTGGAGGACGGTCCTTCACTATCCGGGATGTCGCCGAACCCTGGGGAGCGCGGAGCCTATAAAGATTGAGCGAGGCATATTCCAGGGCGACAGCCTGAGCCCTTTGTGGTTTTGCCTGGCCCTGAATCCTCTGAGTACTCTCTTGGAGAATTTAGGGCTAGGTTACCGGTTGAGGAAAGGAGGTCAGGTTATATCACACCTCCTTTACATGGATGACCTAAAACTCATTGCCCCCAACAAATCACATCTACTGGAGTTACTAAAGGTAACTAAAACCTTTAGTGATTCCATTAGGATGGAATTTGGTGTGGACAAATGTGCGGTCATGCATGTAAAGCGAGGGAAGATTGTGGAATCTGAGGGTATTGAGCTCTCGGATTCCATATACCTCAGATCGCTCTCCCCAACTGAAACCTACAAATATCTGGGCATGATGGAGGCATTAGGTATCAGAGAGGCCGACATGAGACGATCGGTGAGGGAGCGTTTCCTTGGCCGCCTGAAGAAAGTACTGAAAAGCCTTTTGTCGGGCGGCAATAAGGTGCGCGCCTTCAATGGTTGGGTCATGCCGGTATTGATGTACTCCTTCGGCATACTCAGGTGGACTCAGACTGAGCTGGACGCCCTGGACAGACAAGTTCGTACGCTGCTAACCGCATATCGGATGCATCACCCACGCTCCTCGGTGATGAGGCTATACATCCCGCGGAAATGTGGGGGTAGAGGCCTTTTGAATGCCAAAAACCTCCACAACCGCGAGGTGTGCAATCTCAGGGAGTACTTTCTCCACACCGAGGCAGAGATGCACCGCGATGTGGTCACGGTGGACAGGGGTCTGACGCCGCTCTCCTTGGCTAACGAGAACTGGCGCATACCTGTAGTGCTCAGTACCAATGACCGCAGGGTTGTATGGCAAGGTAAGGAACTTCACGGACGCTTTTATCGGGCCCTCCATGGACCTGATGTGGACTTTGAAGCGTCCGTGGCCTGGCTGCGCTTCGGTAACCTCTTTGGGGAAACCGAAGGGTTTGTATGTGCAATTATGGACGAGGTCATGATGACGAACAATTACAGAAAATACATAATGAAGGATAGAACGGTAGACATATGTCGGGCATGTCGCCGTCCTGGAGAAACTATCCGTCACATTGTCTCTGGTTGTTCTCATCTGGCTAACGGCGAATACTTACACAGACATAACCAAGTGGCCAGGATTATCCACCAACAACTGGCCTTGAAATACAATCTTGTGGAATCGGAGGTACCGTGCTACAGGTATGTGCCCGACTCAGTTCTCGAAAATGGTCATATCACACTATACTGGGATCGGTCTATCATTACAGACAGGACTATTGTAGCCAATAAGCCTGACATAGTGGTGATAGACCGATCAGAACGCCGTGCAATGATTGTTGATATTACTGTCCCGCATGACGAGAACCTAGTGAAAGCTGAGAAAGAGAAACTAACCAAGTATCTAGACTTGGCTCACGAGGTTGTCGCCATGTGGAATGTGGACTCGGCAATCATTGTACCGATAGTCGTGACTACTAATGGTCTTATAGCCAAGAGCCTCGACCAACATCTTTCCAGGCTCTCATTGGGTAGCTGGGTCAAGGGCCAGATCCAGAAGGCTGTACTCCTGGACACGGCTCGCATCGTCAGGAGGTTCCTCTCTCTGGGGCCCTGACCGCCGGTTTCTTGGACCCTGTTCCCGAGACCGGTGGAACGCTATTTTTTATATTTTTAAATGTTTTTTATTTTTGTTTTCATAGTTAAATATTTAAAAATGTAAATAATATGGACCTAAATGAAAAAAAAAAAAAATAATAATAATAATAAAGCTTTATTTAATCCATCTGTTACAATTTTTTTTTTAACAATATACTTAATTATATCTTAGTTGTGTTAGTAAGCTTATTGAGACTTAATGGTAAGTGTTAGTTAGTTAGTAAATTTAGCTATAGATGGATCCCAAATCCTGGGTAAAAGCCTCCTCCATTTCCTGCCATGCCTTTCGGTCCTTTGCCACCTGCATCCAATTTTCTCCTGCAAATTTTTTAATATCATCAGACCACCTTGTCTTGGGCCGACCTACCCTTCTCTTTCCCTGTGGTGGACCTTTCCACTTTGTGGCAGTTATTGTCCACCTATGGTCCCTATATCTTGCGATATGACCGGCCCACCTCCACTTCAATCTCATAACCTGTTCCAGTGCGTCTGCCAATTTAGTCTTTTTCCTGATCTCCATGCACGGAGATCAGTAGTTACATATTATGTATAAATTAATAAAATTGTAAATTAATTTTTTTTCAAAAGAGCAACCGCCGAGTTTCTTGCTGGTTCTTCTCGGTAGGAATGGCATTCCGAACCAGTGGTTGATTCACTCGACGATTCAAAAGTACTTGTAAAAGTCTATTTGAATAAAAATAATTTGAATTTTGAATTTTGAATTTTTATTGCTGTTTGTTTGTCTCCCCAAAACTCGAGAATGGCTGGGCTGATTTTGCTGATTTTGGTTTTGAAATGTTTGTCGTAGTCCAGGGAAGGTTTATAATAAGGGTATTATGGTTAGAAAATATGGAAAAATTGCAAGAAAGATAGGGCAGGACAACGTCTGCCGGGCCCACTAGTTATAAAAATATAATTAATTTCTAGGTCTCAGATGACCTCAAGAAAGTGCGAAGAAACCCCGAAATGCCAATACCAGAAATGAACGAGGAAAGGCGTAAGGAGCTCACTGCACGGACAATATACGCAAAAGGTTTCCCAACAGACACAGTCCTGGATGATGTTCTCAAGTTCTTCAAACAGTATACCGAGGTAGAGAATGTCATCATGAGGCGTTATCAAGACAGACAGACTAAGAAGAGACTTTTCAAGGGATCTGTTTTTGCTACATTCAAAACTAGAGAACAGGTAAGGGTACTCTTTGTGTTTTCAATCTTGTGTGAGTTCTGCTAACGTTCACTTGGCAACAGTGGTGGACTAGAGCTTAAACCCTGCTCATTCGGGGAAGAAACTCGAGTAGTGTTCTGGCAATGGGTGGAGATGTACTGAATTGGTCGAAATTTATGACTAGGTTTCTAGAAAGCGCTGAATTAGAACAAAATTTTATGAATACGCGAGAGTGCATTGGAAGTGGTGACACCAGTAGTATTTTTTTTTAATCCACTACAAGTTAGCTCTTGACTGCATCTGACCTGATGGTAAGTTATGATGCAGTCTAAAATGGTAGCGAGCTAACCTATTAGGTGTATGGCAGATATATTATTAAACCCATACCCCTAGTTGGTTTCTACACGGCATCGTACCGGAACGCTAAATCGCTTGGTGGTACGTCTTTGCCGGTAGGGTGGTAACTAGCCACGGCCGAAGCCTCCAACTAGACCAGATTGGACCAGAGAAAATTCAGAAATTATTAATTCCCATATTGACCCTGCCGGGAATTGAACCCTGGACCTCCTCACGTTAAGGCAACAGCACTCAAAACTGCGCCAGTGAGGTCGTCAAATTCGTTATTCTAAACATCGGACAACAATAAAACTATTATTTTATTCACTTTTAGCCAATCTTTAACAGAATTTGTCAGAGTCATTATAACATTAACAAAGTTAAATTATTAATCAACCAAAGCCAAAGGTTGTGGCTATAGACAATTAATTAGTTTCAGCCTTAAATCGACTTTCAGTCCAACATTAATGACAACTTAATGGCATAACTCATCGATTGACCAAATCTTTACGAAAATTATTTGCTTAAAAATGTTTCTTTTTTACCAGGCAGAAAAGTTCCTAGAAACTAAAGATTTGAAGTTCAATGACTCTGAGCTGCTGACGCTGTGGCAGGACAAATACATGGAACAGAAGCAAGAGGAGTATGCTGCTAAGAAAGACAAGAAGGACAAGAAACACAAGGAAAAGGAGGTGAGCTTCAGCAATTTTTGAAGTTTACCTCCTTTAGAATCGATTTGCATAATGTATAAGCCCGGGGTATGAAAATGTATAGGGAGTAAAATCAAAATTTCTCCGTTACCATGACTATGTATAACTCGCGCGCGAACTGTGATATATTTTGATGAATATAAATTATATAAGTAATTAATGTAAATAAATGCATCAAGCATGCTTTCAGTAATATAAAAAATGTGTTCATTAACTCTCATTTACTAATCTATATATTTTATTATTGTTCGTAAAGAGTAAACTCCAGTTGTGCATCGGAGCTGACCACAATTATTTTTTTTTTAATTTATCCACTAAATGTTGCCCTTGACTGGGAACTCACCTGATAGTGAGTGATGATGCAGTCTTAGATGATAGTGGGCACACCTATTAGGCTTATTGCAGTTGTATAAAACTCATACGGCCGGTTTCTGAATTGAGAATTTCATGTTGAGTCTGTCTCAAAGACTACTTAGGGGCTAATTAAGCAAATTTTTGTTTCTGAATTGATATTGCGCTGGTTCCTGAATGAAGCATTCAAGCAAAAACAGCAAGTTCCAACTTGCAAACCTTACACAATATCGATTCAGAAACAAAAATTTGCTTAATTAGTCCTTAAGTATTCTTTGAGACAGTCTCAACATTAAATTCTCAATTCAAAAACCGGCCTATACCCTTTATCGGTTTCGACATGGCACTACCAAAAGGTTAATTCGCTTGGCGGCACGTCTTTGCCGTTAGGGTGGTAACTAGCCATGGCCGAAGCCTCCCACTAGACCAGCAATGTACCGAAATGCTTCTTTGTTCTATTCTTCCTTCTTCACTTTTTCATTGGATTAAGTGATTAGCAAAAAGTAAACCAACTCAGATTTATGTAGTAATTTTTAAGTAATGGTACAAATTCAAATGGACTCAACTTCTAAGCTATATTGTCTGAAAGGTCAGACCAACTATATTCAATATTGGTGGTATATTGTTCTCCAAACTAATATATTGGTATTTCTATAATTCCAGACTAAGGAAAAGAAGGAGGACTTCAAATTGCCAACTGGCACAGTGCTGCACTTCAGTCAGGGTCATGACAAGATGACTCGCGAAGACGTCAAGGAAGCTCTCACACCTTTGGGTAAGTTTATTAATTATATTATACTAATTTTATAATTTCGAAAGTTTGGATGGATGGATGCTTTGGCACAGAGATAGTATAGTCTGGAACAACCCAACCAAAAATACCAACCAACATCCACGTGGACGAAGTCGCTTTTATAAATAGTTGGGATATGTTTTCAAGGAAAAAAATTACCTTTAAAGTTAATCATTTTATTCCAACTACCACACAATATCTTCCCTTTTCATCTGATTCTGACGAAATTTGGTACAGATATAGCTCGAATATCAGGGCTACTGTTTAACTAATATACTTAATTTTTAATTCCAGGGGCTGACATAGCTTTCATAGACTTCAAAGTAGGCGAATCGGAAGGCTGGGTTCGTCTGGCCAAAGAGAACACTGCGAAAGAGCTAGCAGAAAAAATTGTCGACGGCAAACTCAAAATTGGAGAATCCGAAGTGGTATTCAAAATTTTGGAGGGAGATGAGGAAACTGCATACTTAGAAAAAACTGTCGAAGAGATGACGAAAAGACGTAAAAACCAGAAACAGTTTAAACAGAATAATAGAGGCAAGAACTTCAAAGGGAAACAGGGTAGGAAGAGGAAACAAGACCAGTCTGATGACGGCCCCCCGGCTAAAGTTAAAGTTGAAGATAGTTAGTGTATTTTTTTAGCATTAAAAAATGGTTGTTCACTCCTGATTAAGTAGTAAAAGTAAATTACTGCTCGTAACCTACTCTTTTACAATAACAATTATTAAATTAATAAAATAATACTATTCGGTTCGGCGGGCATTTTTGATGAAAGTGACGCTTGAAAGTAACATCATAACACCGTTCGAAAATATTTATATTCTCAAATCGCACCTGAAGATAATTCTTCAAAAGGCAAGAAATATAATGTATACCACCATTTTTCAATCTTAATGTAATAATGTTTTAAAACCAATGAGTCAGGAGTTGGCAATCTTTGTCCTTACTGTGTATAAGTACTTGATCACATAAACGCTTTTCTAGCTCGCGTTAAAATAGCGTCGTTAAAAGACGCGTTAGAAAAGCGGCCGTGCGAACGAGAGCTAAGCCACTGGTATAAGAGTTCAACAATTAATACGGACTTAGTCCTTGTAACTGAAACTTCCTAATTCGTTGAATGTTAACTTATTAGTGTACTCTGGTACAACTGCAATGTTTATAAAAATATTGATGTTGTTAGAATCAGTAAATAATGACGTTAAGAGAGTAAACGTTGTTGCTTTTTTGTATAATCGTAAGACAACAATTTTATTTTACAATACTTCTTTTATTTTAAAGGAACCTTTTCTTGTTCATTTAATAGTAAACACCTATAATGGTTAAGTCCAAATTGGACTAAAGGCGGGGTTCGTAGGAGTACTTTTGTATTTGTTAGAAGCCGCCAGCCAGCCAGGCGGTGATTATTGTGTTATATTTTCCATGTTTATGTGAAATATATGTAACTAATTCTGACATTAATGAATAGTGTATAGTCTATACTAATATTATAAATGCGAAAACTTAGATGGATCACACCGCAATGGCTGAACGGATCTGGATGAAACACAGAGATAGAATATATAGGCTGGAATAACACATAGGCTACTTTTTATACCGGAAAATTAAAGAGTACCCGCGGGAACCGAAAAACCTCAATCCACAAAGGGTATTAGCTAGTATTGTATAGTTTTTTTATTCCACTACAAGTTAATCCTTGACTGCAATCTCACTAGGTGGTAAGTGATGATGCAGTCTTAATATAATAGCAGGCAAACCTGTTAGGCATATTATGGCAGTTATATTAAACCTATGAGTACCCTGCATTTTATATCGGCTAGCGCCAACCCAAGGTTGACCACCAGGAATCGCCAGTGTTAATGGAATAGCTGATATGGCTAAAAAAAATTGAATTGATTCGAATTTCGATTTTTTTATAGGCTCTTGCCCGCTCCTTCAAGTCAGCGTTTGTAGAACATAGTGTTCATAATATACTCTTTGAACGTTGGTCCGTATCGGGCGAGATGATTTTGGCTGATGACGGACCGAATAGGACCGGAGAGTCGAACCCGTAGTCGCCTAAGACGTCCCTATGAACTACGGGGAATAATTAGCCTTCTTTGTGTACAGCGTCAAACTTATCTAGCCCGGGGGTCAAAATCACAGAACACTTATACTCCTGGCGGAGGTCAAAATTGGAACTAATTATTTTTATTTTATTTTTCATACCTACTAGCGACGCTGTTGTCACCGGGTCCCGGGTCAGGATCTAAGAGTTCTTGCTTGCTGAATCTGAATCGTGCTGAGAGTCAATTTCCGGCATAGACAACATATTAAGCAAAAATATTGATCATCTGTGTTAAAAGTATACATGGTGTCAGTGTCAAAATATGCAAAGGCTCATCAGGGGGTGAACCCAGAGCCTTAAACCCAGATACGAAAAAAAATGTTAAACGAAAATGTCATCTCTGAGGCATCTCTGAAATGTCTCAAAGTCAATTCAATTCAATTCTTGATTTTATGGCTTTTTGTACCAAATGGGTACAATATACCTCGCCAATGACGCGTTGAGTCTGTGAATGCTTATCGACCACCAACCACTTATTTGTTACCAACATAACAAATAAACAAAATGACATTCATTTTGTTTATTTGTTATGTTGGTCAACATGTTTTGTCAAAGTTGTCAACTCTTTGAGGTTGTCGATTTAAATTGTAAAGTAATATTCTATTTTCTGAAATACATTGTTCTTTTAATTAAAAACGCCGTAACTATAATTAAAAATGAAACCAGAGTTAGAAAACGGTGAAAATAAAGATGATGCAGTGACCGGTGATGGCATAGGAGACACGGTATACAGTGAGCGATTTGTTCTCAAGTTGTTATTAAAATTCGCTAACTTGGACACTTTGAAGGATGAAATTCAAGAAAAGGCTTTCGAGGAAGACCTCTGCACACTCTGGGATATGACGGCTGAAAGAGATGTTGTATTATTCTTACTAAAACACGATGTTTTGAACTTGTTAAGTTTCGCCTGGCCAGTTGTTGAATCTCCTCGGATTGTAGAAATTCTCATCGGTCTTATTGGCAATATGTGCTGCCAGAAAGAAGCAGCGGAAACTCTACTTAAAATGAACAGTTTTCTCACCATGTTACTAGAATATGCAAAGTCTGAAGACAGCCTAACTATAATTCAACTATTGCGGCTAATAAACTCTAGTTTATTCCTAGCCGACGATAACATATCAATTTGGATAGATATGTTTATTAAAATAGGATATTCGAACGCTCTCTACTTCATACTCAAAAACTCTTCAAACAAAGAACTGTTAGTCACAGGCTTGGAAAACTTCAACACAATATGTTCATACTTTAACACTGGGAGGCACAGAACAAAATTTTTCGGACATTTCGTCTCTTCAGAAGCAATAGTAGCTTTAGCATCAGCTTTTACAGAGTTAACTGTAAAACAGAAAGATTGTTGCGAGAGAGATCAATTGGAAAGAGTATTGATAATAAGTTTACAAATTATACTGAATTTAGTCGGGTTTGACAAATCGTATGAGGTATTTAGTGATAACAAACCAGATGTTGTGAATATTATAGCCATAGTTTTTTCATATTACGAAAATAAGTTTGTTATTCAGAAGGAAATTGACATGGATTTGGTCGATATTATTGACTCTACAAATACAATAGTTAGAGTGCTACAGATTGGCGAACTGTGTGATTATGAGCATTACTGTCTGCAATGCTACAGTATGTGGAAAACCTTAAGTTCCATTGCTACATTCGATAAAAATGGAGGTTCAAGCTTTGAAAATGATGATAAAGAAGAACTTCAGGACTTTTCTAAGAAAATGAAAACCTCCTTGAGCATACTCATATTTAGCTACTTAGAGAGCTGTTCTGATGAGAACTTGCTAAAGGCGTTAGACTTGATTGACTCAAACTATGAAGATATTCTGAGTTTAGTGGATGATAAGTCATTGGTGAAAGCGGTGTGCAATAGGGCAGCAAATTACAGGACTAGATTAAAGGAAACAGAAAACTGCTGATAATTCAACAATAATTATTATTAATGTTGTAAAATAAAAGATGTTGTCAGGTAAGTTAAGGAGCTCTGAATTATAGTGCAGATATGTGTCTGCACATTGGTAACTATTGTACTTTCCTAGTGTGGGAAGCAACTATTTTCTGATGAATGATGAACCAATAGTGGTGCACAGACACCTCTGGTATGGGAGAAGAGATTTTATCAGATGGCATGTTCTCTTATCATGGGAAAAATGCAATTTTTTTATCATAATCCTATTCAGTATTATAATCAATTATGTAATTTGTAGAGATGAAATGGATATCCAGTAACTATCTACAGGACAGTAACTCAATATCCGGTCGAATTTTTAAACATAAGTTTTTGTAAGGTAAATAATTAGAAAACGGGTTATGATTATGATGTCTTTTATTTATAACTGAAAAGTTACAAAATCTCAGAAGGAAGTTCGTTCCTTTCCAAAGAGCTTAGAGGCGAGGAAATTTGAACTAGAGGTGATCACAATAGATCGGTGACGGTCACAGTGATACAGGTCGTACGGAACTGGCACCTCAGCAAACAAGAAGAAGAAGAAGAGCTTAGATTTTTTTGATTTTGTCTTAAAAATTACACTCAAAGCACTTTACTCAGCAAGTAAACAACTTCGCTATGCGATTAATCACTCATGCCGCCAGCCACGATCAATCACGACGACACCCGAAATCGTCCGAATTGATCCGATCGCTTTCCCTGTACCTGTGCGGTGCTAAACTTGTCAGTCAAGTTATCACAACCTGCTACAAGACCACGGGTCGGATATCCGTCCGCCGGATATATCCGGTTTCGTAGCTAGCCGGATATCTGGTCAAACAACTATCCATTTCATCTCTAGTAATTTGTATATTCTAACACTAAGGCACTTGCACAACACAGCCCAAACTGATTTAATTAAACTTTGTGATGCTGTCACCTTGTGCAAGTGGGCCTAACTTCTACAGTTGTTAATTTTGTACCAGTTCTTGCAATCCATTTGGTTTTGTGTAAGGCCGGCTGCATATTAACAGATATTGTCTGTCAAATAACTTTTTGTTTAACTCTGCAATTTTCAGAACCATGTTTGGTGCCTTGTGTGCCTTTTTAGCGCCTCAGAATTTTTTCTAACAGACTATTTCTGAATAATATGCGGCTGGCCTTAAGTTGATCGCACATTGCCATAGACTCTGGTATGCTGCCAAAACGCGAAAGACATCAGCAAAACAAGTTGGCTTTATACCATTTGTGACTTTTTCCTTGCAACTCTTCACTTTATATGTATGTGATTACCATTTAAAAGCGAAAGCGTTTCAGTAAATGAATTTTCAAAATTTCCTACTAGTAGGTATAAATATAATATAAAAGGGCTATGCCTATTAGACTAAGAGATAGCTGTACTTTTGGTAACTATCACGTAAATTGTAAGTTTATCACGTCTTTGAGAGGCCGATATCTCGTGAACGGCTCTATTAATAGCGTCAGTTTTTATACTGTTTACATAGGTACTGCGCATACTTTAATACTACACAAGTATCAGCCTTCCTAGTTATTGTTCATTTTTGGTAACCATAACGTGCCTGTGAGCGGCGATAAGTAATAAGTTTCCCAGCCGCATGCAGACAGACTGGCAGTTTTCCCACTGTGGAGAGCCATACACCTACCAAATACTGAATCAGCCTTCCTAGCGATAATTAGCAAAAGTACAGCAGTGTCTCTTATTATATGGCCTGTGATATGATTTTATGTTGCTGTGAGAACAGCAATAAAGAGTTTTATACTTTGTGCCTTCCTAGTAACTCATAGTCATTGCAAAAATGGTACCATTTACCATAATATTATATTGTTTTACTAATCAATGCACTCCTTATTTTGTTAACTTATTTATTAACATGTTAAAGGGCAATAAATAAAATTACAATATGTATATGGGATTATATATTTTTTGTAGACATAATAAAGCAACATTTACATTACATTATTTAAACGAGTTTTACACCGTCGCCCAAGCGGCGGACGTAAACTATTCGAATGTAACAGTACATTAACAAAACAAGCATCCCCGCATGCACTCCTAGTGTGCATATGCTGCATATGCACCACACAACTCAAACACGCGTCGCATATGATCCTCACGTAAAAAAAAAACTTACACCACAAATACTGAAAGGGAGAACAGAGATTTTGTAAGGTGGTGCACAAAACTTGAAATTATAGTCATTTATTATACTAGAACAGTTGATTTCATCTAGATTGAGACTGGGGCCTAACAGAGAATTTGTGATAATATTAATTGCAAACATTGTAATAATCTAAATTGTTAGCAAAAAACAGCAAGGTCGGTTGTAATCTTCACATGATCTGTGAAATTTTGCTAGGTCCACTAACATTTATCTATTACATTGTATGAAATTAATTTTGATAAAACTTAAATATACTATATAAATTGTAGCTCACACAGTATTGAATATGGACTAAACATGTCTTAATTCCATAAAAAATAACAGTATCTTGTATAGTAAAAAATATGTCAACATTTGTGCACCACCTCACCGTATATTATATATTTTTACATTAAATGTACTTAAACACTATCTAACCACGAGCCTATGCGCTCCGAGACGGAGCGAAAATCGCACATTTAAATATCAATTCGTAAATATTTAGATATTATATCCGATAAAGAATAAAAACAGGATAAAGACTAGACTTTACACTGATCAACGATTAACTGCTAATAGGGCCCTGGTTCTCTGTGATATTAATATCGCGACTACCCGCGCAACCAAAGGCACAAACTAGAGAGGTAAACTAGAAGATCCGCCCCATACAGACGTGATAACAGATGCCCTCACATATAGACGCTTGCGACGCTGAGCTCGTTTTAGTTAATATTTTATGTTGCATATATACCTCAAATAAGTAAAATCTGAGTAAAATCAAAATACGCTGATACCTATATTGATTTTGCCTAGAATTATCTCAGCTTGATTTCGCCGTCACCTGTGTTTATGCGTGAGTGTGTCCATAATAGCGCCTAATGATCGGATCTTCTGTTACCTCTCTATCCTCTTGTACATATAAATTTTGACGTCAAATTTGACAATACAAAACTGTCAATATTGACGTCACAAGTAGTTTACGATTTGAATATCACTGCGAATACGGGCTCAGCAACAACGCCAGCGCTTTCTGCGGTCTGCTAAGCAAGCATTGCGGCTGGCAACACAGGCACCTTTTGTATATTGCTTACGTTTAATTATACGCAATAACAACAAAACTTACTGATTTTCAGCAATTATTAAATTTGGGATTTTTTATTTCTGGCCTACCCTCAATTTTAATATAAGTATTGTTTTTTTGCATCATTATCAAAACCCAGCCCACAAGACCCGAGTTCGGACTTCTCATCAGATCTTCCCTCAGAACGAGAAGGGTTAAGGCTAAAGTCCACCAAACAGAGGTTATAAAATATTCAATCAAATTCCAGGCTTATGAAAATGGTATGCGGCTTGCCTGGCATCGAAAGTATAAAAGAATTATCGACTTTCCCGCAATTTTCTTTGTCATTCAACTGTCAAACTTGACTTTGAAAATAGTCTCTCCAGTATGTAATTTGGAAAACCAAATTTCCACAAAGATGCGTGTGTTGCCAGTGGTACTCAAACAACTGAGCGAATATATAATAATATTATAGTTTCCCTAAAACGTAACATGTGACCATACCAGACCACTGTCCATACGGGCAAATCAATAATATACATCATTAATATTATACTGAGGGTACACGCTCAGTTTGGCATCAGTTCTGTCCATCAACACTTAGCACTTAACTTTAGCATGAAACCTGAGTCACACTGCTACACAGTAAGATGTCAGAAATGGGACCATTAGCGCCTTATTTACGAACATTGAATTCGATGTCGATTACAATACAACAGTAAAATAAACCCTAATTTCCTAGTTTTAAAGCCTTACTATAAAGTAAGCAAGTATAGCAGATTTTTATTCAAGATCGAATTCAGTTTTTGAAAAAACTCACTCTAACATTAGTTTCTAGATATAAAGTTGTATGTTTTGTTGAGATCCCCGTTTTCGCTAGGGACCCCAAATCTGCTATATATAAAGTAAGACTTTAAAACTAGGATATTTGGGTTTATTTTACGAATTCCTATCATCAAAAAGTTTGATATATGTAAACTCGTACCAGGGGTACTGAAGTTCTTCTGACGATAATCACGATTTGAACTGATGCCAAATTGAATGTCTAAACTCAGCCTTACTTTTACCTACTTAATAAATTATATAAATAATCTGAATTTAAAAACAAGTCTTAGGTCTTCATAACATTATGTCGCATATGTAGTACTGTAATGACTACAGTAGTTCGGGGTAGCTTTGCTCTTGTACAACTTTGATAGATCAATGAAAAAAGTATTTTATTAAAATTTTTGGAATGCAACAGCATATTTTTTTACCTTGTTTAATAATGATAAGGTATGAAAAGCCGTTTCTGTTAATGTATTTCAGAAAAAAAAACAATGCAGATTTTTATGTAAAATATCAAAGTTGCATCAAAATAGTAAAGTTACCCCAATTTTTTGTTTATGTTTTCAGCTACGAATGGTCTCTGCACATAAAATAATAACATAATCTATTTTACAAATAATTATAATACACATAAAGATCGAAAAATAAACATCTTATTGTAAGATTTAAACGATTTCTACTCAAAAAAGTCAAAAAGAAAATAAGTAGAATGCATAGAGACCTCTAAAAGTAACTATATTTACAAAATTGTAGCCAAAACAAAACTAAACTTTACATGAAATGAACGCAAGTGACATTTTATATGGTACATTATATTATGTTCGTCTGTGTTTACAAAATTATTACGAGTACACAATTTCAATCTACTGTTTCAATATATTGGTAGAATCAAGAATTACAGCAGAGTACCCAAAAAAAAGATTAATTTAAAAAAAGTCATTTTTTTCAATTTTGCCGTAGATTTTCCGCATATATTTTCAATACAACATTGATTAGGTATATAAAATCTGAACTACAACTAACTGTACAGTACCCAACAGTCATATTACACATTTTAGAAAAAGATAATGTCTGACGTCCACTAGGATTGCCAAGCCGTGTCGAAAAGAATCACTATAATTCGGCACCTTAATAAATGTTTAAGTATTATGAAGCTGCGTTAGTTACCTTAGTCCGCCGAGTCGAGTCTATGCCCATACCGAACAAATGAGACTTGATTTGATTCAATATGACTCAGCTGTAGTAGACTCCAGGCTTGATAGGAGATTCGTAGAGCGTCGTCTTTGTCGCACTATCTCTTTCTTAAGGTCAATGTGTTTATGTTTACTGGGCACTGTATTTGTTATAGAGCAATTTTCCATACACATTATCATTCCAGCCTTTGCATTGGTTCCAAATGGTCCGGTTTTTGATTTTTGGCACACTTCCTTTGAATAAAAATTAAAATAATACTATACTTGACGCATGGACTGGCAGATGACATTTGACAGTTATATAGGGTATGTTCAGTGCTCTTACTGGGGAGAAATTCGTTCCGTTATAGACTGACAGTATTCTGCCGCAGTATCCTAAGGATATATATGACGTCATATATTGTTGCCATTTTTGTACTGTGAGCACTGGCGTTTTCGAGGTAAGATGCTCACAGTGCTGACTGCGTTCCGTTTTAAACAGTAACAGTATAGCTAACTATAAAGAAACGGCTTCGCAGTATACTAAATTGACGTCACACCTTACAGTGCTCGCAGTGTATATCGGAACATACCCATAATGTAAAAAAAACGAATGATTCGTCATCACCATGTCAAAAAATATTGAATAGTGCCCTCCCCGAAAATAATTCACAATGAAACGCACAATGAAAAACTACAGAGTACATACGTCAGTAGAAGTCACGCCACTGGGCTCCGAATTAAATTGAAAATGGGTTTAAATTGAAATAATCCCTAAATCAATGACATAGAGTAAATATTTGAATGTTATTACTGTATTCATATAATATATTATTGTATTGTACGAGCGTTATATTGATATTATTTTATTGTGTATATAAAATTTCATCATAAACTTTTAACTCTAACTTCGACGACATTCTGGTAGGCGAATGTTTGGCTGTATCGATTTTGATAGAGAACCATTCTGATAATAATATGCTTAGGTATATTATGTATTTATTGAGACATATTTTCGACACACCTACTGTAAGATATGTATCACTGATGCGATATGCTTAGACCGATCCAACCATTGTCAAATGTATATGAGTATGATGCAACTCGCCGTGATAGAATCATCAAAACATTTAAAACGAATCTAAACGGCTTGTTTTAACGCTCAACCCAAACACTGAAGACCAGCACTCTATAAAAACTTTACGGGCATTTATGTCCATTTTACTCCGACGTTATTGTATTTCGACGCTCGAATTCTATCAAATATTACCGTAATGCCAAATCTCATACTAACACTCATTTTCTCAAACAATAACAAAAATTAACACATTTATTATAAAATCATTTATAAAACTCACACATTTTGACTACCCGACGGAATCGTTCGAAAAAGCGGTACGAATTATATAAATAAATAAACGTACAGTCCGACAAACTTATCTGACCCGGTGGCCAAAATTGGAACTAATTTTTATACCTGTTAAGTTGTTTTTTAAATTTTTTTTCAAATAAACAACGCTGTCACCGGGTCAGATAAGTTTGTGGGACTATAGTGGCATAGACAATTTCGTCCGGCAGCAAAAATGCATAGACTCGTGTGTCGCAAACATTCGCCCACAGATTAACTACAATAAACGTTCTTTGGTACATTTTGTGAGCAAAGACAAGTGATAACGGTTTGAGTACACATTTCAAAGACAAGCCTAAAGCGTTACAGTCCACTTAACGATACCGAATACTGTCGTTGCCATAATTTTGAACCTTGCGTTCATCTGACCCCTTTCCCCACAAGCCTGGCTGTATTATCAGAAATTTCTACCAGAAAAAAGTTCTATACGTCTCATTTCATAAGAACATCAGAAGCATACGTCCGATCCGGTAACAATTTGACAGTCTGCGACGTGACTAGTACAAAATATGTGAGCGGAATCTAATAGAAATTTCTGATAATATGCGGCGAACGAATAGCATTCGGATCCTGGCGACTGCGGCCAAGTGGTAAACCCGTATTAATCAGCCAAGAACGGGTTATCAAGTATCGGTCTTAAGCATAGGTTGACCGATGCTTGAGAACCTGATCTTAGCTCGATGTCAGCTTATTGGCCTTCATCAGGATGAAACTGATGCAGGCATGAGTTTTATTATGAACATAAGTAAAACGCGGTTGAAGTGACGCATTCTGTCGGAATATGCCCGACTAGTTTGAACCCCTTTGAGGTCCTTACACTCATCATCTAATGCGCCCCCTACCATTAATGAAATGGTAATGATTTTTTTGTTTTGTTCTTCACTTGAACGCATATTTTGAACTCGTTCGTACTCAAGAATTACGTACTTTCAATGAACTGATTGATTTTTTTATTGATTTGAGTAACTCGCTGTCGTCAATATCCGAATGCCACCTTGACGTTAGGCGCAGCCGAGTGCAGTATGCCACTTCACTGGAATGTTCTAGACTCGAGCGAATCGTACAAACCGCGGCCAGGCCCACTAATATTGCTTCACGTAAGCGTATTCATCCGAGATATATACTATACGACACATCCATTTGTACTTAACACACAGACAACTATATATAGATTAAATATTAATAGAAACAACCTAATTTCCCCGGTTCGTTGTCTTGAACAGGCGTGTTAACGAGTAACTACGGGGGTCACACGTAGAATAAATATAGGAATACATCTACACAGTCTGTTAGACGGCAAGTATTGAAAGAATCGCACGTCCTTCGCGACATAACATCGAATCACTATTAAAATTCACGCACATATATCTAGGAGATATAAAACTTATATACGCTTTGTAATGAACTACAAAGATGGTTTCGATTTTCGCGGATGAAAATCTTGCCGTAACGCCCAGGTCTCGTACTAAAAGTACACTAGCAACACTTCTTGTCAAAACGGTGCATGCTGTTAAGGCTCTTAATTAGACGTCGTACGGTCGAATATCGCGTGCACAGTTCCGAAAGCGAATTGAAGTTTTGCGAAGCGTATCGTGAGGCAGTGAATCCGCCCGATCGCACTGATTAAATTTACTATAATACTTTTTTTTATATAAGAATCGTTGCACTAGATGAGGACTAATTTGTTCGATACGCGAGTACTCGAGCGAATTCACTGGTGGGAGGCGAAGTATCGAGTATCGATATCGGGAGCGGAACGTCACAGCACACGCAGATACAGTCCGCGAGGCGTAAGCTCAGCTTTGCGTTTGTGTGAGCGCCAGTTCGTGTGTGTGAATTGAAGATCCATTCATCATTTGAGCTCGAGGGAACATACTGCAATTTATGTTGTAACGTACCTAATTAATTCCGGCACGTACAAAATACGGAAATCGATATACTATACACGATGAAATTTTAGTGGTTTTAAAGCCGCGGCGAGTTGAATCGCCTTTAGCAGTACTACCGACTCCACTTGTTGTTTTTAATTTTTAAAGTACTTACTTTATTAAGTTAGATTTTTTTTTTCGAAATAAACTCGTAACTGTGAGAAACATTAGTACCGCTACGCAGCGAAATTCCAAGAAGCTAGCCGACGTACCGACGCTATGGAGGTGCGAGCGGCGTCTGGCGTCCATTAATCGAAGCCCCGCCCCTCAATCCTTTGACGGCCCGCGCGCCGCCGACCGCGTTCGGCTAGCCGACTTCCGGCTTCAGTTACGCACGTTACGCAACACGCGTCACACGCGCGGTAGGTGACGTTACTTCGGTTTTCAAATACGCGCAAAAATGGAACGCCATTACGAATACGCCAATTTGGAATACCTAAGTATGGTGCAGATGTACGTCATTACAATGCGACAGAAGCTCGACGGCTCTACTTGCAACCGGATGGCTTAAACTCCTTCCGTATGCGAGGAATCCGAAACCCACAAATTCCGTCGAGTATTACTATCTTAGCTGCAACGCAGCGTTTAATCGACCATGGGCAATTCCGAGAACCAGAGCATGCTCAAGGTTGAGGTCGTTCCCGCATGTAGGTACTAGCCGGAGCAAACGATGGGCCAGCCAGGATTGAGTTTTGTCAGTGGTCATTAAATAATCGTGAATTAAGCATTCTGTGGACTGACGAGTCAACTTTTAATTGTATTGGAATTTATAACCAGCACAATAAACATTTTTGGGCCTTTAACAACACCCACGTGATCCGCGAAAGTTCTTATCAAAAAAAGTGCGTAAATACGTGTAAATAAGATTGTAAAATTTAATACCTAAAATAAGTGTACCCACCTACTTCGTGAGCTGTAAATAACTGCAATGATGGTGAGTACATCGAAACTTTACCGAATGTTTAACAGCTGATAGCCAAAGGTGAACAACCAGCCGCGCGCCGCTCGGTTCGTGCGTCACGTGACTCACCCAGTCAGCTGGCGCCTGGCACTAGCGCTACCTAATTGATCGCAAAATTTTCGACATCATAATTTCTCGATTTTTTATTTTTTATTTTAATACTAGGGTCAGGATAAATGGTAGAAATAAATTGTACTGTTAATACCAAATCACCTCTCTGAGGCCCTAAAACCACTAAAAATTCAGCTTGTATATAAAATACAACTTTTTTTGCTGGCACAAATTTGAAGCCCTTTAACCGGTGTGGGTTTGTCACTATCGGTTTGCACACTCGCACGAATGCAAAGCTTACGCCTCGCGGACAGTTGCGACTCGAGATTACACTCCTAGGCGTCCTTTGGGCGCGCGTCGAGTATCGATGTATCGATATATCGATATCGATGTCGATGTCTAGGCGCCGGAGAAGCCGTACACTTCCAGCACTCGTATCTCGAAGTCTCCGCTGGGGCAGAGAGGCGGGTTGTTGAACGTGGAGCAGCGATCCGTTTTGCCGAACCGGATGTTCTCGTCCATCCATATTGCCTGCCCGTCGCTGCAAAAACATAAGTTGCGTCAAAAATTATCGTCGTTTAGAATCTTGTCACTTTTTGAAAACCAAAGGGCGAATCAACATGTTAGTTTTAAAGGCGGTTTATTGCAGACATTATGCGGGAAAAGACATGTTTTTAATAATTATTTGTAGTTTAAAGTACTTAAGAATTACGCCAAATTCAAGATATCTCATAGTCAATCTCACCTGCTTGAGGTATATGCAGTAAGAATGAGAACCCTTTGAGACGTATCATATTATGTCCAAGGGCAATATTTTAGGGCACATTTGGTGTAGGCAAACAAAGACTATGACTAACCGTCCTCCGATGGTGATCATCTTGTGGTCTGCAGCCATTGAGAGTTCGAAGCCTTGTAAAACGCTATCGCTCTCTTCGGGAATAGTTCAACCTCTATGTAATTTGTCCCGAGCTGGAGTAAAGGCTGAAATGGGGTAAAATTAGTGGAGGATACTGACCCTCTGCCAATAGGGTCAGTGTTATCAGCGGCCATGAATAGCGACTTTTCGTGCGAAGTTTTGACTTCTTCCTCCTTGTTGGATGAAGGGTTAAAGGGGTGTAAGGTGAGTACTGACCGGCCTACGATGGTGATCATCTTGGAATCTGTGGCCATGAAAAGCTCGGAGCCTTGAGAGACGCGATTGTCGCGCCTCCATTAGGAATGGTGTCACCTCCTTGTAAAAAGCTGGGAAAAAGCTGTAAGGAAAGTTTAAAAGTTAAGGGTACTGACCCTCCTCCGATGGTGATCATCGTGTTATCAGCAGCCATGAAAAGCGACTTCCCGTGCAAAGATTTGCCTTCTTCCTCTTCGTCTTCGGTCTTGGATCCCACCCAGGGGTATTTAGCTCTCTTCGGATGAAGGCTGAAAGGGGTAATCGTTAAGGAGTACAAGTACTGACCCGCCCCCGATGGTGATCATCTTGGAGTCAGCGGCCATGAAGAGCTCAGAGCCGTGCGAGACGCGCTCCTCGCCCTTGCCGTCGGCGGCGAGCGAGCAGCCGACCCACGGATACTTGGCGCGCTCCGGGTAAAGGCTGCAAGGGAACGCAACACGCTAACCATTCCGGTGTGTACATGTCTGATGCATATTTTGTATGTAGTACTTGTAGGTAGGAGTATGTTGAGGGAAGATCGTCGTGCGTGGTGTATAATAAAGTGAATGATCAAATCTTTTGCCCGACTATGGTAAAAACTTGTAAAAAGTGTATGTCTATATTTATGTATGTTCAAAATACTGAGCCGATTTTGATGAATAAGGTGTCACTCGATTCGTTATTATGATCCGTGTGACGTAGGCTATATTTACACGAATAAAATTGATATGACGGGCGTTACATCCAACATCAGGGGTTAACGCCTTCCTAAGGGCGAACGGCTAAGGATGGCGTCATGTGGGTATTTGAGCATGATCTTTCTCCGGTTGTGTCATAATATTGCCATCCCATCGGGCTATGAAAATGTGGCAAACGAGTTAAGAGGGCGAATCACTGTGTAGATTGGTCACCGTCGCCGATCGGACGGCAGAACATTAATAAGTACTTGTCAATCTATCAAATCATTATGTTTGAATGTATGGTTTTGAATAGTCCCACAAACTTATCTGACCCGGAGACAGCGTCGCTGGTGGTACATTTAAATATTAAAAATAAAATAAAAACAAAACTATACAGTCACACAAATTAGCTCCAATTTCGGCCACCAGGCCAGATAAGTTTGAGGCCTGAGGGATTGTAAAATTGTAAACTTTTTACTTTATATTGTTGTTAATAATATCTTAGAGAAGACAGACTTATCCTCATTCGACCATGATAATAAAACGACTGTAAAATGTGTCGCTCAAACAAGATACGTAACAAGTTAAGTAGTATCTTCGTCGATTTATGTCACTATTATTAAGTTTTAAGAATTTGCGTCACTTTTTAAGAATATTAAATAACTTAAATTTTGTCTACATCAATGGCAATTTTTAACTACGATAAAACTACGATACGATGAAATAGGACAAGTAATCTAAATAATAATGCAAGCTGTATATTAGGTATAAAGATAGATAGATCTAATAAAAATCTAAAAAATATATAGAAATATTATATAAAAGGCATATTGAGCTCAAAATATCCTCCAGACAAAAAGCAAGCATTTGAGAAACTCAAATAAAAAAATAAATTATTATTTGCTTTATTTTTTATCAAAAAAATATTATGATAGAAATTGAAATCAATCATTAAGGAATCTTACGTGAAAAATAGAGCAATATTATTTTAGCGTTAGCATTATAATTAATATTAAACTGCACAAAGTAAAAATAGAACCAACCATAATGGTGTTTAGCAATACCTATTTAGCAAAGGTTTGCCCAAAGTTAGTCACATAGCCGACAGAAAAGAGATAGCGTATCAAAACTCAAAAGCAAGCGAATTTTGAGTTTAATTTAACTTGCAACACTTATTCTTTAAAATTTTATATTAAGATTGAATTTTAAAGAATATTGAAATATTACTGTTAATAAATCATATTTAGTTATTTTCAGCAATAATATCGTGCTGATATTAAGTGTTAAGAAGTGGAAAGTAAAGTTTCCATAGCTCAGCATAATCTTGTGTAGTAAATAGTGAATCGAAGAGTCGACAGCGAAAAGATAGCGTGTTATAAGCAACCGAAACAGAAAGCCTTTACCCGAAGAACCCAAGTAGATAAATATAATAAAATTAAAAGCTTACCAATTGGTATTTAATATGCTTACATCAAAAATTCTCAAATGATTTTATAGAACAAAACTATTCTTAAAATTGATCAGACAAGCTATACCAATTGGTAAAAGCTAAAAATTATAAACAAGAAGAAAAATAGCGAATAATTTAAAAGAAATGAGAAATATAAATACACATACTTAAATAAAACCAAATAAAAATGCGCGCAATTTACAGCAGAAGCGTTTCACAAATCTTTTTATAAATATTAGCTTGGAAATACAAATACTTAAATCAATAATCGCTGAAAAATATATATAAAATACACATTTAGTTGATTACAAAAGGATAATAACAAGCATATAAATAAGAAAAATATTGTAAACCATAATCATAAAACAAAATTTTGCCACTCAAAAAAAAGTTATGTGATAGGTACATTTATTTTTTTGTAAGTGGCTAATTAAAAATAAGTAAGTAATTAAAAGAACAGTACGTCTACAAATAAAGAGATCATTAATAAAAAAATAATAATGACAAGATACAAAATATGAAGAAAGCATGAATTCAGAAAAGTTAAAAACTACCCTCTAAATATAAATGAACTGCTAAAAGGATAATATGAAGTGAATCTAAATAAGTAGGACGAATAATACGAATTTATTAAAGTATTAGAGACACAAATTAAAAATATAAAATTTTAGCTTCAAAGAGAATTACTTAACTGTGCAAAAGTTGAAACGCCTAAACAAAATGAAGATATGATACGGAAAAATATAAAAGTTTGTCAGAGATGGATGATGATGATGAAGCGGGGTTTCCACTACGAAAGCACTGCAAAGGTGTACTGTAGATAAAATAGGATTCTTTATGAACTCTTTTTGGTCGCTGAGTCCTTTCCGCTAGCTCTTTGTTGGTGAAAGAGCGTATGCGAGTTAAACGAAGTCAGTAAGGACCTTACTCCGCTCGCGATGGAAACCCCGCTTGATGATGGTGGTGAAATGTTACCTGAAGAGGAATGTCTCGCCAGTGCCGAAATAGGCTTGGCGGTTGCCGCGCTCGTCTTTCTGGTTGCGCTCGAACCAGCGCGTCGAGCAGTACGCACCGAACACCTGCGTATACGGCAAAAGTCAAATAATTTATACCGCTTATGATAAGAGGTTAAATATTAACACAAAATGGGGCAAAATATTATTTTGTAACTTAGTAAAGTTGGTGCAGTAAAAATGTAGATCATAAATCATCTTTACAGGAAATTTGAAAGTATACTAACTACTAATGAAGAGGTAGAAGAAGAAGCTTTTTAAACGAAAATAAATCATTTTATGAACTGATTGTTAATTAATGATCAAATCGTAGAAACGCATAAAACTATTAAAGCCAAACTATTAAAGATGTTTCCTCATCAAAATCTAGGTATATTTTACAATGAAATATGTCTAAACTGTCCGTAATTGTATTGCCAAGAATTGGATTCGCCACATTCGTCAAAAGTATACTGAATCTTTTATTTGTTATAATGTGCTGCGAAGGAGAGGAAGAGTCTGGGCAGTAGGTACCCCACGCTGCCTTGAGACGATTCAACATTGAAACAAATTATTTCATAGCTCAACTCACCTCATTATTGCATGTCTTGATCATCAATAACGTAGGCTCGTGGTGTTCTACCCTAACGTAGAACGTTGTCAAGGAACATCCGTGCTCCTCCGTGGTATACAGCAGTACCGGCTGGTACATGGTTATACGCACCGGCAGCCACGACCATAGCGTGAACAGCTGTAACACGGAGTGTATATAGAAATACGGGTTGGAAAATTGTTAGTCACAGTCGATGATTCAGTTTTACAAAATCTCTATAATCTGTCGATTACTTAGCAACCTTGTTTTTGTCAATAAAGACAATAAGTTTTGAAAAAATAACAACGTTGCTCAGTAAGCTTAATGATAGATTGATTATATTTACTTGAGTTTTAAAAGGCTATTCTTTTCAAAATTGTCCCTTCTGAAATGGACAGCATTATTATAAGACCCAATTTAGTTTAGAGATTGCATAAAACTGAATTTCATCTTTATTTAGAATGATGTTGTCTAACTATGCAGTGGGCATACTAGTACTTTACGGTCGTCACTGATACACGCTGTACCGCTTCAGAAGCTCTAGCAACGAACTTCGATAATAACAATTTGTCAATCGTAATCGACAATGGCTATATCTTTTACTTTTTTCTTTATTTATTTTAATTTCATGGCAAAAAAGGACCCAGTCAGCAATGCAAACAAATCTTCTATGCATTATGGACCCTATGGACGGACTATACGAGTACATTTATGAATGACCAGGCCGAACCTTCAAGTATATTCATAAGAAGACTTGATCATACATTTGAATATAGAAATGTGTGCTTTGCTTGAGCGATACAGTGTCCGTCAGGGGCGGCCTTAAATCGTATTTCATATGTAAATAACAAACTACACAATGGATTTGCTTAATATGAATTTTTTTAACAATATTAATGAAAATATTTCAACTGGATCCAGTAATGTAACTATTGTAGAGTTATCAGCAATTAGTACTCTAGATGACGATAGCTAAATACTTAGTGAACATACTATGAAGTTTTCTATCAAACACTGAATGTTAAAATGTATATCAATTGATATTCATTAACGTTTATTTACTGTTATGAAATTCTCAAAAAACAATCGTCTATCTCTATATGATGACACAAAGATGAAAAGAAGTATAGTATTCTAATCAATGAGCCATGTACTTTATAGAAGATAAACTACATAAAATTGATGATTTTCTAACAACATTAACATTAAAATCCACTGTCTCGGATTTAACTTTCAATGTACTTAGTTAATATTAAAACAACTAAAAACACTGAGCTAAGCATCCAGGTTTCTAATATAAATGCGTGAAAGATTATAAAAATATCAAGCAAAACGTTTAAATGATACTTTAAGAACATTAAAATGATTTTAGAAAAGTATTTTTATGGGTCTATTGATGAAGAAAATGACGATACGCTGAATATCTAGATACAAATATTAAAAAATTTAAAATTACTCGTTTCTTGATCTAAAGTACCTATTTGAAACAAAACTAGCTAACAGTCTATAAAACTAGGATTTAAACAAAGAATAGTCATTTATTGTAATAGATAACATAGATTTACGACATCACAGAAATAATTATCGTTTTAGTGACGGCTACAAGTGCCAAGTGCTTGTGAACATCTAAACATTTATGCAACAATTAAACAATATCTAAGTTCGCTATAGATAAATCGACAGACAAAACGACATCGCATGCAATATTACCATTTAATAACGAGAATTTAGTGTTGAATTAAATGGGAGACATTTCAACCATTTCTGTCAGGATTAAGCATAGTGTTATTGAAATAAGATCATTAGGTATTAAAACAAAGAATCCTAATTGTTTTAAGAGTTGATGAAGATAAATTAACAAATTAATTATTAGTTGATGGCAAAAATGACTCCGGTGGTTACAAAATAATTACTAAGTAATATATTAATAAATAAACATATTATTTTTCAAAAAGGAACTACAATCTAAAATTCAGAAAGCTAGCAATAGAATTATAAAAAGTAATATAACATTACAATGATAAGATAGGATTTAATGTGAACTTTTTGGTGATAGTGTGTGTCTAAATATTAGTCCTCTGCCTTTTTGCAACCCGAAACAGTGCGGTGACGTTAAACATTGCTTAATAATATTGTTTATATCTCTCTTTAAAAATTGATTTAAAAAAAATCTTGGACATCTATAAAAGGTTTTATTGAAAAATCAAATAATATTTCTAACCCAAGCATAAAGCTAATTTGTAAACTTATTAATATCGATAAAGATGAATTGATAAAACACTTCAAAATTAAGTCATTAAATCTGAAAATTTTTCTAAAAATCAAGCGTTCAAAAGGTATGAAAGTAATCTCGATATGATCCAAATAAGTAACATCATTAAGAAAGGTAAAATAAAAACGTATAGAGAGATATAAACGGCAATATAAAAGTACTTCCAATCAATTTATTAAGCTACCAAGTTTAACCCCAAGACAATAGTGGTAGTAAATTGATCCCTATTCGAACCTTCTGACGGAGGTCGGACGAATGCTGGCGTTGGTCGCTGAACACCGCGTTAGGGAATGGGAACCACAGGGCCAGGTGAGAGGATCTTGGGCTCTGTGGAAACTCCTAGATGGTGATGAACTGGTTCCGTAATATGTGACTGAGGTCTTACATTTTAGAGACCGTCTTTTCTGACATAACGATTCTCCAATTTTACGATGGTGAAGTTTTTAGGTTTTATGTCTGGTGGTATTTTTGGGGTTCTGAAAGTCTTATTTTCTTGGCCATTGTTATGCCAATACTTCACTCAGTTAAGGGAGATGACAGTTGACACTAGCACAATGGAAGTCGTAAGATTTGGGAAAACCGAGCTTTCATGCAAATCTTTAGCCGTCGCGTCGTTGATATCAGATTTCATTATATCAAATTGGATGAATGATGATGAATGAAATTTGTGTATTATTAAAAATAAGCAATTGAATAACAAAAATAATAACAAAATCTGAATCAACGTTCACATCAAGATTAACAACAGTAATGCAAAATAATATCATAATACAAAAACAAAAATCGAAGCGACCCTAACTTAATGGAGTAACTTTTGAAAAAAAGCAGCGTTTGCTTCATTAAGTTTAAAAAATAATAAATAAACACCTAATAGAGGCAAGCGGTGCATCTAAACATCGATGATGGTCGCAAGCTCAAAAACGGCGACACTTAGAAGTTTGTTGGTGACATTACTACGTAATCTTACTTCCATCTGGTCAAGAATCTGCGACTTGATCGCTTGGATTGGATAAACGCCCATCGAAAGGGCGCGCGGGCCCGGCGAATGTGAGCCCTAACAGGAAAACCGACACAAAAGTTAGCACTCACACAAAACAAACGGTTACATGCGCCGTCACATTATTATTAAATCTAAAAAACCTATTCACATGGTGTTATTCGTCTCAAGCTATTTTCAACGGCCCGTCACAGCACAACTTACGGTTTTCCACGTCTCCATGTCACCCATCTCACACGCATGCCATATTTCGCAATATATCAACTTATAAATACATAATTAATATCACAACTTAATCAAAAATCTGGGACACTTGGCAAAAACAACACATTGAAACATCGAAGAGAACGCAAATGGGAACAAAACCATTCAAAGCCAATGCAATGAACGTAGAGCATAGTTTGTCTGAGTGTTGTTGTTTCGTTTGTCTTATGAGATTCGTGTCGAGTAGAATGATCACAACGGTAGAACACAACATGATAAGGATTCACATAATTTTTCGCTACACAGAACGAAACATAACAAAAACGTGGATTTCGACAAAAAGGATAGGAGACAAAAGGATGTATAAATATTTTACAAGAAATTAAGACTCGTATGGTTCGTCTCATCGAATCTGTATGAGTATTCGATGTAATTGAAGTTAGTTGTGTTAGAAACGCAACCGAATGATTGAATGAGAAAGAAAAGCGAAAGCCACGCCTAATGTTGTCGTGTACGATACCATCTGTTTGCACGTTTCCTCAGACATTCTCTGCAAACCAAGTAAAATGATTTCTAATACACAATATTATTTCATGTTGATCACATAAACACTTTTTGAATACGGCGTGGAGGTGCATTTGGTGTAGTTAGAACGGTTTCCGCGTCATTTAAGATTGTGACCAAATATATATATTTTTGTATAGATAGATAGCTCAAAAAGCATGGGATACCATTTACCAAAACTTGATTGCAACTCATCAATACTAGGTATATTTGCAATCGTGTAGCTTTAAATAGATTACTGACTAATTTTAAGTGTTACTAATGTTACCGGTAGTGTTGCAGAAAAATTTGCAATAGATACTGTTTACCCCGAATGAAATACTATCGATGGAATATCCAACAGCCCCAAACCAAGGCTTATTTAAACACTATCGTGTGTTACAAGGCGATATAATAATAATAATAATAAGCTTTTTATTTCAGATCATAGAATCTATACCTAACCGATCAGATCACGCCTCGAGCGAAATACTAAGTACCACAATAGAGTACTTTGTCCGTCTTTTATCATATAATACGTATTACTTTTTAAATGATGGTCTTTTACACCTTCACTCATGTCTATTAGAAGACATTTATCATGTCCAATGAAGATTTTTGTGTCAGTTTTTTCTGTCACTGTTGTGACATTTGCATGAAAAATTTCATCTGGATAGTTCTCTGCTCCATCAATCATTTGACGCTTGACTCATGCATAACCTATCGACTAGTGGGCGCCTCATTGTTCTATATATTTTTTATTATCATCAAATATTTGGGTTCTCAATTTTCCGGCAACACTAATCCGCTACCAAATCGCCGATATATCCGTCTCCACCAGCTCGTTCTAACTCTAAATAATTACCATAATTAGTGACTCGTGTGCGTGTTGTATAGACGTACCTCGCGTATGGTGAGCGTGTGCGACATCATTTGTATGTTGACTTGTGATTGGCTGGTGGGCAGGTTGTCCGAGGAGCGCGACCGCATCAGTCGCGAGCCCGTTATCACCTGCTTCGACTTCAACGTCATCTCTGTCTTTATGAATACTCGGGATATGTACTGTGAACTGGAAGTGAACAAAAATGTTTTTTTTATCCTGATGAATTATCATCTCAAACCTACAGAGTGCAAAGAACAGATCAGTTTGTTATTTCTTTTTATTATGTGGTGCAAGTAAAGAGAAACAAATTCGATTATTTATTTTAAGGCTGATTATTTTTATTCAGCTATCAGCATGGGCCGACACAGTTGTTTGTTATTTGATGTTTTAGTCAGTATCCGTTGACTGCTTTGTGTAGCATCATGTTAATGCGATTGACGACGAAGTATGTACTATGAATTATTGTACTAACCGAAGCGGTCGGGTGCGACAAGCAATTTTTTACTGTTGAATGTTATTGCTAAAACGGTTCTCAAATAGAAATATAATATGAGCTAATAATAAATGAAGTAGCACGTTACCTACCTCTTTGGAATTACTTGTTTTCAACAACAAAGAAACAAGATCTTTAAAAATAATGATGTTTGTACTACTAGTTTTCTAGATTCCTTTTCTAGATAAAAACAACTTTAAGATGACAATTACCAACCTTAGTGCCCTTATACTAAAAGCGGTCCTTAGCAGTTTGGTGGGGGAAGCAGGCATATTCCTGCAGAATTTGTCGACAGCGTGGTCGACGCCATTCTTCGTAGCCTCGGCGTACCACTCCGAGTTCTGATTGGTGGAGTGTTTATTGAAGAGGATCAGGATCGCGAGCGCTACCCTGTAGAATACCTGGGGAAAAAGAATTACCCATTTCAGACTGGCGATTTGGGTGATAACAAAGCTTAGTGCTAGAATACACGCATGGTTAGTGGAATTGGGTATTTGACAACTGATCGCGAGCGCTACCCTGTAGAATACCTGGGGAAAAAGAATTACCCACTTCAGACTGACGATTTGGGTGATAACAAAGCTTGGTGCTAGATAGAATACACGCATGGTTGGTGCAATTGGGTATTTGACAACTATTCAATTTTTTTTTGTGATGATTAAACAGAGGAATTCCCAAAAGTCGTAATATTCACGTGCCTGTTAATTCTATGTTGAACAACTATTTTAAACTATCGATTAAAGTAAAAAAAAGGCCACGCCCGAAGCCTCCCACCAGGCCAGACCAAGGAAAATTCAGAAATTTATAAATTCCCAAATTGATTCTGTCGGGGATCGAACCCGGGACCTCCTCACGTTAAGACAACATGTCAAATATGACATTAGAGTGACAGAATTTTGTATTGAATATTCTACCAGATTCCTCGCAGCGTTGCTGTGCCTGGACTGGTAGGAAAGAACGTATCTCCTTAGACTGTGGTAGAACTCACCTTGATTCCTTCATGGAAGAAACAGTCGAGCACTCGTACTAAGTGGGGGAAGGGTAGAGCGGCCAGGATCCACCACTGCCAGTCAGCGTAGATGCGCTCGGGGCCGATCGCGCCGGACAGTCGCGACAGGTGCTGAGCGGCCGACTTCTGCAACCAAGGGGCGATGCTGTACGGTTTGACGATGATATGACCACCACTGTTGACTCTCCCTCTTTCTGTCCAAGCAAAATCATGTTTCACTAGGACTTGCTTATTGTTTGGAACTGATTTAAGAGTAAAGCGGTTCTTGCCGGTACTTCTCAGTAGAATCTTCTTTCGGAATCGGTGGTAGAATCATGACATTTCATAAATGGCACAAGTCGTCCTACGTGAAATAAATCATTTTAATTCATTTAAAAAACAAAGCTACTTCTACATACCATCCTGAAACCCGGGTTTCCGGTGTTATGAAAATTATTTAAACTGATAGTAGTTATAATCCAATGGGAATATATTTGGTTGTACACAATCTCTAATACATTGATTAAAAAAAACGAAAATGAAAGCCCTATTATGAGACCAGCAAAATAAGTTTAAAGAGATTTTGTACAATCTAATTACTCAACGCCCCTAAAAGAGATCAAAAAATATTTGTGGTCCAAAATTTTAAAGAATTCCTTTTACCAGTATTTGTCAAAAGTATAATTTTTAAATTACAATATTCTCTTTTAATAAATCTTCTAAAATAAACAAACGTTCTGAATACGCAAACAAAGTCACAAATGTGAGTTAAAAAGTCGTTTCACTTAAATATAATTAGTAAAATGGATCCATAACCTAGGTAAACAATTCTCGCAAACGTGATAGCCCCGGTGTCGTGATGCACACGTAATAAATTGTTTTGTTGTCGATAACAATATCTGGCAGCCAAGGACCAGAGGTTAGGAGCCGGTCGACATTATCGAATCCATAAATTCTAAATGCATTGGGGTGAACGACATCGTTCAGAATCGATCGAAACTAGCCCATTTGTTACCTACCCGTTGATACAAACAAACTATTGACAACTAGCTGATGACCGCGACTTCGTCCGCGTGGAATAAGTTTTTTTAAATTCCCGCGGGAACTCCTCAATTTTCCTAGCCTATGTCACTCTCCAGGTCCTCAACTATACCCATGCAAAAAATCACGTCGATCCGTTGCTCCGTTGCAGCGTGATTGAAGGACAAACCAACAAACAAACACACTTTCGCATTTATAATATTAAGTATGATGTAGTAACGTTTACAAAGTGCCACAAACTTATCTGACCCGGTGACAGCGTCGCTAGTATCTATGAAAAACAAAAACTAAACAGGCATAAATATTAGTTCCAATTTTGGCCACCGGGTAAGATAAGTTTGACGTACAATAGGTAAATATAATTAATGTTCTAGAAAAGCGTGTTCCATGGTCATTTCATCAAATGTGAATGTAGTGTATGATTGATTGATTGATTACGACGGTAATATCATCCAATTTAACGGCCTTAATATTACTTTTGAAATATGTATATTTTGAATATTTTATGGGAAGTTCATACAAAAACAAGCTTTAGTATAACGCGTCGCGTGTTTTATAACTATATAAGATACCCCTGATAACGTTGTTTACGTCGGGCGTTGTCACGCTAGCCCCCTTTTGTTTTGACTCTACAGCCTGCCCTTTTGGCTTTTCTAATAACAAATGTGCTCATTACGTGAAACTCTTTAAAACTTATGATAACCTTCGTTGATAATCAAAGTATTACATAAACTTAATGCGTTCTTAAAAGTAATTAACAATTGCACAAGGTCCTTTAATCAATTTACATTTTTAACCGACTTCCAAAAAGGAGGAATCGGCGCGTGTTTTCTAAACAGTAAAACCACCTGTGCGAAGCTAGGAGTCTTAAGACATGTTGACTAGTGTCTAATAAAATATATGACTCAGTATAAGTGATCTTTAAATATATAGGTATAGACATTAACACTTGCGGATTGCCGGTAATCAGCTTGTATGTGATAATTCCTTGAGTGCACATAAAATCAATAATATACCTTAACCATTGGCTATAAAAAGATATAAAATCAGATATCTCGAAGACAACAACATTCCACGTTGTTATGATCAAGTACCAGTTATGTGTACAATAAGAACAATGAAATTAAAGGTTTTGATTTCCAATTTGAAAAAGGTGTTATACTTGTATCTAAGACCAGTGATTGCATGGTGATTCGCAACATATATTTCAACATGGTAAAGTAACTCAACTAGTTGAATCTAACCCAGTACCCAAGCGAAGACAGGACAAATGTTTTGACATCCCGAGGGTAAAAACTGGCTTAGCTCAACATCATGCAAAGTATCTTCGTCCGTTTATTTACAACAAAGTTAGTAAGTACATCAAAATTTTCAAATCGCTTACAAGTAGAGAATTCAAGGTTGCAGTTACGGATTATCTAAAAACATTGAGTTATGAGGAAACTGAGAAGCTCCTAAAAAGTATATACTAACTCACAAACACACACACTCACACACACACACACACTTACACACACACTTACACACGTTCCTCACCTACACATACTCACACACACACTTCCTCACAATGCATACAGAATATTACAAATAGGTATACATAAACTATAGCGTATTTTCATTTATGTAAATCTTTGGCTGAAGTTGATCCTCCGAAGGGAATGCAGACTTCTGCAATACAAGTTTTATCTTAGTGCAGAGTCTGCGCATCAATCTGTGTGTATATTTATACAAGCCACTGCATCTCAACTTTGTTGTGCCCTTAGTTACTAAGCCGCATTTGTAAGTTTGTAAGTTTGTGAAATAAAAAAATATTATTATTATTATTATATTATTATATTATTTAAAAATTAAAAAAAATGCAAATGATTCAGCCGCATCGGGTGTTTTGATGAAATCCAATCGTTGGCTGAAACTCAAAAATACTCAAAAACTCAAATCTTTTTTACTCAAGTAGACTTTGACAAGTACCTACTGTATTGTAATCTCTTTCTTTTTTTGAGAAAAGAGCAACTGCTGAGTTTCTTGCCGGCTCTTCTCAGTAGAACCAACTTTCCGAACCGGTGAACAGTATTGACGTATCATAAGTGACACAAGTTGTCCTATGTGAAATAAATAAATCATTTATCATTTACTGCTGAATCGTCGAGTGAATCTGCCACTGGTTCGGAATTCCATTCCTACCGAGAAGAAGCAGCAAGAAACTGAATCAATCATTGCTACAATTTCAATTGTTGCTATTGGCTGAATTTGTGGTATTCTTACTGCAACACTGTATGATAGCCAAATTGTGAGAAAATGTTAGCCAATCGGAGGTGACTGCGATCGTCACACTATAGTTGTATGTTAAGCCGTCGGTCCTGCCGCCTGCGCCTGATCTCTCTCCGGTCGTGTCGGATTTTCCGTCCCATCGGGCTGTGGGAGTAAAGGAACAGAGTGCACCTGTGTATGCGCACACACTTGTGCACTATAATATCTCCCGCGCAGGAAGGAGGCTAATCTCTCTGAAGATACACCGCCGCCGTGGCCGAAATTCGGTAGGGAGGACAGTAGTCTCGTAGTAGGCAAGTATTATAGTTGTACGTTCGCGAGTTTTATGTTTGCGTTATACATCTCAAATGTCTATTAAAATGGTTTGCTTCATCATGTTTTGTACACAATGCCTGATACGTTCATAGCACATTCATGGACCGGTGTCTGACAGCTTCAACTGATTAAACGCTTGGCTCGGCTTTTATTACACGGCATTTACCTAAAGACCCCTGGCTTATACAATATATAAAGATTATACGATAAGCGGAATTACGTGACGTCGGTTCGTAAAGAAAACAATAATTTATGCTAATGTGGAAGGAGCATACAAGCATTCAACATGTTATTGATTATATTTTAACCTTTCTTTGTTTTCTTGGCAGACGGTAAAGTTATAAAGACCGTAATATTAAGATGACCTTATAGGGATGCCGTTACTGCAATGTCGATGTAAATATGCTACTGTCAAAATTCTTACACGGTCAAAACTACTTTTAACTACAAATGCAACTGCAATAAGTCAGTTGTACCTACTTAATGTGCCAAGTTTAGCCAAAAGTACTTTTCAGCGAAATCCGGTCATGTACAATTATATGCATAATAAATAAGCATACTTAATTTCATAAATAATGAATAAATGTATTATATTCGGTCAAATGTAACCCAGGACAATATGAAATGAAATGATTTTATTTCACATAGGACAACTTGTGCGTCTTATGAAATGTCATGACTCTACCACCGGTTCGGAAAATTTGCACTGAGAAGAACCAGCCAAAAACTCAGCAGTTGCTCTTTTTGAAAAGACAAAAATATTACAATGTTACATACGTAATGTAACAAGAATAATTATTACACTCACTAGCTGCCGAATGCGTAGCGAATTTCTTCCATGCAATTTTGCCATTAAGAAATTCATCTATTGTATAATAGCCTAATAACAAATGATGTTTTACACAGTTTTTATATTACACGTGTGACGTCACACGCAAGTAAACATATTATAACAACTTTAATAAAACAGCACAACTCAGATTATAAACAATTTGAGCTTCGAGCATCATTTGAGTTTTGATTGTAAAAGAAGGAATGAAAAAAAATAAGTAAAATGCATGCTTACGGCATGTTTCTTCGCGATCTGCATGACCGTCTTCCACGTGACCTCGTTCAGCAGCTTGGTCTGCGTGATGAACATCTTCTCCTTCGACGCGACGAGACTCGCCATGCAGTGGTAGCACTCCTCCTCTGGAAAGGTGAAACGATACGTTTTGTTTACAGTCGACAACGTGAACACTGGCCGAAAACTAATCCATGCTCCACAAGTGAAACACAGACAGAAAAACTCTCGGACAAACGTTTTCCTTCACCGTTTGAAGCAAGTGATATTTAATTTCTTAATACGACCACAACTCCGAAAAGTTAGAGGTGCGTGCCCGAGGGTCGAACCCGCGACCCCATACCTGGTGATCGGATGTCTATCACCGCTTCACTGAAAGTAATACTTAATGTAGTATAATGTTGTTTTTAAGATCAGTGTTACGTAAATGATACTTAAAAAATAGAACCCTGAGTATTAATATAATATGAAAGACAGAAAGTAGACTAGCGCTCTAAAGGTAGGTGAAATTCAAGAACGTGAGGAAAAAAATATGCTGGCCAATTAGAGTTTTTGTTCATTAATATGCATTCAATGCACCTGCATAGTGTTTATTAAATTCTAACATGCATTCAAATGACAGCAGAAAAAAAAGCACGAGTGCATATCTACATGTGTATGTAGAGGTAAGTAGGTGAATATTTTCCACGATTTATAAATATTAAAATGGTCGGCGGCGTTCCAGCTCATCAAAAATAAAAGTAAGAATTATTATAAATTTTAAAACGGTCGGCGTTCCAACTCGTCGAAAAATATACGTAATAATTATAATTCATTACATTATTTCCGTTTCCATTGACAGCGCCTGCTCTACTTCCAAACAAATTCATATAGATTTATGATTATTTATATAAACTATATTTTGTATGCTTCTTCGCAAATACTCGGAAGCTACAAACTGCGATAGAGTCGAACGATATCATTGACCTCGATGCCATAACCGGGTACACCGATTTAAATTAATTGTAAGTGGAAAATGCGAACTGGGACGCGCAAGGGATAAAAATTGGTCAAGTGCGTGACAGACGTGGTTAGGTAGGGTTTCGACATTGAGGTATAATGTAGTCCCTACATAATTATTACTTCAATGGGTTTCGAACTTCGCAGCCATGCTAGGTTAAACACTTTGGCGGTCATTATTTCTTCACGTGTAGTTTTTTGTCAAAAATCTATTTATAAAAAAACTCGTAATGTTTTTTAAATACCCCTTCAACGAGATATTATCACTCGAGGTATCACTTGATATAATATTTTTTTCAAAATTTTCATGTCTATACGGTAACAAGATTTTATAATTTTGATTAATTTCAAATTTCCACCTTGTTATAACGCGACATCGTCCGCGAGGATTTAGGTTCTTGATCCCGCGAGAACTCCAATTTTTCGGATTGAAGAGTAGCTAATGTCAGTATCCAGGCCATCAAATAAAAAAACACATGTATCCCCTCTAAAAACCTAGACAAACAAAAAGCAACAAACAAGCACACTTTCGCGCTTAAACGGATTGGACGAAACTACGAGTATAAGGGCACCTTGTTATAAAGCGGATCTCTAAAAAGCCTATTCGGCACGTAATATCCAATTCCAATTCTCTGGCACGTGAGATTGGAAAATTATACTGGAATCGAGATTCTAAAATATAATTTTAAATCTCTGAAGAGACTAGGAGGGAAAATCGTGTTTTGGAAGGGCAATTTCGCCTGAATGGATGCAATTATCGCGTGCACTCATCGAACTTCCAATGCGAGCGCCGAAATCTGACAAAACCGTCGATTAGGTACCTCTTTAAGTTAATAAACCTGCGGAATCCTAAACAAAAACACTACAAAAAAACTCAAAGAAGGTTTTGAAAATTGTAGCCGATCGTGTTTGTGTAGCACATAATAACTTTTGATTGAACATCTAAAAAGGCACTATTTGAAATATCAAAATTATTGTAGTTAAATTAAGTAATTTACCTACCTTACCTACCTTATGTTAAGCTGCCTTTTAACTTATATTATGCTGGATACGCTCGCTTAGAGTTCAGCACATTGAGTGAAAAGCCAGCTTGTCAAGACAAATGATTTTTTCCTTTTTTAATTTACTCTTCGCTTTTAAAGTTGTACATAAATTTTAAACTTATTATTTTGAGTCCTGTTATCCTAACAGTTGCGGATCATATATCTCTAAAATAAATCATACTCATTTAAACATTTCGCGGGTGCTTTAATATTAAAAGGAGATCAACTAAAACCCTATAGCGAATAGCAGATTAACCAAGACTGCTCACTAACCTAGCAAATTACTCATTCCAAATTTCTCGAGCGCGAAATTGGAGTTGGAATAGAAAATGAAAACAATATTTGCGAACATCTGCAAGTCGTAACTTTAACAACTTGGGAAATGGGATATTAGAAACTTAATCATAAATTACTAAGAGAGAATCATTAAACATAAACTCGCGAGCATAAATAAATAGTTAAACAAGTCCCTGAGGCGTGTTTACTGAGAGCTTCATTAAATTGTATACTTACTCCACACTTACTTATTATCCGGTAAAATTGTAACGAACGCTTTATTACTTAACTCACGTACTACTAAGTACGGTTCTTCATTCACATTGAGAAGGGTTTTATTGACCACACCATACACTTCCACACTTCGTCATATTTGATTCGTTCGGTTTGACAGACTAGTTAGTCAATGCAAAATCACTCGGTAGGGATAAGTGTAAATATTTTTTCCACTCATCCCTACCGTAGGGATAAGTGGAAAAAAATTCCACTCTTACCCCCCCAGGGGGTATAGGTACGTTGGCAGGGACTAGTGGAACAGGCCACAATAATGACTCATAGTCCTTCGAGAAAGCTTTGTGGGGAAGCCTTCATAAAGCTACGGGTGAACGTTCCGCAGAGGTGGCATGTTCTACATTTAAGCTGTTCATTTATTCATGCACGACGCTACGCCGGCTCAGTACAGCTCTTTGGACTGTTTGGGCGGATGTTTTGCTATTTAGTGGTTTATTTATTCATAGAGCCCGTTATGCGTCAGTCTTTAAACGTTTTTGAAATTGACTTCAAATTTAAATGATTGTAGAGCAAATTTTACATAATAATAACTTTTACTCGCGGCTTCGCTCACGTTAAGTTCGATTTTGAAACCCGATCTTCACTCACTTAGGGGTTGAATTTTTAAAAATCCTTTCTTAGCGGAGGCCTACGTCGTAATAGTACGCCAAATTTCAGCCCGGGGCCATACCTACTGCCAACGCTGTTTTAGAATCCTTATCCTCATTTTAGGAACGTCATCAAGGACATTTTGAGTAATATTGCTTGAGTATTGCTATAAGCGTTGGCAATATGGCCCCTGATTCGTCCAGTGTTATGAGCTGTGCGTTAATAGATCAGTCAGCCGCCTTTTCCTTTTATGTGTTTAGATTTTGATGTTATCGCTTTATTTTGAATGCAAGGATTACCTATATTATTGCCACTAGAGATGGTCTAATTATGGGACCAAGAGAGTCACTAAGAAATAAATTTAAAGAAATCAAAATTATGACAGTGCCCAACCAATACCTACATATTTGAAAATTTTGTATACGTGCATAAACACATTGACGAATTCAAGAAGAAAAGTGATTGTCATAATGTCAATACTAGAAATAAAAATAAACTTGTAATGCCTGCTTCTAGGCTTAGTAAAATTAGCAATTCATTTGTTGGAAACAGTGTCCGCTTCTACAATAAGCTCCCAGAAGTCCAGTTGAAGATGTCTCTGAATAAGTTCAAAGTTAATGTAAAACGTAAACTCATTGAAAAATCTTATTACCATGTAAAGGATTACCTAAACGACAAGGAAGCTTGGCAATAATTTGCTCTAATGTCTCTGATAGTTCCTTAATTAAGATGATTTGTGAGATGGTGATAATAAAAAAAAACCCCCCCCGGCTGAGTTTGTTGTGGGCTCTTCTCAGACCAGGGCGCGTTTGGAACCCTCGTAGCTTTAGTTTTAAGATACCGTAACCGATTATCACCATCAAGTTTTGTAAGTAAGTAATTTTTCACGTCAATAAGTGTACCTACAGTGTTTATTGAATAAATGATTTGATTGATTGATTGATTCTGTACTGTGGGACATGAAGAGATTGTTTATACGTAGGTCCTATGCTAAAAGGAGTGAAGTGAAGAGTTATTTTATATCAGGCAAGAGGTATTACAAATTAAGTATTAAATAAAATGTAATCATCTCATAATATGATCATCTTAAGCTCATCATCATCATCATCACTACAGCCTATTAACGTCCCACTGCTGGGCACAGGCCTCCACTCTCATAGGAGAGCGGGAATTAGAGCTTAGACCCACCACGCTGCTCCAATGCGGGTTGGCGGGCTTTAACGATTATTATCATGTTAGTGATAATAACCGGGACCGACGGCTTAACGTGCTTTCCGAGGCACGGGGGTGCAACACCGCCAAATTCCAACTCCGGGCTGGCACTGAGAATTTCTTAATTGAAAAACCCAATACCTAACTTTTATGCCCGACCGGGAATCGAACCCAGGACCTCGATGATCCGCAGTCGACTATGCTAACCACTAGACCAACGAGGCAGTCCATCTTAAGCTATAGGTAGATAAATTATTTACTGGTATTTTTCTTTTGTTGGATTAAAGGAATTCAGTTGCATTAACCGAGCATAATTTAATTCCTATCTTGCTATACTGCATAGTCGCTATATCTCTAGATAAAGGTAAGCTCTATAACAACATTTTCATTTTAATAAAGGCACCATTAAGATACTTTATTCGGGTAACAAGATTAGGCTCTTACTCTCGCCTCCCTGCGAGGCACTTTCAGGCTCGGCGGGTGCTATAATAATATTAAAAACCGGCCAAGTGCGAGTCGGACTCGCGCACCGAGGGTTCCGTACAAACCTGTAGTAAGTTTTAAATTAAATGTTTTTTTTAAATATTTGAGTTGATTGAATGAAAGTTAAATTGCGGTTTACGATTTATGACGTATTAAAAAAAAACTACTTACTAGATCTCGTTCAAACCAATTTTCGGTGGAAGTTTGCATGGTAATGTACAACATATATTTTTTTTAGTTTTATCATTCTCTTATTTTAGAAGTTACGGGGGGGGGGGGGGGGACACACATTTTACCACTTTGGAAGTGTCTCTCGCGCAAACTATTCAGTTTAGAAAAAAATGATATTACAAACCTCAATATCATTTTTGAAGACCTATCCAGATACCCCACACCTATGGGTTAGATGAAAAAAAAATTTTTGAGTTTCAGTTCTAAGTATGGGGAACCCCCAAAATTTATTGTTTTTTTTTTCTATTTTTGTAAGAAAATCTTAATGCGGTTTATAGAATACATCTACTTACCAAGTTTCAACAGTATAGCTCTTATAGTTTCGGAAAAAAGCGGCATTTTTAGGGTTCCGTAGCCAAATTTGGCTACGGAACCCTAAAAATGAGGAAATATTGTTTCTATTTCAAGTTTACTTTTTTGCCAAAAAAAATCACTATTACTAGCTTTAGCTATCAATATGTACATACATATTTGAAAATAATTATAGCTTTTCTGTCATATCAATAATTAAAACTCCTAACAATGTTTCTATTCTCTAGTTTAAAGGTACTACTCAGCATTATCTATTTTTCAATACTCTCACATTCTAGGGCTGCTGAAAGAAATCTATTCAAGAGATAAGTTGTCCTTGTGCATGTCCTTTAAATGTTTATGTTTAGTTTTTAAGTTTGGTACAAAATCATACTTAATATTATAAATGCGAAAGTCACTTTGTTTGTTGGTTTGTTGGTTTGTCCTTCAATCACGCCGCAACGGAGCAACGGATTGACGTGATTTTTGGCATGAGTATAGTTGAGGACCTGGAGAGTGACATAGGCTACTTTTTATCCCGGAAAATTAAGGAGTTCCCGCGGGAATAACAAAAAACTTAAACCACGCGGACGAAGTCGCGGGCATCAGCTAGTATATAAATAAATTAACAACCCTTGAATTTAAGTTTTGGCCACATATCCCACTCCTAGGGAAATTTATGCTGAAAAATACTCAGAAGATAATTCAACTGGAGAAGAATAGAAGAGTGCAAGCAATGTCCTCTCTCTGTCCATACTTTTTTCATAACCTTTATAACTTGACTAGATGATGCCCGGGACTTCGTCCGCGTGAATTAATTTTTTTTCACTCCCGTGGGAACTATTTAATTTTCCGGGATACATCATACAACCTATCCCTGTACCAAATTTCATCAAAATCGGTTAAACAGGTGAGCCGTGAAAGCGTAGCAAACAGACAGACAGACAGACAGACATACTTTCGCATTTATAATATTATAGTATGGATAAGAAGCCCTATAATCACTATTAATGCAATTCAGTCTACCAATCACTCAAAAAAAATGCATCCACAATAATGTATCATAATACATTTAGATATTTTTAGAGTTCGTTATCTTTATCTGTTCTAAAATTTAGATAACAATATCTGATCATAGATAAGATACGAGGTAGACACGTGCGTGTTTTTATCGAAGCAAAAATATGAAGTTTCATTGTTTTCGTTACAATTTCCTCGTGGGTTTTAATTATTTTATGAGTTATACCGCATGTTGTTTTCTTTTGTCAACTTTTTTACTATTCCTTAAATGGCGATCTTTAATTTTGTGAAATACTGGATATTAGGATACGGGAAATATAGGAAACGTTTTCCCAAAACGTATCCTATATTCCGTCAGGTTATTTCTCATTATTTTAACCCAGAATTAAATTAGACTTCTACAATGCACTGGTATCTTTTTCTTCCGATAAGTTCATACTTATCGGAATTATTTCATCTAATTAATTTTTTTTGGCGTGGAGTTCCAGCTTTAATTTTTGAACTGGTATATTTTGGTTAATATTTTCGTATTTGTCTGTTTGTCTAGTGTTTAAATCTGTCTTTAATTTAACGTGATATTTATTATCGCTATTTACAAACCCTGTTTCATACCCGACATTTAACCTTTCTGATGTGATAATACACAACAATACTATTATGATATTTATATGCAAGTGTGTCCATAACTTGAGTCTGTAATCTCTATTTGTATAATGCGATAAAAGCGCAATTAAATTAGCGTCTGAACTTACATATATAGTAATGTTACTGTGTTTGTTTATAATAGTTATATAAAACCAAGTACATGCAGTTCGTGCGCGAGTTGAATGCAGAGTGAATGTATGTGTCACCAAACATTTACTCTGCATTCAACTCGCGCGCGAACTATACATACTTCGGTATTTCTCGCAAAGCAGACGGAACATGAGAATCATCAAGCACGGATCTTTATAATTCTGAATCTGCTATTCTTCATACTAGAAAATAAATGCTGGGTGAATTATCATCGTTTTCATACTGCTTCTGTAATGTACCTACGTCTCTCTAGTGATTACTAACTTTTTGCCTCGAAAGAATTTTGTAGGCTTATGTAAATATTTTAGGCAGATACAACCGAGATAATTAATTATAAAAAATACTTTTTAAACAACCGACTTCAAACTCCCGCGCCAACTTTACAACAACAAGCACACGCTACACAAAGTACTTATTTTATTGTTGATATTTAAAAAACTGCTCGACCGATTTCGATAAAATTTATATGGGACCACATAGGAAGTATGCTCTTTGAAATAATTGAGAACCTCCTCCTTTTTTTGAAGTCGGTTGAAAATGCTTGCAAAAGTCATAAAATTTCCTTATCGTACCCCATGTCTCCTTTGGGACAAAGTATTAGGCGAGAAACAAAGAAAATAGGACAGACGCGACGACTATTGCGAGTTGCGACCTGACATCGGATGCGCATTGTACTCGTAATATAGCTATTGCTGGACCAATCTTCTGCGTTATAATATTTTTTATTTAGACCCTCGAGCAAGAACCCCGAGCAGTTATCTCATAAAAATCCAAACGATGCTTTTCGTCTCGTAACATATTTTTATTGCTTAAAGCGCTCTGATTTTCGAATCACTGGTAAATACACTTGACGATTCAATAGCACTCGTAAAAGTTTGTTTGAATAAAAACAATTTTATTTTAAAGTTGCGTGCCGGAGATCGAACCCCGTAATAACCATGAATAATATTCCTTGCTCCTTCAAGTGTTTAGCTTTAGTTATGTGTATAGCCCTGTATACACCAAAGTGGAGATTGGCGAAAATGCGTGCAACAGACCAATCAAGTTTGGAAAAATTATCACGTCATTAAACAGTTATTTGATTGGTCCACTAAACACATCCGCTCTGGTGAATACCGGGTCAATAAGGCTTGTAAGGAGAAGACTCTCACAATCACATACTATATTCGATTAAGAATATAAGAACAGCTAAAACCGAGCGGAAACATTGTATCAACAACAACGCCAGATATTTACAGCGATACTCTCCTAATGTTTACTAGACGTATTCCTTGCAGATGTTCCAAAGATTCCATTTTATCTGTCTAAGGGTTGCCAGTTTGCTCCTCAAAATTTTATTACTAAAATTAGATAGCTGATTAGGGATAAAACTTAAATTGTGGCAATGTCAGGTAGAGTGCAGACTGCAGGACTTACAAAATGATACGTTTCCACTAGGGCATGCAGTCGATACTGCTTCTGAGTACCGGGAATTTTCGGACCGATACTGGCATAGAACCGGGAATTCCCGGTACTTTCGATACTTTCGATACTACCATAAATTATCACAAAACAAGGCAAATACATCACAGAAAGTATGAAATAGACCAATTATTTGACATAATATATAAAATGTCGCGTAAGACCGGCTACACACGGCCCTAAAATCAGAGGCAATATCGGGAGAGTAATGGTAGGGATGAAATCGGCTACTTCTCTGTAGAGAGACGTGTGTACACGTCCCTGCCAGTTTGTACGTAACCCACCGTGCAGCAAAGCGCTCGTCGATTCAAGATGCCAACTACACTCTCAAAATATCAAAAAATAGGCATCGCTTTGGCACTTGCTTCGGTGCGACCAAAACAGAGACAAAAGAGGAAGAGGTTAAGAGGTGGTCGATGAAACTCTTATGACACATAAAAAATACTCTTTATGTTTTTTATCCCACAAATACGAAAACTCCTTGAAAAGGTCAATTGTTTTCGTTCAGGCCTCTCGCTTCTTCTCCTTCGCCATATCTCCGCACAAATTAAAATTTGAATTTACAAAAACGCGTCCTGTTGGCACTACACTCGCACGCACACTGCGTTGAAATCGGTCCCGATTTCGCTACACACGCACCGACAACACTCCCTAGACGATAATCGGCCCTAAATTGTGAGCTCGCCCGAACCAATTTCTGAGTTAGGGGTAATAATAATAATAATGATTACGATTTGCCTACACACGAGGCGATCAAGAGAGCGATCTAGGGCGCTCCCCACTACTTCCCTGATATTGCCTCTGATTTTAGGGCCGTGTGTAGCCGGTCTAATATTTCCACACAGGATCATAAATTCATGATTTTTAATGAACTTGTGCAATAATTCGCATCGTTCCAAATTTCAAACTTTTATTGTAGTTCAACGCGAAGGGCCGGCGTATAGGTTTTACAGTGATAGCGTGGGACATCTTGTCTGAAAATACACTTCGAACTTCGAAAAGCTGTTTTTTTGTATCGTAATTAATTAATCGTAATTTCGTAATTGCATTTAATTGCTCAATCAATTTATTACTACAAGCAGTTTCTAGAAAAAAGCCTTAAGGCTTAGTCAGAGGGACAACAAAGTGATCCTTATCATCTTTTTAATATGTAGTTCTTTTTAACCATTTATTCGTGCAAGTTCCAAATGAGAGTACAAATATATTAAAAGTGTCTCATAAATACCTACTTCTGGATTGTCTCTTACACAATCGACCAACCGATCAAACAACCAATCGACCAACCGATCGACCAACCAATCTACCAACCAATCGGACAACCAATCGACCAACCTATCGACCAGCCAACCGACCAACCAATCGGACAACCAATCGGACGACCAATTAACCGATCGATCAAACCAATCGACCAACCGATCGACCAACCAATCGACCAACCAATAGACCATTCGATCGAATAACCAACCGATCGTCCAATTAATCGACCAACCAATCGGCCATTCGATCGAATAACCAACCGATCAACCAACCAATCATCCAATTAATCGGACAACCAATCGACCAACCGATAGACCAATCATCGACCAACCGATCGACCATCCTATCGAACAACCGATCGACCAACCGATCAACCAACCAATCAACTAACCAATCGACCAACCAATCGGACAACCAATCGACCAACCGATCGACCAACCAATCGACTAACCGATCGTTCAACCAATGACCAACTGAGCGACCAGTTGGTCGCTCAGTTGGTCGATTGCTTGGTCGACCGTTTGGTCTATCGGTTGATCGATTGGTTGAACGATCGGTTAGTCGATTGGTTGGTCGATCGGTTGGTCGATTGGTTGTCCGATTGGTTGGCCGATTGGTTGTCCGATTGGTTGGTTGATCGGTTGGTCGATCGGTTGTTCGATAGGATGGTCGATCGGTTGGTCGATGATTGGTCTATCGGTTGGTCGATTGGTTGTCGACCAACCGATCGACCAACCAATCGACCAACCAATAGACCATTCGATCGAATAACCAACCGATCGACCAATTAATCGACCAACCAATCGGCCATTCGATCGAATAACCAACCGATCAACCAACCAATCATCCAATTAATCGGACAACCAATCGACCAACCGATAGACCAATCATCGACCAACCGATCGACCATCCTATCGAACAACCGATCGACCAACCGATCAACCAACCAATCAACTAATGGTTGGTCGATTGGTTGTCCGATTGGTTGGCCGATTGGTTGGCCGATTGGTTGTCCGATTGGTTGGTCGATTGGTTTGTCAATCGGTTGGTCGATCGGTTCATTGGTTGGCTGAATGGTTGGTCGATTGGTCCCCACCCACCCAGAATCGACTGGGTTCGATTCTGGGTTCTGGGTGGGTTAGGGATACTGGGTTCGGACCTCTTAGTATTTCTATGTCTCCAACCACCGTTCTCTCCGTGCGTGTGGTTCACTATAGGATCTTCCTATCATGTTTCCTATCAGCCACTAAGAGCCTCCAGTTTACTGTCCAGAATCCAGTTCCATACATCAAGATTGGACTGACCACAGTCTTGGTTTTCACTAATTATCTTGGTATATAAGATTTAACGGAAAAACGCTGAGCATTTTAGAGAATTATGAATTCTTCCCCTCTGCCGTTGGTGTCAATGACAGTGGAGTCAATAATCAAAATTTAGCAGCCATAAGCCTGGTGCTTATGAGGTATATTTTATATTACAGTAAACCCAGTCATTCAATTTTCTTTCTTTTTTTTTGAAACTAAACTTTGAACTGAAATATAATACGATTATCAGAGTAGCATAATTAATCTACTGTAACTCATTAAAGCAGAACAAATTTTATTGGAGTGACAGAATCATCAATTAATTGATCTTCAAAAAAGCTGGTAAATAATATTTAGAAAGACTAAGTACTCAAAGTAAAAATAGGATTTTTTATACTAAAACCTCGAATTTGTGATCATAAAATACAGTGTAGTGAACGAAGTTCTTGTTACATTCAGAAATATCCGCACTTAATTAGAGAAGTAACCTATTTAATTCGAGTCTCGAAAGTATCAAAAGTACCGGTTTTGTGGTGTGGAGAACCGGGACTGAAAATATTCAGAAGTCTCGGGAATTCCCGGTACTTTTGATACCGGTAATTCCCGGTAGCATGCCCTAGTTTCCACCAGAAACGTGCGAGAAATGTGAGCGGTGCAAGGATGCGTACAGCGTAGCGGAGCTGTGAAAATATGCGACTGAATAAGACTAGTGTAGTTAATTAGTCCCTTACTTTCACGACTCACAAATATTAATATAAGGCAACAGGCATCAAACAAAGATGGCACGGCAGCTTCGACTGCGATTATTTCATGAACATAATATAATAAATTACTTTCTGTTTTAACTATAAGATCTAAGTACATAGCCTATTAAATAATAAAAAATACGAATCTATTGTAGTACCTACTTATATTATTTTGATTAGTCAAAAGCACTTTTAAAAGTAAATTTGAATAAAAATCTTTTTACTGTACCCCTTAGAGGCAGCCCTACTATTCATAGCTAGATAATAAAACTAAGCATTTGGCATCGGCCAAGTACTTATCAATACATTTTAGTTACCTAAGTAATTTCATTCATTCATTCAATAATTTATAAATGCAAAAGTTTGGATGGGTGGATGTTTGTTACTCAATCACGCCAGAACGGCTGAAAGAATCTGGATTAAGGTATTTTTGAAAATCCTGTGGAAACTTTTTTCCGGGATACTAACCCAACTCCCGTCCTCGAGATGCAATCATATCTCTTTACAAATCAAAATCGGTAGAACTGATGAGCCGTTAAAGCATAGTAGACAAATAGACACAACGGATTGTCGAACTATTATTTCTTCATTATTTCATCATTCTTCATCGACAGCGAACTTACACGATGGGGTAGAGGAGTAATGATCGTCTGCTAGACCCCAGCAGTTTGACACTAGGACTATCTCTAGCGTCGCAAATCACAATCAACAAATTATATATTATACACATGTATATTATAGACACAGAACAGCGCATCAGCTTAAATATTATACAGACCAATACACTGTATCCATTGCATGTTGAATCCTAGCACGAAATTATACAACTGCGCATAATTATCTACCTATTAACCATTGTTTACACTCTACATCATTACACGTTATTGGTCGTAAAGTATTGACGTTAATGTTGTAAGAGAGATATAATATAAGAGAGCATAAATTCAGAAATATATATACCATTAATGTATGCATTACGACATATTTAAGGGCATTTATCTGATAACACGTACAGTCGCGGTCTGAAAATGTTTATCAGTATTCAGATTAGACTATTTTATAACATAACATAACTGCATGCAGTAAGTAAGGTATAGAACACAGACCATACAACCAGGTTTACTACTCGGTGGTATAGAACGACATATCAAGGTATTTATTGTATTATTGTTTTCAAGCATAACATTGTTCAATTCGGACCTTGGATGTCATATTATGGTGTTAGTACAATATTAACTTTTAAACTATGAAATTAAGAACAAAAAAACTTAATTTACGTACTTGCGGTTGCAAACTAATTACTGGGAAATTACTAGGTACATAGATATGCGTGTGTATCCATTGCCTCAGTACAGGGCAGTCAGGCTTAGAAACAGTTATCACACAAAACCCTCAAAATGACTTTGGTTATGAACCTTAAAGTGGTAAACATTTCCAGGCCGCGTCTGTGCACCGATCACGTGTGGCGTGGTGTGTGAACTGTGAGACGAAGCAGTAAATGATTGATTGGAACATAAAACTCTCATTGTGTTTATTGCGGCTAGTATAGCCGTATGCTACTTTATTGCAGATCCACAGTCCACACCCAACGTTTCATTGTGATACTTTCTTTGAAATGACCTTATGACGTAATAGAATACATGTACAGCCACTGTTATTTTCGCTTTTATTGTTGCTAGTAGCGGACAGCAGTTGAAGTTTTAACGTTGAACATTACCATTTTAGCATACCTATGGAGAAATATAGAAGAACTAGCGGACGCCCGCGACTTCGTTCGCGTGACTTAAGTTTTTTAATTCCCACAGGCACTCCTTTCCGGGATAAAATAAATGTCACTCTCCAGGTCCTCATCTATACTTAACTTAAAAAAAGGAAGGACTTTCATACAAACTTTCAACCCCTCTTGTACCCCTTTAGGGGTAAAATTTTGAAAAACTATGACACACGTATTTCTTTATTTTTTATCGAAAGCCAAAATACGAAGTTTCGTTGATACAACTTGAAAAATATCTTGAGAAAAGAAGGCCTTTCATACCAACTTTCATTCCCTATTTCACCCCTTTGGGGGTCGAATTTTCAAAAACTGTGAGACACGTATTTTTTATTGTTAACCCGCAGCTCATATACCAAGTTTTAAGGCTATACTTGAGAAATGAAGGCCTTTAACTTTCAACCCCTAATTTACCCCTTTGGGGGTAAAATTTTGAAAAACTTTGACAGACGTACTTGTTTATTTTTTAACGAAAGCCAAAATACCAAGGTTCGTTGATATAACTTGAAAAATATCTTGAGTAAAGAAGGCCTTTATACCAACTTTCAACCCCTATTTCACCCCTTTGGGGGTCGAATTTTCAAAAACTGTGAAACACGTATTTCTTTATTTTCAACCCGCAGCTCATATACCAAGTTTCATGGCTATAACTTGAAAAACGACGGACTTTCATACAAACTTTCAACCCCTATTTTACCCCTTTGGGGATAGAATTTCGAAAAACCCTTTCTTAGTGGATACCTACACTAGCGGCACGCTATGATGGCCGGTTTGACGTTTGTCCGCTCATGAAGTTCCGTATTAATTGATAACGACTTTGAAGGAAATAATTGTATTACTTTATTGACGATAGTGATGTGCAGAGATTCATAAATTTTATCGAATGTAGTTTTAGGTTTAGGACTCAAAATTTATTTATTAAATTGATTTCTAAAATGTATACAAGTGTAGAAAAATCTGTTTGCACCATTTAAGGGGTGAATGTACTTGTGAATATGAACAATTTTCACTATGTGGACAAACCTCTGAAATCGCTTTTTTGCGTCTGAATGTAATTCCATCCGTGAATGTGCTCCGTTTATGTTTTTGTGCTTTAATTTATTTATGAAAAAGAAACAATAAACTGTCCAATTGATAAACTGTTGTTTTATTTACCTAAATAACTTAAATTCCATTGTCTCCAAAGTAATTTCCAAAAGCCAAATCAATAAAATCAAAATATTGTTTGGCTTTTGGAAATTACTCTGGGGAATTAATTTATAAAAAAATAGGTACCATGAAGAGCGCGATTTGCTTGGCTTTAGGTTCGTCGTATACCGTTAGATGGCGCTTATACAACAATCCTCAGTGTTATCTCTATACATGTATATTCAATGTACTCTGTGATCGCTGGCTAGCACAACTACTACCTCCGGCAAACTCGCGTCAATGCTCAATGCAAAACAAAGCAGTTTCGAATTGACGTTGCTTCGAAAAGTATAAACTGTCAGTGCAATGCGATTGTGATAATATAGTTTTGACCTGGCTTTGGATTTCAAATATTGATACTGCATTACTGTTGACCCTTGCTCGTTAATTTGGACTCTGTTCAAGCCCTTTGTTGTGGATTTCGTCGATATGACCGAACGTACGCAGAGAACTGTTCTAAATAGTCAGACACGTGAGTTCGTAATACGCCTTCGTAACTATTTCGATCGTGAAGCTCAAAATGGAGGGCCAATTTTACCTATAACGTCAGTGGTTGAACGCGTAGCTGATGCGCTTAATATTGGACAACGAACTGTTAGACGGATAACTAAAGAAAAATATGGCGAGACTGGCACAGAAGAAAATAAACTTCACACACCAAAAAAGAGAAAATGAGCAAAACCAGTCGTAGGCATCGATAGCTTTGATGCCGATGCTATCCGAAGACATGTTTACGGCTACTATTTACAGAAGGAGTATCCAACAAGAAAAAAGTTGGTGCATTCACTGAAGGAAGCTGGATTATTCTTCGGTGGGGAAAGTTCTTTAACGAAGATTTTGAAGACCATTGGATTTCGATACAAAAAATGTAACAAACGCAAAATATTGATGGAAAGATTTGATATAGCGATGGCAAGGTATACTTTTTTACGGCAAGTGAAAGAAATCAAAAATTGGCAAAATGTTGTGTTCTTGGATGAAACATGGCTTAATGCTAACCATACTGTAGGCCGTTCTTGGAACGATGACACAGCAGCATCTACTTCCAAAGTTCCTGTAGGAAAAGGATCGCGACTTATAATTTGTCACGCCGGAACCATCAACGGGTTTGTCGAAGGTTCTCTCATGGCTTTTGCGTCAAAAACCACTGGAGACTATCATGAAGACATGAATGGAGAAAAGTTTACTGAATGGTTTACCTCAATGTTGTGTAGCCTCCCTGAACCATCTATTATAATTATGGACAACGCCCCATACCACTCGATGCAAATTGACAAGCCACCTGCCCAATCCCAAAAGAAAGCTGATATCGTCGCATGGCTTCGTAAAAATGGCGTAGATGCAAACATGAATATGTTAAAAGCGGAATTAGTACGTCTTTTAAAAGAAAACAAACCAACCAAGATCCGATACGTCATTGACGAAATAGCATTAGAACATGGGCACAGAGTTATACGGTTACCGCCTTACCATTGTGAGTATAATGCGATTGAGTTGGTGTGGGCTCAAATTAAGGGATATGCTGCAAGACACAATACAGAACCCCCATTTACCACAAAAAAAATGCTAAAATTATTAGAAGAAGCTTGTGAACATGTGACTAAAGGAGACTGGGAAAAGGTTGTGAATAGAACTGTTAAATTAATAAGGGAAGATTATGAAAGAGATGTGAAAATAGATAATATTATAGAAAACGAACATATAATTATTAATGCAGGTGATGATAGCAGTGACGACAGTGAAAATAGTAGTATGGACGAATCTGATTAATTATGGCCTTTTGTGGCACCTTTTTTGGTATCTTTTGTATTCATATGTTTCTTGTGTGCATATAAAGTATGTATATTCATTTTCATTCAAATATTCAGTTCGTTCAAATAAATTAAATAAACATTTACATTTTTGTTTTATTAAACCTATTTAATCAGGTACAAAAACAAAACTTAATTGTTTTTTGTTCGAGAATAAATTGACATTCCACATCACTATTGTAATGTGTCAAACCGGCCATCATAGCGTGCCGCTAGTTTAGTCTTCACAAAGAACACACTCTCCAAATTTCATGTCTCTAGGACCAGCAGTTTAGGCTGTGCGTTGATATATAAGTCAGTCAGTCAGTCAGGACTTTGAATTTTATATATATAGATTATAGACATGATGACAGTAACCGAGAATCAATGAAATTATGAATTTATTTAATGAAATTGGATTCATGGATTATAAAAAACGTATTTATTTTTCTATTTCGAGTGAGATTGATATTTATTTCGATAAAATAAAACTATAAAATACAGCAATCCGCCATATTGGTTAAAACACCAAGAAGCGAATGACGTCACAATTGTTTGTTTTCGAGTTTTGACAATCACACTATTGTTTACTGCGCACTGCACAGAGTACATTGGTAAGAACAATAGTGACGTCACAAAGGACGCCATGACACCGCCGAGCGTTTTGGCGTGAATTTTAAAATTTAAATTTCAAATGCCAATTTTATCTACCAAAACTTATTTTACTTCTGAAATAAGATATTTTTTCGAAATAGTAGATACTTCCGAACATAATCTGACTATTTTTCAAAATCAGTCATCATGCCTATTACACATACTTATTAAATTATTAAGTTATTATATTATTAAGTTATTATTATAACAAAATATTATTTATCTACTCCAGCATCGAAAAGTTCCAATTTCGAATTTGACAACTATATCGAATTGAACCCTCTTTCGTGTTTGCTTCTGATAACGATACAGTTCGTTGTATGGGAGCTGTATCGTGAGTCGTAGCTGTATCGATATGGTTATCTTCATAAATAGGATACCTATAGCTTAGCGGCTCTGGGTTCTGGCACTTTTGGTTTTTATTAATTTATAAAGTAAAAAATTATAAAGACGTCCTTGTCGTAGATAAAATCTTGTATGCAACTGTACGTAATTAGTCATTTTAATTCTCGTACTATCCTATTTTGATACTCGGCAAGCCTCGTATCAAAAAACAGCACTCGAATTAAAATGACCCTCATTACGATACAGTTGCATAAATAGCTATTAATTCTATTTTAAATTTAGTAATACATCTACGGGTACAAGACCCCGTCGCTATAATAATGCAAGCGTTTTTCTAAAGAGCCCAGCACAGGTATCTCAGAATGAGAACAGTTCACCATTCTGACGAAGTACAGCTTAGCAGACTCTAAACTCCGATTAGGATAAAAATAACTCTTAGGCATTTCTCACAATGTTTTCCTTCACCATGCTCCAATGCTTAAAATGCACGGAACTCCTTTGAGAGATTTGAACCCCGTGCCCAGGATTTGAACCCCAGACCCAACGAATAGGTTGTTACTGGGCTATCACCGCTTTAAAAAGAATCCACACTTGGAATGCAAACATTTCCTGATAGCGAGTGGCGGGTATCAGTCTGGTGATTACACGGTCAGACGATACAGTCCACGTGCAAACGGAATAGCCAACAAACAGAATCGATTGCGCTACCGTTATGCGCGGTGAATTACCATCTTCACAGGAGAAAGTAATGCTAAACCAATGTGGAATCATACGTACGTTGACTCCATTGTAACTACTTTGTTTACTTTGACTCGCCTAACCTCAAAGTCATGACTAATAATAATATTATTGACGACTTGTCTGTTAAAGTACGCTTTATCGCCTTTCGTATCAATTACCCTGTGTGTGCTGGACACTCGGCTTTCCCGAGAGCATTTTTTCGCATCCTTGTATATTTGCTCCAAAACCACCGAGTAGAAATTGGTTGTATGATCTGTGCTCCAAACATTGCAAAAGATTTTTATAACAGCTGTTCCTATTGAGTACTGAAGGGGATTAATATAGATCTCCCCATACAATTTCTTTCCCATGATATTAAAATTTCTTATTAACATAGGGTCTCAATTCCAAATCTTAATGCTGCAGAGGTAATTCGCTCCTAAGCCGCAAGTAAAAATCAATCGATTGAGTTTGGGGATACGAGGTATCAGTCATTAAAATGTAGGTTTTAAATCCTCCAATATTGCAGGATTAAGTAATTTCTGATACTTAATTGACAACAAGGTAAAATAACGCGTTAAATATATCGCTTTTCAATTTTGGATGGCACCAAAAGTAACCATCAGGTTGGACTGTGAATAAGTTAGACCTTTATCGATACAATACGAATAATGATATAAGAGTGAACGAAGATGGATTCTTTGAAATGTTTTCCTCGAAAACTTAAAATACCAACTCGTAGAATCGTACTTTTTCGCCTTTTGTGTCCATTGTATTCATAATATTCGTGCGATGGCCTACTTAAACGTTACGCCATATAGTAACGTGCTCAAAGGTCGACGACACTGACGTAATAGAACGAATTAAAGATAAAATAATCTTCATGACAATGGAATGGAATAAGTATGTAAAATGGGTAAAAGTGAAAGGAGTGCTCCTTGGCAAAAGATCTTGTTTAGTAAGTTCACTGCACTCAGATACTAAGTAGTAGCCATCCTAAAGTCCAATCGCGTCGATATAGGTGACTACTTAGTTTAGCAAGTTTATTAAAAAACAACATCTGGAAAACAGCATTTTTTTCAAACATTCACACGACTTGCTTATTTCATTGAATAGTTGTCATAAAAGCCACAGTACAGATCTAGGTACAAATATACCTAGAAAGTAAGTACCACTGAAATAAATAAGACAAAATAAAAGTGATGCAGTCAAGTAATCATAATCATACATTTAATTTCTAGTACGACAAGATGAAACAAACAAGTCAAACTTGGCAAAGAAACGAGACAACGTCACTGTAATTAGATAATTTCACGTACACGAAGCATATATCAATAAATGAATTAGAGTTGCAACGTAATTGATGTTTGGATAACAAATATATATTGCGTATGAACTCTCAAATATCACACAATAGATTTAAGAATTATATTACGGAGGGTATCGAAAATAGACGAATGCATTCAACAATAATTTTATTTCCTCTGTGTACCTACTACTGTACAGTACGTAACAAACACCGTAATAAAATTGCAAGATTTCAGGAAAAAGTATGAAGTGGTCATTCTTTTGGAATTGGAATAGTTAAGAAATGAGAAAGACATGACATTTCTAAATGTTGATATAAATAAAATCAACATTTAGAAAACAAATGACCACTGCATTCAGTACCCAAAATGTCCCACAGCGTGTCAAAGGCCGAATATTGAAGTTATTTTCGTACAATGGGAGGTAATTGGAATGGCGACCTCGACGTGGCACCAAGTTTAGTGATTTATTACTACTCCATTGAAGACTGGAGTCTGGACACACTTGCTACGCGTTTGAAAACAATAAAAGGCAAAATCATAAAATATATTATCATAAAATATATTTTATGGTTTTAGTCATACGTAAATTAATAAAATTAGACAGATGTACCAACATAGATACATAAATAAATTTAAAGGAAAACCTAAATTCATCAGATGTTGCATAGCAGATTCCTGCAATATTACACGCTAAGCAATCCAGAAGTTAAAACTCTTACTTTATAGAGTATGCAATTTTTTTAACTAACTCGCCTAACAAAGTATTTATAAACGTAACTTTTCAACTTTAACATATTTCGAATGCGATATCACTCCAGCTAGAGCTTTTTAGAATTGAAAATATCGATCGTAGAATATTAAAAGGAAGAATGACAATATAAGGCCGTGACACTGGTTGAGCATAATAAAGGAGTAACGTTTTAAAAAAGATGACAAAGCCGTGGCAACACGTTAAATGGTAACAAAAAACAAAATAATGTGTCTTTCTTCGGACGACTGAAAAGCCTAGTTGCGAGCGTAGGTCTTTCGTATTTTATGGCAAAACCATCATTAGCTTTACGACGCCACTCATTCACGGATGGATACAGGCTATTGACGTCCCTAATCTAATGTATCGAGTGTCGATAACGGCGTAGTCGATTGTGTCATATCGTTCCGACTTGTATACGAATTGACAGTCGTTAAACGTCAGCAAGATGTGGGCGTTATGGATGTATAAATATGTGGGCGTCATAAAGGAGGAATTCGCGGTCTCTGTTTAGCATCGGTCGTCAAAACACTTATTGGGAACAATTCCAAATTAAAAAGATAATATATGCTTATCACAATATCCGGATGTAATTTTAATGTCAAAGATGCAAGGAAGCAATCAGCATCAAAATAAGCTGCTAATAATGTGGATATTTAAATTGAGGAAAAAGTCTCAGAGTAAACGTTTGGCCGTAGAAGAAATAGTGGCGAATTCATTAAAAACCCTTTGAAGATCAAACAGGACTTAAAAAAAGGTTTGATTCAATACCATGTACCGTCAACCGTGCTTTTCATTGCTTTGGAATAAATTCTGTCTCTGAAAACTTATTTTTGGTGTATGTTAGAAAGTACTTATGTTTTTGTTGGTTCACGCCGCAACAGAGCAACACATTGACTTTGCATGGGTATTGACTATTGGGTGTAGTTGAGGAGTTGAGTGACAGGTTACTTTTTATCTCGGAAAATTAAGGAATTCCCGTGGGAATTAAACGCGGACGAAGTCGCGGGCATCAGCTAGTATATTTATAATTTAACCAAGCAGATCCAAGAAGAAATGAGATATATCGAAAAACCAGGATTTACATTCGATCACGTTTTTAACTTCCCAGATATTCTCGTCGAAATAAATATTTAGGCAAGTGTGTGTCGATTAATTATTAGAATAGTGCGTGTGAAGGTGTAGCGAGAATCTATGTTCAACGTAAGTTAAGACTCAAAGTTTTCACAGAACATGAATGAATCAATACATAAAGAAATTAGTTCAAGGTTTATCAGGAAATCTATAGCAATAAATAATTGTCGTATTATTGCTGATACAACTCATTTCTTGTTAATGCGTAGCGTCTAGCACAATAAACTTAACAATTTATTTAGAACATAAAAGTCGGTGGCAATGACTATATTAATAGTGCAATTGTGACAATCTATAGTGAGGACGGAGACATTTTTATGCCTATTATTGTATTTATTTTAATTTTATTTTCAATAGATACTACCGACGCTCTCACCGGGTCAGATAAATTTGACGGTATAAGGAGAAAAAATGTCAACTGAAGCTATAATGGAAATTCCAAAGTCAAACCAAAGCAGAAAACGCCACAGGCAAATTAGCAAAGAAGACGGTTCTGATTTGTATGGGGCGTAGGCCCTATACATGCAGAAAAATGGAGGAAAATAAAATACTAGACCAGTTGTTATTGGTCAAATTTACGAATACGTCGTAGTTTCAGTGGTAAAATTATTTAATCTTTCCATGTTATGGAACACTAAACATGAGTGGGTAACAATGGCGGATTCATATTTTTGACGTTTTCAAAAGAAAAACATATTATTTTGACAGTGACTGTCGGAAATGACATTTGATACATTTCGCGCCTACTGCCTTCTCTATGGCTGAAGGTTGCCATCTTGGAAACGTATCGAAAACTTGAAATACATTTTTATTTTTTTGCTCGTTATTTACTTTACTGTTTTAAATTATATTTTTAATACAATCTATGTATTTTCTTCTATTGTGGTATGGTATGCTATGTCATGGTAGAGTGTACAAGAGTAGGCCTAAAATGAACCTTTTCCTTTTGCCAATCGTGTTTGCAACGACGACAAAGTCACTGGTGGGTCATCTGTTTATTTGAAGAGCTACGTAACTCTTGTTCAAATAATAGATTTGCACATAGCTCTTATGCAAACTTATTTTATAAGCGGATCTTGATTATGCTATTGGCAATTCTTGCAACTTACATTTGGAAGTTGGATTGGAACACCTATCCTTAATAACTCGTAATATGAGGAAAAGTCAGAATTGAATTTTAGATTATTTTTATGTACGGAAATTAAAACGAGTATTATTAATAACTAAGTGATTCGCAACACGACAAAAAATAGAGAAGGTATTTATCGTAAATCACATCAGAATATTCCATTTTTGCCGGAATTATAGTATAGAGATAAAAAAAATACTATTAAGTGATGATAATTGGTAAAGTAGGTATGTCGCTCTATTAAGCGATTGCCAAACTTTTATAAAAATGACTATACACTAAATCTCTACATTAAGTAATAGTACCTAGGTGAGTACTTTTTTACCCGGGTTCGATACCCGGCAGGGTCAGGGAATTGGCCGCTACCATCTTAGACTGTATCATGATTTACCGTCAGGTGAGCTCGCATTCAAGGACTAGCTAGTAGTGCAACCACCGAGTTTCTTGCTGGTTCTTCTCGGTAGGAACGTCATTCCGAATCAGTGGTAGATTCATTTGACTACTCATAAGAACTTGTAAAAAGTCTATTTGAATAAAAATCATTTGAATTTGAATTTAGTGTATAAAAAATCATTATATAACCCAAAAACCAGAATGCAATGATATCTAATCATTATCATTGCATTATCTAGTTCCATACAGTATACATGATCTCAATCCAACTGAGACATTTCTAGAAGAAAGGATCGTTGTAATGTTGATGAAGTAATAAGTAAACCTGTGAGTATGTTTATGCTGACTACAAACATAGACAAAACAAACAGCACAAATCCCATAATAAAATTCCTGTACACGTCAGTTTTATAATGGCCGATAAAAGATAAGCGATGGAACGTGTCCACGTAGGCAAAAGCCGGTGAAATACATCCAAACATTACAATAATCGTGACGTATTTGCCACTGCAGTATCAAGTCATAGCACTTTAGAGTTTATCAGCGTGAGTTTACGTCAAACAATATTGTAATTTGTTACCTGGACTCTAATTCTGCGTGACGTCCACGCGTGATTTCCCAATTTGTGATGTGGTACTTGTCGCCTGACAAGTACCTACTAATGTGACTATACAATACTATAACGACAGAAAATTCTACATAAAAATCTTTGTATGTAGTTTTCTGTGTGTGACGCCGCAACGGAGCAACGGACGTGATTTTTGGCATGGGTATAGTTGAGGACCTGGAGAGTGACACATTGCTTTTTATCCTGGAAAATTAAGGAAATCAATCTTTCGAGCGGAAATCAGAAAAATCTTAAACCACGCGGACGAAGTCGCGGGAATTAGCTAGTCGCTAATAATGCAGCTCATACCATAATGCTGTCAGAATTCACTCATTCAAGATGTGTAACTTGATTCGCAGCACACGAGAAGCGTCGTTAATCATGCAATTACCAACCATAAATATATGTACCGCGAATAAGATATCATACCAATAGATAAACCGCCTATTATCTCACTGACACACCTAATAGACACTTAATAATGGACAAAGAATTAATCAAGTTACAAAAATATTGAAATTCAAATGTTTTTAATTCAAATAAACTTTAACAAGTGCATTCGAATCGCGAGTGAATCTATCACTGGTTCGGAATGCCATTCCTACCGAGAAGAGCCAGCAAGAAACTCGGTGGTGTCGGTATGCTTACATATTCGTTCAAAATATTATAACAGGTACGATCTGAGAATAATCTAAAATTTCTAAAACGGTATAACGCCAAAGGTAACTGACCAAAATAATTGGGATGAGTCAGGGACGAAGGTTGCGATATTTTTAGAAGATGACTAATAATGATAAATTAAATTAGTACCTGTAACGTGAAGAATGTTTTTTTTTAAATAATAATACGAATGCGACACCTGCGCCAATATGCTATTAACAAATTTACACTTTAACTGAAGTTGGCTTAGGTGTGCATTTAACCAAATATTTTCAAATGAATATACCTACCTATTTTTAATTCCTTAACAATCCGGTGGTTGAGTTTCTTTTGTACAAAAAGATAACTCAAAGTTATAAGCCGAAACTTAGAAAACGCAGATAGGCAGACAAAGGGCGGTGGGAGGCTTCGGTTGTGGCTAGTTACCACCCTACCGGCAGAGACGTACTGCCAAGCGATTTAGCGTTCCGGTACGATGCCGAGTAGAAACGGACTTGGTATGGGTTTATTATAACTGTTATATCCCTAACAGGTTAGCCTGCTACCATCTTAGACTGCATCGTTACTTACCATCAGGTGAGATCGCAGTCAAGGACTAACTTGTATTTGAATAAAAAAAGGGAATAATTAAAATTATCATGGATATATGTCAACAGTCAACACCAGCAGCCGTTTTTAACTAATAAAACTTAGATATGTCACCGTAAGATTGTGAAAACCGTTAGATTATAACCTAACTCGCGTAATTGTAAACTGTCGAATGATTACAATATACGGATTATTTTTCGGTAGATTATAATCTGTTAGGTTTATTAACCCGATAGAACCTAAGTGCCCGGCTGCATTTATGCCGAACCCTAACCTAACCTACAAGAAAGAGACAAGAAAACGTAAATACAATGAATATTTCAAAAATTGACACTTAAAACATTGAATCACAATCTTTCGACTGTTTACAATCTATCGAAAAAAAAGCGTTAGATTACAATCTTACGGTTTTTACAATCTTACGGTGACAGATACATCACAAGATTGGGTTGTTACATTTAGAATCATAAACAATCAAATAATAAACATTATAAATGCGAAAGTTTGGATGGATGGATGTATGGATGGATGTTTGTTACTCAATCACGCCCCAACGGCTGAACGGATCTGGATGAAATTTGGCACAGAGATAGATTATAGTCTGGAATAGTACATAGGCTAGGTTTTTTCGCGTACGAAGTCGCGGGCATCAGCTAGTATAATATAAAGTAGAGGTAACTACCAACTACACGTATTCGAAGTCCATTAAAAATGATCTGACACGATAATAAACGATGACCTCGGCGCACCTATAATAGTGTAATAGAGTTTTTAATCGAGCCAAGTTTATGATTAAGTGGATTAGACGGTGTCACAGCTTGTAGTAGTGGTGAGTGGTGACAGATATGTTATGCACAACGACCACGCCTTCTATTGATATCATCAACCTTGGGAAAATTACGAGCGATGTAATTCTTACTCAAAAATTAAAGCAAAAATAATTAACATGTGTAAGTATGTTGTTTTACATGTGCATATTCTTCGATTTAAATATAGCAGAGCAAGACGCAAAATCAATATTTTTATAGACACCAACACCATCATAAATAAGACATGTAGTAAATTAATAATGTACAGTAAGAAGTTTAATCTTCTCGAGCCTACAGCTTGCAGACGGTTAGGCGCTTACTTACATACAAAACCGGTTATACCTGACTAGCTGATGCCCGCGACTTCGTCCGCGTGGTTTAAGTTTTTTTTGATTTCCTTCGGAACTCCTTAATTTTCCGATAGTAAGAAGCCTATGTCAAACTCCAAGTCCTCAACAGCTATACCCATGCCAAAAATCACGTCGATCCGTTGCTCCGTTGCGGCGTGATTGAAGGACAAACCAACAAACAATCACACTTTCGCGGTGTAATATTAGTATACATTTGTTGCGTTGTTTGAGGGTAGGAGGTATTCCTGAATAAATCTGGATTGCTATGTGGCAATGTCTTTCTCATGAAACAATTTATTGCATCCTTGAAAAATATATAATAGATTCCTTGTTTTTCATTCTATTTCCGTTCATAGAACACGGCAGCTCATAAAAAACGTAACATACGTTGTAATGACATATTGCAGTATAAAACCCGGTGTACTGGCTCAGTCATAAATAACGCATAAAAATTCATAACGACTTATATTCGGATAGTGGCGAACTATTTATAGGATTTCTTTCATATGGAACAGCTCTTAAAAGTTTTTTGCTTTATATCGCTATTTTATTGAAAGCATAAATGTAACTTTTGCCAATAATATCGACAATATCATCTTTTATGTACCTTACTAAATGTACAATGTACAGACCGCAATGATTTATGATTTTTATCATAGATGCTAAGTGGTACAGTGTGGTTGATTCTGTATGTCGGTTGTACACAAACACTACATTACACTGAATAGAAAAAAATATCTTTTAACTTTTGTTATCCTTTTCCACAAAGAACTTTATGAAAGGGATATCAAATAGAACATCCAAGCCTGTCGATGTAATTTAGTTTATTACACGACTGCCCAAATAAAAGAGTTGAAAGTTTTCAGGGTTCATATAATACGTATTTATGTGTGTATGAATGTGAGTTTATTTATACCACCATAACTTCTAAATGACTGAACAGATTTGGAGGTATGGGATATCGTTAGAATCCTCATATCCTCCCGTGTGACACTGACGCTATATATTTTTTTAATCCAATATGGCAGGCCAGTCATGTTCTTTTTGTTCATGTACATGTTATTATTATATGTACATTGTGTATGTAAAACAGAATCAGCTACAATCTCTGAACTAAAATGGATTAAGGTTTTTTAGAGGGACTGATATGAAAAGTCTATGTCCATTGTCCATGTCCGGAATGCAGCCTGAACCATTCAAACCATTTTAGTTACCATTTATGAATCTAAGTCTACATAGTGTGTACTGGGTACTGAATACTGAGATAATAATGAAAATCTCAACAAAAGAGGATATTATGTAAAACATTTCAATTAATGTCAGCGGATCGCACACCGAAGTTCCGTCCATGATACGATCGTCATGATAACTGATAAGGCAATGGCCAACGACCTAACCTATTATGGTATCACATAAATGTGCTGTAGAGACACCACATGGCATGAGCGATTTGTTATGTAAATATCCGAATACCAAACCAGAGATAAACGCTATATAAGGCGGTAGCTAAGCACCATACATAGACCAAACAAATGACTTACATATATACGCAAAAACAGTTGCAGATGATTTAAATGATATAATTAGCACGGCAAATGAAGTGATGACCCGAATGGACATAAAAGGCAACATTGATATAAATACTCATGCAAAGAATACAACAGCGCCTGTCCTTGCGTTACAAGTTTGAGGCCAACAACCCACATTCATTATAATTGAGGAATATCTCATTCGCCTCAATGAATCACGGGCATTTATTTTGAGACAATTTGTGACAAGCTGACGTTATTGCTCGTTGTTATGCGTAACTATCAATTACAACTAGCGGCACGCTATGATGGCCGGTTTGACGTTTGTCCGCTCATGAAGTTCCGTATTAATTGATAACGACTAACGACTTTGAAGGAAATAATTGTATTACTTTATTGACGATAGTGATGTGCAGAGATTCATAAATTTTATCGAATGTAGTTTTAGGTTTAGGACTCAAAATTTATTTATTAAACCGGGTGTCAAACCGGCCATCATAGCGTGCCGCTAGTGTAGGATGATTTGTTATCAGATGAATACATTTATTTGACTACCCACCATTTGGCAACCATCAACTCTTTTCCTTTACGAGACTCATAGACGACGTGTTGGCCTGGGTGATGGTAGAGTCGAGCTGTAGGTAGCTGGGAAAATAAGTGGTAGAGTGCCTTGTCTTTAGTTCTAGCTACTATATGCTCTACCGGAATATAATACTAACCTATCTGTTTACTTAGCAGCTCAGTTAGCCCATTACCCATGCTCTCTGTAACATTTTGTATTTTCAAATGTGGGTAGGCATCTAATATGTTAGCTTATTTTGTTATTATTTAGGAATAGTTGTAGTAATTTAATAATGTAGATAATTTGCTTATTTGTTAGTACATAATTAGAAATAGTTATACTTAGCATTGTAGGTAATAATTATGACTTAAAATATTATAAGTCCACCTAATGTCGAATGCTCGTTGGTGTACAGAAAAACTCAGGTGAGTTTATGCGACACCAATAGAATAATTTTGTAACTTTTTGTTTTTAAATGAATAAATAAATAAATAAATAAAATAAATTAACGTCCCACTGCTAGGCACCGGCCTGCAATCTCATAGGATTTATTGATTTATTGATTTTATTGATTTATTTGTTGGTTATTGGAGAGAGGGAATTAGAGCTTAGACCCACCACGCTGCTCCAATGCGGGTTGGTGGGCTTTAACGACTATAATCATGCTAGTGATAATAACAGGGACCGACGGCTTAACGTGCTCTCCGAGGCACGGGGATGGCATACCACCAACTTCCTAACTCCGGGCTAGTACTGAGAATTTCTAGTCAGAAAAACCCAATACTTAATAACCTATGGCCAGACCCAGGACTCGAACCCGGGACTTCGTCGGCCGCTACTAGCCTGCTAGCCGTTTAATCTACATTGTTCTCAGGTTTTGCACGAAGAGTCAATGTTTCGAGTTAATAATAATAGGCATGATGACAGTAACCAAGAATCAATGAAATTATGAATTTATCTAATGAAATAGGATTCATGGATTATAAAAAACGTATTTACTTTTCTATTTCGAGTGAGATTGCTATTTATTTTGATAAAATAAAACTATAAAATACAGTAATCCGCCATATTGCATAAAACACAAAGAAGCGAATGACGTCACAATTGTTTGTTTTCGAGCTTTGAAAATCACACTAATTGCTTACTGCACACTGCACAGAGTACATTGGTAAAAACAATTGTGACGTCACAACGACGCCATGACACCGTCGAACGTTTTGGCGTGAATTTTAAAATTTAAATTTCAAATGCTAATTTTATCTATCAAACTTTATTTTTCTGCTGAAATATGATATTTTTTCGAAATAGTAGATACTTCCGAACATAATCTGACCATTTTTCAAAATCAGTCATCATGCCTATTGCATTAGTGTGTTTCAATTTAACTAACGCTCGGAGGATTATTCTCACCGTAAACCCTGTAAACATGCGCCCCGCCCGCTGTGAGACTTACTGACTTACCAAGCTTTGATGTATCGACCGACTCTGACGCCGTTTGTTTATATGCGGCCGAGTAGAATTCTCTTTCAATTCGGTGCCACGCAAGGTCGCGATTATTTTCTATAGCATACCACGTGACTGATCACCGGATCGGCGTTTTAGTTTTTGGCGTATCTTTGCTTTTATCTTGTTCATGGTTATTATCGAATAGGATGTTTTGGGATGACTATGTCTGGGATGGAATCCCTAGCATATAATCAATATTAAAATTGGATCCTATAAAATCTAAACAGTCAGAAGTGGTAGGTAGAGGTACTCATAATTTGAATCGCTGGAAGCCTATTTGTCTAGACCAATTTAAAATAGATACCTACTAGCTGTGGTGTGAAAACTGAAAAGATAATAAACGAAATTGTACTATTTCGCATCCATACTAATATTTAAATGCGAAAGTGTGTCAATCTGTCTGCCACGCTTTTACGGCCCATCTGTTCAACCGATTTTGATGAAATTTGGTATAGAGGTAAGTTACATCCCGAGGAAGGACATAGGCTTTAAGAGTTCCCACGGGAACAAAAAAGAAAACCTTAATTCGACGCGGACGAAGTCGCGGGCATCAGCTAGTAGCCTATATTCCTTTGCTTATCATATCAAAAGTATTTAGCTTTACAATACTCATCATACTACAGTTACCAAATATAAATTTTATCTCTATTTAAGATCTACGTGCCTATCGGATAAACGATTGTTCACGTGGCTTGGGTGACTTGGGTCGCTAGTCGCGGCTAATCAGTCACTAATCACTAAGCAAACGCATGGATGTTGGGTCTACTAAATTAGCGTCCATGTTTACGTCACGCTCATCGCTTCTAAGTTTACTTCATTAATTTAACTACTACTACTAAATTTACATGACTAGCTAATGCCCGCGTCTTCGTCCGTGTGGATTGAGGTTTGAGGTTCCCGCGGGAACTGTTTAATTTTCCGGGATAAAAGTAGCCTGTATGTTATTCCAGACTATAATCTATCTCAGTGCCAAATTTCATCCAGATCCGTTCAGCCGTTCTGGTGTGATTGAGTAACAAACATCCATCCATCCAAACTTTCGCATTTATAAAATTAATAATAAAGTATAGATTATTAAAAATCTAACTAGACGATGTCCGCGACTTCGTCCGCGAAGCTTGAGTTTTTTTGATTCTCGCGGGAATTCCTTAATTTACCGGGATAAAAAGTAGCCTATGTCCAGGTCCTCAACTATACCCATGCTAAAAATCACGTCGATCCGTTGCTACGTTGCGGCGCGGCGTGATTGTAGAACAAACAAACAGACTTTCGCATTTATAATATTATTTAAGTAGTATTAAGACTTAAGACTAGATGATGCCCGCGACTTTCGTCTGAGTGGATTTAGATTAAAAAATTCCCGCGAGGACTCTGTATTTTTCCGGAACATGATGAACGTTGTCATGAACAGCGTGGATCTTGCAGACAGACAGATCGACAGACACACTTTCGAATTAATAATAATATGGATAAAATATGATTATATAAGTAAAGAATTTACCTGTAGGCGGTGAAGTGAGTATTTCCAAAGCAATTAGTTTGTTAATTATTGAAAAATATTTTTATGATGATGAATGGATATTAAATTAAAATGACAAGGTAACATAGCTCAGAAGCTTGATGTAGGTTTAACAAATATGGTAAGCAGGTCTGACTATTATGGTAGTATGGACAAGAACAATGCTGGGAAATGATAATTTAATCAATCTCAGGGCTCCGTATAGTGCGTACTAATCCATCAAATTACGCGATGATCCACACTAATATAGCATTTTTGCGAAAGCGTATAAATTATGTCTGTTATCTTTGCAAGACCCATCCGGTTCACTGTTTACGAAATTCAGAATAGATAAGGCTACGTTTTTTTTGAATTCTACTAGAATTTAGCCCTTGACTGCGATCTCAAATGATGGCAAGTGATGATGCAGTCTAAGATGGTAGCCCCAGTAGTATGGTAGCAGGTTAGCCCCGTAGGGGTATGGCAGTCATATTAAACCCATAGCCCTATAAGTCGGTTTTTTTAACGACATCGTACCGTAACGCTAAATTGCTTGGCAGTACGTATTTGCCGGTAGGGTGGTACCAGTAACTAGCCACGGCCACCTCCCACCAGTAAAAACCCGACGTTCGCACTGCGAAAAACATTCGCGCGATTTTTTTTTCGCAATTCTGTAACACTAGAAATCATATGGAGGTATACGCATTACGCACTTGCGAATAAAATTCGCGCGGAATCCGACTTCCGTAGGTACGCAAAATAGAATTCACGCGAATGTTTTCCGCAGTGCGGACGAACCCTTAGTGTTCATCTCGGAGACAGACAGGCTATTATTTATCCCGGAAAATCAAATATAATTTTTTAAACCCCAAACATTTCGGACGTAGTCGCAGGAATAGTCTAGTTTGAAATAAAATAAATCTTGCACAGAGCTCGGCATATCAAGCTAAATTCATCTCGATCCCGAATGGAGGCGTGCAATCAAAGCGAGAGGTTAAGAGGGCGTGGAGGACGACGTGACCCATATAGCCGTAATGACGCCCGGAGGGAGCGAACACGACCAACTTTTTATTATATCTCCGTACATAATGCGTTGACATTGAACCGCTACTAGATGGCGCTGTAGTACTTTAGGTCGCGGTACAAAGTTGCTTCCGCGCTTCTATACCTTGTTCGTGGGGTATCAATGAATTTGTCGTCGTCTCAACCGATAGAAATTTTTGAACAGATGCAACGTGGCATCTTATAAAGCGCTAAAGTAAATAGTGAACACATTATCTACATATATATGTCACCGTAAGATTGTAAAAACCGTTAGATTATAATCTAACTCGCGTGTCGCGAAATTGTAAACAGTCGAATAAGGTTTATTAACCCGATAGAACCTAAGTGCCCTACACTACCTGATTATTATGTCGAACCCTAACCTAACCTACAAGAAAGAGACAAGAAAACGTAAATACAATGAATATTTCAAAAATTGACACTTAGAACATTGAACGATTCACAATCTTTCGACTGTTTACAATCTATCGAAAAAAAAGCGTTAGATTACAATCTTACGGTTTTTACAATCTTACGGTGACATATATAATAAAAATGAATCCCTATTTCCCTTGGTCACGGCATCATGCGTGAACGGCTGGACCAATTTCGTTAATTATTTTTTTGTTGTGTTGGTTTGGACCCCAGGATGGCTTATATTCACAATTGGACCCGATAGGGGGAGCTAGGGCAGGACAAAGTCTGCCGGGCCCCAATAGTTGTGTAAATTATCTAATATTCGGTAACACAGAAATATGTAGTATGGTAGGTATTTGATAAAAATACAACCTATAAACGCTGGTTAAGTAAGTTTAAATGTGTGTCCGAAATTGGACTTTTCGTTTCCTATACGACCCTCGGAGCACAAAAGCTCGGTTATCACTGATATTATTATCTTTTAATTACACTAAACTTGAGTCCATAATTATATTATGAATAATGGGAAAGCCCTCAGCAATGAGGGATACGATGCGGTGATAGATATACGCATAATGTCAGCATTAAAAAAATTAAAAGCATTTTAAATAAACAAAATATCATTTCAATTAAATTACTAGTAATAAGACGATCAAATTGAATTTTGTTACATCGCTAATTCGAAATACTGAAACCTTTAAACTGCAAGTTAAAAACTAAAGTGAAGCAATTTAAAAAGTATAAGGCAAAAGCTTAAACCTCGAGAGCTCCCTTAATCTAGATTTACCAAGTGTCTTAATAAGCACTTAGCTTACTCCAGAAAATATTACAAGGACAAAGTGATATAACTCGGGAAGTGAGGCAGAAAACTACTTAGATTCGGATAAAACTGTTCTGTGTAGAGTAAGTAGAGTAAGTAGAGTAATTCTACGTGAAGAAAATCTAGATCACATAGCACAAAGGCTTGGAAGTACTAGACTTCAAACTTGGAGTATTTTTGTCAGCATTCAGGACTTCAACGCTATTCTACATAATTTATCTAAGTATAAGAATAAAAAGGACTTCTCGAATTATAATCGATAATATTTTTTCTATGACTAATATCCATACTAATATTATAAATGCGAAAGTGTGTCTGTCTGTCTGTCCGTCTGTCTGTCTGTCTGTCTGTCTGTCTGTTTTCAACCGATTTTGATGAAATAGGTAGGTACAGAGATAGGTTACATCCCGGGGAAGGACATAGGCTACTTTTTATCCCGGAAAATTCAAGAGTTCCCGCGGGAATCGAAAAAACTTGGTCCACGCGGACGAAGTCGCGGGAATCATCTAGTGTGGAATCATCTAAAAATGTACTCTTGGTTTATTATCACGCAAGAGAATACTTAAGACTTGAGGAGTGAGGAGACGTGGGCGTCCGCAATCAATCTTATTGTGACGATCACAAGTCACAACCAAAATCTTGAAGTAAATGAAGAAACAAAACAAACGCCTGAAAAATCTTGACTAAGATTGATTTTATTGGATTCTTCGTACAAAAATTAGAAAACATTTTTGAATAGACATACAATTAATATGAGGTAACTCTAACGTCCTTGGAATCGGAATAGTTTTCGAAGCTACAAAAGAAACCGACTGCGTGCCGACACGCGACAAAAAAAGGCTAAAAAGCTAGCGCGTGCTTCCCAAATGTTTTTTTTATCGCACAAGTTTAGATAAAATACGACGTTGGGTCGTTTTTGAAGTAGGTATTATAGACCTTTTCACATTATGCTTTTTGCGCAACCAGTAAATCCATTCCAGGGCTGGACAGAAACATGAGATGCTACTCATGTATCTACGAGTAATGATGATACTTACAATAATATAGACCACTCATAATGTGATGTTTACAGCTCATTAAAATGTTTGGAACGATGAAAAATAATATTACCGTAATATGAAGATTGCAGAATTAAATACACGAAATGAACTTCAAATAATTTAAATAATCTACTTAGGGGTTCAAAGTTTGGACTGAATTTTAGCACTGATTTTGGTAGCTTTTCCCGGAAATGAGTTCAGTCTACTATTCAGTGGGCCAAATATGTCTGGATTAATAATTAATTTGTAAATAATTCAAAACAGCAATTATACCGCCTCGTTCTCCATCATATTATGGTAAAAAAGCACATTAGGTAAAATATCTCCTATACGTGAAGCATACTTGAATTGCGCCATAACTTCATAAGAGCGAACCACGGGCGTCGTCTCTGGAGGGATCATAACAGTTTATTGCTGAATCTGTGGAATAATAGAGGCGAAGCTTTGTTCCGCCAGTTTACGAGTCTCTCAAGAACTAGGTCAAGATATTAATGAAGTAGACGAATAAATAATAGGAACTAGAAGTTCCGTTTTTAGGGTTCCGTACCCAAAGGGTAAAAACGGGACCCTATTACTAAGACTCCGCTGTCTGTCTGTCTGTCTGTCTGTCTGTCTGTCTGTCTGTCTGTCTGTCTGTCTGTCTGTCTGTCTGTCTCCAGGCTGTATCTCATAGACCGTGATAGCTAGAAAGCTGAAATTTTCACAAATGATGTATTTCCGTTGCCGCTATAACAACAAATACTAAAAATTAAAAAAATATATATATTAAGGGGGGTCCCCATACAATAAACGTGTTTTTTTCGTATTTTTTTGCTCAATATTAAAAACGGTAACAGGTAGACGGTTCAAATTTTCACAGAATATTAACTTGTATATTACCTTTCAAAATAAATAATTAAATATCAATAAAGTAAATATTAAAGGGGGGCTCCCATACAACAAACGTAATTTTTTGATATTAACAGTAAACCTTTACAAACAAAGTTAGTTTTGCGGTTCATTAACAAAGGTAATTATACCTACTTCTTGAGTACGGAACCCTCGGTGCGCGAGTCCGACTCGCACTTGGCCGGTTTTTGATATTTGATAACTTGATGATACCCGCGATTTCGTCGGCGTGGATTGATTTACTTAGGTTACTAAAAATCCCATAGGAACTTTTTGATTTCCCGAGATAAAAACTAGTCTTTGTCCTTCCCCATACCATATTTTGTCGTACCATATTTTGTCAAAATGTTGAAAAGATAGGTCGTGAAAGGGTAGCAGAAAGACAATGATGTACCAGAAATCTAAATTAAAAAGTATGTACCTACCCTTTTGTTGATGAATGTATTTGATTTAAAAAGGTAGGCATAGATTATTATAAGTCCTTATTTTCTTAATGTTACGTACACAGGAATAAAGTAAAATGAAGCTTTCATAAAAAAAACCAAGACAAAATTTCCAACAAAAATTTTCTTTGCTTCTTAAAATACCACATTGGTGATAAAAACGTAACATTTTAATCCTGTCTCGACGAAATAAGTTCTTATTTACTGTCTCTCGGATGAAGGATATTTTAGTTATCTAATTCTTTGTCTCTCGGGCAATATTAAAGTTTTGTTCAGTTAAGTTTTAAAGTTCGCTTTGAAGTGGAAATATAAGTAAAACTTATTAACTCTCCATTATAAGGCGACAAGACAGGAAAACGCTCAAGTAATTTTAAGTTTTGCCACATTTTAATACATAGGTACAAGGAGGAAGTTTTTGAAATTCATCATATTAAGCATATCGCAGGGGTCTCCTCTTAGAATGAGAATGGCTTAGGTCAGGTTAGGTTTTTAAAATTGTTAGTCGTGAATTTTTAATAACGTTTACCTTAGACATTAAGGAGATTCTCAGATTGAAGGACACCCCAGATTAGTGACTGACTGAAGAGTAGCTCCGGAGGACAAAATAAAACACATGTACTGTCTTGGTCAAGGTTCGTCTCAAAAATAAGGTTCCTACTTCGTCACGTCAAATCTAAAATTTTCTAATTTAATACAGATCCATATACTTATTTTGAAATACCTTTGACCTTAGCACAAAAGCTTTATCTAATAAGATCCAAATTACTAAATAAATAAACTCATTATTGGTGAGATTTAACCGCTAGGAGTTTCATAAAAAGGAGGCGAAATAAACACACGTCTGATATGAAATTGAAAAACAAAAGGGACGATAGGCAAATGAAGTCAGAACTCCCCCCAAATGCCTCCTAAGGACGAAATTGAAGCGGTAATACGTGACAAGAGTAAAATAAATCGCCTGGCAGTTGTTTCTGCGCAAAAAAGAACAGGAAGAGCTCCGGTTACGGGCGAGTGCGCGCCGATCGAACATCTCTAATGGGGAGTCATTCATGCTTTTTTTCCCGACCCCTTCTACTTTTGTTCGTCGATGAAAAGAATTGGGTTTCAATTATGAAATTAACAGCAGCTTACCGGGCGACTGGAATTTAAAAATAAGACCTAAAGCTTTGGAGCGTCATTGCATACAAAGTAAGTAAATAAAACTGGGGCAGTTTTAGCGTCGATGCACAGAAAAGAGGATGAAAAGAAGGGGTGCACTTGACACAATTTGCTTCGCTATAAATGTTGAATGATAGACATAAAACAATTGGACTAAATGATGATGTATGTATATAACTACTTTTTATTTAACTTAGTTGCCACTTATTAGGTAGTAAAGTTTGGATGTTTGTAAGTTTGGATGTTTGTATGTACCTACTCCTTCCGCCGCGCCGCAATGATTGAACAATTTGGCTGAAATTTGGAATTGAGATAGCTTATAACCTGACTTAACACATAAATGATGTCCTGGTAAATGACTGTTTTTTATATATATTGTAATCCCCATTACCAATGGTAAAAATGCTGGTGATAATCGTTGACAAAACAAAAACAATATAAGCAGGGCCAATAAAAAGAATAATTAAAGAGCCGATAATTTAGTTAAAATCAAACACAGGAGCGATAACAACAACGCGGGATTTCGTCGCTTGTTCGCAGATAAACGACCCGGAGACTGGCGATTGGCCAAACACAGGAGGCCCGGGGTTATATCGGGCAACCGCTGGCATTTTTCGCACGAAAACACGGACCAAAGATGACACGTTTGAACTCTTGAATGCGATCCAGTTGAAACTGGCAGATAAAGATGAAGAATGAACACTGAATGCTGTGATATAGATATAGAGCGTACTTTGACTTGACTCAGACTTTGCTTAGAGTTAAAACGAGATGGACTTATGTGAATAACATATTAAATCTGTCTCGTTTTAACCATGTCTTAAGTCTAAACAAAGTTAAAGTTCGCTCTATACATCTCACACTCAATGTCAGGGACGCGCACGATGTTGCACGAATATAATAATCTTAAGATTAATCTGGACGATAATATTGAGCTGACGCTGATTTATGTTGAGAGGTCAAAGGAAGATGTATTGAAAATTAAATACTCTTTTGTTCGTTTTTTTTTAAGGAACAAAGATCCAATTTTATTGGAAACTAGATGATGCCCGCGACTTGTCCGCGTGGATTGATGATTTTTGACTCCCGCGGGAACTCTTAAATTTTCCGGGATAAAAAGTAGCCTATGTCCTTCCCCGGGATGTAAACTATCTCTGTACCAAATTTCATCAAAATCGGTTGAGTAGTTAGGCCGTGAAAGCGTAGCAGACGGACAGACAGACACACTTTCGCATTTATAATATTAAGTATGGACAAATGCAGTAAATAATTCCATTCGTACCTATATATAACGTCGTGTCAAATATCTTTAACTAGACTACTTCCTGAATTCTGCTGGTTTAAAAGTAATGATTTCCTTTTCAGAGTGCTCCAAGCTCATTATAGAAGAAGTACTAAAAGACCGTAAAATTTCACTTATAGTATTTTTGTTGACGATTTGTGTATAGCCAATAGGGCCCTGTAAACGATCAAATTTGCTGTGATGGCCTGATTAATGAACGACTGTTGTCAGGCACAATAATGAATAATGTCCTCCCGACCGTATTTCGGCCACGGCGGCCAATCTCTAAAGAGATTAGTCATCTGCACGGGAGATATTATAGTGCACAAGTGTGAGCGCAATCACAGGTGCACTCTCTCTTCCTTTATTCTCAAAGCCCGATGGGACGGATAATCCGACAAGACCACGGAGAGATCAGGCGCAGGACCGACGGCTTTACGTGCCCTCCAAGGCACAGGGAGTGAAAACCCGCCAACTTCTAAACTCCGGGCTAATACTGAAAATTTCTTGTTAGAAATACCCAATACTTTCTCGTCAGCTGCATTGGAACATGCTAACCACTAGTCCAACGAGGCATTTAAAAGCTAAAGCTACTGAAAACGGCAATAGATTCATCTCAAACTACATTCACACGCACGTAGAAAATCAGAACAGAAACAGCTTTACGTGCAACAATACGAGACAGTAAGTTTAGTTACGCTCACATAACACGACAACTCGTCACGAACCGTGTAACTGTTGTAAAGACATTGAACGGGGACAGTTCAATATCGCCAGGTATGGGTCAATCGAGGTAGGACGGCCTCTCGATTGCTGTTAACGATAATTACCTGTGACTTGTTGATTGATCAAATCTCATCATCACTTCAAACCATTGCAGGCTCACGATGCACTAGTCTCCGTCTATCACACATATCTCAGTTTATGATATGTGTGATGAAGACGAGTGTCAATTGTAAGAAATCGATTTATAATAGGTATAGCTTTGGCCCGCAGCTTCGCTCGCGTTAAGTTCGATTTTCAAAAACAATTCAATACCCTATTTTATATTCCTCAAACTTATCTGACCCAGTGGCCAAATTTGGAATTAATTATTATACCTGTTAAGTTTTTGTTTTTATTTTATATTTAATAGATGAGTAAGTACTAGCGATGCTGACACAGGGTCAGATAAGTTTGACGGACTATCGGCCGGTTTCTAAATTGAGAATTTCATGTAGAGTCTGTCTCAAAGACTACTTAAAGACTAGTTAAGCAAATTTTTGTTTCTGAATTGATATTGCGTAAGGTTTGAGAGTTGGGGCTTGCTGTTTTTGCTTGAATGCCTAATTCAGAAACCGGTCCAATATCAATTCAGAAACAAAAATTTGCTTTAATCCTTTAGTAGTCTTTGAGACAAACTCAACATGAAATTCTCAATTCAGAAACCGGCCGTTTACCTTTATAGGGGTTAGACTTTAAAAAATACTTTCTTAGCGGATGCTTACGTCATAAAAAGCTATCTGAATGCCCAACTCGATCCGTCCGACATGGTTTGAGCTGTGCGTTGATAGATCAATCAGTCAGTCAGTGACTTTTTCCTTTTACATGTCATTCAGATGACAAATATTACATCGTATTTAATCATACTAATATTATAAATGCGAAAGTGTGATCGTTTTTTTTTATTGCGTGATTGGCTTGCGCTTGACGACAATCATGCTTACAAAGCAATGATGAGGTCTAGGTTTGTTCGTTTGTCCTTCAATCACGCCGCAACGGAGCAACGGATCGGCGTGATTTTTGGCATGGATATAGTTGAGGAATGGAGAGTGGCTTAAGCAAATTTTTATCTCGAAAAATTAAGGAGTTCCCGCGGAAATTAAAAAAAACTTAAACCAAGCGGACGAAGTTGTGGGCATCAGCTAGTATTTAAATATAGTTACCGAACAAGATAGCCAGTAGCCACTACAAACCTTGTTAATGTTTATGTTGGAGCATAATGTTATGTCATCGTAAATAACTTAGTTAAAAGGCCGCAAGAGGATACAACCGCTTTTTAAGCATCCGGTCGTTGCGACGTTCAAATTGACATAGTCCATTTCCGCTTCGTCGTGACTCGTGGATCGTGATAAACAAATTGTCTCAATTCTCAAATACGCTGGTGTCACATTTATATTATTTAATTATGACTAGATAATAACAAAGGCGGCTCGCTCAAAGGAGCGCTGGTGCAGTGAACTCCCACAAAATTTTAAAAAATACATAGGTACTAGGTAGGTATAATAATCAAATAAACTTTGCTATAAACGTTTTAAATATTTTTATATAAATCTATTTCCATTGTCATTTTAATCATGAATATCCTTATGTACCTACCTACCTACTTTACTACTTATTTCATCAATCAACACAAATTTAATACATGGTATTTTTGTTAAGTGGAGCGCTTAGAACAACGCTCCTATAAACGAAAGTTTAGTACAACGTTCCTATTGAAATGTAATGAGAGTAAAAGAGAGCATTCGATGCGAGCGGCGCGTGAGACAAAAGATTTGTATGAGATATTTGGTAAATATGGAGCGGCGCTCCTGACACGAAGTACGCATGCGCGATATTACCCGACTAAATGACATGGCCTGTTGTCACGAAGAAAGAGTTAAAACTCGCGAGTATTTTTTTTATTCGTATTATGCCGGTAAGATGTAAACAAAACACAAAATATGAAAGTAAATTTATTTTGATTTCTTCGCGAGTGCGTTGGATCATTGTACAGTGGCTGGAAAATCTGTATTGTTGTTTTAAATAGTGTACAATATATTGTGTTGTGTATTTATGTGAAAAAGACTGTGATTTATGTAAATAGTGTAGGTAGGCGATTAAAATGGAACAATATAACGTAATGACCGCTGAATGGACTTCATTTACAAATAATTGGTAAGCATTTTTTTTTTTTAGTGAACTCCCAATATGATCTTTCACGAGCCGCCTCTGGATAATAATAATAGATGCCCGCGACATCGTCCGCGTGGATTGAGGCTTTTTGGTTGCCGGCTCCCGCACGGAGCTCTTTAATTTTTTAATTTTCCGGGATAAAAAGTAGCCTATGTGTTATTCCAGAATATAATCTATCTCTGTGCCTTTAATCCAGATCCGTTCAGCTGTTCTGGCGTGATTGAGTAACAAATATCCATCCATCCGTTCAAACTTTTGCATTTAAACTTTTCAGTGGCTAAGTTCGCCAATTCCTTTTTTGTATCAGTAACCGGACTAGAGTCGATTTTCATCTAGATTGTTAAAGATATTGTCATTTTAGCATTTTGTGCTCGCGATTTCATCCTAGTTGATTTAAAAAAAGAAGATATATAGGTATCATTTTCCAGCGAGGCACGAGAGGAGAAGACGAAAATCAATGGAAAAGGACTCTCACCAATAAAATCCTTATTAGGGACGTAGAGGAGAGAGACAGGGTGAGAACAATTGAAAACACTATGCATTGTACACGGGATCGGGCGTATAACGATATAATTCGCAGTTGGTTGATAAGTAGACCGCCAATCCAGTTACTGCATATGGTTGCTGGCTGGATTAATTACACTGAACAAAAATCACTGTTATTCTAGCATGGGATCAGTTTAGTAAACTGAAATGCTAAGAATAATGTGAACCAAAATATTGTTCTACTATCACGCACAGCGGACGTCTAAGTGCGGAAAATCCCAATATGTGAAGAATATCGCCCGCGGCTTTGCTCCCAGGGTAATTTCGACAAATTGAGCCTTATTCTTTGTCTGCATTATTAAGGGAACCTCTGAGCAAAAGTTCTGCTTTCTAGGATCAAGGGTTTGGGCTGGGCGATGATATAAGATCCCCTTATAATATGTGGAGTCTCACAACTTTCAGGCAATATATAACAGGTGCGACGCAGAAGTGAGACGTAGGAAATTGACAACTAAGTAGACGATCTGCAAATCTCTGGTATGCCGACAGCTATTAATCGTGATCACTCGTTTACAGATGATGAAATAGCATTCCCGACTCTGTCACGTAGTAGGAAAGTCTAATTTAGGATCCGATATGATAAGTCTGGGATATAAGATACATCCAAAGGATATGCAATCGTATGTCGCTGTAACAAAGTTTAAAATAGACCGTGCGATGTAGTAGATTCAGTCAGGAGCGACTCGTACAGCAATTTGCCTATTGCCGAGTTCAATTATCGCCCCCCGCACTCATTACTGAATTAAGGCGAGAGCGACAGTAAATTTTGTGACGCCTCTGCAATTCTACTAAATTGGAAGGATGCTTGCTCTACTATAACCAGTTTTTTGCTGATTTATCCAGATATTTGATATAAATAAATAAAAATATGGTAGTTTACATAAATTCTGACTAGCAGTAGCATAGCAAAAAAATTCGAAATAAAATATTTATCAAAGAAAACGGAACCACATTTCACATTTGTAAAAATCAAGCACTAAATGTTTTGCTATCGTAAAAAAGTAAGTTTTTACTTTTTAATCTTTGATCAAGTAGTGAAAACATAAAGAGTTGAAGCTGTTAACGATATTGTGATCATGTTAACAGAGCGTTAGTCATTATATTGTTAATGGGAGTAATTAAATCGTCTGCGTTGAAGACGGACGTTATACATAAGACGAGAAAACCGCAGCAGTAAAATTAACAGCTTACATTGAAGCCGTCATAACATCGTGTAAATGTTAAATGCCTGAAGTTATTGAGATATCTTTCATTCAAAATAATAGGAATGAAGACCCTTTACTAATACACTAATTAACCTGTAAGACCCGCATGTAGATAACCCAATTATGTTTAATAAAGAAATTTTGGCAGAAGTTATATACGAATTCTATCAAAGTAACAGCTATTTAAAAGGATAACCCGTCGTTTCTGCAAGCGGGTCTTAAACTGTTATTAGAAATTCGACTATGTAGGAGTAGATAAAAAAGCCAGTTCTTCAGATTTAATCAAGATGAAGTAGAGATTGAATAAACTTTTTGCAATATTCCCTAATATATAAAAATCAATTGCTGTTCGATTGTCTCACTCGAGAACGGCTGGGCCGATTTAGCTGATTTTGGTTTTTGAAATTTTTGTCGTAGTCCAGGGAAGGTTTAAACGGTGAAAAAATATGGAAAAATTGCGAGGAAGATAGGGCAGGACAAAGTCTGCCGGGCCCACAAGTAATTAATTAAGTACACGTGTTTATTGTTCATTGTAATAAACGTCTTAAAAAAATAAGTATTGTTATAAATTATAATTTAATATTAGTTGTTTACACGATCAACACTCAGAACTTAGATAATATACACGACAAGATATAGCATGTAACGCACGAAAACGTCCTCAAAATCCTCTACCATATATGGTAGACGACTCTCTCGCCTACTTCAGTGGCACTTGACTCACTACGCAGTGAACGGCTCCCGCAAAAAAATCAAATATGCCGGTTTGTGCGGTCAAACTGTGCCACAATTATCCGTCAAAGCTTAATACGAAGTCCAAGATCTCATATCATCAGTAAGTTTTTATATTTGCTTAAGATTTTTTAAGAAAACACGATTTTTAATTTCGATGTTTTTTAGGTACGACGAACTGACCGGTGTTGCCAACTAAGTATTGTGGTATTTTGCACATTATTGTGCAAAATAAATAATTTTGTTGTATGATACACGTTGACGTGTGTGAACATTAATAATAATATCACATCATCACACTAATATTATAAAGGCGAAAGGTTGTGTGTTTGTGTGTGTGTGTATGTATGTTTGTTCCTCTTTCACGGAAAAACTAATGGACCGATTTGGCTGAAATTTGGAATGGAGATAGAGTATACCCTGGATTAAAACAGAGGCTACTTTTTATCACACTCACACGGAATATAGTAAATATATGACATTATAGATTTGTATACTTTTACTTACTATATTTTGATCTTCAATAAAATATGTTTAAATAATTATTCTAAATAACTAGACATTAATGTGACAGATGCCGACCTATCTTTACTAATTGACCCTGAACATACAGATTATTTTGAGCAAATAATAGGATATATAGCGGGGTTTGTTGTTCGACGTATCTGCAAGCTATTTGCAAATAAGGTGCCACCATATTTGTAAATCCGATAACATCACTTTAGAAATCCATACTAATATTATAAATGTGAAAGTGTGTCTGTCTGTCTGTCTGTCTGCTACGCTTTCACGGCCCATCTATTCGACCGATTTTGATGAAATTTGGTACAGGGATAGGTTGTATCCCGGGGAAGGACATAGGCTACTTTTTATTCCGGAAAATTCAAAGGTTCCCGCGGGTATCAAAAAATGTATCTGTTCAACCGATTTTAATGAAATTTGGTACAGGGGTAGGTTGTATCCCGGGAAAAGACATAGGCTACTTTTTATCCCGGAAAATTCAAGAGTTCCCGCGGGAATCGAAAAAACTTGGTCTACGCGGGCGAAGTCGCGGGAATCATCTAGTTAAATATAAAAGGAAAGTTTTCCGAAAACAAACACAAAGAGACGGGTTTTAATTTTTTTTAATTGTTTTTATAAGGCAGTAAAGAGTACTTATTTTCAATGTTTTAGTTCTTTAGTTTTAGTATCATCAGACCCTAAATATCATCTGGGATCAGAGTACTTGTCAAGACGAATCAAACGAGCCCAAACTCGATAGAGTTACGTAGTTTCATTGCAGAGTTCCGTTAAGCACCTTTCAGCGCCATCGTCAGACCCTGGATATCATCTGCGACCAGAGAGCTTGTCTAGAGTTCACTTGAATCTCCAAGAGATATCACGAGAAAACGGGTAGACAAATTTTTAAGATTAATAATAAATTGTATATAAATTATATTTTGAGTTTTATTTTGATAAATTAAAAAATCACCACTGAGAATAAAAAATAGCAAATTATATAATATGATTACATGGTTATGATTGACATTTACAATAATATATGTACATAGTCTTGCAAGAATATCGATTTTGAAGGATTTTGAATTCGTTGTTCTGCTCGGAACCTAGAAACCGATTGCAGCGTCACCTATCGGATTCAATTTTAATGAATCTATGCCCCCCAGAGACAAAAACAACCATAAAAATTTCGACAAAGTTTGTCCGTAATAAAAATAAATTATCCCAGAACCTGACTGCAGCGCCACCTACCGGGTCCAATTGTAGATAACTATCTTGGGACACCAATAAGCACACACTAAACATTCCATCAGAATCAGTCCAGCCGATATTTAGATAAAGAGATAAATAAATAATTAATATTCAATAATAAAGTAATTACTGATTAAGGTATTTTCCTTGTAAACTATTGATTTACATTAAACAAATAGTTTTACACACGCATAGAATAAATATAATCAATAAAAACATTATCCTAGGTACACCTTATTTCGAATTGAATTATTTACAAAATTGTGCAAACTTTTACGTTGCTGGTATCCCTAGGTTGAGAGTCGAGGTTATAACCCCGCCCCCCGCACTCACACATAGACGTGGCGGGGCCGGCTTATCGCGCATTGTTTGTTTGCGTTACTCTTTCTAGACGTATAAGAATTCATTGACTCAGAAGCTACATTATTTGGCCGTTTCATAAAAACAATGGACATTGTTGAATGATAAACGCCTCTTAATTTAGTAATAAGATATCAGATTCAAAACAAAGGCACATAAATAATTCCAACATGTCAACTAAAGAATTATCATTTCTTTAACATTATTTTTTAAATCTGATGTAAGTTCTATTTCAGTTTAATGGCCAATTTAATGAGACTTAAAAACAATGAGATCATTTGATAGTAACTACTAATGTGCAATTTTATAGACGTTGCCAACTAAGAAAACGTTATCTTGGAATTTGTGGATTTCACTTTTTCACTATATCACCACTTAAAACAAAATAGAGTGGAGGGTACTTGTAATTTTTGTTTTGAAAATAAAACTAGCTCGTACGTAATGCAATAAATATTTGAATAACATATTTCAGCATACTATATGGATACGAACCGAATATGCCCGCGACTTCGTCCGCGTGGATTGTGGTTTTTAGTCCCCGCGGGAACTCTTTAATTTTCCGGGATAAAAAGTACTTAGCCTATTTGTTATTCCAGACTAATATTTCTTTAGCCTTTCATTCAGATCCGTTCAGCCGTTCTGGCGTGATAGAGTAACAAACATTTATGATTCTATCCATCCATCCCCATCCATGCATCCATCCAAACTTTCGCATAAATATAAGTATAGATAGATATAAATCGACTGTCCCATGACCGTTGGTTCAATCAATGACTACAGCCTATTAACGTCCCACTGCTGGGCACAGGCCTCCACTCTCATAGGAGAGCGGGAATTAGAGCTTAGACCCACCACGCTGCTCCAATGCGGGTTGGCGGGCTATCAATACTATACTAATATTATAAATGCGAAAGTTTGAATGGATGGATGTACGGATGTATGGATGGATGTTTGTTACTCAATCACGCCAGAACGGCTGAATGAATCTGGATGAAATTTGGCACAGAGATAGATTATAGTCTGGAATGACCCATAGGCTACTTTTTATCCCGGAAAATTAAAGAGTTCCCGCGGGAACCAAAAACCTCAATCCACGCGGACGTAGTCGCGGGCATCAGCTAGTTCAGTATAAAAGGCATAACTTCACTTTCAAATCCTTTGTCCAGGGTATTACACTAAAATAACACTGATTTTTACAGTTCGACTCACCAGGCATGAAGTGCAGTAGAGCAGCGGTGATGGGGTAGAGACTAGGGCTGTACGTGATGTCGGGACAGGCGTATCCGAGCACGGAGACGACCCTGTCTGCCACCGCCCGCCCCTTGCGGGTCAGGTGGTAGCCGAGGCAGTGGGTCGCCTCAACGAACGGTGGGAGCATGATTGGTTTATCCGGCAGCTCCACTGTGCCGAATACCTGTAACGAGATAATATAGGGATGATGACAACTCAATCAAATCAGCAACTCTTTATCAAACTTAAACTAGTATGGAAGTTGTATGAAATTGACAGTTGTGACGTCATAAAATTTCAACGCGCTTTTTTTCTTTAATCTATATTTTAAAATGGATAACAAACTTAAAACTAACCGAGGATGTGAATTTAAGGACTTTTGGAAGACTCTCTAATAATTAATCAGTTAGAAATAATTTATTTTTGATATAGGCATCGGCCCTATTGGGTGATGTTATAATTTATGTGTCACGGAAGTGGGTTGTCGCCTTATTTGTTGCGTCACTGATAATGTAAACAATTAAACAAACAATAGCCTATTTCACCGGGGTCTAGTTATGATTGAGAACATCAATCGCTTGCGCAAGTTGTTAGATGTTAATGTACCTATTGTGCCAACTACCAACGTTGCAACCCTTAGTTAAAGAACTATATGGTGATTGGTGAGTGTAAAAAGAAAAATAAGTAACAATGTATCACAATTTTTAAAACAGCGAAACAAGAACAGAAATAGTAGATTGTATTATAAGGGAGCAAAATAATATTTTCACGGCGAGGACGCTTTTTTGAATCCAGAGGTTCTAGGGTAGAATCCTGAACGTAGCGAGAGATTCAAAGTACGTCGCCGAGCCAAAAAAAATTGCGCCCTAATGATACACTCTACTTTTCTTCACCCTCTATGAGAAAATAAAACTACAAATCCATCAGACATCCTCTTCAGATACGCTATTAATTTCGAATGTGTCCAGTTTTACGTCGTTATTAGAACTGACTGTTGATTTTAGCATTGAGTAGGTACTCCAAAGAGTGGAAGGTTGTTTAGTTTTGGCTAAGTACTGGAAGTAGGCCAAAACACAGATTCTGAAAAATTCTTGGCGCCTCTTGCATTTCTCCATTCAATAAAATTACCATAGGCTTTCATATATTTCTACCGGGATTTTGCATGTAATAGATTATTCATCACATTTCTTGCGTCAGTCCTAATACTTTCAGGAGTTAAATTCTATACTTTCACTGTCACTTGAAGAACTCATTTTTCAAAATAAAACCATGAATATTTAACAATCCGTGAAAATTTACGAAAACGCGGGCTGTAGTTCCCGCGTTTTTAATTTGATTTCTTTTTTTTTATTCAGCCGACGGCGGCGCGACTATGGGCCGTCGTACCAGCCAGTCTTTATTCAAACAATATTTGCGTTCGATTTCTTTGGCGCTGAACACTAAGATGTTCCAAATTCAAAAAGTGCGCGGCAAAGATAATTGCGGCGCACTTTTTGAACAAAAAACAAAAATTTGCATAATTAGTCCTTAAGTAGTCTTTGAGACAGACTCAACATGAAATTCTCAATTCAGAAACCGGCCGTTAATCTTGTGGTAAAATCCGTAATCACAGAAGGTGAATGACTGCAGGTTTCCTTTCGTCCGGTTATATGAAAGATTGCCCAATAAACCTTAAAAGGTTGTAGACTTTCCTAACACCTACGCTAATTACGCTAGTTTTCGACCATTTGAAGCTAGATTCGAAGAATTTTAACAGGATGTGAAATTTAAGTAGCTGCAGCAGAAATACGTGATCTGAATACTTTTAACTTCTTTTAGACCGTTCAGCCCCCCGATTGTGTAAGGAAATCGTAATCGTACCTGACAAATATACGTTTGTCAAACGTATATTTCGACCTTTTTATGGAGTTCATAGATGCCTGCACGTCAAACAGCATGTATGAACTCCTTAATGAATGATTACAATTTGCGACAATTGGGCTTTGGTTCTGTCTTCATGAAAAAGATACATATGGAAGGTTAGAACACCTTTTAATGTGCAGCTTTTCAAATGTGCTATCATGAGATTTGTTTTGAATTTAACTTTTAAAACGACAAAAATTTTACACCTGATAAAATATTAGAAGCATAAAGCTTTTTTAAATAACTGAATATTCAATAGGTAAGTCTGTTCAACTGTTATATCATACCAGTAGAATCTTCTTCACAATATGACCCAGAAAATATTGTGTGCTGAAAACAAAATTGTTCGTCGACCTAGAAAGTCGCGAACGTTCTACCCGATTTTCTAGGATATTTGACTAGGATTTTCTTATTGACCGAGCGAAGCGAAGGTCTCTGAGTCTACTTGAGTGAATTTGCACTTGTCCGTCCGTCAGAGCCTTATAACTTCTGAATTACTGAACGTAATTACTTCAAAATTTAAATATAATATTTAAACCGATGGCCTCCAGCCGAATATGGCTTAAAAAGTTATAAAAATCTTTATTTCAGGGGGCTCTCATAGAATCGAATGATCCGATTATATACAAAGATGTTATAGTCCCACAAACTTATCTGACCCGGTGACAGCGTTGCTCGTAGATATGAAAAATAAAATTAAAAAAAAAACTTAACAGGCATAAAAATTTGTTCCAATTTTGGCCACCGGGTCAGATAAGATTGACGGACTGTACAAACATATCTACCTACGGTAATTCAATTGACAAATTCGTAGATTCTGTCACCGGTGGGACAGAATCTGTGAGTTTGGTGAGGTTTCGTATTTCCGGAACCGGTAAAAGTATCAATCAAATAAATATTATAAATGCGAAAGTTTGGATAGATGTCTGGATGGATGTATGGATGGATGTATGGATGGATGTTTGTTACTCAATCACGCCCCAACGGCTGAACGGATCTGGCTGAAATTTGGCACAGAGATAGATTATAGTCTGGAATAGCACATATGCTACTTTTTATCCCGGAAAATTAAAGAGTTCCCGCGGGAACAACGAAACCTCGATCCACGCGTACGACGTCGCGGGCATCAGCTAGTTTTGAAATAAAGTAAGTATATAACGCTCACTTACTCTAACTTTCGTAGCTTTAATCTTATGTTCTCTTATGTTCAATTAGATTAACCTTTTCCAACTTCTTATTGAAACGATCCCGAAAACTTACTTGATACATTACTCTACTGATTTCGTTAAAGATGAACCACCTCACAGCAAACAAAAAATACAAAATTCGCATCTTGGTTCAAGACCGTGGATTATTAAGCGCAAACATCGAAACTAAGTAAACGTTACATGTCCATCTAATATTTGATCACTTAAAAATACAGTCTTAAATAAATTTGCACACAATGGAGACTTTGTGCAATTAGCGAAATATAAAAATGGGAAATAAAGATGGATTTTTTTATAGATAAGTCGTGCCATGATAAGTCGCGAATAGATATAGTAAACACATTTAAATCAGTTATCCAATCTGCGGCTGACATATTCGCAAGTGGACTCGTGATTATTCACTTTGCAGGCAAGGCCGTTTTGGTCCACTCCTATAAATTATACATTTCTGTCTTGAAACTGTAACTACACATAATGTGGCAACTGCTATTTGACATAAAAATTGTATCTCGGTTGCAGCTTAGGACAAACGAGTAAGTAATATTTAATATTTATCTTTTCCGAACAACTAAACAAAACCATATTGATATTGTAAACTACAGTTTAAACAATTAAGACTTGGTATAAAGTTCTAAACTGAACTGTAAATATCTCTTATATGTAAGCAAAGGAAAAACAGAATTTAAAAAAAACAATACTGAGTGACTTTAGAATAATTATTAAACCTAGATAAACTAGTATCACGTAGTGTATCACGTAGAGGTATTTGAGGCATAACTATCAAGATTCAAAGTATAGTTGAACAAGAACTAAGAAATGATAAATTAAACTGGTTGTACATAAATAGAAATTTAGAATAATGAGCTAGCTAACTAAACAACTCATAAATGATTATTATCTAAAAACTTTTGTGAAATTCGTCATTTAGGTAAATTGGAGTAAAAGTACGTCGTTATCATTGTTATCAGTGCATAAGAGCTCTAAGAAAAAAACATAACAGCAGCGAAGCCGTCTTGAAGGATTATAATCGCAGACGCATTAGCTTTACAAACAGAAGCTAAGATCAATATTATTATAAGCAAAGAACGATAAGAAAAACGTATTTTGTTAACAGATTCAGCCACAGAGAGAATTTATAAAAATATCAGGTTTCCATACTAATATTATAAATGTGAAAGTGTGTCTGTGTGTCTGCTACGCTTTCACGGCTCATCTGTTTAAAGGATTTTCATGAAATTTGGTGCAGGGATAAGTTGTATCCCGGTTGTATTCCACGCGGACGAAATCGCGGGCATCATCAAGTACTTCATAAATTGAAATTTAATAAATCATACGTATAATACGTATAATCGGATGATTTATCTTTAGTGAACCAACAAGTTTAGTGAAATTATCATAACTTCAATAATGGAAAATGAAATAAAAATACTTAGTAAGAATGCGTCATCGAGAATGAAACCAGTAGAAACAGCCCAATTCCACTTTGTACAAACAACGAAGTGGATAATCCAATAAGAAAATCGTCGATTACAAAAAAAAACCGTTCACGGGCGAGTGACACTCGCGCACAAATGGTTCCGTACCACCTCACAATATAAAGCATTAAGTAAATAACAAGAAAGATGTCATAACAACAGGTACTTAATCAGTTGTGAAATAACTGGCTTACATATTTATGGTGCTGAACTGGTAGCTCCTGACAAACAACTCGACACCTTGTGAGTACGGAACCCTAATTATCGATTTTCAGATTACTTACATTTTAATCTTGAGTTATTTTTTCCTATGCTGGTACTATGAGACCTTGCTTCTTGCCAAATTTCATGATTCTTGGTCAATAGGAAGTAACCTATAGGCTTTGATTTATTGGCGAGTGTCAAATGTGCAAACTTTTGCGGCATAAACGGCCGTATCTTTTGATTGCGTTGACTTAGAAGCTTGATTTTTTTACAACTCCAAGGGACCGTAGACCTAAGAACCTATTTGATATTAATAATTTCAACTTGATACCTGGACGCGTTCCCGAGAAAAAGATGGATGATAGACGGACAACGAAGTGATCCAATAAGGGTTCCTTTTTCCTCTTGAGGTACGGAACCCTAAAAACTAAAAAGGATAGGTATTATATAACTAACGTCTAGACAACGTATTTGCAGACAGGATGTGTGTCAATCAATCCAGCTTGTGAATACAATAAGTACCTACATAATATAGACAAACAATCTTTATTGAAATATATACGGGCTTGAATTACAACTTCCTTCCTGTAATTTCTAGTACTTGTGTGCAATAAAGATTTAAATAATATCGATATATATGTAGGTATTAGAGTCATAGATAAAAGTTGGGCGTCCGACTTGTAGGGCGTGCCCCTCACCTGTATAACCTTGTCCTTGTCCCCGCCATAGCGCTGTCCCGCTTTTCAGACTAGATGGCGTTAGTAAAATAAGTGCACATTCTTTGCTTGACAGGGCCCGTCTATGTAAATTGAGGTCGTTGATTAATAAACTTCCTTTCAAAACTGAATTGTAAGAATGTAAATATAAAATGTACAAATGATTGAATAATTATGATATGATTTAAATTTAAAAAAAAAACACCAGATTAATGATGATTGCGCAATGGGTTCACCGAACGTAAATCTCGAGACAGAAAAAAAAGTTCCTTTATGTTGATCGCATATTCAGTATGACGCAAGTGGAGGAGTATCGCGCAGAAGGTGATTCTAGCCAAAACCGAGGAAGTCGTTAGCGACTTATGTTTATCTGCATCATCCAGCAGTTACGACCACTTCGTGAGTCACCACAGTGACCACAACAGTGCATGATAAGTATTCAACACATAATTCGCAGAAGAAAGCGTAATCGCAGAAACTGTGCTTCGGCTGCAGCAGCACCAGCATTTACTTGGCCCGAGCGATTCTTGTGGGAATATTGATGCATAACGATTAACAAACGCATTGCGTTTGATACATACGGCTCCTGTGGCGCTTACGGCTCACATCGTAATGTGCGATCAGAACTAAACGACCACGTGTTGCGCAAAGTGGGAGCAACGACCGTAAGTGTATTTCGCAAATAAATAAGATACTAGCGGTCCGCCCCGGCTTCGCACGGGTAACACTTGATCAAAATAGTCCATACCTACCCAACAATGGTCCGTCGGCACTGAGACGAAAACTCCACCATACGTTCTCAAATTTTGTTCAGCAAACCGCTGTGAGCGCTTGGCACTTGAGTCTCCAATACGACGTATTCTCGCTGCCCTCGCCTGGGAACTATGTTTAGAACTAACAACTAAGTTGAGACCTGGCTTTTTTAGGCATTTCGCAGTCTGTCTACAACAGTTAGATATTAAAATGTTTGAAAAAATGTTAGTAAGTTCTCTTGTATTTATTATGTTTATCTTGACAAATATGACATAAAAGTGTCTTGACAAATATGACATAAAAGACAGTCTGAATTAATAGACGAATAGAGGTTTATCGTAAAAAGTTAAATTAGGTGAATTTTTCCGACTTAATTCACATTATTGCAATTTTCGAAGGTATCTCTAATTTATTTTAAAATAAAATGCAGCCTATGTTACTCGCTGATAAAGTAGCTTTCTATAGGTGAAAGAATTTTTAAAATCGGTCCAGTAGTTTTTTAGTTTATCCATTACAAACAAACAAACAAATAAATCTTTCCTCTTTATAATATTAGTTTAGAAATAACATTACAACCAATAAACATTTGTCACGACGACCAACCCAGAACCAGGTTGTTCGAAGACGACAGATGCGCTTAATATAGAGCGGAGCTCCTTGATACGCAAAAATTGTGATAGGATTAAGAAAACAGACACACCAATCACACGGTAAACAATTTCAGATGAAAGTTAAGTACTTACTACACGCGATTGCGAAGCCGACAGGAAAAATAACATCTGTGAATATCTTAATGATCTACAATTTCAACTACAAATTGTAATGTTTGATGTGATCAGCCGAATGACAATTGAAAACCGAGGAACTGTTATTAAATTGCATATTCTGCTTATAATAAAACTAAAGTTTAGTTTACCCGCCCGCCAACCCGCATAGGGACAGCGTGGATTTAAATTTTGATTCCCTCTCTCCTATGAGAGTGGAGGTGCCCAGCAGTGGGACGGCAATGGGCTGTAGTGGCGGTAGTTAGTTTACATATGATAATTAATGGGGTTTTGTAATAATTAATCATCCCTGACGACGAACCCAATAATATGTATGATTTAGTTATCTTACATCATGTAATTTTAAAGAACTAAAAAGAAAAAGAATTCTCATGTTGTAGTACTGTACCTATTTGTTTTTTAAATAAATAATAAATTTATTACTTAAAAAAACTGCATAATAGTAATTATTTCTAATAATACACGTCAACATTGTCCCAGAGAAAAGACGTGACACCACACTCTTACGTTTGTGACATACCTACTATAATAACCACCTGTTTTGCAAGTTTTTATTATTAGCTCGGTTTCCGCGCGAAGAACGCTCCGTTACATCGCGTGTAGTAAAAGCCACGCCCCCTACGCTTTAGAGAATAACATATTATAATAATTATGTATAACTGCGTAGAGTTGATACAGGCTAAAAGCGGTTTGCTCTTACTATTGTTAGGCTCAGTCTGAAAGGCCTGAATTTTGTACTCTTACAGCTCTGCGTGGTCGAAACTTCCAAAGTGGGAGACTGGTCTATGGTAGGTACTCTGTAATGGGTTGCGGCTACGTTTTGTGCGAATTGCTAAATACAAGTTTATTTATGTGGATAACTGAGTTTCCCTTTTAACACTATTCATAATGTCAGATCAACTCTACTCTGCTAGAGTAGTATCAAGAGTAGTAGTACCAGTAGCAGCAAAAGTATCAATATCTAAATACGAGTAGTTTTCTTAAACTAGGTACTCGTATTTAGATATTGGATATTCTTTCTTAAGAACTTCCAACTATTGACGCAGGAAAGCTTCGACTTTAAGATTTATTTGACGAATAATTGAAGATTTAGTTATTTGGAGCTTCGCCTTCAAGATTTATTTGATGAATAAATGAAGATTCATTTGGTAAATAAGTTTCAACATTCCAAAATAAATAAACACAATGAACCATCAAGCAAGCCTCCTAAAATACTTTAGCGACAACATACAAAACCCGAATTCTTCTCTTCTTTATGCTGCTAGTCGGGTCGGTAACCTGCCCCCTCTTAGCTTATTACATACAAATTAATATAGCTTTGCATACAATACCGGTTAAACAACTTTTTGTATGATGGGCATTTTAACATGTTTACAACCCACAACTAGGTTTTAATTACTTTTTTAGCTCCAAAACACTAAATTAACGTCGTATTTTACTATTCCTTTGGATATTTTATCGATGAATATATTACGAACGAGAGAAAAAACTGGTCTATTCATTTATTCGCAAAACAGCGCGCGCCGCGTGCACGCCACACCCTCTGCGCGCGCGCAATGTCCTTCACGCCCAAGGCCGCCTACACACTGTTTACATACCGGGATTAGGGTTGCCCCGAGTAGTTTTCTGTTTATTCTACAATCTACAGTCTACACGATTACCTACTCGATGTACCTACCTGCTTTCTGTGTTTGATTTTTTACATTCATTTTCATTACAAGTAGGTATTTAAATAAGTATGTGGCAGTATTTTAGTCAACCTAAATTGTTTGAGTGAAGTGAAATGTAACCTGTAAACTCCTTTATTATAGTTTGCTTGCACATGGATATGGATATGTATACTTAGTTCGATTCGTTTTTTTGCGGCTGAGAAGTAAGAGTTACAGTACGGAAAGAGTTACAGTACGTACACAAATCATCAGCGATTCAAAACATGTACATGCAGCTCGACTAATGACTAACTTCGCAGCCGCCGATAATTATGAATTCTCCTGCTTAACACAATATGTTCTCAAAGGTGTATGAAGCCTAACAATCAACAATTGGCCAGCGTGGTGGACTACCTATGGCGAAAACCCTTCTCATTCTGAGATGAGACTCGCTCTCCGTAGTGAGCCGGTAACGAGTTGTAAAACTTGTAATGGTGGTGGTGGTACCCATATTTTTAATTCGACATTGTGACAACCCTATAGCTACTATAGAACAAGTTAAGTTTTATCTCCGCAGATTTTCGCCGCAAATTCACGAAACCAGTTTCGAAAAAGAATTGATACTTGAAACCAATTAAAAATGACTTTCGTGGATCAAACACGCGTACTCACCGGCTGTCTTAGATTAAGACTCCTTAAGAATTTACTGCTATACAATCTATTGCCGAATGTATGTAAGCACATCACTTCAGAACGGCTGGACCGATACTGATGGAATTTTTCATTTTGTGTGTGTGTTTGTGTGGGTCCCGGGATGTTTTACATTCACAATTGGACCCGGTAGGTAGGGTAGGTGACGCTGCAATCGGGTTCTATGTTCAGGGCAGGACAACGTCTACCGGGCTCGCTAGTTTATCATACTAAACAGTGAGGTAGGTACATCTATGTCTCTGGCAGATGAAATTAACAACTGCCACAATTCTTTTCCGGATTTAACTCAACCATTACTAAAACGAGAAATATCAAATGGATATAATGAGATTCGTGTTTCTGTTCCGCTTTTAATAAATAGCATTGTTTTCCTGATTCAATTCTGCTTTATTTGTGCGGCTTTTGTATTCAATAAATTGAATGTTATCTTCAATGTTATAAGCGATGCCGGTCCAAACAATTTTAAGTGAACGCAAATCTATCATCCGTTTCTTGGCAAATGTTCCGGCAGAATTTCGATAACGGAACACATACACGCAAATACCAATATAAACATATCGTAGTGAATGCTTATACATTTGCATTAACACTTCAGGTCGACATTGATGAACCCACTAGTTCAATATTTCTAGAATACATCCATTAATACAATGACTCACAAATATAATTTCAGTGCAACTCAATAATTATGTTTATATACTACATTATGTCCGCGACTTCCGTCCGCGTGGATTAAGATTTTTTGATTCCCGCGGGAACTCCTAAATTTTCCGGGATAAAATCTTTTTACCGAATTTCATCTAATCAAAGAAAAGATGAGCCGTGAAAGCGTAGCAGATAGACGTCTGTCTCTCTGGCATTTGCTACGCTTTCAGACAGAGACAGACACACTTTCGTATTTATAATATTAGTATGGATAAGAATGATATCACAATCTACATAGGTACCATGAGTGCATTGTATAAGTATCTTGAAATTGACGAAGCGTGACAAATGACGATGAAGAAAACATGTTTGATATAAAATAATTATGCTATGAGACAAAACAAGGAAAATATATTTTTTAATACAATTACCTAAGTACTAATATTTCAAGCATTTTAAGCAAACTATAAAAAGAAACCAACAGAGCATATAAAGTTCTGAAGTAAATCGAATACATTTATGATAGCAGTTTGTTACACAGCTGCAGATTGAATACTCTGTAGCAAGTAGCAACGATGTCGCATTCGTCCACCAGATATATAGTGAATTTGTAAGGGTAGATTTAAAAATATAATATTTATAACGCATAATTGTATCTGATTGCCGAAATATTTATATTATAATATGTTATGATATGTAATAATATTGTTTTCTCTGTAACTGAATTTTGTAGCGATACTTTGAGGAAATAAATTCTTTAACCTGACATTCATGCAAATAATGTTTCCTACAATAGAAATCAGCTTTCAGACATTCTACAGTAGCAAATGCATTCAACCTTGATGCCGGATAAGAACGGAGCACTATTAAGTGGCTCTCAACGCACGCTACTGATAATGGCTTTGATCTGGATGAACATGTTACGTAAATTATAAATCGTACGATTGAAACATCATAACAATATATTTGCATTTATAGCAATTTTAAAACTACAACTCAGGTACGTAAAGCGCAGCTTAAAACATACAGAATGTTCTAAGCTTTGCTTGTTGGCTCCAGAGCAAAACTGGAAACAGACGAAAACCATTAAGCTTGTTTGAACGAAAATTAAGTCGATAAATCTACAAGACAGTGGTAAATCAAAATGTTTTAGTTAATTAAATAGGATTAAATTTCTCAGTCTAAACTTGGCTTTGAGAAAAAAATACAAAATTAAATAACTTAGTTTGTCAATATGAGTGATCAGATAGATGGCTGTACAATACCAGTTGAATTGTGTGCCACGTGATCCGAGTCGGATTACTGGGTACCTACCGTAGAACCGTAGAGCGTAGACAAAGAGCACGTGGGCGAAGCGCTAAGGCTCTAATTAGTGCGGGCACAACCTCAACGCGACCTCTTGACATAAGCAATCAAGAAATAATTGAATAAAGTAGACCGGCTTTACCAAATTGCGAATTTGATATGCTCTGTAATACTTTAAAAATAAAAACGTGTTGGCACTTAAGTAGTTAAGGACTGCAATACACGTTTTTGTTGAAATTTGGGCCACTGTATTTCAGGACAATATGGAATAGATAATAAGATAAGTAAACCTGACTCTGTAACAAGGACTTAAATAAATGCGAGGATCGTTTTATTTTAATGGATTAAAAGCGAATGCGTACTTGTGATTATTACAAACTGTGACTTTACAGTTATTGCAATAGCTGTTATGTTATGGGTAACGGTTTTATTGCTAAAGCTGTATTTACAACCCCAATCGGAATAACTTCAATATCACTTTGATTAAAATAAAAATACGACAATGGGAAATGTGGGTTTTTTTTTGGGAAATCACGACTACAATGTGGTCTCTTCTCTGAATAAATCTGAGGCTGATGGTACTTGCTGAATAAATAAATACATTGCCAACAATATTCTCTCTTGCGGATAAGATCGATGATACTATTTTGGGCCGTATACACACGCCGGATTCCTTCGGAAATAACTTCGCGTTTTACCCTCGCACTGTAAAGTGCTGTAAATCTTTCGCGGACGCAAGTCGATTAAAAAAAGTGCGAGCTTTAGGTTAGTATATTGTATGAAATAAACATAAATATGATCAGTAGCATAGGGGTTTCAACGAGTAAAATCGTGAGTGACAGTTGAATAAGTGGCCTTACGACGACGTACAGTAGCAATAACAAGGTCTTACTATAATTTACATAACAATAAAGGTGCATTGAACATACATAAAGTTGCAACAAGTGGTATGAAACATTAGAAAGATATTATGAAACTTGAAATAATAAAATTAATACTAAAGTCATGACTGGGTATGAAAAATAACAAGTAAAGTTAAGGCAAAAAGAGTATTTATGATACGTGATAAGTCACTAACAGTTTAATTGGAGAATAGAAAGAATAGATAGAAAACAACGATTCATATTTGCATCATCTTTAGAATTTTATCTTATAAGTCTTTGCACTTCACCACAATATGCATAACACAATTATTTAGTGGAGGTTATGCTGTATGCATTAAAATTGACACTGAATAGAGTACGAGAGAAAAACCCTGAGACAAAATCAAACATCTTAATAACCTACTACGTACGAGTAGTTTATATCAGCGTACCTATAAATTATATTGTAAACGAGACATTTCGATAAGACTTAAGTAGTAAGAAACATGACACGTAGAAACTTCCACTAACTACTGCTCCATTTCGAGTCCACACAGAACATAAGAAAGGACATTTTCCGTATCAATCTAAGTCGGGTGCAGTAAACAGAGGCGACCCGATAACCCGGGAGACGGGCTTGTTTACGCGCCTAGTTTGATTGATAACGTGATTAACTGCGATGCAATGGGAAAGGTTATCGTTATCATTAAGTGATGCATTATGTGCACAATTTAAATAGAATTTGTGCAGTTTCTAAAGCTTCCTTATCAATAACGAATAGTTATTCACGACGCAATGGGATGTGTTAGTTTAGTTATTAAATTGCTTTTAACTGTTAGTGAAGAGTGAGATTGCACATACAGTGGCATAGCCCGGTTAGCGTATCACTGATTTAGAGTTTGATGGTCTTCTTGATAATTAAATCCAATTACCCTAAAATGTGAACACTTGAGCTATTAATACTCATTTCCACAGACGCATAGAGGGTATGTTATACAATTCAGTAGAATGGCTTTGTTACTTAAGTTCCCTAACAAAAGCACCCTTTACCAAAAGGATCATGTTATTATGAAGTCTCAAAGGAGGCAAAAAAAGATAACTGGATTATCTTACAAAAGAGACAATTTTATTAAGCCGAAATCGAAAAGTGTTGATATTTCAGAGACTTTATTATTGCCAATGGCATTAAATTGACAATGGCTTACGGTAACGCGCAAGAAGAGATCAAAATTATACAATAGATCCAGGCATCCATACTGATATTATAAGCGAAAGTGTATCTGTTTGTCCGTCTGTATGCTACGCTTTAACAGCCCATCTTTTCAACCGATTTTGATGAAATTAGGAACAGAAATAAGTTGTTTCACGGGGAAGAACATGGGATTTTTTTATCCCGAAAAATCTCGGGTTCTCACGGGAACAGCAATAAGTATCCACGCGGACTAAGTCGCAGGCATCATCTAATAGAACAATAATTTAAAAATGTAATGTAATTTAAAAAAGTAACGTAATGGAATAATGTTATGATGTTCTACCAGTATGAACATTTGGAACAAATATTGGCAATGGCATATATGCTAACGCGAAAAAAAGACGATATTGTACCAGCATGAACACTTGGCAGAAATATTGGCAATGGCATACTATAATGCGCAAGAATAGCCGACCCAATAACGAGGCATGGGACGATAGATATCCATTGCGCAACTATATCGGACGCGGATGTGAATGTTTGTACAGGGATGGGATATTGGTTACACAATGCGCATACATTTGAATAAATTGTCTCTAACGTGTGATCAATGGATGCTTCCTCGGCTGCTGTTTGATGACTCCATATTGTTATTATTTTTATTATTTAGTTTCGTTGTTATAGACTGGACTACAAAGTGTTGTGACTTTGTTTAGAAAATGTTTTTCAACTTGAAGGTACCCAGACTAGAGTAGAGATTTATAGAGCAAACTTTGAATTTACATACAAATAGCAAATTCAAAGCAGTATTGAGATTAACTTATAGCTTATTTGCATTGCTTGCAACTAGCATTGAGTAAATGTCGATAATATCTAAAACTACCCTGGACATTAGCCCTTCGGTTAAAAACCTTGGCATTTATATCGACAGCTCTTTATCCTGGGTCCCGCAAATAGCTGAGGTTAGCCGGAAGTTGTTTGCGTCAATTGGTGGCCTGAGACGCTGGAAAAACTTTCTTCCAATTAAAACCAAAATTTCTCTAGCTTACTCTCTTCTTTTGCCACTCCTAGACTATGCTGACTCGTCCTACCCCGATCTAACCGAAGAACAGCTGAATAAGCTCGAGCGTCTTCAAAACTTATGCATAAGATTTATCTTCGGGTTAATTTCATTATCCTTAGGGAATAATTATGTCATTCAGGATATTTCTATGACAAAATGCTAAATAAGTAATAACTAAATAAATTAACGAATTTCAAGAAGTTACGAAGCAATGTTATGAAATATTAAATGAGGACAAAATAAATCTGTAAAATAATGTCGTTATATTTAACAATTATGCAAAATTACAAAACAATACAATACGAGTACAAACAATATGTAAACAAATCGTAGCACGGCGTTACGCTGAATTTTATAGACAAAACGCGTTTATTGCAAGGCATTTGAAAGGAATGTCTTTGAAAACATTAAGATTAGACCTTTGTAATTGAAATTTCAAGGTATATAACGTGAAACGTTCGAGCGTGAGGTACTAGGTAACTATGTAAAAATGAACCGCGCAAAGACTCGTCGTGACTCGTGACGTCTTTTTCGAAGCTATCCATAAAATATTTGAGTAAACATAAAAGTTGAATAATTTTGTACGTACGTTTTGTAGTACGCATACTTCGCGAGGGAACATGGATGGATTAAGGAGTTCGTCATTACTTAATGCTGCTCAAAGGCGTGTAAAGTTCGCCAATCCGTATTTAGCCAGCATAGTAGACTTGCCCTACCTACAGCCCTTCTCATTCTAAGTGTGAGATCGGAAATCCGGCGATGCGTTGAGAATTTCAGCTCAGGTATCTGTGTTAAGACTTAAGACTAGCCCCGACAGCAAAGCATTTAGAAGTTTCGAATTGTGAATACAGAAAACGCTCGAGAATATAGACATCACAAGTCACAACTACAAGTTTTCAGAAATTGGTAGGTGACAGTGAGATGATAGTGTAGCGTCAGCGCAAAAAATCTTTAAGGTCGCAAAGTAAGATCGCCTCCCATGTGACATGATAGTAGCATATTTAGAATTGAAAGAGTTCTCTTTTATTTTTCTTGCGCAGAACATGTGAACTGTCCTTTAATTTTTCGTTGGAAAATTACCTCTTTTACTAAAGAAACTCTTCTACACATTGAAAGTGACATGATCCATTTTTCTTTTCTCAAAAATACAACACACGATACATTAATTCCTGATTCCGCTCCGAAAATACTCACCAAAGGTTTGTGATCCGTTCGCAATGTAAACCGACGTCCATATAAATATTGGTGAAACTTCTTGACAGCAAAAATAATTGCCAGAGCCTCCTTTTGAATCTGACTATAATTTCTTTCCGCAGACGTGAGAGATCTAGACACGTATGCCACTGGTCGCTCGCTCCCGCCGGAATCACGCTGCGCCAGTTCTACATATTTGATAATGATATTTAGCCAAGAGTTACAAGTTAAAACAGTTCATAATTTCCCTGATCCCATATTCACCACCCATTTACATGTTGTCTAACAGTAAGCGTTATAAGCGTCAACTCTTATCATCAAAAGATTCATTTGTAATTCAAATCAGCCTGGTTAGCCATTCGTCAATATGCCCGACGATGTTTATTGTTACACGAGTTATCATGCTGGAACAAAGGCACTTTATTTGCACGCTGTATTCCAGAACTACTTATAGCTCAAGAAGCAACCAAGATGTGCTTAAAGTCTGTCATTTTTGGGCATGATGCATTAGTACTTGTAAAAGTTTATTTGAATAAAAAACATTTGATTTGAAAAGTGCTAAACACCAGTGTCTTTATCGAAGCATTCTTCAGCACTGAAAATGCGAGTTACGTCATCAGTACGCGCCATATAATTACACAAAATCATTTTACCAATAATTAATTTGCACTTAACCATGTATTTTTGTGAAAACTTGTTATTAGCTATAAGTTACTTAATTTTAAGACTATAAAGAACATTAAACTTGGTTTTTCTCAATAAGTAAAATATTTTTTTTTTTACTTCAGGAGTATATTATAATATAATAGTCGGGTAACATAAAATGCCACGTGACCTGTAACAGTCATCCTTATTCAAGCGTGTTCGATACGGTCCTTGACTTAACTGATGTCGTCATATGAATTTAAGGTGTGAGACTCACAAGTGCTGTGCTGTGAATCTGTTTGTAAGATCATCTTAAACGGAAGTTGTGAATAAATAATAGGTACCTTTCGCAGAAGGGGTTCTGTAAATAGTAGTAAAACACTTTGTAAGCCTGTACATGTTCACAAGCTGAGCTAAGCAGAAGGACAGAAGTATCATAGCTTTTACAAACGTTAACGGGCCATGCTGCAACGTGGGTTTTACGTATTCGTTAGTACAGGGGCAACAAACTTCAGAAACGTGGGCGGAGTCGCGGGCTCTCTTTAAATATTTGGCTGGTATGCGAACAGCCAAAATGTGTCTTGACGGAACATTGACAGATCAGCAGTTCAATAAAGATAGAGTAACTAACAATGAATGTAAACCATTGAGCTGCAGGCAGGCGGCGCAAGACCGCGGCGCGTTTCGAAGTCCGTATAATAGAGCTATATGGCTATATTCAGCAATGGACGTCTATCGGTCGACTTGACGACGACGACAGAAAAATTGTAGAATAGAAAAAAGCAAGGATAGGTATAACAGTCGAGCAGAAGTCAGAAACAAAGCGCAAAGATTTATATAAACGTTGAATAGGACGTCAAGGTCATCGGTCTGCCGGTGAACGAAACCTCGCAAGTGCAGCCAACGCGCTAGGTCTGCCTGCTCCTTTATCGACTTCCTGCCATTGCATCGATTGGGCGCTTAGTCACAACCGGTCGATCGTGGCTTCAAAGCCAAGGTCCTGGACGATCAGCTGATACGCAAGGACTTGCTTGGATTATCGTGGCCTTATCAAATGGTGTTACAAATTATAATGTTACAGCAATGGAGCTAATAACTAAGCGTACGTATCTCGTCGTAAGCGGTGTCTAGTGGTTAAGACACACGGCGTCCAATTCACACACCTCTCTCTCAACTTTCCGGAATCACTCGTATGTGTATGCTATATTGAGGTTTATTTTGGCTGGCGTTTAGTTTTCCGGGATAAAAAGTAGCCTATGTGTTATTCCAGACTAATCAATCTCTGTGCAAAATTTCAACTCATAGAAATTAGTATCACAGATGATCTCAAGGGTGTGTGAATTCTGAAAAATCATCAACTCGCCAGGGCTGTGGACTATGGCCAAAAACTTCTCATTCTGAGAAGAGAATCCTGCTCTGTGAGTCTGTAGTGAGCACAACATGGGTTGAAGTACGATGATCTCGTCATCGACGACTGACAGACAGACACACTTTCGCATTTATAATATTAGCAAGGACTGTACGGATGCTTACAAAAAAAACAATCCGGGTTACACAGATTCCAGAATATCGAGAGCTCTTAAAATTGAAATATAATGTGAAAAGAGTGAAAATAAAAGTAAGCTCCGAAGGCACGTGACCACAATGTAGGTGAGAAAAGCCCAAGTGTACGTACACCTATTTTTGGAGTTGGCTCGTGGCCACCGGCGCACGCGCATTGCTATGTTAGTCAATAATCCGGCTGTCACGGATCCATACTTATGTTATAAATCTGACAGTTTGTCCTTTTTTTTCTACGATACGCCTCAACTGGGCATATTTTCGGCCTCGACGGAAATATTTTCGGGGTCAAAACGAAGGATTTCCGCGGGATTTTCTATGCCTCAATCCATACTATCCGCAATCCACAATAGGAAAAGCTGATCCATACTGAATCCATACCATCGGTTGAATGGATAGGAATCCATATCCATAATTCGAAATGAAACAATTTTAACGGGATTTAAAAAAAATCTTATATTTCCAAGCGGTGTCGTGACTAGCAACAGTATCTTTATAACAAGATGCTTAATAGATTGATGATTCGTCCTTGGTACTACTCACTCTGATAAATTGAATTGAAGGAATTTTACCATCGCATTTTATTTATGCTGTAAACTTTTTTCGACTTTACTTACTTTACTAACTTTTACTTTAATCGATAGTTTAATATGGTTATCCAAATCCATAATAATATTAAATATGCGAAAGTGTGTCTGTCTGTTTGTCTCGGCCCATCTGATCAACAGATTTTGAAAAAATCTTAACCGACGCGGACCAAGTCGCGGGCATCCTCTAGTAACTAGTTCAACATTAAACTAACAGGGAACGTGGATATTCCGACTTTTGAGAGATCCTCTATTTAATAATCACAACAAAAAAAAACGACTAGCAGTCAAATACAAAATTTAAAGCATTAATTACTGGCTTAGAAACAATATCAGCATTTGGCACCCCATACCTGATGTTACAATAATTATTCCTTCGCCATCAATCATCTCATCTCGCGTCGGCCTCGGGGCCGCAGTGATTTAGACTTAAATACCAAATTGGCTGATGCCCGCGACTTTGTCCGCGTGGAGTTTTTGGTTCTTGCGGGATCTCTTTAATTTTCCGGGATAAAAAGTAGACTATGTGTAAGCCTATGTTGTATCTCTGTGCCAAATGTCATCCAGATCCGTTCAGCCGTTCTGGCCGATCCATCCATCCATACATCCAACCATCCAAACTTTCGCATTTATAATATCAAGTATAGAGTATAGATTTTAATAGAGGACCTAGAGCCTTTGCTCATGATATGACCAATTCTGTGTAATACAATCTCTAAATTAAACTAAAATGGCAGCTTTAGATCTAGTTCTGTCCCTTTCCGCAGGGAGTATTATGAAAGGGTTAGCAATATTTTTAATATGTCATTTTAGTTTAGTTTACAGATTGTGCACTACAGAATAAGCCACGATATATTCGTAAGATTACAATCTTATGAAAATACTAGACGATGCCGGCGACTTCGTCCACTTTGATTATTTTATTCCCGCGGGAACACCTAGATAGTAATGTTTTGTAAAAAAAAGTTCAAAGCCTATGTCCTTCCCTGAGATGCACCCTATCTGTATTACCAAATTACCTACATCAAAATCGGTTACAAAGATGGACGGTTAAGCGTAGCAGACTTTTGACACACACTTTTGCAATTACAATATTAGTATGGATTATGAGCCTAAAGGGTCAAGGACCTAAAGATCATTTACATTAAATTAAAGATTCTTGGGTAGTTATTATTGATATAACAAAAGAGATATTTTCTCGTTCCATTGTATAATCCCTGGTCAGATTTAAATTTTAATCAGCGAAACTAAATGCGAAGTTTTGCTTTTCCAACCGCAAGGGACGTCTGCGGCCCTGCGTAATCCGATTTAATTTAATGTCATTATTTCGTTACCAAGCAGAATGGAAGGCCTAAGTCTACTGAGACGTTATTCGCGTAGACAGTTTACTAATCTTGTGGGATAACAGATAACAAAATAAATCCTGTTTTACCAGGAGCCAATACTGCCAACGCTTAAAGCCATATTGTTTCATTATTGATGACTTTCGTGTTTTAGAATTATAATCTTCATTTTAGGAACGTCAAGGTACGTGATATCAAACTGTCATTGGGAGTAATATTGACAGTATGGACCCTGGACGGTTTTACGGATGGTTAGCAGTCTTTAGAAACTTTAGATGGTAAACCGGTCTTCTACAATTTTTGGAAGAGAGCAAGTTATGATCAATCCTGCATCACATTTGTTGTTCAAGAATGAGGCATTATATGTATTGACGAACTATAAGTGATACCTACCCGCGAACTCGTCTGCGTCTAATTAGTTTTTTTTCTTGTTGGAGTTTCTTTAAATCCTTTACAGAGGAAGTCTAAACACACACAGTCTAGAGACAACGTACGTGCAAAATCTTAAGTCCAAATGCACCAGTTTGTGCCGTATATTATATGTATTAAGTATATGCCAGTCAGTCAAGGAAGAAAATCGGAAACCACCAGTAACTCAGTTACATGGAAATCTGTGATTTTCGCCCCTTTGTTGGTTGGGTTAATTTATTTCCTAAAAACCCCATAAACTGCTTCTAAGAATGCATGGAATAATTCGTAAGAGCAACCTGACAGAAAATCTAGTATATTCTGTTTGGCTAGATTGTAAAGACATTGAAAACACCCCAGACATCAAACGACAATCGGCTGTACCTAGGTCAAGGTGCAAGAGCCGTTGGCACCGCACCAGATGAGATCGACTGACAACTGACTCGAATCAGATTAGATATCTAGTAGGTATCTATACCTAAACATTTCTACAGCATGACCATTGTCACGACTTTGGCATTAATGCTCTTGTTTGCAGAACAAGACATTGAAATACACATGATAAGATACAATTATCAAGTATTTGGAGCAATATTTATTGCAGTTTTGGGTGTAGAAAAAACATCTTCGTATGGAGTCCCATCAATTTAGTTTAAAAACCCCTATACTAACTGAGTATAGAGGCTAAAGACTAAAAATAGCCTGGATCGGTAGAGGCGACTATAGGGTCAGGAATAGGGATAGTGTCTTCTCTCCACAAATACAATCTTTGGCGCCCAACTTAAGTTCAGCTTGGCAGTATAGCGTGTACACGCGCAATGGCGCTCTACCTTACAAAATGTAATTTTAAATTAATTTTTTTAAATTTGATGAATTTAGTTTTGTAACACATAAATAACCAGTGATTTATGTTATACGGTGCCTACTCTTTCAACTACTAGCTATAAATTTACAACTGGAAAATTTGGGACAAGGCTGCGGAAATGTTCGGCTCAAGCCGTAAACAATAAAAGCTAAAACCAGAACCAAAAATATCACTCTGCACTGCTGCAATCTAAATGGACCATAGATCCAATACGCTAGAACAGATGATGTATATAAGAACTTTTCCAAGATAAACTGCAGCTTTCTACGCGATGTTTCCTTGGCATTCCTGACAACCCCCCTGGTGCCGTGGTTAGCGCTGGGGTCTAAGTGAGAGGAATCCAATTCGGAAACGGTGATTCCCTTTAATTTATAATTTCTTATTTGGCTCCGGTCGTTCTGACGTGAAGCTTCAGCTAGTTATCAATTTGCTATCGTACAAGCAAAGCCGCACCGCCCAAATGATGCGCAGAAACTAATACTCCTCGTACAGGTTTAATAATACTAGTGTACCTTCTAGGCTAGCCCATCTCCATCGCAGATCGCAGTCAAGTGTTAAACTTGGCAATGAGTAAATTGACACAAGATTAATGGCAAGAATAGACAAACCCTAGATGCAAACCAGATACTCAATGCAGATACTCAGAAAAAATGTGGCCAATCTTATCTTACTAATATTATAAATGCGAAAGTTTGGATGGATGTATGGATGTTTGTTACTCAATCACGTCCCAACGGCTGAACGGATCTGGCTGTTGGCACAGAGATAGATTATAGTCTGTAATAGCACATAGGCTACTTTTTATCCCGGAAAATTAAAAAGTTCCCGCGGGAAACAAAAAACCTCAAACCACGCAGACGAAGTCGCGGGCATTCGCTAGTTATTCTATAAGATGATTCGTCAGGGCTACCAAAATCCATTATTGCAAGTACACATTTTATGACTGTGAAAACTTAATAAACATGTCACGCCTCAGGCTTCATTCACGCAAATAATATATTCAGTACACATCGTGTGTTGACACAAAACATTTGGATTTCAATCAGATGTGAGCTGTGAGAATGACAAAGAAATCGATACAAGAACTATGGAAAAAAAACCGGCCAAGTGCGAGTCGGACTCGCGCACCGAGGGTTCCGTACAAATCTGTAGTAACTTTTAAATTATTAAAAATATTTTTATTATATGATGTAACTGAAAATTCATGCGTAAATTGCGGTTTACGATTTATGACGTATTAAAAAAAAACTACTTAAGTACTAGATCTCGTTCAAATCAATTTTCGGTGGAAGTTTGCATGGTAATGTACATCACATATTTTTTTTAGTTTTATCATCCTCTTATTTTAGAAGTTACAGGGGGACACACACATTTTACCACTTTGGAAGTGTCTCTCGCGCAAACTATTCAGTTTAGAAAAAAATGATACTACAAACCTCAATATCAGTTTTTGAAGACCTATCCATAGATACCCCACACGTATGGGTTAGATGAAAAAAAAATTTTTGAGTTTCAGTTCTAAGTATGGGAAACCCCCAAAATTTTTTGTTTTTTTTTTCTATTTTTGTAAGAAAATCTTAATGCGGTTCACAGAATACATCTACTTACCAAGTTTCAACAGTATAGTTCTAGTTTCGGAAAAAAGTGGCTGTGACATACGGACGGACAGACAGACAGACATGACGAATCTATAAGGGTTCCGTTTTTGCCAAATTTGGCTACGGAACCCTAAAAATACTATTCCGACATATTCCGCCACACTGTATGTGATCGGATACTGGACAACATAAAGCATTAACTATCCCATTGTCTGCATCAAAAAAGAAAATCCAAAATTCTTGGATACAGATTTAGATAAGTAAATCGAATCAGACAATGGGGTCAATTATGTTTAGCACAATCTCTAAACTAAATTAAAATGACAGCTCATAATAAATCCCTTTCATAATACTCGTAACGTATTTCGGAAACCTGCATGTCGATAAATATATTATTATAAGCTAAATGGCTATATAATACCCAACAATTACCCAACTTAACCTCAAAACTTAAAAGTCAGATTACTCCAAACTCCCAGTTAATATCTTAATGTTTTTTTTTTTTATACAACTGTATAATTTTTTATACTGTATAATCCTGAGTATATTTCCAATGCTTTACCGATAATTTCATTAAGACGCAAGAAGGGCCCACTTTTGGTCATTCTCTTTTGGTACAGGGATAGGTTGTATTCTGGGGAAGGACATAGGCTACTTTTTATCCCGGAAAATTGAAGATTTCCCGCGGGATACAAAAACCTCCAACCCACGCGGACGAAGACGCGGGCATCATCTAGTAGCAATATAAATAGAACTGTCATTTTAGTTTATTTTAGAGATTGCGCTAATCAGAATTTGCCCCAGTATACCAAAATAAATACACTAATAATGTAATTATTAGTGGTAGCTCTAAACAAAGGAAACCTATGTTAAAACACATATATTTAGATAAAATACAACTAGTTATTTTAAGTAGACCACAACTAAATGTATACAAAAAGATAAGCATAAATAATTGCAACTTATAAAGTAGTTCAAAAGGGTTCAAAAGCTTACAACACCTTTCACGTTGACGCACAAGCATCTGCGAGTGATTAAAATTAATCCAGTGCTATTTCCGTAACGACCTTCGCTCAATTCAAATCGGAAGTTGGTAAAATCACACTGCATAATAAGGCCGGGAAGTCAACAAACAGTGATATCATCGATTCCTGCTAATGGAAGTGGAGATATATTCAGAGCGACATTCCTTTTGACTTCTCAGAAAACCGGAATCTTGGCGAGCTCGTATGGAAATCTCAGTGAGCCACGTGCCTGGAGTCCTCCTACTTGACTCATCAGTAATTGCTCTACGTCCAAATTAATATTACTAACTAGGTGATGCCCGGTACATTATTCGTATGGATTTAGAAATTGAATGAAATATAACGGTTTTCAAAATCCCAATAACTATGAAAAACTTATCCTTTTAGTCTAAGATACGTATATAACCCCGACCTTCACCGAGCTGTTTATTGGATGAAACCAACTTTTTATTTTTATTTTGTAATAGATAAATATACCTAAAATAGGTTACCTATTAAAATCCGGTCCAGGCTATTTTTAAATTAATTAATATTAATTAACTTTTTTTTTGTCAAGTTTATTGTAATTAATGATATACCATCGCGTTTGTTTATAGGTAATTTTATAACAAACGCGATGGTATATCATATTTATATAATATGTAAGTATTTAAATATATTTTTAAACGATGATTTTGAAAGTTATTTACACTTATGCCTTTTTAAAAACGGTTCAGTAAGCCAAATTATAGGGAATTCATAGCAATGCATAAATAAACGAGTCTTGCAATAAGTCTTCTTATACCTATAGGAAACTTAGCCAACTCGTAACTGAAGTTAATATAAACCATGTTTGTGTCAAAGCAAGAAATACGAGCACAGCAAATTATACAAATTGCTGCCAAATTCAAAGACATTTTGTTCACTCGAAAACTGAGATTTTAGCAACAGCTAAAGCCGAAGCCTCCCACCAGACCAGACCAGGGAAAATTCAGAAATTATAAATTCCCATATTGAGCCTGCCGGGGATCGAACCCGGGACCTCCGCACGTTAAGACAACAGCGCTACACACTGTGCCACGGAAGTCGTCAAACAAACAAACATACGAAAGCTTTTCAAAGGCTTACTGTATTAAGAGCACATAACATCATTGTGTGTAATGCGCGTATAGTACGTAAGTGCATATTGTGAAGGTGAACCAGACCGTAGGTAGTGGATACATTGCCAACGTTGTATTTTTAATTTTAAAATGTGTTACCTATATTCGGGATACGTGTTATCGAGATATTTGTTTTGTGATCGCATAAGATTGAAGTGACTATTGATATATAATTTTACACGTGAAGCAGGAGTTACATTACCGTTATAAATTTTGACAAGTTGCACTATACTTAGTGCAAAAAAAATGCGTTGCAACCTTGAAAAAGTCTGCCACGATCTGTGGGTATTAAATATTAATAAAACAGTTTTACGTCACGTACCTTGACGTTCCTAAAATAAGGACTATAATTCTAAAACACGAACGTCAACAATTTTCAAACGTTACGGGTTTTACGGATGGTAGTATATCCCCCAGAACAAGAAAAGTTACCTGGCTTTTCTTGTTCTGGCCTATTACAGCTACATGGAAGCTCAGCATCATCTTTGATACTGACTTTGAGCAAAATCCATTGTCTAAGGACGAATGTATTAATTCAGACACAATGATTGAGATTGTAGCAAAGATTGATGCAGCTTTTCCGCAATCGAGAGGGCTGAGCCAAGTCAAATAATTTTGCTCTATAGAACATAGCTTTACATTATAAATAAAAAAATATCAGAAAACAAGTAACTACGTTAGTACTAGTTGACGACCTCCGTGACGCAATGGGCGCGCTGTTGTCTTAACGTGCTGAGGTCCCGTGTTCGATCCCCGGCAGGCTCAATTTAGGAATTTACAATTTCTGAATTTTCCCTGGTCTGGCCTGGTGGGAGGCTTCGGCTGTGGCTATTTACCACCCTACCAACAAAAAGATGCCGCTAAGCGATTAAGCGTTCCGGTACAATGCCGTGTAGAAACCGAATAGGGGTATGGGTTTAATATGGCTGCCATACCCCTAACAGGTTAGACCGCTATCATCTTAATCTGCATCATCACTTACCGTCAAGTGAGATAGCATTCAGAACTAACTTGAAGAGGATAAAAAAAATGTTGATGTTCGTAACATTAATTAGCATCTCGGCAATTCGGGTAACAATTTTAACGAGTCAAAGTTTATTTTATTCCGGGCACGCGCACGAATAGAATCGGAAGGAAATAGTTATAATTTCCCAGTGCTGCGGGCTTAGATCACCTGCCAAGTATAGTATGCACTATACTTGCGCGCAGTATCGAAGGTGGACCATTAACGTTCAGTTGGGTGATTTGACACAGTGCCAACCGCGAGCCAAATAACAGAAACATAATGCATTCGGTCGAAAACACGCTCGCTTGTTTATTTGCTATCGTCGAAAAAAAATAGAGCATTGCATTTTTTTCACACTAACTAATCAGTGCTGAAAAACATCAGGAAAGTCGTCCTATAAAGATAATAGCCACCAAAGTTGTAGTAGGTAATTGCATGAACGTTTGATTCGGTCGTCTTTGTCGAAAGTTGCTAGCTAGAGCAGCGAGCGTTAGTTTTTGAATTTTTAAAGCGACAAGTTGCGACTTGCGCGCCCTCTGCATACGTTCCGTTTTTGTTGCCAAATTTATTTTTACCATGGACTCAAAATTTGGATTGTGGGCGCCAATACGAATTTGATTGAATTATAGTATATTTCACTTTGATAAAACAAAAAAACGAGCATGTTACGCATGGGGAATCTATTAGAACATCTTTTACACGCTTCCCAAACAATATGACAAATTCGATGACACCAAACAAATAGGTTATCTCGGAACTTCTGTATGACTAATAGCTAATTGGTAACATTATGTATTGGACCCAACGGCGTGATACAAAGAATAACAAATCATTTCTGGTAACTGCCTAATCAATTAAATCCTAATTACTTGAAGCAGACTATAATATAGCGCGACGTATTTTTGTAGTAAAAATGATAGTGGCACAAGGCGATTCATAAATATTGACCGAGGCAATGACATGCTAATTCATATTAAGTATATATTGTAATCTTTAAATACGATTGAGATATATTGAAGCGAATATAATTACTAGGGACTTGAGTCATGTCGAAGCGGATATTATTACTAATAATTTAATATAAAAAATACTTTTTAAACAACCGACTTCAAACTCCCGCGCCAACTTTACAACAACACGCTATACAAAGTTTTTATTTTATTGTTGATATTTTAAAAACCGCTCGACCGATTTGGATAAAATTTATATGGGACCACATGGGAAGTATGCTCTTTCAAATAAAAAAAGAATCATCGAGGTAACAAACATTTAAAAAAAAAAAAAAAATTGAGAACCGAAAGTAACAAAAATAACAGTGATCACAATCCTTTCTGATTAGCTGACACTCTTTTGCCATTGCCCAAAATCCATTGTCTAAGGGAGAATATTATTCAGTAAATCACAATCACAATATTATTATTGAGATTCTAGCGGTGATGATCGATATTTGATGCATCATGGGGGAGTACGAATTCCAGAATAGTCTCTAAATTTCTAGAGATTTTACACCTGATGTACCTATTTTGTGTACATATATAATACTAGATGATGCCCGCGACTTCGTCCGCGTGGATTAAGGTTATATGATTCTCGCGGGAACTCTCTAATCTACCCCTGTACCAAATTTCATCAAAATCGGTTGAACAGATGGGCAGTGAAAGCGTAGCAGACAGACAGACAGACACACTTACGCATTTATAATATTAAGTAGGTATGGATATTAGTATGGGTATGGATGATAGAATTTTTTTATTATCCTTTATGAAATAAAGAAATTGAGTATGTATTGTGAAAGCATACAATTTCCCTACTAACTATTGTGCTTTTGCATACCCATATACGTATTTTAACGTTAAACGTATCAATAATCCTCGGTCTATGACTGTAGACTAGGACAATAATTATCAAGAACATCGAGGCAATCATTCAGGTAGGTCGCTCTTGTCCTAGAGATACTTAATAGATAAGTATTTAGTAAACAAGCAAACGCAATAGGCGCACAACAGTGTCGCAATAATGAAAACAATAGGAGCAGAGAAGTGGCAATTTTCATTAGCAGCTGTTGTTTTAATCGTCTACCCATTGTTATTTGTTGACAGGGCTCAGACTCATGAGAAAAATAGACGGTTAAACTGCCTGCCCATCAGGGATGTACTATAATGTTCAGCCAAGCGCGATGTCAGAGTACTAGCTATGATATGCGTACAACTCGCATAATAAAGATTAACTTTGGAGGCTAAGTTAAAAAATTAAGCGGACCTATTGATGGGATTTAAAAATATCACTACACTATTTCGCACACCCTTAGTGGCGAAGTAGCTTAAATTGGAGGTCAGTCTCTAATCGGCTTGTAGCCTTGTAGATGCCAAAAACATGAGAATTGAATATGGCAGTAACATTTAACATTAAATTCGGTTGAAACATTTTTCTCATAAAAGTAAATTTATGAGAAAGATTTTTAACCTGTCAATTGCGTTTATTTTCAGAGATCAGTCGGGTTACTATGAGCTCTTAAAGCAGGACAGAAATTGAACTGCAGCACAGTTCAATGCAGTGTCTGCCTACCGGTTCAGTGCCTTGAAGTTAAGCGCAGTTCAATATCTGTCCTGCTATAAGAGCTCATAGTAACCCCCCAGTGTACAGTCAAATTCTTTGTACCACTGCCAGCTTATCCACTCGCTTTATTGTAAAGTTTACTGTAACGCCTTGGAACGATCCTTCTATTTATTTGCTTTAGTCCGTTGTGCGTAAGTCGTAACTCGTAACTAATTGGGATGCGAGATGAGGCCCGTTCGATGCGTGCGCGCGCGCACGTTGATGTCGAATGCAAGGACAAAACTGTCGAACCGTATGAACGTAATGGCGATATGCCGGTCCCAAAAATTCGTTAACTTACCCCTTTTAATTGAGAAATATGTTAAAGGTTTGTGACGCTTGCCTGTTCCTTGTTAAGTAGTTGTTAAGTAAAATGGTAATAAAAAGTAGCATAGACGACAAATCCAATTGGTATCATTAGATACCAACAAACAAGCAATGTTCATTTCTCTGCAACTTTCCCTAAAACGTTAAGGACTATTTCGATGAACAATCGGAATAGGTAAAAGACAGGACCATTCGATCTTTTGTTCCACGACTTTGTCGTGCTAAAACAAATTTCGATGTGCTATGAATCACGTCCAACGATAAAATACTTTCGCGGGTAAAGAAGTAACAACAAAGATCTCAATATTAATGGAAATAAAATAATAACGCTGTGTTAAATACTTACCTCTTGTGATGTTCCCACAGTAAACACTGATAAGGATTAGTTGTAACCACGCTTATTTTTCGTTGCAAGACGGGTAGTTTGTGTACAAAGAATTTTACGTTAGCACATGTCGACGCTTTGTTTAAAATGTTCGGAGACGAAACCAAGCTGACAGGAGGTGTAGCAATTGAAAGATGCAAACTTGCGCAATCTACATACCAATATGTAAACAGCGAGTGCTATACGAAAACAAGATATAATTGCACGAGTTCAGTCGAGCTTCACGACAAAAAAAAAGATGTTTTCGGCGTTTTTGTACGATGCCCATTTATGGTTCAATTTCTTTTTAAACCGGCGGCGGTCACGTAGTCACGCCTGCCAAGGACCTTAAGCACTCCACTCAAAAACACTCGACACTCGATACGCAAACAACTTGAAGAACTTTAAATCTATCGCTAATTGAACAAAGGCGTAGCTTGTGAGAAAATATTCGAGTTTTAATTGAATGTTTATGCGTGGACCGTTCATCATCAGACATTGTCGAATCGAGACCGAGAATAAACGACCTTGGCAAGTGTTCACCTCCTTATCGAGGGGCGAGATATGTCTAAACATTTGGGCGGCGCCGAACAAAGTAAATTCACATGACCTTCGCGACTTTTAAGAACACAAATCCGCGAGATAAGGCCTCTCGAGAAAATCGAGAGAGTTGTTGACCTTGCGCACGGCGAGATTTCATAATAAACAGTATAATTGTAGGTGCACTGACCTGCGTAACCATGTCCCAGTAGAATCCGTCGAGCATGGACTTGCCATGCTGGTGCTGGCGGCAGAGCGCCGGCCACAGCGAGGCGCGGATGGGGCTGTTGATGGGCCACGAGTTCTCGCGGATGAGGAGCTTGAGGTCGCGCTTGCGGCCCTGCTGCAGCAGCGGCTGGAGCTCTTCGAAGGTCTTGAGCGGCGCTTTCTTGCCTGCGAATAACGGGGAGGGTAAGCACTGCGTCCAGATCGGCGGGGGAGACTCGGGGGCGAGGGATTCGGCGCTTTGCGCGCGAAACGCGGCCGGTTCTATGTACATCGCACTGAGGGCGCGGGGCACATGCTTTCGGTGCGCGCGCGCCTGTGGCACTGCAGCGCCGCAAGCTCGGCCAGCCTCCGGAAAATGCGATAGCGCCCCGGCGCGCCCGCGACAACACTTACAATGTTTACCTGCCGTAGTGGCTGCCCGTCACGGTCGATAAGACCAACTACTCTTTTATTTTATTTCTATATCAAATAAAACACTTAAGCCACGTTTCAAATATTTTATCAACTCTACCCTTTTTTAAGCTCTACCAACCATTACGGACTCTTAGCTTTAAACGTGACTAATGTGACGTCATCGACATTTTAAAATCTGAAAATCAATTATTGTTGAACGTAGGTACTTCTGCATAAATAATGTGAGGCTGTGTCCATCTTTTTAAAATAAATCCAGTATTCAATCTTACAAAATCGTTTACTTGAATTAAATTTTAAAACATCAATGAGCATTAAAATAAAATGGATAGTTAGCAATAAAAATTGCATAACATTTCATAACTCTTCAAAGTCATAAAACCATAAACGTATTTAAACTACTTTTACTCATTCAATTAAATTACATACTAGAAAGCTATGATAATAAAAAAGAAATAAATTCGCCATGTTTACCTACCTACCTTGTAAAAATAGATACATATCTAAAATAGGTACATAATCTACATACCACCAAACTTTTGGAGGCAAGCCAAAGCACTCGAGGCAAGTCATGCGAATTTCAAGAAACAATATAGCTATTTATGCAACTGTATCGTAATGAGGGTCATTTTAATTCGAGTGCTGTTTTTTGATACGAGGCTTGCCGAGTATCAAAATAGGATAGTACGAGAATTAAAATGACTAATTACGTACAGTTGCATACAAGATTTTATCTACGACAAGGACGTCTTTATAATTTTTTACTTTATAAATTAATAAAAACCAAAAGTGCCAGAACCCAGAGCCGCTAAGCTATAGGTATCCTATTTATGAAGATAACCATATCGATACAGCTACGACTCATAACGATACAGCTCCCATACAACGAACTGTATCGTTATGAGAAGCAAACACGAAAGAGGGTTCAATTCGATATAGTTGTCAAATTCGAAATTGGAACTTTTCGATGCTGGAGTAGATAAATTAAATAACAATAGTTCTGCAGTTCTAGAGCGCACAATTATTTATTCGGGGCCGGAGATACGCATCTGCGCGGGAAAAATTATGTGCACAAGTGTGTACGCATACACAGGTGCACTCTCTGTTACTTTACTCTCGATGGGACGGAAAATCCAGGCGCAGGACCGACGGCTTTACGTGCTCCCCGAGGCACGGGGGTGAAATACCGCCCCACCATTTTCCATACATAAGTACTTAACTACTAAGATATTTTTCAAATTCAAAAATCTCGACAGTCGACACTAGTTGTTTGGCAACTGTAAGGTTATCTCATGAACAAACAATTTGCATACCACGTTTAGTTTGGATGACAATGCGTACTAAGCTCAGTGACGTCATTCTAATACAATATTATGGCAGACTAACAAAGATGTTAGACTAGTTATTTTTTATGCACTCCCATGATATGGGTATCAATTAAAAGGATGTAAGTAGGTAGTTACTATTCAAGTGGGGATCAACAAATTCCTGAAAAGCGTGCAACGCACTGGCGGTTCTCCTCTGGTGTTGCAGATAACACTTCATGGGCGTCGCAAATCAATTTCACCCTAGATCATAATGTCTACTCTTTTACTTGCTTTTTCGAATTTTTATAAAAAAAAAAAAAAAGATTTTAGTTTTTTTCTCAACAGTCCCACGATCGCACAACAGTGTTAACTCAAACCGCGGCTGATAACGCGGGGTTATCTGATACGACGCGATTAGTTACATTCGAGTTAAATTCAAACAACTTCTTAGCATGCCTACTTAGAGATAAACACATAAGTGCCATTGTGGGGGATTATTTCATTGTTTTTTTTTATCCACTACAAGTTAGCCCTTGACTGCGATCTCACCTGATTGTAAGTGATGATGCAGTCTAAGATGGTAGCGGGCTAACCTGTTAGGGGCATGGCAGTTATATTAAACCCATACCCCTTTTCGGTTTCTACACGGCATCGTACCGGAACGCTAAATCGCTTGGCGGCACGTCTTTGCCGGTAGGGTGGTAACTAACCACGGCCGAAGCCTCCCACCAGGCCAGACCAGGGAAAATTCAGAAATTATAAATTCTCAAATTGACCCTGCCGGGGATCGAACCCGGGACCTCCGCACGTTAAGGCAACAGCGTTACACACGGCGCCATGGAGGCCGTCATTGTAAACAAAACATTTTTTTTAACTAGCTGATGCAGGCGACTTTGCTTAGATTCAGGTGTTTACCTACCTATATATCTGCTACGACGCGATTAGTTACATTCGAGTTAAATTCAAACACATAAGTGACATTGTGGGGGATTATTTCATTGTAAACAAAATACTTTTTTACTTTAAACTAGCTAATGCAGGCGACTTTGCTTGATTCAGGTGTATATCGTGGAAACCCTTTGATTTTCTGGGATGAAAATTATCACCAGGATAGAATACTCAATAGATAGATAGATAGATAACTTACCTCAATATCAAACTTAGTGAAAATGCCGATGTCGGTATTGTCGTGAAAATATAACCAGACAGACATTTTTGCATTTATAATATTAATTTTAGTATGGGTATTGCAGTTATAGACTACGGATACCAATAGTATAAAGGCCATTTCCTTTAAAACAATCCGCTGAATCATGAATGTGATTACCTTAATCATTCCCTCACGCGACACTATTTTTTCCATCGCAGACACGAGATCAGTTTTTGTTTGTCGTTTGTCGTCACGCCTCAATAAAAACTACTCAACCTTATCTCGGCCGGATCACCGGTGACTCATGTATCGGAAACTGATCTTAGTGAACTGCTAAATAAAAACAATGGAAACCGTTTGTTACCACGTGGCTATATTTAAAAAAAAAATTGTCAGAAGAAACTTTTGTAACTAATTTTTTTCGTTCAAGTAAATCTACCGCTGCTGGTTCAGACTTCAGATATACCTACACTGGACCGGGCCTACACAGCGTTGAGTTGAGCGTTAACAATTCATTTAGGTGCTATAGCAGATCCGACAGGAAATAGACCACTGATACCAGAAGTCAATACATTGAATACCCAAGTGCAGGCTATAGGAGACAAGCTTTGAATTAGACGTTAGAACTTAGAACCCTTACATCAGGCCTAGTATGGGCCGACCAAGCAAGGCAAGAGGGCAAGGAGGCGTACATTTATTGTTCTTGACTACGTAAGTATCGGAATCACCTCTGATCTTTCGCTGTTGGCCAAAATCCATTAACGCAGCGAGAATAACATAAATTCAGCCAATCACAATGCTTGATGCAGCTATTACGGAATAGTTAGGGCTACTGAGTACCGAGAGAGTATAAAAAATAGAAAAACTCAACAAACCCATGTTTGAGATGTATATGTCACCGTAAGATTGCAAAACCCGTTAGATTGTAATCTAACTAGCGATATTGTAAACTGCCGACAGATTGTAAACCGTTCAATGTTCCGAGCATAGAGGTAATATAGTAGCTACTATATTACCTCTATGGTTCCGAGTGTCAAATGTCAATTTTTTAATTATTCATTGTATTTACGTTTTCTTGTCTCTTTGTTCTAGGTTAGGTTAGGGTTCGACATAAATAATCAGGTAGGCATAAGGGCACTTAGGTTATAACGGGTTAATATACCTAACAGATTACATTATACCGAAAAATAATGCGTTAAATTGTAATCTGTCGACAGTTTACAATATCGCTAGTTAGATTACACTCTAACAGTTTTTGCAATCTTACGGTGACATATTATGACAGTAGGTATAAATAAATAATTAAGTAAGTAATCTTTATGTAAAATGTATAGAATTTTATAACCGGAAATTGGTAACTAGTTTTTATCGCATCAGCATGACATTTCAGAAAAACCACTAATCATCAACTTTAACTACAATTTCCAGTATTGCTTGCAATTGTGCAAGATAAACTTTTAAGATCAATCATCACTTTAATCCATATCCATACTAATGTTATAAATGCGATAGTGTGTCTGTCTGTCTGTCTGCTACGCTTTCACGGCCTAACTACTCGACCGATTTTGATGAAATTTGGTACAGGGATAGGTTGTATCCCGGGGAACAACCTAAAATACTTTTTATCCCGGAAAATTGAAGAGTTCCCGCGGGAATCAAAAAACATCAATCCACGCGGACGAAGTCGCGGGCATCATCTAGTATTATAAATGTGAAAGTATGAATTTCTGTCTGCTACGCTTTCCCGGCCCATCTTACTAATCGATTTGGGTGTAATTTGGTAGAGTGCTGGGTAACATCCTGGGGAAGGACATAGGTTAATCCAAAAAAACTTAATCTACGTGGACGAAATCGCGGGAATCATCTAGTACCTAATATTTGTCAGGCGGAGAACGCGGCATGTGGAAGTTCTGACAAGAGACCTATGTCCACTGTCCAGTAGTGGAAGTCTACCGGTCGATGATGATTATAAGGAGTGCCTTTCTGCCTACGTGAGAATTTAACAATTCTTGGCTTCAATTCGCTCCAATACCTACTATTTTTAGATAGACACACCCGCTACACAGCTGAAGGCAAAGACATTCTTAAGAAAAAATAATGTCGTCAGAACAAAATCGTGGTAGGTACTTACAATGTTTGAGGATTATAAATTTACTATTTATCTAGATTGTGTTATGAGTTACGACGACACCTCTCAGCGGAAATATACGAAACTACAATCATACTTTTCATACTAATATTATAAATGCGAAAGTGTGTTCGTTTGTTAGTTTGTCCTTCAATCACGCCGCAACAGAACAACCGGGTCAACGTGATTTTGGAATGGGTATAGTTGAAGACCTGGAGACTCATAGGCCAATAATATGGAGAATAATAGGGAGTTCCTGCGGGAATAAAAAAAAATTAACCACGCGAAGTCGCGGACATCAGCTAGTCATACCTAATTATCAATTAAGGCGCTGTGAGCTCAAGAGATGAAAAACTCAGGCGCGCAAGCGCATGTCGCAAAAAATGCATGAAATAATTTGTAAAAAAAAATCATATTTACTTTTCAATACAAATGAATCCGACAATGTGTTTAATTTAGAAAATATATATGAATTTTATCTTAAATTTCTAGAGATAATTATTGGTTTCAATAAGGAGAAAAATTGCTTTAAAAGGTAAATTAAGAGGTATGTTTAAAATAAATTTCAATGCAGAGATTTTATTAAAATTGTGTTTTGAGATGCGTCAATTGGCTGCTCAAAGGTCTTGAAAACAGCAAATTATTTTTACACTGCTTTTGAAAATCCCCTTTTACGCTACACAGGGCCTTAACCAATACCCTTACATGGCTAATGTTCCTAATTTCTGAAGATAGCAAAGGAAAAACTATCCGAAACAAACGATTCATTATTATTGATTTCTCAATACAACAATGGTTTCGAGAATTTAAAGATTAATCAGGAAAATTCCGATAGTGAAAAGATTGAGGAAAAGCTCGAACCTGAAGTGAGTCCAAAACTCTGAAGCGATATGACGCATGCGCATTCCGTGCGCCAATGTTTCTTGTAGTATATACCTACACCCGTAGATAAAAATTTGAATCAGCACTCGACACTATTTACGCCTAAATATAAACTTCAAATAGCTTTCTTATTACAAAGTTTGCGCAACTCTGTATTATTCTCATCATACGAAAGCTTTTTGTTTCTATTAGTAAAGACAGCATCTTGAAATATTGCAGACCCGCGCCCCATATTATTGTTCGAGCCGAGTTCGATAGAAGTAGGCGTTACTTTGCGGAAGTCCATCATAATGAAGGAACTAGAAGTTTTATTCGCTATAATCCGCGACAATAGGTAAATCTATGTGGTACAGTGTGTATCCCGCACTTATATAGCCCGCGTTATTCACCAAATCACAGAAATCCTCCAAACTACTCTCAACGTACGTTTCACTCCGACACCGGAGCATCTTCAGGAGATGTTGTCTCGACAATGCTCGCTTGTAATTGTAATTAAACTTCTAGTTCCTTCATCAGGTAGCCGGTCATAAAGACATCAATAGTTAATACAAGAAATGCTATTTCTTAAAAGATAACTAAATATTTTATAAGACAGCTCCACTTCCTGATTACCCTGAATCTATGATAGAGTGTTACATTGATCTCTAGATTTTAAATCTAATCTAATTGTATTAAGAGAAAAATATGACTGACTGATCTATCAACGCACGACTCAAACCACTGGACGGATAGGGCTGAAATTTGGTATACGTAATTACGTACGAAACTTGGTAAGCTTTTATGACGTAGGCATCAGCTAAGGGTAAAATAGGGGTGTGAAATTTGAATGAAAATCGAACTTAACGTGAGCAAAGCTGCGGGCAAAAGCTAGTCTTGAATAAGTCAAACTTTATACCTACTCAATACTGAGAAAGTCATGCCAGCCAGAAACATCTAAAATAAAAATATAATTTCCTTTATGTAGGCCTATTAGCTGCAATTCTGAAAGCAAAATCTGCTAAGAATTGCTAAGACAGCAATCTAAAGATAGATGGAGATGTAAATAATTATCTTTCCTTCATTGCTTCATTAAATATTATCCTTCTTTGTGGAGGAAATTGGACGCAAATTGTCGTTCGTTAGCCAGAAAGCCTTCAGAATTCAAAATGGAGACTACGACTTGATAATGAGTTCATAATTCAAAGATTGCCGAGCTACTTTCATCTCTGTACAAATTGTTGCATAATGTGAAATCAGATGAAACCTATTTAATGTGCATTTGATCGACGTCAGAAAGGCATAAATAACTAGTTCAATACTATACAGTTTACGTAACCAAATCAACATGTGACTTAATGAAAAGTTACACATTATAATTAGTTAAGATGAGCATAACAGCCGATATACGTTGGGTTCTCAAAGTGCTTGAATGGTGACCCCGCACTGGAAATCGCAGCGTTGGCAGACCCCCAAATAGATACTCAGTCGCACTACATCAAGCAAATCGTAGCCCGCAGGGAGCCGCTGGATTCAGTGAAAGTTCCTATAAGAGACACTAATATCCAGCAGTGGACGTGTATCGGTTGACGACGACGATTATAATTATTTATTTATCACTGCCTCGTTGGTCTAGTGGTTAGCGTAGTCGACTGCGGATCACGAGGTCCTGGGTTCGATTCCCGGTCGGGCATAAAAAGTTAGGTATTGGGTTTTTCAATTAAGAAATTCTCAGTACCAGCCCGGAGTTGGAAGTTGGCGGTGTTTCACCCCCGTGCCTCGGAGAGCACGTTAAGCCGTCGGTCCCGGTTATTATCACTAACATGATAATAATCGTTAAAGCCCGCCAACCCGCATTGGAGCAGCGTGGTGGGTCTAAGCTCTAATTCCCGCTGTCCTATGAGAGTGGAGGCCTGTGCCCAGCAGTGGGACGTTAATAGGCTGTAGTGATGATGATGATGATGATGATTTATCATTATATGAAATTAGGTCCAGATTACCGTCCACTTTCCGTTCTTCGCACAAAAGCTTTCTCGAAAGCGAATAAGGAAAACAAGGGGAGCAAAATACTGAAAAAAGTGTTTCGAAAAATTAATACCTCATACTTGGTAACGGCAAGCAAACGTAACACGATAAATATTTGTTGAGATAAGATTATGTGTTGATATCGACGATACTGTAATGTTAGCTTATTTGGTACCTCCAGCGACGCTGAAACTCATAGATAAGTACATTATAAATACCAGTAACTACTTCAAGATCAGCCAAGTATGTGCCCCAAAGTTCAGATTATCGCATTTAAGATTGGCCCAGTGGCATTTTTTCTTAACACGTTTTAGGGTTGCGCCAGCCAAACAGCAGGTGATGAATGATGAAGCAGCCATAGGTAGTGCGCCTGCCCAGACCGGCAATGCGTATAGCCGATTTTATGGTAATTGGTATTCTAAGTGCCGATTGCATCAACTCCGAGTAATGTTTAACCTAGGAATAAATTCTGTCAAAATTTCAGACTAATTCCTAGGTTAAACGTTATTCGGAGTTCGCACAATCAGCATTTATTGTAAAGCTAACTAGCAAAAAAGCACCAGCAAATCAGAGGTGATAGTTACTTCTGTAGCTATAATTTTACCGCAATTTTATCTGCCACCCTGCAAAATTAATGTTTTTCATATTATTTGTAGTAACTAGGTTTGCTCCTGACACTGGACAAACTACGAGTATGTAAATTATTTTGTTATTAACAGCCTGACCTGCTTGATTTATTTTCTTAGTTACTCACAAACCGATCGAGTATAACTCTAAACCAAGTGTCAAATAAGATACTTATTTAATTGTGGAGTTGCACTAATTTTCTTCCACCTAAACCACGACTGCAATTAATTATTACGTGCTTGCCCATTCCGTTTCACAACTTCAACGTCAATAATTTTTATTACTTCAATTTAGTCCCCAACATTTCCCCAGTCAATTATAGCAATTGAAATTCATTCATCAGTGCCAAATGAAGTTTATTTCTGGAGGCCATAATGGTGTTAGTTTACGGTCCGTTAATAGTTAATACCTAATATTAGGTAACAGCGGAGATTTCATTCAACCTTTCGCCAGTGGCGTGTTTCCCCCATCGGGCTCGACGGCTTGTTATTGGACAAAACATCGCACCACGTGCGAGCGCACATTGCCTAGAAACCAGTTAACAAGTCAACTTATAGTTAACTTGAAATCTAGATAAGTAACGTTACGTAGATATTATTTTTATTTATTTAAGATTAACTAGCTGATGTCCGCGTGGTTTAAGTTTTTCTTGATTCCCGCAGGAACTCTTTAATTTTCCGGGACGAAAAGTAGCCAATTCACTCCCAAGGTCCCCAACAATAGCCATGCTAAAACTAATGTCGATCTGTTGCTCCGTTCCGGCGTGATTGAAGGACAAACCAACAAACAAACACACTTTCGCATTCTAATATTAGTATGATTGTCAGTTTCATACAGAAATCGTATCATTATACAAAGTACGTCTACTGTACATTGTGGACAAAGTATATATTATAATACTGTAAGAAAAAGAAAACGATAATACTTTAATTATTTATGAAAAAACCGGCCAAGTGCGAGTCGGACTCGCGCACCGAGGGTTCCGTACAAACCTGTAGTAAGTTTTAAATTAAATGTTTTTTTTTAAACATTTGAGTTGATTGAATGAAAGGTAAATTGCGATTTACGATTATTAATGACGTATTAAAAAAAAACTACTTACTTGATCTCGTTCAAACCAATTTTCGGTGGTAGTTTGCATGGTAATGTACAACATATATTTTTTTTAGTTTTATCATTCTCTTATTTTAGAAGGTACGGGGGGGGGACACACATTTTACCACTTTGGAAGTGTCTCTCGCGCAAACTATTCAGTTTAGAAAAAAATGATATTACAAACCTCAATATCATTTTTGAAGACCTATCCATAGATAGACACCTATGGGTTAGATGAAAAAAAAATTTTTGAGTTTCAGTTCTAAGTATGGGGAACCCCAAAATTTATTGTTTTTTTTTCTATTTTTGTAAGAAAATCTTAATGCGGTTTACAGAATACATCTACTTACCATGTTTCAACAGTATAGCTCTTATAGTTTCGGAAAAAAGTGGCTGTGACATACGGACGGACAGACAGACAGACAGACAGACAGACAGACAGACAGACAGACAGACAGACAGACAGACAGACAGACATGACGAATCTATAAGGGTTCCGTTTTTGCCAAATTTGGCTACGGAACCCTAAAAACAGAAATGCAAAGCAAATGGATGTTTAATAGTTATTTGTTATACAAGAGTGAAAAGTTGTTTTTTAACCGCGTGCTCAATTTTGATGACCGAGCAAGCGAAGGATTCTAAATGCGCTCGTGATTTAAAAATTAGAATCCTGAGCGTCAGCGTCAGCGAGGGAATCAAAAGAGCACGAGGTGAAAAATCTTTTCACTCGAGTGCGACACGTAACTTTTCATCCCACCTCAGCGAGGAAATGAAATACTTCTCGCGTGATTGTTGAGGGAGAAAGCTCATTTCCGCATTTTTAACAGTTTCAGTCAATTCTGTTGGCGTCAAATTAACTTCTTCGTCACTAGAATCACTCATTTTAGGTTTTTCACTTATTTTCAATTTTTTTTTTTTTTAGGTATAATTACCTTTGTTAATGAACCGCAAAACTAACTTTGTTTGTAGAGGTTTACTGTTAATATCAAAAAATTACGTTTGTTGTATGGGAGCCCCCCTTTAATATTTACTTTATTGATATTTAATTATTTATTTTGAAAGGTAATATACAAGTTAATATTCTGTGAAAATTTGAACCGTCTACATGTTACCGTTTTTAATATTGAGCAAAAAAATACGAAAAAAACACGTTTATTGTATGGGGACCCCTCTTAATATATATATTTTTTTAATTTTTAGTATTTGTTGTTATAGCGGCAACGGAAATACATCATTTGGGAAATTTCAGCTTTCTAGCTATCACGGTCTATGAGATACAGCCTGGAGACAGACAGACAGACAGACAGTCAGACAGACAGCGGAGTCTTAGTAATAGGGTCTCGTTTTTACCCTTTGGGTACGGAACCCTAAAAAGTACACCAAGAAGGTTACGAGTGTGAGTTTTTAACAAATTAAAAACGGTTGTATGGAAAATCGGCACCATAGAGGTAGAAGTAAATAGGTTTTAATGATGTTTTGAATTCACTAACTTCATAGACGAGTGATATTTACTAACGTGCACACGATGTTCTAAATTCAATTTACTTTATCCTCAAGAGGATAATAACGGCTTTTGCATTCAGATATCGAAGCGTAAAAATACTCTTTCCGAGATGGTGGGATGAAAAAATTATTAACTCCCCGTGAAAGTTTGATTGCGTCAAAATAGCCACCAGTCTAATTTATATGGTTAGTTAGAATCTGCAACGCAACATTAAAAAGAAAACTTACAAATGTTAAATACCTAGTTCTTTCGTCATAGGTATTGTAACTAGTCATGGCCATGACTGTTAGTTAATTGGAAAATCATATGAGATGATAAGGCTATTCAAACAAACAAACTTGTAGATCCGGTTAGGGATTTTCCAATTTCTCAGAACGTCTAGTCCATATATTTTCAAAAGAAGAACATACCTACTTAACTGTATTATTATGTTACAAGCTGATGCCCGCGACTTTATCCGCGTGGATTGAGGTTTTCCAGACTATAATCTATCTCTGCGCTATTTTCATCATCCAGATCCGCTTAGCCGTTCTAGCGTGATTGAGTAACAAAAATCGATCCATCCAAACTTTCGCATTTATAATATTAGTATAAAAGTATAGATTCGAGTTAACTTCTTTCAACATTATTTATGGTTAACTGGCTAAGTTCTAGTGTTCTTGTTGTTATGACCTAGGTACGTAAGAACTGTAGCGTGCAGAAACTAATTGGCTTAGACTAGTGGCACACATTGAGGTAAATAATTATCAAGTAATTATTCTATTAAATCCCATAACACAGTTTTTACTTTTTTGGGAGATAGAGGCCAAATTATTAATGTGAACTTATGTAATTTTTGCAAATAAAGAGATTTTATTATTATTATTAAAAAAAAAAAAACATTCTACGCGACAACGTAGGCCACGTGAAGGGTCAGCTACTGTTTGATACTGTCGCGTCGCGTCGTATAGTCGCGGTGTCGCGTTTTTTTTACGCTTACGTTGACAACTATCATGCTTAATACAAAGCAATGATGAGGTCTAGGTTGGAGCACGCTTTTCTAGAAGACCGTTGTCGCTCACGTAGGCCAACGGGTTATAATTATGCACGTGAATAAAATCTTGGAAATGACACGTACTTCAACTGTCAACACTCAACAGCTGTGATACTTAAACTGTGAACTGTGAAGTCAATGCCCAAAGAGGGATACACTCTTTTAGAAAGAGTCTTTGGAAAACGGACTTAATTTACGTCATACTCTTCTGAATATTTATTGTCTGAGGGTAGTGAGTCGTGACCCCTTCCCTGATGATAGAGGAGATTTCCTTGGGGCAAAAAGGGTTTATGGGGAATTCCAACAGGATTTTGAAAACATTTTTTATGCACTCATCAAGACTCACAAGGCTAGTCTCTACGTATCATACGTCTATAGGTACTCTATTCCATACGGGTTTAAGATTCATCATTTGCCAAAGTTCTTTAAACCTTTGTTCACAACCAGGATATTATGTCTTTAGTACAGTATCGAAGTCATAATAATATCACGTACGAGTGAGTAGGTACGAATATACGCATAATGCGCCGCTTCCGGAAGCTTCGTTCGGATCGGAAATGACAGACATGGAAGCTCCGATGAGAATTTCAAGGCTAGTAAAATTTTGTATATGGTCCATGCTATTATGAACCAGGGTGGTAAACATTTTCTCACCGCGACTTAAGTATATGTCACCGTAAGATTGTAAAAACTGTTAGATTATAATCTAACTCGCGAAATTGTAAACTGTCGAATGATTACAATATAACGGATTATTTTTCGGTAGATTGTAATCTGTTAGGTTTATTAACCCGATAGAACCTAAGTGCCCTCCTTGATTATTAATGTCGAACCCTAACCTAACCTACAAGAAAGAGACAAGAAAACGTAAATACAATAAATATTTCAAAAATTGACACTTAAAACATTGAACGGTTCAAAATCTTTCGACTGTTTACAATCTATCGAAAAAAAAACGTTAGATTACAATCTTACGGTTTTTACAATCTTACGGTGACATATACATTGTTGTTATTTATTTGTCCCATATGTTGGCAACTGGATAGGACAGAAGCAGGCGTTAAATTTTGGTCTTAGGCGAATTTCGGTCAATTTTAGTACAATATATCATTTAATAGTTCATAGTAACTAAGTATATCTTTCTGGCGTCTCTTAACAGCGTCACAGAATAATAACTAGTTGACAGCGTTATCAACGCGATCTAGGTTACGAAGATCATTATCAGCGGCGACAAATCCATATAGGTAGGTAACTATCTCATCTCAGAGGATGGTCGTCTTATCAGCGAATCTTTACTGCGGTTTGTGTATCAACGAAGTAGAGTGGTAATAAAACCATATTAATATCAGCTAGAATGGCTTGCCTTTCAGGACTATATGGTTAGGTTAATTTTATTACCTGATTAGCCTGATTAATAAAAGTACCTAATGTCTAAAAGCCGCCGTGCAGTCTAGTAATTATTTACTAGATTGGTGTAATATTCATTTTAGCTGACCGCATAATATCCATATTATCCATACTAGTAATATCTATTATCTATAGTCTATAGTATATAATATTAGTATAGACTCTATACTAATATTATAAATGTGAAAGTTTGTTTGGATGTATGGATGTTTGTTACTCAATCACGGCTGATCTGGATGAAACTTGGCACAGAGATAGATTAAAGTCTGGAATAACATATAGGCTACATTTTATCCCGGAAAATTAAAGAGTTCCCGCGGTAACCAAAAAACCTCAATTCACGCGGACAAAGTCACGGACATCAGCTAGTCCATACTATCCATACTAATATTATAAATGCGAAAGTGTGTCTGTCTGTCTGTCTGCTACCAAAGACAATATATAAACCAGTATAAGACTGTTCTCTTCATACATTAAATCAAAGCTCGCTAAATGCGCATTAAAGTCGCCGGTACCTTGTGATTCTTCGCATTATCTGAGATGGCGTAACTGTGCAAGCTGAAAAATAATTAATAACGAACATAGCTATTGCCATCTAACGAGTAGTAGTTGAATCATCAACTCGATCAAACTTACCTAGTGCCATCTAACGTATAGTTATATATCCATGACTGCCTCGTTGGTATAGTGGTTAGCATGTTGTCGTTGGTATAGTGGGACTGCGACCATAGATTAATTATAATACAGGTTTATATATTGTCTTTGACTGCGACCGACGAGGTCCCGGGTTCGAGTCCCGGGTCGGGCCATAACAAGTATTGGGTTTTTCTGGCAAGAAATTCTCAATACTAGCCCGGAGTTAGGAAGTTGGCGGTGTTTCAACCCCGTGCCTCGGAGAGCACGTAAACGTGTCTAATTATATATTTTTTTTTAAAAACAATCTTGATCACTTGTTTTTGTGTTTTTTAAAAGTATTTCTTATATATGTTAGTTATTCTTGTTTTTTGATTCTTTCACAAGTCAGCCCTTGACTGCGATTCAACCTGATGGTATTTGATGATGTAGCCTAAGATAGTAGTGGGCTAATAAGAAGGGGTATAACGGCTTGGTACTTATAATAAACCCCAAATCGATTTCTAGGTACGCTAAATCGCTTGGCAGCACTTGGCTTCGCCGGTAGGGTTATAGCTAGCCATGACCGAAGGCTCTAAGCAGATCAGAACTAATGTGCCTATAGTTCTGAAGTAGGTAGACTCTAGACTAGAGTAATGGTAAATTTAGTTTTTTTATCAAGTATTTCTTGAATAATGCACAATACCTACTGTAAATATTTTTTCTTGATTATTACCTAAGTACCTACCTAAATTATATCGCCATCAACCAGACTTCTACTGTAATTAGCTAGCTATAAATAAAATAATTATCTATATTATATTTATTTACTAGATGATTCCCGCGACTACGTCCGCGTGGACCAAATTTTTTCGATTCCCGCGGGAACTCTTAAATTTTCCGGGATAAAAAGTAGCCTATGTCCTTCCGCGGGATACAATCTATCCCTGTACCAAATTTCATCAAAATCGTTTGAATAGATGGGCCGTAGAAGCGTAGCAGACAGACAGACAGACAGACAGACAGACAGACGGACAGACAGACAGACACACTTTCGCATTTATAATATTAGTATGGATTTACATATTTCGGAACCCTGCATGTCGATAAATATATTATTATTAGCTAAATGGCTAAAGAATACCTAACAATTGCCAAACTTAACCTCAAAGATTAATCGTATAGCAGCAGAATCTCAGAGTCCAGAACAAGCGTAGGTCAGCAGTTATGTAGCAGGATCTCGGAGTCCATTAAGTCTTATCACGGTCACAAACAAAAAAAAAACCGGTTAAGTGCGAGTCGGACTCGCGCACCGAGGGTTCCGTACAAACATGTAGGTATATCCTATAAGTAAAAGTTATAGTATTTTTATTCAACTTATCTAATATTTTAATTTCAATTTAATACCTCTACGCGTTCATGCGGAAAGGGGAAGTAAGTTTAAAATTATTAAAAATATTTTTTTTCTTATATGACTAGATGATGCCCGCGACTTCGTCCGCGTGGATTGATGTTTTTTTTTTATTCCCGCGGGAACTCTTGAACGCGGAAGCCTATGTCCTTCCCCGGGATGTAACCTATCTCTGTACTAAATTTCATCCAAATCGGTTGAACAGATGGGCCGTGAAAGCGTAGCAGACAGACAGACAGATAGACAGACAGACAGACAGACACACTTTCGCATTTATAATATTATAGTATGGAGTATGGATATAGTATGAAGTATGGATGTAACTAAAAATTTATGCTTTTCGCAAATAATAATAATAATAATAACTTTTTATTTCAGGCTTCAACACCCATAACTTGTTAGTAACAATCACTTAACCTATGTTAGTAAAAAAACAACATAAAATACCTAAACTAACCTACCCTACTCTCAAACCTAAGCCTCGACACATTTACAGGTCTCTTTGAGGCCTCCTCATGAGAATGTGTGCACCATTCCAGCGCCTCCAGAGAGGGCTGTCCAGCTTAGTAGCCAACGTACTGAGGAGGGTGTTGGTGCTGCTCACTAGCCTGCACATCATAGACGCAGCACGCTTGCGCACGATCGCGTAGAAATCATCCACGCGAGCGTCCACGAACATGGCCGACGCGCTGCAGTGTCGAGGCCTCCTCAGCACCGCCCTCAGCACATTGTTATATTGAACACGCAGAGCATTGTAGGTCCGCTGCGTATAGTCTATACACAGACTGCACGTGTAGAAAGACGGCAAAGCAAAAACGGCTATAGATCTTTTGATTGTGTTAGCTTAGAAGTTTGATTTTTTCACAGCTCCAAGGGACAGTAGACCTGAGTAGGTATTTGATATGAATTCCAGCTACCTACCTCCATGTGTTCCTGAGAAAAAGGGTCTGGACACACAGACGGACGGACAACAAAGTAATCCTAGGGTTCAGTTTTTTTCCTTTTGAGGTACGGAACCCTAATTATTAAAAATATTTTAATTAAATGATATAACTAAAAATTTATGCTTTTCGCAATTCTTCCTATATATCTGTGTTATAAGACGTTGCTTCGTACCAAGTTTCAAGATTCTAAGTTCACGGGAAGTACCCTGTAGGTTTTGATTCCCTCGCGAGTGCAAGAAAAATCGAAAATTTGCAGCATAAACGGCTGTATCTTTTGATTGTGTAGGCTTTTAAGTTTGATTTTTTCACAGCTCTAAGGGACCGTAGACCTGATTGATATGAATTTCAGCTTGATACCTCCATACGTTCCTGAGAAAAAGGGTCTTGACACACAGACGGACGGACAACAAAGTGATCCTATAAGGGTTCCGTTTTTTCCTTTTAAGGTACGGAACCCTAAAAACACAAGAAACGCACAATTCACTGAGCCGGCACCATAGATCTTACTCTTACTAATATTATAAATGCGAAAGTTTGGATGGATGTATGGATGTATGGATGTTTGTTACTCAATCACGCCCCAACAGCATAACGTATCTGGCTGAAATTTGGCACAGAAATAGATTATAGTCTTGAATAGGTAGCACATAGGCTACTTTTAATCCCGGAAAATTAAAGAGTTCCCGCGGGAACAAAAAAACCTCGATCCACGCATACGAAGTCGCGGGCATCAGCTAGTTAATTATAATACCAAGTACCAACCTGGTTTATAAGTATATCGTCTTTGGCCGGCACCAAAACAAGAGGAAAAAATTATTTTAGTGTATCGTCAGTTTGTGACGCCATCTATAGGAATGCAGCATAACTGCATGGTCCACTAGCTGATTATAACATAAGAATACACAGAACTTGTTTCAAATCTAATTACTTCTGCAAGTTAATTTTGTTAAAATTAATTGAATGTAAATTTGCTATTTGCTTAAGTGATTTTATCAAATTTTTGTATTTTGATAATTTTATATAAATAATTAATACAAACTGAACCAAGAAAATACGATATTTCACCGATTTTACTATAATCATTTGTCGAGCGAGCCTGGTAGCGCCACCTATCGATAGTATTAACCTAGAAAATTTTTTATATGGGAGTTAGCAATCTATACTTGGTTTATAATTAATCTATGGTCTGCTACGCTTTCACGGCCCATCTGTTTAACTGATTTTAATGAAATTTGGTACAGGGATAGGTTGTATCCCGGGAAAGGGCATAGGCTACTTTTTATCCCGGAAAATTAAGGAGTTCCCGCGGGAATCAAAAAACCTTAATCCACGCGGACGAAGTCGCGGGCATCATCTAGTGTTATTATAAATGCGAAAGTGTCTGTCTGCTATGTTTTCACGACCCATCTTTTGATAGGTTGTAACTTGTACCCCGGCGCGGACGATATCGCGGGCAACATCGGGTAAAAAAATATACTTACCATAAGTAATATGAGATAGTCAATGAGTATATTATCTATCATTTATTTCTAATCACTAATAAATAACAGAAGAGGGTATAAATTTCTTATACCGGATCTTCCATTATAGCTACACTAAGCTAAAACATCGATTAGCGAGGTATTTAAAGCCCTAATAAGTAAATTATAAAAAAACCGGCCAAGTGCGAGTCGGACTCGCGCACCGAGGGTTCCGTACAAACCTGTAGTAACTTAATTATTAAAAATATTTTTATTATATGATGTAACTAAAAATTCATGCGTAAATTGCGGTTTACGATTTATGACGTATTAAAAAAAAACTACTTACTAGATCTCGTTCAAACCAATTTTCGGTGGAAGTTTGCATGGTAATGTACATCACATATTTTTTTAGTTTTATCATCCTCTTATTTTAGAAGTTACGGGGGGGGGACGGGACACACATTTTACCACTTTGGAAGTGTCTCTCGCGCAAACTATTCAGTTTAGAAAAAAATGATATTACAAACCTCAATATCATTTTTGAAGACCTATCCATAGATACCCCACACCTATGGGTTAGATGAAAAAAAAAATTTTGAGTTTCAGTTCTAAGTATGGGGAACCCCCAAAATTTATTGTTTTTTTTCTATTTTTGTAAGAAAATCTTAATGCGGTTTACAGACTACATCTACTTACCAAGTTTCAACAGTATAGCTCTTATAGTTTCGGAAAAAAGTGGCTGTGACATACGGACGGACAGACAGACAGACAGACAGACAGACAGACAGACAGACAGACATGACGAATCTATAAGGGTTCCGTTTTTGCCAAATTTGGCTACGGAACCCTAAAAACGTAAATGAGTAAATTACAAACAAGCAGTTCCTCGGATAAGTCAGTCAGTTAAATAGTTGTCGGCGGGGTAATGTTACCATATGTTGTGAACAGCGCCGAGCACAATGCCTCCTTGTTTCACAAACAATGTTGCTGTAGCGATACATCGTGAGAATTCCGCGAAACCTATGGTTTACTCGGAAATACAGAGCCCGTAGCAGCTGGATCATTCTGGCTATAATTTATCTTTATTTATATATACATATAGACTTTATATATAATTTCTAGCTGATGCCCGCGACTCCGTCCGCGTGGAGGTATGAAAAATAGATAGTAGCCGATACTCAGACCTACTGAATATGCATCTTAAATTTCATAAAAATCGGTTAAGCCGTTTCGGAGGAGTATGGTAACTAACATTGTGACACGAGATATAGAGATATAGTTTAATCTAGACTATAGTTTAATTTATCTCGAGGTTGACTGCAAATTGCAATGAAACCTTCTTGATGTTTCTGCCTTAAGCCTTAGGTGATACCTACCATGTAAACTTAATTTCTATTGAGACTATTTCACTACAAGTTAGCTATTGAATGTGGTCTCATGTTATGATGCAGTCTAAGAATGTAGTTCGCTAACCTGTTAGGAGTATGACAGTTATATTAAACATAGCCCCTGGCCACAGCCGAAGCTTTCCACCAGATTAAAAAAAAAAAAATCTAAATGAGTACTTATTACAGTACAGGACAGCTTTATTGTACTTATAAAATACTGTTTTTGACAATGTAATAATAAATGCACAAAAAAAAATTGTTCAAACACAACTACTTAGTTAATAACAGAACAAATAACTACACAGTCATACACAGGAACAAACTTTGTATTTTAAATTAAGTCTTCGCCAATAACTATTGTATTCATGATTTGTAAATTAACAGATATGTGCAAAAAGGCATCACAGTCTATTTTTAATGAAGTCCGCTTTGAAAACATGATTGAGATCTAGCAAACGTAGTTGATGATTGAATGAAATTTTATTCCAAACAAGTATTACTTAGTTACCTGTAAGTAGGTAAAATACCTAACTTAAGTACTTGAGATCATGACTAGCTAATAGTTACAATTTATTTGTTATTATCTTAATATTATTGTATAATGCATTAGTTTGTGTGCAAGTGTGTCCGCTACCTTTTTAACACCCAATTGGTTAAATGGCTTTGACAAAACATGGTACAAGCTTCCATGAATTGGGAATAACTTGCATCCCTGACTAGGTGATCTTCAGAATCTAAAACCACAGGACAAGTCACAAATCTTCATCATAATCATCATCAGGCAAGGGATAAAATAATTTTTAATAGAAAATTAACTAGTAAGTACTTACTTAGTTAAGTAAGTAGGTACAAGTTACTTACTTACTTAATTTTAATATATTAAAATTATTAGTTAAGTAATACCTAGAAACACTGCCCATAGTGAAGTACTTACATAAACCCTAGTGATTTGCATACAAGGCTTGCTTAAAATTTGAAGAACATACTTAATTCTATAATCATGTAAGGGGGCAATTAATGTTTTATTTAGATTGTCAATTGGTGCTCGCAGACGTTAAAATTAGGGAGATAAGTAAAATATTTTAGATATTTTGTTTATTAATATAGGAAGTGATATGATAAGAGTATCATAGAAGAAATCTAATATATAATATATTTTTTATAGCAAATCTCAATGATAAGGTATCTAGTCTTGGTAAATTATTAGATGGTTGAGATAATGGGTTGGTGAGTAATTTAAATGTAAGTACATAAGTATTATAAAAAATAATACTTACTAAACTAACTGTTATGCACTACATTATCTACATGGATTTAAGGTTTTTAAATACTGTGGGAACTCTTACATTTTCCGGGATAAAAAGTAACCTGTCACTCTTCTACTATCGCTCAAGGCAAGCAAGCATGGAAATGTAATCAATTATGGAAATCAATGTATAAAAAACCTGACCCTGACTCCTTTTAAGGAATAATACTTAATTATTTTGCTAACTACAACATATATATATTCAAACTCATACTAAGTACATAGTTACTTACAGTTAAATTTAAAACGGAGTATTCTCTGTTATCACAATAATTACAAATGTACAACTAGTGAACATATCGGCTTGTGCTGGCAATGGGTAATTTGCTATGGCAATGGTCCAATGAACCCCACACAATACATGGTGGAAGTGTTGAGAATAGTATAGTTAAGAACTTAAATCCCATATAAAATCCAATATAAAGTAAACTTAGCCAGTCACATCTTGACAGTAATAATCTCAATAAGTGCTGATTGTTTTATTTTAAGATTTCCTTGTTTATCTCTCAGAGAAGATACTTAAGTTATAAATTTTATGGTTGAGGATAAATACAACAATATAAAGTATAGATGAAATAAGGAAAGAGATACAACTTTACTAACTACACAATTTAAGAATCATTTATAGTAGCTTTATCTTTGTTTTATATGCAATAAAGTACTAATTTGTAATTTAAGCTTTACCAACAGATAACTAAATACTTTCTCAGAGAAGATTTTATACTTTAAGGAAATAAGCATAAGGGAAAGAAGGTTAAACATAAAAATATTGTAATCAATTTACCTGGTGGGCTATCAGTGAGGATGGTGATCCCTGAGGGGTCAACATGAGGAGGGAATGCCTCGTACAGGTCAGGCTCCTCTTCCAACACTGCGGACAACATCACGGAGGGCATCCCGTCTTCACTGACACTTGATTACACTGACTAGACACTACACTACACTGCACTGGCACTGTCTGCCTGTCACTCACACCAGAACTAAGCCCATCACTGTCAGATCATGTGCCTCCGTCCCGCACACCTAAGTCAAATCCTGCTGCACCATTTTCAAATCTGAAAGAACCAAAATACAGCTATGTAACTAGAACTGTGTCAAGACTGCAAATTATTTTATAAACGACACTATCACGCCGATACGTTATCAGTTGCCTCAGTCGGCATAATCCTCTGATTTGATCGCGGCGGATGAACGTCGCTATTCAACTAAGTAATTATCTAATTGGATATAATTAAAACATTGTTCGGATCAGCTGATTGCCCCTCCTGCCAGAAGGGGCTCGGAATTTTATAGCTATTTTAAGACTCTGCGGCAGCTGATCGGTCGTTCTTCAATGTCAGAGTGAAAAACGCCCGAATTTCGAAACTATATGGAATGACTTATCAAAAACGTACTCCGGAATGGACTTACCGAAATCTTGGCGATAAATGATGCGGTGCAGGATTTGCGACTCCGTATTTACCGCTTTGGAGTCCCCGCGGCGACTAACGTGAGTGCCCTGTTCCCGGCGCAACGTAATCACGGATGGGATAATAGTGACGAGTGGGAGCTGCCGACGCTTTTGCTTTGTCACCTAAACGAACCACACAGTACATCACAGAGTCATATTAGTAACTGACCATACGCACGGGGACATTGTAATAAATATATATCACTGATATTTAAATGCGAAACAATCAACCTCTGCGTATAATCTAATTATCGATGTATCCGGTGAAAGTCTTCAACGTGAATCAGAGACGAAACTTTTCTCGGTTCGACTAGTCTGACTGAATAATTACAGAGTAGACCGAGATTTTCGCTTCTGATAAAAAAAATCTAGGTGTTCAAGGGAAGTTCACGCCTACTTTATTCAACTTAAAGACAGATGGACAGAACTCAGAACCAGCTCAGAACTGCGCGGAACTGGGAAACATTTTCTCCCTTTATACACAGTAGTCTTTGGAAACATTCAGGAAACATTTGGACCAATTTGCCCACCTTCGAATAAAAAGCATAGACTAAAAACGAGTGAAGTTCGTAAATTAGCGGTAAGTTTATACTAGCGGTAAGCGGACTGCGGTCTGCGGATATTACTATGGACTATTCTTGTGACTATGCCGCGGAGTGACCTGTTTACAGTTTTACACGCAAGGCTAGAGGAAATGAAAAGTTAGAAAATAATTTTAAAGGATATAAGTAAGTGGACAGGTTTAAAAAGTAAAAGCACATTATTTGTTCATGATTAAGTATATTTTGCCAAAATACTGCTCGTCGAAATACACAATAATAATAGTTATTGTCATCGATATTTATGTAGGTACTAGATGGGCCGTTTCATAGAAAAGGGTCGAGCGTCCGACTTTGAGAGCGCGTTCCTAACCTGTCTTTGTCCCCATCGTAGCATAGTTACAGTCGCTCATCGTGTAGATAATTTGCTATTCTTAAGTTAACATCTAAAGTCTTATTAGTTTGGCACTGGACAATTTTTAATTTAAGGTAAGTGTTTCAATAAACAATTATAAATTTCCAAAAAAACGTTATTAACCGACTTCCAAAAAAGGAGGAGGTTCTCAATTCGGCGCGTATCTTTTTTTTTTTTTTTTTAATGTATGTCGGTGCATATCTCCGTGGTTTCTAAACCGATTTTACATTGGTTAGAGGAAGCTCACGAAGTGGTCCCATAAAAAAATCTGACTCCAAATCCTCAATCCTGATGCTGTAGGTGTACCTACGTCTCAAAACTAGGGAGTTATGAGTTTTGATGGTGAATTCATATAGTAGGTATCAAGTCACGTGTATACGATACAACTCTGAGTCCCAACTCCTCAACCCTGAGTCCCAACTCCTCAACCCTGATGCTGTAGGGTGCAGAACTCCTTAAAAATAACGATTTAAGATTTTTTTATGATGAATTAATATTGTAGGTGTCAAGCAACGACTTCATACTTAAACCCAAGTCCCAACTCCTCAACCCTGATGCTGCAGGGTACAGAACTCCTTAAACATAGTGGTTTAGGATTTTTTTATGGTGAATTAATATTGTAGGTGTCAAGCAACGACTTCATACTTAAGCCCAATTTCCAACTCCTCAACTCTGATGCTGCATGGTACTGCACTCCTAAGCCGTAGGGATTAAGAGTACACTAAAAAGTTAAAAATAAAAATTCTTTCCAAAAAACCGACTTCCAAAGCCACTGTAAAGTAAAAAATAATTTTGATTTCTACACACTATGTTGAAGTCGGGCGAGTATAACAAAAATAGGCATAGTTGACGCGTGAGGCTCGCCCGACTTCAACATAGTGTGTAGAAATCAAAATTATTTTTTACTTTACAGTGGCTTTGGAAGTCGGTTTTTTGGAAAGAATTTTTATTATCCATTACGCAATCATTTTTCCGCGGCAAACTGTATGACATTTTTTTTTTACTAACTGGCCTTACGGCTTCTATGGCTATGATCTATATTATCTATGACCGAGTCATACGTTTTCAAGCTTTCATTCAAGATGTTGCAAGCAAGTTCCCGCTTTTCGGACTAGATAGCGTTGATGGCGTTGCTAAAAATACGCCCACATTCTTTGTTCGACAGGGCAGGGCCCGTCTATGTAAATTGAGGTCGTTGGTTATTGTACATGAAAAAATAGGCAGTCATAGGGATTGCCGATAGAAGTGAAAATGAATATTTATATATATATATATATAAATATTTATATATATATATATATAAATTAAACTCTAAAGCATTGAAGTTTATTTTCGAATGAGGTATGTTTAAGACCGTTTGTCTTCGTAACCACGTGAGCATGTCGGTCACGCGAATTTACATTTTTACCCCCTACCAAAAAGTCCTCAACGCGCATATAGAAGTTATCACTTCACTAAAAACATTTCTATTCTGTTGATGATCAACATGGTTTTATAGATTTTCATTTCTGTATTTTTAATTTTTACTTAAGTAATTTCTTCGTTTTAAAATACAAAATTATATAGGTACTACCTATTTTCAAAACTAGTAAATGAAAGAAGATGTTTTAAATGTTAAACACGTGTGAAATTGATTATTTCTTCAGTAACTTACTCAAACAAAACTGATGTAACACACTCAAAAAATATTTATTACTTACTAAATAAAAACTTACTTATTCAGCAACACACACCTTTTTCAAAGTCAGGTAACAATGCTGGTACGAATATCCTATTAAATTTAAAACGAATAACTAATAATATTTAAAATATATATATATAATCGTATCTTTTTGTTAGTTCCTTAGTTCACTGGAATAATATATTAGATAATTACATATTTGCTAAATCTATGATCCGATCACAGATTTATAAAGTATGTCTGTGGATCCGATTTAATACCAAAGACAACAATAATTTGTATAGATTTGAAGACATAAAAACTTCGATCCAGAGCTAATAAAAAAGTTACCATCAGCTGTCAATGTCATCTGTCAGGAAATGTCAACTGTCACTACTCATTTGTCAATTATCATTTTGATTGTTGAGTGTTGACAGAAGTTGGAAAGATCAAAGAAGTGAAAAAATTCACTTTCATCGTGTTGTGTGCGCATTTTTGCTTTAAAAAATCAAACAATTTACAAAAAATTATAGAATTTGCCTCAATCGACTTCCATGTAGCTAAAAAATGTCTTCGGCAAAAGCTGATTGTTTGAAAGGTACTTGGATCAGAACTTTTTACATCATATTTACCGTGGATGAGAGTGGTTGTTTTAATGCAAGGTATAATTAAATAACTTGTTTGTGTATTGAATATATTGTTTTGCAGAAACTGTGACTGTGTTAATAAACGCTATAGGTGATAGCGATAACACTGTGAACAACGTTGTAATTAAATCCCTGACGAAGATAGCCAATGTACATCCAAATGAAGTGATCGAAATATTCTGCGAGTTTTACCGCAACATTGTCAAGTCGAACATAACACAGCTGGGCAATATTGTAAAGTACGTATCTTATACCTAGAATTAAGTACATCATACATCTATGTCAATATTGGATTTCTTTCTGTAAATTAAAACTTATTAAGTGTTGGTAGGTAACACATAATAGCTCAATTGAGTAATAGAAGCCATACATATGTTATCCTAATTTTTATCTAAATAGGCTTAGTATCATATGTCTACAGTGTGTTGCACTTTCACCTCAATAGTTTTTGTGTAAAAATACAAAGTATCTAGTTACACAGAGTCGGTGTAAAATATTGTAATGGGAATAGACTGTCTATCTGTTTCTATTTCACGTTTCTAATACTTAGACAACGCTACACACCTAGGAGATTTTCAGCTAGATATGTCCTAGTTTGGCTAACTTCAGCACAAACCTACACAAAACAGGCTGATTTGGGGTCAAACACAAATCGGCACACATCCTGTAATTTTTCTAAATGTGTATTTTGATCAAATATATTATTACTTGCTTTATAGTACCTAAGAGTTTTCAAATTTATACTCAAATGTATCTGTGCCAATCTGCATTTGGCTGCAGTAAACTAAGAGTAGGAACCTTTTCATTCTCACAGTATACACATTAGGTACACATGCTCAGTAGTGATTCATTGATAGATTGAGACAATGATGATGATGATATCCCTGGTTTAAAACGGAGTCAATGTCTAAGATTGTCTTATCAATTATCACTTAGTACCATAGTCTAGTTCAATGCTTTCTTTGTACAATAGTACAACTTCATATTGCAGAGTCCTAGAGCAGACATGTGTGAACCAAGTGAAGAAGTTAGACCAGAAGGTAGCAGCAGAACTGGTGAATGCAATGCTACGTGCAATGACCGAGAACCCATCCTATGAGCCAATTGTACAGATGGGTGCTTCATCTGTGCTTGTAGCTATCAGCCATGAGTACTTGGACATGGTATGTCTCATTTCTTTTATTCAAAATGATAATTGTAAAGTCTGAAAGTATAATTGGTGTCCAGTTTGTAAGTGTCGATAACACTCTGCTTGATACTGGACATGAGTTCTGTATGGCTGTTCTTGGAGATCTCTCTTTCGATTAATAATCCCGACTTACCCGCTACCATCTTAGACTATATCATCACTTACCATCAGGTGAAATGGAGTCAAGGGCTAACTTGTAGTGGAATAAAAAAATACACAAGTTGTAGAATGGAAGAGTTTTACCAAACTTTATTTTGGAGTCCCAATCCATACTTAAATACTTATATTATAAATGCGAAAGTATGAATGTCTGTCTGCTACTCTAACGGCCCATCTTTTCAACTGATTTTGATGAAATTTGGTACAGAGGTTACATCCCAAGGAATGAATTAAAGAGATACAGCAGGCATAAAAAATCTTAAACAATGCAGACAAATTTGCGGCCACCATCTAGTGAATAATAAAGGAATTGCATTGTTTTAATATATAATTAAGAATGAAGATTTATACCATGACAGTGAGATATGAGACATGACATATGAGAGCCTTGATAAGCATTAGACCATGGCCAAAGCTAATTTTTAAGAACACTCAAAGTGCAATATAAAACTTAAGATGTATCAATGTAAAAATATTTAAATTATTTGAGGATCATATTAAAAATTAATTTTTTATTTGTAAATATAAAAGGTTACTTAAGTGACTGACTCAAAAGGTTTCTTAACGGACTGACTCAATTCAGCCCAAAACGAATTCAACATTTTAGATTCTTGCTTCTTGTTTCCTTGTCTCCTTCTGTGGCCTTGTCTATGTGCTCTGTTCGCTGATCACTCATAAGTTCCCCGCGTCGTTGCCGCACTACACTACCGCGCACACGCTGGGCACGCTCGCTGCAGTCAACACTCACGGCGTAGTGCCACACTTCAAGGAGATCCTTTGCAAACTCTAGCCTTACTGCCCCTTGTCACATAAATACACAGCAGAGCTATTCAGACTGTTTTCTTGTCTAGGTGCTCCGCTCGCTGATCACTCAGAGGTCCCCCGCGTCGTTGCCGCACTACACTATCGCGCACAAGCTGGGCACGCTCGCTGCAGTTAACACTCACGACGTGTTGTCATACGTCTAGGAGATCCTTTGCAAACTCTAGCCTTACTGCCCCTTGTCACATAAATACACAGCAGAGCTATTCAGATTGTTCACTGTGGTCTATGTGCTCCGCTTGCTGATCACTCAGAGGTCCCCCGCGTCGTTGCCGCACTGCACTGTCGCGCACACGCTGAACATGCTCGCAGTCAACACTCAGTGTCATACGTCTAGGAGATCCTTTGCAAACTCTAGCCTTACTGCCCCTTGTCACATAAATACACAGCAGAGCTATTCAGACTGTGGTCTTGTCTAGGTGCTCCGCTCGCTGATCACTCAAATGTCCCCTGCGTCGTTGCCGCATTACACTATCGCGCACACGCTGGGCACGCTCGCTGCAGTCAACACTCACGGCGTAGTGCCACACGTCAAGGAGATCCTGAGCAAAATGCTACCGTTGCTGCCACTTGTCAAGCCCGACGGAGTCAAACAAGCTTTTGCTTATGGTATTACACTTTCTCTCCGTTTATTGCTTCCAGAAACTACTCTTTCAAGTATAAAGTACGTTTTTAGGGTTCCGTACCAAAATGGTAAAATGGAACCCTTATGGTGCGACTTTCTCCGTCTGTCTGTCCGTCTGTCCGTCCGTCACACTCGATTATTTCAGTAACTACCGAAGCTATCGACATGAAATTTGGAATAGTTGTGTATATTAGTGGCCCAAAGACACTGGAATTAAAAAAAATTGGAAATTATTTTTGTTCTTATTTAAAAAGGGGGGAAAATCGGAGGGTTGAAATTTAAAAGTGAGATAACTGTACTGTGTGGGGTATCATATGAAAGGGTTTACTTTGTACATTCTAAAACAGATTTTAAATTATTTTTAGTCATGATAGTTTTTGATTTATCGGGGAAAAAGTCTAAAAAAATACCGTTCCCCCACCCTTATCTCCGGAGTTTACGAATCGAAAAATCTGATATAATTATGGTCAATAGGAATTTATGTATATTTTACAGGAAAACTATAGCCAATGCTCTAACTAGCATAGTTTTTTTGATATTAACAGTAAACCTCGTACTCGTCGTCAAATAAACATATTGGTTTTTGCCTGATTGTTTTGCTTCAGTACCTACTTCTTGAGTACGGAACCCTCGGTGCGCGAGTCCGACTCGCACTTGGCCGGTTTTTTTTTTGATTATCCTTTTCCTATAGATCTCAAGTATAAATCTAAATATATAAAAGGTGAACTGAAAAAAGGTGACTGACTGACTGACTGACTGATCTATTAACCCACAGTTCAATTCACTGGACGGATCAGTCTAAAATTTTGCGTGTAGATTTGATAAGAAAGGATTTTGTACCCCTAAGGGGTTGAATATACAAAAATCCTTTCTAGACCTTTCGTAGTCCACACAGACGAAGTCGCAGACGCTAGTAAGTTTATTGATAAGTCTGAAAACTAGTGCCATTGTTTGGGATGGAAATTTGGCTTACCATTTTAGTTATGTTTAAGTTGTGTGCATAAAATCAAATACATTAGATTTTTTTAAAGAAATGAAGAAATTTTGTTTTTCTTTTTGCAGCATTTGGACATTTTGCAGTCGCAGTGTCGGAACAAATAGGCGACAATGTCGAAAATGAAAACATTACGTCGATCAGAGAAAATTTCGTAACGGAATTCTCCATAGTCTTCGACGTGCTATACAACCAGTGGTTGCCCTCTCATGATCCCAAAGTATCAGAATCAGTTCTTGAAGCGTTAGGCCCTATAACCAGACTTATACCAGAAAGACAATTCAATGAGACAGTCAATAAATTTGTACTATCGTTACTATCCCTGTATCGCAAACCAATAATTAATTTCTACTGCATTAGTCAGTGCATATCTTACCTGTTGTCACCATCTCCATTGAATCCAAAACTTACTCTGAACGATAGCGTCATAAACGCAATCAATAGCGTGATGTTCAATCTAGTTCTTGTAGAACCAGATTACGACCAACCTCACACTGTCAAAAACCATTTTGAGGTTCTTCGATGCTTCGATCATATGGCAGGACAGTTCCCAGATCAAACAGTTGAGAATTTGCTCCACCATTGCAAGAACAACCAAGAAAAAGAAAGAATGAAAGCTGTAATTATTTTAACCCATTTGACCACATCATCTCAAACTTTTATTGAAAATTTTGCTCCGAAATTCGTTACAATTTTGAAAGTAATGATTGCAATGGAGCAGGGTATCAAAATGAAGAAATTGCTTGTTAAAGCTATAGTTGGTCTTGTTTATAGAAATTGTATAATGTCTCCAGAAGATTTTGCAATGGTTGAATTTATAATTAAGCATTGCAGTTATGAGGGACCTCCCAATGTTTCGAAAGTTGAAATTATAGAATTGCATGATACGTGTAGAAGTTCCCTCATTCTTATGTGCAATACAGTCACAAGTGTGCGGACACAATTACGTAACTTGTTACTAACCGCACTAACTGTGGATGATTTTTCTAAATCCATGTCAACAGTGTGTCACTGTCTGACATCTTTACTGCAAAACAATTCGGATGTTATTGCTGATGAACAGTCGGACAAAGCTAGCGACTTACAATGTTCCCCAGACTTAGTTTTTATACGATGCATAACGCATATAGTCGACCCCAATCAAACTGACACCAATAAAAATATACTTATATTCCTTGAAGAATTTTCTGGCGATGTGCACAAGAATTTAAAGAGTTCTTGGACAATAGAAATTCAAAGATTGTTGAAGTTTGTAGAAAAGAATGAATCCAAAGAGCAATGGCATGGAATGCTTTTGGATCTCTTAGTGTCCGCTGTGGAACAAGTTAATAGCAACAAATGGGTCGAAACTATAGCGACTCTAATATCGCAACAAGTTCTGGCCAAGAAACAACCTCCCATGATTAAAGGCGTATCTCTGCAATATTTAGCTATTCTGTCGTGCCATATGTCTAACGCTGCGATTGTTGAATCTGTTCTCAAGATAATACTATTCGCTCTCAGATCTATACCAATGGAAAGTGTAGAGTATGTTAGTAAAGCAATTGGTATTGCGTCGAGAGAACATGGTGAATTTGTTGTAAATGAGATCGATGCAACTTATAAGGAAAATGAAGGCAAACGTGGAAACAAATTGCTTAACTTTCTGTCATCGAGATCGTCAAAAACCGAAGCCGAGTTGGGGATAGTTAAATACGCAGTTATAACATGTTATGGAAAAGTAGCATGTGAATGTCTAGATGTACACGTACTTGCTAGATTGGGCGAGAATGTTACAGGAATACTTTTTGAAATACTAAAATCGAATCCACCATTTGACTTGTGCAAGGCTAGTGTTACAACTCTTTACGAGATAGCCAAAGCGTTATACCCAGCTTCACATCATAATGTGACTTTGAGGAACCGCTGGCAACTATTAAATGGTGTTTTAGAACAGATATACAACAATAATCTTGATAAACGTAACGTTGAACTGTACCCTATTATAGTTATGGCTTCAAAAGCGTTAACAAAACTACAAAAAGGGATACTGCCTGAAGAAAGAAATACAATATTAAGAGTTCTATTCAACAGTATATTTGGTGAACTATCATCCTTCAAAAAGAAATACGAAATCGAGGGAAATGGTGATAAAAATGATTTACTAGCTAAAACACTGAATGATTCCCTATCGCTTTTGCACGAACTAATTAGGGAGTTGATCATCCAATCGACTTGTCTAAGCACGATAGACGATATAGTGACTTTATCAATGGAATGGATCCGCCATGAAAACGACGAAATTCGGACAGCAGCCATATTGATTATCCAAGTTGTATTCGACGCGTATATAAAAAATGTCAAATTAAATTACGAAACGCCGAGCAAATTTGGACAAATGGGTTACCTGCTTGGACTTTTAGTCCCTGGGGTTGCTGATTCCAATTTCCCTGTAAGACTGAGTACCGTAGATTGTGTTAAACTCATTATTCAAATACAAGATCTATACGAAGGTCATACAATTGAGCCTGAAGATGAATGTATGGCGAATCTGTCTCATTTACAGAATAATATATTGACGAATGATTTGAATATGATAAGTGATTATTGTACAAAATTGTGCGATACAATTTCACCCAAAATACCCCATTTACACACAATGCAGTTTATTGAAAGCTTGCTTCAAGGGTATGATAATCAGGAGTTCAGAAGTGTTGGAATTAGTTCGGTATTGGATGCGTTTATCGTGAAGAAAGGTCAAGATCTGTTTCAGAGTATAGAGAGGATTGTCGAAGTGATATTGCTGACGATGGACAATGTTAACGATGAAGCCCGCATGCGGCTCATGAGGCCTTTAACTTCGCTGACAAGGCACCATTCCAATGCTGTCACAGCTGTTCTATTAGCACAAAGGATTCCTTTGAGACCGTAAGTATTCAAATTGCCATTATATGGCTTATTTTTGTCAAATATTGTTTTCAGATGGGTGGTCAAAGCTTGACTGGGAACTTACCAGAAAACTTATGGGATACTGCGAAACTTTTACTAACTTGTGTTAGCATTATTACTGTTTGTCATTATATCTCATGAAACAGGAAGTATAATATCTGTCAATTTGACCCGTTTCATGTCATTCGTTTTATTCGGCGGGTACGGACGCCATATTGAAATTCGTTAGTATAAATGCGAGTGTTTTGACGATAATAATTCAGTCTCCTGCCGGCAGACTCAGCGATTATTGAATACTTTTGTGTTTAGATCGCATTTTGATTTAGAGCTTAACGATAGCAATCGTGGCCGGATCAAATCAATATTAGATATCTGTAAGTTTAGCCATCTTTTATTTAATTACATTAAATCTCTCGTGGAACCACTACACGTTTAACCATTTATTCGTGCAAGTTCCAAATGAGAGTACAAATATATTAAAAGTGTCTCATAAATTCCTACTTCTGGATTGTCCCTTACAGTTCAGAAGCGGGATATGAATCACGTTGCCTTAATTTTGCTTTGCCTTCTGCACATTTTTTTTTTTTTGTGGGTAAATTGAAATTAATTTTTATTTTTATCGGTGGCTATGTTAAAGTTAATTTGAATGTTAGAAGCCACCGAGTTTCTTGCTGGTTCTTCTCGCTAGGTCGTGGCATTCCGAACCAGTGGTAGATTTGCAGTTGTGAAAATACTCGTATTTAACATGATAGCACTATTGGACTTTTGTTTATTTTTTTAACATGTTTAAGTTTTTACTGTTTGATGAGGTTGAAAGTGAAATACTGTCAGTTAATCAAGTTGTGTTGTGTTGTAGTGAACGTAAAGAGATCGATTTACTTTGGGAGTTTTTTGGGTTATCGTAAACGTGAAGGATTCGGGTAACTGATGTACGATTTTAATTGACCAACTGATATTGTGGATATATATATTTTTTTAGTTGACGTGAACGAAGCAACTGATATTGAGAAGTATATATATGGTTTTTGTTGACGTGAACGGAGGGTGTCACGCAACTGATATTGTGAAGGATATATATGGTTTTAGGTTAAGTGATATTGTGAAAATTAGCGTTAAGTATTAGGGTTACTGATTGTAAACGCGAAGGCTTCACTCGATTGTTGTGATCTCAGTTCAGTGAAGGTGAACTGGCTGCTTCACGGGACGTGAAGTTGTCAGGAAAGGCCGAGCTGTTAGCATTATTACTGTTTGTCATTATATCTCATGAAACAGGAAGTATAATATCTGTCAATTTGACCCGTTTCATGTCATTCGTTTTATTCGGCGGGTACGGACGCCATATTGAAATTCGTTAGTATAAATGCGAGTGTTTTGACGATAATAATTCAGTCTCCTGCCGGCAGACTCAGCGATTATTGAATACTTTTGTGTTTAGATCGCATTTTGATTTAGAGCTTAACGATAGCAATCGTGGCCGGATCAAATCAATATTAGATATCTGTAAGTTTAGCCATCTTTTATTTAATTACATTAAATCTCTCGTGGAACCACTACACGTTTAACCATTTATTCGTGCAAGTTCCAAATGAGAGTACAAATATATTAAAAGTGTCTCATAAATTCCTACTTCTGGATTGTCCCTTACACTTGTTTTCTCACTTCATGGCCACAATTTCAAAAAACCTGTTTATTGCATTTTTCAAGATCTGGCTTCCTGTTCAGCTCCTGTTTTAATAAATAATGTGTGTAATTGCAATCGATCACAGCGCATGGGAAATAATTCTAATAAATCCATCTTGGATTTGAAAATAGATGTAATTTTTGTAATCCAACAAAAGACCTTGAAATAACATCCATATTTTTTTCCCAAATAAGGCATTTTTTGCCTCGTGGTTATCTGTAAAACATAAATATTTTAGTCTAGCATGCGCACAACGAGTAAAATTACCCATTATCTCTATTTGTCTGCTGAAGCTAACATAGTTACTTGTCTCGTTACGTCGAGAGTAGAGATAAAAGTTAATATTTCTTATCTGTGGTATTTTTCTCTACGAACTCTTAGTATGCCGCCTGCCGACTATATTTTCTTGTAATAAATGAAAAATTAGCCGGCAAAGACAACATCTCTCTCTCTCGTCGCGAGATATCTCGTTGTGCGCATGCTAAGCCTGCTGGTAAAGGAGTTATACTTAATGTTTGCAGATGCGTAATAGCTTGCTGGCGATACCTAGCTCGTGACGAGAGCCTGTCTTCAGTCATAGTGGATAACTTCCTTCGCCTGATGACATCCGTGGAACTGTACGAAGACCCGTACCATATCACGGAAAATCACATCGCGGCGTTACAACCTTTGACTGTAAGTATCAATTATAAAAAAATTAAAATAACCCCCGTCATATTGAAGTAACAGGATACCAATTTAGATTCGATCAGACCTGTGGAAGTTGTTCACATCCCTTATATACTATACAGATTATAGTCTGGAATAGGGTAATTTTTATCCCGGAAAAACATACCGGAGTTCCCGCGGGAACAAACAAACCTCAATCCACGCAGACGATGTCGCGAGCATCAGCTAGTCAACTAGAAAAGAGCTGATGATTATCAAACAACTAAACGGATTCTTTTGAATCATAATAATAAAAAATGCTCACGCTTTAATTAAGAAATTAAATTGACTTATTCAAATTTCAATCAAACTAAGTCAAATCTAAATCAATATTTTAATCTGCTAAGCTATACACTCGTCTGGCCTCACACAATTCAATCTTCGAAATCTCAATATATGACAGACTAGCGAATGCCCGCGACTTCGTCCGCGTGGTTTGAGGTTTTTTGGTTCCCGCGGGAACTCCTTAATTTTCTGGGATAAAAGGTAGCCTACGTCCTTCCCCGGGATACAACCTATCCCTGTACCAAATTTTATCAAAATCAGTTGAACAGATACATTTGTTTGATTCCCGCGGGAACTCTTCAATTTTCCGGGATAAAAAGTAGCCTATGTGCTATTCCAGACTATAATCTATCGCTGTGCCAAATTTCATCCAGATCCCTTCAGCCGTTCTGGCGTGATTGAGTAACAAACATCTATTTGAGGTTTTTAGGGTTCCGTAGCCAAATTTGGCAAAAACGGAACCCTTATAGATTCGTCATGTCTGTCTGTCTGTCTGTCTGTCTGTCTGTCTGTCTGTCTGTCTGTCTGTCTGTCTGTCCGTCCGTATGTCACAGCCACTTTTTTCCGAAACTATAAGAGCTATACTGTTGAAACTTGGTAAGTAGATGTATTCTGTAAACCGCATTAAGATTTTCTTACAAAAATAGAAAAAAAAACAATAAATTTTGGGGTTCCCCATACTTAGAACTGAAACTCAAAAAATTTTTTTTCATCTAACCCATAGGTATCTATGGATAGGTCTTCAAAAATGATATTGAGGTTTGTAATATCATTTTTTTCTAAACTGAATAGTTTGCGCGAGAGACACTTCCAAAGTGGTAAAATGTGTGTCCCCCCCCCCGTAACTTCTAAAATAAGAGAATGATAAAACTAAAAAAAATATATGTTGTACATTACCATGCAAACTAACACCGAAAATTGGTTTGAACGAGATCAAGTAAGTAGTTTTTTTTAAATACGTCATTAATCGTAAATCGCAATTTACCTTTCATTCAATCAACTCAAATATTAAAAAAAAACATTAATTTAAAACTTACTACAGGTTTGTACGGAACCCTCGGTGCGCGAGTCCGACTCGCACTTGGCCGGTTTTTTTTGGTTCCCGCGGGAACTCTTTAATTTTCCGGGATAAAAAGTAGCCTATGTGCTATTCCAGACTATAATCTATCCCTATGCCAAATTTCAGCCAGATCCGTTCAGACGTTGGGGCGTGATTGAGTAACAAACATCCATACATCCATACATCCATACATCCATACATCCATCCAGACATCCATCCAAACTTTCGCATTTATAATATTTATTTGACTACATAATAGTCGCTTGTTGCAGCTGATCAGCGCACTAGGCGAAATGCTCCAAGAGGAAGCGATGCGACCGATCTGCCTCGCCAAATTCGCGTCTCTATTCGCGGTGCTGTACACTTCTGTCGCGTGCTACATAGCCGCTGCCGCGCCCGCGTATACCGTGCCTGCGAATAAGGGACAGGAGAGATTCGGCTTCATCCCCAATAGAGACGCCATCAAGCTGTCACCAGCGAAGATTACCATCAATACATTCAACATGTTCCTGGAAAGAGCTGACTGCTACAAGGTAAGCTATTCGCACTAGACACTTCTGTCGCGTGCTAGTCATTTTTGTCGCATGTTTGACATTTTCGTCGCCTGCTACGTAACCGCCTCGCCTATCAACAAGGGGTAAGAAAGATTTGGCTTCATACCAAACAGGGAAGCCATCAAGCTGTCACCAGCGAAGATTACCATCAACACCTTTAACATGTTCCTGGAAAGAGCTAACTGCTAAGAGGTAAGCAGCGAAGAGCTATTCGCGTTAGACATTTTTGTCGCGTGTTTGCAATTTTTGTCGCATGTTAGGCTTTATGTCGCATGTTAGATATTTTTGTCGCGTGCTGCTTAGCCGCCTAGCTTATTAACAAGAGGCAAGAAAGATTCGGCTTCATCCCCGACAGAGAGGCTATTAAGCTGTCACCAGCGAAGATTACCATCAACACCTTTAACATGTTCCTGGAAAGAGCTGACTGCTATAAGGTGAGCTATTTGCGCTAGACACTTCTGTCGCGTGTTAGAATTTTTTGTCGCGTGTTAGTAATTTTTGTCGCATTTTATCATTTTTGTCGCATGTTAGACGTTTCTGTCTCGTGCTGCGTAACTGTCTCGCCTGCGAATAAGGGACAAGAGAGATTCGGCTTCATCCCCAATAGAGAGGCCATCAAGCTGTCACCAGTGAAGATTACCATTAACATGCTCCTGGAAAGAGCTGACCATCGAGCACGGGGACAGTTCGGCCACGCTGCTGGAGTTGGCGCCAATATTGGGAACTCATGTCCGGCCGAGTTGGCCAAGTTGTTGACGCGCTTGGTGTATCAAAATGGCCAACTGGCTCTATCCCAAATTTCGCAAAAATTTGTAAGCTAAATGATGGCTCGTGAAAAAGTAGCAGACCGACAGATACTTTTGCATTTATAATAAAACGAAAGATTTCATTCATGTAAGACAAATTGTTTAAGTCCTCAAATCTTGTCCTTTGCGATAAAAAAAAACCTTTTTAAAAAACAAAAGTACGATGTTGTTTGTCTGAAGGAAGCCAATTTCCTCGGTTCAGGTGAAGGAAGCGTGTTCACTATGCCTGACCATCGAGCACGGGGACAGCTCGGCCACGCTGCTGGAGTTGGCGCCAATATTGGGCGGCGCGCTGTCGCGCTCGTGCCCCGCCGAGCTGGCCAAGCTGGTGGCGCGCCTGGGCCAATACGCGCGCTCCACTCTGCCGCCGCAACGCTGCGCCGCGCTGGCGCTGTTGGCGGACTTGTTGAACTATAGGTAAGTCTGTACCATTTCCAATAGGCATGACGACTTATTTTGAAAAATGGTCAGATTATGTTCGGAAGTACCTACTATTTCGAAAAAATATCTTATTTCAGAAGAAAAATAAGTTTTGGGAGATAAAATTGACATTTGAAATTTAAATTTTAAAATTAACGCCAAAACGCTCGGCGGTGTCATGGCGTCGCTTGTGACGTCACTATTGGTATTACCAATGTACTCTGTGCAGTGTGCAGTAAACAATAGTGTGATTGTCAAAACTCGAAACAAACAATTATGACGTCATTCGCTTCTTGGTGTATAATCCAGTATGGCGGATTGCTGTATTTATAGTTTTATTTTATCAAAATAAATAGCAATCTCGCTCGAAATAGAAAAATAAATACATTTTTATAATCTACTAGTGGGGCCCGGCAGACTTTGTCCTGCCCTGAACCTCGAACCCGATTGCAGCTCCCCCTATCGGGTCCAATTGTGTATATAAACCATCCCGGGGTCCAAACCAACACAACAAAAAAAGAATTAACGAAATTGGTTCAGCCGTTCACGCGTGATGCCGTGACCAAGGGAAATAGGGATTCATTTTTATATATCTTATTACTATGTTACTTCTTACTAATATTATAAATGCAAAAGTTTGGATGGATGTATGGATAGATGTATGGATGGATGGATGTATGGATGTTTGTTACTCAATCACGCTCCAACAGCTTAACGGATCTGGCTGAAATTTGGCACAGAGATAGATTATAGTCTGGAATAGCACTTAGAAGAATAGTTTTAATCCCGGAAAATTAAAGAGTTCCCGCGGGAACCAAAAAACCTTGATCCACGCGTACGAAATCGCGTGCATTAGCTAGTAAACCATACATCCTATTTCATAAGATAAATTCATAATTTCATTGATTCTTGGTTACTGTCATCATGCCTATTCTCTTTATCACTTACGAGGTCAAGTTGCATGCCAGACGGTAAATATAACGTAATTCTTGCACACCAAGAATATGCAAAATGATTTGCTCAAGTCTGTATTTGCATGATTAAGGCCCTATATACCGATATGATCTTATTCCCGGTACCGTTTAAGAAAAGTGGCATCACAGCTATCATGGTATCAAATTAAAGGTCATTTATTCATCTCTAGTTCCGACCATATAAAAATGCACAATGATGATCGTACTTAGGTGATTTAGTCGTCGCATAGCGCTGCACCAAGCCCGTCCCACTTGTTTGTTTGGAGGGAGAAAAGTACGTTAAATTTCAGTATCGTCATAAATACGCAGCCGTTTCAACTTCAGAGTAATCAAGTACTTGGCACCTAAATTAATTCCTCCTTTAATCTCCAACGCAGGTGCAACGACAACCCAGTCCTCATAGAGTCGGTGCTGGCAACATTGAACACGGGTTGGAAGGACGAAGACCCTCGCGTCAGGGCGGCGTGTTTGCGCGGCGCGGCCAACGTTGGCCAGCTGCGGGACCAACACCGCGCCCAAGCCTTACCCGCCGCGTTGGCCGCGCTCAGCCAGGGCGTTGACGCGCAGAAAACAACGTGAGTGTGCACTTAGTGTAGATCTCCTTTGCTCTCCAATGGCGCGTGTTACGTAGCGTGTTCAGCGTTGGCTGGCTGCCAGACCAACACCGCGCCTTAAACAAAGTGATTGTGACTTATTGTGAATCTCTTTTAATCTCCTACATAGATAATATGACCCAGTGCTCATAGAGCCTTCTTTTCAAAACTGTCACGATATCAGCAATCTTTTTACCGTATTAGGGTCCCAGATTATAATTCTGTATGTACTCTCACAGGGTAGAGCCCTGCGAGACATATAGTTCCACCGCGTAGAGATTTTACGAGAGATTTAATCGAAATTGTGGAATTGATACAACAACGGAAACTTTTCCTTCAGATATTCAAAAACTATCGTTCTGAACTGAACGATAATTTCCGAATTCCGATGGATGTAGACTATTGCTAAAATTACTGAATAATAATAAAAAAGTTCTGTTAGTTATCATATTTTTTTATGTACAACCGTATGAGCCAATTAAACGTTTTAACAGGTCGCCCACAGACAACGTACCATTAGCAGCCATCCAAGGTCTAAGCCGCCTGCTCACTGAAACCGATAAAATAGACAAGGAGTTCGATCGGGAGCTCGTCTCCATATCGCAAAAGATACGTCCGTTCATGAACACGGACTGCGCACTACTGAGGGAGAACTCTATACGGCTTTTCGGTATAATAGTGGGGATGGTGAACTCTGAGGCGTTGGTGGAGCAAGCCATTGCATCGCTGCCATGTTTCTTATTGCACTTGTGCGATAATAACGCCGCTGTTGTTAGGGTGAGTGTTGATTTCTACTCATTTAAACTACACATCTAGTATACCATAATTTCTACACAAAAATTATGGTATACTAGATTATGCCCGCGACTTCGCGATTGATCTTTTATGATTCCCGCGGGAACTCTTAAATTTTCCGGGATAAAAAGTAGCATATGTCCTCCCCCTGAATGTAACCTATCCCTGTACTAAATTTCATCAAAATCGGTTGAGTATTTGGGTCATGAAAGCGTAGCAGACAGACGGACATACAGACACACTTTCGCATTTATAATATTAGTATGGATTAGTATGGATTTTCTCATTAAAAAGAAAAAGAAAAAGAAACATTTTCGGATCTCGTAGATTTTGTTTTTATTCTTTTGTTAAATGGAATAAGTGTACGAATGCCAAATTAAAAGCTCCAGATTTTTTGTACCAAGTTCTATCCAGAATTCTGCACGCAAAATCCTGTAAAATTTTACAGTGTGGTCTGTCCCCAAGTCAACCTTATCTGAATAAACTTGATAAGAAAAAGAAGTTGTATAGGCATTCTGTCAACATTTCAAATTTATTCAGTCAGCTAAGGTTTGCTTGGCGATTGTGAAACAGGTCCTTATTGAATAAAAAAAGCAGTACCTATCAGTAACTCGAGTTTGAGTGACCCAAAATTTATGATTCACTTGAACTGCCACTGTTTCATTTATTTCGAATCAATGGAAGACCAAACTTTACCATGGTTTAAGGGTCAATTATATTATTTCCTCTTTCCAGGCCTCCAAATTCACTCTACGTCGCGTTTTCAAAACGTTCAACGTTAAAAAGTCCAACGATTTCGTCCAAACCCACCTCGTGGACGAAGGCCGACTGTATTTGGACGAGTTTCTGTGGGCGCTCGTCCGCCAGCTCGCGGACGAGATGCCGGGCGGGGTGACCAAGTGTCTTCAAAGTGCAGTCAACTATTTGCACTGCGCAAGAGATGAGATCAAGCCGCACGCGGCGTTGTTATTAGGTAAGTTTTGCATCGATATATATTTATGTAGATATTATGTTTGACTGCCTCGTTGGTCTAATGGTAAGCATGTTCGACTGCGGCCGATGAGGTCCTGGGTTCGAGTCACAGGTCGAGCTATAACAAGTATTGGGTTGGTTTTTCTGACAAGAAATTCTCAGTACTGCCCGGAGTTAGGAAGAAAGAAAGAAAGAAGGTCAGAAAAGAACCAATTTACGTACAGTTTTGTATTAATAATGAAGCTATTTCCGAGCAAGTAGGAGTAAAGAAAGAACAGAACTATGGAAGTCGCAGCCGAAATAGCAATTCACGTCCTCGTTTACGTTAAAAGCCCGCGGCTAGTGCTTCATCCTTTTAAAATCACTTGGGAAGTCCTCGGCTTCGCCACAGAGTACGTACAGAGGGGAAGCTTCATACAAACGGCTCGCGGCGACTTCACCCATACATAGCGCAACGATGTGTGCGTGAGCTCTCACCGACACATTCACCGACACGCCGTCTGGGTACGCGACGCCTCAGTCCGGGTACGAACGTAAGGGCTGACGATCGAGCGTATAATCTAATTTTGAATTAAAAATAAAACTATTAGATTTATTTATGTAAATAGTGTTGTTTCAACAAAAATGACGAATATTTGCACAGTTTGCTTGAAAAGTTCCAAAGACAATAAGGATGTTTCCTATTTTTCATACCCGAGAGATAAAGAGAAGTAAGTACCTTTCTAACCTTGTTAACGATTTTCTCGGAAACCAATGAACCTATTTTTATGATTTTTCGATTAAAATCGATATTTAGGACTGTCTGGGGTTACAAAACAGGAAACTGGTACCACAGTTTTAAAAAAATCAGCGCCATTTTGAAATTCTTTGTTAATTAACCGATTTCGTTCAAAATCGATATTTAGGACTCCCTGTGGATACAAAACAGGAAACTGGTACCAAAGTTTAAAAAAATCAGCGCCATTTTGAAATTCTTTGTTAATTAACCGATTTCGTTCAAAATCGATATTTAGGACTCCCAGGGATTACAAAACAGGAAACTGGTCCCAAAGTTTAAAATAATCAGCGCCATTTTGAAATTATTTGATAATTAACCGATTTCGTTCAAAATCGATATTTAAGACTCCCTGGTATTATAAAACAGGAAATTGGTACCAAAGATTTAAAAAATCAGCGCCATTTTGAAATTCTTTGTTAATTAACCGATTTCCTTCAAAATCGATATTTAGGACTCCCTGGGGTTACAAAACAGGAAACTGGTAAGTACCAAAGTTTAAAAAAAACAGCGCCGCAAAACTGTTTTTGCGATAGTAAATGTCGGTGCCATCTATTAACATTATTGTGAAGTTATGTTAAAAATACTGATGTTCATTAAAAAAGAAATAATTTCGTTTCTTTATAATATTTGTCTAATTTAAGTATTTATTGTTCAATTTCAGTAACTGTAATTATACATTATATAACTATAATATAATATTTTATTTTTTCCTTAAATTGTTGACATGCATCAGGTGACAACCCTAGCAGAATAGGTATACATTTTCGACTTTGTTAGGAAGCTTCCCCTCTGGTCGGATATATACTCGTGTGGCTTCGCCTCGTCTTTCCAATATTTCTCAGCCGTGAATTGCTTTATTTCCGGTTTATTTCTGGGCAGTAATTTACTATTAATGGTGATGGCAAAACATCGCGAGGGAATCTGCATGCCTGAGAGTTCCTAAGAATGCCTAGCGTGGTGGACTATGGCCTAAACCCTTCTCATCCTGAGAGTAGTGGGCTGGCTCAGGGCGAATCCCTAGTATTAAACCCAAATCACATAAAAGAGAACTATTTTAGTCGTTTCATTACAGGCGTGTTATACTCAGAACTGTACCGTATAAGAGAGAAATACCCCGAAGAAACCGAACTAGACCCCGACATAACTCGCAGCGCACGCGCTAGGCTGCTCACGCTAATCAAAGAGCCCAACGCACTCGTGCGACAAAACTCGGCCGTCGCACTCGCGAACATTTGTCTCGTGTCTGCTATGGACGGATGACCGGGACGAAACACCATGAGGATGATCGCAATGGACGACGGAAGTTATCTCGTCCGCATGACCAAAAAGGATCTGGCTCATATAAACCGATTGAGGAAGCTGAAGAACTTATAGACCAAGTATAATCGCTACTAAACCACGGGTTTTACATTTAGATTGTATAATCAATCCACTATAGTTCAATTATTATTACTACTTTTCTTTTCATTATTTCTGATACGCGCGATTTCGTCCGCGTGGAATAAGTTTTTTTAAATCCACGCGGGATCTCTTTACATTGGTTTCCGCGGGAACTATAATATTCAAGGATAAAAAGTAACCTATGTCACTCTCCTAGTCCTCAACTATACCAATGAAAAAAATCACGTCTATCCGTTGCTTTGTTGCGACGTGATTGAAGGACAAAACAACGAACAAACACACTTTCGCATTTATAAGCAGGTATGAAGTATGATCACGTACGCTACTGAACCACGAGTTTTACATTCAGATTGTATAATCAATTCACTATAGTTCAATTATTATTACTACTTTTCTATATTTCTTATTACCCGATGTCCTAGACGAGCGACGAAACGCGACGCGATACGACTCCATAGAAAATGTATTTAACTCTTTACGTGAAAGTTCAGGTACTGTTTTATACTGTCGCGTCGAGCCGTATCGAGTCGCATTGTCGCGTTTGTCGCTCACGTAAATTGTTACCATAAATTGTTGTTATAATAAAAGATTTGATAAGTATGAAATAACACTACATGTTCATATTGCGCTACATGTAAAAGTTATATTAGTAATGTAATATAACATGATGTTACATAATATTTTGAGCCTATCTTAAACGTTTATATTGCCTTATATTGTAATATTAGAAATATTTACACAAAACAATTCCAAAATGAAATGAGGCGTGTAGGTTATTGTTAAATAACTTACCGATTTATTTATTTGAAATCATTAGAAATTCTAGCAATTAATGAAATATTTTTGTATTTTCTAATAGAAGCATAGCATATATACGTGCTTGTTAAATTGAGTTCTACCACAATACAAACTTAGTTTCTATGAAATATTAATTGAAACAATTATATAGGCTACATTTTATTATAATGGTTATGAATTATTATGTTAAATTATAATATATCGATTGTGATCGAAGATGAATTAATTGTATGGATAAAGTTGAGTAGTCTTATGGAATTAAAATTATCTTTTTAAGGGAAGGATTTTTTTTCAATTTTGTCTGTAAAACTTCGGTGCTTAGACATTTATTTGAATGTAATATTATGTTACAAAACATATTATAGCCATTAGTCATGTAACATAATAAAGTCACATAAATAATGATTAAGAAATATATATTATGAAATAAAACGTAACTGTTAGCAATTGTGATATAATAATTAATCTGAATATCTCTTTTTTTGCATTTTTGTATATAGGAAGTATATGATGATGTTATAATGTTAATATGAAGAACGTATTTGGGAGTAAGCAAGAAGGTAATATTATTTGAGTGAGCTTTGGTATCGAATTGGTATTTTAATAAAGAATAGCAATACTTGTTAGATTTTTATAGAAGATTCTTCAATATCTCTCCCTCTCTCCGAGAGTGGAGGCCTGTGCCCAGCAGTGGGATTAATGGACTGTAGTTGTATTCTTCAATATTTGGGTAACTGATGTGCATAAGTGTAGGGTAATTACCATGAAAACCCAAATGGTTTTTTCCGTTTATTGAAATAATTTAATCCCAAGTTAGCTGTTATTCAAGCAGATATTCAAATAAATGCTCGAGTTATTATTGATCTCTTCGTAAAAATCGTTCACTTGTTAGAAATTCTCCCTAATCTTAGGAAATTTCAAAATTCCATATTTGTGATATAAGTTCTGTATAAATTCTGTTTACTTATGAATATAAATCAGTAATTACAGTAAAAAATAAATATATCGAAAGTTTTATTGTAAATCAAAGTAATAATTATCAAAAGTAAATACACAAAATATTCTAACAAACATTGTAAGGTAAATCTCATGTCATGATATAGTTTGTTTATAAAAATATGTTATTGTTAGCATTAAAATTGATCGAAAGTTTCAACCGTTTATCATTTTCATTTGTTTCGTTTGAGCTTCCCGTGCGGCAGTAAACTTACAGGCGTCACATCTGAAAATTAGTTTATTATAATAATTACAGAGCATGCAATTATCATGAACCTTTATGACTTAAAGCCCGGACTCCACCAGAGCGGAGAGGAGACGAGAGGATAGGAGATGTGATTTAAACAACCAATAGAATTTCGTTCTTCCCACATCTCGTCTCCGTACCACTGAGTGGAGATATATCATATTTGTATGGCGCGATCGATGCGGAGATGTGAGCTGTGGCTCGCAAGCTGGCGGCGGCGCGCAGCGGAGACGTGAGCGGCGTGCTGTGAGCGGCGCCGCGTTCATCTCAACATCCAACGCTCACCGCACACATCACAGTCCCACTCTAAGCAGCATACATCTCCGCTCTAGTCAGTACACATCTCCGCTCCAGTCTAGCCAGTACGCATCACAACACAGCTTCGGTGGATATACCCTAGCTGAAAAACATCTCGTCTCCGCTTCAGACATCTCCGATCATCTCCGCTCTGGTGGAGTCCGGGATTAAGTGAAAAAGAATTTCAGACTGTGACTGTACCTAGTTTGTAAGTTGCCAGATAAAATTCGGGCTGGTAGGTACCGTACCGATAGAAGTCAAAGATACCTCCATCTGGAAGTTGAACTCCTGGCTTAAGTTTTATTTTACTTAAGCTCTTAAGTGAAATGGATGGACGCCACATTTTATGCGCACTCCATCAGTCCAAAAGATTGATCGTGTAACGACGGGGCTTTCTTCAAGACTGCACGCTTACTTTCGCCCTCACGTTCAAAAATCAAAATGTCATGACTCGGATCAGCGTTTCCCATTGGTCAGATTCGTGGTAAGATTAATCTGAGTAACGGGAATTTTATTCCTACTTATGGTACTGGGCACGGAATTTTAGTGACATCACACCAAAATTTGGCTCACAGATTACACACTGACAACCTATTTGTCTATGGTCTAAGCAGATCGTCATCATTTGACAGTTTGAAATGTATTACTCGAACTGTTTAAGGAGTTCATACACACTTTATGACGTGCAGGCATCTATGAGCTCCCTAAATAAACAGGTTGAATTACGTATACGTTGGACAAACGATTACGATTTGGGGACTCTGTAGTGGAATCATATTGTAAGGATTGTCGATCGAATCGTTAAAGTTCCGCTTCAAAGTAAAATAAACCATAATAGCATTAGATTAGAGCTCAATTTCGCGTATCCATTCTCATACGTTTAGGTATGTACGATACCATAAACGTACAAAATTGAGCTCTAATTCAATAACGTTATGGTTTATTTTACTTTGAAGCCGAACTTTAACGATTTGATCGACAATCCTTACATGATTCCACCTCTGATTTTATTCATATAACTTATCGTGTATAGCTAATAGCGAGCTGCTAAAGTAAGGTAATCGTCGGTATTTATATCTTACCGCAAAGGTCTCGTGAGATAGAACTCCCGACTGGGATGGCAATAGGCACGCAGCTGTTTTCTGTCCCACGCCGTGGTACCTGCAGGCGCCATTCGGGGGACACGTACGGTGGCAGGAGTTTCGGAAGAGTAAACTATACCAACCATGAAATTACTATATACCTACCAATCTACATATTTTGATGGAATTTTATTATTTGGCACCTAAGTATACCTACTTAAGCTAGATTTAAGAGTGCTTGGGTTTTGCTAATAAGCAAGGTTGGTTTAAACCAGCTTAAAACTTGGTTAGTCTGTGTGATTCTGTCTTTGGCTGAATAAAGGATACATTTAACTTTAAATTTAAAAAAAAAAGATTTATTCAGGTCCAACTAAGTATACTGCAGCACTGATTGGATTTATTACCCTTTACGGTTTAAATTTAAATAAATAAATAATCCTTTACGTATTCAGCCAAAAAATTACAACTAAATGAAACATATTACATGCACTTAGTACCACAGCTCTCAAGGAGCAAATTAGCTCTTGGTATGAACGGTAAAAGAAATCTAACGTACTAGCGGTTCGGAAATTAGATTCTGTTCAGAACAGTCGGCAAGAAAATAATGGTATCTAGGTTCTTGGTTCATATTAATTTAAATTTTATGTAGGTATTTGTGTCTTAGTGGATTCGTGGGAGCTGGTTCGGCAGGCAAGGGAGCTTTCACGCTGGGTGTCGTACTCGCCATTATGGCTCTGCTTCTTTGTGCTGTGGTGGTGTAGATATCATCTATCAGGAGCTTGCGTTCTCTGTAGCAAATTGTGTATAACTTTTGATTTGAAACCCCCACATCATTTTTTTGTTTTCATTCATTTTGTACGCGTAATACGGGTGCGTTAATATCCACTATATGTACATATTATGTGATCTAGCTGAAGGGACCTGAAGAACCCGTTGTGAAAATGATAAACTTATCGCAACAACTTAAGCGACGTGATGGGTTAGAATTGCGTCCCACTGCTGGGCACAGGCCTCCACTCTCATAGGAGAGAGGGAATTAGAGCTTAGACCCACCACGCTGCTCCAATGCGGATTGGCGGGCATGCGGGTTGGCGGGTTGGTTCCATTTTGATATTACACTTCATACTAATATTATTAATGCGAATGTGTGTTTGTTTGGTTTATCCTTTTAATCACCTCAACAGTGCAACGGATCGACGTGATTTTTCGCATGGCTCGGAGGACTTCGACTACTTTTTATCCCGGAAAATAAAAAGAGTTCCTGTGAGAATAAAAAAAAATATTCCATGCGGATTAAGTCGCGGGCATCAGCTAATATTTTATTGCTTCTAGGCTTAGTAGGTAAAACTAGCAATTCATTTGTTGGAAGCAGTGTCCGCTTCTACAATAAGCTCCCAGAAGACATGTTGAAGATGTCTCTGAATAAGTTCAAAGTTAATGTAAAACGTAAATTCATTGAAAAATCTTATTACCGTGTGGAGGATTACTTAAATGACAAGGAAGCTTGGCTATTATTTGCTCTAATAGCTCTGATACTCGTAGTTCCTTAGTTAAGATGATTTGTGAGATGGTAATAATGAAAAATAAAATCCGGCTGAGTTTGTTGTGGGCTCTTCTCAGACCAGGGCGCGTTTGGAACCCTCGTAGCTTTGGTTTAAAGATACCGTAACAGATTATCACCATCATATTTTTATGTAACTGGGCGTCAATAAGTGTAGATTACCTACCTAAATTGAATAAATATTTATGACTTAAGTATGACTTATTTTAGTTTTATACTTTCAAGAAGTAAGTAACTAGTTTATATTACTGCAACTTACGCTGGCGGGACATTATCCAAGCTCAAGGCCGGCGTTAAGATGACTCGAGGACGCGTCTTCCTTACGTGCTCCAAGTCTACGTCTATTGGCTTATCCTTTAATTTAAATGATAAAGATTATAAAGTAACTACTTGCCTCAAGGGCCCCATACCTAAGTAACGGGTTCATAAGTAATTGGGAACTAACTGTATAGCAAGGTTGTCTTTATGATATGTCGCCTTCGATTCGGATTTGGTCGTTCAATATGGATTGAAATCCGTTATATTCAAATCCCATCCATTAGATCTAAGGCCTTCTTATTGGACCGAGGTTGCTTAAGGAATACTTAAGTATTCCTAATTTAAAAGCTTAAAGCAAGGTGCTTCAGGTTCCAAAGATTAGAATTTAGAGGACTTTACTAACACAAGGCTTTTGGAAATCTCTTGGATTAGTCCGAACGATATCCTTAGGCTTATGAAGCAAGGTAAAAGGCGGCACCCTTGCGTCCTTCCAGTCGATGATCGATCACTGTATGAATATCCTTCAAAGGTGGAGGCCTGATCCTGTAGCACGACGGTTTTTCTTTGTAAACAGTTTTAGTGATTGGTTTTATTTCGCCGTTGCGGTAATACGTCCTGTGCGATGTTTCGTAATTAAAAAGCATATCTTCGTAATGTTTTTCGGCAGACGTTTTGATTAAAATAAAATATTCCAAAAATGTAAGAAATCGTGTTAAAACTCTCAAAATCACAAAAAAAATTCTATTGCATGTTTAATAAATGCATTGATGGTGATGATGAATAATGATTGATATAAAATTCTTCCAAAAATTGACGTACATGAAGTAAATGGAGTAAACTAACTTCGCCCCACTTCGCCCTAATTAATATAGTATAAATCAAAAAAGTATATAAAAAAACCTTTGATTAAGTATATAAAATCAAAATCAAGGCAAAAAACTATAAAAACGTACTCTGTGGTCATAAATGGTGTAAATGCCAAGGAGGTAGGAAATTAGTACCTACTTAAATATGCACAGACCACAATTTAAAAAAATTATGCCTGTTATTATCATGGACGTATTAAACATGGTTGTTATACTATAATATTATGATGCATTCAAAAAATAAGCACTTACTTTTCATTTGAATAGTGTTTTTTATCTTTAAAAAAAACAAAGTTATCAAAATCATTTCAGATACCATGTACCTAGGTCCATACTAACGTAACTTAGGTACAAATATAATATTTATTTCTAAAATATGCGAGAACATTAGCCAAAAGAGGCATCGACACAGTATTGTCGATTTGTGTTTAAAGTTTAAACCACAGATCACGGAAACAAATACTTAGGTACCTATTTACTAAGTTCTACGGCCGGAGGATTTCAAATTGCGCTGCATCTTTCTATGCGCGTCCACTATAGCTGACTCTTCACACATTCTGCACCTGAAAAGGAAGTTATGACGCTGTCAATTCACGAGAACGAGATCAAATCTGAGATCAAAATTCAGGCGCACAGGGGTGAAATCAAGCAAGCGCATTTCGCAAAAAAATTGAAGGAATAATTTGTAAAAAAAGTAAATATTTACTGTGGGTACAATCTGATCTGATCATGACTGCAAAGGTCATGATTCTGGTCTTTCTTCACCCCCATGCCTCGGAGAGCACGCGGTCCTGCGCCTGATCTCTCTCCGGTCGTGTCGGATTTTCCGTCCCATCGGGCTATGAGAGTAAAGGAACAGAGAGTGCACCTGTATATGTGCACACTTATGCACTATAATATCTCCCGCGCAGATCTCTCTGGACATAGGCCGCCGTGGCCGAAATCCGACCGGGAGGACAGTATTAGTCTCATGTCGTCCGTCCACCTTATGGAAGAACGACATCATTTATCAAGCGAAACTCAGGGAGCCGGGCGGCGCAAGACTGCGGGGTGTGGAAGTCCCTACAAGAGTCCAAAGATCAGCAGAGCGATTATGTAAAACCTGCATTGCAATCATTGTTACAGTCTCAATTGTTTTCATTGGCTGGATTTATGGTATTTTGACTACCTCGTTGGTCTAGTGGTTAGCATGTTTGACTGCGGCTGACGAGGTCCCGGGTTCCCGGGTCGGGCCATAATAAGTGTTGGGTATTTCTGACTAGAAACTCTCAGCACTAGCCCGGAGTTAGGAAGTTGGCGGTGTTTCACCCCCGTGCCTCGGAGAGCACGTTAGCCGTCGGTCCCGGTTATTATCACTATAACATGATAATAGTCGTTAAAGCCCGCCAACCCGCATTGGAGCAGCGTGGTGGGTCTAAGCTCTAATTCCCTCTCTCCTATGAGAGTGCAGACGGCCTGCGCCCAGCAGTGGGACGTCAATGGGCTGTAGTGGTGGTGGTGGTGGATGGTATTTTGGCTGCGTCAATGGACTTTGGACAATAGTGGAAGAACGTTAACCGATCAGAGGTAATTGCGATCTTTACTGTAGCTGTTATTTTTAGCCAATGGCCCTGCAGCTGTAGGCGTACCTATATCGCTCGACGTCGACGAAGATGAAGTAAGTATACTCACTTCATGGGGTCCCGTGCGAGCCAAAACTCTCTCGTGGGGTCGCAGTGCGCCCGCAACTGCCGGTTGTCCCATGAAACTGTCTCCATGCGCCACTCCGGCGATACATATGGTGGCTGCAGCTTCGGTAGAGCGATCTGAGTAGATAAGAAAAATATTGATAAGGATTTGAATATTTTTGCGGTACTAATGGTGGGGTATTACCTAATATAGGTTTTTCGAAATAGCAGCCACTCATAAAACCTGTAGGTATTAATCAATCTAGCATCAATACAAGCATGTATTAATATGAGATACATCTTCTAAAGCAGAGGTTCCCAAACTTTCTTTTCTCATAGACCACTTTCAATATTTTGCTGGTTCCGGTGGACCCCCTGCAGCTACATTTCTACCATATTCCCAGTCGTCAAAATTATTTAGAAATGTGTGCATACAAGCAAAGTCACTTCATATAAAACAAAAAATTATTAATTCAGATAACAAAATTAAAGCAGTTTGGGAAATAATCACGGATGAAATTGGGAAACATAAAGTGGACGACAATAAACTGGAGCTAAAAATTAACGACCGTATCATTGACTGCAAAACGGAAATCGCGAACACATTTGAGAACTTTTTCCGAAATATTCCAGTCACCACTACTAGTTCCCTTAACTCCTCGCCAACAGAAGCCCATAAACTTCTCAAGGATAATGTCACCGAGTGCAGTGTGCTGTTTAAGTTTAGACATGTGACCCCATATGATATTATAAAAGTATTTAAATCTTTGCAACTTAAAAAAACCGGAGACCTATGGGGGATATCCGTAAAAATAATCGGCAATATTATTGATGTTATTGCACCCTATCTTGCTCTAGTTTTTAATGAGTCTGTAGATTCAGGATCCTTTCCAGACCTTATGAAATGTAGTAAACTGATTCCACTTTTTAAATCAGGTAGCAAAAGCGATCCAAATAATTACAGACCAATTTCAATTTTGCCCACTCTCAGCAAGATATTTGAAAAAATTATGCTCAACCAACTGCTCCAGCACTTTAATTCAAATAAACTTCTTCACTCTGAGCAGTATGTTTTTACTAAAGGTCGATCAACAATTGATGCGGGCGCAATGCTGTTAAAACATATATTCGATGCGTGGGAGAAATCACAGAATGCTATTGGTATTTTCTGTGATTTGTCCAAGGCATTCGATTGCGTTGAGCACGAGACGCTTTTAGTTAAGTTGAGCTACTATGGAGTAAAAGACACTGCGCTTGGCCTCATTGGATCCTACCTCAGTAATCGCATTCAAACAGTATGTATCAACGACGTGAAGTCATCCGGATCAGCCTCACTAATGGGTGTTCCTCAAGGCTCTATTTTGGGTCCCTTCATGTTCCTGGTGTACATCAATGACTTGCCATATTTTGTCCGTAATACTTGCGATATTGTACTATTTGCTGATGATACGTCCTTGATTTTTAAAGTCGATAGACATAAGGACAACTTTGACGACGTAAATACTGCAATATCTCAAGTCACTAACTGGTTTACGGTAAACAATCTACTTTTAAATACAAAAAAAACTAAATGTGTTGAGTTCGCATTGCCGAATGCCAAATCCACAAGTGATATAAAACTAATGGTAAATAATGATATGTTGAAAATAGAAGATACTACTGTGTTCCTGGGGGTGACCTTAGACGCAAAGCTTCAATGGGGCACCCATATATCAACACTTTCTGGCAAGCTTAGTTCTGCTGCTTACGCTGTCAGAAAGATTCGACAGATAACTGACATCGAAACTGCCAGGATTGTATATTTTGCTTATTTTCATAGCATTATGTCTTACGGAATCTTACTGTGGGGTAAAGCGGCAGATATTCAAAAAATCTTTGTATTACAAAAAAGGGCAATACGTGCAATTTATAATTTAAAACCGCGTGATTCCCTTAGAGAGAAATTTAAAGAAATTGGTATTCTAACTGTCGCCTCGCAATATATTTACAGTAATATAATTTTTGTAAAACAGCACATCCATAATTACAAAAAAAATTGCGATCTGCACGATAGGCAAACTAGAGGCCGTAATAGGCTCGTGACTCCATCGCTCCGCCTCCAAAAAGTCAGAAGGTCATTCGTGGGAATGAGCATTCTTTTCTATAACAAAATTCCACAACCTATTTTAAACTTGCCTATACACAAATTTAAGAAATCCATTAAATGTATGCTCCTAAAAAAAGCTTATTATACTGTTGAAGACTATGTGAATGATAGAGGAGCATGGATTTGATCGCTCCGGCAATGCTAAGGACAGCGGTTACTTATGTACACATTGATGTAATAAAATTATTGTAAATGAATTATTTAAAAAGAGCAACCACCGAGTTTCTTGCTGGTTCTTCTCGGTAGGAATGGCATTCCGAACCAGTGGTAGATTCACTTGACGATTCAAAAGTACTTGTAAAAGTTTATTTGAATAAAAAAACATTTGATTTGATTTGATTTGATAAAAAATGTGAAGATTAGACCTAACTATGGAAATTTGCGATGCGGTTGAGTTCCAAACTTCCAACCACGTATTAACAGTTTTCGAAAAAAAGTGAGAATCAATTGGTTAATTAATTAATTGTGCTGTGAGTGGATGTCAAAAAAGTTAAGTCGGCCAATCAAAAAAGTTATTCCATCCAACTTTACTTTTTTGACATCTACTCACAGCAGTCAGCACAAGAAACCAATCAATTCTCACTTATTTTATTTAGAAAACTCTCCATTCGGAGTGGTAAAAAAAAAAAATTGTATATTTTCTTTATGCGGCGGCGGCGCTTTGCAAGTCTTGACACGCTGTACTGAATATGAAATATGCAAGTTTTTACAACAGTCGCTGAGCTTCTTAAAATAGGTATTATCTGCCTACATTGTTATGTGAAGTCAAGCCAACATTTTAGTTCTTCACTATCGAAACCAGATACATTTTCGTGGACCCCCGCTTACGAATTGTGAACCCCCATTTTTTTGTCATGCCTACGTAGACCCCCATCGAGTCTCCCGTGGACCCCTTGGGGTCCACCTGGACCACTTTGGGAATCAATGTTCTAAAGCGTAAGGTTTCCGGCTATCAAAATTCAAAGTTATAGTCTACTCGATTATGGCGGCGCCACCAGCACACGTTTGATAGAATATCTCGAAAACCTAAAGCGCTTGTATTGATGCCAGCTATTGATTGATCTTCAGATTTTAAGAGTGGACGTTATAGTTTGGATGGATGGATGTATGGATGTATGAATGTATGGATGTATGGATGTTTGTTACTCAATCACGCGCCAACGGCTGGACGGATCTGGCTGAAATTTGGCACAGAGAAAGTTTATATTCTGGAATAGCACATAGGCTAGGTACTTTTATCCTGGAAAATTAAGGAGTTCTCGCGGGAACCAAAAACCTCAATCCACGCGGACGTAGTCGCGGGCATCAGCTAGTAAAAAATATGGCGGGTCAGTACCAGGAGAGCCCAGGCCAGGCTCCATACAAAAATATCCAAACTATTAATTTTTCTCTCATCCTATTATTTTCATAAATATTATTATATTATCGTCTATTGATCGGGGATCGATCACCGGCAGCGTCAATTTTGGAATTTTAATTTTCGAGATAAAATTCAGGAATTATTTTCTGAATTTTCTCTGGTTTGGTCCAACCCCTAGCTTTGCCCACTACCATCTTAGTTACCACCAGGTGATATCACAATCAGTTCCTGTAGTGGCATAAAATACTTACGGGATTGGCAGGCGCAGGCAGCCCGGGTAAAGGCGCCTTCACATCTGCATGCGGCGGCAATGCCGCAACCGCCGCGCGTATTACTCGACTCATCTCACTTGTGTACATGTCAGTACACAGGATCTTCCTTGCGGTGGGGTCGGCGATGTCGTCCATACTCACCGCCGGCGTCATCACCAGCCGGGGACGAGTCTTTTGCACCTCCTCCCTGTCCACATCTTCTTTTCTGCTCTGTCAAAGTCATGTCCAAATTATTCGCCGTATTCCAATTGCCAGCCCACTACTGAGCAGGCTCTCCTCTCAGCTCCTCTCAGCTCTCAGGATGCAGAGTTTAGGCACCACATAGTTCACCACGCTGTCTGTCGATTGTCAAGTATACGGATTGGTACTTCACAGACATTACAGGAAAAATAAAACGAAGTCGCTAACTAGCCCTGATTTTTTAGATATTAGGGAAATAAACCTTTAAAAACTAACTTTGTTTTGCAGTTCCGATTTAAGGATTTTTTAGACTAGATAACTCAAATAAAAACATATTAATTATCGTTTTGTAACCTACGGAACCCTCAGTAGGGGCGTCTATTTGCGTTCATCATATCATTGGTATCATTGCGTTTCTTAAAAAACTGGTCACTTGTCCAGTTTTTTAAGAAACGCAATGACGTTTTATTTAAGATGGGCATCCCAACGTTGGCATAGTGGATATGTAAAGAGGAAGGAATTCGTTTGATGGCTAGAATATAGAATGCCCTTCCGGCTTCCATTTTCCCCGCTAGATACAATGTCTAGGTTTTTTGCAGGCTCCTTCTTAGACTGCATTCATCATTCCTTGGGTTAGATAGACGTCTGCGTTGATTATAGTGAAGCGCAAACCCATACCTACAGCAAAGCAGAAAGGAACAACTAACATAAGGTTGCTGGACATTCCATGGATTAGTCCGAACTATTTCTTTAGGCCTGTGAAGCAATGAGAAAGGCGGCACCCTTGCGTCCTTCCAATCGATCAATGTGTGAATATCTTTCAAAGGTGGAGGCCTTATCCTGTAGCACGACGGCTTTTCTTTGTAAACAGTTTTAGTGATTGGTTTTATTTCACCGTTGCGGTAATACGTCCTGTGCGATGTTTCGTAGTCGAAAAGCATGTCTTCGTAGAATTTTTCTTTGGACATTTTGATATAAAGTAGGTATACTAAAATAAAGTGATCTCAGAAACTATAAGTGCATAAGAAATCCTGTAAAGCTCTGAAATTATAAATAAAATTAAACCATAATAATAATATTGGAAAGACACCTTCAAAAGTTTGACAAAACTTTATGAAAATATATTATGGACATTGACTATGGATTGACATGATTAGATAATCGAGAAAAATAAATTCGAAGAGTTAGGATATGTTTTTACTGACGAACCTTAATTTGAATAAATAGTAGATTATTAACCAAGGGGATAAAGCAGTGTCTTCTGTCGCGGGTAACGATTTAAATCACGAGCGTAACGAAGGACTCGAGGTTTACTCCCGAGCGTAGCGAGGGCATCGATATATATGTAGGTACTAGATGGGCCCTTTCATAGAAAAAGGTCTGGTGACCGACTATGAGAACGCGTTCCTAACCTGTCTTTGTCCCCATCGTAGCGCTGTCACGGTCGCTCGTCGTGTAGATAATTTGTTATACATAAGTTAACATCTAAAGTCTTGTTAGTTTGGCACTGTACAATTTTTATTTTAAGGTAAGTGTTTCAAGTCACAATTATACATTTCCAAAAAAACGATTTAATCTTCCTATTTAATATTTTTATCCATTACGCAATCATTTAATTTCCGCGGCAAACTGTATGATATTTTTTTTTTTACTAACTGGCCTTACGGCTTCTATGGCCATGACCTATATTATCTATGACCGAGTCATACGTTTTCAATATATGTTGTAAGCAAGTTCCCGCTTTTCAGACTAGATGGCGTTGGTGGCGTTGCTAAAAATACGCCCACTTTCTTTGTTTGACAGGGCCCGTCTATGTAAATTGAGGTCGTTGAGCGAGGGTGTTAAAAACCTTAAATCACGAGCGAAGCGAGGGATTTAAGACGAGTCCTGAGTGTAGCGAGGGATTGAAGTTCACCCAAGACTAAGACAGCTTTATCACCGAGGAAAATACTCTACTTTTCGTACCATTTGCGAAAAAATGAACACAATAATAATATGAGATAAGCATTTATTAAAAATAATGACAATTAAAAATAAAAGTTAACATTCGAAACATTGGTTCAATTATTGATAGAGAGTTACATTTTTGTTTGGTACATTTATTGTTGATGAGTTGATTTGAGTATTTCTCTGTTCTTGCATCTGAGGAACTGTTTAGAACATTAACTTATTTATAAAAAAAACCGGGCAAGTGCGAGTCGGACTCGCGCACGAAGGGCTCCGTACCATTATTAATAAATAATTACCTTTGTTAATGAACCGCAAGACTAACTTTGTTTGTAGAGGTTTATTGTTAATATCAAAAAAACTATGCTAGTTAGAGCATTGGCTATAGTTTTCCTGTAAAATATACGTAAATTCCTATTGACCATAATTATTTCAAATTTTTCGATTGGTAAACTCCGGAGATAAGGGGGGGGGGGGGGGGACGGTATTTTTTTTAGACATTTTCCCCGATAAATAAAAAACTATCATAACTAAAAATAATTAAAAATCTGTTTTAGAATGTACAAAGTAAACCCTTTCATATGATACCCCACACAGTACAGTTATCTCACTTTTAAATTTCAACCCTCAGATTTGCCCCCCTTTTTAAATAAGGTTAAAAATAGTTTCCAATTTTATTTAACTCCAGTGTCTTTGGGCCACTAATATACACAACTGTTCCAAATTTCATGTCGATAGCTTCGGTAGTTACTGAAATAATCGAGTGTGACGGACGGACAGACGGACAGACAGACGGAGAAAGTCGCACCATAAGGGTAAGTAATATTCCATTTTACCATTTTGGTACAGAACCCTAAAAATTAAAATAAACTTAACGTTTATGTTTTTGAAGAAAACAAAAACGCGGCAAATTCCTAGATTAATATTTTTTTGGCGGAAAAGCAAAGGCATCAAGCTCATACGGCCTCGTCGGCTTTCGTAATTTTATTTAATAATCATAACTGCATAATAAATACGTATTCCTTTTTCAAAAATATGTTAAATTATGCTTTTTATACAAACTCAATGGTGTAAACACAGATGTAGTTCAGTATAAACGGTAAGCATTCCAAATTTAAATCACATTCTCCCCCTAGAGGATGAATGAAATTCAGTACAATTTTCTTTCCCTGTTTTTAACAGATTAAAAATGACTATTGTTATGTTCGCTTTTTGTGGCATAGAATGTCACTTTTTTGAGCAAGTGGTACGAAAAAAACATTACCTACTTATTTATTTAATACAGGTACCTAGGTACGTCATGTGTCAAACTCTATGCCATGGCTAAAGAAAGCCCCTTTATGTACAGTTAGTTACTTGAAAATTAAATCCATATTTTTCTATTTGAATAAGTTATTTAATCTTTAAAAACCTTAAATAAAACAATAATTATTATAAACATTTCCAATACGCAATAGTAACATATCTTAGTCTTTCTAAAATAGGCAAGTACCTAGGTATACACACTTAGGTACATGTTTAAAAACTTATATAATTAAGAGAAAATATTATCTAAGTAATTAATAAAAACACCCTAATAATTGTTTTTACGTAACCTGCAGACCGATTTTCGTCGTCATGGTCATTAAACTTCTTAACATGATAAGTACCGTCTACAGGTAGTTTTTCACGGCAGTAAGTAAATAGTCATGGGTGTTTCCAGAGGTTATAGTTACTAGTTAGTGCAGTATTATGGTAAAGTAAGTCTCTAGTAAGGGGCATTGGGAACCTATTTCGATGAACCGACCGGCTGAATCGCGACCCCTTCAGAGTAAGTATATGAGCGATCCCGTACGAATACGTAGTTTTGGAAAACACTTCACTATATGAACGATGTGGTGGACGATCTAAAACGAGAAGCTGGGAGCCGCTGGTCACAAGCGGCATAAGACAGTGTTCTATGTGTATGCTTCGTCCAGCAGTGGACATCTATCGTATCATACTAATATTATAAATGCGAAAGTGTGTTTGTTTGTTGGTTTATTGGTTTGTCCGTCAATCACGCCGCAACGGAGCAACGGATCGACGTGATTTTTGGCATGGGTATAGCTGAGGACCTGGAGAGTGACATAGGATACTTTTTATCCCGGAAAATTAAGCCGTGGGAATTGAAAAAAACTTATTCCACGCGGACGAAGTCGCGGGCATCAGCTAGTTTTTCATATTTAAGACGACACGATGACGAGGTCTTTTTGGCTTAGCTGTGTCTTCAGCCTCAACGGTCGGAAGATTGTAAACCGCACAGCATCTTCCTGTGAGCGTTGACTTTAGCCGTCTCATGGCACGTTCTGCATCTGAAATACATAAGTAGAATGGATCTTTTTGACCGACCTTTTGATTTGGATCGACCGACAACACGAATCTGGGACACGAATCCTATCATATGAAAATCCTTTTCATGCAACTGACGCGCGCAGACACGGTGTAAATAGTCCCTATACTTAGTCCCAAGGGCTTGAATGGAGGTCTCGCGCCGGAAAGTTCAGCAGTGGGAATACCCCCACTTGGTGGATGCACGATCTCAAGCGAGTGAATGGAAGCCACACATGACCGTGTTCCGTGGAGATCCGTGCGGAAAAACTCATACTTCATGGGGTCCCGACGTGCGAGCCAGAACTCCCGTGTGGGGTCACAGTGCGCCCGCAGCTGGCGGTTGTCCCACGAGACTGTCTCCATCCGCCATTCCGGTGAGACAAATGGCGGCTGCAGCTTCGGTAGGGTGATCTATTGTTTGAAAGAAAAACCTAATGTAAGTAATGATGGAGTTTAAGATGGTGTTGGGTTAACCTGTTAGGGTTAGGGCATGTTATGTTAAACCCATACCTCTAATCGGTTTCTACGCGGCTTCATACCAGAACGCTAAATTGGTTGGTATACGTCTTTAAGGCCAGTGGTAACTAGCTACGCCCACGGGCCACGGCCGAAGCCTCCCAGAAATCATCGATTCGAACCCGGGATCTCCCACTTATAAGACTACAGCGCTCTAAATAATAATTAATATAAAGCAGAGGTGCAAGCGTAGTGAGCGCGTTGTTTTAACATTACCGCCGATAACCACCGTGCATCTCTATTGGCAGGGAGTATACGAGGTTCTAAGTAAAAAAAACAAAAATAAGTTTTTTCGTAAGTTTCTTACGGAAGCGTAACGAGGCAAATGACACTTGATCTGTGTGAAAAAGTTGCATCTGTCCCTTTAAGCGACGGCGCCGAGGCTAGCGGGGCCGATGTCACTTTTTTGCCCAATTGCCCCGTCAGCGGGGCAGAGCCAGCGGGGCAGATGGGACCAAGTCGGTTCTAAGTACCTACTTTCAAGGCTATACTTACGGGATTGGCAGGCGCAGGCAGTCCTGGTAAAGGCGCCTTCAATTGCGGGGGCAACGCCGCGACCGCCTCCCGCATGCCGCGGCTTATCTCACTTGTGTACATGTCAGTACACAGGATTTTCCTCGCGGTGGGGTCAGAGATGTCGTCCATACTCACCGCTGGCGTCATCACCAGCCGGGGACGAGTCTTTTGGGCTGTTTGCCTGTCTCCTGTTACCATATTACTAAATCTAGGTAAGTTGTTTATTTCGTACGTTGTTATAACGTGCGTCCACCCTTTCTTTTAAATATAATATCGTCATCGTCGTTTCAACCGATAGACGTAGGGGAAAATGGGGTAATGAGAGTCAGTGGGCAATGGGAGTCGCCCAAATTTCTACAAAACCACAAACACTAACAACGCGTACGCGACTTCCCCGACCCGCTATGTACCCCTCGCAGTTGGTGTGAGTCGCTCGCGCCCGTATGGCTGCCACACCAGCAATGACAGGAGTGTTTGGTTTTTGCGCCACGTGGATGTAATTTTTCAACGAAGTAAAATAAACGGTAAGTGTCACATTTATTTATCTATTTACTTATAAATTTTATACACGTTTATACGTTTATTATAAAGTACGACTTTAAACCTAAATCATCTGAATAACTAATACGTATTTTTTTAATTTATTTTTTTCTCACTATTGTAGTTGCGGGTAATGAGAGTCGGTTGACCCCCATTGTCCGCAAGTGACATGAAGTATGAAAAATAACATGAAGGGCCAAGGAAAGAAGACGAAAGTGCTGAAGAAGGGATCAAAGCGACAAGTTCTTCAAGAATCAAAATGATACCTCTGTATCAGATGTAGGAACAGATGATTTATGCCAGTATAATGATGATGATGGTGTTTTTGATGACACAGAAAACCGATGCGCAATCAGCGGTGAATTCGGATGAAATAATGAACTGTGGTATGATGATGTACCTCATGTGGCTCATGGGCTCACGCGGAGTGCACTGGGCTGGAGTCGGCCAAAGTTTATGTCAGCGATTATTGCTAGATTATCTTTGACCCTCATTGCCCGCAGGCTGACCACAATTATCCTCACCTCGGTGCAATGGGAGTCAAACCTGTTTTTTTTTTAAACTTTTATATTTTTCAAAGTTGATTAGGAAAGTGATTCTTATTGATCTCAAATGCTAGTTAACTAAGCAGATTTTGTTATAAGGCGGTTGCAATAAAGATTATATTTCCTATTTTCTTTTTATTTCAATATTTGCTTAAGTGACTCCCATTACCCCATTTTCCCCTATCTCTCTCTCTTGCATGGATCTCCACAAAAAGCGGTGTTGTGCCAGTTGTTTTCAGCTTCTTTACCATCGATGGCTCTACCTGCTCCATGATTATAAATGTGCGTTCACCTTACGGATATTAGCTTGTACTTATGTAGTGCCTGGGTATAAATTAGGTACCTACTCGAAGGTACATCATACTAATATCATAAATCCAAGTGTATTTGTTTGTTGGTTTGTCCTCCAACCACGCCGCAAGGGAGCAACAAATCGGCGTGATTTTTTGCATGGGTATAGTTGAGGACCTGGACTAGACGCGGACGAAGTCGCGGGCATCAGCTATTATAAATACATAGTAGTATAATATATAACTAGCTGATGCCCGCGACTTCGTCCGCGTGGTTTAAAGTTTTTCCCGCGGGAACTCCTCAATTTTCCGGAATAAAAAGTAGCCTATGTCACTCTCCAGGTCCTCAACTATACCCATGCCAAAAATCACGTCGATCCGTTTCTCTGTTGCCGCGTGATTGAACGACAAACCAACAAACATTACACACTTTCGCATTTATAATATTAGTATGAATTTTAAACTTACAAAGGGTTTCGGTATAGCATGCGGATTAGTCCTAATTATTTCCTTAGGAGCATGCGTGTTTTAGTATGTATTTAAACACTGATTTATTAATTAATAGAATGCACTTTATTTCCAAGCAACCATTTTACCTAAGTTGTCCGAACACAGACTCCTATAACATACTTCTCTTTATTAACTTACTCTCTGACACAGACTCCAACAATTCTTACAACATCCTTCCCTTTTTAATAAACAATTTTTATGCTATGTCTCTATATCAATAATAACTAATCTAAAAATGATATACTTATGTAGGTACATATTAAAGGCTTCTCAAAATCTGAAATTGCCTTTTAACATTCATAATCTTGCAAGTATTTAGGTCTTGTTACAAGTCTTTCTGATCTTCTTTGTGTCAGCCCACCAGAATTGTCATTCTGGTCTAAATTAACTTTTGAAGAATTAGTTTCTTGAAGACACTCCGGTTCCAAATCACTGGCTGAAGATTCACTGTCAGAGAGACTTGTATCTAAGTTTTCATGAATACAATCATCATTTAAAGGTACATTAGTATCTAGTGTTACCTCCGGTGGATATGGGGCTTTAATTAAATGCCACCTATTTCTCCTAAATTTTCCCCTCTCTGTGCTTACAATATAAGATCTTGGCTCTTCACATTTTTTAATCACCGTCCCATACGTTTTTAAATCAGTAACCCAAACTTTATCATTTATTTCTAACTCAGATAGATTAGAGGCTCTATGCCTTTTATTGTAATATAACGCAGATTTATACTTTCTTGTCATTTGATCATCTCTAAAATTTTCTGAAATTTTGACAGGTGTATTTAGCTTGCTAGGAATTAAGGGAAGATTATCTTTAAGTTTACGATTAAACATTAATTCTGCTGGACTGTAACCCAACTCCAATGGAGTATTTCTGTACACTAACAATGCTAAATTTATGTCTTCATTTTTAGAAAGCAATGATTTTGCAATCTTTACACCTGACTCTGCTAATCCATTGCTTTGTGAATAATAAGGGCTACTGGTAATGGACTTAAACCCATACTGTTTAGCAAAATTATTGAATTTTGTTTTGAACTGAGTCCCACAATCTGTCCGAACTATATCCGGGACACCGTATCTTGCAAATACTTCTTTGCTCTTATGTATGACTGTGTCTTCGGTGAGGTCCTTTAACTGTATAATTTCTAAATATCTTGAATAATAATCTATTATTACCATGTACCAGTTATTATTGAACTTAAACAAATCCATGCCTACTTTTTGCCATGGACGGTCAGGTACGGGATCTATCATCATTTCTTCTTTATGATTTGTATGAAATTCAATGCATTTACCACAAGTTTTCACCTTATTTTCTATATGTTTTGATAGCCCTAACCACCAGACTGACTGCTTAGCGCGCTCTCTGCACTTAGAAATTCCCAAATGACCCTCATGAATTTTACTCAATATTTCTTCTTGCATGCTTTTAGGTATTACTATTCTTGAATTAAATAAAAGAAGGTTGGCTTCTATTGAAAAATTTTCTCTATATTGATAATAGTCCCTAAATATTCCTAATTGGTTTTTTCTAGGCCAGCCTTTTATTGTAAATTGTCTCAAGTTAACACAGAGTTCACATTTACTTTGCTCAATTTTAATTTTTTCTAATATGTCACTTGGTAAAGTCTCGCTTATGAATGAATTAATTTGTAATTCTTGATCTTTAAATTTATTTTTACTGTCCTCAAAATAGGGTAGGGGGTGCCTTGAAAGTGCATCAGCCACAACTAACTCTTTACCCGGTGTATATTTTACTTCATAATTATATTTTGTCAGTTTGAGACGCAATCTTAAAAGACGTGGACTTAAATCATTTAATTGCTTTGTTTGCAAAATTTGCAGAAGAGGTTTATGATCTGTTTCTAGAACGATGTGTATCCCTACTATGTAATCTTTAAATTTTTCTGCTGCCCATGTTAAAGCTAAACATTCTTTTTCGATTTGAGCATAATGTCTTTCTGTTTCTGTCAACGTCCTACTAGCATACATAACCACAGACTTAATCCCCTGTTTATCTTTTTGCATTAAAGCAGCCCCTAACCCATAACAACTACTATCAGCTGAAACAATTATTTTTGAACCTGGATCATAATGCGCCAAGGTAGGTGCTTCTTTAAGTTTTTTCTTCACCTCTTTAAAAGCCTCATCTTGCAACTTTCCCCAGACAAACATATGATCTTCTTTAAGCAAAGCATAAAGCGGCTGTAACATGTGAGAACGGTTTGGAATGAATCTGCCGACAAAATTTACCATACCTAGAAATTGAAGTAATTGTTTTTTATTTGAAGGAGTTTCGAATGCATTTATAGCTTCAATCCTTCCTGGATCCACTTGTATTCCCTTTTCATTTATTAAATGGCCCAGGTATGTCACTTCTCGGACTCCAAAAACACATTTAGTCCTGTTAATTGTTAGACCTTCCTTATGCAGCCTTTTTAAAACTTCTTTGAGAACCCTATCATGTTCCTCTTTAGTTGCTTCAAAAATGAGAATATCATCCATGTGTATGGCTACTTTAAGATCTTTAAATAAATTTGAAAATTTCATGCTAAAATACTCTGGTGCACAGTTTAATCCGAAAGGTAATCGGTTGTATACATATCTACCAAATGGTGTAATAATAGTAGTAAGTTTTTTTGAAAATTCGTCTAACTTAATCTGATGAAACCCCGATGTAGCATCTATTTTTGAAAAATATTTTGCTCCTTTGATCTTCGCCAGAGTATTTTCCACCTTTGGAATTGGGTATACCGGCCTAAGAATGTTTTTATTAACTTCTGTGTAATCCCCACAAATTCTTACTTTATCATTTCTAAATACTACCACAATAGGAGATACAAAATCAGTCACTTCTTCAATTGGGCTTATTATACCTAACCTTTGCAACCTATCTAATTCTGCTTTTACTTTTGGTAGTAATGGAATAGACACATTTCTAGGTGTTGCATGAATGTACTGTTTTGGATTCTCCACAAGCTGAATATGAAATTCGTCTTTGAAGACACCTAATTCATCAAATATGTTTGGAAATTCTTTTTCAATGGAAACACCCGCATTACTGGTTAACTCCTTAGAACTAACAACTGCACAAATATTAATAATTTTCATAGACTCTATTGAAGGCCGACCTAATATAGCTGTTTTTAAATCTTTAATGACATACACCTTACCTTCAAATGCTTTCCCATTATACTTTAACGTCAAAATTACAGTTCCTATGACCTTCAATCTTGTTCCGTCCGGTCCCTTCACTATATCACTACACGTGAAAGGTGGGACATCCCCCTTCCATTCCGTCATTGTATGCAAGTTATTGAGTTCCCTGTGCTCTGAGGAACGTTTCTGAACAGGTTTAGGTTTAAACACAGTCTGCGGGTACTCCCGAATCTCACCGTGACGGTAATCTGATCGATAAGTGGTTTCATAGTGAAATAACATCGACTCGATCCTGAGTTGCGATTGTATCATTCTTTTCTCTTATAAATTCCTTATAAAATATAATATTTTGTATTACGGCTGTTAAAAACAACCCTTATTGATATGTTTAGCTGTTTATATCAAGAATTATTGTTTCTTTCGTGTAGAACAAATAGAAAATAGTATCAGAAAATGAATTGATTCATAGACATTAACAGTTGTATGTGACAAAACTAAAATATCATTATTTGATAGAGATTTTGACAAATTCGTTTTGTTCATTTCATTCCAAATAGTTTTAAGTAAACTATCACGATCTTTTTACGATTTGTATATACGAAATTATTGTCCAGATATTGATACTGAAAAGCACCATGAAAGATCAAAAGAGAAATTCCAAAGTAGGTATTATGATGACGTCATTATTTATTAATTTAACACGGAGAATAATAATAGAAAAAACATTTATTCATATTTCTCATTTATTTTAAATCCAAATAAATGACACCACGATAACACGTAACAAATTTTAAAATAAAACAATTATTAATTTAAATATAAAAATTAATGAATTACATTTTTATCACAATATCGGTAAATTCATGCGATAACATCACATACTTAATATTGCAAAGTTAAACTTTTTACAGTCCCAAAAACTCATCTGACCCGGTGGCAAAAATTGGTACTAATTTTATTTTAAATACACTTTGGGTATGTTCCGATATACACTGCGAGCACTGTTCAGTGCTCTTACTGAGGAGAAATTCGTTCTGTTATGGACTGACAGTATACTGCCGCAGTATCCTAGGGAAATATATGACGTCACAAATCGTCGCCATTTTTGTACTGTGAGCACTGGCTCACAGTACAAAAATGGATACTGGATATATGAATAGGATACTGCGGCAGTATACTGTCAGTCCATAACAGTTTTCGAGGTAAAGTGCTCTCAGTGCTGACTGCGTTCCGTTTTAAACAGTAACCAGTATAGCTAACTATAAAGGAACGGCTTCGCAGTATACTAAATTGACGTCACACCTTACAGTGCTCGCTGTGTATATCGGAACATAGGGTACATTATACACTAGCGACGCTGACACCGGTTCAGATAAGTTTGACGGACAATATGAAAATAATTTACTATGTGAAACTTGGTATTAGACTGTGCTTATCAATTCTATTCTACTTGCCTCAGCACGAAAGTATGACGCTTGTAGTTTTACGATCACAGTCGCCTCTGGCACGGATTGGCTGTCTTTGCTAGATTGCATTGTTGGAGCGAGAATAGCCAAAAAACTAGCCAATCATTACAATAGCGATAATCTCAATGATTAATGACTTTAGTGCTAGCCCAGCGTACAGAAAACTTAAAATTACTGCATATTGCGTATTTCTCTCACGATTTAGAACTATTTGGACCGCCTGTACTAACCTCTAACCCAAATACGAGAAAATATTATCGTTTAGAACTAGTAGTACTAACCACCGTCATTTCGGATCAATTTTTTCTCCGATTCGACTCATCGTCTAAAAGAGTCTTTAATATGTTATAGTTACTATTAGTGTAAAACAAAAAGCAAAAAGTTCTAAGAAAATTAATGAATCATTAGTAAGACGGTGACTATGGAATACGAGATCAATTTAAAAGTATGAAATAATACAAAAATATTTTAAGTAGATCCCTCAGATTCAGAATATATTCAATGTACTCTGTGGAATATAATGTGTTACGAAAATAGCCAGTATTTCGGCTTTATACTTACTACTATTAGTTTTATAACATATTTGCTTGTTATTGGATAAAATGTCAAAAGAAAGCCTATCAACAAATGTTTATCTTTGTTTTAACTTAAAAAAAAGGGGTTCGAACATTTATTATTTTATTTATCCCTCCGTTTTTTTCAAAGTAACGGCTTCTCCTAAAAGTAGTTGGAAATGACGGTAATTTCTAAAATGAAGTTTTAATTTTATTAAATAGATTTAATAACAGTTAAATGTTCGTTAATTCTGTTGAAGTAAATAACACGCCACTATATGTAGATACAGTTGAAAAAAAAATTAGTTTTCCTATAATTGTCTAAGAATAAGCAAGATTTAATTCGAATTTCTTTAGCGATTTTCCATAAATACGAATAGTTTTCATTAATTCCCTTTAATATTTAAGAATAAAACGATATTATATTAAAAAGTATTCCACAATATAAACTCATTTAAATTTTAAAATACACCCTATATACAGAAATATATTTTACATCAATAATATTTAAGTATAATAATTATACATAAATATTAATCACTATATTTTTTACATTCAATTTGTCACCGCCCAAAACAGATTTTAGGACAAACCAATATCGGGTCAGGCTAACAACATAGGTACATTTATATTATAGTATTCGTATATATACAGAAATTTTATGCGAAAACTTGGTTAGCATTTTATTATTATACTTAAATTTAATTGATAAACTTGTAAAAATGGCATCATTTATGAAAAATACACTTTTGTTTAATCTATACTTAAAGCGATCAAGTTTTCAACCCGAGATAAAATATATATTTTTGTATTAGGATTATACTTAGTTCAACTGTTCAATGACAAAAAACTAAAATTAAAAAAATGGAGTGCAGATACCTTGACGATGTATTTATAATTTATAAATTAATATCTGCTCACTTTTCTATAGTAGACAATGGACAGCAGTAATGGCGGCAAAAAGTGACACTAAATTCAATATGGCCGCTCCCTATTTATCTATTTACAACATCAAGAAGAATAACACAAAATGGAATTGCAAGATCAAAACTAGCGAAGTTGTCGCACTGTAAAAAACGGGATTTCTCCCATTATTATCTCTGGTCATTTGTCAATCTGGCACTTTGAATTCTGCCCAAATGGGGCAAAACGGGGACGCGGGTCCTCCCCACGACCAACCACGTGGTATAGCAAGATGACATAACCCTGATTTGATGATCCCAGAGCGGGTGTTAAAGCTTGTCCTGTCTATGCTCCCGGGGCATAAAATGGCGCTCTGTCCGGTGGTATTAGTGTCTATTTTCGTGACGATCGCTTGGTCCAATATTGATTCGCAGTTGTGAAGCGCTGAAACAAACATTATTGCATTAGTTTAATTGATTTAAGGGCGCACTATAGTTCGAGTGTTATGGTAGGGTTAAACAATTTTACTGAATTGCCATATATCGAATAAAGGCCTTGAGACGGACCTAATTGTAAACTGCGTTTTCTGTCACGCGATTCTCTGAGTTTACGGGGTTATACCTATTTACCCCCGAAAGCTACAACGAAAGCATACGAGGGACCGGACAGGACAAAATTTGTATCTTATTACAAACGGTATCACAATATGAATTTAATTGAATGTAATTTAATATGAAATCAATTTGTTATTAATTCGATTTAATTTTTGTGAGGGTTTATAATAATGTGTTTAGATGGTCCGAAAGGTCGTTCGTGGGAATTAGCATTCTATTTTATAACAAAATTCCACAACCTATCTTACTTGCCTTTACACAAGTTTAAGAAGTCCATTAAAAGTATGCTCCTGAAAAAAGCTTATTATACTGTTGAAGATTACGTAAATGGCAAAGGAGCATGGATTTGACTCGCTCCAGCAATGTTAAGGACAGCTGTAAATTGTATATTATTTTTTTCAAAAGAGCCTTCTCTTCTGGAAGAGGTTCTTCTCGGTAGGAATGGTATTCCGAACCAGTGGTAGATTCACTCGACGATTCAAAAGTACTTGTAAAAGTCTATTTGAATAAAAATAATTTGAATTTTGGACGCACCTAAAGATTGGGCCTATGTAGCCATAATAAAGAATCCATTCGATGGAAGGAGGAATATGTACATATTCTCCTAGATACCGGTAACTATATAGGATTTAGACCCACAAAAGAACTAGTATAGTCGCACAAACTTATGACCCAGTGAGCAAAATTGGAACAAATTTGTATGCCTGTTTAGTTTTAGTTTTTATTCTATTTACTAGCGACGCTTTGACCGGGTCAGATAAGTTTGTCGGACTATACATAATATGTATTTTAGTGTTATCGATTTATCATCTTTGTGGAAACGAACCACCGCGTCGACGGTACAAATACAATATGTATAGAACACAAACAAAGGAGCACGTGGCAACGCATGCAAATCCGTGAAGGTCGGCCAATTAACCTCATATCTGAGATACCGAGCAAATGTTCTGATTACGTCACTAATTAGTCTAGCGACGGCCTTGCAGCGATTTAGAAGATATTGTGAGAAAAGTTCCATGTTTTTAGGGTTCTGTACCCAAAGGAAGCCAACGGGACCCTATATTACTAAGCCTCCGCTGTCCGTCCGTTTATCTGTCTGTCAGCGGGCTGTATCTCATGAATAAGTAGGCGGTTGAAATTTTCACAGAGTGTACTAATATTTGTATTGCCGCTATAAAAACAAATTGGACAGAACACAAGACCTATGTCTCGATCTTAAACAGATTAAAAATAAAGATGCGGCGGATGCTCGACTACTCAAGTAGCATTGAAAAACTCATCATCACTGTCAAGTTCGAAGGAAAGTGACCCCGCGGACGAAGCCTGAGACGTGAGACTTCAGTATAATCCTTAAGTCTGCAGAGAGATGGCGTAAAACAGTGAAGGCGGTAATATTTCGAGGGAGCCACGATCCTCTAAGTTGAGGGAACGACGCGAGAAGAATAACAACAAATAATAAAAATAATATATAATAATAATGGCCATTACCAGAAACGTGATTTTGAGCGCCTCTCTTTTACGAAAATATACTTAAAAAAAGTACATAGTGTTAAATCTTGATAGAACGGAACCCTTCGTGAGAAATCCCGACTCGCACATGGCCGGTTTTATTTATCTATCCATCTAAACTGTGTAAACATACTCTGACTAGGTAAATATTTTTCCGGAAAATGTCTAGACGAAGATATGAGAAAAATTTTAGTTATTTTAAAACATTCTTTAGGACTTTGGGTCAATAACAGCAGCAGGAAGAATTGTCAAATCAAGTTGTCGTAACATCCAATTCCAAACCGAATATAAAAAGGGTGATAAAATCATTGATGTAGAATTTTAGTGCCTATATTTCTATTTCAATGGATAAAATTGATTTTTGGGCTAAAAAGTAGCATAATGCATAGTGCTCTCCACATCCAGACCCTAAATAGTAAATACCCATGCAAAAAATCATTGTTGATTCGTTGCTCTGTTGCGGCGTGATTGAAGGAAAAACAGTAGGACGCGGCTGTAGTGGAATGGAAAATTTGGCCTAGAGCACAACCTGTAGGTAATTTTCACATGAAATATTACTAAACTCAAACAAAAAGTCTGATGTACCTAAATAATAAGTTGTCACCTTGTGCCTTAGTAAACTTTAGTACAGATGGAATCATACTTATCTCGAGGCAAACCTTTGCACACATGACTCAGCACAAGACAACAAAGAGTTAACTATAAAATGGCGCATCATCAATCATCATATATCTTATATATAAAATTCTCGTGTCACAGTTTTCGTTCCCATGCTCCTCCGAAACGGCTTGACCGATTCTCATGAAATTTTGTGAGCATATTCAGTAGGTCTGAGAATCGGCTACTATCTATTTTTCATACCTCCACGCGGACGGAGTCGCGGGCATCAGCTAGTAAATATTATAAATGCGAAAGTTTGGATGGATGGATGTATGGATGGATGTTTGTTACTCAATCACGCCCGAACGGCTGAACGGATCTGGATGAAATTTGGCACAGAGATAGATCTGGAATAACACATTTTAACACAACTTTTTATCCCGGAAAAAAACCTCAATCCACGCGAACGTAGTCGCGGGCATCAGCTAGTAACTAATAATTGCGAAAGTGTATCTGTCTATCTATCTGTCTGTAGGTCCATATTATCAACCGATATTGATGAAATTTGGTATAGAGGTACGTTATATCCCCGGAAAAGATATAGGCTACTGTTTATTCCGGAAAATTTTGGAGTTCCACCGGGAATTAAACAAATTTAATTCCCGCGGGCGAATTGTCGCGGGCATCATCTTGTATTAGTATGATACTTACACCGAGCGTTCTCCCACCGCACAAACTCTCCAAAGAAGGCCAGCTCCAGGTCACAGGAGAGCGCGAGATCAGCTGCCTGGCTCAGCCTCGAGGCGTCCTCCTCACTCAGCCGGTCCCGGCACTGTACGTTCACCAGGATCACCGGTCGGCCGCATACCAGGAACGCTGGAAACCAAATTGTCAATAGCAGAAACAACAAGCAGTTAGAAGTTCTCAGTAGAACCGGTGGTAGAGTCAAGACATGACGTAACATAAGAGACACCTGTCTTACATGCTATGAAGAAATTGAGTATTGAGTAAGTATTAATTCAAAAACTGTCCCTAACCCGACTATACGTAAAAAATTTCAGTGACTTTGTTTGTAGAGGTTCATTGTTAATATCAAAAAAACTATGCTAGTTAGAGCATTGGCTATAGTTTTCCTGTAAAATATACGTAAATTCCTATTGACCATAATTATTTCAAATTTTTCGATTGGTAAACTCCGGAGATAAGGGGGGGGGGGGGGGGGACGGTATTTTTTTTAGACATTTTCCCCGATAAATCAAAAACTATCATAACTAAAAATAATTAAAAATCTGTTTTAGAATGTACAAAGTAAACCCTTTCATATGATACCCCACACAGTACAGTTATCTCACTTTTAAATTTCAACCCTCAGATTTTCCCCCCTTTTTAAATAAGAACAAAAATAATTTCTAATTTTTTTTAATTCCAGTGTCTTTGGGCCACTAATATACACAACTATTCCAAATTTCATGTCGATAGCTTCGGTAGTTACTGAAATAATCGAGTGTGACGGACGGACAGACAGACGGAGAAAGTCGCACCATAAGGGTTCCATTTTACCATTTTGGTACGGAACCCTAAAAACACTTCGTGCGAGCAGATTGGACGTCAACCACATAAGGGTGCCAACGCTGACTGACGGTTTCTCGCTGTTCTGTGGTACAAAAGAACAACAAAAAAATGTCCCAGACGTAACGGATTGAGACGCAGCGCCTTCTTTTAGTGATGTAGTTGACGATGAGATTGGCCGAAATACAAAAATTATTACTTATAGTTTTTAAAGTATTTATTTTGACATTGTGACCCTTTAAAACTCGGATTTATGCAAAGCCATTAAAAACAAAGTCTTTATCGGTCCCCCAGCTAACAAGTAGTTTCCGTCGCTCGTTAAAAATGAATAACTATCAATGTAATGACTATGTACCTACTACCTACTATGTAAGTACTTCATAAGTCTTAACAGTGATCTTAAAGATTTTTTCATTTCGCTTACAATCAGATTGAGGAGACAAGTTCTAGGAACAAAACTTCAAACGCTGAATTTTGTAAATCACTAGATTGCCTACGACCTCGTCAACGTTTAGTTTTTTTTTAATCCCGTGAGAATTCTTTATCATTTTCTGAAATAAAAAGTAGTCATGTCGTTCTCCAGGTTGCAAGCTATAAGTACTTAACAAATTTCATCGAAATCGTTGAAACGGATGAGCCGTGAAATAGTAACAGACAGAGAGACAGGTAGGCGCATTTTAGCACTAGACTTCGACCGCGTGGATTGTTTATTGAGCCCCGTGGTAAAAAGTAGCCTGGGATAATCTCTGTACCAAATTTCATCAAAACCGGCCGAAAAGATGGGCCGAGACTGACAGACAGACACACTTTCACATTTATAATATTTAGTATGGATTTATAATATGGATGAAATGAAGATTGATTGTAATAATTTGTCATGGCAGGATATTGACAGGTTCGCCGTGGTGCCGCGATGCTTTACATAATTATTATCAACTTCCTTCTTGACGGGAAGTATCGTGGCATTGGATTAGGTATAATAAAACAAACAGCACAATGATAAAATCCATTAGTACCCATAAAAACAGTTGTCCTGGCCATGTTTCAACGCAAGTCAAGTGTAAGTGTAAACCGATGACATTAAGTTTATTTATGACGGACGTACTCACTAAGAAAATATAGTGCAAAATATAGGTACCACCTAACCTAGGTAAGTAACCCACTAAAGTTAGAATCCATACTTTTATCCATACTAATTTTATAAATCCGAAAGTGTGTGTCTGTCTGTCTGCTACGCTTTCCCGGCCCATCTTTTCAACTGATTTAGACAAAATTCGGTATAAGTACAGGCAGGTTATACCTATCTCGGGGACTTTTAAAAGTGCTTTTGAATCGTGGCGTCGAGCGAATCTATACCACTGGTAATGTTACTTTTATTCCGGTTAGTTCCCACGGGATAAAAAACCTAAATCCTCTCTAGGGTTTCGGGCACCATGTACTTAATTTATAAATATTATGAATAAATTATGAATAGTTACTGCAAGGTTTTTTATAAAACTTTTATAAAGTCGGTCCCATTTTACAAGTAGGTACTTATATTCATTGCGAGTCAAGGAAACAGTAGGTAGGTATGTACTATGTAAGTACTAAATAACAAGTACCTTTTTGCTGATATTAATTTTAAGCAGGTTTTGTCGTAAGGCTCATAATTATTTCTTAATACATAATACGTTTATAGGTAGGTACCTACTTTTATTTTTTAATAGCGTAATGTTATCAAGATCTAGCAAGTAGCAACCAAACCAAGTACCTAACTATCTGATAGTGATCAATGTAATATTCAAAAATATTTTTATTCCCATACGACGGAAAAAAGAAAAAGTCCCATAATGGGACAGCGACAATCATAGAGTTCTTGAATATTTAAAACGCTATAAGGCAGACTTGCAGAGCACTGCTTATACGGATTTACCTGCTTAAATTTTGTGATGCTGTCACTTTTCAACCGACTTCAAAACAAGGAGGAGGTTCTCAATTCAACTGTATTTTTTTTATTTATTTTTTTATGTTTGTTACCTCAGAACTTTTGACTGGGTGGACCGATTTGGATGATTCTTTTTTTATTTGAAAGGGTCCTTCCCAAGTGGTCCCATATAAATTTTATCGAAATCGGTCGAGCGGTTTTTAAAATATCAACAATAAAATAAGTACTTTGTATAGCGTGTGCTTGTTGTTGTAAAGTTGGCGCGGGAGTTTGAAGTCGGTTGTTTAGAAAGATTAGAGGTTGAAAAGGATAAGTATTGAAAAACCTTCAACCTTGTACAAGTGGACCTAAGGGCGGCCACATACATTTGGAATTTCATTGCGAAAAACCGTTTCGAAATATCGAATCGGAATTCCGTAAATACATCAGTACACAATACGTTTATTTCCTTTCAGAATAACAAGACAGTTGAGATACGCTAGCCATTTTTCTGTTCGGGATTCCGAACGCACCAGGCTATATTGTACCAATTCGGAATCGAATTTGGAATCGAAAAAAAATTCGAACGGAAAACTACTGTTCGTGAGTGATAGATCCCTCGATTTGGATTTACTGCATTCGGAATTCCAATTAGATACTTATTCCGAAACGGAATTCCGAATGTATGTGGTCGCCCTTTAGTCGCAGTAGTAAATAAACCAATAAATAAACACGTGCAACTGCCAAACAGTATACCTTGCCGTAAGTTGATTAAAAACCTACATAGTACATAACTAGGTACACTGAATAACTGAACAGGTCGTGACCGAAATCGATTATTTTCTACGCAGCACAAAAACACCCCAAATGTTGGGATAGTTATTAAATTATTCACATTTTACGCACATTAACAAGGTGGAAAATTGATTTATATGAAAGGTTACTAAATATTATATACTTTGGGGTTTGCTACCATCAATGTATAGTTGTCCAAACTCCAAAGTTAAAAGATGCGGCTTTATTAGAAAAGCTTTTTGCGTGATGGCCGCCAAACGCAAATGATGATGAATATGTTAGATCCGTTGCTCTGTTGCGGCATGATTGTAGGACATACAAACTCACTTTCGCATTTATAATATTAGTATCATAGGTACGTACCTACATTAACTGTTACCTACGTAGGTAACAGTTCATCGGGTTTTGGAAAAATGGAGAAACAAAAAATAATATAGGTAGTAGGTACCTATGCATGCTCACTGCGCCATGTAGAAAATAGTCTAAACTCTAATCGTAAAACGAAGACGCCTTTTCAAATGTTCTGACGCATAAATTAAGCAAATTGCATAGCAAGTCTATAGCAATACACACAAATTGGACATCGTCATTGGTCGTTCACTCAGACATGAAATACGGCAAGCCAGACGCGTTCTTTTTTAGGGTTCCGTACCCAAAGGGTAAAAACGGGACCCTATTACTAAGACTCCGCTGTCTGTCTGTCTGTCTGTCTGTCTCCAGGCTGTATCTCATAGACCGTGATGGCTAGAAAGCTGAAATTTTCACAAATGATGTATTTCCGTTGCCGCTATAACAACAAATACTAAAAATTAAAAAATATATATATTAAGGGGGGTCCCCATACAATAAACGTGTTTTTTTCGTATTTTTTTGCTCAATATTAAAAACGGTTCAAGGTAGACGGTTCAAATTTTCACAGAATATTAACTTGTATATTACCTTTCAAAATAAATAATTAAATATCAATAAAGTAAATATTAAAGGGGGGCTCCCATACAACAAACGTAATTTTTTGATATTAACAGTAAACCTCTACAAACAAAGTTAGTTTTGCGGTTCATTAACAAAGGTAATTATACCTACTTCTTGAGTACGGAACCCTCGGTGCGCGAGTCCGACTCGCACTTGGCCGGTTTTTTAAGGTCTAGCCCCACTACAGATGCACTACGCGACGCGGCCCCATATAGATTCAGATTCAGATTCTTTATTTTCATTAATAGGTATGTGTACATGAGATGGTTAAGTGTCGTACAGAGTCCAACATATTAGCCGAGCCGGCGTACAAAATAATTTTATTTTTATTATAATTATGTGCTTCTCTATTACAGTCAGGCGCGGTCCGAAGGGGGGGGGGGGGGTCACAGGGGACTTGACCCCCCCCAAAATCTAAGGTCAAATTGAAAAATCTCAAAAATTTGCCAAATAATAAAAGGAAATTTCTAGCTATCCCCTAACAGTAATAAATTTAGTTTGCTGACATCTAGTGGTGTTTTTATGAACTACGTACGATGGCCAAAATAACTTGGAAATGACTTATAGTCTAGAAACAAGGAACCGAACTACAGTGCTCCCAACCCAAAGTGATAATGCGCATAGAAATCTTCGTCACTGTTCGGCAACGGTCTTATTCCCCGAGCGTCGGAAGACGATATTATGTATATTGTATATAGAGTGGTTAAGTGCATTTTCTTCATGCATAATTTAGTAGAATTATGTGTTTTGTGCTAAAAGAGATAAATATTGATTTATCAGTAACGAAATTTGATAATTCCATGTAAGTAAATAGCGAGGATAACCACACGATTGCGAATATGCTACAATCTAAACATTCACCCGGAAATAGTACCAGACGTCTCAAATATTATCACCCGATTCGCAAATGTAAAAAGACGACTTCCATTTGTTTTATAGGTGATGTATAAAATAAAATTGTGTCTTGTGCAATAATGTTTATTTTATTCCAGATACCTATTTTTAGGGTTCCGCAGCCAAATTTGGCAAAAACGGAACCCTTATAGATTCGTCATGTATGTCTGTCTGTCTGTCCGTCCGTATGTCACAGCCAATTTTTTCCGAAACTATAAGAACTATACTGTTGAAACTTGGTAAGTAGATGTATTCTGTGAACCGCATTAAGATTTTCTTACAAAAATAGAAAAAAAACAATAAATTTTGGGGGTTCCCCATACTTAGAACTGAAACTCAAAAATTTTTTTTTCATCTAACCCATACGTGTGGGTTATCTATGGATAGGTCTTCAAAAATGATATTGAGGTTTGTAATATAATTTTTTTCTAAACTGAATAGTTTGCGCGAGAGACACTTCCAAAGTGGTAAAATGTGCGCGAGTCCGACTCGCACTTGGCCGGTTTTTTATTAGTGTAGTGAGTGACCCCCTCCAAAATTTCTGGCTGCGACCGCGCCTGATTACAGTTAAATTTATTACATTACATTCATCACTACAGCCTATTAACGTCCCACTGCTGGGCACAGGCCTCCACTCTCATAGGAGAGCGGGAATTAGAGCTTAGACCCACCACGCTGCTCCAATGCGGGTTGGCGGGCTCATTACATTACTTAATCATAATTCTTTAGCTTTATTCTTATTTATTCTGAATTACAAATTTCGAACATACATTATTGTTAATAAGTAATTATACAATAAATAATTTAATGTCATAGGTATTATTTAAGATGTCAATATTCAATACTAAAATAATAGCTAACAATTATTAAAAAGAAAGAATTCCAAAGAGTTAAGATATCAGAATTGTTTTTATTTACAAACTCATACAAATAATATTTGCCGCTACGGGCCGCGCCGCTCCGTGCATCTCAAGTGGGGCTAGACCTTTAGTTAGACGAACTATACAATTAATTTGGTAAGGTGGGCTGGATGTAATAATAAAATTTTCATGGAAAGAGCGATGTTTATTTTTCGTGCCCGCTGTTTGGATTCACATCTATTGGTTTCATTAATTCCCAGTACTTAAATAAACCAGAGACGAAAGTAGCAGAATAATATAGGTATATTTCCGATGAAATGAAACTCTCGTGAAACTATTTGAGTGTAAAGTTAAATGGGTACTGCTATTGACTAGGTACGGTCAAATGCAGCACGCTGTCAAAAACAGTACCATTGGATATTGAAATATCCCCGTTTATTTTGTGTAGTATTTCTTGTTCATTGAAGTATATCGCAGTTTATTTTGTATAGTATTCCTTTTCCATATATAAGAACATGTGTTTAGTTGTCCACTTCATCACTTAGGTACCTACGCAGCTGGGTGAGATCGCAGTCAAGGGCTAACTTGATCTATCTTCATATAGAAATAAAAATTAATTGCCGAAATGTATATTCTCGCACCACTTCAGAACGGCTGGACCGATTTTGATGGATTTTTTTGGGTGTATTTGAGTGGGTCCCGGGATGGGTTATATTCACAATTGGGCCCGGCAGGGGGCACCTCGAAACTCCTATCGGCTTCTAGGTTCAGCAACGTCTACCGGGCCCATTAGTAGTTGAATAACGAAAAACCTAGGACGGGTTGAGTAATGTTCTCGCATCACTTCAGAAAGGCTGGACCGATTTTCATGGAATTTTTTGGGTGTGTTTGAGTGGGTCCCGGGATGGGTTATATTCACAATTGGGCCCGGCAGGGGGCACCTCGAAACTCCTATCGGCTTCTAGGTTCAGCAACGTCTACCGGGCCCATTAGTAGTTGAATAACGAAAAACCTAGGACGGGTTGAGTAATGTTCTCGCATCACTTTAGAACGGCTGGACCGATTTTGATGGAATTTTTTGGGTGTGTTTGAGTGGGTCCCGGGATGGGTTATATTCACAATTGGGCCCGGTAGGGGGCACCTCGAAACTCCTATCGGCTTCTAGGTTCAGTAACGTCTATCGGGCCCATTAGTAGTTGAATAACGAAAAACCATTAATCGGCGCAGCAGCGTTCAATCCCCCTACGACAAGAGATTGCACTAATATTTAAAGAAGGCTTACTTCAAAGGTTCTTATCATATTCTACTGGGAAGAAACTGACTAGAAATTTGGCTCTTCACAAAAATAAGCATTTGATGATAACTAACTAACAATGTAACAGTATTGTATCCTATCTCGCGATCAGCTGAATTCAAAGACGATTTCTATCAAGCGTTAACTTTGTGGGGATACAATGTGCTTACGAAGCACAGGATGACACTACGTATAGTCGCCTGCGCGCGACCGACGAGCAGTGCTAACATATCCGCCAAATGTGTAACACAAGCGTTCAAAGTTGTAATAAGTTAATAATATTATATTGGATAGTCCTATAAGTTGTGGTCCCAGAAGTGGTGCCGCAACAATTGGTGACCACCGACAAGCAACACACCAACAAGTCAAAATCATGGATGGAGTCAACAGTCAACAGTCAGCAGTCAAAATCAAAGTCAAGAAGAAAACATTTGCAAGTCGTCAGCACAGCATCAGCACAGACCGCGGGTCGCGACAGCACAGTATCAGACGAAACAGCGGGTCAGCAAGTAACGCAGCAATAATGGGGTCACATACTTCAGCATCAGAATAGTACGAGCCTGCACGACGCCACCTACTCTGGATGTTACGCATGAATGGTTACACGGGCGCCGCTACACTGAATGCTCAGACGCCGCTTCAATGGATACTCAACGACTTTCAGAAAGAGGGCAGAGAGGCTTTTAGGAATTAAGAAGTTACGTACCACTGCTTATCACCCACAAAGCAATGGTTTAAGAAATTCATTCATTAACAATGAATAATCTACTTACCAGACTTATTAGGTTTTGTTGCTACGAGCATAATTAGAAGATTGCGAAATAGAAGACTCATTTCAGAAGATTCCTTTAAAAATCAAACTACATAATATTGCATTAACAATATTTTATTACCTACTAGCAAATACTGTCGCAACTATAGGCCGTATTATAACCAAAAAGTAATGATGGTTCATAAAAAGTAGCGGTTCTTTCAAATGTAAATTATGGAAATCATAGGTAGAGCTTTAAAAGGAGCGGACCCAAAACACGTCCCCGAAGGACACCACGCACAGTTACGTCCAATTCATTAATTCGATAGAGAGCCCTTCGTTATAAAGCGTCCTACAAAAAACAAACGATTAATATGCAACTCAATCTTACGAATGCGGATCGCGTCTACCGAGCTCCTTAAATAGTAGCGAAGACCTTTGAAGATATTAAAACGTCTGAAGTGTCAGAAAGGACAAAACTCTAGCTGAAGTCGTAAAACTGAAGATATTTCGACGTGACATTAGCAAAGTGAAAGATCTCGAAACTAGAAAACTTCCAAACTGGAAGATTTCAAATAAGTCTACCTCCAGCTAAGTTCAAAATATAAATTATAAATATATTTTCCATATTTATTATTAAAACATGGAAATTATTATTTTTATTTATTAACAGGTAAGTAGCCTAGTTGTAGAGTTGAATGCACCGAGTAGTAATTGGTTGTATGGTCTGTGGTTGAATGCCTAAATTCAACGTAACGGTGATGTTCAAAGTCAAGTACGTACATTATTACTTGTTGTTACGTCATACGAGTATCTGTAGGGACAAGTGCACGGTAGCCTCGCTGTCAGTTTCGCAGCTTAATTGGGCGCACTATTTTCCCCTTTTGTATCATTTGTCAACCTAAATATAGAACACTCGTCAGCCTACTAGCCCCTCTACCTTTTATATAAATGGCAACATTCGAATATGACCTTTGTCGTAATTGCAGTAAGGTGAATCAGGGGACCTTTTTCAATGTCAGTAACACTAAGGAAAACAAAATTATAATAATCGTTGAATTTATATTTAAGTTAAATGTAATTACAGACACATAATGATTGCTGTAGAATAATAATTTGAGTTTCCGTAGTAACCGACTTCCAAAAAAGGAGGAGGTTCTCAATGCGGCGCGTATTTTTGTTTTTTTAATGTATGTCGGTGCATATCTCCGTGGTTTCTGAACCGATTTGATTATTCTTTCAGTCGTTAGAGGAAGCTGTAGAGGTGGTCCCATAAAAAATTTTGACTCCAAATCCTCAACCCTGATACTTAAAAGTTAAAATAAAAATTGTTTCCAAAAAACCGACTTCCAAAGCCACTGTAAAGTATTAAAAAATAATTTTGATTTCTACACACTAAGTTGAAGTCGGGCGGGTATAACAAAGATAGGCAAAGTTGACGCGTTAGGCTCGCCCGACTTCAACATAGTGTGTAGAAATCAAAATTATTTTTTACTTTACAATGGCTTTGGAAGTCGGTTTTTTGGAGATAATTTTTATTTATAAATAATAAATCAAAATATCCAATCAAAAAACAGAAACACAACGACATTGGAGATTATGAGTAAGTGAAAGTTCCGAAACTTATATGTTATTGGTTTAACGTTTTTAAATACATCAGAATATTAAATAACTTAATCTTTAAATAGAAATTTTGAATTGGTTGGTGATGCCGATTCTTGAGGTTTGAGGAATAATAAAAGGAGAAACAGGCTGACTGAAACAGCTAGAAAATGAAAAATGAAAATCAAATTTATTTATTTGCTGAATTAACATGCAAATATTTAATGTAAGTACTCAATATTAGGAAAAATATTATATTTAAGAATTATTATGATTATGATAACACAAAAAAAAAAAAGAACGTCCAGAGTAAAATAAAATTGAAATATGAAATAAAATCATGTCAATTAAAATATATAATATATCAATTAATGTAAAAAAAACTCCGTTCAAGAATAAAAAACTTGTCACACAACCAACGAAAGAGTAGATCTTGATTATTGAGATTTCGCATTGAGGCATGTTCCAGGGCTGCAAACTACAATGCGGAATGACCTGAGAACCCACCGCATTATTATCCCAAGAAACCTTCTGCCATTATGTGATTAATGGAAAGGGGTCACGCCCGTCAGCAATTAGGCATACGACGCAGAGAGAGTCAACATCTGCATGATGTTGTCTTGGCTTATAAAATAGACTGCCGCGTGCATTCTTATGGCCGCAAAATCAACGTCAACGTTTCTAGGCACGACGCATGTTGTTGCTTTAGAATTCATAAAATTAGCCCAAAATTAAATCTATACCTATACCTAACTAACAAAAGATTTCGTCAAGATGTTCCAAAATCGTTAAAATGTACGCAGATTTATTCAGAGTGCAGAAGTCGATTGGTAATCGATTCCAAATGAGGTACGAATTGAGCCAATCATGCTAATAACAATGCTCAATGATATTTGAATTGTTCATTGTGCTCGGTTGACACTACGAACGCCTCGCAACATACACAGAAACTCCTTAGTTATAAATGATTTTTACCTGAATACCTAAATCTATATAATATATAAAATATAAAATTCAAAGTCCTGACTGACTGACTGACTTATATATCAACGCACAGCCTAAACCGCTGGTCCTAGAGACATGAAATTTGGAGGGTGTGTTCTTTGTAAAGAGTAGGTATCCACTAAGAAAGGATTTTTCGAAATTCCACCCCCAAAGGGGTAAAATAGGGTTTGAAAGTTTGTATGAAAGTCCGTCATTTTCAAGTTATATCCATGAAATTTGGTATTTGAGCTACCGGTTCAAAATGAAGAAATACGTGTTTCGCCATTTTTGAAAATTCTACCCCCAAAGGGCTGAAATAGGGGGTGAAAGTTTGTATGAAAGTCTTTTATTTTACAGGTTATTTTTCAAGTTATATCTACGAAACTTGGTATTTTGGTTTTCGGTAAAAAAATAAGAAGGACGTGTGTAAATTTTTTTAAAAATTCCACCCCCAAAGGGATTAAATAGGGGTTGAAAGTTTTATGAAATTCCGTCGTTTTTCAAGCTATAGCCATGAAACTTGATATTTGGGCTTCCGGTTAAAAAGGATGAAATACGGATTACACAATTTATAAAATTTCTATGGACCCCAAGAAAGTCAAATATCCGTTTGTCCGTCAATCACACCGCAACAGAGCAACGGATCGGCGTGATTTTTTGCATGGGTATTGGGTATAGTTGAATACCTGGAGAGTGACATAGACTTATTTTTATACCGGAAAAGTAAGGAGTGCCTGTGGGAATTATAAACTTATGTCACGCGGACGAAGTCGCGGGCGTCCGCTAGTCTAAATATATAAAAGGAAAAGCTGACTGATCTATCAACGCACAGCTCAAACTACTGGACGAATGGGACTGAAATTGTCATGCAGATAGATACTACGACGTAGAAATCCACTAAGAGAGGATTTTTGAAAATTCACCCCCTAGGGGGTTAAATAGGGGTTTGAAATTTGTTTAATCCACGTGGACAAAGTCCCGAGCATACACTAGTTTATAATAAATCGAAGTTTAAGCTACTTCAATTAATATTACTTATTAGCCCACAGTCTAGTTGGTAGTAGGCAATAAAGTTAAGGTAAAAGTAAGGTAAGGTAAGGTAAGGTTAGCAAAGGTAAGGTACCTACTAAATTAAGGTGAGTAAAAAAAAACAACTTAAATACCAAATTCAAGACGCCAGAAATATCTGCAGCTCTATATCGAAAAACACCTTCATCAATCATCAAACCAATATCATCAAACAAATTAAAGAAATCTCAATTGTTGTTCTTGGCTGATTTTATAAAATACTTGCTGCTATGGATTTTGGCAAACGATTAGAAGCCAATCAGGAAAGGACAACAACTATATTGTTCTCCGAGCCCAGCATCTCTACTCTCTAACTTAATTATATTTTTTATCCATTGAAGTTTTAATCAATCAATCAATCAAGTATATAAATATTATAAATGCGAAAGTTTGGATGGATGTCTGGATGGATGTATGGATGTATGGATGTTTGTTACTCAATCACGCCCCAACGACTGAACGGATCTGGCTGAAATTTGGCATAGGGATAGATTATAGTCTGGAATAGCACATAGGCTACTTTTTATCCCGGAAAATTGAAGAGTTCCCGCGGGAATCAAACAAATGTATCTGTTCAACTGATTTTGATAAAATTTGGTACAGGGATAGGTTGTATCCCGGGGAAGGACGAAGGCTACTTTTTATCCCGGAAAATTAAGGAGTTCCCGCGGGAACCAAAAATCCTCAAACCACGCGGACGAAGTCGCGGGCATTCGCTAGTATGACATAAAAATTACATTAATTCATAGCAAACCTTCAATGTATATAAAATACATGTCAGTGGCTTTCATTATTTGAGCCACCGAGTTAGAGAATAGGTAGAGGGGGTAGTTTCTCATTCCTCAATTTATACTCGATTACTTTACTCGCCACATCTCTTGCTAAAAAATTCTATGAGCTGTTTTTTTTTTCTTAATCTAGGTTAGCCACAAAGTTTTGTTTATTATGTTAATCGCAGTTTGTTACTTATGTTTTTCTTTTTATATACAGTATGGGTTTTGAGGCTGGAGCTGTTTGGTTAGATATTTATTAAGAAGGTGATGCCATCAAATAACAAAACTAATTAAACTGAAAAAATATAATAATTAGTATTCTCTGGGGAAAAGTTTAGCCAGATATTTTTACTCCAGTAAATTAAAATATAATTACTAGTCAACGTTACTAGTATTCTCTGAGGGAAAGTTTTGTTAGGTAATTTAAGTCCTGCAAATTAAGTTAGTTTCGTGTAGGTAAAATAAAATTTGGAGCATTATTTATGATCGAAGAGACTTGACTAATTACTATTGTTTCAGAGTTGTTGGGATGGATTTGTAATGATACCTATTTCCGCCTCATTATTTTCAGTTTGATCGTATACAATATCTATCACGTATGTATTGTAGTCTCACACAAGTTTTATCTTATTGACTAGGTATATTAAGACTCTGCATTTCCCTTCTTGGTTATAATGTTATTAAGTGCTATTTTAAAATCTCTTGATAAAAGAATGAGCAATTTCAACATATATCAATAAATAAGAAGTGTTAATTGCTTTATTGCTATGAACTCGCTTTTAATGTTACATATTAAGACTTTTATAGAGCAACGTATAATTCTTCAGCTGGCTGTGGAACTGACTAAAGATTGTTGATCTGTTTTACAGAGGTCCTGTGATAAAATGATTTTTCATCCTGACTTTTTTCATCATCATCTTCATCATCATTTCAACTCATTGCTGGCTCACTACTGAGCAAGAGTCTCAGAATACGAAGCATTTGGCCCTAGTCCACTACGCTGACCAGGTGTGGATTGGCAGACTATTTTATTTGCTTTAAATGAAAATTCTTCTTAGAATTTAAAGCCTTTAAATGTACTGTAGTTCATTACTTTCAGGTTTTCATTGCAACGCTTATGGGACATGTCGTCAACAATTTCGCACTCTATTTCAGATAATGTGCTCGGCTGTCTACATGTACATCTGTCACGCTTTGTTACTAAAGTCTGTGAAACATTCATGCTAATCTGCAAGTCTTTAACGAATTCGTCAACAGCTCAACTGGAATGAAAACGTTTATATCTATTGTCAAAGGCACAATGAATCTGTATTCAAAATTAAATTTTTCAAGATTACAGTTAAATAAAACTAATTAAAGTTTGCAAGATACTCGCTTGTCTGCAGCTACTTTAATTAAAATTAAAACACACGCGTACGTGTTTTACCGAAAACACTGACACATACACGTGATTCTTCAAGAATCATTCAATCAATTCACATAAAAAAGTTGCTCGAAAAAATACCGTGGAATCGAGCATACGCTACTATTATATTAAGATCTTATCTGAGTTTATGTGACGAATTAATTACCTGTGCAGCCTATGATGAATAGACTATAATTCTATAGTCTTAGAAGATAAGAGTGAGATGGCAATGAATATTCAACATGTTTGTAATTGGACGATATAAGAGAGGACCTGAGTGAACTTTAATCATAAGAAAAGTTTCCTTAAACCTTAATAAGTCCAGGATAAGCCCAGAATTAATCAGACCTTAGATAACACAAACACGACATAAAAATTTCGCTGTAAACCGATATATGTCCACTTCTGGGCACTCACTCTTGTAGGGGCTTCCACAGGCTGCGGTTCATAGAGCAATGCATTACAGGTATACATAAATATCATTATAATCATTAATCATTTCAATTCATCGCCAGTTCCCTACTGAACACATTTCTCCTCAGGATGAGAGGTTTTGGCCATAGTCTGGCAAAAATCTTCTCAACGTCCCCACCATGCTGGCAATGTGTGGATTGGCAGACGAGCAAATGAAAAACTGAATAAACATGTTAAAAATTAAAAAAAAACCACGACGAACTGCAGCGCTCCATTATGATTTGTGACCTTATAATTTTATACAAGAATTAGAACTTCTCAATCGGAGGGAGGCCTTTGCCTAGTCGTGGGACACCATAGGCTAGATTAGATTAGATTAGATTAGATAGAACTTCTCAAAACCCATACTAATATTATAAATGCGAAAGTGTGTCTGTCTGTCTGTCCGTCTGTCTGTCTGTCTGCTAAGCTTTCACGGCCCAACTACTCAACCGATTTTGATGAAATTTGGTACAGAGATAGGTTACGTCCCGGGGAAGGACATAGGCTACTTTTTATCCCGGAAAATTGAAGAGTTCCCGCGGGAATCAAAAAAATTTATCTGTTCAACCGATTTTGATGAAATTTGGTACAGGGATAGGTTGTATCCCGGGGAAGGGCATAGGCCCTAGGCTATATCCCCGAAAATTGAAGAGCTCCTGCGGGAATCAAAAAACAAAAATCCACGCGGACGAAGTCGCGGGCATCATCTAGTTATACATTATATCTAGAGCACAAACCGCATCTCTGTCGGCTCGGTAGTTTTTTCCGAAAAAATATGAAACGCATCAAATCTCTGTCAATAACGGCAACAGTTTAGCACCTAAAAGTGGTACAAATTTGCTCAATTAAATCTTACATCAGACATAATTTGAATAATTAAATTGATGAGATGCCTTGTAGGCGTTGACCGGGCATATTGTCTAAACGAGCGAACACGCGGTCAATGTCAATGTTCTTGAATCTAAAATCGAATGCGCAAGATTTGCCGCGACTCGGCGACTAACGACTAAAACTGTTGTTGCTGAAACCCGTTTTATTGGGACATCAAATCAAAGAATCATCTAAAAAATAATAAGTGTTCAGCCGTATTTACTGAAGTTCATTAATTTTACAAAATTTGGTTGTGATAATTTCTTGTGGTAGATAGAGGAAAATAAAACATTTCTGATAACATAACCCAAGTCTAGGTAGGTACAATACTCCTACATTATGTGTAGAATTTGGTCTATCGCTGGATAGACCCTTACGGATATTTTGGCTACCCGTTCGTTTTATTCCAGTACAAGTAAGCCCTGCGATCTCACCTGATGGAAAGCTATGATGCCTCCCTCCCACCAGACCAGACCACAGAAAATTCTTAAATTATAATTAAATTCCCAAATTCCCTGCCGGGAATCGAGCCCGGGAGCTCCCATTACAACACCACAGTGCGCACCACTGAGGTCTTCAACATTTTTTGCATGCAATATATCATATACATATTACAACAAGGGTAAGCGGTGCTAATATGACCTGCACGCGTGAGAAGCCGGGACGGGCCGCTAGTAATACCTAAGAAGGTATAATACCTAGTTCCGTAGCGTAACGCACCGCACGTAACTATGTAGATGCTGGCCACTTTTCCGCACACGGCGAAACTACCTCATGCATTAATGTTCACTTCGACCACGTTGATACACAAAAGAGTAGATATGGCCTTATATATATGGGGACTAGCTGATGCCCGCGACTACGTCCGCGTGGTTTGAGGTTTTTTGGTTCCCGCGGGAACTCCTTAATTTTCCGGGATAATAAGTAGCCTACGTCCTTCCCCGGGATACAACCTATCCCTGTACCAAATTTTATCAAAATCAGTTGAACAGATACATTTGTTTGATTCCCGCGGGAACTCTTCAATTTTCCGGGATAAAAAGTAGCCTATGTGCTATTCCAGACTATAATCTATCCCTGTGCCAAATTTCAGCCAAATCCGTTCAGCCGTTGGCGCGTGATTGAGTAACAAACATCCATACATCCATCCATCCAAACTTTCGCATTTAAAATATTTATTTGATACTCTACAGAGTTTAATAGAGCATTTCTAGCACAAAAAAGTTAAAAGATGCATCCGAGCAATTTGTGGTAACACTGGTAAGGCCCCAACTGATTCTTGCGTACCATTATTTAAAAACTTGAAGGTGCTAACGTTGCCATGCATGTACATAATATTTGAATTATCGGTTTTCGTTATAAATCTAATATGCACCTTTTTAAAAAGGCAAAAGATAAATTTTCCAGAAATAAAAGAAACCCGGACAGATTGGTTTTACCTAAACTGGCTTTTGACTTTTTATTCGGTGAAAGAATTTCTTGAGCTAAAAGTTCCTTTTAGAAATTACATGTCTAACTTTATATCTTTGGATTTTTATATCGCCGGGCACGGTTTCTCAAACAATCACTCGCACGATTTGATAGCTGCTTCAATGTTTTGCCCAAACATTCTGCCGATTCGCATGCGAACGGGAATTTAGGTATTTGGGAAGTCTTTGAGTAACGTAATATTTTAAGAAAGCTTCTTAGGATAACTTGAATTATTAAAAAAAATGCTTCTGAAAAAAGGTTATTATATTGTCGAAGATTATATTAATGATAAGTTAGAAGTGCCAAACCGAGGATCCACCACCACGGCCGCTGGAATAAGAGACCGGGTGTCTCAAACACTAGGGATAATGTTTGACTAACAATAATGGGAAATGGGGATAAGCAAAAGGCAATAAAAACCGGCTGAGTTTGTAGTGACGTTTCGAAATGAAATTCCTGCATATAACCATTGTACTATGATATAACGGCACATTTCTGCAGGTGTTGCTCGAGTTTTATATTATTTTTAGTCTTAAAAATGTTGTACGCATCATCAGATGTTTAATATTATGGCATCATGTTCAGTTATTTTTAAAGATGATGTACCTATTTAATTGTCACCTATTTTAGGCACTAGTGACTAGATGATGCCCGCGACATCGTCCACCCGGATAAAGCTATTTTTGCCGGGGGGAAATAGGTACAATTTTCCGGGATAATACGTAGCTTATGCCCTTTCCCGGGATGTAACCTACCTAATCACCCAAATCGGTTGAAGAAATGGGCCGTGAAAACGTAGCAGACAGACAGGCAGACACACTTCCGCATTTTACTAATATTATAAATGCGAAAGTGTCTGTCTGTCTGTCTGTCTGCTACGCTTTCACGGTCCAACTACTCAACCGATTTTGATGAAATTTGGTACAGAGATAGGTTACATCCCAGGGAAGGTCATAGGCATACTTTTTATCCCGGAAAATTGAAGAGTTCCCGCAGGAATCAAAAATTGTATCTGTTCAAGCGATTTTGATGAAATTTGGTACAAGGACAGGTTCTATCCCGGGGAAGGACATAAGCTACTTTTTATCCCGGAAAATTGAAGAGTTCCCGCGGGAATCAAAAAACATAAATCCACGCGGACGAAGTCGCGGGAATCATCTAGTTTTTAATATCAGTATTTATATTGATGGACCGTGAAAGCATAACAAACAAACAAACGCTCGATTTTTAAAGGCAGTAATTGTGCAGGGACAAATTAGTGCCACTCAGAGTGTAGGTGATCTATAAACCGGACTTTGATATCGGTTAGCGGTCACCGATAATTAGGTATGCGTTACTGCTGTTGTAACGATGACTGATAGTGATAACTGATAAGCGTTCAACGGAAATAATAATATCTATATTATAACTATATCAAGGACCTTCGTTATTGTGCAATGGGTAAACACGTGCTACTATTCTATCCATAGGTACAGTCCGATTCAAACTTTATGACTTCTCTGAACATCGTAGTATTGTCATCACAAGTACCAACTTGTGATCGTTTTTTTTCACAAATTTTGGCGCTGGCCAGAGGTGGAATCATGTAAGGATTGTCGATCAAAACGTTAAATTTCGGCTTTAAAGTAAAATAAACCGTAACAGCATTGAATTTGAGCTCTATTTCGTGTATCCATTCTCATACGTTTAGGTATGTACTATACCATAAATGATTCCACCTCTAATTGACATTAGCTCGCTTAAACAAACACCGACCGCATCACTAAGGTAATCAAACGAAAAGTCCTAGGAAAATAAATTCGAAATTGTATTGAAACATACAATACGCACCACTAGAATATACCTATATTTCTCTTCCGTCTTCCTATTTCCCTGACAGTTAAGAGAGTATACCAACCCATCGCATCGCAGCGTTGGACGAACTTCTTTTTTAGGGTTCCGTAGCCAAATTTGGCAAAAACGGAACCCTTATAGATTCGTCATGTCTGTCTGTCTGTCTGTCCGTCCGTATGTCACAGCCACTTTTTTCCGAAACTATAAGAGCTATACTGTTGAAACTTGGTAAGTAGATGTATTCTGTAAACCGCATTAAGATTTTCTTACAAATTAGAACAAAAAAACAATAAATTTTGGGGGTTCCCCATACTTAGAACTGAAACTCAAAAAATTTTTTTTCATCTAACCCATAGGTTATGGGGTATCTTTCATTCAATCAACTCAAATATTTAAAAAAAACATTTAATTTAAAACTTACTACAGGTTTGTACGGAACCCTCGGTGCGCGAGTCCGACTCGCACTTGGCCGGTATTTTTGTAAATTTATTTTGTGCCAAAAATTTATAAAATATGTAGAGAAAAAACAGAAACTTCTACTACTTAAGTGGACGGAAATTCTTAGCAAAGCGGTACAATACCGTTTCCAATGAAGATCCATTCAGGATCTCTGGCGCAGTGATAAGCGCTGTCGTCCTATAAGCGGGAAGTCCAGGGCTCAATCCCTGGTAGGGTCAATTTGGGAATTTACTTTTTTTTTCTGGTCTGCCCTCCAATTATGTAAGGAAATCGACACCGTGACCGTTTGTCAAACGTATAATTCGACCTGTTTAACAAGTTCATAGATGCCTGCACGTCAAAAAGCATGTATGAAGTCCTTAAACAACTTGAGTAATACATTTTAAGCTGTCAAATGATTAAACAATTGGGCGTCTGGTCTGGCTGCGGCTGTCTTGTAACCACTTTACCGGCAAAGACGTGCCCACCAAGCGATTAAGCGTTCCGGTACGAAAGCGCCCATGGGTTGAAGTGATGATGATGTGATGATGGCACTAACCTTGCGGAAAGACGGCCAGCCGGTCCGAGCGCAGCGCGGTAAGGTTGTCGAGTATTAGCCGCGCGTGCTCGTCCGTGAGTAGCGCGGTCTCTACCGTGATGTGCTTGTTAGAACGCTCGTACAAGAAGCCCAGGTTTAGACTGCAACAACAGATACAGATTAAAAATATTCTTTTTTTCATACAATTCAAGGTAGCTCTCCTACTACTACCCCATTAACGTCGCACTGCTGGGCACAGGCCTCCACTCTCACAGGAGATAAGGAATTAGAGCTTAGACCCACCACGTTGCCCCAATGCGGGTTGGCCGGCTTTAATTATTATCATGAGTGCGATCTCACCCGATGGTAATTAGTGATGATGCAGTCTAAGGCATATAAGGGGTATGGCAGTTATATCAAACCCATACCCCTAATTGGTCTTTGCACGGCATCGTACCGGAACGCTAAATCGCTTGGCTGTATGCCTTTGCCGGAAAGGTGGTATAACTAGCCACGGCCGAAGTATCCCAGCAGGCCAGACCAGAGAAAATACAGAAATTATGACTTTACCGGTGCTCATCGGACAATAGTGCTCAACACTGCCAGGGAGGTCTTCAAATTACGTAAATGCATAATGTTGAGGGAAAGAGAAGAGAAGAAGGGAAAAAGAAAACAGAGAGGTGAGTAGCGTAGGATATACGTAGCTTCAGCAGTAAGCATAAAAATTGAATCTTTGTATCACAAAAAGTATAATAATATCAGCTTAATCAGTAATCATAAAGTAGGTAGTTCTGATTTATGATAATAACATTTTATATCCATTTGTAACTAGGCGTAGATAAACGCAATTAATGAGGACGATTCATAAAAAAAAAATATAAATGCGACATGCTTAGGAAAATTAAAAATACATAATAATAATACTTTAAATACATACTCATACTCATACTAATATTATAAATGCGAAAGTTTGGATGTATGGATGGATGTTTGTTACTCAATCACGCTCCAACGGCTGAACGAATCTGGATGAAATTTGGCACAGAGATAGATTACAGTCTGAAATAACACACAGGCTCCTTTTTATCCCGGAAAATTAAAGAGTTCTCGCGGGAACCGAAAAACCTCAATTCACGCGGACGAAGTCGCGGGTATTAGCTAGTAATAATATATGAATTCATTAGTGAAAACTTTATAGGTACATAAACCATACCGATTGCTTATTCGACTATCGATATAACGTAAAGGTTTTTAATCGTTATTAATTTCAATTTAAGGCCTATTTCGCGAAAATGATCAGCATGGCTGTTCGGCACGAAACAAAAAACTACTTTAGGAAGTAGGAATATAAGTTTAATTTAATTGGAACTAAAATGTGCTGCGTATTTCATGTTTAGTTTGGTAACTTTTGTCATGCACACGTAACGACCTCAATTTACATGGACGGGGCCCTGTCTAACAAAGAATGTGGACTTATTTTACTAACGCCATCTATTCTGAAAAGCGGGATAGCGCTATGGCGGGAACAAGGACAGGCTTATACAGGTGTGGAGCGCGCTCTACGAGTCGGATGCCTAACTTTTTTGTATGAAAGGGCCTATCTAGTACCTTATATCGAGGTGCACACGTGACATTGCGATCGTCGCTATCGAGCTGTCAAACTTTAGGAACTTTGCTAGGGCGGTCTCGACTCTCGATCAATGCAGGAAAACCATAGACTTAATATATTTAAGGAAAACCATAGATTTAGTATTGGGCTCGAGCGCCCTAAGTCTATGAGGAAAACTAAGTATCGTTGCTATTTCTGTTGAACACGTTCTCTAAACTAAACTTAATTGACAGGACTAACTCGACTGTTGTCTCTGTCCGAAGCGAACGTTCTGCAGCCATTTTAGTTCAGTTTAGAGATTATGTACAACATAATTAGCAGCATTATCGAAGTTATGCTTGATCGGCATAGTTGCACTTGACCGCTTATCTTTCATCTCAATGTGGAACGTCCCTGGCGGCTTCGTTATCAGCGGCCGAGTGCCTCGATCGACTGATTTAGAACAATGATCCTACATGCACACACTAGGGTTGCCAAAAACTAATTTTATATTAAAGCGATCTCAAGCAATGGTAAAAGAACTAAGTCATTATCGAAGTGACGCTCGAGAGGCATGGTTGCACTTGACCGCTTAACTTTCCTCCCAGTGTGGAACGTCCCTGAGGCTTCCTTATCATATCGTCTGCGCGTTATTATCAACGTACTGAATGCCTCGATCGACTGATTTAGAACAATGATCACACATGCACACATTAGGGTTGCCAAAAAACTAATTTTATATTAAAGCGATCCATCACAAGCAATAGTAAGAGAACTACGAATTGATGCTCTAGAGGCATGGTTGCACTTGACCGCTTATCTCTCCTCTCAGTGTGGAACGTCCCTGAGGCTTCCTTATCAGATCGTCTGCGCGTCGTTATCAGCGGCCAAGTGCCTCGATCGACTGATTTAGAACAATATCCTACATGCACATATTATTAGGGTTGGCAAACTTTAACTATTGTATATTAAACTAACTTTAACCCGCGGGTACGCTCACGTTAAGTACGATTTTGATTGGTAAATTTCAACCCCCTTTTACCCTCTCAGAGGTTGAATTTTCAAAAATCGGCTGCCCACTTAAATTAGCTGATGCCTACGTCATAACAAAATACACATACAAACTACCACAGTATAAAGCACTGAATGACTGCCAAAAAAAAATCAAATATTTAATGCAAGCCAAAATATTGTAAGTATAATTGGCAGCCCTACCATACTAAATTACGCTTTTGTTTCAGTATATCACTGAAGGCAATATACGACGTATAGCATTGCAATAAGATTCAAAATTATTTGCACGGTATGTGCAATAATGCTATTAAAAATTATATTTAAAAGAACATAATTGGCCTGGTCAACATGCAGGTTGGGAGTTTGTGTTTACAAAGGCATTGTGGCGTGTATACAATCAGATACTGCCTACCTAGCCATTAATTATTATTATTAGAATTTCAATTTGCAATCGGTTTTTCATTCCGATGCCCACAAGATAAAATTAAGTTATAACTACAATAAATGACTGTGCGACACACTATTGGGATTTTTTTTTTCTCTTTGATAAAAAAGTATCCTATATCACTCTCCTTTAAATATAAAAAGTAAAATTCACGTCGATTGAAGGACAAACCAACAAACAATCATTGGTAGTGAATATGATACTGATCGGACCTACGATGTGTTTTTTTTTAATAAGAAAAGCAAGACCTCAAATCTTTAACCTAATTGTGTGAGCTTTTCAGCAATTACTGATAAAAAAATATTAAAACCTATTAAAATTTTAACAGATCTACTCGTATTATCGGAAATGTTTAATGCAGTTATAAATGACTTTGGTACTAATTAATGTAGCAGGAAAAATTGTCTAGGAACCTACAAATTAAAATGGAATGGGTTAGGTACCTAAACTTAAATGGCTATTATAAACATACAATTTAGGTATGTTAGTATGTACTTTCCTTCCTTGGAGTTATTAGAACCTAATTAATATTGGATAATTAAATTTCTGGAACATACTTTTAATATCCTTTCTGGTGGAGTAATGAGCACTGTGGTCCTATGTAAGGGTGGTCTTGAATTCGGTTTCCGGTTGGGTTGATTTAGGAAAATATAATTTCTGAATTGGCTCAAGGTAGCACATACATGCCAAGTGATTTATTAATCAGGTACAATGCCGTGTAGGAAACGGTTGAAGTTAGTTTACCTTAATTCAGATGACTTACTATGTGAGAAGACAGAAAGCGACGCGACGCCATACGACGCCATAGAAAAAGACAAACTTGTGTACGCGACAGCGTAGTCCACGTGAAGAGCGCCGCAGCCTAAGGGCGCATTTTGTACTCACCCTGTATACACGCTTTGCCACGTATGACTGTTGCAGCGCCACTCTCTCACTCGTCTCAACGCTGGCGAGTTTAGCTCATCGCATATCATCCGCAGCGCCGGCTCTTCCAGTACATCCTGAACGGCTATTATTGATAACCTATAAAAGAACTTATAATCAACTAGCTGCACCCCTGTTCAGTGCTCCTATATACCTACTTTAATATCATAAATGCGAAAGTTTGGATGGATGTTTGCTACTCAATCACGCCTGAATGGAATAGCACATAGGCTACTTTTTATCCTGTCAAAATTAAAGAATTCCCGCGGGAATCACAAGACATCGATCTACTTCTTATATTAGTTAGCTTTATGATGACCTCCCTGGCTCAGTGGTCTTATCGCGGGCCCGAGTTCGATTCCCGGTAGGGTCAATTTGGGAACTTATAATTTCTAAATTTTCTCTGGTCTGGTGGGAGGCTTCGGCCATGGCTAGCTACCACCCTACCGGCAGAAACATAAGCCAAGCGAAATAGCGTATGGATAATTAGCGTATAGTTTACGGATTGGGACAAATATTAATAATCTAATAGACTAGTCACAAATATTAGGCATGTAGGTATTTTATGTGAATTCAATGTTATTTTTAAGTTAATCATAGCTTTGTATGTAAATTTGTTACAATATGTATGATTAAATTAATTGGGTGTTTTTCGTGGTTTGGTGGTTGGTCTCTTATCTAATTAAATTTGTTTTTCAATTTTAATATTGTTTATATTAATTCCCATTGGGAAAGAAGTTACATTTTCAAAATTAAGCAACTTTGGTGGTCAAGTATAAATACTTATGTACATACCCTATATACAGTTTATTATGGTTATTGGTAAAGATAAAAACATATGAGTTATTAATAGATAAGTTATCAATAATTATCCAGATCACAATAATTATTATTTTTGATAATTTTAACTAGTTTCAGTAAGATATAGTATTTAAAATTAATTACAATAGGTAAAAAAAATCATCACAAAAAAGATCCTTAGCAACCTAATTAAGCATCTACATACCTAAGGACCTATATAGAAATACATAGTTTAAAATTAAGACCTGTTTCAGTAAAGTCAGAAATACTCAAGTATAATTTTGTTGTTTGATGATTTTTTCTGCAATAAAAAATATGATAATCAAAATATAATAATTATTTTAATTATTACTTACTTATGTTCCAAAATTGTCCTGCATATAACTTCTCTAACCCCAGGATTTGTGACTTTGTCTATGCTGAGTTGATGGAGATTCCAAGAGGCGAGCCGGCAACACCTAATCCCATCTCTTTCATATGTGAACACCTCTTCAACGATAGGTCTGTGAGAGTAAGCTGAGAGCAAGTCCAATATATCAGTCACTGGGGCTGTCGCAAAACCATTTGGCAATGTAATAGGGAATTTACTTGGCATTGAAAGACTCTTTCTATGTGGACTTATTGGAGTTTTTGGCTCGTTGCTGACCAATGAATCATTAATTGAAGGGTCTGTCCATCCGTTCACGTGCCCATTGGTTAAATGTTGCACGCTCTCACACTTCCGAAGCTCCAAGTTCAAATGTGGTTTTATACTACTTAGTCTAACTATATCCATTCCTCTTACTTTTATTAGATCATCTAATGACTTAAAAGGGCCTTTTTTATTACGGTAATCTACTATGTTTGCTGCTAATTCTTGGTTCAAACCTGGTACACACTGCAGTTGGAATACACTAGATGAGTTCACTGAACATAACTTATTTTCTGATGACGATCGTATGCTATCTAATGAGTATGTGTATGAGCTAGTTCTAGATATCTGTTTTCTTGAATTCGTACATATTTCAGGTCTAAGTAACTCTAGTTTCTCAGCACCGATACCTAAAACAATGAGTCAGATTAAGTATGAGGCATTTACTTATTTACCTAAAAAAGCTTTTTAAAGCTCTTTTCATTAATTTTGAAATACTATTAGATGATAACTTTGACTTTGTGGGGTTGATTTAAGTTTTATATAAAATCTGAGGGAATTCTTTCATTTTCATGATGAAAACTATTCTATGTAAATCTTCCCCGATGCAAGCTGCCTTATAAACATAGAATCTCAATCCATACTGAAACTTTTTAAATGCAAAAATCAGTTTTTTCTTGTCCTTCAATCATGCCTCAACAGTGCAATGGGTTGATGTGATTTTTTGCATGTGTATGTGTAAAGGGAACTTTAGGATTTTATAAATCCTTAATTCACAAAGTCGTCTTTGTAAATCTTTGTATGTGCCATTGTTGAAAGTAGTCGTGGACATTATCTAGTAAATAATAATTCAGAGAAAATTATGTAGATTGCAATGCAAAGGTAGGTACAAGAAAGATATGAGGCACCTAATTTGATGTACCTACCACATAATAATAATTGTAAATGATTGAATTGATGATAGTAGGTAGGTAGGTATCTGTAATCAATAGTACAAGTGTTAGCCAATAAGAAGGATTGCAATAAATGGATTGGTTGCATCAATATTGGTTCAGTTTCATAATGATACCTACTGAAAACGAAAGATAAGTTCAGCCTGATTGCATTTTGCATGGACCTAGCATATCTATAGATATTACGGCAATATCCAAGTTAACTAGCACATCTAAGCCTAAAAAGGATTTTGATAATTTGATTGATTGCAACAGTTTCACAATACTGATTACCTACTTAAAGAAACCCAGTGAATAAAGATAGAAGAAGTAACTAATATTTTCTTAGTAAAAGACAATTTAGACTTTGATATTATGTTATAGGCTTTATAATAATTACCTGAGACCAAGGCAAGGTCGTCAACTCGTTTAAACCTGCCGATCATCTGCCGATGACGAACGATCTCCTGAGCCAGTTGTCTTGACACCCCTGGCAACGTCATCAACTGCTCCTCCGTCGCCGTGTTAACATTCAACAGCTCAGGGTACTCCTCCGAAGGTGGCAAGCTGAACGTGTGGCTTAAATTGGACTTGTTTAGCTTAGAGCGTCTCACAAAAGAACGAAACGATCTCCGACTACCTTTACTCCGGTTGGAACTAGGACTCTGCCCCATATTTGCACACTCCACAATAAACCATAGGTAACACTTACAAATCTAAACGCAAACTTCGCTTTTATTAGAATAAAATAAACTTAAAATCACACGTACAAGTCACATATCACTGATTTAAAACTTAAGTTTAAACTACATAAACAGACACATGTATCACATTTTAATCTCAACGTTGCCGAAACTATTTTCTCGAACTCCTAAAGAGAGGCTAAAGATTAATTTTGTTTATAAATTTCACAATATTGTTTTAAATTCAACACAACTCGCCAAGCCAACTCGCGTTACAGAAATGCATGACATTTCTTATTTTGACACATGTCAATGGAATTTGGTGGCACGTGTGACAGTCCGTTCTGAAATCAAGGAACATATTGTCTGAAATGGTGCTTTAGTATTATATCTATTTAATATAAAGCATCACGGTATTATTGACAAGCTGATGCCCGAAACTATTGAGGTTTTTTGGTTCCCGGGGATCTCTTTAATTTTCCGGGATAAAATGTAACCTATGTATTATTCCAGACTTTAATTTTACCTTTGAATTTCACACCGTAATTGGTTTTGATTAGGTATATAGAGAATGTAATTGGCAGGTAGGTACTAGTTTCCTACCTCCATGTAATTTAATATGAGTGTGTGACCAAGTTTCTAGGGCAACCAAAATTTAGGAGAGACAATCCCGATGTTATTTTTGATAATATAAAATATGATCACTCAGAATTTTGGGATACCGTTACATAAAACGAAATCCACAGACCACACGTAGTGGATACTTACATTTTAATATATGTAGGTACCTACATAAAGTTAAAAATATTCGATATCGTTAGTGTGTAAGGTTTCATTTCAATAGGTCCACTCCACTCCACTGGGTTGCTTAGAAGACTATGTAACAGAAGTTATAAATAAAATAAAAACGCAATAAACAGATTCCTTGCTAATTTATTTTTAATTAAAATATTTGATAATATTAATTATAACTTGTACAATAGTCGCCATTGCTAAAAATAGTAACTATAGGTTTGAATCCATCGTAACACTGCCATATCTCTGTATTTACATACAAAGCCGAGTGTGTATTACATAAGGCGTAAGTAAATGTTTAATTTCTATTAGAAACATCAGCAGTAAGATGATGAAAATAATAGAAATTCGGTGCTATAAATTACAAGGAAATTAAGTTAGAACTATTTAGGGCTACAAAATCTTTTATAGTAGGTAATTGAATTTTGTTGTTAGCATTATGTATAGTGTTTTATGAAATATTAACGACCTACTACCTATGCTTGTGGTATTTAAGGTAGTTAGTTATAAAATTCTTGTATAGATTTACAAACTTCTAACTTGGCGACTTATTGGAAACTACTAAATATATTCCATTTTGCACATATAATTTTACACTCGTTACAAACAATTCAATATTTTTTGTATGATAACTTATTAAATAATACATTCAATTATCTGTTAATAAGATAATTTACTAATTCTGGTGTACACATATCTTTAACTAAGCTTAAATTGGTTTAATTTCACCCTAGCTTTATTACCTAGCGGGACCAAAATTTTTGCCGTTTTTATCTTCAGATTTTATGTTAACATCACTTAATTTATAATAAGTAAGTTTTACATTTTCTCTCCACAATTTAGATTACGTACAGTTATGAAATATTATTAGTAATTTGTCTTGCAATTATGTAATAAAACTTACTACATCATTGCAAGGGAATTTGTATGCTGTCACGCGGCGGAGACAGTAGCAAGCATCGATATATATATGTAGGTCGTAATTGAGGTCGTTGGTAGCAAGGAATCGTCGGTCGTTGGTTGCCGAGCGCACACTTCTAGCGGGTCGCGTTTTGCGCGATGGAGGTGATGAACTACAGAACTTACAGCTATTGCCGCTACGCCTTGGGAGTGAACGGGTGATGGTATTCTGTAAGTCAAAAGTGTACCTACCTAATATGAACAAATAAATATTGATTGATTGAATTATCGATTAACTATTATTCTCATAGATGTGCACGGTATGGCTGGTCACTAGTATTTAAACACAGCTAACAGCTAGCTTTACAATGAGTAATAGTTATACAGACCGTATATAGAAATGTACTTAGGTATATATATTTAATTCGAATAAAAAAGTTTATTTTAGTTAAATTTCTGTGTACACCAGATATAGTAAGTATAATACGTGCCAATATCTATTTTCATTTATAAAATATTATACAACCAAAAAGGATGGCTATAAATACCTTAACTATTAAAAGCGTAATACCTACCTAATTAATCAGAATCTAAAATTAAATCACTATGCCTTGGCGGTAATATTAGACACTATCAAAATTAATGTTATTTTTAGGTCAATTTTTAGTTATACTGCATTATTTATTTCCTTATGTACGTCTTTTTAGACTAAACTAAATTGACATGACGATATCTAAATACTGCAATTCTTGTCACAATAGCTTTATACTCATTATAAAATATTTAGTTTAGTTGAACCAAATTGATACAATTTTAGACTCAATCAAAATTTAGTTTATTTTAGTTAAGTTTTGTTTAGTATTTAAAAGGGCAATAGTATCAGCACTTAACAATGATTGATGATAGCTATGCCATAATATGCCTCTGAAAGACATATTCATCCATATATTATTTTCCATAAATAAAGTTTATAGTTTTCCTCTAATAAAGTGTAAGATACTTCAAGAACAAAACGTACACAAAAAACACAATTAGTTTTAGTAGATAAGTAGGTACTTTTTCGCTCTTCATAATTCGAGGATGGTAAGTGGCTAATTCATCTAAGAGTGCAAATTAAAGATTATGGTAAGTATTATTTAATATTTTTTGTTCTACAAAAAATATATCACAGTACATATTCGTATTAATTAATATGAAAAATATCTATGAATAAATCGAACTGTTGTTTTGACTAGTAAGAAGTAAAGTAATTATCTAAGTGAGCAAAAATGTTCAAGATGTAAATTTTAGTCCCAAGTTTGTTGAAAACTTATCTCAATTTAAAATACTTAGTAAGTAGCTATTTCATTTTAAATCCTTTCTAATTCTAACCGTGGGACATGGCAGTGCCTCCACCAAGACGAGCAAATTTTAATTGCAACAAATATCTTTAATATACTTATAGCTGTAAAAATTCATAATGATAGCTGCATGTTATGATTCTATATTTTCCCATTGATATATTAAATATTAGTTTTTGTGTAGTAAATAAAAAAAAATCAAGTAAAAATTGCCCATTAGGTACATAGCGATACCTAAGGAATTTATTGGTAGAAAAAGGAAAGTAGGTAAATATTTTGAGTCATTATGCACTTTAGCCACCTAACATTATTCCTCCCTCGCTATAAAAATATACTTATTTTCTACGCAATTTTTTTGACAACAGTGATTTTATTTTAATAAATATATTAATACGAATTATTTCAAGTTATTTTTTTTCAAAAAATACCTGCCTCATTAATGTTGAAAGTAAATAAGTCATTAATATTGTGCTTCAAATAATAAAATATTAGAAAAAACCTAGGGCTGGACGTGTATTTCGAAGTCTACTTCGCCCAAAATTTCTCAAAAGTTAGCAGCCAATCATTATTTATGCCAATTAATTAATTTTAACATACTTTAATGAAGTTTGAAACTAAAGTAATTGACGACTCGGAATAGCTGAATGGTTTTTTTTTGTAGAAAGATTGATAACATATTTAACGTTTTTCTAAAGTCGATAACTAATAAAACGAATGTTAAGTACTCAATAATTACTTTAGAAGTTAAAATTAAATTTTATAAGCTTGAATTAGTTAATAGTGACCTTTAGTGCCTGAAATAAATTATTAATCGGTTCAGAGAGCGTTGGGCAAGAATTAAATGAAACTCCATAATATTATTCGATAAATTTACTATAATAATAAGCACCAAACCAGGTTTGGAATGTTCTGTATTGCACCAAATGTGAACATAATCCAATATTTAAAAATTACGTCTCCTATACATAATAATTACATAAACTCACAGAGTATGGATAAAAAATTAGAATATTATATTGAGTTAATTTAATGTGTTTGAAATAAATAAATTTAGCTATTAACACAACACAAAAAGGTCACCATTACAATTCCAAGATTAAGGTCCGCTGTCCACTAGAACTGTCAGGATTTTACATGTATGCAGTTTAATACGTAAAGGTTTTAAATATTATAATGAAGTTAATTTTTCGATTGATATGCGTGTACATTAATTAGTGGATAGTGTCCTTACAATTAATGAGTTTTACATTTCGATCATTATGTATGTTATGAGCAAAAAAATTATCAATTTATACATTTTTCAATAACTTTGTAGTGGTAATCTAGTTTATTAAAGTATCCAAAAGCCGACATCTCCGACTGTTACAAAAAGAAATGGTCTCTACAAATATAGACTTTATTGTGCATAATATAATATCCCCACATAACTGTCAGTCTTCATAGAAGATCACAAATTTGGATAATATGAGCAATTTAAATAGAACTGAAACCAATAAAAAAGAACCGATATATTATTATTAAACGATGTTTAAATAGTTGTGGGAATTAATAACATTAATGCTCGGAAGTAAGATTACGAATTAAATAAATAAAAGGTTTTGCTCGAATGAATGAATTTGGGAAGTCCTAAATTCTGAAAATTCAACATGGTCACCCTAAGTCATAGTAATTATTGTGAGATAGGTAATAAGCGCAGAGTACACACTGGCACGCACTGGGTTAACGTGCAAGGGGCCATTATTGGTCTACATTTGCCGCACATAGCCAACCAAGTAGCGACTGGCTGAGTTTTGTGGGTTTTCAATCAAACATGAAATAATTTTGGCGCAATTTGTAAGCAGCGTTTCTAAATTGCACCTCAATATGCATTGAATTAGTTCAATGTACTGGAACTTTTACATTTCATTTCACATTTACCGATTCAGTTCTATATAAAATACTCGTTAATCTCAAGAGGATTCAAAAGGTTTTATTATCGAACAAATTCAAACATAAGCTAACTAAATAAATACTTAATATCAACGTATTATTATTAATATTACAAGTTAAAAAAATATTATTAGTTATTACTGAATAGAAAATTATTACAACTCTCGATTTCGTTTCACTGCAATGGAATTATAGATTACCTAGCATAGCTGTGGAATTAAATCATGGGAAAAAAATGTTGCCAATGTTAAGTGAGGTTTAGTGTAAGTTTGGATATCTCGATAACAGCGATAGACTTTGAGTACAGAACATAATAACATCTAAAGTTAATAGACCTAAAGAGTCAAGATTTAAGGCTCAATTTCGTAAATCTACAGCCAGAGCAGCGCTACAAGGGAGAACTGCGAAATAAATCGGTTTGGTTCTTGCAATTCAATAGTGCGTGTGGCTCCTGGTTGTGATAAAGTCCTATCTGAATACATTTGTATACGTGTAAATGTATGTATGTACTTGATTGCGCATACAACTGACCACCCCGAGAGACACGCACACTTACAAAATGTGCGTAGAGAGTAGAGTTCTGGAACTATGAGTAGAGTTCATGCGCGCTCGTGAATCGCAACACCTATAGTTCTAAATAACAACTTTTAAACCAAAAACTTTAGGTCTATTTGAACGTTATAGTGTTTTGACGTTCGAATTAAATTGCACCTAATGATGATTTAAAGCCATGTATTCAGTACCAGCAGTTTTCATCTCGCAAGGTTTCCGCTTGGAGCGCTGTCTGTAGATGTATGAACGATCATGAGCTTTAAAACAATGAAATTAAAGGACATTTTACATTGACGTTAAAAGTCGGAGATAGAAATCTATCAAGGTTAGCGATACGTAAAATCTCATACTAAGTCTGAGAAAAGGGTTGTTTGTTGGCATACTTATATTTTGTTCGTTATTACCACCGATATTTTGTTGATATTTATTTATATCTCGACTGAAATAATAAAAAGTCCACACCCCAATACTTATTTTTAACTCCACAGCTAATCCAGGTAAACTAAATTTAGAGGCATTCTTCACACTACGCTGCCATAGATATAAAAACAGATAGATATAACATTAACTAGTTTTAATAAGTTATGTAAAAAATGTCTCTTCTCGTTTTTCCTTAACATTACAATACATTAACCTTTATATAAAGTACATCACACTGCCGTTAGACTTGTCGTAGACATTTTGGCAATAGTGCTCATTCGGGTGTTAACTAAATTGACTGGTGTACATGTAGCCTTATCCTTCTTGATAGGCAAACTTAAAATAGCAGTAGACTTGTGACTGCTTCGCTCTGCCTCAAGGAACTCCCAAGTTTTTTTCAAATTAGTGCACTCTTTTTGAATAAATATCATTTCTTGTCTTTAAATAACATTGAGAAAAGGAAAATGCTAGTTTCGGAATCGCCAGTTTATTTTTGTACAACCAAACAAGCACCGATGCTTACCCCGACCTGTATTACGAAACATGCGATTGTGATCATCGCAATTGTTGTTTTTGACCGATTTCATAGTACATTAATTGTTGACAATGAAAAGCTAATATTGTCATAGTGTCAGTCATGATTGACCTCATGTAAATTTTGAAATATGCTAATGCCACACGTGCATAATAATTATAACTGTCATTTTATATGAACGATTCGACATCTTTAAGCCACTTTTTATTAAAATGAAAACTTGATTGCGATAATCCGTGTGTTTCATTATACGCATCAGTTTCGTAATATCAAATCTCGAATATCTAAAAAACTAACGGATATTTCGTCAACAGATGGCATTGTTGACTAAACCTGTAACCGACCAATCACAATACAGCGCTCGAACAATCTTAATCCACGTATTTCTAACAATCTCATTTCGCGACGATACAAACCTTCGGTAGTATATTGAGTAAACTAACGATATATTATTATTACGTCAACAGATGGTGTTCACCAATCGTGATTGAATAAAAACAATATGCAATTGCGATCACTTACAGAATACAACAAAGAATAAGAACAATCTTGAAGGATGTGGTTTTTATGACATCACTATCAGCTAACATACTGCGCTTTAATAATCTTGGTCATTATATAATATTTGCGATTTCGTTTGCGATTGGCTACTAAATTTTATACAGCGCTCGACCAGTCTTGATCGACGTAATTAACTGACTTTCAAAAGATAGAATCTCGAAGGTTGTCGCAATAATACAAGCGTTCGGAATAAATAATACGGTTTCCGTTGCCGCGTGGCCGTGGATATGGCGTGACAACACAAAGTACAAGCCAGCAATGTATCATATAATGTGGAGGCCCGCGGACGTTGGCCGCTTTGCTTCCACGTGCCGAGCGATATGTTGCGCGCCCGCTAAACTAATATACCTGTAAGGAAATAAAAACATATACTGCAACTGAATTATAGATACACATCAGTTCAATACAATAATAGATTTTTAAAAAAACGCGTCAGTTTACTTGGATTTGGATATGAACATCATCCCGTAACCACCTCCCAGAAAAATCTAAGAAATGAAAACAATTCAATAAACAAACATATTCTAATAAACCTTGAAATAGATTTTAAGAGAGAATATAATTAAATACAATATCGATTTAAGAATCATGTTAGCCATCCTGGATTTGATATCTGTTATTTCCGTATTCAAAGCTCAATACAAACATGTATTGCTATTGGACTAAGAGATAGCCTTCATAATTTTAAATAGCAATCAACGTGACGAATTCATAATTTTTGCTAATAAAAATTGCCGACATAATAATTGCTAATAATTTTTTAGTTTGTAAGTTTATAACGTCTTTGAGAGGTGATATCTAGTAAAAGGCCCGACGAAGAGCGTCAGTTTTTATACTGTTTACATAGGTACTGTGCATACTTTAATACTGTACAAGAATCAGCTTGTCTAATTATGGTTCATTTTTGGTAACTATTACACGTCTTTGATCGGCCATATCTAGTGAAAGGCCCATCAGCATGCGGGCAGAATTTCAGTATTGTCATCAGTGGAGAGTGTAGCACGCACCTATTACTGAATCAGCATTTACAAAAAAATATGCGATCTGCATGATAGGCAAACTAGAGGCCGCCATAAGACTCGTGACTCCATCGCTCCGCCTCAAGAAGGTCCGAAGGTCGTTCGTGGGAACGAGCATTCTATTTTATAACAAAATTCCACAACCTATCTTAAACTTGCCTTTACACAAGAAGCATACTTTTAATGGACTTCTTAGTCCATTAAAAGTATGCTTCTGAAAAAAGCTTATTATACTGTTGAAGATTACGTAAATGACAAAGGAGCATGGATTTGACTCGCTCCAGCAATGCTAAGGACAGCTGCTGTTACTTAATGTATTCTACAAATTAATGAAATTTTACATTATTTTTTTCAAAAAAACAACCGCCGAGTTTCTTGCTGGTTCTTCTCGGTAGGAATGGTATTCCGAACCAGTGGTAGATTCACTCGACGATTCAAAAGTACTTGTAAAAGTCTATTTGAATAAAAATCATTTGAATTTTGAATTGAATTTTGAATTTCAGCTTTTCTAGCGATAGTTACCAAAAGTGCAGCTACCTCTTATAATATATGCAGTATACTGAAGAATCGGCGTCGTCACCCGGCCCCCGGGGCTCGCGCGCCTGGCGAGCCGGGCTTGTTCTTGTATAGCAGAGAGTGAAGCCGCACTAACCTCGCCTGAGCCGCATCGCGCTAGCACTCGGACGTGTTGAGGTCGATGGGCGGCGGCGCGCGCTTGGCCCGCGTGAGTCGGTCAAGCTCGGCTGCGGCGTCGGACCGCGCGGCCGCTGCGGCGGGCGACGCGTCGGGGGCCCGCGTGCCGGGCGAGCCAGGCTTGTTCTTGTATAGCAGAGAGTTGAAGAAATTCGCGAGGACGCCTTCGTTCCCCGGCGTGCCGGGACCCATGCCGATCTTCGCGCCGTCCAGCTGAAATGGTACATAGCATTAACACACAATTTTATTAAATGGATATAAATCAAACAAACATGGTCCTTCGAACCGGACAAAATAAAATTAACACTCAATTTTCTTAAATGGATGTATTATATCAAATATGCGCGGTCCTTCGAACCGGACAAATAAATAACTTTTATTTCAGGCAATAATTACAACCCATAACACCTGCGCAGTGGATTTCTGGGTGATACTTGGCAATACAACCCTAGGTGGAGTACGACGTGCCGGCCTGCAGCTTGGCCTGGAGATCGCTGTAGGCAACATTTGGAACTTCGAACCGGATAAGCATACCTGTGCCGTGGTCCTCTGCGTGGTCCTTAAGGGCGAGTCAGCTCTAGGCGCGGGGGTGCCAGCTTGTAACGCGGCCAGTTGTCGCTGAAGGAACGCTTGCTCGTCCTCCGCTGATACTTCAGCTTCTCTATGCCCACCACTCTAGAATTCATAGACAAAATGTATACTGAGTATGCAATTAAACATAGTTACGCTGTCAAATAAACAGAACACAATGGTGTGATTCCACCAAAATCATGTCATCGTCTCTATTGGATGGGCAGAAAAACACTACTAACATGTACGAAACATTTGTGCCGCACAGTGGTGGAATTGCACCATCGGGGTAACTTATGAAGTAAAAAAACGTTACATCGGTGTTGCATTCCTCTATTCCGTTATTGTAAACTGCATACCTAACAGGAGTCAATAAAAAAATATTATCTGTCAAAATATATGCAGAACAAATAGTATTCAGTCTTTACGTTAAAAATGAAGAGATCTTCTATATGAATATGTTTCAGGATAAGTCGAAATATCACCTTCAAGAGAACACGGGGTAGAATATCTAGTAACAAATATGAAGCTCACCTTCCGTGTAGCGGGTTGAACGATAACATCTCTGTAGTAGTCGTCTGGCTTGCACGTCTGCATGTTTTCATACAATATACTAATTTTTTTCATACTATCCCAGCCTGCGGGTCTGAAATGAGAATAAACTTTGGTTTAACTACATTTAAAATATGTGTGAGGAAAGAAGTTTCAGAATTCAGCGGTAATAATCGTCGATATCAGAAGTGTCTGTGAAATCGTCTGTAAAAAGGGTTAGTGAGAAAGGAGGCTAACTCGTGACTGTGAGTTATAGCCCGACGATAACTTTTACGATACAACAGATGACAGTTCTTGTCTTCATTGGCGCTAGTATATAACAGAGTAGCGCCATATTGTTGACAGAGTCTGGACTGGTGCAAGTAGCTCTTTACATAGAGAAAAATTACTTGGTCAGTCGGAAGTCAGCTTGGGTGGTCGACATCAGAAGTGGGATTCACACCAACACGTGAACTATGTCTGCCAAGTTGAGTGTCTAGTTGCGAAAGAAGAAATGACGTTATACTCACATCAAAACGGCGTCCTTTTCGACGATGAGCGCGGGTGTCCGGAAAGGCAGGCCGTATATCCGGTGCGTTAGGTACTTGTACAACAGATCACAGTTCTTGTCTTCCTTGGCGCTTGTGTAGAACAGAGCCGCGCCGTATTGCAAGCAGAACCGCCGGATCCACTGCTGCATGAAGTCAAAGTGCTCGTCGCGGTAATCGTGCTCCTTTTCTAATGTGGTCATGTAGTCAGTCTAGAAAATAGAAATATCCAACGTTACTATTCGTTTTTTTACCAGCTTCTATTAACTTCACATGTATGTTAATGTGAAGGAATAATTGAGGGACAACGCCTAGTTGCAACAACGCAGTCGATTGCGATTGCTAATCAAAGCTCATCCAAGTCGGTAACTGGATGGGTGACCAAATTTGGCGTTTAAATATCCTCCGTTCCTTGAAGAGCACGTTAAGCCGTCGGAGCTGGTTATTATTATTAACGTCTGATAATAATCGCCCCCCTGCCATTATATGAATAATGGAAAGGGGTTACGTCCCTCAGCAATAAGGAATACGACGAAACTTATCTGACCCGGTGACAGCGTCGCTAGTATATATTAGAAAAATAAAATGAAAACAAAAACTAAACAGGAATAAAAATTAGTTATAATTTTAGCCACCAGGTCAGAAAAGTTTGTGGGACTATACGTGCGAACTAACCATTACCAAAAACATTAAAACATTTCATTATAAAAGAACTGGGGCCACACTGCCAACGCAATGACAATCAATATTACTCAAAATGACAGTTTGATGTCAAGTACCTTGACATTCCTAAACTCCATACTATAATATTATAAATGCCAAAGTGTATCTGTCTGTCTGCTACGCTTTCACGGCCCAACTACTCAACCGATTTCAATGAAAATTGGTACAGAGATAGGTTACATCCCAGCAGGCCGAGCATGGGAGGGGACAAAAATCTTATCCCCCGATTATATCCACTGACAAAAGGTAAAATTATGCTAGAGCATGGCAACAGGGGAAAGGAGAAGTATATCCCTGTTTGAAGGACGTAGGTTTAAGTTTATTTTCATACCATTAAATTATAAAAAAGATGTCTCGAGTCAACTGGGACATCTTATCCTTTCCCCATGGATAAAATCTCCCCGCCCATGCTCGGCCTACAGGGAAGGACATATAGGCATACTTTTTATCCCGGAAAATTGAAGAGTTCCCGCGGGAATCAAAAAACATAAATCCACGCGAAAGAAGTCGCGGGAATCATCTAGTTAGGATAATAATTCTAAAACTCGAAAGTCAACAATAATAAAACTATTTTCGCTTCAAGCGTTGGCAGTCTAACCCCTGCCTAGCTATAACAATGACAACAAACTATAATAGGTATACATTTCAATGTAATACAATATCTTCAAGAACAAAAAATCTAGTGAACGGATGTTGATCAGTGAAAGCACTGACGCGTGATTAGTGGCCGAGGGAAAAACGATAATAAAGTTAATTAGTATAGTACTTATTCTATCTTTCGAAAGGAAACAGGACTATCAAAAGTTCTTTTAAATTACAAAGCCTGTTATTTAGTTGAAGTTTATGAATGTTCTGAAAGTTGATCCTATCGACCCGAAAATACTGATTGCCCCTTGTTTTGTAGGCGGCGATTGAAAATCTGCATTTCGGAATAAATTAATATAACCAAATAAAAATTCTCTTCAGGTCTCGGTTACCTTTGTAACAAGAACGACAATATCGAGGGTTGGTTATTGAAGGCTATGTCCAGATTTTTTATCATCGAACTAGCTGATGCGGACTTCGTCCGCGTGGACTGAGGTTTTTAGTTCCCGCAGGAGGTCTTTTATCCCGCAGGAAATTTCCGGGATAAAAAGTAGCCTAAGTGTTGTTCTAGACTATAATCTATCTCTGGGTCAAATTTCATCCAGATCCGTTCAGCCATGCTGACGTGATTGAGTAACATCCATCCAAACTTTTGCATTTATAAATTAGTATGATTTGATGGTGTGATAATCTTTTTGGGGAAATAGACGACTATTCCCTCACCTTAGTGGCGACGACGACGATGTCGAGGCCCAAGTTGGTGGTAAGTACGGCTTCCGGCAGCGGGTTGTCCTCGTCTTCGTCGTCGAGCTCGTCGGAGAGGTTGCGCGACGAGCGCTTCATCGGCGACGACGCGTTCTGCTCCAGTTCGTCGCCGGGCTCGGTATACCTCTGCCATTTCTGGACTTGCTGCTTTTTACTTTGTAACCTTTGTTCTGTGGAGGACAAATATTTCATTTACTTTACATCTTCTATCTTTTAAACATACAAGGAAAACGTGACTTCACTGGACTGACTGATCTATCGACGCACAGCTCAAACCACTGGACGGATCGGGCTGAAATTCGGCATACAGATAAACACGGCATACTTTTATGACGTAGACGTCCGCTAAGACAGGATTTTTGAATATTCAACTCCTAATGGGGTCAATTAAATTTGCATGCAAAACTTAACGTGAGCGAAGCTGTGGGTAAAAGCTATGAGTGCACATTAAGTTGCTCTTATTTCATCGCTATTAAAACTATAAAGCGTACTGTGGCGGCCCCTTGGGCGGTAAAATATGACAGCTTATTTCGATTGTTTCGAAAACCTCTCGCTGACACTATCGACATTGGAATCTCGCGCGCCTTTGTGCTTTGTTTGTTGCGGTAAATAAAATAATAGAACTAGCTAATGCCCGCAACTTCGTCCGCGTGGATTGAGGTTTTTCGGTTCCTGTGAGAACTCTTTAATTTTCCGGGATAAAAAGTAGCCTATGTGTTATTCCAGACTACAGTCTATCTCTGTGCCAAATTTCATCCAGATCCATTCAGCCGTTGGGGCGTGATTGAGTAACAAACATCCATCCATACATACATCCATCCAAACTTTCGCATTTATAATATTTATTTGATTGATTAATGATTTGATGATTCGGCTTTATTTTCATTTAATGATGATTATAATTTACAATCAAGTTACCAAGATGAAAATCAATACGACAAACAGAAAAGAAATGTTTTTTGTCTAGACCTAATAATAGGTTTACCTACCAAACCGAAGTGAAAGTTTTTGGCATGGTTAACCGAATAGACACATCTATACAAAACTTGCACGCGTCTGTGTCTTTATAGCAAATCAATATTCATTTTATCACCAGTACAACCTTCTTCCTGTATCTATTGACTTTAAAACTTTACGGTAAAACGGGTATCCGGTTTTGATTGAAAAATCGAAAAATTGGGCGAATCAGAAGAAAGTGGATTAGTCTCGTATTAATCAATCAATCAATAGATTACACCTTACACTACACTTTTTGAACGTTAATAAAATATTAGACATGATGGTGATAATAATTTCAATACTAAAGCTACGATGGTTGCAAACGTACTCTGATGTGAGAATAGCCCACAACAACCTCAGCTGGGTTTTTCTATTTTCATTATCACCGTCTCAAGAAACATCTTAAGCAAGAAATTTTGCACAGAGATATATTATAGTCTGGAATAACACAGGCTACTTTTTATCCCGGAAAATTAAAGAGTACCGATAAACCTCAATCCAGCTGGTATCTTTACATGAAATGTGTACAGTATTCTCACGGGTATAACTGAACTGAATTGGGTACACAACGAATTTGATAGGTGTAGGAATCTTATTGTAATGCACTTTCACGAATTAATTACTCGAGTCACCTCGCGTGCCGTGTTAACTTTGAGCGTTAATTCCTCTCTATTTTCATATATTTTTTCAATAATTTAAACAGTCTGAGGAAATCCGTTTTGACGTAGCGGGATAATCGCCATGATTTCCTAGGGTTAGTTCAGAACAAGCGTTTCTTACCATGTTGTCTGCTTTGAATTTTTTACTCAAAGCTAATACAGTTCTTCATTCAGTGACATCAGATAGGAGCGCGATGGTTTTTCTGTATGGTCTGAACTGACCCTGAAAGGTGGTTCAGTTGCGAAAATGCATATCAATTGAATGTGGGTTTAGTATCATTTGGCCCAAATCGGTACCTGGATAATCCTTAAGATTATAAGGTACTTCAAGATGTACCTACCATAGATATACAGTAAAGTATATATCTATAATCTATACGATACGACAACCTTTAGTGAAATTGATTTATGAACAGTTAAATATATTTTACTGTCTACAAAAATGGAATGGAAAAATGGAAACCAGATACGACGCAGTTTCGATGTCACCCCTTCGGCTATGTATTGTACCTACGTATATCTAGTAGGTAAGTTCACGCTTCATGCTTAGTTGTACGAAAATACTCTTCAGTGTACTTGTCCCTTAAACTGGAGGGGTGGGGACTGGGGAGTTTTTTTTTTTTAATGTGTTCCTTCCTTTTTTCCTCCGACATGGCGATCGGAGACAGTTCTAGGTCGGTACTGTGAATGCATTTTTTTTTTCTTTTTGCTGTAAAATGTTGTTACTTACTGCACAAGTGTGCGTACAGTTCGTCTAGGACACTTAACTACACATACATTTCGTATATATAAATATATATATATAAATATAAATATAAATATATATATATATATATATATATATATATATATATATATATATATATATATATATATTTTCTTTTCTTTTTTTTTTCTTTGTTCTCCTCTTTTTTTCTCATTAATTCATGCTTTCCCCTTGATATTTTTTGATTTTTTTTTTCTTCGTATTACAGTTATAATTACATAGTATAATTATATAATTTACAATTTGTATGCTTATTTATGTGTTAGTCCTAAATGTTACATTAAGTGTTGTATTATTAATATTATTTTTTTATTATTAATTTATAGGTTTTAGTCTAGGATGTTCACCATCCTATTCTTATGGTCTATGTATTCTAATAAGTGTTAAAAAGCAATGCTATATTCTTAACAATAGATATTTCTTAAATCTATCTATAATCCCTTTTCTAACTTGTATGTTGCTGAAATTTGGACTGGGGAGTTGGGGACTTGTGAATACGCGTTCAGCCGCCCAATCAGACTCCCAATAATTGGGAGTCTAATTGTCTAAGACTCTAAGCAAATCATAATCATTTGACAGCTTAAAACTCAAACTACTAAAGTATTACAGATTACTCAGTATTACAGATTACTCAAACTGTTTCATACAATATGCTTTTTGACGTATCTATGAACTCCTTAAAAACAGGTCGATTAATTAACCGTTTGACAAATGATTACGATTTCCTTACAGTTTACACTATCGGGAGGCAGATTGCACTGATATATGACGTAATAAAATTAACATGCAATCCGATAATTTGATTGGTCTTCTAAAACGTCTCTACTCAATCTATTGACAGATGACATTTAGTCCTTAACTAAAGTCTATTTTTTAATCCCGGAGACAAAAATGACGTTTCCTGTGTTGCCTGTTTTTTATGGCTCTTAAATAGTGATGTGGTGCAGTCGATACTTATTTACCGATAAATATTTGTAGGTAGGTATTCATGTCAGGTGTGTATAAGACAACAAAATGTATAGGAAATATTATTTCAATTCAAATTAAATGTATGAGCTGATTCTCATTTCATGTTTTTAATAGTATTAAAAAATTGTAATAAATTCACCATTTCATGCATTTGACATTATATTTAAATACCTGTATATTGAAAACTAAACGTTACCTACGTATTTCGTCAAATATAAATATAAATTGCGAATCTTTATAAAATACTAGCTGATGCCCGCGAATTATTATCGATTTTTATCTGAACCAGAACCATGAAGACAACACTATTATTATAGAGCTGGTATCATTATTTTTACGTTTGACATTTGTAGCTGTCATTTTAGTCTCTGGGATTAAAAAATAGACTTTATGGTAGTCACAAAAAAAAATTATTTAAGTATTGTACATTCTATCTTCATTACATGATATACCTTGTTTGAAAATGAAAATTCATAGACAGGGGTCAAACTGCCAACCAATTGGGTGGGGAATGGGGATAGATAAGTCGCAGATCGAGAAAGAAAACAATGAGTTTGTGACGACAACTTGGACCATTTAAAAGATATTAAAGAAATTATTATTACAAAAACGAAAATCATAAAGCTGAATACAGCTTTCAGAAGAACTGCTAAAAAAAACATAATTTCGTAGATAAGTTCTTTCAATTTCCATACTAGTTATAATTCCGAAAGTGTATCTGTCTGTCTGCTACGCCTTCACGGCCCATCTTTTCAACCGATTTTGTCAAAACAGTAAAATCAGAACAGAGATAGATTGTATTCCCGAAGAAGGACGTAGGCAACTGTGTCTAAATTGCATACGCATAGTTCAGGATCTGGAAAGTAGCATAGCCTAGTTTAACCTAGAAAATCAAAGAGTTCCCACGGGACTTTTCGAAAACTAAATCCACGTGCAGTCGCGGGCATCATCTAGTAAGTTTATAAGCCATGAATATGAAAGTAAAAAAGCCCCAACGGAAGTACAGTACAAATAGAACGAGAGATAATGTGGCGGGCGCGAGATTTATTTTAGAAATTTCTCTAAAGGTGGCGCGAACTGAGGTGTACGCCGTTAACATATTAATGTGGAAATGATTCATAAAACGCAATGCTGCGATCTCAGAGCAATGCAGATACTATGACTGTACTTATTACAATTATTTGTACTTCTCGGACGTTTTCACAAAGAAAATTATAAAGAACAATGGAATGGGTTGGTTCATATAGCGGATCTAAGGATTTCTACTTGGACCAAGTACCTACCTAGTCCTAAATAGCTAAGAAGTTTTGTTAAATTCTTGTAGGTGAAGATAAATTTTTAATTAAACGTAAAAGGAACCAACTTACTATCAAAACTTCACCCCCTAACCCCTGCAGTTGATAGATTTATCAATCAAACACTTTAAGTTTTAAATTAAAGTACTATACTTTCATGTAAAACTTAATTTAGATTCGATACATAAATAAATAAAATATAATTAAGCGTTGCAGGTGTAGAAAACTACAAAATGAATGTTGAATTCCGTGTTGTTAATTGATCAAGGTTAAATAAACAGATGTCCTTTTAACTACACGATCGTAAACATTCGGCCGGTTTCTGAATTGAGAATTTCATGTTGAGTCTGTCTCAAAGACTACTTAAGGACTAATTAAGCAAATTTTTGTTTCTTAATTGATATTGTGTAAGGTTTGAGAGTTGGAACTTGGTGTTTTTGCTTGAATGCTTAATTCAGAAACCGGTCCAATATCAATTCAGAAACAAAAATTTGCTTAATTAGTCTTTAAGTAGTCTTTGAGACAGACTCAACATGAAATTCTTAATTCAGAAACCAGCCGATTTTATGTTAAAGTCACAATTTTGTGAGCGATGTAATAAATAAGGAAATAATCTACACTAGATGAATACCTATCAGAAAAGAGAAAATTCAGTTTTTTTAATTGCAAGATAGGCTTATGCTTGACGACGAGCGTGCTAATGAAAAGGGTTGAAGCGCGCTTGTCTAGAAAATGCCTATTCACTCTTATCTGGAAGGTACTAGGTGGAGGACTGCGAAATCAAACAATGGCTCAGGCGTGGTGCGGGCGGAGGTGAAAATGAGCAAGCGAGAAGCGTCTCGAAAAACCGCCATAAATTTGAAAACAAGAAATTATTATATCCCCTTTTTAATAAAAAAAACCGGCCAAGTGCGAGTCGGACTCGCGCACCGAGGGTTCCGTACAAACCTGTAGTAAGTTTTAAATTAAATGTTTTTTTTAAATATTTGAGCTGATTGAATGAAAGGTAAATTGCGGTTTACGATTACGTATTAAAAAAAAACTACTTACTAGATCTCGTTCAAACCAATTTTCGGTGGAAGTTTGCATGGTAATGTACAACATAATTATATTTTTTTTAGCTTTATCATTCTCTTATTTTAGAAGTTACGGGGGGGGGGACACACATTTTACCACTTTGGAAGTGTCTCTCGCGCAAACTATTCAGTTTAGAAAAAAATGATACTACAAACCTCAATATCATTTTTGAAGACCTATCCATAGATACCCCACACCTATGGGTTAGATGAAAAAAAAATTTTTGAGTTTCAGTTCTAAGTATGGGGAACCCCCAAAATTTATTGTTTTTTTTTCTATTTTTGTAAGAAAATCTTAATGCGGTTTACAGAATACATCTACTTACCAAGTTTCAACAGTATAGCTCTTATAGTTTCGGAAAAAAGTGGCTGTGACATACGGACGGACAGACAGACAGACAGACAGACATGACGAATCTATAAGGGTTCCGTTTCTGCCAAATTTGGCTACGGAACCCTAAAAACATGATACAACAGATGTGATTTAGAATTTGAACGTTGAATTATTATTTTCAATGAGTTTGAATTGTTTTTTTATGCATTTTACGAAGTTGTTTAAATTGTGTTTTGGGATGATGAAGGTGCTTAAAGTACTTCAAAACATCATACATATATTATATTATTAAAAGATAAAATGCTTAAGAAACCCCCCTTTTTAACGATTTTACCCTATGCCTGAGCTTTAAGTCAACGCAGGAAACACGGAGGGCAGATAGGTTCCTTTAACACATCGGCGGCTCATTACCCACTAAGAGTCTCCTCTCAGAATAGGAAGGGTTGGCTAAAGTAGTCCACTACGCTGGTCAAGAGCAGATTGGCAGACTTCACACACCTTTAAGAACATTTTAAAGAACTCTCGACCATGCAGGTTATCTCACGATGTTTTTTTTCATATTATATTGCATTCGTCGTTATAGCAAGAGATATTAAGTATAGTTTTAAACTTGCTTAACACGCACATAACTCAGTAAGTAATCCCTAGCATATCTTTTTGTAAATTAATACCTTTGGTCTACCTAGCAAAAGAAAAAGGTACGTAAGTACTTAACTTTGTTAAAATCTTTTATGCATAATAAGCATTACACAGCAATGTACTTAAGTTCAATGAAAAAACGTAATCGAATAAGACCGCTCTATTCAGTCGACAATGGTGACAATATTGATTTGGGTATCACGCGTTTTATGATACTTCCCAGGCGTAAAAAAATAAGCACAAACAAAAATTGGCTTTTTTATAGGTACGAACAAAAAATACACCATTTATTTAAATAATTTTTTTTTTAAGATTAGTGCGATTTTGCGTGATGCACGCGCCTACAAACAATTATACATACTTAAAATAAATTATGCAAAAGCTTTTTTTTTGTTTGTTCATCAACCACGCGGCAAGGGAGCAACATTGATTTTTTTGCATGGCACATGGGTATTGAGTACAGGGTGCCTAGTGGGAGATTTTCTTCGCATTTGATCGCGTCAACGTTAACTATGATTTGTATGGAATTGTCAAGCATTTGACAGCTGGCGCTCGATCAATTCTATATATAAATGATAGTAAACTTTCACGCGAATACGTAAAAAGCTCCCACTCGACCTGCAGAGGTCCTGGAGAGTGCAAAAGTGATGTAGGCTAGTCTTCTGAAAAAAAGTTCCCACGGAATTTTAATTACCTAAATCGACACAGACGGAATCGCGGGCATCATCTAATTCACATTAAGCCGCTAGAAAAAAAATACTGAACAACATAAACGAAATGTCGTGTCATAGTACGTGTGTGGAGTGAACCGTGAAACCAGTTACTCAGTTTTAAACGCATTCATTGATTAAGTAATACGCGAGAATGACGTAATTCGTGAGTCACTATGCGAAATAAACGTTACCTAGTTGACAATTTAAGATTCTGTGAAGAAGACCGAGCTTAAAGCTTCGTTTCCACTAAAGGACGAATTATCGTCCCGCTTCACGTGTTGCTAGAGATGTCGGACGAACATCGTACGATAAGTCTCGCAACAGGCATTTATAGGGAAAAAGGTTGCGGAGACAATATGTCTGTCAGATCTCCCAACGTCGTCAGACATCTCTAGCGACACGTGTCGCGGGACTTCGGATTTTAAGCTTTTTAAAAATGTATAGCTGCAATCAGGGTGTTTAAGAATTAAGTATACCTACTTAATCTTTATTTCAGGAACGTAAAGGGCGGACGGTGCATATCGCATGCTGCATGTTGTACCACATCGATTATGTCTTTAGTAGGTACCTATTGGGTTTTAGTGGATTAATTATTTTAAGCAAAATTCGTTCGCGTGAAATGGGTTTTTTTTTCCCCACTGGACCTCCTTAATTTTTCCTCTCTCTCCTTTACACTCTCACTCTCCAGGTCCTTAGCTATACCCACGCAATAAATCACGTCAATCCGTTGCTCTGTTGCGATGTGATTGAATGACAAACAAACACAATTTTGCATTTATGATATTAAGTAGGTATGATTAAGCTTCTTGTTTCTTGGTTATCATGGACTTCCGAAAAGTAACGCCTGCTTCTTTGAACTTTGAATGTGATGATAGATGGGAGTCAAATGAAAACTCGATATTGATTTAAAAAACCGCGCACCAAGGGTTCCGCACAAACCTGTAGGTATATGTATAAGTAAAAGTTATGGTATTTTTATTGCTCAATGAAATCCATAACATTAGTAAGATTATTAAAAATATTTTTATTAGATGACGTAACTAAAAATTTATGCTTTTCGCCATTTTTCCTTCATCGGTGATATAAGACGTTGCTTCGTACCAAATTTCAAGATTCTGAGTTCACGGGAAGTACCCTGTAGGTTTTAATTCCCTTGCGAGTGTCGAAAATTTGCAGCATAAACGGCTGTATCTTTTGATTGCGTTGGCTTAGAAGTTTGATTTTTTCACAGCTCCAAGGGACAGTAGACGTGAGTATTTGATATGAATTTCAGCTTGATACTTCCATGCGTTCCTGAGAAAAAGGGTCTTGACACACAGACGGACGGACAACAAAGTGATCCTATAAGGGTTCAGTTTTTTCCTTTTGAGTTACGGAACCCTAAAAATACTAGTAAGTAGGATCCGCCAATGAGTCACGCAATCAGTTAATGATACCACCACGCGCTGTCCGTGTTTGACATTATAATGATAACACCTCTGGTTTAACAGACAGTGTTTAACTCATTCTTTGTTTTGTTTCTGCTATGCTCTTGCGCTATTTGTGCTTTTGAAAAAATTGTTAATTACATATATGAATGTACATTATTATTAAACAAGTTATAATTAACTAAAATTTAAAAACTGCTCAGCCAAAAGTTTTTTTTGGCTAAGCAGTTTTTAAATTTTAGTTTTTAGTGTTTAGTGTTTAGCCAGTGTCAATCGGGATGATATAAGGATTCTAACGATACCGCACACATCATCCAATCTGTTCAGGCATTTAGAAGTTATTGTGGTATAAAGAAACTCGCATAAATATGTGAATTCTGAAACATTACACTCCTTTTTTGGGCAGTAAATTTTTTTTAAATACTTTTTAAATACTTTTGTAAAAGATACAAGAGGTCAAAAATCACGTTTCTTGTACGGAGGTCAGGTCCCCCTTTTATTTTGGTAATATACACTTTGAGTAAATTTCAATTGTCTACCTAAATATTATGGTTCATGAGATACAGTCCACTGACAGACAGATGTATGGACGGACGGATGGAGGCTTAGTAATATAAAACGAAGAATCAATTTGGGTAACAATCAACATCAATTCCCCAACTAATTAGAACGCGATCCGGTTTTCTTTTTATAAAAAGACCCTCCAAAAACGCGCAAAAACTTTAGGAACCTCAAATGTCAAACGGGGCCTGATGTATTGTGGGCCATAGACACAGAAAGACTGTGGTGAGGTCTGCGTTCCGTTGTACGATTTTTATCCGCCTGACAGTAATAAGGTCCTGTTGGCACCCATTGGGTACAGAACACTCAAAATAGATTATATTTGACTCACCAGGTGTGAGATCCAATTTGTCTATGTGGTCGCCGAGCACAGAGGCCCAACTCTGCAATTGGTCTAGGATGCCCCAGGGTGTGGTCATGGCCACTGTTAGGATGACCAGGGTGTGTGGGAATGTCTCTTCACTCAGTGCAAACTTGAGCAGATTAGTGTGCCCTGGATCCCCGTCTAGGACCCATACACTAAGTCTTGTGTGGTCTGAAAATAAATGTATCACTGTATTTTAAAAAGTCCTGATTCCTAGCCTCTATTATAACACTAGATGATGCTTGCAACTTCGTACGCATGGATTAACTCTTTTTATTCCTGCAGGAACTCCAAAATTTTCTGGGATAAAAAGTACCCTATGTCCTTCAATTTCTATACCAAATTTCATCAAAATCGGTTAAAAAGATGGGCCGTGAAAGCACAGTAGACAGACACACTTTCACATTTATAATATTAGTATGGATTAAGCATCAAAATTATTCACTTTGCACCACATACACATAATCATAGTAGTGCAGTAGTGCAGTACAGTGATGAGCACTGTTGTCTTATAATTAGGAGATGAAGGAGATAAAAATAAACAGGAGGTCCAGAGTTTGATTCCCAGCAGAGTTAATTTGGGATTATGTATATTATTATTTCTCAATTTTTTCTGGTCTGGTCTGGTCTGGTAGGAGGCTTCGGCCTTGGCTAGTTACCACCTTACAGGCATAGCTGATTTTTGTAGACCAACAAATCGAGGCTGGTGTATGAAATTTGCAGCCCAAATAGACCATACCAAATAGGCCTGTGTTAGGACTGACAATGAATATCACGCCTCCTCCTCTATATTCCTTACACATAAACAATTTTCATAAAGATTGAGTTGTATTTTTTTGCAAGGAACAGTCAGGCATTTATCATTAAGTATTCATAGTAGATAGTTCTTTAACAGTTAGTAAATACAGTGAAACCCGTTTAAGACAATTTCGAAGGGACCCAGCCAAAAACGTATCTAAAACTTGAAAGCATACTGTGCAGGATAGGGAAAATAAAACATATTATGTACTAATTTTGTGTTTGTATTGAATTACACACATGTACTATTGTATTTATAAAGTTGTTAGAAAGTATTTTTAAATACCTAATAGAATTTTAGATATTCCTTAGCTCAAAATCTTTAGGGTGAGCGGAACAGTTATCAATGAACAGAATTATGCATCTACATTTGAACAGGGAGGGATCACTTCTCCGACCCCTCAGAATTGGCACAGACCAGGAGAGTCAGTCTTTCTTTACTAGATTTGCCACCATGGCAACTTTCTGCCTTGAAGATGGTGTATTAAACGGGATGACAAATCATATTAAGCTTGATATAATGTATGAAAACATGCCTCAAGTTACAGGGACTGGTGTAAAATGGCATATTATGTGGGAAATTGTATTAAGTGTGATCATATTAAGCGAGCTTTACTGTAGTTTCAACTTTCGCTGCTGCTTCAATTTGACAATTTTTAAAGTCATCATTAATTGTGGAGGTTCTTATTATAGCTTTGAAGAAGGGATTATGAAGGGATTCATGTTTAAGTTTTTTTTAATACTTATGGCTTATAAATAAGTAACTCACCATCACGATACTCATCTCTAACATCTATATATGCATATTCGAGTGCTGAACCCTTCTTGGGGTCTTCCACACCTTGTAATTTGGCTACTAGTGTGGTTTTGCCTGTCTCATTATCACCCAATACCAGCACATTCTTGTTCGACGGCAATTTCGTGTTCCCCTGATTCTGAACTTCCTCTAATATAGCGGACCTGCAAACACATCACTCGAATACATGGGAAAAATTTCATACGAAAAATGTAACAGTTAACTCTCACTCGACGCCAAGGGAAACGGTCCAAAATTGGTTCTAACACATATTCCACGGATTCTTTACAAACAAAGGTTCACGTCGAAGCCAGGTCACATATTTCTCAGGTACAATTCTTTGACATCACGTAGGTGTGACACATTGGATACCCTATATGGATGCTGCATGTAAGTCGTAAATTAACAGTGACCAATTACCACAAATTGTCCTTGCCGTCGCCGTTTTCTTTCTTTTTAGATTTAAGCCCATTAGCTTGGCCGTTTGTCTCCATTCTTCAGATATGATCGAAGATAACAACGGCACAAGAGGCTTTTTCTTTCGTTTTCGTTTCGGCTGTTCATACGTCACTCTCGCAGACAGAGCACCACAGCAGAGCACAGACTAAAAAACTCGTGGACTTTGGAGTGCGGACGGATAATATTGCTATACACAAGTGACTCTTCCTTGGTATGTTTAAGAAGAAACGCCCAGTGTGTATCTGCCTAAGCTCTGCTGCACTTTGACACTGTACTATAGATTAAAAAGTAAGCAGCTGAAAATGACATTGACCAGACATTGACAGTGACAGTAGAGAGCAGTTAATTCCTTTCGAGTGATGACCATTGACCACTTTCAACTAAACATTATCACGATTTTTTTCCAAAACTCTTGTGAATATCAAAAAACTAGGCTTTTTAATTGTTTCAATAAACGTTTCTGTGAACAATGTTTACTAATGCAAAGTGTAATTGAGTGTTCGGCTGTTGAATTTGATGTTCAATTTCATTTGAGGCAATCGTTTGAGTCAACCTATTTGTTTTGTTCAATATTTTGTGTATTCGTTTTGATTCGCTTATCGCGTTGTGTATCACAGCAAGAAAAAAATATTCAAGATATAAAACTAAACGTAGTGAAAATTAATCTATTACACATTGTGTAATTTACAGTTTTTTAGTGTCAATATTATTAAAGTGAAGGTAAACAATGTACAAAAAGCCCAGCTCTGGTAAAAGAGGCAATTTATCTCAGGTGAGTCATTATATTGTGATTGTAGGCTAGTTTTATTCCGGCCTTATTTACTTATGATCTATGATCCATTAATAGTTACAATTGTCAGAGTAATAAGGCATCATGAGGATTTCCTCATTTGAACAATTCTCAGATAATCTTTCAACTGTCTTCAAGGATTCTCATAAATTTATTACTGACTGTTTTACAAAGTCTACAGAGTAACCTAAATCTCCATTTCCTTATGGAGATTTAGGTTCATTCCTATGAACATAATAATCCTTACTTATGTACTTACCTACCTATTATAAAAAATGATGTTTGCTACTGTATTTGTGCAACCTATTGAATTGAATCTTTGTACAGTTGTACTTAGCACTTGTGTGAAGGTTTCTGGCTTCTGGCATAACCTATTCTTTTTTGGCAGTTTGGCCTGCTAGACATCCCAGATGTAGATGATGCAGATCAACCGATGGATCTATCAGATGATGATTTAGACCTGGAGGCAGAGTTGGCAGCTATTGGTGGAGGCAGTAAGCCTCGGCAGAGGAAGAAGGTGCCACAAGTGGTTGCTGACCTGGACAGCATGATTGCTGCCAGCTTGAAGGATATACCGTCTGATGAGGATGTGTCAGGTATGTTCTCTATAGGTATACATATATTGATTTACTTGTGCACAATAGCCACAAATGAATAAACCGATTTCAACAGGGCTATTGCAGTTTTTAAAATGTAGTCACATTAGTTAAATAAATAATAATTTATTTCACAAAATTTTACAAAAGTAAGACTTACCTACAATAACAATGTATGGTCAATCTATGTGCTAATTTCAAAAAAACAAAAATACACAGTATATTTGGTGTGTAAATGTTATTGTTTAAAATTGTTGTTAATAATAATAAAGTAACATTTTTGTATTCAGTTATCTTAAAAAAACATTTTTGGGTTCAAAAGCTAACCAAACCTTTTATCCTTCTTTGAAATTTATTATGCTTGTAGAAGCTTTTTGATTTCTTGCTGATCGTATGCTGTCTGATTTCAATTACCAATTACTTAAACCAATAACCAATCTTGCATTGTAACAAAGTTTCTTGGGGCGAATAGTGCGTTCTTTCTGCTCTCCAGTATGGACAATAAGGTCGAAATACCCCTCAGTCAAACAGAGTTTTATGGCAATTCGTCCACGGTAAGCTGTGCCAAGCTCTGGAACTCTCTTCCTACAGTAATCCGACAATCTAAGTCACTTAATATTTTTAAAAGTAGTTTGAAGGATTTTTACCTATTTCAGTAGTTATATATATTTAGTCATCTTATGTTTATTGCTTAATATTCAATATTTATTTATTATTTATATATTATGTTAAGTATTTCTATCTATAGTATAATATTTATTTATAAACATATTTATTTTAACTCATATGTACATATGTATGTTTTGTTTGTAGGTAGTATTGTATGTAGTTGATATATATAGTATATTGTATTAATTGTAGTTTGCCCACCACCCTGTTTGTATTCTCTTCTTCTATCTCCAAAGGTTGTCTGGAAGAGATCGCCTTAGGTGATAAGACCGCCTTTGCATACTGTGCCGTCCTAGTAGTAGTTTTATTGTCTTTTTATGTCTGTGTACATACTTGTGTGCAATAAAGATTTAAATAAATAAAATCATACTGTCTGAATGAATCATACTACTGATGAAGTTTTGTTACAGGCGATGAAGATGACCCAGACTTACTCAGAGAATTACAAGAAATGTCCATAGATGGAGAAGAACCTCCCACTGAGCAACCGCGCTCAACTCGCCCCGCCCCTCCGCCCCCCGGCAGCACATCTAGCAGCACTATAAGCTTGCTGCAAGAGAGGATTTCCAACTATACCATAGCAGAGAGAATTGCTAAGCAGAGCGGGGAAAGCAGTAAGGCTAGAAGGTGAGAATAGAAATCATTAGCATCATCAATTTAATATGACGTTTTCAAATGAAAAAGTCAATAACTAACAAAATCTTAGACCACATCTATTCATAGTCCCTGGCTGATCACATGATATTACACAGATAAAAAAACATGTTGATGAAAAATGCCCTGTTCTTGAAGATAGTAATATCCAATTAAACTGTAATTTATCCAGTTTAGTCTGTGAAGTACAACAAAGTTCAAAAAATGCACATGTTAAATCGACAATCTGTTCTAATCTGACGTAATATTGCTAATTCCTAGTCCTCCTTTACGTGGCCGTGTAGTAGTTCAACCGGTCGGTCCGCGTGATTGTTTTAATTTCGCTGCTTAATCTAGTACCGCGATTGGGTCACTAATAAAACATCAGCTAAGTATCCATAAACCAGCATGAATTATACGTACTTTGTTACACCAGTGGCAAAAGTGTTAAGTCAGTCAGACATGATTGCAATTGTTGTCACACTAGCGTTGTGGCGTCGCCAACTAATGTACATCCAATGCCGCTGTCTTGCGCCGACTGGATCCAGCACCTTTCTAAAACACATTTGATGTTGTCTGTCCACCGAGGGCCTGGCAGCTCTGCACTTATACTGTAGCAATAATTTTGGTAGAGTTGTGGTAGAGTCTTGACTTATCATAAGTGACACAAGTTGTCCTATGTGAAATAAATAAATCATTTATCATTTACTACAATGAGGCCCTAGTATTTGATAATTCTGATAAAACAAACATTTTACGAAAATTGTTTTTGAAAATCCAACAGGTACGGCCGAGGCATTAAAACACTCAACGATCTGTTAAAACAAGCGAAAGCAGGTAGACCAATCAAAGATGAGGATATACCGCCACCGGTTAGCCTCGGAAAACCTGACTCCCAACCACCGCAACTTGCTCCAATTTCACCCCCAGCATCACCCCCCGAGCAACCTCCCGTCCCACCCCCTCGTTCCACTTCCGTACCGAGTGCTCCAGAACCGGAGGAAAGACCTCCAACACCCCCAGAACCGAAGGAGCCGCCTCCACCGCTTCCTAATGTTGAGGAATTGGATCCAGCTAGACAGCAAGGGTTGCAGTTTATCTTGAGTGAGTGCTTTTTAATCTGCCATTTTTGCTTACTGACCTAACTTCTAAAAGTCAATAACAGAGGTTGACATTTTAAATTATTAAAATTTAATTTCTTCATTCATTTAAAAAAATCCTGCCTCAGAATTTAGGACACTTAGTTTGTAATCAATCTCTCTCCCACACTGATTTATCTTAATCAAAGCAAAAAGGTAGCCAATCAAAAGTAATCATAGCAAAAAGAGTATATTTAATTGACTAGTTGTCCATACGCCAAGCTTTTACTTTAAAAAAAAAATGTTAGAGTGCAACTTGCCTCCAACTCCTTTGTGAACCATCAAGAGCTTTCCTTACGTTGCCTATTCATTATCACTCTTTGTCTTGACTCTTTAACTGTCTTTGTTTCTAAATCGAAGGCAAATGCGCTCCACCTTAGGCTACATCACTACTTGCCTTAGTCTACAAAAAAAAGAGAATAATATCAAAATAATTCTCCTTCTAGAACGACAAGAAGAATTTAAAGCGGCCGCACTTGCTAGCAAACACGCGGGTGACAAAGCGATGGCACTAGAATACCTAAAGGTCGTAAAACAATTCGACATAGTAGTGCAAGCGTACAAATCGGGTGAAGCCATGGATCTCAATGAGCTGCCTACGCCCGAGTCAATGGCTGCAGCTGTAAGGAGTCAACAGAAGGAACAGGATCAGACACAGAATTCTGCAGGTAAGAGGGGCTATAAATTCAATAGATATTCAGAAATTTTTGCAGGTAGGACTAAAACTTAGATTCTCTAGATTTTAAGAATTTTTTTACTTCTCTAATAGGGATGATGACAACTCAATCAAATCAGTAACTCTTTATCAAACTTAAAAACGATCTTCTAGCAATCTAGCATAGAAGTTTGTATGAAATACATAGTTGTGACGTAATAAAATTTAATTTACTCTTTTTCTTTGACCGAGCGAAGCGAAGGTCTCTGAGTCTACTTGAGTGAATTTGCACTTGTCCGTCCTAGGGTTGCCAACCATACTATAATACTATTATTATTGGTATTGTACTTTATTTCGGGTCTGCGTACTATATACTGTTGAAGAAGCACATAGTACGCAAAAATATTCCATAAAATACTATTTTTGTGAAGTGTACTATATTTTTTTATAGCTTAGTCCGAAAAATACTATAATATTTCGCTTATGAAATGTTAGCAACCCTATCCGTTTGTCTGTCAGAGCCTTATAACTTCTGAATTACTGAACGTAATTACTTCAAATATAAATATAATATGTAAACCGATGGCCTCCCGCCAAATATGGCTTAAAAAGTTATAAAAATCTTTATTTCAGGGGGGCTCTCATAGAAGCGAATGCGAAGTAAAATATTTTTTATAGCGTTACATATGGTTGTGGTATATCATTTTAAAGATAATTAAGAATAGAGTCTGAAAATATTTTTGTTTAAATTTTTCCCCTAAAATTGACGAAATGGGGGGCTTTCAAAGTGGTGATTTTCTAACGTCCAAAGTTGACCTCAGAACTCTCAATTTTCTGAAAGGCTAAGACTGAAACTAGATCAATTATTTGAATTATATCCTGTACTTGAACAACAAATACTAAAATTAGATAAATATTATAAGGAAACGAAATTATTTAATTTTTAATGAGATTTAGTATTTTTAACAGAACCTCACAATGGTGTCAATAGATGGCGCTAATGTTAAGAGATAAATATTATATGGAAACGAAATTGTTTAATTTTTAATGGGCTTCAGCATTCAGTCAGTTTAACAGAACTTCACAATTATGTCAATAGATGGGGCTCTGTAAAAGTTTATTCGTTTTATGGATACCGCCAGGTCTCAGTTCGGGGCGAACCACTAGTTAATCTATAGTTTAAAATGGTTATCAAACGAAACTAACTGAGGATGTCATAGGAATTTCTGACATGAACATAATCCCTATTTAACGCGTAAAGCATGAATATTTGTTGAATGACAACCAGCAAGTCAAGTGTAAGACACAGACGAAGGGGTTGGAATATTTTTATATGGAGCCTGGCCTATCTACTGTTCCGCCATTTTTATTCAATAGCTGGCATCAATACAAGCAAGTATTGTATGAGACAAAATCTCCTAAAGCGTTAGGTTTCTGATATATAAAAAGCTATCAAACCTGTACTGGTGGTACAGGTACCATCATCGAGTAGATTATATCTCGGAAACCCGACGCTTTAGCAGATTTTGTCTCATATAATACTTGCCTGTGTGGCTATTTCGAAAAAAAATAAATATGGTGGTACGGTTGGTAAGCCAAAATATTCAGACTCCTTTGAAAGTATTTAAAACTAGCTGATGCCCTGCGTCCGCGTGGTTTAAGTTTCTTTTTATATCCGCGGAACTCCCTAATTTTCCGGGATAATTTGTAGCCTATGTGACTCTCCAAGTCCTCAACTATACCCATGCGAAAAATCACGTCGATCGGTTGCTCCGTTGCGGCGTGATTGAAGGACAAACCAACAAACAAACACACTTTATAATATTAGTATGATAGCACTGTGAAAGCCACTAGGCAGTTCTTTTGTGTAAGACTTGCATCAATCATTGCTACAATCGCAATAGTCGTAATTTATGATCATATTGCGACAATGGATTTTGGCAAATAGCGGAAGAATTACCTACCCAAATCAGAGGTGATTGCGATAGTTGCAATATAGCAATAATTTTACGTAATAATGTCCCAGCCTCTAATATTATATTATGTGTAAGGCGTTCAAATAAACTAGATTATAGTACTTATAGCCATAGCTGCCTATGGCTTGCTTAAAAATGCCAAAATAGTAAATTATTAACCAAGGGGATAAAGCAGTGTCTTCTGTCGCGGGTGACGATTTAAATCGTGAGCGTAACGAAGGATTCGAGGTTTACTCCCGAAGTCCCGAGCGTAGCGAGGGTGTTAAAAACTTAAATCACGAGCGAAGCGAGGGATTTAAAACGAGTCCTGAGTGTAGCGAGGTAGAAGTTCACCCAAGACTAAGACAGCTTTATCACCGAGGAAAATACTCTACTTTTCGTACCAGCGCGAAATTGGTCCAGCCGTTCACGCGTGATGCCGTGACCAAGGAAATAGGGATTCATTTTTATATATATATATATAGATGAGTTGATTTGAGTATTTCTCTGTTCTTGCGTCTGAGGAACTGTTTAGAACATTAACTTATTTATAAAAATAAATTAAAATAAACTTAACGTTTATGTATTTGAAGAAAACAAAAACGTGGCAAATTCCTAGACTAATATCTGGGGACACGGGAGTGTCCCCGCCAAAGACGAGCCAAAGGAAACGGGGCACTACCTACCTTTTCTCGAAGCGTTTCGTCGAATTTTCGAACCGTCATAGCTTCGGTCCGAATGACGCTAGAAAGCTGAAATTTTCAGGATAAGATGTTGTTGGGGGACTTACCGAATATACCAAGTTTCAATTTTTTAGCATTTATAGTTTCAGTTTATTGATTACCTAAAATACGTCGATTTCGTACTCACTCACTGATGATCATCAACTGAAAAAAGGTACTTCCTGAAGTGCTAGAAGACTGAAATTTGGTATGTAGGCTAGAATTTGCATATAAACAACAGGAAAATTAAGAAATCTGAATCTTTTCATCTCCAACCCCTCGTATAGGGGGTGCAAATCTGACAGCATTTCCTTGTATTTTAGAACAGTCATAACTTCGGTACGGAACATGGTAGAAAGCTGTAATTTTCAGGATAACATGTCGTTGACAGATTTATTAAACTTACCAAGTATCAATCATCTAGCATTTATGGTTTCAGATTTATTGGTACTTGAAATACGTAGTTTAGGTTTTTTTTTTCACTTTTACGAAAAAAATCAAAATCTCTAGGACTCTAGGGTGGGCCATGAAAAAAGGATTAGCTGAAGTACAGGAAAATCAGCTAAAAAAAATCAAAAAATCTAGGGCGCCTGCCAAAAATAAATGAAATCCCACCAAAAACATTTCATGTAAAATTGGTTGCCAAAGACTCACAAGTGCATAATGCTTTCACTGTTAAAAAGTTATGAGATCTCTAATTAGAGCCAAGCCCGAATTTGAGCTCCTCTTTGTGCTGCGCATCATAACCCACGGAGTCTGTCTCAAGTTCAAAGTACATAGTTCTAAATGCTCTTTACTGTGTACCAAACTAATAATATTAAATAACATGTAAGTCTATATATAAAACTTGTCCCTAGAACCTCTACATCTTGGTAAAAAGGTACGGCTTGGCCGTTTCGTATATGTCGCCCTAACTATTCCTTAATGACTTAAATGTTATGTCAGGAAATGTTCGACGAATATTAAACGGCCAAGCCATACCTTTTTACCAAGATGTAGAGGTTCTAGGGACAAGTTTTGTATATAGACTTACATGTTATTTAATATTATTAGTTTGGTACACAGTAAAGAGCATTTAGAACTATGTACTTTGAACTTGAGACAGACTCCGTGGGTTATGATGCGCAGCACAAAGAGGAGCTCAAATTCGGGCTTGGCTCTAATTAGAGATCTCATAACTTTTTAACAGTGAAAGCATTATGCACTTGTGAGTCTTTGGCAACCAATTTTACATGAAATGTTTTTGGTGGGTTTTTTTGTCGGAAAAGCAAAGGCATCAAGCTCATACGGCCTCGTCGGTTTTCGTAATTTTATTTAATAATCATAACTGCATAATAAATGCGTATTCCTTTTTCAAAAAGATGTTTAATGCTTTATATACAAACTCAATGGTGTAAACACAGATGTAGTTCAGTATAAATTTCGGTAAGTATTCCAAATTTAAGTCACATTCTCCCCCTAGAGGATGAATGAAATTCAGTACAATTTTCTTTCCCTGTTTTTAACAGATTAATAATAATTTAATATAAAAAATTCTTTTTAAACAACCGACTTCAAACTCGCGCGCCAACTTTACAACAACAAGCACACGCCATACAAAGTACTTATTTTATTGTTGATATTTTAAAAACCGCTCGACCGATTTCGATAAAATTTATATGGGACCACATGGGAAGTATGCCCTTTCAAATAAAAAAAGAATCATCCAAATCGGTCCACCCAGTCAAAAGTTCTGAGGTAACAAACATTAAAAAAAAAAAAACAGTCGAATTGAGAACCTCCTCCTTTTTTTGAAGTCGGTTGAAAATGACTATTGTTATGTTCGCTTTTTGTGGCATAGAATGTCACTTTTTTGAGCAAGTGGTACGAAAATACTATTTGTAAGATAGTATTTGTAAGTTTTTAAAAAATAGTATTTTTGGCATATTATTATGTATTCTCCTGTCATTAGAACCAGTGCCAGAACCGACTCCTGAACCGGCCGGGTTGATAACCGCTTCAACAGTCGACGAGGCTTTACGACAGAGACTGGCTTATTTTCAGGTAGCTTATTGAAATATTATCCACCATCTTGTATTTGAAAATGGATGGCATTTTGAAGCGCCTGACTTTCCAGTGTCCTGAAAAGTCTCAGTAATGAAACCCTTTACCATTAAAAAAAATATATTACTGCCACTTTGGATGTTAAAACAGATGTCAAATAAACATTAAATTTAATTTCAATATCTTAATGAGCACTAAGCACCTCCAGGAATCTCTAAAATTCCATTAGTATCGATTTTTCAATTGATTTTTCTTTTTGCATCTAAAAAAATCCATACTTACACTATAATGGCGCAAGTCTGTCTGTCTTTTAAGTTTTTGCGGTCCGTCTATTCAACCGATTTTGATCAAATTTGGTACACAGATAAGTTGCATCATAGGGCAGAACAAAGACTACTTTTATCCCGGAAATTCAGTTTCCACAAAATTTTCAAAAACTGAATCCCCGTGGACGAAGTCGCAGGCATTATTAAATTCAAATGTTTTTTATTCAAGTAAACTTTAAAACTGCTTTTGATTCGTCAAGTGAATCTACCACTGCTTCGAAATGATATCTAGTGTGTTTAGTGTATAAAGCGTAATTTTTGTTTTAATCCACCTACCAACAAGATCACATTTACCACCATGAGTACATCATTAAAAATCACCATATTTTTATAGGAGCAAGAATCAAAATCCAAGGAGCAAGGCAACTCGTCCAAAGCCCGGCGTATGGGCCGCATAGTGAAGCAGTATCAAGACGCCATTAGATTGAACGCTGCAGGAAAACCCATACCTGTCGATGATCTACCAACTCCTAATGGATATGCGCCTTTGCCTACAGAAGGGGTGAGTTAGTGTTAAAATAAATATCTTTTTTTTGATAATGAAAAAAAACCGGCTGAGTTTGTTGTGGGCTCTTCTCAGACTAGGGCGCGATTGGAACCCTCGTAGCTTTAGTTTTAAGATACTGTTACTGATTATCACCATTCTATTTTATAAATAACTGGACGTCAATAAGTGTATAGTGTACCTGCCTAAATTATATAAATGTCACCGTAAGATTGCAAAAACCGTTAGATTATAATCCAACTAGCGATATTGTAAACTGTCGACGGATTGTGAACCGTTCAATGTTCCGAGTGTCAATTTTTTAAATATTCATTGTATTTACGTTTTCTTGTCTCTTTCTTGTAGGTTAGGTTAGGGTTCGTTGTGTTAATATACCTAACAGATTACAATCTACCGAAAAATAATGCGTTAAATTGTAATCTGTCGACAGTTTACAATATCGCTAGTTGGATTATAATCTAACGGTTTTTGCAATCTTACGGTGACATAAACATTATTTGACTTTGACCTTGACTTTGACTATGTACAGTTAGCCCTTGACTGCAATCTCATCTGATGGTAAGTGATGATGCAGTCTGAGATGGTAGCGGGCTAACCTGTTGGGTGTATGGCATATTAAACCCATACCCCCAATCGGTTTCTTCACGGCATCGTACCGGAACGTTAAATCGCTTGGCGGCACGGCTGAAGTCTCCCACCAGACCAGACCAGGGAAAATTCAGAAATTATAAATTCCCAAATTGACCCTGCCGGGAATCGAAGTTTGAGAAATGTATTTATACAGGCGTTGATTCTCCGAATTTCAGCACCAACAGCCAATTCCTAGGGAGACTGGACAACTAACACCAACAAATGCTTAGAAGGATTGCTTCTGTCGGGCAATGCCTGATTATTATTTACTGAATCAAAGCTTCTTTATGGACGTTTGGGATGGAGATATTAATGAAATGAAATGACGTAGTTGTTCACGTAGGACAACTTGTGCCACTTTTTTTAAAATTGAAAATAATACAATAGAACTTAATGCTAGCTAGCCTAACCTAATTACTATATAAATCATGCCCACGTGGAATGGTGGCAAGAATGCTGGCTGCATTTGCGCGCTGGACAGCCAGGCTGATCCTTTGCGCAAAAAATGAGCCAGCCCTTCTTTCACCAGATGAGGCAATTAACCGCGGTGAAATATCTCGTAAATTTTTTTTGCCACTATCACTCCATGGCCCCCTGGGTCTTTTCACCGCAAACGGAACAAATATGTAACTCTATGAGAGAGGCATATTTCCACCACTTATGATAAGTCGTAAGAATGTACCTAATAACAAATGAATTAGCGCAGTGATAAAACGTATATATCATTGAATTGGCAGTGCTGTGTTTATTGTTGTCCATATGAGTGAGTGAGACAAAGTATAGCTTCGCTTCTGTCACGTTTTTGTTTTTATTTCAGTCACGGCCGTCCCCAAGTAAGCCAGCCCCGGTTGCACCCAAAGCCACTCCGACCCCGTCCCCCAAACCCGCGACTCCTCAGCAACCGTCGTCGCGCTATGACAAGCAACTAGCTCTGTTGTTGCACAGACAGAAACAGTTCAAGGAGGCGGCTATAGTTGCTAAGAAGAATGGTAAGTCTTCTGTCAATATGTATTTCAGTATGGCCTGTCCCCAAGAAGGCAGTCACGATTGTACCCAAAGCCACTCCGAGCCCGTACCCCAAACCCGTGACTCCGCAGCCACCGTCGTCGCGCTACGACAAGCAACTAGCACTGTTGTTGCATAGACAGAAACAGTTCAAAGAGGCGGCTATATTTGCTAAGAAGAACGGTAAGTCTCCTGTCAAGATGTATTTTAGTATCGCCTGTCCCCAAGAAAGCCAGTCACGATTGTACCCAAAGCCACTCCGACCCCGTCCCCCAAACCCGCGACTCCGCAGCAACCGTCGTCGCGCTACGACAAGCAATTGGTGCTACTGTTGCACCGCCAGAAACAGTTCAAGGAGGCGGCTATACTTGCTAAAAAGAATGGTAAGTCTCCTGTCAAGATGTATTTCAGTATCGCCTCTCCCCAAGAAAGCCAGTCACGGCTGTACCAAAAGTCACTCCGACCCTGTCCCCCAAACTCGCAACTCCGCAGCAACCGTCGTCGCGCTACGACAAGCAACTGGCGCTACTGTTGCATAGACAGAAACAGTTCAAAGAGGCGGCTATACTTGCTAAAAAGAATGGTAAGTCTCCTGTCAAGATGTATTTCAGTATCGCCTCTCCCCAAGAAAGCCAGTCACGGCTGTACCCAAAGTCACTCCGACCCTGTCCCCCAAACTCGCAACTCCGCAGCAACCGTCGTCGCGCTACGACAAGCAACTGGCGCTACTGTTGCATAGACAGAAACAGTTCAAAGAGGCGGCTATACTTGCTAAAAAGAACGGTAAGTCTCCTGTCAAGATGTATTTCAGTTTCGCCTGTCCCCAAGAAAGCCAGTCACGGTTGTACCCAAAGTCACTCCGTACCTGTCCCCTAAACCCGTAACTCCGCAGCAACCGTCGTCGCGCTACGACAAGCAATTGGCACTACTGTTGCACCGCCAGAAACAGTTCAAGGAGGCGGCTATACTTGCTAAGAAGAATGGTAAGTCTCCTGTCATGTTGTATTTCAGTCTCGCCTGTCCCCAAGAAAGTCAGTCACGGTTGTACCCGAAGCCACTCCGACCTTAAACACGATGTTTTTGGAATTTTCTAGCGCTTGCCAGCTGTCGCTCGATGAATCCATACTAATATTATAAATGCGAAAGTCTGTCTGTCTGTCTGCTACGCTTTCACGGCTTACCTGTTTAACCGATTTTGGTGAAATTTGGTACAGGGATAGGTTGTATCACGGGAAGGACATAGGCTACTTTTTATCCCGGAAAATCCCGGAGTTCCCGCGGGAATCAAAAAAATATAATTCACGCGGACTTCATCTAGATTCATATTTAAATGGTGCTTAAGGTTGTCGCGATCGAAAAATAACAAATAACTCCCACCCAGCCTACTCCTACTGATATGTTTGAGTTTTTGCTTGCGATCGATTCCCCTGAAATGGTTTTTCTTTGGCAGGTGATATAAACCAAGCTAAAGAATACCTCCGGGCGGCGAAAGGTTTCGACGCGGTGATAGAGGCGGCCAGTGGAGGCCTCACTGTGGACCTCAAGTCTCTACCGCTGCCGCCCAACGCGAAGAAGCAAATGGAAGATACGTGAGTCATCTGAATTGCAATTATCACCATCACCATTGCCATCACATGCCATAGTAATTGTCATCACAATCATCGTATTTGACATCATTTTCATAACTTAGTATGATAGTCCCACATCTGACCCGGTGACAGCGTCGCTAGTACATAATAATTAATATAAAAAATTATTTTTAAACAACCGACTTCAAACTCCCGCGCCAACTTTACAACAACAAGCACACGCTATACAAAGTACTTATTTTATTGTTGATATTTTAAAAACCGCTCGACCGATTTCGATAAAATTTATATGGGACCACATGGGAAGTATGCCCTTTCAAATAAAAAAAACCGGCCAAGTGCGAGTCGGACTTGCGCACCGAGGGTTCCGTACTCAAGAAGTAGGTACTGAAGCAAAACAATCAGGCTTGTTACCTCAATTCTGAGGTAACAAACATTTAAAAAAAAAAAAAAATACAGTCGAATTGAGAACCTCCTCCTTTTTTTGAAGTCGGTTGAAAATTCACAGATTTCGCAGTCCCCGCAAGAATCGGAGCATTGAAAATGAATACAAACAATTACGAAAAAGCACTTCTCGCCTGCATCCGCCTCTTTTAACACCATTACGATGACGATCGGTCAATAAATAATCATAGAAGCTACATCACATTTTATATACGTAAAAACAAAAACTAAACAGGCATAAAAATTAGTATAGATAGGCGGAACAAATTTATAATATTTAGTACAGTCCGAATCTATAATTAATAGCGTAAGTAGGTAAGTTTTTAGAGTGGAATGACGTACGACGTCGCGATTGCGCAGGTACAGTCAACTGAAATTGTCCCTCTGATACCTAATATTGTATTCTACGCATCGAAACGCACGATGTTCTTTAACAGTGCTCATTGACTTAAGTGCGAAACTCAGTAACATAAGTGAAAGTGTTTCTGTCAGTCTGTGTGTCTGTTACGTTTTTACGGCCCGATTTTGGCGAAATTTGGTATAGAGATAAGTTACATCCCGGAGACATATAACTATAAGGACATTAATATAACTGCCATGCCCCTAACAAGTTAGCCCGCTACCATCTTAGACTGCATCATCACTTACCATCAGGTGAGATCGCAGTCACGGGCTAATTTTAGTGGATAAAAAAAAATTGGACTTTTTATCCCGAAAAATCAAAGTACTCCCACAGGCTTTACAAAATAACCCAACCACGCAGACTAAGTCGCAGGCATCATCTAGCATTAACTTAAGTAATACATTATAGTGAGCAATATATTATTAAGTATATTATTTTAGTAGCAATGGTTATGAGTCAAACTATTAATAAATCAAGTACTTAGTGCTTATTACAATAAATAAATAATAAATAAATAAATCATTTATTGTCCACAAAAAGTTACAATAGCATTTAAAGGTTTAGCGTCTGATGCCTATGATAAGTGAACAACTCATAAACATTGTAGTGGTCAGTTGGAAAAAAAGTTTTTTTCAGATTTGACGTCGTATCAACGGAAGACTGCGGGCCACCAGACGACTCATCAATCAGCCTCGGTGACGAAAACGTCATGAGCCGACTGCACCAGCAGCTCACAGCCCAGTTGAAACTGTGCCTAACCAACCGCGACCATTACCGCGCCATGGGCAACATCGCTGAGAGCAACCGATTCGAGAATCTAGCTGTTAGTGTCAAACAGGACTTAGACGTGGTGGCCGTTGCTAACAGGTAAGCGCGTATACAGCAGTCTTTCTCAAAGTGGGCCATAACGCTCCCTTGTGGGCGTTGGAGACCTAGAGGGGGCCGTTAAGGGGCCCAGAAAAAAATGGGCGGCGTTGCGTGGTTCTGGGGGGCGATGGTTGATTTGTAATTTCATTTAGATACTTTATATTTTTATTTTAGTAAATTATTATTTTTGAATGTATTATTATTTCTGAAAAAGTTTTATTTATCAGAATTTTGGAAATGCGCTAGCCAAAAATCGTGATTTGAAGCTTTCACACTGAAAATGTGTTATTTTTATTTCAGTTTGGGTGATAATCCACCTAAATTCCACTATGAGAGTCGGAAGTTCTCCGTAGTGCAATGCAATACCGACCTTAACGAGAACGACTTAGAGCTGACAATCGTGCGCGGCATCGCGTACAACGTACCCAACCCGAAGGATGTTGATACTTACGTAAAATTCGATTTTCCCTTTCCTCAGGTAAGCTTGTAAAACTACAGTTCGTGTTGATGCAATGCGAATATCGACCTTAGTGAAACTTGGCCATTGGTCAAAGGGACACTTAAGTATTACCAGGTCTGGCTCACTTGGCCACGTGACCCGAGATTACGGCGTCGTTCCGGAACGCTAAATCGCTTGGTTCGTCGTCTTAGCCGGTAGGCTGGTAACTAGCCACGACCGAAGCCTCCCACCAGACCAGACTAGCGAGAATTGAGAAATTATAAATATCCAAATCCCTGCCGGGAATCGAACCCGGGACCTTCCACGTTAAGACAACAGCGCACAACACTGCTCCAGGGAAGTCGTCATACGTCGAGGTTTTAATTCTAATAAAGATATTACGGACTTAACACCTGGAGGAATTTACTCATTAGTTTCAAGTTAAAATACCACCCATTACACGCGCAGCGTCAAACGGCATAAGAGCTACGCGATAGACAAAGATGGGATGTGTAGGAACTAAAAATTTCACTCGCAGAGCTGTGCGAGCTGAATTGCATTTTATTACGTCGTATCAAGAGCCGCTATTTGTTTAAACGTCTTTGTACGTAAACGTCTCTCTGTACCTGAAAGGTAGGATCGCAACTTTTCGCCTTCCCGGTGTTACGCCATCTCTTTCTATAGAAAGTCGCGCGAAAGGCATAATAGGGATGATGACAACTCAATCAAATCAGCAACTTCTTTATCAAACTTAAAAACGCACTTCTAGTATGGAAGTTGTATGAAATTCACAGTGGTGATGTCATACAATTTCAATGCACTTTTTTTCTTTAATCTACGAGTATATTTTAAAATGGCAAACTTAAAACTAACCGAGGGTGTGAATTACAGTCTTTTGGAAGACCCTCTATTTAATATAATCAGTTAGAAATAATTTATTTTTGATATAGGCATCATCCCTATTATTGTATTGGGATGGCGCGCGATGATTACATATGACTTCCCCTAATTATAGGAGGCGCCAGTATCGGACAGGAGCGTCTTAGTAAAGGACACCAACAGTCCGCAGTACGACTCTGTGTTCACTCTGCCCATCCAGCGTGGTGCACGGCCCTGCCTCAGGGTTTTCAAGCGACACGGGATCAAGTTCGAAGTCTATTCCAGGGGGTAAGTGGTCAATTAACTCAGAACAGGGCGCGTTTGGAACCCTCGTAGCTTTATTTTTAAAATATCGTCGTTAATTATTAATTATCACCATCACGTCTTATATCTTTTATAATAATCGACGTTCAAAAAATGTACTGTGTAGGTACCAATTTTGAATAAAATATATACTTTGATTTGATTTTATAAGAATTCTATTAAAATAAATCATTTTTTCGGAAGACGTTATTAGTTTTTTTTAAAATACAGGGTTAGTGTAACTTTTTTTACACGCATTTTTTACGGCTAGCTTTACTTTTGACGGCTCGACGTCATTGGTTACGAGTTTATGAAATTGATCAAACGATTCGGTATTAAGGATCAATTGCACCACTGATGGTTATGATAATCGTCAAAGGTGACAACCAAAAAGCTAACAAAATGTGAGTGCTACATAATATTATTATCAAGCCTTACAACAAATTATTGTAAAAAGTCGAAGAACCTAAAATTTGCAACCCATAGTGGCATTTTTAGGTGGTCAAAACTTACGATAACCATAAGCATCGATGGTGCAATTGGAACGTTAGTAATTAGTATAGTTTTCTTAAAAGTTGTAGAATTTGTTTTAGGTAGCTAATTTTTAACTTAAGCATTAACAGATTAATTATAATTCTTGGTATTTATTTTTAATTAATTTGAGAGTTTTTTGTTCGTTTTATGTCTTGTACCAGAAGTTAATTCAATATGAGTTATGTAAATAGTCCATTGCAAGTAAAATTATCTATTGAATCATGATTTTAATAAAAGTTGTGCTATTCTATTTGTTCTGTCCATAGTTCTGCATGATATGGACAAGTGTGAAGTTTAATGGGTCCTATATTTTTGAAGTGAAACTTCTTCAGAATCGTTGTGAAAAAGCGACACTAAAAAGAGACAAACATATTTATAATAGGATTTAGCCTGTGAGATAATGAGATAGAATACAATTTATATGTTCAAAACTAATAGATGGCGCTGTACGATATTGAGTCGCGCTACTGCTCCATTGTGCTCAAAAGGGTATATTTATCTCATTCTCACGCAAGCTACTTTTGTGAAGTTTCACTTCTACCGTATGTGAATTGCACACACACACTTTTTCATTCGATACATACCATGATACATGGGTAACTAGTAACTACTAATATGTAAGCCTTGTATAGACCAAACGCTCTCTAAATATACTGTACGAAAGACGTCAAAACGTCTTAGATTCGTCTGGTTTGCTCAAGGCTATTACGGGTGTATCATATTTTTATATTATCATTAAGTTTATCATCAGTTTGAACAAAAAGTTCGATCCATCTACTAACTCCTACCTTACATTTTCTTTACATGTTATGCATTTAAAATTTGTAAAAAAATTCATTCGAAGATTGAAGTCATATTTTTTGAATACTAAGGTCTTGCTGGTATCTCGGTGATAGTTATAAATAGTTGGTAATTCGAAAAAAATTAGGTGAAGTATCCCAAAATTTACTTAGATATTATTGTTAATTCAAAATTCAAACGTTTTTTTATTCAAATAAACTTTTACAAGTGCTTTTGATTTGTCACGTGAATCTACAACTGGTTCGGAATGTCATTCTGTGAAAGCGTTTATCAGAAAAAACATAATTTTGGCAATGCTGAAAATTTTCTAAAATAATATTAATCTAGGTAACATTTTAATGCGCAAGTGGTATATAATTTTTTGTGAAACTATAAAAACCGTTAGATAAAGTTTTTGCGTTATTCAGGCGTTTGCTGTTGCGATATGATTCAATTTTCATGATTTTAGTCCCCAATTTAGTATAGATCAACGCTTGGAGTCTAAAGCATTCCATGACTGTAATTTTTTTTGAGGTGACAGTCATAGAATGCTTTGAGGAAGTTTGTACTTGATGACCCCCTATAATGTACCATTAATGCATGTATCATTTATTTGTATGGTGTTTGTGCTCGTATGGGTAGTGTGTAGCAGTAGAACGATACTATACAGGTGTGGCAGCTGTAGTGGGTTGTGTTGCAGCGGCTGGTTCAGCAGGGACTCGCTGCTGGGGAGCCTCGTCGTCAAGCTCGCTCCTCTCGAGACCCAGGTCACTCTACACGAGGCCTTCCCGGTGAGTGTACTGTACAGGTGCGGCAGCTGTAGTGGGTTGTGTTGCAGCGGCTGGTTCAGCAGGGACTCGCTGCTGGGGAGCCTCGTCGTCAAGCTCGCTCCTCTCGATACCCAGGTCACTCTACACGAGGCCTTCCCGGTGAGTGTACTATACAGGTGCGGCAGCTGTAGTGGGTTGTGTTGCAGCGGCTGGTTCAACAGGGACTCGCTGTTGGGGAGCCTCGTCGTCAAGCTCGCTCCTCTCGAGACCCAGGTCACTCTACACGAGGTCTTCCCGGTGAGTGTACTATACAGGTGTGGCGGCTGTAGTGGGTTGTGTTGCAGCGGCTGGTTCAGCAGGGACTCGCTGCTGGGGAGCCTCGTCGTCAAGCTCGCTCCTCTCGAGACCCAGGTCACTCTACACGAGGCCTTCCCGGTGAGTGTACTATACAGGTGCGGCAGCTGTAGTGGGTTGTGTTGCAGCGGCTGGTTCAGCAGGGACTCGCTGCTGGGGAGCCTCGTCGTCAAGCTCGCTCCTCTCGAGACCCAGGTCACTCTACACGAGGCCTTCCCGGTGAGTGTACTATACAGGTGCGGCAGCTGTAGTGGGTTGTGTTGCAGCGGCTGGTTCAACAGGGACTCGCTGTTGGGGAGCCTCGTCGTCAAGCTCGCTCCTCTCGAGACCCAGGTCACTCTACACGAGGCCTTCCCGGTGAGTGTACTATACAGGTGTGGCGGCTGTAGTGGGTTGTGTTGCAGCGGCTGGTTCAGCAGGGACTCGCTGCTGGGGAGCCTCGTCGTCAAGCTCGCTCCTCTCGAGACCCAGGTCATTCTACACGAGGTCTTCCCGGTGAGTGTAATATACAGGTGTGGCAGCTGTAGTGGGTTGTATTGCAGCGGCTGGTTCAGCAGAGACTCGCTGCTGGGGAGCCTCGTCGTCAAGCTCGCTCGGCTCGAGACCCGAGGCCTTCCCGGTGAGATTCCAAACCATCTAGAGAACGAAGCTCGCTGACATAGGCCAAACCATCAGTAGAGATTAACTAAGATAACATGGCGCGAATAAAATAGCGGTGGGCAGGCCATGCATGTCGTTAGAGCCGGATCGTTCTAGAGTGGAGACCACGTACACTTGTGAGTCTTTCAGCAACTGTGACCCATGATAATATTGTGTTGAGGGTGTCAAAAAATGGCTGAATGCAGTCTCAAGACTGAGGCCCGGATGTAGTGTTATTCTGGGGAAGATTATAGGGTGCGAAAAGGGTATGTCAGCTTATTTCTACTCAAGGTTTGACCTTTCGTAATTTTTCCCTGAATAAGTTTTGAGGTTAAACTGCTTATACTTAGTTCGTTTCAACATCAAGAAATTGTATTTTTGAAGTGGTCGTGTCGGGAGCGGTATGGTATGCTCGACCGAGACAGTAGGAAGATCTTCCTCTGAGCCGGTGTCATGCTCGGGGATCCCAGCTGGGCCAACTGTTGTAGGTCGAAAGTTCTATATACATATAGTACAATTCCGAAAGAACTTCGTTATCGTGATTCCGGCGGCGGCACGTGATTGGCTGACGTGGCCGCGTCATGTTTACGTCATCATGTAGGTATTGTTCCCCTACAGTCGCTATGAGGACCAAGGTCCTTGATTTTTTCCCTTATCCCGACAGCATAGTATTATTATCAGAAATTTTAGTCCAAATTTTTTTTATTCCAGCCCTCACTTTACGAGCATTACAGTCCAGACGCGTATATTTGGCGCTTATCCAATTTTCCAAAAAATGTCTGTTAATGTAACCCTTAAATTTAAATCTTCAAATAGTCTTAAAACTTTATTTATGGAGAATCATCCGCATTTTTTAAATTGCCTTTTTTTGAATTCCAGCTAATGGACGGGCGTCGTCCCGCAGGCGGCTCTCTGGAAGTAAAACTGCGCGTGCGCACGCCGCTACTGCAGCAGCAAATAGAGCACACGACGCATCGCTGGCTCGTCATAGACAATACGTCATAGACAGTACAACGAGGATAGACTTAGCAGCCTATAGATAACTTCTATGTATTGGAGAATGATGCTGCCTCGTATATTAAGGCTGCAAGCACATCTTTTTTATGCGGCGTGTCGTATACTAGTAACGCTATACGATAATCCGTTGCCCTAGGTGAGCGACAGAAGCGTCGCGACGCGATAAGACTGATTTGATACTGTCGCGTCGCGTCGTATCGAGTCGCAGTGTCGCGTTTGTCGATCATGTAGGACAATACGTTCAAGTTAATCGGAGTCATACGTTTTATATTAAGGCATCGTTCAGAACTTGCAGATTGCGACACTCCAAAAGAGTGATGTGATAACGTTAACTTTTAGCTTAAAGTCTCAATTAGCAAACAAAACAGCATAGTTTGATTGACTTTCAAGGCGATGATTTTTTGGTGCGAGCGATGTGAGGTATAAGGGTGCGTTTCCATCAGAAATGTGCTGCGTTGCTAAGCTACGGATGTGTGTCAAATCCACTTTCTTAAATTACTTACCCACTTTAACTTTCTTAAATTATCCATTTATTTATTTATTTTTAGTGTCTTTTGTGGCAATAAAGCATTTATCTATCTATAGATCCACTAATAGGAGCGCTTGATTTTCTTAACTCAGATTGCTAGATGTTAGATGGTGGGTTTGAATGCCTCGTTGGTCTAGTGGTTAGCATGTTCGACTGCGGCTGACGAGGTCCCGGGTTCGAATCGCGTAATAATTATTGGGTTTTTCTGACAAGAAATTCTCAGTACTAGCCCGGAGTTAGTAAGTTGGTGGTGTTTTACTCCCGTGCCTCGGAGAGCACGTAAAGCTGTCGGTCCTCCGCCTGATCTATCTCCGGTTGTATCGGATTTTCCGTCCCATCGGGCTATGAGAGTAAACGAACAGAGACTGCACCCGTGTTTGCGCACACACTAGTGCACTACAATATCTCCAGCGCAGAAGGCAAATCTCTTTGGAGATTGGCCGTCGTGGGCGAAATTTAGTCGGGAGGACATAATTTTTTTTAATTTTCTTTTTTCGGTTTGACACATGTCTAACGCGTAGCAACGTTTCCTGGTGTAAACGCATCCTAAAGGCAACTTATTTATACGATGTTTAAGAAACATTTTAATTGTACTCATTGTATATATATTTGTGATATAATATAATCTTAGATTTTAATTTGGCAAATGGGCTGAAATTCGCAAACTCAGTTACTAAAATAACACAATGTTTCTCTTTTGTACAGAGTGATCCCAAAAATGTTATGAATTTCATTTTACGTATATAATTTTGTGTGTCCAGTGTCATTTTTTAGATCTGTCTGTATGAATAGATCTGTGGTTAGAATTACATACAAGAAAAAGTGATTACCTACAATAACCGTTAGTGGCTGGTCTTAAAAAATTCAGATTGAGGTCAAAGTCCGAGAGCTAAACGCACTCGGCTGTTACGAGATGGTGCTAAATTACTAAACTATTTTAAAAAAATCTATACCAACGCATGATACACAAAAAGTCTCATCAAAACCTGATGCTTATTATGTGTGTGTACGTACAGTGTAAGGACCAGCAGATAAAGTGTGGCTAATTTTATTATACAGTTTTATTTTAATTAATATTTATTTCTGCCGACAACGACCCCAAAATCCCGACATTTTCAAATTTGGTCCATATATTTTGGTCTTTCGATCTGGCAACCCTAATCGAAACGCACAATGCTCGATGATGTTGGTGAGAAGTCAGAAAGTTTTATTTGGACTATACAATTTTTACTAAAAAAATTCTTTGTATCGCCGTACATAGTCTCATCAGAACCTATGATGCTTATTATGTGTGCGTGTGTTAACACGTAAAATGGAACAGACCAGCAGATAAAGTGTGACTAATATCTGTGCTAATACTACTGGTATATGTTTGCAATTTAAGATTAAAATTGTATTGTTATTTTCGTTTTTTTAAATAGTTATTTTAGCGCCATCTCTTGTCAAAGTCACGTGTTTAACACTTGGATCATCCACCTTAGGCTAATAAATTGGTATCTGTACGCTTAGTCTGAGTTTTATATATCAAATTCGATTGTACGTAATCGTGCGTTCGATCACATTATAGCGTCAAAGTAAAATTAACTTATGTCCATTGATTTAGAGCTCCATTTCTAGAACTCGATATGTTTCGAAATAAACATCGTTTGTACTAATTTTTGATCTTTAAATCAAGAGTTATTAGGTCCATTTTACTTTGACGCCTATGCCATCGAACGCTCGATTACTTTCAATTGAATTAGCAGTGTAAAAACTCAGACTAAGCGTACTGACGACTTGATTTTGATAGAGCGTGTTGCCAAATTTGTTTGAAAATTTTCCTATGGATGTTCTCATTGTTGATGATCCGCCATTTTATTGTTTTTCAAAATGGATGACAGCATAACGACTAGGTCACCATCCGTATGTCTATTGTAAGTATACTTATTTTTAATTCTCTAGCAACCATAAATAGTTTCAATAACACAAAATCATAATAAAAAGACTAGGTATCTTAACATTCTCAACCCTTGGAATTTAGAATAATGCATCAGTTAGCATTTATTTTTCTTTTCGCGACCTTATAGCAAAGATTTCACTGCTAAAAGTATATCTATAAAAGGTATGTTTTTGAAGGTAAAGATATTTCTGCAATAAGACTGTCCAGTTAAAGACTTAGGTCTCAGTTCCTAACAAAAATACAAGCAAAGTGAGTTGCACAAGTCACTTTGATTAATTTTAACGGTAGTCTTATTTTGACCGTATATTGTGCAATTGGTCAAAAACAGTTGAACTAAAACTTCTTCATAAATTATACATAGAAAATTTATTTTTATACTGATTGCCCACTGAAAGATGCTTATGTTAAAATCAAAATATTGTAGATATACTAATATAATTAATATGTTGTTTATTTGTATGATAATTATTGTAATAATATGATCGAAATCACCAAATATAATTTGAATATACGTATGTTGATATCGAAATTGTATTTGTTTTATTCTTACCTAGGCCAATATTTATGTGGTTATCGCGTATAGGTACTATTTATTTAAAAAAAATTGTCTTACCTAGCTTAAAAAGTATACAAATCGTAATAGTATCATCGTAAATCACTACATAGTATAAAACTACGCAACGGGTTTTGAAGCAGTTTCCTATAATAGATACTAGATAGATTGATTCAAGGGGAAGGTTTATATGTATAATACATGCATAATATAGTAGAGAAACACTGATAATTTTATAAATAATTTTTCTAATGTTGTCGTAAATAATCACATTTTTTTGCGCTTACATTGCGAACGCTGGCTAAACCCTACGAGATAGATCAAAATAATGTACTACAGTATTGTACACCTTAAAAAGGTCTACAAAAAATCCGTGATAGTATATGCCTATCTCTTAGGGATAACCCACAATAACCATTTTTAACGTCTAAAGAAAACATGTTTGTTTTGTCTAATAACAAAAAAGTTGTGAACTTGTATATAAAGACATTCTGTAGTATATTTAGTACCAGCATTGCACCCGTGCGTAGCCGGGGCGGGTCGCTAGTAATCTTTAAATCCTTAAAGAAACATCAATCCGGAGTCGTGTATAAGGTGTAAGGAAAGGATGAAGTTCATAGTTTGCGTTTTCATTTTATTTTATTTTTCACAAATACTAGTGTAGCTGTGACCGGGTCAGAAAAGTTTGTCGGCCTAGTCCCACAAAGTTATCTGACCCGGTGGCCAAAATTGGAACAAATTTTTATGCCCGTTTAGTTTTTGTTTTTATTTTATTCTTCCTAGATACTAGCGACACTGTCTCCGGGTCAGATAAGTTTGTTGGACCATAACTACAGTTATACACTACTGTGACCCGTCACAAGCCTATCTATCTACTCCTTACATTAGAGATACATTAGAGAGAGAGATAAGACACAGGAAGTCACGATACTAATATGATTAATGCGAAAGTTTGGATGGATAGATGGATGTTTGTTACTCAATCACGCCAGAATGGCTGAACGGATCTGCATGAAATTTTGCACAGAGATAGATTATAGTCTGGTTTAGCACATACGCTACTTTTTATCCCCGAAAATTAAGGAGTTTCCGGGGAACCAAAAACCTCAATCCACGCAAACAAAGTCGCGGGCATCATCTAGTAAATACTATGACGACCTCCGTGGCGCAGTGTGTAGCGCTGTTGCCTTAACGTGCGGAGGTCCCGGGTTGGATCCCCGGCAGGGTCAATTTATTTCTGAATTTTCCCTGGTCTGGCCTGGTTCCCACCAGGCCAGACCAGGGAAAATTCAGAAATAAAACCAGGCTTCGGCCGTGGCTAGCTACCACCCTACCGGCAAAGACGTGCCGCCAAGCGTTTAAGCGTTCCGGTACGATGCCGTGTATAAACCGAATAGGGGTATGGGTTTAATATAACTGCCATGCCCCTAACAGGTTAGCCCGCTACCATCTTAGACTGCATCATCACTTACCATCAGGTGAGATCGCAGTCAAGGGCTAACTTGTAGTGGATAAAAAAAAAACTATACTTTGCGTATGAGCATAATCGTATTCTGAGCTGTTTCAATACAAAGTCAAAGTATAAGTTGTTTTGTTTAGAAATGACACTTCAGTCCAGTTTTCGTGCGATCTAAATACGTTCTGACCAGTTCGCCTTGACTTTGACACAGTTTTGTATTATTGCGTTTGCATATTATGAAATCCAAATATGTATCAGATTGTATCAAGGTTATATGCCCGATGTCCTAGGCAACAATGAAAGCGACGCGAAGCGATGCGATACGGCTCCATAGAAAAATGAAAACATATCTTGTATTTTTGTATTTAACAATATTTTTGACTTTTTTGTAGTTAGTGTACGGGAACACTAAAAATTCACTTCCAAATAAAAAATGTTAAGCTGATTTTTGGCACAAGGGTTCTATAGGGTCTTAGAAGTATTTCCTCAGATATCTTCACTCCTAGGATGCGCCTCCCTTCCCCCCTAAAATATCTCCTCGAACGCGGTTTTTTGTAATTATTAACACATTATTATTATATACGCAACAACGTAGGCCACGTGGAGGGTCAGCAACCGTTTGTTTCTGTCGCATCGCGTCGCTTTACCGCTTTTGTCGTTCACTTAGGACAACGGGTTAACATAAGGCATCGCAATCTCCATCTGTTAACTCGATTATGGCGACGGACATATACACACTTTTGTATTGGAAAATCAGAGAGTTGTCACGTTATTTAAAAAAATAAATTATTCCTCGCGAACAAAGTCTATAGAATCGTCTAATCCATAATATTAACATTGTTAATGCGAAAGTGTATCTGTCTGTTTATATGTCTGCTACGCTTTAACAGCCCATCTTTTCAACCGATTTTGATGAGATTTGGGTTTTGGGCAGGTTACATTCAGGCTATTACAAAAGGTCATAGGCTACTTTTTATCGCGGAAGATTAAGGAGTTCCAGCGGGAATAAATCATTAACTAGTATTAAATAAGTAAATGTTATTTTTATAATGTTTGTAAAAATATGTAAAAAAATAATCATTGGCCCATGAGGGGATCGAACCCGCGACCTTCGCGTTATTAGCACGACGCTCTAACCAACTGAGCTAATGGGCCGGTTGAGCAATGGCATGAAAATGGTGAAAGTTCTCTTAAATTTCTACATGAAACTAAAATAAAATGTTTACCTATTGCCATCCCGTTCATGATGCTCCCAGAGAAGCTAAGTTTAGCGCATAGAATTAATTAGAGTTGTATAGGGCTTGCAGTGGGCACCTAGAACATAATTAGTAATTGGCTCAGAAATCAGAACACTTAAGTAGCTGTTCTTCCTCACGAAGGCGTGTTTGTGGTACCTACTGCATGTGCGAATTAACAAAATTTCTTGATCGCGTTCACTAACGCATTATATGCACGCCACAAAATTTGTGGTCGTGCATAAGTAGGTACTTAGGTACTGTATTTAATATAGGCTTTAGGCCTACACAAAGCGCTTTCGTGAGACACAAAACTATACCTACTAGTAGGTACTATACCATATAAATAAGTAAGTCTTCTAATATAATAAACACCAACCAGCTTATACAATATTGGAAAGATCTAGCAAAGTGAAACAAAGCCTAAGGGCTAAGGTTTGACGTCATCCGGGCACGTGACGCGCCGCGCACGGGCCGAGTGTTCTCGACGGGCATGTGCCGCTTTAATAGGGTGCAATCGCTCGAGGGCTGGCAGGGGGTGGCTATACAACACTGGTTATGAAACACTTGATATTTAGGTCGGAATAAGTACCTATACTGACTCGTTGGTCTAGGCCTCTAGTCGCTAGTGGTTAGAATGTCTGACTGCGGCCGACGAGGTCCCGGGGTATTGGGTTTTTCTGACCAGCAATTCTACTACTAGCCCTGAGTTAGGAAGTTGGCGGTGTTTCACCCCCGTGCCTCGGAGAGCACGTTATTATCACTAACATGATAATAGTCGTTAAAGCCCGCCAACACGCATTGGAGCAGCGTGGTGGGTCTATGCTCTAATTCCCTCTCCTATGAGAATGGAGGCCTGTGCCCAGCAGTGGGACGTTATCGGGCTGTAGTGGTAGTGGAAGTACCTATACCTAACTCTAGATATCTGGCTGTGTCGCGTTTCGTGGTCATACCGCAGCAGCCCTTTATTATGGCAGCCATAATGGGAAGCCGCAATCATTGTGTTAATGACTAGCTGATGCCCGCGACTAGCCTATGTCACTCTCCAGGGCCTCAACTATATCCATGCAAAAAATCACGTCGATCCGTTGCTCCGTTGCGACGTGATTGAAGGAAAAACCAACAAACAAACACACTTTCGCATCTATAATATTAGTACGAAGTATGATTGATGTAGGTTTTACACGAATTTATTGTTGTCTCAATTGTTGTGATTGGCTGAATTTAGGCTACGAGTATCAGAATTGGTTTGCACTTGACGACAATCATGCTCAATACAAAGCAACGATGAGGTGCAGGTTGGAGCGCGCTTGCCTAGAAAATGCTTATTCACTCTTGTCTCGAAAGCACCTCCAGAAACACGTGCGCTGGGAGGGCATTCCACACCTCAGCGGTTCGTAAGCAGCAAAAAAAAACAAAAAAAAAATAACATATAAGTACCTACTTACCTGATTAACACTAGCATAAGTTACCTGTAGTAGTCTAGTTCTCTGCAAGTCCCTGATGCACTGCATATAAGTAGGTATAGCAGCACCAATTCATTTAGAGCAAAAAGAAGGGCAATAAAATAAATATATCCATTCAGAGTACCGACCTAGAACAGTCTCCGATCGCCATGTCGGAGGAAAAAAGGGAGGAACACAAAAAAAAAAAAAGAAGCGGTTCGTAGGTATTAAAAACGTAGAGGATAAGTAGAGTAGGTACAGTTCGCGCGCGAGTTGAATGCAGAGCTTTTGCATGGTGATTGGTGACATATACCTACATTATACTCTGCATTCAACTCGCGCGCGAACTATAGGTATATTATGCCGAACTCCAACTAATACACTCCAATCTGTTATCAACACACAGAGAATTCTTGCGCCAACAATACTATGTAATGTATGTTGCCAACACCGAGTGGTTGAAGGTCTGTGGTTGCCAAGAATGCTCTATTAGGTGTGTCGTGTACGAGGCGCGGTTGTGTTTGGAAATAAACACGCTACTTAGAGACAAAAGGTCTGGAACTACAGGGTTTATTAACTACAGGGTTGGCATAGTATTAATCCTCACTACATGTTGGCCGCGACTTGGTTCGCGTAGATTTAGATTTTAATAAAAGGTATGAACATCGTAGGTAACACAGTAGAAAAGAACCTATTATATTATGCAAACAGTGGGTCGACGCCATAGAATTTTAGTACCTATGTCGACGCCCATACAAATTACAGTCCCAGCTACAAACCGATAAGTTTGTCGGCTATAGTCCGCCAAAGTAATCTGACCCGGCGACAGCGTCGCTAGTATCTATGAAAAATAAAAAAAACCGGCCAAGTGCGAGTCGTACTCGCGCACCGAAGGTTCCGTACAAACCTGTAGTAAGTTTTAAATTAAATGTTTTTTTAAATATTTGAGTTGATTGAATGAAAGGTAAATTGCGGTTTACGATTTATGACGTATTAAAAAAAAACTACTTACTAGATCTCGTTCAAACCAATTTTCGGTGGAAGTTTGCATGGTAATGTACAACATATATTTTTTTTTTAGTTTTATCATTCTCTTATTTTAGAAGTTACGGGGGGGGGGGACACACACACACATTTTACCACTTTGGAAGTGTCTCTCGCGCTCAGTTTAGAAAAAAATGATATTACAAACCTCAATATCATTTTTGAAGACCTATCCATAGATACCCCACACCTATGGATTAGATGAAAAAAAAATTTTTGAGTTTCAGTTCTAAGTATGGGGAACCCCCAAAATTTATTGCTTTTTTTCTATTTTTGTAAGAAAATCTTAATGCGGTTTACAGAATACATCTACTTACCAAGTTTCAACAGTATAGCTCTTATAGTTTCGGAAAAAAGTGTCTGTGACATACGGACGGACAGACAGACAGACAGACAGACATGACGAATCTATAAGGGTTCCGTTTTTGCCAAATTTGGCTACGGAACCCTAACAAAAACTAAGCAGGCATAAAAATTAGTTCCAATTTTGGCCACCGGGTCGGAGAAGTTTGAAGCACTGTAGGTAGTTGCAGCTAACTGACGTTTCAAATTCGACGAAGAACTTTATTAGGTGAAAATATAATATGATAATAAATATCTTGAAACACCAGTTTAATATTATTACTGCATCTAATTAAGTCCGAGAATAGAGGTAGGTACGGTACTCTCACCTATGATTGAAAGAGGTCGGACACTGCATACAAATTTGAAATGAGTGACAGAATTTTGTATTGATAATTCTGCCACTTGCTTATCTCGCGTCTCTGACACCCCGCAGCGCCTCTGTCGAACGACTGGTAGGAATATCCTTAGACTGTTGGTAATAATGACGTCGGTATACTTATGACTTTATCTAGACCTAATAGAGGCTTAAAGCTAATCTGTATACAATCTATCCACGTGTGTAGGCCCTCGAGTACGTCATTCCACTCCAAAAACTTACCTACTTACGCTACTATTACCTACAATATTTTGTTTGAGCCTAGACAGGTAGGCTACATAGGTATAGTTAGATACAATTTTTTATCGTAACCTAGAAGTATACCAACTTCCTTTCTTTACCGTTCTAACTACAGTTTCTGTGAGTAGATGATGCCTGCCCAATTTTTCTATAGTCCGTTTCTAGGGCAGGTGGAAAAACCGATTGATTTTTCTCAATAACTCACTTAATTTCAACTTTTCATCCAACTTTCTACGGATTTAAGGTGTTTTTACACGCTTCACTAACTATTAGTAGGTATAGTAAACAAATGTTGGAACGTTGAGTGGCAAAATTCAATAATTTGGTGCCATCGAGCTCATCTGATGAGGGAATTCAGATGCAGCAGGTGGCTTGTGGAACTCTTCTATGGATTATATAGTAGCAGTTTAGGGTCGTTAATTGGTAGGTTCAACTAGTAAGGCGTTTTTTTTAGTTTTTTTAAACCAAATTTTAACTGTAAATTTGTAAATTTATTTATTTAAGAATTACACTATTATTACATTATTATTATAACTATATTATTACAAACATGTATTACATATAACTATACCATATTATTACAACATACTTAAATACCAGATAATATATAGAACGTTAATGGTTGCAATAGTATAAACTGATGCGCAACCACCAACGCCTACCTCAGAGAATAAGTTACATTCCTGGTTACATTCCGCTCAAAGAAGGCACCCCGCACCGTCATAATATCAGGAATCATCTAATTATGTCTATAAGAAAAAGGTGACAGACAGACTGATTGATCTATCAACGCTCAGGTGACAAAGGACTGATCTGGCAGAAATTTGGCATACAGATAGCTTTTATAACATAACCATCCGCCAAGAAATTATTTTCGAAAATTCAACTACTAAAGGGGTAAAAACCGGCCAAGTGCGAGTCGGACTCGCGCACCGAGGGTTCCGTACAAACCTGTAGTAAGTTTTAAATTAGATGTTTTTTTTAAATATTTGAGTTGATTGAATGAAAGGTAAATTGCGGTTTACGATTTATGACGTATTAAAAAAAATCTACTTACTAGATCTCGTTCAAACCAATTTTCGGTGGAAGTTTGCATGGTAATGTACAACATATATTTTTTTTAGTTTTATCATTCTCTTATTTTAGAAGTTACGGGGGGGGGGGGGGACACATTTTACCACTTTCGAAGTGTCTCTCGCGCAAACTATTCAGTTTAGAAAGAAATGATATTACAAACCTCAATATCATTTTTGAAGACCTATCCATAGATAGGTTATCCACTATCCACACCTATGGGTTAGATGAAAAAAAAATTTTTGAGTTTCAGTTCTAAGTATGGGGACCCCCAAAATTTATTGTTTTTTTTCTATTTTTGTAAGAAAATCTTAATGCGGTTTACAGAATACATCTACTTACCAAGTTTCAACAGTATAGCTCTTATAGTTTCGGAAAAAAGTGGCTGTGACATACGGACGGACAGACAGACAGACAGACAGACAGACAGAGAGACAGACAGACAGACAGACAGACAGACAGACAGACAGACATGACGAATCTATAAGGGTTCCGTTTTTGCCAAATTTGGCTACGGAACCCTAAAAAAATCTTAATGCGGTTTACAGAATACATCTACTTACCAAGTTTCAACAGTATAGCTCTTATAGTTTCGGAAAAAAGTGGCTGTGACATACGGACGGACAGACAGACAGACAGACAGACAGACAGACAGACAGACAGACAGACAGACAGACAGACAGACAGATAGACAGACATGACGAATCTATAAGGGTTCCGTTTTTGCCAAATTTGGCTACGGAACCCTAAAAAGGGTCAATTTGTATGAAAATCAAACTTAATGCGAGCGAAGCTGCGGGCAAAAGCTACTAAGGTAAATAAAGACAATGAGTCCTTGAGTTATAGTCTAGTATTTAAGTATCGTAGAGCACTTGAGTACTAATAAGTAGATGCATGAATAAATAAAAATAAATCAAAGTCACCATATCAGAAACAAAACAAAGGGGTGCCCTAATATAGAAATAGCAATGACGTACGCGGGTTAAAGAACTTGGCGCATTATGTCGATCCTACCTACATAATATATATATACAGCTACAATAGCAGGTAACTTTTGTTTATGGTTCGTGAAACTGGATCAAACCGGTCGCGTTGGCGAACTGCCGACACGCCTTCGAGACCTCGTTTAGCAATCTTTGTTGCTAATTTATATGATTGTAATTGCGAAAAAACCCGGCCAAGTGCGAGTCAGAATCGCGCACAAAAGGTCCCGCACCACACAATATAAATTGTTTTAGTAAAGTACACGTATCAGCTGTGAAATAACGGTAGAGCCTGACAAACAGTTCGATACCCCATGAGTACGGAACCCTAATTAACGGTTTTAGGATTTATTCCTGTACTTGTGTTGTGTAACCTTGCTTTCTACAAAGTCAACAGGAAGTATCAAGTATCCTATAGGTTTTGATTTACTGGCGAGCGTCAAAATACTCAAAATAAACAGATTAAAATATGGTCGTATTTTTTCATTGAGTTGACTTTAGAAACTTTTCTTTTAATTTTTTTACAGCTCCAAGGATACTATGTTCTTAGTACCTATTTGATATCAATTTCAACTTGATTTCTCCACGCGTTTCTGAGAAAAAGGGGATTGACAGACAGATGGACGGACAACGAAGTGATCTATCTCTTTTCAGGGTTCCTTTCACACACAGGGTTTCTTTTTTCCTTTTGAGGTACGGAACCCTAAAAATGATGCCATTCTACGCAGTTTGGTCGAGTTTTATAATTATATCGGTATTGCGCCTTTTAAAGACCGGTCTTTTCCATTCTTTTTTTATTAATTTCGGAGTTTCATGCTGTTAATTTTAGATTTATTTCAAAGTAGGATTACGCTTACCAATAAAACCTCTTCTACATTAGGAGATAGAATTCAAGAGGGTGCGTGCCTTAGAAAATCTTAAACTCAGCCATTCGAGTAAGTAACATCCATACATCCATCAATCCAAACTTATTAGAATAAAATTCATCTTAGGACAGTTAGTAGGTATCTCCAAATGAGAATGGACTTCGTGAAAGGCAATATACCCATGTCACTACGTTGCTACGCCAGATAAGACATTATTCGTAGCTATCTCGTAGCACAAATGCTGGTTAGGACATAATATTGTTATCTATTTTGTGTGTACTTCCTAATAAGAATCGAACTTGTAACCTTTTGATTGAATGACGATGGCTTGTTTACTATTTCTAGACTTTTAATTAGCTATTCTTTGTACTACAAAAAAGTCGTAAGATGTTTCAGTGGATCAGCAGAACTTCAGTGAAATATCTGTAACAGACTCAGTTTAAATCCCGACGCTTTCGTTTTTAAATTAAAAGAACTTCACAACCTTTTCCACTGGCAAGGGTCACTGCTAGAGATCTCTTATTGAGATAAATCCTTATTTCTTGTACACTATGTTTCTGTTTTTCTACATATTTTATAACTTTTTGGTGCAAAAAAATTGAAAATAAAACTTCCAATATTCCGCCATATACTCGTATATACTCTACGTAATATATTATGTTCCGTACCACATATTGCTGGTGGGCCGTGAAAGCGTAGCATACAGAGTGACGCATTTCCACATTTAGTATATAGGTATAGATAAAATGTAGAAAGGTAAAGTAGATTGTATATAAAACATTCGACTGTATGGTAGCAGTGAAGCCTGCGGGTTGCGTGACGTCAGGGGCGCGGTCGAGGTCGGCTAAGGTCACGCGGGGGAGGGAAGGTCGCTGCGAGCCTCTACGCGTCCTTTGTTGTTTATGTGCTGAATCATTTCTTTAGGTAAATACAATGATAATAATCATAATTATAATTATACTAGCTGATGCCCGCGACTACGTCCGCGTGGATTGAGGTTTTTTGGTTCCCGCAGGAACTCCCTAGTTTTCCGGTATAAAAAGTAGCCTATGTGTTATTCTAGACTATAATCTACCTCTGTGCCAAATTTCATCCAGATCCGTTTAGCCGTTCTGGCGTGATTGAGTAACAAACATCCATCCATCTAAACTTTCGCATTTATAATATTAGTAAGTAAAGTATATAGATTATGCTCAAAAAGTATATTATGATCATGAAGTACCTAATAGTACCTTATTTAACTCCGAAAACAAATAAATGCTGCCCGGACCTTCAACTTCTTAGAGGCCGAAGTCTTCAATGTTGTAAAAAATACCTATTAATATGTAATAATTTAAGTGCGTATTACATCAATAATTTATAAGTACGTTTCCATTTCAAATATGTTCGTACCTACGCAATTGTCGTACGTATTCAACAGCTACCGATTTATTGAATAGATCGGGTAAGTACGAGTATTTACCGATGTTCAGAGCTGCTCTCATTGAGGAACTTAAAATAATAAGGGCGATCGATACAGAACCACGAGCGTGAAGCTCTGAGAAAATTCTGGCGGTTTATCGAGGCTATTCGTACACCGACTACACAATTATATTATAGAACTAGTGAGCCCAGCAGACGTTGTCCTCCCTATCTTCCTCGCAATTTTTCCATATTTTCTCACCGTTTAAACCTTCCCTGGACTATGACAAACATTTCAAAACCAAAATCAGCTAAATCGGCCCAGCCTTTCTCGAGTTTTAGCGAGACGAACAGCAATTGATTTTTATATACAAAGATGATTTTTAATTTTTATTTAAATAGATATATAAGATAGAAAAACTTGTCACAATGATGAGTGATGCGCATGCAGAAAGGCTGAATTTCCTATAAAAAATAGTTTTCAGGAATAGAATTAATAAATGGGAAAGTATTAACCGTAAGTTGGTAGGAATTAAGTAAGTAGGTATAAAGGCCTAATAAGCAGATTCTTTGTTCCGTGTTTATTTTATTTTATTTATATTACGCTGGATTGATCGAAATATATTAACTAATTTACATAGTCACAAGAATAATATATTATACTGTGGAGTCTTGTGATGCAACTATTTAATTTGTTTTGAAAGTCGTAAAATCGACGCACTCAATCTGATTAGTGGTATGGGTTATTAATAACTGCCATATTTCTAAAATAACAGATTAGCCCGCTATCATATTAGACTGCATCATCACTTACCACCAGACGAGATCGCAATCAAGATGTAACTCGTAGCAAATAAAAAAAATATTAACATCCTCAATAACCATCCAATTGATTGAACAGAGGGGTTACTACCATGGTTAAAAGCAGTATTACTTTAAAATGACAGTTTAATATCACGTACCTTGACACCCCTAAAATAAGGATTACAATACTGAAACACGAACGTCATCAATATTAAAACAATAATATGGACTTAAGCGATGGTAGTATACCTACCAGAGCCGGTTTCATTGAGCAGCGTAAAGTCGGCTTCGCGCGCGCGATCGATCGAGCCTTGAATGTCAAGTTGAGGGGAAAGCCTCTGACGTCAGACGCCCACGCCTGCGGGGGGAGGGGGAGTGTGGGGGGGCGGGAAGAGGTGGTGTACCGGGCTGCCGCAAAGTTACTTGCTTACAAGAGGAAAATAGGATTGCTTGAGGATGTTGTTTTTTGTTTGCGAGATTACTGATATAAAAGGGTGACACTTTAAAAACAGACTACGAACAGGACAAGACAAAATGTCTGCATCGAGTCGAAACATGTTTTGTTTTGTCGCGGTGTGCAGTTGCATATACATATATGCTGCTGGGCGTGCGGACCTTTTTTCCTAATGGGAGGTTTTTTTTGCCTTTTGCCCCCAAAAGAAACTTATTTTAGCTGAATATCCACTTGGTATTGTTTTGTTACTACAAGTTAGCCCTTGACTGCGATCTCACCTGATGGTAAGTGATGATGCAGTCTAAGATGGTAGCGGGCTAACCTGTTAGGGGCATGACAGTTATATTAAACCCATACCCCTATTCGGTTTATACACGGCATCGTACCGGAACGCTTAAACGCTTGGCGGCACGTCTTTGCCGGTAGGGTGGTAACTAGCCACGGCCGTAGCCTCCCACCAGGCCAGACCAGGGAAAATTCAGAACTTATAAATTCCCAAATTGACCCTGCCGGGGATCGAACCCGGAACCTCCGCACGTTAAAGCCACAGCGCTACACACTGCGCCACGGAAGTCGTCAAACTCGTAAACACGCATTACTCGTAGCATCTCGTTTAAAACTGCCAAAATAAACTATTACGTGAAGATTTACGTAAACCGTAATTTGACATTACGTAACGATCTGGAGTCCTGCTACGCCATTGCTACGATTTGGTTATCCAATTTGAATATACACCTTTATCCATAATCCACCCCATGGTTACGTAATTGTTTTGCCAAAAGTCTATTTACGGGTGAATTGTGTAAGGGACTCGTGGACAATCCCAAAATTACACGCTGGAGTTCTTAGAACACCGAAAAGACGTCAGTTCTCTTTGTGTGTTCTATCGACTCTACATTGGGGAGTGTTCTGAAGAGATATTCAATCTAATACCACCTTCCGTGTTCTCTAGTCGCACCCTTCATCGCAGAAACAAATTTAAACCTTGCCACCTGGATGCCTGGTCTTCTTCCACGTCCCGTTATTCCAGGTAATTTCTGCCACGTACCTACAAATTATTGAAACAGCTTCCATCTTCTGTGTTCCCTCATGATTACAATATGGGGCTCTTCAAAGGGCGGATAAACAGATTTCTCAAAAGCCGGTAACGCATTGGTGGTTTCTCTGGTGCTGCTGTTTCATGGGCGGCGGTAAGTAATCACTTAATGTCAGGTGACTCGCCTGCTTGTTTACTCGCTATGCCTATATAATTTTTCAAAAAAAAAAAAGCCAGCCAGTTTTTCTACTTTAAGAATTTTTGCTACAATATCGATTGAAAATATGTTTTCAGCTATCAACGCCACAATATGACGGAATCCAGTCCTATTCTTATTTTGGATGCATTATATTATTACACTAGATGATGCATTGATGCCAGGTTTTCAAAAACCCCGTGGGAACTCTTTGAAGAAAAACCCGCCAGAAAAGCCCAATACTTAATTATGGCCCGACCCGGGACTCGAACTCGAGACCTTGTCGGCCGCAGTCGAACATGCTAACCAACGAGGCAGTTAGAACAAGTTGTTATTAGGATATATCTATTAAAGCAACTTGATACTACCAACTCTCGTCGTATAACCCATAGCCGGGTTTACGGTGACGATAGATTAAAATAGCCTCTCTAACAAATTAACAACAAAGGGAGTCAGTTCCACGAAGCGCATACCACAGTAGAACCTTAGAGCTCATTGTCAAGTGCAGGGGCGATCGATGCAAGTTCAAGGTTGTGCGAGATGCGCGCGCAGCCCTGTGACGTCAGCCATTCAAGTCTGCCGCGCAGCCTGACACAACCCTACCCGCCCTCGCCCTCTGCCAATGTGAATGTCACGGCGTAAGTCATGGCATGCAGCGGGTAGTTACCGTTTCCCAGGCAGACCAGCCATTTAGAGAATAGGTTCTTTAACTCCGTGGCCACTGACACATATATTTTTTATCCATTTAAAGTTTGCTATCAAATGTTATTTTATTAATTCATATCAAACCTTCAATGGATGAAAAATATATGGCAATTGTTTTCATTTTTTGATAGCCGTGATACTGAGTTAGAGAATAGGGCTACAGGGCGCGTTTGGAACGAAAGTCTAAAATATATTATTAAATCATTTTTCTCTAGTAGTTTACATCGATATTAGTCTGCAGAGAGTGAAAATAGCGGGTGCTAGGAAATTGTTCAGCAAAGAAAATAGGCTTTCACCGGGCTCTCAACAAAATTGCTTTTTAACTAGCCGGCTTTTGAACGGCATCCCTTTAGTAACTGGTGAATAGTTGCTTTTTGATGATGGCGTATTAGCTAGCGCTGTGTGTGGGGGGGGCCTAAGTTTGATTCTTGGCAGGGGCGATAAAAAGCTTTCTGATTGATTATAAAAGGTAATGCTACCGCGTAAATGCCGCATAGGTTTGCGTAGGACTCTGTAGAGCTAATACCTAAATAGGAGCGTCGTATAGGGCCTTAGGATGAATAAATCTATTTTTAGTGCGGACAAAAAGTTCGTGGGCGCATTTATATATTACTAGCTGATGCCCGCGACTTCGTCCGCGTGGTTTAAGTTTTTTGTTATTCCCGCGGGAACTCCTTAATTTTCCGGGATAAAAAGTAGCCTATGTCACTCTCCAGGTCCTCAACTATACCCATGCCAAAAATCACGTCAATCCGTTGCTCCGTTGCGGCGTGATTGAAGGACAAACCAACAAACCAACAAACCAACAAACCAACAAACAAAGTGACTTTCGCATTTATAATATTAAGTAAGTATGATGATATGATATGATGGGGCTGTACATACCTCCGTGACAGGACAAAACGCGTAGTCATCTAGCCTGTATAGTGTGTACAGTAATGATAGGGCCTACGTGCCGCGTGCGACGTACGCTCCGTTTAACTTAAAACCGCTTGGTTAAGAATGGCCTTGGATAATAAAAACATAATCAAACGTAAACAATCATTGAATCACAGCGAGAGTTTATCTTTTTAGGGTTCCGTACCCAAAGGGTAAAAACGGGACCCTATTACTAAGACTCCGCTGTCTGTCTGTCTATCTGTCTGTCTGTCTGTCTGTCTGTCTGTCTGTCTGTCTCCAGGCTGTATCTCATAGACCGTGATAGCTAGAAAGCTGAAATTTTCACAAATGATGTATTTCCGTTGCCGCTATAACAACCAATACTAAAAATTAAAAAAATATATATATTAAGGGGGGTCCCCATACAATAAACGTGTTTTTTTCGTATTTTTTGCTCAATATTAAAAACGGTAACAGGTAGACGGTTCAAATTTTCACAGAATATTAACTTGTATATTACCTTTCAAAATAAATAATTAAATATCAATAAAGTAAATATTAAAGGGGGGCTCCCATACAATAAACGTAATTTTTTGATAATAACAGTAAACCTCTACAAACAAAGTTAGTTTTGCGGTTCATTAACAAAGGTAATTATACCTACGTCTTGAGTACGGAACCCTCGGTGCGCAAGTCCGACTCGCACTTGGCCGGTTTTTTTATTCTTTCGATTCGGCACACTTTACGGTTATTTCACGAATCGTTAAAAAATATACTTAGATTAATTAAAATAAATAGCTGATACCGATGGCATTTGATAATAGGCGTTAGTTGATTATATTATGCCAAGAAACCTGCTACCTTTATGTGATTAATGGAAGGCGTCTTAACCGTCAGTAATCCATCCATACTAATATTATAAATGCAAAAGTGTGTCTGTCTGTGCTACGCTTTCACGGCCCAACTGTTCAACCGATTTTGATGAAATTTGGTACAGGGATAGTTTGCATCCCGGGGAAGGAGATACATCCTTTTTAGGGTTCCGTACCCAAAGGGTAAAAACGGGACCCTATTACTAAGACTCCGCTGTCTGTCTGTCTGTCTGTCTGTCTGTCTGTCTGTCTGTCTGTCTGTCTGTCTGTCTGTCTCCAGGCTGTATCTCATAGACCGTGATAGCTAGAAAGCTGAAATTTTCACAAATGATGTATTTCCGTTGCCGCTATAACAACAAATACTAAAAATTAAAAAAATATATATATTAAGGGGGGTCCCCATACAATAAACGTGTTTTTTTCGTATTTTTTTGCTCAATATTAAAAACGATAACAGGTAGACGGTTCAAATTTTCACAGAATATTAACTTGTATATTACCTTTCAAAATAAATAATTAAATATCAATAAAGTAAATATTAAAGGGGGGCTCCCATACACCAAACGTAATTTCTTGATATTAACAGTAAACCTCTACAAACAAAGTTAGTTTTGCGGTTCATTAACAAAGGTAATTATACCTACGTCTTGAGTACGGAACCCTCGGTGCGCAAGTCCGACTCGCACTTGGCCGGTTTTTTTATTCTTTCGATTCGGCACACTTTACGGTTATTTCACGAATCGTTAAAAAATATACTTAGATTAATTAAAATAAATAGCTGATACCGATGGCATTTGATAATAGGCGTTAGTTGATTATATTATGCCAAGAAACCTGCTACCTTTATGTGATTAATGGAAGGCGTCTTAACCGTCAGTAATCCATCCATACTAATATTATAAATGCAAAAGTGTGTCTGTCTGTGCTACGCTTTCACGGCCCAACTGTTCAACCGATTTTGATGAAATTTGGTACAGAGATAGTTTGCATCCCGGGGAAGGAGATACATCCTTTTTAGGGTTCCGTACCCAAAGGGTAAAAACGGGACCCTATTACTAAGACTCCGCTGTCTGTCTGTCTGTCTGTCTGTCTGTCTGTCTGTCTGTCTGTCTGTCTGTCTGTCTGTCTGTCTGTCTCCAGGCTGTATCTCATAGACCGTGATAGCTAGAAAGCTGAAATTTTCACAAATGATGTATTTCCGTTGCCGCTATAACAACAAATACTAAAAATTAAAAAAATATATATATTAAGGGGGGTCCCCATACAATAAACGTGTTTTTTTCGTATTTTTTTGCTCAATATTAAAAACGATAACAGGTAGACGGTTCAAATTTTCACAGAATATTAACTTGTATATTACCTTTCAAAATAAATAATTAAATATCAATAAAGTAAATATTAAAGGGGGGCTCCCATACACCAAACGTAATTTCTTGATATTAACAGTAAACCTCTACAAACAAAGTTAGTTTTGCGGTTCATTAACAAAGGTTAGGTTAGGAAGAATTATACCTACTTCTTGAGTACGGAACCCTCGGTGCGCGAGTCCGACTCGCACTTGGCCGATTTTTTATCTGTCCACGCGGACGAAGTCGCGGGCATCATCCAGTAAAGAATACAAAGAAAAAGACAGATGTCGTTGACGACATGTGTTTATAAATATTCGCGTGTATTTTACAGAATCTTCCGAAACAAGCCTAGACCCAGGTCTATCAAGTTATGGAAAATATCAGCGCAGTACAAAATATAAACTTTCTTGGAACCTCGTAGCTTCCGCGTAGCGCATCTGTAAGTGTGCTACGGTACTTTAAAAAGTAAGTGTTTTTCATTTCATTTATTCATTAATTAATTCATTTATTTAATCGTTTGACTGTTACAATCTAAAACAGATTTTTAATTGTTTTATCTATTTTTAAATTAAATATTATTAACTTAACTTATGTCTATCTAAGAACATTTATGTAGATAAAATTAAAATCTAAATTAAATCTAAATTAAAAACTAAATTAAAAACTAAAAACTAAACATTAAAAATATCATCCATCCCGCTGCAATGAGGCAGTGTGCCCAGAACGCTGGCTGCGTTACCCCGCTGAATAGCCAAACTTATATGTTGGCCGAGGTAACTGCCAGCCCTCCGGTCACCTGTGGACTCTGTGAGACGAGAATATAGATCCTTAAAAAAGGATCTGGCATCTTCGCCCCACGACCCCAGGGTTTCAACACCAAAAGGCACAAAAATGAAATTATTTTCAATAATTTCATACTTGCGCCTCTTGGCTCTTTCTGCATTAGTGGCCGCCGCCCCCGCTGACACGGAGGACGCTTGCAAGTGGGATAACGCTAGCGTATCCACGCATGTGGCATCCCAAACAAGCGACCTTCCTTGCTTCCACGGAACAAGAGTCATCCCGTCAGGTCTCTTACCATCACTGCGCGCCAAGCCATTAGGCTCTAATACTGCAGGCACTTTAGCGGTGGCAAGAGACCTACGAATGATGTCGTTCAGGGAAGCATGTCGCGAAAGACGACCGGCACTTTTAACACAAGAAAGCCCGTGATGGCCATACGCGTCCACTGCCCCACCGCAGTGGCAAAGATGTGGCTGTTGTAACTTGGCGCCAAGTCGAAGACCAACCGCAATCGTCAGAGTGAGGTGGTCCAACAGAGTGCCTAAATGCTTAGACGGGAGAGCATGAAGCCAGTAACTTGATTCCCTCGTAGACACCGCAAGAAGACGAGCACGGTCGCTTGCAGTAGGTGATGAATTTATAAGCTCCTGCAAAACATCTGAACATAGTGCGTCGTCCCATTGTCTTTGAGAAAACAAAGATACCGGTTCCTTACTAGGACATGCCACATTGAAAGCACATCTAGCTTCAGCCAAATACGACGGCTCAATGGGACCTAAAGATTGGTTTAAAATATTGCCAAAGAGCTTAATCGTACTATAAGCAGAAGATAAAAATGCTGGTAATGATACACTGCTAATCTTACGAATGCCTAAACCACCGTACCGAACTGGGAGAGAGGCTTGTGTCCAAGTCGTGCCATCTAAAGGACAATTTAGAATTTTGGATAGAGTGTTTTTAATTTTCTTATCCAAATCGTTCAATAAGGGAAGGAACTTCCAAAGTGGTGAGCATCGAAGAAAATATGTAAATTTTGGAACGAAAAGACAATATTTAATAATAAAAAGGGCCATGTGCGAATTAATTTGGAAGAGGCGTTCCGAACATTGATCAAATTTAGTAATTTGGTCATTGATAAAAAGTGGAATAGAATCAACTAAGACGGGAGCCCCAAGAAGGCGAAGCGAGTCTTCACTTAAAATTTTGATTCCTGGAGCCAAATGATTAAACTGTTCAGTAATGATGTGTCTTTTTTGGTCTTCCATTGAATTTGGAATATAGAGCTCACATTTGCCAAAATTCAATTCCAAACCAACAGATTTAAATTGTTCAATTAAAACCGCAAGATCTCCTAAAACAGATGAAGCTTCACCTCCCAAAGTTCCATCATCTAGATACCAAATGTTAAATTTAGAATTCAATTCCGAAATAATTGGGTGAATAGCCAAACTGAAAATAGCAGGTCCCAGTGGATCTCCCTGTTGGCAGCCAGCAGCAGAGCTTAGAAAATTGGATTTATATAATAATTTGGTAGGTTCCGCGTAACATTGCCAAAGGTAAGGGAAAATTTTTGGAATTTTGTTTTTAACCTCAGAGAGGAGGATGTTACGATCAATTGAGTTAAAAGCATTTTTAACATCAACTTTCAGCAACACCTCCTCACCTGAGTTTAATAGAAAAGTACGAGCAGCGTGAACTGCAGCTTCACAACCACCCTTACATCCGAAGCCTAGTTGTATAGGTTGAAAAAATTCTGACATAGATGGTGCAATGTTCCTGCAGCAGATTTTGGAAACAATGCGTCTTATGGTGGAACCCACAGCAATCGGTCGTACACCACCACCACTGTTACATAGTTTAAGATCTTAAAATAATTTTTAATAGGAAGAACAGTCTATCTCTAACAGGCATACGATATTAAAGTCATTAATATTAACATTTAATTAGATTAGAGAACTTATTAATTAGTAAAAACAGATTGGTTATTATTATATATAATACTAGCTGATACCCGCGACTTCGTCCGCGTGGATTGAGGAGTTTTAGTTCCCGCGGGAACTCTTTAATTTTCCGGGATAAAAAGTATTACGTCTGCAAAATTGCAAAGCAATCGGTTCAGTAGTTACGGCGTGAAAGCGGAACAAACATACAAACAAACTCACTTTCCCATTCATAATTTTAATAATAATAATAGTAAGGATGTCAAAATTACCTAGCCAAGATCAGATTTTCAAGTAATAAAATGGAAAATTAATTTAATTTAAAATATCTTAGTTTATTTAACACACAAGTTACATTATATAAAGTCATAGCAACCGATCGTAGTTCACATTATATTTATTTATGTTATATTATTACTGAGAAAATTTACAGTAAGTATATTATAATAATGTCCAAACTCAAAGGAATATTTCGTATAAAGCTTGCTATGTTATATATATAATATTTACGTTGGCCAAGGGAATTTAATTTATTTCTGAATTACAAAAGATAAAATAGATAAAGCTGCAGGAGACGAGATTACCCTTCAAAGATAAGATTAGCTCAAGTGCTCTATAATCTAAGAGATATGTACAAATACGTAGAGACATACTAACGATAAACTGAAATCGCCTGGCTATGATAACTTCGATATGATTTAGTATATTTGTGCTTATTTGGAAATATTTTATTACTAACGGACTTACAATAATTTAAATATATTTAAAAAACCCTTTTTAAAAACATGGTTGGCTCTAAACTTCTAGAGAAGTTCCTATGATCACTTCTCACTAGACATCACTGGAAATTTTCTAGGTCTATAGTATTTGCCAAAGCAAATCCAACAAGCCCTAAAATGACGGAGTTATGTTGTAAAGTTGAGGAGTTTCTCAACTTGCAATGAGGCAATGTGCCCAGAACCCTGGCTGCGTTACACCGCTGAATAGCCAAACTTATGTTACATGACCGACGTTACTGCCAGCTCTCGGTCACCTGTGGACTCTGTGAGACGAGAAAATAGATCCACAGAAAAGGATCTAGCATCTTCGCCCCACGACCCTATGGCTTTAACACCAAAAAGCACAAAAATGAAACTCTTTTCTGTATTTTAATATTTGCGCCTCTTGGCCCTTTCTGCATTAGTAGCCACCGCCCCCGCCGCCACGGAAGTCGCCTGTCGCATGTTTCATAAACCATTCAATAAAGAACATAATATATCCACATAAACATAAGTATCTAATCAACATTACATTATTAAAATGACTCTGAAAATGTTCCATCACTAGGTAAAGTCGTGCGCGGCGATTATTTTGTCAATTGTATCACGCATGATAACGGTGATACTGTATTTGTTATTAACGTGATAGACTGATAGTGATATTATCAGATACTAAACCTGTCTGTAACAATGTAAATGATGTTAACATCTATCGGTAATCAGTATTAACTTGAGTATTGTTTTGTAATAAAACCTGCAGGAGCTTATTGCTAGATATAAGTACTTATAAATGCTTGATACTTCAGTTTCAATACTAAATGTTCACGTTGTTTTTACCGTGTTTGTTGTTTTTCCGTTTTTCTTTGGGACCATAAAAAGTTGAAAAAACATTTGTAAAATAAGAGCAAGGTCACAGAATCGGTAATAGTACTTACTATAAGGTAATAATAATAATAATAATAATCTTTATTTTCAAATTCCTTAAATTACCCTGGACCCCCAAACTAGGATATGCCCGTGACTTGGGGGTCAGTCTCTTCCAAAAAGCTATTCTAAAGTATAAAAAAAACCTTACAATAAAACAAAAGAACTTACAAAACTACAGGATAACTATGCCTTAATTTTCTTAACTATTATTTTCATAATTCAAAGTTAGAAATACAATTTTAAGCAATTTATAGCTAGCTAGCTTAGTAAAGGAAGGTACTTTAAGCGGTAATGATGATAAAAACTTGTCAAAGCAAGAAAAACGGCATTCCAACATTTTTAAAATATTCATTATCCATTTGAATTGCAGACAATTAACCTGACGTAATGGTGATAATAAATTACGTAGTCTTGAAAGGAAAACTCCAAGGGTACCCCTGGTCTGAGAAGAAGCCCGACCCAAAACCAACTTTTTTTTGTCACATTTGGGTGTTCGACTACTTCGGTCAAATAAATTATTTTTTAGTGATTATTATACCTATAGAGGATCTCCCAAAAGACGTAATATCCCCTTCCCCTGTTAGTTTTATGTTGAATAACCATTTTAAACTATCGATTAAAGTAAATAATGCCTATAGCGTTGATGACGTCACAATTCAGTATTTGATACAAAATCTCATATTTGATACAAAAGCACGCGTTTTGTAGTTTAAAAAAAGTTACTGATATGACTAGTTGACAAATAAGTACCTACTCAATAAGAACAATAATAAAGACAACCAATGTGATATATGTATTTTACGCATTTTATATTAGTAGATGCACATTTAACAAAGTCAACTTCAATGATGCTTAAGCAATGGATACTTTATCAAAGATAAATAAATACTGTTATCATGCCAACCTTGGCAGAGCCCGTTTATTTTCAGTGTTTGTGGGTATGTACGCAACCTTGTTACTATGTCATCATCACTGGTAATCCTATACTGGAAAGCGCAGCGTAGGAAGAACACCTTTAATAATAGGTGGACAGTACGCTTAGTCTGAGTTTTACATTGCAAATTCGTTTGATCGTATAGAGTCAAAGTAAAATGGATCCATATGCTCTTGATTTAAAGTTACAAATGCAATAGGTACAACGAATTAAAATTTCGAAACGTTTGCATTTGGAGCGCTGGCTGTGAATGCATTCGCAAAATTGAGCTCTAAATCAACGCAGTTAGGGTCAACGCTGGATTCAGATGGCCCAAGACCGTGGCGTGTGGAGTTCCTTACAAGAGACCAGATGTCCAGCTGTGGACGATAACGACAACGATGATGGCATCATCATCAATAATCTAATCATTGTTCACCGCACTGGCTAAGTTTGGGTTGGCAAACTTCACATAAATTACATTTGATAACATTAGTTTTACCTTACGATCAATGAGCCTATAGATCTAAGTCAAGAGATGTTAACTAAAACCAAAGACTACTTAATAGTGTCTTTGTTTGTTGGTATATTGGTTTGTTGGTTTGTCCTTCAATCACGCCGCAACGGAGCAACGGATCGACGTGATTTTTGGCATGGGTATAGTTGAGGACCTGGAGAGTGACATAGGCTACTTTTTGAATTGAAAATTGAGTAGTTCCCGCGGGAATGAAAAGAACTTAAACCACGCGGACGAAGTCGCGGGCATCAGCTAGTTTTGTTATAATGCTGTACATGTAAACAGAAAAATAAGTGGGGGAATGGCATCCATGTAAATATAGCGAAGGGCGTTGCCCCTTTTTGTAAATTTAGCTTGCTCATCTCAAGGCGTTATCTCACATTTCGTAATCACCTAGTTGAAATTCCGTGTTTTACAAGTAAATGTTGAACAGTAAATATTTTCCACTGCATATACTCAAAGGTAGAATAATACTGAAGATGTATAGATTTCTTTAGATATGTAGATGTATTTCAGGAATATAAGTAATCTATTTAAAGATTTAGGTTATTTTCTATTTGTAATTTTAAAGTATTTCTATTTGTTTTTATAGTTTACTAGATGATACCCGCGACTTCGTCCGCGTGGATTGATGTTTCCCGCGGGAACTCTTCTCTTCCCCGGGATACAAACTATCCCTGTACCAAATTTCATCAAAATCGGTTGAATAGTTGGGCCGTGAAAGCGTAGCAGACAGACACACTTTCGCATTTATAATATTTGAGTATGGATTAATAAAGGTCAGTGCATCAGGTTACCATGTTGTTGTAATAGGTGTCAAAGAAGGAGGCCGCTGAGCGAGACCGAGACCGAACCGATCCCGCTCGGAGACGGAGGCATCAGGGTGGCACTGACCAGCGCCCTGGTCCATCAGCACAGTAGTCCCGGGTGAAGGGACCTCGGGGTTGCGAGCGGCTGGAATGGGGGCTCCGGTCGCTCTTTTACCATCTTTATGCAACCCTGCGAAGACGACAGCTTGCCGTGGCACAAGCTGCCGTTCCAAGTCGAAAAGCGGATTTTATCCCCAAGGACGAGCCCAATAGGCGTCGCGCAAGCGAAGCTCCGGCGCATGTTCTTAGGAGTTCCCGGAGCTTCTCATTACGTGCAGAGGGTGGCCACCGAGGGGGTTTTAGTGGGTAGGAACCCCACATAACCTGATCTCTTCCCCCGGAGATTGGGTATCTCAAGAAGATTTCCCCCCCGTCAAAAAAAAAAAAAAAAGCCGTGTGGTAGTTGCTTGTTGATTACATTCCTTCATCAACTAGAAAAGAGACTAGATCATCAGATCTTTAAGCTGAAGATTTTCTTGAATCAATTTGAGTCAACTCTCAAACAAAAAACACAATATTAAAATCGGTTCATCCGTGTAAGTATGATGATGTAAGTAGATACGCGCGTTTAAATTATAGCACTCCTCTGTATGCATCGTGGGTTAAAAATAACACAACCTATCTGAGTAACACCAGTACTCGATGACTCCTTCAACTCATCATGCAGGGAAAAGTGGAAGGAGGAGGCCCGGCCTTAAAAACTTACGCCAGTGTGGTTTGGAAAGAGCACAAGATCTCTATTTAGAGCAACGGTCTCGAAAGTTGAAATCGCCCCAGTGATTGCGAAGCCTCGCGTGGAGACAACACACCAAGATGAAGATCGAAACCCCTGACGTTTTGACGTCCTCCCTGGCCCAGTGTTGAACGTCCCAGGTTCGATCCCCGGCAGGGTCAATTTGGGAATTTATAATTTCTGAACTATCCCTGGTCTGGCCTGGTGGGAAGCTTAGCTGTGGCTAGTTACCACCCTACCGGCAAAGACGTGCCGCCAAGCGTTCCGGTGCGATGCCATGCAGAAACCGATTAGGGGTATGGGTTTAATATGTCTGCCATGACCCTAACAGGTTAGCCAATGGGCTATCCAGTGGCAGTGGGCGATGGTAGTGACCATCATCATTACCATTAGGTGAATTGTGGAACCAGTTTCCATGTGTTTCCTTATGATCATAATATGGGGCTCTTCAAAGGGCGGATACATAAATATCTCAAAATCCAGCAATGCATTGGCGGTTCTTCAAGTGCTGCATATGTTCATGGGCGGCGGTAATCACTTACCATCAGGTGACCCGCCTTCTCTTTTGCTCGCTATATATATTTAAAAAAAAAGTGAGACTGCAGTCAAGGTCTAATTTGTAGTGGATTAAACAAAAAAGAATAAGCTTCCTGTCAGTCTAAATTCAGTCCAGTGGATAAAAAAAAGAATAACCTTCCTGTCAGTCCAAATTCTGTCCCAATTAAAACTGTTTTCAACAAACAAACACAGGCATAATTTATTAGTAATATAATCTTATCTTTGACCACGTATGGCGTGCTCAGTGGGAGTGGGTCACATGTTGTGGCATATGACCCCAGATAGCTGACCGGTTGGCACTGGTTCAGTTAGGTACCTATATTAAGCGTACTTACTTGTACGTAACTGCGAAATGATATTGCGTTTGCTTAAGCTGCAAAACATGAAAACACGTTTAGCCGTCGGTCCCGGTTATTATCACTAACATCTGGAATTTCACTTGGAGTGGGACGGACTCGGTGACTTTTAGTTCACTATGTTTCTGCTTGGAGCACTGGCTGTAGATGTATGGAGGAGCTCACTTTAGTGAGACGTATTTCAAACTCGATCAAATCTCAGAGTAAGGGTACTGTTATTAATCGTTACAAAAACGTATGCGGAAGGATGTGGGAACCCAACGCATTATTATCCCAAGAAAACTGCTACCATTATTTGATTAATGGTTCACGACAATCAGTAATGAGGAATATGTACGACACAGAATGCAAAATAGTGCGTTTCTAAAATGCATTTGGTATTAATGGGAAGAATGAAGAAAAACTGGTGGTTATACCAATAGGAAAAACTAAAGTTGTTACTTATGAGAGTAGCCTCACAGTATAATGTACTAGCTGATACCCGCGACTTCGTCCGCGTGGATTGAGGTTTTTTGGTTACCGCGGGAACTCTTTAATTTTCAGGGTAAAAAAGTAGCCTGTGTGCGCTTCTTTTCATAAATGCGAAAGTTTGGATTAGATAGATAGATGGATGGATGGATGGATATTTGTTTCTCAATCGAGCCAGAATGGCTGAACGGATCTGGATGAAAGGCATATAGATTGTAGTCTGGAATAACACATAGGCTACTTTTATCCCAGAAAATGCAGGGAACAAAAAAAACATCAATTCACGCGGGCATCAGCTACTAAGTAATTTTCTACAAATTCCTAATTTTTTCCAAGCCATTCAGTTATGTAAACAAATCATGTATATGTCACCGTAAGATTGTAAAAACCGTAAGATTGTAATCTAACGGTTTTTTTTCGATAGATTGTAAAAAGTCGAAAGATTGTAAACCGTTCAATGTTTTAAGTGTCAATTTTTGAAATATTCATTGTATTTACGTTTTCTTGTCTCTTTCTTGTAGGTTAGGTGAGGGTTCGACATAAATAATCAACTTAGGGTCTATCGGGCTAATAAACCTAACAGATTACAATCTACCGAAAAATAATCCGTTATATTGTAATCATTCGACAGTTTACAATTTCGCGAGTTAGATTATAATCTAACGGTTTTTACAATCTTACGGTGACATATATATCAAAATAAAATTTAATTTCTTTGTAATCTTTTTAGGCACTGGTTTTTAGCGGCTACTTGTTATGATTTAATCACAGTTTTTGATAATTATTTTATCAATGTCCCGTTGACCTGATGTTATCTAAAGACGTAATAGTAAAAACAACACGTGGAAATTAAAATTAAAAAAAAAAAATGAATAAAAAATCATAAAAATCCGTGGCCCATGAGGGGATCGAACCCGCGACCTTCGCGTTATTAGCACGACGCTCTAACCAACTGAGCTAATGGGCCGGCTGAGCATAGGAGCGAAAATACCATACGGATAAAGATACTAGACAGAGACTTATGCAATGTGCTCTTCTTTTACTAGCTGATGCCCGCGACTTCGTCCGAGTGAATTGAGGTTTTTTGGTTCCTGCGGAACTCTTTAATTTTCCGGGATAAAAAGTAGCCTATGTGTCATCCCAGACTATAATCTATCCCTGTATCCCATCCAGATCCGTTCAGCCGTTCTAGAGTTATAAGTGTTCGAGGAAACCCGACTATGTTTTATATATTAAGATTATATTGTGTAAAGAGAATACCTAAGCCTGAATCCCAATTTTCATAGATACCTATAACATGGAAAATGACAGAATTTCATACAAACTTCCATCTCTATTAATCTCCTAGGGGTGGAATTTCCAAAAACCCTTTTCTTTTCAAAAGTTAGTCACTAGTCACTAAGTACGTCATGAAAACAAAGTTCATCCATAATTTAAGGTTCTAGCCCTTGTAAACTTTTTTAGTGAAAATTCTGCCGTCATGTCACGCCCCTGTCACCGCACAGCGTCGTCTAGACACCTTCGTCGGATGACTGGTAGGAAAGGGTCTCTTTAGACTGTGAATTGTGATAGACTGATAGTAAGTAAAGTATTAAGGCTTGCGCACATTAGGCCTGGCCGCATCGCACCGCATTGCATAACAAAGATCCTACATCACTTTTGTACATTTTATATGAACTATCGCACACATATCGCACACTTCACGCAAGCCGCACCAGGCCGCATCTCAGCGCGCTGGCGGATCGCTTACGAGACATAGTTTAGCGGCGATGTTATGCGTTGCATACAGCCCGCCTCAGTGTGCGTTGGAAAGCGCAGTTAACAGATGTGCCACGTTCGTGTCTCTAAAGTCAGAACTATTCATCGGGACTGCCGACTACCAACGGCTGACTGATTGAATTAACGCGTCGCGGCGCGGCCCGATGCGACTCCTATGTGTTTTGGCGCAATTTTGAAATGCGACGTGCTGCGGCCTGCCGCGGCTGTAGTATGCGCTAGCCTTTAAGGCCCAGTTTAGGTAATAATATAAATGAACTATGGATAATTAAGTCAACATTGTAGGTATTTAGGTACATATAATCTTATCATTTCGTTATGCTAGCTAGATAATATCGTGAACTCGTATCAAGTCAGACTTATCCTACTGTAATTAATATATTTTACTAGTGCACATGTACCAGAGTCCAGATATAATACCTACTGGTTATACTAACTTACTGCTTTTTACACGACTGCCCAAAAAAGGAGTATTAATGTTTTCAGGGTAGGTATGTATGTGATTTTCTTTATTGAGTTTATTCCACTATAACTTCTAAATGCCTAAACAGATTTGAATGTATGGGGTATCATCAGAATCCTTATTCCTTACAATTACATCATCTCGAGTGACACTGGCAGTGGCGTGCACGACATAGAGGCATAAAAGCATCGCTTACCTCAGATAAAAAAGCTCAATGCTTATTTTTCATCATGCTCTACCTGAAAATGGGTATCTATCTATGCAATGCCTATAGGCATTTTTTTATTTGGCTTGAGAATTTTTTATCAAATAAAAAAATAAAAAAAAACTGTGTACGCCATGGCTATTTAAATTATTTGAAAAAAACAACAATATTAAAATGAAGATTTGAAGCTTTTTAAGAAAGCTTAACTCTAATGAATCAAATAAAAAAAGTATAAGCAGTTCGGAAAGTTAAATAATATTTCTTCAAAATCTTTATAGTTAGTAGTAGGTAGTAGTAGGTAGGTAGTAGGTACCTACCTAATCCGTTGTCCTAGGCGAGCGACAGACGCGACACTATCAAACAGTAGCTGACCCTTCATATTATGGCCTACGTTGTCGCGTAGAAATGTCTATTTCACCTTCTATGGCGTCGTATCGCGTCGTATCGCGTCGCATCGCGTGGCATCGCTACTGTCTCTTCATCTAAGACTACGAGTAAGAGTGAGCGGGATTTAAAAACTATTTTTGACACTCATAAGATAAGATTAGTAAATACCGGTGCCGCCCACTTTATTCCCGGGCATGTTATCTATACTAATATTATAAATAGGTAAATTTGTGACGTTGTAGGGAGTAATGTCTGGATCTACTGAACCGATTTTGAAAATTCTGTCACCAATAGACAGCCACATTATTTTTGAGTGTCATCCAATACAATATTACAATATTATAAATGCGAAAGTGTGTCTGTCTGTCTGTCTGTCTGTCTGCTACGCTTTCACGGCCCATCTGTTCAACGGATTTTTAACCCCCGACGCAAAAAGAGAGGGGTGTTATAAGTTTAACGTGTCTGTCTGTGTATCTGTGTATCTGTGTATCTGTGTATCTGTCTGTGGTATCGTAGCTCCCAAACGGATGAACCGATTTTCATTTAGTATTTTTTGTGTCATAGATAATTTTATCCCGAGTGTTCTTAGCCATGTTTCATGAAAATCTGTTCATCCGTCTGAAGGTCATCAGCTTTTTTCTAGTCGGGGGTTTTTTAAATTTGTAATTTATTATCATGGGTGTGTTTTGTTGTTATGATGAAATTTGGTACAGGGATAGGTTGTATCCCGGGGAAGGACATAGGCTACTTTTTATCCCGGAAAGTTCGAGAATTCCCGCGGGAATTAAAAAACTTAATCCACGCTGACGAAGTCGCGGGAATCATCTAGTATGTAATATATTAACCCGAATTAAAAGACTTTTTCGTGGTAGTCGGATTTGCAAAGTAAGTCGGAGAAAAAACGTTACGAAAAGCTCATTCCATGCGGAAGAAGTCGCCGCGGGCATCAGCTAGTTACCAATAAAGAATAGTAGCGGAATTCTAATCGTACCTACGTGTGAGTACTAGATCAACCTTCAAAAAGTTATTTAATTCTAGATAATATTGCAAATACGAATATTTACACTTTGCAAACACCAAACAAACAGGCCTGACCCCAGTTCCAATACAGGCACGTTATCTTGTGTTGACAATCACCAATCTTGAAGCAATGAGGCATTTGCGTAAGCGCACTAATCATGACCAGTTTACGAAGATCTCTACGTGTTTATCACGTATAATACAAGCAGGCACATTCTCTGGAGGTCAAAAGTGATTGGGCACCGTTATCACTAAAAGTTATCGTGGGAGCTCCTTACTACGTTAGACATCAGTCGGCGGCGGATCGTCGTCGGCTCAACACCTCTCTGGAGAGCTTTTCGCTTTTTAAACAAAAATAAATGGTGAAAATATTTTCGGTTCCTTATGATTACCTCACATTATATTAAAGCAGCTATTATAATTTATATCAAGAAGCAATTTAAAGACAAAAAACATGACTTACTACAAATACTTACACATGGTCTACTTGTAATTCACTTATTTTTGATTAAAATCGAAATATCTTGAGACATTTACAGGTAGGTATCATTATACCTATAGATGACTAACCTTATAATTGATAGCAAGTGTTACGATTTACTTAAAAATAGGTACGTAAATAAAACCGTAAGTTTAGAGAAACCACTCAAACGTTTATTGATAGAAGTACAATAACAAGTACAATTAAAATATGTTTATTTTGTATTTATTTTATTCTTATCGCTATCACAGGGGTTTAATTAACGTAGATTTACTCTAATTAACGTAAGTATTTACACCAAAGATAACCGTAGTCATTATATTATTTATACTTATTGACAGAGTATAGATAAGGAAACAATACAGAGAAAACATGTACTTGGATTAAAAGTTAAGCAGTCACGCTGCATGCGTGTGAATACTTCTAGTAGGTACCTACTCTGTTTTCTGAGCAAAACAAAGCCACGCGCGCTTCGCGTGGCTGGCACACAGTTTAAAAATAGAACGCACCGCGTTAAATTCAACGACCAGATTAATATTATCTCTGCCCCCCTTCTTGGTTCATACAAAATTATAATGAGGCAGGGGGGATCGTATAGGTTAGCGGGGGTCAAGGTGATATGGTTTTGAAGTTCTTTCGCGTCTCAGAAAAAACGTAGAACCACGCCCTGCTGATTACGATGCGTCTCGCGTTCCAAATTTGAAATACTTGCTTACTCGATGTGTTTAGATTCTTTCGCGGTTAGTTATTTTCGTCTTTGTTGTCAATGCTAACCAATGCGTTGCCACAGTTCATTCCTGTATCTCAATAATTATTATTAAGACTGTTAACTATTTTAACTATCAAGGTTCTTATAAGTAACAGATTCAACGAATTCTACTAAGTAGTTGAGTCAAAGGTCTGTTTCATTGGACATAGTTTTATATTATTCCTGGTATAAAACTGTAAATCTACTTGACGCGATCTCACCTTATTTTGGTAAGTGATGATGCAGTCTAAGATGGTAGCGGGCTATCCTATTAGGGGGGCGTTAAGGATTATATATATATTTTTTTTAATACTTATTCCCTAGCACGAACGTCAACGATATTAAAACAAAATGATTTTAAGATATGGTAAATCTACGCTAAATCGTATATTGGCGCGCCTTAGCTTGGTAGCGTTTGCTGGTGGATAACTAACTCAACTAAGCAGCTAAAACTCCCAACAGAGCAGACCAAAGACAATTTGATCATTAATTGCGAAATTGCTCAGCGACGTAGGTAAACGCAACGTAGGTATCGAACCCGGGACGTCCCACTGAAAAGATCACAGCCACCACTGCACCGTGAACCGAAAGGGCGCTTTGACGGAATTTCCTCGTAGATCAAAGGTTTCTGTCAATGTCACGCGCATCTGTTTAAAGGTCTAGCCCCACTACAGAGGCGCGAAATGTTGCGGCAATTATTCTTTGTATGAGTTCGTATGGAGCTGGGCCCACTTAAGCGACGAGGAACGGAGATACACTGCGCGATGCGGCCCCGTACTCTCTCTTCGCGTCGTATTCCTCATTGCTGAGCGTCGTGACTCGTGACCCAGGAGTTTTCGTACTAACTCATATAAATAGCATTTGCCGCTACGAACCGCGCCGGTCCGTGCATCTCAAGTGGGGCTAAACCTTTGAGATTCGCAACATTTAAAAAAAGACGTGTGGCACTCGGAGACTGCCGCGGTAAAGCTATTGCATAGCATTTTTTATCAACTTGCTATTACTACTTGTGTTGTTGACTTCAAGTTGTTGAAAATATAAAGGCGAAATATTTTTATGAAAAGCTGATTTTGGTTACTATGCTTGTGTTGTTGACTTCAAATCAAAAGGTTTTTTGATTCCCCTTGGACACCCGGACTATTGAAAACATAATTCTTTAAAATTATTTTGCCTTTATATTTTCAACAACTTGAAGTCAACAACACAAGTAGTCATAGCAACCAAAATCATCTTTTCATAAAAATAGTCTTTTTATTTTCAACAACTTGAAGTCAACAACACAAGTAGTCATAGCAACCAAAGTTTTAGGTTTTTTTTCGTTACGGAATTTCTGGATTCGGTCTCCACGCTCAAGGCCCGCGATAGAAGCTATGCAATAGCTTAAAAAATGCACCTTTAAGATTCGCAACATTTAAAAAAATGATTGTGTAATTTATCTGCGGTAAGTATCGACGTGGTAGGTATCTGCGAGATAAGCAACAAACTGGATACCTTAAAAAAATTGATAACTTAAACCACTTTTGTAAAACATCAGTGATGTACTTCTCTTGGGTCAGCTTCTTTTATTTGCTAGGGATGAAACAAGACGATTTCAGACGAGGGTGAAGTTGCCTGCTTGAGCGAAGCGAGGGCTGGCATCACCGAAGTCTGATATTGTTATATTGTGTGTATCATGCAATAAATAATTTCTGATTCTGATTCTGTTTCGGAATCAAAATCTTCATAAGCTTTTATGCACGCGGGGTAATGACATGTCTAGACCTTATAAGGATTAGGTGGTATTATTAACATATACTGCCTGGTGGCTAGTGTACTCAAACTATCCCAGATCGGGCTAAAAATAATGATAAGGATTCTCTGATGGTAAATTTGAATAGTGATGACGAGAGTCTATTGAAGGGAGTGAATTTTAACCCGCATCCACATATCCATATTAAACTTCAATGTAACCAAAATAAAAACCGGCCAAGTGCGTGTTGAGCCACGGGCAGTGCAGGGTTCCGTATTGTCCGCTCCAAAAGTTGGTCGACTAAATTACTCGTTAACTTGTAAAGCCTACTTAGCTGGAATAGTTTTCCTTTTAATTTCGTTATACACTACTGCCATGATTCTTTTCGCGTTTGGCTTGCAGGGACACTTAAGACTATCAAAAATTAGCACTTTAAAGCTACCATATGTAATATGGTAGCAAATAGACTACCTGCCTGACTATGTGTCTAACACATCTATATAATATTATAGTATCGAATCTACAGACCAATCAAATGAAAGCTCAAAAGTGAATAGGCATTTTAGGCAAGCTCGCTCTACCTCAGTTAATATAAACTAAGTCAAAATATGGATAATCTATTTGGTCTCCTTGTTTACCTACTGCGGAACTCTAAAAAGGAAAAGCGTCAGCCTACCCGCATATTGCTTGTGGTCTCGAATCGCACGTGTAAGATAACTTTTGCGTCGTTTTAATTGGACCGGTTCTGAACTTAGGTCATGTTGCTATTTTTTTTCTCTGTTATCAAGCATCACTTGTTCAAACATCTTTTGTGATACTTGTATAAAATTGTATGGATGTTGCCTACGTCAAAAATAAACTATTTTTGAGTGATTATTATTAAATTGAGGATCTCCCAAAAGACGTCTACTACCATTATCCATAGATACTAATATTATAAATGTGGAAGTGTGTCTGTCTGTCTATCTGTCTGTCTGCTACGCTTGCATGGTCCATCTGTTCAACCGATTTTGATGAAATTTAGTACAGGGATAAGTTAAATTTCGGGGAAGGATATAGAATTTATCCCAGAAAATTAAGGAGTTCTCACGGGAATCAAAACTTAAACCACGCGGACCAAGTCGCGGGCATCATCTAGTTAGTAATAAGCAGATTCCCTGTTCCATGATAATACACAACATACCTAAATCAATTTTGATGACGTCACAACTAAGCAGTTGTATTTCATACAACCTTTAGGTATGTGATTTTAGGGTTCACAAGCCCAGCCCCCAGCCCAGCCCCGATTTTGTAAGAAAATTATTGTAATCATATACGTTTGTCAAATGTATATAGTTCGAACTGTTTAAGGAGTTCATAGAACTGATGCCTCCATGTCAAAAAGCAAGAACGAACTCCTTAAACAGTTGGAGTAATACGTTCTAAACTCTCTCGGCCAACTCGCTGGCTGCGTTACCCCGCTGAGTATGGCTATTCAGCGGGGTAACGCAGCCAGCGTTCTGGGCACATTGTTAGTGCAGCGGCATAGATGATATATTTAATGTTTAGTTTTAATTTAGATTTTAATGTATCTTGTATAATATTATTTTGTTAAACTTTATTGTAAATAAAGTATATCAAAATGTTATTTTAACTCTCTTATGATTATTAGGATTTCCGTCGACAATTGGGCCTCTGGTCTTGCGCCGCGCCGCTTTTATTCAATGGCTCACTAGGACTCGCTTGATGTCGTCCCAATCACAGAGCGGTAGGGGTTTTTATGGGATAACTAGCTTATGCCCGCGACTACGTCCACATGGACTGAGGTTTATTTGGTTCCCGCGGGAACTCCTTAATTTTCCGGGATAAAAAGTAGCCTATGTGCTATTCCAGATCTATCTCTGTGCCAAATTTCAGCCAGATCCGTTCAGCCGTTGGGGCGTGATTGAGTAACAAACATCCATACATCCATCTAAACTTTCGCATTTAGAATATATAATTGATATTTGATAATGCAGTGGGTCCCTGGTCCTTTTACATATGACTCAACTAAGAGTACTATTTCAACCCTTAAGTTTGTAACGATTTTTATCAGATTAGAAATACCTATCAATAACCTTCGTTGCATAGGTATTATGAGCGTAAACAATAAACACATTGGAGACGCGTTCATTTTTAGATTGGACGACCTTTACGTCCATGTCTCTATGAGTTTATATCTGCTATGGTATATTGTTAATCATGCTCAGTACTCAGTAGCCAGTGTCCACGGTCATATGAACAAGAGTTTTACAACAAAAGACTCAGCCTGTCTGACCATGATGAGTGATGACTCATTTATCATTCGGTTAAATATAATTATAAACTGATCGACTCTGATTTCAATGTTATGTATACCAATTGGCGATTTGTTGGAGGTTTAATTTTTTTGTATTTTTATTGTTATTTTTATGTTTATTGTGGGACCTTCAGAGAGAACACCTTGAAATTGATTATTGAGGAACTTAAATAATTTAATATAAAAAATTCTTTTTAAACAACCGACTTCAAACTCCCGCGCCAACTTTACAACAACAAGCACACGCTATACAAAGTACTTATTTTATTGTTGATATTTTAAAAACCGCTCGACCGATTTCGATAAAATTTATATGGGATCACATGAGAAGTATGCCCTTTCAAATAAAAAAAGAATCATCCAAATCGGTCCACCCAGTCAAAAGTTCTGAGGTAACAAACATAAAAAAAAAAATACAGTCGAATTGAGAACCTCCTCCTTTTTTTGAAGTCGGTTGAAAATAGTACAAGCGTTATTACTTGTCACTCAACTTCAATCAATAGGTATTAGGTACCAACATTTATTAAGATTCAGTAGCCTATTCTCTAACACAGTGGTTATCAAAAAATGAAGGCCACTGTCATATATTTTTTATCCATTGAAGGTTTGCCTTCATTGGACAAATGAAATGGATTAAAAATATATTATGTCAGTGGCCTTTGTTTTTTGATAGCCTCTTTGTTATTGAATAGGGGGCTGGGACCTCTTTAAATTAGCCGATGCTAGTCTTAGACAAGCAATTTATTTACTAACTCTCTTCACTTCTTTGTAAGTCAAAATCAGTTTATTAAGGGTCGTGGAGCGCGTAACAGATAGACAGATATGTAGGTTTCATCTTCAGGTCAGGTTTCTTTTGTCCCGTAAAATCAAAGATCTTCCATGGGAGATTTCAACCCGAAGATCAGGCGGACCAAGTCTTACTAATATAAAAAATTACTAAATTCTTAAGGTCACAATAGTAAAACAACACACCTACACCATATAGGTTGCATTTTCAAACCTACCTTTCCGATTCGCGACCCTAAAAATACTTAGAAAAGAGTCTAATCATCAGGTGAGATCGCAGTCAAGGGCTTAGGTACTTGTAGTGGATACAAAAAAAAACGCTTCTAACACAGTGGTTATCAAAAAATGAAGGCCACTGTCATATATTTTTTATCCATTGAAGGTTTGCCTTCATTGGCTAAATGAAATGGATTAAAAATATATTATTTCAGTGGCCTTTGTTTTTAGATAGCCTCTTTGTTATTGAATAGGCGGCTGGGGACTTTAAATTAGCCGATGCTAGTCTTAGACAAGCAATTTATTTATTAACTCTCTCCACTTCTTTGTAAGTCAAAATCAGTTTATTAAGGGTCGTGGAGCGCGTAACAGATAGACAGATATGTAGGTTTCATCTTCAGGTCAGGTTTCTTTTGTCCCGTAAAATCAAAGAGCTTCCATGGGAGATTTCAACCCGAGGATCAGGCGGACCAAGTCTTACTAATATAAAAAATTACTAAATTCTTAAGGTCACAATAGTAAAAAAACACATGTACACCATATAGGTTGCATTTGCAAACCTACCTTTCCGATTCGCGACCCTAAAAATACTTAGAAAAGAGTATTTATTGAGTCAGATTACTCTGCCACATCATACAATAACCATAAATAGGATTCAAAAGCAATTTATCAATCGTGTAAATTATTCATAACAATCATATTTATATAAAAAATATATCTTATTTTTATATCGTCTATCCATTGGAAAACATCATTGCTTCTATATAGATAGTATAGACTAATATTATAAAGGGGTAAAGTTTGTGAGTTTGTGACGTTGCAGGGGGTAATCTCTGGATCTATTAAACCGATTTTGAAAATTCTGGTACCAATAGAAAGCCACATTATTTGTGAGTGTCATAGGCTATATATTAACCCGAAAAATCAGGGAGTTTCTGTGGGAATTTAAAGACCTTATTTCACGCGGACGAAGTCGCGGGCATCTGCTAGTCTATCTAGTATCTATATAAATAAAAATTAATTGCCGAATGTACGTAAGCGCATCATATGGCATATATCTATCAGAACGGCTGCACCTAATTGGCTAATTCTTTTTTTGTTGTGTTTATAATTATTGAGACGACAAGTTTCGTATGAAAAATTGTAAGAAAATTTGGAAATTTGGGTTAAAAAATATCAGTTCCTATCTCATAGGAAATCAGAACTTGTACGGTTGGACGAAGTCGCGGGTGAACACTAGTAAATATAAAAAGTATAACTGTGTATTGGCAACCGTACAGAACACAAATTAACTGAGTTTAAGAAACCAGAATTTTTGAGGTAATTTGTTGCTTTTTAAAAATGGAAAATCCGAGTCAAAGTTAAAGATTGTAAAAAATAAATCTGGGAATCTACCTACTACTTTTTATTTTTAAAGTCTGTTTTGCATATAATAATAGAATCTACATATTCGAAATTAATACCTAGAGGTATTCTCTTCCAGTTAACCTTTGGTAGTGGGGACAGGGTTGAAAAACAATGCGTATAATATAGAGAGAAAAGTTGTGGTAGTAGGTAGGTACTTCATATTTATAAAAAAAGTTTTTTTGATAAGATACCTATTATCATTAGATAACTATTTATATTATTATATTAGATACATAGATCTATGCGACGAAACAGTTGTAGTTTGCAATAAAAAAAACTAGAGCACTAAAATAGTGTACCTAACGATAACAAATCACTTTACAGTCTAGTACTAGATAATATTATCAACATACACTGTGTACTAGATTAACATTAGGTTAGTAAAAACAAAGTAAAAACTATTCATAAACATAGGTATGTCAGTTAAAATAACTCATCAAAGATATTTCATGGTTTGCTGATAGTCAAATTATTGTTGAAGACATTTCTTATTTAAACTTAAAAAATCAAATTTTTTAAAATGAAGCTAAATTGTTTAAGGAAATTCGAACAAATATGAGTCATAGTAGAATCCTTGAATCTGTTTGTAGGCCTAAATTATTAATCAAAAGTGAATTCAAGGTAAACGAACTTAAAATAAAAGCTCTGCTCTCTATCCTGACTCGACATAACCAACAAAGCTAAGCAAAATATATGTAAAAACATCTTATATTAAAACATCGTGTGTTAACGCCCACATTGCACCGGCAATTCTTGAGAGAAGACTCCACTTTTGAATAGATAGGTAGTATTCACGTGAACATCAAAATTCTCAAAAGAAACATGCCAAATTCCCCAGAAATCTCGGCAAAACAACTCGGCAGTCTCTTAAGCGGTTAAAGATATACCCGCAGTCGTAAGCCACACGAAACTCTCCAAACAAATTACATACTTACAAAGAAGTGAACGGATGTATGAATAACACACGGTGGGCGCGTCAGCCGATCACGCCGGCTCCGCGTGAAGCCTGACGTCACCCAGCGTCATACTCCACTCCTAACAAGCTATTACGAGTCTTATAGCACCTCGCAATACGACCAACGCCCCTGATTCACTGCAACGGTGAGCGGACACTGTACTTTTCCATTCGTTTTGCGTAAGTGCAGTGAGTTTCACATAACTCTCACGGTGATATGAATTTAAATCTCCAATTTCACATTCGACATAAATTACAATCATTATATTAAAAAAAAACAGAAATTTTGGGGATATACAATGATATTTTAAGGAATATTAAAAATTAAAAAACAAGTCAAAAATTGACAGTGAAATTCATTTTATAATTAGAACCAGTACTCAGTTTATCTGTATGTACAGGAACACGAAGAGTGCAAATGTCGGGGCATTATCATAATGTAAATATCCGACGATGTACGCCCCACCGAGGCTATAAAAGCGATCGCAGCAATGCATCCGCGCCCAGTGCGGATTGCGCGGGCAAACTAAAAACATCTAAGAAAAAATAACACAGCGATATTACTGAAATGACTCCACTTGACGATAGCGATAATACAGACCTGCTAGCCACTGTTAAAATTGTTGCAATAATATGACTCAAACGAATAACTCTATTAGATATCTTTATTTCCAATACAATTGAAACCTTTGTTATTGATTTCACAATGAATTAGCCTACCGTTGCTAAAGTGGAAATCAATAATGACACTCAAATCAAAGCCGATGACTCGATGAATCATCTAAGTGCACGCCCGCAAGAATTCATTGATAAATTAAGGGGAACCGATAAGAAAGTAAACAAACAGTTAAATTGCATAACTTGTGCATTTCCTGGGTTAATAGGACATTCGGAACTTAGCCTTTCAATAAACTATGAGATAAAATCTAAATACTATTCCGACAAAACAACCAATACATGTACTCGTATGAGATATAGGATTAAAGATAAAGCTAGATACAAAGCAGGTAATAACAACGTGTCTTACATGTAGGTCACGGATAGATGATTCATTGAGAATTGACGCATATATAGAGCAGTCTAAAAATAAAAATATAATGGATTTCCGTATTTCGAAAGACAAAATCGGATCCATTTTAATGTTATTGCAGGAAATTATAATGCAAAAAATTATCTAGCTATCATGATAAATTATTACCTACTGATCATATTTTATACCAAGAATAATTGAAAAGATCACTGCATAAAACTGGTTAAAATATAATCGAGTATGTTGCTACTTGTTACTTACTACAGTGGTTAATTTAATAATCAATTATTAACTCATTTGCACTAATAGTTCAAGTACTGACCTTCATGATCAACAGTTATTCGAGGCGCGTGTGTGTCAACTTTGAACAAGTTTTATAAATTACCTATTTCTACATTTTCCAAGTGATTAAATTAATTGGCCAATAGGTATTAGCAAATTTTGATAGCGATAACTAATATTCTAAAATTTCAGTGAGGAGAGAGTTTCATATTCTGATTAAGTAAAACAAGTGTAGGGGTTCGAGTGTAGGACCAAATAGTTGTAATCCTGAGTTAATTTACCTATTCATTCGAATCCAGGTGGTGTATCAAACACCCTTCTCTAAATAAATAAAAAACAATTTCTGAATGTAAAGTATGTCAGCGCATCACTTCAGATCCATTTGGCTAATTCTTTTTTAGGGTTCCGTACCAAAATGGTAAAATGGAACCCTTATGGTGCGACTTTCTCCGTCTGTCTGTCCGTCTGTCCGTCCGTCACACTCGATTATTTCAGTAACTACCGAAGCTATCGACATGAAATTTGGAATAGTTGTGTATATTAGTGGCCCAAAGACACTGGAATTAAAAAAAAATTAAAATTATTTTTGTTCTTATTTAAAAAGGGGGGAAAATCAGAGGGTTGAAATTTAAAAGTGAGATAACTGTACTGTGTGGGATATCATATGAAAGGGTTTACGTTGTACATTCTAAAACAGATTTTTAATTATTTTTAGTTATGATAGTTTTTGATTTATCGGGGAAAATGTCTAAAAAAATACCGTTCCCCCCCCCTTATCTCCGGAGTTTACGAATCGAAAAATTTGAAATAATTATGGTCAATAGGAATTTACGTATATTTTACAGGAAAACTATAGCCAATGCTCTAACTAGCATAGTTTTTTTGATATTAACAATAAACCTCTACAAACAAAGTTAGTCTTGCGGTTCATTAACAAAGGTAATTATTTATTAATAATGGTACGGAACCCTTCGTGCGCGAGTCCGACTCGCACTTGCCGGGTTTTTTACTGTGGTAATTGTCAGGAAAAGGTTTGTTTGAAATAAAATGTTTGACAAAATTATCCTGGGAAAAACCCAGTTCTCACGGGTCTCGAAATGACCTAAAATCCACGCGGACAAAGTCGCAGGCATCAGCTAGTTATCTCATAAAAGAGGCTTAGTAACCTCCCACTAATTTAAACATCTTTGCAGAATTTGCTGTTTATACGTTTATATACATTTCAATTTTAGGTATACTTTGCTTCGCAATAAACCATACATATGTCTCAATTTTTTATGTAAATAAGCTATAGGTAAACGTACCTGCATAGTCGCGAAAAAACCTGATTAAAAAAGTATCAAAACCTGTCTCGATGCCGCGTGGAGCTCTCGTGATCAACCGGTGTTCAATTATAGGTAGATATATTATTATACCAGTATGGAAGCTGGTACCACTAGTTTATATAATGCCTACACTAGTGTACTAATAATTATGCAAGTTTACATTTTGCTACTAAGCACGAAAAGCACTTGTATTCTACTTCTTAATTTTCAGCTTCTTCTTCTTTCTTAATCCATTGTTGGACGTAGTCCTACTCATGTGGACCGTTGGACGCCACTCTTCCCAGTATTGGGCATTGGACAAGTTCCTCCAAGTCTCTCTGCAAGCTTGGTGATGTCGTCGGATCAACGAGATGATTTTCCTAAATTTAGTTTTTCGGTATGTGTCCATTCCAGTAGAAAACATAAGATCTGTCATTTGAGTCTAATTCCTAAATTAGGTATAGCTACATACCTACTTACAGGAGAGAACCGCAGCTAGTCTATGCAGATTAGTATTCACTATTCATATTATAAGAGGGCTGGTTTCATATTATAATATTATATCCTCATATTTTTTATAATAATGATTAACAAGTGCTTATTTTAAAAAAACACACGCTTCATTAATAGGTGTCTTTATAATGCAGTTGGACTGACCAAAACAAACTTCAATATTTATTATTGCAATAAACATTAAAAAGTGCTTTTGAATCGTCGCGTGGAGTGAATCAACCGCTGGTTCGGACTTCGGAATGCCATTCCAACCAAATGAACCCAAACTCAGGAGGTTACTACTTAATAGTGACCAATGAAGAGTTCCACTATCCACTTCCATTGTCCATCATCAGAATCTCGTCAGCCAGTGGAACTTTTTCAGCATTGTTTGTTTTAAGGCAACACTTTATTTTCCATCAAAGTTTTTTAACAGCCAATAAAATGCAGTAGTTTATTAACGTTTAGACATTGTCTCTTTAATAAGTAATAACTGAAATAACAATATAATTAAAACGTCTAGAACTTTCAACTCAATGCGATCTTAATTAAGTTCTTATCAAAAAGAAATTCAACCGTGGAAATCTGGTGTTCACACAGATTTCTTATCAATGCATAACTTTATGCTAAGTATTTATTGTTGCTGGCAGTTGCATTGTAAATATTGCGTGATACCTGTGGATTTAGAATTTTTAATTTTCCGGGATAAAGGTGCGTTAGGTATTTCAAATAATAATATAAATACTCCCTACTAGTTTATAGTAGTAGGATACTAATTAGGTACAGGTAGATTATTTTAAAAGGTACCTAAGCAACAAAATTACTTACCTAGACATTCAAAAAAAAGCTATGCGCCGAATCGAGAACCTCCTTTTTTGGAAGTCAGTTAAAAATCTATAACACACGCCTTGCCATTGAGTAATACATGGTTACTAATCATACTAATATCACAGCTAATATTAAAAATGCGAAAGTGTTTGTTTGTTGGCTTTTCCTTCAATCACGCCGCAACAAAGCAACAGATCGACGTGAATATTTGCATGGATATACCTAGTTGAGGACCTGGAGAGTGACATAGACTTTTTAACCCGGAAAATTAAGGAGTTCCCTTGGGAAATTAACAAAAATTATTCCGACGAACCTATTCCGAAGATGAAGTCGCGGGCATCAGCTAGTTAGATATATTTTTATGTTTTCTCAATTTCTTTACCATTTGAGGGAATCTCCAACTCAAGTAAGGCATAAAAGCGACCGGTTACAGTCAAGGACCGCTATAACATAGCTAAAATTATTATAGTTTTGTATAAAAACTCAACATTTAATTCAATATCTCGCATATCTCGAACCAAAAAACCAGATTCGCAAAGCACTAAAATAAGCGCTGTGAAGTGAATTTCAACAAAGAGTTCACAACAAAACCAGCTGGTCACACCAAACATCATTCCACTTAATCTTAAAACCAAAAATATCACCTATATCGTTTGACATAAGGTATAATTTCGCTTGGAGTATTTTTAACTGGAATTTTCGATGTGAACACGTAATATGGACTTCTGGAAATAGATTATGAATTTTAATTTGTAGTGTTAAGGTTGCATTTTGTTTATGTTAGACGCGTCGGGTTTTTGAATGGTGTATTCTTGTTGTAAAGCAACCGATTTTGAATTTTTTTAAGTTGGTGTTAAGGTTTACTTTTGTTTGTGCGGTCGGTGTTGTGTTTAAAGTGGTGTGTGGTGTCCGTTTGTGTGTCAATGTTGCACGGGCGCGGCGGTGACGTCACGATCACGCAGCCACAGCGTGGTACACACCCACCGGCGGCGGCGCCCGCGCACGCCGCGCAGCGATGCCAAAGTCGGTATCTAGGTGGTATAGATGCGTAGTTGTATTAGTAAGTACTAAGTAGTAGGTACGTAGTACTTTTAGCTTGGCAAACTTCTTTATGCGTGTGGCAAAATTCTGAACAAACATACGGCATTCGGATGGTAGCAGGTTAACCCTAAACACGGCTAGCTGGTAGTGGATAAAAAAATAGAATCAATTTTTTTAGTTAGGGCAGTTATGGCAGTTATATTTTTTTATTATAGCTTTACCTACCCCGAAAAGGTTTCTAGTTACGATAAATCGCTTAACCGGTAGGATGGTTTCTAGCCACGGCCGAAGCCTTCCACCGGAGCAGAATTGACCCTGCTGGGGATCAAACCAGGGATCTCCCACTAAGACCACAGCACTCACCACTGCGCGAGAGAGTTCGTCTCTACAAATCTGTATTGATTCCACGCGGACGGAGTCGCGGGCATCATCTAGTGCATTTATAAGTTTGCCAAGCTATAAGTACCTAGGTATTGGATATAAAGGTTGGTCTTGCGCAATGCATGTGTTGCTAGACGAAGCCTTGTTTTGGTTTTATAGGTGTGTCACCTTGCTGTATTTTGCAAGGTAGTTATGTAGGCAGGTTAGATGCAGTCGAAGACTTTTCTGACACACATAATAATTGGTTTTGCTTTAATGGTAAGTATTTCCACACTCCACTGTTTTATGGCGCTCAAGTAATTCACTGTTTTCTTTTTCAGATTGAGTATAGTGTAACCAATTTATTTGGCCCGGTAGCCAAAATTGAGCAAGCATAGGACAGGCGCTAGGCGTACCTACTTTCGACGAGAAGTTGGATAATATGCCTCCTGTGAGGCTTGGACCTCGGCTTTTTTTAAGGAAATTATTCCTTAAACAGGGGGTTACTAGCATCGCATAAAGCAATATTATTTCAAAACGACAGTTTCATGTCACGTAGACCTATCTTGACGTCCCTAAAATAAGGATTATAATAATTTTAAAACACGAACGTCGACAATATTAAAACAATACAGCTTTTAGCGATGTTAGAAAAATAAATATCTCTGATATTTATAAATATCACAAAAAAAACGGCTTTCAGCGATGTTGGAAAAATAAAAATCCCCGATATTTATTTTTACCTTTTAATGGTTTAAGAGAATAAAAAATAAAAAGTATGCCTCCAGAAGGAATAGGAATTTAAGAGTTGTTTGTTTTGCTGAACTAAAAAGCTTTCAAAAGTCCTTCTGTAGTGTCAATTTTGAGTCTTTACAGACCGATTTTAACTTGGTAATTTTTTAATAAAGTTTTTCAACAATTTCCGGATCGCGAGGGGGGAAAATTAAGCTCCTATATGCTACATACGAATATTATAAATGCGAAAGTGTGCCTGTCTGTCAATGTGAAATTTGGTATAGAGATAGTTGGCATTCCGGGGAAGGAAATAGGCTACTTTTTACCCTGGGAAATTAAGGAGTTCCCGAGGGATTTGAAAAAAACTTTTAGTCCATCGCGGACGAAGTAATGTGAAAACAATACAGGCAAATCGGTAAGAGGTGTTGTGCCGAATTCCTTCCAAGGGTATTTTCCTGAGTAAACAGGTTTCACTGACGCATCGGTATGTACCTATATCGGTTTTAGCACCACGCGCGCTGTGAGTGATTTTCAAGGCTCCTTGAGAAGACAATCCATTGAAGTTTGACCCTAAAAAATAGCACGCAGTTTGCCTTTGCAAATAAACAAGGCCTTTCGAGACGAACAGGGGCTCTATTGCGTATTTATTCATGCAACTAGTGTCCGAACGAAACTAGTTTTGAAGTGAAAACTTCTTTAGGCGCGTTAAGCACTTTTTGGTAGGAGGTAAAAATGTGGTATACGCGAGACCGACCGCGAGACCGACACTATTATTCTTAAGACGAAAGATCTTAAGTATGAATATGGTACATTCGTAATTTAACTTTAATGCCTTAGTTTAAGTTTATATTTGAATTTTTTTAGTAAGTAAGTATATGTATTTTTTTTAATTAGAAAAAAAATAATTAAATGAATTCGTTTTCACTTCTATCGGCAGACCCTATGACTGCCAATTCTTTTTTTAAACCGAAACTTGCATAAGTATAATCGCTCGTCGCTCGCAGCTTATTGAGTTAAAGTTTAGTTAAAATCTTTGTCACTTCATTGTGATTACCAGGAATTCAGAAGAACAGATTTCCTTTATATGTCTTTGCATTTTTTACTAAATTAATTTGATACATTGCAAACCTCTAAATACTTATTATATGAACATAGTATGTACCAGGATGCCGTATTTTTAAAAGCATGAATTTATTCGTTGAGTAGCTATTGATATATAAAAACGGTAGATACCACCAACGTCAAACCATATGACGCCAATAAAGTTTATCATAAAATCTACAGTCTATCTTTACCTATCTACGAGTACCGACTGATTATAACATCGCGGTTTTGTTGCCATGCCAGAGACGCGGTCGAAACTCGATACTTTTTGTTTTTACTTCGAAAATCTTACGATGAAGTTACAAAAAACCGGTAGATAGAAGTTCAGTTACAACATTTTAATTTATGTTTGCAGTGTGGAACAATGGATTTAAATTAACTGTATTGAACTGGTTTCTCTTTCTCTCTCTGCGTCGTATTCCTCATTGCCGAGGGTCGTAAGTCGTGACCCCTTTCCAGATATCACATTATGATAGGAGTTTTCTTTGGATAATAATGCGGTGGGTTTCCAAGTCCTCCCGCATAACGATTACCGACTAGACTAAGAATATTTCAACTCAAATTTTTAAAATTGACCGTTAATTCCAATAATTGCAAAAACTTTTGCAGATCGAGACTGGTTAATTTGTATTATAGGTTAGCTGAAAAGTCCAGGCTTTCTGAAAAGCTTTCTGAAATTACTTAATTGAATTTGGTAAATTCTTTTTGTATCCACTACAAGTTAGCCCTTGACTGCGATCTCACCTGATGGTAAGTGATGTTGCAGTCTAAGATGGTAGCGGGCTAACCCTATAGGGGCATGGCAGCTATATTAAACCCATATCCCTAATCGGTTTCTACACGGCATCGTACCGGAACGCTAAATCGCTTGGCGGCACGTCTTTGCCAGTAGGGTGGGAACTAGCCACGGCCGAAGGCATAGTGAAGGACATGTATTTATTTATTTAATACATGTCTGTGAGAGGCCAAATGACGGCCTTTGCATAAGTACCTATTACTATTTCCTTTTTTTTGAGTGCAACAAAGTATTAAATAATTACTTAATTAAAATTAAAACTTCAAAAGCACATATAAAAAGTTTATTTGAATAAAAAAATCCATTTAATTTATTGATATCAAAATCTGTATATTATATCCCAAGAGTCGTTTGAGGAAAATTAAAACAAACATCCACCGAGCCGCGATGACCTCAGCTAAAGTTGAAACGACGTCCGTGTAGGAAGAAGGGGCCTTTGAATAATGCATCGTTAACGCGTTACACAAACACATACAGACACACCTTATTGTAGCTGTATAAGTAGGTACCGCAGAATTAAACTTTAAAAAATTACAGTGTTTTTTTTTTATTCCTCTGCAAGTTAGCCCTTAACTGCGATCTCACCAGGTGGTAAATGATACAGTCTAAGGTGGTAGCGGGTTAGCCGGGTTAACTGCCATGCCTCTAGCATGGCATTTATCTTAAACTCTAGTTGGTTTCTAGGCGGCATCGTACCGAAACGCTAAATCGCTTGGCGGTATATCTTTGCTGGTAGGGTGGTAACTACGGCCGAAGCCTCCCACCAGACAAAAGTCAATATGAGTAAGTTTATATACGTTTCTAAGCAAAAAAAATTCTTATATATATCCCCGACACTTTTCTTCGTGGATAAAGGTTTTTTTATAAAATCCCCTCTTTGAAATTCCGGGATAAAAATTCCTGTGTCCGTCGTCAGGATACAAATTCATACAATCTGCGGCTGTACTAGATTTTGAAAAAAAATCTTTCCATAAAACCGACTTCCAAAGCCACTGTAAAGTAAAAAATAATTTTGATTTCTACACACTATGTTGAAGTCGGGCGAGCCTCACGCGTCTAATATGTCTATCTTTGTTATACTCGCCCGACTTCAACATAGTGTGTAGAAATAAAAATTATTTTTTACTTTACAGTGGCTTTGGAAGTCGGTTTTTGGAAAGAATTTTTATTTTTAACTTTTTTGTGTACTCTAAAATCCCTACGGCTTAGGAGTGCAGTACCATGCAGCATCAGAGTTGAGGAGTTGGAAAGTGGGTTTAAGTATGAAGTCGTTGCTTGACACCTACAATATTAATTCACCATAAAAAATCCTAAACCACTATGTTTAAGGAGTTCTGTACCCTGCAGCATCAGGGTTGAGGAGTTGGGACTTCGATTTAAGTATGAAGTCGTTGCTTGACACCTACAATATTAATTCATCATAAAAAAATCTTAAATCGCTATTTTTAAGGAGTTCTGTACCCTACAGCATCAGGGTTGAGGAGTTGGGACTGAAAGTTGTATCGTATACACGTGACTTGATACCTATTGTATGAATTCACCATCAAAATTTCCTAATTCACTAGTTTTGATGATTTCATGTAGTACGGTACACCTACAGCATCAGGATTGAGGATTTATTTTTTATGGGACCACCTCGTGAGCTTCCTCTAACCAAGGAAAAAAAAATTGTTCAAATCGGTTTAGAAACCACGGAGATATGCACCGACATACATCAGAAAAAAAAAGATACGCGCCGAATTGAGAAACTCCTCCTTTTTTGGAAGTCGGTTAAAAATCGGTAGAAAACTTACACTTTTTCGCATTTATAATATTCATATTATAGGCTATTATGTATTTATTTTACTACCAACATTTTTTTTAACGGCTTAAATGCCACCTACAAGGTAACCTACTCTAGAAAAATAAATCTGAGGTTTCTTGGTACTTTGATTTCTTGGTTGGTGTTTTATATAATCCTCAAAGACATTTTAATGAGGTCGATAAGTCGCACTGCATTGAGAGCCTTAAATCCTTTTTGGAAGTCATCTAATAGTTAATCTGAAACGATTTGTCATCTCATCTAGAAGAAAAGAAGAAGAAAAAAAGAAGAAGAAAGCGACTCTCCGAAGATTCTCGCCGTAACCAAATTGTGTAAGAAATATCTGCTTTTATGGTTTACGTAAGTATTACGAGAATTAATTCTGAATTTCCATCAAGTTAACATGATTGTAACTTTAATCGTTTGCAGAAGTGGGCTATTCGCTCATAAAATACACACTCATAACTCGTGAGATAAGGTTTTATCGGCAGCTGGACGCGAATGCATTGAATCATAATATTTCCATACACTGTTTTATGTAGTTTATGATATTTGTATTGAAAAATGTCACAATAAAACTTGTCTAACATTACTCACAAATCACGCCCGTTTGGAGTGGTGGCAAGCAAAAGTTCTGGCTGTATTTTCGCGTTGAACAGCCAGTCAAATAATTTGCGCCAAAATATAGCCAAATAGCAGATGCCCGCGACTTCATCCGCGTGGAATAAGTTTTAAAATAACCGCGGGAACTTCTTTATTTTCCGGGATAAAAAGTAGCCTGTGGCACTCTCCAGGTCCAAAATTTTACTTATGCAAAAAATCACATCGATCTGTTCTTCTGTTGCGGTGTGATTGAAGGACAAAATCAATAAACCTACAAACGGGAGAAGTAGCCTATATGTTATTCCAATCTATAAAATCTATCTCTGTGCTGTGCTGTGCATCCGAACTTTCGCATTTATAATAATAGATTAGTGAGGAAGGTTTTACACATAAGGGTTCCTCGGCTATTGTTAACCTTATGGAATAATATATTGTAAGTACTTAAGTACAAACTAAAACTAGATGACAGTGATCACGTAGACCCTGGTATATAGAGTACAGATAAGGAGCAATAGCGCAGGTACTTACAGAACTAAACAGTCATGCCTTAATGATGCACATTAGAGCTAAGTATAACTTGTACATTAAGATAATTATAGGATTGTTACTTGTTAGCACTGCTATTTTCCTTGCAACTAGAATCAGTGTACAGTGTACCTATTGCAGTTTTTGATGAATTATGATTGAATCCATACTAATATTATAAATGCGAAAGTCTGTCTGTCTGCTACGCTTTCACGCCCCATCTGCTGAACCGATTCTTATGAAATTTGGTACACGGGTAGATTTTAACCCGGGGAATTATATAGGCTACTTTTATCCCCGCTATATATAATTATTCCCGCGGGAATCAAAAAATCCTAATCCACGCGGACGAAGTCGCGGGTATCATCTTGGTAGTCCCTTATTTTTGTAGACCAAATTAAAAATTAGGAGATCCGTAGGAAAGCTAAAGTAACCGACGTAGTTGGTACCTAGTCTAAGTTTAAATGGCATTTGATAAACTGAAATGAGGTGGTTGAATGGCGGCCGCGTATAACGCGCAGCGTTAGACCTGACTATCAACCACGCAACCAGAGGCCCTTATCATGTAAAATTGATTGCTAAAACCTCTGCTACCTCTATTAACCTCGAACCTTCGTGCTGTGAAAATAGATTTTAGCGAACCTCTGCTAAAATCCATTTTCACAGCACGAACACAAAGAAAAAGCATGAACACCATAAATTCAGCTCATCACAACAATTGATGCTAGTTTTACACAATAGTATAATGCTACAGGTAAAAACCTATCAAGTGCAACTCAGACTTGCACACAAAGGGTTCTGTACCACCACACAAAATAAATTGTTTTAATAAGATAGACGCCATAGCAACACGTAATCAGCTGTGAGATGACGGTAGAGCCCGACAAACAATTCGTACCCCGACCCTAAATACCCCATGAGTATGGAACTCTAATAAATGGTTTTAGGATTATTATTATTCCCTGTATTTGTATAATGTGACCTCGCTTTGTGCCAAATTTCATAATTCTAGATTAACGGGAAGTACCCTATAGGTTTTAATTTACTGGCGAGCGTCAAAATACTCAAAATATGAATATAAATGGCCGTGTTTTTATTGCGTTGACTTAAAAACTTGATTTTTTTACTGATCCAAGGGACAATTATTAGACCTAAGTATTTTATATTAATTTCAACTTGATACCTCGCGTTCCTAAGAAAAAGGGAGTTGACAGACAGACGGACTACGGAGTGATCCTATAAGGATTCCTTTTTTTACTTTTGAGGTACGAAACCGTAAACACTGATTCTGTAGTGCACAATCTCAAAACTAAACTAAAATGACAACATTAAAAATATTGCTAACCCTTTCGTAATACTTTCTGCGGAAAGGGACTGAGCTAGATTTAAAGCTGGCATGTTAGTTCAGATTAGAGACCGTGTTATACAGAATAATATCTGCTAATTGCAACCCTAGGTCGTGGAAACCCACCCCGATGTGTCGTGACATGTTATGCACGTACGTGCGTGGGTACAATGTGCACGTGCGCACGTCATCTGCGTCAGTCGCACGCATCCGCCGCGTGTTATATATTCACGTGTTACATACACGTAATGTGACTGCAATTTGTGCAATTATATTATTATTGGTCATAATATTTATTTACTAGTTGACCAGCCCCATGACAAAAATCAATCAGTTTACACACACCTCCAGCTTCGCACTGATGGGCTTACGTTACACTTATAAACCTTTGACGCCCTACCACAGTGTTGAGACTAACCCGTTAATGTAAACTTTGTAAAGAAAAAAGAATTGTCAAAATCAGTTCACATTTGGCGTAATAAATATCCTTACTATATATATATATTATGAATACGATAGTATGTCAGACGGTCGGATTTTGATAATATTTGGTACAGGGATAGCTTGCTTGGAAGAACAAAGGTTTTTTATCCCGGAAAAAACCTTAATCCACGCGGACTAAGTCAGCGGGCATCGTCTAGTTATTGTTTAAAACCGACCAAAAATTTCAACCTCTACGCCGAAGGACCCTATTGTTTTTCGTGTATTTTATGTATAGATTCTATACTTTTAGGTCAAAGTACTTTTCAAATAAGGAGTTGATACTCCATGGATACGTTTTGAGAACAGTTGTTGTACCAAACTCACCACTGATAATGGCTTATTTTTGGGCCTTAAGTAATTTAGGCTGTATAGCAATCTGCATATCAATTCGTAAACTAATACAAATCTATTTCCCTATACATAAGAAATAACATTATATCAAACTAGATAATGTCCGCGACTTCGTCCGCTTGGATTGATGCTTTTTGATTCCCGCGGGAACTCTTCAATTTTCCGGGATAAAAAGTAGCTTATATGTCCTTCCTCGGGATCTAACCTATCTCTGTACCAAATTTCACCAAAATCGGTTGAGTAGTTGGGCCGTGAAAGTGTAGCAGGCAGACAGACAGACAGACACACTTTCGCATTTATAATGTTAGTATGGATAAACAAATAAATCATTTATTGTCCATAAAAAAAAATACTACAATCGCATAATAGGTTTAGCGTCTGATGCCTAAAATAAGTTTGAAACTCGTGTTACAGGCATCAGTGCTTTCCCCTCACAATCACATGTTATAACAGACAACAAACGAAATTAAAAAGGTACATTAATGTGTATGAAAGTTAAACAATTTAGCGATTTGTAAGAAATAATACTATGAATACTATATGAAATAATAATATTATGTATCTTTCAGTCTAGACCGTATCTTAGCTCCTCCCTGGCCACAAAGAGGCTAATTGTTGCTTAAGGCTTACGCAATCGCGATGGCTGGGGCCTTTGACTTCTATATTTAGTCTTAATTGTCTCCCGTGGGACTCAATTAAGGCTGTTTTCCACTGAAAGCGTTGCGCAACACCAGATTTATGTTCTAGTTATCAGTAAAACGTGTTTTGTTGCGGCCTAAATTTCGAGAGCTTTTATCTCCCTATTATACAGATTAAAGAGCTTACCAGTCTATAAGAACACATTACATTACATGACGTCAGTCTTTTCACAGGTTGACCTGGATAGAACAACTTGGGTAGTTTGACGAACTCGTTCTTCACTACTTGTATGCGTACGTATTGTTCTGCTCAGGTTGACCCGTGTAATCGTGGAATATTATTTTACTTAATTAGCATTTTTGTTATAAACAAGGGTAGCCTGTTAGACCCTTTGCATGTGTCCGTTAATATTTCATCTTATTTTCGGTAATTTATTGGTGAGCAATAAAGAATTTCCATTCATTTCTTGAGAATCACCGTAAAATTATCCCACAAAAAATTCTTTCCAAAAAACCGATTTCCAAAGCCACTGTAAAGTAAAAAATAATTTTGATTTCTACACACTATGTTGAAGTCGGGCGAGCCTGATGCGTTCCAATTGAAACGGACCATGACAATCAAGAATTGCAGTAAGAAGAGAGAGCTTGCTTGTGCTTTCCATCGTATAGCTTCTACCCTGGAAGGCTAGCTTTAGCGTCTACATCAAAGCTGTTTACGCCTAATTGGAGTCGAGAGAATCAGAGATCATCAGATTGGAGGCAACGAGATCAGTGACTAGGTATCTATATTGTTTTATTCCTGAAAGTGACAGGGGCTAAACTAATGTTTGGTTGAAAATATTTCAGAATGTTGACGGTGAAGGAAAACATCGTGAGAAAACCTGCATGTCCGAGAGTTCATCACAGTGTTCTCAAAGATGTGTGTAGTCTGTCAATCCGCACTTAGCCAGCGTGGTATACTATGGCCGAAACTTCTCTCATTCTGAAGATGAATTGTGTTCAGTAGTGATCCGGCAATGGGTTGAGGCTATGATGTTTTAATGATAATGATAGTAAGATTTACTGCTTTTTTTGTGTACTAGCAGACATCCGCGACTTCGTCCGCGTGAAATAAGTTTTTTAAATTCCCACGGGAACTCCCTAATTTTTTGGATTTAAATAGCATATGACACTCACAAATAATGTGGCTCTCTATTGGTACCAGAATTTTCAAAATCGGTTTAGTAGATCCAGAGATTACTCCCTATAACCTCACAAACTCACAAACTTTACCTCTTTGTAATATTAGTAGACCTTTATATTATAGAACTTTTGCGTTGGTTCTTTATCTAAAATTGCTAAAGCTATACAATTTCCTAACCTAATACTTTATTATTTTGTTATTGAGTACCTACCAATGAAGGGTGCTCAATATAATTACATTCTAGCCAGACTATTTGACGAATAAGTAATTTTTCTTTAACCTAAGCTTATATTTACCTTATACTTAGTAGGGTTTAAATGAAATGGTTATCCTACCTTCTCGGAAGATTCGGGAAAGCCCTTTAGTTAGAAAGACGTGATAAAAATAGCCGTAGTAGTGGGCAGTGGGCGATACGCTACACGTTGGACTTTGCTCCCTCAATGCAATACAAACAAGAAAATAAATCTGTCCGTAGGTACGTTGTGCATACTGAAATAGTTAACACAACTGTTATACAGAGAACGGAACAATTCTTTTATATTTACGGGAACAAAATATGTTGAATTGCCACCTTATCTTTTATCATTATGTAAATGATTCAACTGCTGAGTTTCTTGCCGGCTCTTCTCAGTAGGACTCTTTCCGAACCTACTACTACTACTTCAGTGTATAGATACTTACACCGAGCGTTCTCCCACCGCACAAACTCTCCAAAGAAGGCCAGCTCCAGGTCACAGGAGAGCGCGAGATCAGCTGCCTGGCTCAGCCTCGAGGCGTCCTTCTCACTCAGCCGGTCCTGGCACTGTACGTTCACCAGGATCACCGGCCGGCCGCATACCAGGAACGCTGGAAACCAAATTATCAATAGTAGAAAGTAGAAACAACAAGCAGTAAGTAGTTCTCAGTAGAACCGGTGGTAGAGTCAAAACATGACGTAACATAAGCGAGACCTCTAAGTCCTACATGTAATTAATAAATTGAGTATTAAGTGTTGATAAAAGAGCATGGATTAGACTCGCTCCTGCAATGCTTAGGAGTGCGGTTACTTAATTGTATCTACACATTGATGTACTCACTGAGATCCAAATTATTCAAGTTGTTGGCTAGGCTTTTGTTGGCTAGGCATTATTTTTCTCATCTGAATGTGGATTAAAAACTCATTAAAAATGTTCTATCCATATTATGATAGGTAGAAGTGTTATTGTGATCCAATACTGTAATAGAATAGAGACCGAGGATGTAGAAACCCCTACAAAGAACTTATGTTAATTGTGCAGTCATGGACATACATATAGGTGCTTGAAAACTAAGAAACAAATTATAAATTATTTACTTGACATGATTTTGCACTGACCAAAACAAAGTGGACTGCCTTGACCGAGATTTAAACCTAGGAACTAAGATTACGATAGAAAGGCAGACGCTACAGAAACCGGGGTCATATTCTGCACGATTTGGCTTCAATCCTCCTTAAAGTTAACTAATAGCAGCTATAAAACGACGTGAACCAACGATTATACAAGGTGTAAGGTAATTAGTATAACATACCCGCGGCTACCCATGTTAGATGGTGTATAGATATATTGGAAAAATGTCATAAGACGTGTAGCTCATATCCTGGGGGAGTTATGTGGACTTCAAAATTTTAGCATAAATATTGAGGTAGCATCCCTTAAAACAGCTGATTCAATATCAATGAACTGCGAACAATACGACGTATTTTAAGCCTCGTTGCCAGCGCGAGCGTTGCGATAAAATCCAGTCGCGATACTAAAGTAATCATTATTCCGCATGCAATTAAATTCTCAAAGCAAAAGCCCGACTAGAACTTACGCATTGTTGTAAAAAAATGCCCGACTAGAATCGGACTTCGTAAGTCGAAGTCAGTCACTTATCCTTACTTTATGAGCCGCCTTTCCCTGTGATTAATTTCTCGACTTACTCCGTTTAAGTTTTGATCAATAATTAATTATTCTGGGTAGTTTGTTCTTTCAATGATTTGCAAATTGTAATCAATTGCCAAATTGCATAACGATACGATAATAATTATTATATTATCGCTTGTAGTACAGTTATGACTTTAGGTGTAGAAGGAACAAAGGACTCCACAGGGTCGCCAAAATTTATTTTCCTTAATTAACTAATTAATTTTGTATGGAAGTTTTTGATAATTAATTTTGACTTTTCAACTCTACCATAGTGTTTATAACGTCAAAATGGCATGGGTAGCCGCCGGTATGTTATACCATTTACCTTACACCTTGTATAATCAACGCCAAAATATCCATACTAATATTATACTCAATACTACTCAATTTCATATGGGACAACGTGCCTCTCATGCTACGTCATGTTTTGACTCTACTCTACCACCGGTTCGGAAAGCAGTTCTACTGAGGAGATTATAAATAAGATGACGCCTGTGAATTGATACGCGCTGGTTTAAATAAAAATTAAAGGAACTCTATGATTTTCCCGGATAAAAAGTAGCCTATGTCCTTCACCGAGACACAACCTATCTGTAATTTCATCAAAATCGAACAGAAGGACCTTAAAAACGAAGCATACAGACGGACCAACTTACGCATTTATAATAAGTACCTACTACCTACTATAGTATAGCAAAGAACACAAAAAGGAACAGAGAGTGCACCTGTGTACGCGCACACACTTGTGCACTATAATATCTCCCGCGCAGATGGCTAATCTCTCTGGAGATTGGCCGCCGTGGCCGAAATTCGGTCGGGAGTACATTATTATTATAGCAGCGAAAGTAGGTAGGGAACTCTGCATTATTTTCAGAATTGAAACTTATATTAACGCAGTGATATATTGCATCCTGGGTCATTTGTCCCGTAAAGTCAAATAGTTTTCCATGGAATTTGCAAGGAACCCAAATCGAAGTTTCGGGCATCATCTACTTTAAGTAGTATTTAAGTATGACAACAAACGAAGGGCAGTGTTTTGTTTACGTTGGAAAATCACCGCAACTAATTGTTTTGGGCAATCCGACTCATTCTGTGGCCTCGCTCTAACTAGCGCAGTTTCCGTAACCAAACTGCGCCGAGTCCAAACTCCAAGAAAAGTGTCAAATAAACAAACACGACCTTACCCGTTTTCCTACGTGAACGAGAAACGCGACACCGCGACTCGATACGACGCGACGCGACAGTATCAAACCGTAGCTGGGCCCGATATTCTCTAACTCAGTGACTATCAAAAATGACATATATGTAATATCCATTGAAGGTTTACTATGAAATAAAAAGTAACATTTCATAGTAAACCTTCAATGGATATTACATATATGTCAGTGGCTTTCATTTTTGATAGTCACTGAGTTAGAGAATACGGGCCCTGACCTACGTGACCGTGGCCTTCACGTGGCCTACGTTGTCGCGTAGACAAGTTTGACATTTTCTATGAATCGCTTCGCGTCGCTTCTGTCGCACCCGGGTTGGATCTACAGCTAAAGCCTAAAATCAGTTGCAGGTCAGTTGCGTCTTATTCCTCATTACTGAGGGTCCCTTTCCATTAATCACATAATGGTTGGAGTTTCCTTGGGATAATAATGCGGTGGGTTCCCACGTCCTTCCGCATACGACTCGGCTAAGAGTATTGAAGCTCTTAGGTTTTTGTAACAATTATTATCAGATGTAAGTGATAATAACTGGGACCGACGGCTTAACGTGCTCTCCGAGGCAAGGAGGAAACGAAAGGTCAAATTTGAACCTCCATATTCGGTCACCCATCCATTTACCGACTTGGGTCAACGTTGCTTACCAATCGCAATCGACTGTATTACCTAGTAAGTACCTAATACATATTATCTACAGGTCGCACGCGAGATGAATGCAGAGTAAATGTATGTGTCACCACTCACCATACATTTACTCTGCAGTCAACTCGCGCGCGAACTATACCTAACCTTTTAAGTCAACAGTTTTATACTCGCGCAATATTAATATTACCCGCGTTGCGTTAAGTATCTAACGTAATAGGTTGCTGCTACATATTAATGAGTTCGTTATAGCCTATTGACCCTCACCGCATAAGTAGCGAAACACTGCGAAACCATGATTTTAAACTGTACCTCCAACTAAGTAGCTGTGTATAAAGCACCAGTTGGGTACCAATAGTTATCACGTCCATTTAATGATACCATTTCGGACGGTGTATACCTACATATATTATTTTTTGTAATTTTTTTTCTAGTAGGTATTATGTACTCACTTTTACAAAAAGTGAGTACATAATAAGTAAAGTACTAGATGATGCCCGCGACTTCGTCCGCGTGGATTGAGTTTTTTGGAATCCCGCGGAAACTCCTTACTATTCCGGAATAAAGTAGCCTATGTCCTTCCCCGGGATGCCACCTATCCCTGTACCAAATTTGTTCAAAATCGGTTGAAAAAATGAGCCGTGACAGCGTAACAGACGGGCAGAAAGACAGACAGACACACTTTCGCATTTCATCATTTCGCATAATATTAATTAGTATAGTATGAATTTTACTAATTATTTAATTTTTGTTTATTTAAATTGCAGGGTGCCGGCTATTTTCCGTAGAATCGGTTTTCTAAAGTTATATTTTAGACGTGCCACAAGCGAGTAAAATCCGGATGCTCTAATTTATTTACGGACACTCGTTCGCAAACCAAACCAACTAGATCAAGAGGTGTGTTTGGTTTGTGGTTAGCACATTCACTTGCGCATGAGTCGCGCTCGACCGGTAAGGCAGACTAGCGACAAAACAGACGCAGACTGTCTAACTGCCTCGTTCGTATAGTGGTTAGCATGCTCGACTGCAGCTGACGAAGTCCTAATAAACGCGATTGAGGATCCCACTATCCACGAGGAAGAAGTCGCGGGCATTAGCTAGTGAAAAATAAAAAATACTAACTGATGTCCGCTACTTCGTCCGCGTGGACTGAGGTTTTTTTTGTTACCGCGGGATCTCATTAGCCTATGTCTTATTCCAGACTATAATCTATCTCAGTGCCAAATTTCATCCATTCAGCCGTTCAGCGTGATTGAGTAACAAACATCCATACATCCATGCAAACTTCCGCATTTATAATATTCATTTGTAATTTGTTATATTAGTATAGATATGCTGTGTCTGATGTTTACACTTCATCAAACTGCGCTAATCCTACACAGTAGTGGCCCCGCCCAACGGAAAATTTACAAGTTTACTGTTTACTTAAGCACCGAATAATTTGCTAAACAAATATTTTTAACATGATTACATCTTCATAATATTCGTGACTTGGAATCATAGTTTTGTAAGAAAAGTATCTGGAACTTAGGAGCTTTACAAGAAGTAAGTAAAGAAAGTTTGGGTTGAATTAGATACAATAAATTTTATAAAATTGTTTGCTAGTGAAAGAAAGAAAGAAATCTTTATTCGGGGATACAAGTACAAGAAATAACAGACTTTATCAAGAAAAAAAAAAACCGGCCAAGTGCGAGTCGGACTCGCGCACCGAGGGTTCCGTACTCAAGAAGTAGGTATAATTACCTTTGTTAATGAACCGCAAAACTAACTTTGTTTGTAGAGGTTTACTGTTAATATCAAAAAATTACGTTTGTTGTATGGGAGCCCCCTTTAATATTTACTTTATTGATATTTAATTATTTATTTTGAAAGGTAATATACAAGTTAATATTCTGTGAAAATTTGAACCGTCTACCTGTTACCGTTTTTAATATTGAGCAAAAAAAATACGAAAAAAACACGTTTATTGTATGGGGACCCCCCTTAATATATATATTTTTTTAATTTTTAGTATTTGTTGATATAGCGGCAACGGAAATACATCATTTGTGAAAATTTCAGCTTTGTAGCTATCACGGTCTATGAGATACAGCCTGGAGACAGACAGACAGACAGACAGACAGACAGACAGACAGACAGACAGACAGACAGCGGAGTCTTAGTAATAGGGTCCTGTTTTTACCCTTTGGGTACGGAACCCTAAAAAACACGAAATGAGATTTGATCCCAAAAATGGTCTTCACTCAGCATGTGAATTGATATTCCGTGAAGTCAGTATGCTTGGAAGTGCAACGCGGGTCGACCTTAGTTCTGCGGGGTCGATTTTAAAAAGGTAGAAGGCAGTAATTGAGGTACATATAGGGAAGGTAGGGAACACAGAACCAGAGCTGTTTTCCAGAACCGGTAATTTCGGTGTTTTCGGTTCCAAATCTTTTATTTTGTTTTCTTTGGTGATGTAGAGAGAACATAATATACAGAACAGAGTGGCACAGATGTAGACATTGCTACTAGGATGTTGCTAGATAGATGAGAAGGGCCGTGGACCGTATACCGCCCCGTGGCCTCCGGAAGGTCTCCAGATCTGGACGCAAATAAACTGATGATAAAAATTACCACAGAATTGATGATAAGCACCTACTACCTAGCATCATCATTCATCATCGTTAAAACAGGAATTGTTAAAATCTAATCGACTATAATAACTTAATAAGATAGACCAGTTAATATGTTATGTGAGCATACATATTAGGTATATACCTAGACAGTAGACACTATACTGTCAAAAATAAAATAAACTTGATAGTAAATAAATCAGCGATAATATTGTCCAAATAATAATGAAGAACTTACTATGTATTATAGGTACATAAGTATATATTACGTCAACTAATTCAATAGATAGGTAATAGTGTAAAAAATTGACGATTTCTTTTTATGCAAGTTACGTATTCATAGGTATTATGTAGGTACACATACGTCAAAGTTAGAGATAACAGATAAGCAATTAATTACTTAATTAGAATAATACTGTGTAACATTTTGGTGTTTTGCGTATTTGACTCAAATAACAGTAATCTGATGAAATAAATCAGTTTCTGTTGAGTCGATAACCGTATGCGTGCTGCACTCAAACTGCACCTATGGGCATACTTAAGTACTTAAATTTTAATGGCATTTATTAATACTACTGTCTGTCTGTCTATTACGCTTGTATACGACCAATCTTTGCAACCGATTATGAGAAAATTTTCTACTTATTATGCCGAGTAATCAAGAATTTCCCACAGGTTTTTGAAAAAGCACTTAAAGTCGCGGGCGCAAAATCTGTGCTTTTCCAATCCATGCTGTAGGAATATACTATCTTTATTATTATATATATTATTAATGCGAAAGTTTGCATGGATGTATGGATGTATGTCCGCTTCGCTTTAACGGCCCATCTTTTCAAATAATTTTGATGAAATTTGGTATGGAGGTAGGTTACCATACCTACATACTTTTTATCGTGGAAAAAGGAGTTCCCCGGAATTAAAAAAAAAAACCATGCGGACGAAGTCGCGGACACCGAACACACTATGGACAACAACGGGTATTGAGAGGAATTTAAAGCTATACTAGAATGTTTGAAGCACAATCGTATTTGTTTCCGTTGTTTGAAGATGCACATAGAGACAACTAGTAAATTGCTAAAATGAGTGCTATCACAGTTGAGGCCTTTCCTGGCTGTTATCATTCGTGATGACGTCATCATCACGCCCTCCTGGCGTGGAGCGCGCGTGAGCCGCGAATGAAATACCTATTTCCAATGTTTGTTTTTGTTATTGGCTTGCATCACTTTTTGGTGAACTTTTTTGGCGGATACGAAAAATTATTATTCCAGTTTTTATGGTTTTTTCGTTGTTTATTTTGGTAGCGTAGGTAGGTAGGGCTAGACAGTTGCCTATACTCTTTAAATACTTAGTAAACTGACTGCCTGTCACCATCATCACCATTTTCCGATGGAATCTATGTGGCCGGTTTACGACACTGCTACAAAAAACATTACACTTACGAGTACCTATTTAGTTAGAAAATAGTCTTTTTTAATTCTCTTATAGGTGCGCCCCGCTAGTTATTTTTCAGGGTCCTCATATGTTGCGAATGCGATCAACTAACCAATGCATCTTGTAGTACTTATAGATATAATTCTTAAATAAATGACTAACCAATCTTAAAAATAATAATTTTAACTCTCTTAAAAACACTAATATGAAAATACCTAATTGAAATGGATTATAAATAATAAAGAAATATAATTAAATTGGAATTGAAAAATACAATATTTATAAATAATAATAATTATAGTTAGAAAATAGTAGGCATAGGTGGCTGAATATTTTTAAGGAAATATTTTAAGTACTACTTAATTGAACAGCAATGTTAAATAGTCTAGTAATAATTTAATATAAAAAATACTTTTTATACAACCGACTTCAAACTCCCGCGCCAACTTTACAACAACAAGCACACGCTAGTACTTATTTTATTGTTGATATTTTAAAAACCGCTCGACCGATTTCGATAAAATTTATATGGGACCACATGGGAAGTATGCTCTTTCAAATAAAAAAAAATCATCCAAATCGGTCTACCCAGTCAAAAGTTCTGAGGTAACAAACATAAAAAAAAAAAAAATACAGTCGAATTGAGAACCTCCTCCTTTTTTTGAAGTCGGTTGAAAAGAGATGAGTTTCGCTTGAATTGTGGACGGGATTTCAGACGATCATGAATAGTAATAATGGGATCAGATTGGAGCACGCTTAATATATTACCTAGATAAATAATATGTGGTACCTATGTAAAAAAAATTACTAAGTTAGTCAATTTTTTCATATCACAAGGTGTAAGATTCTACCATCATTAGATAGTATTAATGTAGTTTTGGCAAAATACGTATAGATTTTTGGAATGTTTCCATCTCATGCTGGGTTGGTTGCACTATCAGTGCGTCACGCGACTAAACAGTGCTACTAATCGAAGTCACACAGTGGGCAAGTGATCGGGGTGTGACTTCACGACAGATAATAAACTATAAGCTTTTTACATGTTCTTAAGGCGTGGTAACATGTCCTTATCTTTATACTAGACGATGCCCGCGACTTCGTCCGCGTGGATTTAGGTTTATTGATTCCTGCGGAAATTGTTTAATTTTCGGGGACTAAAAAAGTATCGTATCGTATCCTTTCCCGGGAACCAAGTAGCAACCTGTCACGGTACCAAACGTCAAAATCAGTTGAACAGAACCGGTAAAGCGTTGCAGGCACACAGACAGACACACCTGCTGTAATTATTTAGGCTATAGCAAAGTATATCTCTACATATAAACTGACTTAACAACGCCGAGTACAAAGCATTGGACTTGAAAAGCTGAAATTTTGTAATTTCCCTTTATAATAAGGGCAAGAAATTTTGCGAAATTGCACTTTCGCGTTTATAATATTACTACTCCTGTAATATGCAAAAAAAAAAAAATTAAAAGGTTCGAGCATTTCAGAAGTAGTATATGAAAAGCAATATGGAGGGCAAGACACAGTCGCGCCTTCGCTTCAGGGCGTGACAAAGACGTCTCGGGCACGGCAGAGGCTCGCCCGTGACGCTCTTTTTTTAAAAATTAAAATGGTAATCTTAAAGGTAATGTAAGAACAACAACATGGTTAATTTAGTAATATGGTACCAGCAAAGATTTAATTATAAGTGGTATGGCCTGTTTTAAAATCTCCAAGCAAACCTTAATTTACGAATTTTTAAATTGTGTCAGAAATTTGTCAAAAAATTTAAGCCACTGACACATATTTTTTATCCATTGGTTTGCTATGAACAATTAAAAATAAGATTATTTAGCAAACCTTCAATGGATAAAAAATTTATATCAGACGTGGCTTTAATTTTTTGTAAGCCGCTGAGTTAGAGAATAGGACAGCATCTGCTACGTTTTCATGGACCTTAACCAATTTTTACGAGATTTGACACTTGCCCACTGTGCAGTGTGCACAGAGCTTTTAGTTACATCCCAATTCCCAAAGAAGGACATAATATTTATTCCAGAAAATCAAAGAGTTCTCTAGAGATTTTGAAACTTTTCAAAATCTTTGTCGCGGCATAATTTAGTTCTAAATAAAACTGTGCTAGAAATTAAAAGGAAAACGGAGGACTAGAAATTTCCTTTGAGCCCATTCCAGATTCTATTTAAGAATTTGGTAGAAATAATTCGGATGCGATGAACAAATAAACATTTTCTTTATACATAGTAACGTCGGCAAAGATAAAGCGGAGTGATAACGTATTCTCGCCGTTATCAGGTCGGCTCGCACGGCCCGTTCCTCCGCGGCCGCGTCAGTCGACCGCCGGCCTCCTGTGCTCGACTGTACCACCCGAGGCCTACCACGTACCACGGTTTATTTATAACCATTCAAGGAAACTTCTCTACCAACTCTTGGATTTCCTGAACATGAAGCTTCCTAGTGATACAGTGACGTGATGTGATAGTGCAGTGAAATCAAACAACAGGCGTTTAGATATTTAATATTTTATATTTTCTTGATTTGAAGCTTACCAAATAACATATTCTTAGGCTAAATAGTATGATAGGACAGTCTTAGTTGTACTAAAAACTAGGTAACGATCATGAGATCTGGATCACAGTCGGTGTCGCTTATTGGACGACGGTGGGGTTGACTATCGCGATGGGGGGTGAGGGCAGGAGGCGGAGGACGGGGGCGGGAGGGGCGCGCTCCTTGGCGTGTCTCTTGACGTGCTTGGCGAGGTGGTCGGAGCGCATGAAGCGGCGGTTGCAGACGCGGCAGCCGAATTTCTTCTCGCCGGTGTGAGTCCTCTTGTGTCGCGAGAGCTCGTCCGAGCGGGAAAACCTTCGCTCGCAGCCGGGCCACGCGCAGCGGAAGGGGCGTTCACCGGTGTGCGTACGGGCGTGAGCTTTCAAGTGGGAGGATTTGAAGTAGTTCTTCCCGCAGCCGGGGTACGAGCACTCGTAGAGACGTCTTCGAGCGGCCGGCGCGGGTGCGACCAGCCACAGTGCCGTCGTAGGCAGCAAAGCGCCCGGCATCAGCACTGCAGGCGCCGGGCGAGGGGCGAGCGGCACCCAGCCGGGCGTCGAAGCGGCCGTTGGCACTTGGGGTACTCTTTGTTCCTCGTCTTGTTTAGGTGTGCACTCTGTGTGGGGTGAAGGAACGCGAGCGTCTTCGATTTTTGGAGGTGGCGTTGGAGGGGTGGTGGGAGGGCTGGGCGCTTGGTTCGCGATGTGCGTGGCCTTGGCGTAGGAGTAACTGTGGCCACGGTTCATTTTAAATTTCAACGTCTTGAGCATGTTCATGGGGGGTGGCGGCAGCGGCTCGGGGCTGCAGGTGCCGTCCTTGTGTGCGCGCATGATGACGGAGGGGCGCGCGCAGGGCTCCGGCGGCGGCGTGCTCAGCAGCAGCCGCGCCAGCTCGCAGCGCGACCGCTTGCTGCACTCGTCTTCACCCTCCGAGTCCGAGGGCTGCGGCGTCACCAGCCCGGCGGGGGGAGACTCCCGAGCTCGCTTCGCTGCAGCCTTCTTCAGAGGTAACTCCACCTGCGAGACAAAGACAAAAATACGTAAGCGACCGATCACTAGCCGGGAGCACGCGCACGCTGCGTGTTCGTGCGCGCTTGTCATACTTTCGATTGCACAAGGTGGGTTACGGACTATAGTTTATTCTCGAAAATAGGGCGTAGTACTTATTAAATTAAAATAGATTTTTTATGCAAAATATATTTTAAATTTAAAATTTTTAATTGTTTTTATATTTTTTTTTTATAAAAACAACAACACTCACTTTAGCGTCCATCAACGGCGGCGTTGAGGGCGGGGAGAGAGGTCCGCAAACATCGAGAATTGTCGACATCTTGGCTATACTATCATTCAACGGTGAGAAACTTTCTTTTTTAATTCACAAAACTTGCGGTGGTCCGTCCGCGGTACTGTGCGAGAGAGCCGTGTAGTTCCGCTGGCGGATGGCAGAGGAATAAACCGCGCCGTGAGCGCTCTCGGGACGAGGCTGCGGCGGCCGCGGGGCGCGGGCGGGCGGGCGGCCAATGGCAGCGGGCGGCGCGGCTCGGCCGGCCAATGGCGGCGGGCTGATCACGCAGCGGACGCGTGCCGGCGCGTGGCGTTCACGTGCACAGCGAGTGACGGCGGCGAGGCCGCGGCGTGACGTCACCGGCGCGCCCCCGCGTGACGTCGCGAGGGGCGCGGGCGCGCAAGGTCGCTCGCCGCGCTCGCTGCCGCGCGACCGCCGTCACTCGACACTTCTGCACTCGCTGGCTTCGCTGCAATTTCGAGAGTCAACGACCTGCGTGCCGTCTAGTGAAATCGACGCACACGGCACAAAAAACAGAACGCATACCAAGCTTATTCAAAATCATATTTAAAATTACTCTCTATACTTGTGCATAAGAGCTTTTGGTGTAACAATGCACGCTATCTTATCTGGAGTAGCTATATGGTAGGTGTTATGAATATTCTAGATAGTAAACAGTAAATTATTATCACAATATTGTAATCAGCTATCAGATATCCGCGTGTTTCTCACTGTTCGGTGGTACAGACCGCGTCGTATTATCAATGGTCTGTTTACTTCGGTTCTGAGCGCTTATGTAAACATAATTAAACGAATATGAGAAAAGCGGCAAAATGTGTCTAATTATGTACACGTATAAGCTTAAAATATATAAAGAGCTATTATTCCCACGGCGTTATCGCCAGGTCGGAGGTCTGTGTTATCTTCACTTTTAAGTGCTCAAATAAAATATTCATTAATTGGAAGGAAATTAGGAAGTTGAAAACAAAATCCATATTAATATTATTATAAATGCGAAAGTGTGTCTGTCCTCCTGTCTGCTACGTTTTCACGGCCCACGACGAAATTTGATACGGACCTCGGATATATTAGGTTGCATCCCGGGGAAGTACATAGAAGTACTACATTTTATCCTGGAAAATCAAAAATTTCCCACGGGATTTTTCAAAAACTGAATTCACGCTGATGAAGTCACGGGCATCTACTTTATGAAGTGAAGTAAAAATAATATAATTTTGTACAAGTTCAAAATGTGCAAACTTTTTACACCAGCCTTGAATGCGTTGAAGTCTAATATTCAGGTTGCATCCCCTGATATTTTCGAAGTCAATATTAATCATAAACTATAGCTTTTATGATCTATTTATTGTTTCTTTCTTGCTCTTAGTGCTATCCATACTAATATTATAAATGCTAATGTGTGTCTGTCTGTCTGCTACGCTTTAATGGCTCATTTTTTCAACCAATTTTGATGAAATATATAACATCCTGGGTAAGGACATAGGAAAAATTTAAGTGTTCCCGAGGGAATTAAAAAACATCAATCCACACGGACGAAGTCGCGGCCATTATCTAGTATTTTATAAATTGTTGAAAAATTGCACACGTACCTGTATATACGACTCCTCAGTCCCCACTAGTTGGACGATTCCAAGCAAGTAGCTGGGGCCTTGGACCCCTACTCGCTCCCAAATAAAATGTTGAGATGAGAGAAACCAACTATGACTCTACATCTTTTCAGCTTTATAGACAGTAGAAGATATTTCAGTCTTATAACTTTGTTGTATTTGTTTTAGGCACTCTCTAAGCTAGATCAAATGGGAAATTTATGTTTATTTTTGAGTGTAACAAGAAAGAATGTCCGGACGGTTACACATAATCTTTTTACCAGCCTAAAATCTAGGCCTGGAATTATAAAATAATGAAGAGAAACAATGTGACTGACATAATATTACCAAGGTAAGCTCAAACCACTCAGTGTACACACAACACACAACTAACTCGGTGTACAACAGACACACAACCACTAAGTATACACATTCTGTCATTATGTAGGTACCTACATCTCGGCTGTACCTTAACGTACACGGGATCAACAGATTAAAAACCTCAAACCACGCAGGCAAATTGGTAGACACATTCTCAAAATTGTCTGGGGCAATACTCCCACCGCGTAAAGCCATATGTAATATTGTTTTAATGTTGATGATGTTCATGTTTTAGAATTGTAATCCTTGTTTAGACGACTTACATGACATAAAACTGTCAATTTGAAGTAATATTGCTTTAAGCGATGGCAGTACCTAACCCCCCCCTTGTATATAAGTATTCTATGTAGGTACCTATGCCAGACATGCACGTAAATGTATTGTTATTGTGTTGTTTTCCTCGTGTGCAAGGTAACGGTCGATGACGAGGCACGCAGGGGGAGGGGAGAGGAACGGGGGGAGGGGAGGTCTGCGGCCGCGCATTCTACGTGAAAGTGTAGCACGCGGCCGACGAGTGATCGAGTGGCGTAAGTGTGGAGTAAGTCATCAACTGGTGGCGGGTTGTTGGTTATTATTGTTTTCCTAGTTGGTAAGGTAACGGTCGTTGACGAGGCATGGAGGGGAGAGGGGGGAAGTCAGCGGTTGCGCATTCTACGTGAAAGTGTAGCACGCGGCCGACGAGTGATCGAGTAGCGTAAGTGTGGAGTAAGTCATCAATTGGCGGCGAGTTGTCAGTTATTGATATTTTTCTGGCAAGCTGAGGAACGTAGGGGGTAAGGGAAGAGGGAGAGGGGGTGTAAATGCAGGGATAATAAGGAGGTGGCTTCCGACATCCTTCTTGACAAAAAACGAGATTTCAATTCTTAGCTCGTATCTGTAATAATGATCAGATGACAGTAATAATAGCCAGGAACAAAGGAAAGAAGGAAGCGAAACACCAAATTCTGACGTCCACTTACCGACTACGGTCAACGTTGCTTCTTAACTATAGGTCACGCCTGCCTCAGTATCTTACCATCAAATACCCACCGTGAAGTCATCAGATATATAATTCTACGTAAATAGCTGTGTGATCGACCTATGAATGTTAAATTTTAGGTTTTTTGTACTAAATAAATAAATATTTTAGAATTTTCTAACTTTTATTTCTATGCTAGTAAGCTTTAAGTATATACTTCTTAGCGAAAACCGTAAGCGTTTTTTTTATCTACTACAAGTTAGCCCTTGACTGCGATCTCACCTGATGGTAAGTGATGATGCAGTCTAAGATGGTAGCGGGCTAACCTTTTAGGGGCATGGCAGTTATATTAAACCCATACCCCTATTCGGTTTCTACACGGCATCGTGCCGGAACACTAAACGTCAACGCGCGCGCTTTAGGCGTTCCGAATGTTAGGTTTTTTCTCTTGTATCACGATTTCATTGTCTTATCCACCGTGCAAAGCGTCTTACGGGTTTCAGCTAGAAGCAGAAGAAAGAAGAAGTAAATTCAGACTTTGACCGATTGGCCGTGGGGCTAAAATTTATTTTAAACTAGTGGGCCTGGCAGTCGTTGTCCTGTTCTGAATCTAGAACCCGATTGCAGCACCCCCTACCGGGTTCAATTTTGAATAATATAAACTTTCCCGGGACCCACTCAAACACACAAAAAAAATCCATCAAAATCGGTCCAGCCGTTCTGAAGTGATGCGAGATGACATGAAAAAAGTTAAGCAAAAGGTTGAGCAATTTTCCAAACTGACCCGCTCCAGAATCGAACTCGAGACCTTGTCGTGTACCCAATAGCGCATCACTGTTCCCTGCGTCATAATACTCGTCAAAGCTTATCACTTAAGCCACACATCATTACGTATGTGTGCGTAACACACGTACGTACAAACGATGTGTGAGAAACAAAGACGCGATTGCGACGTGGCGGACACTATAGTGATATGACTCATTGGTGCGAAACGTAAAATGACGGCCCGTCTTTTTCCGGACCGTCATTTTTCACGGACCGTCAAAAATGACGGAGGCGTAGCTTAAAAAATTTAAGTACCTAAGTAGTTACGCTGTTCAATTAATTGCACTGGGTAAATCCTGGAGAGGGATGGGTATACATATACCTTGCCAGTTGCCACCATGTAGACCAGTGAACACTGCTTAAAAGCTTAATGTTCCTTGGTCATTATTTCTCGATAACCTAGATGACAAAAGACCCTGAGATGTTTCGGGATGACAGAGTCCAGGACAACATCCCGAAATAAAAAGAGTTACAAACATTCGAAATAGCCGAAATAAAATGAGTTACAAACATCTCATGCAATAGTTCTGTGAAAAATTCTGTTCATGACAACGACCTCTCTAAATTATACTATTTTAATGGTTCATGAAGATTTTATGGTTTCATAGTGATCTCAAACCTGGCATCTATACAGAATTTTCCAAACTAGATTCCAAAACTACTAGCGCCATCTTTTGTGAAACTCTTGCACTGACACGTAGAATTTCCCGCCATGCTGCTTCCATCGTCACATACGTTCACGTAAGTTTACCTCGTGTTGTTTTGGGTTTCACCTAGATGGCACTACGGTATAAAAATTTCACAATTTGCTCTTATGAAAGTACCTACACGCAATTTTTCCGCAAGGCTTTCTTTCGGGTTGCGTACCTAAAAGGGAGGAAAGCAAGCTTTATGATGACTATGTCCGTCCGTCACACTGCATATAGTAACTATTAGCTTAAACTTTGAGAATTAGAAATAGTTATAAATAATGCTTACCCAACCTGATTGCAAATGAGGAATTCAAAATATATTGTTATACTTTTACAAAAGGGGCTGAAATGGGGGGGATGAGTTTATAAAGTTGGTTTACTGGATCGAGTGAGGCTTCATTTGCATATTTTAAAATAAATTTTCATTTATTTTCTCTTTGTTTTTGACTTAGGCGGTGAAAAATGTGAAATGAAATGAAACAAAGTCGATAAAGATAATAGGTAATATTATAATGTTAATAGTCTCACTTTTTGTCCAAAAATAAGAATTAGATAGACCTTGACAAGCAACCGGACGGACGACGACGGTAGATTTTGACCAAAATATAAATATTTATTTATTTTTATGTTCATTCACATAAGAAAACAGATTCAATAACTTTTCATGGGGACCTGGGGCTTTATTTTGCAGAAATGATCACTACAGTGTAAAGAGCACAATCATTTCTGATTGGTTAACACTTCTCCGCTATTGGCCAATACAATTAATTCAGAAAATGACAAAAATTGAAGAAGATTTTAGCCGCGTTGCTTAATGTTGGTTTATTATTACGTATTAGGTAATAAACCGACATCAAGCAAAAAAGAACATTTTTTAATATCCACTAAAAGTTAGTGGATATTAAAAAAAGTTGACTGCGATCTCACCTAATGAAGTAATGATACCTTAGATGGTAGTGGGCTAATCTGTTAAGGGGTTCATTTTGCAGTAATAACGTTAACTAATAATTTAGAAGTTACAAGGCTCTGACATACGGACGGACAGACGGACCGACAGATGGACTCAGTTAGACTTAAAGACCGCACTTCGCTCGGTCAAATATAACGTATGGCCTAGTTCCTGCATTGAGAAGCACTTAAAAAATAAGTCCCGATTTGTAATCATATGGCATAATATATGTTCTTCATGATCCAAAAAGGATCAAGTAGGTACGTGGTAAATTTGCGTAGATATATCTACGATAATATTATCTAATATTTTTTACCGTTTTCGTAGCATTGTCGTAGCACTTGGGTTACGAAGCAACTATTATTCCCATTTCCCGATTAACAGTGCAACGATCCACGAGATAATATGACTAACGCTAGTTTTTTTAAATAAATAAATAAATCGTTTATTTTCAATAATTTAGATTTACATAGGAATTGATCTATTTAGAAGTATAAAGTCCGTCAAACTTAACTGGCTCGGTGGCCAAATTTGGAACTAATTTTTAAGCATATTTAGTTTTTTTTATATCTACTAGCGACGATGTCACCGGGTCAGACAAGTTTGTGCGATTATACCACCGGTTCGAAGGCAGATTCTACTGTGAAGAGCTGGCAAGAAACTCAACTTTTATGTGAATTTATTTCTGTACTGTTTTCATTGTTGGGAACTTTATCAAATTAAAATGTAACTAGATGTTTCCCGCGACTTCGTCCACGTGGACCAAGTTTTTTCGATTCCCGCGGGAACTCTTGAATTTTCCGGGATAAAAAGTAGCCTATGATCTTCCCCGGATTACAACCTAACCTTGTACCAAATTTCATTAAAATTGGTTGAACAGATAATTTTTTTTTATTCCCGCAGAAACTCTTCATTTTTCCGGGATAAAAAGTAGCCTATGTCCTTCCCGGGAAATAACCTATCCCTGTACCAAATTTCATCAAAATCGTGAACAGGTGGGCCGTGAAAGCGTAGCAGACAGACAGACACACTTTCGCATTTATAATATTAGTATGGATCAAAATAAATTGAAGTAAGAAGAAACTCACATAGAGTTAATTTACTTAAATACCTGTTAAATTTTTTTTTTTGAAAATTTGGTGACAAAATAGCCCTCGACTGCTATTTCACATGCTAAGTGGCAAGTGAGGGCTAAATACCTACTACCCTTTAATCGCTATACTAAATATATAAACTTTACTTTACAGTAACATTTTGAAAGAATTCCAATATAAATGTCACCGTAAGATTGTAAAAACCGTAAGATTGTAATCTAACGCTTTATTTTTCGATAGATTGTAAACAGTCGAAAGATTGTGAACCGTTCAATGTTTTAAGTGTCAATTTTTGAAATATTCATTATTTATTTACGTTTTCTTGTCTCTTTCTTGTAGGTTAGGTTATAGGGTTCGACATAAACAATCAAGTAGTGCCCGGCCACGGGCCGGGCATTTAGGTTCTATCGGGTTAATAAACCTAACAGATTACAATCTACCGAAAAATAATCCGTTATATTGTAATCATTCGACAGTTTACAATTTCGCGAGTTAGATTATAATCTAACGGTTTTTACAATCTTACGGTGACATAAATAAAATTCATATCCATACTTACTGTTACCTATAAATGCGAAAGTGGTTTTGTCTGTCTGCTACGCTTTAACGGCCCATCTTTTCAACCTACTTTGATGAAATTTTGTACGCTGTATCCCGGGGAAGGACATAGGCTACTTTTTATCCCGGTAAACGCGGTAATTTAAAAAAACGACAAAAAGCGGTTAAGTATAGCGACAACATAGATTTTTCTGGTGAACAAAATAAACGTGAAACTCAATTTTATATTATGCAGCCACACACACTGGCACGACAGGACAAAACGTGTTTACCCTCCGTAACGAACGCAGCTTGAGTATGTAGTGCTACGTAATGCCCCTAATATTTTTTTGTCTGTAATATGACCCCTTATGTAAACCCCAGTTTTCTTTCAACCATTTTCCTAAAGCCTACGCCGCTACGCCTCTACGCGAAGGCTGCGCTCTGGGGGGTGCACACAGCACTGTGGGCGGGGCCAGACCAGCCTTCAGCCTTCGCGAATTGGCACCTCCCGCCTCTAACCAGTCGCGACCCGACCGCCGTACGAGTCGGACGTGCCAGTCGCAGTGTGAAGTTTGCCAGGATTTTATCGTGAAGTGTTGTGTGTGACATGTGGGGACGAGGAGCCAGGCGCTAGGACATGTCGCGAAGGAAACAGAGCAACCCCAAGCCTTTAAAACGTAAGTAATAGCTTTAACTCAGTTTAAGTTAAAGTTGAATAGAGCTGAGAACACTATTGGGGAAAGGTAAGTTAACTTGTTGCACTGGATTAAACTAAGTTTAACTCATAAGTTATAGTTAACTTAGAAAACAATTTTTTTTCCACACATTATTGAGAATAGAGATAGATTTAGTCAAGCAAATACTTACTTACTATGTGTTAGTTACGCTACGTATTTACGTTGATATTGATAATGATTAATAGAGAAACACTTAATGCGCTCCAAATGCTAGTTTTCTGCAATATTTTTTGTAGGGAAAAAATGACAAAAATCATACTCTTGGGCCAACTTGCACAACACAGCCTAAACTGATTTAGGAACATATTTAGATGCTGTCATTTCTTTTTGATAAGTTTATTACGGTGTTGTCATGAAAAGGACAGTTATTGAAAATTTTTAACTTAAAAACGGCCTTGCGCAAGTGGGCCTCAATGTTAATAACGTCATTAAACTGTAACAAAAGAAACAAATAGTTCTAATTAAGTATCTAGCCAATTTTGGCGCAGGTTAATAGAGTCAAATAAGAACTCTATCTCAGTCTAACTGATAGAGTTAGGGTTTCTCTCACACAGCTCTCAGTCAAACCCACCCACCGAGGTTTACGTAGTTTGGAAAGAAATTGAGGACCTCAGAGGATATTTAGGACCGCAGAACTAATTAGTTTGTGAAGGTTTGATAAATTAATTATTTATTTATTTCACGTGGGACAACTTGCGTCACCTTGGTATGATAAGTCAAGACTCTAACACCGGTTCGGAAAATTGATTCTACTGAGAAGAGCCGGCAAGAAACTTAACAGTTGTTCTTTGTTTGCTAAGTAACTAGATCTAATTATTATAGCGCTAGTATTAAATGGTAAAGCAACTTTGGATGATTTACAACAAAAACTTAGGTACCTATATTAGTCAACTCTATGATAGGTAAGTATGCTGTCAATAAATAAGTCGATAAATAAGTCATAGTTATTATTTGTCAAAAATTGTATTCTGACTAATAACAACGTACTTAATAACATTAATTATATATAAGTTGGGGTCGTTAACCATTATGATAAAGTTGAATCTCGGATATAAATATTGTTTAATTACGAAGGTATTTTTATCTCTTTTACTCAGCAATCAGACGTTTTTTTCCATAAATTTACCTAACTACTTATAACTAATAATATTCATCCTAAAAAAGAAAAGAAAAGATAGGTTCTCTACGAGATTTTCAAAAAATCTTGTGGACATACCTACTTAGTCGCAGGCATGATACTGTATCCGATAAAAATAAGAATTATAAAAAATAAAAAGTTTGTTAAGTTTTTTTTACGCTACTATGACCTATGACTTATGAGTTAGCCCTCGACTACAATCTCACCTGATGGTAAGTGATGATGCAGTCTAAGATGGTAGCGGACAAAACCTCCCAAAAATTCAGAAATAATAAATTCCCGAATTGAGCTTGCGGGGGATCGAACCTGGGACTTCCCACTTATGGCGCTCACCACTGCGCCAGGGAGCTCGTCAAAAAGGTATACGTAGTAGCTTGGCACTTAATTTAGCACTTTACTGGAATAGCGATAATCGGGCATCGAACCTGCTTACAATTTCCTCAATGGCGTGACTCGTGAGTCAAATGCGGGTACTAAATAATCATAATATTCGGTTTAGTTATGACTTGTAGAATTGGAATGAACGACAGAAATCCCCGCATGATATTATAGAGTCATCTTATGCTGAGTTATTTGGATTAAATTAAAAAAAAACAAACATGGAAATCTTACTTTAATATTACTTACTTATAAATGTGAAAATCTATACTAATACATATTATCAATGCGAAAGTGTGTCTGTCTGTCTGCTACGCTTACATACAACTCAAGACGTCCTAACTTGCCTACTCGTAAGTCGTTTTTTTTATCCACTACAAGTTAGCCCCTGACTGCGATCTCACCTGATGGTAAGTGATGATGCAGTCTAAGATGGTAGCGGGCTAACCTGTTAGGGGCATGGCAGTTATATTAAACCCATACCCCTATTACAAGTACCTATCTACAATTTTTTAACCTTCTAATTGACTTTCACGGTTCCAGATTTTTGATCTTAATAAGTACTTACTTCTACTAGACGAACATAGTGCTGTTTTCAATCAGAAATTTTAAATAATTATCAGTGTATATTAAAGAGAAAGTTCTGATAACCGTATGGCACTTTCACGACATGTCAAGGTGATAATATGCCATTTTATCTATTTTTAGGGTTCCGTTGTCAAATCCGGAATTGTTATACCTAGTTTTGGCATGACAACATGTTATGATCGTTTGAATCTGTTTATCGGTCTCAAATGTGTGTGAAGTCTTCCAATACGCAGTTGGTTGGCGTGGTGGACTATGGCTAAACCCTTTTCATTCTGAGAGAAGAATCGTGCTCAGTAGTGTGCCGGCATCGAGTTGTTATGATGAAGTAATTTTTTTATAATTTTCTCATTTATACGACTGCCTGAAAAAAAGAGTATATTGTTTTCAGGGTTCATGTATGTATGTATGTATGTATGTATGTGAGTTTGTATATTCCACCATAACTTCTATACGCCTGAACCGATTTTGATAAAAGAGGTATCGTTAAAAATTGATGGGGTGACCATGGTTCCGCATTAAAGACTAAAGACGAATTTTTTTTTCGAAAATAAGATTAACTTTATAATCATCGTCTAGAAAATGATGAGTAGATTCCAAAACATATAACACTATAGTTCAGTATCCAGTGATTCACAAAAAAAAAACATTTAATAAAAATGTGAATAAGATTCCAATGGTAATTAATGACTGTGGTATCGTTACGTAGTAGCAGTGGTAGCCGTACTTCCATTCGAGGGGGTTTTTTAATACACGACTGCCCAAAAAAGGAGTGTTATGTTCTCAGGGTTCGTGTATGTATGTGTGTCTACGGCAGAGCAGTCGTATTTTTTAATAATTTTAATTACATTCACTTGTTTATTCCACTACAACCTAGCCCATGACTGCGATCATACATACAAAATACACTATACACATACAGTGAATTAAGCGAATCATAAACAAAACTATTATTGACTGATGATTAGTAAGGATCGTGAGACAAATAACTCAATCAATCAATCAATCGTTTATTTGCAAGAAACATTGTACAATTAAGATGACAAAATAATTAAAGAACAAACATGTTTCGTCATTGCTGACGTGCAAATTTATAAATTAGGTACTTAGTCTCTAAATATTATCATTTTATCATATTTTATAACGGTTTGCGTACTCTTGTATGGTGTAAAATGCTTTGTCCATTATAAATTCTTGTAGTGAACGCTTAAATTTATAATAGTTTTTAATGTTAACAATACTTTCTGGGAGTTTGTTATATAGAATACAAGTCATAACAAAGGCGCTATTACCAAAATGTTTAGTATTTGATGCCGGCATTAACTAAGGAGTTAATGTGAACACATGCACTCATCTTTGCTTTTCATAAGCCAATATTAACGTCATATGCAAACCTAGCCTGCAATTAAAAGAAAAAAAAAGAATAAAAAAGTTTGACTTAAAAAATCTCCAAATGGTGAGAGAAAAATCTGAAAATAATAAATATTAGACTCTGTGTCTGGTTCGTCATTTTTCTGCAACAAAAAATATGGGTTTTTTTTAAATCGCATTTTAACGATTACGGAATTCTATCCTATGCGTACTCCGAGACACACTTGACAAGTTTTTTTATTCGTATGCGATGCGGGTTCGTTACACCGTTATCAAGTATTAATGTTTTCTCTGATTGTTTGTTTATCACTGGGCGATATACTGCGAGTTATATTATATCGTGGAATCCTCCAGCAGGCGGTATCGATCGATCTTTGATCTGCTCATTAGTGTACATATGATTTCTTTTTACGTTTTTGAGAAATTGTTGTGCAACAGAGACGAAATTCTACAAGACTTTTGTAAAGATGCACTCTGTGTTCCTTTAATCTCATAGTCCAATGGGACGGAAAATCCGATACGACCGGAGAGAGATCAGGCGCAGGACCGATGGATTTACGTGCTCTCCGAGGCACAGGGGTGAAACACCGCCAACTCCAGGCTAGTGCTGAGAATTTCTTGTGGAAAAACCCAATACTTTATATGGTCCGAACCGGGACTGGAACCCGGGACCTCTTTGGCTGCAGTCGAACATGCTAACCACTAGACAAACGAGGCCTAACTAGTACCTAACTGGTTGCTTGGTAGAGATTGCTCAGTAAGCAATAAGGGCTTTGCATACCCAGTTTATAGTGAACTGTACTTTGTATTCTTCTTTCATGTGTGCAATAAAGTAGTTATCTTTCTATCTATCTAACTAACTATAGGTAGTACTAGGTTAGTTAGGTTTCATCATAGGTACATATGATGAGATTAAGTCGTAGCAGAAAATATCACGTCGTTATAAATAGATGATAAGCGGACAAATAAGATATCAGAGACAATTATAATATAATTGGTGACTGTTTGCTTATCAGCAACGGTCACTGTCTCTACCTTTAAGTAAAAATATTTACATACATACATACATACATATTATAGCTACATTACTCATAATAGCATATCATTTCATACTTCGTAATACTATACTAATATTATAAACTAGATGATTCCCGCGACATATTTTTAATTTTCCGAGATAAAAAGTAGCCTACGTCCTTGCCCGGGATGCAAACCTATCCCTAAACCAAATTTCATCAAAATCGGTTGAACAGATGAGCGTGAAAGCGTAGCAGACAGACAGACTGACACACTGTCACATAACTATATAACATTAAAGCATAGATGAAGGCTGTGTTTGTTTTTTTTTTTTTTTAAATATATAGGCTAGCGCTTGGCTGCAATCAGACCTGCTTGCAAGTGGTGATGCAGCCTAAGGTGGGGCGCGCTTGCCTAGAAGATGCCTAGTATTCACTCTTGATTTGAAGGTACCTATATTAAAAGAGGAGGGGAAAACGGAAGCCGGGAGGGCATTCCATATCCTAGCGGTTCGAATTAGAAACGAGGAAGCAAATCGCTTCGTACGAGCCCGCGGAATTTCGACTGCGTAAGGGTGCAGACTTAGTCGATGCCTTGCGGTTCGATAATAAAAACTTTGTTAGTTTTTTTTAACAAAATTGTTAGTTTGTTTCTCAATGACACCGCAACAGAGCAACGGAAAATCTAAATATATAAAAGGAAAAGGTGACCGACTGACTGTCTGACCTATCAACGCAAAGCTCAAACCACTGGACAAATCGGGCTGAAATATGGCATGCAGAATGCAGATAGCTATTAATATGACTTAGACATCCGATAATAAAGGATTTTTAGAAATTAAACGAACGGATCGACGTGATTTCGTCAGAAATGCTTAGCAGTCAAAACTACAGACAGATTTTCGTAGTCAAAAGTGGTTTTGACCGGTTATGAATTTTGACGGTAACATGTATAATTTTATTTTATTTTTTGACGTTTAGTATCTATTTTTTCCAATGTATTTAAATAAATTAGTTAGCGATCCCAATAAGTGTCAATTAAATGTATTAAACAGTATTATCGTAGCAAAAAGAGACCTAAGTTTGTATATCTTAAACGTGTTAGTAGATAGTCGATATGTATTATAATTTAAACCTGTCGTAGAAACGAAATGCTTAAAATTAATGAAATGACTACTAATTACAATACAAAACCAATATTATGAATCTATCTGCTATTTACTTTAGACGATGTTAATTGATCCTAAACCTTGAATTCCAGAGACGGATATATAGACTTTTATTCCTGAAAATGAAAGAGATCCCACGGGTTTGTCGTACAACTTCTAGACCAATCTAGGATAGAAAACAAAATATCCTTTCAAAAGTCTAGTCGAGTCGCCATTACCGCGACATTCAAATCTGAAAGACGTGACAGATAACCGTGTATTTAGCTGGTGTACCTAGGGTTATCAAACGTCAGGATTTGTCCGGACAGGTCAGGATTTCGTCAGAATTCCAGGTGTTATTTGAATAAACTCTCACGAATTAATGAAATGCAACTGAAAATTGATAAGTTAATATTCTTTTATATTATATAACAAAAGCTTCAAAAGTTGATGACGTCAAATGTTTGTATTGCATACAAACAGAACAGAACAGAGAGAAACAGTTTCTGATTAGCTGGCACCATCTCTATTGAGACTAACTTGTGACTGATGCAAGTTTTATATAATCCATACTAATATTATAAATGCGAATGTGTATCTGCCTGTCTGCTACGCATCCACTGCCCAACTACACAACCGATTTTGATAAAATTTGTTACAGAGATAGGTTACATCCCGGTGAAGGTTTGCTTTTTATTCCGGAAAATTGAGGAGTTCCCGCGGGAACCTGAAAAACCTCAATCTACTCGAACGAAGTCGCGGGCATCAGCTAGAAGGGCTTTTTGTCAAGACATTCCAGTAAGATATCTCACATCTGGCAACCCTAGGTGTAACAGATTTCGTTTGTCGCTCGCACAGATAGTGGCAAGTGCACCACTTGACTTGAACGAGTAATGCAAGATAAGGGTTCCCACACGGGCACCGACAACCGATTTATTGACTCATCAATTTGTTTCACGCGCTAATTTGTTATGGATTTTACGATTGCCACTTGTTATAGATTCTTGATTCTACAATCTAGGTACATTGTAGGATATTAATTGAAATTAATCAGAGGTTTTCTTTCAACTTTAACAAACACTTTCAGCTAGGACAGCGCGTTTAAATTAAGAACGCGGGTTTTAAAGTTTGTGACATACGAGTATATTAAACTACAGGCATAGGTCTGCATAGTCCTAGCCAGAGAATTTAGAGAAATCAGACAAACGGGGGAATATATTTCTCTACTAAGAAGTTTAAGGGTTTTACCAATGCAAAAACTGATAAATATCACCGATCACCAGATCATAAAGTACCACACAAAGGGCCATCCCATCCAATAATTAAATCTGTTTAAGGAAATACAGAAATAAAATGAGCAGGAAACACAATCTTCATGGAAAACATAACTTTACGCACAATAGAACACCCGTCAACAGCGTTTTGCTTGCCTCCTGCGCCTGCGCACAATATACCTTTGATCTCGCCGATCCGGTGATACAGTTTAACAAATGTACAGTACGCTTACTCTGAGTTTTAACATTGCAAATACCTGATTTATCGACGTGAGAGCTCACCACGCCAAGTGTAAGCGAACGTCAAAGTAAAATGAACATTTCATCCAGCCATTCATTTATTCACAGCCAGCGCTCCAAACACTGAATTTGTGACTTTAAAGCAAGAGCTTTTGGGCCCATTTTACTTTGATATTCGCTTACACTTGGCGTGGTGAGCTCTCACGTCGATCAATCGTATTTGCAATGTTAAAACTCAGAGTAAGCGTACAGTTCACAAAAAGCCATGTTCACTTTTAGTATAGGTACCTTCAAATGACTAGCCATCTTCGAGACTGCACCACTATTTGCAAGCAGGTCTGAATGCAGCCAGGCGCAAGCCTATGAATTAAAAAAATTGTTAAATTTTATACGTTTAATGACACGCTCAAATCAACCCAACATATTACAGGGTGTTTTTAAATGTTGTTTCAAAACTATGCGCGAAAGCTATTTTGAGACGACTATACCTATTATTATTAGCCCTTTTCCGAAACAGAAACCTATAGCAGATAACGAATTTAAAGTAGCTGTACTTATCTTGTATCGTAGACCGAGTACATGAAAAAATACCAAAACTTCTACTCTCGCCTCTAAAATTTTTCTGAAATGAAGTTCCGAGGACGGACGCTTGCCTTCCACGCAAAATTCAAATACGACGTTCTTTTGTAGGACCTTGCGCAATGCCAGTATTATCGTACGGTAGTAAATATTCTAAGTATAATATTATGATCTATTTTGTGGCAATGTCCCGCAAACGCACCGCATAAATACGTTCGTTACGGAACTGTAAGGTCGCTACTCTGCGTTACTATCGAATTATGTTGAATACGTTTTGAGTAGTGTCACCAGATTTCCCGATTTATGTGGGACGTCCCGATTTACGTGTAGCTGGACTGATTTGCAGGCTTTTGAGGCGTCGTTGGCTGCTACGGAAAAAATATGCTCATTTACTGCTTACTAGATTATGACCGCCACTTGGTCCGCGTGAATTATAGTTTTTACACGAATGCCCATAAAAGGAGTTTTCAGCGTTCATTGATGTATGTAGGAATGTGAGTTTCTTTATTTCACTCTCCTGAAATAAATGCTTGAACAGATTTGTATATATGGGCAAAGACAATAAACATATAAACCAGTATAAGACTGTTCTCTTCATACATTAAATCAAAGCTCGCTAAATGCGCATTAAAGTCGCCGGTACCTTGTAGTTCTTCGCATTATCTGAGATGGCGTAACTGTGCAAGCTGAAAAATAATTAATAACGAACATAGCTATTGCCATCTAACGAGTAGTAGTTGAATCATCAACTCGATCAAACTTACCTAGTGCCATCTAACGTATAGTTATATATCCATGACTGCCTCGTTGGTATAGTGGTTAGCATGTTGGACTGCGACCATAGATTAATTATAATACAGGTTTATATATTGTCTTTGACTGCGACCGACGAGGTCCCGGGTTCGAGTCCCGGGTCGGGCCAGTATTGGGTTTTTCTGGCAAGAAATTCTCAATACTAGCCCGGAGTTAGGAAGTTGGCGGTGTTTCAACCCCGTGCCTCGGAGAGCACGTAAACGTGTCTAATTATATATATTTTTTTAAAAACAATCTTGATCACTTGTTTTTGTGTTTTTTAAAAGTATTTCTTATTTAAGTTAGTTATTCTTGTTTTTTGATTCTTTCACAAGTCAGCCCTTGACTGCGATTCAACCTGATGGTATTTGATGATGTAGCCTAAGATAGTAGTGGGCTAATAAGAAGGGGTATAACGGCTTGGTACTTATAATAAACCCCAAATCGATTTCTAGGTACGCTAAATCGCTTGGCAGCACTTGGCTTCGCCGGTAGGGTTATAGCTAGCCATGACCGAAGGCTCTAAGCAGATCAGAACTAATGTGCCTATAGTTCTGAAGTAGGTAGACTCTAGAGTAATGGTAAATTTAGTTTTTTTATCAAGTATTTCTTGAATAATGCACAATACCTACTGTAAATATTTTTTCTTGATTATTACCTAAGTACCTACCTAAATTATATCGCCATCAACCAGACTTCTACTGTAATTAGCTAGCTATAAATAAAATAATTATCTATATTATATTTATTTACTAGATGATTCCCGCGACTACGTCCGCGTGGACCAAATTTTTTCGATTCCCGCGGGAACTCTTAAATTTTCCGGGATAAAAAGTAGCCTATGTCCTTCCGCGGGATACAATCTATCCCTGTACCAAATTTCATCAAAATCGGTTGAATAGATGGGCCGTGAAAGCGTAGCAGACAGACAGACAGACAGACAGACAGACGGACAGACAGACAGACACACTTTCGCATTTATAATATTAGTATGGATATATGGATTTACATATTTCGGAACCCTGCATGTCGATAAATATATTATTATTAGCTAAATGGCTAAAGAATACCTAACAATTGCCAAACTTAACCTCAAAGATTAATCGTATAGCAGCAGAATCTCAGAGTCCAGAACAAGCGTAGGTCAGCAGTTAAGTAGCAGGATCTCGGAGTCCATTAGTCTTATCACGGTCACAAACAAAAAAAAACCGGTTAAGTGCGAGTCGGACTCGCGCACCGAGGGTTCCGTACAAACATGTAGGTATATCCTATAAGTAAAAGTTATAGTATTTTTATTCAACTTATCTAATATTTTAATTTCAATTGAATACCTCTACGCGTTCATGCAGAAAGGGGAAGTAAGTTTAAAATTATTAAAAATATTTTTTTTCTTATATGACTAGATGATGCCCGCGACTTCGTCCGCGTGGATTGATGTTTTTTTTTATTCCCGCGGGAACTCTTGAACACGGAAGCCTATGTCCTTCCCCGGGATGTAACCTATCTCTGTACCAAATTTCATCCAAATCGGTTGAACAGATGGGCCGTGAAAGCGTAGCAGACAGACAGACAGATAGACATCCATACATCCATCCACAACTTATCTAATATTTTAATTTCAATTTAATACCTCTACGCGTTCATGCGGAAAGGGGAAGTAAGTTTAAAATTATTAAAAATATTTTTTTTCTTATATGACTAGATGATGCCCGTGACTTCGTCCGCGTGGATTGATGTTTTTTTTTATTCCCGCGGGAACTCTTGAACGCGGAAGCCTATGTCCTTCCCCGGGATGTAACCTATCTCTGTACCAAATTTCATCCAAATCGGTTGAACAGATGGGCCGTGAAAGCGTAGCAGACAGACAGACAGATAGACAGACAGACAGACAGACACATTTTCGCATTTATAATATTATATAGTATAGTATATATAGTATGGAGTATGGATATAGTATGGAAGTATGGATGTAACTAAAAATTTATGCTTTTCGCAATTTTTCCTTTATCTGTGCTATAAGACGTTGCTTCGTACCAAATTTCAAGATTCTGGGTTCACGTGAAGTGCCCTGTAGGATTTGATTCCCTTGCGAGTGTCGAAATTTGCAGCAAATAATAATAATAATAATAACTTTTTATTTCAGGCTTCAACACCCATAACTTGTTAGTAACAATCACTTAACCTATGTTAGTAAAAAAACAACATAAAATACCTAAACTAACCTACCCTACTCTCAAACCTAAGCCTCGACACATTTACAGGTCTCTTTGAGGCCTCCTCATGAGAATGTGTGCACCATTCCAGCGCCTCCAGAGAGGGCTGTCCAGCTTAGTAGCCAACGTACTGAGGAGGGTGTTGGTGCTGCTCACTAGCCTGCACATCATAGACGCAGCACGCTTGCGCACGATCGCGTAGAAATCATCCACGCGAGCGTCCGCGAACATGGCCGACGCGCTGCAGTGTCGAGGCCTCCTCAGCACCGCCCTCAGCACATTGTTATATTGAACACGCAGAGCATTGTAGGTCCGCTGCGTATAGTCTATACACAGACTGCACGTGTAGAAAGACGGCAAAGCAAAAACGGCTGTAGATCTTTTGATTGTGTTAGCTTAGAAGTTTGATTTTTTCACAGCTCCAAGGGACAGTAGACCTGAGTAGGTATTTGATATGAATTCCAGCTTGGTACCTGCCTCCATGTGTTCCTGAGAAAAAGGGTCTGGACACACAGACGGACGGACAACAAAGTGATCCTAGGGTTCAGTTTTTTTCCTTTTGAGGTACGGAACCCTAATTATTAAAAATATTTTAATTAAATGATATAGGTAACTAAAAATTTATGCTTTTCGCAATTCTTCCTATATATCTGTGTTATAAGACGTTGCTTCGTACCAAGTTTCAAGATTCTAAGTTCACGGGAAGTACCCTGTAGGTTTTGATTCCCTCGCGAGTGCAAGAAAAATCGAAAATTTGCAGCATAAACGGCTGTATCTTTTGATTGTGTAGGCTTTTAAGTTTGATTTTTTCACAGCTCTAAGGGACCGTAGACCTGATTGATATGAATTTCAGCTTGATACCTCCATACGTTCCTGAGAAAAAGGGTCTTGACACACAGACGGACGGACAACGAAGTGATCCTATAAGGGTTCCGTTTTTTCCTTTTGAGGTACGGAACCCTAAAAACACAAGAAACGCACAATTCACTGAGCCGGCACCATAGATCTTACTCTTACTAATATTATAAATGCGAAAGTTTGGATGGATGTATGGATGTATGGATGTTTGTTACTCAATGACGCCCCAACAGCATAACGTATCTGGCTGAAATTTGGCACAGAAATAGATTATAGTCTTGAATAGGTAGCACATAGGCTACTTTTAATCCCGGAAAATTAAAGAGTTCCCGCGGGAACCAAAAAACCTCGATCCACGCATACGAAGTCGCGGGCATCAGCTAGTTAATTATAATACCAAGTACCAACCTGGTTTATAAGTATATCGTCTTTGGCCGGCACCAAAACAAGAGGAAAAAATTATTTTAGTGTATCGTCAGTTTGTGACGCCATCATTCTATAGGAATGCAGCATAACTGCATGGTCCACTAGCTGATTATAACATAAGAATACACAGAACTTGTTTCAAATCGAATTACTTCTGCAAGTTAATTTTGTTAAAATTAATTGAATGTAAATTTGCTATTTGCTTAAGTGATTTTATCAAATTTTTGTATTTTGATAATTTTATATAAATAATTAATACAAACTGAACCAAGAAAATACGATATTTCACCGATTTTACTATAATCATTTGTCGAGCGAGCCTGGTAGCGCCACCTATCGATAGTATTAACCTAGAAATTTTTTTATATGGGAGTTAGCAATCTATACTTGGTTTATAATTAATCTATGATATGGGGTAGGGTATCGTTAGAATTTTTCATACTCCCGAGTGTCACTGGCTATAAATTTTACGAAGGTTTCTTTTTGGAGTCGTTTGAATTTTTGCCAAATTTTGTACCAAAATTATGTAAAAAAACCGGCCAAGTGCGAGTCGGACTCGCGCACCGAGGGTTCCGTACAAACATGTAGTAAGTTTTAAATTATTAAAAAAACTACTTACTAGATCTCGTTCAAACCAATTTTCGGTGGAAGTTTGCATGGTAATGTACATCATATATTTTTTTAGTTTTATCATTCTCTTATTTTAGAAGTTACAGGGGGGGGACACACATTTTACCACTTTGGAAGTGTCTCTCGCGCAAACTATTCAGTTTAGAAAAAAATGATATTAAAAACCTCAATATTATTTTTGATGATCTATCCATAGATACCACACACGTATGGGTAAGATGAAAAAAAAATTTTTGAGTTTCAGTTCTAAGTATGGGGAACTCCAAAATTTATTGTTTTTTTTTTCTATTTTTGTAAGAAAATCTTAATGCGGTTCACAGAATACATCTACTTACCAAGTTTCAACAGCATAGTTCTTATAGTTTCGGAAAAAAGTGGCTGTGACATACGGACGGACAGACAGACAGACAGACAGACATGACGAATCTATAAGGGTTCCGTTTTTGCCAAATTTGGCTACGGAACCCTAAAAATGAGCTTTAAAAAGGTAACAGACAAACAAAATATTTAAATCTGTAATTAGACGCCAGACGGGTCATTTTAAGCAAAAAATTGCGGGCCGCCTTACGGGCTAATTATGTGCCCATATTATAAGGCACATCTTGCAGGTTTTCAAATGTCTTCAGCTATTATCAAATATCTGTGTTTACTTTTTTCTTTTACTAGGTACATGCGAGACAGTTTCTTAAATAGCTTCGGCTGAAAACGAATATTGAATATTTTTTTTCAAATTAAAAAAATAAAAATATTAAGTATATTCAAAATAAGTTTTGTATCTTTTATAATTAAAACTATTAGTGTATTTAAGCCACTCTTTGCTTGTAACATGTGATAGCTTATCACTTTACACAAGTATTACTGAGTGTTCTCCAAATTATTGCAAAATGCCTGTTATCAGTAGGCTCCTATACTTAGTGCTATCACTTATCAGTCAGTTTCTAAATTCTCTTACTTACTAGAGAAATGTGAAAGAATTGACATTGGTAAATACGTTTTCAAGGTATTTTCATTATAATCCATACTAATATTATAAATGCGAAAGTGTGTCTGTCTGTCTGTCTGCTACGCTTTCACGGCCCATCTGTTCAACCGATTTTGAAATTTGAAATTTGGTACAGGGATAGGTTGTATTCCGGGGAAGGACATAGGCTACTTTTTATCCCGGAAAATTTAAGAGTTCCCGTGGGAATCGAAATAATTTGGTCCACGCGGAAAAAGTCGCGGGAATCATCTAGTTTAATATAAAAAAATCTTTTTAAACAAACGACTTCAAACTCCCGCGCCAACTTTACAACAACAAGCACACGCTATACAAAGTGCTTATTTTATTGTTGATATTTTAAAAACCGCTTGGCCGATTTCGATAAAATTTATATGGGACCACTTGGGAAGTATGCCCTTTCAAATAAAAAAAGAATCATCCAAATCGGTCCACCCAGTCAAAAGATCGGAGGTAACAAACATTAAAAAAAAAAACAGTCGAATTGAGAACCTCCTCCTTTTTTTGAAGTCGGTTGAAAAATGAATAAATTGTTTATATTACGAAAGGATAATACGACTGTTTTATCCAGTGGTCGACGTCAAATCTGCTCGAACGAAACGCCTGCGCTTTACCTTTCTGTATGTCTTACTAAGCTTGACTACTTACTGGTAGTCAAGTGCTTGAGGGCTGGCGCTCGATCACTTCCATTAAAATGGATAGTTAACGTGTTGTCGAATACGTTAAAAAACCGGCCAAGTGCGAGTCGGACTCGCGCACCGAGGGTTCCGTACTCAAGAAGTAGGTATAATTACCTTTGTTAATGAACCGCAAAACTAACTTTTTTTGTAGAGGTTTACTGTTAATATCAAAAAATTACGTTTGTTGTATGGGAGCCCCCCTTTAATATTTACTTTATTGATATTTAATTATTTATTTTGAAAGGTAATGTACAAGTTAATATTCTGTGAAAATTTGAACCGTCTACCTGTTACCGTTTTTAATATTGAGCAAAAAAATACGAAAAAAACACGTTTATTGTATGGGGACCCCCCTTAATATATATATTTTTTTAATTTTTAGTATTTGTTGTTATAGCGGCAACGGAAATACATCATTTGTGAAAATTTCAGCTTTCTAGCTATCACGGTCTATGAGATACAGCCTGGAGACAGACAGACAGACAGGCAGACAGACAGCGGAGTCTTAGTAATAGGGTCCCGTTTTTACCCTTTGGGTACGGAACCCTAAAAACTCCCACTCGGCCTGCCTGATACTAACCATTAAGGTGTACCTAGGATGCCCTTCGCGCACATAATATTATATTTCCTGCCACAAATTTGTTTTTGCTTCCTCGTTTCTAATTAGAACCGATAGGATATGACGGAACGCCCTTTCGGCTTCCGTTTTTCCATCCGCTTATAATATTGGTATCTTCGAATCAAGACTGAATAGGCATCTTCTAGGCAAGCGTGCTCCACCTTAGGCTGCATCACTTCTTCGCTCCAGCAAGTCTGATTCCAGCCAAGCACTAGTCTATCAATTAAAAAAATACTGTATAACATAAGTACCTTCAAGGCAAGAGTGAACAGGGATATTCTAGGCAAGCACGCTTCTAGCTAGAACTCGTCATTGTTTTGCATTAAGCATGATTTTCGTCAAACGCAACCCTATCCATACTAATTAATATTATTATATTATTATATTATATTATATTATTTATATTATATTTATATTATTTATATATTATTAATATTATAAATGCGAAAGTGTGTCTGTCTGTCTGTCTGTCTGTCTGCTACGCTTTCACGGCCCATCTGTTCAACCGATTTTGATGAAATTTGGTACAGGGATAGGTTGTATCCCGGGGAAGGACATAGGCTACTTTTTATCCCGGAAAATTCAAGAGTTCCCGTGGGAATCAAAAAAACTTAATCCACGCGGACGAAGTCGCGGGAATCATCTAGTTTTGCAATAAAAACATATAAGTGACTACTCCATACCAAACAATAATGTAACCGACTTGACACCCTAACTGGTATTTAAACGCAGTCAAAAAGTGGCACGCGTGATTTCGTGGGAACTTGCTACAGTAGGAGGGTTACCACCCCAACTCAACAACAATACGGTCGCAATGACCCTCGGTGTTGAGCGTTTTGGGATACGTAGGATTAACAGATTCAGTTTCGAACACCGACATATATTGTACCTACGGTACAATATATGTACCGTAGGTACAATATATGTCGGTGGTTTCGAAGCTGTGGGTTAGGGTTACAGAGAGTTAAATGGATTTATTTGTTAACCTTAAACCCGTACAGAGAGATAGATAAATAGATAGGTATGTCTTTATTTTAAGATAAACGATACAATATGAAATATAGATAACTAAAAAAAACCGGCCAAGTGCGAGTCGGACTCGCGCACCAAGGGTTCCGTACAAACCTGTAGGCATATAAGTAAAAGTTATAGTATTTTTATTCCACTTACCGTAAATTGCGGTTTACGATTTATGACGTATTAAAAAAACTACTTACTAGATCTCGTTCAAACCAATTTTCGGTGGAAGTTTGCATGGTAATGTACATCATATATTTTTTTTAGTTTTATAATTCTCTTATTTTAGAAGTTACAGGGGGGGGGGGGACACACATTTTACCACTTTGGAAGTGTCTCTCGCGCAAACTATTCAGTTTAGAAAAAAATGATACTACAAACCTCAATATCATTTTTGAACACCTATCCATAGATACCCCACACGTATGGGTTAGATGAAAAAAAAAATTTTGAGTTTCAGTTCTAAGTATGGGGAAACCCCAAAATTTATTGTTTTTTTTTCTATTTTTGTAAGAAAATCTTAATGCGGTTCACAGAATACATCTACTTACCAAGTTTCAACAGTATAGTTCTTATAGTTTCGGAAAAAAGTGGCTGTGACATACGGACGGACAGACAGACAGACAGACATGACGAATCTATAAGGGTTCCGTTTTTGCCAAATTTGGCTACGGAACCCTAAAAACGAGGTATGCACAGGCGGCCTAGATCTCAGACTATTCGTTTTTTGGTATTATTAATAACTAGAGGTCGCCCGCGACTTCGTCCGCGTACAATTGTTGATTTCTTATGAGATAATGAAATTTTCCCGCTGCAAACAGCCTATCTATAGACGCTTTATAATATAGCTTATGCAGGTTTTTAATTATTTAAAACTGATAACTTAAATGCTGATTTTCATGTCTTTAAACAAAGTCATTAAATTTGTATGTAACCTTTCACCACCATTTCACCCCTTTTGGGGTGGATTTTCGTAAAATTGCTTTTACAGGTTATTATTATTTAAAGCTATTAAACTAAATCCCGATTTTCAAGTCTCTAACTTCAGAAATATAGGACTTTCATACAAACTTACAACCCCCATTTCACCCTCTGTGGGGTAGATTTTCCTAAAATTGCTTATACAGTTTATTATAACTTAAAACTAATAACCTAAATCCCGATTTTCAAGTCTCTTACATCAAAAACTTGGAACCCTTATGTAAGCTTCCAACCCCCATTTCACCCCTATTGGGGTACGTTTTTGTAAAATTGCTTATACAGGTTTTTATTATTTATAACTATTAACTTAATTGCCTATTTTCAAGTCTCTAACTTCAAAAACAAAGGACTTTCATACAAACTTCCAACCCCTATTTTAACCTTTTAGGGGTGGATTTTCTCAAAACCCTTTCTTAGCTGGTGTCTACACCATAGAAGGAATCTACCTTCCAAATTTCAAGTCTGTACGCTTTATAGTTCCTGAGATATCGTGATTAGTCAGTGAGTGAGTGGTATTTCGCTTTTATTTATATATATAGAATATATAGATAGAAGATAATATAGCGAATAAATAAAAAAAACCGGCCAAGTGCGAGTCGGACTCGCGCACCGAGGGTTCCGTACTCAAGAAGTAGGTATAATTACATTTGTTAATGAACCGCAAAACTAACTTTGTTTGTAGAGGTTTACTGTTAATATCAAAAAATTACGTTTGTTGTATGGGAGCCCCCCTTTAATATTTACTTTATTGATATTTAATTATTTATTTTGAAAGGTAATATACAAGTTAATATTCTGTGAAAATTTGAACCGTCTACCTGTTACCGTTTTTAATATTGAGCAAAAAAATACGAAAAAAACACGTTTATTGTATGGGGACCCCCCCTAATATATATATATTTTTAATTTTTAGTATTTGTTGTTATAGCGGCAACGGAAATACATCATTTGTGAAAATTTCAGCTTTCTAGCTATCACGGTCTATGAGATACAGCCTGGAGACAGACAGACAGACAGACAGACAGACAGACAGACAGACAGACAGACAGCGGAGTCTTAGTAATAGGGTCCCGTTTTTACCCTTTGGGTACGGAACCCTAAAAATGATTATGATACATACGACGACCTCCGTGGCGCAGTGTTGAGCTCTGTTGCCTTGACGTGCGGAGGTCCCGGGTTCGATCCCCGGCAGGGTTTGGAAATGTATAATTTCTGAATTTTCCCTGGTATGGCCTGGTGGGAGACTCCGGCCGTGGCTAGTTACCACCCTACCGCCAAGACGACGACGTGCCGCCAAGCGATTTAGCGTTCCGGTACGATGCCGTGTAGAAACCGAATAGGGGTATGGGTTTAATATAACTGCCATGCCCCTAACAGAGTAGCCCGCTACCATCTTACATACACATAGATGTTACATAGTGACATCCACGCACAATGAGGTGACACACGAGTTGCATTACAACGCTTTCTGTCATGAATTTTTTCTAAAATAAATGATGCAGAATTATCACTTTTGCGTCAAAACTTTGCGTATAATACTTTGTCGTGGCTTGTCGTTTAAGGAAAGCTAAATTCCTAGAACTTCAGTATCAGAGTTCAATAATATTAATTTATGGCAAATACAATAACCTCAATTTATCCTTATTCCATATTAAATTGTTTGTCACAGATGTATTGATTAACTAATTACGCATGAATAACATGATTTAGTCCAAAGTGTTAAAAATGGAGGTTAACGGGTGGCGGTATATTCGTAACTGCCTACCGATTAAATAATTAATACATATTGAGACAAATAATTATTGCGTAGTACATTTTGTTATACAAAATATAAGGAAAATTTTATGTCGTTACAATATAGAGAAAAAATCATTGTATCCTTGGGTTCCTTGTTTTTGTCATAAGTTCACGTTTGGTCTGGCTATACAGGCTCACTCTGCCAAATTCTGATAATTTTTTTATCTTATAATATAAATAAATAAAATTGTTCTATTTCAGGTAGGGACCCATAATACAAAATACAGAAATAAATAAATTAATATCAGAATACGAAAAAATTAAACTTAGTAAATAGGGTTTACGTTGTTCATGTTTAGTTGTATTATATAATATGTTATATGAAGTGTGAATATATAGTACCTATTTCTCATTTATATTAAACGATTAACGATTAGGTAAAACCAAAAAACAATTATAATAACTAAGTTTGTCAATAAATAACACATATTTTTTTAATCTTACATTTTAATCGTTGTTAAATCTTTGAATAATTAAACATTTATACGACCCAAGGCCTTACATAAGTACAAAACAGCATTCCAAATGTAAATTAATAATGGAAATATATATGTTATTTTAATCCTTTTTACTGTCAAAATAAAGTACAATATCGCTTGAATGAATATTGTCATAGTATTCAATTATGTAAAGATAGATTAGTATGTATCCCATCTAGATAAGGGTTTAGCAAACTGATAGGCTTATCAAGTGGATTAAAATCGCTTGGATATTCTAGTGATAACGATCTGGAGATAAGCTAGCGCTGATACCGGATTTAAAATTGAAATCAAGTAAGTACAGGCACAGGGTACAGTGGAATCTAAATATTTTTTTACTTTATAAGATACTAACTGATGCCCGCGACTTCATCCGCGTGGATTGAGGTTTTTTGGTTCCCGCTCTTTTATTTTCCCATATGCCTATGTGTTATATAATTCTATAATCTATCTCTGTGCCAAATTTCATCCAGATCCTTTCATCCGTTTGGACGTGATTGAGTAACAATTTGAATTATGAGTCGTTCGCGTGGATTAAGGGTTTTTGATTCCCGCGGGAATACTTTAGGTGCTAATTCAGCTATGTGTATTCCAAATTTAAGCAAAATCGGTTCAGTTGTTATAGCGTGAAGGAGTAACAAATATTCATTCACTAGCTGATGCCCGCGACTTCGTACGCGTGGATCGAGGTTTTGTGGTTCCCGCGAGAACTCTTTAATTTTCCGGGATTAAAAGTAGCTGCTATTCCAGACTATAATCTATCTCTGTGGCAAATTTCAGCCAGATCCGTTAAGCTGTTGGGGCGTGATTGAGTAACAAACATCCATGCATCCATCCATCCATACTAAGATTCAAGCATCCTAACTTTTTTCTATGCAAGTTTCTATGTAGCTTTACTACTTCTTCTTAACTGTATACTTACTGTATATTTATGTGTGCAATAAAGTTATCTAAATAAATTCGTGAACCACAAACAACCCCTGAGCCTGTACGCTCTGTAATCTCAGAAACTACACGTAACAAGGTTTTAATTTGATCAAAATCCACTCTTGAAATTGCGCCAGAAGGGATTTGGCGATAGCCTGTGTGATCGATGTTTTTTGATATCTATTTAGATAAGGAAACTTTATCAGTTTGGGAGATTACGTTTTGGCTCACGACGTTGATATAGCTACCAAACCCAATATATTATTCAGATATGCGTGAAAAATGTTCACTCCATAAATCTATAACTAATAATAAAACTGAAGCTGGACGATTTGTTTACAATACTTAGTGGCTAAGAAATTTCATTATCGATACAGAGCCCATAGATACCAGAATAAATAGTTTTTAAATTTAGGACCACCACCTATGATAAACGTTTAGTTATTGCCGTTTCCATGTAAATACGTTCAGGGGGGTTACTACTAGGGTCAGCAGTATTACCACAGAATAGGTAATAGATATTACTTCAAAATGACAGTTTTATGTCACGTCCCTTGACGTACATAAAATAAGGATTATAATTCTAAAACACGAACGTCAACAATATTAAAACCATACGCTTTTAATTGATTGAAGTATGCCCCCAGTTTTACTCGTATTTCCAAGCAGTAATTTTGGCAGGTACTTGGTATTTATGTATGAGCTCTTTTATTTTCCAGGATAAAAAGTAGCCTATGTGTTATTTCAGACTATAATCTATTCCTGTGTCAAATTTCATCCAGATCCGTTCTGCCTTTCTTGAGTGGTGTTCGAACAAACCCGACTTTGTTTTATATAATACTAGATGATGCCCGCGACTTCGTCCGCGTGAATTGATGTTTTGGATTCCCGCGGGAACGAGCCTAGCCTATGTCCTTCCCCGGGATGTAAACTATCTCTGTACCAAATTTTTATCAAAATCAAAAAAAAAAAATCAAAATCAAAATGCTTTTTATTCAAATAAACTTTTACAAGTGCTTTTGAATCGTTTAGTGAATCTACCACTGGTTCCACTGGTTAATCGGTTGAGTAGTTAGGCCGTGAAAGCGTAGCAGACAGACAGACAGACAGACACACTTTCGCCTTTTTAATATTAGTATGGATATGGATATTAAAAGATTTGGGACAGAGCTTTAAAAAAATCTCTAATATCGATTGCAGAAATGCAAATTTTTAACAAGGCAAGCAAGGTTATTTGTAAGCTACAGTGTGACAATAGCGATTACCTTTGATTGCTGACACTCTCTAAGTATTGGCTAAAATACAAAATTACAGCAAAAATAATATCATAAATATAAATAATCACAATAATTACGATTGAAATAATGCAATCGCGACGACACAACTTTCTTAGTTTTAAGCAGATTCTCTGTTCTGTGAAGGAAGATGCTTCTCTACAAAATATATTCAATATCGATGACTATAACGATTCCACAATTCCTGACTCAGGGATGTGTCGTCCGTGAATGATTATTCGGTGGTGTTGATAACATCGAATATCTTATTTTTGGATTAAAATATTATAAGATCTGAATATTTGATAACGTAAAAATACGGCTACCTTTTCGGCCTATCATTTTCCTGGAATTTTACACGACCTGCTCACTGTTTTAGTTTAGATTTGTGTTGCTAGGTACCTACCAGGTCTTTTTCAGCCAGCTAATAAAAATCTTTAGATTTTGAATAAACACAATAAGGTACACACTTTCCTTGGAATGCGTCCTAACTCTGTACCAAAGTTCGTCAAAATCGGTTGAACAGATAGGTACCTAGATCTCGTAGAAGCATGACAGACAGACAGAAAGACAGACAACTTTCGCATTTTATAACGGTAGTATAATTTGGTAACAGTATGGAATTCAATAAGTAAGTAAATTTTTATCAAAGTAAGTAATTTTGTTAAAGATATAAAATTGGCTGTATTAATATTATTCATTGATAGTAACATACCACCTACTGTACTTACCTTAACGCAGTGTGAAACACTTTTAAAAACGAAAAAGGGCTTTTATTTGCAAAAGAGGCAAAAGCTTATCTTTAAAAATTGAGCCAATTAAAAATGGAATCGTCCCGATCTCAAGTGCGATATGTTTAATTTATTTGTTACGGTGTGATAGACTGCCTGATTTAATCAGATAATATAGGTCCTGAATATATTGCGTATCCAAAAGATGTATTGAGCCTCTTATTCGAAGATAGGTATACGTCTAGACTAGCAGATGTCCGCGACTTCGTTCGCGTGGATTTTTTTTTTTAATTCCCACACGAGCTCCTGAATTTTCGGGAATAAAAAGCCACTTTCAATGTCACTTTCCAGGTCCACAACTATACCCATCATTTATGATATTTTTGATTGACCAGATTTTTTGGTTCCCGCAGGAACTCTTTAATTTCCCGGAATAAAAAGTAACCTATGTGTTATTCCAGACTATAATCTATTTCTGTGCCAAATTTCATCTAGATCCGTTTAGTCGTTCTGGCGTGGTTGAGTAACAAACATCCAAATTCCAAACATCTATCCATCAATCCATCCATCCAAACCTTCGCATTTTAATATTAGTATAGATAGAAGTATATGATTACTATGATTGTGATGTAAGATAAGATAAGTGAAAAAGCCTTATGCGTTTTACTTTTAAATTAGAGTGTAATTGTCATTGACATCATTGTAGTTTAGTGTAGATATTGTGTCTATGAGAATTGGCCACCATGTTCTGTCCTCCGATTGTGTAAGGAAATAATTGTAATCGTGATCGTTTGTCAAACGTATAATTCGACCTGTTTGAGTTGTTCATAGATGTCTGCACGTCAAAAAGCATGTATGAGCTCCTTAAACAGTTCGAGACAAACGTTTTACGCTGCCAAATAATTATGATTTAATTAGACAATAGGGCCTCCTATGTTATTTTTCATCCCACCATCTCGGAAAGAGTATTTTTACTCTTCGATATCTGAATGCAAAAGCCGCTATTATCCTCTTGAGGATAAAGTAAATTGAATTTAGAACATCGTGTGCACGTTAGTAAATATCACTCGTCTATGAAGTTTGTGAATTCAAAACATCATTAAAACCTATTTACTTCTACCTCTATGGTGCCGAATTTCCATACAACCGTTTTAAAAACTCACACTCGTAACCTTCTTTATCTTGTGATTTTTTTTGCATTTTGTCATTTCCTCGCTGAGGTGGGATGAAAAGTTACGTGTTGCACTCGAGTGAAAAGATTTTTCACCTCGTGCTCTTTTGATTCCCTCGCTGATGCTCAGGATTCTAATTTTTGAATCACGAGCGCAGCGAGCGAATCAATTTTAGAATCCTTCGCTTGCTCGGTCATCAAAATTGAGCACGCGGTTAAAAAACAACTTTTCACTCTTGTATAACAAATAACTATTATCAAATGCTAACAAGTAATTATTTGTGATGACACGGGGCGATATATATCAGTTATTGCTTGCTACCGGAGCCTGATAACGATTTACATGATTGATAAGGGTATTATAGATATCAACTGGTTCCTACCACAAGAGCTTTTCCACAGTCATGTACCTATGGAAATTGGAAAACTAAAGTGCCGAATACTTACGTACCAGATTTGTGGGAAATATCAGTTTCTTTTTGGGCCGCCAGCGTGGCAGGCTTAGTGTTGCAAAAAACAGATTTTCTTCTATCGTGAAGAAAAAAGTTGAGAAAAACATGTATTTTTCTGCAGCATGTTTTTTTTTCAAGAGTACAGAATTCAATATTAATAGGGAAGTTTTCGTAAAAGATTACATCACAGATTTTTGTTTAAGTAATTTTAAATCTCGATATACCTATTCATGTAACATTTTTACGATTTCTACAATACAATTTTACTAAAACTGTAGCAATTTTAGTGAAATGTAAGAAATTAGAAAACATACTCAAAAAAGGGCAAAGGTCAGAGAAACTGGTAGGTATAGGCACAGAAAAGGTAATAGCTGTAGCAATAGTAGGTACAGGACTACAGGTATAGGGGACGTCTTGGTTTCCTAAAACGTGGCTCTAAAGAGCTGTGAACAAAAACAACGAATCAAGCAAACAGTAATTAAAATTTAAAACAAACTGCACAGTTTTATCGACAATCGCTCACCCGATAACACCATGCGCCCATCACGCTATGCCCATCTCCTTCCCCCCCAATGCAATTAGCATCTTTCTCCCTCTAGTTCTACGAATAAAAAAATAACCTAATGAGCGATATCTCGTTATCATTCGACGGCATATCGCACAGCATCCGCCAAGTTATCGCATGCGATAAGAGCACATCTGTCAACGTACGAGTCGAATTGCTTGCTAGCCTAATTAGACTCTTGTATGTGAACTTTGATCGTATTAAGATTTAGAATAAGATCATTGAAAAGTGTTTCCTGCCACGTAGGTATAACTTAGGTTAAGGCAAGAGTGAATAGGCATCTTCTAGGCAAGCGCGTTCCAATCTAGACCTCATCATTGCTTTGCACTAAGCATGATTGTCGTCAAGCGCAAGCCTATATCGCAATTAAAAAAATAAGTTGACATATCAGTTGTTGTTTTTACTTTAAACTTTCATGAACCCTGAAAACATCTTTGGGCAGTCGTGTATAAAAACATATTAGTTTTTTTAACATCCATAATATTTTTTGATTAGTCTGGTCTGGTCGAAAAAACTCCGTGTAAAACGCCTGCGTTGCAAACACGTTTCGTCCTGTCGCCGTTGTCTTTGCAGCTCACCATATATTTTTGTGCCCGTAGTGTATTTTCGCCCTAACATTTGAAGGACGTCGCAAAGCGATAGGCGTGCGTTTTTCTTTACCGTTATTGTTAACAAGTTATTGTGTCTCATTTGTTACACAAACAAATACTATGTAACGCTACAAATAGGCATGATGCCTGTGTCAAAAATAAATTATTTCTTACTGATTATTAAAATTAAATAGAGAGTCTTCCAAAAAATCGGAAATTCAAATCCTCGGGTACTTTTCAGTTTGATAACCATTTAAAACTATAGATTATAGAATAAAAGTCTGTTGTTTGATGGCGTCACAACTACATTATATGTACCTATTCGTATTTCATACAAACTTCCATACTAGAAGTGCGTTTTTAAGTTGGATAAAGAGTTGCTATTTGATTGAGCTGTCATCATCCCTATTTCAGATAAGCTTGCAAGTTGCAACCTAAGTTCTCACAGTGTGGTTTTGCCCTAACATTTGAGGGCCGTCGCAAAGCGATAGGTGTGCGTTTTTCTTTACCGTTATCGTTACCAAGTTATTGTGTCTCATTTGTTACACAAACAAATACTATGTAACGTTACTATTAGCGATAATTCCAGATAAGCTTGCAACCTAAGTTCTTTGTCTAAGACACCGATAAGGCACGGCTGCCCGTTCGTGCGTTTCGATTTGATTGGATTTACTGTTTTTTTTCTCTGACTGCGAAACAATTTGGTTTAGATTTTATGTTCGACTTTTTTATGTATGCTTATATTAAAACTTATAGTAGGGTGCGTGGGTGCGTGGCCCGCTAAAGCGGACCACGTAGTGGACCGTGCGGACCACTGTCTACTTACTTGCTCTCCTTCTATCCTAGTGTTTGCTACCTACGTGTTCTGAAGTAAACAACACACTGCTATGCTAACGAGCACAGTGGAAGCGCCAGCGTGCTAAGCGTCCGACGTAAAAAAAATCTCTTAAGAAAACATAAAACACTCTAAAAGGTCCTTTCAATGTAAAATAACTTTCCAGACATGCATACAATCAATATTATACCGCTGACGATCGGGTACCTTTGGGTGCCATTGAACTTCGCCATTTTGGCTTTCCTAACGGCAAACCGACAATTCTTCCATACAGAACAATTCTTGTAAAAAAAACCATATTAAAGTCATGTCATATTTCCTACGTCCACTCTTCCATCTAGTACACTTTCTGAAATATACACCTATGAAATTTTGGCCGTGCTCCTCACCCATCTTTCAAACCCTCGATCATCATCGCTCACCATAAGTAGGTATATTTTTTTCTCCAAAAAATTATGGAAAAAGAACAAATTCTTCAATTTCGACAAAGAACAATCTTCTTTAAGAACAAATTTTGAAAAGGAAGCGCAAAGTCTTGCATAGTTCAACACTAAATTGTAGCCTCTTCAATATTCGCCATACATTTTCTATAGAAAAATAAATTCCGCCATCTTGAATTTTTTTCCTGTTCATCAAGTAGACCTTCATGTCTTGATCATCTTTTGCCAAGAAACCACTCTTCCATCTCTTATACTCTCCGAGATAGACACCGACGAAATTTGTATGGCGGCCATCTTGAATCTGCCATTTTGGATTTTTTTTCAGCTCACTGCCAATTGGATGAGTATTCGAGTATTTTTTGTTTGAAGAGCCCTATCTTTAATACCCTGGCCGTGCTCCTCACCCATCTTTCAAACCCTCGATCATCATCGCTCTCAATAAGTATATTGTTTTCTCCGTAAAATTATGGAGAGTTAGTCTTTAAGAACAAATTTTGAAAAGGAACCGCATCAAAGTCTTGCATAATTCGACACTAAATTGTAGCCTCTTCAATATTCGCCATACATTTTCTATGGAAAAATAAATTCCGCCATCTTGAATTTTTTTCCTATTCATCAAGTAGACCTTCATGTCCTGATCATCTTTTGCCAAGAAACCACTCTTCCATCTTTTATACTCTCCGAGATAGACACCGACGAAATTTGTATGGCGGCCATCTTAAATCCGCCATTTTGAAATTTTTTTCAGCTCACTGTCAATTGGATGAAGTTTCGAGTGACATTTGGTCGAGCACCCCCCACCTATCTTCGATACCCTGGCTGTGCTCTTCATCCATCTTCGAAATCCTCAATCATCAGCTCTCTCCGTATTTTTCCTCTGAATGAATTTTTGTCTTCTATACGAAACGATGAGTAAAAAAAAATTTTTCATACAAAATTTTACAGGAGAGGTGATCAATGAGTGAATCAATGAGTGAAATTGCTGTACTAATTTTGTAAAATGTACGGTCTACAAATAAAATGTGTGTGGTGTTTTGGCGTATTCACGTTTAATAAAACGTGACCGTTCAAAAGATGAATTCTTATAAAATTGCAATTTTATTATTCATCTAAATTCTAACTGATCAATAAATGTTACCATTACTGTAATCAGGATGCACTTCATGTTGTCATCGTCATTCAAGTTTCACGTTTTTATTATTATGTTTAAAACTTAAAATTTGATCAATTTGCCTCCTGCCCCTTTTAAGATAGTTAAAATAATAACAAATTGCTAATTATAACAATAACTTCTTAATTGATTGACTTGACACATATATTATACTAGCTGATGCCCGCGACTACGTCCGCGTGGATTGAGGTTTTTTGATTCCCGCGGGAACTCCTTAGTTTTCCGGGATAAAAAGTTGCCTATGTGTTATTCCAGACTATAATCTACCTCTGTGCCAAATTTCATCCAGATCCGTTTAACCGTTCGGGCGTGATTGAGTAACAAACATCCATCCATACATCCATCCATTCAAACTTTCGCCTTTATAATATTTATATTTGATTGATTAGGTAAGTACCTATGTAACAATAAAATAAAAAAAAGACGTGTGGCACTCGGAGACTGCTGCGGTAAAGCTATTGCATAGCATTTTTTATCAACTTGCTATGACTACTTGTGTTGAAGACTTCAAGTTGGTGAAAATATAAAGGAAAAATATTTTTGTGAAAAGATGATTTTGGTTGCTATGACTACTTGTGTTGTTAATCAAAAAACCTTTTGATTCCCCTTGGACACCCGGACTATTGAAAACATAATTCTTTAAAATTATTTCGCCTTTATATTTTCAACAACTTGAAGTCAACAACACAAGTAGTCATAGCAATCAAAGTGTTAAGTTTTTTCGTTACGGAATTTCTGGATTCGGTCTCCACGCTCAAGGCCCGCGATAGAAGCTATGCAATAGCTTAATTAAAATTGAATATTTTGGAAGTCGGTTATAAATTGTCTGAGATGGTATCGTTTTACGCACAATACCTATTCCGTTATTTTAAACTCAGATACCTACTTATTTTAGTATTAATATTTCATGTAACTGGTATCAATATTTCCACATCACAGCGGGTATGGTTATCAGATTATGAGCGGCCATGCTATCACGGTTCAAGAGGTTATCCCTTATCGTACATTAAAAATACCAGCCGTGACAACCGCACCGAGGAAATTTCGTTACAGGTTTCAATTGAAATACTTGATAATTAATAATACTCGCAAATGTTAGTAGTAGGTATATCATACTAATATTATAAATGCGAAAGTGTGTTTGTTTGTTGTTTTGTTGGTTCGTCCTTCAACACGCCGCCACGGCTGAACGGATCTGGCCGAAATTTGGCACAGAGATAGATTGTGGTCTGGAATAGCACATAGGCAAGAATCAAAAAACCTCAAACCACGCAGACGAAGTCGAGGGCATCCGCTAGTACTTAATAAATTAGGTACTAAAGAGACTTTTTCTATACTTTTTGATAATATTAATTCTGGCACCTGTGATAAGGATGTGCCATAAACTTACCTTTTATTATATTGTTTTATGAATAAAAAAACAAATAAAATAATCTCTTTATTTGCAAAATTATAAAATTAAAAATTTGGCCTCTTTCTCCTCCCAAAAAAGTACCTAATTCAAACTCAAAATAAATCAAAATATATAGTATGTTTAGTGTTATCATGACAATGTGGCTTCTTCAATTTTTTACTAAACTAAAATGAATGAAATTTTAATGTAGTTTTTAAAAAAAATAGTTTGATAAAATATCATAATAAATAGTATAATGTGGATAGTTCTATTGTACACTATCTTTAGACTTAACTAAAGTGACACTTTAGTTAAATCATCTAAGTATCCCTTTCAGCAGAAAGTTTCATGAAATGGATCCAATATTGTATTTGGTAAGTAATACACGACCGAACATCAATCCGACCACTCGAGCCAGATAGCTCTATTTATCAATAGTTGGATAATTTTAAAACAGAGATTCATTAGTCGTTATCTTATCTGTCAAAACGGAGTCCATTAAGCGAGCTATCTGCTGTTTATCGCGCTCTTATCACACCGAGATGAGAGGGACAGCGAAATCGGTCCACCATTTTGAAATATGACGTCTAAATTCGTATTTAATTTATCGGAAAAAATCATTTAATAAGTTATTAATGTTTACGAAGTATATTTTCCTGTTTGTTGACATAATTTTATCTATTAAGTAATGCCATATAATAATGCTTGTTGGTTTAGATCGTATAAATATTCGTTGTCCCTGCCCCAATTTAGTTTATTTTAGTCGTTGAATTAGGTTTTCAGTCAATTCGGTTTGTTACTTTTTAACTCAAAACTGAGTATTTTATTCAAAACTAGTGGGCCCGGCAGACGTTGTCCTGCCCTAACCTTAAACCAGATTGAGAATATAAACCACCCCTGGACCCACTCAAAAATTCTATCTAAATCGGTCAAGCCGTTCTCGAGTTTTAGCGAGACAAACGAACAGCAATTGATTTTTATATATATAACAGATAGGTAGGTACCTACACAGTACACCTTCTGAACGTCACTTTTACAAAGTATAAGACGTGATAGTGATAATTAACCACGGTACCTTAAAACTAAAGCTACGATAACAGTCTATACTATAAAATCTATACTTATAATAAACCTGTAACAGGTCCAATTCTGTACATTGAAGATATTTTGAAATTTGTTTTTGGAGGGCACTCATTATTCGATACTGAAGCCAAATCTGTAATTTTTTAATTTTTGTCTGTCTGTCTGTCTGTCTTTCTGTCTGTATCTTGGCCGCGCATCACGCCGAAACTACTGAATGAATTCAAACGAAACTTGGCACGATTTGAGCCCATACTACGAGGTAGGACATAGGATACTTTTTATCCCGAAATTGTACTCCCGAAGGGGTGAAATAAGGGTTGAAAGTGTGTATGAAAGTCCTTAATTTCTCAAGTTATAGCTATGAAACTTGATATATGAGCTGCGGGTTGAAAATGAAAACATAATATGTGTTTCACAGTTCATCAAAATTCCACCCCCGAAGGGGTGAAATAGGGGTTGAGAGTTTGTATGAAAATCCTTAATTTCTCAAGTTATAGCCATGAAACAGCATTTGGGCTTTCGTTAAAATATGATAAAGTACGTGTTTCACCATTTCCGTGGGATAGTAGGTATAATATAGGCTACTTTTTATCCCGGAAAATAAAGGAGTGCCTGTGGGAATTCAAAAAAACTTATGCCACGCGAATGAGTGATGCTCAATCACACCAGAACGGTTGAACGGATTTTCATGAACTTTTGCAACAAGATAGATTACAGTCTAGAATAACACAAAGGCTACTTATTATCCCGGAAAATGGAGGTTTTTCGGTTCCCGCGGGAACTCCTTAATTTTCCGGGATAAAAAGTAGCCTATGTGTTATTCCAGACTATAATCTATTTCTGTGCCAAATTTCATCCAGATCCGTTCAGCCGTTGGGGCGTGATTGAGTAACAAACATCCATATCCATACATCCATACATCCATCCAAACTTTCGCATTTATAATATTTATATTTGATGGAGTTAAAAAAACTTATTCCACGCAGTCAGTCGCGGGCATCAGTTGTAGGTATATCTATACTTATATTATCTAAGTACTAGCGACTAAGTTTTTTCGAATCCCGCGGGAACTCATTAATTTTCCGGGATAAAAAGTAGCCGCCTACGCCACTCTCCATGTTTCAACTTTACCCATACCAAAAATCACGTCGATCCGTTGCTCCGTTGTGGCGTCATTAAAGGACAAACCAACAAACAAACACACTTTCGCATTTATAATATTAGTAGTTCCCGAGGGAATCAAAAAAACTTAAAACACGCGGACGGAGTCGCGGGCATCAGATCAGCTAGTTCCTAATAAGTATAGTATTTATACCTCTAACATTTGGCGCTAATGTGCGTTTCAAACATTTAAAATCCTATCAAATGTTTAAACGGCGAAAGAAAACAATATCACGAAGAGGCTTGCAAGAGACTGGCATGACCGGGAGTTCTTCATTCATAATGTGTGAAGGAAGTCTGTTAACCTGCAGTTGGCCAGCGTGGTGGACTATACCCTAACCCTTCTCGTTCCGAGCGGAGATTCGTGCTCAGGAGTGAATTAGTGATTCGGCAATGGGTTGAAAATGACAACAGGGCGGATTTTTTCATATTCCCAGGGGAGCGAAGCCGCGGGCGTTCGCTAGTTTGTTGCTAAACATGAACTATTAGATATTAGATAGGTACAAGTCTCAGTATCAGTCATATCGCCAGACGGCGCAATTTAAAACGATTAATTTAATTTTCAATCTATAATGGGATGCCGGGCTGATACGCAGCGTTATCTTTATTTTAGTTGTAATAGCTTCGATGCGATCACTACACAATCGGAACGATTCAATTATGAAGCAACGCCATCTGTTGTTACATTATAATATTTCAATGTTTATAAAGAAATACCTGGCTGAATACTCAGAATACTCAGAACACCTACCTATATTGGTCACACTCAACCTCCAGCGCGACTTCACAATTCCACGCCCTCCCAGAACCAAGATCAACTGGGAGACGTATGCAGCCGCGCTGTCGGAGCTTGAGCTCGCAGGACCCATTTCGACCCCAGCCGACGTAGATAGAGCCGCCAGCTCCATCACGGCGGCCATCCAACAGGCCAAAAGCGAGGCCACTACCACTATGCCTCACGCTGGACGACGGGACCTGCTTTCGAGCTCGCTCCGGGACAAGCTCGAGAAGAAGCGCGCCCTACGCAAACTATGGGCGCGCACTCGCTGTCCGAGGGTCAAGCGTGACCTCAACCGACCATTGACGCGGCGTCTGAGGCTGAAACATCACTGTACCACCTGTGCAAGACCCTCACCGGCTCCGACTCACCCGTCTACCCTCTACTCGACGGACGGGGTAGACGAAGATACCCCGCCATGAATCGAGCTGAGATCATGGCGGAATACATGGAAGGACAATTTACCCCCAACCCACCGGCCACCGACGACACCGTGACCAGACACCATGCGGCGATCGTACAACAGGTAGAAGATTTCCTGTCGAGCCCGACTCCTCCGCTCCGGGGAGACGATTTCATCTCCCCGTCTGAGCTAAGGAAGGCCGTCTTCCGACTTCCTAAAAGGAAGGCGCCAGGCTACGACGGGATCCCGATCGCCGCCCTACAGCAGCTGCCGAGAAGAGCTCTCGTTGCATTAGCGAGACTCTTCAACGGCGTACTTCGTACCGCTCACTTCCCGGAGTCATGGAAATTGGGGAAAGTTATTACTATCCCCAAACCGGGAAAGGACCGCCGCCTACCAGGAAGCTACCGCCCTATCACCCTCCTGCCGCACATCGCCAAGCTGTTTGAGCGTCTGTTGCTGCGAAGACTTGCCCCGCACCTTCATCCGCGTGCCGAGCAGTTCGGCTTTCGCAGCAACCACTCAACGACGCTCCAGCTGGCGAGAGGACTGCACTATATCGCCAGTGAGAGGAATCGTGGCCAATTCATCGTCGGGGTCTTCCTCGATATCGAAAAGGCCTTCGACCGTGTGTGGCACGATGGACTCCTGGCGAAACTCCTCTCGACCACTCTACCACCCGCGATCGTGCGGCTGGTAGCCTCATTCCTGGAAGGCAGGTCCTTCCGAGTGGCCGTTGAGGGCGCGGACTCCCAGCCGCGTCCGATACGGGCCGGAGTACCCCAAGGCAGCTGCCTGTCCCCGTGTCTCTACGCGGTGTACACGGACGATATCCCTACCCTCGCCGACCACCTGCGCGAGGGGGAGGAAGACGTGCTGTTGTCGCTTTACGCCGACGACAGCGCGAACTTCGCGTCGTCGTACCACCAAATCGTCGCTACAAACCGCATGCAACGTCTGCTGGACTTGCTTCCGGAATGGCTGGACAAGTGGAGAATGGCCGTCAACGTGGGGAAGACGGCCGCCATTTTGTTCGGCGCCCGGAAGCACATGCGTCAGCTCCAACTGCGAGGACAGGACATAGAGTGGCAGACTTCGGTGCGTTACTTGGGGTGCCACATTGACGCCGGCCTGGCCATGGTTCCCATGATTGACCATGTTGTGAACCACGCCACGGCTGCTGCGTCGATGCTGCACCAGGTCCTCACCTCAAGCCTCTCACCAAAGACCAAGCTCCGGATCTACGGAGCCTATGTCCGCTCACGGCTGACGTACGCGGCTCCTGCCTGGTATGCGCTGTGTTCTGCATACCAGAAGAGCCGCCTACAAGTCCGGCAGAACAAGTGCTTGCGCCAAATCGTGGGAGCTCCGAGTTACGTGAGGAACGACGTGATCCATCGCGACCTCAAGACGCCCACCGTGGAGGGGTAAGTCCGCACACTCGCGCGGCGCATGTTTGCGCGCGCGGACAACGGACCGTACGAACACCTCCACGGGATCGCACCGCTGACCACCCGACCTCCGACCGGGCGTCCACTACCTCGCGAGCTCCTACGATCGCCATCACCTGCGCGGCACGCAGGCGACCGTAGCGACGTCGACGACGCGACCCATACCGGATTTGACATCGACTCCGCGCGCAGCGGCGACTTTATCGCCCACGACGCGGAGTCCACCGATTTTGACACCATCTCGGCGCGCGAGAGCGACCCTATAGCCCGCAGCGCCGAGATCCCTGGACGAGACACGGGTCCTGCACGCGGAGGTGATGACGTCACCCACAGTGCGGACCCAACACCGGAAATGACATCCAACCTAGGGGCCCGTAGCCTACAAGGCAGGCCCTAACCGGTTTTAATCCCGGTTTAAAGATATTCACCGGGGCACAGAGTTGCCCCGCGCCCCGCCCCGGGTAAGGAGGCTCAGCCTCGAGGCCCGTACCCCCGCTTGGCCCTCACGGGCCAAACGGAGAAGACCCACTGACATACCTGGCTGAGCTTGTGATCTCTCCAAGACTTCTCTTCTGACCAGGGGCCGTGTTGCCAACGCTTAAAGTAATACTTGAGCAATATTACTTAAAATGTCAGTTTGATGTCACGTAACTTGACGCTCCTAAAATAAGGATTATAATTCTTAAACACGAAAGTCAGCAATAATTAAACAATTATAGCTGTATGGCTTCAGGGCGCGCTTAAATACCTAGTAGCTGTTTTTAGCACACCCGTATTTCATCATCATCATCACTACAGCCTATTAATGTCCCACTGCTGGGCACAGGCCTCCACTCTCATAGGAGAGCGGGCATTAGAGCTTAGACCCACCACGCTGCTCCAATGCGGGTTGGCGGGCTTTAACGACTATTATCATGTTAGTGATAATAACCGGGACCGACGGCTTAACGTGCTCTCCGAGGCACGGGGGTGAAACACCGCCAACTTCCAACTCCGGGCTAGCACTGAGAATTTCTTAATTGAAAAACCCAATACATAACTTTTCATGCCCGACCGGGACTCGAACCCAGGACCTCGTGATCCGCAGTCGACTATGCTAACCGCTAGACCAACGAGGCAGTCACATCCGTCCACATAGTCTCACCGGTATTTATACTTATTTAATAAGCAATACTTATTTAGAAATTGAAAAATATTAAAAAATCTTGACGTTCAAAAGTTTTTACCAACTTTGAATAAAATATGCCATTAATTGAATTATTACTAGAAAATTACGAGCTGTCTAATCTACTTCCGATAATAAGCTACTATAGCGATCTGTTGAACTTTGTGCTTTTTCTGTAGTCTAAACTTTTATCTAACAAATAATTAAAAATTGTAACATGATTATGATATAAAGTTAAATATCATGGGTCATGACGAGCCACAAGGTATCATGACATTTACCTTATAATTCATAATGTAACACTTGGTATATTCTTCAATATTAATATAGTAGGGACTTGGGACGCTATAGCCTATAGCACCTATATAAGAAGAAGGAAAATGCTTTAGCGGTGTTTAAAGACTGAGATTTGGCTTTTTTATATTTATTATTTATAATTTAATATTATTTTTAGAATCCTGACTTCTAACAATTACTTCAGAATTAAAACCTTTAGCATTAAACGAATAGCGCCAGTTAAACAAATCGTATGTTTTAACAACAATAACATATATCTAGTGTGCCACTTTCTGTGGTTACCCAACGTAACACAAACATATTAGGAGTTTGATAGCGTGATCGTATCTCGCCCATTAGCTCTGAGATTAAACAATGGGCGGTAATCGAAAAAATAATGTGAACTATACATCTTTCTCGCTACTGTACACTCGGACACCGAAATCCATGCTAATACGTATTACTATACCTGCCCCCCGATTATGGTCTAGGAACCTATGGGTATCTATGGTCTATGGTCCCCTTTATCGTCTGTCGAACGTATAGTTCGACCTGTTTAAGGAGGCCATAGATGCTTACACGTCAAAACGCATGTATGTACTCCTTAAAAAGATCGAGTTATGCGTTATGACCTGTCAAATGAATGGTTGGCTTAGACAATTAGGCCTCTGAGGCCCAATGTCTTAGCAAATCGTAATCATTTGACAGCTTAAAACGTATTGCTCGAACTGTTTAAGGAGTTCATATACATCCTTTTTTACGTACAGTAATCTATGAACTCCTTCAACGGGTTGAATTATAATTATATACCTACGGGATTTCCTTATGCAATCAGGGGGCTGATGCCCGCGAACACGTCCGCGTGGAATTAGTTTTTTATAAATCCCGCGGGTACTCTTTAATTCTCTGGGATATAAAGCCTATGTCCTTTCCCGGAACACAATGCATGTTTTTGTACCAAATTTCATCAAAATCGGTTGAAAGATGGGATGAAGCGTAGCAGACAGGCAGATTGACAGACAAACGTTTTTGCATCAATACTTAATATCATAAATGCGAAAGTGTGTCTGTCTGTCTGCTTACGACGCTTTCACAGCCCATTTGTTCAACCGATTTCGATGAAATTTGGTATAAATCCCGTGCAAGGACATAGGCTACTTTTTATCACGGAAAATTAAAAGATGTCCTCTCACGAGGTATCATGACTTCACAATTTGTGTCCACAAAATCTCAGTTTCCTGTACAATCAATTTGTAGGCAAGCCAGCGGTGAGTATAGTAATTAGGGCTATTAGTTGAGTCGCTATCGAAGCCCGCATCGCCACAACAATGGGGAATGGCGGGCGGAGGTAATCATTCGATTAAGACGACTTGATTTGTTCCTGCCATCACTTTTTGGCGCGGTGGGAGCACCGAAAATACCTTTTTTTTATTCAGTACAAGTTAGACTGTTATCTAAGCTGATGGTAAGTGATGATGCAGTCTAAGATGGTAGCGGGCTAAAGTGTTAAGGGTATGGCAAGTATTTAAACACATTTTCCGGGTGGTAAATAACTACGGCCGAAGCCTCCAAGACCAGACCAGAGAAAATTCAGAAATTATATACTCCCAAATTAACCCTGCCGGGGATCGAATCAGGGACCTACGTGCGGACCAGCGCTCACCACTACGCCAGGGAGGTCGTCAAAAAGGTTAGTCGTAAAGTTCGTCTCACCTCTCACCTGCTCTCTCCTGTGCTATCACCAGGTGGTAACTGTCATACCCCTTACAGTTTAGCCCGCTGCCATCTTAGACTGTGCAATTCATCACCTCCCACTGGGGACGATCGCAGTCAAGGGTTAATTTGTAAGTTGTAGCTCTTGACTGCGTGAACCTAATGTGGTGTAAACTTCAGTTTCGAAGATTAAGGGTCTAGCCCGACTACAGATGGTAGGCGTGGCGCGGCACTTAGCGGCAAATATTTTTTGTTTGAGTTTATATGGAGCTGGGCCTACATATGCGACGCGGCACGGAGATGCACTGCGATATGATTCAAGTACAAAGAATACTTTCCACGACGCGAGGTCCCGCGAAGCGCCGCGCCTCTGTAGTGAGGCTAGATCTGATGTTACTTGTTAGTGATTCTATTCTTAAAAGTGGTCACGACTCTCAGAAATGAGGAACACCTTAAAGCGAGAAATAGACGGGCATATCATAACCATGAGTTGGACCATGTGTCATGAGTTGTATAATGATTTTATCAATTAACAGTCTATTAGCGTGCTTTTGTTTTGTTTTTTTTTTATAATGTCTCTTTTTTTGGACAAAGTTTTGAATTTTGATTTTGTATCATAGTTTCCAAAACCAAGACCCGCTTGCACAAGACCATTAAATGTGATTAAAGTTAAATTTTCTAAACTTACCTGTCTTTTTCATGTCAACCCTGAAACAAAAAGTGACAGCATTACTTTTAGGCAGTGCTGTGCGAACCGGCCTGAGTAGGTACCTACTGTTTCTATTCGGACAAGAGGTTTACGATATCGGGTCGAGCAATTTTAATTTGGATTATCTCGATCATAGTGTGAAACATAAAATTTATTGCTTTGCGTAGGGCAAATTCTTATTAGAATCAGGAAAATAAGACATTCGTTCAATATAACAAATGATTCACACCTAACGAACATAAAATACTGTTGTACATTGCTTCCCTGCCATTATCTAAACGAAAATCGCCCTGAAGAGAGTCCACAATGTACGCCCAACTTTATTAAAGTACGCTTTTGATTTAATGCAGCACTACCCTGTCTAAGGTACGATGTACGTAACCTAATCACTTGTCCCATCTTACTTAGTGCATTGTTGGTTAAATCCAAACGAAATTCAACCCTTTGAAACGATAAAAAAGAGTTGATTTTCCATTGAGACAAATTTTCGTCCCGACCTACGGCCTCGCGATCCATTTCATCTCAAACATAAACTACAGAACAGGCGTCAATTGTTAACAAGTTTAACAACTCTCGATTCTCGTGAATCGATACCAATCGATTTCGTTTATTTTCTCGCACTAAACTCGATTGTTCCACTCGATACATTACGCCCGCGGCGCGTATAGTATGTCAAATCCTAACTGACATTGCATTCGATTTTACTCTCTAATTGTCGATAGTTTGGGATCAGTTTTGTGGTTATGATTTTGACACTTGAATTGATTCATCTACTAATCTCATCCCAAGCGATAAAATACTCTATTTGTCATACAATAAGGTTACAATTTGGTTGTAGGTGTGAGATATATGTGGTTTTTTGTGTGGGTATTGTGTAGGGACAGTCATTTGTTTTGACAGACTGTGTATGGCCACGGTGACTAAGATCGTACGATTGTAGAGCGTTTTAGATCGGGAGATAATGGGAACTGACACGCGGACATACGGCCACCGCGGACCGGGAGCTGAATTCATCTTCGGGCCTTTTGTTCGGCGATGGAAAGTTGACGTGATTGTTTCTTTGATTCCGATGTGTGACGCCTATTGTTCTTGTTAAATATCGTGGGACAGGGTGTTACGGGAAGATAAAGTGGTGTAGTTAAAATAAATTATGTGTATCTACGCATATCCATTACCAGTGTATCTACTCGTACTTACTTAACTTTTTCTTTTGTTTTGATGATTGTTTAGATATTTTGAGGATTTAGTTCTCAATCTGGGTCGGAGTATGTAGTTGTTGGTAATAAATTTGAGCTATTTAGGGTCTGAGATCGCCAGATAGTCATCTCATTTAAATTCACTTACGGTGCTTTACTGTTGAAATAAATAATCAATCTTATCAATTTTATCAAAAATAAAGTTATTTTATTCTAAACACCTTCTGCTACAGATTCTACTACAGGTTCTACTACAGATTATCGCTCCCTTCGAGCGATAATCTGCAGTAGAACATAATAAACCTGTAATTTAGGTAAATTTTAATGTGAATATTCTTTAATTTATAAGAAAATCTAATCATACCTACATTAAGTCCTGCTTGCAGATACGCCGGGTTACGTTTAACAAAGAAATAAATTTGAAATTAAGAAGTTTTATAGAAATTCTGTCAAAGTTGCAGCTAACTATGGATTAAAAGGATAACCCGGCGTTTCTGTAAGCCTAAGTGGTGGACCAGAGGAAGGAGGATGTTCATTTGACGATAGAAAATTCCGCCCTCAGGCTAATTTTTTTAATGTTGTTACGTGATGTAGCCTGCAACTTCTGCCGTATGGATGTTGATTTTCCGGAATAATAAGATTAGCCTACGAGTATGTCCTTCCGGAATCGGATACAAACTATTTATGTAAGTACCAAATTTCGTCAATATCGGTTTTTCGGTACACTTTGGTATGTAAGTATGGAAAATAGATTTGTATTATATTTAGAAAGAATCATTTCTATGCTTGACAAACATACTGTCTGTGTGTCCGTAGATTTACATAACGTTGTTTTATTCGGCTTATAATGTGTGTTTGTGTGTTTTTTGTGCGGCTCCGTTAATGGTCCGATGGAGAGATTAGATAGCCGGTACAAGCTGTTTCAGTTTAATTATACGTGTGTAATATACACTTTCTACATATAAAGCCCCCTTCACACAATGCGTGTGGTTACTGCGACGTAAAGATGGAGCAAGTAGCTTTTTTATAATTTCACTAGGTGCAAGTTAGCCCTTGACTGCGATCTCACCTGATGGTAAGTGATGATGCAGTCTAAGATTGTAGCGGGCCTGTTAGACCCATACCCCCTAGTCAGATTCTACACGGCATCATACCGGAACGCTTAATCGCTTGGCGGCACGTCACCAGACCAGACCAGAGAAAATTCAGAAATTATAAACTCCCAAAGTAACTCTGCCGGGAATCAAACCCGGCACCTCCCACGTTAAGACAATAGCGCTCAACATTGCGACAGGGAGGTCTTCAAGCCGGGATACAATGGGTGTCACAAAAAAGAGTTACATTGAACCTGCGCAGTGGGTGATTTATCGATCAACGCGCAAAGCAAAGTGCAAAGCAATGCGTCATGCAAAGTGAGGTGCGATGGTGGGAGGATTGATGCAGCCATTCCGTGGTTCATCTGTCAATCATACATTAACGTGTACATTAACGTGTCGCAAATCGAACGTGAAATACTTTTCAGCACAGGCATGATTTTAAAGTTCTAATTATTTGTAGATTGGTAGGTATGGACTGGATACCGGACTGTCATTTTAGTTTCAACTGAAGACGATCATGATTGGACGTACTTCTGTATTTTGCATTTAGATAATTTAAAATATCTGAGAAATATAATTTGTTACAATATAATGTCCTCCCGACTGAATTTCGGCCACGGCGCGGCGGCCTATCTCCAGAGAGATTATCCATCTGCGCGGGAGATATTATAGTGCACAAGTGTGTGCGCATACACAGGTGCACTCTCTGTTACTTTACTCTCATAGCCCGATGGGACGGAAAATTCGACACGACCGGAGAGAGATCAGGTGCCGGACCGACGGCTTTACGTGCTCTCCGAGGCACGGGGGTGAAACACCGCCAACTTCCTTACTCCGGGCTAGTACTGAGAATTTCTTGTCAGAAAAACCCAATACTTGCTATGGCCCGACCCGGGAATCGAACCCGGGACCTCGTCGGCCGCAGTCGGACATGCTAACCACTAGACCAACGAGGCAGTCACAAGTGTAACGAGTATTACAACATGACATCTAGTGGGCGCCATTGTGATTTTTCATTAGTTCGGCTTCCATCTATTATGTTCGGCATCTTCTGGTGCAAGAATCATCAAAATCGTTCGACGTGTTCAGGCTGTAGCTGATCTGCAAGGAACATCATACTAATATTATGAATGCCGCAGCAGAGCAACGGAGCAACGTGATTTTATTTGCGTGGGTATAATTGAGAACCTGGAGAGTGACATAAGCTAATTTTTATCCTGGAAAATGAAGGAGTCGCGGGCATCAGCTAGTACAAACATATATAGACTGATGAACACATAACCCTGTGCGTTCCGCAGTTGGGTAAAAATCTGAAAGATATTAGAGGGTGTTTGGTCGTCGCCTTAAGAGCCTACTCTAACTGTAGTTACTTGTTCTCTAGTCTGTACTAGTTATTAAATGTTATTATTTTTGTTACAATAATAATTATAATCGTAACCAAAATTGGTAGGTATATTATGCTAGAGTTACCTACCGTTAATAGATTGATAGTTAATGATAGATTTTTCAGTCATTTGTTTGCCTTTGGCAGCATCTATTAATGATAATAGGCATGATGACAGTAACCAAGAATCAATGAAATTATGAATTTATCTAATGAAATAGGATTAATGGATTATAAAAAACGTATTTATTTTTCTATTTCGAGTGAGATTGCTATTTATTTTGATAAAATAAAACTATAAAGTATAGCAATCCGCCATATTGGATAAAACACCAAGAAGCGAATGACGTCACAATTGTTTGTTTTCAAGCTTTGACAATCACTATTGTTTACTGCACACTGCACAGAGTACATTGGTAAAAACAATAGTGACGTCACAAACGACGCCATGACACCGCCGAACGTTGTGGCGTGAATTTTAAAATTTAAATTTCAAATGCCTATTTTATCTACCAAACCTTATTTTTCTGCTGAAATAAGATATTTTTTCGAAATAGTAGATACTTCCGAACATAACCTGACCATTTATAAAAATCAGTCATCATGCCTATTATTAAGTGATGATTGCTTGGTTGCTTTTTGACGACCTACCTAGCGCAGTGTTAAGCGCTGTTGTCTTAACGTGGGAGGTCCCGGGTTCGATTCCCGGTTGGGAGGGAGGGAGGTAGTTAATTTGGGAGTTTCTAATTTCTGTATTTTCTCTGGTCTGGTCTGGTGACGTACCGCCAAGCAATTAAGGGTTCCGGTATGATGCCGTGTAGATTCTGACTAGGGGGTATGGGTCTAAACAGGCCCGCTACAATCTTAGACTGCATCATCACTTACCATCAGGTGAGATCGCAGTCAAGGGCTATGCCGTGTAGAAACCGACTATAGGGGTATGGGTTTAATATAACTGCCATACCTCTAACCGGCTCTAACACATACCCCTAACACAAAAGTTTGGGTGGATGGATGGATGGATGTTTGTAACTTAATCACGCCAGAATGGTTGAACCGATTTGGAAACCATATGGCCCAGATATAGATTATAGTTATAACACATAGAGTTCCCGTTTTTTTCAATTTCTTCCAGATCCGTTCAGCAGTTCCGGTGTGATTGAGTAACAAACATCCATCCACGCATACATCCATCTATCCATACTATGGCATTTATAATATTGGTATACATTGTAGCCATAAGACTATCGCGAGTCGACGACGTCGCTTGTCATCAAACAGCCATTGATAACAATCGTCTGCGTCAAGCTCGATAGGTTGTGGGGGTCAGATCGCTATCGAAATAAAAACTGTGTCCTAATAAGTGTATGCCATAATATAATAGCCCCGTACAGTTTCGCTTATGCTCGAATGAAAAGATTGTTTTGACATTTTGTAAAGCCGCCGTCAAAAGATAGTTAACTATCTTTTATTCATGGCTTTATTCGGGAATTTATGATTTTATAATATTCTTGTTAAATTACGTACTTACGTGTATATTTCTTATTTTTTTTTAAAGCATATGCTGAGTTTCTGGCCGGTTCTTCTTAGTAGAATTTTTTTTCCGAACCGGTGGTAGTGTTAGGACATTTCATAAGTGGTACAAGTTGTCCTAGGTCAATTAAATAATTTAATTTCAATTCATTAAGGACGAAGTCATAGGAATTAGTAATATTACTAGCTTTTTTCCGCGTCCCGCTGACTTTTCTCAGTAGAATTTGTTTTTAGAGCCGGTGGTAGAGTCTTGCATGAGCAACGGCATGAGCATAGCTATCGAGTTTTAGAGGGAAAATGTGTACTCAATTGCGGTTTCGAGTAACAGAGGTCTTATAATTCGAGTAATGGAGGTTTTTGGGCTTCAAGTAAAAGGAATGGGGATATTTCGAGTAAGAGAGGAACTCGACATAACGAGGTTTCATATCAATTAAATAGATTAAATTTGACATAGGTACTAAAACAGTAAGTATTATAATATTATCGTTTTTTTATGATTGCCGAACTACCTCGTTGGTCTAGCTCTAGCGGTTAGGTAGCGATCACGAGGTCCTGGGTTCGATTCATAGTCGGGCATAAAAATTGTTAGGTGTTGGGTTTTTCAGTTAAGAAATTCTCAGTGCCAGCACGGAGTTGAAAGTTGACGATGAGGGCCTCGGAGATCACTTTAAGCCGTCGGTCCCGGTTACTATTACTAACATGATAATAGTCGTTAAAGCCCGTCGACCCGCACTGGAGCAGCGTGGTGGGTCTAAACTCTAATTCCCTCTCTCCTATGAGAGTGGAGGCCTGTGCCCAGCAGTGGGACCGTGGCCTGTAGTGATAATTTCTAAACGTTATACTTTTATCATATCAAAGATCACAGATAAATCAGCCCAGTGCATCACGTAGCCAAGCCATAATTCACTAACATTGTCTGGCCATAGACAAGAATACTGTCTCTTGTCTAGGCCTTATAGAGACAACTGCCTACCGCTTTTTGTCGCAAGAAGATTTTATCTGGAATGCGAAATGAGCATACCGTTTTAAACAATAGTGCGTAGGATTAGCGCAACCGTCATTGGATCTTGTTAGGGAATGTAGAATCTACCGTGGCGATATTATGACCTAGCCGAACGGATTTAACTATTGACTATTTTGATTTACCTTTCTTGTATTCAGGGTCGATTGCACTATCGATGGTTATTTTAACTATAAATAACTACTAGTTAAACTCACGAAAACAGCAAAATATGTTGGAAAAGTGCCCAACTAGTTTCGAACCCTTATTCATGAGCCTGTTCGGTCGACGCGGCCGCTGAACGACCGGTTAAACTTTAAAATCGATGGTGATGGTTATCGTTAATTTTGATCACCTCAAATGCTAGCAAAGTGAATGGCACAAATAATTAAGTAGGTTTTCTTACATTGATAACAAAACGTAATAAAAATTATTATAAAAACCCTATGTCAATCTCCAGGTACACAACTATACCCCTGCAATAATTACGTCGATCCGTTGCTCTATTGCAGCGTGATTGAAAGACAAATCAACAAACAAAAACACTTTCGCATTTATAATATTAGCATGGTACAAAACTTTTTTACCTTGTAAAAATAACTTACCAATTTTGTACTATATGGAGCAACCTCAAATTAACAGCAAGTTTCTAGCTGTAGTTATCATATAAACAATGATAGTATCTTGTTTCGACATAACGTTTTATAAACATTTTGAAACTCACCATACACATGAGTGTACAGTGTTGTCAAAAAGTGATTATATCTCGGGAAATTATCGAGTAATCGACGTTACGCTGCGCGCGCGCGGATGTCAAACTAATGTTTTAGAGATCGCCAATTTCACTGTGTTTTATATAAAATAAACTTTACAGCAGAGGTAATAAGGTATACACTTTTGGATTTAGGTGAATCGATTAAGTTTGTGATTATGTGTGTTTATAATAACAGTAGCCTGTCATAGTGTCACAATTTTGGGGATCCGTTTAGCGTTAACGAAACTGTATTGAAGAAAATTGCCTATTTGAGAACTCCTTTGTGTTCTTTTTTTAGGGGTTTCTCAAATATATCTAGAAACAATAATTATTTTGTACTTAATAATTTTTGATTTATACAGCAAATCTTAACCAAAATGATGATATTGGATAGAATCAGGCGTTACTTTGCGGATTTATGATTTAGCAAGAAAAGAATACAATTATTTTGCTGTAATCCGCCAACAGAAAAAAATTCTGTATGGTCAAGCATGCAGTTACAAGCGAAGCTCCGTTTACCTTCCCAACCAAGCAAGAAAGCTAAGTTCCCAAGCAAGCAATGCCACCACCACTCACATGCACCACCACACAAGACTTTTATACTATTCTCGACGCACGTTTCGCCCCGACACCGGAGCATCCTCAGGAGACTTTACAGCAAAGTAATTGTTATCTTTTCTTGGCAAAATGATGATTTTAATAATTTATTTTTATAATAGGTAGCCGGTAGATGATACCCTCGCGCCTTTTTAAAATCTCACGGGAACTCTTAATTGTTTCGATAAGTATAAAATAAGCCCAATAATAATAATCACTCTCCAGATCTGAAGCCCAATTGTCTAAGCAAATCGTAATTCTTTGGAGTAAGCTTAAAACGTATTACTCGAACTGTTTATGGAGTTCATATAATACATATTTTTTGACGTGCAGGCATCTTTTTGACAAACAAATACGATTTCCTTACACAATCAGGGGGCAAAGCAAAATATCATGAGGATCCGTTGTTCCATTGCAGTAGCTGCTATGTGATTGAAGGACAAACCAACAAACAAACATACAATAGGATAGTTCACCAAAAATGAGTCTATTTCCACGAGAACCTACATTGATATAATAATAGTTAGGTTTCTTAGTAAATACTAGATCGGTAGTAAATTCGAAACACATTTTAAAGTCTACGGAACCCGCTTTATAAAATCCAACTAATAGACCTATTTCGATAGATTTCCGAGATCAAAAAGTGTACGTCCATTTGGACTGGCGATGGTACACAGATAGAGAGATTTATGTTATTTTAATAACACATTATTTTTTACCTACAAACGGACAGGCGAGAATTTTTAGCTTATCTCGCTTTAATATCTATGTCGTTACTACTGCCATCTCGTTTATCTACATCTGAGTTCGAGATACACAATAAAATTGGAATGCTAAACAATGAGCATGTTTAACTTCTATGTTGAGTCAAAAATCAAAACATATTATTGACTAGATGATGCCCGTGACTTCATCCGCGTGGATTGAGGTTTTTTTTGTTCCCGCGGGAACTCTTTGATTTTTCAGAATAAAAAGTAGCCTGTGTTATTCCAGACTATAATCTATCTCCGTACCAAATTTCATCCAGAAACGTTCAGCTTTTCTGGCATGATTGAGTAACAAACATCCATCCATCCATCAATCCATACAGCATTTATAATATTAAGTACAGATTTATTAAGTAGATGATGGTTTAATTTTCTGGGATAATGTAGCCTATGTACTAATTCAGGCTATCCAAATGTTGCCAGTTTCTAAAAATCTAGATAATCGACTTTCACCTTTCACTAGGCAGGCTCTATTCAGACTAAATCAATCGAATACATGAGTTAGGGCGAAAGGGTCGTGTCGATGCGCCTGCGCAGATAATACGGGGATGTAATTAATTTCACTCCGTTCGCTCGGCTGTTTGTTTTATAGTCGTGATCCCGTAAAGGAATACCTTTGCTTCTTGGAATGTTAAGTTTTAGAAGTATCAACTTGGAAACCTTTAGTTGATAGACGATCCCGTTAAACTTTGTATACGTCAATATCTAAAAGCAAAATGGTTTGCACAAGTCAAGTGTCAAGTGAAGTGAGCAATCCACTATGCTTTTTATTGGTCTATTCATATTCATACTCATTTATTTTGCATTTCAATACAATTCTTATAGTAAATTACATAATGTCAATAGAATAGTTCTTAATACAATATTGGAACCCCGGTGGGGCACAGCAAAAAACAGTTGTAGTAGAGTGACGGCTGCCTTATTTTTCTTCAAGAAAATCGTTCAATCTGTAATACACTATCAATTAGGATTTTTTTTTAATAATTCTTTTAAGGAATTTTGGTAGACAAATTTCAACGGTAACCGTAACTTAATTTTAACCACCTGTCATGCAACTTGACCATATTAGTAGATTTGTTGCACAGTTAGCTAAATAGGTTTTTTTGAAAGATATCATATCATATCACACTTACTTACTAATATTATAATTGCGAAAGTCACTTTGTTTGTTGGTTTGTTGATTTGTTGGTTTGTTGGTTTGTTGGTTTGTCCTTCAATCACGCCACAACGGAGCAACGGATTGACGTGATTTTTGGCATTGGTATAGTTGAGGACCTGGAGAGTGACATAGGCTACTTTTTATCTCGGAAAATTAAGGAGTTCCCGCGGGAATAACAAAAAACTTAAACCACGCGGACGAAGTCGCGGGCATCAGCTAGTTTTAAATATCCGCAAAGGTAAAGGTAGATAGATAAATCTTAAAAAAATATTTTTACTTCAAAATCAAGTAATTCGTCAAGCTTTGAAGCCTATGAGAGCCCTGTAGAATTATTCCGAAAGTAAATGGAGCACTATATATATAAAGTTTCCAAACTTGAAAGTCGATGAGATGAACGCGTAAAACAAATACCGGGCGAAATTAAATTTCGATCGGTCTCAGGCCTCACGCAAAAGTGTTGGAATTTTCGAACGGAACAAAATAAGACAATTACCTGTTGGCAAATGTTACCGATACGAACCGCACAATCGCCTTCGCCGCAATCTCGCGATCGGTAATTTGGTAATAAAATGAAAATACGCTCGCGTCTTATCTATAATCCTCTATACATATCCTGCACTATATAAACATACCAATATACCGATCACGATACCAAAAAGTCTTAAGAGCATTTAAAATTTCAAGCTAGTTATACCAATACAAGTTTAAGCTTGCGACTTAAGACAACAAACAATTTTAACTCAGTGTAAGACATTAAGGATTAATTTTCCACGACCTGTGTTTTCAATGGTCTTCTGTAACCGCGGTTTCGTGTCGATTTCGCGTGGCTGCAAATTTAATTTTCTTTAATAAGCTGCTTATGGTTTTGGTGTGGAAATTTAAACTTTATCAGTGATGTGTAGGGTGGGGAATTGAGTGGTGGTCGCGAGTCTTGTTGGAGGCATGTATCTCGATAGGGGAGCTTGTTTCATCGGGCGAGATGCAAGTGCTGATAGGCGCCCCGCCCATGCTTTTTTCGTGGCTCTCCTAAGTAACAATGGGGTGATCTGTTAACTAAATAATGAGTGCGATGTATCAGTGGGAACGATGTCGATACGACGTGCTTTTATTTCTCGAGATGTGCTGGCGACGCTGTACGTGTGATGGAAGAGGAATATTGTATCTTCGGAGATGCAACGTGATGGGCGTGGGTAAATTTAATTCGTTCATACGACGGCTATTAGGTGGTACACAAGTAAAAACTTTTATTTGACTGTTGTCATCAGTTGTTTCAAACCCATTAGTCGTTAAAATTTAACACACGTAAGAACTTTAACATCTGTTAATTTACTAGTACGTTACTTAATGGTTAAAATGGTGAATCGCTTTATTTGTTATCGTAACTTATCTACGTTCGTTAAAATTTAACACACGTAAGAACTTTAAAATCTGTTAATTCTCTAGTACCAATATTTCATGGTAAACTGCTGAATCAACGCTTTTCAAGGTAACGTTCATTAGTCACAACCCTTAAATACGACGCTATAATATTTAAGGGTTGTGACTTGTGCCCGTCAAACCCTCGTGATGCAACCCAGCCATAGTCTTTATTATAATCTCTCTCCAGACAAGACGAATTGCTTTCCCATCAGTGTGACTCGGGACAGGTCGGAGATCGAACCCGGGACCCACTCCATTTGTAAGACCGCCGAACTCACCACTGCGCCAAGGAGGTCGGCAATCAGTCGTTCGACTCATTCTTTAATAGGAATTTAAATATGACTGTGTGCGTGCGCATGCTATCTGACACAGCTCTAATCATCCCTTTTAATGAAGCCAAACAGCTATTATTCTCGTTACTGAAATCAAAAAACCACAAACAACTTGCAACACTACTTCGATAGCAACCAGGAAAACAGAACAAATTTGAGCGTATAATTAAACTTATATCACGGTTAGACTGGAAAATAACCTTATAATCTAATAAAAACATGGAGATTTCATCAATCAATAGAGCGGATATAATAAAGACTTTTTGTTCCGAAGCATGATTAATATATACGGTCAAATACCGAATCTTGTATAAACAATACCGCAAAATAGGGCGGGTTCAGCAGAAAACACAAATAACTAGACAAAATTTAAAAAATTAAACACTCAGGTTAACTTGCACCAACGTATATTTAGAAAATAAAATTTTCGATATTATTTGTCCCAGTATGCCAACTCCGGAATAAATATAAAAAAAATAACTTAATCCGTTTAAGCATTTTAGTATAGGACGGCCAGTTTACCTTTACGTACATTTATATTTTTTTTAAGTTAGCGTATGCTCACAGCTCACTCTAGTTGGTAATTGAACTTGGTGTGAAAATTAGCCAATAGGCCTGTTTCTGTTGACTTACGTTATGGCAAATTGTCCTGTCTATCACTAACATAACGTTTCAATTTCCTTAAATAAAACGCAATATTGAAACAGTATCGATTGTTTTGAAACAAGGAAACTTATTTAATTTTAACGGGAATCCTCCAGATATGGGGTATAGAATCATTGTACTCACTTACCTACTTACTTGTTGTGACAAAAAGATACTGAGGAGGAAAACGTTTTGAGTTGTTGGTGGGAATTACCATGAAATCTTGAAGTACCTACTTACCTATTGACACGCAAATCCAAACTTTACGAACTGAAGTTTTTTTAATAGGTTAGCCCGGTACCATCTGAGACTGCATCATTATTTTCATGATTAGCACCAGGAGAAATCGCAGTCAAAGGCTAACTTGTAGTGTAATGAAAAAAAATAAAACATGGTCAACCAAAAAAAAAGCCATCTCATGCAAAAATTAGAGTTCATTTACTTTTCACCAAATTTTGTCTTTTGCCATAGTCTACCACGCTGGCCAAGTCCGAATTGGCAGACCTCACACACCTTCGAGCACATTATGAAGAACTCCCATGCAGGTTTACTCGCAATGTTCTCCTTCACCGTTTGAATCAAGTGATGCTTATGTACTTTATTTATTTTATAAACACACATTACTCTGAAAAGATAGTAAAATTAAAGACTCCGTATTGAAGTTCGGTACCATTATGTTATCATCACTTCAATTTTACATAATAATGTTGTAATCTAAGAATACTGACTTGTACCACTCACTTTGTTAGCTTCTTGGTGGTGAAATTTAACCATAGCGCTAACTTTCTGTGGTGCAACTGGCCCAAAAAGTTTTTGTTGTCATCTTCGTAGCAATGCTGCAAACAATATGGGTGCCGCGACGGATTTGAAACCGGTTGTGACGTCAGAGGAGGAGGGGCCGCCCCGCCTCTCGCCTACTACTACGATTTACTATAGTTGTAAACGCTTGAGATCACTGTTCTTCTTTATAGAATTGGAAAAAAATTGCTACAGCTACTTTCAGGAAAAATCAGTAATTAACACTCAGGAAAAATCATCCCAACACTTGTCTGCTAATTCGCACCAGCGCCAGGGCCAGCGTGGTGGACTATAGCTTGCATTCTTCCCATTTTAGAACACTATCTTCGCAGGTTTTTTATATATTTTTCCTTGTCCTTATAAATCGTGGAATAGCTTTTCTGTCAAATAAATGAATAATATTTTATTTGCAGGAACATGGGTACAAAGTGGTAATTTCCGCTATATATTCTACCACATTATAATGGTGGTGCAAATTATTAGTTTTTTTAAAAGTGTCTAATTATATTAAATTATTTCATTAGATCAACATTGAATTGACCTTGTTTGAATGTTTGGATCTTTGTTACTCCTTCACACCCTCCCCGCGTTAAAACTCCCACAGGAATCAAAAAACCTTAATCCAAGTGGTCGAAGTCGCGAGCGTTATATTTTATTTTACTATAGATATTTTTTTACTATAGATTTGAGATAGTGATTTATTTATTAAAATATATTTTTATCTTCGAACTAGCTGATGCCCGCGACTTCGTCCGCGTGTATTGAGCTTTCTTGATTCCCGCGGAAACTCTTAAATTTTTCCGGTATGAAATGGGTTATTATAGCCTATGAGTTATTCCAGACTCTAATGTAATATTATGCCAAATTTCATCCAGATAATCTTACCTACTTCAACAAACAAATTGTATTTTTTTAAATATTGATTTGATCCGTTCAGCCGTTATGGCGTGATTGAATAACAAACATCCATCCATTCATCCATCCATTCAAACTTTCGCATTTATAATATTTGTATTGAAGTTCACTCATCTGGTTATATTCCATCATTCTGGGTAGTATTTTCTTAAGAAAATCTTGAAAAAGCTCTTATGTCAACTTTTTATCAATCAATAAAAGTTTATTATCCAATTTTTCTAAGCTCTGTGTACCGAGTTTCTGCGGAGCGCGGACCCCTGTGGGCTTCGCCTAAAGCAGTATTATTTTAAATTTCAGTTGTATATATTGTGACCCTAAAATTAGGATTATAATACTAATATAATAATAAGACGTGCTTCTCAGTTCAGACTTTTGGTCTGAGAGAGATAATATTTTCATATGTATTTATTTTATTTTAAGATTTTGTATGTTATATTATTTATGTTTATATTTCTATGGGCCTAGTTGCCTGATTAAATAAAAATCATACTAATATTATAAATGCGAAAGTGTTTGCTTGTTGGTTTGTTGGTTTATTGGTTTGTTGGTGTGTCCTTCAATCACGCCGCAACGGAGCAACGGATTGACGTGATTTTTGGCATGGGTATAGTTGAGGGCCTGGAGAGTGACGAAGTCGCGGGCCTCAGCTAGTAAAAGAATTAATACTGAAACAAGAGCGTCATCAATATTAAAATAATACTGCCTTAAACGATGGTAGTAAGCCCCCTGTTTATTTCTTAATAGCTCCCCGCACTTGGTCGGTCGCTAATTTGTTTACTTTATAGAAGGCTTTTATAATAAGGATCATTCACCATAAACTGGCTGAAAAATTGTAAGTTTTAATAACGGGTAGCTAAAGCTCTTATTAAACTGAAAATAAAGCTTGAAGAGGAGCTTTTTACAAGCTTTTATTTAACGTTTGTCTGTTTGTTTAGGTCAAATCTTGTAACTGAATTTTAAAACAGTTGCGGTGCAATCTTGCATACACGTTTAGTTTGGATGACAATGCATGGCTATGTGACGTCATTCTAAATCCAATATGGTGAACTCCCAAACATGGCTTACATATCGTTATTTTTTATGCTCCCCCATGATATGATCAATTAATTAATGGGTCTGCTGAGAAGAATATACCTACGATATATAGGAAGGTACGAAAAATAAAATGACGTCACACTATATTCAATATGGCGGACGATAAAAGCTTGTTAAAAAAAAAATTATGCTTATTATTTACCTACGCACATGTAGATTTGTTTTTTGAACCTACTTACTTAATAGAATTATATTATTATGTGTAAAATAAAGATAGATCTAGGGATCTTATGTTAGTAGGAAATAAAAAAACCGGCCAAGTGCGAGTCGGACTCGCGCACCGAGAGTTCCGTACTCAAGAAGTAGGTATAATTACCTTTGTTAATAAACCGCAAAACTAACTTTGTTTGTAGAGGTTTACTGTTAATATCAAAAAATTACGTTTGTTGTATGGGAGCCCCCCTTTAATATTTACTTTATTGATATTTAATTATTTATTTTGAAAGGTAATATACAAGTTAATATTCTGTGAAAATTTGAACCGTCTACTTGTTACCGTTTTTAATATTGAGCAAAAAAATACGAAAAAAACACGTTTATTGTATGGGGACCCCCCTTAATATATATATTTTTTTAATTTTTAGTATTTGTTGTTATAGCGGCAACGGAAATACATCATTTGTGAAAATTTCAGCTTTCTAGCTATCACGGTCTATATGAGATACAGCCTGGAGACAGACAGACAGACAGACAGACAGACAGCGGAGTCTTAGTAATAGGGTCCCGTTTTTACCCTTTGGGTACGGAACCCTAAAAAGTACCTACTCGGTGTACCTGTTTATTGTTCTAATATAGCTTATTATAAATAAAGCTATAATTGTTACAGTCTTGTTCTCGAATAACATTTAAATTGGACTTTAAAACTTAAGGACTAACAAATCAATCAATTGTATTACATAACAAAAATATATAATTGGTAGCGTATCAGGTATTTATTTTCACAAAGATTAACGTCACACCCCTATTCACACCTTTTTCTGCTGACACCGGCGGGCTACTTAAAATTCGCGATGACGTTTCCCGCGCGATTTGTAAACATGGCGTCGCATCCGGTAAGGCCACGGCGGAAATTCGATGCCCGTCTTTCTGGAGGGCGAGATTATATACGATGGGAAAACAACAACTCGCCTGATGAGATTTCACAATAAACGATCAGACTGACGAAATATTATATTAAAGTGTTTCAGCTTTAGAGAATTATACCTACACTTTTGGATTTTCGGTAGGGAAGGATAGTTAAACTAGTCATTTTTTAACTAAAGCTTTTTAGTTAAAGTTCAAATTCAAAAAATTCAAGTTGGAAGAGCCAAAAGTATTACCTACTAAGTATTTCATCTAAAATTGATCAAAAACCTACTCAGTCAAAGTAATGAAATTGGAATGCTACCTGTTCAGTACCTAGGTACCTCACTTCGAAAAAACTAATGTTAGGTATATTGTGTGTTTGGTCGGTGACCATCCATTTAATGCAACTTACGCACCAAATAAAACAACTTAAAAAAGAATAAAAACCCACCAACCACCACCACCACCAAATAAAAAAGAATTTGAAAAATTCTTCGGTCATGACTCATGATCGTTGAGCACGACGTTTAGGCCAAAAAATAAGCGACTTTTTATGAACCTTTTCGAGAATTTAAGTATTCAATTTTGTATATTAACTGTCAATTACCGGGCCGTCAATCGGCTAGACTGTAAAAGAGTGAAAAATGGCAGATTATGTGTAAATCTGTAATTTATATGCGTTGCCGCGGGCTGCGAACCCACGCGCCGGCGACTAGCTAGGGTTGTCACCGCTCAACTTTATCCTAGAGAACATTCAACTATAATAATAATGTATCAATTTACAGCCAATAATACAAGTATGGTATTTATCTCTATAAACACGTTTTTTTCATTAATTATCCTTTTTCAACTTCAAGGCATAACTTAAATCTTTAACAATTAACTACATAACCTTAAAGACTTTTATTAGGTTAATGCTTTATAGTAAGTTGAATGTTACGAAACCTTGCGAGTTAAAAGGAGACGCGAAGTGTTTCGATTTTTGTATGATTAATGCTGTGGCTAAGTTTTATTTCACGTAGTATTGTAACCCGACTCTAAAGGGCTAATTTTGAGAAAAACATTGTCAACGGTTGTGACATTTTCACATTATTTTACGTTTATATAGTTTTTCACATTGATCTTGTTGTTGTTGTTTATTGTCATTGTTATAGTTAATAAACTCTAATTAAATTACATTATTATTTATTCAATCTAAAAGAATACCTATACCTATAACCTAAATCTGTGTACTTACCAATTTCAAATATTGTCTTTTTTAGCTATGCGATTTCCAAGTATAGTTAAATGATTCTTGTTGTTATTTTAACTACAATAAAATGTGCTTAATTATGTTTTATTAGACCTAACATCTTAGGTACTTCCACACATTACCCAAACAAAGAAAATTCTGTTCTTTCTAATTCTTTAAGGCACCCTTAATTTTCCTTTAGTGGGCAACCCTATCGATTTGCGTCTAATTTATTTCTTAATAGCACCCCTCGTGTTCGTCTCGGCGGCGTTAATTTGTTTGTTCAACAAATCGACCACTTTCACTGATAAATGGTGGTTAGATCATTTAAACTTTTTTTATTAACAAGTATCACTTTATTTTATCTAATGAGTAAGTAAACACCACTACAGCCCATTAACGTCCCACTGCTGTGCACAGGCCTCCACTCTCATAGGAGAGAGGGAATTAGAGCTTAGAAGTTAGAACCACAACGCTGTTCCAATGCGAGTTGGTGGGCTTTAGCGACTATTATCATGTTATGATAAATGATGTATTTATTTCATGTAGGACAACTTGTAACACTTATGATACGTCAAGACTCTACCACCGGTTCGGAAAGCTGGTTCTACTGAGAAGAGCAAGCAAGAAACTCAGTAGTTGCACTTTTCTCAAAAAAGAAAAAGGTTACAATTAGCAAATTGGTTAATTAGAAAAGGTTATAATTAAAAAGTATTGTAACGTAATGTGTGTGTTGTATACACGTACGTAATGTATGTGTTGTTTACTGCATATTGTATTGTATAATTAGTACGTGAGATATCGTTGGTTTTAATATGAAACCAAAACATGTCATTTATGTCGTAAAACATGCAAAACGCAATGTGCTTATATTTAATTTTGGGAAAGTATTTTGAAAAAATATTTATCCAGGGACCTAGATAAATACAAGTTCAATCTTAATAATCGCATAATATGGTGGAAATATTCTCGTTTGACTGCCTCGTTGGTCTAGTGGTTAGCATAGTCGACTGCGGATCACGAGGTCTTGGGTTCGATTCCCGGTCGGGCGTAAAAAGTTAGGTATTGGGTTTTTCAATTAAGAAATTCTCAGTGCCAGCCCGGAGTTGGAAGTTGGAGGTGTTTCTCCCCCGTGCCTCGGAGAGCACGTTAAGTCGTCGGTCCCGGTTATTATCACTAACATGATAATAATCGTTAAAGCCCGCCAACCCGCATTGGAGCAGCGTGGTGGGTCTAAGCTCTAATTCCCGCTCTCCTATGAGAGTGGAGGCCTGTGCCCAGCAGTGGGACGTTAATAGGCTGTAGTGATTCTCGAATTACAAATAATTTTGGTTCACTCTCCGCTGGCACCTTAACAAATGCTGTTTAACACAGTCTTTAAATTTATGTAATGACAAATCTAGAAACTCTTTGGGAACCATGTTATAAAAGCGTCCACTCGACCCCACAAAGGATTTCTGCACCTTGCGTACACGATATGACGCTGTTCTTAGCTCATGGCGGTTTCTAGTACATCGATTGTGAGTATCACTTATTTTCTTATAAAGATTAATGTTTCGCCTGACAAAGACTATATATTATTGTAAATGTATTGTGAAGGCACTGTAAGTTTACCAAATTCTTAACTAGTTAGTGATTTTATGCCTGTTTAGTTTTTGTTTTTATTTTATTTCTAATAATGACGCTGTCACCGGGTCAGATAAGTTTGTGGGGGACTATGGTTATTTGAAAAATATATCGCAGAATTTGAAATAGGCATAGAAGTGGTAAACGTGAGCGACACCATATGACAATCAACGCGTGGAATGAATCGTGAAAGTTTAATGCACATTGCGCTGTATTATTAAAAAACCGGCCAAGTGCGAGTCGGACTCGCTTACCGAGGGTTCTGCACAAACCTGTAGTAAGTTTTCAATTATTAAAAATATTTTTATTTTAAATATTTGAGTTGATTGATTAATTCTTAGATCAAAAATGAAATCATTTGTTGAATTGTTATTTGTCACAATAAGTCCGCCTCCCTGGTTACAGCGCCCTTACAGGGTTCCGTTATTTTAATGGAAATGTAACTAATAATAAATAAATAAATAAATAAATAAATAAATAAATAAATAAAAGGTAAATTTCGGTTTACGATTTATGACGTATTAAAAAAAAACTACTTACTAGATCTCGTTCAAACCAATTTTCGGTGGAAGTTTGCATGGTAATGTACATCATATATTTTTTTTAGTTTTATCATTCTCTTATTTTAGAAGTTACAGGGGGGGGGACACACATTTTACCACTTTGGAAGTGTCTCTCGCGCGCGCAAACTATTCAGTTTAGAAAAAATAATATTACAAACCTCAATATCATTTTTGAAGACCTATCCATAGATACCCCTCACGTATGGGTTAGATGAAAAAAATATTTTTGAGTTTCAGTTCTAAGCATGGGGAACCCCCAAAATTGATTGTTTTTTTTCTATTTTTGTAAGAAAATCTTAATGCGGTTCACAGAATACATCTACTTACCAAGTTTCAACAGTATAATTCTTATAGTTTCGGAAAAAAGTGGCTGTGACATACGGACGGACACAGACAGACAGACAGACAGACATGACGAATCTATAAGGGTTCCGTTTTTGCCAAATTTGGCTACGGAACCCTAAAAACAGACGTTTATGTATAGCATTGCAGTTGAAGTCACATTGCTGTGGCTGCAAAATTATTACTTTAGCATCCATAGCAAGTAGCAACCTATTTTTAAATTATTTCTGTAAAGTGGATAACACGTTGTCCCAAAATTAAAGACATCCCCTTTCTATTAGCTGTGCCTTATTTCTGTGACCCGTACTCATGAAGCAAAATGGCTGAAGAAAATCAACTTAATTAACAGCTATAAATATTGTAAATGTGGCAAAAAGGTAAGTAGGTAGGCAACAAAAAAAATCGTGCTACGGGAAAAAATATAATTAAGCTAATTGGAAAAATGCCCGGGGAAGCCACATAACTCATGCGTTAATGTCTGCTTTTTAGTTAACGTTACGACCCAAGGTTAATAAAAACGCAATTATTTTATTTTTGGAAATTAAATACGATGCTCATGAAGTCAGTAATGTGGTTTGTTTTTCAAAACAAACTTATATTTTTTATTTATTTACAGGTAAGTGCGGTCGGCTGAGATAGGACCTATAATGTACGTAAGTAACAGTAGGTTAACGATGCCTACGTTACGTTACTACATTTTCCGAAGTGAAACTTCTTTAGAATCGTTGTGATTTGAAAATTCGATTTCGAAACGGATGTTGTCGTCACGGTACAAGTGGCGCCACCGAACGAACGTGGTATACAATGCGTTCCATTTTTTAATTTTCTGTTTGATTGTTTGAATGTAAAAGTAGATATTCTGATTTTTTTATATTATAAGTATTTTCAGAATTTCTCTACTGGTTAGTGGTTGGCTGACAGATAATCTTTTTTCTCTAGTAGGGAAAATAATCGCATGCGCACACCTTCCACTCTATTGTAACATTTTGCTATTGTTGAAAAGAGCAACTGCTGAGTTTCTTGCCGGCTCTTCTATGTAAAAAATCTTTCCGAATCGATGGTAGTGTAATTGTAGAGGTCTTTAGTTAGTTAGTCTTTTAGGTCTAGTTCATCACAAGGGACAACGGCTGTCCTACGTGAAATAAAAAAAATCATTTATCATTTAGGTATCTGAAAACGTCATTATGTACGAGTAGATACTTTGAGGCAGTTTCAACACAGTCGCAGTCGGTCTACCATGTGTATTGTCTTTCCGAATCAATAAGCAGTCGGTAAAGAGCCGCACACACGGAAGTGCCAACTTTTTAATCTGTAGCCACAAATGAAATGGCGCGCATTATGCGAGTTGAAAGTTGCCACAATGGCGGCTGAGCCAACACGAGTGCATAAGTGTATCTCGGCGTTTCAGCGGAGTTGGGAAATACTGGTTTTTAATTTTTATGAGTCGATGTTATTGTTTTGTTAATCTGCTACCTGACCTGAGGGGTTACTACCATCGCGTAAAGCAGTATCATTTCAAAATGTATATGTCTGGTAACATGACGTCTCTAAAATAAGGTTTGTAATTGTAAAACACGAACGTCAACAATATTAAAACATTACGGCTTTATGCGATGGTATTATGCTCCTTGTCCCGCTATACGACAGCCTTGACATATAATACTTTTTTAAAGTTTTGCTACTACTCGTTGAATAGTTCAGCCCACTATCAAATCAGAATGTAAAGATTACATAGAAGCATAAACCAGCGACATAATATATTGTAGCTACGGTAAGTATTGCCCTTGCCTCCTTGGCATAAACGTTGTATTGCTCCGGAAAGTTTCAGGTGCTTGCATTCCCCGAACCCTCGACCACCCGAATAAAAGGCTGAACTCTAAACCACTATGCTGTCGCCGCTACTTTAACGTTTATGTTTGACTAGAAGATGTCCGCAACTTAGTCTGTCATGCATGCAATAAGTTTTTTTAAATTCCAATAAAGTAGCCTATGTCACTCTCCAGGTCCTCAACTATGGCCATGCAAAAGAGCACGTTGGCCGCGGCGTGATAGAAGGACAAACCAACAAACAAACACACTTTCGCCTATACTATATACCTATTGAGTACGAACAAATAACATAAATTAATTCAAATAAATAATCAATTATTAAACACGTTCAATATAATTATAAACTTTACATAAGAGGTACTGCATGTGTTCATGCTAATCGTTCAAAACTCACAAGGCTCAAGATTTCGCAAGTCTTTCTGAGAAGTTAATGTTTTGAGAAACGTAAGTATTATTGCATCTCAGAAGTATTTTCTTACGTAAGTGATTTGAAATGCACCCAGGTGATTTGCTTCTTGATAACGTGTGTATTAATTCAGTCAGCGCAAAAGACTTATCGTGACTGAAATGATTGACTGATCTATTAACGCACAAACTAAACCGCCAGGGTTAAAATTTGAAATTTTGACTCAGTTTTTTTAAGGAAGGATTTTTGGATATTCCACCCGCCCCATTATAGGGTATTAAAAGTATGAAAGTCCGACATTTTTCAGGATGTAAGGAAGAATATTGCCACTGAAAAATGAAGATATTCAGATCAAAAGTTTAAAGTTTTTTGGTTTCTTTTTTAACGACGGAGCCCTAAAAATCGAGGTGGTCCTTGCACAAGATAGAATTTGCAGCATCTCGTTATGTCGCAAAATGGTGTCGCATCTGGGCAGTTTAAAGAATGCTATAATTACACATTATCACCTGTAACAATGTCATTTATTGTTTCAGAGAAAACATACCAACAAGTAATTTGGTACAATTTAATTTAATAAATGATCAATTATTATTTAATATGTTGTCTGTTTTTATGTTAAGTTCCATATTTAGAGCACGATTTATGAATAAAAAATAACTCAAGTTTTGACTGCTTGAAATGTTAATGTTCATCTACACGGCACAAGCTGAAAACTCTGGAACCAGCATGTAGAAAAGACATCTCGAAATAGAACTGTAGTAATTTTACTTTGATGATTACTTAAGCCTGCCCATCGTTGGTCTAGTGGTTGGCATGTTCGACTGCGACCGACGAGGTCCCGGATTCGAGTCCCGTATCGGGCCATAATTGAGTATTGGGTTTATCGGACTAGAAATTCTAAGCACCTACTAGCCCGGAGTTAGGAAGTTGGCGTTGTTACACCCCCGTGCCTCGGAGAGCACGTTAAGCCGTCGGTCCCGGTTATTATCACTAACATAAAATAGTCGTTAAAGCCCGCCAACCCGCGTCGGAGCAGCGTGGTGGGTCTAAGCTCTAATTCCCTCTCTCCTATGAGAGTGGAGACCTGTGCCCAGCTGTGGGACGTTAATTATATGAGCTCACCTAAGAGAACGGGTTAGTTGCGATCTAGAACCATACTAATATTATGAATGCGAAAGTGTGTTTGTTTGTCCTTCAATAACGCCGAAACAGAGCAACGGATCGACGTGATTTTTGGCAGGGGTATAGTTGAGGACCAACAAGCAGACTTAGCATGCGCACAACGAGATATCTCGCGACGAGAGATAGAGAGATGTTGTCGATGCCGGCAAATTTTTTGTAATTTGCACAAAATTACAAGAAAAAAATTAGAAAGGGTTCGTAGAGAAAAATACCACAGATAAGAAATATTACTTTAATAGCTATGCTAGCTTCGGTAGATAAATAGAGATAACGGGTAGACATAATTTTACTCGTGCGCATGCTAGCCCTACTGGAGCACTCGTAGGCTACTTTTTATCCCGTAAAATTTAAGAGTTCCCGCGGGCAATAAAAGAAAACATGAAGTCGCGGGCTTCAGCTAGTATAGTATACTGCGCTAAATATTAGTGTGTGTGTACTGTGTAGGCGGTAGGTATTGCAAAATTAGTCGCGTCCCGGATCGCTCGCAGCGGATAACAAAGCCTCTATCGCTGACACCTCGGCCTTATATTTATTGCAAATTATGGCCGCTATCGAACCATCTCCAGCTCTCGATAATGGACTTCATATGGGCGCGAGGATAGCGTGGACCGGCCTTGAGTTCCTTGTTTCAACTCTATATTATCAAAGGCAAAGGTGTGGATAAAGTCAAATTCAAATTTGGCATGCAGATAGCTATTATGATGTAGACATATGTATAAGAAGGGATTTTGGGAAATTCTACGCCCTAAAAATCGAACCTTATGTTAGTGAAGCCACGGGCAAAAGCTATAAGTAATATATATGCCACCGTAAGATTGCAAAAACCGTTAGATTGTAATCTAACTAGCGAAATTGTAAACTGTCGACAGATTGTGAACCGTTCAATATTCTGAGTGTAAATTTTTGAAATATTCATTGTATTTAAATTGTAATCTGTCGACAGTTTATGAGTATTTCGCTAGTTAGCTTACAATCTAACGGTTTTTGCAATCTTACGGTGACATATATAATACTAGATGATGCCCGCGACTTCGTCCGCGCGGATTAATGTTTTTTGATTCCCGTGGAAACTCCTCAATTTTCCGAGATAAAAAGTAGCCTATGTCCTTCCCCGGGATGTAACTCTGTGCCAAATTTCATCAACATCGGTTGGGTAGTTGGGCCGTGAAAGCGTAGCAGACAGACAGACAGACACACTTTCGCATTTATAATATTAGTATGGATAAGTTCTTGCAGGATAAAGCAAGGGGTTGGGAAAATCGGAATTGATAAAAAAGCGTTTCTCTATAGATTAAGAGAGGCAGAGTATGTAGAGAGGTAGGTATGTAAAGCTAAAAATACACTAGTCAGACGCCTTGTGTCGTGAGTCGTGACGCGTTGATAGACACATGCTATAGATACCCGAATGCCTTCTGAAATGACAATATAGTAGTGATACAATACAATACAATACAATACGCTTTATTTGTACCACCACAACAAGTACAGATAACAAAAACAAAAATTATAAATAACTCGGTGATACTGGGAGGGTCGACTTTACGCACTCTGAGGCAAACAGAAAACCAAAAGGTCAGAATGTTAATCAATTCGCCACCGAGTCAGTTTATAAGTAGGTACTTTAAAATTCCGTATAGTTTTAAAACTTCAAGTCTCCTCGTTTCGTCTAGCGACTTTACTGATTCTCCTGAGGAGACCAAGCGATGAAAGCCTAAATACACAGATATTACCCTAGATTATCCACAGTAGTCCGCCAGCGCACCTCGCAGCTATTGACAGAGGCGGTATAACATTGATACGGGCTGATTTATACGCCATTACACTTATTCCAGCTCTTAACTGATCGCACCGATATTAAAAATTTAAATCTCTCCCAACCAAACCTAAGCGTCGGTGTTATGGTGATGACATTTAGATGTCGTTATGATTACGAGGTATCTTTGAGGTCTTTTGATGTCCCACTGCTGGGCGAGCTCCCAGTGAACGTGTTGGACGCTGTCGCGCTGTCTGTGGTAATTATTTGGGCTAATGGGGCTGATTCTGTTGCACACAATCTCTAAAAACTAAATAAAAATGACAGCATTATAGTACATTACATCGCGAGACCGGGAAGTACGCGTTTTCTGGTCGAGTGTTAGTTAGACGGCCCAGCTACTCGAGGCCGGCTATAATACGAGACCAGAAATGCTCTCCCGGTCGAGGTGTGTTACATACTTTTCTAAAACATGAAACAAGTGACTTTTTTATAAATATATTATATTATGTAATTAATATAAAGTAAATAAAAAAGCAACCTACTTAAGAAATATTAAAAGTTAAAAAATAAATATTATACTTTTAACTATTTTTTTTGCGCTGTGAGTGCTGAACGCGTAATACGGTAGAGTTCCAAATTTAAACTATTTAGATTTTAGGCCAAAGAACATTATAACAAGTTACAAGATATTCAGGAAGAAAGATTCCAAATTCAAACTTATGATATGTAATGAAAACACATACATTCTTTACTGGCCTAGGCCGGGAAGTTTAACTTTCGAACTCATTTACAGGGTATGAAATGTGCACATTTCATAATTATCATTTTTTAGAAAAAAATATTGCTAATCTTTTCATAATATACTCCATGTGGAAAAGGAACCAGTGGTAGATTCACTGGACGATTCAAAAGCACTTGTAAAAGTTTATTTGAATAAACGAAACATTTGAATTTGAAAAGGGACAAAACTAGATTTAAAGCTGTCATTTTAGTTTAGTTTAGACTTAGAGATTGTGTTATACCTACAGAATTGGTCACATTGTCTTGGGTTAATTTAGGAAGCAAGTCTAGTTTTGTCTGGTGAGCACATTCATCAGTTGGTCCTGATAAGGATGTACCGTTAAGTGATTTACCGTGAAGGTCTAGCGCTAGCCCAACTACAGATGGGCGGCGCGACGCGGCACGTAGCGGCAAGTATTGCTTGTACAATTCGCAGTGCATCGCCGTGCCACGTCGTTGGGTCCAGCTCCATACAAACTCATACAAAGAATATTGGCCGCTACGTGCTGCGTCGCGCCGTGCATCTGAAGCTTTACTGGTACGTTACCGTTAGGAGTGAGGCGTATATATCGGAACAGGCAAAAATAACAGGTATTTAAAAGTAACACCTTGGAAGTGTTCTTTCCAAACCGAAAAACCTGTTTCGCCTGTTCCACAAAGTATTTTGGAATAGGTTAAGATGCTGTTGCTGTGGAACAGTTGGTTCTGTTCCAGTTCCACAAACCACAACAGCCCGAATCTGAAACACAACATGCTTTTCTCTATTCTAGCTTATGGAGGTTACCTTTGTTAGACAGAGATAACGTCACGGAACATGCTCTTCTCTATTCAGGCTTACACAGCTTACCTTTATTGGAAAGAGATAGCAGCTGTTATGCCTGTTCCAAGCAGAGAACAGGTGTTGCATTCGTTCGGATACTCACATATACTTTAAATACTATGTTCCAACACAACAGGCTGTTATTTTGGAACAGGTTTCCGAAACTGTTATTTTACTGGAACTGGAACAGGCGGAACAGGTTTCTTATTTTGCCTGTTCCAGCCCACTCCTAGTTACCGTACACAATTAAAGGATTTTTTAATTCAAAGAACTCTTATGACTTCACTAAAAACACGTGAATAGAGTGTCTGAAATTAGCAAAAGTTTGTTTAAAGTTAAAAGAGAAATTTAGCCTGATAATTAGAATAGATTGAAACTGGTATTCAGTACTAGGAAAAAAAGAAAATTTCAGGACAGCCTTCGAATCGTCAAGTAAACAAAATTGTATAAATTTAAAACAGTAGTTCCTATAGTAACGTGACTGTGGTCGTGATCGACAACAGTCACGTTACTATAGTGACTGGGGTGTCGTGTCGTGTCCGTGACGGCGCCGCGCCGATAACGCCAGCGATCACGGCACGTTATCTTCTGTGTCACATTGTTCGATATCGAGACGTGCACTTTCATTTGATAAGCAGGGCTGCTAGACCTTACTAGCTGTTATTGAATCTAATCTAGAAATTATTTATAGTTTATGAATCTTATACTATGATATTTTCCGCCTGGGGTAGGTGGAAATTGGAACGATTTTTCTTGATTTTTCAATGTATAATTTTTTAGTTATATTTATACCTATACTAGATGATGCCCGCGACTTCGTCCGCGTGGATTGTTTTTTTTTTGATTCCCGAGGGAAATCTTCAATTTTCCGGGATAAAAAGTAGCCTATGTCCTTCCCCGGGATGTAACCTATCTCTGTACCAAATTTCATCACAATCGGTTGAGTAGTTGGGCCGTGAAAGCGTAGCAGACAGACAGACAGACACACTTTCGCATTTATAATATTAGTATGGAAGTATGGATTTCGAATTAAATGGAACATTGTGTCTATGGACGCATTTTTACCTGCTCTAGAAACAGACTAAGTGCCGTTCGGATATAAGTGGACCGATGCCATTATGCATGGAGGTAGGAAATAAGTACCTTGTCATTATGTAAATAAAGACGTACACTCTCGGCTATGACATATACATAATACACTGGAGACTCAGAGGCCCAAAAATTGACTATAAGCAAATCGTAATCATTTGACAGCTCAACTCAAACTGCAGGGCGACCGCGTATCTTTTGCATCAATCATTGATACATCGCAATCACCTCCGATTGGCTGAATTTATGGTATTCTTGTCGTCGGACTCGCGCACGAAGGGTTCCGTACCATTATTAATAAATAATTACCTTTGTTAATGAACCGCAAGACTAACTTTGTTTGTAGAGGTTTATTGTTAATATCAAAAAAACTATGCTAGTTAGAGCATTGGCTATAGTTTTCCTGTAAAATATACGTAAATTCCTATTGACAATAATTATTTCAAATTTTTCGATTGGTAAACTCCGGAGATAAGGGGGGGGGGGGGGGGGGGGGGAACGGTATTTTTTTAGACATTTTCCCCGATAAATCAAATACTATCATAACTAAAAATAATTAAAAATCTGTTTTAGAATGTACAAAATAAACCCTTTCATATGATACCCCACACAGTACAGTTATCTCACTTTTAAATTTCAACCCTCAGATTTTCCCCCCTTTTTAAATAAGAACAAAAATAATTTCCAATTTTTTTTAATTCCAGTGTCTTTGGGCCACTAATATACACAACTATTCCAAATTTCATGTCGATAGCTTCGGTAGCTACTGAAATAATCGAGTGTGACGGACGGACAGACAGACGGAGAAAGTCGCACCATAAGGGTTCCATTTTACCATTTTGGTACGGAACCCTAAAAACACGCATACACACCTGCTATACGACCATCGTGAGTTGGCACCTTCTTTCAGAGCAAAAAAGTTTTTGACACCTTGTCAGAGGATAATTAATTTGAGTGCGAAACAAAAAAAAAACAATCAGAGGTGATTGCGATGTACCAATGATTGATGCAAAAGTTACGCGGTCGCCCTGCTGTTTAGGGAGTCCATACATGTTTTTTGATGTAACAGATCGAATTATCCGTTAGACAAACTATTACGATAACGATTTCCTTACACAATCGAGGGGCAGGTCTGTGAGCAGCAAAACCAATAGAGTATAAACGCCGTTGACATATAAACAATTAACGACTGGCTGCGCATACGTCCAATCAGTCAAGCGCATGCGCTTATTTGTCACATCGATTTAAGAAGCGATCTATTAAAATCGATCTTCAAGCATAGATTGATGGAAAATGATAACAAGATTCTTAAGATACCCATCATTTATTCGGTCAATGAATAAAAAATTGTGCATGTTTTCAAATGGTGATATCCTGATCAGCCGTTGAAGCTTAGCGATTCCTCGGCCTCGTATTCGGAAGGCCGGGATTTGATCCTCAAGCATGCATGCTATACCTTTTCGGAGTTATGTTCGTTTTTAGCAAATATTGGATAAAAGCAGACGTTACTTAGCAGAAGTCCATGATAATTAAGGAACTAGAAGTTTAATTCGCTATAATCCGCCACAGTAGACAAACCTATGTGGTACATTCTTTCAAAATAATATATCTGGAATTGTGGTAGAGTATGTTCAAAATCAATTTGATTCTGAAAGTCTAGTGATAGACTGAGGTGATGATGATGCATGGCAGTGAACGCCTTTTTATTCGGTTCCAAATGGCGTCGTACCGGAACGCTTTTTGCTAGCACCGCTATCCGTTCGAAGAACATTATTAACTTTGGCGCAGCAACTAATAATACTTTTAATATAACTTTAGTACCTTCAATACAAGAGTGAATAGGCATCTTCTAGGCAAGCGCGTTCCAACCTAGACCTCATCATTGCTTTGGACTAAGCATGATTGTCATCAAGCCTATCTCGCAATAAAAATAGACTTTCTTGTAGTACAGCCCTAGCCGCGAGACGGTGCAAGTTGCACCCGATAGTGCATTGTCCTGATAAACTTGTTATTTGCCGATAAAGAGAAAGTCGATATCAGTTATTTGTAAATACCCATACGCTAATTAGCGATGCTGGGCGTCTTGACCGACGATGTTATCGAAAGTCATCGTTTCGATATGTCTGTAGTCTGTACGCTGTTTATCGAGTGTGGCTTTCTTTTTAAGAAGAACCTTTATCAGTAATTACTTTTTGTATTATCTATAGAAATGTGGGACGACCTCCCTGGCGCAGTTTACAGCGCTGTTGTCTTAACATGCGGAGGTATTGGATTCGATTCCCGGCATGGTCAATTTGGGAATTTTGAATCTGAATTTTCTCTGGTCTGGCCTGGTGGAAGGCTTCGGCTGTGGCTAGTTACCACCCTACCGGCAAAAACGGGCCGCCAAGCGGTTTAGCGTTCCGGTATATACCTACGATGCCGTGTAGAAACCGATTGGGGTATGGGTTTAATATAACTGCCATGCCTCTTACATGGTTAGCCCTCTACCATCTTAGACCGCATCATCACTTACCATCAGGTGAGATCGCAGTCAAGGACTAACTTGTAGTGGATTAAAAAAAAGACATCTATCTAACTGAAAGAGAAGGTATATATGTCAAATTGGGTATTTGACTACTTTTATCTTCTATCTTCTATTCTTCTTCTATATATATATAAAAATCAATTGCTGTTCGTTTGTCTCGCTAAAACTCGAGAACGGCTGGACCGAATTAGATGGAATTTTATGTGTGTGTTTGAGTGGATCCTGGGCTGTTTTATATTCGTAATTGGACCCGGTAGGGGGCGCTGCATTCAGGTTCTAGGTTTAGGGCAGGTTAACGTCTGCCGGGCCCTCTTGTAGAAAAATAAATTATTTTATATCTAGTCATTATTAAATAGAGGATCTCCCAAAATTCATAACATCCACGTTCTCTGTTAGTTTTTATAGGCGTTAGGCGATTCAAGTGCTTTCGGTAAAAAATTAAGAATTTAATGTTTTTCACAGTTCTTTGAAATTCTTTTTTTAAGAACCTAATTCGATCGAACGCGGAGGAAGTCGCGGGCGAATGCCAGTATTGTATAGCTAGGTACTAAAGTAAGTGTGAATATCTCGGCAGCAACCCCATCTATCTGCGAGGCGTCCAAGCGTGGGAGGCGGCTGTTTCGGAAATGAAGGGCCCCTCGTGACCTGCATACAAAGTATAAGTCATGTGTGGTAGCTGCTTTTACCTTTTGACGACCTCCCTGCCTCAGTGTTAAGCATTGTGGTACTTCGAGGAAAGTCCCGGGCTCGATTCCCAGCACGGGCGGCGAAGGTAACTAGCTACGGCCGTAGTCAACCGTTAGAAAACCAGAGAGAATTCAGAAATTATTAATTTCTCCTGTTATACTTTTTTATATTGACTCTGCCGGGAATCTAACACGGGACCTTCTGCTTATTAAGTCAACAGGTGGTCAAAAATAGCAGTCTGTCTGTAAACGTTTCATAGCATATCTGTTAAACCAAACATAACGAAATTTAATGCAAAGATAACTTGCACCTTGGAAGCAGATATAGGCTTATTTTTATCCCGGAAAATGAAATAATTCCCACAGGATTTTAGAAATCCATATTGGACTAAGGCACGGTTATCATCTAATCATCACACTATATAATATAATAAAGGCGAAAGTTTGTGTGTATGTTTGTTACTCCTTCACGCTGCAACTACTGAACCGATTTGGCTGAAATTTGGAACATAGATAGCATATAACCCGGATTAAAACATAGGCTACTTTTTATCCCGGAAAATTGAAGAGTTCCCGCGGGAATCAAGAGAATGTATCTGTTCAACCGATTTTGATGAAATTTGGTACAGAGATAGGTTACATCCCGGGGAAGGACATAGGCTACTTTTTTATCCCGGAAAATTGAAGAATTCCCGTGGGAATCAAAAGAATGTATCTGTTCAACCGATTTTGATGAAATTTGGTACAGGGATAGATTGTATCCCGGGGAAGGACATAGGCTATTTTTTTATCCCGGAAAATTCAAGAGTTCCCGCGGGAATCGAAAATACTTGGTCCACGCGGACGAAGTCGCGGGAATCAGCTAGTATTTAATAATAAGAGGGGCAAAATATAAATAATACTTGAAGCCGCTGATCCAGCGGTGAAAAGATAAAAGATCTCGACGGACAAAAGCACGAGTTATCTTCACGCGCAGCAACAAGCCCGGTCTGTTTTCACAGCCACTACGTTACGTCTTTTTCCCGCACGTACGGTCTATTTCCTACCTTAACAGAGTTTATCACATCTTCATAAAGACAACTATATTGAAGAACACTATAAATGATATTGTAGCAATATTTTCCAAGCTTGGTGCAGCACCATAAGAACAATATTTCCAACTTATTTTAAGCGAATCCAAACTAATAGATGCAGAAGTATGTCTGTCTATTTATTTTAATACCTACCTTGTTTGATAATCTCCTCTCCGCAAAGGTTGTCTGGAAGAGATTGCTTTAGCAACCGCCTTTGCACCGTTCTGTTTTATCGTTTAACCTTTTTGTTTATTGTATTTGTTTAAAGTGTGTGCAATAAAGAGTTTTATCTATCTACCTATCTAACAAGATCCATTTCTTCATATTGCGCAATACAAGAATTTTTTTTGTGTCTTGTCTAGAAATGTTTTATAAGAAATTCAGTCGTTGAAATACAATGGTTGTTGTATGAGACTATACATATTACTTACAACATATTTTTGTCTTTTTGCTTGTGTCTTATTTATCAGACACGCGCATATAAAATATGAGATGTTACTAACAAGACATATCGTTATAAAGCGCAATAGGCCTAAGTATATTTTCATTTATCGTACGTTTCGTACAGTGGACACAAGCACCGGGCCCGTCGAGCAAAGTGCGTAGGTACCTAATGAATCAATTATGAAAATGTTAATCGATAATCGTCTACTGTCTGTCGGTGTGATAGATCACCGAGGGATTTCTGCTCAAATTCAGTATTGAATAGTGGTATTCATGAAAAGATAAGAGAATTCATCTTTTAAGAGTTCCGTACCAAAATGATGGTGATAATAAAAAAACCCGGCTTAGTTTGTTGTAAGAAGAGCCCCTTCTTAGACTAGGGCGCGTTTGGTACCCTTGTAGCTTTATTTTTAAGACACCCTAGGTAATTATCAACATCACGTCTTATGCTATGTAAACGTGAGGTTCAGAGGTGCAATCATGTAAGGATTGCCGATCAAATCGTATAAATTCGGCTTCAAAGTAAAATAAACCATAAAACATTGAATTAGAGGTCAATTTCGTGTATCCATTCTTATACGTTTAGGCTATCGTACATACCAAAACGTATGAGAATGGATACGCGAAATGAGCTCTAATTCAAAGTAGTTATGGTTTATTTTACTTTGAAGCCAAACTTATACGATTTGATCGACAATTCTTACATGATTGGGGGGCTGACTTCAGAAGGTGTAGGAAAGTACTAAGTATAGGTACCTATTTTGAATAAATATACTTTGACTATTGAGTTTGAATGTTAATAATGAACCCATAAGCTGCATTTCACTGAAGCGGAGTGGAGCTGAGTTGTGATCAATAGACCAATCAGGTTATTGCTAGATGACAATAGTATGATACTTTTTTATTAATGTCTAATTAGTCGAAATTCGAAACGCATAGGCTTACTCCCGATCAAGCATGATGACGCTTCAGATGGACTCAGAGTTCTTGTCTAAGTTCGAAAAATAATATGATAATGAGTAGTTAATAATGGTAAAACCAGTGGTAGATTCGCTGGACGATTCAAAAGCACTTGTAAAAGTTTATTTGAATAAAAAATATTTGAGTTTGAATTTGAGTAATAGTTAAGTACGGGTACCTAGTACCTACTACCTACCTACCTAAGCAATATTCGTCACTGAAGTCGCTGAATCTCTCTGGAAGTTATTGAATAATAAGAAGTGAATGTTTATACAATACTAGCTGATGCCCGCGACTTCGTCCGCGTGGTTTAAGTTTTTTTTTATTCACGCGGGAACTCCTTAATTTTCCGGGATAAAAAGTAGTCCATGACCCATGTCACTCTCCAGGTCCTCAACTATACCCATGCCAAAAATCACGTCGATCGGTTGCTCCGTTGCGGCGTGATTGAAGGACAAACCAACAAACCAACAAACAAATACACTTTCGCATTTATAATATTAATATGATGCGCAACAAACAGTAATCATTCCTATTCCCCGAAATACACACACCTCCATTCAACGAAGGCCACAAAGAAAACAAAGTGAAAATTATTATCTATTACCACACAATTACCCCGATGGGATCTGCAAGTTTCTGATATACTAGCGGGCGGTGTGAGGGGTCGGGGGGTTGGCGTGGGGGGTTGGGGGGTCGGCGTGGGGGGTCGTTATCAGTTCGCGCGCCATTAACCCGATACAGCCGACACTCGTGTAGAGTACGCACGTAATTGAAACAGGTGAGTTGACATAATTGCTACACTATGAGCCGTTTACTGAAATGTTGCATTTCTGCGACTAAATAATACAGGTACACGAGTAATAATTAAAAATATTAAAAAAAAAACCCACGACGAACTGCAGCGCTTGTGCCTATGACTTAGAAGTTCTAATTATTAGAACTTCTCAGAAGTATGTACATAATATCTAAAACAAAAAAACCACATAGGTATATCTACCGGTATTTTTAACCGACTTCCAAAAAAGGAGGAGGTTCTCAATTCGGCGCGTATCTTTTTTTTTTTTTATGTATGTCGGTCTATATCTCCGTGGTTTCTAAACCGATTTGAACAATTTTTTTTTATTGGACGCGTTTTTGCCGTGCCAATGAACCATACGAAAATCTCACGTACGTGAGAATTTATAGTCGCACAAATTTTTAGTCACTTTAGATAGTAAAAAAATAGGTACATAAGCGCTTTAATCCGTGGCGTGGGTACACCCATAGTATTCATATATATTATTATTTTAAGTGTGCCACACATTATATCACGGAAAGCCCCTTATCGCAGGAAATATCGCTGATTGACGAATTATATTGAGAAATGCTAATAAGCCGATCAGTGGACGCCCTCTACTCCGCCCACGTGGCTTGCCACTTACAGACGACCCAATTTGGTTGGTTCGAACCACCGAACTAGGTTGGGTGATCATGCAACCAATTTATTCATTTTTTAATTCCAATTCATTTGAAATAATGGGTATAATATAGTAATTTACACACACTTTCATTTATTTAAGCGTTAGCACAGTAGCATAGTATGCAAGTGAGAAAATATGCTTTCACCTTAAGTACAAGATGTGCCCGGGCCGGGTCTTAATCGGAAATAACCAAGTCGGGGCGTCTAATAATGATATCAGCATAGATTGCGACAGAAGCAATTAATTAACATGATCTTATAAATACGTAATAGAGTTTGACAATTTGAAGTTTTTTACTGGCTTTGATCAGACCCGTTAGTCCGGTATGTTATAGATAACTGATGAAAGTAAAAGGGCCAATGGAAATGTAACTTTTCAAGTAACTTTTCTATTGATTTTATCGATGTGGTGGTGATGATATAATAATAATATAGCCTACTACTTAGCACGTTGCTTCCTTTTCGGGACGGGGTTCATTCTTCTGGCTCTTACTTACTTTTAAGGAAAACGTAATGGGGAAACCTGTTACCTGACTGCCCGGGTTGTCCATATTATATTTTGTGACGAGACTCGCGTTGAGTAGCTTTCCCGCGCGATGGTAGGTAAATCGTAGTAAATATTATATATAATGAATCTTTGGTTTGAAATCATTTTAAATGATGACACGTCTTTGGCATGTTAATTAAATAAATAAAACTGTAACTCCTTAACTAGTTGTTTTGTCCTTCAATCACGTCGCAACAGAGCAACGGGCGTGAGTTTTTGTTGTGGACCTGGACAGTGATTTTCATCCCGGAAAATTAAGGAGTTTCCGTTCCACTAGTTCAACTTCTTCCAGCTGGTGCTGCATTAAACATCGTTACCTAAATGCTTTAGTATATTAGGAAATCACAACCCGTTCGAAGCCGGGCGGGTCAACTAGTAAAATAAATAGTGAATAATCATAAAAATTGCATTCTATTCTATGTAACAACATTCCACAACCTACTCGTATATTAAACACAAGTTTAAAAATTCATTAACGTTGGAAATTATGTACAAATCATATTATATGAGCATAGATTTGACTCGCTCCAGCTGCTGCCATGCTTAGGACTGCGGTTACTTTTACTTAAATATGACACCGTAAGATTGTAAAAACCGTTAGATTATAATCTAACTCGCGAAATTGTAAACTGTCTAATGATTACAATATAACGGATTATTTTTCGGTAGATTGTAATCTGTTAGGTTTATTAACCCGACTGAACCTAACTACTTGGTTATCTAAGTCGAACCCTAACCTAACCTACAAGAAAAAGACAAGAAAACGTAAATACAATGAATATTTCAAAAATTGACATTTAAAACATTGAACGGTTCACAATCTTTCGACTGTTTACAATTTATCGAAAAAAAAGCGTTAGATTACAATCTTCCGGTTTTTAGAATCTTACGGTGACAAATATACACATTGATCTAATCCATACTAATATTATAAATGCGAAAGTGTGTGTCTGTCTGTCTGTCTGCTACGCTTTCACGGCCCATCTGATCAACGGATTTTAATGAAATTTGGTACAGGGGTAGGTTGTATGTATCCCGGGGAAGGACAAAGGTTACTTTTTATCCGGAAAATTCAAGAGTTCCCGCGAGAATAGAAAAAACTTGGTCCACGTGGACGAAGTCGCGGGTATCATCTAAATAGTTGTAAATATTTTTTTCAAATGAGCAACCACCGAGTTCTTGCTTGTTCTTCTCATTAGGAAAATCGCATTCCGAACCAGACGCCCTATTGTCTAAGCAAATCGAAAACATTTTGTAGCTTATATCGTATACATCGAACTGTTTAAGGAGTTCATACATGCTTTTTGACGTGCACACATCTATGAACTCCATAAACCTCCATTACCTATGTACCTATAGTTTTTAGGATTGTATTTTATTTTTTGTGTAATTTGTATTGTATGTATTTTATAATATGGGCCTTGATGCCTGAAATAAATAAATAATAATAATAAATAATAATAATACTAATAATATGTATAAACAGGTTGAATTATCCCTTTGACAAACTATTACGATTTCCTTACACTGTGGAAGATTCGCTCGACGATTCAAAAACACTTGTAAAAGTTTATTTGAGTAAAAAACATTTGAGTTTTAATTGACTACCTACCGAGCGTCAGCTAAGTAACTGCATTGGACGTGGATCGGTGGTGTAAATGTCTAGCCGACATGCTCGTAATTTGTACCAACTCCATTTGCATCTTGGTATCCACCTGTTACATACTTACACGATAAGAACCGGTATTGTGCCATGTCTTGTTAAATACCTATGTATACGGTATGTGATAATGTAGATTCGTAACCGTAATTACGTAGATCCATAATCCATACTAATAAATACTTCTATACCTACTGATATCTATACTTCTATACTAATAGTATAATGCGATAGTTTGAATGGATGGAAGGATGTTTGTTACTCAATCACGCCACAGCGGCTAAACGGATCTGGATGGAATTTGGCACAGATATATTTTGGAATAACAGATGGGCTACTTTTTACCCCGGAATTAATAAGTTTCCGCAAAAACCTCAATCCACGCGGACAAGATCGCGGGCATCAGCTACTAGCTAGTAATATTATAAATGCGAAAGTGTGTTTGTCTGTCTGTTTGCTACGCTTTAACGAATCATCTTTTCAACTGATTTTGATGAAATTTGATACAGAGACAGGTTGTGTACCTTTTATCCTGGAAAATTAAGGAGTTCCTGCGATAATCTTACTAATATTATAAATGCGAAAGTTTGGATGGATGTATGAATGTATGGATGGATGTATGGATGTTTGTTACTCAATCACGCCCCAACGGCTGAACGGATCTGGCTGAAATTTGGCACAGAGATAGATTATAGTCTGGAATAGCACATAGGCTACTTTTTATCCCGGAAAATTAAAGAGTTCCCGCGGGAAGTAGCGGGCTACTCAGCTAGTATTTTATATTCTAACGAATATGACTATTGCGTACTTACAAATTACAATGATAAGAGAGTTTGTATATAGTTTGTAACACAATCTAGGTATCATCGTAACGCAGAGTGTCGCAAGTCGCAGGTGTGCGCCGGCACTGGCTCAGCAACATTGCGATCGCGCCCGATGCTGCCGAGATAGAGCACGCGCACACTCGCCGCGCGCAAATTGTTTAAACAACACACGTCTTTTATCGCTGAGACGGTGATAACATCAGCTCTTTACTCTGGGACGTTAAGGCGCTTCACACTGGGGAACGTAAGCGCCAGCGGCGTGTTTCGTAACCCGTTGTCCTAGGTGAGCGACAGAAGCGACGCCACGCGACGCGACACAATTAGATACCATAGAAAGTGAACAAACTTGACTACGCGACAACGTAGGCTACGTGAAGGGTCATCCGTTGTCCTAGGTAAGCGACAGAAGCGACGCGACGTGACGCGATTCGACGCCATACAAAAAGACAGACGTATCTACGCGATAACGTAAGACACGTGAAGGGTCACCCATTGTCCTAGGTAAGCGACAGAAGCGACGCAACGCGACGCGACGCAATACGAAGCCATACAAAATGACAGACGTATCTACGCGACAACGTAGGACACGTGAAGGGTTGGCTACTGTTTGATACTATAGCGTCGCGTCGCGTGACCGCGTTTGTCGCTCTCCCGTTGTCCTAGGTGATTGCAGCTGCGTTTTACAATAACCCTGAAGGTAAACAGCATGAACTGTTCCTTATGATTGCGATTGCGTATCCAGGGCCGTCTTTAACCTATTGGAGGCCCTAGGCACATTAGGATAGTGGGGTCCCTGACAGAGGGACTGACGGAGGACTTTAATTTATTAAACTTTCATTTTAAACAGTTACTTTAAAAAAACTTCAAGATCAACTAAAAATCTCATTCATTTACTTTAGAGGTATATTTTTAACATAAGTGTATATTTATGACATTCGGTTATCTATCGGTAGATGATCTGGCAGGAACTAGGGGGCCCCATCGATGGCGGGGCCCCTGGGCTCTTGCCCAGAGTGCCCAGTGGGAAAGAGGGGCCTGTGCGTATCTTAACAGCCCTGCATGTGTACCGCGATATATTTCATAGGAGATAACAGTGAGTAGGGGCTCAAATTGATCATATGGGCCGACGTTATCGTGATGCAGACGATTGCATATTCTCATGAGTTGATTGAAACTGATCAAATATACGAGTAGGTACAAAAAAATTACAATATTAATATTTAACGCGTTATTTTTATTGAACAATGCTTTAGATCTCACTCCATCATTATACTATACTACCATCGCTTAAAGCAGTATTGTTTTAATAATGTTAACGTTCGTGTTTTAGAATTATAACCTAATATAAATAAGGACGTCAAGATAATACCTACGTATCTTGACGTCCTTATATAATCCTTATTATAAGGACGTCAAGATACGTGCCATAAAAATGATGTTTTGAAATAATACTTGTAAACGATGGTAATAACTTAATAAGTTGTAACCCCCAGATGTCTCCAAGGCGCAATTTTGAAAATTGTCGATCGAAATCAAATTGAGGGCGAAATGAATCCTACCAATATTTTAAATGCGGTTGTATGTTTGTTTGTTCTTCAATCATGCCGCAATACAGCAGCGGATTGACGTTAATTACATGGTTGTAGTTGACTAGCTTTTGCTTGCGGCTACGCTTACAATATGAAGTTTGATTTACGAAAATTTTACCTCCTCGGGGTTGAATTTTCAAAAATCCAGTTTAGTGGATGCGTACCTCGTACGTCGTAATAGCTATCTGTGTGCTATTTAAAACTGTGCGTTATCAGGAAAACTTTTTTTAATATTTTTATATGGTATTTTAATGTACACATAGTTCGGAGAACCGATGGACGTTGGGGGCCCAAAGTGCTAGAATGGCGACCCTGCACTGGAAGGCGTAGTGCCGGCAGGCCCCCCACACGGTGGACGGACGACATCGAGAGAGTCGCAGGGAGTCACTGGATCCAGGCGGCGCAAGACCGTGGCTTGTGGAGGACTCTACAAGAGACCTATGTCCAGCAGTGGACGTCCATCGGTTGACGACGACGACTACGACGATCTTAATATAAGTAGATAAATAAAAATATTATAGCGAAAAATGTAAACTCGAAAAATAGCAATAATAGTAAAACTAAAGAAACAATAAAAATGTAAGATCCAAAATGTAAAGTAGATAAGTAAAAATATAATAAAAATAAAGAAAAACAAAAATAGAGTAGATAGAATTGATAGAGAATAGACCGGAATCCCACCGGTAACAAGCTTGAAAGAGAAAGAATGAAAGAAAGAACAAGTATGCGGAATAAAAGTGCGAGCAGAATACTTGATAGAACTGGAGTGAAAGAGAACCTTAAGATAAAATAGGCTCTGATTTGTGTCGGAGGGAGAAGTTTAAAGAAGTTTAAAAAAATATATGGTAACTACGTTAACCTGTGATGATAAACTTTAGCGGTATTTTGGAGGCGCGTCAGGAGAATGAATGACATAGGCATGATAACATCAACAAATTCTTCAGCCATTGAGTCTCAGTCCAGTGGTTTTAAAAACCCTCCATCCAGGAGGACGGCTGATAACGTTATCGTCACGCGCAATTTGGCCGCTTCGAGCGATCGAACTAACGACGTCACAGCGTTGATACCCGCCTGCCTTATGAAGTGTTACAGATAGACCGCCTGAAGCCTGCTACATTCCTGGTAATCTTGGTATTTTAATACTACATGCACAACCTGCCTAGTAAAGCAAACCTGCCTGTTTTGTGAACATTTTCAATCAAATAAAATATATAAAAAATTCTTTTTAAACAACCGACTTCAAACTCCCGCGCCAAATTTACAACAACAAGCACACGCTATACAAAGTACTTATTTTATTGTTGATATTTTAAAAACCGCTCGACCGATTTCGATAAAATTTATATGGGACCACATGGGAAGTATGCCCTTTCAAATAAAAAAAGAATCATCCAAATCGGTCCACCCAGTCAAAAGTTCTGAGGTAACGACCATAAAAAAAAAAATACAGTCGAATTGAGAACCTCCTCCTTTTTTTGAAGTCGGTTGAAAAAGGCCGCTTATTTGGTTGATGTATGTCCGGGATACAACTAATGACGTCACAGCGTTGATACCCGCCTGCCTTATGAAGTGTTACAGATAGACCGCCTGAAACCTGCTACATTCCTGGTAATCGTGGTATTTTAATATTTAATGCATAGGTATAAGTACCTGCCTAGTAAAGGCTCTTATTTGGTTGGATTACTTAAGGCCCTGTGTAGTAAAAGGGGTTTTTTAAAAGCAGTGTATCCATCAAACGGTGACATGTGTAAGCTTGTAAAAATAATTTGCTGTTTTCAAGACCTTTAAGCAGTCATTGACACATCTCAAAACACAATTAAAAAAAATCTCTGCATAGAAATTTATTTTAAACATACCTCTTAGTTTACCTTTTAAAGCATTTTTTATTCTCCTTATTGAAACCAATAATTAGCTCTAGGAATTTAAGGTAAATTCATATTTCTTAATCAAACACATTGTCGGATTCATTTCTATTGAAAAGTAAATATGAATTTTTTTTAAATGATTTCATGCATTTTTTTGCGACATGCGCTTGTCGATTTCACCCCCCCGCGCCTGTGTTTTTCATCTCGTGAGCTCACAGCGCCTTAAGGCGTTACTTTGCGGAAGTCCATGATAATGCAGGAACCAAAAGTTTACAATCGTGCATTGTTGAGTCAACATCTCCTGAAGATGCTCCGGTATCGTGAAACGTACGTTGAGAATAATTTGGAAGATTTCTGTGGTGTGGTGAAATCGCGGGCTATAGGTGCGGGATACACACTGTACATAGATTTACCTATTATCACGGATTATAGCGAATTAATCTTCTGGTTCCTTCATTGTTTAATTGGTTGATGAATGTCTGGGATACAACTAATGACGTCACAGATAGACCGCCTCAAGCCTGCTACATTAAAGGCCGGTTTATTAGGTTGATTGTCTGGGATCAAACTAATGACGTCGTGACCAAACAAGTGTTACTTTTCAGTGGCAGAAGTCGATTTAGTCCGTAGTCCGTTTACTAAAAACCAGCCAAGTGCGAGTCGGACTCGCGCACCAAGGGTTCCGTACAAACCTGTAGTAAGTTTTAAATTATTAAAAATATTTTTATTTTAAATATTTGAGTTGATTGAATGAAAGGTAAATTGCGGTTTACGATTTATGACGTATTAAAAAAAAACTACTTACTAGATCTCGTTCAAACCAATTTTCGGTAGAAGTTACAGGGGGACACACATTTTACCACTTTAGAAGTGTCTCTCGCGCAAACTATTCAGTTTAGAAAAAATTGATATTACAAACCTCAATATCATTTTTAAAGACCTATCCATAGATACCCCACACGTATGGGTTAGATGAAAAAAAATTTTTGAGTTTCAGTTCTAAGTATGGGGAACCCCCAAAATTTATTGTTTTTTTTTCTATTTTTGTAAGAAAATCTTAATGCGGTTCACAGAATACATCTACTTACCAAGTTTCAACAGTATAGTTCTTATAGTTTCGGAAAAAGTGGCTGTGACATACGGACGGACAGACAGACAGACATGACGAATCTATAAGGGTTCCGTTTTTGCCAAATTTGGCTACGGAACCCTAAAAAAAAACACCGAATTATTGCTATCCTTTAATAGCATGGGTAAAGCTTGAAGTAAACTTTCATATGTAGCTAATCAATGTCCAATTTTCAATGCCCTTCCATTCCTTTAGTCAATTATTTATAGTCTTCGAGCTACACGGGACTTTATACAGAAGTATATCAAGGTTCAATATCCCTTGTAAGTTGGTTTTTGCCTGTTGCGCCGGAAATTACCGCTTTCGAGCGCCCTCTGTCGGAATCGCCTTGTAATTCGGCAAATTACACTGAACAGATCTCCTGTAATTAAATCTCTTATACAAATAAAGCCTTTTTATATTCGAATACCGTTTAGTGTTTTAAACCCATCGCTTATTTGGAAGAACCCACCTTTAATAGAATCCATACGAATATTAAAAGTATTAATTAATGATACATAAAAATCACTAGATTTTGCCCGCAGCTTTACTCACGTTAGGATCGATTTTCATACAACACCCCTATTTTGGCTCCGTAAGGGTAGAATTTTCAAAAGTCCTTTCTTAGCGGATGCCAATAATTGCCAACGTCATGCCAGATTTCAGCCTGATCCGTCCAGTAGTTTGAGCTGCACGTTGATAGATTATTCAGTCAATCAGTCACCTTTTCCTTTTATATATTCAGACTACCTTAATTCTCAGTAGTGTTGGTATCTACTATGTATTATTAAAAAGTAACTCGGTTCTATAATAAACTTTAAATTAGCAATTTACACAAAGACTGACCAACACAGCCGCCATCTTGACCATCCATCCTATTAAGGGTGGAGTTCACCGACTTTTAAAACGGCTGATTAACAGTTAAACGACTGATTCAATACTTTTTAATGCTCACCACAACCTAACCAATAGTTAAAGCGCCTGAACGCCCGATTATCTTAACCGAGCTGGGAAGGGACGTTTAACCGTCGTTTATCACATTCTGACGTTTGAATCTTTCTAAGAAAGAAAAGACTTATTGTATCCAATCTCGAGAAACATAGAAATAGTAAGGTTTTGTACATGGTGTGTTTTGTACCTATATGTATTTTTAACGAGATGATGCCCGCGACTTCGTCCGCGTGGATTGATGTTTTTGATTCCCGCGGGAAATCTTCAATTTTCTGGGATAAAAAGTAGCCTATGTCCTTCCCCGGGATACAACCTACCCCTGTACCAAATTTCATTAAAATCGGTTGAACAGATAATTTTTTTGATTCCCACGGGTACCTTTGAATTTTCTGGGATAAAAAGTAGCCTATGTCCTTCCCCGGGATACAACCTACCCCTGTACCAAATTTCATTAAAATCGGTTGAACAGATAAATTTTTTGATTCCCATGGGTACCTTTGAATTATCCGGGATAAAAAGTAGCCTATGTCCTTTCCCGGGATACAACCTATCCCTGTACCAAATTTCATCAAAATCGGTTGAACAGATGGGCCGTGAAAGCGTAGCAGACAGACAGACAGACAGACACACTTTCGCATTTATAATATTAGTATGGATGTTCAGTCTGACAGTTCTAACAATCAGCCCGCCACAGCCCGTAGTGCGCTACCAAGGCGGGCCTTATCGGCAGCTCGCAGGCACACCTTGCGACGATATCATCTTTTTAATTAATTTCAGTAAAAATGTCCTTCCCTCGTCACACACGCCCGTGCCGCGGTAATTCTAATTAATAAACCACCGTATAATATGCACCTACCTGATACACCTTCATAATGATATTTATGACTAGCTGATGCCCGCGACTCCGTCCGCGTGGTTTAAGTTTTTTTGATTCCCGCGGGAACTCTTCAATTTTCCGGGGTAAAAAGTAGCCTATGTCACGCTCTAGGTCCTCGACTATACCCATGCCAAAAATCACGTCGACCCGTTGCTCCGTTGCGGTATGATTGAAGGACAAACCAACAAACCAACAAACATACTGACTTTCGCATTTATACTAGGTATTATAAGTATGAAGTATGATGAATTAATGGGGTTGCCTCGAATCTCGATAGTAACAAAATCTGCTGCAAGAATGTTAGTAAAAATTGTGAGAAAACCTGGGGCCATAGGGGCCTACTGCCTACTTCCTAAAATAAGGATTATAATTCTAAAACACGAAAGTCAACAATAATGAAACAATTTTGGCCATTGGCCAGTATGGCCCTGAGCCATAAATGTGGCCTTTGGTGTGAGGTGTTTTGCAGTGATCGTTAGGATTTTTCTTAATTTTCTGTCATTTTCCGCGACTTTCTTTCGATGAGTAGTAAAATCTTTAAATCTCTAATTAAAAAATTAGCTTATAAATTACTTTTCTGAACAATTGCACTTTCACAACACAACACATTTTCTCGTAAAGTTGCTCCTATTTCACCGCTATTCGATAAAGTAGACTTTTCCCACTCTTGGGCGGTAAAAATATTATAACAGCTAATACCTACCTAATAATTTCAGAACGTTGATCTTAAAAGACTCGGATAAAGTTAAAAATACATTACAACTTGTTAATTCTAACAGGATTTCCCAACCAAGTTCCACTATAAATCTACCACGGATCAATATTTATACCAACATGTGCAACCAAAAGCTCACCGAATGGTGACAAATGAAGAGATATCATAAATTGATCTGTCACCGATGACAGATGAATATAAAAATGCATTCCAACTGGTTGATTCCAACATAAATCCAATTTAATTCTAACTCGATACCCGTTTGATGCTACTCAATTCATATTGTCGATGGTACAGGTTAGTGGTTAGGGGGAATCAAACCTTTGTTATCAAAAACGTGGTATTATCACACCTCATACATATATATCACAAGTATCATTGCATCATCGTTTCAAATTTATTTAATGGTTTTTTTCCAGACTTTTACTTAAATTTCGTTTATTAATAGTTTATCTTACATAGTTAGTTCGACTGTTTTATTTTTTGAGCATAATATTTTCATTGCATCCAGACGGCTAGGCTGGAGATTTACCTAGCAATTTTGTTCCTATGTAAGGTTTTCGAAGAAAGTCATAACCAGCTATAATAATAATCGGATCTTCAACAATTTTGTTTATGTTGGGAGCATCATCTTAAGTTATAGAAACGTCATAGTTCTTTATCGTCGAGGCGTTAAGCCGACTACCAATTGACGCGATGTATTTTTGAAGTAAGTAGTGAGCTACTTCTATTTAGTTAAACAAAGTGATATAATATTATTTTAATTTCATAAAACGCACACAACTCTGAAAAGTTAGACGTGTTAGAGTAGAGGTTAGAAGTGCCCGAGAATCGAACCTAAGCCACTATTTTCTGTCCAGTCATTAATTTTACTTTTGGCAGCTCGACTCAATGTTACCGATTCGATTTTTGTTAACAATCGAATTTATTTATGAAGAAGTTTTAATCGATTTGACACATTGCTATTTTATTTTTGCTCAACATTTTTATCGTTTTATAAACATACCCAGGCGTTTAAATGACTATTGTATGTATTAAAATAAATCATTTATGTAAAGCAGTAGGTACATTTTATGATTTGGCTACTCCAATCAGGCAGATCATAGAAACCATCCATCGCCAAAGATGTATGTAAGGACAATCAAGAGAGCTAGTGTTGCAGCTCCGTGACTATTTTGAAAAGGAAAGTCGTATTTGTAATTAGGTACTAGTTCAGTAAATGAGTTACGAAATATCGGATAAAAGGGCACGTCGCTTCACTATTGTAAAAAAACAATATGCGTCTATGATGTAATGTATTTTTTTGTCGAGGGTTACCTGTCAATAATTATAAATCTTCATAGGCGTGTTTATGTCAAAAGTAAAATAAATGGTTGGAAAGATATACATAGGTTATCACCGCTCAAAAAGTAGACACCTACCAGTAATTAGAGTGTTATTGCTTATTAACTTGTTCTTAATTCTTATCATATTATCATATTCAGATCTCTCAACAACTGAAGCGATAAACTTTCAAATTGAATAACCGTGTTGCTTTTCATCATAACCGACAGGCTGAATAATTATGTATAGGTGTCACTCTTTGTGTGTACCTACGATTGAAATGTGTGAATGTATCATTGAATATGCCATAATTTTGTATTAATTGTGGGGGTCTTCGCAGTCCGCACATAATCCAATAGATGGCATTACTAGTACGATGCACGCGACCACGAAGAGCCCAACTCACGCTTACGAAGTTTTCTCAGAATTACGTTATATAATATGTCACCGTAAGATCGTAATAATCGTTTGATTATAATATACCTCGCAAGATTGTGAACTGTCGAAAGATTGTGAACCGAACATACGGCTTACAATTTAACGCATTATTTTTCGGTAGATTATAATCCATCGAAGTGAAACTGTTAAATCACAATCTGCCGCGCGTTAAATTGTCAGCTGTCCGAAGGCCGTCCCTGATTGGTCGATGTTGAAAGATAGGCTCAATATCCGACATTGTAAATGTTATCAAATGAGATCACATAGGTTCACGCGCATAAAAAATATTAAAACACGCAAAATTTCTGTAATATAAGGCTATGTTCAGTGACGAATACTAACTTATCTATCATTCAAACTGCACTTCTTTGGTTAATCATAGAGTCATTTTACTTCCACAACAATTTTATGTAACTAATTCTAAAGCTGTGAGTTATTTTCAACACGAAATCAATTTACAATCACCAAAACACTATATTTTGTTTACATTCGACAACAAATGAATTATCAAACAAATATGGCGACGCATGGCATATGCCGTTCAACCAATCAGCGCGCTAGGTGCGTTCCGTCGCACGGTATTTCACAATTTGACGGTTTTACTTCGATGGATTATAATCTACCGAAAAATAATGCGTTAAATTGTAATCAGTATGTTCAGTTCACAATCTTTCGATAGTTCACAATCTTGCGAGGTATATTATAATCAAACGGTTTTTACGATCTTACGGTGACATATATACGACCTCCAAAGAAGAACGGTCGGACTAGTGGTCCCCGAGCACAACACCCGCTCGGAGGATGATCATCCTTTGTTACGGTCGAGCCATATCACCTGCTCCCGTACATAATTTTATAATAAGGTAATAGTAGGTAAGTATATTAGTAGTAATACATAATAACTGGGCGACGAGTGGCCTAGTTGTGACAACGCATATCAGCCGATTGCGAAGGTTAAGCAACGGTGACCCAAGTCGGTAACTGGATGGGTCACCGAATTTGGAGATTCAAATTTGGCCTTTTCGTTTCCACCGTATCTCGGAGAGCACGTTAAGCCGTCGATCCCGGTTATGATCACTAACATCTTTTAATAATAGTTACAAAAACCTATAAAGGGTTTAAATACTCTTATAGTTGAAACTTGAATCGTATATGCGGAAGGACGTGGGGACCCACCGCATTATTATCTCAAGAAAACTCCTACCATTATTTGATTAATGGAAAGGGGTCACGACTCACGAACCTCAGTAATGAGGAATACGACGCAGAGAGAGAGATATATTTGATATTTGTAATAAGTGACTACGTCACTTATTACTTGCTACTTAATATGCCGGAAGAGTAAGGAATTCCCGTGGGAATTAGAAAAACTTATTCACTTAGTAGGTATTTTATAAAATAACTTTATGCTTCAAATAATTTAAATTCCAACTTTTTTACTCTAATGAACTTTTCCAAGTGCTTTTACTATTTTTTAGTTTCCTTGAACATTAGCATTGGTTCCTTTAGGACAGACGACATGAAACGAGACGTAGAGTTATAATTTTTCATAAGGAGGAGGTTCTCAATTCGACTGTATTTTTTTTTTTTTGTTACCTCAGAACTTTTGATTGGGTGGACCGATTTGAATGATTCTTTTTTTATTTGAAAAATTTTCGGTCGAGCGGTTTTTAAAATATCAACAATAAAATAAGTACTTTGAATAGCGTGTGCTTGTTGCTGTAAAGTTGGCGCGGGAGTTTGAAGTCGGTTGTTTAATAGTAGATTGTTACACAAGGGACGTAAGTAAGCTATTACAGAACAAGATCCAATTTGGCGCCAGTGCGAGCGCAGCTCGCATAGGGTGCTAATGGATCGCGTGCACCCGAGATATTTAGTCACACGAGCGAGCGCAGCGAGCGAGGGTGAATATAGTTCGAGGGTGTAATAGCTACTTGCAACCGAGGTAAGCATTCTACTTTATATCATTCTTGCGAGGGAAATAAAACATTGGTAATGCAAAATCACTTTACAAACAAACTTCACAAACTTTCAGATCAAATGAAATGCCGCCATTTCCATTTTTTTTTCGTAAATAGTTTTCCATTTTTTTTTACGGCTCTGGGTTCCAAGGAGTTTTGCATAGTTTGAAATGTATGGAAATTAAATGCCGCCATGTTCAGTGTTTTTTTTTCAGTAAAAAGTTTTCTTACCATTTTATAAGAAAAGAGATTGTTTACCAAGGAGTTTTGCATAGCTTGAACTGTAATGTGAACATTACAATTCAAGCATAGTGCGACGTAATGTTGCCTTGAATTGCAAACACCAACTTACAAGGAGACTTCCCACCATAGTAATCCCTAGTTACTGAGCAAGTATGATATAAAAATAATTGTTTATATTAAATTATTCAGAGGCTTCTTTAAATGCCGCTATAGGTGTTTATTTAGGCACCTACGTGCTGTGCATTCTACGCCTAACAACTGAAACAATATACCTAAGTGTAGGCATTAATCGAAGGCACTATCGTATCTGAGGACACCTGAAGCACTATCGGTGTTTTAATTATCGTTTAAGTAACGCATCAAGGAAGAGGCCTTGCTGCTATCATCGGTTGATACGGCGTTTCCGCTAACTTTTAAGGCCTAGCCCCACTACCGAGGCACGGCGCGGCACGTATGCTTTGTATGAGGATGTATTGAGCTGGGCCCACTTAAGCGACGCAGCACGGAGATGCACTGCAATTATAAATAACTAGATGATGCCCGCGACTTCGTCCGCGTGGATTAAGATTTTAGATTCCCGCGGGAACTCTTGAATTTTCCGGGATAAAAATAGGCCTATATCCTTCTCCGGGATACAACCTATCCCTGTACCAAATTTCATTAAAATCGGTGGAACAGATAATTTTTAATTCCCGTGGGAACTCTTGAATTTTCCGGGATAAAAATCCTATGTCCTTGCCCGGGATACAACCTACTTCTATACCAAATTTCATCAAAATCCGTTGAATAGATAGGCCGCGAAAGCGTAGCAGGCAGACAGACAAAGACACACCTTCGTATTTATAATATTAGTATGGAGGTATGGATTTGGATTTATCACTCTATGCGCTCTATCCTTTAATAGTTAGTATTCTGTGCTTTGACCTTAAAATAGGTAATTTAACAAATGGAGAAAAAAGTTTTAAGTTAGCAAAGTCTAAATAAGTCTCCATTACTAAACCCATGAAACAGAGATGTCTACACTATACCTATACTCTAGTTGACACCTTAACGGAATACTGGAATGCCTCTAAGTAACGTTTAAAAGATAGATTATGTACATAATCTATCACCCTATACGCTCAATCCTTTAAAAAATCCATTTGATAAATGTTAGAGAACCTCCCGAGATCCGCTGTGTAATGAGTAGTGATGGCCTGCGAGTGTGTGCGATGCGATAAGGATGTATTAGAACATTCCGACCGGCGAGCGCCACTGTATTTATTCTTATCCGGAGCAAGTCAGGTTACACCCCTAGTGACACGCCGCAGATATCGATGAAAACGCGTATCGATTTGTTTCACATCGAATATTTTCTAATCGGCACAACTTGACACTCCTGATGCCGTGTTTGTATAATTAGACTTTCGATAACGTTGAGTAAGAGTAATGTCGATATCGTAAATGTCGATTGGAAGGCATAAATTATAGTTGAATATTTATCAATAAGTTATACCTTGTGACGTGCTATTTATAAGCCGGTTTTAATAGAATATTAAAGCATTGATAAGTGTCATAAATGTTCTGTTAATGTTATAAGTATTTAGTTTTAACTAGTTAATGTTATTATTTCATTTATAGATGCCAACCACCGCATTACTATCCCATGAAAATTCCTGATAAGATTAATGGAAAGCGGATCACAAAATATCTCAGCAATGAAAAATACGAGGCATAAAAAGGACAAAAGAAAATGAAATAAATTGATAATTATACTCACAACGTCACCTTAAAATTAAAGCTACAGAAATTTTGATACGTGCTTTACAACTCAGAATACAGTTTGTTCTGTATTCTGAGCTTTACAAATTGCATGTCAATACTCCACATTTTAATGGTTAAGTGAATTTTTGTATGTAAGTATATTGCAAAAAGTGGCCCACAAATAACTGCGTTCAATGTTCTACAATAATATATCTCATCGAGTCGGCATATAATATCAAAACGTTGTCATTACCCTATATTGCACGATATTACATCAGTTGTTTACCGAAATTAGGCCTTCAAAATACTATTAATAAAAGAATACCATAACAAACTCTATAAGTTAACATATTATTATCTATACTAGATAACAAAACATCGACACAGGGCACACCCCTACGCCCAACCGAAGGGGGTGAAGCGACGCTTGGCGCGGCGAGATAGCGCGATAGCATCGCCGAGTGGCAGCCCTGATAGTACGAATAATAATAATTTTATTATCGCGATCTAGGGTTCGCAACGCGTTGTTTTGTAAACTTGGGCTATAATCGCTGGTGAAGTTTTTACGTCATTTCGGGTATGTGGCTATAATAAAGATAATGTAGGTAACATACCTACCAAAATGTTACCTACTTTAGTGTTAAGTTCAAGTCTTAATTATTATTCGTAATATTAGAGCCGTCATTAGTCTATTGGTTAAATTTCGGCCTTCTTTCGGGTGATCTGGGCTTCGGGGTTTGGGCATTTTAGAACTTAAGTATTTAACTATCAGATGGAAAACATGGCGAAGAAACCTGCATGAGAAAGTGCATGTGTGATTTTTTTAAACTTGTTTGCAGAACCAGAACTAGCTGCTATATGCTGACTGACTGATTGGCTAGGTATATGATGAATTAAAAAAGCTCGAGACCCTTATCTCCCAGTCAACTTTTGAAAGGTGTAACCCCCGTGAAAAATCGTGTTGTCGTTCTTTTCAACCGACTTCAAAAAAAGGAGGAGGTTCTCAATTCGACTGTTTTTTTTTTTTTTTTTTTTATGTTTGTTACCTCATTACCTCAGAACTTTTGACTGGGTGGACCGATTTGGATGATTCTTTTAAAGTTGGCGCGGGAGTTTGAAGTCGGTTGTTTAAAAATAATTTTTTATATTAAATTATTTAAACTTACTGACCTTATAATAAAGTTTATAGGCTTGTAAGTTTGGATGTTTGTTACTTCATCACGCCGCAACGATTGAAACGATTTGGCTGAAAGGCATGGAGATAGCTTATTATGACATAACACAGGCTACATTTTATTCCGGAAAATTAAAGAGTTCCCACGGGAACCAAAAAACCTCTATCCACGCGAAAGAAGTCGCGGGCATCATCTAGCTTTAAATAAATCATTAAAGAGCTAAACTGTATCAGATTCAGTACAAAATCAGGCGGCTTAGCTCAGTGTGCCTAGAGTGGGAGGGAAGGGGGGGACTTTTATCTCTCGCTTGCAGATTGAATATATTTCATGTGTGATTCCAGTCGCTAGGGATTTTTCTAGACATGTACTTAGAAGGTAAAAGAATTAAGAACATGGTGTGCCCATGTCACCGTCAGATTGCAAAGGCCGTCGGATTGTAATCTAACTAGCGATATTGTAAACCGTCGACAGATTATAATTTAACGCATTATTTTTCGGTAGATTGTAATCTGTTAGGTATATTAACCCGATAAAACCTACCTGATTATTTATGTCGTACCCTAACCTTACCTACATGAAAGAGACAAGAAACCGTACCTAAATACAATGAATATTTAAAAAATTGACACTCGGAACATTGAACGGTTCACAATCTGTCGACAGTTTACAATATCGCTAGTTGGATTACAATCTTACGGTGACATCTACAAAACAAAAAATAAACGATTTTTTAATTCTTCTTAATTAGTGTTAGTTTCTTTAAACATTGTATTACAAAAGTTCCCTCAACTCTGCATGCCTCGCGGCAAAGGTCTTCTCCAGCTCTCCCCAGTGCTTGCGATTCAGTGCCACCCTTCCCCAGAATGGACCAGCTGTCAACTTCAGTTCGTCCTCCCAAGGCCTTTGCTGCCGGCACTTATTTCTTTTGCCATCTCGTGGGTACCACTGTGTCCCTAGGTTACTCTATTTCCCTTGGGGATCTCGGAGCATGTGAGTAGTCTACCTCCACTTGAGCTACAGTTACATACAGGTCAATTACTTATATTACACATACTCTTAATGATAAAATCATAAAATTGAGTGAATAAACGAGGAGACAAACGTAGCCGGTCAAAAATCGGTCGACTTAGCGCCTCGGAGGGGGAGGTCTTATCTCTCGCGCGCAGATTGAATATATTTCATATGTGGCTTCACCCGCTCGGCTTTGCACATTCTTTATGCGGTTATATTGCTAGAAGTTTTGGATTTAGATTCATACGATACTGTATTCATATGTCACCGTAAGATTGCAAAAACCGTTGGATTGTAATCTTACTAGCGATATTGTAAACTGTCGACGGATTACAATTTAACGCATTATTTTTCGGTAGATTGTAATCTGTTAGGTATATTAACCCGATAAAACCTAAGTGCCCGGCCTGCGCCTGATCATTTATGTCGAACCCTAACCTATCCTACAAGAAAGAGACAAGAAAACGTAAATACAATGCATATTTAAAAAATTTACACTCGGAACATTGAACGGTTCACAATCCGTCGACAGTTTACAATATCGCTAGTAAGATTACAATCCAACGGTTTTTGCAATCTTACGGTGACACATATAACCCAAACATTTTACAATTCGCAGCCTCCGTCTCCTTATCTTAACGAAATCTATTTAAATTCAAGTATAGTACTCTATAGTCTCACAAACTAATCTGACCTGGTGACAGCGTCGTTATCCATACTAATGTTATAAATTCGAAAGTGTGCCTGTCTGTCTGTCTGCTACGCTTTCACGGCCCATCTGTTCAACCGATTTGAATGAAATTTGGTACTCGACATCGTACAGGAACGCTAAATCGCTTGGCGGCGCATCATTGCCCGTAGGGTGATTACTAGGAACTAGCCACGGCCGAAGCCTTCCACCAGAGCAGACCAGAGAAAATTTAAACATTATAAATTCCCAAATTGACACTGCCTGGGATCGAGCTATGGACCTCCCACGTTAAGACAACAGCGCTCACCACTGCGCTAGGTAGGTTTTCAAATGTAGGAGCATCCAAAGTTTTCCCATTAGAAATGTGCACTTCCAAACGTAAACTTTGAAAGCCTTATCGCAGTGTACGGCGCTGGTGAATAACTATCGGCTAATGAGCGATAGAGCGGGTTTGAAGTCGATAGCAGTATCTGCACCTGCCGTGGGTGACCTTTCCTTACCCGAGCGTGTGTGCACAGTGAAAAAAGTTTAGAAAAGGTAGGTTGCATTTTGTAACAAAATAAATTCACGAATGTAGAAGTTCGTGGCACGTCATTCAAAATCACGTATACTAAGTGAACACTTTTGAAGTGACAACTTTGCCGCGTTGAGCACTTTTTGGTAGGGGGTAAACTTGTGGATTCGCGTCACAGACATTGACTTACATGGTCACAGACATGCTCCGCGTCGAAATGCATTGTCGCCCACATGCTCGCGTTGTTACGACGACAAAAGGTCTTAAAATATATAAATATACTATATTCGTAATTGAACTTTAATGTCTTAGTTAACGATCATATCATATCATACCATACTTCATACTAATATTATAAATGCGAAAGTCACTTTGTTTGTTGGTTTGTTGGTTTGTTGGTTTGTTGGTTTGTTGGTTTGTAGGTTTGTTGGTTTGTTGGTTTGTCCTTCAATCACGCCGCAACGGAGCAACGGATTGACGTGATTTTTGGCATGGGTATAGTTGAGGACCTGGAGAGTGACATAGGCTACTTTTTATCCCGGAAAATTAAGGAGTTCCCGCGGGAATAACAAAAAACTTAAACCACGCGGACGAAGTCGCGGGCATCAGCTAGTTTATAATAATTATTAAAAAAAATATTTTAAATATTGACTACTATCATCAGGCATATTATCAGATACATTTCGTTCGCAGCCTCCGCCTCCTTAACTACTTAACGAAAACTTTTTAAATTACAGTAAGTCCTCTTCCACCACTCGTTATTCCAGGTCATTTCTGCCACGTACCCGCAAATTGTGGAACCAGCTTCCATCTTCTGTGTTCCCTCATGATTATAATTCAGGTGACCCACCTGCTCGTTTGCTCGCTATACATATAAAAAAAAGGTAAAAACTTACCTTTAGGCCAAAATTGGAACAAATTTTTATGTCTGTTATGTTTTTTTTTCTTAATTTATTTTTCTTAACCACTAACGACGCTTGACTTTACACACATGAATTTTTTAAAGATTTTTTGAAATTCCCTGGTAAAAATTGAGCAAAGTCAGCAAACCGTGTCATCTTATCGCGCCATTGCCCATTTATAACGCTCAATAAACCTCATATCAGCGTATCACTGGCCGCCGTCCTATTCTCTACCACTACCATTGTGTTACTATGAAAATATCACTGCATACTCGTAAGAAACAAAAAAAATGTCACCTAATTTATCTTTCTTTGTGTCCTATTATCAGACATTGCTGTCGTACGATATTCAACAATCGATAGATCAGTTATTTACAAAGTTTTTGTTTTTAAATTTATTAGTTAGACCAAACTGTGTTGATAATTTTATTGCTGAAAGGCAAATTCTCATAGAAATCTCAATTATTGAGAGCTTTATCGGTAACCGCTGCTGACCATTACATATTTTAAACATCAAATCACTTGTTGCTTTCTTTAGAAATAAATTATTGTAAATATTTACCGATCCCCGAGACTATTTACGCAACATCAGTGGGTTGTGGATTGTGTCAATTGATTTTCGATATTGTTTTTATTGTTGATAGTGTAAAATGCTATGCGCTGTGCTTCGCTAGAAATTTTAAGGCTAATTTAGGCTGGCTTTTAAATTTCAAAATGAATATCATCGAAAAGTGTATCAAGAAAACGTGTCCGTGAGATGTATTAGCCCTCGTGCAAACTAAAACCTTCAAAAATAGGCATAATAGTGAATAAGTGAATAGGCATCTTCGAGGCAAGCACGTTCCAACCTAGACCTCATCATTGCTTTGCACTTAGAATGATTGTCGTCAAGCGCAAGCCTATTTCGCCAATTTTAAAAAAAAAGTTTTTACGTTTCGAGAGTCCGTGGTACGGGCGCAGCGTATCGGTGAAAAACGTGAAAAGTATCAGAGATAGCGCAGTTTTGGCGGGCGGCGATAGCTAGGGGTGCCAGTGCGGAGCTCACGTCCTTTTGTGGCGCTCTGAATAGTGACCCTCGTATTTCTGAACGTTTACAAAAGGTATTTTTGCCACTTTTAACGGCCACTTTCTGTTTAGGCATCACAGTGACTATGTTTTAGGTATAGGTACTACTACTTACCTACACTCAGTGTTGCTCTGTACGTACACTACAATGCATCTGTCTGTAATTTAAGTGTCAATGGTTGACTTATTGGCCACATTAACTGTTAAAAGTATACTTAATCATTGAAAATGTGAGAATGTGCGAGAGCGAAGTATAGAGTCCCACAAACTTGTCTGACCCGGTGGCCAAAATTGGAACTAATTTTTATGCCCGTTCAGTTTTTGTTTTTATTTTATTTTTAATACATAGAAGCGACGCTGTAACGGGGCAGATAAGTTTGCGGGACTATAAACTTGCTTAGTTCGATCTTGACAAACGGACATGTGAACAAAAATCCCTTGATATTTCTGCCAATTTCGGTGGAACCAAAGCCATAGTTATATGAATATCTTGAACATTTTCCATCGATCGTTTTGCAAAAAGCACTTATGCAATATGTGCTCCCCCCTCCAATAAACAGAACATGCCACGGAGCGTGTGTCGGGCTCTAGATCTAGCGATAGCATCTGATTTGCATATTACTGCAGATTTTTTCAAGAAATAATATATACACGCCTAATATACTAATGTAGATATGTGTGTGGTCTAATTTAACAGCGATTGTACATAATATTGTTTAATATTTTTATCCGTGAACGGAACTGCACCTATCACATACACAAATTGTAAATTATGCTAACTTAAGCATAAAACTATAAGAGTTGTCATATACTGATTCGTTTTTATAATAATCAGCGAAAATCAGACAGAATATCATATGTCGTATCCATCCAAAGGTAATCTACAGTAATTTATTATTCTCTTTGTATAAATGCAAAGGCGGAGGGTAAATGAAGTAGCATAAATAGCTAGTCCTCTATCTATAAGTATATCTATAGCTTAATCCAAAATTTAATTAATTTACCAAAATACCAGATGAGATCAGCAAGCTGAAACAGTTGTGAGTCACTACCGTTTTAGCAAAAAAATAAAATAGCTACAACTTGTGACACACAAAGTGCATCGTGCTGGTGTGGCACTAATAAAATCCATTTAAAACAAAATAATAAGAAGAAGAACTTGTGACACGAAAGTTTTTGAAAAACACGAATCCGCCGCCTCCTATGGCTTGCGCCCATGAATTTATAGGTCAATTGCAGTCATTCGAGGTCGTGACTCCTTGCGGGTAATGATATTTTAATGTTATTTAATTTCACCTTTTTTTTCTTGCAGGTAAGTAGGTTATCGGTGCCGGTGCGGTGGGGAAGTGAGTAAGCACTTTTAAGTTGTTATGAAAGTTTTACTATTGAATGAGTTTGTTGTGATTGACCTTTTGTCTTCCGCATGTTTTTAATATATGAAAGACTAGCTGATGCCCGCGAACTCATTCGCGTGGATTGAGTTTTTTTGGTTCCCGTGGGAACTCTTTAATTTTCCGGGATGAAAGGTAGCCTATGTGTTAATTAATTATATGAAGAGGAGTAATTGTACAGAACTGGAGTCATACAATCATCGTTATTTTAGGTTGGTACGTCAAGGTAAGATGAGGACGTCATCCCGCGTCGCCACTCGCCACGAAATGTAGTCGGGAACGTACTCGTAGTTTTGTCCAATCGGCTAGTGTGCGCGGTCTAGGTATAACCTAGAAGCACCATTAGGCTATTTATCTTTATTGCGAGATAGGCTTGTAGATAAGATTTTCATAGTATTTAGAGCGCAGGCACATTAGGGGAGTGGATGGGGAGCTTCCTACAACCTTGTTCCTCCTTCTCCGTTCTACCACAGAACTGAGAAACCGACATCCTTATGTGGTTGACGACTCGACGACAATCATGCTCAGTGCAAAGTAATGATTAGGTCTAGGTTGGAACGCCTAGCTTTCTGAGTGAATAGGCATTTCCTGCCTATTAACTCTTGCCTCGAAGGGACATAAGTTATACGTGGCAGGAAACACGTGCGCTGGGAGGGTGTTCCACACCTCAGCGGTTCGCATCAGAAACGTCGAGCAAAAACGCTTCGTGCGAGCAGATTGGGCGTCAAATCGTCAACCACATAAGGATGCCAACACTGTCAGTTTCTCACTGTTCTGCAGTAGACAGAAAAAAGAGGAACAAGGTTGTGAAGTTCCTGAGCAAACTCCCCATGGTATATATCCCTAACCCTAATGTGCCTGCACTCTAAAGACTGAAAATCTTCGGGTAAGAAAATGTCTCGAAAGGAGCTAAAAACTTCCTTTTAGTATATGCATCAACCCAGCCTTTAATATACTCGTATACACTGAGCTGGGTATCTCTCGGCACCCTTATCGGTCCCGTATTTTACGGTAGATGGTATCACCTCAGCGCGACTCTCGAGGCAACGATAAGGCATTAATAGGGTAGATAGTGAGCGTCGCATATAAATGTAATTTTACATTACTGACGCACACTTTCTTACTAGAACTTTCTACAATGCAAATATAGGTACAAAGGAATTAGAAATGACGATGAAGTGTTGCGTTATAAAAATGCTAGTTCATTCTAATGCGAATGTGTGTTTGTTTGTTGGTTTGCCCTTCCATCACGTCGTAACAAAGTTACGAATCAACGTCATCGATGACGGCGTATAGTTGGGGACATGGAAGTCGCATGGGCTACATTTAATCCTGGGAAATCGAAGAGTTCCCATTAATCACTAATGATTTCTTTAATTAATAGCTAAAAACGTACTTAACCAGAAAACTACATTGTTTGCCCGAAGATCAAACTCCCGACCACACGAGCAGGATGCGTCGTGTAAGAACGCTTCAATGCAGGAGATATAGAAACACCAGCTTCAGTAATTCACTCTTATCTTTTCGTTACAATATTGCCCATCTGGCCTGGGTACCTCCGCTTTCAAACTTCTTTTCTGGGACGAAAGTCACTTTCAGCAAATAATCATAAACATATCTATTTGTCGACTGTTGACGGAATTGATGACTAAAGTTTTAATAAAATACATTTTCAAATAATATCATAACACTTCAATTATACACTATAAATACATTTTCTTTAGCAAGTAGTAACGTAACCTTACAGTCGTCTAAACCTAATGAGGTTATCGACGCTTAACCCCTAAGTACCTACCTAGGTACTTATAATTTAAGTAAGTATAACGTGGAAAAGTTGATTACCCACCCTTATAAATAGTGGCAGGCGGGCGCGGCGCGTGGATAAGAATCTCCTCAGAATTTATTCCCGTCTGATAAGCGTTTGATAACACCCGCCCTCCCCGAGATGCGATCTGATTAAATAGCGCGCCTTATCGCCAACCCTGAGGTTCTACCACCGCACAGAGTAATGTTACAATACAGAGATTACTTTCATTTTATTTTACAATTTTTTTTATTTACCTGAGACCGCTAAATTGTAGTAGAACAAGTGATAAGTTTTATGCATAATCCCTTTAAATGCGTGGTGGGTCTAAGCTAGTAAGCTCTAATTCCCTCTCTATTATGAGAGTGGAGGCCTGTGCCCAGCAGTGGGACGTTAATAGAATAAAGTGGTGCGCGATAGGTAATCTAAAAGATTGAAAGTTAACCGACTTCACCACACACGCAACAGTCCATAATATTGAGAACTTCTGAACCGATTTTTTTGAAATTTGCAATGTTAGCTAAGTTGAAGTAAATTTAAGCCAATAAAAATGAAAGAATGGTCACAATCCAATTAATAGATCCGGATTAGGATATTTTGCCAATAGTTATAATCGGTTTTGAGGTCGGTTTATAAATATTTTCTATAAACAAGCAAAAACAACGGAACTTTTAAATACTTACCTGTCTAACGGAAATTAATTCTACCTTTCCTTTTTGGCTTTTCTGCATTCGGGTAAAAAGTCTGATGGTAGCTAATCTATGACGAATATGAATACGCAGCGTGGTGGAATCCGTCAAACAGATGAGATAAGGACGTGAACTTTTGCTGTTTGTGCTCTACCCGGTAACCACACACCCCCTACCCTACCTCTACCTTCCCTACCCTACCTCCCCTCTAACCACCGAGTTTGAGATAAGATTTCGCTTTTTGTTAAATATCAAGTAGTATTTTAAAAATTTCAGATAAAAGGAATTCGTCTCGAACGTTACCCGGACGTAGAAGCACGCCGCGCCACGCGCACAGACAAGTCAAATCCAAATGGTGGGAGGTTTCGGCCGTGGCTAGTACTATCGCACGCTGTATGCACAAAGCATTAGCGTTGCGGTACGATGCCGGGTAAAAACTAGTAACCCATAAGGGGTGTGGAAGCCTCCCACCAGGCCCTACCAGTAAAATTCAGAAATTATTAATTCCCGTATTGAACCTACCAGGAATCAAACCCGGTAGTTCCAATTTATAACCGCAGAGCTCACCACTGCGCTAGGAAGGTTGTCAAAACTTTGGGATGGATGAAGCCGTGGTCTGAGCCTCACAGAAGACTCCCTTAGGAAGACGTTGCCCCCCGACGTCATCAAGTACTTACCGGCCAATGTTAAAACGGCAATTCTAATCGAAACTTTTTTTATCAACATACAAGGAACCAGGTTACATTTCTAAGCTTCAAATATATCTGTATCTATAGCGTAACGTGCATGGTGCATCAGTGGCGTGCAGTTCGTAGAGGCATAAAAGTAATGCTTACTCTAGTGGAAATACCACAATGCTCACTTTTCATCAAAACTAAATACGTAAATAGGTTTTCTTACTAAATCATGCCTATCATAGCTTCCAACCCTATGCTCGCCACTGCTAACAGTGCCAACCTACAAAGTCAAAACCTAGAAGCTGGCCCTTTATAATATTTTCAAAGGTGTGTGAACTGAAGTTAGCGAGGTGGACTTATGGCCAAAACCCTGCGGAGAGAACATGCCTGGCAGTGAGCCTGGGCTAGGTTTAATATGTTAAGCTATCAGAATCAGCTGATGTTATTTTCGCTCACAATCTATACTCATTACTCATACTATTAATATTATAAATGCTAAAATATGAATGACTAGCTTATGCCCGCGACTACGTCCGCGTGGATTGAGGTTTTTTGGTTCCGCGGGAACTCCTTAATTTTCCGGGATAAAAAGCGTATGTGCTATTCCAGACTATATTCTATCTCTGTGCCAAATTTCAGCCAGATCCGTTCAGCCGTTGGCGCGTGATTGAGTAACAAACATTTATACATCCATACATCCATCCAAACTTTCGCATGTATAATATTTATTTGATGTTTGTTCCTCAATCACGCCAGAACCACTACACGGACCCAGATGAAATTTGGCACAGAGTTAGATTATAGTCTAAAAAATGTAGTAAAAAAATGGCAGTCAAAGGGACTGCTGATAAAAACGAATATTTAAATTTTTTATTTTTTTATTTTTTATCTGAATATAAACCTTAACACTGACTGCCTCGTTGATCTAGCGGTTAGCATAGTCGACTGCAGATCACGAGGTCCTGGGTTCGATTCCCGGTCGGGCATTAAAAGTTAGGTATTGGGTTTTTCAATTAAGAAATTCTCAGTGCCAGCCCGGAGTTGGAAGTTGGCGATGTTTCACCCCCGTGCCTCTGAGAGCACGTTAAGCCGTCGGTCCCGGCTATTATCACTAACATGATAATAGTCGTTATAGCCCGCCAACCCGCATTGTAGCAGCGCGGTGGGTCTAAGCTCTAATTCGTCTATCTCCTATGAGTGGAGGCCTGTACCCAGCAGTGGGACGTTAATAGGCTGTAGTGGTGGTGGTGGAAACCTTAACATTAAGACATTAAAGTTTAATTTCGAATGTAGTATATTTATATTTCAGACCTTTTGTCTTCGTGACAACGCGAGCATGTCGCTGGTCGCGAGCATGTCGGTCACGGTCACGCGAATCCACAAGTTTACCCCCTAGCAAAAAGTGCTCAACGCGGCTAAATAATAATAATAATAATATATACCGTCTGGTCTCCCCTGCCGGGGTGTAATCCTCCGCCCGCTGCAACTATTTATTTGTGTATTTGTGTATGTAAGTTTATTCCTTTATTTTAATTTACGTAAGTTTATTATAACTCTTTTGGCCATATATGTATTTATTTTGTATGCGGGCGTGAGAGCTTAATTTATACCGATAATAATAACTTTTTATTTCAGGCTTCAACACCCATAACTTGTTAGTAACAATCACTTAACCTATGTTAGTAAAAAAAAAAAACAACATAAAATACCTAAACTAACCTACCCTACTCTCAAACCTAAGCCTTGACACATTTACAGGTCTCTTTGAGGCCTCCTCATGAGAATGTGTGCACCATTCCAGCGCCTCCAGAGAGGGCTGTCCAGCTTAGTAGCCAACGTACTGAGGAGGGTGTTGGTGCTGCTCACTAGCCTGCACATCATAGACGCAGCACGCTTGCGCACGATCGCGTAGAAATCATCCACGCGAGCGTCCGCGAACATGGCCGACGCGCTGCAGTGTCGAGGCCTCCTCAGCACCGCCCTCAGCACATTGTTATATTGAACACGCAGAGCATTGTAGGTCCGCTGCGTATAGTCAATCCACAGACTGCACGTGTAGAAAGATTGGCAGTACGCTCTAAATAAGGCCAACTTAACCTGCGCAGTACATCGTGCAAATCTGCGAGCCAACATATTGCCCCGGACCGACAACGCCCGGCGCTCCCGTTCAATATCACTGTCGTCTCTCAGGCTGTCGGTCACTATATGCCCGAGGTACTTGAACTCAGACACCTGTTTCAGGGGATTTCCACATAGATGTATGGTAGGTTTAAATGTGTCTAGTTTGTTTTTTCCCCTGAAAACAAGAAACTCGCTCTTCCTAGCGTTGTAACTGAGTCCATTCACCTCGGCATACTCTTCGCATATTTGCAGCAACCGTCTAAGACCCCCGACTGAGGGGCTCAACAAAACCATGTCGTCTGCATAGCTGAGATTGTTCATGCTTACTCCATCGATCGAGCAACCGACACCAGCTCTGCCGAGCCTCCCAATCAGCTGGTTTACATACAAGTTAAACAGCCCAGGAGACGTAAGCCCTCCCTGTCTCACTCCACACTTCGATTGATTACCATACCAGTACTTGAACAATGAAATCAGTTCAGGTCTTAGCGTGGATTGCGATTCAAGCTTTTGCCTCAAGACTTTATATGACACTAGGTCAAAAGCTTTCGACAGGTCCAAAAAGCACGCATACACTGGGGTTTTCCTATCCGTGTAATACCGCACAGTCTGCTTGAGGCACAGTATTGCGCTTTCCGTTGATAATTCCGGTCTAAAGCCGAACTGCGCGTCATGTATTCTAAAGAGGTTTTCACTTCGATATAAATATCCAAGACATAATTTCAGCCAGTGTTTCCCAAACAATCTACAGTCAACTTAGATAATGTTAATGATCAGATTATGTTTGTTTACAGCCCCTCGCTATCTGTCTGTTTGTCCGCTCCGGCGCGGCTATAAAACTATCCCGTATCTCGACTCCGGATAGCGTACAAATACTTTTTATCTGCAATGCAACTTGCACATCTTTAACAAATAGTGCATTAGCTGGCTTTTAAATAGTTCTTTAAAACTAACTTACATATTTTTCAGTACAATACAATAAATAAGTAGGTACACTATTCTAATTTATATTAATACTAGCTAATGCCCGCGACTTCGTCTGCGTGGTTTGAGATTTTTGGTTCCCGCGGTAACTCTTTAATTTTCCGGTATAAAAGCCTATGTGCTATTCCAGACTATAATCTATCTCTGTGCCAAATTTCAGCCAGATCCATTCAGCCGTTGGGGCGTGATTGAGTAACAAACATCCATACATCCATACATCCATCCAAACTTTCGCATTTATAATATTAATAAGATTATAAACTAGATGATGCCCGCAACTTCGTCCACGCGGATTAAAATTTTTGATTCCAGCGGGAACTCTTTAATTTTCCGGGATAAAAAGTAGCCGATTTCCTTCCTCCGGTACAACCTATCCCTGTACAATAGATTTTGATGAAATTTGTATACAAATCTACTATATAAAAATAAGTCGGGTTTTCCTTCCTGACGCTATAACTCCAGAACGCACGAACCGATTTCCACGGTTTTGCATTCGTTGGAAAGGTCTCGGGCTCCGTGAGGTTTATAGCAAAGAAAATTCAGGAAAAATTTCAACAGAAAAACGGGAAAATCTTTTTAGCGGGAAAGCCATCTGGTGGCGAAACGGAGTTCGCCGGGTTTGCTAGTAATTTATAAGTTGCATTCCGGGGAAGCATGGATGTAAGCTACTTTTTATCCTGGAGAATTAAGGAGTTCTCAAAGGATCTTTTTACTTAAAACTGAAGTCACGGGCTGATCTTCTAATAAAATTGTACGCCAATCTACCCAAGAGCTGTTATGAATCCTTGTTTTAAATTTTCTATACGCATTTTTTAATAGTAATTAGCTCTAACAAAACGTAATGCGTGGGCCACATCTACCCAGAACGGACACACGTGTGCCCGGTGCAGCGAGCTTCGTTAAAAATTAATTACATGCATTATCGTCATCCTGGCGTGAGATACGGGCGATCACACCGCGCTAATTAGGCTTATCGTAGACCAATTATTTATAAGCGAGCCTTATCGGCACTCCAGCCATTGTTTTACGGAGAACTACACACGGCCGCGAAGGATGGCAAGCGTGATAGCGAACTTTTTTTTTAATTAGGTATGTTTATAACACGATTAGGTTTTACTTGTGTATACATTAATTTTATTGGCTGTGTTGATTTTTATCTTAGAACAGCAATAAAAGAATGTTTTAGTGAAGACTAAACGACGAATATACTGGTTATTCGATCCATCCATCCATCCTGGCCATCCACTCAGAACGGTTTCTTATAGAATCTAATATGATTTGATTTCTGTGGTTAGGTTAGCGATTATAATGTACTCTCGATTGAATTTCCTCAAAAATTATATCAATAAATTATTGTTTTACTTATTTTTACAACATGTGAAAAAAATAAAAACTGTTTTTCTAGCAATATTAATTTTAAATCATTTTGGTGATACGGTCTCTACTCTCTTGCCAAAATTGATAGCCAAATCCATTCAGTATTTAATCATAAGTTTAAATATTGTGTCTTTATGAATATTTACCAATCCGTATGTAATAATCACCCGGTATTTACCCGGTATTTACTAGGTTATGTGATGTATATACATGAGTGATAAAAGTAAATTAGAATTTTCCTTGAATTAGCTTAGCATATTTGATTAGATTTTGAGACTGCACCCGGCCATTTCAGATAAGCTGTTTTAGTTTATTTTACATATAATTAACTTTACAAAATTTATAAATTATAAATTCTTTTTGTATAATATTTTTTGTAGATAAATAACAATATAAACTATTTGTTATATAGCAATTGAGTAATAGAGAGCAAAAAAATTATGAAAATACATAAATAACAATAGTACCTGTTTATCAATGTATTTTAATATGTATTTCGTCCAAAATGATGTTGTGTATATTTGTTGATATCTTGAAAACTACGATCAAGGTGCAATTCTTAGAAGCAAATATTTGGTACTTAGTTAGCGGAAATCCATCATACAAACGGAACAACGCGTCTATCGTGCTATTTAATCTGCAAAGCCAGATAGATCTGGTATCTTAGCATTAAAGTCAGTGCAGGATTTACACATTTGCCGCCCCAAAGCTATAAATTTTTTGCCGCTCCTACTGACTTCTAAAATTAGATACACTGTTCACAATAAAGTTAATTCCTTTTTTAGGGAATAATCTAGTTTCTAGAATATTTTTACAACTGTTTTTTTGTACCAATTTTTTTTTGGGCTAATTTTGCCGCCCCCCTAATTTTGCCGCCCTAAGCTTCAGCTTTTTCAGCTTCTATGGTAAATCCGGCTCTGATTAAAGTGTAACAAGCACTTGTACCGGCCACCATACCATCCTGCTACTGGACACGCAAGAAAATAAGCAAACAAAAATAAACAAAATCGGTTCATTCGGGAGCTACAATGCCACGGACATATACTTAAATAGACACGTTAAAATTTACACCTTTCTATTTGCGTTCAGGGGTTAAAGAATTGAATAACTTGATGTTTTTTTAAAATAATATGGTAGAATCCATACTAATATTATAAATTCGAAAGTGTGTCTGTCTGTCTATTACGCTTTTACAGCCCATCTATTCAACCGATTTTGATGATATTTGGTTCAGGGATAGATTGTATCCCGGGAAATTCAAGAGTTCCCGCGGGAATCAAAAAATCTTAATCTACGCAGACGAAGTCGCGGGTATCATCTAGTACCCAATATTTTTTAAAACTTACTGTTTTAAACCCATAATAGGCTTGTACTACTCGTAACTATTAGTGATAAATTACTGTCGATGTCTTACTATGTATAAAATAATATTGACGTTGCAGTCGTATCGAATCATAATATATAATTTTTGCTCGTGCCTTCATTTCCATGTTATATTTCCTAAACGGCCGTTTTACAAGAATACTGCATCGGCCGGACAGTTACATTAGGTGTCGCAAGTCACAAGCGTCGCGGTTAGCGGAGCGGGGTCCAATAATAAGAAAAAATAGTAATAAACTTAAAAAAATAGATTAATAAGAAAAAAAGAGGTTACCATGTGTACTTTAACCAGAATTACACAATTTTGCTAGTTGTAGTGATAGTTGACTACAGAACTAGATAATCAATGTTTAGCTAATTTGTCACTTTTTATTGGATAGAGGTAGAGGCAGGCGTTACTTTGCGGAAGTCCATCATAATGAAGGAACCAGAAATTTATTTCGCTATAATCCGCGACAAGAATTAAACTTTTGGTTTCTTCACTTTTAACTAAGAAATTTTATGGCAATATATGCCTATGACCGTCCCTTACAAATAATTAATTACAAATAATTTTTATCCTTAGCTTACGATTCTTGTTTATTCACTGGCCAACACGTATAGTAAATGCGTGACGACATGTACGTGAAACTGAATGCTCAGGACACAGTTTAAAGATGCTGTTAAATTCTGCTTAAAATGATATTTTTAGGTTTAGAGTTTATCCTTAATTTTTTTAATATGAGGCCTTTTTCCAATTCTGCGATTCACTGGGCAGACAGTAATCGGATGCTATTGTGTGGAACTTAGCCTTTTAAATCGCTTCCGCCTGTACCTTATTTAGTGCATTTTCCGTTTGGAAAAGTGGCAAATTATACACATAAGGAATGTGCAGTTACATTAGAGTATTAACATTTTTATGGGCGATATTTTCGTCGGGACGTAGCTTTGGCAAATTGATGGCCGTTCTCAAAACGATATAATGTATTTTTTTCTTTGTAGAGCAATAAATGGATAATTGCAGGCATTCTTCGACAGAAAAGAATCATTATTTAGTATAGATTTATAGGAACATTTTACATGGGGTATTAATTATATAACATTATTCCTCATTCCTACAATATAATATCCTAAGTCCTTTGGCTCGTCTTGGCGGGGTCTCTCCCGTGACCCCAGATTATAAACGCGAAATTCTGTTAGTTTGTTGGTTTGTTGTTGACTTGCCATTCAATGACGCTGTAAAATTGTAATAGAACGACGGATCAACTTGATTTTTTTAAATGGTGGTAAGTACCTACATATTATATCCTGAAAAATTAAAAAGATTTTACCCGAGGATTTTAAATCCTAAATCCACGCGCATGAACTCGATGACGAAGACTGAGAGAGCTGATTCCCGCATCTAGTAGCCAGTAGAATTTGAGGTATCTTAATCAAAAAATTGACTAAAATATATTTAGCCGTTTTAACGCTTTACAAATTACGTAAACTTTTTGGATGAGCTTTCTTAAATTGTAGTACCTATACTTAGCAATTAAAAGGTTAGTGGATTTTGTCAATGCCACAATATTATACTTGATTTTCATGTCATGATTCAAATGATATATTTTTTTCTGCTTCAATTCCGTCCTTTTAAATTTTGCTTTATTTTTGTTCGGCCATTTTTCTTTTTCTGTGTATGTTCTAAAACCCCCAGCCCCCCTAGCATGGGCCGGGACATTTTCTCCCCGAGGAAAGGATAAAAATTAAAGAGTAACGAAAACAAGCAAAATCAAAAGCACAGATAAAAAATTATGACTCCTTGACATTAGTCGGGGACTAGTCTTTCCCCGCCTTATCACCGTCGATAATTATATCCAGCCCTGTGCCCATACTCGGAGAGTGGATAAAACTGTCGGAGGGGATAAAATTTTTATCTCCGGCCCATGCTAGGGGGGCAGGGCGGGATTTAGGCACATATTTCTAAGCTCGGAGGTGCGCGTAGTAAATCGGGCGCAATCGGATCGTCTAACTTACGTGCCGCGCGTTCGGCGGCGCTGCGATGTGCCAAAATGTGCCAAAACTGGACGCAACGTGCCAATTCCGCGATGAAAACCTGCTGCGCTATTATTGGCACGTTTTTAAATGCTCGCGAATGGCGTTCTAGAATTTAAATATCATCCGTACTAAGTTTTTTTTACCCAACTGAGCAACAGCCAAGACAGGGTAATTTACCTATTCAGTCGTATCTGGGTATGTATATTTCTTATATGTGTTGGGTGCATAGGTACGTGGGATTCTTATCATCCTCGAAGCATCCCAAGGACTGGATTGATTTTTTTATCAATGAGTTTGCTAACTTCTATCGATTCGATTTAAGTTCAAAACCGTGCGTTGGTTAAGTATAGTATAGGTACGTTTTATTTATGAATGCACTTATAATTAAATATTCACTTCACTTATAATATTATTATGATTACATTAACACAACAGCCACAAAAATAAATATATGCAAAGTAGGTACCTAAGTAAATAAGTACTTAGTTATACAAGTGCAGTATAAATCCTAGTTTAGTGCTTAGGGTGCCCATTCACGGACAGCTTGATGGTTGAACAACTGCTCCAGCAGTTATTGTCCACTGCTTGAGCTAACATTGTCAAATCATACAACACAAATCAGGTCCAGACTTCAGCGGTTTTTCACAAAAGGTGTGTGAAGTCTGCCAATCTACACTTGATCAGCGTGGTAGACTGTGGCCAAACTATTCTCATTATGAGAAAGTGTCCCTTACTCAGCAGTGATGGGTGACGGGATGATGATGATGACATAACTGCGAAAAGTTAGAGATATTGCCTGGTTGTAATCTAAGTCTAACCCCATAGGTCCAATTGTCTAAGCAAACCGTAATCATTTGACAACCTATAAAACGTATTACTCAAGCTGTTTATTGAGTTCGTACATTATTTTTGGCGTGCAGGCATCCACGAACTTCTTGAACAGGTTGAATTATCCGTTTGACTAACGATTACGATAACGATTTCCTTACAAAATCGGTGGGCACATCCCTCGAACAGGCAGCCGACGGCTATGACCGCTTATTGTGCGTGTATAGCCGCCCTTATTCTCAAACAAAAACAAAACTAGACGCTAGCTGATAACTGCCAGTCGTTAAGATCATAGAGATAAGATCCGAGAGATAAAGCCAAGGATAATGTTGTATATCATTAGATACAGTCTATGTTACTAGTCTAGAGGTATGTCGTGAGTTCTCTATTACGTTTATTTGTACGTGGAAGGTCAATTACGAAACCTAGATCTCAGCTATTTTTATGGTAAGTAACTTTGAGTTTCCTAGAAATCTGTATATTTACCGTACAGTTCAAAATTGACAATCTAAGAACTTGGGAAATTGATAAATCATACTAATATTATAAACTAGATGATGCCCGCGACTTCGTCCGCGTGGATTGATGTTTTTTGATTCCCGCGGGAACTCTCCAATTTTCCGGGATAAAAAGTAGCTTACGTCCTTCCCCGGAATGTAAACTATCTCTGTACCAAATTTCATCAAAATCGGTTGAGTAGTTAGGCCGTGAAAGCGTAGCAGACAGACAGACAGACAGACATACATACAGACAGACAGACACACTTTCGAATTTATAATATTAAGTATGGATGCGAAAGTGTGTTTGTTTGTTGGTTTTTCCTTCAATCACGCCGCAACGGAGCAACGGATTGACGGGATTTTTGAGGACCTGAAGAGTGACATAGGCTAGGAGTGAGTTCCCGGGAGAATTAAAGTCCACGCGGACGAAGTCGCGGGCATCAAATAGTACCTGAATGATAAATGTTTAATTTATTTCACGTAGGTATTATTATTCACTCGTGTCACTTATGCCATGTCATGTCACTCTACCGGTTCGGAAAGCAGTTCTACTGAGAAGAGCCGGCAAGAAACTCAAAATTTTGCAAGAAAGCTCTCCGTGCCTAAGGATCTTCGCAAAATGACAACAACAATAAAACGATCCAGCGAAATGGCATATAAACCTTACAAACACCCACAGCAGATAACATATTAAAAATTCGTTACACTTACTAAGATGACGCGACATTCTTTACGAGAACACGCCATACTTGGCTCCCATTGATATAGGGACACCAAGATACAAAGTCTCGTGAAAAAAGAGTTAAAATTACTGGTCAAGTAGGTACCGTGTACTAATTCACGGAGACAGTAAGGTCACGACCAGCCTTGGTCTACGTTTCGACGAGGCTTCCCGCTTCTGCTCTTAGCAATAGCAGTCAGCAGACCGAAAAAAATGTGTGTTTGTGTGAAAAACAATGTTTTACTAGTGACGTTTAGCGTTCTATGCTACATCCAAGCTATGCTACATGGAATATTTAGGTTTATTTTATGAAGAGTATGTGATACAACGCGTTTTGTATCCTATAATGGGCCAAATGCAACGAGTTGGCTCTTGGCTTTATCAGCCTGAATGAGAATTATTTTTAAGAAATACGTAAAAGTTACGAATTCCACTTGGATCTAAACTAGTTTTGACTTTTCTTGAACCTCTCATCTTAAAAGTTGTAGTTATTTAGACATGTCACCAAAGCAAGAAAGGATTCTTTTTCGAGTATCTTTCTTATTCCAATATCAACGTTAACAACATTTGTACCGGCCATCCAGATCCCAATCTCCTGATCCGAGAACAATATTATCGGCTGAAACAAAAAATAAATCTAACAAAAACCAACGACGGACCCACAATGGACAAACAAATGGGTGTGACAGAGATAAAAAATGTAAAAAAACCAGCTACCGATGTGTTACCGGCCACCTATGCTTCAGATTACAATCGCCTTTTTACAATACACTGCCCCTTTAATACGTGCGAAGGATGACGTGGTCTGTGTTTAACAAGCAATGGGAAGCAATAATATTAAGAAGGGTTTCTTCATGCGTGTGCGCATACTTGTTAAGTAGTATGGTATTGATGTTTTCGTTTTATTCGTTTTTTATGTAATTTACAGAGGTTTTGTCTACATTCTACAACATCGGTAGTGTAATGGTAATTTTAAAGGATAGCTGTTTATACACTGCATTCTCGTGTTTTAACACATTATTCTTTTGTAACAGGTTGTCAAAAGATACTTAAAAGATGGCTATAAGTACCTATTAACCTAAGGTTAGCTTACCTATCATCCAGGTGTTTTAAATCCACTTTACTATTTTCTAAAATATACACGCCAAAGACAGGACGTATTTGGCCTGTTTAGTTACATTTAGTGTACCTACGTTAAAAGAGCCCTGAAAGACAAGAGATATAAGCTTGACTGATGAACCAATGGCTCGACCATTTTGAGCTATTACCAGATGAAAATATCTATTATTATTATTATTGAATTCTTTGTTGCACACTACTACACAAGAATCATAGAAACACATCCAGACTAATATTATAAATGCGAAAGTGTGTCTGTCTGTCTGTCTGTCTGTCTGTCTGTCTGTTTGCTACGCTTTCACGGCCATCTGTTTAACCGATTTTGATGAAATTTGGTACAGGGATAGGATTTTTATCCCGGAAAATTCAAGAGTTCCCGCGGGGATCGAAAAAACTTGGTCCACGCGGATGAAGTCGCGGGGATCATCAGCTAGTAAGTACATAAAGAAGCTTAATTTTATAGAAGAGCGTTCTCTCCCAGACAACCTTTGGTGATAGGGAGTTGCGAAATCACGGGTTGTGTGGCAACTAATTTAGGCCCTGCAATTTATAATAAGATAAACTACATAAATACACTACTTACACACAAAAAAAACTACTTAAAATACCATTTAAAACGCTCCAAAACGAAATCGCTTTTACATTGACTGATCTTGATCGCCTAAGTTAGGCATCCATAGAAAATGACGCGTGATTTCAATGCCATAGGAAATCAAGGCCATCAATGAAGTCTTAAGTCCATAAGGGGGATACTACCATCTCTTAAAGCGACATTGTTTTAACGTTGTTGGCGTTCTTGTTTTAGAATTATAACCCTTATTATGGGGACATCAAGGTACGTGACATTTTGTGATTTTGAAATAATACTGCTTTAAGCGATGGTAGTACAGGTCCAGAGATGTAACAAATGTGTTAACCAGTTTAAACGTACAAACAGGCGTAAGGCATTGTTCGATAGCCATCGCACCACACAAAGGGTGGCGTATCGTGGTAGCGGCGTGTGACAAATGGGCCGCAGTACCAGCGCCCACCCAGCTCGCCTCCCGCTCTCTGATACCCTGGTATCGCGTTACCAGAACTGATCTTCATCTTGGACGGTGTTACTGTTACAGTCAAAACTCATACTTAACCGGTCAAAAGTCAAAACCACTTTTGACGGCAAAATGAGTCAAATGTAATTTTGACTATGGACATTGGTCAAAACACTTTTTTGAACTTTAAAAGCATGACATAACATCAATTCGCAATTTCTATGACCAGAATCACACTAATAACACGCAGCGTATCGTGGTAGCGGAGCGTGACAAATGGGCCGCAGTACCAGCGCCCACCCAGCTCGCCTCCCGCTCTCTGATACCCTGGTATCGCGTTACCAGAACTGATCTTCATCTTGGACGGTGTTACTGTAACAGTCAAAACTCATATTTAACCGGCCAAAAGTCAAAACCACTTTTGACGGCAAAATGAGTCAAAAGTAGTTTTGACTATGGACATTGGTCAAAAACACTTTTTTGAACTTTAAAAGCATGACATAACATCAATTCGCAATTTCTATGACCAGAATCACACTAATAACACGCAGCGTATCGTGGTAGCGGAGCGTGACAAATGGGCCGCAGTACCAGCGCCCACCCAGCTCGCCTCCCGCTCTCTGATACCCTGGTATCGCGTTACCAGAACTGATCTTCATCTTGGACGGTGTTACTGTTACAGTCAAAACTCATACTTAACCGGCCAAAAGTCAAAACCACTTTTGACGGCAAAATGAGTCAAAAGTAGTTTTGACTATGGACATTGGTCAAAAACACTTTTTTGAACTTTAAAAGCATGACATAACATCAATTCGCAATTTCTATGACCAGAATCACACTAATAACACGCAGCGTATCGTGGTAGCGGAGCGTGACAAATGGGCCGCAGTACCAGCGCCCACCCAGCTCGCCTCCCGCTCTCTGATACCCTGGTATCGCGTTACCAGAACTGATCTTCATCTTGGACGGTGTTACTGTTACAGTCAAAACTCATACTTAACCGGTCAAAAGTCAAAACCACTTTTGACGGCAAAATGAGTCAAATGTAATTTTGACTATGGACATTGGTCAAAACACTTTTTTGAACTTTAAAAGCATGACATAACATCAATTCGCAATTTCTATGACCAGAATCACACTAATAACACGCAGCGTATCGTGGTAGCGGAGCGTGACAAATGGGCCGCAGTACCAGCGCCCACCCAGCTCGCCTCCCGCTCTCTGATACCCTGGTATCGCGTTACCAGAACTGATCTTCATCTTGGACGGTGTTACTGTTACAGTCAAAACTCATACTTAACCGGCCAAAAGTCAAAACCACTTTTGACGGCAAAATGAGTCAAAAGTAGTTTTGACTATGGACATTGGTCAAAAACACTTTTTTGAACTTTAAAAGCATGACATAACATCAATTCGCAATTTCTATGACCAGAATCACACTAATAACACGCAGCGTATCGTGGTAGCGGAGCGTGACAAATGGGCCGCAGTACCAGCGCCCACCCAGCTCGCCTCCCGCTCTCTGATACCCTGGTATCGCGTTACCAGAACTGATCTTCATCTTGGACGGTGTTACTGTTACAGTCAAAACTCATACTTAACCGGCCAAAAGTCAAAACCACTTTTGACGGCAAAATGAGTCAAAAGTAGTTTTGACTATGGACATTGGTCAAAAACACTTTTTTGAACTTTAAAAGCATGACATAACATCAATTCGCAATTTCTATGACCAGAATCACACTAATAACACGCAGCGTATCGTGGTAGCGGAGCGTGACAAATGGGCCGCAGTACCAGCGCCCACCCAGCTCGCCTCCCGCTCTCTGATACCCTGGTATCGCGTTACCAGAACTGATCTTCATCTTGGACGGTGTTACTGTTACAGTCAAAACTCATACTTAACCGGTCAAAAGTCAAAACCACTTTTGACGGCAAAATGAGTCAAATGTAATTTTGACTATGGACATTGGTCAAAACACTTTTTTGAACTTTAAAAGCATGACATAACATCAATTCGCAATTTCTATGACCAGAATCACACTAATAACACGCAGCGTATCGTGGTAGCGGAGCGTGACAAATGGGCCGCAGTACCAGCGCCCACCCAGCTCGCCTCCCGCTCTCTGATACCCTGGTATCGCGTTACCAGAACTGATCTTCATCTTGGACGGTGTTACTGTTACAGTCAAAACTCATACTTAACCGGCCAAAAGTCAAAACCACTTTTGACGGCAAAATGAGTCAAAAGTAGTTTTGACTATGGACATTGGTCAAAAACACTTTTTTGAACTTTAAAAGCATGACATAACATCAATTCGCAATTTCTATGACCAGAATCACACTAATAACACGCAGCGTATCGTGGTAGCGGAGCGTGACAAATGGGCCGCAGTACCAGCGCCCACCCAGCTCGCCTCCCGCTCTCTGATACCCTGGTATCGCGTTACCAGAACTGATCTTCATCTTGGACGGTGTTACTGTTACAGTCAAAACTCATACTTAACCGGCCAAAAGTCAAAACCACTTTTGACGGCAAAATGAGTCAAAAGTAGTTTTGACTATGGACATTGGTCAAAAACACTTTTTTGAACTTTAAAAGAATGACATAACATCAATTCGCAATTTCTATGACCAGAATCACACTAATAACACGCAGCGTATCGTGGTAGCGGCGTGTGAAAAATGGGCCGCAGTACCAGTGCCCACCCAGCTCGCCTCCCGCTCCATGATATCCTGGTATCGCGGAACTGATCTTCATCCTGGACGGTGTTACTGTAACAGTTAAAAAAAAATTGTTTTCACATTAATCATACTAATATTATAAATGCGAAAGTGTGTTTGTTTGTTGGTTTGTTGGTTTGTCCTTCTATCACGCTGCAACGGAGCAACGGATCGATGTGATTTTTTTGAATGGGTATATTGGATTTGGGTGATTGAGGTTTTTTGGTTCCCGCGGGAACTCCTTAATTTTCCGGGATAAAAAGCCTATGTGGTAATCCAGAATATAATATATCTCTGTGCCAAATTTCAGCCAGATCCGTTCAGCCGTTGGCGCGTGATTGAGTAACAAACATCCATCCATACATCCATCCATCCAAACTTTCGCGTTTATAATATTTACTAGCTGATACCCGCGACTTCGTCCGCGTGGATTGAGGAGTTTTAGTTCCCGCGGGAACTCTTTAATTTTCCGGGATAAAAAGTACCCTATTATTTAATCCGGACTTCTAACTTTACGTCTGCAAAATTTCAAAGCAATCGGTTCAGTAGTTACGGCGTGAAAGCGGAACAAACATACAAACAAACTCACTTTCCCATTTATAATATTAGTAAGGATTTGATTATTTGATATTTGACAAGCTGTGGCAACCTCTCAGTGGGTTTATAATAATACATACATATTACTCTAATTTTAACTAACTATATTTTTCCTGTTATTGTATTGTAAGTGTGACCTGTTGGATGTCCTAAAATAAATAAAATAAAATCCAAACTTCAGCGAAAAGGGCACGGTAAAAAGTCATAGCGAGAGCCATGGTAACAAGTCGAATCAAATGTCAATTGGCCTGATGCTATGAATGGGCATTTGGCGTAAGTCATTTGACTTAATCGTCAATGGTGAGCTTAAATCTACGCAAATGATGTAAACTCAGGCTAAATGGGTGTTCTTATGGCGTGTATTTGCGTCGGGATAGTATCGCCCGGTCACGAATCTCGCCGCAATAGAACCTATATAGCACGTGATAGTGCACAGACATTTTTCTTGCACAACAATGGATGTAATCGAGTGTGCACTAGTTTTGTAGCGCAATTTATATAAAGATAGCAACTTTGTTGCGCGATTCCTAATAAGATACTCATTTTGTAGCGTCCCAGAGGGATTTTAGTAAAATCTTTAGTAGAAATTAGTATGCTGAATCAATATTTGTGATAATCTCAATCCTTGTGATTAGCTGTATTTATAGTAGGTACTTACCTATTCTTGCTGTGACGATGGATTTTGGCTAAAATCGGACAAGTGCTAACAGAGGTGATTGCGTAATGCGATCGTCCCCTGTGACAATCAGTTTTACATACCTAATAAGGCATCTAGAACATTTTTTAGACTTTAGAATGTCGCACTGAGAGTGAATACACACTATGGACTAAAAGTCCGCGTGTGCGTGTCCGGCGACAGGTAAAAAATTATTGATGATGAAGTATGGGTTTACCTTGATATTCCCTGTATTGCAGGCTCAATGACCTAAAAATACCTTTAAATAATAATATAGTGATAGCTAAACACAAAATGAACAAATACCTACTGCAATAAAACCGCAGAGAATGACTAATATTTTACCTCCTCCTCACGCACAGGGAAACTTTTGAATTTCGCACAGATTGAATCATACTAATATCATAAAAGACGAAGTTGTTGTGTGTTTGTAAAGTGTGTTGTTTAAAGGACTCATCGATTTACCAACTATAAGTCAATGAAAGGACTACATAACCAGTCCACGCCGCAACTGAGCAACGGATCGACGTGATTAGCATGGGTATAGTTGAGGACATGGAGAGTGACATAGGTTATTATATATCACGTAAAATTAAGGAGTCCCTGCGGGAGTTAAAAATACTTAAACTACGCGGACGAAGTCGCCGCGACTTACTTACTAGCTATAGCCTTTATAATTTATAACTTACCCTATTATTTGTAAGCTTTGTAAGATTGGCCGCCGTGGCCGAAATTCGGTCAAGAGGATGTTTTATCTGACCTTGCTTCTTACTCCACTAATGTTAGCCCTTAACTGCGATCTCACTTGATGGTAAGTGATGTACCTACTCACGTAACACGTTAATTTTCCTCACTACTAAAATAGCCAAGGGTCGTTAGATGCGTATGTTCCATCACGATTCTTATAGTTTTATTAACGCATAATAATTAGCTATCGATAGCGCCATGTAACATCAAGTAAACTATAAAATAACGCTGTCGCTACGAAAATGGTCTAACCCATAATTTGTTAATTTTAACTATACACTCATTTAAGGCCCCTTTTTCGTGTACGACACGATCCGTGCACATTTAAACTAATCATACTAATAACATACATAATACCGGATACACTCACGTTTTTTATGTCGGAAAAGTGCCCGACGTGGATGCTGCCCCCGGCGTGGAAACCGCTTTTTAACACTACTATAATACACTCTACAAACTTGGAACCAGACACGGTCAGCTCGGCGTGCTTGCATCACAATGACGACGCCAGTAAAGACGATCAGCAGGAGTCGTCGGGAGAAGACGCTTCACTTCCCCCTCCACCTCAACCATCGCAGAGAGCTGCACGACATGCGAACCGTAGTCGAGCAGCGACCGCGTCGCGCGAACAGGCTCATGAATAAGAGCCCCGAACGGATTCGAAACTAGTCGGGCACTTTTCCGACATAAAAACGTGAGTGTATCCGGTAGTATGTTCGAGTATATTTATAATGAATATCTCTCACGATAGTTTAAACGTTAAAATAATCATACTAATATTATAAATGTGAAAGTGTGTTTGTTTGTTGCTTTATTGGTTTGTTGGTTTGTCCTTCAATCATAGCGCAATGGAGCAACGGATCGACGTGATTTTTGGCATGGGTATAGTTGAGGACCTGGAGAGTGACATACCTGGGCTACTTTTTTCCCCGAAGAATTAAGTAGTTCCTGCGGGAATCAAAAACACTTATACCACGCGGACGAAGTCGTTGGCATCAGCTAGTCTATTATATTTTCACCTCTCTGGCACACTCACTAAGGAAGGTTTAACAATGCTATAGTAAGAAATATACAGTTTGGCTGAATACTGCAGCGCATCAAGCGTACCCTAAAACGTTCGACGACGAACACAATTTTTTTTTTTAATTATTTTACAAGTATTCCCTTGACAACCATCTCACATGGATGATGCCTGTCTAAGATGGTAGCGAGTTAAGCTGTGAGGGATATAGCTCCATCGGTTTCTCCACGGCATCGTGCTGCAACGCATAATCGATTGGATGCAAGTTTTTTTCCCGTTAGGGTAGTAGCCACGGCAATAGATTCTTACCAGACCAAAAACAGCTGTAAATAGTGGAGAACATCATACTAATATTATAAATTCGAAAGTCAGTTTGTTTGTTGGTTTGTCCTTCAATCACTCCGCAACGGAGCAACGGATCGACGTGATTTTTGGCATGGCTATAGTTGAGGACCTGGAGAGTGACATAGGCTACTTTTTATCCCGGAAAATTGAGGAGTTCCCGCGGGAATCACGCGGACGAAGTCGTGGGCATCAGCTAATTTAATTTTATATGCAAAAAATAACATCAGCCCATTACCGTTTCCTCTGTTTCGCCATTTTTTAAGTTAGTCACTTTAACACCGGCGCCTCAACCATCCCATTCATTATAACACGTCTGCACCTGCCGGTGATTTGCTATTTATGAAGTCGGAGATAATTATTGATAAGTACGTCTTTTTAAATTACTCCCGCCTTTATCTTTGGACATCAAAATTGTCTTATATTTTTAGCTGGTGATATCGATCAACAGATGGAATGTACTTAACTACTAACTTAGGTATACTATATTAAAAGAACACAGAGCCTTTCATATTTGATGCCAAAAACTTCCTGTCCTATCTCTAATTATTGAATTGTATTGAACACCTAATATAAATGCGAAGGTTTTTGTTCGTTGGTTTATCCTTCGATCACGCCGCAATAGAGCTACGGATCGTCATGTTTTCTCTGAAGAGTTTCGGAGGCGGTGTGGTCTTAATGTGGGAGGTTTTGAATTTGGTTCCCGGCAGGGTCACTTCGGGAATTCAAAATTTTCACTGGTTTGGTCTGTAGAAGGCTTCGGCTGTGGCTAGTTACCACCCTACCGGCAAAGACTTACCGCCAAGCGATGTAGCGTTCCAGTAAGATAACCGGATCCGCACCGGATCAGTCTTGTAGAAACCGATTAGGGGTAGGTTAATATAACTGCCATATCTACCCCAATAGTTTAGCCCGCTGTAAACTTTTTTTTTTTCAACTTAGACTGCATTGTCCCTTACCAATGAGATCGCAGTCGAGACCTAACTTGTAGTGGTTATAAAACATTTGTATTGAAAGTAAAAACAAGTAGGCATGCTCCATGTTTGATCATCGGTGTCAAGATTCGCAGAGTATCAGATCAGGCGGGAGGCAGGGTTCAAGGAATCTCCTCCAGACCGTAAGACTCGATCGGGACCAATTTCGCAAAAACTACACAACGCGATACGTTGTACTGATCGCTGATAGGCTGCGTGTACCGATCCCAAAAAAATATTTCATATTCAAATTATTTTTATAGGATTTTTTATTGATTAATTTTATTGTTGTTTTTATTAGTGGCGTGAGTTCTGCTTGTAAATAAATAAGGCACAGGTTCAATTTAATCCAATCAATTCTATTTCAATTTCTGTCTAAACACCCACAAAAGTTGAACTATGTTTTTCTTCTTGTATAATGCAATAAAGTATGAATAAATAAATAAAAGATGGCCGGTAAGCGCAAGCCTTGCGGCAGATATACGCCAAACTATATTATATAGGAACACGTTCACAGAGTGCGTTAGGCCGATGTTTATATTCCGATTCATTCATCTTTATTACATAGCTTCTAAGATAAAGCGATTGTCGTAACATTTTAAACCTTGTTTAAAATGTTCAATCCAGAGGCTTTATTACGTAAAATTGATTCCTACATCTCTATTGGCCAAAGTACTACTATGCGAAAGCGCTACACATCCTTGTTTCTTAGAGCCCGGTCCAGCTTCGCAGCAACTTGTATAATTCACGTGCTGGCAAATCTATCCTGTACTATATTTTAAGCTCAGAATAGATAATAGTGATTTAATTAGGTTTAAGTTTGCTAACAAATAGCGTTTAAATGTATTTACTAAAGAATACCACTAATTCAGCGAATTAAAACATATTTATTGGCATTGAAATAATGATTGATGCAGGCAGCATTTACATAATAGGACTATACTCAATGACGAGTGCATTTTTTTGCTATCCGTCCACACACGGGCGTATCGTACCATCTAATATTATTCTGAGAACGACCTTAATAAGTCACTACAGAATGTTATCTATTCCATTTTATCGGGCCGCGATAAGCATCTCAATCCAATTAGCTCCACAATGCAATATGGGCCGTCGCTATTATGACGGAACATACTGGATATTGTGATCCGGCCGCTCAATGTGCTGTTGTTTTAGAAAAAAATATTAAAAACTAGCTTACATTGTCCGCCATGTTGAATTTAGTGTGACGTCATTTTATTTTTCGTATTCTTCTCAGCAAACTCTTTTAAATATGATATCACGGGGATTGGGGGTGCATAAAAAGTAACTAGTCCGGCATCTTTGAGTCCGCCATATTGGATTTAGAATGACGTCACTTCGCTAACCATGCATTGTCGTCCAAACTAAAAATGTATAATATATGCAAAGACCTAGAGAATATAGAAAGAGATATATGTTTGACCTAACATACAAAAATACATGAAAGCTCGTAATAAAAACACTTTACTCTGTATACGTTCTGTATAGGGATGCGTACTTGTATAGTCGAATCGCAGTCGGAGATAAGTTCTTTCCGACTTCAACCGAGGGTCTAGTCTAGACAGAGCAACCCTTGCGGTGACAGGGACATTACGAAGGAAACTGGCAGAATTTTAGATCACAATATTTACAACAGTCACTATCCCATGTAAAATGTGATGTAACTCCGTGTTTGAACCGACTTTGACAATTCGTTTGTTTTACGAAACTTAGGCTATCAGATTAGTCTCATTTCGTAGATTTTACCATCTCTGAACTATTCACCAGATCTTCATCTGGTGAATAGTTCAGAGATGGTAGGTGGAACTCCTCAACGTCCCAATCAGTGCAATTTCACTTGGTAAAATTACCATTTTTACGTTATTAGCAGTTTTGGAGGTTGGTCATCTAATCGACGATAATTACCTCAAATCTCAGTTTTTTTGGATAAACATCTCCATAACGTGAAGTGCAGACGTAACCGCAGACGTGCACTGGCACGAAAGCAATCTAAAAGCACAGGAGCCGGCGTCCATGCCTCAAATTCATAAGGCAGATAGTCTTGGCGCCACCTACATCCCTCGCTGATAACAGAACATAAATCAAGGGTACTCAACTGATAACGCGCCCTTCTGATAACGAATTAATAAGATTTCCACTCTTTCTAATGGACTCTTAATGCGGGACAGCTTTGTTACCTTTTTATTGCCCTTTTAAAACTATAATTTTGGATGTGTATGGGTATGTTGTTTCCGAATACCTACTTACATCATTATCCTTACTAATATTTTGTAAGTACGAAAGTTTGTAAGTATGGATGTATGGATATTTGCTACTCTTTCACGCCAGAACGGCTGGACTCATCTGGATGAAATTTGGCACAAGGATAGATTATAGTCTGGAATAACACATAAGCTACTTTTTATCCCGGAAAATCAAAGAATTCCCGCGGGAACCAAAAAACCGCAATCCACACGGGCAAAGTCGCGGCCATCAGCATCAAGTAAGTTTATATATGAACTAGCTTATGCCCGCGACTTCGACCGCGCACACTACACAAACTCCAACTCCTCTTAGCGGAGGTCTACGTCATATAGCTGTCTGCATGCCAAATTTCAGCCTGATTCGTCCAGTGGTTTGAGCTGTGCGTTGATAGGTGAGTTAGTCACCTTTTCCTTCCAGAAAAATTTCCTTCAGATACTAGCGAGCGCTCGTGACTTCGCTTCCGTGGGAATTTCAAAACGTCTTGTCTCCATTCAATTGTAACGTGAATAGTTATAGTGCAGTGTAGTGCTGCCAGAAAGTAAACATGAACAAAGCGTGTATTTGCAACAAGAAAGACTAAGATCCGCCATAGGACAATTTTTGTAGTATTATTAGGATAATATTATTAGTATAAATTTAGGTCAAAGTAAAATTAGTTATTAGCCACATAGTCTGGCTAGATTTTAGTTATATTGAGCACTTTTACATTGTAACTCAATAATAGATTATTGAGATAGAAATTGTAAATGGAACCTCTGTGCAAAATTCCAGCTTTCCAGGTTCAAGCGTTTAGCCTGGGCATCGATGAGTATCTAGTCACTCAGTGAGTGAATCAAGCCTTTCCTTTTTAGAGACTATCATTGGCCTGCGGCTGTGAGTTCGATTTTGATTGGGTTTCAAACCCTTTTACTCACTTTGGGGTTGAATTTTCAAAAAATCCTCTTTTACTCAATACTCAATTTATTTATTATATGTAAGACAACCCTAACGTTGGTTATTCAAACACTTGCTCTAGTTATACTTGATCTTTATTTAGGCGCCATGGAAAACGACCCTTACATGGGTAATGTCGGGGGTAGGTTGAGTTTATAGATACGCCAGAATACGTCGATAAGCATCGATCGAGGCGCTATCGGCGATCGCGAATGGAATGGCCCGTATCGATGTAAACTCGTTTGATTATTGTGTTCTCCATTTCTGATTCCATTTATTTTAGGTCGAAAACACATTAGGAACCAGATAGAAGAAAATTTCAGCATTACTTATTCATTATTAAATGGTGCCCACAAAACAGGCTGCAGGACAAAACGACGAATATCCTCTACGCAGTATACCGAAAATTTTTGAAAAAATGAGCGTGTGGTCTTATTGTGATAGAGCATATAATCAGAGAAGAAGTTAAAAGTAAGTTTTAGTAGACCTTAGCATTAATAATTAAGTCATCATCTATACTGAGCGTGAGTCTCTTTTCAGAATGACAAGGATTCGGTCATAGTCCACCTCGCTGACCAGATACGGATTGGCAGACTTCACAAACTTTTGAGAAATTTATGAAGAACTCTCGCGTATGCAAATTTCCTCACGGTGTTTTCCTTGACCGTTTAAAGCAAGAGCCTTTTCAATTTCTTAAACTGAGTGTCGACACTGCCATTTAATAATTCTACATCCAGTTTTTCCCATTTGGAAAACATTGAGATTTGTCTGGTCTTGTTGTGATAACGAAAGTCTTACCAAAGACGAAGTTAAAAGTACTTACGGTTTATAGTAGCATTCATTAAATCATACGTAGCCGGTAGAAGTATCTGAGAGCCCATCACGATATTATGATAAACCTTCACCAATAAAGGAAACAGGATGAAAGGGTGTATGACAAAAATTGTTCCAATTAATAGTGGATCAAATACCCTGATGAGAAAAAAAAACAGTGAGACAAAGTTGAATTAAAATTAAGGCACAAAGAAAATATAGTAAGTATAGGTAAGTAAGTAGGTACATAAATATTATGCAGCTGTTTGCAACTGATTTCGATTCTAGATAAAATTATGTTTGTAATTACTTAAGTATTTTTATATCGTTAGAAATAATCTAACGTGTGATGAAACTATTAGATAGAATAAATTAGAAAATATTTTCCTCTTATTTCGGTTAATAGCTTTTCGTAGTGCCACTTTGCTAATGTCACGTGGGTATACTTGAACTAAGGATTTTCTCTTGTAGCTGTGTATGTGTGTTTTGTGAGGGAAGAACAAAATGTAATAAATTTTACTATACATATTTTTGTTATTTTTATTATAGTGCGTCTCACACTAAAGGAACTTCCTATAAACTATTATTATCAAGTACTTACATATCAAAAATTACGGAACCGGCATGATTTGAACCTGCGTCTCTCTGGGAATCGAGCCTGGAACCAACGTACTTTTACCTTTTGTGTGCCGGAACGGCTTGGACCGCTAGAATTTTTGATATGTATTTAAGAATATTTTAGAATACATTTGCTCGTAAAGTTGATCATCATTTTCGTCGTTTCAATCAATAGACGTTCATCTCCACAGAACACCTGGTAAGCTTATCGTTACAGCTATTACAAGACCTTCCTAGCAAGATTTTATGCTAGTATTGCTTAGCTGATTTATTATTACAAGATGACGACAATCACGCCTATAAAAAGCAATGAAATAGGTCTAGGTTGGAGCGCGGTTGCCTAAAAAATTACTATTCACTCTTTTCTTGAAGATCTACGTCGTATGTGGCAGGAAACACGAACGTTCCAAATCTTGGCGGTTCGTATCAGAAATATGGAACAAAAACGTTTCGTACGAGTTGGATGGACATCGACCACATAAGGATGCCAACGCTCACGGTTTCTTGCAGTTCTGTGGTAAACTGGTGAAGGAGGAATGACATTGTAAAGTTCCTGAGCACACACCCGATACTCGCAAATTCATCTGGGAGCTTTTTAATCCCCTCTTATACGATAAAAACTATCCAACGTTTAATGCTTGAATCTCTTTGCCATAATTTCGTCAAGATCGGTTGAGTAGTTGAAAGTTAAAAGATAACGGAAGGACAGATTATTTCGCAATTAGGTACAAGATGAGTTTTATATAATAAGCAATAATATTTCATGTTACTTAGTGATAGCTAATATTCTCGCTAAAAATTGGACCCTATGATCAAATAGAATAAGATGAGGAGGTAAACAAGTGCCGAAAAACCTAACCATGTACTACAATCAACACAACAAAAAAAATGTAGTAAAACAAGTTTAGAACCACAGAGTATCTAATGTAATATCTGTTTTGAACAAAGAGTAGTAAAGAGCAAATGAGTCTCGCATGTGAGATAGACGATCTGAGATCGAGTCTGAGATCGAGCGGCGGTGAGCACCTGCCCCATATCTGGTAATCATAACGTTACAGCTATCGTGATTCGTGGCATCGCGCTGTTGGCTTTACTCTAACTATTATTACATTATGCTAGCCAGTTTTTATTTTAGGATGCCTGTTGTGGAATCAGTCTGTTGCTCAGTAAATTTTTAATGTCCTTTTTGGAAGTTTGGCGTAACCCCGAGACCGTGGGTTGAGTCCACGTCCAGTTGCCGTAAGAAACGCACGCTGTTTGTTTTATTCCACTACCAGTTAGCCCTTGACTGCGATCTAACCTGATGGTAAGTGATGATGCAGTCTAAGATGGTAGCGGGCTAACTTGTTAGGGGTAGGTACGGCAGATATATTAAACCCTATCCCCTACCCTATCGGTTTCCACGCGTCATCTTACCGGAGTACGGAACGATAAATCGCTTGGCGGTGCGTCTTTGCCGGTAGGGTAGTAACTGGTAACCAGAGAAAATTCAGAAATTACAAATTCCTGAATTGACCCTGCCGTTGATCGAACCCGGAAACCACTTATAAGACCACAGCGCCTACCACTGCGCCAGGGAGGTCGTCAAAATGTTAGTTGGTAAGCTTGGTATGAGTGTGTGACTTTGCTTGATATTGCTTGTCTAAAGGAACCCTAAGGTAGCTGAATTACTAAGGACATATTATAGCAATGCTCGTATCTCAAACGCATCCAAAAACCTTTTTTTTTTATTAATTCAGTCCTTGATAGCAGCTGGAAACGAGAATATATCGATGTGTCAAGAGCTGAAATCGATTAGATAGATGTTGTCCGGGCGATTGCGAGTTTCCCGTGGCTCAATCGATTCAGAATCGAGTATTTGTCGATCGTTCATCGAGATAAGCGCGAGAAGTGGCTCGGAGTGTGCTAGATCTCTATCGGTTCGGGAATTTCATACAAAATTATCTTTACTGCGTTGTTTCATTGACAATTGCACTTGTTTAGATTAGTCTAATCGCATTTCCTGTATTACTAGGTGTATTAGTATTTACTGTATTAGTAGTACAGACTAGGTTATGTCCGCGACTTTGTCCGCGTTTATTCAGTTTTTTTATATTAAAATTTGTCCATTTATGTCTGGAATCCAAGCTATGTCTCTACCATGGGCCGTCAAAAGGTGACAGACTGAAAAAATATACTCTTTCGCATTTTTAATCTAAACTAGATGATGCACATGACTTAGTTCGCGTGGATTAAGGTTTTTGATTCCCACGGGAACTCTTAAATTTTCCGGGATAAAAAGTAGCCTGTGTCCTTTCCCGGGATACCATACAACCTATCTCTATACCAAATTTCATCAAAATCGGTTGAACAGATGGGCCATGAAAGCGTAGCAGACAGACAGACAGACACACTTTCGCATTTATAGATGGCTACCAAGTCTGCTGTTCCGTACCTATGTACTAGACTTTTTATCAGATAACATAGAGTTCGTAAAACTCAGAGCTTTTAAACTTTTTCCGTCGGAAAAATGTAAGCTCTTAGCTAAAATCATAATACATAACCTCTCTTGCCGCAACGTAACCTGGTATCGTTTTTCGCCGTGAATTCCTCGTCCATATCGAAATATCGCCCGTAGATACGACTTTTATGGCGGGCAGCTTTTTTATTTGACATTTTATACAAGTTTATTCAAACAGCGCGATACGATCGGCGACGTTATCTTTCAATGCAACGTTACCGCGAGCTGGGGCTCCGATAGGATCTGGGGCCATTGCTAGTTAAACCAACCTGATAAGGGATCGTGTATCGCTGTGTGCGCACGTCCGTACGCTGACACTACGTCTGTGTGCGGAGAGGGGAGCTGTACCGTACGCCAGCCAGTCACTAAAATTACGCGGCAAAAGAATGACGCCGCAAAGTTGTGCTCTGCGTTAACAAAGTTTATGTGCTGTGTTTTTGGACGTCTGTGATGTTATTGTGGCTGAATTATTTGCGGCAGTTGGAGCTAGCGTGCGCTGGAGCGGCGCTGCCGCCAGGCGGCGCTGTCGGCGGGAAAACAATGTGTATGTTTGACACCGCTTCCTTATTGTTTACATCCCCTTGTTTTTAATAGGAATATTATCCTTATTTACATAAGTATAACCTTTATTGTACCCGGGTGGTTAAGTTTCAATCGAAATGTAGCTTTGTTAAGTTTTAGTACAGTTTTCCCGGTTCACAAATTCTAACCCCCTTGTTTTTCCTGCAACTGTAGATACCTACTTTCTTATTCGTAGCAGCTGTAGACTCTACGACAAAGTTTACCTCCGTTATTACAAAAGCTAAGTACGCATGAAACTTTTTGTGCTTTTTTCATACTTTCGTCTAATTATACACTTAAGATAGATAAGTTATGATATTAAGTTAAGAAGAAGCTATTCTGAAATCAAAAATTGGTAGAGTCAAAACAAGGCTTATCTTAAAAGACACCTGTATGTCCTGAATTATATAAACAAATTGAGTGTGAGCATTATGTATTGTGAAAAATGTCCACTGACTGGGAAAATTAATGCCTTACAATAAAATCTATATATACACTCCTAAGATCAATTATTAATAGTAGAGTCGGAGCTTATTACTTTATTATACAAGCTAAACTAGCTAATATTTACCTATTTATATTTAATTCATTTATATAAACAAACTCAGGTGAGACCGCAGTCAAGAGCTAACTTGTAGTAGATAAAAAAAAGAAAACTCAGAATGTTTGAAAACTTTAAGTAATTTACAAAAAAGATCACTTTTAAATAGCTTTAACTTAAGTTCAAGTGGTGTAACATAATATAAAACAATGTTACTTATTTATGTTAACGACCCCACATTCGGAGGATCGCGATAAGAGTAATGATTCAAAGTTTTTTATCTTGTTTGTGTTCCTGATATACCTACTCTAACCACTACTTAGAACTGTGTAAACATAAGATTGAGTAAATAGTACTAAGTGCTAAGATTTGATAGACTAAATAATTAGGTATGACTTGTCCACAAAGTATTTACTGTTTGTATTTCTGTTAGACTTACTGGTGTTCCTGATATATCTACTAGTATGCCTCTCTCATAGAAAGTTACATATTTGTTCCGTTTGCCGTGGAGACCCTGGGGCCATGGAGTCTTAGTGCCAAAAACTTTTTACGAGATATTTCACCGCGGTTAATTGCCTCATCTGCTGACAGAAGGGCTGGCTCATTTTTTGCGCAAGGGATCAGCCTGGCTGTCCAGCGCGGAAATGCAGCCAGCATTCTTGCCACCATTCCACGCGGGCATGATTTATATAGTAATTAGGTTAGGCTAGCTAGCATTTAGTTCTATTGTATTATTTTCAATTAAAAAAAATGCAAACCTAAAAAAAAAAAAATATCTACTATACTTCAATTCGACCACTACTTAGAACTGTGTAAACATAAGATTGAGTAAATAGTACTAAGTGCTAAGATTTGATAGACCAAATAATAAAATGTGACTTGTCCACAATGTATTTACCGTTTGTTTTTCTGTTAGACCTACTGTTGTTCCAGATATATCTACTATACTTCAACCACTACTTAGAACTGTGTAAACATAAGATTGAGTAAATAGTACTAAGTGCTAAGATTTGGTAGACCAAACAATAAGTTGTGACTTGTCCACAATGTATTTACCGTTTGTTTTTCTGTTAGCCCTACTGATGTTCCTGATATATCTACTATACTTCAACGACTACTTAGAACTGTGTAAACATAAGATTGAGTAAATAGTACTAAGTGCTAAGATTTGATAGACCAAACAATAAGTTGTGAATTGTCCTCAATGTATTTACTTTTTGTTTTTCTGTTAGACCTACTGTGGTTCCTGATATACCTACCTACTATATTTTAACCACTACTTAGAACTGTGTAAACATAAGATTGAGTAAATAGTACTAAGTGCTAAGATTTGATAGACCAAACAATAAGGATTTTTTCCTCCTCTTATGAGAAAAAAAAAGTTTTACTTAATTAGGCTACTGGACATCTATCGGTTGACAACGACGATCGCTAACGAAAGGACGACAGACAAAACTAGACGGTGAATATTATGAACTTTAGAGCTAAATACAGAAGACAGAAAAAGAGTAAAGTCTGTCTCAACGCTGGTCTAATTCTACGAACACGCTACGGACTTTTTCGTAATCTTTGTCTGCTGATTTAAAAGATTGTACAATGATTGTAGATTGTAGAGGCCTAGGTACTGTAGGTAGGTGCTCCATAACATAAGTATAGGTAGACTTAGTCCGAAAACACACTACGGATGGGATAGCTGGATCATTAATTACAGTGAAAGATTAACGCCTTCTGCGTGTGTAAGAAACTCGTAGTCAGTTACGTTTGTCTTGGAAAATTCGACTTACGAGTATTTAAGGAGTTCATAGATGTCTACACGTTAAAAAGCATGTATGAACTCCTTAAACAGTTCGAGTACCTGATACGTTTTCAGCTGTCCAATAATTATGATTTACTTAGAAAATTGGGCCTCTGTTCTGTTATATTACGGTCTATGCTATGCTAACGGATAGGTATTTGGCAGCGATGTCTAAAAACTTGAACGCAGCAGTCTCCTGTCCAGCAGCAGACTAGTGTACTCCAAGCCTAACGACTCACTATACAGATATACACATTTATTTATCGTCTTCTTGCTGTCGGTACTGATAAAAAATGACGTGTGCGTTGTGAATGGGGACTCGAGATGTGCTGATAGGGCGCTCGGGGGGCGGCGGAGGGGGGAGGGGGGGCGTTATCTCTCGCCGAGATTTCACGTTCATTATCGCAGATCGAGGGTGTTGCATTGTTGTGCGGCAGACTGGCAGTTTACATATTATCTATATATTGTTTATAGGACTTCTGATTCCTGACTGACTAACTGACAGACTGACTGATTAACTGAATAACTTATCAAGTAACTATTTTAGAAAATGAAAAATCTGGAATAGAGTTCGTAATATAGGTATTTACATTAATATTAAAGTCTTAAGATTAATAAATCGATAAATAACATTATTTTTAAAACAAGCTTTTATCTTCAGCCATATTGAATTTAGAGTGACGTCATTTTATTTTTCCTGTTCGTATTCTTGATCAAGAAAACCTTTTTAAATTCCACCCTTAAGGGTAGGTACCCTTACGTAGGTACATTTTTCATTCATAAAAATTGGTTTTTTTAATGAAAGTTAGTATGAAAGTCCTTTATTTTTAAAGTTCATTATCTCGTTTTACTTTTAGGGTAAATATTGAGGAAAAATATGCAAACACAAAATTTACCACACATAATATTTAAATTTGCAATAAAACAAAACTGTGACGTTGACCTCACTCCAATACCTGCGTTCACCCGATTACTACCATCTCGTTATCTATAACGCATTCAGCTTACGGTTTATGAGATAAGGGAGGCATGCATACACACAAACACACAATCCCACTCTTTGGATTACTTTCACACTTGCAGCCATTTGAGTTTTATCCAATACTATCTGATGCCCGCGACTTCGTCCACATGGATTGAGGTTATTTGGTTCCCGCGGGAACTTTAATTTTCTTGTTATTTCAGACTATAATCTATCTGTGTGCCAAATTTCATTCAGATCTGTTCAGCTGTTCCGGCGTGATTGATTAACAATCATTCATCCATCAATACATACATACCTACATCTATCCATCCAACTTTCGCATTTATAATATTAGTAAAGATTGATTACTGCTTTGTTTTATTGATTGTTTGAACTTTTTGGTTAGGCATTCGAAGTGTAAGCACAGGTCCGTAAGGTAAGAAATCATCACTATCACTACAGCCTATTAACGTCCCACTGCTGGCCACAGGCCTCCACTCTCACAGGAGAGCGGGAATTAGAGCTTAGACCCACCACGCTGCTCCAATGCGGGTTGGCGGGCTTTAACGATTATTATCATGTTAGTGATAATAACCGGGACCGACGGCTTAACGTGCTCTCCGAGGCACGGGGGTGAAACACCGCCAACTTCCAACTCCGGGCTGGCACTGAAAATTTCTTAATTGAAACACCCAATACCCAACTTCTATGCCCGACCGGGAATCGAACCCAGGACCTCGTGATCCGCAGTCGACTATGCTAACTAGACCAACGAGGCAGTCAAGGTAAGAAATAATACAATTATACTAATATTATAAATGCGAAAATGGGTTTGTTTGTTGGTTTGTCCTTCAATCACGCCGCAACAGAGCAACGGATTGACGAGATTTTTTGCATGGGCATATATTTTGAGGGCCCGGAGAGTGAGTAGGCTTGTCATCCGTCTCCGTCTCCGTCTCCGTCAATCTCGTATCAAAAAATTCAAATTTCAATTTTTTTAAATCAAGTAGACACTGACAAGTGCTTTTGAATCGTCGAGTGAATCTACCACTGGTTCGGAATGCCATTCCTGCCAAGAACCAGCAAGAAATTCGGTTTCAGTCTTACTTAATAAGCTCCCTAAATAAACCTATATAAATAAAGGCGCTTACTCCCCGTCCCCACCATTTAACGGTTATTTCGGTTAAACTCCAAATTCTATTGTTCGAGTTAATGTAGAGTTTTTCCCAAAACACGTGGCTATCTGGTGGAAGAATCGCGGCGGGAATCGAACCCGTTATCGCTAGTTCGTATCGCCAGCGCCATGCTTTAGCGTTATCAGTGGCATCTCGACGGATTTTTGTGCGGCACACAAGATGACTAGGTACCCGAAATATATTGCAGGCTTGTTCCCATGATAGTGGAGATATATTTTTAGGCGTGATTAAAAAAATGTTGGGGATATGTTGGGGATTTCTCTCAGGGATAAAATCCGGAACGAGGAGATTCGGAGAAGAACTAAAGTGATTGACATAGCTCTGAGGGTTAGCAAGCTGAAGTGGCAGTGGGCAGGCCATATCTGTCGTAGAACCGATGGCCGTTGGGGCAGACGTGTTCTGGAGTGGAGACCGCGTACCGGCAAGCGAAGTGTAGGACGACCTCCAGCTCGCTGGTCCGATGACCTAAAGAAGGTGGCGGGAAGCGGGTGGATGTGGAAGGCGGAGGACCGTGTTTGGTGGCGCGCTCTCGAAAAGGCCTATGTCCAGCAGTGGATGCATAGAGGCTGATGGATGGATGGATGGATGGATTAAAAAGGGGAAAATTTTAATTATTCTAAGCTGACAATTAAAATGATAAGTGTACAAATTAAATATTTACGCGGACGACTCCACTAACTACTCTATTAACTAGTAATGCAATTTTGAATTTTGAAGTCACCGTTTTCAATATTTGTATTCGCCCTCAGTTTTTCTCCCACTTAGCAACTCTTAATCAGTATTTCCGAAACCTATAATTTGAATTTATATTAATACTATCCATACCATTACCAACCCTTCACTGCGAACTGACCTGGTGGTAAGTGACGATGCAGTGATGGTAGGGCTCTAACCACGGCCGCAGCCTCCCACCAGGCCCGACCGGAAAAATCAGAAATTGTATACCTATTCTCAAATTAACCCTGCCGGGGATCGAACCCCGGACGTCCCGCTTGTAAGAAAGTCGTCGAAACCATCTTCATATCTATACTAATATTATAAATGCGAAAGTGTGTCTCTTTGTCTGTCCGTCTGTATGCTACGCTTTCACGGCCCATGTTTTCAACAGATTTCAATGAAATTGCGTATAGAGGTAGGTTACATCCCGGGGAAGGACATAGTCTGCTTTATCCCGGAAAAATTAAAGAGTTCTCGCGGGAATCAAAACCTTAATCCACGTGGACGATGTCGCGGATAATATCATCTATTACCAAGCCAAAAGCTAAAGCTAAGGTAGGTATGGTCTAAGATAAATGGCCTTAACAGATAGATAGACGTTTCCGTCTACGCAGCACATAATAAAGTGCCCGCTTGATGTCGATAGCTGATTCCTTCACAGCTACATTTATTCGTCATCTTGATGAAACTGTACACACCGGAGTGTTAGACATACACTAAATAAGAGTGCAACTTTCTATAGTCCCACCAACTGGGACTATCTGGCCTGGTGGCCAAATTTGGAACTAATTTTTATGATTGTTTAGTTTTATTTTTTTATACAGGGATAGCGACGCTGTCACGCTAAATAGGAGTGCAACTTTCTACGTGATCATAAATTTAAATAGGTCTGAATTTATTTGGTTTATTTTATTTTAGTCTTTAACAAGGGGATCATAGTTCTTTTTTTTTCTGATTATTTAATATCGTCTTTTTTGCTCTCTGCTATAGTACGAGTAAAGCAGAATGCGACAGGATTGCGTAATTTTGATGTAAAGCAATGAAAAGTAATTTCATGGAACAAGCCAAAAACCTACCTCCTAACCAAACATATAATCTGTCGTCCTTTGTTAGACGTATTGCTTCTTAGCGAAAATTATGCCATTAAGTTTGGTACGCTTGATAACACTGAAACGAGGCTGGCCGCACTATACACACTTTTTCATGATGAAAATTTAATACGAAATCCATTTTAAGCATGCGCTCAAGCAATGGGAATGGACTTTTACAAAACTACATGTCAATTTTGCTGCCTATCGTCGTCGTCTTATATTTTATTTTATTACTAGTTTGGAAATAAAAGACGCACTACTATTCGTGGAACGTCCAACACAAGTCATCTCGTTCAACAAATTTATGCGAGTGGGCTGTCCGGATCATGCAGTGTCTAATTGATTCGCTATCGAGGCGGAGCGCTGAAAGGTCGCCGGTTCATTGCCTGGCGAGGTGACGGGCTGTTGGTGGTACCACGGGTACACTCGTAAATTTATTCATTCTAGTCTTGCAATGTAAATAAAAATAGTATTACCATACTATAGTATACTGCCATGCCCCTAACAGTTTAGCCCGCTACCATCTTAGACTGCACCATCACTTACCATCAGGCGAGATCGCAGTCAAGGGTTAACTTGTAGTGGATAAAAAAAAATTAGGAGTTTTTTTTTTACAAAAAATGTTATTGGGTATCAGCAAATCAGCAACGTTTTTCAAACGTCAAAACGTGCGTTGTTGTATGAAATACTGAACAGTGACGTTACCAAAATTCGACGCATTTTTTTGCTTCAATCGATAGTCTAAAATGGTTTTCAAACATAAAACTAACAGGGGGCGTGGATAATAGGACTTTTGGGAGAATAATATGTCTATACTATTATAATATCTCTCTCTCCAATTATTAATCACTAGCTGATGCCCGTCTACGTCCGCGTGGATTGAGTTTCCCGTGGGAACTCCTTAGTTTTCCGGGATAAAAAGTAGCCTATGTGTTATTCCAGACTATAATCTACCTCCGTGCCAAATTTCATCCAGAAACGTTTAGCCGTACGGGCGTGATTGAGTAACAAAAATCTATCCATACAAACTTTCGCATTTATAATATTTATTTGATTTGATGATTTGATTGATATTTCATTGATTATTTGATTATAAAATAATTTATTTGAATAGTTAATTGTCAAACCCCCAATTCAATGTTATTGTTTACTAGCTGATGCCTGCGACTTCGCCCGCGTGGATATTCTTTTCTTTCCGCCCTCTCATTTCTGGGATAAAAATAGCCCGCGTCCTTCTCCGGAATGTTTCTTATCTAGTTATGTAAATTACGTCAAAATCGGTTAAACACACCTATCGGCCGTGAAAGTGTAACAGATGGTCAGACATTTCGCATTTATAATTAATATTACTTAGTTATTAAATTAGTTAGTTAGCAGTTTATTTTGAAACTAAAGTTTATCCAATGTTATATCATTTCTTTAACCTTCAAAATGAACATTAACACTGCAAGCTAGACAGACAAAAAATATGCATAAATTAGAGCAAAACTAATTTAATTAATCTGTATAATTCAGATTATAGCTGCAAATGTAAATAAGTACCTAGATATGTTAAAAACTAGCAGGTAGCTAACCAGTAGGTAATGCTATCAGGACGCCCGCACTTCGATATTGCATTCCTTATCAGAATACCTATGCAAAGTGATAACTTCCACCCATAGCCTGCTGCCTAGATATAAACTGTCCTTACATTACTACTGTCAGTGGCATGCACGACATATAGAGGCGTAAAAGCAATGCTTACCCTATTAAAAACGATTTTCCAATCGAGTGCCAAAGTGTGTTTTTTGGTTTGTCCTTCAATCGCGCTACTGCAGACCAACCTATGGAAGTGATTTTGCGTGGGTATTGTTGGGACTTGGAGACTGATATGGGAAACTTTTTGTCACGGAAAATTATTAACGAGTTTCCGAGGGATTTTTATTACCTACCGTAGTCTCTACCACAAACGCGAAAGTTTGAATGGATGGTTGGATGTTTGTTACTGAATCACGTCAGAACGGCTGAACGGATCTGAATGATATTTGGCACACAGATAGTCTGGAATATAATTATAGTCTGGAATAACACATAGGCTACTTTTTATCCCGGAAAATTAAAGAGTGGATGAATTCGCGGGCATCAACTAGTATACAAAATTTTCTTAATGCCTTGTACAGAACTTTGGAAATAGATATATTTTACCTTTAATCTTTCTAACGTTATAACTTACCTTCTATGCCCGTAAAGGAAGGGTGGTGGGGGATTAGCGTTCTTTTATCACAGCTTCACATCCTACGGAGATTAGGCGCGCGATAAGCTGTCACGTGATTGTTGACGATAACATTGTGTATACCGAATACACCATTACATATAACTACCTACATTACATACAACATTACAGTAAATTCAGAATTATAAACCTTACTAGCGGGCGTTCATACATCCAACCACCCATCCATCCATGAAAAAAAAATCACAGACCCCCACGTTTTTGAATGTAACATTCGTCATATAAATGTTAGTAAGTACTTAAAAAATATTATGTTACCAGGACCATAATAACGAATCGATTGCCACCTCATTTATAAATATCGGCGCACACAGACATACATACATACAAACATACGTACATAGACTACTAAAATCATAACCTCCCTTTTGTTTTCGCCGTAGTCTGGTAATAAAAAAAAGAAATCTTTGAGTTTCGTAAAAAAAGGAGGCGGTCGTCCATTTTATTTTAACTTTGCAATTTACCTAGGTACCTAATGCATTTTACAGTAATAAATTTTTGAAACAATTACAAAAAAGTGTAAGCTTAATTCAAATATGAAGTTATTAATATTGCTATAATATACAATATTTAGAATTAATAAACACTACAAAGTGTCATAACCTAGAGATAAATTACCGTTGATAATATAAAATTACCATTTTATTGTATCAGCCAATATTTAATATTTAAAATCTAGTGAGTATAATGAACCTGATCTCAATCAAAGTCAGATTTCAGTTAATCCATACTTGCATACTAATATTATAAATGCGAAAGTGTGTCTGTCTGCTACGCTTTCACGGCCCAACTGTTCAACCAATTTTGCTGAAATTTGGTACAGGGATATGTTGGATCCCGGGGAAGAACATCCCCGTTTATCCACATCTATCCCGGAAAATTAAGAAGTTCCCGCGGGAATCGGAAAATCTTTCTCCACGCGGTCGAAGTCGCGGGCACCATTTAGTGTAGAAATATATACCGCATACAGATAGATAGCTATTATGACGTCATAGACATCCGTCAAGAAAGGATTTTGAAAATTTTACCTCTAAAGAAATAAAATAGGGGTTTGAAATAAACGTGACCGTGAATTGGCGAGTGTCAAAATATGCGTCATAATTTCATAAACGGCCGTATCTTTTGATTGCGTTGACTTAGAAGCTTGATTTTTTTACAGCTCCAAGGGACCGTAGACTTAAGTATTTAGTATTAATTTCAACTTGATACTTCCACGCGTTTCCGAGAAAAAGGTGGTTGACAGACAGACAGACAGACGGATAACGAAGTGATCCTTTATGGGTCCTTTTTTCCTCTTGAGGCACTGAACCCTAAAAAGTGAAAAAAGCTGAAGAAAATTTTTTTAAGCTTACACAAAAAGTTACCTTCTATGTTTCGGAAGGCGTGGGAGGGATTCCGTGGGGGGCTCTATCGCCAAAACTCCCGATCGCGGACCGATCCGTCCGCCGATAACAGATCGACCGATAGACCGATGGGAGGGCGAGATAGGCCCCCCGTCTATACAAAATGGTTCCCTCCTAATCGCAGCCAACATCTTTTTATGTTGATCGGATTTTTAGATTGGAATGGATTAATTTTTTTAGATTTTTTTCTGTTCTATTTTTGTTGACTTGGTTATTAAAGTTTTTTTGTCAGGTCAGTTTATAGTCTTGGTTCTTGTTAAACATCAGATTTTTTACCATTTACCTACTTATAGCTTACTTAAATGCGGAAGGACCTGCAGGGAACTCCACGCATTATAATCCTTTGCAAGAACACCCCTGCCATTATGTGATTAATGGAATGGGGTCATAACCCTCAGCAATGAGGAATACGACGCAGAGATCTCTCTGTAAGTCTAAAGTTTAGACTTACAGAGAGAGATCTCTATGTAAGTGTAAATTTTTTACTAGTTCGACGTTTTTTAAAACCCGGTAGGTAAAAAATATATTAATATATTGGTAAATCCGATCATCATCAACTACTACCATGCTCTCTGAAATAGATCGGCTTTAACCATAGTCCACCACGCTAGCCAAGTGTGGATTGACCGAGTTCACACACCTTTGAGAACTTGTTATTATGGAGAACTAGTTCAATTGTGGCACTTTCGGTAATTGCCTTTTATAGTTTGTCAATAACTATAAAAGGCAAGGATTTACGAAAATCCACCTCCAAGAAGGTTAAAAAGGCGGTTCAAGTTTTATCCATGAAACTTGGTTTTTGTGCTTTCGATGTAAATTTAAGAAATTTACGTTTTTCACAGTTTTTTGAAATTAATTTTTTTGAGAACCTAATTCCATGCGTGGACTAGTACTGCAAAAGCAAGTAATACATAAGTAGTCTTTATCCGTGTGACACGCCATCCAATAAAATATAATAATACTCGTAGATATTGACCGAGACCAGCTTATCTTAGTAAGATTAGGTATAATGAGTTGTCACATCTTAGAAAAATGCAATTTTTTGCTGCGATTTTTCGAAGATAACAGACAGGTTTTATAATCGGAATTCGACTTAATGTATTGCCTTATTTATTATAATTATTGCAAAACATAGATAACAATAACAGGTGTTAATGGAAAAGTACTGATGGAAGCTCGCAAAAAGGCCGACACTACGACAGAACATAATATAGGTACTTACTAAAATTAAATTTATCAATCTAATATGATCCAGTTTTTTATCGATGACAAGTCGTCGTTATACATTTCATACTAGTCAGTTTTACTCACGTAAGTCGTTCACATGATTAATGAAATTTTAGTCTTGTAAGTCGCCTATCGTATGCAAATGTTACTTAATAGTATGTATATGTAAGTTACTATAGTCCGCGCACGAGCTCCGAGGAATCAGGGTCTGAAGAAACGACGACTGTACGTCACCCCCGATCGTCACTCCATATCCAGCTCGCTCACAGCACTAGTTTCGAGCTTGAAGCGTGTAATTTTGCAATAGGACATTCCATAGGATTCCTCAGAGCTCGCGCGCGGGCTATATAACTATGGAATATAAGGAATAAATTTGAAATTTTGCTAGAAGTTTTATACAGAATTTATTTTTTTATTAATTCTGTCAGAGTAGCTGCTAACTCTGGGTTAAAAGGATAACCCGACATATTTGCAAACGGGGCTCAGGCACATACTTAGATACGTAATAACTTACAAGTGATTGACCTTTCGTTAGAGCTTAAGCCTAAAACATACTTATTAGGACCAGGCTGCACCGTCCGCGCTAAATGTCCGGGCGAAAACATACTATCCACTAGTGTTATGACTTTACAAAATGTCAGCGTGAAACACGCTTCAGACCCAGACCTCAACCACTGGCCGTACATGTGGTGGTACGTTGGGTCTTTTAAAGTTTAACGTTACACCCCCCCCTCCCCCCCCAAAGGGCCTTTACCCCCAGCTAAAGGGGAAACGTTTAAGTTTAAAAGACCCACTTTTTTCAGAAGTTTAACTTTAAGGCGGGCATATGCTTTTAGCACTGGGAACGACAAAAATTGTGTGTAATTAAAAATTCTACTACAGACAATCTTCCTTCTCTTATATTAAACTAGCTGATGCCCGCGACTTCGTCCGCGTGGTTTAAGTTTTTTGTTATTCCCGCGGGAACTCCTTAATTTTCCGGGATAAAAAGTAGCCTATGTCACTTTCCAGGTCCTCAACTATACCCATGCCAAAAATCACGTCAATCCGTTGCTCCGTTGCGGCGTGATTGAAGGACAAACCAACAAACCAACAAACCAACAAACCAACAAACAAAGTGACTTTCGCATTTATAATATTAAGTATGATTCTATGAGTTTTTACCCTGTAAGCAACGGTGACAGGCGCGACTTATCAAATACAAATTAGTTAAGCGATACATAAAATTTGGTGTAACCTACATAGCCGGATAACTCATTTGTTATCACCGCGCCTCATACGGGCCCTATCGGTATTGTAACAGCCCGTCTTCCCCCCACCTCCCCTATGTTACACCAATAACTTATCAAGTCGGTAACAAAAATCTATACACACTGACACTGCTCTATCAACTGTTGGGGTTTGATAGTAGACCGTAGGGTTTTTTTAATCCTCTACAATCTACATTGTAGAGGATAAAAAAACCCTACGGTCTACTATCGCAGTCAAGGGCTAACTTGTAGAGTCTACAAGTTAGCCCTTGAATGCGATCTCACCTGATGGTAAGTGATGATGTAGTCTAAGATGGTAGCGGGCTAACCTGTTAGGGGAATAGCAGTTATAGTAAACCCATATCCCTAATCGGTTTCTACATGGCATCGCACCGGAACGCTAAATCGCTTGGTGGCACGTCCAGTACGATGCCGTGCAGAAGGGCGTGATGCCGTGTAGAGTACCATCAGGTGAGAAGGGCTAACTTGTAGTGGATTAAAAAAAAGAATCTGCTTACCGAGCCGATGCTCAAAACAACACACGTAACAAAGGAGCCTCCAGTACAATTTTTAGTTTCATGAATTAAAATTAAATTTAAATAAAATACGATCCGCTGTGCATTGGAATACATTTGAAGGTGCCATATCTCTACCTTGATAATATCTAAGAGCTTTTTATAATTGTATATTTATACAGATATCCATCTTAATGACCTATGACGCACGGTATCAGGTAGATGCGGTAGTGTAAAGCCGTGGCCACATCAATGAAAAGAAGGATGTCGCGCGAATATTTTCAAATTAGAATTTTCTTGAATTTTCCGTACAGTACAATGACCTCCCGACTAAAACTCTGTGCTATGATAGGTATTATAGTATCTGGCCAATTTTCACAAAGTTTATTATCGCACAAATGCGTGTGCAAACACAGTTGGGGTTCGAAATATCGTTCCAACCGCGAAGAACCACTAAGAAACTCGGTGGTTGTTACAATCCCAATAACGTAACATATTCCTCTGTAAAACCGTTTTTGCAATGATTTTGTAAATATTTCAATTTTATTCACCAGAAATCAAACCCACGACACCTTATGTAGCAAACACCAGTTTAATTTTATGTAAATGGCGCCAGACGGCTGACATTTTTTGGGCTCAATTAATAAATCAAAGAAAGACTCGAATCACATTGGGAGTCTAGTTGGCTATCACGATTTATCTCGTTCTCATGTAAATCCGACATTGATACAGATCTGAATGGCTTCTACCACTAGATTTATAATATAATAGCACCAAATAAAGGCTGTATGTCTAAGATATTTAAACGTTTATTTAGTAACAAAGGAGACACATAGCGTAACAGTAGCATTGCCTAATTTTTTGTAACTTAAGGGGCACATAATATTTTGAGGCCAATAAAAATGAAATGTTTTATGAAGTTTCATATGAAATTGCCAGTCCTTTTATATGTGTCACCGTAAGATTGTAAAAACCATTAGATTATAATCTAACTCACGAAATTGTAAACTGTCGAATGATTACAATATCTAACATCTTAGCATCTGGCAATATCTAGCATCTGGTTACAAATTGGCAGTTGCCAATTTGTGACCAGATGCAATCATTTGACTCAGTTGCTTTTAAGAATATAAAAATTAACTTATATATACTAAACTCCTTTCTTATTAACTGCGGAAATCTGCATAATTTTTCTTTAATCAGATAAAAATACCTAATTTCAACTCTAAAAATGTTATCTATACTTAAGATGCATACTCGGCATTTTCCTAAGAACATATTTTATGTTACGCAATTTTATTTTAGTTTAATCTTTTATACAAATAGGTACATCTTTCATAAACGAATAAATCTTTAGCATTTAGCAATTGCTAAAGAATGGGCATAATTGTTTATTTATGCGAATAATTGCTAAATAATGTATCTTATAAAAGACAGATTTTTAAACTAGGTAATTTTTTAGCGCATTTCCTACTTCGAGGAGGCAGACTAAAAGTTCTTACTCAATCTTATAGTACCTATTCTACGTACTTGTTGCAAGAGTAAAATAATGTAGAGAGTGAAAATATAATGATTTGCTTCAACTGTGGGCGTAGTCACGTTGCGAAGCGATAGCTATGACGTTAAGCCTGGAACACACAATGCAATGCACAGACATCTTTGCAATTGTTATTATTAAGCATACTTCGTCTGCGTGGAATAAGTTTTTTGATTCCCACGGGCACTCCTTTATTTTCCGGAATAAAAAGTATATAGCCTATGTCACTCTCCAGGTCCTCAACTATACCCATGCCAAAAATTACGTCTATCCGTTACTCTGTTGCGGCGCGTTGAAGGACAAACTAACAAACAAACACACTTTCACATTAATTATAATATTAATATGAAAAGTTGTTGAATGAAGTCAGCATTAAGCCTTGGACTTGTTTAGTCCATGGCGGCTCGACTTCAGGAAGGAATGAATCTATCCGTAGATGCTAAATATTAATACAGACATCCCTACATTTTATAACAATCAATCAACTGCTGGACATAGGCCTTTTCGATATAACAATAACATATAATATATAATAATATATTTTACTAGCGATATAATATATTTTACTAGCGAATGCCCGCGACTTCGTCTGCGTGGTTTGAGGTTTTTTGGTTCCCGCGGGATCTCCTTAATTTTCCGGGAAAAAAAATAGCCTATGTGCTATTCCAGACTATAATCTATCTCTGTGCCAAATTTCAGCCAAATCCGTTCAGCCGTTGGGGCGTGATTGAGTAACAAACATCCATACATCCATCCATGCATCCATCCAAACTTTCGCATTTTTAGTAAGATAACAATAACAAATATTAATTTTATGTACCTATTTAAATTTCAAATTAATTTCATAACTTGTAGTGTACAGTGTAGACTAGGCGTATAGCAGATCGGGCTTTAACAAGCGAGCGGGGTGCAGACTAGCGCGTTGTCGCGATGGCATCGCCGCCAATTTGTTCGTGTGTCCGCGGGATTTATTGGCCACGCGGCCATCGTGCATAGGTGGCCTTACCGTGCCTTACCGGTGTGTGTTACGCTATAAAATATACAGACCAAATGATGCAGCATCTTCAAAATAATAGATTTAATTCAAAAATATTTTGAACAATATTAAAAATGGATATTTGACAACCACCACCACCACTACCGCCCATTAACGTCCCACTGCTGGGCACAGGCCTCCACTCTCATAGGAGTGAGGGAATAAGAGCTCAGACCCACCACGCTGCTCCAATGCGGGTTGGCGGGCTTTGACGACTATTATCATGTTAGTGATAATAACCGGGACCGACGGCTTATCGTGCTCTCCGAGGCACGGGGGTGCAACACCGCCAACTTCCTAACTCCGGGCTAGTGCTGAGAATTTCTAGTCAGAAAAACCCAACACTTATTATGGCCCGACCTGGGACTCGAACCCGGGACCTCGTCAGCCGCAGTCAAACATGCTAACCACTAGACCAACGAGGCAGTTTGACATTTGACAACCACTGTAGTCAAATCTTTATCTAACTACAAAACGCGCCCTTAGTATGGGAATTTGTATGAAATACTGATTCATACAAAACGAAGACTGATTTCATACAAATTCCCGTACTAAGCGCCAATATTCGTGCACATTTTTACTTTAGGTAAATCGATAGTATAAAATGTTAATCAAACTTAAAACTAGTTAAGGACGTGGGTTTTGTCGTTTGATAGACCCACTTTTAAATAATCACTCAAAAATTATTAAATTTTTGACATTTGCTACAAATCTCCCAACCAATGGGCCGACCACTTCAAATCAAAAAGCCAATATCCAGAGATTAGCCTTCTACGCGGGTGGTTTTATAACTAAACATGGAATGACGCTCTATTCCCTGACTCTCAAAGCAAGATGGGATGGCAGTCCAACACAACCGGAGAGAAATCAGACGCTGCAGGCCTGACGGCGCCAGTTTCGTAACTTCGGGTTATAGTACTGAGAATTTACTGACAGACAACACAAGTTTTCGGTTCGCCCCTGCCATTACTTGTCTGTCTATTAGCTTTTTAAAGCCTAAAAAATTCATGGGTAAGTAACAAGTATCATCTAGCCGCTAGCGAGAACAAAAAATAAAACGAATATAAGCGTTAAATAATAAATTTATCACTCGTCCGAGCAATATGTTTCCTTTTAAAATATGAGAACAGATTAGAAGTCCGCCATTCCTCATTCGCCAATTAAATCCGCGAGGTAACAAGACTAGCCTCACGGTTAGAAATATATACGTAAAGGGAATCTTTACTTTCAACACTTCGATACTGCACGCTTGAGTTGTGGCTTAGGGATGTGAATGCTCTATATCGATATGTTAGTATTAATAATAATAGTTACAATAGGATAGTAGCGTTTTTATCTATGAAATAGCTTGGTACATTTAAGATTGCTTGCATTGAATAATTTGTAATTTTGGTAGACTATTTTATTCGCAAACAATTACTTGCGCGTGTTCTATTATCGTTTAAATCTTGCTCTAAGTTCCCAAACATTGAGTAAAAATAAAGGATCGACATTATCGTCCAAAAAACGTGTAATAAAAAAATATAGGTAATCATTGTCTTACATAGTTTAGTATTTTAATATTAAAAACAACCTGAAGTTAATATCTTTTCTAAGTTGTTATTGTAGCTGTTGAGTTAATGTCCAATTGTACTTACGAATCCTGTGCACAGAGGTACCTAATTATTATTGTCGTCTAATTTTGAATTCCGCCAAAATTATTAAGGCTTACGTACCTACTATAAAATAAAAAATCACATTTTGAACGCGTAAAGTATACTTAGCACTTCTTAAAAAATAAAAAATAAGAAAATCGATATCAGATAGAGCTTTATAAATGCACGTCACTAAAGCAAGACTATCATCAGTCCCGATCGCGAATATCATTATTGTATCCCACTGGAGAAGAGATAAGACCTTAAAATGTAAATGAGACGTGCGAAAAAGTATGCGATTATCTCACTATTAGGTATAAATTAAGGGACTTGGGAATGAATGCGGGACAATTATATTGTCACGAAGGTGGGTTCTGTCGCACCTGCGCGGGGGCAATCGGCAGACCGATCTGCGCGCGCGCACGCCAACTCAACAGGGCTGCCTTTTATAGCCATCGATATTCCGTAAATCGATCTTTTAATTTGAATATTTTTTTTTTTTTTATTGAAAATAATACAATAGAACTTAATGCTAGCTAGCCTAACCTAATTACTATATAAATCATATAGTGAATATTGATTTATAATAATTATGAAACGACGGGTAATGATAGAGTTTTTAATTTTTATCATCGTGTCGTATTAATACAATATTCACTTCATGGTGATGCGGTTTGTTAAGGTTTTAGTAGATATAGTGTATGTTTTATATATATATCTTATGCAACAATAATTGTGTCCCAGTTTTGGGCTTCATAATAAATCAATCAGAGATGGATCAATGGATGGATACCTTACTACTATTTTTACTAACCTATTTATTTGATGAAAAAATTGTGCAAAGCATGTACGCTTTGATATGTAATTTTATTTATTTCTATCGACAAGTTTCCAACACTATTTAAAAGAGTATCGACTTAGCGCTTCCCTATTCCCTTGCAATCGATACGGGCTACGGACGGACATACTCACATTTTATTGTGTGCCAATTAAAATATTTCTTCCTTGCCGATTGCGCGAATAACTTAGTACAACTAAACCTGCTTCGTATGATTTAGTTGTTGCAACCGTATCGTGAACGCAGTATTTCGAAGCAACTTTTTGTTTGGATTAATAAAGCTAATCCTAAATCCTTAAGTCTAGTCTAGGTATTCATGTATAATTTTAGGACTAGGATTCTAAATCCTTATTTTAATTCAATTCAGTATTCGATTGATCAAGTTTGTCCTTAATCCTGATTTTAAGACACTTCAAGATACGTGGTGTAAAACTGCCATTTGAAAATATAATACTGCTTTAGGCGATTGTATATTGGTTATCATGACTGGATCTACATATTGGTTTAGCCAATGTTTTCCTACTACCTCACGATTTTGATTTGTGACCAATTTGAATGCACCAATTTTCATCGCTAAATTAAAATAAAATAAAATAGAAAAGCATATTTTGTTTGTACCTATCTAATGTTTACTTTTAACAGAATATCAGATTTAATAATTAATATTATCTTTATGGTCAGCTTGATTTTATCTTAGATCAGTGATATTTTTAGAGAATGAAAAATCGTATGTTCTACTCGACTTAATCTTACTATAATCAAATAAATATTATAAATGCGAAAGTTTGGATGGATGTATGGATGGATGTATGGATGTTTGTTACTCAATCACGCCCCAACGGCTGAACGGATCTGGCTGAAATTTGGCACAATGATAGATTATAGTCTGGAATAGCACATAGGCTACTTTTTATCCCGGAAAATTAAAGAGTTCCCGCGGGAACAACAAAACCTCGATCCACGCGTACGAAGTCGCGGGCATCAGCTAGTAATATTATAAATGTGAAAGTTTGGATGGATGTATGGATGTTTGTTACTCAATCACGCGCCAACGGCTGACCGGATCTGGCTGAAATTTGGCACAGAGATAGATTATAGTCTGGAATAGCACATAGGCTACTTTTTATCCCGGAAAACTACGGAGTTCCCGCGGGAACCAAAAAAACCTCAATCAACGCGGACGTAGTCGCGGGCATCAGCTAGTAATCAATAAATTATTATTATGTTTTGCAATACCATTAAAATTTGAATAATTAATATGGAAAAGAAAATCATTAGATAGTGGTAAGTCAGGAGCACTTTTATTTTATTTACTTTCTGGCGTTTATTATTCTTTAGGTAGGTACTAGCCGATGCCTGCTACTTCGTCCGCGTGGAGTGAAGTTTTTCGGTTTCCACGGGAACTCTTTTGCCCTCCCACCTTTCCTACGACTGTGACTTGTGAGTTTATCCAGGTTACTAGGTTGGCGTCGGGCAATGTGACCAAAGTAACCCAGAATCTTTTGGTAACAAATCATTGACAATCTCGTGCTTATACGAGGCTTAAAAATTACTAAAAAGTATTTTCTAATGTCAGCCATTGCGACCGTCATTTCACGGCAGCGCACCGCTAATGACTGCGCGATAAGCGATAACGCGCGATAACGAACGATAATGACCGATAACGTTCCACTAGCCAGCCATTGTAATGGTTATAGTTTTGTTATTTTCTATTCGAGTGTACTCGATGTACTTTCGAAAATATTTAACAAAAATTGTTATGATTTTGTTTAACAACTATTCCGGGTTGCAATTTGACTATGGATATGAAAATACTGAGTTGTTCTCTTTGCTAGCTTTTTGGTAGGCAAGTTTAACATTAACCATCACCGTCGATTGTACATATCATATGACTTCGTATCTGGTCTTCTTGATGCGTCGTTCCCTCAACGTTGACACCCCTTCGATAGCACTCTTTTCACGATGCTCTTCCATTTTCCTCTGTTTCCCGCCGCGTGGATGGCCTCGCAGATCGCTGTGTCGACTGCTTCCTTAATTTGGTCTGACCAACGTCTCGGGCCACGTCCGCGGGGCCTCTTCCCTCCGACCTTGCCAGTGACCATAAGTTTCTCGATTGTACTGGTATTCTTCCGTGCAATGTGGCCGAAGTACTCGAGTGTCCTCCGCAGGCAGATGTTGGAAAGCCTCATTTTTATTTTTTATTTATTTAATATTGATTTCGTATCTGGTAAACGTGCCATTTTTGAAAGGTTTAGCGATTTATAAAAACAGAGCAACATGGCGCGACATCGTCCACAGAAGAATTATTGGTGAAAAGGGTCACGACCCTCACTAATGGAGAATATGACGTGGGAAGGAGCGATTTATACATCGATAGACTTAATATAGGTACATGCAAGTTATAACTATGTAACATTCAACAACACATACCTACATTGGTATGTAAAATCATTTAAAAGAAATCACAACATCCAAAAACAAATTCATAGCACCAACATACCCTGGCATAGTACAAAGACAAACATAGCATAAAATGCTTTACTTGAGGTATTTTAAGTATTATTTGAATAAGGTTTCCACAAACATTAAAAATATCGGCATTTTCAGCTCAAAAAGGACGACACGTCCACCATCCCGTTAGAGATCAGAAATCGATACGATCAATCAATTACCTAGTCATATCACGAGGTCTGGCCTTTTGCAATACATTTCTGCAACACTTAATTAAAATCCAAACCAAATTTAACTCTAAATTTAAATACATAGAGTCCAAATTTCAGTGTGTCATATCCAAAGTGCATTCGATATGAAGGTTTATTGGAATAAATTTTCCATGCACATTATCCGATAATTGGACATTGAAATTCTTATCTTGCTGCACAGTTATAGAGTGCAGTTTTGATTGTGATTGTTTTAGTTGCGTTCGTGTGCAATGCGTACACGCAGATAGCCATGGCAGGGTGACTGGCTAGACGTCCTATAGACGTTTGTCTGATGAAGTAATCTGGTCACGACTTTTTGTTTTAAAACATTTTGTCGCCTGCTATATGCCTCATTGCTTCGTACCACAATACAGCAAACATTGTTCTAAAATTGTGTTCTTTATTTAATTTTTTTATTTTTTTTTTAAATTAGATGAATTTATTGTACTCTATTGTTTTTTGACAAATTAATTGTTCTTACTTAAACTTTTAATCAAAAAGCTGAGTCTAGAAACTTGAGATTTTGCATTAAGGTTCTGCCTATAAAGTACAGGACACCTCAAAGGAGAATTTCAAAAAAAATCGCGGGAGAAGCCGGGCCTGTAGTTGGTAAATATATAAATTAAAATCAATATCAAATAAGTTAATTTTACTGTCCAGAAAAAGTTACTACAGCTTTTCATTTTTAGGCTTAGCCTCTGATACCTAAATTTATATTTCTTTCTTTTCTTTCTCAAATATTTCTTCTTAAAAAAGGCGTTAGTTGACGTCAGATCTCGCTTTTATGAGATGTCTTGAAAAGTTGACTTAAAGTTTTTCAAAAGGGTATGCAACATTTTATCGAACTACATGTCTATAGTGTGTTCCTACCCCAATTTGAACCGGTATCAAGTTGCACGTTGATACCTTTTGTGACTTCGGATTGATTTTATCAATCACTTTCCAAAAAGGTAGGTAGGCTTGCCTTATTTGTTAGTTGTTCTTTCTAAATGCATATTCAGAATTAGGTATGTTAAACACTACCTACTGCCATTTTTGGGTGCAATATTGACCAACCCCGAATTGGATGAGTGACTGACCTTTTGTACCTATACTTCTTAATATTGTAGATAGATACATAATATATTATTGCACGCACTTAAAACAAAGACAAAAGGTTAAAAGATAAAATAGAAGGGTGCAAAGGCGGTCTTATTGCTAAAGCAATCTCTTCCAGACAACCTTTGTAATCATCAATCCTGATTGACACATATCCATATAGCTAATGCCCGCGACTTCGTCCGCGTGGTTAAAGGCTTTTTAATTCCCGCGGAATCTCATTAATTTTCCGGGATAAAAGGTAGCCTAATATAAGCAGTAGGTATGCCCTTCCCCGGGACACAATGTGTCTCAATGTTGTACCAAATTTCATCATAATCGGTTGAAAAGATGGACCGTGAAAGCGTAACAAACAAATAAACACACATTCGCATTCATAATATTTCACAGTATGATGATGTTATGATGTGAAGTTTCCTCCGATGTGGAAGTTACGCGTAGACGTTTTCTCCTCTCCTACTTTGTTTTAGCTCTAAAAGTAGCCTTGTAGGTTTTTGGTAAACGAATACCTATCATAATGAAGGAACTAGAAGTTTAATTCACAGTAGACAAATCTACCCATGTGGTACAGTGTGTATCTTGGCACTTGCAGCTCATAATGAAGGAACTAGAAGTTTAATTCACAGTAGACAAATCTATGTGGTACAGTGTGTTACATCTTGGCACTTGCAGCTTGCGACCACATACCGCACCTACACTTATACATACTCTTACATACACCTTTTTTAATTTATAGACTAGCCCTTGGCTGCAATCAGACTTGCTACGAGTAGAAGTAGTGATGCAGCCTAAGGTGGAGTGCGCTTGCCTAGAAAATGCCTATTCACTCTTGATTTGAAGATACCAATATTATAAGCGGATGGAAAAACGGAAAACTATATACATGCTGTACCACATAAATAAATTTATTTGCGGATTATAGCGGATTAAACTTCTAGTTCCTTCATTATCATGGACGTCCGCAAAGTAACGCCTGCTTCTATCCAATACACGAACATCTATTTAAATATGGGATTCTGCGGAACTCGGCAGAGGCGTACCGGGTCTCGGGAAGCTCAGAGGGATGAGGTCAGATATTTCAATTTAAGATCGGATATTGGCGAGACCGTGACGCCGCATACGTCTCAAATCGGCCGCGCCTTATCACTTTATTAAAATCTTATGTATGCAAGACTTATGGCGGGCCCCGGTTGTGGGGGCGATAGATACTGTGATACGAGGAACGGCTGCAGATTTGGTGGACATTTATGACGTGTTTTCTCCGTGTTTTCCTTATGTACAGTCGCGGGCAGAAAATGTTTACCACCGTAAGGTTCATAATTGCATGACCACATCTGTGTCAAGAGGTCGTCAAGTGGTTTGATTAGGCATAGATCATAGTTTTTTTTAAGTAGGTGGCAAATGTGGCAACTAATAGAAAACCTCTATCAATACTTTTTGTAAATGTCACTTTAACAAATGCGATGATGCTAAGATTGCTAACGTGTCAAACTTGAAATTAGGAAATGATTTTTATTTTAAAAAGTCACTATTTAATACGTTGAATTCGATTTTTGAAATCTTTTGATAAATCTATAAATATCTTGCTTAAGCGTTTTAGACCTTAATGCATTTTTCAAACCGCGACCGTATATTTAATTATTATGTTTTGTGTTATGTCTTATGTTCTTCATATTATTTTATAAGCTTTGAGGTTACTAGTTGTATCTAACCTTTTATAGTACATTGAACAAACTATGAAATTGCGACAATCTATCAATAGATAACTCAATCATTTACATATTGATTGCATACTTGATGTTATTGGAATATTATAGGAGCTTGCATAATTTTTATAAACAAAGAGCTATGAGTCAAAGGCACCGTGAATCAGCGATGCGTCGATAGCTGTCATCCTACACAGACATACGTACAAATAATAATTGTTTTAAATACTAACAATGCATAATAACCCAATAAATCTTGTGTCGAAATTGACTTTAAAGTTCAAGGAGGTTGATAACTTTCATCACTGTATCAAATATATAAAAGGAAAAGGTGACTGACTGACTGATCTATCAACGCACAGCTCATACCACAAATGACGTAGGCATCCGCTAAAAAGGATTTTTGAAATTTCTACCCATAAGTGGGTAAAATAGGGCTTTGAAATTTATATGAAAATCGAACTTAACGTGAGCGAAGTCGCGGGCAAAAGCTAGTCATATATATAAAGACTAGCTGATGCCCGCGACTTCGTTCGCGTGGTTTAAGTTCTTTAATTCCCGCGGGAACTTCTAAATTTTCCGAGATAAAAAGTATGGACTAGGTATGCCTTTCCCCGGGATACAAACTATGTCTGTACCAAATTTCATCAAAAATAATATTGCTTTTAAAGATGACAGCAAGCTCCCAGATGACGCAGAAGAGAGCTTCTCACAAAATGTCTCTTCTTCTTTCGGTGCCTCTTCTATCGAAGGTTTGCGATCATATTGGCTACTTGAACTTTCGACACTGCAGCTCTAAATAATGATCGGGTGCTTTCAATGAACCACTGGCGTAAGTTCTTCAGCCAGGATGTCCTTCTCCGTCCCACGCCCCTTTTGCCTTGTATCTAGCCCTGGATGATTTCACAAAATGTCTAAGTATTTGCAAAAGTATCCCGTCATCGAGCAGATAAACACTTCTAAATAAAAACTGTCCGCCCGACGCGTGACACAGTGACAGACACAATAGGAAATTGCGGCCGGGCCGTGACACGCCGTCACGTCCCCGCGATATTGAATATATTTCCACGCTGATTGCCTTTTATGACTGCCATTTTGATTTCGATATACTTCTGCCTAAGAAGGCCTACAACTATAAAGATATCCATAGAAAATGCAAATAAATAATACCTAAACTGATAAATGCGAAAGCGTATCAGTCTGTCTGTTTGCTACGCTGTAACGGCCCATGTTTTCAACCGATTTTGATGAAATTTGGGTTAAAGATTGCATTCTGGGGGCTTTTTATCCCGGAAAATTAATGAGGACTTTATAATTTTCCCTGGTCTGGCCTGGTGGGAGGCTTTGGCCGTGGCTAGTTACCACCCTACCGGCAAAGACGTGCAACCAAGCGATTTAGCGTACCTGTGCGATGCAGGGTTCTACCCTGCAACCGATTGGGGGTATGCGACTAACAGGTTAGCCCGCTACCATCTTAGACTGCATTATCACTTACAATCAGGTGAGATCACAGTCATGGGCAAATTTATCTTACTAAACTTTGGATGGATGGATGTATGGATGTATGGATGTATGGATGTATGGATGTGTGGATGTTTGTTACTCAATCACGCGCCAACGTCTGAACGGATCTAGCTGAAATTTGGCACAGAGATAGATAATAGTCTGGAATAGCACATAGGCTACTTTTTATCCCGGAAAATTAAGGAGTTCCCGTGGGAACCAAATAAACCTCAATCCACGCGGACGTAGTCGCGGGCATCAGCTAGTAGTTTATAAATAAAGGGAATACAAAAACCTTGATCCTCGTCCTTTCTCTTAATTAAATTTTCCAAACAACTATCGCGTACATCCGCACCCGATAAATAGGTGCCTAAATCCCTCAAAACAATCGAGCACATGAAATCAATCGGGAATTCAATAAGTAGTAATGTTGTCTCAACTTATTCGAGCATAGAGATTCTGTTTTGAATTTTGTTCTAACGCTTGTCGGCTAACTATGGAAATGGCGTTTTTTAAAATTATTCATAGTAAATTATTTCAATAAGATGTAGTATAGTATTAATTAAGTATTAAGTATAGATTTAAGTATTTATTATTTGTGGAAATATGAATGTCAATTTTGCTGACGTTGATGAAGATTTATGAAAGAAAAATAGTTCTCTATTATTTTCCTGTTAGGTACTGGCAAATAGGATACTAACAAAAAAAATCAGATTCTAATGCTAAGCTAATTGAACGTGAAATGATAATTGAGATCAATCAATCAATTATATGAACGGGCAAATGTATCTACGTAATAGGTAAAGCATTCCCATACATTTTTGGTAGGTTAACGTAACTTGAGTGTTACTAATTTTACACGAAAACTTTCAAAGTACTTCTGTATTTTCATACAAATAACGCACATTAATGTTACTTACAAATCAATAAAATTAGGCGTCACTTTTTTAACATGAAAACTTACAGTTAGTCCTTAGAAGTTAGACAGATTTTTAACAATCAAAATATTAATTTCCTTGAAAAATTTTGGCCTTTTTTTTAAAGTATTTTGCACCTACTCTTTACTTCTTTTACCATATACATGTTAAGTTAGCCTGTAAGTGTGGATTCAATGGTGCTCGTAGTTATAATACTAATACTATAAATTCGAAAGTGTGTTTGTTTTTTGTTTTATTGGTTTGTCCTGCAATCACGTCTCAACAAAGCAACGGATCGACGTAATTTTTTGTATGGAGGACAGGTAGTTGAGGACCTGGTGAATGACATTCCACGCGGACGTTGTCGCGGGCATCAGCTAGTAAAATTATATTATAATTAAAAGAGCTTCTTTCTATCCTTATTTATCACTATAGAGTATAAAGCAAAGTTTAAAATGGCGAACGGTAAACGGCACACCCGATCTCTTTCAGGAAATTAGCAGAGCTTCCTACGCGGGATTATTGCAAAATAAGATATTGTTTACCCCCATCTATTTCATTCGCTCATTCGTTCACTCGTTCATTTGTTCACTTCGTTTGAATGATGCGCCTTTGTCTTTTGTTCGGATTAGTTCGAGCGAGTGTCGATACTGAAATGTTTCGATTAACACTTCCTGTTTATTTTAAATAAGCAGTTTAGTACTTTATCTGCGGGACGAGTGGTCTAGTTGGGACAACGCATATCAGTCGATTGTGAATGTTAAGCAATGTTGACCTAAGTCAGTAAATGGATGGGTAACCGAATTCGGAGGTTCAAATTTGGCCTTTCCTCTCCTTCCGTGCCTCGGAGAGCAAGTTAACTGTTAAGCCGTCGGTCCCGGTTATTATCACTAACATCTGGACCGTGAACATCACAATCGTTACAAAAACCTAAGAGTTTAAATACGGAGTCGAGTCGTATGCGGAAGGACGTGGGAACCCACCGCATCATTATCCCAAGAAAACTCTTACAACTATTTGATTAATGAAAAAGTGTCACGACCCTCAGTAATGAGGAATACGACACAGATAGAGACTTTAACTGCCTTGGTGGTCTAGTGGTTAGCATGTCCGACTGCGGCCTACCAGGTTCTGGTTTCGAGTCCTGGGTCGGGACATAACTAGTATTGGGGTTTTCTGTCAAGAAATTCTCAGTACTAGCCCGGAGTAAAGAAGTTGGCGGTGTTTTACCCCCGTGCCTCGGAGAGCACGTTAAGCCGTCGGTCCTGCGCCTAATCTCTCACGGAATCAGAAATCAGCTGACTCAAGACTATGGACAATAGGTTTGGTCTTGTGGGTAAAAGTCCCCATCATTCACATTCATATGGAGCGCGACCTATGCGCACACTATGCGACCGGACAAAACGTTGTTCCCTCAGGCGCGCACATATAATTATCCTGTCCGGTTTATAGTGTACTCTCGTTCTCACGAATCACGCCCCAGAAAAATCCCACCTATCAATCAAAGTGGCAAAAGTTTCTCAGTTAATTTGTCAGGCGTTAATAAAGTGGTAAGAAGACGGTCTTTGTGCGGGCGTATTTATCGCACGCCTCCACCGGGCGCCGCTTCATTTCCTGCGCTTGCCTCTTGTCGAACTCTTTGCCTGGCCTGAGTCACGAGCGGTAGCGGGAGATGCTACAAGTGCTACAGTTTTGACCGACAAGTCACAAGAAGATAGCAATAATTGAGGGGTGAACGAAACAGTTCAATGAATATTGATTTCTTCTGATGAAATCACTTAGCGCTTTTGTAATAACCACTCCTCAATGGTAAATGTCTAATTTCTTAAAATTAGCCTTAATTAATAAATTATTTCAAAGTACTATTTGATTGATTTAAATTATTCTTTATTCTGTAAAAATAAAATACTTTATCCTAACAATAAAAAATAAAAATTGGGTATACTTGAGGACCTGGAGAGTGACTTTTTATCCCGAAAAATTGAGGAGTTCCTGTGGAAATTAAAAAAATTATTGCACGCGGACGAATATCGCAGGCATCAGCTAGTCTAACAATTAAAGTTGAGTCATTATGAAGCTCAATAATTTTTAAATTCAAATGATACCAAATCTGTGACCGTTCATTAGAATAAATAAATATAGATGTGTCTTTTGCTGATAACGATAAAATATTCCTAAAACTATTTTCCTTAGACCTAATCTAGATAGATAACAAATGCTTTTAAGGTTTATCTAATTTATAGTTAATAAATTATAATGAGCCAGTTTAGGGACTATTTAAATTAACAAAATCGCTAAAACCGGTGTGACATTTTAAAAAGGTAGGTAAATTATTATATTAATTATGTATAGATACGTATGTTAGGTACTGATTTCAATCGTTAGTTGCCCTAGTTGAGGAAAAAAGAAACTATTTCTTGTAGAAACTATAAGCACTGTTGCTTATATTAACTAGCTGATGCCCGCGACTTCGTCCGCGTGGTTTAAGTTTTTTGTTATTCCCGCGGGAACTCCTTAATTTTCCGGGATAAAAAGTAGCCTATGTCACTCTCCAGGTCCTCAACTATACCCATGCTAAAAATCACGTCAATCCGTTGCTCCGTTGCGGCGTGATTGAAGGACAAACCAACAAACCAACAAACCAACAAACAAAGTGACTTTCGCATTTTTCGCATTTATAATATTAAGTATGATATAATTAGTCAATTTTGAGAAATTCGACGTTTCATCTACGAAACTCTAAGCTCTAATTCCCGCTCTCCTATGAGAGTGGAGGCCTGTGCCCAGCAGTGGGACGTTAATAGGCTGTAGTGATGAGTGAGTGTGGTCTACGAAACTAATTGGTACTTTGCACAAAGCTTGCTGAAAGATGGCCGCCTTAAAAGAGCCCTTCAGGAGGCAAAATTTTTAATATTTTATCGTTGATGTTCGTGTTTTAGAACTATTATAATCCTTATTTTAGGGACGTCAAGGTACGTGACATAAAACTGTCATTTAGTAGTAACCATCCCCCTGTTTGCGACCAGTTTTAGTGAAACCGAAACCTGAACGTTACTTCCGTCTGAAAAAGTTCCGAATCACTCTGAAGTGACGCAAGGTTTTTATTTCAAAAAAACTCGCTTCATCTCATGACATGGAAGCAATACAGCAATAGCAGAATACGCAAGGATAATCACATTGTTTTGTTTTTGATTCATTGCCGTTCGCTATTCGCAAAGTTTTGTATTCATAATATTTCTTGGTGGAGCTTCGCATCGCTTAAATATTGTATTTATTTATAGCTATTATTTATTAAGTGGTTTCAACTCCACCAAAACTATTTTCGAAATAACTGAGCTATTTAAATGATGATAATATGAATTATAGAAGTATATAATTTTCTTGTATAATTAATTTATATTCTCCAAAAATTTTACCTAATTTTATGATACCCTTTATGCTGCAAATATATTATATGGAAACCAGGCATGCTCCTGAGTGTGAGATCTATAGAGCATACTTTGACTTAGCTCTAACTTAAGACTGAATTAAAATGAGACAGATTTATGATACGCCATCTCGTTTTAATAACTCTAAATAAAGCCAGAGCAAAGACAAAGTACGCTCATAAGAGCTTTCCATAATGTTCTTAAAGGCGTATGTTTGCCACTTGGCCAGTGTGGGGGAATATGCCCTAAAATCTTTTCATTTCGAGAGAAGACTCCTTCTCGGTAATGGACCGGTAATTGGTGAAGATGATGGTGATCATTATTATACTAGATTCAAACTGCAAAACAATTTTTTTTGTAAAAAAAATTAGTATCCATTTTCTCCGTTTTAACAACAACATTTTTATCTTTTCAGGTAAGTAGCAGAACGAAATATCTGCATGGTACCTACTGTTTAGTTATAAAACGAAGAAAGTAAGTTAAAAAATAATCTTAGGGGTTTTCTTGGGAAAGTTATTCGCTTTTCGTTTGCATTTCATAATTATGCCAACTGTACGTATAGGTACCTTGTGCCCGTGTTCAGCCAGCGTTCTAGGCACATTGCCTCAATGCAGCGGTTTGGATGGATCTTTAGTGTTTCGTTTTTAATACAGTTATAATATAGATTTTAATGTAAATAAGTACTTACATAAAAAATTTAACGTTTAAACCATCGTGAGTGATATTCATTTCAACAATACATAACCACCGGATAAACTCACGTGTTATGTCGTAAAAATGTCCGACTAGTTTCAGTCAGTCATAGTCCATAGATTAGTTAGCAACCGCGTCGCGCGAACAGGGTCGTGAATAAGGGCCCCGAACGGGTTCGAAACTAGTCGGGCATTTTCCGACATGACACGTGAGTTTTTTTTTGTTATGTATAGTTGACATTAAAATTTGTTTTAGTATGATATTTTAAAAATAATATTTATAAGTGATGTCACTCATAAATATTAATTAAGTTAATAGGTGAGCATTACACTTAATATTCCAGCAAACATACTGAACTTATAACGTCCTTCAATATCATAATTTAATATAAAAAACACTTTTTAAACAACCGACTTCAAACTCCCGCGCCAACTTTACAGCAACAAGCACACGCTATACAAAGTACTTATTTTATTGTTGATATTTTAAAAACCGCTCGACCGATTTCGATAAAATTTATATGGGACCACATGGGAAGTATGCTCTTTCAAACAAAAAAAGAATCATCCAAATCGGTCCACCCAGTCAAAAGTTCTGAGGTAACAAACATAAAAAAAAAAAATACAGTCGAATTGAGAACCTCCTCCTTTTTTTGAAGTCGGTTGAAAATATGCTGCAGCTAATCTCTGTGAGGGCGAAGACTTTCACAGCGATTCCGAAGGCCGTATACCTACATCGCGTTAACGAGTCGATGTTAACACGTTCGACTCGCCGGCCACGCCCCCTGCTGATAAAATACGAGTCAAATAAACTCAACACGTGTTCCGTAATACCCTTTTAGGGTCGGAATACATACGGAACAGAGGTCCAATTGTTATCATTTGACAGCTTAAAACGTATTTAAGGATTTCACACATGTTTTTTGACGTGCAGGCATTAGTGAACTCCTTAAACAGATCGAATTACAGAACTAGATGATGCCCGCGACTTCGTCCATTTGGATTACGTTTTTTAGATTCCCGGGAAACTTCTTAATTTTCCAAGATAAAAAGTAACCTATGTCCTTCCCCGGGATGTAACCTACTGCTATACCAAATTTCATCAAAATTGGTTGAAAAGATGGGCCGTTTAAGCGCAGCAGACAGACAGATATACAGACAGACGGACACTTTCCCATTTATAATATTAGTATGGATTACGGGTTTGAAATCATAAAAATCGTACAGCACGCAGAATACGCGTCAGGGCTGGCTGAAGCACTCTTCAAGATAAATCAAAAGAACCTTCGAGCTCCACGAAAAGGTCGTGATGATAGATTAGCCCTCGCTCCGCACTCAGCCCTTAGTTCCTTTGTGCCAACTGCTCATACACTCCAGCCAACGTGTTACACCGCCAATTCAGCTGATTAGTTGATTTCGACTTTATGGGGGGGTTACTTATTCCGTTTCTTTTTATACGACTGCCTGAAAAAAGGAGTATATTATACGACTGCCTGAAAAAAGGAGTATATTGTTTTCAGGGTTCATGTATGTATGTATGTATGTATGTGAGTTTGTATATTCCACCATAACTTCTATACGTCTGAACTGATTTTGATAAATGAGGTATCGTTAGAATCCCTAGCTTATTCCGGGTGACATAGGCTAGTAAACTTTTAAAAAAAATTGATGGGGTGACCATGGTTCCGCATTAAAGACTAAAGTTGAAAAAAAATATTCGAAAATAAGATTAACTATCTTATCATCATCTAGAAAATGATGAGTAGATTCCAAAAATATATAACACTATAGTTCAATATCCCGAGTGACACGGGCTATAAATTTTTGAAAAATTCAATACGAGCTACGGCAGAACAGTCGTATTTTTTAATAATTTTAATTATATTCACTTGTTAACCGACTTCAAAAAAAAACCGGCCAAGTGCGAGTCGGACTCGCGCACCGAGGGTTCCGTACAAACATGTAGTAAGTTTTAAATTATTAAAAAACACGTTTATTGTATGGGGACCCCCCTTAATATATATATATTTTGAATTTTTAGTATTTGTTGTTATAGCGGCAACGGAAATACATCATTTGTGAAAATTTCAGCTTTCTAGCTATCACGGTCTATGAGATACAGCCTGGAGACAGACAGACAGACAGACAGACAGACAGACAGACAGACAGACAGACAGACAGCGGAGTCTTAGTAATAGGGTCCCGTTTTTACCCTTTGGGTACGGAACCCTAAAAAGGAGGAGGTTCTCAATTTGACTGTTTTTTTTATGTTCGTTACCTCAGAACTTTTGACTGGGTGGACCGATTTGGATGATTCTTTTTTTATTTGAAAGGGCATACTTCCCAAGTGGTCCCATATGAATTTTATCGAAATCGGTTGAGCGGTTTTTAAAATATCAACAATAAAATAAGTACTTTGTATAGCGAGTGCTTGTTGTTGTAAAGTTGGCGCGGGAGTTTGAAGTCGGTTGTTTAAAAATATTTTTTTATATTAAATTATAATAAGAGATGTTTTGAAAAACGTGTTTTTGAATAGTCGCTTTAAATATTAGCCAGTTCAAAATAATTATATTGTTTTGTTAATTTTAATTCTTCATTTTTAACCTTCACTTTTTAAAGTGTAACCGGAATAGCGACTTTGCCACTTGCCGAATTTACTGTTGACGCGTATTCAAATTTGAACCTAAGGGAACCTACCTATTAGGGTTAAAGATAAAAACGCTTATTAACATAAATAAACGGTTACAAATTGATTGGGTTACAGTGTCGTTTCTGTTTCTGTTATAAGTGTTTTTGTTCTATAATAGTTTTTTAAAAACACTTATTTCTGTTACTGTTTCAGTCTTTAGAGATGACATTATAATTCTTCGAGATGTTACAATGTAAGCCCAAATGAGAGCACAACTTAGTCAATGGCAGATTTGTTCGACTGGAGCCGTATCAATAGCCCTCGAGAGGCTTAGTGGGATGGAAGGAGCGAGCCGTGATATGATCTCGCGAGAAGCGGCGCGGCTGAGAGGCTGCGCGCGGACAATCTGCTCCAGGAAAAAGATCGCAGCTTATTCCGCTATTATAGCTAATTCAATATTTAGTAACTGCTTTTTCTTTGTATAAACAGATCAGGACGGTATAATATGGTAACGGTAACATACGGTATCAACGGTTTAAACTCAAGCTCATGTTTTTTTATTCAAATAAACTTATTAACACTTTCGCTGCGTTACGGCAAGTATTTTGCCGTATTTGACGGTCAGCCAGTGCGGCAGCTAGTTTTCCTTGTTTTGCGCACGGTGCGGGGGTGATTTATCTATGTTCCCGTACGTGTAGGAAAGAGACAGTGATTTTTTCTATATGGTTGCTTTTAATATAATGATATTGTATACTAATAATGTACGGCAAAATAGTTGCCGTAACGCACAGCAAGGTAATTATTTTTATTCAGTGCGGTACGGCGACTATCTTGCCGTACCCCCCCAACCCCGCGCCTCACTGCATGCGTCCGCGCGGCCTCGCAGTTTGCATTAGTGTTGGCCGTAAGTGCTCGATATTTTTTATGCAAAAAACTACGCGACGAGACTTTCACGTAAAAAACATGATATGAGTAAGGGAATTACCTACTTTTTAAAATTTATTTTATTTCGTTAAAGTTCCTAATATGATCTCATCATAGATTAAAAATAAAAAGTAATTACTAGTGGTTCGCCCCGAACTGAGACCTCGCGGTTTCACAGAGCGCCATATATTGACATCAGTGTGAAGTTCTGTTAAAAATATCATCATCATTAAAAATTAAATAATTTCGTTTCCTTATAATATTTATCTAATTTTAGTATTTGTTGTTCAAGTACAGGATATAATTCAAATAATTGATTAAGTTTCAGGCTTGAGAGTTCAGAAAATTGAGAGTTCTGAGGTCAACTTTGGACGTTAGAAAATCGCTACTTTGAAAGCCTCCCATTTCGTCAATTTTAGGGGAAAAATTCAAAAAAAAAATATTTTTGGACTCTATTCTTAATTATCTTTAAAATGATATACTGCAACCCTATGTAACGCTATAAAAAATATTTTACTTCGCATTCGCTTCTATGAGAGCCCCCCTGAAATAAAGATTTTTAAAACTTTTTAAGCCATATTCGGCGGGAGGCCATCGATTTACATATTATATTTAAATTTGAAGTAATTACGTTCAGCAATTCAGAAGTTATAAGGCTCTGACAGACGGACGGACAAGTGCCAATTCACCCAAGTAGACTCAGAGACCTTCGCTTCGCTCGGTCAATAATAATTTGGTACCCTAATATGAATCAAAATTTAAAAAACCTATTTGTATTTATTATTATTTATTTATTAATCAGTGTATTTGTACTAAACTTACATGAGTGACTGCTTTTTATTTTAATTTTTTTTATATTTAAATATATTTTTTTAAATTGGCGATAGGTACTTGTAAGAGTAATTATTATGTTGACTAATTATGAAGAATTATGTTGATTTATACACTTAAATTTGTTGTGTCTTTAATAAAGAATATCTTTAAAATATCGATTGTCATTTCAGAAGTAAACCCATCCCTAGCAATTTTTTAACTTCTATGCTATACGGCATATATATTGCCGTAAATGACTGATTTTGAAAAATCTCTGTATCTTTCGAAATATCATAGAGAACCCGGGGCTACCGCAGCTAGGTATACACGAGGATGTAGCCTATCGATTTGTTCAAAAAACCCATTGATATGGTGAGTTTCCACGTCTCCATGGACTTTGAAAGTCAGGTTCCGGTACGGCAAAATAGAGGTCGTAACGCATATCAGGAAATATAGATACGGGCAGTATTTGTCTCGTACCGCACGAGCCGTAGGTTTAGGATCCAATGCTGCCGCAGCGAATGTGTTAAAAGTGCTTTTGAATCGTCGAGTAAATCTACCTCTAGTTCGAAATGCCATTCCTACCGAGCCTACCTATTTTAGCAATCTATATACTTTCACTACTTGAAATTTAAACCACATAGTTCTTCAGTTATGCGTGTTAATTTTTTACGTAACAAAACTTCTTTTATGATAAGTTTTTCAAAAATTATGGGTGGTGGTGCTGCGTAAACGGTACAAGTTACCCAAAAAATATGCGCGGACGAAGTCGCGGGAAACAGCTAGTATATTATACTCAGGATGAAAACCAGGCATACACCTGAGAGGTTTTCTTAATATTCTTTAAGGCATATGAAATTTGCCACATGGCCAGTGTGGGGGGACTATGAAACCCTTCGCATTCACAGACGAGACTCCTGCTCGGGACTGGTGATTGATGAAGATGATGGTGATCATTAATACAAACTAACATTAATTGATTAGTAATTATAATTAATGCATTAATCTATAACTTAAATTAAACATAATTAATATATTTAAAGTAAACTTTTTTTAAGATAATTTTTTCAAAAATTATGGGTGGATAAACCTTTGTGGAACAAATATTTTCTTATGAAATCTATTAAAAATATCACTCAAAGTACATTTCAGCCACTCAGCGTGGTATCAATGTGCTGAGAGGGCGTCGTGGCGTGCAAAGGGCGCGCGCGAGATACGATCGTGGAGCGCGGACAATCTCTCCGCGCGACCCCATCGAGGCTTGTTCGACAATTATTGCGATCAATTTATAAAGCGACGTTCGCCTTATTATTTTATTTTATTTTATTTTGTTTATTTATATGTAATCAACAGCGTTGCAAACTAATAATAACAATAAATATAACTTAATATTAAATAAGGCCATAAACGATTACAGAATAGAAGTATGAAAAATATTTTAACAGAGTAGATAAGTAGTGCACTAGTATAGTATATTTATGTCACCGTAAGATTGTAAAAACCGTTAGATTATAATCTAACTCGCGAAATTGTAAACTGCCGAATGATTACAATATAACGCATTATTTTTCGGTAGATTGTAATCTGTTAGTTTTATTAACCCGATAGAACCTAACCTAACCTACAAGAAAGAGACAAGTAAACGTAAATACAATAAATATTTCAAAAATTGACACTTAGAACATTGAACGGTTCACAATCTTTCGACTGTTTACAATCTATCGAAAAAAAAGCGTTAGATTACAATCTTACGGTTTTTACAATCTTACGGTGACATTTATGAGTAATAATACGTGTGTGTATGTGTTTGTGTGTGAATGTGTGTGTGTGTGAGTGAGTGTGTGACAGCGTAGTAACGTGTAGTTATGTTGCTATCTTCTTCTTCTCGCGTCGGTTCCTCAACTTTGAGGATCGTGGCTCCCTCGAGATATACAGCTTTCACGGTTGTTACGCCATCTCTCCCTATTGGAGGCCGTGCGAAAGGCACTGCAGACTGGAGTGTCGACTGTTGTATGTTCCTATATTGCAGCCAAATAGTAGAATCCGCCGTAGGTATTATAATGCGGCTAGCCGTATTACGCCGTTTTGCAATATGCCTGACCGTATTGTTAATACCTACGGCGGATTATACAATTTGGCAGCGATAGCTACATGAAGTCGATTGATTTATATTCAACTAGCTAAAGCCCGCGTCTTCGTCCGCTTGGTTTGTTTTTTTTATCCCCGCAGGAACTTCTTAATTTTCGGGATAAAATAGATGTCACTCTTCAGGTCCTCAACTATACCCATGCCTAAAATCAAACAAGTCGATCCGCCGCTCCAACAAACTAACACACTTTCGTATTTATAATATTAGTATGAATAGATGGCATGGGGTGGCTTCGCGCGAGTGAATTTTTGATATAATTATGATCAATCGGTAAAGGGCTGGATTTCTTATGACTTAGGTATTTCTGAATTTTGAACCGAAATCAGACATAGTGTACAGTCTATTTCATGGATAGATTTAACTTGAAAAATCATCATTGATTTAACTTGAAAAATTAAGGACTTTTAAATAAATTTTCATCCCCTATTAGGGCTGGAATTTTCCAAAACAAAAAGTAGTTTATTTTCTTAATATTGTTTGTTTCTTAATAATTTCCTTTTGAATTGTTTATTTATTCAATCGTGTGCAAAAAAAGTATACATCTAATCTAATGTACTTATCTATTAAAATATTTAAAGGGAACTGCACAACACAGAATCCGGCAGATATCGAAAACCGATACATTAAAGTCTGTATCGGTTGCCCAGATCAGCATAAATATGCAACTAATAAGGAGAATTCCGAGATACAAACGTTTACGAATAATTCACTTCGCAACCAAAATAACATTAATTTCACGTAAGAACTCTCGCCTCGATTCCGAACTATCTTCGTTGAATGCTGCAATCTACGTATTATCTATGCGACTGCAAGGCTACAACCAGTTGACAAAGTGCACTACGTGATATTGCAGCCATTACTCCCGGTGATTCATATCGGCGCCCCCAGACCTCCCTGGGCCACCCCCGCCTTGCCTCAGATAACGGTCCGCACGTTGTCCAGATATACCTATTAAGGATGCAACACTGTGCGCCGAACACACATAAATAACCCAACTTGTAGACTCCTGTGTTAGCACTCCGTGCGATGAACTGCGCTGCGGGAAGCCGACATGAAAAACACCCTAAACAAAATTCAAAATGTTAATAGGCTGTATGGTCATGGATCTTAGCCTGTCCCGAAAGTTGACAAATAAAAAATTGCAACTACTAATTAACAAGGCATAGACAGATTACGGTTATACTCGTAGCGCTGAAGTAACTATCTACAACTTGTAACTCGATTAATTACAAAAAAGTCACTATGCTGAGTGCGCTAGAGATGTCATGCCACAATAACACCGACGTCGCTGGCAATGGCAACAATGCCTTCAAAAATTGTTGCTTCAGTAAGGTTTCACTCGCGCGAATATGGCAGTAAGTACCTACGTCTTCTACGCTTTTTCTGCAGTGCGAATATGCCTCCATACAGTTCTTTGTATCATTACTAAAATTATGCATAAATGTTTGAAGTAAATACTTATCAACAAACTTATTTTAACACTCCATGCTACACTACTAACTACACTTAGCATAGGAAAATCGAATCTAAACTTAAATATTTAAGGTTGCGTTAGTTTAGATTCGCGCGCTTTTCGTCTGTCAATTTGAGTTTGACGTTTAAACTTTTTCTTTAGCTGAAGGTTCTTTTTTAATAGTTAGAAATACTGTGAGCGCAACAAAGCACACGATGAGTATTGAATTGAAACAATAAGCGAAATTGATTTTAAAAAAAGTAAATCGGACGTTTATTGTCTTCTATCTCAGTGTTCCACCTCCGTTGCTTTATAACAGAGACACCCAATTTGCTCCAGAGAACTTTTATCTCCGCATTTCTTTTTTCTACACGCCAAACAAAGAGTCGATATGACAGGTTGGTACCGCCGTCCGCCGGTATCTGTGGCGGACAAGCGAAAAACGAATATCGAATAATCAAGCAATCGAGTAAAAACAAGAACCAGGCGGAGGCAACCGGCCGTGACAATTGCATCTGCTGATAACCGCCGCCATATTGGATTATTGCGGCTCTATTTTGATTAAAAGTCTCGGAAATTGTTTAAATACTCCTATCATCCCAGCCATGATCCTATAGGAAAGCATCTTAAAATATTGCCAAGTTTTTGACGTCTAATATGACGTGACCTTTTTTCCAATTGTATCCGTACCTACAGAAAATGTCAAAATACGGCTATTTGTTTCTTTACGTAATTCGACCGAACAAAGGTTTACAAACAAAAAATAAAGAATATTTTTAAAAAATGCTGGTTTCCCCAGATTAACGGGGGAACGTAGTCGAATAAGCAAAGAACATATTTCTTCTAAACTCTCCAGAAACCTAACTTCAAACCCTTTGAATCCATAAATCATAAATCATAATATTTATTTGCTGATTGTAGGTTACATGAGAAGTATCCATCCAATAAGTACAGTACATGAGTAGTGAGAAGTATCCATTCAATAATTTAGATACCTACCTACTGAATATATTATGCAGAAAAAATAAGTATACCTACAGTTTCAGAAATTTTACAAGAAGCTGATTACATTTTAAATAATGATTCAAAGTAATTGGCACTCAAACACTTTACAGAGAACCTGCTTGAAATAAATATTTTAACTTTTACATTGAGTCCTAATACACAAATTATACAATAATTATCTTACAAACATTTACATAGAGGTTACAACTTACAGTACAATCATTAACTTACAAACTTCTATCGAACTACAAGTTTCTAAATCAAAACACGTGTAATAGTCCCCACCAACTTATCTAGCCCAGTGGCCAAAATTGGAACTAATTTTTATGAATGTTTAGTTTTTAATTTTATTTTAATAGATAACAGCGACACGGTCACCGGGTCAGATAAGTTTGTGGGACTATAAAAGTGTTCACACTTCATAAGCACGGCGGTATCGCGCAAACACAACTTTCTCGGAAGTCCACCGACCACACAATAGTGTTGTGCTCAAAATATTCTTATTTTAATCGAGAGGCGAGTATCGAGCTCTCTCGTGCGGAATACGAGATAGTGACGGACGTTGGTTTGACTCTTGAGCGACAAAAATGCATTCCTATTTTAAAATATGAGCCAAAAGGTTGTTTGAGCTTTTCGAATAGAAATCAAAATTTATCCCCTCTGTTGTGTTGGGGAGGTACACGTAAAAGTGGAGATTTATTACCTAAAAAAATCAATTTCGACGACCTCCGTGGCGCAGAGTGTAGCGCTGTTGTCTTAACGTGCGGAGGCCCCGGGTTCGATCCCCGGCAGGGTCATTTTGGGTATTTACAATTTCAGAATTTTCCCTGGTCTGGCCTGGTAGGAGGCTTCGGCCGTGGCTAGTTACCACCCTACCGGCAAGGACGTGCCGCCAAGAGATTTAGCGTTCCAGTACGATGCCGTGTAGAAACCAAGTAGGGGTATGGGTTTAATATAACTGCCATGCCCCTAACAGGTTAGCCCGCCATCTTAGACTGCATCATCACTTACCATCAGGTGAGATCGCAGTCAAGGGCTAACTTGTAGTGGATAAAAAAAATTACCATTTTGATATCTGTGCCAAGTTACAGCGTTCTAGTACTTACTGCCACTGAGCTAAGCCGAGGACGGACCGATGGACGGACGGACGGTAAAACTTTAAGGGTTCCTTGTTGACTACGGAACCTTATCAGACTATATTTTTTGAATTAATTCATCATCGTCTTAACCCATCGCCAGCACACCATACTTAGCACTAGCCTCTCAGAAAGATAATGGTTTTGGGTAAGTTAAAAAACAAAATTCGCTATAAAAATATTTTTAATACCATCTTGTGAGGTAGGAGTACAGTTATAAGAAAAACGGTTAAAACTTTGCGAGTCAATATTTGAATTACGCTTCAGTACCAGACAAGCAATTGGAACTCCCGTCAATCAACGCCAACTTTGCCGCTTAAAAAAATAAGAGTAGGAAGCAATCAGGTTTCCGATTTGACGTTTGCAACAAAAAGCGCGGGAAGCGACGTGTCAAGCGCGGGATGGATTCGAAAATTAAAATCCCGTCGGTTATGTTGGCAGCTATGACGGCTGCCGCCATGCAGTGGTGGCAACATTGCCAGCTCGATTTCAGGCTTGTTCTAAATATGTCAACAGTTCTTTGTTATCGAGCGACGTGTGCGCGGAAATGAACGCCCATGGACGTAGACGTTTTTATCAACGCATATATATCGCATATTATTTTAGTGCGTTTTGAAAAAAAAGATCTTAATAGAGATTATATACACATAGGTATATTAACTTTGCACATTACATTCAAGAAGCATGTACATTGTACAGTACCACAAACTTATCTGTCAAAATTTAAACTAATTTATGCTTAAGTTGTTGTTTACATTTTATTTTTAATAATATATTACATATACCAGCGACGCTGTCCCCAGATCAATGAAGTTTGTGGGACTATATCTTAATTTATTCACTTGGATTGGATGCAGTTTAAATAAAAATGAAAGTTCGTAACTATGAAAATACAATTTGTATGACGGGGTAAAGGCTGCTTCACATCTTTTGTTCCAATGTTGCCAATATTATGACAATATTTAAAAAATGAGTCGATTTGGAAGAGATTTCATAAAATCTAAAAACTTCCTTCAAACTCAACAAAATATATCTCAGTACGTCCTGTAAAGCCAACAATCATTTAAAACATCAAACATATTTTGCGAGATCGGGAAAAAATGGAAATTAAATTTTCCAGCTAAGGATTTATTTTGCAAGAAGACTGATACGTGAGTGACGTATCAGGCGGTGACAGTCGGCGAGATACATACGTATTTACCTGACTGTCGCTCGCACGTCAGGTTAAGCGTAGGAATATCATAAGAAGATTAAGAAGGACGTGTTCATTTATAGATAAATACTTTCTTTTTATTATCAATAGAATAAAGGAACAACCTTGCAAAAGCATTCTAGACGAAAAGAGAAAGAAACGATGTCTACATCGCAAGGTATAGAGACTTTTTAAATAAAAATATCGTCCAGTGTAAAAACCCCGGCATAAACCTGAATTCTTATTTTAAAACCGAACACTGCGTGATCGAAAAAAAATAATTCATATTTTCCAATTGAAACTCTTCACTTAGCAAGAAAACTTATACGTGATTGACGTATCAGGCGTCGGCAGGCTGCGAGATACATACGTATTCACCTGACTGTCGCTCACTCGTCAGGCTAAGCCGTTTGCTCTATTCATTGGCTCTGCGCTGCGTGGGTAGTTGAAAAAGTTTTCGAGTGCGACGCCAGATAGCGGTGCTATTTGAACTTCGCTGAGGTTTATGCAGGAAAACTGACTATTCGTTTCCCCGAGATTTATGTGTGGCGAGAGTAAAGCGGTTTTATATTCGTCGTTTTTATTCCCCTCTTTGATTTACAGTTTGCAAATTTCATGCGGAAATCTGGCGCAATGGTATATGGTATTTTATCTGTTGATGTTCCATAGAAAATCTGATGGTAGAGATAGGAAGTTAGAGCCTTTCTTATTTGAAGATACTATAGGTAGGTGTAAAGTTTAAACATCGATCCCACTGCCAGCCTAGAGTTCAATATTCATACTAATATTATAAAAGAGAAAGTGTGTTTGTTTACGGATCCGTTCACATTGTCTAACTGTTTAACCGATTTTGACGAAATTTGGTACAGATAGGCTCATAGGCTATTTTTATCCCGGAAAACTATTGAGTTACTACAGAATTTTCAAGAACATAAATCTACGAATAATTGAGTAGTTAATGACAAATTTCCTTTATCCCAGTTAGCTTTAAATTTAATACTACAAAAACAAATATGTGTGTGTCAATAAATATATCAAAAGAAAGTATTACTATGTTCAAATATTATGATGCAAGCATTATCTACCCTATTTTTCATGCTAGTTTTTATAACTTATCATATATTAAGGATTAGTTTAAAATTTTATATTATTTACCTTATAAAGTATGTTCCTAAATAAATTTTCTCTGATCTAGTGATTTTCCTAGCAAAAAAAAAACTTATCATAAAAAATACAATATACATCACTAAATATTATCATAACAAAAAAATATGGCGGCGGTTTTTCTCAATGTATCGTCACGTCACCTGTCCACGGATAGATTGGACTCGATCGGGCTACATTATGTTTGTTTAATCGTCGAAAATTCTTTTGTCCGCATAGATAACTTCGCGCATTCAGGTCTATAATCTCGTTTATCGAAAAAGTGAGCGGAGTTAGTGAATATACGTGATTTTTCTAGCTAATATTTTGACCTAAATTATATGATAAAACGATAAATCAAAGTTTACCTATGTTTTTTTTTTAATTTTTATTTCACTGCAAGTTAGCCCTTGATCTTGATATGACGATCTCAGTGATGGTAAGTGATGATGCAGTCTAAGATGGTAGCGGGCTGTTAGGGGTATGGCAGTTATATTAAACCCACACCCCAAGCCGGTTTCTTCACGGCATCGTACCGGAACGCTAAATCGCTGGGCGGTACGTCTTTGCTGGAAAGGTGGTAACTAGCCACGGCCGAAGCCTCTATACCAGGAATCCAACCCTACGTTAAGAAAACAGCGGGACAACTGCATAAGGGAGGTCGTCAAATTGATGGACAAATGGAATATCTTTTATTTCATAATAATATTAATAATATTATTAAACGAGTAATAATTATAATAATATTATGAATTCAATTTAAGATCCTACCTTTACTAAAATAAGACATTCAATCGTTTTTTTAAACATAACATGACGTCATAACGTCCCCTGCAAGTGCAACTTTTTCCATGTAGGTAATTATTTATCCGAGAAGAATCAGCAAGAAACTCGGTGGATTTTGATAACTCATTAAAAAAAAACTGAGTTTTTAGAGCTGAGTCGAGTTTATTCATTAATAACCACCTCTATAGCCAGTAACACCACAGAATATCATTAAATCAGGTATTATATCATACGATATCAGGAAGATAAAATATCTTATCGCGTCTCTAAATAAATATTACTTCTGAAATCAGTAATCGATAGTTTGATGTCTAGATAAGAAGATAACTACAGTAAACAGTTTAATTCAATGTTTTAGTTTCTTTATTAGTTGCAATTCTATATAGTTACATTATTTCTTAATTAACATATTATATTCATTAGTAAATAAGGCATGCTATGAATACCCAGTTTGGGTGTGGCAACAGAACAATACATGGTGGTAGGGAGACCGATTTTATTAGCGTTTGTCAGTATTATTTAATAATTCATTAATATTGTAGTAACATTTTTCGATCAGATAGTTTTTTAGCGTGTTATTAGACTCCTTTTCTTTCCCGATGTTGCTAATGTAGTCTGGCAGATTGTTAACTATTTTTACTGACATTAAATAGGGGCTTGAGCTGTACAGTGCCAATGTTGACGGTGGGGGAATCAATTTAATTGCGTGTCTCGCGGGGAATCGGCGAGCTTTGTCCTCTTTCTTGGTGTAGAACACATTCTATGTTCTTCAAATGTGTTCAAGAAAAATATGGTTAAACATGTGTTACCTCCACATTATATGAATGGGTTTTAGATTCACACATATTATGCCAACATTATTTTGATTACCTAGATGCCATTGCTTTATAGTTTTACTATAGCCCACAAGCCTATTTAAAAATAATAAAACTTTCCCATTCGTATATATGAGCTCCCCTATCAATTAAGGATTTATATAACTTCAGTTTCGGCTTCGGCCATCACTTTAAATTTGTATCAGCTTCGCTAGTGTGTATGAAAAATAAAATAAAGGCAAAAAATAAACAGGCATACATAAGCATTCGTTCCAATTTTGGCCACCGGGTCAGATAAGTAATATATTATGTATATAAGTTTGTTTCTTGTGCATATACGAGTAAATTAATTTGGCAATTATAAGGCTCCGACAGATGGGCAGACAGACGGGCAAGTGCAAATTCAAAATCATACAAAATCTATATTCATTGATACAAGATATCATAATATTCATATTACTTGCCGTATCAACCCCTTATCATATCCAAACATACAAAGTAAATACACTCCTGTAAAATCAGTAACAAACTTCGTTGTCAAGATAACCCGATATATTCATATTAAGTAAGTGTATGTACATATTACAATAAACAGTTGTATGCAATGTTCTTGATCGTTATCGGGTGTAATCCGGCGTGTCGATTGATAAGGACTGAATCGTAAAAATCGCGCCTGATTAAACTTTATCGCTGTTGCTGATAAGCGTTACTTCCAATGCTAGATTCGGTCGGTGCGTACGGATAGCGGTCGTGTCGTGTGTAGACTTCATTATAGAAATATTTGTGTTCTGTGATTTGGTGTTTTTTTTTGGAATGGATTTCGTTTCTGGGTACGTGTTCAGTTATTTGATAGGTACATTGTAATAGTTTATCATTAAAAAAAATTGTAAACTGATAAGTTTCTAGTCGGCTCTTCTCAATAGAATTTACTTCCCGAATCGTTGGTAGAGTTTTAATGTATCAAAAGCGCTACATTAAATTAACTTTTAAATTTAAATTTAGTCATATTATTATCCATACTAATATTATAAATGCGAAAGTGGCTCTGTCTGTCTGTCTGTCTGCTACGCTTTCACGGCGCACCTGTTCAACCGGTTTTGCTGTAATTTGGTATAGAGGTAGCATAAAAATAGCCTATATCCTTTCCCGAGATGCAACCTGTCTTTAAAAAGCGAATTTCATCAAAATCGGTTTGGGAAAATTTGGGCCTTTAAAGCGTAGCAGATAGACAGACACACTTTCGTATTTATGATATTAGTATAGTAGGTATGGATGGAAGCCCAATCACTAAACGTGCCTAAAATGGTAGGTCTCAATGTACTGCTATTCCTTTCTTATTGTTCCATACGGAAAAAGACAGCACCAGACCTACCTTTTAATTCCGTTCAGTTGTATGGAAAAAGCGTTGACTTGAATCTAGACTTAATATTTCGAACATGATAACAAAATTATAGCTAGTAGGTAAATAGCAAAAAGTTGCCTCTGTAATTAATTTCAAACTTTTCAATTAGGTTTTGATAGTAAATTGGACAAATTTATTTATTATTTTACTTTTATGACTTGTGACTTTTTTATCTTTATTTTAGTTTAAGTATTTAGTTTAAGTCTTTAATATCTTAGCTTAAATAAACAATTCATATCCATAATTTACTTATTCTATTAAAATTATTTTATATAGTTATTGCTTTTTTCACGGCCTATTTAACCTAGAAAATCAAAGAGCTCCTACGCAATTATTTAAAGAGAGCATCGTCTAGTACCTAATACTAATATCATAAATGCAAAAGTGTGTCTATCTGTCTGCTACGCTTTCACGGCCCATCTGTTCAACCGATTTTGATGAAATTTGGTACAGGGATAGGCTGTATCTCGGGGAAGGACAAAGGCTACTTTTAATGCCGGAAAATTTAAAGGTTCCCGCGGGAATCAAAAAATTTATCTGTTCAACCGATTTTAATGATATTCGGTACAGGGGTAGGTTGTATCCCGGGAAAAAACATAGGCTACTTTTTATCCCGGAAAATTCCCGCGGGAATCGAAAAAACTTGGTCCACGCGGTCGAGGTTGCGGGCATCGTCTAGTAAATTAATAATAATAACCAGTGGCAATCTCGTGTATTTTCTATTGCCATAAATCATACGTTTGCGCATTTTCCGATTTTCACATACGCTGATAAGGAGTTCTTATCGCGTCTTATCGCAGTTACGGCTTGTTTTCAATCGTAACGATGCCGTAACTGTTTTGTTGCGTGGTAATAGTTTTGTATTTCTTTATCCACTACAAGTTAGCCGCTGACTGCGATCTCATCGGGTAACCGCTAAGTGATGATGCAGTTTTTTTTTTCTTAAACCCCTCAATATTTATTTTTCCGGGGTCCTTGAATGTCTCTATCTATTTACTTGAACAAAAGGACATTGTCCAAATTCGCCTAAGAATCAACATAATTTTGAAATATACACAAATTCATAGCTTATTTTTTAACCTTTATTCCAAATATTAGAATTCAACGGACACTTCAAATTAATTAAAAAATAAATTAATGGTTATCAAATTGATTACCGTACTTTTCCGTCTCTCGATTATTATCCACAGATCAATAACTTACAGGTTAAAATAATATACAAAACCACCGCTTGAGCGCTGGTTCCGTAACTTAGGAAATAAGATAAAAGCAGTTTGAAGCGCTGAGTGCGCTAGTATTCTGAATCTCGCAACGCCATCTATTGAAAGTACAATAAATTAATATTTATAACGCCATCTGTCATGTTTTTGGTGAACTACGACGAAACTTATCTTTTCTACATACTGTTTACTGCTCTATTACAATTGGATAAAGACGATATTTATTTTTCAAGCAGATTGAGTCGAAATAACCTCGAAATTGAAAATATTTTTGGTAATAAATAAATTCTTTGAGTGTCCGTTGTTTAAATCTACTTACGGTAGTAATTATGTGTTATTTTGAATCCGGTAATGTATGTTGTATGACTGTTGGTTCTTAGGCGAACTTTGTATGGGCGCTGGTCAATGTCCTTTAAATAATAGTAATGTACTAAAAATAGCTTAATTGAAATACTTAGAATAAAAATTAAAAAAGAAAAAGAAAGGAAACATATTTTATGATAATGATGATGATGCATTCTAAGATCTAAGATGGTAGCGGGATAACTTGTTTGGCTGTGACGACATCGTACCGGAACGCTTAATCGCTGTGCGGCACGTCTGTGTTTAATATGTAGGAAAAGCAAGCAAGCAAGAGGCACCACACAACACAAATCTTTGGCAGTTCTCAGTCGCGGTCTGAAAATGTTTACCAGTTTAGATTCTTCAAAACACTGCGTGCATATTATCTGAAAGCCTACTTTTTAATCAAAAGTTTCCAAACATCGAACTCAAAAAAAGAGTACCTACCTAACTATTGATAATAATTAAAAATAATTTCCTATATAGTTTTCATTAACATCATCGCATTGGCTATTTAAAGCGACAGTTTTAGTAAAAAATTTGGAAGAAGTTTTGTATATCTATCTATAGGTATCCTATTTAGTTGCCACATCTGCCACCTACTGAAAAAGTTTAAAAATCTTTGATTTATCCCTAATCAAACCGCATAACGACCTTGTGACACAGATGGGTCCAAGTGGCAATAGACGGGGCACTTAGCTCGAAGAACCGATAGGCGTTGCCGTTGGGGTCCCAAGGTGCTTGAATGGCGGCCTCGCACCGGAAAGCGCAGTATTTGACGACCCCCCACTGGGTGGACGGAAGATCTCAAGCGTGTAGCTGGGAGCCGATGGAAGCAAGCGGTACAAGACAGTGTTCTGTAGACATCCATGCAGGAGACCTTCCTCCAGCTGTGGATGTCTAATAATAGGTTGAGGCGGCGACGACGAAATCTTTACCATAACATAAATCTCGTTATTTAAACTTCCTGTTTTAAAATCTGCTTATCTAAAGCAGATTTTCGAGTTTTGATAAAAAGTCTAAAATCTTCGACGACTGATTGCTTTTTATCTATATTGTTGATCGTGAATTATACGATATTGCCGTAGCAAACTCTAATGTAGCGTCTGATATCGGTTTTCCTTACAATTAGTCTAATCTCAATCCAATAAAGATAATATTCGTAATAAAAATGTGGTTAAACAGCGTGATATTCTTGAATTTATCAACTTATTTAAGGACGTGATATGCTAATAGACTTCTATAAATCTACCTAAGATTAGTTTTTAAAAAAAAAATATAACAAGGTATATTGCTTATGTAAGGGGCAGTTACTACGAAAACTTACAATTCAAACACATTGAAATATTTTCATCATTTAAAACCATAACCCTTTTTTCGTTACCGCAGTCAGGAAAATATAGAATTTATAATAAATCTTTTTTCTTGATATGATTTATTAGCACATTATTTCGACATTTTACATACTTAATATAAACATTTTATACAAACTTTATAGATATTAATACATATCAGATGACAAAGATAACATCTGACTTCTTGTTTTATGGATTTCGATTGATAACGTTTCTGTTACATCCATTGAGCTAAGAACATAGAGCAGCAACCGCCCTACACTAGATGTAAAAAAAAGTGCCCACCTCATGATAACCAAAACGTAAGATTGGCATTAAATAACATTTTATGTAAACTTGTTTACTTATATTGTTCAGTCATATTTATTACTATTTATGATATTATTGATATAAATATTAAATTAATGTCAAAAACCGCAACAGCAGGGCGACCGCGTAACTTTTGCATCAATCATTGATACATCGCATTCACCTCTAATTGGTTAACACTCTTCCACTATAGGACGAAATCCATTGACGCAGCAAGAATACCATAAATTCAGCCAATCGGCGGTGATTGCGATGTATCAATGATTGATGCAAAAGTTACGCGGTCGCCCTGCTGGTTACATGCACATAATTGATCGGTAAATCTTAGGAAATATTGCTTCTCTAGTAATGATAACTCTCTGGCTGCAAAGCATTCTTCTAGGGATATCATCTTACCTAATCTCGAGATGTATTACCCAAAAAAATGTGTAGCGTGTAACAGTAGATACGTAAAAAAAATGGCTGTTTACAGCTATATTTTTCTCGAATATAATTTATTGGCTACTGTTCTTGTAATTCTATACCTAAGGTGAACTTAAGAAGTTGTTTACTTCTTTCCCTCATAAGAGACACACTACGGACCAGGCAGAAGAAAACGTCCGCGTGGGTGGGAATTTTTTTTCGGTTGCATTGCGTGCACGCTTCATATATAAAAATTAATGACATAGCCTTTTAGTCCAATCAGAGGTGGAATCATGTAAGGATTGTCGATCAAATCGTTAAAGTTCGGCTTCAATGTAAAATAAACCATAACACTATTGAATTAAAGCTCAATTTCGTGTATCCATTCTCATGCGTTTTTGGTATCGTACATACCTAAACGTATGAGAATGGATACACGAAATTGAGCTCTAATCTAATGCTGTTATGGTTTATTTCACTTTGAAGCGGAACTTTAATGATTCGATCGACAATCCTTACATGATTCCACCTGTGAAAGAAACCGCTAGGGCCATTACGCAGAAAAGGAAAAAGAATAAGAATAATATTTATTTTCATAGAAGAGTGACATGATTAAATAGCGGTCCCTACCCTCTACGCTAGGATAACCTGTATTGCAGAGGGTAGTTCCTTCCAGTGATACATGTGAAAATATAACTAAAAACTAATTTCTTATTTACGTGCGAAAAACTGAGTGTGCCTGTGTGTGTCTGTGTATGTACGTGTGTTCGTGTGTGTGTATGTGTGTGCGTGTGTGAGTAAGTGTGTGCGCGTGTGTGCATAGGCGTGTGTGTGTTAGTGCATGTGTAATTGCGCGCAATGCTATTTTTTTTTTTAATAATATTTTCAGTTGCATCGTAGCCCTTAGGTGCTAGCCAGCTTCTAAGAGATTTAACCAGGTTAAATTTATTAATTTTATTCAGATTAATTAATTAGGGAATTACTACTGAATACATTATATGCATGTGATGAGCTGAATTCAAATTGCGATTAATAGAATTAATTTTTTTATCTGAATATGTGTTACAATGATGGCTGACGTAAAAACGATCGCTAAAGTGTACCCATCCAGATCTCCTATGGGTGGCTAACTTTCGTCCGCTATTGGCCAAAATTCATTGTCGCAGCCAGAATACCATACATTCAGGTAATCACGACAAATAAAACTGGAACAATCGTTGATTCAGGTTTTTGAATCGGGTTCGGGTTTTTAGACAATTGACTTTACATACATCGCCGAAAATACGAAATACGAATATCGCCTATAAATATAAAATCGCCAAAAAAAGCTACGCGTCGTATGGAGATCCTCCTCCTTTTTTTGAAGTCGATTAAACATCTATTCTGTTCTATTGTTTTTTCCACCTGAGTGTAAGAGACAATCCAGAAGTAGGTATTATTATGAGACACTTTTAATATATTTGTACTCTCATTTGGAACTTGCACGAGTAAATGGCTAAACGTGTAGAGGTTCCACGAGAGATTTAATGTAATTAGATAAAAGTTGGATAATCTTAGAGATAATATTATTTTGATCCGGCCACGATAGGTATCGTTAAGCTCTAAATCAAAATGCGATCTATGCACAAAAGTATTCAATGATCGCTGAGTATGCCGGCAGGAGACTGATCACCTTCGTCAAAACGCTCGTATTTATACAAACCATTTTCAATATGGCGTCCGTGTCCGTAAATCGAATGACATGAAACGAGTCAAATTGACAGATATTATACTCCCTGTTTCATGAGATATAATGACAAATAGTAACAATGCTAACAGCTCGGCCTTTCCTGACATGAGGGACTATTTGTGAACCCAAACCAACTCAAACTGAGGGCACGTGTTATCAATGTAACTAGAAGCAGGAAGTGAACGATATATGGAGAGCACCTTGAACATAAAAGGCTGCGCACGCGTCTGCTCTCACAGCTTCCTGCGGCTTTGGACCACCCCTGTGTGGAAATAGAGCAGTGTAGGGATTTACCGCACTCAATGTACAGTATAATACTTGTAACGTTATAAATAAAATAAATAATTAAATGTTTACTAGCTAATGCTCGCGACTTCGTCTACGTGGATTGAGGTTTTTCGATTCCCGCGGGAACTTTTTAATTTTCCGGGATAAAAAGTAGCCTATGTGTTATTCCGGACTATAAACTACTTCTGTGCCAAATTTCATCCAGATCCGTTCAGCCGTTGGGGCGTGATTGAGTAACAAACATCCATCCAAACTTTCGTATTTATAATATTTATTATACTAGCTAATGCCCGCGACTTCGTCCGCGTGGATTGAGGTTTTCGATTCCCGCGGAAACTCTTTAATTTTCCGGGATAAAAAGTAGCCTATGTGTCATTCCGGACTATAATCTACTTCTGTGCCAAATTTCATCCAGATCCGTTCAGCCGTTGGGGCGTGATAGAATAACAAACATCCATCCATACATCCATACATAAATCCATCCATCCAAACTTTCGCATTTATAATATTTATTTGAGTGATTATATTATTATTATTATTATGTAATCGCTAAAAAGGCTGCTACCTCAGCATGTTGCTGCAGTATATGATAACAGATTTTTATGCAGACCCTTATGTGGCGTCACGACTCACGATGATGTGTTGTATTGTTTACGTAATCTAACCTTTTTCTTTTTTTAAGAAAAGGGCAACTGCTGAGTTTCTTGCCGACTCTTTTCAGTAGAAGCAATTTTCCGTACCGGTGGTAGAGTCTTAATGTATCATAAGTGACACAAGTTGTCCTAATGCATATTTTACTAGCACTGTGGTGTGGTATTTAAAGGTGGGAAGGATCGATTCCTGGTGAGTCTGCATTTTCCAAGTTAAATGAAATTAAATTAAATGTATATTTAATGTAAGGAAACTTATTGTGCCTGCGACTTAGTCCGCGTGTATAAATAATTTTTAAATCACGCGGGAACTCTTAAATTTTCCGGGATAAAAAGTAGCATATGTCCTTCCCTGAGAAGCAAGCAACCTACCTCTATGTTTACCAAATTTCATCAAAATCGGTTGAAAAGATGGGCCGTGAATTTAACAGACAGACAGACACAATTTCGCATTTATAATATTAGTATGAATGAATGTAGACGTACTGAATGTCTACCGCCGTAGGAAAAAATATTGTAGCCGATTGCTTCTATACAAATTCGTTAAATACGAGATATTATAAATGCGAAAGTGTGTATGTCTGTCTGTCTGCTACGCTTTCACGGCTCATCAGTTCAACCGATTTTGATAAAATTTGGTACAGGGTGAGATTGTATCCCGGGAAAGGACGTTAGTATATCCATGACAAAAATCACGTCAATCGAATTTGAACGAAATTCTTCGTTGCTTCGTGATTGAAGGATAAACCAGGCAACTAACAAACACATTTTTAACTGACTTCCAAGAAAGAAGGAGGTTCTATATTCGGCGCGTTTTTTTTTGTTGCATTTATAATATTAAGTAGGATAGCTGTTGGTCTACTGATCTTGGCATTTGGTTTAGGTTTCATAACAACATTTGTTTAATTATTTTCAACCGACTTCAAAAAAAGGAGGAGGTTCTCAATTCGACTGTTTTTTTTTTTTTTTAATGTTTGTTACCTCAGAACTTTTGACTGGGTAGACCGATTTGGATGATTTTTTTTTATTTGAAAGAGCATACTTCCCATGTGGTCCCATATAAATTTTATCGAAATCGGTCGAGCGGTTTTTAAAATATCAACAATAAAAGTTGGCGCGGGAGTTTGAAGTCGGTTGTTTAAAAAGTATTTTTTATATTAAACTAAATCATTTCCTAATCTCGTAATTAATTTATTAATTATGAACCGAAAACCTACTTGATATCTCCCTATACCTCCTTATCTTTTGCATTAGCATAGATTTAGCATACACCTCCATCTATTAGGCTGTTTTATCGCAATATAACGAATAAATCAATGTTTTATTTTATTTTTATCAAAAAATTCTCCATCTATCAGTTAGATTCAGCGATTGCGTATTGACATTTGACTTGAGATTTGTTAATTCAAAGTTCAATCCATGCTAATATTATAAATGCGAAAGTGTTTCTGTCTGTCTGTATGTCTGTCTGTCTGCTACGCTTTCAAGGCCCAACTACTCAACCGATTTTGATGAAATTTGGTACAGAGATAGGTTACATCCCGGAGAAGGACATAGGCTACTTTTTATCCCGGAAAATTGAAGAGTTCCCGCGGGAATCAAAAAACATCAATCCACGCGGACGAAGTCGCGGGCATCATCTAGTCAGATAATAATCGTGTAGGTTAACTTACTTAATTTATTACAAACACAATTTTAATACCCATTCTTAGGGGCATTATCGATATAATATGTTATGTGATCGGAAAATTAGAATCTTCATAAGTAACATCGAATACGAATCGAATGCCGAAAAACAATTCATTATTTTTATCGATTTACAGTAAATCAAGTCGGCCTCTTCAGTATCGATTAGAATAATGAAAGAGAGTAGATTAGCCGGATAAGTGAAATATTTATAAACGTAGCGGAGTCGAAATCGATTTTGGGATCGATTACTATTGAAATATTCGGGTGGACCCGTAATGGCGGCCAGGGGCTACAAATTACTCGTTACCCGTTAGAAGCGTCCATGCATGCCAGTTACATTTTCTTGATGTAAAAGATTAATTCGTTCCTTTTAATTACTGGATTAGGATTAAGTAAAAAGTTAATTATTTAAAGCTTCTCATAATATGTTTGCGCTACTTTAATAGCTATTTATGCAACTGTATCGTAATGACTAATTACGTACAGTTGCATACAAGATTTTATCTACGACAAGGACGTCTTTATAATTTTTTACTTTATAAATTAATAAAAAAGTCAAATCAATCAAGTGCCAGAACCCAGAGCCGCTAAGCTATAGGCACCGAGTAGTAAACCTAATGGTCTGTGGCTATAGGTATCCTATTTATGAAGATAACCATATCGATACAGCTACGACTCATAACGATACAGCTCCCATACAACGAACTGTATCGTTATGAGAAGCAAACACGAAAGAGGGTTCAATTCGATATAGTTGTCAAATTCGAAATTGGAACTTTTCGATGCTGGAGTAGATAAAATCTTTATTAAGTTAGCCTGAGACCACTCTTGAGTGCGAGAGCACCTTATGCGCTACGACAAAAAAGTTGACCAAAACAATTATTTATTTTAAGTCTTATTTATCAAGCGAAATGTTGAAAAAGTTGTTTAAATGTTTGAAGCTATAATTGTAAGTAATAAATGTAGATTGCAAATTGAATATGGATAAGTTTATTTAAAGTAAGTATTACTAATTGTAATATTCCTGTAGCTTGATCATGTCGGCAATTTATATTATTGATTTTTTAGTTTAGTTTATTGATTTTTTAGATTAGTTCCTTTTAAATGTATTTAATTATGTGTGTATGTGTTGTGTACTGTAGCAAACACGCGGTGTTTAAACTACACAAACACTGCAAGCTTCCTCGCGGTATCCGCCCTAATGCTCACTACAGTTCCACAGGATACTAACTGTTACTTGTACTCCCGGGTTCGATTCCCGGGTCGGGCCATAGCAAGTATTGGGTTTTTGTGACAAGAGATTCTCAGTACTTGCCCGGAGTAAGGAAGTTGGCGGTGTTTCACCCCCGTGCCTCGGAGAGCACGTAAAGCCGTCGGTCCTGCGCCTGATCTCTCTCCGGTCGTGTCGGATTTTCCGTCCCATCGGGCTATGAGAGTAAAGGAACAGAGAGTGCACCTGTGTATGCGCACATACTTGTGTACTATAATATCTCCCGCGCAAAGGGCTAATCTCTCTGGAGATAGGCCGCCGTGGCCGAAATTCGGTTGGGAGGACATTATTTCTTGTACTATTACCTATTCTGTGCTATATTCAACAGTACTAACTATTAAGAAAAGTCATCAAAATACCTTGGTTAGTAGATACACCAAAGTTATCAATGCTGAATTGACAGCCTGTCGAAGCGACAAGTCGTTAGTATGGAAACGCTGAATAAAAATCACGCGTTGAGTTTCGCAGAGCCCACAGCCCGCTATTATTTGAATATCAATTTCCTAATAAATTTTATTTCGTTCCAGGTAAGTGCGCATACATCACGGCTATCTACTTGCGAGAGTCGAAGGGCGAGTAAGTAATGCGTTGTATCATTAGAGCACGTGACGTCAAATAAGATGAATTAAGGATACATTTGGCACGTTTGTTCACATACGATACAAATTCCCTTACGTGTTATTTAAAAATACCTTTTGGTGTCATAATTTATGAGTTATTCCATTTTGCACGTAGTATTTTGTGTCATAAAACACATTATATGTGTCATCAAATCATTAATCATACTTTGCTATAAACATATTGAAGTTAAGTGTGGTTGGACGTCATGTTTTCCATGTAAAAATGAACAAAGTAAAAACCCATGATTACTTGGTTTATATTCATTTTCGTGTACACCATTACATAGAACAAGTGATATTTAATTTATTAATTGTGATTATTAAGTACATGTTTGGTTGTATGTGTCTATAGTTTGCCAAAGTTTATTCGTACAAGGATTGAATTTAGTTTGAACATGTTGAGCAACAGCGTAAGCGCTTTCTTAATCTTAGTTCTAAACTACGAGTTCACTACTTCATATTTGCAAGCTATAAAGTACTTAATATGAAGCATAATGTCGAAGAAATGTTTAACCAAGGAGAACGGAACTCCGTCGGGTTCTTCGGGTTCGATCCTCGAGTATGCATTTCTATCTTTTCTGAGATAAGTTGGTTAAGCAAAATATTGTGCAGAAACGCTTGCTCAAGAGATTTTCATATCTCTTATCTCTTAACGATATATGCAGTCTGTCACTCCGCACTTGGCCAACGGAATGGACAATGGCTCAAGGAATCTGAAAAATCCGTTAACTGCATTTTCAAACAAAACTTTTCGGTATTAGAATGGTACTTCAAGAGCCCACGGTATAAAAGGTACAGTGTCCGATTGACATAGGTGGCGAGAGGTAACAAGGGGGTGCGAAGGGGGTAGGAGGGGGAGGGTGGTGTACAGTCAACAGCACGTTATCGTAGCGGCAGATAGAGGCGTGCGCGGAGCTGATAAGAGCCGCCTGCCGTATGTTTTACACCAGACGATCTGCGGGACAAGGTACGAGCTTCCTAGATATGGCTGTCCTTTGGGTTAGCTCAGGGCGTTGGAATACCTTAAGTGTGAGGCCAGACGAGCATAATTTTGGTAAAAATCTCAAAAATATCTGAACAGAATAAGCCCGAGCGCCATATAGGTGCATCAATATAAAGTTATATTGAAGTTTGTCACACCCTAACTTTGCCAAGACACAAGCACGCACAAGCTATAGTTCAGTTTAAATTGGTTGCATAATATAATAAATTTAGATTACTTGTAGGAACTGGCAGTCGCCTGTATCTTAGTCCATAACACGTCAGCGAAGACTAATAAAGCGATTTAATACCCTCTTCCGGAGTCCATGCATAGCTCGCGACTCGTATAAAGATGTTAAATGCAATGCAATAAAAATAGTTCATATCCATTTAATTTGCATAGCGCAATAAACCTATATTGTGTTGGAACACAAAAATTAAACTGCTCTTATAATCTATTGTAACTTGCAAGCAAGGTAGGGGAGACCGAGGAGAGTTGAAACAATTTTCACATTTTGTTTCATACACCAAACACTATAGACAGAAATCGTATGATATTAGTACCAATCGATAGGTCATTCTTTACACTTGCGAATGACTAACATAAAGAAATTGTAAGTGTTAAATATTGTGGTGAAAAATCAATTTAACCGTAACAAGTCAACTTGTTTCAACTCCCCTCATACCGAGGTAAGATGAAACAGGGGTCGAGGAGAGTTGAAAGATATGATTTTTGAAAGATTTAATGGCTGTAAAATAAAAATTATAATATAATTTAAAGGTATTTATTAAAATTAAACTTTTCGAGTAGGTACGAAACAAACTTTTTTATTAATATTTTGTACTGATAAATCAGTTAATTAGGTAACTACAGGTCTAATACAAATAATCAACTCGTAAAGTAGTTTAAACCACCATAACGTCCTATCCGTAACATTGATTAAAATAACAGTCAGATAAACCAAAATATTTTTCATTCTAAGTCTTTAGGTAGATACATCATAAAACAATTATTAACTTTCAGTTGTTTCTTAAATATTACAATCAGTCTTGATCAATATTTCTTCAAATATCTATGTTACAATAATCTCATAAATGTCAAAAATAAAAATATTATGAAAATTAAAAACGTCAATCTGACAAGCAGTTGTGGCAAACATAAGAATGTTCCCCACCAGTGCAAGCTTCATGAGCCCAGTTGTTGCATTCCAGACATTGCACCCATTTTTTTTTGGCTCTGCTATTTGAATATGGCTCTAAACAACAAAGGCAAAAGGATTCTTCTTCTTCTTCTGTACTGTCTTCATTTCCCCTTTGTTTCTTGACAACCTTGATCTTTTTAGTTTTAATGCCTGGTTTTGATCTTTTTCTTGTTTTTGTTTCTTCAAAGTTAGATTTTTTCACCCTTTTCTTAGCCGTTCTAGCTGCTTCGATTGCAGCTAGTTCATCCTTTACGGGAGTGTCGGTTAAGATAGCGGATTTCACTTTGCGTCTATTTGTTTGATTTCCTTTCCTTGGTGGAGCTTTTGGCAAGGGTCTAAGAGTTTCAGGTGAGAATGGAATTGCTGTCACAGTAACTGAAGTATCTCGTGATGTAGATGCTTCAGGTATTATATCTTCAGTGGTTAAAGTGATCGTGATAGTATTAAGCATTACTTCAGATATCGCAAGATCAGGTGAATTCTTATAATTTTCTGCAGACTTGGGTACGTCTTCTGTTTCGTAGCTAATTGGATATAAAATTGAAAACGAGGAGAGTTGAAACAGCCTGTTTCAAATCTCCTCAGTAAGAAAAGAACCTCCCAATTTTTATTTAATCCACAATCGAGAAGGAAATATACAGAAATCAATTGTACCAAACATATATAATAAATCTTTAGTTAATTAGTTTTCGAAACATATATAACTTAAACCAAAATACAAAACCCTTATCAAAATATAAACAAAATAAAAAAACGTTAAAAACTTACTTTTCACGATTTTTATCACATGGCACGCAAAATTCCACAACCGCGCGACTTACGCCTCCGACGCGAACTGACATGTCAGTGGGCAGAGGGAAGGGATTGAAAAGCGACGTTGCCAATTCGCTAACGGTTTTAAGTCGCGAGAAATCGGTACTGTTTCAAATCACCTTTGTTTCAAATCCCCTCGGTCTCCCCTACTACTTGGTTTTTTTTTTAAAATTTCTATTAAATATCGTTTCGTTACCACTCATTTAATTTTCAGTAGGTACCTTTATATAGGTAACAAATTTGAAGCCTCAACAGTATAACCGGGTGGACTGAATACCTGAAGAAGACCTAAGGAGCCTTATCAAGGTTAGACCCGTAGTAATAAGCCAACATCGCAGCTAAGGTCAGATTCTTAAGTATCGGTCTTAAGCATAGGTAGAATGATTTATACCTATAGTTGATTGATACCTATAGTTTTTAAGCAACGGAGCGGTTTGTTGTATGGAGACACCTACATTAAATCCTCAGCCGTTGGAAATATCTATCTAATATAATAAATGCGAAAGTTTGGATGGATAGATGGATGTTTGTTACTCAATCACACCAGAAGGGCTGAACGGATCTGGCTGATATTTGGCACAGACATAGATTATAGTCTGGAATAGCTCTCTATGCCAAATTTTATCTAGATCCGTTAAGTTGTTCCGGCGTGATTGAGTAGCAAACATCCATTTGAGGTATTTTTGTTCCCGCAGAAACTCTTTAATTTTCCGGGATAAAAAGTAGAATATGTGTTATTCCAGACTATAATCTATCCCTGTGCCAAATTTCATCCAGATTCGTTCAGCCGTTCTGGCGTGAAAGAGCAAACATCCATACATACAAACTTTCGCGTTCATAATATTAGTAAGGATGTAAGTTTTATAGCAAGGTTTAAGTGTACACCGTACTCTTAATACAGTGGGTAAAGTTTAAGTGTACAGCGTACACCTAATACGATGGGTAAAGTGAACTGATGTTTGTTCAAAGCTCGCGCGCCGCGGGCGGCGGCGGCTGGGCGGGCGGCGATAGGCGGCTGCTGCGGTCTGATAAGGCGGCTTGCACTCTGATTCACTGTTACATTGACATACTGCGTCATAGTTTTTCTTTTCCACTACACGATTGACACAGATTAGTCAGACAGACAGGACAAAACGTGGGGTTTTGCTACGTTTTGTCTCGTCGCGTAAGAGTGTGTTTTTGCAGATGAAAGTATAAAGTTACGTGTAGTTGTCCGCTACACTATTTTTTGTCCCCAGTGTACTGTCGCTTACCTAACCTTTAAATTTTCGTATTAATATGTACTTTTTTATTATAAAATACACAATAATATATATATATATATATATATATATATATATATTTAAACACTTAGAGTTTTATATTGCGGTTTAAGTATATAGATTAAAATGATGTTTGTTGAAGTGCCCGGCTGGGCGGGCGGCGATAGGCGGCTGCTGCGGTTTGATAAGGCGGCTTGCACTCTGATTCACTGTTATATTGACACTGCTTTATAGTTTTTGTCGTTCTCTACAAAATTGTCTCAGGGGCCATATTGCCAACGCTTTAAGTCATATTGTATCTCATTATTGTTGACTTTCGTGTTTTAGAATTGTAATCCTTATTTTAGCAACGTCAAGGTACGTGACATCAAACTGTCATTTTGAGTGATATTGACCGGTCGAGCTTTAGTCTATCATAGCGTTTATGGATAGAAACAGAAAAAATCGTCAAAAGCAAAAGATCTCTTGATTCAAATAAAGTTTTACAAGACGTCAATTTGTTTTTTGTACGTATGTTACAAAATTTAAGTTTTCCATATTCAATATTCAACTTTTTGAATTCCTTTTTGAGTTATCGTATTATAATTTATAAGATGCTTCTTTTAATTTTGTTATTGAATTTGCTCCGCCTCTTCTTGTCAACATGTTTTCAACTTATTTCATTGGACCCCCACTAGCTTTAAGCCTTGGCATATAGAAAAATAGCCAGGAGTATAGGAAATGATGCAGACAAGACAAAATTGATGAATGTCCCAGTGTTTAAACACACGACAATTATACGATATAAATCCAGCTAAATGAATGACTGCGCGACGCGAATCGCGGCGAGATCTCGCCGTGTGCGACGACACGACGATCGCGCGATATCGCATGACGTATGAGGGTGATACGCCGATACCAAGACGTGGCCGCGGAGTGGCCATGTGTGCAGCAACTGTTTTTAAGATTTGATTAAAGTATAGTTTGATAGCCAAAGCCACGAAGCATGTTTAAGATAGGCAGTTTATAAGCCTGCTATTACGTAAGTGTGGATTTAAGTTTAAAAAATTCCTATGAAATGTGAGTTAAAAGGTTTTAATGTCCGTCTTAAGAATAAAAGCTATGTAATGTCCCACAAACTTAACTCACCAGCTATATGATTCTCTAAGGTAAGATGAAATTTACAACCGTTGCAGTCAAGGTCGATCTCTTCGATGTTACATCGCAGGCCGCAACGATGCTAGCAATGCTTATATGTTTCTTAGAGAATCACACTGCAGCAGTGCAATGCAGTGTTAACATTTATAACAACATTTAAACATAGATAACAACTATTAAAAAATCAAAAACAAAACCAGGCATAAAAATTAGTTTCAATTTTGGCCACCGGGCCAGGTTGGTGGAACAATTCTGTGCCACTCTTTTTTGAGATAGGTGTAGTTGATAAAACGTAAAAGACAGAAAGACACTTTCGCAGTTATAATATTAGTATGGACTCGATATGAATCGCGGCGAGATGTCGCCGTGTGCGACGACGCGACGATCGCGCGATATTGCATGACGTGAGGGTGATACGCCGATACCGCAACGCAGACGCGGGGTGGCCACGTATTCTTTAGTCTTACATTGAGCTGTCTTAGATTTGATTTAAGTCTTTATACTTTTTGTCTATTATAGTTAGAATATTACAAATGCCCATGAGCATCTGTAGCATCAGAGGAACCACCAACGCGTTGTCAGCTTTTGAGGAAACAAACTGTTTCGTAACAACAAGAGAAATTTTATTAGAAAAAGTTTCGTATGTCCACCAAAGGATAAGAAATTAAGTAAAACTGAAACTTATTTTGTTTAAATAAACTTTTGTAAAGCTAATCTACCAATGGTTTGGAATTATCGGTTTCTCAATAATTTATAATTAGTAGGAAACTACATGGCAGAAATGATCTGGAATAAAGAAGTTGGAAACATACCAGATAACGTTTAACTGTGTAGGGACTTTTGTAATATCTTCTTTATACAATCTGTTGTCCAATATACAAGCCTAAAAAGCTACAAAAGATTTTCGGGTTATACTTAAAGCGGTGTTTATTATAACTGAAAGTAAATTCCAAGCAATCAATTGTTTCCTATTTCTGTAGGTACATCTGTCTCAGAACTTGCTTATATGGCGTTTATCTGTTCCGTTCCTTCCGATAATTTTAAGTGGTTTCTATACCTATATTCATAATCTAAGTAAAATCTTCCCGCGTGGAATTTTACGAGTATCGGGCGAGATTTCACGTATAAAGTACCCTTTATCTTAATATAAGTCAATAAAAATAAGCATTGGATTAATAAATATTTATAATACCAAATTATTATCTTAATGTTTGGTGTGGATCTATTCACGATCGGCTAAGAATTTTCGGCATCACTTCGGCCAAAACTACTATACACGAAAACCTTTACCGAAAATATTTCGGTGACTAATTTAATTTCTAGGGAATAAGGTTCAAAATTGTATACAATAATCGTTCTGAAGTAAGAACAACGACTGGATATCTGCAAAGTTACGCGTGTGTGGCCATAAAAGCTTTTTCTAACATACTTGGCCACCCTATCAAAAATGCAACAATGACGCGCGAGCCGCGCGGTAATATTTTAAAATCGATGTTTTTATGAATCGATAATTTGTTCGGCCCGTTTTGGTGCGACGTTTCGCGAGCCAATCGATCCTTATCTCGATGTCACAACGCTTTGTTTTCGATTCGGGCCCCAACATCGACCATGTTTCTCTTGAAATGTGTTTCTTGCTAACGTACGAATCGATGTTATCTCGCGCACCGTGGCAAATTTAGTTATGCAGTTTTTGAATTACAAATTATGCGATCCGTGATCTTACACACAAGGAATACGGAATACGTTGTGGAAAAAGTGTGTGAGATGCAGTTTGTTTGTTTGGGTCCGTCCTTCTCACACGCATGCCAGCCTGTCTACCTTCAGGTGTGTTCGATGGCTAATATTTGATACTTTCTTGTCGGATCTGAGGAATTCACTTCGGCACATAGTTATTATACAGAGTGGTGTAGATCATACTAAGACTACACTTTATACTCAATATTTTTTCCAATAATTTGGTATTGTTAGGTCTAATATGATTAAAATATAAATCAAAAACTGACCAAATAATATTAAGTTACTTTGACGTACTTACCTGTGCATAAAACCAAAGAATTTGGATTTTTTAGATAGAGCAAAATATTTGAATTTTGAGAACTATTCTGTAGGTTAGTTAGCTCGTTTCCATCTTAGAAATTAATTGTCATTTACCATCACGTGAGATCACAATCAGAGATTATCTTGCCATCAAAAAAATGTGTTAACTATTTTCAACTTTATACCTACTTCAACACTTTTTTTATTGCGAAATACTTGACTTACATTTTATCAGTAAACAGATAACTCACGCCTTACAATATAAGTTTTAAAATCCCATTAAAACTTTCCGGGATTGTCTAAAAAAAACAAACACACTTTCACAGTATCTATCTATCCGCAGACACTCACCTATGCACCTACAAAAATTTATACCTAAGTAAAAACACGCACATTTGATTCTGGTAGCGTAAGGTAATCTATTCAACAAATCACTGACAAGCACCGTCAACTCAAAGGCACAGAGTATTATTTTATCGATGACTAATATCTCGGCAGCCCCCAATATTTTAACGGGACGGTATCGCATGCGATATGTGGGCGTATGTTAATAAATCGCGTATCGCAACATCACGATATCTATAGATTCGCCTCATTTATAGCGCGCTAGATATCTTGGCAATAAATAAAAAGCCAGTGATCTTTATCTTCACCGAAATGTGGTTTCTATACGAGTTGTCTTATAAGACAATACACTAGCTGATGTCCACGACTTTACTTGCGTGGTTTAAGTTTTATTTCCACGGAAACTTCTCAATTTTCCGGCATGAATAGCCCCCTTAGACAAACTTTTGGTACAGACATAGTACCAAATATCATCAAAATCAGTTGAAAAGTTGGGCTGTAAGATGTAGCGTAAAGTTATAGCGTAACAAAAAACTCACATTCGCATTTATAATATTAGTCCAGATCTTCAAAAGCGGGCCTAGTGGTTTAGACGTGAGGCCTCCAGTTCTAGAGCAATTTGATTTCTAACATCTCTACTCTAAGAATAAATAACTCTAGCAAATATCCTATTTTTGAAAGTTTCCTCACTGTCACTATAACTGACTTGAACTGTTTTGTAAAGTCAATAAAAAGTAATAAAAGATCGCCGATATAGTTTCCGTTGGAAAGAAGCGGATATTGTGTATTTATCATCGGCGAATCACCTGAATCGATCACCCTCAGTGGCCTAGCTATAGCCACTCCTGACTATTTATGATCTTGTTATTGATGTATGTGATGGATCAGTATTCAATGAGTTATTTTATAATAATAATATAATAATATTTAGGTTTCTATATTTTAATTCATCAAATTATTTATATCAATTAACTTAATAATAATTTCTTGATTTGTTCATCAAGGTGTACTTTTACCTTTTTTATATATTTTTTTCTTTTTTTATTATTATCCTTTTTTATCTTTTATATCCTATATTATAATGGTACATAATATATTTTGTAAATGTATCTTTTTATTTTGCCTTTTGGTGTTGAAACCCTGGTGTCGTGGGGCAAAGATGCTAGATCCTGTTTAAGGATCTATCGTCTCGTCTCACAGAGTCCACAGGTGATCGGAGGGCTGGCAGTTACCTCGGCCAACATATAAGTTTGGCTATTCAGCGGGGTAACGCATCCAGCGTTCTGGGCACATTGCCTCATTGCAGCGGCTTAGATGATATTTTTAATTCTTAGTTTTTTAATTTAGATTTTAATTTATTTCATACTTTTAATTGGATGTCAATAAGTGTACAGTGGTCTAGTTTGAATTTATTAAGAAATTACTTATTATTAACTTATTTTAGTATAAATAAGTTTTTAGAGGTAGTCTTGAATAAATAATAATAATATAATATTATCCTCGTTGAGCGTTGACTTATAGCGTGGCCATTTGGAAGCCTGTCCCGAGAAAAGATGATGTAAAAAGTTTAACAAGCCCCCGCGGCGGGACATACGCTGGGGGAGATTACAGGGGTTAAACAGGGGACACCTCTAACCTAGATTCAGGTAAATGTCTCTTTTGTTAATTTGACTGAACAATTAAATAATTTAGTTACGCTGAGGTTAGTATACTTGGTCGGTGGTTAGTATGTTCGATTGCGGCCGACGAGGTCCCGGGTTCGAGTCCCGGGTCGGGCCATAACAAGTATTGGGTTTTGTGACGAGAAATTCTCAGTACTAGCCCGGAGTTAGGAAGTTGGTGGTATTTCACCACCGTACCTTGGAGAGCACGTAGAGCCTGGTCTGATCAGGCAGGTCCTGAGCCTGATCTCTCCGGTCGAGTCGGATTTTCCGTCCCATCGGGACAGGAATAGAGAGTGCACCTGAGAGGTGCACTATGAGAGGAAAGGAATAGAGAGTGCACCTGTGTTGCACACACGCTTGTGCACTATAATATCTCCCGCGCATATGGCTAATCTCTCTAGAGATAGGCTGCCGTGGCCGAAATTCGGTCGGGAGGACATTAATATTAGTATAATTGGAATGTTGAAGTTTTTTTAAAACAAACCTTTATCTAGATATATTATATATACTTATATGCATATTATTATATTTCTGGATATTTATGGAATCTATCATTGTATACAATTCCTAGTCAAAAAGCGGAATCATAATAGTAGCAGACAGACAGACACACTTTCACGTTAAAAACGATCTGTTGCTCAGTGGCCATACTACCAACACTTGAAGCCATATTGTTTTATTATTGTTGACTTTCGTGTTTTAGAATTAGATAGATAGATAGATAGATTTATTTATTTCATGTAGGACCACTTGTGTCACTTATGATACGTTAAGACTCTACCACCGGTTCGGAAAGCCGTTTCTACTGAGAAGAGCCGGCAAGAACTCAGCAGTTGCTCTTTTCTCAAAAAAAATAGGTTACAATATGTAAACAATGCAACACATACATCAAGTATTATACTGACTTGTGGGTCACAACCTTGTCAGTCAGAAAATCATCGATGGTGTAATATCCTCGACTTAAGAAATGCTGTTTAATAGGTACAGTCTTTAAATTGATGTAATGGTAAATCTAGAAATTCTTTCGGACCATGTTATAAAAGCGTACACTCGACCCCACAAAGGATTTCTGCACCTTGCGTACACGATTTGACGCTGTTACAAGCTTATGGTGGTTTCCTTTTCCTTAATTATAATCCTTTGAAAGGAACGTTATTAGTTTCATAACATCAAACTGTCATTTTGTTGCTTTAAGCCTTGGCAGTAGGTATGGCCTCAGATTTCAGACACGGAAAACAATCTTATCTAAATAACCTTAACATACACTTACCAGAGATAAAGCGAAAATGAAAAACATTAGCACACGAACGCATCAAAAGTTGCCCCAAACTTTCCTTATCACGAATTAACTTCGAAATCATCCCGGAGAGATTACCGTATTTCTCTGGTGTCCCGGCTGATAAATACTTCGGCAACTTATACATACACCACAAAAATGGATTTACCTATGTCAATATTTTTTATTATTCTTTACATCCATATCTCTTTGCGTCGTATTCCTTCCTCATTACTAAGAATCGTGGCCCCTTTCCATTAATCACAAAATGGTAGGAGTTTTCTTGGGATAATAATGCGGTGGGTTCCCATGTCCTTCCACATACGACTCGACTAAGAATATTAAACTCTTAGTTTTTTGTAACGATTATTTGCAGATGTTAGTGATAATAACCGGGACCGACGGTTTAACGTGCTCTCTGAGGCACGGAGGCAAATATGACCCTCCATATTCGGTCACCCATCCAGATACCGTCTTGGGTCAACGTTGTTCAACAATCGCAATCGACTGAGGTATCAAAACTAGGCCACTGGTCCCTCATCCGAGACGAGATACAATAACTTCATAGACCTGAAAAAATAGAGTCGAATAGATCTATTCGACGTCTTCATCTCTATTGCCACAACGAGACAAAGTACCACAGGTACGGGGAAGTGTTCTTCAGCGCCGGGATAAAAAAGGCGTTTGCCACACCGACCGGCAGGCGGCAACCACCAAGGCTAACAGCTATCGTTTTACGAAGATCAGGGACTGAAAAACAGATTCATAAAGGTTACAGAAATATAAATGTTACAGAATGAAAGTGTAACAGAATCGAAGCTGTAACCCTTTTGAATGAGTTTTTAATTCTGTTAACCCGAAACACTTATATTTCTGTAACAGAAACGAATCTGTACCAGAAATAAAGGGTTTTAAAGTGTAACCGAAATAGCGACGTTGCCAAATTTACTGTTGACGCGTATTTAAATTTGAACCTAAGGTGAAAGCACTGATGGTTGCAATTGTTTTAAGAAAAACATGGCCATGTTGAGTCAGTGTGTGTAAAGTTCAAAGAAGTAAGAAGAGCGCATTGTCACACCGTGCAGTTTGTTAGGGCATGTACCTATTAGGGTTACAGATAAAAACACCGAAATAAGGGGTTCAAACACTGTTTTTGAAACTGTTAAAAAAATAAAAACACTTCTAACGGAAACAGAAACGATACTGTAACCCAATCAATCTGTACCTAACCGTTTATTTCTCGGTTTGTGTTTGAACCCCTTATTTCGGTTACTGTTTCAGTCCTTAACGAAGATTAATGCGGCCCGATATATCGAAAGTATGTATGTCTGTCTGTATGCTGAGCTTTCACGACCCATCTGTTCAACCGATTTTGATGAAATTTGGTGCATACAAAGTACAATTGGTCCGGGGAAGTGTCTTATCTTCAGCGCCGGGATAAAAAAGGCGTTTGCCACACCGACCGGCAGGCGGCACCAACAACGCTAACTAACGCTTTACGAAGATTAATGCGGCCCGATATATCATTCGCGACGGGGCGAGGTGTGCGAACTTCCGCGATAAACTTTTTAAAGACTCCAAGTTGGTGCTTGGTCGTCGGTATATCGCGCTGAAAAATTGTGTACCCAAGGGTCGGCAGCCCTGAGGCGCGCCGATAAGCGGGAGGCGAAAAAATCGCCGTATTTGTTAAAGTTGACTAGGTATTTGTCAGCCGTGATGCGACAACTTCGGTAATTGCTTCGGGATGATTTCGGACAAGTTAATTCGCGATAAGCGAAGTTTTTAGGCCACTTTGGGGGATGTTTTCAGTTTCGATTTGTCCGTGCTAGTCATGTTAATGCGTTATTAGATAAGTTTTTCCCCCGAGTTAGTGTAGGTACATTTTGTTGAATAATCATACTCATATTATTACAAACGACTTCCCGCGGGTTTGTTCTTGTGGGTTGGGTTCATTTCCATGTACTTAAACGGTGAATGAAAATATTGCAGATTCTAGGATAGAATCCAATACGGTAGATAATACGGTAGAATAGAAGCAATTTTATTTCTTTTAACGCACTTAACTTCGAAGAGTTAAGGTCTAGCCCCACTACAGAGGCGCGGCGTGGCACGGCACGAAGGTACTTATAGCGGCAAGTATTCTATGTACAATTATGTCGCAGTACATCTTCAGCCAAGCCCAGCTCCATACAAAACTCATACAAAGAATATTTGCCGCTATGTGCCACGCCACGCCGTGCATCTGTAGTTTTAGCTAGACCTTTAGAGGAGCGTGCTCGAACCCGCAACCCCGTACCCAATTGGGTGCCAATAGGCTACCAGTTACTACCTCTGGGTTTAATTGATAGGTGAACTAGCTTTTGCACGCAACTTCGCCCGCCTGGATTATTTACCCCTTGGGGCTTGAATTTTCAAAAATCCTTTCTTAGCGGATGTCTTCGGCATAAAAAAGATGCCAAATTTCTACCCGATTTAATAAAATTATAATGGACATATAAAAGATCCAATATATTTTTTGCTGTGTTTAAAGTATGATATTTTCCATCCATGATCCAACAAGTGTAGCCATACAAGTCTATGAATAAACCAGTATGTCTATGTATAGTATTTTTAGCGGTATCGTTCGCCCACACGTAGTCTTTGTGTCCACTATCGCTACCTACTTGTTGTTTTGTCTGCTTGTTGCTAGAATATCTTTATAGTTATTTCCCGCGAACCAACGTTTTGTTGCGACCATATCTATCTCCTGCTTCAAGGCTCGATTATAGAGTTTCATGTTTAGGCGCTTTTATTTTGAGAGAATTATATGAAGAAGAAATTTTAGCAAAGAAAAATTTCAAATTAGGTGGCCTCCAAGTTTTTTTTTTGTAAGTAAATAAAATATCTATACTTATATTGACTGCCTCGTTGGTCTAGTGGTTAGCATAGTCGACTGCGGATCACGAGGTCCTGGGTTCGATTCCCGGTCGGGCATAAAAGTTAGGTATTGGGTTTTTCAATTAGGTAAGAAATTCTCAGTGCCAGCCCGGAGTTGGAAGTTGGCGGTGTTTCACCCCCGTGCCTCGGAGAACACGTTAAGCCGTCGGTCCCGGTTATTATCACTAACATGATAATAGTCGTTAAAGCCCGCCAACCCGCATTGGAGCAGCGTGGTGGGTCTAAGCTCTAATTCCCGCTCTCCTATGAGAGTGGAGGCCTGTGCCCAGTAGTGGGACGTTAATAGGCTGTAGTGATGATGATGACTTATATATTATAAAAGCGAAAGTCAGTTTGTTTGTTGGTTTGTTGTTTTGTTGGTTTGTCCTTCAATCACGCCGTAACGGAGCAACGGATCGACGTGATTATTGGCATGGTTATAGTTGAGGACTAGGAGAGTGACATAGGCTACTTTTTATCCCGGAAAATTAAGGAGTTCCCGCGGGAATCAAAAAACTTAAACCACGCGGACGGAGTCGTGGGTATCAGTTAGTAGATTATAAGTCTAGAAAAGCACACCGGTTACTTTTATCCCGGAAAATTAAAGAGTTCCCGCGGGAACCAAAAAACCTTAAATGGATGTTTGTTACTCCATCACGCCAAATCGGCTGATCGGATCTGGATGAAATTTGGCACGGAAATAGGTTATATTATTGAATAACACTTATGTTACTTTTTTTCCCGGAAAATGGGGGGTTCCCGCGGGAACCAAAAAACCTCAACCCAAACGGACGAAGTCGCATTAGCTAAGTAGTTACGTATATTTCTGTATTCAATTCTATTGAATAAACTCCCAAGACTATCGCTTGCAGCACGTTCCTCGAGCGTTGATGTAAAGGGGCTTATCACAGCGCGCGGAGATTCGTCGCGGGACGATAGACGAGTGTTCGCGAGAGATAAGGTCCCGACTCCCACCACGCCGTCCCGCTGTCCCGCTACAGCTAGCACTAAGGTTGACGACAATTATTGAGAATAACAACAGAATGAGTCTCTTAATAAAAAGTGTTTTTCTTTCAAACACTTTCTATTAGCAAATATCGTCTGTTGTGCATCGTTGATGGAAAATACGTTTATCGCGGCGCACGGGAAATTCATCGCGGGACGATAGACGAGTATACGCGAGAGATAATGTCCCGCTACGGCTAGCACTAAGGTTGACGACAACTATGGAAAATAACAAGATCACAAATTGTGTAAAGAAAGTGTTCTCATATTTAAAGCCGTAAAAATCAGCGAAAAAATATTCTAAAGACTGTATTCGAATAATTTAAGATACAAAGTTAAAATATAATATAAAAGTAACGATCGCCAACCCTAGCTATCACACTCTTGCAGTTATCACGGGTGCGGCTATCACGCGGCCGTATCACACGGCCAGTCGTATCACAGCGTCTATCAAGCTGAGGATGTGATTTATGCATTTTTATACGACTTCGGGGAAATCTTTTTAAACGGCATTGTTGTTTCTATACTTTGTAAGCTTGTTTTTTTTATCTACTTAAAAAATTGATATTTTAAAGTAAGTATAAGTATCTCCTAGTACCTATACCTATTATGTAGGGTCTGCCAAGTTTTTATTTGAGGAGAAAATACTTATCTATCTATACTTAGGTATACTTAATATTATAAATGCGAAAGTTTGGATGGATGTATGGATGTATGGATGTTTGTTACTCAATCAAGCCCGAACGGCTGAAAAGATTTGGATAAAATTTGGCACAGAGATAGATTATAGTCTGGAATAACAAATAGGCTACTTTTTATCCCGGAAAATTAGGAAGTCCCCGCGGGAACCAAAAAACCTCAATCCAGGCGGACGTAGTCGCGGGCATCAGCTAGCTGGGTAGGTATAAGATATTTGGTAATTGGAAGCCGTTTAAATTAGGTCAGTTGAGGTCCCTAAAATAAGGATTATATTTCTGAAACTCGAACGACAATAATATTAATACAATACGGATTTAAGAGATGGTAGTATCATGGTACACTATGGTAGTATTCCCCCTGATCGCCGATGGAGAGAACTCATGAAAGGCTTATTATGGCCCAAAGAATCTACTCTTACATCTCAATTGCAAAACAATGTTATCTGTACGACCGAATGCTCTAAAACAGAGCAAACAAAAAATAGCTCTAAAACCATTTGCATTCAGTTCAATATTAATTACAGCACGAATTTGCATCATACACAATCCAAAGATTAGTGAAAATATATGGATGGAACTCTTGCAATTTAAATGCATATTAAATTAAATGCGATAGCGTGCCTGTCTGTCTGCTACGCTTTCACGCCCATCCGAATATTCAACCGATTTTGATGAAATTTGGTACAGGGATAGTTTATATCTTGGGGAAGGACATAGGCTAATTTTTATCCCGGAAAATTAAAGAGTTCCCGCGGGAATCAAAAGACTTTAATCCGCGCGGACGAAGTTGTGGGCATCATCTAGTTATTCATAGAAGTGAAGTGAGCTTAGTGACTTGAGTACCTACTTACACAGTTCTGCTTTGCGTAGGCACACCTGAAAAGTCTCGAATCTTGAATTGGAGTAAGTACACACAGACCTGGAGCTCCAGAGTGAGCACGACTTTTACATTGATATTCCTCACTAATACAATCTTGTATATTTTGCTCTATTGTATGTTATTTTACAGGTCCTTTTTCGTACAATTAATGAAGCAACAGGCAAGGCAGGCTTCCTCTTTGTTCAATTATGAAATCAGTTCATAGTTTTCGTGGCGATCCAATTTCTATCTACCTTCTAGTGTAGTCTGTGATTTATAAACATCTAAAAACCGCAAATACAATTCCTTAAACAAAGAAAAACTTACTTTGTAATTTCAAACATAGAGTTGCAATTCGCTTGGAGGGTTGAGGGTTCACAAAGGTTATTTATTAGGTTAAGGGTGGTATAACGCCTCCATAGCCGTGGGTCTGAACGCAGTCGATAGCATCGATATGGAGTTAACTAAATACGTGCAAAGTTGCCTTGCAGCGAGTATTGTGTGGTCGAACTCCTCGCTAGTAAAGCTTATGATCGATGGGACTCGTGAGCAAATATTTTTGTGGCGATTTCCCCTGTGAAAAGGAGATAACAAGAAAATGTATCCGGTTGGGTTTCAATTATAATTTAATATAAAAAATACTTTTTAAACAACCGACTTCATACTCCCGCGCCAACTTTACAACAACAAGCACACGCTATACAAAGTTTTTATTTTATTGTTGATATTTTAAAAACCCCTCGACCGATTTAGATAAAATTTATATGGGACGACATGGGAAGTATGCTCTTTCAAATAAAAAAAGAATCATCCAAATCGGTCCACCCAGTCAAAAGTTCTGAGGTAACAAACATTAAAAAAAAAAAAAAATACAGTCGAATTGAGAACCTCCTCCTTTTTTTGAAGTCGGTTGAAAATGTTTAACTATTGAAATCTTAGTGCTTATTTACACGATTGCCCAAAAAGAGTGTAATGCTTTAAGGGGTTCGTGTTTGTATGTATGTGAGGTTTTTTTTCCACCACTAGCTGATGCCCGCGACTTCGTCCGCGTGGTTTAAGTTTTATTGATTCCCGCGGGAACTTTTTCATTTTCCGGGATAAAAGCCTATGACACTCTCCAGGTCCTCAACTACACCCACGCGAAAAGTCACGTCGATCCGTTGCTGCGTTACGGCGTGATTGAAGGACAAACCAACAAACCGACAAACAAACACACTTTCGCATTTATAATATTAGTATGATAACTTCTTGACGCCTGAACATATTTGGATGTACCTACCTATGGGGTATCGTTAGAACCTTTTTTTTACACTGGCTAGAAATTTTATAAAAAAAAAAACTTATAAAATGTCTGTCTGTTTGTTACCATTTCAGTTTTCACATCTCCATCGCAGGAATTGTCATAGCCAAATATACCTCAGAGACGGCATAAACAAACGGGCATAGGATACTTAATTTTTGCATCTGATAATATCAAAGAGTTCCCACGGGATAAAAAAACAAAATCCCTGTGGAGGATCACCTTTGTTTTCTTCTTATCCTTACAATTTACCGGTAAAGGAAGTAATTTTCTTAATCTTAGCCTAAACAGGTACATACAAGCAGCGCAACAAGCATTACTATCTCCCGCGGGTATTGATAGCGGGGTATTCTCACAATTACCGAGCAAAGATAGGGGGCACAACTATGTACGAGATAATACTGAGATCTTACTATGTACGTCGTTAACTTGGAGATAGTTTTAAAATCTTTTTAAAATTCTATAATCTAGTTGATAACAGTTTTGTTATTTTGTATCAATTTTCTTATAAAAGTTTTCTTGTTTAAGTATAGCTATAAAAATTTACATTTTCAATGGAGAATCAAAAATTTATAGAATAGGTGTTTATTACTTTACTCTCACAAAGCTATGAACTCCAACACAAAGAGCTAATTTCTTCTCATAAAAATTACACTATTCTCTGTATTATCATGAGTTTCTTGCCGGTTCTTCTCAGTGGAATCAGTTTTCCGAACCGGTGGTAGATTTTTGCGACTTATCATAAGTGGCACAAATTGTCCTACATGAAATAAATCATTTCATTTCATTCCACCATACCGGCAAAGGTGCCAACTGCCACCGTGTAGCAACTAGCAACGTTTTAGGGATATGGGTTTAATCTAACTACCATAACATAATCCTACCATCTTAGACTGCACCATCACTTACGAGATGAGATCGCTAATAAAATTAAAAAAGTAACATGATCTTTTCATTGATATTTTTCCTGTTTATTTTTGTCCCAAATAAAAATATCCGCTGCAGGATCATAACATCATAACTGAACGTTTATCAAACACATGACTTTTACTCTTATCTCAATTGCCGCACACTCTCATTTCGCATGGCGAAAATCACAAATAATTCTTTGTATTAGTTTGTTTGGGCGATATGGTTCAGCTGGAACAAGGATGTAGAGCTGTGCTAAATGTGTCTTGTTAGCGAATTAATTTTGATATAAATAGTGTAAGTACAGGCCTCAAGCTTTTTTAAATCGGCAAACGATTTTTATTATGTTACTGATAAATTAAAATATAAATACTAATTGACAAGGGTAAATTAAGTACTTAATATTGTTTTCCTTTATGAGTGCGGTTCAAAATAATCTACATTATTAATAACTGCTACGGTTTTCTTTTCGTTTGTTTGCCAAATAAAATAACGCTTATTCATCATCATCGGGTGCCATCTTCAAATTGAAGTTTGGCGGTCAGCAGGTGAAATGCCTTCAAGCAACCTTTAATTCTGTAATTATCACCGGTCCACTCCTTTACGTCGTCCATACACTTCCTCCTGTGTTCCAGGTGCTCTTTTCCCGCAAACCTTGCCCTCTAGGATCAACCTTGAGAACGCTTATTGATAATATTTTTCCAGGCAATATTTTTCCAGGCCAGGTCTTCGTATTTTACCGTCCCAAATAGAAGTATGTTAAACAATCTACAAACTACAACATGCACCATCCAGCGGCTATACCCATGTGGTTAGGTACGTGCCGTATCTCTGCCGGCTCTCACCCCGCGCTAACGATTTATTTAGCGACGCCGTAACGACGTTTGCGCGACCGACACACGTCAACACTCGACACTAGTTGCGCGTTTTTGTATCGCTGATAACGAGCGGGAGTGCACAGCGCGGTGCTTAGATTTCATGATACTTTGTTGTTTATATTATACAGGGCGCGTTTGGAACCCTCGTTCCAAACGCGCCCTGGTCTGAGAAGCTTTAGTTTTAAGATATCGTAACCGATTATCACCATCATGTTTTATTTTAAGTACCTAAGTAATTGTACCTACAGTGTACCAATCATACTTCATACTAATATTATAAATGCGAAAGTCACTTTGTTTGTTGGTTTGTTGGTTTGTCGTTCAATCACGCTGCAACGGAGCAACGGATCGACGTGATTTTTGGCATGGTTATAGTTGAGGACCTGGAGAGTGACATAGGCTTTTTATCGCGGAAAATTAAGGAGTTCCCGCGGGAATCAAAAAAAACACGCGGACGGAGTCGCGGGCATCAGCTAGTATTGAATAAATGATATTGACTATTTAGATCAAAGCTTACAATTACTTGCCTAGGTTTAAAAGTCCTTTATGCATACTTGTCTGACCCGGTGCTCAAAATTGGAACTAATTTTTTTAACTGTTTAGTTTTTAGGGTTCCGTACCCAAAGGGTAAAAACGGGACCCTATTACTAAGACTCCGCTGTCTGTCTGTCTGTCTCCAGGCTGTATCTCATAGAACGTAATAGCTAGAAAGCTGAAATTTTCACAAATGATGTATTTCCGTTGCCGCTATAACAACAAATACTAAAAATTAAAAAAATATATATATTAAGGGGGGTCCCCATACAAAAAACGTGTTTTTTTCGTATTTTTTTGCTCAATATTAAAAACGGTAACAGGTAGACGGTTCAAATTTTCACAGAATATTAACTTGTATATTACCTTTCAAAATAAATAATTAAATATCAATAAAGTAAATATTAAAGGGGGGCTCCCATACAACAAACGTAATTTTTTGATATTAACAGTAAAACTCTACAAACAAAGTTAGTTTTTCGGTTCATTAACAAAGGTAATTATACCTACTTCTTGAGTACGGAACCCTCGGTGCGCGAGTCCGACTCGCACTTGGCCGGTTTTTATTGTTGTATTGTATTTATCATATAAACTAAGCGATGCTGGTACCGGGTCATGTATGTCTGTGGGACTGTAACTAGTAAGTACTTATTTATTTATTTAATAAGTGACTGATTTACTGGCTGACGGACTGGGCGTACTGATAGCTATTTTGTTGTAGGCATCAGCTAAGAAAGTGTTTTTGAGTTAATTCATTGATTTGTTTATTTTGGACGGTGAATAAAATTCATCCACCACCACCACTACAGTCCATTATCTACCCACTGCTGGGCACAGGCCTCCACTGTCATAGGAGAGTGGGAATAAAATTCATCATCATTCATCAATTCAGTAGGACTTACCACGAAAACAATCCATACTAATATGGATTGTTGTGACTAATATTATAAATGCGAAAGTGTGTCTGTCTGTCTGTCTGTCTGTCTGTCTGCTACGCTTTCACGGTCCAACTACTCAACCGATTTTAATAAAATTTGGTACAGAGATAGGTTACATCCCAGGGAAGGACATAGGCTACATTTTATCCCGGAAAATTGAAGAGTTCCCACGGGAATCAAAAAAATGTATCTGTTCAACCGATTTTGATGAAATTTTGTACAAGGACAAGTTGTATCCCGGGGAAGGACATAGGCTACTTTTTATCCCGGAAAATTTAAGAGTTCCCGCGGGAATCAAAAAACATAAATCCACGCGGACGTAGTCGCGGGAATCATCTAGTATAATATATAGGAGTAAATTCAGTTTGGTTTAAAACACACATGCAATGAACACTGTTTAAGTTCTCGACTTAACTCCATTGTTAGAGTCGTTCTTACGGGGTGCTAAATACCCTGCAAGCCCCAACTATCCCCGATGCTATCAGTTCTAATAGAATACCGGGACACATCGACTGAGGTGAGCGGCCGCTAATGGGCCGTGGTACCGCTCTGATATCGAAATTTATAATTTCACCCCCGTGAAATACTGCTAGATAAAACTCAAATTAGTAATGTTGTTTAGTAATGTTGCGTTGTAGTTAAGGTGCCCTATTACCATGCATGCCATGTCTACTTCAAGAAGACTCAATTGTATATATTACATTTAAATATTGATTTATTATGAGTTGTACTCAAAGCAATTGTGGTCAGTTTTGTAGACTAAATAAAAAAAAATAAAAAAAAATGCTGTTTTTATGGTATCGATGCTATGATACATACAACCACTTTTTCATCTAAAAATAAATATCCATACAAATATTATAAACGCGTAAGTGTGTCTGTCGGTCTGTCTGCTACGCTTTTACTGCCCATCTCTTCAACCGATCCTTTTTATCCCGGAAAATTAAAGTGTTCCCGCGGGAACCCGCGACCAAGTCGCGGGCATCATCTAGTAATTTATAAATCGAAAGTGTATCTGTATGCTACGCCTTATCAGCTCATCTTTTCAACCAATCTTGATGAAATTTGGTAGAAGGATAGGTTGTATCCGGGAAGGACATGGGCTGCTTTTTAACCCGGAATCAGTGCCGGATTTACCATAGAAACTGAAAAAGCTGAAGCTTAGGGCGGCAAAATTGGCCCAAAAAAAATTTGGGTACAGAAAAAAGTAACGTTGCGGAGGTGGGCCGGCGGTATCAGCCGCTTCCCCACTCGTGCCGCCTCGGGAGGGCCTGCCGCTGCCGCTTCGACTGTCTTTGTGTCCGTTAGGTACTTAATATAGGTACATACCCACCTACTTTACTGTAAAGTACAAAACGACCTATATCTAATTTTAGGAAGTCAGTAGGAGCGGCAAAAATTTTATAGCTTTGGGGCGGCAAATGTGTAAATCCAGCACTGCCCGGAATATTAAGTATTTCACACAGCCGTCAAAAGTCGCGGGCATCATCTAGAAATAATAATTATTATAAGGGATTTTCACTCACGAAATCCCTCTAGGAAGCTCGCGAAAGCTCAGGAACTCATCGATGGCTGGCTCCGATGATGAGGAATCTCCCGAGGGAAGCAGTCTAGACATCGCTGTCCGTGCAACTGTCTTATCTGTATCTTGCAGGTAACCGCCGAGTTTTGCTGCTCCTTCCCGATAGGCGTGTCTCGGTTTAAAAAGTCATTCCGAACCAGTGGTAGATTTATAAAGCACTTTTAAAAGTTTATCAGAATAAAAAAGATTGAAGTTTGAGATCGATAAGAGCTCAATATAAACTGATAATATTATACCTTTAACATACAGCTGTGTACTTAGCTCGAATTTTGGTAAACTCGTAATGATCGAGTAAACATTGTATGTAACCTGTCTAGAATGACTAACACTAGTATAGGTACCTGTCACCAGACCCTGGATCTATAGAAATAAAAGAAAATTCTTGGGAGATAAAAATATTTACATACTGACATGTTGAGTACCCTTTTTCGGTAGGTACATACCAAGAAAATAAATGAGTTCCTGCGGGAATAAGCCGCTCGCATCATCTAGTTAATAATAAGCTTATTCCGTGTTCGTAATGAATTATTAATTTAAATAATTCAATACAAAAAAATAGTTTTCGCTTGTTTATGTTTATTTTTAACTATATTAATAATATCGTGATATATACAAAGTGTCTATCAAGACAAAGTTTTCGATCGAGCAGATTTACGATCTGCCACCGATCTCCGCTATCAACAAAAGCCGTCGGAAGCGGCCGCCTCTAACGGCGTCGTTACGGCCGCTAACGCCGGCTAACGGCTCTTAACGCCGGCTAACTGCTGTTAACGCCGCTATCAGCGATCCTGGGCGGGCGGAAGGCCACCTGCGGGCTGAACGGCGAACCTTGCCTTAATGCATCCGCACTTATTTATTCTCGAGTTACACACCGATACAGTTTCCTGATCGCTATCGAATGGACACGGTTGACACAAAAACAACCTTCCAAAAGCCTTTTTATTCATGTTTAAAATGGTTATGTGGCATTATTTTTAAAACGTGTTACGATTTAGATATGTTAATACGTGATGATATTATGTTAATGTTAACGCAGGAATATTTTTCAGTTCCGTCGAATTTTACATCAGCCTTTTCCCAAACCTTTCATTCTTGTTTATAATGGTTATATGTGACATTATTTTTAAGTGGGTTAAGGTTTAGATATGAAATTAACACTTGAATATTTTTCAGTTCCGTCAAAATTTCTGCCTTTACCTAAACCTTTTATTCTTTAATAAAATGGTTATGGGTATATATTATTTTTAAAGGAGAAATATAGCATAAACATCTTTGGTTCCGTTAACTTTGTTCCTGTTCCTTCAAATAAATCGAGAAGTATTTCCTTCATGTTTAAGCGCATGGTTTCATAATGTTTCAAAAGATGTCATAATTATCTATACAAACTTATGATACGCGGTGGCCAAAATTGGAATATTTTTTACGCCTTTTTTTTTTCATATTAGTTGAAACAGAATTGGCTTCAGAATCTTAATATATATAAACTATAATATTACTAATACTACTAAATACTACTATTAGCAGATGCCCACAAATTCGTCCGCGTGAAATAAGTTTTTTAAATTCCCACGGGAACTCTCTAATTTTTCGGGTTAATATTTATAGCCTATGACACTCACAAATAATGTGGCTTTCTATTGGTACCAGAATTTTCAAAATCGGTTCGGTAGATCCAGAGATTACCCCCTAAAACGTCACAAACTCACAAACTTTACCTCTTTATAAATATCAGTATAGATTGAAAGCTATTTAGCTTTCAATCTATACTGATTTTTTATTTAAAAAATTAAATCCGCAAAAAATCATCAAATAAATATTATAAATGCGAAAGTTTGGATGGATGGATGTATGGATGGATGCTTGTTACGCAATCACGCCCCAACGGCTGAACGGATCTGGATGAAATTTGGCACAGAGATAGATTAAAGTCTGGAATAGCACATAGGCTTATTTTTATCCCGGAAAATGAAAGAGTTCCCGCGGGAACCAAAAAACCTCAATCCACGCGTACGAAGTCGCGGGCATCAGCTAGTAAAAATAAAAAACTTTTTTAGTCACGTAGGTACCTACCTACCTACCTGTCTAATATTTTTGGAAAGAGCAATCTGAAACGCGCGTGTCCGTGCCTACCTTTTAGTTTCCACAGTAATACGTTATCTGTGAGGAAAAATGCACACCAGCAGTTTATAGTTGGGTTTTAGTTTAAAATTTCAGTGGCGCGATACCGCGGTATCTGGGTGCAGCAAAGTTTTACTTTGCGCCCGGCTCCGAAGATACGCCGTGATATATTCCGTGGAGATAGCTAGTTCAGAACTTAGAGCCAGCTATCGCTATTGTTTTGAACATTTTTAAACAAATATATCAGATAGTTTTCGGCAGATATAGTATGGCAGCTTCAGCAACATTAAAAAATTATCCATGTACTTATACGTAACTACGTAAATATAAAGCAATACAATAGGCATGATGACTGATTTTGAAAAATGGTCAGATTATCTTCAGAAGTATCTACTATTTCGAAAAAATATCTTATTTCAGCAGAAAAGTAAGTTTTGGTAGATAAAATTGGCTTTTGAAATTGAATTTTTAAAATTCACGCCAAAACGTTCGGCGGTGTCATGGCGTCGTTTGTGACGTCACTATTGTTTTTACCAATGTACTCTGTGCAGTGTGCAGTAAACAATAGTGTGATTGTCACAGCTCGAAAGCAAACAATTGTGACGTCATTCGCTTCTTCGTGTTTTATCCAATATGGCGGATTGCTGTATTTTATAGTTTTATTTTATCAAAATAAATAGCAATCTCCCTCTAAATAGAAAAATAAATACGTTTTTTATAATCCATGAATCCTATTTCATTAGATAAATTCAAAATTTCATTGATTCTTGGTTACTGTCATCATGCCTATTATCAATATGCGCAAGGACGTGGGTACCCACCGCATTATTATCCCAAGAAAACTTCTACCATTATGTGATTAATGGAAAGGGGTCACGACTCACGATCCTCAGTAATGAGGAATACGACGCAAAAAGAGATGTACATAAATGAAATTAAACACGTCAACACATTAAAACAAACTAAAAAGTAGAAAAGAGCTGATGGTCTTTAAAATGAACGAATTTGCTCGAATAATAGCGACATTTTAGTTTTTCTTTCCTTTCAAACAAAAAACAGACATATACACTTTCGCATCATAATTCAAAGTTATTAATATTACAAATGCGAAAATGTGTTTGTTTTTTGGTTTATTGGTTTATTGGTATTTTCTTCAATCACGCCGCAATAGAGCAACAGATTGAACTAGTTTATATATGGCTATAGTTGAAAACCTGGTAGCTACTTTTTACTATCCCGGAAATTTAAGGAGTTCCCGCAGGATTAAAAAGGAACTTAAACCATGCGGACAAACTCCCGGGCATTCGCTAGTTTATAATATTTGTACGGAGTAAGGTGAGTGGGGGTAAGTCTAAATGGTTTTTTGGTGAGTTAAATAGTGTTGATTTGAAACTGTTGTAAATTATAGAGCTTTATGTTAAATGCTAATAATTTTGTTTTGAGTGAAAAAGTATAGCACAAATATTATACTAGAGCTGACAGAAATCAGTTTGAAGCTTTATTTGATTTAAAAAAAGGTTGCAAAGTTTGCACTTTAGAAAAAAAATCAGGGGAAAGATGGTAATACAGTGGGGTAAGATTGATATAGTTACTAAAATCGTATTTATGGCCATTATGCATTCGTGATGATAAATAAACTCCCGGCTTCTACGACCTAAATAGCTAGAAAGTAACTAAAATTCAAAAATCGCTTTGCTTAATGTAAAAAATAATGATTCATCAAAAATATATATCAATTTTACCCCGTAAAAAGGCAGACAGCCTGAGGTTCTCAAATATTTTGATATGATATTTTAAATAATTTAATATAAAAATACTTTTTAAACAACCGACTTCAAACTCCCGCGCCAACTTTACAACAACAAGCACACGCTATACAAAGTACTTATTTTACTGTTGATATTTTAAAAACCGCTCGACCGATTTCGATAAAATTTATATGGGACCACCTTTGAAGTATACCCTTTCAAACAAAAAAGAATTTTCAAAATCGGACCAGGCGTCTTCGAGTAATTAAAAACCATAGACGAGTAAGTTTATAATAATGGCTCGTTTACTCGTCCAACAACACATACATTTAAAAAAAAAACCGACGAATTGAGAACCTCCTCCTTTTTTGAAGTCGGTTGATAAAAATAATTTTGATTTCTACCCACTATGTTGAAGTCGGGCGGGTATAACAAGGATAAGCAAAGTTGACGCATCAGACTCGCCCGACTTCAACAAAGTGGGTAGAAATCAAAATAATTTTATACTTTACAGTGGCGTTGGAATTCGGTTTTTTTTTAAAGAATTTTTATTTTTAACTTTTTAGTGTCAGGGTTGAGGATTCGGTCTCAGATTTTTTTATGGGACCACCTCGAGAGGTTCCTCCAACGACTGATAGAAAAAAATTCAAATCAGTTCAGAAACCACGGAAAATGCACCGACATGAAGGGATAGGCCGTTGAAATCAAAGAAGAAAACTGATTAATATGGATTATATTTTGGGAGCACTTTAAATTACATACAAGCCAGTCTATCAGTCTAGGCAGAGAGAGCTAAAAATTCTATGTGACATTTGACAATTAAAAACCATAGACGAGTAAGTTTATAATAATGGCTCGTTTACTCGTCCAACAACACATACATTTAAAAAAAAATACGCGCCGAATTGAGAACCTCCTCCTTTTTTGAAGGTCGGTTAAAAACTATATTGTGTTTTTTCTTTGCAGAGCACAAACATGGTAGAGACTGATTAATCCCAAGATAAAAGATCTTATTAAGATACACACATAAGAACACATTAAATTAAAGCAATAAATAGAAAAAAATGACACTATCTCTCACCATCGCAATCTTCAGAACAAATTCGCCCACAAGTAAACCATTATAATGATTTGTGGTGTCATTTGTTTTGTATGTCGGTTAAGCCTACATAATTCGTGGCGTTAATTACATAATATACTTCAAGCCCAAAGCATTAAAAAAAATCTTTAGTCTGAAAGGGTCAAGTCAACCGTCAGGTATGACCTTCTGAATGAGGTCTTCGGAGATTGAGGTCAAACCCCCTCAATGTAAGATCCTCATGATTAGTGGAATCTGTACTTAGATATATTATAAACTAGCTGATGCCCGCGACTTCGTCCGCGTGGATTGAGGATTTTTGAACTCTTCAATTTTCCGGGATAAAAAGTAGCCTATATGTTATTCCAGACTATAATATATCTTTGTGCCAAATTTCATCCAGATCCGCTCAGCCGTTCGGCGTGATTGAGTTACAAACATCCATCCATTCAAACTTTCGCATTTATAATATTAAGTTTAGTTATAGATGCGAAAGTTTGGATGGTTGGATGGATGGATGTTTGTTACTCAATCACGCCAGAACGGATTTGGATGAGTTCCCGCGAGAACCACAAAACCTTAATCAACGCTGAAGAATTAATATTTACTAGCGACGCTGTCACCGTATCAGATAAGTATGTTTGACTCCACCACCAGCACTACAGCCCATTAACGTCCCACTGCTGGGCACAGGCCTCCACTCTCATAGGAGAGTGAGAAATAGAGCTCAGGGGGAGAATGTTTGACTATATAGATACAATGACGGTATTTTTTTTAACTCACTCATTGAAACGTTCGCCGCATAGTTGAGATTATCTTAAATGTCAACTCAAAGTGCACTAAGCACCACAGAAATGATTATTACACAGCAAGTGTGCAGCAATGCTCAGAGACAGTAAGTACGCCGATACGTGAGGTGATACCAGAAACTTTACCAGATCCAATACAAGCACCGACCAAACTTATTCTGTCGTGTGTGGTACAAGACACAAGAAAAAGATAGAAATTATATTTTACTCGTACTAGATGATCGAGTGATATGATGACTCATACTTCGTCCGCGTGGATTGATGTTTTTTTATTCCTGCGGGATCTCTTCCAATTTCCAGGATAAAAATAGCCTAGGTCCTTTCCCGAGATGTAACCTATCCCTGTATCAAATTTCACCAAATTTCACCAGGGCCCTGAAACGGTAGCAGACAGGCAGATAAACTAACTTTTGCATTTATAATATATTAGTATGGATATTAATTGTCTACTAGCTGAATAAAAACATAAATCAATAATAATGAAGTATGACAGCTTAAAATAATAGTATCTAAAGCTTCTTTAAAAGTAAGCCTTTAGAATATAAATAATATTATATGTAGTCATCATAGCAGATTTAAAAATAATTTCGGTGTAAGATACACAAGGAATTGCTATTCAGAAAATACGCCTTGAAATAACCTAATTCCCAATATTAAAAGATTTCAATGTATATTTTCTGAACGTTTTTGTTATGAAAATATTTAGTACTAGATGATTCCCGCGACTTCGTCAATGTGGACCAAGTTTTTCGATTCCCGCGGAATCGAAAAACTTGAATTTTCCGGGATAAAAAGTAGCCTGTCTTTCCACGGGATACAACTTACCCCTGTACCAAATTTAATTAAAGTCGGTTGAACAGATAATTTTTTTGATTCCCGCGGGAACCTTTGAATTTTCCAGGATAAAAAGTAGCCTATGTATTTCCCCGGGATACAAACTATCCCTGTACCAAATTTCATCAAAATCGGTTGAACAGATGGGCCGTGAAAGCGTAGCAGACAGACCGACAGACACACTTTCGCATTTATAATATTAGTTTGGAAGTATGGATTTAATTTAGTTCGATTAATCTTAAAAATACTGTTCGACACGAATAAACAACGTATGCGAAAAAAAGGCTGGAAAAATCTTCATTTTGTCAAACTATGCGCAAAGTAGCCTAAATTTTCATCGCCTCAGCTCCTAACTTAAGGCAAACCACAAACGTTGCAACTAATACGCTTTAGATGTTCTTCTAATTAAACTGTTATGTTAGTTGCACGTCTAATGTCGCGGCAATGTCGCGCGAATGTTGCACGAGTGTTGCAGTTGCGATAAGATTGTGGTTCGGAATTCGCGCATATACGAACTACCGACTACGTGAATGGCTGTTAAATGTTGTTTCTGATACCGGCGTTGAAATATTGGCACTTAAGCTGTTTGTATAAGAATAAAGGGGTAAAGTTGTACGGGTTTTCTTGACTTGAAGACGTTTATTGGGTTTAGTAAAGATAATATGAGTTATGATTTAATAAATAGTGTACATAAAATTAATAACTTTTTTAACAAGTTAGCTCTTGATTGCGATCTCACCTGATGGTAAGTGATCCTGCTGTCTGAGATGGTAGTGGGCTAACCTGTTAGGGGCATGGCAGTTATTTTAATCGCATACCCCTAGTCGGATTTTACACGGCATCGTACCGGAACGCTAAATCGCTTGGCGGTACGTCCTTGCCGGCGGCAACTAGCCACGGCCGAAGCCTCCCAATTCAGAAATTAAGTATAAATTCCCAAATGGACCCTGCCGGGAATCGAACCCGGGGCCTCCCAAGTTAAGACAACAGCGCTCAGCACTGCGCCAGGTAGGTCGTCAAAATATCTAAATGTAAATATCGCTTATTAATTATCACAGACGTAAAATGTCTCTACATCGCCTAATGGCGCGTTATCTGGATCACCGGTAACTGCGGAACACTCACTCCAGGCTATCGCGGGATAAGCTAAAACACTTGCATAAATCACTTCGCCCTTGCCTATGTAACGACTAACTTGCACTTTAGTTGTTAATTTCACTTGTGATTATTTCACGGAAATTGCCATTATATAAAAACGCGTGCCAAACGTCTTCAAATTTTTAACATTTAACGTAGTAAGTATTTATACCGAATTATTAAGAAGGTCTTTTTAAAAATAAGATGCAATTTATTGGTCGTGGTTTCATCTTTTAAAATTGGATATGTTTAGTAATTAATCCAATATTCGCACATTTTAAGACAATTTTATTGTTTAAACTCATGTTCCCTTAAAAGTATCAAATTATAAAATTAATACGAATATCTGCAGATGTTCATGGGAGGCAGTAATCACTTAACATCAAGTATAATGTTAAGCGATCAATGCCCGCTCCTTTGCTCGCAATTTATATTAAAAAAACTACATGATTGTATACGCATAAATGATTATCATACTTATATACCTATATATAGCATATAATGGCCATTCACTTGAAGCTATCGGGGGCAGCTGAAATATTCGGATAACGGGAGACAAATGAATCACTTTGCCATTATGAGATAAGGGCGCCTTTACACGCATCCATCAATTTATCGATCTTCTTATTTTTCCAGCTGAGAGAGCATCGATTATCTGTATAAATGATGCTTACTCTTTGTAATCTACTTATCAAATACTTTAAATATGTTTCTGAACGATGTATAAAAAACACACATAGACTAAGTCTACGAATATAAAAATATTTAGAAATTAAATTTTTATTATTTTTTATTTAGTAAAATAAAAATGTTTAACAAACAATAGTATAACTAATGCTCCGATCTATGTTAATCAATTTAGTACTTAGCAGTTAATAAATAAGCATTTGCATGTTAATATATTAAGAACAAAATCGACGAGCATATCTACAATATTACCATATTACGTATATTGGGCCAACGTGTACAAGGCTTTCTGAATAAAACCGTCAATTTTACGCAGATAAATAACGATATGCAAACATTTGAGGCATCAATTAGTTATATTGAAGCTATCGCAGTCACTCCGTATGCGGACAGCCTTAGAGATAACCGCCAAGCAGATAGGTGGGAGTGCTTGCGGCGATAAGGCTGGGACGAAATCGGTATATGATTCGTTGCACGATGCATCGGTTATCAGTGTAAGCCATGTTTGAACCTAATTTCCTATTTGGACCGAGCAATCCATGTTTACAATATAACGGTATATTGTGTTAACAGATTCAAAATTAATTACAGTAAAATCCGTTTAAGACGATTTGGAAGGTACTACCCAGCCAAAAACGCGTTTTAGCGAGAAAGCGGATTATGCGGGATAGGGTAAATAAAACGTATAATGTACAATTTTGTGTAGGCATTACATACGTCTTGTATGCATCGATATATATGTAGGTACTAGATGGGCCCTTTCATAGAAAAGGGTCGGGCGTCCGACTTTGAGAGCGCGTTCCTAACCTGTCTTTGTCCCCATCGTAGCGTAGTCACGGTCGCTCGTGGTGTAGATAATTTGTTATTCTTAAGTTAACATCTAAAGTCTTATTAGTTTGGCACTGTACAATTTTTATTTTAAGGTAAGTGTTTTTCAATTCACAATTATTATACATTTCCAAAAAAACGTTATTTAATCTTCCTATTTAATATTTTTATCCATTAAGCAATCCTTTAATTTCCGCGGCAAACTATGATATATTTTTTTTACTAACTGGCCTTACGGCTTATAGGGCTATAACCTATATTATCTATGACCGAGTCATACGTTTTCAAGCTTTCATTCGAGATGTTGCAAGCAAGTTCCCGCTTTTCAGACTAGATGGCGTTGCTAAAAATACGCCCACATTCTTTTTTTTTATTTGACAGGGCTCGTCTATGTAAATTGAGGTCGTTGCTTGTATGTATTTATTAAGTTGTTTGAAAGTATTTTTTAATTACCTAAGTAGATATTATCGACACCCGCGCGAACGTTCATTGGTTTGAGCTGTGACCATTGATAAATTAATCAGTCAGTCGCCTTTTCCTTACATTGATTATTGGTCTTTTTTTTCCACTACAAGTTAGCCCTTGACTGCGATCTCACCTAATGGTAAGTGAAGATGCAGTCTAAGATGGTAGCGGGCTAACCTGTTAGGGGCATGGCAGTTATATTAAACCCATACCCCTATTCGGTTTCTACACGGCATCGTACCGGAACGCTAAATCGCTTGGCGCTACTAGCCACGGCCGAAGCCTTCCACCAGGCCAGACTAGGGAAAATTCCGAAATTATAAATTTCCAAATTGACCCTGCCGAGGATCGAACCCGAGACCTCCGCACGTTAAGGCAATAGCGCTTATATACACTGCGCCACGGAGGTCGTCAAAATATTGATTATTATTGGTCATTTATTGATTGGTAAACAAAACCACTTTTTAATAAAACGATTTCATTTCATTTCATTTAATCGTTTGACTGTTACATAGTTTAAGATCTTTAAATAATTGTACATAGTAGGAACAGTCTACCTGTAACAGGCATACGATATCATACTAATAGTCATACTTAATATTAACATTTGATTCAGACAATTCATAATTGATACAAATTATTAATTAGTAAAAACAGATTGGTAATTATTACATACTCGTATATTATGTCAAAAATATTTAGCCAAGATAATTTTTAAAGGAGACGGTTCAGATTTGTATGAGGCGTAGGCCAAGTCTTGTACAAGCAAAGAAATGAAGGAAAATAATAAAATACTAGACCAGTTTTTATTGGCCAAATCTACGAATTCGTCGTAATTTCAGTGGTTTCCAAGTTATGGAACACTAAACATAAGTGGGTAACAATGGCGGATTCATATTTTTTGACTTTTTCAAAAGAAAAACACGTTATTTTGACAGTGACTGTCAGAAATGACTTTTGATACATTTCGCGCCTACGGCTGAAGGTTGCCATCCTGGAAACGTATCGAAAACTAAAAAATACTTTTTTTTTTGCTCATTATTTACTTTACTGTTATAAATTATTATATTTTTATACAATCTATGTATTTTCCTCTATTCATGGTAGAGTGTACAAGAGTAGGCCTAAAATAAACCTTTTCATCCCACCATCTCGGAAAGAGTATTTTTAATCTTCGATATCTGAATGCAAAAACCGTTATTATCCTCTTGAGGATAAAGTAAATTGAATTTAGAACATCGTGTGCACGTTAGTAAATATCACTCGTCTATGAAGTTTGTGAATTCAAAACATCATTAAAACCTATTTACTTTTACCTCTATGGTGCCGAATTTCCATACAACCTTTTTTAATTTGTTAAAAACTCACACTCGTTACCTTCTTGGTGTACTTTTTTTAATTTCTTTGCGCGCACCATTTTCTTTCACGTCATGTCATTTCCTCGCTGAGGTGGGGTGAAAAGTTACGTGTTGCACTCGAGTGAAAAGATTTTTCACCTCGTGCTCTTTTGATTCCCTCGCTGACGCTCAGGATTCTAATTTTTGAACCACTCGCTGCGCTCGTGATTCAATTTTAGAATCCTTCGCTTGCTCGGTCATCAAAATTGAGCACGCGGTTAAAAAACAACTTTTCACTCTTGTATAACAAATAACTATTTCCTTTGTAAAGTCCTATGTATGGCAAATATATGGCTAATATTGACGTATCAATTAGTCGCCTCACTATCGCTCGGTTTGCGGGGGGCCTTAGCAAAGATTACGTCGCAGCAGATAAGCGGGAGTGCATTCGGCGATAAGGGCAGACAAAATCGGCGTATGATTCGTTGCGCGATGCGTTGTTATCAGTTTTAGCTATGTTTTGAGCTTATCTGGAGGTCCGACCACTAAATCATTATGTGCAGGTAGGTAATAATTTTTTATCGTCAAGTGATTCTACCACTGGTTCAGAATGCCCTTCTTACCTCTGAGAAGCTACAACGGATCCACAGGTTCCCCAGTTCTCCCGCATAGCCTTAAGTGCAGTGGGAAGCGCTGTGGTCCCATAAGCGGGAGGTTCAGAGTTCAATTTGGGAATCAAGGAACAAGAATATTATAAATGCGAAAGAGTGTTGTCTGTTACGCTTTCACGGCCCAACTATTCAACCGATTTTGATGAAATTTGGTACAGAGATGAGATTTACGTCCCGGAGAAGGGTATAGACTATTGTGAAGAATATGTTCTTTGTTCCCTGATTATCATGGACTTCCGCAATGTATTGCTTGCTTCTATCTAGTACAATTTTTGACTTTTTACGACTTTTCACTTTGAAGCAATATTTAGAGTGAGTAAAAGTAAACTTTGCTATTGCAAGTGCGATAGCGCGATCCGTAACCACGATACCGGCTTTGAGCAACGCGCCTCTGTTAGTTACTCGCAAGAGAGATTGATTCTGTGAGTACCTACGGGAATTACTTTGGCAAAGCTGTGTAGTGCCTAGACCAGTTTATAAATTACTGGAAAGTTTTTATACGGTAGAACTGATTTAAAAAGGCAGCTTTCAGCCCGTAATTCTAAGTACAATAATTTTGATTTTTAATCACAAAACTTTATGATTTACTTTGAAATACACCACACCGCGTAAGTCACAATATCAGCGGGGCGCATCCATCAGGGGCGGGCTTTATCACCTCCGCACCGAGCGCCAGTTTTATTTTGCACTCTGTTCACTCTCAAACCGTGCATATCCCTAACAGTTCATACTCAAAAGCCTTGCCAAGGAGGTTTTAATGAAAGGGTTCTGTACCAAAATGGTAAGATAAGAACCTTTAATACTGTCTCGATCTGCATTGGGTAACAGCTTTGTTTGCGAAATAATATATTCTCAATCTTTAAAAAAAGAGATCTTATAAGTGATTCTTTTTTATATTTATACTAGATGATGCCCGCGACTTCGTCCGCGTGAATTGATGTTTTTTTAAGATGTAAGCTATCCTATCTTTCAAGTTGGATCAAACTGCACACGGTGTGCAAATTTAATTTAAAATCGGTTAAGTAGTTTAGGAGTCCATCGTGGACAAACAAAGTGACACGTGATTTATATATATCGACGGGTTCCGGGCTAATTGTATTAAGCGACACTCTGAGCGATATAGACTTTTATACATATTTGGAATCAGCGAATTTTTCTGCGTCATTTGAGCTGGGTTTGGTGACGATCGGAGCACTTTTTTGTCGCTTAATACAACCCGCATTTTTGGGCCCATTTTGGACTGCAATGTATGAAGCGACACAAAATATTGACAAATTTAGGAACTGTGTACTTAAGCTGACTACCAAATACCAGGCAGTCGTTTAAACGTTTTTTCCTGGAGCAACAATTTACAGGCAACGTACGTTAAAGCATTTAGCCTGACTTTATAAATATATAGAAATATCGCTTAATACAATTAGCCTCTTTGTTAAATTCTTATCCAGTGTCGCTTAATACAATTAGCTCTACCTTATAAATATACAAGAATGTCGTTTAATACATTTAGCCTCTTTGTCAAATTCATACCCAGTGTCGATCCATACATTAGCTCTGTACATGAAATGTTAGATGTCGTCACTTCAACCATTAACGAGAGATGTTTTTGATTTTGATTACTGAGAAAGTTAGAAAAAAATATAGAAGAAAATAAGTAAAGAAATGAAAACCAAAGAAACGCTCGTAAATATTTTACTGGACTATTTTACTGAAACTGGACGTTGGCCGGCAGAATGGTCACATTCCTTATTCATTCCATTACATAAGAAGGGATCAACAAAAAAATGCAACAACTACAGACTGATTTCTCTCATATCACATGCGAGTAAGGTACTGCTTCACATCATAAATACAAGACTTCAAGCTTGTCGCGCCAAATCGCACTGTAACAAGCTGGTTTCGTCAATGGAAGAGGTACACGAGAACAAATACTAGTGATCCGCCAAATCATAGAGAAAGCTAGAGAGTTTAACAACCCTCTATACATTTGTTTTGTGGATTTCAGGAAAGCATTTGATACGGTTAAATGGTTAAAACTCTGGCAAATACTTTCTCAAATGAGTGTACCTCAGCATCTTATATATCTTTTGACGACCTCCGTGGCGCAGTGTATAGCGCTGTTGTCTTAACGTGCGGAGGTCCCGGGTTCGATCCCCGGCAGGGTCAATTTGGGAATTTATAATTTCTGAATTTTCCCTGGTCTGGCCTGGTGGGAGGCTTCGGCCGTGGCTAGTTACCACCCTACCGGCAAAGACGTGCCGCCAAGCGATTTAGCGTTCCGGTACGATGTCGTGTAGAAACCGAATAGGGGTATGGGTTTAATATAACTGCCATGCCCCTAACAGGTTAGCCCGCTACCATCTTAGACTGCACCATCACTTACCATCAGGTGAGATCGCAGTCAAAAATCTTGTACAGAGGTTTTACGTGGATGGTACAGCAGCTGTACGAGTGGACGAACTAGAATCTTCAACCTTTAAAACTCAAGCTGGCGTTCGACAGGGGTGTGTTCTCTCACCGCTTCTTTTCAACATTTACACTGAACACAATGCGGATTGTTTTGGAAGACTGGGATAAAGGTATATCTGTTGGAGGACGCAAGATGAGTAATCTCAGATATGCGGACGATACTACGCTTCTTGCCCAAACTAAAGAAGATATAGAAGACCTACTAGAGCGTCTGGAGACAACTAGTCTAGAGTTTGGACTAACCATCAACAGGGATAAGACCAAGATGATGATAGTAGATCAGGCTTATCATAATAGTGCCATAAATAGGTCTGCGGTAAAGAAACTCAATAAGATTTGGAAGAACAGGAAGATCACCAAAACCACTAAGGTTCGGCTTATGAGGTGTCTGGTTTTACCAATCTTTCTCTCCGGAGCTGAAACATGGTCGCTTAGACTACAAGACCGACGTAAAATTGATGCCTTGGAGATGTGGTGCTGGAGGCGCCTTTTAAAGATACCCTGGACAGCCTTTCGAACTAACAACTCAATCCTAAAAGAACTTAAGATAAAAGAAAGGTTATCGTCGACTGTGCAATCGCGAATTCTGAAGTTCTTTGGCCACATCTCCAGAAATGAAGGGTCAATTGAGCGCCTGTTAGTACAAGGTCATGTGGAAGGTAAGCGAGCCAGAGGACGTTCACCTACTCGATGGACAGACCTAATAAAAAGTGTGACCCAGAAAACTGTGGTGGAGTGCTCCCGCAATGCTACCAATCGAGATAAGTGGAGGAGCATCGCGCGGGAGGCGGTGCGACCCAATTTAAAGAAGACCGATGACGAGTGTACCAGTATCGACCCAGCAGCCACGACCACTCTGTCAAGAGTGCACGACTGAGAAGAAATGTTAAAGTTTAGGAATGAAGAAGAATGAGAATAATTATTTCAGGTAATAAGACTGTAGGCTACGTAATAAAAAGACTGTTTAACTTCTGATTCCTATACAATTGTGATAAAAACTTTAGTTTGGTAAGCTAAGAAGTCACTGCTGTTCCTAGGTGATTGTCATTTTAAATAAAAAACTTACCTTTAAACAATTTATAATGTGCGTTTTATTTCTCATTTCATAATTATTAACAAGATAGGTAGGTACACCCTATGTATGTACCTTTTAATTTATCAATGTTTTAACCGCCAATTTCTGCAAACTTCATTATTCAAGTAGGATTACAAACAATTTATTTTAAAAAAAACAGTCGCATAAACTAATTAGCCATACATTAATAAGTTTAAGATATGGTATTTAAATCAATTAGCTTAGGTTTGAAATATGACCAGCTATTTGACTAAAGCACTTAGCTTAGAGCCATTATTTGCATGCCTAGGCGGTTAAGTCGTTTAGCCTGAAATAAGAAACAATAATCATAGGCGGTTAAGTCATTTAGCCTGGAACAAAAAGAAGTAAAATATGGGTCATTTTGTATTAAGCGACATTTATCTTCGTTAAAAATAGGAATATTAGAAAAAAAATATAATCTAATTATGAGGAATATGTTATAAAAACAGTAATATCCTTCTTTTTAATGAAATAATGCGATTTGCTAAAGTTATTATTTTTTTTCTAAAAATCGAAACTTTAAACTGCTCTGGTGTAAAGTTTCAAAAATGTCGGTTAATACAAATAGCCCGGAACCCCTCGATATTTAGATTATTATTTTGTAGCGTTTAAAGCCTCACAAAAAGCTTATGATTTACTTTGCAATGGTCTAAACTAGACTCTATAGCTCCACCACGCCGCGTAAGTCACATAATCAGCGGGGCGCATCCATTAGGGGGCGGGTGTTATCACCTCCGCACCGAGCGCCAGTTTTATTTTGCACTCTCAAACCCCGCTAGCAGCTGTAAGATAAACTCTACTCTAAGTTAGTCATACGTGTTTATCAAGTGAAATCTATACTAATGCCATAAATGCGAAAGTTTGGAAGGATGGGTGGATGGATGGATCTGAACAGATCTTGTTGAAAGCGCATAGATTTACATACAGTTTTATGTCACGTACCTTGACGTCCCTAAAATAAGAATTATAATTGTAAAAAATGAACGTCAATAATATTAAAATAATACGGCTTTAAGCGATGACAGTATGCCCCCTCAATAGTATAAAATAGTGCACTTTGGTGTGTATCAAATCATTTTCCTAAGTAGAAATCGCCGTAAACATACCCACGACAAACGGATAGGTAAGCGTAAAGGTATTCCCACAAGCATTTCGTTGCTACATTAAAATAAAAGATAATATATCGATACCGTATTCCGTAAGGCGGTTAACACACTATATCGACCACATGACCGCGGCGGTTTGCGGCCAAGATGAAGATTTCGTATTGCATCTGCGAGCATCAATCTTCTGTAATGACGTGATTTTTTCACATCATCTGTCATCGGTTTATTCAAGTCAATATCCGATTGGTCTACTAAATATCTTCACTCTGCTTGGCTTTATTTCACAGGCACCTAGCCTAGATGCCCATGAGCATGCCCAATAGCTGTCATCTGAGCTGCCTAAGCAATCGCTTTCCATAAACGAGATTTAAACCATACATTTGATTTGTTATATTTAAGAAAATAAATGAATATGAATTCGCAGAGCATCTTCTAGGCATGCGCGCTCCATCTTAGGCAGCATCACCACTTGTATGCAGGTCTGATTGCAGCCAAGTGCTAGCTTTTTTTTTAAATCATGCAGTGTACTGCAGTTGAAACTTGAAAGCTCACCGCTGCCGTGAGCGATACTGTGTGTTATCCGCCTTATGGACATCTCATACGAATCATCGGCTATTAGCGATAAGGGGAACTTTATCTGTCCGGTATAAGGTCGGGCACATTTATAAATAAATAATAAATGACTGACAATAAGGTCCAGTAATTAGGATATAAATTTCTGATGGAGATATGAAAGATATAAGTTAAACAAACCTGGATTCGCTTACGAGACCGACGGGTGCGCGATTACATTTTACTTCATGTCGTAAGTGTAGTAAACCAAAGGCTTACACGTCACGTCTCCTGTGTTTAAAATGTAGGTACGAGTAAGTACTTAACTCAATGAGCGTGGTAAACTGAACTACAGTTACAGTACAGTATTTACAAATAAGATAACAGATAATTATCTTCATCAGACATACCAGTTAATAAAAAAATAAACAAAAGTACCAAGTCTAGAGATCCAATTAAAGCTGTTAATAGCTGTTCAGACACCTAAAAAAAATATAATAATAATAATCGAATAGTTCTTCAATACCCGAATTCAGTTGACGGTAGCGATATAAACTACCATAATAACAGTAACCGCTTGTGTTACGAGTAGTAGATAAGTAATCGTATTTGCCTCTCATAAAAACAACGTTTCATCTAATTTCTGGAAAAGACATTTTACAGTATCTGAGCTTTGAAATCAACACAGGGCAACTGTCAACAACACGTAAAAAATACTTCATATTTTATTGTGGTCAGTCGAATGTCGTGACGTGACACAAAGTAAACGCGCACTCTCAAAAGTCGCGATAAGACGCTTTCAGTTTTATATTTGCCTGCGATAAGGCCGCCGCGAATCGATTAGCCCCACATTAGCGATAAAGGTCTGTTTATCTTTAAGTGCTCTGTCTTGGCTCCTATCATAGCTTTGAAGTTTCATGTGGAGTAGTATAGCTTGAGGTGGCTTGATGTGGAAGAGCACTTTAGTAACTAGTTCATATACTGACACGTATTTTGTAGTAAATAAGGTTGCATAAGATTTGATTCGAATCTAAGTATATAATTCTACCATGAATAGTAGGTATAGGATGCGAGAATTATCAAAGGAGTGTGAAAGCAATAATTTTCCTGACTTTCCTTCTCTAATGTAGTGAATTGTTCCGATCTCTCTCTTATCAACCCATTGCCGGCTCACTACTATAGCGCGAGTCTCCTCTTGGAATGGAAGGGTAGGGTTTTTTGGATATTCATGCTTAAATTGTATACTTTGTATGTAAACACTCGATATACTATAGTCATGTCAAGTGAGTACCAAATATACGATAATATTTTCCGGTAGGATAGTATCTAGCCACGGCCGTAGCCACCTGCCAGACATATGTAGGTAAAATAATGATATCAGTTATCAATAGAAAAGAGTCACAATCCGCAGAAATGGGGAATTTAACGCAAAGGGCGAATAATAGTAACTATACACGGCTAAACGATAATCTTTCACGACGACAGGTTTGCAAATCTCTGAGCACTTTCAATTCGCAGCTGACCCCTAGCTTTAGCTCTCAGGGGGCATACTACGATCGCTTAAAACCGTATTGTTTTAATATTTTGACTATTGTGGGACTAAGTATTACAAGTTATTAATAATGAAAACATGTTATTTTCTCAAATTCTGTCTATGCAAAAACTGTGATATGATACCTATAATAATTAATAATATTTGCTTTGAATTTATTTATTTAAGTACGGACCTAAAAACGGGTTTCGGTACAAAGATGAGAGTGAAGAGTCCCCTTAAATAAAACATTGAACATAATATAATAATTGATAAATAATTAATAGATACGTTTATCGAATATGTATTCAGTGATGCCAAGCCCAAATTAACCTATACCTACCTATTAACCTAACATAATTAAGTATAAGCGCCACAAACTTATTTGAGGGTCGCTGTTATGGAATTACTGCCTCGTTGGTCTAGTGGTTAGCATGTTTGACTGTGGCTGACGAGGTCCCGGGTTCGAGTCCCGGGTCGGGCCATAATAAGTGTTGGGTTTTTCTGACTAGAAATTCTCAGCACTAGCCCGGAGTTAGGAAGTTGGCGGTGTTTCACCCCCGTGCCTCGGAGATCACGTTAAGCCGTCGGTCCCTGTTCGTCGTCGGTTATTATCACTAACATGATAATAGTCGTTAAAGCCCGCCAACCCGCATTGGAGCAGCGTGGTGGGTCTAAGCTCTAATTCCCTCTCTCCTATGAGAGAGGAGGCCTGTGCCCAGCAGTGGGACGTTAATGGGCTGTAGTGGTGGGTTATGGAATTTAATGTTCAGTCTGTTAACAAAAACTAAACAGTCCAAAACAGTCATAAAAATTTGTCCAATTTTGGCCTCCAGGCCACATAAGTTGGCATTTAAATTTACTACCCCAGAAATTCGCCTCCGGTTGATCAAACCAGGGTTCGAAATCAAGACATCTTATTTCTAAGGTGGACATTCGGTCGGGTCAGGAGAGGTCGTCCAACATTTGCACGTCAAGAATCAAGATGCCGAGATGGGCCGTCCGCAATAAATCCAAACGAGACAGGCTACAAGGTACAAGGTTCGATATGGGAATCTATTAACTGACCCCTATAGGGTTGACACTTGCATTTTCCTTTTGTAGTTCCATATTTCATGATCTACCAATTATTATTTAAATGCGTACAAGTAATACATAATAAACAAATAATCCGTTCGAGATTGGGATCTAGCCAGGACCACGATCTTCAGCAATAAAAGAATGATACTTAACGGTACTGATACTTGACAGTGACTGCCTCGTTGGTCTAGTGGTTAGCATAGTCGACTGCGGATCACGAGGTCCTGGGTTCGATTCCCGGTCGGGCATGAAAGTTAGGTATTGGGTTTTTCAATTAAGAAATTCTCAGTGCCAGCCCGGAGTTGGAAGTTGGCGGTGTTTCACCCCCGTGCCTCGGAGAGCACGTTAAGCCGTCGGTCCCGGTTATTATCACTAACATGATAATAATCGTTAAAGCCCGCCAACCCGCATTGGAGCAGCGTGGTGGGTCTAAGCTCTAATTCCCGCTCTCCTATGAGAGTGGAGGCCTGTGCCCAGCAGTGGGACGTTAATAGGCTGTAGTGATGATGATGATGATGACTTAACAGTAATTATGTACCACATGCCTATAACAGCCAAACTAAAATGACAAAAAAATGATTGTTTTTAAGCGCGATTTATTTCATGAAATTATGATCATTTTCATAAAATAAATAATCGCCACATAAACTGTGACAGTTTTTTTTAAATATTGTATAGAAGCAGGCGTTACCTACTTTGCGGAATTCCATTATAATCAAGGAACAAGAAGCTTTTAAATAAGCACTTAGCACTTCTACTGTAGAAGTTCTACAGCACTCTCAACGTACGTAACACGACACCGGAGCATTTCTCAGGAGATGTTGACTCTATAATACTCAATTGTAAAGATTTATTACAGTCTTTTTGTGTGGAAACCCTACGTTAAGGATCCTAGGCGCGTCGACAATGCCTAGATGGTTATCAGTCGCACCCACGTCGTTGCTGTCTGTACCTACTCCGTACTGTATGTACTGTAGACTGTATGAAATTGTGATAATTCTATGTATCAAAACGCTTTGTTAGTAAACTTCTGCAAAAAAAAACTCCCGCAAAGTTAAAAAAAGCGAATCTTAAAAGCTTTTATTGTTAATCTTATTAATATTATAAATGCGAAAGTTTGGATGGATGTATGGATGTATGGATGAAAGGATGGATGGATGTATGGATGTTTGTTACTCAATCACGCCCCAACAGCTTAACCAAACCAAACAAATAACTTGTACGATGAACTGCTCGCTTCATCCTCAGTTGCACCAGCTGTGGTAACCATAGATCTGACCTGTGACAGCCCTTGTCCTAACAAAAAGTTACCATCAAATCAAAAAGTTTATTTAAGTAGCCATAAAAAAATTAAAAAATACATAAAACTTGGCAAATTTATAACAAAAACTAAAAAACTAATAAAATCTAAGAAAACATATGCTAAAACCATTACATTAAGGAAGGAACGGTCAGAATTATTAATAAAACTGGATACATGTTGTTCTTCTATGCAGGAAATTAGAAAACAATATGAAAATGATGTAAAAATCCTAAATAATCAAGTAGTGAAGTTGGAAGACTCCTTAAGGGCGGTTACATCACAATACGTGTTGTCACAGAAACAGATCGGTGAACAAATACTGGCTGCCGATGAATTGTTAGCCTTAAGTAATTATAATTTAGACCGTTTTGACTCTCTTGTGAATAAGTGTGAGTGTGTAAATAAGGACTCCTTAGTTGCCTCAGCGGAAGCCCAGTGTTCCATTAAGGACCCCATGATTCTGCCAAAGGAAGTTCAGTGTTTAAATAAGGACTCCTTAGTTGTCTCAGCGGAAGAGGCACAATATACTGAGCATAGTAAAATCAGTGAAACTAGTGACTTTTTACTACATCCCACACAGAGGAAGACTTTTGTAATCTCAGACGGGCTGGGAAAGGACTTTGGACACTTGCTTAGTAATAAATTGCACCAAAAAGTCTTTAATAATTGTTATCCTAGGGCCCCATATCAACATATAATTCAAAATATCAAAGATGATTGCTTAGACAGTTATAGTACAGTTGTTTTGTTGATAGGTGACAGCCTGCAAATTACCAAAAAGGAAATTTTACTGAGTTTTGAATACCTGCTAAGTATACAAAAAAAGTCAGGTTGTAAGTTTATAATTTGTGCTTTACCATATTCACACTCCCTGACCGCTGCACAAAATGAGCGTATTTACAAACTAAACAGGCTATTACATAACCTTACTTGTAGTCATAGGGACTACTTTCATATTTTTAATACTAACAAGTTCATAAGTAAATTTACTTTGACAAAAGATACTATGTATCTGCTCCCTAGATATAGGAAACAACTAGCTACATTGGTAGCTTGTAATATACATGACCCAGCTATTTTTAGCTGTAATATTGTTGGAAACTGTACATGTTGTACAAAAAATATTAACTTAATGAGTAAAAGTACTTATTCCAGTCTTTTGAAGGTTACAAGTTGTATTCATCCAGGTACTTTATCCTTAAATACAAATAATTGTAGTTCATTTGTTAGTTATAATAAAAATTTAAACTGATAAGTGAGACAACAGATAAGCTGTGTAAAATTAATCTTGTACACCAAAATATACAGGGCTTATCTGGCAAGGAACATGAGATTGATCTTTTTATTAGAAACTCTGATATTGATATTTTATGTCTAACCGAGCATTGGCTCAATAGTCATCAGTTAATGATCAATCTCAAGAATTACTCTCTGTTAAGCGCGTTCTCCAGAAAGAAGGCTATACGTGGAGGATCTATGATATTGACCCGCAGCAACATTAATTGCAAAGAAAGAAAAGACATTGTTAATCTTTCTGTTGAACGCACTATTGAGCTGTCCTGTGTTGAGCTGGAGCAGTATATTATAGTTTGCGTGTACCGACCTCCTTCAGGTGACTTTGTGTTATTTGAGGAAGTGATGGAGGAGATCCTAAGGCGAATATGTAGGTCATCTAAAAAAATATTAATCTGTGGAGACTTTAATATTGATATTTTGATTCGAACAACTATGAGTGATAGATTACTTCATTTATTTAAAAGCTTTAATTTGGAAAACATTTTTATTGAACCTACCCGAATAACCGAAAATTCGGCTACTTGTATTGACAACGTTTTCTGTGACTGTAAAGTTGTCAAAAAATCAGTTATAACCAATCTAAGATCCGATCATTGCGGACAGATGGTATCTATCCCTAGTTCTCAACAAAAGACAACAAAGATAATAAAGTATAGACCAGTCACCACTAAAAAAGTAAGGCAATTCAAGCAAAATTTATCAAACATGTTGCCTAAACTTGACTTTACACAGGGTGGTCCGGATGAACATTATAAAGCATTTTTTGATTTATTAAATAACCAATTTAATTCAATATTTAAAATTATAGAAAAAAGACTGTTTAAAAATCTTAAATTCAGTGACTGGGCTACTGTTGGAATTTATAAAAGTAGGAATAAGTTGTTTGATTTGTATGCTGAAAAGCAATATAATTACACCCCCACATTTTTGGAATACGTGAGAAATTATTCAAAATTATTTAGGAATGTTTGCATTCAAGCAAAGTCCCTTCACATAAAGCGGAAAATTATTAACTCAGAAAATAAGATAAAAGCAGCTTGGGATGTCATCTCTGAGGAAACTGGTAGACATAAAGAGGACAACAATAAACTGGAGCTTAAAATTAATGACCGTATAATTGACTCCGATTTAGAAATTGCAAATACATTTGAGAATTTCTTCAAAAATATTCCAATCTCTACTACCAGTTCCCTTAATTCCTCGCCAACAGAAGCCTATAAAATTCTCAGTAGTAATGTCTCTGAGTGCAGTGTTAAGTTTAAGTTTGAGTACGTGACCCCCTATGATATTATAAAAACATTCAAATCTTTACAATGCAAAAAAACGGGAGATCTATGGGGGATATCGGTGAAAATTATCTGCAATGTCATTGATGTTATTGCGCCATATCTTGCTCAAGTTTTTAATGAGTCTGTGGATTTGGGATCTTTTCCTGACCTCATGAAATGTAGTAAATTGATTCCTCTTTTTAAATCAGGTAGCAAAAGTGATCCAAATAATTACAGACCAATTTCAATTTTGCCAACCCTAAGCAAGATATTTGAAAAAATTATGCTTAACCAACTGCTCCGGCATTTTAATTTAAATAAATTACTTCACTCCGAGCAGTATGGTTTTACGAAAGGCCGGTCAACAGTCGATGCGGGCGCGGCGCTGTTAAAACATATATTTGATGCTTGGGAGAACTCACAGAATGCTATTGGTATTTTCTGTGATTTGTCTAAGGCATTCGACTGTGTAGAGCACGAGACACTGTTGACCAAATTGAGCCACTATGGAATCAAAGACACTGCACTTAGTCTCATTGCATCATATCTTAGTGACCGTATTCAGACGGTATGTGTAAACAATGTGAAATCATCCGGATCAGCCTCATTAATGGGTGTCCCTCAAGGCTCCATTCTGGGTCCCTTCATGTTCTTGGTATATATAAATGATTTACCATATTTTGTCCAGGATACTTGCGATATTGTGCTATTTGCTGATGATACGTCTTTAATTTTTAAAGTCGATAGAAATAAGGATGTTTTTGACGACGTAAATAGTGCCATTTCTCAGGTCACTCACTGGTTTACTGTTAATAACTTACTTTTAAATGCAAAAAAAACTAAGTGTGTTGAGTTCGCACTGCCCAATACCAAGAATACACGTAACATTAATCTAGTGGTAAATAATGATATGTTAAAAATAGAAGAGGCCACCGTGTTCTTGGGGGTGACCTTAGATGCTAAGCTTCAATGGGGCACCCATATATCAAATCTAGCTGGTAAACTCAGTTCTGCTGCTTACGCTGTCAGAAAGATTCGGCAGTTAACAGACGTTGAAACTGCAAAGATTGTATATTTTGCTTATTTTCATAGTATTATGTCTTACGGAATCTTGCTGTGGGGTAAAGCGGCAGATATTCAAAAAATATTTGTATTACAAAAAAGGGCAATACGTGCAATTTATAATTTAAAACCACGTGAATCCCTTAGGGAGAAATTCAAGGAAATAGGTATTCTTACAGTAGCCTCACAGTATATTTACAGTAATCTAATCTTTGTAAAACAGCACATTCAGAATTATAAAAGAATATGCGATCTGCACGATAGGCCAACTAGAAACCGTCATAGGCTCGTGACACCATCGCTCCGCCTCAATAAAGTCCGAAGGTCGTTCGTGGGAATGAGCATACTATTCTTTAACAAAATTCCTCAACCTATTATAAACTTGCCTTTACACAAGTTTAAGATAACCATTAAAAAAATGCTCCTAAAAAAAGCTTATTATACTGTCGAAGATTATATTAATGATAAAGGCGCATGGATTTGACTCGCTCCAGCAATGCTCAGGACAGTGGTTACTTATGTATCTGTATATGTTGTATGTAGATTATTGTAAACATACCATATACTATTTATTTTTTTTCAAAAGAGCAACCACCGAGTTTCTTGCTGGTTCTTCTCGGTAGGAACGGCATTCCGAACCAGTGGTAGATTCATTTGACTATTCATAAGAACTTGTAAAAAGTCTATTTGAATAAAAATAATTTGATTTTGATTTTTGATTTTTGATTTAACGGATCTGGCTGAAATTTGGCACAGAGATAGATTATAGTCTGGAATAGCACATAGGCTTTTAATCCCGGAAAATTAAAGAGTTCCCGCGGGAACCACAAACCCTCGATCCACGCGTACGAAGTCGCGGGCATCAGCTAGTATTCTATATATTAGGTGTAATAATCTAGGTATGTCTAAATCGGATGAATTTGGGAAACAAGCGGTGTCGGAGTGAAACGTACGTTATTTGTGTGGTGTGGTGTTGTGAATATCGCAAGCTACACGCTGCAACACATAGATTTATCTGTTCTTCCGTAATATCCTTATAAGTCCAGTCATTTGGTGTTTGTTCAAAAAGGAGGTTACCTGGAAAAATTTCTGGGACTTTTGAAAATTTGTGATTTTATATTCGATTTCAACGTGCTCTTTCCGAATTTTCACTTTGCCACCTCGTATCTTTGCCGCTCGCGCCACCATATTCAAATGGCGCTCAAAAAACAGTTTTTTGACAATAACTCCTTTCCGACTCATTTTACGATGAAAATAGTTATGTAGTTAATAAATTAAACGAGATTATTTTTTTTACAATTTATGTAGTAACCTTTTTTTTTGTATAATCAGTAATCAGAGGCGGCAAAGTAAAATTTGAATAGAGCACTTCCGAAGTCTATGAAATCACCAATTTTAAAAACTCCCGGAAAACTTTCCAGGTAAAACTACCAAATGGCTGGACTAATAAAATTAACAAGCACATTTTTATCCTGAACGAACCCCTATCTTGATTTATTTATTGGAAAGGGGTCATGACCCTCAGCAATAACAAATAGCATTCAATTTTCTATTTATAAAGCTGAGTATATCGTGAGCGTTGTTTATTCACCACGCTCGGGATATCTCAAGAACTTACGATTGTTGAACTAAAAGCTTTTAATCTCTCTATCTTACCATCTGGCTACATGTGCTCTGATAACACACGCGGCTTTGCGTAACATTATATCTACTGTGCCTATACCCATTATTTACATTTCTTGCAATTCACTAGTGCGCGTGGCTCATGGTTGTGTTACAATCCTATCCTACAGTACTGTATATGTCACCGTAAAGTTGCAAAAACCGTTAGATTGTAAACGAACGCTTTTTATCTCGATAGATTGTAAACTGTGTAAAGATTGTGATCCGTTCAATGTTCTGAGTGTCAATTTTTGAAATATTCATTGTAATTACGTTTTCTTGTCTCTTTCTTGTAGGTTAGGTTAGGGTTCGACATAAATACCTAATTAGGTAGTGCCTGGCTGAAGGCCGGGCACTTAGGTTTTATCGGGTTAATATACCTAACAGATTACAATGTACCTACCGAAAAATAATGCGTTAAATTGTAATCTGTCGACAGTTTACAATCACGCTACTTAGATTACAATCTAACGGTTTATGCAATTTTACGGTGACATATACATTTGTATACGTGCACTTGATTGTGTACGGAAACGAAAAGGCGACATTCGGACTTCCAAATTCGGTCACCCATCCAGTTACCAACTTGTTCAACGTTGCTTAACAATCGCAATCGACTGATATACGTTGTCACAACTAGGCCACTCGTCCCTCAAGTTTTGAAACTGATATTTAATTTCTTTCATGACTCAAGTTAGAGGTGCGTGCTTGGGATCGAACCCGTGTCGTCGGGTGTCTAAACCATTAGGCTATAACCACTTCCATTCTCTAGTTAGCGATTATTATCTACAACACGCAGTATCGGGATGCGGAAAGAGCATCGATCGGCTATTGAGCGATACGCCGGATTTATGTGCTCACTGCTCTATCGGGCAAGTCTTAATTTACTGCTAAGGCCGCTACCACACTGCTGGCGCGGCGCCGACGTGCTGTAAACCATCTCTCTAGGTGGCGACTGACCTATCATACTAATATTATAAACTAGATGATGCCCGCGTCTTTGTCCGCGTGGATTAAGGTTTTTTGATTCCCGAGGGAACTCCTTAATTTTCCGGGATAGAAAGTAGACTATGTGTTATTCTAGACTATAATCTATCTCTGTGCCAAATTTCATCTAGATGCCCGGCCGGGCACTTAGGTTTTATCGGGTTAATATACTAGATACCTAACAGATTACAATCTACCGAAAAATAATGCGTTAAATTGTAATCTGTCGAACAGTTTACAATCTCGCTAGTTAGATTACAATCTAACGGTTTTTGCAATTTTACGGTGACATATACAAAGCGCTCCATTTTTGTAATTTTGTTTGATTGTTTAGATGTAGCAGTAGAATGTCTGATTTGTTAACTGCTTTTTATGTTTTATTTTAATCCGCCTCGAAAAACGAAAAGAAAAAGCGACACTTAAAAGAGACACATATTATTATTCATAACCTGCGTGAGAATGAGATAGAATACACGTTATATTTATCTCATTCTCTCGTAGGCTACTTTTCTGAAGTTTCACTTCTGCCGTGTGTGAATTGCACACACACACTTTTTTTACTGCAAAATAGGCTTGCGCTTGACGACAATCATGCTTAATACAAAGCAATGATGAGATCTATTATTTTTTAGAGATAAGTAAGCATTAAAATGATAAACACGGTTCATTATTCATTAAAACATGCCCGTATCTAATTTACAGCATTATCATTATATCAGACACGACATTTGTGGGTGTGGATTGGGTGTGCACTACACCTCAGCCTCGCCCACAAAGCTGGCGCAGACTGCGCCACTGTTACACAAAAACTAGGTAAAATAATTTTTCAATTTAAAAAAAAAAACTTCGACTGAATTTTTTATCTTGCTGTGTTTTATGAATTATACTATAGAGGTAGGTATACCTAGAGGATGCCCGCGACTTCGTCCTCACGGATTCAGGTTCTATATGAGTCCCATGGGAACTCTTCGATTGGAAAAAATATTCGCTAATATTATTACCTATGCTCGTAAATGCGAAAGTTTGTATGTTTGTTGGTTTGTCCTTCAATCAAGCCGTAACGGAACAACGGATCGACGTAATTTTTGGCATGGGTATATTTAAGGACCTGGAGAGTGACGCTACTTTTTATCCCGGAAAATTAAGGAATTCTCGCGGGAATGAAAAGAAACTAAAACCAGACGGACAAAGTCGTGGGGCATCGCAGCTATTAATAGAGAGCTTAGAAATTCGCCATCTATCGAGCGCTGCTGGAAAACTGGCGATAGTCTCATTTTATCCAGAAAAGTGGAGTGCAGGAGTTCCATGAGCATCTTTACACCAATCAGTCTTTACACCAGTATGAAATAAAATTTTATTTTTTTACCATTTTTTTTCTCCATCCATGTTGATATGCAACCATTTAAAATATTTCATATCCCTGACGTTTAGATACGGCGATGCTTATCCAAAAAAATGTGTTGTCAAAGGTGGCGTATAAAGTGCGTACCGGCACGCACCACGTGTCGCGTGCGTTGATCGCAGATAACAGAAGCCTACTGTCACGCTAATTCCACATAACCTGTAGGTTTTCAAGAATGAAATATTAAAACAAGAAGTAATAGTTGTTATGAATGCTTCGAATTACATACTGTGAACTTATTCAAGTATACCAAAGGCCCAATTGTCTAAGCAAATCGTAATCATTTGACAGCCTAAAACGTATTACTCGAACTGTTTTAGGAGTTCATACATGCTTTTTGACGTGCAGTCATCTATGAACTCCTTAAAACAGGTCGAATTATAATTTATACGTTTGACAAATGACATTTCTTTGCACAATCGGGGGGCAGACTATGCAATGCATTGATTTAGTATAAGGTTAACTTACTTGGTTACAATAAATAAATAAATGGATAAACTACTACAGCCTGAAGGGCTGGGCCCATAACCTGAAGGGATAGGCCGAAAAAGAAAAGAAAAACTGCGATTGAACTAGATTTATTTGGGAGCACTTATGATTACACGCTAGCCGGTCGTCAGCCGTAGGCAAAGAGAGTCTAGTTTTTACATTTGACATTTGACAACCAAAAAGCACACAATAGAACATAGACTAACGACCGTAGGTACAATAATGGTTTCATTTCATTTCATTTCATTTATTTATTATACGTTCGTCTACGTCTGGTCTACGATGACGTCTACACTAATAATAAAACATACATAATATTATAAACATACATAATATTTCAAAGGATATAATATGCCAGATAACTTGAGGGCTGAATCTATTTCTTTCTGGACTCCCCAAAATCATCAATTCCAGCGTGGTAGGCCGAGGCGACGATGGCTTGATGAAATAGATAGATCACAGTTATGTTGCCCACAGAGGCAACGCTTTTCAAAAGTTTTGCTGCTGAAACAATATAAAGCATCTCCTTAGTAAGTTACTTCAATACGAAGAATCTTGCATTAAGGAAAGTGGCTATGAGAACAGAGAATGAACTAGGGGTCTTACAATCCCTGGTCCTCGCATACATCACGATGTCTTAATTAAATACTATGACGATATAGCAGCCAAGTGCATTGGTTTTCATCAAATTAAAGGCAAACAGTCTAGTTTTGGGTGCTATATCATATCGTTTAGCTACTTTCTAATTTATATATGAAAATTAGATTAAAATCTGACTGTCAAAATATACACACATGGAAATAAACAGCAGATATTGCGTGATCGGAAGCTAAGGTATGAGCCTCATTATCATAAGTAGTCCATCGGAGGCGCTCCGTAGTAACGCAGGATATACGATGTTTAGGTTGCTTAGATGATGATTTGGCTGATAAGTCAGTCCCTATCACTAGTATTTTCGGCCTATTAATATTACTTGTTTTTATTTTAAAATCTTTATTGATAACAAGACTATATAACTTAAAGCTACGAGTAGCTAGCCTTACCTACCTAATCTTACTAATATTATAAATGCGAAAGTTTGGATCGATGCATGTATGGATGTATGGATGTTTGTTACTCGATCACGCCCCAACAGCTTAACGGATCTGGCTGAAATTTGGCACAGAGCATATAGGCTACTTTTAATCCCGGAAAATTAAAGAGTTCCCGCGGGAACCACAAAACCTCGATCCACGCGTACGAAGTCGCGGGGATCAGCTAGTTACTGTATAAATCATGCCAGGTGGCATGGATGCTGGCTGCATTTCCGCGCTGGACAGCCAGGCTGATCCTTTGCGCAGAAAATCAGACAGTTCTCCTGTAACTATATGAGGATCCACGGTGAAAATATATCTCGCAAAAAATTTTTGCTTCTAAAGACTCCACGGCCCCAGGGTCCACATGGCAAACGGAACAAAGAAAAGGTTCATTTTAGGCCTAATCTTGTACAATCTACCATGAATAAAGGAAAATACATAGATTGTATTGAAAATACAATAATTTAGAACAGTAAAGTAAATAACGAGCAAAAAAATAAAAATGTACTTATTTCAAGTTTTCGATACGTTTCCAAGATGGCAATCTTCAGCCATAGTGAAGGCAGTAGGCGCGAAATGTATCAAAAGTTATTTCTGACAGACACTGTCAAAATAACGTGTTTTTCTTTTGAAAACGTCAAAAATATGAATCCGCCATTGTTACCCAGTCATGTTTAGTGTTCCATAACTTGGAAAGATTAAATAATTTTACCACTGAAATTACGACGAATTCGTAGATTTGGCCAATAAAAACTGGTCTAGTATTTTATTTTCCTTCATTTCTCTGCTTGTACAAGACTTGGCCTACGCCCCATACAAATCTGGACCAACTCCTTTGTAACGTAACTCTCTATGAGAGAGGCATCCAAGGTTTCACGCACAGCGGACGCCTGCGTTCAAGTGCGGAAAAGCCCAGAGAAAGAAGAAGAAGAAGAAAGAGAAAGGCGTACTTTCGCCACTAGCCGGTTTAATAATATGTTCAGGTAAAAAATCTATGATCTATGCTTAATCCAATCACATAAAGACCTTTGGACGGACCAAAGACATGTGCATGCAATTATGGACCTTAAAGTGGTAAACATTTTGAGTCCGCAGACCGCAACTTACATTTGTCTTACATACTTTTTCAATGATTACTTTAACCTATATGGGGCCTTATAGCGTCGCTTTTCCTACGAAAAGACCTAACTGACATCGAGTTAATTGTTCAGGGCAAGCGTTTTTCGGTTTCGTGCTCAACTATATTGTCCACAGCTTGCTCAAATAAAGCTATATTAAAATTAAAAAAATATTCTTACAATCTGTGAATCAAGGCCTTTTTGCAAGTAGGAATTGTCTTATTTAAATGTGCGTATTCATTTAGGTAAAAATATTTAAAACAGTTACGCCACTTCATAACTTTGAATTAATTTTTCAGAAGAACTTTGTTTTTCGGAAAAATTAATTACTTAGGAGATACGACTGTATTTTGTACTGAATAATTAAATCATATTTAATTCAAAATAATTTGTTTTTTATTTCTTTATATATAATAATAATTAGGATAGTTTTAAATCATTTTTTGACTGAAAGTTTTTGGATTCGTACTATTTAGGATTTTTTTACTGCCCAAGGTTTTATACATTTTTTGTCACCAATTTACATAAATTTTTAACTCTATTAGTTAATGTCTAAGGTATTCCGTCGCAATCAAAATTCAGACATAAGTGAAAACCCCATTTTTATTCAATATAGTCTAGTTCACACTAAATGTCGTATTTTCAGTTACGTCATAGTTGATAGATTTTTATTTCTCTGATCACTAAATAAAAATCTTTCTAACAGCCCTAAGTATAAAATACGCCACTTAGTATGATTTCCTTTTCGCAAATGAGCATATACGCCATACTTACCGATTGTCCTAGCCAGTAAACGGTAAAAGATATGAAAAAGTCGATAAGACAGATCGACAGAGAATCAAAAGTACATTATTATGATGCATTTAGTGCAGTTACGTCAAAAGTGTCAGATAGGTACTTTCGTAGGAAAAGCGACGAATTTAGATGGGGTTTCGAAAATGGGAAAAAGAATGCTTGATAAAATTCGTCACTCATATTTTATTAGTATCCTGCCACACGTGACAATCGAACATTGATTGATGAATCATTCATTGCAATTTTCTCGTGTGAATTATTGTGATAGGTACTAAAATTCTACATCAATGGCACAGTACAATGATGACAATAGGATTTTCCAAAAACAAAAAGTGATTCGAACTCCAAAAAAAATATAAACTTGAAATATTATTATTGATGGTCGTTAGGTATGTCTGTTAGGTTTCTAAGCGAAAATAGAAAATGTAGGTAGTATAAATTCAAACCTAAAAGTTAAAATGTGTTACAAGTCAAGTGAAATCAAGTGAATCAAGACATCTACAAAAAACGTCCGCGCAAAACGCTCGCGCCGCGTTAACACGTTTCGCCATGTCGCAGTAGTATGTGCGTGCGAACTTAGAGTTATGCAGTTTCCCTTATGCACAGTTTAATAAATCATTGCATAATAATGCAATTTGTGCAGTAAGTACGTGCAGCAATCGTTGCAAGTGCGACTGCGTGCGTATTTTCGTTTACCCTCATAACAAAAAAAAATATTATCATAGCGTTGACAGAGTGTCGCAGGGCGCGGCGTGCGTGCGTGCCGATATGGATCTAGTTCACACACTCACACATAACCTCGCCTCTACAGTGATCTGACTACTATTCATTATACGACTTTGATTTTAGACGACCTCCCTGGCGCAGTGTTGAGTAATACTATTGGGTAATTTATAATTTCTTAATTTTCCTTGGTCTGGCCTGCCCCCGTATTCTCTAACTCAGTGACTATCAAAAATGAAAGCCACTGACATATATGTAATATCCATTGAAGGTTTACTATGAAATAAAAAGTAACATTTCATAGGAAACCTTCAATGGATAAAAAATATATGTTAGTTGCTTTCGTTTATTGATAGCAACTGAGTTAGAGAATAAGGGCCATGGTGGGAGGTTTGGCCGTGGCTAGTTACCACCCTATCGGCAAAGATGTGCCGCCAAGCGATTTAGTGTTCTGGTACGATGGCGTGTAGAAACCATAGGCGAAAAAATTCTAAGTCTATGGTAGAAACCAAATAGGGGTATGGGTTTAATATAACTGCCATGTCCCTAACAAGTTAGCCTACTACCATCTTAGACTGCATCATCACTTAGCATCAGGTGAGATCGCAGTCAAGGGCTATACATGTACCTAGTGGATAAAAAAACCTTTCTTAGCGAATGCCTATATCATAAAAACTAGTTATCTATATGTCAAATTTCGGCCCGATCCATCCAGTGGCTTGAGCTGTGCGTTGATTGTTGATAGATCAGTCAGTCAGTCACCTTTTAATTTTTTCACCAGTGAAATTTGGCACAGAGATAGATTATAGTCTGGAATAACGCATCCACACTTTTATCCCGTAAATTTAAAGAGTTCCTCGAGAACCGAACACCCTCAATCCACGCAGAGGAAGTCGCGGGCATCAGCTAGTTAGGATAAGTATTCCTATTAATCATATTTCTTTTCTGCTCTTTTCAGGTAAGTGTCCAGCCGTGAATCTCCGATACGCGAACTCGGAGCGTCATATTTTATGCAGGTACATTTTATGCAAAGAGCCAACCGGGCGTACGTCCGGAACACACATCCTTAACGACCGCGGAGCGCGTTTTAAATTCCCAATAGCCTTCAAGTCGCCGTTAAAGCTGCCTTTCCACCGGGCAGTGAGTACCTTCATTTAGAAGTAGAGGATAGTTAATAAAAAGAAGTCTAACGATAGACTGGGTTTGCCTGGTGCGAGGTTTTGGCCGTGGCTAGTTACCACCCTACCAGCAAAGACGTAGCGCCAAGCGATTAAGCGTTCCGGTACGATGCCGTGTAGAAACCGATTGGAGTATGGGTTTAATACCACTACCATACCCCCAACAGGTTAGCCTGCTACCATCTTAGACTGCATCATCACTTACCATCAGGTGTGATTGCAGTCAGGGGCTAACTTGTAGTGGCGTAAAAAAACATCGGCAAATTATTTTTATACCCACCGTATGCAGTTACGTGAAAGGTAACGTTTTGAAAACTATGTTCCTTTTTAAAAGACCTACTTAATTAATTTACCAAATAAAATACTTTTTGACGTACGCTCTAGACTCTGCAACTTATGAAGGCAGTCCGCACTAGTCAGTAGGGGCAGAAGTTGGTTGAACGATTGCGTTGCGCCAACTGTGCGTCGCGTAAAGTACCTAATGCCATCATAGGAGCCATTTTAAAGATTTTTTTATAAAAAATTCTAAGTCGTACAACAACAAATGTCGTTTAAAAGTATTACGTTCAGTAATTTACAATTTTTGGTGAGGACAATTTTTTTAAATTAACCTTGTATTTAGAAAGCTTTGGAATATGACCTTTTTCCACCAGCACTACGATGAGCTACGCTAGCAAAATGAAGACATATTATTGGTTAGTTTCAAATATAACTTTTGCTATACCTTTACATCTCTAGTGGAAAGGCGGCTTTATTCCTCTTTAAGAAATGCACCATTAATGGACAAAGCAATGCCGGCGACACGATATTAACCATAACACATGAAAATGCGAACAAAAACACGTTTTACAAGACAACCCAAATAAATATCGATTCATAACTAACGTGGCCAGACATTTGGTTCTTAGTGGGACCGTTCCACTTTACAAAAAGTCCAATAAAATTACTTAAAATATTATGATATATTAGGTAAATCAAAGTAAAGTTTAAAAAATTGCAAAATTTTTAAAATAAATAATTATTAGTTGTAAGTTTGAGGATCAGAACAACTGCAATCATACTGCTTAAATTCGTAAAATTTAGATGACTTAGGGTGAAATCACTTAGCATCTATTCGCATTATGTTTATTGAAAATGCATAATTCTCGCTTTAGCGACTTCGTACAAAATAAACATAATATCATAGCAAATACATATACCTAATTCAATAGTAACGTAATGGTGATCTTTAACTTAAAATTTAAAAAATTCCTAATACTAAAGCGACGAAGCTGCTAAACAGGCCCAGATTTAACGCATTGTAAAAATGTAAAAAAGCTGTCTAAAATAAAATTTTTTTTTTTTTTTTTATTTAATAAAACTGAAAATCCGACAAATTTGCAAAAAACGTGACCGAATTGTTAAATTGTACATTTCTGTAATCTGAGAAGACACTCACAACATACAAAACTGCGTATTTATTTTAATATAACAGTCAATATTTTGGTGCAAAACTACGCTGTATGATGCATGGTCACTTACAATGACTTACATGACAACATCGCATCCTAGCGCTAACTTGTCATCGAAACAAACAAACGACTGTCCCGTTTCGAGCCGTCCAAACTCTGGTCACATTATTCATAACACAATACAATCTATAATCGAATGAATCGAGTAAAAAGTAAGGGTGGCCACACATCGATATCAGCGGCTACATCGGTGGGCTGTCCGGTTATTGTCATTCGCGTGGTATCGCGCGGCCGATCGCGAATTCGCGAGTCGAATCGAATGCGAAGACAGCTCGAGTACTACGGTGGACGGTAATGCCATCTGTCACATTTTATCTGCACCGGCCGTGCGGGGATGACGTGTGCTATCCCTTTTTCTTTCGAATTTTAGACAATCTGCGTTTCGTAGTCTATGCACGACTGTGCTTGTTTGTATCTAATATCACCTGTGTCCTCGTTTCTCCTTGACTGTTCAGGACGCAAAAGATCCCCACCTCAAATAGCAAATATAGGTCTTACTGGCGTAAGTTATACCTATAAGATATAGGTATATGTAAGATACAGGTATATAGGTTAGTGAACATTAATTAGTTACCAAAAATACCATAACGAGAAACGTCGAACGTCGGTGTTTTCTCTCTTACCCAATCAGATTTTCAGAAAATCTCATTACAATCAGTTGCAAAGAAAATCGGGATAGGTCAGTATGAAAATAAGATTTCAAGAAATCATTGCGATAAAATGTAAACGAAAGTGTACGAACGTATTTTTTTGCAATGTCGTAGACGCGTGCTAAGATATTCACGCGAAAGCCTAGCTGTGTAGAGATTTGTGGGCGATTTGTAAATATATAGCTTCAGCTGCCTTGTTGGCACAAGTTGTTACACCACGACGGAAGATACGACCCTCGGGAAAAAAGCGATAAAAAAAAGAAGTAAATAAGCAATATTTTTTTTTAGGAAATCGTTGCGATAAAATGTAAACTGCACTCTACGTGTCGAAAGCGTTCAAACGTCGCGTCGTAGACGCGTGCTAAGATATTTATGCGAAAGCCTAGCTGTGTAGAGATTTGTAGCCGATTTGTAAACGTGGCTACAGCTGCCTTGTTACTAAGAAACAAGTTGTTAAGTGGCTTTAGTTTTAAGATTACTTGGTTTATGTTGATATGACTCAAGATAAACAATGTTTCTACGCGGGGTATCTATTTAAATTAGGTTAATGCCTAGGTTATCTACCTATTTTAGGATTTTATACTCTTTAATCGAACTTGCAGTTTTCCAAAGCTCGTATTAAAAAACTGGCATCAGCTAAGAACACGTTATCAAGTATCGGCCAGGAAAAATTCAAGCAGCATTGAAAAACTTATCATCACTGGCAAGATTGAAGCCCGAGACGTTGCTCAGACCAAATAAAAGAAGAGGTCGACACTCCGGTTTGCGATGCCTTTTGCACAGCCTCCAATATTTTATAGGAGATAGCTGCACTTTTGGTAACTATCGCTAGAAAGGCTGATTCAGTATTCGGTGGGTTCTACGCTCTCCACTGATGACGATAGTGAAAGTCTGCCCGCATGCGGATGGGCCTTTCACTAGATATGGCCGCTCAAAGACGTGTTATGGTTATCTCTTAGTTTAATAGGGAGAGATGGCGTAACACCGTGAAGGCGGTAATATCTCGAGGGAGCCACTATCCTCAAAGTTGAGGAAACCACGCGAAAAGAAGTTGCGAAACCAGAACTAGCTGCTATGTACAATAGGCGGGCTTAAATCTCGAGGGCCTTATCTCCTAGTCGACCTATGGAAGGTGTGAAAAGGCGTGCTGTGGGAGTGATCGAAAGCAGTCATTAAAAAAAATATGTATTATGAATCTTCTCAGAGACTCAGCTTAAAACTTGTGACACTGAACTCGGTAGTCTGCGGCGCATATCTGCTAATGGGAGCGTATCCATTGTTTTCCGATGCGATAGTATTCTCGTATTATCTGTGTATTTTTGCCGTGTCCGCACTTATCTCGCGAATAGCCCAATTGTTTCGGCTCTCGCCATCTTGTTAGGTATTGTTGCACGATCGATGTCGGATTGGTATCGAGATAATCGCGTTTCGATTGTTTCGCTGGCATTGTGGGTTTACAGATTTGCATTTTGATATAATGGATACGTTTCTCATCATCTTGTTTTGGGAAATTAATACATACGTTAATTGCATGTCATTATAAGAATTTGCTGATTGAAGAAGTTTGAATTGTTGTTATATCTAGTTTTTGCTTTTGTTCGTTTTTGTGATAATTTTTTAACGATTAATTTTAAAAAAAATACATTTTGCCTAATGAATAATGATGATGAAGATTTTTTTTTAATAATCGTTAAACGAACATACTGTACCGATTGGGAAAATTGATTAGCTATAGTTAACGCTACAATTTATTATTAACTAGTAATACCATCGATATATATGTATTATGTAGGACTAGATGAGCCCTTTCATAGAAAGTAATTGGGCGTCCGACCTGTAGAGCACGCTCCACACATAAGCCTGTCCTTGTCCCCGTCATAGCGCTGTCCCGCTTTTCAGGCTATATGGCGTTAGTAAAATAGGTCCAAATTCTTTGTTTGACAGGGCCCGTCTATGTAAAATGAGATCGATGAGTTACACACACAAAAATGTTATATATAAAAAAGCCAAATCAAAAGAAAAACTACAAGTCACAAAAATCCAAAACTTATGACATGACATCGAAGACAATGTGGTGCAAAACATCCCAAAAAAACCCGAAGAAAGCCGAAAGAGCACGAGTCTGTACCCAGCATCCCATCGTATCGGCATCTCGTGTTCTCACATCATTACCCGCGCCGACGGCTACAAATTTACATCCAGCACAATGGCTATCCACCATCGAGGCATCATTAAGGTGATTCCGATAGCGCCACTGCCTTTATCCTTCTAAACCGACGTAACTTCAACCACCCACTACCAATTTTCTACTCTAATACTGTTTACTATGGTTTCATTTCGCTTGGAAGTTTTACTGCACTTACGCTAAAAATCTTTGCCTTTGTTCTGCTACACCGTCTGAAGCTCACAAAATTTTAACCTTAACCGTTGATAAATAAAGATAGATTTCGCTTGAAATCATTGCTATAACATACGATGAAATGTGAACTTTAATTTACATGACAGAATGTCATATAAGACATAACAATACAATGTATAATGAACTCAATACAATTAATGATAGAGTCTATAATCTATTGTTGTGTTTTATAAGGCTTGCTTGGGAGAGGATCAGTTTGAGCTACAGGCTATCGCCACAATGGGATTTGTAAGGACTTATAAAATAGGTGATCGTGGAAGTTTTAAAGCAAAAAAAAATGGGTACCCAAATCCGCCGTGTTCGGTGTTATTCAATTTACTAAGCCATTTTGGTGTGAATTGTGAAACCATAGAGTTAATATTCTTACAACGTTTAGGATCTTGTTAAGTGTCACTTTCAGAGACTTATTATTTATAAGTATATTCCACGTTTTGTAAATTAATTTCTTCTTTAAAGAAGTAAGGCGCGAGTTTATCGGTGTTTCGGGCGGAGATTTTGAGGTATAAGTACGTAGCTAAATAAATTAAAAAATTGGCTGTCATAGGGACTGCCGATAGAAGTGAAAACGAATATTTCAGAAGTTTTCATTTAAAAAACAAAAACTTAACAGGGATAAAAATTTGTTCCAATTTTGCCCACTGAGTCGGATAAGTTTGTGGGTACTGTAAATAGGTATTCGTTGAGAATCGCATAGGTTAGCGTAATCAGTAACATGGCATGCTGTATGTTAATCGCTGAAACAGCTCAGAACCATTAAGCAGATAAACTTATGAATAATTGATTCCTGTGGGCGAGGTGCATACGATCAATTCAACGTTAATACATCTCATTATATTATGTTAATTGCAATGTTAGTGAAGAACTTTAGCTATAGGGAATTACTTAGGTGGACATTTATATCTATACTAACTATACTAATATTATAAATGCAAAAGTTTGTCTGTCTGTCTGTCTGTCTGTCTGCTACGCTTTCACGGCCCATCTGTTCAACCGATTTTGATGAAATTTGGTACAGGGATAGGTTGTATCCCGGGGAAGGACATAGGCTAGGCGGGTAAAAAAATATAGGTAGGTACTTGTACATACATGCCACTAGCAGTAAATTGTGAACGGGTCAATGGGACTTCATTATAAGTCCCGTTGACCCGTTCATAACAACTGTTGTTACCACAGAGGGTTGTTACCCATAATTTGGCAAAATAAAAATTATGAATTATGAATTAAGTATTATACTTATACCCTAGTTATGTACTGAACATTCGCTTACTTAAATTATTACGTTCCGAAGTTCGTTCATTTCGTCCTTTATATATTTTGTATTGGACAGTACTAGTTCTAGACTCTAGACTCTAGTAGAACTAGATCATAGATGATGTTCGTGACTTCGTCCGTGTGAGTTAAGTTTTTATCCCGCGCGAGCTCTTTAATTTTCCGCCTATGTCCTTCCCCGGAATACACCCTATCCCCGTACCAAATTTCGTCAAAATTGGTTAAGCAGATTAACTTTGAAAGCGCTGCAGACAGACACACTTTCGAATTATAACATTACTTTCGCATTTTGACTTAGGTACGTATTGTAGATACCTATTTATTTTAAATATTCGTTTTCACTTCTATCGGGAGTCCCTATGGCTGCCAATTTTTAACCGACTTCCAAAAAAGGAGGAGGTTCTCAATTCGGCGCGTATATATATATATATTTTTTTTAAATGTATGTCGGTGCATTATCTCCGTGGTTTTTGAACCGATTTGATTTTTTTTTTCTATCAGTCATTAGAGGAAGCTCTCGAGGTGGTCCCATAAAATTCTGACTCCAAATCCTCAACCCGGACACTAAAAAGTCAAAAATAAAAATTCTTTCCAAAAAACCGACTTCCAACGCCACTGTAATGTACAAAATAATTTTGAGTTCTATACCCACTATGTTGAAGTCTGATGCGTCAACTTTGCTTATCCTCGTTATACCCGCCCGACTTCATCATAGTGGGCAGAAATCAAAATTATTTTGTACTTTACAGTGGCGTTGGAAGTCGGTTTTTTGGAAAGATTTTTTTTTTTTTTCATATAAAATAGCGACGTTGTCACCGGGTCAGAACAGTTTGATGGACTATAATTTTTTTTATTCCGCTACAAGTTGGCCTTTGACTGCGATCTCACCTGACGGAGTCTAAGATAGTAGCGGGCTAACCTGTAGTACGGCAGTTATATTAAACCCCTACCCCTATAATAGGTTTCTCGTTCTAAACGGCATCGTACGGGAACGTTAAATCGCTTATTAGTATTGTTTTGCCGATAGTGTGGTAACTTGCCACGGCCGAAATAAAAAATTACAATTCAAAATTTTTACTAATTATGTTCTCGCATCATATCTTGTGCGAATGTGTAGGTACCTTACCAAATACCCCATAAGATTAGCATTTAGAACGGGTTTAAAACTATTTTTAGGACTTAGGTTGTGATTTAGCATTGAAAATAGTTGCAATGCTAAATCAAGTAGGAATAGGGGCTGAATTTTTTACTGTCAGAATTTTATATGCTTACTGACAGTGAAACAATTCGCAATAGAAAGTGTTTGATAAGTAAAGGATATAAGTAGGTAAGTACTAGTAAAAACAAATTTCACAAGCCACGATGAAAGGTTAAAAAACTAAAATTATCTTTCACTAGTCATTAAACACGTCCGTCTACAACCAAAACAAAAACAACAATAAAGAAACCACAGAGAGGAAAAACACACATTACCCTCCCTAACCTAACCCATTATACTCGTAAGCTGACAGCATAGACAAAACGTTCCAAATTCAGAATGGCCTAAACAAAATGGCTGCTACGTTCATTAGCGGCAGTTATCACACTATTTTGTCGAATAGACAAAATTTTCAGTCCTTTAGCATAATGAATGCGGTTGTAAAGGAAATGTTGAGGGAAACGCGATAAATAAACTAAAGGCTTGGCAACGTTGATGAAAAACGACGCGCGATGCGGGCTCTTAATTTGGCGGGAAATTAGGCAGCCATTTTATATTTTACTATCGCGAGTGATGACAGTTTACGTTTTAGGAATTTTTAGACGTTACTCGCGTAATTTTTTTAAAATACATAATATTAGGTAGGTACAGCTACGTCGACTATACCATGACTAAACCTACCGTATGCACGCACCTTCATAGGACCCATTAGGGCCCCAATTACGACCATCTATTCTTATAACTTACTTAGTTAGCATAGAATGGGTATATTCCTTGTCCATGATCACTTTTGCTTCGCAACTACAGCTAGGTACAGCTTTGCCGTGTCGTGAGCACACTCTGCAAATGATATCCGGTAAAATATTAATTGAATTACATGTAAGTAAATCCAAACCTAAACCAACAATGTTCAGATATTTAAACAAACATACACACAACATTTCCAAACACCGATCAGATAAAATCGATACAATAACAAATCGAACAAATACTTAAAACCTCCTTATCTCAGCGCGTACATTACATAGGAATTCACAATTAAGACACTTAACCGCATCGCGGCATGACATCACTATCGGTAAGGAATCGATTCTTTTTCTTTTATATCGAGTAATCGAAATCGAGCGTGGCGCCGGCCGATCAGCTTTATCGGCGTGTTATCGAGGACTAATGCATTCTTCCTGATAACGAGCCATAAGAGCGGGGGCAGATAAACCCAGTGTGGCCATGTTGGAAATAGTTTACACACATACTTTATTGTCTATTTAGGGCTGTACCTATGTCCAGTAAGATCTGAAAATCGATAACTTCATATCACAATCCTTAAGCGTAGTATGATGATCGCAAAATTTTTACTTATGTATTCTACTCTAGTAGAGTAAATGCTTGCTGTGACACGTAAGCCAAGGTCTTCAGACTATCTGGAATACCTTAACCAAAAGGCGTAATAAAACTTACATTAATATCATTTAAAAGTAAAGTAAGTATTTCAAATGACACTTGAAGTGTTTCTCAAAACGATAGAACCGCTAAACCGATAAATTAACCAGCACATCTCTAGCAGAAATGGGTATTTTTAAAATTCGAATTCCACGCCACAAATTCTTTCCAATTTTATCGACAGCCGAAAGGAATACGTCTTCCTTATTTAAATCGTCATTACGAACTCTTTCCCCGGCGGTTATCGTCCGCGGCCAACGCCGAAGAGATGGCAATAATAAAAATTATCTATACAAATGGGCTTGGATTACTCGACGACATAAATTCAGCTCTGGTCCAATGAGCGAGCTGCCACAGGAGATAAAGGGTCAACGGATTTTAGAGCTGTGGTTTTTTTCGCTAGATTTTTGATCCTCAGTCTATTAGTTGAGCCGTGAGTGATAGTGTTTTGAAGAGTTTAATCTTTAATGACAAATTCCAGACTTTTATATTGCTGGTGATAGACAAGATTGGTTTGTTGTTGGATATGTATTAGGGCTTAAAACTTTACAGGTATTTTATGACACTCTTAAGAAACTTGATAATTGTTATGATATATGATATTAAATTATTATTGATTGAGCCACTTTAATCATTTTAAGGAGATTTATTAGTACTTATTACATATATTATAATACTGACTATGAGGCTATTTAAGTAAACCTAACCTAACAGTTTATCTAAATCCGGCAACGCATTGGCGGTTTCTCTGGTGCTACAAATGTTTATGGGCGGCGATAATAACTTAAAATCAGGTGAAATGCTGCTCGTTTGCATTAAAAACTTTCTCTTATAGAGAAAATAATACATTCCAGCTTTGTACCTGCTATAAACACTGTCGTAAAGTAAAGCAAAATAAACAGAAACAGACAATCAAATAAAACAACCAAAACGCAATTAGATACGGAAATACAAAGTTAATGGGCGCCAATAAAATTAAAAGCTCATATTTCAGTGTTCTTTTACCGAACACTAAAAGACTTTGGCAGCGGATAGAGAAATATTTTAAAGTCCAATCCGGTTAAAAAAACGGTGAAAACCCCGGTCCCGGCCGCCCCGGTATCGGGCGCTTACCGAGACACCGTGGCAGAGTTATACGACAAAAATGCTAATTTTCAAATCTCGAACTTTGCTCGCCCGCCACAATCGGTACTCGACAACTTTTTTACGATCCGATGTTTATCCCCACATCACTATAGGTAAGTATTATTCTAATTTTAAAATTTAAACTATGCCTCTAAAAATAACTAAGTATTTCATTAGAACTTTCTGTCTTTTGACTACAGGTGAAAACTTTGAAATTGTTAATTGTTTGTTTATAATATTTAGAATAAAATATTCATTTTTATTAATATTTCATTTTTTTTAATCAAGTTTTTAGGTAGAACAATTCTTTTTATTATATTTTATTGCATTAGCGATCTTGACTCTTGTTTACAAGCATCTCAGAATTTATTTCGGAAAGAAAAAGAACGATTTACCTTCAAAATTGCCTCCAAACAGAGAAACAGAACAGAAATATGATAAAATACTTTCAAATCATTTAAAAAAATGAAATTCTGCACTTGTTTATTGTTTCTTCAACCGCACGTAAGCCGTAAAGGAGTCGCACTGTTTTCAAATAAAAATTGACGTAATAAACCACCCAATTTGAGCCAAAGTAATTACAATCTTAAGCCTCCCGCAGCACTATTAACTTTTTACTGCCAAAATTAATGTATATTATGTATCGCGTCATCTCGATTAAATCGCATCCGATTCCGATCGCTCGCTAGCGATTTTCTTTAATTATACAAATTACAATGTGAAGCCGTTCGCGCTATCAGCGCCATCTTGCGGGCGCTAGCAATTTCGCGCGATAAAAGCGGTGAGCGATTAAATTCGAATTTATTAAATATAAATAGGTACCTGCTGCCAATGATATATTATACATAAGAACCTTCACAGTGCATTTGAAAACTCGGCGTTGTATTAGGAGATCGAACGATCAAAATGAATGGGGAGCTGAGAGTGGCTAGGCCAAGGGCAACGAGAGCAGCTATATACCTAAATATCTAACTGTAGACGTGTATCCGTATAAAATACTACTTATTTGGCACACACCTTACAGTTTCAATACACATGGCTAATTTAAAAATACTGATGAAAATAAAAACATTTAAATTGTTAGCTCTACTATTGTAACATAAGTATAATAAATAAGTCGAATTCGCTTTTGGCGAAACTGATAGGTTTTTTGAAAAAGTGTAAAAGGAAACTTTTCAGTAAGTAATTATGTAAAAAAGTTACCCTGGGGCCTGGAGAGATTATTTATTGATATTTTTACTAAATCCCCCAAATGAAATGGGATGAGGGCATGGGAAAGAAGAAGTTTTTTATTAAATCACAATACATTGTGATAGAATGTGAAACCAAAGCCCATACTTAACAAAATTTTTAACAGTTCAGTTAAAAAGTGTTTTATCAACTCGTAAACAAAAAAAACAGACATAAGTACCTACTTAGTAGGTAGGTACTAGATACTTAATTTAGTAGGTAGGTAAGGAATTGTATTTCTTTGTTTTTTGATATCAATGCGATCGAATGATTAAATTCGAATTTTAAATATAAATAGGTAGGTACGTAGCACAAAAAACTCGATATCGATAAATGTCAGACAAGTTGGTGATTTATTCTCGGAGGCAACAGTTCTTTGGCTGCTTATCAGTTGGATCGGTTATTGTCGTATGTTCCGTCGCGTTATGAAGGGTGTCGGGTAATAAAGTTCAATAAAAACTATTCGATTCACATCGATGTTGAGAATCGAGTATTATGTAGGTAGGTATTATAAGGTGGTTGCTGGGCTGTCATCCTTACAAGCCATCATACGGCTAAACATTTTTTATTGATAACGGGTTTTTATCGATAATAATCCAATTATGTTAATGCCTCATTCCATATTTGATAATAAGAAGTGACAGTAACATCAACGTTTCGTCCGTTTTCATGAAATTTATTCACACACATCTACAGCTACTATGTAAATATTGTTCCATTCACTTTTTATAGTTCATTCGTCGGAATGATTATACTCTTTCCATATTTGAAAATCAGAAGTGACATTGCATTTAAACAATCACTATGCAAGAAAATAAGCTCTACGCAAACTATATGTATATTGGACTTTATAGTTCGTAATAGATCGTACCCCGATCCATCAAGCCTCGTTAACACGTTCACATGCTTTGTTCTTTTTTCAAACTGCCCGGGAATAGTGTTGGGCCGTTTTTTTCCCCACAATCGATTGTCGGTAGTAATTGGTATGGGAGTAGCCGATGTCGAACACGATGTTTGACGGTGAAGCTCTAGTTAATTATTTTCGTGTCGTAGGCGTGCGCTAGAGATGGTATCCTTTATCGAGATAGTGTTGTTACAAAGTTCATTTGACGTAACCGTTTTGATGCAGCGGGTTTTAAAGATGGCTACAGTGATTTCTCAGTAGGTGTATTTCGGTATGCGATAATTGACTATTGTCGTTATGATAATAAATAAGAAGTATTTTTATGATACTTATAAATTATAATAAGCATTTGCTATTCTGCTACGTATAAGAATTTAAAGGACAAGAAAATAAATAAATAATTAAATAAATAGTCATCTACAAAAGTCAAGAAATTCAATACTTACTAATAATAAAGAAAAAAATATGTATTAGGTAAACTCAAATTCTTTCCTTAGGCACTCTAACTGTTTTCTACCTTTCTCTTCAACCTTGTATATCTAATTAGTTAACTTAATGATAAGTAAATACTTATATCAAAGATGAGAAACTCAAAAAATAACATCTTCGGGAACAATAAGCAGAACAATATACCAAAAATTAATAATACTTAGTAGAGGTGCCGGTGTTGAAGCCTGGGTCCTCTAAATAAACCTCTTATTAGACTCTAATGAGTCTAATAGGAGGCCGAACTCTCTAAATAGGTACAGTTAGTTAATTGATTTACTATAATTAAATTGATTAAAAACTCCCACATCGAACCCACAAAAGGTAAACGGTGAATTGGCAGCCACTCCGTCACGACTCACGAATAGGTAATGTCTTGTTTCATTTTTTCGCAGTGCACTATCTCCCATCTTTTGAGGAACGTTATCGCCGATCTTGTTCGCGGAATGTCGCGACCGTCTGCGTCGTCGAATTACGCATTTTACGCACGCGAATTTCGTACGAACGCACAAGCGAATCAAAGGACAACGCTATCGCAAAGTTCGCTATCGACATATTAATATTCGATAGACCCGACTCGATGTTCTCGATTCGTATAATTAAAATCGAGATCCGATCGCGATTGGACGCGGGATTCCGTCACGTCGCAAGTCACAGGCCCCGCCCACTTTTGACGCCTCCAGCGTTGCGTGTACGCAACTTTTACCGTTTATCGAATCGATATCTACGTATCAGCCCATCATTAATTTATTTTTTATCGTTACCTATTTTTTTGTACAGATTCGCTCGGATTCGCTTTGTAGATGTCACCGTAAGATTGCAAACGCCGTTGGATTGTAATCTTACTAGCGATATTGTAAACTGTCGACGGATTACAATTTAACGCATTATTTTTCGGTAGATTGTAATCTGTTAGGTATATTAACCCGATAAAACCTAAGTGCCTACCACTACTAAGGCACTACCTGATCACTTATGTCGAACCCTAACCTAACCTACAAGAAAGAGTCAAGAAAACGTAAATACAATGAATATTTAAAAAATTTACACTCGGAACATTGAACGATTCACAATCCGTCGACAGTTTACAATATCGCTAGTTGGATTATAATCTAACGGTTTTTGCAATCTTACGGTGACATACCTAGATATAAAATACTTTTAGCCTTGCTTCCAGCACAACGACGCATTCGCAAACCTATCAGGGGGCTACTTTCATCGCAATAATGTTGACGTTCATGTTTTAGAATTACATATATATTCCATATTTTAGAGACGACAAGATACGTCATATAAAACTGAAATATTAAAATAATACTGCGATGGTTACAGTGCTTCCGTCGAGCGTAGGGTTATACTTATCTACCTAATTTGAAAAATCAAAATACATAATATCTAATATTTCTTCAAACGGTCTAACTCTAAGCGTTTTATGTCGTAGGTAGTAGGTAAGTCATATGAATCTTCTAGGTACCTAGCCCTAGATATTTCAATAAAGTTGCTTTTATTATAAAAATCGAATTACCTATTTCATTTCATTTATTCATTGCATTCATGTTGTGATTGGCTGAATTTATAGTCTGCTTGCTGCGACAATGGATTTTGAGCAATGGCGTAAGAATGATAGCGAATCAGAGGCTATTGCGATCATTGCACTGTCGCTATACATTAATACCGTATCTATTTGTATACTTACTAAAAAAATGCATGTATCGATCAGTCAATTTTACCCCTTAAAATATATAGGAAATAAATTCACAATACAGCGTGAAACGGAACGTAAAAATATTAGTGTCACTTAGCCGCAGAGCTAACCCGCAATTTGCGGAAATAAACGCTAAGCTGCCGCACAATTTGTATGCAAAATAAATTCCCTGAAAAAATGCCTCACATGTATACCAGTCATGCGATCGACAATCACACAATCGCAAATGTTCATATTCTCGTATTGACCTAAGAGCTGATGGGAAACTTTTAACAAGTGCTTGATAAAAGTCGTAACTAGATACCTAATTAGGTATATGTATTATAGTTTTAGTATATTTCATTTCATTTCATTTATTCAATCGTTTGACTGTTACATAGTTTAAGATCTTAAATAAATTTAACATAGGAGGAACAGTCTACCTCTAACAGGCATACGATATTAAGGTCATACTTAATATTAACATTTGATTAGATTAGAGAAGTTATTAATTACTAAAAACAGATTGGTTATTATTACATATAATATTTCAAAATTACCTAGCCAAGTTAATTTTTAAATTTGTTAAGTCCTTAGTTTTGTCACGATTGAAAAAGTCATTTAAGCTATAAAATGTCATGTTAATGAGCCATAATTTCAGGATTCTTCTATATTTATTAGGGTTTTGAAGCGCTTTTATTTCCAAAGGTAGATTATTAAATACACGTATTGCAGTTACATACGTACTGTTATCATACATTTTACATGTTGATATCGGTAATTTTAGGTCGTGATGATCTTTTTGTCTTGACGCCACCGTTCTAGTTCTATAGCATGACTTGTTTTTAAATACGTCATCATGATTTTTAACAAGTAAACACAGCTCTAGTAAGTAAATTCCAGTTAAGGTTAACAGTTTCTTTTCTTTAAATATGAAACGAAGTGATTCGTCTTGTTTTTTGCGGTATATTATTCTTATAGCCCGTTTTTGCAGTACGAATGTTCGTTTTATGTCAACCGAATTTCCCCAGAAAATGATGCCATATTTTAGCAAGGAGTAGATATTAGCAAAATATTTGTTAAGCGCTACCTTGTAACATCCATTAATACTGAGAGTCCATGGCAGAAGCTTGCGATTTTATTATTTACTTTTTCAATATGACTCTTCCAATTTAAGTTCGCATCAAGCATAACTCCCAAGAAATTAGCATTATCAGTACTTTCGATGTTACATTTATTTATTTCTATATTAAGTTCTAATGGTTTCGTTTTATAATTCCTAAATTGTATCATTTTAGTCTTGGAAGCGTTTATAGATAGATTTATAGATTTAAGCCACGTACAGATTGATTGTAAAGTTTTATTTATTTCGTTTTCATATTCTATTAAAGTACTAAAATTATTTACAATGAGAGTTGTTGCATCGTCAGCAAACATACTATTAAGGCTTTTGATTCCCCAGAGAACTTTTAAATATTCCGGGATAAACGGTAGCCTTTGTCCTTTGGTAATCACACAATTGCGAAACGATTATATTCTCGTATTGACCTGAGAGCTGGTGGGAAGTTTTTTGTTGTGTAAGTGAAGTTTCTGAAAGACGAGATACTGTCCAGTGTCCACCCAACGTTAGTGCTAGCACAAGTACAGAAGTTACTTGGAAAGGAAAACCTTAGTCATATTATTTTGCCTTGCCTCTGGTTTTCCATCAGCTCTATGATATCCATCTATCCATCAGAATATTCTGCACTGCACAATCAGCTCGAGTTTGTGGCGCTGCAAAGTAACATGGCAGCAGGAAATTAGCGCAAATTTCATCTTCTTAGCCTACACTTCAACGACAGTTTTAGTCTATCTCCAAAGCACCTTCTCTTAATAATCCTCCAGTAGTTAGATTCTCTGCACTGTATATTCAATAGGCGTGGGTCTACGGCGCCGTAACTCAGAAACAAGCAAACACGACACCGGCACCGTTGCATACCTATCGACTTTAACTCAGCTGCTATCAAGCACCTCGCCTCAACTTCCCGCCAGCTCTTCAGCTAGATTCTCTGCGCTGTTCCGATAGGCGCTGGTCTACGGCGCCGTAACTCAGAAACAAGCAAACACGGTACCAGCGCATTTGCATAACTATCGACTTTTTAAATCTATGCAAAACGCGACGATACGCTCGCGTCGGGCTCACGGGCACCTACACTCACATTTAAAAAAACACATTAAAAAAACACGTGATTCCATTATAAGTATAACGCTGTGCCACTTCTGATTGATAACTTTTTTTTAATCCAATTTCCAAAACAAGTTAGCCCTTGACGATCTCACCGTTTTACACACACATACACGTTTTACACCGGTTTATTGTTAATAAGAGAGATTGTTTTTGTAAACACTAGTTTTTTACTATATAATAAAAAACTATATAATAAATTAGGTATTGGATTTTTCAGCTAAGAAATAATTCTCAGTGCCAGCCCGGAGTTGGTATTTGGCCGTGAGTCACCCCCGTGCCTCGGAGAGCACGTTAAGCCGTCAGTCCCGGTTATAATCACTAACATGATAATAGTCGTTAAAGCCCGCCAACCCGCATTGGAGCAGCGTGGTGATTCTAAGCTCTAATTCCTTCTCTCCTATGAGAATGAAGGCCTGTGTGTACCCAGCAGTGGGACGTTAATGGTGGTGGATTGGTTATGTAGCCTAAAAACGAACCCTAAAATAGGTCCTATATTTTCATTATTATTTAAGGGTTCGTTCCGATAAAAGTAAAAGCAACCCTTTCGCACCGAGTGGTGTAATCTGTGCCGGGATCTCGCGCTGTGTGATTGATGTGGAATGCAACTTAATATTCATAAGGTGTTGCCACACTGTAGCGGGGATGTGAGAAAAATAACCAGCCAATATGGGATGTGGGAATATTGAAACAAATTTACTGAAACATGATATTAAAAATATACAGATACTAATTACATTCCCGCAATAAGGTTTTCATTTTTGAAGAATCCCTTGGAAAATATTTGATTTTCCTGGATAAAAATTAGCACATGTCCGTCCCCGGTAATTAATCTATCTCTGTACCTACCAATCATTAAAATCTACCATAGCAGACAGAGAGACAGTCTTGCTTTCAAGTTTTGCATAGGAAATGAGTGCTAGTGAAAACTGACAGTGCAAACAGGCGGGAAATCTAAAAAAACGGTCAAGTATCCCCAAATGTACTAGATTTATTGAGTTCGGTTTTGAATGGCCCCAGTGTTGCCAGTAAGAATATAAAAACCTTAAATACCTACAGGCTTTACATATTATGATTTTATATCAATATTTCAATTTCAATTTCAATATATATATTTAGGTAACCAGAAGTGGAGTAAAGTGAAACTAAGCAAATATAACAAACCACAATTTATTCTACTAAATGATTTTAACATATCACAATTAAAATAATCAAAAAGGAACACACTTTAATCTAAACACAATTATGACTCATTGTGAGTCTCTCAACTAACAAAATGCTAGCTCAAAAGGCGAATAAAGAATGACTACGCGGTAATACAGAGAGCGCTTTTTATACACGTTCCTGCCCGCTTTTATAGGTTTTAGTCGGGTACCTACACTACTCACAATAATTTTGCTAACTCGGCCTATCCTGATTGTGCGCCGCCCTCGGCTGCACCGGAAACAATTTCATCAGAAGCAGGAAGAGCTGGTGTGCGTATGCCATCTTCATAAGCTCCCCCTCTTGCGGTGTCTCCTGAACTAGTGAGGGCACCCAAAGATTCACCCGCATCGTCACAGTTACTGTCATCAGAACCTGCATAAGACACAAATGGTTGATTATTCATGACGATGCACGCTATTGCCTATTCTGACAATCATCACGCATACGAGGCCCTCATTCAAAATAACAACTTTCGCTACACAAAATAAAACGCTTCACATTCAAAAGTATGCATACTTCTCCAGACATTACATCTCAGTTAATCTCATACCTGAACTTGCAAGTTCACACACACACCACGTTAAAAACGTGCCAGGACAGAGCCTGATGCGCATTCAGAGAACGCGACTTCCCAGGACAAAACCTGCCAGGACACAGCCTGATGCGCATTCAGAGAACGCGACTTTCCAGGACAAAACCTGCCAGGACACAGCCTGATGCGCATTCAGAGAACGCGACTTTCCAGGACACAGCCTGCCAGGACACAGCCTGATGCGCATTCAGAGAACACGACTTCCCAGGACACAGCCTGCCAGGACACAGCCTGATGCGCATTCAGAGAACACGACTTCCCAGGACACAGCCTGCCGACATAACCTTCTTCTCAATCTGCCCACTACATACAACGCTGTCCGCTGTCATCCACTAGCCTAACAGAGCCTAAAGTAACCTAACCTAACATGTAAGCTTACATTTTGACCTAACAACTGAACTAATAAGTAGCCTAACGTTTGACCTAAGAACTGACCTAACGTCTGATTTACGACTAACCTAACTTTACTAGAGAAAGCATGTAACTAAATTGGATGACAGCAAGCAGAGCCATAGGCAATGTTTATGCAAATTAAGTTGAAAGTGTCTGTCACCGAAGAACGTGCCGCGTAGTCCGAAGCACGACTTCGAGGTACCACTCCAAGGCACCGCTCCAGGACCCCGCTCCAAGGCACCACTCCAGGGCACACCTCCAGGGCCCCGATCCAGGGCACCACTCAATGGCGCCAAACATGTAACAGAAATTAAAACCAAATCGTTATCACGAAACGACGTGATCATCGTGGCTATCCATACATAGCAGGTAGTCAACGCATAGTCAATTACCATCACAAGCTCTCTGACTTAAAAGTTCATTACCAGCACAGTTACCAGTACCAGCACAGGTACCAACAAAATTATTTGACTGCTTCAGCAGAGCTCATACATACAAAGCCGATAGAACTCACAGAACCTGTGGAGCTCTCAATAGAGCTGGTAGAGCTCCTAGATACAGTAGCGCTGGTAGAGTACCAAGACACAGTAGAACTCGTAGAGAAACAAGAGACAGTAGAGCTGGTAGAGCATAATGAGTCAGTTGAGCTCATAGAGCAACAAGAGTCGATAGAGCTGGTAGAGCACAAAGAGTCAGTAGAGCTCATAGAGCAACAAGAGTCGGTAGAGCTGGTAGACCCCTCACTAAAGGTCGCTCAACCATAGTACAAACTCACAGTTGTACCATGTCGAAACAACTTTGAACATTCAAAACATCAAACATCATCATCGATGAACACAGAAAATGAAGAAAGTTTACTCATACCAGTTATGTTCAACCATATCGAGTAGGCTAACGAGCAGCCTCGCGCACTATACAAGCACGCAGCCCTGCGCGACCAGTAGACGCGCAGTGTCACGCCTCACAGCGTGGCATGCGAGCGCGCAGCATCGCACCCTAGGCGAGCGCACAGCCATGCGCAACCAGGAGCGCGCAGCATCGCGCACTAGGTGGGCGCGCATCCCTGCGCGACCAGTGGACACGCAGTGTCACGCCTTAAGCGCGGCAGGCGAGTGCGCAGCAACGCGCACTAGACAAGCGCACAGCCCTGCGCGACCAGCAGACGCGTAGTGACGCACTTCACACACGCGGCATGCGGGCGCGCAGCCCGGCGCGACCAGAACGCCTCACACGTGGTGAGCGCCGAAGACGAAAGGAACATAGAACAGAAAATGAACCTATGACCAGTAGGTCACAGCACACACGTCATGTCCACCACAGGTCCTGAGTACCTTTACGAGCAATTTATAGCATCGACGATCAATTGTCTTAACCAGCTGCCACTATGCCTCATACATTCACAACTGAATTTTAACTTCATTGCACTTTATGTAATCCTTGTTTAGTGCGGATTACAACCATTTGGTTTATAAAAGCCTCGTATGTAAAATTACTAACGAGAAAAAGTAAGGATTCTGACAGGTAGGTATGTAGACTCGTAATCGATTTGTATGAAATCAAACTTTAACTATCCACGAGGGTAGATAAGCAATACTTCTCTAATCAAAATAGGATGCAACATTCAACAACAAATTACGTAACCTGGTTCGGTAATATTAAAGAAAATAACCTGTAAAACTCAAGTTAATTTTAACGTTTATCAGAACTATAAATATGTTTGCTCGTCCATACCTGACCTCAACAATTATTGTTTTGTGTACAAGCACTATTCCTTTGTAAAAGTATCACAGAAGCATTAACAGACCCCAAGGGATACTAGCGAGTTTAACAGGTTTTCTTAAACCGCTGTCTAACATCACGAATGCATCGCATCATTCGAAACACAGTGAGCGTTATTAAGAGACACTTTTTATAAACACAGCATGTTTAAAACAATTGAATCGTAAAGTGGGTATAATCTGACTTTTAACCATCACGCATTTATTACGTATTTGACGCACAAAACTTTCTAAATTGCGGATGATTGGTATCCGATCGTAACTAGGTCAAGAGTTTTAAATAACAACCCTCATTTTAAAAACAAAAAACTAAATTACGCAAAAACAATTTATCCGTACATCATGTTTTAGCAAAACATTACTTTAGGACTCAAAACTCAGCAAACTTAGAGGTTTCAAATTATGTATTCAAACTTAGGGTATGAGTCACATCTTTTTCACAAAAATATTTTTGTACCCGGTCGGTACCCACAAAGGTTCTACTTTTGAACAAGATATTTCGGCTAGACCCTTTAAACTGTTCACAAACTAGCATTCAGGGCGGTTTAGGGACTCAAATGTATGCGTTATGCCAATAACAACCACTGAGCCAACACAGCTTGCTAATTTAGTGGGAAATTATCATAAAATGGAAATCGCGTAAATACAATTGGGGTCTAAACCTTTTCTTAACACAATTAACAGTCAATTCAGTAACATGAATTACTGTTCATTTACTTAGTTCATTTGCTTACGCTTGGTGGGTATTACATCCTTAAGCAAATAAATTAAACAGACTTACCGATGTCGCATATTACGTCATATCACCAGAGGCTCGATGGTGTCATCACCTCACCACCATTCCAGGCAAATGCCAGGCATAACACGGGAAAGCGCGCAGCACCGCGGCTCCGAGGCACGGCGTGTCGCGCAGACTGAATCGCCCTCGTGAACGCTGCCCAGAGCGCCCACGTGGCATGCACAGTTGCACACCCAAGCGCACTCGTGAGGCGCCTCAAGCACACGAGCTGTGCAACACCACATCTCGGCCACACTCCGCGAGCCAGCGATAACAATCACATGAAAACAAAACACAACTTTAGCACACAAATAAACACTGCACATTACGCGAGTCACCCTTCGAGAGATATCTTGATCGGTCACGTGATCAACTTTAAGCACTTTAAATTTGGGTATGTTCCTTTTTGGTTCATCTCGTATGTGGGCCTATTTAGCGGTCCTTTATCCCGCTTCTGAATTTAGGTAACCAGAAGTGGAGTAAAGTGAAACTAAGCAAATATAACAAACCACAATTTATTCTACTAAATGATTTTAACATATCACAATTAAAATAATCAAAAAGGAACACACTTTAATCTAAACACAATTATGACTCATTGTGAGTCTCTCAACTAACAAAATGCTAGCTCAAAAGGCGAATAAAGAATGACTACGCGGTAATACAGAGAGCGCTTTTTATACACGTTCCTGCCCGCTTTTATAGGTTTTAGTCGGGTACCTACACTACTCACAATAATTTTGCTAACTATATTATATCAATAATTTACCAATTAATTTTCGGACCGCAAAAGCCGCATCCATTCAACTAAACTAGCTCTTCACGCATCGCCGTTAAGTTTAACTATTCGGTTATAATTAAAAAGCAAAAATCCTTACAACGCACATGTGAGATCGCGCGATAAGAAAATTAAAGAGTTTTCCGTAATGGACTACGAATGCCGACACGATATGTACCTATTATTCGTATTATAATGACGTTATGCTAAATAAAAATAGCACAAATGATTACCTAATTTTATAATCTGGAGACCTAGTATTTATTGCGATAAATTTGTTGGTATTAATTATTTGTATTTTACTTTAAAGTTTTTATACGAAGCAATTTAAGATTATGAAAAGTGTTAAGAACAATCAAAGATTGTAAATATAAAATTAAATAAATACGACCCACATAAATCTTGAATAGTTAGTACCTATATAACAATTGGTGCCTACATATTATGTACTTATGTAGGTACGCAAATGGCCGATTTGTATATTTCTATAATTAATTAGGTGATTAATACTAACCTACCTTAGGTAATTAATTAACCTACTTTAACTAACATTAATTGCGCACAGGTATTATAGTCTAGGTCTAGGCAATGGGGCGGTTTGTTGTATGGACACCCCCGCATTAAATCTTCAGTCGTTGAAACTTGGCAGGGTTGTAGTATGGTATGAAACAATACATAAACAAAAATATCCAACCAAAAATACATCCGGAAGTTAGGTATAAGTATACCTATACCTAAAACTTAATATATGTATGACTGAATATTTTATCGATCTCTTTTTATAGTAGGTAGTATAGTATTTACATTCAAACCGGAAATATCAAACGAAATAATCATGCAGAACATCCATATTAAAACCGATTTTATTATCAAACCTAAACTGCGTTTACGCGACCTTCCTGCTTTTACAATTAGGTACTTATAGCATAAAAACCCTAAGTACTTCCTTCATGATTTTTTATTGGATATTTATAATATACGTTTAACTCATAATACTTTAACATAAGTACTGTAAAGTTTCGTCGCCTGAGGAATTATTGTTGGGGTCGATTAGCTTTATTGCCTAGACTATTAGGGATGCGCCCACAGTGAACGAATGAAAAAACATCATTCAATAAAAAACGTTATTCACTTTTTGTGTAAAAAATTAAATAATTTAAGTATAACTTAACTTTCGAACAAAATATTGAACGAATGAGAGCACATAAGTATAATCCAATAAAATATGTATATTATTTCATATATTTCAGTGGACTACTTTGTAAATATGTTAGTGTTATCGCTGTGTGACGTCACGACATCTAGATTTATATGGCGGAGGGCGAGGAAATGTTTATCTACCTTCGTGAGCGAAGTTTTTGCTCCACACTCCGCCTACCTTTCTTATACCCTGGTGTGGACAGTGATAAGCTCATTTACTTATATGAAAAATAATGAACTTTATAGTGGAACTTGGGAATAGTTATTATTTCTTTAGCTAAATATAATAAGATAGTGAGATATTTTTAAAGCCATAGGAAATATTTAATTTTGCGTTAAGGAAAGTTCTTACTCTAATAAATATGTCAGACTCCAGTAAGCACGAAACACATATGTGTCTATGTCAAAGTCGGTTAAATGGGTTAGCCGTGAAACGGTTGGTTTCAGACACAGGTAATTACACTCTAGTATTTATGTTTCTCAGTACATCCTCACAAAACAATAAATAATCATGTGAAAAAGCATGAGTCTAATCAAATGTCTCTATTTATAGCTACACTACTCCCCACATTTGATTGTGAAGGCAAAGAGCTAAACCATTAAAATATACAACTTACAAATAGCGGCGCAGCTCGATAGCGGAATCGAACCCGCGATATGTAAATGCCCGTCTGATCGTGACGCACGACGTCCGTCCTTTCGCAGACACTTGCTAAAGATCACACCGGGTGATAGACAAGGGAGTTCTTTTTTAATCTGGACCCACAATGCATGGTGACATTTTGCTTAGATTCTGCCACGTAGATAGCTTTCGAACTTAGTTGGACGTTTTAAAATAGTTTTGTGGATTGTTATTTATTTATAAGTACATAGGTACCATGAAGATTGCAATACCTACGAAAGAAATACTTATGTAAAAATCGATTGAAATTACTTCCAAAACGGAAGAGGTTTTCCATTCGGAGGCATTTTTAGGGTTCCGTAGCCAAATTTGGCAAAAACGGAACCCTTATAGATTCGTCATGTCTGTCTGTCTGTCTGTCTGTCTGTCTGTCTGTCTGTCTGTCTGTCTGTCTGTCTGTCTGTCTGTCTGTCTGTCTGTCTGTCTGTCTGTCTGTCCGTCCGTCCGTATGTCACAGTCACTTTTTTCCGAAACTTTAGGAGCTATACTGTTGAAACTTGGTAAGTAGATGTATTCTGTAAACCGCATTAAGATTTTCTTACAAAAATAGAAAAAAAACAATAAATTTTGGGGGTTCCCCATACTTAGAACTGAAACTCAAAAATTTTTTTTTCATCTAACCCATTGGTGTGGGGTATCTATGGATAGGTCTTTAAAAATGATATTGAGGTTTGTAATATCATTTTTTTCTAAACTGAATAGTTTGCGCGAGAGACACTTTCAAAGTGGTAAAATGTGTGTCCCCCCCCCGTAACTTCTAAAATAAGAGAATGATAAAACTAAAAAAAATATATGTTGTACATTACCATGCAAACTTCCACCGAAAATTGGTTTGAACGAGATCTAGTAAGTAGTTTTTTTTTAATACGTCATAAATCGTTAACCGCAATTTACCTTTCATTCAATCAACTCAAATATTTAAAAAAAACATTTAATTTAAAACTTACTACAGGTTTGTACGGAACCCTCGGTGCGCGAGTCCGACTCGCACTTGGCCGGTTTTATTAAAACTAACAGTCAAAGTTACCTAAATTCTAAATATAAAACAAAAAGTCAATGGAAGCTGTTAGAGTTAGTAGGTATTGCTAAAAAGTGCCTAAATCGTCAAAACTTCAAATTTAAGCTACGCTTACCATGGCACGATATTCCTCAATCAGCAAACCTAGTACAGATATTTGAACAAGATTAAAAAGTAAAATATTTAAAAGCTAGATTAATAAAAAGTCGTTCGATCTTTAACATCCTCATGTCTTGAATGCTTGTACAATTTTAAAAGGCAGGTAAGTAAATTAATGCAGCAAATTGATGGCGTAAACCGATAGAAATGGCTTTAAATGCCAGCATCGGTGCGCGATACACACGAGCCGGCAGATTGTGTTAATGTTCCCACTCTGCGACGCTAATTTATTTATGTGAAACTGGTAGATATTCAAGTGTGGAGTAGAGCAGATATTCCGAATGGGTTAACAAAATATAAGTACATAATTTATTATTTAAACAGTACATTAATAAAGGTTTTTCATGATTATCCGCTTGTATCACGGTTTTTGCTTGTTGAAAGCGCTGCTACTTGTTGACAATTATTATTTTGAAGTAGAGCTACTCATTTCAGCCACTGTTCTTAAACAACGGGTTAGCGCTAATAATCTGTACTAATATTATAAGTGCGAGTTTGGATGGATGAATGTTTGTTACTCGACCACGCCAGAACGGCTGAACGGATCTGGATAAAGGCTCAGATATATAGATTACTTTTGGTCCTTTCTGTCATATAGCGTTTAAATATCTTTGGACACCGACCCATACCTTCTTTCTTATTACTCCGGAACCTGTACGTTGATGTTTTAAGAAATCAGCACTTATCTTGATCAATACGATAAGTACTCTTTAAATTCTTATTTATGCGTCTTTCTTGACTAAAAAGACTAGTAGGTAGGTAGACTAGTACTAGTACTTAGTAGGTAGGTACATAAGATAAATTATATGTTTCATTAGCCAATTTGTAAGGCTAGATCGTAATTATATGAGTACCTAGCTTGTGATGAATAATAGGAAAAAAAAATTAATACATGTTTGACCTGTTTTTCAAACTTAATTTTTCAAACTCGACAACTATTTTTAAAATTGAATCATTCGTTCTATCATTCTTATTATTATTTAACTTTTCTGCATGATTTACAAGAGGTCCCCAATGATATTTGATATATTAGTGTTAGTTTTTGAGTACCTCAGTACTTATTTTATTCATCAAACAAATATTAAAAAACTAAAGATTTTACCCGGTCACAGCAAGGGCGGTCAAATAGATAATTTATTGCAAAAACTGATTCTTATCTTAATGTGTTAAAAATATGATGACGATTTTATCTTCAATAATAATCATCTGGGTTTTATGATCTTTTCACATTTTAGTATTTAATTTGTTACATGTATGTATTTTAGAGTGATCAAATATATTTCACACCTAGGTATATCTAGATGAATACATTTGCTATCTGCTTTTTTGTTCTTTTTTTTCTTAGTTCCTATAACAGTGTTACACATTAAAGATTATAATTTATCAATTTCATCAGGTAGGTATCTATTACTTAGTTAACAATAAATATTGCATCGTGCACCACAATTAATGCAAGATCAGTATTTCAATATTCAATAGGATATGACGTAATCGTAATCACTCGATAACATTTAAATGTTTACGAAATCACAGGTAGTGAGTGAATGATGTAAGATATCGTTCTCTAGGTGATCGGTCACCGGCGTCACAGTATGCGATCGCTATCAGCGCCGATTGTGACTGCCTCGATGCACGACTATTTTAATTGGACCCTGATCTCTGATCTGATAAATGTAAGGACAAGATGGCGGCTTTATTTTTTTTTATTTAACATGTACAGGCACGTGTTCCATGTAAGTACGGGTTATAAGATTTTTGAATGGCTGTTTAATGGTGCTTGTGGACGTATTAAAAGATTCACTTTTTAGATATGTATCTTATAGAGCCATTAATATCGTTTTAGTAGTTTGATATTGATAAAGAATTTAAATGAGTATTGTTGGTATAAAGACATGGCAGTACAAATTCAGTTTTAGAAACAACACAACAGCTTTGTGTAACCTTTAACGTTGCATTCCATTCAAACCATGAAATGATATCGTTTGCTAAGTTTAAATGCTTTATGAAAGCAATGCGGGCACTAAGTAGACATTTCAAACAAAATAGTTATGTCAATTGCATGCCTGCCCCCTCATACAGAAGTCGTTTAAGGCACATTATTTGACGTGTTTATAAAGACAAAAGGACGCTGATGAATATCATTTAACGAATCGACATTCGGTTTCGCGAAAGTTGCTCAAACGACACCAAGTCACGCCATCTATCTGATTGAACATTCAACCTTTCTTAACAATCACAACTTATAACTTACTTAAGGAAAAACGGGAGCTCGAACGCAACTAACGAACCGCGATAAACCCGCGTTCGCTATGACGACGACATTAAACTGGCGGATAAATCGCGCACTGACGGAGCCAATCGAACGTCACCGCGGAATCGCAACAGCCAATCAAAATGCGCTGTGACTAGGATAGCGTGACCCGAACGCAATCCGATTCAATTGGCATTCGTTACCGCGAGATGGCGGTCGGCGCGGGCACCAATCGTCGCGTCCATCTCGCTGTCGTGCCCATATAATGATCTTCACAGGGGCAAGAGAATGAAGTTGAGCCTCTCATTAATTGGCGTTTTGAGCTGAGATCGCTGCGCGAAAGATAGGTTAATTCCTCGCCCGTTCGAGATCGTTGTCGCTCAAAAAGGAAGGTGAGCGAACGTTTTCTGGAAATCAGATCCAATTACAACAAGGCCCGTTAACTTTTTGTTCTGTTTGCCAATGATCGAAATAATCACGCGCAATGTTGACTGACGGGGGCCGCGCGACCGGTTCGTCTTATTGGATCGGCTATTTTATTCCCTCGTTGCACGGAAACGTGGCAGAACATTGGTCGCATAACTCAAAACCCTATACCCCACCCACGCAGAGGCATTTACATACAGCGAGCACGTCTCAATTAGGAGCGCTAATGTATGCCTCGACCAAAGACCTGATCTGTTTGACGTCGACAGATAGCAGTGAAACGTGACGAGTGTCGACTATCACGGGAAAAGCACTGCCAACCTACCATCGCTCTACTATTAACAACACTAATAAGAACTGATATTGTCGATTCTTTTTGCTCCATTCGGCTACTCTGAATTCCATTTAGGTATCGGTAATGGCCACTTCTAGATTACAGGAGATTTATTTTTTTGTTTTCAGGTGAGGACGAGGAATGGGGAAACGAGAGCGAGGCGATGTCAGGAGAACCTCGCACGCCGAGCTCTGGTGGGGAGCGCGTCGCCTCCAGTGGTGGGGCGTCGCCGGTTTCTGAGGGTTCTACTGCAGCCTCGCCGCCACGATTACGTCTCAACACAAGTCTGGCGACTGATCCGGCCCTCGCTCCTCAAGCCACATCTCTGAATCACGAGCCGCCCTCTCCATCGCCCCCTCCACCCCCGGTTCAACAACCGAGAGATTACTTGGCTGGCCTCACGGCTGCAAATTTTCCTGCGCTGTTTCCCGCAGCGGCCGCAACACCCCCGGGATACATGTGCCAACCTTGCGGAATACGGTATTCCTCACTGAGTACTCTTCAAGCACACCAAGAACACTATTGTTCCAAACGGAGAACGAAACCTGATGGCACAGAGACGTCAACAGATGCCGGAGCTGATGAGTCGAGCGGAGACTCGAAAACGCCGCGACCTTTAGGGAAGCAATACGCTTGCACTTATTGTTCCTATAGTGCTGACAAAAAAGTGAGTTTAAACCGTCACATGCGAATGCATTCCTCATCCCCTGTTAGCAGCAGTACTCCTGTTCTGCCTCCCACCTCAAATGGAGAAGCTGTGGAAGGGCAGCCAGCTCAAGACAGATATTGTGTGGACTGTGACATACATTTTACCTCGGTTAAAACTTTCCGAGCTCATAAAGCGCATTACTGCAACACGCGACAAGTCGTAAAACAAGCATTGGCTGCAGCAAGAGCAGGTTCAGCTACATCAGGGTCGGCACCGCCGTCTCCTGGCGCGACGCCTCCTTCACAAAACCAATATGCATTGGCGCTCCCGACAAATCCGATTCTCATTGTCCCCTATTCGATATTAAGAAGCGCCAGTACGTTACCTGGCACAACTCTACCAGATCCTGATACACCATGCTTTTTATTACCAAATGGAACTTTTCAACCCCTTAGCAGAGCATTACCAAACTTAAATACTGAACTGAAGGAACCCGAAGTTTTAAAGTCCGCAAATAGACCACGCGAAGCTTCTCGTGACGGCACTACGCCATTAGATCTGAGTGTTCGGCGTTCTCCGGAATCAGTAACGCCGGATGAACATGAAAAAGAGAATAGAATACGTTCCACAACCCCTGAGCAAATTGTTTGCGCTCCATCATTACCTGGATCTCCCGCAACCCCATCTCCCTCAAGAAAATCTTCATCTCCAAGTGGGGAAAGCTCTCCTAAACGAAGTCGACGAAGTTCAAGAGGACCAACACCAAAACCGCCGAGCATACCTTCACCTTCCGAAGAGAAATTTCCCCCGGTCGTGCCTCCGCCGATTTTACCTCCCGGTTTGGCTTTAAGACTTACAACAGAAGTACCTGTACTTGCGGGGCCACCGCAAATACTGGTTAAGCAAGGAGTCTCGAAGTGCAAGGAGTGCAACATAGTGTTCTGTAAATACGAAAACTATCGGGTTCACAAACAGCATTATTGTTCTGCTGGTGGCGGGGAAGAGAGAGCTAGTCCTGCGCCTTCTGAGCCTGGTCCGCCGCCGCAGTACCGGCAGCTGATTTGCCTGGCGTGCGGCATACATTTTAGTTCGCTGGACAATTTGACAACTCACCAGGTGTACTACTGTACGAAAAGAGAAACGAGGTCACCGCGCAGCGTGCCTGAGACGCCGAGGCCAGCGTCTGGGTCTGACAGTGGATGGAAGTGCCCTTGCTGTGATGTGGTGTCTCCAACAGCCGCACTAGCACAGCGGCATATGGAGGCGCACGCTGGAGTGAAGGCGTTCCGCTGCACGATCTGCCGGTACAGGGGGAATACGCTACGGGGCATGCGCACTCACATACGCATGCACTTCCGGGAAAAGCCTGCTGACTTACAGGTTAGTATTTTTTATAACTACAATATTAGGTATGATTTAGAGATTTATGGCCGACTAGGTGATGTCCGCGACTTCGTCCGCCTGGATTGAGGTTTTTTGGTTTCCGCGGGAACTCTTTAATTTTCCGGGATAAGAAGTAGGTACATATGTGTTTTACAGACTATAATCTATTATCTATCTGTGCCAAATTTCATCCATATCGGGATCACTCTCTTGTCGTGTCGGAGTATCGTCTCATCGGGCTATGAGAATAAGGGAATAGAGAGCTCCTGTGATTGCACACACACTTGTGCTCCACAATATCTCTCGCGTAGATAGAAATCTTTTTTTTATCCACTACAAGTTAGCCCTTGACAGCGATCTCACCTGATGATGCAGTCTGAGATGGTAACGGGCTAACCTGTTATGGGGAATGGCAGTTATATTCAACCCATACCCCTATTTGGTTTCCACACGGCATCGTACCAAAACGCTTAATCGCTTGGCGGCACGTCTTTGCCGGCAGGGTGGTAACTAGCCACGGCTGAAGCCTCCCACCAGGCGAATCTCTATGGAGATTGGCAGCCAACATATAGTAGTGAAACAATAGTAGCTGAAATGCTATCGATTATTAATCACATAATATATAAAAATCAATAAAAGCGTGTCATAACAAACTTTTCCCAGTAAATATGCACTATCGTTCCTAGATTGTGCTGAACTAAGCCAAATTCCTGCTTTGACCGATTTATAGCAATGGCCTAACAAGCTGAGTTCGTCCTTATCAAATCTATAAATACTCCAAAAATCAACCAATCGCTTTTATTTTTCCAGGAGGAGAGCTACATCTCATGCGTAGTCGAGGACGAAAGCCGCGAGACTACATCCCCAGCCCCAGCAGTGGGCGAGAGAGTCCATAGATGCAGTTCCTGCGCTTACACCTCCACATACCGAGGAAATGTGGTGCGACATGCGCGACTAGTCCACGCAACAGAGGAACCAGAATCAGAGGACACGACCTCTCCAGTCCCAGCAGTGGACATAAAAAAGGAGCCAGACACCGAAGAAGATCTGATCCCCAAACCGAACTTCTGCAAGTTCTGTAACATACCCTTTAAATTCGGTAACTCTTATAAAGCCCATAAGCAGTTCTACTGTAAAGCCAACCAAGAAGCCGCGGCCAACAACAACGTGCCGGCACGAGTCAATGATGCGTCAGTCGTATGAAACCGTGGTTCGAGACTAGTTAGTGGTGTTGTTGTGAATTCGATTCAGAATTTGCTTTACTAAAACATGTAAGAGTAAACATATTTATTCCGTTAAAGCATCCTATCTATGAATAATATTAGGTAAGAATTTGGGAAGCCTTGTTATCTAAAATAGACGAAATAAATAGTTTATTAGTAAATATCAATAAAATCATTCCAAACACAACATTAGAAAAGACAAATACTAAATTTATTGGACCTAAAAATATTCGAATAATTTCACAGCAAAACCGCTAACTTTTAAAACCATAGCCTAACAGGTGTTACTTCGTAAATCTTAGCTTCCTTCGCTTCCGAACGTTTAAATAAGTGTTTCTATAATATTAAACGCGTTAACGGAACTATTCGAGTTATGTGCAATAATTTATCAAGTTTTAGATAAAAAAATATCGATTTAAGGACATTAATGTAGTGCATATCAAAGCCAAATCGATGTTTTCACATTCAAGTGTAAGATCACTGAATGAACGGAACGAATGAAATCTCGGCTAATGTAAATACAGCCCTATTTAGATTTTGTTATTGTAATTGTTATTGTAAATCATTAATTAAATAGTTAAAAAAAAGTTAACCTCTTTCGTCATTTGTATTAGTATACGTTAAAATACCAAATTGTAAATATATTCTGTAAAGATATTATTATCGCATTATTATTATTATTATTAAAAAACTAAATTTTATTACCATTTGTTCTAAGTGATTGTTCTTTCTTTGTTGTTATTGTAATTTTTCGTTTATAATTATTACTGATGAGTAATTAGGTACTCTTAAGGTTCCAGTGTACATTGGCCCCATTCGCTCGGCAAGTGATGGCCACCGTGTACCTACTAATAACGGTGCCAAGCCCGGTCGTGTATTACCTAACTGAAGTTTTTGTCAGAGGAAAATCGCATTCGCGCCAGTCATAAAGTGAGCGGGAGATTAATTTTGTCTGCAAAAAATTCTGATAATAATATTATGCGACCGGGCTCAGATTAGATATTAATTGTGAAAGCCCCGAACTTTTGCCAAGTGCACTGACCGAGTATGTTGGACCAATGTGCACAGGACTCTTTATATAACTTTATCCAACTTTGCTAAGCAAACGAGTGCTCATTCCATATTTTCCGTACATATGTCGCTTCTGAGCATCCGCCGAGTTTATTCATTTAAAATTATATGACACCGCATGGTTCCATAGAAAGTATGTTAATTTTAAATTCTTAATCCATTATCAGTGTTTGAATCTATAAGGCTACGTTCGCACTACGACAAATATTCGCGCGATTTTTTTTCGCCAGAATTAATCATATAGGTGTAGACACGCAATTACGAATAAAATTCGCGCGAAAATAAAATCGCTGGTTTGTGACGCAAGAATTATATTCGCGAGAATATTTTGTGCTGTACGGAGTTGTATTTCGCTCGCCACATTGACAGTGCGGAGTAGTTGAAATCCGTACCTACGCGAAACATAAACCGCGACAATAAAATTCGCGCGATTGATTTTCGCAGTGCGAACGTACCCTAGATCGTAAAGTCGCATTTCCAGAATTTCTATCTGTACCTACCTATCAAGAATAATTCATAATTTCATATTTGAATGATTTTAATTACGATCTAAAGGCCTGTAATTCATTTCATGTTTGCTATTTATGAACAAGGCTGAGTTGACAAAATGTCAGAATTTTCTGGAACATTAAGTAGGTACCTGGATGCATGATTTTAGTAACGATTTTTTCAATGCATTTCCAAGTAGGTACCTATAATTTCCCTACAGGAATAATTAAATAATGTTCACACATCTTGGATTAAGGAATTTGAAATAAATTAAAAAGATAGTTAACTGTTTTACAGAGTTAAGAATTTCAGCACTGCAATACAATAATTAACGCGTTTCGAGTAATGTAAATGTAAAAGTGTCCCTTTTCTAGGTATTCATAATTAATATAGGAAAAGTTCTTATAAAGTACATAGACTAAAGAAAATAGATAGACAGAGGTTTTTAACAGACTACAAATGTGAAGATAGTTTGTAATGTAGCGCGCCTAGCTTTCTGTCATGTCATCGTAGAAACATCCGAGAGCTTTTCTTGAAATGGTATTCTAATCGTAAAATATTGCTTTTATGGCGTCAAATTGCACCACTTCATTTGTATCTTAAATCTTCAACCCGGTAAATAGCCTGGCTCTCTTTTTCTTAAGTCTATGACAAATAAAAGATAGAAAGTTCACGCAAAATACCATGTTTTGTCAATGCCAAAGCATCGCTAGATTATTGTAATTTGCATTTATAGGTATCTCACTAATTATAGTTATAGAATTAAGTGAACACAAGACTTATTCCGTAGATATACCTACCTGAATTGATATTGAAAACCAAGATACACAGTTTTTTATGTGTTGTCCCTTAATAATTTTTAGTGCCCCATTTATTTTATGAATGACACAAGATATAAATCCTATTGTCTACATAAATCCTATTGTCTACATTATATTAGCGGCTTTGCCCAAAATTGTACATTGATACAAACCTTGATTGCAAACTATTGAAATAAATGCCATATTTGTTTCAGACATTGAGCGCCGTATATGTGTAGTCCCAAACACTTATTTGACCTGGTAACAGCTAATACCTGTCATGTTAAAAATAAAATAAAAACACAAACTAAACAGGAAAAATAAGTTCCAATTCTAAGCACCTGGACTGATAAGTGGGACTACAACTGTGTATCTAGGTTTTATGTATCAATGATGATTATTGTAACATAAAATAAAATCCGTGTATTCATATTGTGTTTGTAAACCTTTGGAATAAGTCTCGAATTGTAAAAAATTCGGGTGAAAATGGCCGTATCTGTTGTTGATATTTCTATTTCGATAAACGTAATTTGCGTAAATCTGTAATTTCCGTTAAGACGTAGACAAATCGTATACTTATCTCGATTCTTCTTATAACTAAGCAAGCAAATTTTTATAGATTTCGACGACGAAATTCAATGCAAAATAACTTTTTGGAAACTACTTTTTGTCTACGAAATTAACAGTTCCTTCATGAAAACGTATCATGACATTCTTTATATTCGTATTCCATCAACAAGCATCTGATGTGACGTGCCATAATCAATGTTAAATTTAAAAGAAATACATAGTTATACTAAGATGATATTCTCGAATAAAATTGTGGCTTTTATGATAAACTAATTCAATCTTAAAATTAAAAAATTGTTGTGCATGTCCATGAAACATTGGTGAAAATTAAGACCCATTTTTAGTTAGATATTTTCATGTCTGTAAAATTGAGAGGGCCCATATCAGTCTTAATTTATAGACGATATTACGTCCAAGACAAGGCAGGAGGAATAAAGATAATTGAATAAAGATTGACCAATTGCAACTTGGCCCACAGGTCGCAACGTTTCCGTCTATATTTTTTTATTTAGTCTGTGATAGTTCAGTTATTTTTTATCGACTTGTGGCACATGTGAAAGTGTGTCTACATGTGTGTTACATTTGACAGATAAAGAGCCGATCGCTGAACCGATTTTGAACAACTTTATACAGAGATACCTTTCTTTCTATGGCCAAATACTGAAATGTAACTTACAGCGTCCTCTACGCCAAAATGTGATAAAATGTTTACGACCTAAATTAACTTTGCTAATGGGAAATCAAATACCTATACAAGGAAAATATTCATATTTTTAAAAATACAAAATTTAATACGTATTATTACTACATATTTCCCTCTCGATTATACAGAGTATGAGTGTATAAGAATGGGTCGTTAGTGTATAAATTATACGCCACGTACTCGTAAACGGTAATATTGTAACCATAATAATGTTTATAAAGTGATACCTAACTACACGCGTAATGTACGCGGTACATTGATATTGTATAATACGCCAGACAATAAATTATTATTTATCACATATTAACCAATTTTGTTATTATTTTTGTACCTTCTATCACTACAGCCCATTAACGTCCCACTGCTGGGCACAGGCCTCCACTCTCATAGGAGAGAGGGTGCTAGAGCTTAGACCCACCACTCTGCTCTAATGCGGGTTGGCGGGCTTTAACGACTATTATCATGTTAGTGATGATAACCGGGACCGACGGCTTAACGTGCTCTCCGAGGCACGGGGGTGTAACACCGCCAATTTCCTAACTCCGAGCTAGTACTGGAAATTTCTAATCAGAAAAACCAGATACTTAATAATTAGGACTCGAATCCGGGACCTCGTCGGCCGCAGTCAAACATGCTAACCACTAGACCAACGAGGCAGTTTAAGTATTTAAGTATGTAAGTAAAACGCGAATATTGTACAAAAATATATTTCCAACAAACTTACTTAATCTCCTCATAAAAAACTAAACACACTTTCATGAAACTCAATCCGGTTCATAGACATCAGAAGTGTCACTCACATCCGCATACTGTTCCTTAAACTGTTCCGAGTCCTCATCCTGTCCGTAATAGAACCCATCGTCGCTATCGTCTTTGTAACCGTCGTTATCCATTTTAGTGCAGTGGACGAAATTTCTGCTATCAGCTAAATTCTCTTTGGAGAATTTTTCGTCATGAATTTTTTTGCTAGGACAATTTTGGTCAGCTAAATCGGGTTGTTCGGAGAGTACTCTCGCTTTGTACTTGGCGTATGCTTCGCCGTATCTTTTCACGTCTTCGTGGTACAAATCCACTGGTTCATCGTAGATTTCGCCTTCGCCTGCATCACTTGAGAGATCATCTTCTGTAAATAGAATTTGTTAATTTAAAAATATGTATTAATGAGACAGGCTACATACCTACTACAAGGCATAAAATTAATATACACATCACACATGCTAAAAAGAAGAAATAAAATATAAATACATACTATAATATTACAAATGTGAAAATGTGTGTCTGTCTGTGTTCTACGCTTTCACGGCCGATTTAACCGATTGTGATGTTTGATACAGGGATAAGTTGTATGCCGCGGAAAGACATAGGCTGCTTTTTATCCCGGAAAATTCAAGAGTTCCCGCGGGACTCAAAAAACCTTAATCCGTGAAGTCGCGGGCATCATCTAGTCACACTAATATAATAAAGGCGAAAGTTTGTGTGTATGTTTGTTACTCCTTCACGCCGCTACTACTGAACCGATTTGGCTGAAATTTGGAACATAGATAGCTTATAACCTGGATTAAAACATAGGCTACTTTTTATCCTGGAAAACTGAGGAGTTCCCGCGGGAACCACAAAACCTCAATCCACGCGGACGATGTCGCGGGCGTCCGCTAGTACTAAATAAATTGTGTTTCCTAAAATAATAAATTCGATAAATTATTATAATTTTAGGATTGTAACTACTTCATGTTACAATTCAGGATAAAGTACAGCAATTGTTCCATCAAATAGTGTTGTCAATTTTTACCGAACTTCATGAGCATAAATGCCGAAAGGGCCATCATATTGGTTTAGAATTAGATACAATAGAAATATGTCAAAATGTCCATAATTTTCTTGTCAGGACATGGCTCGGCCTCATTTGTCAAAAGTTTACAATCAATTGAAGAGACTTACAGTCATTGAAAATCTTAGAATGTGGTAAAGTCTAGTTCCCAATCAGACTTAAAACCATAGAGTTGAGCTTATAAGAGAAGCTCTCTAGCCAAGTTACATATGTGTCATGTCTATCCTCTTTCTATAATCGTTAATGCTTTAGGGGTGAGAAAAAAATAAGTGTATAGTCTATGGTTAGCATTTTTAATCGCTTTCGCTAAACTTTAACGATTATAGAAAGAGAATAGACACAAAATGTGTTTAACTTGGCTAGGGGGCTTATATTGTAAACTATTTACCTATGTTACACTTCTCAACAGCTTTGATCATGTCTTCCTCATCAATGCTGCTGGGATCGGAGTCAGGATACTCGTTCCTCCAATCATTCTCCGCATTGGAGTCCTCACTGTCTTCCTCGGAGGAGGGCAGACCATTGTCTCTGTGTGATCCAAATACCAAGTCTGTTTCATAGTGTTCTATACTGAAAACAGACAAATAATAATTTTAAGGCCATGATTACTACCATAGATATAAAAGACTGTATTGGATGCTTGTAAGGAATTCCAGACTTTCCTTAGATAATAAGCTCCTGGTAAATAACACCATTATAAAACCGATATGGACATAATACAACTTTGGGGATCAGCATGTGGCTTCAATATCGAAATAATTCAAAGAACCCAAAACTACATACATAAACAACTTTCAAACGCACCATGGTTCATAAGAATATCTGAAAGCCAAAAGCACCATAAAATCCATACTAATTTTATAAATGTGAAAATGTGTCTGTGGGCCAACAGCCTATCTTTTCAACCGATTTCGATGAAATTTGGTATAGAGGTAGGTTACAACCAAAGGAAGAATACCATACCATAGGCTACCATTTTAGCCCGGAAAAATTAAAGAGTTCCCCCGGGAACGAAGTAACGCAAACTAAGTCGCGGCGTCATCTAGGTGTAACATACACAGTTAAGGAAGAAATACAGCCCTACAGCTACAACTACAGAACAAGGCTTGGCAACAATCCAAATCTCCCTGGTAATTGACACACATATGATTTGAAAAGTCATACACTTGATAGTGTATAGCTGACATTCATGGAATGCTTCCCACTGGGGAAGTTTTCCCTGCACACCAATCTGTCCTTAAACCAATCTGCTAATAGTCTATCGACTGATTACATGATAAGGCACATAAAAAAAATTGTGTGTGTCAGCTTCGACGCATGACTATATAGTCATGATAGTAGTAGTAGTAGTAGATATAGATTAGTAAATGAGGGTAAATGAACACATTTTTTATATTACTGAAAGCATGCTTGATACATTTTTTATATTAATTATATTTTATTTTATTTTCAGGGTTCCGTACCAAAATGGTAAAATGGAACCCTTATGGTGCGACTTTCTCCGTCTGTCTGTCCTTCTGTCCGTCCGTCACACTCGATTATTTCAGTAACTACCGAAGCTATCAACATGAAATTTGAAATAGTTGTGTATATTAGTGGCCCAAAGACACTGGAATTAAAAAAAATTGGAAATTATTTTTGTTCTTATTTAAAATGGGGGGAAAATCTGAGGGTTGAAATTTAAAAGTGAGATAACTGTACTGTGTGGGGTATCATATGAAAGGGTTTACTTTGTATATTCTAAAACAGATTTTTAATTATTTTTAGTTATGATAGTTTTTGATTTATCGGGGAAAATGTCTAAAAATACCGTTCCCCCCCCTTATCTCCGGAGTTTACCAATCGAAAAATTTGAAATAATTATGGTGAATAGGAATTTACGTATATTTTACAGTAAAACTATAGCCAATGCTCTAACTAGCATAGTTTTTTTGATATTAACAATAAACCTCTACAAACAAAGTTAGTCTTGCGGTTCATTAACAAAGGTACCTAATTATTTATTAATAATGGTACGGAACCCTTCGTGCGCGAGTCCGACTCGCACTTGCCCGGTTTTTTTTATTTTTATTTATTGTATTTCGGTATACCAATGTTTACCATAATTTACGTATGTGCGAGTACACAAAGCTTAAATTAAAAAAAATAGTACATAAGGTCTATAACAGTGTGGCACGCCACTTATAGGTATACACAGCTATATCATTTATATTCATCAAAATACATTACATAGCCGTGGAAACATAAACAAGTGTCACCATGGAAACAAAGTCAATAACGTAATTGAGAAAGTTTGATTTTACTCCCCATAAAAAGAGGTAAACTCCAAAAATAATATACCTGACAAGATTATCCAACATAGAAATATCAAAGTCTTCTTTAGCCGGTGTGTATAGATCATAAATATATTCCACATCCTTTTTCTCATCTTCTTTCTTTTGTAAGTCAACCAAATCAAAATCCGTTTCCTCCTTCAAACCTCTGTTTAAATTGACAATTTCATAACGACTTTCCGTTGAGAATTCCTTCCTTTGTTTACGCATTTTCTGAATTATATCATTTACATTTGTGACATGTTTTGGTGTGACATTAGCTATTGGAGCTATGTTTTTAATATGTGTAGGTTCCTGTGAACATGAATACTTAAACTCAAACACTAGACTGAAAAACAGATTCAGAATAAAGGTTACAGAATTATAAGTGTTACAGGTTGAATCAAATCTGGTTGAGAATCAAATCTGTTACCGTTTTCAATGTGTTTCTAAATCTGTTAACCTAAAACACTTATATTTCTGTAACAGAAATGAAAGTAATTAACACTGTTGTAAGTGTAACCAGAATAGCAACATTGCCAAAAATTACTTTTTTCAAAAAATTCAAAATTCAAATGTTTTTTTTTTTTTTCAAATTAACTTTTACAAGTGCTTTTGAATCGTCAAGTGAATCTAGCATTGGTTCGGAATGGCATTCCTACCGAGAAGAAACAGCAAGAAACTCGGCACTGTTGGCGTGTATTCAAATTTGAAAGAAAGAAGGGAAACACATTTATTCACAAATGGTGCTCAACAGACAAACATCTGCCATACATAGCTGTACATACAAAATCTTTGTCTGTACCTAAGGTAAGCAGGTAAGGTAAGTAGGTATGTGAACCTAAGGTAAAAGCACAGATAGTACGGGACTTATAAGCAGTGACCCTAAAAAAAATGTAAAGCTGATTTTTGGCACAAGTGTTCCTTCACAAGAAAATTACACGATTTTTCAAAAAATAAAAAAATACACAAAATAAGCCTGCATATTTCCAAAACTATTTATCCGATGATAATAATTTATATGCCATTTGGTAGATTATTTAATGTAGATTATTTTCGCCATAGATGGTTTTTTCTACCTCTAATATTTTTTGAGAAAATTACAAAAACTGCAGTCGGGGAGGAGTTTGAGGGGGTAGGGGAGAAACCCACGACCTAGGTACTAAGAGGTACTTCTCAGACCCCAAGGAACACTTGTGCCAAAAATCATCTTTAGATTATTTATTTTAGGTTTCCCATACATAGCTTGCACAAGTAGCCTGAGCTAAGATGGTTGCAATTGTTTTAAGAAAAACATGGCCAATGTTGTGTCAGTGTGTGTAAAGTCCAATGAAGTGAGAAGATAGTATTTTCACACTGTGAAATTTGTTAGTGCAAATATCTATTAGGGGTCACAGTTATTAAAAAACTTATTAATGCATGACTGTTGGAGGTAGATCATATTAAACTAATACTATAAGAATTAAGACCTTTAATAATTAAGTTATATTGCAACCACAAGATTGGGGAAGATAGGATGGGAAGGATAGTAAGAGGTCCCAAAGGAAGGTAAGTTTATCCTCTTGCGATGGGCGATGCCTCTTGCAAAACCAGACCTTGACTTGATTATATCGACAAGGTTGTCTGTTGAATTTGTTTGGGCTAACCTCAAAAATAAACAAAACCGTCCTATGATTACCAAGTAAATAGATGCCTAACCTGATACTCGACAGCAGGTAAAATGTACTAACCTGAGTTTCCACACTGCCTCTAAATACAAAGAGTGATGGAGCAACTTCATCAGAATCTGTTTTCATCCGTTTACATACGAGCACCAGAGCATCTTGCGGATTGTCTTCGAGCCTACGTTTTACACGTAATACGGTGGACGCTGCCATTGTTTTAAAACTTGTCACTTTTCCATATATTTATTAAATATTTACTCCGTTTAGTCCTAAAGATTTGCACTATAATTTACGTATTATTTTGAAAAACCTTTTCATTCTCAAAACAATCCTCCTCAAATCTCAAGGACAAATCCAGAGACCACCAGGCACCAGAGAAAACAAAGTCCTAAGACAAATCATGCTTGTCTCTGCCTGAATCATTTTCTATGTTTTTTTATGTTAATTGTTAAGGCTCTGGCTGGAGTCCCCTGACCACAAAAAGTCTGGAAACTAGATTCAAATCTAATTAAGATTAATCAGAGATATTACGCGATAAAATGTTTGCGCGTAACCGAAACGTCCACGTTGTCGGAAGGGAAGGGCTCTCTCTCTCTCATCTTTTTTACCTTTAATTTATTTGTGTAATGATTTGACGTGGATTTTGTTCTCCAGAGATTTTTATGTCCCTAGTGTATTTGTGTTCTAATTCATTATATCTGTGGTTCTAAGATGGTCTGACTGTCTCTGGTAAGAAGGGCTGGAACCCAGAGCTGTAAAATCAGTTCATAAAAAAACAGACATTTGACAATGACATTGACAAATCCCTACGCGAATGCGAATCCCCGTACCCCTGCCATATGTTACTTGTCTCTGCCCCTGCCCCCTTGCCCCTTGTACACCCGTCCGTGCGCGTCGTTCCTCTCGTTCGATAGCAGTTCGATAGCTTTTGCAATTTTGCATTGTGATTTTCATTATAGTCTCGAGATTATAGTTAATCTCGCTGAATATTAATTTATAAAGTATTTTTCCCGCTAAATATTATCTAGTGACGAGATAACGATATCAGGATGGACAACCTGAAACAGTTCAATACAATGGGTTCCGACGATAACTGGCGAACTCCGAACTTTAGACAGTCTGTTGTTACAAAAATGTGAGTTGTAATTTGATATTTATGTGTTTAGGTCTATCTTTTAATCAGAATTTCGAAAACACCGAACATTTGCAGTCAATAGTGGAAAAGCATGAATGCCGAATTTCCCACTGATTTTTCTGTTTAGAATAAGCTTTTGAGATTCTGGGAGATTCAATACCGACTAATAGACCTTGCTCAATACAAAATAATTCATACAAGTCGTAAATCTATGTATTAAGATTTTTTTCTTGTACTTATTTTCCCGAGGAAAAACCCCTGATACAATATGTGTTCTGGAAATCCCACATTATTATCTAATAGTCTATCACTTACTAAAACCATTATTGTATTAACTTTTTGCCAAACTTGAACTTATAAAATAAGTAGAAAAACAGTAACATAGTGGACAAGGAAGCATCATATATATAAGAGAAGATCTCTAACAGGGACCCTTGGCAGTGGGAAAGGTGGTAAAGGAAGAATAGGTACAACAAAATATGAGGAAAATATTTCTCAGGGTTATTAAGGCTATTCCTTCAGCTTCTTCTGAAGATTGTGGCGATAGCCAATTAATCAGCTTTGGCCAGAAATCGACCTTCCGTCACACTATAACTTCCATCCAATAACAAATCAATTTTACAGAGAGGAAGTGATCCAAAGGTCAGGGATGCAGGTAGCCCGTAACAGCAGCGAGATGGAAAACCATGTATTCATGAAGGCGAAGAACCGTGATGAGTACATGAACATGGTCGCTAAACTCATATTGCACGTCAGAGAGATGTGTGAGTATTGTATGACATAGTCTCCCACTTATGTATTTTGTTATTGATAAGTATATATAGTGTTAAGAAGGCGACAGAGAATGAATTGACCATACAAAAGTAATACCAAAATAATTCTAATTAGAAACCAAACAATCAGAGTACTTTTTTAAATAATTAGTATGGCGGAAGCCAAATTTCAGCCTTAGGACGACGGCGCCTCCTCTTTCGATGCCACGCCATAGGTCTGCAGCATTTTGTGGTAGTTTTAGATACCTTGCCACGAGACACTGTTTCCTAGTTTGTTTTCAAAAAATTATATTGTTCATACTTACTCGAAACACAAAAGTCTATAGGCTAGTTTGTGGCAGTGAGGTCAATAAAAGCTAATAACATAAATAAAATAAAAAATAAAAAAATTACTTTTTTTTAAAATTACATTTAACAAAATAATTTAATTTAATAAATAAATTAAGTTGATACAATCTACATTGTTTGTCGAAAATATTTATGCGAAATAATTGTCCTAATTAAACTTTATTAATAATGAAGTCACTAACACCTGAACTTCCCTCACTCTTGCCCTAACAGAATAACAGCATTTTGGTTACATTGTTGTACCCACAACATTCAGCTGAGTTCGGGCCCTTTTGTTGGCACAACACATTTTAGATGTTATTTAAGTATATTATGTTAGATTTAAAGTACTATTTGTGAATGATCTATGTTTACTATTGTGTTGGGTCAGCCAATAAAATAAATTCTATCCTATTCTAAATTTTACCACTATATTAGCGATTGTTTAGATTCAAGTTGTATAATTTTGATCCTTAATGTATTTACCACTAAGGTAGCTTTTGAAAATTGTTAGTATTGTTATGTTTCCCTTCGCTCATATCAAAATTTTTATTGATTGCAAAAATAATTTGTTTTTAATGCCATAATACTGTAATATTCTTGTCATTGTGCAACCTTTTATTAGATACTAGATGATTCCCGAGACTTCGTCCGCGTGGATTTATGTTTTTTGATTCCTGCGGGAACTCTTCAAATTTCCGGGATAAAAAGTAGCCTATGTCCTTTCCCGGGATACAACCTGTCCTTGTACCAAATTTCATCAAAATCAGTTGAGTAGTTGGGCCGTGAAAGCGTAGCAGACAGACAGACAGACAGACACACTTTCGCATTTATAATATTAGTATGGTAAGTACGGTATTAAATACATGAATATTCTATTGTTGCATTGTGATCATCATCATCATCACTACAGCCTATTATCGTCCCACTGCTGGGCACAGGCCTCCACTCTCATAGGAGAGCGGGAATTAGAGCTTAGACCCACCACGCTGCTCCAATGCGGGTTGGCGGGCTTTAACGACTACTATCATGTTAGTGATAATAACCTGGACCGACGGCTTAACGTGCTCTCCGAGGCACGGGGGTGAAACACCGCCAACTTCCAACTCCGGGCTGGCACTGAGAATTTCTTAATTGAAAAACCCAATACATAACTTTTATGATTGGGATCATAAAGTGCATCAAATTAATTAAATTTCTTTACTTTTTTTTGTAACTATCATGGTCATAAAGCTTTGATCAGGGTACACTACTTAGTATCTTATTCTTGTTCTTATAATAAAAAGTATTTCAGCACAATCCAAAGCAAATCCAGGAGCGCCAAACATGCAAAACCCCAATCAGAGTCAGCCTGGGCCAAGTCCCCAAGTGCAGAGCCAACCTGGTCAGCAACCACAGGGGCCAAGCAGCCAACCTGGCATGGTCACGGACCCAATAAACGCTCTGCAGAATATGGCCTCACAGGGAACCAGGAACCAGATGATGAATATGGGACAAGGGCAGATGCAGCAAGGTCTTCCATCTTTTATTTTATTCTGTACTAGCCGATGCCCGCAACTTCGTACGCGTGGATCGAGGTTTTGTGGTTCCCGCGGGAACTCTTTAATTTTCCGCGATTAAAAGTAGCCTATGTGCTATTCCAGACTATAATCTATCTCTGTGCCAAATTACATACATACATCCATCCAAACTTTCGCATTTATAATATTCTGTACTAAATGATGCCTCTGACTGTTCTGTGTTTATTACGTTTTTGACAGATCCTGTCAAAATTATCGATAGCCTGTGTATAATCCCACAAACTTATCTATCCCGGTGGCAGGATCGCTAGTAGATATGCAAAAATAGAAAAACCGGCCAAGTGCGAGTCGGACTCGCACACCGAGGGTTCCGTACTCAAGAAGTAGGTACTGAAGCAAAACAATCAGGCAAAAACCAATATGTTTGTTTGACGACGAGTACGAGGTTTACTGTTAATATCAAAAAAACTATGCTAGTTAGAGCATTGGCTATAGTTTTCCTGTAAAATATACGTAAATTCCTATTGACCATAATGATTTCAGATTTTTCGATTGGTAAACTCCGGAGATAAGGGGGGGGGAACGGTATTTTTTTAGACTTTTTCCCCGATAAATCAAAAACTATCATGACTAAAAATAATTAAAAATCTGTTTTAGAATGTACAAAGTAAACCCTTTCATATGATACCCCACACAGTACAGTTATCTCACTTTTAAATTTCAACCCTCCGATTTTCCCCCCTTTTTAAATAAGAACAAAAATAATTTCCAATTTTTTTTAATTCCAGTGTCTTTGGGCCACTAATATACACAACTATTCCAAATTTCATGTCGATAGCTTCGGTAGTTACTGAAATAATCGAGTGTGACGGACGGACAGACGGACAGACGGACAGACAGACGGAGAAAGTCGCACCATAAGGGTTCCATTTTACCATTTTGGTACGGAACCCTAACAAAAACGAAAACTAATCAGGCATAAAAATTTGTTCCAATTTTGGCCACCACGCTAGATAAGTTTGGCGGACTATACAGCGATAGCCTATTTCAAGAAAGCTATATCTGTACCGAGTTACATCAATAATGGTTAAGTGGTTGGGCCACAAAATGGGTACAAACCCTAATGGTTGTGACTTAATGAAGTCTTGCAGATTAACTTTTAAGTATTGAGTTTTTCTGATAAGAAATTCTCAGTACCTACTAGCCCGGAGTTAGGAAGTTGGCGGTGGTACACCCCCGTGCCTCGGAGAGCTCTCTCTCCGGTCGTATCGGATTTTCCTTCCCATCGGGCTATGAGAGTAAAGGAACAGAGAGTGCACTTGTGTTTGCACACACACTTGTGCACTATAATATCTCCCGCGCAGATGGCTAATCTCTCTGGAGATAGGCCACCGTGGCCGAAATTCGGTCGGGAGGACATTATTATACACACTCTAGGTCATACTGTAGCATCATATTGTAGTTGTATTGTGTTTTAGATTTTATGATGATGATTTTCTTATCCTATCTAAAGCTATAAATCAATGTTCTTCTTACCAGGAGTTATGGGCCCCAATCCAGGCATGGGAGGAATGCAAGGCCAAATGGGCCAGCAAGGCCCAATAGTATCACAAGGCCAACCTCAAACAGCCACTAACCTTCTCCAAACTTTGAACCAACGTCCACAACTGAACATGCAATTGCAGAATAAACTTGGTGGTTCCATTGGCATGGTGCCTAACCAAGGTCAAATGGGGTCAAATATGGGTATGGGCATGAGTCCCATGGGAAGTCAGCTGCAGAATCAGTTGGCTGGACCAGGGATGCAGGGGCAGATGATGCCGAATATATCCATGTCCAATAATATGCAAGTGCCAATGTCCCAAGCTAGCACCATGGTTGGTCAGATGCAGTGTAACCAAGTGGTTGGGGGAATGGGGGGGCAGATGGCACCCAATAATATGCAGGGACAGATGCCCAATCAAATGGGTGAGTTTATATTTATACTAGATGATTGATTATTCTATAATATGATGATGATTTATACTTAAACTATATTTTAGGTGACTAAGATTATTAAGATACTTAACTTTCCGGGATAAAAAGTACCCTATCTCCTTCTCTGGAATACAAACTATCTCTATAGCAAATTTCAAAATTGGTTGAAAAAATGGGCCATTAAAGTGTAGCAGACAGACAAACACACTTTCGCATGTATACGTAGTATGGATTTATCGTTTATTAGCTTAGTTTATTATTTACATTTGTGTTTTGGGGACAGCTTTCACTGAATTCCATATCAACTGGGCAGTGGCGTGCAGTTCATAGAGGCGTTAAAGCACTGCTTACCCAAATGGAAATTCGTCAATACTCATTGTTCATCATGAGTGACATGACAGTCAGTAAATAGGTATTCTGACTACCTATGCCTACCCTAGCCTCAAACACTATGCACGCCACTGCAACTGGGGTCCAAGATAACTTTTTTTTTTATTTTTTATTTATTGATCAAGATAAACATACATTTGTATATGGGTTTATACATACTAGCCATCCTCTAAAAACTTTAAAGTTTATGCGAGGATAGCGAGTTCACATTGCAGTTATTAGTAATATATAATTATAACTAATTAAAACCAAGCATTGAAAAATAGGAGATGGGTGTACATTGCTTTTATTTTAATTTTTACACACTTACATTCGAAGATTTTGACGACCTCCCTGGCGCAGTGTTAAGCGCTGTTGCCTTAACGTGCGAGGTCCCAGGTTCGATTCCCGGCAGGGTCAATTTTGGAATTTATAATTTCTGAATTTTCTCTGGTCTGGTCTGGGGCTTCGGCCGTGGCTAGTTACCCCACTACCGGCAAAAATGTGCCGCCAAGCGACTTAGCGTTCCGGTACGATGCCATACACCTAACAGGTTAGCTCGCTGCCCGCTGCATCATCACTTACCATTAGGTGAGATCGCAGTCAAGGGCTAACTTGTAGTGAAAAAAAAAACTCTTGTATGGGTTCAAAAGGCAACTTCTAACTTGCTTTTTCAGTTGGAGGCATGGGCAATAACCAGCTCGTAAATCTGAACATGCTACAAATGCACCGCGGGCAGGGCAAAGAGGTAGTGATGGGCGGGGGGTATGCGCAAAGGGCGCCGTCCCACAACCAGTTCCTGAGGCAAAGCCCCTCGCCCTCCGCCTCGTCGCCTAGCATGCCCGGGCCCAGCCCTGTGCCTATGGGTGAGTATTCATTACAAATACCTTTACCAAAAAGTTTTTTTTTTTTTTGTTTTCTTGTCACACTACATTCGCAAATAATTTAATATAGAAAATACTTTTTAAACAACCGACTTCAAACTCCCGCGCCAACTTATCTTAACAACAAGCACACGCTATACAAAGTACTTATTTTATTGTTGATATTTTAAAAACCTCTCGACCGATTTCGATAAAATTTATATGGGACCACATGGGAAGTATGCTCTTTCAAATAAAAAAAGAATTATCCAAATCGGTCCTCCCAGTCAAAAGTTCTGAGGTAACAAACATAAAAATAAAATAAAAAATACAGTCGAATTGAGAACCTCCTCCTTTTTTTGAAGTCGGTTGATAACAATCTCAATAGGCATGTGACTTCTTCGCTCCGCCTCAAAAAGTTGTCTTGGGGCGGGCTATGTGCAAAGAACGCCGCCTCGCAACCTTCACTTACCGCCTCGATATGTCATACTAATATAATAAATGTGAAAGTGTGTTTGTTTGTTGGTTTATTGGTTTGTCCTTCAATCACGTCGCAACGGATTGACGTGATTTTTTTCCCAGGGTATAGTTGAGGACCTGGAGAGTGATATAGGCTACTTTTCATGCCAGATAATTGAAGAGTTCCCGTGGGAATTAAAAAACTTATTCCACGCGGACGAAGTCGCGGGCATCAGCTAGTTTTTAATAATTATACTTATAATTTATTATTATTATATTTTTAAAACAATTTCACTATACTAATTATAGTGAAATTGTTTTAAAAATTGTGCGCTCGCTTCGCTCACGTAGTAAGTAATTTGCCTGTGTATACTCGTAGGTGGCGGGGTGTTGAGCGGGGCGCTATCGTCCCCCATGTCGGGGCTGGGGGCCCTGGGGCCCTGCACCGGCGGCAGTCCGTCCCCTTCCACCAGCCATCACCATGCGCCTCAGCAGCGGTGAGTATCATATTGTTAATCTGTATCTATACTAATGCCGTTCTAGAGTTATAGGTGTTCGAACAAACCAGACTTTGTTTTATATCTAAATCCTAAAGTTTGGATGGATCGATGGATGTTTGTTTGATACTCAATCACGCCTGTACGGCTCAACGGATCTGGATGAAATTTGGCACAGAGATAGATTATAGTCTGGAATAACACAGGCTACTTTTTATCCCGGAAAATTAAAGAGTTCCCGCGGGAACCGAAAAACCTAGTTCGCGGTGACAAAGTCGCGGGCATCAGCTAGTGGGCCATAATTTCCGATTTTTTTAAAGTTCTTTATTTCAAAACTAGCAAAGCAATCATAAAATCTGTATGGGCATACGGTATTCAGCTCCGGGGCACAGTCAGCACTGTTAATATTGAGATCCTTGAAAGATTTCAAAACAAGGCTCTGAGAGTTATGTTCAACATCCGGCCATACATAAGAAAACATCAAAACAGTCAGAGAAAATATTGAGGCTTACAGTAAAAAATAACTGGACCGGCTCGCGATTCATGTCAACAACCTGGCATATAAATTTGAGGGACAAGACAGCCCCTATTCGGCCGGTTGAAACACAATATTGTCTCGGATCTGCTCCATAAATTCTTCAGCAAATAGGAATTCCGACAGTGGACTTTATAATTCCACCACCCACCACAGGGAAGTTTCTAAACAACGCATAATATTTTTTTCCAATGTTTGGGTAAACGCGGTAGGGTGTCAATGGGCATGGTGGCGAGAAAGGGAGACAGGGAGAAAGTGCGCCAGCTCTCCAAGTATATTGAGCCGCTTCGCCGATTGATTTATATTTGTATATTTCTGTGCACGCGGTTGGGTGTTAATGGGCATGGTGGCGTCACCGTCTTCATTTCTCAACACGCCGCAGGGAGCCAATGGATCTCGGCGGCGAAAGCCGTGTGAAAGTCATTTTAGGTTAGAGGCCTTGGTTCAGCATTTGTCATTTGTAAATTGACGGAGAAGAAGAATTCGCTAAAGTCCCGGAGAAATACGACTTAGAAAGTGGCCAGCCATTCTAACGTCAGAAATTCAACCGATTTTGACGATTTTAAGTGCACTTGTATTTGCGCACACCCTTGTGACTGACTGTTGGCAGTCCCTATGACTGACAAATTTTTTTTTCAATATTTCTGTGAACGCGGTAGGGTATCCATGGGCATGGTGGCGTCACCGTCGTCTTCTCTCAACACGCCGGTGGGCGGCAGCGTGGCGTCCCCGGGCGGAGAGGAGGCGGCCTACCGGGAAAAAGTGCGCCAGCTCTCCAAGTACATTGAGCCGCTGCGGCGCATGATCATGCGCATGGTCAGCGAAGGAGAGAGTAAGTGTGAGATCTATAGAACGAACTTTGACTTAGCTCTGACTTATGACAGTATATATTGCTAACCCTTTCATAATATTCCCTGCGGAAAGGTATAGAACTATATTCAAAGCTGTCAATGAAAAAAAAACCGGCCAAGTGCGAGTCGAACTCGCGCACGGAGAGTTCCTGTGACGTGGTAAGCCGTTTACGATGTGATGGCCGGCCCTTGGAGCTGTGAAAAAATCAAGCTTCTAAGCCAAGGCAATCAAAAGATACAGCCGTTTATGCTGCAAATTTTGGACACTCGCAAGGGAATCAAAACCTACAGGGTACTTCCCGTGAACTCAGAATCTTGAAATTTGGTCCAAAGCAAAAAGCACAGATATAGAAATAATTGCGAAAAGCATAATTTTTTTGTTACATTATTAAGGGCTGATTTTTCAATCGTCAGAAAAATTTTGTCGGAGGAATAAATTTGACGTTTTGGCAGATTTTCAATACAAAACCTGTCAAAACGTCAAATTTATTCCTCCGATAAACTTTATCTGACGATTGAAAAATCAGCCCTTAATAAAAATATTTTTAATAATTTTAAACCAAGTTTACCGTACCGTACTGAATTTCAGCTTGATACCTCCATGCGTTCCTGAGAAAAAGGGTCTTGACACACAGACGGACGGACAACAAAGTGATCCTATAAGGGTTCCGTTTTTTCCTTTTGAGGTACGGAACCCTAAAAGTAATAAAATGTCTGACTCAACATGCATTCAGAATAGTGAAATAGTGACTAATTGGTGTACGACCTCTAAACTAAAATTACAGGTTTAAATCTAGTGCCAGCCGAAACCGAAAGTTCCATATAAGGTCTAGTTTTCGTGGGAAAAATGAAGTCAACATTATCATATTCTAACATAATCAGTCTTAATTTTTATTACGCTAATTTTGCACAGAGTTCCTTTTAGAATGGAGACAAAAAATAAGAACGAGTTTCATTTTTAAAAGTCCTACTGAGGTGTACTCACTAGCATTCGCTTTTGTCCTTTTTAGATGTGGAAAAGCTAACAAAGATGAAGAACCTGTTAGATATCCTATCAAACCCTAACAAAAGGATGGCTTTGGAGACGCTGCTCAAGTGTGAAGTGGTTCTGGAGAAGCTCGACTTCAAGGAAAGACTTGCTCCTTCCACTGGAAAGGTAATGTCCTGTGGCGGTCTTCGCAGTTCGCACATAAACCAATAGATGGCGCTACTAGTAGCGCACGAAGAACAGGCTTAAATCGCGATTACGAAGTTTTCTCTGAATTACGCTATATATGTCACCGAAAAATTGTATAAACCGTTAGATTGTAATTAAACGCTTTTTATCTCGATAGATTGTAAACTGAACCAAGATTGTGAACCGTTTAATGTCCTGAGTGTCAACTTTTGAAATACCTATTCATTGTATATACGTTTACTCGTTTACCTACATATAATTATATCGATGTCCACTACAAGTTAGCCCTTAACTGCGATCTCACCTGATGGGAAGTGCATCAGTCTAAGATGGTAGCGGGTTAACCTGTTAGGGGCATGGCAGTTATATTAAACCCCTACCCCTATTCGGTTTCTACTTGCCATCGTACTAGGAACGCTAAATTGCTTGGCGGCACGTCTTTGCCGGTAGGGTGGTAACTAGCCACGGCTGGAGCCTCCCACCAGGTCTTTGCTATATTGTTTTCTTTTCCTGCTTGTCCTAGGAGCAAATCTTCAACCCTCTGTTGGAGGTGGTAAACAATTGCCTCCAGTCTCCGCTCGCGAACCACACGCTCAAGCGGACGTTCGGTTCCACGCTCGACGCGCTCAACGGGCCTGAGATGAAGTAAATATCACACTTTTCTCATTTAATACCACCTTCCCACATAGTTTAAAGAACCCTTAGAGTATTTAAGCTGGAAGATTTAAAAAAAATTTTTTTTTCGTTGGCCGACATAATCAGAGGCCCAATTGTCTAAGCAAATCGTAATCATTTGGCAGCTTAAAACGTATTACTCGAAATGTTTAAGGAGTTCATACATGCTTTTTGACGTGCAGGCATCAATGAACTCCTTAAACAGGTAGTATTATCCGTTTGACAAACGATTATAACTACGATTTCCTTACACAATCGGGTAGCAGGTTGATTTTTGTCTCTCCAAGTACATTGAGCCGCTGCGGCGCATGATCATGCGGATGGTCAGCGAGGGAGAGAGTAAGTGTGAGATCTATAGAGCGAACTTTGACTTAGCTCTGACTTAAGTCAAAGTTAAAACGAGATAGATCTATGACACTCACATAAGTCCATCCCATTTTAATTCTGAGTAAACCCTGAGCAAAGTCAAAGTACGCTCTATAGATCTCAGCATGTGTAACACATAACTCATTGCTAACTAATTGTTTATTAGGTTGAAACTTTTTGTGCACTAATGGGGCTGATTCCCTGTTGTAAGCAATCTCTAAACTAAACTAAAATGACAGCATTAAAAATATTGCTAACTAAATATTGCTAATATTTTTATCGTTATTTGCTAAGATAAGGCTCGAAAAAAGTTATTCGCTTCATAAAAAAATCAACCAGAAAAGTTCCTTTCGGATCAAAGGGCAACATTTCCATTCAACCACAGTTCAAGACTTCAGTATTAAAAAGTGTCATTATATTATTATCAGCGAGCTGTATACATTTGAGTTCCTCAATATCGGTGAGTTTATATCGGAGACGACATTATCCTCCTACTAGTTGACCAATGACATCAAACGAGTCGGTGGGAGATGATGCCTGATTTTGACACGAGCAAAACTTCCTGAGCGTCAGGATGGATAGACCCACAAAAGATTTTTTGACCTTTTATCGATCCCACTGGAAAGCGCAGCGTTGGCAGACACTCATTCGGTCGACGGATGACATCGAACGAGTCGCAGGGAGGATGGATCTAGGCGGCGAAAGACCACGGCGTGTGAATGTCTTTTGGCCCAGTCATTTTGTGCTCAATAAGGGGATTACCTGGAAAGTTTCTCGGGAGTTTTGAAAATTAGTGTATTTTATAGATTTTGATGTGCTCTTTCCGAATTTCCACTTTTCCACCTGGTATCTTTGGCGCTCGCGCCGCCATATTGAAAAAATGGCGCCCAAAAATAGTTTTTTGACAATCACTCCTTTTGGACTAATTTTACGACGAAAATAGTTATGTAATAAATTAAACTAGAGAAAATTTCCCACAGTTTATGTGGTAACGTTTTTTTTTGTAGAATCAATAGTTTTAGCGTACGAGCGCCGCAAACTAAAACCTATAAAATACACCAATTTTCAAAACTCCCGAGAAACTTTCCAGATAAAACTACCAAATTAATAGATTACTTGGAGGTTATAGACCTTGGTTCAGCATTTGTCGTCTTTAAGTTGAAGGAGAAGAAGAATTCGCTAAAGTCCTGGAAAAATATGACGATGAAAGTGGCCAGTCATTCTGACGTCAGAATCCCAACCGATTTTGTAAATTTTTGGTGCACTTTTATTTGTGCACACATTTGTGCACTAAATTTCTCCCGCTCATTGTGGAGACTGGCCGATTTAGCCGAAATCCGATCGAAAGAACATTACCATTATTAATCTTAGTATTTTCGCCAGGAACCTTCCAGCTCCACCGCATAAGATGCCCAAGTTCGACGAGCCTACGATGGAAATTCCAGACGTGCTGCAGGGGGAAATAGCCAGGCTGGATTCCAGGTTTAAGGTGTGTACTCGTAACATATATGAGTAGCTAGTTTTGTTGTTTTTGTTTAGAGATTCATCGAGGAAGTGGGTTGTGACAATCGGACTGCGGGGCTGAGGTGGTGGGTGGATCCGTTTCAGTTTGTTATTTATGAGTATAGTCCCACAAACTTATCTGACCCGGTGGCCAACGCTAAAATTGGAACTAATTTTATGCCTGTTTTTTTTTCAGTATGTATGTTCATAACGTCTTAGATGAGAGGTGATATCTAGTGAAAGGCCCTATGTATAGCGTCAGTTCTTATACTGTTTACATAGGGTATTGCGTATACTTTAATACTGTACAAGAATCAGCTTTTCTAATTATGGTCCATTTTTAGTAACGATAACGCGTCTTTGACCGGCCATACCTAGTGAAAGGCCTCAGCATGCGGTCAGACTTTCACTACCATTATCAGTGGCGAGTGTAGCACTCACCTATTGCTGAATCAGCTTTTCTAGGGATGGTTACCAAAAGTGCAGCTATCTCTTAGTTAGTCTATAATGTTTCCTTTTTCTTTCTTTCTTCCAGGTGTCACTGGAAACGATGCAGCTATCAGGCGGAGAGGGTGCCATCTCGCTCATAGCTCAGTTGGACGACGTGCGTCTGCCGTGCGTGCCGGCCGTCCACGTGTCCGTGCCTCGCGACTACCCCGCGGCGGCGCCCGCGCGCCTCAGGCCGAGGCAAGCGCGCGGCGGCAGCGCCGCGGACTGCTTCCTGGCGCGAGTCGAGAAGGCGATGGACGCGAGATGCGCGAGGCATGTGATTTGAATATATAGGCTCCATCTATATATATCTAGGTACTAGATGGGCCCTTCCATAGAAAACCGTTGGGCGTCCGACTTGTGGTGCATGCCCCTCAACTATATAAGCCTGTCCTTGTCTCCGCCACAGCGCGGTCCTGCTTTTCAGACTAGATGGCGTTAGTAAAATAAGTCCACATTCTTTGTTTGACAGGGCCGACTAAAAACATAATAAGGCAAAACATGAACGACTAACGTTATGGTGTTCAAGTGAGATATTGGCCTTAATTTAATTAATTTTTTTTTTTTTCACCCCCAGGTTACCGAAGAGCTGCTCAGTGGGTCAGTTATTGGATGCATGGGAAATGAGCGTGAGACAAGCGTGCGCGCCCACGCCCGTTCACTATACGCCCGTGCCCGCTCTCGGACTGTAATCATGTACTGAATATCATTTGGAAAGTTCAGTTGTATCTTAGTGCAAGCCTACTCTCAGAATGAGGAGGGTTTGGCCATAGTCCACCACGCTGGGAAATAAGCGTAAGAAAAGCCTGCGCGCCAACGACCGTTACCGCTCTTGTACTGTAATCGTGTAACCGAATATCGTTTAGAAGATTCATTTTAATCTCCTCTCTAGCATGAGTCTCCTCTCAAAATGACAAGGGTTTGGCCATGGTCCACCACGCTAGAAAATGAGCGTGAGACAAGCATGAGCGCCCACGCCCGTACATTACACGCCCGTGCCCGCACTCGGACTGTTAACATGTACTGAAAATCATTTGAAAGACTAATTCTCTCAGAACTAGAAGAGATTGGGCATAGTCCACCACGCTGGGAAATGAGTGAGAGACAAGCATGAGCGTAAATTATACGCTGGTGCCCGCTCTCGGGCTGTAGTCATGTACTGAATATCTGGAAGATTCAGTTCAATCTTGTCGTAAACTATTGGCAGCTTAATCCAAAATGTTATTGGGTTATTTTCACAATGTCATATTATATTTTTAGGCCCAAATTTTTGACCGAATATATTATAATTAAATTGTGAATGAGTAGGTAATAGGCATGATGACAGTAACAAAGAATCAATAAAATTATGATTGTTTTAATGAAATAGGATTCATGGATTATAAAAAACGTATTTATTTTTCTATTTCGAGTTCGATTGCTATTTATTTTGATTGAATAAAACTATAAAATACAGCAATCCGCCATATTGGATAAAACACCAAGAAGCGCATGACGTCACAATTGTTTGTTTCCAGCTTTGAAAATCACACTATTGTTTACTGCACACTGCACAGAGTACATTGGTAAAAACAATAGTGACGTCACAAACGACGCCATGACACCGCAGAACGTTTTGGCGTGAATAAAAATTTAAATTTCAAATGCCAATTTTATCTACTAAACCTTATTTTTCTGCTGAAATAAGATGTTTTTTCGAAATAGTAGATACTTCCGAACATAATCTGACATCAAAATCAGTCATCATGCCTATTATGATACGTTCAGAAGAAAGTAGAAGGAAGATGCATGCTCGTATCTCTTGTTTTAATCTAATATAGACCTTAAGGTAAGAAGAAAAGGATGTCTTTTAAATAACTCGAGAGTTATTATAGAAATCGAGTTTTTTAGATGTGAAAAACTTTAATGTAAAATTAAGCCTATTTATTCTAGTGAAAGCTGAGAGTTTTCAATTACTGGCAATACAAAACTCAAGGCAATACTAAAATAAATATTGCTTTCTATGTTTTTTTAATTTCCAGCGATTTTGCACTATCAGCTTTCACTAGACAGATTATAAATTTCGTTCTTTATTAAAGTGTATTTTTACAGCTCTGGATGCTAGCCATTTTGAGCTTGATAGTTTTTATGTAAAAAAGGTACTGCCAGTCTGATTAATTAATTAGGAAAATAATTATTCTTACTTTTGTTTGAGTAAGATAATAATAATTATCTATGTTACTTTGCCTTTAATATTGAGTCTATTATTTTAGTTGTTTCGTTAATTTTTTAATGAAAGTGTTGTGTTTTTGTGATACGTAAATATTATATTTTAAATACCGTTTAGTTTTAGATATTAAATAAACTATTTAGATAAGATTTATATGGATGTCGAATATAATTGTGAGTTATATCAATGAAATTAAGGAAATGAAGCAATAAATATTGATTGTAATTTCTAGAAATACCTAACCATACGTTGCGTAACGTACCTACGTGGATACCTTTTATAGTTTTGTAATGATTAAGTTTAGATGAACCAATGAAAGCGTTCCGAAAAAAGTTTTTACTAATATTGCAAACTAGACGATGCCCGTGACTTCGTTCGCGAGGATTTGTTTTGTCTCTTTATATTTTTCAGGAGCAGACAGACAGACAGGCACACTTTCGCATTTACAATCATGGCATAGATGTGACAGTGTGTTTGTCTCTGTAACTTTCTCTCGAGGCATCCGATTAACCGATTTTGATAAAACTTTGTTACACACATAACTTGCATCCTGGAGGAGGACATGTGACATAGTTCACAGCAAAACCTTGAAACGAATTCATCGTAAAGTCTTTAAATATGTCAGCAGCTAACGAAATATTAATCAATTATAAAATAACAAAATTTGTTTGCAGAGATGTGATATTTGTCTGTGATAATTTAACAAAAACGACTATGATCACAAAATTCAACAGATTTATCATGTAAATAGGTTGTAAAGTTATAATTTATGTAAAATACAAATAATTTATAATATTATTAAGTAGTTTATAAGATTAAAGTATGAAGGTGAAATTATTTTTGTTGAAAATGGGCTTATTGAACTGGTTCGATATAGTACTGTACGAAATATCGATACGTCTTTTAAGCTTCGGCCGATGGTAGTTATAGTCCGACAAACTTATCTGTAGTGGAATTATGTAAGGATTGTCGATCAAATCGTTAAAGTTCGCCTTCAAAACAAAATAAACCATAACTTTATTGAATTAGAGCTCAATTTCGTGTCTCCATTCTCATACGTTTATGGTATCGTACATACCTAAACGTATGAGAATGGATACACGAAATTGAGCTCTAATTTAATGCTTTTATGGGTTATTTTACTTTGAAGCGGAACTTTAACGATTCGATCGACAATCCTTACATGATTCCACCTCTGATCCTGGGACAGCGTCGCTCGTAGAATCTATGAAAAATAAAATAAAAACTAAATTAAACGGGCATAAAAAGTGGTTTGTGGGACAATACTACCCTGACGATGACGTATTCGATATTTTTTGTAAATAGTATGTAAAAATTTAATACAAAACTAAACCAATTTATTGATAGTCTATCTTGTGAAAGGGTCGATTACCAACGTTTTTGAATGGCAACACTGAGCCATTCAAAACTAAAGGCAATACAAAAAAAACTGCTATTTTGAGTGATTTGATCCGTAGGTGTGTCGAGTTCTTAGGGACTTGTTAAACTTTTCAGCTCGAATCAAATTATGCACATTCAAAACCGACGTTTTCTATTTCCCTTTACTACGCATCCCTTAGCGTAAAGCTTAATTAATTTAATAATAGAAAAATGTCTGCGTTGTATTATATGTATTAATTTGAATAAAAATATTAATAATAACTCGTCCCTAAAGACTGCATTTTCACTTGCCACCACGTGACAAGGGTTAATTTATCACCAAAGTCACTCAGAGTTTTGCTATATTTATCCATAGCCTTAAATATTAAGGCATTATAGTAATAATATAATAAGGACCAGCAATACATTTTGTACATTATAGATTACTATTGTTTGTATGTACAACGAAAGTTTAATTTTTTAAACGTTTAAAATCCATTTTATACTTTGAAATAGACAAACTATTATTGTAATATAAAATCTTTATAATATAATTGGTTGTATATGTGAAAAATTGTTTTATTCATATCATATCATATCAATTAAGTTAGATTAGGTCGGGTGCACACAAGATGTGCCGCTGCATGCTAACACCCGGCCACTCTGCATGCCCGTATTATAAGACTTTATTGCTAGGACGATAAGGTTCACAATGAGAATTGTGATTTGTGGCTGGATTTAGAGTATAACTACGAGTCAAACTATAATAGTCTTTATTTGTATGAGGATAAGATTCACAATGAGAACGGTGTACGGTGTCTTTATTGCTATTAAAAAAAATAAAGAAGGCTAAGGTTAAAAATAAGGCTTAGAAAATTATGAAAGCAGACGATATTGCAATTTTTGGTGAAGTTGGAATAAAACTAATCATATAATAATAGTCTTTATTTGTATGTCGTAAGATTCACAATGAGGACGGTGTAGCTGGTGGTTAATTTGTGTGCAGGTGGAAGAGTGTCGTCGAGCACTTGACCAATCTCCCGCCCGTATAGTCTTTATTGCTATCAAGATAAGGCATAGAGAATATGCATGATGACTGATTTTGAAAAATGGTCAGATTATGTTCGGAAGTATCTACTATTTCGCAAAAAATATCTCATTTCAGCAGAAAAATAAGGTTTGGTAGATAAAATTGGCATTTGAAATTTAAATTTTAAAATTCACGCCAAAACGTTCTACGGTGTCATGGCGTCGTTTGTGACGTCACTATTGTTTTTACCAATGTACTCTGTGCAGTGTGCAGTAAACAATAGTGTAATTGTCAGAGCTCGAAAACAAACAATTGTGACGTCATTCGCTTCTTGGTGTTTTAACCAATATGGCGTATTGTTGTATTTTATAGTTTTATTTTATCAAAATAAATAGCAATCTCACTCGAAATAGAAAAATAAATACGTGTTTTATAATCCATAAATCCTATTTCATTAGATAAATTCATAATTTCATTGATTCTTAGTTAGTGTCATCATGCCTATTGTTAAAGCTGACGATATTGCAATTTTTGGTGAAGTTGGAATAAAACGAATCAAATAATAATAGTCTTTATTTCTATGTGGATAAGGTTCACAATGAGAACTGGTATAGCTGGTGGTTAGGTCGTGTGCAGGTGGAGTGCCGCTGCGTGCTGCCACAGCACGACCAGTGGCGCGCGCCCGGCCAGCCCGAGTGTCCGTGGCCGCAGCCTGAAGAAAAAAAATGCATATTGCATAAGTACTATGTACCGTGTATTTGCGAAATATTATAAATGCGAATGTAACTTTGTTTTTGATACGCTTCCATGGCCACGTCTTTTCAATCGATTTTGATGAAATTTGGTACAGACAGGTTGTGTCCAAGGAAAAGACATGCTACTTTTTATGCCGGAAAATGTAGCGGAAATGCCTTTTGAAATTTGTGTTGTTTGTGAAAGCGTAACAAAGAAACATAGTCACGTATGCATTTACTTTTATGTAATACCTATTAATTACGGATATAATACTTATTACGTTCCTAAGGATACGTTCGCACTGCTAAAATCATTCGTGCTATTTTTTTTCGCAATTCTGTAACACTAGAAATTATATGGAGGTACCTACTATCGGATTTATGGTTCCCGCGGGAACCCTTTAATTTTCTGGGATAGCCTATGTGCTATTCCAGACTATAATTGACCGAGCAAAGCGAAGGTCTCTGAGTCTACTTGAGTGAATTTGCACTTGTTCGTCCGTCCGTCCGTCCGTCCGTCTGTCAGAGCCTTATAACTTCTGAATTACTGAACGTAATTACTTCAAATTTAAATATTATATATATAAACCGATGGTCTCCAGCCGAATATGGCTTAAAAAGTTATAAAAATATTTATTTCTTTATGCGAACGAAAATATTTTTTATAGCGTTACATAGGGTTGCGGTATATCATTTTAAAGATAATTAGGAATAGAGTCCAAAAATTTATTTTTTTAAATTTTTCCCCTAATATTGACCAAATGGGGGGCTTTCAAAGTGGTGATTTTCTAACGTTCAAAGTTGACCTCAGAACTCTATATTTTCTGAAATGCTGACCCTGAAACTTGATCAACTATTTGAATTATATCCTGTACCTACTTGAACAACAAATACTAAAATTAGATAAATATTATAAGGAAACGAAATTATTTAATTTTTAATGAGCCTTAGTATTTACATCCGAACTTCACAATTATGCCAATAGATGGCGCCGCGTGGTCTCAGTTCGGGGCGAACCACTAGTCTATCCCTGTGCCAAATTTCAGCCAGATCCGTTCAGCCGTTGGGGCGTAATTGAGTAACAAACATCCATACCTACATCCATCCAAACTTTCGCATTTATAATATTATTATAGATACGCACTTGCGAATAAAATTCGCTCGACAAAAATCTCTGGTTTAATACCATGCGGAGCAGGTGAAATCGCGAGAATAAAAAATCCTTACCTTTATAACCCCCTCCCATAGAGGAGCCGCAGCCGCACGTAACGCTCTTCTTCCCCCCCGAGGAGCAAAACGCGCAGCAGTGGAACTGGCCCGTGTGGACTTTAGACATCCGCGCCGCGCACGAAAACGGACTGCCCTGGGAACAAGATGGGAGACCAGAGGCCCGATTGTCTAAGCAAATCGTAATTATTTGACAGCGTAAAACGTATAACTCGAACTGTTTAAGGAGCTCATACATGCTTTTTGACGTGCAGGCATCTATTGAACAACTCAAACACGTCGAATTAACCGTTTGACAAACGATTACGGTTTCCTTACACAATCAGGAGGCTGAATGAGAAGTTAACCAAAATACCTACCTCAATGGTAGGTATCACAAACTTATCTAAACCGGTGGCAGCGTTGCTAGTTTATATTAAAAATAAAATAAAAACTAAAACAGGCATATAGGTACATTAGTTCCAATTTAGGCCACCGGGCCAGATAAGTAAGTGGGAATTTAAAACTTCCTATTTTAGTACTATCCAAATTAACAGGACGTGATGATCTTCTGTCATTTTATACCTAGTCCCACAAAATTATCTGACCCGGTTATAGCGTCGCTAGTAGATATGATAAATAAAATTAAAAAAATATTAACAGACATAAAAATTATTTCCAATTTTGGCCACCGGGTCAGATTAGTTTGACGGACTGTAAAACATATAAAGAAATCAAATCCTACTGACTGCGCCAAGAACAAGCTATGGCGCAACCGGTAGCATGTTTTGATATTCCACTACAGTGTTCGAATCGCACCTTCTAAAGTGCTTACGCCGCTAGAACAAAAACGAATCTGAAATAAGGTCTATCCACTAAAGCCATTAACGTCCCACTGCTGGGCACAGGCCTCCACTCATAGGAGAGAGGGAATTAGAGCATAAAACTGCTCCAATGTGGGTTAGGGGCTTTAACGACTATAATTATATAAATAAATATTGTTATTTAAATATTGTTAGTGATAATCATTAAACCGGGACTAACGGCTTAACATGCTCTCCAAGACACTGGGGTGAAACACCGCCAACTTACTCAAGTACAAGAATTGTCAGAAAAACCAAACACTTAATTATGGCCAGACCAGGGACTCGAACCCGGGATCTCGTCGGCCTAGTGGTTAGCATGTTCCACTATGCTAACCACTAGGCCAACGAGGCAGTTAAATATGGTCTAGTTTACCTTAATAGGAGTATTGTTGACTGTAACAGCGAGCAGGAAGTGTCCGGGGCTGTGCGGAGTGAAGTGCAGCGCGTATGTCCCGTCACCTCGCTCCCGGACTTTGGCGACCGCCGGACGCGCGCTCGAGTCGCGTCTTCTGAAGTAACCCGCTACCTGAAAATGATTCACCCGTTGTAATAGGTGAGCGACAAACGCGGCAACGCGACGCGGCGCGACAGTATCAAACAGTAGCTAACCCTTCACGTGTCCTACGTTGTTTATTTATTTTTGTTTATTTATGCCAAAATCAGGTTAGGTTACATTTACAGTTTAAGTTACATTTTAAGTTTACATGTTATTAACAATATAAAATTGAGTACATCAAGTCTTCTAAAGTTTGTGTGAGTGTAAGTACTATAATAATTTTCCAGTAAGTAGCTATGTTAATTTAATTTTAAAAATCTGGGCTTCTGAAACTGAACTAAGGTGGACCTGTGCTTCAGCCTCAGTGCCGACAAAAGTCAGTTAGCCGCCATAGAAAATGACAGTTGTCGCGTCTGTCATTTTCTATGGCGTCGTATCGCGTCGCGTCGCTTCTGTCGCTCGCCTAGGACAACGGGTAAGGTAATATGGCTTTGTAACCCTCTTAACATCTACTTTTGGATATTTCTGTTGAGATCTTTTGTAACCCTCTCGATAATTTTGTAAAGTCTGTTGAGATAAATTATTACGTTTTATAGAGCGCTGTTTCCAAGTGATCTGGTATCATGGTAGAGGGTTATCTGAGTAGCTAACCTAATCCCTTAATTCCATGTTTCCTGCCACGTAGTATGTCACTATATTCAAGACAAGAGTGAATAGACATCTAGGCAAGCGCGTTCCAATCTAGACTTCATCATTGCCTTGCACCAAGCATGATTGTCGTCAAGCGCAAGCCTATCTTGCAATAAAAAAAGGTCCCTGAAAGAGACCTTTGTTCAGCTGTAGACGTTTATCGGTTGAGAACAACGACTTTTAATTAGGAATTACCTTGCTACACCATCACATCACCTAAGTTCTTAAGGAATTCTACTACAAAGGGGCAACTTACATTTTCTCCACCACACCAAAGGCGTTCACCGCTGCTATCGCGAAGCTCTAGGATAGCTGTGTGTTGGACGTCGACCTGAAGATCTTGCAGACCTGACAAAGCAAGAGTTAGCAAGTTAAAAAGAGGCTATGCAGATTAATCCTCAAAATTGGAAGTAGGTACTTTCATAAAATTTTGAAGCTGTCACTTCTCTTAAATAAGAATTTCAGACCTGAATTCTTTTACGCACTGGTTTGTCTGTTTCTAAAGTACCCTAGTAGTTAGATGTATGGTCAATGTTACGCATCCAGTGTGTAAAATGTAAATGAGAAAACTTATACCATTTGTGTACAAGCCACGTTTACAAACTTTCAGAGGAAAGAGTTTATAACTAAACCCTTAACAGAAGACAAGAAGCCAGAAAGCAGACAAGGTTCTCTCATTCAGCGGGCCAGTGACTATATCGTCGGTGGGAACTTCTTACGGAACTTCAGCCTTTGTCAGCGTCACGTTTACTCCGAAACTTTTCAGAGGAAAAAGTTGTGAAAACCTCGTCTGCTTTCTGCCTTCTTGCCTTCTAAGTTCTATTCTAAGGGTTGATAATACGTCTATAGTAGGTATCGTTTGGGAACCATCAACCTGCTTACCATCTTTATCTAACACGTAAAAACCCTGTAACATTCTGGTAGGTAAGTAATTTGGCTCTTACCATCTTTATCTAGCACGCAGTGGTCAGGATCAGGTGCCAAAGTGAACAGCCTCCCAACTAACGTGGGTCGGTGAGTAGCGGGGGCCGCGGGGGCGAAGCGCAGCTCACAGCGCGGGGGCTCCGATAACGGTTGAAGTTCTGTGAGGCGCTCCAACCGACGCAGCACTGGCCCACTGAGGGAGAGGACCTCGTCTTCTTTGCCTTCTTTTATGAGCTGCAAAGGTGGATAAATATTACCTGTTACTTGCAAGAACATACGTAAAATGAAGATAGGTATTATAATACCTATCTTCTTCTTCTTGCTTCTTAGCAGCATATATGCTGCTAAGAAGGGAGAGAGGATAATATGACATTACTACTAAAACTTGGAAGAACTTGGTGAAACGGTGATAGTTTAGTACTTAGTGCTTTTCAGGAGTGCGTTTTAGGAAATCAAATAAGTACCTATCACTTACTTAAAATGGTGAAGGAAAATTATATCGTGAGGAACCCTACATACATTGTCCGACGGTTCTTTAAAATGTTCTCGAAGCTGTGCTTCAGTGCAATATCTAATGCTTAAAGCGTTGGCAGTAGGTATGGCCCCTGGCCTGTATGATTCCAGATAACTTTACACAGACCTCCTCAGCAAACTTGACCGCTTCAACCGCTTGTGCAGACCTCTCTTCCAGCTGCCTCGTCTTGTCCTGTATCCGCTGTCGGTACGCCGCCCTGGCTCGCACGGCCGCACTGCATAACGCTCGCCCGTGCGCCTCCACTGCTTGTCTGTATTCCTCTGACCACACGCGGATTTCGCTCTCTATACGGGCAGCTTGGGCCTGTCATGAAAAGATCATACCTACTTGAAATATCTTGGCTAACGGAATGTAACAAGAATGGGGGAAAAAGTGGCTGACTTTATTTAGTTATCTAGTTATCTAGTTTAGTAACTTCGCTATAAGTATAAGACTGCCTCGTTGGTCTAGTGGTTAGCATGCTCGACTGCGGCCGACGAGGTCCCGGGTTCGAGTCCCGGGTCGGGCGATAACAAGTACTGGGGTTTTCTGACTAGAAATTCTCAGTACTAGCCCGGAGTTAGGAAGTTGGCGGTGTTTCACCCCCGTGCCTTGGAGAGCACGTTAAGATGTCGGTTCTGCGCCTGATCTCTCTCCGGTCGTGTCGGATTTTCCGTCCCATCGGGCTATGAATGTAAAGGAACAGAGAGTGCACCTGTGTACGCGCACACACTAGTGCACTATAATATCTCCCGCGCAGATAGCTAATCTCTCTTGAGATTGGCCGCCGTGGCCGAAATTCGGTCGGGATGACATTATTAAGTATAAGGTACCTACCTATATTTTTTTGATAACGTAAAATATAATATAATGTAAATAAAACGTTAAATATAGGTACTATGTTGAAGGAAATCTTGGAAAAATATTAACTTGTAAATAAGATATCACAGAGAGAGAGTAGGTATTAGCATACTACCATCTTATCATCACTTGCATCATCACTATAATTACTCAGAGGCCCAATTTTATAAGCAAATCGTGATTGTTTAACTGCAACGTTTTACTCGAACTGTTTATGGAGTTCATAAATGCATTTTGTACGTGTGGTACGGTCTATCTATGAACTCCGACAGTCGAATTATCCGTTTGACTAACGAATTACGATTTCCTTACACAATCGGGGGGGGGCAGGTGGTATTGCAGTCAAGAGCTACTTGTAGTGGAACAAAAAAAAACACCTCAACGTCCGAAGCATGTACTTCCAAGATCCGGTTGGCTCTCTCCACGTTGCCCGGCACGTGTTTGGTTCGCTCGCACGCGTCGCGCAACGCATTCGCGCGCTCGTTCGCCGCTCGCGACGCGTTCGCTACTGCGTGCCCGGAATGTGAGATCAGACAGCAGTCTCTGCATATCACCTGGAAGATAACGTCATTGTAACAGTTTTTTTTCTATGGTTTATTTTTTATAGGCTAGCCTACAGATCACACAATCTGTGGGCTAGCCAGTTTCCTTCGTCACGCCCGGTCCCTGTTACCCCGCAGCGTTGCTCTGTCAACCGTCGAACCACTTGGACAGAACTTTCCTTTTTGAAAAAATGCTTTATAGCTGCTACTTAGGTATGCACAATAGGCGGACTTAAAGCTCGAGAGTCTTAACTCCCAGTCTACCTTTGGAAGGTGTGAAAAGGCGTATTGTGGATGTGCTTGAAAGCAGTCATCACAAAAAACCTTCCTTCTTTTCCTTAGACCTCTAAAGTACCTCTAGTAAATCTCACCTGCGAAAAAACCAGAAGTTTAATTCGCTATAATCCGCCAGTTGACAAACATCTTATCCCCCGGTTATATCCACTAACAAGAGATAAAATGATCTTGTCCCTATGCTAGAGCATGGCAACAGGGGAATAGAGAAGTATATCCTTGTTTGACATTACATGTGGATAAACTTCCCCCGGCTAGAGCATGGGGCATACAATCGGGCATTGTAAAGGCAAGTTCTCCTGAAGATGCTCCGGTATCGAAGTGAAACGTACGTTGAGGGTATTTTTGAGGGTTTATGTCTTTGATTATATGTGGTGTGGTGAATGTCGCGGGCATTGGGTTTGAGATACGCACTGTACCACATAGATTTGCCTTCTGTGGCGGATTATAGCGAATTAAACTTCTGGTTTTTTCATTGTCACCTGTTGGCAAGTGGCGCAGTACACAGTGAGCTCCAGCTTGGGATGCTGCACACAGAAGCGCAGCACCGGCTCGAGCGGCTGCAGCAGGTGTGTGGCGTGGCCTCGCTGCCGCGTGTGCGCCTCGCCACACGCAGCACACACGCTCACGAGGCACGCACCGCAGCGGCTGGCTGCCTGCAGGCGAGGAGTTAGGTACAGGGGGGTATTATCATCAGCATCGGCGCTACAGTCCCGTGTGGGCCCGGGCCTGGTTCAGAAGTTTTCCCCATCTGTGTCTATCCTTTGCGTTCGTTTTCCAATTTTTATACCAAACCGCTTGGCGTCTTGGTTAACATCATCTAACCACCCAATTCTTCGACGAGGGGGAGGGGTCTAGTCAGTGGCGGCCTTAGGGGGTGGCAAGCAGGGCAACCGCCCGGGGCCTCGCTCTTGCAGGGGCCTCGCGCCCTCGCGCTATTGCCCAAGCAGAAAAACTTCCACCAATAGGAACTAGGAAGTGAGTGAGAAAAACTATTGTTAAACTATATAAACATTCTATCTATCCATTCTATTTATTAATCTGAGATGCCAGTGCTGTCAACAGCGAAAGGTTAAAAAACGTGGACGAAAAAGAATGGACACAAAGCTTGGCCCTTATAAGGGCCTCCCAAACATGTACTAGACCCAGTGGCGGCCTTAGCCTAAGGCCGCCACTGGGTCTAGTCTTCTAGTCTGTTCAATAATTCAGTTACATATACATAGTGTCAGCTTTACGTTTAAAATTTAATTAAATTTTTAGAAAAGATGAGAGATTGTTAATTTATTTACCTATTGATGAAGGTTTAATTACGCAGATATTTGACTCATTCGATGTATTTCACTCGGTTCGTTCTTTGGCGGGGATACGCCATATTGGAATAATTTGCACTTTAAATACGAATATTTTGACGTTTGAAAGTTAGTCTCCTGCCGGCAGACTCAGCGATTATTGAATAGGTACTTTTGTGTTTAGATTGCAATAGGCATGATCACTGATTATATTATTATTCAATATAGCCTATTGCAATCTAAACACAAAAGTACCAGCCATGATGACAGTAACCAAGAATCAATGCAATAATTATGAATTTATCTAATGAAATAGGATTCGTGGATTATAAAAACGTATTAATTTTTCAATATCGAGTGAGATTGCTATTTATTTTGATAAAATAAAACTATAAAATACAGCAATCCGCCATATTGCATAAAACACAAAGAAGCGAATGACGTCACAATTGTTTATTTTCGAGCTTTGAAAATCACACTATTGTTTACTGCACACTGCACAGAGTACATTGGTAAAAACAATAGTGACGTCACAACGACGCCATGACCCCGCCGAACGTTTTGGAATGAATTTTAAAATTTAAATTTCAAATGCTAATTTTATCTACTAAACTTTATTTTTCTGCTGAAATAAGATATTTTTTCCAAATAGTAAGTAGATACTTCCGAACATAATCTGACCATTTTTCAAAATCAGTCATCATGCCTATTTGATTTATAGCTTAGCAGTAGCAACTGCAGTCTGATCAAATGATTAATTTATTGTTGTTGTGATGCTTTGGCCAAGTTCTATACTTTTGTTTATGTCACCGTAAGATTGTAAAAACCGTAAGATTGTAATCTAACGCTTTTTTTCGATAGATTATAAACAGTCGAAAGATTGTGAACCGTTCAATGTTTAAAGTGTTAATTTTTGAAATATTCATAGTATTTACGTTTTCTTGTCTCTTTCTTGTAGGTTAGGTTAGGGTTCGACATAAATAACCAAGTAGTGCCCGGGCACTTAGGTTCTATCAGGTTAATAAACCTAACAGATTACAATCTACCGAAAAATAATCCGTTATATTGTAATCATTCGACATTTTACAATTTCGCGAGTTAAATTATAATCTAACAGTTTTTACAATCTTACGGTGACATTTACATTAAATCTGTCGTGAAACCACTACACGTTGTGACCATTCGCTCGTGCACGTTTTGAAGAGAGTACAAACATATTTTAAAAGTAATTTTAATTATTTGCCCACTTCTGGAATTATGCTTAAGTACAATAGTAGGTAATATTTGAAAAAAAAAATTGCATTCTGAAGACACAATAATTATTTGCTGTCAAGTACTTTTGAAGAGTTGAACTACCTATTTCTCACATGTGTTTGATTCATGGATGATTCTTTCACAGTGTTGCTTCAAGAACTTTTTTCAATTAGGTACCTTGTAATTTACCCATGTAAACTGGCTTATTGAACAGACTCTACGTGGTTGCAAGTCGAAAATAACTGTGGTATAAATAAAACCGAACTAACAGGAATTGTAAACCGATAATGTAGCGCAACATTGTAAATGGCATTTTTCTGAAATCATGCATTGAGCCGTGCGTTCGGAAACCAATGACTTGCAGACAACTGGCATCGATCGCTCTTTGCACGTGTGCTTCAAATGACGATCTTTTAATACCGCTTGTGGCAGTCACGTTTTGGTTTATAAATATAAAGGTAAAAAACGTAGACAGTAATATAATGGAAACCAGTCGCCAAACTGGTCTGAGTTGGCAATTCAATCAGATACTTAATAAATTCCTTCTCATCCACTAGTCAGCTGTAGTTCCAAAGTCGGATCAACTGTCATAAACTTTTTGATACCATTTCACAAGTAGTAAGTCATAGTAGAAGTGTGGTAAGTACTTAGGTACAATAGCGATGTCAGATTGGCGGGCGGCCCGGGCCGGTCCTGGGCGTCGAAAATATATAGGGATCACTTGAAAATCAGCTCTATAAGTTGTATCTCTAGAGATTCCAAGATTCCCACGTGATATGATTTTCGGCGGGAAACTTGGAGCAATGCACATTTTAGCGGCAACGCTGCACGCAGGTCGAGTAAATAGGTAGGTACCTACCTTATTATCAGTGCAGCAGAGGTCACACAGCACAGCGTTCCCGCTGTCCCGATTGGCCATCCGCCGCAGCAGCACATAGTTGAGCGGCAACGCTGCAATGCCGCCCAACGGTAGCTGCGTTTCCGATCCGCATGTAGGACATAAGATGAAGTGGTAGTTCTTCCCTGATATCTGACAAGAAAACACTTTATTAGCAACCAGCTTTTGCCCACGGCCACGTTAGGTTCGATTTTCCTACAAATTTCAACCCCTATTTACCCCTCTTAGGGGTTGAATTTTAAAGAATCCTTTCTTAGTGTATATCTACGTCATAATAACTAGCTGTATGCTAAATTTCATCCCGATCCGTCCAGTGCGTAGTTTGATCTGTGCGTTAATAGATCAGTCAGTCAATAGCCGTATCCTTATCAAATGGAAATAATATTGTCATATTCTTCTATCTAGCTTCTCGGATAGATCAAGCATGTGCGAAAATGCCTACCAGGAAGGTCATACGGTAAGGAGAGTATAAATATGGTATTGGTTACATGATGCATCCTCATCAGGAGCAGCGAATGAAGATATCATCAGTACTTACACAGAGTATTCTAGACATTTTTTACCAAGTGCGAACAGCGTTTGGGAGGGGAACTTCTAACCCCCAAAACCTAGCTTGGCTATTAATCATACCTACTTAAAAATGCATACTACCTTACTTAAAAAGGCGAAAGTATGTTTGCTTGAATTGGTTTGTCCTTCAATCACGAGAACACCGGATCGAACTGATTTTTGGCATGGACCTCGAGAATGACATAGGCTACTTTTTACCCGGAAAATTGGGGAGTTCACGCGGGAATAAAAAACTTATTCCACACAAAATTCAAATTCGCGAGCATCAGCTAGTTGGCTAATAATTGGAAGAAGTTTCAAGTCACTAAAGAAACCTGCCATTTGATTTTTTTCCTTGTAAGGTTTCGCGTCTGCTTTTCGATCGCTGAAGCTATTTTCAATTTTCATGTTCATTGTAAATAGAATACCTTTCTAGTGATGAGTCCATACAATTTTAGCTTGTCCAGGCTGGTGTCAGAGCCTGACTTCCGGAAATCACTCTCGTAGCCAGACCCTGCCGATCCACCTCCGGAGAGCAAGCCACCTGGATCATGCTGCAAGGACCCTGGAAAAAAAGAGACATTTTGAAACAAGCGGTCAAACATTTTTTTTATTCTTTTCGCTTTGCACGTTGTGGTAAGGTCAAGGAGCATCATATGATAATGTCTGTAAGAAATTGCCGAAACTGGTATTGTCCCACAAACTTATCTGACCCGGTGAATAAAATATAAACAAAAACTAAACAGTCTAAGTCAAAAATAAAATAATGATAAAAAGCATGTATGAACTCTTTAAACAGCTTATAGCTTCAATTATTACGATTTTCTTTGACTAAACACTATCGCGGCTAAAGTAGTGCAGTCCAGTAATCAAACCTGGCCAATTCAGAACGTTGGGACTTCGTCTCAACCTATAGACGTCCACTGCTGGACGAAGATCTCCTGCATGGATCGCCACAGAGCACGGGATTTACCATATATAAACCCATACCCACACTAATATATGGTTTGACTGCCTCGTTGGTCTAGTGGTTAGCATAGTCGACTGCGGATCACGAGGTCCTGGGTTCGATTCCCGGTCGGGCATAAAAGTTAGGTATTGGGTTTTTCAATTAAGAAATTCTCAGTGCCAGCCCGGAGTTGGAAGTTGGCGGTGTTTCACCCCCGTGCCTCGGAGAGCACGTTAAGCCGTCGGTCCCGGTTATTATCACTAACATGATAATAGTCGTTAAAGCCCGCCAACCCGCATTGGAGCAACGTGGTGGGTCTAAGCTCTAATTCCCGCTCTCCTATGAGAGTGGAGGCCTGTGCCCAGCAGTGGGACGTTAATGGGCTGTAGTGATGTGATGTGATGTGACTACAGGAATAGTACAGGTACAGTTTTACACATAGGATATCAATGGGATACCCCATTGATTTTTATATCGTAGCGGATTAACAGTCTGGTTATCTTCGTCACCATCATTTTTATTGATGTTGTGTTAAATTCGGAAGATAGGTATAATTTTTTTTCTCCATAATATCAGCTTACCAGTAGAACCATAATTTCACCTACAGAATAGCTTAAATTTTACATAATCGTCGTAAAAAAATCATAATTTTATCCTAAAGGAACCAATGGTTTTTTTTAGAAAAGTAGACAACCCTACCTAAATCGCAGAGCACTATTTCCGCTAGCGGAAACGTCGTGTGTTCTTGCTTCTTACTCATTACTACACCCTATAAATAGATTAAACATATTAGAGGCGAATACTGAAACTGTAAATACAGATCGACCTCGGGAAGGTTATGATGCATACTATACTACGTAGGTACCTACTACCTAGCTTATTAGATGTTATTACAACAAACTTATCTGACCCAGTCACTATTCGCCGTAGTCCGTCACTAGTAGTTAGTTATGAAAAAAAAATCGTAATATAAATTAGTTTTAATTTTTTGCTATGACACGCTTAGAGCTTAACACCACAGAATAGATACTATAATAATAGTACCGTTGATTGCCAAGCAAAAATGACAGACTTTTGCGGGTGGCCCATATTATGTGTTTAGTAACAGTTCACGTTACGCAAAAAAACGCGTAATACCTACTAATAGCCACGTCCATTCCCGACAGGTCAATCCTAGTGATAGAGGTCCCTAATAAAACTATCTGCGTTTACGCTACGATGAACAAAAAAGTATGACCTCATCACTTGACGTCGCGTGAACAGAATGCGATCACGCGACGTCGAGTGTTTGGCAATCAAAGTGTTAACGTTACCATGTAGGTACTACTTTATCTCTGTTTCATGCCAGATGTGAAGACCTAATAAACAATTTATGTACTTACATATTTATTTATCAAAGAATTCTTATCTAAACAAATTATCCTAGCCCTGCTCTGTTGAATGAATCAAAATTTTCTTTGAACGTTTCCATGAATAAATAATTATAATCACTATAAATCTCATCTAAAAAACCAAATGATACCCGAAGGCCGCGAGATCGCTCGCGTGGATTAGGTTAGGTTTTTAGATTCTTGTGTAAACTGCTTGATTTTCCGGGATAAAAAGTATGTCTATTTAGCTCAGGCTATTCCCACGGGAACTCCTTAATTTTCCGGCATAAAAAGTAGCCTATGTCACTCTTCAGGTCAGACAGGTTCTCCACTATCCCCATGCAAAATATCATAGCGTATCTCCGTGGTTTCCAAACTGATTTAGAACAATTTTTTTTTCATTGGTTAGAGGAAGCTTACGAGGTGGTCCTATAAAAAATTCTGACTCCAAATCCTCAATCCTGATGCTGTAGGTGTACATGAAATCATCAAAACTAGTGAGTTAGGACATTTTGATGGTGAATTCATATATACTTAGCAACGGCGGATCCGGGGGGGGTCATGGGGGTCATGACCCCCCTGAGCTGGTTCCAGGACTTAGGTGGACCACTCATTGAACATGATGATTTTATTTTATATTTTGTCACCATACAGATTTTATGTAACTACATACCTTCAAGTTGAAACTTCCAGTTTGTCATTGTAAATGAATATCGGCTGTGGATGGTGAAGTTGCAGGCGTGGTAGCGGAGCCAGGACATACCGCAGTCGATTTCTGATTTTATTTTAAATTGTGACATCGTTAAGTATCCTAATATAAGACATTTTTTATGTATTATAGCTACACTACCTGTCAGTGTAGCGACAGCAGAAAGGTCTTTTCACACCACTCGCTCAACAACGCCTTATTACATGGCCTGTTATCTAAGGTTAAAGTAAGACATTAAATCCCTAGGGTTATAATGTTGTACTGAAAACCATTATTCCCTAGGGTTATAATGTGATTTGAATTTAGAATCATCGCGCATCTGAAGCAAGATCTGAAGGAAATTCTATTCATTCCAAAGAGGTTTTATCCATAATTCTAATTGCTATATTCATAAAGTCTAATTTCGGTACCTAAACAGAATGTGTTCTCAGCAGGCGCGGCCAACTCGATTTCGAAAACCGAAGCCGTGGCCCACTAGATTCGTACTGACGACATTTGTTTGTCAAATCGAGTATGCCACGACAGCTGAAAGAAGTGGTTGTATCGCGAGGTGTGAAAAGTAGAGTATTCACCGTAGGGGTAATGCTGTATTAATCTTGGGCGCCCCTAATTCCCGCGCTACTCTCAGGATTCTAGATGAAACACCCTCGCTACGCTCGGGAGTTACTCTAAAATCCCTCGTTCCGCTTGGGATTTATCCCGGCGCCCGTGACATAATACATCGCATTACCCCCGTGGTGAATAATCTACTATTCTCTACGTTGCGCAGAATTAAATCGTGGCTAAGATCTGCAATGGTTGAAGATCGCCTAACCGGACTGGCACTTCTCCACGTTCATAAAAACGTACCCATTGACGTAAATGACGTAATAACGCGTTTCGGGAGAAGACGTAAAAGAAAAATTGATTTTGTTATTTAAATATAATATATATATATGTATTAGGGGTTAAAGTATGAAATTGCCGATTTGTACTGAAAAATTGAAATGCGTTTTTTTAATTTAACATATTTATTTAATCAAAATAATTATCATTATTATCTATACATTGCTGCCATCTAATCATTTATGCCTTTGCGATAGATCTCTGGTGATCTAGATTCGACAAACTGTGTGAAAGCATTTTGTACTGGCTCCTGAGAAGAACTTTTTATCACGTAGAAAATTGTCCAAATCACGAAAAAAATGGTAGTCCGTTGGAGCAAGGTCTGGCGAATACGGAGGGTGACGAATGGTTTCTAATTGTAGTTCCTGTAGAGTTAAAACGGTTTTTTGTGTTGTATGAGGTCTCGCGTTATCATGGAGCAGTAATGGTGAAGATCGATTCATGAGTCGGGGCTGTTTCACTGCTAGTTTTGCTATCATTGTTCGAAGTTCGGCACAGTAGACATCTGCCGTTAATGCTTGACCAGATCGGAGAAAGCTATAGTGAATAACACCATGCTGAGACCATCAAACAGTTACCATTCCCTTTTTATTGGTAAGCTTTGCTTTAGGACACTGTTGCGGCGTTTGACCTGGGGTCAGCCATTGAATTTTTCGCTTACAGTTATTGTAAAGAATCCACTTTTCATCACATGGCACAATTCGATCCAATATTCCTTCATTTATGTATCGATTCAACAAGGCAACACAAGTTCAACACGCGTTTCTTTCTGCAGATCAGTCAAATCATGAGGCACCCATTTTTCATATTTTTTTATTTTATTGACCTGACGCAAATTAGTCGATATTGTTGGTAAGGTAACGTTAAACCATTCCTGGGTACGAGTAGTTTGGCTCGGATCGGCTTCCACCATCTCTTTCAATTCATTGTTATTCACCTGTGTGGGCGATCTTCCACGTGGTTCGTTCTTCAAATCAAAGTTTCCATCACGAAAGCGTTTAAACCAAAATCGCACGGTGCTTTCATTAGCAGTCCCCTCTCCAAACGCAACGTTGATATTGCGAGCTGTTTCTGCCGCGTTAGTCCCGCGTCGGAACTCGTATTCACAAATCAATTTTCGAAGTATCCATCTTTCTTGTTTAAGCTGAATAAAAAAAACAACTGAAAGTCGATAGTCGAATGTTGCACATTTTTTAAAAGAAGAACTACTTAAGTACCATGTGAAAAAAGTTTCACTCAAAAATCTCAAACCATGAAGGTTCTATGTCAATTCGAAGTAGGTACCTATTACAATTAATTTGATTAAAATTAGTTGTAATAGGTACCCTATTATTTTGTCTGTTTCTATTTTGTTTGTTGGAACCCCTTGTCGTACCACCTCTTCACTTTTTCGGAGTTTTGCGTCATACCCCTCGACATACCTGTAGCTGTTATGACAAATTATTCACCACGGTTATGGAATATAAATAGGCTGCCTCATTCCGTGCGTGATAGTGCTTCTCTGGATGTCTTCAAGAGAAGATGGCAATATGTACGTGTATGTACAAGTTATTATGTGTTAAGTTCTTCAAGTGTACAATAAAGAATAAATATTTTTAAGTACAGTACTTACGTACATTAATAAAATACCTACTTTTTACTTTTGTCTATTGTTATTAAAATTAAATTATAAGTTCTTGACTTGACCACGACTATGTGACCCCCTCCTAGCGCCAAAGCTGGATCCGCCCTTGCTCTGATGCTGCAGGGTCCTAAGCCGTGGGGATTAACAGTATTTACACTAGTGGCTTTGGAAGTCGGTTTTTTGGATACAATTTTTTTTTACCAATGGGTTTTGGCCAATAATAGAAGAATGTTAGCCAATCAGAGGTGATTGCGGTCACTCCACTGTATAGCTGTAATTTTTAGACAATCGCCCTGCAGGTTCTCACAGCTAAAGCATCGATCAAATGTGTAGTTAACTATACATTACCGGTACTGAAAAACTTGTACATTAAGCAACCTATCTATTTCTTTAACTCCAATTCAACCTACGGAACCCTCGGTGGGCGATCTGACTCGCACTTGCCCGATTTTTTTACCTTGCCCTAATTAAATTCTAATGCTGTACTAAATAATAAATATACTATTTAGCGTCTCATTGATGTCCGGAACTGAGCTAATGTATTCTAAATATAGGCTCGCCACCCGGCGCGCCGCGGTACACAAACAAACGATAGATCGACACCGACGGATAATATGTAACATTGTTTTTTAAGTATAAGCATTATTATCTTTACTGTTTCCGCAAATCGGCTTTCCGAACCGGTGGTAGAGAGAGACCACGTGTTGTCCTACGTGAAATCATTTATCAAATATTTGCTAAGTCGTTAGTGTGCTGGCTTAAGTTCCTTGTGTGTTCTTCTCAGGCCAGGGCGCGTTTGTAACCCTCAAAGTATAAGTTTTAGATTTATTAATTAAGATCACTGATCCTGACTTAGGTACCATATTTTGAAAAATAAATATAATTAATGATTAAACGAACTTACCTGTAAGTGAAGTTCTATCATAATTATATGAGTCGCTTCATTCGAAGATATAATTCATTGAACCATGTAGTTTCCTTTACGTACCAGCAATCAAACGCACATTCTTCAGAGGAGTTATAAAAAAGAACCACCACTAACCGCCTCTGTCTCGCGCGACAGAGCGGCCTCGTTCGTCATTTAGTTTAGAGTTAAAGGTACCTATACTTAAAGCTCTTGCGAAAATATGTTTCCGGATGGGTGGGTTGGGAGCTTAATATAATATCTTCGAATGAAGCGACTCATATAATTATGATAGAACTTCACTTACAGGTAAGTTCGTTTAATCATTAACTATACTTCGTCGCTTCATTCTTCAGATATAATTCATTGAACCATGTGGATGTTCAGAAGAGATATATATTTTTGCAAGAACTGTATCTACACTGAATCTACACTGATAATAATTATTGTTAACAATAATCTTATTTATTCTTCTTATATTTTATTTGAGCTGTAATGTTTTAAACAGTTTATGTGCTGAGTTCATATGCTGATTTCCCGAGAAGTTTATCTACGTACGTTTAAGATGACTTTAAAATTTCTCTTAAGTATTTATTGTACTAAGTTTCCATTTAAATAACTTTCAATTTACCAATAATACAATCTTGCGCTCTTTTGCTTTAGTTGCTAGTAACAAGCATAAACGTATTATAGTTTCGATGCAAACGAATGGAACGGAATGAATGGAGTTATTGATGTCAATACTGCAAGGTTTATAATCTAATACAAAGTATATTAGCCGGGACAATACTTTATTTTATTTACACAATTAGCACAACAGACATCCAATGGGGTGTTTAAGTGCGAAATCACGCGAAATCCTGCCCAGTAGCAGAAAAAGGCATAGGTATTTTGTTTTTTGGAAGCGCGGCGGGAAAATAACAGTTTTATTCTGGTCCTGTTGTGAAGGTATTTCGAGTATTGCTTTAGTATATTTCGAGTATATATTTGAGTAAAATTTTATATTAAAATACCGTTTTAAGTTGTTTGTCGAACAATGATATCGTCATTAAAGTTATGGAATTTAATAAATTCCTATCCGCGTAAAAGTTACCCCGAAATTATAGGTGAAGAATGAATATTCGGTCGATATTGTGACAGACTACTAATATCGACTTTGAAGGGTTAATCGATTGGTTTGAACTTTCTAGCCCCACTGACGTTAGGAGCTTTAAAGTAAGATACTTTTCAACGATGGATAACTTAGCTGTGCAGGCCATTGAATATAGAATTTTATAAAAAAACATTTGAAATGAGAAAAATAAACCTCATTATAAGCTATTTAATTATTGAGAATTTTTGAATGGATGCTTTAATTCCCTGATATTTTATGGAAGATGCACTGACACCGCTGATCTATGTGAAGTAAGCGTGATCCAAATGTTACATTTGCGGCCGCTGCTCTAAGCCGATTTTTGGTTTTCATTAATGTCTTAATTGGTAACTCTCATTCAGGGTCTGAATTGACTAAACAAGAATTTTAATTTTGCTCTAGGCAAGTGTTGCGGGAGCATATTGTTTACGCGAGTTAAGTTTTTCGAAGATTGTTTCCAATATGTGGATAATGGATATATATGAATGGCTCTTAAACTTAAAATTCTTTTTTATTTTATTTTTTACCAAAAATTTATGAAATACTGAGAAAAACAGAAACATAGTGGACAAGGAAGGTAGGTAGGTTATCTCAATACGAGATCTCTACCAGTGACCCTTGGCACCCCGCTTGGATTCCCGCTTCGGTTAAGACAACCCGCGTTTTACTGTGTTTGCAGAAACAAATGCCCACGAAATATATTTAAAAAAAAAAACAGTAATACGCTGGTGATTTTACACAATTAAGTAATATTATATAATCTACATCCGGTCGTCAAAATACTCGCCGTTATATTATCTTTATTTTTAACCGACTTCCAAAAAGAAGAAGCTTCTTTATTAGTTTTTGGTTTTTCGAACTGTTTTAAGCATAATCAACCGTATTACCTGTCAACGGGTGTATGATATATGCTTCCCGGGCACTATTAAGTTGTAAAACTCGAGAGTGCCTACGTTGTTAGGGAAAAAACATAAAACTTGTGGGTAATTTTTGCAATCTTACCACACATTTCCTTCGTAAAAGTTCTTTGTGTAACTACCACGCTGAGGGTTTCTACTAGCAGTTTTTTTTTATTTGACGTTTCTGTATCCTCAGTATTTGCAAATAAATTGATTTATTGCTGAAGTAGCTGATAAACAAAAAGATAAAGATATTTATTACCTCAGAATTCTCAGAACTTTCGTTACCACTCTGCAGGTGTATGTAAGTTTGATACCGAGAGGCTTTGCATTGTAAACAATTACATTTGAAAATTTTGAACCCCGATCTTGAATCTGCATACACTGAATGAAACATTTATGTTTCTTTTAGGTCTAGATACTAGTGTTTCACTCTGTGCGCGAGCTGCTAAAGCAGCTCGCGTAACCTATTTCACTATCTTCGGGTAACTGCGACGCGAGAATGATCAGCGCCTTTTTTAATATATTTAAATAGGTAAATACAACGGCAGTAGCTGTGGACACTTCGACATTAATTTGATAGTTGTACTTGAGGAGTGAGGCGGCTTTGTATGAAACTACCCAACGATCATTGATTTTAATTTTCCTACCTCTATATGTTATTTCAGCTAACTGCCTCAAAAACGGAAAAATCAAAAATTTGAAATCACTACAGCTCGGCCGCCATCTTGTTTTTCCAAGTTTTTCCACTTTTTTTATTGATTGTTTACTAATTTCTTCAACAGTTGCGAGTTTTAACGAAATCGGTTGGGAAACAAAAGAGTTGCAAGGATCACGTCAGCCGCCATCTTGTTTTTCCGAAATGTCATAATTTTTCCTTACTCGAATCCCGCACTCGAACACATCTCTCGTACATCATTGTATTGTTTTCTGGCTCTTTCCGTTTCAAAATCTTGCATAGTTCTACACTTGTAGTCTCTTCAATATTTGCCATATATTTTCTATGAAAAAAAAAAATCCGCCATCTTGAATTTTTTTCCTGTTCATCAAGTAGACCTTCAGGTCCTGATCATCTTTTGCCAAGAAACCACACTTCCATCTTTTATACTTTCTGAGATAGACACCAAATAAATTTGTATGGCAGCCATCTTAAATCCGCCATTTTGAATTTTTTTTTGCTCATTGTCTATTGGATGAAGTTTCGAATGACATTTGGTCGAGCACCCCCCCCCTATCTTCAATACCTTGGCCGTGCTCCAAAATCCTCAATCAGCAGGTGTCTCCATATTTTTCTTCAAGTTAAATTTTCTGACTTCTATAAGAAGCCATCAGTGGAAAAAAAATTTTTCATACAAAATTTTACAGGAGGAAGATTTTGGGGAAAATCTCGAAAACTTCCCCAAATGTGGCAACACTGTTTAGATACCTCGATACTGCCGGTCGAGATACACAATCGATCCATACATTTCAACTTTCCCAAATGTTGCCAACTGCCTCAAAATCGTGATCGAAATTTTCAAAAACACAAAAAGAATACAAAATGGCCGCCACCTCGTTTCACATAAACATTTTACTTAGTTTCATAATTTTCCCGTAAACTACAGGATATACCGCTCCTGATGACGTTTCAATTTTTCATCTCGCTCGCACCCAGCCGAAATGATTGCTCCTGAAAAGAGACCATGTCGAAAATCACTTTTTCTTTGATAAATTCCAGTGTTGCCATACCTCGGCGACGAAAATACCCAAATGTCATTCGTACAAGTGGGACACGTGGTTGCTCGTACTCGAACTTTGCAAAAAATACGTATTTCGATTTTTTTATTTTTGGGGTAAATCTTGAAAACTTCCCGAGAAATGGGGTAATTTTTTTCCCCAATCCATACCTCGAGTCAGTACACACAATCGCCCCCTAGAAGTCGAAACGATCCGACGTTGCCAACTGTGAGAAATTTGAATTTTAAAATTACGTTTTTTCGTACCTCAAACCGAACGGCAGCCACGACAGCCGCCATCTTGAATTTTTGAAAACTACTCCCATTCTGTCAAAATACAGGATAATTGTAGACGAAAAAAGGAAAAAATATTATGCTCGACCACGCCGTTTCAGATCTGTGGCGCCGCGGTTCGGGGTCGAAAAATCAAAAATTTCAAAACTCTACGGCTCGGCCGCCATCTTGTTTTTCCAACTTTTTCTACTTTTTCTATAGATCGTTTACTAATTTCTTCAATAGTTGCGAGTTTTAACGAAATCGGTTGGAAAACAGAAGAGTTGCGAGAATCACGTCGGCCGCCATCTTGTTTTCCGAAATGTCAATAGTTTTTCCTTTCCCTCATCCCACACCCAAACACATCTCCCGTACATCATTGTATCGTTTTCTGTCTCTTTCTAGGAGAAACAATTCTGTCAATGAGTGAGTGAGTGGTAATTGAGCTCTATATATAGTATAATATACATATTTTTTATTTGTTTTTGTTATCTAGTAAGAGTGCTTCGATATAACTTTATTGCAGTCTGCAAAATAAAAATCTGAAATGCTAGATCTTTTCATGTTATAGCCGGGCAGATATTATGTAAACTGTAACGTTTACAGAAATGATTAGAACCACCAAAAGTATTTAATTGAAAGTTAAAACACTGGTATAGAATTTAACTAGTCTTCTTTATAGTCGATCAGACATACCTTTTTTATAAGACAGTACTCCAGAGATTATATTATGGAATTTGTTCCATAGGTTTACATTTTAAAATAACGTTTTGTGGTAACGGTATTAGATTAATAATTGCATTTACTTGCTTGAAGGAAATTAAATACATAGATATTTTTAAGTATTCTGTTTATCTGTCGCCGTAAATAATAAACACTTTTATTGTGCCCCCATGCTAATAGATTTATCTTAAAAACAGAACCTCATTAGTATAAGGATTTTGGCCTTGGCGGTGATAGTGTATGAACTATGAACACAAAGCAAAAAAGGGTAGGCGATGCAAACACTAATAATATAATATTATATTATAAGGTACTTATGATTGAAAAAATCATGTCCACTATTTTGATATAGCGGTAACACCTAGGTACGAAGTATAATATTTAGCTTTGATTTCGAATTAAGTACTCGTAAGTAGGTATCCATACAATCTTTGACCCAGTAAAAACTGAAGATTGTTAATAATTTACAGCAGTTGATAAATGAAGTAGAAGGTAACCTTCTTTATGGTAGGTGCATAGTATTTACCTGAATTCCGGTTACTTCTCAAGTAGGTATTGGTCGAAATCAATTTGTGTTAGGCTTACAAAGCTGGGCCTTGGTGACGTATCCGATCGTTTGACCGTCAACGTCTTCCCCCTTGTTCAGAGGACGGTTAACAGCTTGCTAAGTGCCAGCTATCTTGATTTGGTGGACAAATTCTTCATCGCCGGACTGCTAATTGGGCAGATGCCATCGCCGGACGCGTCTAGCTTTTAGGACACCCGCTGGAAAAACCTTTAGTGCAATTAAACACTACATGGACGAGCAATTTCTTAAGTGCGTTCCATGCTGAAAACGTTTATATTCTTTCGTGTTACCTCTCGAGTAACCTCTCGGAAATCCTTTAGTGCAATTTAACATTGCATGAAAGTGTAATTCCTGTAATGAGCGCGTATAGCTGATTCAATACTAACTTTTATTTTAAGTACCCTCCTTAGGAAATCATACATTTTACATAGTATTGTACCACAATTCCTTAGGCGCGTCGTAATGAAAGGTTTCTTATCCATAGGTTTGACTCCCGAGCACCCTCCAGGAAAAAACTTTAGTGTAAATAAACACTGTATGAAAGTATAATTGCCATGCTAAAAGGTTTATTCTACTTCGTGTTGACTCTCGGGCAACCCCAAAAAAACCTTTAGTGTAAACAAACACTGCGTAAAAGTATAATTGATTAGGCGCGTCATGCTGAAAGGTTTATGCTCCTTCGTGTTGACCCTCGGACAACCGCCAGGAAAACCTTTAGAGTAACAAACACTGCATGAAAGTATAATATAATAGGCGCGTCATGCTGAAAGGTTTATTCGCCTTCGTGTTGACCCTCGGACAACCGCCAGGAAAACCTTTAGTGTAAACAAACACTGCATGAAAGTATAATTTATTAGACGCGTCATGCTGAAAGGTTTATGCTCCTTCGTGTTGACCCTCGGACAACCGCCAGGAAAACCTTTAGTGTAACAAACACTGCATGAAAGTGTAATTGTTTAGGTGCGTCTTGCTGAAAGGTTTATTCTCCTTCGTGTTGACCCTCGGACAACCGCCAGGAAAACCTTTAGTGTAAACAAACACTGCATGAAAGTATAGTATAATAGGCGCATCATGCTGAAAGGTTTATTCTTCATCGTGTTGACCCTCGGACAACCGCCAGGAAAACCTTTAGTGTAACAAACACTGCGTGAAAGTATAATTGATTAGGCCCGTCATGCTGAAAGGTTTATTCTCCTTCATGTTGACCCTCGGAGAACCGCCAGGAAAACCTTTAGAGTGAACAAACACTGCATGAAAGTATAGTATAATAGGCGCGTCATGCTGAAAAGTTTATTCTCCATCGTGTTGACCCTCGGACAACCGCCAGGAAAACCTTTAGTGTAAACAAACACTGCATGAAAGTATAATTTATTAGACGCGTCATGCTGAAAGGTTTATGCTCCTTCGTGTTGACCCTCGGACAACCGCCAGGAAAACCTTTAGTGTAACAAACACTCCATGAAAGTGTAATTGTTTAGGCGCGTCTTGCTGAAAGGTTTATTCTCCTTCGTGTTGACCCTCGGACAACCGCCAGGAAAACCTTTAGTGTAAACAAACACTGCATGAAAGTATAGTATAATAGGCGCGTCATGCTGAAAGGTTTATTCTCCATCGTGTTGACCTTCGGACAACCGCCAGGAAAACCTTTAGTGTAACAAACACTGCGTGAAAGTATAATTGATTAGGCCCGTCATGCTGAAAGGTTTATTCTCCTTCGTGTTGACTCTCGGCCAACCCCCAATAAAACCTTTAGTGTAAAATATAAACACTGCATGAAATAATGATTACTCAAACACGTGGTGCTGAAATAAATTGCTGAAAATGAAAGATTAAAGACTCACCAGACTACTAATTAGTCAGACAGACTAATTTTAATATTATTATATACTTATTTAAAGATAAAATTATCTTTAAGTTTGTAGAAAGTAGGAACGTGTAATCGTTGCTACGCACGAAAAAGGAATGACGAACGAAGCCGCTCTGTCGCGCGAGACAGAGGCGGTTAGTGGGGGTTCTTTTTTATAACTCTTCTGAAGAATGTGCGTTTGGTTGCTGGTATGTAAAGGAAACTACATGGTTCAATGAATTATATCTGAAGAATGAAGCGACGAAGTATAATTCGACTTTATTATTTCGTAGTTTTAATTTGATATTTTTACATTTTACTTTAATAAGGAAGTATTTGAAGAAGAAAAAAAACGAATTTATTTAGTATTTATAATCTATCGATCTTCAAGAACCAATTTTGCAGTCGTTTAAAAAAAAAACATGGCAGGCTTACTCCGGTTGGTTGGATTTTCCCATCGATATGGGAGTAAAAGAACAGAGAGTGCACGTGTGTATGAGCACACACTTGTGCGCGCAGATGGCTAATCTCTCTAGAGACAGGCCGCCGTGGCTGAAATTCGGTCGGGATTTTTAGGTAAGGAAAGTAGTGATGAATAATTCTAGGTTGTCTGAGGGATGAGCTTAGTTACTTAGTTTTTTAATAGTAGGTAGGTAATGTCAGAAATCAGCTGTGACTTGTGAGAGTCGATATTGTATCGGTAATAATTCAATTAGGCATAGCCTTGCCTCTGTGCGGCTTCGTAACCTATTTCGTTTACGTAGATTTAACTTTCAAACTTGACATACCTACTTAGTATTTTTTTTCTTTATTTGTTTATGTAGGTACATGTCAGCCCCATTTTATCCTATACAGAAAACATAAACAAGGTACCTACTTATCTTTTATAATTTACTCTGTAGCTGCATACGCCCCGAAGCTGTCTATAGGTTTATATTTAATTAATGCGGTTTGAGTACCCCAATAAAAAATTATTAATTTATTGTTAGTTTAGGTAATCAAACCATCAAAACTCAAAAGTCTGACGGTCCTACAATCTGCCAACCTCCCTGGCGCAGTCATGAGCGCTGTGGTTAAGTAATCTTACTCAGTCCAAATCTATGTTATCAAATCAAATCAAATCAAATGTTTTTTTTATTCAAAAAGGTTTATTTTACAAGTACTTACTTTTGAATCGTCAAGTGAATCTACCACTGGTTCGGAATGCCATTCCTACCGAGAAGAACCAGCAAGAAACTCGGTGGTTGCTCTTTTTAAATAATTCATTTACATTCATCTATATTAATATATATATAGCTGCTCGTGCTGATTCATTGATTGATCACCTCTCCTGAACAATTTTGTATGAAAAAAATTTTTTTCACTGACCATTTCGTATAGAGGGGAAAAATTCATGAAGAGAAAAAATACGGAGAGAGCTGATGATTGAGGATTTCGAATACGGGTGAACAGCACAGCCAGGGTATTGAAGATAGGTGGGGGGTGCTCGACCAAATGTCATTCGAAACTTCATCCAATTGACAGTGAGCTGAAAAAATTTTCAAAATGGCGGATTTAAGATGGCCGCCATACAAATTTCGTCGGTGTCTATCTCGGAGAGTATAGAAGATGGAAAAGTGGTTTCTTGGCAAAAGATGATCAGGACATGAAGGTCTACTTGATGAACAGGAAAAAAATTCAAGATGCCGGAATTTATTTTTCCATAGAAAATGTATGGCGAATGTTGACTAGGATTTGGAAATTATGCAAGACCTTTTCAAAGTTTGTATCTTCGTACTGTCATTCTGACAAATGATTCGGAGAAAACATATGGAGATCGAGGGTTTGCAAACTGGGTGAAGAGCTAGCTAGAGAGCAGGGTATTAGTGGTTGGGTTGGGGAATTAGGTTTTTTTTATTGGTACTCTGTTATTGCAACATTGTAATTACAATTTGACAACAAAAAATTAAAACTAAAAACTAAAAACCTAATCTAAAAGACCGCTACCAGTGGGCAGCGTGCCCAGAATGCTGGCAGCATTGCCGCGTTGGATTGCTATGCTCACTCGCTGAGCGAAATATATACCAGCACTCTGGTCACGTGTTGCCTCGACCAGGCGCGCAGAAAGTTCCTTATAGATTCTGCGCGCCCCAGCCCCCCAAGGCCCTAGCGTCTCGACCCCAAAAGGCGCAAACATATAGCCACTATCCAGTGTGCCATATTTACGCACCTTGAGGCCCTCCGCTGATTCCGCCGCCGCACCAGCCCTAACGGTAGTGCCTGGAAGGTGGGAAGGAGCCAAGGTGTCTACACATGTGGCATCCCACACCAAGGGCCGCCCCAAACTCCAAGGAACCAGGGTCATACCATCGGGCCACTTGCCATCGTCTCGCATGAGCCCAACTGGCTCCAGAATAGCCGCATATCCGGCAGTGGCAAAGGTCCGACGGATTATATCATTCAGGCTGGCGTGACGGGGGATACGCCCTGCGCTGCTGACGCAGGAGAGACCATGGTGACCGAGTCGGCCGACGGCAGAGCCACAATGGCAGCGGTGTGGAGCGCAGCACAATGCGCCCAGGCGAAGCGCTGCAGCTACCCGAAAAGCGGAAGAGTCAATTAAGGTTCCTGTGTTGGGCGACGGGAGGGCCTGCAGCCACAGACCGGATTCCCACTCCCCCACGGCCAGAAGGCGGGCACGATCTGCAGAGCTTGAGCACGTGTCAATAAGCTTTTTCCGCGCTAGCTCGCAGATCGGCCCATCCCATTGCCGTTGTGACGAGAGGGATATCGGGATTCGGGAATTCGCGGTTTGGGCAGGCGTGTGTCCACGCGTACTTAGCCTCATCCATGAAACTAATGACGAAATCATCTAGAGAGGACGCAAGAATATTTTGGGATAAATTTAGGGTGCCATGGACTGAGGACAAGAAAGCGGGGAGAGCGGCACCAGAGATAGATCTGATGCCCAGGCCCCCCAGTTGCACAGGAAGCGACGCCTGCATCCATACTCGATCTTCCAAATCAATATTTAAAATAGATGCTAAACAATTTTTGACCATATTGTCAAGGCTGTTAAATTTAATAGGTTTTTTTTAAATTCCACTACAAGTTAGCCCTTGACTGCGATCTCATCTGATGTTAAGTGATGATGCAGTCTAAGATGGTAGCGGGCTAACCTGTTAGGGGTACGGCAGTTATATTAAACCCATACCCCTGATCAGTTTCTACACGGCAAAGACGTACCTACCGCCAAGTGATTTAGCGTTCCGAAACGATGCCGTACGCGGTCCGCTTCAGCGGGCCGCGCATCCACGCACCATACTAGTATATATATATAAATGAATGTAAATGAATTATTTAAAAAGATATATATATATATATATATAAATGAATCCCTATTTCTCTTGGTCACGGCATCACGCATGAACGGCTGGACCAATTTCGCTAATTCTTTTTTTGTTGTCTAAGTGAGGACCTGGAGAGTGACATAGGCTACTTTTTCTCCCGGAAAATTAAAGAGTTCCCGCGGGAATAACAAAAAACTTAAACCACGCGGACGAAGTCGCGGGCATCAGCTAGTTTACAATAATTAGGTATTTTATCAATGTGTACATAAGTAACCGCTGTCCTTAGCATTGCTGGAGCGATCAAATCCATGCTCCTCTATCATTGACATAATCTTCAACAGTATAATAAGCTTTTTTTAGGAGCATACTTTTAAATATGGATTTCTCAAATTTGTGTATAGGTAATTTTAAAATAGGTTGGGGAATTTTGTTATAGAAAAGAATGCTCATTCCCACGAATGACCTTCTGACTTTTTTGAGGCGGAGCGATGGAGTCACGATCCTATTACGGCATCTAGTTTGCCTATCGTGCAGATCGCAACTTTTTTTTGTAATTATGGATGTGCTGTTTTACAAAAATAATATTACTGTAAATATATTGCGAGGCGAAAGTTAGAAAACCAATTTCTTTAAATTTCTGTTTAAGGGAATCACGCCCCTTTTTTGTAGTACATTTTTTTTTTTAATATCTGCCGCTTTACCCCACAGTAAGATTCCGTAAGACATAATGCTATGAAAATAAGCAAAATATACTCGTACAATCCTGGCAGTTTCGATGTCAGTTAACTGACGAATCTTTCTGACAGCGTAAGCAGCAGAACTAAGCTTGCCAGCAAGTGTTGCTTTATGGGTGCCCCATTGAAGCTTTGCGTCTAAGGTCACTCCCAGGAACACGCATAAGTAGCCTGAGCTAATTTTGAAATTATAATTTAGGTTACCATGGGGCTGGCGTGTCCATGTCGGACAAAAGTCCCTAATAAATTAAGATTTAAAAAAAAAGATTTTCTTAAATAGATACTACGTGTGAACTTTTTAGGTCTAGGTCTGTTTTCAGAAGGTCAATAGACAGTGATTCAACGAGAGCTAAAATAATTTCACACAACAACAGCGCGTTTAATGCGTTGCCAAAATATGCTCTTGTTTCTCGCCGGTTGTCCATCTTGACATAATATCCTGATAATTATTGGCAGATGTTTTTAAAAGCATCGATCATTTTTGTATGCTTAAAGTATTTTTAATCGATGATTGATCTATGAACAATGTACCTACGGCACTTATCCTACTGAATCATTTATCGTGTACAACCACTGAGTTTTGAGCATTATTATCACTATCGTTAAAGAAAAACATAGTGAGAAAACGTGTGCCTGTTAGTTCTATAATTAAAGTTTTTCAATAAAGCAACCACCGAGTTACTTGCTGGTTCTTCTCGGCAGGAACGGCATTGCGAACCAATGGTAAATTTGATTTGATTTTAAAGAAGTGTGCTGTGTGCCAATTCGCACTTGGCCAGCATGATGTGTGGTATGACCAGTGCTATAGTGGGCTGCTGTTGATGATGATATGATATCTTTGCCTGACTGTAGAGACTAGAGACCACCTATTACCAGACATTCTTATCGATCTATTAACAGATGCTTAGAGAGGTTAATAGCTCTACCAGATGCCAAATAAACAGGCCACTCTAATAAAGTTCTTAAACGGTTTGACTGTTATTTTATTGCTATTATGGAACAATAGTGCTTTCATATTTTATAATAGGTACTTAAATTCTTATTTCTGGCTCCCAAGTCTCCTGCACTGAATAGTATATTGGCACTGAATAAATATTATATCAAAGTTTATTGACAAAGCTATATTCTCATTGGCTGCGGCTTTCGTTGCTTGGTTTAAAGTTTTTTGTTTTTGGAAATAGTTAGGGGTAAGTAAATTATTACCAAAAAAACTACTTTTTTTATCCACTATAAGTTAGCCCTTGACTGCGATCTCACCTGATGATAAGTGATGATGCAGTCTAAGATGGTAGCGGGCTAACCTGTTAGGGGCATGGCAGTTATATTAAACCCATACCCCTATTCGGTTTCTACACGGCATCGTACCGAAACGCTAAATCGCTTGGGGGCACGTCTTTACCGGTAGGGTGGTAACTAGCCACGGCCGAAGCCTCCCACCAGGCCAGACCAGGAAAAATTCAGAAATTATAAATTTCCAAACCCTGCCGGGAATCGAACCCGGGACCTCCGCACGTTAAGGCAACAGCGCCCAACACTGCGCCACGGAGGTCGTCAAAAGCTGTAGCATTCAAAGTCGCGTAGTCTATCGGTTGACGATGGCGACGACGACTGGAATTACCTACTCAACTTGGAATAATCCGACGAATCAACTGATACAAATAACCACCACCACCCATGAACCATGAACATCAGCAGCACCACAAGACCTATACCCACCAATGCATTTCCAGCACTTTTAAAAATCTTAAGGAATTGTACCTACATATATATCTACCAATGCATTTCCAGCTCATAAGAAATCGTAAGGAATAGGCATGATGACAGTAACCAAGAATCAATGAAATTATGAATTTATCTAATGAAATAGGATTCATGGATTAAGTAGGTATATAGAACGAATTTATTTTTCTATATCGAGTGAAATTGCTATTTATTTTGTTATTGTTTATTTTTAAAATAAAACTATAAAATACAACAATCCGCCATATTGGATAAAACACCATAAAGCGAATGACGTCACAATTGTTTGTTTTCGAGCTTTGACAATCACACTTGTTTACTGCGCACTGCACAGAGTACATTGGTAAAAACAATAGTGACGTCACAGACGACGCCATGACACCGCCGAACGTTTTGGCGTGAATTTTAAAATTTAAATTTCAAATGCCAATTTTATCTACCAAACCTTATTTTTCTGCTGAAATAAGATATTTTCTCGAAATAGTAGACACTTCCGATCATAATCTGACCATTTTTCAAAATCAGTCATCATGCCTATTGTAATATTTTAAGTACCTGCATCACCATCCTCCCACGCAGCAGCCTCACCATCCTGGTGTAATCCTTGCAGACATCTCGTGCAGAAGCTGTGTAGGCAGCTCAAGAGTCTAGGCTCCACCAGCTCTTTCCTACATATCCCACACTCCCAATCCTTCACCCTCGCTCTCTTCCTCTCCCCATACGCAGACGTCCTTGGAGCTATAGATATATTGTTTTGGCTTGTCGGTCGGGAGTTCTTCGCTGATTTCAAAGGACTGTTCCCAGCACTGATGGATGAAGGCTCCAATGATTTTCTACGTTCGTGTTTCTTGCGTGAGAAGCTTCCGAAAATGTAGAGGATACGATCGACTTCCATTTTTTATTTATTTATATTCCGATGAACAAAAATAAATTTAATATTGTTCCTTGTAAGGATCAAAACAAATTTTCACTAAATTTTCTTTTTTAAAACTTATGTTTCCTCTATTTTAATTATTTAGGTAATGAGATTAGATGTTGCTAGAGATTTTGTATGTTCTGTATATTTTATCTAATGTGTAGCTATTATTTTGAGATTCTATACACGTTCGCGAGTTTATCTACCACGGTGTAAAAATAAACGTGTTGCCGTAACGCCATTCTATCGCGGACTGAAGTCTCGATGGATGTTGATTTTTCAGTTTCACTATCCCTTTTATTTAAATTGGTGCGAGGGATGAAAAATAAAATGCTTTGGAATTGAAACTTAGGTTACATTGAATGCGCTACTTTACGGAGCAAGAGTTTTAGAAATCCTTATTTAAACTTGTAGCCTAACAACTGCTTCGTTGGTCTAGTGGAATTATTAGGCTGACGAGGTCCTGGGTTCGAGTCCCGGGTTGGATCATAATTAAATTTTGGGTTTTTCTGACTAGAAATTCACAGTACTATCCCGGAGTTAGGAATTTGGCGGTGTTTCACCCCCGTGCCTCGGAGAGCTCGTTAAGCCGTCGGTCCCGGTTATTATCACTAACATGATAGTCAACCCGCATTGGAGCAGCGTGGTGGACCTAGCTAGCTAGCCTAGCTTTAATTCCCTCTCTCCTATGAGAGTGGATGCCTGTGCCCAGCAGTGGGACGTTAATGGGCTGTAGTGGTGGTGGTGGAAACTAAGTAGGCATAGGATACCTAACTACCTATATTTTTAATTTATAGCTGTCGCGGATCATTAAGTCGCATCGCAATAGCATATTATTTTCGCGCGTAGTACCTACCTACCATAGAAATAGATAAATAATCTACCATAGAGAGAAATAAATAAATAAAATTCAGAAATTACAAATTCACAAATTGACCCCGCCGGGTATCAAACCCGTGACCTCCCTATTACTTAGAAGACCACAGCGCTCACCACTACGTGAGGGAGGTCTCAAGGTAAGGTTGATGGCTCTTCTCGGCATGGCATTCCGAACCAGTGGAAGATTCACTCGACGATTCTAAAGCACTTGTAAAAGTTTATTTGAATAAAAAATTATTATATGAGTTTAAGTTAGGTAACTATTAATTTTCAGAAATAATATATTTGTCCAAGTCTGACGGATGACGGCAACTAATAAATACCCTGTGACACAGTCACAATCAATTTCCCCACATTTGAGGGATTCATATTCCTGAATGACAAGACTTGGACATTTAAAACGCGTGGCGGCAGTAGCACGACTAAAACACAGGGCAAAATACTAAAAAGCCTTAAAATTCTACGGATGAATATAACTTATTTACCACTAAGGAAAACAAGTAAAGTTTTTTACTCTGCTACAAGTTGGGGAGAACGGGCTAACCTGGTAGGGCCATGGACTATCGCCAAACTTGTCATGAAGAAAATTCGCATAAAAATAAAACGCTCATTTATTTCATTTATTACACTGTAGAGCGCGGCTGCTACGCGCGTTTCGAAGCGGGAACACCTATATAAAGTTTCTTTTAAGCAAGTACCTAGCAACTACGACACACCTTCAACAAGGTGGCTCCTTTACGCTACCTTATTACTACTGCATTTTGGTCATAATATTTCCGTCGCGCGTTTCCTTCGACCAAGTCTTTATTACTCTATTTTGGTCACCCCCGCGTAATTTCTCATGTTCTAACTTAGGGGGGCTATACACACGTGCTACTTAGTACTTAGTAGAGGTACTAAGTTGGCAAGCTTTCCTGTTTGATACTCGATAATTTGAAGCGGCAGTAGCTTAGCGGTTTATAGGTGGTAGAAATCAATTCTGAAGTCCTGGATTCAAACCCCAGACGATTTTTTAAAGTTTTACTTTACCTTTAACTTTTAAAAAATTTACTTTACTTTACTTTAACTTTTAAAAAATCGAGTATCTGGTGAAAATGTCTTTCGGAAGACCCTCTATTTAGTATTTAATAATAATCAGAAAGAAATCATTTAACTATGTTATTTGGCATCATTCTTATTCACATTTCACACAAAACTGTGTGAATTTCAAAAATTCTAGTAATTATAAGTCTACTAAATGTGAACTCTGTTATAACACTTCTAAAACGCTTTATACGTTCCGCCAAATGAGAAGAGATATCGCGATCTAACTTCATGCAGCGCCACCTGTTGGGAGCTTACAGAAAAATAAAAACCTATCTAATATTGCACATCGAATATGTTTATAAATTTTTAATTGGAGGAAGCTTTACCATATTATGCTTACAGTTTTTTTTTGGATTTCTGTCTGTTTGTCTGTTCGCGCATCACACCATATCTACTGGACGGATTTAAAAGCAAGTTGGCGCACTTATAGTTAACAGTCTGGGTTAATATTTAGTACCTGTGACTTAGGCTTTTTTAGGGTTCCGTACCTTTAAAGGAAAAAACGGAACCCTTATAGGATCACTTCGTTGGCCGTCCGTCTGTGTGTCAAGACCCTTTTTCTCAGGAACGCATGGAGGTATCAAGCTGAAATTCATATCAAATACTCAAGTCTACTGTCCCTTGGAGCTGTGAAAAATTCAAACTTCAATGCCAACACAATCAAAAGATACAGCCGTTTATGCTGCAAATTTTCGATTTTTCTTGCACTCGCAAGGAAATCAAAACCTACAGGGTACTTCCCGTGAACTCAGAATCTTGAAACTTGGTACAAAGCAACGTGTTAAAGCACAGATATAGGAAGAATTGCGAAAAACAAAATTTTTAGTTACATCATAAGAAAATATTTTAATGCAAATTTTCGACACTCGCAAAGGAATCAAAGCCTACAGGGTACTTCCCGTGAACTCAGAATCTTGAAACTTGGTACGAAGCAACGTCTTAAAGCACAGATATAGGAACAATTGCGAAAAACATAAATTTTTGTTACATCATATTATAATAAAAATATTTTTATGCAAATTTTCGACACTCGCAAGGGAATCAAAACCTACAGGGTACTTCCCGTGAACTCAGAATCTTGAAACTTGGTACGAAGCAACGTCTTATAGCACAGATATAGAAAGAATTGCCAAAAATATAAATTTTTAGTTACATCATATAATAAAAATATTTTTAATAATTTTAAACTTACTGTCCCTTTCCTCATGAACGCGTAGAGGTATTAAATTGATATTAAAATAGATAAGTGGAATAAAAATACTATAACTTTTACTTATATACCTACAGGTTTGTGCGGAACCCTCGGTGGGCGAGTCCGTCTCGCACTTGGCCGGTTTTTTTATGAAAAGATGAGTTTTTTATGATCTCAGTAGAATTTGTTTTCCGAACCGGTGGTAGATTCCCGATTTATTCTTCCATACTAATATTATAAATGCGAAAGTGTGTTGCGGGAATCACTTCACTTCACTTCTTAAATTAATAATAATTTTTTTTTTAATAATTTATTTATTTCTCAAAATTATCGGAGCCACTGCGTTAGTTTGAAACTGTCTTGCAGTTGCTAACGCCCACCTCCAGATTACAATTTCATGAGAATTACCACAGCCTCCTTTACTTTAAGGAGGCTGTGGAATTACACATTAGGAACATAATGAATACATAATAAAGATTGATGAATGAAGAAATGTGTGTGTGTGTGTGTGTGGGTGTGTGGGTGTGTGTGTGTGTGTGTATTAGTGACTGTGTGTATATGTAAGTGAGTGTGTGTGTGCGAGAGAGACAGAGAGAGATCTTGTTCGTGTATATGCTTAAGGGGCCACAGGAGAGTGAATTGCCCATACAAACGTAATACCAAAATTATTTGTAATTCGAGAATATTTCCACCATATAATGCGATTATTAAGATTGAATTTGTATTTATCTAGGTCCCTGGATAAATATTTTTTCAAAATACTTTCCCAAAATTAAATGCAAGCACATTGCGTTTTGCATGTTTTTACGACATAAATGGCATGTTTTCTCCTTATTGGTTTCATATTAAAACCAACGATATCTCACGTACTAATTGATCAGGAACAATTATATAGCCTATATTGTCAAGTTACAGAATAACAACACGAAAGTAAAAACACAACAATTTTTCATTCATCATTTTTGGTATTCACGGAACAAGACAAAATGTATAACAAACTCGTACGCTCATATTGCTATCGCGCTTGCACGCGATCATGTGTCATCAGCCAAATAGAGATAGCAATATACCGACAAATTTATATTTGCGGTTCGAATAGAAGTTGCGAGCGCCGCTCCACGGCCTCTTAAGTGGATTATTTCAAAGTTACGATATCTTCTGTGCCACTTTATGAGAGTTTTCTAAGCCATTTAGATGTAAGTATTTTACATGAGCGTAAGTGTTCAGGATATATATTTAAGTGATAATTAAGGACGCGTTTCCGAAATAGATAGGTATGAAATCGCACTACTATAATCGCAATACTATTTTTTTTTATACACATGGTTCATTCCCACGCACACACATGCACGGATAAGCTGCGAGGTCATTGATCTAAAATTCTACATCAATGCGTTGAATAAACTTGTATTAATACTTCGATATAATAATAATTATTTATTGGTAACGAGTTTAGGCTCGTTTTGTTAGTTATAATGAGATCTTAGCGCAAGACTTGGTAAAATGACCTGAAGGTATACTTCGATGACCACTACTGGAACTCCTAGACGCGTAGAGATAGGTGTATCGAATTTGGGCTCGTTTAGTTAGTTATGATGAGACCTTACCTCAAGACTTGGTGGAGTGACCTGAAGGTATACTTCGACGACCACTACTGGAACTCCTAGACGCGTAGAGCTAGGTGTATCGAATTTGGACTCAATTTGTTAGTTATGATGAGATCTTACCGCAAAACTTGGTGGAGTGACCTGAAGGTATACTTCGACGACCACTACTGGAACTCCTAGACGCGTAGAGCTCTTAACTTTATTGTAAATTATTGAGCTAGCATAACAGAAGTGTTTTCGTGCTAAATCAGTTCTGCAAGGTTTGATCTGGCACACTTTGTCAGACCTTCTCTTACGATGTTGTAAGGTGGGGTCAAAGTGTAGCTGTTTGTGCTTACGTAATATTACATGGGGTATGTAAGTAAATCTGTCTCACAGTGAGCACATCGCATAAACCATACAACTCGTTTGTTGGAAAGAGAATAGGCTTTCCTAGCATCACTTTTAGAATAGCTCTTTGAGCTCGCTCTAGTCGTAGAAGAAGGGTTTTTCCGCAACTACCCCAGCTTGTAATGCAATATGATAGGATCGATTGTACCAAAGCTAAATAAACAATTTTCAAAGTTTTGGTGACAAGTATAGGTTTGAGATTTTTAAATACAAATATCATTTTCCTAGCTTGACCAACAAGTTTGTCAATTTGTGGAGCCCAGGTTAGCGTGCTATCAATAATAACTCCTAGGTATTTTATAGTATCAACACGGTCCATATTACTGCAATCACAGTTAGCAAAATTTAAGCCACAGTTATGCATTTTTATCAAGAATGATTCATCAGGCTGAGTGTTCTTTTTTAAAGAAAATGTGATAAATTTGCTTTTTTGTATGTTCAAGGAAAGTAAATTTGAGGAAAGCCACATCATAACCTTTTCTAACACCCATTCTGCCTTAGTATGTGTTTCAGTCCAGTTTTTACCCCAAACAATTATCGCCATATCGTCAGCGTACGCTACTATTTTAACAAGGGGAAGGGTAAGATTACATAATTGGTTTAGATATATGAGGAAGAGTGTCGGACCTAAAACACTCCCCTGAGGGACGCCGTAAGTCAAGATTTCTTCTTGGCTTATACAACTGCCAATTTTCACACTTTGAGTACGGTTGCTCAGATAGTGTTTAAAAATTTTGAGTACTCTTTTAACACTGATTTCTTCTAACCTACGAATTAATACAGGGACAGAAACAGTGTCGAAAGCCTTTGACATATCAAGGAATATTCCAATGACCTTCTCTTTCCTATCCAAACTGTCTGTTATTGTACTCGTAAGCTCTAGAATAGCATCCTCTGTAGATTTACCACTTCGGAATCCAAATTGACAATTTGATAAAATATTATTTTTATTAAGGTAATTAACAAGGCGACTATTTATAATTTTTTCTAAAAGTTTGGATATGGAAGAAATTATGGCATTTGCCCTATAATTATTGATACTGTCTCTGTCTCCGCTCTTGTAAATCGGGTGTATAACCGCTTTTTTAAAAACTGTTAGAAAGATTCCGTTTGAAAAACAGACATTAAAGATATGCGCCAGAACGGGTGAGAGAATATGCCTGGCCTGTTTTAATAAGGAGCAGGAAATACCATCCCAACCAGTAGCACAATCACCACGTAGTCCAAGTATAATCCTTTCTACTTCTTCTTTATCACAGCTGTAAAGTACCATAGATTTTGGTTGTACTACGGATTGGAAACAAGGATCAATGATTGATGGTTTACTACTACTGTTGGAATTTTTTACCTTATTGGCTAAAGTTTCACCGATACTAGCAAAAAATTAAGTGACAGCGTTAACAGCAGTTTTGTTATCACTAGCTATTTTAAGGAGTTCTTGTTTTATTACTGATTTTGTTTGAGTCAAGATTTGCAACACGCTTAATAAGGTTCCATGTGGCTTTAGGTTTTAATTTGTTTCGTAAAAATTGATTTTGCTCATATTCACGCTTAACTTTTTTAATGAGGTTATTGCAGAAATTCCTATAACGAATGTATATGATCTTTTGAGTTTCATCACTAGGGTTCTTTTTGGTGTTAAAAAAATTTTTGGTGCCAAAATAATTTGTCTCTGTGGCGCATGCAACGCAAGAGGCCTTTAGTTATCCAAGGCTTTATAATTCGATTTTTCTTGGGGATCGATATGACATTCGTGTGGTTTTCAACGGCATAAGACAAAATATTTATCAGCGTTTGAGCTCCAGCTTCTGGATCTTCTATATTTAGTAGCGGGGAAAAGTCAGTGTTTTCTAAAGTTGTGACTACCGCGGCTAAGTCAGTACGTTTTGCAATATTCTTGCTAGTTGAAATACATGCATCGCAGCACAATATTACCGGCGCATGATCTGTTATTAAGGAGTCGAGCACGAGAGTGACAGTATTTTTATTGGTTTTTAACATTATATGATCCAAACAGTTCATATTACCTGTCGGATACTCATGCGCAGGCAGCATTGCATGCGATGCTGTGAGATTCAAATATACGTCCGAGTTCGAATCTTTGCTGTCAGAAGATATATTTATATTTATATCCCCAATAAATGCAATTGTACTGAAGCGGCTCAAATTAGTTAAAACATTATTGAGACAAGAAATAAAGCTGGTTATGTTACGATAGGACGGTGAACGGTATAGTGCTATTATAGCTAATTCGTTCTGTATTTTCAGTATCAGACAATTCGCTTCGCTGAATGCGGGCTCTTCTACTGCAACATCAAAACTTTCGTTAGTATAAACAATTACACCATCGTTTTGGTTCTTAAAAGTTGACTTATGCGAGACGTATCCCTGAATCACGGGGAGCAGCGGTGATTTACTCAGCCAACATTCCGACAGTATTATGATATCGATCGGCAAATTGATGCGTTTCAGAAGTACAATAAGTTGTCAAAGTTGCTGCTAATACTTCTCATATTTACATGAAGTATTTTAAGACCAGTTTTATAACTATTCAAATAATAGTTGCACTGTTCGGCGCTGCAGCGAAATGAATGAGATACCGACAATAAATTCACATCATTACTTATTGCTATGCGATCATCCATTAATTAAGTAAATATAAAACATATGTGCATTCGAAAAGGTACCAAATCTCATACTGTCACTTACGAATAACCAAGCAAGTGTAACCACTGAATAGCTTCGCTTACAAAGATAACCTGTGTAAGAATAAGTAAAAAATGATTGATCACTCAATTAATACATTGCGCAATGAGTCATTCCTGAAAGTAATTGTTTACTAGCCTGCGTAACACAAAAGATATCATATAAAAATTGTTTACTTATATTGTGTGTGGTATGTGGGTAGTTCAATATTTGTGAGTGGTTGAAAGTGTGTTGTAATAATAAAATGAATGACTTTACTTGTGCACAGGGCACAAATTTGAACAATAATGTGAAAAACTGCAAAAAAAATAGCACGAGGGCAGTAAAAACTTACAAGCCCTGTTTACTGCTTCTGTAAGTGAATATTTCGAGCAACTTTATTGAAAAATAATATAAAAGATCATTGATCTGACCTATCACAGGACGCAGTCACAGTTACAGGATATTTATGTTCCTTGTTTCAGGCTAGGTACAGCTGATAGTAGGTAGGTACACAATATTAGTACTTAATATAATAGCTATAGTTTCTAAATCTGAGCTAAAAATAACCAAAATCTATCAAAGAACATCGGAAATAAAATAAATAAACAATGGAAGATAATGCACATTCGTAGTGAAATAAAAAAAGTACCAAATCAATGACATCGCGTAAACATCACGTCAAAATGTCTGTTTCCGAACTTCCGAACCGATTTCCGAACTGAATTAAATAGAGCGCGACCGCGAGTGGTTTGACCCAGATGGCGCGTCAACTATTTTACGCTGCGCCCGTTTCACGAATAAGCGTTGCGTTGGACTGAGGACACGCGAAAACTAACGTCTCGTATATTATTAGGGTTCCGTACCAAAATGGTAAAATGGAACCCTTATGGTGCGACTTTCTCCGTCTGTCTGTCCGTCCGGCACACTCGATTATTTCAGTAACTACCGAAGCTATCGACATGAAATTTGGAATATGTGTATATTAGTGGCCCAAAGACACTGGAATTAAAAAAAATTGGAAATTATTTTTGTTCTTATTTAAAAAGGGGGGAAAATCTGAGGGTTGAAATTTAAAAGTGAGATAACTGTACTGTGTGGGGTATCATATGAAAGGGTTTACTTTGTACATTCTAAAACAGATTTTTAATTATTTTTAGTTATGATAGTTTTTGATTTATCGGGGAAAACGTCTAAAAAAATACCGTTCCTTATCTCCGGAGTTTACCGATCGAAAAATTTGAAATAATTATGTTCAATAGGAATTTACGTATACTTTACAGGAAAACTATAGCCAATGCTCTAACTAGCATAGTTTTTTTGATATTAACAATAAACCTCTACAAACAAAGTTAGTCTTGCGGTTCACTAACAAAGGTAATTATTTATTAATAATGGTACGGAACCCTTCGTGCGCGAGTCCGACTCGCACTTGCCCGGTTTTTTTTTTAAATGTGAGAACGAGAAATGTTCAGCTAATAAAATTACCTTGGATTTGTAGCGTTAGAGTGTCATTCACATTTTACGGTTAGACCGTGAAGGAAACTTCCGGTGGGCGATGACTAGTTAGTTAGATTTAATTGATTTTTTTGGTGATGTACCTAATACTTTTAGCCTTGATTTCGTCTGTGATTTTAGCCAAAATTAGGTAGATATAAACCTTACTAAACCTACGTCCTATACCTACAGCCTACCAACCGTTGAACCTTGTACGGGATCAAAACTTTTATATTATATTTTACTCATCGATATATATAAGTAGGTACTAGATGGGCCCTTTCATAGAAAAGAGTCGGGCGTCCGACTTTGAGAGCGCGCTCCTCACATGTCATAGGCCTGTCTTTGTCCCCATCGTAGCGCCTTCACGGTCGCTCGTGTAGATAATTTGTTATTATTAAGTTAACATTCAGGTGTTCCCAAACTTATATGTATCACGCCTCTCTACTGCATAAAATGAATATACCCACGCCTCCCCTTGGCCCAGGCCCCGCAAGTAGCAGCAAGTGGGCTCACCAAGACGTAGTAAGTTAAAGTAAAATAAAATAAGGGTAGGTACTTAAGAGGCCGGTCCTCGCCGCTCGCAACTTCTATTCGAACCGCAAATATAAATTTGCCGGTATATTGCTATCTCTATTTGGCTGATGACACATGATCGCGTGCAAGCGAGTTAGCAATATGAGCGTACAGAACATTTGTTATACATTTTAGTCTTGTTCCGTGAATACCAAAAATGATGAATTAAAAATTGTTGTGTTTTTAACTTCGTGTTGTTATTCTGTAACTTGACAATATAGGCTATGGTCCTGATCAATTAGTACGTGAGATATCGTTGGTTTTAATATGAAACAAATAAGGAGAAAACATGTCATTTATGTCGTAAAAACATGCAAAACGCAATGTGCTTACATTTAATTTTGGGAAAGTACTTAGAAAAAATATTTATCCAGGGACCTAGATAAATACAAGTTCAATCTTAATAATCGCATAATATGGTGGAAATATTCTCGAATTACAAATTATTTTGGTATTACGTTTGTATGGGCAATGGAGAAGTTTCCAATTTTTTTTAAATTTATTATGAAAATTAAGACAAAATAAAACAAAAATATGAAAGAATCAATAAAATATCTCAACAAATGAAAAAGTTATGGGACTTTGAAGTTGCGCTTGCAAGAATAATTTTGTTACACGCGGCGCTGCGTCGTGTGACGTCATCAGTTCCGACGACGCAGCACGTCTTCGCCGAGTACGTATTGTGTAGTCGCTTGATTCGTATTTTGTTTATTACCCGATGGCAGAAGTTAAAAAAAATGCCTACAAATATTGTATTGTACCTATGTGCACATCCACAACACTTAAAAATCCCAATAAATATTTTTTTGTGTGCCAACTAATATAAAAACAAGGAAAAAGTGGTGCAAACTAATGAAGCGCGATTTAATTGGACCTAGAAGCGTAAAATTTGTGTGTGAAGATCATTTTGATGTAAGTAACTATAAATAATAGCTGCCTATTTTTGATTGATATACCTATTGAATCGTAAGTAGGTTCGGAATAACTTATTCAGGAAACATAACTACATACTAGCTTGTAGCGGATCTGACTCCTTAAGTGAGAAGAGAAACTCTCGGTTGTATGGTTTGCAATGGAATGTCTTTATTATGAAACCTTAGCCTAATTTATAGTAAAATTTACATGTCAAACTTAGATCCTAAACGAGTAAACTAACGTATCAATTACGTCACGTATCGGTGCAGTGGAAATGCGCAGGCGCAATGCCCCGCGCGTCCCGCGCACCGCACCGCGCTGTGACGTAGGTGAGTATAAAATAGCATTACATAAAACTCGACGTTCGAGCCGCGCGCCTGCAGTCACCGCCAGTCTCCGTGGAGTGAACACGTCGCCCGTCGACTCGGCGCTTCCCGCGCCTCAGTGCCGGGCGATCGCCGTGCGGAGAGGACGTCACCGGCCACCGCCAGTTCGTCGTGCGATGTTTGAATAGAGCGCGCCGTGATGCTTGGTGTCTTCGATTCTTCGTAATCATCAGCTTGTGTGTACAGTGTAGTGAATCATCAACCTAATGCTTTAATCATCAACCGTAAGTCCATCAGCTGTGCTTTTACACTACAACGATATAATCATCGACCATAAGCTTCTATCAACTATGCTCAGTTAGGTACACAATCCATATCCATCAACCGTGCATTCGATAGGTAGGCACACATAATAAAATCTTGCTCAGTAAGGTAGTGTTTCATTTCTTCTTCTGTGTTTGTTGATATACCTTTCCTGCTTCCTGAAAAAATCCCGTTTCCTTAAGGTAACTTTCCCGGTAAGGTTGTGCAAAAGGTATATTCTTCGGGCAGGTGATGCGCTGGATTTCGTAAGTATCAGTAAGTATATATTATGTATCCATAGTGCGCCTGCGCATTTCCACTGCACCGATACGTGACGTAATTGATACGTTAGTTTACTCGTTTAGGATCTAAGTTTGACATGTAAATTTTACTATAAATTAGGCTAAGGTTTCATAATAAAGACATTCCATTGCAAACCATACAACCGAGAGTTTCTCTTCTCACTTAAGGAGTCAGATCCGCTACAGTGGTGACCACCGACGTTTGAAGCCGACGTTTGAAGCCGACGTTTGAAGCCGACGTTTTAAGCCGACGTTGCAAGATTAGCAGCCAATATGGAATCCGAAGCCGCCGAAATACTCGCGAAGATCGAGCAACTCAGCCTGGAAGTAGCGGAGCTCCGAGAACGCGGTCGAACGAGACAACGAAGCTATCGCCACCCCTATCGCGCACGCAGCTGCTCACATCAACTGCGATTAAAGCCTGACAATGCAACGCGGGAATGCTACTACCACAATAGATTCGGGAGCAAGGCAAGAAAATGTGTTTCGCCGTGTTCGCGAAGAAGCAAGCCAGCGGAAAACTAACTTCGACACCGACGGTGGCGGACGTCGGTGTCCCCAGCAACAGCAAACGCCTATGCGTTCACGATCGAGCCAGTAACGAACGGTTCCTCGTGGACACCGGTGCAGACATATCTGTTTGGGCTGCTACAACGAGAACAAAACGGAAGACTGCAAGCACCTACAAGCTTTTTGCTGCAAACAACACACCAATTAGCACCTACGGCGAGAAGACTGTGAAGCTGGACTTGGGACTACGGCGATGTTTCTCATGGACGTTCATCATCGCTGACGTGAAGACATCCATCCTGGGGGCAGACTTCCTGCAACACTACAAACTGCTCGTGGACCTTCACAAGAAGAGGCTAATTGACGACGAAACGAAGCTCACTGTCAACGCATTGGAAGTATCAACAATCGGTGAATCCATCCGCGTCGTCAGCTCAGATCAAGCCTACCACGACATTCTGAAGCAATACCCAGACGTCCTACGCCCAATGTCACTGAAGCAGCCAGCCAAACACGACGTTGTTCACCATATTGAGACAACTGGACCACCACTCTTCGCACGACCTCGCCCACTGCCACCCGACAAATATCACGCCGCAAAAGCTGAATTTGATCGCATGGTGGAGATGGGCATTTGCAAACCATCGAAGAGCCCATGGGCAAGCCCACTGCACGTAGTCAAGAAGGAAGACGGCGGACTTCGAGTATGCGGCGACTACAGACGCTTGAACGCAGTTACACAACCTGATCGTTACCCAATACCGCGCATCCAAGACTTCACCTATCCATTGCATAAGAAGAGGATATTTACGAAGCTCGACCTCAAGATGGCTTACTATTGGATACCGATGGCCAGTCCGGAAGACGCACAGAAAACAGCCATTATCACTCCATTTGGCTTGTACGAATTCACGTGCATGACTTTTGGTCTTCGCAACGCAAGCCAAACCTTTCAGCGGTTCATGCACCAAGTGCTCAGAGGCATCGAAGACTGCTTTTGCTTCGTTGACGACATCCTCCTGTTCTCCGAAGATGAAGAGAGGCATGAAAAGCTACTTCATCAAGTCCTGCAACGCCTGAACGAATACGGAGTTACACTCAACGTGGATAAGTGCCAGTTCGGAATAGACACAATCAACTTCCTGGGCTACGAGGTATCTGCGAACGGAATCAAGCCAACCAAAGACCGCATTGAGGCTATTTCAACATATCCCAAACCGAAGACCATCGTCGAGTTACGTAGTTTTTTGGGAATGCTCAACTTTTATAGAGACTGCCTTCCACATCAAGCGGACCAGCAGCACGAGCTTAACAAATACCTGCATAACAAAAAGAAGAACGACAAGACGCCGATCGAATGGACGCCCGAGGCAGATGAAGCTTTCGAGAAATGCCGGAAAAGCATAACGGAAGCAACAACGCTCAACTATCCAGTTCCCGGCAGCGAACTTGCCATCATGACTGACGCCTCAGACCACAGCATAGGCGCAGTTCTCCAACAGAGAGTAGAAAACGTCTGGCAACCTTTGGCTTTCTTCTCGAAAACGTTAAGCGACACACAGCGCCGATACTCCGTCTACGATCGAGAGCTACAAGCAATGTACGCGGCAGTGAAACATTTTCGAAGACTCATCGAAGGCTGCGACACCACGCTGTATACAGATCATAAACCTCTCTCTTACGCTTTGAGCAAACCAGCCAGCAGCAGCGACACACCTCGACGAGAACGCCAACTACACTTCATCAGCCAGTTCTGCAGAGCAATCAGATACGTAAAGGGCGAAGAAAATCCAGTGGCCGACGCATTGTCACGCATTGAAGACATTCAGTGTCCAGATGTGTTAGACTACGCGCAGCTAGCCGAAGATCAAGTAAACGATGAAGAATTGGCACAGTTGAAGACCCAACCCAACCTGAAGTTCAGCGAAATAGCACTCCCTGGACTCAAGCTTCCTATCACCTGCGAACTCTCAGCTGCATCTCCACGACCGTATCTACCCAAGACATACCGTTACGCTGCCTTCAAATCGCAACACGGTCTATGTCACCCTGGTGTTAGAACGACTCGGAAGCAAATGGCATCAAAGTTCTTCTGGCCTACGATGAACCAAGAAGTCGCAACATGGGCAAAGACATGCATCGATTGTCAGCGCAGCAAAATTCATCGACACGTAGTCACTCCTCTGGCAGACTTTCCATCATCTCAGCGGTTCGAGCACATACACATCGATATCGTCGGACCGTTACGACTATCGAACGACTACCGATACTGCGTAACTATAATCGATCGATGCACCAAGTGGCCAGAAGCAGTACCAGTGCAAGAAATCACCGCGGAAACCGTCGCAAAAGCCCTATACGACAATTGGATCACGAGATACGGCGTCCCTTTGCGCATCACGACGGATCAGGCCAAAAATTTCGAATCCGCACTCTTCAAGGCACTGATGAAGAAACTGGGAGTCACACGAATACGTACCACAGCATACCACCCTCAGGCGAACGGGCAAATCGAAAGATGGCATCGTACGATGAAAGCAGCGCTCATGGCTCGTGGCGCCACTACAACCTGGACAGAGGAACTGCCAACCGTACTCTTGGGTCTACGAACAGCGTTACGAGAAGACAACAACCTCAGTCCTGCCCTGATGACCTATGGAGCAACGCTACGCGTACCGTCGGATTTTCTTGTACCTACGCAGTCAAGTATTGAAGACGCAGACTACGTGCGCCGTCTCACTGAAACTATGGCATCGCTAACCCCAACGAAGCGCACTCCAGCAACGAGATCAACTTTCGTCTACAAGGATCTAGCAACTTGTACGCACGTTTTCGTACGCAACGATACCGTGAAAGCACCGCTAATACCACCTTACGACGGACCTTTCAAAGTACTGAAGCGGCACCCAAAATACTACCAGATACAGCTACCCCTTAGAACAACCGTTGTAGCAGTGGACCGACTGAAGCCTGCTTATATGTTGAACGAAGAGAACTCAAGTACAGGCGCCGATACGACAGTGGAAACAAGCACAACGACACCGGCACCTGCACCCCGTCCCTACGTCACGAGAAGCGGTCGAGTCGTGAAAAATGTAGTACGCTTCGCTTGAAGGGGGGTACTATGGATACATAATATATACTTACTGATACTTACGAAATCCAGCGCATCACCTGCCCGAAGAATATACCTTTTGCACAACCTTACCGGGAAAGTTACCTTAAGGAAACGGGATTTACCAGGAAGCAGGAAAGGTATATCAACAAACTCAGAAGAAGAAATGAAACACTACCTTACTGAGCAATATTTTATTATGTGTGCCTACCTATCGAATGCACGGTTGATGGATATGGATTGTGTACCTAACTGAGCATAGTTGATAGAAGCTTATGGTCGATGATTATATCGTTGTAGTGTAAAAGCACAGCTGATGGAGTTACGGTTGATGATTAAAGCATTAGGTTGATGATTCACTACACTGTACACACAAGCTGATGATTACGAAGAATCGAAGACACCAAGCATCACGGCGCGCTCTATTCAAACATCGCACGACGAACTGGCGGTGGCCGGTGACGTCCTCTCCGCACGGCGATCGCCCGGCACTGAGGCGCGGGAAGCGCCGAGTCGACGGGCGACGTGTTCACTCCACGGAGACTGGCGGTGACTGCAGGCGCGCGGCTCGAACGTCGAGTTTTATGTAATGCTATTTTATACTCACCTACGTCACAGCGCGGTGCGGTGCGCGGGACGCGCAGGGCATTGCGCCTGCGCATTTCCACTGCACCGATACGTGACGTAATTGATACGTTAGTTTACTCGTTTAGGATCTAAGTTTGACATGTAATTTTACTATAAATTAGGCTAAGGTTTCATAATAAAGACATTCCATTGCAAACCATACAACCGAGAGTTTCTCTTCTCACTTAAGGAGTCAGATCCGCTACAAGCTGATGCCGGCAGCTTCGTCCGCGTTGATTTAGGTGTTTTGGTTCCCGCGGGAACTCCTTAATTTTCCGGGATAAAATGTACCCTTTGCGCTATTCCAGACTATAATCAATTTTTGTGCCAAATTTCATGCAGATCGCGTTCAGCCGTTCCAGCATGATTGAGTAACAAACATCCATCCATCCATACATCCATCAATCCAAACTTTCGCATTTATAGTATAGTATAGTATAGATTTTATATAAATGTATATTTTTATTTACTTTATACTAGCTGATGCCCGCGACTTCGTCCGCGTGGTTAAGTTTTTTGGTTCCCGCGGGAACTCCTTAATTTTCCGGGATAAAAAGTAGCCTATGTCACTCTCCAGGTCCGCAACTATGCCAAAAATCACGTTACGAAACCCATGAACATTTTGTATGGGAAAATCAATATTTTCTATTTCCTATCCTTTTATTTCAGCACTAACATAAGACGGATTTAAAGAAAAAAAGTCCATCACTGTGTATATATCAATACTAGGCAAATTATCACTTTGTCCTTTGACGAAGCCTTCTTCCATTATAATGAAATAAAAACTACATACTCTTAAATAAAAAAGAAACAAACATCTGTACATAAATAAACACGAACGAAGCAAGAGCCCTGGCGCGACTGAAACCAGCTGAAACGAATACTAGAATGATTCGTGGAGCGGCCTGCGGCGATCTCGAAAAGCACCGATGACGTCACAGGCGAATCGGAGACCACAGACGTTCCGTACTAAAATACGTAAACTTCAATAATCTATTTCTAAGTAATTTATTGATAGATTTCAAAATTTCTTTCAGTGATTGATTAGTTTTGATCTATATTTTATTACTATTCACTACAGCCTAATAACGTCCCACTGCTGGGCACAGGCCTCCACTCTCATAGGAGAGCGGGAATTAGAGCTTAGACCCACCATGCTGCTCCAATGCGGGTTGGCGGGCTTTAACGACTATTATCATGTTAGTGATAATAACCGGGACCGACGGCTTAACGTGCTCTCCGAGGCACGGGGTGAAACACCGCCAACTTCCAACTCCGGGCTGGCACTGAGAATTTCTTAATTGAAAAACCCAATACCTAACATTTATGCCCGACCGGGAATCGAACCCAGGACCTCGTGATCCGCAGTCGACTATGCTAACCACAAGACCAACGAGGCAGTTTTAATACTATTACGTTGAATATAATATTAACAACATCATGAAACTTCTCCATTCCCTCTCCGCTGGAACCTTAAGTCCAAAAATACATTTTCAGATGTTTTAGTTTAACAAGTATAAATTACAAATTTAAAACAACCCCCGACATACTTAATATGGATGTAACAGATTAAGAAATAAGCTGATGACCTTCAGACGGATGAACAGATTTGCATGAAACATGGCTAAGAACACTCGGGATAAAATTATCTATGACAAAAAAAAACTAAACGAAAATCGGTTCATCCGTTTGGGCGCTACGATACCACACGGATACACAAACAGATACGTTAAACTTATAACACCCCTCTCTTTTTGCATCGGGAGTTAAAAATGATGCTTTCACTCACACTTATGAAGACTCTTCATAAGTGTGAGTGAAAGCATCATTCATCACATTGACTCTTCATTGAAGAGTCAATGTGACGGATGAGCTTGCACCACAAGAGGTGTTTTTAGCGGTGACATATTAAGGTGTCCGTTAATCGTTTTACTACTCATATTAACTAAAATAAATATAATATAAGGATTTAAATAGCTCGAATACATAGTTAGATAAGTAAAAATAGAAAATACTATTATTGCAAGCAAGTAGGTATGGTAGATCGGAATGGCTTCAAAATATTATGTAAATATGCCTGTATTGATAATTTAGCTATACCATGGCTATACCTAGTACAAGTTTGTAACATAATAAAATATTCTCATCGGCAGTATTACCAACTCACGCTACTAAAAAAAAACCGGGCAAGTGCGAGTCGTACTCGCGCACGAAGGGTTCCGTACTATTATTAATAAATAATTACCTTTGTTAATGAACCGCAAGACTAACTTTGTTTGTAGAGGTTTATTGTTAATATCAAAAAAACTATGCTATTTAGAGCATTGGCTATAGTTTTCCTGTAAAATATACGTAAATTCCAATTGACCATAATTATTTCAAATTTTTCGATTGGTGAACTCCGGAGATAAGGGGGGGGGGAACGGTATTTTTTTAGACATTTTCCCCGATAAATAACTATCATAACTAAAAATAATTAAAAATCTGTTTTAGAATGTACAAAGTAAACCCTTTCATATGATACCCCACACAGTACAGTTATCTCACTTTTAAATTTCAACCCTCAGATTTTCCCCCCTTTTTAAATAAGAACAAAAATAATTTCCAATTTTTTTTAATTCCAGTGTCTTTGGGCCACTAATTTATACAACTATTCCAAATCTCATGTCGATAGCTTCGGTAGTTACTGAAATAATCGAGTGTGACGGACGGACAGACGGACAGACAGACGGAGAAAGTCGCACCATAAGGGTTGCATTTTACCATTTTGGTACGGAACCCTAATTACCATTTTGGTACGGAACCCTAATAAGATCCTTTGCGCAAAAATCCATTGAAAATCCAAAATTTGAAAATATTCATAGACAATTTCAGTATCTTGAGATATTTCTAGCTTATGGTACCTTTGATTGCATCGTAAAAAGAAAATTTACTAATATACGCACCTGGCTTCGTCTAATAAAGTATTTTGTATTATATTTATTTTTAAAAAATCTAATTAATAAACAGAAACAAGACACCACAGACTCTAAAATATTACTTGGTTAGATAGGTTACGCAGTTAAATTTGGAAGACTGCTATGTCGATTTAAATTACTAGATTACCACATGATTACCATAGATATTCAAATTAGTACTTAGTAGGTCTGCACTACCAAAATGTCGATATTCAGCGTTCATGACTATTATAGTAATCTATGGTTTGCGACCCATTGCTACATTCCTGAAAAAGCGTATGCGAAGCCGGTTAAGAACGCATTTGCAAATCCCTTAAAATATTGGAGTTTTCAGTACATTTTGTGACTAAGCCAAACAAAATAGGATGGAACTAAAAATTATTGCTATACAAAGATTGATCCTATATCTCCAATTTTTGGTAATAACATTGTAAAAAATCTTTATTTTTAATACTATAAAAATGATTTTCCCTCACCTCTTCACTCAAAATTGACGATTTAGGGGTGACTTTAGGGTTGGGCTTTAGTATACTGGACGCGGCGGAGGGGGGAGGGACGGGGAGGGGAGGGAGGGGGGAGGGGGTGAACCCCCCCTGTAAGCCAAACTCGTCGAATCCTAATAGTTTCCGAGATATTAATTTTTTTAATTTCAAAATGCAAGGCCAGTTTTACTGAAATTCGGGCTTAGCTCTACTTAGTTAGGTGTCGAGTGCTTAGTAGTTAATGGGAGAAGCCAGGGGATACCCTCCCCCTCCCCCCACATATACTAAATAACAACCGTACATTTTTTTTATTCCTTGTAATAATTTTTTTTTATTAATGTAATAAAGTCTAATAACAAAAATATTGTAGTAATATTATGACTTAACTATATTCACATATATGTTTGCTTTAACAATTCTTTATTTACTTAAGTTCGGTTTGGTAACCCATAAGAACCTAAGTGCCCGGCCTGCGGCCGGGCACTACCTGTATATTTACGTTCAACCCTAACCTAACCTAGCCTTTTGACAAATATTTGTTTTTTACTTAAGTTCGGTGTATTAACCCCATACGAACCTAAGTGCCCGGCCTGCGGCCGGGCACTACCTGTATATTTATGTTCAACCCTAACCTAACCTAACCTTTTGACAATTTTTTTTTTAACTTAAGTTCGTAGTATTAGCCCAATAAAATACCTAAGCGAGCACTTATTAAACTGCTCTGATTCCATCACAGCCTTCTATCACAACTGTAAGGATTTCTGGTGGTCGTCTTTATGGGCAGTTAAAAAAAAATTGTGGGGGAGGGGGAGGGGGGGGGGGCGGATGCGGCCTAGGTAGGTTAGCCTAGTCCTACCTAATTCCCTCACACCATCTTTCACACAAACAAAACAAGTAGAGATTTGCATGAATTTTGGGAAAACTAACCTCAAAATGTCGAAATTTCAAAAATTAATTTCTCGAAAATATTTTGGCGTTACGTTTATTACATTAATACCTTTCTGTAAAAAAAAAATGAACTGTCTACTGCACGGCACATATACTTTCCAATAATCGATAGGTATAGGTAGACATTGTTTATGGTTTGAATTAGCATTTTGTGATAGGTACTTTTTAAGTTCGGAACGGATTTTATTACGTACAACGAAACTTTAGTACGCCAACTAAACGTCAATGAGTCTGTAATCTATGGCAAATGTCGTAATAAATAGTGAAAAGTGTTGAAGAATTGCGAATTTCAAAAAATTATTTCTCGAAAAGTATTAGGATTCGACGTAAAATATTTTAAAGGCTTACCACATGAAGATCTTTCTGTAAAAAAAATATGAACGTCCAACTCCGCGTCCAGTATACTAAAGCTGAGCCGACTTTAGGTACATTTTTTACTGTAAATATGCAGTTTTTTTGTCATTAAAAAATACCATCTATTAGTAGATATGTTCACCTACAAATTTTGGTAATAAAAATATTAAAAATAGGACAAATAGTATACGAAATGAAATAAAGCTTGCTTGGATTTTTTTCACATATTATGTAAATCTTAACAGAGTGAACATAAGGGTTATTTTGATTTTACTCGGTCTCTGGTTTGATTTCAAATTATCATTAGTCTGCTTTTGACCGCCGTCGTGAGTGGACCCTGCGCCGGTTGCGAGCAGTCGCTGGTGTCGAAAAGATCGCTGTACATACACGAAATACCTACCTAGAGTACCTAGTTCAGCGAACCAAATTTATATTTATAGTTATCACCTGTGCTGATATTTTGAAAAGGTAAGATATGGTACCTACTACCAACACAATACAATTTTATTATTTGCTAGCATTTAGAAATTTATTGCAGAGTCTCTATTCCCCGAGCGTGGTAGTGATCTGAAAGTATACTTCGACGACTTCTACTGAAACTTCTAGACGCGTAGAGCTAGGTGTATCGAATTTGGACTCAATTTGTTAGGTATGATGAGACCTTACCTCAAGACTTGGTAGAGTGACCTGAAGGTATACTTCGACGACCACTACTGGAACTTCTAGACGCGTAGACACCTCGCGACACCTCCCTAGTGGGGCGCGCCCCCCACTTTGAAAATCAATGGTCTAATTAGTTTGACACTGCATAACTTTTATTTTAAGTTAAGTGTTTCAATTCACAATTATACATTTCGTAAAAAAACGATAACTAATCTTCCTATTTAGTATTTTTTATCCATTAGTTACGCAAGCATTTAATTTCCGCGGCAAACTGTATGATTTTTTTTTAGTGACTGGTCTTAGTAGCCGTAAGACGGTCTTACGGCTTTGGGTTCCAGCCCTTGAATAGTCCATTCCAGTATGATTATCAGTGGAATTCATAAACGCTTGAAACGCTCGCCACCGAGACGTTTCACGCGCTATGTGTCGAATTCAAGCATTTTGCATTTCATATCATAGTCGAAAGAAACTCTCAATTTGAATTAGTATAAAGTATAATTAGGTATATATACAATATTTTTTGTAACATGTGTGTTTAAAATGACTTGTAAACAAAATTTTACCAATAAATTGACTATTGACTATTGACTCTATCTTTTGTTCAGTGCAAAAACGAAACGTAGCTTTCAAGTGTCAAAACTAAAAAGTCATAATGTCAGTGTCACCGTCGAAACATTTATAGTAGAGTTGTATCGATCGATAATTACCTTTATGTAAAAATATTAAGTGATTATTTATTTATTTCAAAGATAAACGTATGTTTATTCAAAATTTGTACATACACAATAAGTAAACTTTTTGAAGGGCAAAATATAAAGTATAAAACGTGATTTTGATAATTTAACTACGGTATCTTAAAACTAAATCTACGAGGGTTCCAAACGCACAAAATACTCAGTCGGGTTTTTTTACTATCACCATCTCACAAAATATCTTAAACTAGTTAGATCTATCAGGAGCAGCTAGAACCATTTTATTCCCATGCCTTTTTATCATTTACCTACACAATTTTCACTCAATGATTCAATGATTCACTACTAACATCACTACTAGAGTCGCGCCGAGTCGAATTTGACAGTGACAACTGACAATTGACAAATGTAATTTGTTGTTGATGGCTGTATGGCCGTAGACAGCTGAGCTCAGTTGAGTTTGTGAATTGTGATTTACCTTGTCTCTGGTGATTTACTACGAGGATATTTTCTAGTGTGGGTGTCCCAAGTAGTGGGATTGTTTATATTTAAAATGTACTCATATTTAAATTATCTCAGTAGTTCAGTACCAATATATGTTTAGTGTATGCTGCGGTTTCGTTTGTAAAACGTGTAGTGTACCATGTTGAACGTGCACAGACTATGGGTTCTAACCAGCCTCTGTGTGATTGTGACCGTTGTTCTACATTTTCAGTCAGAAATAGCACGTTTGGAGGACAGTTACCGCAAATTGGGTTGGTATTTGACGTGAAAACTTCGCTATAATGTCGTAAGAGAAATCGCTCTAAGTATTTTTTTATCATAGAGTCATAGTGCACAGATTATTCTAGTCACGGTTAGATTCTTGCCAATTTTTTTAATGAAAGATCAGATGTTCAGAAAATACCCGACCTTATAATAATAATAATAATAACGCACCTAGTTTATTTAAATATTTTAATGTCTTCTATGTATTTATCAAAATATGTAATTGTTTTATTTTCATTTATTTACTTACTAGGTACATGACAATGGAGTGTAGCTTAGGTCTGTCTGCACTCTGCAGTATTAGCAAAATCCCTGTACCAATATTAATCAAAATTGGTACAGCAATTTACCTGGTGTAAAATTAACAAGCATACTAACTTTTCCATCAACTATTAAGTTGTGTGCATCATCAGTCATCGCATGTAGACTTTGTTTTCCTTTGTTTACCAGAGGTATCATTTCTATTGTTAAAAAAAGGGCTCAGAAAAAGAAAACTTTAAAAAAAAAATCAGGCCAAAGGTAATAATTGGACTTAAGTAATTACTTTCTGGGCAAATACTTTTCAGTTTTGTTGTATAATTAGTAAATTGTTTTCTTTTTTTTCATAGAGTTCAGAGTAGCCCAATCTCGCTCCGACTCCCGGCAATTTTTCACAAAAGACCTACAGAAAGATGATGAAGACTTAGTAGTAATATACAATAGAGTGCCCAAGACTGGGTCTACAAGTTTTGTAGGTGTAGCTTACGATTTATGCAAGAAGAACCACTTCAAAGTACTGCATATCAACATAACTGCAAACATGCATGTAATGTCCCTAAATAATCAATACAAGTTTGCTCAAAACGTGACCAGATGGCAGGAGGTGAAGCCAGCTCTATATCATGGGCATATGGCATTTCTTAACTTTGATAGGTGAGTCTATAAATACACTCAAGTGGTATAGTTTTTACTGCTCTGGCTGGTATAGCGTTGTGTTTATTTTTAAGTTATGAATATGGATATTAAATGGTTCTGCGTAAGTATATAAATAAACATATATTTGTACAAGATGATGCCTGCAACTTTTGATAGTATTCTTGATTCCCAAAATACTCTAGCTGTGAAAAGAGTCCATGCATTATTATCCTCTGCAAGGAAAAACCTATTTTGATAGTATATCTTTATATACATAACAGATTAAAATCTACCGAAAACTAATGCATTAAATTGCATTAGTTTTCGAAAACGAGACTCTATGTGCTATATGCAAGGATAAAGGCTTAGGTAACACCGACCATCGGATAGGCTCTAAGACCTGCCCATCATGGAAGGAAAAGGTGCCCGCAAAAAGGAACATGAAGCCAAAAAACGCGGGGTAGATGCAGGTAGTGAAGCGCTTAACTCACACATCAAGGCACTACAAATAAACCTCGATAGAACGCGAGCCCCCACGACCTGCTCGAGGTGACAGCAAAAGAGCATAACATAGACTTGGTTATCGTGGCAGAACCGAATAGGAAAATAGCAGAAGCTCGGGAATGGCAGATGGACCGTAGAGGTGATGCTTCGATAGTCATGCTTAATAAAGGAATTTGTACAAAAGTAGTAGCCCAGGGAAACGGATTTATTGCCATGGGCCTTTCTGGACTGACCATTTATAGCTGCTACTTTTCCCCAAATTATAGTGTGGAAGAGTTTGAACAGGATCTAAGCGAACTCTCTGGAAGTATTGAGTCACAACGCGGGGATATTCTAATAGCCGGCGATTTCAACGCAGTGTCAAGTGTTTGGTCAGCGAAGAGTGAAAACGCCAGAGGACGCCTGATCATAGAGTTGCTTGCAAGTCTGGATATGGTGGTGGTGAATGTGGGACTTGCTCCCACATTCCAAAGAGGCGCTAAAAATTCCACTCCAGATATTACTTTTGCTAGCTGTAGTCTGGCACAAAAAATATTAGATTGGAAAGTCCTGGAGGATGACAGCTTAAGTGGGCATCGGTACATAAAATTCCATGTGCTTAAAAATGAAATAAAACCACCGACACTGCCACCAGAGGGATGGAGACTAGATAAGCTAGATAGAAACGTATTGGAAAGAGCTCTTATGGAAAGGGAGGTTAATACACCAGAGGAGCTAGTGGAGGAGACTATAAGGGCCTGCAACAAAGCGATGCCAAGAAAAGGACTACGCAGAAAAGTACCGGTCTATTGGTGGACCGAACATATAAGAGAGCAAAGAGAGCTGTGCACCAAATGCCGTAGAAAATATACTCGAAAGAGACGAAAAAAGGACAAGGGAGACTTAAAAGGACAAGAGAAAGATACTGAAATTGATAAGTTAAGAGAGGAATATAAAGCTTTTTGGAGGGTAGGCCCTCTAATTGTAAACACACGTTTTTCTCAGACTCTTAAGTTTTTATGTATTATTTAATTAAATATAATATCTTGGTGTCATAAAATGTGTTAAAGTGCCTCTTTTGCCTACCTATCAGTGTTTCCTTTCAAATTCCAAGTGATCTGTGCTTATTTATGCAATACAACCACTTGTTAGTAACTTTCACTATACTTGTCTACACATTTTACTTTTTTCTTTTCACAATGGATTCCATTAAACAAACTATATCTGAACTTAGCGCCCACTTTAATACTAGGATGGAAGAATTTCAAAAAAGTATAGTGCAGGGCCCAAGTTCAGCCACCACCCTGTCTACTGATATAGCAGCGCAATTTAGTTCCTTTAGGAGTTTTGTGATGGCATCACTTGAAGGGCTCCAGCTACAGGTCCAGCTCCTGTATAAATCCCATGATGAAATGGAGATGAGAAGCAGACGCAAGATTCTGCTGATTCATGGCATACCGGAGACCAAAGACGACAAGGTAGAATGTGCTGCGACTAAGGTGCTCACGGACCTCTTAAAGATTCCGGTTGATGCTGGGAGTGTAACTCGCTGCCATCGCCTGGGCCACTCAATATCGGAGAAGCCAAGAGCTGTGCTCATTAAGTTTCACGACCTTACACTCAGAAATAAGTTGTGGTTTGCTAAGACTGCTCTAAGGAACTCTGGCATAACTCTATCCGAGTTCCTCACTAAGGAACGTCATAACGTCTTCGTGACGGCACGCCAACGTTTTGGAGTCACCAAGTGTTGGACTAAGGACGGGCAAATCTACGTGGTTGGGCAAGATGGCTCGCGGCATCGTATCAGTACGGTCGCTGAGCTTGATTCTATTCGCGCTCCAACCCTTGCTCCGTCGACTGCAGTTGGTGCGCCCAAGTCTGCTCCAGGAACCCCTAAAGTTGCAGCAGCTCCTCTGAATATTAGATCCAAGAGGGCCGGCAAAAAATAAGTCTATGTTGTTTTCTCGTTGTTTAGTGTCCGGCCTATATTTTCTGCTATTATTACCTATGATGAGATATTAATTGGTTACCAGTGAAAGCACTATGTGAGTCTGTCTTGTCAAAACAACATTGTCTTTAAAAATTTAAAATAAAACCTGTATAGAGGTAATCTAAAAATAAATTAGCTTTGTTATTGTTATTTGTTACTGACACTTGACATGTTTTGACAATGGCAAGCTATGACAAGCAAGATGATGTACTTTACTGTCTATGCTAGGCGTAGACAGAGAAAGTTTAATTACCATAGATTGTGAGTGAATAGACATACTTTGTCATCTCAGTTTACCTTTATATTTTATTTTTATTTAATTTATTTTTCTTATATTGATTCATTGCCTCTCTGGTGGTTGATATTATATAGGTATTTTTAATTTAGATTAATAAGCATGTACGTATTACATTACTATTCTTAATTATTACAAAGCGATCTTTACACATTTTTTGGTGGGTAAAAGAACGAGACCGATACTACAAAAACACCTTTTGGTATTATTATAATATACTTATATATATTTTTTGTATTGTATTTAATAATATTTATTTATATATTATATTATATTAAGTAACTAGTCTATAAAAATGGCTAATAATGATAGCTGGCACAGCTGCTCTGATGACGAATTTTACTCAGCTTCTGATCGATCCGACACATCCGACGGTAGTTTCCTCAGCACCACTTTATCCCTTCATTCTCAACTTAGCTCAACTCTGTCATTGTTTCCAAAAAACTTCAACGCTGTTCATATTAACGCTCAAAGCATCCCATCTCACTTTCCTGATCTCCTTGCTTCTTTTGAAAATAACAACGACATCCATGCTATCCTAGTCTCTGAGACATTTCTTAAACCTTGTTTGCCTTCTTCCTCCTATTCCATTAATGGTTTTCACTTGATACGGAATGATCGCACGGGTAAGGGGGGAGGGGGTGTGGCAATATATCTTCGTAACCATATTCCATTTACTATTCTGGACAAGTCACCCAGTATGTACTCCGAATCTGCTGAACACATTTTTATTGAAGTTTTGTTTGGTCAACTGAAACTACTCCTTGGCGTATACTACAGTCCTTCTCTACATATAAATTATTTCCAATCGTTTGAAACTCTGCTTGAACAATATGTACCCACAGTTGATCATACAATAATTATGGGAGACTTTAACACGTGTCTCCTCAAAGGAGATGCGCGTGCCAAACGTTTATCTGACATCGTAAATAGTTCTAACCTGCTGATGCTCCCTTCCTCGGCTACGCACTTCTTTCCTAACTGCGCACCTTCTCGGTTGGATTTGATGATGGTCTCCTCCTTAGAACATGTCAATTTACATGGTCAATTCCCAGCTGAAGCGTTTTCATACCACGATCTGATTTATGTCTCATATAAAATACGTCCTCCAAAGGTGAAGCCGACTATTGTCATGCGACGCAGCTTCAAAAACTTTAATAATGATAAATTTCTACAAGATCTTCATAATATAGACTGGGATGTTATCTATACTGCAGCTACAGTGGACGAAAAAGTAAATTTATTTAACTCAATGCTAACTGAAGTATTTGACGTTCATGCACCACTACGGCCAATCAAGCTGAAACACTTGCCTGCTCCCTGGCTGACTAAAGATATAAAAGTTGTAATGGCTAAACGCAACTCAGCTAAAGCTAAATATAAATTAAACCCTACCGATGAGAATCTCGCTAAATACAAAAAACTTCGGAACCGTTGTAGTAAACTTTGCCGAGATGCGCAGCGCAATTATATACATGACTCCATAGACAATGGCAATCCTGTAAAAACATGGAAGTTTCTGGCCTCGCTAGGTATTGGCAAGCAGCGAAATCAAACCATCAAGAACGTCAACTTAGATCATCTTAATAATCATTTCACTACCGTGACTCTGATGGATAGCTTAACTAAAGCCAACACCATAGCCTGTATAGGTGCATCGGGTACCCATAATTTCCCTCCCTTTAAGTTTAAATCAGTTACGCTGAATGAAGTTGAAAAACACATTCTTGCAATTAAATCCGATGCAATTGGGAGTGATGGCATAAGCCGAAAAATGGTGCTATTGGCTTTAGAAAGAGTGACCCCAATTATTTGTCATATTTTTAATTACTCCTTGTCAACTAGTACCTTTCCTAATGTGTGGCGCTCAGCATTTGTTATACCCGTCCCTAAAACTGCTATTCCTTCGTCATTTTCTCACTTTCGACCTATTTCCATCTTACCCTTTTTATCCAAAGTCGCTGAACGAATAGTCTCCTCTCAACTTCGTATCTACCTATCTTATAATAACCTCCTTAATCCTCTTCAGTCAGGTTTTCGACCAGGACACAGCACTGTCACCGCACTCACAAAGATCTGCGACGACATACGATATGGGCTTGATAACCAGCTCGTTACAATTATTGTTCTGTTGGACTTCAGTAACGCTTTCAACACCGTTGACTTTGATTTAATGTTAGCCATTCTGAAGTCTAATAATATATCGCAGGAAGTAGTCAGCTGGTTTCGTTCATACTTATGGAATCGTGGGCAATGTGTCCGTGTTAACAATGAGTCCTCCTCCTTTTCTTATGTTCAGGCTGGCGTTCCACAAGGGGGTGTCCTGTCACCTTTACTCTTCGCTATTTTTATTAATACAATTTCCAATTTCCTCTCCTCTCCCTTCCACCTTTACGCCGATGATCTGCAAATATATACTACTGTACCTGCAGATCAAATTACAGCTGGAATAAGTAAAATTAATTCAGATTTATGTAATGTAAGCTCTTGGAGTAAGTCGTATGGCCTCAATATTAACGCTAGTAAATCACAGGTTATCATTATCGGCAACCCAGCACAAACCCGTAAGGTTGATGTTAACTTCATAGAACCAATTGTGCTGGATAAGACGATCTTGCCCTTTAGTGACACTGTTAAGAACCTCGGCTTGATTATTGACTCCTCCTTCTCCTGGGTACCGCAAGTTAACCACGTCAGCCGACGTCTCTTTGCTGCTATCGGTTCTCTAAAACGCTGGAAGAATCTCCTTCCAGTCAAAACTAAGATATCCTTAGCTGAAACACTCCTTTTACCTATACTGGACTATGCCGATAGCAGTTACACGGATCTCACTGAGGAGTTACTAAACAAGCTTGAGCGCTTACAGAACATGTGTATTCGATTCATCTATGGATTGAGGAAATTTGATCATGTTAGTGCGTATCGTGCTCGTCTCAAGTGGCTTCCAATTAGGTTGCGACGAAATTTTCATGTTCTTTCTTTACTTTTCTCTATCCTATATGCTCCTCATACTCCCAGCTATCTTAAAGAACGTTTCAACTTTCTCGGTGCTGTTGATCGCCATATGCAGCTGCGTTCTACCATGGATAATAAACTCAAAACTCCTAGCCATCGTACAAAATTTTACAGCAAATCTTACACGGTGTATGCTGTGCAGTTATGGAATTCTTTACCCAAAAATATTAGAGACTCCAAATCCTTAACTATTTTTAAAAAAAGTCTCAAAGAATATTTCCTTAACCAATTTGTGCCATAATAACTAAATAATTATATTATTTCTATCGTAATTCATTACTATGCTTATGTAATATTATTTATATAATAGGTATGTGTTAATTATGTATGCATTATGTATGTACTATTTATTTATGTTTATGTATAATATATATTGCTATCTATATTTACTTATTTTAATTATATGTAATGTATAAATATATATTTTGTCTAGTATGTTTATATTATTTACTCAACTAATAATAATAACGTGTATTTTATTGTGCCACACTACCCTACACATCTCGCTCAATCCTCTCACCAAAGGTTGCCTGGTAGAGATTGCTCAGTAAGCAATAAGGCCGCCTTTGCATACCTAGTTATAGTTAATTTTACTCTGTATTCTTTTTCTTTCATGTGTGCAATAAAGTATTTATCTATCTATCTATCTATCTATCTATCTATAAAGCAGCAAAACTTACCTTGCAACTGGCCATTATAAAATCAAAAGAAGAGAATTGGAGAAAGCTCTGTTAGGAAGTGGATAGAGATACATGGGGCTTGGAGTACAGAATAGTGACGGAGAAACTACGCAAAAGTCCCCCTAGCCTTGAAATGGACCTCATCATGTCCGTGGTTGACGTGCTATTTCCGTCCCATGGCGATTTCTGTCGGATCTTGGCAGACGAATCCCAGAAGATTGAAGTTACGGTTGATGAGATCCAGATAGCAGCTGAAAGCTTGAAACTAAAAAAAGCTCCAGGACCCGACCTTTTATACCCGGAGGTCGTCAAAATCGCAGTGCAAGTTATCCCTGAAAAGATAAAAACTATTATGGATTCAGTCTTTACATCAGGAACATTCCCATCGGCCTGGAAAATAGCTAGCCTGGTGTTGCTTAAGAAAGCTAACAAGCCAGTAGATAGAGGATACAGACCCATCTGCTTGCTGGATAGCTATGGAAAACTGCTAGAAAAGGTCCTCCTTAATAGAATCGAGATGCTACTGCCGGATCACGGGGGTCTCTCAAACCACCAATACGGTTTTAGAAAGGGCCGTTCCACACGGCAATTAAAAAAGTGGTGGAAACTGCTACGGTGGGAAGGCAGGATACACAAAAAACTAGAAGACTATGCGCCCTAATTTGTCTCGACGTCAGGAACGCGTTCAACTCTGCCCCCTGGCGAGAGATAATTCTAGAGCTACGGAAGAGACGATTCCCTGGCTACGTACAATACTTGATTAATAGCTACCTGGAGGACAGGTTCATAAAGGTGAAAGACAACAAAAGACAGGAAGAAATACTGAAAGTCACCAGCGGAGTGCGGCAGGGCTCAATTCTCGGTCCAACTCTCTGGAACATCTTATACGACGGTGTGTTTCAGTTAAAACAAGAGGTTGGGGTCGAGTTAGTGGGTTTTGCCGATGACCTGGCATTGGTAGTTGTTGCCAAAACAGAAAAGAGCCTTATGAGCAAGGCAAATAAGGCGCTTGACATAATAAACAGGTGGATGAAAGGTAAACAACTAGCACTAGCGCCAGAGAAGACGGAGGCAATTGTCTTTAGCGGAAAGCGTAAGTTGGAACCCATTAAGTTTGAAGTTGAAGATACACCAGTCACTCCAAAGGAACATATTAAATACCTGGGGGTGTGGTTAGACAAAAGCCTGAACTTCAAAAAACATGTAGAGGATAAAGACAAAAAAGCACAGAACTTGACCGAGGCTTTAAACAGATGGATGCCAACTAAAGGGGGCCCCAGAGCAAGTAGGAGAAGGGTATTATCAGCTGTGGCCCACTCTGTGATTCTGTATGGGGCACCGATTTTCGAGAGCGCTATGTCGGTGGCACTTTACCGAAAACGACTAGAAGCAGTGCAAAGGCGAATGGCGGTAGGTATCTGTGGAGCATACCGTACTATCTCCACCGATGCGGTGCTAGTGATCGCAGGACTCATCCCCATTCACAAGCTGGTAAAAGAACGCGCCACGCTTTTCACGAGTGACGTATTAACGTCGCTGGAAGTGCGTGAAAAGATCCTTACAGAGTGGGAGAATGAGTGGTCGGGAGTCGGAAAAGGTACCTGGACGAGAGAGCTAATCAAGGACCTAAAGAAGTGGCACAGCAGAAAACACGGAGAGGTAGACCGATGGCTGACGCAGGCGTTGAGCGGTCACGGGGTGTTCAACACATACCTCTTCGCAATTGGAAAATCTCCAACAGAAAACTGTTACTTCTGCGGAGAGGAAAACACCCCGAGACACGCAATCTTTGATTGCTCCGGCTGCGCAGATTTAAGAACAGAGGCGCAAGGAACGAGCGACGCCGTGAACGCACAGAACCTAATAACAAGGATGCTGTCGAGCGAGGAAGCATGGCAACGTTATGGGCGAATGCTAAGGGCAATAATGATGCGGAGAGAACAGAAGGAAAAAGAAGACAGATTAAGAACAGAGGGTCAGCACGAAATAATGCTAAGTAGTTCCGTGCTGACCTGGAAGATGGGGGGAGGTTGTTTTAGTCCGTGCAAGTCGGACTTGCCCTGCCGATAGGCAGAAGTCCGGAGGGATTCCGCCCCCCCCCCCCCCCCCCCCTCGTTATGCATTACCTTAAATGTACATGTGACCAGAGCATTAGGTCAGGCCTAATGCTCTGGTGTAACAAGATCTTGCTTGTGTTTAATTCTATTCTAATCCATAATAATATTATGAATGCAAAGGTGTATTTGTCTTTCTGTCAGTTACTTTTCACAGCCTATCTATTTGATCGATTTGATTATAGTGCCTAATTCTCCAAATGTAATCCTAACATTCATCTAATATTTTTTTTTGACAGATTAGGTACAACCTCCAAGCCTGTTTTTATTAACCTAATAAGGAAACCGTTGGATAGGCTCGTGTCGTACTATTATTTTCTACGCCATGGGGATAACTTTCGACCGCACTTAGTGAGAAAGAAGCACGGCGATAAAATGGTATGACTTTTGAATGTATCATCATTAAATTTAAATTATTTTTTAAACAATTTTATTTTTGGTGTTTATTTCCTTTTTTTTAATGAGAAGTAAGTAAAGGGTATTAATATCAAATTAGAAGAGATTAGATCAGGGAAAACAACCACTAGAAATTCAGAGTGTATATAGTATCTAAAATTTTGTTGTCACAGTTTTGTCTTGTTATATGACCCTAACAGTAATCCCACTTCAGATCTTTACCTTTTTTAAATCCTTGGTAGTTTGGTATTCAATTGTGCCTATTAACGTTTACAAAAAGAAGAAAACTTCACAATTTCACCTTACTCACTTTCAAGGAAGGCTGGAAGAGATTTCTTTTTAGACATAACCTTTGTCCACTTTTTTCTATTAGTTTTAAGACGATCTTTTGTGCAAAAATAATAAAAATAAATAATAAATAAAGTAAATAAATAAAAAACAACACGTTTGATCGTAATCTGACAAAATACTTCCTATATAATATATATGCTAAGGCCCGCTACTTTGTCTGCGTGGATTAACGTTTTTGGGTTTCCGCGGGAACTCCTTAATTTTCCGGGATGAAAGTAGCCTATGTGTTATTCCAGACTATAATCTATCACTGTGCCAAATTTCATCCAGATCCGTTAAGCTGTTCAGGCGTGATTGAATAACAAACCATCCATTCATACATTCATCCCTCCATCAATCCAGACTTTCGCTTTTATAATATTAGTAAGTATAGATTATTAATTATTTTTAGCTTGTCTTGTTATCTAACTGAATCCCACTTCTGATCTTTAAGTTTATAAATCCTTGGTAGTTTATACCTTATGTACTTACGTTTATAATTATAAATATCTGCAGACATTTGACGAGTGCGTAGAGCAATCGCAGCCGGACTGCGATCCTGACAACATGTGGCTGCAGGTGCCATTCTTCTGCGGGCATGCTGCTGAGTGCTGGTAACATTGTTATATTCTACTCCTTCTTGACTGCCTTGTTGGTCTAGTCACCTAGTGGTTAGCATGTTCGACTGCGGCCGAAGCGGTAGCGGGTTCGAGTCCCTGATCGGCCCATAAGAAGTATTGCATTTTTCTGTTTCTGGCAAGAAATTCTCACTACTAGCCCTGAGTTAGGAAGTCTACGGTGTTTAACCCCTGTGCTTTGGAGACCATAAAGGCGTCGGTCTTGCGCCTGACCTTTCACCGGTCGTGTCGGATTTTTGTCCTATCGGGTTATCAGATTAAAGATCAACGAGTGCACCTGTGTGTGCATATACACACGTGTGCACTATAATATCTCCCGCGCAGATGGCTTATCTCTTTCTATCTCCAAAGATATAATCTATCTTCAATTAACATGTCAAAATGTGTGTAAAAAATTAAAATTAAAAAGGAAACAAAAAAAAATTAAATGTCAATTCAGGTAGGCCAGGCTCCATACAAAAATATTCAAACTCCTTTATTGAAAAAGCTTATTATGATATAGCTTTTATATTTCCATTCCAGGAAACCCGGCAGCCCCTGGGCGTTACAACAAGCGAAACACAATCTCGTCTACAACTACCTCCTAGTGGGAGTAACCGAGGAGATGCTAGACTTTATCTCTGTGCTAGAACAAGTCCTGCCTCGCTTCTTCAAAGGAGCAACAGAGCATTACCTAAGTAGTAATAAGTCCCATCTAAGGCAAACCAGCTCGAAGATAGACCCCTCACAACGAACCATAGAGACCATACAACAGTCAAATGTATGGAGAATGGAGAACGAACTGTACGAGTTCGCTTTAGAACACTTTAAATTTGTCAAAAGAAAAATTTTGTTGAGAGAAGCGAACAGTGTTGCCCAAGTGTATTTCTATGAGAAGATACGACCGAAATGAGATCTTATTTACTAGGTAATATAGTTTAATTTACTTGGTCGAATAGAAGTTTCTATTCGTCAATAGAGTTTTTAACAGGTTTGTAACTCACTTATGAACATTTCAATATCATTATTTTAAATTAAAATTGCACACCGTGTGCAGTTTGATCCAACTTGAAAAACTTACATCTTTAAAAAAAATCAATTCACGCCGACGAAGTCGCGTGCATCATCTAGTTACCTATATGTATTTGAAGTGAAACTTCTTTAGAATTTTCGTGATTTGAAAATTCGATGTAACGAAAAAGCGACACTAAAAAGGGATGAACTATTCATAACATGATTTAGCCTGCAACAGAATGAGATAGAACGCAAGTTATATTCATAACAGGATTTAGCCTGCAAAAGAATGAGATAGAATTCAAGTTATATTTATCTCATTCTCTCATAGGTTACTTTTCTGAAGTTTCACTTCTGCCATGTGTGAATTGCACACACACACTTTTTTTAGTTTTTGTTTTCAATGTATTCAATTGAGTTACCTTAGATAAAACATTACTTTACCAATACAAATGTTATTAAGACCAGCGCTGACAGCACTCTAAAGGCGACAAGGACTTTTCATAATTCACAAGTTATTTAAAAAACGACCTTATCCAACTCGAATAGAGTTCTAATTTGTATATGGGTTGCAGCAGTTATTGCGTTTCTATTGAAAGTCCGTAGGGACACGTTTATGGAAATTGCAGTTCTTTTCTCACTGGGAAAAGTTAATTACCCAGTGGTATTTGGTTATCACTCTACAGTTTACAATATCGTGTATCGTCATTCTACGTCCATAGAATTACCGATAGATGGCGTTAGTAATACAATAAAACGCACTAAAAAAGCCCCAATTAAAATACGAATGCATCATACCGAATAGAAGTCTATATTTGACCAAAATATAGTATATTGTACAGTTAGTGTATGTAGTATTTGTATGTGGTAGCGAAACATTCCAATTATTTTATAAGTTACACGTAAAAGTTATCTTTATGTTACATATTTATTTATATAAGGTGTTATTAAGATTTGTAGGTAAACAATGGGGCCAATTCTGTATAACACTATCTCTAAACTAAACTAAAATGACACCATTAAAAATATTGCTAACCCTTTCCCCTTACGCTCTGCAGAAAGGGACAGAACAAGATTTAGAGGTGTCATTTTTGTTTCGTTTAGAGATTGTGCTATATAGAATCGAATATAATAGAAGACAGCGGGGCAGATTCTGTAGTTCACAATCTCGTAAACTAAACTAAAATGACAGCATTAAAACATTGCTAACTCTGCGGAAAGGTACAGAACTAGATTTAAAGCAGACATTTTAGTTTACGTTAGAGATTGTGTTATACAAAATTGGTCACAGCATAGGTTAGGAAGATGCATGTTCGCCCCAGGTTAATCTTATGAAAAGACCAAACAAGTGTTTGTGTTGTGAATTAATAATATTGGTATTGCTTATATGCAAATAAATTATTTATTAAAAGACAAATTATATGGACAGAATATGGGGGTGTAATGTACCTACCGTTGAATTAAAAAAAAAATGAGTTGTTACTATTTTAATTGAGACAAAGTTGAGTTTTTAACGCGCGGTTTTATTTGGCGTATTAGGTTTGCAAAGTGTAACCTATCATATTATTATCCTGATGCTATTGGGATAATACCTTTTGGAACACAATGGCGCGGCAGAAATTTTGTGTATTTATAACCCTGAAAAGTATTATCGGCCCATAATTTTAAAACGTACCTAAATATCGGCCTATCTTTTTATAATATGTTGAACTAATCATCTATGCTTTAATAGTATTAACTAAGTATAATAATTTCAATTAGAGATATGTTGTTACATAAATAAGTATGTACCTACAGCTCTACCACTTTTATAAGTCGCATACTAAAACCGAATGTGAACACCAATGAAATCAAAAATCAAAAATCAAAATCAAATTATTTTTATTCAAATAGACTTTTTACAAGTTCTTATGAATAGTCAAATGAACCTACCACTGGTTCGGAATGCCGTTCCTACCGAGAAGAACCAGCAAGAAACTCGGTGGTTGCTCTTTTGAAAATAAAAAATAGTATATGGTATGTTTACAATAATCTACATACAACATATACAGATACATAAGTAACCACTGTCCTGAGCATTGCTGGAGCGAGTCAAATCCATGCGCCTTTATCATTAATATAATCTTCGACGGTATAATAAGCTTTTTTTAGGAGCATTTTTTTAATGGTTATCTTAACTTGTGTAAAGGCAAATTTATAATAGGTTGAGGAATTTTGTTAAAGAATAGTATGCTCATTCCCACGAACGACCTTCGGACTTTATTGAGGCGGAGCGATGGAGTCACGAGCCTATGACGGTTTCTAGTTGGCCTATCGTGCAGATCGCTTATTCTTTTGTAATACAGACCTTATTGCTTTACGTTAAGATTTTAAACACAAGAACAACTGAAACTCGTGCTATCTACCGTGCTCGGACTCCGAACATGGCGCGTAGGCAACAACCAATAGCGGACGTGCGCGCGCTATGATTGGCCGAGTTATTTTCGCGCCATTAAAAAATAGATTTCAGCGCAGGTACATCGGTGTAACTTATAAAAGTGGTAGTACTGTACATTATAATCAGAGGCGTATTTAAAGATTTGGCGCCCCGGGCCAGTTAGCTTTGCCGGCCCATTCATTTAAAAAAAACCTACTATGTAATGTGAAATAATAAATGAAAAAAAAATTAACCATTTATTCACTATAATAGGTAAATATTTACTTTTTTTTCCTATGTACAAATTGGTTGACAAAATCGTCAATGACGCTGTCATAACAGATGGCGTTTGTCAATTCAGCTTTTATATTCATGACAGCTAAGCTGTTTAAGCGTTCTTCGCTTATAGTGGAACGTAAATAATTTTTTATCCTTTTGAGTACAGAAAACGAACGTTCTGCACTGCAATTCGTCACTGCGCTGCAAAGAAAAATGCGTAATGCAATCTCTACGTATGGGAAAGCTTCTTTTAAGTCCTTATTTTTTATAAATAAGCTAAGTTGCCTTAGACTCATTTTATTTCCATAGGCTGCCAAGAAGTGTTTCAATAGAACACATTCGTCTTGTAGGTCTACCGCGAGATCTAACGGGTATACATTTTGAAGGTTTACGGCATGCCTTCTAACTTCTGCCTCAGACATTGTATCTAATTTACCTAAGAAGGTAACCTTGGCGGTCATTGTGTCATATGACGTTTTGCACCTCCTCAACTCACCCAACAACTGGTCACAAATTGGGAAAAAAGTATTTACTCGAAAGTGGTCACGTCCCTGTAGTAATACTTCTCCTTCGGGAGTCTCATCATCACGTTTCTTCCTTTTGAAAACTCTTTTTTGTTTGTGCTTGTATTCTTCGGGTGATTTCGTTTTACCCGCCTCTTCGAAATCGTCAAAACATTCTCTTTTATTTTGAATGAAATTAATTAAAGAGTCATAAAGGTTAGAAACGACCTCCAGGTCCGAGTCAACCCCTTGCAGAACTTTTGAAGCTATATTAAATTGCTTCAAAATAGCTCCCCAAAATTCTGACAAGATGGCCGTTTCCAGGGAAGTCAACTGTTTAATCAACCCTGCAGCTTCATTTCTGACTAAAGCGGTTTGGCTGCTAGAGTCACCTTTTATGGCTTCAAGGGCCGCTATAACTTGATTCCAGTCTTTGTTAAGACTGGAACAAGCATCGTCCCTAGCTGACCATCTCGTCTGGAATAAGCTTTTCAAAGTTACATTTTCGGGCGCCGTCAAGTAATCTTGCAGTAGTTGTACGCGCTCCGTTGACGCTGTAAAAAATACGTACAGATTCTGCAGCAACCCGAAAAACTTTGTAACTTCGAGGCAACATTCAGCTGCCGATGTGCCGACGAGGTTGAACGAATGTGCCGCGCAAGTCACGTAATATGTCGCATATTGGCATTTTTCTTTTATCTTGGCCTGGAGCCCATTATACTGGCCAGACATGTTACTAGCATTGTCATAGGATTGACCTCTGCAATTGTTTATGTTAATATTCAGAGTTTTGAAAATCGCCGTTACGCTCAGCAACATATCCCCTCCTTTGTGACCAGTGAACTGGATCTCCATTCTGCGCTGTTTGTGTCCATTTGAAAGCGCGGGTTTTGAAAGCATTGGTACATAAATGGTTTTTAATTTAAATGTCAATTAAAATATAATATTAATTATTGTAGTTAAGCTTGACAATAAAAGGCGCCCAGAGAAGGCCAAGAGGGGCGGCTTGGCCGCCCCTCGCAGCCTGCCGCCCTGGGCCATGGCCCCCTTGGCCCTAGGGTAAATACGCCTATGATTATAATAAGTATGTTTACTACTTTTACTAGTGAATTGGTTAAGGGCATTGATTTATATATTAATTATTTGTTTGTATTACGCATTTATTAGATCGATAAGACACCCGATGTTCTTCCATTTTGACGTTTTTAAATATATTTTATGTGTCGAGTTGTATGTAATTTTGCTACATATTTGTATATTGCGTACTAATAATTGCCTTTTTTTCTATTCTATCTTGTTATAATTTATCTGTTGAAGGCTACGAAATTATGTTTTCGTATATTACTGATGAGACGCTCGTACTAAACCCAATGCATATTTCAGTACGCTTAGTTTAAGTTTTTATATTGTAAAATGTAAATTCGATTGAACTTATCGAGCGTTCGATCATAGTTATATGAACACAGCGCTGAAGTAAAATGAACCTTAACTGAATTGATTTAGAGCTCAATTTCGTGTATGTAGTAACAGCCATCTCCAAACTATACCTTTCTAGAAAATATTTTAAAAAATGCGTTCAGTTCTTACGGCTTGTGCGAAGCGTCTCATTTCGATCAGCAAGTACCGACTACCGACTGCAATGGCCTAATATAAAGCCTGTACACACAACGCGCGACATGAGCGCATGGAATGCGTTTTTTTGCGATACAAGGAACAATAAGTCTTGACCGTTTTATTTTAAAGTTTATAATTTAATATAAAAAATTCTTTTTAAACAACCGACTTCAAACTCCCGCGCCAACTTAACAACAACAAGCACACGCTATACAAAGTACTTATTTTATTGTTGACTAGCAGATGCCCGCGACTTCGTCCGCGTGGTTTATGTTTTTTTCCTCACAGGTACTCCTTAATTTTCCGGTATAAAAAGTAGCCTATACCACTCTTCAGGTCCTTAACTACCCGTGCAAAATACCCGTTGCTCTGTTGCGTCTGAAGGACCAACTCTCTATTTCACCACTTTGGGGGTAGAATTTTCAAAAACTGTGAAACGTATTTCTTTGTTTTCAATCGGTAGCTCACATACCAAGTTTCATGGCTATAACTTGGGAAATGAAGGACTTTCATACAAATTTCCGACCCCTATTTTAACCCTTCGGGGGTGATAATGTTAAAAACTGTGACATACGTACTTCATTATTTTTTACCGAAAGCCAAAATACCAAGATTCGTTTAAAATATCTTGAGAAATGAAGGTCTTTTATACCTAAATTTATCCCCTATTCAACCCCTTTGGGGGTAGAATTTTGAAAAACTGTGAAACACGTATTTCTTCATTTTCAATTCGCAGCTCATATACCAAGTTTCATGGCTATAACTTGAGAAATGAAAGACTTTCATACAAATTTTCAACCCCTATTTTACCCCTTCGGGGGTGATAATGTTAAAAACTGTGACATACGTACTTCATTATTTTTTACCGAAAGCCAAAATACCAAGATTCGTTTAAAATATCTTGAGAAATGAAGGCCTTTTATACCAAATTTTATCCCCTATTCCACCCCTTTGGGGTTAGAATTTTGAAAAACTGTGAAATGCGTATTTCTTCATTTTCAATTCGCAGCTCATATACCAAGTTTCATGGCTATTACTTGAGAAATGAAAGACTTTCATACAAACTTTCAACCCCTATTTTATCCATTGGGGGATGGAATTTTGAAATATTGTGAAACACTTATTTCTTTATTTTCAATTCGCAGCTCAAATACCAAGTTTCATGGCTATAACTTGAGAAATGAAGGACTTTCATACAAAGTTTCAACCCCTATTTCACCCCTTTGGGGGTCAAATTTTCAAAAACTGTGAAATACGTATTTCTAAGTTTTCAATTTGCAGCTCATATGCCAAGTTTCATGGTTAAAGCATTCATACAAATTTTCAACCCCTTTTTTACCACTTTAAGGGTTGAATTCTGAAAAACTGTGTCACATGTAATTCTTTATTTTTTAACGAAAGCCAAAATACCAAGTTTTGTTTATTTGTCTTGAGAATATCTTGAGAATATCTTGAGAAATTAAGGACTCTCATGCAAAATATCAACCCCGATTTTACCCCTTTGGGGGTAGAATTTTTGAAAAACTGTGAAACACGCATTTCTTTATTTTTAACCGGTACTCCACGTACCAAATTTCTTTGCTATAACTTGAGAGATTAAGGATTTTCATACAAATTCTCAACCCCTATTTCATCCCTTCGGGGGCGGAATTTTGAAAAACTGTGAAACACATATGTTTTCATTTTCAACTTGTAGCTTATATATCAAGTTTCATGGCTATAATTTAAGCAATTAAGGACTGTCATACAAACTTTCAACCCCTATTTCACCCCTTCGGGGGTAGAAATTCGGGATAAAAAGTATCCTATGGCCTACCTCGTAGTATGGGCTCAAATCGTGCCAAGTTTCGTTTGAATTCATTCAGTAGTTTCGGCGTGATGCGCGGCCAAGATACAGACAGACAGATAGACAGAAATGAAAAAAAATATTGGCTTCAGTATCGAATAATGAGTGCCCTCCAAAATAAAATTTCAAAATATCTTCAATGTACAGAATTGGACCTGTTACAGTTTTATTATAAGTATCGATATTTTAAAAACCGCTCGACCTATTTCGATAAAATTTATATGGGACCACTTGGGAAGTATGCCCTTTCAAATAAAAAAAGAATCATCCAAATCGGTCCACCCAGTGAAAAGTTCTGAGGTAACAAACATTAAAAAAAATACAGTCGAATTGAGAACCTCCTCCTTTTTTTGAAGTCGGTTGAACATTATTTTCATAGCCAACACTCTAAAGTCTGGTGAATAATTTGCAATGGTTATGAATTCATGACTTTAAATCATCCATTTTTCTATGGCTTTATTGAAGTTCTATTAGCGTTTGTGAGAAGTGAAATGTTATAGTAATTCTGCTGTTTGGAATGGACTTCCTACCGAGAAGAACCAGCAAGAAGATCTGCGAATTTTCTTCTATCAAAACTTCTAGCAAATTCGTTGAAAACACGTCGCCGTCGCGCATTGTGTGTTATATGGTTTTTTGAGCTAAACTTAAGACGTCCTACTTATATGTTATTATGAAAATTGTTTTTATATTTTTTTGTTACTAACACCTAGTGAATTGACTCGATGTACTTACTTAACCCAATTGTCTGGTCGGAAGCATACTTAACACGCGACTGGTCACGATCTGATTGTAGTGGTGTGATTCTGGTCTTGTCTACGATTTAATAAGATTAATGTTTCATAGAATTCGAGCGTCAAAACATTATATAAAGTAAAGTTGACCTAAAGATCCTTGATTTGAAGTCAAAAATTCAGTACTGATTTTAATTTCCCAAAGTTTCCGCTTGGAGCGCTGCCGCTGCACTGGTTGTGATTGTATAGACGATCTTGAGCTTTAAAACAAGGCAGTTAAGGCCCGGTTTACTTTGTCACTAAGGGGTTTCATCGCTCGCTAGTCGTATCAAACGTTTGTGACATGTTAAATCTTATACGGATTCCGGTCGGGTAGCGTGTTGTAAGTATGTTTCGTTATTAAAAGTCATTTAGGCTCGAACTACACTACGATCTGAATTCCTCCTACGCGGATGTCGGTCGCGCGTAATATTGGAATGCTGACAGCGTTAAATCTATACTTACTAATATTATAAAAGCGAAAGTTTGGATGGATGGATGTTTTTTGCCCAATCGCACAAAGATCGTTAGAACGTATCTAGATTAAATTAGGTACAGGATAGATTATATGTGGAATAACATATAGGCTACATTTTATCCCGGAAAATTAAAAGAGTTCCCTCGGGAACCAAAAACATCAATCCACGCGGACGAAGTCGCGGGCATCAGCTAGTATTACATAAGCTGAGTCCAGCTGACCTTATATTTTGCGCTAGCTAATCGTAAATCTACGATATTTTAACTAGATTGGAAAAATCGAAAAAAGTGTAGTCCAAGCCTTAAGAGTTGTTTTTTATATTTATTATCTTATATGCCTCTATGTACTTAGTTATTTGTTAAGACACATTTTATGAAGAAAATATATTAGAATCTCAGCAAGCACCGGTTGTAATGCAAAAGAATAAACTGAAAACTTTTTATTTACAGTGGATTTTCTATTTATTCGTTAACTACCCACATTGTCCTTCCGCATACGACTCGACTAAGAACCTACTATTTCAACTCTTAGGTTTCTAACGATTATTATCAGATGTTTGTGATAAAAACCGGGAGCCGAGATAACGAAAAGACCGAAATCGGCCTACCTAATTCGGTCACCCATCCAGTTACCGACTTGGGTCAACGTTGCTTAACATTCGCAACCGACTGATATGCGTTGTAGCAACTAGGCCACTCGTCAACAAATTATGTCTCTTTAATAGCTGATGTGTAATAGCAAGTAATAATTAGTTAATAAAGACAGTAAATTTTGGCCTCACCAACAAATCCCAACTAAACCGCGTGTCTGTTACTAATAAAGGTGACGAATAGTAATTTACAAACTTATTGATTTTATTCGTACCTAAACGGTGGTGATAAATAATACCTAACCTATGTAAAGAAGATGGACCAACATAAGACACGGACTCCACCAGAGCGGAGAGGAGACGAGAGGAGACTTGTGATTTAAATAACCAATAGAATTTCGTTATTCCCACATCTCGTCTCCGCTCAGCTTCAGTGGATACCACTGAGCGGAGATGTATTTGTATGGCGCGATCGATGCAGAGATGTGAGCTGTGGCCACACGAGTATAGTGCGCAAGCTGGCGGCGGCGCGCAGCGGAGACGAGAAGAGACGAGTGAGCGGCGCCGCGTTCATCTCAACATCCAACGCTCACTGCACGCAGCTCAGTCCCGCTCTAGCCAGCATACATCTCCGCTCTAGCCAGTACACATCTCCGCTCCAGTCTAGCCAGTACGTATCTCCATACAGCTTCGGTGGATACACCCTAGCTGAAAAACATCTCTTCTCGTCTCCGCTTCAGACTTCTCCGCAATCTCCGCTCTGGTGGAGTCCGGGCCTTAGCATTCTGCATTAGTAGGTACAAAACCTATTTATGTGAAGCTAATAATTATTATCTATATGTCACCGTAAGATTGCAAAGGCCGTTGGATTGTAATCTGACTAGCGATATTGTAAACTGTCGACAGATTACAATTTAACGCATTATTTTTCGGTAGATTGTAATCTGTTAGGTATATTAACTCCTGCATTAAGTACTACCTACCTGATCATTTATGTCGAACCCTAACCTAACCTACAAGAAAGACAAGAAAACGTAAAGAATGAATATTTCAAAAATGGACACTCGGAACATTGAACGGTTCACAATCCGTCGACAGCTTACAATATCGCTAGTTGGATTATAATCTGACGGTTTTTGCAATTTTACGGTGACATAATATATGTATAATAAATACTTTAGAAACCACTATAAAGTATACTCACCTACTTTATAACTGACTAAGTATTGGTTAGTTGTAACACAGAATAGGTAATAGTACAGCTGGTTGTAGCCCCTGATTATACTGTTTCATATGTACCTATTACTCATACTTATGAGGTCATATACTTCTCAGAATTAATTCAAAAGTTCTTTAAACATTTCAATTATTGTAATGGTCATCGCTGACTTACTGTGCCGCATCGTTTCTGTACCCTTTTGGCTTTTACCAAAGACTAAATCACAATATATAAGTATGTACGACGTTCAGCGTATTCGAGCGTCGAAACACATAATACATAGATCATATGCTTGTGGGGGGTTTCTAAAAGAACTTTTTGCCAGTATTTTTTTTAAATTTCTAAATTAACTATTTGACGGGCTTTCAAAGTCGCCGTTTTTAGCAATGTTTTGGCCCAGGGGGCTATCTCAAAAACGGCTTTTAACAGAAGCTGTGACACAAACTTACCTATTTGACCCGGGGTCAACGTCGTTAACAGGTAGATCATATGAAAAAAAAACTTAACAGGCATACAAATTAGTTCCAATTTTGACCACCGGGTCAGATAAGTTTGACGGACTGTAAGTACCTACTAATATCACCCTGTCTCTTGTGTTACTTACGACACATTTTGCCTCTACCACTGTTGGATCACTGCTAGCCATACTGTGCCTGTTCTTTCCTATGGTTTGCTTCTATGGTAGATTGATTGTCTAGACTAAGTAGGCTAAGTCTATGGCGATATGACGTAGGTAAGTCAGCGTCGGTCCTTATGCCTGAATAAATAATACTGACCATGAGTAAGCCACTTTACAAACAGTGGGAAGTTGCTGAAAGATTCAGTAGGCCTATGTGACCCTAATCGTTTTATGGCTTAACTTTTAAGCAAACAATCCATAGCCCGTAAACTTTTACACAATGTTGATATTCTACAGCCTAATCTACCTTAGGTACTTACGCACTTAGTACCTAAGTATGCATTTTTCTTATCGAACCACCGAATCTATCTATCTATAATCAATATCTCCACCACCACCACCGCTACAGCCCATTAACGTCCCACAGCTGGGCACAGGCCTCCACTCTCATAGGAGAGAGGGAATTAGAGCTTAGACCCACCACACTGCTCCAATGTGGGTTGGCGGGATTTAACGACTAATATCGTGTTATAACATCACTTTACTTAAATTCCTAAATAAAATCTTTAAAGCTTTACTTATTGGTTAACAATTAATTCACCCAACATGAATACCACAAATTCGGCCTATCACGACAATTGAGAATGTATCTAACAATGATTGATGCAAGTTTTCTATGTTAGGGCTAACGTGTGACGGAAATCCCTTCCCTGAATTACCATTTCTAACTTCTGTCTGTATTTATTTATTTAAGTTATCAACTTATTACTAGTAGATACCTACTAGTAAAGGAATTAATTTCTGAGTTTGGGTATTCCGCAGACTGGCCTGGTTGTACTATCACGTAAAGATTAGGTACCATATTATTATGCAGTTTCGTTGGGATACCATACTTTAGTCCACCAAATTTGAAGTCGATTTCACAGTTAGAATATAATTTAATATAAAAAATTCTTTTTTAAACAACCGACTTCAAACTCCCGTGCCAACTTTACAACAACAAGCACACACTATACAAAATACTTATTTTATTGTTGATATTTTAAAAACCGCTCTACCGATTTCGATAAAATTTATATGGGACCACCTTTGAAGTATACCCTTTCAAACAAAAAAAGAATTTTCAAAATCGATCCAGGCGTCTTCGAGTAATCGGGGAAAAGTAATACATAAAAAATAAAAAAAGATTCCGACGAATTGAGAACCTCCTCCTTTTTTGAAGTCGATTAAAAATAGCAAGTGTTTGAATGAAATCACAACACCGGCTGAAAAGAAGATGATGATCCTCAAAAAGCTGTCAGATTTTCATTGAGCATGGTTTAGACACATACTTATCAAAGATTTAGACCCATCTCGATTAAATACGCTTTCGAATAACAAAATCAAATGAAGTTCAAATTGATCCACCCGTTTTGAAGCCACAGACCGTAGACGGACATACAATAGCTGTCATACGTATAGCGCCCATATTTTTGCGGTGGGAAGTCTAAACCATCAAGGTTTATTTATTTTCTAGCAAGAACCTTGCATTTTCCCTGTAAAATGTACACGCATTCATTCAGGGAGACGTAGAGTTAATTATTCAATGCATCCTACGTCCCCTTCAAACGTCCGATCAAGGGTGCGTGTGAGAGAGATGGAATGTTCATGAAGAGACGCCCACAATCAGGAGGGTAGTAGAAAAGTGTTCAGTCGCGCGTCAACCTTGCTCCGAAGCGGACGCCCGCGATGCTCGCCCGATTCAGATCGCCGGCAGAAATGCTCTCCCGCAGACACAACTTCCGAATAACCAAAGCAAAGTTGATCAGTTAATTAAAAGAGACAAGGATGAGTTAATTCTTTTTTTTTTCTTTTTTTTCGCACGTAACGACTTTTGTGTTTAGTTTTTGATGGCCGTTACGAAGGTCGCGGCCTTCAATCGATGAACAATTTAACACGTGCGACCACTGTCCACGGATGGACCGTTTTTGATATGTTTTTATCATAAGTGCCAACATAGCGTTAAGCTTACAAGGACTTTCAAGTTTGTTTGGAGAAAATTTTGTATAAACTATTCACCTTCATGGAATATGGGCATCTGTTTAGACACTGGTGAGTCAATGTCGTTGGGTGTTAATGTAAAAATAAGCTTCGGTTACAATAAGTACATTGATTGTTATCAATGAGCGAGGGTTGTGTCCCGAGCAGGCACCTCCGAGTTTTCTACAAAAGTTCATTATAAATTATTTAGGTACGTTATAGCACGCACTTTCGATGAAAGAATCCATTCACCTTTATAATAGTCTATATCAAATCTTTTTTTGGAGCCATGGAATAAACGTATGTTTAGCCGTGGCCCCTAGGTGGGCGCCAATTGTATTTTTCATTATTTTAATGGTGCTACTAAATGATTTCTATTAAATGAAATGTCTTATAGACTTATGTCCTATTTAATAATATCTGACCCAACCTGTCTCGTACGAGTAAAATTTCTGAAAATCCATTCTTAGTGGAGGTTTACGTTATAACGAAAGCTTACCTGCTAAACTTCATTTCTAGACCCAGTGGCTGAATGTGGATATGCTAGCCAGTCAGTTTTTCTTGTAAAAATATTAAAGACTAGCTGATGCCCGCGACTCCGTCCGCGTGGTATAAGTTTTTTTGATTCCCGCGGGAATTCTTTAATTTTCCGGGATAAAAAGTAGCCTATGTCACTCTCCAGGTCCTCAACAATATAACCATGCCAAAAATTACGTCGATCCGTTGCTCCGTTGCGGCGAGATTGAAGGACAAACCAACAAACAAACTGACTTTTGCATTTATATTATTAGTATGATTTTTCGATTTAAATATTAGTATTTAACGTAGTCCCATGTTGGGCGCCAGAACTATTAATATAATATTTTGGTCGAAGCCAAAGTGCGTGGTACATAAAGAGGTCGTTGATTTCTTTGGGTTATATTAATATTATTAGCAGCCAGGCCTGCGTAGGTCTGTTTACCTTAATTAACCATAACAAGAAACGCACGCTCAAACTGACCAATGAATCGTGTTTCGTGATAACGTGTAATGTCACACCTTTTGTGACAATGTTGGGCTATATTTTACTTCGGAGAAAGCCCTATCACTTAATACTTACCTGAAATGCTGTAGTTACCTATTAACTGCTTTGTTTACCATTTAAACAATCCATATCCATACTTAGTATTATAAATGTGAAAGTGTGTCTGTCTGTCTGTCTGCTACGCTTTCACGTCCCATCTGTTCAACCGATTTTGATGAATTTTGGTACAGGGATAGGTTGTATCCCGGGGAAGGACATAGGCTACTTTTTATGCCGGAAAATTCAAGAGTTCCCGCGGGAATCAAAAAAACTTTATCCACGCGGACGAAGTCGCGGGAATCATCTAGTAAATAAATAAGTCCTCGTTATTAACTTTTTAAAGAGCGCGCACACCAGGCAGCTGGGGTAAAACGGGAATCGTCTTCGACGTGGACGACCGCCAGTCCACATTTTCCGTTTTTTATTGCTCATACCTTATTGGTCATACCTAAGTTAACATTGGTTGTTCATTACTTTTTTTAGAAATCGTTTGAATTGTTCCCAGTACCGAATTGTCTGTAATTTACAAAAATATATGTGTGGGATCCTGCATGTACCTTCGATACGTCGATAGTCATTTCTCTCGCTCTTAACATGTCTGTGGCAAGTCTTAGAAAATTTAAATACTCTGTTAAAATTTTACTTTCTGTAACGTCTTATTAGCATTGCAATCAGTAGAGGTTTGAATAGAAAATTATGTTCCCCAGAACAAAACAATGAAGAATTTGAGACGGGAGGCGAGCACAGTCGCCAAGAGAGCGCATGGCCAGCCACTCCGTCCGGCGTCGCGTTCCCCATGCAGAACTCCAGCCATGTCAAGTTCGAGCCGCCCTCTGTTCCCGTCATCTTCGTCTTGGGTAACTCGCCTTCTCTAGAACAACGTGACACGGGGCTAGCACAGTCGCCAAGAGAGCGCATGGCCAGCCACTCCATCCGGCGTCGCGTTCCCCATGCAGAACTCCAGCCACGTCAAGTTCGAGCCGCCTTTTCTTCCCGTCATCTTCGTCTTGGGTAACTCGCCTTCTCTAGAACAGTGTGACACAGGGCTAGCACAGTCGCCAAGAGAGCGCATGGCCAGCCACTCCGTCCGGCGTCGCGTTCCCCATGAAGAATTCCAGCCACGTCAAGTTCGAGCCGCCCTATGATCCCGTCATCTTCGTCTTGGGTAACTCGCCTTCTCTAGAACAGTGTGACACAGGGCTAGCACAGTCGCCAAGAGAGCGCATGACCAGCCACTCCATCCGGCGTCGCGTTCCCTATGCAGAACTCCAGCCACGTCAAGTTCGAGCTGGCCTATGTTCCCGTCATCTTCGTCTTGGGTAACTCGCCTTCTCTAGAACAGTGTGACACAGGGCTAGCACAGTCGCCAAGAGAGCGCATGGCCAGCCACTCCGTCCGGCGTCGCGTTCCCCATGAAGAATTCCAGCCACGTCAAGTTCGAGCCGCCCTATGATCCCGTCATCTTCGTCTTGGGTAACTCGCCTTCTCTAGAACAGCGTGACACGGGGCTAGCACAGTCGCCAAGAGAGCGCATGACCAGCCACTCCATCCGGCGTCGCGTTCCCTATGCAGAACTCCAGCCACGTCAAGTTCGAGCCGGCCTATGTTCCCGTCATCTTCGTCTTGGGTAACTCGCCTTCTCTAGAACAGTGTGAGACGGGGGCTAGCACAGTCGCCAAGGGAGCACATGGCCAGTCACTCCGTCTGGCGTCGCGTTCCTCGTGCAGAAGTCTAGCCACGTCAAGTTCGAGCCGCCCTCTGTTCCTGTCATCTTCGTCTTGGGTAACTCGCCTTCTCTAGAACAGCGTGACACGGGGCTAGCACAGTCGCCAAGAGAGCGCATGGCCAGCCACTCCATCCGGCGTCGCGTTTCCCATGCAGAACTCCAGCCACGTCGAGTTCGAGCCGCCCTCTGTTCCCGTCATCTTCGTCTTGGGTAACTCGCCTTCTCTAGAACAGTGTGACACGGGGCTAGCACAGTCGCCAAGAGAGCGCATGGCCAGCCACTCCGTCCGGCGCCGCGTTCCCCATGAAGAATTCCAGCCACGTCAAGTTCGAGCCGGCCTAAGTTCCCGTCATCTTCGTCTTGGGTAACTCGCCTTCTCTAGAACAGTGTGAGACGGGGGCTAGCACAGTCGCCAAGGGAGCACATGGCCAGTCACTCCGTCTGGCGTCGCGTTCCTCGTGCAGAAGTCTAGCCACGTCAAGTTCGAGCCGCCCTCTGTTCCTGTCATCTTCGTCTTGGGTAACTCGCCTTCTCTAGAACAGCGTGACACGGGGCTAGCACAGTCGCCAAGAGAGCGCATGGCCAGCCACTCCATCCGGCGTCGCGTTCCCCATGCAGAACTCCAGCCACGTCGAGTTCGAGCCGCCCTCTGTTCCCGTCATCTTCGTCTTGGGTAACTCGCCTTCTCTAGAACAGTGTGAGACGGGGGCTAGCAGAGTCGCCCAAGGGAGCGCATGGCCAGCCACTCCGTCTGGCGTCGCGTTCCCCGTGCAGAAGTCTAGCCACGTCAAGTTCGAGCCGCCCTCGGTTCCTGTCATCTTCGTCTTGGGTAACTCGCCTTCTCTAGAACAGTGTGAGACCGGGACTAGCACAGTCGACAAGGGAGCGCATGGTCAGCCACTCCATCCGGCGTCGCGTTCTCCATGCAGAACTCCAGCCACGTCAAGTTCGAGCTGCCCTCTGTTCCCGTCATCTTCGTCTTGAGTAACTAGCCTTCTCTAGAACAGTGTGGGACGGGGGCTAGCACAGTCGGCAAGGGAGCGCATGGCCAGCCACTCCGTCCGGCGTCGCGTTCCCCATGCAGAACTCCAGCCACGTCAAGTTCGAGCCGCCCTCTGTTCCCGTCATCTTCGTCTTGGGTAACTCGCCTTCTCTAGAACAGCGTTAGACGGGGGCTAGCACAGTCGCCAAGAGAGCGCATGGCCAGCCCCTTCGTCCGGGGTCGCGTTCCCCATGCAGAACTCCAGCCACGTCAAGTTCGAGCCGCCCTATGTTCCCGTTATCATCGTCTTGGGTAACTCGCCTTCTCTAGAACAGTGTGAGACGGGGGCTAGCACAGTCGCCAATAGAGCGCATGGCCAGCCACTCCGTCCGTTGTCGCGTTCCCCATGCAGAACTCCAGCCACGTGAAATTCGAGCCGCCCTCTGTTCCCGTCATCTTCGTCTTGGGTAACTCGCCTTCCTTAGAACAGTGTGAGACGGGGGCTAGCACAGTCGCCAAGAGAGCGCATGGCCAGCCACTTCGTCCGGCGTCGCGTTCCCCATGCAGAACTCCAGCCACGTCAAGTTCGAGCCGCCCTCTGTTCCCGTCATCTTCGTCTTGGGTAACTCGCCTTCCTTAGAACAGTGTGAGCACTAGCACAGTCGCCAAACCCAACCCAAGAAATTCACTTATACCTAGGATCTTGACACACGTGGGAATTCAATAAAAATCTTGCATTATTCCATGTTATAGGCAAGCAACACAACACAACGACAAGGCCAGATTTTTCCAAAATTCTTAAAGGGAATTTCATTAAGTTCGGGAAGGGAAACTCTGTGCAAAACTTCTACTTTCTTGGTCCAAGGGTTTGGGATGGGCGTGGATAAGTCAGTCAGTGAGTGAGTCAGGACTTTTATCCATCTTGCTCATGTTTCTTGCAATGTTCTATAACTTTCAAGGTGTTAGCAACTCTCAACATGTGTAGTATAATTACTAACTATATAAAATGCAGCGATATCGAATGACGAATGCCTAATTCGCTCATTCAACGTTGACGTTACGTTGCCAGTTGTTATTGTCTAGTTTGCCTTGCTTGGCCGCGGTCCACGACGTTGATCTTAAAGCAGAGAAATGTCCATTAATTTCCATTTGATATCAAAGCAAAAAACAGACCTTCTGCTATGAAAATGAAATGATTGTCCCACTTATGATAAGCCGTAATAATCTATCTATCACCGGTATGGAACGCTGTTCTACTGAGGAGAACCGGCAAGAATCTCAGCAGTTGCTCTTTTCATAAACAGAAAAATTACTATAATAGTACATTACTGTCCAGCCGGAAATAAAGCGATTGACGGCTGAGTAATATTGGAAGGACGAGGTGAAGCCGAGGTGTGACCTCACCAAGTGATTTTAGAAGTAAACGAGTTTCTGCTTGTTTAGAAGCTGGAGGCGGCGCAAATCACAATCTGTAAGTTGTTCCACATAGAGTTGTCTGTTTCAACGGATTATAGTGAACTATGTAGATGATGTTCACGACTTCGTCCGCGTGGCTTAAGTTATTTTTATTCCTTATCTAGCTGATGCCCGCGACTTCGTCCGCGTGGAATAAGTTTTTAAATTCCCGCGGGAACTCCTCAATTTTCCGGGATAAAAAGTAGCCTATGTCACTCTCCAGGTCCTCAACTATACCCAAGCCAAAAATCACGTCGATCCGTTGCGCGGTGATTGAAGGGCAAACCAACAAACAAACACACTTTCGCATTTATAATATTAGTATGATTTAGTTCGTTCCTTGACGCTAAAGCGCAAAACACACAGGGAGTGGGCGCGGGTCGGGCGCGGGTCGGGTCGGGTGCGCGGCCTGTTTGTTAAATGTGATAGTAGAGAGCAGTGCTTAAGGTTGACCACGCAGGCACGTTCGCAGGCGGGCCGGGCAGCGGCAAGGTGACGCACTGCGACACGCTGGCGCAAGAGCGGCGCGGCGTGACGCACGTCAACATGACCGACCTGCTGCAGCAGTACGCCATCGGGAACGGTGAGTCCGGACCTGATTTTATTAGAGTAAAGCTTTTGTGGGGTTCTCAATGTCTCAGACAGTGGCGTAACTAGGAGTGGGCGAAGTGGCCCCTCGCCCGAGGCCCCGCACTTGAAGGGGCCTCGCGCGAGGCCCCGCACTTGAAGGGGCCTCGCGCGAGGCCAGACAACTCGAAATAATACGATAAGTACCCTTAATAGAATCATTCCATTTGAATATCTACGAGATCAGAGACGTGCACTTTTGGGTTTACCACGATTTGATTGGTTTTAAATTCAAAACAAAATGAGTGTGACTTCGTATTTAATACGTATTTCTAAGATCTTGCGTCCTATGAGTTCGGGCCATTATTTTTGTTCCTCGTCAATTGTCTAAGACCCCACAACACAAATTAATTTCATAGGGCTGCGCCACTCAGTCCCCGAAGTGCATGGCAATGGCAATGGCAGCCTTGCATCAGAAAGCGCAGACGACTCCTCACGTGTACAGACGATCTTAAACGAGAAGCTGGAAGCAAGCGACAGGAGACTGTGTCCTTAGGATATCCATACAGGAAACCTTCGTCCAGCAGAGGAAATCTATCGGTTGAGACGACGATGACATTGCCCGTGGGTCTTGCGCCTTACACTAGTTACCTATCATTTACCCTAGAATAGATACACTCTTTAAACCTTATTACATTGAACTTAGAAGTATTTGTGTCTAAGTGACCAGCAGCGGTCATAGTCAAGTCAGTCGTAGCAGCTGCAATCGATTTGTTGCATTATTGAAGCCCAATGTAAACACACCTTGACGTACCGACGTAATAATAAGAATTGTTTATCTGTGTTCATATGTGGTACGTAGTAAGTACTCACGCAAGCAAAAAAGCGGCGATAGCCTGGTGGTTAAGACGTTCGGTCCCCTTTGTAGGTTGTTGGGGGCTCGATCCTCGGGCACGCACTGAGTTATGTGCGTTTTAAGTAATTAAAATACTTATGTCCTACGTGAAATTAATAAATCATTTATCATCTTATCAATACTGAATATTTCGTTGAGTTGTCATGGATTGGAGGCCCAATATTACATAGGGACCCCCTTCCGCCTCATCGTTAGTCCGCCTCAGCTTAAATCTGATTCGTAAGATTCGATTAGTAAGTTGCGTATTGTATGCAATTGTTATTGTTGTTGTTAGATATGTAATTTACTTATATACGTTACTTACGTCAAAACTTACAAGTTTAATCGTGACCTAACTCATCAAAAGAGGGTCAGGGATGTCGTCAAAAATGGATGGAATACGTTTTCCATTTAAATCCTAATTCAAGAAAATAAACTTAAATACCCGACCGTGGTGGAAGTAATAACAGCTTAGACACTTGTCAATAATTCAGCTAATTCTCTAATTACAGTAAGAGGTAGATACGTGACCGTGAGAAGAGCCCACGTGGGCCCGACGTCGCTCCTTATGTCTCTACGGCTAATTACCTCTACGATCCACCTCCCCTCTTCTAATATTAAAATACCTACCCAGCTTTTTCTAGAAATGACTTTAACCGTAATGGTTTAGTCATTACTGTTGTACTTATTTTTTACCGAGATCCAAAAAGGAGGAGTTTTTCAAATGTCTTTAAATTGATAAAAAGCATCTTTTACCACAATATTTGTGGACTCTGCTATAAGTTGTTATATTTCTAACTTGAGTAAGTAAGGACATATTATTATAATGCTCAATTTTACGTACCTTAGTACTTTGTGTTTGACTGTTTTCATGAATAAAATATTAGTTGTGTCACATACGGCTTTTTTCATAAAAAATTATATTTAGACATTTTCTGATAAATAGAATAAACTATGCCAAAACTAAAATATAAAACACATTTTACGTATGTTTTCATTTAGAGTAGGTACTATGGGTAGGTATGTGCAAATAAGAGTTTATAAACGTATAAAATAGGTCTGCATTCACCAGATATGCAAGACTTCGGGACGCTGTCCAGCAAGACGGTGACCGAGGTTCTGATGCTGGAGATGAAGATGGCGCCCACAGCCAAGACGTACCTGGTCTCCGGCTACCCTCGCTCCATGAGGGACGTCGCTGAATACTCTGATAAAGTAAGTATAACTTTTTTCATCATACCTATTCGAAAAACGAATATTGGCTTCAGAGGATAGCGGGAGCAAAATGTAATTTTTAGGCCCTTTTAGGACTTTTCATTTCTCTGTTCTGATTGGTCCGCGTTCGTGCTTCTGATTGGTGCTTAAACGTATAGGTAATGTCCATACATAGTAGGTTGATACTCCTAGCTTTTTGAAAAATAGTGTGTGTCACTCGGGGCCAAATTTTTTGTTCTCGGGCGGCGTATATTGAATTCCTCGCTACGCTCAGGATTCTACTTTAGAATCCTTCACTTCGCTCTGAATTCAAAATAGCGCCCTCGGGGAACAAAAAATTTCTTTGGCATAACACAAATAACTATTGCAGTTCTTACTTCTTATTTCATGCAATGCACGAGTGCGCGTGAGCTTTACCTACATGTAGATATGCACATTTGATATGTGTGCGAGCCTTTCGGAGTGTTCTGCAGTCTTCTCTGCAGCAGGCCGAGTGAGGGGTTTTTACGTACTCCATCGCGACTACGTTAAATGCCATTTATAAGGAATCAAGCGCTTGACAATTGAATACAAAATTACTCTGTAAACAAGGCTGTGGTAGTTATATACAAGCTACAGATATACCTAATAATATGTATCTAATATTTACGACTTATAATAACCACGAGAGTGAGACACGCGCGCTCATGAATTGTAATTTGCAAGAACTATTTCAGATCATGAGGTTCTGGTGTCGGGTTAGTTAGTGCTTAATAGTTAGGTATCACGTTAATCCAAAGGTTCACCTGTCAAGAAATTATTTGTAGCAACGCGAAATTGCGAAGTTGGCGATTTTACATCCACGTACGTGCCTCAAAATACTCGTATAGTCACAGAATAATATAATAGTACTGACGTAGTATAGTATTGTACACTTACGTCTTTTTACTTTAAAGTACAGATATAATGCGTGTTAGTAAGTTAGTAACATATTATTATAGGTACTACATTTTACTCATAATAAGTATGATGACCTAGCATATTTTAATATTTTTTTCTCTATCTGTTGCTTTTGGGTAAAACATGAGGTGTATTGTATTGGTTCAATTTGATTAATTATTATTATTCCTCGTGTAGGTATAGTTACTATAAAGAAAAATTCATAGAAAAAGCTGGCTGAATTCATAGAAAATCATCGTTGGTGAATAGTACCTTATTCTAGAAAATTAACTGAACATCAACATAGGTAGGAGTTCTAACGACCCTATCTTTTCATACGCAAAACTAGTTTAGCTTTTCAATAGGTGACTAGTGACTATATGCAGGTCATCGAGGCATGAAAGCAGTGCTTACCCTGTTGTAATAGCTAAAACGATTAATTCCTTATATGGTATACCTAGTTACCTAAAATATTGATTGAAAGCGTAAATTTGTATTTATTACTCGTAAGTACTAGATCATGCCCGCGACTTCGTCCGCGTGGATTAAAGTTTCCCGTGGGAAATCCTTAATGTCCCGAGATAAGAAGTAGCCTTATGTCCTTCCCCGGGATGTAACCTACCTCTGTACCAAATTTCATTAAAATCGGTTGAAAGATGGGCCAAGAAAGCGTAGCAGACAGACAGACACACTTTCGCATTTGTAATATTATTAGGTATAGTAAAAGTATGGATTTTGTAAGTAGTTAATACTGATATTGAATCGATTTGTTTAAGGACAGACTGACAAAAATCTAACGGCTGTAGTAGGTATGTCAAGGGCATAGACAAAGAGAGTAACCTCATTATAGACGTCTACCAAAGTAACTATCCTATTGTTATCGTTAAAGTTCAACCATTTTAGAGTTCCGTACAAAAATGGGATAAAAGAACCCTAACGGTGCGACTTTGTCCATGTTTCCATCTATCACAGTTACAATCCCACAAACATAGCTGGGCCGGTGGCCAAAATTTGAATTTTTTTTTCTACCTTTTTAGTTTTTTTTTTAATATTCATTAGCAACTTTAAATGTAGGTACATAAAACAAAATTTTTGAGTGTTTGCAATAAAGACTTTTATATATCTTTCTATAACCTATTAACAAACCCACAATGTCTCGAAAAATTGCTTAGCAAAGCGAAAATTCAAAACTTTGTTACTCATAAAACTCCAAATAATCATGACAATGGAATTCAATTATTGAACGAATTTTCGATGACCTGCGACAACAATAAAGACCGGATGTGTAAAAAGCCGTATGTGAATACTACATCGGGGTTTTGGTTTATCGATTAAGTTATATTATTTTGACGCTCCATGTGAATCTTGGGTAGGTACTTTTTTTTTTAATCTTTATTTATGGAGTTTCTTCCATAAGGAATACGCCACTCTGTAGGGCTTCAAAAATTCTATGCAAAATTTTAATAATAATATTAACTAAATGTTGCGTAGGGCTTTCTTCTACAACCGTAACAGAGCCCTAGCTTCCTGATAGAGGCTGGGTCAGGGCACTGTTACAGCAGCCAATCTACCACAGTATGGGTTTTTTCTTATCCACTACAAGTTAGCCCTTGACTGCGATCTCACCTGATGGTAAGTGAAGATGCAGTCTAAGATGGTAACGGGCTAAACTGTTAGGGGCATGGCAGTTATATTAAACCCATACCCCTATTCGGTTTCTCACGGCAGCGTACCGGAACGCTAAATCGCTTGGCGGCACGTCTTTGCCGGTAGGGTAGTAACTAGCCACGGCCGAATCCTCCCACCAGGCCAGACCAGGAAAAATTCAGAAATTATAAATTCCCAAACCGACCCTGCCGGGGTCAACAGGGTCAAGACAACAGCGCTCAACATTGCGCTACGGAAGTCGTCAAAATTGGTGAAAAATTGAATTGAATTGAAGGTGAATTGGTGGTCAAATTTGGTGAAAATCTCATGTCTCTCTGCCTCTGGTGTACGTCCTCAGGTCTGTCACAGTCAGGACAATTAGTAGGTACTACAAATAGTAGTACTTATTAGCTTTAAACGGAAACGTAGAAAAAAATAAGAACAGGGCATGGACCTAGTAAATAATGTCGATGGCACAGGACTACAAATTGGAATTAAGTAATAATTGCACTGTGGGGACTGAGAAGTAATGGATATTGCCAACCCTGCTAAATAGATTGGGCCCATAATGTTACGGTGGAAACAAGGGTTTTTATTGCATCACACTTAAGTATTGATTTTATTTTTTTTAACAAAAAAAAGCTGGTCGGCTAAGGAATACATCACAGGTGGTTGTGGTAAACGTTAAATCATCATCATCATCACTACAGCCTATTAACGTCCCACTGCTGGGCACAGGCCTCCACTCTCATAGGAGAGCGGGAATTAGAGCTTAGACCCACCACGCTGCTCCAATGCGGGTTGGCGGGCTTTAACGACTATTATCATGTTAGTGATAATAACCGGGACCGACGGCTTAACGTGCTCTCCGAGGTACGGGGGTGAAACACCGCCAACTTCCAACTCCGGGCTGGCACTGAGAATTTCTTAATTGAAAAACCCAATACCTAACTTTTATGCCCGACCGGGAATCGAACCCAGGACCTCGTGATCCGCAGTCGACTATGCTAACCACTAGACCAACGAGGCAGCATTGGGTTGCAAAAGTCAAAGTATATACTCAGGTATAAGTTATAACCTCTAATTATGCATGTCAGAATTCAGACTTGCGCCAATCACTTAGCTTGCTTTTTGGGATTATGGTTAACGTCAAGTATGACCACCTGAAAAAAAAACCGGCCAAGTGCGAGTCGGACTCGCGCACCGAGGGTTCCGTACAAACCTGTAGTAAGTTTTAAATTAAATGTTTTTTTTAAATATTTGAGTTGATTGAATGAAAGGTAAATTGCGATTTACGATTAATGACGTATTAAAAAAAAACTACTTACTTGATCTCGTTCAAACCAATTTTCGGTGGTAGTTTGCATGGTACTGTACAACATATATTTTTTTAGTTTTATCATTCTCTTATTTTAGAAGTTACGGGGGGGGGGGACACACATTTTACCACTTTGGAAGTGTCTCTCGCGCAAACTATTCAGTTTAGAAAAAAATGATATTACAAACCTCAATACCATTTTTGAAGACCTATCCATAGATACCCCACACCTATGGGTTAGATGAAAAAAAAATTTTTGAGTTTCAGTTCTAAGTATGGGGAACCCCAAAATTTATTGTTTTTTTTCTATTTTTGTAAGAAAATCTTAATGCGGTTTACAGAATACATCTACTTACCAAGTTTCAACAGTATAGCTCTTATAGTTTCGGAAAAAAGTGGCTGTGACATACGGACGGACAGACAGACAGACATGACGAATCTATAAGGGTTCCGTTTTTGCCAAATTTGGCTACGGAACCCTAAAAAGCTACTTTGGGTTGTAAAAGATGAAGTACATTATATGCTTAAGCATAATCTTAACAGCTTGCTGTGACACAAGCAGCCATGCCTCGTGACGAGGTGCTGTTAGGGGTTTTAATGGGACGAGCCCAACGGGCGTACTTAGCGCAAGGGAGGCATCGATGCGTTCTTGAGATCTCGGCGCCTTCCAATATCCGCTGAGGGTACCACGGAGGGGGTTTTAGTAAGTATAAATCCTAAATAACCCAAATTCTCACAACTTAACTAACAAACACTAGATTTGTTAGTTAAGTTTCATTGAGACTAGCGGATAACCGGCGTGTGCTACTGCCTACTACGCTAAAAAAAACCGGCCAAGTGCGAGTCGGACTCGCGCACCGAGGGTTCCGTACAAACCTGTAGTAAGTTTTAAATTATTAAAAATATTTTTATTATATTATGATGTAACTAAAAATTCATGTTTTTCGCAATTTTTCCTTTAACTGTGCTATAAGACGTTGCTTCGTACCAAATTTCGAGATTCTGAGTTCACGGGGTAGTTCACGTAGGTTTTGATTCCCTTGGGACTGGGAGTGTCGAAAATTTGCATAAAAATATTTTTATTATAATAAAAAGAAACTACTTACTAGATCTCGTTCAAACCAATTTTCGGTGGAAGTTTGCATGGTAATGTAATATTTTTTTTTAGTTTTATCATTCTCTTATTTTAGAAGTTACAGGGGGGGGGACACACATTTTACCACTTTGGAAGTGTCTCTCGCGCAAACTATTCAGTTTAGAAAAAAATGATATTACAAAAATTTTTGGAGGGGGTAGGTTTCCCGGGGGTAATGGGCGGGGCAATAGTGGTGGGGGTTTAAAACACGGTATATAACACCGCGCATTTGACACGAACGTCACTTATAGACAATCTTGCATTGTAAGGTCGACATCTCCTGAAGATGCTCCGGTGTCGGGGCGAAACGTGCGTCGAGAATAGTATAAAAGTCTTGTGTGGTGGTGCATGTGAGTGGTGGTGGCATTGCTTGCTTGGTTGGGAAGGTAAACGGTGCTTCTCTTGTAACTGCATGCTTGACCATACAGAATTATTTTCTGTTGGCGGATTATAGCAAAATAATTATTGTATTCTTTTCTTGCTAAATCATGAACTTCCGCAAAGTAACGCCTGATTCTATCCGATATTACAAACGTCAATATCATTTTTGAAGACCTATCCATAGATACCCCACACGTATGGGTTAGATGAAAAAAAATTTTTTGAGATTCAGTTCTAAGTATGGGGAACCCCCACAATTTATTGTTTTTTTTCTATTTTTGTAAGAAAATCTTAATGCGGTTCACAGAATACATCTACTTACCAAGTTTCAACAGTATAGTTCTTATAGTTTCGGAAAAAAGTGGCTGTGACATACGGACGGACAGACAGACACAGACATGACGAATCTATATGGGTTCTGTTTTTGCCAAATTTGGCTACGGAACCCTAAAAAACATCTTCGCATTATTGTTTTTCTAATGAAACCAGTTTGGGGCACATCGGTTGGATGGTTTCAAAGTCTATAACGGAAGACAGGAATAATTAGGTAGATTTTTTTTTGTGTTTTCATAAAATTCTGTGTTTGTGTACCGCAATGATTAATTAATGTTAAGGGCATAACACGCGGTGGTAAAGAGGACCAGACATTTATAACTAAAGGGCATAAAGGATGTTGTATAAAATAATCGACCAGGGCCGGCCATGACAATGAAAGTGGTGCGTTACCGATAATATCTGGCTATAGGTACGTAGATAAATAGATTAAATACATATACACGCGACGATGTTAAGCGTTGCCCGCGTTCGTGTGTTAATGAATCATGGAAAGTGTATGGGGTTGTAATGAATCATAATATTGTTAGGGTTTCGGGAAAATTCACTCGTGTTCTTACTAATGTTATGCACAATGATTATTGATTAGCAATAGAAAAAAGCGGCATTCGCCGAGCGAGTAGCGACTGTCTCTACTCTCTAGTGGTGGATGCCAGGTATGACTTTGGGCACCCACTGTGGGTAAGTCAATTGTGTGCGGATTCCTTTATCTCGTACACTCTGGCATGGGGAAGAGAAGTGTGTAATATTCATTGATATTTCATAACTAGATGTGGCTTGTATTACGAATTTACGATACAATTATCTATTTTTAAAGTCATTGTTGTCATTATTTCAACCGATTACAGGCCCATAGTCATTACAAGAAGTAATAAGTCGACCCTAATAACGTCGCGTCAGGACAGAAAGAGAAAATATTTCTCTCACAGTTCTGTGTGAGCTAAATTGCTCTTTATTACAACGTTACCAGAGTCGCTGTTTAATCCATACCGATTACCGATATTATATATGCGAATGTGCGTCTGTCTGTCTGTCTGCTACGCTTTCACGGCCCATCTTTTCAACCGATTTTGATGAACTTAGGTACAGGGATAGGTGGCATCCCGGGGAAGGACACAGGCTAATTTTTATCCCGGAAAAGTAAGGAGTTCCCGCGGGAATCAAACTTAATCCACGCGGACGAATTCACGGGAATCATATAGTAAAACAAATTCGCAGAGACGGAGTTAGTCTTATGTACCTGTAGATAGTATTGAGTATTCTATAGTATCACCGAGACACGGTGATACCATAGAATATACTAAGAAACAGCCTTTTTAGTTATAGTTCATTTTTGGTAACCATAACACATTTTTAAGCGGCCATAGTTATCTAGTGAAAGACCCATCAGCATGCGGGCAGACTTTCACTATCGTTATCAGTGGAGAGCCCTAAACCCACCTAATACTGAATCAGCCATCCTGGCGATAGTTACCAGAAGTGCTCGTATCTCCTATAATACGAGGGAGCATAAAATACTTCGACAGATTTAACTGTACTGCGACTTAATAACGTACAGCGCCATCTAGGTACGGTCGTGATTGATGATGATGTTACATATTTGTCCGTAGATTCAGACAATAAGCGGCGTAGTCCTGGTGAGCTGGCGTCAGCGGGTCCTGGAGCGGCAGATCGAGTACGGAGCACGGCTGGGGCACGTCGTGCTCAGTCTGGCACGTATGGAGCTCAACAACTTCTACAAGAACGTGATACCAGTAGCTGACTACTTTGACCAGAGCAGCATGCTCATTGCGGTAAGTTATCTCTTTTTTAGGCTAGCGCTTGGCTGCAATCAGACATGCTTGCAAGTGGTCCTAAGGTGGAGCCGCGCTTACCTAGAATTCACTCTTGATTTGAAGATCTGTTTATCTTTGTTTTTTTACATATTTATTGGGATTTGACTGCTAATCAAATCAGCAACATTTTTTCAAACGTCGAATCGCGTGCTTAGTATGGGATTTTGTATGAAATACTGAATTGTGACGTAATCAAAGTTCGACGCACTTTTTTACTTTAATCGATAGTTTAAAATAATGTAATTCAAAATAAAACTAACAGGGGGCGTGGATATTACGACTTGTGAGAGATCCTCTACTTATGAAATAATCACAAAAATGATTTTTTATTGTTTAATTCATTTATTATTTACTAGCGAATGCCCGCGACTTCGTTTGCGTGGTTTGAGGTTGTTTGGTTCTCGTGGGAACTCTTTAATTTTCCGGGATATTCCAGACTATAATCTATCTCTGTGCCAAATTTCAGCCAGATCCGTTCAGCCGCTGGGGCGTGATTGAGTAACAAACATCCATACATCCATACATCCATACATCAGACATCCATACATCCATCCAAACTTTCGCATTTATAATATTAGTGAGATAAGATAAGATTTCACTAGTAATAATGAGTATTTATAGCCAATTTATGCAGGATGGGATAAAGAACTACAGCCCGAGCAACTATTTTTGGTAGTCCAAGCAAAAATAAAACAAGTAATAATTTAAAAAATTAAAAAACACGACTGCCCTGCCAAAAAACGAACTAAAAAGTTATTTTTTTGTGAATCACTGGATATTGAACTATCTTAATATATATAAATCTCGTGTCACAATGTTTGTCCTCAATGGACTCCTAAACCACTTAACCGATTATAATAAAATTCGCACACCATGTGCAGTTCGATCCAACTTGAGAGATAGGATAGTTTAAATCTTAAAAAAACATCAATTCACGCGGACGAAGTCGCGGGCATCATCTAGTAGTGTTATATATTTTTCGAATCTACTCATCATTTTCTAAATGATGACCATATACGAGTAGTTAATCTTATTTTCGATTTTTTTTCAACTTTAATCTTTAATGTGGGGCCATGGTCACCCCATCAATTTTTTTTTAAATTTACTAGCTTATGTCACTCGAAATAAGCTAGGGATTCTAACGATACCTCATTTATCAAAATCGGTTCAGGCGTATAGAAGTTATGGTGGAATGTACAAACTCACATACATAATATATTTACATACATGAGCCCTGAAAACAATATACTTACTCCTTTTTTCAGGCAGTCGTATAAAAAAAAAAAATAGCAAAATGAGTTATTGACCAAACTCATATCTTCATTCCGTTTGCTATAAAATTTCATTCTGTATAGTTGTATGTTTTTTGGAATCATATTTTTATAACAAATTTTTAGAAATGACTAGCAAACCCGGCGAACTCCGTTTCGCCACCAGATGGCTTTTCCGCTAAAAAGACTTTCCCGCTTTTCTGTTGAATTTTTTCCTGAATTTTCTTTGCTATAAACCTCACGGAGCCCGAGACCTTTCCAACGAATGCAAAACCGTGGAAATCGGTTCGTGCGTTCTGGAGTTATAGCGTCAGGAAGGAAAACCCGACTTATTTTTATATAGTAGATTTTTCACAATTAGAAAAAAAAAATTATTTTTTGTGGCTAAAAGTAAGGATTGGCCCATGAGGGGATCGAACCCGCGACCTTCGCGTTATTAGCACGACGCTCTAACCAACTGAGCTAATGGGCCGGTTATGAGGTAGGTATAAAGTAGAAATCTAGTCCGACATTAAAATAAAGTTGTATAAATAATTTAATAACGGTTCGATCCCCGGCAGGGCCAATTTGGAAATTTATAATTTCTGAATTTTCCCTGGTCTGGCCGGCCTACCGGCACAGACGTACCACCAAGCGATTTAGCGTTCCGGTACGATGCCGTGTAGACACCGAATAGGGGTATGCCGTATGGGTTTAATATAACTACCACGCGGCCAACGCAGCCCGCTACCATCTTAAACTGCATCATCACTTAGCATCAGGTGAGATCGCAGTCAAGAGCTAACTTTTAGTGTAAAAAAAGATGGATTTACTAACAGGCAAGAAACAAGCAACGACATTGGTAAAGGCAAGGTTAAATCAGTCACGGTCAGGGCAGGTAATTGACAAAAAAATTACCTGCATGACATAGATATTAGATAATACTCATCAACTTATTTATTTATTTATTTTTTATTTTTATTTTATTTATTTTTTGAAAACATACAGTAACATAATATACAATAGGTAAACTAAATATAACATTGCACTTAAACCAAAACAGTTTTCAAAGATTCTTAGCACATATTGTCTAAACATTTTCCAAAAGAATAGTTGGGTATAGCCGCTAGACATAACAAAATTGTTTTTTATACTTACATTAAATTAGAACAAAGAAACAAAAAAAAAAACACATAGCGTCGCTTTTCCTACGAAAGGACCTAACTGACATCGAGTTAATTGTTCAGGGCAAGCGTTTTTCGGTTTCGTGCTCAATTATATTGTCCACAGCTTGCTCAAATAAAGCTATATTAAAATTAAAAAAATATTCTTATAATCTGTGAATCAAGGCCTTTTTGCAAGTAGGAATTGTCTTATTTAAATGTGCGTATTCATTTAGGTAAAAATATTTAAAACAGTTACGCCACTTCATAAGAACTTTGTTTTTCTGAAAAATTAATTACTTAGGAGATACGACTGTATTTTTTACTGAATAATTAAATCACATTTAATTCAAAATAATTTGTTTTTTATTTCTTTATATATAATAATAACTAGGATAGTTTTAAATCATTTTTTGACTGAAAGTTTTTGGATTCGTACTATTTTGGATTTTTTTACTGCCCAAGGTTTTATACATTTTTTGTCACCAATTTACATAAATTTTTAACTCTATTAGTTAATGTCTAAGGTATTCCGTCGCAATCAAAATTCAGACGTAAGTGAAAACCCCATTTTTATTCAATATAGTCTAGTTCACACTAAATGACGTATTTTCAGTTACGTCATAGTTGATAGATTTTTATTTAGCTGATCACTAAATAAAAATCTTTCTAATAGCCCTAAGTATAAAATACGCCACTTAGTATGATTTCCTTTTCGCAAATGAGCATATACGCCATACTTACCGATTGTCCTAGCCAGTAAACGGTAAAAGATATGAAAAAGTCGATAAGACAGATCGACAGAGAATCAAAAGTACATTATTATGATGTATTTAGTGCAGTTACGTCAAAAGTGTCAGATAGGTCCTTTCGTAGGAAAAGCGACGATAGGTACTAAGATATAATGATCAAAAAAAGAAAAGAAAAAATGATGAGCTAGTTGGTCTGTGCCAAACAATCTTTAATAGCCAATCTATACTTGGGGAGAGAGAGTTGAAATAAGTCGTTGTTGAAAAACAATCAAGACACGCGGTAGCGTGTCAAGCCAAAGTTCAAAAAAGAAGGAAGAACTTTAAAAAACTGGCGAGCAGCACCGTGTGTAATATTACACGAACCATTTGGAGCCACTTTTGACCCCCTCATAACTCAAAAACTATTGCACATAAACATGTCAAATTTGGCTCATATATTGAGACCCGCGAGATACATATTATGTGCTCCAAATTTCCTAAACACACCTCAAATGGTTATTTAGATATAAACGTCCAAAAATCTTCATTTTTATGCTCTACCTACGTATAGATCAAAACTCTGACACGGAGCATACTACCATCGCTTACAGCCGTATTATTTTAATATTTTTGACGTTCGTGTTGTAGTGTTATAATCATTATTTTAAGGACGTCAAAGTACGTGCCATTCAACCGTTATTTTGAAATAATACTGCTTTAAGCGGTGGTAGTAACTCCCTCGTCCACTTCCTGCGGCAACTTGCGTTACATTCCACGCGTAGTGCATACACAACTAAATAAAACAAGAGTTGTTTAGTAAAAACAAAACTCCTATTACATAAATCACACTGCAGATCTTTGTTTAAATTCGTTGTTTTGTGTTGTTAACTATTGAAAATGACACTTAATTATTATTTTAATGTAATTAATAATGAATAATAATATAGTTGCATTAAAACTTTACCTTCGTATTCACGCATTTTGCAACGAAACGTCATTGACAGAAAAGAAGAATAAACGTATTTGAAGATGTCAATGTCATTGTGATTTGTATTCATTGTTTATCAGTTGTATAAAGTGGATTACTGTTTACCGTGCTTGTTTTCAATGTTTCACCAAAAACTTTTGCTATACTATAATATGGATTCGATCTCGCCGACTTCGCGCTATATTCCATGGATGACCATTGCTAGTGCTCCAAATTTATGGAAAGAACTATTTTGTTATGAGGAATGAGGGCTACCGTTTTTATGCTCACTAGTTGGCGCCACTTGCGAGTCAGGTCCTGAAGTATAAATAATAAATAATAATAAATAAATAACTTTTATTTCAGGCAATACTTACAACCCATAGTAAAAATTTGTATGACAATGCATGACAAATGAAACGGATAAGTTACATTAAATGTGAGACAAAAAAAAAAATTAAGTTTAAAAAATAAATAATATTCAAAAATATGTAAAACATTTTAAAAAAATGTATATAAATCGGACTAAAAAAAAACTAAAATAAAAAAACAATCAAGTGAATGTGTTGTTGTCGCACCGGTGCAGGTTAGACCAGTGTTTAGCAAAAGGATTACTCAAATCCTCCATAGCTGTATATTCGGTAAACAAGCATATTTGTGAAAAAAAGAACTCTTTTTTAAATAGTAAACGTACAGGAACCAGGGAAATACTAACCTATGAATTAGCTATTCGAAAGAATCCGCTTAATTTTGCACCTATTTTTCTTAGCTACGCTTTCAAAGCACAGAGCACTGGCATTCTTTGGCACGTATCTTACATCTTCCATAATTAATCGGTTATTGCTAAATATTCATAACATTAATTAAATAATTAGACCCGCGATAAAAGCCCAGTGATATTTGACATTTCGGGGACCTCACACTACACTAGCGCCCCTAGCGGCGAATGTAAACGCGGTAGCCCTGATTAACTGTAAATATGAGGCAAAAAAAACGACCAACTTTTCAGCCAAATGTTGAATCGTTTAAGAATGGGTGTAGTAACAAGTCAAGACAGTTGCTCTTTATCTAATCGACTCCTCAAATTAACCGCTATAAATCAAAACGACCGGCTTAAAGAAATTATATCTTATTTTAGACTGCTGTCCGATGGTACAGTATGTTTATTTTCCACTAAAAATATGTGTAACCAGTTTAATACTGCAATGTTGGCAAGTATGGAACAAACAGAAATTAAATTAAATTCGATAGACGAAATAGATGGTCCACGCTACTTAAAAAAACGAGCAAATGAAGTACTCAAAAAGAACGAGGATGATTCATCGCTAACTGCTGGCTTAGAAAATGTCATCACGATAAAAATAGGTGCACGTGTAATATTGCAAAGAAACATAGATATCAGTAAGGGCTGGTAAACAGATCCATTGGGAAAATAGTAAAGGTACATTGGGACATTGACAACAGTAATAGCGCGCACGTAAAATTACAATACAATTTAAGCATAGGGTAGTGGAACCAAAAGATGAACGACACCCAATAGATGAACGGCCGAGCGAAAATTCAAAAAAAATAAAACATCCCGCTATTTGTTTATGTGCATTATTTTTTTCCGCACGTGGCAACATTATTTCTTCCCGATTCCCTAACAAAATCAACAGTCACAGCTCCGACGCGCTCGTATTCGACGCTGTGTGAGAGTTTCCCGGCAAAAAATTGATTTATATGGAAACCTTCTTTAGGGAAGTGCTTTTCAAACTTAAGGATTTCGGCAATTTAAAGCACTTTTATACGATAGATTTGAGTAGTTTTGGTTGGAGTAAATCTTGATATATCTGTCTTTGATTACAATGATACATACCTATACATATTATTCGCCGTATTTTTTGAAAAAAATACTGTTCAAGTGATGGATTCGATTGCGTAAGCTTGATCCAATAGATGAACGCCGTTCAACTAATGGAGAAATGGCATATTCTTACACAGGTCATAACATTTATATTAATGCTTAGAGACCGAAACAAAACAACGCAAATTAATTTTACTTCATTTAGGAATTTAGTTACCAAAAGTTGAACACATTATTTTGTGTTCTGAGGTTTTATTTCAGTATGAAATCTTGCATTGTTCATTTTAAGAATTCACGTCCAAAAGTTGAACTAATGAATTTAATCACATTTTATTCGTTCAATTATTGGGTATCGCGTCTTAAACTGAACGCTGAAGTAAATTATATACGAGTAGGTACGTTCATTTGACGGTACTTTAATCCTAAAAATGAACGAATTGAATTAAGTAGTTCAGTTTTTGGGACTTATTTTATCACTTTATTGAGCTGATTACTTATCAGCGTACCTACATTCAGTACCTACCTTACCTACAGTTATTTGTGTACCTACAATCTTTCTTAAATTTTACAGATGTTGTCTACACTAAAAAAAATAAAAAACAATATGCACAGAGCACTCTGGAAGAAGCGGTGCGAATGGTCCTTAATATTTAATAAGGTTATCAAGAGATTAATAAAGTTAAAGTTACATTGTGTTGTTTTGTTACTAACGTTAGTATAAGCAAATCGTCTCATAATAGGCATGATGACTGATTTTGAAAAATGGTCAGATTATGTTCGGAAGTATCTACTATTTCGAAAAAATATCTTATTTCAGAAGAAAAATAAGTTTTGATAGATAAAATTGGCATTTGAAATTTAAATTTTAAAATTCACGCCAAAACGCTCGGCGGTGTCATGGCGTCGTTTGTGACGTCACTATTGTTCTTGCCAATGTAAACTGTGCAGTGTGCAGTAAACAATAGTGTGATTGTCAAAGATCGAAAACAAACAATTGTGACGTCATTCGCTTCTTGATGTTTTAACCAATATGGCGGATTGCTGCATTTTATAGTTTTATTTTATCAAAATAAATAGCAATCTCACTCGAAATAGAAAAATGAATACGTTTTTTATAATTCATGAATCCAATTTCACTAGATAAATTCATAATTTCATTGATTCTTGGTTACTGTCATCATGCCTATTATAGTTTTGTCATAGCTGTGATCTTTATGGATAAGTCATTCATCAAAACTCACATTTCTTATTTCTAATGAAATAAACATTTAAAGTAAGTATATAATGTACGAACCGCATTATAAATCGATGTTTTCAGTATTTTTTGTTTGAATACACTATATGACTATAGAGTACATAATATGCATGCAGAAATTTCAAATTCATAACTAGTTTAGTTTTTGAGATAGACCCTGTTACAAAAATAGTCTAAAACGAACAACTTTGTTGGCCCCATATTTCTTCATATTTGAAGCTAAAAAAGAATAAAAATATAATATTTGAACTTAATAAGCTCTGGACAATGACACCCCACATGCCAGGGTAAAAAAATTAACTAGTTAATAAAAAATTGTTTTCCCGATGTCGTCAGTCGGGGCTCAAAACATACATTTATGATATGTTAAAATAAATGTATTCCTATTAAAATGCTAGTTCAACTATAGGGGTAAACCCCTTAACTTCTTACAAAAAGCAACTTTAAAAAATATATATTAGATAAAAGAGTTTATTTTTTAATCAATTAAACCTTGAGGATATGTGGAATCACAAAGAAAAACCCAGCAAGCTTCAATGTCATTAAATAACTAATCAGAGCTGTTCAAACTTACCAAATTCGCTTATGCGTTCATTTACTGGTTCCACTACCCTATTTTAATTTACGAACTAGGACGAGTCAAGACCAAGTTTCAGATATTAAATAATGTATTTATGTTCACAGGGAACAATTCTCTATTTGCTTAGGATATGCTATTACTATCCATAAACCACAAGGCAGCCTTGAAAGCGCTATTCTCGACATAGGTTCCTCTATATTTAGTAAAGGGCAGGCTTACGTTGGACTCTCCAGAGTTAAAACCTTAAATGGAGTACATCTTATAAATTTAGATCCGAGCCAAATCTAGGCACAAGAGAGCTCTATTGTAGAGTACAACCGCCTGCGCACATTATACCGCCCCGACTTGGACAAATTAAGAACATATAAACAGAAAACGCGTTAAAAAAATTCTGGATACTGAATGGGCCATTCACTCGAACATTTCAAAGGTACAAAAAAAAGACGTGTGGCACTCGGAGACTGCCGCGGTAAAGGTATTGCATAGCATTTTTTATCATTACTTACCTAACACTTTGGTTGCTATGACTACTTGTGTTGTTGACTTCAAATTATTGAAAATAAAAAGACTATTTTTATGAAAAGATGATTTGGAATATAAAGGCGAAATCATTTTAATTATTTCGCCTTTATATTCGTTATATAGTCAGGTTTTCAATTTCGTTACGGAATTTCTGGATTCGGTCTCCACCCTCAAGGACCGCGATAGAAGCTATGCAATAGCTTAAAAATATAGAAAATAACACAAAAAAGACAATTATACCCCATAAACGTAGGAAAATGCAGTAAATTAACAGAACCATTTTGTATTAATTTTATTATGAATAAGTACCTACCAATGTAAAACGTAAACTAAACTTATTGAAAAGTCCGATTACTGTATAAAGGATTATTTGAATGATAGCAAGGCATGGGTATGAATTGTTTCAGCGGCTGATTATGTAACTGTTATATTATAAGTATATATAATTTCAAATATTTGTGAGATGGTGATAATAAAAAAAACACAGCTGAGTTTGTTGCGGGCTCTTCTCAGACCAGGGCACGTTTGGAACCCTCTTACGTAGTTAGTTATCACCATCACGTCTTATGCTCTGTAAGCATGACGTTCAGAAGGTGTACTTTGTAGGTACCTATTTTGAATAAATATGTTTTGAGTTTGAGATTGTGTTCAATAATTTCTGTACAAAAAGAAATGATATCCCATCAAAAACATAAATGTAAAATGAGAGCCAAATCCAAAATTGTGATATGTATATTATATATGCATTGGTTGTTGACTTCAGCGACAAAAGAAGTGAGATCTAAATGGGTGCCAAAGTTCAATGGTCAGTCCTGCAATTTATTTATAACAACATAAAATATTTTATAACAACTTAAAATATCATTTCTTCTTATAACTTAAGATAATATGTTGAAGACTAAGGTTTGACTTGGCTAGTTTTCATAGATGAATTATATTATAGACTTCGCAAGTTCTAAACTGTACTTTTAGGTACTTAATAATAATTCGTATATGAAAACTAGCAAAGTCAAACCTTAGTCTTCGACATATTATCCTAAGTTATAAGAAGAAATGATATTTTAAGTTGTTATATAATATTTTATGTTGTTATAAATAAATTGCAGGACTGACCATTGAACTTTGGCACCCATTTAGATCTCACTTCTTTTGTCGCTGAAGTCAACAACCAATGCATATATAATATACATATCACAATTTTGGATTTGGCTCTCATTTTACATTTATGTTTTTGATGGGATTAATTATACTGCTAGCAACATCTTTTTATAAATCTATTTTCTGCATAATTTGTCTTGCTTGGTGCAATGCGAAACAGTTTTGGATGTCGAGAGTTAATCCGTGGACATCTTAAAGTTATTTTAGAAATTAGATATGGAGAGTCAACCCAATTATTCATGAGTTTGAATAGAAGGATTTGATCTCTTTGAACACGTCTACTAGCAGCTGAAAGTGGTGGATCAGGATTCCCAACACAGTTGATATTATTTGAGATATAGTATGAAAGTCGTTTTAGAAACCGATTGTGTACTCTTTCAATTTTTTCTATATGTACCTTATACCGAGGACTCCAAACCGTGGAAGCATATTCTATAATTAATGATTAAACGAACTTACCTGTAAGTGAAGTTCTATCATAATTATATGAGTCGCTTCATTCGAAGATATAATCATAGACAACGTAGTTTCCTTTACTTATAGCAACCGATCGCACAGACTTCAGAGGAGTTATAAAAAAGAACCCCCACTACCCGCCTCTGTGTCGGACGACAGAGGAGCGGTTTCGTTCGTCATTTAGTTTAGAGATATACTTATACTTAAAGCTCTTGCGAAAATATATTTCGGGATGGGTGGGTTGGGAGCTTAATATTATATCTTCGAATGAAGCGACTCATATAATTATGATAGAACTTCACTTACAGGTAAGTTCGTTTACACTAGCGGCACGCTATGATGGCCGGTTTGACGTTTGTCCGCTCATGAAGTTCCGTATTAATTGATAACGACTTTGAAGGAAATAATTGTATTACTTTATTGACGATAGTGATGTGCAGAGATTCATAAATTTTATCGAATGTAGTTTTAGGTTTAGGACTCAAAATTTATTTATTAAATTGATTTCTAAAATGTATACAAGTGTAGAAAAATCAGTTTGCACCATTTAAGGGGTGAATGTACTTGTGAATATGAACAATTTTCACTATGTGGACAAACCTCTGAAATCGCAAAAAAATATCAGCTGTTTCATACAAAAGGTAAAATTTTTATTTTTATATGATATATACCACAACTCGGCATTTGGTTTTCTAAATTGAAAATTTTTAAAAATGGAATCTAATACGATCGTCACATAGGATCGCTGGCTAGCACAACTACTACCTCCGGCAAACTCGCGTCAATGCTCAATGCAAAACAAAGCAGTTTCGAATTGACGTTGCTTCGAAAAGTATAAACTGTCAGTGCAATGCGATTGTGATATAGTTTTGACCTGGCTTTGGATTTCAAATATTGATACTGCATTACTGTTGACCCTTGCTCGTTAATTTGGACTCTGTTCAAGCCCTTTGTTGTGGATTTCGTCGATATGACCGAACGTACGCAGAGAACTGTTCTAAATAGTCAGACACGTGAGTTCGTAATACGCCTTCGTAACTATTTCGATCGTGAAGCTCAAAATGGAGGGCCAATTTTACCTATAACGTCAGTGGTTGAACGCGTAGCTGATGCGCTTAATATTGGACAACGAACTGTTAGACGGATAACTAAAGAAAAATATGGCGAGACTGGCACAGAAGAAAATAAACTTCACACACCAAAAAAGAGAAAACGAGCAAAACCAGTCGTAGGCATCGATAGCTTTGATGCCGATGCTATCCGAAGACATGTTTACGGCTACTATTTACAGAAGGAGTATCCAACAAGAAAAAAGTTGGTGCATTCACTGAAGGAAGCTGGATTATTCTTCGGTGGGGAAAGTTCTTTAACGAAGATTTTGAAGACCATTGGATTTCGATACAAAAAATGTAACAAACGCAAAATATTGATGGAAAGATTTGATATAGCGATGGCAAGGTATACTTTTTTACGGCAAGTGAAAGAAATCAAAAATTGGCAAAATGTTGTGTTCTTGGATGAAACATGGCTTAATGCTAACCATACTGTAGGCCGTTCTTGGAACGATGACACAGCAGCATCTACTTCCAAAGTTCCTGTAGGAAAAGGATCGCGACTTATAATTTGTCACGCCGGAACCATCAACGGGTTTGTCGAAGGTTCTCTCATGGCTTTTGCGTCAAAAACCACTGGAGACTATCATGAAGACATGAATGGAGAAAAGTTTACTGAATGGTTTACCTCAATGTTGTGTAGCCTCCCTGAACCATCTATTATAATTATGGACAACGCCCCATACCACTCGATGCAAATTGACAAGCCACCTGCCCAATCCCAAAAGAAAGCTGATATCGTCGCATGGCTTCGTAAAAATGGCGTAGATGCAAACATGAATATGTTAAAAGCGGAATTAGTACGTCTTTTAAAAGAAAACAAACCAACCAAGATCCGATATGTCATTGACGAAATAGCATTAGAACATGGGCACAGAGTTATACGGTTACCGCCTTACCATTGTGAGTATAATGCGATTGAGTTGGTGTGGGCTCAAATTAAGGGATATGCTGCAAGACACAATACAGAACCCCCATTTACCACAAAAAAAATGCTAAAATTATTAGAAGAAGCTTGTGAACATGTGACTAAAGGAGACTGGGAAAAGGTTGTGAATAGAACTGTTAAATTAATAAGGGAAGATTATGAAAGAGATGTGAAAATAGATAATATTATAGAAAACGAACATATAATTATCAATGTAGGTGATGATAGCAGTGACGACAGTGAAAATAGTAGTATGGCCGAATCTGATTAATTATGGCCTTTTGTGGCACCTTTTTTGGTATCTTTTGTATTCATATGTTTCTTGTGTGCATATAAAGTATGTATATTCATTTTCATTCAAATATTCAGTTCGTTCAAATAAATTAAATAAACATTTACATTTTTGTTTTATTAAACCTATTTAATCAGGTACAAAAACAAAACTTAATTGTTTTTTGTTCGAGAATAAATTGACATTCCACATCACTATTGTAATGTGTCAAACCGGCCATCATAGCGTGCCGCTAGTTTAATCATTAATTATACTTCGTCGCTTCATTCTTCAGATATAATCATAGACAACGTAGATGTTAAGAGATAGGTATATATTTTTGCTAGAACTATATCTACGCTGAATAGATACTAATTATTGTAATCAATAATTTTATTTATTCTTCTTATCTCTTATTTGAGCTGTAATGTTTTAAACAGTTTATGTTTAATGTTGGAATCATGTACCGATTTCCCGAGATGTTTATCTACGTACATTTAATATGACTTTGAAATTTCTCTTAAGTATTTATTGTACTTAAGTTTCAATTTAAATAACTTTCAATTTACCAATAATACAATCTTGCGCTTTTTTGCTTTAGTTGCTAGTAACAAGCATAAACGTATTATAGTTTTGATGCAAGCGAATGGAACTAGTTATTGATGTCAATACTGCAAGATTTATAATCTACTACAAAGTAAATTTAATTTATTTTAGCAGGGACAATACTTTATTTTATTTGCACAATTAGCCCAACAGACGTCCAATGGGACGCTTAAGTGCGAAATCCTGCCCAGTAGCAGAAGAAGGCATATTTTGTTTTTTGGAAGTGCGGCGGGAAAAGAACAGGTATATTCTGGTCCTGTTGTGAAGGTATTTCGGGTATTGCTTAGTAAAATTTTATATTAAAATACCGTTTTAAGTTTTTTGTCGAACAATTATATCGTCATTAAGGTTATGGAATTTAATAAATTCCTATCCGCGTAAAAGTTACCCCGAAATTATAGGTGAAGAATGAATATTCGGTCGATATTGTGACAGACTACTAATATCGACTTTGAAGGGTTAATCGATTGGTTTGAACTTTCTAGCCCCACTGACGTTAGGAGCTTTAAAGTAAGATACTTTTCAACGATAAATAACTTAGCTGTGCAGGCCATTGAATATAGAATTTTATAAAAAAACATTTGAAATGAGAAAAATAAACCTCATTATAAGCTATTTAATTAATGAGAATTTTTGAATGGATGCTTTAATTCCCTGATATTTTATGGAAGATGCACTGACACCGCTGATCTATGTGAAGTAAGCGTGATCCAAATGTTACATTTGCGGCCGCTGCTCTAAGCCGATTTTTGGTTTTCATTAATGACTTAATTGGTAACTCTCATTCAGGGTCTGAATTGACTAAACAAGAATTTTAATTTTGCTCTAGGCAAGTGTTGCGGGAGCATATTATTGTTTACGCGAGTAAATTGTACTACCTACCATGTTTGCCACGAGTGATTACGATGCCTACATCGTGCGTATTATTATAACGAAAGTTTTATAACGGTTTTTCGAAGATTGTTTCTAATATGTAGATAATGAATATAATTATATGAATGGATCTTAAACTTAAAATTCTTTTTATTTTATTTTGTACCAAAAACTTATAAAATACTTAGAAAAACAGAAACATAGTGGACAAGGAAGCACTAATCTCTATACGAGATCGCTACCAGTGACCCTTGGCACCCTGCTTGGATTCCCGTTTCGGGTAAGACAACCTGCGCGTTTTACTGTGTTTGCAGAAACAAATGCCCACGAAATATCTTTAAAGAAGAAAACAATAATTACGATGGAGATTTTACACTATTACTTTATGTTATATTATAATCTACATCCGGTCATCAAAATACTCGCCGTTAGATTCTCTTTATTTAAAAACCAACTTCCAAAAAGCAGAAGGTTCTTTGTTAGTTTTTGGTTTTTCGAACTGTTTTAAGCATAATCAACCGTATTACACGTCAGCGGGTGTATGATATATGCTTCCCGGGCACTATTAAGTTGTAAAACTCGAGAGTACCTACGTTGTTAGGGACAAAACATAAAACTTGTGGGTAATTTTTGCAATCTTACCACGCATTTCCTTCGTAAATGTTCTTTGCATACCCCTGCCACGCTGAGGGTAGAATACTAGCAGGTATTTTATTTCAAATTTGACGTATCTGTATGTACAGTATTTGCAAACAAATTGATTTATTGCTGAAGTAGCTGCTAAAAAAAAAATTAAGATATTTATGACCTCAGAATTCTCTGAACTTTCGTTACCACTCCGCAGGTGTATGTAAGATTGATACCGAGAGGCCTTGCAAACAATTACATATTCTGAACATTTTGAACCCCAGATCTTGAGTCTGCATACACTGAATGAAACATTTATGTTTCTTTTGGGTACCTATATAGTGCAGTCACTATAGACTGAAAGGCGCTGAAATCTGTAAAAGCTGAAAACTTAAGAAGCGGTGTTACGCTGTATATATATATATTATATGTATATTTTTTACCAAGTAGGTAATAGTGCTTCAATATTACTATATTGCAGTCTCAAAAATAAAAATCTGAAATGCTAGATCTTTTCATGTTATATCCGGGCAGATATGTAAGTCACGTTTGCAGAAATAACTAGAACCACCACAAATGTTTCATTGAAAGTAAAAAACACTGGTATAGAATTTTACTAGTCTTCTTTATAGTCGATTAGACATACCTTTTTTATAAGACGGTACTCCAGAGATTATATCATGGAATCTGTTCCATAGGTTTACATTTTAAAATAAGGCTTTGTGGTAACGGTATTAGATTAATAATTGCATTTACTTGCTAAAAGAAATTAAATACATACATATTTCTAAGTATTCTGTTTATCTGTCACCGTAAATAATAAACACTTTTATTGTGCCCCCATGCTAATAGATTTATTCTTGAAAACAGAACCTCATTAGTATAAGGTTTCTTAGCCTTATCGGTGATAGTGTATGAACTATGAAGACAAAGCAAAAAGGGTAGGCGATGCAAACACTAATAATATAATATATTATATTACATGATAGGTACTTGTGATTGAATAAATCATGTCCACTATTTTGATATAACTAGCGGTAACACCTAGGTACGAAAGATCTTTTAAAGCTTTAGCTTTGATTTCGAATTAAGTAAGTATCCATACAATCTTTGATCCAGTAAATACTGAAGATTGTTAATAATTTACAGTAGAGGATAAATAAAGTAGAAGGTAACCTTCTTTATGGTAAGTACATAGTATTTACCTGAGTCCCGGTTACTTCTCAAGTATTGGTCGAAATCAATTTGTGTTAGGCTTACTAAGCTGGGCCTTGGCGACGTATCCGATCGTTGGTCCACTTTGACCCTCAACGCCTTCCCCCTTGTTCAGAGAACGGTGAACAGCTTGCTAAATGCCAGCTATCTTGATTTGGTGGACAAATAATTCTTCATCGCCGGACTGCTAATTGAGCAGATGCCATCGCCAGGCGCGTCTAGCTGAAAGGTTTGATTTCCGTCGTGCTACTTCGCGGGTGACCTCGCAGTGTACCATTGTCGTACCTTAGCACTTCTTCGTCTAAGTACCTACTTTACTCAAGTGAATCATGCTGAAACGCTTAACCTTCGTGTTACCTTTTAGGCAATTAAACACTACATGGACGAGTAATTTCTTAAGTGCGTTCCATGCTGAAAAACGTTTATATTCTTTCGTGTTACCTCTCGGGTAACCTCCCAGAAATCCTTTTGTGCAATTTAACATTGCATGAAAGTATAATTCCTGTAGGTAATGAGCGCGTATAGATGATTCAATACTAACTTTTATTTTAAGTACCCTCTTTAGGAAATCATACATTTTACATAGTAATAGTATTGTACCACAATTCCTCAGGCGCGTCGTACTAAATGGTTTATTCTCTATCGCAGTGACTCTCGGGCAACCGCCAGGAAAAAACTTTAGTGTAAATAAACACTGTATGAAAATATAATTGATTAGCCGCGCCATGCTAAAAAGTTTATTCTCCTTCATGTTGACTCTCCGGCAATTATAATTGATTAAGTGCATCATGCTGGAAGGTTTATTCTCCTTCGTGTTGACCCTCGGACAACCGCCAGGAAAAACCTTTAGTGTAAACAAACTGTGCATGAAAGTATGCTTGATTAGGCGCGTCATACTGAAAGGTTTATTCTCCTTCGTGTTGACCCTCGGACAACCGCCAGGAAAACCTTTAGTGTAAACAAACTGTGCATGAAAGTATGCTTGATTAGGCGCGTCATGCTGAAAGGTTTATTCTCCTTCGTGTTGACCCTCGGACAACCGCCAGGAAAACCTTTAGTGTAAACAAACTGTGCATGAAAGTATGCTTGATTAGGCGCGTCATGCTGAAAGGTTTATTCTCCTTCGTGTTGACCCTCGGACAACCGCCAGGAAAACCTTTAGTGTAAACAAACACTGCATGAAAGTATAATTTATTAGGCGCGTCATGCTGAAAGGTTTATTCTCCTTCGTGTTGACCCTCGGACAACCGCCAGGAAAACCTTTAGTGTAAAATATAAACACTGCATGAAATAATGATTACTCAAACACGTGGTGCTGAAATAAATTGCCGAAAATGAAAGATTAAAGAGTCACCTGCAAAAAGCACTTCTTTTTTTTTTTTTTTTTAAATATTATTAAATATGTAAGTATTTAAAGAGAAAATTATCTTTAATCTATAAGTGTGTAGAAAGTAGGAACGTGAGATCGTTGCTACGCACGAAAAAGGAATGACGAACGAAACCGCTCCTCTGTCGTCCGACACAGAGGCGGGTAGTGGGGGTTCTTTTTTATAACTCCTCTGAAGTCTGTGCGATCGGTTGCTATAAGTAAAGGAAACTACGTTGTCTATGATTATATCTGAAGAATGAAGCGACGAAGTATAATAGATCTTACAAACGAATTATAGAGAAGTATAAGTGTTGAAGGTAGTTTAAATTCCTTGGAGACCCTTAAAACAAATCCTAACATCCTATATGCCTTACTAGCAATGTAGTTGATGTGTTCATCGAAAAATAACTTTTTATCTAGTATTACGCCAAGATCCTTCACCGAGGACACCCTGTTCAAGACTTCATCTTTTAGTTTATAATCATATTTACTTTAAAATTTACAAAACATAATTCTTAAATTATTAGTATTGCTTGTTAAAACTATTTATTTGAATAATAAACGCCATACAGTCGAAATGGCTTTTATTTAAAGTCTATATTATGTTTTTGTTCCATTCAGGTTCATAACGGATTTGACATTTCTAAAGTTGCATGTTTTTTAATTTCATAAAATATAGTGACATGCCTAAATCGTTCCAATCCATACCTACTTACCAAAAGATCGAAAAATATTCCGATAAATATGTACTCGAAATATAATAAGTACTAATACTACAAATGCGAAAGTGTGTCTGCTGCTACGCTTTCATGGCCCATCTTTTCGACCAATTTTGATGGACTTGGTATAGAGTAGGGTTGTAACGGAACCTCGCCTCCGCCTCCGTAAGTGCGGAACTTTCGCAAGAAATCGTGCGCTTCCGCATCCGCCTCCGCAGTTTTTTTGCGGAGTTGTATCGGAGGTTTATTTACGTTGGCTTACAATGCGAGAGGCTAATCGAAGCAGGTGACGTCAGTTACACCATTACAACAAGCAAAAAGAAGAGAAGCTTAGAAGAATCCTCAAAAAAAAACAGATGTGGGATTCATCTCATCATAAAGCACAGAAAATAGACGATGTGATCGGAGAAATCCACCTCCGCCTCCGCCTCCGCTAACCTCCGCATCCGCCTCTGCTTCAGCTTAGAACGCCTCCGTTGCAACCCTAGTATAGAGTTATGTTGCATCTTATGCTACTTTTTATCCCGGAAAATCAAGGAGTTGCTGAATGCTGCGGGAATAAAAAAACTTAATCCACGCGAACGAAGTATCCCGGATATCATCTGGTTATTTCTATTTTAAACAAAACTGACTACAAAGGTGAAAATTGCAACAAAATTGAAACGCATTACCTATAGTGTTTCGAAACGGCCGTGAAGGCTTTTAAGCCGTTTCCAGACGCTAACAAAAACTAGCTTAGTTAGTTTAAGTTTATTTGATACCCGCGGGAACTCCTTAATTTTCCGTGATAAAAAGTAGCCTATATCACTGTCCAGGTCCTCAACTATACCCATAGGTACCAAAAATCACGTCGATCCGTTTCTCTTTTGCGGCGTGATTGAAGGGCAAACTAACAAACCAACAAACAAACACACTTTCGCATTTATAATATTAGTTTGATTTTCATAACACACCAAGAGTGTAATAAGGAAAACGTCCATTGCAGACAGCTGGCTTGCATATTTTATAAGAAAATCGCCGGTTGAACCGATAATAATATGTGCATTTAATTTTCTATGTAAAATTATATTGACGCTTCCCTTTCGTAAGCTAGCTAAGTCATAATATAAGTGGCGTAATTTAACATTGTTTTACTTATTTTTTTTTTAATTCACTAGAAGTTAGCCCTTAACTGCGATCTCATCTAATGGCAAGTGATGATACAACTAAGATGGTAGCGGGCTAGCCTGTTAGGGGCATGGGAGTAATATTAAACCCCTTCCCCTTATTGTTTTCTAGTGCTACACGGCATCTAAATTGCTTGGCGGCACGTCTTTGCTGGTATGGTTGTAATTTGCACTTGCAGCTTGCGATATTCATCGTCTTCATATCATTGCGATATCGCAAGCTGCAAGTGCAAGATACACACTGTATCACATAATTATATTTGCCTAATACTGTAGCGGACCATATGCATGGATTTAACTCGCTCCAGCAATGCTAGGGACATCTGTTACGTCTTATGCATTGTACAAATTAATTAAATTGTAAATATTTCTTTTCAAAAGAGCAACCGCCCAGTTTTTTGCTGGTTCTTCTCGGTAGGAATGGCATTCCGAACCAGTGGTAGATTCACTCGACGATTCAAAAGTACTTGTGAAAGTTTATTTGAATAAAAATCATTTGAATTTGAATTCATAGCGAAATAAATTTCTAGTTACTTCATTGTCATGGACTTCCGCAAAGTAATGCTTAAAGTAAGTAAGTAATAATTCTTCCAATAGTCGTCAACAGTGGCGGCCTTAGCCATTGCGAGGCTCTGGGCGGTAGATGTTTGGGAGGCCATTATAAGGGCCAAGCTTTGTGTCCATTCTTTTTCGTCCACTTTTTTTAACCTTTCGCTGTTGACAGCACTGGCATCTCAGATTAATAAATATAATAGATATATAGAATGTTTGTGTAGTTTGACACAAGTCAAGTCAAGTCAAGTCAAGTCAAGTCAAGTCGATATCATTTATTCAATACTAGCGGCCCGTCCCGGCTTCGCACGGGTAGACATAAATAGATACAGATATTTTTCATAATGGTGCACCCCCTTCTCCCGCACTGCCCCTCTCACGAAGAGTTAGTTACTCGATGCGCTGCGTAGCGGCCGCCGCCGGCATGTATTTTTATTTTAATTTCATGATATCTTTTGAATGGAATGTCCGATTTCAATAATTCAAAAAGTAATCATCAGGTATTGAGACAGTCTTGAATATTAAATTATTTATTTGGATAAAAATTTATAAATGGTATGGATAACACGGTCTGATTTTGATCGGCATTTCTATCAATTTGTTAAATGTAAAAAAGTAGTTATAGTGACGTAACTACAATAGTTAGACACATGGTCTCGCGAAGTTTTTTGTAGATATTGATATGTTCTATAATATTGTCGAACATTTTTTTGTCCTATCATTAATACTCTTCGCAGCGTATGCGATGAAAGACATTTTATGGCTAATTTTTTTACACCTTCGGTTGGTTTTAATAGGAATTTCTGAAGATTTCTATAGTAATCTAGTACTAAATATAGCCTATGTTACTCAGTGATAATGTAGCTTTCTAATGAAAAAAGAATTATTAAAATCGGTCTAGTACCTACTTTTTGAGTTTATTCGTTACATACAAAAATACAAAAATACAAATCTTTCCTCTTTATAATATTAGTGTAGATGTAGATAGGTACACTGTAGGTACACTTATTGACGTTAAAAATTACTTACTTAAAAGAACACGATGGTGATAATCGGTTACGATATCTTAAAGCTAAAGCTACTAGTTTTTCTAGCTCACTTCCTAGTTCCTATTGGTGGGAGTTTTTCTACTTGGGCAATAGCGCGAGGGCGCGAGGCCCCTGCAAGAGCGAGGCCCCGGGCGGTTGCCCTGCTTGCCACCCCCTAAGGCCGCCACTGGTCGTCAAGATAATCGTTGTTTAGTCATATTCATGCTGATTGCGACAGCGCTACACATTAAGCCCTTGTGACGTCACACCACGGATACGTAACGCGCAACGTAATCGATATGCATCAATAAAACATCGCCACGACTATTATCGACCGCTTAATGCCATATCTCTGTAAGTACGGTCGGTCAGGTACGAGTACATTGCCAATGGCTGTTTGATGCCGGAATCACACTAATAACACGCCACTCCTGTAGACGGCACTCGGCGCGTTTCGATTAAAATTACCATTTTTTTTTTTTTTTAATCCACTACAAGTTAGCCCTTGACTGCGATCACACCTGATGGTAAGTGATGATGCAGGCTAAGATGGTAGCGGGCTAACCTGTTAGGGGCATGGCAGTTATATTAAACCCATACCTCTATTCGGTTTCTACACGGCATCGTACAGGAACGCTCAATCGCTTGGCGGCACGTCTTTGCCGGTAGGGTGGTAACTAGCCACGGCCGAAGCCTCCCACCAGGCCAGACCAGGGAAAATTCAGAAATTATAAATTCCCAAATTGACCCTGCCGGGGATCGAATCCGGGACCTCCGCACGTTAAAAGGCGACAGCGCTACACACTGCGCCACGGAGGTCGTCAAAACGCACCAGAAACGCATTTGAACCAAACATGAAACAACCACGCGTCCAACCACCAAAAACCACAAACCACCAAAATAAGCTTTAAGGCGCTCTCAGTTCAAAATACAGGCGAGAGGGGGGGGGGGGGGGTGAAAATAGGGGTTTGAAATTTGTATGAATAGCGTTATGATTCCTTCGGGGACTTCTTAATTTTCCGAGATAAAAAGTAGCCTATATCAATCTACAGGTTCTCAACTATACCCATGCAAAAAATCCTTTCGATCCGTTGCTCTGTTGCGGCGTGATTGAAGAACCAACCAAACAAACAAACATACTTTCGCTTTCGCACGTTTTACTTTTTCGCCGCTGGCTGTTCCCAACCGGCCCATTAGTTCAGTTGGTTAGAGCGTCGTGCTAATAACGCGAAGGTCGCGGGTTCGATCCCCTCATGGGCCAAATACTTTATGTATAGAAAAAATACCTAATATTTTGGTCATAATAATAATTAAATAAGTTTAAAGAAATCGTGTAATGAATTCTTTTCGTATGAAAAAGTTGCTAAAAGATTTTCACTCACAACGGAACGGAGACGGTATAAGGTATATTATTATGTGCTTGCCCTGACAGATTGTGTTTGTTTGTACGTTTGTGCACTTTTTTGTTTCTACCATTTTCCTGAAAAAATACTGGACCGACTATAATGCAGTTTTTTACATTAGATATTTAAGCCTAGGTCCACATTTGATTATTTTTCACGTATCTTGATCAGGCGTATCTTATCGTAGGTACTTGTTTAAGTATACATACGATACGCATTTACATACGATGCATTATACGATGCGAACGATATGACTAGCCGTAGGTATCGTCACAAAAACAAGATGACACAGAATCCTTCGTGTGCGAATTCAAATGGCACTTGGCCGGTAAATTTCTTCACTTTTCCAAACACAATATTTTTCATGACAACCTTATTTGAGTTGTTTATTTTGAAAGCTTTTCTAAACACCCTAATTTTCTACAGTGCGTTGAACCTGTTTATTTATTAAGTTCAAAAGGGCCTCCCAACGGCCCATTATCCACTCTGTGCCAGGCAATAAAGTTAGGGCGCTTTCAAACTAGCGTATGTTTTGGGCGTGTGAGCTCGTATCGGCTGCGCTTACACGTGCGCCACATTTTGCGCTTCGTAAAACTGAACGCGCGTACGCACGCTTGTCGCTTATTCCGGCGTTTTCTCTCGAGCGCTTAGGCCTGTCAGTAGTAGTATTATAATACAAGCTTGAGCGAGATACCCGATAATACGAGCGAGAGAGCGCGTCAAAGCTCGGAGTTGCGTGTGCAGCAAAGCGTGCGTTGTGCGCCTACGCGTGCTTCCAAAACGATCTTATAGGTAGGTACGCGTCGAAAAAAACGCTAATCAACGCATGACACTGCATTTTCGTAGTAAATATAATAAGTTAAGAGTCTATTGCATTTTCATGCAACGAAAACCAATATTTATATAACTTGGGTAGGTAATAGTATGACTGTAAAATTGTGATCATCGTAGGTACAAAAACATTTTTAAGGCATACAAGCAAGGCATTTAATAGGCATTGAAATTTCAATTTTATTGTCTTACTACACTAAGTTAAATTTCTTTTTGTCGCGGCCAAAATCCCCTGCTGTGCCGTGCCGTCTCGTACATTACCTATTCTGTGCCCTTACTGTGCGAAGCAACAGAAAAATATTGTATAGTAACGCGTGATGATTCAGGAAAATCGATGTCTTAACATTAATAATGGTTGTTTTTAGGGTTCCGTAGCCAAATTTGGCAAAAACGGAACCCTTATAGATTCGTCATGTCTGTCTGTCTGTCTGTCCGTCCGTATGTCACAGCCACTTTTTTCCGAAACTATAAGAACTATACTGTTGAAACTTGGTAAGTAGATGTATTCTGTGAACCGCATTAAGATTTTATTACAAAAATAGAAAAAAAACAATAAACTTTGGGGGTCCCCCCATACTTAGAACTGAAACTCAAATTTTTTTTTTTCATCCAACCCATACGTGTTTACCTATGTATACCCTATCTATGGATAGGTCTTCAAAAATGATCTATCATTTTTTTCTAAACTGAATAGTTTGCGCAAGAGACACTTCCAAAGTGGTAAAATGTGTCCCCCCCCTGTAACTTCTAAAATAAGAGAATGATAAAACTAAAAAAAAATATATGACCTACATTACCATGCAAACTTCCACCGAAAATTGTTTTGAACGAGATCTAGCAAGTAGTTTTTTTTAATACGTCATAAATCGTAAACCGCAATTTACATTGCGAAAAGCATGAATTTTTAGTTACATCATATAATAAAAATATTTTTAATAATTTAAAACTTACTACAGGTTTGTACGGAACCCTCGGTGCGCGAGTCCGACTCGCACTTGGCCGCTTTTATTTACTAAGCGATACGTTTGTTTATTTTGTACAAGATGATGCCCACGACTTCGTGCGCGTGGGTTTAGATTTTTTTCAAGATATCAAGCAAAGACAATATAATATACTTGGTTTATAATTGATCTATGATATCAATCGATTAAACTAGCTCGCCCGCCAACTATTTTCATTATAGAAAATATTTCAGCTTTCAATTTAAGCTGTACCTACCTTAATACGGTGGACATTACGATTTGGCAGCGACATTTATACTCATAACAAGGATATTCAAAGGATAAGGAGGAGTTCCAACAGACAAGCTCCCTCCCTCACGATGACCTCCCTGGCATAGTGTTGAGCGCTGTTGCCTTGACACGGGTGTTCCCGGGTCCAATTCCCGGCAGGGTCAATTTGGGAATTTATAATTTCTGAAATTTCTCTGGCCTGGTCTGGTGGGAGGCGTCGGCCGTTGCTAGTTACCACCCTACCGGCAAAGACGTACCGCCAAGCGATTTAGCGTACTGGTACGATGCCGTGTAAGAACCGACTAAGTGGGGGTATTGGTTTAATATAACAGTTTGGCCCGCTACCACCTTAATCTCCATCATCACTTACCGTCAGGTGAGATCGCAGTCCAGGGCTAACTTGTAGTGGATTTAAAAAAAAGCTGTTGTGTTATAAAAAGCTCAATAAAGTTCCGTCGAACTTAATATGTCGTTTGGCGGTCATATCACACAGCTACTTATCTATAGCTATAAGAAGGTATTACCACGGTGAGTGTCGAGGACGTGCGATAGACCAGCTGCGAGGTACGTCGGTGAAAATTTAATGCTTTCCATATTCTGGCCTTAACTGAAAGGCCCACGGAATTCTAAAGTTTTAGAGATGGTATTGCGGTGGTTTAGAGCTCGGAAGTCCGGCCTCCTATTCTAGGATTGGTCCTCGGGCATGTACTTAGGTAGGTACTTCTAACTTTTCTGAGTTATGTGCGTTTTAGGCAGTTAAACATTTTGCTTTAACGGCGATGAAAAACATCGTGAGGAGACCTGCATACCTGAGTGTTCTTCATAATGTTCTCAATGTTGTGATTGCAGGCTGCAGCCAAGCGGTACTAGTCTATAAATTTTAAAAAGAAAAAGAGTCTGCCAATTTGTATTCGATCAGCGCGCAGCGTTTGGATTATAGTCAAAAACAGTTCTCAGCCTGAGAAGAGACTTTAGCTAAGTAGTGTTTATAATGATTCGCACTGATGGTTTTATCCGTATTTATAACCCAACATCATCTAAGACCAGGTTCTCAAGTATCGATCAATCTATGCTTAAGACCAGTCCTAAAACATAGTTTGCCTGATACTTGAGAAATCTGTGCTTCGCTGATTTATTAATAAGGAGAAGGACCCTATAGACAACTGTGCGGCGACTAACGCTCGCACCTCCTCCATTTCTATTCTTATTTTAAATTCTGTGGTCTCTGTACATAATAGATAAGTTTGTTTCTTGACACGAGACGGGGGCGTGTTCCGAGACCTGCATTCGAGTCGAGGTGAATTAAGAATTTATGATTTGATTCGTTAAAAAATAATTTTACTACGGTCCACGTGAAAACACCAATGGCCTATGCCAAAGGTGGGGGAATGAAACCCGCGTGAAAAAATCACATCTTTAAGTACCTATTGTATGGCTATCTATATTGTTGCACTATCCCGCTCCTTTCTTATAGGCCTTCTTCATTATTGGGTTGTCTGGACTCTAGATGGGATCACGTTTAGTGATCTTGGTGCACTTTGTTTTTTTTTCTTTTTCTATGTATTTTTATGTTTTGTGTAGAAATAAAGAGCTTATCTATCTATCTTTTTTCATTATTTCAACTCATTACCGACCAACCACTGAGCTTGACTCCCTCTCAGAATGAAAAGGGCTTGGCCATAGTTCACCACGCTGGCATTATGGCGTGCATATTGCGTGTATAGTTGAAGACCTGAAGCGTGCCATTGACATCTACGGCTTCTTTTTATCTCGGAAAATATTTTTTCCCAATTTCGCATTATTTATACGAAGAATCAGAACAAGAATTCAATAACGCGTTCCTAACTTTGCCTTAAAAATTAGTTTCGAACACGTGTTCAAATAGATTTTGATAATTCACAGTTTTTAACTGGTTTTAGCTATCCAAGAAACAGTTTCTGCGGAAAATCCATGTTCCAATTCATCATAGACTTTATAATTAGAAATTTAGAATGAGAAGTAGATTACTCAAATCTAATGTATTTTATTGATCGTCCTTCCAATATTATTCAACCGTGCGTTGCTTTATTTCCGGCCTGGTGCCATACTACTTTGATAAATCAAAAGTCAATGTTCGTTTTAAAGCTTTATTCCTAACGATAATATAGTATTCTGAGAGTACCTAATTTAATTATCCTGAAAATCTTTTCATCATCCGTTTTCTTTTTGTCCTTGACGCTCAATTGGCGGGAAGCGCCCTCATTGGCCCTCAGAATTCACTCTTTTTTAATTATTTTATTTTGCGGCCCTGGATTCATGTCCTTTATGGCCTTATATTTATTGCGAATGTCGTACCACAGAATATAAAACTAGAAAATCATGACACTACCATCGCTTAAAGCAGTATTATTTTAAAATGTCATATTTATATGGCGTACCTTGACATCCCTAAAATACGGATTATAATTCTGAAACAAGAGCATCAATAACATTAAGATACCTATTACTGTTTTAATCGGCAGTAATGTACTATTTCTGATATTACTGACATAATTAAAGTATTCTAGTGTCTTAACTCACTTCAAACTAGTCTGTTCATTTGCCGACAGGTGAACGGCGAACGAAATCCGGAAGAAGTGTACAAAGACTTCCGGGCGGCGATCCTGCAGATATTAGGAGCAGTTGAAGACCAGAACATGAACGGGGTCGGAGTCGGGGCTCACGGTATGTACAAACTATCATAATATAAATTATCATGTAACAAAGAACTTATAACTATAACTTCTTAAGTACCTTCAAGGCAAGAGTGATTAGGCATCTTCTTGGCGGGCGCGCTTCAACCTAGACATCATCATTGCGATTGTCGTCAAGCGCAAGCCTATCTTGCAATAAAAAAAAAAGATCACTGTGAATAAGATGCTGTTGTTGAACACATAGGTACATTTACGCCCGCGAACTGTACTTTCGCGATTTTATTTAAAAAAATTGGCAGTCATAGGGACTGCCGAGTGCCGATAGAAGTGAAAACGAATATTTTAATATTTTTTTTAGTTATAAAAAAAATAAAATATAATCCTTAACACTAAGGTATAAGGTAAGGTATAAAGTTTAATTTGGAATGTAGAATATTTATATTTAAGACCTTTTGTCTTCGTAACAACGCGAGCAGTGTCGCTGTTCGCGAGCGTGTCCCTTTTTGGTAGTTTACCCACTACCAAAAAGTGCTCAACGCGGCTAAAGAAGTTTTTACTTCAAAAAGAGGCATTGTTGATGACAAAGAGTATGAGACGTACCTACAACATCAAACGGGATATCTAATGAATGAATATGTCAGACACCCCATGAGAACATAGCTACTATCGCGATTCTATTTAAAAAAAAAAAATTTACTTACTGTATGAATTTTTTTCTCGTACACAGTAATACCGGGTGAAATAGTCGGCGTGGAACCGGTGCCGGCGAGAAATCACAATGCAGCAATGATGGAACAGGATCAAGACGTGGAGATCGAAGACGACCCTTTACCGTCCACCGTGGCACCCACCATGCCAGCTGTACCGAGAGTGGCTTCGTTGCAAAGAGTTAGCCAGTTGCCACAAGTGATGCCAGTGAATGGCAATGTTGACAGGATTGTCAATCCTAAGGTAAGTCGCGTAAACTATAGTAGGTATGTCTGTTTGTGTAAGTATATTTTATACTTTTGTTACTTTTATTTTATGCGCATCGACCACATGCACTCCTAGACCCAGTGTCATCAGCTTTGTACGCTCGGGTTGCCTATAAAAGATCACTTTAGTGATAAGGCCGCCTTTGCGCATTACCTCAGTTTCCTGTCTTCTGTTTTGTATGCATGATTTTGTACTGTGTTAAGATGCAATAAAGACTTATACTATACAAATACTACTGCTACCCAGGCTGGAAATAGAGCGATTCATGTCAGTAATATTGACGCCGGATTCAGCCGAAATTTGTATATTTGCGAGGAAGGAGCTTTTTTACATTGCCGATGGAGGGCGTTGACTTATCTTAACTCACGCTAAAATCTTATGCTGTAGCCCCCTACACCATAAGATTTTGAAAGAATGATATCACTTCCTACTTGAATGTCAGAAGCATGAAACGAAAGGGCGAATGCAATTATTGATTATTTAAAAATAATGAAGCAATTTCCTAGCAAGTAATTAGTAGGAGACAATTTCTTTAAGAAGGTTAAAACTTCAAACTACAATAGAGGGACGGATAAAAAATCCAAAGACCATAGATGACAAATATTTACGTATTCAACACAGTATCTTCCTGGCTCTGACCGACAAGGTTGAACTTCTCATAGTACCTATGTTAGTTCTTAACAATCGTTAGTTAACTTTATTGGTTCTACAATCTACATGGTATCTTACCGGAACCCTCAATCGCTTTATGATACTGTTTCACCACGGATCTACATAAAATCCAAAATAACCCAGCCTGGAACTAAACATCCAAGGAATAAAGTAATTCTTTAGAAGAAAAAAATTCATTTAGATCTTATAGACATGAAATCAATCTCCTAAGGAGTGTTGTGTTTTCTTGATTTAAATGATTGTTTTACTTGCAGACTGCAGTGATAAGAGTTCGAGGGACCTCCACAATCCCTCCGACGCTTTGGGTGGTGGGCGGCCCTGGCAGCAATAAGGCAGCGTTGTGCGAGAGATCCGTGCTGCAAAGAGATGGCTGGACACATTTCAGGTTCGTTATTTCACTGGTTAGTTATTTTACAATAAGGGTTGAGTGTTAGAGTCGATTGCTATTGTTAAGCAACGTTGACCCAAGTCGGTAACTGAATGGGTGACCGAATTTGGAAGTCCTAAATTGACCTTTTCGTTTCCTCCGTGCTTCGGAGAGCACGTTAAGCCGTCGGTCCCGGTTATTATCACTAACATCTGATAATAATCGTAAGAAACCTAAGAGTTGAAATAGTACGAGTCGTATGCGGAAGTACCTGGGAACCCAACGCATTATCATCCCAAGAAAACTCTTACCATTATGTGACTAATGGAAAGGGGTCACGACCCTCAGCAATGAAGACCCCCAGCAGAGAGGGAGATTTCACTGGAATTAAAAGTTTCTACGTTGATCTTATTGTTACTTTTCGGGCGTTGTTGCTGTTTCTATTTCTTGTAAATCAGTAAAGATGTGCTGCTGATATGCTACATAAATGACTTAATAAAGGGATACATAAATTCTTCACAAACATAAAGATATAAAGTAAACACTTATAGACTTTTAGATAGGTAGGTAATATTCCCGGATTCTTAAAAATATTTATGGATTTCGACTGTTTAATGTCACCTCATCACCTGACAAGACAAGAAACGAATTCCCCTGTTAAAATAAGTATTTTCAATTTGTTGTCATTACTAGGCTGCAAACAAATTGTTTATTCATTGCTGCCAAGAAAGATGAACCGCTCTTTTAATAAGGTTGTGTTTGAGGATAGTATAATCAAATAATCAAATAAATATTATAAATGCGAAAGTTTGGATGGATGTCTGGATGGATGTCTGGATGGATGTATGGATGGATGTTTGTTACTTAATCACGCCCCAACGGCTGAACGGATCTGGCTGAAATTTGGCACAGAGATAGATTATAGTCTGAAATAGCACATAGGCTTTTTATCCCGGAAAATTAAAGAGTTCCCGCGGGAACCAAAAAACCTCAAATGGGTGTTTGTTACTCAATCACGCCAGAACGGCTGAACGGATCTGGATGAAATTTGGTACAGAGACAGATTATAGTCTGGACTAACACATAGGCTACTTTTTATCCCGGAAAATTCAAGTTTCCCGCGGGAACAACAAAACCTCGATCCACGCGTACGAAGTCGCGGGCATCAGCTAGTATAGAATATAGTGAAGATTGAATTGCATTCTTCTTTCCAGCTTGGGGCAACGGCTTCGAGCGCTGGCGGACGCAGGCGGCGGCCCGGTTTCTGACGGCGCCCTCGCTCGCACCGCCGTCAGTGGGGGGGAGCTGGTGCCCAGGGATCTGGTCGCCAGGCTGGTCACCGCTGCCGTCAGCGACGCGGCCAGGAGCGGGCATGGCATCGTGCTGGACGGATACCCGAGAGACTTGGAGCAGATGGAGGAGTTTGAGAATGAGGTAGGAACGGTACTCCACTACAGCCCATTAATCTCCCACAGCTAGGCACAGGCCTCCACTCTTATAGGAGAAAGAGGGAATTAGAGCTTAGACCCACCACGCTGCTCCAATGCGGGTCGGCGGGCTTTAACGACAATTATCATGTTAATGATAATAACCGGGAATTGCTAACCCTTTCATGAATGAAATATTCTTTTCATCCCACCATTTCGGAAAGAGTAGTTTTAATCTTCGATATCTGAATGCAAAAGCCGTTATTATCCTCTTGAGGATAAAGTAAATTGAATTTAGAACATCGTGTACACGTTAATAAATATCACTCGTCTATGAAGTTTGTGAATTCAAAACATCATTAAAACCTATTTACTTCTACCTCTATGGTGCCGAATTTCCATACAACCTTTTTTAATTTGTTAAAAACTCACACTCGTAACCATCTTGGTTTACTTTTTTAATTTTCTTTGCGCACCATTTTCTTTCACGTCATGTCATTTCCTCGCTGAGGTGGGATGAAAAGTTACGTGTTGCACTCGAGTGAAAAGATTTTTCACCTCGTGCTCTTTTTTTGATTCCCTCGCTGACGCTAAGGATTCTAATTTTTGAACCACTCGCTGCGCTCGTGATTCAATTTTAGAATCCTTCGCTTGCTCGGTCATCAAAATTGAGCACGCGGTTAAAAAACAACTTTTCACTCTTGCATAACAAATAACTATTATTGTACACCAATACAAGAAACACATACAATAAGCAATAGAAATAAAGCTATGGTACAATAGGCACGATGACTGATTTTGAAAAATGGTCAGATTATGTTCGGAAGTATCTACTATTTCGAAAAAATATCTTATTTCAGAAGAAAAATAACTTTTGGTAGATACAATTGGCATTTGAAATTTAAATTCTAAAATTCACGCCAAAACGATCGGCGGTGTCATGGCGTCGTTTGTGACGTCACTATTGTTCTTGCCAATGTAAACTGTGCAGTGTGCAGTAAACAATAGTGTGATTGTCAAAGCTCGAAAACAAACTATTGTGACGTCATTCGCTTCTTGGTGTTTTAACCAATATGGCGGATTGCTGTATTTTATAGTTTTATTTTATCAAAATAAATAGCAATCTCACTCGAAATAGAAAAATAAATACGTTTTATCTAATCCATGAATCCTATTTCATTAGATAAATTATAAAGTTCATTGATTCTTGGTTACTGTCATCATGCCTATTGGTGGCCTTATCGCTTTGAGGCGATCTCTACCAGACTATCATAAGGATCAAGAAGTGTCATTTTAGTTAGTTTAGAACTTTAGAGCTTGAGTTATTCAGAATTGGCGAGAAAAACAAAAAAAAATGTTTATTTCAGTTCAAAATCACGCCCCGCATGGTCCTTCTGGACTGTTCGAAGCTACAACTCGGAAGAGGTCGTAGAGACGACTCGGTGGCGGCATTCAGGAGACGCCTCGAAGTGTTCCGGGAGCTGAGCCTGCCCATGCTAAAGAGTTTAGACCAACAACATCGACTGGTTATTGTGAGTGTTTGCCTATTTTTGAATGTATTGATAAAATGGAAAGAAGTGGTTAGAAGAATCCTAGTGTGGAAATCTGTAGTCACAACGGAAAAATTGTGGAGATCACTGCATGTATCGCAGCGTTTTCAGATATTTATTTGTAAATAGATTTTTTAAATCTTAAATCTGCCTATACATCACGCTCACGTCTTTATAATTTTACTTTAGTATTACAAGTGGCGCAGTCGGTAGGATTATCTTTTTCCTCCTAATCTCTTCTTACATGATTAACTTTGATGAATGTATAAAATCCTGTTACCAGGTGGACGGAGACACGGATTCCTCAGACGTACAGTCGGAGTTCACGCGGGTCCTTCTAGAAGAGATGGAGAAAGCAGAGGTCATCGCTGCGATACCTCGCCCCGAGTCAGTTCACTCTGATACACAGACACGAATGGCGGACACACACTATAATAATAGAGGTGAGATTAATGGACCAACACCCTTATTCTCTATTTCTGACATATATTTTTTATCCATTGAAAGTTGGCTATGAAATAAAAAAGAAAGTGTGTGTGTTCAATTTACACACGGCAAAAGTGAAACTTCAGAAAAGTACCTAGCCTACGAGATAATGAAATAAATATAACTTGTATTCCATCTCATTCTCTCGCGGGCTAAATCCTATCCATATTAATGACAAACAGATGTCGCATCATACTAATATTATAAATGCGAAAGTTGTTTGCTTGTTGGTTTGTTGGTTTGTTCTTCAATCACGCCGCAACGCAGCAACGGATCGACGTGATTTTTGGCATGAGTATAGTTGAGGACCTGGCGAGTGACATAGGCTACTTTTTATCCCGGAAAATTAGGGAGCCCGCGGTAATCAAAAAAACTTAAACCACGCGGACGAAGTCGCGGGCATCAGCTAGTTTATAATATTAGTATGGATTTGAACAAAAAACTTCTCTATTTTTATTTCAAGAACTAGAACTGCTATCATTTTCAGAAGGGACAGCAGTACAACAATTCGCACATACCGTGTCCCGTATTGGTGTCGGGATAGCCAACGGTGGCATCACGCGGAATGGGGTGCTGCCCAACGGCTCCCTGCCCAACGGCTACCTGCCCAACGGAGCGCTGCCCAACGGAAACGTTAGCAACGGATTCATAGGCATGGCTAATAATAAGGTAGGATTTTTTATTTAAATGAAAGAACTAGAAGTTTATTTTGCTATAATCCGCCACAGTTGGTGAATCTATGTGGTACAGTGTAGCTTACACTTGTAGCTTGCGATATTCACCACACTACACGAATCTTCCAAAGTATTCTCAAAGTACTTTTCACTTCGACACCGGAGCATCCTCAGAGGATGTTGACTCGACAATGCACGATTGTGAAATATAATGGAAGTTTAGTGTAAGTTGTTTTTGTTTATTTTTATCCACTACACGTTAGCCCTTGACTGCGATCTCAACTGGTGCAGTAAGTTATGATGCAGTCTTAGATGGTAGCGGGCTATCATGTTAAGGGCACGACAGTTATAAAAACTGATAGTTAAAAAAAGGTATGATAATTCTGGCACAATGCGTGCAGTGTAGAAATCCTAAACTGTATCTACATGGCATCGTACCGGAACGCTAAAGCGCTTGGCGGCACGGTGGGGTGGCCACGGGCGAAGCAGGAGATGTTGCATTTACAATCGTGCATTGTAAATGCTCCGGTATCAGAGTGAAGCGTACGTTGAGAGTATTTTTGAGGGTTTATGTAGTGTGGTGAATGTCGCGGGAATCAGATTCGAGATACGCACTGTACCACATAGATAATTTGCCTTCTGTGGCGGATTATAGCGAATTAAACTTCTAGTTTTTTCATTATTGAAACAAAAAAAAATACACTAAAAAAAATTGTTCCAATTTTGGCCACCGGGTCCAACGACCTCAATTTACATAGACGGGCCCTGTCAAACAAAGAATGTGGGCGTATTTTTAGCAACGCCATCAACGCCATCTAGTCTGAAAAGCGGGAACTTACTTGCAACATATATTGAAATCGTATGACTCGGTCATAGATAATATAGGTCATGGCCATAGAAGCCGTAAGGCCAGTTAGTAAAAAAAAAAATATCATACAGTTTGCCGCGGAAATTAAATGATTGCGTAATGGATAGAAATATTAAATAGGAATATTAAATAACGTTTTTTTGGAAATTTATAATTGTGAATTGAATCACTTACCTTAAAATAAAAAAAATTCAGTGCCAAACTAATAAGACTTTAGATGTTAACCTAAGAATAACAAATTATCTACACGACGAGCGACCGTGACAGCGCTACGATGAGGACAAAGACAGGTTAGGAACGCGTTCTCAAAGTCGGTCGCCCAACCTTTTTCTATGAAAGGGCCCATCTAGTACCTACATATATATCGATGACCGGGTCAGATAAGTTTGTGAAATTGTGAGTTACTGTTTCGTTTCCAGGTGAAGCCAATGCTGAACAGCGTCACCAAAGTGCCGACGGTGTCGCAAATGACACACGACCAAGTGCGCAGGCTGTACGAGCAGAGCTCCGGTGAAATCACCATGAACACTCACATTTAGCTGTGTAATACTGTGGCGCTAGTGATTTAGTTGTAGTGTATACGTAAATAGTATTAAGTAGTATAATTATATTACTTATAGTAAATACCGCAAGTTTAATCCAGACACGTTAAGCCAGTTAATTAAAAAAAAAAAGTAAAGACCGCAATAGCTTCGTAAAAACCAGCTCCGCCTTTTTTTTTAACCGCCTTCTTCTATGATCTACTTCGGGAAATTGCGGGTGATGTGGGATTTCTACCCACCAAAACCCCCTCGGTGGCCATCCTCTGAGCATAATGGGAAACTCCGGGAACTTTCAAAGAACATGCGCCGGAGCCTCCCTTGACCGATGCCCATTGAGCTCGTCCTGGGTGATATAATCCTTGATTGCATGCATCAATCCTGAATCATGGTGGTACGGCAGCTTCTGCCGTAACTACCTTAAATACCAGCTCCCCTAGCCAAGTTACATATGTTTCGTATGCGTGTCTATTCTCTTTCTATAATCGTTAACGCTTTACGTCTATACCGCGGTGAGAAAAAAATAAGTAAATAGTCTATGGTTAGCGTTTTTAATTGCTTTCGTTAAAATTATGGAGGGTAGAGATAAGGAGTGACATCTCTTATGGGAGAAAAGATGAAAAAGTCTCCAGGGGTTGCTGAAACTAACAGTTCAAAAACCTTCCACAGTGGCGCTGGTGTAGCAAAGAGTATGGTATGGTATGAATTCGACTAAAATAGTTAATTATTGAAAATTTCAACAACTTACGTTGTACAAAATAATGATGAATGTTTTCTTTCCTTGTTTATTTCTCAAACCTACTCGAATAATATTTGGCTCTTCCTTTTATATTTACCTTGATGCTAATGTGGCGCCCCCAATGTGGTGCATTTCGACGGACACTTTTTATATACAGAGATGTCACTCCTTATCTTCTACACTCCATAGTTAAAATAAGTAATAAAAATACCTCAGACTAAGACGAATATACAGACGGAAATTATCGCCAGAATATATTATTATTAAAGCCAGACCAGAACGTGCGACACTAAGGGCGGGTAATGCGGTCTCATTAGGAAGCTCGATAGTTAAGCATTTAAGTAGACCGTGTAATATGAGTACATCTAAATAATTTAATGCTAGCAAATTTTTTTTTTCATAACAATAGTGTGCTGTGTTCCAGATCAACGTTCTGAAAAAGAGCATTCGTTTTTGTAGTTCCGCATAAAATATTGCAATTCACTTTCGAATCGAGATTAGAATACTTAATAGGTATGATAAAAAGGAATTATTTTCTTGAATTATTTTACTGCTACTAGGGTACTGTAAAACTTGAACAAGTCTATCTTTACAACACACGCAGACATCAAAAATTATAATATAAAAGTTTATACTAAGTAGCAATGTAGAAATATTTAGTTAAATTTTATAATTTAATACTTATATAGGTACCTAGTGTAAGAAAATTTGTAGTTAAGCTGTCATGATTTGTCGAATTTATATATTATATTAAGACGATTATTTAGATCTAAGTATTTATTTATTAATAATAATTTAGACATTGTGTAACGTATTTAGAGCAATATTTTAATTTTATATAATTATTATTATTATTATTATGTAATATGTTCCTAATTTCAGAAACGATCGATTTCAATATATAATGCTAAAATAATAAAATTAAGTGCACAACAACAACATAGGTACATGATATAAAATTTTGTTAAGTCTAGTTAATGTAGATAAATATTTTTATACTATAACATATATTTTTAACTAGCTGATGCCCGCGACTGCGTCCGCGTGGTTTAAGATTTTTGTTATTCCCGTGGACTCCTCCCCCTAACTCCTTAATTTTCCGGGATAAAAAGTAGCCTATGTCACTTTCCAGATCCTCAACCATACCTATGCCAAAAATCACGTCAATCCGTTGCTCCGTTGCGGCGTGATTGAAGGACAAACCAACAAACCAACAAACAAACACACTTTCGCATTTATAATATTAAGTATGATTTATAATGAAGAATATTGTATTTATATTGAAAATAAAAATAAATCAATATTTTCAAAGACCAAATCCGGCTGAAGTGGACCATTTTTAATTAAAATAATAATACAATTGTCTAATCTAGATTATATATGTCACCGTGAGATTGCAAAAACCGCTAGATTATAATCCAACTAGCGATATTGTAAACTGTCGACGGATTGTGAACCGTTCAATGTTCCGAGTGTCAATTTTTGATTTATTCATTGTATTTATGTTTTCTTGTCTCTTTCTTGTAGGTTAGGTTAGGGTTCGACTTATGTAATTACGTAGTGCCCGGCCGCAATATATCTAACAGATTACAATCTACCGAAAAATAATGCGTTAAATTGTAATCATTCGACAGTTTACAATTTTGCGAGTTAGATTATAATCTAACGGTTTTTACAATCTTACGGTGACATATACATATATTATAAAGTTTTGTAGCATTATAAATTCACAGATCAGAAAAAAATAGACTTGAAAAAAGCTAAGATTCCGAACCTAAAGTCGTCTTGCACAAAACTGATTAAGTTAAATATTTCGATGCTGTTACATTTTGATAATGTTGAATTTGCAAATATTCGTATCAATCATCACTATCAATTTAAAACAGTACATTTTATAGTTAAAACTGAAGTAGGTTATTGACCGTTTATAGATTTATGCAACTACCACTGGAGCAATATAAAACTCAAGGCAAAAAAAGCGAATTAAGCTTCTTGTTCCTTGATTAAGTACTTATGATAAACGTTAAATACCTAATACTTTATGAATAATTTTAGCGTTTAGATTCTAATAATTGTAGAATTCACGTAGTTTAGAACCACAAAATTGGGGCCAACTTAGAATTAGATTTAGTCAATATAAAGAAAACTTATAGCACCAAAATATAGTTTTACAGGGCACTAACATTTTATATCTAAATAAAATAAGAACTAACTCAATTTGTAGATAAGTAGGTAATTACTGGTTTATAATCACAGACACTAAGGTAAGCCTTTCTTAAACTAATTATTGTGTTATTGTGAATTATTAGAAAGGGATTGGCTTTAGTACTTTATTTATCTACTATAGAGTTACAATAAAGGCTTATCCTCCTTTTTGTGTTTTTTTTAAAATCTAGGATTGGATGCAGACTTAACAAAAAAATAATACAGTGTTAATTAAAAAATAATACTAATAACCTCATAAAAGCAAGTTCTCTACACAATACTGAAAAACTTTTGGTCTACAACTTTTTAAAAAAATAAATTCACAATATTTTTTTTACAATGTACTCTCTAGAGTATATAGCTAAATAACAAAATAGAACTTTTTCGTATTAAAATTTAAAAAAATATTATAGATTAGCTCAGTGCGTTTTGGCATTATTAAACTTGATAAAAAGGGCATCACTATTACAAAGACTGTCCGCAAGGGTTCTGTCTATCATTTTCTTTTTATCTTTTTAATTAATTAGGTACTTTCAAAGATGAAAATAAATTTAGAAAATATTATGTATAAGGTACGGTACTTAATATCCTTAAGGTGTCTACCTGGTAAGAATTTTGAAACATACTTTTTTTCTGATTTATCAAATTCGATACAATAGGAAGTTAGGCGTACCTTAGAAATAAACACTTATGTACATGCGTGGAATAATTTGTTTACGAAAATAAAATAAATCGGCCCTTTTTCTATGCAATTGTTTTTATTTTAAACATCCAAGACCTCTCATTTTTGTAGCTTCTAGATTTATGAAAGGTTGAGAGACTATAGTGGTGCCCTCCTCCTTGCGGCGTATACCCCATTACTGAGGTTCGTGACCCCTTCCACCAATAATCCTTCTGTGAACGATGTCGCGACATGTTGCTCGGTTTTTTGCGACATGCAAGGCTTCGTGGACCTTGCTATCGAGAGCGGTGCTGATTTGATCTGACCAACGCATCGGGCTTCGTCCCCGAGGTCTCTTTCCGTCCACTTTGCCAGTAATGACAATCTTTTCAAGATTGTGCCCCTCCCTTCTGGCAATGTGGCCGAAGTAATCAAGGATCCTCTGGAGACAGGTGGTTGATAGCCTTTTCGTGATTTTTACCTGTTTGAGGATCGATGTGATGGTTCTGTGCGCTGTCCAACGTATCCGAAGAATCCTCCTCCAGCAACACATCTCGAAAGCGTCAATACGATGTCGGTCAGCAGCTTTTATTGTCCATGTCTCAGCTGCATAGTGGCGTAGTTGTGACAAAATACCTACCTATCAGTCGATGACCCTAGTCAGCAACTGGATGGGTGAACTTAGGAGGTTTTAATTTGGCTTTTTCGTTTTCTTCGTGCTTCGGAGAGCACGTTAAGCCGTCGGTTAGTATCTAAATAAGGAAAAGGTGACTGACTGATCTATCAACGCACAGCTTTAAAAACAACTGGACGGATCGGGCTGGGCATACAGATTAAGGATTTATGAAAGACAAGGATTTTTGAAAATCCAACTCCTAGTAGAAAATAGGGATTTCGAAATTGTATGAAAATCGAATTTAACGTGAGCGAAGCCGAGGGCAAAAGCTAGTCCTTAATAACTCATAAAAATCGTTATCATCGTTACAAAAATACTCATCCTAAAGCATTGATTGGCATATAGTAGGTACTTCAATGCCCTAAAGCCATGATCTTGGGGTGAATTATTAACAAAGCTTCTCTTAATAGGGCACAAAATGGTACTCGTAGGTATTGAATGCGTACCAGGCACCGTTCTATACGTGTGCAATCCATAAACTGGTTGAAATAAAAACATGAAATAATATGTTTTCTCTTAAATACCTAAATCTTTCGGGATTTAAGTAATATTTTTAAAAAACTGAATTTGGTCAACTACTATACGAGTATTTAGATCTCGTTTTTGTTAGATTAATTAGAGGCTTTAGAACCATAACGATACAAAGATACTTAAGAAACTCTAAAGATCACTTAAAGCATTGTTACCTGAAGCTAATATTTTCTCGCGCGTGGAAATTAAGTATTAACTCTTTCATTAGGTACCTACTTAAATGTACTCTTTATGTATTTAATTCATACCAATATTATAAATGCGAAAGTGTGTCTGTCTGTCGGTCCGTCTGTCTGTTTGTCTGCTACGCTTTCACGGCCCAACTGTTCAACCGATTTTGATGAAATTTGGCACAGGAATATGGACATATAGGTCCTGTGGGATTTGGGAATATAAAAAAACTTAATCAACGCCGACGAAGTCTAAGGCATGATCTATTCCATATCCATACTAATTTACTTATAAATGCGAAAGTGTGTCTGTCTGCTACGCTTTCACGGCCCATCTGTTAAACCGATTTTGATGAAAGGAGAATGACCAAAAGTGGGCTGTTCTTGCGTCTTAATGAAATTAACGGCAAAACATTCGAAATATACACAGGATTATATAATAAAAAAAAAAAACATTAAGTTATTCGAGGGGAGTTTGGAGTAATCTGACTTTTATGTTTTGAGGTTAAGTTTATTTAACCATTTAGCTTATAATAATATATTTATCGACATGCAGTTTTCCGAAATTCGTAAATAAATATATATAATATAGATAAAGATAGATAATTATTTTATTCTTAGCTCTAAATAAAATAATTGCTTGTTTTTAATTAAAATAATTGTTTGCGTATAAGTCAATTGAGTTTACTTTGGCCACCTAGATGGCACCACCTGTACTCTAGCTCGCGTAAGTACAAGTGGTGCCATCTAGGTGGCACAAAGTAAACTAAATTAAAAAGCACTAAAATATTTCGGAACCCAGCATGTAGATAAATATGTTATTATTAGCTAAATGGCTAAATAATACCTAACAATTGCCAAACTTAACCTCATATAACTTAAAAGTCAGATTACTTATTATACTCCAAATTCCCATTGAATATCTTAATGATTTTTTTTGTTATATAATCCTGAGTATATTTTCAATATTTTAACGTTAATTTCATTAAGACGCAAGAATGGCCAAAATCGCATACAAAAATGGTCAAGATCCTTTGGTATAGGGATAGTTTGTATCCCGGGGAAGGACATGGGCTAGACTTTTTATCCCGGAAAATTAAGGAGTTCCCGCGGGAATAGAAAAAACCTAATCCTCGCAGACGAAGTCGCGGGAATCGTCTAGTTATTAAATAAAATCTTAATTACTAATAGGTAAAAGACTGTTTAGCACAAAAATCTATTATAATCTCTGCAATGAAATATCAATCTTATCAAAATAATAATACTTATCTAGCGTTGATATAAAATACACAAAACTGCAATATCTTATCTATAGAAAATACATAGATTATAATCTGCGGCCATGGTAACCTGTCACATTTCCCGCGCGCGCCATAATGCTGAGGACATGAACTTTTCCCGCGCTGTCAGCCAGCCTTTGGCACAGTTTTCACGACCTTGACCGCTGAAAACCGCAGTCGCTCCGCAGAGCTCGTGCAGAGTCGGTGTGTCGGGTGTGTTTTTCAGTTCCGAGATACGCGGTCGATTAATATTAAATAAAAAATGGTAAGTTTATAAAATTTCATTACAGAAATATAATTGAGGATATTAAATCATAAGAGTTTTTTCTCATTGGTCAGTTTTAAAACATGTTTTCATTGAGAATTATTAAGAAGTTTGAAATTTTTCACGTAGCGTTACGTCACTGGCATATGAAAATAGAGTTCCCCTATTATCTACGATTAGAGAGGGATACGTAAGCTTCTTATATCTCACAGTATAGGTACAGTTTTATAGTGCTTTGTTCCCGAAATAAATGTCAACACCGCTGGTATGTTAATGCTATTGATTTTCGTGAAATCTTGGCTTGCTTTGAACAATATTAAAAGTATAAAATAGAAATGAACTTGATATCACTGCCATAGCCACTGTCAAAACTATATATAACGCTGAAGTCATAAATAATTATGATATCGAAATCTTATTAAATCCACGTAAATCCTACTTCAATATTATAAATACGAAACTGTGTATTTTATTGGGTTGATGGTTTTTTCTTCAATCACGCTGCAACGAAGCAACGGATTGGTGTGATTTTGTATGGATATATATTTGTAGATGAGAAAGACAGACTATATAACTGCGAAAGTTAAAGAATTTGCACGGGATTTAAAAGATCTACGTGGAATAAGTAATAAATTATTACAGTCCCACAAAGATTTCCGACCCGGCAATTAAAAATAAAACAAAAACTATTAAGTAAATAAAAAGTCATAAAAATTAGTTCCAATTTTTGCCACCGGACCAGATAAGTTGGTGGGACTGCAGTAGGTAGGTACGTAATCACAAAAACATAATGTTTTATCTGTATACCTACTAAATCTTTGTTTATTTTTGTTTATATCTGTATTTATTTATTTGTACATCCACCACCACCACCACCACCACCACCACCACTACAGCCCATTAACGTCCCACTGCTGGGCACAGGCCTCCATTCTCATAGGAGAGGGATTTAGAGCTTAGACCCACCACGCTGCTCCAATGCGGGTTGGCGGGCTGTATTTGTACATACAAACAATACATCCTAATGTTCTGACCCCTGACCCCGTTATGCTATAGATAGTTACTGGGACACGCTACGGAATGAGTCAACTCCTGACTCGTTATCCAATCCTATATCATTAACTATTTAGAACTCCTAGGGCAGATGCGGGTAGGGCGGGATGTAACTATCTAAAGCACAGAATATATAATATTGTAGTACTACTTACTACAGCTTTTAAACCTAGTATGTACTATTATAAAATATTCTGTTTTATTTAATTTTTTTATTCCACCAAAAGTAAGCCCTTGACTGTGATCTCAGCTGATGGTAAGTGATGAACTAGTCTAATATGGAATCGGGCTAATCTGTTAATATTAAACCCATACCCGTACCGGAACGGTAATTTATGGGTTAACGGTAAGTACCTCTTTGCCGGTATATATGTCACCGTAAGATTGCAAAAAACGTTGGATTGCAATCCTACTAGCGATATTGTAAACTGTCGACGGATTAAAATTTAACGCATTATTTTTCGGTAGATTGTAATCTGTTAGGTATATTAACCCGATAAAACCTAACCTACCTGATAATTTATGTCGAACCCTAACCTAACCTACAAGAAAGAGACAAGAAAACGTAAATACAATGAATATTTAAAAAATTTACACTCGGAACATTGAACGGTTCACAATCCGTCGACAGTTTACAATATCGCTAGTTGGACTATAATCTAACGGTTTTTGCAATCTTACGGTGACATATATATTTCAAAATTCAACTCTCACACGTGTCTCGATAAATTCCTCAACTCTTGGTACTATTCCCATCTCGATCCTCCCAAAATCCTCGAAGCTATGGCCAAAAATACGTCTCAGGTGATTTGCATCTGATAACCATTTTCAATGGTAAAAAAGAAGATACATTTCCAGAGTAAGCACGACTTAACACAAGCTTTCATTTCCTTGAGGGAAATGCGTATGATTCATCCAAGGGGAAATGCAAATGTTAATCGTGTTTAACGTTGTTTTTTTATTGTTATTTGAAAAAGAATTATCATGTTTCTCTATCATGAAGGTCGACGTACTGTTATCAAATCTAACATCGACATGCAATTATTGTAGCTGCCTGTTGGTACTTTCCGAACAATCGAATGACGTATAGGTGACCTACTGAAAACCATCTATATCTACTAATGTTATAAATGCGAAAGTTTAGATGGATTGCTTGGGTTGATGGTTTGGATGGATAGCTGAATGAATGTTTGGTACTCAATCACGGAAGAACAGCTGGACGGATCTGTATGAAATTTGGCACAGAAATAGATTAAAGTCTGAAATAGCACATGGGTACTTTTTATCCCGGAAAATTATATGTGTATGATGTAAGAAATTAAAAGTTTGTATAATTGGGGAAAATACCCATTTAAGTACACTCTCAAACTATTAAGTATGCCCTTGCTTCACTCGTGCACACCGGCACCTCGAGTTTAAAATGGTTTTTCCCTGTCATTCGATTTCCCAAAGTGTGTTTGTTTGTTGATTTGTCCCTCAATCACGACGCAACGCAGCAACGGATCTACGTGATTTTGGCATGGGTATAGTTGAGGACCTGGAGAGTGACTCCTTCTTTTTATTCCGGAAAATTAAGGAATTCCCGCCGAAATAAAGAAAACATAAACCACGCGGACGAAGTCACGGGCATCAGCTAGTCAATTATAATAATTTATTTTGGGGAACTATATGTCACCGTAAGATTGTAAAAACCGTTAGATTATAATCTAACTCACGAAATTGTAAATTGTCGAATAATTACAATATAACGGATAATTTTTCGGTAGATTGTAATCTGTTAGGTTTACTAACCCGATAGAACACTACTGGATTATTTATGTCGAACCCTAACCTAACCTACAAGAAAGAGACAAGAAAACTTAAATACAAAGAATATTTCAAAAATTGACACTTAAAACATTGAACGGTTCACAATCTTTCGACTGTTTACAATCTATCGAAAAAAAGCATTAGATTACAATCTTACGGTTTTTACAATCATACGGTGACATATATATATCCAAAAGTTTATTGCACCCAAAAATCTTTGTACACCTTCCAAATATTGATAGTAATAAACTGTAACACTTCAGCCGCTGTTTGACGTAGTTCGCAGATATAGCCGAGCTTTTCTCCAAAACCGTCCAGTCGTGATCTGTACATCGTGTTTGCCAACTGGCACGATACATAAGCTTTGAAATTTACGTTTGTAAATAAACTGAAGGCAAAATTTTTAATTCAATTTCGCGTTAAAATTGAAAAATCAAAGATCAGAGTGGAAAATTTTTCGTTAAACTTGCTTCATTTTTTTTAATCGGTCGCATACATTTAACTGTTAGTTACCTACCGTAGGTACCTAGTTTAATGAAAAGCTCAGCTATTGAGGAGATATCAGTGAAGTGTACAAGTTCGTATGTATTCGTGTTTATATTCGTTACGTGGCTGAAACTCAACAGCGGCATTCGCTTGGACAGAGCCGAGATACATGTTATTTTTGATATTGTAAAGGTATGTAGGTAAAAGGTATGTATGTATAAAAGGTATGTATGTATAAAAGGACTCGTTGGTCTAGTGGTTAGCATAGTCGACTGCGGATCACGAGGTCCTGGGTTCGATTCCCGGTCGGGCATAAAAGTTAAATGGGTTTTTCAATTAAGAAATTCTCAGTGCCAGCCCGGAGTTGGAAGTTGGCGGTGTTTCACCCCCGTGCCTCGGAGAGCACGTTAAGCCGTCGGTCCCGGTTATTATCACTAACATGATAATAGTCGTTAAAGCCCGCCAACCCGCATTGGAGCAGCGTGGTGGGTCTAAGCTCTAATTCCCGCTCTCCTATGAGAGTGGAGGCCTGTGCCCAGCAGTGGGACGTTAATAGGCTGTAGTGATGTATAAAAGGTATGTACATAATATATGGTGAACTGTACTAAACAATCTACATTTAGTAAAATCGGTTCGGACATGTGGCGCGAAGGGGTAACAACCATCCCCATCATGCAAACTTACAAACATCCAAATTTTCTCATTTATAATATTAAACTAATAAACTAACTATAAAACAAAAAGTATGTTGATTGAAAGTACAATTTCTATTATTGTCCGAGACTTCAGCATTTTACACAGACTACACAACGAAATGATTTTTTCACGTAAGACAACTTTAGATGACAAGTTTATAAGTCGCATTATGAATCTACCACCGGTTCGGAAATTGAATTTACTGAGAAGAGCCGGCAAGAAACACAGCAACAACTCTCTTTCTCTTTTCAACAGAAAAATGTGACACTTGGTAAATAATATACAATGCATAAGTTACACATTAGCAAAGACAATATTTAAACCATAATTAATCTATGACATAAGTAATTAATAATTATATACCTTCTAGCTCATTCACGCCTGCTTCACACAATTTTCGAGTCTCGGTAGGAATGTTATTCCGAACCGGTGGTAGATTTACTTCGACGATTCGAAAGCACTTGTCAAAGTCTACAAGATTTGAGTTCTGAGTTTTCTGAGAATTCCTTGGGAGTCTGGAGGTTGGATTTCCAAAAATCCTGAAACACGTATTTCCTTCATTATTAAACTCAAAGACTTTTTTTGGCATATTTATATAAGTTACTTGAATAATGGTGAACTTCCGTTCAAACTTTCAAACTTCATGGGGTATAAATTTCTAAAAATTATAAAAAGCCCAATTAAGTAGGTACCTATTAAATATTAATATAAATTTTCATGGATAATAATATCATCCTTCAATCCTTAATATTTCCTGAATAAAAAGTAGCCTATGTTACTCTCTTATTTATATAATTAAATATATTATTTTATTTATGATTGGACCTGGTAGGGGGCTCTGCAATCGGGTTCTAAGTTCAGGGCAGGACAACGTCAATATTAAAAAACCGGCCAAGTGCGAGTCGGACTCGCGCACCGAGGGTTCCGTACAAACCTGTAGTAAGTTTTAAATTAAATGTTTTTTTAAAATATTTGAGTTGATTGAATGAAAGGTAAATTGCGATTTACGATTAATGACGTATTAAAAAAAACTACTTACTTGGTCTCGTTCAAACCAATTTTCGGTGGTAGTTTGCATGGTAATGTACAACATATATTTTTTTTAGTTTTATCATTCTCTTATTTTAGAAGTTACGGGGGGGGGGACACACATTTTACCACTTTGGAAGTGTCTCTCGCGCAAACTATTCAGTTTAGAAAAAAATGATATTGCAAACCTCAATATCATTTTTGAAGACCTATCCATAGATACCCCACACCTATGGGTTAGATGAAAAAAAAATTTTTGAGTTTCAGTTCTAAGTATGGGGAACCCCAAAATTTATTGTTTTTTTTTCTATTTTTGTAAGAAAATCTTAATGCGGTTTACAGAATACATCTACTTACCAAGTTTCAACAGTATAGCTCTTATAGTTTCGGAAAAAAGTGGCTGTGACATACGGACGGACAGACAGACAGACATGACGAATCTATAAGGGTTCCGTTTTTGCCAAATTTGGCTACGGAACCCTAAAAACCAACCGCTTACAATTATTTTGATTTTTATTTTGTAAGAGCAAGACAAATTGAAAATCCGCTTTGAGTTTTGTGTGTAGTTTATCATAATTTATGTCGGTATCTCCTGAAAATTATGAAAATAAACTCATAATATAGCATCGACGTCGGAGCATAAACTTGATTGCCTTAAGACCTTGGTTCCGCTCATTAGTTTCAATTTTAAAACACAATTAGCTTGCCCACTAATTTGTCATAGTTGAACTGAATTGCCAGCAAAATCCATACTAACATTATAAAAATTGTCTGTCTGTACCTATGCCTGTTTTCACTTAACCGATTTAGACGAAATTTCGTTCAGCTTGCATCTCAGAGAGGAAAAGGTCATAAATCATAATAGTCATATTTTCATCAATCCCTGCAGTCACGCACCTCATTCCGGAGATATGTTCGTTTTAAAAAACAAGAAAACGTAATTTATGCAACGTAATATTTCAAAAATTGACACTCAGTACATTGAACGGTTCACAATCTGTCGACAGTTTACAATTTCTCTAGTTAGATTACAATCTAACGGTCTTTGCAATTTTACGGTGACATATATAAATAAAAATCAATTGCCGAAATGCGTACTTGACTAACTATGTTCTCGCTTCACTTCAGAAAGGCTGGACCGATTTTGATGGAATTTTTTGTGTGTGTTTGAGTGAGTCCCGGAATTGTTTATATCCACAATTAGAGCCGGTAGCGGCTCAGGTTTTAGGTTCAGGGCAGAACAACGACTGCTAGGCCAACAAATTAATTAATAATATTATCACTTGCTTTAACGGCGAAGGAAAACACATGCCCAAGATTAATATAGATCTCAAAGGTGTGTGAAGTCTGCCTATCCGCACTTGGCCAGCATGGTGGAATATGACCTAATCCTTCTCACTCTTAGGCAAAACTCGTGCTGAGTGAGCCGGCAATGGGCTGAAGTGATAAACCCTTTTAGTAGAATGTAGATTGGTTCTTGTGTTTGTAAAGATCTGTTGAAACGGTCGGACAGCGGTCATTGTCAATGCTGAATGATCAGTTGATCACCAAAATAAACAACCTCGGCGTTATTGTCCGCACTCCACAGACACGGGTATATTAAGACATTTAATTCTCTAATTCAATGACTTCTATTATCCACCAACACCACCACTACAGCCCATTATCGTTCCACCGCTGGGCACAGGTCACCACTCTCATGAAGAGAGGTAATTAGAACTTAGACCCACCACGGCGCTCTAATGCGGGTTGGCGGGCTTTAAGAATCCGTATCCCCGCTAACCGAAATTTTAAGAACTTTTGATGAGCTTTGTGCATGATATATTAGTATTATAACAAAAAGAAAATTAAAACATTAAAGTTTAATCCCTCCTTAGTAGAATGTTGCAAAAAAAATATTAATTTTATTGAAATATAATAGTGAAATTCTCATTCTTGCGGAATACGATTACCATTTTTACACTTTTAGGCGATACTTTTGACCCATATAAATCCAAGAAAAATTGTAATAAATGACTTATAAAAAATATTAATATGATAAACACACTCTTAAAATTGGACTGTTGCAATTCGTTTTTAAACGTTCTATACAAAATTAATTAATAAAAAAATCAAATCAATGTTCACGATTTATCAAAATTTACGCGTCACAATAACCCCTATTTCTTAAAAGTTTGGCGAATTTACTGATAAAATAAAATTTCCCATGAATGTTTAGTATTTATATAACATAAATTGTACAAAAATACATTTCTGTAAAATACCTATATGACCAAAAAAAATATCAAAAGTCTTATAAATTTCACGTGTAAAATGCTACTGCAGACCGCACGACCGGCATACCGAGCCCAGCGCTCTTCGAGGGAGGACGTGTTGCTGGATGGGCTCTTTTGTATGTGTGCGTGAGCTCTCTCACAAGCCTTTGTAAAAACGTGTTGCTAACAATACATAGCGCGACTGCCTTAGTTTGATGAGCAGAGAATGTAAGGTTCTTGATCCGATTCAATCGATATTGAATGAATGCGTGATACGTATTTAATAATAAGGATACATTTTTTATAACTATTAAATAATTTTGAACGATACAATATTATAATCGCATACTGTTTTTCTCGTATATCGGGATTTAAGTATGCGTATTATTTGTATGGGTTTTGAATTTACTTTCCTGAAATATTATATTTTCTTTGAAATCGTAATTGCAAAACTCAACGTGGCATACGTTGTTGCTGAGAGATTTTGGTGAATACAGTTTTCATAGCACTACTTATATTAAATTTTTATTTATCCACTACAAGCTCAGCCCTTGACTGCGATCTCACCTGATGGTAACTGATGATTTCTATTCTACGAGGCATCGTACTGGAGCGCTCAATGGCTTCAGAAATTATGAATTCCCAAATTGATCGTAAACAATCATTATATCACGGGTCAATAAAAGGTACCTATTATAAAAATATATACGACTGCCTGAAAAAACGGAGTATATTGTTTTCAGGGTTCATGTATGTATGTATGTATGTATGTGAGTTTGTATATTCCACCAGAACTTCTATACGCCTGAACCAATTTTGATAAATGAGGTATCGTTAGAATCCCTAGCTTATTCCGGGTGACATAGGCTAATAAAATTTTCAAAAAAGTGATGGGTTGACCATGGTCTCGCATTAAAGACTAGAGTAGATTTTTTTTTCAAAAATAAGTTTAACTATAAATTCATCATCTAGAAAATGATGAGTAGATTCCAAAAATATATACTAATATAATTCAATATCTAGTGATTCCCAAAAAATATCATTTAATAAAAATGTGAATAAGACTCCATTGTTAATTAATCAATGACGGTGGTATCGTTACGTAGTAGATAGTTACGGGCTACGGCAGAGCAGTCGTATTTATTAATAATTTTAATTATATTCACTTGTTCATTGTTTGTATAGATTTTATTTATTCTTTTACCTTTCGACAATAGTACCGTGCAAATCGCACTGCCTTCCGATCAAAATACTAAACAATATTATAAGTCATAAAATATTACCGCAACGATTTGAAATTCTAAAACCAAGAACCCCATCATGAATACAATTTAATTTGTACTTTATCGTAAGCTGCATAAGGTATATATTGCAATACACATTTTAATACAATATGATTTCTTTTACAAATTTACTTAGAGTAACAAAGCTCAATGGTCATAAAGTTTTTATTTATTGCATATTGTTTCGTTTGAGATACTCTGCTCTGCTCAACTGCTTCCAACAAAACCATACAAGTTTAGTGTTTTTGTTTTCTTACCTTGGCATCTCTATATGGACTTTGACATTGTAATCAGTGAAAATAATATTTAGGCCCTTGCTTTGTAATTGGATTGGAGTATTCGCTTCTGGATTTGATTTTACTTGTTTTATATATCACAAGGTAAGATCAACATTCTAATATTATAAATGCGAAAGCCACTTTGTTTGTTGGTTTGTTGGTTTGTCCTTCAATCACGCCGCAACGGAGCAACGGATTGACGTGATTTTTGGCATGGGTATAGTTGAGGACCTGGAGAGTGACATAGGCTACTTTTTATCCCGGAAAATTAAGGATTTCCCGCAGGAATAACAAAAAACTTAAACTACGTTATTTTATATTCAGTAACCTGAAAGTTGCATAGTCACTAGCCACGGCCGAAGCCTTCCACCAGACCAGACCAGAGCAGAAAATATTATAAATGCGAAAGTGTGTTGTGTCTGTCTGTCTGTCTGTCTGTCTGCTACGCTTTCACGGATAACATTTCAGCTATACAACTTAGTAGAGAAAACGAAGCTCTGCTGTTTAGGAACAGCTGGCTGAACAAGAAAATATCAAAATTGGAAGATGCGGTCTTTGGGACTCTGTTTTTTTTTGGGTGCCACGCCAGATGCATTGTATAGTAAAGAGATAATAGAAATAAAATGTCCCCAATCTGCCATTGGAAAGGATCCTGAGGAAGCCGTAAAGCAAAATCAAATAAAATAAAATGTGGAAAGCAGTAAATCAATCAATGACACAAAATAAGAGCTATGGTATTACCAAATTAGAGCCAGTTACACATAACTCAAAAAATTATTATACTTATTTACTTCCAGAAATTTTGGATTCCTGAAAAGCTAGATCTATGCCTCTCAGAGACACAGTTTTATGATAAAAATATTTATATAAGTATACTATATAAGAATATTTAAAACTCAGCCCTTGACTGCTTTCTCACCTGATGCTAAGTGATCATGCAGCCTAAGACGGTAGCGGGCAAACCCGTTAGGGATGTCATATCCCTAATCGGTTATAACCCATAACCCTTTAGCCCATAACCCTTATCGGTTTCTAAACGATATCGTACTGGAATGTTTACTCCCTTGGCGGCTCATCTTTGCAGATAGGGTGATATATAGCCACGGCCGAAGCCTTCAACTAGACAATACCAGACAAGATTTGGAAATTGCAAATTCCGGAAATAACCTTGCAGTGGTCAATTTGTGAATTGAAAATAGGGTTAGGATTTATTTATATCTTTTAACTAATCATGATTACAATTGAATTTGTACTTTATCATAAACTGCATAAGGTATGTTTTGCAAAGACATATTTTAATACAATATAATTGGTAACATTTACATTACCTGATACCTGAGAGGGTCCGCGTGTTTGTGATATTATTTATGACCAATCCTCTGCACGTGCTAACTAATTACACCTGCGTAATACACAATACCAATCGCTTATCTGTGAGTTGTTTTCAAAATAACAATGGCGTTTTCGAGACAACTGAATTACTCTAATGACCCATGTAGTAAAACTTGGTCAATAATCGTGTACCTTAATTGTTAATAACAGTCAGATAGCCGTATAGGTTTTAAAATTTAAAAAATCATAAATTTTAATGATAAGTAAATAAACGAAAAACTTGTGGGTGTATCTAGTTTTTAGTGTTACATTATGATACCCGTGTGCAAACTTATTTTATAAAAGTTTATGTATGCCAAATAAACATTTATCAAACGGGAAAATAATATTTAAGTGATAACTAAGATTATACAATTTTATTAACATGGTGAAAATATTACGAACTATACTACACAATTTGACAAAGTATCAAAGTAGCTTTATCGGCCTATGCCGTCTTTGTGTGAGTGCAGCTAACGGTCTTGCTGTGCGGTATACCTACAGATTCCAAAATTGGCTGAGCGCGCAATTAGGCGGGCGAGAATACGGACCCTTAACGACTATTATCATGATATTGATAATAGCCGGATCCGACGGCACGGGGGTGAAAAGACCACCAACTTCCTAACTCCGGGCTAATATAAAGAATTTCTAGTCGGACTTCTTTTAGTTATATTCAACGCTTAAAACTTAGAATCTACTAATTAAGGGTCCGTATTCTCGCCCGCCTAATTGCGCGCTCAGCCAATTTTGGAATCTGTAGGTATACCGCACAGCAAGACCGTTAGCTGCACTCACACAAAGACGGCATAGGCCGATAAAGCTACTTTGATACTTTGTCAAATTGTGTAGTCAAGTTCGTAATATTTTCACCATGTTAATAAAATTGTATAATCTTAGTTATCACTTAAATATTATTTTCCCGTTTGATAAATGTTTATTTGGCATACATAAACTTTTATAAAATAAGTTTGCACACGGGTATCATAATGTAACACTAAAAACTAGATACACCTACAAGTTCTTCGTTTATTTACTTATCATTAAAATTTATGATTATTTAAATTTTGAAACCTATACGGCTATCTGACTGTTATTAACAATTAAGGTACACGATTATTGACCAAGTTTTACTACATGGGTCATTAGAGTAATTCAGTTGTCTCGTAAAACGCCATTGTTATTTTGAAAACAACTCACAGATAAGCGATTGGTATTGTGTATTACGCAGGTGTAGTTAGTTAGCACGTGCAGAGGATTGGTCATAAATAATATCACAAACACGCGGACCCTCTCAGGTATCAGGTAATGTAAATGTTACCAATTATGTTGTATTAAAATATGTCTTTGCAAAACATACCTTATGCAGTTTATGATAAAGTACAAATTCAATTGTAATCATGATTAGTTAAAAGATATAAATAAATCCTAACCCTATTTTCAATTCACAAATTGACCACTGCAAGGTTATTTCCGGAATTTGCAATTTCCAAATCTTGTCTGGTATTGTCTAGTTGAAGGCTTCGGCCGTGGCTATATATCACCCTATCTGCAAAGATGAGCCGCCAAGGGAGTAAGCATTCCAGTACGATATCGTTTAGAAACCGATAAGGGTTATGGGTTATAGGGTTATGGGTTATAACGGGTTTGCCCGGTACCGTCTTAGGCTGCATGATCACTTAGCATCAGATGAGAAAGCAGTCAAGGGCTGAGTTTTAAATATTCTTATATAGTATACTTATATAAATATTTTTATCATAAAACTGTCTCTGAGAGGCATAGATCTAGCTTTTCAGGAATCCAAAATTTCTGGAAGTAAATAAGTATAATAATTTTTTGAGTTATGTGTAACTGGCTCTAATTTGGTAATACCATAGCTCTTATTTTGTGTCATTGATTGATTTACTGCTTTCCACATTTTGTTTTATTTGATTTTGCTTTACGGCTTCCTCAGGATCCTTTCCAATGGCAGATTGGGGACATTTTATTTCTATTATCTCTTTACTATACAATGCATCTGGCGTGGCACCCAAAAAAAAAACAGAGTCCCAAAGGCCGCATCTTCCAATTTTGATGATGATGATGATCACTAGATATTGAATTATATTAGTATATATTTTTGGAATCTACTCATCATTTTCTGGATGATGAATTTATTGTTAAACTTATTTTCGAAAAAAAAATCTACTCTAGTCTTTAATGCGAGACCATGGTCACCCCATCCATTTTTTGAAAATTTTACTAGCCTATGTCACCCGGAATAAGCTAGGGATTCTAACGATACCTCATTTATCAAAATTGGTTCAGGCGTATAGAAGTTATGGTGGAATATACAAACTCACATACATACATACATACATGAACCCTGAAAACAATATACTCCGTTTTTCAGGCAGTCGTATAATTTTTTTTATAATAGGTACCTTTTATTGACCCGTGATATAATGATTGTTTACGATCAATTTGGGAATTCATAATTTCTGAAGCCCTTGAGCGCTCCAGTACGATGCCTCGTAGAATAGAAATCATCAGTTACCATCAGGTGAGATCGCAGTCAAGGGCTAAGCTTGTAGTGGATAAATAAAAATTTAATATAAGTAATGCTATGAAAACTGTATTCACCAAAATCTCTCAGCAACAACGTATGCCACGTTGAGTTTTGCAATTACGATTTCAAAGAAAATATATTTCAGGAAAGTAAATTCAAAACCCATACAAATATTACGCATACTTAAATCCCGATATACGAGAAAAACAGTATGCGATTATAATATTGTATCGTTCAAAATTATTTAATAGTTATAAAAAATTTATCCTTATTATTAAATACGTATCACGCATTCATTCAATATCGATTTAATCGGATCAAGAACCTAACATTCTCTGCTCATCAAACTAAGGCAGTCGCGCTATGTATTGTTAGCAACACGTTTTTACAAAGGCTTGTGAGAGAGCTCACGCACACATACAAAAGAGCCCATCCAGCAACACGTCCTCCCTCGAAGAGCGCTGGGCTCGGTATGCCGGTCGTGCGGTCTGCAGTAGCATTTTACACGTGAAATTTATAAGACTTTTGATATTTTTTTTGGTCATATAGGTATTTTACAGAAATGTATTTTTGTACAATTTATGTTATATAAATACTAAACATTCATGGGAAATTTTATTTTATCAGTAAATTCGCCAAACTTTTAAGAAATAGGGGTTATTGTGACGCGTAAATTTTGATAAATCGTGCACATTGATTTGATTTTTTTATTAATTAATTTTGTATAGAACGTTTAAAAACGAATTGCAACAGTCCAATTTTAAGAGTGTGTTTATCATATTAATATTTTTTATAAGTCATTTATTACAATTTTTCTTGGATTTATATGGGTCAAAAGTATCGCCTAAAAGTGTAAAAATGGTAATCGTATTCCGCAAGAATGAGAATTTCACTATTATATTTCAATAAAATTAATATTTTTTTTGCAACATTCTACTAAGGAGGGATTAAACTTTAATGTTTTAATTTTCTTTTTGTTATAATACTAATATATCATGCACAAAGCTCATCAAAAGTTCTTAAAATTTCGGTTAGCGGGGATACGGATTCTTAACCTCGAAATAATTTGTAAACTTTTAGTGGATTTGACGGCCGCCCTGGCGCAGTGGTCAGCGCCGTGGTCTTATCGTGGGGGGTCCGTGGTTCTATTCCCGGCAAGGTCAATTTAGGAATTTATGATTTCTGATTTTTCTCTGGCCTGGTCTGGTGGGAGGCTTCAGCCGTGGCTAGTTACTACCCTAGCGGCAAAGACGTACCGCCAAGCGATTAAGCGTTCCGGTACGATGCCGTATAGAAACCGATTAGGGATAAGTGTGAATGTAATATAACTGCCGTACCCTAAACAGGTTAGCCCGCTACCATCTTAGACTGCATCATCACTTAAATACTATCTCTAATTGACCCTGACGGGGATCGAACTCTGGGCCTCCCACTACCATTATAGGACCACAGCGTTCATCGCAGAGAGAATGTAATCACTACGTTTGTTCATCGCTGCGCCTGTCGTCGTTAGGCACTTTACTCCTAAACATAGACTAGAATAAAGTTTTGTCATTTTGTGCTACTTATAGGTATTGTTTAAGACCAACTTTTTTCACCTGACAATGCATAGATGATGCAAACATTCAAACTCTTCGCGTGACTGCTCATGACATACCTACAAATCAATTTTTTTTTATATTCATTGTTCCGAGTTTTATTTATGAAATAAAAAAGATAATTTATATAATAAATGATGAATTGATGTATTAATATACCTATCACAGTAAAATAAAAGGAATAAACATTGATCTGACTCTACGTTTAAAATGGAAGATAAACCATGCTACCCTTGCGAGGAGCCTATTGTCGACAAGATCCCGCCGTGCCCCTTGCAGTGTATGTCACCTAAATGCAAGGCATATATTAAGGTACCTACATGATACCTTCTAGTTCAATCAAATCCAAACCATACGTGTGCAGACGTCTACAGCTGAACATAGGCCTGCTAATAGGCCTTTGCCTAAGAGCGCCATCATCCATGTTCCTCAGTATTCCTCATCCAGCCACTTCACGCCCTTTAGGTAATATATCGTCACCATATAACTAATATTTAACTAACCGATGCCTGCGACTTCGTCCGCGTGAAATAAGTTTATTGATTCCTACGCAAACTCCTTAATTTCCGGGATAAAAGGTCTATATGTCACTCTCCAGGTCCTCAACCATGCAAATGCATAAATTCACGTCGATCCCTCTGTGGCGACGTGATTGAAGGACAAGCCCACAAAACAACAAACAAACACACTTTCACAATTATAATTTCATCAATCCGTCTTTCATAAATTTCTAATATACGCGCAGTCTACCTGCTCCAAACACCATCTCTTTTACAACACAAGCCAAGCCTGGTAGGTGGATAGGATAGGTATTTAAAAAGGTCCAAGATGCCTTCCTACCCTTTACCTGTCCACTGCTACTTCAGGCTACAGATGGTCTGCCTATGCCAGCGATCCTGGTAAACTCTTTTCTCATCGCATTATATAATATGTTACAGGCTCCCATCGACTCAAGTAAGATCCCCATCGTGTGGGTTCTCGGTGGACCAGGCTCGGGCAAAGGCACGCAATGTGAGAAGATCATCGCGAAGTATGGATTCACACACCTCTCCACCGGCGACCTGCTGCGAGCTGAGGTGAAGAGCGGCTCGGAGAGAGCCAAGTGCCTCACAGCCATTATGGAACGAGGTGAGTCGCTAAACAGCATCTTTAAACCTTCAATGCGGCGGCCATATCGGATTTCCGCCCAAAAATAATTTCAAATTCTTTTTTACTGTTTAATTTTATCAATATGGCCAAGATTCTAAAGTATTAATCGATATGTAATCCCTAGTGCAATAGTGCATTGATGGGACCACGAGGACCCGTGGTCCCATTAATGAGTCAAACCAGTGGGACTACGGGTAAACGCTCAAAATTCCTGGTAAGGCCATCCATCCCCTCTCGCTTGTTTGAATAAACTCAAATCTGGTATTTTTAGTTAGCTTAATTACGGCTATCATAATTATGTAAAGAGTACATCACCTTTAAAACTAGAAGTACATTACGAGACAAGCCCTAAGACCAGCGAAGAATCAGTGCTCTCCTAAATGGAGATCCAGAAGTTCAGAAGTACAGTTGTACAGGAGTACAAACGGCTTATTAATTAATATACAGTACAGTATAGAATAACTCACCAGTCACCATTACCAAAGTCGCATAATCACTCACGCTTGTTCAAGATCGGACGCCAACTGACTCCTGACTTAAGAAATTTAAGTCAAAGCTCCAAATTTAAGAAATTATCATAATTCTATTTCAACAACTTTCAGGTGAGCTGGTCCCCAACGACTTGGTATTGGACCTGCTGAAGGAAGCGATGATCGCGAAGGCTGAGGAAGCCAAGGGTTTCCTGATCGACGGATATCCGCGCGAAAAGTCACAAGGCATTGCTTTTGAGAAAAACATCGCGCCAGTTACTGTGAGTCGAAGTTTGAAGTTTTTGATTTTGACTGGGTTACTTCGACTGCATCTGATTTAGATCGGATACAGTACTCCTAGTTGCAAGGAACGTCACTTTTCGCGATCATATCCTGTCAAAAAACATCTAGTAGTGCGGACGATACTTTTTAGGTTGTAATTAATAATCATGGCTCACCCGCTGAACCACACATGAACAAGTGAATATAATTAAAATTATTAAAAATACGACTGCTCTGCCGTAGACACACATACATACACGAACCCTGAAAACATAACACTCTTTTTTTGGACAGTTTTGTAATACAAAATCCCCTTCGAATGGAAGTACGGCTGCCACTGCTACTACGTAACGATATAACAGTCAATAATCACCTTTGGAATCTTATTCACAATTTTTTTTGTGAATCACTGGATATTGAACTATAGTGTAACATATTTTTGGAATCTATTCGTCATTTTCTAGTTCTAGTCTAGATGATAGAGTTAATCTTATTTTCGAATATTTTTTTCAACTTTAGTCTTTAATGCGGAACCATGGTCACCCCATCATTTTTTTTTAAAATTTTACTAGCCTATGTCACCCGGAATAAGTTAGGGATTCTAACGATACCTCATTTATCAAAATCGGTTCAGGCGTATAGAAGTTATGGTGGAATATACAAACTCACATACATACATACATACATACATACATACATACATACATACATACATACATACATACACACATACATACATACATACATACATACATGAACCCTGAAAACAATAATATACTCCTTTTTTCAGGCAGTCGTATAAAAAGAGTACTGAAGACGTAACAGAAGTCGTTAAAACTGAGTTCGAACTGAGTTAAAAAAAATCAATGAGTTGTAAAACATTGTAAATACGTGGGCTACTAAGGACCAAGGTCTTAATTTCTCTTTCCAGGTGATAATCTACTTCGAGGCGTCCTCAGAGACCCTAACCAAGAGGTTGCTGGGCCGCGCCGCCAGCTCGGGGCGCGCAGACGACAACGAGGAGACCATCAAGCTGCGTCTCAAGACCTTCCTCGACAACAACGATCAAGTTCTAGCGCAGTACCCGGAGAAGCTCAAGAGGGTGAGTAGCTAATTCTACACTATCTCTGCGTCATATTCCTCATTACTGAGAGTCGTGACCCCATTCCATTAATCATATAATGGTTGGAGTTTTCTTGGGATAATCATGCGGTGGGTTCCCACGTCCTTCCGCATACGACTCGAGTATTTAAACTCATAGGTTTTGTAACGATTATTATCAGATATTAGTGATAATAACCAGGACCGACGGCTCAACGTGCTCTCCGAGGCACGAAGGAAACGAAAAAGCCAAATTTGAACCTCCAAATCCGGTCACCCATCCAGTTACCGACTTGGTTCAACGTTGCTTAACAATCACAATCGACTGATATGCGTTGTCACAGCTAGGCCATTCGTCCCTGTCTCTACCATGCCATAGCAGCCTACACTACTATGCGCAAACGGTACACAATACACATCCCTGGTGCGCTGGGTTCGGGCTAGCTCCAATGGCATCCTGTAGGCCGAGCATGGGCGGGGAGATTTTATCCACGGGGAAAGGATAAGATGTCCCAGTAGGCTCGAGACATCTTTTTAATAATTTAATGGTATGAAAATAAACTTAAACCCACGTCCTATGCACAAGTCGAACAGGGATATACTTCTCCTTTCCCCTGTTGCCATGCTCTAGCATAATTTTATCTCTTGTCAGTGGATATAATCGGGGAATAAGATTTTTGTCCCCTCCCATGCTCGACCTGCTGAGGGCATTTGCTGACAGGTTTGATTGTCAGTACCTGAACAATTGTCATATGGTGCACGTGCTGACAAATCAGGCTTATTTTATTTTTATTTAATTTTATTTTTATTATCCTAGGAAAATTAACAGCGAGTCTTAACAATATTAGTTACTAAGACAACAAAAAAACAGGACCAATTACAGATTTTCTTAAACACAAATAGGTAACAATTAATGAGAGTGAGCTATAGTTACATAGGTACAAAGCAAAATGATTTGAAACAAAGTGTACCATATTTACATGTTAAATGACAAAAGTAGGTGTAATATTAGGCTATCTTAGATAAGGTTTTGGGTAGGATTAGGTAGTTTGATTTACTAATATTAGTACTTAGGTTATTGTGTGTTCTTACTAACAAATTTTTTTTTTTTTTTTAATTACTTAATTCTCGACGTCCCATCCACACGTACGAAACGCTTTGCGTCTTCATACCTCATTCACATGGCTAGGATCTGGAACACTCTCACCAAAAATTGTCTACCACCAATCCGGGTATCTTTAAATCAAGAGTAAATAGGCATCTTCTAGTCAAGCGCGTCCCATCTTAGGCCGCATCATCACTTCCCATCAGGTGTGATTGTGGTCAAGCGTAAGCCTATAATGAATTTAAAAAAAGTTTCCAAAACGTAGGTTCTTGTCCCTGTCCTAACCAGTGCCAGCTAAATATCATACTAGTATAGTCATCAATATCAAACTGTAACATCATCTGAGGCAGTTAACTACGTTGAGGGAACTTTTCATGTAGTCAGTCGTCTGATGGCTACGAGGAGATTATCAGGCGGCGCCTTAAATGGCCTATTACACTGCAGTTTTTACAGGGACCCTTCACCCTTATTCAGTGTAGTGTAATAAAATTTAGGGAGTAGGTCCCTAAACAGGTTCTTGTTGCTTTGTAATAAGCGACGCCAAAACTAGCGGACACGCCCACCCTTGCCACAGGGCCTTGTGAAAAGTCCAGTGTACACGAAATAGGCCTAAAAAGACCTTCCTCGACAGCGCGCAGTAGCCCGACAAACTTAACACTTTGGTTGCTATGACTACTTGTGTTGTTGACTTAAGAGTTAAGTATGAACTCATAATTCTTTAAAATTACTTCGCCTTTATATTCCAAATCATCTTTTCATAAAAATAGTCTTTTTATTTTCAACTAATACACACCAATATAATAAAGGCGAAAGTTTGTGTGTATGTTTGTTACTCCTTCACGCCGCTACTACTGAACCGATTTGGCTGAAATTTGGAACATAGATAGCTTATAACCTGTATTAAAACATAGGCTACTCTTTATCCTGGAAAACTGAGCCCGCGGGAACCACAAAACCTCAATCCACGCGGACGAAGTCGGGGGCGTCCGCTAGTTTTCAATAATTTGAAGTCAACAACACAAGTACTTAGTCATAGCAACCAAAGTGTTAAGAGGATGGAGTATGAAATCTTTACGAATAAAGCGATTTAATCTTTATAATTTTCTGTAGGTAACTATATATTTTATTCTATGGTAAAAGAAGGGAATCAAATATTAATTCCCCTCCGATATCTCTGGGGCCGAAATACTCGTATCACCACCTCGTGTGTGGACCCTACGAAACGTATAATAATAACCCAAACTGACTAACAAGCTATTGCTAGGTCCCCTAGGATAATTTCAAATCAAACCAGAGTAGTGGAAAGGCGACCGTTCTAGTTTCAGGGAACTATTCACGTCCGTGACCTCTAGTCACCTAAGTCACCTAAGTCAGGGGGGATCCCTGGTGGGTAATTTTAACTTTGATGATAGTAATAGCTCAGTTATAAGGTATCACTTGAATATTTACAGATAAACGCAGAGGACACCGTCGAAGCCATCTTCAGCCAAGTGGAACAGATCCTGGACCCGCTGGTCGCGAAGTGAGAAGCCGCCTTGTTAGCCAATTGTATATAATACCATACCATTACTTAACTTAAATATAAAGGCCTGTTGAATAATTAAATTATTATTTTTATTTAAAATAAACTATTTTTGAAATACTCTACTGATTTTTTTATTTGGTTTATTAAAAAAGACGGTCAGTTTCAATGGAAAGTATAGGATTTTAATAAAAATTTGTTGGCTTAAGACTACAAAACCGACATGCTTATATCCTAATCATTAGTTTTATTATTAATGTCAACTTAAACTTATCATTACGATCATTAATCGAATTAATTTCTCAGCACAGCTAATTTGGCTCAAAAGTGAGACATATTCTACTCCTATGATTTAACTCGAGTTTGTAATGTCTATCGGCTTATTATTTTTAATCTTCAGCTAAAGCGGCAGAATTTCCTCTTGCTCCTTTTCGCGTTGTCTTACAGCCACCGCGGTCTCCACAAGCAAATACAAGCATTTAAACTTGTCCTCCCTCTCCGGCGGCACCACCTGAAGTGACCCAGACTTTTACTGAATTACCCGCAGTTTGCTATTAAATTTGCGCATATTTCTTGTAATTATACCAATATTTAACGCGCTAAACTTTAACATTATGGTGTTATTTTCATATTTTAAGTACACATCAAATATTGGTTTAAGAATCAAGAAATTTGCATAAAATAGTTTTTTTTAAAGTTCAGGTGATGCCGGCGTTAAAACATTATAAAATTAACTAATACAAGTAAAAAAAAGCATTTCAAGCCACAAATCATTTATTATGACACCAAACTCAACACATAATCACTCCGATTATTACAAAATCACTATTTCCTTAGGTGTAGTTGCTGTATATTATGTTTATACTTGATTTATGTCTTTACAACGTTTACCGACGTCTGCAAAGTGACATGCTTTAACACCGACGTCGCCTTTATTTATGACAAAATAAAATATGATTGAAAAAAGAAACCAGAAAGAGCAGAAAGAAAAATGTTTCTCTTCAAATAAAACAATGAGTTTAAAGACGAAAATTTCCACGTTTCACATGTACGAGTAGGTAATTGGCAAAAAATAAATAATAAAGGATTAAAATTTTGCTACTTGATAAAGTCCGGAATTCATCCAAATTCCGCTTGGATTTAGGGTTAGGGTAGGATTTAAAATTCCCAAGGGATTTAATACCTGAACACATGATTCTAAATCCTCATTTTCCGGGATAAAATCAGATATACAGACAATAGTAATATGTCTCCGGGATGCAAAGTTATCTCTAAACCAAATCCCGTAAAAACCGGTTAAAGATTTCGAAGAAAAGGTAACGGACAGATAAACACTTTAGCAAAATTACAATCTCTATTATAGCTTGAATAACTAATTACAGATTTTGGTAAATTGATGATCTTGTACATAGATCAAAACAGACATTGGTGCTGATTCTGTAGTGCACAATCTCTAAAATAAACTAAAATTAGAGCATTACAAATATTGCTAACCCTTTCATAATACTTCCTACGGAAAGGGACAGAGCTAGATTTAAAGCTACCATTTTAGTTTAGTTTAGAGATTGTGTTATACAGAATCAGCACCAATGTCTCAGAGCGAAAGTTCTAACAGGGAAAAAATTCGAAACATTTTTCCAACTTTATAAGAAGTTATTTCAACAGACAAAAAAATATATAATTTTGTAAATAAATACTTAGTTGTCTGTTGAAATCCTAAATACTAAATACTTACTATGAATTATATTATCATTTTACTATATTAAAAGTACAATGCCAAATTTCTAAGCCTGAGCTGATCTAACCTACAAAGATTTGCAAATATGCAGACGAAATGGAATGGAGCCAAGTCTTTTTGAAAACAACATAAACTGAGCTTTAAACTATTTGTCATACGGTTGAAATTAGCTAAACGTATGTAGAAATTATAAGAGCGCACAACCTGTTTCAAGTATAATAATTACTTTACTCTATGGCTACATCACCCCTCGCCAGCGAGTGTGATTGCAGCCAAGCGCTAGTCTACAAATTTAAAAATAAAGGACTCCATTCCTCTGCGAGTTGCACCTAAGGCGCGGAATATTACGAGAGGCGTGGCGGAGGTGTGGCAGCGATGTGGTCTTGGAAGTAAGAAAGAGCCGTCCGCGTCTCGCCGCCTCTGTATTGTCCCGTCGCTTGTATACATTTTATATGAAATAAAAGAAGCAGCGCCGGCCCCTCGCCCGCGACTGTCGCCTCTTACGAGTATGTATGACCCATGCCTAAGTGTGGGGCCACATCTCAGTGGTGGCGACCTCAAGTTCCACGGCGACCGGCGGAGGAGCTATGGCCACCGACGGCTGTGGCGGCGGCGGCGGCGGCGGCGGACTCACCTGCCTGCGTGGCGCGGGCTGGGCGGCCGGCGCCGGCGGCTGCCAACCGCCTATGTCCCCTGTCACTATTTCACCACCGTCTTCTGTCATTGTTACCACTGTTGCGCTGCAATTAAACGATATAGTTTCAACGACCTCAATTTACATAGACGGGCCCTGTCAAACAAAGAATGTGGGCGTATTTTTAGCAACGCCATCAACGCCATCTAGTCTGAAAAGCGGGAACTTGCTTGCAACATCTTGAATGAAAGCTTGAAAACGTATGACTCGGTCATAGATAATAATATAATTATAGGCCATAGCCATAGAAGCCGTAAGGCCAGTTAGTAAAAAAAAAATATCATACAGTTTGCCGCGGAAATTAAATGATTGCGTAATGGATAAAAATATTTAATAGGAAGATTAAATAACGTTTTTTTGGAAATATATAATTGTGACTTGAAACACTTACCTTAAAATAAAAATTGTACAGTGCCAAACTAATAAGACTTTAGATGTTAACCTAAGAATAACAAATTATCTACACGACGAGCGACCGTGACAGCGCTACGATGGGGACAAAGACAGGATAGGAACGCGCTCTCATAGTCGGTCGCCCGACCTTTTTCTATGAAAGGGCCCATCTAGTACCTACATATATATCGATGTATAGTTTACATCATCATCCTCATCGTCTGGTGGAAGGCTTCGGGCTTTGGTAAGGAGTTACCATCCTTCCGGTAAAGACATGCCGGCAGATATGATGTCCTGTGGAAACCGATTATTGGTATGGGCTTAATATACTGAACCGCTATATCCCAAACCAGTTAGCCCACTGCCATCATAGACTACATCTTCACTTACAATAAAACTAGGGGCTAACTTGTAGCGGATAAAAAAGCTCAAAAAGCATGTATGAACCAAGTATAAACTCCCTAAACAGTTCGAGTAACACAAATGATTACGATTTGCTTAGACAATTGGGCCTCTGGTCAGACAATCTCATCAATATGATGCATAAGATCGAGACATAGACTCCTCTCCGACCTCCTCTTCGAGCTCGTCCCTTTCGCTGCGGTACACCAGTAGACCCCGCCTCCCCCAAAGTCATCACTTGGTTTGACTCTGGTTGGTTGGCTTGAATAGCGCTCTGTGATTGCAACGCCACAACAATAACAAACAACTAACCCTCCATGCTCCGAGTGCAAGTCCTGGTCGGGTCCGTAGCGGATCACAGACTGCCACACCGACGGGTCGTACTTCACCTCCTCCTCGCTGATCGCGCTGGAGTAGCCCTCCTCCCCGAGCTCGTCCCCTTCGCTCCGGTATACCAGTAGACCATCGCCGTAGTCGTGACCGCGGCCGTGGTCAGATACAGTCTGTACAAATATGGTATACTTAGAAGATGCCTACGCGACTTCATCCATGTGTATTTACGTTTTTTAAAACTCGTGGCAATGGATTCGTAAGAACTCTTTTTGATTTGAATCAGTATAACACTTGTAAGGTCCTCTGTACCAAAAATGAAAAATTAACTAAATAGGTACATTTTGCAAAATTACGAGAATTGTATATAACAAACTAGAAGCCTTGCAATTTGCTATGATCTATTTATATTCTACTTAAAGCCAGAGACAGAACACCTGCAAGTTGCAGTTTAAACTTGTAAAGCAAAGCAACGAATCCTTTCTAGACACTAGACTTCATAGACACACACAAAGCTTGTAACAGCGTCATATCGTGTGCGCAAGGTGAAGAAATCCTTTGTGGGGTCAAGTGTACGCTTTTAAAACATGGTTCCAAAAGAGCTTCTGGATTTGCCATTACATAAATTTTCAACCGATTTCAAAAAAGGAGGAGGTTCTTTCCCATGTGGTCCCATATACATTTTATCGAAATCGGTCGAGCGGTTTTTAAAATATCAACAATAAAATAACTTATTTTAATATTTTATAAGTACTTTGTATAGCGTGTGCTTGTTGTTGTAAAGTTGGCGCGGGAGTTTGAAGTCGGTTGTTTAAAAAGTATGTTTTATATTAAACTAGATGATGCCCGCGACTTCGTCCGCGTGAATTGATATTTTTTTAAGATTTAAACTATCCTATCCCTCAAGTTGGATCGAACTGCACATGGTGTGCGAATTTTATTATAATCGGTTAAGTGGTTTAGGAGTCCATTGAGGACAAACATTGTGACACGAGATTTATATATATTAAGATTATAAAGACTGTGTTTAACAGCATTTGTGAAGTCGTGGCAATAGGCATGATGACAGTAACCAAGAATCAATGAAATTATGAATTTATCTAATGAAATAGGTTTCATGGATTGTAAAAAACGTATTTATTTTTCTATTTCGAGTGAGATTGCTATTTATTTTGATAAAATAAAACTTTAAAATACAGCAATCCGCCATCAATCAAATAAATATTATAAATGCGAAAGTTTGGATGGATGGATGTATGGATGTTTGTTACTCAATCACGCCGCAACGGCTGAACGGATCTGGATGAAATTTGGCACAGAGATAGATTATAGTCTGGAATAGCACATAGGCTACTTTTTATCCCGGAAAATTAAGGAGTTCCCGCGGGAACCAAAAACCTCAATCTACGCGGATGTAGTCGCGGGCATCAGCTAGTATTGCATAAAACACAAAGAAGCGAATGACGTCACAATTGTTTGTTTTCGAGCTTTGAAAATCACACTAATTGCTTACTGCACACTGCACAGAGTACATTGGTAAAAACAATTGTGTCGTCAAAACGACGTCATGACACCGCCGAACGTTTTGGCGTGAAATATAAAATTTAAAGGGGTTGTTTCATTTTGGGCCAGGTACTAGTACAGTATTCCAAAAAATAGAATAAAATCATAGAAAACAAAATAAAATAAGCTTTTTTGCAGTTTTACAGTGAGAGGTACAAAAATAAAATGTTTAATTAGGTACATTTGTAGAATAGCAACTCTCGCAGCGCATCCATCTTTTTTGTTGTCTATGTTTGTAATGACATTACATGTCATATCTATTGTCAAATGTCGAGACATCATAAACGAGAATACATAAACCTATCTCATTATTATTTATTCCGTCAACTTGTAAAATAAAATCTTTCGATCGACTCGCTGACTGCTATTGGATATGAAGGTTAATTCTCATTTCTCAGGTTATTTTTATCTCAAATGTCATCATGACACGTGTAATATACGTCAATGTCAAAATGGACGCATGTTGTTGCGCTTTTATTTTGCAAAATAATTTCGCATTGTACCTCGTAAATGTAACTTTTTAGTAAGAAATAAAGAAAAAAAAATACTATTTTATGACCCCCAACATTTTAAAATACCGTACAAATACCTGGCCCAGGCTCCATATAAATTTGAAACAACCTCTTTCAAATGCTAATTTTATCTATCAAACTTTATTTTTCTGCTGAAATAAGATATTTTTTCGAAATAATACTTGTGTCGTGACACGTACATGTGTTGTTAGTATTGTATAATTATTGTTATCTCTTTATTTTTTGAAGAAAAGAGCAACTGCTGAGTTTCTTGCCGGCTCTTCTCAGTAGAATCTTAGCTTAAGAGTCCTAGCGTTTCATAAGTGACACAAGTTGTCCTATGTGAAATAAATAAATCATTTATCATTTACAAGTACAGATAAAATACGCTGAAATCTGAAGTTCAAAATTTCACCTGAACATCGACGTGCTCCCATCCACCAACGGTCACATTGCTGGGCATGTAGTTCATGTTTGAGGTCGAGGCCGAAGACATGCCGACCATAGGCCCCACGCCCATATTCATGTTCATGTTCATGCCCATGTTTGTGCCCATGTTCACCATGCCCATGTTGACGCCAACGCCCATGTTCACCATGCCCATGCCGGGCTGCTTCCGGCCGCGGCGCGAGATCGTGTACTGCAGCGGATCGTTGCCCTCTCGACGAATCATGTCCGGCAGGATGCGTCGACGGGCGTTTATGAACCAGTTGCATACCTGCCATACATATTTTCAATTTATAATATTAAAATATAAACTTTAACACTAAAGCATTAAAGTTTAATTTCGAATGTAGTATATTTATGTGTTCGCGAGCGTGTCGCTGTTCCCGAGCATGTCGGTCACGGTCACGCGAATCTACATTTTTACCCCCTGCCAAAAAGTGCTCAACGCGCCTATCGATTTATACTTCAACTAGATGATGCCCGCGACTTCGTCCGCGTGGATTGTTTTTTTTTTATTCCCGCGGGAACTCTTCAATTTTCCGGAATTAAAAGCAACCTACCTATGTCCTTCCCCGGGGTACAACCTCTCCCTGTACCAAATTTCATCAAAATCGGTTGAACAGATATATTTTTTGATTCCCGCGGGAACTCTTCAATTTTCCGGGATAAAATGTAGCCTATGTCCTTCCCCGGGATGTAACCTATCTCTGTATCAAATTTCATCAAAATCGGTTGAGTAGTTGGGCCGTGAAAGCGTAGCAGACAGACAGACAGACAGACAGACACACTTTCGCATTTATAATATTAGTATGGAAGTATGGATAGTATGGATATAAATTACCAAAAAGTGCTCAACGAGCCTAAAGAAGTTTTGAGTTTTCACTTCAAAAAACCTACCTGTAGAACAGTCAAGTTGGCTTCCTGGCTCAAAGCCAACTTCTCAGCGTCACTGGGATACGCGTTATACCGGTGGTCGTACAGCCATCTCTTCAGGATCCTCACAGAGTTCTTGGGCAGGTTGCCGCGCCGCTTCCTCACCGAGCCCACGATGATCGCCTGCGGTGGGGGCAGGCGAGGCTGCAGCATGGTCATGGGACGAACATCATTCTCCCAATCGTGGATGATTTCGTTTTCCTCCGTTGAAGAGGTCGATATAAAACGATCTCGCGCTGCAATTATAAATAACTAATTTTTTTAAGAATACTTGCCATGTCAATCAACCTTTATGGTTAAAAAATTTACCTATTCTCAAAAGAAATTCACAAGGTTCACTTCATTATTAGGCACAGCGTTTACGACAACACGTATTCGTAAAATGCAAGTGGGTAGAACATTGATACTAAAATTCTACATCAATGGGGTAGAAATAAAAAGACCCTACCTTGTAGGTAATATTTAATATCCTGGGACGGACTCAGATGTCTGATAATATTATGAATGATGAAATCTTTAAGTCTATTTAAAAAAAATGTTAATCTTATTAATACTTATTATTCATGTTAGTAATTTATTATACATATGTGCTCCTTCAAAAGTATTTGAATTTTAGTACCTATTTTTTGAACCGTTACCGAACCGATATTCTATTCGATTCATACGGGAATGGGATACAATACCTACCCAAATAAGCTTCGATTCATACCCAAGAATGAATTCACTGAAATCTAGAAAGGCGTAGGCACATCGCATACCTACCTATAATGATATGCGGAGTGGATAGCGCAATTTTCTTTTAGTAAAAACTGAAATTCATGAAAAATGTGTGACTGTGGTGGCCCCCACCCATGACAGCCCAAAAATATCGCGCTGGTTAAGCAACGTTAACCACCCCAGTCGGTAATTGGATGGGTGACCAACAAAACAAATAGTTGGTCAAAAAGCTCTGAAGCTTTTTATTCCCTCTATGCCTCCCCATTTATTAGCACTAACAACTATTAAAAACTATTTAGTCGACCCTTAGCGAAAGAAAACTCACTAACATTAACGTCTTAACTTGCTAATATTATAAATGCGAAAGTTTGGATGGATGTATGGATGTTTGTTACTCAATCACGCCCCAGCGGCTTAACGGATCTGGCTGAAATTTGGCACAGAGTTAGATTATAGTCTGGAATAGCACATAGGCTATCCCGGAAAATTAAAGAGTTCCCGCGGGAACCAAAAAACCTTCAACCACGCAGACGAAGTCGCGGGCATCAGCTAGCATGAATATAAAGTACCTATTCCTTTATATTAATATAGGAGGATAACGACCCTCAGCAATAAGGAATACGCGATGCAGAGAGATACTTCGTCTAATTGCATTGGTGCAAAAGTCCTCCTCCATAATATACCCTCATCTCACCCTTCCTATTCTGTGCCTCACGTCTTCTAAAACCTATACAAAACTTACTAAATTGACAGGAAGGAAGTGAAGATGTCCTTTGCTACCAAGAACTGTAAGACAAGGATGGCATAACTTACAGGGCTGTCAATTTAGTCATTTTAAAGTTTTTGTACAGACTTTCCGCCATATCAAACTGTGTCAATCAAAGATTGAAATCTTGTCAGTAGATTCAAGATTCGAGGTAAATACCTACTACTTACTTACGTTTTCAGTTTTGAATATAAACGTTAGAAGATAAAGTAACTTACGCAATTTGATCTTCATGACTTTAATGACCGATTTACGGAGCGTGGCGATAGCTTCCAGGATTTCAGATTTATTGAAAAATGTTAAGAAAAAGTCTAAAATCTCGGTGACCTGCAACGTGCGCTCGCTAAAATTGTACTGAACTTTTGTTGTTGTTCAAAATTTTTTGTTTTCGAAATCGGTGCGCGTTCTACGACAATTGACAACGACGCATGTCATTTGTCGCAGTGAAGCTTAATTTGAAATTTGAAAAAAAAAGAAGAAAAAGTTGCGGCCATGATTTTACTCTAAAACAAAAGAGGTTATATCGAACAGAGGTTTGAGTACAAACGAAGTATGGTAGGTACATAGAGTAGGTACTAGGCTTTGATTTTATATATGTCACCGTAAGATTGTAAAAACCGTAAGATTGTAATCTAACGCTTTTTTTTCGATAGATTGTAAACAGTCGAAAGATTGTGAACCGTTCAATGTTTTAAGTGTCAATTTTTGAAATATTCATTGTAATTTACGTTTTCTTGTCTTTTTCTTGTAGGTAGGTTAGGGTTCGACATAAGGCCGGGCACTTAGGTTCTATCGGGTTAATAAACCTAACAGATTACAATCTACCGAAAAATAATCCGTTATATTGTAATCATTCGACAGCTTACAATTTCGCGAGTTAGATTATAATCTAACGGTTTTTACAATCTTACGGTGACATAATATATAAGAGTTATAGGTACCTACCTATTCCCAAAAGGTTTTATCAAATCCTGAGTAAGTAGGTAAATTAGGTACGCACTTTTGGCAAACTAAAGGGTAAACTAATATTGAACCGATTTTGATATACCTACTTGAGAAATAAGTAGAAAATATTTAAGTTTTAGTCCCACAAACTTATCTGGTCCGGTGGTAAACATTGGAACTAATTTTTATGCCTGTTTAGTTTTTGTTATTATTTTATTTTTCACATTTATACCTACAGTTCGCGCGCGAGTTAAATGCAGAGTAGGTAAATGTATTTGTCACCATACCTTTACACTGCATTCAACTCGCGCGCGAACTCTCCTTTATATAAAACTAGATGATTCCCGCGACTACGTCCGCGTGGATAAGAATTTATTGATTCCCGCGGGAACTCTTTAATTTTCCGGGATAAAAAGTATGTCCTTCCCCGGGATGCAATCTACCCCTGTACCAAATTTCATAAAAATCGGTTGAGTAGATGGGCCGTGAAAGCGTAGCAGACAGACAGACAGACAGACAGACAGACAGACGGACAGACAGACAGACACACTTTCGCATTTATAATATTAGTATGGATCAAAGCGCGAACTATACTAGCGAAGCTGTCACTTCGAGTATCATGTAGGTATATAATCTCTATATACCTAATCAAAGTACCATAATATAATGTATTCTGTGGTACAACCCTTCCTTGCCCTTGACTGCAATTTTACCACAGACAATCAACAGTGGAAACTGGGAAATGATGTCAGCCACTGCAACGACCAGCGCCAGCGCCTGGTGGCGTGGTTAGACTAATATGACCAATATAGGAATTTTCGTTCCCGTTGGTCAGATTTGTATGACAGTAATTCATCAGGATTGCATAGAAAAATGTACCCACAATCACAAAGTTCTGAAATTATACCATCTACACTCTACGTTGTGTATTTAAAGAAAAGTCCAATTATTTAATTTACTTTTGGCAGATGGAGTCAATGATGTTCTAACGCATTACTGATTCGATTTTTGATAACTTTCTTTATGAAGAAGTTTTAATCGATATGACACATTGATATTTATCTTTGCTCAACCTTTTTTTATAGTTTTATAAACATACACAAGCGTTCAAATGACTAAGTATATTAAAGAAAAAATCATTTACATACAACAGTACACTAAATGTACAATTGTACATGAATCCGTCAGTTCATAGAAACCATCCATCACCAAAGATATATGAAAGCTAGTGTTGAAGCTCTGTGACTATTTTGAAAAGGAAAGTCGTACTTGTAATTGCTAGATGAATCATACGAGTTACGAAATATCGGATAAAAGGGCACGTCGCTTCACTATTGGAAAAACCGATATGCGTCTATGCAGTAAGTATTGCATTTTTTTTGTCGATGGTTGCCTGTCAATAATTATGACACTTCATAGACGTGCATATGCCAAAAGTAAAATAAATCGTTGGACAAGGCATAGTTAGAGTAGATTTAAGTAATAATTTCAGAACTATCTCCTCTCTCTCCGTAGGTATCTATCCTGAAGTGGACATGGACAATAAAATCACCATAATACAATAAAACGTAACATGTATTTTAGCAAAATTTTAAACTACCAGTACAAACCTACTACGCGTCCGCAAGCAAATCTACAGGTATAATAGACGTGTGTACAGCTTCGGAAGGGGGTGACGGAGGTGAAATAGAAGGGGGTACATCAGAGGGGGGCACTTCAGTGGGGGGTTCAGGGGGAACGGGGGTTGTAGAAGTTCTGACGACAGCAGGCGCTGACGCTGCTACGGGCGGCATGTTTTCCTGTGCTTGCGATCTTTGATTCTTCTCTATGGTGTCTGAGAGGATTTCTTTGAGTGTGGTTGCCAGCGCTTTCGGATTGCCACTGCTGTCCAACTGTGAACAACGTAAGAAGGTTTGGTTGCCTGTCCATTATCCAATTAATTGGAGCGAAATGCAAAGTGTGAATCCGCAGACCAATCAGATTACGAATGGATTTATAAAGTGAAGATTGTCTTAATCATCTATCTGATTGCTGAACAACTCTGCTGAACTCTGGTGCTGACTGGTTGTTTTAAAGAACAGATATTCTTATCCAAGTATCTAAGCTTAGGCTAAGTAATATTATAAATGCGAAAGTTTGGTTGGATGGATGGATTGATGTGTGTTACTCAATCAGGCCAGAACGGCTGAACAGATTTGGATGAAATTTGGCACAGAGAGGGATTATAGCTGGAATAACACATATTTAGGCTACTTTTTATCCCGGAAAATTAAAGAGTTCCCGCGGGAACCAAAAAACTCAATCCACGCGGACGCAGTCGCGGCCTGTGTGCTTGTCTCGTACCTAATATAAAAATATAGAACAGCTAAAATTTGTGTTTTAATTTGTTTGTTTTATCGAATAATCTCTGGAAAATTCTCTCTTGTTTAAATTACAACATTTCTGTTCGTACGCTTAGCCAATTCTCCGATTAGCTGAGTTGATCTGAGACTTCGGTCGGCCGTCGACCTAACTCCGACAGTTTGTTTTGTAACACTATTGTCAACTAACCGTTATGACATGTCCACGGAACCGCTTATGAACGTTTTTGACCTTGTGTGCCGCCTCGCGTACGATCTGCCGCGCCGAGTTGATCTCCGACTCCGGTCGGCCTAGCTCCGACAGCTTAGTTTGTAATCTCGTTGCTGCTAACTGGAAGGAAAGAGTGTTGGATTTTTAAGTGTTAAATTTATTAGATTCTAGCCGATGCCCGCGACTTCATCCGCGTGGATTGAGGTTTTTAGGTTCCCGCGAGAACTTTTGAATTTTCCGGGAAAAATAGTAGCCTATAATCTAGAGTCTAGACTATAATCTATCTCTGTGCCAAATTTCATCCATATACGTTCAGCCGTTCGGGCGTGATTGAGTGACGAACATCCATCCATCCAAACTTTCGCATTTAAATATTAGTATCTACTTATGTCAGGAGAATCCTTAGATTCATTAGATCCTGTCAAAACTTAGAGCTAGGTAGCTACCTACTCTACGAGAGGAATCTAACTTGTAGCAGAATAAAAATACTTATAAATTCAAATAAACCCTGCCGGGGATCGAACCCGTTCCCTGCCTATAAGACCACAGCGCTTATACCACTACACCAGTAAGTCTGTCAAAAAAAAAGATATTTAAAAGGACGCGCTGTCTGGTGAACGAAATATTGTAAACTATTTCTTGTAAGACATTCTGCACAATCACTAAAGTGACTCTGAACTTTCTTATGAGGCCAATTATAGTTAGCACCATATTATTATTTAGGATCCGTATGATATTTATCTCACTCACAACACAAACTTTTTTTTTAAATTAAATTACTTTTTTGAAGATAAAATATAAGGTAGCCGTGTCTCTACTACCGCTGATTTGCTGTGCCCCACCAGGGTTCCAAAAATGTATTATACCTACTCTAAGAACTATACGTAATATTCTACTAACATTATGTAAATCACTTAAAAGAATAATTGTATTGTAATGCAAATAAATTAATATGAATATTCAAATAAACTTATTGAAAGTGTTTTCGAATCGTCGAGTGAATCCTCCACTGGTTCGGAATGCCATTTCTAACGAGAAGAACCAGCAAGAAACTCGGAGAACACGCACTGTTCGACGGGCCGACGGGGATTCTAAGCAGAGGTCGTTTTGACGTTTTAAAGTTTAGACGACCCCCCTGGCGCAGTGTTGAGCGCTGTTGTCTTAACGTAGGAAGTCCCGGGTTCGATCCCCGGCAGGGTCAATTTGGGAATTTATAATTTCTGAATTTTCCCTGGTCTGGTCTACTGGGAGGCTTCAACTGTGGTTAGTTACCACCCTACCGGCAAAGACGTGCCGCCAAGCGATTTAGCGTTCCTGTACGATGCCGAGTAGAAACCGAATATGGGGTATGGGTTTAATATAACTGTTATGCCTCTAACAGGTTAGCCCACTACCATCTTAGACAGCATCATCACTTACCATCAGGTGAGATCGCTGTCAAGGGCTTACTTAAAGAAAAAAAAGAAGCTCAGCTTAGGTACCTACGCCTCGCGGACTAGGTACACTTACCTCACTATCCACTTCCAGCGCGACCACTTTCTCCGGCCACTTCACCTGCCTGTTGAACATATTAGACATGCGAGGACTCTTCGGGAACCCCACCAGAATGAAACCCTTTGAGTCCTGGTGCTGGAGCATCGCCTCTTTGATTATATCCACTGTTAATTGCTGAAACAAAATGTAAGGTAGGTAATATGTATTTAAAAGATATTCAGAATGTTACGAGCCCCCAGCTAGCTGCTCCCACGTAGGCAGACTCCTTTTAGGACATAGGTGGTCATGAAGACTCTGGATATATCTACATAAGAGATCTATGTCCAGGGATGGATGTTCTAATGTCTATGTGTTGATTGTGTTGGCAATGACGACAACGAAACAGGAACAGCGCGCAAAAGGCTTTTGTCATAATTTACCTTTGACAGCCATAAGTAATAAGCCATAAAATAATATTATCATAACAATCCCCTATGATCAGCTGACGCTCTCTCAATCTTTTATAAGTATTATAACACCGAATAAATACATATTGGCTAAAATACCGCAAGGTTTCCTGTCCTTGCAACTTGTCAGCAATCAGGCGTCCTCTCGCTTCGGCCCTGACCAGCTCCCCTGATGTGATCATCGTGTACCTACCAGCAATGTTGGATATACTCTGAACGACCATTTGGTTTCCTGCCGCCGGCACTCTTAACCAAGCTGAGCTGAGTTGCTGATAAACTACCAAAGGTTGGCCGCAATAAACTTACCTCTGGAACGTCTTCCTGTGCTTGCAATTTGTCAGCGATCAGACGTCCTCTCGCCGTATCCTTCTCCGCTTCAGCCCTGACCAGCTCCCCTGGTCTGATCATCGTGTATCCGGTGATGTTGGATATCGTTTGCGCGACCGTCTGGTTGCCAGCACCTGGCACCCCGTTTACGAAGATCACTGGCAAGTGCCTTATAGGGGTCATGTCGTACATTAGGTGCACCTGAATTGAAAGGACTGTTTAATACACGAGTTTCATTAAGAAGACCATTGGCAAGGTAGATGACCATCGGCAAGGTAGATCCTATGCTATGCTATTTCACTTACATCATCGACAGGGTATCTGGAATAAAAGCAACCCATTTTGTCTCTAAATAAATTAATCACTAAATTGTCACGATTATATAAATTAAATAAGTATTTCTCAATAAATATTTTTGGAACAAAACGACATGTTTTCTGAATATTATTTGACAGTTTTTCAAAATGAACTGTCTAGATTTTTGACGGTTTTCGAATTGTGGCAAAGGAGAATGTATTTTAATTCGGCCAGTAATATTAAAAAAAGTTTAATAAAAATATTTTTTGAATCAGTAGGTTTAGCTTCCAGGGTTTATATGTAGCATTAGAGGTGAGATCGCAGTCAAGGGCTAACGTGTAGTGGAATAAAAACAAATTACCGTCATTAGCTTGTGGATGTTAACTGCTAATAATAGGCCTTATCTCTAATGAGCACCACTTCGCCGGTTCCAGCATCTTCCCGCACCATGAGCTCTATTCTATTTGCTCCTAAGTCGTTATGATAGGAGGATTTCCAACAGCTTCGTAACGTTTCCAGGTGAGGTCGCAATCAAGGGCACCTGTATCGGATAAAAAACGGTTTTCGCGGGCATTGCGGTCAATTATTTCTATTATAGTTATATCTAGATGAGATTTTGTGTAGGTAGTACGTATACCAGCTGCTTTCGACCAAACAGCCTAGCATTGAACGTTGATTCGAACAATTTTCAACAATAGCAATAATTAATCTATGACAATAGTCAGTTGATATAGTAGGTATGACATGGGTAAGAGGAACCGGCAAATTATTATGTCATAGGTAATGATAATAATTATTATGTCACGTCCACGTGTGACATGATAGTTAGATGAAATTCAGTGGGAAGGTTCATTCTATAATCTTCATTTAACTCAAAAACCTCGCAGTAGGCGAACCAAACGGGGGTAATTTTCTAAACGTAAGGCACGTTTATTCCGGAGTAATATCAAAATTATGTGTGAACGAAAGAACATATAATAACTAATTAACTACTTATATAGTTTTAATTTTGATAGCTAGGATCTTAGCGTGTTTCAATACTTATGAGAAGAGGATGATGTTCTTAAAGTTCATAATCACGGCATTTATTGTAACAAAAACTACTGCCAATAGCAAATGCGCCATCGAATCAACACCTTCCTTATCCAAATACAATTTAATCGAGAAATGCCATCGGTCCACACTTGGCATAGCTGCCAAGGCGAACTTCACTTCATTGGCCAGCTGCCAAAGACTTGGCATAGAGAAGAAGGCTCTGGCACTGAACTTTAGCCCTGAAATGAGCTTCAAGGGTAATAATGCACCTTTGAAATATACTTGTGAAGTGCTGAAATGTGCAGAAGCGGATGGTGGGTTGTCATTGATTAACGATACTAGGTATGACTACTACAGCATCTATGGGAAACCTTTACGTAAGTAACTAATTATTAACGATGAAGGCAGAATTGTGCTGGAGCCTGGAGGAGAGACCAGTGCCAGCAAGCGTATGAGGGGTGACCTCCAGCTCACTGGACTGACGACTTTGAGATAGTGTTGGGAGAAAGTGTTGGTTGATGCGAAGCGAAGGGGTCCGTATGTCCGCGTAGTCTGGGGAAGATATTGCACGTAATTGAACGCTTGAGGTTGATAAAATAAAATCAAGAGCCCAGAGCTCCTTCACTTTTGTAAATTTTATCAAATGCTTGCAGTTAAATCTACAACTATTAAAATATTTTTTTAAAGTGAAGTAGAACTAGTGTACCTAAGAATACGAGAATAGCAAATTCAGATGTAGATACATAATCTGTTTATCTGTGTCTGTCCGTCTGTCTGCTAAGTACGTTTTAACGGCTTATCTTTTCAACCGATTTTGGTGAAATTTGGTACATTGATAGGTTGCTTCCCGAGGAAGGACATAGGCTACTTTATGCCCGGGAAAAAATTAAGGAGTTCCCGCGGATTCCACAAAATTGAATTCAAGCGGACCAACTCGCGGGCATCTAGTTTAAACTAAACCAGCAACCTACCTACGCAGCTGTTGTCCACTCCTCTTATTCAGTGGCGTGTACAGAGTTTGAAGCTAGGGTAGGCATTGGTAAATCAGAACACCTATTTACTGATTGTCTTGATAAAAAAATGAGCATAGACGTATTTCCACTTGGGTAAGCAGTGTTTTTACGCCTCTATGAACAGTACTTCGCTGCTCATATTTCAGCTAGCGTTAATTCCACCTGCGTCCCGGCTGTAGGCATGTTCGTCCTGCTGCCCAAAAAGCGGAACTTCACGCAGGCGCAGGCTAGATGCAAGGCCATCAGCGCTGTTCTGGCGGATGTGAGCAGTGAGCAGAGGACCGACGCTCTCTCGCAGCTGCTGGCCAGCGCTGGTGTGGACGCGGCCTATGTGGCCATGTGGAGCAGCAACAGCAGTGACTTTTACACCAACAGTGAGTGATTTTAATAACTAGGTACTTTTTATTCAGGCATAATAATTATTCGCTTTCATCTTAAACAAAAACCGGCATCAAAACTATAAGTACCCAACTTAAACGAAAAAGTACAAAACTAAAAAGTAAAAAACATTATCTGGGTAGGTATATATTTTCTTTTTTGTTGATTTTCTCAAAAAGCGCTAAATCAATTTCGATAAAGTTTATAATATGGAACCAACTCTGAAGTATGATCTACCAAACAAAAAGAATCATCAAATTGATTCATAATTGGCAGAATGATCGCGTAACATACCTAAAAAAAAAATTGTCATGTATCATAGGGACTGCCGATAGAAGTGAAAAAGGAACATTAAATTTTTTTTAAATTAATTTTTAAATTTTAATTAAAATTATTAAAATATAAACCTTAACACTAAGGCATTTATATTTATATGTTCGCGAGCATGTCGCTGTTCGCGAGCATGTCGGTCACGCGAATATACATTTTTACACCCTACCAAAAAGTGCTCAACGCGTCTAAAGAAGTTTTCACTTCATAAATATACAGTCCTCCTTATTTGAAAAAGAACGGTTAACAAGTGAATATAATTAAAATTATAAATAAAAAAGTAATTTATAAAAAACAAAAAACCCGACTGCTTGGATACCAAAAAGTATAAAACAAGACATGAATTGAAGGATTTCATTATTATCAATTTAAATCGTATAATATTAATAAAATTTATTGTTTTTTATAAATTACTTTTTTATTTCAAATTTTTTTGTTAAGTATTTATCGGAAACAGGCGACGTTTTATCTGCCCGAAATAGCACCTATTACCTATTCTGTGGTAGCACCAAAGGTACAAATAAGTATTTTGTATGAGAAGTAGTAATGAGCATCGGATTAATTTATTCGTAATGACGAGCGGTGATCACCATAACCATCATCAAATTTGCATATGTTATAATGCTAATATTAATTTGGTAAAGTTCGTAAATCTGCTACTTTTCCTAAAAATGTGCTTATTAATATTCGAGAGTCCTATCGCATCGACGTCACGAGACCTCGGCAATGAACGTCGGCCACTTACGAAAATGCCCGTAGACAATGCAAAAAAGTAGGTATTTTTAAGTATTGTCAAAAACACAAATTGTACGTATTTATTTACTTATTTAGTATTTAGTTTATAACTAAGTGGACTCGGAACTAATATTTTAATAGACATTAAAAATGTTAGTCGGAAGTTATGTTAGTCGAATATGCGCTGCATGTGGCATCTGTGACTTGTTATTTCGTCACATTAAGCTTAGGTATACAATGATATGTTACTATACTACTGTAATATTTATTATATTGTGAGAGTACCTTCACCTTCACCCTTTACCTATCCGCTGTGGTCCGCGTCATATTCTGATGAGGTTACTGTACCTATTTCTATATCTCATAGGATATTCATCTAAATTGAATGGTGTAAAGGACAATTTTTGTCTAAATTAAATACTTGAGATGAGTAAGATATTTATTGTGTTAAGTAATTAACGATTAAAACTATGTTGGTAAAACACCTTCGCAAGTAAAGCAGACCAAATTTGAAAATCATAAAAATTGTTATTGTGAGTCAACCTTAAAAGATAGTTATATGCTATCGCGGACTTTTTTTTAGAACTTTTTGAAAGGAACGTTTCCACCATACATTGTTGTCGTGTAACTTTAACGATTTAGGCAGCGCACGCCACGTAAGCTCTCAGATGAGATGAGTTTTTCCGACTTAACTCACATTATTGCAATTTTCGTGAGGATCTCTAATTTTTTTGGAAATAAAATATAGCCTATTTTACTTGTTAATAATGTAGCTTTCTATAGGTAATATAATTTTTAAAAGCGGTTGAGTGGTTTTTGAGATAATCCACCTAGTTTGATAGACATAGATGATATGAGTAGGAACTTTAAACATTTCCTTTGAAACCTCGTAAATCCTAAATTATCATTTAAACGGAAAAATGGTTTGAGGAACCTAGGTGTGATTTTAAAAGACCTATCTAACGATACCCCATTTGCTATAGAGCCTATCGACTATTGATAGGCTATAGAGCCTATCGACTTTTATTTATTAATTGGCTTTTAGTGGACGCCATTTTGTTTTTCTCAAATTCGGCCTCCGTAGTGACACTCAGAAGACTAAGATAAATCTAGTGGTGCAAGTATTATCAAAATCGGTTCAGCCGTTTTGTCTGTAGTGCGACACAAAGGAATACACAAAAATGGACCTTTGAAACCTCGTAAATCCTAAATAATCGTTAAAATGAGAAAATGGTCAAGGGAACCTAACTATGATTTTGCAAGACCTATTCATCGATACCCCACTTGGCATAGTCTATCGACTTTAATTTTTTAATTTGTTACATTATGGCTTCTAGAGGCCGCCATTTTGTTTTTTCTCCAATTCGGCTTCCGTTATGACACTCAGAAGATTAAGATAAATCTAGTGGTGCAAGTATTATCAAAATCGGTTCAGCCGTTTTGTCTGTAGTGCGACACAAAGGAATACACTAAAAATGAACCTTTGAAACCTCGTAAATCCTAAATGATCGATAAAATGAGAAAATGATCAAGGGAACCTAACTATGATTTTGCAAGACCTATTCATCGATACCCCACTTGCCATAGTCTATCGACTTTAATTTTTCAATTTGTTACATTATGGTTTCTAGAGGGCGCCATTTTGTTTTTTCTCAAATTCGGCTTCCACAGTGATACTCTACTGATATACTCGGCATAAACTGGTGCAACAATCATCAAAATCGGTCCACGCGTTTAGGCTGTAGCTGTGTCCTGCAAGGAACAAAAATACATATATAGACTGATGAACACATAACCCTGTGCGTTCCGCAGTCGGGTAAAAAATACGACTGCTCTACCGTAGACACACATACATACACGAACCCTGAAAACATAACACTCCTTTTTTGGGCAGTCGTGTATTAAAAATCACATTTTTATTAAATGATATTTTTTGTGAATCACTGGATATTGAACTAAGTATAGTGTTATATATTTTTGGAAACTACTCATCATTTTCTAGGTGATGATTATATAGTTAATCTTATTTTCGAATATTTTTTTTCAACTTTAGTTTTTAATGCGGAATCATGGTCACCCCATCAATTTTTTTAAAAATTTACTAGCCTTATGAGCCTATGTCACCCGGAATAAGCTAGGGATTCTAACGATACATCATTTATCAAAAACGGTTTAGGCGTATAGAAGTTATGGTGGAATATACAAACTCACATACATACATACATACATACATACATACATACATACATACATACATACATACATACATACATACATACATACATACATACACACATACATACATATTTGAACCCTGAAAACAATATACTTACTCCTTTTTTCAGGCAGTCGTATAAAAAGAACGCTAAGTCAGCGATCTTTTCCATATAATTGTGCTCTAAGTTTAGAGCTGTTAGTTTGTTTAGAGTAGAGTTTTAGTAGTAGAGTTAGAGTTTGGTACATAAAATTGGCATTTGAAATTTAAATTTTAAAATTCACGCCAAAACGTTCGGCGGTGTCATGGCGTCGTTTGTGACGTCACTATTGTTGTATGTACTCTGTGCAGTGTGCAATAGGCAATAGTGTGATTGTCAAAGCTCGAAAACAAACAATTGTGACGTCATTCGCTTCTTTGTGTTTTATGCAATATGGCGGATTGCTGTATTTTATAGTTTTATTTTATCAAAATTAATAGCAATCTCACTCGAAATAGGAAAATAAATACGTTTTTTAAAATTCATGAATCCCATTTTATTAGATAAATTCATAATTTCGTTGATTCTTGGTTACTGTCATCATGCCTATTATATACGATACTCAGGTTCTCAGTTTCAAGCTTAGTTTTTTGTACGATTTGAGCGGTAGGCATACGCAATTAGTCAATATCAAGATGCAAATATAGAAATACTCTTGAATAAAAAAAATACATCGCTTTAATTTTGTTCACAAATGGAAATATTTTGATAAAATATCAAAAAAATCTTAATGGCTCATGAGGGGATCGAACCCGCGACCTTCGCGTTATTAGCACGACGCTCTAACCAACTGAGCTAATGGGCCGGTTGGGAACAATAGCGAAATTAACTTTCAGCTATTTTCGATTCGAACTTTGATTGGGTATGTTTATTTTTATTTAATCTTTTTTTTGTTTGGGGTTTTTATTCTTTTGGCATTTTTTTCGTTGATGAGGAGAATTACCTAACATTGTTTTAATAAGTTTTTTATAATGTTTGCACTTTTTTAATTATTTTCAAGTTTAATGAAATGCAGATTTATAACACAAAACATCGCTGAGGTTAGAATTTTAGAAATTATTATTTTAATTGCAATAATTGGTAGTTAAATTGCAGGATTTATTTTTCAGGCGAGTCATTAGATTGCACGACCTATCGGGCCTGGGCGCCTGGGTACCCGCGCAGGAGCACCAATATGACCTGCGTTGTTCTCACTCGTTCCCGTATGTGGAGGACAATATCTTGCAAAGCTAAATTCCAAGCGCTATGCGAGCTTATACCGGGAGGCCCTTATAAAAGAGGTTCCATATTTCCATCCAGATCACAAAACGGTTAGGGATATGTACCTATTGCTAATTGCTTTAGTTTTTTATTCAGGCGATTTTTCTTGAGTCCATTCTTCTTAAACTTTTCACTTGTTCATTGTCGATAGTCCAACCACCGAACAAGAAATCTGCTGTTATTAGTAATTTACCTTTCTTTTTCTTGGTCGTTTTACCTACCGTACCTACCTACTCTATTAGTGCATCTATGCATTTTACTTTAGTCCATGAGAATTGCTTTTTTTTCAGGTACATACTCAAGCCGCAACAGATAAATAATATAATAATGATTAATCTATGTTATTCATACAAATATGGAAATCTTTTTGAAATACATTATGTTAAATACATGATTTTGTTTTAATTCTTATTTCCTTTTTGTTTTTGTTTTTGCCGGTTAAGGTTGTTAACCTTAGCCGGCAAAAACAAAACGCAATTATACTTAAATCTTTAATGACATTGACGTGAGTCGGCTTTTCGATTATGCCCAATCAACACTCGCTCCGCGAAAGTTTTCTGAAACAAGCTATTTTATGTTAAAATGAATAACTTCCGAGTTCAGGATAGTTAATTAGTAAAAAGAATGAAAAGTTATGAGTAGGATCTTTTTCTGCAGAATTAAAAGAAATATGTCATACATACACTTGATTAAACGATAAAATTAAAAGTACCTAAGTAGGTAATAATTTATGAAAAATGAGATAAATCTGAGAGAAAATATCTGATATATCTAATAATATAGGTACATATAATTAAAAATTCATTTCCTGTCTGCTTGAATTACATTTTAGGTGCTAGTGTCGTTTCATTAAAATGAAAGAGTACTTAAATTAAACGCTTGCTTCGCTCGAGTTCATACTACATCATTTGCAGAAATTAGCGGCGGCCGCGAGCATTTGCGTCAATGTAGGTACTCGGTGATTTGCACGACTGTAGAGACTAGAGAGGGCATCATAACTGTCAAAGTTTGACTGTCGTCCAAAGAGTAATATCTGTTATCTGTCAATTGTCAAATTAGGTACTATTAAATTGCGTTCTCGGTTCTTCGCTTTGTTTACTTTTTGTAGATAATAGTAGGTATTTACTTACTGAGATTTCTAAGTTAATAATTCGCTTCCATCTATCTAGTTTAATATGGGCCAGGGCAAAAGCCAATTCACCGAAGAAGAACTTCAAGATTATGAGGTAAGTTCTAGGTTCCTACTCCATAAACTTACTATTATTATTAGAACAGCAGTGAATTCAATCAGTGACTAATTCTGAACTCTTTGTGTTTCAGGATCTCACGTATTTTACTAAGAAGGAAGTGTTATAGTAAGTTCATCATAACATGATTTCATAATAATATTACTACGTAGTTCCCAGCTTGTTCCTAATGAATTCCAATTTTGTGTTTGCATAGTTATTAGAAACTAAATAAAACTCTAAACGGCATAAAATAATTATCCACTTGAAAATTCCGAATTCACTGTTCAAAAGTAATTTATTAAAACCTACTTAGTAAGTATATAAATCTCTTATTTATTTCATAATAATATTATACTATGTTGTGACTTAAAGAGTTAACACAAGTTATTGCAACCACCTTTTGTGACCAAATTATACAGGTTTTTTCCCAGCTATTACAAGTATAACCAATTTACTGTGTTTATTGATTTATTTCTAATTCAGTGCTCATCAAAAATTCAAAGCCCTGGCCCCAGAAAAAGTGGGCCACAACAAAAACGCCAAGCTGCCAATGGCCAAGATCCTCCAGTACCCTGAACTGAGAGTGAATCCCTTCAGAGACAGGATATGCAAGGTCTTTAGCTCCAGCAATGACGGGGACATCACGTTTGAAGATTTCCTTGACATGATGTCTGTGTTCAGTGAAAATGCTCCTAAGGCTGTGAAAGCTGAACATGCGTTTAGGATTTTTGGTAAGTTCAATATTAAATATTCTTGTTATCCACTAGTGTGCTTGATTCCACAGGCCTTTTTGAGAAAACTCTACACCTCAATTTTAGTCATCCTGCTGCTCCCAACCATTTTGATAAGATTGCAGATCAGTGACAGATTTTTGTCTAGGGCCACAGTGTTACTGATTCTATATCTATGGTCAGATCAAAATATAGTAGAATTTCCTTTTGAGGTACGGAACCCTAAAAAACATTTAAGGAATTCAATTATCTTCAATGTTAGGATAGATATGGTGCATCTTTCATATTATGTACTCTATGTTTTAGGGGAATCTTGAGTAGAATTCTGTGCATGATTTTCCTGAATATTGACTCTTACCTATACTGGAGGGGTTCCATAGGGGAGGGGGTGGCACTGTGGACTTGTGCGAGTTTTAGTGTACGCGCTTAGACTTTTACAATGATCTCTAACTCCTCTTTGTATTCTCTACATCTGAATACAATTTAAGCTTTTATATGTATTATTTTACAGATTTTGATGGTGATGATATGATAGGGGTATCAGACTTGCGTGAGGTGATAGAACGCCTGTGTGGTCTTAAGCTCAGCAACTCTGAAATACAGCAACTGGTGCAGAATGTTCTAGAAGAAGCAGATCTTGACGATGATGGTGCACTGTCCTTTGCAGAGTTTGAACACATCATTGATAAAAGCTCAGATTTTTGTCAGTAAGTATTGGCCAGACATTAGCTAGTAGTTAATTAATATAATTTATTTAATACTTGAAACAAATGCTTTTAAAAAATTGAGAATCTCCAATTTTGGAAGTAGTCGAATAGTCAGAAATTAAAATCTAATGAAATAAAAAATAATGTTGGATTTATAAAATAATTGTTTTCAATTAAAATAGTACTTATTTTATTTTTTCAGACAAGAACCCGTAAATTGTTAATAACATTGAGAAATTAAAGTTGTTTTGGTATGATACCTATTAGTTATCAGTTACATTATGAATTTTTTGTATTATTTTATTACAGCAGACATAACCTAGTATTTCTTTATTATTGGGCAATAATTGAGATGAATTTTATTTTTTCCAGCTCCTTCAGAATAAGACTGTGAAGAAAATCAGTGAATAGTCTAATTTTTAAGTAAGTGTATTACTTTGTCATAGGTGCCATGCCATCTATGACAAAAACCTTAAAATCTCAATGTATCTCACTATATTAATAATAATTAATAATTAAGACAAAATGTTCTTATGAAAATTTTATGTAGTGTCTTCCTTAGTTGAATTTTTGTTTAGTCAAATCTATGAATGTTTAATCATCTCTATGTATGTGTTGTGATCTTTTTATATTTTATAAAAAAACTTTATATTATTTCTCAAATATTAGATTGTATTGTACTCAATGAAAATGCCAAATATTTGATAGGTTTATCATAACGTTTACATACCTAGTGAAACTTAGTTTTAATAAATAAAAGGTATCTTCCAGAGTTTTCATTTTATTTAAAAAAATTACTTACCTCTATTGTAGATTATCAAACCTTTTATGAACTTTTAACTTATATTAGGTAGGTACCAATTGATAAAAAATTATGAGGGAATGCTTTATGAAAATGGTGTAACGCAGAGTTGCACGAAACAAATGTATAAATTTAAGTGTTGATTAAACTAATTTAATGACAAGACTTCATACAATTCTTGTGATAAAATAAGTTTAACTGCCGCTTAAATTTTTGAATTTGTTTCGTGCAACTCAGCGTTAGTGCCATAATAGGTATGATCAAATAAATATTATAAATGCGAAAGTTTGGATGGATGGATGTATGGATGGATGTTTGTTTCTCAATCACGCCCCAACAGCTGAACGGATCTGGCTGAAATTTGGCACAGAGATAGATTTTAGTCTGGAATAGCACATAGGCCACTTTTTATCCCAGAAAATTAAGCAGTTCCCGTGGGAACCAGAAAACCTCAAGCCACGCAGACGAAGTCACGGGCATTCACTAGTGAGAAATAAAATGTACTTGACACAGAGGTACCTACTAACCTACCAAACTAAAAAGTATTTAATAGATAATTAACTTTCTTGTAATCAAAACTTGAAATCATAAAATATGTATATAATAATTATTATTAATTATTGTGTAAATGTGTAATTATAGTAAAAACATATTTTGACTTAAAATTACATATAAAAATGGAATTAGATCATATTATAATCCAAATGGAAGATATGCTATATAAAATCAGTTCTGCAAATAGCCAGGCAATTTCATTCTCATGAATATCCAAGTTGTGAAGAAAGACACCAATATACATAGAAATGCTACAGATATCAGTAGAATTCTGTTCAGCTTTGGTGTAGTTGGGTTGTGAGTGCGATCTAGGATGATAAAGCCAAGGCCTCCAAGGGAGAATAGAAAGCTTGACGCTAACCCTTCCATAATGTATTGGCCATTCACTCTGTTTGGCATGAACGCTACTGGCCTGCTGTGACCATGTTCATCTGTGGTGGACCCAACACTTGGAGGTTCAACAATAACATCATATATTATACCTGCAAAAAACGTAACATCTTTAATTTACACACATTTTCACTAACATATGTTTAACTTAACTCGTGGTGAATATTATGATGCAGTCTCAGATTAAAACATGCTTTCCAGAACTAGATGGCGACAGACCCGCCGAGATAAAAAGGGTTAAGCTATGCCTGCAAAGCTTGATAACGAATTGCGTGGTCGTAGCGGTACAGCATTGCTGTTAGGGAACTTTTAGTTATTAGACCGGACCACTGTCAAAAACAATTTCATGAGTAACTAAGCAGAAGATTTTAACAAGGAGCTCTTTTCAAGTTCACCCCGTACTACTGCATCTCATATGAACATATTTATACTTACTTTACTAGGAACCTAATTAGAATCTAATACAAAACTAACCTCCAGTCACTAAAAAGTATGAAAATAACACCAAGGAAAATGTTGTCATCGCCGACGGAGCTTGCAACCATGACGGCTTTTTTATTTTAATATTTGGTATTTCGAGAACATTGAAAGGAATTGCGTATAAAGCTTCCATTTTTACTTTTTCGATAAAATTTAAAACCGCAACTTGAACTGACTGTTGATGTGGATGCCGCAAAAATCAAAATCACCGATCAAAATCAACTTATTTTTTTTTTTCACCTACAGACTGTAGCGGCCTCTGGATGCTGACGTCTATCGTAAATCGGAATTCGAAATAAAATAAGTTAAATAATGTAAATCTAGATATTTCACTCACCAAAAATTGTTCATATAAAGTTCTTCAAAATATTAAATATAATGTGAAAAAAATTAATAATAATAATGTCTGTCAAATGAAAAAAAACATAAATGATGGTTGAGCCCTATGCCTGTAAAGGAACGTTTGGAAGTCTCATTAAATATGAGCCAATGAAAAAAAAGCAAATGTGTTAAATGTTTTATTGCCATTGGTGGGCATTGGATAATCAATTAAATTGTATAATTTCGGCCAATACGATGCTATCAATCATAGATCATTCATCCATGAAAACAAGGGAATTTCGTAACTGTCAATTTTTGACAGTTGAGAAAATGTTCGTGGGTTCTTTTCATGTTCTCGATTTTTAATTTCTCGAGATAAAATAAAAGCTGTTTCCTTTTTCAATCGTGGAAATCATGAATAAAAATAAGTTACCTGTGTCTGTGTGCAGCGTGGTTTAATGTATTGGTGTCATCTAAATATTTATTCGAAAGCACTGTGAATAATGTTTTAATTTTACTCACAAAATGAACTATACTGTGGATATTGCACTTATATTACGATGAAGGGTGGACTGTGTATTATTTACACGTCGTTACTGACTATCTCAGTGCTTTCAAGGTGAGTACATTCCACTAAATTAAGCAAATTCCCTTGAAAAAGTCCTGGCAAATAATTCTAAAAATTCCACTTTTCAGTTGTGCCCTCTTCATTCTTGTGCTGTCTGAAGCTCTTCAAGAAGACGAGGTTAACACCAATGTCGATCTTTCGGGACTTCATAATGTTTCCAAAAAATCCTCAACTGCTGGAGAAGAGCCTCCTAAACCTGACACCTCATCAGAAATCGAAGACTTGCCCAAAGAAAAGAAAACAGAGGATACCGATCACCAGATGACATTCCCAGATACATTGTCTGTGAACTCTGTAACAACTGATGGGTAAGTGTTTTTTACACTTTAAAGAACCTTATTTTGTTTTTTTAATTACACAGCTGGGAGGCAAAGGTTAAAACCATCAAATCTATGTCAGCACTCAGTTGTTGATTTTTATTTTATTTTCAAAGGTACAGACAGCTAACTTTCATCAAGTGGTCAGTGAAAGTGTGATTTAGTCCTCTGAATGGGCAGTTTATATACTCAGCTGATTTTAAGTATCTATATAATAAGATCCTAAACACATGTCTTACATGTGGTTTCAACGATGTTTCAATCTGATTACAACAATTGATTGTAGCTTGTATCTGGTACTTGTTTGTCAGAATAGTTCCAGGCAAATAAGAAAGTGCAATTATCTCAGTCTATTGTTTATTAGCGCAGCTAATAGTTATTATTCATATGTTAATTAATCTTTGATTTGTAACTTGATGTATGGCAATGTGCATAATACAATATAAGCTATAATACTAAGTGTTTATCTGCTATATACTCCTCATTACTGAGGGGTAAAACATTTCCATTAATTACAAATGATCAGGGTATATAAAAATAAATTTCCTATCATTTGGTGTGTGGGGTTCACAAATCCTACTCAAAAGCCTAGAAATATCTTCTGACTATTATAATTTATTAGTCTGTAATGTAGTTCTACTGTATACTAATTTCTGAATTTAACTAAAATGACAGTTCAAGTATCTTCATCTACTATCCCCTTCATAGTTTATGTAGAAAAAATAAAATTCTTGACCTGTGATTTTAGTGATTATTAATAAGTTAGTAGAGAATCTCCCAAAAGTCGTAATATCCACAATCCACATCCCTTGTGAGTTTTACGTTCGTAAACCATTTTAAACTATCAATTGAAGTATAAAAGTGCACCAAATTTTGATGATGTCACTGTTCAGTATTTCATACAATATCCCATACTAAGTGTTCGTTTTGATGTTTGAAAAAAAAATTGCTGATTTGACTTGTTGACAAGTACCCAATTGTGTACAGGAAAACTAGCCACAATATGTATTAATTAATTATAATAGTCACAGCCCATTTTATACCTGCTATTCGAGTTCACTTTAGAGATTGTGTACAACAGAATTACTTACTAATGTTGTCACTCTTTAATATCTAATTAATTATTTTATTAATACTTGCCCTAATTGCGATTGAATTATCAATTCAAAAACATGAGCATCATATTATTATTGGGAAGTTTATCATTACTTCCAAGATACATTGTATAGTAAACTATAGAGGTATATAAAATAATAAACTGACTAATTTACATATATACAGTTTATAGTTACCATTGGAGCTTACTAGAAAGTAGAAATGGAAAAAGATTATCTATAGGAATTGCAGCATTATTGATACTAGCTACTAGGTATATTAAGAAAGGGTTTACAGAAATTCCAAAAAGCTGGGGCAGCAAATTTCCGAGCGAAGCTGATCATGGTCATGGCTGAGGTCATGGCTACTAGTTGATTATATAATAAAATGCTGTATATTATGTTTTAGCATCAAATAATCCTAAAAGAAGTAATTACCCTCATATTCCATTTTTTGTGTAACATCAAGAGTAAGTAATACAGCATTGACCTTGTTTGAAGCAATTAACTATTTCATATTTTATGCAATGTTACTTAGAATGTGCATGATGAATTACTTACCAAATTAAATGTAAGCATTTGTTTTTTTTTTTTTTTTAAATTCTTCATTGCACAAAAGTAAAACAAATGTACAAAGGCGAACTTAATACCTAGAGGTATTCTCTTGCAGTTAACCTTTGGTAGTGGGGACAGGGTTGAGATCACAGTGCGTACAATATAAAGAGAAAAAGTTAGAGAAAGTAGAAACATAAATATTAAATAGGTAGTAGGTAATAAAGTGAGGTATGGTAATTTATTAAGCAATTTAGTAAATGGCTTGAATAAAGAATTTAAGTCAAAATACATAGCAAGATATTTAAACCAAGGGCATAGCTAGGGGCAATTTTTTATACTGATAAGTCAGTTTTCTTTGGATAAAAAAAAATCGTAAACAGGCCTCATTTTATTCTAATTAAGGTACTTACTTAATATAAATTGAAAATTACAGACACCTCTTTTTGATATAACGTAAACTGAACGACATAAGCTCTTCACCACTTCAATACCTATTTTGAATTCTGTGGCCATAATATTAGGTATCAAAAATGTAAAATGATCCTTTCCCCCAATACATTTTATTTTAGTTCCTTATACAATACCAATTACCAACTAAGTATGTCAGCGTTGTAGTTAAAACTTAGAAGGTTGCCTAAAAGTCAGTGATCCCGTTAGCTTCGTGACGTCACGAAATGGTGGGCGTAGGCGACAATCGATTTAGGTATTTGGAATGCCATTAAAACTGTTATCAAATTGCGTCATCCATACTAATATTATAATTAATGCCTGTCTGCTACGCTTTCACGGCCTATCTGCTAAACAGATTTTGATAAAATTTGACACAGGGATAGGTTGTCTCACAGGGAAGGACATAGGCTACTTTTTATCCCCGAAAATTCAAGAGTTCCCGCGGGAATCGAAAACCTCCAAGTCCACGCGGACGAAGTAGCGGGCATCATCTAGTCAGTTTTATAAATTAGTTATATCATTATTTTTTGGATAAAAGGGCTTCAATTATAATGTACCTAATAAGGCCCGACTGCAGAAACGCCGGGTTATCCGTTTAACCCAGAGTTAGCTGCTACTTTGACAGAATTCGTAAACACTTATGTCAAATTTTTAAATTTACTCCTGAGTTAAACGTAACCCGGCGCGGCATCTCTGCAAGCGGGCCTAAGAACTGTTTTAGAGAAAACTAATATTTTAAACGTTGAAACTGCTAACCCATACTATTTAATATTACTAACTTAAGTTAACTAAGTATAGTACTTACTTACGTATTATAAATAAGTGGTTGGTTCTAATCTACAATACCTCTGTTTAACTTTTTCTTTAAAAGTATGCAATCTGCAGACCGATAGAGGATACTTAAAATTTTGCCGGAAAATAAATCAAAGCTCACCACAGGATTTTTTTAAGTACCTGTACCAAATAAATATTTTTTTTTTCATGTAGAACATACCCACTTGTGTCGATACGGTCTTGTTCTGACTCTTCCGCTGCTTCGGAAAGCAGTTCTACTGAGAAAGTCAGCATTGCCAGCAAAAAGTAATATCATACTATTGCGTGATCTCAAGTCTATAGAGCGTCCGTAACAAAGATTTCGATTCAGCCTTGCTGAGGTCGCGCGTGTGATGGAAGATAACATTGGCATTGCGCGAATCCTAACCAGGGATGCCAATCAGATTTTTAATAATAATCTATTTATACTTAGTTTTGATTGGCAACATTAAAACTTCTCTCAGACTTTTGACTGAGTTTAAGTTTTACGTTTTTAGGGTTCCGTACCAAAATGGTAAAATGGAACCCTTATGGTGCGACTTTCTCCGTCTGTCTGTCCGTCTGTCCGTCCGTCACACTCGGCAAAGTTGCGGGCATTAGCTAGTTACTGTTGAAGTTAGGGTTGTTAATGAAATTAAATCAATATACTTGAAATAGCTATTTATTTTAATAAGGTGATCACAGAACGACATGTTAATTCAAACTTGAAGTTACTACAATGATATTACAATAGGTACATGTATGAAATGTTAAATCAAGAATATAAATCAATTCTGTATAAAATATAATATGAGTTACAGTATATTAAAATTGCATCAAAAAGCCCTTTTTAGGGTTCCGTACCAAAATGGTAAAATGGAACCCTTATGGTGCGACTTTCTCCGTCTGTCTGTCCGTCTGTCCGTCTGTCCGTCTGTCCGTCTGTCCGTCCGTCACACTCGATTATTTCAGTAACTACCGAAGCTATCGACATGAAATTTGAAATAGTTGTGTATATTAGTGGCCCAAAGACACTGGAATTAAAAAAAATTGGAAATTATTTTTGTTCTTATTTAAAAAGGGGGGAAAATCTGAGGGTTGAAATTTAAAAGTGAGATAACTGTACTGTGTGGGGTATCATACGAAAGGGTTTACTTTGTACATTCTAAAACAGATTTTTAATTATTTTTAGTTATGATAGTTTTTGATTTATCGGGGAAAATGTCTAAAAAAATACCGTTCCCCCCCCCTTATCTCCGGAGTTTACCAATCGAAAAATTTGAAATAATTATGGTCAATAGGAATTTACGTATATTTTACAGGAAAACTATAGCCAATGCTCTAACTAGCATAGTTTTTTTGATATTAACAATAAACCTCTACAAACAAAGTTAGTCTTGCGGTTCATTAACAAAGGTAATTATTTATTAATAATGGTACGGAACCCTTCGTGCGCGAGTCCGACTCGCACTTGCCCGGTTTTTTTAAATGTTTGAACGCTGTGCATATATAGACTTACAAAGAATTTAAGTTTTCGTCCGCGGTCCAAATCTCACAAAAGACGTCCTTAGAAAGATGTTACCCCCGATCTCATAGTTGCACCACACAAGAAAAACAAAGACAATAAGACATAAAATAAAATAAAGAAGAAGCGTAGGTACAAAAGGCGGCCTTATCGCTAAACAGCGATTTCTTCCAGGCAACCTTAAGAAACGTCGAGCAAAAATGCTTCGAGCGAGCAGATTGAACGTAGATGTGGCTTGGCAGTCTCGAGATGGTGGTGGACTGCATTGAGGTTTGAGTGCAGACCTCGGATTTTTGCGAGGTGCACTGTAACGGAGAGGACAGAGTAACAGCTGCTGTGTTAATCTGCTTATCTTACTTATATGCAATCCGAAAACAACATCCTCGATTCTGTATAATCGACGTAACTAACTGCAGTTCGATTACAAACATAATACATTTTTGATACTTCAATCTGGTATTTTTCACGCGACAGTGGGTTTTGGGCAATAGCGAGAGTGTGCTAATCAAAGGTTATTGTGACACTATTTGCATTTTATCGTAATCACCCGCCTGGTGTTTTTACAGCGGGAAAATATCTAGTCATTCAGATGATGCCTTGGTTAACACTGATACCCAGTTTTACACAAGGATAATAATTACTCAAATACCTACTCAGGATTGAATTCGTTAAAAGACATGGTGCAAGCAGTGGCAACCCTAAAATCGAAATAGTTTACGACGCACATCTATCTGATAATAGTATCTGATTAGAAATACCTATACTGTGATGTATAATCCCTCTCAAAAATGAAGATGTTTTAATTCATATGTCAAATAAAACGAATAGACGAATTCCACTGTTTGGAGCAGTCATGCCGATTGCCGACCCCTAAAGCTTCGACTGCATAGCGAACCAGCTATTTATGTACGTACAATCATCGTTTCATTGTCATGCACGAGACCGCTTGACTAGTTTACAAGGACTAGGACTGTTGGAGCAGTTGACGCAGACTGTGTTGGAGCAGTTGACGCAGACTGTTCCAGCAGTTGTACGTTGTTCAATGAACAACCTGTCCTATATAAAGTCTGATTAACGATCGAAAACACAACAGACAAATAAAATTTTGCCTGGCGGACAAAAAGTCTGTGTCACTCACTTTAATATGGAGCTGCACACACCAGCGTGACAGGAAAAAATGTCGTTCCCTTTAACGCAGCTGTTTCGCGTAGACGTGTCCTGTCCAGTCACTAGTGTGATTTCGCCTGTAAACTCTTTGACCTTTATTGTCCTTTACTATTACTATTATAGTCAAACTTGTTTGTCACCGCTATTTACATAGTAAATACAACTAAATCTATACATTCTACACAATGCTTTCAAAATATTATAACCTTCAAGTGTTCAATCACCCGTCGCAAACGCTATTCATGTAGATATTCAGTCTTTGTTTCAGAACAAAAAGTTAATTGTTTGCATCGTCTTTCAGTGTGGATGATGAAAGTCCCTTTATGAAACCTAATGTGTATCTTGTAGGGACTTCCATAATCTACACGACGCGGTATTGACTATTGTACCACTAGAGCTTACAGACTATCTAACCTATTAATACTTACTGCCCTTTCCGTCTTCCAGTGTGAGGTTCCAGTGCTATTTATTCCAGCACCTTGCGAGTTGCGACCCCAACGTCTATCGGTTCATTGAACTATGTACCCCGCACCTACAGTTGTGATTCGGTACTAGTTACTCTAGAAGTCTAGATAATCTACTGATCAATGAAAAAAGTTATGCCAAAAAAAGGACACGGCCTTTAAAAGTAAAACTTCAATAGCGCAAAAACTAATAGAAATCGAAAGCAAGTCTAAATGTAGAGGCGCGGACAGGCGGTGCTGTTGATTGTTGAATTCGACGCCACTTTTGCTGATTATAATACCTCGGTAAGCGATTGTTAGTGTTATGAGTTATCTCGGTTCCTTAAAGAAAATCCAATTATTTTTCTTAGTTTGAAAAGTCAAAGACCCGAAGCGGATTGCCGTACCGCTCAAGCCTCGTAGAAGCAAGGTCATCTTCTGGGTCGTGCACTCTTTATAGCGTGGTCGTAGCTGCTGAGATGATGCAGATACGTTTTAGTCGGCAACGAACTTCTTTATTGACCCTGCCGGGGATCGAACCCGGGACCTCCGCACGTTAAGACAACTGCGCTACACACTGCGCCACGGAGGTCGTCAATGCTTGCTACCGGAACGAGTGGAGAGCTACTCTGGTAGCGTTGCGGGATCACTCCAGTCTCCACCACAGTTGTGTGGGTCACTGTTTTTATTAGATCTGTCAATCGAGTAGGTGAACGTCCTAATTTATTTTTTAGGAAAGTTATTTATATAATAGAAAACGTTTGAGTTTGACTTTAAAATTTTAGTCTCTAAAAAATTTCTACTAAAATCTACGTCATTTTTTCACCACAAAATCGTATTACTTTATTTAATTCACACGTTTCATCAGCGTTTTATGAGGCAACCTAAGTTGTAGATACACTTATTTTGTTACCCTTTAAGTATCATCGAGGACGCCAAGTGGTATTAAGAAGATTAAAGATCTTTGGCCCAGCATCAATCGTTATTATCATCATCATCATCATCATCATCATCACTACAGCCTATTAACGTCCCACTGCTGGGCACAGGCCTCCACTCTCATAGGAGAGCGGGAATTAGAGCTTAGACCCACCACGCTGCTCCAATGCGGGTTATGTTAGTGATAATAACCGGGACCGACGGCTTAACGTGCTCTCCGAGGCACGGGGGTGAAACACCGCCAACTTCCAACTCCGGGCTGGCACTGAGAATTTCTTAATTGAAAAACCCAATACCTAACTTTTATGCCCGACCGGGAATCGATCCCAGGACCTCGTGATCCGCAGTCGACTATGCTAACCACTAGACCAACGAGGCAGTTATCGTTATTATATTACTCCTCAATTGATTGCCGGTTAATCCACTCTTATGCAAGGAAAGATCACATAAGTTGACAATTGGCTTAGAAAGGTGTACTTAAAGAGCACTTGCAGGTTACTTTTGGCTTTTGGTGTAGTCTGTAGATAAGTTATTACATCGATGAGATGAGTGCATTGAATCATGCATGTTAAGTGTACTTTGATAATGTTAAAGAGATGCCTAGGCCTCATGGTTTTAGCATCAATGGTGTGTTTTTTATACGACTGCCTGAAAAAAGGAGTATTTATACGACTGCCTGAAAAAAGGAGTATATTGTTTTCAGGGTTCATGTATGTATGTATGCATGTGAGTTTGTATATTCCACCATAACTTCTATACGCCTGAACCGATTTTTATAAATGAGGTATCGTTAGAATACCTAGCTTATTCCGGGTGACATAGGATAGTAAATTAAAAATAAAAATTGATGGGGTGACCATGGTTCCGCATTAAAGACTAAAGTTGAAAAAAAATATTCGAAAATAAGATAAACTATAATATAATCATCATCTAGGAAATGTTGAGTAGATTCCAAAAATATATAACACTAGGTATAGTTCAATATCCAGTGATTCACAAAAAATATCATATAATAAAAATGTGATTTTTTACTACACGACTGCCCAAAAAAGGAGTGTTATGTTTTCAGGGTTCGTGTATGTAGGTGTGTCTAGCAGTCGTATTTTTTAATAATTTTAATTATATTCACTTGTTTGTCCTTCAATCACGATTCATGCTGCAGCATCTTTTTGCATTACATCGATCCGATTAGTGCATTGCATATTAAGTTTACTTTGCTAATGTTAAAAAGTTGCCCAGGCCCCGTATTTTAAGCATTTTTGATGCTTGTTTGTCCTTCAATCACGAGTCATGCCGCAGCTGAACATGTTACTGATCTGTGATTTTTGGTATGGGTAGGTAGTAGGTACAGATAAGATCCTGGAGAGTGGAGATTGAAATTATAGAAGCCCCGGAAAACTGAAGATCTCTCACGGGAATTTGAAAACTTAAATCAACACGGATGAATAGTGGGCATAGTGTAACTACTAGTCTAGCTATTGCTACGAACTCGTGTTTGACAATTTAAATCGAATCGAAACCATTTAGCGCCACGCCGACATGTTAACTACCCGTGGACTTTGTCCGCCAACAAATTAAAGGCACACATCAACGTACATTGTATATTGATTACCGCCTCGCGTACTGTGCCAAATTCATAAATTCACAGTAGGGTTGTAACGGAACTCGCCTTCGCCTTCGTAAGTGCGAAACTTTCGCAAGAAATCGTACCTCCGCTTCCGCATCCGCTTTACGTTGACTTACAATGCGAGAGGTACAAATCGAAGCAGGTGACATCAGTTACACCATTACAACAAGCAAAAAGGCAACTGTCCTTAGAAGCATCCTCAAAAAAAAATACAAATGTGAAATGTGGAATGGCATCGAAGAAATCCACTTCCGCCTCCGCCTCCGTTAACCTCCGCATCCGCTACTGCTTCCGCTAAGGACGCCTCCGGTACAACCCTAATTCATAGTACTAACGTAAAATATGACTACGGCACTTCACCGCGTGTTTTCAGGTACGCAGTGAATTTATATTGCACCTGTTGTGAAACCGACGCGAGTCGCGACGTGTAAAACACGGGCCATGAAGGATTTCTGGTTTGGAAATATAGTTGGGTGAATTTTGCATGTATTAAATCTAAAATCAACGATTTAACGTAATTGGTTGATTTCTAATGTTTAAGGTTACTAAGTCAATATAAAATATATCGCTCGCAGTGGTAACTATAGACTGACCGCACATGGCCATGAGAGAAGACCCATAATATCTGTGTGAAGATGGATAGTTCGGATAATTTATTACTCATTATCCCACAACCAACTCTTGATTGTTCCATAACCATAACTCGATAAACTTTTAAACTGTCACGTATAAACTGCAAAATTAAAAACTAGATGTCGCTACACGGAGTTGAGTTACGTTAGAGATGAAGCTATAACAATGATGCAGCAGATAGATGTAACTAATACCCGAACCAAAGAACTACCTTTGGAGTAGTCAAATGCGTATGGCGTAACACCAACTCCTGCTCTCGCAAAATTAAAGAAAAAAAATGGAACTTACTTTAGTATTTTTTGAACTACTAATGAGTAGTTAGTTAGCCTAACAGAGTCTGTATGTCTGTCTGTGAATCCGGCTGTAACCCAAGGCGTCTCGTTATAACACGCCCAATAATCCGTCGATAACCTCTGACGGTAAGAACTTTAATTGTTGCGTTGCGTATAACGAACCGACCACGATTCGACATTAAAAACTAGATGTCGTACACGGAGTTGAGTGTCGTTTAGAGAAGTTTTCATTGGCGACCAATATGATGGTGATGCTACTATTACCCGGACCACAGATCTTCCTTTGAAGTGGTCAAGTGCGTAATGGTATTGCGTATCACTGACTCCTGCTCTCGCACAATAAAATAAAATTGGCTAAGTATTTTTTAAACTAATAATTAATTAGTTAGCCTTACAGAGCCCACGCTCCTGTAATCCGGCTGCAGCCCAAGGCGTCTCGTTATAACACGCCCGGGTGATCCGTCGATAACCTCTGACGGTGAGAACTTTAATTGTTGCGTATAACGAACCGACCACGCTTCCGTGGGGCCCAGATCCAGGTCGGACCACTTTTCCGCGATAGTTAAACGATTGCATTTCCAATTTAATTTGCTTTTCACATTTAGGTGGATATTTACTGGGATTGCGGACGCTGATTTATTTGCTTTGTTTTGTAGGGTTGTCAACGATGCTGAATTATTAAAGTGAAAACTTCTTTAGGCGCGTTGAGCACTTTTTGGTATGGGTAAAAATGTGGAACCGCGTGACCGACACCTAGCGTTGTTACGAAGACAAAAGGTCTCAATTATAAATAGGTATAGGTAGTACATTAGTAATTAAACTTAAATGCCTTAGTTTTAAGGATTATATTTGAGTATTTTAAATATTTTTATTTTTTTTATTTTATTTTTTTAAATTTAATAATATAAATAAATAAAAAATTTAAATAATAAAAAAAAATTAACTATTTATTTTCACTTCTATCGGCAGTCCCTAGGACTGCCAATTTTTTAATTTGTCACGGTCTTTGTGTATATCACTAAAAAAAACAGTACTTGCAAAGTGCATGGGACACGCAGGGTTGTCACTCTCACATTAATTACATTATGTGTGCACGCTTACACAAATGTAAAGCTGAACTTACACCTCGCGGCCTATTTACCTACTGGGGCCATACTGCCAACGTTTAAAGCCATATTGTTTCATTATTGTTGACTATCGTGTTTTAGAATTATAATCCTTATTTTAGGAACGTCAAAGTACGTGACATCAAAGTGTCATTTCGAGTAATATTGCTTAAGCATTGCTTTAAGCGTTGGCAGTATGGTCCCTTTACTGTGCTGTGCACCTCTATGGTGCTGTGTCACAACGCGACGTACTCACACTCAAACTCATATTTTTTTTATTCAAATAAACTTATTAAAAGTGCTTATGAATCTTCGAGTGAATCTTCCACTGGTTCGGAATGACATCCCTACCGAGAAGGACCAGCAAGAGACTCGGTAGGAATGGCAGGAAGGAAGAAGTATCAAATAGGAGTGACGCTTCACGTGGCCCAACGTTATCGCGTAGATAAGTTTGTCATTTTCTATGGAGTCGTATCGCGTAGCGTCGCTTTCGTCGCTTGCGTAGGTCAACGGGTCTCAGTTAGCAGAATAATCGTAACCCAAGCTAAGCTGACTACAATTAATGTCGCGGATATACGTAGAATTAAATAAGGAAACTGTCCAATGACCATTCAAAATGATTTAAAGGTAATCAAAACAAGGGGTAAGAGTTAGGGCCTTGTATAAGCACAGGTTAAGTAGCGAAACGAAAAGCGTAGGAAGACTAGAAAGACCCGTAGTTAACGGAATGTCTACTATAAATTGTAGTGTCGTAGCCCCAGGACTCAATTTGAAAGGATAGAAAGTTAAATAGATTAAAAATATGAAAGTCATTTCTAATAAAACATCTTAGTACGTGTTATAATAGGAGCGTGTAATAATTGTTCTTTTTAAGTAAGCAAGAAACGTTAGTGACTTATCGAAAACTGTTCTTATAATTAAATCGTCTACTTTCAGTATTTTCTCCAATTCTGCATTAATATCTAAATATAATAATATAATAATATTAATATTTCAGTCTAGCGTGAAATCTTTTAGAATTCTAGATTAGAACTTCGCGTTCTGATTAGACAATCATGCGATCTGCTTTGATGAAAAATAAATAAGTCTGCTTGTCTAGTATTTAAAGATACGAGGGTGAGGGTTGATTTTTTTTGTTCATATTATTATGAATACATAATAATAATAATAATATGAACTTATGATCAATATGTCATATAGCACTACTTATATAGGTAGGTATGAATCTTCCTGAATTCACTTTAAAATCAACGAACAGACGTACCAAGGGTTACAACTTACAACAAATTAGGCGATCTATATCTTTAGGTAATTTGTACAAGGTCCATGACCTCAAGTTCAAAACAACATACAAGTAAATTAATAGGACAAGGGAAATCTTCGCCAATTTCCTCGATGGGAATATCCTTCCGGCTGCCGTTTTCCCCTCCACTTTTAATGTAAGTAGGTACCTTCAAATTAAAAGTGAATAAGCATCTTCTAGGCTTTACTTTAGGCTGCACCATCACTTGCCAGCAGGTTTAATAGCAGTCAAGCACTATAATAGAAACTCTTAATTAATTTTTTTTTTAAAAGTCACATAGATAGCCAGCCTAAGATTTCCAGGCTTCATTTTTTAAGAACACTGTTGCCGTTCAATGCTAAAGTTTAATAATAATCGTGAAAAGTTTGTCTTTTCATGATTAGTTTCGCATTAATTGTTTGATTATTTTTTATTCTGGAAAACTAAGGAGTTCCCCCGGAAATTAAAAAAAACTATCAACGCGGATGAAATCGCGGGCATTATCTGGTAAAAAAATAAAAAAGGCTAAGCCTAAGCCATGGATAGGCAGCCTAAGTTTTGCTTAAGGCTGTGTAAGAAAGCCTGTAGTCGCGCGCTGTAAAGATATCGCTCGAGGTTGTGGCAATCGGTCATTCACTGTCTGCTTATAAGCTTTAGGTGTTAACTCCTACCATTGTTGCGGATTTCATATTCGAGTTATGATAGACTTTTGTTCGACTTTTACTTATTTATACTTAAAGCGTGAGCATTTTATGTATTTACTTGCTGACTAAGATTATTTAAATACCCAATTTACAAAAAAGGGCACGAAGTTAGGTTCAGGTCCAAAAAACTTAAATTGGGTTTCTTCCGTTTTTCTGGGGGCAAGACATTGTTAAAGTGTAAGCAAAAATATTGAACTTTTCCGCTTGTTTTTAGTATTTAATTATTTTTTACGGTGGTAGTTGTTGGAGATTGTATTGAAACTAAATTAGGTCTCGGAAATCTTGCTTTTCATCTTCATAAAAACAGAATCAGATGAAAATAATTTAAATCTTCTAATTAAACTAAAATCAATTGCCGAATGTATGAGTAGTATGTAGTGCTCGTATCACTTTAGAACGCCTGGACCGATTCTGATTGAATTTTTTGCGTGTGTTTGAGTGGGTTTCGACTTCCGTGATGGTTAATATTCACTATTTTTAGGGTTCTAGGTTTAGGGCAGGACAATGACTACCGGGCCAACTAGTAATAATCTCAATGAATACAAATTTAAAAGCAGTGAATAACGCAGTGAATAGGTTTTTTGTAAGGAGAAGATAAACAAGCGACCTTATTTTTAGTGCATAGTAACAAAATAATGTTAATTTTCGAGAACAGATGGTAGGGGATGTCTAGCGAATAATTAAGCTCAAGTCGGAATACCAGGTGTCCGTTAAAGGGAAAGTGAGAATTCACTCGCAAACAAAATCTTTTTCAAGCTATTACGCTATTATTTACGCTCCTATTGTAAATAATCGTGAACTTATCTCACTAGCTTTTGATTATTCGAAAATACTCTGCGATTTTATCGAATAGTTATACTTGTGTCTTTACAAAAAAGCAATTTATGAATGCTCTGCCCCCCGATTGTGCAAGTATCGTTTGTCTAACGTATAAAACTAGACCTGTTTAGGGAGTTCATAGATGCCTGCATTTCAAAGAGCATGCATTAAAGAAATAAAAATAATAATTTCTAAGTACCCCTGTCACTCAAATTGCACATACCTTAACGGGGTGACATGTCAATGTCACCCCGAAATGAATCTGAATCTGAATCATGTATGAACTCCATAAAGTATAAACGGTTCGAGTAATACGTTTAAAGCTGTCAAATGATAACGATTTGCTTAGACAATTGGGTCTTATGGCCGGTTTCTGAATTGAGAATATCATGTTGAGTCTGTCTCAAAGACTACTAAAACACGAATTAAGCAAATTTTTGTTTCTGAATTGATATTGGGTCGGTTTCTGAATTAAGCATTCAAGCAAAAACAGCAAGCTCCAACTCTCAAACCTTACACAATATCAATTCAGAAACAAAACTTTGCTTAATTAGTCCTTAAGTATATCTTTCAGACAGACTCAACATGACTCAATTCAGAAACCGGCCTTTAGTAATGTAAGAGCAAAGCTAAAGTACGCTCTATAAGTCTCAGTCCACGGCTTTTGGTAAAATTCCAAAAAGTCTTTTTCGCTGGCAAGTTTAATGATAAGTTCCATCTAGACAGTAGACATTAGCATGGTATTAACATATAATAAGAATCTAACAGCTTCAGCAGAAAGCTGTAGTTTCAATAAGCCCGATATCTCCACATTATTCTTGCGCTTTTGATTTATTCATGCGACAACATAATAAATACGAGTTATTAACATATCCCCCATATAGGGCAATAGGTTTTACTGTTGGTACTGAATTTGTATTGCCGGGGTGGCCATTTTCATGAGATAATACAGGACATAAAATAGAAATCGATCAAACTATCGGCTTCATATTCAGTGTAACATTTATCTATGTATTGCATGTCACATATAGTAACATTTAAAAATAAATAAAGATTAAGTGCTGGTACTTGTCGGTATTTTTCAGTACAATGATTGTACTGAGAAGGACCTTCAATATACAAAAATCTTTTCCGCGGTAAAACCTTAGTCCACCTCCAAGCGGACGAAGTCGTGGGTAGATAGCTTCCTATTATTACTAGCTTCTAGCTTCCTATTTATTCTATTCGGATCAATTTCTAAAACTATCATGTTTTTTTTGCATTATAGGCTTACGCTTGGCCACATGATCTTGATCACACTTGATGATGCGGCCTAAGATGGGACGTGCTTGCCTAGATGATGCATACCTATATTCACTTTTGATTTAAAGATACCCGGATTGTAATTGGTGGGAAATACATAGTTTGCTATGAATAAAGAAATTTACTCTTCCAAAGCACTTGAAAAGCAATTTAACGTCAGTTCTGACTTCGACTCTATGTATGGAAGTTGGAACTTACGTTATATTATTCCAAAAATAATACCTACATTGTTTTAGATAAGGTTTATTCCCCGATCGTTGGTCGCGATAAATTCGTTATCAATTATCCCGAGCTACAGAACAAGCAAACCCATGTTTTGGGGTCAGTATTCTTACCATTTAACTGTCAGTATAAAGGAACCATTCGTAATAATGCACTCGATATGGAAAATCAACTTTCCCTGATAGATAGGGAGGCGGGAGTGTAAACGCGTATGATACTAGATAGCCATAAATAGTCTGTTGTAGTCTGAGAGGTGGTGGTCGTAGAGTTTAAACGGTTGTAGTTGTAAATTTTCAGGTAAAGGCAACACAGCCTTTTAACAACAGGCAACGAATTGTACAGTAACAACAAGAAAGGATCGTTCATTTTCATTTTTTCTTAACTTAACCAAAGGGTAAAAGCAAGATTTTTGCTAAAATGCGTTGTTATAAAAAAAACCTCTATAGCGCTGGATGTAGCGCGTCGCTTTAGCGTTTCTCAGAGAAGGTTTCAGTGACATTTTATATCTTAGATACCTTTTAGACTCGCTAAGGAAAACCGCTAACCTATCCAATGCTTCGCCACGCGTCAGCTTCGCCTTGGATTTAGCAAAAGCTTACGGAATGTACTCGTTTTTAAGCTTTTCAAGCCTCTGGTCTACATAAAGCCTAATAAGTATATGTTATTCCGGTATCACATTTTGTTAACGTAGAAACCTCTACACTAGGGGCCCTGAAAGTAACCGAATAAGGGTATGGGTTTAATATAACTGCCATGCCCCTAATCTTAGACTGCATCATCACTTACCATCAGGTGAGATCGCAGTAATAGCGGAGCTAACTTTTAGTGTAAAAAAAAAATCGACAGCCTGTACCGGCTCTTAGCCTACAGATAGGCATAAACGGGCACTCATTTATGTCACAAACAGACAGGCCGGTTGTCTGTAACAAATGAAAGCGATCTAACAATGGTTGCTATTGGACGTAATGGTTGTACGCCGGTGCGTGAGTGTACACCGCGCATACTGGGAGCTTTCATATTGTGCGATTGTGTGTAAGAAAGCTGCGCAAGCGCATACAGTTTCCCATACATTATATGACTGTGCTAACCATTGCGTATTGTTTACATGCTGTAAACTCGATGAGGCCGTGAAGGCTTACTGGTGACATCGCGCGGAGCCGACCGTGACTTAACAGAAACACCTGAGAAACTCATTAGATAAACAAGGCATTAGCCAAAGTACTCTAAAAGTAGGTACGCTTCACGTCGATACCGGAGCATCCTCAGATGTTGACCCTAAATTGTAAAGTCTTTTAAAATGCACAATTGGGTATTTACCTAGTCAAATCAGCAATTTTTTTCAAACGTCAAAATGCGTGCTTGGTAGGTATGGGATTTTGTAGGTACGAAATATTGAATTGTTACGTCGTCAAGGTTCGACGCACTTTTTTTACTTTAGTCTATAGTTTAAAATGGTTATTCAACATAAACCTAACAGGGGGTGTGGATATTACGACTTTTGGGAGATTCTTTTTTTTTTATAATCTCAAAAAAATAATTTATTTGACTTTTAGTAATAGTAACTCTAGTACACACGCGAGTTGAATGCATAGCTTATGTACCTATGTGTCACCATACCTAAGTTCCGCATACAATTTGCGCGCGAACTATACATACTATGCTATTATTAGTAACTCTATACAGATCTATACAGATTTTAAAGGTTAGTTACAAGTAAACATTACATTTCTGCTGTAAGTTGGTAAGGAGTTGGGTATCCTGCACATAGATGATGGCAGGTGATGCTGCACCAAGGTCAAGGTAACCAATAACCAAGTTGTTGCAATATAATGATATTAACAACAACATCATTCATCATTTTAAGTAACAGGATCAACAGAAATCGATAGCGCTGATAATGATGAAACTCTCTCTCTCTCTCTCTCTCTCTCTCTCTCTCTCTCTCTCTCTCTCTCTCTCTGCGTCGCATCCTCATTACTGAGGGTCGTGACTCTTTCTATAAATCAAATAATGGTAGGAGTTTTCTTGGGATAATAATGCGGTGGGTTCCCACGTCCTTCCGCATATGACTTGACTAAAAGTATTTGAACTCTTACTTCTTAGGTTTTTGTAATGATTATTATCAGATGTTAGTGATAATAACCAGGACCGACGGCATATTGTGCTCTCCGAGGCACGGAGGAAACGACAAGGCCTTTGGACTTCCAAATTCGGTCACCCATCCAGTTACCGACGGGTCAACGTTGAATGATGAAACTAGCAGTTTTTAAATTCTTATACTAAGTTCAGTTGTTACGTATGTATTGCGGTATGTAATATATTAGGTATATTATATGTAATTTTCAACCGACTTCAAAAAAAGGAGGAGGTTCTCAATTCGACTGTTTTTTTTTTTTTTATGTTTGTTACCTCAGAACTTTTGACTGGATGGACCGACTTGGATGATTCTTTTTTTATTTGAAAGAGCATACTTCCCATGTGGTCCCATATAAATTTTATCGAAATCGGTCGAGCGGTTTTTAAAATATCAACAATAAAATAAGTACTTTGTATAGCGTGTGCTTGTTGTCGTAAAGTTGGCGCGGGAGTTTGAAGTCGGTTGTATAATAGTTATTTGTGTTATATGGGGCCAAAGAAAATTTTTGTTCCCCGAGGGCGCTATTTTGAATTCAGAGCGAAGTGAAGGATTCTAAAGTAGAATCCCGAGCTTAGCGAGGGATTCTAAAGTAGAATCCTGAGCGTAGCGAGGAATTCAATATACGCCGCCCGAGAACAAAAAATTTGGCCCCGAATGACACACACTATTTTTCATCATTACGTATGAGAAAAAGCTAGGAGTATCAACCTACTACGTATGGACATTACCTATACGTTTAAGCACCAATCGGTGCGCTGCCTGGCGGTGGGCGGCCGCTTCCTCGAGATCGGCAAGCTGGACCTGTCCAACAACACCGCGCTCGGCATGAGCGTGTTCGCGTGTTCCTCAAGAACACCACGTTCCACGGCATCCTGCTGGACGCGCTGTTCGGCGCGGCGGGCGAGGGCGACGACAAGGCGGCCGCTGCCCGCCACCGTGTTCGGCGAGCGCGAGCTGGAGCCCGCCTTCCGCTACATGGCAGCCGGCAAGCACATCGGCAAGGTGCTGCTGCGCGTGCACGAACGCGGACCAATCAGAACAGAGAAATGAAAAGTCCCATGGGCCTAAAAATTACATTTTGCTCCCTCTATCCTCTGAAGCCAATATTCGTTTTTCGAATAGGTATGATGAAAAAAGTATTTTTTATATTAAATTATATCTGATCTCCTTTCATAGTTCATAGTGTGGATATGTAATCAGTATAAAATAATCGCGAGCTGCGACCTCGAGGTTGGGTCATGCATGGGTAATCATGCCACATTCCACTGTTGGCTGATAATAATATTATAATTTAATAGACCTTTTAAAAATGTGCTTACCTACTAGATGATGACCGGGACTTGGTCCGTGTGGATTAAGTTATTTGATTCCCACGGGAACACTTAATTTTCCGGCATAAAAAGTAGCTTTTTGACGACCTCCGTGGCGCAGTATGTAGCGCTGTTGTCTTAACGTGCGGAGGTCCCGGGTTCGGTCCCCGGCAGGGTCAATTTGGGAATTTATAATTTCTGAATTTTCCCTGGTCTGGCCTGGTGGAAGGCTTCGGCCGCGGCTAGTTACCACCCTACCGGCAAAGACGTGCCGCCAAGCGATATAGCGTTCCGGTACGACGCCGTGTAGAAACCGAATAGGGGTATGGGTTTAATATAACTGCCATGCCCCTAACAGGTTAGCCCGCTACCATCTTAGACTGCATCATCACTTACCATCAGGTGAGATCGCAGTCAAGGGCTAACTTGTTGTGGTTAAAAAAAAAGCTTGTGTCCTTCCCCGGGATGCAGCCTATCGCAGTTAATTGTAGTTAATTGTGAGAAGATGACATCCAATCGAAAGTTTATTGCGATCATGCTGTAGCCTGATAGCTATGAATTTTACCGTAATAGGCCGTTTCAATAAGCACTTACAGTAATACCTACACGCTCACAATAAAATTAATTACAGGAAATTAAGCCTAATTTACTATCTTCAGTTCTAACATAGGCCAAGTTTATTAGTTTTAAGTTAAGTTCCCAAGATTTCTATACAAATACAATAGCCGTGGGCGGAATTTATAACTAGTTAACGTCCCCTGGTACACTTGACTTTCCCAGTTCCCATCGATAACTCAATCACATTATCACTGTACCGATAATTGTTCCAGTAAATCCCGTAGCCGAGCCTATTAAAATTTTACAACCAATCTTAAAATATCTAAATACGGTGGCATAAACAATCCGACGGTTATGTTATATCTGTTTGCGAAATGTATAGCCTAAGTTATTTACGACAATCTCGGGGAAAGCCGGCCAATCTGCCTTGAGACCCTACGACCGTCTCCCACGCAATTTCTATTACTCAAGTACTACTGCGAATAGTCCGCCCAAAAATGGTTTTCTCTATTTGACATATTTGTTTAGTGATGTCCGACACGCGTCATATCGATAACCGATTCATTTGAATCGGTTATCCCGCCCGCCTTAAATTTTACAGTGGACCACCCTTATATATGTCACCGTAAGATTGCAAAGGCCGTTGGATTGTAATCTAACTGGCGATATTGTAAACTGTCGACAGATTACAATTTAACGCATTATTTTTCGGTAGATTGTAATCTGTTAGATATATTAACCCGATAAAACCTAAGTGCCCGATATCGAACCCTAACCTAACCTACAAGAAAGAGACAAGAAAACATAAATACAATGAATATTTCAAAAATTGACACTCGGAACATTGAACGGTTCACAATCCGTCGACAGTTTACAATATCGCTAGTTGGATTACTTGTAGTAGTTGCATTACTAGACGATCGTTAATTTAAATCAGAGAGCGTCCTTCCTTTACCTTTATAAGTTATAGGTTAGCTCAACCCATGGCTGCCAACTAGGCCTTCCAAGTTCCAATACCGGGATCCCGCTATTGGAAAAATCTTTCCGGTATTAATACCAGTATTGAAAAAATCCGTTATTCAAAAGCCCTACTGTCAGCCCACTACGCACGCGTCTCCTCCCAGATAGAGAATATTTCACCATTCTGGGCAAGTATGGATTGGCAGACTTTACCCACCTTTAAGAGATATTCTTTCAATTCATATCAAGAAGATTTGCTTGCGATGTTTTCCTTCACCGTTAAAGCGAGACGTGATTTTTAATTGCATTGTAGGTACACTGTATATTCTAAACTATGACAGCGAGGTCCTATTATAGTTTCAATTTCCGGGCCATAATTTAGAATCGAGATTTTCTGGCAAAAAAATCATGTACTGGCTCGAAATTGCGGTGTATCACCCCAGTGCCTCGGAGAGCACGTACATCCGTCTGCTGCACCTGATCTTTCTACGGATGTGATTTTCTGTACCTTTTAAGCTACAAGATTAAAGGAATAGTACACAGAGAGTCCATTTATGTGTTTACTCACACAGTTTGAGCACTATAAAAATCTCCCATGACTGATCTCTGTAGACATTGGCCGTCATGACCGAAATTCGTTCATTATCATAGCCATCATAAACGTAATCCATTGCCGGCTCACTACTGAGTATTAAGCTCAAGTCTCTTCTCAGAGAGAGAAGGGTTTGACCAAGGGGTCAGAAATGAGGTCTAAGGGCATTGAAATGGTTGGTTTTTTTTAAGTAGGACCACTTGTGCCACTTACGATATATCACAGACTCTGTCACCGATTCGGAAAGAACACCGTTACTACGGAGAACATCGTTATGAAAACTAAAATAAATAATTACTGAATTCAAAATAGAAAATAGTAGGTAACCACTAGTAATGGACGGTGCATAGGTATCCAACACGATTCTGAAAGTGAAATGATAAACTGAATCGCTATAATAAATCTTGCTGTGCACGCGCTGTTTATAGTTGTTGGTCACGCGACTATCGCCCGTGTTTTCTTGGCTTCAGAGCTTTATGTCGCTTGTATGTGATTTTCCGAGATAATGCGAAAATCAACAGGTGACTGAAAGCGCTAATGGTAATGCACGGGTTTTGTTTTTATTACTAAACTAGCTTATGCCTGTGACATCTACTCATTTATTAGTTTAGATGTAGATACTTATGACAAAGAACCAGATAGGAAGATACAATAGTCAAGAGAGCAGACAAAACTTGGACAAGGAAGGCAAGGGATAGACAATAGACATGTTTGGAATGGGTTTAGAAGAGGCCTTTGCCAGAGGGCAAGCAGACACCAACCAGGTGGAAACAAACTTAACTAAGATACCTATAATATATTATGTGTAACAATTGTAAATTGTAATTTGTCTGAAATAAAGGCTATCATTGGGTACTTAAGTAGATACCTACATAGGTACTTAGCTTATTATAGCTAAATAATAATATTAAATAGGTAATAAATAGTATTTATAACTTAGGCATAAGAAATCTATTTGAAATTGGAAAATGGAATTCACATTTCGTGCTAAATGCTTTCAATGATTACCTATTCATGAACGAGTGAATAAATTTAAATGCATTATCTCGTTGAGCGTCAACTTATGGTTAGATATTCATTTCAATTAACCGTATAAAAGCTGTTAATTCATCAATAAATATACTACGTACTTATATATTATATTGTTTTTTTTTTTAATTTTTGTTACTATTTATTATTTGAGTCGTTTCGGACGTAAAAAATGTATAAGACCAAAATAACGATTATGAAATATATAATAGATCTATTTCGGTTCAAGTAATAATATTTTAATCTTATTTCTATGAACGGTTTGCTGTTTGACTCAGTCTTGTGACTTACACAAAATTTTAGTTTTTTTCATGTAATTTTTCCCACATAATTTTCATACTAATAAGTAAAATGGGTGTCCATACCCGTCAGGTAGTCTATTTAGGTACTTGAGGTGCAGTTACGTACGTGATCGAAGATTCTTAAACCGGAAAGAAAGTGGCCCATCACTTAATCAATTCTTAGAAATTAATATTATTTTGTGATAATAATCGTCTGCTCGCCGTTTAATTTAACATTCACTTTTAATTTTTTGACATCGTTTGACGATTCGATTTCACTTGATGGTACATAAGTACTCTAAGTTATAATAAGTTAATTAGTAAGTTTAATTTGTCCAAGAAATACTGCTTCAATATATAGTTTGGAAAAGGAATAGAAATTTTAAAATGTTCAAAATGAAGAAAAATTTAATGAATCATTGGACTTTAGATGCATCAATCAATGCGAAAGTGTGTCTGTATGTCTGTCTATCTGTCTGCTACGCTATCACGACCCAATTGTTCAACACATTTTTGATAAAATTTCTTACAGAGATAGGTTACATCCTGGGGAAGGACATGGGCTATCCTTTTTATCCTGGAAAAGGAGATTGCTCAAACTTGGTTTCGTTTTGTATCAGATTCAAACTGGTGTCAAAAACTAAGTTTATATTTTTTACAAAATCCTTTAGAATACCAAACCATAACGTCGCCGGACAAAAATCTTGTAAAGAAACAAGTGATTTTATCATTTCCTGTATCCATTAATGTCGTTTGACGTTTCAAAGGGCTGCCAGTATCCAAAGACAATTGCGAAATATACCTACATAACTAAATAATCGATGCATGAATCAATGTTCTTTAATCATCGCTTAGAGATATTTAATTATCGGACGCAGCATAAGCAAGTCGCTCCAAAGACTTCAGTATTTGAGACTGACCTGACGCTGTATTTGGTGTATATAGTTCCATAATATACGACACGACCTTGAATTCTCGGATGTGGTACAAACATCTGATGAAGCGCCCGATACCTACTAGGTACGCTGTATAATTATAAGACGCGACTGACGGTCACAACGATCATGAGAATTTGGTAATATTATTTAACCATTAAATATTGTGTCCTAGGTCTATTTTAAACATAAAACAAGGCTTAACACATTATTCATCACTTTCGTAATATCGATTAAAAATATCGATTCTGTTAGTCCAAAAAAGGATTTTGTCGATTAATCGATCTCAGATCACCTTCCGGCCTTCCCTATTATTGACGTTTCTGACACGTAGTGGTTATATTCTCTTTGGTTTCTGATCGTGGACGCTGATCATAGATAATACACTATATACTAGACGCTGATCATTGACGTTAGCGTGCAAAAAAGTAACCTAAATTCGTGAACATTTGTAACCTGATTCTCACAAATCCGTCGAACTACAGATTTAATAATTTGAGGATGTATTGTTATTTTTGTACCCTACAAATGAGGTAAGTTTCATGAAAGTACATTATGATAGAATGTGAAACCAAAGCCCATACTTTGATGATCAATGTCCTTTAATAGTTTCCGCGGGTATCAAAACCACCAATCCACGCGGACGAAGTCGCTGGCATCAGCTAGTAAATAATATAGAGTCAAAACTTTTTTGTTTTTTGTGGGTAGTTGCGTGAAGGTCCTTCTTCTTTCAACGACAACGTTCTTACACTAAATCCACTTTAAAAAATCCCAAGTATTCAGGAACACCCGTTCGAGTTACCTTGGTTGCGGCGAAACGAGACTATCCGACATCTATTGCTTGTTAGTCACTTTATGGGCAACAGTAATGTCGGTTTTACTATGCCTTTATTGTTTTCTTAACGACACTGATTGAGTCTTTACTAGTGTGGGGAAACGCTGGTCACGGTTCCGCGTTATCGATTGTTTCGGAGCTGTAAAATAATTTTCGCTGACAGCACGTAATTTTGCGATGCGATAAACTTTAATAGTTATTTTATGGCACCAGTCTCGAGGTTAGCGAAGCGTGTGATGGCACATTTAGTTTTCGCGATTCTGGACTGGAAAACGTAAATTTTATTTGATTACCCATAGACTATGGATTGCGCGTTGAATACTGCTTGGTTTTTTCAGATGGTACTTGGTAGTCCTTGGCGTATTATGTTATGATTTAGTTACGTATATGCATAGTAATTCATATTGATATTATAAAATGTGAAAATGTGTCTGTTTGTCTGCTACGCTTTCACGGCCCATCTTTTCAACCGATTTTTATAAGATATCGGTTGTATCCCGGGTAAGGACATCGGCTACGTTTTATCCCCGAGAGTTAGTTATCTCTGGAATCAAATCCCTCAATCCACGTGGAGGATGACGCATTCGCAGACATCATCAAGTTAATTAAACTGCAGCCTATTATTTAAACTGTGCTGCCGCTGTCCTATTCCTAGCAGCCGTGGTATTCAAATCAAGGTATTGCCCAACCTCATTCAGAGCCAGGCACGAGCCTTAGCCTTATCATTTTAAGCAGTCCTCATTTGCTTTTTCATAAGTTTTGACTGACGTTTTAGCCCATAGTCGTGTGGATTAAAGTTTTTGAATTCCCGTGGGATAAAAAGTAGCCTTTATAGCACACTTTAGGTAAATTTACCAAACTTATCTAAGCATAAAATCATGTGGCTCTGTGGCCCCGTGTGTGATTGAAGAATATACCAAGATTAACAAACAAACAAACACACTTTCGCATTTATACTATTTTCTATTGGTGAGATTTTCTGGTAAGTTTACACAAAAGCTTTCTAACTTAATTGATTGTATTCCCAAGTTGCGAAAATTGCGTCCAATCAGTGTTCATCTTGAGTTAAGCCAATAGTTACCAATATACATACTGTAATGGCGGTGCTAACTAAGTGAGCTTTACCAGTTTACGATGACTTTCTTTATGATGTTTGTTTCGACGTAGCACTGGAACTTGGAATCCATGCAATTCCGCACATCTACGTAAGTTTCCCACTGGAAATATTGAATCGAAGCAAGCGTTACTTTGCGGACGTCCACGATTGTAAGGTTTATTATTTCGATAGTGGTCTATTTGACTTATTTCATGACGTTTCATGACGTTTCATTACATTGGTGCGGGGGTAGTTCCTATAAATACAAACGTTTTGAGATTCACAGGGCAGTCTGGTACGAGTCGCGGCTCGTGGACATCGATCGTTATGATACTTTGGTGTTGGTTGGTTGGGTCGTAGTTAGATTTAGTTGTCGCGATAGCGATTGGGCCCCAGGATTAATTCATTGGTTCAAGGTCTTTCGAGTTACTCCTGTGGGTTTGAATTGGAGTATAAAATTATTAAGGGGGTATTAATCGGTGCTTTGTATTTGAGATGTCCCTTACACGATAATGAATGAACTAGAAGTTTAATTCGCTATAATCCGCCACAGTAGACAAATCTATGTGTAGGTAACAGTGTGTTGTAAAGTCAATTTACAATCGTGCATTGTCGAGTCAACATCTCCTGAAGATACTCCGGTTTCGGAGTGAAACGTAAATTGAGACTTTGAGAGTGATTTGGAGGATTTGTATGGTGTGGTGCGAATTGCTGGGTTGTGGGTGTCGCATGCTGCAGGTGAAAGACACGCACTGTGCCACATGGATTTGTCTACTGCGGCGGTTTATAGCGAATCAAACTTCTAGTTCATTAATTCCACTGGGAAGTTATTGACAATCAGCTTAGCAACGTAAGAACATCTGAAAGAAATAAAGAAAAATCTTTAATTGAGGTAGCTTCTACACTGCCAAGGGTTACTGATAGAGATCTCTTATAGAGATAAGATGCTTCCTTGTCCACTGTGTTTCTGTTTTTCTAAGTATTTCATAAGTTATTGGTACAAAAAAAATATAGCTTAATTTAAGTTTTGTTTTTAGTGCTTACATGCGAAATCAACAGCAGGGTAACATCTCTTGCCTAAACCATTGTATTTCTTAACAATTCCTGGTGTCTCATTTTTGCTTTCCCAATACAATGAAAATAAACGAACTTCTTTCTTTTTTCTTTCCTATATTCTTTGTTCTCATCACGGTATAGATTTATATAAAGTGTTTTGAAGTCAACCAACGCCGACCGATCCCGATGGTCCAATCACAATCGCCCCGCAGCAGGTCTGTGACCGCGTCACTCGGCTCCATATCCTACGCGGTGCCGTCGGTGATCAAAGAAAGTGCTACCTATTAACTTTCACGGAGGAAGCTTTCAGGCGGTTTGCACTTAGGCCTAAGCTAAACAGCAATCGTAAAATGCTAGAAATCATTATATTTTTGACCATCTTCTGCTGTCTGAGTTTTTGTCCTCCCAATTCAATGAAAATAAAAGAACTCCCTATATTCTTTGTTCTCACCAAGGAGTAGATTTATAGAAAGTGCTATAAAGTCAATCAACGCCTACCGATCCCGATGGTGCAGTCACCCCGCAGCAGGTCTGTCACCGCGTCACTCGGCTCCATATCCTACGCGGTGCCGTCGGTGCTCAAAGAAAGTGCTATTAACTTTCACGGAGGAAGCTTTCAGGCGGTTTGCACTTAGGCCCAGGCTACACAGCGATCGTATATGTTTAAAACCTTTTTTGACCAATTTCTGTTGTCTAATTTATTTAATGAAAATAAATGAACCTCTGTCGATCTGCAGAAATATTACTTAGTTGTTTTTATTCATTTTCATAGACAACTCACGCTTGGCCAAACAATAATCATGTCAAATATTATAACAAAGAATAGGTACCTAAGTGCTGGTCACAGTTTTTCTTTAGTTGTGCTTGGTCCTTCTGGTTTCCGATTTTAAGTTTAAGTTCAAAGAAACCAAACTGTATAAGAAGACGTGTCTTTGAGTTTTGCATGATCAGTCGCGTCACAACTCACAGATTATTAAATTATAGTTTTACATGAGATTTTGCGTCGAAAATCGCGGTCTTGTGTATGTATACACACACACATTCGTGCTTGAGGCAGAGGCGCCACTGTCTATTAAAAAATAGGACCAACACAGTAGATTCGGTAAGTTCCGAATTTCATCACGTGTACAATTAAGTATGGACAAACATAACTGACCCGGTGACAGAAAGAAAGAAACAGGCAAAAATTTGTTCCAATTTTGTGCACCGGGCCAGATAAAATTGTGGGACTATATTATGTCGGAGTGTAAACTCAGCCTCACAGACCAACCTAGATCATTATTGTTGAGAAAGTACGTTCTGAGTGTTATTTGTTTTAATTATTGAATTGTCATATTTATCACTCGCCTACACAGCTATTTTAAAGCTGAATTATATTGGAATTAGATATAGTTTGTAAAGAAGGAAATGAATTTGTCTTTTATGGATAAAGAAACTATACTTTTAGTATGAATAAACCTTCTAAATAATAAACTCCATTGTTCCTGTCAATGTCTTGACCTGAAAGAATTGCATTTTCATTCCGCATTCGCATAGCTTTTGGCTACTGTATGCATCCGCTTTAGTTGACGACCAGTCAATTGGGACCTGAAAATGTTTACCTTTTTAGGATTTAGTGAATTGGCATCCTATTAATAACAAGCTTATGCCCGCGACGTCGTCCGCGTGAACTACACAAATATTAAACCATTATTTTACCCCCTCAGGTAATGCAAAACCCTTTCTCAGCAGATGTCTACATCATAATAGATATCTGTTTGCCAAATTTTAGCCAGATTCGTCCAGTGGTTTGAGCTGTGCGTTGATAGATCAATCAGTCAGTCAGTCACCTTTTCCTTTTATAAATTTAGATAATCAACAGCATCCTTTCCACTTCAATTTGGTCAGACAATAATAGCCGATACTAGTACGGTCATATCTAATAAGAATGGTTATTCATGTCTATTACACCTTCAAGGACAAGAAAAAAGAATTAATATTTAAGATGTCTCAATCATCATCATGTTATTACTCTGTTAAATGTTCACACTGTGTTATTTATTATGTTATTTCACTGAACCCTAGACATTGCTTTCCTAATATCACACTACGGGCTTCAATAACTAACAATGATAAACATCCAATGTCAGGATTATGGATTCAGATAGTTTTCAGATAAATGACAATCACACTAACAGCCAGCCATACAGTCTCGTTGCTGCCTTCATTCATCCACGTCTCTGAACGTTTTCACTCTCGTGATTGAGTAAAATTTATGGCTACCAGTACCAACCTTTGAAATAACTAAGTTATCAATTGAATTGTCAGTGAAGCTTCATGAAAATAATTGTCGATTAACATTTTATTTATGGACATTATAGGATGACTGGTATCAAGGCGACGCAAGACCGTGGCTTGTGGAAGTATGTCCAATAGTGGACGTCCATCGGATGACGGCGACGACGACGGTAGGCTCCCTAGACTCTTTCATCTAGTACGTCAAATAGGACGTTTTCTTATAGAACGAAGCGACCCTTCTTTCAGATTATACTAATGTTCTTTATTCAAGGCAAGAGTGAATAGGCATCTTCTGGCATGATTGTCGTCAAGCAAAAACCTATCCTGCAATGCAAATAAAAGAATGTCCTCTGCTATTATCTCTAGGTCTCCAAACATAGGTTAGGTTCTCTCCATGGGATTTGACTACTCGTACTTAAACTTTCTGGTCTTTCCTGTATCTCGAGCGTTGAATAATTGACTTTAACGTCAGTAATTATATTTTACGGGTCTATTAACTCTCTCTGCTTGTATTTGTAATTCCAATCCAACAGTTACGTTACTAACATGTGCTTACATATTTTACGAGCACAGTGGGTATCCCATATAAATGGTTGTCGAGCGCTGCAATCATCTTCGCCATTAGGAAATAGGCACAGCTTCTTACTGCCTTCATTAATCTATGTCTTAACAATAATACTCTTAGGTATATGGTCAACACTTTCACTCCCCATTTGCTTGAGATCGATGCCTGCCACATCTGTAATAATTATGCAATAATATTGTCTCAATTCTATGCCCACTTAATTAAGAACATATCGATTGAGTTTCTTTGTTTCTTAATTAACAATAGGATTCATTGACTTATGATAGGATTAAGTAATTTCGCGGAACACTAATCTTGATTACCAACTTAATATGTTTTCAACTCATTTTTAATACCTATCTGATACTTAGTTACTTAGCACTTATAAGTGCTATTAGCAGTAGCGTGCTGTTCATAGAGGCATACAAGCAATGCTTACCCAAATGGAAATAGGTCAAAGCTCATTTTTCGTTAACCCAGCCAGTAATTAGGTATTCCGACTAACTTATGCCTACCCTAGCTTCAAAACCTATGCACGCCACTGGCTATTATTAGCAATATAACCTAAGTATCGGAGTTCTTACTTTAGTATCCCATCGACGGCCCGGGTCTCCTATCAGAATAAGAAGGTTTTAGGCCATAGTCTATCACATTGGTTAAGTGTGGATTGAGCCGGATGAAAAGCACAGAGATATATTATTATAGTCTGGAATAACACATTTTAGCCCGGAAAATTAAAGAGTTCCCGCGAAAACCAAAAAAAAATCTATCCACGCGGACGAAATCGCTGGAATCAATTCGTACTTATATTTTTTTTATCCAGTACAAGTTAGCCCTTGACTGCGATCTCACCTGATGGTAAGTGATGATGCAGTCTAAGATGGTATAGCCTAACCATGCAGGCTAACCTGTTAGTGGCTGGGCAGTTATATTAAACTCATATACCCCTATTCGGTTTCTACACGGCGTCGTACCGGAACACTAAATCGCTTGGCGGCACGTCTTTGCCGGTAGGGTGGTAACTAGCCGCGGCCGAAGCGCCCACCACGCCAGACCAGGGAAAATTCAGAAATTATAAATTCCCAAATTGACCCTGCCGGGGATCGAACCCAGGACCTCCGCACGTTAAGACAACAGCGCTACACACTGCGCCACGGAGGACGTTACAATATTTAGTGCCCCCGCGCACTTTGCGGCCACGTCTGCGACCACATTCGTCAGTCGAATTCACATCGTGTTCCAAAATGGACGTTGAAGAAGAAATTATTGCTGCGCTAGTTTGTTTATTATTACAAAAGAGAAAGAAAAAAAGGACCAAGAAATTTTGGATTCATCCATTGTTACGGGAGAGGCTTACGAAAGGAATATATCACACATACTTTCCAGACGTACTGCAATATGAAGATATTGGTCACTTCCAACCATAATTGCCTTTTTAAATTTTTATCCGAATGATCATCCGATGAATGGTCCCATAGCGCTATTCTGTTTTGAATTTCTAAAATGAAACGTTCAGTATCAAACGCCATGTATACACAAAAAAGTCTGGCCGCGGCGACCAGTGCGCGCACACTGAGTAATTTCATACAAATTCCCGTATCTCGTTGGCCGCGGCGGCCATGTGGCCGCTTGTGTGTCGCGATGTTTTTCGTTGGCCGCGCGGCCAGAGCGTGGCTGCTGGCCGCTGGTCGCGTAATGCGTAATCTACATAATATAATATCATGGAAGAATTAGTTGGCCGCAGCGACGTGGCCGCGCGGCCAGGCCGCCTAATGCGCGGGGGCACTTAATAATAGAAAACGCTGAGGTATGCAGGTCTCACATAAAACAATTGATATTTAATTGCTAAACGCACCGAAAAGTTACAGCTGCGTAAACATTTATTTGAACTTGAATACTTAAATGCATATTTTATAAAAGCTTACGTCTCTATCTTCGGTTGAAACATGTGTTTGAACAATACGTAAAACGCGTAGGTATATAATCTCGTCATCATTTGACGTCAGCCACTGTTTTCCTACCATATACCTACGCCATATTTTATGTATTGATAGATGATAATATCGTATGTTCATTGTTCATTAATTTTGATTGTTAGCGTATAGTATTTATTTTAAAAGTATGTTTTTATGATTTGTACGCCATTCTGATATTGGTACATACCTATTGTGAAAGTAATCAACATTACGTTCCAAAGCTTTCAGATTCGTTTTAATTAGAAAAAATAGTGTTAAATTAAATGACTTCATAATAAAAATTACTAATTAATGACTTTTATACCTACAATTCTAGCTGATGCCCGCGACTTCGTCCGCGTGGTTTAAGATTTTTGATTCCCGCGGGAACTCCTTAATTTTCCGGGATAAAAAGTAGCCTATGTCACTCTCCAGGTCCTCAATTATACCCATGCCAAAAATCACGTCGATCCGTTGCTCCGTTGCAGAGTGATAGAAAATAGCAAGTAAAATGAATATTATCAATATTCACTCGCTACTTAATACCTACGAGTAACCAATGCTGCCAAGTGTCATACAAAACTGCGTAGGTAAATACAACAGATGATAATTTCTATTCAATGATAATATGACAGAATGACAATACGATTCTATTAATCTTTTTGTATCATCGTATGATTATTTTAAGTTGATTAATACTGTTTTAGTCTTTAATAATTATCATGTCGAAATATGTCGTCAAAAATACGTGATAAAGATTAAATAGTATCGTCTTATAGAGTTTATCGATAACAGTCGATAGTCAATAACATAGACGATATATTTCGATACACGTCAGCCAAGAATGTATCAATTATAACTGCCATGCCCCTAACAGGTTAGCCCGTTACCATCGTAAACTGCATCATCACTTACCGTCAAGTGAGATCGCAGTCAAGGGCTAACTTGTAGTGGATAAAAAATAAGAACCTAGGTATAAAGGTTGTTGACGTCAGCTAATTGGAATATTCGAATTCAGATTAACGCTGTTGTCAAAAACAAATTCAAAATGTAAGCCCATGACCTACCCCGGGTTGTCAAAATTTCGTCTAAATCGGTTGATAACATGGCCCGGGAATGCGTAGCAGACAAACAGACACACTTTCGCATTTTTAATATTAAGTATGGATGAGAGTTCTTTATTCCACCATAACTTCTAAATGCCCGAACCAAATCCTGAATTGGTCCGCCCAAAACATCTCCGCTCCGCTCCACTTCAGTGGGCAGACAGCTTTAGTGCTAAACACGTGGCCCGTAGTCCTAAGTGAGCGAGAAAAATGACGTTACATGATACGAATCTATGGAAAATGACAGACTTATTTACGCGACAACGTAGGCCACGTAAATTGTAAGCTACCTACCTACTGTTTGATATTGTCGCGTTGCGACATGCGATGTATCGAGTCGGGTTGTCACGTTTGTCGCTGATATAGGATAATCGTGTTTATTCACCGCTAAGAGGAGCCCTTTCACCTTGGCTCCTACTTTCCAGGGTATATCCGTGCCGATAAGTGATCAATTTGAGCTCTTGGGAATCGACATCTCTCCCAACCTAAATTTCGGGAAATGTATCGAGTCAAAGGCCAAAACAGCTGCCAAAAAACTTGGCATCCTGAACAAGGTGAAGCGATATTTCACGCCACAACAGCGCCTCGTTCTCTATCAGGCACAAGTCAGATCTGGCATGCAGTATTGCTGCCACCTTTGGGACGGAGCCGCCAAGTACCAAGTCGATACATTAGACTCGATAGATCGCCGGGCCCGAAGGATAATTGGCGATCAATCACTTACGCGGGCGAAATTGCTCAGTCTACAACACCGACGCAATGTCGCCTGCCTATCGGTTTTTTATCGGATATACCATGGAGAGTGTGCTCAGGAACTTCACAACCTTGTTCCTCCTTCTCCGTTCTTCCACAGAACAGCGAGAAACCGTTTGCGTTGGCATCCTTATGTGGTCGATGTCCAGTTTGCCCGCACGAAACGTTTTTGCTCAACGTTTCTGATCCGAACCGCTAGGATCTGGAACACCCTTCCGGCGCACGTGTTTCCTACCACGTATAATTTAGGTACCTTCAAGGCGAGAGTGAATAGGCATCTTCTAGGCAAGCGCGCTCCAACCTAGACCTCATCATTGCTTTGCACTAAGCATGATTGTCGTCAATCGCAAGCCTATTTAACAATAAAAAAAAAAAAATACGATCGCGTCATAACATTATATCAGGACACATAGCGCCTTATGTATCTCAGTGAAATAAAACCAGCAGTTTGACAGCTCTAGTATGACGATCGAAATCACGTCCGATTGGCTGACACTCCTTCACTAATCACTAAAATAATTGAAATCCTATGAAGAATGGCAAAAGGCATTCTGCAGATGCCGCGTGAACGGAGCGGCGCGGCGTGCTCCACAATATTTTCGCTCATTACGATATCGTGGGCCGCAGTTATGTAAAATCTAAGTAAAGTCATTAATTATAGCCACGAAGGCAGTCTAATAAGTTACATCAGTCTTATTAACGTGATCGGAATACTCTCGGGCGACTTTTCCCGTAATCGCGCCGCCACGAGCCGGCTGGAGGTTATTAATGAGCCAATTATTCCATTATTAACTCCTTATTTGCGTCGGGTGCTTACTGTATCTGAGACTGAATATCGCTGCCCCCGAGATCTGAGAGAGTGCAATAAAGAAGGGCTTTCTTTCGCTAACGGCGCGATCACGAGTGGTGCTAGCCAGGACACGAACCCTACGTAGCGAATCTGCCACTGACCAAGAGTCGTAGATAGGCAATATAATATGTTAAGGATGCCGTGGCTAGGGTGGTGCCTATATTATGAGAGACTTAATATCGCTGCCCCCGAGATCTGCGAGAGCGCTATAAAGAAGGGCTTTCTTTCGCTAACGGCGCAATACCGAGTCGTGCTAGCCAGAACAGTCGTAGATCGGAAACAAATGTTAAGGTTTCCGTGGCTAGGGTGATAGGGTGGTCCCTTTATTATGAGAGATTTAATATCGTTGCCCCCGAAATCTGCGAGAGCGCATTAAAGCTTTTCGTAAGTGTTTGTACACTGTGTTGTAACACATGTCCATTAATTGTAAAAAAATATGTTAAGGCTACACATTGTTGGCCGTTCTGTTCCTAGATTGTTTCTATTAACGCTAAACCACTGCAGGCTATATTACTGAGATCAGAAACATACGCGCGTAAGCGAAAATAGTCAACGAAAATCGAGAGATAACGAGTCTACTCTGGCTAACACCATCAATTATCACGTCTACTTTCGTTAGTTCATAATATTAAACCTCTTTATAGTTTAAATACGTCAAAGATGTGATTATATGGAAGCAGGAATGTAGGTATTTTATGCGATGGAAGTAACTCTGAGACCTTTCTCTTTCTAATGGCTAAGTTTTATTTATAATATTTTGCTCGATAATGAGCGAGCACTTAGCATTTCTTATAGATCTCGGTGTTCGACTTACTACTTACATTAATTCTTCCTAGTTTATTTACTCGCGAAAATTAATAATTGATATGGCTGTAGCACATTCGATATTTTTATTTCGAGATTTAACAGCTTTAGTTTTCGCTGCATTACCATAATAAGTATATGGAAAACTATTTTAAGAAGTTTTTATTTGAAAACTATAAAAATAATAACTTTTATATGTCATTGGGAACAGCACCTTAGTTCTATTATAAGTTCCAAAAACAAAGTGCGACCGGCGACGCGAGGAAAAATAAAATGGCGGCAGCCTTCATACAAAAATTTCAAATCCCTTTCTCAATCTCAAACAGTTTCACTTTTCACTTCACTAGTCCTTCCTTATAACGAGAATGTGGCAGCTCGGAAGTATAGTCCCACAAACATATTATCTGACCCGGTGGCCAAAATTGGAACTAAATTTTATGCCTGTTCAGTTTATGTTTTTATTTCATTGCTAACCCCCGACGCAAAAAGAGAGGGGTGTTATAAGTTTAACGTGTCTGCTTGTGTATCTGTTTGTGGTGTCGTAGAGCCCAAACGGATGGACCGATTTTCGTTTAGTTTTTTTTGTGTCATAGATAATTTTATCCCGAGTGTTTTTAGCCATGTTTCATGAAAATCTGTTCATCCGTCTGAACGTCATCAGCTTTTTTCTAGTCGGGGTTTTTAGGGTTCCGTACCAAAATGGTAAAATGGAACCCTTATGGTGCGACTTTCTCCGTCTGTCTGTCCGTCCGTCACACTCGATTATTTCAGTAACTACCGAAGCTATCGACATGAAATTTGGAATAGTTGTGTATATTAGTGGCCCAAAGACACTGGAATTAAAAAAAATTGGAAATTATTTTTGATCTTATTTAAAAAGGGGGGAAAATCTGAGGGTTGAAATTTAAAAGTGAGATAACTGTACTGTGTGGGGTATCATATGAAAGGGTTTACTTTGTACATTCTAAAACAGATTTTTAATTATTTTTAGTTATGATAGTTTTTGATTTATCGGGGAAAATGTCTAAAAAATACCGTTCCCCCCCCCCTTATCTCCGGAGTTTACCAATCGAAAAATTTGAAATAATTATGGTCAATAGGAATTGACGTATATTTTACAGGAAAACTATAGCCAATGCTCTAACTAGCATAGTTTTTTTGATATTAACAATAAACCTCTACAAACAAAGTTAGTCTTGCGGTTCATTAACAAAGGTAATTATTTATTAATAATGGTACGGAACCCTTCGTGCGCGAGTCCGACTCGCACTTGCCCGGTTTTTTTTAATTTGTAATTTATGCTTGTTCTTATAGCGACGCTGTCACCGGGTCGGATAAGTTTGTCGGACCATAGATCGATAGATGACGCGTCGCATAGTTAACTATAACATTATATTTTATTAGTCCACGAACAAGTCTTTTAAAGTCGTTAAATAATGTCTGGCGACTGTCTGTCTAGTGTAAATGGTAATTATGTAATACTTCACTCACGAGTCACGGCAATGTAATTGTTATTAATTGTGTTTTATTCAATAACTATTTCATTCATTTATTTACTATCTATTACGATTTGTGTTACATAAAACAATCTTTAACTGTAACCTTAGTACGAGTTGATATCTCGAAAACGTTGATAGATTTCTAGCATTGAAAAACTATATAATGTCGGCACTCTTGCTTTGCATAAACAGATTCATTATAACGTATGCTTTGCAGACGTATATTATATTCATTCATATAATTAATGTTCATTCTTAATCTCAAACAAGAACTTGTATTAAGGCTCGGCGCAAATAGGACACCAACCACAACCACCGGCGGCAGTGGCTGTTGCGCTACCTAATACTACTGTAACGCGTGGCCGCCAGCGACCACTCGTATGCGGCGGGTCTATACAAAAAGTATGACATATATGTAATGTTAACTGACTGTCGCTAGCCACCGGTGGTCCGTTTGCGCCGAGCCTAAGATGTAGAGCAGTAAGTAGTCGATACCGAATAAAAAAAAATAGACTTAACCGAGGACTGACTAGGACACAATAGATGAATTTTTAAAATTTAAGTGAATTTGAGATAAATTTGCATTATGAGTATGTACATACACGAGATAATGGTGTTAAAAAGGTAAGATAATGTAAGTATATTATTTTAATTATGATGTGAGCGTGAGTATTTATTCCGATCATGATACGACAATTTTTCTTGTCGGACTGTAACTACGAGTAAAATCTAGATATATGGATTACCTCACCTTTACATCTAGTTTAAGGTCACTTTCAAGATCAACCGTAGGTATAGTATTTCGTTACTAGCATTCTATTAACGTTGTCGAGATGTGCAAGCTTGAACTAAGCCTACTGGTTGTGGTACAAACCAATTGAACCACACCTAAGCTGCGTATATTGGTTATAAGCAGCATAGGTACCTACCGCATGTTCGAGTGAAAGTGTTTTATTGAATGAAAAAATTAACATGCTTCATTACGTCCACTTGTAAGTTCTATTTCATATCAATGCAACATATAAAATATACATGCTCGATTCCGTTATCACTTATCAGTTATCTCAAGTCTGAGAAGGTCGATTTAGCAACGTGTATACAAAACTAGCTGATGCTCGTGATTTTGTCCGCGTGGATTGAGGTTCTTTGGCTCACACGGTATAACTCTTTTATTTTCCGGGATAAAAAGCAGCCTATGTGTTAAACCAGATTTTAATTTAATCCAGACCCGTTCAGCCGTTCTGGCGTGATTGAGTAACGATCCGTCCATCCATCCAAACTTGCGCATTTATAATATTACTAGATTATGCCTGTGACTTCGTCCGCGTGGATTAAGTTTTTCTGACTCCCGCGGGAACTCCTTAGTTTTACGGGATAAAAACCATACTTAACTATGTCGTACCCCGTGATGTAACCTACCTCCATACCAAATTTCATCAAAATCGGTTGACAGGCCGTTAAAGCGTAGCCAGAGAGACAGACATACACACTTTCACATCTATAATAATAGTATGGATAGCATCTTCTTCTTCTTCGTCGTTACACTCTCGACAGAGTGGTCGTGGTCATCACGAAATAACGGCTTTAGTGGCAGATGTAATGCGCCTCACGAGCATCCGCCACTTCTCCCCGCTGGCCGACAGCCTGGTGCACTCGTGCAATGAACCGCCAACAGCCAACGACCTCAATCTAAATAGACGGGCCCTGCCAAACGAAGAATGTAGACTTATTTTACTAACGCCATCTAGTCTGAAAAGCGGGACAGCGCTATGGCGGGGACAAGGACAGGCTTATAGTCTTATACAGGCGAGGGGCATGCTCTACAAGTCGGACGCCCAACTTTTTCGATGAAAGGTCCCATCTATAGTACCTACATATATATATCGATGCCAACAGCCGACTCAGGTCGGTCCATCGCATGAGTGACTTTCCTCGCGCTCTGGTGCCCTCCACCTTCCATGGATATGTATAGCATAGATCAGCATTAAAGATTTCTTACACAACAAGGTGCATAATTCAAATCGCTACACGGGGCAGTCATCCAAAGCACGTGGCGATGGTTATCGGCATTGAATTCCCTCTCAGCGGCCGTGCGCACTGCGCCTTGACGCCTTTGCCAAATTTACTGCGCTATACTGGTCATTATTGAATCTATACTAGAATTTTATAAATGCGAACGTTTGGATGAATGGATGGGATGTTCATGTACCTATGTCTGTTACTTAATCACGCCAGAACGGCTGAGCGGACCGGATGAATATTTGGCACTGAAATAGATTATACGGGCGAAGTCGCGAGCATGAGCTAGTGATAGTGAGTTTTGAAAAGAGTAACAGCATCATTTCAGCAATGGTGATAATAAAACAAAACCCGACTGAGTTTGCTGTGGGCTCTTCTCAGATCAGGGCACGTTTGGACCCTCGCAGCTTTAGTGTAAGATACCGTGGCTAATTATCACCATCACGTCTTATATTTTTTAAACGTGACGTTCAGAAGGTGCACTTTGTAGGTACCGATTTTGAATAAATATACTTTGAGTTTGAGTTTCTTACTGGCTCATCACAATAGAATCTGCTTTTAGAGCTAATAGTAGTCTTCATTTATTATAAGCATAAAGTATTTAGACGTCTTACGCACCACTACCTCTATACCAAATTTCATCAAAATCGGTTGAACAGATTGGCCGTGAAAGCGTAGCAGACATACTTTCGCATTTATAATATCAGATTCTGTCGGCTACTAAAAATATACTGAACTTTAGGAAGAGAATAATTAGCATGTCTATTTTCACCTAGGTACCTGTATAGTTCGTCGGTACACTGGCACAGTAACACCAGTTCAGTTTGATGACTCCTGGACTGATCCGTTGGCATTTAGTTGCATAAAGGAGTCTTGTATCGAGTTCTAAATGTCGTGTCTCTGCCAACGCGCATAACCCCTCGACTGCGCCGAAGCCTTTAATAACCAACTGATAATGCGAATAATAGATTATACCTATTTCGTTTAATATTAGAGTGGCCAAACACTGGCAGCTTGAAGCCATTACAAGAGTCCGCTTCAGCAGTCGCGACTGCTCCGAACCGTCATGGCATGCAAGTAAAGAGTTGCATTGCAAGACATATCCTAACTGAGGCCCAATAGGCATGATGACTGATTTTGAAAAATGGTCAGATTATGATCGGAAGTATCTACTATTTCGAGAAAATATCTTATTTCAGCAGAAAAATAAGGTTTGGTAGCTAAAATTGGCATTTGAAATTTAAATTTTAAAATTCACGCCAAAACGTTCGGGGGTGTCATGGCGTCGTCTGTGACATCACTATTGTTTTTACCAATGTACTCAGTGCAGTGTGCAGTAAACAATAGTGTGATTGTCAAAGCTCGAAAACAAACAATTGTGACGTCATTCGCTTTTTGGTGTTTTATCCAATATGGCGGATTGCTGTATTTTATAGTTTTATTTTATCAAAATAAATAGCAATCTCACTCGATATAGAAAAATAAATACGTTTTATATAATCCATGAATCCTATTTCATTAGATAAATTCATAATTTCATTGATTCTTGGTTACTGTCATCATGCCTATTGTCTAAGCAAATCGTAATCATTTGACAGCTTTAAACGTATTACTCGAATTGTTAAAGGAGTTCATACACACTTTACGGGAGGGGAGGTCTCGACTGCTTTAGCACAGTTATTTCTGTATAATTTCTATATTGTAAACAGCAGTTTGGTTGCCAACTGCTTCTGCGGTTGAAAACCATTGCTCGAGCAGTTATTGATAACGACTGCTCAATCATCTGCTCGGGCTGCCTGTGTATGGCCGCTCTAACAGTGAAATGTTATTGCATCAAAGTCAATAACATCAAACAATGGTATTGTATTGTCATGTCACATAATGTTACAAGTTACAAATTTATAGCATGTGTTCTTACCAATATAAGTCTATAGTTCTTACGGTGCGATAATGATTAATCATAAAATTAATTTGCATTACAACAAGACTGATGTTATCAGAATAAGAAAGAAACTGAATGGTATGATAAATGAATGTATTTATAATCAATACGGCCCAGCAAAGCTGAACTCGTATAATGAGTGACACAAGTTCTCCTCCGTGAAATAAATAAATAATTTCATCATATCACCATCGATTCTTCACACTAGAAGACCATTTACCATGTGTTTTTGTGTACCAGATATTTGCAGGGACGCTCAGTTCCTTATCATTGTTACTAATGCCAACACCAGCCAAAAGGTCAACAGCCTTTGTTTAAACAGTGTATAATTAGAAGTGCGTAAGGAAATCTGTGTCACTCGTCCGATGTGTCAGTGTCTCCAAATAGCATTTATTCGAAGTCTTTGATCGCATCATTGGTTTTCTTATGTAGTTATGTTCCTTGTTCTGATACCATATCCCATATCTTAGTTAGTTGATTATTTTTGCTCTATCCTATTAGATTTCATATATTTAACCAGTGCTGGCTTGTTATCAACCGGTAATTGACAGGTTACTAAACTTGTTTTTATCATGTCTCGTTATTTAGATTACAATTCTAAAGAACTTGGATGATCTTACCATATCAAGTGTTATGCTGTGACATGCCCTTGTTATACTTTCGTTTCGACCTGACTCACACTATTTAATCAGGGTCTGATTGCCAATCTGAATCCATTGTTATTTGCTCATTTCTATGTTATTTTGCGTAAGATTCTAAAGCTTGGTTTAAAACTTTATTGGTATTGCTTTCAAGTGTATAATCATATATAGGGATACCCTTAAAGCTTTATATTTCTTCTTGAATCGGTTCTACTTCTTAATGAGCTTATTCTTAACCCATTTTAAGAAAGAAAACGTCTTTATTACATCACAATATTTAGATAAAGGAACTATCAGATAGCAACAAAGTCGTGTGACCAAATACATGTCTCCAGCTCAGCATCATGCTACAGCAGGCTGCAGCGCTGGTTTTCAGTTTCGAACCTTAACATTTTGAACTCTTATCGTTTTGTTACTATATGTATAAGGAACCCGTTTCTAATATTTGCAACTTTTAATTTCACTCTTGGAATGCGAGCCAATGATTTTGAGAGCGAAACACAAATTAGATAGATAAACATCGGTAGTTGAAGCACATTGAAGTCTTAACATGCTTTGTATAAATATGTATGCATGTTGGTATTTAGGTATTAATTTTTTGTATCTTTTATATTTCGTAAATAGTTACTATTTTTTATTGCTTCGGCACGAGAACATGCCAGTAAATAGATAAAAGATTAGTTGATCGTCGAAATTTCGAGCGGTTATTTGTTTCTATAACCTATTTCCTTTATGATGTTTCTTGGAAAATTCGATGTTTGGAGAACATTAAATACAATGCTCATTTTGAATTTTTTTTCACAAGTATTGTTGCTGACACCAAGAACAATTTAGAAATTATTTGTTAATAATATACATATAATATACTTATATGAGTTATTTGAGTTGTATTCCTGGTTTTACGTTTCGTTAATTGTGTTCTTTGTTTTTTGTGCAATGTAGTTGGACTCTGGATAATGTGAGACATTTCATTGTCCAATGTAGTAAGTAGGTGCTTAGAGAATTTCAGGATGATATTTTATTATGAGCATAATAGGTTTTGGGTGTAATGGAGTTACTTATTCACTTTTGTTCGCTTGTGTTTCATATGTAACATGTTTATGTGCTTTGTATATGTATAGCGTATATTTTAGTCAAAGTATTTCGTTATCGATTGTTTCTGATCCGAACAACTAGGAGGTGGACTGTGGAATACCCTCCCAACGCTCGTGTTTCCTGCCACGTATTACTGGAATAGGTAACTTAGGTACCTTCAATGCAAGAGTTAATAGGCATCTTCTAGGCAAGCGCGTTCCAACCTAGTCAAATCAAATCAAATCAAATGTTTTTTTATTCAAATAAACTTTTACAAGTACTTTTGAATCATCAAGTGAATCTACCACTGGTTCGGAATGCCATTCCTACCGAGTACCTATAGTCCTCATCATTGCTTTGCACTAAGCATGATGTCGTCATTGGGTCAACGCTGCTTGACAATCGCAATCGACTGATATGCGTTGTTGCATTAGGCCACTCGTCCCTCAACTAGACTAACTATACCTCCAGACTATTGAAGCTTGTATCTGTCGTATATTTCAAAAGACATTTAGATGATCCCTAAATAGTAAGCATAGTTGAAAGCCCTCATGAGCGTCGGAAGTCGCCGCCGCTGAGTCATTTATGGAAGCCCTTAGAAGGACTCGGATGTTATAAATTTAACGCTGGCCCGTTGGACGCCTACTGCGGTTACTAAATTTAACAACTATCTGTTACTTGCATTGTAACCTGAAATTTCGTCAGCTAAAGCCGATAAGTTAGGATCTAGTTGCGCTAATTTGTTTGCAGTTGTACTAAAAAGAAACAGCATTTGAACTAAATGGAAGAAATATAAAGGAAAATGTCAATAAAAAAATCACTATCTCAGAAAACATAATAAGTAAGTAAAAAATTATTTGAGTAAATAATTTAATATAAAAAATACTTTTTAAACAACCGACTTCAAACTTCCGCGCCAACTTTACAACAACAAGCACACGCTATACAAAGTACTTATTTTATTGTTGATATTTTAAAAACCGAGGACCGATTTCGATAAAATTTATATGGGACCACATGGGAAGTATGCTCTTTCAAATAAAAAAAGAATCATCCAAATCGGTCCACCCAGTCAAAAGTTCTGAGGTAACAAACATTTAAAAAAAAAACAGACGAATTGAGAACCTCCTCCTTTTTTTGAAGTCGGTTGAAAATATGGTAATCTAAGTAGTTCTCACTCGGAGCAATATATACTGTGCACCTTTGCATAATATACTGCTTTTTTGGCCCCCAAAGAGAAAAGTTTGCCCTCCCCGTCTTGCATATTTCTCTCATGGCTCTAATTATTACCCATTAGCCCTACGAACGAGCCCATTAGCCCTACACATTGGCCGGAATTAAGCTCGATTTGTGAATTACGCCAAGTTAAAAATATTTATTATAGTTTTTTTTTGATCAATTGAAAACTCACAAAAGTCAGCAAGTGGCCCTCGACACATTCGCCAAGTGCGTTAGGCCAGACAGTGCTAATGTAATGATTCGGATTACCGCATTTTATTTTTATATTCGGTTAGTGTTTCAAAATCGAAAAGCGCTTTATAGAGTCGGAAATTAACATTTTAGAATCAACTACTTACTCGTATAATACCTTTTATTTCCTTTTTATTATGGGCTTACGTTTATTGCCCAAATAGTTCAATTGACATTTTCTGATTTAGCTATTTATTACCATTTTTATGTGTTTATCGTTAAAGGAGCTCTGATAAGAACATTACCCAAGTATTTCATTACTATAGGAAATGTAAATGTAAAATTTCCGCCAAATAAATAGTGAAAATTCAGTGTAACCGTGTTTCCAAATAGGTACCTACCTAATTCGATTAAGATATCGATGCACGTAAAATGTATGAAATGTGCATATCGGATACCGGACTGCATATATTTCATCCGTTTTACGATATTAGTTTTACTAGAAACACCCTAACTGTATTTCGAAACATAGATTATGTCCTTAGCCTTTCAGGTTATGCTGTATACAGAATTGAGTACCTAATAAACTTCGTGTTTCAATGAATAATTTTACTGTCGATAATAAATCGATTTTAATATTTAAATTGAGATTCAAAATACGAAACCCTACAATCAATAAACCGGTTGAGACTTGGGAATAACCAAAAAAACAGTATTTATATATAGCACTAGCTGATGCCCGCGACTACGTCCGCGTGGTTTGAGGTTTTTTGGTTCCCGCGGGAACTCTTTAATTTTCCGGGATAAAAAGTAGCCTATGTGCTATTCCAGACTATAATCTATCTCTGTGCCAAATTTCATCCAGTTCTGGCGTGATTGAGTAACAAACATCCATTTGAGGTATTTTGGTTCCCGCGGGAACTCCTTAATTTTCCGGGATAAAAAGTAGCCTATGTGCTATTCCAGACTATAATCTATTTCTGTGCCAAATTTCAGCCAAATCCGTTCAGCCGTTGGCGCGTGATTGAGTAACAAACATCCATACATCCATACATCCATACATCCATACATCCATCCAGACATCCATCCAAACTTTCGCATTTATAATATTTATAATTTGATTCCTGTATAAGTAGATATACTAATTTTGAAATTTCAAATATAGGTATCTTTCTTTCATTCATCATCTTTCAACTTGTTGTTGACTTCAAGAATGAAATTTGAAACTCAGGCTACCACCGGCTAGGAAAGTAGATTCAACCGAGAAGAGCTGGCAACAAAGACAGCAGGTATTCTTGAACAAAAACATTTTTGTATATATTCTGGAGCTATCTATACACATAAAACACCTCAACAGCAAATTATTCGTGTTATATCCATGTGACAATACCAAACTGGAATAGGTACCTATTTCAGATTTTGCAACAGAACAATGACACCATAGACAACGATCTCCGCGTAGGTGGTACCCAGTACCATGGAGACATGACTGATTAATTGGCATGACATTTGCCTAATGTCAAATACCCGGATCCTTATTACGCTTATGATTGCTACACTGTAACGATTGCAATCACCTCTGCTTGTCTAACTATTTTCCATATTAGCCAAAATCTATTGCCGCGGCAAGAATATACCATGAGTTCTATATCACAACAATTGAGATTTTAACAATCATTTTTTTTATTTTTTTTATTTCTTAAACATGTTAACAATAATAGGCTTACAAAGTAACTTATATCCTACCAAACTGTTTTCACAGTTTGACTGTACTAATACAGTCTCAGTTTCTATATTTAATACTAAATAATAATAATTACTTAATGCTTATTTCTTAATAGTATAGGTACAATACTAAATACTTACTTAATTAGATAATAATAGTTATGCAGGTAATGTTTCTAGTAGGTACTTTCTTAATAATATTTTAAATCTAGATGTTTTTTTTCTCTGTTCTTAAGTAGGCTGGCAAGCTGTTTAACAGATATGGGATGCGTTTTTGGAGGGTTCGATCACCATAGTAGTTGCTTACCCTGGGCACAAGGTAAGTATTTATACAGCTTTTCTGGAATATGAGTGGATGATTCCAAATTCTTTATTTATGAGTTTTATTATAGAATATTATAGTTGTGACCTCATTAAATTACACTTATTTTGAGTCGATTGTTTAAAATAGTTATCAAACTTAAAACTAACAGAGGACGTGGTTTACGAAACATTATGGATCAAAAGACCTAACTTTTGGAAAGAAGACAAAAAATATTTTTGTCATAAGCATCTTCTCTATTCAAAGAGGTAGGTATGCAACATGCAGGGTCTGCTAAATGTCACAGACGACGCGACGCACGCGAGTCGCGACGTCCCATTCCGCGCCTCACGGAATATCTAGGCTACAGACTAGACTGAGCTATGCCATTGTTACGATGAGAACTGTGCTATGACGTTAAATATATTCTCATTAAATATATGTTTTGAATACAACTACTTACTAAACTTATTCTTTTTACTATTTATATAATATTTTAATACCGATTGCTGCAGCGGTGCACGGTTCTTTCAGAACGGGGATAGACCTTTAAAAATCAAAATTCAAAATTCAAATGATTTTTATTCAAATAGACTTTTACAAGTACTTTTGAATCGTCGAGTGAATCTACCACTGGTTCGGAATGTCATTCCTACCGAGAAGAACCAGCAAGAAACTCGGCGGTTGATCTTTTAAAAAAAAATAAACAATTTCATTAATTTGTAGAATACATTAAGTAACAGCTGTCCTTAGCATTGCTGGAGCAAGTCAAATCCATGCTCCTTTGACATTTTCGTAATCTTCAACAGTATAATAAGCTTTTTTCAGCGGCATACTTTTAATGGACTTCTTAAACTTGTGTAAAGGCAAGTTTAAGATAGGTTGTGGAATTTTGTTATAAAATAGAATGCTCATTCCCACGAACGACCTTCGAACCTTCATGAGGCGGAGCGATGGAGTCACGAGCTTATGGCGGCCTCTAGTTTGCCTATCATGCAGATCGCATATTTTTTTGTAATTGTGAATGTGCTGTTTTACGAAGATTAAATTACTCTAAATGTATTGCGAGGCTACTGTAAGAATACCTAATTCCTTAAATTTTAAGGGATTCGCGCGGTTGATGATTGAAGTGGATGGGAAAACCGACTTATGCAGTTTGAATTTAGTCAAATGACTAATAATCATCGTCAGTGGTGAACTTACTTAGAGATTTCAGGAAGGAAACCCAACAACAGACGTACGTCGAAAGTGCAAAATTGTTGTATTGTTTTATTCCACCGTGCAAGGTGCTAGAACTTTTTGCTTCACGCTTTCAACTAATAAAGCGTTATGTCCACTATGGTCTAGTAGCATCACAGGCAGTTAAAGTTATCATGTAACGGTTATCGATAAACTTTGACCTTCACTAGAAGCTTTTTTGCATCGAGCACAAGTCGAGATTTATTAACTTTCGACGAAAGGTATACTTTGAAGTTCGAGCCATGGAAGTAGTTACTGGTGCAGCGCATTTTACTTTTTATTGGGGGTCACTGACAGCATATGAACTTTTTTCGGAAACTTTTTGTTTGAAGTTTGTATGTAATATTAGTGGTCTATTGATATTTTTGGGTAGTTACTCCACGCCTTGATATTTTCGTGGTATACAGTACACTACAGTAAATAATTCTATCCATTTAAGTTCTAGGATTTTGTTATTATTATACTTGTGGGCCCTTAACCACCAGTCATGCAACTGGATCTAAATAGAGATGTATTGATCAGTTAGCTCTAGAGTTCTGACGTAACACTCGCACACTTGAGAGTCGCATAATAATTCACGTGTCGTTGCTACCCCGCTGTTTGCACGCTCGCCACACACCGCCCACGGAAAAGATGCGGAACCATTGAACTGCTAAAAATTACGCCTTGCACTGTACACTATAGTCTGCATTAACACGCCGTGGCAACGTCGTTAACGTGTCTACGTAATCAGGGCTGCCATGGCAGTCGTGAAAACTTTAGGGACCACTGCTAGGTAGGCTTAAAGAATTATTGTTTCATTATTGTTGTATTTCGTGTTTTAGAATTATAATCCTTATTTTTGGAAGGTCAAGGTACGTGCCATTAATTTGGTAATATTGCTCTAAGCGTTGGCAGTATGGCCCATGAAAAATTTAAACTGTTGTTTTGTCTGTGAGACGTTTAAATAGTTTTTTTTTTCTGAACGATTTTAAAATAGCTGCATCATGGCACGTTTACATTAGGCCGGTACGGCCGTATTCGAATGCAGCCGTTCTTACTTACCGACTAATGTGAACTTTAATTCAGTTGGCCGCATTCGATAGCAGCCCGTTTGCGCCGACCGGCCTAGCGAAAAATTGGTACGGCATCAACCGACGCATTCGGTGGTTAACCCAATGTAAACGCGCCATAAATTATTGTTACATCTCAATTTATAGAGCCGGAGATAGGTGTTAGTATGATAACCATAGCTGTATAGGCGAAGTTGGCTTGTGGCAAATGGCAATGTACATATTATGGCCCTTATTTACTGACCGAGACTATATTAGGCCAATGTGTAAAAGTCTATCAACGTCTACGGTTGGTAGCACAGAATATGGTCAACTTTATTGCAATATTTCACTAAAACGTCTGACGGGCTTCGATTAATTACTTAATCAAAGTTGACGACTGAGTAGTGACGACTGACGACTTCCGACACTCGGTAACCCTGCGTTACGTAAGCTCAGCTGGACATAGGAGCGGCCCGCTTCGATTCCGGGCTGTGCAAGTTGTGGCAGACAACTGTAATAATAAATCATTTGTATACCCGCCATGACTCTACCGAAGTCACAGTTTAGCGATATACAGTTACGCTGCGTGTATAAGTTCAGCTGGATATAGGAGTGGTCCGCTTCAATTCTGAGCAGCGCAGGTTGTGCCGGACTAAATCATATTTTGTGTACCGGCCATGACTCTACCAAAGTCGTAGTTTAGCGATCTTCAGTTATGGTACGCAGAATTGTACTAGTACGCACGCGGTTCTGATGAAAGAGGGAGTGTCGGTCAGGTAAAAAAGCAATCCTGGAAAGCTGAGTGTGAAAAATGCCGGGAAATGTTGAAAAAATTAGGTCGGGTATCCCTAAATGTTCTAATTTTTTTTTATTTAGCATTATTTTGTGTGGCCCAGTGTTGCTAACTAGTATCTTAGGGTGCGTACACATCTGGTGAAAGCGCTGCACATGCGTTACTTGCGCGCTTTTACTGCACCTGTTGGTGCGCCTTAAACGCAAGGCTCATAAAATGCGTGTAAGTATTGCAGTTTGCTCCCTCCCTCTGTTATAAGGTTTTGGTAAGGTAGCGCTAGTGTGCCACGGGGCGCAGGAGCAGCGCGCGAACAGATTGCACTACGTATTGAACGCGTGCAGCACCGCGAGCTTTTCGCAGACAGGTGCATAGGCGGGCCATTCGTCAGATTTATACGCACCCTAAAAAAATTAATACACTTATGGGCAAAACATACAGCGTGCGCGGCGGGTTGAATTCCTTTATTTATATGGACGACATCACACAGCGTCACCCGCCGTGCGCCCGACCCGGCCCGCGCCCGTTCCCTGTGTGTTTTGCACTTCAGTCTCAGCTTTCACTAGTTTACCAAGTACCTCCGTAGTATGACTTCGGAGATTTACCAATCGATGTCAACATACTTGTCCACTACGCAAGCAGACTAGCTTGTTTTATACAGCAATCGAGTATCCGGTATGTTCATGCCTTTACAATAGTTTTGAGATGGAGGCGGGGTGTGGAAGCGAAATTCGCAACTCGCTAGCCACAGACGTTACCCAACTGTATGTTTGTTCAACTATGGCTATAGCCATGGGAAGTAGAATTTCGCAATCTATGCCAATTGTGTTTTCGATTTGGATCATTCAATTTAGAAGAATAAAATAATCAGTTAGATAACATGCGAGTGACTTGCGATTTCTAGGTATTAGATTTTTCTGTTAGCGCGCTATGTTAGTGCGTGGGCCGTGGACTATGCATGGAGTCAATAAGGCATGGCTTACCTACCATTTATTTGAGACATTTTTAGTAACTAAATTTCATGGAAATTAATAGTGATAGGTGGACTTTCTTTGTTAAAGAGTATTTAATATGGACTCGTACTTGTGAACAAAAATGGTAAGATAACTCTCCTCCGGGCTAATGTTTATATAACCGGGGACCGATCACGCTGGTGAAACCATTAAACCTTGGAAGTTGTATAGTATTAACTATAGAGCTGAGTGGTCGGAACTTCGATAGCGCGATTCAGACTCAATCGTTTGGTTGAAGAAGCGCCATTTATTAGCATAATATGGAGACCGCCACAGAGTTATGCACAACAGTAGAGTAGACAACAGTAGGGCAAGTCTGAGATGTAGAAATTTGCAAATACATGCTATTGAAATAAAATCGCACATATTATATGTCACAGTTACAATGCAAATGTATTCAACTACTGTTTTTATACACGTTTCGGTTTTCCCCAATGTTTTCGGTACTGAACGAATTAATTAGTTACAAGTTTTATATCAATTTGTAAACAACACACAGTTCAACTTCAAGAACAAACGTAGATTTTAAATCTATACCTAGCAAGTAGCGACGAGATAACTCGCTGGGCCTTTCCGTAATGGCATGTTGGTTCCCCAAGTCCTAAGTTCCTAACCAAGTGACAACCGGGGCAAGGAGGTCAAAAAATCTTTAGGTAATCTTAGGAAAATGAGCATCACTGGATGTTGTACTTATCATACCACAGCGTTCACCATTGCTTCAAGCAAGTCGTCAAAAGGATGTGTATTTATTGTGTCCTCGTCTCAGCCAGTTTTACCACAAGCTAGGGCTGTCTGCAGTGAGAGAGCCGTCAGATCGTATCCGTTACATGAATAGACAGTATTACTGTTTTATACGTAAATGTAGTTTAAATGTAGTTGCGGTCTGAAAATCTTTACCACTTTAAGGTTAATAATTGCATGGACCCATCTGTGTAAGGTCGTTATGTGGTTTGATTAGGCATAGATCATATATATTTTTATCTTTTAAGCTATTGCATAGCTTCTATCGCGGGCCTTGAGCGTGGAGACCGAATCCAGAAATTCCGTAACGAAAAAAAACCTAACACTTTGGTTGCTATGACTACTTGTGTTGTTGACTTCAAGTTGTTGAAAGTAAAAAGACTGGTATTTTTATGAAAAGATGATTTTGGTTGCTATGACTACTTGTGTTGTTGACTTCCGTGACTGTCCAAGGGGAATCAAATTTTTTGATTCCCCTTGGACACCCGGACTATTGAAAACATAATTCTTTAAAATTATTTCGCCTTTATATTTTCAACAACTTGAAGTCAACAACACAAGTAGTCATAGCAACCAAAATCATCTTTTCATAAAAATATTTCGCCTTTATATTTTCAACAACTTGAAGTCAACAACACAAGTTGTCATAGCAAGTTGATAAAAAATGATTTGAAAACTGGTAAACATTTTGAGACCGCGACTGTACATTGGATATATATCCCTCCTGTCACCCCATACATCATTGGAAAATCTATGCCTAAAATCTAAAATGTCATCGGTCTGATCAACCGATAGTCAAAACTCTAGCATTTGGCATACATGGAAAATGAGCGTTTCCCCTACTTAGACATGTATTCGACGTCGGATCAAATGCCAGGCTATTTGAATAATCGACTACATTAACATATTGTATTGACTATTGACTGTTGGCGTATGAAGTCAGTCGGCCATTGATCCGTCACGGTACATCGACGGAGAACACATATTCCTCTGTTGACTAGCATTAATTGATGGTAATCTCCAAGCTTTAATGGAAATCAGTATTGTTAGGCTATGGCCCAGTAGCGGACTAGGAGCGAACGCGAGTGTTGATGTTGCTTTTAGGTACTGGCTTATGGCTATTGATCCTAATCACAATATCTATTGGTCTAGCTATTGATCTTTCCTAAAAGAAAAGCTTAGGTGTTGAATAGCTTTTGTTGGGAGTTGGAACTCATGGTCATAGGGCGCGCTTCTAAGATACCTATCCGGTGCCTCAGTAACAATTTTAGGGTTCCGTACCCAAAGGGTAAAAACGGGACCCTATTACTAAGACTCCGCTGTCTGTGTCTGTCTGTCTGTCTGTCTGTCTGTCTGTCTGTCCGTCTGTCTGTCTCCAGGCTGTATCTCATAGACCGTGATAGCTAGAAAGCTGAAATTTTCACAAATGATGTATTTCCGTTGCCGCTATAACAACAAATACTAAAAATTAAAAAAATATATATATTAAGGGGGGTCCCCCATACAATAAACGTGTTTTTTTCGTCTTTTTTTGCTCAATATTAAAAACGGTAACAGGTAGACGGTTCAAATTTTCACAGAATATTAACTTGTATATTACCTTTCAAAATAAATAATTAAATATCAATAAAGTAAATATTAAAGGGGGGCTCCCATACAACAAACGTAATTTTTGATATTAACAGTAAACCTCTACAAACAAAGTTAGTTTTGCGGTTCATTAACAAAGGTAATTATACCTACTTCTTGAGTACAGAACCCTCGGTGCGCGAGTCCGACTCGCACTTGGCCGGTTTTTTTAATAATCGTCTTGTTTATATAGGACTGTGTGGCGTTACCTCCTTTGCTAGCTGGCAACGCACACAAGCTACGCGTTCGGAATTCGAACTTGCTTTTGGAACGTTTTTGAATTCGGAAGGTCCTGCGCGCGAGAGCTGCGCTGTAGCAACAGACGACACATCATTCTATTGCTGGGCGTCCAGCACAACGCATCTTTTGATATATTTCTATTGTACTTCTTTTACCATTTATCTATACCATGTTCTTATTCTATAAGTCGTTATTATAATATACTATCTTGATGGTGATTATCAAGTGTCTCATTTCAACGCCTACACTTAGGAAGTGAATCCTAACTAGGTGGTTGGTTGTAGAGCGAGGAAATCCAATAACTCTCTACAAATGGTGACCCCGAGAAGAATATTTTCAATAAAAGGGTATTCTTCGCGTCGGTTCTGCAAAGTGACGTCGCCGCATTACTCATTGCGCTGCTTGACGCCCCGTCGGACGCCTTCACGCCCAACGCTGTGTGACTTTTCCGACGTTCTTCCGTGCCCATCGCTGCACGACTCAACCCGACCGACGCGACGCCCCTCGTGCCCAACGCTGCACGAGCTTTTGGAAACGGTCGCGCCCATTCGCTTCGTGATCTGACCGACGCCCCTTCCGCAACTAGCGATATGCTATGCGATTATCGACTGGCGATTTTTCGCGCTCAGCCTTATGCTGCGCTGCTTCTGCACGTCTCGACGCCTTTTCGTGCCCAACGTTGCACGAACCGTCCGACGTGGCTAGCTCGCCTCAGTCGCTTCGTCATGGTCTTTGTTTCCTTTTTAGCTTTATTTTTCTCCCCTTGTTTTTTTTTTTTCTCCGCAGGGGGGTGATGTGGCGTTACCTCCTTTGCTAGCTGGCAACGCACACAAGCTACGCGTTCGGAATTCGAACTTGCTTTTGGAACGTTTTTGAATTCGGAAGGTCCTGCGCGCGAGAGCTGCGCTGTAGCAACAGACGACACATCATTCTATTGCTGGGCGTCCAGCACAACGCATCTTTTGATATATTTCTATTGTACTTCTTTTACCATTTATCTATACCATGTTCTTATTCTATAAGTCGTTATTATAATATACTATCTTGATGGTGATTATCAAGTGTCTCATTTCAACGCCTACACTTAGGAAGTGAATCCTAACTAGGTGGTTGGTTGTAGAGCGAGGAAATCCAGTAACTCCCTACAACTGTATCAATTTTGTATAATCGCCTTGTTTATAGGTTTTCCACGTCCAATTTGTTCAAACTAATCGGTTTTGATCTACGTTTCTGATACGAACCGCTAAGGTGTGGAATGCCTTTCCAGCGCATGTATTTCGTGTTTTATGTCACGTAGGTTGATGTCCCAAAAATAAGGATTACAATTCTAAAACACGAACGTCAACAATAATAAAACAATAAGTATGGCTTTAAACAATGGTAGTATACCCCCAGATTTCTCGTGTCTGTATAGATAATCTGTGGCTCGTGCCTCCTTGTGCTTCATACAAACCTTGACCTAACCACTACGAGTTCAACTTTATAACTATGGCAGCGAAAAGTTTAATATTAACCGTTCAGACTGCCACGCTCGTGCTCCAGGAAACTAATTTCACTCTCGACTAGGGCTGGTGGTTAGCTAACTAAAAATACTTTACTATTTTAAAGAGTTCGTTGTTAATTAGTTTTGTCTAAAGTTAATTTTCTTACATTAATGTTCCCTTCTTCATCATTAAGACTTCGTGATCTATGGGTCAGGTCAGAAATTGTTAAGTACAATGAATTTATATCGATGCGAAAACGATAAATAATCTGTCATCAAAATATGATTTTATCGTTTTCACACCAAAATAAATTCAATCAAACTAATATTAATAAATGCGATAGTGTGTTTGTTGGTTTGTTCTTCAATCACGCTGCATCGGAGCAACAGATCGACACGATTTTTCGCAAGGGTATAGATGAGGACCTGGAGAGTGACATAGGCTCCTTTTTATCCCAGAAAATTTAGGAGTTTCCGCGAGAATCAAAAGAAATAGTCCTAAACCACGTGGACGAAGTCGCGGGCATCAGGTAGTAAATAATACAAAGATCATGAACAGTACCTAACAACTTACTAAAACATATTAACAAAATTCATCCGAGAACTTTATGGGTAACGTTATTATTATTATTATTATTATACACTTTATTTGTACCACCACAAGATGAAATTACATAGATAAAATTGGAAAAAAAGTAAACACAGACAGAAGTAGGATACAAAAGGCGGCCTTATCGCTTAGGTAGCGATCTCTACCAGGCAACCTTAGGAAAAGGAGAAAATAAGGGAAAATAGACTGCAGGTGGATCTATAATATACTTACATCCAAATAACTACATACTAATACATAAACCAATAATAAACATATAAATAATATTACATAATATTGCTAATTATAAAATATACTAATATATATGAAATATAACATATAGGTAAGTATATCAACTATGCTTGAAGAATAATTTTCGCTGTCGTCTTTAGTTTGCAAGATAATGATTCTTAACAGCATTTTTGAATATGTCCAGTGACTTAGATTGGCGTATGGTCAGTGGAAGCGCATTCCATAGCTGAACGGCTCGAACACTGAACGAATTGTTAAAGAACTTCGTTTTATGAGTTGGGGTTTTCAGCGTTAAGGTTCGGCATGGTCTTATAACGTTATTTAGGGAGAAAGTCAAATTCAATTAGACGAAGGTAATGGGAAGGTTTTAATTATTATAAACTATATTAAATCCATATTAATCTCACTACGCCTTCCTTTCACACATCAATTCCGTCGAATAGATACTTTACCATTTAATGGTAATTTTTGAAAACACTTAACTCACAAAAAATATGGAAAATAAAGTATTCCAAAATCTTTCTCGACACAGATATCACTGGCAGTTTTTTTTTAATTGCGAGATAGGCTTGCGCTTGACGACAACCATGCTTAGTGCAAAGCAACGATGAGGCCTAGGTTGGAAGTTCGAACGAATTAATTTAAGAAAGACACTTCTGGAGGCACCTGTTAGTAAGAGAGCACTGGCATCTCTTGATTTAGATAAGTTTGCTCGAATAGGCTTTGGGAGTCTGTGAAATTTCACCCCCCATTGCAGAAAGTGCAACTTGATTCTCGCTATCAAGTGGCACCAGCCCTAAATCAGACGGTAATGCCGCGGTTGCACTGTCAATAATTCAGTTACGCGCGTGACCGCGTACGGAGCGGTCGTGCGTTTTGCTCCATCCAAAAATACGTACACACCAATCGTGCTTTCTTTACTCTTTACTTACAATTCACGAAAACGGTAAAGCCACTCGCAAAACTGTGATACTCGTAGTTTTTAAAACAAAGTGTGTGTTTAGTAATCGTGATTCGGTTGCATTGCCGGGAAATCCTAGTCAAACCTACTTCTTATTGCAGTTGCATCTACCGTTTCACTATGGTAACCTACGACAAATATGGTTTTTCCGTAACCATATTTGGTGTGTATTAAACGAATTATAATAAGCATTCTTATAAGATAATTTATACATGTATTTATAGATAAGTAATAAAAAATTTAATCCTCAAATTCTAAACGTTTCAAATTTCTCTGATAACGTGAGACATGTATAATTTTGTTATCGAAATTCGTCGATAATGTAGGCGTAGTATAATCCAATTTTAAAATGGTATTAGTTAAGAGTAAGCTTGTGAAATTGCGATTGCAAAATCTAGCCATAAAATCGAAGGTTAGTTATCGTCCAAAACAATTTTTTTCGTATATTATTATTTGTTACTCCAATCTAATGAAATAATAAGCCTAAATAAAACACGAATCATACCTTTTACTCTTGATTGTCAAACTTTTTGTAGTAAAATACTTCAATGAAGTACTATTCAAAATCTTGATGAATCAACAGAATCACTAGTTTTTTTTTTTTTAAAGTTTTTTTGGACTAGGCTATATTTAACATGACCTTCGATAGGTTGATTAGCGTAACGTACTCTGCGCTGTACTAGTAAAACACATTAGCATAATCAATGAAGTGGTCTAGAACATTTGATACAATATGATCTTAATCATTATTATTGGTAAGGCCAATAACATGTCTGAGGGCTTTTGATTTCGCTTTAACTACAAACATCTATTCATAACGGAATCAGAATATTTAGAATATTTGCCAATATTGCTACTGTGATATACCTATTATACTTGTTTTAAACCCGCTCCCACTTGACTTTCTTCCGTACGAAGGCAATTTTATAATTTTCTTTGTCACAAGATTAGTGTTTTTGTAATATATTTCTTAACTAGCTGATGCCCGCGACTTCGTCCGCGTGGTTTAAGTTTTTTGTTATTCCCGCGGGAACTCCTTAATTTTCCGGGATAAAAAGTAGCCTATGTCACTCTCCAGGTCCTCAACTATACCCATGCCAAAAATCACGTCAATCCGTTGCTCCGTTGCGGCGTGATTGAAGGACAAACCAACAAACCAACAAACAAAGTGACTTTCGCATTTATAATATTAGTATGATTATTAATTGTCCGGCTTATAATTTGCATGCAATTTTTGATATGCCGCACCTCGGCCTTTGCCTAATCTTATTTAAAAATTCCCTAAACAAAAACCCAGTGTAAAATTCCTTATTTTCTTGCCAATCTTTATAATATCAGAGATAAGTTGAAATCGGCTTTCTTGCCTTCAATGTTCAGAAATCAGGTCTACCATAAGTGCCTTAGAGTGATTCAAGGAGCAAATTCTTGTCACTCCACTTATATTGGGTGGTAGTGTGCAAAATTAAACCTTTTGCGGCTGAAATTTTCAGGTCGTGTTGACATATGAGAAACGTTTTCAATTTCAGAATCAGGTCAATTATTTCGCTCTCGTCAGCATGGCAGAGTTAACCTGATTTAGAAATAGCGAGCTAAAATTGTAAAGATAGGCTTTGGGCTTCAGATCAAATTTGGACAGTTATTTCCTCTATAGCTTAAATAATATTGTTACTGCAATAATCAATTCATCGCATCACTATTCTACTATAAGTACATTAAACTCGCGCGCGAACTATAGATATTCTATCATCTAACTGTTTGTCTTTTTGTTAACTTTTAAGAACTTAACTGCATATCTTTATGCGACGAATATTTTGACATTGACATATTACTTGTATTCTAGAGTTAGGGCATCAATTTTACTCTTTTTTTAGTCGGCCTTAGAGTATTTAACCATTATTTGGTAGCTTGAAAATCTTATAACGTCATAATATTAAATGTAATTATTCAATTTCGCCATGCTCTCGTGGCGTAACTGACCTTCAAATTATTCTAATATCTAGTCCAGAAAATATTCCATACTATATCTGGTTCAAGATCGCCAATTACCTTATTCCCGCATGTCGGCTCGTTGCTATAGCATGAACACAAATAGGTGTAAAATGGGTACTTAGCCTGATTTAGCCATCATGATTTGCCATCCGCCGATGATCTGAGAACGCGGTCAAGCGCAAACCCTGTCATGGATAAAAAAACGTCTGTCGACAGATTGATTGCTTGCGGTTTTTACTCGATGCATTGCTAATAATATAAGCAAATTCTTCATTTGTTTAACAGTTGGTTAGATATTACATTTTTAAAAGATTTTGACTAAACGCATACAACTTCTTGCCTTCATAAACATAACAATAGCTCGTAAATCTTGCGTACCTTCGACCAAAAGGGAATATTCATTTTCTAGACAATAACATAATATACCTCATCATCGCTTTCCATCAGGCAAGCTTATGTTTTGCTCATTTGAAATTAACCAGTAAAACTTGGAAATCTATAAATTCTATGATGAAAATGCCGAAATCGAATGTATTTACTATCATTATGTTAATGATAACTTACATAGATAACAATTGATTTGAAACTCTTTATCAGTGTGAATTCAAATAAACCGGACCATATTTACGCTTCGACTGTTATGTAAATTAAGAACAGATAACAAAAATTAATAGTTCTTTAGTGATGCCGTAGCCTCGATACATTTTAATTAATGTTTAATGAGTTTAAAATTACCCGTAAAACCACTTTTATATTTATTCTTTAATTATATTTTTAAATGGCTCGTTTGTCTTATGGCGTAATTAGGTTTAATTGATAATAATAACTATTGTTTTGTATTCAATGTTAAATAAAGTTGCTTAATTATCATGAACCATGGTGATAAAGTTAAATCGTCGGTTTTCGGTTTTTGGGTTGCGTTAACAAAATACGGTAATAATTTAGGTCCTACATGCCAATGCTTCACTTGTATCTGTCACCGTAAGATTGCAAAAACCGTTAGATTGTAATCCAACTAGCGATATTGTAAACTGTCGACGGATTGTGAACCGTTCAATGTTGCGAGTGTCAATTTTTGAAATATTCATTGTATTTACGTTTTCTTGTCTCTTTCTTGTAGGTTAGGTTAGGGTTCGACATAAATAATTTATCGGGTTAATATACTTATCTAACAGATTACAATCTACCGAAAAATTATGCGTTAAATTGTAATCTGTCGACAGTTTACAATATCGCTAGTTAGATTACAATCCAACGGCCTTTGCAATCTTACGGTGACATATCCACGACAAATCTATAATATCGATAATTCTGAAAATCCTGTAAGAATTCTTTGATTATCTTCGTTAAATGTCCTTCCCCGGGATGCAACCTATAATTGTACCGAACTTGGTTATATTCGGTTAAACAGATTTTAACATTGATGGAAAAGTACAACATTTGAACTGACAATAATTTACTAATGTGTTAATTCATTTAGCAATTGAATAACGACTGCTAAATTCCATCAACTGTCTGGCTTCACTAACTGCCTCGTATTTTTTGGCCTCAGATTAGTCTTTGATGGCTTCCATTAAGGTGCTCAATTACATAAAGCTCATATTACCTGTAATTGGATAAATGACTTCAACTTGACCAGCGACAGATTTCATGGAAACGTTATCTGTGACCAGTTTAATAATTATGAACATAACTTTCCTATTACTCTTTTACTACTACAAGTTAACGACGACGTAACATTTCTTTCACTTTTAGATTCAATATACTCTTCGGATAGAAATATATATTTCAAATACACGGAAAGTTTATAGTCGCATAGACTAATCATATTAATTATCCAGAAATCTAGAACATCGACTGTCATTTACTGGATAATTTACTTAGTTATAATCAACTTAAGTTACTTGTAACTTACTTAACGCTATTAAATCATCAAATCTAAGTACAAGCATGACTCATAACGTATAACATGTGCCGTATGTTTTATAAACATCACGATGTTTTCAAAATACTTTAGGCACCATGTTAATCAATTTATAATAGGCATGATGACTGATTTTGAAAAATGGTCCGATTATGTTCGGAAGTATCTACTATTTCGAAAAAATATCTTATTACAGCAGAAAAATAAGGTTTAGTAGATAAAATTGGCATTTGAAATTTAAATTTTAAAATTCACGCCAAAACGTTCTGCGGTGTCATGGCGTCGTTTGTGACGTCACTATTGTTTTTACCAATGTACTCTGTGCAGTGTGCAGTAAACAATAGTGTGATTGTCAAAGCTCGAAAGCAAACAATTGTGACGTCATCCGCTTCTTGGAGTTTTATCCAATATGGCGGATTGCTGTATTTTATAGTTTTATTCAATCAAAATAAATAGCAATCTCACTCGAAATAGAAAAATAAATACGTTTTTTTATAATCCATGAATCCTATTTCATTAAATAAATTCATAATTTCATTGATTCTTGGTTACTGTCATCATGCCTATTGAAAGCCTTGTACCATATGCGCACGTATTCTTTAAGTTATTTTTTGTATGGGTTATACTTTTTAAACTATGTTTTTGGATGGTTTTGATCAGTTAATCGTCAGTGTTATAATTTTGAAAATAGATATACTTCCCACAGCCACAACAGGCGATCAACGTCCCAATGCTGGGCATAGGCCTCCACTATCATAGGAGAGAGGGAATTAGAGCTTAGACCCACCACGCTGCTCCAATGCAGACTGCCGGGCTAGATTAGATATACCTAATTCGTACAAAATATAGAAAAAGAAACATACTTTAACGGTTATTTCTTATACTATTAGATACATCATACAATCAACATACCGACCGCAGTTGTCGACTGCAGTCTGCAATAAACCTAATAATCGTCTCAGGAACAGTTGCAAAATCCTATATAATATTTATTTGTTTTTCTATGGTTCTAAATAAATCTAATGTCTGTTTTCATACCTTTTACTTCTATAAATTTTTGATATGTTACATGATATGTGTTCCTGATTGTTTCTTCCGTGAAATTTAATACGTTGTGGGCTGTAGCCTGTATGTAGCCTTGCTTTTTTCTACTACTTAGTATTGCCGTTGTTTCTCTATGAATGAAGAATTTTATTTTTTAACATGAACTCTGTCTCTTTTCTTGGCTGTGCCCTCATTTTTATCGTTGTTATCTATAGTGCATAGAGATTATTACTAGAATGCATGAGCGTATCACATATTTTGCTTCACAAACTAATGATCACGATTCACAACTGAGGGCGCTTGATACTTAAGTTTAGCATAATTGATAAAAACCTTATGAAACTGATTGGCCTATTGAATACCTCATCTCCGCTTAATTGGGCACCATACATATATAGACACAAATGAAATGCAAATTCAGCCTAAACTTTATGCTAGGAGTATGTAGGTAGATACATACGAGTTACAACAATAGTCGAACGGGTGTAGTTTGGTATACGAATTGCAGACTCAAGCGTGAAAGGAAATAGGTTAAAATCTGAATAATATGTTCACGAGAATCTTGGTCCCATTCTAGCTGTCCCAATTTTAAAGAGCATAATGAGCCACGTTGTCATTGGAACAATTTTAACAAGAACATAAATTCCACGCCCGCGTCTATAGGTATCCAGGTCGTGTGCCTCGAAGGCTTTGCTGGGACCATTTGGAGACTAGGCTTCTATTTATAGAAGTTTACTCTCCACTTTAAGGGATGTAAGTTGTAACTGAGAACTTATTTATTACTAAATAAGTAATTATCGTTTAACTTTTTAAATAGCAACCGCAGAGTTTCTTGCTTGTCCTTATTTCGCCATAGATTAACTTGACGATCCAAAAACACTTGTAAAAGTTTACCTATTTGAGTAAAATTCAGCATCTGAATTTGATGGACAAAATATAATGAATATTTTGTCGAGAATATTGACCAGATGATTCGAATCAAAATAGATTTCTTAGCGAAATTCCTATTTGAAATAACTTATGACCGTAACAAACTCTGTCTGACCTATGTCACAGAATAGTAACTAGTACTAGGTACCTATGTTTAAAACTTCAGTTAGTAAATACCACCATGGGAATCATCCCATGGTGGTATTTACTAACTAGACTGACTATATGTGGTATCATAACCATCATCATCAGATGATGGTTATGATAATACAAATACAAATGTTTTTTATTCAAATATACTTTTTACAAGTGCTTATGAATAGTCAAATGAATCTACCACTGGTTCGGAATGCCCTTCCTACTGAGAAGAACCAGCAAGAAACTCGGTGGTTGCTCGTTTGAAAAAAAACATTTCATAATCACAAAACGCATGTTTAACTAAGGAACCGTCAGTTATTCTCATTCCAAATTTCTAGCATTAAACTGGTTATTCCTTAACAAAGTTATTTAAATCCGATCATTATTTGGCTGTATAAATATTTTATTATAACCAAAATCGATAAGCATTTTGGTAAAATAGATTATTTTAGCGCATCCCTAGCCGGTGCGAAGCGAAATGCTTATTTAGTCTGTTTAAGATCTGTATAGCGAATGTCATTTATTTTGCGGCGCTAGCGTGTAAAGGGGCCATATTTTAGAGTGCCAAGCTATAAAGGCGAGGCTTGTTGGAAACCTAATTTTATGAGCAGAGTTACTCGGGTTGGGTATTATATTATGATATTTAACTTGTCTATAAGTGATAATCATAAACGCTAGTAACATTTTTAACCCCCGACGCAAAAAGAGAGGGGTGTTATAAGTTTAACGTGTCTGTCTGTGTATCTGTGTATCTGTCTGTGGTATCGTAGCTCCCAAACGGATGAACCGATTTTCGTTTAGTATTTTTTGTGTCATAGATAATTTTATCCCGAGTGTTCTTAGCCATGTTTCATGAAAATCTGTTCATCCGTCTGAAGGTCATCAGCTTTTTTCTAGTCGGGGGTTTTTTTTAAATTTGTAATTTATTGACGATATCCACCAACTTGCCGGAAACAAAATCACCCGAGTTAAAACTACAAAATATTTACAAAAACTACGATAGGTTCAAAACAGTCATAAAAAGCTCGTTAAAATTAAATGTCTAGAACAGATATATGCCAAGCAGAATTCGTGGAGTGAAAATAGTATTATGATACTGACCATTTAAAAGACACAAAAACAACTGCAAAAACGAGTTGTAGACAGAATATCGTTTTGATTCGATTTTAAATTAATTATCGCATGATTTTTGTTTTAAACTAAGAAAATATTTTTAAAAATCATATAAATACGCAAATTTTGAGGCACCGTTAAATTTCTTTCACACATTGTAAGTTGCAAGTTAATACTCCCGAAGTTAACATTTGGCGAACGGTCAAAACGGAGAAAACTGGCGTCTCTTGGTTGCATAAGCCAAAATCGGCTAATTCAGGTCGATGTGTCATCGATGTAAATTTTATAAAGCTGCTTTGTTACTTGGAAGCTCCATCCATTTATCAGCATGCATGTGCCCACTGCTGGACACTTTTCAAAAGCGCACCACCAAATAAGGTTCTCCGCCTAATATCTTAAAATTGAGTCTTCTTATCACCATTTTCAGACCATCGGTCGAGCGGGTGCACGTCCTACACTTGACGTAATACTTATCAGAACTCGGTTTTCAATCTTTAGCAATCTGCTTCATTGGCCATGAGTTCAGCTACAGTCGTGATCTGTGCCGACATGGACGTAAAGAAATATGTCCACCGCCATTTCAGTTTTTGCTACTCGTTTGAGCTTACGCCTACGAATATGTCACTTCGTTCCCTCGAAGAATTTCATCGTTCCGTTCGATTGGAAGATATCAAAATGCATCGTCCTTATCTGCTTCTTACTTTCGTACTTTGTACATGCAGGTTATTTCGGTATTCTAATACTTTGGTATCCCTACGAAATTCTTTGTTAGTTACATCTTCGTTGACTGTTTCGCTAGCATTCGTACATGCAGATTTAGATTTTCTAAACAAACATGGGTCGTCAGCCAATTGTGCCGAAATGAGTGCAAATTAGACGCATTCATCATCGAGGTCAATGTATCCAAAGTGATAACAAGTTTATAGTGTTGGCGCCTCAGAATAGACCGAAGCCTTTGAAAATGGTAAAAAGTGAAAAAAAATCATAGTAGGATGAAACCCATCGGAAAAGGAAGAGAATATAACAAAAATGAAAGAAAAAATAATTTACGGGCGATCTGAGGTCGGGACGTGGAAGGGGGTGGTTTTTAAGGGTAAAAAACACGTTATTTAACTACCTATGCAAAGCCTACACCCACATAATATCTACTTCGTGCTTTGATGTATCGGGGAAAGCTGTTATCGGGACTTTTGCAATTTTGATCCAGAAAGGGACATTCTAAAGAGGTTCAGAATTTATTTAAAAGCATTCAGATATTCTCGGATTTAATCTCGTTTATTATTATTATAGGCTATTGTAGGAACAAAAATTAAGTAAGAGATCATTCGTTACGTTCCGTGTATTGAGCAAATACCTCTGAATAGGTAAGTATTAAGATACTTTCTAAAGTTCTAAACACATATTATATCATAACAAGTACCTACACGTTACTTATTGGCTATCAGAATATACAATGAAATATAATTGTATAACAGTTGCTTCACATGAAATATAATAATTTAAAATGCCTACTTAACTGGATTACATGGAAAGAGGCTGTTAAGATAGCTTTACTTACCCATTGTTCTAATTAAATAAATAAATAAATAAAAATCATTTATTTCGACCATAAAGATCATAAAGTTAGTAAGAACACACACACAATAACCTAATGTTAATAATTATAAAACTAACTAATCCTTAAACCTTATCTAAGACAGCCTTTATTTGTCAGCACGTGCACCATATGACAATTGTTCAGGTACTGACAAACTTGTCAGAAAATGTTCTCAGGATGCCATTGGAGCTAGCCCGAACCCTGCGCACCAGGGATGTGTAGGTACCGTTTGCGCATAGTAGTGTAGGAGCAATCCACATGCGCATCGGCAAAAATCCCCGACGCACTGCAGTATCTAGGCAGACCCATTAGCATCCTGAATGCATTATTCTACTGTACACGCAGGGCGTTGTACTGTTTCTGCGTGTAGTCGATCCACAGGCTGCTCGTGTAGAATGAAGTGCAGTAAGCTCTGAAGAGCGTTACTTTAACAATTAATTAAAGATTTGAGGACGACCAAAAACATTATTGGCATGAGAAATCTGTCATTAACAGTATTCGTATTTTACAATAAGTACAGAGTAAAAGGAATCATCCAAATCGGTCCACCCAGTCAAAAGTTCTGAGGTAACAAACATTAAAAAAAATAAAAAAAATACAGTCGAATTGAGAACCTCCTCCTTTTTTTGAAGTCGGTTGAAAAAAATAAAATAGAATGCTCATTCTATTTTCTATTGCTAAATGACTTCAGAAATTGCGTGGATACTAATTGGTAATACCGGTAATAATGTCAGGTGGTGGAAATTATATTAAAAAGTAAAAGGTTGTCACTGCTCTCTAGTAGTAAAGATCAAGGAATCTGCATGTGAAATGAATAAATCTATACTGTCGCCTGCCTCCAAATTAGAAACCGCGCCGCCTACTGCAACAAGTTCGAGTATCGTGTCCTTAGTCTCAGTTTTAACATTACAATTTCGATTGATCGTATCCGAGCGTTCGATCATATGGACGTCAAAGTAAAATGGACCTAATAGTCCTTGATTTAAGAATCCGTATCCCCGCTAACCGATATTTTAAGAACTTTTGATGAGCTTTGTGCATGATATATTAGTATTATAACAAAAAGAAAATTAAAACAATAAAGTTTAATCCCTCCTTAGTAGAATGTTGCAAAAAAAATATTAATTTTATTGAAATATAATAGTGAAATTCTCATTCTTGCGGAATACGATTACCATTTTTACACTTTTAGGCGATACTTTTGACCCATATAAATCCAAGAAAAATTGTAATAAATGACTTATAAAAAATATGAATATGATAAACACACTCTTAAAATTGGACTGTTGCAATTCGTTTTTATACGTTCTATACAAAATTAATTAATAAAAAAATCAAATCAATGTGCACGATTTATCAAAATTTACGCGTCACAATAACCCCTATTTCTTAAAAGTTTGGCGAATTTACTGATAAAATAAAATTTCCCATGAATGTTTAGTATTTATATGACATAAATTGTTAAAAAATAAATTTCTATAAAATACCTATATGACCAAAAAAAATTATTAAAAGTCTTATAAATTTCACGTGTAAAATGCTACTGCAAACCGCACGACCGGCATACCGAGCCCAGCGCTCTTCGAGGGAGGTCGTGTTGCTGGATGGGCTCTTTTGTATGTGTGCGTGAGCTCTCTCACAAGCCTTTGTAAAAACGTGTTGCTAACAATACATAGCGCGACTGCCTTAGTTTGATGAGCAGAGAATGTTAGGTTCTTGATCCGATTCAATCGATATTGAATGAATGCGTGATACGTATTTAAGGATAAGGATAAATTTTTTATAACTATTAAATAATTTTGAACGATACAATATTATAATCTCATAGTGTTTTTCTCGTAAATCGGGATTTAAGTATGCATAATATTTGTATGGGTTTCGAATTTACTTTCCTGAAATATTATATTTTCTTTAATTGCAAAACTCAACGTGGCATACGTTGTTGCTGAGAGATTTTGGTAAATACAGTTTTCATAGCATTACTTATATTGAATTTTCATTTATCCACTACAAGCTTAGCCCTTGACTGCGATCTCACCTGATGGTCACTGATGATTTCAATTCTACGAGGCATCGTACTGGAGCGCTCAAGGGCTTCAGAAATTATGAATTCCCAAATTTATCGTAAACAATCATTATATCACGGGTCAATAAAAAGTACCTATTATAAAAAAAATATACGACTGCCTGAAAAAAGGATTATATTGATTTCAGGGTTCATGTATGTATGTATGTATGTGAGTTTGTATATTCCACCTTAACTTCTATACGCCTGAACCGATTTTGATAAATGAGGTATCGTTAGAATCCCTAGCTTATTCCGGGTGACATAGGCTAGTAAAATTTTCAAAAAAAGTGATGGGGTGATCATGGTCTCGCATTAAAGACTAAAGTAGATTTTTTTTTCGAAAATAAGTTTAACTATATACTCATCATCTAGAAAATGATGAGTAGATTCCAAAAATATATACTAATGTAGTTCAATATCCAGTGATTCCCAAAAAATATCATTTAATAAAAATGTGAATAAGACTCCATTGTTAATTAATCAATGACTGTGGTATCGTTACGTAGTAGATAGTTACGGGCTACGGCAGAGCAGTCGTATTTATTAATAACTAGCGAATGCCCGCGACTTCGTCCGCGTGGTTTGAGGTTTTTGGTTCCCGCGGGAACTCCTTAATTTTCCGGGATAAAAAGTAGCCTACGTCCTTCCCCGGGATACAACCTAGCCCTGTACCAAATTTTATCAAAATCAGTTGAACAGATACATTTGTTTGATTCCCGCGAGAACTCTTCAATTTTCCGGGATAAAAAGTAGCCTATGTGCTATTCCAGACTATAATCTATCCCTATGCCAAATTTCAGCCAGATCCGTTCAGACGTTGGGGCGTGATTGAGTAACAAACATCCATACATCCATACATCCATCCAGACATCCATCCAAACTTTCGCATTTATAATATTTATTTGATTTTAATTATATTCACTTGTTCATTGTTTACATAGATTTTATTTATTCTTTTACCTTTCGACAATAGTACCGTGCAAATCGCACTGCCTTTCGATCAAAATACTAAACAATATTATAAGTCATAAAATATTACCGCAACGATTTGAAATTCTAAAACGAAGAAGCTCATCCTGAATACAATTTAATTTGTACTTTATCGTAAGCTGCATAAAGTATATATTGCAATACACATTTTAATACAATATCATTTCTTTTACAAATTACAGTAACAAAGCTCAATGGTCATAAAGTTTTTATTTATAGCATATTGTTTCGTTTCTGGTAAACAAGACGAGTTTGTATGTTTAATTACTCAAATTGACTGTTTTTTTTTTTACTTTTAGTTGTCTTGGATTTCTTATCAAAATTGATCCAATTGCATGGCCCGCGTGAAGTATGGTATTTTTACATTACCTGATATTTAAAAGGGTCGCTTTTAATATTATTTATGACCTAATCCTACGCACGTGCAGATTGCACTTGCATAATACACAAGTAAACCTATCTATCGATTACTTGAAGGTTGTTTTTGTTTTTTATCAAAAAACCAAGGGTATTACCAAGTCAACTAAATTGCAAATGGCAGGTATGTCTATATTTTTACATTCTATGAAACCCACAAATCTCTTACTGTCACCTTTATAGTCGCTTGCGATCATTGAGGTACTCTGCTCTGCTCAACTGCTTCCAACAAAACCATACAAGTTTGGTGTTTTTGTTTTTCTGACCTTGGCATCTCTATATGGGCTTTGACATTGTAATCAGTGAAAATAATATTTAGGCCCTTGCTTTGTAATTGGATTGGAGTATTCGCTTCTGGATTTGATTTTACTTATTTTATATATCACAAGGTAAGATTATTTTATATTTTGTTACCTGAAAGTTGCATAGTCATTAGCCACGGCCGAAGCCTTCCACCAGACCAGACCAGAGCGGAAAATCCATAATAATATTATAAATGCGAAAGTGTGTTGTGTCTGTCTGTCTGTCTGTCTGCTACGCTTTCACGGATAACATTTCAGCTATACAACTTGGTAGAGAAAATGAAGCTCTGCTGCTTAGGAACAGCTGGCTGAACAAGAAAATATCAAAATTGGAAGATGCGGCCCTTGGGACTCTGTTTTTTTTTTTGGGTGCTACGCCAGATGCATTGTATAGTAAAGAGATAATAGAAAAAAATGTCTCCAATCTGCCATTGGAAAGGATCCTGAGGAAGCCGTAAAGCAAAATAAAATAAAATAAAATGTGTAAACCAATCAATGACACAAAATAAGAGCTATGGTATTACCAAATTAGGGCAAATACACATAACTCAAAAACCCAGATGTTTATTTGCCGTGTGGACTGGCCCTGAGCATAATCTAAAAATCGAAGTAATTGATAGAGATTCAGATTTTTGAAAAATAAAAACATGGAAGTTAAATTAGAAAAAAAATATTATAATTATTTACTTCCAGAAATTTTGAATTCCTGAAAAGCTAGATCTATGCCTCTCAGAGAAACTGTTTTATGATAAAAATATTTATATAAGTAGGTATAAGAATATACTATAGAACTATATAAGAATATTTAAAACTCAGCCCTTGACTGCTTTATCACCTGATGCTAAGTGATGATGCAGCCTAAGACGGTAGCGGGCTAATCCGTTAGGGGTGTCATATCCCTAATCGGTTATAACCCATAACCCTATTACCCATAACCGTATAATACACGATATCGTACTGGAATGGTTACTCCCTTGGCGGCTCATCTTTGCAGATAGGGTGATATATAGCCAAGGCCGAAGCCTTCAACTAGACAATACCAGACAAGTTTTGGAAATTGCAAATTCCGGAAATAACCTTGCAGTGGTCAATTTGTGAATTTGAAAATAGGGTTAGGTTTTATTTATATCTTTTAACTAATCATGATTACAATTGAATCTGTACTTTATCATAAACTGCATAAGGTATGTTTTGCAAAGACATATTTTAATACAATAAAATGGTAACATTTAAATTACCTGATACCTGAGAGGGTCCGCGTGTTTGTGATATTATTTATGACCAATCCTTTGCACAATACCAATCGCTTATCTGTGAGTTGTTTTCAAAATAACAATGGCGTTTTCGAGACAACCTAATTACTCTAATGACCCATGTAGTAAGACTTGGTCAATAATCGTGTACCTTAATTGTTAATAACAGTCAGATAGCCGTATAGGTTTTAAAATTTAAAAAATCATCAATTTTAATGATAAGTAAATAAACGAAAAACTTGTAGGTGTATCAAGTTTTCAGTGTTACATTATGATACCCGTGTGCAAATATATTTTATAAAAGTTTATGTATGCCAAATAAACATTTATCAAAAGGGAAAATAATATTTAAGTGATAACTAAGATTATACAATTTTATTAACATGGTGAAAATATTACGAGCTTGACTACACAACTTGACAAAGTATCAAAGTATCTTTATCGGCCTATGCCGTCTTTGTGTGAGTGCAGCTAACGGTCTTACTGTGCGGTATACCTACAGATTCCAAAATTGGCCGAGCGCGCAATTAGGCTGGCGAGAATACGGACCCTTAAAGTCACAAATTAAGCACAAGCGATTTTACTGCAGTAAAATATTGCACCATTACTCAATTAAAAAAAAACCATAAAAGAACACTTGTTGAGTCGAAGCTATTGAATTGACGAAGTTTCTAAGACACAAAGTTGTATGGAAGCAATCGACTTTGCTTTCATGGATAGATTGTATAATAGCTTACACAGTTATAATATGTACACCTACATACTTATTGTAACATTTTGCTTTTTGAAAAGAGTGTCTGAGTTGAGTTTCTTGCCGGCTCTTTTCAGTAGGTACAATTTCTTTTTCGAACTGGTGGTAAAGTAAAAAGAAGACGTATCGTACAAGAAGAGACACCTGTGTGGCAACACCTGCATAACACAATGCTCTGTCAATGCATTTTACTTTGACGCCAATGTTTTCGGACGCTCGTATACGTTAATCGAAATTGCAATGTCAAGACCGACACTAAGATCACCGATAGGGGGCACCCGTGGGCGAGATTTAATGAAGCCGGCCTGCGGAGACAGCCACATAATCTAATATTTACTGGCCATTGTCTCGCGCTGTCTCGCAGCTCTGTGCTGGTGTCGCAACAGACGCCCGCGGGCGTCGGCGTCTCTTTGACTCGGATGCAGAGCAAGTGGCAATGCTTAAAGATATAAACAACCCCTAAGAGCCTACCAATCAGTAGGTAACCTAACAAATGCCTACTTGGGTTTCAAACCCTGTGCTGAATTTTCACAGACCAGGAACTTAGTCAAAGCCTTGTATAAATAAAATAATGAAGCTGTATGAGTTTAATGTAAGGCCGTGAAGGGATTCGAAATTGAACTAACTATAGCAGCTTCCCCAAATTAGTTTTTAGATTCTAACGGAAAGATTTGGGATGTAGCCACGACCGAAGGTTCCTACCCAAACCGAGCAGAGCTAATTTCGAAATCATTAATTTCCAAATTGCCACACAGCGCTCATCACCTCGTCAGGGAGATTGTTTGCTAAAAATTTCACTATAGAATCATATGATTCAGGTTTTGTTTCGTTTGTTTGTTTTAAAGTCTTTATTGTTTAGTTGAGTTTACTAACTCTTGCGCGAACTGCTTATAATACAATCTACAAAGGCGAACTTAATACCTAGAAGTATTCTCTTCCAGTTAACCTTTGGAATTGGGTTTGAAAGACGGTGCCTACTGCGTATAATATTAAAAGAAAAGTTGGAGAAAGAAAAAACATATTCAGGTAGTAGGTAGGTAGTAGGTATAGTGAAGTATGATAATATAATGCAATTCATCATGATACGATGTGAAAACAAGCTCTTCACCTACAATGGAGGTGTCGCAAAACTGATCGCGATTCGCGGGTGGCGGGCTCTTTGACCGCTGCATATTAATTATCCACGGCCTTTCCATTACGATCACAGATGTAACCATCAATTCAATATTTCACACCACGCTTCCTGCGGCCTGCCCAAATACGCGCAATTCTCGATTGAAACTTCAATAGAGTCTGGATAATCTAGGGTCAGCGGTCTCGTCAGATCTTACTTTAGGCTTCTATTGTGCTGTCTAGAAATAATTGGCTCCTACAGAGAATAGGGCGTAATTTTGGTTGCATAATTTTAAACAGTTTTTGGATTATGTTAAACGCATGCCGTAAGACAGCGTAGCGCAACAATGTATTGATTTACATTCTACATTTGAATTGCCATCGATTGAATATATCGATTTATAGAATTTTCAACCGACTTCAAAAAAAGGAGGAGGTTCTCAATTCGACTGTTTTTTTTTTAAAAGTTTGTTAGCTCAGAACTTTTGACTGGGTGGACCGATTTGGATGATTTTTTTTATTTGAAAGAACATACTTCCCATGTGGTCCCATATAAATTTTATCGAAATCGGTCGAGCGGTTTTTAAAATATCAACAATTAACTACTTTGTATAGCGTGTGCTTATTGTTGTAAAGTTGGCGCGGGAGTTTGAAGTCGGTTGTTAAAAAGTATTTTTTATATTAAATTATACATGATAGGTTTCTTAAAACAGGTTCACACAGTTACATTATACAAGTTTCGGATTGTTTTTCCACCAGACATGAGCTAGGATGTCTAACTTCTTACTGTCTTTGGCGATCTCACATACATATATAATCGTCTAGTTCATTGAACCCTATTCTGCCAACCCTTAAAGCCATATTGTTTTAGAATTATAATCCTCATTTTAGGAATGTCAAAGTATGTGATATCAAACTGTCATTTTGAGTAATATTGCATAAATATTGCTTTTTAAGCGTTGGCAGTATGGTTCATGAACTGAAAGTGAAGGAAGAAGGTACTTATTTGGTTTTTGAAAAGTTTCAGTGTCACAGATGACAGTGTTTCGCTTAAAAGATGAAATGTTTATTTGTACGATCATCAACGTGTGGCACAGTTTTTAGTACATTAGTTAGCCGTTATATTATGTTTTAATTAGAGCGCAAGGTCGAAGCCCGCTCACGTGAGTGTATTGTTTGTTTGTGCTCGTATCTCAAAAATAGCTTCGTCCGTTGATTCCTTGTTTTTGTTTTGAACGTTACTTTCACTGCACTGACATTCGTCTACATTATTTAACACACATGCTCAAGCCCACTGTCACTCTTGTTTACGTTTTTATCATTTTACTGTAGTTAATTATGGACAGGACAGTCACGTTTTTTATGCTTGTCCGGTTAGATTAAGAATATCATCAAAGCTGGTCCTACAGTGTATTACTATTGTAGCTTTCCTATATTTGACCAAATGAACTATTTAAACCTGGTATGTTCTTCTATTTTTTTGAGTCTATCGTTTTTCTATTCTCTTTGTTATTTTTTCTTTTGCCTGACTTTTTGATTGTCTACTGTTGTTCCAATTGGATCTGTATAGATCCTTCCTTGGCTGACATTCAGATCCTCGTTTAACAAGACTCAGTTCAACTGTTGTTTCAATTGAGAAGTATCCAAATCTGATATGCTTGTACAAGTGCCCCAAAATTCCTATACAAATAGAGGTTTGTTAAGTGTCATTGATAGTAGGAATGGTTAGTAAAAGGGAAGATAGGGCGGCTAGAGAAAGTGCATTCGTGACCCGGATTTTACATATTATGTACTTATTACAAGTACCTATGCTGACAATGACTGTGGAGGAGCATATTCAACAGACAAGGATATGTCAGAATAGTATGGAAGTGGACAAGCGGTGCAGAGTGGAACAAGTGGATCTAAAGCGGTGCAGAATGCAGACGCTGGATCAATCATAACAATGTTTTTTAAACGGGCAGTAAATATTTGAAAAATCGTAAAAATTAAGGACTTAAAGTAGACTCAAAAACTTTAAAAACTGCAACGAAAGAGAGTAACTAAATAAAAGAGTTGAAACTTTGAAAATGTATAGAGAAATAGTTCACTCAAACTAATTGGTATAAAATCTTCGCTATTAGATTCCGATTCGAGCGATAAAGTCGCTTTATAACACAGACCAATACAAACTAGTTCTCAAAACAGATAGATATCTATCTCGATCCGCGGTTGGAATGTTGCCGTACTCAGTATTAGCATTAGGGATAGTGTTCCAACTTCCAAACCGCAACCTATCCGTTGCGCAATTGAAATGCGAATCAATACGCTATTGTAGTGCGGAATTGAGGTAAAAGTCTCTGAATGTGTCTGGAAATGTCTATTTATTTTGAAGGTGATAGATAGATATTATTAGCCAAACTTACAATTTTACTGCAACTTATCAGAACTACTAACGAGTCCTGAGTCCTATATGAAGGGTAATGAGTTTACTCTTACAACTTATTTGCATATAACTTGCAGTGGAATAAAATAACACACTTTCTTTATCTTTGAAAAACTCCTATTAATGAAAAAAGTTAACTCTGTTAATTGCGATATTTGTTTAAAGATAGACGATGTCCAGCACGTACTAGTCGCAAGTAGGTATTGCGCGCAGAGGGAGGTCCATGAGCAGATATATAATTTGAATAAATATGGCGCAGGTGGTTTTACAAGTCTTCTCAAGCTACCATCGACAGAAGGCTGTAGATCGGTATAGTTAATTGAAAAATTTCTGTAATGGAAGTAATACCTGATCAATTGTATAATAATGATAATTCGATTGAGTTACTTATGCAATAATAATGAATTTAGCTTATGATGAGGCTGGCGTGTCCGTGTCGGACAAAAGTCCCATAAAATTAAGCTTAAAAAATAATCAATCATAATCATAAATCATTTATTTTGCAAATTGTGGGTAATAACAGCTGTTTAAGTGGAAAATTCCCATACACAATCTACTGTCAGACACAGTGTGCAAAAATTATATTACACTAAAAAATTAAAAAATAAAAACTCCTAGAAACCAGTTTTGTGCACGCGTTTGAACGAAGAGAACAGTATGTACTTGTTATCACTGTTAAACATTTATCTACGTGATGAGTGGCGAGTGCGTTTTATTTGCACGGGTTGCACTCTTGACTGACGCTTATTTGCTTTTGCTGTAACTAACGGAGCTAGGGAATTCATGGTAGAACCAAAGTAATCGACTCAGCTCAAACGAGTGAGCTCAAGCTGCCCCCCAATTATGTAAGAATTGTCGATCAAATCGTCTAAGTTCGGCTTCAAAGTAAAATAAACCATAACAGGATTGAATTAGAGCTCAATTTCGTGTATCCATTCTCATACGTTTAGGTATGTACGATACCCTAAACGTATAAGAATGATGATGATGTTATGGTTTATTTTACTTTGAAGCCTGGTTTATTTTACTTTGAAGCCGAGCTTAGACGATTTGATCGACAATTCTCACATGATTGCACCTCCGAAGTGGCATTAGGCCGGTCATATCTGCCTCAGAACCGACGCCCGATGGGGCAGATGTGTTCTAGAGCAGAGACCAAGCGCCTATATGGACAAGGGTCACGAACCCAATCAGGTGATTGGGTTCGTCATAACAACAACTCATAGGTAAGTTACGCAATCGAATAGCAAATCAATACGCTAATGTAGCGTAGAATTGAGGAAACGTATTCTCCACTATGTCTATTTATTTTGATGGTGATAATAATATATGATGCAAACATTGTTGGGTGTTAAGGTGAATGGCATCGTCGTAATTTGGTTCGATTCCAATTGCTATTACTCTAAAAATTCTGTTCATATCAATGGCTAATTAATATTTACATCGTTTCTTTACAGAATATTTGAATAAAACTAATATTATAGATATTAGGTAAGTAGTTTCTTCACATACCTTCTGAAATAAGTCTCCTGACAATCTGTCTTAAAATGTAAAACTGATTTAAACATTGGAAAATTAGGCTGGTCTATTGTAACCCAAAGTATTGTTTGTATGAAAAACTTAGCGGAGTTCATTGTATCGTTGCTATCATTGTCTAAAAGTACAAGGTTTTCTTTATAACTATTACAAAGTGTGACCGAAGTGGAACGCTAAACCGGTTTAAGTTTCCTGTCACAATGAGTAATAATGTCTCTTTTAGGCAGCGGCAAATTATCGCTTCAGTTTTCACTAGGCGTGTTACAGAAAATGAACGAACGATTACTCGATAAAATCATAATTTTTCTGTTGTAGATAAACAGGATCTCAATTTTACGCGTTAAATATAATTTATTTAGGTTTTTGATGCATAGGTATAATAGTTTTTTTAGAGTAACAGATAAAAATTTTGAGCCTCATAAGACATTTCCCATCGATTAAGTTTTTGAGTATCATAGTCACCGTTCGCCTTAAATAAAGGGACGTTATTCGGTAGTAAAATAATTGTAAAATCCATGAAAATGATGAGACTCAGATTTTATGTTTCGAACACGTACTCGTAAGAAGCAGTGAACGTTAATTCTTGTAGTTAAGATGAAACATAGAGTGATTAATGTATTCCGAAATGCAAATGATTGTGTAAGTCTACCTTAGATAATTTAATGTCTAGAGATAAAGGTGAAATGTAAACACGAGTAGTGATTTTCATTAACGTGTTACTGGAAGAGTAAGATGGCGTAATGATGGTGTAAACTGTAAATAATAGCGTCTAGTAGCAACAATCTTATCCTCAATGAGAAATTCACAGAATAGAAAAATGAGTTCAATTTCTTAATTCATAAAGTTGAATGAATGAACTTATTAAGCGCTTCATCTGATTCATCTGACATCATAAATGAAATCAATAGTGAATCGTTTATTATCGGCCGTACCTAAAAAGTTGTTAACAAAATATGAGTAATAATCGATTACCACATCATTATCATTAACCTGAATAGGTTAGCAGCCGACTACTTAGCACGGGTCCTCTATAAGAATGAGGCTTAGGTAGGAGGAGGCAGGGCTCCTTAGATGATAATCCACGACAGTGGCCAAGTTTGGATTGGCAGACGTCACAAATCTTTGGGAACATTATGGAGAACTCTTAAAGCGTGAGGAGCTATGTGCGTTAGAAGCATCGATATATATGTAGGTACTAGACGGGCCCTTTCATAGAAAAAAATTGGGTGTTGAACCTTTAGAACACGCTCCTAACCTGTATAGCCCTGTCCTTGTCCCCGCCATAGCACTGTCCCGCTTTTCAGGCTAGATGGTGTTAGTAAAATAGGTCCACATTCTTTGTTTGACAGGGCCCGTCTATGTAAATTGAGGTCGTTGGTTTGAAGCAATTACATAACTAATGCCAACTAATTAATGGTCAATGATTTGCACGTGTGTATACCATACCGTGCATCCATCGGACGTCGCGGGCTCATCAGCTCCACAATTATGAGAACCGGCGTCGCGTAAAATTACGCTTTGTTACGTAAATGAGGCAATACGAACGAATCGTTTATTTCTTTAAATGGTTACTGTAGTTCTCTACGAATTGTTTGGTTGAGGTTAGGTAAATTTATTTCAAAACGGAATTACATTGATCAGTAGATATTATGAGATTGTACATTGCGAACACTTTGTTGGTTTTTGGTGACACGAATTTCGATTCTATTTTTTGTAGCGTCTTAATTTCACAAATTTTATTCGTTTGGTTTACCTACTGAGTTTATGCTATTTGCTTTAAATGAAGTCAATATTGATTTTAGAGAACCTGCTTACTTTTTTATTGTTTAATTTTTGTTTGTCATCGTTTGAGTTCAAAGTATCCTTACTAATTTTATAAATAGGAAAGTGTTTTGATGGAATTTGGTACAACGATAGGTTTTGTTTAATACATTAAATGCTAGAACTAAGTATTTATTTCTATTAGTGTTGGGTTTAAATAAATAGTACCTGGTAGTGATTGCGGTCTATAAACTCTTTACTGGGACTAGAGAGGATTGAACTTTTCTATCTTCATTAGCATTATTAGATAACGGAGGTGAAAGCTTTCTTTTCTATCGTGGGCTTATTACTACAGCATTACGTATTTACTTTATCGAGGAATTTCTATCACTAAAAGGTGCTTTTATAATTTTTCACACCACTCGCTCAACAACGCCTTATTACATGGCCTGTTATCTAAGGTTAAAGCAAGACATTAAATCCCTAGGGTTATAATGTTGTACTGAAATCCATTATTCCCTAGGGTTATAATGTGATTTGAATTTAGAATCATCGCGCATCTGAAGCAAGATCTGAAGGAAATTCTATTCATTCCAAAGAGGTTTTATTCATAATTCTTATTGCTATATCCATAAAGTCTAATTTCGGTAAACATAATGTGTTCTCAGCAGGCGCGGCCAACTCGATTTTCGAAAACCAAAGCCGTGGCCCACTAGATTCGCACTGACGAAATTTTTTTGTCAAATCGAGTAGGCCACGCCAGCTGAAAGAAGTGGTTGTATCGCGAGGTGTGAAAAGTAGAGTATTCACCGTAGGGGTAATGCTGTATTAATCTTGGGCGCCCCTAATTCCCGCGCTACTCTCAGGATTCTAGATGCAACACCCTCGCTACGCTCGGGAGTTACTCTAAAATCCCTCGTTCCGCTTGGGATTTATCCCGGCGCCCGTGACATAATACATCGCATTACCCCCGTGGTGAATAATCTACTATTTCCAACGACCTCAATTTACATAGACGGGCCCTGTCGAACAAAGAATGTGGACTTATGTTTAACAACGCCATCTAGTCTGAAAAGCGGGAACTTGCTTGCAGCATATGCGCCATCTTGAAAACGTATGACTCTGTCATAGATTAGTACAGATACGCTTGTCGAAAATAATACCTACATGAGTGTACTCTCTGAGGTAAACGATAAATGTTAGTATGACGTTGTTATTTTTACCACTATTTTGTTACCAGTTTCCTGGAAAACCATTGAACCGATTATTATGCGGTTTTTTGCATTAGATATATATAGCTTGTGAGAAGGTTCTTAGATATATTTAAAGGTCAAAGTCCACACAATGGGGCGCTGCAGTTCGTCGTGGGTTTTTTAATTTAATAATTTGTTAATTGTAGACACTGAAGTTTTGTCGAAAAGTTGACAGAAATAAAGTCATTTTTAGGGTTGCGTACCAAAATGATAAGAAAACAACCCTTGTGGTACGACATGACTGTCCGTCACACTTAGCATAATTCGGTAACTACTAATGCAAAAAACTTGAAATTTAAAATAATAATAGCTAAAACAGTTTAAAATAATCCTCGCCAAACCTTATTGCAAATGAAATAATTCAAAAATAATTATTAGTACTATTATAATAAAAAGGAGTTGGAATGGGAGAGGTGAAAGAGTACTAATGGATCGAGTCACAGAAAAATACTTCATTTGAAATTATTTTATTTTATACATTTCTAAGTATGCTACTTGCCATCAAAAGAAATATTAAAAGTTATTTTGAGATAAATCACTTACACAGTGTGCATTTAAAAATACGATTAAGTAATAAACACTTGTAAGTAGGTAGCTGTACATAATAGGTACTGAACAACTTTTGTTCAACGAAATAATAAAATTCTGAATTTTGAATTAACTATTTATTTTTCATCAAATATCAATTAATCAAATCAAAAATAATAATATATAATATATAATATTAAATATTATAAATACGAAAGTTTGGATGGATGGATGTATAGATGTATGGATGTTTGTTACTCAATCACGCCCCAACGGCTGAACGGATCGGGCTGAAATTTGGCACAGAGATAGATTATAGTCTGGAATAGCACATAGGCTACTTTTTATCCCGGAAAATTAAGGAGTTCCCGCGGGAATCAAAAATCCTCAAACCACGCAGACGAAGTCGCGGGCATTCGCTAGTACAAAATAAAAATTATCAACTTCAATCAAGTTGGTTAAACATTAAACTAATTTTATCATATTATTACAATAGCATAATATTGCGTCTCGGAAGGTATTAATGCCTACTGTCCGTTCTGCCCATCTATGCATTAACTAATCTTGGTTGCATTTTTTTTATCGTACTGGACTGGACTATTCTAGGGCTGGAACCCAAGGCCAGTTAGTAAAAAAAAAATATCATACAGTTTGCCGCGGAAATTAAATGATTGCGAAATGGATAAAAATATTAAATAGGAAGATTAAATAACGTTTTCTTGGAAATGTATAATTGTGAATTGAAACACTTACCTTAAAATAAAAATAATACAGTGCCAAACTAATAAGACTTTAGATGTTAACTTAATAAAAAATTATCTACACGATGAGCGACCGTGATCGCGCTACGACGGGGACAAAGACAGGCTTATGACAGGTTATAGGAGCGCGCTCTCATAGTTGGTCGCCCGCCATTGTTCTATGAAAGGGCCCATCTAGTACTTACATATATATCGATGACTATTTCACAGCTGTGCCACATCACCGTATTTTTGATAGCGATGGGTGACTGTAGTCCTTTGACTTGAGTGTACACTAGATAGTCTTCTTTCTCTGGATCGACGGTGATTTTCAGTGCATCTTTGCATCAGTTCAATGGATCTTTGTATTCCACTGCCATTGCCCTAGCGTCCTATCACTTAGTATAATATAGTTCTTGACATATAGTTTTTTTGTAAAAGACACTTTAATAACCTAGATTCATAGCTATTGGTTGCGCCCGCGCCGATTTTGTTTTAGTAAATCAATTTCACCTGGATGTCAAAGTTGATCAATCATACAGCTGAGTTTAGGAATAAGGCTGGCTAATAGCTTTAAAAAGGCTCAAGATCAACTTTACGTCGCCTATAAACGTCTGATACATACAGTCCTTCCCCTTTATTTGTTCTACTGTCAGGCTGGATAAAGCGACTAAAAAAACGTTTTCTTTGATATAGAGCTCTGTGGATATAAATTGTTAAACATCTGTGCGTCTTTGTTGTTGCATAAAATACCTTATTTTATCAGTAACTATTCTTTGTACGCATAGGTTTATACAAAATTTTATTATACAATAGCTAATATCAGGCTACTAAAAAAAGTTAAATTCGATACCTATTTGCGTTTACTTCTTCTTCTTCTTAGTTTAATTTTGGGCTTTTATTTATGCCAAGACTGCGTTTATTTAAGGTGTTCTTCTTCTTCTTCTTATGATTTTAGGCGTTGATTACGGATACGGGGACAGGGGGTAGCATCATACAGACGTTTCTTATATTTATTCAAGTGATACCTTTGAGGGCAGGCAAAAATCAACCGCAATACAGCCTACTCGAGGGACCATATTTCAATATGGTGTCAAAGATTGACGCATCGATTTCCCGCCAACGCGACCGACCACAGATAAATAAAGTGTAAAATATTTTAAAGTGGGAATATTATTTAAAAAGGTCAAGTACTTTGTACAACTGCAAATATTGCAGCACCTTAGTCGCTAAACTTAAAGCTTTAAAAAACAGTGTCTCCATGAATTAATTAATATTACCTAATATGAAGTTATTTCATGCTTGTGATTGCACTAATGCAATTGTGACACCTAGCTTTAAAAAAGTTGTGATAAAATTGTGACTACATGTGCTTCAGATTTGAGATATGATTAGATAACCTAACGCAACGATTGCAAAACATCGTTTATAGCGTCTAAAGCTTAGCAGTAGGTAAAGGTGTGTCCACAAAGTGTCTACATGCGCTTCGTATTTGAGACGGCAATAAGTTGTACTGTAGCGATTGTGAAGCATCGTATATAGTGTCGAAAGAATAGCAGTACGTAAAGAGTAAAGGTGTGTCCACAAAGTGTCTACATGCGCTTCGTATTTGAGACTGCAATAAGTTGTACTGTAGCGATTGTGAAGCATCGTATATAGTGTCGAAAGAATAGCAGTACGTAAAGAGTAAGGGTGTGTCCACAAAGTGTCTACATGCGCTTCGTATTTGAGACGGCAATAAGTTGTACTGTAGCGATTGTGAAGCATCGTATATAGTGTCGAAAGAATAGCAGTACGTAAAGAGTAAGGGTGTGTCCACAAAGTATCTACATGCGCTTCGTATTTGAGACGGCAATAAGTTGTACTGTAGCGATTGTGAAGCATCGTATATAGTATCGAAAGAATAGAAGTACGTAAAGAGTAAGGGTGTGTCCACAAAGTGTCTACATGCGCTTCGGATTTGAGAGTGCACTAAGTGGTACTGTAACGATTGTGAAGAATCGTGTGTAGCGTCGAAGGAATAGCTGTAAAGGTGTGTCCACACTGGTGCGGCGGGTGCGGTGGGTCGTTGTGTGTCGTGACCGCGCGACGTCGCCAATGCGGCGGCGGCGGTTGCGCGATGTCGCCGCCGCGGGCGCTGCTGGCGACGCTGCTGCTCTGCCAACTGCTGTCGTACGGTGGCCACCAAGGACTCACCAAGATATTCTACACGTAAGATACGCCCTTGCACGGGTGACACTATTCATTATCCTTGATGATAGCAGTTGAATCTTGGTTGTGCTAGTTATATCCTCATCGTCGGCGCTGACAGGTAAATTTCTATGCCTTCCTACAAAGTGATTCTGAATAACTGACAGTAGTCATCACTAGAGGTAGTCCAAGGGAAAACGCTATCTCAGCCTGAGACATATGGCTCATTTATCCTCATCATTTAGCCTTAGAAAATTTCGATGTTTTTTTTTATCGAGCACTAGCCCCAAACAGAGTCCTGTATTTAGTCGATTTTAAGAATCTGGGCCCCCACTCCTTAGGTACCAGAATCCGTAAGTAACTATGTAGTTATATATATTTTGTCAATACGCAAGAAACGCGTAATGCCCACATTCCCAGTTCCCGCATGAGTCCAATTTCAATCTCCACAATTGATGCAATGATTGTCTCAATTGGTCACGTTACGAATACAACAATTGGTCACATCTCTCAGGACTCTGCTCTCACATGATAATTCATGATAAAACATTTCAGGTCGTCAAAATAATAAAAGACGCGAGATCTTAAATTATTTTGACGACCTAGCCGCGTTGAAATTGGCTCATTGATTTGATCTGCTCCAATATTGTGTATCGTGATCGTGTCTCTTATATAGAGATAGCACACAATTTAGTCACCTTGTGACAGGGGCAAGACGGGAAGCGTATCTCCAAGCTGGTAGGGAGAAGTTTCATGATGTTGTGAATATCATATTTAACACAAGGGAAGTAAAATATAGATTAAAACTAATAAATCAGTGTTTTTTTTAATGCATCAATAACTGACTGAGAAATGACGATTTAAAAGTTTAACTATCTAATGTACCTACACCGATTGCTGTATCTTACTGGAGTGAGAAATTTTGTGAGTGAATTTTAATACCCAGATTTAATACTTCAAAATTATCTTCACACACAAATTAAGTGCTTTTAATTCAATTAAGTCACGTTAAGTCCATTTATTTCTTTCATTCGGTTTTATTTCATAAAGTCGGTTGATAAGGAATTATGACGTCACGTCTCCCGTCTTGCAAGCGCAACTTTAAAGTTCCATAACTTTTTCATTTGTTGAGATAGATTCTTTCGTATTTTTGATTTATTTTGTCTTAATTTTCATAATAAATTTAAAATAAAATGGTATTCTTCTCCATTCAGTGATTCTAGCACAAAATTCGTATAGGTGTATGCGAAGGTGTAGATGGTGGGCCCTGTGGTATACTATTTGCATGGGCTTCAATCCACTGTAGTTGTGATAGATGGATAGTCGGCACGACGTGGTATGAAAATAAATACACTTTCTATGCACGACACTACCCAAAAATAGTATTTTCTAACCAGTATCATAGTACAATCGCTCGACACAGGCGTTCGGCTAGCGCTATGCGCTAAAAGTATGCTTCGACTCAATACTTTTTTTCAACCGACTTCAAAAAAAGGAGGAGGTTCTCAATTCGACTGTATTTTTTTTTTTATTTTTTTTTATTTTTATGTTTGTTACCTCAGAACTTTTGACTGGGTGGACCGATTTGGATGATTCTTTTTTATTTGAAAGGGCATACTTCCCATGTAGTCCCATATAAATTTTATCGAAATCGGTCGAGCGGTTTTTAAAATATGAACAATAAAAGTTGTCGCGGGAGTTTGAAGTCGGTTGTTTAAAAAGTATTTTTTATATTAAATTATTTACTAAATACTCGTACTAGTAGTACTTACCTATTTTATGCAAAAGTAACCTTACATTCCGGCGAATATAAAGTAGGTTCAGACAAATGTAGCACAGGCGGGAAGCAAACCGGCTTTACTCGCATTCCAATATACCTAGTCTAATCGAAATATACGATTATTGCAACTTTAACAGTAATTTTGCCGCAAAACATGAGTTATATTTAGCTGTTCAGAGGATAATATCCACTAAATCAGGATATACACATGTCGTCATAATCGAAATTTATATAGTGAAAATAAATTCTCGTTATTGAATTTGGATAGGTAGGTACCTATAGATTTAGTGCGCGTGGGATAAGTTGTTTTTTTATTCAAATTCTTTGGGAATTCTTTGATTTTTCCGGGATAAAAAGTAGCCGTTATCCGTCTCCGGAATACAAGCTTTCTCAAGTCAGTTATCTATAGTTGCTAACGTTAAAACAGGTCGAACGGATTTTTCAATTGAAATTCTTCAGGCGTAATTACGTTGCTTCGCACTAGCAACTCCGAGGCAAGACTGCCTCTACACTATGCCCTCAGGCCAAAAGTTCGCAACGGGGAACACATTTTTGCACCAAGCAGGAACTGTTAGTACGTAGGAGTTAAAATAGGTAGTCCTACTTTAATTGGTGGGTTTGGCTCATGAGCCTCGCGCTGGTAACACACTTACATTGTCTGTCCACTGAAGCGGAACAGAGCGAAGATGTGCCAAGCAGATCAATCAGATTCCTCACAGGTGACGCGATAGTTTTATAGAGTCACCTGTCAGAAATCCGATTATTCCGCTTCAATGGACAGGCAGCCTTACCCATTTAGTTTACCATGTCTGTTTCACTTATTTTTGTAGACGTTTCAATTTACCCTAATTTGTTAGTGTGTTACTTGTTTCCGTTCAAGCGATTTATTACCGGCGCGTAATTGGAATTTAATCGACATCGACTATGCTAAGCGGCAACGTTAGGCAATGATAAAATTACGGATTTCTCTGTCAGATTGATTTTATCAGCTATTTTGTTAATTTGTACGAGATATTTAGATAATTGCACTTTCTCCTCAAACTTTTGTGCGTAAAAAAATATCTTAACCATTCAGATATCATTATAACAAAAAGTCATAATGTCCTTTTTTATTTTTAGGTTACCTGACACGGGGCAGCCTCCGATACTCATTTCGCTAGCAGAAAATGTAAAATTGGATCTAAGAACTCCTGAAGAGCTGTTGTACGCGAACGAATCAGAAAAGCACAATGAAACAACAAGTTTTGTCATCGCCGATAGTGAGGACGACGAAGAGGAAAAACCAGAAAAGGTTACCGAAAAACCTAGTACGGAACCTCGGCTAGTGGTAAAAGCGAAACCTTTCCAAGAAGGCCAACCAGAGGACGTACCTCAAACTACTACCACAGCTCCGCAAGACACGGAAATCGTAGAAGAATCTCAACCGGAAGAAAAGCTCGAAGAAAACATTCCAATCAAACCAGAAACACCGCAAGAAGACATACCCTCCTTCTCGGAGTGGGCGCAGAAACAGCTAGCCGAGGCCGAAAAGCAGGACACCGTGCTGAACCATTCAAGTCAACCTAGTCATAGTAATACGAATTTCAGCAGCAAAAACACTAAATTAAGATCGAAAAATTATGCTTCTCCCGCATGTGGCGCTAAGATCGTCGCCGTCAACCCTGAGGCGGGATCACCGAGCTCTATATTATCCCCCAACAGAGATGAGTACATGCTCAATACCTGCAACAGTCGCATATGGTTCGTTGTAGAGCTCTGCGAAGCTGTGCAAGCGCAAAAGATAGAGATAGCGAACTTTGAGCTTTTTTCCTCAACGCCCAAAGACATCGCTGTGGGTTTCAGCGATCGATTTCCCGTCCGGGAATGGGCCAGCGTGGGTCAGTTCACCGCTCAAGACATGAGAGACGTACAAAGTTTCGATTTGTACCCGCATATATTTGGAAAATTTATCAGGGTTGAACTGTTATCGCATTACGGTTCGGAACACTACTGCCCTATCTCTTTATTCAAAGTTTATGGCACTTCAGAATTCGAAGTGCTAGAAAAAGAGAGCTCTCAACACTCCGCTCATATAGATGAAGACGAAGAGGACGAGATAATAGATGTCCCTGATGTACCCGCTGCCGAAGCGGAACCGTCAAAGAATCTGTTCGGTTCCGCGCGAGATGCCGTGATGTCTATTATGAAGAAAGCCGCTCAAGCATTAGTTAAGACAGAAGTTCCTAATAACGTTTCTAGTGAACACAACGATACATCAACAGACAATATGTACAAAAAGTGTTGCTCACCCAGCCATATAATAGTGTGTGATAATTGTAGTGAAACGCTTTACAATGATGTGTATGAACTACTCAGTTGTAGCTCGGAAAGATTGACTAGTTTAGTGCGTCAAGTTTTTCTAAGAGACACTTTAAAGTGCACTAGTGTGTGTCAAAACTATGGTTTAGATTTTAAAAGTACAAAGACTATAGAGTTTGGTGAGGAACGCGCGGCATATGTAAACTCTTTCTTCCCGCCTAAATATATTGCAGCGTTGTGCAACATTCTCGCGATTAAAGAGAAAAAGGTAGTATTAAACACTAGCTTCGAAACAGAAATGAACGTTACCTCTAATATAACTGTAGATGAGGCCCCACAGAAGCCTAATAGTGAAACTAATTCCGAACAAGAATTGAAGTTAGTGCCGATTAAAGACAATGATACGGATGATAAAATTAATGAGACTGCTCAACCCAATGATAGAACGTTTGTACCTGAACAAAAACCTGATCATGCCCCCATAGAGTTACCGAAAGATGACAAAGATATGTGCAAGGAGGATTCTAAAGCAAGTTCTGAAGAACAACTGCCTCCGGCAGAACCGCAACTAGTTCTTACTCCTCAAGAAAAACAATCAGAAGAGAAAAACGAAATTGATAGAGAAAACCAAGACAGTCCAAAGATTGATATAAAAAATGGAAAAGATGTAAACACTGACAAACCAAAAGAAATCCTAATTGTAGGTGATGAAATAAGCGATCCAGTGATGATCGAATCTGATAGTTTTATATCAGACCTGGATCAGATGGCTGTGGATCCAACACCTGCCGGCGCTCACGCCGCGCTGAATCAAAATCAGGCACAGGCGTCTTTACAGAAGGAGTCTGTATTTTTGAGGCTTTCAAACAGAGTTAAGGTCAGCGTTTTTGTTATTTATTTAGATACTAGCTAATGCCCGCGACTTCGTCTGCGTGGTTTGAGGTTTTTTGGTCCCGCGGGAACTCTTTAATTTTCCGGGATAAAAAATAACCTATGTGCTATTCCAGACTATAATCTTTCTCTGTGCCAAATTTCAGCCAGATCCGTTAAGCCGTTGGGGCGTGATTGAGTAACAAACATCCATACATCCATCCAAACTTTCGCATTTATAATATTAAGTAAGATAAGAAGATTAAAATTCTTCATTCAGACATGTACCCAATTAACATACTCTTTATTCTAAATTAATATAATACAAGGTACTTATGGATCTCTATATCATCTACCTTTTACATCTATCTCTAAACTGTTGAGTGTACACTAAGATGTTAAGATATAGAAATCTATGATTGATTGTAAATTTTCTTAACTTTATTATGAAAACTGCTATAGAGTAGATCTAGAAAAGTCAGTAAATATAATATTCAACCTTATTTATTGGACAGTTATTGACGATAAACGCAAAAGCTATAACTAACGCTTACATTTCTCTTAATTTCAGACGCTAGAAAGGAACATGTCTCTGTCGGGCCAATACCTTGAAGAGTTGAGTAGAAGATACAAGAAGCAAGTGGAAGAAATGCAAAAGTCATTTGAAAAGACAGTGCTGCAAATGTCGGAAGAAAGAAGGAAAAGCAATGAAAGAGAGCAGAAATACATTGACCAAATGACGCTACTACAAGACAGACTTGCACAAATGACTATAGCAATAGAAATGTTGATAGAAGCAAGAGATAGCTGGTTTGGGAATTTAACATTCTTTAAATTTTTCATTTACCAGTCTATAATAATCGTTATAGCATTTTATTACATATCGAAGAAAAAAAAACCTGAAACTATTCTAGTACCAATTCCAAAGAAGATAAAAAAGAAACAGGATAAGTTTAGAAGAAAATCCGTGGAAGGTGTTAGCGGGCATGCTACTCCTTCAGCCAAGAAAAGAAGACCAAGTGAGGAAGCTTTCCAAATTGTAAGGCATTCAGATGAAATTGAAAAAGATCTAGATGCTGGAGAGTGGCAAGTTGCCAAAAAGAATAGAAGAAGAAAACCTTCCATGATAATTCACAGGAATATAGACTCTGAAGTCAAACAAAATGCAGTTCAAGATTGTATGAGAGAGTTGCAAGAAAACCCAATACCTTTAGATGAGGCAGAATTTTTCGCCCCAGTGTCGGAGCCAAAAGAATTTACCGAGAATAAAGCAAAAGAGTTACCAAAAACAAATGGGTCGTTCTTCAATAATTTGAAGACAAAGACCATGAAAACAAGACGGTTATCGTCGCCAGCATTTCTTAGAACTTTTAACCGTCAAAGCAGTAGAAGTAACCCAAGTCCGGTAGTGAGGACTTTGGAGCCGATTTTTAATGGGAAACTGAGTAAAAAGGCTGCCTCAGAATCTCCCACAGGAAGTTTATGGTCAGAATCCACAGATATTTCTCAAAATGGACTCCCAGAAGGTGAAAGTGGTAGCAAAAAGAAGAAAAGTTTTAAAAATATGCTGAGAAAAGTGTTTTAGGAACTTGGCCCTGCATGCAAATATTGAAACTCTTCTCAAAATTTAAATGCACTTAAATTTTCAGTGACGCTGTCTTATGTTTGCATCATACCTAGTAGGTACTTAAACACATTTTTGACGTTTACTGTGTGTAAAAAATACAGAAAACATACGAAGCGGGTTTAAATTAAAAAATGCATTACATTTTAAGGATTGTTTTAATATTTAGGAACATGAAATTGTAACTACGCGCGTTTTGTGTCAAAATTGACACTTTCTTAAAAACCTGTCAAAAAGACATCACAAAATAGTATTAAACTATGTGTGCAAGTAATGAATTTCTTAAATTCATCCAGAAGAACGTCATTATGACGTAATGCGCGAAGAGTTTAAGGCTAAGACTAAATTAGGCGGAATTTCGCGCGCGGAGCTATTCTCCAATGTGTCGTATTTGACGACTTCCTTGGCGCAGTGGCAAGCGCTTATGCTCTTATAAGTAGAAAAATCCCGGGTTCGATCCTTGTTAAGGGTAATTTGGAAATTTATGATTTCTACATTGTCCAAGGTCTGATGTAGTAGTGGAAGGCTTTGGCTAACTCGGCTTACCTTACCGGCAAAGCTGTACTGCCGAGCGATTTACGAATCCACGTAGAAAAAGGAACAGATAAGGGGTGTGAATTTATTGAAAACTCCCCTTTTCCAGTTAGCCCGCTACCATCTTAGCCTGCTTCATCACTAACCACCACGTAAAATCATGGTTATAGGCTAGCTTACTATAATATTTAAAAAAAAATGTTACAAGAGCGCCATATCGGCGCGGTAAAGACGTCAAAGAAAACTTCGCGCGAACTTGTCCGCTCGCGGAATTCTTATACATCTGTCCTCAGCCTAAGGAAGGGCCCTTGACTATTTGTGTTTTTTATAAATGTCAATGTGCTTAATTAATTAATTATTAATTAATGAATTACCTAAGTAACTATTGTATGTTTATCGAAATCATGTCTAAATATATTTAAATTATTGTATAATGTATAATATTATGTTGTTGTTAGTAATTGTCTATAGTGTTCTATAGATATACAAATTGTGATAAATTAGGATGCCTAATGCTATTTCGTTTTTTTAGGGATCCATAGCCAAATGCCTAGATCCTGTTATACTTTAGCACATCTCAAATCTTTGAGTTTTCGTGAGTTTCGATATTACAACAGCATCAGTCTAATCTGAACTTTGCAATTATGTACAAAATAATTAAATATCACAATATCAAAATTCACGGAAACCGCCAGTGATTATAATATGCATATTCGTGCTAGGGTTACCCAAACCTTTATATAATATTTTCATCATTTCTGTCTGTGTGGCGCAGCAACAAAGTTCCTAGTGTGTACTAATGTAAGTTTAAATTTATATTGTGATGTGACTGCTTTTGAATATTTGTTATTTCATTAGAATTTCCTTTTCATCAATACCTTATTTTCTCTTTACAAGTAAATCTTTTTAACACTAGACTCTCTGTATTAAATGAATAAAATATGTATATTATTAGCTTTAACTGACTGTCGTGACTCCGTGAGTGATAATATTGATTCATTATAAAAATATAAACCTGAATGTGCAGAGATATACATCTTCATAAACTGTATGCACAAGTACCCATCATGTAAATTTTATTGTATGAATGCGGCTACGGAATCCTTCGAATGAGAGCGCGGCTCGCGCTTGACGTTTTTTTATTTCGCTAGAATGCCAGTACGATACACTGCGGACAGTGGACGCTAGTCCAGGGAAACAAAGAAATGGCATTAAATGCATAAATTTATTTCTTTTGTAATTTTATTTAATAATCCTTTTTATATCCTATTTATTTAAATACATTTAATACACCTAGTAAATATTTCATCCAATGATGAAAGTTTTGTACAGTTGCTCTTGGCACTTGCGTGAAGTTTGCTTGGCATAGTACCATTGACGTATGCTTTGCAATCCATCCGCATTGCATATGCAACGGGTGCCGTCCTACGTGAGTAACAAACGCGACAGAATGAAATAGCAGCTGACGTTGTCGCATAGATAAGTTTGTCATTTACTATGGAGTCGTATCGCGTCGCGTCGCTTTCGTCGCTCACCTAGGACAAGCAGTTAGCATGCACATAGTATAAAGCCGTTATCATCATGGTGGTCCTATACCACCACGGAATTCAGAAAAAACAGAATTTTAAAGGTTTTAGGTCATAGTCCACCACTCTGGCCTAGTGCCGATTGGCAGACTTCACACACGTTTGCGAACATAATGAGAAATACTCAGGCATGCAGGTTTCCACACGATGTTTACGTTCACGGTTAAAACAAGTGAATTACTTAAAACGCACATATCTCCGCAACGGGAAAGGTGCTAAACTGGGAATCCCGCACCCTTCAAATAGAAGGCCGAAAGAGCAACGGCGAACTTCCATACATCAATAGTATTGAGAAAAAATAATTATGTACACGTGTGAAAAAAACAAAATTTATAAGTGTCGAATACGAGGCTCACAGAAGCAAGTTTTTTATAATGAACCTAGATAAAAAAAAGATATTTCGTTTTATAGTAGGTCATGTGGTAATGTCACTTCTAAAAATGACAACCGGAAGAAAGCCTCAATAACAAATACAGATGACAACCACAGACCAGTTAAACATTCGGCACAACCACAGACAATCAGCATATGCTGTGCTGCCATAATATTCTTTCAATTATTACCATTCTGTTAGAGATTATTAAATAATGTATGCAAGAAAATTCACTTATAAATAATATAAAATACACTAAAAAAGAGCAATCCTATTATTTATGCAAACATTAATCAGACGAAATAATTTCAATTTTTAAAACGATTCATAATTATCTACCAATTTAGATATATTCTAGCTACTAGGTAGATTATACATAAAATGGTAACACTAAACTGAGAAACGGGAACTAAATAATCAAAAAAGATTCCATAAATATCTTATTTTTTTACCTAGGTTCAAATAATTAAGGTGAATACTTGTAAAAATATATAAAAATAAGCAAATTCCTTTCATCTTTACCTTACTTGTGTACAATCAAGATTTAGTAAATGTGGTCTATACCATTGCTCTTTAACCAATAGGCTGTCACAGCTTGTCTTAATCCGCTTTGGCCTAGTAGGTACAGTCCCACCAACTTATCTGGCCCCGTGGCACAAATTGGACCTAATTTTTATGACTGTTAAGTTTTGAAGTGAAACTTCTTCAGAATCGTTGTGATTTGAAAATTCGATGAAACGAAAAAGCGACACCATAAATAGACAAACATATTCATGATAAGATTTAGCCTGCGAGAGAATGAGATAGAATCCAAGTTATATTTATCTCATTCTCTCGTAGGCTACTTTTCTGAAGATACATTTTTTTTTTTTTTTTTAATTTTATTAGTGATAGCAGGGACGCTGTCACCGGCTCAGATAAGTTTGTGGGGCGGGACCAAAATACAATATTTACCACTATAATAATTTTTGTAGATCTACCCACAATTGATGATATTTATTAACACTATGAAACAATAGTAACCGATTGCAAAAAGTCCTTCAAGTCCACACACTTCACTCTCACTAAATTCTTATCTCTCGCCATAGTGTTGATAGCTTTTGTCGCTTCCTCCATGCTTTCCATAGAGTATTGTCTATGGGAGTTGGTCGCGAACACAATATCATTCACATCTTCATACAGTTTGACTGTCGCTATATGCTTGAAATGCTTCTTTAGGGTCGACATTATGGTTTCCTGTAGGTTCGTGTCTCTGCAGACTAGATTGAGGATGAATTGGCCTGGAAAGAGTAATTAGATAGTGTGAGTATTCATTTTAATAATAATTAAACTTGTGTGTAAACATTTTTCTCATATTCGCCAAAGGACATGACCAGAAACTGCCCTCCGATTCGGAACAATGTGCAGGATTTTCGTTTTTACAGTAAGGTTTAAAAATTAAAACCGAAATTATTATGGATTTATTATTCCGAAAAAGGTCAAGGTTAAAATATCTAAAAAAAACAATACGTTTATTGATTAATTCTTGAGCATCCACTTTCCTCTTTTAGGAACTACTCCATTTTGACATTCCATCTGCCTGCCATCTGTGGTCGAATAGTTGAACTCGCAAACCAAACGTCTAGCGCCATCTAGTGTGGGAAAGCAGTTTTTTGGTGAAACCTTTTTATTTATTTTCTCAGTTTTCAGAGCCTTCAGACTCCTGAGACTTTTTATCTGAAAACTATAAAATATTACAATTACAATAATAAAGAAATCATTGTTGCACATTGATTTTTGACACCAAGGCAAGCTCCCATAGTGGCACTGGTCAAGTCCTTTGGCTATAATCCATACTAATATTATAAATGCGAAAGTGTGTCTGTCTGTCTGCTACGCTTTCACGGCCCATCTATTCAACCGATTTTGATGAGATTTGGTACAGGGATAGATTGTATCCCAGGGAAGGAATTAATAATATGTTAGAGCAATTTCACGATAGTACTGTATCAAGTATCAACACTGCATCAGCTGTGTGCCACAATTAATAGAAATTAACCTTGTGACGTCACACGCGCTCGGGTTTATACGGCGTGTTTTCGGTACTGAATTCAAAAATTTATTGTTAATTTGGTATAACTTTTAAATTATAGCGAAAATACAATGACTAACTAGTGGTTCGCCCCGAACTGAGACCTCGCGGTATCGCCATCTATTGTGAAGTTCTGTTAAAAATACTGAAGCTCATTAAAAATTAAATAATTTCGTTTCCTTATAATATTTATCTAATTTCAGTATTTATTGTTCAAGTACAGGATATAATTCAAATAATTGATCAAGTTTCAGGCTCAGCCTTTCAAAAAATTGAGAGTTCTGAGGTCAACTTTGGACGTTAGAAAATCTCCACTTTGAAAGCCCCCCATTTCATCAATTTTAGGTTTTTTTTTTTTTTTTTCAAAAACCCAGTTAACTACCCAGGCTCACCGTCATTGGTCAGTATCTGTTTGACCTGTTGCAACACCTCACCGGTGAGGAACTGTCGTGGCGGACACGAGAGCCCCAGCGTGCGATCCTTGCTGTCCATATCGAATAACACCGCGCCGTACTGACGACCTGCACACCGAATAGAATAGAATAAATTATTAAAGTAAATATATACATTTATTTTATGACATGAAAATTATGTACCTTTTTAGGGTTCCGTACCAAAATGGTAAAATGGAACCCTTATGGTGCGACTTTCTCCGTCTGTCTGTCCGTCTGTCCGTCTGTCCGTCTGTCCGTCTGTCCGTCCGTCACACTCGATTATTTCAGTAACTACCGAAGCTATCGACATGAAATTTGGAATAGTTATGTATATTAGTGGCCCAAAGACACTGGAATTAAAAAAAATTGGAAACTATTTTTGTTCTTATTTAAAAAGGGGGGAAAATCTGAGGGTTGAAATTTAAAAGTGAGATAACTGTACTGCGTGGGGTATCATATGAAAGGGTTTACTTTGTACATTCTAAAACAGATTTTTAATTATTTTTAGTTATGATAGTTTTTGATTTATCGGGGAAAATGTCTAAAAAAATACCGTCCCCCCCCCTTATCTCCGGAGTTTACCAATCGAAAAATTTGAAATAAATATGGTCAATAGGAATTTACGTATATTTTACAGGAAAACTATAGCCAATGCTCTTACTATTTTTTGATATTAACAATAAACCTCTACAAACAAAGTTAGTCTTGCGGTTCATTAACAAAGGTAATTATTTATTAATAATAGTACGGAACCCTTCGTGCGCGAGTCCGACTCGCACTTGCCCGGTTTTTTTTGAAGTGAAAACTTCTTTAGGCGCGTTGAGCACTTTTTGGTAGGGGGTAAACATGTGGAAACGCGAGACCGACACCGTTCTTCTTAAGACAAAATGTCTTTAGTACGTTCATAATTAAACTTAAATACCTCAGTTTTAAGGTTTATAATATTATTATATATTTTTTTTTCTTTTATGTTTTAAACTAGAGGTCGCCCGCGACTTCGTCCTCGTACAATTGATTTCTTATGAGATAATGAAATTTTCCCGCTGCAAACAGCCTATCTATAGGCACTTTATAATATAGCTTATGCAGGTTTTTTTAAAACTGATAACTTAAATGGTGATTTTCATGTCTATACTTCAAAGTCATTAAATTTGTATGTAACCTTTCACCCCCATTTCACCCCTTTTGGGGTGGATTTTCGTAAAATTGCTTTTAAAGGTTATTATTATTTAAAGCTATTAAACTAAATCCTGATTTTCAAGTCTCTAACTTCAGAAGCATAGGACTTTCATACAAACTTACAACCCCCATTTCACCCTCTGTGGGGTAGATTTTCCTAAAATTGCTTATACAGTTTATTATAACTTAAAACTAATAACCTAAATCCCGATTTTCAAGTCTCTTACTTCTAAAACTTGGAACCCTTATGTAAGCTTCCAACCCCCATTTCACCTCTATTGGGGTACGTTTTCGTAAAATTGCTTATAAAGGTTTTTATTATTTACTCAATTGCCTATTTTCAAGTCTCTAACTTCAAAAACAAAGGACTTTCATACAAACTTCCAACCCCTATTTTAACCCTTTAGGGATGGATTTTCTCAAAACCCTTTCTTAGCTGGCGTCTACACCATAGAAGGAATATACCTACCAAATTTTAAGTCTGTACGCTTTATAGTTCCTGAGATATCGTGATTAGTCAGTCAGTGAGTGAGTGAGTGAGTGAGTGGTATTTCGCTTTTATATATTAATTTAGATTAGGAAAAAAAAAGGTTTGGACTTCTATCGGTAGTCCCTATGACTGCCAATTTGTTTTTTCTCATTCTGTCTTGTGTAACATCCCAACATACTGCATCTCTTTCATGTGGGAGTGAAAAGAGGATATGGCTTGGTCTATATATATTTCTCTGTCTACGCGATCATGATAGTGGGGAGTACGCGAAATATAAAAATTGCGAAGTTAAAATTCGAATAATTTTCGCAGTGCGAACGTAGCCTTCGTGTGCCAAGTTACATTCAAACCATTCAAATGCATCCCAGTAGTTTCATATGATGCTGTAAACTACTATAGTAAACTTGTACTGACCAGCGTTGGCCTCGTCCCGTAAGAAGTCTACGCCATCTTTGATTTGCACGGCGAGCCGCTCGTCGAGCTCGCATTCAAAGTGGTTTTTCGCGACCTCGAGCATCGCCGGGTCCAGATCCACTGCTGTTACCTTGAAGGGAAATTAACATATCTTAAAATAAATATGCATTTATTACTCTCTTTGCATCGTATTCCTCATTACTGAGGGTCGTGACCACTTTCCATTAATCACATAATGGTAGGAGCTTTCTTGGGATAGTAGTGATGCGGTGGGTTTCGTTGCTCTGTTGCGGCGTGATTGAAGGACAAACACACTTTACATTATTTTATAATATTAGTATGATTTTTATGTTTTTACTAGTTGATGCCCGCGACTTCGTCCGAGTGTAAAACCGCGTTTGAAATCCCCGCCCACTCCTCAATTTTCCGATATAAAAAGTAACCGTCAGTCACCAGCTCCTCAACTATACCCATGCAAAAAATCACATCGATCCGTTGCTCCACTGCGGCGGGATCGAAGGAGAAACAAACATTTTCGCATTTATAATAGTATGATTTACCTCCAGATCGTCGTAGCACTTCTTGAGGAACATACAAAGGCCGCCACCGCCCAGCCCCAGCACGGCCACACGCCCACCGCTGGACAGCTGGACGCCCACGCTCATGAAAGAGTGGTACAGCGATATGTGGCCGAAGTCCACCACGAGCTTCGACTTGTTCTTCCTTTTCACTGAAAGAATGTTTTGTTGTTTTTTTTTAATAATAGGATTATTTTTAACAGTTTTTTTAATATCAACAAAGTTTTTACGCAAAGACTGACATATTTTTTTTAAAGGATATATTGTTCTGAAGACCGAATTTTGATCACGATGAGAGCTTAATTATTGGAGTTTTCTTCCAGATTAATAATTCTCAGTACTAACACAGAGTAAGTACTTATAATAAGAATATAATACTTAGATATTCATAAAGGCCGGAGAAATTGGTCACTATGAACGAAATTTGGAATGGCATTAGAAAAGAACAAAGAATTAAAATAGTTTTTTTTTTAAAATTCATTATAGGCTTACGCTTGAGTCTTGACCACAAATACACCTGATGGGGAGTGATGATGCGGTCGAAGATGGCACGCGCTTGCCTAGAAGATGCCTATTCACTCTTGATTTAAAGATATCCGGATTGTAATTGGTGGGAAACACAGTTTTTGGTAGAGTGTGTTGGTAGAGTGTTTAATTACATCAACGGCTGTTATAGTTTGTAAAACCCATCTGGCCCGATCCACGTCTTCCACCACCAAGTTTACCAACACTTTGCAGGAGCCTTCATATACTTTGCCGCACTATTGTCAGTATAGTTACCTGTCTTCAATATAGCCTCAGACTGCACCAGGAACTGGTTGTGCAGGAACACGAGGCGGCGGTGTGTGGCGCCCTCTTCGTCCACGTCTTCCACCACAAAGTTTACCAACACTTTGCAGGAGCCTTCATATACTTTGCCGCACTAAAGTCAGTATAGTTACCTGTTTTCAGTATAGCCTCAGACTGCACCAGGAACTGATTGTCGAGGAACACGAGGCGGCGGTGTGTGGAACCCTCTACGTCCACGTCTTCCACTACGAAGTTTACCAACACTTTGCAGGAGCCTTCATATACTTTGCCGCACTATAGTCAGTATAGTTACCTGTCTTCAATATAGCCTCAGACTAAACAAGGAACTGGTTGTCCAGGAACACGAGGCGGCGGTGTGTGGCGCCCTCTTCGTCCACGTCTTCCACCACAAAGTTTACCAACACTTTGCAGGAGCCTTCATATACTTTGCCGCACTAAAGTCAGTATAGTTACCTGTTTTCAGTATAGCCTCAGACTGCACCAGGAACTGATTGTCGAGGAACACGAGGCGGCGGTGTGTGGAACCCTCTACGTCCACGTCTTCCACTACGAAGTTTACCAACACTTTGCAGGAGCCTTCATATACTTTGCCGCACTATAGTCAGTATAGTTACCTGTCTTCAATATAGCCTCAGACTAAACAAGGAACTGGTTGTCCAGGAACACGAGGCGGCGGTGTGTGGCGCCCTCTTCGTCCACGTCTTCCACCACAAAGTTTACCAACACTTTGCAGGAGCCTTCATATACTTTGCCGCACTATAGTCAGTATAGTTACCTGTTTTCAGTATAGCCTCAGACTGCACCAGGAACTGATTGTCGAGGAACACGAGGCGGCGGTGTGTGGCGCCCTCTACGTCCACGTCTTCCACCACGAAGTCTCCTGACACTTTGCTGGAGCCTTCATGAACTTTGACGCGCCGACCCACGTCGCTTCCTATTGATAAGAACGGTATCTGAAAAGAATTTGGTTATAAGGTTCTAACTCTGGCACTAGCAAGCATTACAAATTTTGGGTTTAATAATACTTATTCTTACAATTTATCGAATTTCTAATTCGATAAATTGTAAGAATCTTAAAGTCCTATTGTTATTAGCATTGTACTGCACTGTCGTATGGTAAAATTTGTATAAAGTTATGCTAACACCATATAAAAATGATAATACTGTTAGATTTATTAAATAAATAAAAAATTGCAAGCAAGCTTCTAAAATTAGGTTGGGAAACTCTGCGGAGACTCTGCTATCCACCAGGATAGCAGTCTCCGCAGATCTCTGCTTTTTGATTTTAAGGCTTCCAAAACAGCTCATGTTGAAAGAACTCAAATTATTCAAACCCATAATATGCCGCGGTCTTGTGCCGCTAGCGGCACCTGCTTGCTTGATGTCGTCTATGTAGGCAATCTTTTTTTTACATAACTCAAACTCAAAGTATAATTCAAAATAGATACCAACAGTACACCTTCTGAACGTCACGTTTACAAAGTATAAGACGTGATGGTGATAATTAACCACGGTATCTGAAAGCTAAAACTACGAGGGTTCCAAACGGGCCCTGCACATAGTAGGTACCGTCTTACAGCAGAACCTACGAGTTGACACATAGAACGTCAATTAGTATTGTCGTCCCCACCTGTCCACTGAACCCATTAGGCACCAGCATCTTAGCAGAATGCGTCAACTCGTCCTTGACCGCGTCTAGACTGCGGAACACGTGCCCCCGCCGCAGCACCGCAACTACCAGTCGGCCGAAGCGCGCAGAGTCCTGCAACTGACGCCTGCCCGCCGGCGTGCCGAATAGCCACTCCGACTCTCTGTAAGGTAAAATAAATTATGCTGAATGGAAGCAGGTACCATAATATATACTTAGGCAATACTACTCAAAATGACAGTTTGATGTAACGTACTTTGACTGATCTAAAATAAGGATTATTATAAACGCGAAAGTTTGTGAGGATGTATGGATGTATGGATGTTTGTTACTCTTTCACGCCACAACGGCTGAACCGATCTGGATGAAATTTTGCACAGAGATAGATTATAGTCTGGAATAACATAGGCTACTTTTTATCCCGGAAAACTAAGGAGTTCCCGCGGGAACCAAAAAACCTCAATCCACGCGGACGTAGTCGCGGGCATCGGCTAGTATTTTATTAAAAAAAATGTACTTATATTAATTATTATGTTGTACTTATATTAGGATTTATCGTTTGTTTATTACTAGAGTTTAATATACATAATAGGTACTGATTGTCGACGGTTGCGGCGACGCGTGGTGTGCGGTAAAGCTTGCAAAGTTTATGTTCAAACCATGTTTATTAGTAACACTTTTATTGTAATATATTAATTAAAAAAAAAAAGTTGAATATAAGCAGGGGTTACTTTGCTTAAGTCCATGATAATCAAGGTACAAGAAGCTTATAATAATGCTTTTAGGACTTTGATGGGGCTGTCCCGCTTCTGCATCAGGAATGTTTGCGAATGTCCGACTTGATTGCTTCTTTGCAATCATGCGCAAAAGATGTTCATCCCTGTGCAATGTGAAAGTGTGTCTATCTGCTACGCTTTCACGGCTCATCTGTCCAACCGATTTGGATGAAATTTGGTATAGGGATAGTTTGATACCCGGGGAAGGATATAAACTTAATTTTTATCCCAGAAAATTAAATTCCCGCGGGAATCAAAAAACTTTAATCCATCGCGGGCATCATCTAGTTTATTAATATCTCCTCTAAAACAACAATTCTATATCTGTCCCATAAATAGTTATAATGAATCACTTTGGCTCCAAAATAAACAAAGTTTGCATCCAAGAATCCAGTTTTGAATGCAATCCATAACAGCGCGGTTGCAATCCGCAATAACAAGTGTTTTGGCATTGGAGCCTGTCTAATTCTGATGAGTTTAGAACAGTTTTAGGGTTCCGTAGTAAAACGAGAAAACTTTAACGGTAAACATATGAGTTTGTTTGCGATTTTTTAATCTATTTACTTGAAAACTTAACTAAATTTATTATATCAGTCGCGTTAGTAATCGTTTGTCAAACGGATAATTCGACCGGTACAAGGAGTTCATAGAAAAAAAAAACATGTATGAATTCCACAGTTTGAGTATAATACGTTTAAGCTGTCAAATGATTACGATATGCATAAACACATTGATTTCTCGATATTTTTCAAATAATACTTCCAAACGTTGCCTAAAATATTATGTGAATGTTATATAATATTTTAATAGCCATGCCTAGTATTTTAAAACGCTATGTAGGTATTTGGTATTATTGGTAACGCTGAATGTTTTTTAACGTCTGAATACGAAAATCAAGAATTATAAAATAATAGTTTACCTCTTCGAGTGATACCTCGTTGAACTTTAAAAAGTAGATAATAATATTTTAAAATAATTATGAGGTTTCTTAACAGGCTTCGGAAAGAAATTACCATTTGAGAAATAATGACCACCAAAGTTTTAAGTGTACGGAACCCAACGAAATGTGTGCTCTGACACGAACTTGACCAGTTATTATATTTAGCTGTTTTACTGCCCATGGAGAAAGATATAATAATTGGCAGTGAAGCGGCACATGTCATAATATTAATAACTTATTTGTTATGAGTTATGACAGTTTCGCTCGACATGGAAAGGTAAGGTTTTAGCGACCTCCCTGGCGCAGTGTTGAGCGCTGTTATCTTAACGTGGGAGGTCCCGGGTTCGATCCCCGGTAGGGTCAATTTAGAAATGTATAATTTCAGACTTCGGTTTTAGTAACTTCTATGGGAACTTTTTAATTTTAGTATAGCTCGTGTTACCAAATGGGTTCAGTCATTCTGGCTTAAAGGAGTAACAAACATCCAAACTTTCACATCATACTAATATTATAAATGAGAAAATGTGTTTGTTTGGTTGTCCTTCAATCACGCCGCAACAGTGCAACGAATTGACATGATTTGTTGCATGGGTAAAGTCGAGGACCTGGAGAGTGACATAGGCTGCTTTTCATCCCGAAAAATTAGGAAGTTCCCGTGGGAATTAAAAAAACTTATTTCACGCGGACGAAGTCGCGGGCATCTGCTAATTATCAGTAAGATTGCAGATGCGAGTATATTAAGGTGTGGATATAGTCGGAAATGATCAGCGTTCCGCGTAAGTTAGCGCGCGACGTAAACAAGCGTGGTGCAATGCGCCGTGACTCGTGACGGACGCGGCGCGCGACCACGCGACGTCCGTGATTTACGACGCCTATTTGATGTCCAACTCCATGGTTTATTGTTGACTAGCTGATGCCCGCGACTTCGGTATGAGGTTGTTTGATTCCCGCGGGAACTGTTTAACTTTTCGGGATAAAAAGTAGCCTATGTGTTTTTCCAGACTCTCTGACTTCGTCCGCGTGGATTAGGGTTGTTTGATTGATTGATGGAACTCCAGACTCTCTTCTTATCTTAAAGCTATCTTATCTCTGTGCTAAATTTCATCCAGATCCGTTCAGCCGTTCTGGCCTGATTGAGTAACAAACATAAATCCATCCAAACTTTCGCATTTAGAATATTACTATAGATTATTTTGATTCTACATATTATAAAATTTTAAACATAAATTATTATATGAAAGATCATATTGAACATTTGACATTTTTAGTAGAAATTTAATGTTCCAGTAACAATCATATTATAAAAATTAAATTTAAATAAGTAGGTACATGTTATAATAAATAAAAATATGTAACTATCACTAATTATTTTCATCACTATTTTTATTTTATTATCTATATATTTACCTTAGAATTGCAAAATAGTAACGTCCAAGATAAAAACGTCAAATATTTGACTATTTGGTATAACTTTTAACACACATAAAATCCTCAGTTCTTATAAATCCGGCTTAAATTACAAACTAAAAAAAAATCTTTTTAAACTTGCCTGTGGCAAAATAAATGATTACTCAAAAATATTCACTAAAAATTATTTAGGGAACAAATAAATAAAAATTTTACGAAACGCGTTTGTCCAGTAGCCCTCTCAACGGCATTCTGACTCTGTAATATCCGAGACGGGTCAGGTTCAACGCAATGTGTTTGCGTATCGAAATGTGTGGGCGTGGTTTGTTTTGCTATTGCAGTTAGCGTCACTCCGAAGTCCAAACGCACTATTCTTAGATCATAATAACTCCTTTTATTTATATGTTATTTTGGGTATTATTGTCTTATAGCAGTGATGGCCTAGTGGCTTAAAACTACGGCTTCCTATGCCGGAGATCCAAGGTTCGATCCCGGGCAACAGAATATTATAGATACTATGCGTACACGCACCTCTTTTTAGAGTTTTTAGCAATCTAATGACGCTTTGACGACCTCTCTGGCGCAGTGCTGAGCGTTGTTGTCTTATAATAGATATATCTTATAGTATATAGGTCCTAGGTTCAATCCTCGACAGAGTCAATTTGAAATTCCCAATCGGATTGTGTTCGTTTTAAGAAATTTAATATGTCTGAACGATGAAGGAAAACATCGTGATTGAGATGATAATTTTAGTTGAAAATTTCGAGCAACAACAACAAGTAGGTCTCAGTAGCTCAGCGGGAAAAGAGTTGCGTCGTAAGTAAGACGTCGCGGGATCGAATCCTATTCACGTTTTTTTTAAATATCAGGATAGGCATGCGCTCGACGACAATCATGCTTAATACTGCAGCGATGAGGTCTAGATAGGGATTTTAAATATTCAAAAGAAAAATCAGTTTTTTAAATAGATTAGTCAAAGTAACTATATTGTTGCCATTACGGGAACCATATGGCTTATTTGTTAAGACAATTTGTCTCTTTGTAAGCAAAGAGCCTAGGAGGATGTACTCCTGGCTCGCGCTTTTGATCGAAAGAAGAAGAAAAACAATGGAAAAAACATGTTGACTATATCCGAAATCTCCAGTACACAAGAAACGGCGCAGTCCACGTCAATGCGCCTTTCACGTGCAAAACAAGCTATTTATACGCCGCGCTCTATCAACACCTCAGCGTAAACAATGGGAGGCTGATTTTACATGCATCATGGATACTATTATATACTTACTTAGAATGCTACTTTGGAAGCGGTTAGTGCAAAATGTTTAAATTAGCGCAAAATTTAAACATTTTCCATTTTTCTTCTACTAGCTGATGCCCGCGACTTCGTACGCGTGGATCGAGATTTTTTGATTCCCGCGGGAACTCTTCAACTTTCCGGGATGCAAAGTAGCCTATGTGCTATTCCAGACTATAATCTATCTCTATGCCAATTTCAGCCAGATCCGTTCAGCCTTTGGGGCGTGATTGAGTAACAAACATCCAAACATCCATACATCCATCCAAACTTTCGCATTTATAATATTTATTTGATACTAGCACAGAAATTCCTTCATTATTTAAAAAAAACTATATCTACATGTGACTTAGGTACATTAAATAAAATCATTTATTTCGACCATGAATATCATAAATTTTGTTAGTAGACACACACAATAATGTTAATAATTATAAAACTAACTAATCCTTAAACCTTATCTAAGACAGCCCTAATTTGTCAGCACGTGCAACATATGACAATGATTCAAGTACTGACAATCAAACCTGTCAGCAAATGCCCTCAGGATGCCATTGCAGCTAGCCCGAACCCTGCGCACCAGGGATGTGTATCGTTTGCGCATGAAAGCGTTGAAGCAATCCACACGCGCATCGGCAAACATCCCCGACGCACTGCAGTATCTAGACAGACTCATTAGCATCCTGAATGCATTATAACACTGAACACGCAGGGCATGTACAGTGGTTCTTTTCTGATAATACTCAAATAGAAAATCACATCATTTATATATGTCACCGTAAGATTGTAAAAAGCGTTAGATTATAATCTAACTCGCGAAATTGTAAACTGTCGAATGATTACAATATAACGGATTATTTTTCGGTAGATTGTAATCTGTTAGGTTTATTAACACGATAGAACCTAACTACTTGATTATTTATGTCGAACCCTAACCTAACCTACAAGAAAGAGACAAGAAATCGTAAATACAATGAATATTTCAAAAAATGACACTTAAAACATTGAACGGTTCACAATCTTTCGACTGTTTACAATCTATCGGAAATAAAGCGTTAGATTACAATCTTACGGTTTTTACAATCTTACGGTGACATATACAAAAGGTTTGAGCGTGAGTTAAGGTAAGTCAACGCCATCTATTGGCGATGTAGAAAAGATTTAATAACAAATTGTTTTTATTGTTTCGCAAATTAGAGTACTTTAAGTACTATACAAGTCTCGGGCGTAATAGCAATTCATGGCCTCATTTACTTAAAAAGACTCAGCTGGCGCTTTATCTTTTTAGAATCACTTCAGAAAATAAAAACCTCATTTCTTCATTTGATGAAAGACTGCAAAAACTAGAAAATGGCAACAGCAAAGCCATTCCTACGAAGAAAAAATGAATAACCAACTTAAGATCATGGCCTGGAACTCAAATAGACTGCTTAAACATCAGCAAGAGCTTCAAGTAGTCCTAGACATAGAAAACATTGATGTGTGTTTGATATCCGAGACTCACTTTACAAACGAATCACACATCAAATTTAAAGGATACCAGGTATATCGAGCATTACATCCTAACAATTCTGCAAGAGGTGGAAGCGCTGTTTTAATAAAAGAGCATATCAGCCATTTCGAAGAAAGCAGGTACGAGACACAGGAAATTTAAGCAGTAGCGGTGAATATTAAAACTCAGAATTATACTTTATCAGTAGTTGCTTTATACTGTCCACCTAGACATAGCTTGAAAAAATACCAATATCTCAGCCTCTTAAGACAATATGGAAATAGGTTTATTATTGGTGGTGATTTTAACGCGAAAAATACCTTCTGGGGCTCTAGACTAACAAATACAAAAGGTAGGGAGCTCTTGGGTGCTATTCAAGAAATGAACTGTGGTGTGGTAAGTACAGGGTTGCCGACTTACTGGCCCACTGATCCATCAAAAATCCCCGACTTGATTGATTTCTTTATATGCAAGAATATTTCATTGAAATATGTAAGTGTAGAGCAAAAATATGATATGAGCTCTGATCACTCACCCATACTTTTGATATTAAATGAAAATATTAAATTCAAAGAAAATAACTTATCTCTAGTTAATAAGAATACAGATTGGAATAGTTTTAAACTAGATTTAGAAGAAATAATAAACCTACAAGTTCCATTAAAAACCCCGGAACAGCTAAATTTGGAACTAGAGAAATTCATAAAAAATATACAACAATCTGCTTGGGAAAATACTCCTCGCTTCAGAAAAACATGCCAGGGAACCATTTACCCAAAACATATAACTTCTCTTATTGCAAGAAAAAGGAAGCAGAGGAAAAAATGGCATCACACTAGATCACCACTTGATAAAAGGTTACTTAATAATTTATCCAAAAAAATCAAGAGAGCAATCAAGTCCCACAACGACAATTTAATGAACGATCATCTTCAAAAATTAACTGCTGATCGGAAAACCAATTATTCCCTTTGGAAGGCCACTAGAAACTTAAAAAGACCCACAACGCATATTCCTCCAATAAAGGAAGACAACGGAGAGTGGGCAATAAACAATGTTCAGAAAGCAAAAAGATTTGCTCAGCATTTAGAAAATATATTTCAGCCTAACGAAGGACATACAGATACCTTAAACACAAGCGAAGATTTAGAAAAGGATTTTGAAATAAAGCTTACTACCCCAAAAGAAATGATGCGAACAATAAAGCTAGATCTAAGTAAAAAGAATTCACCAGGGTATGATCTTATTACTGCAGAAATTCTCATGAAGTTACCACGTAAAGCGATTGTAAAACTTACCACTATCATTAACGCTGCATTCAGGTTAAAGCATGTACCTGACTTGTGGAAAGTGGCAGAAGTCATCATGATTGCAAAACCTGGGAAGCCACCGGAAGAAACAACGTCATATAGGCCTATTTCCTTATTACCCATATTGTCCAAATTATTTGAAAAGCTGTTACTTAAGAGGCTGAAACCCATCATAGAAGATAAAAGACTAATTCCTGATCATCAGTTTGGTTTTAGAGAAAAACACTCGACCGTTGATCAAGTCCACAGAATTATCAATGTGATAGAGAAAACACTTGAGGAGAATAAAGTTTGTTCTACTGTTTTTCTTGACGTGGCGCAAGCTTTTGATAAAGTTTGGCATAAAGGTCTCATTCTTAAGCTAAGACTTATGCTGCCTAAGGCACTAGCAGACATTCTTGAATCCTATATTACAAACAGAATGTTCAGAGTTAGACAAGACGAAGCTTATTCTGATCTGAAAGAAATCAAAGCTGGTGTACCTCAAGGAAGTGTCCTAGGTCCGGTCCTGTACCTACTATACACATCCGATATACCAGAGCTAGACAACAGTACTATTGCCACCTTTGCTGATGACACTGCTATTATGGCTGTGGGTGATTCTCATAAGGAAGCAGTAGAGAAATTGCAAAATGGAGTAAATAAAGTATACGATTGGACTAAGAGATGGAAAATAAAACTCAACGAAACGAAATCAACCCATGTAGATTTTACTAATAAGAAAATACAGTACTGTCCTGTTTTCTTGAATAAACACAAAATACCGTATGCTGACACTGCAAAGTATCTTGGTATGACGCTGGATGCTAAGCTACGTTGGAAGACCCACGTTAAAAAGAAAAGAGCAGAACTAGATCTTCGCTATAAAAACCTGCATTGGTTGCTAGGAAGACATTCCTCGCTATCAATTGACAATAAAGTTTTGCTTTATAAGCAAGTTTTAATGCCTATCTGGGCTTATGGCTGTCAGCTCTGGGGCTGCACCAAAAAGAGTAACACGCAAGTTATTCAAAGGTTTCAGAACAAAGTATTAAGGAACATTGTTAATGCACCTTGGTACATCCGAAACGACAATATTCACCGGGACCTTAAAGTTGAATATGTTGACAGAATAATTGCGAAGTTTGCTGAAGTCCACGAACATCGGCTTCACCATGTCGTTAACGTTGAGGCGATTCAGCTGCTCGACGTTACGCAGTTAGTGAGGAGACTTAAAAGAACCAAACCCTTTGAGCTAGTGAGCTCAATAGTGAATAGTGCTTAGTGATAAGTGAATAGTGAAAGTGTAGAATAAGTGCTGCCTTAAAGAACACAAGAACAAAGTGTCTCTAAATTGATTAAATAAAGACTAAGATGCGTCGATGGACTACTTCTTAGTATATAAGATAATTAATAAGTTTAGGTTAAAGTAAAGTTACTCATTAGTCTAATTGTAAGGCTAGATTGTAATATTAGTGAGTATAGGTTGTATAAACTATATACTCATATTAATGAAAAAAAAAAAAAAAAAACTTCAGAAAATAAATGCAGAGTAGGTATTTCATAGACTAGGTCCCTGAAATAAAAATACCTGATACATAGAATTACGATTTCCAAAAATTCAATTAATTTTGTTAAAGTATTTCCTTACCTCCCTTGTGGAACAATGAACACTGCATATTTGTTGATGGCTTGGGATTTCGTCTGGTCCACTACATAAAGGGTGTAGCGAGGGATTTCCTCTCCTGGCAGCATCAGATCTAGGGATACCTGTATACAAACTTTACAATATGGATGATGAAACTTAAAAACGCGCTTTTAGCATGAAAGTTTGTGTGAAATACATAGTTGTGAAGACATCAAATTTCAACACAATCGTTGTGGTTAGAAAATTCGATGAAACGAAAAAGCGGCACCAAAGAGAGACAAGAACATTCATAATAGGATTTAGCCTGCGAGAGAATGAGATAGAATACAAGTCATATTTATCTCATTCTCTCGTAGGCTACTTTTCTGAAGTTTCACTTCTGCCGAGTGTAAATTGCACACACACTTTTTTTCGGCTCTTTATAGTTTAAAATGGTTATTAAACTTAAAAATAACAGAGGATGTGAATTTTAGGTCTTTTGGAAGACCCTCTATTTAATAATAAGTCACAAATAACTTATTTCCTTCAATTCTGAGAGGATACTTGTGCTCAGTAGTGGGTTGAAATGAAAATATGATGTCTATTTCCTTTATAAAAGACAATGTTACCTCATCATTACCATCTAGCGATGTCTTGGTGAGCCCGTTGGTGATGAACGCTGCGTCCTGTGCTGACTTCACACAGGACTTCAGCTGGTCGGCTGTTTCTAGCCTCTGCATCTTGTCCCCTGCCATGCATACTTCTAATATCTGAAATATTTTCACAGTTAGTAAAAATGATTATATTAAGGGTGGAGTGCGCCGACTTCTGTTTAAACAATATTTAGGTAATCGGCTGATTATTCTTCAACACCGTTTAAACAACCGTTAAAATATTTACTGTTCACGACGTTATTTTGAACGACGATCATTAAACCAGGCGATAAACAACCATTTACAGCAAATTGACATGAACTGAACGAATGGTAAAAGCCAACACATTTGCGTAGTCTCATTGTTTTAACTGGGCAGCAAATCAGGTTTTACATCAGCACTGCGATATCTTTTCACCCCGCCTGCCAATGCATGTCGCGGCACCTATTTCTATTGCGCGTTACTTTATTTCTATGATATCTTCTGAGATATTAATCTGAATTAAATGGTGTAAAGGGCGAATTTGGTCTATAATAAATACTTGAGATGATAAACCACTTTATTTTGATAAGGATTCGACGACCTCCGTGGCGCAGTGTTGAGCGCTGTTGCCTGAACGTGCGGAGGTCCCTGGTTCGATCCCTGGCAGGGTTTGGAAATTTATAATTTCTGAATTTTCCCTGGTCTGGCCTGGTGGGAGGCTCCGGCCGTGGCTAGTTTCCACCCTACCGGTAAAGACGTGCCGCCAAGCAATTTAGCGTTCCGGTACGATGCCGTGTAGAAACCGAATAGTGGTATGGGTTTAATATAACTGCCATGGCCCCTAACAGGTTAGCCCGCTACCATCTTAAGCTGCATCATCACTTACCATCAGGTGAGACCGCAGTCAAGGGCTAACTTGTAGTGGATAAAAAAAAGGATTAATACAATGTCAGTAAAAACACCTTGGAAAGTAAAGCTTTGTTTCAGAACAAATTTTAAAATCATAAAAATGGTTAATATTATATGAGACAACCTTATAAGATAGATATATGCTATTGCGGACTTTTTTTAGAACTTTTTGAGAGGAACAATTCCACCATACATTGTTTTCGTGTAACTTTTACTATTTACGCAGCGCACGCCACGGAAGTTCTCAGATGAGACGATTTTTTCCGACTTCATTCACATTATTGCAATTTTCGTTTTTGAAAATAAAATATAGCCTATGTGACTCGCTGATAAAGTATCTATTCTATAAAGAATTTTTAAAATCGGTTGAGTAGGTCAAGGTGTTGATATTGTCCACTACCAAGCAAACAAACAAATCTTTCCTCTGTATAATATTAGCTAAGACAAATGTCAAAATGTAGTAATCGGCGTTTAAACGATCCCTCCGAGCCGGTTACGTTAAACAGCCAATCAAGCGTTGTAAACAGTGGTTGGGTTGTGGTGAACAGTAAAAAAGATTTAATCAGTCGATTATCTGATAATCAGCCGATGAAAAAGTCGGTGAACTCCACCCTTAGTTTTAAACCCTCCCTTGACCCATATTCAGACTAATATTATGAATACGAAAGTTCATCTGTCAGTCTGCTATGCTCTAATGGCCCATCTTTTCAACCAATTTTGATGAAATTTGGTACAAGGATAAGTGAAATCCTGGGGAAGGACATAGACTTTTTATCCTGGAAAAGTATAGAGTTCTCGCAGGAATCAAAAAATCTAAATCCATGCAGACGAAGTGGCGTCATTTAGTAAGTATTATGAATATGAAAGTGTCTGTCTGCCTGCTATGCTTTAAAGGCCCATGTTTTCAACCAATTTTGATGAAATTTGATACAAGGATAAGTGGAATCCTGGAAGGACAAGCCCTTTTATCCTGGAAAAGTAAAGAGTTCTCGCGGGAATCAAATCAGTTGCACAGATGGCCCGTGAAAGGCTACCAGACAGACAGACACACTTTCGCATTTAAAATATTAAGTGATATGGATTAGTATGGATTTTTTAAGATACAACTTACTAATTTAGGCATTTCCTTGAACTTGGTAGCCACCACCACAAACACTGGCAGAGTCATGCCATCACCATTCTCAGCATTCTTCTCTTCTGCCTCATGGCATCTCACTACTCGGAACATCCATGATTTATCACAGAAAAACTCCACCAACTTACTCAATATATGACTTTGTAACAATGTTATACATACAAAACGACCACCTATTTTCAAAACTCTTTTAATTTCATCAAAGTATTTATCTATTCTTTTAATAGTTTCCTTACTATCATCTGGCATTAATGCATCTAACGTACCTTTGTCAAGTACTACGTTAAACTCTTCATTATCAAAAGTCATATTCAACGCATCCATATAAAGGAACTTCATATTTGGTCGGTGTGAGTTTGTGGCTTTCATCTGCCTTATAACAACTTCTGATACGTCTATGTTGGTTATGTTTGGGTAACCTATGTCGTAAAGATGCGCACTCAAACTCGAGTTACCACAACCCGGTATTAGAATTGCATCTGTTCTTTTAATGTATTTGTGTAGATGCGTGCATAACTCTAGATATTCACCGTACCTTTAAAATAAACCACGCATTATTATAAAGCAATAATCAAACAAAACTTTAAAGTATTGTGCAAAGTTTTTCGTTACCATTCAAAAGCTTTATTCCCTCTTTTCTTGAAAAACTTATTCCAATAGTCTTTCTCACTGAACTCTTTGTGAGATTTGGGAAGAAGATTCATGTTTATTTCAGATTTCAATGGAAAAACTAAAACTTTACTTCAATACCTACATGTGCATTTGTTTGTAAAATTTTAAATTACTAACACAGAGTACTTTAAAAATACGGATTACTAATTACATTACCTACAATTTACATCAGAATTCAGAGACAATCATTAGCACTTAGCAGAGACAAGAATTACATTACATCACGTCAAGTGTCAAATCATTTTGATTTTGACATACGATGCAAAATATTAAGCATGGATGTAGGAAAAGGAAAAGGCTTTGGAAAAGGCTTGGAAAAGGCTTGTCTTTGTGAAAAAAATACATCTTTCTCTGATTTGTCTATGGTTGATACTAATAGTGTGTATTTTGAAGTATCTATTCTTTGGATAACATGGCAATTTTATTCTGCAGGGCGACCGCGTATCTTTTGCATCACCCATTGATACATCGCAATCACCTCTGATTGATTAACACTCTTCTACTATGGGACAAAATCGATTGACGCAGCAAGAATACCATAAATTCAGCCAATCGGAGGTGATTGCGATGTATCAATGATTGATGCAAAAGATACGCGGTCGTCCACTTCAACTACACAGGGGGGTTACCACAGAGGTACTTAGGCTATACTACCTCTATGGTGAAAAGATTAGCAAGTTTTGTTTCAAGCAATATTTCAAGCTTTGATTAAGTTTAAAGAGATATAATATATAAGTATATATAAAATCAAAGGTTCCAAGACCTATTTTTTTACTATAAGTACACAGATCTATAGATAACAAATACACATAAAGGTATTTGTTATCTATAGATCTGCTGTCATAATACATTATGGCTAGGGTTGTACAAAATTAATTAATGTCGATATTTTCCAAGGAATTTATGAGATTAACGTGACAGTTGATTTAGCGTTTCAAAAATATACCATCTTCTCACAGCATAAAAAAAAACATTGTGCTGGTGTGGCACTAATAAAAGCCATATAACAAAAGAAGAAGAAGATAAAAAGAAAAGTCCTTCAATCACTCACTCAATGATTCATCAACGCCCAGTCCAAACCCTAAGACATGGAAAGTTGAACAGAAAAGACCAAATTTCTCGAAATTCCCACAGGAGCGAAGTATTTTATTATTACATAATATTAAAGGATGCCAATCCACACTTGGCCAGCGTAGTGGACTATGACCAGACCACTCTTATTCTGAGACATGATCTCGGGCTCAGTGATGAGCTAGTAATGGATTGAATTTATGAATGTAGTAATTAGTTACTGAATTAAAACAATCTGTACCTACTCATTACAGCCATTCAAAATAAATTATAGAAATTCACCTTTGGCTTTTTTTCTCTGAAAGTTCATGGGTATGAGAATCTCAACATTTTATCTCATTCCTTAATCGTGTGAATGTGAAGTAGTGTTGTATGTATCCGTGTAGGATATGTTCGTATTCCCATATTAATAAACAGAGATCCTATGTTCACATACAACTGACCAACCAAAAATATAATAAAGTAAAATAGTGTATATTTTTTGTAAATAATACAAAAAATACACGCCGACCAAGTGATCGTTAATGGGTTGTTGTATGGCAAGGCCGTTGGGCTAAACAAGAACCAGCTCTTAGGTCACCTGAGGCACGGATCAGTTTTTGGGACACGACATTAAGAAAATCTATGTAACAATTAGTATTTTGTAAGGAAAAGATCATCGCTAAATAAATAATGTTTTTATTCAAATAAACTTTTAAAGTGCTTTTGAATCGTCGAGTGAATTTACCATTGATTCGGAATGCCGTCCTACCGAGAAGAACCAGCAAGAAACTCGGTGGTTGCTCTTTTAAAAAAAATATTTACAATTACATCAATGTGTAGATATTGTACATATAGAATGCGATTTAAAATACATTGTTCAATAATAGACATGGGCGTTTTCAGTTATTTCGCATATCGGCTACATATCCGATATTAAGATTTCATATCGATATGAAAAACGGTTTTCAGATATCGATATCAGTAGTACAGTTGAGCAAATAGGTACGAATGCGAACTAACGCAAACGCAAACTGCAAACTCACATTTACAGTTATGCAGTATATCGATGCAGGTCTTAGGTAGATATTTATAGTTATTTATCAGTTTAGCTACTTGTATGATACTACAACTTTACTAAAAAACGCAAGGAATTCCTTTTACGTATGGCACGTGCCCCCAAGGTCAAGTGCAATTCAAAACTATCACAAAAAATACAAATCAAAATATTACGGCACGAAACAGCAACAGTTATTATTATTACAGACCTTTTATAAATGTATCCATATTGTAACAACTCAAATTTAACCTTATTACTTGGACTTGTAGTTTTATTTTGTAATAAAGTGTCTCACAAATATCGAGTAGCCGTAGCCGCCAAAACCGTGATCGTAACTATACAATGTCAATAGAAACTAACTCTTATTGCTAGTGAAGTAAAATATATTAACCACGCAAACATGGCTTAAGTTATATTCTCATAACTCATATTCGCTTCATCTCTTTTATACTAGTAAACTTAGAAAGAGAGGTGAGGTAGCGAATATGGTTCATATCATATCCTTTGTGAAGTTTGCGTTTTGTTCGTACGTGTTCGCATCGTTCTCGCGCGCTAGTAGGTTTTGACTCGATAGTCGATACAGTTTTTGTGATAAAGTTATCGATATGGTATGATATCTAATCTAACACATATCCGTTATATGTTACATTTTGGTACGAACTCATGTTTATTCAATAATATTTTGCACATTTTATGATTAATAACTGCAGTCTCAGCATTGCTAAAGCGAGTCAAATCTAATTATCGATAATTCTTATTATTCATTGTGATTTGTGATAGACACCACTAGTTCGATGTTTTGAAATGAAAATTGAAATTGTATTTCGTCATTTGCATTTTGCATGGATTGAGACTTGGTTTTCGTCAATATTTACAATAATTGTGTACAATTTGTTTGGATTTTTTTAATTTATTGTGTGTAAAATGTATCTCCAGATAGTATTGTCCCGTGGAAAGATGGCATAAGCGTGATAATGGTTATCAGAGACTTCATTGAAGAAAAATCGTGGATACAACATCTAGACCACTGAAGAAAACTAAAAGTGTTACGTATTCAACTGCAAACCAATGGATAATCAAGAGGATAAATGGGATGCCCTCGCTACTATTAAATCCTTTGACTTAGGTAATTATATTATCTTCTTGTTTTAAACCTTAGTCCTTAAAACCTTGAACGTAAATTTAGTTTAGGAACAAACGTTTCAGTACTAAGAATGGTATCAGTTAGCACTGTGTGGTTTGATGCGCCAGCGAAAATTACACTGATTAGTAATAAAGAGCAGGCTTTTAACACTAATATTATGGATCTTTTAGTCTTAAAAATATAGCAAAAGGAAAACCCTATTGAAATGGCTGGCATGAAACCTTTCGAAAACTTCGAAAAATCCATACTAATATTATAATTGCAAAAGTGTGTCTGTCTATCTGTCTCCTATGCTTTAACGGCCCATCATTTCAACAGATCTTGATGAAATTCGAAAACTTAGAGGTAGGTTAAATCCCGGGATAGGATGAAGGCTACTTTTTATCCCAGATAAATTAAGGAGTGCCCCAAAAAACTTACTCCCCAGGGACCAAGTTGCTGGTGTCATATAAGTAATGAATAAACCCAAATTCATGTGGATGAAAATGCAGACATCATCTAGTTAGTAAACATGAACTCGAATTAAAATGACCCTCATTACGATACAGTTGCATAAATAGCTATTATCTACTCCAGCATCGAAAAGTTCCAATTTCGAATTTGACAACTATATCGAATTGAACCCTCTTTCGTGTTTGCTTCTCATAACGATACAGTTAGTTGTATGGGAGCTGTATCGTTATGAGTCGTAGCTGTATCAAAAAACAGCACTCGAATTAAAATGACCCTCATTACGATACAGTTGCATTGCGTTGGCGGGGCCTGCCCCGCTACAACTTGATTTATTTTTACAAAATAACATTTAGATATTATTACATATATGCAGCTTCACATCCTCAAACTCACAAGAATTTATGTGGACATTGCACATTCCTCACAAACAACTAAGTTTACAGAACTTTTATACAAATGAAAAGTAACCATATAAATATAGTCAATTACTTAAGTATGTAGTTGTTAGCGTAAAACATCTACTACTTCCACAGCTGGATATAGTTCTTTAGTTAGGAGTTCCACAGGGCAGTCTTGTGCTATTCTTATCTAGCTAACTAGTTTAAATTAAGTTTAAAGGGGAGCACCTAGCGAAGTGTGTGTAGACAGACAATAACACTGTCAAGTGTTAGTTACCATTATATTTATTCACATAAAATAGTGGTATCAAAAACCACAGCTACCACAATTTTGCAGAAATTTCTATCACTCATCGGTAGGGCTATCACATTAAAATATTTGAATAAACAGTAAAAAAAGTGCTTGTCATTAATTATGTAAATTATCATTTTATTGGTTGGCTCATTTGCATTTCCTAATTAGATACTTAATTGAGTAGAATATCCATGACATACTATTGTTGAATAAGAAATTTGCATGAATTATAAATTTAATTGTCTTTAATAATTCCTATATTCTTATGCGCTAACTTGCAATTATTGAGGTTTGGGAAGTATCATAAACGTTAAATTATCCTTCATTCCTATATTATTGTGGGCTAATTTACTAAGAGATTTTAATTGTCTTTAATCTTGAAATAGTTGCATGTCAAATCTCTGACCATTGCCAGCATTCCACTGAACATGGTTCTCTTTTCTCAGAATGTGAAGACTGAAGAGTGATAATTCACCATACCTACTTCCCAAGTCCGAACTTCACTGGTAAACTAACATTTGGGTAAACATTGATGTAGGATAATACCTATATGATTAGTTATCGGCAGAATCAACCTTCCTAAATGGTGGAAGAACCTTGATGTTAAAACATGATGTGAAGTAGTTACAAAGCCTACTAAAATAAAACAATTTTGATACTATTTACTTAGAACTTTGAATAAAGTCTGGATACTTTTGTGTGTACTCTCTAAGGGACGGAGCCCAGACAGTAAGCCCCTTCCTTGCATAGCAGGCACATAGTAAATCTGAACTGACAATACTCTATGGTGCTTTCTGATACCTTCACCCTTTGTGCCGGAACATCAGAGATTCCCATTGAAAAAAGGAACCTAAATCTGACACAGGTCGCTGACGTAATTTAGTTTTATAACAAAGTATTAAAATCTTTTTACTTAGTAAAGTTATATTTTATATTTTTACGTAATATATAAATAATAAGTACTTAGGTATTTTTACTTGGTTGATTTGGTGGCGGCCCTTGGTTTTAGTACCTATCACCACAGATTGTTATCAAATCAATGCTGTAGTAGGCAGTTATATTGGTTTTGCCATACATGATAAAACATTATTGTATTTTAACTTTAAATAATTTAACAAAATAATGGTCAAAAAAGAAGTTCCTTTTCTGAATCTTAACCACCTAAAAATGTGTCGTAAGTACAATTCATACTTTTTCATTTACTATATTACTATGGTTCAAATCAAATCATTCAAAATTGGGTACTTATACAGTACACTTTTAACGCCGATTATACAAGGTATAAGATGTGACGGTGATAATTAACGGCGATATCTTAAAACTAACGCTACGAGGGTCCAAACACGCCCTGGTATGAGAACAGCCAACAACAAACTTAGCCCGGTTTTTAAAATTATGATTATCATTATCTCGCAAAACATCTTAAATTTATTGGATCTTTGATAATTATATCATTAGAATCTGGAAGAGTTAATTCCCATGCTTTTTTATAATTTAAATAATTATTTACATTGTGCTATTATGTCTACACTTTATTTATTATGCATTAAGCAAATATTAAAACTGTTTCTTGTATTATATCCGCAGGTATAGCAAGTCACCATGAATCCATCTTACACCAGAGCACACAGCAGATAGAACTCGTCCAATCGCAAGCCACCACACCGATCAGCCTACTCGTCCAGTCACTAGTAAAGCAGCTGTGCGCTCTGCTAGAAAAAGACAACTCCAGAGCGAACCTGTTGTACAACACAATCTGCGAAAAGCTACACAGCATGAACTTGATTGACGATTCATATGCGATGGGAGAATTTGAGGTTATGAGGAGTCAGTACCAACGGGCCTTGTACCAGCTGGTGACTGTAGCCAGTGGGGCGGAAATACCTATAACTTTACCAGTCACATGGCCTATAACCAGGTCCGGGTTGGAATGGTCGAGATACCACAAAGAATTTGAAGAGCTATTCTTTATAGCTGGAGGTGGTTTTGGAAGTGTATTCAAAGCGCGACATAGGCTTGATGGAGTGGAATACGCTGTCAAAAAGGTCTACATCAAATCCTCGGATGTGAACTCGATCATGTCGCATTTAGCGGAGGTTAAAACTATAGCGAGTTTGAATCACCCGAACATTGTCAATTATAAAGCAGCCTGGTTAGAACCGATGGTAGAATCTACAGTTAAAAAGAAGAAAAGGTATAAAATGGATACGGACGATGATGACTTTTCCCTAAATTCCAACCATCACTCCTCAGTGTACCAAAACATTATGAAATCCTTCAAAACGTACAACCCCAAAGATTTAACAACGAACCACAGTCAATCCGACTTCATAATATCGTTTAAAAACTCGAATAGTTTCGAGAACACTGTCAGCTCGGATGAAATAGATTCAGAGAGCGAAGATTCCGATTCTGAGGAACAGAACGCTGTGTGCAAATTGTTATCTGGGAAGGAATATGAGAACTGTTCACGGGTTAACCTGAAATGGGCGACTTTATATATCCAGATGACGTTCTGCCAGCAGACTTTAAAACAGTGGTTAGACGAGCGAAACAACCTCATGTCGCTAACTAGAAAGAGTTCTGACGATATGACATTGCATCATAGTGATTCAAATGACTCCACTGATTCTGCTACGCTCGAGAATGCATACCCTAACTACCCTATCGCTTGGACTCGTATAGATGTTATAGTGGACATGTTCACTCAGCTAGTCAGGGGATTGCATTATATACACTCTCGCGGTATTATCCACCATGACGTGAAGCCAAGTAATGTGTTTGTGGAGCAGAGCGAGAGTGGAATGCTGGTTCAGTTGGGCGACTTTGGTTTGGCGTGTCCGCTGCAGCAGTCTCACAGCGGGCTGGCGCTTGGTACACATTTGTATGCGGCGCCGGAACAACTTGATGGACAATGCAATCCTAAGGTAAATTGGTTCTTTTTTAATTTATATACTAGCGCTTGTCTGCCATCAGACTTGCTGGAAGTAGTGATGCAGTTTAAGGTGGAGCGGGCTTGCCTAGAAGATGTCTATTCACCTGTGCTATTCACTCTTGATTGATTGTTGACAACTAGTTAAATCATCGACTTTTTCAAATGTCAAAACGCGCGCATAGTACGTGATTTTGTGAGAAATACTTATTTGTGATGTCATCAAAAGTCAATGCACATTTTTACTTTAATAGATAATTTAAAATGGTTATCAAACATAAAAATTAACAACGGACGTGTCTATTACGTCTTTTGGCAGGTCCTCTATTTAAAAATAATTTATTTTTGACCAAATCCATCGTAATAAACGCAGCAACTCATTTGTGTGTGAGTAAATGTAATGGTATTTCATTTGGCTATCACATGCACCAACTAGCTCTTATTTTGGCATATATCTTGGCTGTTATGTCTTAGCGTGTATGTACCTATTAATCAATAAAAAAATATGTACAGGAGTCATGCAGGAACTATTTAATATTTGAAATAAAAATACTCAGCCTATGTCCTTCTCCGCGATGCAACTTATATCTATATCAAATTTCGTCAAAATCGGTTGAACAGTTGGGCCAGATGTCTGACAGACACACTTTCCCATTCATAATATTTGTATGGAAGTTTACGATTTCATACATTTTCTGAGCCGCAATAAATAAAAATAATCTTTCTTTATTCCAGAGTGACATGTATTCCCTCGGCATAATCCTCCTCGAGATGGTAGAACCATTCAGCACTGACATGGAACGCGTAAAGACCATCACAGACCTACGCAAAGGGCAGATCCCCGCCCACCTCACCGCAAACTACCCCAAAATAGCCCACATCATCGGCAAACTGGTCCAAAGACGGCCCAGCAGACGACTGGACACCAATCAGTTGCTGGAAGAACTAAAAACTCTGTCAGAGAACAAAGATGACACTATAAGACAGTTGAAAGAGGAATTGGCTGCGAAGGAAGACGAAATTGCCAAGTTGAAAATGATGCTCGCAAATTTGAATTTCCGTGCGTAATGGTCTGTTTACATTAGGACGGTTTAACCGGATTCGTTAACCGAATACGCCTGTTTACATTATGTCTGTTAACGAATGCGTCGGCCACATTTGATTTGTCCATCAACTGCAAGGTTTGCACAAGTCGTTTATGACCAAATACGGCCAACTTTAAATACTTTTATACTAGGTCGGTAATCGCAAAAGGGTTGCGGCCAACCGAATTACTGATTACGTTAGTCAGTGGCCGAAAAGAGCTGTAGTCGAATACAGCCAAACCAACCTAATGTAAACGCGCTGTAAGTTAATGAAATTTTATCAAAATCGAACATAAACAATCACCTCGTGATTGATTCAAGTCATATTTTATGTAGCATTTCGGTTAGGTTAGGACGGATTTAAACAATTTCAATGATTTTTAAAACAGGTTGTGTCAAAATCTTGTGTCTAATATTAGATAGCACTCGCGCTGTAGATGTGGTATACTTTTGAGAATTGTGTCCAAACTTAGTTCTTGACAGTAAAAATATGGACTTTTTTTGTGTAAAAGTGTAATACTAAATAATGCTCGCGATTTTGTCCATCATTTCATCATTTAATTTTCATGTGGCATAAATTTGTTTTATTTCGCAAAAATCTTAATTTTCCAGAATAAAAAGTCACACAAAGCCTATGGCACTCCCTGGGTATCAAAAAATCACGGATCACAGTTTGAAGCACCAACAAACAAACACACTTTCGCATAATTATGATATTAGCATGAAACCTAGTTTTTTTGTAGAGGCGAGGAAATAATTAGTTATTTTCCTCATTTTTCTCTTATCAAAAATTGTATTTGATAGTAAAAATATGTCTAAGATGACCAAAACTTGGTCAAACAAACATTTTTCAAAAGTATACTGACAACCATTGAAAATTGCGAATAAGAGAAAGAGGGATACTAAGGTTAGCTAGCCGCCTTAAAAAATGTTTTTAATTAATTTCAATATTGATGAATGAAATGTAATTTTGGTGTTGAATAAATGATTTCTGTGCCTTGAGATATTGCAGATTAATTAGGAACGGTATCGTTAGATTTTCATGTTTTAGCCCTGGCTTCGCTCGGGTTAAATTGCTGAAAATCCTTAATTATTTGACGCTTCTTTAATCTTGCACGACAACGGCACTGTTTGTGTCGAAAATACCCTAGATGCGAAATCTGTCAATCTGTCAATTTATCATTTTATATTATGTACTATGCGTTTAAACTAAGAATGGTACAGAATTTTAGCCATATTGGATTTCGTTGCTGGAAACACAATATATTCAGATTCAATATTATACAGTACATACATTTTCGCATGTCAGGCAATTCTATTCTTAGTTTTGATGCAGCATAAGATTTAGTGTCCATTAACATATCTAATCATTTCCAAGATGATCAAGTATTTTTTTATAATCTTTTTGTGATCAATGAGATTAAAATAGTACAAGAAGTGACTTATGCCCATTTTCACCGACAATCCTTAAATTTAAGGGTTCACTAAACCCCAATTAGGTGACAGACAGAAAAAACTGACACTGGGTGTCTGTGAAAATGGGCATTGTATATTATTTAGACCACACCATTCCATTTTTGCTAAAATTGGAGTTGGGTTATTTATTTTGGAATGTTATTAATACTTTTCTATTAATTTGATCTGACTTAAACTGATTGCACATCTGCAGGCGCCGAAAAATTTGGATGACGTAACTGGGGACGGATGTTTTAAGAGACATTTTGACATTAGCTTGCTTCCAGCTTTGTCTATAATATCATTTTAAATACGGCTGAAATTAATATTGATAAATCTCTATAATATCACTTACGGCCGATAATAAACTAATCAATCTGTAATCGATGTTGATAAGTCATGTAGCAACCTTACCAATTTTTGAATACCTTGTTTATGTTTGATTCCTAATCTATGTCTATGTATGGAAATACTATGCCTTGCCGATCCATTCCGAAGATTCACATTTGAAAGGGATAGTTCTTTGATGTGGTTGAACTGACAGGTGAAGTCATTCCTATATAATGTACTGAAAAAAGACTTTGCTGTCTCGCGTACAGTACGTACGGGCGCTTTTTGTTAGATGTGCGATTATCTTAAGCGTCTCATCAATTTTTATTGTAATGATTCCATATTTTGTTGAGGCCTGTTATGGTTCAAATGTACTTAAGAATAAGTATTTTGTGCGTGTGTGTGTGCGTATGCTAATTTAATTTGATAATAATATAGGGTACCAAAATTTTTCATGTTTTTTTTTTTCAAATAAAAACCACAGACAATGTTAAAAGATTTATTTACAAAAAAAAGTTAACTGCATAAATTAACATCCTAATCTAAATAATATTTACAGACTTAATGATAACTTTTAATTGGCTCTGTAGCTAAACTTTAAAAAAAGTAAAGTTTGGGCGAAAACTTTTCGATTAGTTCTTTCCATAAAAAAGAGACTAGATCTACACGAGCATGCATGCTGAACAAAAGCACATCTAGTAAATTCGATGTGGGCGCTACTTCGTACGAAAGCTTTATATTTGAAAACTATAAATACAATAACTTTAATATTTCAATATGTGCTTTTTGGGTCTTTAATCTAAATTTATTTTGTAATAGAAACACGATTGGCTACAATTCTCTCGATACAATAATATTTTCCAAAGAATATAAATACTAGAGTATTTCTGTAAGTAATAAAAAAAAAATAGAAATTGTCACTAAACGTTTTGAGAAAGTTCAAAGTGTATTTTATTTTTAAATGCATAATAATAATAACCAATTACATAATAATAAATAATAATTAATAATAATAATAATAATAATAATAATAATTTTTTTAAAGAGCATAGGAGCATAACAATTAATACTTACAAAGTTTAGCTTAAATGAAAATTGCGCGTCGAGCATGCATGCGCGTCTTAAATCTAGCTTATGATTTGAATATGAAGTTCTATTCTAGCATTGGACGGTCTCAATAAATAGATATAGGGACAGTAATTCAAATGTTTAGTAAATATTATACGGAGCCATAAGTATTTTTTCTAATTCGGATAAATTATTTAATAAGGAATGGCAAATATATGAGACAGAATTAACCGGATATAACAATATTGTGGGAAAGGAATTATTAAAAACAAAATACGTTACACATTTATGAGTTATGTAGGCTGACGTTGTGTTAGGTACTTGTTTTTCTGCTTAAATTCCAGCTTACCTATATTTGATTCTAGACTTTATAATATTCGTGTAGTTAAATTCTCAAATTAACCAAAGAAATATGACGTTTTGCCGACTTTGACATCGGCAACTCAAAACAAGCCAGATTTCATGTTCAATTTTGATTGTCAAGTTTAGCAAGGTTTTTTGTGTAACTCCGGGAAGTGTTTATGTTCTAATTTGGCGGGCTGTAGTTAGGGCGAGGTTAGAGCAGGCTGTCTACGGCGTGAATGACGCCGTTGGTCGCCGGGATGTTGTGCGTCACCACTTGCGCGTTGTTCACTTTGATGCGACCTGAGAGTGAGGGTAGTTTTACATTAATACACAAAAACCTTACAAATTATGGTCTCCCCAAATCTATCGACGCGGCTAAAAGATTTAAAACCTCTGAAGTCGCGATACATCCTACAGGTGAAGCAAATCCAAGATTACTTGATTTTTGGAAATTCAGTTGACTGCATTTCAGAATAATAGAGAAGGTATGGCAGTTTTTAATTAAACCCCAAATTAGAAGACCTCAAAGCAGGTCAAACCTTAATATTGTAAATAATAATTGAAGTTGATTACAACGTAATTTATTCCCACAAAACCATTGTTTTTTGTGTAAACAGACCAATTAATCTTATTCTTCCCGATGAGGTAATTTCAGTAGATTTGCTCTGGCTAAAAGTTAAATGTACCAGGGCGTCATAACTTACCAGAACTCTTCTGCAAGGTCAAGGGCTTGGAGTCCTCCATCGAGTCCCTCAGCTGGTAGTACCTCATGCCCGCGCTGTACAATGTCCCTGGCAGCACATGTCTCGCCACTAACGCCTTGGCAGCTGCCTTTTCGGAGTATCTGGATAGTTCAGCGGGCGGGAGACGAGCGAACGCGGCGTCCGTTGGTGCGAATACTGTGTAGGTTTTGCTTTCTGGAATACATAATAAGGAATTCTTTCAGGCTCTACACAATAAACATAGACTTGTTGGTCGAGACTAGCTGCATGAAATATTTTACTGAATTTTTTTAAAGGTCTTTAACTCATATCGTGATCATCTGCTTCAATAGAACTGCCTTGAACAAAAGTGCTATTAATTTTCGGAAGGCTTTTGGATTTTCTGCAAATGGCTTCTTTTCATAAGAATAACCATAGGTACTTATAAAATCGGAGGGAGGTCTTTCCTCAAGCATAAAGACGGGATAAATTCAATCTTAATTAATGTCACAGAACGATGCGATCTGTGGCTTATTAGATACAACTATGTCATTGGGGTGAAAACTAAAATAAGGCTTGGTCTAAAACATATACAGGGAATTTCCGTTTGTATAGAAAATAAACTTATACCTGATAACGTTTCGGCCATGCCGCTCGCGATGATCGCCTTGAGGAAGGTGGTGAACCGTCGGTCTCTATCCGCCTGCAGCGTCTGCACTATATCGCCCACTGGCAGCGGGAACATCACCCGGTCCACCGCATGCGCTATACCCTGAAGGTCATTGCTAGTATAATAAATTGAGGGTTTCCCACTTTCTTTGATGAAATTGAGGGATACTTAGGCGTCGAGTAATCGTATATCCGGCATACATTGGTCCTTTTTTAAAAATTTTATAGGTTAGCGCTTGGCTGCAATCAGACCTGTTTGCAAGTGGTGATGCAGCCTAAGGTGGAGCGCGCTTGCCTAGAAAATGCCTATTTACTCGTGATTTGAAGGTAAGTACTTATATTAGCTTACTGACGAATATTGGATTTTTTTTATGATCTGACAGTACCAAAACGCATTGAGAGCTGAGACCGCGATGTTGCCACTCAATGTAGGTATATAAATGTAATAAGTAGATAATTTTATGGAAACTATTATACTCAATATCCTGTTATCTTTACTTTTTCCTCTCTAGCCAAGGGTTGCCTGGTAGAGATTGCTTGCAGCAATAAGGCCGCCTTTGCATACTACCATGTTAGTTTTGATAATATTATTCTTCATGTAACTTTTTTGGTGTGCAATAAAGTTTTTTCATTCATTCATTCATTCATTCAATTTACTTATTACATGTAGGAGTTGTAGGACATACAGGTGTCTTCTATATTACGTCATGTTTTGACCTTACCACCAGAACCTAACCTTGTTAATTTTAAGAGCAGTGCAGTGTCTTGAAGTGCCTACACTACGGTACCTATACCGTTATCTTCTCTTGAAACGAACCTTGGATAGCAAAAGGATGGGAGTTCCGGAAGGAATGTTTTACAAATCTTACCTGAGGAATGTGGATGTCCTTCTTATCATCGAGTACTCTAGCCCCGTTGATGGTGGTGACGCGGACCTCGTTCCACTCGACGTCATGCATATCATACTGGTTTACTCTCAGCTGCGTGCCAGCTAACGAGACTCCCGTCATCTCGTCTTGGAGGGCGCCGACGTCGAAGGCACCAGGGATGACATGATGGAGCAGCAACTGAGGATTAATATGGAAAATTCGTAGATTACATTCGAACAGGATCTTTATATCCTATTCATTTTGGGGATTTTTGGAGATCCATGAAAATTTGACCAAAATGATTGCAAAAATAACCTACTCTGGGCTCTTATTTTTTATCGGAATCGGTTCACATTATTCGAAGGTCATTATGCCACTTATCTTCAGGTGTTACGTATTGAAATACAATTATTTTGAGTCATTTCAAAAGATAACTTAATTCAGGTATTTTGCAATAATTAAATAAGTCGTTTACTTACCCCACTAAGCAGTCTTGGGTTGTCGCGGAATTTCTCCTCAGCCCTGTCAGGTCCACCGAGTTGCACCAATAACGTCCTGAAAGCTTTGTCGGTTGGAGCGAAAATTGTGTACGGTCCCGTCTCATTCAAGATGGCATCTAAACCAGATTGCTTCAAGTATTTCGCTGTTGCAAAGAGACCATTCTCTTTCAGAATATCTATCAGATCTGGTGAACCTGTTCTTTCGTAATTAGAATTGAAGGTAGGTTCTTCGTAGTTTGATGAAACTGTGCTAGATGATCCAATGACAACAACATCCTGAGGAGTTGATCTAGTATAGGCGGGAGTAGTGTTTATGACTGTTGTGGTGTGGAAAGGATTTCTTGGGCTATAACTGTTCCTGTTAATTTTGTAGGTTGGAGTAGAAGATTTGGGCACGTATCTAGGTTGAGGTGCCTCGGTTGTAGTGCTTCGAGTGGAGGAAGCAAAAGTCTGTGTAGGAGGACTAGCCTTTGTTGAAGGAGCAACGGAGTGACGGTAAGACGCGTAGGTAGGTGGTGGCGTTGTTTGTATTGGATTGGTATGTCCTGAGGTACCGTAGTTCGATGTTGTGACATGACTGGTGTAACTCGAAGGGTGGTATGATGTATCCGCAATGTAATCAGTCGATTGGGTAGTTGGGCTTGAAGTTGTTGATGTGTACGCAGTGTTGGAGATTTTGGTAGGTCCGGGAAGCTGTATTTCGCCTTTCTTTATTTTATTTAAAATGTCCTCTACTTCAGGACCTTCTTCAGTCTGTTGACCATTTGCCTTTACTCCTTTTACTTTGTACGAACCGTCATCCTGCTCTTCGAGAAACACGAATGTTACTTTCTTTTTGTTCTGAAGTGAGTTCGGTAACTGAGAAACTTCCTCCAGTTTACCATTATCCGACTGCTTTATAAGTTCAAAGTCAGAGCCAGGTGGTAAAACACCTTTAGTTAATTCTTCGAAAGATATGCGGCTTTCCTTTTGTGGCTCTTGTGTAGCTTGTATGAATTTACCTAAATCTGGGCTGTCAGCAGCTATTGCGCCTTTCGGTATTAAATTAGGATTGTTGGTTCTTATAACTTCATATTTCTGTCCGTTCAAAGATATCTCCCGTGATGTGAAATTTTTCTCGTTGAAATCTTCAGGGTTTTCGGCTAGTGCTACTTTCAACTGTTTTAAGATATCAGGTTTTTGAAGTAAAGCAACGCTCTTGGCTCTCAAATTATCATCGAATCCTTTGATATCACTCTCTTCCAACAGGTCTTTTATTTCGTTGTAAAGTTTTTGTTTATTCCTGTCTTGTGGTGGTGCCCTAGTTCTAGTAGGCGCTCTTGTCCTTTGTCTTGTGGTAGGTCTGGGACGAGGTGTTGTAGTAGTTGTTGTAGTCGTTGTTGTAGTGGTAGTAGGATGTTCCTTCTCGTACTGTTCAATAGCCTTTCTAAACAAGTCCGTCTCATGTGGTTGTAGCGGTCTACGCTTCTCTTGGTTTCGTCTATAATAATCTTCATAGCTTTCTGTCGTTGTGTAGGTGGGTATGGATTTTGTTGCCTGTTTGCTAACGAATTCCTCGTGTAGCTTCTCCACTTTTTCCTGTTGTTTTTGTTGCTGCTTCTGGACAAACTCTTGATGCTTCTGAATGATTCGCTGTCTCTCCTGAAGCTCTCTTAATTTTTCAAGATTTTCTTTCGACTGCTGTTCGTAATAATCCTGTAGTTGCGCTACTGATTGTCCGTTAGAGAGTAATGGTGACTGGTTTACGGATGATTGGAATTGGATTTGGGCGTTGTTCAAAGTTTGAGGAGATAGGTTTGGGGCTGCTTGGATCGTGATTGGGTTCGGTCTGCTAAAAGCCTGATGTTGGTTCTGTGCCGAAGCCACAGTTGGTAGGAAAGCTTGTTGAGTTGGCCTCTGCTGAGCAATGTTTAAATTTTGGTTGAATGTTTGAGGTGCCTGTGGGATCGGGTTGTTTTGGAAAGCGGCCAACGTTGGAATTGGTTGGGGTATGTTTTGGTTGTGTTGTGGAATATTTTGGAAGTTATTTAGTGGAGGGTTAATATTGGAAGGCTGGTTGAAGTGGAAACCATTATTATTTTGGTTAGGAATGTTTTGGACAGGAATGTTCTGGGCTGGCAACAGATTGTTGAACTGGGGAACATATGGTTGCTGTTGGAAAATGGGTTGAGGGTACTGTATGGTCGGTGGAGGACTACTCAATACAGCTTGTTGGGATTGGTAAGTCTGTAGTGAAGGAGATGGTCCAAATCTCGCCTGGTGGTCGTTGAAGCCTGATTGTCCCAGCGCCGGCTGGCGACTTCGGTCGAACTCATTTTCTATCTGGAATCAAAAGAAAGGGGTTTTTAATTATTTGCTGTCGCATCTATATTTTAGGCAATTAACGTCTGATAATTATGTACCTATGACGTTTATTCAGTTTAAGACATAATCCATTTTTAACCGACTTCCAAAAAAGGAGGAGGTTCTCAATTCGGCGCGTATCTTTTTTTTTTTTTTTTCTTTTTTTTTTTTTAATGTATGTCGGTGCATATCTCCGTGGTTTCTAAACCGATTTGAATTTTTTTTTTTACATTGGTTAGAGGAAGCTCACGAGGTGGTCCCATAAAAAAATCTGACTCCAAATCCTCAATCCTGATGCTGTAGGTGTACCTACGTCTCAAAACTAAGGAGTTAGGAGTTTTGATGGTGAATTCATATAGTAGGTATCAAGTCACGTGTATACGATACAACTCTGAGTCCCAACTCCTCAACCCTGAGTCCCAACTCCTCAACCCTGATGCTGTAGGGTACAGAACTCCTTAAAAATAACGATTTAAGATTTTTTTATGATGAATTAATATTGTAGGTGTCAAGCAACGACTTCATACTTAAACCCAAGTCCCAACTCCTCAACCCTGATGCTGCAGGGTACGGAACTCCTTAAACATAGTGGTTTAGGATTTTTTTATGGTGAATTAATATTGTAGGTGTCAAGCAACGACTTCATACTTAAACCCAATTCCAACTCCTCAACTCTGATGCTGCATGGTACTGCACTCCTAAGCCGTAGGGATTTAGAGTACACTAAAAAGTTAAAAATAAAAATTCTTTCCAAAAAACCGACTTCCAAAGCCACTGTAAAGTAAAAAATAATTTTGATTTCTACACACTATGTTGAAGTCGGGCGAGTATAACAAAGATAGGCATAGCTGACGCGTGAGGCTCGCCCGACTTCAACATAGTGTGTAGAAATCAAAATTATTTTTTACTTTACAGTGGCTTTGGAAGTCGGTTTTTTGGAAAGAATTTTATGTTTGCCTGTTACCCTTTCAAGGCCCGTCTGAAAGTTTAAGGACCGACGAAAAGTAAGTAAAATCTTTAGAAATCTGAAGAGTCTTCACGAGAATTCTAAACACCGATATCAATAAGGAAGAAGTCTCGGGTCTTTGTCTTTTTGATACAAAAGTTTAAAATTTTTTAGCCAAAAATCATTGTACTGTCTCATTGTAAAAAAATGGAGCTGAACAAAATATGGCAGGTTTTTTTATATTGCCAAGAAGTTTTTGAGCCCAAGAAAAAATTTATTTATTATAAACAGAAAAACAAAATAATGTAATAGATATCAAAAACACACGATCAAATACAATAAGTATGTTAGATCTCATATTATCTTGAGGCGTGTACTGGTACCTAAAGAATGCACTTTCGTGCTACTGATGCGTCACGGAGTCACCGACGCTCGTACGTGGATTGTGAGAAAACCGCATCTGCCTCACGGAATACGGCGATGGTCCGGTAGCTAAACAAATATACCTACCTATACTTTCATCATATTCAAATCAAAGCGGAGTATTTTTATTTCAATACTAGCTGATGCCCGCGACTTCGTCCGCGTGGATTGAGGTTTTTGGTTCCTTCGTTCGCGGGAACCCTTTAATTTGCCGGGAGTAAAAGTAGCCATGTGTTATTTCAGACTATTATCTATTTCGATGCCAAATTTCATCCAGATCCGTTCAGCCGTTCTGCCGTGATTGAGTAACAAACATACATTCATCCATCCATACATCCATCAATCCATCAAAACTTTCGTATTTATAATGTTATAGTATACCTAGATGTAAACCTTATCTAAGTCTAGGATGTACGTACTACGCTGTGCACCTAGCGGTGTGAACTTTGAATTGCTACATATTTTTATTTTCATTTAAGTTATTGCAGCTGTCAATAATTATTAAGTAGATACTGTTCATGAATTTAATGATGATGATCGTCATGACCTTTAAGGTGTTTTTTAAAGACAAAGACAATCAAGGAACAAAAAGCTTAATTCGCTATAGTCCGACAGACAAATCTATGTGGTACAGCGTGTAGCTTGCGATATTCACCACCCACTTAGATCCCGAATCCGGGACCTCCCAAGTTAAGACAATAGCGCTGAAACACTGCGCCATGGAGGTCGTCGAATACGTTCGAATATCCTATACTTACCTACTCGTGGTGTAATAGTAGGTATGTGGCAGATACCTGCCTAAGCGAATATTTTATTATGTAAGCATGGTGTTGGTCTGTTAAACTAGTCGCACAATATTTTTTATTTGACTTAGATAACCGACCAGACGGACAACTTACTACTTTTTCCTTCATTCACATTCCTTCCTATTCCTATACAAGTGACGCAACACCTATCTGCGGTGACTCTCTAACAAGTCAAAACGCACATACAGGATGTAGGTATGTATCGCACATTGTGAGAAGGATTAAACACATTTGCGATTTGTCGCCTGACAAAAAGTATTTTACGAGAAAGAAAACTCGAAGCTGCACATGGCCCTCGCTTCTCGCGAGGTGTGATGGTAAGATTTTCAGAGGTCCGCGCTGAATGAGGTGGTTTTATTACGGGGGTACTAACACAGAGTCGGATATATACTCGTGTGGTAGGTACTAATGAAAGGGAATAGTAGGTAAATTAGCATTTACATGAATTTCACAAGCGATACCTACATTTCTTAAATACAAGCGAAAATCCATACTAATATTATAAATGCGAAAGTTTCTCTGTCTGTCTGCTACGCTTTCACGGCCCACTTGTTCACCCGATTTTAATGAAATTTGGTACAGGCATAGGTTGTTTTCCGGGGAAGGACATAGGCTACTTTATATACCGGAAAATTAAGGAGTTGAAGCGGTAATAGAAAAAACTCAATCCACGCGGACGAAGTCGCGGGCATCATCTAGTATTACTTTAAGGCAACAGTGGCGATGGTCCTGCATTCTCCAACTACTTCAAAATATATATTGTGTAATTTGTCATTTTAGGTGGCCCTTCTATGCATGAGCACTACTATGTAAATCCCGCATCGATCATGTTTACGGTCGCAAACCCTGTGGGCTGTGATTGGCTGAACTTTTGCTATTTTTGCTTCGAGTTGCGACAGTGGTTTTTAGTCTAGAACGGAAGAGTGAATCAATCAGAGGTGATTTCTTAAGGCTCTGTAGTTATTGACAGCTACAATCTTCTATTCGTGCTAACCATGAGCTAACATGTTGAATTTTCTTATGTGTACTACTAGCGGACGCCGGCGACTTCGTTCGCGTGGCTTAAGTTTTTTAATTCCCACAGGCACTCCTTACTTTTCCGGGATAAAAAGAAGCCTATGTCACTCTCCAGGTACTCAATTATACCCAATACCCATGCAGATCCGTTGCTCTGTTGCGGCGTGATTGAAGGACAAACTCCCTATTTGACTTTCTTGAGGACAGAAATTTCAAAAATTGTGAAATCCGTATTTCATCCTTTTTAAACGGAAGCCCAAATACCAAGTTTCATGGCTATAGCTTGAAAAACGACGGAATTTCATAAAATTTTCAACCCCTATTTAATCCCTTTGGGGGTGGAATTTTTAAAAATTGTTACACACGTCCTTCTTATTTTTTTACCGAAAACCAAAATACCAAGTTTCGTAGATATAACTTGAAAAATAACTTGTAAAATAAAAGACTTTCATACAAACTTTCATCCCCTATTTCACCCCTTTGGGGGTCGAATTTTCAAAAACTGTGAAACACTTATTTCTTAATTTTTTACCGATAGCTCATATACCAAGTTTCATGGATATAACTTGAGAAATGACGGACTTTCATACAAACTTTCAACCCCTGTTTCACCCCCTTAGGGGTGGTATTTTGAATAATCCTTCCTTAGTGATCGCCTACGTCACAAAAGGAAGTTACTGTCAAAATTTCAAGTCTCTAACCCTAGCGGTTTAGGCTGTGCGTTGATATATAAGTCAGTCAGTCACTCACTCACTCAGGACTTTGAATTTTATATATATAGATATATAAAATTCAAAGTCCTGACTGTGTGACTAAAAACAAAAAGTTGCTAGTGTGTTCTTCCACCAACGCGGCAGAATGCCGATCTTAAGGTGGAACTTTCACTATGACGTGTGGACTGTGGTGTGTGGGCGTGGCCTGCTTTCGGTTTCGTTTGAGGCTTACTTTTGGTTTCAAAGGTCATAGAGGTCAACGGCGTTTCGCAAGACTCGTAATGGTGATTCGCATTTAGCGCTGGTTGATAATAACTTCCTTGCAAGTTAAGGTCTTGGAACACCTTGACTAAAGTCTGTGCCTATATATTCCGTTGCCCCAAACGATGGGTGGGAAAACCCCACCTACCCAGGTCTACGAAACCAATACCTTCCTTAGTCTACGGTTATGTATTACCTCAGATGTATTTTGGATAGCTTCCATACAAAGTGAGGTCTTGGAAAACTTGTTTGATCTAGCTTAGTTTCCGTGTAAAATGAGATCCCAGGTTATCTTTGACCAACGTCTGCGGTTCTGCATTTACCTACCTATGTGTAATAAATTACCTACAGATGTCAATACTAGCAATCCCTTCGTATAACTGACTCTATTACATTGTTTATTACCTACTTAGCTAAAAAAGTGCCATAAGCACAACCTAAGGAGTATTTTGTATAAACATACATTTAATAATATCTAATAATAATTATAAATAACTATACTTAATCAATAAAATTTGCTTCAAGTTATCTCAGAGTGCAAATTGGCTAAGATGAAATTTCAATCTGAAATTCGAGTGTGTAATAAGTAGGTAAAATGTGTAAAATAAAGAGCACAAATATTTAATTAGTCGTCGTCGTCTTTAATGAGACATCAACTGCATCACATGGCTTGGGTCTCCTGCAAGGACTTAGGTACAGCTGGCGCTAATCATTTACCTATAAGTTGCATCTGAAGTTGACCGCAAGACGCGTCGCAATAGCATTATTTTACGTTATTACATTACAATACAATAGCATTATTTTACGTATTTTGTACGTTAACTTCGACAGTTTGTATGGGAGCTTCGCAACTAACTACCTACCTAATTACCTATACACATGCTTCTAAGTTCCACGCATTGAAGTACCTCAATGGTTCCACGTCTTCCGAAGCTGAAGTGTAAATGCGCGGGGCACATAGTTCGAAGAAACAGTAGACGTTGGCGACACAAAGAATTGGCTTAGAATGGCGACCCCGCTCTGGATAGCGCAATAGTGAGTAGTATAGTAGGTACATTAATTAACATTCGTCAAAAGCATCAGTCATCAAGACATCAGTAAACACGTAACAGCGCAGCAACATTGCCCAAGTATAATAATGAGCGAGAGCGTCTGCTTTCTTCGTTTTGTGGAAACCGGACGGACATTATTCTGATTCGCCGCGCGTCTTGACGGATCATCTTTGTTTAGTTTTCGAACGATTAGAAAACGTCGGGCATGCTATTATTTCTAAGCTGAAGTCCTATCGTTTAACGCCATAGTGCCAACGCATAGCAATATTTATATATTACTAAAAAGGACAGTTTGATGTCACGTACCTTGACGTTCCTAAAATAAGGATTATAATTCTAAAACACGAAATGAACCTGTAGAATTTTAGTATCAATGGCTGTAACCGCTCCTCTGCGACCCCCTTTAAGGTAAGCGTTGGCAGTAGATATGGCCCCTGAACATACACGGTAATAATCTAGATTTCTATAAATAATGTAGGTTATGTGTACCTATAGAAATTAGAAATGGGAACGAAATACACGAAACATAAATAAGATAATAGCCGAAACGAAAACTTTTCAACCTAGGTATTCAGGAAATTTTGGTTTTTAGGTAGGTACTAGGTAGGTACCTATATGATACGGTCTATGATCATCTATTATAAAAAAATCATTGGATACGGTGTTTGCTTATAGATATTTGTGTCGCAATATACCTAATATATGCGGTAAGTTAGGTACTATGGTATCATGCAATTTTGATAACAGAGTGGTTAAGATATCGTCCTATTAAGGATGCTTGAGTTCGAATCCCTGGCACGGACTTTCACCTTTAAATAGTTATGTTTTTAAAAAATACCTAGTAATGGACATCATCGTGAGGTTTGCAGTACTTTGCACGCTTGAGAGTTCTGAGTGAAGAAACGCTCAGGAGTGGTTTAGTGATGGGTAGATTGCAGACAATGAAGACTTCATCATCATTAGTAATGTTAGAGCACTTCATGTCAACACGAAGAAAACACTAAGGTATCTTGCTTGGCCCCATATATTACTTACCTGTGTTTTGGCTTGGCCCCATATTTATATTACGTAAATATGATTAAGTAGTACTGTGTAACGACCGAAATCACCTATGATTTTTTAATACTTTTTTGTTATTGGCCAAAATCCGTTGTCGCAGCAGCAATCTAGTCAACCATAACTAGTGATGCATGTTTTACGTAATTTAAGACTACTGTAAGCACAGGGTTTGAAGCTAGAGTAGTAGCATTAGTACGTCAGAATACCTATTTACTGACTGTCATGATGAAAATGAGCATTGACGTATTTCCATTTGGGTAAGCTGTGCTTTTGTGCCTCTATGAACTGTACGCCACTCACTGTAAGTAGGTTTAAGTGCATCAAAACAAATTGAGATTTATGATACTTAGATGATATTATCACATTCATGAAAAGGCATTTGTAATTCTAATAGCAGTAACTTTAGATCGACACTAATTTGGATTAGGAATGATGTATAATATGGTGATGTATCATTTTGCGGATTAGACACGCAATGCTTGTTGACGTACATAATTTTCGATTATTCTTAGAATTATGAAATTCTAGGTAAGTACGTATAGTTAATGAATGAATGCTTTCGTTTCGTTATTCGTATTTATTCTCAGAGTAAGTATTTATTTTCCAATTAAGATGCCTCAATACATAAGCAGATAGATCTAGGGTCTTAGTACGTATATAATGATTGCTACAGTGTAACACTTAAAATATTGGCCAAAATCCACTTTATAATATATAAATAACTAGAGAAGAAAGCCAATCACAACAGCTGTTAGACTGTAACAATGATTGATGCAGGTTTTACGTAATAGAGTAAACGTAGGTAGTGCAAGATATGTGATGTTAAATGATGCAGCCCGCGACTTCCGTCGTCCGTTCAAAACTGTTGAATTCCATAAAATATAAGCTTGTGAATTCACAAGCAAAGCTTAGAAAAGAGATTTTTTATTTCTGATTGAGCTCTAGATGAATATAATTGAATTAACAGTTGATATTACGAGTAGGTATGCTCGGAGATTATTAGGTACTTATGTAAATTTTTATATATAGTTTAAGAGTTATTTTTGTGGTAATAATTATGTTTAATAGCTCTGTTATTGTTACTTTATTTAAATATTTTATTATTAAAACACACCATAGCAGCCACTTTAGTACACAGTAAATGAACACTTAGAATTTTGATTGTTGGTGGGATAACATTCCAACATTTCATCTCTTCGCTAGGATCATTTTGGCGATCGATGAAAGTAAATTATGAATTGAATGTGTGTCAGAACACACACAAGGTAGGGTTATGTAATCCGTAGTATGTAATGTTATTTGTCAAAAACTTTGACGGACATTATTCTTAAATGGTAACCTTTCCATTCCAATCCAAGAACTGTCTCAGAAACATAGTGATTTTAAAAAGAAAGTGATAAAGAAGTTTTTCTCAGTTCCTGCTTTTAATTTATAGGTGGTAGGTACCCTGAAAAAGTATTATTTATAAAATTCTGATATGTTTTTTGAAAACGAAGTTTTTTATTTTTTTAACAGTTCCTAGGTTATGGTTCATACTGTCATACATACAAAGGAAAAGGAAAGGCTACGATACATAGACGGACATAAATGGCCTGGGCGAACCCCAAATATACGTCTCAATATAGATTTAAAATAGTAGGCAAGCGTAAGCCTTCCATATTATACTTATATTATAAATGCGAAAGTGTCTATCTGTCTTCTACGCTTTAACGGTCCATCCAATCCCATAACGTCCCATCATGAAATTTGGTAGAGAGGCAGGTAACATCTTGGGGAATGAAACAGGCTATTTATCCTGGAAAATTAAGGAGTTACCGCGGGAATAAAATCTTAATCCAGCCGGACAAATGCAATGAATAAAAAAAAAAAGATTAGGCTTACTCAAAAGATTGATAATTTTTTGAACAAGAACTGTTTTTCCCAGACCCGTTTATATACGGAAAAAATAAGATGTAACAGCTGTGATTCAAGGGATTGCTGTAGTGTGGTATAGCTATTTATGCAACTGTATCGTAATGAGGGTCATTTTAATTCGAGTGCTGTTTTTTTTTTGTTTTACGAGGCTTGCCGAGTATCAAAATAGGATAGTACGAGAATTAAAATGACTAATTACGTATACAGTTGCATACAAGATTTTATCTACGACAAGGACGTCTTTATAATTTTTTACTTTATAAATTAATAAAAACCAAAAGTGCCAGAACCCAGAGCCGCTAAGCTATAGGTATCCTATTTATGAAGATAACCATATCGATACAGCTACGACTCATAACGATACAGCTCCCATACAACGAACTGTATCGTTATGAGAAGCAAACACGAAAGAGGGTTCAATTCGATATAGTTGTCAAATTCGAAATTGGAACTTTTCGATGCTGGAGTAGATAAAATATATTATGTACAGTTATGCAATATCAGTCAGATGTCTAAACCGCAACGCTCGAGGAAGTGTCGCATCGCGCAGGATTCCTTAACGCAAGTTGTGCAACAAGATGATGACAACTCAATCAAATCAGCAACTCTTAAATTAACAAACTTATAAACGTGCTTCTACGGAAGTTGTATGAAATTCACAATAGTGACGTCATCAAATTTCAACGCATTTTCTATATTTTAAAATGGTTATCAAACTTAAAACTAACCGAGGATATGAATTTGAGGTCTTTAGGAAGACCCTCTATTTTTAATAATCAGTTAGAAATAATTTATTTTTGATATAGGCATCATCCCTACTGTGGGGTGGCGATCCTCCGACTTACGCAACTTTACGACTTTTTAAATAAAATGTTCTTGATGCTTCCTGCAGATTAGATTGAACCTGAATATAATATGGACCGAGGGCCATACCTACTGCCATGCCGCACGCTAGCACTGCATAATAGAAATTAATAAAATTATGAATCCCATGTAATTAATAGCATGTTTATACCCATGGGTGAAAGTAGCCGGACATAGTAGGTACCTACATTGCGTGCTATATGAAGTATTCTATGTATTCATTTCACTATTGTTGATTTATTGTATTAGTGTAAGATGCTTTACACCTACCTGTGTTAGATTGTATTGTTCATATCTGATTGTAAGAAATGATAGAGTCAATTGTGGAATGATTGACAATTTCTGAATGAAAATTTTCCTCGGCGGGCGTATCAATCTAATTAAAATCCAAATGCATATGTCACCGTAAGATTGCAAAAACCGTTAGATTATAATCCAAATAGCGATATTGTAAACTGTCGACGGATTGTGAACCGTTCAATGTTCCTTTTTAAATATTCATTGTATTTACGTTTTCTTGTCTCTTTCTTGTAGGTTAGGTTCTAAGACTTAGGGTTCGACATAAAGGATCAGGTAGTGCCCGGCCGCAGGCCGGTCACTTAGGTTTTATTGGGTTAATATACCTAACAGATTACAATCTACCGAAAAATAATGCGTTAAATTGTAATCTGTCGACAGTTTACAATATAGCTAGTTAGATTACAATCCAACGACCATTGCAATTTTACGTTGACACATACCTACATACTTTCTGGTATTATAATAATTATTGTGCAAATGTCTCTCTTTCAATGACCAATTTATGACCTTTACACTCAGATTTTGACGAAAGGTACTGAGATTTTACACGACTGCTCAAAAAGGTTATTAGTATTTTTAAATTAACCCGCTCGCGTGCAAAATGGTAGCAAGAATGCTGGTTGCATTTCCGCGCTGGTCTAATTAACATAGGTACACATGTATAGCCACTAATGCAGTGACAAATTCCCCCTAATACATTTCGTGTTCACCAGCAGTAAGTCACAAAAATACGCTGTGAGGTGAGGTATACTTACTTTACACAATTAATGCTTATTAATTTTCGTTAATTGTGCCCGCCGCGCCGGTGAAAGCGACTGTGAAGTTATTATATTTAAATAATAACTTCACAGTCCTTTGTTTGTCATTGTCAGTTGTCACAAAGTGTTTGTTCTTTGAGCATTCGTAACATAAAACATTATAAATTGTGTAATACCTATTACTGTGCAAGAAAAAAAGATATGCGCTGAATTGAGAACCTCCTGTTTCTTTGTAATCGTTTAAAAAGATACCTACCGTGAGATATGAGATATCGTAGACGTTGAGTCTAGTGGCGTGCGCGTTATAGAGACGTAAAAGCACTGCTTACCCTGGGGCCTTATATACCTCATTGATTTTTTACAACTAGGGTAAAAATAGTTGTGTTGGTTCATACTTAAATGGGCTATAAATGCTACATATAGAAGTGAAGATTCTTGCGCTTTTTGGTAATTAAAATCTTAAAAATGGGGACTTTTAAGATATTATAATATGAGGGAGGACGAAATCAATTTTCGGGAAAGTAGCAATTTGATATACTTAATAATATATCTAGTCAAAAGTCATTAGTACGGTCTAGGCGCTAACGATAAACTTTACCTACACTATAGAGACATTATAATTCGAATATCATTATGTAGATAGAAACAACGTTTGATCCGAAAATAAAATACAGTACGGTAAGGGTTCCCTACGGCTATTTCAGACCATATTTTATCGGATTCAGATCGGCCTGTATGAAAACTTTGAAAAAAAATGAGAAAATTCTGTACATGGACTTCTCGGTGCATGGAACCAACCAGAATTGTAAATGATCATCACGCGTGTATGCGCTTCGATCTCCCCAACCGTGTCTGTATGTAAAACCGTTTATTGTAGGTACTTTCTTCTCGCAATGTTCTGCCAAGTTCAAGGCGTTACGTTGCGCCTGCGGAATGCGAATTATGATCGTTAGGTACGCATGCATAATATGCGTCGTATGGTCTGTGGTCGCACGCGTGATCTACATAGGTTTACAAATAAATAATTAGTTACCAGCTAGAATGAATTTATTTATCAATGATGGAAAATTGAGGAACCTTTTGAGTGTTTAACCTTTTGACCTTAGTACCTAATGTGAACAAAAGATTGATGTCAGCAGGTAGGTACTATTACACTAGGGAATTTAGCATTTTTGTTGCATGAAATATTATGAATAAGTAATATTATATTTTCTCGGGGTGCTGATTTCAGATCTGAAGTTAATAGTTATTTGTTATACAAGAGTGAAAAGTTGGTTCAAAAATTAGAATCCTGAGAGTCAGCGAGGGAATCAAAAGAGCACGAGGTGAAAAATCTTTTCACTCGAGTGCAACCATCGATATATATGTAGTGCAGCACGTAACTTTTCATCCCACCTCAGCGAGGAAATGACATGACGTGAAAAAAAATGGTGCGCGCAAAGCAAATTAAAAAAGAACACCAAGAAGGTTACGAGTGTGAGTTTTTAACAAATTAAAAAAAACCGGCCAAGTGCGAGTCGGACTCGCGCGCCGAGGGTTCCGTACAAACCTGTAGTAAGTTTTAAATTAAATGTTTTTTTTAAATATTTGAATTGATTGAATTAAAGGTAAATTGCGGTTTACGATTTATGACGTATTAAAAAAAAACTACTTACTAGATCTCGTTCAAACCAATTTTCGGTGGAAGTTTGCATGGTAATGTACAACATATATTTTTTTAGTTTTATCATTCTCTTATTTTAGAAGTTACGGGGGGGGGGACACACATTTTACTACTTTGGAAGTGTCTCTCGCGCAAACTATTCAGTTTAGAAAAAAATGATATTAGAAACCTCAATATCATTTTTGAAGACCTATCCATAGATACCTACCATGACCTATGGGTTAGATGAAAAAAAAATTTTTGAGTTTCAGTTCTAAGTATGGGGAACCCCCAAAATTTATTGTTTTTTTTCTATTTTTGTACGAAAATCTTAATGCGGTTTACAGAATACATCTACTTACCAAGTTTCAACAGTATAGCTCTTATAGTTTCGGAAAAAAGTGGCTGTGACATACGGACGGACAGAGAGACAGACAGACAGACAGACAGACAGACAGACAGACAGACATGACGAATCTATAAGGGTTCCGTTTTAGCCAAATTTGGCTACGGAACACTAAAAAGGTTGTATGAAAATTCGGCACCATAGAGGTAGAAGTAAATAGGTTTTAATGATCTTTTGAATTCACAAACTTCATAGACGAGTGATATTTACTAACGTGCACACGATGTTCTAAATTCAATTTACTTTATCCTCAAGAGGTTAATAACGGCTTTTGCATTCAGATATCTAAGATTAATAATACTCTTTCCGAGATGGTGGGATGAAAAAGTTGTTTAAATTATCAGCTTTAGATTTTATGATATAATTAAAACGCGTTTTTTAAGAACAATCTATTTTTTATTAAGATAACCATTAGAAAAACAAGCACTACTTACTTTATCAAAAAACTTTCTTTTATAAGATTTCTTGCTCACAATAGATAAAATTATCTGCTCTGAACTAAACTTACAAAAACTTATATACTTACTTATTTATTATATAACTTTTGACTCTATTGACTCTATCATTCACAACATGTTCACAACGAATACCTACGTAACAATATTTTTAAATGCTTCAAAGTCGTGATTATGATGCCGTAACATACTTACTTATATGTCAGTTAGTTTTTCTCTTATCAGTTATCTCACAGAGAGAAACTTTCTTTCTTTTTCATCTTCGCTACGAATCTTGCTTTACAGTCCCACAAACTTATCTGGCCCGGTGGCCACAGAAGTTTACCATTTTTTTTTCATTTATTATGAAAATTAAGACAAAAATATGAAAGAATCATTAAAATATCTCAACAAATGAAAAAGTTATGGAACTTTAAAGTTGCGCTTGCAAGACGGGAGACGTGACGTCATAATTCCCTATCAACCGACTTTATAAAGTCGAATAAAAGAAATAAATGGACTTAACGTGACTTAATTGAATTAAAAGCACTTAATTTGTGTGTGAAGATAACTTTGAAGTATTAAATCTCGGCTAGGTATTAAAATTCACTCACAAAATTTCTCATTCGAGTTTAATATAGATACAGAAATCGGTGTACATTAAATAATTAAACTTTCAAATCGTCATTTCTCAGTCATTTATTGATGGATTTAAAAAAATAAACACTGATTTATTAGTTTTAATCTATATTTTACTTCCGTTGTGTTAAATATGATATCATCATGAAACTTCTCCATTTATGACTGCTTTGTTTTTTTTTGCATGGATACTAGCGACGCTCACACAGGGTCAGATAAGTTTGTGGGACTATACCTTCCTATCTAAACATCGGACACTTGTTTAAAAAAGAATCTATATTCTTGAGGCCTATAACTGTAAACTTTGATTAGGTAAATATCCTACTTGCTCTGAGGTGACACGAAGCCTACCTACCTATGTTATTAAAAAAATCGCATCATAATCGGTCTAGTAACTTTTTAAGCTCAAATCCAATTCAAATCGTTTTAAAAAAACATATAAATTCAAATTTAAATCCAAATTCAAATCTTTTTTATTCAAGTAGATTTAGCCAAGTGCTTTTGTGTCGAGTGAATCTACCACTGGTTCGGAATGTGTTCCTACCGAGAAGACGTTATCTACCGCAGCATCCTATTACAGTCAGTTTTATGTCGTATTTTATGTAGCTCATTTCTATCTCGAAATACCCTAATCTAATTAATCTCCTTAGTCCTTACAGAGCTGAAATATTGTAATTAGTTAGTAGTGCTAAGATCACCTTATATATGTAATAAAAAAAATACTAACCCTGGGTCCAGTTATGGCGGCGACTGTATGCGCCAAAAGCAGAAAAGCGTAAACGCCACCCCTCATGCTGCACTCTCAAACCACAGAGCGGCAGAGTACCATCACACAACACTATCTGTCACAGCACAACCTGCTTCCACGCACTGAATCCCAATTAACAAGAGTCCACTGCACTATTCCAGATTTTAAAAAACAATCCCGTATTAGATTTTTTAAACAGCGCGAAAATTTACGCGAGAATATTTGACAAGTTCATAAAACAATAGACAATTTTTTTTTCATCCGGATTCTTGTAAAGCTTAGCGCGCGTGTAACTATAAACTTTTTTCACGAATGTGTGTTATCGGGCAATGGCTTCTCGCGACGGCAGACCCAGCGGCATTACAATCGTCAGTGAACGTCGCTTCGTTTTACCACCCCTACTCCGGCCGCCCCTTCTCAATGTTTCGAAAGGTATCGAGATTCGTTCAGAATCCTAGAAGGTATACCGTTTATTTGTATGATGTTTGAATGTTGCGTAAAATAATTAAGGTCTATAAGGTTTTAAGAGCTGCTGTGATATCGATATCACGAAGTCATCGATAATTAATTGCCTCGATGACCTCCCTGGCGCAGTGGTTAGCGCTGTTGTCTTATAAGCGAGTGCTCCCAGGTTCGATCCCCAGCTATGAAAATTAATTATACCTATCTGAATTTTCTCTGGTCTGATTTTTTTGCAGGCTTCGGCCGTGTCACTAGACTAGACAGAGACGTAGACGTAGAGACTAGACAGAGAACTAGAGTTCCGCCAAGCGATTTAGTGTTTCGGTACGATGCCGTGTACAAACTGATAAGGGGTAAAGAGTTTAATATAACTGCCATACCCTTATCAGGTTAGCCCGTTAACATCTCAGACTGCATCTTCACTTCACCACCCCTGATGGTTTATCAGGATTACCTTTTCAGGATTAAAGCAGACTGTGCAGGAAGTATTATTAAAATTACATAAAGCAAATGAAGTTACAATATTGGCAACAGCATCTGGGAAACGAACCGTGGCGGGTCGGATTCCCTTTCGCAAAACCGTTGCGCAAGCGCAGCCTCATTTAAATTAAGGGAAATCATAATTAAAGAAAACATGTTCAGTTCGTTTTCATCCCACTTCTGAAATCATCATCTAACAAAATAATATATCGTAACGCCTCTCTTATTGCTACACATTTTCGTTCTATATCAGTAGGTAAGTATACATGGATATTTATTTTTTTATTTTTATTTTGAAAAACATACAGTAACATGATATACAATAGGTAAACCAATTAATATAACATTGCACTTAAACCAAAACAGTTTTCAAAGATTATATAGCGTCAAGTGTGTGTTTTTTTATCCCACTTCTGATATCATCAATTCACTTGTCATGTGGACCCTTTCACATAAAGGACCCTTTTTTATTCCATTGTCGACACAAAATAACACGGCACCTGTGGAGTCTGTAAAGGCGATTACATAGGAAGTGTTTCAAGTAAACAAGGTGCTAATTCATCTGGGAATCGAACCGTGGCAGGCGGCGGATCCATTTTCGCAGTCCTTGCGCAAGCTCGCACTGACCTCATTCCAATAAATGGAAATCTTATGGTAAAATCGTTAATCAAGCTCAAATATCTCCTGAATCGTGGCGTGAACAATGGTCTAGGATGTTAGCCCATGACGGAGTGAATGGACCGGTACACGCGTGGTCTGCTAGTAGGGTGACCAGCCCTGCTATCAAGTTACATGATACGTGTCTATTATTTTTCTATAATCTTGGATAGAAGCAGGTGTTACTTTGCGGAAGTCCATGATAATGATGGAACTAGAAATTACAGTAGGTAAATCTATGTGGTACACTGTGTATTTTGCACTTGTAGCTTGCGATATTCACTATTGTAATTGTTTACCGACTGCGGATTATAGCTAATTAAATTTCTAGTTCCTTCATTTTGCTATAATCGTTAATGCTATAGTGAAAGCGATTAAAAACGATAACCATAGAGTAACTTTTACGAGGGCTTAATGAGGACTATATGATATTAATTAAAAGTATTCTTGAGTTCACAACAGCTATGTATTATTAATTTTATAGTTAGCAATTTTACAAAAAGACGCCATTACAAGACAGGCATTTTCACAGAGAGAGACAGAGTAATGTGTAGCATAGACATGCATAATAAATGGCACAGAGTAATGAACATTATAACACAGATAAATTGCTAACAACAGAGTAACTATAAATCACTTATTTTCTCTCTCCGCGGTATAGACGTAAAGCGTTAGACGATTATAGAAAGAGAATAGACATAAAACGTATGTAACTTGGAGGAGGGCAGATGTTGATGTGGAAGTAATATATAAATTGCATGATCGAAAGTTTAAATGCGTATACCTGCAATTATGGTACCAGCTTTCATCTTCTTTGTTCCTTCATGATTATAATATGGGGCTCTTCACGAGGTGAAAAACAAATTTCTTAAAAGCGCTTTTTGCTACTTGAGAACACGTTCTTAGACTGATGTCGGTGTAAGAATACGGCCTTAGCCTACTCTAGTGGTCACCTTACTCGCAATGTCTAATTGCAGTGCGACGGTCGTTTTACAGCATTTAAAAGTGTAAGCGGTGTTGCAAGCCTTATCTAATTCATCAGTCCATTGTGCATACGGCATACCATGTGCATGCGAGATTTACATATAACACCTCATTGTAAAAAAATGTTTCTGCACTCAAAGAATTTGTGAATTTTTGAATCTACAATGTGAATTCCTCAACCAAATGTTCTACAGTCCTGCACTAATGTAGCCCACTATTGAACAAGAGTCTCTTTTCAGAATGAGCAGGCCTTAGGCTATACTTCACCATGCTAACCAAGCGCGGATCGTCAGTTACACACACCTTTAAGAACAATTAATAATAATGTCCTCCCGACGGAAATTCGGCCACGGCGGCTTACCTAACTTCTGAGAGATTAGCCATCTGCGCGAGAGATATTAACTATAGTGTTCAAGTGTGTGCGCATACACAGGTGCACTCTCTGTTCTTTTACTCTCATAGTCCGTAAGACCGAAAATCCGACACGACCGATGAGAGATCAGGCCCAGGACCGACGACTTTACGTGCTCTCCGAGGGACGGGGGTGAAACATCGCCAACTTCCTAACTGCGGGCTAGTACTGAGAATTTCTTGTCAGAAAAACCTATTGGATTTTGTTATGGCCCGACCCGGGACTCGAATCCGGGACCTCGAGGCAGTTAAAAGTACTCTCAACCATGCAGGTTTCTTCACGGTGTTTTCCTTCAACGTTAAAACAAGCGATATATTTGAATTTCTTAAGACCACAAAACGAAGAAGAAAGGACATAGAGGTGTGAGCGCGCAATCGAACTCTGGACTACACGAGTAGGGGGCCAACGTCACCACAAGACCATCGTCCCTCAGAACCTCAGAATTTGTGAGCATTGATCATTGATTTATAATTTTAATACGCGCTATTTCTTTAAGCTACATATTTCAATGGCATCGACATAAGAAGTTGGAAAACTTCAAAAAGTTTCGTACTTTGCTTTTGAAAGAGGCTGGTTAAAAGAAACCTTTTATATAATTAATGGATTTTTATGATTACCAATGATCAGATTATGCAAAACAACTTAGGCAATTTGTTTTGATAGCCCTTTTTATTTAATTAAATCTGAATTAATTATTTTTGCGACATTGCAACCTTAATGTTTTTTGTTAATTAAGCTATGGGCTTTTAAGCATAGTTTAACATAGGTAAAACAATTGCCAAAAAACTTCTTGCTGTGGGGTTTATCTGTACTGTGGTGGATCCAATATTAATTCGACCTTCGACTTTGTTTTAAAGACCTGCTGAGTTTCTTGGAGCTGCTCTTCTCAGTAAATTTTTCATTCTGAACGTGTGGTAGTCCTGACTCTATCACCCGTTATGAATATTTAACTTTTGTTAACTTTAGTTAGCTGTCATTGTTACAAGTAGCAATGCGTGGTTAATTAAGTGGCTTCATTCTATAAAGTGTTGCATAAACCGTTAGATTGTAATCTAACTAGCGAAATTGTAAACTGTCGACAGATTGAACCGTTCAATGTTCTGAATGTCAATTTTTGAAATATTCATTGTATTTACGTTTTCTTGTCTCTTTCTTGTAGGTTAGGTTAGGGTTCGACATAAGCAATCAGGTGGTGCCCGGCCGTAGGCCGGACACTGGGTTTTATCGGGTTAATATACCTAAAAGATTACAATCTACTGAAACATAATGCGTTAAATTGCAATCTGTCGACAGTTTACAATTTCGCTTAGATTGCAATCTAACGGTTTTTGCAATCTTGTGATATAATAGATACAAAGATTCTATAAAATAGTTTTATTACCGTGAACCATTTTCTTGCCTCATTAACTGCCCCGCTGGAGTCACTGGTCTAGTGGTTAGCATGTATAATTAAGTAATTGGTTTTTCTGACTAGAAATTCTCAGTACTAGCCCGGAGTTAGGAATTTGGCGGTGTTTCACCCCCGTGCCTCGGAGAGCACGTTAAGCCGTCAGTCCCGGTTATTATCACTAACATGATAATAGTCGTTATTTAGCCCGCCAACCCGCATTAGAGCAGCGTGGTGGGTCTAAGCTCTAATTCCCTCTCTCCTGTGAGAGTGGAGGCCTGTGCCCAGCGGTGGGACGTTAATGGACTTTAGTGGTGGTGGTGGTGGCTGGTTGAACCGTTTTATTAAGTGGGCTAGTGATGGTAAAGACTTGCGTTGCGTCATCTAACCTGAGTTCAGCCATGATTGCTCTTACCCAACTTAACAGCTGATGATGGCACGACTACTTATGAATTATAGCGAAATGATGAATCTAGTAGGCAAGTTAATTAGGTTGCGAGCTTAGAGTAGGTAAGTAGGTACATATTTTGAAAATTTACGAATCTTCTTAGATTGCGATATACGAAAGTAGACGTAAGTATTTATAAAGTTCAATATGTTACACTATACTTTACATAGAGGCAAAGTAGATGATGCCCGCAACTTCGTCCGCATGGATTAGGTCTTTTATTCCCGCGGGAACTCCTTAATTTTCCGGGATAAAAAGTAGCACAAGTCCTACCCCGGGATACAAACTATCGCTATGTAAATAAAATGGTATTAATTTCAACATGATATATCCATGCATTCCAGAGAAAAAGGGTCTCGATAGACACACAGTGAGCGAAGTGATCCTACAAGGGTTCCTTCATATCGTTTGTGGCACGGAACCCTAAAAACATGTTTGAGCAAATAAACAAATCATTTTGATTATTCATTAAGTAGATAGAGAAAAACAAGTTTTAGCAAATGACGCAGGTCGTTGACAGAAACAACTGATAGGTATAAATTAGCCAGAATTATCTAGTTTAACACGGAAACCACTTTCGTTTTGGTAATTTATTCATCACAAAGATATAGGTACCTAAGTAGTTAAATTTTAAATAAATTGTTATATAAATAGTATAACATATCCAGCCTGTCATTATGTTAACGAGATCTTGTGTAACAGTCATCTACGCCGATCGTCATGTAACTTTGCATGTTAATAGCAACAAACTAACAGCTGTAATAAAATAGCTATATAGTCTTCCAAATAACGATAAACTTTGATGTTCGTATGTTTTATTTGAAACAGTGGATGTTGCAGGTAGGTACAAATAATCCAAAAACTACATCCAAATCTGTTCGAGCAGTTTATGGAAGTTAGTGGAGTATTTGACGACCTCCCTGGCGCAGTGTTGAGCGCTGTTGCCTTAACGTGGGAGATCCCGGGTTCCATTTGCGGCAGGGTCAATTTGGGAATTTATAATTTCTGAATTGTTTCTGGTCTGATCTGGAGGGAGGCTTCGGCTGTGGCTAGTTACCACCCTACCGGCTAAGACGTCGACGCCAAGTGATTTAGTATTCCGGTACGATGCTGTATAGAAACCGAATAGGGTTATGGGTTTAATATAACTGCCATACCCAGGTTAGCCCGCTACCATCTTGCATGCTGCATCATCACTTACCGTCAGGTGAGAACGCATTCAACGGCTAACTTGTAGTGGAATAACAAAAAAAGACTGGAAGTTGAAAGAAAGAAAAGACATTTATTCTCAACAACATCAACACACATACCCTTATCTCAAGGGTATGCTACCCCGGCGCCTCCATCACCACCACCAACAGCAATGAGCTAAACTACCAAGGTGACAGAAGCCCCGGGACAACAGGAGTCATGTGTGGCACTACCCGAAAAAAGACTAACTCAGCATAATGGAAGGAATTTGAATTTGTAATGGAAGTTGAATAAAATAAACTCACATCCATTACATACTTACTTATAGATACATACATGAACCCTGAAAACATAACACTCCTTTTGGGCAGTTGTGTAAAAAACACACTCTATCCACATGTCCAAATAGGTACGCCATTTGTCCAAATGGCACCTAGGTACGCTCTTGAAACACCCATGTCGCCGGTTGCCAAATCAGCAGGCGGCAACAAAAGTGCCTCTTCACAACCATCTCGCCACTTGACGGATCGCAACACGCATGAAATCATCGGTCACGGCCAACACGCAGCATCTGCAATGGTTCGTGTACCTACAGGGTGATTGGCTTTTGAACACGCTTTTCTAGCTTCACCTGTAACTAGTCAACTAGCTACAATATCCATATCCATACTAATATAATATATTCATCGTATGCGGAAGGACGTGGGAACTGGGAACCCACCGCATTATTATCCCAAGAAAACTACTACCATTATTTGATTAACGGAAAGGGGTCACGACCTTTATTAATAAGGAATACGACGCAGTGAGAGACTTATATTATAAATGCTAAAGTGTCTCTGTCTGTCTGTCTGCTATACGCTTTAACGCCCCATCTTTGAGACCGATTTTGATGAAATTTGATATAGAGATAGGATGCATGGAAGAACATAGGATAGGATAGGAAAGGAATTTTTATCCCGGAAAATTAAGGAGTTCTCGCGGGAATAAAAAAGCAAAAACTGAATGAAAGCGGACGAAGTCGCTAGTGTAGAGAACATTAAGAAATGGGGTTTTAAAACCCAAACTCAAGTCAGCTAAGTTTCTTGACGGTGGAATCTGCTTTCTGAATCGGTGGTTGAGTCACGATATTTCATTAGTGGCACAAGGTGTCCTACGTGACATAAATAAATCGTTTCAAATGATTTCATTACATTTCAAACTCAAATATTATGTTGTATTTCATGCAGGACGTGTAGGGCATATAATAATACTACAAGTGGCTTAAAAGATAGTTACGTCTTGTTTAGACCGTGTCACCACCACTTCAGAAAGCAGATTCTACTGAGAAGAGCCGGCAAGAAAGTATGAATCCTTGCTATGGGAAGTTGAAAAGGATAAAATTAATGTTTTTGATACTGAAACATTTAAAGGAAAGAAAATTTAGCACGCTGTAGATAGATAAACACAGAAAGATGTTGTTGTAAAAATGATCTTTCTTTAACACAGTAGAATAAATTTAATTGTGCGATTGCAATAATGTTTGAAAATTGAAATACCAATGCAATTATAACTACTATTGTATGTACTTGAATTACTAATACAATGTTTTCGTTAAAACGAATGACTGTCTTTTTTATACGACTGCCTGAAAAAAGGAGTATATTGTTTTCAGGGTTCATGTATGTATGTATGTATGTATGTATGTGAGTTTGTATATTCCACCATAACTTCTATACGTCTGAACCGATTTTGATAAATGAGGTATCGTTAGAATCCCTAGCTTATTCCGGGTGACATAGGCTAGTAAAATTTAAAAAAAAATTGATGGGGTGACCATGGTCCCGCATTAAAGACTAAAGTTGAAAAAAAATATTCGAAAACAAGATTAACTATATAATCATCATCAAGAAAATGATGAGTAGATTCCAAAAATATATTACACTATAGTTCAATATCCCGAGTGACACGGGCTATAAATGTTTGAAAAAATCAATACAGGCTACAGAGCAGTCGTATTTTTTAATAATTTTAATTATATTCACTGGTTTGTCTCCTTTATAGGAGGTGAGGTTTGTCTCTTTTATAGGTGATAGCCTACAGGCTCAACATGTGCACAACGAGATATCTCGCGACGAAAGAGAGAGAGAGATACTGTCGTTGCCGGCTAATTTTTCGTTTACCCTAACATGCACCAGATGCGGTATATTACGAGAACAAAATAGTCGGCACGGTAGAGAAAAATATCACAGGTAAGAAATATCTACTCTACTTTTGACGTAAAGAGACATCAGACAAGTCATATGTTAGCTTCAGTAGACAAATGGAGAACGGGTAGACATAATTTTACTCGTTGTGCGCATGCTAGCCCTACTGGTCGGGTTTCACGGGTTCGATCCTGGGGCATGCACCTCCGACTTTTCGTAGTTAGGTGCGTTTTAAGAAAATTATAGTAGGTACCTATCACTTGCTTCAAACCGTGAAGGAAAACATCGTGAGGAAACTGAACGCTTGAGATTTCTGTTCTCGAAGGTATGTAGTCTGATAACCTGCACTTACACCCACTCAAGCCACCTGGCCAGCGTGGTGGACTATGGCCCATCCCTTCTCATTCCGAGAGGAGACTCTGCCGGTCGAGTTGACCATCAAAAAAATTGAAAAGGGACAAATTGGCCATGCTGAGTCGGCTGAGTTTCTTTCGGTACAGCCCCCCGATTGTGTATAGGGAAATCGGAATTGTAATCGTTTGTCAAACGGGTATAGTTTAAGATCCCGATATACGACGACCTTCACCGAGCTGGTTAATGGATGAAACTTACTTTAAATTTTTATTTAATAATAGATAAATACGCCTTAAATAGGTTGCCTATCATTAAATAAAAATAAAAAGTAGATTTCACCCATTAACCAGTACGGTGAAGGTCGTCGTATATCGGGATCTTAGGATAGTAATGGAGTTCATAGATGAGGTGCCTGCACGTCAAAAAGCATGAAGTCATATACGTTTTAAGCTGTCAAATGATGATGGTGATTTGCTTAGACAATTGGGCCTCTGAAATATACCTAGCATCTGAATTCTCAATTAAAGGTACGTTGCACGTGGCCTCGTAGGTGTTATTGCTGACATACCATCTCAATACGATGTAAGTATTTTCATCACATCTCATATTTAGCAACTAACATGCTAATATAATAACCACAATGCAAGATGGGATGCATTGTGAAAAAAGTAAGCCACACATGCAAATGGCAGAAAATTACTATTCTTAGCGCCGACAATGTGGCAAAGAATTTATTAGTTACGAGTACATACGAGTAGGTACATATACCATAACAGTGAGTCTTACTAATGCCTGGTTCACATTACAATAGTCACTGAAACCAGTAAGTTTATTCCAACGTCGCCGTCATTCTTTCTCTGCATTGTTTGTATCCTTCCTTCTCGAGAACTTATAATTTACTAGCTGATGCCCGCGACTTCGTCCGCGTGGATTGAGGTATTTTGGTTCCCGCGGGAACTTTAATTTTCCGAGATAAAAAGAAGTCAATGTGTTATGTCAGATTAGAATTTTTCTCTGTGCCAAATTTCATCCAGATCCGTTCAGCCGTCCATCCATCCATCGAAACTGTTGCATTTATTAGGTATGTTCGTATAGACAAGTGGTTCGCCCCGAACTGAGAACTCGCGGTATCCATAAAACGAATAAACTTTTACAGAGCGCCATCTATTGACATCATTGTGAAGGTCTGTTAAACTGACTGAATGCTGAAGCCCATTAAAAATTAAATAATTTCGTTCCTATATAATATTTATCTCTTAACGTTAGCGCCATCTATTGACATCATTGTGAGGTTCTGTTAAAAATACTAAACCTCATTAAAAATTAAATAATTTGGTTGCCTTATAATATTTATCTAATTTTAGTATTTGCTGTTCAAGTACAGGATATAATTCAAATAATTGAACAAGTTTCAGACTCAGCCTTTCAGAAAATATTGTAATAGTTAATTTTGACCATTATCTATTGACATCATTGTGAGGTTCTGTTAAAAATACTAAACCTCACTAAAAATTAAATAATTTCGTTTCCTTATAATATTTATCTAATTTTAGTATTTGTTATTCAAGTACAGGATATAATTCAAATAATTGATCAAGTTTCAGTCTTAGCCTTTCAGAAAATTGAGAGTTCTGAGGTCAACTTTGGACGTTAGAAAATCTCCACTTTGAGAGCCCCCCCCATTTCGTCAATTTTAGGGGAAAAATTAAAAAATATATATTTTTGGAGTCAATTTCTAACTATTTTTAAAATGATATACCGTGCAACCCCATGTAACGCTATAAGAAAATTTTTACTTCGTATTGGCTTCTATGAGAGCCCCCCTGAAATAAAGATTTTTATAACTTTTTAAGCCATATTCGGCTGGAGGCCACTGGTTTATATGTATAATATTTGAAGTAATAACGTTCAGTTATTCAGAAGTTATAGGGCTCTGACAGATGGACTGATGGACGGACGGACGGACAAGTGCAAATTCATTCAAGTAGACTCAGAGATCTTCGCTTTGCTCGGTCGATGATATAGAAATTAGAAAGTGAGTTTGTTTGTTGGTTTCTCCTAAGTGCCTAAACCATGAATAATAGTGCGAGCGAACAGAGCGCTGAAATTATAATTTAATTTAACACAAACTATTATTTAGAACATAAAATAAAAGCTGGGTCTTCCTAAAAATGAACTCGACTAATCGGCATTTAATTTTACATTTTTTTAATTCTTTTATTTTTATCCCCCACAAGTTAGCCCTTTGTAGCGGGCACTGGCGTTAGGGCATTAAAGCCACGGAATCGCATGTCAGTTGCATCGCGATCTGCGACTGCGATCTCACCTGGTGGTAACTGTATGTGATATGAATGAATGCAGTGATAGTAGCGGGTCTGGCAGTTATATTAAATCCTACACGGCATCGCTGGAACGTCAAATCGCTTGGCGGCACATCTTTGCCGATATTGTAGGTGATTTCTCAAGGTTTTAAGACCCCTCAAGACCTATGGTCTTGTGGACAGCACTTTTCGTCCCACCCACGTCTAGTAAATAGACAAAATTCTGATGTACACTACCTCTAAACTAAAGCAAAATGACAGCTCTATTTATATTGCTATCCCTTGCAGAATACTACCTGTGGAAATGGGCAGCATTACATTTGGAGCTGTTAAATAGAATTGGCCACATTGTCTCTACCACTCTCTACTGCTACTAGTAGATGTATAAGATATAACTGGTATGTTACTAGTGTAATGTGAATCAGCAATAACGTCGGCGAAGTGTAAAAGAATTGTTAACGTTACTACTTAAGTAGGTACCTACCTACTTACTTAAATCGACATCTTTAATTGTCGATGTTTTGTAATAAGATTTTGTTGCGTGAAGGTTGACCGCTATCAGAAAGTTTGACTTCGAGTCTATAAAAATCGTATAACCTTGACTGAAATCTCACCTGATGGTAAGTGATGATGCAGTCTAAGATGGTAGCTGGCTAACCTGTTAGCGGCAGTTACATTAAACCCATACCCCTAGTCGGTTTCCACCCATATAGCTCAACGATAACTGAAAATCCTACTAGTATAATAAATGTGTAAGATTGTAAGTTTATAAGTTTGGATGCCGCGCCTTCACGCCACAACGATTGGACCGATTTGGCTGAAATTTTGAATGGAGATAGCTTATAACATAAGTTTCATTTTATCCCCGAAAATACCTAAAAGAGTTTCCACGGGAACCTAAAAACCTCAATCCACGCGGACGAAGTCGCGGGCATCATCAAGTAAAAAATAATCAATACTAATATCATAAATGCGTAAGTGTGTCTGTTTGTCTGTCTGCTACGCTTTCACGGTCTAAACCGATTATGATGTAATTTGGTAAGGGGTTGGGGATAGTTTGTATCCCGGGGAAGGACATAGACTTTTTATCTCGGAAAATTAAAGAGTTCCCGCAGTAAGTAATCAAAAAATCTTAATCCACGCGGACAAAGTCGCGAGAATCGTCTAGTTATTAATAATTAATTAATGGACGCAATAAAAAAACATTAATAATAATTTATCATTATTTTAATGAACTTTCTATACGTTCCGAAAATATGTACCTACTCTGAATGCTAAAAATTGTCTAATTTACTTACCAATAAAATATTATGTCCAATTCATAGCAGATAATAATATTTTACTTTTATTTATATCTATACTATTAATATAATTCGAAAGCATTGGAGTTTTTGTCGCTTATATCATATAAGTACATATATATGTAAATATACAAATTCTTATATACAAATTAAGATAAATATATTTATTAATAGGCTTTACAATGAGTTATATCATAATAAGCATCATGTAGAGGTTATCTATAGGGTCATGGTAATAGTATGTTCATTAATAATGTTAAATCAAACCAGCCCGCGACTTCGTCTGCGTGGATGAGGTTTTTTGGTTCCCGCGGGAACTCTTAATTTTCCGAGATAAAAAGTAGCCTATGAACACATAGATTATAGTCTGGAATAACAATTCCAGACTATAATCTATCTCTGTGCCAAATTTCATCCAGATCCGTTCTGCCGTTCATCATCCATCCATCCATCTATCCAAAATTTCGCATTTATAATATTAGTATATAATATATAATATATATATATTATATAGGTACGTCGGTCCTTTGCTGGCGTTATTGAAGAACAATCTAATAAACATAAACCTACAGATCCCTAGGTAATCGGTTTCTACACGGCATCGTACCGGAACGCTAAATCGCTTGGCGACACGCCTTTGCCGGTAGGGTGGTAACTAGCCACCAGAAAAATTCAGAAATTGTAAATTCCCAAATTGACCTTTCTGAGGATCGAACGCGGGACCTCCCGCTGATAAGACAGCAGCGCTCTCAACTACGCCAGGGAGATCTGCTTACTCGTTCGGAAAAGCGCTATACTATGAAGGCCGAGTCGACACTTCCTTGTGACAACTTCACCATAATATAATAGGCAACAGTAGGGTTAGCATAAGGTTTTAGTTTTTCGTGCGTCGAAACACTTTTACGTTAAAGTAAAATGACACTCAATATGTGCTTGTTTTAAAGCGCGAGTCGTCCATACATGTACCTATCGAAACTTTACTAAATCAAAATGGGTTTATGAGAACTACCTTGTTGATTGAGGTCCTGAGTTCCATTCCCGGGTTGGCTCAATATTAAAAATATTGGGTTTTTATAAGAACTTCTCACAATACCTACAAGCCCAGAGTTAGACAGGTGTTTAACCCCCATGCCTTGGAGAGCACGTTATTCCGTCGTTTTCGTCTGCCTTTGCGTGATGCGTCTATGTCGTGTCACATTTTCCGTTCCATCGGCCTGTAGAGGTAGGAAATAGCGAGTGCACCTGTGTATGCACCTCACACTATTATGTATACTAGAAAATCGCCCGCGCAGACCTCTAATCTCTCTGGAGATTGGCCGTCGTTGCCTAATGGATGGAAATGGATGGTATTGACTTCTCAATCTTAAACGGAGTGTATTTCGGCCCATTTTACGCTGAGTTTATTGTGTTTAGATGCTCGAATTCTTCTATCGACGGTGGCGAGATGTAAAATTTCATGCTAAGGCGAACGTCACAGCGCTTACGCATCGGTTGGGTAACGGTGATAATATTATTATCATTCTATAGCTTTATTGTGGGACTATCAACGCACAATTACTTTCGCGGTTTCTTACGGCAGTTTGGAGTTAGCACCTTTTAATACCTTAACTGTTAAGTAAGTTTCTTGAGGTTAATAAATACTTATCTAATTCGACCTACTAAAACAGATTTTTGATTTTTAAGCCCTTTTTGAATTTCATGTAAATGTTGCAAGAAATTTTAGTTTTCGATCTGAATAAAATTTAGATACGTATCTATAACGTAACCCGGCGTGTCTGCAAGCAAGCCTAACTCTGGGTTACAAGAATAACCCGTCGTTTCTGCAATCGGGCCTAAGAAATGCTATAGTATTTCATTATCAGTATTTAGTTGTTTAGGAAAATCTAGTAAAAAATAAGTTGCCGTTTGAAAGAATTTTAATAGCCATTACATTTAAACAAAACGATACTCATTTACAATGTACATAATTTATTAATTTAATGATATACATTCGATATAACAACCCTTTTTCTAAATCTACTTAATATTTTACTACTTACTGAAAAATCAATACAAACTCTATTCTTATAATATATCGTGCACTAAACATTACTGAAATTGTGAATTTTACTATTTATTATTCTGATTTTTACTTAAACAGCTTTTAGTAAAAATGAGAATGATAAATTTATCGGAGAACTAGCTGATGCCCGCGACTTCGTCCGCGTGGATTAATAATAATTTAGACTATAATAATCTATCTCTGTGCCAAATTTCATCCAGATTCGTTCAGCCGTTCTGGTGTGATTGAGTAACAAACATCCATCCAAACTTTCACATTTATAATATTACTAGCGAGTGCCCGCGACTTCGTCTGCGTGGTTTGAGGTTTTTTGGTTCCCGCAGGAACTCGTTAATTTTCCGGCATAAAAAGTAGATTATGTGCTATTCGAGACTATAATCTGTCTCTGTGGCATATTTCAGCCAGATCCGTTCAGCCGTTGGGGCGTGATTGAGTAACAAACATCCAACCATCCATCCAAACTTTCGCATTTATAATATTACTAGCTGATGCCCGCGACTCCGTCCGCGTGGAGGTTTGAAAAATAGATAGTAGCCGATTCTCAGACCTACTGAATATGCATATTAAATTTCATAAAAATCGGTCAAGCCGTTTCGGAGGAATGGTAACTAACATTGTGACACGAGAATTTTATATATATAGAAAAGATATAGTAGGATTTATTTATTTATAACTTCGAGATCACATTACAAGAAATACTATTACATAAATTAGTATAGCTGGCACAAAAAAAATATAGAATTGGGGAGACAGAGGTGAAATTGACCAGTTCCAAAAATTACTGAATTTACTGTATCTCTTGTTGTAATTTTGTAATTTTTTCAGCCTTTCTGCTTAATAGGTATCTACCTACCTAGGTCAAATAAATGATTCCTTATTATGTAGGTATCTTTGACTAATGATTTTCCGTTATGTAATGTAGTGTATATAAATAAGAGAGTTTATCACTTTTTCGGTTATTAAATTTTTCAATGTGTACGGAGGAATAGTAGTATTAACTACTCATTAGAACAGTCCTTCATAAACTTCATAACCAACCAATCTGTTTAAATTTATTTCCGATCGAAAACTAGGTAGATCAACTCGATAAATAACACCAAGCCCAAAATAGTTGCATAAGTAATTGGCGACAGTTCTAAAATAACCATTAACTAGTCACGCAGTAACTAGCCCGTGGCCATGTATTACGTAGAAGACGTTATCGAAATCTTATCTAAAAATCAAAATGTAGAACATTCATGACCACAATAAATAAAATATTTATTGTTAAAGAATGATTGACACCAAGATTCATAAAAATAAAATCAATTTCAATTACGTTAAGGAAAACCATTAATATCAGGGAGCGCTTTAAGTCACGTAGTTATAGCTATATGTTAATGAAATGAAAATTGACACTTAAATTAAGAAAACTATGGTTCATGGTTCTTAATACATAAAATAAATACTATGTGTGTGTAGCCTATTATAATAGGTCAAGGCTACCCTAAGTTAAGTAAGAGCGATCTTAGATCAGTAGACAAACGCGCAGAGAGATTATTATAAATTATAACACTCATAATTTCATGAAACATACGCACCTCAATCATAATAACCTACTTTGCATATCATGTTTCTAAATTTCGCATTGTTATCTTCAGAGTGCAAATTTATGCAATACTCTGAAACTCTACATGGCTAATGCAAGAAACAAACAATATATGAGCAAAATGAAGAAATGAGTATTTACTTGACACGTAAATGTACGACCCTACGTTAGGAAACAAATCAAGTCCTTTCACATTTCTAGTACAAATCATCTGTGAACTGTCACAGATGATTTTCAAGCATCATGAACTCTATGTCCATGTATTAAGAGCTAGGATAGAGAGTGGATGTGTGTCCATTTCAAGCAATACCTGCAGATTGAAAGTACCCTGTCCAGTTTCAGTAATGTTTTGCGCTCGCCTCCTAACGTCCGTTGTCACCACAGTAGAGTGGCTGTTGAATTTTTATAAGTGTAGTAAATATGCACCCTAAATCCGATTGAGTTGAAACTTTACACAGTTGTTGTTGCGGAAAGGTTTCTGATATACTACCACCACCGTGTCGCTAGTCACTTTTCAACACCACGTATGCTAAGGTCCACAGTCCTCTTTTTAATAGGTATATCTTTTGACAGATAAGATAAATACAATATTTTTGTTTATTTATGCCACCCATATACCGATTTATTTGGGCACTATATAGTGCGACGTAGTTCTAATTGTGTATATTTAAGAAAAAATAATTGTTTTTGATACTTCACTTGCGGATACGTTGTAGTGAAAACGGACCGTAACATTAAAGTTTCATAGTTGTTATTACAATTCAGTTTGGCTTCGCCTAGATACAGTCTACCACGCTCAGAATATTTACACGCCTAGGGAATTATAGACACCTAAGTTTATAATAAACACTACACAAGGCTTATAATTACTTATTTCTTAACGGTTTGGCAATAATTTTATGAAAGCGTAAAAAGCTTGAATTGCAGTTAAATATCGGTGCAAAGACAGAATTACAAAATAACTGTCGTTATTTATATACCGTTAGCCATATTACGAAAAACCTGCATTAATTAGTTAATTCTAAAAAATAATATGAAATGTGCACATTCCATACCCTGTAAATGAGTTCGAAAGTTAAACTTCCCGGCCTAGGCCAGTAAAGAATGTATGTATTTTCATTACATATCATAAGTTTGAATTTGGAATCTTTCTTGCTGAATATCTTGTAACTTGTTATAATGTTCTTTGGCCTAAATAGTTTAAATTTGGAACTCTACCGTATTTCGCGTTCAGCACTCACAGCGCAAAAAAAAAGTATAATATTTATTTTTTATCTTTATAATATTGAAAGGCGGGAATTAACTACATACTTAATCGTTATAATTTATTATTTAAAAGTGACGAAAAAATGAGTTCGAGTGAGGATATTATGGATTTAGATTGTACGCCTCCTTTTCTGAGAGCGGAGGCCGAATTAGCTAAAAATAATTTGCTTTCACCGAAATCTAAAGAAAAGTCACTTGTTTCATTTTTTAGAAAAGCACTATACACACCTCGACCGGGAGAGCATTTCTGGTCTCGTATATAGCCGGCCTCGCGTAGCTCAGCCGTCTAGCTAACACTCGACCAGAAAACGCGTACTTCCCTGTCTCGCGATGTAATGTACTATTATTTTCAATACAGTTGTCAAACATGGCGCACTTTCAGAGGCTGTAGTTATGATTCGAAAATTGAATCTTTCGCATAGGCATCTTACTTTTACACGGTCGTGACTTACTTTTACAAGCTCGACACTTACTTTTGCAGTTTAGTTTTAAATTTTCCAAGTCAATTAAAAAAGTTTATTAGCAAGGAGTTTTCATACATAGAATATAATTGGATAGGCTTTTTACGAGGAAAAATGAATGAATCCGTACGTTTTAGCATTGAATTTTCAAAACTCTTTTAAATTGTTGTTGATTATATTTAATTACCAGTTTTAATTTAATTATTTTCAACCTTTGACAAAAATCGAATAGGCTGTATACGCGTAGGTACGAACCCGTGGCCTAGTTTCGTTGAAAAAAAATATGTCCAGGTGTAAATACGCGCCATTTGCTGAATTTTTTTATTTTTTATGTGATAAATTGATTATATTTTCAACTGTATTGAAAAATTCTTTTAAATGGTTGTTGATTATATTTAATTACCAGTTTTAATTTAATTATTTTCAACACTTGACAAAAATCGAATAGGCTGTATACGCGTAGGTACGAACCCGTAGCCTAGTTTCGTTGAAAGAAAAAATATGTCCAGGTGTAAATACGCGCCATTTGCTGAAATTTTTTATTTTTTATGTGATAAAATGATTATATTTTTGTACTATTTCCCACAACTGCATTGAAAAACGTCGTGTGATACACGGGTGTGAAGGTTATTGCAAACTCGTGACATTAAAAACCCTCACCTTCGGCTCGGGCTTATTAATGACAGCTCGTTTGCAATAACCTACTTTCCACCCTTGTATCACAATATACTATTGTAGTATTACGATACTAGTAATATGGTAGTATGCTTATATGTATGTGGAAAAAATTTTGGTGATGTCAATTATGTTTAGGTCGTCTACGACAACTTCTTAAGAAGTTGAATTCACAAATTCATAATACTACTAAGGGTCAGTTGCACTACAGGTGGTTTTGGTTAATGAAAATGAAAAATTTGCTTTTCAGTGAACTTTATCGAATTTAACGAACTTTCATTGGTGCAACTGACCCCTACTAAGAGGTTTTTCGTAATTATTATAACAGCTGGTTTAACTCATATTTTGTCATTACATTCAAAATGCACACATCGGAGTAAATCATTCCAATCAATTAGCCAGGGGTTTTTTATGATCAATGAAAACTAATTAACTAATTATTATTAGTCTTAATACTTTGAGTTACAACTGTTTTTAACATTTGATTCATTAATTAAACTGAGTATCAAAGTTTTTAACCAGCGAGATTTCTAAATTAATTTAAAACATAGAGCTCTATATTATATTGGTACCTATTCTGCTGTCTTATTAAAAAAAAATATCCAGAGAGAATAATTATAATGTTAAAGGATATCTGTTGTGTCTTTAATTTCTTTCAATTTAAGTATTTTCCTTCAGCAAAATAGTTACCAGTTTCTTAATTATGATTTAGCACGCACTTACGATTTTTTGGCAACTGAGTATAATTATTAATTAAAATTGCTTCTATTTCATAATAATACTAACATTTATCAAATCTACATTTTGAGAATCTTAGAACGACACTTAGTGAACTTGCTTAGTATTGTCTATCTAATAACATATGCTTAAAAAACCTACACAATCACATCTCATAAACATGTATATGTATAGGTAAGTCCAAAATCTAGTGAAGAATAACTATTAAACTGACTAGAATTAAGGGAAGGTACATATCGTAAAGCTACACGTCAATAGTCTTTCTTTAGATATAAATTGGTGGACGCGAAGCTTAAAAATTACAGAATAATTTGCAATATATCAAACGCTCGCAGTGTAGATAAGAAAGATTAGGCAAGATATATTTTTAAATTATTCTTAATATACTAACATTAAAAAAATTAGTAACATGTTCATCCTAGCCCGACTTCCTCAATTTTCGAGAACTATAATAATGGTGTACAGTGATATTTTAGGTCCTAGACTTAAATTCTAGATTTTACGTAATGTGTTGACCCTTTGTTACATCACCAATAAAAATCGGCCAAATAATAAAGTTTTTCGTTGTAATAAAAATTTGACCGATTTCTTAAATTCGAAACATTGATTGAGATATGATCAGATGGCGTATGCCAATGTTGTACTAATATTCAGTCGAAATTTTCTTCAAGAATAGGCAGCAATCAAGGACAATTTAGATACATTAATTCCTTTGATACTTAACAAGGCCCAGGAAATCAGTTTTTGTTGGTCTGGCTTTGTGTTCATACCTAATGGCATTACCTTTGGCAAATATGGCTGAAACTGCGAGATCCCGTAAAATAATTGTCTACAATCAATTTTTCTTATCTACCTAATTTCAAAGGTAAATAAATTGCAGACTTGTCGAAGAGTTACATATAATATGCGACGTACTCGTTTATCAAAATGTTCCGACTCCCGGACGTGCTTTCTGAGTTCTAAGATTCGGTTGTCCATTCAAAGTGTTTTTTTAAATGTTTCGCACTCAGTTATCCTCTGACATGATGTCAGAGATCTATTTAATGCGAGTTTTGCTCTGAATTAGGTGCCACTCATGATGATTCTTTCGTGGTGGTGTTTTTTTACATACTTATTTATTATGATCTAAGTATTTAATGTTTATTATTTTGTGAGCGGAGATTTTTTTTTCTTGTGTTTGTGTTAGTGTGAGCAGCCCTGAATTCAGACACCTCATCAAATTATTCCAGTCAAGTTAATTCATTCAATGTTAGTTCGCGGGAAAATCACATTCTTGCGAAATAGAATTGCAAAAATAAATAATTGACGTCAATCATAGTCATATTAAGTATCTAAAGATGTCGGACAAAAACTTATATGACGAGCCGGGACATAGTGATCTTTCACCAAAGATGTTTCTAGTCATAGACAAATTTTGAATTAAACGCCGCCCCCTACTGCGAAATCAATGTAACGTTAACATGACGTTACGTTATTAGTACATCTACCAAATCCAATATCCATATCTAATCTAAAAATTACTTAACATTTAATTAAAATTTAGACATCCAAAGTAACCTTTGAATATCAATAGTATCGTTCGATTTCGTCATTTCATAATTTCTAGCGTTGCTATTCTTCATATCCTTAGGTATATTATAGATGATTGACTTGATAAACGCCCATACATTGTACACACCGAGGGTAGGCCCCGCTAAAGTATTCTTCGAAATGTACTACACAGATTTCCAAAGCAAGAACTGACAAACAACAAAGTGTTATTTCTAGTTAAACATAATTTGATGCAAGAATTCAAAATACAATTTTCTAATTCTCGTGTATCGCAAAGAATACCTTAAATTTACATTAAGGCCTGCCTAAATCCCTGGGCACAGGCCTCCACTCTCATAGGAGAGAGGGAATTAGAGCTTAGACCCACCACGCTGTTCCAATGCGGGTTAGCCATGTTAATGACAATAGCCGGGACCGACGGCTTAACGTGCTCTCCAAGGCACGGGGGTGAAACACCAACAACTTCCTAACTCTGGGCTAGTACTGAGAATTTCTAGTCAGAAAAACCCAACACTTAATTATGGCCCGACCGGGGACTCGAACCCGGGACTTTGTCGGCCGCAGTCGAACATGCTAACCGCTTGACCAACGAGCCATAAAGATTGTAGATGATTTAGATAATAAAATTTACAGCAACTTAAATTCTTGTAAAGATGAACATAATATTAAGACATTGAGTTAAGTATAATACATAAATAATATTTTTTAAGAGTTTTAACCGAGTCATTTAAAGCATGACAACCGGCCGCTTTTTCACCCGCCCTAGATTCGGACTAAGTAAATTATATTCGTGATAAGTAAGAGCAAAAGCGGATTATGCAAATCCGCTGCAGTCAGATTGCAAGTTAATTCGTTTATGATCTTATGTAATGTAACCTGACATGGCTCGTCAACCAATAATAATCATAATCCAAACAAAGAAAAGAAAATTAGATTTGCTATTTGGCACATTTTACCGTAAAGAGTTCCTCTATTCATAAAATGAACAGCACTTACCGGCTAGTCATTGTAATAAAATTGGACTCTACAAGTATAACCACAATTTAGGTCGTTTCAAAACTGGTCCGATAGATTACGCAATACTACTTACTGAACGTAGGGTTACCAGATCCAAATATTTCTCATGCATACCTACTTACTATTAATTATTCATAACTAACATCCTAATCAACCCTCAGGGATTTAGTTAGGACTTAGGATTCAAAACTTACGCTGTCATTTTTTCGCGATTAAACTTTGCAATGCCCTCAGCCGATAATTTTATTTTATTCGGATCCTCAAAAAATAACTCCAGCAATAATTATTGTTCGGACGAAAAAAGTCCAGTAAACCAAATTCTTCACGTTTCATGATATTATGCCAGACAATGGCAGGTCGTCTGGTAACCCTAACTGCAGAAAATACGAGTATATCCAAGATGGTAATAAGTAGGACAGAACTGATGGCCTATCTAATGGCTCATAGAATATAGTATCTGATGTTACAATAGGAAGAGAAAGCAAAAAGCTGGTTACTCAATTTTTCCACGCACCAGGTCTATTTTACTGCTACGTTCCCTCGGTCCAGACGAGGGTACATTACAAAATTTACCTAGGCCTTTATGTAACACAATAGTATCTTAAGTTACTTCGATATTAAAATGTAGTCAAGACAAAAAATGTAGTATGATTTCAATCGATGTAATTTATCTACCTTAACATTTTGGGTTAATTCTGTGCTTCCATATAAACTAAAATGACACGTCTGCTAGATAGTGCATTATATGGTGATGTCAATTATATAGTCACATTTTATGTATTGTGTTACTTCCAAGATAAGGTTAAAGGAAGTAGATACGCCTTTATGTAATACCATAGTATCTTAAGTTGCTTCGATTTTAAGTGGTCTGATTTCAGTTGATGTAATTTAACTACATTAACTTTTTATTTGTTTACTATTATACAATCAGATTTGCCATTACATTTTACTATTACTAAACCAATATTAAGTCTTGCACGCACCAGAGCTCTAATGCTATTGCCTCAGCCTCCAGTCTCTTTAGCGGCTCAAAGACGAATCTCAAACTCCTCTACAGCGAGTATGAAAAGCTCAAATGCTCAAACTTCGCATCTTCAATAAATAATTCTGCAACCACATCTCTAGCTCAAGTTCGATTAGACATGGAATACTCTGTACTTCAGCCATTTATGGACTGGTTTTGCCAAGTTTTAGCTTCAATGAATCTAGCATTATATTCAGCGACAACGTACAGTCATTCAATATTATCCTTTTTAGCCAAATTTATCGTAATGATAAATTTGGCTAAAAAGGATAATATTGAATGTGAATGAATGAAATCATGATATGCCGCAATGATAACACGATACATTCAATTTTTGGTCCTGCGTTGTTTTGAAATCAAGCACCTTTCGCCAATTATATCGATTGCAACAAAATTATAAATACAAGCTTTTTAGAAACAAAAGTATGTGTTATTCAACCTTGATCTGCAAAATTCGTAACTAAAAGACTGCCAACGGCAGGCAATCGGCAGGATAGAGCTTTTTAATCGAATCCACAATAGAAAATATTGTTGCAGAATTTCGCAATTATTATTTCGTGCCCTAACATCATGGAAGAACTAAGCGTAACCGAAACTAAAAGGAAGACTACGAGACATACTGGGCATACGAGGGCACTTGTACAGGGTCATCCCCGACTGATTATGACGGTAGAACTGTTCATGATAATCTAAGAGTAAAACAAAAATAGTACCTAAGTATAAAGAATTTTTGATCCCACCATGGTTTTCTAACAACGCAATTATAGTCTAGAATATTGTAGCCAGAATTATGCAATTATGTCTGAGAATCTTAAAGTCATGGAAGAACTAAGGGTGACCAAAACTAAAAAGACTACGGAAGGCCACCAGAACCGACTCTAGCTCAGCTGTCCTTAGGTCACGCTCTGCCCAGCATGGCGGCGACGTCCCCAGCTGACTGGGAGTGGAGCAGGGCAGTTCTCGCTGGCCTCGGCGGCGGCAGGCGAGGTAACGCGAGGACACCAGATGGCGTTGATCCGAGAGCACATCCTATTACGAACTCGTGGCGCGTGGCTTCTGTTGGTGTTACGCGTCTTTTTGGGTCCCATCTGGAAAGAAATTGACCGTTATTTGACTACTTTTGGCGTTATCATTTTAAAGCCCACTATTTGCCTTGAAATTCCACAAGAATTCTTATGAATCAAACGGGTATCTGTATCATAATATACCGCTAAAGGCATGAGGAATTAAATGGAGTAAGTTTTGTAAACGTTGGAAGTGAGGTTTGGAATCTTCAGCTTCATTTGTGTAAGCATTTTTAGAGATTTAGTACGAGAAGGGCTGGACCCTGTCTTTTAAATTAGCTCTGATCTTGTAAATAAGTTCATCAGCATCTATTTATTATTATATTTTTCAGGTTGATGTGAAAATCGATAAGATAAATAAAAATATTGTTGCGCTATGGAAAATATTTAAACCTATGATAACTTCGTCAGAAACATAATTTCAAGCAATCTAAATAGATAAGGAATTAAATTTTACAAATTAGTATACCCAAATTAGAATCAGAATAGTTTCTAGTTCTAGCTCCAAAGGAAGTTCATAAGTAGGTATTAATGCAAATTCAGGAATTTAATTATTGTGCAATATAGAATGCAGTTGTTACAGTTTATTCGTGAAGGTTATTTTCCAAGCGATTAATAATAAAATAAAATTGTAAAATGATATCTCGATAATTATTATCGACCTACTTGTGTTTTTGCGTCCATATCGTCCACAAAGTGTGGTAATATATCGAGCGTTACCATGTTAGAACGGAGCTTATGTTAGGCGGTGCTATAGAGCTGTGTAGATTGTAAGCTTTTGAATATAATCTTACAATCATAATATATAACACATGTTATAGCACTGTAATGCAATGTTACAATCGTGCATTGTCGAGTCAATATCCCCTGAGGATGCTCCGGTGTCGGAGTGAAAAGTACGTTGAGAATATTTGGGAAGATCTGTGTGGTGTGGTGTTGTACCGGCACAGAGTAAGTAATAGTACAGATTGTGCCGGTGAGAACCGCTTCTTCCTAAGTACGCCTGCTTCTATCCAATAATTACGATGTTAAATTGAAATTCATCTTTGCTTTATGCTCCTAGCTTTTGCATTTGTGCTAGAAGCTGATGTTTACCTAAATTCTGGTAGTGGATAAAAGTCCAATTTTAGAACCCAGGCTCAGAAATTTATATATTTCTCAGCCGTATGTATTTCTACTGTTCTAGGCGGTTTAACAGAGAAGTTTAATATTACATAATACAAAAACAGTTTTTGATTCGATTCGACGACTTTTATTAATACAAGTAAATAACACATGTCCTGTCTAAAACCTCAAAGCTCGTCGATACAAAAGTGACTGTTGGTTCGTCGACCGCTACCAGTTCATATCTAGATCAAGGTAAACTGTTCGCCTGGTCTAAGTTCATTTAATGCATATTGATAACTAAAAAGCCCTGTCACCAAGTCCTAACTTGAAATAAGCGTTTTGGCGAAACTAGTGCATGCACGTGGATTTCTTTGTGGTGTTAGATTGGCCCGGTGATGATTATGATGATCATCAATTTAAAACTGAGTTATCTTCTCCAAACGGCTGTTGAATACAAATTATTTGTTACTCGATTAGTTTGCATCTACTAATTTTCGCTTTCAAATCGCGTACCAACTTGCCTTGTAATTGTGAGGGCAAACATAAATTTACATAGAAAGGGAAAAGTTAATGTTCATGTCGTGAAAGTATCTAAGTTTGTCAACGTTTTATTTCTTGAATGTTTTAATTTAATTTACTTAGTTCAAATAATTTAACATAAAAAATTATTTTTAAACAACCGACTTCAAACTCCGCGCCAACTTTACAACAACAAGCACACGCTATACAAACTACTTATTTTATTGTTGATATTTTAAAAACCGCTCGACCGATTTCGATAAAATTTGTATGGGACCACATGGGAAGTATGCCCTTTCAAATAAAAAAAAGAATCATCCAAATCGGTCCACCCAGTCAAAAGTTCTGAGGTAACAAACTTTAAAAAAAAAAAAAAACAGTCGAATTGAGAACCTCCTCCTTTTTTTGAAGTCGGTTGATAAAAAATAAATTAAAAACATTTAAAATTGCTTCGTCGCGTCGCTCGCAGCTCAGTGCACCGAAAATATATTCCGATCACAGCGCGAAACTCCCGAAATTTAGTTTCGGTTTCGGACGTAGTTTCGACCGGATGGCAGCCGAAACTTAAACTAAGCGGAAACCTGTTTTTTACCGAAACTAGGCCGAAACCGAAAATTCGGTCTGCCACTAATTCCTAGAGTGGAGAGTGGAAACCGTACTACTTACTTATAAAGTTAAAGCGTTCCCAGTATAAAGAAAATGGAGGGAGGTTACCTAAATAAAAATCTTTCTTATTAATTTAAGCTTTTAAAGGTGTATTATGTATTTATTTCGTCAAGTGTTTGTAAACCATTAGTTCGGAGTGCTACCGAGAAAAGTCAGAAAGAAAAACTCCGCCAGCGCAGCGGTTTTATTAAAAAAAAAACAAAAACTATAAGTAACTGCAGTTTGGAGTGGAAGGGCTACAGTTTTTTATAAACACGAAGTAGAAACAACAAATCTAATCAAACAATCTTCGCTTTTATATTCATTTGCTTCACTATGACCTTGTGAATCTGATGAAATCTCTATTTTTATTATTTTTATGGCGTTTTTGTCCATTAATTGTAACAACAATACAATTGCGAAGTCATAATCCCTCGGAGTACCTATGAGTAAACATTTCATCAAATTGCTATTTATCATATAAATTATTATTATAGCACAGGGCTGAGAATTCTGAGAATTATAAAAAATACTGTGACAACTACACAGTTCTTAAATTTAACTACATTTAAGCACTAATCAAGTACGAATAACGCACATTTTTTGTTTTGGTTTTAGTAACGTAATCTACTAAGTTATTTTACATTGCAAAGATACCTACTAGAAACAATAAAATTATACAATATACATCCTACATTACGTGACATTACCCTACCATGGACCTCTAACACTCAACAATACTAAAATCATACACCAATGACTCCATATGAACATGAAATTAAGTACATCATAGACAAAACTGACTGGGCAAATGCGTGTAGAACACGCAAAAGGTAGGGTTCCGTACCGAACTCATGAGAATAATGATTTATTTTTGTCACTTATGATAAGTCAACACCCTACCACCTTCTACATATAGAGCCGGCAAGAAAATAGCTCACTACAAATCTTTGACTGATCTGAATCCAAAAACTGTCAAACTGTTCCATGAACCCCGTAATGATTTTAAAATATCTACCTAATATGATAACTAACAAGTTATCGCTCTAGGGTGTAAAGCAAATTTAAAAATCTATCGGCTCTCAACTTTCATGTTCTAAAACTAGGTGAAAAATTATATGTTTTGGTAAGTAGAAGTAACCGGTTATTATAACTTAATTTCAACTACAATTCAAAATGGCTGTAACACTGCTGCATGAGCTGAATAAGGGCTCTTTGTATTCTTAAGGAACCCTAAGAATACAAGGAGCCAAACAAACAAAATAAAGCCACTAGTATGCCACTAGCAGCAAGGTAATAATTATTTAAGTAATCTCATATCATTTTACAAATTGCATACAATTGTAGAGTTGCTACTATGCAGTATGCGGTGTCAGATTGCGTCACTACACTAGCCTTTCACTGCGCACGCGCATCGTTCGTTTACTCGGTGAAAAATGGTGGGAAAAAATACTTAAGATACGTACAACTCATGCTAATAGACGTAAATTAATATATCGAATTGGGTCAAGCAGTCTATTTAATTATACAGTACAACTTCTAGCGTACGTCCGAATGGCATCTGCCGGTCTATTATGTAAAACCTGTTGTACTTACCTAGAAAGCTGAAATTTTGCACGGAGGCTGCTAATGTAGACAAGGAATCCATACTAATATTAAAAATGCGAAAGTGTGTCTGTCTGTCCGTCTGTCTGCCTGTCTGCTACACTTTCACGGCCCACCTGTTCAACCGAATTTGATGAAATTTGGCACAAGGATATTTTGTATCCCGGGCAGAACTTAGGCTATTTTTTATCCCGGAAAATTAAGGAGTTCTTAATCCACGCGTACTGTTATATCCCTTAACTGTATGGCCAAGTGCTGAATCAGCCAAGATCGCTCTTGACCATCAGAGAGGAACAGCCCAGTTTTCAGTCAGTCTATTCTCAATCCTCAAAGAAGCCAGACGTTTTCTAAATTCACTTTCTATTTTCTATATTCTATTTTCTAAGTTTTATATTTTGTGAGTTATTTTATTTTAGCATTAAAGAAAGTTTTTTTTAAAAACAATTTATCTATTCCCTTTCTAACATTGGTGGCAGCGTAAAGGGATATAAAAAGTGATATCCCCGGATCCTCCGTTTAATTAAAAAACTTTTGTTACAAAGTCAGTGACAACTAAAGTGTTAAAGAAACAATTGTGAACTGTGTCCGCCGTGTCCGCCTGTGTCCGCTGTGACCGCCGTGTCCGGTTGTGTTGTCGCCGTATCCCTCTGTGTCGTGCTCATCCCTCTGTGTCACGCTGTGTCTCGACCTCGACGTGTCATCGCTGTACCCCACTGTGTCCTGCTGGAGAAGCTCACCTGGTCATACATCATACTCCATACCACTGAACCATCGAGGCATCCGCCGTTTCTTCGAAATGCAAGTGTCGTTCATCGCATTCGTCGCCCACGCATTCATGTAAGTCGAATACGATTTATCTCAACATAAACAAAGTCTCGCCGTGTCGTCGCCGTCAAAAACAATGTTCACTGTTAACAAGTCATCGGAATCTGCTGAGCAATCTCCGGTTCTACAAAAGTTATCCGTGAATAAGTGTAAAAATCCCGAAATGGAACTAAATGTGTTGTTCAAATTCGTGAAAACCTACGATGGGTGTCGTGAAACACTAAATTCTTTTCTCATAAATTGTGATAATGCTATCGAACTTGCTACCGAGGCCCAAAAGCCTATCTTATTCAAATATATTCTAAGTCAACTTCAAGGGAAAGCGGAAATTGCCTGCTCAATCAAAGAATTTGCTTCTTGGATCCAATTGAAAGATTTCCTTAAGGAACAATTCTGTGAAAGGAAACACTATTCCCATTTATTAACCGACATCCAAGAGAGCAGACAGAGTCCGCAAGAAAATGTTAGCCAATTTGCTCTCAAAGTGGAGACTTGCCTCTCACAACTCTTAACGGAGATTTCCTTAACAAATATTGAACCGGCTGAGTTGATCGGCCGTACTGCAGCCATGGAGGACCTTGCCCTCCATCACTTTATGATGGGTCTACTCCCTCGCATATCAACAATAGTGCGAAGCCGGTCTCCAAAAACTTTAAATGAAGCCATTAATATAGCCATATCCGAGGAGCGCATTCAACAAACTCTGTATCGGAGGTCCCAGCCCATCGAGAATAAAGGTAACAAACCTAAAATTTCACTACCATCCTTTTCGAAATCAAACTTTACACAACGTCCCACTAATTTCCAAACCAATAACACACCTTCTAGGTCCCCGATTATCTGCCGATACTGCAAAAACGCAGGTCATGTTTTAGAAAATTGCAGGAAACGCGAATATAATAATAACCGTTTCCGTAATCCTCAGGCACAAGGACCAACTTCAAAACCAGGCCCCAGTCGTGTTAATTTTGTACATGATAATAATATTGAGTCTCGCGATGAAGTAGACTCTGCCTCTGAGAATGATGAGTCTAGCAATTCTTTAAACGAATAAGGGTCCCGCCCGGGTGTCGTACGGGACACCCTAAACGAAAAATCGATGCCAAACCCTATGTATCAGTTTCAAAATCCTCTGTATCCGTGTCACAACCCTCTGTATCCGCGTCAAAACCCTCTGTATCCGTGATAAAATCCTCTGCATCCGTGACAAAGCCCTCTGTTTCAGTTTCAAAATCCTCTGTATCCGTGTCACAACCCTCTGTATCCGCGTCAAAACCCTCTGTATCCGTGATAAAACCCTCTGCATCCGTGACAAAACCCTCTGTATCTACTTCTAAATCACCTGTATCCATGTCACATTCCTCTGTATCCGTGTCAAAATCCTCTGTATCCGTGATAAAATCCTCTGCATCCGTGATAAAACCCTCTGCATCCGTGACAAAACCCTCTGCATCCGTGACAAAACCCTCTGTATCAACTTCTAAATCACCTGTATCCATGTCACATTCCTCTGTATCCGTGTCAAAATCCTCTGTATCTGCGTCAAAACCCTCTGTATCCGTGATAAAACCCTCTGCATCCGTTTCAAAAACCTCTGTGTCCGTATCAAAATCCTCTGTATCAGTATCAAATCCCTCTGTATCCAAATCATATTCCTCTGTTTGTGTATCAAATCCCTCTGTATCCAAACCATATTCCTCTGTATGTGTATCAACTCCCTCTGTATCTGTATCAAGCCCCTCTGTATCCAAGTCGAACCTCTCTGTGACTAAGTCAAATCCCTCCATATCCACGATGAAACCCTCCATAGCCGTCTCACAAACGAAACTTCAGTCCAAACTTAGTCAAGAATCCAAATCTACTAAATCAGTTTCCAAACCTGAGAACCTCGATCCTGTAAAAGATCCAAAATCAGATGTAACCAATAGTAGTAAAGTTTTTGAAATCACTGCTAATCCTACAAAAATATATCTCCCTCACATTCTCCTCAAATCCTCTGTTTCAGATATACCTCTCTCATTACTTATTGATTCAGGCTCATCAGTTAGCCTCATTAAATATGACTCAATTCAAACTTATCTCACTCTTGTCAGAGAGCAAATCAACCTCAAAGGTATAGATCCGGGCCAAGAGTCAACAAAGACCATGGGCCACTTCAACTTAAAATTACAAATCTCAGATTCCAAACCTAAGTCAATTAGCCATAAATTCCATGTCATAAGAGGAATAGACCTACCTTATGACGGCATAATCGGAACCGATATGCTGAACGCCTTCGGTTGTAGTATTAATTACACTAAAAACACTCTCAGAATCAATGATGTAAATATCAAATTACTATTCCACGAACCCATTTACAATATCCCTGCAAGATCTGAGATGGTCATTGAATGTTCTGTGTCAAACCCTGAAATAAAAGAAGGGGTTATCCAAGACCACAAACCTGTCAATAAACTTTTAATAGCGAATTGCTTAGTAAAAGTAAAAGAAAACAAAAGAATTAACTTGACAGTTGTCAACACTACAGACTCTTCCATTTCCATGAATTCCAATTTAAATATTACTCTGAATCCAATCCAACCATATAGTGATCAATCCTATCCTGTTAATAAACTCCAATGTTTCAACCAAGATTCCTATCACCGCACTCAAAAGGTTCTCAACCAACTAAGAGCATCACACCTCAACACAGAGGAGAAAGAAGCCCTCTGCGAAATTTGTTCCAATTATTCCGACATATTCCATCTTCCCGACGATAAATTAACAAATACTAACGCCATCCAACATGAAATCAATACAAGTTCATCCATTCCTATCTTTACTAAATCCTACAGGTTCCCTGAATGTCACAAAAAGGAAGTCAGTAATCAGATAAATAAAATGCTGGATCAAGGCATAATTAAACCATCAGTCTCTCCATGGTCGTCACCCATTTGGGTAGTCCCTAAAAAATTAGACGCGTCCGGACATCAGAAATGGAGAGTGGTCATTGATTATCGGAAACTCAACGACATCACCATAGGAGATGTCTATCCAATCCCACAAATAACAGAAATATTAGATCAACTGGGAAATAGCAAATATTTCTCGACCTTAGATCTCGCTTCAGGCTTCCATCAAATTCCTATGAATGTAACCGATGCATCTAAAACAGCCTTTAATGTGCCTGAAGGGCATTTTGAGTTCACCCGAATGCCTTTTGGACTGAAGAATGCCCCGTCAACTTTCCAACGCCTGATGAACACAGCCTTAACTGGTCTCCAAGGCATACGATGTTTCGTCTACCTGGATGACATAGTAATTTATTCACATGACCTCAATTCCCATATCGATAATTTAGCCTCTGTTTTCCAAAGACTTCGAGAGTTTAATCTCAAACTTCAACCCGACAAGTGTGAGTTCCTGAGAAGAGAAGTAGCTTACCTTGGACATCTTATCACCAAAGAAGGTGTTAAACCAAATCCAGAAAAGATCAAGGCTGTGATTCACTTTCCTTCACCAAAAACTCCTAAAGATGTAAAATCCTTCTTAGGCCTCGTTTCATATTATCGTCGTTTTATCCCCGATTTCTCCAAAATTGCGAAGCCATTAACTCAATTGCTCAAGAAAGATATCCCTTTTGATTGGCAAAACCAACAACAAGTAGCCTTTGACGAATTGAAAACCAAACTTACCTCTGCTCCAGTCTTAAGTTATCCTGACTTTACCAAACCATTTATTTTGACATGTGATGCCTCAAATCATGCAATAGGCTCCGTACTATCTCAAGGTCCCATTGGCAAAGATAAGCCAATTGCCTATGCTTCCAGAACACTAAATAAAAGTGAATGCAACTACAGCACTACTGAGAAAGAACTTCTCGCTATAATATTCGGCTGTAAAACCTTCCGGCCTTATTTATATGGCCGCAAATTCCAGATTGTAACTGATCATCGTCCACTAAAATGGCTTTTCAATCATAAAGATCCTTCCAGTAAACTCCAAAGATGGAGACTCAAACTCGAAGAATACGAGTATGAAATAGTTTACAGAAAAGGTAAACTCAATTCGGCAGCTGATGCCCTGTCTCGATATCCACCTGATTTCCCAAATCCTGTAAATGCGATTAATACTGAAACAAATCAAGACTTACCTTCTGTGAATCCAAATGCTGATGCTGATCCAATAGATGATGATCAACTCATTCCAAGTCCACTAAGTGTCGATCTAAGCTCCCTATCACCGATACCTTTTGAACATATAGACTTCGATTTCCCTGGTCCTTCTTCTAATCCTGAAACAGAGAGAAACACTGTTAGAAACTCCCAAGATATAATGAACCCTACTACCTCAAATGACTTACCTGTTCTAAATCCTCTGCAAGATCTTGATTTTAGTCTTCCAAACTCTCCATTCAATCCTGAAACTCTACTAAATCCTTCTAGTTCCAACAATGAAGACTTACCTGTTCACATACCAAGCCCTTCTAATATCCCTGACGACTCTTATTCTGATTACCTAAAAGCAATGTCAAACAAAAATTATAAATACAATACCAATATTCATGAATATGCCAATAAACTACTATCCTCTGACTCCAGAATAATCACTGTCCCAACGTCCATCGATTTAGATGAGACCAACCCAAACGTCGAAGAAATTCTTGCCAATAATAGTGACATTAGTGAATTTTTAAATAAAGAAAGAACACTCAATTCATTTCTAAAGTTAGATTCAGGCAGTAAAGTTTACTATTTCCTTTTTACTAAAGTACATCACTTTGATGAAATTACTTATCCCGAATTGTATAAAGCCCTACGGAATCTTCGAAATGAATTACTCCTGCAACCAGAAAATCCTAATGAAATTGCAATCTCTGATTTTAAAGATCCTTTCGTGAAGTTATCCTACACCAAGTTGTATAATATCCTAGCTCATCTGTTCCATAATACTAATATCACTATCAAAATTTACAGAAACACTCTTATATATCCAACCCCTAGCGAAATCCCTACAATACTCAAAGAAAATCACGACTTACCTATCGCTGGTCACGTAGGTTCTACAAGGATGCTAAATCGAATTAAAGAAAGGTATAGTTGGAAAAATATGAGAACAGATATAGAGAATTATGTCAAGAAATGTACACAATGTCAATCCAATAAAGCACTGCGTCAAATCAACAGAGCTCCTATGCAAATAACGTCAACGTCAACAGCACCCTTTGAAAGAATTAGCCTTGACATTGTGGGTCCATTACCCGAAGCTGGTAGAATTTCCTTGAAGTATATTCTTACTTTACAAGACGACTTAACCAAGTTCTCCACAGCCTATCCTATTTCCAACATTACTGCTGAAGAATGTCTAGAATGTCTTATACACTTCATCTCCCTTTTTGGTCTCCCTAAAATGATACTCACCGACCAAGGAACAAATTTCACTGCAGAACTCTTTAAAGAGACCTGCAAATTCCTTAAGATTAAACAAATTTGGTCATCACCTTACCACCCTCAAACCCAAGGTGCTCTAGAACGAAGCCATTCAACTATCAAAGAATATCTTAAATCATTTGTAAATGAAAACCAAACGGATTGGCACAAATATATTTATACTGCTATTTTAGCATACAATACTAACATCCATTGTACTACAAAATTCAGTCCACATGAATTGCTATTCGGTCAGAAACCTTATTTTCCAGATTCTTTATATGAACCTAATCCCACAGGAACCTATCATGAATACATTAAAATGCTACATCACAGATTAAAATTATCACGCGAAAAAGCTCTAGAACATATTGCAAAGTCAAAGGAAAAGTCCAAAGAATATTATGATAGACATTCTCGCCAAGTCGAGTATAAAGTAGGCGATATGGTCTATGTAAAGAATCATGTACGTCTGCGCAAAGCTTTATCACCGGTATGGAAAGGACCATATAAAGTGGTTAAGGTTCACGGAAACCACACACTTTCCGTTTTAATAAATCGTCGTCATGTTAAACAACACTATGACCAATTAAAGTTGGCCACGTTGTAAATAAATATAAGTTCTAGTTTCGAATTAGTAGTCATAACATCTTAGCTATTAGTCATAAAATAGTAGGTTATAGTCATCACGTATTTTAGTTTTAATTACTTTCTTTTATTTGTATTTCAGTCTGGCAGTTTTCTGTCAAGATTTAAAGCATGATGACTTCATCGAACAAATTACAAGCAGTCCTGGAATTTATTTTGATCCAGTAGGTTCAATTAAATTAGTTAATAATCATTTACACGTAATTATACCAATTGAATTGGAATATATAAAACCCCACATCGACAATATAAACAGTGTCTTGCACACTTCCCAACATCTTTGTATTAAGAGTAATACATTAAATGAGGTTGAATGTCAAAACATATTCCAACCTCTCATCTCTATGTTTGAAGACCTAACACGAGATTATTATTCTCTATCACATCTGATTTCATCCAAAAGCAAAAGGTCAGCATGGATACCTGGTGTTGGCACCATTTTTAAACATATCTTCGGTACCATGGACGAAGATGATGCAATTAAATACAGCAAGGCAATTCATCACCTAAAAGATAATGATAGAAATATATTAGATTTAGTCAAAGAAAACATCCTTATCTCTAAATCAGCCATAACTGATTTTAATGAAACTTTAATTGAAGTAAATAAAAATGAAAAGCGTCTTAATGACATTATCGAAAATATAGCATCACGCATTAGTAATATGACAGAAGTAACAAACTCACTCTTATCCAAAAACGTCATACAAGAATTGTTTAGTGCGCTCCAATCAAGTCTGTTAAGCTTATCTTATAAACTGGAAGATATTGTAAACTCTATCCTGTTTGCAAAAACCAATACATTACATCCATCTGTAATAACACCAAAGGATCTGTATAATGAATTGGTTGCCAATGTAAAACACCTACCAAAATATTCAGAATTCCCTATAGAATTGGAATTACATAATATACATTTAATAATCAAATTGTCAGAAATTATATCCTGTATTCTAGATAATAAATTAGTTTATACACTTAAGATACCTTTAGTTCTTATCTCCCCTTTCAGTTTATATAAAATGATTCCAATCCCTGTAGCTTATAATACTAGTACACCAAGCTCATTTGCCTTAATTGTACCTTCTGCATCCTACATAGCTATAAGCAAAGACAAATCAGAATATTGTAGTTTTAATGATTTAATTAGTAATTGTAAGTTAGTAATTAAGAATTCATATATATGTTATAATATTGGAAAATTCAGTGTTATGAATGAGCCGATATGTGAAACGGAAATAATTACCAGAGTCATACATTCACTTCCAAATGAATGTAAAATAAATTTTATTTCAGGCAATGTACATGTTTGGCAACCTATCGGAAATAACCAGTGGATTTTTACACATTCGGAACCAACAAAATTACACATAGATTGTGAAAATGAGAATTTTGATACCATTCTACTTGGAACAGGAATAGTAACCCTGAAACCAAGATGTAATGGTTATTGTAAGAATACAAAACTTATTGGCACTACCAATATGACAATTAAAATAAATAAAATATTTTCAGATTTTAATCTAATTAATGACACTTGCTGTAACCTTACCACATTTAATAAATTAAATTTTACCTTACCTTTACGATCTCCGTATTCTCAAATAAACTCTGATAATTTTATGAAATTAAATGTCAGAACAAATGATGCTCTAACTCTCCTAAAAGAATTAGAGTCCCAAATTTACACCGAATCAATGCCGACTCATTCTATTATATCATATGTTTTCATAAGTTTTTGTGTAATATGTGTATTGTATTATTTTTGTAATAGGAAATGCCTGGCCTTTTATAAAAAATATAAAGTAACTCCTACTTCTACCCGTGATCAGGATAACCCGGATAACAATAACGATATTCCTCTATCTCAACCACGCTTAAGAATTGTTTGAGTTTAGTAAACTTCGCCCTTAAAACCGCGTAAGTTTACACTTAAGCGGGGGGTTGTTATATCCCTTAACTGTATGGCCAAGTGCTGAATCACGTGGGGAAAACGCAGGCTATTATGTTCGGTGGAGCCAAGAAACTGCCTCCCCCACTCACATTGATGGACCAACCTGTTCCATGGGAGAACGAGGTGACGTACCTAGGGGTCAATATCGACAGACGCCTAACCATGGCCTCTCAGGCCAAGAAAGCTATTGGAAAAACGCGCTCGGCCATAATGCTTCTCCGACCAGTGCTCCAATCAAGACTCCCGCTGCGTACGAAGCTTGGAATTTACAAGACTTACATCAGATCCAGGCTGACATACGCAGCGCCGGCATGGTACGTACTTGCCAGCGAGTCCACGAAAAAGACACTTCGTGCCCAACAAGCCATCGCCCTACGTCGACTCACTAGAGCTCCTAGGTACGTCAGAAACCGCGTTATCCAACGCGACCTAAGGGTGGAGTGCCTCGATAAATTCATCGCCCGCCTAGCAACACAGATGTTCCACAGAGCGGACGCCTCCACCCTTGGACACATCAAGGGGATAGCTCCACACCATGGACGCCCCCCAGATGGCCGCGGATTCCCACGCGATCTCATCGCGCCATAAAAAGTTAGACCAAAACAACCAATACTGATTCATTAGTATAGTGAACTCCTACCCGACCGCTGGTAGGCATCTGCTGGGCTTCCCATAAAGGGTCTCACCCGGTAGGGCCAGTCCGCGACGGTATGGAGTCCACACCCCTCCCCTCCCTAGGCCCTTTAGGCCGCCCCAAAGACCCTGGCGTATTAACGCCAGGCGATTGAAATCACATGCAGGGGGCTCTGCCCCGAACATGTTTACCCACGCCCTTGCGGGCGTGAGTGCTCATTGCTGAGAAGTGCTGAATCAGCCAAGATCGCTCTTGACCATCAGAGAGGAACAGCCCAGTTTTCAGTCAGTCTATTCTCAATCCTCAAAGAAGCCAGACGTTTTCTAAATTCACTTTCTATTTTCTATATTCTATTTTCTAAGTTTTATATTTTGTGAGTTATTTTATTTTAGCATTAAAGAAAGTTTTTTTTAAAAACAATTTATCTATTCCCTTTCTAACAGTACGAAGTCGCGGGCATCATCTAGTAAGGAAATATTTTCAAAATTTCCACGGGATAGAGAATAAAACGGAATGCTTTTTTTTAGAAGTTTCCTTATTTCCGTAAAGTATAAATTTATGAGACCAGGCATGCAGTTACTTCCGAGGATTTTTCTAAATTCGTACGAACTAGAGAAGAAAGAGGATTTAGGTCTATTTTCGCTTTAAAGTTGCTTACGGCACAGATATAGAGTTTGTATAATATATAACTAATTAATAAAACCTCAAAGATGAATTAAGCGTCAGTCCAGGCTGTGATACAATAAATCTATTAACGACCAGTACAGAAAGTCAATTCGAACTTTGACTCGAACTCGAACGGAAATCGAGTAAATATCGAGAGAATACCGGTCTGTAGCCCGTAACCTGTCGTGAAATATTGCTACATTGAAATACCCAGCTCGATATATAAATTGTTGCCTAGAAGACGCAATCAGGAGTCCATCTTGAATATTATCAAAGATAACTAGAGGAGACGCAAGATAATAATTCCGCGCGGATCACGAACTCCCTATCCCTAATACTTTCACCGCTCTCGCGACCAAAGGTCAAGTGGGGTATGAGAATTTGTGAAACTCGTAGTCTATGGTATGGTGTAGTGTCACCATTTCACAAGTCTCGAGGATTTCATTTATATTTTAAGAGGCCAAAGTGAAACTTAATTGCGAGAACATATTTGATGATAATATTATAATTACTAATCAAATTGAGTCAACTAAGTATAATATTATGTAGATTATAGAGTACCAAGAAATAATAGTTAATATTTTTAAAATAAACATATCTAGCAATAAGAAAAACAATATAATATTGTTTTTCTAAAAAGTTAAACAGTAATTAAATCCAAATAAAAAACTACTTAACTACAAAAAATAAACAGCTATCAAATCTTAAAAAATCTAGATATTCAACATGTCTTTAGATTTTTAAAATTCTTTTAAAGAAATTGTATCCAAAGCTCTATATTACTATTAATCTTACATAATATTATAAATGCGAAAGTTTGGATGGATGTATGGATGTTTGTTACTCAATCACGCCCCAACAGCTTAACAGATCTGGCTGAAATTTGGCACAGAGATAGATTATAGTCTGGAATAGCACATAGGCTACCGGAAATCCCGGAAAATTAAAGAGTTCCCGCGGGGACCACAAAACCTCGATCCACGCGTACGAAGTCGCGGGCACCAGCTAGTTACTTAAATATGGCTTACAAAGAGGATGCTTTCAAAAGTTGCAAAATACTCAGTATGAGCCCTTTATAGAAAGGCGGACGGTATAACATTAATATTAATCTGGATTCTAGAGTTAGAATTACAGATTGCGTTGCGTTGCTATTTTAGGTAGGGCCGTTTCAAATTGAAAATGTTGCCACCTAACTTTGGTGTCACTTATCCATATTGTGAAGGCTAGGCAGTTCCCAAAGTTTAGTAGCTACATTGTGACGATCGCTCACACCTCTGATTAGCTTCTTTCTAAGTATTGACTAGAACAAGCAATACATAATTTATATTTGCAGCATGAACGCCACAAATTCCTCCAATAAAAATAAAAGTAAAAAACATCCTTTCATTTTCCTTCTTCAGTTTCTTTTACTATTAGATAAATATACCTAGTCCTTAGTTGTTCTTTCAAGAAATAAAGGAAGTTAAAAAACAAAGTTTATTACGTTATTTTGAAGTACCCTCCACTCCATCGATGTTCAACATTATCAATCGAAGTCGACGTACCTACAACAGCTATCTGCAGCAACATATTAGGTGATTTCCCTTTTACTAATCCTTACTCATATTATAAATGGGAAAGTGAGTTTGTTTGTATGTTTGTTCCGCTTTCACGCCGTAACTACTGAACCGATTGCTTTGAAATTTTGCAGACGTAAAGTTAGAAGTCCGGATTAAATAATAGGGTACTTTTTATCCCGGAAAATTAAAGAGTTCCCGCGGGAACTAAAACTCCTCAATCCACGCGGACGAAGTCGCGGGTATCAGCTAGTACTATATATTTCATCATATTTTTTACTATCTAGGAATGAGTATCTATCTTCTTTGTCGAGAAGTTACCAAACTTTTAATAATAAAAATCTTAGGTTAGTGTATCTACTGTAAACTTAATTTAATCGCAATTTCGTATACCCTTACTTAAGTCATAAAAGATCCACTGGTACCCTTTCTCTCTACATTCTACACGAACAATGCAAACGCCACTTGCAATTTGCAATTTGCAAAGCGCGTGAGGTGATTGATAAACTGGTAGTTCATCCCGCATGTATTGTCGTCTATTATTGTAATTTTATAGCTTAGAATGAGAGGGTCAAGATTGTTTCACCTCTTCTGCATATTCATACTGTTTTCACTTGTTTGCATTCGCTGCAAATGATTCGCGTGTTTCTCTATTATTAATTACTAGATGATGCCCGCGACTTCGTCCGCGTGGATTGATGTTTTTTTGATTCCCGCGGGAACCCTTCAATTTTCCGGGATAAAAAGTAGCCTATGTCCTTCCCCGGGATAAAACCTATCACTGTACCAAATTTCAACAAAATCGGTTGAACAGATATGTTTTTTTGATTCCCGCGGGAACTCTTTTAAATTTTCCGGGATAAAAAGTAAGCCTATGTCCTTCCCTGTGATGTAATCTATCTCTGTACCAAATTTCATCAAAATCGGTTGAGTAGTTGGGCCGTGAAAGCGTAGCAGACAGACAGACAGACAGACAGACAGACAGACACACTTTCGCATTTATAATATTAGTATGGATTATATATCTAACGACATGTATGTCAAAATTCTTCAATGAGTTTATCTCGAGGATTGTAGTCATGTTCTTGACTGCTTCTTGACATATTCAACAAACTTTATCATAAAGTCACTTTGATCCTTAGGATTTGACTACCTAAATAATACTAATAAATTATAAATGTGAATGTGAGTTTGTTTGTTGGTTTATTCTTCAATCATGCCGCAACAGGGCAAAGGATCATCGTAACTTTTTGCATGAGAGTGATATAGGCTACTTTTTATCCCGGAAAGTTAAAGAGTTAGATATTAATTATAAAAACTTATTATATCGCGGACGAAGTTGCGGGCGGACAGGGCCGATGGTGCTGCTTTTTTTACAATGCTATGTCTAATGTCAATAGGGTGATTGACGGAGTGGTAAACGTTATTATTCTATGTGTACATTTAGTTTCAACCTCTAAACATTTTAAGACATCTAAAAGAGGAGCGCATATTATTACTAGATAATCCATACTAATATTATAAATGCGAAAGTGTATCCGTCTGTCTGTCTGTCTGCTACGCTTTCACGGCCCGTCTGTTCAACCGATTTTGATGAAATTTGATACAGGGATAGGTTGTATCCCAGGGAAGGACATAGGCTACTTTTTATCCCGGAAAATTCAAGAGTTCCCGCGGGAAGCAAAAAAACTTGGTCCACGCGGACGAAGTCGCGGGAATCATCTAGTTACTAGATAATAGATTTTTTTTTTTTTACTAACATAGGTTAAGTGATTGTTACTAACAAGTTATGGGTGTTGAAGCCTGAAATAAAAAGTTATTATTATTATTATTATAATAGATATCGCTTTTCAATATTTGTGATTGTAATCAAAGCTTCAAGCAAACGACAATAAGAACGAGTACATAATAAATTAGTTCCTAATACCAAACGCAAATACCAGCCGAGAAAGAAATAAGAATGACGTATTTTTTACTCAAAATAGCTCTATCTTTGGTATCGTGAGAATTAACTTTTACTTTTATTATCGTGTACACAGTATTCGACCGGTTATCACTCATTCATCTGCTCATTGAACTAGTGATGTAACGGTGCTTCAAATCAGTCGACAAACTCGTTTGGAAAATCAGAGATTTTTGCGTTAACTAAAAGATTCCGTTCTGATTTCCGTATAGGGTTTTAAAAATGAAACTTTACTTTGTATGAAGTGGTGGAGTCTTGAAAATATGTCATAAGTGATACAGTTGTTCTAGGAGAAATAGATCATTTCATTTGATATGACGTTATCATTTCTTGCCTACTTAGTAAAAACAAAAATTTACATAATAAAAAATTAAATTGTTGCAGCTTGATCATTGATCATGTAATTTTTTAGAAACTGGCGTTACATAACAGAAATAAAATAACCTAGAAACCAAGGTTTAGGTAAACTTAGTGATATTAACCATTAGGAAGTTAAAGACACAAGACAACTAAAGCTATTCAGCTTGCATACCTAACTATTCTTTATATCTCAGATATCTGATCACTCATCAATAATCGACTCTGCTACGTATATAGAATATTCGGTAATTCTAAAAACATGGGAAGCCCCACATCCCTATTTCAAACACCTTCCGTGCCCTGACATAACAAAAAAGTGTGAACTTGTGAGAAAGTATTGCCTGCTCTATTGCGTAAAGCAAACATTATTTTGTCGTAGTTTTGATGACACCAGAAATTCTTGCTAATTAGGTAAAATAATTGTCTGTTTTTGCCATTTATCATCATATCATACTAAAATTTCAAATGCGAAAGTGTTTTTATTTGTTCAATCACGTCGCTACAGAACAACGGATTGACGTGATTTTTTGCATAGGTAGGTATAGTTGAGGACCCAGAGAGTGACATAGGCTACTTTTATTCCGGGAAATTATGGAGTTCCCGCAGGAATCGAAAAAATTGAAATCAAGTATTGCCCAATCGTCGGTTTCGGTTTCGGCCTAGTATTGGTAAAAAAGGCTTAGTTTCGATTTCGGCACCCATCCGACCGAAGCTACGGCTCAAACCAAAACAAAATTCGGCGGATATCGCGTTGCGATCGCATAATATTATTTTCGTACCACTTGCTCAAAAAAGTGACATTCTATGCCACAAAAAGCGAACATAACAATAGTCATTTTTAATCTGTTAAAAACAGGGAAAGAAAATTGTACTGAATTTCATTCATGCTCTAGGGGGAGAATGTGATTTAAATTTGGAATAATTATGTACTTACCGAAATTTATACTGAACTATGTACATCTGTGTTTACACCATTGAGTTTGTATATAAAGTATTAAACATCTTTTTGAAAAAGGAATACGCATTTATTATGCAGTAAAATTACCTACGAAAACCGACGAGGCCGTATGAGCTTGATGCCTTTGCTTTTCCGACAAAAAAATATTAGTCTAGGAATTTGCCGCGTTTTTGTTTTCTTCAAATACATAAACGTTAAGTTTATTTTAATTTATTTTTATAAATAAGTTAATGTTCTAAACAGTTCCTCAGACGCAAGAACAGAGAAATACTCAAATCATCAACTCATCAACAATAAATGTAGGTACCAAACAAAAATGTAACTCTCTCTATCAATAATTGGACCAATGTTTCGAATGTTAACTTTTACTTTTAATTGTCATTATTTTTAATTAAATGCTTATCTTATTTTTTCTTATATATAAAATTCTCGTGTCACAATTTTCGTTCCCATACTCCTCCGAAACGGCTTGACCGATTCTCATGAAATTTTGTGAGCATATTGTAGGTCTGAGAATCGGCCAACATCTATTTTTCATCCCCCTAAATGTTAAGGGTAGTCCACCCCTAAAATTTTTTATTTTTATTTTTTAGACAAAATTTTTAGTTTTTATTTTTTTTATGATACAACATACAAAAATACATACAATCCTAAATTTTCACCCTTCTACGATCAACCCTTATTTTTTATTTTAGTCATTTTTCATCTCCGGTCGATAACTGATCAATCGTCATTTAATTAGTTATTTTAATATGCATATTCAGTAGGTCTGAGAATCGGCTACTATTTTTATTTATATATTTAGTACCAAACTTAAAAACTAAACATAAAAATTTAAAGGACATGTACAAGGACAACTTATCTCTTGAAGAGATTTCTTCCAGCAGCCCTAGAATGTAAGAATGGTGAAAAATAGATAAAGCTGAGTAGATACTTATAAACAAGAAAATATAAAACTTTTTATTAAGACTTATGATAAATATCATAAAAATATACTTACATATAATATATACAGGGAATACACAATTAATAACATACATACAAAATAAAGTACTAATATACATACATATAATATACATAATACATAATATAGTATACATAATTAACAATAATAAACATAGAATAATATAATAATATAAAAGCTAATCATATAAAGAAGAAAGATAGTGCTGCTTCAGTCTCGATTTAAATGCACCCACGGATGGACTCTCACGAATATTCCCTGGTAGGGAATTCCAAAGACGCGCTGCTACCACCGCAAACGACTTAGCGTAATATATGGTGTTCCATGAGGGTACTTCAAGTGACTTTTTCATCACACAGGAGCGCAAAGGTCTTGTTCGGGGAAGAGCATCCTGAAAATGCTCATGCAAATAAGGTGGAGAAGAGAACTTTAATATTTTAAAAAGTAATGTTAGAATATGAGCATTCCGGCGAAGGCGAATAGGGAGCCACTTCAGTTGTCGACGGAATTCAGATACATGGTCGAATTTGCGCAGTCCATAAATAAAACGGATGCACAAATTCTGAAGCCGATCTAGTTTGTCGAATAGCTCCTCTGTTGCATCCAAATAGCAAACGTCGGCATAGTCGATGAGGGGAAGGAGAAGAGATTGTGCTAACATAATTTTAGTTCGAAAAGGCAAAAAATTTTGAAGTCTGCGAAGAGAGTGAATGGAATAGTTCAAACGCCTACTCACCTCATTGATATGAGCAGACCATGAAAGGTTACTGTCAAATATTAAACCGAGATTTTTAGCTTTTTCGGAAAAAGGTATAGCTGTATCATCATAGTGTAAGCCAGGTAAAGTTTTAAAGTCAACCTTGCAGCGCATTCGGCTGCTGCCGATTATAAGCGCTTGAGATTTTTTAGGGTTGACAAGCAAACCAAAAGATTCAGCCCATGTCTTGATATGAGCTAGATCAGTGTTTACCGCCTCTACGGCATCAGCAAGGTCGGGCAATGCTGCGTGCCTATAAAGCTGCAAGTCATCTGCATAAAGATGGTAGTGACAAGAAATTGCTTTGGAAATTTCACACCCAGTGATTTCAAAAAACTCCAAGTCTGTCCAGGAGTGAAGTGCTCAATTGAAGAATGTATATAACGGCGTTTAGCATCCCTACACATCTTATTGCAGCGATTTCGCAGCCTTTTATAGTTAGCAACATTTTCCTCGGTTGGATTCTTTTTGCACAACTTCTTAGCTTTATTGCGTTTTGCCATGTATAATTTTATGTCAGGAGTAAGCCAAGGAGCAGGCAGGTACTTAACCCTTACAGGACGGGCAGGAGCGTGTGAGTCAAATAAGTCAGTAAGGGTCGAATTCAAAATTCCGACCTTGTCATCAACCGTAGAGGCAGCAAAAAGTTGAGTCCAATCATGTGCAGAAACATCCTTATGAAGAGCTTCAATGTTTATGTGCTTCAGATTACGTCACAGAATAGTTTTACCTTTTCGCCTAGGTATTGCTAAATTATAGCGTATGAAAATAAGGTCATGGTAAGAAAAAGGAGCATTTAGCTGACCATGGGTAAGAACTTTTTCTGTTTTGGAAACTATAATAAGATCCAAAAGAGAAGGGTCAGAGTTGGGGGAGAAATGGGTCGCAGACAGCGGAAGAAGAGAAAGGTTAAATGAAGAAATTAAAGATTGCAATTTATGGGACCTCGAGTTATTTTTAATGAGGCAAGTATTTAGATCCCCCATAACAATTATGTGATCGTAAGACGGAGAAAGGTCTTCGAGAAGTGATTCAAAGGTGTTGAAATAGTTGATAGCAAGAGAAGGGCTGTACGCAACACCAAGAAGAAGTTTAGTATGGCGTGTTGAAATTTCAAGAAAAAGGTATTCAAGGTTAGCAGAGTACGAGTTGGGAGACTGGCTTAATATATTAAAAGTAAGGTTATCTCTAAGGTAAATGCAAACGCCCCCGCCACCCTTGTCAGTTCGGTCGTTGCGAATCAGCGTAAAACCAGGGAGATTATAGAGAGAAGAGGGAAGAGAAGGTTTTAACCAGGACTCTGACACCAGAATACCATCAACATGCACGTTGCTAAAGGATGCGAGAAGATCGTAATAGTGGGCCGGAATGCTTTGAGCATTTATGTGTACTAAATTAAGACAATTGGAGCTATTAGCAAATATAGATTTGAGTTCTGCATCGAGGGATTCAATGCTGTCAAGAGAAACTGAGCTACTGCATGCACTGTGGAAATCATCAGACGAAGAGCATGAAAAGAAATCAATATCATTATTGTTGCTCGGATTATTATCAGACATAAAAATAATATAGGTAATAATAAAAAAAAAATATATAAATAATACTTTATCAATAATATACACAAATAAAATATATTTATTCTTAATAGGCTAACGCTTAAATAACTGTAATAATACTATTTCAACCATTCCCACATTATCTGGCGGAAAAATGCTATTTTATACAAGTAACAGTGTAACACATACAGCATAATATTAATGCATAAATCATAAAACGATATTTTATACACTTCACATCTCAACTCAATGTCAAGTGTCAATTGTGGTTTGACAATTAGACATTGAGTGACAAATGAAAATTGGTGTTACAAAATGTAAATATGTGACAAGTTTTCGTTTTCGTAAGTTATTATTAGAATACCGGCTTTAAGCCTTTATGTAATTTTGGAAAAGGAATCGGATCATGTGTGTAATACATAGTTACCTATAACGACAACTACACTGCAAAGTGCAAGGGAAAATAGACTTTAAAGTACTATTGAGTGAAACACAGCAATAGACTAAGACAAACTAGGTTTTAACTATTTAGCAGATGCAGATGCCTTGACCACCCGACGAGATCTAGCGGGCTTCTGATCCTGAGCACCGCTAGCCTGCGGAAATTTATCTATCAAGACCTGGAGTTCTGAAGAGATAGCGACTTTTTTTTTTACTATCTATTTTTCATACGTCCACGCGAACGGAGTCGCGGGCATCAGCTAATCTCATATTATTATTGTGTTAATTTTTTCGCAAATGGTACGAAAAGTAGAGTATTTTCCTCGGTGATAAAGCTGTCTTAGTCTTGGGTGAACTTAAATCCCTCGCTACACTCAGAACTCGTCTTAAATCCCTCGCTTCGCTCGTGATCTAATTTTTTAACACCCTCGCTACGCTCGGGAGTAAACCTCGAGTCCTTCGTTACGCTCGCGATTTAAATCGTCACCCGCGACAGAGGACACTGCTTTATCCCCTTGGTTAATAATCTACTATTATCTACTCCAGCATCGAAAAGTTCCAATTTCGAATTTGACAACTATATCGAATTGAACCCTCTTTCGTGTTTGCTTCTCATAACGATACAGTTCGTTGTATGGGAGCTGTATCGTTAAGAGTCGTAGCTGTATCGATATGGTTATCTTCATAAATAGGATACCTATAGCTTAGCGGCTCTGGGTTCTGGCACTTTTGGTTTTTATTAATTTATAAAGTAAAAAATTATAAAGACGTCCTTGTCGTAGATAAAATCTTGTATGCAACTGTACGTAATTAGTCATTTTAATTCTCGTACTATCCTATTTTGATACTCGGCAAGCCTCGTATCAAAAAACAGCACTCGAATTAAAATGACCCTCATTACGATACAGTTGCATAAATAGCTAGTTTGGTGCACTGAGCTCCGAGCGACGAAGTGTCAGTCATAGTCGTGAGTCGTGTCACATCTTGCATATTAAAAATTAAAAATAAAGTTTGATTATGATAAATGATAATGTTTCTTTATTTTTCCCACGAAAATAAGATCATCATATTATGGAGATTCTGTTTCAGTTTCAGCCGAAAAACTAGTTTCGGTCTGACACTAGTATCAAGAAAGCTACCGGCACTAGCTAAGAAGCTTATACATCATGACATCATCATCATCATCATCATCATCATCATAATCATCATGATGGCTTTGAAACTCTACTATTTAATAGCTCGTCATTATATACTTGTTGCATATATGTAACGCAATCACACGTCTTGATATGCAAATATTATCGTGGAGTACTATCTACATTACGCGCTCATTTGAATAATGAGCGTATTATTGCACAGATTTTACTTTATTGGTTCACACGTTGACTGATAATTATCCTCTTTTTATACGAATGCTAAATTGTATTTCTCTGATGTTTAAATGAAGATAAATGGTAATAAGGAGGTACCTAGTGAGAAAGTCATATATATTATATGTATATAAGTCCTAAAAAATAAAATACCTAAATGCATAACACTGAACAAGGTAGTGAGGTGCTGACATAGAGGTAGTCTACCTCTGTGGGTGCTGAGTTTCTTTCTGGCTCTTCTCAGTCTAATCATCTTTCCGAACCGGTGGTAGTCTTAACGTATGATCTATCATAAGTGGCACAAGTTGTCGTACATGAAATAAATAAATCATTTATCATTTATCATTTTGTCTGGCCTATTTTGTTTAAGTATTGCGCTTATTCGCCTAGGCTAGGCGATCAATAAACAAAACAACAACAAAAAAAAACGACTGAGTTTCGTGGACTCAGGCCATTCATACCATGATTGATTTTATCAACACTTTACATTTTATTGACGTTCAAAATGTGTACAGTGTACCAATTTTAAATAAAGAGAGATTGAATTTAATTGAATAAGATTTACCCAATTCAATAACCACTTAATCCATATCCATACTAATATTATAAATGCGAAAGTGTGTCTGTCTGTCTGTCTGTCTGTCTGCTACGCTTTCACGGCCCATCTGTTCAACGGATTTTGATGAAATTTGGTACAGAGATAGGTTGTATCCCGGGGAAGGACATAGGCTACTTTTCATCCCGGAAAATTCAAAGGTTCCCGCGGGAATCAAAAATTGTAGGTATCTGTTCAACCGATTTGAATGAAATTTGGTACAGGGGTAGATTGTATCCCGAGGAAGGACATAGGCTACTTTTTATCCCGGAAAATTCAAGAGTTCCCGCGGGAATCGAAAAAACTTGGTCCACGCGGACGAAGTCGCGGGAATCATCTAGTTTCTAATAATTAAAATATTTACAAAAACCGGCCAAGTGCGAGTCGGACTCGCGCATCGAGGGTTCCGTACAAACCTGTAGTGAGCTTAAATTACTAAAAATATTTTTATTATATGATGTAAGGTCAAGTGCCCAACAATGAAACAGTGGTACACAATAAAACATTGTGATATTTCTAAAATGCTATGTTGTCAGATCGTGCATTATATCGCATTAAGACACTCTTGTGAACCCCCCGCCCTATCCCAGTTTCCATCGGTGCCACGTGAAGATGACGTGTTTGCGGAGAATTATTAGATTTTTTGGACAAAAAGTAAATATTTTCTGCATTCTTTAAAGATTTTTCATAAAATTTTGGTTGAAATTTCATAATTTTCATTATAACCTAGCATCAACCATATTTAGTAGATTTACGTGGAATAAATCATATGTTATAGTGTTACAATTTAGTGGAAAAAAATTCAAGGTTAGTAAAATAAACCTTAGGTAGTCAACAACGAAACAGTTGCATAATGGATCCAATGAAACACTGTTTCATTGCGTACCATATTGAATCATATTATACTTCCTGTGCAAATGAATATTTTTTGTGGCTAGAATATTAAACCCTAATAATTTAATATAAAAAATTCTTTTTAAAGAACCGACTTCAAACTCCCGCGAAAACTTTACAACAACAAGCACACGCTATACAAAGTACTTATTTTATTGTTAATATTTTAAAAACCGCTCGACTGATTTCGATAAACATTATATGGGACCACATGGGAAGTATGCCCTTTCAAATACAAAAATAATCATCCAAATCGGTCCACCCAGTCAAAAGTTCTGAGGTAACAAAAAAAAACAAAAAAAAAACAGTCGAATTGAGAACCTCCTCCTTTTTTTGAAGTCGGTTGAAAAGAAAGGTTATCATTCAGGATAAAATATGATTCGAGCTATTCTAATGCACGGACAAGGAATATTCCTTGTTTTCCCGAGGAAAAATGAGAAATGATGAGAAAAGTCGCATATTTGGGGCACGTGTTCAGGCACGACAAATACGAACTCCTACTGCTCATCATGATGGAGGAAAAATGCTGTGAAAAGAGGCGTTGGTTGCAGTAGAAAGTCTAGGCTTTGCAACATACATAGAAATGGCATTCTGATCCAGTGGGGACCAAAATTCAAAAGTTTTGAGTTAAGTGGACCGGATCGTGAGTACCGCCGAATTATTTCGCTTCGCGAAGATCAGATGGGGATATACCAAGGTGACTGCCAACCTTTGTTAATCAGAGAGGAAATTGAAGACGGGAGTACCCTGTAGGTTTTGATATTATTGGGATATTCGCCAGTCGGTGTCACATTTCATCTAGAGTAAAATTGTCTAACGGGCCTCTGCGAGTTAGTTTCGCCCCTCGTACGCCTTCCAAAGGTCCGGGACTCCACGGTCCCGAGATGGAAGAGACATAATAATGTCCTCCCGACCGAATTTCGGCCACGGCGGCCTATCTCCAGAGCGATTAGCCATCTGTCCGGGAGATAATATAGTGCACGAGTGCACTTCCTGTTCCTTTACTCTCATAGCCCAATGGGACGGAAAATCCGACCCGACCTGAGAGAGATCAGGCGCAGGACCGACAGGTTTGCATGCTCTCCGAGGCACGGAGGGATGAAACACCGCGAACTTCCTAACTCCGGGATAGTGCTAAGAATTTTTTGCCAGAAAAACTCAACACTAGTTATGGCCCGACCCGGGACACGAACCCGGGACCTCGTCGGCCACAATCGAACATACCAACCACTAGACCAACGAGGCAGTCAAAAAGTTTTTTACAAGAAATATACACCGTCCAAATGATCGCTCATGAGCATGAACAGTAATAAAATAATAAAAACAATGGGCCATACTGCCAACGCTTTAAGCCATATTGTTTCATTAATGTCAATTTCGTGTTTAAGAATTATAATCCTTATTTTAGGAACGTCTAGGTACGTGACAACACACTGTCATTTTGAGTAAGTAATATAACTTAAGTATTGCTTTAAGCGTTGGCAGTAAGGCCCCAGAAAGACTTACTCTAAACATCGATGTAAGAAATGCAGGAAGGCCGGGTCGTCGCTCCGCACCGCCGTTGAAAGCGTCCGTGAACCCGGCCTCCGCTTCCGACCTTTGGAGTTCGTCACCGTTCGCGGTGATCCCTTGGAGTCTGTACCAAAATAATCAATAATCAAGTAGGATAATATACACATAAATACTAGTGTGAATTAACCAGATGATATACGTGCTGCGGTGAAGGTCCCCTTACATGAATGCACACGAAAGGCAGCCATCAGAGAAACGTGGAGACGCACAGTTAAGCTTGCCAGTACCACTGCACTGAAGGGACGACCGCGACCGCTCTGACAAGAGCGCATGACAACGAAGGCGATGTGTCTATTATGAGGCGATTTAAAAAGGGTAGATAACGCAGTACTTTTTGATTCAAATCTATTAAGAAAACTAGCAGGACTTAAAATCCTGGTTTCTTCAATTTATTTTAAGCTATTCTTAACTCTATCAAACGCATATCATGAAACAAGTAAAAATTCAAATATACTTAGTATCTTTCTAGCTCCTGAACATCCTGAAGATAAGCTTATCCTCGTAACATGCAGTCGCAGTTCAGATGATTGAGGAGTTCTGTATCGTTATCCCCTAGAAATAAAGGGTACGCCCTGTAGAGTTCCACGAGGACGTATCTTGGGACCGAATATTATAAAACTCGCTAAAGAACTCACCAAAAAACAGCCTTTTTCTTGTCGCATGCAGCAACAGATCAGGGGGTGGTGGTCCCAGCAGCTCCATGATGCATGCGAGCTGTTCTGCCTCGTTCTCCCCCGGGAACAAGGGGTATCCCGTATGGAGTTCCGCGAGAATGCATCCTGGGAACAAATCGCCAACTTTAACGGACGATTATACTAGAATTTTCTATAATTTTCTAAGTTTAAAAATTGGTGTCAGACCAATATAGGACATGAAGACATGTTGCTAGGTCGGAAAAGAAGACATGTTTATGAAAAATGTTTTGTTCCGTCATGCAAGGTAGCACTAATACATTAATTTGTATTCATAGCTTTGAGTATTCAAGAAAAGCGTTTTCACATTGTTTAAAGAGTTAACGAGATGGTTATCATATTAAAAACATTACTCCGAAGTTAAAAAATATTTTACTACTTACTTTCAGTTGAACATCATAACTATCTGGATAACCAGCGCAAGGTGATCCTTTTGGGTTAAAGAAAATAAAACCAAAACTATAAAAGCATTTACCAGATCATCAAAAAAGAAAGATCAAACTCTATTTTAGAATTCACATTTAGATTTTGAGCGTCTATTTTATTTAATTTTAGTATACTTAGATCCTAGATCTAGGCGTGAGATGATGTTGATTTAGTTGACCAGTTCCTATTTTCTATTTCTATCTTATATAGTTCTAATGCCATCGCAATATAAGTCTCTGCGCCATGATGAATTGTTTTTGATGACGATATTCTTCTGCTTGTTATGTGTGGTATGTTATTTGCTTGCAATTTGGTAACCAGTTAAGGTGTCAATCAAACAAAAGCGATAATCGTTTCCTGTATACCCAGTTCCCCAGTTCTTAATATCGAGATGCAGATGCGCGGCATTACGTAATACGTATATATGTGGCACATAATATTATGTCATAACAGTTAACAGTAACACTGATATCATATTCAGAATACGTGAATCCGTGTCCTATTGCGTAAATGAGGCAGGCTTTTCGGTATGTCGGTGTTTACGGATCGCACGTGGTCTGGTGCCTTTCTCTCAGCTTTCTACAAACTCGTCGCTTACATAATACCCGCTACCGCTCAAATGTCTTAAAAATTACGATATTGTTCAAGCGATTATAACCTCTATTACAGTTCATATAAGATCACACTTGCTAGAACACATTTTGGAAGTCAGTACAAAAATTCACCGACAGGTTTCTTGGTTATGGGAGTAATTTTACCATACAAGTTGCTAATTTCCTGTCGGAGAATTTCAATATATTCATGCTGCCCCAAAGTTTTTGTTGGGTGGGTCACAGTTACGTATAGAGTCTATCACGAACAACGTTATATGCATGAGATATATAAATATATAGCCTTCTGTGAAATATTAAAAACTACAAAAACTACCAAAAGAAACAGATTCATAGTGTTACAAGCAAGAAAAATGTTTAATAGTTTATTTATTAAGTACTTGATGATAAATGAATAAATAAATCTTTATTAAAGATTGCTTGGCCCGTAAACAAAAATAAAATTACAAAAACAACACTTAAAAATGTAGTCTGTGACGCAAAGAATCCCAAAAAGGGCATCGTCTCAGCGTAATGCCTGTAATGGTGAAGGTTTCCTGATTCCCGCAGGAACATTTTAATTTCTGTTATAAAAATTAGCTTATGTCCGTCCGCTCTGTGGGCCGTGAAAGATTAACAGACGGACAGACAGACAGACACATTCGCATTTATACTAGTGGTTCGCCCCGAACTGAGACCTCGCGGTATCCATAAAACGAATAAACTTTTACAGAGCCCCATCTATTGACATCATTGTGAAGTTCTGTTAAACTGACTGAATGCTGAAGCCCATTAAAAATTAAACAATTTCGTTTCCATATAATATTTATCTCTTAACATTAGCGCCATCTATTGACATCATTGTGAGGTTCTGTTAAAAATACTAAATCTTATTAAAAATTAAATAATTTCGTTTCCTTATAATATTTATCTAATTTTAGTATTTGTTGTTCAAGTACAGGATATAATTCAAATAATTGATCAAGTTTCAGTCTTAGCCTTTCAGAAAATTGAGAGTTCTGAGGTCAACTTTGGACGTTAGAAAATCACCACTTTGAAAGCCCCCCATTTCGTCAATTTTAGGGGAAAAATTTAAACAAAAATATTTTTAGACTCTATTCCTAATTATCTTTAAAATGATATACCGCAACCATATGTAACGCTATAAAAAATCTTTTACTTCGCATTCGCTTCTATGAGAGCCCCCCTGAAATAAAGATTTTTATAACTTTTTAAGCCATATTTGGCGGGAGGCCATCGGTTTACATATTATATTTATATTTGAAGTAATTACGTTCAGTAATTCAGAAGTTATAAGGCTCTGACAGACAAACGGATAGGGTTGCTAACATTTCTTAAGCGAAATATAGTATTTTTCGGACTAAGCTATAAAAAAATATAGTACACTTCACAAAAATAGTATTTTATGGAATATTTTTGCGTACTATGTGCTTCTTCAACAGTATATAGTACGCAGACCCGAAATACAGTACAATACCAATAATAATAGTATTATAGTATGGTTGGCAACCCTAGGACGGACAAGTGCAAATTTACTCAAGTAGACTCGGAGACCTTCGCTTCGCTCGGTCAAATATTAGTATGGATGTGGATTATGCGGACTCCCCAGTGGAAAACTGGAAAACTTCAGCTTTCCTTCTAATTCGTTCCTAAAAATACATACTCCACAATCCACATATCGATGCCCGTACCGTACTGTAAGGCTGTAAGCCTAGTATGACCTCACGGTTCCGGTAAATCCGCGGCTGGATGCGGGTCAGTGGCTTGCAGTTCATAGAGGCATAAAAGCACTGCTTACCCAAATGGAAATTGCCTCAATGCTCATTTTTCATCACGACAGCCAGTAAATAGGTATTCTGACTAACTAATGCCTATCCTAGCTTCCAACTCTGATGTGGGTGTATTACTCTTGAGCTGTAGGGAAGTCAATAGTCATGCAATACAGAATACTAACCCATACTCCACATATCGATGGCCGTGCCGTACTGCAAGCCCAGTATGACCTCAGGGCTCCGGTAGAACCGCGACTGGATGTAAGTGTAGACTCGCGCGTGCGTGTAGCATGAGCTGCCAAAGTCTATCACCTTGATTGATGAACTGCCCCGCGCTTTGAGGAGGATGTTTTCCTGGAACAGATAGCATGTAGACTGAAATAAGGCTTTTGGTTAGTGGCAGCATTAGCGAGTTCTGTTGGTCATACTAATAAGAGAAACAATAACATGTAAGTATTTCTAACCCATGGTTCATCTTTAGCAACTAAAGGCATTACTCAAGATAGCTAACTATTTATATCCAAGTTCAAGTTGTCGCGTCATTTGTGGTATATTTTTCGTCTTGACAAAACTGTATTGATAACAAAAAGTATAAAACCCAGTCAAGTGCGCGTCAGACTCGCGCACAAAGGGTTCCGTACCACCACACAATATAATATATTTAGTTAGTAGATAACAAGAAAGATGACATAGCAACACGTAATCAGCTGTGAAATAACTGGCTTACATTATATGGTGCTAAACTGGTAACGCCTGACAAATAATTCGACAACCTATGATTACGGAACCCTAATTAACGACTTTCGGATTTTTTCCTATATTTGTGCTATGAGATCTCGATTCTTGCCAAATTTCATGATTCTAGGTCAACGGGAAATACCCTATAGGTTTTAATTTATTGGTGAGTGCCAAATTATGCAAAATATGCGACATCCGTATATTTTGATTGCGTTGATTTAGAAGCTTGATTTTTTACAGCTCCAAGGGACCGTAGACCTTAGTATTTGATATATTAATTAGAATTTGATATCTTCACACATTCCAGAGAAAAAGGTGGTTGACAGACAGACAGACAACGAAGAAATCCTGTAAGGGTTCCTCTTTTCCTCTTGAGGTAAAAACAGTATAAAAAGGATCAACTTACTGGTTTCAGATCGCAATGGATGATGTTCTCCCCCTCCAGTAGCCTCAGACAACGCAGCAGCGAGCTCGCGAACCTCCTGATGAGGCTAAGGCTGAACCCCTGGTAGTTGTTCTTCTTGATCAGCTCGTACAGGTTGATGCTGCCGTGAAGAAATCCTTACTATTAGTTTACAACCAATGAGTCTACAGAGAGTACGATCATTATAGAAAACATATGAATACCTTTGATATAAAGACCAATCAACCTGCGTAAGAGAGATTGTAATTGATGCAAATTTTTCGTAAGCTCCGTTTCTGAAACGAACCGCTAGGGAGTCGAACACCCTCCCAGCGCACGTGTTTCCTGCCACATATAGAGTAAATAGACATCTTCTAGGCAAGTGCGTTCCAACCTAGACCTCATCATTGCTTTGCACTAAGCATGATTGTCGTCAAGCGTAAGCCTATCACGCAATAAAAAAAAGCTTCTCTTGAATTTTTTGTTACTACTCAAGGCCATATTTAGATTAACCTAGAAGAAATAGTATGATTACTAAGTCTAAAAATGTATTGCTTATGATAGTTAAATTGCAAGACATTAAGACCAAATTTTAAATAGCATTCTAACCTTGTCCTTAACCGCTGTGGTTATAAGGATGACTGTGTTTACCGTTTACATTGAATAATAATTTGTGCAATAAAGGTTAATAGAAACAGCGAATGCGACTCTGAAATTCAGGCTTGGTCAAGCAACGCGACGGACGAACCCAGGCGCATTCGTGTACACAGGGCACTGAGTGCTCCTCACGGTTCTCTTCTCCTGAACTTCATTCGTATGGCGTGCATTATTAGGCCGTTTGTCCACTGCCACCGAGAACGAGATGACGGCACCGAAGTACGGTCTAGTGATAATGCATTTTACTATGGCCGCGTCCGTCCGTCACCCGAGCGTCGACATCCCGGCCGTAGTTTTCGAGTGCCGGCTATACAAAACACATTCAATCTTTTCCACACATTGCCGTCACCTGGTTCTTTGTCTATCATGATTATAACCTTAAATGTATGCCGCGCCACTGTAGTGGGGCTAGACAGCGTTTTTGAGATCCTGTCTCGTCGCGTCATAACTTTCCAAGTCCTAATGAAATCGGCTAATACGGCTCCTTGCGAAATTAATCATAATAGCTCATTCTTCCTGGTACGGCATGATACGAGTACAAGCCCGTCCGATTTACAAGCTTTGCAGGCTGCAGCATTGTGGCCAAATCGGTACCTCGATTCGATGTTTCTTAACCTGTCTTTTTGTAGTAGAAATTTTGCAAAGTTTTGCTGCATGTTAGCAAATTTTTAATTGAAGGGTTGCCTTTACTGCTATTTGGGGAATTTTGAATTGAAGGATTATTTTTTACAGCTATTTAAAGTAGAATTCAGCTATTACGGATAATTTTCAATCAAAAAGTATGACAAGACGTGCCTTTGCTTTGGTATGCAAGTTTAGCATTAAATAATAATTATTGAAGTCTTTTCCAGCGGACTCGAATTTTGTACCGATTCAGAATAAAAAATTTCATTTCTAAACGGTATGTTTATTGAAACGCTGTCGAATATGCTAACCACTAGAAAGTAGTCATTCCATGTTATATCATTATGGAATATACTTCGTTTTATAATAACTATCTGCATAGGTTAAAATATTGTTTGGTGGGAAATTCTGACCATGGCTATCATGGGCAAAAACGTGCCGCCAAGCAATAAAGAGCGTTCCGCTACGATGTTATGCCGTGATTGATTGATACCCTATTAAAGAAATGCATACCACTGAGTCCAGGTAAGATCTTAGTCAAGAGCTAACTTGCAACGATATAAAAATAAAACTGGCCAGTAAAGGTAAAGTTTCGTGACTCCTCACTTCATAAGCTCGGAGCTGATACACAAATGGTTCCTAAAGTAGAAGTAGTCCAGCATATGGATGACGTTGTGTATTTGATCCTTGTCCTTCAGATGGAGGTGGTCCAGCACCCTGATCCCTGACTTTTACCAGCGCCTGGTGGTGGAACCGCTTCTTACCGCTATAGATCGATCAATCCACGAAGACGCACACCACTTATATTCAAACACTAAGTATGCAGACACTCTTGAATGTCAAAATATTGGTTTTTATTAGGAAATTATGTAGGTACCTACCTCACGACTTCATAAAAATTATGTGGGTATGTAAAGCAACAATCTTGGTGTGACAAGAAAGAGTGGGGTGCGTGAATTTCCTTCGTGAATTGAACTAACTATCTACCTATACTAGATTTTACTGAGTTGCCTACTTAATCATTACTCTAACAAAGGAGTTCTTTTAGTAATGATTAAGCGACTCTGAGTCTGAGTGACTATCACGTAAGAGTACAATTCCCAGTCAAGGGCTGACTTGCAGCGGAATAAAAAAAGGTTTATAAGGTAAACTGTGATCCCTCACCTCATAAGCTCGAAGCTGATACACAAATGGTTCCTAAAGTAAAAGTAGTCCAGCATATGGATGACGTTGTGCGTTTGATCCTTATCCTTCAGCCGCAGGTGGTCCAGCACCCTCACTTCCACCAGCGCCTGGTGGTGGAACCGCTTCTTGTTTCTGATGATCTTGATGGCGACCTGGTTTCCGGAGCGGTGGTCTAACGCTCTGATCACTTGGCCGAACGAGCCTTTGCCGATCACTTCCAGGATCTCGTACCTGTACGCTATGTGGTCGTGGATTTGCTGGGGATTGAAGAAGATTTTATTATTGAATGGCCGTAGTACATAAAGTCATAAAGTAAGCATGGGTGGGCTTACTTTATTTACTGTAGCCTTATTTTATGCCATTATAATACTAGAACTAGATGATTCCGCGACTTAAGACTTAGGTGCGTGGATTAAGTTTGTTTTATTCCCGCGGGAACTTTCCGGGACAAAAAATATTCTATGGGCTTATCCAAATCCGTTCAGGAGTTACACCGTGATGCTACCGTTAGCCTATGTCCTTCCCAAGGCTACCACCTATCTCTATACCCTATTTTGTCAAAATCGGTTGTAAAGATTGGCCCTCGGTTGTAAAGCGTAGCGGACAGACGGACAGGCAGACATGGAATATGCATTTATATTATTCTGTATTCGTGTATCTTTTGCATTTATAACATTAGTATGGCCAGCACATCGAATTCTTCAGGCTGGGCTGGAAATGTACCTACGTGACGACGAAATTTTTCGACCACAAAAAAAGATCATGTCACAGATGAACGGCGATCTATCGGTAGGCCAAAGCTACGTTGGATTGATGGAGTCGACCGGGATGCAAAAGCCATCAGATTGCGTTAGTGCAAGACATGTAAGTGATAGAGATAGACGGAGAAATGGACTGGAGCAGGCCCGGGCTCACAAAGTGCTGTAACGCCGCTGATGATGCTGCAAGAAATTGGAAGCTTGTAAGTAATTCTCACTTTATTGTAGCTGCCGTTTTCATCATCAAAGCCGCAGTTGTTGGGCAGGTTGGAGCGCGCCTGCACCTTGTTCGCCTCGAGGCCCAGGAACCACACCTCGGGGTATTTGCGCACCTCCGTCCGCTCCCACTCCGTCAGTCTGTCGCTGTACACCTTCAGGATTTCTGGAAGGAACGATATTTCAGCGATTAAGCGATTCCACAGTGCGAAAGGACCCTCGCAGGGTCAGGCAGTCTCGTGTTGAAGAATACACGGATAATATTACCATGTGTTTTAGTTGGTAAGAGCTTCTTAAATCTTAAGGGTCAATTAGCTTATGGGTAGATCAATAGAGAACATTGCAAAAGTCATAATATCCACGTCCTCTGTTAGTTTTGAATCCATTTTATACTATCGACTGAAGTATTTCGGCCGAGAATTGTGTAGTAGTTTTCTCTAAATGGCGAGGAAATAATAAACATAGTTTGCTAATAAAGCTTTTCTATATTGCGGTATTGCCGAACAAGTCATTTGTGCCACTCTATTTGCTAGGTTTGTACCTTTTGGTGGAACCATAGGTGGTGAAAGTCACCCTACGTGTGTGTTGAACGTGTGGTTCCGTACCTAAAAGAGAGCCTAAAAATTGTTTTTATTTAGGTATGTTGGTTAGAAGAAATTTGTGGGGAAGTAGTATAAGTGCTGGTTTGGAAGTTGGAACTCCTCTGTGAGCGATACAAATACAAATGTTTTTTTTTAATTCAAAAAACTTTTATTTTGAATCGTTTAGTGATCGTCTACCACTGGTTCGGAATGCCAAATTGCACATTCCCTGTTTGGCTAAAAAACTGATAGTTTTACACGTTGACCTATGTGTGCGACAAACGCGACACCGCGACAGTATCAAACAGTAGCTGACCTTTCCCGTGGCCTACGTTGTCGCGTTTAACAAATTTGACAATTTCTACGGCGTCGTATCGCGTCGCGTCGCTTCTGTCGCTCACCTAGGACAACAGGTTAAGATCTTCTTAACTTTAAAATTATTTTCAGTAGGTACAACTATAAAAAGTGTTTAGAACTCAATAGAAATGAAAATCTCGTCATATATTACAATATTAAGTATTTAACTATGTAACTAACTAGACCTAGTAGCAGTTACTACTAGTACTAATTATAACTACTTACGTAGATCCTTACTTATTTATTTTGTGCCACGACTTTAATATACGGCTTCGTGACTTTTCTGACCTAGGAAAATCGCTTCAAGTCCCTACAATAGATTTTTCCCTACGGTTTCCGCAGTAACCTACTCGTCTATAAGGCTACGTTCGCACTGCGAAAAACATTCGCGCGAATTGGAGCGTCATACATCTCCAAACACAGCACAAAATATTCGCGCGAATATAATTCTTGCGAAAATAATTTTTGCAAGTGCGTATACTTCCATAAATGATTTCTAGTGTAACAGAATTGCGGAAAACAAATAACTGGTGCCCACAGGCTTCCCTGACCCACTGGGATACAGATAGCAGCTGTCCCGTGGGTCATTAATTCAATACCTATCTATCTTAGTTATATGACTCTGATTCCGAACCAGTGGTAGATTCATTTGACTATTCTTAGGCACTTGTAAAGTCTTTTTGAATAAAAAACATTTGAATTTTTATTTTTTGTTAATTTTGATTCATTAACAATTCCGGCGTTTACGCGAAATATAAATCGCGAGTATAAAATTCGCGCGAATTTTTTTCGCAGTGCGAACATAGCCTAAAGAGCTGACGGCAGGTTGCCATGGCGAACACGCCCTTGACCCGCCTCAGATCGGGCCCTGCGCCGCCCGGCGGCCATCTCGAGCTTTATTTCAACATCCATTGTTAATTTTATAAGAAAAATTACCTATTTCATGGAAAAAATGCAGGCATTTTCCGTACAATGGTTAAATGAATACAGATTTAACTATTTTTACCCACCCTTGAACGGGAGACTGGAGAAGGTATGTTAGGCCTCTAGGCTGTGTTTTGTGTTACTTAATGCGTTTTTGGTATCACTTTTCAAGCATTTTCCTGAAAACATCTTGGCTTATTTTAATGCGGTTTTAAGCATTGAGTACTTCTTGTATGTATTACACCAGACCAGACCAGAGAAAATTCAGGAATTATAAATTCCCAAATTGACCTTGCCGGAATCGAACCCGGCACCGGTCGTCAACACCTTGGTGAGGTCAGAGGTGATTTAAATTTAAAGGCCATCGAGGAGCACTAAGGGTTTTAATTTTTTTAATTCGTATGTTTCACACAATATCACTCACAAATGCGTATCCAAGTTAGTACAGTTCGGTAGGTGTATGTGTGTGTTGGTCTGTAAATAGTTAAGGCCGTGGACGGCATCTCCCTCCATCACCCTATCACCCGCATGAATCTCTAAGAGCAAAGTTAAAGCGACACTTTGCTATTTTATTTATTCAGGCGCCTTCCAAAATTCAAGGATGGTCTGTGATCTCAATCTCCCTGAGTGTAGCCCGAAATGAATGGTATCTACCACAAAGCAGTGTCAATGTTAAATTAACATAAATTAAAAAGGCTTTTTATAAAATTTTAAATGTCAAAGTTGTTTTTCACGGTGTTCAATAATTAAAAAATAATTCTGGTGAGTACAGGCTTCCCTGACTCAACCCCGTCCTTGACCCGCTGGGAGACGAATGGAAGCTGTCCCGTGGGGTCATGAAGTCAATCTCCCTTAATTAAATGACTCTGATTCATTAACAATTCAGGCGTTTATTAAAGCAAAGTGCCTGGAACTAAAAACCTAGAGGCTATACTACCATCTCTAGCCGTATTGTTTTAATATTGTTGACGTTCGTGTTTTAGAATTTTAATCCTTATTTAACGAGACGTCAGGGTACGTGTCATAAAGCTGTCATTTATACATCCATACTAATATTATAAATGCGAAAGTGTGTCTGTCTGTCTGTCTGTCCGTCTGTCTGTCTGTATGTCTGTCTGTCTGTCTGTTACGCTTTCACGGCCCAACTACTCAACCGATTTTGATGTTTGGTACAGAGATAGGTAACATCCCGGGGAAGGACATAGGCTGCTTTTTATCCCGGAAAATTGAGGAGTTCCCGCGGGAATCAAAAACGTCAATCCACGCGGACGAAGTCGCGGGCATCATCTAGTAATAAATAAATACCGTCGCTTCTAGTTTTTTTGAAAAATAATTTTCTAAGCGATAGTAGCAGTTAGGCTTCTATCATGGATGAAGCATTTTAAGACTGTTATATTATTAAAGTTACAAAAGTGTCATTCATCTCTTTGTCAATTAAGCCGATGCTGACCCAAATCCGGGGATCTGGCGCATCGCAGGTAGATAGTATGTGTAACGTGCTTGGTTTATAAATTATATCGAGTACCTTCATTTTTCATACCTTCACATGTTTACCTCAGTCATTTTTCGTAAAAGCAAAGATCTTACATGGGTCTTACTTAACCTTTAGGTAATACACTCGCCGGCATATTTAGCGGAACATAAAAAAAAGGTTTGATATCAGTATCATATAAGGTTGCTGGCTGGTTTATACGTCATTTAATTTAAAAAGAAATATTTTCAAATTAAGAAAACAACTGAACATCACATTTTATGCAATTGTTTTAATTTTATTCAAATACACCTTATCTGGAGCGAACTTCGTGTTTTTCTTTCTTCTGAGTTTGATTTTTAAATTTCATTGAAATACTGTTTTTTGTTAGTTTTTTTTAATCGCGTATCTTTCTGGAGTTGATGACTGAATTATGCCTGACTTAGCCCCAACGGAAATTGCCAGGGCACTCGAAATGCGAAGAAACCGTCAAACCTACAGAGTGATATCCAGAAATCTTCGTCGACCAGTTTCAACGATCCATCGCAGTATCCAACGGTTCAGGGAGACCGGTACTTATGTGAGAAGAGCAGGACAAGGCAGAAAAAGACGCACTTCGATTAGGGATGATCGTTTCATTCGGCTTCGTGTACGTAGGAACCCCCGTTTGACGGCCGTCCAAGCCCGACATGAGTTAGAAGCAGTGCGGGGTGTAACCGTAAGTGAGCGTACGGTACGAAGAAGGCTCGAAGAAGCTGGTTTGGGTTCATTTGTGCCCGCCTAGGCTCCAAGGCTCGAGGTAAATTATCGTAGAAACAGGTTAACTTTTGCTCAGGAACATCGACTTTGGAACGCGGACCAATGGAGTAAGGTATTGTTTAGTGATGAGTGCAGAATTCTCTTAAATCAAATTTACGGCAGGCAAAGAATATACAGACGCAAAGGAGAACGATACATTCAGACAAATTTTGAAGCTACAGTTGCATACGGTGGTGGATCAATAATGGTTTGGGCGGGCATTTGTTTGGGAGCTCGCACAGCGATTACGATGACGCTTGGTAGTGATTGACAGAGGGAGTCTGACTGCAGACCGCTATATCAGAGAAGTTTTAGAAGAAAATGTCGTACCGTTTGCCCCATATATCGGTGACGATTTTGTTTTTATGCAGGATAATGCTCGGCCGCATACCGCTCGGGTAACTCAAGCTTATCTTAACGATATGAATATCACTGTTATGGAGTGGCCGGCGAGATCACCGGATATGAACCCAATAGAGCACGTTTGGGACTTGCTGAAAAGAAAAGTTAAGTCCAGAATTCCAGCTCCTGCCAACGTGGGTGAACTGCGAATCGCTGTAGTTGAGGAATGGCGGAGACTATCCCAGAAGACCATCGATAACATCATTCTCAGTATGCCTAGACGGGTAGAAACTTTAATAAGAGCACGTGGAGGAAATACGCGATATTAATCACTATTTTTCTAATTTAATTAATTGTTATTTTAATATTAAATTTCACTTTTCCCGGTTACATGAAAAGTTCAAAAATGTACCATTTTTCACAAATAGCCTTTACTCGCAAAATCTGTTCTTAATGTGATCTCATTTTAAGTAAAACAAATGAAACTTTAAATAACAAAAGAAGTGTAGTAAGTAGATTTTAAAATAAAACCATATTTTTTTAATTATGGAACTTTTTTTTATGTTCCGCTAAATATGCCGGCGAGTATATATCGATTTACCTCGGCAGTCAGTTATTTGAAAGGTCAGATTTTTGAGAGTTTAGCTTTAGAGGTGTAGGCATAGAGTTAAGATACGTCTTACTGATAGGATGCTATATAAACTAAACTAACGTGATTAATTACCTTAAGGTGATCACAGAATATGGAATCTTATTTTGATAAAACCAAAAGTTGATGATAAACATCTACTTAGCTCTCTATTTAATAATTAACAAACTCGAAAGAAATAAAGAAAGAGCAAAACTCAAATGGCAATTTCACACACACATTTAAAAAACACAGATGTAGCTACAGACCATCATAATATAAGAGTAAATATTATAAGTTTAACGTACAACTTACTTAAAAACAAACAAACATACTTATTGTGAAGTTGAATAAAAGCTTGTAAAAAAATACCAGTCTACCAAGATGAAAACTGAAAGGGAATGTAATTTTAAAATTTTATGAAATTCAGAAAAATTTAAGGCTTTAGAAAGTTATTTTCTCAGCGGCTATATTATGTGAATAAAGTTTAGGCTGGGCGCATACTGAGTACAATACTTCTGCATCTCTAGCAGCTCAAAGTCCAAAGTACAATATCATGCTCTCTCTTTTCTCGCTTTGAATAAAAATGTATGAATGTTTTATTTATTTTTAAATGTTTTATTGCAATGCGCTCATATCCAGACACCAATCAATCGTGCGACACTTGTGCTTTGAAAAATTTGACACTCAGTGCTGGAACTGCGCAGACGACAGAGAACAATAGGCAGGCTTATGTTCAAGAGAGGATCATACTGCCAATGCTTAAAGCAATAGCTCAAAATTACAGTTTAATGTCACGTACCTTGACGTTCCTAAAACAAGGATTATAATTCTAAAACACGAAAGTCATCAATAATAGGTACTAAAATACTACATCAATGACTATAATGAAACAATATGGCTTTAAGTGTTGGAAGTATGGCCCCTGGTGTATGAAATTAAAGTGCCCACCCACATAGCGCTGAATGTAGTGCAAATTCAAAGTGATATGGATAGATTAAATACAGAACGTAATATGAACCCCTTGGGGTGCATCGTGGCAGGTCAGGGCATTTTACTGTGCATATAAATTCTAGCAAAACGAATTATCTCTACTCTCACTTTGTATAGAACTGTATGAAGATTGGAGAGCATTGGTGAGCGATCGCATTTGCACGACTCTTATCCATAATGTTTTTTTTTAAATTCCACTACAGGCTAGCCCTTGACTGCGATCTCACCTGATGGTAAGTGACGATGCAGTCTAAGATGGTAGCGGGCTAGCCTGTTAAGGGTATGGCAGTTATATTAAGCCCATACACCTAGTCGGTTTCTACCGGCATCGTACCAGAACGCTAAATTCACCGGTAGGGTGGTAACTAGCCACGGTCGAAGCCTCCCACCAGACCAGACTAGAGAAAATTCAGAAATAATAAATTCCCAACTTGACCCTGCCGGGAATCGAACCCGGGACCTCCCACGTTAAGACAACAGCGCTCAACACCACGCCAGGGAGGTCGGCAAAATCCATAATATAAACCAATCAACTGCACTTCACTTGTGTCGCGTGTCACCATCTCCTTAATATTTACCAAAAAATCGCTCAGTTGCTGGACATAAAAATGTCAGTAGATATAAAAACACGGCTGAGTTTTGTGGGCTCTTTTTAGACCAGGGCGGTTTTGGACTGTAATTAATTATCACCATTATATTTTATCGACGTTCAAAAATTGTACAGTGTACCTACAAACTGTGGTCTCACCTACTACACCTATCTATACCTCTGTATAATGCTAATTTTGTGCCAGAATTACTGATTTTGTACCTTAACCTTGTATCCTGCTAGCTTGGATATACGCTCCCATGTCTTGCCTCTGTTATCCTTATCCCACTGAGTTGCTTTGTATTTCTTCGGATGACTGGTATGAACGTAACACCTAAAGATTGGCACAGGTTTTACGTTATAAAGAAAACCTTCACAATTCTTGACGACCAATGTGCGTTCAGGCTTATGAACTGGTGCACGAAATTAAAGTACCCAGCCATAGCGCTGAATGTAGTAAATGTATTCAAAGTAAACAGAACGTAATGTGAACCCCTTTTCGAGGCATAAGGTCAGGGACTTTTCACAGAGCCTCTCTTTTCTAGCAAAACGAATTATCGTGCAGATCGCAACACTATCCCCCTGCTTGGTTTGCAGATTTATAGCTTTTATGATTCACTAGCTGCCCCGCCCCGACTTCGCTTCTCACAGGAACTTCTGAAAAGCCTTCCTTAGTATGGCCACAGCGTAAGTATATTATTTATTATCCTTACTAAGTAACTGATGCCCGCGACTTCGTCCGCGTGGCTTGAGGTTTTTTTTGGTCCCACGGGGACTCTCATTTTCCGGAATAAAACGTAACAGCGTAACAGACCTACCGCTGTTTTTTTACATTTTTTACTAGCTGAAGCCCGTGACTTCGTCCGCGTGGATTGAGGTTTTTTGGTTTCCGCGGGAACTCTTTAATTTTCCGGGATACAAAAGGAGCATAATATGTACCAAACTATAATCTATCTCTGTGCTGAATTTCATGCAGATCCGTTCAGACGTTTTTCCGTGATTAAGTAACAAACATCCATCCATCCATCCATTTATACATGCATCTATCCAAACTTTCGCATATATAATATTAGTAAGTAAGTACCTAAGTATAGATTCCACTACAAGTTAGCCCTTGACTGTGATCTCACCTGATAGTAAGTTACGATACAGTCAGATGGTAGCGGGCTAACCTGCCCTTGGTGTGGCAAGTAACCATATTATGGTTACAAACAAAATGGCGGATCGCGTCCACCGCGGTTGCCGATATTTTTGTTTCTTATAAATAGATTACTGTCTCGATTCCTCTCTAACTTTGGTATTAAATACTAGGATAGACAAGGACACAGTAGGAATTTTTTGACGTTCTTACTCTATGTAATCAATGGGTGGGTAGAAATATTGTGCGAGGAGGACACCAACTTTAAAAAAAAAAAATTTTTTTGTCGTTTTTGATTTTGTTCTAGAGTAAGAATTATGGGAAAGAGTCTTTGTTACGTGTGTTATTACTCTAAAATGACTAACCATAGTGCACATCAATCAAAAAATCTAGAGATACGGGTAAAATCGCTTGGCGGCACGTCTTTGACGGTAGGGTGGTAACCTCCCACCAGACGAATAATGTGTCAAAGTAATCAAAGGAGGTAAACCTGCCGGACCGCTCGGAAAATTTCTGGAAAGCATTCGATTAAGGGCAGCAATTGTTACAAATACCCCGGGCAAGTGATATAGTGCCCGGTCAGTCCGGCCCGCCCCTGACCCGCGGTTCACGAATCCTTACAAAAGAGCTGATGCCGCTAAGTGCGATCTATTCATTCTGCTGCGAAGGAAGGCGTGAGTGAGCATTTTTTTTTCTTTTCATTTTCCTGGGATTTTGGAAACTAAAAGCCGACTATTTTCCATTTTTTTTACACGACTGCCCAAAAAAGTATACCTACTGCAATGTTTCAGGGTTCATGTAAGCCTATGTACTCGTAAGTAATAGGTTCGCGAGTTTATTCCACTATCGTCCGGTTTCTGAATTGAGGATTTCATGTTGAGTTTGTCTCAAAGACTACATAAGGACTAAGTACAAATTTTTGTTTCTGAATTGATATTGTGTAAGGTTTGAGAGTTGGAGCATGCTGTTTTTGTTTGCTTAATAATTAGTCCTTATAGAGTCTTTGAGACAGACTCAACATGAAATTCTCATTTCAGAAACCGGCCGTATAACTTATAATGATCGGCCGTTTAAAAGCTATGGTGGATATTTTGATGTATGTTCAAATCCTTACATCATCCCAAGTAACACTCCGCTAGATTTTTTTTTAAATCTTTTTGGCATGTCAGTCGTGCTTTTAATTAATTATAATTTGTCGGCTATATTATTAAATCATTAATTAAACTTCTGTTTCTGTATGATTGTCTTTCTAACTACGAGTATGTGCCGAGTTGGCGGAGTTGTTGTTAAGACAAACGTAGGGCTTAGGCACAACACAAAGGCGAGGTAGGTACAAGTTCGGCTTTTCCAATAAAGAGCCACTTTAACGAACAAAGTACTTCAGTAAACTAATTAAATTGCGAGGAGAATTATTGGGAAACTAGCTGATGCCCGTGACTTCGTCCGCGTGGTTTAAGTTTTTTTATTTTCGCGGGAACTCCTTAGTTGTCTGGGATAAAAAGCCTATGTGTTATTCCAGGCTATAGTCTATCTCTGTGCCAAATGTCATCCTGATCCGTTCAGCCGTTCTGGCGTGATTGAGTAACAAACACCCGTCCATCCATCCATTTATCATATTAAATTATAAATTGGAGTGATGATACCAATTTGCGAAGTCATACTATGCTAGCTTTATGTCGTCATCGTCAACCATCAACCGACTGACATCCACAGCTGGAAACTTGTAGAGTCACTGTCATAGGGGACCACTCTTACAGGGTCTTCCATACTCCGTGGCCTTGCACCGCCTCGACCCAGTTGATCCCTGTCTCTATCGTATAACTTACCTGAGGGAATAAGCGCCGTGGGGAGGTGAGCTGCGCGTTGTGGTAGTCGTCTCGCGGAGGACTCGCCACAGCACCGTCTGTGTTGTTGTTGACTGTTGTTAACAGGAGCCTGTCTCTATCGTATAACTTACCTGAGGGAGTAAGCGCCGTGACGCGTGGGGAGGTGAGCTGCGCGTTATGGTTGTCGTCTAGCGGAGGACTCGCCACAGCACCGTCTGTGTTGTTGTTGACTGTTGTTAACAGGAGCCTGTCTCTATCGTATAACTTACCTGAGGGAGTAAGCGCCGTGACGCGTGGGGAGGTGAGCTGCGCGTTATGGTTGTCGTCTCGCGGAGGACTCGCCACAGCACCGTCTGTGTTGTTGTTGACTGTTGTTAACAGGAGCCTGTCTCTATCGTATAACTTACCTGAGGGAGTAAGCGCCGTGACGCGTGGGGAGGTGAGCTGCGCGTTATGGTTGTCGTCTCGCGGAGGACTCGCCACAGCACCGTCTGTGTTGTTGTTGACTGTTGTTAACAGGAGCCTGTCTCTATCGTATAACTTACCTGAGGGAGTAAGCGCAGTGACGCGTGGGGAGGTGAGCTGCGCGTTATGGTTGTCGTCTCGCGGAGGACTCGCCACAGCACCGTCTGTGTTGTTGTTGACTGTTGTTAACAGGAGCCTGTCTCTATCGTATAACTTACCTGAGGGAGTAAGCGCCGTGACGCGTGAGGAGGTGAGCTGCGCGTTATGGTTGTCGTCTCGCGGAGGACTCGCCACAGCACCGTCTTTGTTGTTGTTGACTGTTGTTAACAGGAGCCTGTCTCTATCGTATAACTTACCTGAGGGAGTAAGCGCAGTGACGCGTGGGGAGGTGAGCTGCGCGTTATGATTGTCGTCTCGCGGGGGACTCGCCACAGCACCGTCTGTGTTGTTGTTGACCGGAGGGCCCGGACCCTCGCCGGAGCCTGCTTCTAGCTGCAGCTGAAACAAGCATCCTTTATTAGCTAAATTAGGAATAGACAGCTAAACTCGTACCTATAAAGAATCATAACTACCTAATACATATAAGATATCGTTTGTTTTTTCGTAGGTTCATTAAAATCATAATATTAATCCAACATCTGCAACATCATGACAAATCAATAAAAATAACATTTCTCTTAATTTCCCCCGAGTTCGAAGCTCTCATTCATACTATAATACACTAGGTACGTATTAGTTTTTACTTGAGCCTTAATATCGGAATACCTATAATAATATCCAGCAGTTAACAAAAACACTCAATATTTTCTTTTCATTTCAGTTGCGTCTGTTAATGAAAGAAATTGTAATTTTTCTCTTCAACGTAAGTACCTGAATATCTAGGAATAGCAAAAACGTAGTGATTATATTCTCTTTGGGAATAGCATCCCGATCAGAACGTCGAGACTCTCTAGTATATAGTCTATTATCTATGGTCGAGACCGATTTGGTCATAGATAATACACTATATACTCTCTGATTTGGCTGATTTCTTTTTCGTCGTGTTCGTAATTGTCAGGTCTATCAATCAATCATATATTTATTTAATCAAAAACATACAATCTACATGACGCACAGCTGTTATCAAAAGTAATACAATAAAGTTTTAAATATCAATTCAAAATATAACACTTAACACTTTCGCTGCGTTACGGCAAGTATTTTGCCGTATTTGACGGTCAGCCAGTGCGGCAGCTAGTTTTCCTTGTTTTGCGCACGGTGCGGGGGTGATTTATCTATGTTCCCGTACGTGTAGGAAAGAGACAGTGATTTTTTCTATATGGTTGCTTTTAATATAATGATATTGTATACTAATAATGTACGGCAAAATAGTTGCCGTAACGCACAGCAAGGTAATTATTTTTATTCAGTGCGGTATGGCGACTATCTTGCCGTACCCCCCCAACCCCGCGCCTCACTGCATGCGTCCGCGCGGCCTCGCAGTTTGCATTAGTGTTGGCCGTAAGTGCTCGATATTTTTTATGCAAAAAACTACGCGACGAGACTTTCACGTAAAAAACATGATATGAGTAAGGGAATTACCTACTTTTTAAAATTTATTTTATTTCGTTAAAGTTCCTAATATGATCTCATCATAGATTAAAAATAAAAAGTAATTACTAGTGGTTCGCCCCGAACTGAGACCTCGCGGTTTCACAGAGCGCCATATATTGACATCAGTGTGAAGTTCTGTTAAAAATATCATCATCATTAAAAATTAAATAATTTCGTTTCCTTATAATATTTATCTAATTTTAGTATTTGTTGTTCAAGTACAGGATATAATTCAAATAATTGATCAAGTTTCAGGCTTGAGAGTTCAGAAAATTGAGAGTTCTGAGGTCAACTTTGGACGTTAGAAAATCGCTACTTTGAAAGCCTCCCATTTCGTCAATTTTAGGGGAAAAATTCAAAAAAAAATATTTTTGGACTCTATTCTTAATTATCTTTAAAATGATATACTGCAACCCTATGTAACGCTATAAAAAATATTTTACTTCGCATTCGCTTCTATGAGAGCCCCCCTGAAATAAAGATTTTTAAAACTTTTTAAGCCATATTCGGCGGGAGGCCATCGATTTACATATTATATTTAAATTTGAAGTAATTACGTTCAGCAATTCAGAAGTTATAAGGCTCTGACAGACGGACGGACAAGTGCCAATTCACCCAAGTAGACTCAGAGACCTTCGCTTCGCTCGGTCAATAATAATTTGGTACCCTAATATGAATCAAAATTTAAAAAACCTATTTGTATTTATTATTATTTATTTATTAATCAGTGTATTTGTACTAAACTTACATGAGTGACTGCTTTTTATTTTAATTTTTTTTATATTTAAATATATTTTTTTAAATTGGCGATAGGTACTTGTAAGAGTAATTATTATGTTGACTAATTATGAAGAATTATGTTGATTTATACACTTAAATTTGTTGTGTCTTTAATAAAGAATATCTTTAAAATATCGATTGTCATTTCAGAAGTAAACCCATCCCTAGCAATTTTTTAACTTCTATGCTATACGGCATATATATTGCCGTAAATGACTGATTTTGAAAAATCTCTGTATCTTTCGAAATATCATAGAGAACCCGGGGCTACCGCAGCTAGGTATACACGAGGATGTAGCCTATCGATTTGTTCAAAAAACCCATTGATATGGTGAGTTTCCACGTCTCCATGGACTTTGAAAGTCAGGTTCCGGTACGGCAAAATAGAGGTCGTAACGCATATCAGGAAATATAGATACGGGCAGTATTTGTCTCGTACCGCACGAGCCGTAGGTTTAGGATCCAATGCTGCCGCAGCGAATGTGTTAATTAGTCTATAGTCTATAATATGTCACCGTAAGATTGCAAAAACCGTTAGATTATAATCTAACGCTTTTTATCTCGTAAGATTGTAAACTGTCGAAAGATTGTGAACCGTTCAATGTTCTGTGTGTAAATTTTAGAAATATTCATTGTATTTACGTTTTCTTGTCTCTTTCTTGTAGGTTAGGTTAGGGTTCGACCTTCGAGGGGTTTTAATATACGTAATAGATTACAATCTACCCAAAAATAATGCGTTATATTGGAATCTTTCGACAGTTTACATTTTCGCGAGTTAGATTGTAATCTAACGGTTTTTACAATCTTACGGTTACATATACATCATTTAAAACAGAGCTTTAGTTACTGCTGTGCTAGGATTTAACCTGTGTGACAGCAGTAACGATTAATATATTTATTTGATAAGACTAGGTTTGTATGAAAGATTTTTTTTTGAATATCCACAGGAAAAGTCGGGGATGGTACGTTAATGAAACTATAGTGGGCCTGGCAGACGTTGTCCTGAACCACAGAATCAAGGTAATCTGGATTCTGGACCTAGTACCCGATTGCAGCGCCTCCTACCGGGTTCAATTGTGAATCTAAATTCTAAACCATCACGGTACCTACTCAAACACAAAAAAAATAGAAAAAAAGCGGTGCAGCCTTTTTTTGCGAGACTACTAGAACCACCGAGTAGATAACGCACGGATGATTTTTTTATTGTATATAGTAAGATTATAAATTAGCCATAGAGATAGATCGCATCTTAAGGGAAGGACACTAATAAGTAGGCTACAAACTACGCGGACCAAAGTTGCTGGACTCATCTAGTAGATACAATAAATTCTCTAGTAGGTACAATAAATTCTTTTGTCGACAAATTGCATCGTAAAGGTCGCATAAATATCCTCCATAGTCCCTATATACCCATAATTAGGTACCTCAACGCCAGGGGGAAGCAAGACCAAATAATAGGTCCCGTCTTCACCATAAACTCGGTTTACGGTTGCAATGCCAATAAAGTTTCCTGCCTAAGGAATGTGGCCCGGAAATGACAAGGAATTCCGAATAGAAAAAGTCAAACGGAATCAACATAAAACTGAAAAAAAAAGAAAATGCGCAACAGCGCGCGGCTTCCTTTTTTTTCCTCCATACTTTTCAAGTAAATCGCTGATATTTGAAAAAAGTTCATTTTTCCAATAGGGATGATGACAACTCAATCAAATCAGCAACTCCTTAAAAGCGCTTCTAGTATGGAAGTTTGTATGAAATACATAGTTGTGACGTCATAAAATTTCATAACTTTCGTCAAAATGATTATCAAACAGAAAAGTAAAAGAAGATGTGAATTTTAATTCCTTTTGAAGACCCTCACTGCACAGTATTCGGAGCCAGGGTAGGCCTTGGTTAGGTAGATGTAACCTATTTTCAGGCAGGGCATGATGAAATAATGAGCTTTTTAAAATAGGGTAAGCAGTGCTTTTATGCCTCTATGACATGCACGCCACTGGGCATCATCCCTATTTTTATATCAAGAGCCGCTGGGAGCCACTGGATCCAGGCGGCGCTGCAAGAACGCGGCGAAGGCCTATCTACACGAAACCTGTGTCCAACAGTAGACTTGCATCAGCTGACGACGATATGTAGGTCTAGGTATCTATACTTAGTCTCATACGCACCTACTTATCAAGTGAGCTTGTTTTCTCAGCTTTCGACGGCAAAGACGTACCGCCAAGCGATTTAGCATTCCGGTACGATGCCGTGTAGAAGCCAACTAGGAGTATGGGTTTAATATAACTGCCATACCCCTAACAGTTTAGTTCGCTACCATAGACTGCATCATCACTTACCATCAGGTGAGATCTCGGTCAAGGGCTGACTTGTAGTGGAATAAAAAAAAAGAACATTTAGGAATAAGTACCGCAAAGGTCTGGATTAAGCGCAGATCAATCTATTTATAAACTCGATCCTTGAGGCCTGCAAAGTTCATGTGTGTGTAAAGGACAAACCTTTATGACGTGACGTCAGAGGTACACAACACCCAATAAATCTATATGTACCTACAGTAGGTATGTATACTATATTGACGACTGTCGAATGATTGAATCTACCTACCTAAACAACAGTTAAGGGCTATAATACTACTTATAGGGAAATTTTATAATATTCACTATCACGATTCACGCTGCAGCCAAGCAAAGTATCGATGTTTGAGACCTGGAAAGTGATTAGGGTTACTTTTTATCCCGGATATTTACTTACTACTTTTTATCTACTTCTTACTACTATTTACTTACTTTTTATCTACGGACTTTAGAAAAAGCCTAAATTCACGCGGATAACATCGCGGGCATCATCTAGCTAGTATTAGCTTAGAAAGGAGCTCGGATAATAAATAATTATTATCCTTACTAGGTATTTCTTCATCTTTCAGGGAGAGGCGAGAGAGATACATAATAGATAATATTCCCACATTTCGCTTTTATTGTTTTGTTTACTTTTATTATCTACATTCCACGTCGTTCTCATCAGTCATCAGCGTACTGCGTAGGTGCAAACTAAACGTAGTACTACCATTACCCATTCTGTAGTAGTACCTACGCTCTACGAGTTCGTAGTAACAAAGCGTAGTGATTTTAAATTTTTTTATACGATTGCCTGAAAAAAGGAGTATATTGTTTTCAGGGTTCATGTACTCGTATGTATGTATGTATGTATGTGAGTTTGTATATTCCACCATAACTTCTATACACCTGAACCGATTTTGATAAATGAGGTATCGTTAGAATCCCTAGCTTATGCCGGGTGACATAGGCTAGTAAAATTTAAAAAAAAAATTGATGGGGTGACCGCATTAAAGACTAAAGTTGAAATAAAAAAAAATCGAAAATAAGATTAACTATATTATAATCATCATCTAGAAAATGATGAGTAGATCCCAAAAAAGGAGTGTTATGTTTTCAGGGTTCGTGTATGTATGTGTGTCTACGGCAGAGTCGTATTTTTTAATAATTTTAATTATTTATTCAGCTCAGTATGATTAAACATAATAAGTGTGTCTGTTGTGAAAAATATAGCGAAAACTTTGTACGTGTTTGGTACGTGGCGATGTAGTTTTTTTTTAAATGCTGTTGAAACTTTTTGAATTTGAGGAATAAAAAATAAACTATTAACAGCTATTCAGCATATATAAGATAAATTTGACCGATACCTACTTGCAAGCGTGTTCTTGCTATGTTTATGTCACCGTAAGATTGTAAAAACCGTTAGATTATACCTAATCTAACTCGCGAAATTGTAAACTGTCGAATGATTACAATAAGTATAACGGATTATTTTTCGGTAGATTGTTATCTGTTAGGTTTATTTACCCGATAGAACCTAAGTTTATTAAAGGGCACTACTTACTTTATTATTTATGTCGAACCCTAACCTATAGGTTACAAGAAAGAGACAAGAAAACGTAAATACAATGAATATTTCAAAAATTGACACTTAAAACATTGAATGGTTCACAATCTTTCGACTGTTTACAATCTATCGAAAAAAGCATTAGATTACAATCTTACGGTTTTTACAATCTTACGGTGACATTTATATTGAGACGTGCTGATGTTGATTTGTACGGGTTATATACCTATGTAAATGTAATGTACCTCGTGATGCAACCTAAATAAATTTATCCTTTCCATCCATCCATATAATAAGGGCCGTAAAACGTAGGCAGGTAGACTCATTTTCGCATTTATAATATTAGTATACCTACTTATTTACTTGTTAGTTCATTTACTTATTGTAACCTTTTTCTTTTTTAAGAAAAGAGCAACTGCTGAGTTTCTTGCCGGCTCTTCTCAGTAGAATCATTTTTCCGAATCGGTGGTAGAGTCTTAACGTATCATAAGTGACACAAGTGGTCCTACATGAAATAAATAAATCATTTATCATTTATCATCATTTTTTTTCATTCATTTAATAGAGAGTTATAAAAAAGGAAATAACTAATCTCATAAAACATGATCTAGGTAATATATCATAATTTAATACAGCTTTATAAAACGACTAGCGGACGCCCGCGACTTCGTTCGCGTGACTTTAGTTTGTTAATTTCCACGAGCACTCCTTAATTTTCCGGGATAAAAAGTAGCCTATATCACTCTCCAGGTCCTCAACTATACCCATGCAAAAAACCACGTCGATCCGTTGATCTGTTGCGGCGTGATTGAACGACAAACCAACAAGTAATAAACAAACTCACATTCGCATTTATATTATTAGTTAGGATAAACGGCTGCAAACAATACGGTATAGAATTATACACGTCCAACATGCGTACATTAATTAATCATTATAACATACAACTTAACTGCCTCATTGGTCTAGTGGTTAGCATAGTCGACTGCGGATCACGAGGTCCTGGGTTCGATTCCCGGTCGGGCATAAAAGTTAGGTATTGGGTTTTTCAATTAAGAAATTCTCAGTGTCAGCCCGGAGTTGGAAGTTGGCGGTGTTTCACCCCCGTGCCTCGTAGAGCACGTTAAGCCGTCGGTCCCGGTTATTATCACTAACATGATAATAGTCGTTAAAGCCCGCCAACCCGCATTGGAGCAGCGTGGTGGGTCTAAGCTCTAATTCCCGCTCTCCTATAAGAGGGGAGGCCTGTGTCCAGCAGTGGGACGTTAATAGGCTATAGTGAGTGACATACAACTTAATCCTGACACCTTAGCCATCCTTAGCTCTGATTAGTGTCCAATTTGGTCTGGTAATGGGCCAGTGAACGAATTAGCAATACAATAGCGCTTGCTTAGTAAATGAATGGGGGTGAATAGGGATAGGGTGGGTTGAGTTTAATTAGCAGCATAATAGATACAATCGTAAACTTAATGTCATTATCACCATCCGATGTTATAATTACATGTTATAGTTTTATTAGTAGTAGTTACTACTAATTATATTTACAAAACATGTAAATATAATACATGTAGCCACTATCATCATCTGTCTGTCTGTCTGCTACGCTTTAACGGCCAATCTTTTCAACCGATTTTGATCAAATAAGGTATAGATATAGGTTCCATCCCGAGGAAGAACATAGACTACTTTTTATCCCGTAATAAAAAACCTTCCAGAGTTTCCGCGGGAATAAAAAACTTAACTAACGCGGTCGAAGTCACGGGCCTTAAATAAATCATTTTTAAGCCTCGACGTAAAATTAAGGTGTGTTAAGAGTTTGAACGTTGAGTTTCTCTGTATTTGTGCCATTATTAAAGGACTCAAACAGTGAAAAGCAGTTTTATTTTAAAATGATAGTTTTTTGTCAGGTTCTTTGACATCCATAATTATTATTCTAAAACGCGAACGTCAACAATATTAAAACAATACGGATTTAAGCGATGGTATTATGCACCGAGTTCAAGTATTATCAATCAGCTCTTTTCTATAGGGATCTGTCATACATTTGATGTTTTCAATAATTCGTTAGATTTTTGTGAATTCTTTATTTATACAAGTATTGTAAGCCGGTTTTAATGATTGACGGTTTAAATTTGACCCCAAAACTGCAATGGGAATTCTTTTTTCATTATTATTCATTCAAAATGGGTACAGAAACATACAAGAAAGGTTGCGATCCAACAGCCGAAACCACACACGGTTTATGTCCTTTGATTTTATGGAACAAAATTTTTATGGAATAAATAGGCCTTCAATCCGACGTGGAGTTCTAGATCTAAGTCGGTCAATCCAGGCAATAATACCATGCCCACGAATGATCACTTGAACTGTGATCGTTTTTCTATCCTAGGTTTTATCAGCGGTTTTTATACGGCATGGGGACCTTGAGAGTGTGAGAGTGTGTGAGGACTGAAGGCAAAGGAGCGAGCTAAGGGAGTCCAACACGTCCCTCTACCCTCTACAATGTCGTAAAAATGTCCACCACACCAACAGAAGTTGCTGGAAATCAAAAATCGGTTTGAGGGTAGGATCTAACCAGGACCCAGATTAGTAAGCTATCACCTTTTGTGCAAGTACCTAATTTCGTCAAACAAAATATATGATAGATTTCTATATACCGAGAAAAACTAAAGATAGACAGACTTTCGTGTTTATTAATAAGTTTTACTTAGAAGGAAAGTTTTATTATTAATTCAAATAAAATAATTGTCAAAAACAGTTACTTAAAAAGACGTAACTAAGACTAACCCTATAAGTTAGTGCATAGTAAAGAACACTTCAACAAAGTGTCTATTTTTATAAGAAATACTAAGATACGTCATTGGACAATTTTTTAGGATATAGTATAACGTAAATAAGCTTAGGTTTTAAAGTAAAATTACTTATAAGCCAAAAAGCTAGATTGTAATTATATTGAGCACCTTTAAAGTACCAAACTCAATAATAGAAAAAAAGGCGAATCAATTAGTTGACTTTCAGTTTTGGACACGTGCATTGTCCACAGATCACCTCGTTTTCTGATCTGTTTGCATTTTCTGATGCATTGTATCTACAACCGCACTAGGCATATAATAAAACATCTTCAGAATATCGCATTGCACTCACAGCAGGCCTGGGCGGCGGGGCTGTGTCTACACCCATAGCTTCAATTCCCAACACCCAACACTGAGCAGTCAGCACGAACCACCCACAAGCACTATCCACATAACATCACTGGGTTTGTCACGGGATGCTTGGTTTTTTTTTCAGCCGCGGGACTGCGGCCGCCCGTTGTCACCCATCCTCGGGTTACTGAATGCTGAAACTACGATAGTGAGGGGCAGATGTCGATGTTTTTCTATCGTAATCATGGACTGTTGAGTATGTTGCACGAGATGTCGATTATTACATTTTTGAATTTGCTTAAGCTTCTTTAGGCCTCGGACGCACCTCGAAAGTTTTTCGGATCTTTTATCGAACGAATGCAACGTAGGTTCTAAAATGGTCAACTTATAGTACAGCTAGGTCTTAGATCTTGGTGTCTTGGTCATGGGCGCAATCTAGAGAAGCGATGTTTAAAGAACGAAAAATTCTCGTAAAGCACTAAATCATATGAAGCCACATACAATGACGCTACAAGACAAAATGTCGTTCCCCTCCGTCGCAGACGATTCCAAATGGAAGATTTAAAAAAAAGAACAGAGTGACATTACTCTATGGAACTTTTCTTACTTTCTTTTTTGTAAGCATCAATCTTCAGGTCGGAGCAGCGGTAGTAAACTCATGCAACACGCGAACTTTTAGTACTTAACAGAACTTTGCCAACTAAAATTAAGTTTTTCTTTTTTAGGCTAACTTTTTGAACCCCCAATTTTTACGTGCATTTTAGGGAAGAACACTAGGTATAACGAGAGAATCTGCACATATTAAGTATTAACATAGCCTTATTGAGTATTATATGTACCTAAATGATATAGTGTTCCCGCCTGTCTATCCCTATCTTCTATCTTTGAAATAGTGATAGCCTCTCCTCGCCAGACATCGCTTGGCAAAACTAAAAAAGTTTCTGCAAGATATTCAAAAAACTCGGTCATCCTAACATGGACAATTTACTCGTTATAAAATTATCGATAAATAACATTTTTCTCAACATCACTACACCTCTAACGCTGCGCGCGCCACCACCGCTCCGCACAGCCTCACACCTTCATCCCGCCAACGCAATGCATTTGCGACCTTAACCGCTCAATCATAGAGTATCATCTGCCTAATTCACCGTCTGCCCTTCAGTTAGGGTGTATGGCCCAAGTTGCAAACGCTTCACTGGTTTCACGCTTCGTTATAAATGTCAAGTGCTTCTAAAAGGTCACCTATTCATATATATTCCATTTGGCTTATTCAGTGGTTAGAGCCCTCTTGACTGGCAAATTTATCGTTAAAAAAATAAAGCTATTCACGTTATTCTAGGTTGTGTCTAGTGTCAATCGATGGACTTATGTAACAAGCGTTAAGGTCCCAAGGCACTGGAATTGCGACCCTGCAACGGGAAGCGCAGCTTTCGCAGACCTCTCGCAATAATTGCATAAACATGCGACTTTGGCGCCGCCTCTACGGGACTTCTTTCGTAACACGGACTATAAGCCTGTGTACATATTATGCATATTTTTGCATAATATGTACACAGGTTTTTACTATCCCCGGGGAACTTTTTGTTATTGTTACAGTATCCAATGACCATTAGGAATAAGAATATTTATTTGCATAATGATACACGATCAGGTTGGTTTTACAAAGAATTGAAGTCATCCATGTCCGGAATTAGAGTCAAAAGTAATATAACAGACAAACACACAGACCGACATACTTTCGAATTTATAATAGTTGATAGGTATTCCGTAATAAAATAGTATTTATTACCTATGTACGGAAATACAGGCGAGCTCTAAGGCAAACGCAAGCCGCTTATGACTTAAGCCCGATTTAGAGGGCGGTGTAGAGAGGGGTGAAAACATTCCCGTACATGAGAACTAATAGCTGCTCCATGGTATGCTTGTATAATGGCGGCACGTCAAGTGGTGACGTCACCGACAGTCAGGGATCAACTCTCAGCTCGCTGACTATTTTTATGGCTAGACGAGAGGGAATTCAGAATAGAGGGTAGGTATGAGACCGGCCACACACGTGTGTAGCTTCAAGTAGTCACGACTGACTGCTAAGGCTAAGTACTAGTTGATAGAGTCGAGCTGTCAACTGCTGTAGTCGACATTTCACGATCACAACCGATCGACGGCCCGCTACGGAGCACAAGTCTGCTCTCAGAAATAGAATACGAAGTATTATATAGCCCTGGCCAAGTGCAGATAAACAAACTTTATAATTCAGACACCTTTGAACACAGATGTAGCCTTTGAAAATATTATTATGGTCTATGGAGACCTCTCAGGCATGCAGCTCATCTCACGATTTTTACAGAATTGCTTATTAAATACGTCTGCATTTAAGTATATCTCTCCTACTTCCATTTTACAACTATTGATTTACTAGCTGATGCCCGCGACTACGTCCGCGTGGTTTGAGGTTTTTTGGTTCCCGCGGGAACTCCTTAATTTTCCGGGATAAAAAGTAGCCTACGTCCTTCCCCGGGATACAACCTATCCCTGTACCAAATTTTATCAAAATCAGTTGAACAGATACATTTGTTTGATTCCCGCTGGAACTCTTCAATTTTCCGGGATAAAAAGTAGCCTATGTGCTATTCCAGACTATAATCTATCTCTGTGCCAAATTTCATCCAGATCCGTTCAGCCCTTCTGGCGTGATTGAGTAACAAACATCCATTTGAGGTATTTTGGTTCCCGCGGGAACTCCTTAATTTTTCGAGATAAAAAGTAGCCTATGTGCTATTCCAGACTATAATCTATCCCTGTGCCAAATTTCAGCCAAATCCGTTCAGCCGTTGGCGCGTGATTGAGTAACAAACATCCATACATCCATACATCCATCCAGACATCCATCCAAACTTTCGCATTTATAATATTTATTTGATTGATTGATTGATTTGATGATTGATCTGATTGAGCAGTTGACAATGACTGCTCGTTTGTTCAACGTTGAACTGCTCAAACTATCAGTGAATGGCCGCCCTAAGAAGTGTGAATTTATAACCTCTCTACAGCAAAAATGAATATTTAAAATGTTACGAAAATGCTGCAACGACCTTTGCTCTCGTTAGAAAAAGTTACCGAGGACGAAGTAGAGCTGAAATTTTACCCACGTATTCGGTGCAGTTTTTCGCCTGAAATAATAGGTACTAGATGTCTAGATGATGCCCGCGACTTCATCCGCGTGGATAGATGTTTTTTGATTCCCGCGGGAACTCTTCAATTTTCCGGGATAAAAAGAAGCCTACGTCCTTCCTTGGGATACAACCTATCCCTGTACCAAATTTCATCAAAATCGGTTGACCAGATACCTTTTTTTGATTCCCACGGGAACTCTTCAATTTTCCGGTATAAAAAGTACCTAGCCTATGTCCTTCCCCGGGATATAACCTATCTTTGTACCAAATGTCATCAAAATCGGTTGAGTAGTTGGGCCGTGAAAGCGTAGCAGACAGACAGACACACTTTCGCATTTATAATATTGGTATGGAAGCATGGAAGTATATGGATGATGCGACAGTTTGGATGGATGGATGGATGGATGGTAACAAATATTTGTTACTCAATCACGCCAGAACGGCTGAATGGATCTGCATGAAAGGCACAGAGATAGATTATAGTCTGGAATAACACATAGGCTACTTTTTATCCCGGAAAATTACGGAGTTTCCGCGGGAACCAAACACCTCAATACACGCGTTCAAAGTCGACATCAGCTTGTATAAATTATGATAGGTTCCGTGGTAGATTTCCAGTCGATTAAGTTATTCTATTCTGCTAATGTAGTAACTCCATCCCACAATGTCTGGTAGGAGGCTTCAGCCGTGGCTTATTACAACTTACTAGGTACCATCCATGCCTTAGGTAGCCCGCCAACCCGCATTGGAGCAGCGTGGTGGGTCTAAGCTCTAATTCCCTATCTCCTATGAGAGTGGACGCCTGTTGGACGTAAATGGGCTGTAATGGTACAACCCATGGCCGTAGCCGATGCAGTACGCTTACTCTGAGTTTTAACATTGCAAATACGATTCATCGACGTGAGAGCTCACCACGCCAAGTGTAAGCGAACGTCAAAGTAAAATGGACCCAAAAGTTCTTGCTTTAAAGTCACAAATTCAGCGTTTGGAGCGCTGGCTGTGAATAAATACACGAAATGATGAAATGAGCTCTAAACCAATGCGATTAAGGTTCATTTTACTTTGACGTTCGCTTACACTTGGCGTGGTGAGCTCTCACGTCGATCAATCGTATTTGCAATGTAAAAAAAAAAACTCAGAGTAAGTAATTAGGTACCTAATCCACTGAACTTGACCTTTGTTCAGGCTTGGCATTGAATCACGTTGGTGCTGAAACCTTACGAAGACGAATTATTGAGTATGTGTACTTACTATAAAATAGACTAGCGAATGCCCGCGACTTCGTCCGCGTGGTTTGAGGTTTTTTGGTTCCCGCGGGAACTTCTTAATTTTCCGGGATAAAAAGCCTACGTCCTTCCCCGGGATACAACCTATCCCTGTACCAAATTTTATCAAAATCAGTTGAACAGATACATTTGTTTGATTCCCGCGGGAACTCTTCAATTTTCCGGGATAAAAAGTAGCCTATGTGCTATTCCAGACTATAATCTATCCCTGTGCCAAATTTCAGCCAAATCCGTTCAGCCGTTGGCGCGTGATTGAGTAACAAACATCCATACATCCATACATCCATCCAGACATCCATCCAAACTTTCGCATTTATAATATTTATATTTGATTTATATTTGATAGGTAATTACAGTACATAGTTGTTATAGAATCTTACCTGATCATCAAAATCGGTTTTTTATTTAATATTTTCTGGTTCCAGTAAATATAAGAAATTGTGTCTGTATATGCTACGCGATTTCATGACCTTTCTTAGTTCTTTTCGACCAACTTCGATGAATTTGGGTACAGAGCTCGGTTACATAAACATTTACATAAACTTCTTATCCCCGAAAATTAAGTCGCGGGTATTTTAAAAACTTTCTTGCTGGTTTTTGTCCGTAGATGATCTTGCAAAATTGTCCTACGTGAAAAAAATAAATAATTTCATTACATTAATTAATCCTCGCAGATGAAGTCGCGGGCATGATCTTGCAAATATCTCCCTTTGATGTTCTGGGTTAAAAAGTGGCCTGTGGTTGTGGGAAGTATGTATGAAATAGTAGTGAGTAGTGACGTCATCAAATTTCAACGCACTTCTCCATAGAGTTATAATAGATACCCATACGTATTACGTAGAGAGCTGCTACGAAATTTCGAGATTTTCGTAGCTGCTCTACGAATTCGTATGCTAATAATTGCAAGGATTGCTTTCAAGTTACAACCTATCGCATTTTCTTTATTATGTTAATTTATAAAATATGTATTTTTTATCAGTATAATGTTACAAAATATAGGTACCTATTGTAATTAATTAAGTTTTACAGACTTTTGATACAAAGTTAGATAAGTGTGCAATAATTAAGCGCAGAAACTAAATTATTATCTGCATCTTTGAATTTTCGTATGAAATATTTTTATCAATGGTTTCACTTTTGATTTAAATCGTAAATAATATAGATAAGTACCTATTAAATAGAAATATAGTACTTACATCATACAAAATCATATTGGATGGCAGTCTCACTTGTTGCACTCAAAGCTAAAATATGTCCCCACGCGATAAAAAGCAAAATATATCAACTCATATGAATTATTTTATTCTTACATAACAGATCACCAGTATTTTATTATCAACTGTCTCTTAAAAAAATATTAAAGTCATTCACAAAAAAGAAATTCTTTAAAAAAATTGTGAAAAACAAGACACGGCTTTTTAATCGAACTGTAATATAAAGTTTTAAAACGAAATATATTATGAGTAACTATTTCTATGGCAAAAAATGTACAGTGGAATATTGCTAATTTTGTTTTCATTCAAATAACTAAAAATCGACTGATGTTTCGTTTCGGTTTGAGACGGGTGTATGCAGCCGGTGTGCGAATGGTACTAAGGGACTAAGGGTGAGATATACCGGGGTGTCTAGGCTAGGTGACCGAGGCCAGGCTCGGGCGGGGCTGGGCTGTATTAATTCAGTTAGCACTCTCTCTTTCTCTTTCAGACTTATCCTCTCATTGCGGGCTCACTAATGTGCACGAGTCTCTTCTCGGAATGAGAAGGGTTTGGCTACCGACGGTTCGGAAAGATCTACCGTGAAGAGCCGGCAAGGAACACTGCAGTTGCTCTTTTTAACCGACTTCAAAAAAGGAGGAGGTTCTCAATTCGTCGGAATCTTTTTTTTTATTTTTTTCTTATTTTTTATGTATGTTCCCCGATTACTCGAAGACGCCTGGACCGATTTTGAAAATTCTTTTTTTGTTTGAAAGGGTATACTTCAAAGGTGGTCCCATATAAATTTTATCGACATCGGTCGAGCGGTTTTTAAAATATCAACAATAAAATAAGTACTTTGTATAGCGTGTGCTTGTTGTTGTAAAGTTGGCGAGGGAGTTTGAAGTCGGTTGTTTAAAAAAGATTTTTTTATATTAAATTATCATGAAAAGAAAAATGTCACAATTCATTTAGTACCCTCTCTCTCTCTCTCCCTCTTATCAACCCATTGCGGGCTCACTAAAGATTGTCACTAGTCTCTTCTCGGAATGAGTAGGTTTTGGCCACCGACGGTTCGGATTCTACTGAGAAGAGCCGGCAAAGAATTCTGCAGTTGCTCTTTACATAAAGAAGAAAAATGTTACAATTTAATATTAGGTACAATACACAACACTTACGTTTCGTAACAATTAGGTATTACACTGACTTGTGGACTGCGGGATGCGAAGCCGGTTGCTTTAATGAAACTTTGTCATTAAGAAAATCATCAATTATTATATGTAGGTCGTGAAATCCAAACAGACAGATAGACGTGTAGCTTCTGTCTATAACTCTCACATGTTTTACCAAATTATTATTATTACTAATAATAATTTATTAGTATGGTCCTATTAGGATTCTGAGCTTCAGATATGCAGTAAATCAATAGCGCTAAGTATATTCGTCTGTTATCGGAAAGTGGATTAAAAATGGTCACGTCTCGACTTCTCACGTGTACTAATTTGTAATCCACATTACGCCCAACCGTGCGAATACCTGCTTGCGAATCACGGACCAAGCTTGCGTATTGCAGTAGGTAATCCGTTTCTATGTTTGGCTGTTTTAAACTTTTTAACTGTGGCTTTTATGACTATGGTTTTAAAGGGTATATTTGCGTGGAGCAATTATTACTATACATATAAAGGACGTTCCGAATAATTGGATTAGTGACCGGTGTCGCGTGGCAAAGGCTTCGCTCGCACGAGACCAAACTTTTTTTTCACAAAATGTCATTACTTACTCATTAGATACACCATATTATTAAACTAGATGATTCCCGCGACTTCGTCCGCGTGGACCAAGTTGTTTGAATTTTTCGGGTTATAAAGTAGCCTATGTCCTTCCCCGGGATACATAACCTACCCCTGTACCTTTCATTAAAATCGGTTGAACGGATACATTTTTTGATTCCCGCGGGAACCTTTGAATTTTCCGGGATACAATCTATCCCTGTATCAAATTTCATCATAATCGGTTGAATAGACGGGCCGTGAAAGCGTAGCAGACAGACAGACAGACAGACAGGCAGACAGACAGACAGACAGACACACTTTCGCATTTATAATATTAGTATGGATTACTAGCTGATGCCGCGTCTTCGTCTGCGTGGAATAAGTTTTTTTGATTCCCACGGGAACTCCTATAATTATCCGGGATAGCGTATGTCACTCTCCAGGTCCTCAACTATACCCATGCAAAAAATCACTTCAATCCGATGCTTTGTTGCAGCGCGATTGAAGGACAAACCAACAAACAAACACACTTTCGCATTTATACTAATATTAGTATGATATATAAAAGCTTTAACTACGTAAATTGTGAAAATGTCCTAAAATTTTGCACTTGAGGCTGAGATGGTTTTAGACCGCTTAGGGTTTTCCTTTCCACTTGCACCCTTTCCACAGAGGTCGGACGATAAGACGTAATAACATGCGAATATACACACAAGAGCACAGATATAGAGAGTAGGTAGGTATATATGTCACCGTAAGATTGCAAAAACCGTTAGATTGTAATCTAACTAGCGAAATTGTAAGCTGTCGACAGATTGTGAACCGTTCAATGTTCTGAGTGTCAATTTTTGAAATATTCATTGTTTTTACGTTTTCCTCTTTCTTGCAGGTTAGGTTAGGGTTCGACATACCTAAATAATTTTAGGTACTGTTTATCGGGTTAATATTAACAAATTACAATCTATCGAAAAATAATGCAAAATAATGAAATTGTAATCTGCCGACAGTTTACAATTTCGCTAGTTAGATTACAATCTAACGGTTTTTGCAATCTTACGGTGACATACTTATACACCTTAAAACTTAATAATATGAACACAGGGTATGAAGTCAAAGGGTAGGTATGTATTATATATCTAATGACGTCATGTTTCAATAATCCATACTAATATTAAAAATGCGAAAGTGTGTCTGTCTGGCTGTCTGTCTGCAACGCTTTCACGGACCATCTACTCAACCGATTTTGATGAAATTTGGGGAAGGACATAGGCTACTTTTTATCGCACTGACGAAGTCACGGGTATCATCTAGTTAGTAATGATTTATTGGTCTAGTGCCCGCCACATAAGTATGTAGCGGCCGGTTCTATAGCTGCTGAAGTTCATAATAGTGCTAGCTGTTGCACAATATTTTTTAAATTATTGACGGTCAATATTTCGTGCTAACAGTCCAATTATTTCGTGATAAGAAACCTGTTTGATAATGATAACGTGGTGCTCGAAAAAAGATACGAGTTACTTTTTTCAGCTCTGAGCACAGGCTCTGAGCTTGTACTTTGTAACAACAGTAAGTTGTAACAACAGTAACTGAATAATAATTCAAAAATGTTATACAGCTTTACTCAGGCTGAATAAAAAAATCCTTTGCCCACATTTTGCCCACCCTATAGATGTCACCGTAAGATTTTAAAAACCGTTAGATTATAATCTGTTAGTTAACCCGATAGAATCTATGTCGAACCCAAACCTAACCTACAAGAAAGAGACAAGATAACGTAAATACAAAGAATATTTCAAAAATTGACACTTAAAACATTGAACGGTTCACAATCATTCGACTGTTTACAATCTATCGAAAAAAAAGCGTTAGATTACAATCTTACGGTGACATAGACACAAAAACTCAAAGCAAAAACTGCCAACTGCCAAACCAAATGTCACTGAAGTTGTCAATGTCAAAAATTCAAAATCATATGCCAAACTTTCGCTTTCGCTTGTGCTTGTGTTTGTTGTTCTAAATAAACAAATCGATCGTTTTCTAAATAAAACTGTGTTAAAAGTTAAAATTCCCAACCATTTACAAGCAGCGGAGCTCTTTTCATCTAACTTTAGATGACTCTTGGACGAAAATACCTCAATTGTTCCGGGCACAGATATAATAATACTACACGTATTCCGGGTAAATGATTCCATAATCTTCAGGACTAACATTTGTTTAACCATGCATGATCGATGGGTGGACGTAATTATAAGCTGGAAGATTGATTTTTAACTATTTATAGGAATGCGGGGGACGCTCGTAAAGCGTATGCTAGCCAGTCGAAGGCCGGGACTCTATCTGGTTGCTCCTCTTCAGTAAGTGGTGATAGCTAAACGTATTGCATGAATATTCATGATTCACTTCACTCGTGTACTGTTGGTACAGTAAGCTTCATGTCGTGGTTTTCCTTATTGTAATGCGAAAAGAATGCATGTTATGACAGTTGTACGCTTTTGGTATTCTTGTTGTATTCAAATAGGATTCTGGGTATTGCTATATGGGATGTAGGTAAGTAGGTATATTGTTTTCAACTCTTTAAATTCACAAAACATAACAACTAAGTAGTACTTTCAACAACCTAAATTTGGAGCAAATAATTTTAATAGTAGATTATTCACCACGGGGGTAATGCGATGTATTATGTCACGGGCGCCGGGATAAATCCCAAGCGGAACGAGGGATTTTAGAGTAACTCCCGAGCGTAGCGAGGGTGTTGCATCTAGAATCCTGAGAGTAGCGCGGGAATTAGGGGCGCCCAAGATTAATACAGCATTACCCCTACGGTGAATACTCTACTTTTCACACCTCGCGATACAACCACTTCTTTCAGCTGGCGTGGCCTACTCGATTTGACAAACAAATTTCGTCAGTGCTAATCTAGGGGGCCACGGCTTTGGTTTTCGAAAATCCAGTTGGCCGCGCCTGCTGAGAACACATTATGTTTACCGAAATTAGACTTTATTGATATAGCAATAAGAATTATGAATAAAACCTCTTTGGAATGAATAGAATTTCCTTCAGATCTTGCTTCAGATGCGCGAAATTCAAATCACATTATAACCCTAGGGAATAATGGATTTCAGTACAACATTATAACCCTAGGGATTTAATGTCTTACTTTAACCTTAGATAACAGGCCATGTAATAAGGCGTTGTTGAGCGAGTGGTGTGAAAAATATATTAACCCAGGGCTGAAAGACAAAAGGCATCATCATATCCCATAAAATACTATTTGACCAATAGAGTTGTGCACATTTAGAACAAAATATTGTCCAAGGTTGTTGTGATGACAACAACACAGACTGGACAATCGTTTTAATGACTGGTTTTGATCACATGTAATTTTTTTTAAACTAATATAGGAACTGTTGGATAGAAGCACTTGTTGATTTGGGGAAGTCTATGAAGACTAAGAAACAAGAAGCTTAATCAAGGAACAAGAAGTTTAAGTAATTTGCTATAATAATCCACCAAAGCAGACAAATCTATGTGGTATAGCACTTGTGGGCACTGACTATTGCAAGCTATACACTGTACCACATAGATTTATCTGCTATGGCAGATTATAGCGAATTAAGCTTCTAGTTCCTTGATTATCATTTACCTCTGCAAAGCACTGCTTGATTCAATCCAATACAAGAAACTTTATTCAATTAGAATTCAGTAAGAATACAAAAGCTGTTGGATTGCAATCTAACCAGCGATATTGTAAACTGTTGACAGATTACAATTTAACCGTTATTTTTTGGTAGATTGTAATCTGTTACGTATATGAACCCGACAAAACCTAAGTGCCTGATTATTTATGTCGAACCCTAACCTAACCTACAAGAAAGAGACACGAAAACGTAAATGCAATGAATATTTCAAAAATAATACACTCATAACATTGAACGGTTCACAATCTGTCGACAGTTTACAATATCGCTAGTTAGATTACAATCCAACGGCTTTTGCAATCTTACAGTGACATATCTAAGAATAGCCGAAGCCCAATAACCTTGTTGTATTCAACACAATATTCTGTGGTTATTATTATTATTAATTAGTAGAAAATAGGTGGGTCAAATGAGTGGTAGGACTCTACCACTGGTTTGGAAAGCAAATTCTACTGAGAAGAAGAATATCTTCAGTGATGAAAGATGGGACAAATAAATTAGTACACGAAAACAAAAGTGATCATTGCACCCGACTTCACCATAAGCCTTTTCTTTTACTTTGCAGTGGCTTTTGAAGTTGATTTTTTAAATATCACACCTTTTTTTTCCACACTCATTCACAAAACTGGGAATTTCAATGTCACTGTAATAAACAGAGAATTTATATTTTTACATTATATTTTATGATTCTCTTGTAGATATCTCTGTCCGATATGATCGAGCCGCCGGACTACGAGGAGGTATGCGACCGGCTGATGGGGGAGCGCGACCCGCTCGCGTACCCCGTCAGCGACATCGAGCTGCTGACCGTGCCGCGCCGCATTCGCACCAGAGGGCACGTGCTGCCCCAAGAGGATCTGTAAGAGTCTAGATAGTCTATAAAGCTCCAATATGATCAGCCGCCAGGCTGCGAGGAGATGCCTTAGCCGAAATTTTACCTAACTTTAGTTGCTACACTTCAAACTACACAGCGCGGCGGTGAAGTAAAAATACCGCGCGAACTCCTGCTCGGTGTAAGGTCGTGATGATTGAGAAGATTTTGGAGAATGCAGATTCTCGTTACCCCATTTATCGTCAGTTTTACCCCAATTATCGTCCGTTTTACCCCAATTATCGTCCGTTTTACCCCATTTATCATTAGTTTTAGACCAATTATCGTCAGTTTTACGCCTGTTATCGACAGTTTAACCCCGTTAATCGTCAGGATGAAAGCGCCGATGTTCGTCCGCGATTGCATTAGCTGCTACACGTCAGACTACACAGTGGTGGAGTACAAGTACCGCGCGCACTCTGGCTCGGCGTGCGGGCGCGAGAGGCTCGCCGAGCGGCTCGAGAAGCTGCTCGCCGCGCCGCTGCAGCACTATGAGATCGACGCTGAGCATTCCACGTCTATGGAGGAGCTGGCTTCTCAGGCACAAGTGAGTGTTGATCAATCTTCTTCTTGTCCCTTTTTCCCCATTACGGGTATGTATAACCTGCATCAAACATTGTTGTGATTGGCATAATTTATGGAACTCTTGGACAATAAGATTTTGGCCAATATCAGAAGATGTGTTGACCCATTAGAAGTAATTGCGATTGTTGCACTGTAGCAATCATTTATAGATAACTAGATGTTTCCCGCGACTTCGTTTTTTTTTTATCCACTACAAGTTAGCCCTTGACTGCGATCTCACCTGATGGTAAGTGATGATGCAGTCTAAGATGGTAGCGGGCTAACCTGTTAGGGGCGTGGCAGTTATTAAACCCATACCCCTATTCGGTTTCTACACGGCATCGTACCGGAACGCTAAATCGCTTGGCGGCACGTCTTTGCCGGTAGGGTGGTAACTAGCCACGGCCGAAGCCACCCACCAGGCCAGACCAGGGAAAATTCAGAAATTATAAATTCCCAAATTGACCCTGCCGGGGATCGAACCCGGGACCTCCGCACGTAAAGGCAACAGCGCTACACACTGCGCCACGGAGGTCGTCGAAAAAAAATAAAATTTTATTTTGTCTTACTTTGGTTTTAGTAATAGCAAAGAATTGAAATGGAATAAAATTAGGTCTTCGGAAGACACAGGCTATTCTAAACTAGTTAACCTTAAGATCTGTGGTATTTATGAACATGAAAATATTTAAAAAAAAAACTTTTTTTATCTAGTTCAGTGAATCTCAGCCATCAAGCGGTCGCCAGTCAGTGGCCTCGATATCCTCTTCATCATCATGCAACGAGACGCTCACTCCTCGCGGCTCGTGGGCCAGCCTCGACCTTCGCAGCTCCTCCTCAGATCCTCTCCTCCCTGATGTCTTCGAGAAGAAACCTCCAGACCAGGTCGACGCCATTAATGAAGCTAAAAGGTAATTGCAAAATTCCTATTCCTCAAAGGGATGATGCCTATGTCAAAAAAAAACTTACTGATCATTTAATAGAGGGTCTTCCAATAGACCTAAAATTCACATCCTCAGTTAGTTTTAAGTATGATGATGATTTTAAAAAATCGATTAAAGAAAAAAAGTATGTTGAAATTTGATGACGTCACAACTATGTAATTTCATATAATTTACAAACTTCCATATTAGAAGCGCGTTTTTAAGTTTGATAAAGAGTTGCTGATTTGATTGAGTGGTCATCATCCCTATTACAAATGTACCTACGGGCTACACAGTACACGGGTTCACATTCCACATCTAATTTGGCTTTAGTATAAACTGATCAACTAAATTTTTTTGATGCTGTCACTTTTTGATAAACGTTATTATAGGGTTGATATGAAAAGGACAGATATAGAAAATTTAATATGTTCAACGGCTTTGTGCAAGTGGGCCTTAATAGTTATTTGTATAGTAGTGGATCTCCATGCGACATTTTGTTAATATGGAGATTTTTCCAAGATTTTGAACATTGGCCAGTATTGTGAAATTAATTTTCTCAAACCATATTATGAAATTCATTTTTTTTACTGCTCAAATTGTGTTTCTGTTTCCAGAAATTTTAACAGTTTAATTGGAGCAACCGATCTTTCACTGTAAGATCATAAGTCTCTGCCTCATTGCATTGTCTGCCCTTCTTTTAACAAGTTTTATGTTTCTTTTGAAAACACCCTTCAATCTTTCCACCAGTAAAGCGATGCTTTATCCTGAACTAGTCGTATGCACGTCCCTCGTTAAGTATACCCTAAGTTCAAATACTTTCTTGTATATCCTCTATAATAGCACAAAATGTTTGCACATCCAAATTGAATTGATACCCTAAGCAATTCAGTTGTCTTCGTTTCGCTTTGATATGCCTCAACCGAGCACAATTTACTACCGAAGAAAAATATCCTGAACCAAGCCAAGCTTTTGACCAAACTTCAGATTAATTGTACAAATAGCAATATATTTGTGGACCCTAATTACAATTTCAACATGTTCTTTAGAATAGCAAGATCTTTGTATTTACTTACGTCTGTGTTAAATAAACTCAAATTTGTACAAATAGCAATATTTTGAAGACTGGCCCTTATGTTTTTTAGAATAGCAAAATATTTGTATTTACGTCTGTGTTAAATTATCACCCTGGGGCACCTACGTGAGCGACAAACGCGACAACGCGACTCGATACGACGCGACGTGACAGAATCAATCAGTTGCTGACCCGTCACGCGGCCAACGTCGCGCAAATAAGTTAGTCGTTTTCTATTGAGCCGTATCGCGTCGCGTCTCTTACGTCGCTCACCTATGATAAACAAGGCAATTTAAGGACAAGCGAAGCAAAAACAAGTTTTCGGCTTTTTTCTTGAAATTGCCTCAAGCACATCAATTTTCTTCCCCAATGCAATGTTCCGAAAAAGATATTCCCATCCAACCTTTTGACGCCATAATATCAACGTGTTCAAAGTACAAACCCTTTTATAAACATTGCCCCGTTTATCGTCAGTTTAACGCCATTTATCGTTAGTTTTACCCCATTTATCGTCAGTTTTACCCCAATTGAATGAATGAATGAATGAAATTTATTTGCTTCAATCTAAATTATCGTCAGTTCTAGCCAATTTATCGTCAGTTTTACCCCATTTGTTCAAAGTACAAACATCAAAAACGTTTGCAGGCTAGAGAACCGTCAGGCAGATCTGCTAGGGCTGTATGCACCATACTTGGATGAAGAAGAGGCGGTAGAGAGGCGGTTGGCGGCTGAAATGCCGTGCGAACTCATGGGACACAGGATTCTGGTGCAATGCCATCAGCTGAAGTAAGTCTCAGGGTTCCTTTCCACCAGAGATTTGCTACGTTGCTAAGCTTCAGATGTGTGTCAAACCCACCAATAGGAGCCCTTGACTTTCATAGCTAAGATGTGTTTGACACGCTTCCGTAGGCGATGAGATACATAGAGAGATCCGTGAGGAACGTAGCACATCTCTGGTGGAAAGGCACCCTTACACCCGTTTTGAATTCACTCCATAGATGGCGACTTTCTAGTGAACGCTGAGAGTAGATTATTTAACGTTTTAAATACTGACATCTCTGGAGCCTTACAACAATGAAAGATAATTTTATAAAATACCACATTTGGGCATACTCGACTTAATTTCTTGAATTTTTCCGCCATTTTGCAAACTCAGCTATTAAAAGACAAATTCTGAAAACATTTATAAGTGACAGTACCTTTTCAGCTAGTCTTTTTAATACAAATTTATTTTTAGGTAATGTGTACAACTGATTTAGAACCAAGAACCTCAATTTTCTTGTAAATATGATATAAATGATAATTTTAACTGATTTGGGTCTTCGTTGTAGATTGGAACTGGACGTGGAGCCACTCTTCGCCTCAATGGCCCTCTATGACGCCAAAGAAAAGAAGAAACTGTCAGAGAACTTCTATTTCAATCTAAACTCCGAGTGCACTCGACAGATGCTATCAACTCACATCCCTCACGCGGATCTATCGACGCTGAGTCGCAGTGCCGTGTTCGATATACTGAACCCTTCCCCAGATATATTCCTGGTTGTAAGAGTCGAGAAGGTTCTACAGGGCGACGTGAATGAGTGCGTTGAACCTTATATTAAAGACGATAAGGTTGGTTTTCCTCTACCTCTTCAGTAATTTTTATTTCTCACCAGTCTTTTAAGAACACAAAAGCCATGTAAATACGGTTATCCCTTCATCAATGATCACGCTGGCGTCGTTCTACACATCGCTTTACAGATGCGGAGGTAAGATGACAATCCCTCCGTGTAAAAAGTACTAGGAGATTAGAAATTCAAGCAACTATCTTCAATTTAATCTACGAGTGCGCTCGACAGATGCTATCAACTCACATCCCTCACGTGGATCTATCGACGCTGAGTCGCAGTGCCGTGTTCGACATACTGAACCCCTAATACATTCCTGGTAGTTAGAGCGGAGAAGGTTCTCTACATGGCGACGTGAATGAGTGCGTTGAACCTTATGTTAAGGATGACAAGGTTGGTTTTCCTCTGTAAACTTTATTTACCAACTTGCACGAAACTCATCAGTTTGTTTTCAGTGTAGACAGTTGAACAAAGAATAAATAAATAATTTAATATAAAAAATACTTTTTAAACAACCGACTTCAAACTCCCGCGCCAACTTTACAACAACAAGCACACGCTATACAAAGTACTTATTTTATTGCTGATATTTTAAAAACCGCTCGACCGATTTCGATAAAATTTATATGGGACCACATGGGAAGTATGTCTCTCTCAAATAAAAAAAGAATCATCCAAATCGGTCCACCCAGTCAAAAGTTCTGAGGTAACAAACATAAAAAAAAAATACAGTCGAATCGAGAACCTCCTTTTTTTGAAGTCGGTTGAAAATGGTAGAAAATATTCTCATAATATGTCGCTCGTCGCTCGTTTACAATGAGAAAAATTTTGATACATGATAGTTCTAGAAGCTTGATTTATCCCACCGTTTAATAAAAATGGTGTTAATTTTTCTGTAGAACCGTGAGAAAGTCCGCGCGGGAGCGCAAGCGGCCTGCTCCCGCCTGGGGCGGTACCGGATGCCGCTGGCGTGGAGCGCCGTATCGCTGCTGAACATCCTCAGCGGCTCCAACAGTCTGGAGAGAGACGCGCAGCCTCAGGAGTCACCGGCCAACAACTCCAACACCAACAGTCTGGGTGAGGCTTAACATGGTAGTAGTAGTAGTAGTATAAGTCTTTATTGCATCTTAACACATAGGTACAAAATTATGCATACAATACAGAAGACAGGAAACTGTGGTAATGCGCAAAGGCGGCCTAATCACTAAAGTGATCTTTTAAAGGTAACCCGAGCGTACAAAGCTGATGACACTGGGTCTAGGAGCTCATGTGGTTGATGCACATAAAATCAAAATAACAAAAGTATAAAATATACTTACAGAAACATACATACTATAGTTTACATATTAATCACACATATATATACTACAATAAATAAATATAATATATATTATAAAATATATATTGGTTTTTTTTTATTTATAGACTCGCGCTTGGCTGCAATCAGACTTGCTGGAAGTAGTGATGCAGTTATTATTGCAAATTGTTAAACATTATCTGCCTTACCACGTAAAACAAATCGACGTTAAATGGTACACTAAAGTGACGTTTTGACAGTTGTGTTTAGGAATTCTGTCAATTTTACATTTAAATGTGACACACGTCCAACGCTTGTTTAAAATTTTTGTGATAAGGCCTTAGATTTACAATTCACCATTAGTAAAAAATTACGTGCGTCAACGCGGAAGGTCTTGGGAACTGGGAACCCACTGCATTATTATTCCAAAAGATCTCCTGCCGTTATGTGATTAATGGAAAGGGGTCACGGCCCTCAGTAATGAGGAATACGAAGCAAAAAGAGGAAGAATTACAAATTTAGAACTGATAGTGAACCTTTCCCATAGATCGTAAAGCGTCATCCAGTAGTCTGGAGCAGCTGCGTCGTCGCGCGGGCGAGGTGGGCGGTTCCCTCACTCGCAAGGGCTCCATCGAGCGCCGGGCCACGGCCGCGCCGCACGCGGACGATCTCGTGGCCCATCTGGACACGTTCAAGCCGATCGTCATCAATGTCACCAGCTTTTTTAAACAGGTTAGTAGATACAAAGTGACTAGAACTAGCTTTAACCAACGGGTTCACTCACGTTAAGATTGATTTTCATGCAAAAATTTAGTTTTCGAAAATCCTTTCTTACAATTATGTTGCATTTGAATTCTCAACTAAGCTAAGTCAGTTAGTATCATGACTAACTAAAGTAACTATTTCGAAGATATTTAAATAGGTTCGCAAGGAATTTTTAAGCTATTGCATAGCTTCTATCGCGGGCCTTGAGCGTGGAGACCGAATCCAGAAATTTTTTAACGAAAAAAACCTAACACTTTGGTTGCTATGACTACTTGTGTTGTTGACTTCAAGCTGTTGAAAATAAAGAGACTATTTTTATGAAAAGATGATTTTGTTTGCTATGACTACTTGTGTTGTTGACTTCAAGTTGTTTAAAATATAAAGGCGAAATAATTTTAAAGAATTATGTTTTCAATAGGCCAGGTGTCCAATGGGAATCAAAAGGTTTTTGATTCCCCTTATTATTTCGCCTTTATATTTTAAACAACTTGAAGTCAACAACACAAGTAGTCATAGCAACCAAAATCATCTTTTCATAAAAATATTTCGCCTATATATTTTCAACAACTTGAAGTCAACAACATAAGTAGTCATACCAAGTTGATAAAAAATGCTATGCAATAGCTTTACCGCAGTGCCACACGTCTTTTTTTTTCTAATAAATTCTATCAACATAACGCGTACCTTATTGAAAATAGAAGCACGTCCTGTGGCTTATTGCAATCATCCGAACCCCGGTCCCCGGGATGAAACTTGTGTCTGCACAAAGTTTCTTCAAGATCGGTTTCATAGATGGGCGGTGAAAGCGTAACGAACAAACAAACTCACATTCGCATTTTAATATTGTAAGTATGGATTTCTTTAACACCAGGAAACAGACAAGCTACGAGATGAAGATCTCTATAAGTTCCTAGCGGAGATCAAGCGGCCGAGCTCAGCGCCCAAAAAACTCAAATGCATCCCCGGAACACTCAAAATTGAAGTCTCCCCTTGTCCTGAAGAGATCAAGAATGGACTCACGCCGGAGTTAGCTAAGCTCGCGCCCTTCAGTGGTAAGACACTTGTATAGTCCATTTTTTTGGGAGCAACTAGGGCTAGGACTTGTTAGTAGTCAATAGTCAATAACATGCATCTTAAATTCTTAAAAACTAATATTAGTAACCACTAACTACACTATCTTATAATTTTATCTTACACTGACAGTTGACACTATAATCTATAGTTTAAAATGGTTATCAAACTTATAACTAACAGAGGATGTGAATCTTAAGTATTTTGGAACTAAAGACTATAATCTATGTCTGTGCCAAATTTCATCCAGATTCGTTCAGCCGTTCGGGCGTGATTGAGTAACAAACATCCATCCATTCATCCATCCAAACTTTCGCATTTATAATATTAATTTGATTCTCAAACCGATCTTGCCGGGTCCCTACACTTGTAAGACCACCACCACTGCACTGTGGAGGGTATCGGAACATGTTATCTCGTTGTAGAGGAGAACGTGCGTCCGTGTAAGGAAATCCTGCCGTTCCCTCTCGCGGCGCCCGCGCTGCCGCACGTGCAGTACCGCAATCTGCTGTTCCTGAACGTGCGCGAACTGAATCTGTCCGCGTACGCGTCCCGCACCGCGTCCGCTAGGAACATCACGGTAAGTATTTGTAAGGAAGCCTTTATTCACACCGACGCTTTTCTAAGGCCTCACTCACTTGTTAACTTAAAAAAATTATTTCCAAAAAAACCGACTTCCAAAGCCACTGTAAAGTAAAAAAATTATAATTTTGATCTGTAAGTCTGGCGAGCCTGATGCGTCAACTTTGCTTATCCTTGTTATGCTCGCCCGACTTCAACATAGTGTGTAGTAATCAAAATTATTTTTTATTTTACAGTGGCTTTGGAAGTCGGTTTTTAGGAAATAATTTTTATTTTTAACTTTTTAGTGTCAGGGTTGAGGATTTGGAGTCAGAATTTTTTATCCTCGAGAGCTTCCTCTAACGACTGTTTTTTAGGGTTCCGTACCCAAAGGGTAAAAACGGGACCCTATTACTAAGACTCCGCTGTCTGTCTGTCTGTCTGTCTGTCTGTCTGTATGTCTGTATGTCTGTCTGTCTGCCTCCAGGCTGTATCTCATAGACCGTGATAGCTAGAAAGCTGAAATTTTCACAAATGATGTATTTCCGTTGCCGCTATAACAACAAATACTAAAAATTAAATATATTATATATTAAGGGGGGTCCCCATACAATAAACGTGTTTTTTCGTATTTTTTTGCTCAATATTAAAAACGGTAACAGGTAGACGGTTCAAATTTTCACAGAATATTAACTTGTATATTACCTTTCAAAATAAATAATTAAATATCAATAAAGTAAATATTAAAGGGGGGCTCCCATACAACAAACGTAATTTTTTGATATTAACAGTAAACCTCTACAAACAAAGTTAGTTTTGCGGTTCATTAACAAAGGTAATTATACCTACTTCTTGAGTACGGAACCCTCGGTGCGCGAGTCCGACTCGCACTTGGCCGGTTTTTTTTTTTTAAATTGGTTAAGAAACCACGGAGATATGCACCGACATACATTAAAAAAAAAAGATACGCGCCGAATTGAGAAACTCCTCCTTTTTTTGAAGTCGGTTAAAAAAGCTTAATATATTGTTGAGGCCTATGTAAACGATAAAAAAGCATGGATTTGACTCGCTCCAGCAATGCTAGGAGCCGCAGCAACTAAGTTTTGATTGAAAATAGTTTCCGAGTGTCCTGCTGGCTATTCTCGGTAGGAATGACATTCAGAACCAGCAGTAGATTCACCCGACGATTCAAAAGCACATAATAGTTTAATTGAATTTTGAAGTAAAAGTACATAATTAACAGTCCGTATTTTGGAAACTAATGGACCGATTTTGATGAAACTTGCATTGTTCCCTAAGTTGAAGTAAATCTAAGCCAATAAAAAAAGAATGGTCACAATCCGATTAATAGTTTCGGAGAAATCCGCGGACAAATATACAAACACACATACACACTTATGCAATTTTGTATAACTGTTTGGAAGACCTTATATATTAATGACCCAAAAGACTTTATAAAAAAAAACAAATGTGAATATTTTGCAGTTCCAATTATAATATTACATACCTACATACTTGTCGAATTGATAACTTTTTTTTTTTGTAGATTTTATTCGGCTGTTCATAAGCACTTGTAAAAAGACTATTTAAATTTTGAATTTTTGAATTTTGAAGTCGGTTCAAAACATTGAAGTTTGATTTTGAAGTTCTTTTCCAATAGTTGAGTTGTATTTGTAGGTGCGAGTGCAACTTATGTCTGGTGAGGAGCAGTCGGCGGCGCTGCCGGCGATATTCGGACGGAGCTCCTGTCCGGAGTTCAGTACGGAGGCCTACACCACTGTGCTGTACCACAATAAGTGAGACTTTTGCCTTCAACAAATATATTTACGTTTAATTTTAGTTAAGATTTAGTTTTTTTTATTTGAAAGCATTGCATTCATTTGGTGTACAAGTACGAGTATCAATTACAAACTAAGGTAAAATAATTTGAGTTATGGTTGTGTGGCCGCTGTCACCAGTCAGGGAAGGTTTCCCCAAAGAAATAAAATTCTTCTTTACTCGACGACGATTATTAAAGTATTTAAATATTACAATTATTTCAAATCAATAATATAATGTGATTGACTATTAATTAATTTCAATTTATTACGAATTATTTCGGATGCGAAGTGTAGCTTCTACGCGACGCGGATGTGAGATTGAGAGCAGTGTTGAGGGATGTTGTCTTAACGTGGGAAGCCCCGGTTTCGATTCCCGGCAGGGTCAAATTGGGAATTTATAATTTCTGAATTTTGTCTCTGGTCTAGTCTGGGCTTAGCCTTAGCCGTGTCTAGTTACCACCCTAACGGCAAACTTCCGTACCTGTACGAAGTCGTATAGACACCGGCTATGCGTATGGGTTCAATATAACTGCCATACCCCTAACAGGTAAGATCGTAGTCAAGTGCTAACTTGTAGTGGAATAAAAAAAGAAACTTCCCGAAAAGCAAAAACATTTTTCGCAGGAATCCATCCCTCTACGACGAGATAAAACTGAAACTGCCAGCGGATCTCGGCGACCAGCATCATTTATTGTTCACTTTCCTCCACGTTTCGTGCCAGCGCAAGCCCGTCGCGCCCGAACAGGAGAAGAGCGTCGAGACTGTACTGGGATACTCGGTAAATATATGTTTAATAAAATCACTACAAAGTCCCCCTGTCCGTCCGTTTGAACGCGGTAAACTCAAACTTAACTCTGACTTGATCATGAGTCTAATGCTCAGGTACTGGAGGCGCCATTGTAACATTTATCTTACGGTAAGGCGCCATGGTAACATTTATCTTAAGGTATTGTTCTGTGTTAACTGTAAAATGTTGTAAAATGTTTTTTTTTAAAAACCACCGAACCTATTTTCATGAGATTTTTACTAATGGACGGATTGATTCAAGAGGAAGATTTAAGTCTAATACATCAAAGATTTTTGAAAATTCAACCCCTAAGAGGATAAAATAGGGGTTAGAAATTTATATGATAATCGCACTTAACGTGAGCGAAGCTGCGGGCAAGAGCTAATAAGTCAATACATTAAAATCTCTCTTCCCAGTGGCTCCCTCTATGCCGCAACGGCAAGCTAACGTGCGGCGAGTTCAACCTGCCCGTGATGCAAGAGGAGCCGCCGGCTAACTACTCGTACATCTTCCCGGACGTTCTACTGCCCGGGACGAGGTGGATCGACAACCACAAGCCCATTTTCACCATCAGCCTGGACGCGTATACCACTGTTCATCCGCAAGTAAGTGTGTTGTAATGTAGTGAATCCGGCATGCGGAATAGTAAATTTGCTCCGGTACTTCGACGTTGGTAAGTTGAAAATACGGAAATTCCGCGTTCAGATAAGGTTGCGGAAGCGCGGAAAAATATGCGGATGGTACTTAACTTTTCTTTATGAAGTAGCAGAGCGGAAATTCCGCGCCCTTTTCCGCTCCTGCAGTTCCGCATTTCTCTTTATCAATAACGTACACTGGCTCCCTCTGTGCCGCAATCGTAAATCGCCCGGGACGAGGTGGATCGACAACCACAAGCCCATATTCAATATCAGCCTGGACGCGTATACCACTGTTCATCCGCAAGTGAGTGTGTTGTAAGGTAGGTTAGCAATAAATGGGTGGGAAAACCGGCATGTGAAATTCCGCTGCAATCGCTACCCGACAAATCTGAGCAGTAATTTTGCTTCGAAACTTTTATCCGCGTTGGTAAGTGAAAAATGCGGAAATCCCGCAATCAGACATTTGCGGAAACCGCGGAAAAAACACGCGAACGGATTAACCTTTCTACGTACATGAAATAGCAGAGCAGAAATTTCACGTTGTTTCCTGCTCGCGGAAATTGCGCATTTTTTCCCGCTTGTCTTTGTCTTACTATAGGCGGAACGAAATAAAACGTGGGCTCCCTCTGCAGCTTGGAAGTTCAGTTGGGTTTGTTTATAACTGTACTTTTGAAAATAATGATTGACGGTAATAGTAGTAGTAGTACAGGCATAAATGTTAGTTCCAACTATGGCAACCGAGTCAGATTAGTTTGACGGACTATAATATAATATTCGGTTTGTTTAGGATGGCTATATCGAACGGTTCGTAATGGCCTGCGAAGCGGTGCAAGAAGGGAGCATACCCCCGCGGATCGGCCTCGCCAACATGGAAACTGAGCTAAGGGCCAGGTGAGTGGCATAACAAGATTTGATAGAAAGGATTAATCTTGAGCAAACTTCTTTATTTATTTATTTAGTACCCGAAACTTAAAATAAACAAAAACATGGCAAAACTTGGCTTGTTTGGCTTGGAAATCAAATATATCTTGCTTAGGGGTAATAACGAAATGGGGTTATTACTATATTTTTAAATAGCTATAATCATACTAAAACAGGCAATATTTTTGGTTACGGCAACATTGTCCTAAAGTAAGGCCAATATAAGCGTGGACAAAATGTAAACAAACAAACGACAGGTCGTTCGCCTAATGAAGGGGTGAACAACACTTTGGTCTTCTGTAAAAAATATTATATTATCAGATGTACCTATGTAAGTATTGAAGTTACGTCAAGGGCTACGTTTACGTATTAATATGTTTGAAGATAAGCCCCGAATTTTTGATCTTAGAAAATAATCACTCGTAGCCGTTGCAATAGTTCAGTAAACACAAACTGTATTTTTCAGTCATTAGTTGCAGAATTCGGTTTGGCTTTGCTTACAGTCTGAACAACTGTGTGATTTGGAAAGTCGATAGATATGATTATTTTATTATATTTAATTCAAAGGCAAAGAAAATAAACAAATGAAGTAATTATTAATGTTTTTATTAAATTTTTTTTCACAAATTCTTAAGGTTCACATAGCAATTGTGTAATTATTCGCAACATTAATTGATTGTTGATTACTGAACTACTAATACATAATATACATATTTACATACGTTAGTACTAATATAGTACTATTATGCATATAACAAGTTTTTTTTGTTTATATTTTTATACGACTGCCTGAAAAAAGGAGTATATTGTTTTCAGGGTTCATGTATGTATGCATGTATGTATGTATGTATGTATGTATGTGAGTTTGTATATTTTGTAGTATTACAGGGTCTAAATAATACCATGATTAGGAGAAGACTGAATCATTTATTGAATACTGTGACAGATCTCTTGACACTAATGTTATTCCTACCCACAACATCTTAATATTATGATTACCTACAACATCTCTCCCCTAAAGGAATAATAATAATCACTACAAACAATACATAATTTAAATTAGAAAAATATCAACAAATAAGTGATTGATTTACCTACTTTCCTCCTTCCTTCCATTTTGTATTTATTAATTATACACAATTACATACTTTACAATATTATTATCATCATCCCTTTACAAAAATTTACTAAGATAATTAGCCAAAATTGAATAAATAACATTTTTAATAAAATTTGTCGAAACTTAGTTTAATACTTAGATTAAGCAAGCTATACCATCGAACTATGCAACAACTAATATTGGTAACTATTTTATTGTTAACATTATTAGAAACAATAATCAGACATTTTTTATGTAGGTATGCAATATCTTAGTAATACTTATATTCCTGAGCAAATCGAACAGGCGGTCTCACCACTCGACCACTGCCAGAGAGATGAGGGGCTGGCGGTGCCGGTGTTTGTGGCGACGGGGCCGTACTCGGCCCTGCTACAGGACTGGTGCTGCCCGTTGCCGCGGGGCTAAAATGATCCCAATCTAAACCAGAGGAAGTATTTCTTTGATTCTCATCGGTTTTTCTGTTTGGAACTTTCATAATATGCTGTCGATTTATCCTATAAACGCCACCATTTTCGGTTTCCAGCCAATACGATCGATTACCTCGAGCTGGACGTATAACCCGAGATTTTACCCAAACGTTATTTTGTCTCATCCTAACCGGTTCATTTACGGTCAATGGTATCAAATTTTTGGTACCCCTATCATAATACGATTTAGACCGCTTTATTTTCTTAGACCGCTCGTCAAGCATCGCTTGAGAACTAACAGTTTTTGGTTTAAGCTGAGCATTTCCGCAAGGCAGACGAGTATTTAATCTACGACTCATTAGAAGCTGTGCCGGTGACCATTCTTCTCCAGAAAGTGGAGTATTACGAAAATTCAAAAGTGCCAACTTCCAATCCTCTCCCGTTTCATGAGTTTTACACATTAGAGCTTTGATTGTCCGCACATTTCTTTCTGCGAGTCCATTCGATCGCGGGTAGTGTGGTGAACTCGTGACGTGTGCAAAGCCCCATGTCTCACTGAACGATTTAAAAAGCTCTGAACAGAAGGAACCCGCGCCATCTGTTACCAATTTTCTTGGGATTCCAAATCTGCTGTAAAGATCCTTGAATACATTTATCACACTCGAGCTATTTAAATTGGGGAGGCTCACTACTTCAACAAACTTAGAGTAATAATCGACTACCAACAAATAATCTTTTCCCCGAAATTCAAATATGTCCGCGGCAACGGGCAGCACCTTTTTATCTATAACTATTTTACAAACCGTAGGCAAGCACCCTATACCTTCAAATATCGAATCATAATTATCAAGATCCAGGGACACTTGATTCAATCTTGCGATTAATTTTAAATCTACACACGCCTTTAAACCGAGCAAGTTGTTACAGTTATTATCTAAAACGTAAATTTTTTCACAACATTTCCTTGAATTGTATTTTAAAAAACCTTTGAAATATCCAATTACAGGCAACTTATTTTTACTAATTTCTCTTAAAATAGTATTACATCTAATGAGCTTTGATTTATCGAGACCGGCTACTTCGTACGAACGCAAAGACATCACCGAGGCCTCCGCACCCGAGTCTAATTTAAACCGTACAAAAACACCATTCACTTCTATAGTCTCACACCAAGAGCTGCGAGTCTCATCTGAAGCTTCGATGGAAATATTAGACATGAGTAGCTCACCTTCCTCGCCATACTCATCCTCCTCCTGCGCGTCCGGTATCTCCGGGTCCTCCACGACCTCGCGCGCGACCCTCACGCGGCAAAATCGGGCAAAATGTCCGACGGAGTTGCACCGAAAACAGCGACCCGAAACCGCAGCGCAACGCATATTTTCACTGTGCCGCAAACCACACTTTCCACACACACTATCACCGAACCGATCATATGAAGACATCGCCGTCGGGCCGCGACGGCCGCGCCAGCCCTCGCGAGCTGCGCCCGCGGGCACCGCGCTCGGGGCCGGCGGCCGGCGCCCGCGCACCGCGCCGCGCCGCTGCACCTGCTCCACCGCGCCCGACGCCGCCGGGGTCGCCGCGGGAGCGCGCGACGCACACGCCGCCGCTTGCTGTCCCGCTCGCTCCGCCGCTCGACACCACGCGCTAGCCTCTTCTAATGTGATCGAACTTCTCGCTAATAGCTTTTCCTTCATATGAGTATCTTTTAAACCTCGGATCAACTGCGTTAATATGAGACTATTTTTCAACGTACCAAATTCACAATTTTTGCTCAATTTTTAGGGTTCCGTACCAAAATGGTAAAATGGAACCCTTATGGTGCGACTTTCTCCGTCTGTCTGTCCGTCTGTCCGTCTGTCCGTCCGTCACACTCGATTATTTCAGTAACTACCGAAGCTATCGACATGAAATTTGGAATAGTTGTGTATATTAGTGGCCCAAAGACACTGGAATTAAAAAAAATTGAAAATTATTTTTGTTCTTATTTAAAAAGGGGGGAAAATCTGAGGGTTGAAATTTAAAAGTGAGATAACTGTACTGTGTGTGGTATCATATGAAAGGGTTTACTTTGTACATTCTAAAACAGATTTTTAATTATTTTTAATTATGATAGTTTTTGATTTATCGGGGAAAATGTCTAAAAAAATACCGTTCCCCCCCCCTTATCTCCGGAGTTTACCAATCGAAAAATTTGAAATAATTATGGTCAATAGGAATTTACGTATATTTTACAGGAAAACTATAGCCAATGCTCTAACTAGCATAGTTTTTTTGATATTAACAATAAACCTCTACAAACAAAGTTAGTCTTGCGGTTCATTAACAAAGGTAATTATTTATTAATAATGGTACGGAACCCTTCGTGCGCGAGTCCGACTCGCACTTGCCCGGTTTTTCAATTGACCCAAATATTTATCAAAATTCTGCTCCTCCTGATAGGTTTCAAAAAACGTATGCCGTTCGTAATTAACATTCTTTTTGGGATCGCAATGTTCACTGTACTTTTCGCATATATTTTTGTAGCTGTACTTATCGTCATCCGTAAAATCGATCTCCTCAAGGATTTCTCGCCCGTATGAGCCCAAACAATGCATAAACAAACCATATTTCTCCTTATCCGCCGCTTTTTCCTTGCCTGTAGCGATCAAAAAGAAATCAAAAGATTTTTTCCATTCCTTCCAATTAGTCGCCAAGCAGCCATCTTGCGATAACGGAGCGGGCTGTTGGATCGCCGCGTAAACTCCCTCTCCTCGAGACTCGTGCGCCATTGCGTTTCGTCACTAAATACTCCTGCGTATTTTTATTGCGAACCACTATTTAATCACTTTCACAACCATTGTCCTCTAATTTCACAGCCACACCTGACACCATGTAGTATTACAGGGTCTAAATAATACCATGATTAGGAGAAGACTGAATCATTTATTGAATACTGTGACAGATCTCTTGACACTAATGTTATTCCTACCCACAACATCTTAATATTATGATTACCTACAACATATTTCACCAAAACTTCAATAGTTCAATATATATATAAAATGTGCAGTCATATTTTTTAATCTTTTAAAATAATTCACTTGTTACTCTGAAACTTCCGATTCTGAAAAGTCTTCAGATTCAGAAGTTTCGGAGTCTGTAACATTTATAATAAAACTATCTGTCACATCATCGATAATGAAATCAATTTTATAAAATTTTTCTTCTTCTTTTATTGTATGCTCTATACATTTTTGCCATCCTTAGATGTACTTGGTCGCGGCTCCATCATTCAACAGTTTTTAACAGTAACAAAATAATAACAAAATACATATAACAACAGTAACAAAATATAACAACAGTAACAAACAAACAATAACTTCCACTATGAATAACGATATCAAATACAGTACATCCAGCGAGCGCGTTCCGAAATGGAATGAGTGAACGGCAAATGGCGGACCGACGCGTAAAATGTTACTTACCGCTATGTTTCGCCGGTGAGACGTCACGACTTTTATTATGAAATCCACTGTCGACCACGTAAACGCGTCGCGCGTAAGTTTATCACTATGCGCGAAAGAGACAGTTATAGTTGTGGCGTAGTTAGTTGGTTTCGTGAGGGTTTCATAGTGAAGGTACGTCAATGAACTTTTATCCACGCTTATATTGGCCTTACTTTAGAAGTCGTTGTGATAATGTTGCCATGACCAAAATTATTGCCTGGTTCTGTAGTAATTTGTTAAAATTGTAATCACCCCAAAGCACCCTACCCATTAATTGTGTTGAATAATTTTAGTTCAAAATCACTAGAATGAATGGGTGATTGAATCACGTCATTTTTGCACTCCAAAACAGAATAGAACAAAATTTTTATAACATCATGCAGAGCTCTATGGTGTGCAGATTTCCTCACGATCTTTTACGTCTCCATTAAAGCAAGTGTTATTTTATTGCTAAAAACGCACATAACCGCAAGTTTTTATCCGAAAGAAGAAAGTGCGTGCCGATTGCTTTGCGCGTGCGTTCGCTTTTGTTGCGCTGTCCCATCATCAGAAAAACATTGTTTGTTTTAAAGTCTTTATTGCACATAAAAAATACACTGTGCAAACTTAGTTTAGAGAGTTATTCTCTTCCAGTTAACCTTTGATGGACGGGACAGGGTTAGAACTTTAGAAGACAGTGTGTATAGTGTGTAGAGTGACGTTGGAACTGCTCTCGGACATAAATTTTTTGGAGCAATCCTCTTCCAATGGCAAGGAAGCTAATAAATCACTGTTATAAATTTTTAACAGTATATCAGAACTACCGACAGCAAACGTGGAGGCCCTCGCAAGATACTTGCCTGTGGTAGCGGATAAACTACTACAGCTATTGGTCGCGCCGCCGTCACTCGCGGGCGTCACGCTCAACATCGCGCAAGATGTGTTCACGTGTCTCGCGCATCTCTTCACCGATATCACTGTGAGTTGCTCTTCTCTATCCTTATAAATAAATAAATAAAAAAGCCACTTATTCACCATATCTTACTTATAACTAAATTACAGTATTTTGTGATAATTACTTATTTTACTTAAATAACAAAGTGTGACATTACAATGATTGGTAGTGTTCTATTAGTACTAAATCTACAAAATATGGTCCCCTTCTCGGGTAAAGGCCTCCCCCATCCTCTTCCACCTCTCCATACCTTTTCCTAGTCTCACCCAATTTATTACCGCTGTTTTAATGATGTCATCAGCCCAGCGTTTGTATGGCCTTCCAACAACCCTTTTGCCTTCTGGTCCTTTCCATTTTGTGGTTTGGATCGTCCATCTTTTATCTGAGTATCGTGATATGTGTCCTGCCCATTGCCATTTCAATGCCAGAGCTTGTTTTAATGCGTCAGTTACTTTTGTTTGTTGTCGTATTCTGTCACTTCTTACTTTATGTATTTTTCTTATTTTAAGTATGCTCCTTTCTATTGCTCTTTGAGTAGTTCTCACCCTTTGCTTGACTTTATTTGTGAGTACCCAAGTTTGGCATCCGTAGAGTAGAAATGGTAGGAGACAAGAATCAATCACTGTTTTCTTCAAGTTTATGCTATATTTTCCTTTTAGAATCTCTTTAAGTGCCCAAAATTTTTTCCATGTTAAATTAATTCTTCTTTCAATTTCTTCTTCGTTTCCTGACTTCATGAATGATATAAGTTTGTATATACTAGCTAATAAACTGATTGGCCTGTAATTACCGATGTCCAGTGGGTTACCCTTTTTGTATAGCAATATTATATCCGATGTGCACCATTGTGACGGTACTGTTTCTGTATCCAGTACCATGTTGAATAGGCGGGTTAAATGGTTCAGTAAGACAGGTGCACCTAGTTTGATTATTTCATTAGGTATACCATCGGGTCCAGGTGATTTTTCAGCCTTCAGTTGTTTTATTTGTTCGTATATTTCTATTTCATCTATTGGTTTAATTAAGTTGGAGGAATTTTTTAAGGTTCATCCATATTATCTGTTCCTCTTTTTTTATACAGCTCCGTATAGAACTTCGTTGCGTGGTCTATAACATCCTTCCTCGTTTTTGTTTCTTCCGTTTGCTGTTTTAGTTTATGTATCCATGTTTTGTGAAGCGTTAATTTTTTAAAAGCTTTTTTAGTACTTCTGAATTTTTTAAGGTTAGTAGTTATGATACTTCTTATATGTTTACTATAATCATCACGAATTGACTTGTTAGTTTTTTTAAATAATTCACTCACTTCTTGTCTAATATTTCTATCTTTGTTTTTTGTTTGAATCAATTCAGTTCGTTTTTTTATAAGATGTTCAGTGGTTGTGCTAAATATTTTATGCCCTTTCGTTCGAGTGTTGTTATTAATTTTCAAACTACTTTTAATGGCTTCCTCCATTAGGTTGTAGTAAATTTGGACATTTTTTGATAACATTCTGTCTCCAATTTCTAATTTAAGATGGTTTGTAAATTTTTTGATTTCATCTTCTGTTTTCGGTATTTTTGGTTGGATTTTGAAGGCTTTCCTACTCTGTTTTGGTTGGTTTAACAAAAATGTTGCTCTTAATAGTCTATGATCGGAGGCAAACCTTATGTTGTTTATTACTTCGATGTTAGTTATTAATTTAGGGTTATTCGACATTATGAAATCAATTTCATTCTTTGTCTTTTGGTCGGGTGATATCCAAGTCCATTTCCTACTTTTTCTCTTTTTAAAAAATGTATTCATGATTGATAGTTTGTGTTCCCGTGCATAATCTATAATTCTCTATCCTTACTATTAATTTAATATTATAAACGCGAAAGTTTGTTTGTATGGATGTTTGTTACTCTTTCACGCCTGAACGGATCTGGATGAAATTTGGCACAGAGATAGATAACACTTAGGCTACTTTTTATCCCGGAAAATTGAAGAGGTCCCGCGGGAACCAAAAAACCTCAATCCACGCGGATGAAGTCGCGGGCATCAGCTATAGTCTGGCCACGCTAACTCTGCCACGCAATAGAAGGGCAACACTTAAAAAAAAAAAAAATCGTATAATCTGTTTTCTTACATTTGTCACTGATTTGTCAATTCAGCTATCAGGTTGTTTATGTTCGTTTTAATATTTCGAAAATAAAAGTGAAATGGTGAAATAATGGTTAAACCTATTAAAAGTAATGTATGCGAGTTATTATATAACATGAGACTTAAATTCTAAGAAGTGAAAGGAAGAACACTATGCTGTATTTAGCCAAAACAACAATGTTTACAAGAGATCGAAGAGTAGACAAGTAAGTTGACCAAACGGTTTTGATATTTTGCCTTTCGATCTTTGCATAAAATACTTAGATTATTTATATAAAACGTTTAACGGTTTATATTCGCCTGTTCCTATCGTATAATTATGATGCATATGCAAATAATAAATTATTTTCATTTTTTTCCAGGTGCAAGTGAACGAATCTTATGAGTTATTAAAAATAAGGGTCAATCTAATCAGGGAATCTGGTGGACTCCTTGCAAAAAATGTTCAGCACGGAAAATGAAAGTCAATATTGTCAATTTTTGGCTTTTCTCAGACTAGGACGCATTTGGAACCCTCATTGCTCTAGTCTTGAGATACTGTAGTTAATTATCACCATCACGTCTCATATTTTACTGACGTTCAAAAGTGAACAGTGGTGGTACCTATTTTGAATAAAATATCTTTGACTAATAACTATGTGTTTCATTCTTTTATGCTGTCCTTTAGTATTTCAGAAGATCTCCCCTGATCAACTGTCTGTCTGTTACCTTTTTTTGACTCATCCCCTGAACAAAAATATACAGTTCTGCCTGAGTTTAAAGCCAAAATCCACGAAGACGAATTCACCGCGAATATAATATATAAAATGTATATAAATATAATATATAAATACGGAGATCATATCTTAATATTACGCTGTCAAAACTGTGCCCTGTATTTACATTTTCTCTTTGAAATGTAATTAAACGACCAATGACCACTCTCCCAAGAAAGCAGATTTAAAACAAAAAACACAAGTATCAAATGCGTTTTTTCGCATTACAGTCTGTGTTACCATCAACAGATTTTCAAATTCTACCATTTTTAGTGCTGCAGACTTAGCGTAGCCAGACTTTAGTGACTCTCTATACTTGTCCATTTTTTTCATTATCACCATCTCACAAATCACTTAAACTTAAGAACTATCAGAACCGTTAGAGCAAATTATTGCCAAGCTCCCTTGTCATTTGAGTAATCCTTATAGTACCGTAGTGAGGGTCTTCTCCGGTTGGCCTTGATTAACACGTCCCGATTACTTTACATGGCGCAGCGGGTAGGATACGAACCTACGCTCCCAAAGGGAATCTGATTTCCAATCAGATCTGATCCTTACTCGGGTAGGCATACCTTACCAGGGTACCTGATAATATTGTACCCCGGTAAATATCTTTTAGCCGTGTTTGCTACGGCCTGCCTTAAAGTCTTGAGCCCGACTACCTTACAATACGGTATACTCTACAAATAAGTTGTATGCGTCATAGAACATGAACGAGGGCGCCACTTGCGACGCTCACGGCCGCAGCAGCCTCATCACCAGCTACATCCAGTACCAGTGTCGCATCCCACGACCCTCGCTCTCCGATAGGGACATCGGACTACCCCTGCCGCCATCTGGTGAGTCATTAGCAAAGTTTTCGCAAGTTTTATTTAAATTCCCACCAGCTTATCTGGCCCGGTGGCCGAAATAGGGTTGATGCCTATATCAAAAACAAATTATTTCTAACTGATTATTAAATAGTTCTACCAAAGAGCTAAAATTCACATCCTCGGTTAGTTTGGTAACCATTTTAAAATATAGATTACTTAAAGGAAAAAGTGCGTTGAAATTTGATGACTTCACAACTCACAACTGTGAATTTCATTCAACTTCCATACTAGAAGTGCGTTTTTAAGTTTGATAAAGAGTTGCTGATTTTATTGATTTGTCATCATCCCTATACCCTGTCCCTATCCCTATAGCTGTACACCCATTCTGGGAGGTTTCACAGACAAACATAAATTTGTGTGTACAGCTATGTATGACAGATGTTTGTCTGTAACACCATTTGTGAATAAATGTGTTTTCTTTCTTTCTTTCTTTCCTATAGGAACGAATTTTTATGATTGTTAGTTTTTGTTTTTATTTTATTTTTCATATATATATCGGAGAAATGAGCTCGCCACTGTTTTTAAAAACGGCAGAATCGCTGACCTCACGTGGGTCACCGATTCTGCTATCACTAACCATATCAAAAGCAAAAGCTAATCAACTAAGAAACCAAAGTTAAATTAATATTTTAGACCTATCGCCAAATCTAGAATAAAGATTTATCACTAAATTATTTATTATTGATCACCCTTAAATAAAACAAAAGAAACTAAGAAAAAAGTGATAGCTATTCTGCACATAGGGGCGGATCTGCCTAGATTCGATTTGTTAATTCTGGCCTAAACGTTAATTTTCTATTAATATGCGACCTAGTATTGAACTTTGGAACTGCCAATCGCACCCTACTCAGCAGATTTGGGCAGTCGATCCCTCCATCTATAATATTTTTTAGGAAGGAGAGATCAATAAAGTCCCTGCGATCCGACAATGACAACGTCTTATATAATTTTAAGAGGTCAGTGTAGGTGTTGACTTTTTTGAGTACCTTGTCCTTATACGCTAGGTGCCGCAAAAACTTCTTCTGGACTCTCTCTATCCTATTCTTATGTATTTGATAGTATGGGCTCCATGCAATAGAACAGTATTCAAGTCTGCTCCGTACCAGCGAATTAAATAGTGCTAGTCTAGTAGAAGACATTCTGAAATCTTTTGTATTTCTAATTATATTAAAGATATATTAAAGATAGTGGAATAGTTATCTTTTATGCACCACAATAATATGGGTATTAATTAAAAGGGTTTTCTGAGAAGAATACGAAAACTAAAATGACGTCACACTAAATTCAATATGGACGATTAAAGCTTGATAAATTTAGAAATGTGTTTTGATGATTTAAAACTTATTTTAAACCAAAACTTTCAACAGTTCTAACGGACGGCTCGTGCAAGATTCTACATGAAGAATTAGCGCTACAGTGGGTTGTAGCGAGCGGCGCCACGCGGGACTTGGCTATGCAGAATTCTTGGTAACACATATTATATCTACCGTATAACATTTTCGCATACTTTCTGAATTTTTGTTCCTGTCTTCAAATACGAGCTTTAATGCCTTTCGCACGGCATCAAATAAAAATGACGTAACAAACTGGTGCCGCGATCCTAAAATCTCAACCGATTTCATAAGAAGACATCGTTGTCGCCTTGAGGGGTTTCGTGCAACGCTGTGCTTTCCGGTGCGAGGCCGCCATTCAAGCACTTTTGTACCCCAATGCCTATAGATTCTTCAAATTATGTGCCCCGCCCATTGCCACTTCAGTTTACCCGTTGTAGGACAACGGGTAAACTTAAGTGGCAATGGGCGACAGAGAGCGGCAGAAGCGATGCGACGCGATACGACGCCATAGAATACGATAGACTTGTCTACGCGACAACGTAGGCCATGTGAAGGGTCAGCTACTGTTTGATATTGTCGCGTCGCGTCGTATCGAGTCGCGTTTGTCGCTCACGTAGGACAACGTTTCCAGCTATGTACGTTACTCTGGTTCTCCTATGAATTGCTCTTTATTTCTGATCTGACCACGTAAGGTTACCCAGCCCCAATCTCACATGCCCCGTCACATGAGGAAACTTGACCATATTAGTCACATGTTACATTGTCGTCAGGGCGCTATTCGAGCTGATGATAAAGTCAATGGTGGAATATCTGTACTGGAGCGGCGCTCACGAGGCGCCCGCAAGGCGCGCTTCCCGGATCAGTTCACTGACGACCTCAGCACTCTGGTGAACAATGTCACCGCAGAGATCATTTCCAAGTACAGTATACCTTTAGCTTATCTAAATATCTTATAAGCTTTAGCTGTTTTCTCGGCTTTCTTGGCTTCGTACCTTCGTCTTTTTCGTCGAGAACGCGTGGGCGCATCAAGTTGAAATTAATATCAAATACTTAGGTCTACGGTCCCTTGTAAAAAAATCTAACTTCTAAGTCAACGCAATCAAAAGATAGTTAGAACGCAACGAAAGCTTATGCCGCATATTTTGCACATTTTGACACTCGCCAATAAATCAAAACCTATAGGATACTTTCCGTTGACCTAGAATCATGAAATTTGGCAAGAAGTAAGGTCTCACATCACAAGTATAGGAATAAATCCGAAAATCGTTGATTAGGCTTCCGTTATCCGATATATTGTCGAATTGTTTGTCAGGCGCTACCAGTTCAGCGCCATATGTAAGCCAGTTATAATATAAAAACGTATATTAATTTTCAGATACGGCAAAAACAGCCGCCTAACCCAAAGCCTCAACAACAGTTTAGCGTTCTTCCTGTTCGACTTGTTGAGTATCGTGGACCGAGGCTACGTTTTCAACCTCATACGCGGCTACCACAAACAGATGTGCGCTAAGATTGCCTCCCTGCCAGACGCTGTGCCGCTGGTGCACTATAAGGTAAGTTTTATATAAAAGGAAAGGGTGACTGAATGACTGACTGACTGATGTATCAACGCACAGCTCAAACCACTGGACTGACCGGGCTGAGGCATGCAGATAGCTATTATGATGAAGACATACGCTAAGAAAGGTTTTTTGAAAATTCAACCCCTAAGGGGGCAAAATAGATATTTGAAATTTGTATAGCCCACGTGGACGAAGTCGTGGGCAAAAGCTAGTTAGAATATAAGCAATAGTAGTACGGAAGTAATAAACGTTGACCCTCAAATAAAAAATGTTTCTTGTGGTTTGAGAAGTACCTCCTCAAAAATCCCCACTCCTAGGCCAAAGGCCTTCCTTTCTTCCTTCCATTTTTCTCTTCTATAGATGTGGGGGCCAGGAAAAAATTACGGTTGTCTGTAAAGTCGGTTTACGGACGATAGTTTTACGTGCTTACTAGAAGTTCTCTCGCGCGCTCGCGTGGCGGCGTTCCAGTAACAGAACTATTCCAACTGAGCTCTGACGTCACGCGATTGGACCGATCGTGCCTCTCTATCGCTTGTTCCGCGATCTCACTTGCACGCTCAGGCTCAGGCAGAACGTGACACTTTCGTGCGTGCATCACATCAAAATATACTTAAAATAAGACGTAGAGACTTCAATGAGAGCCTCACACGCTCTATATAAAATCTGCTTAAAAAAAAATATTTTTGTTCCAGCTATCGTTCCTCCGTATAGTCTGTTCGCACGAGCACTACGTATCTCTGTGCCTGCCAGTTGGCACGTCTGGCGCGGTGTCCCCCGCGCCGTCCGCGCGCTCGGGCGGCTCGGAGGACGGGCGGCGCAAGGCCGTGTCGCTGTCCGGCGAGTTCCGCACGCGGCACTATCTCGCCGGGCTGCTGCTCGCCGATCTCACCGCGGCATTAGAACTGCAGTGAGTAGGTCTTTACCACTGGCGTGCAGTTCATAGAGGCATAAAAGCACCGCTTACCCAAGTGAAAATACGCCAATGCTCATTTTTGTCAAGGCAGTCGGTAAATAGGTATTATACAGGTCTGGCAGGTCAGCAGATTTTCAGTTGAACCGAAATTCGCGTCGCCAAAACTCGGCCACGAAAACGATTAACTATTTCTGACTTCTGTATATCTAGGACAAGCCCTATGTGATATTTCTTTTTTTTAACGCACCTAACTCCGAAATCTTCTCCCTCCCACAAATCTCTTTTGACAACCTCCCTGGCGCAGTGTTGAGCGCTGTTGTCTTAACGTGGGAGATCCCGGTATCGATTCTCGGCAGGGTTAGTTGAGAATTTATAATTTCTGATTTTTCTCTTCTATGGTCTGGTCTGGTGCGAGGCTTTGACCGTGGCTAGTTACCACCCTACCGACAAGGACATACCGTCAAGCAATTAAGCATTCCGGTACGATCCCATGTAGAAACAGGCTAGAGGTAGGTTTAAAATAACTGCCCACCCACCATAGCCATAACAGGTTAGCCCGCTACCATCTTTAGACTGCATCATCACTTACCATCAGATAAAATCGCAATCAAATAATATATATTAAAAAAAAGTGGAGGGGAAAACGGAAGCCGGAAGGGCATTCCATATCCTAGCGGTTCGAATTAGGAACGAGGAAGCAAATCACGGAATTTCTACTGCGTAAGGGTGCAGAGCTTGTCGATGCATTGCGGTTCGATGATAAAAAGGTGATGGAGGAACCAGATCGAATAGCTCTTGAGCACACTCCGAAATATATCCTGTAGAACTCCGGAATCTTGGATGCTAATCAACCAAATCTTCCCCTATTCACCCAGGAGTCCGGTGCTACAATGTGCAGCAGTGAACGCAGTGTTGTCTCTACTGACGGCGCACGACGCGGACCCTCGCCTCTCGCTGCCGGATATGAAGGCCCGAGTGGCCGCGCTGTACATGCCGCTACTGGGCATCGTGATGGACGCCCAGCCACAGCTGTACCGAGGGTTCGACAGTGGGAAAGGTATATCTTATTACCACCACCACCAAGACAGCCCATTAACGTCCCACTGCTGGGCACAGGCTTCCACTCTCATAGGAGAGAAGGAATTTGAGTTTTTAACATGAAGTATTCAAAAGTTTAAATCGTTTACAGAAATACTACAACTGGATGGCGAAATGACTCAATTCGGAAGTATGTACGCGCCGCCTTCGCCTGAAGACTTCAAACAGGTCTGTAACTTTATTGATTTTAAATTAACTGTCTTAATTTGATATCAGTTTTGACAGTGACAGCTTATTTATAGACTAGCGCTTGGCAGGGTTAGCAGGGTATTTGACAAGTATGGGAAAAAATATAGGATCTCCCAAAAGTCGTAACATCCACGTCCCCTGTTAGTTTCATGTTGAAAACCATTTTAAACTATCGATCCATATTTAACTATATGTATTACTGCTACATGATGCCTGCGACTTTGTCCACTTAGATTAAGGGTTAGATCAATAGGGCGAACTTTGACTTTGCTTAGACTTAAGACATTGTTAAAACCAGATAGATTTATGTTACTCACATAAGTCCATCTCGTTTTAACTTTGAGTAAAGTCTGTGCGAAGTCAAAATACGCTCTATAGATCTCAGCCTAAGTTTTTATTAATTCCCGCGGGAACTCCTACATTTTCCGGGTTAAAAAATGCCTATATTCTTCCCCGGGAACCTCTATACCAAATTTCATCTAAATCGGTTGAAAAGATGGGACTTAAAAGCGTAGCAGACCAACAGGCAGACAGGCACACTTTATTGTACCACCGACACCTTAAATCGCAACTGGGGTTTTCTTGAGCGAGAGTACTCCTTTTACTATTCCTTTTTAAGTTTTTAACACAAAATGGAGTTTCTCAAACTTGTATATTTATCAACAGAACGGCCGGCCCCCATTTAACAGTGAGACCAGCCGGAACCTACTGATGTGTTTGGTGTGGCTGCTGAAGTGGAGCGACCGCGGCGCGCTGGCGGCAGCCGTGGCGGAACTGCCCCCAGCCAGGCTCCACTGCTTGCTGGCGCTTATTGACCTATGCTTCAAGTGCCAGGAGTATAAGGTGAGGTGCTCAACAGATGAAGTTCTCGTCTCAACCAATGAGATTCTCGACTCAACAAATGAGTTCCTCGTCTCTACCAAAGAGGTCTTCATCTCAACCAATGAGGTCCTCGTCTCAACCAGTAAGGTTCTCGATTCAACCAATGAGGTCATCGTTTCAACCAATGAGGTTCTCGTCTCAACCAATGTGGTTCTCGTTTCAACCAATAAGGTTCTCGTTTCAACCAATGAGGTCCTCGTCTCAACCAATGAGGTCCTCCTCTCAACCAATAAGGTCCTCATCTCGGCCAGTAAGGTTTTCGTTTCAACCTACAATGCCCTTGTCTCAACCAATAGCCGTCATCAAAGAAAACAGTCGAATACTCTTTTACTTGTTCAGCTGCTCAAATGCCCGCGAAATTTCACTGCTTCACTTTAGAACTTTGATTCGAATTGACAGAATCTGAGAAAAGTGATTGAAAATAAAATCGCTGTTTTGATATAATTTCACTCGGTACGGTAAGAATTATATTCGCCCGAATATTTTGTGTTATACGGAGTTGTATAATGACGCTCGCAGTAGGTGAAATCCGTACGAGAAATATTAATCGCGAGAATAAAATACGGTTTCGCGGTAATGTATTGCAATATTCGCAGGGCCGTAAAGAGATACTGAAGTGTGCGCAACAGAACGTACGCAAAACGACTGACATCAAGGCTAAATTAGAAGACGTCATCCTTGGGCAGGGCTCCGCCAGATCCGACTTTATCATGCGACGGAAAGGTCAGTTTTCATTATACCCTTTTTTATATTAAAAGGTCTCCTTTGTAAGATTCTTGTTTGTGTAAACAAGTATCACAATCTTGTGATACTTGTTTTATATCGCCGGAAACTCGAAGAACAAACGGTATATCTGACCTAAAAATTATCAAATTTTGTGCTTAGTATAAGGGCGCACAATGTCCTCTCGGCCGAAAGCCAACTGCGTTAGCCAATCTCCACAAAAAATCAAGACGGTAAAATGAACCTAAAATATATTGAGATCGGGCACTGGATCGATTTACGTGCTCTCCCCCCTTTTGTCTATGCCAGGTGAGTTTGAAGTCTGCTTTAGACTCCAATGAATATGAGTTTGTTGTGGGCTCTTCTCAGACCAGGGCGCGTTAAGAATCCTCGTAGCTTTAGTTTTAAGATACCTTTGTTAATTATCACCATCGCGTCATCATGATTGTCAGGCGGGTCGAGCGGGCGCGGCGGCGCGGGTCGCGAGCGCTGGCGCAAGGAGTGGGTGCGCGGCGCGTCGCGGTCTCGGCCCGCGTCGCCCGCGCGCCCGCAGCCCGCTCTCTCCGCCGCGCTGTCGGCCGAGGTCGCGCTCACGCTACTGCACGCCATCGAGACCATCGTGCAGGTACCACTTGTCTAATGATTGTCAGGCGGGTCGAGCGGGCGTGGCGGCGCGGGTCGCGAGCGCTGGCGCAAGGAGTGGGTGCGCGGCGCGTCGCGGTCTCGGTCCGCGTCGCCCGCGCGCCCGCAGCCCGCGCTCTCCGCCGCGCTGTCGGCCGAGGTCGCGCTCACGCTACTGCACGCCATCGAGACCATCGTGCAGGTACCGCTTGTCTAATGATTGTCAGGCGGGTCGAGCGGGCGCGGCGGCGCGGGTCGCGAGCGCTGGCGCAAGGAGTGGGTGCGCGGCGCGTCGCGGTCTCGGTCCGCGTCGCCCGCGCGCCCTCAGCCCGCGCTCTCCGCCGCGCTGTCGGCCGAGGTCGCGCTCACGCTACTGCACGCCATCGAGACCATCGTGCAGGTACCGCTTGTCTAATGATTGTCAGGCGGGTCGAGCGGGCGCGGCGGCGCGGGTCGCGAGCGCTGGCGCAAGGAGTGGGTGCGCGGCGCGTCGCGGTCTCGGTCCGCGTCGCCCGCGCGCCCGCAGCCCGCGCTCTCCGCCGCGCTGTCGGCCGAGGTCGCGCTCACGCTACTGCACGCCATCGAGACCATCGTGCAGGTACCGCTTGTCTAATGATTGTCAGGCGGGTCGAGCGGGCGCGGCGGCGCGGGTCGCGAGCGCTGGCGCAAGGAGTGGGTGCGCGGCGCGTCGCGGTCTCGGTCCGCGTCGCCCGCGCGCCCGCAGCCCGCGCTCTCCGCCGCGCTGTCGGCCGAGGTCGCGCTCACGCTACTGCACGCCATCGAGACCATCGTGCAGGTACCGCTTGTCTAATGATTGTCAGGCGGGTCGAGCGGGCGCGGCGGCGCGGGTCGCGAGCGCTGGCGCAAGGAGTGGGTGCGCGGCGCGTCGCGGTCTCGGTCCGCGTCGCCCGCGCGCCCGCAGCCCGCGCTCTCCGCCGCGCTGTCGGCCGAGGTCGCGCTCACGCTACTGCACGCCATCGAGACCATCGTGCAGGTACCGCTTGTCTAATGATTGTCAGGCGGGTCGAGCGGGCGCGGCGGCGCGGGTCGCGAGCGCTGGCGCAAGGAGTGGGTGCGCGGCGCGTCGCGTCTCGGTCCGCGTCGCCCGCGCGCCCGCAGCCCGCGCTCTCCGCCGCGCTGTCGGCCGAGGTCGCGCTCACGCTACTGCACGCCATCGAGACCATCGTGCAGGTACCGCTTGTCAAACGATTGTCAGGCGGGTCGAGCGGGCGCGGCGGCGCGGGTCGCGAGCGCTGGCGCAAGGAGTGGGTGCGCGGCGCGTCGCGGTCTCGGTCCGCGTCGCCCGCGCGCCCGCAGCCCGCGCTCTCCGCCGCGCTGTCGGCCGAGGTCGCGCTCACGCTACTGCACGCCATCGAGACCATCGTGCAGGTACCGCTTGTCTAATGATTGTCAGGCGGGTCGAGCGGGCGCGGCGGCGCGGGTCGCGAGCGCTGGCGCAAGGAGTGGGTGCGCGGCGCGTCGCGGTCTCGGTCCGCGTCGCCCGCGCGCCCGCAGCCCGCGCTCTCCGCCGCGCTGTCGGCCGAGGTCGCGCTCACGCTACTGCACGCCATCGAGACCATCGTGCAGGTACCGCTTGTCTAATGATTGTCAGGCGGGTCGAGCGGGCGCGGCGGCGCGGGTCGCGAGCGCTGGCGCAAGGAGTGGGTGCGCGGCGCGTCGCGGTCTCGGTCCGCGTCGCCCGCGCGCCCGCAGCCCGCGCTCTCCGCCGCGCTGTCGGCCGAGGTCGCGCTCACGCTACTGCACGCCATCGAGACCATCGTGCAGGTACCGCTTGTCTAATGATTGTCAGGCGGGTCGAGCGGGCGCGGCGGCGCGGGTCGCGAGCGCTGGCGCAAGGAGTGGGTGCGCGGCGCGTCGCGGTCTCGGTCCGCGTCGCCCGCGCGCCCGCAGCCCGCGCTCTCCGCCGCGCTGTCGGCCGAGGTCGCGCTCACGCTACTGCACGCCATCGAGACCATCGTGCAGGTACCGCTTGTCTAATGATTGTCAGGCGGGTCGAGCGGGCGCGGCGGCGCGGGTCGCGAGCGCTGGCGCAAGGAGTGGGTGCGCGGCGCGTCGCGGTCTCGGTCCGCGTCGCCCGCGCGCCCGCAGCCCGCGCTCTCCGCCGCGCTGTCGGCCGAGGTCGCGCTCACGCTACTGCACGCCATCGAGACCATCGTGCAGGTACCGCTTGTCTAATGATTGTCAGGCGGGTCGAGCGGGCGCGGCGGCGCGGGTCGCGAGCGCTGGCGCAAGGAGTGGGTGCGCGGCGCGTCGCGGTCTCGGTCCGCGTCGCCCGCGCGCCCGCAGCCCGCGCTCTCCGCCGCGCTGTCGGCCGAGGTCGCGCTCACGCTACTGCACGCCATCGAGACCATCGTGCAGGTACCGCTTGTCTAATGATTGTCAGGCGGGTCGAGCGGGCGCGGCGGCGCGGGTCGCGAGCGCTGGCGCAAGGAGTGGGTGCGCGGCGCGTCGCGGTCTCGGTCCGCGTCGCCCGCGCGCCCGCAGCCCGCGCTCTCCGCCGCGCTGTCGGCCGAGGTCGCGCTCACGCTACTGCACGCCATCGAGACCATCGTGCAGGTACCGCTTGTCTAATGATTGTCAGGCGGGTCGGGCGGGCGCGGCGGCGCGGATCGCTAGTTCCGCGGGAACTCCTTAATGTTCCGGGATAAAAAGTAGCCCATGTCACCTGCGCACTTGCCGCTTCTCGAATGAAAAATTCTTTTTTTTTACTCCAAGAAACACATACTTACTTATAAACAATAACAGTATAACTAAGATATGGTACAAGTGCTTTTGTTTGCATTCTAGCTGATGCCCGCGGTTTATTGAAGTTTTTTGGTCCCAGCGGGAACTCTTTAATTTTCGGGATAAAAATGTGTTATTCCAGACTATAATAATCTATCTCTGTGCCAATTTCATCCAGATCCGTTCAGCCGTTCTGGCGTGATTGATTAACAAACATCTACCCGTCTATACTTTCGCATTTATAATATTAGTATAGATATAGAAGTATAGAAGATAATCATGAGCTCTTTTCCAGTCCTGCAGCGGTCTAGAGGGGGGTCAGCAAGCGTGTAGCGGCGCTCTAGCGGTGTTGTTGCGCGCGCTACAGCGGAACCAGAGCGCTACAGTGCTACAGCACATGTTCGCTACGGTGCGAGCGTTGATATTGAAGGTAAGCCCTTAAACTCTTTACAGATTGACTATTAATTAAATCTGTAGATCTACCATACATTGTTGTTTATATCTTAAAGGGATTAAGCAGCGTTTTCGATTAAAGCTTCCAGTCGGCTTGATTTTTCCCCAAATTTTCAACAATCATCGTCATATTTCAACAAATTTACACAAAACATTAATAAATTGTACACATAAATCTTCCTCTTGAATCACTGGTCCATTGGTGAAAATAGTTCGGTAGTTTTGAGTTCAACGCGTTCAGACAGACAAACAAACATGGCAGAGGGACTTGCCAGGAGCGGTATGGAGTATGCTCCCGAAGCAATGGGAAGATTTTCATTCGAGCCGGTGTCATGCTCGGAGATCCCAGCTGGGCCAACTGTTGTAGGTTGAAAGTTCTATATATTATAGTACAATTCCGAAAGAACTTCGTTATCGTGATTCAGGCGGCGGCACGCGATTGGCTAATCGCGTCATGTTTACGTCATCATGTAGGTATGTGTGCCCCTACAGGCTGTCCGCAGGCGACAGTGGGGAAGTCAGCGGGGGTTTTTTAAGGCCATGCCGAGTGGACATATGAGGGGAAACACGAACGTCGTGCCAGGTGTGGGATATAAATAAGAGGCGACGGGCGCGGGAGAGGTCCAGGCGCGGCGCGGGCGCACCACCGCTTCTATCATATTTTATACAAAATGTATGCAAGTGACGGTTCGCCAGGTATACATAGGCGGCGTGGCGCGGACGCCGCTTGGACGCCAATGTCATACTTTCGAGGCCACACCGCCGACGCACCTCCGCCGCGCCTTCGCCACGCCTCTCGTACATATCCAGCGCCTTACAATATTTGATTACTAGCGGATGCCCGCGACTTCGTTCGCGTGGCTTAAGTTTTTTAATTCCCACAATATCATCATCAAACTTCTTAATTATCCGGGATATCCGGGATAAAATAAATATGTCACTCTTCAGGTCCTCATCTATACCCATGCAAGAAATCACGTCGAACTGTTGCTCTGTTGCGGCGTGATTGAAAGACAAATTCTCTATTTAACGTCCTTGAGGATATTTTTTTTTAAAACTGTGAAACACGTATTTTTTATTTCAAATCAGAAGCCCAAATACCAACTTTCATGGCTATAACTTGAAAAATGAACGATTTTCATACAAATTTTCAACCCCTATTTTACCCCTTTAGGGGTAAAATTTTGAAAAACTGTGACACACGTATTTCTTTATTTTTTACCGAAAGCCAAAATACCAAGTTTCGTTTGTATAACTTGAAAAATATCTTGAGAAAAAAAGGCCTTTCATACCAACTTTCATCCCCTATTTCACCCCTTTGGGGGTCGAATTTTCAAAAACTGTGAAACACGTATTTCTTCAAACCGCATCTCATATACCAAGTTTCATGGCTATAACTTGAAAAACGACGGACTTTCATACAAACTTTCAACCCCTATTTTACCCCTTTGGGGATGGAATTTCGAAAAACCCTTTCTTAGTGTATACCTAGTCTTCACAAAGAACACACTCTCCAAATTTCATGCCTCTAGGACCAGCGGTTTAGGCTGTGCGTTGATATATAAAATTCAAAGTCCTGACTGACTGACTGGCTGACTAGTCAGTCAGTCAGTCAGGACTTTGAATTTTATATATATAGATTTCTATGTTAGTAACGCGAGTCATATCTCATAGTATACCTCAATCCCCCACAGCTGGGCTGGTCGTGGTGCTCAGAGGAGGGCGGGCCGGGCACGTGCCGCGTGCTGCTGCGGCACTGCGGCGCGCTGTGCGGCACGACGCGCGCGCACGCCGCCGCCGCGCTCTACGCGCTCATGCGACACCACTACCATCTCGGCAACGTGAGTACACATGCATACTTTGATCCGCCACAAGTCTGTGTGTATCTTGCACTTGCAGCTTGCGACATTCACCATGTGTGAAACACCCTCCCAGCACACGTGTTTCCTGCCACGTATAACTTAGGTACCTTCAAGGAAGAGTGGAATAGGCATCATCTAGGCAAGCGCATTCCAACCTACACCTCATCATTGCTTTGATGACCTCACCTCTCATCTGTCAAAATCTATACCAAAATCTATATAAATGCGAAAGTTTGGGTGGATAAATGTATGGATGGATAGATATTTGTAACTCTATCACGCCAGAACGGCTGAACGATCCGGATGAAATTTGGCACAGAGATAGATTATAGTCTGTGTACGGTCCACAGTCCAACCATACATTTTGCTCCATCAGCATTAACCTACCTTCGTACTTTTCATTGTACATTCAAACTAACAATCAATCAGTGCGCAAATCATCATCGCGACCAGCACGCGTGCCACTCATTTATAGCATTTAGCATTTATCATTTAATTATAATTATTATAATTATAATTTAGTATCATAGCAATCAATTTTATCATTCAACGGACCAAACAGTCTGGAATAACACGTAGGCTACTTTTTATACCGGAAAATTAAAGAATTCCCGTGGGAACGAAAAAAAACTCAATCAACGCGGACGAAGTCGCGGGCATTAGCTGGTTATCATCCTATAGACAATCCATACCGCTTCAATTTTCATCGTGTGTTTGCAGAACTTCAGTCGCGTAAAGATGCAAGTGACAATGTCGCTGTCATCTCTAGTGGGCACGTCCACCACGTTCAGCGAGGAGTCGCTGCGGCGCGCCCTCAAGACTGTGCTGATGTACGCCGAGCACGACCAGGACCTGCAGGACACGAACTTCCCTGAACAGGTGACGTTTGGAGACATTTTCTTTAAGTAGAAATGTCTCGAAAGATTCTTTTAAAGATTAGATGGAAATAAGCCCCTAGAATAGTCTAAATTGACAAACTATTTACCCGTTGTCCTACGTGAGCGAGAAATCATCAGCGTATCATTTCGCGTACAGATTTCATCTACTCCTACCTAATTTGTATCAAAGCAGCTATTTTTTTTCGCGTGATTTTATTCGCAAGTGCCGTATACCGTATGATTTCTAGTGTTTTTTTAATGTGTTCCTCCCTTTTTTCCTCCGACATGGCGATCGGAGACTGGTCTAGGACGGAATTTAGAATGGCTTTTTTTTCTTGCCTTTCTTTTTACCCTAAATGAATTGGTACAGAATTCTCGCGAATATATTCACAGTGCGAACGTAGCCTAATAGTCTGAATGTCTCCCTCCAGGTCAAAGACTTGGTGTTCAACCTCCACATGATCCTGAGCGACACGGTGAAGATGAAGGAGTTCCAGGAGGACCCGGAGATGCTGCTCGACCTGATGCACCGCATAGCGCGAGGGTACCAGCACAGTCCGGATCTGCGGCTCACTTGGCTCAGCAATATGGCGCAGAAGCACATGGAGGTAGGCGCTCACAATGCGTAATAATGCGTTGACGTCCTTACGTGGTTGACGTCCAATATGCTCGCACGAAACGTTAAGGAGTGGAACACCCTCCCAGCGCACGTGTTTCCTGCCACGTATAACTCTTAAGTACCTTCAAGAGAAGATAGAATAGGCATTTTCTAGGCAAGCGCGTTCGCACCTAGACCTCATCATCGCTTTGCACTAAGCATGAAAAGTGTGTGTGTGCAATTCACACACGGCAGAAGTGAAATTTTAAAATAGTAGCCTACGAGAGAATGAGATAAATATAACATGTATTTCATCTCATTCTCTCGCAGGCTAAAGCCTATTTGTTAATATGTTTGTCTCTTTTTGGTGTCGCTATCTCGTTTCGTTGTATTTTCAAATCACGACGATTTTGAGGAAGTTTCACTTCAAATAAAACCGGGCAAGTGCGAGTCGGACTCGCGCACGAAGGGTTCCGTACCATTATTAATAAATAATTACCTTTGTTAATGAACCGCAAGACTAACTTTGTTTGTAGAGGTTTATTGTTAATATCAAAAAAACTATGCTAGTTAGAGCATTGGCTATAGTTTTCCTGTAAAATATACGTAAATTCCTATTGACCATAATTATTTCAAATTTTTCGATTGGTAAACTCCGGAGTTAAGGGGGGGGGAACGGTATTTTTTTAGACATTTTCCCCGATAAATCAAAAACTATCATAACTAAAAATAACTAAAAATCTGTTTTAGAATGTGTAAAGTAAACCCTTTCATATGATACCCCACACAGTACAGTTATCTCACTTTTAAATTTCAACCCTCAGATTTTCCCCCCTTTTTAAATAAGAACAAAAATAATTTCCAATTTTTTTTAATTCCAGTGTCTTTGGGCCACTAATATACACAACTATTCCAAATTTCATGTCGATAGCTTCGGTAGTTATTGAAATAATCGAGTGTGACGGACGGACAGACAGACGGAGAAAGTCGCACCATAAGGGTTCCATTTTACCATTTTGGTACGGAACCCTAAAAACGTCCCTATTCCAGCGGTCGAACCACCTGGAAGCGGGCATGTGCCTAGTGCACGGCGCCGCGCTGGTGGCGGAGCAGCTGCGCGCGCGCGGGCGCGGCGCCGCGCTGCTGCAGCGCGTCACGCACAACGCGCTCGACGAGAGCTGCGCCGACCCGCTGCACCACCACCTCACCGCCAACGAGCTGCAGGTGAGGGCACACACCTAGTCCGCGCGCCACTGAGGGCTAGTCTGAAGAGTGGGGCAGCGCTATGGCGGGGACAAGGACAGGCTTATACAGGTGAGGGGTGTGCACCACATGTCGGACGCTCAACTTTTTTCTATGAAAGGGCCCATCTAGCACCTTCATATATATCAATGGTTTAGGTACACTGTATACTTATTGACGTTCAATTATTTATAAAATACTAGTGGGCCCGGCAGACGTTGTCCTGCCCTATCTTCCTCGCAATTTTTCCATATTTTCTCACCGTTAAACCTTCCCTGGACTACGACAAACATTTCAAAACCAAAATCAGCTAAATCGGCCCAGCCGTTCTCGAGTTTTAGCGAGACAAACGAACAGCAATTGATTTTTATATATATATAGAAGATGATGGTGATAATCAGTATCCTAAAACTGAGGCAACAAGGGTTCCAAATGCGCCCTCGATCACAATAGATCGGCAACGGTCAAAGTGATACCGGATCTCTTTAAAAAGAAAAATAACAAGAAAATACAAAAAAAATGACCCCTTATTAAACAAAAAAAAATGACGAAAAAAAAAATATAACCAGTATTTGGACTTTTGTTCTTTGTTTTACTCTATGGTAAGTCATTTTACAGCATAAAAAAACAAAATACGGACACTTATACATAGTTTTCACACCTCAGACATATCAAATTACAGTACCAAGATAAAGGTCGCACGCGGGTCGCAGAGTGCTCTCACAGAACTTGTACCCATAGCTTTATGCCATAGACTAGGCCCACCAGAAAATTTATATTGTTTCCTTGTCTATCTTATTAGTTTGTACCAAAATGTGAGATGGATATCAATAATTTTTTTTTTTTTTTTGGACTCCGAAACTCTATACATAAAAAACCGATGATGGCGGAAACGGCGACGCCAGGACGTCACGTTCTGCCACACGGGGGTTTTTGACAGACGCCATGAGTGGGCGTCTTGCCACCTGAGGGGTTAAGTCTTATAAATGCGGAAGTGTGTCTGTCTGTCTGCTACGCTTTAACGGCCCATCTTTGCAACCGATTTTGATGAAATTTGATATAGGGGTAGGTTACATCCCGGGGAACATAGGGTTTTTATCTTGGAAAATTAAGGAGCTCCCCCCTACCTTTTGACTTGGCCGTAGTCGGATAAAACTGACAATGTATTACACTCAGGCATTACTGGAGCACGCGGCGGGCGAGCTGATGACGGCCGGCATGTACGAGACTGTGAACGAGGTGTACAAAGTGCTCATACCCATCGCTGAGGACAACCGCGACTACAAGAAGCTGGCCAATATACACGGGTATGCATCTATTACAAGCTATTATTTAACTTGCAATGTTTGTGTGTTTGTTTAGGGCAAATCTTGCAATTTTAAAACGGCTATCCCCAACCGATTGACATGAAATTTTGCATACGCGTTTAGTTTAGTAAGTGCCGTCATTCCTAATCCAATATGGCGGTCACCCAAAGATGGCTGACTATAGTTATTTTTTACGCATCCCCATGATATGGATATCAATTAAGACGGTTCGCTGAGAAGAATACGAAAAATAAAATGTCGTCACACTAAATTCAATATGGCGGATGATAAAGACTTATTTTTAAAAATGTTTTTTAAGATTTTTTTTTTTCAAGACTAGCTGGCCCGCACAAACGTCATGTCCAAATTTCTACAAATTGATTTCAAATGAAAAATTCATAGCAAAAATGACGTTCAGCCTGATTTTAAAAATTAAGAAAAAATATTCCCTTTTACAATTACCACGCGCCTTCGGTCCATAGGAATGTTGACAAATCCCTTTTTATTCCTTGACATAATTTCGTTCGTAAAGGCGTTGACGAGTCAGTTAGTGAGTCAGGAGCTTCGTTTTAATATATTCAGATAGGAGATGCTACTAGCATTACTTAAAACGCAATTGTTTACCTAGTTTACCGCTTTTTTTACCCCAAAAATATTTTTTTGCAGCAAACTGAACGAGGCGTTCACCCGCATAGAGCAACTGTCAGGCAAGCGCATATTCGGCACGTATTTCCGCGTGTCGTTCTACGGCGCCCGGTTCGGCGACCTGGACGGCGAGGAGTTTGTGTACAAAGAGCATGCGCTCACCAAACTGCCCGAGATCTTCAGCAGGCTTGAGGTGGGTTTACGGAAATATTCTGACTTAAGTGTTTATAGGACTACAGTTTTTGTTATTCACTACAAGTTAACCCTCGATTTGTCAGTCAGGTCATGATCTCCAAATCAAGTCACGGCTGGAAAATCTGGACCAGGTGGTTTACTACCATGCTTAAAGCACTATATTTTGAAATTGATGTTTATATACTTGTTTGAGCGTGGACACTTGATAGGTATAACTACTGGTTCGTTTTATTAAAACACTAAAGATTTTAGACTTAGGTATATATTAAATTCGAGAATGTAATCACAAAATAATTGAACCGTGGACACTATTATGTTGGGATGGCGAGTTCGTTCATCGTTCTAATTCCCGGCGCCCGCGCAGCCCGCTGAAGCCCCGCAGCCCCCGCTCACGCTCATGCGGGGCTCGTTGTACCAACAATACTTCACCTTGTTACCTTGGCGTCCTTAAAATAAGGATTATAATTTTGAAACAAGAGCTTGAGCAACATTAAGTTATTGCTGCGAAACGACGATGCTGTGAGGTACGAAAAACACGCCCATAATATAAATGGGACTCTACAAACCAAACGTCATGAGCCCAAATTTGAGGTGTTTACTAGAAACTCCTGGTTCCGTCATCAGATCAGCTCGATCGATGGAACCAAATTAATGTAATGTCAGCCAAATTACATATATTGCAAAGTTTTACTACGTTTCAAAAGTTTTCCTTGGGCAACTTCTACGGGCAACGTGCAAAAAACATGGTGATTATTTTCAGGTCCCACTAAAGTACCTAGACACTAATACAAAAGATTTCCTTGCCTGAAAAATCTTTTCCCCCTGTAGAACTTCTACGGGCAGCGTTTTGGTGCGGAAAACGTGGTGATTATCAAAGACTCCAACGTGGTGGACGTGAGCGCGCTGGACCCGGACAAAGCGTATATACAGATCACATACGTGGAGCCGTACTTCGAGCCGCACGAGCTACGCACCAGAATCACGCACTTCGAACGCAACTATAACATCAGTGAGCCTTTTCACCTAATAATCAAAAATAGTTACTTGTTCAACAAGATAGCAAAGTTCATTTTTGTTGCGAGTGCTATTTTAGGGGTTGAATTTTCAAAAATCCTTAGCGGATGCCTACGACATAATAGCATGGGCGAACCTTCTTTACAAGTCAAAAAGCCTGGTTTGCCCAAAACAAACATACGAACTCAATAATAACTCATTAAGGGCGGTCTTATCACTAAAAGTGATCTCCAGACAACCCGTTTCATAAGGAATTTTAATTTTTTATTTTTTTTCATTTCTACCGAAACGGTTCATGTACGCGAAAATGGGCGATATTTTTTTTCCTTTTTTTAACAGAACGGTTCACGTACGCGAAAATGGACGTTATAATTTTTTCATTTTGTAACAAAGCAGTTCATGTACGCGAAAATGGGCGATTTTTTTTTTCATTTTGTAACAGCGGTTCGCGTACTCGAAAGTGGGCGATAATTTTTTGATTTTGTAACAGAGCGGTTCATGTACGCAACGCCGTTCACGGCGGGCGGGCGAGCTCACGGGCAGTTAGGCGAACAGTGCAAGCGGAAGACGCTGCTCACCACTGCGCACCACTTCCCCTATGTCAAGACTAGGATACAGGTAACGGTCTCGGGAGTTATAGGCCTATTACACTGCACTTTTCCTCAGGGACCCTTTACCCTGAATCTATGTAGTGTAATAAGATTTAGGGAGTAAGGGTCCCTAATTTGGTCCTTATTGCTTTGTAATAAGCGACGCCAAAACTAGCGGCCACCCTTTCCTCTGCAGTGTAATAGGCCTAATAGCCGCGAGTGTAGGTTCGCGCAGGTACAATCAGCTGAAACCGTCCCGCTGGTAACGAATATTATAATCTGCGCATCGAAACGCACGATGTTCGATGATATCGATGAGAAGTCATAAAGTTTCAATCGGATTGTAAAGTTCACACGCGCTTGAGAATTACAAGAACTACACACACTTCAACTCTCTCCCGTGGTCCGCTTTAAGGGAAGCACTAACCCGGCATAACGTACCTCCACGCCTTCGCAATATAGTCGGAGCATTTCTACGCGACATGTCAAACATACAAGGCCTGACGGTCTTATCCATAGCAGGGAAATAAATTGCGGAGCTTAACAAGGCTCTGGGCTGTTTCTGTGGAAGGTAGCTTACGACGCACTATCTCCGTGTTACTGTCCCATCGTATCGCCATAGGAGCACAATCTTAGGAGGTATGTTCCTTCCTATACCAGTCATCCGACATAGATTTCTTGACAGAGTAACGCTGCGGATGAAAGTCGGGGGATGGTATCTCAAAATCCATATTTGAGATCCCCAGGGTTAGCTAAAGAAAAAACTGTTCCAAAATTTTAAAAGTCAACGCCATATTGAAATGCTTTAATATTTATTGGACCGATGTCTTTCAATATCCATATTTGGGGTCCCCAGGAATTACAAAAGATGAAACTGTTTCAAATTAAAAGTCAGCGCCATATTGAAGTTCTTTTATAATGGAGTGATGTCTTTCATAATAATCGATATCTGGGGTTCCCTGGACACACAAAAGAAAAATGTTCCAAAATTTCGAAAAATCAGGGCCAAGTGTTTGTTTATTCGATCAATTTCGTTCAAAATTGAAAACAAAATAAAAATTGCATTAAAAAATTTCTTTTTTTCCATTTTATCCCCAGGTAGTGCAGCGAACACAAATAATACTGACACCCATCGAAGTAGCCATTGAAGACATACAGAAGAAGGTTTGTATTCATGCTTTTGCTTCTATAACCATTTATAATAATAAAATTAAAATCTGTTCCAATTTAATTTTCGGCTATGACTCATGAATGATATAAAATAATTTTTGTACTGAATGATATAAAATTTTCACTGGATGATATAGTTAATATTGTTCAGATCCACGAGCTGGCCGCAGCGACTAGTCAGGAGCCGCCGGATCCTAAGATGCTACAAATGGTTCTTCAAGGGTGTATCGGCACTACTGTCAACCAGGGACCCTTGGAATTGGCACAGGTTACACTCATTTTGGATTTTTTGGCTAGGGAGGCAGTTCACGTCTTGTTTGTATTGTCTCCAAGCAGTCGGGTTTGCATTTTTTTTGGAACGAAAGTTCCTTATGGGGATGCTGAGCCCTAGCCGGAAAAAAACGTCCGTAACGAAAATGCCTAAGATTTTGAAGTGAAAACATGCTCGCGTTAGTACGAAGACAAAAGGTCTTAAATATAAATACCTATACTACATTCGAAATTAAACTTTAATGCCTTAGTGTTAAGGTTTATATTAGAATATATTTTTTATTTAAAAAATTTAGGCAGACAGTCTAATTATTTTCTTTTTACCTTGACCACAGAATAATAACTAGTACTAGGTACAGAAGCTTTACTTCGCAATGGTATTCAAAGAAATATGTACTCAATGTGATAAACAATATGATTTAATTTAGCTCGCGTTCCAGTCGAGCACGTGTTCATTTACATACCTACCAATTTTTTTTCGAGGGAATACGGGCCTTAATTCACTGGACTACGGTTCATAATAAGTTATACGTGGTTATAAGTATTGAAAGAGCCGCGGACTAGGGTTGCTTACTTCGAGAAACTACTTACGCCATCTAGCGCACAGCACGAGCGTTTACTCCTACTTGTACTTGTGTTGTACAACGCGCAGCAGGCAGCACCGAGTACGTTCATGTAGTCTAAGATAGCTGCATAATTGTATATCATCACTACAGCCTATTAACGTCCCACTGCTGGGCACAGGCCTCCACTCTCATAGGAGAGCGGGAATTAGAGCTTAGACCCACCACGCTGCTCCAATGCGGGTTGGCGGGCTTTAACGACTACTATCATGTTAGTGATAATAACCGGGACCGACGGCTTAACGTGCTCTCCGAGGCACGGGGGTGAAACACCGCCAACTTCCAACTCCGGGCTGGCACTGAGAATTTCTTAATTGAAAAACCCAATACCTAACTTTTATGCCCGACCGGGAATCGAACCCAGGACCTCGTGATCCACAGTCGACTATGCTAACCACTAGACCAACGAGGCAGTTGTATATGCTATACGATTATTGCCAAAGATTTAATGAAGTAATAAAATAAAACACATTTTGTTCATTATACTTAAATAGACAAAAGAATAATAGATGTTATGTATGTGTAAAAATATCTGGAATTGTTTTTGTTTCGGACGAAACATAATAATTGTATCATTGTTACCTCACTAATACATTCGTTCGTAAATGAATACGACAAATGAAATGCAACTCGAATGAAACGAATGTCTTTTTATTGTACTTTTAAATACTTTTAGGGTATTGGAATAGTACTTTGTACAACAAGGGGAGAAAGGGTTTGTAGTTTGAATTAATTTCATTTCAAATAGGAACATAATGTAATCCAATCAAAGTAGATTTTACCTGTCAGCGTCTTTAGGCAACCAAAAAAAAGTTAAATTTCGATCTCAATCCGTATTTAAACAATTAAATACTGCACAGTATCTTTTAGCTTTTTTTCGTTTTGTGTCCATTTTGCAATTACCTATCGAGAAAGTTGAACGTGGTCGAACAAATAGCGCGCGCGCGTGTCTTTTTTCGTTTGCGGCAGCCTACTAGATTGGCCCTTGCACAATGGCCGCCGCCTGTAGGTATGTTTTTAATACCTACACGCGGAGTGACACAGGCCTGTCTTGACTAGAACTTGAAATTTATATGCAATAAGGAACTTCGTTCCTACTGGTGTCACACGACACCACACGTTTTTTTATTTTTTCTTTTTCTCGGGTTGTAAATGTGTTGATTGCGATGGTCAGTGAATCTAAGGCATAATAACAAAAAAAATCTTGTCTTGTCTAGAAATGTCTTATAAGAAATTCAGTCTGTCAGCAATGGTTGTTGTATGAGACCATACATATTATTACAAGATATTTTTCTTGTGTCTTATCAGACCCGCGCATACAAAATATGAGATGTTACTTATTATAACTTATAAGACACAAGACATCATACTTCATACTGATATTATAAATGCGAAAGTATGTTGGTTTGTTGGTTTGTCCTTCAATCACGCCGCAACGAAGCAACGGATCGACGTGATTTTTGGCATGGGTATAGTTGAGGACCTGGAGAGTGACATATAGGCTTTTTATCCCGAAAAATTAAGGAATTCCTCGAGGGAATCAAATAAAATTAAAACGCGGACGGAGTCGCGATCATCATCTGGTTTTCTTATAATGCACAATAGGCCTTACGGTTAGACTAGCTTTTTCACTTTATTCCAATCAAAATGTGGCAGGTATTCCTGGCGCCGGTGGTGGAAGGATCGCAGCCTCCCACACGACTCACCAACAAGCTCAGGCTCGCCTTTAAAGATTTCTCCAAGAAGTAAGTATAGACTATCCATTCTAATATATTTCCATTCTGATAGATTCATTCGACTATTCATAAGCGCTTGTAAAGTCTATTTGAATAAAAAACTTTTGTTGCATAAATTATAAATTTTGAATTTTTTGAACAATACCAGTGTGTCTGCCAGAAGCCATTTCTACTATTCATGTCGACTATTTTTTTCTCGTAATATACCGCATTTTGTGCATGTTAGGGTAAACTAAAAATTAGCCAGCAACGACAACATCTCTCTCTCGTCGCGAGATATTTCGTTGTGCGTATGCTAAGCCTGCTGGCAACGGCGTGTCAAGTAATACGGGACTAGTGAACATTGACCCTAAAATAAAAATGTAAAGCTGATTTTTAGCACAAGTGTTCCTCTGGGTCTTAGAAGTATTTCCTCAAAATTCCCCCCTCCTAGGTCGCGGGCTTTCCTATCCCCCCCCCTAAAATGTCTCCCTGTCTATTTTATAATTTTCTCAAAAAATATTAATTTTTAAGAGGTACTTTCTCAGACCCCAAGGAACACTTGTGCCAAAAATCAGCTTTACATTTTATATTTTAGGGTTCCCATACAAAGCTTGCTTAAGTAACCTGAGCTAAAGGTTACGCGCCGGTTTTCAGTTTAGAAATCACGCGTTCAAAAAAAAAACCAGTACACATGCTCTCACTATATTCCTTACCCCTTGTATATTTGTCTGGTGAGATGCTTCGGCCGAGGCTAGTTACTACCCCACCGGTAAAGTCGCACCGTGCAAGCGCAAGTGATTTAGCGTGCCGGTACGATGCCGTGTAGAAATAGAAACCGACATGAGGTGTGGGTTTAATATAATTGCAATACCGCTAACAGATTAGCCCGCTTACCATCTTCGACTGCTTCATCACTTACCACTAGGTGAGATCGCAGTCAAGGGCTAACTTATACAGGAATTTAAAAAATCGTGATTTTTCCGAACCCCCTGCCCTCCTTCAGGCCTCACGTGATTAGTAGACGACCCTAAACTTCTTGTTCCTTGATTACCATTAGTTTGTTTCCATCTACGCAGGTGTCACGACGCGTTAAGGAAGAACAAAAACCTGATAAGCAGCGAACAGCGCGAGTACCAGCGTGAACTGGAGCGCAACTTCCAGCGCTTTACAGAGCGACTCGCGCCGCTCATACACGCCACGCCGTCGCACGTCGCGCATCTAACGTGAGTAGTACGCCGAGGGGGCATCTGGGAAAAGCGTGTCTAGAAAAGGGTATTTTCCCGAGAGGACGGCAAGGAATAAGTATTTTCTCGCGGGGAACATCTAGTAAAAGGTATTTTCTCGAGGGTACATCTGAAACAATGTACTGTAGCGCAACTTCCAATGTCTCGCGCCGCTCATACACGCCACGCCGTCGCACGTCGCGCATCTAACGTGAGTACTATGACGAGGGGGCATCCGGGAAAAGGGCACTTTTCATCTCTCTAGCTCGAAAAACTCGCATTTACTGCTTTAAAAAAAGTGAGCAAAACTCATTTTTGCTCACTGATTTCAAGCAGTGTTTTACATACTGGTTTTACAAAGTCAACAAAACAATCGGAATCAGTTCGTATTTTCTCACTATTGAGGTGGAAAGTTGTATTGTATCACACAATAGCAAATTGTTTCTATGTTTTGTTTCTAAATTTTGTTTCTTGTACCTTTTATCATCCGAATCAAGGATGGCATCTAGGAAAAGGTATTTTCTCGAGAGAACATCTATGAAACCGTAGTTTCTAAGAGGGGACATCTTGGAAAAGGTATTTTCTCAAGGGGGCACCTGGAAAGGTATTTTTTCATTGGGACGCCTGGAAAAGGGTATTTTCTCAAAAGAACATCTAGTTAAAGGTATTTTCGGGGCATCTAGGAAACTAGTTTCTAAGAGAGAACATCTATGAAAAAGTATTTTGTCAAGGAGGCATCTGAGATAGGTATTTTCTCAAGCTTTTTTAGTAAAAATCGGTTAAACAGACGAGCCGAAGCCAATAGACAGGCAGACACGCTTAATTTTAATTAGTATTAGTATATATTTATCCTTTTAGTACAACCTTATATTTCACTTACAGAAACGGCTTGAGCAAAGTCGACTACAAATTACAAGCTTAAGCAAAATCATCAAAGATGCAAGAATACTCCATGACAAAGAAATAAGAAAATAGTATTAAGATTTCTCAAGGAATAGGTTGTTTATATGTTTTAATGTAATATTATTATCTATTATTCCATCTATTCTGTAGTACTTAATTTAAATAAAGTAAAAAATTGTATTAAAATGAAATACAAGACTTCCTATATAATTAGGCTTTTACTAATAAAATTATACGCATAGCTTATAAGTTCAGATTTCTGGCATAAATTTGACAAAGCAATGAGTAAAAATTTAACCATTGTACTGTACACATATTATAATACTAGATGATACCCGCGACTTCGTCCGCGTGGATTGTTATTTTTTATTCCCGCGGGAACTCTTAAATTTTCCGGGATAAAAAGCCCTCTATGTCCTTCCCCGGGGTACAACCTCTCCCTGTACCAAATTTCATCAAAATCGGTTGAACAGATACATTTTTTTGATTCCCGCGGAAACTCTTCAATTTTCCGGGATAAAATGTAGCCTATGTCCTTCCCCGGGATGTAACCTATCTCTGTACCGAATTTCATCAAAATCGGTTGAGTAGTTGGGCCGTGAAAGCGTAGCAGACAGACAGACAGACGGACAGACACACTTTCGCATTTATAATATTAAGTATGGATAGACTTTTACTTTAATTGTAATTGAAGTGTATTATACTTGTACCTTTAATATTAATTAAATGTCTAATTTTTGAAGTGGCTGTAATACTCAAAACCAGAAAATTTAGACTTTATAGCAATTATTACAAAAGTGGAATAATTTTTAGATGTATAACATAATATTATTTCTAATCTTCAAAACATTTTACTGGTTATCTCAAATCCTAACAGTGACCAAAGTTCTTTTTTTATGATAAGCACTCAAATTTAAGGTGTTATAATATTCACCTAGATAAGATTTATCAATAAAATAATTTTAAGCAATAAGTATTCTCTTTTTTTTTAAACCTTCCTCCTACCTTCCTTAAAACTACCTTTCCCTTTCAGCGGATATGAATAAAACCAATATTATACTTTTAATAATCATTATATTTAAGTATTAATATAATAGTATCTTTATTTAAAAATACCGTCAGCAAAAGAAACAAATATGCGTCCATTGCAATAAAAAATACAACATAAACTCGACCTTCCGAAGTTCAATAGTAATATACTTAAAACATTTTTAGTCATTTCAATATTATAAACGGAGGTCCAGTTGCAAGGCAGGAAATCAAAGTTACGACGGTTACCGTTACCCTCAGCTTCACACGTTGGCCCCAACGTTGGCCCGAATGTTACTCGTCCAAACTTTTGATACACATAAATCGAGATATTAAGAGGCCGGAGAACGCCGCTCGCAACTTCTATTCGAACCGCAAATATAAATTTGCCTATATCTATCTCTATTTGGCTACTGACACATGATCGCGTGCAAGCGCGATAGCAATATGAGCGTACAGAATTTGTAATACATTTAGTCCAAATTCCGTGAATACCAAAAATGATGAATGAAAAATTTTCGTGTTTTTATACGACTGCCTGAAAAAAGGAGTATATTGTTTTCAGGGTTCATGTATGTATGTATGTATGTATGTGAGTTTGTATATTCCACCATAACTTCTATACGCCTGAACCGATTTTGATAAATGAGGTATCGTTAGAATCCCTAGCTTATTCCGGGTGACATAGGCCAGTAAAATTTAAAAAAAATTGATGGGGTGACCATGGTTCCGCATTGACTAAAGTTGAAAAAAAATATACGAAAATAAGATTAACTATATAATCATCATCTAGAAAATGATGAGTAGGTAGATTCCAAAAATATATAACACTATAGTTTAATATCCAGCGATTCACAAAAAATGTATTTAATAAAAATGTGATTTTTACTACACAACTGCCCAAAAAAGGAGTGTTATGTTTTCAGGGTTCGTTTATGTATGTGTGTCTACGGCAGAGCAGTCGTATTTTTTAATAATTTTAATTAACTTCGTGTTGTTATTCTGTAACTTGACAATATGTATATGTGACTGTAACTTGATCAGGAACATAGCCTATGTTCCTACTTCCTGATCACTTAGTACGTGAGATATCGTTGGTTTTAATATGAAACAAATAAGGAGAAAACATGTCATTTATGTCGTAAAAACATGCGAAACGCAATGTGCTTACATTTAATTTTGGGAAAGTATTTTGAAAAGATAATTATCAATCTTAATAATCGCATAATATGGTGGAAATATTCTCGAATTACAAATTGTTTTGGTATTACGTTTGTATGGGCAATTCGCCCACCGCTGGCCCATTAATGCTCATGCCAATGTTGGGAGTTTGGGACCAATGCAAATTTATCTCACACGTTGGACAAGTAGCATAATGGCGAACGTTGGACCAAACGTGCAAATCTGATGTTATACTTTAACCATCAACGAAATTAAGCAGGTTGCAGGGATTTCTAACTCTGACCAAAGTTTCATTGTGGCTTGTACAACCCACTTTGATAATATTAAGCAGTGGTTAAAGTTAAACGTAGACTTTTAAACGTTTACCATGAAACTGTACATCCATTACTCAACTTAATAAAAACTAAATATATCATAATATGCAGCGCATCGTTTCAATTAGCGATATGCAGTATAGTAGGGTACCACCGCGCCGTTGCGCTTCGCTTCGATGCATCAATGTGTATCGACCCTAAGATATCCGTCAAAGTATAATTCAAAAATTACGCATTAATTTGGAGTTTTATTTTAATTAAAAACTGGAATGAACTTGCGTCAATCCCGCACGCCATACATGTATTAAGTAACCCCCACAACATCATCACAAAATGTCTTTAGTTACTAGTTGAATAGGTACACTCAATCCGACTCAGCTGGGCTGTGCCATGTCAATCTCTCTTCGTAGAACGCAATAACCTGCAATATGAAGGACAAAATTGACTGACAGTTTTCCAATTATACCTGCATTAAATGAGCAAGCTAAAAACTAGGTGATTGGGGAATCGATCTATCAAATACCCATATTTGACCGCTATAGTCTGTCCGTGTTAAAGGAATCATCAATCTCGGCAGGCTTAGCCACGCCCCCCGACCAATCAAGTTGCAAAAAATCATAAAGCTTTCTACTACTACTACAATCCATTAAAGTCCCACGGCTGGGCACAGGCCTCCAGTCTCGTAGGTGGGAGGTAATTAGAGCTTAGACCCACCACGCTGCTCCAATGCCGGTTGGCTGGCTAAAGATAGCAAAAAGCTGTCTGATTTCTTGCAAATTCATTGGTCGGGCTAGGCCATGCCTACAGTGATGAGTCACTATTTTCTTTACGCGGACAGACTACAGTCAAATGAGTTCGTCAAACTTCATCATTTTGTAGTCCGTCAAACTTATCTGACCAAAATTGGAACTTATTTTTATGCCTGTTAAGTTTTGTTTTTATTTTATTTCCAATACTAGCTTATGCCTAGTGGTTTGAGGTTTTTTGGTTCCCGCGGGAACTCTTTAATTTTCCGGGATAAAAAGTAGCCTGCATGCTATTCCAGACTAAAATCTATCTCTGTGCCAAATTTCAGCCAGATCCGTTCAGCCGTTGGGGCGTGATTGAGTAACAAACATCCATCCAAACTTTCGCATTTATTTATAATATTAGTAAGATATAATATACCAGCGATGCTGTCTCCGGATCTGATAAGTTAGACACACTTGGATACCAGGTTAGCCTGCTGCCATAGCAGAAAAAGCACTAAAGGTGTAACTTATCTCATTCTCTTTCCAGTTGTTCCTCAATAACGGCGCGTTTACATTAGGTCCGTTTTCAAGGAACAAGAAGTTTAATTCGCTATAATCTGCCAAAGCAGACATATCTATGTGGTACAGCGTGAAGCTTGACCCGACAATGCACAGTTGTATAGAATCTTTACAATCATGCATTGACGATTCAACATCTCCTGAGGATGCTCCGGTGTCAGAGTGAAACGTGCGTTGAGAAGAAGAATTTTAAGATTTGTGTTGTGTGGTGTTGTGCCGGTGCGAATTGCTGACTTATAGGGTTAGCACTTCACCAGGAACATCAGCTCTGCCGTCGCGTCCGATGCGCCTGAACACACACAGTTACACGCGCACACTGACCTGCTGGGGACATTTGACATTAGCGACCTTGGCCGGAACCAGCTCCGCCTCGTCCGAGTCTGCCCACTTCACCAGGAACATCAGCTCGCCCGTCGCGTCCGATGCGCCTGAACACACACAGGTAAACTGTGATAACTCAAAAAATAAAAAACCTGTTGATTCAGTTCTGGCACCAAATAATATAAATATTATTTTAGTAAATAACAATCTTTCTGTATTCTACTACTACTTAGTCTTCGTCATTTTTCAATAAAAAGTAGCATGTCACTCTCCAGGTTCTCAACTATACCCATGAAAAAAATCATGTCCATTACTCTGTTGCGGCAAAGACAATATATAAACCAGTTTAAGACTGTTCACTTCATACATTCAATCAAAGCTCGCTAAATGTGCATTAAAGTCGCCGGTGTAACTGTGCAAGCTGTTTGTTAAAATTAGTTGAATGTAAATTTGCTATTTGCTTATGTGATTTTAACAAATTTTTGTATTTTGATAATTTTATATAAATAATTAATACAAATTGACCCAAGAAAATACGATATTTCACCGATTTTACTATAATCATATAAAGAGCGAGCCTGGTAGCGCCATCTAACGATAGTATTAATCTAGAAAAAAATTTATAAGGGAGTTAGCAAACTATACTTGGTATTATAATTAATCTATGGTTGCGGGGCGATTGAAGGACAAAATACTTTTGCATTTATAATATAAGTATGGTAGTACAATTATCAATTTCACTAGTGTGGTTGTGTAGTGTGTGTATGTAATACAACCTTGGATGAAATAAATACGGGATAGGAAACTAGTGATGTTTATTTATTTATTTATTTATTCCGGATATTTTTATCTGCATCCATATTTGTATCGGTTACTTTTTTGACGGATCTTTTAACTTATTATCTTTTATCTTTTACCTTTTGCCTGCGGCCAGGCACTACCTGAATATTTATGTCTAACCCTAACCTAACCTTAAACTAGGACAGATATAGTACTTATGAAACGTTTTTATGATAAGCGTTTTTTAAGTAATTAACGTGAATGATTTGTAAGAGACAATCCAGAATTAGGTATTTATCAGACACTTTTAATATATTTGTACTCTCATTTGGAACTTGCACGAATAAATGGTTAAACGTGTAGCGGTTCCACGAGAGATTTAGTGTAATTAGATAAAAGATGGCTAAACTTACAGATAATATTCATTTGATCCGGCCACGATTGCTATCGTTAAGCTCTAAATCAAAATGCGATCTAAACACAAAAGTATTCAATAATCGCTGAGTCTGCCGGCAGGAGACTGAACTATGATCGTCAAAACACTCGTATATATACTAACTAATTTCAATATGGCGACCGTACCCGCCGATTAAATCGAATGACATGAAACCAGTCAAATTGACAGATATTTATACTTCCTGTTTCATGAGATATAATGACAAACAGTAATAATGCTAACAGATTTGTTTGACAAATAAAGTTTTGTGAAATTAATATTTGTCTGCAAAAAATTTGTCAAAAATATCATTTATACTATAAATTTTATAAATTACCTACTATAAATTTAATAGAAACAGTTGTTTGTATAAAGATGAATTTTTGATTTGTAATTTTGCCAATCGTTGGTTGTGAAATAAAAATTTGTCATTTGTTTTTATGAAATGATGGGTCACCGAATATGGCCGATATCACGCGTCCTGTGGTTAATTTGTCCAAGAATACGACTCACCTATGATCTTCTCAGCCTTTAGCCCTTTCTCGAAGCCGGACTTGAGCTTGTCGTCCTTCTTCTTAGAGTCGCGATGGTCGTCAGCGGACGAGACGCTGGTGCGGCGGCCCTTGCGTCCGCTCGCACTCGTGTCGTCGCTGTCGCGTCGCCGCTTCTTGGTACGGCTTTGATTTTCGTCAGATTTCTTTGCTTTGGCCTGTAATTATTGACGGGGAGCTTCAATATTATTTATCATATTCTGCCAAAACTATTATTTTTTTTGTTATTTATTTATTCGTGTAATCTGCGGCCAGTCCAAGGACTTTAAGCAAATGATTATAAGAGTAAGTTGTCGCTTAGAGCTGATCTTCATACAGGAGGAGGATAGGATTATTAGTCATTTAACCCAGGTCGAGTATGCGTTTTCTTTTTAGGCTTCTATGGCAATCCTCCACCAAGAGCCTGTTGGCTAGAAAAAAAAAAGACCTTACTTCATAGGGTCATTTCTATAGTATGATATAAAATATGTCTGACCTCCCGACCTAATTTCAGCCATGACGGCCAATCTCCAGAGAGATTAGCCAACTGCACGGGAGATATGGTAGTGCACAAGCATGTGCGCATACCGCATACACAGATGCACTCTCTGTTCCTTAACTCTCAAACCCCGATGGGACGGAAAGTGCGACACAATCGGAGAGAGATCAAGCACAGGACCGACGGCTTTACGTGGTCTCCGAGACACACCACCAAATTCCTCATTCCAGGCTAGTACTGAGAATTTCTGGTCAGAAAATAACAAATCGTAATTATGGCCCGACCCGGGACTCGAACCCGGGACCTTGTCGGCTGCAGTAGAACATGCTAACCACTAGACCAACAAGGCAGTTCAGCCAAAAATATAATGTAAAGGCTATTATTATTGCCTATGCCATTGACGTTTGCATCTAAAGGTAAAAGCGTTGGGACACCTAACCCCCTGCCAAGCCTGCACACGTTTTGTATCTTGTTTTTTTTCATTCTTTAATTGTTAACATTTTAGCAGAGAGAAAAAACTAAGTGAATAGGTTATGGTTAGCATTTTTAATTCAATGATTATAGAAAGAGAATACACACGAAACGTATGTAACTTGGCTAGGGGGGGTAGCACCTCACAAGCGAGACTAATTCTGAGAGGCCAGGAGCCCCAACACAAGCTGAGTGACTCACCTGTTGGTAGCATTGCACTGCTGTACAAACTATTTCCTACATACTAATGTAATGTGTGTAAGTAGTGTAATGTCTATTTACTACATACAATGTATTAGAAATAGTTTGTATACTTTTTAATTTATTTTGTACATTTTGTGTTTATAGCTGCCAATTAAAATTTTTCTATTGTATCCTATTCTATAGCATCCATCCATCAATGCACACTAAACCGTCAGTGATTGACTCAAAATAGACATTTCAGTAGGATTTTTAATACATATTCACATACTAGCTGATGCCTGCAACTTGTTACGTGTGTATTGAGGTTTTAAGGTTCTCGCAGGAACTCTTTGATTTTATATGTTACTAGCAAATGCCCGCGACTTCGTCTGTGTGGTTTGATTTTTTTGGTTTCTGCAGGAACTCTGATTTTCAGGGATAAAATGTAGCATTTGTGCTATTCCAGACTATAATCTATCTCTGTGCCAAATTTCAGCCAGATCCGTTCAGACATTGGGGCATGATTAACAAACATCCATACATCCATCCAAACTTTCCCATTTATAATATCAGTAATATTCCAAACTATAATCTTTCTCTGTGCCAAATTTAATCCAAATCTATTCAGCCGTTCTGGTGTGATTGAGTAACAAATATCCATCCATCTAAACTTTCACATTTATAATATTAGTAAGACAACTATTAATATTAACACAAATAATATACTTTCATCTAAAATGTTGAGGAGTCGTTTGTTGTGTGCATTCCTACTAGTATGCCATTTTCTTCTAAGGCTTCTCTTTTCAGTTATTTTGTTTCGGATCGCTATGGTAAAGTCTCGACTTTGTGGTGTGGATTCTATGTATGGAGTAGATAGCCATGCAGCCTCTTGAATAAGGTTAGTTGTATACCAGACGGCATTTTCAAGTTCTTCTTCTGTTTTCAGAGACATACGAAGATTCGCTCTGTTATCTATGAAGTCTCGAAAGGCTTCCCAGTCTGTCTTCTTATTATAGAGGGTCTCTGGTGGTTCCCTCAAGATTACTGTTGTACTTAAGGTACATATAACAGGTGTGTGATCAGACGATCCATCTAAACAGGACACGACAAACGACTCCTCAACAAAGCGCAAAAAGAATTAAAAATTATGCTCGACGAAATTGAAAATGCAACTCTACAAGATCGTCTGAAAACCTTGTCCCCCCACAAATCAGAAGATTACTCCTTATACAAAATAACTAAGACTCTTAGGAGATCAACAGAATACGTACCACCACTTAAGAAACCTGACGGTAACTGGACCAAAAACCCTTCTGAAAAGGCGGAATTATGTGCTCAATTCCTGCAAGGCGTATTTAAACCCAACGACCCAGATCCTTCGCATCCAGAAGATGAAATCGATACAGTTATTGAAAGTGATCAACAGATGTCTCTTCCTTTACGTCCTGTCACCCCAAGAGAAGTCTGAAAACAAATTAACAACTTAAAATCAAAAAAGGCGCCTGGTTATGATCTTTTAACAGCCGAGATACTAAAAGAATTGCCAAGAAAAGGAATAGTGCTAATTACAATTATTTTTAATGCAATACTCCGACTACAGTACTTTCCCATGCTCTGGAAAGTTTCGATCATAATCATGGTACCTAAACCAGGAAAACCTCCAACTGAAGTGTCTTCATACAGACCGATAAGTCTTCTCCCTCTACTTTCAAAACTTTTTGAGAAAATAATACTCCAGCGACTTCTTCCGGTCCTGGAAACACATAAATTAATACCGGAACACCAATTCGGTTTTCGTGCCCACCACGGAACAACTGAGCAAATTCATCGAGTTGCACACACAGTCCGACAAGCACTGGAGAGGAAAGAATATTGTTCAGCTGTATTCCTGGATATCCAGCAGGCCTTTGACCGTGTCTGGCATAAAGGTCTTCTTTATAAACTGAAACTCTGTCTACCGAACACTTTGTATATGATTATGAAGTCCTATCTGTCTCAACGAATCTACCAGGTTAAGTGTGAAGATAGTCTATCAACCTTCTATCACATTGAAGCGGGAGTTCCACAGGGATCTGTACTGGGCCCTGTCTTGTACACTATATACACTGCCGACCTACCCTTGTCAGAGCATGTGATCACAGCGACATATGCAGATGACACTGCTCTACTTTCCTGCAACAATGACGCCAGCATTGCATCACTCAAACTTCAAGAACATCTTAACAAAATAAGCTTCTGGCTGAAAAAATGGAGGATAAGAGCTAGTGCAGCAAAATCGAGTCATTTTACATTCACTCTGAAAAAAGGAGATTGCCCACCCGTCAAACTAGACGACAACATCCTGCCCCAACAAACAACAATCAGATACCTAGGCTTATATCTGGATAGAAGATTGACCTGGAGAGATCACATTAAAGCAAAAAGAGATCAGGTCAACAGAAAGTTCCGGGAACTATATTGGCTGATAGGCAGACAGTCCTCCTTAAGCTTCGAAAACAAGCTTCTGATTTATAAAACCATCATCAAACCAGTGTGGACCTATGGCATTCAGCTCTGGGGCTTAGCAAGCCACTCAAATATTGAGATACTCCAGCGCTTCCAGAACAATATTTTGAAGGTTTTATGCAACGCACCATGGTTCACAAAAAATTCCGAAGTGCATGAATACATAGAAATCCCCACAGTTAAAGAAGAAATAGACAGATCTCTTGAGGCCTACAAACAAAGACTTGAGCGTCACAAAAACAGCCTAGCCGTCCAGCTTCTGGATGCCAGTGACAGCAAATTCCGCCTTAAAAGGACAAGACTGGCCAACATATAGTATAACTTGTTATACTTCACCTTGAAAGGATGTCACATTATTGGATGTGCAAAGCCTTAACTTGAAAAATTAATGAGCACAGATCTGTTTATAGTCGACGGACTGATCGCAGATGGAGGAAAGAAAATAGAAGAAAAAAAAAAAAAATCTAAAATGTTCTGCAGTTTTTGTGAAGGGAGTTAATTAGAAGCATACAAATAAATGTGGACTCTAACCTCCTTCTCCTTCCGGCTTTCCTCAAAGGTCTTGATCAGCTCCTCACAGTCGAGGTTCTCCTCGGGCTCCCAGGTGCTCTCCTCCTCCTTGTAGCCTTTCCACTTCAGCAGGTATTGCACCTAGAAAGTAAAGTACTGTTAAACCTTGTGACGCCACTGGGTGGAGACGTCTGTCGGTTCATGAATAATAGCTAGCATGAAAATATGTAACCATCTTGAGAGGCAAATTATTATAAACAGCACATTCAAAACATATAAAGAAACCTCATCGTAAGTATATCTCATTGTAATTTGTAAGTAAGTAATACGGTAATATGGTAACCGGTACTTTACCGCCAACACGACAGCGTTCTATGAATATCCATTGTTACTACTGAGTACATTAAATTGTTGAACTAATTATATGTTCCTTTTCGTTGACAGAAGTGCATAAACAATAAAAAATGGCAAATACATCGATTACAAAGCAATAATTTCATTGAAACAAACTAACCTTCCCCTTTACAATTCTTTTATTCAACACTTTTTCAACCACGTATTCCTCCTCGCTAGAGCCATCAGTAGTTTCATTTTTTTTATCTTTTCCCATGTTCCTATTTATGTAAGCAAAGTTGGAAACGAACACAAGAAATCGCTTTAAAGTTTAATTATTTAAAATATTCCCGAGAATTGAAATAAAATGGCGCGCGGCTTCTTCACGCTTGTCAACTTGTCAAATGTCCACAGATCACTCATATACTAGTCCCTGCAAATGTCCAATGTTCCCCTAAATAAAAAGTACTCTGTGAATGACGGTCAAATGTCCACTTGACAGGCAGACTACTTATATTCTAGAGTTTTGCTCTATGATTTATACTGTAGAACTTTAATTACCTAGTACCTAGGTACATTTGATGATCTCTTGATCATCCATCCCTTTGAATATGTAGACCCATTCATAAAAATACTATGAAAAAGTAGAAAAGAAGTACTGTATATCTTGAAGGCCCAATTTAATCGATTAAAATTGACACGTCATAATTATTATTGATTAATCGATTAATTAGTGTGCAACTTGAAAAATAAGTAAAAAATAACTTGATTCTAAAATATATTATACAAGCTGGTGCCTGCGACTTCGTACGCGTGGATTGAGGTTTTGTGGTTCCCGCGGGAACTCTTTAATTTTCCGGGATATAAAGTAGCTTATGTGTTAGCCCAGACTATAGGTAATCTATCCATGTGCCAAATTTCATCCAGATCCGTTCAGCCGTTCTGGCGTGATTGAGTAACAAACATCCATTTGAGATTTTTTTGGTTTCCGCGGGAACTCTTTAATTTTCCGGGATAAAAAGTAGCCTTTGTGCTATTCCAGACTACAGTCTATCTCTGTGCCAAATTTCAGCCAGATCCGTTCAGCCGTTGGGGCGTGATTGAGAAACAAACATCCATACATCCATCCATACATCCATCCAAACTTTCGTATTTCTAATATTGCATGAATCAAAGTTTAAATTAAAAAGTCAAATTATGACTTTTTAATTTAAACTTTGATTTTGATTTTTACAATAATTGTTTAGGTAAGTAAATATGGATTTTTGTTATCTGAAATAAATAAATTGAATTTAATTGAATTTTTGTTTTCTTACCTGTTTCATAGGACTAATTATTTGTCAAAATAATAAAATTAGAGGAAAACGTTAAAACTTATGGTAATTGGAATTAATTTATGTTTAATATGATTAATTTAACATAATATTAAAGGTACTTTTGGTGTAATTCAATGCTGTCTTAGAAATAATTATATAACTATTAATGAATGGACATCAATATTATTATACTTTATGTACCAATTTTAGGTAAAGTAAAATTCGTTTAGCTAAAGTTTAGTGAAGTAAAAGAATTTTTTATTATTATTATTAAAAAAAGTATTATTTCTAATTTTATACTTTCTAAATTTTGATTATACTATACTATATTTTAATATCTGAGTATTTAATCTATGGTTAGCTCCTCTTGTGATGTCAAAACATTCACCTGACATTCACAATTTATTTGCTCTGTCCTAGACAGAGCAAGCAAATTCTCAGCCGCAATTCGCTGCAGTTTCAGTCTGTTGACTGACTGATTAGGATTGTCGAAGTCTCGGAGAGTTGAAGTTTAGCAAGCAGTGTTTTGCTCGAACTGCAGAGAGTGTGACAAGTGAATCGTAATTTCACATTCGCATATTTTTGATTGTTTTTGTGCATTTCAGTAAAAATAAACAACAATTACAAATATCAGTGTTTAGTGAAAGTTGAGTGAACATAATAAATTGAGTTTAATTGCTAAATGACTGCAAGATAACAAGTTTTTGTGTCGATTTGAGTGGTTTCAAATTGACTTTGACGTCACTACAGGCGACCAATCGGTTGGCGCCAAAGATTATGTAGTAAATACGTGTTTGAATGTTTATAATTTTGTAAACAACTGCTGGTGAAATCACATATTGAATGGGGACCACGTGAGCTACAATTATGCTTTTAAAATGTACCGCCGATGGAAGACGCATAAAAGTCAACGGGGCGCCGATAAATCAGGGCAATGTGGCGAGAGGTATGCAATTTTTTAAAATTAAATACAGTGTATATTCACTCGAATGAACACTCACTAGCAGACGCCCTTGACTCAAAAAGTACTCTGTGACTCGCTTCAAAAACTACAAAAAAATTGATCACATTGCTTTGCATCCTAGCAACTAGGTCAATCACTAAACTGGTTTGGTTTAGAATTAAATTTTGAAAAATACCTATTACAAAATTTGTACTTTTGTAACAGTTATGCTGTACTGTTACACAATAAATAAATCCGATAATTTAGTGCTTCTAAAAATTATATTAAAAGTTAACTAGCGATTTATTTACTTTACATAATAATTAAATTAACTACCTATTTTATCGATTACATAATCGATTTGACGAATTGTCAAAGAACAGTTGGCTAATGTGGGCCCTTCCGCCCTTCCCTTCTTTCATGCTTGTCAAATAGAAAATCATAGACAATTTGACTATTTTTTCAAAAATAAGTAATGGCCGCCGCGCCGTTACACTCGTTTTTCTTTTAAAAATAACTAATATGTAAAGAATAAATTATTGTAAAACTTAAATTTCTTGTTTACTTCATTTTGAATACCTACAGTAAATAAACTTAATTATTATTTAATTATTGTTTTAATTTAATAATGTTTATTGTGTATCACTAATGTTTATTTAAGTTTTAATAGGTTACGAATGTTAATTATCATGAGTTAAGACCGTTAACGCGTTATTACCTCTCGTGTTTATATCAATTCACTCACTCATTCAGTTCACCCATTGCCTACTGGGTACTGGGTAGGTTAGTAGTTACTAAGCACGAGTGAAGTCACTTATCAGAATGAGAAGGTTTGAGTTAAGACCAATAACCACCACCCAAGTGCGGAGGTTAAGACGTCACACACCTGGGACATTATGAACTCGCGCATGCAGATCGCAGGCTTCCTCATGATGTTTTCGTTCATCGTTATTCGTTACTGCTAATTAATTTCTAAAAGCCCGGACCTACCAAAGTACCTAAATGTTATTGAGATAATAGATAAATTTCACACACCTCGAAGAACATTGTGGGGGAATGTCAAGCAGGTTTGCTCACGAATCACGATGTTGCCGGCTCTTCTCAGTAGACAGCTTTCCGAACCGGTGGTAGATTCTTATCGTATCTTAAGTGACACAAGTTGTCCTAAGTGAGATAAATAAACTATTTATCATTATCATTTGTTTTCCTTCACGTCAGCACTCATCACGCATTGAATTCGTCACCGTAGTGTCAAATTGTAAAAACCGTTAGATCATAATCTAACTAGCGAGATTGTAAACTGTCGAAAGATTACAATTTAACGCATTATTTTTCGGTAGATTGTAATCTGGTTAACACTCTTCCACTGTTGGACGAAATCCATTGACGCAGCAAGAATACCATAAATTCAGTGACAGATTCAAAGTCCGTAGCTATATAATTACCCCCTGAATCTATTCAAGTACCTACTAGACTTATCGCCCGCAATAGGTATATTATTATGTAGTATGAATGATACCTAGGTTTTGTTCGATCGTTTTTCTGTTAACTAGTAAACTTATAATAAGTATTTGATATTATTAAGTATCACGCATAATTAGGTACGCAAATAGATTGTTTAGTAACTCACCGTGCAGCAGATAATATTAGTTGATTGTTTGTGGTAGAGATAAGGCATTAAAGTAGGTATCTACTGCTTACTGACAGGGCCGTCTTTAACCTATTGGAGGCCCTAGACACATTAGGATAGTGGGGCCTATTTTGTTAAAACAGGCAATGAATGAATGAATGAAATATTCTTTATTGTACACCAAATAAATAAAGAGTAGATAATGAATATTCTAGATTTATTCAACTGTCATTTTAAACAGTCACTTTAAAAAAACCAAGATATTGAGGTATATTTTGAACATGATAAAAGTGTATACATACCTATATAACAGTAAATGAATATGGGTTATCTATCGGTGGGTGACCTGGCAGGAACTAACGGGCCCCATAGATCGCGGGGCCCTGGGCACTTGCCCAGAGTGCCCAGTGGAGTTAAGAACCTGTTCTTAGATGATGACGAGTTACTAACACGGGCCCAAGTCACCATGCAATTTTTTAAATTAAGCAAATTGCCACTAGGTATTTCCGTCGGGCAACTTAAGGCGTCTAAATAAACCCCGCTGTGTCCTCAGGGAAATCGGACTTTACCTTGAAGTGGAGGTTTATATGAGAAGACGTAACACGTTTCCTTTCTTTAGAATGTTTTATTAGGGTTCCGTAATAAATCAAACAAGTAGCCTGTAAAGTTGAATCTACTATTTTCGTCTGTCTATCGCAGCCATTTTCTACTAGATCACCCAACTGAAGTACCTACCTAGTAAAGAGCGTAGCCTCAATAATTGAGGCTACGCTCTTATTATGCTTATTGTGCAAATCGTAATCATATTTGACAGCTTATATTTAAAAGTATTACTCGAACTGTTTAAGGAAATCATACATGCTTTTTGACACGGCAGGCATCTATGAAAAATTATCAAAAATTTCCTTACATAATCGAGGGGTAGCAGTTACCTACTCCTCACTGCAAATTCGGTGAGCGTGTCATATCCAGGGACCTCCATCATATCACTCCGTATAGCACAAAAGAAGTCGGTTAATAATTCGTTTTCGCGCGAATATAGGTAACTCTTACCGCACCGCGTGAAATTATATCAAACCAGCGAATTTATTTTCGCGCTAATTTTGTTCGCAAAGGCTTGTACACCTTATTGTGTACCATATTTACGATTTCTAGTGTTACTAGCTTGAATTGCGAAAACAGCTCGCGCGAATATTTTTCGCAGTGTGAACGTAACCTTAATTTACAGCCACGACTCGCGACAGATCGGGCTTAAAATGATTTACCTATTTACTCTATATTTTAAGTACCTACCTAGTTATTTATTTGTTTTCCTTCAAAGCGTACATTGACACCTACTTAAGTAGGTATGTTATCTTTAAAATGAATAACCTACAAGAACTCGGCATAATATTTGTGTTTATCTTTTACCCACCGGCCGCCACATTCTCACGTGCTAGGGATTAGAAGCTTCGAAAGTGAATAATATTATTATGTATATGAAAATACACAACCCTACAGGCGACAGCCTACATACAACACAAAATTCGCGACGGAAGCACGTTGATCCGCCGTAGACCGTAGTACAAAACGTCTTTACAGTAGGTAACGGCTAGTATTTAATATTTACTTACCTAACGATCTAAATTACTGCCTCGTTGGTCTAGTGATAAGCATGTTCGACTGCGGCCGACGAGGTCCCGGGTTCTCAGGATCCCGGAGTCCCGGGCCGGCCCATAACAAGTACCTATTTACTGGGTTTTTCTGACAAGAAGTTCTCAGTACTATCTACTACTAGCCCGGAGTTGGAAGTTGGTGGTGTTTTATCCCCGGGCCTCGCAGAGCACGTCAAGCCGTCGTTTCTGGCGCCTGAGATCTCCGGTGGTGTCGGATTTTCCGTCCCATTCGAGCTATGAGAGTTGAAGAACAATGAGTGCACCTGTGTATGCGCACACATATTTTGTGCACTTTAATATCTCCCGCGCAGAAGACTAATCTCTCTGGAGATAAGATGGATTCCGATTTGAGCTTATCGGAACGGCCGAAATTCGGTCGGGAGGAAATAGGTACCTAATGCGTCGAATTTTACTATTTACTTACTTAACTACATAATAAGTAATATTTTTACTTACACGATTCAAATAATTCGCTGCTTTGTCTGTTTACACATAGGTACACATTTTCAATCGATTAAAATCGATTAGAATAAAACTTACCAAAGCGACTTGTCGGTGAGTTACCTACCTAAAGATAGGCAACTTGAATCTGTATGCATGGAGTGATTCACTTTATCATTTTTTTTTTATAATCTTTATTTTTAGAGATTATTCGCTTAGCGAATATGCCTCTCTGTAGAATAACAGAATTAATAATTAGATAGGTACCTAAACAATAATATAAATACATTATCTACTAATCCTAATATTATAAGGTACACAGCAAAAATGGCCAGGATTGCCATCCAAACTCGAGATATTATTCTCTTTTTTCGATGCCAATCCTAACCATCCGCAACACTTTCGCTGCTTTGGCTGAAAGCGGGTAAGCCAACACGGTGTTCAATAAACCGACAGCGTACAAGTTTACGGAATCCCTAAAAATTCTTCTTCTAAAGTCTTCGTTTCGGGCACATTCCATTAAGATATGGACCACATCCTCTGGCACATTGCAGACACTACAGTTGGGTGAATTTGTTTTTTTCATTAAGTATGCAAATTTGTTCAATGGCATGTGCCCGGAACGAAGACGCATCATAAGGATCAGGTCTATTCTACTTCTGCCATTGTCAATCCACGGCAGTTTGGGTGGCTGTGGCTGGATCGTTTTGTACCATATACCTTTCTCCTTTGATCTTCTGTCAAAATGTTCTTGCCACATGTTATAACTTGCTTTCTTTATTTGATGTATACAGTCGGAATAAAATGGGCGCAAAAGCACATCAATACCGTCGCTGCAAGCTTCTTTTGCGAGTTTGTCTACTATTTCATTACCCTTGACCCCCACGTGTGATGGTATCCATTGCAAGACTATAGTTGTAGATCTAGCGTTAAACTGCAAAAGTGAACTTATTATGGTGTAGGCTATCGGTGTTCCTCGAAATGTCGAGGTACAGCGAGCCAAATGTTGTAGCGAACTTTTTGAATCTGTAAAGATTACGATCTTATTATTATTTATTGTTTCTGCGTATGACAAAGCTTCAGCAATTGCAAAAAGTTCTAAGTACATTATCGATACGTTAGGATTTATTTTAAATTTAAACCCGCATCCCAATTGTTCATCAAAAACAGCTGCACCTAAATCATTCATATTATTCTTGGATCCATCTGTAAAAATTTTGTAGTACGTCTCATAATCATTCATCACGTCAGTACATATTGTTTGCAATTCCAACACATTGTATTGTCTTTTAGCTTTAAATATTGATTTTATAAATTTAATATTATTAGAAAGATCTATGTTTGAAATCCAGGTCTCAAAAGAGAACATCTCTAACTGACGTGCTGAATGCAAAGACGTGTCTTTTAAATCGGCGTAAAGCAAAACAAGCAAGGGCTTTTTCTTTTGTCTCCAAAACGGACTATTCAAGCAGGATGTATTAAATTCCTCTAATAATTGTATGATTCGATTATCTTGGAATGACTTGATTTTTAATAAATATTTTCCAGCTAAAAAGTATCTACGGATGTGTAGTGGTTGAAGACAAAGTTCGGATTCCATCACATGTATAGGAGTCGTTTTGATAAATCCACCTATCACTCTCATAGCTTGGTTCTGGACTTTATCAAGTTTATATAGGTGAGACTTGCAGCTATTGTCATATAGCATACTGCCGTAGTCTAGTCTGCTTCTTATTGTCGACAAATATAACCGTCTAAGGTGCTTGGGGTGTACGCCCCAGCCAGGACCACTTAAAACTTTAAAAGCATTAAGGAATTTTAGTACTTTTTCATTGGTCTCATTGATGTGCTTTCCCCATCGCAAGGAGCGATCCAGCCACAGTCCAAGGTATTTGACGCTACCCACCAGTTGTAGGTTGGTATCGTTAATTTTGAGGTTTACATTATTAGGAAAATTCCGACTTCTAGTAAATAAACAAATCTTGCTCTTGGCCGGGGAAATATCTAGACCCAAATCTCCTAATAACTTGGCCACCGTATTTAGTGCAAGTTGCAATTCTGACACGGCTTGGTTACTGTCCCTACAAGTCACGCTCAAAGCAAAATCGTCTGCGTACTGGGATATAAAAATCTGGTCGTTAATATTCTTACAGATACGTACTGTAGCTACGTTGAATAGAAGTGGTGAAAGTGGATCTCCTTGAGCTAGACCTCGTCCTGTAATACGACTTACTAGTGAGTTATCTGTAAGAATATTAAGACGCCTTTCTCTTAAAAAATTCCATAAATATGAACAGATTTGTGAACCTACTCCTAGTCCGTCTAAGATTGACAATAGACCATTGATGTCCACATTGTTGTAGGCATTGTTGATATCAATAAAACATCCCAATGTGACAAGACCTTTAGAGAAACCAGTTTGAATTTTTGTAACCAGATGTGACAGGCCATCTGAGCAAGATCGACACTTCCTAAAGCCTATCATATTTTGTGATAACATTTCGTTCTTTTCCAAGTACCATTCCAGTCTTTTGCACATGATAGAGTGAAAAATTTTGCATAAGCACGACATAAGGGCGATAGGTCGAAGAGATGGGGGGGAGCTAGGATCGCGACCAGGTTTAGGGATCGGGCAGATACGTATGTCTCTCCACTGAATCGGAACAAAGCCGTATGCTAGAAATGAATTGTATAGAGAAACTAAAATGTTCTTACCATTTATAGGCAGTTTTTTTATCATAGAGAACGATATGTCATCACAACCGGGAGCCGTGTCAGATAGCTTTATACACTGTTCCATTTCATGAAGCGATATAGGCGAACCTAATTGTGAATTATGGGAGTTAAATTCCGGTTGTTTGTCGATTACATAATCAGGGCATAAGCTACGTAATAAATTATACGAGCGGTCACTATCCACATGCACTTTTCCTGCTTTGCGACCCTTCATCCATTTCATACGTAACCACAGTTCACCAGTAGTCGTAGCTTCATTTATCATCGAGCAGAAGTTTTGCCATCCTCCACTTTTGGCTATTCGGGTAACTCTTTGCGCTTCACTTATTTTTCCTTGAAGAATAGACAAATTGTCCGGAGTAGGATTGCGTCTAAAGTTACTTAGTGCCAACCGCCGTTCAGCTACAGCTTTCGATAATCTGGTAGTCCAATAAGGCCTCGGTATAAATTTGGTGCAAGGGTCTTGGCTGATTTTGATGAAAGGAATAAACTCATCTGCGGCTTTATTTATCTCACCAATAAAGGAATCGTATGACTGTTGTAGATCTTCAGGCAGTACAAGGTGTGAAAATGTTTCTTCTAGCGCGTTATGGTAGGAGTCCCAATCAGCTTTCTTCAAGTTTCTTTTTTTAATGAATGAATTTTGGTGATTTGCACTAGTTGATATCTTTATTATCAGGTGGTCGCTCCCTAGAGTTTCATTCAAAGAGGTCCAGTCATAATCAATTGCCACATCGGAGGATACAGTAGAAATATCTGGTGATGACTGGTGTAGAACTCCATTAACTGACTTGATTCGTGTCGGTCGCCCATCATTTAAGGTAGTAAAAGTCGAGTTTAATAAGGCATCAAAGATCTGGTTCCCTCTTGTGTCTGTCTTATAGGACCAACTACAGTGATGGCCATTAATATCTCCGAGAACCAATGTTTTCTTGGTGATCATGGAAAAAAGTTCATCCCAGTCTTGTTGATTGGTAGTGATCGAGGGGGGGCAGTAAATCGTGACGATATTTTCTAAGTAATCGGAATTAAGTATTTTGACGTGAATTAGCTCAATTCTAGGGTTCCGATGCGTTGTGTCTTGAACTTCGGCTTTAATGGAACGGTGGGTAATGATTGCCACTCCTCCATATCCGTCATCTCGGTCTCTTCGAAATATGTTGTACCCATTAAATCTCAAGTCTGTGTCTGAGTCCAGCCACGTCTCGTTCAATGCTGCTATGTGTACCTTTTCTAAAATTAATAACTGCTCTAATGCTAATGCTTTGTTTTTTAAGCTTTGACAGTTCCATTGGATGATATTTACCTTCTGTTTTATGAGGCTTCTGTCCATAAACTATTTAATAAGTTTTTAATAAAGTCATCGGGGATATAGCTTGAAAATTTGGAGTTGGTAAACCATTTGTAAATACTCTTTACAGATTCAATAATTTTCTCAAAAGTTGTATTGTTTCTATTTAATATGATAGTTTTTAGTTTTTTTAACAGTTCGTAGAATGTAAAATGGTTGGTATCTTTTTGTGTAGATTTTTTAGATTTAGAGTTTCCTGCCACATTTTCTTCTCTTGTTTCTGCTTCTGATGAGTGATTCATCTCTTCATCCCAGTTAATATCATCATCTTTTTTGTTCTGCATTCCACTAGATTTTTTCCGTCCACTCTTACTCCCTGATTTATTTTTACCATTACGGGTTGGTTCAGAAGAAGCTGCAGACGCATACGAACGGGGTTTTCCTGTAGACGCAGAGCCCGTATTTTCTGGCATAGGGTGTTCACTTTCCGCATGGGCGTCATATTCATCATTATAATATTCTTCGGGAGGTGGAGAAGGTGGGACATACATAGTTAGGGCTCTTTTATAAGTACAATTAAATTCTGCCATAATTTCTCTAATTTTCTTTTCTTTAATATGCACAGGGCAATCTTTATTGAAAGACATATGGTCGCCTTTACAGTTCACACAGGAAAAATTGGAAGTGTCGCAATTTTCGTGGTTCTCAGTGCACTTAGGGCATACAATCTTCTTTTTAGGGCATACTTTCTTGGGGTGACCATATCTCCAGCAATTCGAGCATTGTGTCACTGGGAATTTGTAAGTATCTATACTAGTTCGCACTCCATAAACATATATGTAAGCAGGTACAGATGAACCCTTAAAACATAACCGTATGGTTTCGCTTGCTATCCATCCCATGCCGTCATCTCCTCTGCGATTTAGCCGCCTTACTGATAAAAGTTCTGCTGTACTGGTAATACTCTCCATGATGTCATTTTCGGACAGATCCAATTCTACATTCCTGAGTATGCCGTATGACACTCCAACTTCCAACGTTCTTTGTAAGTTCCACCCTTTATTCTTAATACCTTCACATTCTAGTAATTTTGACAGGTCTGATTCGTTCCCAAATTGTATTAACAATTTATAGGCGTTAAGGTATCGAATTCTGAGAATATTTGAAATTTTATGAAGTTTCAGTAGGCGCGCGAAAGCAAATTGTTTGGGCAACGGCTCTTTTGATGTGACACTTATCTCAATTTTTTCTTCCGGCACTCTTTTATCTCCCTCATGACGAGCATATCGCTTACGTGATCTGGACACCTCATGCCAAATTTCTTCCTCGTCTACATCTCGAGTCCGTTTGGAAATGCCCGCGTTCGAAGTATTAGGAGCTGATTGTTGGGCCTCATCTGTCATAAACGACTGCCTGAATTCCCCAGCGTTTATGTTTATATTCGCGTCAGTATCGTCCTCCCCTGACGCGGCAGAACGCTCCATACTAAATAAGTCTCAAAGTATGGTATCGCGTAAACCGCAACTCGTCGGCCGCCAGCGGTCCCGTACACACACACACACGCGCGCGCACGGAACCGGTCTCAGGTAAATAGTGAGCGTCCACGTGTAATCGACACGGCACGTCTAACTCGGTCGCCGTAAGACCAACCACTGACTTTATCATTTATCAATACTTTTATCTACTTTATTATGATTGATACCTATTATGTTTGTAAGACTTCAAGTGTTTGATACAGAAATCGTGCTAGTAGCACCCTAAATAAATAGCATGCGATGAGGAAATCGATTAATCGACCGAGGTGTGTAAATTGACATGCAAGCTTACTAAGTAGGTAATAGTAGTAATCAATATACAATACACATAACAAAAACTCAAGTAACAACAAGCAGTTAATAAGGTATTATTACCGTGTTCCTATTTACTTAACTAAGTATACTGCTTCAATAGTTTCTGAATTATAGCGATATTGGAGCAGTATTATTAAAAAAAACCGGGCAAGTGCGAGTCGGACTCGCGCACGAAGGGTTCCGTACCATTATTAATAAATAATTACCTTTGTTAATGAACCGCAAGACTAACTTTGTTTGTAGAGGTTTATTGTTAATATCAAAAAAACTATGCTAGTTAGAGCAATGGCTATAGTTTTCCTGTAAAGTATACGTAAATTCCTATTGACCATAATTATTTCAAATTTTAGATTGGTAAACTCCGGAGATAAGGGGGGGGAACGGTATTTTTTTTGACATTTTCCCCGATAAATCAGAAACTATCATAATTAAAAATAATAAAAAAACTGTTTTAGAATGTACAAAGTAAACCCTTTCATATGATGTACCCCACACAGTACAGTTATCTCACTTTTAAATTTCAACCCTCAGATTTTCCCCCCTTTTTAAATAAGAACAAAAATAATTTCCAATTTTTTTTAATTCCAGTGTCTTTGGGTCACTAATATACACAACTATTCCAAATTTCATGTCGATAGCTTCGGTAGTTACTGAAATAATCGAGTGTGACGGACGGACAGACAGACGGAGAAAGTCGCACCATAAGGGTTCCATTTTACCATTTTGGTACGGAACCCTAAAAACGACCAAGCGCGAGTTGAACTGGCGCACAAGGGTTGCGTACCCGGGAAGGATTTAGATTAAAATTAGACCTCTAAATAATGAAGAGAAGAAGTCTTTTAATCCCAAGGTGCTACGAATTCCTATGGGATCCACCAGCGTTAAAAAGAAAAAAGTACTTACCTAAGTATTAAAAAAACTTCGGTTTAAGGACCCAGCTTTTTAATCTGTAGTTACATTACATAATCTATGTCAGTTAATTTATCCTTTTATACCTTACCTATTTATAAAAGGATATAATTACTGAAAAAACGTACGTAGGCAATGTGTTAGTGACTGAAGCACTTAACAACAAAACAACAGCATCTAATCATAATTTTCCTATGTAATAATTTGATAGACACTGCACTGAATCAAACATTTTCATAATCCATAAATTTAATATACGTCAAAAAAGCATAAAGTTTTTGTTTTCATGTGTTACTTTTCCATATAAGTATATTTTACCTAAGATATTAAGATAATCCCAAACTTCATTTAAAGTTTAAAAAAAACTGTGTTACGGTTTACCGCTGATTTATAAAAAAAACTCTCCGAGCCAAAGGCTTCCTTTTATTTTTCCTGAAAAACAAAAATATCTGAAAGATCCCTTTTATTTCGTAAAGGAAATAATGTAGGCGCTCAAAAATCATGTATCTTGTATGTCCCCCGTCTATTTATTTTTATAATAATACGTTATATAGAAATAGAAATAATTAATTTCAATAGAAATCATATAGAAATACACACTGTGAAAGTTTCAATATTGTCTAATGTCTATACCTTTTACGGTTCATGACTCATGAGGTACAACCCGCTTGGTATACTTTGGTTACGGAACCCTAACAAGTCACAGGTATCGGCTCCTATCATAAATAAGAACTTTGCCCCGTTCCACATCAGTAAACCAACAAACAGATTAATTATAACCGATAGCCAGGTTTGAAATATATAAAGGTTTATTTATTTATACAGTGGGCTCATATTATATCGCTCAATATGATTGGATTTTAGATCAAAGGAGTCCCAGATTGGCTGGTTCCGGCTGAAAAGCCTTCAACAGACTTGCCAACTTGTTCAAGTGAGCCATATTAGCTGTTTACGGAATCCTTCTTAGAATATTTCTTTTCGTTTTTGAGATTGAATAACCTTTAGTCAATTTCTATGCATCGCTATTTACAATGGTGACAGTAATTAAAATATTGACGACGTACCAGACGAGAGAAAATAACTAAAATGTTGTATTGCAAAATCCGGTGGATAGGCGTTGATTTGTCGAAATACCCTATGTCACTTATCCATTATCCATACAAAAATGACATCGCATGCACTGTGACTGAAAGACATACCAGCAAGCAAACACACTTTCTCATCTATTATATATATAAAATCGTTACCTAATCGACGCACAGCCTAAACCGCTGGGGTTAGAAACTTGAAATTTTGACAGTAGGTTCCTTTTGTGACGTAGGCGTCCACTAGGAAAGGATTTTTCAAAATTCCACCCCTGAAGGGGTGAAATAGGGGGTGAAAGTTTTTATGAAAGTCCTTCATTTCTCAAGTTATAGTCATGAAACTTGGTATGTGTGCTACCGGTTAAAAATAAAGAAATACGTATTTCACAGTTTTTAAAAATTCTACCTCCGAAGGGTTAAAATAGGGGATGAGAGTTTGCATGAAAGTCCTTCATTTCTCAAGATATAGCCATGAAACTTGGTATACGAGAGCTTCGGGTTGAAAATGAAGAAATACATGTTTCTTAGTTTTTGTAAATTCGACCCCCAAAGGAGTGGAATAGAGAGTTGGTCCTTCAATCACGCCGCAACAGAGCAACATGTATTTTGCACGGGTAGTTGACAGAGTGGTATAGGCTACTTTTTAACCCGGAAAATTATGGAGTGCCTGTGGGTAAAACAAACTTATACCACACGAACGAAGTCGCGAGCATCCGCTAGTTTATAATAAAATGGTTAGTGAAAGTGATGCATTGCTATTTTTAATCGAGGTGAAAATTGCTTTTCCCATGTCAGATATAAATTATGTAGTCGTCGTCTGCTCTACCAATAGTGAATAGATGTCCACGGCACTGCACCCCAATTCTCTAGAAATATGAAAATACGCGCCGAATTGAGAACCTCCTCCTTTTTTGGAAGTCGGTTAAAAAAAGAATAACATTTGTTCATAGCATTAGCATTAGGATATAAAATATATGTCAGTGGCTTTCATTTTTTGATAGCCTCTGAGTTAGAGAATAAGCGGGCTGCTCAACACAAGTATCTACAGCTCGTGTTGGATGCAGCAAGTTTGTACGTCTGTAATTGCCTTAACCTTCAGGTGCGAAGTGTTGGCACTTGGCAAGAGTGACATTGACTCCCGGCCGAACCTTGCTAATGTGTAAACTAAACAAACCATAACACATAATTATATGAGCAATAAAATCTATTTATGAAGCAAGCCGTTAAACGCTTATAAATAGGTGGTTTGATACCACAACTTCTGCATTCTCTTTGATTTGGTTTGGTTGATGGTCTGAGATATTTTAGATTTCTAATAGTCAGAAATGAGGAGATCTATTGGAGAACCAGAGCAACTGACATGACTCGAGAAGTTGCTAAGCTGAAGTGGCAATGGGTGGGGCACATTTATAGTTCGAAGAACCGAGGCGCGGCAATGGAGGTGTTCAGTGTTGGACGACTCCATACTAGGTGAGAATCTGTGAGCTGCTGGAAGCAAGCGGCATGAGACCGTGTCCTGTGGAGATAGGCAGGCCGTCTTTCGACCTGTGCCCAGCTGTGGACGTCTCTCATCGATTGAGACGATGACGATGGAAAATACTCTTCTTAATTTCTACTTTGTGACATTTTCTTAAACGGATGCTGATGACAACCATGTACGAAACGGGTTTGCTTTTTACGCTAGGATATACACCTCTACTAGTCGAAGAAGAAGGATATAGCCGGGAAAAGGGCACCTGGAATACCAAAAAAAAATGATCCGACGACAAAAAGCAGCGAATTCGACATCTTGACTTGGAATTAAAGAAGATAGAATTCATAAACAGTGCAGACTTAAAGTTTGCAAGCATTATAACATGCCAATCTACCTTAGCAAGGTGTGAGACTTTAATGTCGGAGGCTAAGTTACCAAAGACCACTAAACCAAGGCGCAGGTAAGTCTGGTGGTACGTGGCTCCAAAAGTCCAGTCATATGCTGCACGCATGCGCATATCGTCTATAAACAGGCCGGAGTGCCTGACCCTCGATAGCGTGGGCCGATAGCACGACTTATCTCCCGACCGCCGGCCGGCCATGCATACTCATACTCGAGTAAGAATGCGAGGATGCGAGGCCGAGCTAAAGTAATAACATTTCTGGTACTACTTGTTGATGACTCCAGGATGCTAATGTGTTATCGGTTCAGGGGTTGAGCCATGAAAAGGTGACACTGGACAGGCACAGTTTCGCATCTGCAATATCGATTGGTATTATGGATGCCGCAATAAAATTGTAGCATTTATTTTTAATATTCATTTAATCCACTACAAGTTAGCCCTTGACTGCGATCTCACCTGATGGTAAGTGATGATGCAGTCTAAGATGGTAGCGGGCTAACCTGTTAGGGGCATGGCAGTTATATTAAACCCATACCCCTATTCGGTTTCTACACGGCATCGTACCGGAACGCTAAATCGCTTGGTGGCACGTCTTTGCCGGTAGGGTGGTAACTAGCCACGGCCAAAGCCTCCCCACCAGGCCAGACCAGGGAAAATTCAGAAATTATAAATTCCCAAATTGACCCTGCCGGGGATCGAACCCGGGACCTCCGCACGTTAAGACAACAGCGCTACACACTGCGCCACGGAGGTTGTCATTTTGTCAAGCGTGAAGCTAAACGAAGGTCGAGTAGGTTCACCTACTGAGTGAAGAGAGCGAAGCGTCTTTTCGCCTTTAAAAAAAATCACACGGGAGAAGTAGGTAAAGTTATACCACAGGTTATAACTCATACTAAACTTTGTGCCCGAAGCCATTCGCTGTCGTGAGCCAAAGGATATCACCTAGCCTCCATACATTTTTGGCCTAATTTTGAAAGTGTCGGCCAACTAGAATGTACTGAATAATATGATACTGACAGACGATAACAATTAACACTTTTTATAAAAATAAGTTTATTATAATTTTTTTGTTATTTGTTTCTTTGTCACGTACGATTTTTCTAGGCCCTGCGCTTCTTCGTACCAAAAAAAACTATAGATAGGTACATACAAGTTTGAGTCGCTAATGCCTCGATGAATGTGTCCAACCCTTTAAAGCAAATAGCTATAAACCTAAAGCCACTACATAGGTTTCATCGCCTTTACTAGTAGGTTACTTGGTATACCAGGGCCTTATCTAATTACGAGGGAAGCCGTAACACTGTTAACTGATAATGATAAGATAGGCAATTTAGGTGCCATGAATGAAATATGTCGATGACCGATGGTGGGAGTGGGACTCATAGGCCATAGCTTTAGTATTTATTACGTGATACCCGCGACTCCGTCCGCGTGAATTAAGTTTTTTTCCTTCCCGCGGGAACTCCTTAATTTTCCGGGATAAAAAGTAACCTATGTCCTTCCCCGGGATACAAACTATCCCTATAGCAAATTTCATCAAAATCGGTTGAAAAGATGGGCCGTGATAGCGTAGCAGACAGACACACTTTCGCATTTATAATATTAGTATGGAAGTATGGATATTAGTATGGATAATACTGTATCCATATTTTTATCCTGAAAAATTGAAGATGATTTTCGTGTTCTTCTTCAAAGTCGACTAGCCGTAATGCACAATATTCTACCTAATTGGCGGGTCGTAAACCGCGCGGTTTTGTAAAATGGCATGAAAAGAAACTATGGATTCTAATGTTTTGCTCGTAGTTGCTCGGTAATAATAAGGTTAGGTATAATATTGTGCATTGATATTGAATTCGTATTCATTCATTATTTATTTATAGAGGAAGTTGGAAAATGCAACTGATAATAATCGACCTTGGCAAGAGGCCGGTGACGTAGATTTGCGCGTGTTATGTAGGTTCCTAGAAAAAGCAACAAGTGTCCTTCTATATTATGGGCCATGGCATATCTGTCTTACAGAACACACACGTGCGGAATGTCGTCGCCTGGGGACTCGCTCAACAACCTCTGTAGCCTGTGCTACAGGTTTAACTTTTGTACGTCCCCGGCTGAGGTGCTTTTGTGCACTTTTTATGAGTAGCAAGCATCAGCTTCAGCAGTCTGCACTGTTGGTTTATTTTTTTATTTTATTATCAATTCTTATTAATTACTTATGTGATTAAGCAATTAAGTTCTATATATTTTTTAAATTCTACTTTATCTAATTTCCCTCAGTCCACTAGGATCCACTTTTTCTGTGGTGTACGAAACAATTATAAAAATTTAAGTGTCGATTAAATTAATTCGATTAAATTAGTTGTCAGGTAAAATGTCACGAAAATGCATTTCTATTCTTAATTAGCATATCTACATATCTATATGTCACCGTAAGATTGTAAAAACCGTTAGATTATAATCTAACTCGTGAAATTGTAAACTGTCGAATGATTACAATATAACGGATTAGTTTTCGGTAGATTGTAATCTGTTAGGTTTAATAACCCGATAGAACCTAAGTGGCACTACATGATTATTTATGTCGAACTCTAACCTAACCTACAAGAAAGAGACAAGAAAACGTAAATACAATGAATATTTAAAAAATTGACACTTAAAACATTGAACGGTTCACAATCTTTCGACTGTTTACAATCTGTCAAAAAAAAAGCGTTAGATTACAATCTTACGGTTTTTACAATCTTACGGTGACATATTATATAAAACGTTGAACATTCCGTACGGTTAGAGCGTGACATAATGTTTAGTGTAATAAACCCCGATGTTACGATAACATTAACTGTTCTATGATAATAACTGCCACTGTACCTAATCTTGTAATGTTTCTACCTATGCTTATTTAGTAGTTACTAGTTACCTTCAACTCGATCTAGGGTTGCCAGATAGTCGGGAACTCGGGACTCATTTGGATTCTCCCGACATTTTAAATAATCTCCAGACTCCCGACAAAATACAAACCTTTAGTAGTATTCAAAATTTTAAATTCTGAATACTACTAAAGGATCCAAATTAGTGGACTCAGTAAAGTTTAATGCAAACACATATCAACAGGTTAAGTATTTTAATTTACAATTTTTATTTTTCATATTTAAGTCTCCCGACAACAACCCCAGAATCCCGACATTTGCAAATTTTGTTCAGATATTTTGGTCTTCCGATCTGGCAACCCTATCTCGATCAGATAGGCGCCAGCAGATAAATCACGATTGTATGCGAGACATTTTATGGAGCTGATTTATACCGATTGGCATATTCAAAAGACTATTCAAATAAACTTTCTACAGCTAAACCTTTGTTTCACGTTTTACCATAGGTACGTGTGCGAAAGTAAGATTATTACAGAACTTCCTAGTTATATGATTTAGACGTACTTACTACTTACTTTACCTAATTAGTCAGTGATAATAACTAAGTTACACAATTACCCTTAAAATTAAAGATTGACTCTTTTCAGGCCGCTGATATTCAAATCGGAAATCAGACCATTTTAATACGTAATCTATATGTCACCGTAATATTGTAAAAACCGTAATATTGTAATCTAACGCTTTTTTTTTCGCTACATTGTAAACAGTCGAAAGATTGTGAACCGTTCAATGCTTTAAGTGTCAATTTTTGAAAAATTCATTGTATTTACGTTTTCGTGTCTCTTTCTTGTAGGTTAGGTTAGGGTTCGACATAAATAATCAAGTGCCTACTTAGGTTTTATCTGGTTAATATACCTAACAGATTGCAATCTACCGAAAAATAATGCGTTTAATAATTGTAATCTTTCGACAGTTTACAATCTCGCTAGTTAGATTATAATCTAACGGTTTTTACAATTTTACGGTGACATATACCATCTCACATAAATGACAGCTCTATTTATGGGACAGCCCTAGATTTAGAGCTGTCATTTTAGTATATAGATTGTGTTATGTCTATACTAGTAACATGTCTCGTTCTGTTAGTCTATGAAGACAACATTCCAACTGGAGTCTGTTTTCTCGGTATCAGTATTGTGAATTGTCAACGACGCTTTATTGCTATATCAGCCATCTGCTGCGGTCTGCTGCTTAGGTTCTATCTGGTTAATAAACCTAACAGATTACAATCTACCGAAAAATAATCCGTTATATTATAATCATTCGACAGTTTACAATTTCGCGAGTTAGATCATAATCTAACGGTTTTTACAATCTTACGGTGACATTCACAACACAATGTTTTAGCGTGAGTAAGGGAAGTCACCCACCGCCATCCATCGACATTTTAGAAAACCTTTATTTACAAATTTTGTATATTGTACTTAATTTGTATCCTCACAAATTAGAGAAAAGCACTAAACAAGTCTCGACCGAAATAGCAATTCACGGCATCGTTTACTTTTAAAGGCCTCGGCCGAAATAGCAATTCACGGCCTCATATTTTACTTATAAAGGCCTTATAATATTACTCAGCCGTATATTGCTATATTTCCGGCCTGGGCAGTAATGTATTCCAAATCTACCAATTTTTTTCGGTCTCGCGAACTGAGAGCGCCTTAAATCAGATTCAGATTGTCACTTTAGATAGTATCTACAGAATTTGATACTTTGAAACTGTAGGTACTCATAGATAAATGTGATCAGCGAATTAATTTACTTATCGTTTTAACTGTTCAATAAAAAACCATATCAACATTGCAAATTACTACAGAAGTACTAATGCTAAGTGGTACTAAGCAGCTCGATTTACAAGGCCAAGGTCGATTTGAAACTGCGTCGGCGCACTCGGCTACAAAATTACAGATTCTCAAAACAATAGATTTATAACTATCTCCGTCGCACTTATAGGAATAACGTTGGTTGGAATGAAACAGCCACCATCTGTGTATAGTTGTATACGAACTGTCTAGCAGAGCTTAGAATCTATCAATCATAAGACTTCAGCTTCGGCCGCACTCTCGCTCTGAAAATAAATCATTATTTAGTACGGCGATGTATCAAGCCTGACAGGTCGGTTGTGATAACTGATATAATATGTCTAACTATTAATTAGGAATAACTATTAATCGGGAATAACTGAAATTATTGGGAGTTAATAATTTGCCTGATTTCCATGTTAATTTTAAAACTAGTAGCAGTGAAATTAGTTTCAAATAAATAACTACGGTTTACTTACTGGTTTAAATATTACCTGTATTATTTTATGTCTGTATCAGAAATCTACTTGAACGCACTCGAAAAAACTACCGTCTATCTCTAAATGTGTAAAAATAGATACCTATCTTTTACATACCTATTTAAAGACGCTTTGAAACTTTTTACTCTGCAAAATATAAACTTTTTACCAAAAATTGGTCTGATAATATACCTATTTATATCTGAAATCAGTGGTATCATTTTGTAGTTTGTACAACTGTAGGAATGATTTATTTGAGAAATAAGATATAAGATTTCACCTATATCATCTACGTCTTGTTTTAAATTAAGTACCTATCTTCAGTTATAAATAAATAAATAAATGTTTATTGACCAGTACTACATTATGCTACGTATAACTAAATTTATACAAATACAAATTAAACCTAAAAACTACGTTTGGTCAATGGGCCACCTCCTCAGCCCGTGCCACAGCATGAGAGATAGGTCAGCGTTGTAGGTAGGTATACCACCTACCAGACATACTGCAATGCTGATTTTCAGGAGGAGCCCAAGTGTCAAGACGTCACGGACCATCACTTACACCTAATAAAATTTAAAATGAAAATAAAAATAAATAAAAAAATACTTAAAATAACATCAGTGTGTATCATTCATTATACCTACGGTAGGTACTAATTTTCTACTTTCACGGTAAAGGTATCTCAATTCTAAGGTAAGTACTTAGTTCAATTCTAAGTTTATTGTCAAGATTATTCATTTTGTATGCAGCGCTAAGCTCACCGTATTTGTTTTTAAGTAGCTGATTTAAATATGTATATATATAATATAGCTCATTGATTTATTTGCTTTACGACCTGTATAAATTTTATTTTAAACTATATTTTGTAAATCTATTGTAATGTATTCCTGCGAAAAATTACAGAACTAGGTTTCGTGGCTTTTAGTTTAGTTTAGAGATTATGTAGGTATATAATATATATAGTTGCCCAATAGAAATATCCACAATAGTGTAATAATTGAGAAGAATAAGGTTCTCTCAAAAGCAGACCTCATTAAAAAAACCCCCAATGGGAAAACCTAAATGTGCATAGGAACTCGCTTACCTACTTTACTAGGTAAAGTAGGTAAGCGAGTAGGTACCTTTATATTATAGTTTTTGCCTGTCAAGGAACTGAAACTAGTTTTAGATCCACATACAGACCGCAGCAGATGGCTGATATAGCAATAAAGCGAACGTTGACAATTCACAATACTGATACCGAGAAAACAGACTCCAGTTGGAATGTTGTTTTCATAGACTAACAGAACGAGACATGTTACTAGACATAACACAATATAAATACTAAAATGACAGCTCTAAATCTAGGGCTGCCCCATAAAGAGCTGTCATTTAAGTGAGATGGTATATGTCACCGTAAAATACAATCTCGCTAGTTAGATTATAATCTAACGGTTTTTACAATTTTAAGGTGACATATACAACAGACAGCGTCTTTGGCACCATGCCCATGAATTGAAAGGAATTTATTTTTTGGAAATTCCTAATTTACTTGATGGTTTTGTCCGCGTGGATTTAGGTTTCCTAAATCCCATAGAAGCACTTGAATTTATCAGGATAAAAAGTAGCCTGTTTCTCCGTGTTACAATCTTTACCTGTACCGAATTACGTCAAAATCAGTTAAAGTAGGGCCCTACGGATTAAAATTTGTAAAATTTTAGACTCAAAATAGAATATTTCGGAGGAATAAGTAACTACCTAGTTCATTGTGATTATGAAGCGAAGCGAGTATCTGTAATTCTAGGGATGTATAATAATGTGTTTATTAAATACCTAACAATATATATTGTTAGGTATTTATTAAACACCAGATGTTACTTAATTAATACCATGTTAAGTTGACACCATGTTCTAAAAGACATGATGTAGGTAAGTGCTAAAACAAACGGCCAGTTGAGTTTCGAAAACTGCTAAGATAATTTTTCAATAGTAGGTAATTGCTGAATTATTTCATAGCTATTTTTGGAGACTCAATTTATTTCTTCTAATTAAATATATTATTTCACAATATTTCATTATTATAAATAACACTGGATATGTATTGGCACGATTTATATCATATTTAATTTTTCTTTTCTCAATCTGGTTCTCAAGCCAACCTTGTCTCGTTTAACGACTATCGAAAACAGTTAAATTGCTAAATAAGGCAGTATAATAATTATTTTTATGCTAAATTCCTTCATATTAAAGCCTCATAAAAATCGAGTTCAAATGATTTTATATCACTCACTTATAACTTTATAAGTCTTCATTAAATAAATTAAAATTGATGCCATGAATTCATAAAGGTCTACGAATAAATTAGTGACCTAGCATCTGTGTAATAAAAACTTGAGCAAAACTAACGATTTTCCTCATGGGACCAAAAAACTTATTTTTACCTTGTATGTTTATTTCATGCTACATATTATTACAATCACTCTTAGCAAAAAATTGTTACCGCTAAAGATTTGGTTAGACAAAACGCGAGACGACGACTGACGCGCGCCGGCTGCCTCGGGACTGCTGGTGGATTCTGAAAAATCTGCATCAATCATTGCTACAATCTCAATTGTTGTGATTGGTTGAATTTCCTGTATTCTTGCTGCGACAATACATTTCAACCAATTGGGAGGAGAGTGTCAGCAAATACGAGGTATATTGTCGCCGTAGTTTGGCAGCTGCTTTGTGATCTTCGTACTGTAGTTGCCAAAATACGACGGTAGTCTCAAAGACGTCGCGTGACGTGACGTGTTCTTTAGAACATTAGAAAAGTGTTTTTTTTCCTGACCGATTTGGGATTCGACAGCCAATCTCAATGAGTATTTAAGCCAACAAGAGATATCTAAGAGCACAGTGACTTAAATGTGGATACGCAAGCACAGGTGCATTCCTGACTCACGGTTCACCCCGCATCATCAATCATCGCATTCCATCAGCTGTGATGAGATAGGTACTAGTTGTGATTGTGGCCAAGCGAGTGCGTTTTCCTAATGAATTAAAAAAAAGGCCAAGTGCGAGTCGGACTCGCGCACCGAGGGTTCCGTACAAACCTGTAGGTATATAAGTAAAAGTTATAGTTTTTTTATTCCACTTATCTACTTTAATTTCAATTTAATACATCTACGCGTTCATGCGGAAAGAGGTGTAAGTTTAAAATTTTCAGCATAAACGGCTGTATCTTTTGATTGTGTTGGCTTAGAAGTTTGATTTTTTCACAGCTCCAAGGGGCAGTATACTTGAGTATTTGATATGAATATCAGCTTGATACCTCCATGCGTTCCTGAGAAAAAGGGTCTTGACACACAGACGGACGAACAACAAAGTGATCAAATAAGGGTTCAGTTTTTTCCTTTTAAGGTACGGAACCCTAATTATTAAAAATATTTTTATTATATGATGTAACTAAAAATGTATGTTTTTTGCAATTCTTCCTATATCTGTGCTATAAGACGTTGCTTCGTACCAAGTTTCAAGATTCTGAGTTCACGAGAAGTACCCTGTAGGTTTTGATTCCCTTGCGAGTGTCGAAAATTTGCATAAAAATATTTTTATTATATGATGGAACTAAAAATTTATGTTTTTCGCAATTCTTCCTATATCTGTGCTATAAGACGTTGCTTCGTGCCAAGTCTCAAGATTCTGAGTTCACGGGAAGTACCCTGTAGGTTTTGATTCCCTTGCGAGTGCAAGAAAATTCGAAAATTTGCAGCATAAACGGCTGTATCTTTTGATTGCGTTGGCTTAGAAGCTTGATTTTTTCACAGCTCCAAGGAACCGTAGACCTGAGTACGTGATATGAATTTCAGCTTGATACCTCCATGCGTTCCTGAGAAAAAGGGTCTTGACACACGGACGGACGGACAACGAAGTGATCCTTTAAGGGTTCCGTTTTTTTCCTTTTGAGGTACGGAACCCTAAAAATTGAGTCTTACCTTTCAATGGCGACCTTAAAACAGGTCTTCTGTTTGGCGGCCATTTTAAGTGTAGGAAAGAAACTCTAAGAAAGTCGCACCTAAGGACTTTGAGTTATTTTTTTAAATACATTTGTTAGTCGCTTTAAAAGTTAGAACTGCCGCTGTGCGTGCTTTATGACTAAGGCCGCAAGCCATCGTTCGTACTAGCAAAAACAACACTCAACCAGCCATGCCACGGGCCACCGACGTGTTTTATAACCAGTTCAAACTAGATTCGAGGCTGTTATTCAAATTTTTTTGTAAGCGGTCGCCGATGTTCTTATTTATGTAGGCCTTTTTGTTGGACCCAGTTGAACTGGTCAGTTACATCCTGTTGAGGGCCGTCGGCTTTCTTAATTTAATTATTAAACCTCTATAGCTGTTTTAGCTAATATCAATAATTGAAAAATGCCAAACTACAACTAGTATCACTACTAGTAGTGGACTACTACCTAGTAGTACTATTACCTATTCTGTGCTAGTAGTATCAAAAGTAGTGGCCCACCATTTTTGATACCTGCTACTAGGTAGTAGTCCACTATTAGTGGACGCATTTTGGAATTGATTGCGTGTTGCGTCCGCGATTTCATATTTCCTAATATGAATTGTATTTTAGCGGACTTGCACAGAATCAAAATAGAAGACAACCATTTCCCATTCAAAATGGTTACCATACCATCCTTACAACGATTTTAATTATTGGATTTCTTGCTTTATCATAAGTAGGTATCTAGTGTTTTTTACTAAGTGGCATCAATAGGTTCAAATACAATTTTATTAGGTATATTCTGTGCTCATAGCATAGAGTAAATAAGCACTGGTAACTTACTCTTTTCCTCTCGTACTCGTTGCAACTTGCAGCCATGAGCCAACAATGCTTTATTGCCATCTCTTTCCCGTTACTATATAGTCTTCAGCCTACACCTACAGAGCATTTATAAAAATTCTTTCCAAAAAACCGACTTCCAACGCCACTGTTAGATACAAAATAATTTTGATTTCTACCCACTATGTTGAAGTCGGGCGGGTATAACAAGGTTAAGCAAAGTTGACGCATCAGACTCGCCCGACTTCAACATAGTGGGTAGAAATCAAAATTATTTTTCACACCACTCGCTCAACAACGCCCAATTACATGGCCTGTTATCTAAGGTTAAAGTAAGACATTAAATCCCTAGGGTTATAATGTTGTACTGAAATCCATTATTCCCTAGGGTTATAATGTGATTTGAATTTAGAATTATCGCGCATCTGAAGCAAGATCTGAAGGAAATTCTATTCATTCCAAAGAGGTTTTATTCATAATTCTTATTGCTATATAAATAAAGTCTAATTTCGGTAAACAGAATGTGTTCTCAGCAGGCGCGGCCAACTCGATTTTCGAAAACTGAAGCCGTGGCCCACTAGATTCGCACTGACGACATTTGTTTGTCAAATCGAGTAGGCCACGCCAGCTGAAAAAAGTGGTTGTATCGCGAGGTGTGAAAAGTAGAGTATTCACCGTAGGGGTAATGCTATATTAATCTTGGGCGCCCCTAATTCCCGCGCTACTCTCAGGATTCTAGATGCAACACCCTCGCTACGCTCGGGAGTTACTCTAAAATCCCTCGTTCCGCTTGGGATTTATCCCGGCGCCCGTGACATAATACATCGCATTACCCCCGTGGTGAATAATCTACTATTGCACTTTACAGTGGCGTTGGAAGTCGGTTTTTTGGAAAGAATTTTTATTTTTAACTTTTTAGTGTCGGGATTGAGGATTTGGAGTCAGAATTTTTTAAGGGACCACTTCGAGAGCTTCCTCTAACGACTGATAGAAAAAAAATTCAAATCGGTTTAGAAACCACGGAGATATGCACCGACCACACATTTAAAAAAAAAATACGCGCCGAATTGAGAACCTCCTCCTTTTTTGTAAGTCGGTTAAAAATATTCTCGCGCACTTTGCATCGGTTCTTTGGACCCGTTAACCCGTTGTTATGTTGTTGTTTGTGTTGTTTGTTGTTGTTATTGTTCTTATCGACCCAATACCTACCAAATTCCGAAAATTGTTGCGTAGATGTCAGGTATTGCATAATAGTTTGACGAGTTATACATAACTACATACCTATGGTCAATAGCCCTGACCGTAGAGTAAAAAAAAACTATTCAAATAGAGGTATGTATGTTGATTTAATCTTTGAAGCCTTTGCAACCGGTATGTACTATGTGTGGCAAATTGAAACTACATTTTGCTGTCGGTTGAATAATTGAATTAATTGTAGGAAGAAGAAAAAATATTTAAAATAAAATTATAATAATTTAAATAGGTAATGATAATAGTTTTAAATCCTCGAGGGGTTCAATGGTGACGATGACTACTCAATCAAATCACCAACTCTTTATTTATCAAACTTAAAAACGCACATCTAGTATGGATGTTTGAAAGAAATACATAGTTGTGTTTGTGACGTCAACAAAACTCAACACAATTCTTTAATCAATTATTTAAAATGATTCTCAAACCTAAATCTAGCAGACGTGCATTTTAGGTCTTTTGGAAGACCTATGTATTGAACAATCAGTAAGAAATAATTTATTTTTGATATAGGCATCACCCTAGTATTATAAGTCCGTCAAACTTATCTGACCCAATGGCCAAAATTGGAACTAATTTTTATTTCAGTAAAGTTTTTTCTTAATTAGCCGACTTCATAAAACAAACTTATCTGACCCAATGGCCAAAATTGGAACTAATATTTATGCCAGTAAAGTTTTTTTCTAATTAACCGACTTCATAAAACAAACTTATCTGACCCAATGGCCAAAATTGGAACTAATTTTTATGCCAGTAAAGTTTTTTTCTTAATTAACCGACTTCATAAAACAAACTATCTGACCCAATGGCCAAAATTGGAACCAATTTTTATGCCAGTAAAGTTTTTTCTTAATTAACCGACTTCATAAAAAGTAAAAAAGTAAAAGTAAAATATACTTTATTGTACACCATACAAAAAAAATATGTATATAGGTATATACGTGTACATAGTATCTGTGTTACGCGATCATTCCGCCAATTATTATTAATCAATTTTGGTGATTCTTTTTTGTTTAGTCGATCATACTTCAGAGGTGGTCCCATATAAATTTTATCGAAATTGTTTTAGCACTTTTTGAGAAAATCAACAAAATATATACCCAGATAAAAGTTGGTACATACTTCTAGGTATAGTTTTGATGTCGGTTTTTGTTTTAGGTGAAAGCGAATAATTGTTTTATTTTCATATCTATTAGCGTCATTGTCACCGGGTCAGATAAGTTTGTGGGCCTAGGTTTGGTAAGTGCCAAAAATATCTATTTTATGTAGCATAACGTTATCTCGGCAAAGGCTAACAAGTTACACGTCGAGCCTCGAAGCAATCCAAACACTGATAGTGTGATGAGGTGATAAGTGATAAGGGAGGCACGTGCTGCTCTCGTGGCGTGACTTACGTCAGTTTTAGCGGTTTCTGTTTGAACAGATGTAAATAGTTTACTACCGAGCGACGAATTTCTACGACCTTCGAAAGTGCGATGGTCTTTTTTTAAATATGACGTCCCAGGTTCTATTCGACAGGTGCAAACTATTGAAAGAGGAGTGCTATAAGTTTGCCGTGTGTATCTGTAAAGATGTGTAGGTATCTGTGTGTATCTGTCATAAAAATTAGTTTCAATTTTGGCCACCAGGCCAGACAAATTGGTGTAACTGTAATTTTTTGGTATATCACGGACCACGGTAAAGTGTTTAACTATGGAACCCTGGAAAGACACATCAGGTTCAGAAAATTCGCAGTAGTAATAATAATTGCAATACAGAATTCACAGTATTTTACATAAGACGTGACTAGCAGAACGAAGCGGCCCAAGGTCCCAGATACTGCAGTATCTACGTTAGATAAGATAACCAGGCAACAACCTGAGACGGCTTAATAAGACGCGCAAAAATATTTATAGCATGCGATCCGCGAGAGTGTAATAATTAGTTAGTAGTATTGTATCATCATCATCATCATCATCATTATCAGCCGACAGACGTCCACTGCTGGACATAGGCCTCTTGCAAGGATTTCCACATGCCGCGGTCTTGCGCCGCCTGGATCCAGCGACTCCCTGCGACTCGCCTGATGTCGTCCGTCCACCGAGTAGGGGGTCTGCCAACGCTGCGCTTCCCAGAGCGCGGTCGCCATTCCAGCACTTTGGGACCCCAACGTCTGTCGGTTCCTCTGCGAATCTGTCGGTGCCCCGCCCATTGCCACTTCAGCTTCGAAACGCGTCGAGCAATGTCGGTTACTTTCGTTCTTTTGCGAATCTCCTCATTCCTGATTTGATCGCGCAAAGAAACCCCGAGCATTGCTCTCTCCATCGCCCGCTGAGTGACCCTGAGCTTCCTTATGAGGCCCATAGTTAGCGACCAAGTCTCGCATCCATAGGTCATCACTGGCAACACGCACTGTTCGAAGACTTTGGTATTCAGGCACTGAGGAATCTTGGACGAGAAGACATCTCGAAGCTTCCCGAACGCTGCCCAGCCGAGTTGGATTCGGCGGCCCACCTCTTTCTCGAAATTGGACCTACCTAACTGGACCGTATGTCCTAGGTATATATACTCGTCTACAATTTCGAGTGCAGAGCTCTCAACGATTACTGGGTGGAGCGGAACATGAGCATTAGACATGATTTTCGTCTTAATATACTCATGTTCATTTTAAGGCCCACCTGTTGTGGAACTCTACTGAGGTCATTGAGCATTGTATTAAGGTCTCCCAGAGTCTCGGCCATGATTACTATATCATCGGCAAACCGAAGGTGAGTGATGTGATGTACTCGCCATTGACGTTGATGCCAAATCCGTTCCAATCCAGAAGCTTAAAGACGTCTTCCAACGCGGCGGTGAAGAGTTTCGGGGAGATTACATCCCCCTGTCGCACTCCACGCCGCAGTTGGATTGGTTGGAGTATTGTATAGTTAATGTTATATATGGGAGCGATATATGGCTTGACCGTTACAATTAGAATCCTTGGAGCGGGAGTGAGGTAGTAGGTACTATAGTATATGAAACATGACTATTTCAGACGAGGCGTGGCATCACCCGTAGTCTGAGATCGTGCTTCATCCCGCGTCACACACTGTTTTTCATTAAAAGTGCGAGTTTTATTAAGGAGCTGTGAGCTCACGAGATGAAAACACAGGCGCGCGGGGGTGAAATCGAACAAGCGTATGTCGCAAAAAATGCAAGAAATCATTTGTAAAAAAATTAATATTTACTTATCAATACTAATTAATCCGACAATGTGTTTGATTTAGAAATATGAATTTTATCTTATATTTCTAGAGCAAATTATTGGCTTCAATAAGGAGAAAAATTGCTTTAAAAGGTAAACTAATAGGTATGTTTGAAAGAAATTTCAATGCAGAGGTATTTTTTAATTGTGTTTTGAGATGCGTTAATGGCTGCTTAAAGGTTTTGAAAACAGCAAATGATTTTTACAAGCATAGGTACATTATGTTACCGTTTGATGGATACACTGCTTTAAAAAACTCAGTGTTGCCGATTTTACGCTCTCACAGGGCCTTAAAATTATATTTATTTTAGTTACAGAAAATTATAATGTTATTGTCAGTTTAGTGAAAATGATAATTATAAAGGTTTGAAATAAAATAAAGAAACTCTGACGGGATCGAACGCAGGACTGCACCGTCATTCAGCGGGCAGAAAATCATCGGTTTCTTCCCTTGGGCAGAAAACGATCGGTTTCTGCTCGGCAACAGTCGCATTCGTCTGAAATTGACTAGTTTTGGGTGGCTCAACAGTATTGTTCACGGTGTTAAGATAAGTTGCTAAACTGTGTGTCAAACGTGTAATAAATGTTTGTCAAACATGGGTTTGGCTCCCTATAATTGTGGCAATTATAGGCAGTTATTGATATAATTATCAATATATATATTTATTATTATCAATTATAATTTTATCGTGATGAAAATCAAGTGCCCTTATTGGTAGATTCTGAAATAATTTCTCTTCATCACTACAGCCTATTAACGTCCCACTGCTGGGCACAGGCCTCCACTCTCATAGGAGAGCGGGTGTGGAGGATCGGCGTGACCCGAGCCACAGCGAGGGAGTGAAATAAAACACTTTTTCTTGTTGCGGAAGCGGAGATGTGTACGCTTCGGAGTCTCGTGGTGAAGTGCGTAACTCGACCGGGGGCGGCCGGTTTTTATTGTATTTTGAAGCGTGCACATGTCGCTGTATTTATTAACGAGCTCGTTTAATCACGTTTACCAATAGGACGCTTTTACAAATTGCGTAATAATTATAATTATGAAACCTATCTTAGAGACACATAGAAAACATATAGAAAGCTAGTACAAAATATAAAACTAATGCAAATAGAGCTAAAACACATAGAAAACTACACATAGAAACAAAACAGAAAATTGATGCACATAAAATCTTAATGCTAAGGTAAAGGAATAAATCAGTTAATTTATTATAGCTACATAGTTTTCTTAAATAAGTATTAGTACATCAAGGTATTTACTATCTGAGTTTGATCACATATTATTTTAGCTATTGTGCTTTATTATTTTAGTAGTATGATATAAATATTTTAATGTACACAAGTGATAGCAAATTATAAGTGAGTTGAGATTTAAATTGTAGTAATATAAAGTTAAATTATATTACTAACTTAGATGCCTTAATCATGGCCATACTGTGTATTTAATCTTTAGGTATTTATAGAGTTTCTATTATTTTACTCAGGTATTCGTATATGAAATGACTTGTCTATTAATTTATAGCTGAGATGAAGTCTCATATAGCGCTCACTAATGAGTGGCTATATTATAAGTACTTACGTACATGATTATATACGTATTTAAACTGAATATTATGCAAAATTACTGTACAAAATAAGCCTATCACCTATGTGGTGATTCATTTTCGTGAAATAATCAACATCCTAAAATCCTATATCTTAATCTATGAGTAGAAGATTCAGGACTCGATCGCAGGTAAGGCACAATCTTCAACAGTCTCCCCCTCGTGCGAAGATGGAATCTGGAGCACTATCGTTGGTGGAAGAAGATTGTGTGATCTTCACTTGGCGTGAAACGGGTCTCCTCCGACGGTGGTACGAACATCGACCATGTCTATCTTCCTTTTGATTTTGATTTTGCCCTTGGACCACGTGCTTCGTGGAAGGGAGTTATCCGTGGTGATAACGTTATCTCCAACAGCCGGGTTTACAAAGACTTCGTAGTTGTAATTGTCTTTTGGCGTTATTGTCGGTAAGTATTCAATAAGCCAGCGTTTCCAGAGATGGTGGGCAAGACTTAGTACCGTTTCCCAGGTAGCGGGTCCGATAAGCTGGCTATCAGTAAAGTCTCCAAAACAATAGGTGTCACTTGATCTTCCGATAAGAAAGTTGTAGTGAGTTAGACTTTCTTGTAGGCCGGGATCCCAAGAAATCGCTGTTAATGGTATATTGTATTTTTTCTTTGGTCTAAAATATGGTTTCCATCTTGTATCTTTGGTGGTGTATATAGCCGCGGTTACCTTCTTGGTTTTATTTAAAAGTAATTTAAAACAGTAAACGCTTCGGAGAAAGCGTACCGTAGCTTGAATGCATTGAGTCCATGAAGAAAATCTCTTTACATTAGGCAATGGCGTTTCAGGGTGATGAACTGATGCAATTGTTTGTGTCATTTTATCTCCTGTTGGTGATGGTGGTCGTTCTCTGCGATCTTTGAGCCATTCGTTGGCGTCAAGTGACAATAAGTCTGGGTCATGGAACCATCGGTGTTTGATATTAAAGTTTCTTGATGGAGTTCTTGTGGTTACGTATCTCCAATCACATGTTTTCGCCAGACATTTTATTTTGGCCGATCGGTGTGCGACGAAGGTTTTATAAGTCGCGGTTTGGTCGGTTCGCGCTCGGTCGCGGTCGATTTTATAGTACGGGTTGGATTTAATCCATGCTTGTGCATCTGTCCTATAGTATTTATTTTTTATAGCGGCGTCATTTTGGCTCTGTTCATTTGCACCTGGGCGATAGTGTAATGATGCAGCTTGAAGTTCTGATCGTGGTATAGATGTTTGTATCAATGGCTTTGTTTTAAGTTTATTGTCGTTAGAGGTATGCCAATATGTATCAGTTGTGTTGGTGTTTTCAACGGCGTTTATGAAGCCACGCTCCCCCTCGTTTAGAGAGTCTATGCATCGTGGTATACTTAGTTCCTCTAGCGATTTCGAACTTTTCAACCAGTTTATCGGAGGCTGAGTCATATGGTCGGGGGTGTATTCGTTCCAACGTATTCCCGGATGCCATAGCTTTTGATTTGAGACTTTTTCTTGAATTAATTTTGGTTGCCTAGACTTATAGGGTTGAATGTACACAGTACCTGTGACTTCTTGTTTGGTAGGTTTACCGTAATTTATATCTTCTAAAGTGTTGCGTAGGTTCAGGTTGGAATTCAACGCTTCATTGTTATTTTGCCATTGCAATCCTATAACTTTTTCGTAGACGTTTTCGTTGCATATTTGTATGTTATCTGGCTGATCTGTCGCTAAGCCTTTGATAGCGAAAGGTTGGTTAAAAGTCAATTCTCTTAGTTCGAGACCGCTGCTTTTGTGGATTAGGTCTGCTTTATGACTTATCCTTTTTCTTGTAAGCATTTCTTTGGTGTCGGCCGGTACGGCATTGGGGCATTGTCTGAATCTTATCAGTGCGGCGAATATTGATAGTGGTAGGTCAGTTCCAGGTAACAGCGCGTCCTTTGTTTCTATTGTTTGTTCTGCCGCGTTGAACATGACTCTAAGCTTTCCTTTCCGCGGGTGCACGACGTCAAAGTATAATGTGTACCCAGTTCTAGGTAACGTTAATTTGTTAATGATTGCCTCGTTTGACAAATAATTGAATAGTTGCTTGCTATTTTCAATTTTGAATTCAAGATGGTTTTCTAATCCTTTCAGGCGGCGTAATGCGTTGTTGTGATTTAATGGCATAGTTTTGTTATCGCTTTTCAATTGTAATTTGTATTTGAATCGGCCTTCCGGTAATTGAGGATTTATCTCTTCTGTAATATTCAAGGATTGCTGATCTGGATCGTTAGTTGTTTTTTCCGAAGTTATTTCAAATGAGTGTAGGCTGAAGGACGACTCAATAGACTCATCTGTCCTTTCTGTCTTCTCATCGCATGTATGATTCATTGAAGGAACAGGTTTAGAGTTTGTAGGTTTGCAACCATGCAGTATCCATCCCAATCTAGTTAGGGATGCCACTGGTTTCAAAGGATCGCCAGCTTTCATTTCCCTTGTAACTATTAGATGCCAGTTGTCTTGGCCTATGATTAGTGTAGGCGGGGATTCATCGTGGATCAGTTGGTCTTCGATTTCATTTAAATGAGGACAGTCGGCGATGTCTTCGCTCTTAACAGATTGACTTCGTAAATTTAAATTGTTAATAGTGTGTGCTTGTAAATCTTCGTAGTTTCTTGATAACAGGCCTTTAATTCTTACTTTGATATGTTTAGATTGCTCGGTCTTTATTTGATGCCCGTTTATTCCTTCTAATAGTAGGTTTCTACTAGGTCCAGAAGCTCCTATGTGATTTGCTACTTCATCTTGCAAGAGTGTTACTGCTGATCCTTCATCCAATAGGGCCATTACGGTGGCTGATCCGTTGGGTCCGTGTAATTCGACGGGAATAATTTTCAAGTAGCCTGTGTAGGTGTCTATGTGGTTTACTGACACTACTATATTGTGTTCTAGGTTTGGTTTGTCTCTATGTAAGAGTTCGTGGTGTTCTCTTGTACATCCGTCTTTGCCACATGGTTTGGATTTGCATGCTAGATGTCTGTGGTTGGTCTTTAGGCATTTAAAGCACATTTTTAGTTGTTTCACCGTCTCCCATCTGTCTTTGATTGGCTGGTTGGTGAACTTCCTGCACTTTGTTATGTCATGCGCTCGTTCACACAAGAGACATTTTTCTTTTTCTAACGTAGAGGCGGCTAATACTATTTGCATTTCCTCTTCGAATTCGGTGTCGTATGAAATGTCCGAGTCGCTTTCATCGTGTTGGGCTACGTTTACTTGTCTTCTTATGGGGAGAGATTTGTTAGCTTCCATTCTTGGTTGGTCGTTTGGACTTGGTTCGTCGAAATCGTTAGAGATTTTTATTAGGAATTCAGATAGTAAATGCAACATTGGCTCTTTTCTTCGGTTTGATTTAAATTCCTGCCATCTAAATCTGACTAATGTGCTCATCTTGTCCACTATCTTGTCTGATATTTCGGTTGAGTATAGATATTCAAGTTGATCCAATTGTTTTATTGTATCTACTGTGTTGAACACAGCGCTGGCGAAAGTCCCAATACTTTTCATATCTTCTGTCATTCTCGGTAATTTGTGCAGTTCTGAGATTAAACCTTTAATAATATAAGTTGGTTGGCCAAATCTCCTTTCCAATTCTTTCAATATGCTCTCTGGTGTTGAGCTGGTATATAGAAGTGACTTTACGGCTTCTTTTCCTCGACCTTTAAGTGATTTTCGTATTCTTGCAATATTTTCAATATCGATGAAGTACGAAGCGGTGCTTGTATAATGTTTTATGAAAGGTATCCAGTTAATCGGATCTCCATCGAATGGTGGTAAGTCGCTCATGTATGCGGGTGGTTTTCTTGGATTTTCTTGTTGATTATCGCTTTTTAAAGCTTTCGCGAGTAATTTTGATAATAAATCCATTCCCGATTCTGTTTCATTTAATGGATTTTTCACCCAATCAATAACATTTGATTCTATATGTTGGTCATCTTCATCAATGTCTGAGTCTTCAGCGAGTTGTGCTAACTCTAACTGAGTTCGGGCTAGCGCGGCTTCGGCTTCGGCCCTTTCAATTTCCTTCTTTTGAAGAGCTAACTTCGCTTCAAGTTCGGCGCGTTTACTTTGGGACGTGCGTGATCCCATTGCTTTTTTCTCACGTGGTACGTTGCTTGTGACATTTACTGGATTCCTCATCACATGCTTCGAGTGTACCGCGCTCGTGGTTTGATCGGTACTAGCAGTTTGTTCGGTACTAGTAGTTCGATCTGTGCTCGTAGTCTGTTGGGAACTACTAGACTGCCCAGTCTTGGATGAGCTCCCAGATTCCACTTCGCCCGGGTCCCTGTCCTTGGGATGTGCCTTCTTGCTTCGGGTTTCTATGGTGCTCATCTTGGTCGGGTCCTTTGTCTTCCTGTCCCTAACAGCCCTACAGCCCTACTTCCCTACAGCCCTACCTCCCTAACAGCCCTATCAGTCCTGTTCAAGGGTCCCGAAGAACACACTCTCCCAGGGATGGAAACAAGGGTAAGGTGAGGTGGGAATCGCCCGGAAGAGGGTCACACGCAAGACTAGCTGCTCGGGAATTGGGAGGAACGCCCAACCCTTCAGCAGGCCCACCAGGACGCCACTAGCTTACGTGCACCGTACCGGCGCGATCAGACTGTTACAGTTCACCGGTTAAAGTGAACTGGCAGTATCGTCTGGTATACTGCTCCCGCCGTGAGGCGTTAACTCGCCCGTTCACCGTTTGACACCGTTAGGTGGTGAGCGGGAGAGCCGCGGTAAACCGCGCTTATAGAGAATTCTTCAACGCGTAGAAACGATGCCCCCAGCCGCCGCGGTCTTCAGCAGCTACTCGTAGCCTGCTTCAATGCACCCGCAGCGATGAGTCAAGTCCTTTTCCTTGCGATGACGAAAGCTCTTGATGTCGACTTGCTTGCGCGGCGAAACGCTCTTCCGGGTTTTGCGGTCTTCCAAACGTAGGGGAGCCCCGCAGCCGTGGTCGAAATCCTTTTCGCCTTGCGTGGCAGTTGCGACGTTTTGTGTCTGTAGCGACGACGAAGCGATCCCTCCCGACGTTCTTGCGGTCTTCGGCTGCTACCCGGAGCTCGCCTCAATGCACCCGCGTAACGACGGTGGATTCCTCTTCAGTCTTGCTAGGCAGACCTCTCGACGACTTCAGTCCGCAGCGTTCTTGAACGATCTTCCCTGCCCGCAGACTTCGTTCTGAGGGGATAGGTAGATTCCTCTTCAATCTTGCTTATTGCGGAGAATCTTGAGACTTGAGATCTTGATCTTGATTCGCTGGTTGTTGTTATCCGGTTCGAAGGACCATGCACTGTGGAGGATCGGCGTGACCCGAGCCACAGCGAGGGAGTGAAATAAAACACTTTTTCTTGTTGCGGAAGCGGAGATGTGTACGCTTCGGAGTCTCGTGGTGAAGTGCGTAACTCGACCGGGGGCGGCCGGTTTTTATTGTATTTTGAAGCGTGCACATGTCGCTGTATTTATTAACGAGCTCGTTTAATCACGTTTACCAATAGGACGCTTTTACAAATTGCGTAATAATTATAATTATGAAACCTATCTTAGAGACACATAGAAAACATATAGAAAGCTAGTACAAAATATAAAACTAATGCAAATAGAGCTAAAACACATAGAAAACTACACATAGAAACAAAACAGAAAATTGATGCACATAAAATCTTAATGCTAAGGTAAAGGGATAAATCAGTTAATTTATTATAGCTACATAGTTTTCTTAAATAAGTATTAGTACATCAAGGTATTTACTATCTGAGTTTGATCACATATTATTTTAGCTATTGTGCTTTATTATTTTAGTAGTATGATATAAATATTTTAATGTACACAAGTGATAGCAAATTATAAGTGAGTTGAGATTTAAATTGTAGTAATATAAAGTTAAATTATATTACTAACTTAGATGCCTTAATCATGGCCATACTGTGTATTTAATCTTTAGGTATTTATAGAGTTTCTATTATTTTACTCAGGTATTCGTATATGAAATGACTTGTCTATTAATTTATAGCTGAGATGAAGTCTCATATAGCGCTCACTAATGAGTGGCTATATTATAAGTACTTACGTACATGATTATATACGTATTTAAACTGAATATTATGCAAAATTACTGTACAAAATAAGCCTATCACCTATGTGGTGATTCATTTTCGTGAAATAATCAACATCCTAAAATCCTATATCTTAATCTATGAGTAGAAGATTCAGGACTCGATCGCAGGTAAGGCACAATCTTCAACAGCGGGAATTAGAGCTTAGACCCACCACGCTGCTCCAATGCGGGTTGGCGGGCTTTAACGACTATTATCATGTTAGTGATAATAACCGGGACCAACGACTTAACGTGCTCTCCGAGGCACGGGGGTGAAACACCGCCAACTTCCAACTCCGGGCTGGCACTGAGAATTTCTTAATTGAAAAACCCAATACCTAACTTTTTATGCCAGACCGGGAATCGAACCCAGGACCTCGTGATCCGCAGTCGACTATGCTAACCACTAGACCAACGAGGCAGTTTCTCTCAATTTCTCTTCATTCTCTAATAATTTCTCACATTTATAATATTAGTATGATTAGTATCATATTTGCGTACATTCACATCCCCTCGAATCAGCTGTCTGCAGTTCAACATAAAATGGCGTTCGCCCATTATCGGAGTGAGGCGAGAGGTCATTACTCTATTATTGCCACATTATTGCCTACTTATTATTATGATCATATGTTATACGGTTATGTTATCTCATAGCTACCGGCTCTCCCCAGGCGGCGAGTATGTGATAATCCGGACCTTTATTGGCAAATATTTTTGTACACTTATTAACGGGAGAGTATGTATTTATAGCCAGACTGCTATCAACATATGTGACATGGAGATGCTATGTGTTATGATGTTTTTATGTACGTTGTCTTGTGATGAATGTGTTTTATAAAACACAGTTGTGTGTGTTCATAGGTTCCACAACTAGGGACTTATCACAGACCTTTGGATTACTCCTAGCAGCCGGAACTGTCTTTTCAGCGAGTTGTTGTTGTTTCATTTTTAAGACTCAACCAGGTAAGTATTACAGTTTGCAAGTTGCATTGCACTGATTCTTGAACTGACATATTATAAGATAAATTCATATTCTGAAAACGTAGGGTTTAAGTCTAAAGTTATCAAACGGTTAATTATAATAAATCAGGCAAATCGATCCAGAAATATTAGACAAATCTGTGTACATCTGTGTAATGTAGATAAATCTGTGTAATATTATATTATAAAAATACGCGCCTCCTAAAAAAACAATAATTCAGCCATTCATTAAGACTATAAAATTAAAAACAATGTTAATCTTATCTGCTTAATAAAATTAAATATATTGCTAAAAAACAAAATTTGAAGACAGGTTTTAACATCAATATTAATTTATGTGATAATAATTAAAAATTAACGCTATTTTCTTCAAGAATGAGCGAAATTCTATATATATAAAACGCCTTTGAACAATGAACAAACATTATGATAAGATCCTTTCCTTAAACACACATTATAACTACGAAGTAACCAGAGCGTAACAAAACTGAGGTTTTGAAAGGAAAAAACAAACATAGGCACATTACAAGCAATTACCCAGCTACGAATATTCTCGTCGAACTACGTGGACGTTTCTATACACGCTAGATGATCATTAGCATACGTTTGTCGTGATCGTGTGTTCGACTGGCAACATTTATTTATTATTTATAGAATGGCAATACTGATTTCATGTTGGTATTGCACTATTAATGAATTCAGAGTTGGTAGAGGGTAGGCGAAAAAGACATTGTGTATAAATACGGGCGTCATTCTGTAAACAAAAAGTGTCCGCATCTTGCTGGACTCGCCGCTGCCCACGATCCTCGCTGGCGACTTCAACGCGAAGCACACGGCGTGGAACTCCAACCTTGTGAGCCCAGATGGCAGACGCCTCCTGGACGATGCAGACCGCCACGGCTATGAGGTGCTAGGACCAGAGGTCCCAACGCACTACCCGTACTGTGCAGCCCTCACACCAGACGTCATCGACATAGCGGTCGCTCATGGCTTAGCCGCCGCCCCGTCACTTGACGTGCTGGATGACCACCTCATCTCTGACCACCAAGCAGTCCTCATGACGCTGAATACGACACCGATGACGTCATCGCCGCCTTCCCCCAAACATCGCCAGGACTGGCGAATCTTCGCCGAACACATGGCCGAACATTCGCCGTCCTTTAGAGTGGAGAGTCCTGCAGACGTCGACCGACTCGCCACGGACCTCAGCGCAGTAATGTCCAACGCGCTTCGAGAGTCCAGACTCGACGCTGCATCCACTCGCAGGCTACCCCAGCTCCCCACCCGCATACAGGCGATGATAGAGGAGAAGAGGAAGCTGCGAAGGCAATGGCAAATCCTGCGGTGCCCGACCATGAAGACCCGGCTGAACACTCTGGCCGCCAGGATATCAGACGCACTGGAAACGGTAGCGGACGAATCTTGGTACTCCGCCATCGAGCGAGCCAGCGACGACTGGTCCGGCATGCACCGCCTCTGCCGCCAACTCTCCGGGAAGCCCTCTCCGATTAGACCCCTCATGGCCAGTGACGGAACCCCACGTTACCGTGCCGAGGACCGAGCGGAGATATTCGCGGACTACCTGGAGACGCAGTTTACACCCAACCCGACTGCAGATGTGCAACACATAGAGACCATCGAGCGACACGTGGAGGACTACTTCGCGTCGCCGATACCACCGACAGAAGACCCCGTCGTGTACTCCCCCGGACAAGTCCACAGGATGATTCGGCGAACTAAACTGCGCAAGGCCCCCGGTCCCGACCGAGTCACCAATGAAGCCCTGCGTCACCTACCCCTGCGAGCCATCGCGACGCTGACGCGGCTTTTCAACGGCATCCTCCGTACCGGGCACTTCCCATCGTCGTGGAAGCTCGGCCGAGTCATCCTGATTCCCAAGCAAGGCAAGAACATCATGCTGCCTGGGAGTTACCGTGAACCGTCCCATCACTCTTCTGTCGGCTACCTCGAAAGTCTTCGAGAAGCTATTGCTGCTGCACATCACGCCCCACCTTCAGCCACGCGACGAACAGTTCGGGTTCCGTGCCGAACACTCCACCACACTGCAAGTGGCGAGAGTACTGCACCACCTTGCTTCCGCCTACAACAAGCGAGAGCAGTCAGTCGCAGTATTCCTCGACATGGAGAAGGCGTTCGATCGCGTCTGGCACGCCGGGCTCGTATACAAGCTGTCCACGTCTACTACTCCGCGCCGAGTAGTCAAGACTGTGGCCACCTTCCTGCAAGACAGACGTTTTCAAGTGGCGGTTGAAGACGCCCTGTCCACGGAGCGCCCCATCAGAGCCGGTGTGCCCCAGGGAAGCTGCCTGTCGCCCGTCTGTTACAGCAGATATACGGACGACATACCAGTCGCGGACAGCGTCATACTAGCGCTGTACGCCGACGACGCGGCATTCATCACCACCTCGCTCAATGCCCCGCATGCAGCGCTGAAGATGCAGCGAACACTGGATGCACTTCCCACATGGCTGAAGGACTGGAGACTCAAGGTCAACGTGGCGAAGACTCAGGCGATTTCCATCGGGCGAGCGCGACTACTACCGCCCCCGATGTCACTCATGGGCGAGAGCGTCGAATGGTCCCCGCAGGCCAAGTACCTTGGCGTGACCATCGACAGGACCCTCTCGATTCGGCCCCATGTAAAGAACGTGGTCGACCAGACGCGCGCTGCGCGGAACCTCCTCCGCCCCGTGCTAGCGTCCCACCTGCCTCTCCGTACGAAGCTGTGCGTCTACAAGACGTACATTCGCACGCGACTCACTTACGCGGCCCCTGCGTGGTTCGCGCTAACCAGCGAAGCGGGCCGCAAGTCGCTGCGAGCGCAGCAGTCGCTGTCACTCCGTACCATCTCTGGAGCACCACGCTTCGTACGGAATCAGGTCATCTCCAGAGACCTGCACATGGAGAGCCTGGATGACTTCGTTCGCCGCCTGAGTTCCTCTCTGTTCGCGCGCGCCGACGGAGCGCGATCCCAGCACCTGCGTGGCATCGCGCCATACCATCGGCGACCACCGGACATAAGAGGCCTGCCACGAGACCTAGTCCCCTAGGACTGACTGCTTCCTCGCCACTGGCTGACGGGCGCCCATCGGTACACTACCGGCGGGCTCGACCTCGCTGAGCGGCGGGCGAAGCCCATCACGGTCATACCACCCTGCAGCAGTCCGCAGATCGCTCGCGACACCACGCGGGCTTGATCGCACTGCAGCAGGATATTCCCGGACATACAACCCCGGACATGACACCACGGACCAAATCGGTCCCACCCATCGCCCCGCCTGTAGTCGCAGGCGGCGTTTCAAACTACTGTAGGGGGCCATCGCCCCGATCAGTTACCCCGAGGCCTGTGGAGGCCTGCGTGGAAGACCCGAGAGAGAAACAAAAAGTGGAGTATCGCTCGCCATCAGAGGTGCACGCCTGTGCTGTATACATTCTTATATATCATAATATATACAGTGTTATACTTTTGTGTATAGAGTGAGTTGAGACGTGGTGTTGGAAAGTAAAGTGTGTGCGAGATGATAGCTGAAATGCCAGTAAGTCCTTTGTTGTATCGTTCCAATTTATTATTTATTTATTATTTAATCTCTGATGCATTTTAAGAGTAATCTTTAACACATGTGTTAGTGTGCTATTTCAGGATTTCTTTATGGTACATTGTGGGTAGCGAAGTTGTTCGCTACTACCCAAAAATATGCCCGTTCTATGCCCACGTGTAGTTTTATGAACTTCCAAATAAAGATCCGTAGTTAGTCAATCGGTCTTAGGTTGTATCTAGTCATGGAATATATAGACCTTAACGGGAATTCGTGACAACTTCAGAAGTGAAAATGAACCCAAGAAAACAATATTTTTTTAACACGAGAAAAATATTGTTCACTAAGTAGTTATATTGTGACACAATTCTCTGTGTCGTACCTTCAAAACTTTTAAACAAAGAGTATTCCGTTTACTAAGTTCAAAAGAGATTGACTACTTTAATCAAAGTTAGCGTGTACTTGAGATCCATTCTTGCTATGCTATAAAGATAACGTGCAGCAAAGAACTTTTGGATATTGTTAAATCTGTTTTGACACCTATTGTGTGGGTACATTGAATAACATTAGTTCTGGGTGAACTCTTAGATTTGCTATTTTGGCTATAATATTATGTTGTATTCCATTTGAGTAGAGGTTAAATCGAGTGTTTGGTAATGATCTCGTGCGATAATAATTGACATTGTATCAAGGCAATTAATATTTGAATTACATTTATATTTCGTATTTAGTTACCCACAAATTGGAAAAGAGTTTGCTGTAAACTTAAATATTACGTCATCACGACGTTAAGACTGTGAAGTCTCATCTGAATGAATTGCCAACTCAAACCAGCTTGGCGACTGGCTTCCATCGAGGAGGATGATCCCCGAATTACGATTTTTTAAGCATTTTACTTTAGTGTCGAAGTAATTCTGATTCTAAGGTATTTAGTTTAGATAAAACACATCGATAGAATTTTCAGTGAATTGAGTTTTGAATATAGTGTCCATAGTATTTATTTATGATAGATGATGTAAAAAATGCCATGTCCTGGACATGAGTCCAAGAAATTTTGTGTTATTTAGCTATAATCAACAAATAAAGCGTCAAGCGAGAATTTCGCCAGTATGAGAGTTGACATACTGGAATAAATTTCACTAGCACCGGCCGTCTGAGCAGCCATTTTAGATGATTAAATGCGATACCATACAGCTTGGTTATTACTACTGGTTAACCTGAGGTACTCCTAGAGATATGAAATAGGTAAATAATTATCAGTTCTAATTAACTCAAGTATTTGTGAATTATTCTCTGGACCATTACTTTGGATGAACATTACCTAAAGTTTTATTTAGTGTAAATGTAGTTAAATGATTATTGAATTTAAAAGCAGCCTCGTGCCTTCAGACTAGTGTACTGAATGAGATTGTAGTTTTTTTTTAACGCACTGTTTAAGTTTCGAATTTTGATTTTACAAGGTTTTTAATTTTAATTTAGTTTTTAATTTGAAATTTCTATTAACCAGGCATAGATTAGATTACTGGTTATTCACGAAGAGAATTCATGGAGTGAATAATAGTAATAAAAAAAAAAAGAGAAGTGAATATGTCAAATAAGATACCCTCACGTCAATACTAGGATGCAAAGCAATTTATCGAACTCTGATTAGTTTCATGTGTGATTTATAAGAAATACGATACAAGTATGATTTAGTTTTAAATTCTCGATATAAAAGTATACTTACTGGTATACTTATTTTATGTGATCTAGATAGTTTAGTCTGGTAGTACTAGACTCGATCAAAACAGGTGTCTTAGGAATTTGTAGTGTTTAAAAAGTAATTTTTTTGAGTGGCAGGGCAACTATTTATATTAGTGCCGCGAGTGAACTTAAATTACATTAGTGAAGTACATTGGCCAGACATGTAATTTATGATAAGTTTATTTAAGCACTTGCTTAAAATCATTTGCCCTTTTATTAGTGATCTGTTCGATGGTAGTTGTACCTATGCTGAAAGAATAATAGTGGTTTTACTGACCAAGTCCATTTGCAACTCTTAATATGTGCTATTATCACAGCATATGTATTTTAGTACTGTATTGTATATCAGCTATTGATATCATTATCATTTGTAGTTTAAAAAAAAAGGGGAACCTCTTTCTATCGCATTACAGGTTGATTGACATCAGGGGTTCCGCTTTCATGTACGGAAGCCTTAGTGTCTCTTGACAGATTTATCAGTGATTGAGGTTAATAATGAAGGATTTTGGAAGAATACAAGATAGAGACGTTAGAATATCTTAGATTTCAAGTTGAAATTGACGATTTTGCGTAGCTGGTATTGTGGGAGTAAGAATAAAGATATTGAATGATGGTCAGAGAGCTCGTATACGTTTTAGTCATGAGTGTGTCTACTCACTATTATAGAGTGGCCAAGTGTGTCGATATTTTAAGGTGGCCATGTGAGTCACCATTTTAGAATGACTATGTATGTCATTTGGGCCATGTGAGTCCATAGAATGTAACCAAGTGTGTTACTAGAGTGGAACAAGTGTTTCCATAAGTTGTGACCTAGGTGGCCATGTGAGTCACCATTTTAGAATGACTATGTATGTCATTTGGGCCATGTGAGTCCATAGAATGTAACCAAGTGTGTTACTAGAGTGGAACAAGTGTTTCCATAAGTTGTGACCTAGGTGGCCATGTGAGTCACCATTTTAGAATGACTATGTATGTCATTTGGGCCATGTGAGTCCATAGAATGTAACCAAGTGTGTTACTAGAGTGGAACAAGTGTTTCCATAAGTTGTGACCTAATGAGCCGGTAGGTTGTGAACAAGTGTGTTACTGTTTTTGACAGTATGTTATCTAACTGTTCGTGAAAGATCTAATGTATTCTATTTACTTAATTTTACGTACATATCAAACTAAAGGGATGTACATAATGAAAGCAAGTTTTCTAGTCCAGAATTATTAGCTGCTTTAGTAGATTACTGTACAAGTAACTCGTTCTATCTAGAACTACCATGGCATTTTATTCATTTTTCATAGTTCCTGTGTGCCTTTAAATGTTTTTGATCAGGGAAAGTTCTACATTTTTAAATTTTGAATGATTTTAGATAGATTTCGGTTATTTTAAACGACTAAGATCAATTTTTGCGAGTAGTATAACTGTACCTAATGGTACAGCCGCAAAAATTGATTGTATTTGTATGGACTTTAAAATGGATTAATTAGTGATCCCGATGTAAGGCGACCGATCCTCGACGTGTTTCGGATGTATATAATCTGAATGCGCCGAAATACGAATGAATTATAGTTATTTCAAAAAAAACTATGATGATCAAACGAACTTGCAAATTGAAATTAGATCGATATTATATGAGTACGCTTCATTTGAAGATATACAACAAAATAGTTATTATATGTACACTATTTATAATAACGTACCAGATCGATGTCGATGTGGTTTAGGAAATGATGCATTTAATAGCCTTATTTTCATTGGTTCAACTTATCAGTTGGTTACTCACCCATTCGTTATATTTGAAAAATTTGTGTTTCTCAAATATATGACTCACTTGTAGACTATGCTTAGTAGTTTAAAAAGTTAACAAGCAAGGAATGCATAAAGTAAATTGAAACAAAGGTTCCAAGTTTGTTGTTGTTAATAGATCTTTCACTCGTTTGTTTACACTATTTTATGGCTTTCAACATAATGCGGTCCGATGTTCGGAATGCGTTAAGAATTAAATACGGAAGGATATATACTTCAGCTTTTAACGGTGAAGGTTTTAGTAATTTTGAAATTCTAGATATCGCAAAAATAATAATTCCAAAAATAGTTCAAACGTGTTTCGTCAATACTAATTAGCATTCCAGTGATTCAGTTTGACCAAGTTAGTTCATTAAATGTTAAATTGAATTTAATAAAAAGATTAAAATTTTTGGAACATTTACTAATCACAAAGAAAGATAAATAAATAAATATAAGGGCTGAACATTTGAGGCTCGAAGTTAAGTAGCTTGCTAGAAACTACAGTCACGACACGAGAAGCCCGTTTAATAAAGTAATAAAATTGTAAAATGCGCCATTCTCGAAGTCACATTGGGTTTTCTTTCTATATATTTATCTGAGTGATTTGAAATAATGAACTGGATGATAAAATTTAACAGACTATTATTTGAATTGAAAATGAAATCGCGCAATTAATTATCTTTTGCCGTCCAAAATCTCGAGAGTATAAATAATATGATGTAAAAATTATATTTTCTAGAGAGTGACTAGTGCGTGCTTGCTTACTCTAATTTTATCTCCATATTGTTTTTCTCAAATTTATTGAATAATGTCGTGTGATGCACGGGCGTTGTGGATCCGCAAGCTCGTGACGAAGGTATACCCTCACCTAGCGGCTCCGGCCTAAAACCGTCAGTTAATTTGTAAATACTTACTTTAATTATTAAAAGACGCAGACTAGTAAAGCAAAAAGTATTAAAAAGCAGAATGAATAAAACACTCAGTATATATACTATATTATGTTACTGACGTAATATATTATAACTTGATGTAACGTTTTTATTTATAATTGGTTTGATTTTTGTTCATATGTTGAGGTAATGATTCTGAAAAAAGACAAAAGAAGTTTTGAGTATTAAACTCAAATTTCTGAATTTGGGGTTTTCATCTAGTTTTTTTTATTATTTAGTTTTGTATCAAGCTTTGGATTTACAGCAAAATTTGAATTTTGTATTTTAATTTGAAATTGCTATTGAGTAAAGTTAATTTAAAATAATTATATGATAGCGATTTAGTATTGTACAATAATTGCAAGCCGATTCTACTTCAATTCATACAAAAGTTTTGCATTTCAAAGAAGCCTTTGATGAAGAGTTAGATTTAGTTTTGGACTAAGGTTTAGTTTTGGACTTTTTGTTTGGTTTTCAATGATGATTGTAGTCAAAGTTCAGGTATTTGACCCAGTTCAAAGCATTGGGTAAGATTCTAAGTATTTCACAAGTTAAAGATTGTCTTGGACAACATAACCTGAACTGATTCGGTTGAATTTTGTGGTGCTGTCTCTTTTTGATGGGTTTATTCAGAGGTTAACACGGAAAGGAAAGGTTAGGAAAAGAAGGGAATAAACTAAAACAACTTGTGTTTTGAGGCGTATTTAATAGAATTGAACTCTATTTGTTAAAATTTTTTGAATAAGCTACGAAAAATTTCATTTCATTTATTAAAAACGTTGACTGTTACATAGTTAAAGATATTAAAATAGTAATAATTTAACATAGTGGGAACAGTCTACCGCCAACAGGTATACGATGTCAGGAATTTAGAGCAGATAATTTAACATAGACTTAATTTGATTCAAACGATTAGTAAAGATTAGTTAATGGTACAGCAGATCCAACTGAATTGAAGAATTGATAGATTAGTAATCCTGATTAATGTTTGCATTGGATGCAGTTGTAGATTTTATTGTGAACTCTGGGGTAGTGTGTGATACTTATTTCTTGTCAAGTCCTAAAATTTTAATAAAATCAGCTTTCCTTTACGTTCTGCTAAATTTTTCGATTTCAATAAAGTTTTTTAAAAAAAAGCAGGCATGACACGTCATGTATGACACATGATAGGTGGAGCTCAGGATGATGGACCTGTTGGTCTGTTACAGATTGTAATCAGGGTTTAGATATTTACTTAGCTTTAGATTCAGCGTCAGATGCTTGTAAGGTATAAATAACTGAAACGGTATAAGAAATAAAATAAATATTGGGTATTTTATTAAATTTGAATTCAGTTTTAGACTTTTGCTTACGGTATATGTAACATACTGTTTAGATTATGTTTTAGACTGTAACTGTTCCAGACTTTGATTAAGTTTCAGACTAGATTTTTATTCAGCTTTAGATAATTAATCCTTTATTTGCCTAACTTTATTCTATATGAGTTTTAGATTTAAATTGCGATATTTTTATTTCTGTTGTGAAATTTCGACTCAGCGATATCAATCAGTTTAATTGCACTTCACACACACTTCACAAATCTCAAGATCAAAAACTCGATAGTTTTGGATTTCAGATCGGTTTGAGGTTTTAAGTTTGATATTACTAAATTGAAAAAATGTAGGTTTCCTTTTTGTTATCCTTTTTAATTATCCCGAATGTCGTGATTTACTAAAACTAAATGTCATCGTGCAAGTATGAATGGATGAAGATGTTTTGTTGTACACTACAGATTGTTGCAAGGAGTGAAGCGAACTAAGCTTAGCAAAGCAAATGTTTGGTGGTTGTGCACCGGGAGGTTGCACAATGTCGGATGGCCGAATGTCGTGATCGTGTGTTCGACTGGCAACATTTATTTATTATTTATAGAATGGCAATACTGATTTCATGTTGGTATTGCACTATTAATGAATTCAGAGTTGGTAGAGGGTAGGCGAAAAAGACATTGTGTATAAATACGGGCGTCATTCTGTAAACAAAAAGTGGAGTATCGCTCGCCATCAGAGGTGCACGCCTGTGCTGTATACATTCTTATATATCATAATATATACAGTGTTATACTTTTGTGTATAGAGTGAGTTGAGACGTGGTGTTGGAAAGTAAAGTGTGTGCGAGATGATAGCTGAAATGCCAGTATGTCCTTTGTTGTATCGTTCCAATTTATTATTTATTTATTATTTAATCTCTGATGCATTTTAAGAGTAATCTTTAACACATGTGTTAGTGTGCTATTTCAGGATTTCTATAAGGTACATTGTGGGTAGCGAAGTTGTTCGCTACTACCCAAAAATATGCCCGTTCTATGCCCACGTGTAGTTTTATGAACTTCCAAATAAAGATCCGTAGTTAGTCAATCGGTCTTAGGTTGTATCTAGTCATGGAATATATAGACCTTAACGGGAATTCGTGACACGTTTAAAATTGGAGAACTTTACCATTATTTTTTTTTAAATTTATTATGAAAATTAAGACAAAATAAAACAAAATATGAAAGAATCAGTAAAATATCTCAACAAATGAAAAAGTTATGGAACTTTAAAGTTGCCGCAAGACGGGAGACGTGACGTAATAATTCCCTATCAACCGACTTTATAAAGCCGAATAAAAGAAATAAATGGACCTAACGTGACTTAATTAAATTAAAAGCACTTAATTTGTGTGTGAAGATAATTTTCAAGTATTAAATCTCGGCTAGGTATTAAAACTCACTCATAAAATTTCTCACTCGAGTAATATACAGCAATCGGTGTACATTAAATAATCAAACTTTTAAATCGTCATTTCTCAGTCATTTATTGATGGATTTAAAAGAAAAAACACTGAATTATTAGATTTAATCTATATTTTACTTCCGTTGTGTTAAATATGGTATTCACAACATGAAACTTCTCCATTCTGTATGTGGCCCTTCAGTCAAATTAAATCACATCAAATTTATTTATTTGTTAGGTAAATTGCTATGTAAACTTCATCTATAGTACGCGCGCGAGTTGAATGCAGAGCTTTTGTATGTGTCATACATACATTATCTGATATCTCTGCATTTAACTCGCGCGCGAACTGTACATCATACAACTTGACTAGAAAAATGAAAATATCTGCTTGCTCAGAGGCGCCACTATTGCATTTCTTATGGCTATAATCAGTAGTCATGTAAAAATGAGTTACTACAGCTTACCGCACTAGTGCGAAAATGAATATTTTACCGCACTCTTTGTAGGCTAATACTAACTGTGCGGTAATATTATTTTTATGGCCCGAGGGTGGAGTAAAGTATTATAGTTTTAATAATAGCGGAGAAGAGCAGCTTTATGAGAAAATGTATTGAAATTGCCTTTTTATAAATGTAAGTAGGTATATAGATTACTATGTATAGATTACGTATGTATGTATGTATGTATATACTTTATTGTACACCACAAAAACACAAAAGCAACGTATGTGTTACGTAATTGAAATACACGTAGGTGTAGAGTTTAAATGCTCGTAGACCATGTTTGAACGGTCCTATGACCTATCATACATAATTTAATATTAAGTACCTATGTATTTTTGCGGTTCCAATATTTTATTTCCTTAACCTATCTCGCTAATTTACATATTGACATAATGTGATAAGAATGATGTAACTTATGTTTTAAAAACATTAAATTAAAGTAGTTTCAGTTGTTTACATTATGTTATCGTGTGTGATTTTTTTAAAGTAATTTTTGCGCAAGTCAAGGTGTTTTTTTTTTTTATTTGTGAAAAAGTTCAATGTACTCTATGACTTGAGTTATGAATGACCTTCATACTTTATAAAAATACATCTAGAGGCTTACTACCATCGCATAAAGAAGTATTATTTTATAAATAGAGTTTTAGACCATGACGTACTTTGACGGTCCTAAATTAAGTAGGTATTATAATTCTGAAACTTAAAGAGCGTCAAACATTTATTAAAATTCTAAAGGTAACCTCAAAACGCGGATGAAGTCGAGGGCAACGTCTTCTATAGTCTATACTAATATTATAAACGCGAAAATTTGGATGGATGGATGTTTGTTTCTCAATCACGCCAGAACGGACTTAAAATATTAATAATCTTTTTACTTTGTTTCAGGTATGCACTTTCATTGCACGTATGATGTAAAATGGTGGAATATTTCGGATTAAATTGGTACGTAGACGTACCTACCTATTGTACCTAATACCCAATTTATTCACTCACGTTTTCTGGTAAAGGAGGCATACTACCATAGCTTAAAGCTGTATTGTTCTGATATTGTTGAAGAATTATAATCCTTATTTTAGGGACTGTGACATAAAACTGTCATTTTGAAATAATACTGCTTTAAACGATGGTAGTAAAAGTGAGAGTTCTCGTGTTCGATTGCCAGATAGGGCAATTTGGGTCTGGTCTTCGGCGAGGCCGTGGTTAAAATTGCCACTGTTAAGATGACAAGTAGAAACCATATTATTTTTCCCATGCCCCTAACAAATTAGCCCGCTACCATGTGAGACTGCACGATCATTCATCATCCATTACTTACCATAATCATTATAGAGGAAGAAACTAATAAAAATTCTTTCCAAAAAACCGTCTTCCAACGCCACTGTAAAGTACAAAATAATTTTGATTTCTACCCACTATGTTGAAGTCGGGCGTGTTTATCAAGGATAAGCAAAGTTGACGCATCACACTCGCCCGACTTCAACATAGTGGGTAAAAATCAAAATTATTTTGTACTTTACAGTGGCGTTGGAAGTCGGTTTTTTGGAAAGAATTTTTATTTTTAACTTTTTAGTGTCAGGGTTGAAGATTTGGAATTAGATTTTTTATGGAACCACCTCGAGAGCTTCCTCTAACGACCGATAGAAAAAAAATTCAAATCGGTTCAGAAACAACGGAGAGATACACCGATATACATAAAAAAAAAACGCGCCGAATTGAGAACCTTCCTTTTTTGGAAGTCGGTTAAAAACTATAATAACGTATAAGCACCTTTGTATATGTTTAGGTAGTATAGTGGGTAAATATTATTTCATCTAGTTAGGTGGAAGTGTGATATTTAAATCCTGAACTGTAAATACTGACCGGATACAGTTCGTACTGTACAGTGGACTGTATACAATCCTCTGTTCAAACAAATATTCATCGTTCATCATTCAAAACAAATGGCTTCGGCCATCGGTTCACTGATAACACGTATACCTATCTACATAAATATTTAGTCGATTAATTTACATAGATTGCTGGTAAGGTGCAACGCACATCGTCAGAGTGGAGTGACCAAGTCAAACTAAATTTTATTATTACTTCGATACACCCCTCTTGAGTCACCTCGTGGAAAAGACAATTCAGACAAGTTGTTATCATAGAATACTTCACTCTATAGCGCTGTGTATGCGCTGGCCCTAAGACGCTGTGTTGTTTGTCATTCAAAACAATTGTGCGTCGCACAGTGCAGCGTCACCTGATACTTAACATTATAAACAAATACATTATGTAAGCGGTCGTTTTTTTTTAGTCCGGGAAGGCCACAATGAATCACAGACCAGTCTTTACTAAATAAATTGATAACACATGTAATACTTATAATTTATAACATAAATATTGAGTCCATAGATTGTCTGGATGCCTGGACAGACAAAACGCGGGCTACGTGACGAACGTAGGCTCCTCTCCATATCGAAAAATTATGTGCGATTGGAGACTGACGTCATTCATAGTATATTAATGACGTCAGTCTCCAATAGTATAATAATAGTATTCAATATTAGTAATATTAGTATTCATAGTATATAGAATTGACAGGCTTGACAGATGTGAAGCCTCCATTTGCAGTATGCCGTTGCAGTCACGCGGTGTGTCTGTCAATTCTTTATCAAAGCCGGACTTTGGAATTTCAAATGAGAAATGTGATTAGATGTGCATTAGTGAAGCATGTTTAGGTACTTTGCTTGCCTATTTTGTTAAATCCGGTGTAGATAGTATTGTAATCTGTATCCCAAGAATGAGTTTTATTATATGTACCTACATTTATCATTCCGGATTGTGGGTATTCGACAACTAGGTAGTTATATTATCAACTTTTTTTCAAACATAATTACTAAACGCATGAGACTTTTGTGACTTTATCATACTTCGACGCACTTTTGTACTTAAATCGATTTTTTTTAAATGTTACACCATCCAGGTTAGCAGGTTTCTTTACAGTTTTGTATGTGAAAACGCAAAAAGTTCTGCAAACAAGAAAAGCGATACGTACCTACTACCTACCTAGTTAAAACTTGAAATTATAGGTTAAGATTATTATGAAAATGATGATTTTATTCTAACTTCTAGTACTAGTTACTATTCTGTGCTTCTAGTTAGCATTGCATTCACATCGATCAGCAATCTAATCGACGATTTAATAACATGACCCTCGTTAAATTAATGTTATATTATCAGATTACGCATAATTTTCTATTTAGAATCTATTTTATCATAAACGTCTTAGAAGGCTTAAGACTGGAACAGGGGAACACAACGTGACGTGAGCTACGACAAAAAATACATATTATTATATTACCTACTTTACAAATTAAAATACATCCTCGTAAAGTTGCTCTTATTTCACCGCTATTAAAACTGTAAAGTAGACTTTTCCCACCCTAGTGCGATAATAATATTACCGCACAGTTATTTTAGCCTACCTATAATTTCTGGCACGCGAATAATTAATTTACTAGCGTTTGCCCACGATTTCGTCCGAGTGGTTTGTTTTTTTAATTCCCGCTAAAACTCCTTAATTTTCCGGGATAAAAAGTAACCCATATCATTCTCCAGATCCTCAACTATACAAAAAATTAAGTTTTTTGAAAAATCTCCTGGTAACAAATTTTCCTGGACAAAAAGTAACCTATGTCCTTCCTCGGTATGCAGCCTGTTTCTGAACCAAGTTTCATCAAAATCGATCTAACAGATCATCACAGATGGCCCTGAAAGCGCTTCAGACAGACAGACAGGCGGTCACACTTTCCCATCCACATGTAAGCGCATCACATCAGAACGGCTGGACCAATTCTGATAGAATTTCTTGTATGTGTTTGAGTGGGTCTCGGCATGTTTTATATCCTCAATTGGTCCTGATAGGTGGTGCTGCAATCGGGTTCTAGATTCAGGGCAGGCTAACGTTTGCCGGGCCCAATAGTTTATAATATTAGTACCTATGGGTTATATTTGTGAGGGGATCTTAGAAATTATAAGCCGACGACAACGTGTCAGCCCCAAGGCCGACCCATGTCAACTCTGAGACAAGCCAGGCGTGGATCTCTTTGTAAAGTTTGCCAAAATGTATTCAAGTAATGTAATAATTAATATTGTTGTTTCAAGTTCTTAGGTTTACATAAATAAAAAATCCAAAAAACCGACTTCCAACACCACTGTAAAGTACAAAATAATTTTGATTTCTACCCACTATGTTGAAGTCGGGCGGGTATAACAAGGATAAGCAAAGTTGACGCATCAGACTCGCCCGACTTCAACATAGTGGGTAGAAATCAAAATTATTTTGTTCTTTACAGTGGCGTTGGACTTGGAAGTTGGTTTTGTGGAAAGAATTTTTATTTTTAACTTTTTAGTGACAGGGTTGAGGATTTGTAGTCAGAATTTTTTATGGGACCACAATATCGAGAGCTTCCTCTAACGACTGATAGATTTTTTTTTCAAATCGGTTGAGAAACGACGGATATATGCACCGATATACATTTTAAAAAAACGCGCCGAATTGAGAACCTCCTTATATTTTGGAAGCCGGTTAAAAACGATCCCAAACTACGGTCTATTTGGGCTGCAAATTACAAACGCCAGCCTGTGTTTTTAGTTTAGTGCTTTGGTCTGCAAAATTGTGGTGTAATTTTAGATTTTGTAAAAGTCATTAAGTATATAAGTAAACTTAATAAAATAAAATAAAAGAGAATTGTTTTTGAGACGGTAGATAAAAACTAGAATATACCTAACTACATAAATATGTTGTTTCTTTTTGCTTTCCAAGTTATACGGAACCCCCCGTGTGCAAGTCCGCACTTGGCTGTTTATTCGAAATAATATATAATTAGGTAAAATAAAAACAAATTTCTTAGAACAACCCAGACCAATTACGGAGTTCATTATAGGTGAGATATGTAAGCATTTAATCAAACGAGATACGCGATTAAAAAAAACTAACAAAAAACAGTATTTCAATGAAATTTTAAATCAAACTCAGAAGGAAGAAATACTCGAAGTTCGCTCCAGATAAGGTGTATTTGAATAAAATTAAAACAATTGCATAAAATGTGATGCTCAGTTGTTTTCTTAATTTGAAAATATTTCTTTTTAAATTAAATGACGTATAAACCAGCCAGCAACCTTATATGATACTGATATCAAACCTTTTTTTTAATGTTCCGCTAAATATGCCGGCGAGTGTATTTATGTCGAACCCTAAACTAACCTACAAGAGACAAGAAAACGTAAATACAATGAATATTTCAGAAATTGACACTCAGAACATTGAACGGTTCACAATGTGTCGACAGTTTACAATAGCGCTAGTTAGATTACAATCTAACGGTTTTTGCAATCTTACGGTGACAGATACACTGCTTTTAAAAACCCCCTTTTAGGGGGTCACCTTTTACAGGGTCTTAAATAAATAAAATATTTATTTGGGATTTCCAATAACACACAAGCAACGAAAATTACAAGATACAAAAAAGACTTATAGACTGTTATGTACTATAATCTTATAGACTAAATAAACACTAATCTGTGTCGTAGAAAATCCCAAAAAGGGCATCGAACTCAGCGTAATGCTGATATTGTATAGACTGCAGATGCACCATATCAGCGCTGATTTTCAGTCGACCCCTAGAACTTCGACGTCCCGGACCGGCTGCTCAGACTTGATGAAAAAACCGGCCAAGTGCGAGTCGGACTCGCGCACCGAGGGTTCCGTACAAACCTGTAGTAAGTTTTAAATTATTAAAAATATTTTTATTTTAAATAAGTATTTGAGTTGATTGAATGAAAGGTAAATTGCGGTTTACGATTTATGACGTATTAAAAAAAACTACTTACTAGATCTCGTTCAAACCAATTTTCGGTGGAAGTTTGCATGGTAATGTACATCATATATTTTTTTTAGTTTTATCATTCTCTTATTTTAGAAGTTACACACATTTTACCACTTTGGAAGTGTCTCTCGCGCAAACTATTCAGTTTAGAAAAAAATGATACTACAAACCTCAATATCATTTTTGAAGACCTATCCATAGATACCCGTAACACGTATGGGTTAGATGAAAAAAAAATTTTTTGAGTTTCAGTTCTAAGTATGGGGAGCCCCCAAAATTTATTGTTTTTTTTTCTATTTTTGTAAGAAAATCTTAATGCTGTTCACAGAAATCATCTACTTACCAAGTTTCAACAGTATAGTTCTTATAGTTTCGGAAAAAAGTGGCTGTGACATACGGACGGACAGACAGACAGACAGACAGACATGACGAATCTATAAGGGTTCCGTTTTTGCCAAACTTGGCTACGGAACCCTAAAAAAGATAGAAAATAGGCAAAATCCGACCAAGTGCAAGTCGGACTCGCGCATAAAGCTGGGTTTCGTACCAACATACCGTGCTATTATAACTAGTAAGTGAATTTTCTCCGCAAAAAATGTAGGATTGGAGCCTCCGGGATTCAGGAGCATAAAAAATCCCAATAAGATTAATTTCCTTTTTCTTATGGCTGGGTATACTTGTAAATACTGATAGTTTGCACTTAGCATTATAGAGACGTCTTAGAGCTGAGTAATCGAACCGCATTGTGGTAAATGGTAATTGAGACGAACGACCAGGAAAGCCGTGCCTGCTGCGATCGCTTCTGGGAAGTCCTTATTAGGCCAGCGACACATTTTACTGTTACAACTTACAAGTTACTTGTGTTAGGCGGATAAAAATTGTATAGCGGAACGCAAATGTCACACCTATTCTTGTCATATTATGGCGGATATGAAGCCCCGTTTGACATTTGACGTTCCTAGAGTTTTCACGTGCTTTTGGTTGACAGTAAGAAACCGACTTTCGGAGGAGTTGGATTTTCGACGCTTTTTACTTGCGAACTACTACGCGTTACTTGCGAGTTGCGTGTTAAATTACGCGTTGGCAACTGGCGACGGCGGGCGTCCCCTCTATATGTACACACATACGCGTTGGCGAATGCGAAGGAACAGCAGCGAGTATATTTTCTGCAATTCACGAACGCGCGTGAGCTTTACTTGTAGTTGTGCACATTGCGTAAGTGTGCGTGCCTCTCGGAGCGGTCAGTCGTACGCGCAATCAAGTACACGCACACATTTACAAGTATACAAATTTATACAGACAGGACTACCACAATCATTAGCCACGCGCAAGAGTAAAATGGAATTATATCGCAAGCTTCCTCTAGCCAGACATTTTTTAAATACAAATCGGTTCAGAAATACGCGCGAAATTGATAATCTCTTTTTCGGAAGTTGGTTGAAAAAGGAAAGGTGACTGACCGGTTGATCTATCAACGCACACGGATCGGTCTGAAAGGCATACAGATTGCTATTATTAAAACAATAGAAAAATACTTTATACTATAATTTATTTCTACTGTATCATAATGAAATGCAAAATTTTTGTAAAAACATGTTTTATTTCAAGTCTTTTTCTTATTCAGAGATTATAAAATAGGCTGTTGACTATAAAATTACTGAATTAAATGTCTAAATTAAATCACACACGTGCACGTGCACGTGCGTTAGAGGAAGCATTCAACGGAACCCTAAATACATAGAATTAAATACAATTCTATTTTATTAGATGATGTCCGCGACTTCGTCCGCGTAGATTTTTCTAAGATCCCATCAGAACTTTTTGATTTTCCCAAATAAAATTAACTTATGACCATCTTAGGGGTTTCAAATTTAGGCTTTTTATCTCTATCGAATCGGCAAAATCGGTTTCACTGATCAACCGTGAAAAGGTGACAGACAGACACTTTCGCATTTATAATATTAATACCTATAGGTAGATTATAATATTTCATATCTGGCTGATGCGGTCAATGCACTTTTAAAAATGCGAGAAGAGAAAGGTAGTTATTTAATTAAAATAAATTAACTAAATAACAACTTCGCACACTTAATTATTTTGTTTTGTTGGCCTGAATGTGTAGTTGTTTTGTAATATTTTTTTTTAATTGATCGTTGTTTTATTTAGGAGGAATTCAATTCGAAACGTATTTTTTTTAATTTCATTATCGTTTAAATCGTTTTTCTGAGATATCAAAGAACTGGTTAACCAAAGCATTAAAAATGGTCTCGCGAATGTTTAATTAATTTCATTCATATTCAATTCAAAACTTGTTTGGAAGAACACTTAAACAGAATTTTTAAGTAAGAGCTTTTGAATCGTCAAGTGAATCTACCGCTGTTTCGCAACATCGTTAATAATAAGTGAATTTTAGATGATGCCTGTTACTTCTCCCGTATGGATTTAAAAAAAACCTGGGTAATGTCTTTGATGTCCGGTTTTTCCGGCCTTTGTTACTCTCCAGGATCTCAATTCTCAACTTCACCAAAGAAAAAAAACTTCGATCCGTTGCTCTGTTGCGTAATAATTGAAGAACAAACAAAAACACTGTCACTTTAGTTCTTCTACCGATCTCCTCATTTCAGATTTGATCGCGTAAACAAACTCCGAGCATAGCTTTCCTTCGCACTGCTCACTGAGTGAACCTGAACATTGAGCTTAATATCACTGATATCTCTGGCTCTAATACTGAATGCTTTAATTTAAACATAATAGGGATGTCAAAAACAAATTATTTCTTACTGATTTTTAAATAGAGGGTCTTCCAAAAGACCTAAAATTCATATCCTCGGTTAGTTTTAATTTTGATAACCATTTTAACCTATAGATTAAAGAAAAAAATTTGCGTTGGATGACGTCTCAACTCTCAACTATCTATTTCATACAAAACTGAATAGAAGTCCGTTTTTAAGTTTGATAAAGAGTTGCTGATTTAATTGAGTTGTTATAATAATATAATAATAATAATAATGTATTTATTAAAAGGCATATAAAACCCAATATAAAACAAGTCACAAAACACTATAGACATACACAGTATATACAGTTATCATCCCTATTATTAACATTAGTAAAAATATGTTATATTGAAAATTTCTGGTGAGAGGCTTCGGCCGTGGCTAGTTTTAGGCTAGCGTTCCGGTACGATGCCGTGTAGAAACCGACTAGGGGTATGGGTTTAATATAACCGCCATACCTACAGGTTAGCCCGCTACCATCTTAGACTGCATCATCACTTACCATCAGGTGAGATCGCAGTCAAGGGCTAACTTGTAGTGGAAATTGGAATAAAAAAAAACTTAATGCAAAAGTGAATGTGGAGCGCCCAGTTGTAGCCGCGCCCTTACGCGGCCGTGGAGTCGTCACGGCCGCCGGCGTACAAGGAATCATTTGCAATTAAATTTACGTAATAATGTTTACTTTATCCCCATTAATTCAGTTCGCGTCGTGACGTTGGCTGTAGCATACCTTGAGAGCCTATATTTATTTATTTATTGATTAAAATATAAACTGTACACTTATCTGTTTTAAGTTTAAACATTTGACGTTTATTTATTTATTGGTGAAGTGTAGCGGACAATACACTGTAAGTACAGTTTAACTGTGTAAGTTTAATCATTTGACGTTTATTTATTTATTAGTGAAGTGAAGTGTAGCGGACAATTCACTGTACACTTTTTGAAAAACATTTCGGTGGTTGATGAACTGTCGCACACTTGGTGCACTTTCGGATTAAACGTTGGTATTATTCTGTGACGTTGGATAGTGGCAGTGAAGTTAAGTGAATGTGTACGGAAACGATGTCGACTGCGTCAATGCAAACGGGTTCGTATTTTTTAAAATAATAATGAATATATTACTTAATGTAATAAAAATAAGCTATTATCTCTACGCATTTTTTGAAATGCATATTTTTCGACGTGTTTGATCGATTTGCTGAAAGAACGATAGATTCCTTGTGTACTTGTGTGTGATTTTATTGATGTGTTGTCTGTTCTTATCATAGTTAACAATATAGATATTTTTTACCTATATTATTAAGCAAGTCATCACAACAATTTTTTTTACAATAAAACACTTAGATTGTTTTAGGTACATATGTTTTGTAATGCAACGTAATTAATGATTAGCGTTTTACAGAGTCATTTCTGATTGAGTATAAGTTTTTTTTCTTACCACAATGAAGGTCATGGATACTAGGTATGTTTATGTAATTGGATATATTATGTATGAATCACTGATTAATCAATAGCACGCAAATGCTTAAATGTAGTATTACACTTACTTAACACAGACTTAGAGGCATAAAAGCCTTGTTTATCCTAGTTTATAAATAGCTCTTGACCCGCCATTAAATTTAATATTATATAGGTAATCATCCAATATCACCAGCGTGGTGGACTACGGACCCTTCTCATTCTGAGAGGACTTGAGAGGAGACTGGTGCTTAGTAGTATGCCGGCAATGGCTAGCAAAGGGACACGCAGCTGAAATGCTCGTGCACAGTGGGGTAGAAGTATCGAACTAATATTATAAATGCGATAGTGTGTTTGTTTGTTGGTTTGTTGGTTTATTGGTTTGTTGGTTTGTCCTTCAATCACGCCGCAACGGAGCAACGAATCGATGTGATTTTTGGCATGGGTATAGTTGAAGATCTGGAGAGCGACAGGCTACTTTTTATCCCGGAAAATTAAGTCGCGGGAATCAAAAAAAATTAAACCACGCGGACGAAGTGGCATCAGCTAGTTAAATATATGTAATAATAAATGCCTTTGACAGGGTTGCATCAGTGGGACAGCGCCTCTAGTCTGTACAATGCCAAATTATGTGTAAGGCCGCAATTGCACCTGTAGGTTTTAGTGCGTGTAACTGCGCAACTTACATAAGTTACATTCGCTGACGATTCGCGACTTACTGTTTACATATTTAATAAACGAGTCACCGCCCGTAAAAGTTGTGCGTGCGACAAACGTGCGCGCCCATAAGCGCTTCCAAAAACGAGCTTATTCGCGCCGAAACATCGTTAATCTGAAACCGCTCTAGCTTAGATTTTATTGATCTTTTATCCTATCCTTTTTTTAGAAACTAGATGGTAGATTAAAAAAGCTTATGGGACTTCGTCGCGAGGATTAACCTTTTTTAGGGTTCCGTACCCAAAGAGTAAAAACGGGACCCTATTACTAAGACTCCGCTGTCTGTCTGTCTGTCTGTCTGTCTGTCTGTCTGTCTGTCTGTCTGTCTGTCTGTCTGTCTGTCTGTCTGTCTCCAGGCTGTATCTCATAGACCGTGATAGCTAGAAAGCTGAAATTTTCACAAATGATGTATTTCCGTTGCCGCTATAACAACAAATACTAAAAATTAAAAAAATATATATATTAAGGGGGGTCCCCATACAATAAACGTGTTTTTTTCGTATTTTTTTGCTCAATATTAAAAACGGTAACAGGTAGACGGTTCAAATTTTCACAGAATATTAACTTGTATATTACCTTTCAAAATAAATAATTAAATATCAATAAAGTAAAAATTAAAGGGGGGCTCCCATACAACAAACGTAATTTTTTGATATTAACAGTGAACCTCTACAAACAAAGTTAGTTTTGCGGTTCATTAACAAAGGTAATTATACCTACTTCTTGAGTACGGAACCCTCGGTGCGCGAGTCCGACTCGCACTTGGCCGGTTTTTAATTCCCGCGGGGCAAAAGTTCCAAATTTCATCAAAATCGGTTGAACTGATGTGCCGTGAAAGCGTCGCAGACGGTCCGACACACTTTTGCATCCATATTATTAATATGTATTATAAATACGAAAGTGTGTCTGTCTGTCTGTCTGCTACGCTTTGACGGCCCAACTACTCAACCGATTCTGATGAAATTTCGTATAGAGATAGGTTACATCCGAGGTAAGGACATAGTAGGCTACTTTTTATGCTGGAAAATTTAGGATAATTCCCGCGGGAATCAAAAACATCAATACACGCGGACGGCATCATCTAGTTTATAATATATGTATGGATCCTTTGATGTGTAGGCGTAAGGCCCTGACATTGTATTGTTTAGTGAAGATAGAATAGAGAGAAAATATGAAAATAATAAATGTTTAAGCTCTAGCAACGGTAACCTAGAGACCGATCTTACGAAAGTTCGAGAAAAATAAAATATTATAACCATATCGATCCAGACCTTGCCTCGTTATAATTTAATGAAGTGTTGATGCTGAAAGTTATATCACTGATGTCTATCCAACTATTTATTGTATGTAAGTAATACCTCTGTTTTGGGGTCGCTTATAAATTGTATTGCCTGCGGCTATCAAGATGGTGTCTGACAGTATGCCTAGCAATATTTTTACCTATTGGCTATCTGTGCATCACAATAGCAATAGGAAATAGATATAGGTTTTTTGTGACCATGACGCCTGGGAAGAGTTTTTTTTTTTTTTAGCATTCCCAGTTAGATTTATAAGTTTTATGTATAGGTATTTGTAAATTTTATTTTATTGTATTCTATTTTTAATTACTTACTGTATATTTATATTATTTGTATTGTATACTGGGCCCTTTTGCCTTTAATAAAAACTTTTATTATTATTATTATTATTATCGAGAGCGAATTGAAAATGGCGTCTACTTATTTACAAGGAGACTGGGATATATGATATCAAATAATCAGAAAGAAATATAATAATAATATGATTATCTTTTTATGACCTCCCTGGCGCAGTGGTGAGCGCTGTGGTCTTACTGTGGGAGGTCCCGGGTTCTCGATCCCCGGCAGAGTCAATTTGGGAATTTATAATTTCTGAGTTTTCTCTGGTTTGGCCTGGTGGGAGGCTTCGGCCGTGGCTAGTTACCATCCTACCGGCAAAGACGTGCCGCTAAAGAATTCAGCGTTCTGGTACGATGCTGTGTAGAAACCGATAGGGTATGGGTTCAATGTAACTGCCGTACCCCTAATAAAATAAGCCCGCTACCTCCTTAGACTGCATCATCACTTACCATTAGGTGTGATCGCAGTCAAGGGTTAACTTGTAGTTGATTAAAAAAATACAAGGAGACTGGGATATAGGTACATATAATATCAAATAATCAGAAAAAATACATATTAATTGTATAATAATGTCAATTCTCCTCGTGTATAAGCTACGTAGATGGTGAGTGGTGACGCGTGTGGTAATTTATGGTGATTGAGATGGCATACATAGCTAAGTAATGACTAATGAGTTTAGTACGGGTTCGATGCTTGGTGATCGTCATATCTACATATTGAGTTTTTCTCAACTCTATCGTGTTTAATATTCTACTTACGGCCGGTTTCTGATTTGAGAATTTCATGTTGAGTCTGTCTCAAAGACAATAAGGACTAATTAAGCAAATTTTTGTTTCTGAATTGATATTGTGTAAGGTTTGAGAGTTGGAGCTTGCTGTTTTTGCCTGAATGCTTAATTCAGAAACCGGTCCAAATTTCAAAAATTTACACTCTGAACATTGAACGATTCACAATCTGTCTAGAGTTTACAATATCGCTAGTTAGATTACAATCCAACGGCCTTTGCAATCTTACGGTGACATATCCATCAAACGGTGACATAATGTATGCTTGTAAAAATAATTTGCTGTTTTCAAGACATATAAGCAGCCATTGACGCATCTCAAAACACAATTTTAAAAAAATCTCTGCATTGAAATTTATTTTAAACATACCTCTTTTACCTTTTAAAGCAATTTTTCTCCTTATTGAAACAAATAATTCGCTCTATTTAAAATTCATATTTCTAAATCAAACACATTGTCGGATTCATTTGTATTGAAAAGTTAATATTTTTTTTTTTTTACAAATGATTTCATGCATTTTTTGCGACATACGCTTGCTTGATTTCACCCCCCCGCGCCTGTGTTTTTCATCTCGTGAGGTCACAGCGCCTTGAGTAATTCTTTATACAGATTCCAAATAAGACGGAAAAAAATAAAACTTCGATACAAATTAGAATTTTATCGTAAGTACGCGCTGGGTGCTTTAGTTAAGAGGCTTAAAAGCTCAAAAACGTGTAATGGGAATTTGAGCAAATTCCTGTCGCAAATCGCAATATTGCCAATATTACGTACGTAATACCTACTTGGTACAAATTGGCAATTAGATACTTCTTAAGCATAGTGAAGAGGCTGAATGGGCCAATCTTACCCTCTTGACATACTTTGATTTTTACTTTAGATTGAAAAACTCTTCAGAGCACTCCCAGTTATAGAGTAGGTATATAGAACACACAAAGAGAATTGACGTCTCATCGGTGTTCTAGGGACTTCAGCGTACAAGTCATAATAGGATTGTCCACGAGTCGAACTGTCCGGTTTTTTTCAAATGGAAGGAACTGGTACTGGGGTGCTCCAGTCCAAAGGTGAGAGAAGTACTCCATTGCGCTTTATACAACAGAAGACTGTGCTTGGGCGCAATGTATCTTTTCGCTCTGTTAAGTACCTACCCCGAGATTTTTAGAAGCTAGTTTGGAGTATGTGGGCTATAGAGTGGGACTGTCATGTTATGATGTATGAGCACGGAAGTAGGAGGTACCTATCTAATCTTAGGTACCTTCTAATTGGTTATTTTACAACAAGTCAAATCAGCAACTTTTTTCAAACGTCAAAACGCGCGTTTAGGGTATGTTGTATGAAACACTGGACTGTGACGTCACTAAAATTAGACGCACTTTTTTACTCCAATCGATAGTTTAAAATGGTTTCCAAACATTAAACTAACAGCTCGTGGATATTATACGACTTTTTGAGATCCTCTATTTAATAATCACTAAAAATAATTTATTTGAGTACTTAGTTGTCAAATACCCAATTCTATGTGTAAATATGAAGTAGGTACAGTGGGGTATAAATATTTAGTAAGGGAGTAAGTAGTAACCATAGATTTAGTATTGGGCTAAATCCTAATTAATTGGGGAATACTAAATCTATGGTAGTAACCAAAAACCTGCGAGCATGATTACTCTAAATAGTTGAAATCCCCATATTATGGCATATTGACATACTATCAACGAGATCCCCTAAGGTCGCTAAGGGATGTAAGTTTAAATTGGTATATTATTAGATTACAATTTCTAAACTTCGATAGCACTTAGCGTAGGTAATAAATTATAATGATGAAATATGGGTTTAAAAGAACTAAGTACTTGTACCTACGGACCTACCTGATTTTCCTGGATTTTCCGGAATAAAAACAAGCAGAATCCGTCCTTTTGGGATGCAAGATGTTTCTGTACTTACTCAATTTAGACAAAATCGGTTGAACAGATGGGACGTGAAAAGCTAACAGCAAAACATGCACACTTTCGCATTCATAATATTATGAGCACATAATAGGTCAAGGTAAAGCCATGTCGTTTCATTATTGTTGACTTTCGTGTTTTAGAATTATGATCCTAATTTTAGGAACATCAAACTGTCATTTTGAGTAATATTGCTTTATGAGTTGGCAGTATGGCCCTAGCACAGAATACCTACTAACTATTACTACTACGTGTGTAATATAATATGGATAATTCGGTTTGATTGTAACAATAAGCAATTCAGATTTCAAAGCATAGGTATTATGACGTGAAAGGGGAGTACCTAAATGGTTTTAAGACGCTTCCAACGAACCTATCTATCCCATGCAGATTCCCATTTCCCTGTTATGTTATATATATCCTTTGAAATACGTGTTATTTATTGAACACTAGATGATTTCCGCGACTTCGTCCGCGTGTATTAGGATTTTTTGAATCCCGCGGGGATTCCGGGATTGAAAGTAGCCTATGTCCTTCCCCGGAATACAACCTACCCCTGTACCAAATTTCATCAAAATCGGTTGAACGGATGAACCGTGAAAGCGTAGCAGACAGACAGACAGACAGGCGGACGGACATACAGGCTACGCTTTCACAGCCCATCTGTTCAACCGATTTCCGTAAAATTTGGTACAGGGATAGGTCGTATCCCGAAAGGACATAGGCTACCTTTTATTTCGGAAAATTAAGGAGTTCCAGCTGGAATCAAAAAAACTTAAAAACCACGCCGACGAAGTCGCGGCCATCAGCTAGTTACTAAATATTTTTCTGCAAAGCATTGAAACTTGCTTGATTTCTTTGAGCGCAACAGCAAAACATGGTAAAAAAATTGTGATCCGATTTCATTGGGGTTTTCACTGCTATAATTATAGTAATTAATGCACAAGGCTGACTTGAATTATGCTGACGGGTTTTATCAAAACAGGTCCATGTAACCGAGATATACCTACGCGTTGGCGTTAAATTGAAATAAAACTTTACTAATTTTATTATTCTGACACAATCCATCATTCATGTCTTGGTTTAGATGCGTGATTTTTCTTTGGAGCTGACGAGTGACGTCTTTAGAATTGTCATCGACCATGAAGTCATTGGAAACCAGTAGCCCTATTATGTTACACCTGTATGAATCACTGTTTCTATCTCAATTTTTTTTTATTGGCTGAATTTAGGGTATTTTTGCTGCGACAATGGTTTGGCCAATAGCGTATAACCAATGGCAAATTGTTTAACCAATTAGGGGGCTTACTACCATCTCTTAAAGCAGTAGGTATTATTTTAAAACTGACGTTTTAAACGTACCTTGACGTCCCTAAAATCCATACTAATATTATAAATGAGAAAATGTGTCTGTCTGTCTGCTACGCTTTCACGGTCCATCTGTTCAACCAATTTTGCTGAAATTTGGTACAGGGAAAGGTCTTATCCTAAGGACATAAGTTAATTTTTATCCCGAAAAATTAAAGTGTTCCCGCGGGAATCAAAAAGCTTAATCCACGCGGACGAAATCGCGGGCATCATCTAGTAAGGATTATAATTCCGAAGAGCGTCAACAAGATTAAAATAATACTGCTTTTAGGCGATTATAGTAATGCCCCAGAGGTAATTGCGATCGTAACACTGTAGCAATCATTTTCAAGTAATAAGACCCCTGGGGATAACCCTCATGCCGATTACTGAATTAGCCAGAAATATGACTTACAGTAGTACGTGGTCCTAATTAACCTTCTATCATATAATTGTATAATATAAGCTATAGGTAAACAAGACGCGTGTGAATCACGGTGTTTGTTAGAAGATTGTGGTGGGGCGCCACTGATAGCGGGTTGAAATCCCTCTTGAGGCAGATTTATTACATGAGCAAAAACCAGCAGATCTCATTTTCAAGTAGTGACTCTCACTGTTTTTTATATTATATAATTTAATATAAAAAAATATTTTTAAACAACCGACTTCAAACTCCCGCGCCAACTTTACAACAACAAGCACACGCTATACAAAGTACTTATTTTATTGTTGATATTTTAAAAACTGCTCGACCGATTTCGATAAAATTTATATGGGACCACTTGGGAAGTATGCCCTTTCAAATAAAAAAAGAATCATCCAAATCGGTCCACCCAGTCAAAAGTTCTGAGGTAACAAACATTAAAAAAAATACAGTTGAGTTGAGAACCTCCTCCTTTTTTTGAAGTCGGTTGAAAACTGTGCTGATTTGAAATCAATATACTTGCATCTCATGTTTAGATATAGTATCAAACCGTAAAAGGAGTATTAGTAAGCAGGTTTAGTTTTTAATCAATAAAACATTCCTATTATAGGATATAACTTTTGGTGAATGGATAAAGAAGAATCACTATCTTACTTTGACTGACCTATTTTTACTATAAAAAGGTATTATTTTAAGAAACCACTAACCAGGTTTGAATAAAATTTAAACGTTATAGCATTCCCCATCAAATAAATATTATAAATGCGAAAGTTTGGATGGATGGATGTATGGATGGATGTTTGTTACTCAATCACGCGGCACGCCCCAACGGCTGAACGGATCTGGATGAAATTTGGCACAGAGATAGATTATAGTCTGGAATAGCACATAGGCAAAAGAAAATTTGCCTATGTGCTATTCCTTATGCGGGCTTTTTATCCCGGAAAATGAAAGAGTTCCCGCGGGAACCAAAAAACCTCAATCCACGCGTACGAAGTCACAGGCATCAGTTAGTATAAAAATAATATGTGAATGAAGTACTTACTTGTACTTTGCATCAACAATAACAAATATATTGTATGTTTATTTTTACCCGCTGTTACTAACAACCTACACGATTCACACCGGAAACGAATACTTAGTTTGCAACTGCGTTATGGCATCATACTATCAAGTCATTAAATACAATCAGTTTATACAAGTGCAGTACAATTATATTTACATTAGCTTGCACTCAGCACTGGTTCGTATTACATTGTTATTTTTATACCTTATCACCAGGTTGCTACTTACTCGTACTTCAACACAGATTTCTTTGAATCCAGTCTAGATATGACGCTGAAATACTTCGTACCTACTCAGCCATAAGAAATTCGTATTATTCAGACAAATATTAACTAGATGATGCCCGCGACTTCCTGCGGAAACTCCTTAATTTTTCGGGATAAAAAGTAGCCTATATCCTTCCCCAGGATACAATCTATCGCTGTACCAAATTTTATCAAAATAGGTTGAACACGTGGGCTTGAAAGCGTAGCAGACAGACAGAAATCCATCCATCCATCCATACATCCATCCATCCATCCAAACTTTCGTATAAAATACTAGTAGGTATTGGTTATAGTCTTCATACATTCCGGAAAACGTTCAATACCTATAGTAATTTTACTATTAATTATTAATCCAACAAGGAATGTTATCCCAAGGTCTTGCGGTTTCCAGATTTGTCATAGTTATTTGGGTTAGGTGCTTATATTGTGGTGTTATTATTTTTGATTAAGTATTATTTGTAACTGATTCATAATATAACTAATTAGGTAGACTAGTATTGATCAGTTATTCAGTATATATACAGAGTGGTGAAACGCGCAAGCGATTACATACCTACTATGTATTACCTAAAAATATGTATATTTAAAAGATGCTCAAAAACTTGGGACATATTATTTCGCCTGGAAGATTTAAAAAAAAATAAGTATTCAATATTTTCTAACATAGATAAACATCATACTTCATACTAATACTAAAAATGCGAAAGTGTGTTTGTTTGTTGGTTTGTCCTTCAATCACGCCGCAACAGAGCAACGGATCGGCGTGATTTTTTGGCATGGGTATAAAGAGGACACTCTCCAAGTGACATAGGGATACTTTTTATCCCGGAAAATTAAGGAGTTTCCGCGGGAATTAAAAAAACTTAACCACACGGCATCAGATTATTATTAAATGCAAATTGTAACAATGTCCAATTAAAAATAGAAGTAATATAAAAAAAATATATAATAATATAATATTATATTAGAATTGCCTTTGAAATATAAAAAATTGCCGATAGAAGTGAAAACGAATATTTTTTTCTAATTAAAAAAAAACAAATATAAACCTTAAGACTAAGGAATTAAAGTTTAATTACGAATGTACTATTTATACTTAAGAAAGACCTTTTGTCTTAAGAAGAACGGTGTCGGTCTCGCGGTCGGCCTCGCGTATTCTACATTTTTACCCCCTACCAAAAAGCGCTCAACACGCAAGAAGTTTTCACTTCAATAATCTAAATCATTCATAGGCCTGCGCACACATATAAATACCTAATTTACCTATATATATCGTTTCCACTCTGTATATGTTTTTGTTTACCTATTTATTTTATCATGCCCTCAGGGATCAGACGGTTGAGTAACAGCAAACTAATAATAAAGTGAGATAAGAAATGTTCATTTGAAGTATTCTCTTGAGACCTGAAGTCAAGTCGGGTCGCATTAGGGTATTTGGCAACTACATATTCAAATCAGACACATTTTTTAAACGACAAAACGCGCGCTTAGGGATTTTGTATTAAATACTTGAGACGTCATTAAAGGTCAACGCACTTTTTTACTTTAATCGATAGTTTAAAATAACCCGTTATCATACGAGGCGACGGGACGAAGTCGCGGGCAAGTCAAATATAAAATTAACAGGGGACGTGGATATCACGTCGTCTTTTGGCGCGGGCGGGTATTGAATATTCGCTAAATAATAATTATTTTTTGGCATTTTCAACATCCCAATTAAGTATAATCATATAGACACTTTGAAAATTCTATGAAACTAAAAAGAGACAAACACATTCAAAATAGGATTTAGCCTGCGAGAGAATGACATTATAGTATACAAGTTAATAATAATGAGATAAATATAACTTGAATTTATATTTACCTATCTCATTCTTTCGCAGGCTACTTTTCTGATGTTTCACTTCTGTCTTGTGTGAATTGCACTTTTTTTTGAAATAATTTCAATTATAATATATTCACTTGTTTTCTCAAACTTCCATCCAGTTTGGATTAAGCCACTTTTAATTTAATGCATTCTGATCGCTTAGCTGTCGAAACTTTCACATTAATTCAAACTTTCATCGAATTGGTTTGCTTTTCTTAATTAAGCAGAATGATTTCAAATAAAAAACCTTTAAAAAGTTTTTTTTTTTTTTTCCATTACAAGTTAGCCCTTGACTGCGATCTCACCTGATGGTAAGTGACGATGCAGTCTAGGATGGTAGCGGGCTAACCTGTTAGGGGCATGGCAGTTATATTAAACCCATACCCCTATTCGGTTTCTACACGGCATCGTACCGGAACGCCCATCGCAAATGCCCATCGTTGTGGTATTATTATATAAGTAATGTCTGGGTGACCGAGATGTGCTCGGTATATTTTTTTGGTAAATCGTGTTTTTTGGAAATTATATTTAAATACTTACTTACCTAAATAAATAAATTTATTTTATTTTTTTAAATAAAATATTATATTATATTTCAAAACAAAAGGGAAAAAATTATCAGACTCAGGAGATCTGGACTCAAACCGGGGTCTTCTGCATTCGGGGCCGAGCTGTTTCCCACCTGAGCTATTATAACCTTGTAGATGATGGCGAAACCACCTTTACCTTCTTATTTATTTGTAGCAGTTTTTCATTGCCTGAAAACACGGATAAAGCGTCATTTTCTAAAAATGAATCCTAGCTAGATCGATTTATCGCCTCCGAAACCCCCTGCATACTAAATTTCATGAAAATCGTTCGAGCCGTTTCCGAGATTCAGATTATATACAAGAATTGCTCGTTAGGTATTAGATTTCCTTATGTAGGTACCTCTACCGAAAACAGCCGAGTGAATATTTACTTCACTTATTACACCTTATTTACTCTCCCTCCTGTGGGGTTGCAGTCAGGCAGTCACCTTTTTCCATTTATATAGGTAATTAGATAATGAAGTACTTAGGTAACTTCCGAGCATATCGGAGAAAATACAATAAAGTAATTACCTATTGAATACGATAATTTCATCTGGCGTATAAGTATAGCAAAGATATTCTTTTCCCTATATTTCCCTAATTAAACGATATCCGTAGGTAAGTACCTATAACGTATAAAGCAATGTGATTATCCTTACCTAGGGACCGTGGCCCACGCAAAATTGACATTTGACATCATTGTTTGACATACGAAACCAGTAACCAGCAATTCATGATGGCTTACCGCATCTTTATAACACTTCGAGGATACACAATAATATATTATATAATTATAATGATAGCTATTACGTGATTTTAAATAATAAACGTCGCGTCGCTTCGTGAGGAAACCTGTTTGCCTGGGGGTTAATAATAAACATTAATAAACAAATGCATATTTAAAAATTAACAAAAATGTTGTTAAATTTAACATTGCAATAAATGTTGTGTCGCCACAAAGTCCTCAATGGTGTGTAAACTCTGCCAATTCGAACTTGGCCAGGGTGATGAATGGCTTTACCCTTCTGACAGGAGACTCGGCTAGGCCGGCAGTGGTTTCAGACGAATCGAAAGCAATTGTTGCGCAATTGATTAAGTTTTCGATTCATTCCCATCCGTTCTATTTATAAACTTGGATTACGCGAATCACTTGAAAAATTTAAAGAGATTGGTAATAGGTACTTACAGTGCCTTCACAATACATTTACAATAATATAGTCTTTGCCTGGCGGAACATTAATCATTATAAGCGAATAAGTGATACTCACAATCGATGTACTAGAAACCGCCATAAGCTTGTAACAGCGTCATATCGTGTGCGCAAGGTGCACAAATCATTTGTGGGGTCGAGTGTACGCACGCACGAGTGTATAACATTGTTCCCAAAGAGTTTTTAGATTTGCCATTACATAAATTAAAAGACTGTCTTAAACAGCATCTGTTAGGTCGAGGTTATTACACTATCGATGATTTTCTGAATGACAAAGTTGCATGGAAGCAACCGGGTTCGCATCCAGTGACCCACAAGTCAGTGTAATACTTGTAACGTAATGTATGTGTTGTATTGTTACTTATTGTAACCCTTTTTCTTTTTTGAGAAAAGAGCAACTGCTGAGTTTCTTGCCGGCTCTTCTCAGTAGAACCAGCTTTCCGAACCGGTGGTAGAGTCTTGACGTATCATAAGTGTCACAAGTTGTCCTACACCAAATAAATAAATCATTTATCATTTATCATTATCGTCCCAAACCCGTACCTAAGTAACAATTGAACAATCAAAAACAATTGATTGTTTTTGGATTGTTTGATTCGACAACATAATAATGTTATATGTGAGTGTCCTTTAGTTTTTGATAGCCACTGAGTTAAAGACTAGGGGACAGTAGTGATTTCTTCCTTGATATTGATAATTAATTCGACTCGTGATAATGCATTGAGATTGGATTCATTTTATTCAAGGACACTCGGCCTTGTTGACGAAGCTGGCGGTTGTCTGAGGCTTACATAATACTTACTTATTTTAATATTTTTTTCGAATTTTGACTGATTTATAGCACCTATTGTTTACGCGAAAAACAGTTACACTGTCCATAACAAGTGAGAATAATAGAATACTGACTTAATGCATCCGATGAAAAATAAATGAGTCACCAATGTTTTCATCGACACCAAAACTTATACTTGTAATGTAAGAGTTGAAAGATTGTTTTATCGGTGCCATCACATGTAGAAACCGATAAAATATTAGAAACTAGCTGATGCCCGCGACTTCGTCCGCGTGGATTAAGGTTTTTTGGTTCCCAGCAGGAACTCTTCGATTTTCCGCGATAAAAAGTAGCCTATGTCCTTCCCCGGGATGTAAACTTTCTCATCAAAATCGGTTGAGTAGTTGGGCCTTGAAAGCGTTTGCAGACAGACAGACAGACACGCTTTCGCATTTATAATATTAGTATGGATACTTACTGCCATACTCCAAGTTAGCACGCCTCCGTTTTAAAACTAGTCACAATGATTGTCACTTACCTACCTGGTCATAGGTAGATCGCTCATCGCCGTAAAGGGCTTCCTTAACTCCGGATTTGAAAATAATAAAAGTAAAAAGTCAAGGCACAAGCATGAGCTGAACCTATGAACGTCAACGAAGTACTGTTGAATTTAACAAGTACTAGGGAATTGATGATGGTAACTTGTTACTTCCAAACGCGCCCTGTCTGAGAAAGACCACTCAGTCGAGTAATCGATTTTATTATCATCGACACAGACTCATCACTAGCTCTTCGTTATGGAGCAAAGGAACTGAGAGTTCTAACTGAGTTCCTGAATTGAAAACTAGTTGTTTTATAATAAGGTCAATATACAGAATTCGAAATAATGTAATAGAAATAGTATTCAACTAAATATGGAGGATTGGCCAATCCAAACAAAACACCTTTGCTGGCTGTAACTCGCTTTTGCTTATTACTTGATGGCAAGTTTCAAATTTAGTTTGTCAGCTTCATAGAATCCGAAATTTTGTTCAGCATAGCTAATTTATACATTTAATTCAAAGCGGGTGGCCGATTTTTAAAAACTCAAAGGAAATTAATTCGAAAGCCTACTTTTTTATTTATCTCAAGAATCCAAATTGCACTGATGTTTCACTATACATCAATGAGTGTAGTCAATAATTCTCACTAGTATCAGCGAATTTGTGTTAGTCAAAACAAGACGCACCATAAGAGACACCTGGGTCTCCTAATGAATTAATAAAAACCTTGTTTTCGTTATGAAGTTTAACCAAGCTCTCGCTTCTTTACCACTTCCATATTATATATTCTACATTCTATGTCCAATCGCTATTTTGCGGCGTAAAACGGTTTTTCCTCAAGATTGCAACGAAGGTGAACAGTGAAGTGTATGCGTCAAACCACCCTTTCATTGCTATGACTCACTCGACCAAAGTCGCAGATGTATAATTTCATAGCGTTTCGGATTAGAACATAGTAGAAATATTATGAACTAGGTGACGCTGCAAATTCAACCGCAACCTATCAAAGGCATTTGACCTGGTGAATTACTCGTACGATATCCTGTAGCAAAAATTAAAAGATACTGGAATGCCCGATCAGATTAACAAGATCTTACAATTTTGATATAAAATCAGGTGAATGTGGTGCGATAGTCGGAAAGCCCTCAAGTCCGTTCAGTTTAGATTGTAGCGTGCGGCAGGGAGGCTTAACCTCGCCCAAGCTTTTCAATTTCTACCTCAATAACATTAGCTACACAGACGACATGGTGCTGCTGAGCGCTTCTATCTGTGGCTAACCGAAACTGTTGGGCATAATACAATATATGTGAGAACTGAGAACTATACTCACAGTCATTGCTTGACCTTAATGTCAAGGGAAGTTAATGAATTGTCTTTCAGGCCTGGGGTAAACCACTTCCTACCACTGGACCTCTTTTGCGACTGAACGAGAGAGGAGCAGTTTAAGAATATCGGGCATGTTATATCCCAGAGGATAAAAGTTATAACATGCCCGAAATACATAAACTGAACTAACCAGGTTACTTAACTAACTTAACTTTGGTCAGAACCTGAAAGACGATGCAGATATAAAGAGAGGACGCAGGAAATTATCGGATATATCTGAGATATCTGATCATACGCAGGTTTTCTCGCAAAATCACTCTTTTCAGAACATACTGCATCTCCATTACACGAGCAGCCTGTGAATCAATTAGACGAAAAGCAGTATAGCGCCCGGCGGGTACAATATAACAGTGCATTCAGGATGCTGATGGGGCTGCCACGATCCTGCAGTGCATCAGGGATGTTCGCCGAGGCACACGTAGACTGTTTATTAGCTCAGGCTACTTAAGCAAGCTTTGTATAGGAACCCTAAAATAAAAAAATGTAAAGCTGATTTTTGGCACAAGTGTTTCTTGGGGTCTGAGAAGTACCTCTGAAAAATTCCCCCCTCCTAGGCCGCGGGCTTTCCTAACCTACAAAATAATATTTTGGTTCATTTCGATAAGACTAATAATTTAGGAGATATAGTTAACCCTTTGTGCATGAAAAGAAAATATTTTGCATGTATGGCTTTTTATAATGTAGTTTCTTGTCATTTCCATAAAAACTGGAGCTACGTAAAATGTTGTCTGAGGCAAAATGAAAGGTATAAAATGATATTTAGTTTATTTTGATAAGAGTAATAGTTTTGGAGATATGTCTACCTATTGTGTAAGATAAAATCAGCTTTACATTTTTTATTTTAGGGTCAATGTTTATTAGTCCCGTACTATTATTCCACTGTTATGCGAAAGCGTACACATCCTTGTTGCGTAAAGTTCGGTCCAGCACCAACAGACGGCGTCCTCCTAGTGCGTATTGGCCTCACACACCTTTGAGCACATTTAAGAACTCACGTGAATGCAGATGATGTTTTCCTTCACCTTTATAGCAAGTGATATTTATTTCTTACTTATTCTAAAAACTAGTTTTCACAACAACAATATAGAACTTTTTGCGGCGTCCTCGACCGCGAGTTTTATAAATACTCGGTGAATATCCGATTAATATCAGCCTCGGAGTGACTGAATTGAGTGGTTTTTTAGAAAAATACTCGCGACCTCGACCGTGTCCGTGACGCCGGGCAAAACAACATTTTAATGGTGCGACGCCTTCTCTACGAAAATGTTTTTGCAGAACGAATTCAAAAGTTGTTCAAATTAATATTTATTATCTGCGCTTTTTATACCCGGCCAGTTAATAGAATGTTTATAATCAGACTTCAAACTGTTCTATTGGGTATACAGTATACTTGCAAATGGTATGCAGCTTGTTGTTTAAGTTTCCACCACTGTGTCGTCGACGTTCCATCCACACGTACAAAACTCTTAGCGTCTTCATTCCTCAGTCGCATGGCTAGGGTCTAGAACACTCTACCAAAAACTGTGTTTCCCACCAATTACAATCCGGGTATCTGTAAATCAAGAGTGAATGGCATCTTCTAGGCAAACGCGTCCGTCCCATCTTAGGCCATACCATCACTTCCCAACAGGTGTGTTTGTGGTCAAGTGTAAGCGTTTATCGAATAAAAGAAAGAAAGATGAGTAGTTGAAGTGTGAAAAGCTGCATAATAGCAGCAGGTTTCATGTAAGGCATTGTATTACGTTAGCTACAAACGCGATAATACAAAATTATGTACTTCTGTACTTATTATATTGTATTGTATTGTAATTACATTAATTATTATTTTATGACATGAAATTTAAGTACCTACTTGAGTACCTCTTTTCAATTCTAATCTTATAACATTTTTATTTTGACATTTTATTATTAAATTATGACAAGAAGATACGACATTGTAATGACGGTTCGAAAATTCGACGAAACGCTTCGAGAAAAGGTAGGTAGTGCCCCGTTTCCTTTGGCTCGTCTTTGGCGGGGACACTCCCGTGTCCCCAGATTTGTAAATAACATTATTTAAATTTTGTATGAGTAGGTACTTAGGTAGGTTGTACTAGGTATATCGATAAACTGACTTTCGTAAGCGCTTTTTATTAGGGTTCCGTAGCCAAATTTGGCAAAAACGGAACCCTTATAGATTCGTCATGTCTGTCTGTCTGTCTGTCCGTCCGTATGTCACAGCCACTTTTTTCCGACACTATAAGAACTGTACTGTTGAAACTTGGTAAGTAGATGTATTCTGTGAACCGCATTAAGATTTTCTTACAAAAATAGAAAAAAAACAATAAAATTTGGGGGTTCCCCATACTTAGAACTGAAACTCAAAAATTTTTTTTTCATCTAACCCATACGTCTGGGGTATCTATGGATAGGTCTTCAAAAATGATATTGAGGTTTGTAATATCATTTTTTTCTAAACTGAATAGTTTGCGCGAGAGACACTTCCAAAGTGGTAAAATGTGTGTCCCCCCCCCTGTAACTTCTAAAATAAGAGAATGATAAAACTAAAAAAAATATATGATGTACATTACCATGCAAACTTCCACCGAAAATTGGCTTGAACGAGATCTAGTAAGTAGTTTTTTTTTAATACGTCATAAAGCGTAAATCGCAACTTACCTTTCATTCAATCAACTCAAATATTTAAAATAAAAATATTTTTAATAATTTAAAACTTACTACAGGTTTGTGCGGAACCCTCGGTGCGCGAGTCCGACTCGCACTTGGCCGGTTTTTTTATAAGTCTATGCGAAGAATACAAATAAATATCAAATAGCACTTACCAGGTGTCTCGAAAACCTCATCCATTCCTCAATTTACATACATAAGAAACATTTTTTAAGGTTTTCTCAATGTTTTCTTTGTCTGCCTCACCCAACCATCCACCGTCACCAACCGGTTATGATTCTAAACTGATTCGACAGGTAACAAGTTTGACAAGTTCCTGCAATTTGCAGCATGCCAATAAACAATTATTAATTATTAACTGTAGCACATTATTATAAATATCAGATAGAAATAGAATACGCGTAAACATCCGCTGGAAGGAAATGTCGACAATATAATCAGTGAAATTGGACAGGACAAGGATAGTAGTTACTTATGTAGGTAGTTATTAATTGGAAATCTATACAGCATTTCCGGCGATGTACCTACAGCGCTATCCATTAGTTATTGAAGTAGCGAAAAGTGGTGCTTTCGGGTCCAATAAACCCGACGACTGGAAAAATGACCCCAACGATATCCTATAGTTTACAGTGGATCTATACTGCCCGGGAAAATAACACCTGGAAGACAGAGAAGGTAGTAGGTATACAAAGTGGACCCGTCTTAATTAATAACTATAAAAGGCTTTGTCCTGAGTGACTGACATACAACCAACATACCAAACGATGAACCAGAAATTTGAATTGTTGAAAAAATAAAGAAAGATGTTTTGAAATTCCACCCCCAAATAGGTTTACTACTCGGTGGTTGAAGTTATATCCATGAAACTTGGTATTTGTGCTTTCGGTGAAAAATGAAGAATTTTATGTTTTTTTTGAAAAGTCCTTGTTGTTCTTACCCCTATGCTATTTTTTCCGGTATGAGTACGTACTACGTACTACACCTTGACTAGGTTATGCTCTTGGCTAACGCAATTCAATATTGATTTGTATTGCTTACCTTGTAGCTTAATAGTTAATAATAACATAAATTCTCTTCAAGTAGCAGTCATCTTTTTTTAGCGAGTTCAAATAAATAAAAAATATTTTAGAAGACTCAGGGTCACTCAGCGGGCGATGTAGAGAGCTAAGCTCGGAGTTTCTTTGCGTGATAAAATCAGAAATGAGGATATCCGCAGAAGAACTGAAGTAAGCGACGTTGCTCGATATGTTGCGAAGCTGAAGTAGCAAATCTGATAGATGTCGGGGTCCCAAAGTGCTGGAGTGGCGACCTCGCCTATGGAAAGCGCAGCGTTGGAAGACGTCGTTTTATGTCACCCACTCGGTGGATGAACGACATCAAACGAGTCGCAGGGAGCCGCTGGATCCAGGCAGCGCAAGACCGCGGCATGTGGAAATCCTTACAAGAGACCTGGGTCCAGCAGTAGACGTCTATCGGTTGACGACGACGTTAAAATATTTTACTTATATTCTCTCTCCCAATTCGTAAAATATTTACACGTATCTACAACCATGAAACACACTTTTTACGAGAATTTCATTCAGGAATTTCTATTTTGATTCCACAACTCGTTCCTTCGCTCGTTGTTTTGGAACTATCATCAGATCTTAGTTATATACTTCTAACGGTAACTACAAATTAAAACTTCATTCAAGAAGTCTATGACATAATAAAACATACTTTAGCTGTAAAGATAGAAAGTTCATTTTGCTTAAGCAATGTTAAGCTCGTTAATGCCAAGCTTACGAAAGCGCAGAAATCTACGCACATGAGAAGCGGATATTTTTAGTTTCAAAAATTACACTTGCAAACTAGCATAGCTCGTCACTACACGCTAATATGTAAATATTTAACGTGAACTGTAAAGATGAGACATAAGTGGACGGGTTAGAGTTCGTTTTCATTTACGTTGTAAACGTTACGTTCACGTTTTCGATGTACCAACCAAACTACTATAACTATTAAACATTGCTTAATAAAAGTCATAAAATTGTCATTTACATACGGAACTTAGAATAATGTTTCAAGCCATTATAATAAAGAAATGTAGGTTTATTTTCAATATTTACTAAGTCAAGGGACATATAAATCCAGCGGAAAAATGCTTGCGAAATTCCCCTAAAAAAAGTGAAAGTATTTTGAAGTGAAACTTCTTTAGAATCGTTGTGATTTGAAAATTCGATGAAACGAAAAAGCGACACCAAAAAGAGACAAACATATTCTTAATAGGATTTAGCCTGCGAGAGAATGAGATAGAATACATGTTATATTTATCTCATTCTCTCGTAGGCTACTTTTCTGAAGTTTCACTTCTGCCGTGTCACACACACTTTTTTTTTTCAGAGTGTATGTATTTCTTCACAGACTTAGTTACTTAACTTGTGCATTTCTGAATTGAATTTCGCGTGTGATGTTTCACTAATGCTGGCCCTGGCTTGGAATCTATCAATTATGGAAAATCAATGATTGATCGGTTATAATTATCTATCATTAATTAATAAACTAGGTCAATTATTATAGTCAATAGAATAATAACTAACTGTTAAATAATTAATTTATAGAATCAAATTCTCAATGCCGAAGTCATTAAATAAAATTGTTTCCTTAACTAAGTTCACGGTAAATTGGTAACTCATGGCGTATGAAATACCATTAGGTTTTATGACTTCCAAAACTGTTCCGTATATTTGATGATAATATTATTATTATTACGAACCAAAACTCCACCTTGGCTGCAGCCTACAGCGGTACTTAAAACTAGATGGCGCTAGGAGTATTTTAAATCGCGTGAGCAGTTTTTGTTTTGATGTTTGTGGTGTATTGCGTTCTCCATAAGACAGGTTGTGTCTTCTAATATTATGAATACGAAATAGTGTCTGTCTGTCTGTCTGCCTGCTACGCTCTAACGGCCCATATATTCAACCGATTTTGATGAAATTTGGTAAACAGGTAGGTTATATCTTAGAATTTTATCCCGGAAAATTAAGGAGTAGGTACCCCGGGAATCAAAATAACTGAATCCACGCGGACGAAGTCGCTGGCATCACCTAGTATATTTTACTTACCCCGTGGTATCGGTATAACTCTATGGCTCTCTGAACTCATACAAGTTATCAAGCAGCAAAAATAATTGCGATCTGACGCAGTGAGAGGCGCGGACGTCACCGGGTCATCGTCCCCGTTATCGACTATCGATTCAATAAACACTGCATCGAATCGAGGGCCTACTTCATCGATTAAGTCAACAACGCTACCTATAATGTTTCACTTAATTGTTTAGCCTCCTTCTTTGACCTAGCGTCCCTGTCGTTTAGTCTTAGTAAGTTCTTGGATATTGAATAGATCTTGTTTACTGTTTACTCATATTGTGAAAGGCTATCGGTTTTTGTTATGATCGATCGCCGTCAAAGGCTTATAAATTATTACTACTTCGACTTATTTTCTCATTCGATTAGTTGGAATCGGAAATTGTTGTTTGGACGTGTAATATTATTGGCGTGTTACGATAAAAATATTTGCATGGCACCTTTAATAATTAATCTAACTAATAACATCTACATCTATTTAGATAATGATATTAAGTCAGTGCCATATTTTTATACGACTGCATGAAAAAAGGAGTATATTGTTTTCAGGGTATGTATGTATGTGAGTTTGTATATTCCACCATAACTTCTATATGGCTGAACCGATTTTGATAAATGAGGTACCGTTAGAATCCCTAGCTTATTCCGGGTGACATAGGCTAGTAAAATTTTAAAAAAATTGATGGGGTGACCATGGTTCCGCATTAAAGACTAAAGTTGAAAAAAATATACGAAAAATAAGATTAACTATATAATCATCATCTAGAAAATGATGAGTACATTCCAAAAATATATAACACTATAATTCAATATCCAGTGATTCCCAAAAAATAACATTTAATAAAAATGTGAATAAGATTCCATAGGTAAATACCTATTGACTGTGGTATCGTTACGTAGTAGATAGTTACGGGCTACGGCAGAGCAGTCGTATGTATTAATAATCTTAATTAAATTCACTTGTACCAAATAAATACATATTGAGTTACGATTTTTGATTATAATACCAGAAAGTGTCTCATCTTAGAGAAAAAAACAGAAGTCGAAGAAAATGAAGATGCCGTATTAGATAAAAGTCTCTCTCTAATAGTTGACGATCCCGGGAGGACGGCAGCTCTATTGAAGACCCCCCCCCCCCCGTACCTAAACAAAAAAAAAGGTAATAGTCATTTAATGATTCTTTCGTGGAATTTAGCTGCAGCAGCATGTAGTTTTCAATGCACCTGTGGGTTGTGATCCTACCTTACCTTTGCATAGTAGGCCTTGACATAGGTCCGGGAGAGTCAAACATATTTTTAGTTTTAACTATTTTTTATGATGTTATTCTTCTGTCGTACGTGGGCCGTGACCACCGAGTACTTAAAATAAGTGTAATGGCCGTGACCGAAACGGATTAAACTGTACGGCCTAGAGTAGGCCTAGTTGGTCACATAACAGCAAAAGTAAGTTCTTAGCGATCACGTAATATTTATATTCTTCTGTATTTTCGAGCTGATACTCTATTCGAATAGGGTTTGCTCTTTATTATTGACTAGCTTTTGCCCGCGGCTTTGCTCACGTCAGGTTTGATTTTCATACTTTCAAAGCGCTATTTTACCGCCTTTAGGGGTTAAATTTTCTAAAACCTTTCTTAGCGGATGCCTACGTCATAATATCTATCTATGTATCTAATTTCAGCCCGATCCTTCTAGTTGTTTGAGCTGTGCATTGATAGAGTACAAATCTTTACTTTTTATTTTAAATATTTTTTGTTTGTTTTATCTTCTTTTGTAATGTTCTGTTTTTATGCCACCAATGATTCCATTTCGAGTCGGACGGTTTCAAAATCAGCTTTTTAAAAGTCTCGAAGAAGAAAGAGTTATTTCAAAGCGCACACATTAATCTTTGTAGCTACAAATATAAGTACCTACATCCTTTTTTTTTTTTTTTATCCACTACAAGTTAGCCCTTGACTGCGATCTCACCTGATGGTAAGTGATGATGCAGTCTAAGATGGTAGCGGGCTAACCTGTTAGGGGCATGGCAGTTATATTAAACCCATACCCCTATTCGGTTTCTACACGGCATCGTTCCGGAACGCTAAATCGCTTGGCGGCACGTCTTTGCCGGTAGGGTGGTAACTAGCCACGGCCGAAGCCTCCCACCAGGCCAGACCAAGGAAAATTCAGAAATTATAAATTCCCAAATTGACCCTGCCGGGGATCGAACCCGGGACCTTCGCACGTTAAGGCAACAACGCTACACACTACGCCACGGAGGTCGTCGAACCGGCCTCGTATGAAAGCCTAGTTTTTTATTTAGATGCAAGTTACGCGAAATGTAGCGGCTCTATAGAGATCCGGTAAAAGCTGTCCACCAGATGGGAACCGGATTGGAAAACGAGACGCGTTTCCAGTTCCCGCTCGTGCTTTGGTTAAGTACTTACTTAGTTTATATCTGTCACCGTAAGATTGTAAAAACCGTAAGATTGTAATCTGACGCTTTTTTTTCGATAGATTGTAAACAGTCGAAAGATTGTGAACCGTTCAATGTTTTAAGTGTCAATTTTTGAAATATTCAATGTACATATTTACGTTTTCTTGTCTCATTCCTGTAGGTTAGGTTAGGGTTCGACATAAATAATCAAGTATCTATCGGGTTAGTAACCTAACAGATTACAATCTACCGAAAAATAATCCGTTATATTGTAATCATTCGACAGTTTACAATTTCGCGAGTAAGATTATAATTTAACGGTTTTTACAATCTTACGGTGACATATCAATCATTAGCATAATTATCATGTCTTTCTCTGCTGATGTAAAACTCTTATTTTTTCCGCACGTGTCTCAAACATGATTCTTTTAACACTTAGCACAATAATTGCGACATATTTCTTGAGTGTTGTTCAAATTAAAAAGTTCAAGCTTTTGTTGTCGCACTTGTGCTTAGGCTTCTTGATGTTCAAAACAGTTTGTTTTTTTTTGTTTATGGAACCATTTTTTTTTTAATCGAGTCGCACAATCCTCCTCCTAAAATTCAAGTTTCTAGACTTCGACCGGGTGTATTTAGGTTTATCTAAAACTTCCATTGGAAATCTTTGGTTTTCCTTTACAAAAAGGAGCCTATGCCACTCTCCAGGTTTTTAACTATATGGATGCAAATTCAAATTGGAGTGGAGTCTTACTGCCATAAAATTTTTGCAACACCTGGTGACGCAAGGGCTGGCTGATTTTTGCGCAAAGAATCAGCCTGGCTGTCCAGTGCGGAAACGCAGCCAGCATGCTTGGTACCATTCCACGCGGGCGTGATGTATATGTCACCGTAAGATTGTAAAAACCGTAAGATTGTAATCTAACGCTTTTTTTTCGATAGATTGTAAACAGTCGAAAGATTGTGAACCGTTCATTGTTTTAAGTGTCAATTTTTGAAATATTCATTGTATTTTTGAAATATTCTTGTCTCTTTCTTGTAGGTTAAGTTAGGGTTCGACATAAATAATCTTTAGGTTTTATCCGCCGGTTAATAAACCTAACAGATTACAATTTACAATCTACCGAAAAATAATCCGTTATATTGTTATCATTCGATAGTTTACAATTTCGCGAGTTAGATTATAATCTAACGGTTTTTACAATCTTACGGTGACATATATAGTAATTAGGTTAGGCTAGCTAGCTTTAAGTTCTATTATATTGATTTCTATAGAGGCAAGTAAAAAACTATATGGATGCAAATTCAAATTGGAGTGGAGTCTTACTGCCAAAAAATTTTTGCAACACCTGGTGACCGAAGAGCTGGCTGATTTTTGCGCAAAGAATCAGCCTGGCTGTCCAGCGCGGATATATGCAGCCAGCATGCTTGCACCACGCGGGCGTGATGTAGTTAATATGAAATAGTAATAAGGATAGGCTAGCTAGCTTTAAGTTCTATTGTATTGATTTCAATAGATGAAGTAAAAAAATGAAAATTTACGTACTTCAATTGACGTGATTGAAGGACAAATCAGCACACACACTTTCGTATTAATTAATGGGTAGTGGTAGGCCATCGTCGTCTCAACTCTGAACCAATAGACGTCTACAGCTGGGGGTTACTAACAGAAATTGAACTGCAGCACAGTTCAATGCAGTGTCTGCCTTCCAGTTCAGTGCCTTAAGTTAAGTGCAATTCCATATCTGTCCTGCTTTATGAGCTCATAGTAACCCCCCCTGGACGAAAGTCTCCTGCATGGATCGCCACATAACACGGACCGTAGTTGATAGGTACTCATAATAATTTAAATTAAATTTCTGCGGCAATCTTGATTCACGTGGGTAGTTGTTATTGCAGTCTTGGGTTTTTACGCTTAACGCTAAACTGTTCTCGAAATTTTTGTTTTATTATTTTGGTACGATATAAATTAATAATTATGTTAATTAGGCTTTTTTTTTTGATTTATGTAAGGCTTAAACTTCACGTATATCTTGTTTTCCACCAAATGTTGAGTAATGTAAGTATGGTTTTTAGTTACATATTTATAATACTATTATAATGCTACAGATTAGGTATATTACCTACTTTTCATTTGAATAGCAAGAAAACCAGCAGGCCGGTCACCTGCAAAGCGACCGCGTATCTTTTGCATCAATCATTGATGCATCGCAATCACCTCCGATTGGCTGAATTTATGGTATACTTGCTGCGTCAATGGATTTCGTCCTATAGTGGAAAAGTGTTAACCAATCAGAGGTGATTGCGATGTATCAATGATTGATGCAAAAAATACGCGGTCGCCCTGCTGATGATAGGCTAAGGCCAGACGAGCGTGATTTTTTGAGTTGTGAAACTCACGTGTGGCAGTTTCGGAATTTTAAATGAAAATTTAAAACTAATACAGCAGTACGCGACTCACAACTCAAAAAATTACGCTTGTCTGGCCTCATACAAAAGAAGAGTAAGTACCTACTATGCTTTACAAATGCAGAGCCAATTATAATTACATATTTAGATACTAACCTCAAATTATTAATACACTTTGAACAAAATTTACAAGAAATAACCAAAGCAATAATAATTCGCCTCATTAAATATTAAGAAGGTGAACTTAGAGAGAATATATTTCGCCGATTTGAAGGTAATTTCGTTAAGAAAAGTCTCAAGTAAATTAGATTTATATTATACAATATACACCCTCCACTCAACAGGTGCGCCCGCCGGGCTGGGTGTAAACAAACCCACCTTACTACCCACCTACCTTATATACCACCCTCCCACGAAGAGCAGTTCTAGCCTTGAGAGGGTGCAGCACTGTGCATTGAAAAGATGTGATTTGTAGTGGACCAGTTGGTCCAGAAGTTTGGGGTGGGCTCGTTAAGCACAAATGGCAAATGGCAAATTTGACGACCTCCGTGGCGCAGTGTGTAGCGCTATCGCTTAACGTGCGGAGGTCCCGCGTTCGATCCCCGGCAGGGTCAATTTGGGAATTTATAATTTCTGAATTTTCCCTGGTCTGGCCTGGTGGGAGGCTTCGGCCGTGGCTAGTTACCACCCTACCGGCAAAGACGTGCCGCAAAGTGATTTAGCGTTCCAGTACGATGCCGTGTAGAAACCGAATAGAGGTATGGGTTTAATATAACTGCCATGCCCCTAACAGGTTAGCCCGCTACCATCTTAGACTGCATCATCACTTACCATCAGGTGAGATCGCAGTCAAGGGCTAACTTGTAGTGGATAAAAAAAAATATCTAAAGGAATAATCTCACTTTATTGGCAAAGGCTTCTAGGATGAAAAATCTAACCCCTATATTTTAACTGAAAATATAGGGGGTAGTTTATTTGCTTGTCGATGAAAGTGAAACCCAACCAAAAACTTGTTTTTATATTTACTTACTTTGTTTTTATTCGGAAATTACTTTTTATCATCATGTCCGTTATAGTATGCTATATTACATTAGCTGTTTTAAAAACTATTGAACTTTCGTTGCTAAATTTAGCGCTGCAGTGACAGATTATATTTTTCCAGTGTTTTTCCATAAATAGTCAAGTAGGCAATCTTACTGCATCATGACTTACGATCAGGTGCGATCACAGTCAAGTTACTGATTATCACCATTATATTTTATAAATAACTGGACGTCAATAAGTGTAGTGTACCTACCTAATTGAATAAACATTATCTGACTTGACTTCACAAGGGCCCAGTTGTAGTGGATAACAAAATATTAATGTCTTCTCGCAGGTATGACGCTCGACGTATCTCCCAACACCTCCTCGTCTCGTCTGTTCAGGACTTATCACTACGTTTTATATCTTTCAGTGGAAGCCTTTGAGTTGGTTGTTTATTTTCATAAAAATACCTACATTTGTCGACGAAATATCTCGTCGAAAGACGATTGACCTAGGTCAATTGCGGGGCGGGGCTTGCCCGGGAATATTTTCACAGAGCGTCTCACCCTCTGGGTCTTTTTTTATTCAATAAAAAGTGCGATTGCGACTAGCCTATGGCAGTGATATTAAAACCATACCCCTTAACGATCTACAGAGGGATTAGGCATCTGCGCGGGAGATGGTATAGTGCACAAGTGTGAGTGTAATGTTAGATAGCGCCAGTGGGCAGTGATAGAAAAGATGAGGAGTAATAGGCTAGCATGGTATGGGCATGTAATGCGGAGGGAAGAAAGGCATATTACGAGAAGAATGATAGATATGCATGTGGAAGGAAAAAAGAGTAAAGGGAGACCAAAGAAAAGATGGATGGATTGTGTGAAAGAGGATATGCGTATAAAAGGGGTGAATGATAGGTTGACGGATAACAGAAGTGAGTGGAAGAAGAAAACATGTTGTGCCGACCCCACGTAGCGTGAGACAAGGGCAGGAAGAAGAAGAAGTGTGTGTGTAATGTGCATACACAGGTGCACTCTTTGTTCCTTTACCCTCATAGGCCGATGGGGCGGTAAATTCGACACGACCGGAGAAAGATCCGGCAGCTTTACTTACTTTCCGAGGCACGGGGGTGAAACACCGCAAACTTCCTAACTTCTGGCTAATACTGCGAATTTACTGTCAGAAAAACCCAATAACTGTTGTGGCCCGACCCAGGACTTGAACCCGGGACTTCGTCGGTCGCAGTCGAACATGTTAACCACTAGACCAACGAAGCAGTCACACACTATGAATGAATAACAGAGCTTTTATTAAATAAATAAAGCACACACTATACAGCTAATAATATGACAAGTGACAACGCTATACGTGATTTCTGATTTCAATCGAATACCTTCATGCAACGCTTCCAACTTCTCCTTTCACTGACCAACTCGGTCACCCACCATCAAGCAATAACAACCTCTATATAACATATACATATAGCATAAAATACCATGCGGATGTATCAAACGAATTATTAATTCGAAACAGCAATTTAGTTACTATAAACAATTTCTCACGTACCTACGTTACGTAGTAGACTTTACCGATTTTTTGACAAGTTGTTTTTTTATTATTTAGAAGGAAAGCGTTAGACTTTTATCAATCAAATTGTCCCACAAACTTAACTGACCCGGTGGCCAAAATTGGAACAAATTTTTATGTCTGTTTAGTTTTGTTTTTATTTGATTTTTAACTAGCTGATGCCCGCGACTTCGTTCCCGTGAATTGAGGTTTTTAGGTTCCCGCGGGAACTCCTTAATCTGTGTAGTGTGCTATTCCAGACTAAAATTTATCTCTGTGCCCAAATTTAATTAAAATTAACAAATATAATATTAGGATAGCTAGATGATGCCTGAAATTTCTACCGTAGGGTTTTGACTTTTGACGTGACAACGTCTTATAATTCGATATAGCCGGCTGCACGCACGAAAAAAGATGACGTACGCGGCGTTACCTCGCTCTGAGGCGTTCCATGTAAGGCTTGAAGTGCAAGCGAGAGCGCGGAACGAGCGACAAAGAGGCACAATCGGCCTTTGCGTTCGGCAGCGTTCGACATCCGTCTCTCTCCTACTTGAGTGAGCGTTGCGTCTGCGTGGACAGCTGCTATACTATAGTACATTTACATGTTTTGATCGAGTATCAAGTGCAGTGATTTCCAATTACCTCCTTCTTTATATACATACAAATCTATTAAACAAATGAAATTAAAATTTTCTTTTGAAAAATGCTACCATTCCATCAGTATTTTCTTAAGACGTTGTCACGTTCAACTATCGTCAGTAAACCGACTTTACAGACAACCAATTTTTTTAGATATTTTTTTAACTAGCTAAGTAGGTAACTATTGAAAATATATTTTTTTTTAATTATTTCGCCTTTTTATTTTCAACAACTTGAAGTCAACAACACAAGTAGTCATAGCAACCAAAATTGAAAACATAATTCTTTAAAATTATTTCGCCTTTTTATTTTCAACAACTTGAAGTCAACAACACAAGTAGTCATAGCAACCAAAATCATCTTTTCATAAAAAGTGTCGTTACAACTTTTGGTCTTAATTTTTTCCGTCTAGCCCCCTTTCGTAACGCGCGATAAGGAACTTCGTTCCAAAACAACTTCAATCCACGCGGACGACACGTCGCGGGCATCAACTATTTTTGATTTATAAAAGCAACCTTCTCTATTCTAATTTGTTACTGGATAGGCCAGATGGACATTTGGTGTGTTTTGTTTGGCGAATGCATTGAGCTGTCACGTTTAGAGGATTGGAGACTTTAAAATAGATTGCCGTGACGTACCTATAGGTATATATAAAGGTGCCTAATTTAAACATCCTCTCATCTATCTTTTCTCAACATTTTATAACATAACATTGTAACAACTTGATAAAATTAGACGCACAGATTTTAAATCATACTAATATTAAATATAAATGCGAATGTGTATAATTGTTTGATGTCCTTCAATCACGCCGCAACTGAGCAATGGATCGACGTGATTTTTGGCATGGGTAATGGGTATAGCTGGAGAGTGACATAGGCTACTTTTAATCCCGGAAAATTAAGGAGTTCCCGCGTGAATCAATAAAACTTAAACCACGCGTACGCGGGCATCAGCTAAATAGTTTTGAATAAATATTACTTTGAGTTTGAGATCAGTCAGTCAGTCAGTGACCTTTTCCTTTTATATATTTAGATAATACCTTAGTACACAAGTGATCGAGAGCGTGTTAACTCAACAATTGATCTATTATCCCGCCTCCTTGTGGTCCAGTGTCGCACAGGATGTACGCAGTCAATAAACGATGTTCGCAAACATTGTTGCGACTTGCTAGTTTATACTTGGTAGTTGATATAAATAGATTCATACTGAGTCAGGTAAGTTACACAAGCTTTTATAACAATTTATTATGTTCCAAAACATTGAATATGAGCAGGCGATACTTTGCGGAAGTCCATGATAATGAATGAACTAGAAGTTTAATTCACTATAATCCGCTACAGTAGACAAATCTGTGTAGTACAGTGCGTGTATTCCACCTGCAGCATGCGACACCCACCACCCAGCAATTCGCACAGGCACAGCACCACACCACACAAATTCTCCAAATCACTCTCGACGACGACACTCTCACTCCGACACCCATAGCATCTTCAGGAGATGTTGACTCGACAATGCACGATTGTAAAGTCAACACAACAACAACAATTAAACTTCTGGTTCATTCATTATGTTCCAAAACATTTCCTAGATATGCCCTTGCATAACTAAATATAAAAACTGTATGATAGATCTATCATACAGTTTTTATATTTAGTTATGCAAGGGCATATCTAGGAAATGTTTTGGAACATAATGAATGAACCAGAAGTTTAATTGTTGTTGTTGTGTTGACTTTGATTGATAATATCTTATGCAAGTGGAAGGAAAAAAGAGTCGAGGGAGGCCAAAGAAAAGATGGATAAATTGTGTGAAAGAGGATATGCGTTTGTAAGGGGTGAATAATACGTTGACGGATGACAGAAGTGAGTGGAAGAAGAAGACATGTTGTGCCGACCCCACATAGCGTGGGTTAAGGACAAGTAGAAGAAGATAAATATTAAATGTCAAACAGCATTTGATAACTGGAGGTTATTATCAATCAATTCATCATCACCTGCTTTTTAGAAGTCTTCTTTTTAAATTCCTGTTTATCCCCGAACTCGTAAAGTGCTTCGCTGTTTCTTGCTGGTTCTTCTGAGCAGGAAAGGCATTCTTTACTTTTCAACTTCCAATAGAATTTTGATAACTTACTGTTTCCTTTCAAGCTTTTGGCTTTGTTTTAATTTATTGTTGTGACTGTGACGTCACCCGGGGTCACAGCTGAAAACCATCGCCTTGCTTTGTACGCATCTATGGGCATATGACGCAGGGCAAATCGCTGACTTATACACCCTTTCGGGGTGGTGTTACAGACGAATGTGTTACATTTGTATCTAGTTTTGTTGTCTCTAATCTTGTCTATCTAAACTGTTTCTCTTTCTTTCTTGTCTATACTTATAATAAAACTGTAACAGGTCCAATTCTGTACATTGAAGATATAGAAATTTTTTTTTGGAGGGCACTCATTATTCGATACTGAAGCCAAATCTGTAATTTTTTCATTTTTGTCTGTCTGTCTGTATCTTGGCCGCGCATCACGCCGAAACTACTGAATGAATTCAAACGAAACTTGGCACGATTTGAGCCCATACTACGAGGTAGTATGGGCTCAAATCGTGCCAAGATACTCATATTCCTGAAGAGTATCATTTTAGTAGCAATACGATCTTCAGTCAGAATTAAACAATAATGTATAATGGTACAGTCATAAACGAACAAGGCCTCCATTTTAACGACAGTTTTATTGCATCAAGTCATTACGCATAGGCGTAAAACTTATTCGGCTGTTATCTTTATTCCCGATCGAATATCTTCGGGATGTGACTATTATTAGGGTTGGCAGGTGGAAAAACTGCTTACACTACTTTAACTGTATATCTAGCTGATGCCCGCGACTTCGTCCGCGTGGAATTAGTTTTTTTAAATTCTCGCGGGAACTCCTAAATTTTATGGAAAACGGATCGTCAAAATCGGTTGAACGGATGGGCCATGAAAGCGTAGCAGACAGACAGACAGACACACTTTTGCATTTATAATATTAAGTATGGATATATTTCACTACATTGAATATTAATGCTCGCGAACGTGGAAATGGAGTGAAATCTAAATTAATTTATTGGGTACTGGGTAACATTCTGTACACTTTCAAAACGCAATAGTATTATTATTATTTTGGTTTAACTTCTTTTTTTTTCTCTTCATTAAATGAAGGTGAAAATAATAATGCACGGGCCGGAGCCAAGTGCATAATTAGGGTTACCTACTCCTGTGTTAAAAACTTACGTACTAAGCGGCATGTATTTAGGATTACGGCCTTTTGTAGAAGCAAATAGGTTTTGCAATTAATATTTAATGCTTTCAAACTATTATGCAGTGTTTTAGGTATAACTCCTGTGGATTATTATTATTAAATTCTTTATTGCATAAAAAATGGAGATATTTATTCACAGAACATTATATAAACTTACAAACAAAAGGCGACCTTATCACTAAAGTGATCTCTGCCAGGCAACCTACATGAATGGACCGTACTTGCTGTGAGACGGGAAATTGCTTTGAATAAAATAAAATAAAAACAATTACATAAACGTACATTCGAATAGGTACATACTATAAACAGATAAAAATTATACATATAATAAATATATATCTAAATATAATACATATTATATAGTATTTACAGGACACTTAGGTTTGAAGGACTTGTCGTTGTCTGGCCTCCATTGGGATAACATGTGACAACCCTAATGGCGAATGATTTCATTGAGATTCGGCAGCTATGACCCTCACGTGCTAGATTTACGAGTATAGACTAGACGCGGTTACCGATCGAATCTCTAATCATCGAGATTGCTGACGTAACCCAGGGCCCTAACACGGAAGTCATGGTTATTAGTTATTACGTAGCGATTAGCGATAGTCACAATTACTTTTTTTTTATTCAACTTCAAGTTAGCCCTTGACTGCGATCTCACCTGATGGTAAGTGAAGATGCAGTCTAAGATAGTAGCGGGATAACCTATTCGCGGTATGGCAGTTATATACCCCTAGTTGGTTTCTACACGACATCGTACCAGAACGCTAAATCGTTTGGCGGTACGTCTTTGCCGGTAGGGTGGTAACTAGCCACGGCCGAAGTCTCCCACCAAACGGACTAAAGAAAATTCAGAAATCATAAATTCCCAAATTGTCTACACATTCCATTATACACACTTCCATTGTAAGTTGTAACAGTGTGTTACTACACACTGTTACAACTTACAATGGAAGTTGAAACTGCACCTTTGGTTTTCTGGTAACAAGTCGACTTTATAGTCTGTTTTTACACGACTGCCCAGAAATTTTAGTCCGTACAGTCTATTTGAAGGGGCAGCGTAAAACATGTAAATGTCACCGTAAGATTGTAATCTAACGCTTTTTTTTTCGATAGATTGTAAACAGTCGTAAGATTGTGAACCATTCAATGTTTTATGTGTCAATTTTTGAAATATTCATTGTATTTACGTTTTCTTGTCTCTTTCTTATAGGTTAGGTTAGGGTTCGACATAAATAAGCAAGTAGTGCCCGGCCGCAGGCCGGGCTCTTAGGTTCTATCGGGTTAATAAACCTAACAGATTACAATCTACCGAAAAATAATCCGTTATATTGTAATCGTTCGACAGTTTACAATTTCGCAAATTAGATTATAATCTAACGGTTTTTACAATCTTACGGTGACAAACAAAACATACCAGTCACGACTTTTCAACTTTGCTAACAATATTTTCACTGTTGCTTAATTACAAATCACTCACAAACGTCTTACGTTTATTATTATTATTATTAATAATAATAATAATAAACGTCTTATTTCCTGAAGTAAAACATTTAAAGTTCCTAATACACTCAAAAGTAATTCAATTCAAGTATTAAAAAGCTATTAATTTATCAAATAACTAGCAAGAAGCCCAAAATAAAAACAAAGACTAATGACCTAATGGTCGTTTGACATATAGAAATAGAATGATTCCATAGAGATGTGACATTAAAAGTGAACCATAGACTGAATGATAGGAGCGGAATATTACAAAATATGTAAAAATCGAAAATCGATTACCACATTCTAAGATTATGAAATTACCTTGTGATGTTGATGACGATATTTTGATAAAACCTTTCACTAACATCTTATCACTAACTTGATAATAGTCGTTAAAGCCCGCCAACTCGCATTGGAGCAGCGTGGTGGGTCTAAGTTATAATTCCCTCTCTCCTATGATAGTGTAGGCCTGTGTCCAGCTGAGGGACGTTAATGGGCTGTAGTGATCAGTGATCTAGTACCTACGTTATAAAAAAATTGTGTGTGTCAACAACTGTCAACACATGTCAAGCATCCATTAGATCATTAGTCCGTGTTTTTATTTTGGGGTTCTTGCATGTTACATCCATACTTCCATACTTAATATTATAAATGCGAAAGTGTGTCTGTCTGTCTGTCCGTCTGTCTGTCTGTCTGTCTGTCTGCTACGCTTTCACGGCCCAACTACTCAACCGATTTTGATGAAATTTGGTACAGAGATAGGTTACATCCCGGGGAAGGACATAGGCTACATTTTATCCCGGAAAATTGAAGAGTTCCCGCGGGAATCAAAAAATGTATCTGTTCAACCGATTTTGATGAAATTTGGTACAGGGAGAGGTTGTACCCTAGGGAAGGACATAGGTTGCTTTTTATTCCGGAAAATTGAAGAGTTCCCGCGGGAATTAAAAATAAACAATCCACGCGGACGATGTCGCGGGCATCATCTAGTCTAGTATTTGATAAATTATTATTAATTGAAATCCTTTTGAGTATATTATGAAATTTAAATGTTTTACTTCAGAAATATTGTAAGCAAAGTTGAAATGTCGTGACTGGTATGTTTTAATTAAGTAGGTACATGATTTACTTCGCTACGTAGAACCGACTGTGTGTGGTAATCGATACAGAGATCGATTTCAGAATGTATTCATTCAATCGTTCAATCACAACTAGTCCGTCAATGTTTCCATCACTATATTATGTCCAATGACAATTATAATCACGTGATCTGACCATTGACTTATAGTAGTATACATCTTTATACATATAAGTCAATGGATCTGACGCCATATTTGTTTATATGTTTTACGTTGCCTCATCAAATAGACTGTAGTGTATATTCGCCCTAAGAACCATACCTACGGTCGTAGGCCGTAGCACTCGTAGCACCTATACCTGAACGATTTATCCACTTCTTAGCCCGCAAACACGCTAGGAACAAAAACATTCTAGCTGCCAGATGAAAGTCCGCGTAACTCACTTATAAATGGAACCGCACACACTAACGCGACTGGACAAACGTTTTTCTAAGGCGTGGACGTTTCGTGCGCACGTTTAATGTGCGACTGACGGTCCCTAGTCTATATCAGCGACTCTAATTTTCCCGGAACTTTTCTAAATAGATATCATATTTGCTACGAGATGATGCTCGCGACTTAGTCCGCGTGGATTGGTTTTTTTATATTCCCGCGGGACCTCTTCAATTTTCCGGAATAAAAGTATAAAAGCCTATGTCCTTCCCCCGGATGTAACCTACCAAATTTCATCAGAATTGGTTGAATAGATGGGCCGGGAAAGCTTAGCGGACAGAGCCATGAAACGATACATTTTTTAAACGAAAACAACTTAGTTAGGTATTCAAAACATCAACCTAACTAACTTAACTAAGTAATGCAGTAAAGGTCGGCAACCTTAGTACTTACTCGCAACCTTCGCGAACTTACTGGGGCGTAATTTACTAAATAATTATTGTTATTGTATACGAAACCGAAGAAGGTAACAATATGAGAGAGACGTGACGAGAACAAAATCCTACAATTTACGAGTTACTTACGTCATACGAAACTCAATTAACTTTGCCGTATCGACTCCACATTCTACAAAGAGAATTGATTATGAGATATTGCGAAATAGATACTTACACGTTATAATACCTACCTAATGCCATTACCATAACCATAACGTAACCGGCAGAAAACTAAGTTATAGGATACGGAAACGGTTTTTGAAGCTCTATGTGTAACAGTTAAAATTTTATGGCAACATACTGTGTATTTACATCTACTTAATAACCCTGTGCGTTCCGCAGTCGGGTAAAAAAAGGATTTATTCCCGTTGGATACCCGCATTCCTGCCCTCTTTAGCCCCGAAAAATTCTTCCTTCGCCAATAACGATTCTATTGCAAATCGAAATTCCGGGTAATTTAATAGGTAGGTAGGTCACATGTGTTGGCATCGGAATTTCTCCGATGGCCCCGAAATTGAGAGATTTTTCGTTGCCCCATCTTATATGTGGGCCCCATATTATGTGGGGCTCACATAATATGGGGCAATAAAAACATGTTCGGGTCAAAGCTTTATGTATTGTAAATTGGGAAAATGCAAAACTAATTATCAAAAAAATCTATTCATACAGACAAAAAAATTTGCAGTCAGGGACTGTCGATAGAAGTGAAAACGAAAAATTTATTTTTTTATTTGTTTTTTTTATTAAAATTATTAAAATATAAACACTAAGGGATTAAATTAATTTCGAATGTACAATAAGTATATGTATATGTTCCCGAGCATGTCGGTCTCGGTCACGCGAATCTACATTTTTACCCCCCAACAAAAAGTGCTTAACGCGCCTAAAGAAGTTTTACACTTCAATATAAATTACCAAAAAGTGCTCAACGCGCCTAAAGAAGTTTTGACTTCAAAAATACACGTCGTCCATGTAATTTTATTTTTTCCAAGGTAATTTTATTTTCTAAATAGTTATTTGGGAAAACCTTGGTACGAGTCCTCTTCGTGGTTTTTAAACAACCATAAGAACCTTTTTTGACACGTCATATGATAGTGGTGTAGGTACCTACGTCATAAGCACGATGTCTAGGCAAAAACTAGTCCAAGGTATATTTTTTTTCTGCAAAAAAAAAAAGAAGCAATCCTTTTGATAACGTAGCAATTAGCAGCCAAACCTCGTGCCACTGTCGTTATTATTTTCTCCTACACTCAAAATTGTACCATCTCAGACACATGCATTTTTCTTTTTTTCCTACAATCAATCAATACACTCACATACAAGACTTTATTTACAGCGCATGTCATTAATTTGTTCTAGCCGGTGGCAAAAATCAATGAAGATTCTTTTTAAATCACGACTTATGTTCGTCTTCTGTTGATAACAAAATAGAGGGTCTTCCAAAAGACCTAAAATTCACATCCTCGGTTAATTTTAAGGTTGATATTCATTTTAAAATATGGATTAAAGAAAAACAGTGCGTTGAAATTTGATGACGTCACAAAGCTGTGATTTCATATAACTTCCATACCTGAAGTGCGTTTTTAAGTTTGTGCTGATTTGATTGAGTTGTCACTTGTCATCATCCCTATTAACCGAACATCTGCCAGCGTAATTAACATCATTAATCATGAGAGGCGTGCGTGGTACTTATTACAATACAACTCGTATTAAAAAATAAAACGCTACATCTGAATTCTCAGTACTAGCTGTGGTACTAGCCCGGAGTTGGCGGTGTTTCACCTCCGTGCTTCGGAGAGCACGTTAAGCCGTCGGTCCCGGTTATAATCACTAACATGATAGGTAATAGTCGCGCTGGAGCAGCGTGGTGGGTCCATAAGCTCTAACTCCCTCTCTCCCATGAGAATGGAGGCCTGTGCCCAGCTGTGGGACGTTAATGGACTGTAGTGGTGGCTTAGTCGCATTTATGTACTTTATCTAAATTCGTCTTGTTTTCATCGCTGTGGTCACCTTTTTGTGGCCATATTTTTTTCGACTCGCGCCACAGGTAATAGGTAGGTACATTACTAAAAGCCGTACTCGAAAATGTCTGACGTCAATGGGTTTTACGTTATTTTGACTGCAATTTTTTGTAAGTTCGTTTAGCTTATTCATTAATTTAACGCATTAATATTATTATGCTATATTTATAGAATACGTAATAAAAAACAAGATTAGTTGAATTGATTTTTTTTACAATATTTTAATAGGTCTTCAAGAGGCTATGTTAAGCTGTAGGTATCAAATTTGCTTTTAAATCTGTATTTAAAGCTTTGTTTATTATTTTTGTACCTTCTCGTTCATACAATATTCATAGCCACAAAAAGTCAGATTTGTTCTTACCTATTCTGATTTTGTTGAAGATTAACTTAAAATAACTCATTATATTTGTTGTACCTATTTTTCGTTTACAAACTTTCGCACTACCAAACGTCAAAGGAGACGGTACAGATTTGTATGGGGCGTAGGCCAAGTCTTGTACAAGCAGAGAAATGAAGGAAAATAAAATACTAGACCAGTTATTATTGGTCAAATCTACGAATTCGTCGTAATTTCAGTGGTAAAATTATTTAATCTTTCCAAGTTATGGAACACTAAACATGAGCGGGTAACAGTGGCAGATTCATATATTTTGACGTTTTCAAAAGAAAAACACGTTATTTTGACAGTGACTGTCAGAAATGACATTTGATACATTTCGCGCCTACTGCCTTCTCTATGGCTGACGGTTGCCATCTTGGAAATGTATCGAAAACTTGAAATACATTTTTATTTTTTTGCTCGTTATTTACTTTGCTGTTCCAAATTACTATACTTTTAATACAATCTATGTATTTTCCTCTATTCATGGTAGAGTGTACAAGAGTAGGCCTAAAATGAACCTTTACCTTTATTGAAAATATTAAAAAAGATTTTCTACATCAATCCTATCTAGTTGTCACCTACTGCAGCTACAGCTACAGATGTATGCATGCAATTATGAACCTTAAGGTGGTAAACATTTTCTGACCGCGACTGTACATGTTTTCAATGTGTTATCTATAACTGCACGCGAAAGGTAGATATGTCTGAGTAAATATTTAGAGCTATCATCGCCCGTATCGTGGCTATGATGATAATGCCGCCTCCCTGACCTAGATACGGCGCATTAATGACTATGTTTACTCCACCGCCCCATGCGGATTGTGACAATTGTTTGCTTAGCTTCTCTTGACGGTTGCTATACTTTTATGATCAAATACAGTTCGCGTCAAACTTAAATGCGTGTCGAGTGAAGTAATTTACGTAACATCGAATGATCGAACTAGTACCTAGGTATAACGCTTAGAGGCGCAATAGTCGATGTGGTTAAAAAGCCATAATAATAATATTCCGACTACCCCTATGTGCTCAAGATCCAGTCTTAGTAATGCGAAGAATATTTTTTTTAAAACTAGCGGGTGCCCGCGACTTCGTCTGCGTGGTTTGAGGTTTTTTGGTTCCCGCGGGAACTCTTTAATTTTCCGGGATAAAAAAGTAGCCTATAATCTATCTCTGTGCCAAATTTCAGCCAGATCCGTTCAGCCGTTGGGGCGTGATTGAGTAACAAACATCCATACATCCATACATCCAAACTTTCGCATTTATAATATTGAGTAAGATAAAAAACCGGCCAAGTGCGAGTCGGACTCGCGCACCGAGGGTTCCGTACTCAAGAAGTAGGTATAATTACCTTTGTTAATGAACCGCTAAACTAACTTTGTTTGTAGAGGTTTACTGTTAATATCAAAAAATTACGTTTGTTGTATGGGAGCCCCCCTTTAATATTTACTTTATTGATATTTAATTATTTATTTTGAAAGGTAATATACAAGTTAATATTCTGTGAAAATTTGAACCGTCTACCTGTTACCGTTTTTAATATTGAGCAAAAAAATACGAAAAAAACACGTTTATTGTATGGGGATAATAATATATATATTTTTTTAATTTTTAGTATTTGTTGTTATAGCGGCAACGGAAATACATCATTTGTGAAAATTTCAGCTTTCTAGCTATCACGGTCTTTGAGATACAGCCTGGAGACAGACAGACAGACAGACAGACAGACAGACAGACAGACAGACAGACAGCGGAGTCTTAGTAATAGGGTCCCGTTTTTACCCTTTGGGTACGGAACCCTAAAAATTTACACGATACTACTGTGTTGTGAAATTATGTCATCAAAACATCATTTTTACACGCAATTTCTACCGAACAACATGTTCCTGTGTTACAACCTTAGTACTTTACGTTTCGAGCGGGAAGTTAGAAACTGCTCTTCTAATATACAGTACCTAGTAAATAGAAATAGTTACATATTCAGGAATTTACTAGGTAGGTACTATGAGGTATAGTCTGTGCCACGAAAGAAGTCCCCAAATAGAGGCGGGTCTAGTTGTCGTATTTTCATGCAATTTTAGTATGTAAAATGGATTATATCTGTCCAACGATTTATTTTACTTTTGACATAAGCAAGCCTATGAAGTTTCATAATTATTGACAGGCAACCATCGATAAAAGAGGCAATACTTCATAAACCCAGATATTTAGATAAGACAGTCTCACTATTTTGGATATAAAATCCGTCAAATCGGTTTTATTCGTGTAATATAGCTGACCATCGATTGACACTTCAATCCTCGTTCATCAAAAGCGGCTCAGGCGCTACGGTGGAACATACATACATACTTACATAGACAAATAAAATAATAATCCTTCCTTTTGGCTTCGGCGTAGTCGTGTAAACATAGGTGAATTGAAGGTTGTTTTGATCATGATTCACGCCCCTGCTTATGCCAAAGCTTGCGTCTTGTTTTTACCAATCTAATGTTTACGCACTCGGCGCTGGGGTCATTCAACTCGCAGTTTTAATGGACGGATTCGACCATGGTATGCAGAACCCAAAAGATACTCAACTCTTGAGAGAAAGTACCTGACGTTCCTTTTGATGTTCTTCTTCCAAAAGCGTTTCGTTTTAGAAGTGAGAACTCTTTTCCCAATTTCGGTAAGAAAAGTTTTCGGAAAAGAATTTAGGAAACATTTAAAGGTGTCCTCCGTCCCATCTTTTCAACTGATTTTGACGAAATTTGGTACAAATGTAATTAGCATCCCAGGGAAGGACATATCCTATAAGAGAGTTGTCGCAGGAATCAAAAACTTTCAATCTACGCGGACGAAGTCGCGGGCATCATCTAGATTCTAGTATGATAAAAACATTATAATTTAGCGGTGCAAGTCATTCGTTTTATAGTTGTTACCATATTCGCCTATAAATTATTGCCCATAATATTTTATAGCATGTTATGCAAATGCAATACAATTAAATTCTGATTAAATAATGTCATTCCGTTCCAAAGAAGTAAACACCAGAATTATCGTAAAAATCTAATTTTTTTTATTTTTATTTACCTATTTAATTAATTTAAGCACGATTTCCCATTTTGACGGCAAATATTATTTTTATGAGTTTGTATGGAGCCGCGTCACACAATTCACTTATGCGGCATAAGTGGGCCCAGCCCCATACAAACTTATACAAAAAACTAGCTGATGCCCGCGACTTCGTACGCGTGGATTGAGGTTTTTGGTTCCCGCGGGAACTTTTTCATTTTCCGGTATAAAAAGTTGCCTATGTGCTATTCCAGACTATAATCTATCTCTGTGCCAAATTTCATCCAGATCCGTTCAGCCGTTGGGGCGTGATTGAGTCACAAACATCCATACATCCATCCATCCAAACTTTCGCATTTATAATATTTATGTGATAAGTGGGCCCAGCTCCATACAAACTTATACATGAAATAATATTTGCCGCTACGTGCCGCGACCCGCGCCGCGCCGTTAATCTGTTTATAGTGAGGCTAGACCTCGTGAATCGTGATTCCTCTGCAAATGTTCATGGACGGCGGGGTATAATAACTTCACATGACCCGCATACCCGTTCATATAATAATACTAGCTGTTGCCCGCGACTTCGTCCGCGTGGATTAAAGTTTTTTGGTTCCCGCAGAAACTCTTTAATTTTCCGGGATAAAAAGCCTATGTGTTCTTCCAGACGATAATCTATTTCTGTGCCAAATTGCATACAGATCCGTTCAGAAGTCCTGGCGTGATTGAGTAACAATCATCCATCCATCCAAACTTACGCATTTATAGTATCAGTAGGTATGGATATAGATTTGTTACAAAAACATAGACAAGTCTTGGCATAGTAATATATTATGTATGCGGATTGTACAAGCTGCTCAGTAGCCGATTTAAAATTGTAATGGTCACGTGCCAGGCCACGACGCCGTGCACTCATGGTACGCCACATGACAGCCGACACGATATTACTCACACTTTACCAAAAAGCACCTTGACTTCCTTTTTTTTTACCGTTAAAAGTTAGCCCTCGACTGCGATCTCTCTCTAAGAGAGAATGTGGTTCTTCTTTCTAGCGGTCCGCCCCGGCTTTTAGGCATTTCGCAGTCTGTCTACAACAGTTAAATATTAAAATGTTCAAAAAAATGTTAGTAAGTTCTCTTGTATTTATTATGTTTGTCTTAACAAATATGACATAAAAGTGTCTTGACAAATGTGACATAAAAGACAGCCTGAATTAATAGACGAATAGAGGTTTAACGTAAAAAGTTAAGTTAGGTGAATTTTTCCGACTTAATTCACATTATTGCAATTTTTGAAGGATCTCTAATTTATTTTAAAATAAAAAGCTGCCTATGTTACTCGCTGATAAAGTAGCTTTCTATAGCTGAAAGAATTTTTAAAATCGGTCCAGTAGTTTTTTAGTTTATCCATTACAAACAAACAAACAAACAAATCTTTCCTCTTTATAATATTAGTTTAGAAGTTTAGTTAAATAAGATATTATAAATAAAGACAAAAATTTTGATACAAGCAAAAGTGATCTTGCTAAGAGGATGTCTATTCACTTTTTGCTTTTTATATAGGAGTTATTAGCTGACACCCCTGAATTTGTCCGCGTGGATTGAGGTTTTTTGTTGAATCTTTAATTTTACTCTAAAATTTTGTTATTCCAGACTAGGTATAATCTATCTCTGTGCCCAATTTCATTCAGATTCGTTCAGCCGTTCTGGTGTGATTGAGTAACAAACATCCATCCATCCATCCATCTAAACTTACGCATTTATAATAAACTACACATAATAAAAATCTTACGCATTTTCGTTACGGACGTTTTTTGCCGGCTAGGGTACCCCTCCGCATCGTCCCATAAGTATTGGTATACCTACATGCTAAGCAAATTCTTTATTTTCTGCCGTGATTTTAGCAATGTTGGCTACTACTATACTATCTATACTATACTATACCTACTATCTTCTATTATACATAATATTTTACTCTATGATTCTGTGTTACACAGTAGAACATAATATACTCGGCGACTTCACCTTTCATAGCATGGTCATGCGATGGTCATTCACTTCACGCAATTTCCCAATTGTTAAATATTAATGATATTCAAATTTTAGAGACAGTTCATGCATATTTAAAATGCAGATTGTATCAAAACCAACCGAGACGCGGATAAGCGTAACGAAATTGTTTTTTCACATTTAATTACTTTTATAAATTATATAGTATTGGATAGAAGCAGGCGTTACTTTGTGGAAGTTCATGATAACTAGGGAACAAGAAGGTTAACGGCCGGTTTCTGAATTGAGAATTTCATGTTGAGTCTGTCTCAAATACCTACTTACTTAAGGACTCATTAAGCTAATTTGTTTCTGAGTTGATATTGTCTAAGGTTTGAGAATTGGAACTTGCTGTTTTTGCTTGAATGCTTAATTCAGAAACCGGCCCAATATCAATTCAGAAACAAAAAAGACGTGTGGCACTCGGAGACTGCCGCGGTAAAGCTATTGCATAGCATTTTTTATCAACTTGTTATGACTACTTGTGTTGTTGACTTCAAGTTGTTGAAAATAAAAACACTATTTTTATGAAAAGATGATTTTGGTTGCTATGACTACTCGTGTTGTTGACTTCAAGTTGTTGAAAATATAAAACCTCAATGTTTGAGGTTTTTTGATTCCCCTTGGACACCCGGACTATAAAACATAATTCTTTAAAATTATTTCGCCTTTATATTTTCAACAACTTGAAGTCAACAACACAAGTAGTCATAGCAACCAAAATCATCTTTTCATAAAAATAGTCTTTTTATTTTCAACAACTTGAAGTCAACAACACAAGTAGTCATAGCAACCAAAGTGTTAGGTTTTTTTTCGTTACGGAATTTCTGGATTCGGTCTCCACGCTCAAGGCCCGCGATAGAAGCTATGCAATAGCTTAAAATATGCTTAATAAGTCCTTAAGTAAACTTTGAGACAGACTCAACATGAAATTCTCAATATTGATACCGGCCGTAATTCGCTATTATAATCCGCCAAAACAGAGAAATCTAAGTCGTAGCAGGCTAGCAGCACGCGGAGCGGGAACGTGAGCTGGACGCTAATGCTCCACCGATCCGTAGAAGAAGACAGGGTGGAAGAAGGCGACGATATGCTCACCTTCTCCCGCCATAGTGTAGGTGTTAGGTGTCAATGACCCTATGCCGGTTAACGTCGAGTCGTCTCAGTCGTATCCAAGATTTGGGACCCTGAGACGGTTCATTTTCGACGCGGACTGTGCCGCTGGTTTTTTTAGTGGGTAGCTTTTCCGGAGTGAGTATACTAAAACCGCTCGTGAGTCCCACATAACCGCTTAGTGCGGTATGCGTAAAAGCATTTTTCCCAGCGAAACCAAAAAAAAAAAAAAAGGCTAGCAGCACGTGCTGGGGGCATACTTCCGTCGCTTAAATCCATATTGCATTAACTTTTATTAGTATTGTTGACGTTCGTGTTTTAGAATTATAATTTTTACTGCATAAAACTAACATTTTGAAGTAATACTGCTTTACCCCTAAATGTACCACACAGATTTGTCTGTTTTGGCGGATTATAGCGAATTAAGCTTCTTGTTCCGCGGCTAATTATTTTTGTAATTAAAAGCCAAACATTGGATGATTTTCTGGCAAATTATTTAATTAAAAACCTTTGATACCTCTACCCATCTACGGACTACGTTTTGATAATTTAATTATTATTTTCAGGAGTGAAAACAATGGAATGGACAGATTTTATAATTACTTTTACACAAACCAATATTAATATTTAATAGTAAATTAATTGTGTAATGCGTTAACGCGCTGAATAGCTAAACTTCTTTAACTTACTATAAATATTTCCTGTAAATAACTTCAAACAAACTACTTAGGTAGGTATAGATTGGTGGCCGAGGTAATTTTCAGCCTTCCTGTCTCATACGAAATCCGTGAGAATGTCTTATTGATCTTAATAAAAGGATCTGGCAAACTCACCCCACGGCCCCAGGGTTTCAATTCCATATAAGGCACAAGCTTGGTTTTTACAATCTTCTATGCTAGATACTTAAAATTCCACCATCCTGTGTCCTAATTTCGTGATATGACAGCACGATGTAAATTGTAAACAGTGCCTGATATGTTATTTTGTCGTCTGTGATAATAACGGTCCAACGAGAATTTACAAAAGGAACCCTAAAAAGTCGCGGTCATAGTCATGGATCACACAAATTTTAGATTAGATAACATCAAAAATACGTTTATATGCTAAATATTTTCGTCTACTTCATTATTATCTAAATTCTCAGCCGTGTACGACCGATAAGTGACCATAGACCTCATATAGAAACTTCCGGAACAAAAACAATGAAAAATATAATTAAAAACGAGAGAATCAAAATTAATTTATCAATAGGCAAGAGTATATAATATAGGCATATCTTAGACAAGCACGTTCCAAGTTCCCACCTAGAACTCATCATAGTAAGGAAAGGTATGATTGTTGATTTCATTATGGTATGATTGTTGCCAATCCATACTAATATTATAAATGCGAAAGTGTGTCTGTCTGTCTGTCTGTCTGCTACGCTTTCACGGCCCATCTATTCAACCGATTTTAATAAAATTTGGTACAGGGATAGGTTGTATCCCGGGGAAGGACATAGGCTACTTTTTATCCCGGAAAATTCAAAGGTTCCCGCGGGAATCAATAAATTTATTTGTTCAACCGATTGTAATGAAATTTTGTACAGGGGTAGGTTGTATCCCGGGGAAGGACATAGGCTACTTTTTATCCCGGAAAATTCAAGAGTTCCCGTGGGAATCGAAAAAACTTGGTCCACGCGGACGAAGTCGCGGGAATCATCTAGTACTCAATATTTTGAAGTGAAAACTTCTTTAGCCGCGTTGAGCACTAGGGGGTAAAAATGTGGATTCGCGTCACCGACATGCATGTCGCCGACATGCTCGCGTTGTTACGAAGTCAAGATCCTAAATATAAATATACTTACTTACTTCTTCTTTTCTTTTATTATTTTCATATTGTTGACGCTCTTTTTTCAGAATTATAATCCTTATTAGTGACGTCATGGTCGTAACCGTAATAAAATAATACTGCTTTAAACGAGGGTAGTACTAGTAAGCCTATAGAGTACGAGTGTTTCTTATGTTGGACTCTACGTCTCTATTTAAAAAAAAAACTTATCAGACAGCTGCTAGTGATCGTTGGTAAAATACCAAGCCCTAAATACATGTTTGTTTACTGGAAAGTAAATGTCTATTTGGCCAGAGTGTACGTCTAGACGTCAGACCACTGCGGGGTAACGAACTCGGCGGCGATCGGCAATCCATTGTGGACTTTGTGTATGACATGCGTCTGATGAAGTGCGTCACCCAGAGATATGGTTACATTAGAGGCGCAAATCGCAGCCTGCATCCATCCAATTAGAGCTTCTGGATTAGTTAAGAGATTCTGTTGTACACAATCTCTAAACAAAACTAAAATGACAGCATTAAAAATATTGATAACCCTTTCTTAATACTTCCTGCGGAAATAGACAAAACTAGATTTAAAGCGGTTATTGGCCATATTATGTGCCTTATTTTCATTTATTTATTCCATGAATTCCTCCGATGTGTATATTTCGGGGTTCTTGAATATAATTTATGGATCAAGCATCTCTTCAAAAAGCGTGCAGGCATCTACATACTCTTTTAACAGATCGAATTATCCGTTTGAGAAACGATTCCGATTATGATTTTCTTAAAAAACCGGGGGCTGTTTGGCTGAAGCATGTCGTGGGACATCGCTGCCTCTATCTATTAGTACGACAACTCTAGGCGATACCTATGACCCATGTTCTGTTTATATTGATCCTCACTAATAGTTTTGATAAATAAAATATGATAACCTTAATACTTTCTTAATTATAAGAATTAATACCTACTTTTTAATGAGCAACACGATAATTACCTATATGAAATTTTAATGAAATACTTAATCGGACATAATTTGACTTGTTAGTAATTGAAAATACGTATTAAATATTAAGTAAACAGATTTAAGAATTAAGATACCTAGGTAGCCACAGTTCCACCGATTTATCTGGACCTTTTACTTCTATAAATTAAAAAAAAAACGTTTATTGACCACTTACTTTACAAATTAATTACTACTACTACTTACCACTTACTTTTGGAGTTTTTACTTATATTTCCTAGCGACGCTGTCACCGTGTCAGATAAGTTTATGGGACTATAATAGGTAAGCATAGATAGAACGAAGCTATTAATAATAATAATTTATACAGAGATCGCAATCCACAAATCACAATCACCTTTGATTGGTTACAAACATACTCGTATAGCACTCCTCCGTTATTGGCCAAAACCATTATCGGCTGTCGCAGTAAAAATACCATAAATTATACCAAACCTAGTTTGTTTCTACACCAGCCTCTCACCAGACCCGACCAGAGAAAATTCACATAGTAAAAATTCCCAAATGGACCCTGCCGGGAATCGAACTCAGGACCTCCCACGTTAAGACAACAGCGTTCAACACTGCGCTAGGGAGGTCTACCTACTTGTATTCTATCTGAATGAGATAGAAGTTATATTTATATGATATTACCTATATCATTCTCTCGCAGGCTAAATCCTATTATGAATAGGTATGTTTGTCTCTTTTTCGTTTCATCGAATTTTCAAATCACGATTCTAAAGAAGTTACACTTTATAACTGGCCTGTTTTTACTTTTCTGTCTCACGGTATAATAACTAAGCATTCTTTGAAATAAGTAATTATGATACTGTGTATTTTAAAAGATCATAAAATAATTTATGAAAATCGTTTTAAATTACTTTAATTTTAATGTCAGTGACCTGGAAGAAAATCTTCCAATACACAAAATAAAGACATTCCTATGTAAATGTTCGTTAGTTGATAAACGATGAACGTTAGACATTCCGAAATCACTACTTCACTACTCTTCACTTGACTTGAATGCTTGAAACAATACCACTCATGTTCCGATTGCACGGTTCGGTTGCAAATTGCAATCCGATTCGGATACTAACTTGAAACATCGTATTGATTTTATTTATGAACTTGTGGCCGCCAGCAGCTTCGCTTCCGTAGGGATTTCAAAATCCATCTTTATTCCTTAAATCTACGTTATTTATGGACTTTCTGAGCAAAATTTCAGCTTGCTAGGCATTAGGGTTTAGGCTGGGCGTCGTTGATAAGTCAGAGTCAGGGCTTCTCTCTTGATATGTACAGTTATAAAATACAATATACAATTCAGAAACAAAAATTTGCTTAATTAGTCCTTAAGTAAGTAGTCTTTGAGACACTCAACGTGAAATTCTCAATTCAGAAACCGGTCGGAGTTTAAACTTTTTCTTAAAGTTAGATACAAAGCAAAAAACTAACAAGGTTATGGATACTAAGTTTGATCGGAATAATTAAATGTGTAGAACGGTGCCGGAACGAAACCGGATCGTGTAGGGAAAGCTGTATACCGCGACCAGTGCCTACTTATTAGAGCAATTTGTGATAATGGCCTTCAATTAAGACGTTTGACGCACATTACGAAGGACGCTCGTATTACATTGTAATTTGTATGGCTACGAGAGCATCCATTTAATTATCTCATCCGATGTGAAATGAAAATGTTATGTTTATTGCTTATGTTATTTAATGGCAGAATAAAACCCGGGGCCCTGGGCCGGAAAAAAATTACGTGACAGAATGTAACTTTGTATAAGTACTTTTGAATCGTCAAGTGAACCACCTGGTTCGGAATGCCATTCCTACCGAGAAGAACCAGCAAGAAACTCGGTGGTTGCTCTTTTTAAATAATTCAATTAAGTAGGTACTTACAATAATTATTATATCAATGTGTACTTAAGTAACCGCTGTCCTTAGCATTGCTGGAGCGATCAAATCCATGCTCCTCTATCATTGACATAATTTTCAACAGTAGGTATAATAAGCTTTTTTAGGAGCATACTTTGAGTATGAGTTTAATATAACTGCCATACCCCTATAACAGGGTATCCCGCTACCATCTTAGACTGAATCATCACTTACTACCAGGTCAGATCGTAAGGGTTAACGTGTAAAATGGTATAAAAAATCTTGTCTGAGGAGGATTCGGTCCTATCTAGTTATTGGTAACAAATTACGAATTAGAAAATTAGCCCAAAAATATATGGAGACCGGATGATTAACTTCAATTACTGTTTTGCATTCTGAAATTTATGCTCTGAAATAAAGTTTATGAATAGGTAGGTACATATTGGCATTAAAATGCACTTTTAAGTATTTGTTTAGTTAGCTGTCGGCAGTGAAGGTGTATTTTTATTTGCTTCTATTTTTTGCATATCCGTAAAAATACTTTACGTGTGTGGTTTTTATGTTACGCTATTTTTGTTAGAGCCGGTCTACATTATATAACATTACAGTTTGTCAAATATAAAAAAATCATTTCTAGGAGTCTGGGTACGTGTTAACCGTTTGTAATAAGTAGATATAACAAAATCTATAATAACATCTTACGTAACTGCCTCGTTGGTCTAGTGGTTCGCATGCTCGACTGCTGTCGTCGAGGTCCTGGGTTCGAGTCCCGGGTCGGGCCATAATTAAGTGTTGCGTTTTTTTCTGACTTGAAATTCTCAGTACTAGCCCGGAGTTAGGAAGTTGGCGGTGTTTCACCCCCGTGCCTTGGAGAGCACGTTAAGCCATCGGTCCTGGTTAATATCACTAACATGAGTCGTCAAAGCCCGCCAACCCGCATTGGAGCAGCGTGGTGGGTCTAAGCTCTAATTCCCTCTCTTCTATGAGATTGGAGGCCTGTGCCCAGCAGTTAATGGGCTGTATTGGATCTTACGTAATTCTTGATCTTACGTAAACTGTACAGCGCTCATGTTAATTTACATTGTAATTTTGCACTGGTTATACTGTGTTCGTATTGTGATATATTTCAACGATAGGGATGTGGTAACTGGTAATTGTAATATTGGGAATGTCTTTTTGCAAAAGGTTTTCTATAATACTTACCATTTAGTAGGTAATTAAAAACATAAAGCTTTTAATCTTTAGCACCATTGACTTATGTTTGGTACTAACTAGGAAGATACTTGGTACCTAGTTACTAAGTAAAGTAAAAACTTTGATAAAATATGGAAATCTTAAAACAGCAGTGCTGTTGGTAGCCATTTTAAATTAATAAAGCTAACGTTACTTCCGTCCGAAAAAAACATCTGAGTAACTCTCAACCTCGTAGTTAAGTTTTAAGATACCGTTATTTATTATCACCATTATATTTTATAAAAAACTCGACGTCAATAAGTGTAGTATACCTACCTAAATTGAATAAACGTTATTTGACTTTGACTTTGACTTTGAATGGTTAAAAAGTTTTACTTCAAGAACAATTACGTACCTGAGAGTAATGCACATCGAGCTTAAGGAAATAATCGGTTGCTTCGGCTTCGAAAAAAATTATTGCTTTAAAATAGGCTGTTTATACGCAAACGGTAGCTTGTCGCTTGACAGCCGGCAGACGTTTTTATTTTATTATAGTTAATAACGGCTATTTTAAAATAACTTGACAGTAACTGTGGTAACAGTTCTATGTAGCTTTAGGTGAACGAAGAGAATTTAATTGGTAAGTCATTTGTATAATATCAACATTATCATATTTAACATACCTATGCAGGAACGCTTCGCGAATTTCTCCTTTGAATGAAAGAAACTAAACGCGCACATCATGTCCATCCTTAGGGCCGCTTGCACAAGGAAATTTAAACTAATTTAGTTAAATTTTGTAATGGTGTCCCTTTTTGGCAAATGCATATTGTAGTTGCCAGAAAGGGTCAGCGTTAAAATATTTTACTAAATCAATTTAAGAGTCCTTGGCAAGTGAGCCTTAGACCTGGGTCAAAGGTTCTTGTGGCCCCCTCCGTCCTCGAGAAAATGAAAATGAAATTATATATTTCACGTATGACAACTTGTGTCATAATATGATATGTGAAGGCTCTACCACCGGTTTGGAATGCAGTTCTACTGAGAAGAACCGGCAAGAAACTCAGCAGTTGCGCTTTTTTAAAAAGAAAAAGAATATTACAATACGTAGCTAATACGCGCGTGTAATGTTGATAGACCTAAAGCGGTGGTAGTCTAATAATTAAGATTTTGGCCTCCTGCTTGGGATCATTCCCTTGATGGAAACCAGCGACCAGGCTGGAAATTGGCAATCATTCAGATTAGACTGCAACAGTCTAGATCGAGTTACATACATATATGAAAAAGTTAAATCCTACTTTTCTCTTATCCTTATATTTTTTGTTGATATGTGCGTTTCTATCACTTGTTTTACCGGTAAAGGAAAACGTCACAAGGAAACCTGCATGCCCGAGAGCAGTTCATGATTTTGTTTTCAAATATTATGTGTGAAGTCTGCCGACCCGCACTTGACAGAGGTATTGCCCCAACCCCAAAAGCCTCCTTATTGTGATAGGAGACCTGCGGCTAGTAAGCAATGAGTAAAAATGATGATGATGATGATGGTGGATTGTAGACTGAAAGGTGCTGAAAGCCTGATAATAGCCGTACAGTTTTGCTGCACCTCAGTTGCACTTTATGCTTGTCGTAGCCTTCGTAATCATAGTTTCAAGTATTTGGCAACACCTAGGTGAAATCAAATCCAAATTCGAAGTTCAAACCTGTCAATAAAACATCTGTTACTGTTAGGAGTTTCAATTGTTACATTATTCACGGCCGCACTTAGATTTACGACTGTCGTTTTTACCGCCAATTACTATCTTTATCGGCCGGTTGACATTGTTAAATTCAGCGCTGTCTTCCCGTAATAAAATTATAGAGTTCATCATTCGGCGGCTCTGAGATTGATGATTCTCGTTTACACCTTCAATGCCTTTTCAAGATTTAGGATAAAATTAGGGAACGCTTAAAAGCAATAGGTGACAATTTTCACCTACAATAACTGCATCTAATGGACTTAAAGTGTCCCATAAAATTTATGGATTTTACAGCTATGGATCATGTAACCGCATAACAATTAAGAAGTACAATTTTATCGATAACCAAAAATAATCGCGACGGGATATTTTTAAAATAACTAAATGAAGTCGTCAACAAAACTTACAAAACTAGAGTAAAGTAAAATTTAAAACAATTTGAGTCCACATAAATTACTTAACTGCTGTGCCTACTGAATATCAATGCTGGAATTATGTGAATCGGCCATTATACTACTTAGTCACTCTAGTGCGGCCTAGAGAATTAAGTTTTAATCCCAGTTCAAGGATAAGACCGATTAAGCGATACGTACAACTAAATAAAGAACTATACAAACGATAAAAGTGTGTTTCTACAGATTGCAATCTGGAGTAGGTTTTAAATTTTCATTAAAAAAAAAGAGTAGGTACGTTACGTGGCAACACATATTTTTTTATAAAATGAAAAGACATATTTATTACACGTAGGACAACTTGTGCCACTTATGATAAGTCGCAAGACTCTACCATCTAATCGGAAATTACTGAGAAGAGTCGGCAAGAATCTCAGATATATCCTCCGTATAATATTGGAAAACTCAATAGCGGTGACAGCAGACTAGACTCCATACCTCCTGTACGGCTTCGAGCTCACATTTTTTTTACATTACACGAAATACTCATAGTGGCCTTACAGAGTATGTTACATGCTGTTATACTTTTGTTTCATATTAATCTCATAATACTATACTATTTTATCTATATTGTACTTAACCTTTAAGGTGCATCTAGATCGTGTAACATAATTTATACGTGTAATATAAACATGTCATGCTTTAAATATTATACATGTCTCATGGGCTTATAAATTTTTTAGTAGGTACATAATATGAGCTATAATACGTGTTACATAATTTTATAACAAAGTATTGTTTTTGTATGTTATATAATATATAGTAAAGCCACAATTTATAAATAATATAGCAAATAAATCTATTTAGCATGCTTCGCATCGTACTATAACAAACGTAAGTAGTTAGTAGTAGTAGTAGTAGTAGTTAAATAAAAACGTTCTGCATGTTTCTTGATTATTAATATTACGATTACAAATTACATTTTTTTTCTGCTGATAATCGAAAGACACTCGAACTCGTAAGACCGCATGGCTAGCCATTGCACCAGGGATATCATCGTTTTTTTTAAATATTAAAGTCATTAACAATTAACCAAACTCTGCCCTGTTATATAATCATCTGTTGAAGCGTCAAAGAATAAAATGTATCCCGCACTTATAGCCCGCGATATTCACCACACCACACAAATCTTCCAAACTACTCTCAACGTACGTTTCACTCCGATACCGGAGCAACTTCCTCCAACTGGGGTTTAAGTGCGGAAACCTGCCCAGCAGGAAAAAGAAGACCGGAGCATCTTCAGGAGATGTTGACTCGACATTGCACGATTGTAAGATCTTGTCTTGTCTATACGTGCGGTATACACACTGTATACCTACCACATAGATTTACCTATTTTCTCGGATTATAGCAAATTAAACTTCTAGTTCCTTACCAGCATTATACCTTCCAGGTCGATCTAACACTTAATGTTTGTCGACAGGCATGAAAATGACCATGTCCACGTCCGCCACGATGAGCCCCCGGGTACACAGGAAGGTGATGCGCGCGCCGCATAAGCGGGCGCACCCGGGGAAAATGCTCCACGCCGGGAAGATGGTCCACCCCGGGAAGAACGCCCACCTCGGCAAGTTCGGCAAACTGGGCCACTACGCGCACACGCACGTGCGGCCGCCAGACGCCTGCGAGAACAGTAACGACAGCGGCCTCGGGCCAGACCCCGTCCACAGGTGAGGTTCTAACTCGTGTACGCTTTCTTAGGCCCGCTTACATAGACGCCGGGTTACGTTTAGATAGAATAGGTGTTGGTTAAACCCAGTAGGGCTAGGCTAGGGCACAACGAATAAAATTATTTTGGATAGAAGCAGGCGTTACTTTGCGGAAGTCTATGATAATGAAAGAACTAGAAGTTTAATTCGCTATAATCAGCCACGATGCACGACAATGCACGCTTGTAAAGTCACTCACTTTACAATCGTGCATTGACGAGTCAACATCTCCTGAAGATGGTCCGGTGTCGAGTGAAACGTACGTTGAGAATAATTTGGAAGATTTGTGTGGTGTGGTGAATATTGCAAAGCTACAAGTGCAAGATACACACTGTACCACACAGATTTACGTACTGTGGCGGATTATTAAACTTCTAGTTAGTTTCTTCTTTCATTAACGAGTAAAATTATGTCTACCCATTATCTCTGTCTACCGAAGCTGACATGGTTAATTGTCTCGTTACGTAAAGGTAATATTTCTTATGTGGTATTTTTCTCTACGAACCCTTGCATCAATTTTTTTTTCTTGTATTATACCGCATTTTGTGCTACGAAAAATGTGCTGGCAACGACAACATCTCTACCTCTCGTCGAGATATCTCGATATGCGCATGCTAAACCTGCAAGAATACATTTTTACACACATATATGTATACATATATACATTTGAAATTTTGACAGAAGTTTTATACGAATTATGCCAAAGTAGCAGTTAACTCTGGGTTAAAAGGATAACCCGGCGTTACTGCAAGCGGGCCTTACTCGAGTTTCTACTTCATTATTGCATCTTAACAAAGGCATCTTACACCCGTACTGATAAACCGACGTCAGCTGACAACAGGTTCTGAAGTATCATTCGATCTGTGCTAAAAACCAGAAGAGGTCAGCTGACAACAGGTTCTGAAGTATCATTCGATCTGTGCTAAAAACCAGAAGACGTCAGCTGACAACAGGTTCTGAAGTATCATTCGATCTGTGCTAAAAACCAGAAGACGTCAGCTGACAACAGGTTCTGAGGTATCATTCGATCTGTGCTAAAAACCAGAAGACGTCAGCTGACAACAGGTTCTGAAGTATCATTGGATCTGTGCTAAAAACCAGAAGCAATCTTAAGCATAGATGAGCGATACTTGAGATCTTGTTCTTAGCTGATATCGGCTTATTAATACGGGCCATGTTGTTATCTCATCATAGCTAATGGGTGTATGGTCTGTGTAATGGGCTAACGAACTATATTTTGGTCGAACATTCGGCCTTACTCAATATGTCTGTTTTATCTTAAACCTTAGCTCCAGTCGGATCAATCTATTTAATAATTTATGTAATTTTATGTTATTTACGTAGGTATTTATTTTTTACGCGTCCATTATCAAATAAAATTAATAGATACGTTATCGTGGTCGTAAATAAGTCAAGTGCTAATATAATTTGTTATACATTATGCAATATTTTATTAATACGACTTTTATATATGTTATACATTATGCATTATTTTATTAATTCGGCTTTATTCGTTTAAAATAACATAATACTATAACATAGAATATATATTTCAAGCACTTCATACATAAACATTACTATAATATAAAGACAATAAGCTATTAATTTTCCTGCAATGACACAAATTAAGTCGTTGCTTCTGCTTTGTCTATCATAATTTAGTTTTAAGTTAAACCATAACTTTAAAAGTGTATGGAATACAAATAGGTTAAGCGATCGCTTGGAATTCAAATGGATAGAATAATAGACTTAAATGGCAACATTTAAAACATAAGTATAAGAATAAGTTTCTGTAGAGGCATGCAAGATATAAAATAAATAGATTTACTATTACTAGAAGACATCATACTACTATAATAAATGCGAAAGGGTGTTCGTTTGTTGGTATGTCCTTCAATCACGCCTCAACAGAATAACGGATTTGGACGGAACGACGTTATTTTTTGCATGGGTATAGTTGAGCACCTGGAGAGTGAGGGCTACTTTTTATCCCGGAAAATTCCCGTGGGAATTAAAAAACTTATTTCACGCGGACGAAGTCGCGTGCATCAGCTAGTTGATGAATAAATATAACTTGAAGACCATATTCCCACTAACCTTCCGATTCCGACTTATTATGAACTTTTGATGTGCTTTGTGCATGAGATATTAGAAGAATTATATAACAAAAAGAAAATTTAAACATAAAACATTAATCCCTTCTTAGTGGACTGTTGGAAATCGGAGGCAGCCCTTTGCCCAGCCGTGGGACAGTATAAGCTAGATTAGATTATAATAGATAAGATAGTAGACTATTGAAAAAAAATATTAATTTAATTGAAAAATAAAATTCACTCTGTTAACAATATCAAAAACTTAATCTGAGTGTGCATATTATTAAATACAAATTAGAAAATAGAAATAATAACAAGTAGAAAATAGAAATCTCTTTTTTATACCGGAAGAATGGTAGGGAGACCGTAGAAGGCATAGATAGGTACGGAGATAATTGTGCCTACGTCCCTCGAAACGACGTAATAATTTCATTCTAATGAGCAGTTATCAAGAAAAGTATTTTAAGTGGGTAGTTCAAGTATTACGTAAGGCACCTAATTAAACAGGTGCTTGATAAGACAATACCTACTTCAAAATCTATTAATATCTGCTACATGACGTTTTTATTATAATACTAGATGATGCCCGCGACTTCGTCCGCGTGGATTAAGGATTTTTGATTCCCGCGGGAACTCCCTAATTTTCCGGGATAAAGTAGCCTATGTCCTTCCCTAGGATATTTAACCAACTTCTATACCAAATTTCAGCAAAATCGGTTGAAAAGATGGGCCGGGAAAGCGTAGCAGACAAACAGACATTAGCGTTCCGGTACGATGCCGTGTAGAAACCGAATGGGTATGGGTTTAATATAACTGCCATGCCCCTAACAGGTTAGCCCGCTACCATCTTAGACTGCATCATCACTTACCATCAGGTGAGATCGCAGTCAAGGGCTTACTTGTAGCGGGTGAAAAATAAAAAAAAAAGACAGACAGACAGACACACTTTCGCATTTATAATATTAGTATGGATAGTATGGATTAAGAATAAATTATTTATCGCACAGAATTCTGATATAGTAATAATGATGTTTACTAATGACAGTAGTAAATATAATAAATCTATGATCTTTACTTAACTATCTCGTTCTAGATAGATGTTGTTACCGTTTCTAAAGGATATGAAATGAAACGATTTATTTCATGAAGAAAAACTTACGACATGTAACTTTTGATATATTGTAAGGAGTCAGGACTCAGGACTTATTCTGAAGTTGGACATTTTTATAATGATTGATGAATATTTAAGAAATATAAAACTTATCTAACAAACAAACTAGTATAGTCATGAAATACTTAATTATGTATTTATCATTACAAACACCGGAAGTCGTGATGACAAGGAAAACAACATATCTAAATATAATAAAAGCTCATTTGAGATAACGATGCCCCAGGAAACTATGAGGAAATTATAATAACGCATATTATGAAAATACATTTGAGTACCTACTGAACAAGAAAATAATGATGTATTGCCAAAGTAGTCACTGCCTTGCCTTTGGCGGCAAGTCTAACGTCTTGCGATGATTAATTACTTTAATCATGTAAATCTATTAGCTGTAGGTATTCTTTGTTTTTGTGCTTACATATTTTTTTTTAAATGACCGGATAATCTTTAATGCTATATACTATGCCTTTAATTGAGTATTTAAAAAAAAAAGAGTATTGTATTAGAACTAGACACAATTGTATTATTTTAATATTATTTATTGTTTGTACAATAATAGTTTGCATGACAATAAACAAAATTAAAATAATGTTTGCATAACAAATATTTGGATAATTCATTCCTCTATCAATTAATAATCACCTTCTAGCATTTAACCAACTAAATCACTCAATATTATTCGCCTATTGGAGTCGAAAGTAACTCGAAATCAAAACTCTTGTATCAAAACGTTCTTGATCTCCAACACCACTATTACCATACGGAAGTAGTTGATAAACTCGGCCGGGCCGATGAACTAACCAATCTGACAAACTACAGACCGACTGAACTCATAACTGGTAATATAAACACATTACATCACTGATATGAAACACTTTGGCTACTCAGGTAACTCGCACATTTGGGGAATTGGCACATCAGTCATGTGTTTGATGGTGTTGCCGGTCGCGACGATTGTGATTCAAAAGTTAATTCATTAATAAAAACTACATAATAATATAGTAGTTTCAAATAATTAGCAGTAAAAATAATAATATTGAAAAATGATAAGAAGAAGACAATTTTTGAATGGTGAATTGGTGGAGTTCGATTCGAAAATGCAAAACATATCAGTGACAAAGATAGCAAGAAATATGATCACAGTTAAGAAAAAATCGTGGCTTTTAAGGTAAATCGATTAATATATTTCTGTAAAGTAAAAAGTTTCTGGAAATCTAATCAGGTGTTTAATCACACCATTATCTAGTTTTAAAAAAGTAACCTTGTCTGCAAAGGCTGAAAATAAATAACATTATAGTAATAAAAAAATTTTGAGCATCTAGATTAGCCGAAATTAGCTTTGGTTTATTCATGAAGCATGATAGAGCTATCCACATTCCACAGTACATGTGATATAATATAAATTCTTGTTGTTGTTGACAATAGCACAAAGTTCCGAAAGAATTTTTAGATTTATCAGTGATAAAGATAGCACATTACACAAACTCTGAAAACATAATTGTTTTCAGACTCGACTGAGTCTATTATAAAATTTGATAAATTACTCAGTGCCAAAGTGGCGTGAAAGTAAACAGCTAACTACCTATTAGTAAATTGTTACATAAACACACTCTTGTTTTGAATTTTGGACAGAATACCTGCTGAGTTTATAGCTGGATCTTTTCTGTAATTTGTCTGTTTCCAGAAACGATAGTAGCCAAGATAAGACAAAGCATAAACGTCACAAGTTGTCCTACATTAAAGAGTTTAAGTTCGAGTAAATATCAGCTCTTTATGAATGCCTTGAAGACAAACGGATACAAATGTTGATCAACCTTATCGCGAAAATCGCGAAAATCAATGGGGAACGTGTGAAAATGTTCACCTGCTGAATACCCATTGTGTAATTGCGAACATTAACAAGCCTCTGTGACAATTAAGTTAACAGGAGTTTGATACACTGAAAATGGCTTAAATCTACAAAATTGTAATTGCAAGTCCCGAACACGGAGATACTACGGCTACGAAATGATAATGAGATGGTATGCGAGAGGAGGAGTGAGAAGATCAACGAGTGGATTGATGGAATTCGGAAATACATGCAAATGCAGGAATGAGTGGCAATTTCTAGCAACTTCTAGTCTCGGAGTCGGAGGCCCAGATCCTCTTCGGATCACTGATCTAGTAAAGTAGTACTTAGTAGTTAAAACAACGGAATAAAGAAAACGATAATTAGAATTTTAAATCATAACTTGGGTGGGAATCTTCCGTGAAGACGAATATCTAAAGATTTTGATCTGTGTTGAAAAGCACTATGGGGTAAATTATAGTTAGTAAAATATAATAAAAATACGGTAATGTAAATTATAATAATAACCTGGGCTTATTGTTAAAAGCATGGTTATGGTTAAGGTTATGAAACCTACTAATTTTATTCAATTTTGGTATTTAAAAAATAGGTACATATTTTCTATCCGAGTAGGTATACCTAATTTAACTATATTGTGTCGTTTTGGATTCGCATATTCCCATTTTGCACAGTCAAACATGTAAATAACATTGATTATAATAATAAGCTGTACCTATTTAAATATCGCGGCTCGCATCGCCATTCCCCAGGTTTTCTGCAAGAAGCCATTCAATGTCTAGTTCACAAGAAGGCGAGATTCGCATCTGCCGGCACACGCCGCGGGCTGTAGCACCGACGCACGTGCTAATTCCTATTTTCGGCACGTAACATCCGTGAATCATCCGCTACCGTCGTCGCTCGTAACAGATGCAACCTCTATACTATCTGTTGTGGTGATAGAAACTGTTAACATGGAATTATTTATCACTACGACTGTTTATAACATTTCGTTTATTATTTTCCTTCTTCATTTCCAATAAGGACAACTAGTTTCTTTTGATTGCTTGTTATCATGGAGAGCGGTGTTAATTTATTCAAGCTCGATTCAGATTTCAAAGGTTTCTTCCATGGTCCTGTTTTAGAGGGTTCTTGTTATAAATTGAAGTTTCTTTGTTTAGTTGTCTACTTTTCGTTAGTAAATTGATAGCTAGTTGGTGGAGATTTGCTGATTCATATTTGAGTATTTCTGACTAAGCTCCCCAGAACTCTGAAACCCAACCATTCACTTTGTCTTGTTTGTAATCATCTCTCTCAAATAGTCTAGTTTCAACCGCTTCTATAGCTATATTAACACACTCGCCGAGTTAAATATACACACACGTGACCTTCGCGTTAAAGATATCATTCAAAAATTATCTACGCTCTCCCGTTAAGAGTGTAGTAGTGCCATTTATAATGTCTACTGGTTCCGGTAGAGTTTGCGATTCTAATTATTGTGTAATAATTATAATTATTATTGTATAATAGGTATCCTTGGATATTGATATGGTGGATGGAGTCTTTATTTGATTTGCTGGAATCAGACAGAAAAAGGCCAAAATGAACGGTGTTTTTATGGGTTATTAGAGATAGGATAGAGACATCCAGACTGCCTGATTAAAAGCCAACGATGCCCGCAAAATGCAACATTTCACTGTGCGAGGGTCGCCATAATAGCTTTCAGTAATAGCATTTTTAATACCTCAGAATTTGAGTCAATTTTCTTTTTAAAATTTGATTGAAAACAATCCAATAGAACTCAAAGCCTGGCTAGCCTAACCTAATTATTATTATATAAATAATGCCCGCGTGGAATGGTGGCAAGAATACTAGCTGCATTTCTGAGCTGGACAACCAGGCTGATCCTTTGCGCAAAAAATGAGCCAACCCTTCTGTATAACCGTGGTGAAATATCGCGCCAGAAATTCTAATGATCTGATAATCTTGAATATCCTTCTTAAGGGCCCACATTTCAAACTCAGTCATCGTTTAGCTTTATACTGATAGATCTTACTGCGTAGGTAATTTTTGTGTCAAATAGTTGATAATTTTTTGTTTGAGATTGTATTTAATAAGGCAGGCTTTGAATTAATATTTAGTTAGCCCAAAAATGCCGCGTTTGATGCGACGGGGAATTTTGACTGCGAAGACGACGCGTTACGCGATAAACGAGTTCCAGCTATAGGATTAATACTTTGCCATGTGCGTCATTGCGTTTGGATCTTTTGATTGAGATTTGAGGTTGAACGTTCACGAACTTATAATATTTACACATAATATTATGATGATCTTCATTTGAATGCATTGAATCAATTTAAATATTACTTACTAGCTGACTCGATCAGGCCCTGATTCGGTGGAATTCCGAATTGGTGAAATTGCCAAACTCCTAAAACATATTCCTACATTTTATAGCATTACTCACTATAATATATGAAACTTATTTACGACTGTACCATAGCATATAATTATATTAATAGTACCCTACTTATAGACCGTTCACCATTGCCCTGTAGCAATTTCTAACTTTCAAAAAATAGAAATTCAAAGGAAACTACGTGTTCATATTAGAAACGCGGGCGCGAGAGCGATCGTCACAAACTTCAAAATTAGAAAATATAATACAACTCCGACCATTTCCCTTTCTTCCTAGAAAATTCGTACATAACATTAAAAAAAATTTTTTTAGCAGTAATCGTAGTTCTGGCACCTTTATTTTTTTTTTAAAACAACGCAATGAGGTTTAAGTTGGAGCGAGGCTTAAAATATATTCTTGTTATACGCTTACATAATATTATTCACTATTTGTAAATACTGCGGTTCGTATCAAATTTAAGGGCCCATATTAAAACGATATAATTTGATAATGCTTCCGCGTCACGATGCTCACGTCATCATTGCTTTATTGCCCCGTCTTTCTCGCTGTAGGTACATTACAGTGAATAACTGTTAATTAATCTTATTTATGTTTCGTTATGGCCTCTTAATTGATTCATTTTCCCATGTTCTTCCCAGAAGGTGGGAAATCTGAACAGAGTGTCGCGTGTGCGCAGATTGTCCGAGCCAGCCGACGAGTGGGAAGCGCCCGGCTCGAAGCGGCGGCGCGAGGTCGACGCGGGCGTCAAACTCGAGTGCGACGACGCTAACGACGCTTACGCGTTCGCGTCGCCCGCCGCGCCCGCGCCCGCCCCCGCCCCGCTTGACGCTGCGTCCGCCACGCTACCCATTCCCGCGTACGTTTTTCTGAACATTTTTTTTTTCAAAATTAATCGACCTTCTTCACTATTATTATTATTTAAACTGGATACTGATTCTAGCGAACCAAAACTAAATGCATTAAAAGTTCTGTTTCTTTCTATTCCCTTGAGAGTGGGTACCTATCCGATGTACGCAAAGCGAGCTCTGCAGGCTTATTCTCTATCTCATTGTATAGCAGTTAACAACAAAATTGGTTCGTAAATAAGGTACGCGTGACTTCTTCGTTATCAACGAAAATGGGAGTTGCTAACTCATCTGAGTGGAGAACCAATTTTGAAATATTTTGTCAAAAAGCATCAAACGCTTCATACAATATTTATATAATACTACGAGAATAGGTTTTATGTTATACCTACCTTATTAGGTAATAGGTATAATACTAATTTTACAAAACTTTAGATAAATTCAACCTGTGACTGTGCTTTGTTTGACATCTCTTTTTGTATTTTATCCACTACAAGTTAGCCTTTGACTGCGAACTCACCTGGTGGTAAGTGATGATGCAGTAAGATGGTAGCGGGCTAACCTGTAAGGGGTCAGTTATATTAAACCCATGTAACCCCTAATTGAGTTTTGCAACCCAGACCCCAAATTTCTGCACGGTATCATACCGGAACGCTTAATCGCTTGGCGGCATGTCTTTGCTTTGTCTTTTTATTACTCAAATAGAAAGAAAGAGATTTAAATTTAGTATAGTTCTGGTTCCCCCGAATCGGGGTTAATTGGCTGATAAATATAAAATGTGTCTCAAAATCTTTCCAGACGGGAATATTGCGGACGCAACGTCTTTATATTATAGCATTTATTGCAGTTACTTTATCTGACGATTTTGGATAGATATGACACCGTAAGATTGTAAAAACCGTAAGATTGTAATCCAACGCTTTTTTTTCGATAGATTGTAAACAGTCGAAAGATTGTGAACCGTTCAATGTTTTTAGTGTCAATTTTTGAAATATTCATTGTTTTTACGTTTTATTGTCTTTTTCTTGTAGGTTAGGTTAGGGTTCGACATTAAAAATAAAGTAGTGCCTTAGGTTCTATCGGGTTAATAAACCTAAACAGATTACAATCTACCGAAAAATAATCCGTTATATTGTAATCATTCGACAGTTAACAATTTCGCGAGTTAGATTATAATCTAACGGCTTTTACAATCTTACGGTGACAGATACAACGCGAGACGGAAACCTGGGGAGGTTACTACAATCGCTAAAAGCAATATTATTTCAAAATGACATGTCACGTACCTTGACGTCCCTTAAATAAGGATTATAATTCTGAAACACGAACGTCAACAAATCTAGTTAGATTACAATCCAACGACCTTTGCAATCTTACGGTGACATAGCCGTTTGGAGTCTCAACGTGAATATGTGGACGAACTTGAGCTCTGAAACAACTACATTGTTAGGATTCATTTTTCTTAAAAGTCAAAATGTTTCGACCCTCGAATACGCTTATCTCAGAATACAGAGTTTGTTCTGTATTCTGAGACGCTTATATAGTCAGTGTGATTAAATATCCTAGATATTACTATCACATCCAGATGTTATCAGTATGAAAGTAAGCTTTCTACCCTTTTCTCTCGAATGACTGTAATCATAAGAGGAAAAGACATGAACCAATTTTATCTTCTATTCAAATAAGTAATATCAATAATAATTATTCTTGTAGCGTTTGTCAAACGTTTAATTTAAATAAATAAATAAATAAATAAATAAAATCTTTATTTGGAATTTCCAGACACAGAGAAAATACAAACAGAAACATTAAGTACCTACTAGTAAAAAACTTATGAACTATACTGTGGCAAGATAACTCCAAAAAGGGCATCGGCTCAGCGTAATGCTGTTATGGTGTAGAAACACCATAACAGCGCTGATTTTCAGCCGATCCCTAAAAATAGTTTTCGACGCCCCGGACCGGCCCGGGCGGCCCGCCAACCTGATCACTGCTGATGAATTTAATTAATTAACTACTTACTTAGATTTAAAACTATGCTTACAAACACTATCCCTTAATATTATACATTAATTAACTAAACTACTATATCGCTTATCACATTTTAAAATAAGTATTAAAAACAATATTAAAACTGTAATAAAACAATTAAAACTGTTAAAAAAGTTGGCGCCACTATCGTGTGGTACCTCATTTAAGTTCTAAATTCGTCTGTGGCCTAATCATGGCAGTGTCCATAGAGGTAGTATAGGCTATACTACCTCTGTGGCAGTGTCAATTTACTTTCCTCTGTATATATTATAATCTGTGCACTTGATCACTGGTCTGTGCTCCTGATTTTGTACCTGTATTGTACACATGAAAAACAAAAACAATAGGTAATTTTGCCAAATTGAAATCATATTTTCCTTAATCAATAAAAATAACCTGAAAGATCAAAACAGCATTATCTAATTAAGCTGCCTCTCCAGGTATTTGGATGCTTCGCGTTGCAAATTACGCATAGGTAAGTGCATTTTTTTATCAACCTTGCTTTTGTTTTTCTAGCAGTATCTTTTTGAGCTTACACTTAAAGGTGCTTACTGATTTTAGGGCTTGCACAGGCGGTGGGATCACATTCCAAATCCTAGAAAAAGCGAGCCTAAAACTGCCTCGGAATGCGGCGGTCCTGTGTCTTGGCACAGCCATTCGACACGCCAAACCTCTCGGCGCATATCTACTGTGCTGCCTTGCCCACTTTATCTTAGTGAATAAATACTCCGGTTTACCAGTAGAGATAACACCAAATAACAATGTTGCCAGATGCAAGTTCCTACGGGCTGACATATTTAATAAATTTGCCTGATTAAGATATGGGCTGATATGTGACCGAGGAGGAACAGGAAAACAGAACCTAGCGCAAGCATTCTGAACCCTCTGTATTAATTTTTTGGTTCTTTCCAACAAACACGGGCCATACGCTGTGTCTGCATAGTTCAGCTTTGATAGAATAAGTGAATCACATAGCCGTATTCGAACCTCTACACTCAGGTAAGATCTTATCTTATATAGAACTTTCAACCTGTAGAAGCAGTTCCTAACAATATTTTTGATGTGTGATTCAAAGTGTAAGTTTGAATCAAAGATTACCCCCAAATTTCTTGCCTCAGAGACTCGCTCTACTGGATTGCTTCCTATTTTGACTTGTAGGTCCAAACTTTCAATAGTTTTTGTCATTTTAGAAGTTCCTAAAAACATGCATTTAGATTTCACAGGATTCAATAACAGTGAGTTTTTTTCTGACCAGTAAGCAATTCTATTCAAGTCATCATTAATTTTTGCTTCAGCGTCTGCAGCATCCTGAGGCTTAAAGGAGAAGTATAACTGCACATCATCAGCGTAAAGGTGGTATTTGCAGTTGGAGAAACACTGGATTATATCCGCTGTGTAGATTGCAAAAAGCAATGGACTGAGCGCCGATCCTTGAGGCACTCCTTGGAGTACTGGAGACATTGAGGATATCAAACGGGTACCATCACCTTGATCTATTTGCACAAATTGAGCCCGGTTACTGAGAAAACTATTGAACCACTTTAAAGTTGAGAAGCCAAATCCATAAAACTATAATAATTTGTAAAAAAACTGTTTATGATTATGAAGTTCATATGTAGATGCCTTCAAAAAGCAAGTATGAACTCCATAAACAGTTCGAGAAATACGTTTTATGGTGTCAAATGATTACGATTGGCTTAGACAATTGGGCCTCTGGGTGGGTCTATTCAGATAACAAAAACAAACTTCTACAATAAGTGTCGTAAAGCCAGTCGAGAGCACACTCCAGTTAGCATTGAGGTAGGTGCCAGGTGGGGGTAGCTGTGGGTCGCGATCGATTCGAGTCGTCACGTGACTACACCGGCGCTGAGATCTTCCACAGATAGTAGATACAAATTACAATGAGCATAGACTAAATAACAAATACCAACCTACTTTGTAACGATGTTTTTCTTATGATGTAAACTGCTAATAATTTCACGCCATATTTGGTAGTACACTGATTCCTAAAATATTGTAAGAACTCTTCCGTTACACGTGTATTTTTGCAATAAATAAATATCTTATCTTTTCATAAAGAATATAATAGAAAAGGGAAATATTTAAAACCAGTGTAGGTATATGTGAGGTGTTCATGAATAAATAACTATTAAATCTCAACAAATATCAGAGTAATAAGTCCTGAATCAACAAAAATCATTTTTAAGAACAAGCTTTTCGTCCGCCATATTAAATTTAGTGTGACGTCATTTTGTTAACGTACCTAATCTTCTCAGCAAACCCCTCTAATTGATACCCATATTATGGGTAGATCAAGAGCTTTTGGGTCCATTTTACTGTACGCTTAGTCTAAGTTTTTCCATTGCAAATTTGATTGATCGTAAACGAGCGTTCGATCGCATTTTGACTCTTCTTAGCGAGAGAGCGAGCGAGCGAGATTATCTTTTCAAGGAATGCCTTGAAAAAAGGAGAGGGAGGGAGATAGAATAGGTACAAATAACAGAATGGTTCACAATACTTATTTCCTCCTACTTTATTTTTAGGTAATGTACGGTATGAAATTGGAAACAATTATTCCAAGTATAAAATCCTAAAACAATAAATGTTCTGAGAATCGCAGAACTTAGCAATAACACACTATGTGAACTGAGTGAACAGAAAAAGTTTCTAATCACTCTCACGTGAATAATTTCAATTCCAAAGATAAATAAATTGTATACCAGGCTTGTCTCAAAACCATTCAATTAAGTACCTACTTATAATAATAAAATTATATTTTCATCCCACCATCTCAGAACGAGTATTTTTAATCTTCGATATCTGAATGCAAAAGCCGTTATTATCCTCTAGAGGATAAAGTAAATTGAATTTAGAACATCGTGTGCACGTTAGTAAATATCACTCGTCTATGAAGTTTGTGAATTCAAAACATCATTAAAACCTATTTACTTCTACCTCTATGGTGCCGAATTTCCATACAACCGTTTTTAATTTGTTAAAAACTCACACTCGTAACCTTCTTGGTGTGCTTTTTTAATTTGCTTTGCGCGCATCATTTTCTTTCACGTCATATTGTTTAAAATTAACAAATTGAAAATAAGTGAAAAACCTAAAATGAGTGATTCTAGTGACGAAGAAGTTAATTTGACGCCAACAGAATTGACTGAAACTGTTAAAAATGCGGAAATATGAGCTTTCTCCCTCATCAATCACGCGAGAAGTATTTCATTTCCTCGCTGAGGTGGGATGAAAAGTTACGTGTTGCACTCGAGTGAAAAGATTTTTCACCTCGTGCTCTTTTGATTCCCTCGCTGACGCTCAGGATTCTAATTTTTGAATTAGAATCCTTCGCTTGCTCGGTCATCAAAATAATTGAGCACGCGGCTAAAAAACAACTTTTCACTCTTGTATAACAAACAACTATTTCTAAGTTGGTGTAATAAAATTAATAGAATATTATGACTGCCTTAGAATTTGTATAGCGTTTTAATTTTATATGATGATTGTGCTGTCCTGCTCAGTATAAAGAAAAACTTACTTACCTACCTACTTTTATTTCTTGTGACCCAATTTTAATGGACTTTAAAATATTCAAACTGTAATAAATATATTATATGTAATAAATATATATATTTCTGTATGATAACCAACTTAAAATCGAGATTCACTTAATTTTCAAATTATTTTCCCTATTTATTTCGTCCATTTTATTTTCCTGTTCAGTTTTATCTTCTTTTTTGTAAGTTTCTTTAAAACTAACAACAGTAAAATACAAATCTTGCAAAATACTTAGTTGCCAGTGATTAAAAAGTTTAATAGATACCTTGCTGAAGGTGTTTTTAATCGGCTTCAACCAACACATTCATCGAATTCACCGAAAACATGGATCACGGTGCGTATTTTTAACAAGATTTTATTTAACTTGCAATGTTTGTCGGTTTGTTCCGGTCAAATCTTGCAACTGAATTTTTAATTTTGGATGACAACGCATTATGCTAAGTGACGTCATTCTAGATCCAATATGGCGGACTCCCAAAGATGGCGGACCAGTGATTTTTTATGCACCCCATGATATGGGTACCTATCATCTAAAAGGTTTGTTGCGAAGAATACGAAACACAAAATGACGTCACACTCAATTAAATATGGCGTGCGATAAAAGCTTGTATTTAGAAATATTTTTTAATTATTTAAGACTTATTTAACTGTCTGTAAATAAATAAATATGTAGGTACTTACTAGAGATAGATTTATGATCATATTTACGCAATTAATTTAGAACCCACAAGTGTTATTACCCGGCCGTTTACAATAACAAACAAACTAGCCACGATTTTGGGCATCCTATCGTTTAATTCCAAGAAGTTTATCGGTCAAAGTGGATTACTTATGTTTAACACAGCTATTTATTTGGAGCAAACTGATAGTAATATAATAATAATACATAGATAGCACCGACCACTACAATAATATATGTATGTGTAAACGTGTACTTACCAAACAAAAGATTAGGTGCCCTGTCCACACGTGATGTCCAACGTGATATAACTAATTAAGATTTTATGCTTGGTCAATTTTCGGATCGATTAGAATGCCTGAATGGATAGAATAAAATTATGATCATGGCTTTTCTTTTATTCCACAAGTCAGCCCTTGACTGTGATGCTGCGATCCTTATAGTAGGTGTCACTTGTCAGGTGATGATGCAGTCTAGACTGATGGTAGTGGGCTGACCTGGGGGTTACTAGGGGCAAGTGTTCATATGTTATGTAGGGTAAGTGTAAATTTTTAAGTAGTTGTTTATGGAAAAGATTAATAGATATAAGTATGATGATTTTTTTTATTAGAAAAAAAAGGGAAAGTGTTCACAGGTTATAAGCACTTTGCCCCTACCATCGCTTAAAGCAGTAATATTTCAAAATAACACTTTTATGTCACGTACCTTGACATCCCTAAAATAAGGATTATAATTCTAAAACAAGAACGTCAACAACATTAAAATAATACGGTTTTAAGGAATGGTAAGGCATAGCTCCTAATAGAGATAATAATATGATGATAGTTATATTAAACCCACACCTTTTCCTAATCGGGTTCTACACGGCATCCTACCGGAACTCTAGATTGCTGGGCCGCACGTCTTTTGGCGGTAGGGGTAGACCACAAATCAAAAAACTATCTTATTTATCTGAGTAGGTATGCCCTAAATCGTGTGTCAAATCCCAAAGTTTCTATAAATCTTGTTGGATCACATTTTCTGTGATGACCTTTATTTACTATCATTTGCTTAAAAATACTTAGTGAATAGGTAATTTAATTTAAATTGATATAGACCTAGAAACTTTCTAATAGCTTAGCTCTTGGTTAACTTTTCCGATAAGGCCACCGCAAATGTCAAAAGATATGGGTATCGGTAGGTACCTACCTATTGTGGTTTCTCTAGGGTCGCCCGTTTCGATAATTCAAGCTAAAATTAATTCTATTGAGTATTGACTTATTATATAACAGAAGGTACGTGATGCTTTGTACGCGTAAATTAAAATTCCCGTGAGTATTGTCTGATTTTCCAGGATAATAGTAGGCTATGTCCATCCCCGGGATGCGACCACTGTACGAATATTGGTACAAACCAAATTTCGTCAAAATCGATTGAGCATATGGGCCGTAAAAGCGTAGCAGACGGACAGACAAACAAACTGACATCCTTCCGCATTCAGTATGGACTAGATGATGCCCGCGACTTCGTCCGCGTGGATTGATGTTTTTTGATTCCCGCGGGAACTCTTCAATTTTCCGGGTTAAAAAGTAGCCTATGTCCTTCCCCGGGATATATCCTATCCCTGTACCAAAAATTTCATTAAAATCGGTTGAACAAATGGGCCGTGAAAGCGTAGCAGACAGAACGACAGACAGACAGACACACTTTCGCATTTATAATATTAGTATGGATAAGTAAATATAAGTGAATAAGTAATATTATTAAGTAATTAAGTATATATATTAGGTATGGATTAATAAATTGTTGCCTTACACACCGAACGTGACTTTTTTAAGGCGTATGATTGACGTAGTTACATTTCGTTCTGATAACAGATCATATCAATAAAAAATTAACATTGTCTTTAAACCAATCCTATTACTAGTACTACTGTACAAATTCTAAATTCTAGATCTGTGATGATTCATGAGAAATTTCTGTGATGAAATTAAATTTCATGTCTGGATCACCATTTAGTGATCTTAATTTTGGATTTAACTCCATCATTTACTGAACTTGAATTTAATAGATCTTTAAATGCACCAACTAGCAGACCTGCTCTGACTTTGCTTGCGGCTTGTGGAAATTTTGATAGTCTATCGATAATGTTACTGACAGAGTATAAGTAGTAGTACTGCCTACTACTATTAAGAACAGAAGAATACCTTGTTAAAAGTAATGTTGCCAGACTCAGCACGTCGCTGTTGTTATCCAAGACCTAACATAATATTGAATGCACGTGCTTTGCATTGCGCCCACTTACCCACACATAAGATTTACGTGATTTTGCGATATTATCATTATCATACAACTGATAATAATATGATATTTTAAATATACTAAACACTGCCTCGTTGGTCTAGTGGTTAGCATAGTCGACTGCGGATCACGAGGTCCTGGGTTCGATTCCCGGTCGGGCATAAAAGTTAGGTATTGGGTTTTTCAATTAAGAAATTCTCAGTGCCAGCCCGGAGTTGGAAGTTGGCGGTGTTTCACCCCCGTGCCTCGGAGAGCACGTTAAGCTGTGGGTCCCGGTTATTATCACTAACATGATAATAGTCGTTAAAGCCCGCCAACCCGCATTGGAGCAGCGTGGTGGGTCTAAGTTATAATTCCCGCTCTCCTATGAGAGTGGAGGCCTGTGCCCAGCAGTGGGACGTTAATAGGATGTAGTGATGATGATGATGATGAAACACGCCTTTTAGTAACTATCAAATGATTTTAAAATTACTAGCAATTTTCGAACCGTGATACAATATATAATAATAGTTATAGTACTTTGCCTATTTTAATATAATAAACTAACATTAAAATACATACTTTAACAACATAGTCGTTAGCATAAAATGACACTATAACTTTAAAAATAAAATAGACATAATATATCCAAATTGACCTTATAGCAAAAAGGCCTAATCCTTACTAATATTATAAATGGGAAAGTGAGTTTGTTTGTATGTTTGTTCCGCTTTCACGCCGTAACTACTGAACCGATTGCTTTGAAATTTTGCAGACGTAAAGTTAGAAGTCCGGATTAAAAATAGGGTACTTTTTATCCCGGAAAATTAAAGAGTTCCCGCGGGAACTAAAACTCCTCAATCCACGCGGACGAAGTCGCGGGTATCAGCTAGTACATAATATATAGTATCATGGACTTACGAGCTATAGATATATCTTTTTTAATGTGACCCTTTCTTTTCCAACAGAATAAGAGCTGGCTGCAGCATATCTAGTCCAAGTTCAGCCGAGTCGCCGGGCAAAAGATTCCAAGACCCCGCGTACAGGTCCTGCGGTAACTTGGGAGGTAGCGGGAAGTTGGCCAACAAGTACGCGGCCGGGGGTAAACTAGGGGGGAAATTGGGGGGTAAATTCGCGGGGAAGTATGGAGGAAAGCTAGCGCAGGCGCTGGCCCGGCGGAGGGCGCTGGCGGCCATGTCCCAGTCGGGCCCGCCGGGGCTGTCCGCCCCGCTGTCCTGCAAGTCCCGGGACGGCACCGTGGAACTGCAGATCCTGTGCCAGCCGGAGTCACAGCACAGAGCGAGGTACGGGAGACCAAGCAATCACATTATTTAAAAGTGGTTTTTTTTAATTAGAATAATAGAAAAAAAATCGTTTTATGACTATGGCTATGACTGCAAATTTTTATTATGTGTTCCGCTACTCTAAATTTATCTATGTCTAAGTTTAATATACATGTAATTTTGTCGGTAGTCCAAGCAAAAATAAAATGAAAATCACACTACGCGCTCGAACCGAGAATAGGACTGCTAGTGACCTCTATCTGTCAATCGTCGCTTAATTTTTAGGGTTCCGTACCAAAATGGTAAAGTGGAACCCTTATGGTGCGACTTTCTCCGTCTGTCTGTCCGTCTGTCCGTCTGTCCGTCCGTCACACTCGATTATTTCAGTAACTACCGAAGCTATCGACATGAAATTTGGAATAATTGTGTATATTAGTGGCCCAAAGACACTGGAATAAAAAAAAATTGGAAATTATTTTTGTTCTTATTTAAAAAGGGGGGAAAATCTGAGGGTTGAAATTTAAAAGTGAGATAACTGTACTGTGTGGGGTATCATATGAAAGGGTTTACTTTTTACATTCTAAAACAGATTTTTAATTATTTTTAGTTATGATAGTTTTTGATTTATCGGGGAAAATGTCTAAAAAAATACCGTTCCCCCCCCCTTATCTCCGGAGTTTACCAATCGAAAAATTTGAAATAATTTAGGTCAATAGGAATTTACGTATATTTTACAGGAAAACTATAGCCAATGCTCTAACTAGCATAGTTTTTTTGATATTAACAATAAACCTCTACAAACAAAGTTAGTCTTGCGGTTCATTAATAAAGGTAATTATTTATTAATAATGGTACGGAACCCTTCGTGCGCGAGTCCGACTCGCACTTGCCCGGTTTTTTTTTTTTAGAATAAGAGAGCTTCCAATGATTAATTTCAATCGTGGCTTAAAAATTACCGTCTACCGTCAATAGTCAATGGATTTTTAAGGTTTTTCTTTTGGTTGGAAAGTGTGTCTGTGTGTGATGAAATTTGGTACAGAGATTTAACTAGTTTCTTCAAAAAATTCAACAAATCTGTTGAAGTAATGATAGTTACCTTTTGGCGGTAATTAAAGCCGCTTTCTAAGGGATAAACAAAAAAAGGCCAACATTTGTTCATAGCAAGCAATAACCATCTAGACCTCAGGAATGATCAATTCCGAGATTTATGTCTTAAACCTAAACTAATAATATCGGTATTTCATTTTAAGTAAGTACATTTTACCATCATGCGGAGAAAACTGTCTATCTTTGGACATCTGCAAAGAGGAGCCCAATTCTCACTTCCAAGACTAGTTTTGGAAGGAAGGATTGCAGGCAAGAGAGCTCCAGGTCGCCGAAGGCGCATGTCGTTGGACGATATTTAAGGGGGTAAACAGGGCTTAGCTATCCAAGACTAAAAGATGCGGCTCAAATTATCTTATGATGACTGCCAAACTTCGCTTTGAAGAAGGCACTCGATGGTGATGAAGTACCTTTTAGTACTTAGTTGCCAAGCAACTTCGCCAACTGCCTAACGACTAATAGACTCGCTGTTATGACTAATTAAAATAATACTTTACAGAATACCTCTCAGTATTAAATGGATTGGAATTTATGATTAGATATAGCTACAAACAAATTTTGTTCTATTCCAGATATCAGACTGAGGGTAGTCGAGGGGCTGTCAAAGATAATTCGGGGAACGGATTCCCAGTTGTCAAATTAAACGGTTACGACAAACCAGCTGTTTTACAGGTGAGTAAAGTAGAGTAAAGTAAAATATACTTTATTTTACACCAAAACAGCGAACAAAACAATAATCTAATGGACAAGGTACAACAACAGACAACCTTAGGGCACAGAACACATTACAAAGAAAAGGGAATTACACGAGGAAAATAAGTAAGATACTTAAAGACATTAAGAAAGTGTAATATAAAATATGATTATAAATAAATATCTATACAGCTACTTATTACTAGAATTTGTTGTGAAGATAGGTATAGGCTTATACTTTATGATCACGTGAATAAAAAAAACTTAATCAATGCGGACGAAGTCGCGGGAATCATCTAGTAACCATAAAACATGATGGTGATAATCAATAGGTTGGCGATTTTTTACATATTTAATACTAGATGAAGCCCGCGATTTCGTCTGCATTGGATTAAGGTTTTTTGACTCCCGCGGAAACTCTTTAATTTTCCGGGATAAAAATAAACCTATGTCCTTCCCCAGCATTTCAAACTACCTATCCCTATACCAAACTTCATCAAAATAGATTGAAAAGATGCAGGGCCGTGAAAGCGTAGCAGACAGTCAGACATACGGACAGACAGACAGACACATTTTCACATTTACAATATTAAGTATGGATATATTTTTTCCATTGCAGGTGTTCATAGGAACAGACACGGGTCGCGTGGCGCCACATATGTTTTACCAAGCGTGTCGCGTGTCTGGCAAGAACTCCACTCCTTGCAAGGAGCGGAAGGAGGACGGCACTGTGGTCATAGAGATCGACCTCGAGCCCAGCAAGAACTGGCAGGTCACTTGTGACTGCGTCGGAATACTCAAGGTCAGTGACACTACATTTTGGCGGATTATGGTTTACTAGCTGACATCGATGCCCGCGACATCGATGCCGACTTGCGCGTCGTTTGAGGTATTCCGCGGGAAATCTTGAATTTTCAGTTACTTAATGTGTTATTCTAGACTATTATAAATCTCTGTTCCAAATTTCATCCAGATTCGTTCAGCTGTTCTAGCGTGATTGAGTAACAAACATCCATCCATCCAAAATTTCGCATTAATAACATTAGTATAGATTGATCGGGCGAGACTTTAACAGCCTCATACCTAAGTACCTATGAGCACCAGGATGGAATCGAAACTCAGCAATTTATAGCCTGCACTAAGTTTGATTAGTCTTGAAATATTCCTTGCAAGGTCAGATTTCAATTTAATAGGTGTTGTAGGTAAATGGGGTTCATATGGTACGGTCTGGGGTCATTCTTCTCCAAAAATACCTTCGAAATCCGGAGAATTCCACTGTGGCAACCAATTGGCAGCCAACGCCAGCACACGCAGAAAAATCAGGCAAATATAAGTTTAAAAATTTCCCCCACTTGCACAAAAATCACTTAACGATGGGTTGCTCAAAACATAAATCTCCAAAACTCATCAGCTAGTATTATCTATTCTGTGGTAGGTATTATTCCACTTTTGACCGACAGTCCCTAAATTTTATGGAGCACCTAAGCCCAATAGATGACAGCTATTCACGCTGTTACCTTATTGGCCCTAGGTGGACCCATAAATTCAGGGATGCTCGGTGAAAAGGGGATGGTATACTAAAGTTGTTACAAACGAATAAAAACCACTAAACGAGAGAACTCATGATAACTTAATTACATAATTGGGCTCATTGAACACGACAATAACATAAAATGGGCACATTTCGGTGCGATTGCAGCACGTGTTTATCTGGGGGGCTATTTTAGACCGCCCTTTGACCCGTCAATCTGCCCCGCTGTCGTATCTGGGGTCAATGTGCCAAGTATCGTACAATACACATATCGGAATGTACGTGTGACGGGTAGGATGTGCACTGTTGACATCGTCTGGGCATTGTGTCTGCCTCCGGGCAAAGTTTTCCGATATCTATTAGATCCGTTCCGAACAATGCTGCTGTAAATGAAGCGGTATTTTTAACCGACTTCCAAAAAAGGAGGAGGTTCTCAATTCGGCGCGTAACTTTTTTTTTTAATGTATGTCGGTTCATATCTCCGTGGTTTCTAAACTGATTTGAACAATTTTGTTTTCATTGGTTAGAGGAAGCTCGCGAGGTGGTCCCATAAAAAATTCTCACTCCAAATCCTCAATCCTGATACTGTAGGTGTACCGAACTGCATAAAATCCGAAAAACTAGTGAGTTAGGAAATTCTGATGGTGAATTCATACAGTAGGTATCAAGTCACGTGTATACGATACAACTCTGAGTCCCAACTCCTCAACCCTGATGCTGCAGGGTACAGAACTCCTTAAACGTAGTGATTTAGGATTTTTTATGGTGAATTAATATTGTAGGTGTCAAGCAACGACTTCATACTTAAACCCAATTTCCAACTCCTCAACTCTGATGCTGCATGGTACTGCACTCTTAAGCCGTAGGGATTTAGAGTACACTAAAAAGTTAAAAAAAAAAGATTCTTTCCAAAAAACCGACTTCCAAAGCCACTGTAAAGTAAAAAATAATTTTGATTTGTACACACTATGTTGAAGTTGGGAGAGTATAACAAAGATAGACATAGTTGACGCGTGAGGCTTGCCCGACTTCAACATAGTGTGTGTGTAGAAATCAAAATTATTTTTTACTTTACAGTGGCTTTGGAAGAATTTTACTAAGAAAATTACCGCAATATTCGACCGATTGGCCTGCTTCTTCTTCTTCTTCTTCTTATTGAGGTTTCAGTCCCTTATGTCCTGTATCACTGCGACCGTCTCCGATCTATTGTGATGTGACCTCCAGTTTAAATTTCCTCGCCAATACTTGTTTCTGCCAGGAACAGCAGCGTTTTCTTGACTGGAATACGGGAAGCATCCTCTGGGTTAATAATATGTTTGCCCAGATGGATGCTTCGTTTATGCATTAGAGCGGGACATTGGCAGATAATATGCAGCGGAGTCTCACAGGATTCCTGGCATAATCTGCAAATATCCGTGTCCCTGAGCTTAAGGTTAAACATGTGTCTGTTAAGACCGCAGTGACCTGTTAAAGCTCGTGCTAAAATGCGTAGGTTTTTTCTGCTGAGCGCTAGCGCCTCGGAGGCGGCCTTCTTGTTGAAGGTTCTGACCAGCGCCTTTGAATGGTTTAGACCACGTAAGTTTCTCCAACGAGTGAGTGTTTCATAGAAGCAGTAGGTTAGCAGGGTGAGCTGCACCAGGCTTTTAGGTATACCGCAGACCGGTTCTGGTCCGATCTGCCTTACCTTAGCGCCCGTTTTAGCCAGGGTATCGGCGTTTTCATTACCGGCTATACCCATATGCCCTGGAACCCAGCGAAGAACCACCTTGTTATTACGGGCCGGGGTGGTTAGTGTGTCCCTGCAGCAGTCAACCAGTCTTGAGGTAATTACCTCTGACGATAAGGCTGATAGAGCTGCCTGGCTATCCGAGTGGATGTAAATAGTTTTGTTGCCGTAGTTATTGGCCTGCTTAATAAAGCTCTGGTTCGTTCCTCTTCGTACTTTTAAGTCTTCATGGAGACCCAACAATAGTGGTGTTCCGCAAGGTAGCGTATTGGGACCATTGCTTTTTCTATTGTACATAAATGACTTACCTAATGTTGTTCCTCACCACTGCATATTATTTGCTGACGATACAACGATTACATTAAAATGCAGTGACAAATCTAAATTTGAAACTGACATTAATAATTCAATTAATAATATAATTACATGGTTCAATGAAAATAATTTTAAACATTAATATTGACAAAACTAAATTTATACAATACGAAACAACAAACTCAAATCATCCTCCGCTAAATATACAATATAACCACTGTCCAATAGAAAAATTAGAAAATATTAAATTTTTAGGGATCATTATAGATAGTAAATTAAATTGGAAACCGCACATAGATGACATTTGTAAAAAAATTAATAAATTTGTTTTTGCCTTACGACGGATAAGTCAGATTTCTTCGCGAGAGGCATCACTGAATGCATATCATGGGTATGTATCATCTGTCCTAAACTATGGTCTTATATTATGGGGCAACTCGACAGACTTTGAGAGAGCGTTTAGAGCTCAAAAAAAGTGTATTAGGGCAATAACGGGAGCACATTTCTTGGATAGTGCTAAACCCATATTTAAAAAATATAATATATTGACTCTGCCCTGCATGTATATAAAAGAAATCTGCATATTTATAAAAAAACACAATCATTACTTTAAAACTTTTGGTGATATACACGGGAAATACAGCAGGCGGGCAAATAAATTAGTGTGGCCAAAGGTTAACCTAACACTGTATAAGAAGAATGTCTATTGTATGGCAATTGAAATTTATAATAAGTTGCCAAAAGATCTAATTGACCTACCATTGCCTAAATTCAAAACTAAGATTACTGACTGGTTATTGTCCCACCAATTCTATTCTCTTAATGATTACTTGAGGCAGTAATATAATAGTATTACCTTTTGTTAGGTTCAGTAATGTTTATATTGTTATTATTATGATTTCTTCATATTTGACGATCAGCTGTACTATAAATATTAATTGGACATATGAGTAAATATTTTGACTTTGCATGATAAGTAATTAGAATGATTTTTAGATCGAGGAAGATTGTAATATAATAATAATTAATTATAATTGTGTTGAATGAATTATTCCTATCATAATAATATGTATATAAGTGTCTTAATTATTGTATTGTATACCTATTATGTAATATTTTGCACGCCATATGATTGGCAGATTGTGGCTCGGAACTATAGATTCTATCTAATTGTAACAACTTGCTATTATGTACTTACCTACAATCAGCAAATAAATGATTATGATTATGATTATGATTCAGTTAACATAGACGTTGTCTGTATCCGGTTATTGTCATCTGTATCATCACCATAAAAACAAATATCTCAATATATTTGGATATCGCATTCAGTTATTACCTTCACCTCTCAACCATATGTGAGAGTACCTACCGCTAGGTGCTAAAGATGTCATCGTATCCGGGTCTGTGATTTGTATGGTATGCGACACCCATACCATACATATCGCAGACCCAGTGTTAGAATAATATACAAGTACGCCGTGACCAAGGTCAACTTTATGGTTTTTATAGGTAGGTTCTTCGCACATTTGGCTTAGTGCCCGGATAGTGACAACAATAATAGCTTGAGGTCTTGACCTTTTTTGTTCACATAGCACGGGATATCCTCATGGACACCCGTCGGGTAGTGCTGGACTCTTATCGGCTACAACCCCTGCTGTCTCCTTGTTGACCGTGTACACACCTTGCAGCCTACAACACGGCAACACTCTTGCCTTTTCACCCACTTTTTCCTCTGCGTTTTTCTTCTTCTTCCTTCTCCTTCATAATTTTTTCTACATAATTTGCGACAGCGATCCAGTTTTCTTAGTTTTTTAGCATTTTTGGAATAATGTTTTCTACTGTTATGCTTTCTACTTTGTTCAGTATTTCTTCGCTCTCCTCCTAGTTTGCACAGGCAAATACGGTGTGCATTGCATCATTGATTTCGCCACAGTAGGAACATGCGTCCCCCGTTTTGTCTCTTTCCAGTCCCTGCCAAAAAGTCCATAAATACTCGTGAGTTCTTGACCTGCACACATACATGTACTCGTAGATATACTTAGACTGTGCACAGTGCAGACATACAAGTTCTGATTGCGATGCATTTAATTTCACTTGAGTGTGCAATTGATGACAATAAATCAGAGTCACACATACCTAGCAAGTATAATTTTCTAAATCAATGTGCACGACATGAACTGCTGTGTAAGGTCAGTTATATAATAAACTATATTTTTTTTATATCAGAGATGTTCATCAATAATCTTAGTCACGTCATTATTTTTAAATTCATAATAAGAATTTTAAGATAAGAGCTCGCAGGTAAACATGTTTACTTGTTACGTAACTAGATTAGGTATATCAAGGCTATATATCTTACTTTGACGACATATTATAATCTCATGAATATGTTAATGACTCCTGTTAATTTTCTCCATTGCTCATCCTCAACAAACAAATGCTTTTTCTACACATAATCCAACGAAAAACATTTTCTGCGGAGGAGCGACTCTTAAGTCTATCAACAACTACAAAATCTCATTTCATTCTATCAACGACTTCAAAATCTCATTCCCTGACTCCTTCAGCACATCAGCAATTTAATGCAATAGCGAAACGCCAACGTCTTTACGTGAAAATCACAGTTGTGCTACTGCTTGCGCAAATACGTCCTGTGATAAAGGAGTCGTTATTGACTCCCCAGTACCCAAAATTTCTGCTGTAAGTACCTGAGCTTGCTATCAAAGCGCGGTTCAATTCGAAGCTCCAAAGGTTGGAACATCAGCGTGAAGTTGCCTGTGTATCGGTATTCTACAGGATGTATTTCGGAGTGCTCCCAAGAATTACCTATTCGATCTGGTTTCTCCGTTACCTTTGAAAGCAGGTCAGATTGCCAAGTGCTGGAATATAAATCGAAAACAAGTGATAATCTAAAAGATTGAAAGTTAAACCGATTTGGTCTGTTCGTCTCTCTGAGAATGGTCACAATCCAATTAATAGTTCCGGAGAAATCCACGGACAAACATACACACATACAAACATACATACATACATACACCTATGACATTTTCTAAATTTGTTTGGAAGCCCTTATAAATTACCATATTTGAATGTTTTGCAGTTCCAATAATATGACATAGGTACATAGTGTCGAATTGATACGTTCTCCTCCCTTTTTTTGAAGTCGTTTAAAAAAGCAGGAGAAGGGAAAATGAAATGCCGTTCGTCCCTATTCCAGGAGCGCAACGTGGACGTGGAGCACCGTTTCGGCGAGACGCTGGGCGGGGCGGCGCACGCGGCGCGCGGCAAGAAGAAGTCCACGCGCTGCCGGATGGTGTTCCGCACAGAGATACTCGACGCCAACGGCCAGCCGGAGACTCTGCAGGTCTGCTCTACGCAGATCATCTGCAGTGAGTATCCATCTCAACCCATAAACGACCCACTTCCGAGCTCAAGCCTTCTAGTAGAATGAGGACGGTTAGGTCCAATAGGGCATTGGCCATGGCCAAGTGTCGATTGGCAGACTTCACATTGAGGACATTATGGAGAAGCCAACTCAAGACCCAAACATGCAGGCTTCTTCACGATGTTTTCTTTCACAGGTAAAACTGATGATTATTATTTGTATAAATTAGAAGAACCCCAAAACCCTTTATGGAAGCGAGATCTAAGAGGCTACGCAGTGGGACTCCTGCAATAGGAGCGCAAACTGGAAGGAAAACATTAGTTTTTAGTATCTAGTGGATGAAATTGTCCTTACTTAGGTGATAAGACTCATTACAAGCCTTAGAAAGGAGAGATCCTTTGTCCCCCATATGACGTCCCCTCTTTGCAAATATACAAGCATTAGAACTTTACTTCATTTGTATGAGTTTCAATTAGATTTAACATGCCCCGTTCAGGCCAACGCGGTTATCCACTCAATACTCTGTTCATTGACACTAACGCTAAACTATTAATATCGACTCTCTGGCACCTTTAAGTCAACAGTGAGGGCATCTCCTAGACTGCATCAACACTTACCTAAAAACGCTCGTTTAAAAAGAAAACAATCGTGATGATCTGACCTTATGGTTTCCAGCTCAACCCCCCGGAGTTCCGGAAGTGTGCCGAAAGTCCCTCGTTTCGTGTCCGGCGACGGGCGGCCTGGAGCTGTACCTTCTGGGCAAGAACTTCCTCAAGGAGACCCGCGTGGTGTTCCGCGTGCAGCAGGACACGGGCACGTGGGAGGAGGAGGTCGCCCCGGACAAGGAGTTCCTGCAGCAAGTGAGTCTCTTTGAAGTGAAAACTTCTTTAGGCGCGTTGAGCACTTTTTGGTAGTGGGTAAAAATGTGGAACGGTATCGGTCAGTTTTTCTTAAGACAAAAGGTCTTAAGTTTAAATATAGTACAGTCGTTATTAAACTTTAATGTCATAATCTTTTCCGCAGACGCACCTAGTCGACTAATACTCCCTTTGTTCCCCAGACGCACCTAGTTGACTAATACCCCCTTTGTTCCATCGACGAACCTAGTTGAATAATACCCCCATTTGTTCCCTCGACGCACCTAGTTGACTAATACCCACATTGTTCCCTCGACGCACCTAGTTGACTAATACCCCCTTTATTCCCCAGAAGCACCTAGTTGACTAATACTCCCATTTGTTCCCCAGACACACCTAGTATGCTGCGTGCCGCCATACCAACGTACGGACATCACAGAAGCAGTGTGCGTGCAACTCTTCGTACGCTCGGGCGGCAAAGCATCTGAGCCGCATCCGTTCTACTACACGCCCGGCGCCGCGCCCGGCCCTCTACACAGCACCACCCATCCCAACCACGCCCACCACCAAGGTAGCTTCCCGTTGCTTATGCTATACTGCTATCGATATTATGCGCCGTCCATTACACGATAGCTTCTGCGACAATTCGCCTAAAGCTCCCCATTGACGATAAGTCATTTAACTTACACAAATCAACTATTTTCCAAGAACTTTAAACGGGATTGCATTGTGGCTAAATCAAAACAAAATATATTCAAATGTCAAAAAAAATTTTCGCTCACGGCATCAGTCCAAATGTTTGACAAATGATATACATCTAACAGGTGTCTGCTACCATCTTAGACACCATCATTACTTGCCTAGTGCGATCACAGTCAAGGGTTAACTTGTATGGCATAAAAGAAAAAATACGTATAGGTAAGTGACCGACGAAGCCTCCTAAGCCTACGCGCGGTTTGATGCCATGGCACACGCATTTCGCACTCACGGTCTAAAATATCATGACGCCAAACGACTTAGGCTGTGGATTATTGTGGGCACGGTTGGTATCACGCCAAAATTTGGTTTACAGATTTCACACTCATGATCTAATTGTAGCTGTATGACGTGACTTTAGTAAAATCACTTACCGTCAATGGCGGGCTTAATTGAAGTAAAAAATATCTCGTGTCACTGAGTAAATTGCTGTTATTTTTTAAAGGTGTCAGTAAGCAAATACACAGTCGGTTAGCCGACATTCTCATAACTGTCCAACCTATCGTCTAATGGACGCCTTATGTCTTATTCATATTTCATTGTCTTTTTTCTTGGTGCGTTAACAATTTATGAATTAAAATGATGTATTTCTTTTTGGTGAATTAATAAAAAAAAATATAGTACAAATTACACAGTTTAAGTATAAATTACAAAATATAAGTTTAAGCAATTATTTTTAGCAAGATAATTAATATGGATATGGGTTTTATTTTAAACCTTGAATGTTGTGTAAAAACCCAGAGTTTATTTAAAATTATTTAAACAAAAAAAAAGTGACGCTGAAAAGATAGTAATATATATGTTGCGGTTGATGTTGATTGACGTAACATGTCGTTTCATCAAAAAAAAAACTTTGACTTATATTCAAAAGAATTTCTTATATATAACATATATAGATCTGCCGTAACCTTGATACGCTTATCACTGAGTCAATAGAATATGAATAAAACAATATGATGCGACAACATAGTGCGAGAAATACCTACAGAATTAAAATAAATAAATGTTATGTAATATTTGCATGACTACTAACACCAAAGTGATACGTATTCGCTTCTGTATATAAAAATAAATGGGTAGGTACACTATACACGCGCTTTAGCAATCTTGAGCTTAAGTATACGTTTAGTTAACTTTAGCTTAACTTTGGCTTTAAAGTTTAATTTGCTAAAACAAAATGGCTACCGCTTTTTGAGCATGCCTAGCATCGCTACTTTTAACCGACTTCCAAATAGGAGGAGATTCTCCATTGGTTATTTGACCACTAGTCATATCAGGTACTTTTTCAACCTTCAAAAACGCGCTTCAAAGGATTTTGTATGAAATACTGAATTGTGACGTCATCAATAGTCAACACACTTTTTACTTAAATCAACAATTTAAAATGGTTCTCAAACATAAAATTAAGAGGAGACGTGGATGTTACGTCTTTTGGCAGGTCGTCTATTTAATAATCACAAAAAAAGAAATTTGTCAAATACCCAATACGGCGCATGTTTCTTTTGTACTTATCACTCAAATTCTATGCTCCATATAGCCACTAAATTTTGAATCCTAAATCGATATAAAATGTTAACAGAAGCAATCACAAAATTTAAATTTTTATAAAAATTAAAAAGCTATTTCACTATATCACACTTAAATTCTAAAATTATATACTAAATTCACATTTATATAATCTAAAATTAGTATAATCAGTTGCTGTTTTACATTATGAATTCTAAAACCTACATAGGCTTTGTTCGAATCATTCCAAATAGATATACCTAAATGTACCACATAAATTCGAAAATTACATTCCAAATCATTTAATAGAACGCTGATATATATCATTTTCGAAAATACACCGCGGCACCGCTATTTCGATTCTAAAAATTATATCTCATAATTATTATTTGTCGGTTGATGTACAAGAAATAAAGGATTTACCACAGCATTAGAATTTGTCCTATTGTATGATATGACAGTATAATGTACCTATACTTGTCTATGGATGATACGTTTTGACAGATAAGAGGTGTATAGCAATAGTGAAGGACAGTAGTAGGTGTATAGCATTAGCCATAGCGATCACGGGCCCAGCTTTTAACGCCTTAATATTATATTAATTGCTTTAGTACTTAGTGTTAGTGGCATGCGGGTTGTTGTGAATGTACCTAAACTAACACATGATGTGTGTCACTTTTTTATTTGTCTAGTTGATAGTAAGTTTGGAAGAAATGACTGATGCGTATATGCGTACAATTTGTTTTCCCCTCTGTTCACGCTAGGTCTGTCTAGGTCTGTCTAGCGAGCTCGGTCTCGGCTGCAGCGACGCCGCCGCACTGCAACCGCGTCTATGGTACTGCCACACGATACACTACACGCGCACACGTGTGAAATACACACACGCACATACACTGCGTGCACGCATGCTCTAAAAAAAACAATACAAATAAACTTGACTTCTGTTTCAATGCAATTTGTAAATGTTAAGATACATGTAACACAAAATCCTAAAAATATCAAAATCTCAAATTTTCACGATTTTGTTGCACTTTAGTTTACCAAAATTCCTTTTTTTTTTTTCATCAAAATCGCAACACAAAAATTTATACAATTAAAATTAATTCAGTTTGAAATATTCCACAAATTAAATTGAAATAGAAAATACACACGTGCTTACGCACACCAACACCTTACACAAATGTACATAAAAATACACGCAACAAACAAACACATCTATAACATCGTATTACACAAACACACGTGGGTTTTACAAACAGATAAATACAGACATAAAAACACATTGCGTGCACGCACCCCCACACTAAAAATATAAACTTAGCGTCTGTTTCAATCCAATTTGTAAACTTATCCTTATAACAACAACACAAAAATCCTTTCAATTACAATTTGCCCGCACTATTTTGCTTTCCAAAAGCTATTCATGTAAAATAAATTTAATACAAAAAATTATTCACGCAAAATTTATCATCTTTTATACTTTCACAAAATGTGTAACAAATTCAATTGAAATAGAAATCACACAAGCCAACACTTTACATAAGTGTACATAGAAATACACATAACAAACTAATCTTTGACATCGCACGACACACAATCTTTTGACACATTTTCATATTTATAGTGACAAAAAAAAAGTACACAACCGCTTAAAAGCTTTTACATGGAGTGCACTTTTTACATGTTGCCATACAAATCAAATATCGACTTCTACATTTCTTTGCCTTGATTTCCATCACAACTTTCTGCAGTTACTGACAAACGGACCGACATTTCAACATAAACTTTTGTTTTCAGCATTCAGGATATTATCGTTTTGTTTAGATCAAGTTTTTGGGTTATTTTTCAAATATTTGAAAAAAAAGGAGATATTTCGAGACTTCGAATGACGACATCAATACTCCGTGGTCCTGTTCCATTATTGATTTTTTTTATTAACATAATAACAGTAATTCAAAGAAAATCCGCTTTTTGTAAAATAATATTATATAACTTGCTACTTTCAGGATACTTATCAGCTTTAAAGTGCTTTTTCTTTTTTTTTTGTATTGTTTCTTTTTTAGTATCCACAGGTTTTTTTTAAAATTCATACTAATGGGAACAGGACCCAAAAGCGCCCTAATATAAAAGTTTAGTTAAATATAATTAATTTTAATGCGAACTCCCATAATATTATGACCAAAAATAAAATACAGTCCCCAAAGTGAACACAGAACAAATTACAATTTAAATTAATCAGCTAAAAAAAAATCTAAGCCCACTGCACACAAAACTCACAATTCAATAACACAAACTAGGACCACACTCCCCATACGTAGCTAGTTGCCTACCGTGCCCAAAAAGAAATTCTTTTTCTTGATATATATGAAAAAATACTCCTATATTCATTTCAATCGACCAAAACTAAACTGGGTTCTATGATAACATGTTCATTACCTCATATGACTGCATGCGTGTACCAAAAACTACTAAAATCAAAGTACTAAGATGTATTAAGCCTACGCAACACTGGATCATTGAGGTATAATGTACTGTACGTTAGTACATATTTCTTCAATGCACTGGTTATAAGAACCGATCCTTTGAATAGGCCAAAAAAGCCTATAAAGAACACTGCTTATGTCGTGAAGACAAAAATTATATTGATGTTCATCATCATAACATTATGTGTCAGTAATATTAACAGCGGGACCTCAATTGAAAAATCGATCAAATGAATCGATTAATTTTAAATTTTTCATAAAGACTTGATAAAAACGAAGATGAAAACTGGCTACAAATGGAGCCAAATATTTAATGGAATTCACCGTTACTGCAGTCTAATTAGTGGTACCTTTTAGCAGGATCTTCAAAGAAAGATTTAGTATAGAACAGTTAACCTGCTAGACAATTTCTAGCAGGTTTATCTTCGATTGAGATGAACCCAGCAATAAAAAAGTTCTTTTTCATCCCACCATCTCGGAAAGAGTATTTTTACGCTTCAATATCTGAATGCAAAAGCCGTTATTATCCTCTTGAGGATAAAGTAAATTGAATTTAGAACATCGTGTGCACGTTAGTAAATATCACTCGTCTATGAAGTTTGTGAATTCAAAACATCATTAAAACCTATTTACTTCTACCTCTATGGTGCCGAATTTCCATACAACCGTTATTAATTTGTTAAAACCTCACACTCGTAACCTTCTTGGTGTACTTTTTAATTTGCTTTGTGCGCACCATTTTCTTTAACGTCATATTGTTTAAAATTAAACCCTTTGATTAAAAACAAGAAGATTAAAAATAAGTGAAAAACCTAAAATGGGTGATTCTAGTGACGAAGAAGTTAATTTGACGCCAACAGAATTGACTGAAACTGTTAAAAATGCGGAAATGAGCTTTCTCCCTCAACAATCACGCGAGAAGTATTTCATTTCCTCGCTGAGGTGGGATGAAAAATTACGTGTTGCACTCGAGTGAAAAGATTTTTCACCTCGTGCTCTTTTGATTCCCTCGCTGACGCTCAGGATTCTAATTTTTGAACCACTCGCTGCGCTCGTGATTCAATTTTAGAATCCTTCGCTTGCTCGGTCATCAAAATTGAGCACGCGGTTAAAAAACAACTTTTCACTCTTGTATAACAAATAACTAGGTATTACTGTATTTTGATGAAGTTATCAACGACTTCTAATTACTAGTGGTTCGCCCCGAACTGAGACCTCGCGGTATTGCTATAACAGAGCACTATCTATTGACATCATTGTGAAGTTCTGTTAAGAATACTGAGGCTCATTAAAAATTTAATACTTTTTTTCTTATAATATTTATCTAATTTTAGTATTTGTTGTTCAAGTAGGTACAGGATATAATTCAAATAACTGATCTCCACTTTGAAAGCCAATTTCGTCAATTTTAGGGGCCAAATTAAAAAAAAAAAATTTTTGGATTCTATTCCTAATTATCTTTAAAATGATATACCGCAACCCTATGTAACGCTATAAAAAATATTTTACTTCGCATTCGCTTCTATGAGAGCCCCGAAATTTATGAAATAAAGATTTTTATAACTTTTTAAGCCATATTCGGCTGGAGGCCATCGGTTTACATGAATTAATTACATTCAGTAGGTAATTCAGAAGTTATAAGGCTCTGACGGACGGACGGACGGACAAGTGCAAATTCACTTAAGTAGACTCAGAGACCTTCGCTTCACTCGGTCAATTAATGGTTTTTGAAGTCGTCAATAACTTCTAAATTATTTATGGTTTTACAGCTTAATTTGATAGAGTCAGTTCGTTACATACAATTATTACAAATATAAAAATGTTATTCTTACTGATGTTTTTTTTAATCTGTGACTTGTAGGATTTGTATCGATTGAAATGGATATAGTAGTCGGGCACGCAGCTAGGTGGTCGCAATAGAATGCGGACGGTACTAACATGTAGTGTGTTCAGGTGACGAGCGACCCGTGCCCGTGTGCTGGGGCGTGGGCGGCATGGGCGCGCTCATGCCGCCGCCCCAGCCGCCCGCCAGGCGCCCATCCATCATCGTACCCGATCCTCACTCGCCACTTGGACTCAAAAGTGAGGTATGTAATTCGTTCCACAAAATTTTCAATTTACGCGTCGACTGCAAATATTACCTTGACTTAATCAAATATAATCTAAAATCTCTATTAATTAAATACTCTTTTATTATTTAACAGCGTTCCTTATACATTTCTGGATTTTTTTATTGTACAGAAGCGTTTGATTTTGTCTCTCATATTTTTTATTGAAACAAATTATAAACTATTCATAGCCCTGCCCTTGTTTTATCATTGGCAATGCTATTTTATATTAATTTAATTAAAAATATAATTAAAAATCAGGTTTTCTATTCTTTCAAAAATTCCATTAATTCAAGGCATTGCACAAGGTCTTGAACCACTTTTATTCCTTATGGTCATAAAGATTTTTGTTACATGAAATTGTAATTTGAATGTGTCATTCTTTGAAAAATCTAATGCGATGCAAATTTTATATTACAGCTAAGGTTTATTAACAATGTCGTGGTTGTTTCAATGCGTTTAACTGTGTGCTTTCAAAGAAAACTCGTATTCTGACTAAAATAATATAATTTGGTTTAAAAAGAGCCAAAAATTATAAATCAACGAAGAACATTTCGGGAAAAAATGGTATTCGTAAGTTACCGACGATAGGGATGTATCGGTAGGTGACGGACGAGTCGAGTCAACACTCGCTGATCGAGGGCGGCGACGGCTGCGAGGACAAGCCGCTGGCCGACGAGCTCGGCATGGACCTGCGCCTCAAGTCCGAGGCCTGCTCCCGCGACCCGCCACAGGTCACCACCAGCTTTAATTCCGCCTAAGTACTGTTCAATAAGCTTGTCTGCCTCAATTCGCACCGAGTGCTCTCGCCACTCGAGAAGCTTGCTAGGTTTGCTTGAAACGTAACTTTATTAGAGCACAGCGTGCAATGAATTCACATGAATATTAATCGTGGCACATTTTGTTTTTTTTTAAATCATTGAAGTTTTATGGGCTTTCGACACCTTTGCGTATTCAACCCCGCCTCGCATACCACGGTAAGTGTCGGCGGGTTTAGTTCGGTGTGACTACAATGTGTTTCGCTGTGCAGGTGGGCTTCATGGGCGGCTACGACGCCATCAAGCTGTCGCCAGGCTCGGCGCCGCAGCACGAGTCTCCTTCGCTCGCTTCCTTTACGCAGCAGTTGCAGGCCATCCAGAACCAGGTGCAGACCGACAAAATGGTGGAGTCCGTCACCGCCGCCATCTTCAACTCGGACCCCGCCACGCAGATCTACGGCGAACACCCGCCCATCATGAACTCCATGGACCCCATGCGGCAGCTGGTGGCCTCCAAGGGCGGCATGGAGGCGGAGATGAAGGCGCTCGGGCCGGAGCTGCTGCTGCCGGCGGGCGAGCGGCGTCTGCTGGGCTACGAGGCGGCGGCGGCGCGCGACGACGGCTTCAACCCGTTCGGCGCCATGAGCAAGCTGGAGCCGGGCGCCATCTCGCAGCGGCTGGCGCGGCAGAGCGCGCACATGGACGCGCTCGTGGAGGACGCCATGGCGGCCACGGGCGCCATGCTGCCGGCCGACGCCGCCAAGCTGGACGCGCTGGTCAACTCGCGCGCCGAGGACCACCTGTCGGGCTCGTCGGGCTCGCCGCCGGCCGACGCCGAGCTGCTGCCGCCCGCGCGCGACGAGCTGCTGCTGATGCCCGAGCTGCCGGGCGCGGTCAAGACGCCGCCCGCCGCCGTCAAGTCGATGATCCTCAACGCGGCCGCCGAGATCCTCACCTCGGACTCGACGATGAACGCGCTGGTGACGTCCGCCATCAACACGGCCAACATCCTGACGACGGAGGGCGACGCGGCGCCGCCCGCCGAGCCCGCGGGCGCCATGTCGCAAGCCGTGTCGCAGGCCGTGACGCAGGCGGTGTCGCAGGCCGTGTCGCAAGCCGTGTCGCAGGCCGTGTCGCAGGAGATGACGGCGCCCGTGCAGGGCCTCACCGACATGAGCGACAGCGACCTGCTCTCGTACATCAACCCCAGCACCTTCGACCAGGGTGAGTGCTACTACTATCTGCCGCTCTAACTCGACGACCACACGTCGACTGTGCCTCGGGTATAACTTGGCGCGGCTGTGCACAAAACTACCTCTAAATAGCGCTACTTATTACTTTAGGCATGATCGTCCAGTCAAATTTCAAGTGTCGAGGGACTTTTTAATTAGTTCCTTTTAAAACGCCACCGCCAACTTATACTTGTAGCTACTTACTGGAAGTTAATACGTTGAAGTACATTGACAATATTATAATTTAAACGGAGGGTAAAATCTGATATTTTAAACTATTTTTAAGTTAGTACGCGATCGAAATCGGAACGACCCGCGAGTTCGGATCTTGCAGCGTAATATTTTTAGTAGGCCGATTTAATTGACCGCAATTTATTTTAACTATTCGATAAATAATTATTATCTGTCATTATGTTTTCCACCTACCTATCTAAGAGAGCGTAGGTTGTAGAATATTTTAATAAACTCTTATGAAGATTCATTAACTTGTTCCTATTTTTTTAGACCAGTTATACCTGACTAGTCAGTATTTTGAACTTAAATACATACACTATACGATTTATTATGTTTAAATGACTAATTCAACGCATCTTTTACAGTGTGAGGGACGCCGCATTGATGCATTTCTAGCGAGTAACGGGCTCAAAGCAGTTTATGTGAATTAATTATATGAATAGATGTCAAGAGCGTACCTAGTATAAGCCAATATAATCTCTATGTGTGACTAGATAAGTTTGTGTTTGCGGTGCTCGATGTCGAAATGTTATGAGAGAAACAAGACCGGATAGGCATGGTTTCATTTTCTGAACGAATGCGATATTCCGGTAAATAGACTGAATGTTACAACGGTAATACCGATTGGTATGTCTAAGTAGTTCTAGAAATTCCGGAGTATTTTACGCATCTGTGTTTAAAAAAATGCATAAACTAACAAACCAACCGGAATATCGCACTAGTATAAGAAATTACCTCAAAAAGTAATTGCGAGTTTACATAAGGTCGATTTGGCCGTATTCGGCTGCAGTGGTTTTCGGTCGCCGACTAATGTAAACTGTTACGGTTATGTAAATTTGTTACGGTTGGCCGTATTCGGTCACAACCGAATCATGGAAACTTGCTGTTGAGCGAAAACCGAATACGACCGATGCATTCGGTCACCGATCTTGGCGATGTAAACAGACCGATGTAAACAGGCGTAATTTGGTAAACTAATTCGGTTATACCGAATTCGGCCAATGCGTTCGGTCACCGATCAAGATGTTAACGCCCCACCTTCGTCGTGCACCCGTAACATTGTGTAAGGACGCTTGGGTCAATTAATACATGTGACAGTATTACAGGGCAAATGATTGATGGAATACGGCGTACTCTTGCGCAAACCGCCAGCGGATTTTATCTTATAGACTGAAAGACTACGACATTAAACTTGTAACAAAAATATCAGCTCCAAAATTTACGTCACGTAGATATTTTATGACGTAAATTGATAGTAAAAACCGGGGGTAATAAATAAGAATAAAATTGAACAGGGACTCTTGGTATTTGAAAATAAATAACCTTTAAAAAAATATTTTGATACTTAAGTACTTAGTTGTGTTAAAAAGAATGGTTTTTATAGACTGTTGGTAATTCGCTAAAATGATAAAGCCCATTTTTACAGTTAGTGGAAAACTTTTTGTGTAGAATAGTTTTATTCGTTGAAAAATATAGTTTTCTAAATTATTTTGACGCGTGAGGCAACGTTAAGTGTCGTGGTCTCTCGTACTAATAGACCTAAGACAAAGAGATTTTACATAAAGTTGCATTTCTTTGAACATTATTCTCAAGACTGTTGCATGTAAACTGTAAATCTCATATTATTTTATATAACATAATCTATAAACATAAAATAAGTTATATAAAATAATTATATAACTTTCAGGTTATAGTAAGTAATATTATTATCAGTTTGTTAGGGGCGTAATTCCCAAGTTGTCAACTTTACCACTCTGAGGATTTCGCCCGTAATAAAATATCCGGTAACCAGAAAGTTCCATTGGTGCTTTGTTGAACGTTGTAGTAGTCCTAAATACAGATAACTGTATGTATTTTTGTGAGTTTAATCTTTAAATCTATATAAGTGTTGATTGTTGAGATGTGTATGGACCTTTTGAGGTTTTATTTTCGAATTATCGTGTAAATAATGGATAGCTTTGTATTTATGTTGTTATGTAGTTGAAGTGCGTCGTGGCGGCCATCTTGAAAATCCTTTTCATGAACTTTTTACTTACTCGTATTTTTATTAGGTATATTTTGCATTTCAGAATACAGATTTTAACGCATATCGTTGGTTACAATTGACCATTACTTCAATATTTCAATTTATGACTTTTATATATTTATGAATAAGTATGTATACATAAATATTTAACTCAAATGTATACTTAACTATTTAGTGGCAACTAAACTATTTAGTGGCACTAAATAGTTAAGTATACATTTAACAATGAAAAGTGATTTTTAAGAATTTCGTTACATCGCTTGTATTAAATAGGTATGCTTGTGGGTCTGCATACGCCTCACTTAATATCGTTTGTTTACATTATATTTAAATTAAAAATATTGTTGATTTTTACATATTATATGACTTTTGGTCAACACTATTAACATACTTGTTAGGAATGTCAAATATAAAAATAATATGCAATTTAAGTATGGCGGTGCAGACTTTTTATAACAACAAGGTTCCCAGAATTATATAAAGTACGTATTTATTACTTTGATCACTACATTATTTTTAGGCGAATATTTAGTATAATAATATATTTAGAGCTAGTGATACCGAATTATACATTTTTATTATATTCATTTATATTATGAATGTAAATGTAAATAAAAATACAATTTAAGTATGGCGGTGCGGACCACAAGTTTTGTGAATGTAGTAGTCATATTATCCACTGACAGGTTATTTGTTATTTCAGTTAATAAAAATTTATGCCTTTACGTTATTTTGAAAAATTATACAGACACAATAATTGATATCCAAAAGTTTAATGTCACTAACAGTTACCAGAAGTAGATTTTATTATTATATACTAGTGGCTCCGGGCAGACGTTGTCCTGCCCTGAACCTAGAATCCGATTGCAGCGCCCCCTACCGGGTCCAATTATGAACATAAACCAGCCCTGGACCCACTCAAACACACCCAAAAAATTCCATCTAAATCGGCCCAGCCGTTCTCGAATTTTAGCGAGACAAACAAACAGCAATTGATTTTTATATATATAGATTTTTCCACGATAAAAGAAATGGAATATTCTTGAGAAGTCGTAGGAAATAGTTAAGTTGATTCCTATGGTGCATCATGTTCTTAAATAAATTAAATATTAATTAGTATTAAAATTATTTAAAAATAATATTTATTATCTAAAACAATAGGAATACTTTATAAATAACATGTCAGTGGATAGCATGACTTAAGGTATGATTTTTAACATTAGATAATTGTATATTCGTAAGACCAAGGTGACATTACATGACGAGAAATATAAAATAATAATTTAAAAGTAGGTGTAGAACATAAACTTTTTACCATCAACTAAGTAAACAAAATTAAATATATTTTAACTTATCTACATTTTGTTGCTTGTAAAGTTATTTATAAGTTATAAATATTTGAACTTCGACCAAAATATATATGTATCTATGTATATCGAAAATTATTATTCGTTACATAAACTAACAAGATACCAAGTTAATTGCCTAAAATATAAATAAATGAAACTGTGACAATTAGTATTTATATTGTATTTGTGGAACTTGTGGCGCAAAAACGTTGACGTTTCTGAATTACCTTTCGATGTCGTTTTTATAGTATTTATTGTGAGTAGGTATATATTATATTGTAAAGATGATAATCTTTCCTGTCGCGCTGAAAATCGTTGTGTAATGTATCCTCAGCCTTAGGACTTACAGTACTGATGTGATAGAGCAAAGATTATATTATAAATGAATTATAAAATAATTAGTTTAATGTTTACGAAGTTATATAAATAAAGTCGAATGATACATATTATATGTGCCATTTACTACATGTAACCTTAGCGTATTTATATTGTAAACTATAAGTGTAGTCGCGAATTTGATGTTATCGGGTGATAGTGTTGGCCGATGTTTACATTAAATATCTGTTATGAGATATGGTTCGTCGTGAAAAGTAACGTTAATTTATAAATAATATAGTGGAATTACGCGCCTCTACAAAAATGTAACCTTGTATCTTTCAAGTAGGAAAGATACTACCGCACGAAATTTTTAATGTGTTATCACACACATGAAAAAAAATGTAACAAATTCTTCGTACGAAATATTTTCATGACGAATCTAAAAAAGAGGAAATAAAAGCCTGATATCATGAATTTGGCGCTTGCCGACTTGAGCTTACAAGTATTTTTCCATTTTACTAAAATAAAGTATGTTCCAACTTCAAAATAAAAGAACAAAATTTTCGATGATATTGCCAAAATACTTTAAAAGATTTTAGCGCCAAATGTAAATTAGATACCTGCCACTGTTTCCTACCTATAATAAACTAGTTATAGCCAACTTTTCTACAATGCTCTAGCATTGTAGAAGGATGTCGGTCGCTAGTTTCGAGGGCCAAGCAATGAAGAATAGTTTTTGAGAGTTACCCGTACTACAATTTTATACTTAGGTATTTATACACTGATGACGTAGGGACCACTGGAACAATATACCTACCATATATACAAATCTTATACAGGTACCTATATAACAGTTATATCGAAAAAGTCCTAGACTACAATCTACGTATATAAAATACCTAATTTACAACAGTTTATAGACTAATAATATAATAGTTTATAGACTAATTAAATTACATTATATACGAAATGTTATATTTGTATATCATATACCAATTTTTACCAAGTAGGTACTAGTAAGAAAAGTTGCCTGTAAAATTATAAAACTTAACCGATGAATCTCTTCAGTCGGGTCTATATATTTCATGTATAACTAAGTGAGGCAAGTTATATTAATAAATATTTAAAAGTAGGGAATTACAAATGTTTACATTTTGATATCCATGCGTCAATTCTCTTTAAAAGGTCAATAAAGTTTTATAGTATGGACAAAATTACTTATCATAATATTATTATGATATACTTATCGAGTTAAGTATACCTATATAAAGAACAAAAGACCTAAAGAAACATTTTAAGAGCTTTTCCTAAAGAACAAAAAAGCAAGATGTTATATAACATGTGTTTGTTATATATGTATGTAACATATGTTTGTTATATAACTCTGAACTCACCTATTATTTGTTTTTAAACGACTTATAATGTTTTGAAAAAGGCAACGAAACAACGAATATTGTTAATTACCTATTGTTATTAAAATTAAACGTAGGTATTGAGTTTCTATTATTAAATCTTTTCTATGTATACTTTATGATAAAGTTTTTATTACATAAAATTACTAGATGATGCCTGAATGAATTAAGATTTTTTGGATTCTCGCGGGAACTCGTTAATTTTCCGGAATATTTTCCTATGTCCTTCCGCGGGATATGACCTCTATAGTCTGTACCAAATTACGTCAAAATGGGTTGAAAAGTTGGGCCGGGAAAGCGTATCAGATAGACAGACAGACAGACACACTTTTGCATAATTATAATAATATTGGTATAGTCATAGATTTCGTCAGTTCCCACGTGGCCAAATCAAGTCTTTTTTTTAAATAAGCACACGAGCCGCTAATGTCAATAGCATCACATTATAACAATATTACATAAAGTTCCATATATTTCATTACCTACATTATCCGTCACCAAAGTTGAGCCACCATTGGTATAATGTACCCCAATTGGGCGCTCAAAACTTTACCAAAATATCATCGTAATACAAGAAACATATAAACTCAACTTTCGCGACGGCAAAGCCGTTTAACTGCAGTCTTCCATTTTTTATTTTTCTATTATTTCTAAGCGAACATATTATGGCACGTTTAAAATGCATTTTTAAAAAGAACTGTAAATGTGTCAGGACAGTGAAAGAATCATTTTGTAGATAAACATTTGTCGCGGTGAAATTGTTCAGTGTGCAAGCGGACTAAAACGTGTGAAATGTTGAAAACTTGTGCAAGCGATTTTTTATTTTACGGACTTATTGGTAAAGCTTATATTTGCATGGACGAATTACGAAAGATATTTTGGTGTGTGCTGCATAGCATAGATCTCTAGTCGGTCTTTATTCAATGCAACTTGCCGAGGGTTACGATAATAATCTGTATGTTATTTGTTTTGATGTACCTAATTAATTAAATGTTATAAAAAAAAATGATTTTTTTATTGAAATCTCTTCCCTATTCTCTAGCAATTATATCCTTGCATGATGAACGAATTGAACGACGGATCGTGACGAAAATAATCTCATTATTATGGATATGGAGGGTAGAGGTAAGGGGAATCATTTCTTATGGGAGAAAAGTTGCAAAAGTGTGCAGTGGTTGCTATAAATATCAGTTCAAAAACCTTCCACAGTGGCGCTGGTGTAGGTAAAGGGTATGGTATGAATGTAGCAATTGTAGATGAACTGAAGTATGCAGAGTTAAAATATCATTGTCGACTAAAGTAGTTAATTATTGAAAATTTCAACAACTTACGTTGTACAAAATAACGATGAATGTTTTCTTTCCTTGTTTATTTCTCAAACCTACTCTAATGATATTTGGCGTTTCCTTTTAAATTTACCCTGATGCTAATGTGGCGCCCCCAACTTAATGCATTTCGACGGACACATTTCATAAACACAGATGATTCTCCTTACCTCTACCCTCCATAATTATGGAGCATTGGAGCCTTTGACCTGCGCTGTTGTCATCCTGGCAGACGTAAACATGGTCCCACAAACTTAACTAACGGTGACAGCTTCGTTATGACAAACATAGTTCCAATGTTACACAGGGTTGATTTTCTTAAAATTGGTCTTAACAGTTTATTAGTTTTTTCAATATTTCTAAGAGCAATTTCTCTACATAATAAGTACTGAAAAGTTTTGTTTCATAACATTTTAAAAAACTAGTACCTATTGAATGGAAGCAGGCGTTACTTTGCAGAAGTCCATGATAATGAATGAACTAGAAAAATTCGATATAATCCGCCACAGTAGGTAAATCTATGTCGAACTGTCTCAATCAATCTCAATCAGTCTCTGTCAATCTATCTCTTGCACTTGTAGCTTGTGATATTCACCTTACCACACAAATCTTCCAATCTTCAAGCTGGCAACATTTTTCAATGGTTGAAGGTTCATGTGAAGTTCAGTTCTTTTAAGTTCTACTCACGTAAGTCGCTTACGTATCTAACTAATAAAATGTAAACAGTTCTTGTAAGTTGCGTATGGTTTGCAAATGTTCGTTATTTAAGTTACGTACGCTACTTACATAAAAACATACTGTAATTGAGGTCTTAGTCAATAGGTGTGTGGTCAGGATTTGAATCCTGGATCCTACTAATTGAACGCCAAAGTCTTAACCTGGTGGATAAGACTTGCTGGTAAATAAAATATCCAAAGGCACCTTCAAATCCTTCATTTAATTGATTCTATTTATACAAACATAATGAATAACAATCACATAATTATATTTATTTCTTGATGTTCACCAATTTTCTATTTAACCTATAGCATCCCGACATTCTTAAAAGTAAATATAATATAATATTGACAATAATTATAATTAAATTACCATAGTAGTTAAATAAATTTAATATTTGTTATATGCCTAGATATGAACATAAACAGAAAGTACAGAATAATACAAATATAATGAGTAGGATGGCAACCCAGACGGGTAGAGTACCTGAAATCAACAAGAATATTAAAATTAATAATTATTTTTTACACTGTTACAATAATATAATTTATCTGAAATTCTAAGTTTTACCGAACTCGTAGAGTGGGATTCTCCTTACTGAGATAGAACATGAAATATGAATTACCTAGTATTTTACTACTTTCGTCCATAGAGTTAGACATGACAGTACCAATCACGTTCCATTGAACTCGAAAAATATAGATAACTATAGACAAAAAACACGAGACTTTGTAGATATAAACTAGGGCATGTAAAACGAAGCCTTACATGAGTATGATCGTCTGTGTAAGATATAATTTCCAACAAAACGTCATACCGCGGGCGAACACCGCACAGCGCCATCTAGTTACGTATTCGCAGATGTTATATATATAATAGTATAAACTGCCTCGTTGGTCTAGCGGTCAGCATGTTCGACTGCGGCCGACGAGGTCCCGGGTGCGAATCCCGGGTCGGGCCTTAATTAAGTGTTGGGTTTTTGTACCTAGAAATTCTCAGTAGGAGTTAGGAAGTTGGGCGGTGTATCACCCCCGTGCCTTAGAGAGCACGTTAGGCCGTCGGTCCCGGTTATTATCACTAACATGATAATAGTTGTTAAAGCCTGCCAACCCGCATTGGAGCAACGTGGTGGATCTAAGCTCTCTCCTATGAGAGTGGAGGCCTGTGCCCAGCAGTGGGACGTTAATAGGTTGTAGTGATGATGCGTGATGATCTATAGTAGGTATACTGACTTGGATATGGCAGCGTGTGCACGACGAGGCGGTTATCGACGGAGATAGAGAGCAGCGCGGCCTCGCTACGGCCCCGCAGGGCTCCGCCCGCGCCCCCCTTGGCGCCCACCCACTGGAGCCCCGTCACGAACATGCCGTGAGCGCCAGACACGTGCAAAACGCGCTGGAGAAAAAATCAATTTCTCAAAAAAAGAAATAGTGTGTGTACTTCTGTACGCACGCAAGAAGTTATACTTTTTGATAACAAATAATAAATATCTTGAATATAGTCACACTCGACATACAGTAATTTTTTCTTTTTTTTTCCTCTTACCATAAAGTTCCATTACAATATAACGGCAACTTTATTGTCTACTACCATCTAGCCTATGATCTAAGTAATATTATTCTAACTAAAACTAATCCAATAACTGTCCTTAGATTATTCTAATGTACTTAAGCATAAAGTAAATATTATGTATTTATTTTTCAGTCATTGTATAATTATAAATTACATTATACTAGTTACATTATAATTTAACGTAACGTAAAAGTAACAAAATAATTTCATTTATTTTTATTTTGTTGGTAGGCCTTTTTCTGCAAGACTTAAGGGGCTCCCTTCAAAATTTGATCTAAAATTTCTGTAATTCAACTTGATTCAGCTGGTTCAAATGACTTCATAAAATTCTGAAAAAAATATATATGTGCTACTTTCGTTCATCATCTTCAATTTTGTACAATTATTTTTTCAAAATATTATTTATTGAATTAAATACAAACCGTACCAAAAAAGCGTTTTTTCACTAATAATGCCTTATAACTTTTATAGCTTTGCAGGTATTAAAACAAAATTTACATGAGTATAATGAGAAAATATTTGTCCTCAATTCTGTAGAAGCACTTTATTTAATTTCGATATCCCAACAAAGTTATGGTGTATTTAGTTGTTTTTGTGAAATTATAGTGCAATGCGTCCCTGTCGCACCCACATACTGTGTTCGCAAGAGTGAGGAGAGGAAATGCTCAAGGTCGTTGGCGTGGGTATGAGCCTTAAGTTGACCAACTAACGTCAGGGTGTCGAATTTGGGTGTCGGTGTGCGCGCGCATCGTAAAAATTCACTCTGATATTTTTTTCAGTAACGCGCCAAAGAAGTATAACTTCAATAAGAACGGGTGGATAAATGAATGAAAGTTCTTTTCATCCCATCTATTCGAAAAGGACGACTTGGTTCGCCTTTAAGTGCACCCAAAGGTGGCGTTTTTTATAAGGAACTTTTAGCGGGCAGAAATGAGTTTTTAATCCTCTTTATTTCAAAAAGTGCGCCGCAATTATCTTTTCCGCGCACTTTTTGAATTTGGAACATCTTAGTGTTCAGCGCTAAAGAAATCGAACGCAAATATTGTTTGAATAGAGACTGAATGGTACGACAGCCCATAGTCGCGCCGCCGGCTTTAATTTGGTTCCTTTTTTTATAAAAAAAAAGGAAACCAAATTAAAAATGCGCGAACTACAGGCCGCGTTTTCGTAAATTTTCACGGATTGTTAATATTCATGGTTTTATTTTGAAAAATGAGTTCTTCAAATGACAGTGAAAGTATAGAATTAACTCCAAACTGACGCAAGAAATACTACTTGAAATATTACTTGCAAAATCCCGGGAGAAATATATTACTATACTATACTATGGTAATTTTATTGAATGCAAGAGGCGCCAAGAATTGTTCAAAGTCTGTGTTTTGGCCTACTTCCAGTACTTAGCCAAAACTAAACAACCTTCCACTCTATGGAGTACCTACTCAATGCTAAAATCAACAGTCAGTTCTAATAACGACGTAAAACTGGACACATATTCGAAATTAATAGCGTATCTGAAGAGGATGTCTGATGGATTTGTAGTTTTATTTTCTCATAGAGGGGGATGAAAAGTAGAGTGTATCATTCGGGCGCAAACATTTTTGGCTCTGGCGACGTACTTTGAATCCCTCGCTACGTTCAGGATTCTACTAAAGAATCCCTCGCTACGCTCGGGATTCTACCCTAGAATCTCTCACTTTGCTCTGGATTCAAAAAAGCGCCCTCGCCGTAAAAATATTATTTTGCTCCCTTATAATACAATCTACTATTATTGCACACAAAAAAATTATAGAAACTAGTTCATGCCCGCGACTTCGTCCGCGTGGATTAAAAAGTAGGCTTAAAGTAGCTTATTCCAGACTAATCTATCTGCGTGCCAAATTCATCCAGATCCGTTCAGAATCCCGCGATAATCGCTCCCCTAGGACAACGGGTAAAACCCCTATTACACTGCACTTTTCACAGGGACCCTTACCCCTGAATCAGTGTAGTGTAATAAGATTTAGGGAGAAAAGGTCCCTATTTTGGTCCTTATTGCTTTGTAATAAGCGACGCCAAGACTAGCGGCCACGGCCACCCTTTCCCCAGGGCCCTGTGAAAAGTGCAGTGTAATAGGCCTATTACGCAGCTTATCCTCACCTGCAAGCTAAAAGCGATGTAGATATCAACGGAGCCACTGAACATAGTGCCCACGCCCACGAAGCGCCCATCATCGCGCACGGCCAGCGCGGACAGGGACTCCGCGATGAGCACGGTCCGCTGCAGCTGCCCACTGGTGGGCGCCCACAGCTGGAGCAAGCCCTTCTGCTTGCCGGACCGAGCGAGAGGGTTCGCGATCGTGAACATACGGAATTCACCCTTCCTGTCTTCTATTTCACCGAACCTACGAGATAATATGTCGTTTATTTATCTACCATATTAAATATTAATCTTTATAACAGAAGAGGCTTGATATTATGGTCTGAGAGTTAAACACAATAAGCTGTCAAAGATGGCGCTAAAGTAGCTGTTTTTTAAATATTCTTTTACATCGGAAATTGCAATCTTATTTGAACTAAATCTTAAATCGCAATACATTTACTATAATCAAATAAATATTATAAATGCGAAAGTTTGGATGGATGGATGTATGGATGTTTGTTACTCAATCACGCGCCAACGGCTGAACGGATCTGGCTGAAATTTGGCACGGAGATAGATTATAGTCTGGAATAGCACATAGGCTACTTTTTATCCCGGGAAATTATGGAGTTCCCGCGGGAACCAAAAAACCTCAATCCACGCGGACGTAGTCGCGGGCATAAGCTAGTTACCTATATTTGTAACTAGCCTTTTAGCCCGCGGCTACGCTCAAGTAAGTGTTCGATTTTCATACAAATTTGAAATCTCTATTTTAGAAAAAATTCACCCCTAAGGAGGTAAAATGGGGGTTGGAAGTTTTTATGAAAGTCCTATATTTTTGAAGTAAAGACATAAAAATCAGCATTTAGGTTATTAGTTTTAAATTTAAAAAACCTGCATAAGCTATAATATAAAACCTCTGTATCAGCTTTTTGCGGCGCGAAAATTTCATAATCTCATCGGAAATTGTAAATTGGAAATTGGAAATCGGAAATTGTACGCGAACGACCTCTATCCATCCATACTTCCATACTAATATTATAAATGCGAAAGTGTGTCTGTCTGTCTGTCTGTCTGTCTGTCTGCTACGCTTTCACGGCCCAACTACTCAACCGATTTTGATGAAATTTGTTACAGAGATAGGTTACATCCCAGGGAAGGACATAGGCTACTTTTTATCCCGGAAAATTGAAGAGTTCCCGCGGGAATCAAAAAAATGTATCTGTTCAACCGATTTTCATAAAATTTGGTACAAGGATAGGTTGTATCCCGGGGAAGGGCATATGCTACTTTTTATCCCGGAAAATTGAAGAGTTCCCGCGGGAATCAAAAACATAAATCCACGCGGACGAAGTCGCGGGTATCATCTAGTGGCTTATATCTGGGAAATCTGACACTTTAGAACAGTCATGTCAAACATACGGCCTGCGGGCCGTACGCGGCCCTCGGACCAAACTGTTACGGCCCGCGGCCAGAATCCAGATCTCAACATTTTTTTGTAGATAGATATTATTGAAAGTGTTATTTGCGAGATGTGCGTGCCGCGCAGTGGGCTTGGCGGTCAAGGGATGGCTAGCTATCACACCTGGCAACCAGATGTGTTAGCTAGCAACCTTTGTCTTCCGCACCGCAGTGGCTGGTGCACTATATACGGCCGTAGCATCAAGGAGTCAAGACGCATTTTAAAATTATTATTTGTTTGTTGTTAATTCGAGTGGGTCTTTGTTGTTATTTGGCATGTTGTCGCAAGAACGTAAAATCGATAGTGACTAGTGAGTACAGAGTTTTTCAGACAAAAGACACATACTTCAAGAAGAGTTTTATCACAGAAATTAAACTGCCAAAAATCAAACAATTTACATATTTTTCGTTAGCCGATCGAAATTTTACTGAAAGTTTTTTGAACTTGACTGGAGTCGTGACGAAATCAGGGGTTTTGACTAAAATAAGAGAAAAAATATCAGATAATTATGTTGGAATTCACTGTATCCTTCATCAAGAATCATTGGCATTTTATAGGATGCAGAGGCCTAAATCAGACAATCCGGCATTTTTTCATACATAAGAAAAGAAATCGTCTGGCCCGCTAAGGAACCCTAATTTATGCAAATGGCACTTAACGAATTTGAGTTTGACACCTTTCCTTTAGAAGATTATGACTCGAATAATACAGGTTTGGAATAATACAGGTTTTATGAATGGCTGTTCAACAAAAAAAATAAAAAAATGTGGTACGGTAGTTAGGCCAATATATTCTTGTGGTACAATGGGGACTGAAGTCCAGGTCGTCCAGCTGTAACGGTGTATATGAGCCTCGACATGGTACGTACTTGCACCGGCGGAACAGATACTTGGTGCCGTTGGGCGGGCGGCACGCGAGGCTGAGCAGCGGCGCCGCCTTGCCGCCGGTGCCCCACAGCAGCGCCTGCCCGTCCTTGGCGATGCTCACCAGCCGCCCGTCGCACGGGCTGAAGTCCAGGTCGTCCAGCTGAAACAAGATATACAGCTTGGTTTATATTAGGGTTGTAACGGAACCTCGCCTCCGCCTCCGTAAGTGGGGAACTTTCGCAAGAAATCGTACCTCCGCTTCCGCATCCGCCTCCGCCATTTTTTGCGGATTTGTAACGGAGGTTTATTTACGTTAACTTACAATGCTAGAGGTACAAATCGAAGCAGGTGACGTTAGTTACACCATTACAACAAGCAAAAGGCAACTGTCCTAAGAAGAATCTTCAAAAAAACAAATGTGGGATTCATCGCATCCTAAAGCAAAGAAAATAGACGATGTGATCGGAGAAATCCACCTCCGCCTCCGCCTCCGTTAACCTGCGCATCCGCGGAGGCAAAGCCCCTTCACCTCCGCATCCGCCTCTACTTTCGCTAAGTACGCCTCCATTACAACCCTAGTTTATATGTGTCTACCAGACACAGTAAAAGCACTAGTATTCATATCTACCAGAAGGCTGACAGACACTCAGGCGCCTTCTTTTTTAAGGTTCCATACCCCAAGAGGAAAAAAGGAACCCTTATAGGTTCACTTTGTTGTCTGTCTGTCAACCACCTTTTTCTCGGGAACGCATTGAAAATATCAACTATAATAATAATAATAAGTGTAATGGTATCAAGTTGAAAAATAATATCAAATAATTAGGTTCACCCTTAACTAGTATTAACAGTAAAATGTAAAATAGTTAAATACCATAAAATTGTAAAGATCAAGAATTTTACTGAGTAATGTCCTTTTGATATCATTGTTATTGCTAAGGTCTTATGTACCATAAATCAACCTTGCCAAGGTCTTAAATACAGGTTTACATAGTTGTATGCATTTTTCCAGTGCATCATAATTTCAATCTTATTGAATTCTGTATGATAGTTTGACATACTACATTCAAGCTTTGTGTCCTTGTGGATAGTTTGTTAAGTTTTTCAAAAATCTAACTTTTTATTTCCCAGAATATTTATAACTTAATGTGTACTTTTCCAGATATACTTAATTTAAATAGTTTCAATAATAAATATTACAGTAGTAAATATAAAACGTTCACTGATCTTGTATGATCTTGTACCTAAGTAAGTAGGCAATCTGTTTATCTATTTGGAGGTAAAAAGTATCAAGATCAGTTTACCAATGATACAAAAACATTTGAAAAATTCCCCTTTGCATTTCACAATATTTTCCTCCACTAGTGATATTTAATTTCTTAGAAAACACAACTCAGAAATATTATAGGTGTATTCCCGGGGTTTGAAATCACTCCTCCCAACTAGATGGCCAAAATCTAAGCCAACTAGGCTATCACCACATATGTAATAAAGAAAAAGTAACACAATTTACCTCCTTAGTGTGTCCTTCTAATTCGAAGAGTAACTGCATTTTAGGAAAGGACCATATTCTGACTACTCCATCTATTCCACCGGTGGCCATCATTTTACCGTTGTGACTAATTGTTACCACCCTCTGGAGTGGGTCTTTTCTGAAATAAACAAGTTTTCCCATTATTACAGTTCAATTGTTTTTCAGTCTATTATACAGTTGTTCAGTAAATTACTTCTCTAACTTAGAAAGGACATGCTCGTGAATAAGAAACTTTGAAGACTACATTTTCAACACATTTGTAAATGAATTGAGATTTTCCAGTCAACATCTCCTGAGGATGCTCCGGTGTCTGAATGAAACGTATGTTGAGAATAATTTGGAAGATTAGTGCAGTGTGATTCTGTGCTAGTGTGAATTGCTGGCTTATTGGGTGGTGAATATTGCAAGCTACACACTGTACGAAATAGATTTATCCACCAAAGCAGACATATCTATGCCATAGCTTCTTGTTCCTTTAGACAAAATTTGCATGTGAGAAATATTGGTGTTAAATTTGGAAAGTAGGTGAACTGAGAAGGGTAGGAGATATTTTCCAAGTGTCATATGAGTGTGATTTTCATTGAGTTTTATAATATTAATTTCCATGTGATATTGGCAAAGTGCATTGTGCTGGTGTGGCACTGCTAAAAGCCAAACAAAATTATAAGAAGAATACAATATTTATTTAAATTATGAAGTAACTCATTTAAATTGCAAATAAAAGTGTTATCTCTTTAATATGTTAATAATATATTTATGAGCCATTTGTGTCATCAATTTCTAAACATAACTTACTCCAATAAGATGTAAAAAAATACTAATAGTGCTTACGCAAAATCTGTCTGCACACTATCACATGGCCGTATTTCAAATGACATTCTCTTATCTGAGGTATGATTCCTCTTCTCCCTTTCCATCTTTGAAATGTTGTCGTTTTCAGATATTGTACGCCGACGGCGCACCAAGCCATTCTCCGCTCTGAAGCTCCCTCGTCTCATCTCTGCCTCGTCCACCATCTTAACATTCACTTTGTATAACTGACAGTGGCTTTCTTGCCCTGCGGCTAAGTAGATACGATTCTGAGCATTCCGAACTGAACATGTCATAACTACATTGGGCCCTGTTTCATACCGCATAACCTCTTCAGCAACAAATCTGGTTCCATTGTGAGATAGTTCAAATATTTCCTGCAAATTTTAATACAAGCTGGTAACAGGACATAAGAGTTTTCAATTTCAATTCAATTATATTTGATTTAGGCTTGAGCTTTGTCTCTTACAAATTTTAATAAATAAATTACGAGATAACAAAGAAATCAATTATAAATAAGTTTAATTTCAAGTTTCAAATTATTTGCACCTTTAGACACATTTTATATTTCATGTAAAGTGTAGTAATTAAAAAACCAAGTAATTTTATGTTCATTTACCTAAATATAATGAATTTTATATCAGGCAGTGCATATACTTAATAATTGTAAATACTAGCAGTAAATTGTGAACGGGACTTATAATTATAAGATAACAACTGTTGTTACCCACAATTTGGCAAGATAAAAATTATGAATTATGAATTATGAATTATGAATTATGAATTATGAATTATGAATTATGAATTTCCATCTAGTAACATTATGTGAGTGTATTAGAGAAGAGTTTCAAGTTTTATATGAATCAGGTTTATTGATATATCCTTATCCTTACTAATATTATAAATGGGAAAGTGAGTTTGTTTGTATGTTTGTTCCGCTTTCACGCCGTAACTACTGAACCGATTGCTTTGAAATTTTGCAGACGTAAAGTTAGAAGTCCAAATTAAATAATAGGGTACTTTTTATCCCGGAAAATTAAAGAGTTCCCGCGGGAAGTAAAACTCCTCAATCCAGGCGGACGAAGTCGCGGGTATCAGCTAGTATATTTATATAGGTACTTATTTAAACAATCCCAAGGTGGTGTTGTATAATTATAGTGACGGAAACTAAAGCGAAATGTATTGAGGAAAATTGTGAGCCCAAATTGGAGCAAAGAAATGGGTTTTAAGATCAGTCTCATGAAAAAGCCCTTTAGCCCAGCAGGGGGAAAGTAAAAGACCTTTACTACACAAATATACGATCACATACACATCAGCATATTACGTAAAAAAATATATATACTGGAGGAAGTGTTTATTGCAAAACTACTGACGCGTGTCGAAATATGAATTGCTAACTTACGCACTCATGTTTTGATTAAAAAATCAATGTCAACACTTACAAATCCATTCGCTACGCCCGTGTTAGATGCTCCTCCGCCTCCGGCGACGAGGACGTGTCGATTCGTGAGGGTCTGAAGTGTGTAAAGTGGAAAATCGACCTTTGCAAGTAACCCATCGCATCTGTTCGGAGACATCTTCACTTATAACATCTATTTTTCGCACTTTATACGTCGACACAGATTAGGAACCACTACCTAAATACCGAATGCAACAACATTAGTCCATTTCTTAATTTAAAACCACCTTATTTTAAAATAATATGTTAAAAACAAAGCTAAACAACTGACTGGATCTCTCGGAATTCCCTACTTCCAACATGACAAAAGTCAAAGTCAAACTGACATGTTCGTTTAGGAACAGCCCCTGCTGTTCCTAAACGAACATGTCAGTTTGACGACGCGTAACTTTTGCATCAATCATTGATAAAATATCGCAATCACCTCTGATTGGTTAACACTCTTCCACTATTGGACGAAATCCATTGACGCAGCAAGAATACCGTAAATTCAGCCAATCGGAGGTGATTGCGATGTATCAATGATTGATACAAAAGTTACGCGGTCGGCCTACAGCAGTAAGCTCATAGACAATAATTATTGACATCATTTATCATATTTGATGTGGTCTAAATAAATAATACAAAACAGAATTACTAGAAAGTAGAACAAATACATAACATAATCTGTGACACAAAAATAATACCATCGAATATGCATCGACTTAGCGTAATGCTGTTATGGTGTAGACGCACCATTTTTTTCACCATAAAAATCTTCATTTTATGAAGTTCGATAGGGCACGCACCTCTTAACTTTTTTAATTAAATTAATTAACGGCGAAGGTGCATCGTGAGGAAATCAGCATGCCTGAATTTTTCATAATGTTATTAACCGTGTGTGAAGTCTGCTATTCCGCACTTTATCAGCGTGGTAGGCTGTGGCCAAACACTCTTCGTTCTGTGAATACACTCGTTCTGTAGGAAAATGTTTGGCTAGAGGCAAGGGCTATACAATCTTTAGGCTTATAAAGAGGAACAGTAAAAAAACATTTAAGGCAGTTCACATTTTAATTCTCCTATAAAAATACAATAAAAAAAGTCATCACTGAAACAACCTAGTTGGTACTTGTTAAATACAAACATTATAGAGCAAGAGCTTGCGATTGTCCGAGGCTAAATTGCATGTCATGTATTTTTCACAGTAAAATCCTTACTATCCATATTCATACTAATAATAAAATATGCAAAAGTGTGTCCCGTTTGAATGTTTTCTTTCTTTCTTTTAAAGGTTTGTCAATCATAAGCTCTTAAAATTACCTTATTTACAAGTAAATTGTACAAAATTAACACACATTATAACTGTCACGATGCTTGTCACAGACACCATAATACTCAAGAATAATAAATTATAAGAATCTCGCGATTAGTTCTGTTCTCATTAATTGGTCCAATTCTCAGTTGATCCAATTATCATAAATAATCCAATTTTGAATAGTCTTACCTCCACGGCAAGTTGAAGAGAGTAGTAGAACCCCTTCTACTACTCTCGTTATTCGTTCCCACTCCCAAAAACCCGCTATTTAAATGTTTTTTTGTTTTTAAATGGAAAACGTAAGAAGACTCGCTTCAGGCTTCGCCCTATACAAAAACTCATAGAGGGGTAGGGCAGACAAGACAGCTCTTCTAGCGTAGCCCATTAATCGTAGATTTAAATCAATCGAGGCTTATGGAAGAGGGAACATATAACCCCCCCCCCCCCCCCCTTTCCTCGTCGGCTACCCTCAAACTGCCGTGGAAGTAGCACGATTTTTTTTAATATTTTCGATCATGTATACAAATTATTGGACCATCCGCAATAGGCATGATGACAGTAACCAAGAATCAATGAAATTATGAATTTATCTAATGAAATAGGATTCATGGATTATAAAAAACGTATTTATTTTTCTATTTCGAGTAAGATTGCTATTTATTTTGATAAAATAAAACTATAAAATACAGCAATCCGCCATATTGCATAAAACACAAAGAAGCGAATGACGTCACAATTGTTTGTTTTCGAGCTTTGAAAATCACACTATTGCTTACTGCACACTGCACAGAGTACATTGGTAAAAACAATAGTGACGTCGTAACGACGCCATGACACCGCCGAACGTTTTGGCGTGAATTTTAAAATTTAAATTTCAAATGCTAATTTTATGTACCAAACTTTATTTTTCTGCTGAAATAAGATATTTTTTCGAAATAGTAGATACTTCCGAACATAATCTGACCATTTTTCAAAATCAGTCATCATGCCTATTGTATTACATAATATGTGCAATAAAACAACGACGTTATCTCTGAAAATTATGATACATAGCCTCCAAATAGTCTTTAGGAATTTTGTATATTCTAGCACGATTTCGCTTTAAGTAGGTGCTTACTTATGTTAAAATTGTTAGATATTCTATCTGAACCACAGAATAATAACTAGTACTAGGTACAGAAGCTTTACTTCGCAATGGTGTTCAAAGAAATATGTACTCAATCTGATAAACAATATGATTTAATTTAGCTCGCGTTCCAGTCGAGCACGTGTTCATTTACATACCTACCAAATTTTTTTGAGGGAATATGGGCCTTAACTCACTGGACTACGGTTCATAATAAGTTATACGTGGTTAGACGTATTGAAAGAGCCGCGGACTAGGGTTGCTTACTTCGAGAAACTACTTACGCCATCTAGCGCACAGCACGAGCGTTTACTCCTACTTGTGGCGGGCAACGTCAACTAAATGTCTTTTTATTGTACTTTTAAATACTTTTAGGGTATTGGAATAGTACTTTGTTCAACAAGGGGAGAAAGGGTTTGTAGTTTGAATTAATTTCATTTCAAATAGGAACATAATGTAATCCAATCAAAGTAGATTTTACCTGTCAGCGTCTTTAGGCAACCAAAAAAAAGTTAAATTTCGATCACGATCCGTATTTAAACAATTAAATACTGCACAGTATCTTTTTGCTTTTTTTCGTTTTGTGTCCATCTTGCAATTACCGAGAAAGTTGAACGTGGTCGAACAAATAGCGCGCGCGCGTGTCTTTTTTCGTTTGCGGCAGCTTACTAGATTGGCCCTTGCACAATGGACGCCGCCTGTAGGTATGTTTTTAATACCTACACGCGGAGTGACACAGGCCTGTCTGAACTTAAAATAAATAGTTTTTTTTTTTTAGTTTAAAGAATTATCACATTGATAAAAAACATTAAATTATTTTCAACTGTTGGGCAGTTGAGATTATATATTATAGACTAAGAGATACCTGTACTTTTATTAACTGTCGCTAGGAAGGCTGATTCAGTATTTGGTGCGTGTAGTTTATCACGTCTTTGAGAGGCGATATCTAGTGAACGGACCAATGAATATCGTCAGTTTTTATACTTTTCACACACGTACTACTCATATCATAATGCGATACTAGTATCAGCCTTCCTAGTTATTGTTCATTTTTGGTAACAATAGTCTTTGAGCGGCAATACGTAATCAGTGGCCTAGCTGCATGAGGGCAGACTGTCACTATTTCCACCAGAGGAGAGCCCTACACGCACCAAGTACTGAATGAGCCTTCCTAGCGATAGTTTCCAAAAGTATGAATATCTCCTATAATGCATTTCCAAATAATATAGTCCATTTCAAGGGCAGGCGGAAAACTGTTTTTCCCATAGTATTCTTCAACTTATCAACAAATTTTGTATGGATTATGGTTATATTTAGAATGCCAAGAATATTATTTTTTCATTTCCTATCTGCCATCGGCTTTCTTTTCAGATGTTTGAAAATGATTGCTAGTAAGATATTAAGGGAGTTTGTATATCCTATATCCAATGGATATGCTCTCCCCTAGTTCATATTATCATCGAGAAAGTTCACCTTTCACCCAGATCTAGTATATGCCAAGAACTTGCACATAAGTTTGAAATTCTTGTACAAATGAGATACAAAACAGTAATTATCGGTTTATAAGGGTTGTAAGGGTCCTAGTATGTGAATATGATGGATCGTATGAGGCCGTCGCGCACCGAGTCGCTGCTGTGGCCGATGCCGAAGTTGAAGAACACGGATTCAGCGGCGACCTGCTGGGCGCACGAGCCCATCGGGTACCAGCCCACCTTGTTGAACACGATGCCCACTTTGTACACCTGCGGACCAACCAATCGTTTATATCATCCCGTCTAAAATGATTATTTAACGAGACAAAATTATTTTTTTGAAGTGAAAACTTCTTTAGGCGCGTTGAGCACTTTTTGGTAGGGGATAAAAATGTGTAAGTATAAATATAGTAGGAACACTCACACACACACACACTATAGCTTATTAACGTCCCACTGCTGGGCACAGGCCTCCACTCTCATAGGAGAGCGGGAATTAGAGCTTAGACCCACCACGCTGCTCCAATGCGGGTTGGCGGGCTTTAATGACTATTATCACGTTAGTGATAATAACCGGGACCGACGGCTTAACGTGCTCTCCGAGGCACGGGGGTGAAACACCGCCAACTTCCAACTCCGGGCTGGCACTGAGAATTTCTTAATTGAAAAACCCAATAAGTACCTAACTTTTATGCCCGACCGGGAATCGAACCCAGGACCTCGTGATCCGCAGTCGACTATGCTAACCACTAGACCAACGAGGCAGTCTAGTAGGAACATTCGTAATTAAACTTGAATATCTTAGTTTTAAGGTTTATATTTAAAAGTGCTGTGTAACCGAGACTGACACTTCACGTTGTTACGAAGACAAAAGGTCTTAAATATAAATATAGTACATTCGTAATTAAACTTTAATGTCTTAGTTTTAAGGTTTATATTTTAATTATTTTTAAAGTGATATGTAACCGGGACCCACACGCGTTGTTATTTTAAATATTCTTTTCACTTCTATCGGCAGTCCCTATGACTGCCATTTTTTTTCTAAAAATCCACGACGTACTGTGACGCTCAGTCATGACCAAAGACAATATATAAACCAGTATAAGACTGTTCTCTTCATACATTAAATCAAAGCTCGCTAAATGCGCATTAAAGTCGCCGGTACCTTGTAGTTCTTCGCATTATCTGAGATGGCGTAACTGTGCAAGCTGAAAAATAATTAATAACGAACATAGCTATTGCCATCTAACGAGTAGTAGTTGAATCATCAACTCGATCAAACTTACCTAGTGCCATCTAACGTATAGTTATATATCCATGACTGCCTCGTTGGTATAGTGGTTAGCATGTTGGACTGCGACCATAGATTAATTATAATACAGGTTTATATATTGTCTTTGACTGCGACCGACGAGGTCCCGGGTTCGAGTCCCGGGTCGGGCCATAACAAGTATTGGGTTTTTCTGGCAAGAAATTCTCAATACTAGCCCGGAGTTAGGAAGTTGGCGGTGTTTCAACCCCGTGCCTCGGAGAGCATGTAAACGTGTCTGATTATATATTTTAAAAAAAAACAATCTTGATCACTTGTTTTTGTGTTTTTTTAAAGTATTTCTTATATATGTTAGTTATTCTTGTTTTTTGATTCTTTCACAAGTCAGCCCTTGACTGCAATTCAACCTGATGGTATTTGATGATGTAGCCTAAGATAGTAGTGGGCTAATAAGAAGGGGTATAACGGCTTGGTACTTATAATAAACCCCAAATCGATTTCTAGGTACGCTAAATCGCTTGGCAGCACTTGGCTTCGCCGGTAGGGTTATAGCTAGCCATGACCGAAGGCTCTAAGCAGATCAGAACTCATGTGCTTATAGTTCTGAAGTAGGTAGACTCTAGAGTAATGGTAAATTTAGTTTTTTTATCAAGTATTTCTTGAATAATGCACAATACCTACTGTAAATATTTTTTCTTGATTATTACCTAAGTACCTACCTAAATTATATCGCCATCAACCAGACTTCTACTGTAATTAGCTAGCTATAAATAAAATAATTATCTATATTATATTTATTTGTTTACATATTTTGGAACCCTGCATGTCGATAAATATATTATTATTAGCTACATGGCTAAAGAATACCTAACAATTGCCAAACTTAACCTCAAAGATTAATCGTATAGCAGCAGAATCTCAGAGTCCAGAACAAGCGTAGGTTAGCAGTTAAGTAGCAGGATCTCGGAGTCCATTAGTCTTATCACGTTCACAAACAAAAAAAAACCGGTTAAGTGCGAGTCGGACTCGCGCACCGAGGGTTCCGTACAAACATGTAGGTATATCCTATAAGTAAAAGTTATAGTATTTTTATTCAACTTATCTAATATTTTAATTTCAATTTAATACCTCTACGCGTTCATGCGGAAAGGGGAAGTAAGTTTAAAATTATTAAAAATATTTTTTTTCTTATAATATGACTAGATGATGCCCGCGACTTCGTCCGCGTGGATTGATGTTTTTTTTTTATTCCCGCGGGAACTCTTGAACGCGGAAGCCTATGTCCTTCCCCGGGATGTAACCTATCTCTGTATCAAATTTCATCCAAATCGGTTGAACAGATGGGCCGTGAAAGCGTAGCAGACAGACAGACAGATAGACAGAGAACAGACTTTCGCATTTATAATATTATAGTATGGAGTATGGATATAGTATGGAAGTATGGATGTAACCAAAAATTTATGCTTTTCGCAATTTTTCCTTTATCTGTGCTATAAGACGTTGCTTCGTACCAAATTTCAAGATTCTGGGTTCACGTGAAGTGCCCTGTAGGATTTGATTCCCTTGCGAGTGTCGAAATTTGCAGCAAATAATAATAATAATAACTTTTTATTTCAGGCTTCAACAACCATAACTTGTTAGTAACAATCACTTAACCTATGTTAGTAAAAAAACAACATAAAATACCTAAACTAACCAACCCTGCTCTCAAACCTAAGCCTCGACACATTTACAGGTCTCTTTGAGGCCTCCTCATGAGAATGTGTGCACCATTCCAGCGCCTCCAGAGAGGGCTGTCCAGCTTAGTAGCCAACGTACTGAGGAGGGTGTTGGTGCTGCTCACTAGCCTGCACATCATAGACGCAGCACGCTTGCGCACGATCGCGTAGAAATCATCCACGCGAGCGTCCGCGAACATGGCCGACGCGCTGCAGTGTCGAGGCCTCCTCAGCACCGCCCTCAGCACATTGTTATATTGAACACGCAGAGCATTGTAGGTCCGCTGCGTATAGTCTATATGTCACCGTAAGATTGCAAAAACCGTTAGATTGTAATCCAACTAGCGATATCATAAACAGTCGACAGATTGTGAACCGTTCAATGTTCCGAGTGTCAATTTTTGAAATATTCATTGTATTTACGTTTTCTTGTCTCTTTCTTGAAGGTTAGGTTAGGGTTCGACATAAACGAAACGGCCGGGCACTTAGGTTTTATCGGGTTAATATACCGAACAGATTACAATCTACCGAAAAATAATGCGTTAAATTGTAATCTGTCGACCGTTTACAATATCGCTAGTTAGATTACAATCCAACACCCTTTGCAATCTTACGGTGACATATACACAGACTGCACGTGTAGAAAGACGGCAAAGCAAAAACGGCTGTAGATCTTTTGATTGTGTTAGCTTAGAAGTTTGATTTTTTCACAGCTCCAAGGGACAGTAGACCTGAGTAGGTATTTGATATGAATTCCAGCTTGGTACCTACCTCCATGTGTTCCTGAGAAAAAGGGTCTTGACACACAGACGGACGGACAACAAAGTGATCCTAGGGTTTAGTTTTTTTCCTTTTGAGGTACGGAACCCTAATTATTAAAAATATTTTAATTAAATGATATAACTAAAAATTTATGCTTTTCGCAATTCTTCCTATATATCTGTGTTATAAGACGTTGCTTCGTACCAAGTTTCAAGATTTTAAGTTCACGGGAAGTACCCTGTAGGTTTTGATTCCCTCGCGAGTGCAAGAAAAATCGAAAATTTGCAGCATAAACGGCTGTATCTTTTGATTGTGTAGGCTTTTAAGTTTGATTTTTTCACAGCTCTAAGGGACCGTAGACCTGATTGATATGAATTTCAGCTTGATACCTCCATACGTTCCTGAGAAAAAGGGTCTTGACACACAGACGGACGGACAACGAAGTGATCCTATAAGGGTTCCGTTTTTTCCTTTTGAGGTACGGAACCCTAAAAACACAAGAAACGCACAATTCACTGAGCCGGCACCATAGATCTTACTCTTACTAATATTATAAATGCGAAAGTTTGGATGGATGTATGGAGGTATGGATGTTTGTTACTCAATCACGCCCCAACAGCATAACGTATCTGGCTGAAATTTGGCACAGAAATAGATTATAGTCTTGAATAGGTAGCACATAGGCTACTTTTAATCCCGGAAAATTAAAGAGTTCCCGCGGGAACAACAAAACCTCGATCCACGCATACGAAGTCGCGGGCATCAGCTAGTTAATTATAATACCAAGTACCAACCTGGTTTATAAGTATATCGTCTTTGGCCGGCACCAAAACAAGAGGAAAAAATTATTTTAGTGTATCGTCAGTTTGTGACGCCATCTATAGGAATGCAGCATAACTGCATGGTCCACTAGCTGATTATAACATAAGAATACACAGAACTTGTTTCAAATCGGATTACTTCTGCAAGTTAATTTTGTTAAAATTAATTGAATGTAAATTTGCTATTTGCTTAAGTGATTTTATCAAATTTTTGTATTTTGATAATTTTATATAAATAATTAATACAAACTGAACCAAGAAAATACGATATTTCACCGATTTTACTATAATCATTTGTCGAGCGAGCCTGGTAGCGCCACCTATCGATAGTATTAACCTAGAAAATTTTTTATATGGGAGTTAGCAATCTATACTTGGTTTATAATTAATCTATGGTCATGACAAATAATTAGAAATTAAGAAAGAAAAATCTTTATTAGAGGCACAACTTTTGCGGGATGAGGGAAGAATGCCTTGTCATTTTTCTGTCCAATTATTGGCACCAGTATGTGCATGAAAAATACGATCACTATGACAAAAAAATATCACAATTAATGGCGAAACTGCACAGTTGGTGGCTAGAAGGGTAAGGCGAATATCGTCCAAGACTAATTACCAAAATTTACACACGATAAGTAAAGAGTAAAGACATAGGAATCTTACCTTATTCCTCTGAATGTAAACGGGTCGGTTAAACATGATGTCCAGCAAATGTCGGTAGGGCACTCGGTTGGTATAGTGCGTATACGTGAGTCTTGCGCCGTCCGCGTCTAACAAATGCGCGTACAGTAGCTCCGAGTAGCCAGACCCACTCGCGTTACCCCCGTTCTCGAGACTCGGCGCCTGGGTCGGCACCTGTTGAAGATTATAGTGGGTGAGAAGTCTACAGTGCACGCGGTTGATGTCGGTAGGTCACGCGGTTGATGTGGGTAAGTCACGCGGTTGTTGTCGGTAGGTCACGCGGTTGATGTCGATAGGTCACGCGGTTGGTGCCGATAGAGCACGTGGTGGCCGTTGTAAGTAGGGCTCGTGGTTGTTGTCAGTAGGTCACGCGGTAGGAGTCATTAGGGCACGTGATTGTCAGTATGGCAAACTATATGCCCTCGGTTATCGGTAGGGCACGCTTGGTACAGTGCATGTACGTGAATCAAGCATCGTGCGCGTCCAGCAAGTGCACATAGAGTAGCTCAGAGTAGCCCCGTTCTCGAGACTCGGCGCCTGAGTCGGTACCTGTCGAAGATTATAAAGTCACGAGAAGTCAGTATGGCTATGCGGTTGATGTCGGTATGTCTCGAGATTGGTGTCAGTAGGGCACACGGTTGGGGTTGCAAGGCCACGTTGCCCGCGTCCAGCAAGTGCGCATAGCTTCGATTAGGCAGACCCGCCCGCGTTACCTTCACTTTTTAAACTCGGAGCCTGAGTCGGCATCTAAAAGACTACAGCGGGTAAAAGCGGACTTGTGTTGGGGTAGATCTAGTAGATCTAGTGTGGGCAGAGCACGCGAGCGGTGACGTCACACGCACCTGCACGCCCAGCAGGCAGATGTTCTTGTCCACCATGAAGGTGACGGAGCAGTCGAGGCCGCTGGTGTTGAGGCAGTCCGTGTGCTGCACTATGGCGCGCTGGCAGTAGATCTTGTGTTGGTCGTTGCGCCGCTCCATGTGGTCCACGTCCACACACACGCTCAGCCCTGGGACCGGATTGTGGATCGAGGACGGCAGCCGCACACCTGCCGACCGACAACACTAATGATACCTTCGCGCACAAATACTAACATAAGTAGGAAAATTAAATTTGGCATAATTAAACAAGTAATAAGCATAGGCCAGCAATTAATTTTACGCCTTCATAATATTTAATAGCAAATCAACGTGACAGCACGTCATATTATATACTAGAAGTGTACTATCTAATGATTGCTAGTAATTATTTATAGTTTGTAAGTTTTTTACGTCTTTGAGAGGTGATATCTAGTGAATGGCCCGATGAATAGCGTCAGTTTTTATACAATTTACATAGGTACTGTGCACACTTTAATACTGTACAAGAATTCTAATTATGGTTAATTTTTGGTAACCATAACACGTCTTTGAGCGGACATATCTAGGGAAAGGCCCATCCGCATGCGGGCTAACTGGCAGATTTTCCACCAGTGGAGAGCCTAGGTACCCACCAAATACGAAATCAGCCTTTCTAGCCATAGTTACCAAAAGTGCAGTTATCTCTTAGTCTAATATCGCCGAACCAGTTTTAGCTGGTCAGAAAAACTTTATGTATAGTCCATCAAACTTATCCTGGTTACTAGCTTGACCCGGAAGCAAAAATTGGAACAAATTTTTAACATGTTTTTATTCGCCATAGCCGGCAACGAGCGTCCGTCGGCAGTCGAACGACGTCATTTTCCCTTTAATGCCGTATAAACAAAACATAAAGCTTTTTCAGACCGGTTGTTGTTTCCACAGTGATAGATTTGGGGAGACACTTACCCTTTTTATGGGACCAATAAATAGATATTAGTAAATAAAAGACATGTAAATCAACTTGAAGCAAATCTAAACTGGAACTGTTCTCTAATAGCCCAAACTACACGTCTCACTAAGTATGTCAAAATCGACATCCGACTAAGCTCGACCGCATCAGAAGATTCTATCACAGTGTAACTAGACGTCATCATTGTTTTGTATTAAGCATGATTGTCGTCAAGCGAAAGCCTATTCTTCGATTGAAAAAAAAATATATTGGCAGTCATTGGGAGCATAATTTTTTTAAATTAAAATTATTAAAATATAAACCTTAACACTAAGGCATTAAAAGTTTAATTTCGAATGTACTATATTTATATTTAAGACTTTTTGTCTTCGTAACCACGCGAGCATGTCGGTCACGCGAATCTACATTTTTACTCCCTACCAAAAAGTGCTCAACGCGCCTATAGAAGTTTTCACTTCAAAAAAAAAAATTGCTTAGAACGGAAGTTACAGTAAAGTATCACTCACCCTCCTGTCTGGTGGGTCTCGGGTAGGTGGTTGAGACGCAGGGCTGCGGCAAACGCGACAGCTCGCACTGGTCCACGGTCACCGGGCTAGGGGTGTCCACTGTGAATGTTGGCATCTGCGACAAATACAACATCATACTTCAAACTTCAATATTTTTTATTCAAACCCATACTAATATTATAAATGTGAAAGTGTCTGTCTGTCTGTCTGCTTCGCTGTCATGGCCCATTTATTCAACCGATTGGTTGTGAAAGTGTAGCAGACAGACAAATACACTGTCGCATTCAATCAATATTTATTTATTCCATTAAGGTACACTGTACACTTATTGACTTCCAATAACTTATAAAACATGATGGTGATAATCTTTTACAGTAACTTAAAATTAAAGCTACGAGGGTTCCAAACGCGCCCTGGTCTGAGTCATTTATAATATTAGAAGACTTACATTACTGGAAGAGCCGCCTCCGAACAGCTGTTTCCTGGGCTCCCTGCACATAGAGAAGCCCGCAGGCATCGCCACGTCGGTGTTAGAAGACAGGATGTTCATCAGAACAGCAAAGGCCTCGGACTCGCTAAGCAGAGGAGACCGCGCCGGGCCTGCTGCGAACTGCTGCGGAGACAGTGTGAGGAAACGGATCTTCTCTACCGCTTTCCGAATCGTCACTTTCTCCTTGTGATCTGTGAACAATAGGGGCCTTTGTCAAAAATAAATTTTTATTCTTCAATCAATCGTCGGCCTTAATTGCTGAATGAAATATTTTTATAATTAAAATGTTTTTTGAAGTGAAAACTTCTTTAGGCGCGTTGAGCAGTTTTTGGTAGGGGGTAAAAATGTGGAACCGTGACCGACACAGTTCTTCTTAAGACAAACAGGTCTTAAGTATAATTAACTAGCGGACACCCGCGACTTCGTTCGCGTGGCTTAAGTTTTTTAATTCCCACAGGCACTCCTTAATTTTCCGGGATAAAATAAATATCTCACTCTCCAGGTCCTCATCTATACCCATGCAAGAAATCACGTCGAACTGTTGCTCTGTTGCGGCGTGATTGAAAGACAAACTCTCTATTTAACGTCCTTGAGGATAAAATTTTCAAAAACTGTGAAACAAGTAGCTATTTTTGATTTTAAACCAGAAGCCCAAATATCAACTTTCATGGCTATATAACTTGAATTAAAAATTTTAAAAAATACGACTGCTCTGCCGTAGCCCGTATTGAATTTTTCAAAAATTTATAGCCGTGTCACTCGGGATATTGAACTATAGTGTTATATATTTTTGGAATCTACTCATCATTTTCTAGATGATGATTATATAGTTAATCTTATTTTCGAATTTTTTTTTCAACTTTAGTATTTTAATGGGGGACCATGGTCACCCCATCAATTTTTTTTTAAATTTTACTAGCCTATGTCACCCGGAATAAACTAGGGATTCTAACGATACCTCATTTATCAAAATCGGTTCAGACGTATAAAAGTCATGGTGGAATATACAAACTCACATACATACATACATACATACATGAACCCTGAAAACAATATACTCCTTTTTTCAGGCAGTCGTATAAAAATGAAGGATTTTCAGACAAATTTTCTACCCCTATTTTACCCCTTTAGGGGTAAAATTTTGAAAAACTGTGACACACACATTTCTTAATTTTTTACAGAAAACCAAAATACCAAGTTTCGTTTATATAACTTGAAAAATATCTTGAGAAAAGAAGGCCTTTCATACCAACTTTCATCCCCTATTTCACCCCTTTGGGGGTCGATTTTTCAAAAACTGTGAAACACGTATTTTTTATTTTTAACCCGCAGCTCATATACCAAGTTTCATGGCTATAACTTTCAGCCCCTATTTTACCCCTTTGGGGATGGAATTTCGAAAAACCCTTTCTTAGTGGATACCTAGTCTTCACAAAGAACACAATCTCCAAATTTCATGTCTCTAGGACCAGCGGTTTAGGCTGCGCGTTGGTATATAAGTAAGTCAGTCAGTCAGTCAGTCAGGACTTTGAATTTTATATATATATAGATATATCTATAATACAATAAAATGTAAAATTTTTACAAAAAAGTGAGTTGAAATTTGATGATGTCACAACTATGTATAGTTAGCGCGCGAGTCGAATGCAGAGTAAATGTAACACATATATTAACTCTGCATTCAACTCGCGCGCAAACTGTATTTCATACAAACTTCCATACTAGAAGCACGTTTTTAAGTTTGTTTGTTTTAAGTTAAAACTTAGACAGACAGACACACTTTCGCGTTTATAATATTAGTATGGATTAGTGGCCTCTTTACCTCTGCCATCTCCAGCAGGCTTTTTGGGCGGCTCCGTGGTAGTCGCAGTCTGTTCTTTCTCCTGTCCTGTCTCCATTACAGATTCCGGGCTGCTCTCAGCACTGCTCTCCACATTCACTACCTATTCAAATTCAAATATTTTTATTCAAATTAACTTGTCCACTTAAAAGTGTTCAGGACACTAATAGCCATGGAAAAAATGATAGCTAGATATAGATATTTAACCCCAAACGTAAGAGCATTTATTCAACACAGATATTTTAATGCATATCTTTAAAAAATTACAAATAACACCACGAGATAAAAGTAGACAATGCCATATATTAGAAATGTACAACTTATGTCCTATCAGACAATGCAATATAATTTTTACATAGGAAATTGTACAAAGTGCTTTTGTCATGTTAATCCGAGAAGAGCTTAGCAGTTGCTCTTTTAAAAAGTTTGGTGCATTCAATTCAACTTATTTTTATAATACAATAGCTGATGCCCGTGACTTCATCAGCTTAGATTGAGGTTTTTGTTTACTGTGGCAACTCTTTAAATTTTTTGGGATAAAAAGTAGCCTGTGATATTCCAGACTACAATCTATCTCTGTGTTATGTTTCATCCAGAGCCCTTCAGCCATTCTGGAGCGATTGAATATCAAACATCCATCCATCAATTCAAACTTTCGCATTTATAATAGTAATCTATACTAGATACCTGTTCTTTTTCCTGAGAAGTAGAGGGTGCGGGACTTTTATGTACTTCCAAAACAGGTGAGTCATCGATAGCGGGGAGGACAGAGTTCCTTCTATCTATCGCTTTCGCATATCTGCCAAAAATTTAATACAGTGTGATTTCATTTGGACAGTGTGTCTTCTTTCTGTGCCACCATATTCTTCATTTCTGAGAATCGTTCCTCTTTCCATTCATCACATAATGGTAGAGGATTGTAAAATTACATTCCTGTATTTGCTTAAATAAGAGAACTTTTTTTCAACACTTTTTGAATAATTTAACTAAGAGCTATTAAATATAATTGATACTAAAGAGGACTGACAGCTTACCATGCTTTCCTAGGTAGCTAGAAAATGAAAATAGCAATTTTTTGCCCTAAGTTCGTTCACCCATCCAGTTATTGATTTCGGTCAACTTTTTGTATGTTCCTTTCTCACTAAAGGAACTGTTTGACATTACAGTATAATTTGACCTAAGTCTGTCTTGGACCCTTCCCTGTACATAATTGTATGACCAAAATTTATTGAATTGATGGTTTGTGAAAAAGGCCAACAAACAGACTTTTGCATTTATATTATTGGTACATGAATTTATCTCTCTAAATTTATTTAGAATTAGCTAATCTCACCTCACTGCAGCATCAAATAAGTCAAGTTCACTGTCCACATTCAGATGGTCTAATGAGAAGACAGTTATCACTGTATTTATCTCCACATCTTCAAAACTACAGTCGTTCAGTACCTCCTTGGTGTTCATACTTATTATCTGGAAAAAAATATTGTTTTATACAAACAGCAGGCCCCTTATAAAATATCTTTGAGTAAAATGCATTGAGTATCAACTTTACTCACAATAATCCATACTAATATTACAAATGTGAAAGTGTTTCTGTCTATCTATCTGTCTGCTATGCTTTTACCCATCTTTTCAACAGATTTGGACAAAATCTGGCACATAGTTGCATCCAGGTAAATGACATAAGCTATCATAGCACATCATCTAGTCATCAATATTTTTTTAATTGATATGTTAAAAGAAAAGGAAGACAGAAAATTTAACTCAAACACATATAATTAGGATAATACTCAGGATAAATTTAATTTCTATTTACCTACCTGCAGATTACATATAATAATATATTGTGTATAAAATGCGCCATTTATTTAAGGAGAGCACTGTCGCCTAAATCTCAGGTTTATACCTTAGGGACAGTTGGTTTCTGTATGTACCTATTCTGTTATGTAACTACTGTATTTAAGAATAATTATGTAAAATTGTAAAATGCAGAAGATATTTGTTTCTACATTACTTTGTGCAATAAACATTTTATTATTTAAAAAAAAAAAAAAAGTAATCTTAAAACAATGAATATAAAGGCAAGATAAAGTACCTGGAGGCATTTTTCCATGAGTACATTTTCTTCAAACAGCCTAGCAAACTCATAAGCTCTGCAAGCATTTCTTGGATAGAGATCTGACCAGAGGTATTTGGTGCACTCCTTCACCAGATGTGGCAGCATGTACTTCTTGGCACCATAGCACAGTTCACATGCTTTGTCAAATGAGCTTATGTTGATGTTGCCTGTGTAAATATATCTGCAAAGGTAACAAATATGTTAACTTAAGGGGGCATTCCCACCAGAGATGTACTGTTGCTAAACTACGGCTGTGTGTCAGCCCACCAATAGAAATTAGATTGCTAGATTATAGATCAAGCTCTCCTATTGGTGGGTATTGGTGGGTTTGATACACATATTCCTAGCTTAGCATCATAGCACTTCTCTGATGGAAAAGTAGCCTTATGCTCTTTTATGCTATTGTTATATGCAAAAGTGAGCCAGTCTGTCGAGCCCGAAAATATTCTACCCATACTTTTTAAAAAGGTCTTTTGATATCTCAGTAAGTACTTAGTAATATTACGTATTACGTACGTGCTCTATACACAACAATTTCGTCAATACAATGTTATTTTTAAAAGTAACTCACTCAAGAAGAGCCTTGAAAGCATCTATTTGCACATCAACAATCGGTATTGGTTCGTTCCGCTCTGCCATTCCGCCGTAGAACATAGCTTCAAACACTGGAGAGGCCATAGCCAGGATGAGCTTGTGCCCCGCCAGGACTACCTGATTGGGCTCAGTGCCCACCAAGAAGTTGCAGTCGGACCATTGACCAGTTTGCAAAAGGTAAGCCCCTCGTTGTTTCAGCTCAGTGCATTCAAGCTGCCAATCTGTCGGTGTAGCTGCCATTTTGCTTCGATTTTTCGCAATTCGAAACTATTTTACTCACTCTCCGGATCTTATAAAACTGTTTGTTATTTTTGCAAAGTAGATTTGTGGTGGATTTACTATAAAAATGTTATTATTAATTATAGATATTGCTAGAGCTAGACTCTTTGCTGGACTCTTTGCTGACAAGTGAGTAGTGACAACTGACAAGTGACAACTTGACAAATCGCAAAGACAATAGACAACATAGATAACGTTATGGTACAAACAGGCTAAAAAATCCTGTTGCAATAACAAAACGGTTTTTTTAATTATTTATTTTATTATTTTTCAAGGAATTTTATTTTTAACGTAGAATTTTTTTACACTCTGAATACTGATACCCTGAAATAATAATGATACCACTACCTACTAAGACCTTTTGTGTAAAAATCGATAAAACAAAACGATAGTACAATGTTACTAACAAAGGTTACGACGAAGATTCTCAAATGTCAAGCATATTTAACGTCAAGTGGTTTATGTCAAAATAAAAGTGTGTCAAAAAATTAAAAGAATTTGTGATGGAGTTATGTCAGGAAAATTGTGTTTTCTAAATAAAACTATTAATTTTAAATAATTTTACCCATAATGAATCACGAGGAGATAAAACTAGTGGTACAGGAAAAGTTTCTGTCGAGTGAGAGAGTTACGGCCTTTCTGTGCGACGCCAAAGTGCTCCACCCAGAATGGGTCAAAAAGGACAGGCTCCTAGCGATCGTAGAATATGGAGATGAGAAAGCTGTTTTTTGTTTATTTACGTCGTGTTACCCACCGAAGTCTTTCACCGATTTGTCCGTAGAAATAGTGCTGCCAATCGACGATAGTTTTAAATGCGAAATCGACAACAAGCCATCCGATCCTGAAGCAATTTTGTACCTGAATTTACAATCTCGTAATAATAAATTTAAGTTTGAAATTCAAATGACTCCTCGAGTAGATAATTTCGTTGACGATCTGTTCAGAGGCATAGAAGCTGTGAACAAATTACAAATTCAGCCAGAGTTCCTCTGGCTCAAGAAGTACAATGGCAAGAGTGAAGATGACATTATCGCCCAAAGTATGGTAGTTTCAAGAGGTGATGTGACCCTCAACCAAAACTCAGCTCCAGTGGCCATCAGAGAGAGTCTAATTAAGCATAAGATGTGTGACAAAGAGTATGACTACACATTTACAAAGAAGTTTACAGTATTCTGTGGTACTTGGAATGTGAATGACAAATCACCTATGATTCCTCTAAAGGACTGGCTGTGTGTGGACAGAGAGCCCCCTGATATATATGCAGTAGGTTTCCAGGAGCTGGACTTGTCAAAGGAAACTTTTCTGTTTGATCAGACTTTTAGAGAAGAAGAGTGGTACAATGCTGTTGTACACTATGTGGATAAAAGGGCAAAGTATGTTAAGGTAGAGAGAGTAAGATTGGTGGGTATGATGCTGATTGTACTTATCAAGGAAAAGCACTACTCTCATGTAAAAAACGTGATCTGTGATACAGTTGGAACTGGAATAATGGGTAAGATGGGCAACAAAGGTGGGGTAGCCATAAGGTTTGACTTGCACAACACTTCCATTTGCTTCGTGAACTCTCACTTGGCTGCGCATGTCGAAGAGTATGAGAGGAGGAATCAAGACTTCAGAGATATTTGCAATAGAACAAGATTCGTACAACCCAATCAACAACCCAAAGCTATTAAAGACCATGATCATATTTACTGGATTGGTGATCTGAACTACAGAATCACAGAATTAGACCCTCAGGGTGTCAAGAATATGGTAAGTGAAAATAACTTTGAACCAGTACTAGAATGGGATCAGTTAAGACAACAGCATAAAAGCAATAATGTGTTTGCTGGGTATTACGAAGGTGTAATAAATTTCAAACCTACCTATAAATATGATCCAGGAACAGATAACTGGGATTCCAGTGAGAAGAATCGAGCACCTGCATGGTGCGACAGGATATTTTGGAAAGGAGACCGCATTATACAACTTGCTTACAGAAGTCATCCAACATTAAACATAAGCGACCATAAACCTGTCTCAGCAACATTCATGTCAGAAATCAAAATAATTGATGAGGACAAATACCGAAAAGTATACGAGGATGTTATAAAACAACTGGACAAGCTTGAAAATGAACTTATACCACAGGTAAAAGTTGATGTTACAGAACTTGATTTTGGAATTGTTAAGTATTTAGAGTTACAAGTAAGAACAATAACAATTAAAAACACTGGCAAGTTACCTGTTGAATTTGAATTTATAAAGAAACTAGATGAATCAAACTTCTGCAAAGAGTGGCTCATCGTTGAACCATATAAGAAATGCATATGTGCTGATGAATCATGCGAAATTCAACTCAAAGTACTTATTAATAAGACTTCTGCCTGTAAAATGAATGCTGGAACTGACAAATTATATGACATTCTAGTGCTACATTTGTATGGTGGTAAAGACATTTTCATCACAGTAAATGGGACATACCAAAGAAGCTGTTTTGGATGCTCCATTGAGGTTCTAGTCAATCTGAACATGCCAATAGCCGAAGTGCCTGTTGGGAAACTGATAGAGCTGGAGAGCAAGAGAGACCAGTGTATTTCTAATCAATTAACTTATTCCATACCAAAGGAGATATGGTATTTGGTTGACCATATTTATCTTCATGGCCTTAAAGAACCAAATTTATTTGAACAGCCCGGTTTACATTCAGAAGTGTTACAAATTAGGGATTGGTTGGACAGTGGTTCTATTGACCCTATTCCGGGAAGCATACATTCAGTAGCTGAGGCCTTGCTACTCTTATTGGAGAGCACAGCTGATCCTATAATTCCTTATAATCTCGGGTCTGTATGTCTCAGAGCTTCAGGTAATTATTTACAATGCAAACAAATAGTTATGGAACTGCCGGAATACAGGAAGAATGTTTTTCTTTATTTATGTGAGTTTTTACAAGAAGCCCTACAGCACAGTGCAGAGAACGGTGTGGATGCAAAAACATTATCAACACTATTTGGTGCAATATTTTTAAGAGACAACCCAAATATAATGCATGAGCCCCAGTCCCGAATAAATAAGCAAGTTATTGACAAGAAGAAGGCCCAGTTTGTTTATCATTTCCTCATAAATGATCACAGCGACTTGATGTTTTCGAGATAGTCATCATTTTTAACAAAATTGTCTCTAGTTAAGTTATTGGAATACTCAACACATTCTACATAATTAACTTTAGGCTTATTTATTACAAATAATTTAAATTTTTAGATGTTGACAAATTATAAAGCTTAAATATTTCTTGTAATTTGTTTAGGAGTTACTGCTTGGTTTCTAATGTGTAAAGCCTTTACATTTGATGGAACATCAAGCTTTGTCATATAGCATGCTTGCAGAGTATGTTGCCAAGCATGCGTACGTGTGGGAACCTAGCTGAGCTACAATAACCTGACAATGTTAGTACATTAGTATTTTCTTTAGGTTTTAATTAAAAACATCACTTTAGTTGTAAATTATTACCAATAACATTATTTATTGATATTTTCTATAGATCAATCAACGAATACACCAAGCGGCCAAGAAACTATAGTTGTAATGTTAGTATTTTTGTTGTATTTTTTATAAAAGTATAATAGATTATGGTACTTATATTTGGATTTCGTATGTAAACGTATCTTTTACTCTATTGTAATATTTTTTCTGTCTGTATTTTGTGACACTATTTAAGCTTTAGAAAATTCCCCGATAAGACTAAAAAATAAATATGCCACTTGTGTGGTTTCAAATACATTTAATATTATATTTATCAAAGATTTTAGTACTTTTAATAAGCGAATTGTTTATGATGAATATTGCCAGTTTGAATTAAACATCATAGTAAAGCATTCCATGAAAAACAATATATTATGCATTAAATGCTATCAAGATATAAAGTTTAATCATATAAATGTGTATGGAATACATAAATGTATTTGACTGGTATTCACATAAAATATATTTGTGAGAATTCAGTGTTATTTCTATGCTAATATGATAATACCATTTTCTTAGACCTGTAGTTATTTTAAACTACCTACCTATTTACCAAATAAACATGTAAAGGTAAACATTACAATGTTAGACAATGCAATGATAATAATTTATTATACAATGAAATCTTTACAAGAAATTCAAGATTCAGTTTTATTTTAAAATTCCTGTACTGAGAATTGTTAACACAACCATAGAATATTTAATAGTACTTCATAACTTTTTAGTAGTAGAATAGTACTCAGGCTTATTATTGAAGAACCAATCGAAGGAAGAATGTTGATTCCATTCTTCTGTAGTGGTCTCTGGTTAACCAATGCAGAGAACAGCTATATTATTATATAAAGAGAACCAATCAAAGCTGCTGGAAAATGGGAAAAGTGAAAATCTTTTAGTATGCAGCAAGTCTCAGAGATGGCGCTATATGTTAATCGGCCTAAAGAAGAAAATATTAGCTAGAGTGAGGACGGATTAAAGCATTAGCAAAGCAGACATTAAAAGATTACTTAAAATTTATAATTTTACACCTAGTGGATTAATATTATTATTCGTTACACTTAACACTACACAGATTATAAAATATAAAAACACATTTCTGAACGCAGCTGTTAAATCTTGGGTCGATAGAAGTCGATTTACCTAATTGGAAGAAAAGAGCGGCAATTTCAATTCTAGCCAATAGCAATCTCGCTTTATCTACGGCTGTCAATCGGTGTCATTGAAAGTTCATTATCGTTTAAAAACCAGTAAAAAATCGGTTGTGCCATTGTTGTCAAAAGTCAATCGTTGTTGTTTTCGATTTCGAAGATCTATGCAGTTCCGTGCTTCTGCGTTTCTTCGGTTCAAATTCAATTTGTAACTGTTTTAACGGTGAAACTAAAGTTAAAAAGTAGGTGCGAGTTGAAAACACTTTATAATCCTTCTGCCATTTGTGGTAAACGGACGGTGAACGCGGCTCGCGAGTGCACACCGCTGCATCTTGATTTCAAAATCTCTTTGTTGGAGCACCCCGAGACGTTCAACAAAACAACAATGGAAATTGAAAACAAATGTAAGTACCTACTTACTTAGCGTTTTTTATAATTTTCTGACGAGATTTGCGGCTTAAAAATTGTGTGAAATTTTTTCCAACTAAGTATTTACTTACCTATTTTGATTGACCGAATCGTGCGCAAGCGCACCCTCTTTATGACTCGATTTTTATCTCAGATTAAGAAATAAGAGTGCAGGAGCTAGGATCTCGCTAATTTTCACCGCGAGTACGCCAAAACAATTCTCGTGGTTCCGTCGTCTAATCACCTCATTTCCAAAAGGATTAGCAAAAAGATTTTACTCAGATAGGTATATATAAGTACTAATTAGTTAATTACCCTACCTTCTTTTTTTAATACGTGCAAAGTTTTATGCTGTCCTTCGTTATTTTTGCCGTTACCGAGAATTGAAGCAGGACCCTGTCGACGGATCAAACTTTTATGCAATACTACATAAGTACATTATATTATATCGTAAACTTTTATTACCTATGGAATAAGTATTACGTAGGTAATAAAAGTTAGATAGGTAATAGATACCTACCTAACTAACGTCTAACTTCTACCTATCTATATTTAACTAGCTGATGCCCGCGACTTCGTCCGCGTGGTTAAGTTTTTCTTTCATTAATTTGACAGGAGAGTTAACCGTATCGACGCGACGTTTAAATGTTTGACAGTTACGAAACAATGAACATTTGGTATGGGAAAATCAAGAGAAAATGTTTTTTCTTTTACTTAAGTATTTTATGTTTTCATCAATCTTCCAATGTTTTTAATACCTAGTTATTCTGCTATTCGGGACGGAGTCAAATGCAACAAATCAAAAACCATGAAAATCGGTCCAGCCGTTCTAGAGTTATAAGTCTTCGAACAAACCCGACTTTGTTTTATAAATTAAAGATGTTAGGGTAGGTATAAATGCGAAAATTTGGATGGATGGATGTTTGTTACTCAATCACGCCAGAACGGCTGAACGGATTTGCCAAATTGCCGCTTGTAGGCAATGAATTCTTCTAAGCTTGTAGGAATCTAACCCGTGACCCGTCGAACATCTTGTGGGTTCATCTAGAGGTGCGGTAAATCACATCCTTGGCAACATTGAATCGGTCGTTTTTAAAATTACCTACTTTGGTACTTGGACCTAGGTATCTACCAACTTAAACTCGGGAATCAAAAAAGGATCCACAAGTTCACTATTTTTGAATTAAATAAGTAGGTATGAAAACAAAGATTCGTTAAATTATTCATCATCTCAACGACCGTTAAATAAAACTGGTTCCAATTACGTAATCAATTCCTGATAAGTATATTTTTACCACAATAACTATTGGATAAGCTACTAGGTACCTACTTACTTACCTATAATTTTTTTTCCATACAAAACCGAGAATCGGATTAGGAGCAGTAACTTCTTGTAAGGTCAAAGGGTTCAGAGGTAAATTTACGTCTGAACACTTTGACCTTACAAGAAGTTACTGGTAGGTACTAGGTATATACTTATAGGTATAGTACGTCAGTACTATTATATTATTCTGTGGTATAGTACATCCGCAATCGTTCTTTAGATCCACTGGACGCCTTTTAACGGCATTTATTTTCAATTGTCGTCTGTGTCACGGTAATATTCGTGTCTGTGTCAACTGATTGTCTACTTTCACAAGTTACAGTCTTGCGCCAATCCAGCGGCTCTCTGCGACTCGCGAAGTCGTCCATCCGCCTACTGAAGGGTCTAGCATTGCCATTTTTCAGTTTGAGTCTTTCCAGCAGCATGATGAGAAGTGGGTTTTAAAAATTGTCTACCTACCTAGTTACTTACTTATCTGAAATCTGAATGCCTCAAAAACCGATAGACGTTAAGGTCTGAAGATGCCCTCACACCGGAAGCCGCTGGACATGCAAGCGTCAAAATATCGTATTCTGTGACATTCCCTGCAAGTGACCTTTGTCCAGCAGTGACCAGCAAATGTATTCCATGGGTTGAGACAACGAACTACGAGTAAGTAATGTTAAAGTAACACGTTAAGGTCACGTCATTCCTGACTTATGCTGACGTCATTAGCCCTTTTTTCGATGATCACGATGCAGCTGAACGAAGGATGCAGACTCGTGGTCATACACACCAGTCTCTGCGACTTGTTTGCGGCTCTGGCGTATCGTCACGTGGTCCTATGCAAACACCAATCTGAAACGTAGATTCGTTAAATTAAAGTATTCGTCACCACAACGACCGTTAAAACTGGTCCCAATTTATCAGTTCCAACACGAGGCGTTTATTTTTGCGGTGTGTGTCATCCTCTAGATATAACTTTTTATAATTTAGTGTAGGTACTTAAGTAGGTACCTGGATGTCCTTGACTACGTCCGCGGATTCGGTTTTAATTGGTTTTATAATTTCTGTGAGAAATTTTTATTTAGCGTGATTTAAGTACAAGGGAGATTGATGGATAGATGATGTTTGTTACTCAATCACGCCAGAACGGCTAAACGGATCTGGATGGATTATAGTCTGGAATAACACATACGCTAGTATTATTATAAAAAGTGTCTTGTTTGCCTGGTACGTGTTTACGGTCCATATTCTGTTCAACCAATTATGAGTTTAGACGTAGCAGAGATACGTAGTATGCTGGGTAAAGGACATGTTCAACTCTTCAAATCTTGGAGAGTTCCCACAAGATGTCCAAAAATCCTAATTACGTTGTCGCAGGCATTATCATTAAGTAAAACCAGAAAGAAAGCTTACATGGACAGTTCCATAATAATTATTATTGACATCATTAACATCTGTTTGCCCACGCTTACCAGTTAATGCAAATAATGCCCCAATTCGATATCAAACAATAAATATTACAGTAAAGTATGAGTGTACACGAGAATCAGTACGATACTTCGAACAAAGCTTAAAAGTGGTTCACACTTAACTTGACTCATCTGCAGTTCGCAGTTCACGCCCACGCAAACTTAACGTTCTAATATTTTTTTGTTTGTTCCGTTCCTATCATTAAAATACCGTTTTTTAACGTCTTTTTAAGCATGATTCAATTTGGTGAAGGCTTTAAACAGGTACTTATCAATAATTTAGGTGCTTCAAATATTTCAGTAAAAGTGTGCAGACTTCAAAGCACGTCTCGTCTCTCTCTTTTCTAATTTATAATTGTTCAATGTATTTCTTTAGGTAATCGATAGCTTTCAAAACGAAACGAACTTGGTAATAACATACGTAGCTTAATGAGTTCAAAACCTATTCACCCGTTACATTACTGTTGAACACACTCCTATCCCAGCATAAGCTTCACGCTTAATTGGAGATGAAAAGGGGTTACCTAAAAAGCATGGCAAGTTTTTAATAAATTATGTAAATGCATAGAATGTGTTATCGGTTTTTGAAATAAACGGAAACTACTAACTGGCTTCCTACCAATTCGTTTCAGATAAAGTCATTCTAAAGTCCTTAGATAATATTTTAGATACCACCTTCCTAATTAGATGCTTGCGATGATCACCAAATCCTAAGCTATATCAGTCTTTCGGAGCAAAAGGCATACTCTAGTTTTTCCAAAAAGATCTTTTGGACCTAATTAACAACTTCAACTCACTCCAGATGAGGCCGGTCTTTTTACCATCAAGCGCATTAGTGTACCACTTTCTTTTTGGCCTTCCCGGGTTTGAACGCAACAGTATGTAAAAGGATAATCGATCTACTGTATATGGAATCCAGCTCCAATTTCGGCGTTGGATCTAAACTGATGGTTTACAGGTTGTAACTTTGTAAGTAAGGCAAAGGCTCATACACTCACCGTAGTTTTCCAAAAATATTTTGCATCAGCTACATTAGTAATTGAATAAAATATAGTCGACGTCAAATTTACCCAACTTGGTGTCGAGTCGTTAATTAAAACCCCATTTTTCTGCGGGAGCTGGGTGCTTAATATTTATTTTACCTTTCAAGACTACCCTCAAGTTGAAATAATTGAGAAACAATCAAAGCAGGCAATGCAATTTCCCCGTCGTTTAATGGGGCCGTTCGCGGCGTAACTTTGTTCGTTTGCGAAATCATTAAATTCCAAGAAGCGAAATTGTTTTACCTTTGATAATTAATAGCATTCGTTTTTTTATTTCTATCTACCCTCGTTTGATTGCTATAAAAGCGAGATAAATCTTTAAATGACAAACAAAAGATTATGTGGTACTAGAAGCTATTATCATATATGCGTGGTTCTACTCTCATGGGTTTGTACGTATGTAGGTTGGTTGACCCATATTTTTATGGGTTTTCACGATACTTTTTTAATTTGATAAATTATGTCTTCAGGACAGAAGTAACAAACAAAACAGGCGATTTTGACGGCGACTCCCATTTCATTTCATATCTTCCGTATGATAGACCCCAGCCTGCACAAAATTGGGCCTAGAATCTAGACTCTAGAGTATGCGGCAAAAAATATGTTCAATCGGCTCTAGTAACTATAACAGACATAATTCTCATAAAAAAATAATAGATGAATACAGTTTGTGCAAAACTATGGGGACGTCACCTGGTTTCCTTAACTAAGTCTTGCAACTACCGTTTTACAGGTTAACTTTTTGCTCAAGTCTCCGCGAGTAATTGATTCAATAAAGGGGACTGTCGTCGCACAAAATCTGATTTACTAGGGCTGCAAAAATTTGCTCCACGGTATTCCTTCAAAGGTTTGTTCAAAACCGTAGAACTTTACTTGAAAGACGGGCTTTACTGCGATCTCACTTGCACTTGCGAAAGTTCTATTTAATCCATTATCGCTTTCCTACACACTATAGTTAACCGGATTTGTTTTATCCGACTGCGGGAGGGTTTTATGTGTCTAGCCGTCTATTAGTTAGTCGATTTTCTCGGAGTTATAGCTGCTAAACCAAACACAATTTATGAGAATAATTGCTTGGTTAGCATTGGCTGTGGCGAGTTTGAGCTTCAGAAACGGTGATGATATGTAAGGAATCTTATGCCAACATTACTTTGTCGTTCTCAAGAAATATCTTTAGGCAGTTGATATCAAGAACATTTTAGGGAAAGGCAACAAATTATGATGAACATGAAACATAAATATATTATGTAGAAGCTAAAATGATGCGGCGCGCGTCCTAGTTTATTGTAATAAATTGACAATACGTAGGCGTTGTAAATCCAAATTTATTGTATTACTAGTGATGCCCGCGATTTCGTCCGCGTGGTTTAAGATTTTTGATTCCCGCGGGAACTCCTCAATTTTCCGGCACTTTTTTTTTTAAATTTAGCCATAAATTTCGAAGTCGTTATTTCAGACGATAATTAATAATTAAATATAAAAAAATATTTTTAAACAACCGACTTCAAACTCCCGCGTTAACTTTACAACAACAAGCACACGCCATACAAAGGACTTATTTTATTGTTGATACTTATGGGATATTGATGGGACCACATGGGAAGTATGCCCTTTCAAATTAAAAAAAAAATCATCCAAATCGGTCCACCCAGTCAAAAGTTCTGAGGTAACAAACATAAAAAAAAAAAATAGTCGAATTGAGAACCTCCTCCTTTTTTTGAAGTCGGTTGATGAAAATGATGAATGATAAACGATTTGGTTATCCATATCCATACTTCCATACTAATATTATAAATGCGAATGTGTGTCTGTCTGTCTGTCTATCTGTCTGTCTGTCTGTCTGTCTGCTACGCTTTCACGGCTCATCCGTTCAACCGATTTTGATGAAATTTGGTACAGGGGTAGGATGTATCCCGGGGAAGGACATAGGCTACTTTTTATCCCGGAAAATTAAAGAGTTCCCGCGGGAATCAAAATATCTTAATCCACGCGGACGAAGTCGCGGGAATCATCTAGTACTAAATAAGACAAACAAGAGCAGACCTCAAAAGGTGCCGTTACTAGACATCCTACATGTTAACATGCTTTCTACATTAATCAGGAACGAAATTTCAATTGAAATGGTTGGTCACTTCTGCCTACATCTCTCTCCGGCCACTATTTTTACTTCCTAACTCAGATTAACAAAAAAAACATCTTGGTTTTCGTATTGCAAGAGATAAAACATCTTGGTTTCCGTATTGGTCCTCTGACCTCTATTGTGGTCAAGTCTGATAGTTCTGGGTCCATATCTTTCAGATTTAACGGTGGGAATGGACATCAAGTTCGTAACTATTTTACTTGACTTTACTTACTTAACTGTGAAGTCTTCCTTCTGTGTCTATTCTAGACTTTTATTAACGGGATTTGGACAGAGTTGTTAACCGTATTTGTGACTGTCCTTAAAAACTAAATACTAGCCAAGTTTAAAACAGAATTTCCCCTTTCAATTATGAAATTAATTTGTTTCTGTCGCGTCCATTGACTTATAAACCAATGGTCGCGTCGTTTGAGAAAGTGTTGTGTGTAGGTACAGTTTTTTTTTTTTTAACCAGTATAAGTTAGCCCCTGACTGCGATCTCACCTCACTGTTAGGGGCATGGCATTTATATTAAACCCATACCCCTATTCGGTTTCTACACGGCATCGTACCGGAACGCTAAATCGCTTGGCGGCACGTCTTACCCGGTAGGGTGGTAACTAGCCACGGCCGAAGCCTCCCACCAGGCCAGACCAGGGAAAATTGAGAAATTATAAATTCCCAAATTGACCCTGCCGGGGATCGAACCCGGGACCTCCGCACGTTAACGCAACAGCGCTAAATACTGCGCCACGGAGGTCGTCAAAACAGTGCAGGAATACAACAGAACATCGTTATTGTGACCTCGAGGTGCGTGTTTTTGTGTCTTGTTTGTCTCAACTCGGTCTCCCGGTGCATGGAAAGTTGGTCTGGCGGCTCCCATTAAGGCGAGACGTGGGCGGCACTCGACGAGCTCTGCATATATTTACCCAATGTACTCGACCCGCTAAGTAAGGACATTCCTTGCCGAATAAGAATTTACTTTGGGTGCCATTATGTTTGTAGGCTTTCAAGTCTTCACTCTGTCTGAATCTCTTCACAGTATGTCTTCACTATTCCTGCGTCTTGCTCTTTCTTGTTCCTCATCGGTCGCGTAACGGTAGACATTTTTAGAGATAATTCGGTGGGATCCTAGATCCCTCCGTACTTATTACATATTATCAGGGCAGGTGTTCGTATTAGAACCGTTTTCTTAATCAATCAGGCTCGGTTAATTCTGACACTTGACAAATCTATTCCAGGTTTCGGGAATATAGAAGTTGTGACGTGTTTAAATCTTTTGGCAAACTTAGTAATCTAAAATTTGTTTTCAATCGTTTTGCAAAAATAAAGAAAAGGACTTGGTATATATAGGTGGAGAAGGGATGAAAAGCTTTTAGAGCATGTTTCCGCAATTTTATCAGGAATCATTATCAGCTTATTTTTCTAAACTTATAATTCTAGGTAAACCGTGGATGGCCTCATTTCCTAATTTCCATATTCTAGATTTATTAGAAGTTTTTTTGTGATAAGACAGGATTCTAATTTAGATGAATATGCTTATTTTTGTGAAGTTCGAAGGTTAAATATAATTAATTGGTAAACAGCTATCAGAATTTAATACCTTATACTGCTCATCACAAGATCAATTATCGATAACATTTTTTAAAGAATTTTGGTAATCTTTTAAATAAACCTTTTACACTCCATAAAATAAGTGCATTAAACTTTGCTTATTTACTACTAGATGATGCCCGCGACTTCGTCCGCGTGGATTAAAGTTTTTTGATTCCCGCGGGAACTCTTTAATTTTGCGGAATAAAAATAGCCTATGTCCCCGGGATACAAACCATCCCTATACTAAATTTCATCAAAACCGGTTGAACAGGTGGGACGTGAAAGCGTAGCAGACAGACAGACAGAAACACTTTCGCATTTATAATATTAGTATGGATATGGATTACAATATGCTAGAATGTTAGACTTTAATTTTTTTCTACCTTGAACTAGCTTTGTGTGATTTGAGATCAACCTCTTTTGTACTCATAATACTTACTAATAGACTTACCTAAGAATGAATCTTTATAATTATAAATAGCCTGTGTATTATGCAGATTAGGTACCTACGTATATGATCCTAGGCCGCTAGTCTCCTAGGTCGTTTCCTCATGCAAAACATTTCCTAAAATGTAATGTACTTATTCTAATTAAAATATGCGCGTAAACAGTAGTCTGTTTAATGTGCCTTATCTAGAATAACCTTAAGTTATTACTTTAGAGTTAGACAAAGGAAGTACCTACTCAGTTATACGATGAGTCAGCTCGTACACAAATAAGTAAGGGCATCTACAGATATGCCAACTTGTAATTCAACCAACTTCATGAACCAGAATTTTTCCTAAGAGATTATTTATTTATTACTAAACTAGCTGATGTCCGCGTGTTTGAGGTTTTTTGAGTCCCGCAGAACTCTTATTTTCCGGGATAAATGTGCCTATGTGTTAATTCTGCAGGACGATTGTGTAAGACCTGCATCAATCATAGTTACAGTCTCAATTGTTTGATTGGCTGAATTTATGATATTCTCGGTGCGTCAATGGATTTTGGCCAATAGTGGAAGAATTTTACCAATCAGAGGTACCTAATTGCGATCGTTACACTGCAGCTGTCATTTTTAGACAATCGCCCTACAGGGTAACTTTAAGCTAGCTATCTCGTGTGTGGAGTACTTATCAAACAACAAATAGTCAAACCAATGATATGTTTGACTCAATCATAATAGCTATTTATGCAACTGTATCGTAATGACTAATTACGTACAGTTGCATACAAGATTTTATCTACGCCAAGGACGTCTTTATAATTTTTTACTTTATTATTTTGTAGACATTTTTGCTTGAAATCAATACAAATTTCACAAGTTGCAAAAGTAATCCGTTTACCGCGTAATTTTTCTAATTTTTTTTTTATATTGGCAGTAAGAGTGGCAGTACCAACCATAGAGTGGGTTGGGTACATAGATTATAGAGTAGGTGGAGATGAAATATATAATATGTACATATTCAATGACGGGTGCCACCATCCGCCATGATGTAGGTATGGCTCCTCTACATACTAAGAACTCTGTGGTTGGGAAAGTGCCAGAGCCGCTAAGCTATAGGTATCCTATTTATGAAGATAACCATATCGATACAGCTACGACTCATAACGATACAGCTCCCATACAACGAACTGTATCGTTATGAGAAGCAAACACGAAAGAGGGTTCAATTCGATATAGTTGTCAAATTCGAAATTGGAACTTTTCGATGCTGGAGTAGATAAAAACCTTTTGTTTCAACGCCTCATTAGCTAACACCTTTAATTTTTTTTAAATCTTGTTTAATTTTTCGTGGAAATGCTTAAAAGAGACTCTATTTTCATGGAAAGAGGCATACTTTCGCTATTGTGGCCTGGCTGGAGCACGATGTATCGGTGAATCATCCTTATTTACCGAGTCAACTTCGCACATCTGTATGTGGTTTAAAGATCGTTAAGCAAGGCCATCGGCCGTGTTGCAATTATAGTTCACGTGTCCAATTTAACCGCATCTCGCGAACCGTTGCAGGCAAGTTCAATGACCCCTACGTCAGATTTTGCGCTCCGCCGGGATCGATCGACGGAATACCTAATTACTCGTATATAATCGATACAGCCGGGTCTTACTTAGGAAGTGAGTAGACTCTCTCACTCTGCGTCACACGCCTCATAACTGGGGGTCGGAACCCCTTCCATTAATCATGAAATGTTGGGGTCTCCCATATCCTTTCGAATACGATTCAACACGATTCTTAGTTCCATCACTGCTAAGCACGATTTTCCTCTCAGAATAAGATGGGTCTGGCTATAGTCCACCACACTGGCCAAGTGCAGATTGGCAGACTTCACACACCTTTGTGAACATAATGTTCAATAAGAACTCGCAGGCATGCAGGTTTCCTTAAGATGTTTTCCTTCACTATTAGAGCGAGTTATATTTAACTAGCCGATGCCCGCGACTTCGTCTGCGTGGTTTAAGTTTTTTGTTATTCCCGCGGGAACTCCTTAATTTTCCGGGATAAAAAGTAGCCTATGTCACTCTCCAGGTCCTCAACTATACCCATGCCAAAAATGACGTCAATCCGTTGCTCCGTTGCGGCGTGATTGAAGGACAAACCAACAAACCAACAAACAAACTGACTTTCGCATTTATAATATTAGTATGATTTCTTAAAATGCCTTTAACCCCGAAAAGAGGTTCCCGGGGATCGAATTTTTCTTAGGAACTGTCAGGGTATTAATTACGTATTTATGGGTATTAACAAGGCAGATAGCAAAGGTTTCGGATTTACTGTAAGATGGGCACGGAGAAAAGTTAACAGTCTGAATCGGTAGCTATTAACTTGCCTTTTGTCAATCGACTGATACGCGCTGTTGCAGCCACAGATTCTAAAAACGTACTGTAAATTGCAAACGGACATAATTTATTAGATCTAAATCATCCTAGATCCCATTCATTCCCATATCAATAAGTTCGTCCAGGTAAAATATTATCAAACAACAAGCAATCCCTCTTTTTATTAACGTTGTCACATACATAAAGCCGTAATCAAATTACGAGCAAACTATTGGGGGGACGCGGCCGTACGTCGACCAAAGTTTCCTCCCTGGATGATTATTAGCTTCGTGGTTGTCTACCCAATTTGTGGGTGAAATTACAGCTTTGGGGTCGAGTGTTTGGGACTAATCTCACAGATAACACAGACAGTTTCGCCTATTTAGATTTTTCTGTTATTTTTTTTTTATCGTAGAGTATACCTACTTGCGCTTGACGACAATCATGCTTAATTTGAAGCGATGATGAGGTCTAGGTTGGAGCGCGCTTGCCTCGAAGATGCCTTTTCCCATCATCCAAACAAGCTATTTTTCTCCAATTCCTGATTGGAACCGCTATAGGATATAGAATGTTTTTCCGGCTTCAGTTTTCTCCTAATCTCAAAATCAAAAGTGAATAGGTATCTCCTAGGTCTTGTTGCTCTACCTTACGCTGCACCACCACTTAACAGCAAGCTTGAATCCAGCGAAGCGGTAATCTATGAATAAAAAAAAATTGAATAAGTAATCTTCACTAGAGGTAGAGTTTCTTGCTGGTTCTTCTCGGTAGGAATTAGGTATATGCGTGCCTACAGTGCGTGCTATTATATCTCGTCAAAGCGCCAGCTGGTCTGGCATCGTTGACGTAAGCCTTCTTTAATCTCATGTCACGTCACGAAAAAATGAATCGCCAAGACTTCTAGTAATTTTCATTCCGAGTACCTTTTAGTTCTATCAACCTACCCATATCTGTATAGTTGTATATCCGTTACATTTCCGCAATAGAAAAACAATGAAGGGATATACTCGGCCACGAACAAAGCGGCTGTCTGGATCTGCCTACGTTTTTAGACAATGATTGTCCGCCCCCTTCATTACAGTCACGTTCAAAGAACCATCCTTCATTTCGCGGCAGAAATCCTCGGTTCTAGAGCGATCACACTGTGAGAACTGCATATCGCGTACTTATCGAGGAAAGTGTATTTGTTTAATCTCCTGATGCTTTGATGGTGCTATTATCCTGAAAGTGTTTTCTGTAATGTCTTTGATCAGACGCTATGCCCCATTTTGTATAAAATTTGAAGTAAGTACCTACCTACCTACGTGAAATATGACAAGAAAGTTCAAAGAGTAGTAAGTATTTATCGCAAAAATAGATGATATTAAGATGAATGAATACGCCATGACTAAAAAAGGAAGAACGCATGGCAAAATTAATTAATTTCGGAATTTATAATTTTTGAGCTTTCTCTGGTCTGGTCTGGTGGGAGGCTTCGGCCGTGGCTAGTTACCACCCTAGACGACGAAGACGTACCGCCAAGCGATTTAGCGTTCCGGTACGATGCCGTGTAGAAACCGATTATAACTGCCATTCCCCTAACAGGTTAGCCCGCTAGCTAGACTGCATCATCACTTACCGTCAGGAGAGATAGCAGTCAAGGGCTAACTTGTAGTGGATAAAAAAAAATGTGTGTAGTGAAGAGTACACCCAGAGATTATAACACACTGCCTCGCTGTGGCTGTCGCACTATCTGTCCAGAGTATCTAGCGGTGCCAGCGAACGGTAATTGCAAACCGGGGAAAGGGAGCAGATAATTTGTTTTCGAGACAAATTACCAGACAATTTGTCAAGACAAGCCTCTGAAACGGAGCTTAGTGGTTTCATTGTTTATTATGCAGTGTAATGAGCTGTTTTTATAATTGTGGGGGTCTGGCAGAATAAAGGGAAGCTTAATAATATTAACATAGAATGGTATCAAAATATAATATGTCTGAGATTTCTAGTCGAACATGCTTACTATCGGGATCACTTGAATCAATTTGACAGACCAATATTTAATAGCAACTGCTGAGTTTTTTGCCAGCTCTTCTCAGTAGAAACTGCTTTCCGAACCGGTGGTAGAGTCAAAACGTGACGAAACATAAGAGACACCTTTATGTCCTACATGTTATAAAAAAATAAATTGAGCATAATTAGATCGTTTCTATACATAAACATAGATATTACAGTGCCTTGAGCCTTCTAACTTCCTGTTTTATAGTTGTCTACGGCGTAGAGCGCACTTGAAATGTGTAATATCCTGTTTCAATCGATTGAGGGTAGTCTATAAAGAGTGGGGTTAAGTTCCGGAAGCAGATTGCGAGTTGCGATGTAGATGGATGGTGACGTTTTCTTTCAAGACGTATGTATGAGAATGTTAATTTTTTTACTGTAGGTACTCAATGTCATCAAATAATGATTTATGATTGAGTTAGTTTTTATACCTAACTTAGTTTATCAATGTTGAACTAAAAAGAATGTTACAATTGTCAGGGGCCATGCAGCCTTCGCTGCATGAAGCATAAAGCAATAAGTACTTAAGCAATATTACTCAAAATGACAGTTTGATGTCACATATACTTTGACGTTCCCAAAATACACTAATGAAACAATATGGCTTTAAGCGTTGGCGGTATGGTCCCAGCTTATGTTAGCTAGGTCTAGTTTTCCGTATTTATTTAAAGCTCAACTATTTCTACTTCATTTCTACCATTCTAACTTCCAGCTTTTATCAGAACACATTTCCAGAATTTCTTATGGGCTCTCGAGCCGTGGGCACTGCCGCCGCTGAGCACCTAAACAAGCGCATTCAAGTTACAAAGGAATGAAAGTGATACCATCAAATGAATGAACAAATAACGAGAAAATTAACTGTCGGTAACTTGTAAACAGTCATTTGTTCGCGAAACTCACTCCCACTGCTTTTCCGTAGGGCTTCCTGATCGAGTTTCAGTTTGCCAGTTAACCCCACACTGCGGTTTTCGGTGGCTCAATGTCGGCTGCGGGCTGTGATCCAATTTACGTCTTTGTATATATTTGAAATTACTCAACATACTCAGTCTATCTATATTCTTAGTTGGAGAAAGTCTCCAGTGTCTTCAGTCTATAGTACAGGGTGTTTTGTTTGTGAGGGATACAGAAAAAGAAAAAAATTTGACATCTTGATTCTTGTTATTGATTGGCCTAAAAAAACGGGAAAATTGTCTTGATTTCAAAAAAGAAATCAATTTAAATCTTCTTAAACTCGCTTTCAAATACTCCCAAAAGAAACCAGAAGATGCTGGGGCTTCTTAGTATTTAAGATACCAAATATTAATAACCTCGGTTTGGAAGCTAAGCTGCAAAAAGATAAGAAACCGACAGACATTCTTTCGTTTTAGACAGGCTTTCGTATTTGTTATATTCTATTCTAGTCCCGCAAACTTATCTGACCCGGTGGCCAAAATTGCAATTAATTTTTATGCCTGTTTAGTTTTTGTTTTTATTTTATTTTTCATAGATACTAGCGACATAGTCACTGGGTCAGATAAATTTGTCAGACTATAAATTATTCTTTGCGCTTTCCCAAAAGCTTTAAAAAAAACTTGCATCTCGGGTGGGATTTTGTAAAAGATCAAATAAAACACACTAAATAGACATTATACCTACTAGCGAAGTACTACCCAGTCGTCGTCAGTTATTGTGGAAGTTTAACAAACATTATGCCGTGCCATGGCAGCGATAGTCTACCAATTATCAAAATTACAAATGACACATCGTCGTTTATACTATTGTCAGTGTGCGATGACTTCAGCACCGCTTCAGGTACGTTGAACTTATAAATCTGCTCGAACAATAATTAATATAATTCATGTGTTTTTTTTTTCGAAAATTGAGTGATCACGTGGTTTGTAACAAGTATGATAGGAAACCAACAGCTTGACAAAATCTGTGCTTGTAGCGGAGGAGCCACTGGGGCTGATAATGTAGTGCACAATCTCTAAACTAAACTTAAATTGCAGCTTGAAAGGGTTAGTAATGCTGTCATTAACCGACTTCCAAAAAAGGAGGAGGTTCTCAATTCGGCACGTATCTTTTTTTAGTTTAGAGATGCACTACAGAATCAGCCCCAGTGGCTCCTCCGCTACAAGCACGGATTTTGTCAAGCTGTTGGTTATAGAGATTGTGTTAAGTATACTGGATTGGCCACAATGTATATTAGAGTAGATTCTGTAAGTTCTGAATTTCGCCACACGCACACTATGAGTTTGTCAGAGTGTACCTCTTTCTCTTTCTGCGTCGTATTGTTTATTCATGAGGCTGTTGGGTGTCTCTGACACCCCCTACGCCTACATTTTAGGAAACATCTTGCAATTAGTTTTATAGGTGGCAGTTTTGAAGTAGCTATCTGTCACCTAGTTGGGCTTAGGTTTCACCTAATTAATCTCAGGAATTGTCGGTGAAAACGGGCAATTTAGTTAGAGGAGTTCTTGACGCTTCGACACCGAATGGTCCAATTAATTCTGAATGTCGATTTTGCGTGCTTTTTTATGAAACTCAAAACTTTTCATTATGTTAACGTCTATTCAAGTCTACGCTTTTTGTCTCCGCAATCAGTAAAGCCATCCCATTGTATCATGTGCGCCGGGTCTTTGACCTGCCTCGTTCTCAATATTTTTTTATTACGAGAAACGCTCAATAAAACTGGTCGTACATTAATCTGAATCGAAAATTCCGCCCGTATTGTATTTATTTGCTAAAATAAGCTCGCAAGTCCCAATCCATTGCAGCCAGTGTTTCACCGCACCACATTTTTCTCTCTCTTTTTTTTTATCCACTACAAGTTAGCCCTTGACTGCGATCTCACCTGATGGTAAGTGATGATGCAGTTCTATTCAGGAAATATAGCACTGTTTGAAAATGTCTTGTATTGAAAAACGCAAGGAGACGCAGTTTGCAGTTTGATTAGGAGTTTATAAAGTTATTAGTTATTTATAGGAGTAATTACAGTTGATTATCACGTTTCTACAGTCGCAATTTTTGTGATTGGCTGAATATATGGTATCCTTGTTAATACAGTGCGTTTTGGTCAATAGTAAAAGAGAGTCAGTCAACCAGAATTCAGAAGTGATTGCGATCATCACTGTGAAACTACCGTCTGTATATATACGAGTACCTACCTCGGTAAGAAGTAAGAACCATCTCAAACTCGCGTCGATCTCCCTTTGCTGGCACAAGTAACACCAGACCCAGTTTTCTGTAAAGATCCTCCCAAGGTGATTTATGTATCGATTATAACTATAACGAGGATGATCAATGTGTAGTTTACCTATCCGCGTTTGTGAAGATCATAAGAAGGGATTCAAAAACATGGCGTGCGGCTCGAACGGTGCTAACACATGTGCGTGCACCATAAACTATCAGTTCTCTTGTTCTGCATAGTTTCCATCCTTGAGACGAAGGCTGTTACTCATCGATTTCAGGTCGACTTGAAGTTAATGCGGAAATGCAATTGGTCTCGCAATTTATGTTTTGTCTGCAATATTTATAGCTTTGTCTGTCTCACCTTTCATTTGGAGTGTTATTTACAGTTAAGTACAGTAACAGTACAGTTTGTAATTATAAAAAAAAAAAAAAATACGCGCCGAATTGAGAACCTCCTCCTTTTTTGGAAGTCGGTTAAAAATGACAAGTTCTTATCAAAATTCAATCCAAATACCTAAGTACCGGGTAGTGCGTGCAACTTCGCCTGCCTGAATTTAGTTTTTTTTTAAAACTCATTTTATGGACAAAAAGTGCCGCTGTCAGTCTACAGGTCTTAAATTATATGAAATAATCCTTCGTTATTTAAGGCCCTTTTTACTTATTAACTATGGCAAACAATTACAGAAAATTGGTTTCAGTAAAAAAGTAGATAAAGGCCCACTGTTACAAGTCTATCGAAATATATATTTTAGTTCTAGTTGGCAATAATTATCATCAAGTGAACGTAAATAGTACCTAGAAAAGACCAGTAAATAAATAGAAGAAACTGATTAGGGAGCGCAGTTCTTCAAATACGATACGCCTACAATCCCTCAACGTTTATTAAGTAGAAAGCAAAGCTAGGCTGGGCTGGAGTGGAGTGGAATGAAAGAACACATGCGGTGTGTCGGGGAGACATTCGCGCACACGTAGGCGTCTGGCCTTGATCGATCCGTCCGTGCGTGTATCATACTGCCCCGGGCATTGATACACCTTCAGTCACCTAGATACACCGTTAAATAACCCGAAAAAACAAGTGCTTGTGTAGCTTAAGTCACCAAGCAAGCGTCAGTTGGGACGTGCAATCTCCTATTGGTGTTGTCAGGGGTTCGATACTAGATACGCACGTCTAACTTTTAGGAGCTACTAGCTGATGCCCGCGACTTCGTCTGCGTTTTTTGGTTCCCACGGGAAATCCTATATTTTCCAGGATAAAAAGTAAAGTAGTCTATGTAACTTCAGGTCCTCAACTATACTCATGTCAAAAATCACGTCGATCCGTTGTTGGGTTGGGAGTTGCGACGTGATTGAAGGATAAACAAAAACATTTATAATATTAAGTACTAGATGATTCCCGCGACTTCGTTCGCGTGCATTAAGTTTTTTTGATTCCCGCGGGAACTCTTGAATTTTCCGGAATAAAACCTATGTCCTTCCCCGGGATACAACCTATCCCTGTACCAAATGTCATCAAAATTGGTTGAAGAGATGGGCCGTGATAGCGTAGCAGACAGACAGACACACTTTCGCATTTATAATATTAGTATGGATATGGATGATGAGGGCGCTGTTATTGGGTTCGTTCAGATTGTTATATTTAACAAATTGTGTATCTCTGGTAACTAGTATCAATACCCTGAGCCCCTTTATGGCATTACGAGTAGTTTCGCGACACGATCCCTTAAGGCGCACATGCATAGGTCGACTTTCATACATTTTTCTGTTCGATTATTCTTGAAGAATATACATTTTTTAATTTTTTTTATTTGTTTTATGATTTCTTTAGGGCATTTTACAGACGCAAGTTTCATGTCAGGCAAATATTTACATTATTTATAATTTATATCCGGCATTCAAAAAGTGTCAGATTTACGCATGTGTGAGGTGTGAGGTTTACATTCGTCTTAAAAGATGTCGCCCGTGTCGCCTAAATACTGCGTCAAAAAAATATATTTGAGCGCCATCTATCATTATACTGTAAAAAGTACTTCGCTGTTACATGCTATAAAATTTTATAGGATAAGGGAAGTTGAATGAAGGTTCATATCTAAGCACGAGAATTGTGGAAATTTACACAAACGAGTGAGATTCATAAATTAAATATTATTAGGTCGTCGCACGCGCTCGTGTATTCCCCTAGCCCCTAGCTAAGCACGAGCATTGTGGATTTATTTAATTGTATGGCGTTTACATACAGTTTATTATGCGTTTCTATAAAAAGAACGCTTATTTCGCTCGTTTAGCACCACGGGGACACATGCAGGGAGGTAGACGGTAGTTCCTGCGTGGATTGTGTATTGCGATTATTTACCTACTTAGGATTTGTTGAGTTCAAAATGAACCAAATAAACAAGACATTTGGCAACATAATATAGGAAACGTAAATATTCCAATGCGCCTACGTAACTCCAGGTCCTCAACTATTCCCATGCAAAAAATAACCTTAAGCTCGATCCGTACCTCTGTTGCGGCTTGATTGAAGGACAAACCAACAAACCAACAAACAAACACACTATCGCATTTATAATATTGGTAGGTACCTATTAAGTATGATTATAATTTATATACATACTAGCTTTTGCCCAGGGCTTCGCCCGCGTGAATAAAATGTAGCCTAAGTTCTAAGTCAGGCTATAAGCTATCTCCATTCCAAATTTCAGCCAAATCGGTTCAGTAGTTTTTGCGTGAAAGAGTAACGAACAAACTTACTTTCCCCCTTGTAATATTAAAAGTATGATAGGACCTATGCTTACCTATAGACCTACTGTTTACCCGCGTGGATTTTAGTTTTTTAGTACTTACATACCTACCTATCCCCCGGGAACTGTTAATTTGTCCGGGATAAAAATGGCCTATACTCTATAATTATGTTAATCCAGAGTAATTTAAGCTGTCTCTATTTCAAATTCCAGCCAAATCGGTTCAGTACCTAAGTAGTATGTAGGTACCTACCTAATTATTGTGTCGTGAATAAAAATATATATAAAAAATATCCAAACAACCATTTTAATATTTGATATTTTCATCTAAGTTTATAATTATTTACTTACTAGCTGATGCCCGCGACTTCGTCCGCGTGGTTTGAGTTTTTTGTTATTCCCGCGGGAACTCCTTATTTTTCCGGGATAAAAAGTAAGCCCGTGTCACTCTCCAGGCCCTCAACTATGCCCATGCCAAAAATCACGTCAATCCGTTGCTCCGTTGCGGCGTGATTGAAGGACAAACCAACAAACAAACACACTTTCACATTTATAATATTAGTATGATTTACCAATACTTTTTTTGCATTGTGTGATAAAAACAATCGCCTCGCAGCCGGTTAAGTACCTAACAAGAAGTAGGTGTAGGTACCTACACAAGACAACGCCGCGCGAAAGACTATTATATTATTCTGTGGCGAAAGAAGCGCCGGCCGCCGCCCGCGCCACACGAGTATACCTATAGTTGCCCGCGCTGCCGGCCGAAGCACAGAATAATGGCCGAAGGCTGAAGCTAGTACCACTATTATATTATTCTGTGCTAGTACCACAGTATTGGCACAGAATAATATAATAGGTATTGGTATCTACTATCTACCAATACTGTGCTATAAGTACGATCCGCGACTGCGAATATAGCTAGGTATTCGAATAATCTACAACTGCTGATGTAGACATTTGTGGGCAACTTATGGTTTCAGTTGTACGATCAGAATGACAACCTTATTTTATAACTCATAAGACTGAATTTCAAAAATGTCAAATGGTTTCATAAGGTTTAAATTAATTGAAACTTTTTATTTGTAGGTATTTTTTTAAATGTAACCTTATAAATCTGCAATTATTATGACTCAATTTCAAAATGGAGTTTTATTCGTTAGTACTAACTAGTAACTACTAACTATGTGGGTGGTAATCGACTCAAATTAGGTAGTGGAGCATTATTCAAGTTGGTTACCTACTGATTTTGATACCTAATTAGAATGGAATTCAAAATTGCGCATCGCTAGCCGAAGCGGCCTCTATAGTCCGGGAGGCAGCGGCACAAATTTCGGGTCATTTCCTCCTGTTTTTATTTTTTGAATATCTGCATGAGTTATGTATGCAATATGTACCGTACCTATGTCTAATAAGTATATATGACTGCCTCGTTGGTGTAGTGGTTAGCATGTTCGACTACGGCCGACGAGGTCCCGGGTTCGAGTCCCAGGTCGGGTCACAACAAGTATTGGGGTTTTCTGACAAGAAATTCTCAGTACTAACCCGGAGTTAGGAAGTTGGCGGTGTTTCACTCCTGTGCCTCGGAGTGCACCTGTGGTTGCGCACACACTTGTGCACTATAATATCTCCCGCGCAGATGGCTAATCTCTCAGGAGATTGGCCGCCGTGGCCGAAATTCGTTCGGGAGGACATTATTCATTATTATTATGTCTAATATGGTCGTAATAGGGTTGCGATTCCTGCAGAAAATTCATAAAAAATCTCCTAGCTTCTGGCATGAAACTTGCTCAACACATTAATTTGAACTTAAAATGTGTAAAAAATATCGTCTTCCAGCTGAATTCCTCAACTATGTATTCCATCCATCAACATTTTTTATTACGGAATGTGTGTGTACGGCCAAGTGCGAGTCGGTCGAACTTGCTTATCTCCGAAGTTTACCAATCCAAAAATACAGAAGTTAAAAAGTATTGTACAGAAGAATGAAAAATGTATAGATTGGAGTGAAATAACTGGTAAACTGATGTTAACAAACTTTATATTATCTATTTCTTTGACAGACTGAATCAATTGTAAAGCATATTCTTGTATTATATTATATTTAAGTAATATTATATATAAGAAAATGTGTCTGTCTGTCTGTCTGTCTGTCACGCTTTAACTGCCCATCTTTTCAACCGATTTTGATATTAAAGTCAAAGTAAAACCATATATCTTCAATTGGTACCTGCAAAGTACTTTTTGAGCGTCTATTTTACAAAGTATAAGATGTGATGGTGATAATTAATCAAATCATCCTTCAACTTCGGTATGAGTCGTAAAATGCTAATTTGAGTACCCATCAAAATCTGATTGCAGAATGATTTTACTGGTTAGTCAATATTTTTACCAGAAACTTTTATTTCTTTGCCAAATTGAATCAATATTCTTGCAAAATAAAAATTCTAATTCTAATTCAATATAAAATGTACCTATTCTGATATTACAGACTAGCTGATACCAGCAACTTCGTCCGTGTGGATTTAAATTTTTAAACATGCCGTTGGAACTCTTTGATTTACTTCATATTTTTTAATATATACGTGCCGTGAAAATAATCACGCTGATCCGTTGCTTCCTTGCGACGCGATTGAAATACAAACTAACAAATGTGCAATTTGTCACTTTTCCATACTCACATATTTTTATTCTATAATAATATTAATAGGTGACCCACCCCAGATTCGCACGTGTACCTAGTGTCTTTACCTAATTTTGTATTGATTGGCTGTTATCCATCCGGACTTCATCTCCGAACTATTCGTCAGGTCTTCATAAAATTTACTTAATAGTACTACAACCTTTCTAATAAAGAACGAATTGTGTAAATCGGTTCAGATTTGGCTGAGTTATGGAGTATAATTGACAAATTATAAATTTATATACTTAAATTAATTAATAAAAGTCTCAAGGCTCTATGTAGAATTTCCATTAACATGCGCTATTTTGCTCAGAAATTATAAAATTACTACTATTGCAGAAGATTTTATTAGTTGCTATTTATTTAAATAATCAGTCTTCCTGCAATCGGCGCCTAAGGAGTAAATTTTGAGTGAATGCTCATAACCAATCCGTTGAGTAGAAGCGGCATTTGAAGGTAAATACTGAATTAATGTATTTCATACATCATTTTTAACATAGTTTTCTTCATATTTTACTTGAATGTAGTATTGTTTTCTAGTAAAGGTCGTAAATTCTTGAAATACATATGCAACAAAATATTGCTGCCGTGAATTCGTTACGGTCCTTTGAGTAACTCTTTCGAAATTGTCAGTCAATGGTACAAATTATTACTCAATGGATATCAATCATTTATACATTTTTATACTGTTACTCAATCATTCATACAATGTGATTTTACATACTATAAATTGGTTGGAAGTTGCACTTATATTTTTTAGATGTCATTTTACATATTTTATGTAAAATACCCAAAAGTACCTACTACGACTATTATAATTTTATGGTAAGAAAGTGTGATAATTCACTCAACATTGTGATCAGTGCCCTTACTTTTCCTTTGAGCAATTGTCAAGGTTCCACTGACAAACAGTCCTCTCAAAAATATTGCATTAATGCTTATAATATTGGCCATTTATCATTTATATAAGTTATTGTTATGTTATATTGAAATGGATATTTTTTATCGTAACTCGCAAAAAAACAAAAACATAAAACATTGTCTATTTCAGAAGATATATAGAAAACTATGACATTAATTTGTCATTATTGTGTTATATTGTCATTACGTTAGTCAAAAGAACTAAAATTATCAAATTTTGATAGTGTTTCTATTATTTTATGTTTTCCGTCCCATTTTTCTGATTGGCATGATTGGTAAGTCTAATAAAAACTTCTGTGAATCTTATTTAAAGTGGTTTTTTTTAAGTACATTTGTGAGATAAAGTTCTGTTTCTCAATGGAATAATTCTCCGTCGATTCATTTTAAAATGATTATTTTTACTATAATTTAACATAATATTTATAATCAGTGCTATTTCTCATAAAGATAAATAAGTAGGAAACACAAATCTATCAATAAAATAACAAAACATGGTAAAAAAAATCGTCGATTTTAAATCATGTAGTTAACACGTTAAAAAAAACGCCCCAACTATAGTGTTATATATTTTTGGAATCTACTCATCAATTTCTAGATGATGATCATATAGTTAATCTTATTTTCGAAAAAAAAATCAATTTTAGTCTTTAATGCGGGACCATGGTCACCCCATCATTTTTTTTTAAATTTTACTAGCCTATGTCACCCGGAATAAGCTAGGGATTCTAACGATACCGCATTTATCAAAATCGGTTCAGGCGTATAGAAGTTATGGTGGAATATACAAACTCACATACATACATACATACATACATACATACCTACGTGAACCCTGAATACAATATACTCCTTTTTTCAGGCAGTCGTATAAAAACATTTCGTTTCCTCTTGGTCTATAAATATCGCGGTGATAATTTCTTATTTCGCTCTTGCGCGTAAATCACGCCGCATCAGTAGGGTTGCCACTTGCCACCCATACCCGGTTCTTGGTCTCTCGAAAATTTAATTATAAGCCGGCACTCTGTCCGAAATGATAGTTACGAATTAAATCGCATTAATGAGTACTTGTTGCTTAATTACGCCACTACTATTGAACCGATTTGGCTGAAATTTGTTATGAAACTTTTTATCCCGGAAAAAACCATGGTACTGGAACTACTATATTTTCACAACTTTTGAAGAAGAAAAAAATATTTTTAACTGACTTCAAAAAGAGGTTATCAATTCGACACGCATATATTCCGTGTGTAATATTATTGGAACTTCAAAATATTCACATAAATGACAATCTATTAGGGCTTCCAAACATAATGTTTGTCCATGCATTTCTCCGAAAATATGCGACCAATCGTTTTTTACTGGCTTACATTTAATTCAACTTGGATAACAGTGCAAGTTTCATTTGAGTTTGTTGTGAGCTCTTTTTATACCAGGGCGCGTTTGGAACCCTCGTAGCTTTAGTTTTAAGATACCGTAACCAATTATCACCATCATGTTTTTTTTAAAAGTAAGTAATTTTTAACGTCAATAAGTGTACCTACAGTGTACCTATATTGAATAAATGATATTGACTATTGACTATTGACTATTTATAATAGTTTCGATAGTTTTCAAGATTTGGGCAATTGTTCGTTTTCAGTAAGTATATTAAAATTTGAAGTAGCTTGTTTTCCAAAAATGTTGGCAACCCTAGCCGCATTATTGTCCAGTAACCAAAGGGTTATAAAGTATGGGTTTAATAAAAACTGCCATATTATCCCTACTAGGTTAGTCCGCTTCTATCTTAGACTGCATCATCACTTACGACCATCTCACATGGTGGCACCATCAACCATGTGAGATTGCAGTCAAAGCAAAGGCAGTCAAAGCAAAGTTTATCTAAAATACTAAGCAAAACTAGGCAGTTTTTGTTTAAACGCCATCTAGTTCAATTTTATAGTAAACAATTCGTAGTTTATGTTAGAACCACAGAACTTGGATAGCAATCATGATGTCAGTGTGTGCGTGGGGGTTGCGTATATACAGTAATCGATATGACAGATTTTTATTATTGGACTATTTGACTAAATGGCTCCGTTTTAAATTAAACTAATGATGTGATAAAATAATACGCATTGATATACTGGCGCAAGTGTAATCAGTTTTAAAATCAGTGCATAGGAACTTTGCGAAAATATCAAATACCTGTCAAAAGCCCTAACAACGCCATCTAGCGGGAATCTGTCCGGGAGAAGACGTTGTGACTATGCGACGAAATGTTAAGACACGAACCAGACGCTGACACTTTTACGGGCATGCGCTTTTTCTTTAACACCATCAGCATCGGGAACCGGTTCAATATGTTTCGTATATATTCGTCGTAAATATTTGAGAAATCCACACATAAGTAGTCTTGCTCTAAAAATTGATTCTGGCCTAATTCTGGCAGGATACAATAATTGCAAAGGAAATTAATACTCGTATTGTTTCATTAGGTAAATATTGCTAAAATCTAATTTTTAACATTTTGTTATTTTGTCTTCTTAGTAACTTTTATGGTAAAAGTATGGGATGAGCAATCGTAAAGCAAAACAAATACCTAAGTGCAAAAGCTTGGTAGCAAATAGCAATCAATCAGTGAAGTCAACGAAGTGAACCCTTACACAATCAAAGATAGACAACAAATAAATCAAAATGTTATGGGGCGGGGATCATTACAATATGATCGCCCTGATGCTGACCCTCAGTTTTCATGATAATATATCAATATCGAGTATCGACTTCTTCAACTTCGAAATCCGTTGCCTTAGCTTAGAAACGTGAAATTTTGCACAGGAGTTTCTAGATTATGTAAAGTACTACGATATAATTTTTGAAAATCATCTAATTGGGGTTGATAAGGGAATGCCAGTTTTAAAGTCTCAAACTTCAATTTTCGGGTCAGTCAGTCAGATTTTTCATGCGCCACAGTGGGCATGGGCTGAAAAAGTTAAACATTTTAGGGAAGGCAGATGGCTGATAAAAGATGGTAGAAGCCAGGAAGTGCTACTATCATCATCCCATGGGCACACTGCTAGCTGAATATAAATAGCCAATGCCTTTAACGGATGCAAAGCGAAATAACAAATTGTCGAGCAATCGATTCCGATCCGATAAAGGAAATCGTACGGTTTCCTGATTAGCCTTAGACGTTACTAAAGACATGACCTTTACATTCTTATCAACGGACTACCGGATATCAGTTCCGTTTATATGTCTGTCTAGTTGATGCTCATGACTTCTTACTCATGATCATAGGGGTTTTTCAAATCCCTTGGGAGCTCTATGACTTTCCTATACATATAAAAAGTAGCCGTGTCACTCTCCGTCTTTATCTATGCAAAAATCGGTTCACTAATGTTTCAACGTTTCTCTATTCATGTGACAAATAACGTATTTCGCAAAAATATCATTTTATAAAAGACAATTTGACAAATATTCAATTCGCAAATGTTTTCCTTTACAAAATTGCTGAATGCTAAAGTATCATTTACAATTTTTTTACTTCACTAAATAATTTGTCAAATTCCCGATTTTATAAAATGACGGTACATTTTACAAACTTTATTACTTCTGAAAATATTTTTTTTTTTAATTTAAGTTAGGTATATTAACCCGATAGAACCTAAGAAGTATACACTCTACCTGAATATTTATGTTAAACCCTAACCTAACCTAACATTTTGACAAATATCGCACATTGGTCCTTTGCGGTGCGATTGAAGAGCAACCACATTTACCGACTTATAATATTTTTAATAGAGAAGTTTAAATAGAGTACTGGTACTTAATTTTCTTTTTGGTTAATTTTCCTAGATGTTCTTCACGCTATAAGTCTATGTTTCAAATAAAAAAATAACTAAGAATGTTCAGAATTGAAAAAATTCAAGAAAATAACTAACAAAGAAAAATCTTATATAGCCACGTGCACAAAAATACAAAATAACAGGCTTTAAAATAATCCTAGATGCTCCATAAATCGAAGGGAAAACCAAAATATAATCGCAGAACAGCGATCAATCAAAGCCAATGAAGTAAACCATAAAATAAAACGAAAGAGAGATGGGAAGGAAATGAAGATGTTATACAAAGCGGGGGTCATTATAATATCGCCCATGCTCGACCCCACTTGACGTCGGACTGAATCGAATTGATGTTTCGTCTGCAATACTATCTGTTATACTTGGTAATCGAGTTTGTCTATGAAGGTTCTATGATCCCTGTGATCCGTAGTTTGATTTTATGAATGTTGTATATTGAACAGTCCCCTATTGCCTTACTTGATAGATTAATACGATAGGTAATGGCCATTCTTCGTAGTATTCGTCGTAGATATTCACTATTTCCCATCTGAGGACCACTACGGGCACGGGCGGAACGGGCACCTGTGGCACAGATCTTCTCGCAGAATAAGAGGGAACAAAGTCAACGATAAGCAGGCTAAATGCGGATATTCACACACCTTTGTAAAATCCCAGACATAATATACTCGTAGATCACGATGTCTTTCTTCACCGTGAAATACGAGTAACAAGCACATAACTTACAGCTTTGAAGGAATACACGTTGAGTTGCCTGTTCTGGAGTCGGGGAGTTAGGGACCTCTCAATAGAAGGCAGATTTCCTAAATCCTAGGCTATCAATGCTATAAACATTTTATCTACCACTGTAAAAACAACTTAAACTGAGAACGGATACAGTAGATTTTCGATCACAGCATGTCTATAGGACAAATATCCATAAAAGAGCTCGCGAAAAGGAAAACATATTTGTACCTAATAAATAACAGTTAGAAGTTCGCTGATGCCACATTTCATAGATACTATTAGGATAAGAAATCAAATAGAGGGGAGTACTGACAACATAAGATGTGAGAAAGCTAAAGGTTAAATGGCTTGGAAACGACGGATGAATGACAGTGAGCACGATTGGATTGTGTTTGGATGAATGTGGTAATTTGTTCAAATAAAATTGCAGTAGTAATTTTGTAAAGCTCCCAGAACCCAAGAGCAATCGGTTAGTGCAAGCTTATAATTATAATTAACAATTCATTTTCCGTCAACTCGACCACCTTATCGGCTAGGCTCCTAGAGGGTCAAAAAGGGATGACCACCCACCACCACCACTACAGCCCATTAACGTCCCACTGCTGGGCACAGGCCTCCACTCCCATACGAGAGAGGGAATTAGAGCTTAGACTCACCACGCTGCTCCAATGCGAGTTGGCGGGCTTTTTTACGACTATGATCATGTTAGATATAATAACCGGGACCGACGGGTTAACGTGCTCTCCGAGGCACGGGGGTGTAACCAACTTCCTAACTGCGGGCTAGTACTGAGAATTTCTGGTCAGAAAAACCCAATACTTATTATGTCCCGACCCGGGACTCGAACCCGGGACCTCGTCAGCCGCATTCAAACATGCTAACCTCTAGACCAACGAGGCAGTTTGTCGAATGGCAACGAAAAGGGATGACAGTTGGTGTGAAAGTCCGTCATTTTCAAGTTACGTCTATGAAAATTAGAGTTTGGATTTTGTGTTGAAAAAAAAACGTATGTTTGAATTACTTTTTATTTCCTACCCCCTCACCGATTTCTAATAATTACATCCGAGCGAAGCCAGGGCTGGTCAAACTCATTCATTTGTTGAACTCATCCGCAGTGAGACGTGATATTCGGGCAGAATTTTCATTTGCAAATTATTTGCATGCCTTCCGTGCCGAATAATTCAAATTATAAAATTTAATTCAACTGTAATTTGGATTTGGTGCCACGAATTTACATTCATAACGAAAAATAGAACGGTAACCCTTTCAGGGAAAGTCGAGAAGGGATTTCAAGAGCAAGTTTTTAACAGAGTTCACTGAAAGTTACCTACCGTACCGTACCGCAAGATTGTAAAAACCGTTAGATTATAATCTAACTCGCGAAATTGTAAACTGTCGAATGATTACAATATAACGGATTATTTTTCGGTAGATTGTAATCTGTTAGGTCGAACCCTAACCTAACCTACAAGAAAAAGACAAGAAAACGTAAATACAATGAATATTTCAAAAATTGACACTTAAAATATTGAACGGTTCACAATCTTTCGACTGTTTACTATCTATCGAAAAAAAAAGCGTTGGATTACAATCTTACGGTGACACTTATACAATTGGGCCTCCGAACTGCGATCTCACGGGATAAGTGAATTATGAGTTCCCAAATTCCCTTGCCGAGAATTGAACTCAAATCCGCTGAAATACCACAGCTGACAGCGCTCACCACTGTGCCAGAGGTTGAGCAGTTTCCAAATAATCAAATACTGACATGCCGTAGAAGAATTACATCTCAGAACAATTTGTTCGAAGAAATTCCTTTCCTTTGCCAAAGTGCGCAAACTTTTCCCGGAACAGATGGGCCGCGATGTCTGGTCGTAATCGGATTTATGACGTCACAGTATTGCTGCCACCTCACACTGCTTTTGTATTAAAAGTTATTCCGTATTCTGTTCTTACACTTGCGTCTAAATTATTTTTTACTTGATCTTCTCTATTTTTTATTTAATGGCTCAAATTTATTCATCCATGGCTCATCCCTATTCACATCCCATTTTGAAATGTGTCATGATTTCCAATTATTAATAAGACATTGTTTTGATTTTTCAATTAAGGGTGTTTGAGTGTGTTTTTTGTTGTTTGTACTTCAAGTCCTTCAGTTTCATACGGCATACCTACCATATAACAACAGAGCAATGATTGATGTGATTTTTGCATGGAATAAATATCTAATTTAAAATATCTCTATATAATATAAAATCCGATAAATAATAAAAATTGAAAACAAATAGTATGTTCCAAAGAAAAGACAATTTCTTTACCTCCAAATCAATATAATTCAATAATGCAAATCGCAAACATATCAATGTCATACATTAGTGTTCCAAAAATCAGAAAAGTGTACACATGAAACAAAACTATATTCCGTTTCAGTTACGCACAGTCTAGACGTCACAGCCGTAGAGCCGTCGCCAAAGCTGAAAGCTCCAACTCGGTAATTGCTTTTGGAAACGGATTCTATTCACAAAAAGACTAAAAAGGCGCTTGAATTTCCACAACATGTGAATCATTGTAATAAATTAACAACCCCTGGGAACTTGGCATGAGCTGTGCGTACTGGTTGCCATCAATTCTCCATTGAACGAGGAATTTCAGCCTGTATCCCCCTCGCTTAAGGCATATTTTACTAAGTGTTCAAAAATAACACTTTGACAATTATTGTGTTTCCAAATAAAGTTCTTTTCGTGTAATTTACCGACTCATATTGTGGATAAATTAGATAGTTTGTAGTGTGTACAGACTAAATCACAAATTATCATAGTTTTAGTACTTCCAGCCTATAATTTATACCACTAAAAAATTTAAGTTCAAAATTAAAATGGAACTCCTTATCTATATATATAAAATTCAAAGTCCTGACTGACTGACTGACTTATATATCAACGCACAGCCTAAACTGCTGGGGTTAGAGACTTGAACTTTTGACAGTAGCTTCCTTTTGAGATGTAGGCGCTCACTAAGGAAGGATTTTTCAATATTCCACCCCTAAGGGGGTGAAATAGGGGTTGAAAGTTTGTATGAAAGTCCGTCATTTCTCAAGTTATATCCATGAAACTTGGTACATGAACTATCGCTAAAAAATAAAGAAATACGTGTTTCACAGTTTTTGAAAATTCGACCCCCGAAGGGGTGAATGTCCTTCATTTATCAAGAAAGATATTTTTAAATTATAACAACGAAACTTGGTATTTTGGCTTTCGGTATAATATAAAGAAGTACGTGTGTAACAGTTTTTCAAAATTCTACCCCCAAACGGGTAAAATAGGAATTGTAAGTTTGTGTAAAAGGCCGGCGTTTTTCAAGTTAAAGCCATGAAACTTGAAATTTGGGCTACCGGTTTAAATTATGAAATACATAATTCACAGTTTTTATAAATTCTGTCCCAAAGGACGTTAAATAGTCCTTCAATCACGCCGCAACAGAGCAAAAGATCGACGTATTTTTTTCATGGGTTCTTTTTATCCCGGAGAATTAAGGAATGCCTATGGGAATTAAAAAAACTTATGCCACGCGAACGAAGTCGGTGGCATAAGTAAACGAAGCGGGTGTCCGCTAGTTAGTAATACAGAACAATCCATTCGTTCCAATTTATATTAATTCTGACCTAATTTAATTTCAAGCGTCCCGAAGGACCATATTTCATGCGTAATTTTTGACTCCCACTTATCGTAATAGATCTACACGTTCCCTTCGAAAAGGTTTACGGTTAATTTACCCTAATTTATTACGAAACGAAATGACGACCTTTCATAGTATCCATGTCCAAAATTTCAGAAGGCAAAAAAGAACTAAATAAATTTTTAGTATTAAGGTAAATAATCTCAAGGTTCTTTGTGCAGCATTTTAAACTTTTCAAGGACATTTTCTCTGCATCAAGACGGGGCGTGTAAAATAAATGTTTCAAATTTAATATATACTCTAAAAGTCTAAACCTTACGTGACTTTACATTCAGCGACAAATGCAAATCTTGTTCACCAACGAGGCTAACTTTTCGAGAAAAGCTAAAAGATTCGAGGATCTTTTAGTTATGTAACACAGCTTTTGATTGGTTTTTTATTTCTTATATTGTATGCCACTTCTGTATTTGCAATAAGTATATTTTCTAAAAGCGGTACCATCTTTGCCAAATCTGCATTATTCAAAGGTGAATTGAACATCTGAAAATCCTTTTATTTGCCAACCTAACTTATGAAACAAAATTGAGCATTGTATATCTGTGTAAAATAATTTACAACAGAGAAATTATATTAAACTAGCGGGCCCGGCGGACTTTGTCCTGCCCTGAACCTCGAACCCGATTGCAGCGCCCCCTACCGGGTCTAATTATGAATATAAACCATCCCAAGGTCAGAACAAACAACAAAAAAAGAATCAGCGAAATTGGTCCAGCCGTTCACGCGTGATGCCGTGACCAAGGGAAATAGGGGTTCATTTTTACCCTCGACGAAGCGGAGACGGTATATGTGTTTGCCCTAAGAGGTTGTGTGTTTGTTTGTTTGTTTGTTTGTTTGTTTGTTTGTTTGTTTGTTTGTTTGTTTGTGCACTTTTTTGTCACCATTTTTCTCAAAAAGTACTAGGCCGATTGAGATGCGGTTTTTTGCATTAGATACGTATAGCTTGTGAGACGGTTTTTAGATATATTTTAGGACCATAGACAACCAAGCTGAGCTGTAGTCTATGATTTTAATATTTCAACATGTTACCATTTTTCACAAAAACTGCTGGGCCGATTGAGATGCGGTTTTTTGCATAAGATGTGTATAGCTTGTGAGAAGGTTCTTAGATATATTTTAGGACCATAGACAACAAAGCTGAGCTGTAGTCTATGATCTTAATTTTTCTATGTGTTAAAAATTTTCACAAAAAGTACTGGGCCGATTGATATGCGGTTTTTTGCATTAGATATGTTTAGCTTGTGAGTAGGTTCTTAGATATATTTTAGAACCATAGACAACAAAGCTGAGCTGTAGTCTATGATTTTATTTTTTCAATATGTTACCATTTTTCACAAAAAGTACTGGGCCGATTGAGCTGCGGTTTTTTGCATTAGATGTGTATAGCTTGTGAGAAGGTTCTTAAATATATTTTAGGACCATAGACAACAAAGCTGAGCTGTAGTCTATGATCTTAATTTTTCAACCACTGTTACCATTTTTCACAAAAAGTACTGGGCCGATTGAGATGCGGTTTATTGCATTTAGGACTTCGTGCGATTACAAAACAGGAAACTGGTACCAAAATTTAAAAAAATCAGCGCCATTTTGAAATTCTTTATTAATTGATCGATTTCGTTCAAAATCGATATTTAGGACTCCCTGGGGTTACAAAACAGGAAACTGTTACCAAACTTTAAAAAAACAGCGCCATTTTGAAATTCTTTGTTAATTAACCGATTTTGTTCAAAATCGATATTTAGGGCTTCGTGGGATTACAAAACAGGAAACTGGTACCAAAATTTTAAAAAAATCAGCGCCATTTTGAAATTCTTTGTCAATTGACCGATTTCGTTCAAAATCGATATTTAGGGCTCCCTGGGGTCACAAAACAGGAAACTGGTATCAAAATTTTAAAAAATCTGCGCCATTTTGAAATTCTGTGTTAATTGACCGATTTCGTTCAAAATCGATATTTAGGGCTCCCTGGGGTCACAAAACAGGAAACTGTTACCAAAATTTTAGAAAATCAGCGCCATTTTGAAATTCTTTGTTAATTGACCGATTTCGTTGAAAATCGATATTTAGGACTCCCTGGGGTTACAAAACAGGAAACTGTTACCAAACTTTAAAAAAACAGCGCCATTTTGAAATTCTTTGTTAATTAACCGATTTTGTTCAAAATCGATATTTAGGGCTTCGTGGGATTACAAAACAGGAAACTGGTACCAAAATTTTAAAAAAATCAGCGCCATTTTGAAATTCTTTGTTAATTGACCGATTTCGTTCAAAATCGATATTTAGGGCTCCCTGGGGTCACAAAACAGGAAACTGGTACCAAAATTTTAAAAAATCTGCGCCATTTTGAAATTCTGTGTTAATTGACCGATTTCGTTCAAAATCGATATTTAGGGCTCCCTGGGGTCACAAAACAGGAAACTGTTACCAAAATTTTAGAAAATCAGCGCCATTTTGAAATTCTTTGTTAATTGACCAATTTCGTCAAAAATCGATATTTAGGACTCCCTGGGGTTACGAAACAGGAAACTGTTACCAAAGTTTTAAAAAATCAGCGCCATTTTTATTTATTTTGTTATCACCATAATAAATGAATTCAGTTAAGTACAGTAAAATCTGTACTACTTGTAAGTCTAACCACAACCCGTGAGCTGCTTTAGCAGCTCGCGCACAGGGCGAAATACTAGTTAGATATATATAGCTTGAGAGAAGGTTCTTAGATATATTTTAGGACCATAGACAACCAAGCTGAGCTGTCTCTATGATTTTAATATTTCGATATGTTACCATTTTTTACAAAAAGTACTGGGCCGATTGAAATGCGGTTTTTTCATTAGATGTGTATAGCTTGTTTCTCAAAAACTACTGTTCTGATTTAGATGCGGGCTTTTTGTTTTAGATATATTTAGCTTGTACCTAGATGCTGCCCAGGGTATCATGATGGAGTCAGGAGGCGATCATGGGAACTCCTTAAATTCTCATCGTATACCCGTCGCGTTTGGACTCTTTTGATTTGTCCATTTGAAAAGGGTTTGGCCATAGTCCACCACACTGGTCAAAAAAACTACTGAGCTGTCAAAGATGCAGTTTTGTGTTTTAGATATTATGTAATATATACGTTTGCTACGTTCTAATTGTTGTTTCAAAGTTATAAAGGTCAAAGGTATAATGGAGCTCTGCAGTTCGTCGTGGGTTTTTTTAAAATTTTTAATTTTATTACTTGTTAATTGTTATATATACAGATTACACTCGTGATATATGTAGCCGGATTGGGATCTTCAAACAAAACCTGAAATGCCTGAAACAAGGCAAAATCGATAAGCCGTCTCGCGGGCGGACGCGCGCCGCTGCTTCTTAATATTCTTTGCTGGAGCCGGCTAGCACGTGACTCAACTTGTTGCCGCGTCGGAGACGAATACAGTTACCTACTCAATTTAGGATCCCAGTCATATTACCTACTATCCGGGAAAGCTACCTTTTATCTGTGGGGAATTGGGGATGAATCATCATTTATTATAGTCTGTGAAGTCCACCGAGGAAGAGACTACCTTCTCAAATGAGTGCCACCATCCCAGGCGGATACAGATATCGCTATAGGTAGACAACTGTAGGTTATATTTATTTGTGTCAGGCTGTAGAATGCACTGTTGAAAACTAAAACCCTTACCAGTTAGCGGCTCTACCACAGAGTTAGGAATCTCAGGAGTTTACTCATGTGACTCTTTCTAAGACTTATCTAGCTATTTCCTCCCACTGTTTTCCACTACCGTCAGTGGGAATAGGCTATCAAGGACTAGAGTACATTTGTGTTGTGCCGCTGACAAGAAAACTTTTACACCCAGATTGATGCCTTTTTTCTCAGAATTCATTCTTATCATATATATATAACTAGTGTTTCGTTCTGTGCGCGAGCTGCTAAAGCAGCTCGCGTAACCTTTTTCACTATCTTCGGGTAACTGCTACGCGAGAATGATCAGCTCCTTTTGTAATAAAAATATTTAAATAGGTAATTTACAACTGCAGTCGCTGTGGACACTTCGACATTAATTTGAGAGTTGTACTTAAGGAGTAAGGCGGCTTTGTATGAAACTACCCAACGATCATTGATTTTAATTTTCCTACCTCTATATGTTATTTCAGCTAACTGCCTCAAAAACGGAAAAATCAAAAATTTGAAATCACTATTGCTCGGCCGCCATCTTGTTTTTCCAATTTTTTCCACTTTTTAATTGATTGTTTACTAATTTCTTCAACAGTTGCGAGTTTTAACGAAATCGGTTGGGAAACAAAAGAGTTGCAAACATCACGTCGGCCGCCATCTTGTTTTTCCGAAATCTCATAATTTTTCCTTACTCGAATCCCGCACTCGAACACATCTCTCGTACATCATTGTATTGTTTTCTGTCTCTTTCCGTTTCAAAATCTTGCATAGTTCTACACTTGTAGTCTCTTCAATATTCGCCATATATATTTTCTATGAAAAAAAAAAATCCGCCATCTTGAATTTTTTTCCTGTTCATCAAGTAGACCTTCAGGTCCTGATCATCTTTTGCCAAGAAACCACACTTCCATCTTTTATACTTTCTGAGATAGACACCAAATAAATTTGTATGGCAGCCATCTTAAATCCGCCATTTTGAATTTTTTTTTTGCTCATTGTCTATTGGATGAAGTTTCGAATGACATTTGGTCGAGCACCCCCCACCTATCTTCAATACCTTGGCCGTGCTCTTAACCCGTCTCCGAAATCCTCAATCAGCAGGTGTCTCCATATTTTTCTTCAAGTTAAATTTTCTGACTTCTATAAGAAGCCATCAGTGGAAAAAAAATTTTTCATACAAAATTTTCAAAATTTTTCATACAAAATTTTCAAGGAACATCAAAGCGATGTAATTTTATTAATAGATCTAAGAATAAGCAAGTCACAGGCTGGAATTTACATGTACAGGACAGTCATAGACTGTATAGGATGCACTTTGAATCTTGGGTAATGGCGGGCAAGCCGTCTACTGGATGCTCATATTTTAATATGACCGAAGCTCGTAAAACATTCAAGAATAAGCTTCGTTGGTGTCAAAAAAACGAAGAAACTATTAAATTAGATATATTAGCCATGCATCGCAAACAAAAAAATTTTGTGAAATTTTGGAAAGACACTAAGACTTTTAATGGTAAATCTAGTGCACCGTTGACGGTGGATGGCTTGCAGAGCCATGCACAGATAGCCAATATGTTTGCAGAAAAATTTAAAGTCCAACCGCTAGAAGTAGATCCAGTGCTAAGAGGTAATAATAATAGCAGTTCCTTACCAAAGCCACAACAGGATATAAAGCAATTCACGGTTGAGGAGGTGTTTCAAACAATTAAAGAAATGACTAAAGGGAAAAGCCCTGGTTTTGACGAGTTAAGCATTGAACATATAATATATGGTGGCAAAGTTCTACATGACAAACTTTGTAGTCTATACAATCTTTGCATCAAATATTCCTATCTTCCGCAAAATTTGATGAAAACTGTAGTTGTTCCAATAGTGAAAAATAAAACCGGGGACTTAAGTTCAGCTAATAATTATCGTCCGATCTCTTTAGGCACTATAATAGGTAAGATCTTGGAACGACTGCTGCAGCCCGAACTGCTCAAGAATGTGGTCATCGATGATGCACAGTTTGGTTTTCGGCCTGGTCTATCAACGGACTCGGCAATCGTTAGTTTAAAGCACACTATAAAGTACTACACCAGTCGGGATACGTCTATTTATGCGTGTTTTCTCGATCTGAGTCGGGCCTTCGACCTGGTCAATTATGACATTCTCTGGGAGAAATTATACCGGTCTCAGGTCCCTAACGAAGTGGTGGGTCTGTTGAAACACTGGTACGGTAACCAGACTAATGTTGTAAAGTGGGGCGAAACGACTTCTAATTCATATAAATTAGACTGCGGAGTTCGTCAGGGAGGAATTACTTCTCCGGACCTTTTCAATATTTACATGAACAACTTAATAGAGGGGCTGAGGGACACCAATGTCGGTTGCCATATCAATGGTGTTTGTATAAATAGCTTAAGTTATGCCGATGACATGGTGATCCTCAGCCCGTCTATCCAAGGCCTCAGAAAGTTGCTTTCTGTCTGTGAGCATTATGCGAATGCTCATGGACTGAAATATAATGTTGATAAAACTGAGATGCTAGTTTTTAAATCAGGAAAGGGTCCGGAAAGGATTCCAGGAATAATCTTGAATGGTAAAGCAGTTCGGGTTGTACAGAAGTTCAAATACCTTGGACATATTTTGTCAGAGAAATTAAGGGACGACAGTGACATTGAGAGAGAAAGGAGGGCACTCTCGATTCGATGCAATATGCTGGCACGTAGATTTGGCAAATGCAGTAAGGCTGTTAAAATAACCCTATTTAACGCTTACTGTCAGTGCTTTTATACGTGCCAGCTATGGACTAGCTTTTTGAGAAAATCATACACTGCAATACGTGTGAAATATAACGATGCATTCCGAATTCTCATGGGGCTGCCGCGGTATTGCAGTGCTTCTACAATGTTTGCTGAAGCGAGAGTGCCCGATTTCTATTGTATTGTTAGAGCTCGTGTGGCGTCTTTCTGGGAAAGGCTTCAGAGCTCTAACAATCGAATCCTCAAGGTCATCTGTGAGGGCCCTAGCCCTATTTTTGACTATTGGCTGTCTGTGCACTGTGACAAGAACAAAAAGTAGTACCAACCTGTGGCCTGCGACATCTGAAATGAGTTTTTTAACCATTTCAGTTAGCCGTAAGTTTTAATGTTTTTATGTATTGTCTTGTGACGTGTGACATCTGAAATGAGTTTTTTTAACCATTTCAGTTAGCCGTAAATTTTAATGTTTTTATGTATTGTGTCTTTTGACGTGTGACATCTGAAATGTGTTTTTTTTTAACCATTTCAGTTAGCCGTAAGTTTGAATGTTTTATATTACTGTATTTTTATTGACTTATTTTTCTATTGGGTTCTATATGCCTTTGAATAAAAAACTTATTATTATTAAAATTTTACAGGAGGAAGATTTTGGGGAAAATCTCGAAAACTTCCCCAAATGTGGCAACACTGTTTAGATACCTCGATACTGCCGGTCGAGATACACAATCGATCCATACATTTCAACTTTCCCAAATGTTGCCAACTCCCTCAAAATCGTGATCGAAATTTTCAAAAACACAAAAAGAATACAAAATGGCCGCCACCTCGTTTCACATAAACATTTTACTTAGTTTCATAATTTTCCCGTAAACTACAGGATATCCTACCGCTCCTGATGACGTTTCAATTTTTCATCTCGCTCGCACCCAGCCGAAATGATTGCTCCTGAAAAGAGACCATGTCGAAAATCACTTTTTCTTTGATAAATTCCAGTGTTGCCAGACCTCGGCGACGAAAATACCCAAATGTCATTCGTACAAGTGGGACACGTGGTTGCTCGTACTCGAACTTTGCAAAAAATACGTATTTCGATTTTTTTATTTTTGGGGTAAATCTTGAAAACTTCCCGAGAAATGGGGTAATTTTTTTCCCCAATCCATACCTCGAGTCAGTACACACAATCGCCCCCTAGAAGTCGAAACGATCCGACGTTGCCAACTGTGAGAAGTTTGAATTTTAAAATTGCGTTTTTTCGTACCTCAAGCCGAACGGCAGCCACGACAGCCGCCATCTTGAATTTTTGAAAACCACTCCCATTCTGTCAAAATACAGGATAATTGTAGGCGAAAAAAGGAAAAAATATTATGCTCGACCACGCCGTTTCGGATCTGTGGCGCCGCGGTTCGGGGTCGAAAAATCAAAAATTTCAAAATACTACGGCTCGGCCGCCATCTTGTTTTTCCAACTTTTTCCACTTTTTCTATAGATCGTTTACTAATTTCTTCAATAGTTGCGAGTTTTAACGAAATCAGTTGGAAAACAAAAGAGTTGCGAGAATCACGTCGGCCGCCATCTTGTTTTCCGAAATGTCAATAGTTTTTCCTTTCCCTCATCCCGCACTCGAACACATCTCCCGTACATCATTGTATCGTTTTCTGTCTCTTTCTAGGAGAAACAATTCTGTCAATGAGTCAGTGGTAATTGAGCTATATATAGTATAAAATAATGGGAATAGTCATTATTTCATCAGACGATGCCATAGTTTCCTATTATTTATATTCATCATTTATCAAATTAACTGTACGTACCATCACTTATAAATTAAACTAATATATCTGTATCCGACTGCATCCTGAACGCAGCAGATTAATCTTGTACGGGGTTGTGATTGATTTATTTAGTGATGTTATTGGTACCTACGCATAACCTACTACATTACACACTCCAATGTACCAAAAAATAAGGATAAGCTTAGTTTTAAAAAACGAATTCTTTCTTATTTAGCACTAAATGTGTTACAACTGATACAATGAAGACAATAATATAAAGTTATGCTATATTTAAAATTTGACAAAAGGGAAACCTGTTTTCGCCCTTCTAGTATATTGCGATAGACGCCTGTAGGTATATTGCGATTTGCGAGTATAAAGTTTAATAAGCGGTCTAAATAGGAATTATTAATCTTGGTGGCCCCAGGTTGGGCGCCATGCCTTCCCTTTAATGAAATTGTTCATCTTATATAATTGTTATAGTATAATGTATCGTTTTAACTAATAATATTGTTTCGCATTACGGGTGTAAAATAAAGTAAGTTAATAAATAAAGTAAAAAATCACGATAGTTATGATATAAAATCATTATATCATAACTATCGTGATTTTTTACTTTATTTATTAATTATTTTCTGGATCATCTAACCGTTTGTATTGTACAAAGCTAGTAGAGGCGTCGCGTTGGCATAGTTAAAGTAAAGTCAAGTAAAAATTTCAAAGCCAAGGTCAAAATGGAACCTTAAAAACCTTCTTATCCATAATATGGGCTGATGCTTTTGAGAATGTTTTGAAATTGAGAAAGAAGCCGAAGTAATTTTAACTCGAGCAGGAAAAAGAAAGAATTAGTTCTGTTCTTATTGAAAAAAGTGGAACCAAAATAATCTAAGAAATTGGAAACAGCTTAAGTTCGCGAAACTTCTTAACAGCTCATAAACACGCAATGGTAAACTTGTGATTGACAATAGGTATCAATTATATCGAGGGGCGGACGAATGTCGGACGCCGGCAGCGGTATTTCCACAGTTCCTTGGTGTATTCACGGGTCGAGTGGAGCTTACTCTTGGAATTCCCAGATATTACCGCAAGGGTACGCGATGCAGGGGTTGTTGGCCGTGATCGATCGCCGCCGGCCGGTGTTACCGGTGCACGAGGTTACGACACCACTGACGATGCAGTCGCGGTAACCTTACTTCTTCAAAAGTATACCATTACCAACCAAAAATTTTAATCACCTTTCTTCACCCAAGAAGTTCAGATACAACACAGAAATTAATGTGTTGATGGAATTGCATACATACATACATATAATAGGCTGTCTGAATTTGGGTCACTCTTGCAAATCTGTGTAATTTGAGTAACAGTGGATAATTTTTAAGGAATTTAACCAAATAATTGTAGCTGTTCAAGTTTGGTGCTGGGTGGTAGGTACAGTTAACATTGCCAACTGATCTCGTCCCTATTAAAAACTACCTCTTCAGTCTACACAAGTCCCTCAATAGAGTTTCTCCGTTTGATAAGGTCCACCATTGAAACGGTTGTATTGCATTTAAATCTTTTTAGATCTACCCTTCCAAGAAGGTAACTCAAGTGTTTTTGCTTATGAAGTGCTTGATTATTCAGTGCTAATAGATTTAAAGTAACGGGAAATCAATCGGAAGCAATCCAAATGGCGAAACAAATTCAACGTTGCGTTGCTGGCTGTTAATTGGCTGCGGGTGACGGCGCCGAGACGGCGGCGGAACCGCCGCATGGTGCCCCCTCGCTCACTCTGTACGGCCGCCCAACCGCCCTCGGGAGTTTTTACGAGCGAGAAGCCCACCGAGACCTGAACGAGTCTGGGCTCTTAAATTAGTTTGTCTCACCTATCCCTGGATTAGTTTGTAGGTTTGTCTCACCTATCCCTGGATTAGTCTCCAGTTAGCTCATCTCAGGTACGCTCAAAATTAGTTTAAACTTATAAAACCGTCAAGAAATACTCTTTTATGCAAATAAAGCAACGTGAGCTCTAAATTCCTCCCTTTATATAACTTAGAAAATCCGGATTTACATAATCGTAGCAAATAGGTACATTTCAGAATATTAAGTTGATATGCTGTCTCGTAAATCTCAAAGAAGCTAATATAATCGCGGATGACATTATTTTTCCATTCGGTAGGCTTATTTTCTTGTGCGGGGTTATCAAGTTAGGGACGGCAGCGCGGCGGGATGGGGTGGCGACGGGGTGAGTCCGCAGGGCGGATACGCGGGGAGCGGTGGCGCTATCGACCGACTACCCTCCCCCCAGCGTGGCTCAGTTTCCGGACGAGAGTCGCGCAGTCCGCCCGCGCCGCGACGTGACTCTGTCACACGTTAGATAGATAGTCAATTTCAAGCTACCACCATGCTGATAGGACTAGTTCGGGATTCGGTGATGCAGTGCTTCTGCCACTCATGCCGCGCGCCCGTATTGCCAGCAGGTTGGAACGACTGCGAAGAAGATCTTCTCTCGTTGGATTCTTCTGTTTTACCGGCTAAGCCGGCATGCTCGCTACGAGGATAAAACACCCACTAAAGCTTGTGTATTCTGTCTTTTTATAATAAGTAGGATCGTAAAGGAAGGGGTTTTGAAGGGGTTCATTAAAAAAAGACATAAGAAAACAAAAAAAAAATTGATAGATTCTGAAACTGCTTTTACATGAAGTCAAATGAGTGAATGATTTGAGACAATTGTGACCTTACAAAAAATGCTATGATCTATTTTTATAATAAACTAGCAAACCCGGCGAACTCCGTTTCGCCACCAGATGGCTTTCCCGCTAAACAGATTTTCCCGCTATTCTGTTGAAATTTTTCCTGAATTTTCTTTGCTATAAACCTCACGGAGCCGGGTACCTTTCCAACGAATGCAAAACCGTGCAAATCGGTTCGTGCGTTCTGGAGTTATAGCGTCAGGAAGGAAAACCCGACTTATTTTTATATAGTAGATATAATCTTAAGAGTAGTCTTAAAATCCACATAACCTCTCAGTCGAAGCCGGCCGGCTTTTGTGGCTGCGCCGATGCCGGTATCATATTTTTTATCTGTCTTATTTACAGATTTGGACAAATTATTTCGCTTAGAAGGAAAGTTTCTTGAGTATAGCTTCATTCGGACAAATGCTAGCAATATTGTTATCTCTATAATATTCCGTTGTGTTTGAGAAAAATGCCTTTCAAAACTTGTCACCTGCTACGAATTTTGTTTCAGATATTATTTGCTTGTATTCGTATTTGTCTGTTTACCAACTTCGCTAGACATAGTGATTAAATATAACTGCATAATGTCAACCATTTTGCACCGTTCGCTAAACCAACCACATGCGTCCACCACTTTGCGCAATAGAATTGCATCTTTCTTTTCTATACCTTCGACTTTTTCACGGACAAATCCTTTAACACTATCAAGTTTATCTCTAATCCGTTGATAACCAGAAACTACATTAATCGCTTAATTAATTTCAAAAATAGCACCTCGGTTACCAGTTATAACTTACCCCACATCTAACCTGCCTAAAACAAAACGATTATGTCTTCTCAAAAAATAGCCCTTATTAATGCTGCACACGCAAACGTCGCATAATCGTCACTCAGGCCCTTAGGGTTATTTATTGATGAATTTTTCTTTATTTGCTAAGCCTTAATTGGCGTCCCTTCAACGGCACCTATTGCCTAGAAATGATTCCATTTGCATAAAAGGCTAGTGTGTTTGTAGCTGTTTGTACACAAATTGCTAATGTACCCTTGTAAAGAGACGTTACGGGGTTGGAGATGACATAATTGTTTAGGGTGGGATTATTAGAGCTGAGTTTAATTGACTCAACAAGTTCGGCACCCCTTCTGATGTTCAGCTAATGTGACACGAGGTTACGGGCCTCATCACCTTTGCAAATTGCCAATTAAATTTGCGTATGCGGTTTAGAGGTGACATTATGCCTTCTTGGGAAAGAACACGTTCAGAATGCGTGCCAGTTCATTTTAGGGTAGGTATGTTCAAGTTTCACAGGACATCTTTTTACAAGAATTTATTTAATTAAATTTTTTGTAATGTAGTATTTCAGAATCATAGAAATTGTCATCCACTAGTGGCTCGAGATATACTCGACCTATAAACCGGTCAGCACTTAGTCAGGTCCTGATTTTTAGGTCGACTAAAGTAGCGTGATTTGCAAAATTTCATACAAGTGGACTTTGCAGTTTGCATGTTTAATCGTATTGAGCTAGATCATATTATGTTAAGTATTTTCTGTTGTTAGTGAAGTTTAAGATAGGACGTTTTGCAAATATGCAAAGTTAAAGAATCAGATGTTGAAGAAATTTAAAACTGCCACAATGATGCATGGAACAGCCTTAAAAGCTTGCGTGTCATTATAACTTTGCCTTGAAATTATAGTCGTAACTTCAAGTTTCCTAAATTTGTTACACTCAAAAACTTTTACTGTTATGACTACCAAAGGTAACTTATCATAAACATCACCAGTTTGTAGTAGTTTTACTTAACTCTCCTCTCATCATCGCATCGTCATCTTAAATCATCACAGGCCCACTAAATACGTGTCTCCTCTCACAATGGGAAGAAAGGTCTAGTCCATCCCGGCACGTTGGCCTGGTGCGGATTAGAAGATTTCACACAATTGGAGTACTTTCAGATGCACGCACAAGGCTTCCTCATCCTGCTCTAATTAATAAAATTCACATAGAGTAGACACACTCCATGTTCTAGAATTTTTTTCAAACCATACTCTTGTAACTCTTAGCTTATTTAAAGCAATCCCACTCGCGCCCCTTCAAAGTTTCAAACGCACTCCTCCTCAAGTAACACTTGTAATCCCAGAGGTTGTAAATTCGCTTTTCGCTCCCCCTCGCGGGTTTGAAAGCCTGTTTTAAATATATTATCAGTTTTCATGTCCTATCGTGTGGCGCCGGGGGGGCCGGCTGCCCTTTCATTTGTAACTACTGCATTAAATATTTATGTTCGATCCGCTCCATTTTTTATGTCGCTGGCATTGTTTCACTTATTCGAATATTTTTATAGCATCGCTTTTCGAATAAAATTTCTGTATTTGTTAGTGTATCTTTTTTTCGCGAAATTGAATGATCTCACTTGAAAACCGCTGCAGTATTAAATCTGCCACAAATCACTCTTGCAAATCTAACATATCTCTTTTATCTAAATTTTAGTTTGTTTGTGCTATCATGTATCTATTGCTTTTTTGGTCTCGTATTTTTACTGGTCTTCGGCCTTCCATTTGTGGGTCTGGGATTCGGTTTCCGGGCACGTAACTTTCGTTTTTCTAAGTTAGGTGCGTATAGAGCACTTGTAAACATCGTGAGGAAACCTGCTTTCGAGTTCTCTATAATGTTCTCAAAGGTGTGTGAAGCCTGCCAATCCACACTTGGTTAGCGATGTGGATTAAAGCCAAAACTCAACATTCAGAGATACTCGCGACAACAGTGGACCGGTGGGTTGAGACAAAAAATGAAGACATAACTGATATATTATGTACTTATACCAAAGTAATGGTCTAATAGCAATTTTATAGCAAACGCTTTACTATTAATTCAGATATGAGTTCGACTTTCCATCGATCGCCGGTATTTGAGCGGTTATGTAAACTAGGATTAGTGGTTCCTTCAGCGAAAAACCGCAATATGGCATCATCGGTGCGCATTAGTGGGGCCGTGGCCTGTGTGACGTAAATTTTCAGCTGCATTGTCTTTCACGTGTTTCGATATTTCGTATTAGTCACGTCACATATGGGATATGTACACTGTACATGCTTTCCTCCTTTTTGTTTCCTTCTTCCTTGTTATTTATTGGTTTATGATAAATGTCTGTTCAATGTCAAGATGATATGATGTCGTCTCAACCAATAGACTTCCACTTGTGAACGAAATCCCCTGCGTGGAACTCAACAGAACAACGTCCTGTGCCGCTTGCTTCCGGTGGCTCCCAGCTTCTCGCTTAAGATCGTCCTTCCACCTAGTGGGGGATCGTCCACAAAAGTATAATCTTCTGTAAACAAGCTTAATTAAATCTTAGAATCTTCTGTTTGCAACAGAAATTAAGCAGACAAGCTACAAGTTATTTACTTAATCAAGAAAATCTTGTTTCGTAAATAAGTCGTCATTCCTAAAAGCGAAGTCCTTTCTATGTCCAAAAAGGTATTGCCATTCGCTCTGAACATTCTCTGAACATACGTAGAATGCTGTTTCATGTATTTTATTACCAAGTAGGGATTCTTACACGTTTTCTATATTTGTCGATTCACTTTCGCACATGCTATTGACTTCAGTATCTAATTTTAGCACCCCCTTAGTCTTACCAACCCTGAGCTGTATTACTGTTAATTTGTCGTTTCTTCGTTGAATTTATGTTTTTATTAGATTTTGTACTATCATACTAATATTATAAATGCGACGGTGTGTTTGTTTGTTGGTTTTTGGCTTTGATTAGGCTAATCAAAGGTTTTTGGTTTGTTCTTCTACCACGATGCAACGGAGCAATAGATCGACCTGATTTTTTGCAAGTTCATAGTTGAGGACTTGGAGAGTGACATAGGATACTTTTTATCGCGGAATAATTCCCGTGGGAATTAAAAAACTAATTCCACGCGGACGCAATCGCGGACATCAGCTTTTACAGCCATCTATGTCTTGTACCATATTCTGTGTTTGTACGCCCAGTGTCCACTCACGATTACAAATTTCACCAGTAAGCCTCGTAAGCCGGTAATCGATTTTGAATGATGTAATGAACGACTACGTGTCCACAGTATTAAATATTAATCTATACTTTACGTTCAGACTACGTCCGCGATAGATTGGGTTTTTTGAACCATTTTACTATATTCATCTATTCAAACAACAATTACTTAACATTTCTGTGTATTTAAAAATTGAGGTTTCTCTTTATAAAGACCTAAAGTTTATGTTTCTCCAAATACCTAAGTTTCTGAAAGCTTTTTGTTTTCAGATGAAGTCAAGATATTTTCGGTAATATAACTTTGAAAGTAAGGCGTATTTTCTCGAGCATTCTTTACTTATTAAATATTTCTATCACGTAGAGGCCTCTCATCTAACGCTGTCATTTTGTCCTTGTATAACACCCAGAGAATTGCTTTAGGGACTTGATAAGTTTTTATAATAATTAGTTACTTAAATATCTTTCATGGTGTCTATATTATGTGAAAACTTAAGTTGTTGAATTTTGAATCTTGAAATGCCCGTTAAAGGCTCTGGTTAAAAATTATATATCTGTCACCGTAAGATTGTAAAAACCGTTAGATTATAATCTAACTCGCGAAATTGTAAACTGTCGAATGATTACAATATAACGGATTATTTTTCGGTAGATTGTAATCTGTTAGGTTTATTAACCCGATGCAGGCCGGGCACTACTTGATTGTTTATGTCGAACCCTAACCTAACCTACAAGAAAGAGACAAGAAAACGTAAATACAATGAATATTTCAAAAATTAACACTTAAAACAATTTGAACGGTTCGCAATCTTTCGACTGTTTACAATCTATCGAAAAAAAAGCGTTAGATTACAATCTTACGGTTTTTACAATCTTACGGTGACATATCCACTAGATTAAGATGATGCCCGTGACTTTGTTGTTTTTTTTTCCTGAGAGAACTTGATTTTCCGGGATGAAAAGTGTACCAAATTTCATCAAAATTGGTTTAAAAGATGGGCAGACAGACACACTTTAGCATTTATAATAATAAGTGAGGATTATTTCATGAAGGACAACTTGTGCCACTTATGTTATGTCGTGAGTCAGGAGTATACCCTGGGTTCTGAAATAGAATGGTGAAGATATTCCGTTCATATATACCCTACCTACCTACGGACCTAACACAAGACCCGATATTTAGGATCTGCTTTTATTCTACTTGATATTTTGCAGTTAACCAGTCGTTAGATCCGTGACGATGTGCTAGCGAGACGTGCGTTACATTATCAAAGATTTTAAGTAAATTCAAGCAAATTAAAATGTGGGGAATGGGGATACAATTAATACAAATTACATATCAAGCATATCATACTAATATTATAAATGCAAAAGTGTGTCTGTCTGTCTGTCTGCTATACGCTTTCTCGGCCCACCTGTTCAATTTTGATGAAGATACAGGGATAGTTAGTTGGTATCCCGGGGACATAGGCTACTTTTTTCCCGGAAAATTAAAGAGTTCCCGCCATGCACAACGGACACCGTGCTTACGTGCGAAAAATCCCAAAGAAAGAAGAAGAAGGAGTTCCCGCGGGAATCGAAAAAACTTAATCCACGCGTATGAAGTCGCGGGATCATCTAGTGCTCTATAAAGCTTGCTTGACATGCATGTATGTGCATGTATGAGACCCTTGCCTATTACAATTTACGACTTTTTTCATTATTGTTTGTTGTTAGCTTTTATGTCGAACTGTAGTTTCAGCACTGCGTTCGTGTATCGGTACTTTTCAGTTTGGTCACGCGACTGTTATCGATTGCCTTTCAGGCTTTCATTAATACGAAACGGAATGCTCTTCGAATAAACATTAGTTGACCGATTGTACGTAATTGCTATTGGATTGTCGTGGCTGAAGGGGGATAATGGTGATTGAGGGTGTTCTTGCTGATGGGTACAACATTTGTCTCTTTACTTACTATTCCTACTTCTATTACACATTCGGCCGGTTTCTGAATTGAGCATTCAAGCAAAAACAGCAAGCTCCAACTCTCAAACCTTACACAAAATCAATTAAGAAACAAAAATTTGCATAACTAGTCCTTAGGTAGTCTTTGAGACAGACTCAACATGAAATTCTCAATTCAGAAACCGGCCGATTGTATTTCTGGGGCCATACTGCCATCGCTTAAAGCAATGCTTAAGCAATATTACTCAAAATGTCAGTTTGATGTCACATACCTTGACGTTCCTAAAATAAGGATTATATTATTCTTAAACACGAAAGTCAGTAGGTAGTAATGAAACAATATGGCTTTAAGAGTTGGCGGCATGACCCCTAGTGCTTTTTTTTGAGAGTATGCTTTTAACTTAAATTATTTATTTATTTATTCTTTGACAAGGGAATAATTCTCTAAACCTTTTATTTTGGCCCTGGCTCCTCTTTTCTACCTTAGAATACGTTCAGGAACCACTTACAACATGATTATGTTTAAAATAACATCTGTTTATGATACCAATACCCTTAGAACTTGTACAACTATTGGATTCGAATACGATATGCAATTGTCTACCAAAACTGCTAAAACCGCGTGTCGGGGCACTCATTTCGGTGTAACAACTTCCCGAATTGACACTAGGACGAGGTTTTATCGACACAATTCAGGGTAACTGCAGTTTGAGGCACCATTTCGGGCAGTTACAAGCAAGCCGGTGGGTGGCATATCCTCGGGGGAGCGCGCCGGTGTCGGGCCCCCCTCTCATTCGATCTTGTTGTTTAGCGCACCGACGGTCAGCGCCGGCCAAGAAACCAGTGGGGAAGCCGAGGACTAAACAGCCCAAGAAAGTTAAATTTATCAGTAAGTAACAATTTGATTGAGCGTCTGTCATTTTAAGTTTTGAATATATACAGGACGTGTTGTCGTCGTCGTCTCAACCTATAGAAATCCACTGCTGGACGAAGGTCTCCTGCATGGATGGACACAGAGCACGGTCTTGTGCCGCTTGTTTCCAGCGGCTCCCAGCTGCACGCTTCAGATCGTCCGTCCACCTTATAGTGGGGGCTCGTCCAACGCTGCGCTTCTCGGTGCGAGGCCGCCATTCAAGCACTTAGGGACCCCAATGCCTATCGAATTATCCAAAAACCATGCCTTTTCCTCGCTATAAAAAAGAGTGCTTGGCCACCGAAACGGAGAGAAGACATGCATACTTACAGTTCCCGAGACGTAAGCTCAGTTTTGCATTTTTGTGCCAATGTAGAAAGCAGTACAAACCGGTTTGCGCTGGTTTGTCTCCACGCTATCGGCGTAGTGTATACGCTCACACAAATACAAAGACGAGCTTACGCCTCGCGTATTGTAGACGAATCAGATTATGGAAAGATGCAATAAAAGTATTACGCACATCATAATATTATAACAACAATCTGTTTGGTCTGCTGAACTCTGTTTCCGCTCCAGTAGACTGAACATTTTTGTTTGTTTTACGCCACCGTTGTAAAGTGAGAGTTTGGGAGTGTTTAGAGTTAACATCGTTTTGCTTTAATTCTAAGGGTGCATTGAAATTCAATCACCATCTGATTGATTAAACATTGAAAATCTTGGCCAGAAAATCCGATAATTCTAGATTCATACTATGTATTTACTATTTACGTTTCAATATGGTTGTTATTTAAATCTTTTTCATAATATGTACTTAGTTTTTTTTATATCAATTATTTTTAAACGCGCTTTTAATCTTTTATGTTAACGCTGGTATTGTTTCAAACAAAAGGCTTCGGTTCATCGTAGTTAATATAGTAACAGTATGTAGAGTTCGCGAAAGCGTACGATTCGCCGGGAAAATTACTCACGTATAATATAAAACGTATACATTTTAGGTATACAAGTGAGTGCATTTATTAGTATGAGTCACTTGTTTGGGGCGACTAAACCCACCTCACCCTCTTGTAAAATAAGCCATGTATAGACGCGTCAACAAGTCAGCTGCCGATACGATCCATTCAAGTCAAGTCAATATCATTTATTCAATATAGCATAGATTAATTATAAACCAAGGTTTATATATTGTCTTTGAACATAGGTACACTGTAGGTACACTTATTGACGTTAAAAATTACTTACTTAAAAAAACATTCAATTCCTTATCAGTTATTACGAATGGCCGCCAAGAAAATAATATTATTATGTTTTATATACGGGCTTTGAAAATGAATAAAATAGAATAGAATTATACATATACCGGTTCCTTAGACTTATCTTCTGGCAAACATCTTCGTTCTCGTGGTACTCAGGCTAGGCTGCCAAAATGTAATTTGCAAGCTGGTATATTTCCGTGTCTGTAAACTAGACTGCTGCTAGAAATTAAACTAGAAAATCAGCTGCTAACACGACCCAATCAGTATAATAACGATATTTAAGTTGGTCCCACTGATCTATTGAGGATAAGTCGGCTGCCCACACTAGGAACTTTGTGTCATGGTCCTCCTGGCAGCGAATGGGACGTTTTGTGTCCAAATCCCTATGCTGACTCGTGGAAGTCGGATCGAGTTCGAACCAGCAAGTCTAGATACTAATCTCATTACAAAATGTGAAAGAAGGCGGATATGCCCATTCCTGCCGACCATGAAAAATTGTATTAATTTAAACCAGACGCGACCAACGGCGAATGTCCCCTGAATACCGTACGTTTTTAAAATTCCCCAGCGCAATGTAGGTTTAATTAAATGGCTCTGTCATGGAATTGCACGCCTAGGAGGTGACTTAGCTTCCTGCCTATCAGCGCGCTGAAACAAAAGGCTAAGGGTGCCGGAAATGTGCTGCTGAGCAACGAATGTGTGTCCCAATAAGAGCGCTTCGCCTAACATCTAGCGATCTAACCTATGAAAACCAAGCGCTTCTATTGGTGGGTTTGAAGCACATCCTTAGCTTCAGCTAGTACCTCATAAAATATAGACATAGGTTTTGTTTGCGTATACTTCGTACACACACACACACGAAAGTATAAATCTTTTGACCGAGTGGTCCAGTACTTGACCGGGCTAAGAAACCTCACATCTAGTGTGGCTTTTTGACTTTTGTAATGTCTCCCGGCGGAAGGGGTGTTAATTGCTTTGTAATCATAATTTAATGCATCGCACCACATCGAAGTGTCGTAATGGACTTTATGTGAGGTGCTAAAATATGTATTTTAAACACGTTCAAATTAATAATGTTGTCGCCTACCCTTAATGATACTGTCAAGGGGGTATTTCGTGACTTTAAATCACATTTAATTGTTTCGAGTAATGAATAAGATCACTTTAAATTATTTCGTGTAATGAATAATGAACCATTTGCATAGGTATCAACAATTAAGTTCTGGCCTGTTCAAATTATCCCAGTAGCACACCAGTCCAGCGATCCATACCGCTGAGCAGAGCGCTGGATTGCAACTTGAATAATGTGAACAAAAAACTGTGTTTACCACCAATTACAATCCGGGTATCTTTAAATCAAGAGTGATTAGATACCTTCCAGGAGTTCTAGGCAAGCGCATCCCATCCTAGGCCGCATCATCACTTCCCATCAGGTGTGGTTGTGGTCAAGCGTAAGCCTATAAGGAATAAAAAAGAACAGTGTCCAGTTGTTAGCATTATTCCAGTCCACAGACTAATTGAAACTCTCTGTTGTCAACAGCCACTGAAATCCGCTGCCAAGAGATGTCGAAGGGAGGTCTGGCGTACGAGGTGATCCTCGCGGAGCCAGTGGGCGTGCCAGTGCCGCGCCGCGCCGACTCGCCCGAGAAGACGCCCTCCGTCGAGGAGATCCAGGAGAAACTGAAGGCGGCCGAGGAGAGGAGACGCGTATGTATCATGTTCATCAGTCGTGGTCATAATGATATGACGTTTGCGACGCAAATATGATCCGCCTCAGGAGCATTTACCACTTCTTTCTGCTGGTCAGCAGTCTGGTACGCTCATGTAGGCACGCAGAAGACTTGATTAGGTTGTTTCGTATCATCTTTCTCCTGCTTAGGTGAATTTGCCTATTCGAGGTAGTGAGCTCCCTAAAGAAATAAGAAAGCATAGAGTTATGTCTGTTGAAGATATCTAGGGAAACTGAATTCATAGCAGCTGAGAAGAAAAGTCTTTGTTATTAGCTAAATTCTTTTATCAGTGTCAAAAATGATGAAAATCAGTCCTTAGAAAAGAAGACATTGTAAGTATATCAGAAGATATACAGATTCCCCGCGACGCCTAGTCAATCAAGGCATTTAACTGGACCGACAAAATATACATATATAAAAATTCACACACAAACTGGTGTAGATAGATCAAAAATAAATTGGTAAATAACTGGGATTATAGATCTAGCAGCGAAATTATTATGTCACCATTCATGATAGATTGATAGCTTGGGTCATTATTTTAACTAGTCTGAACTCTGAACGAAGGTTAACCGCAGTGAGTTATTGTTCCTATTAAATCGATAAGCGCTTGACCTATCTCGTAACTTTCGCGGCTCTGGCACCACGTATGCGCCGCCCTGGTCATAAAGAGCCGTGTGGCCGCTCGTAAAACTAATGCCTCTACTTTAGCCCACGGAGGGATTCTTTGGGGCTTATAAAATGTTATACATCCTAACATTCGGTGTAATGAAAAATCCACTCAGAGCCGTTTTGGGACAGCTTACAGTCCTGTAGCCTCTGATATTTCGTCACTTATGTCTTGAGCTGACTTGATATGAACAATTTCTACTTTACAATTCCATTATTGTTGGCCTTAGAAAAGGCAAGCAATACAAACACATAACTTCAAACGATGCTTAGAAAATTAGAATCCTATCTGCGCTACTGCTTCTTTTGACAGAAGTTCTGAGGAGAGAACCATTTTTTAGTTTGAAATGTTAACAGTCCTCTGGCGCAGTTGTAAGCACTGTAGTCATTAGTCTCATAAGACTTGTGCGATGTCCCGTGTTCCGGCAAAGTTAAGTCTGCTACCTGCAAAGCCTTCCCGTCAAGTGATTGAGCGTTCCATTACGATGCAGTGTATAAACTAACTCTAACTGTACTTCTTTTTAAGCCATAATTAAGAGTCAAGTATACAGTTATTTTCTAGTTAGAGTAAAAGAGCAATGTTCTTCGCAGAGTTTGGAAGCCAGCAGAATGGCAGCGATTGCCCAGAAGATGCAGAAGATTGAGGAGGCATCACGCTTCAGGAGCGAACAGACGAACAACTTCATTTCCACGACAAAGGAGGCGCTGGATGCCAAGATGGACTCCCACGAAGAGAAACGCGAGGCGTATATCAATGAACTGCGCGCACGTCTCAAGGACCATCTCGAAGGAGTTGAGAAGACCAGGTAAGATCCATAATATTATAGATGCGAAAGTTTGGATGGATGTTTGTTAATCAATCACGCCAAAACGCCTTAACGGATCTGGATGAAATTTGGCACAGGGATAGATTATAGTCTGGCATGACACACTTTTATCTTCGAAAATTAAAGAGTTCCCGCGGCAATGAAAACAGCCTCAATCCGCGCTGACGAAGTCACGTTCATCAGTTATTTTACCATAGTTTACCCATTAACTTCCACAGCCATGAAGGCCATGGCTATTTGGCATCCGTGACGAAGATTGGTTCCACACCCACGAAGTGTTTTTCAACAATGCCATTCCGGCGTCCATGTTTCTTATCACATGTAATGAACATAAATAAACCCACCTGAATTCCTTTTCCAGCATCATTCTTTATGCCAAGCAAAGCCAAGCTTAGCCAAAATATAAACGGTAAGTAGACCACTTCGATCTGATTGAGGACGGATATCTTCAGGCTAGAAAATGTCTTTCCACTGTTAATACTCACATTATTAAAGTTATAAAAAGAGAAAGCCTTACCTCAATCACAAAGACTAAACTTCGAAGACATTGCGTTAACGATTTTATTGTAGTTTTGAATCACGGGAGCATTGTCCCTCAGGTTGACCCTGGAGCAGCAGACGGCTGAGGTATACAAGGCGATCGAGGACAAAATGAACACAGCTGCCGACAAACGCGACGAAAACATCAAGAAGATGCTCGAGCGCCTCCGAGAACACGTTAGTACTCTTCCCCTTAAATGTTATAATTGAGCTTCCACGAAATTTATTTCCTTATGGTAATTCGTAATGGTAATTCGAGCAATACTAGGTAATCTAGAATCTTGTATCATCTTTCACCGTTGATGTTTGTTTCCGTCTTTCGGCCCATAGACCAGTTTTTTGCTGGGTTAAACAAATTGACTGATATCAAAGTAAATTGTTCTGTAAAATTTGTAATGGCCTAATTAGTGGTCCGAAACGTAGAGGTCCACAATTCCTCACTCCAATATCGCGGATGAAGTAATATTAAAATTAGTGAAATCCGTATTTCTCAGTAGTAGAAGGTCTGGGATTCATGAATTAGTCTTGCCGACTCTTCTCAGTAGAATCAGCTTTGCGAACCGGTGGTAGAGTCTTAACATTTCATTAGCGACATAAGTTGTCCTATGTGAAATAAATAAATCATTTATCATTTAGTTCTGATGAAACTAAGAAATACTGAAGATTCTGTTCTTGAAGAAATAAATGTTATTCATAGGAGGAGCAAGTCCGCAAAGTGCGAGCGGGCAACCAGGAGAAGTTCCAGCAGCTGGAGAGCGCGATCCAGGATAAGCTGCAGCAGGCCGCCGACCGCCGCCTGCAGCTCGAGGCCGAACAGCGGGAGAAGCTGCGCAACCACGTGAGTAGCAGCGTTCTCTAGGAGAAGTTCCAACAGCTGGAGAGCGCGATCCAGGACAAGCTGCAGCATTCTCCAGAAGTTTCATTGCCAGGAGATACCATGCGAATCTTGGGAGCAGGATTTTTTCCCATCAGCAAGCGTATGGTCAATACAGCCCGAGGAAACTTCACGCATCCATGTAAGTTTCCACTTTTCAGGAGATTACATGGTAATATTTCGTGGGTGTGAGGAAAATTTTGGTTATCTTAATTCGCAACCCGCAAGTGACCTCCGTGCTACAGTACAATATTTAGGCATCATTTCAAAAGTTTTATTAAGATCTTTCAGTTCTTCTTTGTTACCAGAAGACATTCTAAAAGACATTCTATCAATTTTCCCAATTGATTTCAAAAATTCAAAAAAATAGAGATGTTTTCAGTCTTCTATGAGTATCAATCATTAATTTGATGAGTTTTTTTTTTAATTTGATTAAGTACATTGATATGAGAGAGGCACACACGAGTAGGGCTTTCGAATACCGGTTTTTTTCAATACCGGTATTAATACCGGAAAAAATTTTTTCAATACCGGGATCCCGGGATCCCGGTATTGGAAAAAAATTTAATTGGCGTAGATGCTTTTTAACTTCAAATTAGTACTTTCTGAAGCTAACGGCACCATAACAAACAGTTTTTTCATAAAAAAATTTTTCACCAAATCAACTCAAAATGCTGCTCAAATTCTGTGGTTGATTTTTATTTACACTGTGGATTGGCATGTCTATTTCATTGTCTCATGAAACGTTTAATAACTCCTTCACTCTATTTTCCTCCTTGCGTCGTATTCCCCAATTACTGAGGGTCGTGACCCCTTCCACCAATAATCCTTCTATGAACGATGTCGCACCATGTTGCTCGGTTTTCTGCGACATGCAGGGCTTCGCGGACCTAGCTATCGAGAGCGGTACGGATTTGATCTGACCAACGCATCGGGCTACGTCCCCGAGGTCTCTTACCTTCCACTTTGCCAGTAATGACAATCCTTTCAAGATTGTGTCCCTCCCTTCTGCCAATGTGGCCGAAATAACCAAGGATCCTCTGGAGACAGGTGGTTGATAGCCTTTTTGTAATTTTCAGCTGTTTGAGGATCGATGCGTTGGTTCTGTGTGCTGTCCAAGGTATCCGAAGCATTCTCCTCCAGCACCACATCTCGAAAGCGTCAATGCGATGTCGGTCAGCAGCTTTTATTGCCCATGTCTCAGCTGCATACATAAAAATCAGGAATATAAGTGTGCGAACAAGACGCATTTTGGTGTTGATTGATATCTGTTTGTCCCTCCAAGTCTTTATGCAGCTGTGACATGGCACTTTTGGCCATTCCAATCCGCCTCCTGATTTCCACCTCACATGACCCGGTGTTAGTTATGTTGGAACTCAGGTATATAAAGTTGTATGATTTTCAATATAGAACTACTTTTGGATAAAGTCTTACGAAAATATATATTTATAGCGTCCAAATTTTGAACTTTCAATATTAAGTATTTATGACGCACTTTCTCAATTTACACTCATAATTAAATAAATATTCAGAAATGAATAAGCTGGTAAATAATTAGTGAAATAAAGACCGAAAATTGTAATTTAAACCACTATCATTGTCGTCGTCTTAACCTAAAGATGTCCACTGCTAGACGAAGGCCTCCTGCATGAATCTACACAGAGCACGGTCTTGTGCCGCTTGTTTCCAGCGGCTACCAGCTACACGCTTGAGAGGTGGATGGACATCCACCTAGTGTGGAGTAGTCCAACGCTGCGCTTCCCGGTGCGAGGCCGCCATTCAAGCACTTTGGGATCCCAACGCCTATCGGTTCTACGAACTATGTGCCCCGCCCCGTCCATTGCCGCTTAAGCTTGGCAACTCTTCGAGCTATGTCGGTTACTCTGGTTCGTCTACGCATCTCCTTATTTCTGACGCATTTCATTTGATCACGCAGGGATACTCCAAGCATAGCCTAGCATCTGGCGAACTCTCTCCATCGCCCGCTGAGTGACCCTGAGCCTTCTTATCCGGTCCATAGTTAGCGACCATATTTCGGAGACGTAAGTCATCACTGGCAACACGCACTGTTCGAAAACTTTCGTCTTCAGGCACTGAGGAATTTTGGACGAGAAGATGTCGTGGTTTCCCAAACGCTGCCCAGCCGAGTTGGATTCGGCGGTTGACCACTTTCTCGAAACTGAACCTACCTAACTGGACTGTATGTCCCAAGTATCTTATGTACTCATCAACAATTTCGAGTGCAGTGTTCTCAACTAACACTGGGTGGGGCTGAACGTGAGCATTAGACATGATCTTCGTCTAGCTTATATTCATTTGTAGGCTCAGCTGTTGAGAAACTCTGCTGAGGTCGTTGAGCGTTAAAACGCTATAGTAAAATGTATTGTGACTACTAAAATATGATAAACGATATTTTTGTTAAAAGTCGATCGAAGTCGAAGAAAACGATAATTTTGTCAGAACACAAATTAATCTTAAATTCAATAGCTATTTATTAATAGAAAATACGCCATAATAAAATATGTATTAGTTATAAAACAAATTTGTGAACGTTTTGAGAGACAATGAAATAGAAATGCCAAGCCACAGGGATCTAAATTCAAACACTAATTTTTCCCCCTGAGTGAACAAAAAATACTTTTCATCACTGGTTTTAAGCAATAAAGGCGTTCTTTTTGAGCTAATATGAATAAATACAAATTTTAAACATAGCCGAATAAAATACAGTGGCATGTACCAAGGAATATATGCAATAAACACTGTTTCGTTTATAGTGTCGCCAATACCGGTATCCCGGTATTAGACATTTCAATACCGGTATTGAAAACCGACGAAAAAAGTCCGGGATCCCGGTATTAGCCAATACCGGGATCCCGGTATTGGAAGCCCTACACACGAGTAAAAGCAAATCCGAATCTACCCTTGTTACATCGGGCAGCTAACCGTCCTAAAGGTCAAACCTCTCCACCCTTTCAATTATTTAACAAAACATCGCTCAGGGCCTCAGGCTTTGTTTGCTCGCTCAAAGTGGGCCTCTCTTTAGACCTCTCAGTTCTGAATAAAGCTTGTCTAGATTAGTAAGTAGTACCTGCTTCAATATGTGAACAATGTACTGTGGATCACTGAGGTGTGGAAGATGACCTTGTAAGAAAATTTCGACGAAGATGAATTTAAGGTCAAAGTCAAGGCATGAAGATTAATTAAAGTAATTGCATACTTCTATCAATAGGATGGCAATTGGTAACTATAGTTTATTTAAATTAGAGGAATAATCATCTCAGACGTCCCTGCTTAATTGAATAGCCTACTATATTAGAATCGACCCAAAAGGACACCACGAAATAAAGGAATCGTCATAAAAGGTTTGTTGTGTAGCATCACGCATGTCATTCATCTTTATTCATTGGTTTATTTTTTCGTGCGTAATTAATTACATTCTATGAATTTTTAAAGTTTATATTGTTATACCTATTGGTTATCTTATTTTAGACATGAAAGTTGATTTTAATATACCCGTCTGAAATGCTGTACGAGGGCTAGAGCAAGGGAGAGTTGGTACTTCCTTCCCTTTAGCTAATCTAAGTGGATGAATTTAGTTGTATCACCGAACTCCTTTGTTATTGGATAACTTTGGTCATCAACCGAGATGACCGCATAATCATTCAATCTCTGTGATAGTCAAAGTTTTAGCCGGCATAACGCTCTAACTCAGTATTGGATACTACGTAGCGTACAATTACGTTTCATGTTCTCTGATATGCTCAATAAGCCTGCTGATTTATGCTGCATCGACGGTCGAAACTGTTTAAAACGATAACCCCAATATTTTGGTGACAAATTACCCAATTACCTATGTTGACAGTTTTTACATAGCTAACTGTCACCAAATTGGACTCAGATGGCCCTTTGAATCCAAGGATTGTCGGTGAAAAGGGACATAAGCCAAACTTAATTCTCCGCTACCTAATGTTCAATATTCGTAGCGGAATGATGTATTTTTTTATACCGATGTTAATCAAATAGATGAGCATGTTATCACCCCCTTTTTTTTTCATCCTGCATCTGTTTATTTTCTTTTTTTTTACCATCTCATAACAGAACAATAAGCTTCTCGAGGCGAGGTCGACCATCACGGCCAAGATGGAGGAAATCACCAAAGATATCGAGACTAAACTGACTGCAGCGGAGCTGAAGAGAGAACAGGAGATTCAGAAGAAATTGGACTTCGTCAAGAAAGAGGTTTGTTATTTTGGTGCATGGTTGTACAGGACACAAATAACATCTATCTTTTGAAACTTTAGCGCTACTTATTATCATTAGTAGGCACGAGAAAGTACGAATACATTCGTGTTTAAAATAATATATCGTTTTTAACCGACTTCCAAAAAAGGAGGAGGTTCTCAATTCGGCGCGTATCTTTTTTTGTTATAGTAGTTAACGCTACGAAAGGATTTATTTGTTTTTTTTGTGTATGATAATATTATGATAAATATAACGTAAATAGTAGGTAAATAAAACGTAAATAAGCCCAATTTAATACTGAACTATAAATGAAATCTAGTTGTTTTTAAAGCTACCATGTTTCAGATATAAATTTTTGTAGGTATACTAACTAGGTGTAGGTAATATTACTTCAACTATTTATTTATTGATTTTTCATTCTTTTTGTACAAAATATGTCTTAGTTATGTAACAAAAAATAAACGGACAAAGGTAAAGCTTATTTCTCGAATAGAAATTACAAGAAAACTTGCTAGAAATGGGAAGAAAACTTGCTAATATTCATTGTATTTTTTCCAGGAGCGACGCGCAGAAATGGTGCGACAGAACAAGAACGCGCGCGCCGAAAGCGAGGCGCCCACCTCCGGCTAGACGCCCCGCCCCGCACCGCTCCGCCGATCACTAGCGAACACGCGCGAACGCGCCCGAACACACGCGAACACGCAGAGACAAGGAGACCGAAAAGCCTATACAACAAGCGATAAAAACCTGAACAGGACTCGCAACTGGTTTGAAATTCTACAGTAATAATGCAGAAAACTAGCCTTTTAAGTGCCAGTTGATTTTGTCTCTTTCCATCGTATTTAAGCCAGTATTGTATAGGTTTCTCGGTCTACGCCCGACTACGCACTGACGCCATGCCATAAACAATGATCTCAGCCTTTCTTTTTTTGCGGAAGCGTGGTTATGTCGGGACGCTTGGACATTTTATTGATTACCGATTTTAATGTGACATGGCAACAGTGATTACCAGTGTTGTTTTTGTTGTTGTTGTAAAATCGTTTCAGCAGTGATTTCCAGTTTTGTTTTAAGTATCAATTTTTATTATTGCTAATACACAACAACATCAAACAATATTATAATGAAAGTAGGCAATTTTTTTAGTTCGGTTGGCTTTATAATGTGCGGCGAAGATCGTCAGGCGGAGTTAAAAACACCAAAAAAATTACACAGATTATAAAAAAATATTAACATCTTTATATAAAGTAACGCTTTGTTTTAGTGTTACATGTGCGGTTGGGTTATGAAAAACACCGAAAATTCCCCTCAAGATTAAAAATACATTTCTGTTTTCTAGTTATTTTATAAATTATTGTTTTCACTTATGGCAATATCGCTGAAGTTACTTATCATGGCCTATTGTTAGACCAAATAATATTGCTCTTAAGGTGTGGTGTTGCGAATTCCCACTTTTAGTAATTTTGAGTAGGCTTTATTAATTACTAAAAGTTGGACAGAGGTCGTTTAAGGCTTGGGGTTCCGTATTGCAACTAATAATGAAAATAAAACTAAAGCTTCAATACTAAAATTTCCAATACAATGGGACCCCGTTCGAAGTGTATTTTTTTACTACGGGAGGGAAGGTTAAGGGATTTAATTAATTCCTAATCGTTAGTTATAGTCTAATATCATTATTTTTAATGTATAACATAACGCAGCAGTATTTTAGGGGAGTATAATCTAAATTTAAGTTCTCTCATAGTATCATCACATGCTATAGACTGTCAGTAAATGTATTTTGAATGTTTTTTTTTAATATTTCGATAGTATAGGTTTGTCGCGAGTCGTTTGTGGTGCGTCGGTATTGTTCAGTCGATGGTTGCTTTGCCCGGTTGTAAGCAAGCTTAGCACTACAAAAGCCTTGGCTTACTTGTGATTACCTAAGTTGTGGCAGCATTGATTACCTTATTGGTGTCGGGACAAGTTTGATTACCTGTGTTATTGTGTCGCGATAACATTGATTACCGACGTTGTTGTTCGGGAACAAGATTGATTACCAATATTGTTAACATTGATTAACTGTCAATCTACTACTAAAATGACTAAATTTTAAATAATAGTAACAAATGGAGCAAGATAATTATTAAAACTAACAAGGCGTTTGTAGTGCTAAAGCTTTGCATTTGCCTAACGTCAAATCTAGTCCACGTTTAAATATTAAGCCGTATTTCACTCATTATGATCTCAAAAACAAGCACAATGAAGAAACAATAGTTAGGTCGATAGAAGTGCCTCGAGGTCCGTGTAAAGCGCTCGGACAATATCACTAAATGTATGTAACGTGTGAAACTGCCTTTATAGCGTTTTATATTATTATTTTTAAACGTAGGAAAATGATGGCCGCCGCTGGCTTACGCCGCAACGCTTGCGTACCACACGAGTGGTCATTAAAATGGTAACTTTTAAGTCGTAATCTGAAGGTCCAAATTTCAGTGACAAGTTTTTCATGATCTTGGTTGTGACAAAAATAACATCATAGTACCAAATTCACGATTTCAATTGGCGTTATGAATTATATTCGATTTATAACTGCCTTCAATTATTGTACAAAACACTACTAAAAGTCTACATTTGATTGACGAGTAATTGTTAGTACGCTATAATACAGTGTAGTAACACTGCACAGTGTGTACTGTGAATGGTGCGGCGTTGGTCAACGTTGGATGAGGCGCCGGGGCGCTGGTTGGGTTGGTGTTGGACACAAACTGCTTCTGTGATGTTTTGCTCTAGTGATATCGTATCGATTGATTAAAAAGTTAGGCACAAATTATATCGATACATTATAGCACCGCTTTACGAGTATACAGTTTAGAAACGAATTTATATAAACACTGAAAAATAATGCAATAAAACTGGCATCACGGACAATGAGTTTAAATAAGGTTTTAAGACGACATGTTGATCCCGATCGATAGTTTCTGAACTGTATAATAGCTAAGCTGTGACAATAGTTAATTCGCGTCTGCGAGTCCGACATACTGCGATCGAATCTATTATTAGAATAATCGATTTAAACTAGACTTTCGAGTCGCAAAATCGGTATAATTCTATTAAACTCGTTTTCTAGGAGGCTAATAATCGATTTTAAATATCGAATCGCAGTATTTTAGGACCTTAGTGGCTAGTTGAGTGGAATGAGGGGTTAAAGGATAAGTTAGACGAGTGGTGGTAATGTTAATATATTTCTCCATTTTTATAGTACATTTTTTTCCAATTCAATTAAATAATGTCAGTATATGTTTTTTGGTCGACGATATGATATGATAATAATAATTGTATATAATTAATGTCTTTTTCACGTAGCGGGTCCGTTTTGGCATTTTTCCTTTGCCATAGTAATATGGTAGTACCATAGTATAGTACTACCGTAGCTTTTTTACCGCATATTGATTATGTATGTTTTCGTATTTCATCATCGATTTATTTCATCATCAATATTGATATTAATCGATTAAATAATCCGTTAAATAAATCGATTTTTCACAGAATCGGGGCAGTTGTTATCAAATATGTATAGATTCTTCTGATAAATAATTGTAATGTATCTTATAAGCAAGCACAATCAATCTAGATCTCATGATTGCCCCTGATTATTATCAAGCGCAAGCCTATCTTGCAAAAAAAAAACAATAAAAATCGATTTTGAAGTTCAATAATATATTTGCCACTGTGTAAAAACCCTACAGTAGTGCATACCAATATATAACATGCAAAAAGTGCCACAACGGACATACCACGCGAAGAGAAGTGTTTAAAAATAAGAGATGATTGTATCTTGCTTGGCGGGGCGACGGGCGTGCTTGCCTGCTTGCTTCACTATGTTACTAACGCTACTCGTAAGTGAACTAGGTGTAAGTACTAGCTTGATTCCGTAGCGGCGAAGACGTGAAAACCTCTGACCAATTTGCCTTGGATATTGTGTAGCCTTTTAGACTCAAAAATCGAGACAAATCATGTATAGCGACGCCAACTTATAGCTTTTTGAGACTTGAGAGTCGATTTTCGAGTGAACATTAAAGTAGTCACTAGACTTGGTGTTAATCTGTAAATTACAGGTGACCAAAAGTCTTAATCTGTCAATTTACGACCTTTTTACACATTCGCACTAGGAGCAAGATGCGAAACACGTGGATGAATGTGTAAATTATGCGCCGTAATAATATTGAAGTCACAAACAATACGTTCAGAATTTGAACTTAAATCTGAAACGTAAGGTATAATAACCTGTTGCACTGTAAACCTTTGCCCAACAAAAGCTCGTTGGAGGGAACTTGAATGTGTACAAGTATCAATAAAGTCATATTTTAATAAAGTTCAAAAATATTTCTAAAAGCCTGTTAAAATGCCATCTCTGACTAGAACATGGAAGTAATAAGTACCTATTAGGACGCTGATGCCGACACTGCGTAAAACTCAATCAGCAAGTAGTTACTGGAATCAAATCATCACCAACTTTAGTGACGTGTTGAATTGACTCAAGAATTGACACTCCAGACTCCGATGATAATATAATAATTATTAACGTTTTAATTTTATTTTGTGTTCTCATATTTTAGTAAAGTTAGTCACTGTTTACCTTCTACGGTGTTATGATAATATGATGTACGTTATTTTTATGTTTTGTGTATCTATTATATCGATATCGATAATGTGCTTCAGTTTGTGAAGTTGTAATATGAAATTGCTAATTGAACTTTGAAGTGCAGGCAACTTTTGTAGTTTCATTGTCGTATTGAATAAAGTCATTAATACTAATAAATGGTGTGTTTTCCTTTTAATAAATCCATAGTTATTAGATACTATTAATAAGAAAGCGTTTGTGTATGTATATCAGTTACTTATTTTTCATCGCCTATCCGAACAGATTTTGACGATAGGAACATAGATAGCTTGCATCCCGGAGTGGACAAACGCTGTTTTATCTCAGAAAATAACACGAAACCAGAATCCAAATATAGTAACTAACGTACCTATTACCACTACAGCCCATTATCGTCCCACTGCTGGGCACAGGCGTCCACTCTCATAGGAGAGAGGGAACTAGAGCTTAGACCCACCACGCTGCTCCAATGCGGGTTGGCGGGCTTAAGGACTATTACGTTACTGATAATAACCGGGACCGACGGCTTAACGTGCTCTCTGAGGCACGGGGGTGAAATACCGCCAACTTCCTATCTACGGGCTAGTACTGAGAATTTCTAGTCAGAAAAACCGACCCGGCCTGATAATGGCCCGACCCGGGACTCAAACCCGAGACCTCGTCTAACGAGCAGTCTAACGTATTGCTGAGTAAATATAGTAGGTAAATATTCTTTAAAACCGAAAACAGGCCGACGTAAACGCGCCATTAGACTTAAAAAGTATTTACAGGAGCACCGTAGACTTTTCTCAAGCAAGTACCTATTTAGGTGCTAATAATAATATATTAGGTAGGTATGTGCGACCAGTCGACGGGCTTCAAGAAATACCTTCCAGGTAGGTAGATAAAGTGTATCCAAGGTTATCCAATTTCTAAAGTTACTCAAAACGAAACCATTCAAATTCGTATCCTGTTGCTTTCCTGTTGGTCATCGTGAACGATTGCATCTATAATATTATAAATGCGAAAAATTGGATGGATGGATGTATGGATGTATGGATGTTTGTTACTCAATCACGCCCTAACGGCTGAACGGATCTGACTGAAATTTGGCACAGAGATAGATTATAGTCTGGAATAACACATAGGATATTTTTTATCCCGGAAAGTTAAAGAGTTCCCGCGGGAACCAAAATACCTCAAATCACGCGGACGAAGTGGCGGCCATTAGCTAGTGTTTTCTAATTTCTAAAGTTACCCAATTTCGCTAAAGCGTAATTGCCACAGATAATACATTTTGATGTAATCTGCGTAATTATTTATCTGTACATGTTTCGATATGAGGATACAGGCTGGAACCCAGAGCCATAAAGCCAGTTAAAAAACATAAAAGGGGACTGCGTCATTTTGATGACAGCTGTCAGTCTGCAGCGTGTCACTTGGTATATGTTCCGATATACACTGAGAGCACTGTTCAGTGCTCTTACTGGAGAGAAATTCGTCCCGTTATGGACTGACAGTATACTGCCCTGTATCCTAGGGAAATTTAAGACGTCATAAATCGTCGCCATTTTTGTACTGTGAGCACTGGCGTTTTCGAGGTAAGGTGCTCTCAGTGCTGGCTGTGTTCCGTTTTAAACAGTGACTAGTATAGCTAACTATAAAGGAACGGTTTCGCAGTAAACTAAATTGACGTCACACCTTACAGTGCCCACAGTGTATTTCGGAACATACCCTTGGTAAAAACTAAAACCGGCAAGGCGACCGCGTGGCGCGTAACTTTTGCATCAATCATTGATACATCGCAATCACCTCCGATTGGCTGAATTTATGGTATTCTTGCTGCGTCAATGGATTTCGTCCAATAGTGGAAGAGTGTTAACCAATCAGAAGTGATTGCGATGTATCAATGATTGATGCAATTTACAAGATACAGGTCACCCTGCTGCATCAATCATTGTTAGAGTATCAATTGTTGTGATTGGCTGAATTTATGGTATTTTTGTTATGTCAATGGATTTTGTCCATTAGTGGAAGAGTGTTAGCAGAGGTGATTGCGATCGGTAAACTTGAGACAAAGACGTCACACAATTTTACGGTGACACTGACAACTGACAATTGACATATCCAAGATGGCTACACTACGTAATACAGAGACAAGTAACATAAGTAATACGTTGACTTGCTTTTGACTTGAGTGTTTTTCTTGATTCTTCATTCTTCACCATAGATAAATAAGTACAACCTGAAATTCTTCACGTGAAATCAAATTCCGAAATACATATTTGCTATTTAATTAAGTGCAGTTTCATGAATGAACATTAAATCTTTACATACATCTACCAACTAAAGTCTAAACTTTCTTCCTTTCACTAGTGTTTTGTGTTGAACCAACGATGGATTCCAACAAGGAAAGTAAACGTAAAAAGGATAAACACAGTGATAGTGATGATTATAAAACGGAAAGAAGATCAAAAAGGCGACGATCGAGGTCTCGAAGTCCCTACGATGCACGGGATAAAGACTCGATGCGTAAAAGGAAACATTCCAAGTCAAGATCTCCTGCACCAACTAAACAAGAGAAACGTCGTGACGACGCGCCAAACGAGCCTGGGAAATCTGTAGCTCCTGTAAGAAAACCAAAAGAAACTGACATGTTGAATACTAGAACGGGTGGCGCGTACATTCCGCCAGCTCGACTTCGAATGATGCAAGCGCAGATTACAGACAAGTCGTCACCTGCGTATCAGAGACTCGCATGGGAGGCTTTGAAAAAGTCAATCCACGGTCACATCAACAAAATAAACGTGGGTAACATTGGTATAATAATTAAACAGCTCTTAAAAGAGAACATAGTGCGGGGAAGAGGTTTGCTGTGCAGGTCTGTGATCCAAGCTCAGGCTGCCTCGCCTACATTCACTAACGTTTATGCGGCCCTGGTAGCTGCAGTGAACTCTCGTTTTCCTAACATCGGAGAGTTATTACTAAAAAGATTAGTTATCCAGTTCAAAAGAGGTTTTAAAAGGAATGACAAACCTATTTGTATATCGTCTGCATTGTTCATAGCTCATTTAGTTAACCAGAGGGTGGCTCATGAAATTCTAGCTCTAGAACTGCTAACTCTACTTGTTGAGACACCTACAGATGATTCTGTGGAGGTTGCTATAGCATTTTTGAAGGAATGTGGTCAGAAGCTTACTGAAGTATCATCAAAAGGAGTCAATGCGATTTTTGAGATGTTAAGGAACATTCTACATGAAGGACAATTGGATAAAAGGTATTACTTTTTGCTAGTTTATGATATACAATGCAGTTTCAATCAACTTTTAGTAAAATGTTTATTAATTCATGGTTAGCCAAACAAATATATAAAATGCATACATATGTTTGTCTGTCGCTATGGCTCTGTGACAGAACCATTATTCATTGCACTGATTGTACACTGAGACAGCCTGCAATCTGGAGATGGACAAATTTTACTTTTATTGTGTAAATTCAAAGGGTAGTTAATGCAAAGTTGTATGGTAATTTTTTAGGGTTCCGTACCAAAATGGTAAAATGGAACCCTTATGGTGACTTATGACTTTCTCCGTCTGTCTGTCCGTCTGTCCGTCCGTCACACTCGATTATTTCAGTAACTACCTAAGCTATCGACATGAAATTTGGAATAGTTGTGTATATTAGTGGCCCAAAGACACTGGAATTACAAAAATTGGAAATTATTTTTGTTCTTATTTAAAAAGGGGGGAAAATCTGAGGGTTGAAATTTAAAAGTGAGATAACTGTACTGTGTGGGGTATCATATGAAAGGGTTTACTTTGTACATTCTAAAACAGATTTTAAATTATTTTTAGTTATGATAGATTTTGATTTATCGGGGAAAATGTCTAAAAAAATACCGTTCCCCCCCTTATCTCCGGAGTTTACCAATCGAAAAATTTGAAATAATTATGGTCAATAGGAATTTACGTATATTTTACAGGAAAACTATAGCCAATGCTCTAACTAGCATAGTTTTTTTGATATTAACAATAAACCTCTACAAACAAAGTTAGTCTTGCGGTTCATTAACAAAGGTAATTATTTATTAATAATGGTACGGAACCCTTCGTGCGCGAGTCCGACTCGCACTTGCCCGGTTTTTTTTTTTTTTATTTATTTATCAACTAGATGACATAGCAAAATTTTTTTACATAGCAAATCTTCAATGGGTAAAAAATATAGTCAGTGGCTTTAATTTTTTGATAGCCAGTGAGTGAGTTGTTTTAGTATACACTGTTCTAGTGAAGAGTACAACATGCTTGACTAAGATTTTATTTGATAAAGTGTTTATTTGCCACAAGGGTCCAATACATGATAGAGGTGATGTTCCAAGTGTGGAAGGACGGCTTCAAGGACCACCCGGCTGTTCTCGAGGAGCTAGAGCTGGTGCCTGAGGAGGATCAGTTCACACATCTGCTGATGTTGGACGATGCTACAGATGCACAGGATATACTGAGTATGTATTTATTTTATCCATACTTATTCATATAAATAAACTTATAATTAATGTGATCCTATAGGCCCTGCCACATAATTAAACTTAAAAAGATATGCGCCAATTAAAAAGTCCAACCAACCATTTTTAAAAGTAATTATGTCATCAATTTAAGTAAATTATATAAATACCTGGTACATCTAAGTACATGCATTCATAAAGTGTTATTTCATTTCTTTTATTCTTTCCTAATTTTTCATCCCCTGTCAAATCAAGTGGTTTAAAAGATAAAATAGTAATTAATGCAAAACAATGTTTTTTTGCATTAGTAGTTTTTATGTATAGTATATTTTGAGTACAGCAAAATATTTATTGTTCCATTATTTCTTTCATAATATTTTTAACAAGTATCAAGACATATCATTTTCTCAATTTCAGATGTATTCAAATTTGATGAAAAATATGAGGAAAATGAGGATAAATACAAAGCATTGTGCAACGAGATTCTCGGCTCCGATGCTGAGTCCGGAGAAGAAGGATCAGATGAAGATGGCAGTGAAGAATCCGAGGAAGATGAAGAAGATAAAGAAAAAGCACTAACCATCATTGATAACACTGAGACCAACCTAGTTGCTCTACGTAGGACAATATATTTGACTATAAACTCAAGTTTGGACTTTGAGGAATGTGCTCATAAGTTAATGAAGATGCAACTGAAACCAGGGCAAGAAATAGAGCTGTGCCATATGTTTTTAGACTGTTGTGCAGAACAGAGGACCTATGAAAAGTTCTACGGATTACTAGCCCAACGTTTCTGCAATATAAATCGTATTTACATCAGTCCTTTTGAAGAAATCTTTAAAGATTCATACTCTACCGCTCATAGATTAGATACAAATCGTCTTAGAAACGTGAGCAAGTTTTTTGCTCATTTGTTATTCACTGATTCAATTAGTTGGGAAGTGCTTGAATGTGTGAAACTTAATGAGGAGGATACAACAAGTTCTAGTCGGATATATATCAAGATTCTGTTTCAAGAGTTGGCAGAGTATATGGGATTGAAGAAGCTAAACGATCGCCTCCAGGACCCGTAAGTTTTGATCGGAGATGGTTCACAATTGTTTTGACCACTGCAGGGTACTTTTTTTTTTTTTATAGCCCGCCAACCCGCATTGGAGCAGCGTGGTGGGTCTAAGCTCTAATTCCCGCTCTCCTATGAGAGTGGAGGCCTGTGCCCAGCAGTGGGACGTTAATAGGCTGTAGTGAGAGAGGGTACTTTTTAGTTTTTTGTCGAGTAGTGGGATACCATTCCTCAACAGTACAGTGAAACAGCAAAAATTTAACAACTGTTAAATTTTGTGTCCCCATTCCTGGGATACAAGCTACCTTTGTACCAAATTTCATCAAAATTGTTTAAACAAATGGGCCATGAAAAGGTGACAGCCACACTTTCGCATTTGACATAATATTAGTATGAACTCAAAAAACTGATTGCATAAAATTGGTACAAACACACTTTGGTACAAACACAAATTGGTACAAATGAATATGCAATCATATTTGTGAACCATCTCTTTTAAAACACTTTTCTTTAAAAAAAAATACATTCATCTTGTGAACATATTAAGTTGTAAATCTAATGTTTTTTTCTTCTTTCTTTTGCAGGACCCTACAGTTGGCCTTCTCGGGCATATTCCCGCGGAACAATCCTAAGAACACAAGATTCTCAATCAATTTCTTCACATCTATCGGTTTGGGAGGCTTGACTGATGAATTGAGAGAACATCTAAAACAAATGCCCAAGGTATGTCAAAGTTTAGTAAACATACAGTTCAGACAAACACAGACAACTTTCGTGATGACAAGTTTTGTTAACACTGTCTTGAAGCACAGGTTATCACTCCAATTCAACCTTACGAAAGTCGAAATCCTGTACTGTGCAAGTTGTAAGCAGGAGGGAAATGGGTGCTTGTCACATTATTCCAAGGTGCTTGCCACGATTCCAACACCCCTACCATTAAGTGATTAATAGAAAAGGCCCTCTGCAATGCGAAAAAATGTCACAGAGATTATGAACATACTCTTTAAAAGTAACACAAATAATTTATTTTCCAGAATGTTCCAGCACCCATCACAGAGATCAAGCTGGACAGTGACTCTAGCTCGTCCAGCTCTAGCAGCTCAGACAGCTCATCTAGCGATAGCAGTTCTAGTGGTGAGTTCCAGTTTTTGAGATTGACATTATGATGATATTATGACTAATGTGATCCAGCTTCCACCTTAAGCTGTATATCATCTCTTACCAATAGGTTTGATTGTAGTTAAACAAGCCCATTGACTTAAAAACTTAAGAGTCTTTCTTTGTTTGATTGATGAGAACAACTATAGTGTTGTGCGCCACAACACCATAGTTGTACTCATCTCACTATGGTCACAAGTTGTTACCTTAGTTGTAACTGGACAAAAGAATCAAATACCACTGCAAAAGTATGATGAGAAAATTAGGCATAAAGTTAATAGGATCATTTATCTTGTTCTAGACTCGGAAGATGATAATAGTAAAAAGAATAAAGAGAAAAAAGGAAAGAAAGATAAGAACAAAAAGAATAAGAAAACGCCGAAGACTCCGGAAATCGAAGATTCGTCAAATAAAAATGACAAAGTTGAAAGGTGGGGACACGATGGGTTCTACGATACATATGGTCCAGAAGCGAGAAGGAATGAATCAAGACCTAATAGAGACAGGGATGGAAATACAAGAGAGATGCAAAGTTCACGACAGAATAACGAAGAAAGGGACAGATATAATGATGGTAATAGAAATGATAGAGATAGACGCGAAGATCGTAGGAGAGACCCACAAGAGTATAGAAGAGAAGCAGAAAGAGATTTGCAAAATGACCCGAGATATCGGCAAAATGATGACAGAAGAAAGAATAACGATGAATCAGACAGGGGGCATGATGGTAGAGACTCTAGAAAAGACAGAAGTGGAAATAATATAGGATATGATGATTCTAGGAATCGAAATTACCGCGAAAATGAAGATAGATATAATAGTAATGATATGAGAAATAGGCAAGAGAGGAATGATCATGATAATGATCAAAGAAGAGGCCGCGAACGCGATCATGATCAATCGAGCCGACGTGGGTATAATGATAAACCATATGAGGGAGAAGAGGCTACAAGTTGTCGTGATGATCGAAATGGCAATGATGGTCAACGAAGAGGCCGCGATCGCGAACACGATCAATCAGACAAGAATGATGATCGTAATTTTAGGAATGTAAGAAATAATCGCGATGATCGAAACAACGATGATAGATATAATCAAGAATCGGGCAAGAGATATGATAATCGCGATACTAGAACAGAAAGAAGTGGCAATAATAAAGAATATGAACGTGAAGAAAATAGATATAGTAATCGAGAAGCTAGAAACAACGATGACAGACACAACAAAGATTCAAGAAACCAGATCAATGATGATAATGATTTAAGAAAAACTTCTAGGAAGGATGACACTAGAATAAACAGATATGAAGATAGTCGTAGTAGACGTGATGGTGATAGAGAAAGAAACAAAAATAGTTCTGACGACGATAATAGACCAAAGGATAGACTTAAAAATAACAGAGATGCTTATAATGATGATAAAAGACGAGAAAAATATAGTGGGCATTCAAAAAAAGATGAAACAAGCAAGAAAGATCGACAGACAGAAAAAAGTAAAAATTATGACAGTAGCGATGATGAGCAAAATGACACGCAAAGGAATAAGAACTCAAAGAAAAAAGGAAAGGTTGAAAATGATCGAGAAACTCGGGATAATGTTCTTTCCAAAAAATCAAACAAGGAAAATGAAAAACAAAGAGATAAAAATGAAGTAAGTAGCGACAGTGAAGAAGGTTCAAGACGTAAACGGCGAGAAGATAAGCAAAAAGAAAAATCAAAACGTAAGAAGAAAGTCAAACACAGTAAAAGGAAAGATAAAGAAAATTTAAAGGATGATTCAGACTCTTCAGATAGTTCAGATTCCTCGGAGAGCTCAGAAGACTCTAGAAACAAGGGTGGACGTTATTGGGACACTTTTGATATCGCAAGCAAAGAGACCAGTACTAAATTAGTGCTCGAGGATGGGACGCCTGAGAAAAGTGGCAAATACTATGAACGAAATCGAAATCGTTAAATAATTAATTGTTTTAAGACATTTTGATCTAAGTATCTAATTGAGGTACATGTGTATGTATGTAATTAATAAGTTTAGATTTATTTTAATTAAAAGTTGTAAAGCTATGATACAGTTTTCTTTTTTAATTTCTTATGTATATTCCGTAGGTTAGTTGAACACATAGCTCAGTTTTGTGTAACTTCAATACAGTACAATACAAATGTTTTTATTCAAATAGACTTTTTACAATTATATATTATATATTACTTATGAATAGTCGAATGAATCTACCACTGGTTCGTAATGCCGTTCCTACTGAGAAGAACCAGCAAGAAACTCGGTGATTCAATTAATTAACACAGTTTTAACATTAAATAAACATTTGCTTGTGCTGTGCATGATTGCCGTCTCAAAGTAACTACTGAATAATGACAGAGAGACCCGCTGCCCAAGAATGTTAGAGGTCATCTAATGTAAGCTAGCTATAGCCTTTGCTATAGCTAAATCTGTGAATGTTATACTACGAATGCTGAAACAGAATAGGGAATCCGTACCTCATGACCTATGTGGTACGGGTAGGTGCTGCTTTACCAATTTCGTGGCTGCTATTCTTTCTCAAAGAGGAATATATAATATACAAGCAGATGCCCGCGACTTCGTCCGCGTGGAATAAGTTTCTTATATTCCCACGGGAACTCCCTACATTTTCGGGTAATTATATATCCTATGATACTCACAAATAATGTGGCTTTCTATTTACCAGGTTCTATGGTACGAGAATTTTCAAAATCGATTAAGTAGATCCAGAGATTACCCCCTACAACCTCACCAACTGTACTTACCTCTTTTTAATATTAGTATAGATTATGTTTTAAACCCAATCACCTGAATAATGTCACTGAAATTGACTCAAGCCAAAGCCGTCATTCGATATCTACACATTTAAATCATAACTAATACCTGATCTGTGATTTAAATATAAACGGGTCATCAACCCATCAATATCGATCAAATATCATATACATACATAATATATATTTACTACCGATTAGATCTAAATACCTATTGTTTATTTTAAAGAGTAAACTAGTTAAAGACATGAGCTCGAAATTCGATAAAGACTCCAAAACCAGCGTTAACCCGGATATACTATGTAACATGAAGGCAGCGTCCACTCCTATAGTGCCGCTGCTTACAGGTAAAGTTAGCATTTGAACTACAAGGTATAAGTGAAACGCCGAACTTCTTGAATGCTGTAAAGTAGTGGCCAGAAGCGTCACATATGGGCCATAATCAAAAGGAATCAACCTGGGAGCAAAGCAGAGCATACACTCTCGTGCCCCGTCTATTCGTTGCTGGGTTGAATACTTAGTAGGTACCTACTGGAACTGGTCCCCGGCCGTTCTTGCGCCTGATTTCTCTCCGGTCGTGTCGGATATTCCGTCCCCGCGGGCTATGTGAGTAAAGGAACTGTGTATGCGCACTGTAATATCTCTCTGGAGATTGGACACCGTGGCCGAAATTCAGTCTGTCAGGAGGAATGGAACTGATGCAGGAATATTGTCATCACCTTTTCTATTTTCGTCATCGTCCTCAACCGGTCGAAGTTGGGGTCCAAAAGGCGCTGAAATGGCGATTCCCCATTGGCAGTCCACGTACTATAGGTGGACCCCAAGCGAGTCGAAGACCCGCGGCTTGTGGAAATGCCATACAAGAGACCTAGATGTCCAGCAGTAGACGTCTAATAGGCTGACCCGAAGTTTCTATTCTTTCATATAATATAACACAGGAAACGGATGGTTAACTGCTGAACAAATCACGTTGGAGATAGAAACCTCCTCCGTGCCTTATCACCAAATAGATTTTACTAGATGATGCCCGCGACTTCGTCCGCGTGAATTATGTTTTTCATTCCCGCGGGAACTCTTTAATTTTCCTTCCTCGAGATACAACCTACCCCTGTACCAAATTTCATCAAATCGGTTAAACAGATGAGCCGTGAAAGCGTAGCAGACAGACAGACAGACACACTTTCGCATTTATAATATTAGTATGGATTTTATTATATTTAAATTTAGATCCATTAATTCTCTCACGGTGTAGGTTCAAGATACAGCTCTTTTTTTCAGGGGCTCCCCTAAAAGAACAGCACTCCGCACCATCCTACCTCCATTCGCTAAAAGAAAACGAGGCACCTCCTTTCAGAAAACCTGGAAAGGAAGCCAAACCTCGACTTTTGATTGGTACATTGATCACTGAAGACGACGTGGTGGAAATGATTGCAGCTATGGATGTTGATAATGATAATCATGGATTTAGGAGACAAATAGGTACTAGTATAGAAGAATAAATTAAGGTTTAAATAACATTTCGCATTTTGAAGAATAGCGTGAACATTGCCTGGGCAGCGCGCCAATATGGGTCAGCTTACCACATAACAGTAGGATAGGACATGATAGAAAATGTATAAATATTGATTCGTTTCTCCAGGTGTCCCACGACTGAGGACACCTCGGGGTTTTCTTTTTTTCTTCGGGATAAGTACCTGGGTTAAGTTTTAAAGTACCTATTTGAAGACCTCCCTGGCGCAGTGTTGAGCGCTGTTGTCTTAACGTGGAAGGTCCCGGGTTCGATTCCCGGCAGTGTCAATTTGGGAATTTCTGAATTTTCTCTATAGTCTGGTCTGGTGGAAGGCTTCGCCCATGGCTAGTAACCACCCTACCGGCAACGATGTACCGCCAAGCGATTTAGCGTTCTGATACGATACCGTGTAGAAACCGATCAGGGGTATGGGTTTAATACAACTGCCATACCCCTAACAGGTTAGCCATATTAGACTGCATCGTCACTTACCTACCATCAGCTGAGAACGGAGTTCGCAGTCAAGGGCTAACTTGTAGTGGGAAAAAAATTGTCAGGACGTGATCACGTGACGTCTTGAAAGTACTCGTACTGGCCCGATTTTAATACAGTTTATGGCATTGACGAAGCATTATACATTTTGTTTTACGGTGATACCACTGAAAAAAATGCCTTAATATTATTGCATTGCAATATTCCTGTTTAAATCCTGCCTTAATAATATTCTTGCAATTCTTCAAGCCGAAGTCCTCGTAAGAAAGAACATAGTGGCAAACTACCACATAACGGAAAAGTATTTCCTCATCAATTTTCTCCTGGAGACCATAGGCTACGCCGCTCAGCGAGACTTCAATAAGTTCAAGTTGGCTTGCCTGCTGACCATCTACTTGTCTACCCATTTGTACTTCAAGTGGTATTACTGGATATCGCCTTACGCTGTGTGGAACTACTTCAAACGTCTCATGATTAAACATACAATTGAGGTAAAGCATGGTTATACATTACTCTAGAACAAGAGCTAATTTGAGCTAGGTATACTTAGCGGTGGCACAGAATAGTAACTAGTACTGGCGGTGGTTGAGACTATCAAACTCCTATTCGGATGGCCAGGGGCATCGATCCTCGTGGGCACGAATTAAGTATCTTGTCTAGAATAATACAAGATCACTACCTATATCTTTGAAAATATGTGAAACTAGATGATTCCCGCGACTTCGTCCGCGTGGATTTATGTTTTTTTATTCCCGCGGGAACTGTTCTATTTTCCGGGATAAAAAGTAGCCTATGTCCTTCCCTGGGATGTAACCTATCTCTGTACCAAATTTCATCAAAATCGGTTGAGTAGTTGGGCCGTGAAAGCGTAACAGACAGACAGACAGACACACTTTCGCATTTATAATATAGTATATATATATATATATATATATATATATAAGTAGTATAAGTATATAAGTATATAGTATATATATAGTATAAGTATATAGTATATATAGTATATAGTATAAGTATATATAGTATATGGAAGTATGGATGATCATGTTAAAGTTTCATGTATGAATTAATATGTCACTGTGAGATTGTAAAAACCGTTAGATTATAATCTAACTCGCGAAATTGTAAACTGTCGAATGATTACAATATAACGGATTATTTTTCGGTAGATTGTAATCTGTTAGGTTTATTAACCCGATAGAACCTAAGCCGGGCACTACTTGATTATTTATGTCGAACCCTAACCTAACCTACAAGAAAGAGACAAGAAAACGTAAATAGGTACAAAGAATATTTCAAAAATTGGCACTTAAAACATTGAACGGTTCACAATCTTTCGACTGTTTACAATCTATCGAAAAAAAAAAGCGTTAGATTACAATCTTGGCACTACTTGATTATTTAGGTTCTATCGGGTTAATAAACCTAACAGATTACAATCTACCGAAAAATAATCCGTTATATTGTAATCATTCGACAGTTTACAATTTCGCGAGTTAGATTATAATCTAACGGTTTTTACAATCTTACGGTGACATTTATGCTCCTCCGAAACGGCTTGACCGATTTTGATGAAATTTCATATGTAGGTATGAGAATAGGTTTATAACTAATTTTCATACCTCCACGCGGACGGAGTTGCGGGCATCAGCTAGTGAATGAATAAAATTAGTTTTAGGCCGGCCATACACGGACTCGTTAGTCGTTGGTCTAGTGGTTGGCATGTTCAACTGCGGCCGACGAGGTCACGTGTTCGAGTCCCGGGTCGGGCCATAATTGAGTATTGGGTTTTTTTGACTAGAAATTCTCAGTACTAGCCCGGAGTTAGGAAGTTGGAGGTGTTTCACCCCCGTGCCTCGGAGAGCACGTTAAGCCGTCGGTCCCGGTTATTATCACTAACATGATAATAGTCGTTAAAGCCCGCCAACCCGCATTTGAGCAGCGTGGTGGGTCTAAGCTCTAATTCCCACTCTCCTATGAGAGTGGAGCCCTGTGCCCAGCAGTGGGACGTTAATGGGCTGTAGTGGTGGTGGTGGATATACGGACAGCTTGAAGCAGTCAGGATGGACTGCTTCAAGCTGCGACTGCATAGTGAACTAGTCTTTTACGTACACACATGCATGGAACCTCTCAAGCATTTGCGACTGCTCCGGGCGGTTGGCAGCAGTTATCAATGGTAGCCTCAAGCTGTTGACTATGACTGCAAGAGTGGTCCGTGTATGGCTGGCCTTAGTGTGTATGAGCAGACTGAGTAGGTAAATAATTTTTTGATCCTATTTAGGCTAACAAACCCATTGGCCAAGGTCAAACCACTTTAAAATTTCAGATTCTGTTCAAAATTTATGAAATGTCAATTCTATTAGAAATCTTGCTGACTTTATAACTGTTTCAGGATTCACCAGATGGCCAAGAAGTATTTGAACCAGAGGAGTGCTATGACATTTTGTCACATTTCCATACCAACTACCTCAGCAACCTGCCTCTAGTGCACATTCTAACATTTGAAGTGCATCGGCTCAAGTTACTGTGGCCTTTTAAACACAAATAATTATTGTGGCAATGGATGAAACACATATTTTAAAGAACAAAGATAAAAAATATTTATTTACTTATGATATTCAGTGATCATCTAAGTCTGGTGATTTATAATAAAAGTTTCTAGCTGCAACAGCAATATTAAAAAAAAACCATGATGGCTGCTAACTAAGCCACCTTCCATACAAAAATCTTACAATCCCTTTGTTTAAAATTAAAATGAAAGTAATCTTTATGTTATAGACTTTATTTCTGAATAGAAGATTGAGTTAAACCATTTTTGTGTTTCGATTTTTTCCTTTTCCTCACTCTACCTTCAATAACTTTATCTTTTTCCTCATCCTGTTTCATTCCTGCCTTTTTCTTTTTCTTCTTACAAGACAAAGGGTTGGGGTTCTTAAGTTTCTTCTTTTTAATGATTACTTTACTAACTTCTTCTTTTTCTGCTACTCCAAGTGTTTTTTTCATTGTTTTTAATGATTCATTCTGAGTTTTGCTAATGAACATGAATGGATTCGCTTCTAAAGTTTGTCCAGCTTTGCTATAGCTAGCTGGCGAAGGTTTTTCGAGAGTAGGTGACTTGTTATGTAGATAAAGAAGTGGTACACCTGGTTTTAATCTCATCTTCTCTTGTAAATCCCTATCCTGTGTTGCCAGTATATAGTGTTTATCATTTTTCTTACCAACCATAGACAAAATACACTGGGAGCCAGAGATGGGTTCTTTGTGGTTACACTCGTGGATTCCAAATTGTTTTAATATAGTTAGTGCACCGTGGGTCTTTTTGGCAATTTTCTCTGTTTCTTTTATGATACATCTTGTTGTTAGCAGTTTAACATGTCCGTTCAGATACTTTGTTAGCTGCTCTCTGATTGCTATGTGTTCCTGTAACAAATAAGATGCATTGAAAATACTGGATGATGTTTTTTGCTTGTTCTACATAGATATAGTTTTTTTTTAATTCCCATGGGAACAGTTTCAGTATAAAAGTAGCCTCCAATCATCTCCAGGATGCACACTATCTCAGTACCAGATTTAGTCCAAATTGGTCAAACATTTTATGAAACTATTATTTTCATGAAAAGTTACAGATTTTTGCATTTATCATATTAGTAATGATTCAAAGAAAGCAAAGGGTTTTGCTTTTTTTAAGCAAGAAATAATGTAATTAAAAGTGGTCATTCTGATGAACACAATTCCAAATGAATTAGGTCTAAAATTAATGTTATCCTTATAAGCAGCATACATTACGACAAGAATAGAACTGTTAAGTTTAGGGTAGTTTAAATAATAGTTTGTATGCAAAATAACTAAAAACAATGCCTATTGTCTACTTGAATAGCTAAAAATACCTAGTTTTGATTACTGCTCGCTGGTTCTGGGAAGTTCTCCTGCCAGCGCATGCTCTGCTCTTTAAGAGTTAAGTGCGAATCAGCGCTGTCGGCCTCAGGGTCGGGCAACTCTTCCAACGGCACCTGGATATCTTCATCAGGCAACTTTTCAGCTTTCCACTCTTCGTCAACTATGTCTATCAATCGACCATTACGCCGATATTTACTATCCATTATGAAAGTGGAACAATTTTTTTTCTAGCAGAATGGACAGGAGCAGTAACCCAAACTAAGGCAATCTGTAAGAAAAAAAACTCACTTTAAACGCTGAAAAGCAGAAAGTTCCGTCGATCAATACTTGGTAAGGTTGGTGGAAACCGAAGTTGTTGTAGTAAAACTTGAGATATTTCTGGACTTTCTTGTATCTTGTTATTTTCATTTCTAATAAAGTAGGTACCTTATAATGAAAAAATCTTACAATTTAACTGTTTACTTTTTTTTTCAAAAATAACAACACGTTTTCGAGTCGAGTGTGTTTTTTGTTCGAAGTCGAACTTCGATTTGACAAAAATTTACATTTGACGTTTGCCATGACGAATCACAGAACAACATATTTTTCGGAACATACCCAAAGGGTATGTTCCGAAATACACTGCGAGCACTGTAAGATGTGACGTCAATTTAGTATTAAGTATACTGCGAAACCGTTCCTTTATAGTTAGCTATACTGGTAACTGTTTAAAACGGAACGCAGTCAGCACTGAGAGCACCTTACCTCGAAAACGCCAGTGCTCACAGTACAAAAATGGCGACGATTTATGACGTCATACATTTCCTTAGGATTCTGCGGCAGTATGCTGTCACTCCAGAACGGAACGAATTTCTCCCCAGTAAGAGCACTGAACAGTGCTCTCAGTGTATATCGGAACATACCCTTTATTATGTCTATTTATTATGTCTATGGTGACGACCTTTGGAATAGACCATAGATAAACAACGTTCCATTTCGGTAAAAAATAATAGAAACTGAAAGTACTTACCTAAACTAATTATAACTTTCATAGAATACAAAATGAATTTATAAAGTTCTGCCTAATATATTAACTTTTCTTCCATAAATGATTATAAATCAGGTACCTATTTAATAATTAAATAGAAAATTCCAGTTTAAATTGAGGTCTTCTGAGGGATCGAACCATCTTCTCCACATTTTAATTTATTACATAAAATTAAAAGCTACAATTGTAACATTAAGATAAACATTGTGAATTACACATTTAGGATAATATTGTAACTATTTATCTTGTGCAAGGAAAAGCTTTGTGAAAGAAAGTTCAAACTTCAACCATAGACAAAATTTTACATTTTGTGAATTGTCTTGTCTTGCTTGCTCTCTCGCTTCCATGTTTGTTCGTGGTCATTTCGCATTTCTGTACTAGATTTTCCAGCTTAGCATTTCAATTAATGATTTTATCCTTTGAAAGTGTGTAATTAATGATATTATCGGAATCACGGCGACCTTGCGAGGATCAGTCGCCCAGTAAAAAGTGTGCAACGGCGATATAATAACAGGGAGGGTACGTCTTTCATGTCCTTTTAATCTAGTAAATGCGTCATTTTATCAAATAATGTGGAGTACGAACGAGTTTTACTGCATTATTACGTCGCGTAACCCATGTGTTGATCTGCTTCGCGAGTTGTGAAGCTGGCCACTGGCGTGATCAGTTCGGGGGTGTCTACTTGTACAGTGTAGCACAGCTGATTCGCGGAGGCGACAGCCGCGATAGCTCGAAGGAAATGATTGATACGGGCTGGCACGGTTAGTCATCAGCAGGAGACGGCGTTGTCGACGGCGCCCGACAGTTTTGTGGAAAAATCGTGCTTGTTGTTCCGCAACTGCGTCAAATGATCACCGACAGAAATCCATTGTTCAGTTCTCTTTGTGATTCTTGAGATACGCGATTAGAGATAACAAGCCTTGTTTTTGTTGCGACTTTTTGTGCCACTCGATTTTACGCGAGTTCAGTGTTGTTTACATGGCCATATCCTGAAATGGTCTCGTTTTGATGGGCGTTTCGGCATTCGAAAACACCAAAATTACAGTATCGTCGATGGTGTCAAATTGTATTTTTGTGTCCCTGATAGATGGTAAGTTTTTATCATAATAACAATTTTAATCAGTGATAAGAACAATTATGATAAATCTTGCATGTATTTTTGTCTTTATTGTGCACTCAATAGCTATGCTATGAATCCTACTTAATTGGTTTCTAATAGAAAGTAATTACTAAGTCAATTTTTTTTATTGTTAAGTAAAGACTTAAAGCTCCTTTGCAGCAAGTCACTGTACAGACATACATATTTTACACATTTCATACCTTATGATATTAATTTGTGATAGAATGCAATGAGGTGCAGCAGTTTGCAGTGTATTATGTGACCTAACAGCCCGAACAGCAAGCTTTGATAATGCAAACTGCTAATAAATCCTTTTTAGTAATTTGGCAATATTCCATTACAGTCTTAGAGACTATAGTATGCCACCTTTGTGAAAGGATACAAAGTTCTGCTTGATAAATTCAAATTGAAATACAAATGGTTTTATTCAAATAAATTTTTATAAGTGCTCTTGAATTGTCTAGTGTATCTACTATTCAGAAGGTAATCTTGCTCAAACTCTAATTTAAAATAATAAGTAAGTACATATAAAAAAACAGTGAGTACTTAAACATTGTTTTGTAAATGCTATTTTTAAGTACTTTTTTAGTATTCACCTAATCATGTGGGAACTAGAAGTTTAATTCACTATAATCCACCACAGTAGACAAATCTATGTGGTACAGTGTGTATCTTGCACTTGCAGTTTGCAATATTCACCACCCAGTAAGCCAGCTATTCTCACTGGCACAACACCTGACAAAATCTTCCATATTATTCTCAAAGTATGTTTCACTCCCACACAGGAGCATCTTCATGATTGTGTGGAGGACAGTGCATGATTTTAAAGTTCTAGTTCTACATTATTATAGGCTTTGGCAAGTTTATGCCAGCTTCTATCCAGTATTCAGGGAATGTAAAAGAATAAGTTACAAATATGTGTCTGCATGTACAATCATGGTTGAGGTGGTATGTGGACACTGATATCCGGAAGGCTCTTCCTGTAAAATTATTCAGCAAATATTTATAAGGTATTATAAAATCAACTTATCTCTGATTTGCCATGTGAGTCACAAAAGCAGCTATTGGTTTTGGGTAATTACTTAAATAAAGATATTTTATTCAGTGTTTTAGATTTAAAGTTATCTGAGAGTATAAACTTTAATGAAATTTCTTGATCTCTCTGATTTCGTTAATAAAAGCATAGCAGTTTTGAATTCAATACCTATTTTTTGTAAGTATCCATAAATATACTACATTCTACTAAACTTCACCTTTTATACTTTTTTTATTTTACTTAAAAGAAGCACTTTTAGCAATTTAAATTATTCTTATACTAGCTGATACCCGCGACTTTGTCCGCGTGGATTGAGGAGTTTTAGTTCCCGCGGGAACTCTTTAATTTTCCGGGATAAAAAGTACCCTATTATTTAATCCGGACTTCTAACTTTACGTCTGCAAAATTTCAAAGCAATCGGTTCAGTAGTTACGGCGCGAAAGCGGAACAAATATACAAACAAACTCACTTTCCCATTTATAATATTATATATAAGTAAGGATTTAATATATTTAAGTCAGTAAACTTCTTTACTCTTTTAACAAGGAATTTACACAAAAAACACACAGAAAACAAGGTCATGTGATTTCATTGTTTGTTAAAATAATATAATGATACATAGATTTAATGATAAAATTATATTACTCTCATTTTGTACCTCATTCCTATATCAATGATATTCTGTAACTGTTTACACAGAAAAATATGAATTAGTAGTACTTTTTTACATTGTAGCCAATACTGTTTATCACAATTTCTAAACTAAACTAAAATGATAGCTTTAAATCTAGTTTCCTCCATACCGCAGGAAGTATTATGAAAGTGTTAGCAAGTTATACCAAAAATTAATCTATAAATTGCTGTAATCTTGCCCTTTATTTATTTACAAGCATGCACTTTTCATAAAGCACAAGCACACGCGCGTTCACACACACACACATACACACACACATTCTAGGCTACAAAATGTTATCAAAATGTAGGCATTACTAACAAACTCATTACAAACTTTCTCCAATGTAATTTATTAATTAGTTAGAAAAATTAATAATCCAAATGTAGGAATTAAAAAATTAGTAGCTGAATCTTCAGCCCCGCATAGAACTGATCCGGCAGCTTCAATACAGAATCGCAAGATCCTAGGTAAGCTGCTGGCTCAATCCATTTTTTATACGTCATACCTACCTACTCCTGAAGCCTGTATTATATAATGTCGTGTTTTGTGCTTATTTTAAGGAATGTTATGTATTAAAAAAAATGGTAATTGTAATATGATCCTTTGGAATAAATGAATTTATTATTATTGTTATTATTATAAACTCGCCAGCATATTTAGGGGAACATAAAAAAAAGGTCCATAATTAAAAAAATATGGTTTTTTTTAAAAATCTACTTACTACAATTCTTTTGTTATTTAAAGTTTCATTTGTTTCACTTAAAATGAGATCACATTAAGAACAGATTTTGCGAGTAAAGGCTATTTGTGAAAAATGGTACATTTTTGAACTTTTCATGTAACCGGGAAAAGTGAAATTTAATATTAAAATAACAATTAATTAAATTAGAAAAAACCGGGCAAGTGCGAGTCGGACTCGCGCACGAAGGGTTCCGTACCATTATTAATAAATAATTACCTTTGTTAATGAACCGCAAGACTAACTTTGTTTGTAGAGGTTTATTGTTAAAATCAAAAAAACTATGCTAGTTAGAGCATTGGCTATAGTTTTCCTGTAAAATATACGTAAATTCCTATTGACCATAATTATTTCAAATTTTTCGATTGGTAAACTCCGGAGATAAGGGGGGGGGAACGGTATTTTTTTAGACATTTTCCCCGATAAATCAAAAACTATCATAACTAAAAATAATTAAAAAACTGTTTTAGAATGTACAAAGTAAACCCTTCCATATGATACCCCACACTGTACAGTTATCTCACTTTTAAATTTCAACCCTCAGATTTTCCCCCCTTTTTAAATAAGAACAAAAATAATTTCCAATTTTTTTTAATTCCTGTGTCTTTGGGCCACTAATATACACAACTATTCCAAATTTCATGTCGATAGCTTCGGTAGTTACTGAAATAATCGAGTGTGACGGACGGACAGACGGACAGACGGACAGACGGACAGACGGACAGACAGACGGAGAAAGTCGCACCATAAGGGTTCCATTTTACCATTTTGGTACGGAACCCTAAAAATGGTGATTAATATCGCGTATTTCCTCCATGTGCTCTTATTAAAGTTTCTACCGGTCTAGGCATACTGAGAATGATGTTATTGATGTTGTTGTCTTCTGGGATAGTCTCCACCATTCCTCAACTACGGCGATTCGCAGTTAACCCACGTTGGCAGGAGCTGGAATTCTGGACTTAACTTTTCTTTTCAGCAAGTCCCAAACGTGCTCTATTGGGTTCATATCCGGTGATCTCGCCGGCCACTCCTTAACAGTGATATTCATATCATTAAGATAAGCTTGAGTTACCCGAGCGATATGCGGCCGAGCATTATCCTGCATAAAAACAAAATCGTCACCGATATATGGGGCAAACGGTACGACATTTTCTTCTAAAACTTCTCTGATATAGCGGTCTGCAGTCAGACTCCCTCTGTCAATCACTAACAAGTCTGTGCGAGCATACGTAGCAACGTATGCAACTGTAGTTTAAAAATTTGTCTGAATGTATCGTTCTCCTTTGCGTCTGTATATTCTTTGCCTGCCGTCAATTTGATTTAAGAGAATTCTGCACTCATCACTAAACAATACCTTACTCCATTGGTCCGCGTTCCAAAGTCGATGCTCCTGAGCAAAAGTTAACCTGTTTCTACGATGATTTACCTCGAGCCTTGGAGCCTTGGCGGGCACAAATGAACCCAAACCAGCTTCTTCGAGCCTTCTTCGTACCGTACGTTCACTTACGGTTACACCCCGCACTGCTTCTAACTCATGTCGGGCTTGGACGGCCGTCAAACGGGGGTTCCTACGTACACGAAGCCGAATGAAACGATCATCCCTACTCGAAGTGCGTCTTTTTCTGCCTTGTCCTGCTCTTCTCACATAAGTACTGGACTCCCTGAACCGTTGGATACTGCAATGGATCGTTGAAACTGGTCGACGAAGATCTCTGGATATCACTCTGTAGGTTTGACCATTTCTTCGCATTTCGAGTGCCCTGGCAATCTCCGTTGGGGCTAAGTCAGGCATAATTCAGTCATCAACTCCAGAAAGATACGCGATTAAAAAAAACTAACAAACAGTATTTCAATGAAATTTTAAATCAAACTCAGAAGAAAGAAATACTCGAAGTTCGCTCCAGTTAAGGTGTATTTGAATAAAATTAAAACAATTGTATAAAAAGTGATGTTCAGTTGTTTTCTTAATTTGAAAATATTTCGTTTTAAATTAAATGACGTATAAACCAGCCAGCAACCTTATATGATACTGATATCAAACCTTTTTTTATGTTCCGCTAAATATGCCGGCGAGTGTATTTTTAATGCTATCATTATAGTTTAGTTAAAAGATTGTGTACAACTGAATCGGGCCCATTGTGTCTATAAGGAAAAAAAGGTTTTCACTTGTGTTAGGCATGCTTTAAATAAACAAACTTAACAATTTGTTTTGCAATGATGACCTAAGAGTTTTTAAACTTATTTAGCCCATTAGCTAAGTTTGGCAATCCAGTGGTGCAAAAGCGCAAGTGCCAAGTGCCTAAAAGGGCACTATGCCCATTAATAATCATTATAATTGCTTGAGTTATGTAATTTAATATTACATAACTCAAGCAAATAATATGTCTTAAGGCAGCAGCAACTGTGTATGTGTGAAAAGATCTACATCTATTTAAACAGTCGCCGTTAACACGGAAACTGTGTGTGTGTACTGGGCTTGAAGGCACTCCCAGGGCTACAAAAAACCAAGAGTTATATACATCCAGATTAAATCCCTGTTCTGGCTTCTGGCATTTAAAACCCAGGTTTCTCACCCTTAAAATATATAAGCCTTGGTAATTTCTCCCTATTGAATCTGATCAGAATCCACAGATCCTGGATTTCTACTAATCTTAGGATTACTCAAAGATGTTATCACTCATCCCTCTCACTGCTAAACTAACGAATAAGACATCAAGTTGCCATTCTAGCACTTTTATTATTAACCCAAGGTCTATACTCTATGAACGCTAACTACTCTACGTCTATTCGAATATGGATGATGCCTGATAATGATTCTTACTGAATTTTAAATAGGGTCGTCCAATAGCCCAAAAATTAACATGTTCTGTTAGTTTTTAGTTTAATTAAAGAAAAAAAGTGAGTTGAAATTTTATGACGTCACAACTATGTATTTCATACAAACCTCCATAGTAGAAGTGCATATAGGTTTGATGTAGAGTTGCTGATTTGATAGAGTTGCCATCATCCCCATTAGTCCTTCAGCTTTGCCAAAACGTCGAGCTATGTCGGTTACTTTGGTTCTTATTATAGTGTAAAAACAAGTAAAAGGCCCATGTTTATCAGTAAGTACATCGTTTGCAGGACATGGCAATATACATTGCTCCTTCAGCTTTGCAACACGTCGAGCTTCGGTTACATTGGTTCTTATTATAGTGTAAAAACAAGGCATATCTTGCGTCGTATTCCCCATTACTGAGGGTCGTGACCCCTTCCACCAATAATCCTTCTATGAACGATGTCGCGCTATTTTGCTCGGTTTTTTGCGAGATTCAGGGCTTCGTGGACCTTGCTATAAGAGCGGTGCTGATTTGATCTAAAGTCCCATATTTATGAGTGAATGGTTTTCAGGACATGGCAACAAACAGAAACGCGGCGGCCCAAAGGCCGAACGGCGCGCCACAGACCAAGGTGTGTCAGTTTAAGCTGGTGCTCCTGGGCGAGTCGGCTGTGGGCAAGTCTTCGCTGGTGCTGCGCTTCGTTAAGGGGCAGTTCCACGAGTATCAGGAGAGCACCATCGGCGCAGCGTTCCTCACGCAGACACTCTGCCTCGACGATACCACTGTCAAGTTTGAGATATGGGACACGGCCGGCCAAGAGCGGTGAGCGACACCATACTCTATACTAAATTTATAAATATCATAAATTCGATAGTGTGTCTGTCTGTCTGTCCGTTCGTCTGTCTGTCTGTCTGTCTGCTACGCTTTCACGGCCCATCTGTTCAACCGATTTGGATGAAATTTGGTACAGGGATAGGCTGTATCCCGGGGAAGAACATAGGCTACTTTTTATCCCGGAAACTAAGGAGTTTTCGTGGGAATCGAAAAAAGTTAGTCCACGTGGAAGAAGTCGCGGGCATCAGCTAGTATTATAAATGCGAAAGTGTGTTTAGTTGTTGGTTTGCCCTTCAATACCGCCGCAACAGAGCGACGGATCGACGTGATTTTTTGCATGGGTATAGTTGCGGACCTGGAGAGTTACCTGCTACTTTTTATCTCAGAAAATTAAAGAGTTCCTGTGGGAATTTAAGTAACTTATTCCACGCGGACGAATTCACGGGCATCAGCTAGTTGAGCCATAGTCCTGACTCCTGAGTGATGGAGCATCACTTTGGAGTCCCGCTTACATTCTGGAAAAGTTGAAACTTTTCGAGTGTTTGTTAAGTGAACTCCTTAATTTTCCAGAGTAAAAAGTAGCTTTTGTCACTCTCCAGACCCTCAACTATATGCAAAAAATCACGTTGGTCTGTTGCTCTGTTGCGGCGTGATTGAAGTACAAACCAACAGACAAACACACTATTATGGCTTACGCTGTGCTAGTAGTAACAATTCGAAGTCGTAAGTATAATGCAGTGTGAACCACCGCTAACAGTAACTGTGAATCACAATTCACGGTCAAACGAGCCGGCTTGGATCGTCACGTGATTTTAATGTTGTGTAGATATTTCATTTTTCCACCTTCATTTATAAATAAACTAGCAGATACCCGCGGCTTCGCCCGCGTAAATTTTAGTTTTCCCTATTCTCACGGGAACCATGGATTTTTCCGGGATGAAAAGTAGCTTATGTGTTAACCCAAGATGCAATTTATCGCCATTCCAAATTTGAGCCAAATCGGTTCAGTAGTTGCGGCGTGAAGGAGTATTGAAGCTTGGTAAAATACGAACTTTGGAGCCCCGTTTCACCCCTTTAGGGGGGGGGGAATTTTGAAAAATCCTTTCTTAGTGCACCCCTAGACCTCATAAGGAACCTGTGTGCCAAATTTGAAGTCTCTAGACCCAGCGGTTTGGGCTGTGCGTTGGTATGTCAGTGAGAGCGTGAGTCAGTATCTTCTTTGATATACCATGAAATTTTCCGGGATGAAAAGTAGCCTATGTATCAATCCAGGATAAAATCTATCTCCTTTCCGAATTTCAGTCATATCAGGTCAGTAAGTGCAGCGTAAAGTAGTATTTTTCACGCGTGAATATCAATTTTTCAGTTTTCCCGCAAAAACCATGGATTTTTCCGGGATGAAAAGTAGCTTTTTTATTAACCCAGGATATCATCTATGTCCATTCCAAATTTCAGCTAAATCGGTCTTGTACTTCCGGCGTGAAGATTTTTTTCCGCGTGAATTTCGGTTTTTAACTAATCCCACGGGAACCATGGATTTTCCCGGGATGAAAAGTAGCTTATGTGTTAACCCAAGATGCAATTTATCTCCATTCCAAATTTGAGCCAAATCGGTTCAGTAGTTGCGGCGTGAAGGAGTATTGAAGCTTGGTAAAATACGAACTTTGGAGCCCCGTTTCACCCCTTTAGGGGGGGAATTTTGAAAAATCCTTTTTTAGTGCACCCCTAGACCTCATAAGGAACCTGTGTGCCAAATTTGAAGTCTCTAGACCCAGCGGTTTGGGCTGTGCGTTGATATGTCAGTCAGTCAGTCAGTCAGTCAGTGTCTTCTTTTATATATTTAGATAAATAATTGAAAGTAGAACAAGAAAATAATTTATAGCTTCACTAATAAGAGTTTCATGGCGGTTGTTTAGTGCAATTTTCTCTGGTCTGGTCTGGTGGGAGGCTTCGGCCGTGGTTAGTTACCAACTGCGATACCCCTAACAAGTTAGCCATCTTAGACTGCATCACTTACCATCAGATGAGATCGCAGTCTTAAACTTAACAGGCATAAACATTTTTTCCTATTTGGGCCACTGGGCCAGGTAAGTTGGTGGGACTATAAACGGTTTAATTATGTTTCCAGGTATCACAGTTTAGCTCCCATGTACTACAGAGGGGCGCAAGCAGCAATCGTAGTCTACGACATCACCAATCAGGTAAACAATTAATTTTTTTATAAATATTTTATTAATAACTAGCGAAGCTATACATGACTATCCTTTTTTTCAGCAAATTAAACGTAGCTTGTGTTTAGAGTAGGAAATTATTTATTGCGTATCAGCCTTTCAGATTTCAGTTTGGATCCGTCCCCTTAAATTTCAAATCATATACATTTATTTATTTATTTTGCCAACACATGGTACATGATGCAACAAATTTACATAGTATCCATATATCCTGCCAAGCTTGGCGTGCAAAATTATTTTTATGCTTAATCTAAAAAAACAACATTTGACAATTAAACTCCGATATAAGCTTTGAACTGGGATTGACATATCCAACGGGACAGAAGCCTCTAAAAATAAAAAATTGGAATCCTTTCAGCTAAAAAGTTTAGTTACGGCTCAAACTGTGTATGTAAAATTTATTCAAACATTTAAGTGGGGATTAGACTAATTGTCTAATCCCCAATAAGAAAACACAATTGATCAATGATCATGACATGACATATATGATACACTCGTCTATTGAAACCCGAGAAAAACAATGCCATTATCACGCTGTGAGTCATACGAATTTAAGATTACAAACATTCGCGAGTCCACGTCGCGCTGCGCCGGCCTAAACATTGTTCCTGCTACAACTGTTTTTTTTACTTTGTAGTTTGTAGTACACTGTACGATTCCGACTGTTGATGGGCGACGACAAAAAAGATTTCCCATGCAAGGACCGCTTGCACAAGGACATAAAACTGAGTTAGTTAAATTTTGTAATACTGACCGCATTATGCAGATCGCCAAAAAGTGTCAGTATGTAGGTACGTATTGTTAAAAAAACAATACCTACATATTGGCTCTTTTCTGCAGACGTAGCATGCTCACAACGAGATATCTGGCGACGAGAGAAAGAGACGTTGTCGATGCCGGTTATTTTTTCGTTTCGTTGCACAAAATGCGGTATATATACAAAAAAAAAGTCTGCATGTAAGGGTTCGTAGAGAAAAATTACTTTTTACCTTAGGTAGGTACTTAGGTAACGAGACAAGTAACCATGTTGGCTTCCGTAGATAAAAAAAAACCGGGCAAGTGCGAGTCGGACTCGCGCACGAAGGGTTCCGTACCATTATTGATAAATAATTACCTTTGTTAATGAACCGCAAGACTAACTTTGTTTGTAGAGGTTTATTGTTAATATCAAAAAAACTATGCTAGTTAGAGCATTGGCTATAGTTTTCCTGTAAAATATACGTAAATTCCTATTGACCATAATTATTTCAAATTTTTCGATTGGTAAACTCCGGAGATAAGGGGGGGGGGGGGGGAAACGGTATTTTTTTAGACATTTCCCCGATAAATCAAAAACTATCATAACTAAAAATAATTTAAAATCTGTTTTAGAATGTACAAAGTAAACCCTTTCATATGATACCCCACACAGTACAGTTATCTCACTTTTAAATTTCAACCCTCAGATTTTCCCCCCTTTTTAAATAAGAACAAAAATAATTTCCAATTTTTGTAATTCCAGTGTCTTTGGGCCACTAATATACACAACTATTCCAAATTTCATGTCGATAGCTTAGGTAGTTACTGAAATAATCGAGTGTGACGGACGGACAGACGGACAGACAGACGGAGAAAGTCATAAGTCACCATAAGGGTTCCATTTTACCATTTTGGTACGGAACCCTAAAAAATTACCATACAACTTTGCATTAACTACCCTTTGAATTTACACAATAAAAGTAAAATTTGTCCATCTCCAGGTTGCAGGCTGTCTCAGTGTACAATCAGTGCAATGAATAATGGTTCTGTCACAGAGCCATAGCGACAGACAAACATATGTATGCATTTTATATATTTGTTTGGCTAACCATGAATTAATAAACATTTTACTAAAAGTTGATTGAAACTGCATTGTATATCATAAACTAGCAAAAAGTAATACCTTTTATCCAATTGTCCTTCATGTAGAATGTTCCTTAACATCTCAAAAATCGCATTGACTCCTTTTGATGATACTTCAGTAAGCTTCTGACCACATTCCTTCAAAAATGCTATAGCAACCTCCACAGAATCATCTGTAGGTGTCTCAACAAGTAGAGTTAGCAGTTCTAGAGCTAGAATTTCATGAGCCACCCTCTGGTTAACTAAATGAGCTATGAACAATGCAGACGATATACAAATAGGTTTGTCATTCCTTTTAAAACCTCTTTTGAACTGGATAACTAATCTTTTTAGTAATAACTCTCCGATGTTAGGAAAACGAGAGTTCACTGCAGCTACCAGGGCCGCATAAACGTTAGTGAATGTAGGCGAGGCAGCCTGAGCTTGGATCACAGACCTGCACAGCAAACCTCTTCCCCGCACTATGTTCTCTTTTAAGAGCTGTTTTATTATTATACCAATGTTACCCACGTTTAACTAAAAATAATTTAAAATCTGTTTTAGAATATACAAAGTAAACCCTTTCATATGATACCCCACACAGTACAGTTATCTCACTTTTAAATTTCAACCCTCAGATTTTCCCCCCTTTTTAAATAAGAACAAAAATAATTTCCAATTTTTTTTAATTCCAGTGTCTTTGGGCCACTAATATATACAACTATTCCAAATTTCATGTCGATAGCTTCGGTAGTTACTGAAATAATCGAGTGTGACGGACGGACAGACGGACAGACGGACAGACAGACGGAGAAAGTCGCACCATAAGGGTTCCATTTTACCATTTTGGTACGGAAAAAAGAGATAACGGGTAGACATAATTTTACTCGAGCACATGCTTATCCTCTGATAATCTAGTAGGAAGTCTCAGAATCACTTAGTCCGTTGGTCGACTGTATTTGGTCTTTAAGCTGTGAGTTGTGACTGCGTTCACCTCGATTCTTAGGTATCGCTTAGTTAATTAAATAATATTTTATTATTTCAATGCCCTAGCGTGTTTTAACCTCTTTGGGTACGGTCTAAATTTAAACTTAACAATAATAATTAAACGAGCGCCATAGTGTAAGGCATGTCACACACGTGCAAACTTTTGCTTGGAATGATATAAGGTACTCATTGTGAATTTTGCATGGAATTGCTCCATTATGTGAGACAGGTAGGTGTATAATCGTGCTCTCGGGTGTCTAACTGTCTTTATAGTGAACTAGCGAATGCCCGCGACTTCATCCGCGTGGATTGAGGTTTTTTGGTTCCCGCGGGACCTCTTCAATTTTCCGGGATAAAAAGTGTGCTATTCCAGACTATAATCTATCCCTATGCCAAATTTCAGCCAGATCCGTTCAGTCGTTGGGGCGTGATTGAGTAACAAACATCCATACATCCATACATCCATCCAGACATCCATCCAAACTTTCGCATTTATAATATTTATTTGAATGATTAAAATTGCCGAATTTACACGCATCTTTGCAATCCCACTACCACTGCAGCCCATTAACTTCCCACTGCTGGGCATAGGCCTCAGGAGAGAGGTAATTAGAGCTTAGACCCACCACGCCGCTCCAATGCGGGTTGGTGGGATTAACTATTATCTAACTTACTATTATCATGTTAGAGATAACAACCGGGACCGACAGCTAAACGTGCTCTCCAAGTCGCGGGGGTGAAACACCACCAACTCCCTAACTCCGGGCTAGTACTGAGAATTTCTATTCAGAAAACCCAAAACTTAATTATGGCCCGACCGGGACTCAGAACCGTCCCTCGTGGGCCGCAGTCGAACCAACTTACCACTAGACCAATGAGGCCAACTCTTTCTCAACTAGCCCAAATCGAACCGCAGCAATAATGAATTAACCCCATTGAGATTGTAACAATGATTGCAACTGTTACGTGATAGGGCTACGGGTGAGATCGCAGTCAAAACCTGTCATTGGTCATAGTCATAGTCAAAATTTATTTATTCAATTTAGGTACAATGTACACCTATTGACATCCAGTTAGGTACTTATAAAATATGATGGTGATAATTAGTTACGGTATCTTAAAGCTACGAGGGTTCCAAACGCGCCCTTGGATGCAAACAAGCTGATCGGAGCATACTAATCAGTCTGTGTAAACTTCTCGATTATCTAACCCTTGCGCAACCGTTCGTGTCTCACGCTTGAAGACGCATCGGTCAAGGGCGGCGCGGTATTCGAATATTTCGTACTCATCAATTTGTTGGGGGTTACTACCGTCTACCATTGCTTAAATACGTACTGTTTTAATGTTGTAGACGTTTGTGTAGGCTCGTGACTCCATCGCTCCGCCTCAAGAAATTCAGCAGGTCGTTCGTGGGAATGAGCATTCTATTCTATAACAAAATTCCACAACCTATTGTAAACTTGCCTTTACACAAATTTAAGAAATCCATTAAAAGTGTTCTCCTGAAAAAAGCTTATTATACTGTTGAAGATAAGTAATTTAAATGATAAAAGAGCATGGATTTAACTCGCTCCAGCAATGCTAAAAACAGCGGTTACGTATCTACACATTGAAGGAATTGTAAACGAATTTTTAAAAAAGAGCAACCACCGAGTTTCTTGATGGTTCTTCTCGGTAGGAATGTTATTCCGAACCAATGGTAGATTCACTCGACGATTCGAAAGCGTAGCAGTTAAAAATGTCCAGAGTTTTTAACCGACTTCCAAAAAAGAAGGAGGTTCGCAATTAGCCGCACGGAGATAAGAGGTTTCTGAACCGATTTGAATTTCTTTCTATCAGTCTTTAGAGGAAACTCTCTAGGTGGTCCCATAAAAAATTCTGTCTCCAAATCCTCAACCGTGACACTAAAAAGTTAAAAATAAAAATTATTTCGAAAAAACCGACTTCCAACGCCACTGTAAAGTACAAAATAATTTTGATTTCTACCCACTATGTCGAAGTCAAACGAGTCTGATGCGTCAACTTTGCTTATCCTTGTTATATTATACCCGCCCGACTTCAAAATAGTGGGTAGAAATCAAAATTATTTTGTACTTTACAGTGGCGTTGGAAGTCGGTTTTTAGGAAAGAATTTTTTTGCATTGCAAATTCGATTGATGTAGTAATCGAGCATTCGCAATAACAAGCTGCAGGCAGCTGCTTGGTTTGCCCTTCTTTATACCGTCGTTTTATTTAGACAAGTGCAAATTATACGAGTAGTTGTAAAATGTGTAGAACCTACTTGGTAGGAAAATGTATTGAGGTTATTATCAGTATTTTTGGAAAATATGACGTTTAAAGTTTAAATCCCCATCTGCCATTTGTCCTGGGGTCTGCCGAAACTGCCACTAAACTTTAGATGGAAATAGTGCTACGTAAAGCTATATCTTATACCAATTATCCATATTACTAATATTATAAATGCGAAAGTATGTTTGTCTGTCTGTCTGTCTGCCTGCTACGCTTTCACGGCCCATCTGTTCAACCGATTTTGATAAAATTTGGTACAGGGATAGGTTGTATCCCGGGGAAGGACATAGGCTACTTTTTATCCCGGAAAATTCAAAGGTTCCCGTGGGAATCAAAAAATGTATCTGTTCAACCGATTATAATGAAATTTGGTACAGGGGTAGGTTGTATCCTGGGAAAGGACATAGGCTACTTTTTATCCCGGAAAATTTAAGAGTTCCCGCGGGAATCGAAAAAATTTGGTCCACGCGGACGAAGTCGCGGGAATCATCTAGTAATATTATAAAGCTGAAGAGTTTGTTTGTTTGAACGCGCTAATCTCAGGAACTACTGGTTCGAATTGAAAAATTATTTTTGTGTTGGATAGCTCATTTATCGAGGAAGGCTTTAGGGCTAGGCTAATCATATGACATCACGCTGCGATCATAATAACAGAAATTGACGCGGACGAAGTCGCGGGCAACAGCTAGTGGCAGATATACCAACTTGTAGGACTGTAGACCACTAGATTACCAGGGTTCATTGCATTATGAATGGAATGCCCCATATTGTAATATCGGTGAACGTCTGGAGCATGACGCTCGCATTGATAAATAATAGGCATGATGACTGATTTTGAAAAATGGTCCGATTATGTTCGGAAGTATCTACTATTTCGAAAAAATATCTTATTTCAGCAGAAAAATAAAGTTTAGTAGATAAAATTAGCATTTGAAATTTAAATTTTAAAATTCACACCAAAACGTTCGGCGGTGTCATGGCGTCGTTGTGACATCACTATTGTTTTTACCAATGTACTCTGTGCAGTGTGCAGTAAGCAATAGTGTGATTTTCAAAGCTCGAAAACAAACAATTGTGACGTCATTCGCTTCTTTGTGTTTTATGCAATATGGCGGATTGCTGTATTTTATAGTTTTATTTTATCAAAATAAATAGCAATCTCACTCGAAATAGGTAAATAAATACGTTTTTTATAATTCATGAATCCTATTTCATTAGATAAATTCATAATTTCATTGATTCTTGGTTACTGTCATCATGCCTATTGTAGTACGCAATTATACTTGCCTTATCATTTTATTTTATTACTAGATGACAAATAAGCGGGACTTCGTCTGCGCGTATTAACTTTTTTTGTATGTCCGCATAAACTCCTTAATTTTCCTGGATAAAGCCTCTGGGTTGTTATCTACATCTGTACCTAATTTCGTCAAAATTGGTTGAAATATGGTCCGTGAAAGCGTAGTAGACAGACATTATTATTATTATTTACTAGTGGGCCCGGCAGATTGTGTCCTGCCCTGAATCTCGAACCCGATTGCAGCGCCCCCCTACCGGGTCCATTGTGAATATAAACCATCCCGATCATCCAGCCGTTCACGCGTGATACCGTGACCAAGGGAAACAGGGATTATATATATATATATATATATATATATATATATATATATATACAGATTAGTGTGGATGATGGCAAAGGCGACCTGCGCCTGATTTCTCTCCAGTCGTGTCGGATTTTCCTGTGACACACATTTGTGCAATGTTAAATTCCCGCGCAGATGGCTACAATTTCTGTAATGTTTGGCCGCCGTCGTGGCCGAGTTTGACATTGGGTCCAATTCTGTTGTACACCAGCTCTAAACTAAAATAACAACTTTTATATTGCTATCCCTTTCATAATACTCCCCGCGGATAGGGGTAGCACTAGATTAGACGACCTCTATCTCATTGAAGTCGCTGCCGAAGTTACGTCACTATCAATTTCTGCAATTTTAAGTATGTAAAACTTGCGAAAGCACAGCGGTATGTTTCGACACCTGCATGAATATGCGCAAGTTGCAATTATTGTACCTTGTCTCGCTCTGATACCAAAACGCTCTATGAATGCTTACAAGTATTCTCGGATGCCTACGTAATGAGCCTACTTATGACAGTAATAAGATGTGACGTCATCGCAATGTTACATAATATAGGTAGCACATAACTGTCGGTATTGATTTTCATAATTTACACTCTACGTATTTCCTCTGTGCTCTCCATAGTTAAAACTTAAAATGATCCCAAAAAACATGCCAAAGTTTATGACAATCTATCGTAGTTCGACCAGCTGACCACCCTGACCAGTTTCACGGTGAGAGGCTTCGGCCGTGGCTAGGTACCACCCTACCGGCAAAGACGTCCTTCCAAGCGATTTAGCGTTCCGATACGATGTTGTGTAGAAACCGATTAGGGGGATGTGTTTAATATGACTGCCATACCCCTAGCCCGCTACCGTCTTAGACTGCATCATAACTTACCATCAGTTGAGATCGCAGTCAAGAGCTAACATGTAGCGGAAAAAAAATGTGTACAAATGTCATACCGATTGCCGATATTATTTCGGTCGCCATACGCCGCCCCCAGCCGCTGCGTGGCGGTGGCGCGACTCGGAATCGTATTAGAACACGCTTAAGTCTTCGCGAGTTCAAGGCCGACACAGGCTGGACTGTGGCAATACAACTGTTGTAGGTTCACCTACACTATCGATCACTTTGAATACTTTAACTCCTTGATTTTCTCTGTAATTCTATCTATATATAAAATTTCGCAAACTGAAGGCGTACTACCATCGCTTTATTCCGTATTGATATTGTTGACGTTCGTGTTTTAGAATTATAATCCTTATTTTAGGGACGCCAAAGTACGTACCTATAGTCTATCTAGCTAAAGGCTGGGATTCCAAAACGGCAGAAAATTAAAAACAAAAATGGATCGGTTCCCGAAATGTACTAGGAATTTAAAACCACCACCACACCAGTGTTGCCAATATAAGAACATTAAATAATATCAGCTTCCATACAATCCATTTGATGTACGCTACAATTTAAAATAGAAATAGTCGTGAGACAGTGTACAGGGGCCATACTGACAACGCTTAAAGCCATATTGTTTCATTATTGTTGACTTTCGTGTTTTAGAAATATAATCCTTATTTTGTGGACGTCTAGGTATGTGATTTTGAGTAATATTGCTTAAATCTTGCTTTAAGCGTTGCCAGTATGGCCCCAGGCTACACAAGATAACATTATCCGTTGAAGTTTGTCACTGCCAAGTAGATTTGCGATACAATCTTTATCACAATTCAAGATTTTTGACCACCACATAAAGGAGTCGTAGTTTCACCGCTAGAACTATAAAATTAATGTTAAAAGTAAACAAGCGAAATGTTTACTATTTCGCAGCCGTTGTTTTTATATTGAACAGCCGCACCGACATAGTGATACGTTATCAGCGAGCCCAACACATTGTCTGATAGTTCACAGACACCGCGCGCGGGCGAAGCCCCGCTCCGAATAGATCAGTAACACTCTAATGATCTAATCTAGTAATATCAAAAAAATATTGCAATTTTCTTGTACACAAAGAAATAAATACAAGGTAATCGTTCCAAAACGTGTTATGGAGAAAAAGTCGGCCCTGCCTTTTAACATTTGTAAAAGTATTTGAGTGGTCCTTCGAGAAATGCGTTCAGCAGGAATCAAGGGTGCGTTTCCACCAGACGTTACGTGTGCTACGTGCTACGTTGCTACGGATTTGTGTTAAACCCGCATCTTGTCATCAACATAGCAGCTAGACTCCAAAGAACGTGTCCGCAACTCGTCGCTTGTCGTAGCTTCAGTTTCAAGATAACGTGTTTAATTATCATCACGTCTTATACTTTGTAAACTTGACCTTCAGAAGGTGTACTGTGCAGATAGAGATACCAATCTGTACTATTTATCTATCTATCTACTATCTATACTGATATTATAAAGAGGCAATTTATGAGGTTGTAGGGGGTAATTTCTGGATCTACAGAATCCATTTTTAAAATTCTGTTACCAATAGAAAGCCACATTATCTGTGAGTGTCATAGGCTATATATTAACTCGAAAAATTAAAAGACTTCGTGGTAGTCGGATTTGCAAAGTCGGAGAAAAAACGGTCGAACGAAAACGTTTCTTACGAACGCTGCCTTAACGATGATACCCCTTTCATGATACTCCCTGCAGGAAGGGACAGCACTATATTTAAAGATGTCATTTTAGTTTAGTTTAGAGATTGTGCACTACAGAATCAGCCCCAATGCCTACAAAAAGGTCAGCGGCAGTATATGTCTAACTTTCATATTTGATTAACAAAAAGATGAAAATACTTTTTCCACCACATTGATTCACGCGGACGAATTCGCGGGCATCAGCTATTTTGAATAAATATACTTTGAGTTTGAATTTGACTCCGCACTACCCTGTTCCAGTTGGCAGGTACCCTAGGGGATCTTGCACACTAGTAGTCCAAGTTCAAGACTATTAGCTGCATTAGACCAGAATATGTTCTATGATATGTTGATTAGTTTCATGTTTTGACGCTTCTGATGTTTGTAAAGTCGGGAGACTGAATCTTTTCTGACAGAAATGGCTGGGCTTAAATCTCTACAAAATCACTACCTACAGCTTGCTTTTCTACTTTGAGACCAACTTTTGGTGTGGGTTTTCTTGCTCGCTCAGGCTGAACTCACAATGGACCCACTTTTGTTTGATTCCAGGACACATTCGGACGTGCAAAGAACTGGGTGAAGGAGCTCCAGAGGCAGGCGTCGCCGTCCATCGTGATCGCGCTCGCGGGCAACAAGAGCGACCTGGCCGCCAAGCGCATGGTGGAGTTCGAGGAGGCGCAGGCCTACGCGGACGAGAACGGGCTGCTGTTCATGGAGACCAGCGCCAAGACCGCCATGAACGTCAACGACATATTCCTAGCTATCGGTGAGTTAGCTTACCCTGCGGAGGGGGCATGGTGGAGTTCGAGGAGGCGCAGGCCTACGCGGACGAGAACGGGCTGCTGTTCATGGAGACCAGCGCCAAGACCGCCATGAACGTCAACGACATATCCCTAGCTATCGGTGAGTTGGCTTACCCTGCGGAGGGGGCATGGTGGAGTTCGAGGAGGCGCAGGCCTACGCGGACGAGAACGGGCTGCTGTTCATGGAGACCAGCGCCAAGACCGCCATGAACGTCAACGATATATTCCTAGCTATCGGTGAGTTTTTGGGACGAATTAGTGATGTGTACTCGTCCGCACCAATAGGTAGATCTTAATCCGGGCTGGTGTTATGCCCAGCGACCCTTCTGGTCGATTGTTGTAAGTTTGTACTGTCTATATATAGCGCTATTCTCAGGAAACTTTGATATGGCGACGCAGGCTCGCATGTGTATTATAAGTTTTCAGTCGATTATCTATCCCGTGATGTAAATACAATTAGCGCCATCTAGTTAACACTGTGGTAACTGCTACAAGTTGGCTAACTTTGCCTCCAGGGGGTCGTACCTCAGTAAATTGACATTTTTATGTGAAAAGTTCGATATCTGAAGATGTATTGCTTGAGTTTGAAAATGTTTGTCTTTTGTCAGTGATTGTCATAATGTCAATACTAGAAATAAAAATAAACTTGCAATGCCTGCTTCTAGGCTTAGTAAAACTAGCAATTCATTTGCTGGAAACAGTGTCCGCTTCTACAATAAGCTCCCAGAAGACATGTTGAAAATGTCTCTGAATAAGTTCAAAGTTAATGTAAAACGTAAACTGATTAAAAAAATCGTATTACCATGTAAAGGATTACTTAAACTACAAGGAAGCTTGGCAATGATTTGATCTAGTCTCTCAGTTAGTTCCTTAGTTAAGATGATTTGTGAAATGGTGATAATGAAAAAAAAACCCGGCTGAGTTTGTTGTGGGCTCTTCTCAGACCAGGGCGCGTTTGGAACCCTCGTAGCTATAGTTTTAAGATACCGTTACTGATTATCACCATTATATTTTATTTATAAATAACTGGACGTCAAAAAGTGTAGTATGCCTACCTAAATTGAATAAAAATTATTTGACTTTGACTTTGACTTTGACGTTTTACAGCGAACAAGTTACCAAAGAGCGAGAGCGGCGGCGGCGGCGCGGCGGGCGGCGCGCGTCGCCTCAACGACGCCGACGCGCCGCGCTCCTCCTCCTGCTGCAAGTGATACCCGCAGGTGACGACACATACACCCACACACGCACACACACACACACACGCCACACGCCACACACTAGTGGCCAGTGAGCGAGAAGGGCCATTTAGTTCATAAGTATTGAGGTTACATCTATCTAACAATAGATACAGTTGAGGAATTCTGCGTGCTCTTTGGAGCTGCTGCTGGGACTACATACTAATATTATAAAAGCGAAAGTGTGTCTGTCTGTCTGTCTGCTACGCTTTCACGGCCTAACTACTCAACCGATTTTGATGAAATTTGGTACAGAGATAGTTTACATCCCGGGGAAGGACATGGGCTACCTTTTATCCCGGAAAATTGAAGAGTTCCCGCGGGAATCAAAAAAAGGTATCTGTTCAACCGATTTTGATGAAATTTGGTACAGGGATAATTTGTATCCCGGGGAAGGACGTAGGCTACTTTTTATACCGGACAATTCAAGAGTTCCCGCGAGAACCAAAAAAACTTGGTCCTCACGGACGAAGTCGCGGGAATCATCTAGTTCACTAAAATCCGCTAAAGCAGAGCAATCTAGCCATGTAGCTTGCGATATTCACCGCTACAACACCACATCACACAAATCTTCCAAATTATTCTCAACTGACGTTTCACTCCGACACCGGAGCATCTTTAGGAGATGTTCTCGACTCAACAATGCACGATTGAAAATTTAAAATTAATTGAGTTGGGCGGTGAATATCGCAAGCTACACGTTGTACCACATAGATTTGTCTGATTTGATGGATTATATCGAATTATGCTCCTTGTTCCTTGATTATCATGGACTTCCGCAAAGTAACGCGTACTTTTATCCAATACTTAAAAAATCTGTTACGAAAATTTAAGCGTTTGTCTCTTCCTGGCATGCAGGAAGTTGGTGACAGATGTATCAAATGAGAAACTTTACCTTTTAAAACAAAAGGAAGTAATAAAATTAATTTTATACGCATGTTCGCGACAAAAATACTCAAAAGCTTTAGTTTTAGAGGCAAACTATGGAATTCCCGTTTTCGTCCAACGTTTTTTTTTTGTATTTTCCAGACAAAATGGCAACAGGTCGAGGGCGCGCGCGGGGGCTGAGGTAGGCTATTCATAATGAATTATATCGCCCGCTACATCCGCGCCCTGCTACTAATAGACACTACACATTCTCGCCCCAAGGACGAACATTGGCCGTGGTAACTTGGCCAAGCTGACTTGGTCCAACTCCTCTCCTCGAGCATAACATCATTGGGCGTGTTAGCTTGGCCCTCAAGTGCAATGTAAAATAGGAATATGACATTGCACTTGAGCGGCTTAGTTATTGTATGACCAAACATACAATAGCGATATTATGTCCCGACATGTAAACTGTTTACATATTTATGTAATTTGGTACAATTTGAGCGGCATATTTCAAGCTATCATTTTGTCAAACATTGCTTGACCTCTGCTTTCTCGGTACACATAAAATTATCTGCCAACGTTCGAATATTGGCACTGGTAACTGCCTATGTTAGCTAACAGTTAAAGGCCTATTACACTACACTTTTTTAAGGGACTTTTTCCCTGAAACAGTGTAGTGTCATATAGTTTAGGGAGCAAGGGTCCCTGATTTGGGACATCGGGTCGTCCCGGTCTGCTGCGCTCTGCCGACCGGGGAATGTGGTTAGGGACACACAATGGTTAGGGAGCTCAGTCGTCGCACGACCAGAGTAGAGAGTAGTGGGGTTTCTCCGGCTCGCGCGAGCATTTTGACGTTGATTTAGTTTAGTTTGTGCCACCTAGACGGCACCCCTTGTACTCTGGCTCGCTGGTAGTGCCGTTTAATAGCGACGCCAAAACGACGTTGCAACAGGGCCCTTGGAAAAGTGTAGTGAAATAGGCCCAATATTAGGGGCCAACTTGGCTGCCAAGCGCAGTCCAGGTATCGATTGGTCAATCATTGTCTTAGCCCATAGTCTCGTGATAAAGCAATGTTATCTAGACAGAACGGTGTTGAAAATGCCATTTTGTTTCGACGCTATAGGGGCCGCTATGTGACAGCACCAATATCCTAAGAAAATAGAACTCAAGGCAATGTTTGGCTATACGTAATGTTATATGATATCGTAAATCGTAAATCGTATATGATATTGAGCTTAGCAGACATATGATAAATGATAAATGATAATGATAAATGATTTATTTATTTCACATAGGACAACTTGTGTCACTTATGATACGTCAAGACTCTACCACCGGTTCGGAAAGCTGGTTCTACTGAGAAGAGCCGGCAAGAAACTCAGCAGTTGCTCTTTTCTCAAAAAAAGAAAGAGGTTACAATATTTAAGCAATACAATACATACGCAACGTTACAAGTATTACACCGACTTGTGGGTCACTGGATTCGAGGCCGGTTGCTTCCATGCAACTTTGTCGTTAATAAAATCGTCGATAGTATAATAAGCTCGACTTAACAAATGCTGCTTGACACAGTCCTTAAATTTATGTAATGGCAAATCTATAAACTCTTTTGGAACCATGTTATAAAAACGTACACTCGACCCCACAAAGGATTTCTGCACCTTACGCACACGATATGACGCTGTTACTAGCTTATGGCGGTTTCTAGTACATAGATTGTGAGTATCAGATATTTGTTTATAATTATTAATGTTCTGCCTAACAAAGACTATATTATTGTATATATATTGTGAAGGCACCGTAAGAACACCAATCTCTTTAAATTTTTCACGAAGTGATTCGCGTGATCCGAGTTTATAAATAGAACGAATGGCTCTTTTCTGCAATATAAAAATTGATTGGATATCAGCGGCTCTGCCCCACAATAAAATGCCATACGACATAACACTGTGGAAGTAAGAAAAGTAGACAAGCCTAGCCGTTTCAATATCGGTAAACTGTCTTATTTTCCTAACAGCAAAGGCAGCCGAGCTAAGTTTTCCCGCTAGTGTATCTATATGAGCGCCCCATTGAAGCTTGTTGTCCAAGGTCACCCCCAAAAAAACTGTGGAGTTCTCCATTTTTAGTGTTTCTCCATTTATCATTATAGTTTTGTTAATATTCTTTACATTAGGTAGAACAAACTCTAAGCACTTGGTTTTCTTAGCATTCAATAATAAATTATTGATAGTAAACCAGTGTGATACGTGTGATATTGCATTGTTTACATCGTCAAAATTGTCCTTACTTCTATCCACTTTAAAAATAAGTGATGTGTCGTCAGCAAACAATACAATGTCACAGACATTATTGACATGGTATGGTAAGTCATTTATATACACCAAAAATAGAAATGGACCTAAGATCGAGCCTTGTGGGACACCCATTAATGCAGTTGAGCCCTCTGACTTCACGTGGTTTACGCATACCCTCTGAGTTCTATCATTTAGATAGGAAGCAATGAGATCGAGTGCAACATTTCTCATGCCATAGTGGCTTAATTTCAGCAATAAAGTTTTGTGCTCAACACAATCAAATGCCTTAGACAGATCACAGAAGATACCAATAGCATTCTGTGAACGCTCCCAGGCATCGTATATATGTTTTAATAGTTTTGCACCCGCATCAGTTGTATTACGACCCTTAGTGAAGCCGTACTGCTCGGGATGCAGTAAGCTGTTTGTGTTAAAGTGATTTAATAATTGGCTCAATATAATTTTTTCAAAAACCTTACTGAGAGTTGGTAAAATTGAAATAGGTCTGTAATTATTAAGATCGTTTTTATTTCCTGACTTAAATAAAGGAATGAGTTTACCATGTTTCATTAAACTCGGGAAGGTGCCTAAATCTACACATTCGTTAAAAATTACAGCTAAGTAAGGGGCAATGTCGCTTATTATGTTTGATATGACTTTCACAGACATACCCCATAGGTCACCAGTATTTTTTAATTTTAATAACTTAAAGTTTTTTATAATATCTATAGCAGTGATGTGTTTAAATTCAAATTAAACACATCACTGCTTGCATTCATATTGGGGCGATTTAACTTGGCCAAGTTACCACGGCCAAAAATAGTCTGATTGGAGGGTGAGATCTATAGACCGGACTTTGACTTTGCTTAGACTTAAGACGTTGTTAAAACGACATAGATTTATGTTACTCATGTACTGTTATTTATGTTAGTCCATCTCGTTTTAACTGAGTAAAGTCTGAGCCAAGTCAAAGTACGCTCTATAGATCTCATCCTTAGTCTATTTGAAATTCCATTCGATTGGCTCCAATAATTTGCCCGAGGTTAGACAGTTTGCTTTGTGAACCATAATCAATATTGGTCAAATAAATTTTGGTCAGATACATTAGCAACATAATTTAGTTCCACAATATGTTCCAATTCTGTATATTATGATATAAGAGATATTTCAATCGTATGTGAATAAGAAACAATTTTGATTCTAAAATAAAATTGTTCTATTAAGTTTCAGTAAAATATTTTATTTTTTATTTTTATATAATTTAAGGATTAATAGGGGGAGGGCGTATAACTATCGTAATTTGTATAATTGTTTTTATTATGTCTTGTAATGTAACCTATTGAAGCTCTAATGTGTATAATTTTATTTTATTTAACTATTGATCAAAGTAAGTATGTAGGGTTGTCACAATAAAGTACAGTGACGACAACTTACCTGTGAAATGTCTAAATGCGGAAAAACTAAACTTCAATAAAAGTGGATTTTCCGTAAGTTTGTCCTATAAACGATTGTTAAAACGACGCTAAAGACATTGTTCAGTTCATAGACAAATTGCTGACACTGTAATGTTTCTAACTACAGTTTTGGTTGCAGAGGTCGGGTCCCAATGACACATTTTGGGTCCCTGACATATTGGTCAGTCAGTCAGTCTTTCTTTACTGTAGCTGTGCAAATTCGTTCGCGTATGTCACGTCTCAGCCGCCAAAAAGTTGTAATCAAGCCGTGAAGTGTAAGATGAACCTTAAAGTGTGAGTATGGAAACCGATAGTGTAGTGATAAATCCGGTTTAAACCAGTTTGTACTGCTTTTTTACATTGACACTCACACAAATACAAATCTTACAACTCGTATCTTACGCCTCGCGGATTGTACAAGACTGGCACTTAGTCGTTACACACGTTACAGCTAGGATATCACACATTACAGCTAGCATATCACACGTTATAGCTAGAATATTCAGCTGATTTGGCTGGCATATTGTCGTGTTACTTCGGGCAAATTATTTTATTTAACTTTGTGAAAAGAGCTCTTTTCGTTTTTTATGTAATCTGTTATACATTGAGCCTTTATTGACCAATTATTATATTAATGAATTATGTTTACTTACAAAAAAAAATGAACTAATTACATAATGAGCTATGAGACTATTTATATAAAGAGTTATGCAAATGTGTTTGTAACACAATGTATCGGGGAAACTGAGGCGAATTCCGCGTGGATGTGGAATTTGGTAACCCTTAAATACAAACCGCATCTCGGTTTACATTTACTTTATCAAGTTTGAGTAACTGCCCCATCCACACCCTTATACTCGTATGTTCCGAAGGCGAATTTTTAATTAATTAAACAACCCGTACTCAAATCGGACAGAATAGCTTTCCTCAACCCGCGTGTAAATCGCCGCAGTGTGACCTATGAAAAAGAGCTAGAACGGCCACAATACAAAGCTTGAATAATAAACAACGACTTGAGCAGTCGGTGTCAACTGCTCTAAGGGTCGCCGGCTTGTTGAGCAGTTGCTTATAGGAGGGTAATGCCGGTTTCACACGAGAGTACTCAGCAGAGTTGTGGGCAGAACAGTGTAGTGCTAATTTATAACCGCGCCTTTTGGAGTCGAAGAGTTATATTTAGTTCCAAAATACGCGTTATGAAGTAGCAGTACTATACTTACACTACTTTGCCTCGCTGCTCTGGTCTCTCGTGAAATGTGCGTTACTTTGCCAGAGCAATCTAGCGCTGACTGCACTCAACTCTCTCATGAGTATATGTGATTTATCGGTCGCACGACTGCTTAAAGCAGTTAAGATTGTTCAAGCAGTGTCTTGTGTATGACAATGAAAGGAAGATTGTATGTAGTTCTATATTCAGACGCAGTTTGTAGCGAACAGTCATGATTAATGACTGCTTCAAATTATGTTTGTGGCCGGTCTTAGAACCCAGGATGATATGAGTTAAGATGATTAAAAATGTTTAACAAAAAGGCCCTAGTGTGGTATAAGTCTTATTACAATCGTATTATAGTGTCCATTAGTACAGGAGCGCGCTAGCAGAGTGTAAACAAAAGCTAAATATTATGCGATACCTAGGATTACATGAACTTATTTTTAACTGTAATTGTAACGAGTAAAGAATATAAATATTAAATAATTATAATATTATACTTTAAAAAAAAATTATTTGTATCAAGTTATATCGATAAGCGATCGGCGTTGTTTTTCCTTAGCTTAAGGTCTCACTTCAGTTATAATTTTCAGGTTGGTTAGGATTTACTGTATATTGGGAATGGGTATTTGATAATACTCCGTAGTCTAAATTATAGTTAGCGCCAATCAAATAGTCTTCTCTGATCTCATACTAACTGTTGAAGTCAATATACATACTACGCACGAAAATATGCTACTGCGACGCGTCTTGCGGTCAACTTCAGACGCGACTATTTGATTGGCGTCGGCTATACATAGCTACGGAGAGACAGAATAAGGGCGCCTGTTCACCAGAGATGTGCTACTAGCAACGTAGCACATTTTTAGTGTTTTTCATAGATTAAATCGCGAGATGTTAGATCAAGCACTGCCATTTCTGGTGGAAAGGCACTCTAAAAACTAGATAGACCTACCAGCCCTCTTATTCTCTAACCCAGTGTATATATCTATAAAAAAATGCCGCCACTGACATATTATTATATTTTTTATCCATTGAAGGTTGGCTATGAAATGTTATTTTTATTTACATAGCAAACCTTCCATGTATAAATTCGTCAGCGGCTTTAATTTTTTGATTGTCACTGAGTTAGAGAATAGGGATGCAGAACCTATTCGAAGACAGTAGCTGAGACGTGAGTAATGTGTTCGTGTGAGTGGAGGTGAAAAAATAAGAACCGTAAAACGATAAAATCCCGCAGATTTTTTAATTGCTTCATCTTTGTTACAAGCTAGTTTAAAGTGTATAATTTATACCTACCGACGTTGAGCGCATTCGAGCGTCGTAACATTTTGGCGTTAAAGTAAAATATTAAAATATTTTATTCGTTGAAGATATGGCCACAGCCAGCACTCTAAGCGGAAACGTTGCAAGTTAAAATACTGTAGTACTGATTTTTAGGGTTCCGTAGCCAAATTTGGCAAAAACGGAACCCTTATAGATTCGTCATGTCTGTCTGTCTGTCTGTCTGTCTGTCTGTCTGTCTGTCTGTCCGTCCGTATGTCACAGCCACTTTTTTCCGAAACTTTAAGAACTATACTGTTGAAACTTGGTAAGTAGATGTATTCTGTGAACCGCATTAAGATTTTCTTACAAAAATAGAAAAAAAAACAATAAATTTTGGGGTTCCCCATACTTAGAACTGAAACTCAAAAATTTTTTTTTCATCTAACCCATACGTGTGGGGTATCTATGGATAGGTCTTCAAAAATGATATTGAGGTTTGTAATATCATTTTTTTCTAAACTTAATAGTTTGCGCGAGAGACACTTCCAAAGTGGTAAAATGTGTGTCCCCCCCCCTGTAACTTCTAAAATAAGAAAATGATAAAACTAAAAAAAATATATGATGTACATTACCATGCAAACATCCACCGAAAATTGGTTTGAACGAGATCTAGTAAGTAGTTTTTTTTTAATACGTCATAAATCGTAAACCGCAATTTACCTTTCATTCAATCAACTCAAATATTTAATAAAAATATTTTATTTAAAACTTACTACAGGTTTGTACGAAACCCTCGGTGCGCGAGTCCGACTCGCACTTGGCCGGTTTTTTTTACTTTAAGTCAAGGGCGTTTGGGTCCAGTTTAATCTGACGCCAGTGTTCCGAACATATAATACAGCTCAACGTCGTTTGGTGTACACCACTCACACGAATGCAAAACTGATGGTTTGGCAATGGTTTGTTTGGGTCCGTTCAATAGAATGAAGCCGTTTGATTTTTCAACGAATAAAGTCCAATGTATTGTCAGCACAGATGATAATAATATCTTATTGTAATGCATTTAGATATTTATGTAATGTTTCAAGGTTAAGGCAATTGGCACATAGTCGAAGTACGAAATTATATACAAAAAGTCAGTCGGCTATATTAACTGCGAAAACCGGTGGTACGCTCTCGAAAGTCGTTGTGACGTATCGCAATCTCAAACTAATGAATTTCCGAATGTCGGAGTTCACTCCGCTTGAGATCGCTGTGCGAACGCGAAAGCGAGCCTGCAGAAACTTATCTGACCCGGTGACATTGTCGCTAGTTTATATTAAAAAATCCATACTAATATTATAAATGCGAAAGTGTGTCTGTCTGTCTGTCTGTCTGCTACGCTTTCACGGCCCATCTGTTCAACCCATTTTGATGAAATTTGGTACAGGGATAGATTGCATCCCGGGGAAGGACATAGGCTACTTTTTATCCCGGAAAATTCAAGAGTTCCCGCGGGAATCAACAAAAATGTCTCTTCAACCGATTTTGATGAAATTTGGTATAGGGATAGGTTGTATCCCGGGGAAGGACATAGGCTACTTTTTATCCCGGAAAATTTAAGAGTTCCCGCGGGAATCAAAAAACTTAATCCACGCGGACGAAGTCGCGGGAATCATCTAGTAAAAAATAAACGTGCGTAAAAATAGTTCCAATTTTGGCCACCGGGCCAGATACGTCGGTGGGTTCAACTTATCTTGGCACGCAAAAGACAAAAGACGCCTCACTAAAGTGGCTCCATTCTTTTGACTAGACCATTGCCTTAGTTACAGTCTGTTCATCTCGACAACGTTGATAGAATTCAAGCGTCAAAACACTCCAACATCAAAGTAAAAGAGATCTAATTTTCCTGTTTAAAGGTTCGAGTTCGTCCATAAATCTACAGTCAGTGCCCCCACCGAGGATTCAGTATCGCCGATTTTTTTTTTACAAGCTTTGCGCGTGGAGAGCCGAATTGCACGAACTCAGCATTAAAACAAGGTGATTAAAGTCTATTTTACCTTAACGATGAAGTGTTTTGTCACTCGATTTTTTTTGCGTTGGTGAGATGTGAAATCTTGTACTCAGGTCTCTATTCTTCATGGGAAACATGTAGATATTAACGGCACTGTACGTGTATGTTTGTATGAATCAAATTGTTTATTGTATTATAAAGAAATTATTTTGATATATTATATAAAATTTTTGTCATTTTATTTTAAATGGTCGGATTGGCTGCTCCGTTGTCGTGTACGGATAGGTGTCCACGCATGTGTGCGTGAATTTTCCATATTTTTTATCAGTGTGCGTGTCATACTCGTAAGACATAGACCGGCCGCATATTGTCAGATACTTATGTTCCTCTCACTTTACGAATATTAGAAGCGTACGTTCGCATCTTTCTGTGACATCGATTTGTGACAGTCTGATGGGTCTAGAGTCCGTGTCACAAGATAAGTCCCCTAGGCCTAGAGGCAGCGCTGTTGTTACATGTTTACGCAACTAATGAATGTAAAATGTATTAGTTCATGATTGCCGCGGGACTTGAGTTTAAGATATTTCTTAGTAGACTTCTTTAGTGAAACCGGTTCAATAGTCGGACTTTTAATAAGTTGCAGTAAACTAATTTAAAGTCCGACTATACTACAAATTGTACGAGCTGCGTGCCAACGGCCCGCGACCGGGTTCTTTTCTGTGAGGAATATAATGATAATATGCGGTCAGATTTAATTACCTGTCATTTAAGTAATATCACGTATTCTCTTATTTAAAAACTGAATTTATTTAAATCCTTTTTGGTACTAAATTCTAGCTCTCTTGGTCTTTTGGATCTGGAGATTTCGTGATCTAGATTTTTATCTTTTGTTATCGATTAAAAGGTAAACAAGTCGCATCTCACAGAATTGTATAAACGACTTTCTTGCTTGTGTGGCGCTAACGAGAAAGCCGGCTTTACAACTTAGCCGGTAATAATATCATTACGTCGTTTATGAATTCTTCCAAGAATTTACTTGCGATTTTTTACCTTTTAAGTAAGGCGAGGAAAACCGTAGAATTATTACATTTTACTCACTGTACTTGTTTCTTGAATGATATAATTTGAACTCATCTAAATTGCATTTAAATTTTTGTGTAAAAGTTGTAAATTAAACAAAAAAAATCATCATCATCATCAATATAATAATAATATATTGTTCTAACAATGTAGTGATGTAATATTTAGTTGTTAATATAATAATCATTATTATACATAACATAGTTTTCTTTATGGTTTGGTAAATTAAATCGTTGTATCTTATTTTTTTAAACTAAATATTGCTGAAAAAATTAAAATCGGGTAAATGAAATAAAAATCACAATATTTATTGTGATAATATTATGACTAATAATACAATATAATAAATCAATCAGTACTATCTAATAAGTTATGTTATAAGCTAAAAATCTTGCAAAAATGTTATACCCCAATTCTATAATAGAAATAAATGGCTAGACTCAGAGGTTAGAACTCAGCACTAATAGTCCTGTCATCTTTTACTTTGCTTCTCACATAGTTTCTAGTAGCAAAGTTTAGTTTGGAAATAAAATTTTTGGAAAATTAAAAAAAATGCATCGCCTCGCTACACTACGTTCTACATCAATGTGTCTTGATCCTAGCAGCCCTACATTGTATCTTCAGGTTTTAAAACCACTTTTGGTGTGTCTTATTCGACGTAGATACATAATTGTTGTACCTATGTTATATATTGGCTTAAAAGTGTTGAATTTTTCAAATATTTTACGTGAAAAGTATGACTTATTGTTCGAGGCAAAACATACCTACGGCGCGGGATATATACGAGAGGCGCATGTCCTCTTGTGTATGTCCCGCGCCTAAGGATGTGCAATACATTGTAAGGTTATGCAAGATGGCCGCTTCCTGAGTATACCTACTTATACACATATTTATATAATCTATTTTGATGATCAACAGTTAAATAGGTTTATGGGAACTCCGATGAGATTATTTTATTGAGAGATGTCGCAATAATGCTACCACGTCAATGTATTTAATCTTATTGGTCTTTTGAATACGTTTCCAGTCTCCACTCCACCCCGCTTCAGCTGATAGGTACGCACCCTAAGTCTGTGTTTTCGTCATTGAGCTGTTACATAGGTACTACATTCTTTACGGAAGCGGTTAAATAGTGAATATTCAGTCTAGAATAGTGTAGAAGTTAAACCTGACTTAGTTCTTGTAATCGTGAAGTTAATAGATACAACAGCGGGATGGGTCGTTGATCGAGGTCATATAGTATGTTTTTGTATTGTGTAAATATTTTAGATTTATTAAGATTATTATATTGAATAAAAAAATATTGTAAATGATATCTGGGTTGATGTTTTTATTTATTATTCTCGTACCTATAACATACCCAAATGAAAAAACTATAAAAGAGTGTTTACTAGAAATATCATTGTCTGCAAAGAATTCCTATTATAAAGGAACCAAACTTGCAGATATTGGTGACGTAATTGAAACACTTAAATTCTGCAACTTTTAAAGACACCAATGACGTAGGAAACGAGAAGGTACTTATTACCTCCATGGTGGACAAATCACTAATAAATTCACTATACTATATGCACGTTGTTCCTTGCTTACTGTAAGGAATTTTAAGTGTAGGCTACTGCGTAAAAACTTTTTGCTATTAAATGTCTCGTTATATTTCTCAAGTAAATCATACTTTTAATAAATTATGCGAAAGTTTGTATGTTGGTATACCAAGGTGCAACTGAGCAATGGATCGACGTGATTTTTGCACTAATATAGTGAAAAGTGACATAGGCTACTTTTTATCCCGGAAAATAAAACCTATTGCTGTCTCAACACCACTCGCACGTCGATGCACTTCCACACGCATACGTCATAGCTGAAAGTGAAAACTACCTACTTACTGTTTTGATGAAAAATGAGTATTGACTTCTTTCCATTTGGGTAAGCAGTGCTTTTATGCCTCTATGAACTGCACGCAACTGCTTATAGGCTATTGCAAAGTTAAAACAGATTTTTTCAGGACATTTTCGCGGTCCTACAACCTTGTTGTCCTTGTTGTCTTGTGTACCTTGAAGTCTTTACCGCTGAACAGATTATAATAATTATACTCATTTTATTTACAAAAAAAAAAAGATGACAAGGGGCTCAGATAGATCGAAATAAAACATGAGATACTGTAGAAATATGTTTATTTGACTAGGAAAATCCAATGCAGTTCGTTTTCATTTGACATTTAAAATCATACACAGTTTTACTATTTCTTCATTATGTATTAAACATTTATTATTTGAAATAACGGAGCATGTGTAATATAGAGGTAGTATTTAAAACATCCAGATTATATTCATAAAAACGTTACATAAGTTCAATTGCGATTTAAAATTAAGTACCTACAAAATATTTCTGTGGTCTAAAAATATTTGCTAAATTATTTCACTAAGTATTAAAAATACGTAAGGTCAGATCAATATTTTACCGTTAACTTACACTACATAAATATTCTTTAGTCAATTTTTTGTGCATTTAATTGAATTTTATGTAACTTAGTTAAATCACACCTACTCTAGATTCAAACACACACTCTAGATTGGCACAAACGAATGGCATTTTTGAGAAATTCTCCAAATAATCTGGCTATTTTTAGTAAAAAGTTGCAATAATATCTATTGAATAACATTAAGCGAAACGTCCGCTACATAGATCAAAACATACTACATACAAAAGTAAACTGTTAAGGGCAAAGACAATATATAAACCAGGTTAAGACTGTTCACTTTATACATTCAATCAAAGCTAGCTAAATGCGCATTAAAGTCGCCGGTACCTTGTAGTTCTTCGCACAATCTGAGATGGCGTAACTGTGCAAGCTGATAAATTGCTGAAAATGTGCTATTTGATTTTATCAAATTTTTGTATTTTGATACTTTTATATAAATAATTAATACAAATTGAACCAAGAAAATACGACATTTCACCGATTTTACTATAATCATATAAAGAGCGAGCCTGGTAGCGCCATCTAACGATAGTATTAACCTAGAATTTTTTTTATAAGGGAGTTAGCAATCTATACTTGGTATTATAATTAATCTATGGTTAAGGGATATTTACCGATTTCTTTGAATTAAGTATAATGTTTTAGGTATTTAGAAGAACCTAAAATAACCAGGTTCAATTTAATAATTCCTTATCTACATTCGACCGACCGTTTCGCTGCGCCGCGCCGACTATGCGTTGCGTGGAATAATGCTATCTTAGAAGAGCCAATTTAAGTATTTTTACTTTTGTATTAACAAGAAAATTTTGTTCAAAAATAAGTCTTTTTTAAGAACAAAAGTTGTCAGTATTACGTACAAAGAGTTACCCTTGAGGTTATTTAGTATTTGTAAATTAGCCCTGTTAAATAGTATTCGATTTAACATTTACATAAAGATCATATATTTTTTGCGATACCTACCAGTTGAAAGTAATATTAATACATCAAAAAATATTATACTTATAAAATGTAAGCCTCATGGATTAAGTAATTCAGAACGTATAACTAAATAAATATTATAATAATTAATTTTACAATCTAAAGCAAAGCAATTAGATAAGTATAATAATTCAGTTTACAACCAAAGTAATTAATTGGACCCTAGGGTCTTATTGCGTAAAGAACTGTGCAACAGTGCAATTATCGCGATCACCTCTGGTTGGGTAACACTATTCCGCTATTGGCCAAAATCCACTGTCGCGGCAAGAATAACATACATTCAACCAATAACAATTGAGACTTACAATGCAGGGGCCATACTGCCAACGCTTAAAGCAATACTTAAGCAATATTACTTAAAATGACAGTTTGTAGTCATGTACCTTGACGTACCTAAAATAAGGATTATAATACTAAAACACGAAAGTCAACAATAACGAAACAATGTGGCTTAAGCGTTGGCAGTAAGGCCCCTGGAAGGGATGTTATCGAATTGAGACAGTAACAATGCTTGATGTAGGAGGAGGCGTTATCTGTACTGAACTAACAGCGCGAGAAGCAAAAGTTTGACTGACGAGCCAATGAGGAGGCACCAACGACCTCAATTTACATAGACGGGCCCTGTCAAACATAGAATGTGGACCTATTTTACTAACGCCATGTAGTCTGAAAAGCGGGACAGCGCTATGGCGGGGACAATGCTTATACAGGTGTGGAACGTGCTCTACAGGTCGGTCGCCCAACTTTTTTCGATAAAAGGCCCCATCTAGTACCTACATAATATATCGATGTATTCGCCATTTTATTTAAAGGTAAACAACACCAGCGACGATACGACACCTAGCGGAATAAATTGGCAGCGTCTCCTCATTGAGTGCACAAAACCGGTTATTTCTGTAGTAGACAACAAAATATAGCATCTGTACAAAGAGATACATTTCGAGGTCGCGCACTAACGGTCCGTCGCGCGGGTTACGGGACGCCACGGCGCTGTATGAGAGGCGGTTGACTGTCGACTGGTCGTGCAACAGATCTCACAACTCGTCGTCGAACCGATCGTGGCCGTAGTCGGTGGCCTCGCTTCCGACGAATACGTCGTGGTGTCGTAACACCTCGTCGTACGACAACACGTCGTCGTTGTCGTCGTCTGCCGACGCGAACAGGTGGTCCACTTCCTCTTCCGCTATCTCACTGGAATAATGAACGAATTAATGAATATACTTTTATTGTACACCACAAAGGAAATTATACAACAGTAAACTTAGCTAGTAAGTATACAATTTGGCGGCCTTATCGCTACATAGCGATCTCTTCCAGGCAACCAATGGTGTGAAAGGACATAGCTACAAATACAACCGGTAGATGGTGCAGAAATAACAAAATGAATAAAAATCTACACTAATATTATAAAGAGGAAAGATTTGTATTTTTGTATTTTTGTATGTAACGAATAAACTCAAAAAGTACTGGACCGATTTTAATAATTCTTTTTTCATTAGAAAGCTACATTATCACAAGTCTATTTTACCTTAACGATGAAGTGTTTTGTCACTCGATTTTTTTTGCGTTGGTGAGATGTGAAATCTTGTACTCAGGTCTCTATTCTTCATGGGAAACATGTAGATATTAACGGCACTGTACGTGTATGTTTGTATGAATCAAATTGTTTATTGTATTATAAAGAAATTATTTTGATATATTATATAAAATTTTTGTCATTTTATTTTAAATGGTCGGATTGGCTGCTCCGTTGTCGTGTACGGATAGGTGTCCACGCATGTGTGCGTGAATTTTCCATATTTTTTATCAGTGTGCGTGTCATACTCGTAAGACATAGACCGGCCGCATATTGTCAGATACTTATGTTCCTCTCACTTTACGAATATTAGAAGCGTACGTTCGCATCTTTCTGTGACATCGATTTGTGACAGTCTGATGGGTCTAGAGTCCGTGTCACAAGATAAGTCCCCTAGGCCTAGAGGCAGCGCTGTTGTTACATGTTTACGCAACTAATGAATGTAAAATGTATTAGTTCATGATTGCCGCGGGACTTGAGTTTAAGATATTTCTTAGTAGACTTCTTTAGTGAAACCGGTTCAATAGTCGGACTTTTAATAAGTTGCAGTAAACTAATTTAAAGTCCGACTATACTACAAATTGTACGAGCTGCGTGCCAACGGCCCGCGACCGGGTTCTTTTCTGTGAGGAATATAATGATAATATGCGGTCAGATTTAATTACCTGTCATTTAAGTAATATCACGTATTCTCTTATTTAAAAACTGAATTTATTTAAATCCTTTTTGGTACTAAATTCTAGCTCTCTTGGTCTTTTGGATCTGGAGATTTCGTGATCTAGATTTTTATCTTTTGTTATCGATTAAAAGGTAAACAAGTCGCATCTCACAGAATTGTATAAACGACTTTCTTGCTTGTGTGGCGCTAACGAGAAAGCCGGCTTTACAACTTAGCCGGTAATAATATCATTACGTCGTTTATGAATTCTTCCAAGAATTTACTTGCGATTTTTTACCTTTTAAGTAAGGCGAGGAAAACCGTAGAATTATTACATTTTACTCACTGTACTTGTTTCTTGAATGATATAATTTGAACTCATCTAAATTGCATTTAAATTTTTGTGTAAAAGTTGTAAATTAAACAAAAAAAATCATCATCATCATCAATATAATAATAATATATTGTTCTAACAATGTAGTGATGTAATATTTAGTTGTTAATATAATAATCATTATTATACATAACATAGTTTTCTTTATGGTTTGGTAAATTAAATCGTTGTATCTTATTTTTTTAAACTAAATATTGCTGAAAAAATTAAAATCGGGTAAATGAAATAAAAATCACAATATTTATTGTGATAATATTATGACTAATAATACAATATAATAAATCAATCAGTACTATCTAATAAGTTATGTTATAAGCTAAAAATCTTGCAAAAATGTTATACCCCAATTCTATAATAGAAATAAATGGCTAGACTCAGAGGTTAGAACTCAGCACTAATAGTCCTGTCATCTTTTACTTTGCTTCTCACATAGTTTCTAGTAGCAAAGTTTAGTTTGGAAATAAAATTTTTGGAAAATTAAAAAAAATGCATCGCCTCGCTACACTACGTTCTACATCAATGTGTCTTGATCCTAGCAGCCCTACATTGTATCTTCAGGTTTTAAAACCACTTTTGGTGTGTCTTATTCGACGTAGATACATAATTGTTGTACCTATGTTATATATTGGCTTAAAAGTGTTGAATTTTTCAAATATTTTACGTGAAAAGTATGACTTATTGTTCGAGGCAAAACATACCTACGGCGCGGGATATATACGAGAGGCGCATGTCCTCTTGTGTATGTCCCGCGCCTAAGGATGTGCAATACATTGTAAGGTTATGCAAGATGGCCGCTTCCTGAGTATACCTACTTATACACATATTTATATAATCTATTTTGATGATCAACAGTTAAATAGGTTTATGGGAACTCCGATGAGATTATTTTATTGAGAGATGTCGCAATAATGCTACCACGTCAATGTATTTAATCTTATTGGTCTTTTGAATACGTTTCCAGTCTCCACTCCACCCCGCTTCAGCTGATAGGTACGCACCCTAAGTCTGTGTTTTCGTCATTGAGCTGTTACATAGGTACTACATTCTTTACGGAAGCGGTTAAATAGTGAATATTCAGTCTAGAATAGTGTAGAAGTTAAACCTGACTTAGTTCTTGTAATCGTGAAGTTAATAGATACAACAGCGGGATGGGTCGTTGATCGAGGTCATATAGTATGTTTTTGTATTGTGTAAATATTTTGGATTTATTAAGATTATTATATTGAATAAAAAAATATTGTAAATGATATCTGGGTTGATGTTTTTATTTATTATTCTCGTACCTATAACATACCCAAATGAAAAAACTATAAAAGAGTGTTTACTAGAAATATCATTGTCTGCAAAGAATTCCTATTATAAAGGAACCAAACTTGCAGATATTGGTGACGTAATTGAAACACTTAAATTCTGCAACTTTTAAAGACACCAATGACGTAGGAAACGAGAAGGTACTTATTACCTCCATGGTGGACAAATCACTAATAAATTCACTATACTATATGCACGTTGTTCCTTGCTTACTGTAAGGAATTTTAAGTGTAGGCTACTGCGTAAAAACTTTTTGCTATTAAATGTCTCGTTATATTTCTCAAGTAAATCATACTTTTAATAAATTATGCGAAAGTTTGTATGTTGGTATACCAAGGTGCAACTGAGCAATGGATCGACGTGATTTTTGCACTAATATAGTGAAAAGTGACATAGGCTACTTTTTATCCCGGAAAATAAAACCTATTGCTGTCTCAACACCACTCGCACGTCGATGCACTTCCACACGCATACGTCATAGCTGAAAGTGAAAACTACCTACTTACTGTTTTGATGAAAAATGAGTATTGACTTCTTTCCATTTGGGTAAGCAGTGCTTTTATGCCTCTATGAACTGCACGCAACTGCTTATAGGCTATTGCAAAGTTAAAACAGATTTTTTCAGGACATTTTCGCGGTCCTACAACCTTGTTGTCCTTGTTGTCTTGTGTACCTTGAAGTCTTTACCGCTGAACAGATTATAATAATTATACTCATTTTATTTACAAAAAAAAAAAGATGACAAGGGGCTCAGATAGATCGAAATAAAACATGAGATACTGTAGAAATATGTTTATTTGACTAGGAAAATCCAATGCAGTTCGTTTTCATTTGACATTTAAAATCATACACAGTTTTACTATTTCTTCATTATGTATTAAACATTTATTATTTGAAATAACGGAGCATGTGTAATATAGAGGTAGTATTTAAAACATCCAGATTATATTCATAAAAACGTTACATAAGTTCAATTGCGATTTAAAATTAAGTACCTACAAAATATTTCTGTGGTCTAAAAATATTTGCTAAATTATTTCACTAAGTATTAAAAATACGTAAGGTCAGATCAATATTTTACCGTTAACTTACACTACATAAATATTCTTTAGTCAATTTTTTGTGCATTTAATTGAATTTTATGTAACTTAGTTAAATCACACCTACTCTAGATTCAAACACACACTCTAGATTGGCACAAACGAATGGCATTTTTGAGAAATTCTCCAAATAATCTGGCTATTTTTAGTAAAAAGTTGCAATAATATCTATTGAATAACATTAAGCGAAACGTCCGCTACATAGATCAAAACATACTACATACAAAAGTAAACTGTTAAGGGCAAAGACAATATATAAACCAGGTTAAGACTGTTCACTTTATACATTCAATCAAAGCTAGCTAAATGCGCATTAAAGTCGCCGGTACCTTGTAGTTCTTCGCACAATCTGAGATGGCGTAACTGTGCAAGCTGATAAATTGCTGAAAATGTGCTATTTGATTTTATCAAATTTTTGTATTTTGATACTTTTATATAAATAATTAATACAAATTGAACCAAGAAAATACGACATTTCACCGATTTTACTATAATCATATAAAGAGCGAGCCTGGTAGCGCCATCTAACGATAGTATTAACCTAGAATTTTTTTTATAAGGGAGTTAGCAATCTATACTTGGTATTATAATTAATCTATGGTTAAGGGATATTTACCGATTTCTTTGAATTAAGTATAATGTTTTAGGTATTTAGAAGAACCTAAAATAACCAGGTTCAATTTAATAATTCCTTATCTACATTCGACCGACCGTTTCGCTGCGCCGCGCCGACTATGCGTTGCGTGGAATAATGCTATCTTAGAAGAGCCAATTTAAGTATTTTTACTTTTGTATTAACAAGAAAATTTTGTTCAAAAATAAGTCTTTTTTAAGAACAAAAGTTGTCAGTATTACGTACAAAGAGTTACCCTTGAGGTTATTTAGTATTTGTAAATTAGCCCTGTTAAATAGTATTCGATTTAACATTTACATAAAGATCATATATTTTTTGCGATACCTACCAGTTGAAAGTAATATTAATACATCAAAAAATATTATACTTATAAAATGTAAGCCTCATGGATTAAGTAATTCAGAACGTATAACTAAATAAATATTATAATAATTAATTTTACAATCTAAAGCAAAGCAATTAGATAAGTATAATAATTCAGTTTACAACCAAAGTAATTAATTGGACCCTAGGGTCTTATTGCGTAAAGAACTGTGCAACAGTGCAATTATCGCGATCACCTCTGGTTGGGTAACACTATTCCGCTATTGGCCAAAATCCACTGTCGCGGCAAGAATAACATACATTCAACCAATAACAATTGAGACTTACAATGCAGGGGCCATACTGCCAACGCTTAAAGCAATACTTAAGCAATATTACTTAAAATGACAGTTTGTAGTCATGTACCTTGACGTACCTAAAATAAGGATTATAATACTAAAACACGAAAGTCAACAATAACGAAACAATGTGGCTTAAGCGTTGGCAGTAAGGCCCCTGGAAGGGATGTTATCGAATTGAGACAGTAACAATGCTTGATGTAGGAGGAGGCGTTATCTGTACTGAACTAACAGCGCGAGAAGCAAAAGTTTGACTGACGAGCCAATGAGGAGGCACCAACGACCTCAATTTACATAGACGGGCCCTGTCAAACATAGAATGTGGACCTATTTTACTAACGCCATGTAGTCTGAAAAGCGGGACAGCGCTATGGCGGGGACAATGCTTATACAGGTGTGGAACGTGCTCTACAGGTCGGTCGCCCAACTTTTTTCGATAAAAGGCCCCATCTAGTACCTACATAATATATCGATGTATTCGCCATTTTATTTAAAGGTAAACAACACCAGCGACGATACGACACCTAGCGGAATAAATTGGCAGCGTCTCCTCATTGAGTGCACAAAACCGGTTATTTCTGTAGTAGACAACAAAATATAGCATCTGTACAAAGAGATACATTTCGAGGTCGCGCACTAACGGTCCGTCGCGCGGGTTACGGGACGCCACGGCGCTGTATGAGAGGCGGTTGACTGTCGACTGGTCGTGCAACAGATCTCACAACTCGTCGTCGAACCGATCGTGGCCGTAGTCGGTGGCCTCGCTTCCGACGAATACGTCGTGGTGTCGTAACACCTCGTCGTACGACAACACGTCGTCGTTGTCGTCGTCTGCCGACGCGAACAGGTGGTCCACTTCCTCTTCCGCTATCTCACTGGAATAATGAACGAATTAATGAATATACTTTTATTGTACACCACAAAGGAAATTATACAACAGTAAACTTAGCTAGTAAGTATACAATTTGGCGGCCTTATCGCTACATAGCGATCTCTTCCAGGCAACCAATGGTGTGAAAGGACATAGCTACAAATACAACCGGTAGATGGTGCAGAAATAACAAAATGAATAAAAATCTACACTTATATTATAAAGAGGAAAGATTTGTATTTTTGTATTTTTGTATGTAACGAATAAACTCAAAAAGTACTGGACCGATTTTAATAATTCTTTTTTCATTAGAAAGCTACATTATCACTGAGTAACATAGGCTATATTTATTACTAGATTACTATAGAAATCTTTAGAAATTTTTATTAAAACCAACCGAAGGTGTAAAAAAATTAGCCATAAAATGTCTTTCATCGCATACGCTGCGAAGAGTATTAATGATAGGACAAAAAAATGTTCGACAATATTATAGAATATATCAATATCTACAAAAAACTTTGCGAGACCATGTGTCTAACTATTGTAGTTACGTCACTATAACTACTTTTTTACATTTAACAAATTGATAGAAATGCCGATCAAAATCAGACCGTGATATCCATACCATTTATAAATTTTTATCCAAATAAATAATTTAATATTCAAGACTGTCTCAATACGTGATGATTACTTTTTGAATTATTGAAATCGGACATTCCATTCAAAAGATATCATGAAATTAAAATTAAAATACAAGCCGGCGGCGGCCGCCACGCAGCGCATCGAGTGACTAACTCTTCGTGAGAGGGGCAGTGCGGGAGAAGGGGGTGCACCATTATGCAAAATATCTGTAGCTATTTATGTCTACCCGTGCGAAGCCGGGACGGGCCGCTAGTATTTATATAAAGCTACAAATTATAAAACATAATATATATATAAAATAACGTAATGAAAATGTAATCGCGGTCTAAAATACTAGTCTGTGATAACAGATGGCGTGACTAGTCTTTTGCAGCGATTTGTGATTTGTGAGAAGCTGTTTGAATGGAGATGATTGTAAGATATAACAAAAGTATGAAAGAATCGTTAAAATATCCTCAACAAGTGAAAAAGTTATGGAACTTCAATTGCCTATCAAAGCATAAAATATGTCAAATTGTGGGTAATAACAGCTGTTTAAGAAAAAACTTCTCGTACAATATCTATTATCTACTGTCAGAGACAGTGTGCAAAAAAGGCGGCTCCTAGTTTATGACCGAACTGGAGCGCGGCAAAATTCAAACATTCAAATACAAAGAAAAATATTTTTTTCTTTGCATATAATATAAGTATTACACTAAATTTAAAATATTTAGATTGACTGAACAATATGATAAAATAAAAAATAAAATTAAAATTGAAAAATGTTAAAATTATTATCAGTTACTTATAATTTTATAAAGTTTATCTGATGTAGATCGTCAAACAATTTAAATATGATTTGAATATTGGCATGTTAGGTTTAATGAAACATGTTAGATTAAGAGTGTAATTTGCGTGCAAAACGGTCGAAAATTATAAAATAAATCGGTCAGATATCCCCCACACAAAATTGAAATGCCTGACCCTGGAGTGTGTGTATGTGTGTGTATGTGTGTGTGTGTGTGTGTGTGTGTGTGTGTGTGTGTGTGTTCTACAATAACAGTAACTCACTCGTTGTCGGGTATGACCCACCGCTGCACCTCCTTGGCGTCCAGCACTCCATCTCTGTTGGTGTCGAGCTCGTGCTCGAACTTGTCGCGCTCCGATATCACCCACTCTTTGTCTTGTTGCGCGCCTGCACAGAAAATAGGGATGATGACAACTCAATCAAATCAGCAACTCTTCAAGCTTAAAAACGCGCTTCTAGTATGGAAGTTGTATGAAATTCACAGTTGTGACGTCATAAAATTTCAACGCACTTTTTTAATTTAATCTATATTTTAAAATGGTTATCCAACTTAAAACTAACCGAGGATGTGAATTTTAGGTCTTTTGGAAGACCATCTATTTAATAAGCATGTTAGAAATAATTTATTTTTGATATAGGCATCGTCCCTATAGGGTGTTTGACAACTTGTCAAATAAATTACTAAACGAAGGATCTCTAAAAGACGTACGTACTATCCACTTCCCCTGTTAGTTTTAAGGTGAACAACCATTTTAAACTATCGATTAAAGTAAAAAAACTGCGTCGAGCTTTGATGACGTCGCAATTCAGAATTTCATACAAAATCCCATACTAAGATACATTTTTTGACGACCTCCGTGGCGCAGTGTGTAACGCTGTTGCCTTAACGTGCGGAGGTCCCGGGTTCGATCCGCGGCAGGATCAATTTGGGAATTTATAATTTCTGAATTTTCCCTGGTCTGGCCTGGTGGGAGGCTTCGGCTGTGGCTAGTTACCACCCTACCGGCAAAGACGTTCCCCCAAGCGATTTAGCGTTCCGGTACGATGCCGTGTAGAAACCGAACAGGGGTATGGATTTAATATAACTTCCATGCCCCTAACAGGTTAGCCGGCTACCATCTTAGACTGCATCATCACTTACCATCAGGTGAGATCGCAGTCAAGGGCTAAATTGTAGTGGATAAAAAAAAACAATATTAGTATAGATAATACCTCTGTCGCCGACGTACTCATGGAAGTCGAGCACGCCATCGTTGTTGGCGTCCTTTTCCCGCATCGTCTGGTTGACAAGGAACGGGTGCATCACTGGGTGCTCCTCCGGGTTTGTGAACACCTGTGTCAACACAGGGATGGTAAAAACTTTTTTTTATGGCCTAGCTTTATGGCTCTTTTTTTATTAACTGGCTTTACGGCTCTGGGTTCCAGCCTATGGTAAAATCAGATATGACATGCCCATAGTAGTATGTAACTATTTACATAGTACAACTAGAAGGCTTAATCATGCCAAATAAGCGGTCTCGAAAATGCTAAAAAAATACCACTTTTACGAGCACGATGTGCGAAACCAACCCGTATAAGTTTTTTTCATACATCTATTGGTATTGCAAAGGAAAATTTGTTTTAGTTTATATTTAAACCATAGTAAGCACTCTCAATCCTCCATGGATAAACCCTTCCCGCTTCTGTTTTCCCTCCATTTATGACGTAGGTAGTTAGGTACTGTGGCTAATTGGATATTAGCCAACTAACAAAATCAGTCAATTAATCAAAACTTATCACATCAAAAATAATACAATTAATTTGGATACTAGCAACACAGGGCTAAAGTCAAGCCTAAACAAAAAAATAAACAAAAAATAGAGATATCTAGCGCGTTCCATACAAACAAAGTTTGGATTTCTAAGATGACTCTAGCAGTCTAGCCTGTTCTGACGGAAGGTTGGGCTGTAGCTAGTTTCCGCCAAGCTAAACATTTCATTACGAAGTCGCATTGAAAATGATTAATATTTATTCGTGTTCCAAGTTAAACAGTAACCATAAAGTAACTTTAACCGCCTGATAAAAATGGCATGTACCAATATGTGACCGTAGATATTTAGGTTGCAATTTTATTTGTTACAATTTAAATTATTTATAGTTATACTGTGTCACATTGGATATGCATTTTATTAGTTAGCACTATATGTGATTTACAAGGTTTCCCCCATTCCTTTGTACATAATTTGTTAGTATGTAAGCTTAGGATTAATCTGTAAATACATTCCATTCAATTTTATTCAAGTAGACTTTTTCAAGTGCTTTTGTTTGAATCGTCTCTACCAGTGGTTCAGTGTTTTACAAACACGGTTCTTGTTTCGTAAACCCATACTAATATTAAAACTGCGAAAGTGTGCCTGTCTGTCTGCTGCCCTTTAACGACCCATCTTTTCTTTTCAACCAATTTTGATGAAATTTGGTACAGAGACAGGTAGTATCCCGAGGAAGGACAAAGGCTACTTTTTATCCCGGAAAATTACCTATGAATGTGAAAGTGTCTGTCCGCTGTCTTAACGGCCATCTTTCCAATTTGTTAAGAGACAGTTACCCCAGAAAGATGAAAGGTTCCCGCTGGAATAGAAAAACCTTAGCCCGCGCAAACAAAGTCGCGGGCATCATCTAGTCTATCTAGTCATTTATATGTGGCAAACATCACAGTTTTAATACAAGCATCAATTTATAATAGAGTAGCTTACCGAAAATTCTTCAAAATTGAGCTCCCCATCGCCATTTTTGTCCGCTGCCTGCCACATCGCCTTTTCTTCTTGTACCATCTAAACAAAAATATATCATCCATTTTGTTATTTAGCTTTTATCTAAATATATAAAAGATTATTAGATTTGTATAGAAATCGAAAAACAAACGTCTTGTTATATCGTCTTGTAATACGAAAGTTTGGATGGATGTATGGATGGATGGATAGATGTATGGATGTTTGTTACTCAATCACGCCCCAACGGCTGAACGGATCTGGCTGAAATTTTGCACAGAGATAGATTATAGTCTGGAATAGCACATAGGCACTTATCCCGGAAAATTAAAGAGTTCCCGCGGGAACCACAAAACCTCGATCCAGCGTACGAAGTCGCGGGCATCAGCTAGTATTTATTATTTTTGCCGTGAAATCGTGATTTCGCTGTAGCACTACGTTATTTTAGCACATCGTAAACAGCTTATCGAGCGTTGCGTCGATACAATACTCCACGAATATATTTAGATCACGATAAAATTATAATGGACACGAACAGCCTTTATTTAAAACTTAACTGACATATTTAGGTCATGCCGCGTATGAAATATCTTTGGTGTAATATTATCCCGAAAACGCCGACGGTGGCATAGCCCGCTCGTTGGCGTGGTTAGCTTATTGGCCTGCGTGTCATGAGGTTCCAGGTTTGAGTCCAGAAGAATATAACGTTTTTATATTCAAATCAACTGTTACAAATCAGGTGCAGTTGGCATAACATCATAGAAAAGTCGACTGACTATTAAGCCTGTATTCAGTCGGCGAGCAATTTTAATGCAGCTATATCAACTGCTATATGAGGAACAAGTGGCCTAGTTGTGACAATGCATATCAGTCGATTGCGATTGTTAAGTAACTTGTGACCCAGGTAACTGGATGGGTGACCGAATTGGGAGATTAAGGTTACTATCACTAACATGATAATAAACGTTAAAGCCCGCCAACCCGCATTGGAGCAGCGTGGTGGGTCTAATTCCCACTCTCCTATGAGAGTGGAGGCCTGTGCCCAGCAGTGCGACGTTAATAGGCTGTAGTGATGATGATGATGATGATGATGATGACTTGGTTACTTTGTTTGTCAATAAAGTTAACTTAAGTGGGTAGGTCGCGATACTGTATGTCATTTTTATTTCGTGTCAAGCTACCTAGCTAACACATGTGTTAAATCGAACTCCAGTGTTTTCTTTATGTTTCCAAACATATTAGTGGTGACGAGGATGGGATCCGAACCCACGCTTGTAAAGCAAAACACACTCAGACTGCAATTTTGATGCTGGCTTGCTTTTTTGCTGGTCGTATAGGCTCGTGAAAGTGAGCAATTCTATTTTATAACAAAATTCCACAACCTATCATAAACTTGCCTTTACACAAGTTTAAGAAATCCATTAAAAGTATGCTCCTGAAATTCATTACACTGTTGAACATTACGTAAATGACAAAGGAGCATGGGTTTGACTCGCTTGTATAAATTAATGAAATTGTAAATTATTTTTTTCTTTTCATTTGGTTCTTCTCGGTATGAATGGCATTCCGAACCAGTGGTAGATTCACCCAACGATTCAAAAGTAATTGTAAAAGTTTATTTGAATAAAAATCATTTGAATTTTGAATTTTGAATTTTCTCTGATAGCAATCACATACCATGCCAGTATCGGCCGTGTCCTCTGCGCCGATCTCCTGCTCGTCCTCCACTCCGAACGTGTCTCGCAGGTACTCCGCCCACGTCACTGAGCCGTCGCGGTTGTCGTCCGCTTCCGAAAGACGCTCCTCCGCTTCTTCCCTTGATAGGTTTCTGTGTGGTAACGGTATATGGTGTGGGAATGATATATGGTTACAGTATAATCATCTAAATATATAAAATTAAAAGGTGACTGACTGATCAATACACAGCTTATACCACTAGACGGATCGGGCTGAAATTTGACATACAGATAGCTTTTATGACTAGGCATCTGCTAAGAAAGGTTTTTTGAAAATTCAACCGCCAAAGGGGTAAATTGAATGAAGTTTGTATGAAAATCGAACTTAATGTAAACAAAGCTGCGGGCAAGAGTTAGTCATACTATAAATGGGAAAGTGTGTTTGTTTGTTCTTCAATCACGCCACAACAGAGCAACGGATCGACGTGATTTTTTTGCATGGGTATAGTTGGGGACCTGGAGAGTGACATAGGCTACTTTTTATCCCAGAAAATCAAAGCATTACCCCAGGATTTTTAACGCTCTTTGCCACGGGCTTTAGGTGTTCTCGCATCTAGTTCTTCACTTGTTTCATGACTTCATTACGAGTATCCGCCGAACAGAGCGCGTCGCTTACGTGTTTCTGCCAGATGCTGCTTGTTTACCTATTTTCTACTTACTTAATGCACAGTTAGCTAGTTATTTCGTGAAAAGGTTCAAATTTTTGTATCACAACTATTTCATGCATTGTCTAGGGTCAGGACAAATATGTAAATGTAAATATTAATTATTGCTGTCAAGCTCTGAATGTATCACTGTGATTACAAAACACAGACATTCATGCTTTTTGAATGAATCATAAGTCTGTATGTATGCAAATGACTCAACTAAGCTTCCTTTTATCCTACTTAAGAGTTCTTTAGACATTAAAATAGAACTGGTTCTGTAAATCTGTCTGTGAATAGCTATTATAAATAAAGGAGTTATGTATGTCCATTTGACTGTCCAAATGACTTTTTCATTGGCTAACAAATTTTGACAAAATACATAGGCTTTCTTTGCTAAGACATTAAAAAAATTCCAAATCCACATGGATGAAGTTTCAGTTAATATGAGAACACAAAATTAATTCATACTTAAGTGTTAATGTGTTTATTGGTTTGTCCTGAACCATGGCATAACAGAACAACATATCATTTCAATTTTATACCAGAAAATCCCTGAAAGGAGTTCCCCTGCGATTTTGAAACCCAAATATTCATCATCTACTTAGATCTTAGTACTTACATGAAAGAGTTGAGGATCCACTTCTTCAGCTCCTTCCGGTCAATGAACTTGTCTCCGTTGAGGTCCATCTTTGGCAGGAGGAGGCCGAGCCGCCGCTTTGACTCCTCCGGGCTGAGGTGGTCATACTCTTCAGCTTCTTTCACACTACCTGATCATCAATATAAATAAATTTCTACCGAACTATTTATGGGTATACTATCTTCTACAACTCATTACCACAATACTCAACCTCCTAATAGGCACACGCTACATCTTATCCCAGGGTTGGCCATTTCAATTTTGAGTGCATTTTTACCACATAACTTTTTATGCAGTTGTTAAGACCACATTGTTTGTTGACCACATTGACAGTTTTTGAGATAATCAAAAAAATTGCTTACATAAACATACAATAAGTAAAATAGAGCCTTAGAGGTCCCACAAAAAGTTGTGATTTGAACTTTGCATTCTTTGTCCTAACATATGTACGTAGCTATTCTAGAGTATTCTAGTCCAGCGGTGGGAATCACTTAGTCGCAATACTGAGTTAGTTACCTGGTATCTAGGATTAGGAAAACATGTTGTTGGTGGTATACCTATCGAAAACAGAATATTGGTGGTATACCTATCGAAAAATAGTACGTAACAACCAACGCGGCCGGTATGAGCGCTAACAATGCAAGTTTCATAGACATCGCTCGCGCATTCCTTATCAACGACTGAGCGCATTGCCTCACGCTGCGCTCCACCAACGCGACTAAATAAACATTTATGAACACATATAACTGCAACAACAATGCGGCAACTGGGTGGTTAATTAACTTGTAAGTTGTGTAGTTAGTGCTCGATCACGTACAAACGCGAGCTCGTATTTATGTCATAAATTATCGCACGTTCACATCAAAATCTCGCGCGCGTTTGCCAACAGCACTCAGATACAGCGAACACGAGTTTCACTAGTTTGTGCGTGAGGGAACACTAAAATTGGCGCGGCAACAGGCAAGTTTCGGCACTTGCCTAGAATCGCTTCGTGATCAAACTCCACGTTGTGCTCGGCATCGTTATAGTGCTCGTAGTCTCGCGGCCGGTATGCCCCGTCCATCTCCCGCTCGTTAGTATCGATGCTGTGGCTGTGGACCGACGCGCACAGCAAAATCACCAAGATATTCGGCGTCAATAACAACAGGAACGACATTAAATATTGAGTCGAAATCGCCATTGTTTCACGTTTTAACACTTCAAAGAATGTTTTATAATTATTATGCACTTCCTTATTTCTGATATGCTATGCGTAATGCATTTTATACTATTTAAGAACACTCCATTGAAATAATTATTTGATGAAGTACTGAAAATTGAATTGCAATTTGCTTTTGCAAGAACTCTTGAACTCTTGATTCAATTCCAGAGACAAAAACGTAGTGATTATATTCTCTTTGCCAGAGACATCAGACAAGTACTATTAACATATGTTCAATTCTATCAATTTGAATTTGACACCAGTTTGACAGTTGGCACTACATGACAATGACATTGACAGATGCATAGACATATGTTCATTTATCCGCTCCTCTGCGACCCCCTTTATGGGCTCTCCACCTATATGTTACTTGTCTCTGCTCTCCACATTCCCGCGTGAAAGCGCGAACCACCAGCGAAACATAAATAGTTATTCACTTATAAATAGTTAGTCATTTTTAGATAGTTTTCGCTCGCTCAGAACTGCCTTCTTTTACTGAGCTTATCATGCTGCGCCTTGGATTTGATTCGTCCAAGTGCTGCACTCTATCCACGACCAAACTTATCTCTATCTCGACGATTCAAAAGTACCTACTTGTAAAAGTTTATTTGAATAAAAATCATCTGAATTTTGAATTTTGTACCTTCGTACTCGTGAATCGTGTCGTCTTCTGAAGTTCTGACGACTAACCAAATCCAGGTGCTATTAGGTTAATACAAATAGGTTTATCTATTCCTCTTAAGGTATGAGTCACTTATGCTAACTGTCATCCTAATAGCATCTAGAGATAGTAAATTCTAGCAGCTTCTACTGCGTTGCGACCAGGGCTGAGCCTAACTTTTTCTATCTAAAACACATGACTGCTTTTACAAATGATCTTTTGTTTTTCGCCATCTTCTTTTTTTCTCGTCTGTGGTTTTCACATTTCACGTAAGATCGAAAGATGGGCCCTTTGATGGGCCGGAAAAACCTTTCACGGCGCGGAAAAATAAAAATATATAGGTATGTCCATTCAAAAAAAATCAGAGAGGGTTTTTTGACGGCTTGAAATTAAAGTGTTTTACTCAGCATAAAAATACACAGTGTATTTTTACTATACTAACATGATTTTTATCACAATTGGATGAGTACAGTTTCTGTTTTATTTTATCAAATTATCAGCTGCCATGATGATCAAAGATATTCGTCGATTCGCGACGTGGTGCGGGTAGACGCGAACAAATTTTGTAAGGTGCTTGCGAACTTCCCCAACGACTAACGGCAAATGCGCTCGCGTTACTTGATCGGACACGTCCAGGTTTATGAGAGCTTCTTCCAAGTATCTGCAAATAAATAGAGTAGAACAACTCTTAGTACCTGAGCTTAGTTTGTTTTATTTTTGACGACCTCCCTGGTGCAGTTTTCAACCGACTTCAAAAAAAGGAGGAGGTTCTCAATTCGACTGTATTTTTTTGGAGTTTACTCCTTAAGAATCGATTTTCATATATAAGGCGCCCGGTATGAGAAAAATATGAGAGGTAAAATCTACTGATGAATGACCTCGTTACTTTTTTGGTGCGCACCTATGGTGCGCACCAAAAAAGCACCTTTCTAATTTGGTTGTGACGTAAGAGTGAGACGTACATAGTGTATGCTGCAAGGCGACTATACCTATATGTTATTGGGCTTGTTTGTTTCTATCAGTGTCAATGTACTTATATTGCTGTTTTTGTTATACATATCAATATAGCTATTTATGCAACTGTATCGTAATGAAGGTCATTTTAATTCGAGTGCTGTTTTTTGATACGAGGCTTGCCGAGTATCAAAATAGGATAGTACGAGTAAACTCCAGTCGTGCGTCGGAGCTGACACACACAATTTTTTTAGTTTTAATTTTTTGTTGTCAAATTGTAATTACAATGTTGTAATAACAGAGTACCAATAAAAAAAACCTAATTCCCCAACCCAACCACCTATCTTTAATACCCTGCTCTCTAGCTAGCTCTTCACCCATTTTGCAAACCCTCGATCTCCATATATATTTTTTTTTAATGTTTGTTACCTTAGAACTTTTGACTGGGTGGACCGATTTAGATGATTCTTTTTTTATTTGAAAGGGCATACTTCCCACGTGGTCCCATATAAATTTCGAGCGGTTTTTAAAGTATCAACAATAAAATAAGTACTTTGTATAGCGTGTGCTTGTTGTTGTAAAGTTGGCGCGGGAATTTGAAGTCGGTTGTTTAAAAATAATTTTTTACCTATATTAAATTATGAGCGCTGTTTTCTTGTGAGAGGTACCGGGTGCGTCAGTCAATTTGAGAATTTATAATTTTTGAATTTTCTCTGGTCTGGTTTGGCGGTTTCGACCGTGACTAGTTAACGGGTGGTAACGGGTTACCAGCTGCAGAGACGTGCCGCCAAGTGATTTAGCGATTCGGTGCGATGCCGTATAGAATCCGATTAGGGGTAATAGGTTTAATATAACTGCCATACTCCTATCAGGTTAGCCCGCTACAATCTTAGACTGCATCGTCACTTACCATCAGGTGAGGTTTTTGCCGGTAGAGTGGTAACTAGCGCGGCCGAAGCCTCCAACCAGGCCAGACCAGGGAAAATTCAAATATTATAAATTCCAAAATTGTCCCTGCAGGGGATCGAACCCGGGACCTCCGCACGTTAAGACAGCGCTCAACACTGCGCTAGGGAGGTCGCCAAAAAGTTATTTGTAGGTCTACAAACGAACTGATTTTGCTGTGCCCCACCGGGGTTCCAATATTGTGTTTATGTTACATATCTATGTGTAATAACAACATATTCTACTGACATTATGTAAATTACTATAAGAATAATTGTATCGGAATGCAAAACAAATGAATATGAATACGAACCTGCATTTGAGCTGTGTCTCGTGCACCATATCAGTAGCCAGCTGCTGCACCAGCGAGAGTAACACAGATTGGCTCAAGCAGCACGGGTTGAACACTTCAGCGGGGTCCACAGCCCTGCACGCGCACATCACCAGCGCCAAGTTGCAATGGGAGAGCGCCTCTTCGAAGGACCCGTTGAGGTCACCCTCTGCGATCTTCTTGTTGATTACAGCTGACTGCATCTGATGTTGCATAGAATGGGGAAGGCTACATGAGATACTTACTACAATTAAGAAATGAAAGTTAAAGTATTTTGTCATCGCGTCTTAATTTTATGCCCGAAATAATGATCACAATGATTGTTTTAAACTCGCGACTAGTATCAGAAATTATAACCCAAGTGATGTTCAGGATTCAGGAATGCTTTTTCAGTGGCTTTGTTCCGGTTTAGGCGCATCGGTATAACATTCAAACTTTCTGATTCAAAGTTAATGCTTTTCTTTCATCTATACTTAATATTATAAATTCGAAAGTTTGGACGGATGGATGGATGTTTGTTACTCAATCACGCCATAATGGCTGAACGGATCTGGATGAAATTTGGCACAGAGATAGATTATAGCCTGTAAGAGCACATAGGCTACTTTTTAGAAAATTAAGGAGTTCCCCCGGGAACCAAAAACCCTTAATCCACATCATCACAGGGCATCAGCTAGTCAAGCTATGAAAGTAAATGAAGAAAATTATTCACTTAAAATTTCTTACCAAATGATCAATGACTGACACTGCAGGGTCCGCTGGCTGCAGCGGGCTGGGAGGCATCTTCTGTTCCTCCGCGTACAGGTACTCTGTTTCTAAGCTCAGAGGATCGCACTCCGGCTTGCTAGGCTCGAAGACATCTTTGCGCTTTAAAGGAGGAAAGTCAATCTTCTCGAGATTCCACCATTTACGTGGAGGGTCGAATCTGTCGCAAAGCGTGTGTTTCGAGCTTGCCCAGGCAACGTCAGGTGGGCGCAACGACTCCAGTAACTGAGTTTTTTCCGAATCGGCTTTGTTTTGGTTTTGAATCTCCTAAAAATAATTTATTTAGCTGAGGGGGCACACTATATGAAGTACCTTGACGTCCCTTATATAGGAATTTAATTTCTGACACAAGAGTTTCAACAATAGCGTCGATAGTAACCGCCTAGGAGATAGGTATATACCTACCTACCTAATATTCCCATGTGACTAAACACATGTGTAACTAATCTATTCCCTCAATCTCGTAGTCCGATCGGACGGCAATCCGATACAACCTCTCACTTAATATTACAAAATATGTACATCGATAGCTAAATCACCCAGCGCAGGTTCAAGGTTTGGTCTTACGACTTTGCCATAGATGTCTTTTGCTGACCTGTAGCAGCCACCATCACCACTTCAACCCATTGCCGGCTCACTACTGAACACGAGTCTCTTCTCAGAATGAGGGAAGGGAGGGAGGGAAGGGTTTGATAAAAGTCCACCATGCTGGCCCACTTGCCAAGTGCGGATGATGAATTTGAGAACATTATGAAGTCTCGGGCATGCAGGTTTCCTCAGGATCTTTCTCATCACCGTTTGAAGCAAATGATACTTAGATTATTAGAGGAACCCGGACGTCAAAAACCACAAAATAATAATAGGCTATCACCGCTTTTAAACTGCACACTATAGCAGCAAGTGGAAATAAATTACTTATGCCCAAGGACCATGTTTTAATTACTCAACTTACGCCAATCTGCCGAAACTCGCTCTCGAACTTGGCGAGAGCGTCTCTCAACACGTTCACGTCATCTTGCGAGCGCTTGGGCGCAATGGCGTCCAGGAGAATCCGTGCTTGCTTGTTTTTGGGCTTTTCATAGTCTTTGCCCTCGACGCTAACGCTCTCAATTCTGAAAAAGTGAAAAAAGGTAGGTACTTAGACCTGTTCGCAAAGCAGAAATGAAAAGATCCGTAGGAGAACCAGAGTCATCAATATAGAGATCGAAGAGTTGCGAAGTTGAAGTGGCAATGGGTGGATCATATACAACATACATCGTTCGAAGAACCGATGTATGTTGGGGTCCTAAGGTGCTTGAATGGTGACCCAGCACTGGAAAGTTAGCGTTGGCACACGGTGGACGGACGACATCAAGCGAGTCGTAGGGAGTCGCTGGATCCAGGCGGCGCGGCGCAGTACCGCGTGGCTTGTGGGGGACCCTACAAGAGACTATGTCCAGCTGTGGACGTCTATCGGTTAACGACAAGTTAGGCCTGTTCCCAAAAAAAGGTGTAGGAAAAAATATTATACCTACCTATTCTAAGTAAGTAAGTACCTACTTACCCAAAGGTAGGCTAGGAACCGATGCTAGGAACACGTAGGTCGTAGGTACGTTATAATAATGAGTGATATTCTTACATTAACATAGAATCCTTTAAGAAGTCAGCGATTATGTGTTTGTAAGTTATTTTTGGGTCTTCTTTTATTAATTTCAATAATGTCTGTTGCTGTTCCACCACACCTGTTATCAGTAAAAGTGCAGTAAATCTCATTAAAATATTGTCTTATGTGGCCAATTCTGTTTAACACAATCTAAACTAAAATAACAGCTTTAAATCTAAGTAGTTCTGTCCCTTTTCGCAAGTTGTATTATGAAAGGGTTAGCAATATTTCTAATGTCATTTTATTTTAGACTAGCTGATGCCCGCGACGTCGCCCGCGTGGTTTAAGTTTTTTGTTATTCCCGCGGGAGCTCCTTAATTTTTCGGGATAAAAAGTAGCCTATGTCATTCTCCAGGTCCTCACCTATACAACAAAAAAAGAATTAGCGAAATTGGTCCCGCCGTTCACGCGTGATGCCGTGACCAAGGAAATAGGGATTCTTTTTTAACCGACTTCCAAAAAAGGAGGAGGTTCTCAATTCGGCGCGTATATTTTTTTTTTTTTTTGATGTATGTTACCGCCACAGACCATACAACCAATTGACTGAGCATAGCGTGCCCCCTCACCAGCCAAACGTTAGCAGTATGACTGCTAACGCTACGTTTTGTGCCTATAGTCGCCCTCAGTCCGTATTCGACAGTGCTCGGGAATTGATCTAGTATAAAACGAAAATTAGGCCTCTCTGTAGCATTAAATGGCGTGGAAAGAGAAGCAATACCTCCAGCTATGTAAAGGATGGGATAACATTACATAAGTAAGTGTAGTTTTGTAATAATAAATAAAAATCATCAATACGCAAAAAAATTAAAATATTTACAAAAATGAAATGGAACCCGTTGATGTCTTTCAGTTTTGCTTTGTCTTTTACATGTAGTTCTACATATCTCCGTCTCTTCCACGCATAGCCCAGTGTAGCCCGTGCAACTATCGATAAATTATATCGATAGCCTTATACTACTTGAATTGCCAATAAATTAATTAATTGAGTAAAAACTTATAATTCATTAAATTCCGAACAATTCTGAAGTAGAAGAACAGGTTAGACTAGAGGTTTATTATTTATTTGATTAAAAGTTGTTGTTGAAAACTTTAGTTCTTTAGTATAGAACTTGGGCAATAAAAAAAAAATATATATCAGATAATTATCTTTAATCATACATATGGTTGTATTTTGCTGTTTGAATAAAATATATTTGTATTAATTTTCCAATAAGTACTGGTAATTTTTATCGATAATATAGGATTTTTGTCGCGCAGCGGGCAGCCCAAGTGCCGCGGTAACATAAACTTTGTACTTATAACTGTGTAAAGTTGACCTTGAGCCAGCCAATAAGAAATGCTATTATTACCTCGTCCCCCACCTGAAAGTGGTGAGATGTGTTTCAAAGCGAAAATGTGGCTATTAGCTCTCAATAGGTTTACTACTCGGTGGTTACCGCATATCTCCGTGGTTTCCAAACCAATTTGAAAATTTTTTCAGTTTCAGTGGTTAGAGGAAGCTCGCGAGATGGTCCCATAAAAAAATCTGACTCCAACTCCTCAATCCTGATGCTGTAGGTATACCTACGACTCAAAACTAGGGAGTTAGGCAGTTTTTATGGTAAATATATATTAGGTATCAAGTCACGTGTATAGGATTCAACTCTGAGTCCCAACTCCTCAACCCTGATGCTGCAGGGTACAGAACTCCTTAAAAATAGCGATTTAGGATTTTTTCATGGGGAATTCATATTGTAGGCATCAAGCAACGACTTCACACTTAAACCCAAGTCCCAACTCTTCAACTTTGATGCTGCAGGGTACTGCACTCCTTAGCCGTGGGGATTAAGACTACACTAAAAAGTTAAAAATAAAAATTCTTTCCAAAAAACCGACTTCCAAAGCCACTGTAAAGTAAAAAATAATTTTGATTTTTACACACTATGTTGAAGTCGGGCGAGTATAACAAAGATAGGCAAAGTTGACGCGTCAGGCTCGCCCGACTTCAACATAGTGTGTAGAAATCAAAATTATTTTTTACTTTACAGTGGCTTTGGAAGTCGGTTTTTAGGAAAGAATTTTTATTATATATATAGATTAGAGATTGTGCACTTCAAAATAGCCCCAATGATAAGTCAATGATAAGTTATAGCTATATATACTTATTCTCATCAAAACTATTCCATCTTCATTAAGAAAAAGGAGAAATACCCCGCGTGGAATGAGTCATTTTTAAACAAAAATCACGTAGGAATTAGCATTTTTCAGGATAAAAGTATTCGGCTCGTTTTCGGGATGCCACGCCACTTCTCTGTAGGTACCAGCCAAAATCAGTGAAACGAATGGGCCGTATCTCAACAGCTACAAACAGATATTAACGACACTTTAGCATTTACTAGTAATATTATAGGTAAGTATAGGATGTTTTGAAGCATACTAAATCACAGCGATCGGTGTACAGATAGCATTATTCGAGTCGTTTTACCTACTCGTACCAATAAAACGTATATTTTGTTCACGGTGTTCTCCGCAGGATTAAGTACTTAATAACTAGTTTTGCTCACCTCTTAACTTTTGATTTTTTTGTTTCAAATCCACGATTTGCCTGTGAGAGCTATTCAAACTGTCCAGCAGCTTTTCCAACCCGGGCGACGAGTCATGGTTATTATTAGAACATTGATTAGAACAATAATTGGCGAAAAAACTCACAACCTTAGAGTCAATATAATCAGAATCGATAGCGTCCAAAGCTCCCGTGGATTTGGATCTTTGTAGATTACTTTCTAATCTATAGAAAGACATAATTTGTTTGAGATAAAGAAAGTGTACCAATGTACCAAACGCCTGACACTATCTATGATTGCATCAAATTCTAGCTTTGTTTACAAAATCTATAACATTTTTCGTTTCTACCCTCAATCAATTTTATTTTTTTACGCTTTCACTATGACATCATAATATCATACTAAATCTGTACTATTACCCATACTAATATTATAAATGCGAAAGTGTGTTTGTTTGTCCTTCAGTCAATTCCGCAACGGAGCTATGGTATTGGATCGACGTGATTCTTTGTATATGTACCTAATGGGTATAGCTGAGGACCTGGAAGGTGACAAAGGCTATTTAATTATTTATATCCCGGAAAATCAAATAGTTGCCAGTGGATTTTGAAATAACCTAGATCCACGCGGACGAAGTCGCGGGCATCAGCTAGTCCTACATAAACGAAATGTCTATGCTATCTTCTATTATATTCTATTATATGTTTATGTCTTGTGTAGCAATAAAGAATGTATCTATCTATCTATCTCTTATCCTATTCAGTCTTATCATTAATTAATTATTGGTCACGCATACAGAAAGAATATTTCATGCATACATATAGACTTATTAATCAACTAGGTTATTGAGGTTTAAAATGAATAAAACCGGCCAAATGCGAGTCGAACTCGCGCACCAAGATTTTAAGAGTTCACGGCAAGTAGGTACCCTGTAGGTTTTGATTCCCTTGCGAGTGTCGAAAATTTGCAGCATAAACGGCTGTATCTTTTGATTGCGTTGGCTTAGAAGTTTGATTTTTTCACAGCTCCAAGGGACAGTAGATATAAGTATTTGATATGAATTTCAGCTTGATACCTCCATGCATTCCTGAGAAAAAGGGTCTTGACACACAGACGGACGGACAACTATCCGGATATACTAACGGATCCTAAGAGGGTACCGTTTTTTCCTTTTGAGGCACGGAACCCTAAAAACCATTGAAAAACAAAATCATGTTCGAATAAGTAATTTAATCTGAATCACTAACAATAACATTATGGTTTTCAGTAGCGATAAGAAACGTGGTATCACGATGTATGTATTCACGATGTACCTAATCATAAAAATTGTAACGAGTCTCGTACCGCACAGTGAAGGTCGTGAAAAAGTATGTTGCCATGTCAAAACTCATGGCGAAACCATCTCCCTAAAGAGCCAGCAGGTTTCTAGGCGTATCTTTATAATAATATCATATACATACTTATCTTTAGCTATAGACTTTATACAAGAACATAATAAATATATACTTCAGTCAAAAGGTTTTGTACATTATAATCGTAAATATGATTCCTAGACTGCAGAATGTTTAGTGCATATGTACATCCTAGGCTTTACACGCGGCGACATTTCCACGTGGAGTTCTCGCGCTTCAGTTGAAATGACCCGGTGGCCAAAATTGGAACGAATTTTTATCCCTGCTCAGTTTTTGTTTTTATTTTTATTTTTATTTTTCATAGATACTAGCGACACTGTCATAAGGCCAGACAAGTTTGTCGGACTATGAGGCCAATTCTGTCACAGTCTAAACTAAAATGACAGCTTTAAATTTAGTTCAGTCCCTTTCTGCGGGGAATATTATGAAAATTATTTATTTAGAGATTGTGTACAACAGAATCAGTCCCAATACCTATTTATTAATTTATCCTTTATTCTTTTTTAGTGTTCACCCTCGTCCCTCATCCAGTATTTCTATCCCGTACTTCGGTCGGGAGGTCATTATGGCAAGTATCCCTATAAACGTTTAAAAGTTTATTTGGCTAACGAACATTAAGCCCTAAATAATTATATAATTTACTTACATGCTTATTGCTTATTATTTAAGTATCTTAATATCACCTAGTAAAGCACTTAACAAGTTTCCTTATAATGATTTGGAGTCTATAGCAGATAGAAAATTAATTAATCTTACTAATATTATAAACTAGCTGATGCCTGCGACTTCATCCGCTAGGATTAAGTATTTTTAATTCCCACGGGAACTCCGTGGGAATTATTTCCGGACGAATAAAACAACAGATCGGCGTGATTTTTGGCACAGATATAGTTGAGGACCTGGATAGTGACATAGACTACTTTTGATCACAGAAAATCGAAGAGTTCCCACGTGATTTCAAAAACCAAAATCCACGCAAACGAAGTCACGGGCATCACATAATAATAATAGGAATAAAGAGAAATAAAATAATTTTAAAGAAAAAAAAATAAGTTGTATTTTCATCAATTATATTAAAGAAAGAAAAAGAAACAATAATTACAATCACACTCTAAGAATCTGATCAATTGAGCTTTGCTCTCGTTAAAGATGATTTTCCTAAAGTACCCACTTTCAGATCTTAAGCACTCTTAACAAACCAAGCTTGTATATACAGGACAATTTTTTTTGAGTTTAATCAGGTTCAATTTACATTAGTATTAAATCCAAGCCAATTTCTGTAACTGTACATAGCATATTGACCTCTATCTAATAATAAACCATAATAATTATATTATTAAACCATTTTTGGAGTTTACTCCTTAAGAATCGATTTTCATATATAAGGCGCCCGGTATGAGAAAAATATGAGAGGTAAAATCTACTGATGAATGACCTCGTTACTTTTTTGGTGCGTACCTATGGTGCGCAACTTTCTAATTTGGTTGTGAGTGTATTAAGACGTACATAGTGTATGCTGCAAGGCGACTATACCTATATGTTATTGGGCTTGTTTGTTTCTATCAGTGTCAATGTACTTATGTCAGATAATAATAATTACATAATTTATCAACATTCCTAATGAAATATTTGTGCACATCTGAAATTGACTATTGTGAAAAGTTTAATGTAAAATATTTCGCCGATTAGTTATAATAAATGTATATAAAATGAATAAATATATATTTATATATGTATATTATTTTCATTAATTTGTTAATTTACCCTTTCATATGGTATTAATCTTATTTTCAGTTGGATAAACTCTTTTTGCGTATGTTTAGACAATCGTACTTAAGGAGTAAACTCCAGTCGTGCGTCGGAGCTGACACACACAATTTTTTTTTTTGTTTTATTTATCTTCATCAGGATATAGGATAGGATCAGGATATAGGGATTAGATTCAGAATTTTTTAATTGTTTTCTGTAGAAACTTGTGCTTTCCCTACGTAGGTATAGGATATGATTATATCTACAGTACATATTTAAAAAAATGTAGAGAGTAATGTAAAAAAGGTCCTTCAAAGAAAATCACATTCAACAACATAGAAGGCACAACGCACACCTTTACATCGGATTCGAGCTGAGAGATGGCGTTTTTTATAGCTATAATTCAACGTTATTGACTTTGGCATATGGTTGAAATTAGTATAATGAAAATAAAACACGAAGAAGACCGAAGGTCGGCCCGCGTGTCGTTTTAAACAGTTGTGTTCACCGCTATTTCAAACTAAATAAAGTTGAATTTGTGTTTGTATTCAATACTGCGCCTCCACTCTATGCAGATGGGCGCTGCGCCTAAAGGCTCATTTTCATAGGTCGATAGGATACGAATCGCATTTGAGTTGTGCGAGAGGGTGACGGAAACAAAAATCGGTGTTACTAATTATATAAAACCCTTACTTAAATACCCATTAGGCTCCGTGAGCACTGCGGAAAATATTCGCGCGAATTTTCTTTTCACAATTCTGCACCACTAGAAATCATATAAAGGTGTATGCACTTGTGAATAAAACTCGCGCGAAAACAAAACGCTGGACAAAGTAGGAGTAGGTGAAATCTGTACGCTAAATAAAATAAATCGCGGGAATCAGCGCGAACTTGGCCTAAGCTGTGGCGTCGCCTATGGGGTGCCGGGAATCTCATACTGTGTATTAGAGACATTAGTTTTACTATCGACCAATGCAAATGAACATAACATGTTTAACACAAACTTAAAACTATGGACTGGCACGTCACAATGAGCGCAGTACAATTTGTCGCATCACTGTCGACCGACCATTTTACATTATGTGTTTTTATTACTAAATGATATTTTTAATTTAAACGAGAGAAATAGACACATAATAATGCCTTTATTAATACTGCTAAGCGTCCACTAGCAATAAAACGTGTGTAAAAAAAAAGTAATTTTTGTTGTTGTCAACATGCATGGAAGTTTCGTATTCAGCTGCCCACATGACAGCTAACACTGTTAGCTCGGCATGCGGCATGCCTTTATCATATTGACGATGCAGGCACTGGGAGAAGAAAATGTGACACCATTCCCCCCACCCCTCCCCTCGAAACGGGCACAACGTCTGGCTGCGCGCAGTCAGCGCGACGCCGCCGTGTCGCGTGAACGGGCAGAAACTAGTTCGGTATTTTTACGAGTTAACAACCTAAACACAACAATGCTTATAGTGTATTACTTTTTACATTACTTATATATATATATAACTTTTGTAAAGCAACTGAGGTTTTCATTGGCTGTCAAATCTGCTTTTCGAGTCGATACATGGTAGTCTCCACATATCATCATAAATAGTATTTTTGGAGACACTTAACTTACTGTAAGTTTCATTGTTAGTGGACACTTGGCCTTGAGAATAATGTAAACGACCAATTTAAAGGAACTATGTATGTCACTAAACTGTACTGAATTAATAACAAACATAAGCAGAAAAAAATGAGAGAAATATATCATTTTATTTTACAAAATACTTTAGTTATATCAAGTTATACCCCTTGACAAGTCTTTCTAGAGGTTACTAATAATAATAATAATAATAATTTCTAGAGGTAATAATAATAATCATTTTCAATAGTATAAATCACTATCACTTGAAACTTAATCACTAGTCAGAGTACTGGATCATTTTGTCAGCTTAAAACAATCAGTCATTTGGTCATACAAAAACAGTCACTCAGTGCCTCAGTGGTCATTTGTGAGGGCATGCTTTATATTATAAGAGATAGCTGAACTTTTTTGTAACCATCCCCAGAAAAGCTGATTCAGTAAAAGCTGGGTACTACACTCTCCACTGATAATGGTAGTGAAAGTCTGACTGCAGTCTTTGACCGGCCATATCTAGTGAAAGGCCCCATCAGCATGCCGTCAGACTTTCACTACCATTATCAGTGGAGAGTGTAGTACCCAGCTATCAGCTGAATCAGCTTTTCTGGGGATGGTTACAAAAAGTGCAGCTATCTCTTAGTCTATTATGGTGCTACTGAGGAAACCATTGTGCGATTTTACAATTCCTAACGTGACGTAATTACGTAGGTACATGGCATAACGATAACATCGGGAAGTAACATGTATGGAAATATATGAATACAATTAAATTTTCATCCACCATAACGTTGTTATGTACACATTCATGTAATACAATTTTGCTGTGGTCATTGACATCAACTTCTAATTATAAAAGCGCATATTAAGTTCATCAGCCTTTAAATTTATCTCTAGAACAACTGTTAGGAAAGAATGGATCTCCTTAAGCCACGATTACACTTTGCTAGTTTTTACGTAAGTAACTTACGTAACTAGTTTGCATACGATACACAACTTAAAAGACTTTATATCTCGTAAGTTTCTCACATACAGGACTTACGTGAGTAAAACTTACAAGAGTAATCGTAGCCTGAGGGCATGCCCTCTGTTGGTACATTTCAATTTGGACGCCCATACCAACTTTGAAGCACTTAGCGAAATTAGTCACAAAACAGTATAATATCACTTGTTCACCAATTGGTATATCACTTGGTCACATATCTCAATTAGTCACTAAATATATATCACTTGGTCACGTGACAGTTGGTATATCACTTGGTCATACGATAGTTGGTATATATCACTTGGTCATATGACAGTTGGTATATATCACTTGGTCATATGACAGTTGGTATATATCACCTGGTCACGTGACAGTTGGTATATATCACTTGGTCACATGACAGTTGGTATAATATATCACTTGGTCACGACAGTTGGTATATCACTTGGTCATACGACAGTTGGTATATATCACTTGGTCACATGACAGTTGGTATATATCACTTGGTCATATGACAGTTGAAATATATAACACTTAGTCACAAAAAGGTCACACAGGTCAGCAGGTGTGCACGTGTGTGAGCGCGCACACACAGCGGCAGGGCTGCGGTCAGGCAGTGCTCTTGACCAGAGCCTCGGTGGCCATATGGAGCATCCGGAACTGTCGACTGAGCGCATGTCCAGGGCTGGAGCCGAGGAAGGCCACAATCTGCTTCTGCAGTTCGCGGATAACACCTGGGAGGTGCTCGCGGGTCACTGGGTTGGTGGTGTCTAGGTTCATTATCGCTTCTTCCAGGTACCTGCAGAAAGTTTACAGGGCTTTAGTAACAGTTTTTGCTTTGCTTTTTAGAAATTCGCCATAAACATACATGACATGCTTCAAATAATAGGGATGATGCCTATATCAAAAATAAATTATTTCTTACTGATTTTATTAAATAGAGGGTCTTCCAAAAGACCTAAAATTCACATCCTCGGTTAGCTTTCAGTTTGATAACCATTTTAGAATATATATTAAAGAAAAGAAGTCCGTTAAAATTTGATGACATCACAACTGTGAATTTCATACAACTTCTATACTAGAAGTGCGTTTTAAGTTTGATAAATAATAATAATAATAATAATAATAACTTTTTATTTCAGGCTTCAACACCCATAACTTGTTAGTAACAATCACTTAACCTATGTTAGTAAAAAAACAACATAAAATACCTAAACTAACCTACCCTACTCTCAAACCTAAGCCTCGACACATTTACAGGTCTCTTTGAGGCCTCCTCATGAGAATGTGTGCACCATTCCAGCGCCTCCAGAGAGGGCTGTCCAGCTTAGTAGCCAACGTACTGAGGAGGGTGTTGGTGCTGCTCACTAGCCTGCACATCATAGACGCAGCACGCTTGCGCACGATCGCGTAGAAATCATCCACGCGAGCGTCCGCGAACATGGCCGACGCGCTGCAGTGTCGAGGCCTCCTCAGCACCGCCCTCAGCACATTGTTATATTGAACACGCAGAGCATTGTCCGCTGCGTATAGTCAATCCACAGACTGCACGTGTAGAAAGATTGGCAGTACGCTCTAAATAAGGCCAACTTAACCTGCGCAGTACATCGTGCAAATCTGCGAGCTAACATATTGCCCCGGACCGACAACGCCCGGCGCTCCCGTTCAATATCACTGTCGTCTCTCAGGCTGTCGAGGTACTTGAACTCAGACACCTGTTTCAGGGGATTTCCACATAGATAAAGAGTTGCTGATTTAATTGAGTGGTCATCATCCCTATTATATATAAATTACAAATTTAAAACAACCCCCAACATAGTATGGAAGTAATGGATTAAGAAAAAAGCTGATGATCTTCAGACGGATGAAGAGATTTTCATGAAATATGGCTAAGAACACTCGGGATAAAATTATCTATGACACAAAAATAATTTAATATAAAAAATTATTTTTATACAACCGACTTCAAACTCCCGCGCCAACTTTACAACAACAAGCACACGCTATACAAAGTACTTATTTTATTGTTGATATTTTAAAAAGCGCTCGACCGATTTCGATAAAATTTATATGGGACCACATGGGAAGTATGCCCTTTCAAATAAAAAAAAAATCATCCAAATCGGTCCACCCAGTCATAAGTTCTGAGGTAACAAACATAAAAAAAAAAAAATACAGTCGAATTGAGAACCTCCGCCTTTTTTTGAAGTCGGTTGAAACTAAACGAAAACGATTCATCTATTTGGGCGCTACGATACCACAGACAGATACACAAACAGACACGTTAAACTTATAATACCTCTCTCTTTTTGCGTCGGGGGTTAAAAAAATCTAATAAATAAAATTCATGGAGTCTTGAGCGAAAAGATCAATATTTTAATAATAACAGACTCAAATGAAGTCAATGTCAGTACTCAAATTATTTCAAATCAAATTTATTTATTTGTGAATACAGTAAGTAGGTAAGATGTTAGTTTTACCATGGTACCATGTATTCTACCACAATGTTGTGTACAAATCTGTATTTATAATGTATGTATATCGGTGTATTTTCTAACCACACCTGTGTTTGAGATGTGTGTCCTTGGCCATATCTGCAGCCAGTTGCTGCACGAGCGACAGCAGCACGTGCTGTTTGAGGCGGCACGGCGGCCCGAACACACGGCCCGGCTCGGCCGCGCGGCACGCCGCCACCACCAGCGTGAGATCAGACGCCGACAGCGCCAGCTGGAACGCGCCGTTCACGTCCCCGCTCATCATCAGCGACTGGATCTGGCTCACTTGCATCTGCAAGTCACAACGGGAGGGATTTACTTATATTTGCAAAAAATTCACATGAGAGCCTGCGCCCTGAGATTTACACGGGATGAATGGAAAATATAATTTAAATTGCGTATTTGACTACTATGGTTTGTCTAATTTAGGATGATAATTTTGACAGATGATATGTGTATAGCAATAGTGAAGGACAACAGTAAGACAGAGTGAAGTAGTTCTATGCAAACGGAATCTGCTAAAATTATCATCCTAAATTAGACAAATCATAGTCAATTAAATTATTATTTAGTGATAACCTCGTTATGATTAGTCGTAATATCCACATCCCCTGTAAGTTTTATATTGAATAACCAACTATTGATTCAAGTGAAAAGGTGCATGATGATGTCACTATTCAGTATTTCATACAAAACCATACTAAGAACACATTTTTAAAAAAGTTGCTGTTTGACTAGTTGGTAAATACACAATTAAGCTATATTTCTATTTGTCGCGTCGCACGAAAAACCCCTGTTATACCGAGCCGCCAGTGAGCGCAGGCCCTAAGCCGATGTGAAATGTAATTTTTTCATATAGGATCTGTCAAAAGTGGTCATTCGTAATGGCTCTACAATGCTGCTATTTAGGTTTCACACAATCTCTCGACAAAGCCAAATTGACAGGTCTTACACTATTTATTTCTTTTCTACAGGAAACGTGTCTAATTCTGTAATCTGTAGTACACAATTTCTAAACTAAAATGAAAATATCAGAAAGCCCCAGATTCGGAAAGCAGAGGAATGATATTGAAAATAGAGATCGGAAACTACATAAAACCTGATAACATCAGTGAACTGATGAGAAATAATGAAATAAGGCAAAAATTTCTAAATTATTGTGAAGAGATAGCAAAAATTATAATAAAAGAAAATAAAACAAATTAAGTAATAAGCAGGACAAGAATAAAACAAGATTAATATATTAAAATAGACATACACTAAAGTTATAAATTAACAACCCACCAACACCTTAAAGTCCAAGTAAAGGCTCTGACTTTTGTGTTTTGGACCACACATCAGTATCAGACCACAACAACTAAGTACCTACAATAAATTGCAGATGCTCATACTATCATGATAATCTGCAAATCGTATCCCCTTGCGAACAAATAGAAAAATAGGGGGGTAGTTATGGTATTTCTTAACTTATATTAGTAAACTTATGTTAAAAACTTAATTTAGAATAAGTAGGTAGGTAATATAATTAACATAGTATAAAACAATTATGTATATGAATATGTTTGTAGGTATATTATTTAATATATAGAACATATTAAAAGAAAAAGAAAACAAAAAAAAAGAGGAAAAAAAAGCATTAACTAATGCATTTACAGTAAATTTGAAATAGGTATTAATATGTATAGCATAAAGGTTGTATATTATATAATAATCAAGGTCACAATCTCTGCTTGAAATATAGAAATTGTCCAAGTTACTACAGAGTAAATAGTAAAGCAACCTAGGTAGCTGAACTACGTACCGACCTAGAACAGTCTTCGACCCCCATGTCGAAGGAAAAAGGGAGGAACACATTCAAAAAAAAAAAAAAAAAACTAAAATGACAAAACTAAGTAATTCATATTTTGCTATCCTTTTCTGCAGGGAAATACGAAAGGGATAGAAGTATCTTTGGCGATATAATTTTAGGTTATTTTTGAGATTTGTGTCCAACAGAATTCGCCACATTGTAAAATAAATACTACTATTCCTAGTAGTGTATAAAGATTGTGTACAAATAAATTAGAAATAAGACATAATCTATGCTTAAACTAAATTGTCGCTAGAATACTGTGTGTTTTGATAATTCTCTGATCCGATGATATCCTACGGAAGACTAACAAACTAAAAAATATAGAGCATTTCAAGTTGTTAATTATGTATGTTGTCGTAATGCTATAAATGTAATAATATACTCTCAATAGGAAATGCAAGGACTCCTGAACACAGTTTCTTGCACTCCGTCTCTGAAAATGATTGTAATGTCAGAAGTTCCAAATTGTTTAAGATTCGTTTTGTATGAAGAGTAAAACCAATTATTTATTGTTGTATAAACATAGTGATAAAATGGTTTTATATGATAAGTTGTGAAACGATGGTTCAATCATAAAAATAGAGAAGCAGGAACTGGTTCATTGACTCATCCAAATGACACAACTGAACCACATCACATCACTATTACTTTATTTTACAATTTGACATTAGCTAATGTCAAAACATGTTGTCTAAACTCTAATCAATAAAATATTATGCAATACTATAAAAGTGATGCTATAAGATAGGGTTGTAACGGAGTCGGAGGCGGAAGCAGAGGCGGATGCGGAGGGGAAGCAGCTTTGCCTCCAAATCAAATCAAATCAAATGTTTTTTTATTCAAATAAACTTTTACAAGTACTTTTGAATTGTCAAGTGAATCTACGCCTCCGTTATATCCGCATCCGCGGAGGTTACCGGAGGCGTTGAGGAGGCTCTTGCATTGTAAATCAATGTAAATAAACCTCCGTCACAACTCCGCAAAAAAAGGCGGAGGCGGATGCGGAAGCTGAGGTACGATTTCTTGCGAAAGTTCCGCACTTACGGAGGCGGCGGTGAGGTTCCGTTACAACCCTATAAAATACATGAACTCAGGGCCGTAAAAAAAGTGTGTTACAGTGGTACCTGGCGGTCGGCGACGGAGGGCGCGTTGGGCGCGGGCGAGTGCGCGCGCGACGGCTGCAGCGTCGCGCGCGTCTGCTCGCGCCACCACGATACCTCTTTCTCCAGCACGCTGCGGCAAATGCATGCGCATGTAATGGGCGCGACAACGATAGATATATGCACCATACAGTATGGTATTCTACTATAAGTCCCTCTCTCTGTTTCGTATTCCTCATTACTGAGGGTCGTGACCCTTTTCCATTAATCACATAATGGTAGGAGTTTTCTTGGGATAATAATGCGGTGGGTTCCCACGTCCTTCCGCACCATAAGTATGGTCCATACTTATAGTAGAATTTTTAATTACTGCTACCAGATTAAAAAAAATAGTACTGGGGACAAAAAAGTTTGATAATAATATCAATCTTTTATGTGAGAACGCGAGAATAAAATTCGCGCGAATGTTTATCGAAGTGCGAACATACCATTACAAGTTACTATTAGGGCAAAGAAGACGTCTATCAAAATGATAAATAATAATCGATCCTCACCCGTGCACCACTTCCTTGATCAGCGCGGCGTAGTGCTGCGGCTGGGGCGGCGCGGCCTGCGCGAGCGCGTCCGCGTGCCGCTCGAGCGCGCTGCGCAGGGACGCCGCCGCCGCCGCGCCGCCGCGCTCCGCCGCCGCGCGCGCCGCCGCCTCCGTGTTGGCCGCGACTGGAAACACGGAATGGTACACTATATACTAAGAGATAACCGTAGTTTTGGTAACTATCGCCTAGGAAGGCATTTGTGAAAGGCCTAATGTCTTGCACAAATGCCTTCCTAGGCATTTGAGTGAGCCCTGGGTATTTGAGTGTAGTATTCAAATATCTCCTTACTATTAACTTTCCTGTATTGAGAATGTATCTTTATTTTAGTATTATCACAGGCGATCTAAAAGGTGATATAATTTGTTATTTTGAATACATAAACGTGTCTTTGAGCGACGATTAGTAATCAGTTTGCCAGACGCATGCGAGCAGACCGTCACTTTTCCCACTAGCGGAAAGCCATCTACCAAATAAGGAATCAGCCTTCCTAGTGATAGTTACCAAAAGTACGGCTATCTCACATAATATTAGATAATGCGCTTATGGGATGTGTACAGTCTTGAATCACACAGTGATTGAAATACTTGAGATATGAATGATAAAGTCATTGCTAATATTATTGCTAAATTAATTGAAAGATGTGGCACGCACGATGATGAATGACTAAATTAAACGCATAATCTCGTTATGTTTATGGATGAATGGATGGCGGTTGTGCGAGGATGTATGGAGTTTTGCGAGTAGTAGGTATGTATATACAGTGTACACGATCACTATAAACACTATTAGTCACTCACATTCCTTGGTACCGTTCTGGAAGGCGTGGTTGATCTGTCGGAATATCTGCGCGTGCGCCTTCTCCATGGCGGGCACCGCGCTCTCGAACAGCGCGTCGCGGAACGAGTCGCGCACCATTTCCGACAGCGACGTCGCTATCGCTGTACTGAGACGCTCCATTATTGTCTGCGAGGAAATAATTAATCATTATTACTCTATATGTTAGCCCGACGCCGAAAACGGAACTGAGAAACTTTTGCGAAAGCGATTAAAAACGCTAACCATAGACAATTCACTTATCTCCACCAAAGCGTTAACGATTATAGAAAGAGAATAGACACGAAACGTATGTAACTTGGCCTGGGACAGGCTGGTACAGGGAGCTGGATCGATCACGTGGCCTCACCTTGCTATTGGCCAGTTTTTCGATATTGTCCCTCAGCAGTCTATCCGTAGCGGACAGTTTGGACGCAAGTTCATGCTGGAGCGCGTGCGCGAGCGGCTCCAGCGCGCGCGCCGCGCCCGCGCCCGCCGCCGTCGCCGCCGCGGCGCTCGCTGACTCGCCTACCCGCGCTATACGGTCCCACCTGTAAATAATGTTATTATACGTGTTGTACCAGCGTATGTTACTACGCGAAAAAAAAAATTGTGTGTGTCATTTCCGACGCACGACTGGAGATAACTCTTTACGAACGATTCCAAAATATATAGATTAGTAATAATTTTACGCCTCGATAATATTTATTAGCAATCAACGTGACTAATAATAATAATCGCTTTATTTTTTTAAACAGTATAAAAACGAACGCTACCATAGTTTTAATACCATACAAGAATCAGCTTTCCTAGTTATGGTTCATTTTTGGTAACCATAACACGTGTTTGAGCGGCCATATCTAGTGAAAGGCCCATCAGCATGCGGGCAGACCTTCACTATCGTCATCAGTGGAGAGCTCTACCTAATACTGAATCAGCCTTCCTGGCGATAATTACCAAAAGTGCAGCTATCTCTTCGTCTATATACAGATGTTTGCAAACCGAAAATACAGTTCAAGCATTTCGCATGAATGTCTGCCTGTGCTGACCCGTGTGTGAGCGGTAATCGCTACGTTTACATTCGCTAGACGTGATGTCGTTCATAAATAATGTACGGAATAATATTTTTACGTCTGTGCTGGTACGTGCCTGCTCATCGATATATATAAGTTCCTTACATATGAAATTGCCGTTTTTTATGGGAGGAACATAAAATCGATTTTTTTAAACATAATATATTTATTTAATCAATGTATATACCATTGCTATCTATGCACTTTTGCCATCTCATAGGTAGTTCATTGATCCCTTTACTAAAAAAAACCATTCGGGCGGGAATCAATAAAATCTTTGAAGGCGCTTTGGACTGCCCCATCGGAGTTGAATTTTTTCCCTTGCAAGAAGTTATCCACATTTTGGAAAAAATGGTAGGAGCAAGGTCCGGGGAGTACGGTGGATGTCTTAGACATTCCAATTGAAGCTCATCTGATTTGGTAGCCGTCTGTTGTGCAGTGGTTGGTCTAGCGTTATCCTGAAGCAGCAGTGGCCTAGATTGACCAGCCTCGGTTCTTTAGCATCTAGCTTTTCCATCATGGTTTCCAGTTGCTGACAATAGACATCCGCCGTAATCGTCTGGCCAGATTTAAGAAAGCTGTAGTGAACGACACCGGCACTAGTTCACCAAACGCTCACGAATAATTTTTTTTGAGTCAATTTTCGCTTGGGGCAGGATTTGGCTGGTTCGCCAGGGTTCAGCCATTACGATGAGCGTTTCCAATTATTCTACTGGATCTACTTTTCATCACAGGTAATAATTCGATTTAAAATCCCTTCATTATCGTGCCGGTTGAGTAATGTAACGCGCGTTTGTCGGTTTGTTGCACTCAATTCATGAGGTAGGTACCCACTTTTCAAGCTTTTTCATCTTTCCAATTTGCTTCAAGTGGATTAAAACAGTTTTATCACTAACACCGCAGCCTGCAGCTAGCTCGGACGTGGTTGGCGATGGATCCACTTCCGCAATAGCTTTCATTTCTTCATTATTAACTTTGGTCTCCGGCCGTGCACGGGGTTTGTTCTGCAGGTCGAAAATTCCAAAACAAAAACGTTGGAACCAAAAACGCACTGTGTTTTCTTTTGCGACACCACCGCCGTACACACCATTAATCCTTTGAGCCGTTTCTGCAGCACTGGTGCCATGATGGAACTCGTTCTCGTAAATAACGCAAAATTTTAAGTTTTCCATTTTGTAAACTGAGTGACGCAAAGAAAAAGCCAAAAGAGGAAAAAACAAATGAATGAGTGTTTTCAAAACACAAAAGCATGAGTAAATAGCTGTATATAAATTTGAAATTGAAATTCCTAACCAAAGAGGAGATATTTGAGATCAAAGTGGCCAGAACGACAAAACGGCAATTTCATATGTAAGGACCTATTATGTAGGTACTAGATGGGCCCTTTCATAGAGAAAAGTTAGGCGTCCGACTTGTAGGGCGTGCCCCTCACCTGTATAAGCCTGTACTTGTCCCCGCCATAGCGCTGTCCCACTTTTCAGAGTAGATGGTGTTAGTAAAATAAGTCCACATTCTTTGTTTGACAGGCCCCGTCTATGTAAATTGAGGTCATTGTGCCTGCTACGTACGTTGTTTGTAGATGTGAATCGAGCTAAATACGTACCCGGCCGTCAGCGCAGTATCGATGGTAGCGGCGGTGTGCTGCAGGGACTCCTCCAGCAGCGCACGCGGCGTGTGCATCTCATTGCGCATCGACATTAGCGTGCGAGACTGAGACGACATCAGCTCTGGCAACAAGTTAAACATTAAAATCCATACACATAATATAGTCTCAAAAACTTATTTGACCCAGTGGCCCTTGATTGCTAATAAATATTATGAAGGCGTGAGAATAGGACATCAAATAATTTAACGCCTTCATAATATTTATTAGCAATCAACGTGACGACATAATAATCTACTATATAAAAATAAGTCGGGTTTTCCTTCCTGACGCTATAACTCCAGAACGCACGAACCGATTTCCACGGTTTTGCATTCGTTGGAAAGGTCTCGGGCTCCGTTAGGTTTGTAGCAAAGAAAATTCAGGAAAAATTTCAACAGAAAAGCGGGAAAACTTTATAGCGGGAAAGCCATCTGGTGGCGAAACGGAGTTCGCCGGGTTTGCTAGTTCCTTATAATTATTTATGGTTTGTAAGTTTATCACGTCTTTGAGAGGTGATATCTAGTGAAAGGCCCGATGAATAGCGTCAGTTTTATACAGTTTACATAGGTACCGTGCATACTTTAATACTGTACAAGAATCAGCCTTCCTAATTATGGTTCATTTTTGGTAACCACAAACAGTCTTTGAGCGGCCATATCTAGTGAAAAACCCATCCGCATGCGGGCAGACCTTCACTATCATCATCAGTGGAGAACCCTACACCCACCTAATAATGAATCAGCCTTCCTGGTGATAGTTACCAAAAGTGTAGCTATCTCTGATAATATTAGGGGCTAGGGCTAACAAATATGATCGACCGAATAATAAGAATATGACAATGTATTAACATATACTTATGCTGTGCTAATAAAATAAGTGTGAATAAGAATATGACACTGAATAAACTTATGCTAATATAATGATACCATTCCGACTGTCGCGATCATCTAAATAATTTTATTTAGCGAAATAACTGACAACGAAATTGTCAATTAACGCCGTCTATGTTTGAATCATGGGTGTTTTACGCCTTATTTGTGCTGTCGAACTAATAAATCTTCAAGAACAACTTACCAGTTAAATTGTCCAGCTTCTCTTCAAGCGACTGCAAACGATTTTTCGTCTCCTCATCGATGACGTATCGCTCAGTCACGCTTACGACGTCGCTCACGGGCGGCGCGCTTGGAACGACGAGCGGTACAAGCGGCGCGCTGAGCGATTGCGTGCTCGATTTTTCGCTTGAAGCTTTTCGCTGGTTCGCTTCTGCTATCTGCGCTATAGATATTTGTGGCCAGGATGTGTCACTGTCTGGAAGAGATGGGAGTTACAAGAATTTCTATATTATCTATCTATTTTAACTCTATATTGTACATGCGAATGTGAGTTAATTTGTTTGTTTATTATGCTTTCATGGCCCATCTTTTCACCGATTTTGATTAAATTTGGTACGGACATAGGTTGTGTCCGGGTAAGGACACAGGCTACTTTTTACCCCTGGAAATATAAGAGTTCCCGTGGGAACTTATATACGTAATCATTAATTCAAGATGGTGGAGTTTTATTAAAACCACACGAACTAATCTAGCCTGGTGGCCAAAATTTGAACTATTTTTTATGCCTGTTTAATATTTGTTTTTATTTTATTATTATATCTTGTCCAACGATTTATTTTACTTTTGGCATATGCACGTCTATGAAGTGTCATAATTATTGACAGGCAACCGTCGACAAAAAAAATGCAATAATCCATAGACGCATATCGTATTTTCCAATAGTGAAGCGACGTGCCATTTTATCCGATATTTCGTAACTCGTATACTCATCTAGTAATTACAAGTACGACATTCCTTTTCAAAATAGTCACGGAGCTTCAACACTAGCTTTCTTGATAGTCTTTTAAGCACCATAACCTTTGGCGATGGATGGTTTCTATGACCTGACGGATTTATGTAAATTTAGTGTACCTACTGTTGTAAATACATGATTTATATTAATACATATTAATATACTCAGTCATTTGAACGCTTGGATATGTATAAAAAACAATAAAAAAATGTTGAGCAAAGGTAAATATCAATGTGTCAAATCGATTAAAACTCCTTTATAAATAAAATCGATTGTTATCAAACATCGAATCAGTAACGCGTTAGAACATCATTGACTTCATCTGCCAAAAGTAAAATAAATAATTGGACAGAGTTTAACTAGCGTTTGCCCGCAGCTTCGCCCAAGTTAAGTTCGATTTTCACACAAATTTCAAAACCCTATTTTACCCCTTAAGGGGTTGGATCTTCAAAAATCCTTTCTTAGCGGATGCCTTCGTTTAAAAGCTATCTGTTTGCCAAATTTCAGTCCCATCCGTCCAGTGGCAGATAATTGATATTTTCAAAAGAGCGTCCACCGAGTTTCTTGCTGGCTCTTCTCGGTCGGAATGGCATTCCGAACCAGTGGTAGATTCACTCGACTTTTCAAAAGCACCTGTCAAAGTCTTCTTGAATAAAAAGTTTTTACACTAGCGACGCCATCACATGATATAAGTTTGTGGGACCATACTAACTCGCGTGAGTAAGTTTGGCAGGGGGCGGCGGTTTCTCCGGCGAGGTGAACAGATCCGCGCTGAACAGTTGCCCCGTGGGCACCAGCTCGTCCGCGACCGGCACCACGGCCTCTGTCGCCGCCTCTGTGTCTTGACTGCTGGTCTGTTTGGAGGTGTCCACTTCGTCTTCCTGCGAACACGAAGGGACTTGTTACTCCATTAAAAATCTATACCTACTAATACTATAAATGCCAAAGTTTGGATGGAATGGATGGATGGATGTTCGTTACTCAATCACGCCAGAACGACTGAACGGATCTGGATGAAATTTGGCTTGGATTATAGTCTGGAATAACATATAGGCTACTTATTATCCCGGAAAATGCAATAATGAAAAAAACAGTTGACAGATAAACTAATCATAGAAATATTGCACCAAAATAACAAAAATAAACGTTTAAATATAATAACAATAAGTAATACTTTTGGCACCGACGGTCTAAGAGCGGGACGGAAGCAAGCTGCATCGAAGGTGCGAGCGACTGAAACGAACGCAACATTATCCGCGCATGCGCGCTCCTACGTGTGTTTATAAATTATTTATAGAGGCGGAGCTCTGGTGCGCAGATTACGGAGTAGCACTAACAGCATCCTGATGCTCATTAATAGTAGGTTAGACTGTAGATATGTGAGTCACTGCTGCGCTATTTCTAATGGAATGGCGCAGCGATAACTCGCATCTTAGTGAGTTAATGATAAGTTTTAGGTTAAGTACTAACATAGGTAATAAGTATGTATTACTAACAAATATGAGTCGATGTTACTTGAAATAAATGGTTTATTATTTATTATAATTTGGACTATTGTATATTCATTTGCACATTAATAATTAATATGTGCAGAGCTACAAACTTAACGTAATAGAAACGTACGAAACGTTGCTAACTATAATAGAATGGCGGGGCCAGTGGCGAAAGTGATCGGAATAGCCAAGGGCGTGTCTCACCATGTGAGTGAAAAAGGGGGTGTCGTTATGCGCCATGATCTCCTGCACTTCGCGGCTGGGGCTGGAGCCGCCTGAAGCCTTGTTCACCTCGCCCGGGGGCACCTCCTCGGTCACACCTGGACACAGTATTACAGTCATACAGAGCAAAACAAAAAATATACGATACATAAAGAATATATAACGTGTAAGTTATATTTTTGGGGCCTACTACAAAATGGTAAAAAAGGAATGTATGGTTTTACAAATGGAAGGTGTTTTGCAATCTTTTTTTCACAGTGTCATGTCCTACTTCCACAGTGTCATGTCGTATGGCATTTTATTGTGGGGCAGAGCAGCTGATATCCAAGCAATTTTTATATGAGCCATCCGTTCTATTTATAAACTCGGATCACGCGAATCACTTCGTGAAAAATTTAAAGAGATTGGTATACTTACGGTGCGTAATACATTTACAATAATATAGTCTTTGTCTGGCGGAACATTAATCTTTATAAGCGAATAAGTTATACTCACAATCGATGTACTAGAAACCGCTATAAGCATGTAAAAGCGTCATATCGTGTGCGCAAGGTGCAGAAATCCTTTGTGGGGTCGAGTGTACGCTTTTATAACATGGTTCCCAAAGAGTTTCTAGATTTGCCATTACATAAATTTAAAGACTGTGTTAAACAGCATCTGTTAAGTCGAGGTTGTGCTATCGATGATTTTCTGAATGACAAAGTTGCATGGAAGCAACCGACCTCGCATCCAGTGACCCACAAGTCAGTGTAATACTTGTATTCGTAGTGTATGTGTTGTATTTTATAATTATTGTAACCTCTTTATTTTTTAAAGAAAGTAGCAACTGCTGAGTTTCTTGCCGGCTCTACTCAGTAGAATCATCATTCCAAATCGATGATAGAGCCTTAACGTTTCAAAAGTGACATAAGTTGTCCTATGTGAAATAAATAAATCATTTATCACACCAAATACCGATTAATAGTTTAAGACCTTAAGTCCTAGGGAAGGCAACTTTCAAACAGATTACCAAGCGATCTAAAATACATATAAAAAAACAAACATAAAAATAATAAAATTAAATTATAAAGCGTTTCACAAAGAACACCTTACCTGCGGACAGTATGGATTTGTTGGAGATGTCGGGCGTGGCTGACAGAGGTGGGTCGTCGTCTTCGCGTTTGCCCGGCGAACTAGAAACATTACATTTTATTCCTCAGTACTCCATCTGCAGTAATCTATCTGTACCAATGTATCTAATTTCTTATAATATGTATTTTTCACATACTAGCTCAAAAAGCGCCTTTGCTGCTTAAAACCAATGAGCAAATGTAGTTTTTGCTAATTCAGTAAAAAGTAACATCTTGTATTTTCTCTATACAACTTTTCACCTCACTAGAGTGAGGTGAAAAGTTGTATGTATCACATGATAGCAAAGCTTTTTTGTTTCGCTTGCCTTTAAATCCCTCACTACACTCAGTATTCTAACTTATACTTCACTCACTCGGGATTCAAATTAGGCACTCGCAACAAAAATAAACTTTGCTATTTTGTTGAACAAAAACCTTAATCCACGCGAAATCGCACGCTAGTCAATAATAAACGTTTTCAGTTATGTATAATTTAAAGTATTTTAATATATTATTTTATTTGTTAAGTATTGTATTTTATGTGATGACTATGGGCTCATGCCTGAGATAAAATAAATAAATAAAATTCCTATCCTCCTCCTATCTTATGTAGGTACCTTCAAATCAAAGGGTGAATAGGCATCTTCTAGACCAGCGCGCTTCACCTTAGGCTGCATTACCACTTGCAAACAAGTCTGATTATAGCCAAGCGCTAGCCTATACATTAAAAAAAACTAATTAGTATATACCTGAATGCATCGGGAGTCATCAGGTTGAGCGGCGGCGGTATAGACGACGGCGACTCTGGCCGCGGGCCGATCAAACTGCCGGGCTGCGTCTGCAAAACATCATTAAAACATGATAGATAAGTCCATCATCCATCACTACAGCCTAACGTCCCACTGCTGGGCACAGGCCTCCACTCTCATAGGAGAGCGGGAATTAGAGCTTAGACCCACCACGCTGCTCCAATGCGGGTTGGCGGGCTGATAGATAAGTAAACAAGCGAAAATCCATACTAATCTTATAAAGGCGAAAGTCTGTCTGACGGTCTGCTGTGCTTTCACGGCCCATCCGTTCAACCGATTTTCATGAAATTTGGTACAGGTATAGTTTGTATCCCGGGGAAGGATACAGGCTATTTTTATCCCGGAAAATGAAAGAGTTCCCGCGGGAATTGAAAATTCTTAATCCACGCGGACGAAGTCGCGGGCATTATCTAGTCCTTGATATTTTTGACGCATGCGTATGTAAATGGATAAGCATGACTTAAGTGCGTGTAAGAAGTAATGAAGTGAAACTTCTTTTACGATAGGGGTTTCTGGTGGGAGGCTTCGGCCATGGCTAGTTACCACCGTACCGGCAAAGACGTACCGTCAAGCGATTTAGCGTTCCGGTACAATACCGTGAAGAAACTGACTAGGGAATTGTAAGGAATGCATAAGTTCTTTCTCAGCTGACCAAAATAGAAGCAATGTCACAGTTACATCGGAAATAAATGCACGGGAACAGGAATAAGAAAAATCCAACATATTAGAAAATGTTAATGTCACAAAACAAAACTTCGAGAACAATAAATCCGACGAGAATACAGATATCGAAGAAACCATTACGCTAAGAAAAAAGGGTAAATATAGCAGAATCAAGCACAAGTCATGTATGGGTTTAATATAACTGCCATAACCCGAACAGGTTAGCCCGCTACCATCTTCGAATGTATCGTCACTTACCATCAGGTGAGATCGCAGTTGCATTGGATTTTTTTTTTCTTTTGTGTCTTATCATGCGATCAGGGGCAACTTCCCCAGCGGGAAGCACTCTATGTGTGAAGTCTATACAACGAACTTTGACTTTTTTTAGACTTAACACATGGTTAAAACGAAACAGATTTGTGTTACTCACATAGGTCCATCTCGTTTTAACTCTAAGTAAAGTCTGAGCCAAGTCAAAGTACGCTAGATCTAAGCATCAGTCTCGGCTATATATCGTCCTACACATCCTAGACTCTAGGATAGTGGAATATTAAAAAAAAAAGATACGCGCCGAATTGAGAACCTCCTCTTTTTTTGGAAGTCGGTTAAACAAGTATAAATTACCAATTTAAAACAACCCCCGACATAATTATATGGAATTAACATATTAAGAAATCATCAACTAGAAAAGAGCTGATGATCTTCAAACGGCTGAACAGATTTTCATGAAACATGGCTAAGAACACTCGGGATACAATTATCTATGACACAAAAAATACCAAACGAAAATCGGTTCATCCGTTTGGGAGCTACGATACCACAGACAGATACACAGATACACAGATACACAGACAGACACGTTAAACTTATAACACCCCTCTCTTTTTGCGTCGGGGGTTAAAAACGGTTCGTAGAGCGTGCCGGCGATATCGCGCGACTTCCAGCGACGAATCACAGCGTGCGGCTCGCTGTGATACGTAGTTGCAAGTTGCTGTGACCGAGTTGAGTGGAGGCCTGTGCCCAGCTGTGGGACGTGAGTGGGCTTTAGCGTTTGTGCGCCTCACCTGCGACCTCATGAGCAGATTCTTGAGCTGCTGCGTCTGCTGCTGGATGATGGACGAGGGCAGAGCGCCCGGGGGCTCCACCGCGCCGTCCTCTAGCGTCAGCTCCTCCAGATCTGGAGAACATTGGCCCGCATTAATAAACAGATATCTAGCTAAGAAATTCTCAAGTATTGGTCCTCAATCTTTGCTTGAAACTGTACGGGAGCAGGTGATATGGCTCGACTGTAACAAAAGGATGATCATCCTCCGAGCGGACCGTTGATCTTCGGAAGTCCTATATATAGCGTAATCCAGAGAAAGCTTCGTAATCGCGATTCAGACTCTTCTAGTTCTTAGTGCGCTACTAGTAGTGCCATCTATTAGATTATAATAATCTTACTTAATATTATAAATGCGAAAGTTTGGATGGATGTATGGATGTTTGTTACTCAATCACGCCCCAACAGCTTAACGGATCTGGCTGAAATTTGGCACAGAGATAGATTATAGTCTGGAATAGCACATAGGCTATCCATCCAAAAAACAAAACCTCGATCCACGCGTACGAAGTCGCGCGCATCAGCTAGTCATACTTAATATTATAAATGCGAAAGTCACTTTGTTTGTTGGTTTGTTGGTTTGTTGGTTTGTTGGTTTGTCCTTCAATCACGCCGCAACGGAGCAACGGATTGACGTGATTTTTGGCATGGGTATAGTTGAGGACCTGGAGAGTGACATAGGCTACTTTTTATCCCGGAAAATTAAGGAGTTCCCGCGGGAATAACAAAAAACTTAATCCACGCGGACGAAGTCGCGGGCATCAGCTAGTAATAAATAAATACTCTTTATTTATAGCAACTAGGGCTCAATTTGTTAGCTTACAACCTTAATAAAAATTCTTTCCAAAAAACCGATTTCCAACGTCACTGAAAAGTACCCACTATGTTAAAGTCGGGCAGGTATAACAAGGATAAGCAAAGTTCACAAAGCAAGACTCGCCCGTCGGGGCAGTACGCCCCCGGAGGAGGGTCCGCTTAGGCGGATGTCGCTGGCTGGGTCGCGGATGATTGCGCAAGTGTTCCCGTAACCCAGCCTTAAGGCGATGCGCAGGAGCACCGCTGGGTTTTAGTGGGTATTCTGGAGTCCCAGTGAGTCCCACATACCCTCTCGGAAGCATCGTAGTTTCATACTGCCTGCTTCCGGGAGGGATGCCTAAACGCATTTCCCAGCGATAAAAAAAAAAAAAAAGCAAGACTCGCCCGACTTCAACATAGTGTGTAGAAATCAAAATTATTTTGTACTTTACAGTGGCGTAGGAAGTCGGTTTTTTGGAAAGAATTTTTATTTTTAACTTTTTAGTACCAGGGTTAAGGATTTGGAGTCAGAATTTTTTATGGAACCACCTCGCGAGCTTCCTCTAACGACTGATACAAAAAAAAACACAATTCAGTTCAGAAACCACGGAGATATGCACCGACATACATTTAAAAAGAAAAAATACGCGCTGAATTGAGAATCTCCTCCTTTTTTTGAAGTCGGTTAAAAATTTATGTTAGTAACTTAAACTAAGTAACTTAAAAGATATATGAAAGATTACGAGATTATCTTACTAATATTATAAACGCGAAAGTTTGTGAGGATGTATGGATGCATGATTGTTATTGGATGAATGAATAGCCCATAGGCTACTTTTTATCCAGGGAAATTAAGGAGTTCCCGCGGGAACCAAAAAAACCTCAATCCACGTGGACGAAGTCGCGGGCATCAGCTAGTTTATAGTATTAGTATAGATGGACTTGGACCTGGATGTGGACCTATGTCCAGCGGTGGACTTCTATCATTTGTCGGTGTCATACCGTGCAGAGGCAGCATTCGGTCAGCCGGCGCGGGCGGCTCGAACACCAGCTCAGCCTCCTGCAGACTCTTGGGGTGCACGATGTAAAGCCGCACGCGTACGCGCGCGCCGCCGCCAGCCACCGACCCGTTGCCGTCCTCCTGCGAAACCCACCAAACTTCGAACACCTTTCTTGAGGTGGTTAATATTACACGTAGCGCAATGTCCATAGCGCGCTATTATTCCATAGCGCGGACAACGTGTTATGTGAGGAGCCGCCATGACGCTACTGCGTTATGAATATCACGCGATCGAGCGCGGCGCCTCGTAGCACTTGTAGCGGCGCCCACTTGCCGGTAGCATGCTACCGCTGGCCGATGGTCAGTCTCGCGTAACGCGCTGTTGTGAGTGAACGTCATCTTTGCGTGTTACGAAATTTAGCGCGCTACGAAATTACGCCGCTCATACGCTTTCTTATAACAAGCGTGTGGGCGGACAAGTATTTAAGAGCGTGCTAAAAATTTATAGTTTATAGTCCGTAGCGTGCTATGGATTTATAGCAGTTTTGAACAACTCTACACCTTTCGTCCAAATAGATTGAGGTAGGTCTACTCGGTAGTGCAGGCATTCCGAACAAGTGGCAGATTCATTAGACGATTCGAAAGCACTTACACAAAAATAGTTAATTTAAATGAGCGTTCAAAAAAAAAATTAAATTAGTTAATATTTTTTTTAATTATTTGCAAAATCTGAGTACTAAGTACTAGCCCGAAGTTAGCAAGTTGGCGGTGTTTCACCCCCGTGCCTCAGAGTGCACGTAAAGCCGTCGGTCCTACGCCTGATCTCTCTCCGGTCGTGCCGTATTTTCCGTCCCATCGGGCTATGAGAGTAAAGGAATAGAGAGTGTATGCACGCTTATGCATTATATCTCCCGCGCAGATGTTTAATAACTCTGGAGATAAGCCGCCGTGTCCGAAATTCGGTCGAGAGGACATTATTTATTACTAGATGATGTCCGCGAGTTCGTCCGCGTGGATTAAGATTTTTTGCTTCCTACGGGGAGTCTTTAATTTTCCGGGATAAAAACTATGCCCGTACCAAATTTCATCAAAATCGGTTGAACAGATGGGCCGTGAAAGCGTAGACAGACAGACAGACACACTTTCGCATTTATAATATTAGTATGAATTTTAAAAAAAACTCACGTGGTGGTGTATCTGATAGTCGTCGGGCGAGTCGGCCGCGCCGCCGCCGGAGCCATTCCTCTCGCTGCAGCCGAACGGATCGTTGCAGCTCGACTCGCACTTTGTCTGCTGCTCCTCTGCATATTATAATGACTCACATCAATATTTTGACGTGATAACGTCTCATAAACCGATGAACACCGGCTGCACGCACGGAAAAGTGTCACGTTACGCCTGAGCCTGAGCGTGCAAGTGAGAGCGCGGAACAAGCGATAGAGAGGCACGATCGCGTGACGTCAGAGCTAGCAGTTGGAATAGTTCTGCTACTGGAACGCGCCACGCGAACGCGCGAGAGAACTTCTAGTTATCACGTAAAACTATCGTCCGTAAACGCAATTTGATTTATTTTTACACAAAATTATGTCCGTAAATTCATCCGCACGTCACGAGTTTCCTTTCGGAATGGGAAGGGTTTGATCAGAGTCTACCACGCTGGCCAAGTGCGGATTGGCAGACTCCACACACCTGTGAGAACAAGAACTCTCGAGCATGCAGGTTTCCTCACGATGTTTCTCTTCACCTTTTGAAGCAAGTGATAATTAATATCTTAAAAGGCACATAACTTCGCAAAATTCGATCGAACCCGCGACCACGTACTCTTTGTGTCTTAACCACTAAACTACCACCGCTTTGTCCAGGGTTGATACTGCTAAAACTCACCAGCGTCCACGATACAGAAGCTCAGTACAGGGTACCGTAGCAGGAACTGTGAAATGCTCTTGCAGTAGGCGGTAGAGTCCTCACTGTCACGAGTCATGCCCAGCACGTATAGGCTCCTGCGAGGAAACCAACCCACATTTATATCATAGTGGAATGGAAATAATAAACATGTTTTATGTGACGAATTTTCCTCATGTTTTAAGACCATCGTCCAGGAGCCATGCATATTCATGGTGCCCGAGATAGAGGAGTGCGGCATAGACAACACAACGTGCTCCAGAGACAGGATAGAGACGTGCCTGTAAAGAACCCGCACATGCCAGTAACTAGTACCATAACTGGGAGTAGATTGGTTGAAGGGAAAAGGGTAATCCGGTAAGGGGCCATACTACCATCACTTAAAGCCATATTGTTTCATTATTGTTGACTTTCGTGTTTTAGAATTACAATCCTTATTTTAGGAACGTCAAGGTACGTGACATCACCTGTCATTTTGAGTAATATTGCTTATGTATTGCTTTAGGCGTTAGCATTATGGTTCCAGGTTCCACCTCGCACTACTAGCTCACTACCACTATTAGCTCGGCATCCCTATATCATATTGATGATACCAGCTAATAAGATCGGCAGGAGACGTTGGGATAAGAAATAGTACCACCTCCCCCTCACCGCAAACTGAAATGAATTTAACGAACAAATTTCATCAACTTGTAATAACAGACTATGTTTACGCGTCACCGTCGCGTTGCTAATGTTATGAACGTCGTGAACTTTTTTGTTTTGCCGTTTAAGAATTCTACTAGTTTATGAATAAACGGTGGACCGTCGAAGCGTTCATTGTACGTAGACGGTCGATTTCAACCGTTCGTAGATTCAACCCCCCTCATAACGGCGTTTTGTGTCGTACGAACAGGGTCACACAGAACACATAAAGACCCCGATTTCAAAAAGAAGGTTCTACACTCGGACCATATGTGTATATGTTTGTTTGTTAACGATTTTCTCGGTAACTTGGAATAACATTCACGATAGTTTAAACGTTAGAATAGAAATAACTTTGTAAGAATAACTATAGACTGATAAATAAACTGTCTTCAGGGAGTTGGATATATTCAGTGAGTTTGTGCAGGTCATATGGGTAACTGTAACAAGAAGATATTATCTTCCTCCCGATCTTGATGCTAATGTTGTTACCACTAGTGATGTGACACACCTGGCATTGAAGTCTGACAGCAGCAGATAGCTGGCGCTAGTGTCGAGGCGTGCATTCATCAGGGCGGGGCCAGTCCCCGGCGCGGGAGTGAAGCTGATGCTCTGGAGGCAGCTCCAAGACTTGCAAGACCAGATCTTGATGCTGGTGTTGTTCTCTGCGCCCGTTACCGCGAACTTCCAGAACTGGACGCTGGAACTGTAGATTTAGTATCACATTCTGGTAAAGGCGTTTGACCGGTCCTTCGGCGCAGATACTATTAAACTTTAATATGGGACTGTTCAGGGGGTGAATCGAATTCGAATGATGGTAGGTTTCCTTTATCATGAAAACTTTTTCATAGAATAAAGACTGTAAATATTAAAATTAAGTTTAAATATAGACAAAAACCATGAACAAAATATTCAAGTTGAATGTTGTTAGTTTTGTCACACCAGTTTTCTCTCTATTTGTGGACGAGGCCAACAGCCATCAATTTTGTAATATGAAATTTTACTTTGTAAAAATATATTTTCAATAGCTAATGCCTGCTGACTTCGGACACGTGGTTTAAGTTTATTTTTAACCATGGGATAAAAGTAGACTATGTCCGTCTCTGGGACATCTATATTCCAAATTTCATCAAAATCGTGCGAAAAGATTGATCTTCTCAAACAAACAAAATCTTTTATCATTTATCATCATTTTTTATCTTAATATTAAGTAGCATGTACAATTTTAATAATATTATAACACAAAAATGAAAACTTTAATCTCATACAAAGACTAAGCAACAACACAGTATGTTCAGTACAGATTTATGCCTGCAGAGGGACTTACTCGGTGAGGTAGTTCTTGTGGTTGTCGAGGAAGAAGAGGCTGCTGAGCGGTTTGCCGTCGTGCGGCTGCCACTTGTGGAGGCAGCGCGGACTGCTCTCGTTGTTCATGAACACCTGCCGAGTGACACCTCTACATTACTCTATGACAAGATACAAATTGCCGGAATTTTGGATTGTAAAGAACATTTATATTTTATTTTGACTTGTAACTAATCAATTAGTATCAATGGCAATAGTTATTTGAAAACTGTAATAGTAATATATGCTACAATGGGGTTGACCGATGAAAACTTAGCACAGATGACATTAGCATAGGTTGTGTCGAGTGCACTTGTTATTGTTTGTGTCTCTTTGCGTGTTTTGCTGCAGAAAATTGCATTTATTTATCGTTTTTTTTTACATTTTAAGTTAAAAATTGACTGTAATTCTGTATTGGCAATAAATATTTTATTTTTCATATATATCGCTAGTATATATGAAAAATAAAAACAAACTACACAGGCATAAAAATTAGTTCCAACTAATTGAAGCCCGCGACATCGTCCGCGTGGATTTTGGTTTTTGGTCTCGGTGCTATTATTAGTATTAGTACTCGGACGTGTACCATAAGTTTTGGAGATCCCCGCCCCTGCTTCACCGTGCAACGCGAACTGACACATTTGAGCGTTGGTTATAGTATACAAACTTATCTAACCCGGTGACAAATAAAATAAAGACAAAAACTAAACAGGCATAAAAATTAGTTCCAATTTTGTAATTCCTGGGGCTATACGTACCTGCGCGAACATGACGTATCCGTCGGCGGCGGCGGTGGCGAGCGCGGTGCCGTCGGGCGAGAACGCCGCGGCGAGCACGGCGCCGCCGTGCGTGCCCGCGCCGCGCCCCGCGCCCGCCGCCAGCGCGTCGCGCGCTGACACCCAGCCGCCGCTGCACATGGCCGCCACGCCGCGGATGTTCCACATGCGCGCTGCGGGAGTCGGGACCACCACAAGTGCAATAGGCATGATGACAGTAACCAAGAATCAATTAAATTGTGAATTTATCTAATGAAATAGGATTCATGGATTGTAAAAAACGTATTTATTTTTCTATTTCGAGTGAGATTGCTATTTATTTTGATAATATAAAACTATAAAATGCAGCCATATTGGATAAAACACCAAGAAACGAATGACGTCACAATTGTTTGTTTTCGAGCTTTGACAATCACACTATGTTTACTGCACACTGCACAGAGTACATTGGTAAAAACAATAGTGACGTCACAAACGACGCCATGACACCGCCGAATGTTTTGGCGTGAATTTTAAAATTTAAATTTCAAATGCCAATTTTATCTACCAAACCTTATTTTTCTGCTGAAATAAGATATTTTTTCAAAATCAGTCATCATGCCTATTAGGATGATGACAACTCAAATTATCAACTCTTTATCAAACTTTAAAAAAATACGGTTGTCTGTAAAGCGGTCGATAGTTTTACGTGATAACTAGAAGTTCTCGAATAAGTTCGTGTGGCGGCGTTCCAGTAGCAGATTTGCTAGCTCTGACGTCACGCGAGAAGAGAGATAAATGTGTCACAAGCCAACGCTTGGGCCGATCGTGCTTCTCTATTGCTTGTTCCGCGCTCGTACTTGCACGCTCAGGCTCAGGCGTAACGTGACACTTTTTCGTGCGTGCGATTTATAAGACGTTATCACGTCAAAAAACGTTTCTAGTATGGAATTTTGTATGAAAAGAGTTTGTTATGTGCTCTTCACAGACCAGGGCGTGTTTGGAACCCTCATAGCTTAAGTTTTAAGATACCGTAACTGATTATCATCATTATATTTTATAAATAACTGGACGTTAATAAGTGTACAGAGTACCTAGATTGAATAAATATACTTTGACTTTGAAATACATAGTTGTGACGTCATCAAATTTCAACACACTTTTTTCTTTAATCCATACTAATATTATAAATGTGAAAGTGTGTCTGTCTGCCTGCTTCGCTTTCACGGCCGATCAGTTAAACCGATTTTGATGAAATTTGGTAAAGGGATAGTTTGTATCCTGGGGAAGGACATAGTTTTACATACTTTTATCCCGGAAAATTAAAGATTTTCCGCAGGAATAAAAAAAAAAAAATGTACGCAGACGTAGTCGTGGGCATCATCTAGTTTATTTTTGTTTTTAATGGTTATCAAACTTAAAACTAACCGAGGATGTGAATTTTAGGTCTTTTGGAAGACCCTCTATTTAATAATCAGTAAGAAATATTTTATTTTCAAAAAATCAATTCATAAATGGGTTCATACTGGGTGCCGTCGACGGGTAGCATCAACGTAGGTATATATCTTGGATCACGTGAGGAGTGAGTCAGACCTGTTTTAACTAGCAAAGGCGCTTCATAATTTTTAATAGCAATCAACGTGACAACATAATAATTGCTAATAATTTTTAATAGTTTGTAAGTTTATAACGTCTTTGAGAGGTGATAGGTATCTAGTGAAAGGCCCGATGAAGAGCGTCAGTTTTTATACTGTTTACATAGGTACTGTGCATACATTAGTACTGTACAAGAATCAGCTTTTCTAATTATGGTTCATTTTTGGTAACCATTATACGTTTTTGATCCCGCATGCTGATGGGCCTTTCATTAGCCATGGCCATATCTAGTGAAAGGCCCATCAGCATGCGGGCAGAATTTCACTATCGTCATCAGTGGAGAGTGTAGCCACCCACCTATTACTGGATCCTCTTTTCTAGCGATAGTTACCAAAAGTGCAGCTATCTCTTAGTCTATAATATGAGCATGATAAAGGATGAGGGTGAGCGGTCACCTTGGTTGTCGTGCGTGGTGAGCAACAGTCGCGCGACATCGTCGTCGGGCGCGTCGTCCTCGTCGGGGATGTAGGGGCACCACACCGCGCGGTGCGCGCCGCCGCCCGCGCCCGTGTCCTCCACCACCTCCGCTATCGCCTTCACGCTGCAAACACCCCACAAACATAAGGGGATAGCCGCTAGACATACAGACGTTTTATCATCGAACCACAAGGCATCAACCAGGGGCCATACTGAAAACGCTGAAAGCCATATTAAGCCATGGCCGCGTTTTGCGGTCAACTTCAGACGTGACTTTTCGATTGGCGCGAGCTACACCGACAAAAAAACTAACAATGGTCATTTCATTTTAACGTTTAAACTATCGTGAGTGATATTCATTATAACTATACTTAACTACCGGATAAACTCACGTGTTATGTCGGAAAATGCCCGACTAGTTTCGAACCCGTTTGGGGCCCTTATTTATGAGCCTAATCGCGCGACGCGGTCGCTGCTCAACTCGGGCCTCGTATTGTACAGCTTTCTCCGAGAGGTGTTTATGTGTTGGGGGAGGGGAGGGGGAGGTGGTTATGCGTTCTCTCCCGACGACTCCTGCTGATCTTATTCACTGGCGTCGTCATTGTGATGTAAACACGCTAAGCTGACTGTTTGCAGTATTTGTTTCATTATTGTTGACTTTCGTGTTTTAGAATAATAATCCTTTTAGGAACATCAAGGTATGTGACATCAAACGAGAATTTTGAGTAATATTGCTTAATAATTATTGCTTTTAGGGTTAGCAGTATGGCCCAAATACCCTTATGCTAGGTTCGCATTCCGAAAGATATTCGCAAGTGCCGTACACCTCTGTATGATTTCTTGTGTTAAAACTTACTAAGCTACTAGATAAGTAGATAGTGTTTTTGTTAGGTGAATTTTGTGTAATTTTGAAAATCCTCTTCTAAAAAAATAAGGAAGTCCTGTGGGAATTACAAAATATGTGCGAAATACATATTTCACGCGGACGAAGTCACGGACATCAACTAGTCAGCAAATAAATATTTGCGATTTATAATTTATTTACTTTTGACAACATCCCAATTTTTTTTTTTTTTATCCACTACAAGTTAGCCCTTGACTGCGATCTCACCTGATGGTAAGTGATGATGCAGTCTAAGATGGTAGCGGGCTAACCTGCTAGGGGCATGGCAGTAATATTAAACCCATACCCCTATTCGGTTTCTACACGGCATCGTACCCGAACGCTCAATCGCTTGGCGGCACGTCTTTGCCGGTAGAGCGGTAACTATAGCCACGGCGGAAGCCTCCCACAAGAGCAGACCAGGGAAAATTCAGAAATTATAAAGTCCCAAATTGACCCTGCCGGGGATCGAACCCGGGACCTCCGCACGTTAAGGCAACAGCGCTACACACTGCGCCACGGAGGTCGTCCAATTCTATCAATATTGCATAAATGTATCATTCAACCCTACTGAACTTGCATCAATTGACTTACGTGAAGCCAGTGTCGGTGACTTCCATTTCGTGTATGTAGAAGTTTCCCATCTCATCGATGCTGGCCAGCACCACTTGGTTCTGAATGTGGGCAAATGCCAGGTCTTGTACCTGTACACAAAATATTCTTTGTTTTATAGAAAATTTGGACAATATCATATTCAGGATTGTACAAATCAATGTAAAATACTAGATGATGTAATTTGTAATTCTTTGATTTTTTTTGGTTTAAAATGTATCCTACACATCCATTATCAGGATTCAAATTATCTCTGCACAAAATTTTTTAGAATACTTTGACATTTTTAATAGTACTAGATGATGCTCACAACTTCTTCCACATGGAATGTTGATCTTTTGGAATTGGATTTTTTTAAGATAATTATTATTTGTTTAACTAGCCATGTCAGCTTTCTTTGTGCCAAACTTTTGATGAGCAGTGAAAAAGTAGCAGCCAAACAGACACACTCACAGTTGAGTTCACAGAGGTTTCCATGAGGATGACAACTTAAATTCAACTTTATTCTTGTTTATTCTGTTTCTTAGCATACAGTTGAAATTGGTAAAACTATTTTTGTTTATACTATAAGTAATGTTAGATAGTCACCTCTCCCTTCATGCCCTTGATGAGTGCTCGCTGCTCTACCCCAGGCTCAGGGTTGTACACCACTCGTACCATACCATTGGGGGTCTTTGAGGCAACGGAATTGGGACCCATTGGGGCTGGAATGAGATCAGGCCTCACAGATAACAAAACATTTCTATGCCATAACTTGAAGGTAAATTAGATAAATTCCAGACATAATGTCATTATGTATTTTGTAATTGTAATTACCAGCAAGAAACTCAGTGGTCTCTCTTTTGAAAAAAATAATTTACAATTACATCAATGTGTAGGTAAGGTAAGGTAAGGTAAGATGAAGTAACCGCAGTCCTTAGCATTTGTTGAGCCATATCCATGCTCTTTTATCATTTACATAATCTTCAACAGTATAATAAGTTTTTTTCTGGAACATTTTCATACTTAGGGCTTGTACACAAAACTGCGATGCGACGTCGCATCGCAAAAACCTGCGAGCTCGCACGTCGCGTCGCAAGAACTTGCGAATTGATTCGCATCGCGCATTCCTGCGATGTTACGTCACACTTGTTGACAACACTTAGTCGGCTCTGAGACAGCCTTGCCGCACGAAATCGCATCGCAGCAATTCGTGTCGCAACTTTCTGCTTTGCGAATTCGCATCGCGTCGCATCGCAGTTTTGTGTACAAGCCCTTATAACGGACCTCTTAAATTTGTGTAAAGGCATGTTTAGAATAGGTGTTGGGGCTGAATCTGTAATGCAAAATCTCTTAACTAAACTAAAATGACAGCATTAAAAATATTGCTAACCCTTTCATAATACTCCCTGTGGAAAGGGACAGAACTAGATTTAAAGCTGTCATTTTAGTTTAGTTTGTGATAAACAGAATTGGCCGCAATATGTACTTTAAATATTATGTTATAAAATATACCTATAATGCTGTAAGCCAGAAAGTTTCCAGTGATATGGACTGCAAGCAGTTGCCCGGGATAGAACTTTGACTGCCAATGGTAGTCAACCAGCGTCTTCAGCTTCATCTTGGAGCTGCCATGGTTGTGGTCTCCAGGGTTAGTGGTCACTACCACATCGGAAGCATACACTTCCGAACTGCATATTTCATCATCCTCGGAGAATGATCTGGAATAAATAACCAGCTACAGTGTAAACTACTTAACTTCAATTTTCAAGGAACATACACACATTTTTTTCTTCTCTGAAAGAGTAACAGTAACAGTTTACAAACCTCTAAATTTCATTTATGTTAAAAATTATTGAAGTATGTGGTCAATTGATTAAAATGTCATAAACAGAAGCTAAAATGTACTGTTATCCCATTCACAATGCTTCGGAACAGTATAGCACTAAGTTAGATTTGTCAATTGAACACAGCGCTGACTGATAGTGCCTATCCACCTACCATACAGTGGTTCCGTACACTGACATTTATAGAAGTGAGTATCTGCTTATTACTGACATTATCGGAATGCTTATACTGTATCTATACTAATATTATAAATGCAAAAGTTTGGATGGATGGATGTATGGATGTTTGTTACTCAATCACCCCCCAACGGCTGAACAGATCTGGCTGAAATTTGGCACAGGATAGATTATAGTCTGGAATAGCACATAGGCTACTTTTTATCCCGGAAAATTAAGGACTTCCAGCGGGAACCAAAAAGTCAAAAGTGCGTGGTTTGAGGTATTTTGGTTCCCGCAGGAACTCTTTAATTTTCCGGGATGAAGAGTACCCTATGTGCTATTCCAGACTACAATCTATCTCTGTGCCAAATTTCAACCAGATCCGTTCAGCCGTTGGGGCGTGATTGAGTAACAAACATCCATACATCCATCCAAACTTTCACATTTATAATATTAGTAAGATTAAATGATCTCTTACTTAATTCAATTCTAATACTCATATTGTAAATAAGTATCCACGTACATAAATTGTGTAGCTGTGTATATATTTTTCCCCATTCTGCCTAGTTAATGGACATAATTTTATACATTATAGGTATCCATCTTCCTCCGTTTAACTTAGAATTGGGTGCCGATTAAAAGAAGTGTAGTTAAAGTAAATAACACAGTATTTAGTTGCTTTAATATGTCTAATAAACAAAAATAATGTACACAAAGTACTTTCAATACGAATTCTATAGTATTTGAAGGTTATATTAGACTAGCACTTTTATTTATTTAGACTAAGGTATTCTAGTTGGAGGATTTACTTTTATTTAGGTTTTTGAAGCTAAGAGCTGTGTTTTTTAAGAAATATCCATAGCAGAAATGTAAATTAAAAGTTTCTCACATTGTTTGAGTTGTCTCCGATAGTTTTGGAAGCATCGCAGCGGGTTGCATTTTTGAACTAATCATCAATTACACACATTTATACTGAAAATACACTTTAGCACCACAGTTGTAATGTAATTCTTCATAAAATTATTAATAAAATTCGGCAAATTATGCGACGGGTGAAGCCGACAGACATTCGACAGCAGAGACTGGCAGAGACAAGTTATGTTCGAGTTCGACAGAAAATGCGTTCCGTTTCACTTTCTCTTCATGAGTTCAGCTGTCAGCAGATTCAATTTTCAAAGCACATTCAAATAATAAGACGGTGAACAAAATGCACCGATGTGCGTTCCGTTTTATTTTTTGCGGTTTGCCCGCGTCTTCGCTCACGTTAGTTAATAGTTTCGATTTTCATATAAATTGTTATTTATGTCCTATTTTATCCCCTCGCGCTACGTTAAGCTACGTTCACTCTGTGAAAAAAAATCGCGAGATTTTTATTCTCATGATTTTTGTTTCGCGTACTTATTTCACCCACTCCGCACTTCGAATGTGGTAAGCATCTTAAAAACTAAAAATCCGTACCACACAAAATATTCACGTGAAAATATTTTTTACCGCACCGTGTCAAATAATATCAAACCAGTAATTTTATTTTCACGTAATAAATAAAATTTGCAAATCACTTTGTAGGCTCAAAAGAGCTATAATCCAGAGCCACAGAATAATGTCCTTTCTCTGTCTTCGCCCAGAGCCGTAAAACTCAAGAATATAAAAAAAACAGCAAAATCATTGGTTTCTCTTGGACATATCTCTGAAAATCAGTTTGACAGCTGACAGGGGAAGTGAATTGATTTTTTCGAAAATGGTAAGATTTTTATTAATTCTAATGGATAATTAAGCTTTTCTTCTAAATTAATTATACCTTAAAATGTATGTTCTTATTGCAGTCGCTTACAGACAAGATAACGATGCTAATGGCGCGGCCAGGGGGCGAAAATGCCCAAAAAGACGACATCCCCTGGTGGATGCGCTACGCTGGTCGGGGGCTGGGGACAGTTGGCAGTTTCAGTATGTATAGTTTTATTGTTTACTGAACGCCCTCTGCGCACTGTTAATGACCTAAAGTATAGACAATTAACGCATTAAAAATAAATACTAGATACAATTATCATTTTCATATCTCTATCAGCTCAACTGGTATCCAAAGTCAAGTCTTGTAAAAGTATAAACTGTAATAAAAAAATTAAGGATGATAAAAAAATATACTGACGGAATTTTGCCCTTAATGGTCCACAGAGATTAACCATCTAAACAGGAGATATTATAGCACACAAGTGAGAACAAAAGCATAGTAGCAATCTGTATTCCCTCACTCTCATAACTTGATGGGTCAGCCATATTAAAACACTGGCCAAATATCAGGTGTAGGGCTAATAGGTTGATTGTTTTGTAATTATTATTAAGTACCTATTAAGTCTGATTTCAGCCAAAATAAAAGGTTTATATGAACATGGAAGTGAAACACCACTAACTCCCTTATTTCAAGGTATTAATGACAGACAGACCTCATTGTCTTCTGGTCAGCCCAAACTATTTTTTCCTTCCCTGGGAATCAAAATCAGTACCAGGTCCTCTGTAGTTGAACATGCTAACCAACTGCTGATAGACTGACATTGACCTAGTGATGAATAATAAGTATATTTAATTAATACAATGAAAGCTTATTTACATTTTACAGGTTCTTAACATGCAAAAATTACTTAAATACTGTCTGTTTCTGTCAGTATCATGTTTATTAAAATGCTTATATCATAGCAGACATTGATTCAACATTTTTTGTGATAATAATACATCTGCAATTACTAGTTAGTTGCAAGTTATTTGTTCCTTAAATAATTAAGTATTGACGTGGATTCCACTTGCTCCAGTAATGCTTATGATTTCAGTTACCTGAGTAACTTCACTATAATAATAACAATAATTATTATGAATATTGTACTTTTATTTTGAAAAGAGCAACTGCTGAATCTTGCTCTGGTTCTTTGTCATGCAGGCATTCCTAAGTAGTGGTAGATTCACTTGTCAATTCAAAAGCACTTGTTAAAGTTTATTTGTATATATTTGTATACAACATATTTTGATTTTGATATGGGCTGGAAATATATTTGATAGACTAGTTGTATTGTGTGTCAACTGAGGTCATTTCATTCAATTGGTTCCAATAGAAGATGATTGCCTCCTCCCACAAAAAAAATGTGACTTCTCTAAATTCTTACTTACATCTTGTAGACTGTTCTGTTTGTAAAGTGTAAACAAAATCCATCCATACTAATATTGTAAATGGGAAAGTGTGTCTGTCTGCTATGCTTTAACGGCCCACCTTTTTGACCGATTTTGATGAAATTTGCTATAGAGGTAGGAGTTTGGGTGGTAAAACTTAATCCAAGACAAATTTGCCGGCATCCTCTACCTAGAATAATTATTATAAATCATTAATTAGACCTTCTGACAGGTATTTTTATGCTTAAAAGAAGACCTCAACCACAATCATGCAAATCATAATTTTGTAAAATAAATCATTTCATTCAGTCAGAGTTACATAAAGACATCTACATAGCTGATGCTCACTACTCGTAGATTTACCTTATAGGTATCCCACAAAAAGTGGCCTATGTTACTCTCCAGCCAAAATGGTCAACAAGGGTACAGTGAAAGTTCCTTTGTAAGGAACCAAGCCTGCTGTCTACTAGGCCAATGTGCTATTATTTAATTAATGTATTAACAATGTCAAAGATAAGAATTGCCAAAAAATGTTATCTTTTTATGTAAAACATGAATGATAAAGGATGACAGTGAGTAAACATAATTAAAGGAAATAAAGAACTATATATAAGTGGAATATTTTCACTATTTCTAACTCAAATTTGTTTATTTCCATAGATTTAGGATTGGTCTTACGACGGAGCGAGACCAATCCTAAATCTATGTTTATTTCATGTAGGACATAGACAGGCATACTTATTTTATTGACATTTGTACAATACTTATGATTTATGATGGCATTATGATGGCCTGTTGATGTGGTGAAGGATTTTCTTACTAACTTAATTTTTGATGTTTTTCGCCTTAAGAATCGGGTTTGGCTTTCGTGACGTTTTTAGATAAGTTCAAAGTCTCTACTTTGTTTTTTTAGGACATAGGCATATTTACTTTATTGTCATCTGTACAATACTTATGATTTGCTGGCAGATTTCTTCCGTCCCATACACTATTTTATAATATGTTTTTCTAAACTAGAAAAAAGCAGCGAAAAAAGCCTAAAAAAGGTAAATATGCTTCTCGGCGAAACGCGCAAGAGACATATTTCTTCTTTCTTCTTCTATTCTTCTTACTTAGTTCTTCGTAGTAACGTCCTACCAAGAACTGAGTAAGAAGAAATTCGCGCTAAGGAACAATGTAATCGTGATTCGTGATACAAGTGAAGACCTTCACTTGAGAACGTCTTAAGCGCGTAACTTACGCGTCTCGCTATGAAGGTTTCTGCGATTTATCTCTTTGATTCTCTGGATAATTAGGCTAACATTAGTAATGTAATTACTTATCAATCAATTGTTTACTTATTGCACATTTGGGTTTACAGGTTAATCATATTACATTAAAATTACCTAGAGGCCGGGGAGCGGCGCTCGCAACTTCTATTCGAACCGCAAATATAAATTTGCCGGTATATTGCTATCTCTATTTGGCTGATGACACATGATCGCGTGCAAGCGCGATAGCAATATGAGCGTACAGAGTTTGTTATACATTTTGGTCTTGTTCCGTGAATACCAAAAATGATGAATGAAAAATTGTTGTGTTTTTAACTTCGTGTTGTTATTCTGTAACTTGACAATATAGGCTATGTTCCTGATCAATTAGTACGTGAGATATCGTTGGTTTTAATATGAAACAAATAAGGAGAAAACATGTCATTTATGTCGTAAAAACATGCGAAACGCAACGCGAACATTTAATTTTGGGAAAGTATTTTGAAAAGATAATTATCCAGGGACCTAGATAAATACAAGTTCAATCTTAATAATCGCATAATATGGTGGAAATATTCTCGAATTACAAATTATTTTGGTATTACGTTTGTATGGGCAATTCGCCTTCCGCCGGCCCGTTAACAATTTCTATACTCTAGCAGTAACATATAGTTTTAACAAGTTATGGATATAAAGATAGAAATATATTCCTTTGATATTTCCAGTTGCCATAATCCTCGGCCTGCTGAACTGCACGGGCATAATATTCCTGAACGTGAGCTGCTTAATAGCCGGCATATGGCAAATGCTGGCTGGCTTCCTGGTGATAGTCTGCGAAGCTCCGTGCTGCTGCTTCTTTATAGACTACGTGCAAGTTCTCTCAGATAAGGTGGACTCCCGGCCGTATTGGAACAAGGCTGCGCTTTATATAGGGTGAGGAAACTGATTTTTATTTATCATATTTTCGAAATACCCTTATTAATATTATAAATGCGAAAGTGTGTCTGTCTGCTACGCTTTCACGGCCCATCTATTCAACCGATTTTGACGAAATTTGGTATAGCAGTAGGTAACATCCCAGAGAAGGACATAGGCAAAAATGACAGCATTAAAAATATTGCTAACCCTTTCATAATACTTCCTGCGGAAAGGGACAGAACTAGATAGTAGTGTGGGTTTTCTCCGTTTGGCCCGAAGGGCCAAGCGGGGGTACGGGCCTCGAGGCTGAGCCTCCTTACCCGGGCGGGGCACGGGGCAACTCTGTGCCCCGGTGAGTGTCTTTAAGCCGGGAAACCGGCTAGGGCCTGCCTTGTAGGCTACGGGCCCCTAGGTCGGGTGTCATTTCCGGTGTTAGGTCCGCACCGCGGATGACGTAATCACCACCGCGTGCAGGGCCCGTGTCTCGTCCAGGAGTCTCGGCGCTGCGGGCAATGGGGTCGCTCTCGCGCGCCGAGATGGTGTCAAATCCGGTGTTTGTCGCGTCGTCGTCGTCGCTACGATCGCCTGCGTGCCGCGCAGGTGATGGCGATCGTAGGAGCTCACGAGGTAGTGGACGCCCGGTCGGAGGTCGGGTGGTCGGCGGTGCGATCCCGTGGAGGTGTTCGTACGACCCGTTGTCTGCGCGCGCAAACATGCGCCGCGCGAGCGCACGGACGTACCCCTCCACGGTGGGCGTCTTGAGGTCGCGATGGACCACGTCGTTCCTCACGTACCTCACGATTTGGCGCAGGCACTTGTTCTGCCGGACTTGTAGGCGGCTCTTCTGGTATGCAGAACACAGCGCGTACCAGGCGGGAGCCGCGTACGTCAGAACTAGATTTAAAGCTGTCATTTTAGTTTAGTTTAGAGATTGTGTTATACAGAATTGGCCACAGTTACCACCAGTTGAGATTGCAGTCAAGGGCTATCTTCTAGTGGATAAAAAAAAGTCAGAGCATCTGTACTAATATTATAATTCATACTTCTATACTAATATTATAAATGCGAAAGTGTGACTGTCTGCTACGCTTTCACAGTCCAACTACTCAACCAATTTTGATGAAATTTAGTACAGAGAAAGTTTACATCCCGGGGAAGGACATAGGCACTATCCCGGAGCATTGAAGAGTTCCCGTGGGAATATAAAAACCAATCCACGCGGACGAAGTCGCGGGCATCATCTAGCAACACATCCAAATGATTGTTTCCAGGCTGTCGCTGCCGCCTTTCTTTCTGTGTTTCTTCGCGCTGAGCACGTGGTTTGGCAGCGGCCTCATCTTTGCCACCGGCATCATCTATGGCATGATGGCACTGGGCAAAAAGTACGTTATATTATATCTATTCTATTCTATTCTACGTCTAATTGGGTATTTGACTACTATTCAAATAAATTATTTTTTGGTGATCATTAAACAGAGGATCTCCCAAAAGTCGTAATATCCACGTCCCCTGATAGTTTTATGTTGAATAACCATTTTAAACAATCAATTAAAGTAAGTATGTCGAACTTTAATGACGTCACATTTCAGAATTTCATATAAGTCCCATACTTAGGGCGCATTTTGAAGTTTGAAAAAAAGCTATTTGTCAAATACCCAATTGGTTATTCTAATGTGGGAATTTTGCTTTGACTAACATTTGTGTTGTGGTTATTGAATTAATCTATTTTTGGAAACCCTGTTAAAGTTTAGCAATATACAATATTTATTTGTTAAATTTAGGTACACTGTACACTTTTTGACGTCCGAAACTTAAAAAACATGATGGTGATAATCAATTACGGTATCTTAAGACTAAAGCTACGAGGGTTCCAAACTCAGACGGGTTTAACACGATAATGGTACAAAATACAACTTACACTGATACATACAGAACACAGAACTTGAAATTATAAATTAGTATCATTCAAATTTCTAATGATAATATTGATGAAATATTTGTATTTTCATACTATAATTTTAGATTCAATTTTGTTTAATCAAAATTGGTTTAGCAGGTTCTTTAAACACTCAAAAATAGTTTTTCTGTGTATAGCTGAATATCGTTTTCCGGATTTTTACTGGGCAACACATTATTCTTTATTTTTGTGTCTGACTTGCCAGCCTCTTGATGTGGTGGAGGGTTTTCTTAACTTATTTTTTTATGTTTTTGGCCTTAAGAATCGGGGTTGGCTTTCGTGACGTCTTTAGATCAGTCCCCTAACGGCCAAGTCAAAGGCCCCTACTCTTCTTTGGTTATTTATTGTAAACAATGCAAAGGCTGAGGACAGCAGGACCTTTCCTGTAATAAATGTCACGAAATTTGTTAACGTTAGCCCAGATTAAATCTGTTATTTGGGATGGATGGAATAGCATTGGGACGTCTTTCCTGTCCACTCTAAATGACAGATTTTTGAACAGTTTTACTTGAAAAGACACACAAGGCAAGGATCACTGGTAGAGTTCTCTTGTAGAGATCACTACATTGTCTACTATTTTTAAATAAAAATAAACCAGAAATTTTAGAGCTACATTGATGGCTTCACAGTTAATCGACATCTGTGTAGTCCAAATTTCGTGACGTGAGCTGTGTGTGTACTAACTACTAATACCGTGTGAGCTAACTCCGCTTGGTGGTACGTCCTCGGGGCAGGGGCTCGCGGGACGATATGGCGGCGATGGCGGGTGGGACCACGCCCCCGGGCTCCGGGGCTCAAATGGCGCCCCAGGACCACCACACCGTCACCCTCATGGAGGACCCTGACGTGTGGCGCCCCAACTAAGGCAATACCGCACGCATGCAAACCGCACTTGTCGCTCGCACGATACTTGGCTTCCTGCACATGTTTCTATTTCACTACTAGTTTTTCGAACATTCTTTTATGTTGAATGTGTGATGCAGATTGCGAACTAAGCTAAACTGGTACCAATTTCCAACGTATTCGTACAAATCACAGACAGGTAAACGCACGCGATTCAAGTTAAGTTCCATTGCGAAGAATCTTTCGTTTCTATTATAGCCTGCGGTAAACCGCGTAAAGCAAAAGTATGAAAAATATTCGTTCCGATACGAACTACGAGTAAGTTTAGTTGGTACTAGTTTAGCTTCTACCAGTAGGTACATGTAGCATGCATGAGGATTTGGTTTATTGCATCGTGTTTTCAATTCTATGTTGCTTGTGTTATTTACAGCTAGTTTCAAAGTTAAAAGCGTATTCACGAAGTTCAAATGGCTCTAAAGACTTACTTCAAACACTCGTACTAGAACTTGTGAAAGATATGATTTGATTTTACCGTTCTTTAATTGCACATTTTTTTCCAAATAATCTCGCTAAGTCTTCCAATTTCATTTAGCAAATTGTTTTATATTATTTTTAATATTTAATAAATATGAAAATTTAGTACTTTAGTAATTTAAATGTTAAAGAATGTCAACACTATTCCAATACAAAATGCGCGATAAATCTTGAACCCACTGCTGTAGAAATATATTTATTGATAATACCATGTACTGTTTGACTTTTAAGAGCCACACATTGGCCTACTTCTAAATTTTTTTTGTTCTTATATCTTTTGAATACCAATTTCGGGGATAAAACCTCTCAATCTAACTTCCCCAGAGCGTCTATCGACGACATGAGGACGTCGGCGGCCAACCTCGAGGCGGGGCTGGGCCAGCCGACCACCGCGCCGCGCGCCACCCTCGTCACCAACGAACAGCCTTTCAGCTTCACCGGACCACCCGTCACCAAGTGATGACGACCTTGAAAACGCTCTGCGGTTAGTCTGCTTCGAGACACACTTACACTGGTTAAGTTTAAACTTTGTGTCACCAATCAACTTTTCAGTTCACCGGACCCACCCGGCACCAAGTCATGATGACCTCAGTAATGCTCTGCGGTTAGTCTGCTTGGAGACACACTTATATCGGCTAACCTTTGTGAAAAGTGGGTTTTGGAGACTAATTATATTTATGCTGCTTAGTTAACATTTGAGTCTCTCAGCAGGGGTATACCGCGACCGTTGAAACTTGATCTGTCATCACCATACAAAGTGTTGTTGGTACAATCACGCGGCGGTCAAATCTTAACGTTGTATGGCGATGATAGATCTCAATTTGATACTGCTCTACGGTTAGGTTGTTTGAAACTTAATTATACCGGTTGATCTTTATAAAACTTCACAACCACCAATCCCAGTTATTTGTAAAAGTCAGTTTAGCCAACCTTCAGAAATCTGAATAAATCATGTTAGCTGAACCTACCTTATATGGTATAGGTATATTGTATTTTTTGGGTGCACTTAAGTGTTACCTCTAAATACTTATGTATGATTGTGTGTTTTTATGTATTATAAATAAATACATAATTGTATGTCTTTATTTTGACAGTGAAGCGCTGAAATATTGCTTATCGTATTTACAAGTGCTTTAGTTGCAATTAAATTTATTTCAATGATATATCAATTGTATACAATGTAGATTTGTATAGGTGCCTTGTTTTTACAGAAAACATTGTTTCCTGCGTCTTCGTATGCGTGAGTCTAGGTTTTTAAAATTCTTTGCATAAAATGGAAAAATCTTTAATTTCCTGGCATAAAATTTATCTAATGTCCATCTGCAGGATGCGAGATATTTCTGTGCCAAACTTTGTCAAGAGTTTCAACGGTTGAGCGGTGAAAAGTTGACAGACAGACACTTTCGCATTTATACTAACATGGATATGGATTATTACTTTTTATAGATTACGCTCGTGAGTCGTGTGATGTATGTATCTTATCTATCAATTAAGACGTATAATTTATTATCGTACGCAATATAAATATTATCTTTAGAGGTTTTGTCGTATTGCATGTCAACACCCATTATGTATAAACTAGCGGACGCCCGCGACTTCGTCCGCGTGACATAAGTTTTTTAATTCCCACAGGCACTCCTTACTTTTCCGGTATAAAAAGGAGCCTATGTCACTCTCCAGGTATATACCCAATACCCATGCAAAAAATCACGCCGATCCGTTGCTCTGTTGCGGTGTGATTGAAGGACAAACTCCCTATTTGACTTTCTTGGGGATAGAAATATTATAAACTGTGAAATCCGTATTTCATCCTTTTTAACCGGAAGCCCAAATACCAAGTTTCATGGCTATAGCTTGAAAAACCACGGAATTTCATAAAACTTTCACCCCCTATTTCAGCCCTTTGGGGGTAGAATTTTCAAAAATGGCGAAACACGTATTTCTTCATTTTGAACCGGTAGCTCAAATACCAAATTTCATGGATATAACTTGAAAAATGACGGACTTTCATACAAACTTTCAACCCCTATTTTACCCCTTTGGGGGTGGAACTTCGAAAATCCTTTCTTAGTGGATACCTACTCTTTACAAAGAACACATCCTCCAAATTTCATGTCTCTAGGACCAGCGGTTTAGGCTGTGCGTTGATATATAAGTCAGTCAGTCAGTCAGTCAGTCAGGACTTTGAATTTTATATCATACTATCATACTAATATTATAAATGCGAAAGTCACTTTGTTTGTTGGTTTGTTGGTTTGTTGGTTTGTCCTTCAATCACGCCGCAACGGAGCAACGGATTGACGTGATTTTTGGCATGGGTATAGTTGAGGACCTGGAGAGTGACATAGGCTACTTTTATTCCGAAAAATTAAGGAGTTCCCGCGGGAATAACAAAAAACCTAAACCACGCGGACGAAGTCGCGGGCATCAGCTAGTATATAGATAATTGCCAAATGAAAGTTATTTCTGCAAATTTGACCTCTATTATTACAGACTACCCGGTGTATGTTTGGTCTTGTAAGATCATTTTTCGTAGGATGTAATAATATGTACCTATAATTACTTTGATATTATTATTCTTACAATGAGTTTTTTTGTTACACCTAGGAGCATATTGTACTAGTAAATAAATTTTGGAGTTCATTATTATGGACCAATATAATCTTATTATACATTTGAAAAGGCATTTTTATAACATGTCTAAAAATTTCGATAATTCGCGATGAAACAAAAATTGCGCCAGTGATTATTATTGCTAGAATTGAGATGTGTCCGGTTCGAAGGACGTTTTACGCAATTTATAAAAACCCCTGAAATTATTACATAACCAATTTGTAAATTATCTTTTCTTGTACAAGTGATATATCAAAAATGCTTTGTAAATCTATAAGAAATAAAAGTTGAAACTATTGTAACACGTGGTTCAATAAGTCCCGAGACTAAGTACTAAAACAAGGTTTTTTTTTATAAAATTATTTTTTATTCATCAACGTAGTCTCCTCCAAGAGCGATAGTCCCTCCAACGCTTTTCTAACTTTTCTATCCCATGCGTGTACAACGATTTGTCTTTGGCTTCAAAATAAGCCTCCGTTGCTGTGATAACTTCACTATTTGAGTCAAATTTCTTACCCTGGAGCATTTTTTTGAGATCTGCAAACAGCCAGTAATCGCTGGGGGCCAAGTCTGGCGAATAAGGGGGATGAGGAAGCAATTCAAAGCCCAATTCATTAATTTTGCCCATCGTTCTCACAGACTTGTGACAAGGCGCGTTGTCCTGATGAAACACCATTTTCTTTTTGTTCATTTGAGGCCGTTTATCCGCAATTTCGTACTTCAATCGCTCCAATAAGCACATGTAATAGTCACTATTTATATTTTGCCCCTTTTCATGGTAGTCGATGAAAAGTATTCCACGCGCATCCCAAAATATAGACGCCATAACCTTACCGGCCGATTTCTGAGTCTTTGGCTGCTTCGGGCGGCTTTCACCAGCTGCTCTCCACTCCGCTGACTGCCGATTGGATTCCGGAGTAAAATGGTGTATCCATGTTTCATCCATTGTCACATACCGACGTAAAAAATCCTTTTTATTACGATTCATCAGCGCCAAACATCGCTCTGAATCATTGATACTTTTTTTATACGTTGTTCCTTATGATCAGTTGTAAGCAAACGCGGCACCCACTTGGAAAAAAGCCTTTTCATGGCCAAATGTTTATGTAAAATAGTGAAAACACTACCAGCTGAAATCTTCACTATCTCGGCTATCTCGCGCACTTTTATCTTCCGATCTTCCATTACGATTTTGAGGACTTGGTTAATATTTTGTTGAGTCACTGCTTCATTTGGACGACCTGAGCGTTCCCCATCTTTTGTGTCCATGCGACCGCGTTTGAAGTCGGCATACCAACGACAAATGGTTGCTTTAGAGGGAGCTGATCCCGCATAACATTTTATAAGCCATTGCTGTGCTTCAACGGTATTTTTTCCTATTAAAAAACAATGTTTTATCAACTCGCGAAACCCCTTTTTTTTCCATTGTATCGAAACTATAAGCGTAGCGTCACTTAAATGTCTGCAAATGTCTTAAATCAATATTTTAATGTTCCATTTTTCCAAAATGTTACACATATCTTTTATTGAAGGCTAGTACTTTTTAAAAATCAAAAGATTTTTAATATATACGCCATTTATATAGACTTATTGAACGATCTAGTAATTTGTAACCGTTCAATTGTTCTGTTATGGCCAAAATAACTTAATTCAATGTCAAAATGATTTTCTTGAATGTAGACTACATTCAAGAAAACTACAAATTCAATCTGACTCATACATTTCATAGCTATACCTAACCCCGAATGAAGTGGCTCCGTTTTTTATTTTTTTTTATAAATAAAAAAATATATTTAACGCGTGTTTGTTGGTCGATTGGTTAGCTTGGTTAATAATAAATGGTTGAATTAATTGTATATTATGATAAAATAAATAATAATAAATATTATAATATCATGTATAGAGTGTTTTAGATAGTTAATTATAGTGTGACATAATGGAATTAAGACACAAGTTTAAATAATTATAAATTATTTTTATTAGTTATTGGAATCCAGTTGATTTCGCGCGGCCTTTTATATTCTATATCACGTATTACAAATTGTTTCATATCAGTATTGCTTTTATAAAATTTGAATTCTGAAAAATTTAGGAAATGAATTTATTTATTAATTCGCCCATTATTGTTATTTACTAAAATAAATTCTAACATAAAATTATTATTAGTTCAATTTTACTAACTTATGAAATCAAATATGCGACCAATTTTTATTTAATTTATAAATAATATTAATTACTATATTTCTCATTAAAAAATGTAAATATTATTGAAAACATTCCTTGAAGTCTATTTTTTATTTGTTTCTATACAGATAACAAATTGCTGCACATAGATGGCTACTAACATTTTACTACACATCAATGATAAATGATAAACTGTTATATATTTACTAAACAGTTTCTAGACTTAGAATTGTGTCAAGTATCCAACATTATTGTATTAGCCTACAAGTCACACAGTAGAAGTTTTAAGTAACAAATCATAACTTGCCTGATTGGCAGCGGGATGAAATTTTTATAGTCCATTTATCAGCCACAATGTTTAGGATAGATTGTGTGATGTCTTGTCTCACTATATACTTAATCTTTACAATTATAGTAATCACATTGATCCAATTTTATCAGTTTGTTGAAATATTATCACTGTTACTAATTATTGATATTTTTGTAACATAATAATATGTTAGGTTTTAAAGTGGAAAGTATTAATAGTAAAAAGACCCTAGTCTTGTAATTGTTAACTCTAGGTTAAAATATTTGCTCATGCAGCCAATATTTCATTTTTTTTATTGGTCTCATCACTTTATTTATGTAACAGAATTTTCCAACAGGTAACATTATAGTTAGTGTAAAAAACAGTAGTTTTTTGTGTGCTTCCTGGTTTTTAGGGTTCCGTAGCCAAATTTGGCAAAAACGGAACCCTTATAGATTCGCCATGTCTGTCTGTCTGTCTGTCTGTCTGTCTGTCTGTCTGTCTGTCTGTCTGTCTGTCCGTCTGTATGTCACAGCCACTTTTTTCCGAAACTATAAGAGCTATACTGTTGAAACTTGGTAAGAAGATGTATTCTGTAAACCGCATTAAGATTTTCTTACAAAAATAGAAAAAAAATTATAAATTTTTGGGGTTCCCCATACTTAGAACTGAAACTCAAAAAATTTTTTTTCATCTAACCCATAGGTGTGGGGTATCTATGGATAGGTCTTCAAAAATGATATTGAGGTTTGTAATATCATTTTTTTCTAAACTGAATAGTTTGCGCAAGAGACACTTCCAAAGTGGTAAAATGTGTGTCCCCCCCCCCGTAACTTCTAAAATAAGAGAATGATAAAACTAAAAAAAATATATGTTGTACATTACCATGCAAACTTCCACCGAAAATTGGTTTGAACGAGATCTAGTAAGTAGTTTTTTTTTAATACGTCATAAATCGTAAACCGCAATTTACCTTTCATTCAATCAACTCAAATATTTTAAAAAAACATTTAATTTAAAACTTACTACAGGTTTGTACGGAACCCTCGGTGCGCGAGTCCGACTCGCACTTGGCCGGTTTTTTATTACTTACATGTAATAGATTATAATATTGATTTATTTTTAATATACTTTAAGAATAATTAAAATATTCCTTTTAAATGTAATTTTGTATATTTTATGCTGTTAATAATATAATAGAAATTCGTTAGTTTTTAGTGCTTTATATTGTAATTCATTAAAAATCAAGTTTTAATGTTGTTCACCATTAAAATATTGTAAGTTGTGAAACTTTTCATAGTATTTGGTTTCTATATTATTATAATAAAATTTGTGCTTATTATGTTTATTTGTGCTTAATTGGTAATTTTGTGGTAATATTTTCATATTATAGTTTTTATAATTACATGTATTTTTAGATACAGGGTTGTCCATAGTGCTTATTTAATTGTACACAAATCTAGAATAATCAGGTCTACATGACTCACCAAGCCACAGGGAATATTGTGAAGAGGATGGCAATACTTTTAGACCTGCTTTTATGTTTAGCTATTGTGTACAATGGAATTGACACCATTGTAGTATGCAGGATTATGATTTTTATTGAAAAAAAAAACGATTGTTTGATTCGTCCAAGCTAAAACTTGTTAAAAATTGTATAATTTTTGTTGTGGCATCATTGTTCATTCATTAATGTATAGTATTAATACAGGTAGTATCGATTTGCATCAATCAATATAAATATTTTTATGGTTATAAATAGTTGGTAGCTATTAATTAGTGCATTGTTTCTTGTCAATAAATGTTAAAAGTTTAAGAAGGCATATGTGTAATAAATGTGTGTATACTGAGATTTCATTTTTTATTTCTTGTTGCCCAGTAAACTATAGAATGCAAGCAGATTTAATAAATTCTGTTCCATCTACACCAAGATTACTATTTATTGATAATTAATTGTTCAAAAGATGTCTAGGATATCACTTTACAGGCTTGCAGACAATAAAATGAGGTTCTCACCTTATTGATTCAGGGCCTGAATGTATTCAATGTGCATTCGTACTGTAATAGCCCACTTGTCCCATATTTGTAAGTAGATACATATGTAGCCCTTCCTCATGAAACATTCTAAGTGGTGAAATTGGCTTTAATATTATTCACTTTCAATATCTGTGATATCAATGCTGTTTTCAGAAAATACAGAGAAACTCACATTATATAGGTAAGTATTCAGAGATTTCTTGAGCATACTAGTCTGGTTTCATTCTGTATTAATTACCCAGTATATGAAGGTTTTTATAAAATCCCATTAGAATTCTTTAATTTCCGGGATATAAAAAGTAGCCTAACATTCTATTTCTATTACTCAAAACTTCTGCACCAGAAATTAACAAAACTGATAAACCAATGAAACCAAGCTGGAACAAAACAATGTACATATATTTTAGCAGAAAAGATTACATCAACCATAACAATTTACAAGACTTAACAACTAGCAATACATAATTATAATATGCATATCTACAGCTTGTATTTGACCAGGGTCGGTTTGCTCAGTAAACCAATCTGATTATTTATTGGATTGTGAGACAATTTTATTACATCATTTTTCAATAATGATTGGTCTGTTGGGCACATCTCATCAAAACTTATTATTTGAAACTCAAACTGCAAAACAGGGTTGCAGTGTCACTTGTGTTTTAGTTCCTTATATTACAAATATACATGCTTGGTGAGACAGCAATGAAAACTTATCAATATGACCACAAGAAAATACTCAGACTCGGATTATGCTACAGTTTGTTTGAAAACAGCGCCTGTGATCGTCCCATGCCTCTGAATGAGACATGCTTTGGTATCAGTCTCCAGGCAAACGGTGGGCGGCTTCAGATTGGGTTGGATTTTACACGCCTGCTCCGATATGGCGACGATGAGGCCCGCAGAATCAACGTGAGCGGTTCCTTTCGATGCCAAACAAAGTCCCTGGTGGTCCGCCACCAAGCACCCGGCAACGTTTGGAGTCGACATGATCTCTTCAACCACTTTGTCTAGCTCTTTTTCCATGTTTGGTGAACAAATTATTTTTCAATATAAAGTGTTTTCACGAAGAAAAACAATACAATTCACAAGCCAAATTGGTATTTTGATGAAATTGTTGATGAAGATGATGCTACGTAAATCATAGTTTCGTGAAAAAAATGTCAACTGTCAAGTGTCAACGTCATAGTTCGCAGTAGGGCGATTGTGTAAAACGCATCAATCATTGTTACAGTCTCAATTGTTTTGATTGGCTGATTTTATGGTATTTTGTCTGTGTCAATGGATTTTGACCAATAGTGAAAGAATGCTAACCAATCAGAGGTGATTGCGATCGTTACACTGTAGCTGTCATTTTTAGCCAATTATAATACGTTTAGATGTTGTGATCACAGCTATTTATTTTCTTTTATTCTGAAGGCTTCGATATTCTGTGAGGCGATAATTAATGCAGGTTTTACACAATCGCCCTACATCATGTAGGGTCAAGTCTGACCACGCTAACTCTGCCACGGAATAAAAGGGCAACACTTAAAAAAATTAAAAACATTCGTCCTATTAGCTGTTTTCTTCAGCGTTGCCAGAAGGTTACTTTTGTAACCTTTTAGGTGATTTTTAACTCCGTCAGGTTACTTCTAGGTTACACTGTTCAATAGGTTACTTTTAGGTTATTTTTCGGATCTTGTAGGATTAATTCTTAATTTTTTGTATAAAACCAATGTGAAACGGAACGCAAATTGAAACAACGCAAAACTTAAGTGCTCTGTGACTGTCATCTGTGGTTCTTCTTGGCGACCGCGTAACTTTTGCATCAATCATTAAAGGACTGCATCAATGCCAAAACATGGTTTTGGTTTCGCGTATCATTGAGACTGTCCGTAAAGGATCGTTGAGGACAAAAAACGTTTTGACATTGATGCAGTAACTATCGATAAAAATAATTGCTGAAAATTGGTGTCGCATAAGGCTTTTGAAGTAGGATGTCGTTTAAGGACCACGTTAACCGTTACGTCAAACTAGGCTTTCATTGATACACCACAAGGTATGTTCCGAAAAACACTGCGAGCACTGTAAGGTGTGACGTCAGTTTAGTATACTTTGAAACCGTTCCTCTATAGTTAGATATACTGGTCACTGTTTAAAACGGAACGCAGTCAGCACTGAGAGCACCTTACCTCGAAAACGCCAGTGCTCACAGTACAAAAATGGCGACGATTTATGACGTCATATATTTCCTTACGATTCTGCGGCAGTATGCTGTCACTCCAGAACGGAACGAATTTCTCCCCAGTAAGAGCACTGAACAGTGCTCTCAGTGTACGGAACATACCCAAGGTGTCCGTTAATCGTTTTACTACTAATTATCTAAAATTAATTTATAATAAGGATTTAAATATCTCGAATACATAGTTAGTTATGTAAAAATAGAAAATACTATTATTTCAAGCAATTAGGTATGGTAGATTGGAATGACTTCAAAATATTATTTAATTTAAGACTATTGATAATAATTTAGCTTTACCATGGCTATATGGCTATAAACTTACTAAAATATTCTCATCGGCAGTAGTACCAACTCACGCTACTAAGAAATATAATAATTGTACGACAAATACATAATACTTAATGCCATTGAAGTATTACATCAATCAAATAATCAAATCAAATAAATATTTTGAATGCGAAAGTTTGAATGGATGGATGCATGGATGTTTGTTACTCAATCACGCGCCAACGGCTGAACGAATCTGGCTGAAATTTGGCACAGAGACAGATTATAGTCTGGAATAGCACATAAGCTACTTTTTATCGCGGAAAATTAAAGCGCTCCCGCGGGAACCGACAACCTCAATTCACGCGGACGAAATCGCGGGCATTAGCTAGTTATTGATAACTTTAAAAAATTAAGTTAACTACATATGTACTTCTTTTTTTATGTTGAAAACAATACAATAGAACTAGCTAGCTAGTCTAACCGAATTACTATTTTAAATCATTTTCCTGATCCTTTGCGCAAAAAATTATGATAAACTGTACTATGAAAATAATAAATATCCATAGACAATTTCAGTATCTCGACTCTCGAGATACTTCTAGCTTATGGTACCTTTGTTGCATCCTTTGATTAGGTATATACAGAAGGATGTGCCCTAACATATTTAAATTGAAGCTTCCTATTACCTTAAAATGGCGCATGGGCGGAGCTTAATGCGGGCATTAGGGCTGAAATTATCGATACCTTTGATTATGTCGATACTTATATACTCGATATAAAATTATCAAAATATAATTAATAAATAATTAAACATAATTTTTGAAATACACTAGTATTCGTATTTTATAATGAACAAGCTGATGCCCGCGACCCCATCCGCGTGAATTGAGGTTTTTTGTAAGAAAAAATTTTGTATGAAAAAAATTTTTTTTTACTTATCGTTTCGTATAGAAGACAAAAAATCATTCGAGGAAAAATACGGAGAGAGCTGATGATTGAGGATTTCGAAGACGGATGAAGAGCACAGCCAGGGTATTCAAGATAGGTGGGGTGTGCTTGACCAAATGTAACTCGAAACTTCATACAATTGACAGTGTGCTGAAAAATTTATTTAAGATGGCCGCCATACAAAGGAGACTGAGCAGCACTATATGGAGTTTGGGCTAGTAACAAATATTTTTGTGTCTCGATAAAAGTTTGCTTAAAATAAAGTTTGATAACCCTACTTTCATATACAAAAAGAATTTTTAATTTATTCCTCCCAGTTTTTGAGAAAAACAATTTTATGTAAAAGGTTAGGTTAGGTATGGTTATACAAACTAAAACAGAGTCAACGAGCTCAAAATACTTCAAACACAACCCTTTGCGTTCCGCAATCGGGTAAAAAGAAAAACTACAAATAAAACAGAGTCAACGAGCTCAAACACTTAAAATAAATAATAAACTAATAAAGTCAACGAGCTTAAAATAAGAGTCACAGGGCTCCAAAAATAACAACACTGCACAAACGCGTGCAACATAGAGAAGTTTTAGCGCATACGGAGGAAATAATATACTATAATATCTCAACTCGAGGTACAAGAAAACGGCATGGGATTAAAATATCTAAATTCGAATCACCTTTGCTGTCGAAAATAGCAAAAATGTCAGTAAGCAAAAACCACAGACAACTAACCTGCAAGTGTTGCAACTAGCACCGAGTTGAGTCGATTCTATCAAAATGGTTTGCAAATAAATATCGATATTTTTTTATAGTACTATGAAAATGATAGTTTTTAATCGATTATAAGTCGATCACCGCCCGTTTTTATTTCATCGATTTCAATAATAACATCACTAGGTATGTCTACGGATAAAAATGGTGTCTGGTTTTACACATACAATTGGAGTACTTTTATAATGATGAAAAAATCTCGGGATAGGCAGCACTTTGTTTTTTATGCCAAACTGAATTATAAAATTAAACTTAAATTATGAAAATAATTATCTTCTGACACAAGCATAGCCTGCTTATGTTCAGTCTCCTTTCGTCGGTGTCTATCTCGGAGAGTATAAAAGATGGAAGAGTGGTTTCGTGGCAAAAGATGATCAGGACATGAAGGTCTACTTGATGAACAGGAAAAAATTCAAGATGGCGGAATTTATTTTTCCATAGAAAATGTATGGCGAATATTGAAGAGGCTTACAAGTGTAGAACTATGCAAGACTTTGATGCGGTTTTTTACAAGATTTGTTCTGTATGGAAGAATTGTCGGTTTGCTGTTAGGAAAGCCAAGATGGCGAACTTCAATGGCACCCAAAGGTACCCGATCGTCAGTGGTATGATATTGATATTAATCAATTATGGAAGGTTTCTTTGTGTTTTTACTTCAACAGTCTCTTACACAGTATGCATGTCTAGAAAGTTTATTAGTTAAAATGATACATAATAACTGCAATGAAGGGACCAAAAACCACTTGAATAGACACTGTAATTTTCGAATACGAGACACCATCCCGGAGATCGGGTGTCTTAATCACAAGGTTATCATCGCTACAGCCTAAAATGAGTTTGGAAATATTATAAGTAGAAGCTGACTGTTCAATTTCATCTCTCTACCCCTCTGAGTGAGAAACAGTAAGAGTGATATGAAATTTTAATTTTATCGATACTCAATTTATTTGTAAACAATACAATCCCCACACTATATAAACACTCAAACAAAAACTAATGAAATAATCCAAATTTTCAGGGATAGCGCTAAAATTAACGTGTTTTGGATTCAGTAAAGAAGAAACTAAGCTATAATTAGTTGAAATAACTTAAAATACTCGCCACAAAAAGAAAAATAAAAACAACTATGTTACTCACTTACGAAATGAAATTCCTGGGCGTTTTACAATACTATTATTACGACACCCCACAACTGAGCACTTCACCATTGTTGATTACACAAAACTAAGCAAAAACACATAAAAATATTATGAATATATTCAAAAAACTGGTAATTAGCCACAACCAAAACACCGGAAGCAATACAGACGCCATATAAAGGTCATATAAAAATTGGCTTCAATAGCAAAATTTGATGACGTCATATGACAATTGCCTGACACGTTCACGCAATAACATAATACACCTGTCTCATTCTAAAAACGTAGCTTTCAATAAGTATGACTAGTCAAAACATAGAAGTACATGTTTTATTAACAAAATGCATCGTATAACTATAATTGAGTAAAATGTAACACATCCATCTCTATATACCTAATCAAAGGTTGCATCGTAAAAAGAAAATTTACTAACATATGCGCATGGCTTCTATAAAGTATTTTGTAATATTAATTTATCAAAAAACAAAACCAAATAATAAATAGAAAATAACAAGATAACACAGACTAAAATATTACTTGGTTAGATAGGTAATGCAGTTAAATTTGGAAGACTGCGATGTCGATTTAAAATTGCTAGGTTACTATAGATATTCAAATTAGTCGGTTTATAAGTTGCACCACCAAAATATCGATATTCCGCATTCGTGACTAGTAATCTGTGGTTTGCGACCCATTGCTACATTCCTGAAAAAGCTTACGCGAAGCCGGTTCTAAGGACTGTAACAAATAAGATCCTTATGGATATTTTTGAATGTGATATTGCGACAATTTTTAGCCGGCAACTCATCACGTCGTTCTCAACTTCTCTTTCACACTCGTTTCGACTCGACCGGTCTCGACTCTCGACCGTCTCATCATTTTTTTTTGACAATATTTGAGCCACCAAAAACGATGCTCACGGCTAAAATAAATTAAATAAAGGATGGGGAAGGCGAATACTACCTACATATTGATGTATTTTTTTAGAAAGTATTGGTATTGCTCAGGGTAAATGAATGCTGTAGGTATGATTTTTGTCAATCGGTAGATTAGATAAATTTCGATCCTAATTTCTTTTCTTTCTGTCTTTAATTTTAGATGTTTTGAATAAAAGTAGCTGGCAAAATGCAACTTAAAGTAGAAAATACAACGACGACTAGGTACATTATCCTATAGATTTGTGTAAGTTATTACAACCAACATCTATTCTATGAATTTTTAATACATTTCTACTAGAAAAAAATGAAAGGTTACTTTTTACACTAAAAGGTTACTTTTTTATTTATTTTAGGTAACTTTTGACATGACCGTGCTGGCAACACTGGTTTTCTTACATTAAACATTTGTCAATTCAGGTGTCAGGTGTGTGTATGTTCGTTTTATTATTTCGAAAATTAAAGTGAAATAGTGAAGTAATGGTTAAACCTATGCAAAGTAATGTGCGCGAGTTATTATTTATCATGATTCTTAAATTCCATGACGTAAAGGAAGAACACGATGCTGTCTTTAGCCAAAAACAACAATCTTTACGAGAAATCGAAGAATTGACAAGTAAGCTGACCAAACGGTTTTGATATTTTGCTTTTCGATCTTTGCATAAAATACTTAAGATTATAATCTATATAAAACGTTTAATCGGTTTGTATTCGCCTGTTCATATCGTATAATTATGATGCATATGCAAAAAATAAATTATTTTCATTTATTTCCAGGTGTAAGCGTAGGAATCTTAAGAGTTATTAAAAATGAGGGCCAATCTAAAGAGGGAATCTGGTGGACTCCCTACAAAAAGCGTTCAGCACGGGAAATAAAAGTCAATATTGACAATTTTTAGCTTTTCTCAGACCAGGATGCGTTAGGAACCCTCATAGCTCTAGTCTTGAGATACTGCAGTTAATTATCACCATCACGTCTCATATTTTACGGACTTCAAAAGTGAACAGTGTTGGTACCTATTTTGAATAAAACAGCTTTGACTATTGACTATGTGTTTCATTCACGTAATATGTTTGAAGTAAGTGCGGGCGTGTAATGTATTATGTCAATAATTGTCAAGTTATTAAAAATGTTTCGAAGCAGCTAACGTATTTTATTAATAATCCTGTAATGCTGTTGGATTCCCTTGTAGCATGAAACATCACAATTTATGCTGTCCTTAAGTAGTTCAGAAGACCTCCCCTGATCAAGTAATAAATTGTTGTTAATCTTTAGCGTCAGTATATTCACACTAATATAAAATGCGAGAGTATTGTCTGTTACCCTTTTTTGACTCATCCCCTGAACAAAAATATACGGTTTTGCCTGAGTTTAAAGCCGCAATCCATATTCGATCCCTATCCCTACCCCATATCCGTGCCCTATATTTACTCTTTTAAATGTACTAAAACGACCAATGACCGCAAAAAAGTAGATTAAAAACAAAAAACACAAGTATCAAATACGTTTTTTCGCATTACAGTCGGTGTTATCATGAACAGATTTTCAAATTCTACCATTCTACCAGTGCTGCAGACTTAGCGTAGCCAGACTAAATTTGAGTTGCAACTTGCAACAGACCATATTAAACAATCTATTTGAAGGGGCAGCGTAAAACATGTAAACAAAACATACCAGTCACGACTTTTCAACTTTGCTAACAACATTTTCACTGTTGCATAACACAAATCACTCACAAACGTCTTATTAGATTTAAGATTTAGATTTTTACCGTATTCAGACTAATAGCTCTAGATTCAGGCAGCATACAGCATACTCAACACTGCACCCATTCATATATTCTGACTTGAGAGATCGTGGGCTCGATCCTTGGCAGGCTCATTTTGAGAATTTATGCTTAATTTCTAATTTTTTCTGGTTGAGTCTGGTGGAAGGCTTCGGCTGTGGCTATAGGTACCACCCAACTGGCAAAGACATACCGTCAAGCGATTCAGCGCTCCGATACTATACCATGTTGGAACCGATTAATAGTTATAAAACATCATTGATCAAGGGTTTAGAATAACTGTACCTCAAACAGGTTAGCCCGCTACCATAAATATTAGACTGCATCATCAACCAGGGTGAGATTGCAATCAAGGTCTAACGTGTAGTGGAATCAAAAAATCGTCACTCGATTGAAAAGTAACGTATTTTTTATTACTTAAAAATACAAATATGCAAAAATCACACATATTTTGCTAGACTCATGCCATATTTATTTATATGTACATTTATTGATAACGTCTCAAAACCGGTGTGAAATTGTGAATGTTCCTATAATACTATTGAGTATTGAGCTGAAGGAGCTCGTGGAAATGTCAAATGATCTTGTGAGCACTAGTTGGAAGCCGGCAATTTTTTTCAGAGGTCCAAGTCCGTTTGTCCAGCAGACAAACGGACACACTTTCGCATCCATACTTAATATTATAAACGCGAAAGTGTGTTTGGTTGTTGGTTTAATCAATCACGCCGCAACGAAGCAACGGATCGACGTGATTTTTGGCATGGGTATAGTTGAGGACCTGTAGAGTGACATAGGCTAGGCTACTTTTTATCCCGGAAAATTAAGGAGTTCCCGGGGGAATTTAAAAAAACTTAAACCACGCGGATGAAGTCGCGGGCATCTGCTAGTACTTAATATTATAAATGCGAAAGTGTGCTTGTTTGTTGGTTTGCCCTTCAATCACGCCGCAACGGAGCAACGGATCGGCGTGCTTTTTGGCATGGATATAGTAGAGGACCTGGAGAGTGACATAGGCTACTTTTAAATTTGAATCCCGGAAAATTAAGGAGTTCCTGCGGGAATCAAAAAAGCTTAAACCACGCGGACAAAGTCGCGGGCATCAGCTAGTTAATAATATGGAAGTATGGATTAATAAAATACCTACCTAATATTAAAATGCTCGTCGTAAACGTAATACTACATTTCACGGCTTCTGTCTAAATATCTCTTGTAAATAGCACTTCAGCTCTTGGACACCACAAAGCTGTATTTTCTGCGCAAAGTAGTTGATTCCCGAGTGTCGCCAAGGCAAGCGGGTCCCATGTGCATAGTCCGAAGTAATCAATTTCGCTATGTTCCAAGTTTTGCTCTATTGTTTGTTGGTATCGTTGGCTTTACTGGCTCTGATAGAGATCCTTAAGTACTGTAGAGGAAGCACAGAGAAGAAAAGAAGAGTCTTCAAGTGGAATGGTAAGAAATAGGTACAATTCAAACGATCTTTTTAGGTCTGGCCCTGGATCCTGGATCAGTCCGAAAGAAGTCTAACGTTCAATTTCTTGGGAATTTAAGAAATTACTTGGTAGGTATCTACTCTAAAGTTCAGTTTATTTTATTTTAGCCGTGCAAAGTTATAAAAAATCGGCCTGTTCCACTAGTCCCTACCAACGTATCCCCCCTGGGGAGTTTTTTTCCATCTATCCCTACGGTAGGGATGAGTGGAAAAAATATTTACACTTATCCCTACCGAATTGAACGTGGGCCGTTTTTGTTATCAAGTAAGTATGCAGATTTGGCCCTATTTTTTCTATATTTGCTGATGTATTAATTAAGAAGTTAGGGACAGACACAGAATATTCTAAAAGTGGTCATATTTGGGTTCTAGTCAGAATTCTGTCGCCTCAAAGATTATTCTAGTATCTGTTCCAAAAATGTCGTAGGTAGATCTTAATTTGCCGCGTATTACTTATAAGATATGTACATATCATTATAATTCCAAAATTAACCTGACTAGACTGGTAATCGAATAAAATCTTGAGTCGTTAGCCATGGGGTTTTTTTAATGTACTTATGTTTGAATTTACTAATTAGCTTCATGTACACCTAGGTTTGGTCCATAGATAATACACTAGGTTTGGTCAATATAATACTAGTAATGAACCCTTAAGTAGTCTGATGTTTTTTGATTTTTTAAATTGTGCAATCAGTCAAACTTTACTCGGACGAGTTCTGAGGCCTTACTATGAGCTCATAAAGCAGGACAGAAATTGAACTGCAGCACAGTTCAGTGCAGTGTCTGCCTACCAGTTCATTGCCTTGAAGTTCAGTGCAGTTCAATATCTGTCCTGCTTTAATAGGTAGCTTATAGTGAGGCCCCTGCATGAGTGTGGGGAGGTGTTAATTAATATTAATATTGTTAGGTACTGATGTCCACAGCCACATTCCATGGTAGGTACAGCTTTATAGTGAGTTACTATACACTTTTGTACAGGTCTGACATTCATTCTTCCATACTAATATTATAAATGCGAAAGTGTGTCTGTCTGTCTATCTGTCTGTCTGTCTGCTACGCTTTCACGGCCCAATTGTTCAACCGATTTCGATGAAATTTGGTACAGGGATAGTTTGTATCCAGGGGAAGGACATAGACTTTTTATCCCGGGAAATTAAAGAGTTTCCGCGGGAATCAAGAAACCTTAATCCACGTGGACGTAGTCGCGGGCATCATCTTGTTCATAATAAAGGTCGTGCGGCTTGGAATATTTAAAACTAGCTGATACCTGCGACTTTGTTCTCGTGGAGTCAGTTTCTTTTAATTACTGTGAACGGGAACTTTTTAATATTCTGGGCTTAAAGTAGCTTAAGTCAATCTCTTGGTCTTCAACTAAGTATACCTACCCAATACCCATGCAAAAATCACGTCGATCCGTTGCTCTGTTGCGGCGTGATGGAAGGACAAACCAACAAACAAACACAGTTCATAATATTATTATGATCGCTGATAAAAACGACCATCACTGAACCAAATTAATGATATATAGGCCTATTAGTGCAATACTGAAAGTTTTAGATTTCGGATTCAAATTATAAGGCTTTGACAGACGGATGGACGCGCGGACAGACGAATTCATGCCAATCCACTTCGCTTCGCTCCGTCAATTGCTAAACATTTACGAATATAGCTCGTAAATTAGATTCAATCATTGTCAATGTTTCATTAATCAACCGATCTCCGCGTCACCTACCTAAGTACTCGGTGCCTACTGCCTACCTACGTATAATTTTTTTTATAAATGATAAATGATTTATTTATTTCACATAGGACTTGTGTCACTTATGATACGTCAAGACTCTACCACCCCGGTTCGGAAAGCTGATTCTACTGAGAAGAGCCGGCAAGAAACTCAGCAGTTGCTCTTTTCTCAAAAAAAGAAAGAGGTTACAATATCTAGGCAATACAATACATACCTACACAACGTTACAAGTATTACACTGACTTGTAGGTCACTGGATTCGAGGCCGGTTGCTTCCATGCAACTTTTTTTATCGCACTACAAAGCTCTTGACTACTCTTGATGCAGTCTAAGATGGTAGCGGTCTAGCACCGAGTAGTAAACCTATGGTCTGTGCGGTCTAGCCTGTTAGGGGTAGGGACGACAATTATATTAAACCCTTAATACGTTTTCTACACGACATCGTACCAGAACGCTAAATCGCTTGGCGGTACGTTTTTTCCGGTAGAGCGGTAACTATAGCCATGGTGCAAGCCACAAGAACAGACTCGAAAAAGCTCAGAAATTATAAATTCCTAAATTGCCCCTGCCGGGGATCGAACCCGGTACCCCCACTATAACACAGCGCTCAACCACTGCGCCAGGGAGGTCGTCGAATACAATTTGCTATAGATGATGCCCTCTACCTATTCCCTATTCTGTGCCTCTACTTCGTTTGTTGTTTTTAATCACGCGGGAACTCCTTAATTTTCCGGGATTAAGGTTTAATCCTAAAATTAATAAGTTTAAAATTAGCCTACATCCTTCTCCGGGATGCAGTCACTATCTCTGTAAAAAAAATCATCAAAATCGGTTGAATAGGTGCGCCGTAAAAGCAGATAGACAGACACACTTTCGCATTTATAATATTAGTATGGAATATGGATTCTGCTTTAGTATTGTGATTTGTGGCGGTCTTCGGCTGCTCCCCTACAGTATCATTAAAGGCCGGTGAATGTTCACGATGACGCCAATGGAATAAACCAAGGATATATTATGAGTTTGTTGTGTGGTCTTCTCAGACCAGGGCGCGTTTGGAACCCTCGTAGCTTTAGTTAAGTAAAGCAACGAACTACCGTAGATACCGTTATTGATTATCAGCATCATGTTTTACAAGTTTTTTGATTGATTGACTGAAACCTGTTGCAAAAATAGGATGTAAATAATTATGCAGCAAAGACTTTCATCATTACAAAAACTCACACACGTGATACCTAATCATAAGTATCTACATAAATAAATAAAAAATGAATCCCTGGTGCTGTTCCCTTTGGTCCACACTCCACAGACATTAACTTTATAAATCTGTGCTTTGGTCACGCCCATGACACTAAAATTCTACATCAATGGTCACGCCATAACTTGAGAACACAGATTTATCTCGAGAACGACTCTTTTGTATAATATTATATCTGTGCTGATGTCCGATATTATTCTCTTTTTTTTTGAGTTTTCTAATATTTTTTTATAATTTTATTACAGTGCTTCACACACGAGTAAGTTTAGTTAAGTCTAAGTAAGTTTAGTTTTCTAATACTTTGTAGAAGGTTCTTACGAAAATAAAAATTAAGAAAATTTGAAAATTTCAGAAAACTTAACGACTATGGACAGTTCTGAGTTCAATATACTTCGCGCGTTTGTTGACAGTTCACGCGTTAGATGAATGAGCAAACAGTGAAGTGAAACTTCTTTAGCATTGTTGTGATTTGAAAATTTGATGAAACGAAAAAGCGATGGTAAAAAGAGAAACATTATAGGATGCCTGCGAGAGAATGATATAGAATACAAGTTATATTTATCTCGATCTATCGTAGGCTACTTTTCTGAAGTTTCACTTCTGCCGTGTGTGAATTGCAATCACACATTATTTTGTTGAGAATTTTTCCGGAAAATTAAACAGTTCTCGCGGAAACTGAAAAACCTCAGTCCACGCGGACGAAGTCGCGGGCATCAGTTATAAATTGTAATAGATATTATGTTATATTCTGTGCCTAAGTATTTCTTGTTGTTTTCAGAAGTTTTGAAGAATAAGTTACAAGCCGTCAAGGTCGGAACAGACGAGAAGTCACTGCCAGTTGATGAAAAACCCGACGGCAAATCCTGTGAAATCTTGATAAATAACACGCAAGGCGCTGTGTAAAGACTGGAGTGCTAATGTGATTTTGCTATCTAGAATACGTTAGGATCTGTACCAATTACTTATTGTTGTTTGAATCAAATATTAATACTCGTATTAAGACTATGATAAAATAATTGTAGCTGCTCTAAGCTTCCTATATCGTATGCCTGATACTCTTCCTACCTACTAGGTACCTATGTAATATTATCTACTAGATGATTCCCGCGACTTCGTCTGCGTGGATTCATGTTTTTGGATTCCCGCGGGAACTCTTCAATTTTCCGGGATAAAAAGTAGCCTATGTCCTTCCCTGGGATATAACCTATCTCTGTACCAAATTGCATCAAAATCGGTTGTTGTGAGTAGTTGGGCCGTGAAAGCGTAGCAGACAGACAGACAGACACACTTTCGCATTTATAATATTAGTATGGATACAATCAAACGATTTTAATAAATAAAATGAATATTATTGTTAGGATTTTTTGGTGGTATATACTTTCTTAGCTATGACGTAACAATCAAACCCACCAGCCACCACTACGTCCCACTGCTGGGCACAGGCCTCCACTCTCATAGGAGAGAGGGAACCACCACGGTACTCCAATACGTTATCATGTTAGTGATAACCGGGACCGACGGCTTAACGTGCTCTCCGAGGCACGGGGGTGAAACGACGACATCAAAATAATCAAACGATTTTAATAAACTAAATGAAATGATCTTATTGTTAGGATTCTTTGGTGGTATAGCTCGCGCCAATCAAATAGTCGCGTCTGAAGTTGCCCGCAAGACGCGCCGCAATACTTAGCATATTTTCGCGCGTAGCATTTTTTAAAAATCCACTACAAGTTAGCCCTTGACTGCGATCTCACCTGATGGTAAGTGATGATGCAGTCAAAGATGGTAGCGGGCTAACCTGTTAGGGGCATGGCAGCTATATTAAACCCATACTCCTATTCGGTTTCTACACGGCATCATACCGGAACGCTAAATCGCTTGGCGGCACGTCTTTGCCGGTAGGGTGGTAACTAGCCACGGCCGAAACCTATCACCAGATTCACCAGACCAGGCCAAGGAAAATTCAGAAATTACCAAACCCCACCGGGGATCGAACCCGGGACCTCCTCACGTTAAGGCAACAGCGCTCAATACTGCGTCACGGAGGTCGTCAAAAGCATGTACGTTGACGTCGACAGCTTGTGTGAGAACTGCGCAAACCTCAGCTCAGAGACCATTATTTGATTGGCGCCAACTAACTATTTATGGTCCTACTAGCTGATGCCCGCTACTTCGTTTGCGTGGAATAGTTTATTAATTCCCACGGGAACTCCATAATTTTCTGGGACAAAAAGTAGCCTATATGTCACTCTCCAGATCCATAACTATACACATGCAAAAATTACGTCGATCCGTTGCTCTGTTGCAGCGTAATTGAAGGACAAACCAACAAACAAACACACTTTTTACCGTGCTTTCGCATTTAATAATATTGTTAGGGATGTAATATGGACTCAGTTCGAAGATTGAACGTAACATTTTCACTGCAGCATAAAGATGCAACTCCTCAATAAATCGATGTAGGTTGTATGGTACTCATCGATTTGGAAGAAATGTGTATTGAAAATGTAATTAGGTTAGATTAAGAAATATTATTAAAAGAATAGCAAGAAAGATTTCGTATTAATACTGGTACCTATTTACTGGTAGTTAGTTAAGAGTAGATACCTACTAAGACAGCACAGTACGCTTACTCTGAGTGTGAATATTGCAAATACGATTGATCGACGTGAGAGCTCACCACGCCAAGCGTCAAAGCAAAACGGACCCAAAATCTCTTGCTTTAAAGTCACAAATTCAGCGTTTGGAGCGCTGGCTGTGAATAAATACACGAAATTATGAAATGAACTCTAAACCAATGCAGTTAAGGTTCATTTTACTTTGACGCTTGGCGTGGTGAGCTCTCACGTCGATCAAGGTATTTGCAATGTTCAAACTCGGAGTAAGCGTACTGAATAAAGAAGTCTTCACCAACAGTCTCCATTTTAGTACGAACAAAAAAACCCACATTATTACAATGTATTAGTTACTACAGTATTAGTATGATGATGTATATGTCACCGTAAGATTGTAAAAACCGTAAGATTGTAATCTAACGCTTTTTTTTCGATAGATTGTAAACAGTCGAAATATTGTGAACCGTTCAATGTTTTAAGTGTCAATTTTTGAAATATAGGTACATTGTATTTACGTTTTCTTATCTCTTTCTTGTAGGTTAGGTTAGGGTTCGACATAAATAATCAATCAAAAAAAATTAGGTTTTATTGGGTTAATAAACCTAACAGATTACAATCTACCGAAAAGTAATCCGTTATATTGTAATCATTCGACTGTTTACAATTTCGCGAGTTAGATTATAAACTAACGGTTTTTACAATCTTACGGTGACATATTATATAACATCATAATTAGTAGGTATGTTACAATAAAAAATACTGAATTAATAATAATGAATCTGTTGTTTACTAGACGATGCTCGTGGCTACATCAGCGTGGATTTTAATAAAATCCATGGGACCTCTCATTTCCCGGGATTAAAACTAGCCTACGTCCTTAACCCCTTGGTGGTAGGGTGCCACCCTAGGTGGTAACTAGCCACGGCCGAAGTCAATAGGTTGAGTTGGTTGTATGGTCTGTGGTTGAGACGATAAGTACACTTTTAGAACGTCGAACATTTCGTATAATATCAAGTAAATAGTGTTGACCTTCAGGTGAAGTTAAAGCTCCGAGGGTTCCACGCTCCCTGGGCTGAGAAGAAGCCCATTCCATTTCGCATAGGTAAGTATTCATACTTCACTTCTATAACAGCTTGTTTGCTGACCATTTATAAGAGGCTATTCATACAAAAACTGGATTAAAAAAAATCTTTATAAAGAGTACAGATTTTACAATCGAATGTTACGTTTATAGTAGTAGATATCGGTAGCCACAACCGTCCAGTTAGTACCCGATCGCTCGTCATGTGGTGACGACGCGTACCTAACTTACTTTCTAAAGCAGGCCCAACTGCGAAACATATTACCTAAATCGTAGTTGACAGTTTTTTGGGTGAACCTGGAGGAATTTATACAAACATGTTGTTAGTTTTGGCCTTGGCAGTAGTCGGTGCGATTGCGGTGGCTGTTTTCGTTATAGACTCACTGTGGAGCGTTTTGGAGTTGGTAACCTCGCACCTCACGCCGTACTTCATGCCTACGGAAGTGTTGCCTTTATCGAAGAGGTTCGGACCTTGGGCTGGTAAGTTTTATAATTAGTTTTGAGCCGTTTTAGATTAAGGCCCACTTGCACTAAACTACAAATAGGTATATAATGTTTTTATTTTTTAATTATACTACAAGTACAGCCCTTCGATCGATCTCACCTGATGGTAAGTGACGATGCAGTCTTAGATCTATCAGACGACGGTAGCGGTCTGACCTGTTAGGGGTATGGCAGTTATATTAAACCCATACCCATACATAGTCTGTTTCTCGCGTAGAAACAGACTAGGGGTATGGGTTTAATATCGCATCGTACCGTACATAGGGTCAACACGTCAGTTCGCCGACCACCCCCCGTTCACGACCGTTTTTCCGAAAACAACCAAAAACAGTTGTAATATTAACGCAACGATCACTCTTTTTTCTTGAAGATCATGCTCTACCTATCCCTTACTCTCAGGTCAAATTTGGCCAACCCAATATATTTCAGTATAACTCTGTGAGCCGATGAATCTGAGCCGGAGCACACACATTGATTTTGGAGCAAAATGCTAGGAAAAAAATTAGTGAGGAGGCCAAACTTAAACCGTGGGTAAAACATGTTTTATTAAAGTTATTGTATACATTTTGTGCTTAAGGTGTTAGAATATTATTAAATCATAATTTAGAATCCATATTATGTCCATAAAATGCTTATTTATTTAAATAAATGGTGGTCGCTAATGGGCCGACTTAAGAGCTTCCTTCCTTTTACGACCACATGGTCGTAAACTAGCGGTTTGTAACGAATCATTTTTGAGCTTTTCTAACTTGCCGCATAATATTAGCGCAAATTTTATTGTTTCTTGACATCCTATTATGTATGGTTTATTTAAACGTCAGTTTGCGACCGGCAAAATAAAGAGAAAACCGAAAAATCTAAACGTATTTTGATGATTTAAAACAACGTGGTCGGCAACGGATCATTTCTCGACCATCGATGTAATTACATACAAAAGTAATAAAAAATACAATATTTTTGTGGTAGTATACGGACTAGACAACGACCATGTGGTTATTTGCATTAGTTTGACTACATAGTAGTGGTCGTATACTGATTAGCTAGCGACCATGAAGACGGTTTTAAATTTTTGTCTATATTTTGGTGGTTGAGTATTGACTACTACTTTATTTTATTTTACTTTTTAATTTTTAAAATAATCTGGTAGGGGGATATGAGCACCAATTATTTTTTATATGATTCCAGAAAACTGGACTGAGTAGCAGGAGTTTGTGGACCAACTACTTCAGGCTACTAACTAAACTCAGCTAAAAATTATCGAATATCTGTACAGTACTATGTTAGACTTAAAGCTTTCGTCCTCGATTTGTAACTGCAATTTTCAAGAAGCCTTGGTGTACTCAGTTTATTCTAGATTAGGATTTGTTTGGATATTGCAATAATCTTTGACACATTTTGTATTTAATCCAAAGTGTCTCGTTTAAGAGATATAATCCACTCTTTCAGAATCCATTTCTGATTACCGCATATCTTCAGATTATGCTTAAGCGATCAAACTCATATCAGTTGATCGAAGCAAGTGTCTTGCATTTGCCGGTATGTTTGTTATAACACGAAATTTTCCTCTTGGATTTCTAAAATTCGCTTAAAGAGGCTTAGTGCCTGTCTATAAACTGAAAAAGTGGCTTTGTTATGATATAATTTTTGGTTAAATAACCATTGAAATTATCGTTAATGGATTCATAAAAACAACAACAGGTTAAAAGATAAGATCAAGGGTGAGAATTGCAAAGGCGATCTTATTGCTAAAGCAATCTCTTTCAGACAACCTTTGGGGAGAGGAGATTATCAAACAAGAGCGTGGGATAGTGCAACAATTATACATTAAAATATATATAGTAATAATAGTAGCATAAATATCCCTCTATTTGGCCCGAATAGACCAAATAGAGGGATAATAAATAGATAGGACCAAAGTGAATTAATTGCAACCTAAATGTTTATACAAGCGACTTCTGAAGATAGAGAGACTGTCGTATATCCGCTGGAAGGCTGTTCCACAATAATACGGATTTACGGGTGAAAGATTTACCGTAATATCCTGTGCGACTGGCAGGAATGATCAAGCGATTATCCGTACATGACCTTAAGTGTTGTAGTTCGTTGTTAGAGCCAAGGAAGGAGAAACGCTGTTTGAGGTAAGAAGGAGTATGAGGATTGTATAGAATAGAGTAGAGGAGTGTCAGCATTTGCAGATTGCGACGGAGTCTGATTGGGAGTCACTTCAGACGAGCTCTGTACTCGGACACGTGATCAAACTTACGCAACCCGTAGATAAATCTTATGCATAGGTTTTGAAGACGCTCGAGCTTATTTAGCTGTTCTTCGGTTAGATCGGGGTAGGACGAGTCAGCATAGTCTAGAAGTGGTAAAAGAAGAGAGTTAGCTAAAAAAAAATTGGTTTTAACTGGAAGAAAGTTTTTCAGCGTCTCAGGCCACCAATTGACGCAAACAACTTCCGGCTAACCTCAGCGATTTGCGGGACCCAGGATTAAGAACTGTCGATATAAATGCAAAGTGTTTTGACCAAAGAGCTAATGTCCAGGGTAGTTGGGCCGAGGCGGATGGGAGGTAAATTGCGTCGTATGATCTTGTCAAGCTGCTTGGAGCCACCTAATCCGAAGTCCGTAGGATTCGCTCCAATTAGATTAGATTGGATTCTTAGGAGTCCAGGTACATATAATTAAGACAATTTATCATCCATTGCTTCAGGGCTCTTACCTCTAGTAATATTCCCTTAGGTCAGACTCCCTAAAGCCATCGTTGATAATATGCCAGAATCATGGAAGGGCCAGATCATAATCATGGGCCAGAAACGTTTAGAAATTCGATGGATGAAGAGCGAAGTCTTTTATGAATATGCAAGCAATGCTTTCAATGATTGGGTAATCAAAAATGTTATAAAAAGGCCCGTAAACCTATTCATAGATGGATACAAGTCTCACATGACTTACTCTCTGATACTCTAAGTGAGTTAGATTAGGAATGGTTAACCAGCTATACAACCCAATATCATTCAGCTGACGTCAGGCAACTAAAGCAAAAGCTGGAAAGCACAGTTAAGAACTGGCAGTCTCGTACCGAAAATATAAACAAAACAGTTTCAAAATATATTTTTTGTAGAAATTCTAGTTCAAATAAAAACATAGTGCGGGCCAGAGATTTTGATGCAGCTTCGAAGTTTAATATCTCCTAATTACAACCTAAATATTGACATTGACAGCATTGCCCACAAGCCCCTGCTTAATCACATTCCAGCTCGAAATTTGATATTTTAACAATATAACTAATTAGGACCGATGCTACAATTAATATCTTACACACCAAATGAAATGTCTTTTGATGAGTGCCAAATGACAAAAGCGAAACTTAGACTAAGCTACTAAGTGCAATTTCCACAAGCATGAAGAAATAATATTTTTAGAAAAGGGATAAAGAAAATTTAGAATTGGAAGAACACGAAAGCAGTAATTAAAAGCAAAGGAAAAACAGGAAAGCAAAAGAAAAAGAGAAGAGATGTAGAAAAAGAAGACTAATCAAAAAAGAAAAAGAGAAGAAATGTAGGAAAAGAAGACTAATCAAGAAAAAAATTTAAGCATGCAAGTTATGTCCATATGTATTCTATGTTCGTTAGAAAATATAGCACTTTTTTGCTATTTTTTATAATGAATGTTGACCATTAAATCATAGAAAAAATAAATAAACGTGTTTTTAGAACAATTAATTATTATTTTTATTTTTGACCTTATCTCAATATATCAAGAGATCGTTTTTCAGTGGCTATAGAATGGTCGTAAACTGACTACAGTGTGGTCGTAAAATACCGAAAGCTGGTCGTAAACTGAAAAAAACGCACTTTTTGACAAATCGGCATATTGCATAAAATAGGGAAATAGAAATATTTAAATCATACGGTAATTACGTTCCTTCGTGTTTCTTTCATGCATATAAATTGTTATTTCGTCAAAAAAGGTAAATTTCAAAGAGCTGTGTAACTTTAAAGACGGCAAGTCGACTAACTGGTCGTCAACTGACGTGTTGACATTTGTTTAGGGTTTATAGTTCACTAAATGCCTATGTACTTCCCCGGGATGCAACCTACCTCTATTTAAAAAAACCGGGCAAGTGCGAGTCGGACTCGCGCACGAAGGGTTCCGTACCATTATTAATAAATAATTACCTTTGTTAATGAACCGCAAGACTAACTTTGTTTGTAGAGGTTTATTGTCAATATCAAAAAAACTATGCTAGTTAGAGCATTGGCTATAGTTTTCCTGTAAAATATACGTAAATTCCTATTGACCATAATTATTTCAAATTTTTCGATTGGTAAACTCCGGAGATAAGGGGGGGGGAACGGTATTTTTTTAGACATTTTCCCCGATAAATCAAAAACTATCATAACTAAAAATAATTAAAAATCTGTTTTAGAATGTACAAAGTAAACCCTTTCATATGATACCCCACACAGTACAGTTATCTCACTTTTAAATTTCAACCCTCAGATTTTCCCCCCTTTGTAAATAAGAACAAAAATAATTTCCAATTTTTTTTAATTCCAGTGTCTTTGGGCCACTAATATACACAACTATTCCAAATTTCATGTCGACAGCTTCGGTAGTTACTGAAATAATCGAGTGTGACGGACGGACAGACGGACAGACGGACAGACAGACGGAGAAAGTCGCACCATAAGGGTTCCATTTTACCATTTTGGTACGGAACCCTAAAAAACATCAAAATCGATTGAAAAGATGAGCGTAACAGACACACTTTCGCAATTATGATACTAGTATGGACTAGTATGGAAGTCTGGATATGGATACCTACTAACTTTGATGTCATAAATGCGAAGGTCTGTCTGTCAGTAACCTTTTCACGGCCGAGTTGGTCAAATCAAAACTTGATACAGAAATAGGGTTGCATACCTGAGAGAATCAACTTTTTATGGGAAATCGAAAAGTCAACGGAAAATCAAGGAAATCTGCCGAAATCGAAATTTCAAAAATTTTATCCACACGGACAAAGTCGCAGGCATGTTACTGTTTAAACCCTTACGTATTCCAGGGCGAGGCAAAACTTTTAAACTTTACTCCGATGGCTTGTACTGTAAGTCTGTAGATTTGTGGGTTCACTCGAACTGGGCCGTTCACCTTTTATGCCCTCTGACCTCACACATTTACTGCCTATGCAGTGGCGTTCAAATCATAGAGGCATAACAGCACTGCTTACCCAAACTGACATACGTAAATGCTCGTTTTTCACTTTAGCAGTCATTATTTTAATATTCTGACTAACTCATGCCTACTCTAGCTCCAAGCCCTGTGCGCGCCACTGTGTCTATGTACCTACATAACTTAGTAGTACTATTACCTATTCTGTGGTAAAACCTACTAGGTATGTAAATAGCTGGTATACTCGTAAAAGTGCATTCACAAATATTTGTTTTGCACGGTCGCTTGCGAAGAATGTCTTTGTTAATGTTAATGCAAAAATATGACATATTATGCTGACATGCGTAACCCACTCACCTGGTTGTACCTAATGTACATAAGTAGGTACCAACACAGGTTCGTGTTTCGGCTCATCATACGTATTATAAATGCGAAAATGTGTTTGTTTGTTGGGTTGTCCTTCAATCACGCCGCAACGGAACAACAGATCGACGTTATTTTGGCATGGGACAAGTTGAGGACCTAGAGAGTGACATAGGCTACTTTTTATCCCGGAAAATGGAAGTTCCCTTGGAAATTGAAAAAAACGTATTCCACGCGGATGAAGTCACGGGCATCAGCTAGTTCTTCATGAACCCAGCTGAGTTTGTTGTGGGCTCTTCTCAGACCAGGGCGCGTTTGGAACCCTCGTAGCTTTAGTTTTAAGATACCGTTACTGATTATCACCATTATACTATATATTATAAAAAACTCGACGTCAGTGTAGTATACCTACCTAAATTGAATAAACGTTATTTGACTTGACTTGACTTGACTTGAAGATTTTGGGTCAACAATCTAGGTACCTACCTAAATCCCAAATTTTAAAATTGTAACTTATGCCTTTTACGAATCAGAGGATAGTGATTTGTGACGTACGGAACTACGGACTGACATGGAGAGACGGCAGAGTGACTTTAATAGGGGTATGATATTAATAATTTATTAATAGTAGGTAATATTGTCATTTGGGCGTGGAATCAACACGAAGAAGTAATCAAATGAAGAAAAATTAATCAAAAAATTCAGTTAAATCTCTTGACTAGATGGTGTCCGCGACTTCGTCCACGTGGATCAAGGTTTTGAACGTGAGAACTCTTAATTTTTCCGTTGTAAAAAGAAGCCTATTTCCCCTTCAAGCCGTCAAGCTGCAGTTATTAAGGTTTTTGACTACAGAGTGCATGTGCATAAATAATAAAGGGAACCTCTGGGCTTTCAGCTTTCTAGGTCCAAGGAGTTGAGCTTGGCACAGCCAGTGAGTGGGAGTTGGCAATTTTTTATTTAACCCCCCCACGCAAAAAGAGGGGTGTTAAGTTTTACGTTTGTCTGTGTGTCTGTCTGTGGCATTGAGCTCCCAAACGATATAACCGATTTTATCTAGTTTTTGTTGTTTGAAACGTGACTTGATCGAAAGTGGTCTGAGCTGTGATTCACGAAAATCTGTTCAGCCGTCAGCTCTTTTCTAGTTGATTAAATTGGTATCCAATATAATGGTTGGCTTCAATAATGTCGTAGGCTATTAATTTTAAATTTATTCTTTCTATTTTGTGAGACTTACCTAGTATTATATATGTCACCGTAAAATTGCAAAAACCGTTAGATTGTAATCTAACTAGCGAGATTGTAAACTGTCTACAGATTACAATTACGCATTATTTTTCGGTGGATTGTAATCCGTTCAGTATATTGACCCGATTTACTAAGTGCCCGGCCCCTGATTATTTATGTAGAACCCTAACCTAACCTACAAGAAAGAGATAAGAAAACGTAAATTACAAAAAATATTTCAAAAATTGACACTCAGAACATTGAACGGTTCACAATCTGTCGACAGTTTACAATATCGATAGTTAAGTAGATTACAATCTACTTAACGGTTTTTGCAATCTTACGGTGACATATATACGGAAGTACAGATTCCTAGACTTTATTAGATAAGCCGTGCTAAGGCGTAATAAAATCGTAAATAAAGCTTTTAAGAGCGATATGTCACACAAAATTGCAATAAAACGAGCGCACGAGCGTCGCATGGTTATTGCAATATTGTTCTATATCGATTCAAGTAGGTAATTGTCGTGCCTTACGATGCGTATTGTGTACCTACTCAAAGGAAGGTCGTTTAAATATTAGGTACCTACTTCACTCACTGTAAGTACGTTGGTAAGGTCAGGGGCCATACTGCCATCGCCTAAAGCAATGCTGAAGCAATATTACTCAAAAATACAGAAATGATGCCAAGTACCTTGATATTCCTAAAATAAGGATTATAATTCTTAAACACGAAAGTCGACAATAATGAAACAATATAGCTCTAGGCGTTGGCAGTATGGCCCCAGGTAATGAGCATTTCATTGCCTAGAAGTAAATTAATGAATAAATAGAACTAGCTGTGCCTTTCCATTTGGGTAGGTATTTCCAAAGAATATATAATATCCATTTTATGGCTATTGGACAAAATCACTAAGTAAGTACTTACCTAAGTAGTTAAATCAGCAACTTTTTTTGAAACGACAAAATGCGCGCTTAGTATGGGATTAAACTAAGTTGTACTTACCAGTTACTTACCGTAGATTACAATAAATAGTTACTTATGAATTACTGAAATGAAGAAAATATGATTTATTTCACGTAGGACAACTTAGGTCACTTTAATAGGTCTTAAGAATCTACCACCGGTTCGGAAAGATGCGGTTCAGCATTATACCTACTGAGAAGAACCGGCGAGAAACTCAGCAGATGCATTTTTTATGTATAAGAATACATAAAAAATGTTACATTTTGTAAAAATCAAAATCAAAAAAATCAAAATCAAAATGGTTTTTATTCAAATAAACTTTTACAAGTGCTTTTGAATCGTTAATTGTGAATCTACCTACCACTAAATAATACTATACAATGCATACGTTACGTAACAAGTATTACACTGACTTGTGGGTTGCTGGATGCGAACCCAGTTGCTTACATTCAACTTTGTCACCGAGAAAATCATCAATAGTATAATAATCTACTTACAGATGTTGTTTAACACAGTCTTTAAAATGAAAAAACTAGAAGTTTCATTCGTTATAATCCGCCACAGAAGGCCAATCTATGTGGTGCAGGCCACAGGGTGTATCTTGAACTTGCTGCTAGCGATATTCACCACACCACATAAATCCTCGAAAATACCCTCAACGTACGTTTCACTCCGACACCGGAGCATCTTCAGGAGATGTTGACTCTACAATGCACGATCATAAAGAATTTTATATTACAATTGTTGTTTTACAATAGTGCATTGTAAAACAGTGTAAATTGTTATGACAAAACAAAGGAGTCCCTGACGCAATCTTCGATCATAAAATACTTCTGTGATTTACCTACTGCTAAGATTTAATGTTTCACAAGACCAATCAACTGAGAGTGAATGGATGAAAGGATTCTACAGCGTCAACGGCCAAAGGCATTATCAATACAGCAGACGTACGATACAATACAATTTATTTATTTTGCAGAAACATGCCTAATGTTTACATTTTACTATACATTTTACACCTGTTACAGTTAAACAGTGGGTATGTGTCGCCTAGCAGAAGGCATGCCAAAGACAACACAGCTACAATCCTACGACTCAAATAAAATTAATGATATAGGTAGGTAATATAACACACAAAAAAGTCTAAAACAAGCTTCAAGAAAAATTACAATTTAACTAGTTTATTATAGGTATTTAAGTATTTACTCGTATCATCAAACTAGTCATTTATGGAATACTAGCATAATTATTCAACATCTAAGAGTAGTGTCTGCAAGTTTTCTGGTGCCATAATTATAATACTTTTTCCAAATTTCGCTGATGTGTGTTGAGTAGGTAAAGCAAATTTTGTTCTTCCTTCTTGCATTCCCAGAAAATTTAAACAGATTTTGATTCATTCCAGTGAATACAACAAGTAACAACCTCAAAGATGTAAAGACATGGACAAGAAAGTATGTAATATTTTTCGGAAAAACTGCTTAGTAGTCTTTTAAAATGGGAAGTTCCGGGTTTGACTCCTGGCCGGGGACATTTGGAAAATGAAATAACACTCTGTGTAATAATAAATAATGATTTTCGAAGCATTTCGAATTGTGGTTAGCAATGTGGTTGGAACTAGGAATTATATGGAATCTAGGTTACTAGATACCTGCATTCGTAACTTAATCATAGTCAGACCACATCCAGAATTACAGTAATTTAAAATATCCGTGCAAAAGAAAATGATACCATTACCAACTATGAAATCCATAACTTAATATCATAAATGCAGAAGTGTCTATGTCTGTCTGTCTGTTCATTTTTTCAACCGATTTTGATGAAATTTAGTACAGACTACAGACTACAGACAGGTTTTATCCCGGAAAATTGAGTTCTCGCGGGAATAAAAAAGACTGAACCAACGAAGACCCGGGCTTCATCTAATTCTACTTAGTGGATTACAAATAAGTATAAAACCTAGTTTTGATAATGTTGTTATCGATTTGCACCACTAAAGTAATTCTAATTGAATCGAATTGCTAATTGCAATTTTTAGAAAACGTGACGCTTTGGAAATTTCTGTTTTGCTTTGCGTAATAATAGTTAAAATCTGTTTCAAGTCTGGATATACTCTTAAGTACGGACCATATATAAAATTCTGAAAATCTAGCCTTTTCTCCAGTACAAGGGCCTTGGCCCTTGACTGCGTGGTTAAGGTAAGTAATGATGCAGTCTTAGATGGTAGCGGGCTAACCCGGCTTAGTGGTATGGCATTTCATAAAAGCTATCTATCAGTTGACATCTAAAAACTTTCGAAGACGGCTCATCTACCTCCCTGGCGCAGTGATGAGCTGTTCCTATAAGAAGATCAATTTCAGGATTTTATAATTTCTGAACTTTTCTAAACATGAGGGACGACGAGTTGTGACAACGCATATCAGTCGATTGCGAAGGTTTTAAGCAACGTAGACCCAAGTCAGTAACTGGATGGGTGACCGAATTTGAAGGTTCAAATTTGGCCTTTTCGTTTCCTTCGTGCATCGGAGAGCACGTAAAGCCGTCGGTCCCGGTTATTACCACTATCACTAACATCTGATAATAATCGTTACAAAAACAAGAGTTTAAATACTCTCAGTTGAGTCGTATGCGGAAGGACGTGGGAAGCCACCGCATTATCATCGCAAGAAAACTCCTACCATTGTTTGATTAATGGAAAGGGGTCACGACTCTCAGTAATGAGGAATACGACGCAGAGAGAGAAACTTTCTCAAGCTTGGTCTGGTACTGGGGGTTACTATGAGCTCTTATAGCAGGATTGATGTTGAACTGCACTTAACTTCAAGGCACTGATGACTGAACTGGTAGGCAGACACCGCATTGAACTGTGCTGCAGTTCAATTTCTGCCCTGCTTTAACTCAAAGCTTAACCTGCTTTTTACCCAAGATAGGACGGAGACGGTATACCTATGTGTTTGCCCTAAGAGGTTGTGCGTTTGTTTGTGCACTTTTTTGTTACCATTTTTTATGTTTTGTGAAACAATAAAGAGTTTACCTATCTATCTAGTAGGTATCTAAGTAACTGTCTCATGGTTACGTAACATAACCACCTTATTTTTCAACGCTTTGAAGATGTATTACTTACTTACTTTTACTTACTCGTAGTTAGAAGTTGTACTATTTATGGCTGCAAAATATTTTATATGTAACGTATTATAATGACTAGGTACAGAGTACAAACTACATGTTACAAAGCACTTAAATGACGAAACTTTCTAAAGATTATTCTCATCTGCTTGGTAGATGATATTGTGTAACTGTTAAGTTGGCCGCACATTTTGCCTACAGTGTGCGACTCTATTTTGTATGGGCTCTATACTAAAATATACCTACTCTTTTATCACTGAGTAATTTCTACCACTAAACTAGCTGATACCCGCGACTTCGTACGCGTGAGTTATGTCACGCCTATGTCACTCTCCAGGCCTCTTCAGGACGTGATTTTTGGCATGGGTATAGTACCCATGCCAAAAATCACGTCGAACAAACACACTTTCGCATTTAATAAATCAGTAATCAGTAAGATATGATTATGATGTGATACTTCTTATCATCATCATAAGTCATAACGTTAACGACCATTGTCGGCTCATTACTGACCTCAAGAGTCTATTCTCAGAAAGAAGATGAAGAATGAGAAGGGTATGTCCATAGTCCACTACGCTGGTCAAGTGCGGATTAGCAGACTTGACACACCTTTGATAAAATAATGTAGAGCTCTCGGGCGTGCAGATTTCCGCATGAGGTTTTCTGATCGCATGCTGTGAATTGTGATCTCTATATCTAATATCTATACTTATAATAAAACTGTAACAGTTCCAATTCTGTACATTGAAGATATTTTGAAAATTTTTTTTGGATGTCACTCATTATTCGATGCTGAAGCCAAATCTGTAATTTTTTTCATTTTTGTCTGTCTGTCTGTCTGTCTGTATCTTGGCCGCGTATCACGCTGAAACTACTGAATGAATTCAAACGAAACTTGGCACGATTTGAGCCCATACTACGAGGTAGGACATAGGATACTTTTTATCCCGAAATTCTACCCCCGAAGGGGTGAAATAGGGGTTGAAAGTTTGTATGAAAGTCCTTAATTTCTCAAGTTATAGCCATGAACTTGATATATGAGCTGCGGGTTGAAAATGAAAACGTATGTGTTTCACAGTTTTTCAAAATTCCACCCCCGAAGGGGCGAAATTGGGGTTGAGATTTTTTACGAAAATCCTTAATTTCTCAAGTTATAGCCATGAAACAGCATTTGGGCTTTCGTTAAAATATGAAGAAGTACGTGTTTTTATAGGGGGATTATACCTACCGTGGGATAGTAATATAGGCTACTTTTTATCCCGGAAAATAAAGGAGTGCCTGTGGGAATTGAAAAAAAACTTATGCCACGCGAATGAGTGATGCTCAATCACACCAGAACGGTTGAACGGATTTTGATGAACTTTGGCAACAAGATAGATTACAGTCTGGAATAACACAAAGGCTACTTATTATCCCGGAAAATGGAGGTATTTCGGTTCCCGCGGGAACTCCTTAATTTTCCGGGATAAAAAGTAGCCTATGTGTTATTCCAGACTATACAATCTATCTCTGTGCCAAATTTCATCCAGATCCGTTCAGCCGTTGGGGCGTGATTGAGTAAAACATCCATATCCATACATCCATACATCCATCCAAACTTTCGCATTTATAATATTTATATTTGATGGAGTTAAAAAATAATACAAAACCTGGACATAGACAAACACGGATTTTTTCAAGGTCGTGCGACGCCTTTAGACTGTCGTTGCGCAGATGCCGCGTAAATTAGAAATACAGTCTAAAGGCTTCGGCGCAGTCAAGGGGATATCTATATTATATATTAATTTATAAATATTAAATATAGCTGATACCCGCGACTTCGTCAGCGTGGAATATGTTTTTTAGGGTTCCGTACCCAAAGGGTAAAAACGGGACCCTATTACTAAGACTCCGCTGTCTGTCTGTCTGTCTGTCTGTCTGTCTGTCTGTCTGTCTGTCTGTCTGTCTGTCTGTCTGTCTCCAGGCTGTATCTCATAGACCGTGATAGCTAGAAAGCTGAAATTTTCACAAATGATGTATTTCCGTTGCCGCTATAACAACAAATACTAAAAATTAAAAAAATATATATATTAAGGGGGGTCCCCATACAATAAACGTGTTTTTTTCGTATTTTTTTGCTCAATATTAAAAACGGTAACAGGTAGACGGTTCAAATTTTCACAGAATATTAACTTGTATATTACCTTTCAAAATAAATAATTAATTATCAATAAAGTAAATATTAAAGGGGGGCTCCCATACAACAAACGTAATTTTTTGATATTAACAGTAAACCTCTACAAACAAAGTTAGTTTTGCGGTTCATTAACAAAGGTAATGATACCTACTTCTTGAGTACGGAACCCTCGGTGCGCGAGTCCGACTCGCACTTGGCCGGTTTTTTTTTTAATTTCCACGTATATATGCTCAGAAAGGGTAATTCGAGAATAATAATCATTATATTATTTATCTCACACTCTAATATTGGGACTGCCAACCAACGTCAACGTCAAAGTTTACGTCATCTTTATATCAAACTTAATATTATAAATGCGAAAGTGTGTTTGTTTGTTGGTTTGTTCTTTTAATGACGCCGCAACGGAGCAACGGATCGACGTGATTTTTGGTATGGGTATAGTTGAGGACATGGAGAGTGGCATAGGCTACTTTTTATCCCGGAAAATTAAGGAGTTCCCGAGGGAATCAAAAAAAACTTAAAACACGCGGACGGAGTCGCGGGCATCAGCTAGTAAGTAATAAGTACCTACTTAATTATTATTGTGGTTATGTAATGTTTAAAAATTTTGTATGAAAGGTTGTTGCAATCAGCTGTTTGGGTCATGGGTGAAAGTATGGATTATTTCGAATCGTTCACCTTCAAAACGAATTGATAGTGGCTTTTCAACTGCAATATACCTACATGTCACCGTAAGATTGTAAAACCGTAAGATTGTAATCTAACGCTTTTTTTTTCGATAGATTGTAAACAGTCGAAAGATTGTGAACCGTTCAATGTTTTAAGTGTCAATTTTTGAAATATTCATTGTACCTATTTACGTGTTTTTGTCTCTTTCTTGTAGGTTAGGTTAGGGTTCGACATAAATAATTAAGTTCATTAAGCACTTAGGTTCTATCGGGTTAATAAACCTAACAGATTACAATCTACCGAAAAATAATCCGTTATATTGTAATCATTCGACAGTTTACAATTTCGCGAGTTAGATTATAATCTAACGGTTTTTACAATCTTACGGTGACATATTATGCAAAATACACATCATGTGCGTAAATATTAAACCGGTTATGATTTTGAATGCCTAAACTAGAAACTTATGAAATAAGTTGCAACAGTAAATCGATTAGGTTAATGAGTTTAATGTCCTCCCAGCCGAATTTCGGCCACGGCGGCCTATCTCCAGAGAGATTAGCCTGCATCTACGCGGGAGATATTATAGTGTATTAGTGTGTGCGCAAACACAGGTGCACTCTTTGTTTCTTTACTCTCATAGCCCGATGGGACGGAAAATCCGACAAGACCGGAGAGAGATCAGGCTCAGGAACCGACGGCTATACGTGCTCTCCAAGGCACGGGGGTGAAACGCCGCCAAGTTCCTAACTCCGAGCTAGTACTGAGAATTTCTTGTCAGAAAAACCCAATGTTTAATTATGGCCCGACTCGGGAATTGAAGTTCGAACGTCAGCCGCAGTAGAACATGCTAAACACTAGACCAACGAGTGAGTTTAGATTAGTCATTTTATGCTACCGAGCACCGACATACCTTTTTTTTTTTTTTTTTTTTTTTTTTTTCGTGGGGAAATCCTCATGGATACCTTCGCATCTGGGGAAATGCAAAGGTTATGTCGGACTCTTACCGACTAAAACCCCACGGTGTTCCTCCCAACGCCTTGGCTGAATAGGGACCGAGGAATTCGCGCAACCCAGCACCGACATACCTAGCTCAACTTGCTGCGGTAGTGGCAAGGGGTGAGGACTGAGGCATATAGTGTGGAGAACCGATAGACGTTGGGGTCTCAAAGTACTGAAATGAAATGATTTTAAATGATTTATTTATTACACGTAGGACAGCTTGTGCCACTTATGCAATGTCGTGACTCTACCACGGGTTCGGAAAGCAGATCCTACTGAGAAGCACCGGCAAGAAACTCAACAGTTGCTCTTTCTAAAATGAAAGAACAATGTTACAAAATTTCTTGCGGCCGTATGCGAAACCAATGTCTTCCACGGAATGGTAGAGTAGACAGACAGACAATAACAGGCCAAGCGTACCTCACTGTTCAACAGATTTGGATGAAATTTGGAACATCCCGTCCCATCCGAGGTTGCATCCCGGAAAAACAGCCTTTTTATCCCGGAAAAAGGGAATAAGGCGTTTATTACTTATTTGTATAGAGATTTTTTGTAAGTAGTGGAATATTGGTGTGTTTTTACATGGCTTGAACCCGTCTTCAAGGTCGTCACTACGAAGGCATCTGCGCATGCGCAACAGTTTGGCGCAACAATGTGACATTTGGCTGTTGCGCCACCGCATCGGGGTTATACCCACGGGGCCAGTATCGCTTTCCGAAACTGGGTTATGGTCGATGGGTTAACTTATTAGTACCGAATTGTATGATTTGGGCCCTTTTAAGATTTTTCAAGTCACAGATGAAATACTTACTAGTAACTTTCATCTTCTTTTCACTGCAATAATCTGTTGCGTGTTCATATATTTTGTCACACAGCCTGGTTGGGGTAATATTATTATTTTTAATTTTGTTTTTAAATTGAGCGAGACACACACAAGGGCCCCGAAAAATAAATATCAGAGAGAGTCTAGTTGGGGTTGTGGAACGTCTGAAAGAAGCCTTAGAGCTGTTTTTCCACACATTTGAATTATACCTACATGCCTGTCTTATTTGTTATTTTTTTTGTTGTTTGTTTGGACCCCGGGATGGTTTATATCTGTCACCGTAAAATTGTAAAAACTGTTACATTAATTACAATATAACTAGAGATATTGTAAACTGTCGAAAGATTATAATTTAACGCATTATTTTTCGGTAGATTGTAATCCGTTAGGGCCGGGCAACTACCTGATTATTTATATCGAACCCTAACCTAACCTACAAGAAAGAGACAAGAAAAAGTAAATACAATGAATATTTCAAAAATTTACACTCGGAACATTGAACGGCTCACAAACTTTAGACAGTTTACAATATCGCTAGTTAGATTATAATCTAACGGTTTTTACAATTTTACGGTGTCATATCGACAACTTGCTGATGCCCGCGACTTGGTCCGCGTGGTTTAAGGTTTTTGTTATTCCCGCGGGAACTCCTTAATTTTCCGGGATAAAAAGTAGCCTGTGTCACTGTCCAGGTCCACACCTATAACCATGCCCAAAAACACGTCAATCCGTTGCTCCGTTGCGGCGTGATTGAAGGACAAACCAACAAACCAATAAACTAACAAACCAACAAACAAACACACTTTCGCATTTATAATATTAGCACAGTTTAACGAATATATTTCAAGGCTGTGATATTAGTATGATTGGACCCTGTAGGGGGCGCTGCAATCTGTTACGACGTTCAAGGCAGGATAAAGTCAGCCGGGCCCACTAGTGTGGAATAAAAAACATTGTTGAATTGTGTCTTAAATGTGATGATGAGGATATTTAATAAGCATATATTTTATCATACGTAGTGTCGATGTTATAGGTACTAAAATTCTACATCAATGATCCTATAGTAAACAGTAAACACTCCTCAATCGCGGATATTGACAGTAAATACTTTATAGGTCTGCCACAGAATTAATATTTACATTTACAATTTTGCCAGTAACGAATTAACATAGTCACATCGTTTTGCTAATAATCAAATAAATATTATAGATGCGAAAGTTTGGATGGATGTCTGGATGGATGTATGGATGGATGTCTGGATGGATGTTTGTTACTCAATCACGCCCCAACGGCTGAACTGATCTGGCTGAAATTTGGCACAGAGATAGATTATAGTCTGAACTGACACATAGGCTACTTTTTATCCCGGAAAATTAAAGAGTTCCCGCGGGAACCAAAAACCTCAAATGGATGTTTGTTACTCAATCACGCCAGAACGGCTGAACGGATCTGGATAAAATTTGGCACAGAGATAGATTATAGTCTGGACTAACACATAGGCTACTCTTCATCCCGGAAAATTAAAGAGTTCCCGCGGGAACAACAAAACCTCGATCCACGCGTACGAAGTCGCGGGCATCAGCTAGTATTGACAGTAAATACATAGGTCTGCCACAGAATTAATATTTACATTTACAATTTTGCCAGTAACGAATTAACGTAGGTAGTCACATCGTTTTGCTAATAATTATAATAACCATTGGGAGACTGTTCGCGTCCACACTCCATAGTGGAGAAAGAATAACAAGTGATAATCTAAAAGATTGCTTTTAGATTATCACTTGTTATTGGATAGAACCTGGCAATACTTTGCGGAAGTCCATGACAATGAAGGAACTAGAAGTTTAATTCGCTATCATCCGCGGCAATAAGTAAATCGACGTGGTACAGTGTGTATCCCGTACTTATAAATAGCCTGCGATACTCATCACACAACAGAAATCTTCCAAACCACTCTCAGAGTACGTTTCACTCCGATACCGGAGCATCTTCAGGAGATGTTGACTCTACAATGCGCGATTGTAAAGATTGACTTCCGCAAAGTAAAGCCTGCTTCTATCCAATAATCACAGTCTGGTGGGAGGCTTCGGCCGTGGCTAGTTACCACCCTACCGGCAAAGAGGTGCCGCCAAGCGATTTAGCGTTCCGGTACGTTGCCGTGTAGAAACCGAATAGGGGTATGGATTTAATATAACCGCTATGCCCCTAACAGGTTAGCCCGCTTCCATCTTAGACTGCATCATCACTTACCATCAGGTGAGATCGGAGTCAAGGGCTAACTTGTAGTGGATAAAAAATAAAATAAAAAAAAAGTCAACGATGGTAAAGATGATGTTATTGTAATTTCCAGCTGTCACGGGCAGCACCGACGGCATCGGCAAGCAGTACGCGCTGGAGCTGGCGGAGAGAGGCATCAACGTGGTGCTGATCAGCAGAAACCCTGACAAGCTGAAGAAAGTCGCCGAGGAGATTGGTTGGTATCTATCTAGTACTTATCTGTACCGCTGACTTTAAATTTTTCTCGCGTTTGTGCATATATTAAAAACTAGATGATGCCCGCGACTTCGTCCGCGTGGATTGATGTTTTTTGATTCCCGCGGGAACTCTTCAATTTTCCTTGGATAAAAAGTTAGTCTATGTCCTTCCCCGGGATGTAACCTACCTCTGTACCAAATTTCAGCAAAATCGGTTAAAAAGATAGGCCGGGAAAGCGTAGCAGACAGACAGACAGACAGACAGACAGACGCACTTTCGCATTTATAATATTAGTATGGAATATGGATCTTTATGCAGTAAGTCGTCTGAGGCTTTGTCCTACGTGAGTGACAAACGCGACAATGCGACTCGATACTTGCGACGCGACACGACAGTATCAAGCCTACGTTCCCCCTATCACGTGGCCTACGTTATCGCGAAGTTTTTTAACTTTTGCTATTTTTATAGCGCATTTTGTGGCTCACGTTATAGTACAAACTATTATTATATACTAGCTGATTCCCGCGTCTTCGTCCGCGTGGAATAAGTTTTTCTTAATTCCCACGGGAACTCCTTAATTTTCCGGAAGAAAAGTAGCCTATGTCACTGTCGAGGTCCTTAAAACTATCCTCATGCATAAAGTCATGTCGATCCGTTGCTTTGTTCACAAACAAACACATTTTCGCATTTTAATATTAGTGTGATTCTGTGGTACCTTGGTCTCAGAGGGTCTTTGCCACCTCTTTTGGGGAAAGCAAAACTTTCTAAATCCTATCTAAGGACAGCTATGTTCAAGTCATTAGATAAACTTATTCCACTTGCAGATTTTTAGATAAACAATTCTGAATATGAAGTTGTCGCTTTTGTGGCTCACGTAATATAGTACAAACTATTATTATATTAGCTGATGCCCGCGACTTCATCCGCGTGGAATTAGTTTTTCTTAATTCCCACGGGAACTCCTTAATTTTCCGGAAGAAAAGTAGCCTATGTCACGGTTGAGGTCCTTCAAACTATCCTCATGCATAAAATTATGTCGATCCGTTGCTTTGTTCCAACAAACAAACACATTTTCGCATTTTAATATTAGTGTGATTCTGTGGTAGGTACCTAGGTCTCAGAGGGTCTTTGCCACCTCTTTTGGGGCAAGCAAAACTTTCTAAATCCTATCTAAGGACAGCTATGCTCAAGTCATTAGATAAACTTATTCCACTTGCAGATTTTTAGATAAACAATTCTGAATATGAAGTTGTCGCTTTTGTGGCTCACGTAATATAGTACAAACTATTATTATATACTAGCTGATGCCCGCGACTTCATCCGCGTGGAATTAGTTTTTCTTAATTCCCACGGCAACTCCTTAATTTTCCGGAAGAAAAGTAGCCTATGTCACGGTTGAGGTCCTTCAAACTATCCTCATGCATAAAATTATGTCGATCCGTTGCTTTGTTCCAACAAACAAACACATTTTCGCATTTTAATATTAGTGTGATTCTGTGGTAGGTACCTAGGTCTCAGAGGGTCTTTGCCACCTCTTTTGGGGCAAGCAAAACTTTCTAAATCCTATCTAAGGACAGCTATGTTCAAGTCATTAGATAAACTTATTCCACTTGCAGATTTTTAGATAAACAATTCTGAATATGAAGTTGTCGCTTTTGTGGCTCACGTAATATAGTACAAACTATTATTATATACTAGCTGATGCCCGCGACTTCATCCGCGTGGAATTAGTTTTTCTTAATTCCCACGGCAACTCCTTAATTTTCCGGAAGAAAAGTAGCCTATGTCACTGTCGAGGTCCTTAAAACTATCCTCATGCATAAAATCATGTCGATCCTTTGCTTTGTTCCAACAAACAAACACATTTTCGCATTTTAATATTAGTGTGATTCTGTACTTACCTAGGTCTCAGAGGGTCTTTGCCACCTCTTTTGGGGCAAGCAAAACTTTCTAAATCCTACCTAAGGACTACTTACTAAACTATGGCTGACTAAGGCTATATTCAAGTCATTAGATAAACTTATTCCACTTGCAGATATTTAGATAAACAATTCTGAATATTCCCAGGTTAATTAACTAATTTTAATTATTAAGGTTAACTACCTACTGCAAAATTATGCACAAATAAAGATTATTAAAGATCGAGTAATTCGTTCATTTTAATACCAAAAAACTGGAAATCTTGTAATTTGTAAATAGGTGACTTATCTATCTACGCACAGCTCAAACCACTGGACGGATCAGGATGAAATTTTACATACAGGAAGTATGTAAAATTTCATAATCTTAGTATTATCCACTAAAGAAAGTATATTTTTTTGAAAATTCCTGCCCAGTGAAGACGTGTCAGCTATCATCTATTTTATTAATTAAATATTAAACCTATTAACAGAATCAAACTGACTTTTATGGTTTAAATTGATTATGTTGCAGAAAAGCTCCACAGCGTGAAAACGAAGATAATCGTCGCAGATTTCGCCAAGGGGACCGAAGTGTACCAGCACATTGAGAACGAGCTCAAAGACATTCCCATTGGAATATTAGGTATATTCATACAATAGCTTGATAGGCGTTGGGTTCCCGAATCCCAATATGCTTGAACGGATGAGTTAGACGACCCCCACCAGTGTGGTCGATTAAGATAAATAAAACATCTGTAATTACTTGATACGAGTCGTAATGTATGCACGCATTCGTTCCACCCACCACGCTTCTAGAGCAGAGACTTGGTTAACCAGCTAGTGATGTAACAGTCAGTATCGCGGCATACACTACAACCAGGTGGACGGACGATCTCATGATAGGAGCCGCTGGAAGCAAGTGGCTTGTGACCGTGTTCCGTAGTCTTCGTTCAGGAGTGGAAGTCTTTTGGTTGAGACGATGACATCGATGATTTCAAAATATGTGTTCATATTGGATACTTACTTATCTGCAACTTTTTATCTGTCTGTCTGTTGAAGGTTTATAACTTACTTAATACCATAATATTATGGAGTACTGCTCACTCCTTTGGGTCGGAGCACCCCAGTACCAGCTCCTTCCATCAGACCGGACACATTAACCGGGTAGTTCGACTCGTGGATAGCCCCAAAACCTAAGAAACGTCAGTGCTGCTTGTGTTATCTTTCTAGTTTACAGGAGAATATTGTGTCAAGGAATGTTCTGAGGAGTTATTTAATACTAGATGATGCCCGCGACTTCGTCCGCGTGGATTGATGTTTTTTGATTCCCGCGGGAACTCTTCAATTTTCCGGGATAAAAAGCAGCCTATGTCCTTCCCCAGGATGTAACCTATCTCTGTACCAAATTTCATCAAAATCGGTTGAGTATAGTTACGCCGTGAAAGCGTAGCAGACAGACATACAGACAGACGGACAGACAGACACACTTTCGCATTTATAATACCTATTAGTATGGATATGGAGGATATGGATAGTATGGATAATAATACCACCTTCCCCGTTTTCTGATCGCACCTTACACTGTGGAAACTGGAAAATGTAGGTATGACTTGGCTTTGAGTAAGTACCTACCTTCAAGACAAGAGTGAATAGGCATTTTCTAGGCAAGTGCGCTCCAACCTCATCATTGCTTTTCATTATAAGCAATATTGTCGTCAAGCGCAAGCCTATCTTGCAATAAAAAAAATGTCATCCGAACCACCTGTTTGTCTGGTTTTCTTCCACCTCTCGTTGGTCGTGGATTTCTTTTCTGCCACTTGTTACCAGTAATTTTGTTTTCAGTGAACAATGTCGGCAAGCAATACGAGTATCCGATGCCGTTATGCGAGCTGCCCACAGCTACAGCGTGGGAGATCATCAACGTGAACGTGGTGGCTGTGACGTCGATGACGCGTATGGTGCTGCCTTCAATGGTCGCCAGGGGGCGCGGGGCTGTCGTCAACGTGTCTTCGGGGTCTGAGCTGCAGCCGCTACCCCTGATGGCTGTATATGCTGCTACTAAGGTATTCACCATCAAAGGGATGATAAGTTTGTGGAGCCCATGACGCGTATAGTCAAAGTTCAAAGTTTGTTTTATTCAAAATTTGGTACCTGCTCAGTACACTTTCTGGACGTCAAGTAGGTACCGGTAAGCCAGAAATTCGCCACCAAACACCACAGCACACAAATCTTACAAATTATTCGTAGCGTACGTTTCACTCCGACACCGGAGCATCTTCAGGAGATATTGATTCGACAATGCATGATTGTTATGATTGATTGAGTGTTTCGTACATTGAGAATAATATGGAAGATTTGTGTGATGTTGTGCCTGTGCGAATTTCTGGCTTACTAGGCGGTGAATATCGCAAGTGCAAGAGACACGCTTTACCACATAGATTTGTCTGCTTCGGCGGATTCTCGCGAATTAAACTTTTAGTTCCTTCGTCACCATATTTTTGTCTGATATATCTATAATTATTATTTTAGTTGTGGTTCCAAATTAACGCTTTTTTAACCCCCGACGCAAAAAGAGAGGGGTGTTATAAGTTTAACGTGTCTGTCTGTGTATCTGTGTATCTGTGTATCTGTCTGTGGTATCGTAGCTCCCAAACAGATGAACCGATTTTCGTTTAGTATTTTTTGTGTCATCGATAATTTTATCCCGAGTGTTCTTAGCCATGTTTCATGAAAATCTGTTCATCCGTCTGAAGGTCATCAGCTTTTTTCTAGTCGGGGGTTTTTTTTTAATTTGTAATTTTATATAATCCTTCTTTCTTTAAATAAACTAATTACTAAGACCTTTCCAGGTGTACGTCCGTAACTTCACGTTCGCGATCCGCGAGGAGTACGCCCCTCTAGGCATCCACGTCCAGCACGTGTCGCCGCTGTTCGTGTCCACTAAGATGAACACCTTCTCTCAGCGGCTGCTGGACGGCAGCCTGCTGGTTCCTGACGCGCACACGTACGCGCGCTACGCCGCTTACACGCTGGGCAGAGTGCAGAACACTACGGGGTACTGGCTCCATGGCATTCAGGTATTGTCTATGGTCCATCAAACTTATCTGACCCGGTGGTCGAAATTGGAACTAATTTTTATGCCTATTAAGTATTTTTTTTCATATCTACTAGCGACACTGTCACCGGGTCATATAAGTTTGTCGGATTGAATTTCCTTGGAGTTTTATTTTTAAGCTATTGCATAGCTTCTATCTCGGGCCTTGAGCGTGGAGACCGAATCCAGAAATTCCGTAACGAAAAAAAACCTAACACTTTGGTTGCTATGACTACTTGTGTTGTTGACTTCAAGTTGTTGAAAATAAAAAGACTATTTTTATGAAAAGATGATTTTGGTTGCTATGTCTACTTGTGTTGTTGACTTCAAGTTGTTGAAAATATAAAGGCGAAATAATTTTAAAGAATTATGTTTTCAATAGTCCGGGTGTCCAAGGGGAATCAAAAGGTTTTTTGATTTCGCCTTTATATTTTCAACAACTTAAAGTCAACAACACAAGTAGTCACAGCAAGTTGATAAAAAATGCTATGCAATAGCTTTACCGCGGCAGTCTCCGAGTGCCACACGTCTTTTTTTTATTTATTGACTAGTGCTTGGCTGCAAGCCGATTTGCTGGATGTAGTGAGGCAGCCTAAGGTGGATAGGTATATACAAAAGGTCAAGAAGCAGCCTAGTGACAAAGTCCCTTATTAATATACCATAAGAGACAGATTATAGTATAGAGTAATACATAGGCTACCTGTTAACCATGAAAATTAAAGAGTTCCCGCGGGAGCCGAAAAATCTCAATTCACGCGGACGTCGGCAGGCATCAGCTTATGTTATTGATATTTCATTTGTATTAATTAAATTATTTTTTGTTGCAGTATTTCTTCATAAAATTAGCCCCCGAGTGGCTGAGAATAAAGATCGGCGCCCACATGAACCGAGGATTCCGGGAAGAGCACATGCAGAATGTTAAAATTAAGGCGCAATGAGTAGATACAGCTAGAATACGCTATTAGTACAAATTTGTTCAATTAGGTTTATTGATTCCTAGATACTACTCAGGGGCGGCCTTAGCCATTGCGAGGCTCTGGGCGGTAGATATTTGCAAGGCGCGAGATTATTTAGAGATTAGGCGCGTACCTAATGACTTATTCTATTTGGGCTGTAGCCTGTAGCGCAAAATCGCGAGGCCCCTGCAAGAGCGAGGCCCCAGGCGGTTGCCCTGCTTGGCCGCCACTGATACTACTTAAATGTCGAAATTAATAACTGGTCAAGTGCGTGTCAGAATGAGCATAAAGAAGGGTTCCGCAGTCATGTGAATTGCCAAATATTTTGGCTGTCATTAAATTAGTAAACGGTTATCTTTCATAAAAACCTCATGATTTTAAAACACTTCAATATGGTGTCACTCAACGAAGCGAATCAGTTTTTTCAGGTGGTAGATAGATATAGTCCCAGAAACTTATCTGACCCGGTGACAGCGTCGCTAGTATATATATCATACTAATATTATAAATGCGAAAGTGTGTTTGTTTGTTGGTTTATTAGTTTGTTGGTTTTTCCTTCAATCATGCCGCAACGGAGCAATAGATTGACGTGATTTTTGGCATGGATACAGGTGAGGACCTGGAGAGTGACATAGGCTACTTTTTATTCCGGAAAATTAAGGAGTTCCCGCGGGAATAACAAAAACCTTAAACCACGCGGACGAAGTCGCGGGCATCAGCTAGTGAAAAATAAAATAAAAACAAAACTAAGTAATAGGCATAAAAATTATTTCCAATTTTGGCCACCGCGAGAGATAAGTTTGTTTGATTATACCTAGGTCCGGACGGTAACAGATTGTTATCATCAACATACTTACCTGATTTAAAATGTCTGTGACACACATACAGACAGCAGACGAAACTGGGGTTCTTTATGTTACTGCGGAGCCCTAAAAATATTTAAATAGTATTTGTATTATAATGCTAAGCTTTTTTGCAAGCTTGCAATGTTTGTGGGTAAAAGTCAAATAATAAAACTGAATTTTAAAACAGTTATCTCCAACAAATTGAGCTGAAATTTTGCATACACCTTTCTTTAGTTTGGAATGTTTGGATGACAGCATGGCACTGACGTCATTCTAAATCTAATATGGTGGACTCTCAAAGATGCCGCTCAAGTATTTTTTATGGGCCATGATATGGATATAAATTAAAAGGGTTTGCTGAGAAGAATACGATAAATAAAATGACGTCACACTAAATTCACTATGGCGGACCATGAACGCTAGGTATTTTTATTACAAGAAAGCTTATTAATATTTATATATCGTATCATTTCTGGGCCTAGACTTTGTTTGACCTTAATTATTATTATTACTGCCATAATATTGTTCCAATCTGATACGTGTAATGTGAGTCATATTATTAACTTTAATGTTTATAAAAATGTACTTTGTGATAGTTTAGTTAGGCAATTTCGAATATTAAATTGGGTATTGAAGTGGTTTTGATTGTTTTATTAGACACAAACAGTTAAATTTCACAAAACATCTTGCGCGACTTTAAATGCTGCTTCAGGACTTAGGAGTTCATGACTCCGCCACCGGTTCGGAAAGCAGATTTACTGAGACGAGCAGACAAAAACACTCTGCTTTCTATATAATATAATATGCCATACGATGCGATAATCTTGGCATAGTAACATGGCATCAAAAGTTTCCAGGTTTTCAGCTTTGTAGCAAATTATTATTAGGCACACCCATAGGGCATACCTATAAGCCATTACGTTTGCAGCTGTGGTTTGAAATCTTTTGCAGGTTTGAATGGTCATAGATTCATAGGTTGCATAGTATTGTATTCACAGACATAGAATGTGGCTTTGATTAGGTATAATCAAAGGAATGTGGTACGAGCGGTACGAGTATGGTAAATCTATGGTCATGGCAATTCATGACAGCTCTGATTATCCTATAATATGTTACTTGTCTGTGGCTCTGATTAAACGCGTCAAGCCTATATATTTTTCGTATTTATCGTTTTGCTAAAATTAAAACATTATTGGCATAACATTATTGCGATAAGATGTCAGCGCTTAGGAAATTCGTGATTAATTTGCGAAACAACATCGCTAGAAACAGAATGGCCCGCTCGGCGCGCAAAGATGTCGAGATGCAACTGTTGAGCCAGCCCGTTGAGGTATCGTCTTCATAGACCAATACATCGCCTGCCTACTGCTAAGCAGGACTATCTTCCCTGAATGAGAAAGGTTTAGGCCATAGATCACTATGCTGGCCAAGTGCGGATTGGCAGGTTTCCTCGCAATGTTTTCCTTCACCGATAAAGTTATATTTAACTAGCTGATATGCGCGTGGTTTAATTTTTTTTATTCCCACGGGAACTCTATAATTTTCCGGCATAAAAAAGGAGCCTATTTCACTCTCCAGGTTCTCAGCTATAACCGTGCAAAAAATCACGTCGATCCGTTACGGTTTGATTGAAGGACAAACCAACAAACTAACACTTTTGCATTTATTGACCGAGCGAAGCGAAGGTCTCTGAGTCTACTTGAGTGAATTTGCACTTGTCCGTCCGTCCGTCCGTCCGTCCGTCTGTCAGAGCCTTATAACTTCTGAATTACTGAACGTAATTACTTCAAATTTAAATATTATGCATATAAACCGATGGCCTCCAGCCGAATATGGCTTAAAAAGTAATAAAAATATTTATTTCAGGGGGGCTCTCATAGAAGCGAATATGAAGAAAAAATATTTTTATAGCGTTACATAGGGTTACGGTATATCATTTTAAAGATAATTAGGAATAGAGTCCAAAAATATTTTTTTTTCATTTTCCCCCTAAATTTGACGAAATGGGGGGCTTTCAAAGTGGAGATTTTCTAACGTTCAAAGTTGACCTCAGAACTCTAAATTTTCTGAAATGCTGAGCCTGAAACTTGACCAATTATTTGAATTATATCCTGTTCTTCTTCTTCATGCGTCGTTCCCTCAACTTTGAGGATCGTGACACCCCTTCGATAGCACTCTTTTCACGATGCTCTTCCATTTTCCTCTGTTTCCCGCCGCGTGGATGGCCTCGCAGATCGGTGTGTCGACTGCTTCCTTAATTTGGTCTGACCAACGTCTCGGGCTACGTCCGCGGGGCCTCTTCCCTCCGACCTTGCCAGTGACCATAAGTTTCTCGATTGTACTGGCATTCTTCCGTGCAATGTGGCCGAAGTACTCGAGGGTCCTCCGCAGGCAGATGTTGGAAAGCCTCATTTTTATTTTTAATTTATTTAATATTGAGACGTTGGTTCTATGCTCAGTCCAAGATATGTTGAGCATACGTCTCCAACACCACATTTCGAAGGCGTCTATTCTTTTCCTATCGGCGGCCTTAAGAGTCCAAGTCTCAGCTCCGTAGAGGAAAATAGAAAATACTAAACTACGTACTAGACGCATTTTCGTCCATTGGGATATGTTTTTATCCCTCCATATCCTAGAAAGCTGAGACATGGCGCTCTTCGCCATTCCGATGCGACGGCGGACTTCCTGTTCGCATCCACCTTTATTACTTATACTGGAGCCTAAATAAACAAAATCTTCTACTATTTCCAGACCTGTAGCGCCTCTGAGGTCTAGTTTACCTGTTCTATCCACCACCATGACTTTAGTTTTAGATCTATTGATGGAGAGTCCCAGTGCGTTGCTCACGGTCTCTAACTTTCCCAGAAAAGCTGCCATTTCATTCTCATCAGATGCTATCAGGGTTGTATCGTCTGCGTATCGCAAGTTTGTTAATCTTACGCCTCCAATGCTAACTCCCCCGTTCCAGTCCGCTAGCACCTCTCGCATGATGAACTCTCCGTAGATGTTAAAAAGAATGGGGGACAGTATGCAACCCTGACGTACACCTTTTGCAAAGCAAAATGGCGCTGACGTGTTGCCATTAACCCTAACAACACCAGAGCTGTTACGATAGAGGGAATGTAAAAGAGCTACCAGGTGCCTCGGGACCCCCAGCTCCAGAAGCACTCTCCATAAATGCTGCCAGTTCACGCAGTCAAAGGCCTTGCTGTAGTCGACGAAGCATAGCACAACTGGTGTATCAAATTCGTAACATTTTTCAATCAGTTGCCTCACGTTCAGGATTTGTTCTCTAGTGCCTCTGCCTTTCACAAAGCCCGCTTGTTCCTGAGGTATCTGCCAGTCAAGAAAATGGCGAAGTCTCTGATTGAGGATGTGCAGCATTACTTTACTAGCATGAGATATCAGAGAGAGTGTGCGATAGTTTTCACACTTTTTGGTAGATCCTTTTTTGTGAATTGGCAAGACGATAGACGTGGTCCAATCGACAGGCCACTCGCATGTTTGCCAGATTTGGTTGCACAGTTTGTGGATAATCCCGATCCCAGTGGGTCCTAGAGCCTTTAGAATTTCCGCTGTGATCTGGTCAGCACCTGGAGCCTTACGGTTTTTTAAGGTTTTGATAGCTGATTCTACTTCCGATCGTAGGATTGATGGTTCAGGGTGGCTGCCATCCCACTGGTGGGATTGGGAGGGCGGTCCTCGATATAGAGTTTCACAGTAAGCTCTCCATCTTTCCAGGATTTTGTCTAGCTCATGTATGGGGATCCCATCCTCATCCTCCACCACCCAGGTCCTCGGCTTAAATTGCTTGGATAGAAGACGAACCTTTCGGAATAGGTCAGCTGTCTGGTATGTCACAGAATGAGCTTCGATTTCCACACACATATTTTCCAAAAAGATGTTTTTGTCACGACGGTATTCTTTTAAGATCTGTTTACTCAGAGCAGCGTATGTTGTAGGTTCACATTGAGTGGGATGATGTTTTCCAGCTAGCAGGTCCTTACGTCTTTGCACAGTTTGCCAGGTCTCGTCAGATATCCACATTTTGCGGTTTTCAGCGCGACTTCTTTGGTTTTTTATAGCATTCAGTGCATCAATGATGGGCTTTTTGAGTTCTTCCCATGTGTTAGTTGGGGACGTTAGGCTGGATGCATTGCACTCATTGAGTTTCTCCTCCATGGTGTTACGAAAGAGACTTATTTCGTTTTGAGTGAGTCGCTTTGGGTGCAGTGGGACAGCCCTCTTTGGTCTTTTTAGCCGCAAATTCATCCAAGCCACCAGTAGGATATGGTCTGAGCCACAATCGGCACCCGGAAATGTTTTGACTTTCTTAATGGAAGACTTCCAGCGGGAATTTATCAAGATATAGTCAATTTGATTTATATCCTGTACTTGAACAACAAATACTAAAATTAGATAAATATTATATGGAAACGAAATTATTCAATTTTTAATGAGCCTTAGTATTTACAACAGAACTTCACAATGATGTCAATAGATGGCGCCGCGAGATCTCAGTTCGGGGCGAACCACTAGTAATATTAATATCATATTAGTTATGGTATGTTCAGAACGCTCGAAATTCCGAAGGGCGCCCAAGACCTGTGTGCTTGGGGATATTCGGCATACGTAGAGAAATACCACAGATAAGAAATAATAAACGAGACAAGTCATAATATGTGTTACAACCATGTTAGCTTTGATAGACAAATATAGATAACGGGTACACACTCGTTGTGCGCATGCTAGCCCTACTGGTGGCCCTACCATCTTACCGGCAAAGACGTGCCAAAAGACAGCAGCTTTTCAAGAATCAAAATCCACCGAGTAGTAAACCTAGGTCTGTGTTATTTCCACCCACAGGAGGAATATGGTACTTATTTGAGTGTGGCGTACCTCCACAATTATGTACTGGCCATGCCCGACGACCCGTTCTGGAATTCCATAATCTGCGCAGCGGTGCTCATGGGCATCATCGTGGTGGCCCTGGACATGGACACTCGCCTAATTCTAGAAGTGCTGGATACCTGTTATAACGTGTTGTATGGCTTCCATACGCTGGCGCTGGCGTACTGTCTGGTGTCTGATCCTACGGCAGTTTTGGATAGGTGTACATTATGTTAGTAAAAGATAGATTGCTAGATAGATAGATAGATAGATGGGTAAAGTCTTTATTGCCAAACATAACATAGAACTGAATACACATAACAAATAATGATTAAGTCTGCGTCGCATTCCTCATTGCTGAGGATCGTGACCGGTTTCTAATAATCACATAATGGCAAGGATTTTCTTGGGATAATAATGCGGTGGGTTCCCAGGTCCTGCCACATACGACTCAAGTAGTACATTCCCGCGCCGCGGGCGGTATTGAGTTCAAAAAAATAACACTCTGAACAGCCAATCTCGAATGCGTCGGGTGTGAATGGGTTACTTTCCACATTACTATTTAGTAGATTATATTAGGTATAAAAGGTCAGTATTCGCTACAACATTTTGTTGTTTCAGCGGGCTTCCTGATCGATATATTCACGTTCAGCCACTACTGCGTGGACACCGCCACGACTTACTTCTACAAGCTGGTCTGCTACTACATGCGGCTGCACAGAGCTTTTAGGTATCTGTGTAAGTGGATATTCTTCTTCTCTCGTAGGTAATAAGTCAAAGGACTATTAAAAAAATAAACTTGTACTTTCGAATCGTCAAGTCAATCTACCCTTAGTTTGTACGTAGCGCCTACCAAGAAAATTTCGACTCTGATAGCCGGGACTGGTAAGTCATGGTGCAAAACTCTTGGAAGCACTCTCGACTGAAATGTAATGTCGCAGTCAAGCCACGTTTAGAATCAAAACTTTGATTCTAAACGTGGCTATTGATACTTGAACTATATCAGTTACTTTAATTGCTTTATCCTGTTATCCTTCTAGCGATAAAGTATAGCTTTTCCGCTCCCACAAGTTTTACCTTTACCTTTTTGCTAGTAATACTTTACAATGCTGCTGACAAAGGAAGGTAAAAAGAACTTGTCGTCGGTCCGGCTGGAGGTCGTCCCACACTGCGCTATTTCAGTTACCTTAGTTCTCTTCCTGAGGGATTCTATCCCTCAGGGACACACCCAACATAGCCAGCTCGATAGCCCGCTGAGCGACTATAAATTTGTAATTTTTTGCTTGTATTGATTATATACCTATAGGTTTTATAAGTGGCCGTTATTTCAATCAAAATATTAAAATGACGGAACGGTAAGTAGGCCAGGCTCCATAGCCACTTTATGCGTTGTCGGAGAAAACGGGCATTAGTGTGAAATGAAAACAAAATCAGATTGGTAGGCAAGGCAAGAGGCAAGAGGTTTTATTTTATTGTTCAGGGATGTTAAACAACTATACCCTGAAGGGAAGCGTGCTGGGCACCGCGCTCAAGTATTGCTACCTGTTCCTGGTGCTGCGCGTCACCTGGGTGCTGATCTGGCTGCACATTGATGAGGTGCTTCATTTCTTTGCTTAAATCTTATGTTTTACAGGGGGTAAATACAGTTTTATATATTTATATAAAAATCCACCACCACCACAACAGCCTATTAACTTCCCACTGCTGGGCACAGGCCTCCACTCTCGTAGGAGAGGGGGAATAATAAAATATATTTTATGAAAATAAAAATACGTTGACGGATGACAGAAGTGAGTGGTCTTCCACTGAGACTGAGGTGAGAAGACATGATGTGCCGACTCCACATAGCGTGGGATAAGGACAGGTAGAAGAAGATATTTATTTATTGTCCTACATACTAAATACTTATCTAACCCGGAGATAGCGTCGCTAGTAGACATGAAAAATAAAATAAAAAACTTAACGGGCCTAATAATTAGTGGCAATTTTGGCTACCGGGTCAGTTAAGTGTGACGGACTAGATATCCCGTGTGTCACCAGCTGCAAACCCAGCACATCGGGTGGTCCTCACACGCGTTGCCGGAGGCGCGGCACCCCCCCGTGGCTATGGTCCACAATCGGATCCGCGGCCGCTTCCTCGACGCGCTCTACATCGTCAACAAAATGTTTATACCGATCGGGTAAGGCTGATGTTTATTTAGTTTTGACGGGGGGATTCTTTTTATTTCTACTTTAAAGATATTCTGATGTCTGTCTGCTGCTACGCTCTCACAGTCCAGCTGTTCAACCGATCTTGATGAAATTTGGTACAGGGATAGGTTGCATCCCGAGGAAAGACATAGGCTACTTTTTATGAGGACAAAAGTATGGAATTGGAAACAAATTAGGTAATCCTGAAGAATGTAAAAAAAAAACTATCACTACTTCTTCCAATTACGTAGACCGTATGGGTTTTAGTCATTATTTGAAATGTCTTCGTTATACGACTAAGATGCGATTGAGGTCTGTGATGTTTTGTATTCAGACCTTCAATCGCGCCTACAAACGACTCTGAGCGCATCGCGTTCCTCATGGTAATGATAACCGGCTGTCTGGTGGTGACGGGCGCCGCAGTGGCTTCTCTGTCTCTCGTCATCAGCGTCTACATGCGCCCCGAGGAGACCTTCCGCACGAGATATAGACTCATTATGAAGGAGATGGTGAGTATGGTGAAGTAAGGCAAAAGCCTATTTCAATTTAACCCAATGAACTGAACCAGATAAATCTGTATTGAATACAAAATGCTGCATAGCTTATGGCCCACCCACCATCCCAGCATATGCAGGAAAAGCAAGCATCGAAGAACAATCCTACCTACACACTAACTCCACCTAATTTGTTTTGAGATTTGAAAGTTTTTGTCAGCAAAACCGATTGTGAAAAAGGTGCATGAATTCAATGGTTTTGATTTGAATTTCAGTCTATTGTGACAGAGTTTCGGCCAATCCTGTGTCTTTAACAAACTTTCAAACTACGGAGGAAACAAGAGCACTTACCACTAGAAAAATTATTTGTTCTCTTTTATAGAAATCGTCCAATGTGCCTCTAAGCCTGCGTGATAAAGTGGAGACATTCTACAAGATGTTCTGGCACAAGCAGCGCGCTGTATCCGCTACACAGTTGCTGCCGATCTTTCCTCCCTCACTCTCATCTACTATTCACACTGATATCTACTTCAAGGCCACACAGAGGGTAAATAGTCATTTTTTAATCAGCTTCAAACAAAAGTTAGGATATGTCTTTGTCCATCATAAGACGTCGACTGCAGGGCATAGGTCTTTTCACATGCCATTGTCAGGATGTACTTAACAGTATCCAGCAGCTCCCTCTGACGCGTTTGAAGTTCAGCTTGTAAGGGTTCAGATACCTATACTGCACTTTCTGATGCAATATTTATGTTCCCATACCTCGTGTTCCCAACGACCTCTTTCAGGTTTGCGCACTATAATAAATTGGATAAAACTATAATTCTACCTACTAATTTTAACAACTGTATTTTTTATAGTGTCGAATTCTACGTGACCTGTCGTATGAATTTCTGACAGAATTGGCCAAGAACATGCAAACGATTCATTACATTCCCGGAGATGCAATCATAAAGCGAAATGACAAGAAATCTTCCATTATTTACATCACTTATGGTGATATTGAAGTGAGTAGAAATAATTATGAATATAATAGCTCCAGAAAAATTGAGCTTTTTTAATGTCGCTCGACATAATATAAGAGTAGCTGAAAGTTGGAACTTGGGTAAAATTAAATATTCTGGATAGATCACCATAAGAACACATGTTGAGCACTCTTTCGTTGGTGATTAACTCATTGATAATGAATTAATGACAATGAGTGGGGATTTCTCTGTCATTGGTGCGATCTGTTAATTTGCAACAAAATTATATTTCATAAGGCAAACCTTCAAGATTACGGTGAAGGACTAATTACATTCAAGTTTCCATTTGAGCAATCTGTATGCCCGAGAGTTCTTTATAACATTCTTAAAAGTTTCTGAAGTCTGCCAACTGCACTTGTCCAGCTTGGTGGAATAGGGCCAAACCCTTTTCACTGTGAGAAGAGATCCAAGCTCAGCAGTGAGCTGGTAATTGGTTGAAGTGGTGATGATGATGATGAGACATTTTTAATGATTCGCCAGATGTTAACAGCAGAAGACGACAGCACAGCGATGCTGCGTATGATCCGTGGCACCATCCTGTCTCCATGTGCCGGGAGCCCTATATCAGGGAGTAGTAGGGCTTACGTCGAGATTAGAGCCGCCACCTTCTGTACAGCTCATGTGCTACGCTCTATCGACTTGTGGAAGACGGTTATTAAGTATGGCAAAGAAAATGGACAGGGTGCTACTGTTTTGGGATGTTTTTATGTAAGGTTTTGATACCAAAAACATGATTATATTATTTTTAATTTGAATATCCAATTTGAGCATTATTTTAATGTAAATTTCTACCATTTAGGAACACTTGGAAAGAATTAAAAGGCATTACTTCATAAGGTTCCCTGAAGAAGCAGCGTGAGTAATGAAAAGAAAAATGAAATTTCGATAAAGCAGAGAAAAATATGTAATTAAAATATAGATCAGTATTTTAAAGCTCTTATTTGATTTTAGATATAAGAGTAGTATTCTGCATTTTAAGCGTAATTTAATGGACATCAAGGAGTCAAAAGACGATGAAGGCAATCAACAGCTGTCTAAAACTGACGTCATGATAGAAATTGCTGGATGTTACATCATGCGGAACGTTCGTAAATCTATCTTGAATCCCACTCTAGCATTTTTTTTTAAATTAAGTAATTAGTTTGATTAAGTAGTTCGTAGTTTCTACATACACTTTTTTATTGATATTGCTCGAACAAGTCATTTGAAAAATTAGAAAAGAGATTGTCATGAAAATTGGCACTGGAAGTGTATGGTATGGGCCTAATTGTATTAAAGAAGAGGCTATTTATGAAAAGGACTATTTAAAAATATAAAGTAAAATTCGCATAAACAAATCGAGAAACTGATTGACATATAATAAATGTACAGCTTAAACCACTGGATCTTGAAACTTGAAATCTATCGACAATGTAAACGGGTAGGTTTTAAAACCCCGCAAACTTTCAGCATTTTTAGAAATTCACCCATAATTTACTTAATACTTTTAAATACTTACTAGATTATGCCTGCGTCATCTAGCTTCGTCCGTGTTGATTAAGTTTTTATGATTCCTTCCGGGAAATCCTTAATTTTCCTGGATAAAAAGTAGCCTATGCCCTTCCCCGGGATACAGCCTCATTACCAAATTTCATCAACATCTATTGAAAAGATGGGCCGTGAAAGCATAGCAGATAGACCGACAGACAGACATAGACTTTCGCATTTATAATATTAGTGTGTATTATAGTATCCATGGATTCCCCCACTACAGCACATTAACGTCTCACTGCTGGGCAGAGGCCTTCACTCTCATAGGAGAGAAGGAATTAGAGCTTAGACAGAACACGCTGCTCCAATGCGGATTGGCGGGCCTTGACGACTATTATCATGTTAGTCATAATAACCGGTACCGACGGCTTAACGTGCTCTCAGAGGCACGGGGGTAAAACACCGCCAACTTCCTAACTCCGGGCTAGTACTGAGAATTTCTAGTCAGAAAAACCCAATACATAATTATGAATCCTTGGATTAGTTAGACGAAAATGTCACTGATTCTATTTAACCTTCAGAGAGCAGATGCCTCGTTGACTGATGAAGCGGACGCGATCTGCTTGCGGCCCACGTTCCCCTGCATCCTGCAGCCCAACTCCTCCCTGCAAATAGTCTGGAACACCTTCGTCACATGCCTCATCATTACTGTTTGTATTGTAAGTGTAGTAGAACAGAACCCTTTTGGCAGTCGAAAAACTTATCATCTTCTTCTTAGTTTGATTTGTGGGTTTTATTAGTCTCGGGCCTTAGCCCAGTAGGTACATGTTTCTTCGCCAACGACAAGTAACTCATGATTTGCCAAGCGATTTAGCGTTCCGGTACGATGCCGTGTAAAAACCGACTAGGGTTATGGGTTTAATATAACTGCCATGCCCCTAACAGTTTAGCCCGCTATCATCTTAGATTGCATGATCACTTACCATCAGGTGAGATCGCAGTCAAGGGCTAACTTGTAGTGGAATAAAAAAAACATGCGCGTCAGGAGCTGCACTGGCTGGTGCCACTCGACACCTCACAGCTTTTTATTTTATTTCAGACCCATCCGTACTACTTGGTTTACAAGAAACACGTTCCGTTGGAGTTCAGATTCTATGATTACGTTGTAACTGCGATTTATATACTGGATCTGATAGTGCATCTGTCCACCGGCGCCAACGTTGAAGATGGTAAACACTACTAAAGTAATTATTTTTAGACTATTAGCTTGTGACACAGAATAGGCCGCGATTCTTTCCGCGTGGAATTTTTCAAAAACCCCTGAAAACTCTTATGATGTCCGGATAAAAGGTAGCTTTTAGATCATCAATCTCAATTTTACACAATTTTATTTTACAAATTTTAAAATATGCTCCTGTAAAAAGCTTATTAAACTGTTGAAGATTGTGTAGGTAACTGATATAAGAGCTTGGATTTGACAGCAATGTTTGGAACTGCGGTTTATACTTATGGTACCCATCTACACTGTATAATACATATAATATTTATATTTTTTTTTCAAAAGAGCTGAAGCCGTGTTTTTGCTGCTTCTTCTCGGTAGGAATGGCATCCCGAACCTTTTAGATTCACTTTACGATTCAAAAGCATTAGTAAATTTGAATAAAAACATTTGATTTTATAGGAGTGCCCATCACTCTGGCTCAGACGTCGTCTCAACAAGCGCGCAGCAAATGGTTCGTGCTGGACGTGGTGGGCACACTGCCCATCTTTGAGTTCATCCACGATGGACACTTCGCCGGCCTCAATAAACTGTTGAGATTGCCGAAAGTAAGTCAAAGCACTCTTTCATGATCAGGTCATATTCTCATTACCTTTCCAAATTAAGTTTAAAAAAATCAGCAAGAAATGCGTGTCTAAGTCAGTAGAAATCGTGCTTAATACTCATATTGAGGTCAATTATGTTGTACACCTTCTCTAAACGAAACTCTATTTATATTGCTATACCTTTGAGAATATTCCCTGCGGAAAGCGGCAGCACTAGATGCAGAGCTGTCAGTTTAGTTTAGAGATTGTGTTGTACTAAATTGGCCACAATATGTCCATCTAAATTAGAAAACATGTAGTTTTCAATTGCATTGAATTTTGAGGAGTGATTATTTTAAATTACGGATAGGATATTTTACGTGATCTTTTCCCATTTTGTTAGGGTACATTTTTGTATGTAAATACTCCGCAAATATTACCAACTATTTTTATGTAGGTAAATAAAGGTTTTATCTCATTATTCCTTTCTAACCCCCGGCGCAAAAAGAGAGGGGTGTTATAAGTTTAACGTGTCTGTTTGTGTATCTGTCTGTGGTATCGTAGCGCCCAAACGGACGAACCGATTTTCGTTTAGATTTTTTTGGGTCATAGATAATTTTATCCCAAGTATTCTTAGCCATATTTCATGAAAATCTGTTCATCCGTCTGAAGGTCGTTAGCTTATTTCTTAATCTGTTACTTCCATATTATGTTGGGGGTTATTTTAAATTTGTAATTTAAACTTGTTCCTTTTTAATTTGCGATATAATGTTTTTCAAGGTGTTTCGTGTGCTTAAAGTCGTGGAGGACGACTGTGTGTACCACAGCACCGTTTTGCGATTCTTCTCTTATTCTTTGCTCCTGCTGATGTCGTGTTACCTGTTGGCCGCTTTGCAACAAGGCTTCATGTGTTTTCAGTGAGTACCAACTTGATACCATTTTCTGCCACCCGATTGTGTAAGGAAATCGTAATCATAATCGTTTATCAAACGGATAATACGACCCTGTTTATGGAGTTCATAGATGCCTGCACGTCAAAAAGCATATGTGAACTCCTTCAACAGCTCGAGTAATACCTACGTTTTAAAGCTGTCAAATGATAAAAAGTGTGCAAATCGTTTTGGAGAAACGCCTAGCTGTACAGGGTGGTTACTATGAGCTCTTATAGCAGGACAGATATTGAACTGCACTTAGCTTCAAGGAACTGAACTGGTAGGCAGACACTGCATTGAACTGTGCTGCAGTTCAATTTCTGCCCTGCTTTAAGGGCTCATAGTAACCCCCCTGAACGATTGTGTCAGCTTTGCGTTTAAAATTGAATTGATATTTTGGAAAAGATAAAAGATTGTGTATTTGTTTAGTGATGAATGTTTAATTAGGCTGATATTTGACTCATTCGATGTATTTCACTCGGTTCGTTCTTTGGCGGTGATATGCCATATTGAAATAATTTGCATAAATACGAGTATTTTGACGTTTGAAAGTTAGTCTCCTACCGGCAGACTCAGCGTTTATTGAATAATTTTGTGTTTAGATCGCAATTTGATTTAGAGCTTTGCAGTAGCAACTGCAGTCTGATCAAATGATTAATTTATCGTTGTTGTGATGCTTTGGCCAAGTTTTATACTTTTGTTTACATTAAATCTCTCGTGAAACCACTACACGTTGTGACCATTTGCTCGTGCACGTTTTGAAGAGAGTACAAACATATTTTAAAAGCAATTTTAATTATTTGCCCACTTCTGGAATTATGCTTACAAATTTCAGAAGTGGGATATAGCTCACGTTGCCTTGATTCACTTTGCCATCCGCACAGTTTTGTAAAGTTTTTGTTTGAAATCATATATTTAGAAGTACCGACATTAAAAATAGATTCAACAGTTAGTCATAATTTTTATTGAGTGATCGGTGGCTATTATTTTGATTGTTAGATGCCACCGAGTTTCTTGCTGGTTCTTCTCACTAGGATTGTGGCATTCCGAACCAGTGGTAGATTCGCTTTAAATTTTAAATTATGTGAAAGTACTCGTATTACTCAAGATAAAAAGTTTTGTGAGGTTAGTGTATTTAACCTCAAAATATGTGTAGATTTGTGAAAGTAAATAAGTGATTCAGACTTCGAAGAGTGCATCGAATGAGGTGAGTCGTTTCAGTTTATTGAGTGTGTATTCATGAGTTTTGATGAAGACTGAGAGTTCGGCAGTTTGATAAGTGTTTTACATATTATTATTAGCGAAGTAATCGTGAGCAGGAGCGGCCCAGGCATGACCGCCTGATCATGAATTCAGGCAAGAACGCCACAGGCAAGAACGCCTGATCATGATTTGGGGCTAGACGCATGTTCACGATTTGGGGCATAATTGCCCGTGTTAAGACTTGAACACGAGGACGTGTTATTTGCAGGACGGCCGAACTGTCAGCTTTGCGTTTAAAATTGAATTGATATTTTGGAAAAGATAAAAGATTGTGTATTTGTTTAGTGATGAATGTTTAATTAGGCTGATATTTGACTCATTCGATGTATTTCACTCGGTTCGTTCTTTGGCGGTGATATGCCATATTGAAATAATTTGCATAAATACGAGTATTTTGACGTTTGAAAGTTAGTCTCCTACCGGCAGACTCAGCGATTTTTTTTTTTTTTATATGTATAGCTAGCAAACGAGCAGGCGGGTCACCTGATGGTAAGTGATTACCGCCGCCCATGAACATTTGCAGCACCAGAGGAACCGCCAATGCGTTGCTGGCTTTTGAGAAATTTGTTTATCCTCCCTTTGAAGAGCCCCATATTATAATCATGAGGGAACACAGACGATGGAAGCTGGTTCCACAATTTGCGGGTACGTGGCAGAAATGACCTGGAATAACGGGTGGTGGAAGAGGGCCAGGCATCCAGGTGGTGAGGATGGAATTTGTTTCTGCGACGTAGGGTACGACTGGAGAACACGGAAGGTGGTATTAGATTGAATAACTCCTCAGAACACTCCCCATTGTAGAGACGATAGAACACACAAAGAGAACTAACGTCTCTTCGGTGCTCTAGGGACTCCAGCATGCAAGTAATATTGGGATTATCTACGAGTCGAACTGCCCGCCTTTGAATCCGGTCAAATGGAAGGAGCTGGTACTGGGGTGCTCCGGCCCAGAGGTGAGAGCAGTACTCCATGTGGGGCCGAACTTGCGCTTTATACAGCAGAAGCCTATGCTTAGGCGCAAAGTATCTTTTTGCTCTGTTGAGCACCCCGAGTTTTTTGGAGGCTAGTTTGGCTTTACCTTCCAGATGTTCGCGGAACTGGACTTCGTTCGATATACTAACACCGAGGATCCCAATGCTGTTAGATGGGGTCAGGGGAGTGTTCTGGAAGAGTATAGAGGTGTTAAAGGGGGTCTTTTTTGCCGAAAACGCGCATACTTGTGTCTTGGTGGGGTTGAAGTGCACAATATTTTGTGAGCCCCACTGTGATACTTGGTCGAGACAAGACTCTATGTTCGACACAAGCGTATTTCTACACTCCTCCAGCTGAGCGCGAGAAAGCTGAGCACGACCTTTATATAAGGCATCGCCCGTACTGTCGTCCGCGTAGCAATGAACATTGTTATTTTGTAACATGTCATTAATATGCAGTATGAACAGCGTGGGTGAAAGCACAGATCCTTGCGGAACGCCAGCATTGATGGGCTTCAATTCAGAGCAAAAACCGTCAACTACGACTTTGATGCTGCGCCCGTTCAAAAAACTGGCGATCCAATCGCACAGATTCTCGGGAAGTCCGTAGGAAGGCAATTTGGACAGAAGTGCCTTATGCCAAACCCGGTCGAAGGCCTTTGCAATATCCAGGCTGACTGCCAAAGCTTCTCCCTTGCTTTCAATTGCCTCCGCCCAGCGGTGAGTAAGGTAAGCTAGGAGATCACCAGCTGATCGACCGTGGCGAAAGCCATACTGACGATCACTAATCAGCTGGTGCTCTTCCAGGTACTGAAGCATTTGGGTGTTATTATTGAATACTTTTGTGCTTAGATCGCAATTTGATTAGAGCTTTGCAGTAGCAACTGCAGTCTGATCAAATGATTAATTTATCGTTGTTGTGATGCTTTGGCCAAGTTTTATACTTTTGTTTACATTAAATCTCTCGTGAAACCACTACACGTTGTGACCATTTGCTCGTGCACGTTTTGAAGAGAGTACAAACATATTTTAAAAGCAATTTTAATTATTTGCCCACTTCTGGAATTATGCTTACAATTGTAAGAGCGATTAACGATTTTGTATCTGTTTTTATTAATAATTGTTTCATTATTTTCTTGCTAGTGGTGCTGCGTACATAGCGTGTCGATTACGCATTTCTGTGAGAAGAAACTTGTCTGCCTTCTGAATTCTGAGTGTACCTAACAAGAAAAGTTTTAGAAAATTATGTTTGATTTTCAGATTTGGGTATTGCCTTGTATCAAATTTCACTCATTCGCCGTTTTGGGAGAAGAAAGGTTTGGACGAGGAGACGGTTGAGAGCAGACTAACATTTGGACTTTACTGGGCGATATCCATGCTAACTTTCACGAGTAAGTTAAACCTAAAATAATTTTTGTTTGGGCCAGAAAGCAATCATTTTGCGAAAACAAAAACGGTTTTTTATTGGAAGTGTAATATATGTTTTTGCTATTTTGCAATAACTCTAATACATGAAGGTACCCCTTTGTCAAAGCATACTTAAAAAATTAAAAACTCAAAAAAAAAAAAATTTTTCGCCACTCGATTTTTACCTCATTTCAGAGAAGAGCCCTAATGCATGCTATGAATTTTACAATAAAGAGGGCGGTTTGGACTTAGTTGCAACTCGCAATAGATATTGCATATCAATCGATTTTGCCCGATAATTAACGTCTACAATATCGGTAACTCAATGGAAAGACTTTGGCATTTCCAATTTCGGCTTTACCTCTTCTCCATTTTCGTATGTCTTTCGTCATCACTAACATTTCTATAGCAACTGCGGTCGAGTTTCTGCCAATCAAGACATTACAAGTGGCTTTCCTGTATGTCCTATAAGAAATTAATAATGTATTGAAAGCATAGATTTAATGAGGTTTTGGGTTAATTACTCGTAATCACAATCTTGCTCGGAAGATTTAAGCGCCAGGAAAACTCCTAACTTCATAAATGTAGTCTGGAAAAGGAATGATAAAATGATATAATCGGGGGATAAAATATTTGTCTCTTGCCCTGCGGCAAAGAGAATAACCACTCAGAAAGTAAGTTTCATCACTATCAGTTTTATGATTTCAGCGCACATGGAGACGTGGGGCACTCGGGACTGGAACTACGTGCTGTACACGATGTTCGTCCTGGAGATATGCACTGTGCTGTACATTTTCATCGAGGCCGTCTACTCTGCTACCATCATGGTGACTACTGCTCTCAGGTTCGGAGCCCTTAAATTCAACTAGCTGATGCCCGCGACTTCGTCCGTGTGGTCTAAGTTCTTCAATTCTTTTGATTCCCGCGGGAACTCCTTAATTTTCCGGGATATAAAGTAGCCTATGTCACTCTCCAGGTCCTCAAATACACATGCCAAAAATCACTTCGATTCGTTTCTCTGTTGCAACGTGATTGAAGGACGAACCAACACACTTTTGCATTTATTATATCATATGGGTCCCCGGACCTGCAATAAAATTATTATTTATTATTATTATTATTTATAATATTAAGTACTTACAATTATGATGTCTACTGGAGCCATACTGCCAACTCTTAACGCCATATTGTTTCAGTGTTGTTGATTGTTTTAGAATTGTATTTATTTCTTCATCTAATTAAATATTGCATTTTCTAAAATTTTCTTTGATGATTCGACGTAGGTACTATATTTTCAGAGAGGATTACGTTTCTTACATTGAGAATGTGACCAAGTTTCTCGTCAGAAACGACGTGGATCCCGTACTCCGGGACCGATTCAAAGAATATTTGCAACTTTGCTGGTATACTGACAAGGTTTATCTATTTAACTACTGTAGCAAATATTTGTCGCTATTTTATTATTTGGCTCTATAGACCTTTTGTATATTCGAATATAATAATTAAGTTGATCATTTAGAATTCACCACACAAATTCTAATCTTCAGATTTTTTATTGCTTAATTTTAATAAGCACTGAAAAGTACCTACTGAAAAAAAACCATGTCGCAGTGTATAAATATTACCTACAATATGCCCATTGACATACACGGATACTTGAGATAGAAACGATAATGTCTTTTCTGTCTGTACTTTCAACAGGGTTATTCGATGACTAACAAACGCAGTTCGATATTCTACGACCTCCCGCCTCACGTGTATCAAGATATCGTTGCAAGGCAGAGAAGCAAATTCATACTCTGCGTGCCATTTATGAAGGTACTAGATGATTCCCGCGACTTCGTCTGCGTGGATTCATGTTTTTGGATTCCCGCGGGAACTCTTCAATTTTCCGGGATAAAAAGTAGCCTATGTCCTTCCCCGGGATACAACCTATCCTTGTACCAAATTTCATCAAAATAGGTTGAGTAGTTGGGCCGTGAAAGCGTAGCAGACAGACAGACAGACAGACAGACAGACAGACAGACACACTTTCGCATTTATAATATTAGTATGGATTTTACCCATTCAATAATCAGTTCCCATATCCCCTCTAAGCTTGTGCTATCACTGGATACGAGTACCACAATAGCTCAATGAGGGAGGATTCCTACGATCTTTCTGCTAGCATGATTGCTTCAGAGTGTAACATAAGCAAATCTTACCATCTTATATGCTATGCGCTACCAGTTTTGGCTATCCAGGTCACAATTTTCTGTCTAGTCATTCATTTTCATTTTTTTGTTAATTTCCACTACTCTGTCCGTGAAGTTGGTAACCGCCTTCTGGATTATTTATAATTCCTGCAGTTTTAGCAGTATAATAACATGGGTTGTCTTTTTCAGTTGCTCCATAAAGAAGACTTAAAGAATATATCGTCAAGGGCGCTACTATTTTGTACGTCACCAAATGAAATTTTGTTGAACACAGGTGACATGTGCAATGAGATTTACATTATTAAACGTGGAATTTGTGAGGTTAGCAACTTTACTGCCTTAATGGGTGACTCAGTGGACATTTTTGTTATACAATACGCAGTGTCTAACAAATTAATGATTTTAATTTCCAGATTTTAAGTCCAGATACAAGAGACGTGGTGGGTGAATTAAGCGTCAGAAGTCATTTTGGTGTTCTTGAGTGTCTTTTGCGTAAATATTACTTTTCTTTCTCTTTTCCCGTCACCTTGTATTACAACTTTTATTTTGAGCACCGCAATATTATATCGAGTGTACCTACCTACTTAACTTTTGATTGAAAGTTCTCGCTATATCTAACAGGGATACCGACATTTTTCACGGTGCGTGCTGTAACTCACGTGGAGATACTTACTATTTCGAGGAAACATTTGATCAATGCTATCAATATTCCACAAATCACGGAAGCCCTTGACTATTGTAAAGAGCAACCCGTGAGTTTATTTGTTAATTATTATGGAAATATTATTACCAATTCAGAGTAAAATGACAACACAATGGGTTGAAGTGATGATGATGATGATGATTCCTTTACAGCAATACGCGCGTCTCCAGCTGCGCCGGGAGCCCTTCCTCGCGTACGAGCCTCCGGAGCGCACGCCCAACATGGAGAAGTTCCGCTACCCGCGCAAATACGAGCAGGACAATGCTTTCCTGCAGCCGTTTTACAGACTGGGCATATTTTCCGTGCTAAGGTACCTACTATCCATCCATTAACTTGTATGGTTTCACTGATAGAGAAATGTCTATTCGAGAGCCCAACACCACACAAACTGTCTCCGATATTCCCGGTTCTGGATATACCTTTAGATTGTTGGTCAATTAGTTTGTCTTAGTTCAATTATGAAAGTCTTTTCCTTGCTATACTGTAAGATCGCGTCGTAAATTCGTGATCAAGCTGGAATCTATACAAACCTTACAACAGTTGTACCTAAATCATCACAGAAGCTCGTAAGTTCTTGAAAACTTCTTTAATATACCAGCGATACATACCTCAGATCGGTCCAGATAAGAAATCTGGTAAGATCGCGTCGTGATAGTGGCTAATTAACAACATTATATATTAAGACCATTCCTAATACCATAATCAACCAAACACATATTTACTAGTCATACTTTTGTCTTTAGTCTTACTAGTTTCCTTATGTTTTCTAGATACATCTTCCCCCGTTTCACCATACGTCCGGATGGCCAGTACTTGGTCCACATGGAGTGGTTCCGAGCGAGCTGCGCCTTTCTGTCAGCCATGCTGTACCCTGGGTACACTTACCTGGTGCTACAGTGGCCTTTCCTCTACTTTTTCACGTGGCTTCTGGATTTAACTGCATACTGTGATATGTAAGCCCTGTGTTATTATTATTACCAAGGTGTCGTCACCATCATTATTTTTATTTCAGCATGTGGATCTCTAACGCTGAATATAATTTTTTTTGCTCCCAATGAGCGCAACTACATCCAGTCCTCGGCCTTACAAGTATCAAAAAATTTTCCTTTCACCCCCTTTATATCGCTAGTACTCACCATAGTACTGGAGGACGCTCAACACTACTCTTATCTTTACTCGATCTTCGTTTTAGAACTTTTCAGGCCCTGCGGCCATCGCTCTTACGACAATGATGGCCTGCTAACTGCTACCACAAAATATACATATATTATGTGCTGCCACTAAACCTAAATGTCATTCTTGTTAGATTTGAAAAGCTGTTGTCCACGTCCACTACAATAATAAAAAATATAACGCAAAAACACAACAAATGTAATTTTATGTCCAGCTTACAGCGAATGCTAGTGGGCTACTACAACGAGCATAATATCCTGGTATACCATCCTGCAAGTACGGCTGCGCACTATCTGAGAGGGGCCTTCATGGTCGATCTGTTTGGTTGTTTGCCATTAGAAAGACTTGAATCATCTTGGAAGGAGACATTTCGTAACTATCCATACCATTTACTTTATCTTAACATGCTTTTAAATAAAATGCTATGATATGACACCAATGATATCTAGATGCAAAAGTCTGCCAGCCCTTAGCTGGGCTACTTAAATGCAACTAGTGGGGCCCGGCAGACTTTGTCCTGCCCTGAACCTCGAACCCGTTTCCAATTGTGTATATAAACCATCCCGGGGTCCAAACCAACACAACAAAAAAAGAATTAACGAAATTGGTCCAGCCGTTCACGCGTGATGCTGTGACCAACGGAAATAGGGATTCATTTTTATATATATATATATAAGATAAGATTAGGTAACTAATAGCGTATAAGTGGAGTACTTCAAAGCTTTCAGGCATAAGTCATAACCTAAGCATCTTGGTGGTTAGGAAGTTTTTTTCAACGCTGCGAGGGTCTTATGCAATCGGTATACTGTACCGTTGGCTCATCTTCTATGAACTTGAAATCTTCGAACAGAATTACTAATTGCAGAAGGACGATATAGAGAGGCTCCAACCAAACAAATTCTTATGCTGAATCGTCTCATACAACTTTACCGAATGCCGAGCGCCCTACTCGGCCTGAATAAATTTGTGCGTCGGGACATATTGCTCGTGTAAGACAATATAATATTATCATCAGTTTAGCTGCAGGGGTTAGGAATCATGCATATTCTTTTAATGGTACTGGATTTATCTAAAATTACTTTAAAAGTATACAAAATTCCGGATGCCAACGATCTAAGACTGACATTTGAAATACTGTGATCACGTCACCAAACAGCTGGTGTGAGGTGTCCAAAAAAAAGAAGATTAACCCCACTGCGTACATTTCAATTATCTACAGTGTTTTGATTCGTTTTTACTTTTGAGGTCCAAATAGTCCCATGATATTACTCTCCACCACCACTCTCCTCTGAAGATGCCTAAATCTATGGATAAAATTCTTAAACAATCAATCCATCAGTGCTTTATTTGTAGTGCAAATACCATTTCAGTCGCGCGTCGTTAAAAATAGAATTAAATTTCTTCCATTCTTCTTTTCTAGAATAAGAGCTTGCCCAATATTCCTGTCCCTGCTGAACGTCCTCACCAGCTTCGTGGTGTATTCCTCCGTGCAAATCTTCTTTACGATTGACAAAGGCTCGTGGTATATTGTTCCTAACGACGACAAAGGAGGCTCTTGGATCAAACATTTCCACAAGGCTTGTAAGTTAATTTCAACTGATTTTAAAAATAATTTGAGATTGTTAAAAAAAGTTGGTGAAAATTGCACAATATCAGGTCAGACTTGTTACATTGTTGTTACCCATTGACTTGTTACATTAATTTCAACTTGCACATTTTCTATTTTAAAAGCAAAAATTGTATCGTTTATTGCGATTTATATACCTTTATTGCCTTTTAGCACATTGCAGCAACGTATTGAAATCGTCCAAATTACGGATATACTTGATAATTACTGTCTCTGGACATTCTTTAAGTTCATGAAGTATTCTAAATTGAAAATTCAAATATTTTATATTCAAATAACAAACTTTTACAAGTGCTTTTGAATCGTCGAGTGAATCTACCACTGGTTCAGAATGACATTCCTATTCCGATTCTATTTCAGATCGCTTCAATATAACAGAATCCCCGTGGAACATTCACTTGGGGTCATTGTTCTGGGTGGTGTATGAAACCACTACGACTGGCTACAACACCTTCAAGCCAACCAACTTCAACCTGATGCGCGTGCTCATCAGTGGAATGATTATTGGTATGATTTAAAAGAAACAGCAAAAATGTACTTAAAAAGGTTTTGCATACCATTATTTTGTATAAATTCTAGTTATATTTCTGTTACTGTTAGTTTTAGTACATTATAATTCAACAGTATAATCATTTAGACATAATACATCACAAAAGGATTATTAATGAATATGTTTATGTAACATTGGCATACATTGTGTAAGGCCGGTTCATTAAGTGTACCTTGTATGACTCCATGGATTTTAATGGCATACATTAGGGTGTAAGGCATGTATTTATGAACGTTTCTTTGATTGTGTAAACAAATATAAACATTTTACATCATTGTTAAATATTTGTTTGTCACGTTGCTGATTTTCAGGAGCAATCATCACCACATACTTTTCTGTGAGGATCATCAGCGTTCGGTCTAATGTAAACAAAGCTCTCGCTTCGTTCCAAGAACACATGAAAGATATATCAGTGTTTATGAAGAGGGAAAATCTTGATCCACAATTGCAAAAGTAAATAAAACTTATTTTTAAACATTTATTGAAAACAATACAATTAACTTAAAGATAGCTAGCCTAACCTAAATACTGTATTTTTTTTAATTTTATACTATATATAGCTCAATTACCACTCACTCATTGACATAATCATATAGCGAGAAAACGGACAGGCGGGTCACCTGATGTTGAGTGATTACCGCCGCCCATGAACATTTGTAGCACCAGAGGAACCGCCAACTCACCGAGTAGTATGAACTAGAACGGTATCGGGTATATAAAACTTAAAATTCTTATCGAAAAGATTCGTTGAGAGAGCAAGCATCGATCCACTCAAAACCAAAATCGTTTTCTAAATGAATGGGTAGGCTACATAGCCTTTTACAGGGCCTTTTGGTTGTTTCGAGAAAGAAAATTCATTATTATTATTATAGTGTTTTAATATGTTTTTAAATTACTGTGTCTGGTTTATACAGGCAAGTGAATGAATATTACGATTTCAACTGGAACAGAACGGGTGGTATAGATTACAGGAATGTTTTTAAACTGTGCTCACAGATCACTTTGCGAACTGATGCAATTCTTCACATATATGGGCCTACTTTTACTAAGGTACAATTTAGATATCTTGTTGACTATTTATGTTTAGAAATATTTCGTGCCTGAGTTACAATTGATTTATTTCTGCATCGTGTTCCTCCCATACCATTAAACCTACCATTATATGAAGGGGTAGTGAGTCAAGACTTTTTTATTCACTTGCGTGCAAAAAAATCGACCCACCCCGCACTTTTCTATTTGGAACAAAATAACTCGACTATATTAGTAAATTAAAAAATACTTTTATTACCGTTTGATAGAAGAAAGGGTAAGGTTTCGATAAAATCTTATTGCAAATGGGAACTGAAAATTGATTAGGTACTAACTTTACAGGCTTAAAACGAAAAATAGTTTAACCAATACTAATTTTCAATCACAGATTTTTGTTGAATTTATTAAAATACTAGCGAATGCTCGCGACTTCGTCCGCGTGGTTTGAGGTTTTTTGGTTCCCGCGGGAACTCCTTAATTTTCCGGGATAAAAAGTAGCCTACGTCCTTCCCCGGGATACAACCTATCCCTGTACCAAATTTTATCAAAATCAGTTGAACAGATACATTTGTTTGATTCCCGCGGGAACTCTTCAATTTTCCGGGATAAAAAGTAGCCTATGTGCTATTCCAGACTATAATCTATCCCTATGCCAAATTTCAGCCAGATCCGTTCAGACGTTGGGGCGTGATTGAGTAACAAACATCCAGACATCCATACAAACTTTCGCATTTATAATATTTATTTGATTGATTGATTTGATGTAAAGGCTCCAGGCCATTTCTTTTAATGTCCAGTGTCCAATCCTCAATCAGTGTGACGTATCAGTTCTGCGTATAATCGGTCGAGCAGTGAGCAGCTTCTACTTCCTCAAAGACACCACAGTCATAGAACAGGACGACGTTGTCACTGATATCTATTTCATTGACCGCGGCACTGTTGAAATAAAGGAGAATGATGATGAAGATGACTCAATTACACTTAGTAAGGGCAGGTGTGTGTAAATTGGCATCATCCATAAAGTAAGTCACACGATAAGCTCTAACCCCCGTAGAGGGTTGACGAAGTGTGACATTGTGTGATAAGGGATGGGAGGGGTCCTAAGTTTCGTGACGTGAAATGTGAATTTATAAATCTTATATATCTAAGTGATAAAATGCCAAATTTGCACGATGCAAGATATGTGACGTGACACGAGGGGGGGGGGGGGGGGGGGGGGTGTCTCACAAATGTGACCAACTGTGACAAGGACGGGGGAGGGGTCAAAAAATCACGAAATTAGTTTGACTTACCATAAGGATGACCCCATATCTCATAGCGCTAAGTGAGAAAAACGCGTGATAATTTAATTAATTACACAAAAAAAAGTAAACTAGGAACAGTTTTTTCATTAATTAGATTAAAAACAAGAAAGGATGAAATAAATGGTCATCGATAAAATTTCTTCCCTCCGAGGCTTTTGCATTATCTTAAACCTATGCCCAAAAAGGGGTTCCAAGATAAGTGGTCTATGTTACAGCCGCCATATTCAATTTTCATCAAAAGTGGTGTCTTAACCCTTTTTAGATACTAGATGACGCCCACGACTTCGTACGCGAGGATTTTTATATTCCGGCGGGAACTCTATAATTTTCTGGATACAACCCAATTCTGTATCTTTTACCAAAATTGGCTGAACAGATGGGCAGTGAAAACGTAGCCGATAGACAGACACAGTTTCCCATTTATAATATTAGTATTAATATCATTACTTAGATAGGTCGAATCTTGTCATAATATCGCTGGTTTTAAGGATATTACGATATTACATAATAATTATGGTAATATTTATTCATTACATTTAGATAATTATTTTTTTAGCATGTTTGGTAATTTGGAAGAGACGTCGACTATCCGGTGTTCCATGTCTATGAAAACGACCAGCCAAGCGCATTTGCTACAGATAAATTCGCAAGTTTTCTTCAGTATCATCAGCGAGTTTCCTGCTGTTCTGAAACTCTTGCACTCTTATCGGCCGCATAACGAGGTGCATTAAAACAATTTTCCTTCTTATATTTTAAGGATAGATAATTTTTTCGCTGTTGATCTAAGTTCCTTTACTGAAGATTATTTTGTACATTCCTCAATAGTTTTTAAGTTTATTATTTTTCTAATATGTTTTTTGTGTGTAAACGTAAGCATATTGATCTGAGTAAGCAAACAGTATATTATGGATCTATTTGTATCATAAATTTATTTCTTATTTGAAGTTAAACTTTTATAGTCACACAAACTTATCTGACCCCAAAATTGGAACTAATTTATATGCCTGTTTAATTTTTTTATCGGGTCAGATAAGTTTGTCGGGCTATGACCATGCAGTTAGTTGTTTTTGACATACATAATATTATCTTTTGATTTATTTTACAGAAATATATACCAGGCATAGCGTCCTTTATTCAACTGAATATCAAGGAGCGTTCTGCTGCGTCGCCTTTAATGTTCCGCTCTAAAAGAATCGTACACTCCTTAAAAGTCAAGCATTCCCTCATCCGAATCTTCTTGATTATTATAAGTCTAGCGGTAATCTATGGGGACGTCTATAATGCTGGATTTCAAGATAACAGACCTATGTTGATAATTTACTTGTATTTCTTGGATTTCTGCTTCCTGGTGAAATTCTTCTTTCAGTACATGATTCCGCCAATTGTTGAAATTGACGAAGATGTTTTCAATACTTTGATAAAAAAGCGGAAAAGGTAAAACAAAAGATTACCTGTTCCATTAATTTACGAGAAAGCACTGCATAGATTTAATTTTTAGTATTTCAATGTTACAGTTACATGCAGAGAGAATTCAAATATGATCTCATATCTTGCTTACCAATTGAAATTCTTTGTTTTACTGGCGGAAGTAACCCAGGAATCGCTTTTTCTTTCCTTCGATTGAACAGAATGTTTAGAATCGTAAGTATTTTTTGTACTTGACTGGAAATGATGGTAAAATGTCATATATATACTCGTATCACAATATAGCAATCGAAGAACATTGTATACTACAAAACGCGTTTGTACAAGGATGCAAATTTTCATTCGCGTTAAAATAAAAAAAGAAGATTTTTAAGTTGAATTCTATTTCACTAAAGCACTCATCAAATTATAACAATACTAGATGATGGCCGCGACTTCGTTCGCGTGGATTAAGGTTTTTTGATTCCCTAAATTTAAGAACTCCCATTCTTAAATTTTCCGGGATAAAAAGTAGACTATGTCCTTCCCCTGGATACTAACTATCCCTATACCAAATTTCATCAAAATTGGTTGGAGAGATCTTTATTTTTTATTCCCGCGGGAATTCTTGAATTTTCCGGAATAAAAAGAAGCGTGCTATTCCAGACTATAATCTATCTCTGTGCCAAATTTCATCAAAATCGGTTGAACAAATGGGCTGTGAAAGCGTAGCAGACAGACAGACAGACGGACAGTCAGACACACTTTCGCCTTTATAATATTAGTATGGATATGGATGTAGGCTAACTTTTGGTTCTTGCAGGTTCTTAAAACAGCAAGTAAGACCAGTTCCTCTAATTCAGGAGGATAAACAGAATAAAGCGTAGGTATATTTGTACAGGTGACGATATACGAGTGCCTGCTGCAGCACACGTCGAGCATTTCCATCAACCTGACGGTCACCACAGTGGTGACGGTGCTGATCTGGTTCCCTCTGTTCGTGCACGTGTGCGCCTGCCTCTGGTACTTCATCGCGATGTGCGAGGACGCCGCCCAGCCCAGGACCTCGTGGATTTACAACAGTAACTTTGATTGATTGATTGATGAACAAATATTCATCTCATGGTACAAATCTAGTTGGTTCTATTGAGTCCATCATGTCACTACCTAGTTTCATTGTAATATTACACAGATTTAAGATATCGATGATTAGAAGTATGCTACTGAAAAAAGCTAATTATACTGTTGAAGATTATGTAAATGAAAGATAAAACGGTTACTTATGACAGCGGCATGTACTTAGGACAGCGGTTACACATTGATATAATAATTGTCAATGAGTAGGTAATTTTAAAAGAGCACCCACCGAGTCTCTTGCTGGTTCTTCTCGGTAGGAACGGCATTCCGAACCAGTGGTAGATTCACTCGACGATTCAAAAGCACTATAAGTTTATTTGAATAAGAAATGTTTGAAATAAGAGTTGTGAGTACCTATCGTCTTTTATTGTTTTACTTTATTCAACATTAACTTCTTCATCATCATCAAGGTGGTGTAAATAATTAATTATTCCAGTATAATATTAATTTTAGATGCTGGTCAACCATGGTGCGAGAGCTGTTATATTTGCTCCATGTATTTTGTATTGACCACGTTCACTCAGAATGGAGTTGGTGATATTATGCCTAAAAAGCAAGCTGAGGTAATTCAAACAATCATGTGCAATTAAATTCATTCTAATATTAATGTGAATGTATCAACCGTTGAACCGACATTGCCTGGCACAGAGATAGCTTGTATCCTAGAGATGGATAAAGGATACTTTTTAACTAGAAAATCTTGTTTCAATTAGGTATTTCAAAATTCCTTATTCGCGTGGATGAAAAGCAGGCATCAGCTAGTGGCCAATAAAGATCACAACGTTAATTATTCTGTTTGCTCGCTCGTTCGTTTGTTTGTATCACATTTGTTTTTTCAACATATTGTTTAGTATTAAAATGTTAGAAACCCCAACTAGGTACCTTTCAAAGTTACAACTAATATTTCAGGTGGCATTCGTGTCAGTCCTTCAAGTAGTCTCTGTCATGATGTACATGATATACGTGGGGGAACTCTCCAATATCATACAGTACAAATCCTTCCGCTCCTTCAACTTCTACTTTGAACATCTGGAATTACAGGTACACGCTATCTACAAGCTGTGGTACACGTATCTGCATTGTATTATTAATTTTATCTTTATTTGACAGTTGACTTCTAATGGGTAATCCCTGTGTCAGGACAAAAGTCTACTAAAATTTAAGAGTGACAAACAGGCCTGTTAAAGAGTAAATATAGGCCTGTTAAAGAGTAAGTAGGCCTGATAAATTACTTCTACGGACCGTATGTTATTATAATTTCTAATATCCATTAAGTACAGCTGCCAATTAGAACCAAGAACAATTGCGGACCTACTTGGCAACGGCACTCATCGTGAGTGCTTGTTCGTTAATAGTTACGGGATCAAACAGTAATTAAATCTCTTCCTGCGCCTCTCATCCTAAAAGCGTACCCATAAATTAAGCTCACAGTGGTATCTATATTGATGATAATATTATATTATCATATTAGTACCTATAATAGCGTATACTTAACTTAGGTCTGATTTATCGGGGATCTGAGGCATATCATATTTTTTGGAATGTTGATGGCTTTCGTGGCTCAGTGTCGAGCGCGCCAGTGTGGTCTTACAAGTAGGAGGTCCTGGTTTTCGATCTCCGTCGTTTAAAATTTGGAGCAAAACAGTAATATAATAATACAACCTTTTCAGCGTTGGCTAGATAAAGGTTTCATTCTTAATCTAGAATCAAGTAATCAGACTAAACTGTCACTTAAGATGCTGATGAAATTGTACTAAAACGTAAACCTGAAACTTCACTCACAATCTCAAACATCACAAATCATATAACAGACATAAAAATAAAATAATTTGGCTTATGAAATCAAAAGTAATAGATTTGTTAACAGTAATAAAATGTTAATCGCACTAGCCATTTGTCAAAACTAAAATACCGGCGTCCAGACATAGCCGGTCGGTGTCCAAATCAAACACAATATCAATCATAAGCGACGGGTTAAATGGACATCGGTTTATTTGGATTGCTATTACGAGTAAATCAGACGAATCCAACCCGCTCTGTACCAATACAGAAGTTCTATTTATAATTTATTAATCTGTGCTGCGTTCATAACTCTGTTATCTTTATGATATTCAATATTGAGCTTGGCATTTGTTAAAATTCCATTAGGCACAAAAATAAAAACGCGCTCGGGCTATATTTAATAAGTTTCGTGGAATTCACATTATTTTCTGTACGTTGAGCATCATTTGGTTTGAATGTTCGAAATAATGTCAATTGATTTATAAATCAATGAGTATATGAACAAAATTTCTGATGCCCGCGACTTCGTTCGCGTAGATTGTGGTTTATTTGGTTCCCGCGGGAACTCTTTAATTTTCCGGGGGATAAAAAGTAGCCTATGTGTTCCAGACTATATAACCTCCCACCCGCCCGGGGGGTAGGTATGCCGCGCGAGCGACAACGAAACGCCCGCTGCATGCTGCCAAATATTCTGACAGATCCATTCAGCCATTCTGGCGTGATTGAGTAACAAACATCTATCCATCCATCCATCCATACTTTCGGATTTATAATATTAGTATAAATTTGTACAATTACTAAAATATCACCAATGCCACGATTACATACCAAAACTATTTGTAATAAAATTGTATTTTGTTAGCAATATGCCAAAGTGGTTCCAATATATTATAATTATAGTACCTACTGGTTAAAATATGAATAAGAAATAATTTGGGACAGTTGTAAAAAACTCGCCATAAGATTTATTTGATTTTCTTTCGCAGTAGCCATTTAGCCTCCCGATTGTGTAAGGAAATCGTAATTTTAATCGTTTGTCGAACGGATATTTCGTCCTGTTTAAGGAGTTCATAGATGCCTGCACGCCAAAAAGCATGTATGAACCCTTTATCAGTTCGAGTAATACGTTTTATGCTGTCAAATGATTACGATTTGCATAAACAATAGAAAATGCCTCAGTTTTAACGATACTTTTCCATAATAGGAATTCCTGAAAAACAACCGCGTCTCTAAGAACTTGGTCGCAGTGGTGAACAAGTACTCCCTGCACCTCTGGAGGAACTCCCGAGGGCTACAGCTGCCGTACTTCCTGACATCAGCCCCCAACTGCCTTAAGCTGAAGATCATGTCTGCTGCTTATCTGCATCACCTTACCAATGTGAGGACTTCTTTGATTCAAATGTTTCTGTATAAAGTAGTCTCACCAGGGGAGATTCTACCATCGCTTAGCAGTATTATTTCAAAATGACAGCTTTATGCCACGTACCTTGACGTCTCTTACAATATGGATTACTAGCTGATGCCCGCGACTTCATCCGCGTGGAATAAGTGTTTTAATTCCCACGGGAACTCCTTAATTTTCCGGGATAAAAAGTAGTCTATTTCACTCTCCAGGTCCTCAACTATACCCATGCAAAAATTCACGTCAATCCGTTGCGCTGTTGCAGCGTGATTGAAGGACAAACCAACAAACTATTATAATCTAACTAATATATAAACACACTTTCGCATTTATAATATTAGTATGATAATTCTAAAACACGAACGTCAACAATATTAAAACAATACGGCTTTTGGCGATGGCAGTATGCCCCTGTGGCTCTCATGATAATTAAGAGTCAAGACTCTATTATGGGTTCAGAAAGGATATTTACAGAGTTAAACTTTTAAAAACTCTAAATCTACTATAATATGCAACAAGTTATTATTCTAATAAATGATGCCCGCGACTTCATCCGCGTGGTTTAGGTTCCAAGACTGTGGGACATAGTAACAATGGAACGCAGACATGGGAAAGTGTCAGAATAGTTGGAAGCTACTATAATGATATCGTTTACTGTCACAGAAACTAAAGGTATGACGAATATATTATCATCAGTGATCACCATTTCGAGAAATAAATCTGCTGAACCCTAAAAGTCATCTTGCCATGAGGGATAATGGAAAAAATAGATCCTTATGTATGTCACCGTAAGATTGCAAAAACCGTTAGATTGTAATCCAACTAGCGATATTGTAAACTGTCGACAGATTGTGAACCGTTCAATGTTCCGAGTGTCAATTTTTGAAATTTCATTGTATTTACCATCGATATATTATATGTAGGTACTAGATGGGCCCTTTCATAGAAAAAGGTTGGGCGACCGACTATGAGAACGCGTTCCTAACCTGTCTTTGTCCCCATCGTAGCGCTGTCACGGTCGCTCGTCATGTAGATAATTTGTTATTCTTGGGTTAACATCTAAAGTCTTAATAGTTTGGCACTGAACAATTTTTATTTTAAGGTAAGAGATTCAATTCACAATTATAAATTTTCAAAAAAACGTTATTTAATATTCCTATTTAATATTTCTATCCATTACACAATCATTTAATTTCCGCGGCAAACTGTATGATATATTTTTTTTTTACTAACTGGCCTTACGGCATCTATGGCCATGACCTATATTATCTATGACCGAGTCATACGTTTTCTATATATGTTGCAAGTAAGTTTCCGCTTTTCAGACTAGATGGCGTTGATGGCGTTGCTAAAAATACGCCCACATTCTTTGTTTGACAGGGCCCGTCTATGTAAATTCAGGTCGTTGGTATTTACGTTTTCTTGTCTCTATCTTGTAGGTTAGGTTAGGGTTCGACATAAATAAACAGGTAGTGCCAACCTACCGAAAAATAACGCGTTAAATTGTAATCTGTCGACAGTTTACAATATCGCTAGTTAGATTACAATCCAACGGCCTTTGCAATCTTACGGTGACATATAGATAGAAAAAAGTCCATCGTTTTAATGAATTTATTCGTTATGTGACTGAATTCTTTAATTGTTTCAGCATATTTTATTCAAAGACTGCGAGCCTGCATTTCTTCGTCAGCTAGTTGGATTTATGAAGCTCTATACATATACCGAGGGTACTAAACTAAAAAATATTGCCTTGCTTTTCTCTGCTTATTTCCACTAAATAATTCCCTTAGGCTGGACTCCTTTTAAAAACATTAAACAATTTACAGGAATGTTCGTAGTCAAGGAAGGTGAAATTACGGACTCTATGTACCTAATCCACATAGGACGAGTTATAGAAATGTGTGAGAACTCCAATAAATCGAAATCTTATTACGCTGGAGACAATTTTGGGCAGGTAGGTTCAAATTCCAATTAAATTAGATTTAAATTCTAATCCATAAGATTTATTGAAATCATGTTTGTTCAGTTAAGAGATGTTTCTTTTTCCAGTTGCAAGGCTTATTACACGACCTACCGTATACAGGCTCTTACGTAACAGTTACAAAGTCACAAGTGCTTACCCTACATTTGAACGATTGGGCTGACTTATTGAAACATTTTCCAAAAAGCAGAGAAGCTATTTACAGGCACATAGAGTCTTACACGGATGATGACTTTTATGGTGATAATCAAAAAGCTCCTGACCTGTTATCGGGTGATGGTCAGCCGCCCTCGAGTCCTTCAGCGCAACCATCGGTTTCTCGTTCACCCCCTAGCTCTTCAACCAACATTGGCGGTGAAAGAAAAGAGAGAACTGGAGTATTTTTACCACCACCAGGACCGAGTCAAACATTCGTAAGGTCACAGTCGATAGTTGATAAATCTTTCATATGGCCAACTCGTACAAGGTACTCAAACGACAGCTTTGGTAGCGCCAGTGTAACCGAACAACCGTCGCAGAAAGCTAGTTTAGAAACTTTAGAGTATGAAAACCAAACAAAATTAACGCAAAAGTCATCTGACATAAAACGTAGTGAATCTATAATGTCAGCAAAAAGAAAATTATCATCTGGAAGTATGGCCCCTACCACATCAAGAAGAGCAAGGGTGACCAGTTATGTTACTGAACGTATAATATCGAACGAATCTTTAGAGGAACAAGATAAGGCATATTCTGAAGAAGAACAACAAAGACAAAAATCACCAAGCGAATTGAAAAGTGTTGAAGATTATATTCAAGAGCAAAAGCGTAGAGAAGCTCAAAGCAGCTGGCTAGATAGTAAGATCGCTGATAAAAACTTGCCGCAACGATTCAAGGGAATAACACCTCCTATAAGCTTAAAAAAACGTAAAGCCCACGTGACATATGAAGAGGGTAAACCTGCACTACACCCTGTAGAGATCCATGAATTGAAACCGATGAGGGATTTGTCTGCAGACGAAAGAAATCTCCGATCACTTGACAGTGATATGTCGGAGACTCCAAAAACTGAAGAAATGGTCACGAAATTGCCACCAAAAGAATCATCAAGTGAAAGTGACTCATCTATTAAGCAAGACGATAAACCTGAAAGTGAAAAATAAAGCTCTGCAGTTTGCAATTAGGTACCTAATGTTTTTTTTTTTCAACCAATCTTAAGTTACAAATGAATATTAACGTATCGTATCGTAATAGTAACGCACCGATTGCTGCTAGTTTAGGGCGCAAGTAAACAGGATACTTGCGTCCTAAGCTAGCAGCAAAATTAGAACAATTTCCATTTCAGACATTCTTGAGGAATAAATTGATAAGAAATTTTTTAATTGACCTTTAAAAATCCGTATCCATGAGGTTAGTGCATTTCCAACAATAGAATATCATAACTAAGCTATGATATGGGATCTCTGTAAAATATTAAATCTAGGTCTTTTAATTGATATAATCAGTAAAATCAATATTAGGTCATCGTTTAATTAATGGATATTCATTCACAGTAGCGTAGATCTAACCGTGTTTATGAATTAGGTACTGAATGTTTATTTGGATGGAAGCCAATGTTGAACTCTATTTTGGCGTACCGTTAACGTTCAGGTGACCATGTACTGGAGTCCAGTTTTATAGGGAATTATTCTCGCTGTTAATGAATTTCAATCACATTATCTTCACATTTATCACAATGATAGAAAATGCTATAAAAACGTTCATTTTATATAGCGGAAACAAAACAGCTATAACATTCTAACTACCTACTAATTTACAACTGTTTGTTTCTTTCTCGATGATTTAAACATAATGAAAATACATTAAAACCTCTTCTCCTGTCTCCAAAGGTTGTCTGGAAGAGATCGTCTTAGGCGATAAGACCGCCTTTGCATATTGTATAGTCCTATTTGTAGTTTTAATGTCTGCTTTTGTTCCATGTACTTGTGTGCAATAAAGATTTAATAATTAATGAAAAATCTAAGGTTTTCTTAAAAACTTTATTACAAAATTTACTTAGTTCTTAACAATAATAAGTAAAAAGTCATAACATTCTAAAATAGTCGAACTGCACCGAATAACAAAAAATGTTACAATAACATAATTTCACTGGATGTTAATTTGACGATTCAAATAGTTGTCTTTCACGTTTAATGTAATACATTTTTAGTTTTTAATTAACATGGAATGCCCAGCACTGTTCAGCGTTGCTTTTGTGTTTTGCAATTGCATGCTTATTTTAATACAATCCCGTTCCGTATACTCTTTACGTTCAAGTATCTTTGAGCTTCTCTCACCTGATGTTTCAGAGTTCGTATCATATAAATGCTTGGGTGTATACATTTCTTAAAGTAGAGTTAACTTAAGCCTAAAATTACGGTTTCTTAAATTAAATAGTTTTTACAGCGTTCGTCTATCCGCCATCTTATATTGGTCTCTAATTTTGTCTTGTCCCGACCACATCTGTAACAAAGATAAAATTATTTTTATTTTCACTATAATTGCCATTTCTACTAATGTTTTTGATATTTAACATCTTCCCAATCCATCTTTCCTTTCCTGACTTAAATCAGGATTGGATAGGACTAAAATCGTAACTTTGATTTTAATTTCTAAAATTCTTATATTTTTCATCTATACTTAGACCTACTATAAACTAGCAGATGCCAGCCGCCAGAACGGTTGAACGGATCTGGATGAAATTTGGCACAGAGATAGATGAACAATTATTACACTGATAACAGAGATAGATTAGAGAGTTTATAATAACACACCGGCTACTTTTTATCCCGGAAACTTAGAGTTCCCGCGGGAAGCAACAAAACCTCAATCCACGCAGACGAAGTCGCGGGCATCAGCTAGTAACCCATACATTATACAGGTGAAGAGAACTATAATATTTTATTAATATTTAAAATACCAAAGCACTTTTCCGTTATAAATATAGCAGATCGATTTGTAAAACAAAAATACGGAGAGAGAATTTTTATAGGTGGAATGAATGTCGCTATAACTAGTTATTTATGAACAGAATGACCAGAACTATTTGCGTTGCCCCGAGCTCGTGACGAACACTGGATATGACGCGTGCACAAATATTTGGAAGCTCTGATTCCGATTGCTCGGTTACAATGTACAAAAATAGTGTGTGAAATATTTTCTTTCCAATGAAAAGGGTTTGGATTGAGAACTGGCATTTAAAAAAAACAGACTTCCTAAATCAACGCTCAGCAATTGCTAAAGGTTCTATGTAACTAAAGTTCTAAGTATTAATAATTTACTAAAAAACGTCCGATATCTTGATTGTTACTTCAAGATTCACACCAATTCCCATATATCAATTTTCAAATCGATCAGAATTCAGAACTGTAGAATTTGTACACATATTTCATTAACTAGAGAAGAGCTGATATGACTTTCAACCTTTTTTTAGGGTTCCGTACCCAAAGGGTAAAAACGGGACCCTATTACTAAGACTCCGCTGTCTGTCTGTCTATCTGTCTGTCTGTCTCCAGGCTGTATCTCATAGACCGTGATAGCTAGAAAGCTGAAATTTTCACAAATGATGTATTTCCGTTGCCGCTATAACAACAAATACTAAAAATTAAAAAAATATATATATTAAGGGGGGTCCCCATACAATAAACGTGTTTTTTTCGTATTTTTTTGCTCAATATTGAAAACGGTAACAGGTAGACGGTTCAAATTTTCACAGAATATTAACTTGTATATTACCTTTCAAAATAAATAATTAAATATCAATAAAGTAAATATTAAAGGGGGGCTACCATGCAACAAACGTAATTTTTAAGCATTTTTTTTTTAATATGTCATAAATCGTAAACCGCAATTTACCTTTCATTCAATACTACAGGTTTGTGCGGAACCCTCGGTGCGCGAGTCCGACTCGCACTTGGCCGGTTTTTTAAATCCACTACGAGTTAGACCTTGATGATAAGTTATGATGATTAGCTCTCTTAATGATAAGTTATGATGCAGTCTAATATGGTAGCGGGCAAACCTGTTAAGGACATGGCAGTTATATTTTTAAACCCACCCCTAACCGGTTTCTACACGGCATCGTACCGGAACGCTAAATCGCTTGACGGCACGTCTTTGCCGGTAGGGTGGTACTAGCCACGGCCGAAGCCTCCCACCAGGCCAAACCAGGGAAAATTCTGAAGTTATATAAATTCCCAAATTGACCCTGCCGGAAATCGAACCCGGGACCTCCGCACTTCAAGACCACAGCGCTGAACACTGCGCCAGGGAGGTCGGGGACTAGTGGAACAGGCCGTCCAAACAACAGATTTTCTTGAATCACAGCTAATCTAACACTCTCGATCAAGTCAACTTTCAAAAGAATCCTAGTTAAATCGATTTAGAAATTAAATGATTTCACGTAAGACAACTTGTGCCACTTATGAATTATGATGTACCGATTCGGATTCTACTGAGAAGAACTGGCAAGAAATGCAGCAGTTGCTCTTTTTAAAAAGAAAGAAAAAACACACAAATTCATGTTATATAATTTGCAGTTGCAGGGCGGATGTATATCTGGTGAAACTTTTTTTTATCGCTATATTGTCTTCACGGCCAGTTTTATGCCATTTAAATGGACAAGGACGTTATCTTTATATTATGCTATTTTAATTTCACTTCAGCTTTATTTACAAAAATTACGACAATCAGTCGAAACAGCAAGCATGATTAATTGCAAGAAATATGCCAACCTGTTGTCGCTCTCGCAAAGTTTTAGTTTTTACAGGAGAGACGATGTAATTGATGTGTTCTGCCATTCGAGCATTTTCTGAGAGTTTTGAGATTATTCAAAGAGATCAGCGACGTTCTTTGATCATTTTTTACTGTCTGCAATTTTACTCGGCTACTGGCTAAAGGTGAAGTAATGCTAAAACCCAAACATCATAAAGTACCTACCTACATCAAGATTTGAGAACCATGAATTGTGTTTGTGCTACTTTCAGAACAATGCGGATTATAAGTATTTTTAAAAGCAAATATTTCTTGAGTGTACCTACTTTTTGAAAATTCACTTCAAAGAACATAGTAAACAACAACTATAAACAAAGTCTTGTATTGTCGGAAAAAAGCATAAGCTCCTAATGGCTATGTTAAACGAATAAATTAATATTTTTTTATTATAACTCTCAACTTTCTTATCTGTACCCCTCCAACCTCTCAATTTGTTATTTCAAGAGGTCAGATGATCACTGGCCAGTTTTCGCAACTCCCCAGTTTGGTAAAGTGAACTGAAGTCCATTTTGCATCTTCTAAGTTCCATTAATAATAAAAAGTTTGGCGATTATCTAGGAAATAGCTGCATTAGGTATACCGGTGGTAGAGTCTCGATATTTCATAAGTGGCACAAGTTGTGCTACGTTAAAAAAAAAAATTTCATTTCTTTTCATTTTTAAGAATATCTTTTGGCATCAATGTGAGTAAAATTACCCCATTCTTATAATTAAGGTTCTTATATATCTAAAAATATAAATTAAATATCGCTATATTTTCCAAGATACACGAGTATCGTATTATAAGAATACCTACCTATATTAATGACCTAGACAACAATATCAATAAGTAAGAAAATTTCAGCCATTTAATTGCTAATAAGTATATAACGCTTTAGTGATCTTAGACAGTATAGAATTCTAGATGAATTGAGACAAATTAGTATTAGCAGAACAGATTTATATTCAGTCATTTGTTTTAGTTTAATTAGCAGCGTGACATGCCACGCGCCTGTTGATCTTAAATCGTTTGAAGATCTTTTCACTCATCTAGCTTTGAGCTAAAATAAGCTTAAAATTGTTATGTCAAATTGTCGCAAATTAATCAATTAAACCAACTGGCTGACTAGTTGAATGACAAAGTCAACAACGCTTAGCCTAAAGTTACAGGAGTTAGAAGGTTGAAATTTTGACGTTGGCACTCATCATGAAAGGGATTAAATAGGGGATGAAAGTTGGTATGGTATCGGTCATTTGTCAAGCTATATTCACGAAAGTTGGGCCAATAAAGAAAAAATAAAGTGTTTCAGGACTTTCGCAAATTCTACCCTTTCATTGATTTTCAAAATTTCTACTTAAACGAGGTCGAGGTCAGCTAGGTATTTTATTATGATCAAAATATTGCTTTTTTGAAGTTTTTTTTAGGTAGCTATTACAATAATTGTTATCAAAATATTGCTTTTTTGAAGTTTTTTTTAAAACTTTAACTTAAACTGAAATTAACCTGTTCAAAAAGCCAATAAAACTAAACTACTAGTTCTGTGTATAAACTTAATGTCAGCTGTTTCAATTCAGGACAATGAAATGCAACAAAGACAAAAACAAACAAAGTTGCAGATTCGTTTGGGTGTCAACTGTGAAGAAAATCTCAATGAGCTTTCATTTACTACCAAACGTACTTATAGTTCTCGAGCGAGTTGAATGCAGAGCTTATGTCTGGTGGTGACACATACCTTTACCTAGATACGTTTTGAAATATCGATGTCTTCATCGATTTTCAATCAATAGAAATTGACTATTTATCCGATAAGAGCAAAATCTTTGAATTTCTGGCAATATCATGTTCACATGAGTCAAGATTCAAGAGGCTTAAATATTTTGATACGAGTACTGTTATAGTTTTGGCAGATGTACAATCGGCAGAAAAACTATGTTTTATTGCGAACGTGGACGCTGTAGGTACACTGGACACTCGTTCTCAGTTTCGTTGGAATTACGTAGAATGTTGATAATTTTAGCCAGGGGAATGTTATGTTTTCATGCAGGCGCCGAGCATTTATAGCCGGTGTGTAGTGAGCACCGAATCTGACTAAGGTTTCTGTGTCATCTGGTGAAATGAAATCATCTACGTTTTGTAGAATTTAATTCTGCGTTACATTCGGAAAATTATGAGATTGCTCTTCGTATTTTCTTGATACTTTGTGGTATGTTCGAAGATTTCGATCGAGTATATCGTTAAAAAGTTTATTGCTTTCTAAAATTAAAAGAGTAACGTTGCTGCGTTATATTTTTCAAGTTTTTACAAATACCTTTCACTGTATTTTCGTTATTCTGTTTATTTACGTTTATTGTTTTAATCTATTCCATTCCGTTTTTGTTTTTCATCAGAATAATAAGAGATAAGGTAATTATCGTTAAAATATTGTACACTTTTTACAACTCTTTAGTTAACTTAAAAACAATGCCGCAACTATGACAGTTTTTGAATTAATAGGTACAACACGTATTGATTCAGATGGGAACACTTTACAAGCACGACTCACAAAAATCTGTGCAAATTATTTTAATATTCAATTTCCATATTTCTTTTTCGTGGTAGGTAACGGGTCCAATTTGCTATTTTAAATGTGCTTTAACTATAATGATAAACATTTCAAATTAATTGCAAGAGCGTTGCCAAGAATCGAGTGTTTTATGATTAAAGGAACTGGTCACATGATTTATTGCCGATCGATTACGGGATATCGTAAACACTGAAAATTAAAATATTGATCTTCATAAATTTTATACGATGCATAACTTTTTTATGGTCCAATTGATATGTCCTGAAATATCGATCACCTAATATTTTACTATTTAATGTTAGTGTAATAATTATTAACCTTTTATCTAAAGTAAAACACAAATTAGCAATTAAAATGCATGAGTACTAATGCATGAAATACATGAAATAATGAAGAAGTTAGTAAAAAAAAAAAAAAAATAGATTTCGGATAGTCAAGTAAAACATTTAGTAAAACCTATCGCAACGCTTCGTTTCAAAGTACTGACTTATGAAGTTATGAACCTTTATGGAAACCTTCGACCACAGAATCAAAATAAAAAAAGGACAACACAGGTGAAAGATTTTAAAGTCAAGATTCATCATTCAAGTTGATCATGTCTCAGGACCTCTAACCACCATATTATCTAAATATATAAAAGGAAAAGGTAACTGAGTGATCCATGAACGCACAGCTCAAACCACTGGACGGATCTGGCAGAAATTTGGCATACAGATAGCTATTATAATATAGGGCTCCGCTAGGGAAGGATTTTTGAAAATTCAACCCCTAAGGGGGTTTGAAATTTGAATGAAAATGAAGTCGCGGGCAAAAGTTAGTCCGAGATAAGAGACATGGAACACATTCAAAAATATAAGGTCACAAGTATGAAAATATGTTTAAGTAAAGAAATAACCTCAGTCCTCAACCTTACTAAATTCCAGCCACACTTGAGACACTCGTAAACAGAAAAAATAACCTTGTATGCACCTCAGAACATTCCAGAGTAGAGCAGCCAGAGGCTGGCGAGGAGTAGCACCAGGATAAGGTAGGTGGCGATCAGGCTCGTGGTCTCGTGCTGCGGCATGGTGGACGCGTTGACTGGACTAACGGCTCCAGAAAACTGGCTTGGCTCGTGTCACGAAATTGTCTCCACTCTTGATCGCCTACGCGCCACGCCCAATATCCAGATTTATAAATATGAGTGTAAATATAGATCTGTCGTTGACAGCAGGCTGTTGGGGACACGGACCGGTGATAACAATGAAAACAAACAATGCTAATTATAGAGCCCTATAAAAGCTATTCCTTTCCTTTTTAACCATAAGCGTACATATAAAAGTTGTCCTTGTAGAGTATGAAAATTTGGTGACAGAAAATATGGCGATATATTAGACAATTCAATTCAATTCAATTTATTTAAAACATGTAGGCCATACAGGTGTCTCTTATGCTACGTCATGTTTTGGCTCTGCGACCGGTTCGGAAAGCCGTAACACAGTTTAAAAGATCGCTGAGACAGTGTAAAAAAATCCACTTGAGTACGATTATATTTTTAACTAGATGGTGCCCGCGACTTCATCCGCGTGAATTAAGTTTTATTTATTCCCGCGAGAACTCTTTAATTTTCCGGGATCATAAGTAGCCAATGTCCTTCCCCGCGAAACATCCTATCCCTGTACCAAATTTCATCAAAATCAGTTAAACAGATGAGCCGTGAAAACGAAGCAGACAGATACGCTTTATTCTATCCAGTAAAAGCTTATCTTCAAGAAATAAACCTTATAGTTACATAGTTACTTAACCGGGTTTTTTACATGCAATGTGATAATTGAAACTCTCAGAAACTTGGAATGAAACTGTATTGTAATAACAATATGTTTAATACGACAAAACCTGTTGACTTATAATTACTACTTACTGCAATCTATTTTAAATCTTTTTTTAAAACTCCAATACTTAGGTCAATATCCAGTAAAATACTTAGATCTTCCAATAAATATTATAAATGCGAAAGTTTGGATGGATGTCTGGATGGATGTATGGATGGATGTTTGTTACTCAATCACTCCCCAACGGCTGAACGGATGTGGCTGAAATTTGGCACAGAGATAGATTATAGTCTGGAATAGCATATAGGCTACTTTTTATCCCGGAAAATTAAAGAGTTCCCGCGGGATCCACAAAACCTCGATCGGCGCGTACGAAAACGCGGGCATTAGCTAGTAATGCAATAAATGTAATAAGTAAATACAAGTTCTAATTACAATTCACTCATCACCAGGTTTATTTCATGAAGCGTACCAATTTTACAAAACGAGGAGCTGTAGGTATCCCGTAAAAAAACAATTTGATCCTCTTAAAATCGAAAATAAATCTCAAAAATATAGAGCCGACGACGATTTAAGCACTTATACATAAAGTACTTTGTAATTTGTTCCTATTTACTATTTCAGACGAGCTTGACCACGAATAGCCCCAATCTCCTGCGAATTCTTTAAACCATGCACCATGTTACTATTAAATGGAGTTTTATCATCCGCACATGCAGCGTGCGCGCGAGGTAAAGCAGCTTAAGGCAGAATACCATCCTCACGAGCATTATGTAGATGCATGGTATCCACGATGAAATAGGAACCATGTCAAATCCAGTCCTGCAAAGTTCCCTCTAATAATTATGTCACTTATAAGCTATAGCCACAAGTTCCCTTTCATCAATTGTTACAAAAAAAGCATAAAATCTGAAAATAGATCCGTAGATAGACATCTCTATCAGCTACACAGTGTCACAATCGCTTCGTGATGACCACGGCCACTCTGTCAAGTCAAGAGTGTAACGACGAAGAAGAAGAAGAAGAAGTCACAAGCACTTACCTACAGCGCGCGCTAGAAGACCGCGGAGTATAGCAATCCCAGAAAGAAAAGCAGGATTACTAGGATCATGGCACTGCTTGCAACACAATTTCTTGACAATTTTATAAGATCATCAATAGTAATAAATAAATAATAAATAAATAAATGTAGAAAACTGGTATGTATGGTTGATAAAATCATAGAGCTATAAGTTTTACTGTTGGGTAAAATTGATAAAAAGTTCCATAGCAAATCCAGTCTTGTAAAATCCTCAATCATAATGACGTCACGATCACAAGTTTATAAAAAGAACCATTCAAAAAGCCCCTAAATAAATAAATAAATAAATACTGTAACTACTTAGACCCGATGATAGACAAATGAATAAGTTCTAAAATAACTGACACAATCACACGTATTTTTTTCACCGCACTTAGTGTGAACTAGTAGGTAGGTACCTAGTCGGCGGAGTATAGCAATTAGGTACAGAAAGAAGAGCAGGGTTATTAGGATCTTGTAGGTGGATGGTATGACAAAATTGATAAAAAGAAAACCATTATCCATGGGCTATATCAAATCTAGTCCTGCAAAAATATGTCACTTATCACAAGTTGTGAAATCTAAAAATTTACCCCAAGACAGAGAGCTACTACTAAATGAAATGTTATCACGCAACATGTTATCACACGTAATTTTTCCATCGTACATAAAATCTCGTCACCCATGTCACAATCACACGTAATTTTTCCACCATACATGAAATCTCATCACCCATGTCACAATCACACGTAATTTTTCCACCATACCTACCTACATGAAATCTCATCACCCATGTCACAACCACACGTAATTTTTTCACCATAGACGAAATCTCATCACCCATGTCACAATCACATGTAATTTTTCCACCATACATGAAATCTCATCACCCATGTCACAACCACACGTATTTTTTTCACGGCACTTACAGCGCGCGCTAGTAGACCATCGAGTATATCAGCCACAGGAAGAAAAGCAGCACCACTAGGATCATGTAGGTGGCTGCGAGGTTCACAGTCTCGGCGTTGATCGGCATGCTTGCGATGTGGAGCAGAACTGATGCAATGAACGTGCTGATCCTCGGCTGGACGGCATGCGTCGGCGGACAGGGGCGGACTCGAGCTTTAAGGGCGTCTAATATGAGGGATTTTCTAAATAACTAATTTTAATTTATAGGAAGGCGCCAGACCAGCCTTGGCTTTGCTCAGTTGCAATGGAATTTCTTAATATCTGCTTAGTGGAGGCATAAATTCTTACATGAAAGTCCGCTAGTTCTAGATCAACTATTGTTGAGTTTCTCCTTTTATAAATATCTATACAGATACTTACAGATAAAAATTCAGAGTTCTTGTAATATCAGAATAATTACACTATTTGAACCTGCTCGTATTAGATTTATGTTCTTCATTCAATCAAACTTCATTCTTTCTTATCCCGTTTACAGATCTATTAATATCGTTAATACTTATTTTATATTTGACAAAACTCACTAAATCCTTATTAAGTACTACTAAATTGGTAAATGAAACACTTATTACCAACTATTGCCTGTACTATTTCTTCAATAATAATTATTTCAGTGTTTGCTACTAGTTCACATTTCAACTAGTTTAATAAGTCCGTAAGTGCTTAATAAACCTGCAACACCGGTTACATCACAAAAAAAAATATAATATAATTATATTATAAAGCTAATGGTCACTTATTTTTGGAAGACAAGTCATATTTCAAGTTTCGTATCAAACACTATTTCATTTAAATAATAAAAAAACAAGAAGGCGATTACGTTAAGATTAATTTCATGATTCTCTGTCACTGGCTTCAAAATACACCTCGATTTTGCAGATAAAATTCTTTGGAAGTTTAATATTTGAACGTATTTTTGATTGCTCCTATTACGTAAAATGTACTCACAATTTAGATTTAAAACGCTGAATAGAGAAGCCATAGAGAAATTAGCAGCAGGAGAAGGATGCAGTATGTAGCAACCAAGTTGACGCCCTCAGATCCAGGTTTCATTTTGGACTGATTTCTTTGTCACTTTTTACTCGAGCAAGAGAATAGTTTCTATACTAAAAGACAGCGCACGACTAAACGAACTTCGGGAGAACAAAGATTTAACTATTTAGAAATGCTCGTAAATATGAAATCTACATTTTGTTTTTTGGCACCACACTGAGATTAATTATTTTGTCACAGCGGTATTTTCTTGCGAGACTGACCCAATATATTTGTTGTGTTTATATTTAACTTTGTTTTCGTCGTTTTTCGCCGAATCAGTCGGCAAGTCATTGCCTTCTGTTCTGTCAAGCCGTGCATATTTTAAGATTCATTAACAATTTTTTTCTTTGACGGCACTTAATAATTCGTTGTGTAGTTAGACGATATAATACATTAACCTTCAAGGGCTTTATTTCTTAGATACATTGGAAATTCCTACAAATTAATTGGTCGATTTCTCCAGGAAATTCGACAGCTTCGAGTCCGCCCCTGTCCGCGATCATTTCTGGAGAATGATAAGATGATCTATATTCGCACTGGAGCATCGGCCGCGGAGATGTTAGAAGCTGCCCACCACTGCTACAATGCGCAATCACTCCCATAAAAATAAAGCAATATGTAGTTATTTTATCCTAAAATTGACCTACTTACACTTATCATATTAATATAGGGAGTATTACTTAATTAAGTAGGTACTATAAATTAAGTACGATTTATAACTTACCTACTGTTACTTTATTTAGCCCGCCAACCCGAATTGGAGCAGCGTCGTGGGTCTAAGCTCTAATTCCCTCTCTCCTATGAGAGTGGAGGCCTGTGCCCAGCCGTGGGACGTTAATGGGCTGTAGTGGTGGTGGTGGTTACTTTATTTGGTACAATCAAACTTTGACATCGTCCATAACAATTTGAGACTAATAATGCATCGTTGTTATCTTACTTATTCAACAGGTTATTTTAAGCAGTGTACCTACTGTATAGTGCACATTATAGTCTCGATACCATACCGACAATAATAGAACAATGCCGTCATCAATCGATAGATCCTCAGCTGGGCATAGGTAGGAGTAGGACTCTTGTAGGGGTACCGCGGGCAGGTAAGGTTGCTGAATGGAGGCGCACATCCTTATCCCCCTCTATCGTCAGATTCCTTGTAATGCAACAAAAGTTTGCAGAATGAAAAAAAACCGGTCAAGTGCAAGTCAGACTCGCGCACAGGGTCTAGTAGGCACAATATAAATTATTTTAGTAAATCAGCTGCGAAATACCTGATACATATGGCGCCAAAACTGGTAGCGTCTGACAAACAATTCGACACCCTATCAGTACGGAACCCTAATTATCGATTTTTGGATTTTTTCATATATCTGTGCTATGAGACCTTGCTTCTTGCCAAATTTCATGCTTCTAGGTCAACGGGAAGTACCGTTTAAGTTTTGAATTAGTAGCGAGTGCCAAAATATGCCAAAACGGCATTTAACTTTTGATTGCGTTTACTAATAAACTTGATTTTTTTATAATAACTTTTATTTCAGGCTTCAACACCCATAACTTGTTAGTAACAGTCACTTAACGTATGTTAGTAAAAAAAAAAAAAACAACATAAAATACCTAAACTAACCTACCCTACTCTCAAACCTATAAGCCTCGACACATTTACAGGTCTCTTTGAGGCCTCCTCATGAGAATGTGTGCACCATTCCAGCGCCTCCAGAGAGGGCTGTCCAGCTTAGTAGCCAACGTACTGAGGAGGGTGTTGGTGCTGCTCACTAGCCTGCACATCATAGACGCAGCACGCTTGCGCACGATCGCGTTTATAGCTCCAAGGGACTATAGACCCGAGTACTTGTTATTAATTTCAACTTTATTCCTCCACGCGCTCCCGAGAAAAAGGGGTTGGTTGACAGACCGATAGGCAAACAGAAGCACAACGAAGTGATCCTTTTTAGGGTTCCTTTTTTATCTTGAGGCACGGAACCCTAAAAACACAATGATTTCAGATGTGTGTCTTCAGCTAAATTATTGGTTTTGGCATCGATACAATTTCATTATCCAAAACCTACATAACTCGTCTGTACTGTAGGTACCTCGTTCGCTGACATAATTTTTATTCGTCTATATCCATTCGGCTGTCTTCGCGCAAACAGCGATATTCACATTGTATTGGAAGCACTTACCGAAATTAAAATGTTGACTAGTGCTAAGCCACTATGACATGATGACAGGATCCGACAAATTGTAAATTACCTAGTCGACGGATTCTGGAAACATTATTTATGTATGAGAAATGAAAGAGTCAAATTCCCTGCCTCATGAAGGTATGTAGGTATAGGATCTTACTAGTGCCTTAGTATTACGAGGCGTTTTTATGTTCGCGGAATGAAGGGTAAGGGGTTGAAATAAAAAAACCAAATTATTTTTCCTTTTCAATATATTCACCTGCAAGACGGACACATTTTTCAGATCTTTCAATTTATTTATTTATACCCTCATAAAAAATGTTTTGTCTTTGTCCTCAAAATACGCTGAAACTGCCTCCTTAACTTCATAATCGGTGGTAATTTTTTTACCCCGCAGCTCTTTTTTCATTTTTGGAAAGAGGTAATAATCACTCGGGGCCAGGTCTGGGCTGTAGGGTGGGTGGTTCAAAATATCGAAGCCCACTTTAAGCAGGGCAGCCAACGCAACGCGGCTCTTGTGGATGGGCGCATTGTCGTGCAAAAGCAGCACACCTTTCATCAATTTTCCCCGTCTTTTCTGTTTAATGGCTTCTTTTAGTCGCTCTAATATTGAAGCGTAGTATTCTCCGGTTATAGAAACACCTTTATCTTTATAATCGATCAATAATATTCCTTCTGAGTCCCAAAAGACCGTTGCCATGAGTTTCCCAGCTGACTGTGACACCTTAAACTTCTTGGGGGGGGTGCTGTGCCCTTTTTATGCCACTGCATAGAGTCTTGTTTCGACTCAGGTTCATAAAGATGAACCCAAGTTTCGTCTCCACTAACAATTCGACTCAATACACCATCCTTGTCTTCATTGCAGAGGGCCAAAAATGCACGTGAACACTCTACGCGTTGTTATTTTTGCGGCGGCGTAAGCATTCTCGGTACCCATCTTGCGCTGACCTTAGTCATGCCAAGATGATCGTGCAGGATTTTAAAAATGGTTGTATCGGATACTGCAACCATTTCTGCGAGTTGTTTCTTCTTTAGTCGAGCATCGTCGAGTACAAGTTTTTCGACTTTTTGGATAAGTTCTGGCGTGGTCACCTCGATGCTCCTGCCCGGCCTCGGGTCATCTTCAAGGGATTCCCTTCCTTTTTTAAACAAACTGTGCCACTTGTACACCATGGTTTTTCCTGGACAAGAGTCACCGTAAACCGATGACATCTCATCCATTATGGTCGCAACTGATTTTCCTTGCTTGGTAAGGAACTTTATAACGGCACGATATTCGATTTTTTCCATATTTCACTTTTCACTCCTGATTATGTTGCTTGGTTGGCGATAGCTCAAAGACTAATGGTCTAATAACAATGAAATCTCGTATCTATACTAATTATGAATCACTAAACACGTTACGATCCTAATGAGCCTAATCACCCCTAGTTCGCGGAATGAGAGGGGGCCTCCAACCCTCTCATTCCGCGAACTTAAAAACCCTCCCTCGTAGGTTAAACGGATAGGTCCTCTAGCCAATGTTAGCTCTAACTTCTTTTCGCTATTGGCCAAAATCCAGCGTCGCAGCAAGGATAGCATCGGCCCATCACAACAATTCATGTTGTAACACTAGCTTTTGCCTGCGACTTCGTCGACATAACCATAAAAGGTGATTCAAGAAGTTTAATATTAAGAGCCCAAGTACTGAAACGTTGTTTTCTGTTCCGACGTTTTAGGATAGGAAAAATGGAAATTTCATTACCAAATTAATACCATTCGCTACTCAGTTAAATGAAGCATGACTTAAATAAAAAAAGTGGTCATAAAATCGTATAGTAACTGCAGAAAATTATCGGGAAATTCATGGAAATCTCAAAAAAGGCGTTATCGCGTTCCGACTATTGTGATTTAATCTGAGACCTTATTTAAACAAAAGTTATTTCAAATTAATCATTAAAGATCAAGGAACACTTTAATTAAACAATATTTTCAATACAACTCAAAGTTTTTATACAATCTGGTTCCAAAGATCCCTCATACCAAAGACAATATATAATACTTGGTTTATAATTAATCTATGCTCATACGAATTTTTCATACAAATTTACACTGGCTCGTCCAACCCAAATGTCAAAACATAGCCTAATATAACTGTATTTGTGGTCAACTATCTTTTGGTAACTATAATTATTATATCTCCTTACTATTAATTTCCATGTTTCAGATTTATGTTAGTATTATCACAGGTGGTCTAAGAGGTGATATACGAGTTATTTTGAATAATTAAAAATTAAAATAACTTAAATGGGAGATATTTAAATACTACACAATATTATCACATCAAAGCGGCGACACTTGAGCTATTTTTTACCCATGACGGAACGGACGGTATATATTATTGTGTTTGCCCACAGACCATACAACCAATTGACTGAGCATAGCGTGCCCCCTCACCAGCCAAACGTTAGCAGTATGACTGCTAACGCTACGTTTTGTGCCTATAGTCGCCCTCAGTCCGTATTCGACAGTGCTCGGGAATTGATCTAGTATAAAACGAAAATTAGGCCTGTCTGTAGCATTAAATGGCGTGGAAAGAGAAGCAATACGTCCAGCTATGTAAAGGATGGGATAACATTTCATAAGTAAGTGTAGTTTTGTAATAATAAATAAAAATCATCAATACGCAAAGAAATAAAAATATTTACAAAAATGAAAAGGAACCCGTTGATGTCTTTCAGTATTTCTTTGTCTTTCACATGTAGTTCTACATATCTCCGTCTCTTCCACGCATAGCCCAGTGTAGCCCGTGCAACTATCGATAAATTATATCGATAGCCTTAGACCACTTGAATGCCAATAAATTAATTTATTGAGTAAAAACTTATATTTCATTAAATTCCGAACAATTCTGAAGTAGAAGAACAGGTTTCTTATTTATTTGATTAAAAGTTGTTGTTGAAAACTTAAGTTCTTTAGTATAGAACTTGGGCAATTAAAAAAAATATATAAGTATCAGATAATTATGCATAATCATACATATGGTTGTATATTGCTGTTTGAATACAATTATTTGTATTGATTTTCCAATGGTAATTTTTATCGACATATTTTTGTGGCGCAGCGGGCAGCCCAAGTGCCGCGGTAACATATACTTTGTACTTTTAACTGTGTAAAGTTGACCTTGAGTCAGCCAATGAGAAATGCTATTATTACCTCGTCCCCCGCCTGAAAGTGGTGAGATGTGTTTCAAAGCGAAAATGTGGCTTTTAGCTCTCAATAGGTTTACTACTCGGTGTGTTTGCCCTAAGAGGTTGTGCGATTGTTTGTTTGTTTGTGTACTTTTTAGTTACCATTTGCCTGGAAAACTACTGGACCGATTAGTATGCAGTTTTTTTGCAATAGATATGCATAACTTCTGTCAAGGTTCTTGAATATGTTTTAGGGCCATAGTCCACTAAACTTGATTTTTATTTTTCAATATGTTTCCATTTTTCTGAAAAAGTACTGGGCTCATTGAGATGCGTTGTTTTGCATTAGATATGTATAGCTTGTGAAAAAGTTCTTTAGATTTAGATATATTTTAAGTTATCGTGCTATCGTGCGCGCTGCTATCGTGTTTTTTATTATGTTACCTTTTTTCTGGAAAACTACTTTGCTGATTTAGATGCGGTTTTAAAAAAAAATATGTTTAGCTTCTGAGAAGGTTCTTAGATATGTTTTAGGGCCATAGTCCACCAAGCTGTGCTGCAATCGTGATTTGGTAGGTGGTCATAGGAACTCCTTCTCATCGTAAACCCGTCGTGTTTGGACTCTTTTGATTTGTCTTGACAAGCGCTAACCTAGATGCTGTGGTCACAGGAACTCCAGTTTTGTATCCATTATATTTTATAACGTATTTTTTGAACTGATATATTTTAGCATTTATTTATCAGAATATTAAAGTTTAACACAATTTGACACCTCTACTCATTACCATTTGGCCATAGTCCAACACTGGTCAAAAAACTACTGAGCCGACAAAGATGCAGTTTTGTGTTGATAAAACTACTTCTGTGAAGATCCAATTGTTGTTACAAAGTTATAAGGTCACAAATTATAATGGAGCGCTGCAGTTCGTCGTGGGTTTTTTTAAATTTTAATTTTATTACTTGACGTACTACTTGACGTACTTAACGACGTATTACGTCTTTGAGAGGCAATATCTAGTAAACGCCCCGATGAATAGAGTCAGTTTTTATACTGGTTATTTAGGTACAGCGCATACTTTAATACTATACTAGAATAAGCCTTCCTAGTTATTGGTAATTTCTGGTAACAATAACTCGTCTTTGAGCGGCGATAAGTAGTCAGGTCCCCAGCCGCTTGCAGGCAGATGAGGCAGACCATCACAAATTCCACCAGACGATAGTTACTGTTGTGAATGATACGAGCACTTGATGAGAACTGACATTTATTATTACTGAAATATATAACAATATTATATAAAATTCACATCATCTTACCCTTTTATTTTTTAAAGTAGATTATAAGTACATCTATCTATGTATGTATTTTTTGAAAGCTTGCCCCCTTAATAGAAAATACGCAACCCTAAAAGAGGGTGAAAGACACTCTATGAATGGTACTCGATATTCACAAATGAGCGAAGCGAGGGCGTTTATTGTTTGTGATAGGGCAAATGGGAGACTCAGACGTGAGTATTAAACACCTACTACGATCAATGAGGATATTAAGTTAATCCCGAAATTAGCGAAACAGTAGGTTCTAATAAACCCTACTTTATTTTTTTGGCTTTTGTAAATAATTACGTCGTAATATTTCTGGAGCACAGCAGATGCTGGAACGGGAATGAGGTCGATTACCTTTGGATCGTCAACCTTTAAAATCAAAGGTAGATATTTTAGGACGTTGCTCTCCATTCGCAAAAATAAATGAAAATTCTTTTTCTCAATTTAATTTTAGATCAATTTTCTTATCGTTAAATCGATTTTCGTTTCTACCTTATGACATATGATATCCTGCCTGCGTCTGATTATTTATACCTGAGCAGCCCCATGATCGGTATTAGTATGCAAGTGAGGGGACCTGCGTTAGCGCACACATAATATCATGTGTGTGTGTGTGTAATACATTCTCTTTTTTTCGTAGTCTCCTATGAGACTGGCTGCCGTGACCTGAATTCTTCCAAGAGAACGTTGTAATCGGAGTTTGACCCTAACTATATAGGCATCCTAAGAAAACTCAGAATTTCCGATCATTAATGATGAGATTAGGAGTCAATAATCAAAATCAAAATCAAATGATTTTTTATTCAAATAGACTTTTACAAGTACTTTTGAATCGTCGAGTGAATCTACCAATCTAATAGACTCCTCATATACTCATCATTCATTTAAAAATCTATGCTCCGTAAAATCTATCCTTGCCCTTGCCGACAGCCTGGTACACTCGTGCAATAAACCGCCAACAGCGGACTTAATTTGGTCGGTCCAACGCATGGATGACCTTCCTCGCCCTCTGGTGCCCTCCACCTTGCCCTGCACGGCGAGGCGCTCGATGGAGTCATTCTCACGACGGGAAACGTGTCCAAAAAATTTTAGTATGCGACTCTGTACTAGCGATGAAAGCCGTTGCTTAATGCCGAGTTCGGAATTGCGGAATTCGGTACATGAGACACCTAACATTCGCCTCCAGCACCACATCTCCAGAGCATCAATCTTTTTCTTCTCGACTTGTCGCAAAGTCCACGTCTCCGCAGCGTATAAAAATATGGGGAAAACAAGCGTTCTAACGAGCCGGGTCTTCGTAGCTTTTGTAACGTTCCTGTTCCTCCATATTTTCTTCAGCTTATCCATCGCGGTTCTTGCTATTGCCATACGTCGCTTTACTTCTTCCACGCAGCCTCATTGTTCGAGATTAAATCAAGAATCATGTCAAGAGAATTATTTCCGTTATCGCAGCAACGCAGACAGAGAGAGAATAGTTTAGAAGAACTGAAACTGTCATTGGCACTGATTTGCAAATCCCGCGTGTTGCATGTCACTAACAACATCGGTCCAATCACCCAGCTGAGAGTGTATGCAATTTTTGGAAGCGGTCAGTTATCATTCCTTATTTAGATTCGCTGATATCCGCACTTGAACAGCGTTTTTCTAATGAACATTTACCTGCTTTTAGCCTGATGTCTATACATCCCAGTTCAATTCTAAATATGTCGCTGGTTGATTTTAAAGAAAAATCGCAAGATTTCTATCAATACTATGATCTTCCCCTTTTTGAACATGAAGTAGAATTATGGTAAACTATGGAAGGATAAAGGAATGGAAAGAGAAGATCTAGAAAAGTTAGATTTTACTGACGTATTAAAGGAGGTAGACACTTTCTTCCCAGCAACTAAAAAAGCCATCCTTATTTCATTGGCACAACCGTGTACCACAAGAAGGTCTTTTTCTACCCTGCGATGTGTCAAAACGTGGCTGAGGTCTACGATGGCCGAAAACCGTTTAAACGGGCTATGCATGTTATGCGTACACAGGAAAATTGTCAAAGAAAAAAAAGAAGATATTTTGAGAGAAGTTTTAAACAAATTTTGTGAATTACTGGTCAAGTTATTATTGTGATTGTTATATTATATTGTGTTTCTAATTTTTTCCCTCACTTCCGACCTCCACTACTAATAGAGATAGAGTGTAGTAGTATAGTGAGATACTAAAAAAAAATATAGTGTAGAATTTTCTTTATCTGCCCCCCTCTATATAAAATCCTGGCTACGCCCTTGCCCAGACAGTTGTTAATGTAGAAGGTCTAAATTATTCTTTTAGTTACACAATTTTTTTATAAATGCCGAATTAATTTGTGATTTGTGACTATGACGATCGTCATAATGATGACTTATTTAGAAAGAATTTTCGTCACGGTTCAGAGAAGGACGAGTAGTACTTCCAAACAGATGGTATACCTACTTGATAATGCGCGGTGATATTTTTAGTTTTAAATATTTGAAAGCGCTATTAGCGTCAAAGAGTTGCTCACAATAAATCAAGTGTAACGGCCGAGTGGTTATCATCAAGTAACGTGAAAAACTGAAAAACAGCTGAACTCCTAACAGACAACTATAAATATTAGCTCTCGAGGAGTATTATGAAAAATTATTTCGGTGTTTCCGTGAACGTCAACGGCCCTGAGGGCAGAAGCTATTTATTAATCGAAGTAGCCCGGACCATTGTACTCACTCAACGATATCCTGCTCCGTGGGGAGGTGATACAGCAACTTTTGCGCCTGACAAAGTTCCAGCCTAAGGCTGACTCAAGCCTATATAGGCTTAGGGCGGTAGTCGAAACGTTTATGATAGGTACCTTGGTCGACGTCAAACAAAGCTGCAATAAGTACCTACCTACACTAGATCTAGATTCTAGATACTAGAAACCTGCGTAGATGTAAAGACTGCAGCGCATATTCTATTTAAATGTAACGGTTAAGACGACTTTCTTGTCGTCGTAAACGCTGTGGTCTTGTAAGTCCTGAGGCCGATATCCGACTGTTGCAATTTGGGAATTTAAAGTTTCTAATTGTTTCTGGTCTGCTGGGAGGCTTCGGCCTTCGCTAGTTCCCACATTATTTGCAAGCCGGACGTTCCGGTTTGATTTCGTGTAGAAATTTATTGGGGTATAAGGGTTTACGAGTAATTCAACTGTCCTCCGCCGTAAGCCCCATAACTAGGGCTACTTATCTTCTAAGAGTTGGCCCTTGACTATATAATAAAAAAAGTTGTTGCATTTGTGTGTAGGTTTATGTAGGTACAACATGAGAACACCCGTGTAGCTCGGTGACACTCGGTACAGAAACATAGGCAGTCAGTTATTTTTAAATTCTAAGTAGATTTTTTGAGCAGAAACGCGCTGGAATTATTCCAATAAATTGTTTCGGGCTCGGGACGTTTTAATATATATTTACGAGGAACTAGGGAATGTTGCTTTGCGGATTCGGGGACGATAATGAACTTTGGAGCTCTGTAAATAATCTGTTATTGATTTATAGCGTCGAGCGAATTAAGGCTTTTGAAAAATTCCGTGGGAACTGTTTGAATTTCCGGCATAAAAACTAGTGTACTTTAATGTCTTTGGGATAACTATGGTACGTACCAAATTTCGATAGTAAGTGCGTGTGCCGTAAAAGTGTATCAATTACTAGATAATATTATATTTTGGATAGAAACAGGATTTTTTCGTGGAAGTCCATGTTAACCGATTGCTTTTCAGGCATGTTTAGAAGCGGGACGGTGGTGCATAACGCATGCTGCATGTTGTACCATAGTGGAAGAGGTGTGTGCCCGGGAATCGATCCCGCGAGCCCGCGAGCCCGATGTCAAAGAAGTCGAATGTGTAAACCACTATACCTAGTATCACCGCTTCATAGCATACCTACGCTTAATTTTTTTTATGTTGTGACACACCGCACACGCTTTTATTTCGTAGGTCATTTGTTTGTAAGTAGGTACCTAATGAAGTAATGACTAATATCAAAAGAATTTTTGGATAGGATCCAGGATATGATGACGAAATCAAAAAATTCTTTCAACTACTTTAGGACAAAGATTAAAGGCTGCTTGTAACGTTTCCATATTTTCTAAATTTTCTATGCAGCCAGCTAACTTAACGGCGCCGTTAACAAAGAGTGCTGATAGAAAGTAGATAATTTATTCCAATACTCAATACTCAATTTATTTATTACATAATATAGGACAAGGTGTATCTTAAGTTACGTCATGTTTTGACTTTAACACCGGTTCGGATGAACAGTTCTACTGAGAACAGCTGGCAAGAAACTCTAACCAATTAATAATACATATATTATTATCATCGTGCCTTAGGTTTTACGTACTTCTAAAGTTACCCACATTCGCCCATTAAAGAGTGTAGAACTACGGTGTAGAAGCACCATAAAATTAGAATAAAAAAATAACTGTCTGTGTCAATTGTCAGTGTCAACTGCCATTTTGTCATTTGTCAAATTGACGTTTGGTGTAATGAGTAATCTCGAAGGATTTTGTGCTCGTGATTTTTTGTTGTTTGCTAATTGCAAATGCACTGTGTTTGTTATTAACATTTAGAAGACGTCACTATTTACACAGAAACAGATTCAGTATTTTCCTTACTATTAAGCGAATATTTTTATTTATTTATGTGATGTGAATATAACAGGTCCAGTTTTATTTAGTGATTTAATTTAATGGGTGATCGGCAGCGTTTACGCACTGAAGAGATGGCAACAACGAGTACAGCGGTGACTGTCCCACCTCAAATACAAGAGGTGAGTAGCGAGGTACCTTATCAAACCGGGTATTTAAATAATTTAAATACGCATAGAGACCGTTTCGTCACGATAACTAAACAGGCAGTTAATTTCATTCCCCGTCACTTATAGCGTAAAATTTGTCATGGGGATCATCGATCGTGTTACAATACCTCTTCTGAAGGCTCCAATAAACGTTTTTATATCACCAAAATTCGTTTTATGTGAACAAAGTTCCCGATATTCCACAAAATGTGATGGTTTGCTTAGCGACATAAATGTGTTGGATCTTACGCGTGTAATAGCTGGTCCCGTATGTACTATGACATTAGGGGACTTGGGTGCGAATGTGATCAAAGTTGAGAGTCACAGTGGAGACGATACAAGGAGGTGGGGGCCTCCGTTTTTCAAGGACACTAAAGAGGCGTACTATAATTTATGTGTGAACAGAAATAAGAAGAGTATCTGTATTGATTTCAAAAGTTTGGAAGGTAAGCATTTATTGTGACTTTTTTCCAATACTATTGGGCGAGGGTTGGATAGTTTGTATCCACAAATGTCAGGTCTAATTGTGAATATAAACCATCCAGAGACTCACTCATACATACAAAAATTCCATCAAAATTGGTCCACCCATTCTGAAGTGATGCAAGTTCATATAGTATGTACTTACCTTTTGGCAATTGATTTTTATTTATATAAGTATAGATTATACTCAGGTTATCTTGTAACATAAATAGTAAGCAAGAGATTAGACTCGTATCAAGTAACTTTGCAATACCATGGTTGATAATTAGTAAAACATAACTTACTAAAATCTCTTTAATTACCTTTGTAAATTTCAGGGAAGAATATAATTTACGACCTGGCAAGAAAGTGTGATGTGGTAGTTGAGAACTATTTGCCGGGGAAGCTGGATGATCTAGACGTTGGCTATGAGAAGCTGAAACAGATCAACAAACGGATAATATACTGTGCCATCACCGGCTTTGGACCCACAGGGCCTTATAGGAAGAAACCTGGGTAAGGAATCAAGAAAGATGAAATTTTTATAAGCAATAAGCTTCTTAACAGATGTTTGCAGTTAAGCAATTAATTGAATATGGATTTGTGGATTGTAAAAAGTCAATAATTAGATTTCAGAGCTTTTGACAACCTCCCTGTTGCAGCTGTGAGTGCTGTTGTCTTAATATCCCAGGTTCGATTTACGGTAGGATCAATTTGGGAGTTATTTCTGAATTTTCTCTCATCTGTCCTGGGGGAAGGCTTTGGCTGTGGCTTGTTACCACCTTACCGGCTAAGACTTGTTGCCAAGAGATTAAGCTTTCCAGTACGATGCTGTGTAGAAACCGATTAGGGATATGGATTTAATATTTAACTGCCATATCAGGTAACCATAACAGGTTAGCCCACTACCATCTTAAACTGCATCATCACTTACCATCAGGATATTTTTTAAAGTGCTTAATAACATATTTCATTTAATTTATTTAATTGTTTGACCAAATAATTTAACAAAATAATTCATATAATACTTTCTTATAGATATGACGTTATTGCCGCAGCCATGGGCGGTTTACTTAATTCAACTGGCGAGAGAAACGGTGACCCAGTCAAACCGGCAGTAGCGGTCACAGATATAACCACTGGCATGCACGCATTTGGCGCAATCATGACATCACTCTACTATAGAACAAAAACTGGAAAAGGACAGAAGATAGACTGCAACCTGCTCTCCACACAAATATCCAGTATGACCAATATTGCAAATAGTTACTTAAACTGTGGCATTGATGGCGAGAAGTGGGGTACGGCCCACTCTAACATAGTCCCATACCAAGGATTTAAAACAAAAGACGGACATATGGTAATCGGAACAGGATCTGAAGCTCAGTATGCTGATTTCTGCAAACTAATTAATAAAGAAGAACTAATAACTGATGAGCGCTTTATAGATAACGAGTCCAGAATTAAGAATCGTGATGAATTCATTCGAATTATAAGTGATGTTATAATAACGAAGACTAAAAAGGAATGGGCGGAGATATTCAAAGATGCATCTTTTCCTAATGGTCCCGTTAATACAATGAAAGAGGTTTTTGAGGATGAACATGTAAAGGAGATAGGTTTGGTTAAGGAGTTACCGCATCCTCTCGTTGGTACAATTAAGACGGTTGCACCTCCTACAGTGTACTCGGAGGGAGGGAATAAAGCGAGAATGGCTCCACCACTATTGGGGCAACATACAAGGGATATTTTGTCAAATTTCTTAGGCTATCACGATGCTAAAATTGAGGGTCTTTATCAGAATAAGGTGATCAAATAAAGCTTTATTCATCAAAATATTTTTTTATACTGTAAGAGACATATTTTTTTTTTTTTGGTAATCTTAGACAAATACAAGTAAACCCAATCTTAAGCAATCTACACACCAAAGCCGCTGACCCGGCGGCACGGATCGCCGGCCCAACCCGCCGGCCTTATTTTGTACAATCATGCCGCCGGCTTGCGCCCGCGCGGGCAAGCCGGCGGGGCAGCATGCCGATGCCGACGGCATCCCTCTCCACTCACTCAGTCAGTTGCCCGCCGACTTTCATAGAGTAGTGACGTATCACTTATTCATTCTCTGTTGTTGTGAAGTGTCGGCACTTTTATTTTTATCAAATAACCAATATGGAGTGGGACGATGCAACAGTTATAAAACTAATAGACCTCTATCATTTAAAAGAAATATTATGGAACCCAAAAAACCGTGACTACAAAAGCCGGCCAAAGCGTTACGACGCATTTAATGAAATTGCCAGTGAATTTGCTACTGATGTTCCGGAAATCGAGAGAAAGATAAAAAATTTAACTAGTCATTATTACCGAGAGAAAAAAAAAGAAGATAATTCAAATAAGTCTGGTGCGGGTACTGATGATATTTATCATAGTAAATGGTTTGCCTACAAATCACTAAATTTTCTGCGGAACAAAAATGTGCCTACTGGAACCACCGATACTGTAAGTAAAGATATATATTTTTTTTTATTTATAATCAGGCAACTAGGGCCCCATAGACATATAATTATAATATTAGTTTATTTATTAGTGTATCTTTGTATTTACATTTTAACCCTTTCCCGGGCATTGGCAAAATAGTTGCCACTCAGGTAAAAAAATGTGTTTGAAAAAAAAGTAATTGAAATGTTGAAGACTTATTCAGTGCCTTTAATAAAATCCATAATAAAAAAATACACAATAAATGTTGATTTTGACTAGAGATACTTATTTATTTTTTATTAAATTAAAGTAAAACGGCTAAACGGGCAGTCTTTTTCGTCTTTTTTCGCAGGACACACCGTCGACGAGCCACGATTCACAATCGAGACGAGAATCACAATCAAATCAAAATGATTTACCACAGATGTCACCAGGAGATTCACAATCAAATCATAATGATTTACCACAGATGTCGCCAGAAAATACAACTTGGCAACGAAATAAACGTCCTAAAATCAACCCTAATAAAGAGTTGATATCCGAAGCATTGAATATTATGAAGAATGTCTCCCAACGACCAAATGTGACAAAAGATGAGGATGGTTTATTTGGAGATTATATTGCGGGTCAGTTAAGACAAATGGATCGACAAATGAAAGCTATTGTGAGACATCGGATCAACAATATAATATTTGAAGCCGAAACTGGATATAGATCCGAAACATTTACGGATTTTGCAAGACCAAGTAGTGTTTCTAGTTCACACAGTCATCCAGGATACTATACAGCATCTTCACTTCAACAGACGGTTGTAAGCCCTTCTACAAATAACTTAACTTCTTCTGAATACTCTGCCCAAACAAACTCAGATCCACAAACAATTCAACCTTCGTCACTAGAAACATTTGCTGAAGAATACCTAGCTCTAAATCCTTCTGATAGTGTTATAAAGTAATCTTCAAAATATGTTATAAATATTTAATTTTCTTTTTGGTATAATAAAGGTAGCTATAGGTAGCCCCATTAAAGTTAAATTTAAAATTAGTGTTGACTATTCCCTTCACACGAGTAGAGCTTGACATATGTGCGTAAGGAATAGCAAGGTTTTAATTTTAGTTTAGTGACACTTCTACCAATAGTTAATATCATGTTATTGGTTTACAAAAACACATTTCTTATTTTGTTTAAAATTTTATTATACGAATCACAATAAAAGTGTATCTCACTGTGTAATTTACGATTTTAGATTTAATGGATAATACATGGAACTACTTTAATGATTAAAAATAATATTGATTATATGAGTTGAGTTATTGGTTATATTGCCATTCTAATCCTCCGACACTAGAAAGAAAATAATGAGTCAACTCCACTCTTGTATCCTCAGCGGTCACTGTAGTATCCGAGGTTTGATTGTCTTCTCCTGACATATTATCTAAGCAACTGTCGTTTTCAAGATGTCTACGCCATTCACCGGGAAAGATTTCTCCTTGATTATTTTCAGTATCGTATTCATTTTGCTGAGTTGCAGCGGTTCGTTTGATATAATTAAATAAATGTATACACGCCAAAGTTACAGTAGTAGCTTTTTCTGGGATTAGCTGAATAGGTCTATGAAAAATCTTAAATTTGTGTGTTAACTGCCCAAACACGTTTTCAACTACTCTTCGCCCTCGACATACGCGATAGTTAAAAACCCTCTTAGATGATCCCATTGTGTGATTACCATCATAAGCCTTTATAATATGGGGTTGCAGAGGAAACGCGTCATCACCCAAAAAAAAATACGGTACTGGTAGATTCCTTCCGGGTAAAGGGGTTTTATGTGGTATATTCAATTCATTATCATTTAACAATCGATATAATGCTGAATTATTAAAAACCCCACCATCTGAAATCCGACCCTGACATCCCACATTAGCGTACAAAAAGTTGTAATCAGCATCTACCAAAGCAAAGAGCACAATACTGAAATATTTTTTATAGTTTATATAATCACTTCCACTTTTTGGGGGACATTGAAGTTTTATGTGTTTCCCATCCATTGACCCAAGACAATTGGGTATTTGCCATCTTTTTAAATATTCATCTGCAATTTCTCTCCATCCTTCCTGACTCCTTGGAATTTTCACATAATCTGAAAGTCCTTCAACTAAAGCATCACATACTTCAGGAATAATGCTTGAAATTAGTTGAGGAGATACTTTAAAGACGTCGCACAGGCTACTAAAAGAATTTCCTGAGCTTAGGTATTTTAACGTTATTGACAATCTTTCTACTGGTGAAACTGCTTTTCTGTAATTTGTGTCTTGTTTAGCTATTGTGTGTCCAACAATATTCAGTAAATATTCAAAGTCGGTACTGGTTAATGACAGGAAAGTCTTAAAAGAAATGGGTTTGTATAGAACCAAGTCGTCTTCCCTTAAATCACTTAATCTTTGACAAGTACTGTATTTATTGCGACTCATTAAACTTGGCCTAACCCAACACTTTCGTGTGTTGAGGGATCCACCGATAATAACTCCACAAACTGCTATTATTAAATCACTGTTATCGTCCTCCTCCATGTCAATCTGAAAATACTACTTCTGAATTATTCGCAACACACACGTCCAATCTCTACGACTATTTGGCAATTACTAGAACACCACATGCCGCGGCTGTCGTGCCGCCGGTATTGCCGCCGGCAAAGTCGTTCGGCTTGGACATTCTGAAGCCGCCGGGTTAACCCGCCGGCACTAAGCCGCCGGGCTGTGCCGCCGGGTCAGCGGCTTTGGTGTGTAGACCGCTTTATTACAGCATAAAAATATAACCTACTCCTACAGTCTACAAATATGTATGTAAATATACGACTAAAGTGTTCTTATTTCATATATTATGCATTTGCTTACGTATTTAGACAGATTTTACTTATTTTCAATAAATAATTGTGATCAAATATTATGCACCTAGTTACATAATAAGAAAACAATAATAAAGTTAAGAAAACAATATTATATTGTGGTATTATCAGTAGGTAATCACAATCAGGTTCAGTGACTTTGTATAAAAATATAATAAATATAAGATACATTTGTATGTATTATGTACTCACAAGATAAAGAAAATAAAAGATAAGAATAATTGTTGAAGATTCTGTGTATTATTTCAAAATTGTTAAACAGTAAGTTATTTACCTACATTAAAAATTAAAAAATTAAAATTGTTTTGAATTGAAAGTATATTTAGGTCACAAAAAGATTTTTTAGAGAAATATTGAGAGAAAACATAAGTGTAATATTTTGCCTTAGTTACTTATCTTTGTTCAGATTACAATATTTATCAAAACCTAAATAAACTATAAACCTTGAACGTTATGTGTAAATTATACAACTAATATTATAAATGCGAGCGTACTCGTACTTTCACGCTGCAAAAGAGCAACGGATCGACTTGATTTTTTGCATGGGTAACGCTGTTGAGGTCCTAGAGATTGACATAGGCTTTTTACACAGACATATTATAAATCTGTGGCTTTTTATCTCGGAAAATGAAGGAGGATGATATAAAATGACATTTAATAGCAAATATTCAATGGATAAAAAAATAATGTCATTGGCTTTCATTTTCAACCAACTTCAAAAAAAGGAGGAGGTTCTCAATTCGACTGTATTTTTTTTTTTTTTTGTTTGTTACCTCAGAACTTTTAACTGGGTGGACCGATTTGGATGATTCTTTTTTTGTTTGAAAGAGCATACTTCCCATGTGGTCCCATACAAATTTTATCGAAATTGGTCGAGCGGTTTTTAAAATATCAACAATAAAATAAGTACTTTGTATAGCGTGTGCTTGTTGATGTAAAGTTGGCGCGGGAATTTGAAGTCGGTTGTTTAAAAAGTATTTTTTATATTAATTTGATAGCCACTGAGAGAATAGAGGGGCTGATTTGACTAGTTGTCCCAATTGAGTATTTGACAAATAGTCAAATTAGCAACTTTTTTCAAATGTCAAAACGCGTCGTAATGGGATTGATATGAAATTCTGAAATGTGACGTCATTAAAGTTCGAGGCACTTTATTTATTTATTTTTATTTTGTACAGAAACATGGCACAAGCTACAACAAAAATGGATGCATAACTAAAGAATTAGTATACTTACTAACTAACTAAGTATATTACAAGTTTTCACAGAATTTACATGAGATAAAAAAAGCTCGCAAAAGTTTTTACTTTAATCGATTGATTAAAATGGTTATTCAACATAAAACTATTAGGGGACGTGGATATTACTTTTGGGAGGTCCTCTATTTAATAATGACTAAAGAAGAATTTATTTGAATTGTAGTCAAAAACCCAATTCTGAGCAGCTTTGTGTGTGGGCAGGAGCCGGCGGAGCGCGTGGCGGTGATCACGCTACGGCCGACGCGCGCCGCGTCCCGCAAGAAGGTGGTGTGGACAGAAGACACCGTCGACAATGAACACATGAACAAGAAGAAGTCCAAGTGTTAGTTGCGTTACATTCCTTAGTAGCTGGACATACACAGGAGGCGACGGGCGCGGGCGAGGCGCGGTTGTGGCGAGGGTGTGGCGCGGGTGCGCCGCCTGTTCTATCATATTTCTAAGTCAATGATATTTCATACTAAATGTATGCAAGCGGCGGGGCGCGGGCGCCGCTTGGACGCCACTTTCATACTCCAAGGCCACACCGGCGGCGCGCCTCTTGTACTCGTAATTTGATTTTGAGCTTAGCAGTAGCAACTGCAGCCTGATCAAATCTTATCTTACTAATATTATAAATGCGAAAGTTTGGATGGATGTATCTGTATGGATGTTTGTTACTCAATCACGACCCAACGGCTGAACGGATCTGGATGAAATTTGGCACAGAGATAGATTATAGTCTGGAATGACACATAGGCTACTTTTTACCCCGGAAAATTAAAGAGTTCCGGCGGAAACCAAAAAACCTAAATCCACGCGGACAAAGTGACGGGCATCAGCTAGTGTATCATAACTCATAAGTACACAAGTTGTCCTACGTGAAATAAATCATTTACCACTATCATCCAATCCTCGTTTAGGTTGCTGTATATACGAGAAGCCGCGCCGCTTCAACGAGTCGGAGTCGGACTCGAGCGACGCCGAGTGCGAACACTGCTTCGGTCACGTGGAGCATCGCCGCAAGAGGCACCAGCCGCAGACCGGCGCGGAAACACAGGTGCACACACTTGTTACATTTAAACTTTTTTTTTTTTTTTATCCACTACAAGTTAGCCCTTGACTGCGATCTCACCTGATGGTAAGTGAAGATGCAGTCTAAGATGGTAGCGGGCTAACCTGTTAGGGGCATGGCAGTTATAATTAACCCAAACCCCTATTCGGTTTCTACACGGCATCGTGCCGGAACGCTAAATCGCTTGGCGGCACGTCTTTGCCGGTAGGGTGGTAACTAGCCACGGCCGAAGCCTCCCACCAGGCCAGACCAGGGAAAATTCAGAAATTATAAATTCCTAAATTGACCCTGCCGGGGATCGAACCCGGGACCTCCGCACGTTAAGGCAACAGCGCTCAACACTGCGCCACGGAGGTCGTCAAAAAAACTAATATTAGTTTCTTGGTTTATCGGTTTGTTGGGTTGTCCTTCCATCACGCCACACGGAGCAACGGATCGACGTGATTTTTGGCACGGGTAGGTATAGTTGAGGGCCTGGAGGTTATCAAAAAAAACTTAAACCATGCGGGCGAAGTCGCGGGCATCCTCAAATCAAATAAATATTATAAATACGAAAGTTTGGATGGATGTATGTATGGATGGATGGATGTTTGTTACACAATCACGTTCGAACGTCTGAACTGATCTGGGTGAAATTTGGCACAGAGAAAAATTATAGTCTGGGCCTCTGGAGTAACACATCCCGGAGCACATTTATCCCGGAAAATTAAAAAGTTCCCGCGGGAACCAAAAAAACCTCAATCCACGCGGACGAAGTCGTGGGCATCAGCTAGTTATACATAAAAGCGAAATACCACTCATTCACTCACTGACTGACTGACTAATCACGATATCTCAGAAACTATAAGGCATACCAAATTGAAATTTGGAAGGTAGTTTCCTTCTACAGTGTAGACATCAGCTAAGAAACGGTTTTGAGAAAATTCAGCCGTAATTGGAAAACTATTTCTTAATTCTTTCTATTTAATTCTTATTAAATTAAATAGTTACCTAAATCATTTTATACATAACTAGCGGTCCGCCCCGGCTTCGCACGGGTAGCACTTGATCAGAATAGTCCATACCTACCCAATACCTAATGGTCAGTCGGCACTGAGACGAACAACTCCACCATACGTTGAGTTGAGTTGAGATACGACGTATTTTCGCTGCCCTCGCCTGGGAACTATGTTTAGAACTAACAACTAAGTTGTGACCTGGCTCTTTTAGGCATTTCGCAGTCTGTCTACAACAGTAAGATATTAAAATGTTTAAAAAATTGTTAGTAAGTTTTCTTGTATTTATTATGACATACAATTGACAAATATGATTCCTTTATAAGTCAGTCAGAATTTGAATGTAATAAAAAAATTAATAGACGAACGTAAGGAGTTGAAAAAATCAAATTATTATTGCAATTTCCGTAGGGATCTCTAATTTTTTGAAAATAAAATATAGCCTATGTTACTCGCTGATAAAGTAGCTTTCTATAGGTGAAAGAATTTTTAAAATCGGTCGAGTAGTTTTTTAGTTTATCCATTACAAACAAACAAACATACAAACAAACAAATGTTTCCTCTTTATAATATTAGTTTAGATAATTATCCTTTACTCCATACAATTTAAATTCATATCTTAGGATTTATCGCAAAATTAAACAATATCGCGTTACCAAACAAATACAAGACACTCTCTCCTTGATATTTGTATGAAAATCGAACCTAACACGAGCGAAGCCGCTGGAAAAAGCTAGTTATAATTTAATAGTGAATGACGTGGACTAAGGATTTATGGTCCAAGATCCCAGGGCCGCCAGACCTTACTTATTTTCTGAGAAACAAAATGTGTGTCTGTGTGTAGCTTTGGTACGTAGATTTAACGTACGCATACTCGCAAATTAGGAGCGACGGCCAATTTATAGTTATAAGGTGCTAAAGGTACGTAAAAACGTTGCTAACTTTACTTATTTTCTGAGAGCTGATTTGTATGTATGTTTTAGAGAATAGCGTTAATAATTAATAATCAATACTCCCAAACTCATGCCATGGGCCGTTATTTCAGCCAGACACTCTAAAGATCGCAAAAAAAAACTTAACTTTACTTATTTTCTGAGTCTTGATTTTTTATACACGATACTCAGGGAACTATTTCAATACTATTTGCAAGCAGCCAGACTAATGTGATGGGCCGAACATCCACCAGACTCAATTTGAAATTTCGCTGTGATAAAATTTTGCCTTTATTTTCAAGGTTTTGGCACCTATTTCATTGCGTGGAGTAAGGAAAACCATTATTTATTGCCATATCTAAGCCACAACAAAGGGGGTGAAATTGAAGTTGGAACCTTACATGAAGGTTCTAAGTTTTTGAAGATAAAGACTTGAAAATCGGTATTTAGATTATTAGTTTTAAATAATAATAACCCGTTTGAGCAATTTTACGAAAATTCAGCTCTAAGGGGGTGAAATGGGAGTTAGTAGTTTGTATGAAAGTTCTATGTTTTTGAAGTTATGATATGAAAATAAGATATGAAAATCGGCATTTGAGTTATTAAGTAGTTTTAAATAATAAAAACCTTAAATCATACTAATATTATTAATGCGAAAGTCACTTTGTTTGTTGGTTTGTCCTTCAACCACGCCGCAACGGAGTAACGGATTGACGTGATTTTTGGCATGGGTATAGTTGAGGACCTGGAGAGTGACATAGGCTACTTTTTATCCCGGAAAATTAAGGAGTTCCCGCGGGAATAACAAAAAACTTAAACCACGCGGACGAATTCGCGGGCATCAGCTAGTTTTATAATAAAGCCTCTACAGATACGCCTTTTACAGCTATTTTAGTAGTTTATGAATACTCAATTGGGATTACAATTTCTGATTTCATGCAAGATTATGAAATTTTCCCGCTATCATCTTAGACTGCTTCATCACGGACCACCAGGTGAGATTGCAGTCAAGGGCTAACTTTTAGTGGAATATATTAAAATATCATTGTTGACTTAAGGACGAAAATTTTTACTGTTTTTATTTAGAAAACTAGGTAAAGTTTTTGACAGAAATTAATTTTATAATATAAAAAAAAAATTGTGTGTGTCAGCTCCGACGCACGACTGGAGTTTACCCGTACTATCCTATTTTGATACTCGGCAAGCCTCGTATCAAAAAACAGCACTCGAATTAAAATGACCTTCATTACGATACAGTTGCATAAATAGCTATATTGATATGTATAACAAAAACAGCAATATAAGTACATTGACACTGATAGAAACAAACAAGCCCAATAACATATAGGTATAGTCGCCTTGCAGCATACACTATGTACGTCTCACTCTTACGTCACAACCAAATTAGAAAGGTGGTGATTACTTTTTTGGTGCGCACCTATGGTGCGCACCAAAAAAGTTATCAATTATTAACAATATTCTCTAAAACATACATAAAAATCAGCTCTCAGAAAATAAGTAAAGTTAGCAAAGTTTTTACGTACCTTTAGCACCTTATAACTATGAAATGGCCGTCGCATCAAATTTAAGAGTATGTGTTCGTTAAATCTACGTACCAAAGCTACACACACAGACACATTTTGTTTCTCAGAAAAGAAGTAAGGTCTGGCGGCCCTGGGATCTTGCTCTATTATACACACACGAAAATGCGTACGCGTAATGCTTAGAAATTGGAACTTAATAGAGATGAGGCGTATATACTAGAACAGGTACAGGGACTAGGTATTTATCGATACTAGGTGCGAACCTGTTACCAACTTTTAAAATACTCGATCCACCTAGTCCCAGAGAGGCTAGGTAGTACTTGTGGTCTGTGGTACTTAAAATGACGCGGCACCCGTGGCCCATTCGAAACGTGTCATTTGAATTTGATATTTCGATCATAAATAACACGACGCGCACTCTTTTTACCTTGAAATATGGTTCAAATTCAAATGGCACTTTTCGAGCGGGCCGAGTGCAAAAATATACTGTCCTTTTTTAACTATACGACTCCGCAGTCTTTCTATCTTTGTCTGCCACTTGTCTTCTTTGTCACTAGTCGGGACTTTACCAAATACTAAATAGTATCCACTAGTCTCTAGTTTTGTGATGTGACTAGTATCAAGAGTATCAAGTACGGTACGGACTCGTGCAAGCCGCGCTCGCCGTATTGATACCTACTCGACATCGTCGTAATCTGTTAGGCGCATCGGACTTATTAATCGGTTTTCATAAAGTTTTGTAATGTGGTTTTAAGAACTTTGTGCATAATGATTGTATTGTAGATATGATTAAAAAAATTAATAAAAAATAATAAAAAAGTCTGATTACTTACTCAGAAAACAAAGCAAAAATACCAAAAAAAAATGCGAAAAAAAATCTGATTACTTCGAAAAATGAATTGTAATCTTATAAATACGCCAACAATTGTCGATAAATCTTCACCTGTGTAAAGTATGAAGGGAAGATTCCAATTCATTACAAGTTCGTACGTACGTATCTACACGTACTATGTACTTTATGGACTATACACGTACACGTACTTTACGTACTTTATGGACTAGGTGGAACAGGTATTTGGATCGAGTATTTCTACGGAATTGGACTAGGTGCACCTAGTACAAAATTTACCTAGTACGACTCATCTCTAGAACTTAATGTTATTTACTAATTGAATTGCCCTTGAACGTAAACTAGGGTCCCTCTACCAATGTTAACTATGAAGTATCCAATGGTTCGAGACTCTTCCAAAAATAGAGTAGGCTCGAGTCTGCGTGACTTTATATCTTCAAAATATAAAAATAATTATTATTCCTTACATTATGTTCCTAGTCGCACTCAATAGCGCGTTGCAACGACATGCAGCGCCATCTATCATCAATTTTAAGCGTTAAAGTTGGTTCTTCGACGTCCACGAAATTTTAGAAGTATTACCTACTAGTGGTCGCCCGCGACTACGTTCACGTACAAATTCTGATTTCCTATGAGATTATGAAACTTCTGCCGCTACAAATGGCCTATCTATAGAGGCTATACATAACATAAAACTTAAGCAGGTTTTTATATTTATAGTGAGATCGCAGTCAAGGGCTGCGGCAAACTTGTAGTTTATAAAAAAAGGCGGTTCTAGACTGCCTTTTTTAGATTTTTTTTGACTGACCTATCGTTTGAGCGACATAAACGAATGAGTTTTCATTTATTTATTTACTAGATGATGACCGCGACTTCGACCGCGTGGATTAAAATTTTTAACTCCCGCGGGAACTCTTTAATTTTCCGGAATAAAAAGTAGCCTATGTCTTTTCCCGGGATGAATCGTACCACTATACCGAATTTCATCCAAATCGGTTCAACAGATGGGCCGTGAAAGCGTAGCAGACAGACAGACAGACACACTTTTGCATTTATAATATTAGTATGGATCCACTATGACTAGGTGATAATGTCGCGGGCATCTCGTCTGCGTATTGATTTTTTTTCCGTGGGAATTCCTTGATTTCCGGGATAAAAAGTAGCCTATGTATTATTGCAGACTATAATCTATAACTGTGCCAAATTTCATCCATCCAAGCTTTCGCATTTATAATACTAGATGATGCCCGCGACTTGGTCCACGTGGACTAAGTTTTTTCGATTCCCGCGAGAACTCCTTAGTTTTACGGGATAAAAAGCCTTATGTCCTTCAAAGTCAAATAAATATGTCTGTCGTGAAAGCGTAACAGACAGACAGATACACTTTCGCATTTATAATATTATGGATTAGTATAGATTTCTGTTTTATTACAAGTTTCTGTTCTAAGTAGTTGCATTTTTTTGTTTTCCAGGAGCCGGTGGAGCAAACCGCATCAATAACGCTACAGCCGCCCGAGCCCGCGCCGCAGCCGCCCGACAAGCCACCGACCGACACGTAGACACTTTACACATATATATGTCACCGTAAGATTGTAAAAACCGTTAGATTATAATATAACTCGAGAAATTGTAAACTGTCGAATGATTACAGTATAACGGATTATTTTTCGGTAGATTGTAATCTGTTAGGTTTATTAACCCGATAGAACTACTTGACTTAGTAGAACACTACTTGATTATTTATGTCGAACCCTAACCTAACCTACAAGAAAGAGACAAGAAAACGTAAATACAATGAATATTTCAAAAATTGACACTTAAAGCATTGAACGGTTCACAATTTTTCGAATGTTTACAATCTATCGAAAAAAAAAGCGTTAGATTACAATCTTACGGTGACATATATACACTTACATCTACTTATGTCCAGTACAATAATCTAACTACAAGTATAAATTAAAATTTTCCAACTACTGCCATATTGAAGTACATATACAAGATAGAGATAGCAATAAGGTTAATGCCTATGTCAAAAATAAATTATTTCTTACCAATTATTAAATAGAGGGTCTTTCAATAGGCCTAAAATTCGCATCCTTGGTTAGTTTTAAGTTTGATATCCATTTTGAACTATAGAAAGCGTTGAAATTTGATGACGTCACAAGTATGTGTTTCATACAAACTTCCATATTAGAAGCGCGTTTTAAGTTTGATATAGAGTTGCTGATTTGATTGAGTTGTCGTCATCCATATTTCGAACCGATGAAGTACCCGGAAGTCCACCTGCCTGTTGGCATCTCAATACGGCTAGTGTTTCGCTTCTCAGTATTAATTGGGACTGATAGAAAAAGTTTCGTGCAAATAATTGGGTATTTGAGTACTAATCAAATAAATAAATTATCTTTTTGTGATTATTAAATAGAGGATCCTCCAAAAGTCGTAATATCCACGTCCCTTCTTAGTTTTATGTTGAATAACCATTTTAAACTATCGATTAAAGTATGAAAGTGCGACGAACTTTGATGACTTCACTATTCAATATTTCATATAAAATCCCATACTAAGCACGCGTTTGGAAAAAGTTGCTGATATGACAAGTTGTCAAATACCCATTTATAATTCCATTAAATTTAAATCCATACTAAATACTAATACTTAAATAATGGGTGAATGGACGAGCGCGGCGCCAACGCGCGCTTCCCTGTGTGAATGCCTTATTACAGAGTAGGGTTACTGTAAGACAAGAACTCGAACGTCGAAACAAAATAACGTCAAATTAAAATGAACCTAAATATATTTGATTCAAAGTTGAAAATTCAGTACTACGGCTGTAAATATGCGGGCAGACTTGACCTTTAAAACAAGGATCTTAAGTTCTATTTTACTCTAAGTGTTTCGATGCTTGAGTTCAATAAACGATGCGTTGTTTAGATGTAAAATACCGCATATGAAATGTAAGGTATCATACAGGAATTAAGTATCGTAGTGGCCGCAGGCCTGTGTTTTTTCCAGTTCTGTCTCTAGTGTGTTTTCGCCTTTATGCGAGCTTTACAAATCCCAGGTGTTAGGGTCTATCCAAATCTATCGACGCGGAGCCGGCTTGAGCCGGTCAGAAAACCCTATGTCACCGTAAGATTGTAAAAACCGTTAGATTATAATCTAACTCGCGAAATTGTAAACTGTCGAAAGATTACAATATAACGCATTATTTTTCGGTAGATTGTAATCTGTTAGGTATATTAACCCGATAGAACCTAAGTGATTACCTACCTGATTATTTATGTCGAACCCTAACCTAACCTACAAGAAAGAGACTCTAAGCCTATCTAACAATAAATCATCTTTTTCATGTAGAATTTGTATGAATATTCGAGGCGGTCCCGAGGCGGTCCTTCCGGCAGTACTCGATTCCATGCCTGATACAAAAGTGCATGGGTAGACAACTATTTTATGACTTTGAAATAAAAAACACATGGACGTAACTTACGTAGGCGACGCGACGCAAAGCGAAGCACTCCAACAAATGCTGAAATTGGCATTTGATTTTTTACCGCCGCGAACGAATAAAATCAAATTTTATTCGTTCCGTATCGCGTCGCTCACGTACGTTAACGCCTAAGGAAGATAAATAACAAAAAAAAAAAAGGTATGAGAATCATGTTTACTTTATTCCTAAAAAATACAAAAAAATAATAGTTATGCTGGGATGCCATGCATGATATGATATGTGAAGCAGTTTCTCCCAGTCAGCGGAGAGCATAAGACACGTGGACCACATGTCTTGCAAAAAAAGCACGCTTTCTGTTGCTTTTTGTGAATTCGAGAACAAACGATACATTTACGTTGAACTCTCTTCCTTTGATCCGATTTTGACAAGGCTTCAAGAATGTGTTCTCTACTACTAGCGATGTTCTCATTAGGCGGCGGAACATTTTCTAGTTGAGCATCAGTATCTTCGCCCGTCAGAGCTAATACCAAGTTGGTTGTAAACCACCTGTGTGAGACTTGGTCGTGTTCTGCACGAAAGAAATTGTTATAAACCCGATACGCATTTGTTTCTGTTATGCCTAGAACTGAAGCATATACTCTGTGCTCCCATTTATGGGTGCCCCAAGCTTTTTCTAATGCCAATCCATCCTGCCTGATGTGGTTGACGTGAATATCGATAGCCCCAGCACCGTCAAAATATTGCTCTACTAATTTAGGCCTATCGACTTCTCTAAAAAATTGATTTCCATCATCGTCCCATCTCCTTTTACGTGATGGCTGGCCAGGCAGTGTCGTTTCACATGTGGCAACAAATGTATGAATTTTTTTGTCTCTCTATGCACAGGCAATGAGCTCTTTCCGTTGTACTTACAACAGATGCTCCTTTATGCGATAGACACCTTGTAGCCATCTCGGAAGAAGGATAAAAACTGTGTGCTGTCTTTACTAGTCCAATGAAATATAATCCAACTTTAGATAACTCTACAGCTGTTTTGACTGAAGCAAACCATGAGTCTCCAACAACTACTCTTCCAGAGCCATGCCATGGCTCAGTTAATCGCAAAGTAGTTGCAGTTCCTGCGCCGAATTCCCTTTGCCATTTCTTGGCACTCATTGATTCCTTGCCCTCGTTAATTTCCATCCTGATCATAATATTTGTGCCACTATCACATGCAGTTTTTACTTCACAACCTACTCCTTTCGGTTTTCTTTTAATTTTCATAACTGCTGGCATACCGTCTTTGAAGTACGCACCTCTTCCGTACCAGGCGAACATGGACTCATCCACAGTAATTTTTGAACCTGGACGGATGGTATGTTCCAGTTTCTCGTTTACCATCGTTACTAAAGTTCTGACTGCCTCGTTGGTCTAGTGGTTAGCATAGTCGACTGCGGATCATCGAGGTCCTGGGTTCGATTCCCGGTCGGGCATGAAAGTTAGGTATTGGGTTTTTCAATTAAGAATTCCCAGTGCCAGCCCGGAGTTGGAAGTTGGTGGTGTTTCACCCCCGTGCCTCGGAGAGCACGTTAAGCCGTCGGTCCCGGTTATTATCACTAACATGATAATAATCGTTAAAGCCCGCCAACCCGCATTGGAGCAGCGTGGTGGGTCTAAGCTCTAATTCCCGCTCTCCTATGAGAGTGGAGGCCTGTGCCCAGCAGTGGGACGTTAATAGGCTGTAGTGATGACTAAAGTTCTGACGTTACGCCATTTGTCGGAATCATCGAGATCTGAGGGTTTTGTGAAGCGCAGAGCCATGAGAATAGTCTCGAATCTCTGACGACTCATTCCAAACCTTTGTCCAAAATTGGCTGGGGGATATATACCTTCAGAAGTCGTATTCCAGTAACATCGACGGTCCGGCAGTTCCTGAAGCGCCATAGCGTACATTATACCTATAAACAGTAGTAACTCTTTCTCAGTCAAAACTTTTTGTTTTGCTGGAAACATAGAGTTAGTGCATTGTATTATGTAATGAACTTTCTCCCGGGGAAAAACCATAAAAAAGCGTCCTTTACGCTTTGTGTGCCCCTCAATGGTTTCGGAAGAATTTACTACGTTGCTCGTACTGGTAGAATTTGATTCAGACGGTGCTGAAAATAATACCAAAATACTAAATCAATCAATCTATAAAAAACTCAATCGGTGATCATTACATAACACCATTGTAAGGGCACTAACAAAATCAAACGTAAGTCATAAATAAAACGTAAAGTACTGTTCCCGTGGGAATCGTCTATAGCCTATAACCATAGTGCAACAACAAAGAGATGTTGTATTAAGACGCTCATGACGCTTTACAAGCGTATTTCCGTGATATTGAACATCTATTTTCTTCTTCAAATGACATCACATAATTTTGAAAAAAAATGTAATGCAATACTTAGATTCATGCTCTTCAATTGTGTGGAGGCCTTTTTATAATTTTTTGATTATTTAGATTAATACAAGCAATTATAAAATAAATAACTTCGCACATGATTGTCTATTAACTTTATTACCTGAGGACCCACGAAAGTGAAACTTACATTAAAATAAAGAGAATATTTATAAGGTAAAAACTCAGCAGTGATTTTTTTAATTTTTGGCGATTTTCCACGAAAATTCACATATTTCGGCCAAATAATGCTAGCGGGTGTTGCGCGGGCGACGGGCGGTAGATGGCAGATGCCTTTCAGACGGGGAGGACGTATTCATTTTTCCCGCCAAAACGCTCTCGCGCCAACACGGCAGACGTAAATTAAATATTGAAAAAGTAGTGAATTCTAATAATTACTGAATGAATGATAATGGAAGATTTTTTCCATATCTTAGCACTGCTGGACAATATATTAAAACTGGTACATATTTTATTTTCCTTGTGTATTTTTCGTTTCTTTTTTTAAATTGTGCTAAATCAAACAACGCCATCTATTGTGAGATGGGGAACCATATGGGTTTATTCCTGCAGCAGAACTATTTTTAACAATGCCTAAAATAAAACAACACACAAACAAGGTAATTAAAAATATGAATATCGCGTAAGTATCTAGTAAGTACCCATAATTTTTTTACTAGCTAAATTATGAATATACCCAAGTTCAAATCAATACATAATTCTATACACGGGAACACGTAGGCTAAAAGTCTGGCCAGTATTACCTAAGTACCTAATGAAAATTTCTTGTCAGAAAAAAGGAAAAAAAGGGTAAAAAAGGCAAAGGGTAATAAAGGTAACCAAATCAGTTTTTAAGCCCGAACCAGGAATTGAACCCAGAACTACGCCATCCTCAGTCCAACATGCTAACTAATACACCAACGAAAATCAACCGATCTAGGTAGGTACGTACCTAGTTTGTGTTCAGGCATATTTTATAACTTATTTTAGAAACATCTTTCATTATAATGAAAAATGTCCTCCCGACCGAATTTCGGCCACGGCGGCCTATCTCCAGAGAGATAAGCCATCTGCGCGGGAGATATTATAGTGCACAAGTGTGTGCGCATACACAGGTGCACTCTCTGTTCCTTTACTCTCATAGCCCGATGGGAGGGAAAATCCGACACGACCGGAAAGAGATCAGGTGCAGGACCGACGGCTTTACGTGCTCTCCGAGGCACGGGGGTGAAACACCGCCAACTTCCTTACTCCGGGCTAGTACTGAGAATTTCTTGTCAGAAAACCCCAATACTTGCTACGGCCCGACCCGGGAATCGAACCCGGGACCTCGTCGGCCACAGTCGAACATGCTAACCACTAGACTAGACCAACGAGGCAGTCAAATCATAGTAAGGTAGTAATAGGTATACCTACGTGTAAAAATCTTGAACTGAGTGACTGATCTACCTATCAACGCAAAGCATAAGCAAGGGCTGGGTGGGGTCAGCTACCTATTAGCTATTCTTTGCTATTACCAAAGACAATATATAAACCAGTATAATTAATCTATGCTATTACCTAGCTACCTAGATAATGTACATACTTACCTACTAAAGAAACATTTTTGTTTTTTTATTTATTTTACTTATCCAATCTATATATATATCATACTAATGTGTGTTTGTTTGTTGGTTTATTGGTTTGTTCGTTTGACCTTCAATCACGGCGCAACGGAGCAACGGATCGACGTGATTTTTGGCATGGGTATACCTAGTTGAAGACCTGGAGAGTGACATAGGCTTTTTATCCCGGAAAATTAAGTAGGTAGTTCCTGCGTAAATAAAAAAATACTTAGACCACGCGGACGAAGTCGCGGGCATCAGATAGTATCTTATAAATAAAATCGTTCAACAATCAGTTACTTACCTACTACTTACTTACTAACGGCTACCTAAATATGGAGAAGTACCTACATGTTTCATCACTTTTGAAAATTCGACCCCCAAACGGGTGAAATAAGGGATGAAAGTTTGTATGAGTCTCAAGATATTTTTTAAGTTATATCAACGAAACTTGTACTTATTTTGGTCTTCAATAAAAAATAAAGAAGTACGTGTGTCACAGTTATACCTACAAAATTTCATCCCCAAAGGGGTAAAATAGGGGTTGAAACTTTGTATGACAGTCTGTCATTTTTCAAGTTAAAGCCATGAAAATAAGTATTTGGAATTTTGGTGATTACGTATTGAAGAAATACGTGGTTCACAGTTTTTGAAAATTTTATCCCCAAGGACGATAAATAGATAGTTTGTCCTTCAATCACGCCGCAACAGATAAACGTGATTTTTTGCATGGGTATAGTTCTGCCGTCAGTCGACTTATACATTTTGCCAATTTTGAGTTACATATACTACGTGAAAGAGCAAATTTTTCTCTATCGAACAGTCTGGGTCACATTTTTTTATAATATCTTTGATAGTCTTTGAGATCTGGAGACCCCGAACACGGCTAACTACATCATTTTCGCGATTTTCCGATACTTAAATACGTTTATGTGACTTTTCGACAGTAGAATACGGCTTTGCGTTTGTAACCGTCTATTTCAAGTTTATATTTCAGGTACTTTGAATTTCTAAAAACGGTTACATCAAATTACGACAGTATAAGGCCGATAAATAAGTTTATAAGTACGTAATTTAGTGATTTGTACTAAAAAAGTTGTAATGGCATTTACGAAAACTAAGTGACAGTTTTCTTCAAATACTTATCTACAACACAGTAAGGCACACTAAGCTGACTTATTATCGGAAAGCTAATGTGACATTGAAAATTGTACGTGTCTAAAAGGCAGTGAGCGTTTTTTAGTTGTCATATTTTTTGTTAATAAGTGTTTAAAATATACTATACTGCCGTCCGTTTACTTAAAGGCCGTTAAGTGAAAAACCAAATTTTGAGTTATGGCCAAAAAACATGAAAATTAAAGTTTCTAGAGTTTTATTAGACGTACAGCTATATTTTATGTACCAAATTATTTGTTTTCTTTTAAGCTTTCATTTTATGAGTCTGAATGAGTGCTAAGGTAAATAATATAGTTTTAAATAACGTTTTTGTGTTTAAGCCATGTTTATCTATCCCTTGATGCGACCTCTTAAAATACTAAAAAACAACTGGCTGAAGCGCAATCGTATTATAGAGTGGTAATGGAATCGTAATTGTTGATACATATACCTTGTGTCACAGTTTTATGCAAATTTTTTAGCTTAAAAGCCGTTAAATCGCTTAGTCGTCTTTTAAAACATGTGAAAATCGACGGCTGGTATTTTAAAAAAACCGTTATGAGACGAAAACTGTTTATTTCATTGTGTAGGGCTACTAATACAAAACAGATTTCTTATCAAAAATAAGGTCTTTGAATAAACCACGCACACTAGCTGTCTTTTAGCTAGGCAAGAACTGGTACTTTCATAAAGCTCTAAATTAAAATTAACAACTAAATGCCAAATTTAGATATATTTGTCAAAGTTTTAATGCTTTTAAATCGAGTGATAGTTAGGGAATTAAAATAAAACAATTATTTTCATTTATATTCAAATAAGTAAATTGCAATAATCATTAAAAAAGTAGTAAATATACCTTTGTGGCCCATTACATAATATTTAGACACTCTCGCCACGGTACAGGTTGGTGAAGTTTCGTATCTGCGCTACGTTGGTGTGCACTGTCCACTGACGAATTTCGTGAATTAACTATGAATACATTAAAATGTAATATCGTGATAGAGAACTACTAGTGTACGTTCAAAATAAAATATCGGAAATGTATATGAAGAAATCTAAAAAGTATATGTACATCAGCGTTCACGAGCAGTAAAATTAGCAAGTCCAATTTCCACTGTTTGATTCTCTGCCATCGGGGCAGCGGAAAAATTTGAGGAAGGGTAGTAGAAAATATGAAAGGTGTCTTCAAAACAATGGATCCTAATATAATTCCAGTGTTTGTAGCACGGGTTCTTGAAAAACTATCTCTTATTTTGTTTGATCATCTTACCGCACAAAAATGCTAAAAGATCTTACAGAAATAAGTTCAGTTTACGGCTTACATTAACTTTGAACTTAATCAGAGACATTTTCAACATGTATTCTGGGAGCTTATTGTAGAAGCGGACACTATTTCCAACAAATGAATTGCTAGTTTTACTAAGCCTAGAAGCAGGCATTACAAGTTTATTTTTATTTCTAGTATTGACATTATGACAATAACTTTTCTTCTTGAATTTATCAATGTATTTATGCACGTATACTAAATTTTCAAATATGTATTGGTTGTGCGCTGTCATAATATTGATTTCTTTAAATTTATCTCTGTTGACTTATTTGGCTCTCTTGGTCCCATATTATATGGCTCGAACAGCCCTCTTCTGCAGCACAAAAACATAATTAATATCAGCAGCATAACCCATAATAATATACCATACGACATAATGTAGTGAAAGTAAGCAAAATAAACTAATCTCGCCGTTTCTATGTCTGTCAACTGGCGAATCGTTCACATAATTCTTGGCGATAAGTCATTTATGTGATTGCCCTATTGGAGTTTAGCATCTAACGTTATTCCCAGAAAAACAGCGGTATCCACTAAATCTAATTCCTCATGATCAAGTTGTACAGTGGTTTTTACCTGTTTGACATTAGGTAATTTAAATTTGATACACTTTGTCTTTTTCCCATTGAGGAGTAGGTTATTAGCTTCAAACCACTGTACCACTATAATATATTATTGACTAAAAGACAGCTATTGTGCATGGTTTATTAAAAAACCATATTTTGATAAGAAATCTGTTTATATTAGTATAGTATAGTTGTATTATTAGTAGCTCTAAACAATGAAATAAACAGTTTTTGTCTAACAACTGTGTTTTTTAAGTGCCAGACGTCGATTTTCCAAGCTTTACTGTTTTAAAAGAACGCTAAACGATTTAACGGCTATTAAGCATAAAAAATGCATAATTTGTGACACAAGGTAAATGTGTCAACAGTTACGATTCCATTACTACTCCATTATTACGGCTGCGCTTCAGCTAGCTGTTTTTTAGTATTTTTAACCGACTTCCAAAAAAGGAGGAGGTTCTCAATTCGGCGCGTATTTTTTTAATGCATGTTACCGCATATCTCCGTGGTTTCCAAGCCGATTTGAAATTTTTTCAGTGGTTAGAGGAAGCTTGCGAGGTGGTCCCATAAAAAATTCTTAACCCTGATGCTGACTCCAAATCCTTAACCCTGATGCTGTAGGTATACCTACGACTCAAAACTAGGGAGTTAGGAAGTTTTGACGGTGAATTCATATAGTAGGTATCAAGTGACGTGTAGGTATACGATTCAACTCTGAGTCCCAAATCCTCAACCCTGATGCTGCAGGGTACAGAACTCCTTAAAAATAGCGATTTAGGATATTTTATGGTGAATTAATATTGTAGGTGTCAAGCAACGACTTCATAATTAAACCCAAGTCCCAACTCCTCAATTCTGATGCTGCAGGGTACTGCACTCCTAAGCCGTGGGGATTAAGAGTACACTAAAAAGTTAAAAATAAAAATTCTTTCCAAAAAACCGACTTCCAAAGCCACTGTATAGTAAAATGTTGAATTTGGGCGAGTATAACAAAGATAGGCAAAGCTGACGCGTCAGGCTCGCCCGACTTCAACATAGTGTGTAGAAAGCAAAATTATTTTTTACTTTACAGTGGCTTTGGAAGTCGTTTTTTGGAAAGAATTTTTATAAGAGATCGCATCAAGGAATAGATAAACATGGCTAAAACACAAAAACTACATTATTTATCTTAGCACTCATTCAGACTCATAAAATGAAAGCTTAAAAGTAAACAAATAATACCCCAGATAAGTACCAATTTCAAAAATCAGTACCTACGATAACAAATACCAAATGGCGCTGACTTCTTTAAAATTTTAGTAACAGTTTCGTCTTTTGTGATACCAGAGAACCCCAAATATCGATTTTGAACGAAATCGGTACGATAACAAAGAATTTCAAACTGGCGCTAATTAGAGAACTCTAAAAATAAGTAATGAACACTCGAGTCCGTACTTGAGAACCTCCGACTAGAACCCCTCTGTGATCCAAACCCTGTGACGAGAAACCGTTACCTACGTAGAGACTCGAAGCAGCGACGCGAGATGGCACGTAGATGACCTCAGTTATGTGAAAATAGCATTCGGTCATTGCCACAGGCGGCGGTAAAAATTATTGGACATGAAGCGAGGGGGGGGAAGGGAAGTCGAACGCTCAAGGCCATTGGCAGCTTGGAGCCCCTTAAGATTTCCCTATGAAATATCGAGTGACATTTTGCGGGGTGAGGGGTTGTGGAACGCCCACTTCTCAATTTTCCATCTGCGGGTTAGTAGCAAAACTACTCGCTTAGCGACCTAACATCGATATATTGATGTCACTACATAGTTCAGCTATCTCACACTAGATGTCAATAAGTGTAGAAAGCAATGGGACGTACTCAGAACTTTAAGCTTCAAAAAGTTTGTGTAATAAATGAATAAAATAAGGGTTAACATTTTTACTGATTTGTATGTGTACTTACGTACTTAAAATTTCTAAGAAAGCAAAAAAATTGTATTGTTTGGATTTTTATTTTTAATTTAATTTTAATTGAATTTTAGTATTATTGGATTTTTAATGTTAATATCGAGAATTGTATTGAAGGAAAATGAAATAAGTTTATTGTACGTAAAATCAAAAATCACACGTGTTACTGTGTGTCATTCTAACATTAGTTTTTCAGTTATAACATTCTTGCTAACACTTGTATTGATGTAAATCTGAATTAAATAAATAAATAAATAAATAAAAATAATAGACAAATCATTATAACGAACATAATTTTATTTACAAAATTCAATTACCTGACAAAATAATAGTTTTAGTTAGTTGTTGTCTGTTGGTTGCCCTATCGTTTTGTATGGTTGCGAAATGCTTAAAACGAATATCGATATATTTTTCTGATATAGATTTAATCAGAAGTATAACATGATTAACAGTCGGTGATTGGTCAAACATGTGGTTGGCCGATTGTTTGAAACAATCTTGTCCAATAAGGGACTTTAATGTATTCGATACAATTTTATGTTTACGGAAAATAGGAGAATTCAGAGATTGCGATTTAACTGAACGGATACTGCATTCGGTTCGTATAAATATATTTATGACATCTTTAGATGGGAAAGTAAGACCACCTTTATTTTTAGTTTTTATTAAATAAAGGTCATCATCATCGTAGTTATCAGCATACAATTCTTTGAGGCAGCTCTCACATTTGATCTTGGAATGTAAATATTTGACTACGTACCCAGATATATATGCCACTATTTGACGGCGCAAAAAGTCACCTGTCATTGTATTTAGTTGCTCATCAAATTCTAACAACAAATCATCAGGCATGGGTTCGACATCCGTGCCATTCAATGATACCAAGCTCAAATCATTTTGTAAAATCCGATAACGTGCTGATGTGATATTAATTTTTTTGTACAGAGGATTCATTCAAAATTGAAATATCCTCTAAAGGAATGCAATTTCCTCTGAAACCATCTTTCAGTTCTGTATTTATCAGAGTTTTTTTGTAAGCTGCCTTAAACTAGCGTGAGGTTGGATTATTATTAGCTCTTCCATGTGCCCTTATTACCCCAAAAAATAGTTCCAAATGATCTTGCGAAAATTTGTACAGAGTAAGATACTTTAGTACCTTTCCTTTTTCAATCAGGCGGTCGTACAAAAAAAGAGTACTGTTGATACATGTTAAAAGGCCTACAAAGCCAGTTTTTCGGCTCGTAACGATAACAGGCTTATCTTCATCAGGAGCTATTATATACATCAAGTAATATTTTGCGAATTCTAAGTACTCTTTTGTTTTTGAAATATTTTTTTCATACAAGGGTTTTTTGTACTCCACCTGACACATGTTTCGAGAGTTGAGAATGTCAAAGACATTGTTAATCAATCGGATAAAACTAATTGTTGCCACTGCATTTTTGAATCCAACATCACTTTTTTCGCAAAGGTAGAGTGCGTCAACTACGCTATTACTAAAAAGCTGACTAGCTAATTTTACTTTCATTTTTTGTCGCTGAAAATGTATATGCTTGTCTTTTAACTTGTTCCCGAGATGAAAACCTTCAGACTTTTGTAGGTTATTGAGCTTGACGTGATAAGACCATTCTACATAATTGCCCTGATAATCAAGAAACCTCTTCTTATTTTCTAAGGCGTTGCGCACAAGTTTTAGCATATGGCATGCATCGAGGAATATTGCTACGTCGTATTCAGCACTAGGATGTCTAAAAGTCGTTTTCATAGCTTGGGGTTCTAACGAACATCCTAACTTTTTTAGCATGGCAATATTTGCAGCGCAACCATCCACTGTAAGTGAAACTACGTCTACACCATTTTCTTGGCACTTGTAAAGACACTGTTGAACTATTAAAGCCCGTTGTTCTCCGGTCATAGAATGAATCAAAAAGAAACCCACAGGTAATTTCCATCTTTCAGTTTGAGATACAAGTAACAGTACTAAAGCCTGAGACGCTTGTTCAGAGTTTTCCTTTTGTACGTCATTAAGTCCAAGATCAACATAACCGTGACATTTATTTCCGTCCCATTCAACGTGCTTTCTAATAGCAATCTCATCCATCATAAGACTACACAAAGCGCGTTTGCCTGAGATATTGTTTTTGTGCTTTAATATTTTAAAAGCTTCAGCTGTAAATCCAGCTTCACCGTCGACAGTTTCATACCATTTAGAAATGGTTCTCGGATGCGGTAAGCATGTATCAAAAGTTTTTCTCACATATGAGTACGCATGTGGCGAAAAATAATAAAGCGTTAATGCGAATGATCTGAGGGCAGGAGAATATTTCCTCTTCAAGGGAAGCTTTTTAATTTTTGATAATTGTCGCCCAACCAAGTCTTTCAACTTTATATTAATCGAAGTTAAAATTTCGGAATCCTCTCCCTGTAGAAGAGGTTTGCTTTCCAACTCTTTAATTAAAGCAGTTAAGTTTTGAACCTGAAACAAAAGTAAAAACGTAGGGAGGTACTTGATTTAGAAATAATCTTTGGTGGTACGTGAAGTAAAATTAGATTGGCACTAGACAAGTACCTTTTTTTTCAAGCGCTTAACTGTCATTTTAAGTCTTCTGATCTTTAATCCACTCTTTTTTTCTCTACATCGAAGTTTTTCTATTTCTTTCTTAAGGGTCGAAGTACTGAAACATTGTTTTCTGTTCCGACGTTTTAGGATAGGAAAAATGAAAATTTCATTACTAAATTAATACCATTTGCTACTCAGTTAAATGAAGTATGACGTGTCACGAATTCCCGTTAAGGTCTATATATTCCATGACTAGATACAACCTAAGACCGATTGACTAACTACGGATCTTTATGTGGAAGTTCATAAAACTACACGTGGGCATAGAACGGGCATATTTTTGGGTAGTAGCGAACAACTTCGCTACCCTTGTGGGTACATTGTTGTAACTTATAGAAATCCTGAAATAGCACACTAACACATGTGTTAAAGATTACTCTTAAAATGCATCTGAGATTAAATAATAAATAAATAATAAATTGGAACGATACAACAAAGGACTTACTGGCATTTCAGCTATCATCTCGCACACACTTTACTTTCCAACACCACGTCTCAACTCACTCTATACACAAAAGTATAACACTGTATATATTATGATATATAAGAATGTATACAGCACAGGCGTGCACCTCTGATGGCGAGCGATACTCAACTTTTTGTTTACAGAATGACGCCCGTATTTATACACAATGTCTTTTTCGCCTACCCTCTACCAACTCTGAATTCATTAATAGTGCAATACCAACATGAAATCAGTATTGCCATTCTATAAATAATAAATAAATGTTGCCAGTCGAACACACGATCACGACATTCGGCCATCCGACATTGTGCAACCTCCCGGTGCACAACCACCAAACATTTGCTTTGCTAAGCTTAGTTCGCTTCACTCCTTGCAACAATCTGTAGTGTACAACAAAACATCTTCATCCATTCATACTTGCACGATGACATTTAGTTTTAGTAAATCACGACATTCGGGATAATTAAAAAGGATAACAAAAAGGAAACCTACATTTTTTTCAATTTAGTAATATCAAACTTAAAACCTCAAACCGATCTGAAATCCAAAACTATCGAGCTTTTGATCTTGAGATTTGTGAAGTGTGTGTGAAGTGCAATTAAACTGATTGATATCGCTGAGTCGAAATTTCACAACAGAAATAAAAATATCGCAATTTAAATCTAAAACTCATATAGAATAAAGTTAGGCAAATAAAGGATTAATTATCTAAAGCTGAATAAAAATCTAGTCTGAAACTTAATCAAAGTCTGGAACAGTTACAGTCTAAAACATAATCTAAACAGTATGTTACATATACCGTAAGCAAAAGTCTAAAACTGAATTCAAATTTAATAAAATACCCAATATTTATTTTATTTCTTATACCGTTTCAGTTATTTATACCTTACAAGCATCTGACGCTGAATCTAAAGCTAAGTAAATATCTAAACCCTGATTACAATCTGTAACAGACCAACAGGTCCATCATCCTGAGCTCCACCTATCATGTGTCATACATGACGTGTCATGCCTGCTTTTTTTAAAAAACTTTATTGAAATCGAAAAATTTAGCAGAACGTAAAGGAAAGCTGATTTTATTAAAATTTTAGGACTTGACAAGAAATAAGTATCACACACTACCCCAGAGTTCACAATAAAATCTACAACTGCATCCAATGCAAACATTAATCAGGATTACTAATCTATCAATTCTTCAATTCAATTGGATCTGCTGTACCATTAACTAATCTTTACTAATCGTTTGAATCAAATTAAGTCTATGTTAAATTATCTGCTCTAAATTCCTGACATCGTATACCTGTTGGCGGTAGACTGTTCCCACTATGTTAAATTATTACTATTTTAAAATCTTTAACTATGTAACAGTCAACGTTTTTAATAAATGAAATGAAATTTTTCGTAGCTTATTCAAAAAATTTTAACAAATAGAGTTCAATTCTATTAAACACGCCTCAAAACACAAGTTGTTTTAGTTTATTCCCTTCTTTTCCTAACCTTTCCTTTCCGTGTTAACCTCTGAATAAACCCATCAAAAAGAGACAGCACCACAAAATTCAACCGAATCAGTTCAGGTTATGTTGTCCAAGACAATCTTTAACTTGTGAAATACTTAGAATCTTACCCAATGCTTTGAACTGGGTCAAATACCTGAACTTTGACTACAATCATCATTGAAAACCAAACAAAAAGTCCAAAACTAAACCTTAGTCCAAAACTAAATCTAACTCTTCATCAAAGGCTTCTTTGAAATGCAAAACTTTTGTATGAATTGAAGTAGAATCGGCTTGCAATTATTGTACAATACTAAATCGCTATCATATAATTATTTTAAATTAACTTTACTCAATAGCAATTTCAAATTAAAATACAAAATTCAAATTTTGCTGTAAATCCAAAGCTTGATACAAAACTAAATAATAAAAAAAACTAGATGAAAGCCCCAAATTCAGAAATTTGAATTTAATACTCAAAACCTCTTTTGTCTTTTTTTTCAGAATCATTACCTCAACATATGAACAAAAATCAAACCAATTATAAATAAAAACGTTACATCAAGTTATAATATATTACGTCAGTAATATAATATAGTATATATACTGAGTGTTTTATTCATTCTGCTTTTTAATACTTTTTGCTTTACTTTTCTGCGTCTTTTAATAATTAAAGTAAGTATTTACAAATTAACTGACGGTTGTAGGCCGGAGCCGCTAGGTGAGGGTATACCTTCGTCACGAGCTTGCGGATCCACAACGCCCGTGCATCACACGACATTATTCAATAAATTTGAGAAAAACAATATGGAGATAAAATTAGAGTAAGCAAGCACGCACTAGTCACTCTCTAGAAAATATAATTTTTACATCATATTATTTATACTCTCGAGATTTTGGACGGCAAAAGATAATTCATTGCGCGATTTCATTTTCAATTCAAATAATAGTCTGTTAAATTTTATCATCCAGTTCATTATTTCAAATCACTCAGATAAATATATAGAAAGAAAACCCAATGTGACTTCGAGAATGGCGCATTTTACAATTTTATTACTTTATTAAACGGGCTTCTCGTGTCGTGACTGTAGTTTCTAGCAAGCTACTTAACTTCGAGCCTCAAATGTTCAGCCCTTATATTTATTTATTTATCTTTCTTTGTGATTAGTAAATGTTCCAAAAATTTTAATCTTTTTATTAAATTCAATTTAACATTTAATGAACTAACTTGGTCAAACTGAATCACTGGAATGCTAATTAGTATTGACGAAACACGTTTGAACTATTTTTGGAATTATTATTTTTGCGATATCTAGAATTTCAAAATTACTACAACCTTCACCGTTACAAGCTGAAGTATATATCCTTCCGTATTTAATTCTTAACGCATTCCGAACATCGGACCGCATTATGTTGAAAGCCATAAAATAGTGTAAACAAACGAGTGAAAGATCTATTAACAACAACAAACTTGGAACCTTTGTTTCAATTTACTTTATGCATTCCTTGCTTGTTAACTTTTTAAACTACTAAGCATAGCCTACAAGTGAGTCATATATTTGAGAAACACAAATTTTTCAAATATAACGAATGGGTGAGTGACCAACAGATAAGTTGAACCAATGAAAATAAGGCTATTAAATGCATCATTTCCTAAACCACATCGACATCGATCTGGTACGTTATTATAAATAGTGTACATATAATAACTATGTTGTTGTATATCTTCAAATGAAGCGTACTCATATAATATCGATCTAATTTCAATTTGCAAGTTCGTTTGATCATCATAGTTTTTTTTTTGAAATAACTATAATTCATTCGTATTTCGGCGCATTCAGATTATATACATCCGAAACACGTCGAGGATCGGTCGCCTTACATCGGGATCACTAATTAATCCATTTTAAAGTCCATACAAATACAATCAATTTTTGCGGCTGTACCATTAGGTACAGTTATACTACTCGTAAAAATTGATCTTAGTCGTTTAAAATAACCGAAATCTATCTAAAATCATTCAAAATTTAAAAATGTAGAACTTTCCCTGATCAAAAACATTTAAAGGCACACAGGAACTATGAAAAATGAATAAAATGCCATGGTAGTTCTAGATAGAACGAGTTACTTGTACAGTAATCTACTAAAGCAGCTAATAATTCTGGACTAGAAAACTTGCTTTCATTATGTACATCCCTTTAGTTTGATATGTACGTAAAATTAAGTAAATAAAATACATTAGATCTTTCACGAACAGTTAGATAACATACTGTCAAAAACAGTAACACACTTGTTCACAACCTACCGGCTCATTAGGTCACAACTTATGGAAACACTTGTTCCACTCTAGTAACACACTTGGTTACATTCTATGGACTCACATGGCCCAAATGACATACATAGTCATTCTAGAATGGTGACTCACATGGCCACCTAGGTCACAACTTATGGAAACACTTGTTCCACTCTAGTAACACACTTGGTTACATTCTATGGACTCACATGGCCCAAATGACATACATAGTCATTCTAAAATGGTGACTCACATGGCCACCTAGGTCACAACTTATGGAAACACTTGTTCCACTCTAGTAACACACTTGGTGACATTCTATGGACTCACATGGCCCAAATGACATACATAGTCATTCTAAAATGGTTGCTCAGACGGCCGGTGCTAGTGAAATTTATTCCAGTATGTCAACTCTCATACTGGCGAAATTCTCGCTTGACGCTTTATTTGTTGATTATAGCTAAATAACACAAAATTTCTTGGACTCGTGTCCAGGACATGACATTTTTTACATCATCTATCATAAATAAATACTATGGACACTATATTCAAAACTCAATTCACTGAAAATTCTATCGATGTGTTTTATCTAAACTAAATACCTTAGAATCAGAATTACTTCGACACTAAAGTAAACTGCTTACAAAATCGTAATTCGGGGATCATCCTCCTCGATGGAAGCCAGTCGCCAAGCTGGTTTGAGTTGGCAATTCATTCAGATGAGACTTCACAGTCTTAACGTCGTGATGACGTAATATTAAAGTTTACAGCAAACTCTTTTCCAATTTGTGGGTAACTAAATACGAAATATAAATGTAATTCAAATATTAATTGCCTTGATACAATGTCAATTATTATCGCACGAGATCATTACCAAACACTCGATTTAACCTCTACTCAAATGGAATACAACATAATATTATAGCCAAAATAGCAAATCTAAGAGTTCACCCAGAACTAATGTTATTCAATGTACCCACACAATAGGTGTCAAAACAGATTTAACAATATCCAAAAGTTCTTTGCTGCACGTTATCTTTATAGCATAGCAAGAATGGATCTCAAGTACATGCTAACTTTGATTAAAGTAGTCAATCTCTTTTGAACTTAGTAAACGGAATACTCTTTGTTTAAAAGTTTTGAAGGTACGACACAGAGAATTGTGTCACAATATAACTACTTAGTGAACAATATTTTTCTCGTGTTAAAAAAAATATTGTTTTCTTGGGTTCATTTTCACTTCTGAAGTTGTCACGAATTCCCGTTAAGGTCTATATATTCCATGACTAGATACAACCTAAGACCGATTGACTAACTACGGATCTTTATGTGGAAGTTCATAAAACTACACGTGGGCATAGAACGGGCATATTTTTGGGTAGTAGCGAACAACTTCGCTACCCACAATGTAACTTATAGAAATCCTGAAATAGCACACTAACACATGTGTTAAAGATTACTCTTAAAATGCATCTGAGATTAAATAATAAATAAATAATAAATTGGAACGATACAACAAAGGACTTACTGGCATTTCAGCTATCATCTCGCACACACTTTACTTTCCAACACCACGTCTCAACTCACTCTATACACAAAAGTATAACACTGTATATATTATGATATATAAGAATGTATACAGCACAGGCGTGCACCTCTGATGGCGAGCGATACTCAACTTTTTGTTTACAGAATGACGCCCGTATTTATACACAATGTCTTTTTCGCCTACCCTCTACCAACTCTGAATTCATTAATAGTGCAATACCAACATGAAATCAGTATTGCCATTCTATAAATAATAAATAAATGTTGCCAGTCGAACACACGATCACGACAGACGTAATTAAAAAAAGTGATCATAAAATCGTATAGTAACTGCAGAAAATTATCGAGAAATTCATGGAAAACTCAAAAAAGGCGTTATCGCGTTCCGACTATTGTGATTTAATCTGAGACCTTATATAAACAAAAGTTATTTCAAATTAATCATTAAAGATCAAGGAACACTTTAATTAAACAATATTTTCAATACAACTTAAAGTTTTTATACAATCTGGTTCCAAAGATCCCTCATACGAATTTTTCATACAAATTTACACTGGCTCGTCCAACCCAAATGTCAAAACTTATAGCCTAAGAGATAACTGTATTTGTGGTAACTATCTTTTGGTAACTATAATTATATCTCCTTACTATTAATTTCCATGTTTCAGATTTATGTTAGTATTATCACAGGTGGTCTAAGAGGTGATATACGTAAATTAAAATACTTGTAACTTAAACGGGAGATATTTAAACACTACACATTATCACATCAAAGCGGCGACACTTGAGCTATTTTTTACCCATGACGGAACGGACGGTATATTTTATTATGTGTTTGCCCTAAGAGGTTGTGCGATTGTTTGTTTGTTTGTGTACTTTTTAGTTACCATTTTCCTGGAAAACTACTGGACCGATTAGTATGCAGTTTTTTGCAATAGATATGCATAACTTCTGTCAAGGTTCTTGAATATGTTTTAGGGCCATAGTCCACTAAGCTGAGCTGCAATTTTGATTTTAATTTTTCAATATGTTTCCATTTTTCTGAAAAAGTACTGGGCTCATTGAGATGCGGTGTTTTGCATTAGATATGTATAGCTTGTGAAAAAGTTTTTTAGATTTAGATATATTTTAAGTTATCGTGCTATCGTGCGCGCTCCTATCGTGTTTTTTTATTATGTTACCTTTTTTCTGGAAAACTACTTTGCTGATTTAGAAACGGTTATAAAAAAAAATGTTTAGCTTCTGAGAAGGTTCTTAGATATGTTTTAGGGCCATAGTCCACCAAGCTGTGCTGCAATCGTGATTTGGTAGGTGGTCGAACTCCTTCTCATCGTAAACCCGTCGTGTTTGGACTCTTTTGATTTGCCTTGACAAGCAAGGTCACAGGAACTCCAGTTTTTTATCCATTATATTTTATAACGTATTTTTTTAACTGATATATTTTAACATTTATTTATCAGAATATTAAAGTTTGACACAATTTAACACCTCTACTCATTACCATTTGGCCATAGTCCAACACGCTGGTCAAAAAAACTACTGAACCGACAAAGATGCAGTTTTGTGTTCATAAAACTAGTTCTGCGAAGATCTAATTGTTGTTACAAAGTTATAAGGTCACAAATTATAATGGAGCGCTGCAGTTCGTCGTGGGTTTTTTTAAATTTTAATTTTATTACTTGACGTAAGTACTACTTGACGTACTTAACGACGTATTATTTCTTTGAGAGGCAATATCTAGTAAACGCCCCGATGAATAGAGTCAATTTTTATACTGGTTACTTAGGTACAGCGCATACTTTAATACTATACTAGAATAAGCCTTCCTAGTTATTGGTCATTTCTGGTAACAATAACTCGTCTTTGAGCGGCGATAAGTAGTCAGGTCCCCAGCCGCTTGCAGGCAGACCATCACAAATTCCACCAGACGATAGTTACTGTTGTGAATGATACGAGCACTTGATGAGAGCTGACATTTATTATTACTGAAATATATAACAATATTATATAAAATTCACATCATCTTTCCCTTTTATTTATTAATGTATATTATAAGTACATCTAGTTTTATTATAATTTTATAATTGGCTTAGATATGTAATTATATTTAAACAATACCTACGTATCTAATCCTAATTTATTTTCACTGAAATACCAATATAACAATATTATATAAAAATCATATTAACTGAAATACCAACATAACAATATTATATGAAAATCACATCAGCAGCTATCTCCTAGCCTATATATTTTTTGAAAGCTTGCCCCCTTAAGCTTCTTTTTTCTAGGCGTATCATGAAGTATCAAGAATTCGTTTAAACCACTCGTGGTAGGCTCCATAGATGATAGTACGGGCTCTGGTAATTTTCTTTTAAGCTGTGATATAAAAAAAAAATTAAATACATACTTATTCTCCCAAAATAATTAAAACTCGGTTGTACAAACAATATCGAAACCAACCGACAAATCCAGTTTTAAACTAGGTAAAGTGCCTTTCTTTAATTTTTTATGGCCTTTTTTTGTCACTATGAAGTCTGCATCATTATAATGGCAAGAACAAATCTTTGTATATTTAGTCGGAGTCCAACCCTGTGTATTCATTTTTGTGATCCATTGTTGTTTTAAATTATCATCCGATGGAAATCTAAAAAGAAACATAATATGGATAAAATGATTATTTAATATTGGAAGTTCTTTCAATTGATGAACAGTCACGGAGAATAATATGTATACATCGCCAGAACTTTGTTACTTAAAAATATTTGCTATGAAAATGTTATTTCATACTGACCGTAGCCGTGTATTATTCAGTAAAATTATTTGATTCTAATTACGGCCCTGGATATTTGGTACGTTGAAAATACTTAACGATAGATGGCGGCCCGTTCACAAAATAATTATAAAAACTACTAAGGCACTGTTTTGGCGACTAAAAAGTATTTTAGGACTAAATGTATACTTTAGTTTTCAGTATCCACGAATGATTATTACAATATACTAATGCGGAACTTTACGTACTTATATTTTTAATACACAAAAGTTAAGCCATCTAGTGTCAAGTAGTATAATTTATACTTGAAAGCCGAGAATTTTCTAGAACTATTTTAATAATTACGTATAAAATTACTTACAAATGAAATGTGATACCATTCATAGCATCAGAACGTCTGTCTGAATAACTTTGACACGATAAAACACAACACTTCATCCTTTTGTTCTTAAAAACGCGAAAACACACCGATAATACGAGTCTCAATATATGTGAACCTGACGAACGCAGACAGCATACTAACTAAGGCCCCGCCCACAGTGATGACGTCAGGACCTAGTTGAAAATCACAGTGCACAGTTGCTTAGGCCAACTCCTCTTTGTTTCTGCTCTGTGCCTATAACCTTCCTCGAGAAATGAGCTATCCAACACAAAAATAATTTTTCAATTCGAACCAGTAGTTCCTGAGATTAGCGCGTTCAAACAAACAAACAAACTCTTCAGCTTTATAATATTATTATATCTAGTAATAGGTAATATAGATATACAAACTTTCACATTTATAATATTTTAATAGGATGTACTTACAACATTATTGATTGGTATTTGCTTCAATTAAATTTTCGTTGTCGTGGTCAGGAATTAAATATCCGACGGGCACGGTTGATACTTTTTTATCAATATCCCAATATATGAACTCTTGCAAAATTGTTTTCCACTTTTCTTACTGTACCCCAACAATAACTGATATCGTAATTATCGCCAAAATGTTGACGACTCCATGTATTGCCGCCATCTTGTTCGTCGAAATAGGTAGCTTTGTCTTATATTCGCAGCCATTTCGGCCCAACTGGTCGTAGAAACATGAATCAAAAACTCGCAAAGAGAGAAAAGGACGCACTATATAGTGTTACTTGTTTCGTCCTGCTAGCAGGCTTAGAAAACCTCATATAGCCAAATCTATTGCGTCCTACCGGTAGGACGCAAAGTCCTGCTGGCAGGACTCTTTACGTTCTATCATTTAAAATTTAAATGCCCTTGTGCAAGCGGCCCTAAGGGTGAAAAGTCGGCCGAAGCGAGTGACGTCATTTTAAAGCGTTTTCTGACTAGCTCAAGCCGGTTCCGCGTCGATAGATTTGGGGAGACCCTTAGGAGCCACGTTGTCTGTTAGAGACTTTAATTGTGTGTATATAATGTATTAATGCGTACATTAACGCTCATTTATATAAATATAATTATAATTATTATTCAGTAGGTATAGAGATTCTTAAAGTCAAATGTATGGTACACAGCATTTATATCGTTAAATAACATTTTCTTCATTATAATCTTATGTATCAAGAAATACGTTATAGCAAGGTGTTACAGATTAAGGAACAAGTATTATACAAACGAGTATGAAACCAACTGAAGATGTAACATTTGGCAAAGAATGTTATATTGTTATATACCTAACTAGCGTGTAAAGCGTAACATAATTAAGCAAACCAATAATATGAGTATAAAATATATTTTATTCTTTTAATGAGTCTTATTAAATTGTTAGAAAAAACTTAATTATTTGTTAAGATAAAATAAATAATATAAAAAGAAAGGATTTTATTGTTTTTTTGTTTGTAATGGATATATGTACTCAAAAACTACTTCGAATTTTAAAATTCTTTCACCGATAGTAAGCTACATTATCAGCGAGTAGCATTGGCTATATTTTATTTTCAAGAAAATCAGAGACCCAATGAAAACTGTAGTAATAATGCAAATGAAGTCGAAAAAAATCGTCTCATACGAGAGCTCGAGAGAGAAAACAATGTATGGTGAAATTGTTCCTCTCCAAAAGTATGAGATATAATAGAAATGTAGTGACGTGCAACAGAAAACAGAGCGGCCGGGGCCGGAAGTGGCAGGCGGGGCGCAGGCGCCAGAATGGAGATATCGCAATGGACCAGCGATCTTTTATATGTTTATCTAACCAGAGGACTAATATGATAATATTGACTGGGGCTGAGTGCTAGTTACTATTTTGAGCATCACTTATTAGCTTACGTGATTTAAAATAAGACAACGCCACCTGTTGTAGCATGGGCAATGCAGAGCAGGTTGGTAGGAGGAAACTGGTATTTAGGGTTCCGTATTCAACAAGGAAACTATATAGTTTCGCCATGTTCGTCCGCCTGTATGTCTGACAGACGAGACTTACCCGTTGTCCTAGGTGAGCGACAGAAGCGACGCGACGCGATGTGACACCATAGTAAATGATGTTACGTCTACGTTGTCGCGTAGATACGTCTGACCCAGCAACAGTCAGTCTGCGGCGCGGCTGATGGGTCTTGCACAAAATGCATGAAACTAATGAGGTCCAGGACAAACTATCATTGTATGAGCCAACAGGAACAGTAGGTAACTGCCTCGTTGGTCTAGTGGTTAGCATGTTCGACTGCAGCTGACGAGGTCTCGGGTTCAAATTCCGGTTCGGACCATAATTAAGTATTGGGTTTTTCTGACTAGAAATTCTCAGTACTAGCCCGGAGTTAGGAAGTTGGCGGTGTTTCACCCCCGTGCCTCGGAGAGTACGTAAAGCCGTCGCTCCTGCGCTTGATCTCTGCGGTCGTGTCGGATTGACGTCCGTCCCATCGAACTATGAAAGTAAAGGAACAGAGAGTGCGCCTGTGGCTCACCTCTAGTATAGGGAATAGTGTTCATTTTCGGTAGCAATAAACCGTCTTTGAGCGGCGATAAGTAGCCAGTTCCCCAGACGCATGCGGGCAGACACTATTTCCACCAGAGGAGAGCCCTACACGCACTAAATACTGAATCAGCCTTCCTGGCGATAGTTACGGAAGATATTGAGATAAATGCGAAAATTGGATGGATGGATGTTTGTTACTTAATCACGCCTGAACGGATCTGGATGAAATTTGGCGCAGAGATAGATTATAGTCTGCAATAACACATGGACTACTTTTTATCCCGGAAAATAAAGTACCCGCGGGAACCAAAAACCTCAATCCACGCGGACGAAGTAGCGGGCATCAGCTAGTTTTGAATAAGTGTACTTTGACTTGTTTCACGATACTTTTATTAGTCGGGAAATCAGTTGTTTTTTTAAACAAAACAAAAAGCACGATGTCGCGGTGATCATCTAGTGTTGTTACTTGTTAAGTATAGTCTTAAAGGACACAAATACAAACACATTTTGTCATTAATAAATAACTATAATCAATAAGGCAACCTCTACAAAACTAAGATATTAATGTACATGAAAAATCGAGTAATAATCAACTTATAGCAAATAAAAAATTTAAGAATAGTCATACATATTAACTAGTAATACATAACATTAAAATGAGTTCAATATTTATTTCAGGTTACGCCAAACTTCAGTCTAACTTTTGACCACAGAATACAAAATTCATTATAGAAGTGTTACATGACGCCATGCGCCTATATTATGTGCAATGAGACACCAGTACAAGATTTCCTATTTTTAGTTTTATTCCCATTTCATGTTGTTGTTTTTTGTGTTTTTGGAACGGAGTTCTATTCGCGCGTTGCGAAAGGGGGCTAGTTGAAAAAATTAAGACCAAAAGTTGCGTTGCAACTTTTTAAGACTAAAAGTTGTAACGACACTTTATGCTATAGCTGTAAGCCGTGCGGCGTGCGCGTGTTTCTTCGAACTTCGCGCGTGAACTTCGTTCAACCTCTCAAGTTTTTTATATTTGTCTAACGAATACTTGGAAATGTTGTATTTATAACTTGTAAGTGGTCAATACATTTAGCAAATATTTCTTTATACGATAAGATTACTTTTGAATACTATAATAGTGTAAGTGAACCTAATAAATGAAATAAAATAAGATTTAAAATCACGCCGACGTTGAGCGAATTCGAGCATTGAAACACTTCGGCGTCAGAGTAAAATGAACCTAAACGTCACAAATGCAGATCTACCGATTTTAATCTCGACACAATCCGAATCCACTGGCTGTGGATGTTCAGACAAACGAGGTAGTTAACGTCAATTTTAATTTGATAGCCAAGTGTTTCGACGCCTTGCCAGTGTTTTACACTGCAGGCTGTAGTAATCATTAGTACTATTCATATCCAGATTATACACGGTGCCTGTGCCACCGTCGTGCAAAAGCGGCCCCAGTTATGAGTCCGATATAAGATATCCTTGAGCAATATTAAAAATGACCTCATGTCAATACACACACTAGCGAAAAAAAATTATTAATATTTCGAAAAAATTTGAAACATCCTGTTTAATTATGTTTACGAAAGTACATGCGAAGTAACCTCTGTTACAAGTTCAAGGAATTCTCTTCCTCACATTAATCGTGCAAGAGAAATTTTGTGAACCAATAGCGAATGGTTATTTGAAAAGTCCACGTGGACCGAGGTCCAATCATGCGCTCGCGCTATCCTTTTGACCCATCGGCCCCGCCCCCTTTTTACAGGAAATAGCAAAATGCAAAAAATAGATTTACTCAGTTACGGGTCGGCCACCGAACGTGCGAAAGCGGAAGTATAGTACCTACGCATAATTTTCGTTGTTGTTTCCGTAATTATTATTTTTCTTAAAACATGGTACAAAGTCTAATTCTTGAGTTACTGTAAGACGTACAGCGTAGTGTTAGATGTCTAAACTACCAGTAGGTACAGCGCGAAGTGATGTGAAAGTGATTAAACTCAAACATTTTTATGACTTACAAAAACATGCTCTTTTGTTTGGAGCAAAACAGCAAGCAATTCGAATAATTACTTCATTACAGGAAGATAGGTTAAACTTTTCTGTTCTGTGTGGTGTTAATCTACTCATGTGGCATGAACATACCTATGGAATTAATTATGGAAAGGTACTGTACCTAATTTTGTTGATTTTAATCGAAATAGCTGGTAAAAAGTGTAAGTTTGTTACCTAGGTACTTTCTTGATGAGTCTGAAACAATTGACTACTTACTTAATTCCTAATCATACCCACCGAATTATTATTAAGAAGAAAGAAAAACAAAACCCTTGCCATTATGTGATTAATGGAAAGGGCCCTTAGAAATGAGGAATACGACTCAGAAAGAGAACCACCTACTTATTTTTTAAACCCGAGTAAGTAGGTACCATTTCTACCTACCATTTCTTGTTGAACATTTTAGTTGGATTTGAAATGAAATGTTTATTTCATGTACTTAGAACAATTATTGTTTCCGAAAGTCCGTAAAAAGTACGAAAGTACGAAGATTGAAATTAAGTAAGTAAGTACCTAGTACCTACCTACATCAATAATACGAGCTTGCATTGCAAACAGCTGATCGAATGAGGCACACGGTCTGTGCCTTGGTAGGTACTCGGCAATTTTTACGTAAGTAGCGTACGTAACAAGTTAGTTTGACGTACTTGACTAACAAGTAACTTCTCAGCAGAGGGTCTTAACTCATAGTCTTAAAGGTTACTGCATTTACTGCACGTATTCCAGTACATTTTCGTTAAAGTGAATGACCTTTAGGGACACGTGCCCGCGCCGTGCTACTGTAGGTACTCGAGCGCCGCCGTTCCGCGAGCGCCATATTTACGTGCGCTATGGGGTGTTTTCAAATGAAGCTATTTTTTATTTATTTTTTAAATGAAACTCATTGAAATGTTCTTTATTTTTTTTTGTATTTTACCAGTGGACTGTAGGCATTGGGTACATTAACTGGTTTGCTTTTCAACGACTATAAAAAAAGCACCGTGTATAAGAATGATAGGAAGCATTCTATCCTTTTCTCTCGAGTGACTATAATCATAATAGGAAAAGAAATATTTTTATTGTAGCATCTGGATTGGGTTACAGGAATAGTTAACATTTCTATTACTTTATTGAGTTCTGTGGTCAGAATAATAAGTTTTGCATAACCTTTTAAGGTTATTAAAAACTTTTAAAACAATAATTCAGTCTTAAATCCAGTCTGAGGCTCCTGTTAAAACAAATTTAAAAACTTGACCAGTTCTACGACCTCCCTGACGCCTTAACTTGAGTGGTCCCGGGTTCGATCCCCGGCAAGGTCATTTGGAAATTTGTTATTTCTAAATTTACGCTGGTCTGGCCTGGTGGGAGACTTCGGCCGTGGCCAACCACCCTACCGGCAATGACGTACCGCCAAGCGATTAAGCGTTCCGGTACGATGCTGTGTACAAACCGATGGTAGCGGCCATCTTAGACTGCATAATCATTAACCATAAGGTGAGAACGCAGTCAAGGGTTAACATGTAGTGGATAAAAAAAGTTATTTTTTAGCTGACTTCAAAAAGGAGGTTCCTAACTATTCTTCTTTCATGAGGCACTTAATTAAATAAAAGAGGTATTCATTTACAATAGTTTTAAAAGTATTCTAAAACTAGCGCATTCTAAAGCGGTGGAAATTTAAAAATAATTTTAGTGGTCTAAAACCATCTTCGCATTACTAATGAAACTAGTTTGGGGCACATTGGTTGGATGGTTTCAAAGTCTATAACGGACATAGGTTGAAACAATTTTTGTGTTTTATATAATACTAGCAGATCCCCGCGAGTTCGTCAGCGTGAAATAAGTTTTTTAAATTCCCACGGGAACTCCCTATTTTTTCTGGTTAGTAAATAGCCTATGACACTCACAAATAATGTGGCTTTCTATTGGTACCAGAATTTTCAAAATCGGTTCAGTAGATCCAGAGATTACCCCCTCACAAATTTTACCTCTTTATAATATTAGTATAGATTAAGAAGATGTAATGTTAAAAATACCATAAAATCAGAGGTAATATTTAAGCAGGCATACACATTATACATATTATAGTAATACGACATCTGAGATGTGCGAAATAAATAACAATACAAAAATCCGTAAAATTAAAATTATCATTATATATCATTATATTTATTATTAATATATTTTAGTTAGCTAAAACAGAAATCCGTGAAATTAAAATTATTGTTTATCTAAAATCAGTCTAGTGTACCTTAAATTTAATTTAAGATAATATAAATACGATTAAATTACAGTATAAGACTTATCGGAATTCATGAGTATAGTTTTACACCATAATATAATATGCCGCGCGCAATGAGGTGATTTCCTAATTACCCCAACCGGGAATCGAAGCGGGTGTTTCAGCTTCAGGCAGTCGAAAATAATCTCATTTTTATCTGAACACCATTTTTCTATTATAGGCAAGTCCATCATCTTCTCAGTTTCCTGGAATAAAAATAAATATTAAAAATCTTACGACTGTATTAATCACAGTGATTATGATTACTGTAATCATAAAATGGTGAACAGTGATGATTGTTCACCATTTTATGACACATCAAAAATTTTACCGATCATCCATACTGATATTATGAATACGAAAGTGTGTTAATGTTACTTTTCAGTCATCAGAGGCCCAATTGTCTAAGCAAATCGCAATTATTTGACAGCCTAAAACGTATTGCTCGGACTGTTTATGAGTTCATACATGCTTTTAAGTTTTAAACGTGCAGGCATCTATGAATTCCATGAACTGATCGAACAGGCATGATGACAGTAACCAAGAATCAATGAAATTATGGATTGATCTAATGAAATAGGATTCATGGATTATAAAAAACTTATTTATTTTTCTATTTCGAGTAAGATTGCTATTTATTTTGATAAAATAAAACTATAAAATACAGCAATCCGCCATATTGGATAAAACACCAAGAAGCGAATGACGTCACAATAATTGTTTGTTTTCGAGCTTTGACAATCACTCTATTGTTTACTGCACACTGCACAGAGTACATTGGTAAAAACAATAGTGACGTCACAAACGACGACATGACACCGCCGAGCGTTTTGGCGTGAATTTTAAAATTTAAATTTGAAATGCCAATTTTATCTACCAAACCTTATTTTTCTGCTGAAATAAAATATTTTTTCGAAATAGTAGATACTTACCGAACATAATCTGACCATTTTTCAAAATCAGTCATCATGCCTATTATCCGTTTGAAAAACGATTTCGATTTACTTCCACAATCGGGTGGCAGTTACACGTTTTTAACGATATTTATAGTAAAGGACAGTTCGCATTCAAACTTCAAAAGATGGAGTAGCATTCAGAGGATGGAGGAGGATGGCAACTTTTCTATGCCGGAAAATCAACGATTTCACACAGGTTTTTTGCCTCACTGACTCGCATACATCATAAAGGAGGGCAAAAGGTAATGAGCGGGGAACCAAAATTTGGCAGTTGCCTTAATGAGCAATCATTTTGACTCTTTTTACAAGCTTTTGTTGCCTCGCTTGTTACTTGCCATGTTTGTATGTTTTTTCAGGACTAATCTTGCTGAATGTTTAAAACAGCTGTTATCCCCAAACAATTCAGCTGAACAATTGAGCTTGCACGTTTAGTTTTAAAGACAATGCACGGTTAGCTAAGTGACGTCATTCTAAATCCAATATGGCGGACTCTCAAAGATGGCGGACTAGATATTTTATGCGCTTTATATTTTGCGATAGGGGTATCATTTAAAAAGGATTATATATAGTATAGAAGTAATATTATAAATGCGAAAGTTTGGACGGATGGATGTTTGTTACTCAATCACGGCCGAACGGCTGAACGGATCTGAATGAAATTCGGCACAGAGACAGATTATAGTCTGGAATAACACATAGGCTTTTCCTATGAAAATGAAAAAACGAAGTCGCGAGCATCAGCTAGTCCTGCATAAAAAGACCTCCTTAAGTACCTGTTGAGTGGTTTTTCTTTATAAACAACAGCTTTCCTCGGCCTCCGCGTGCGTCCTTCGCCGATCGCGTCGCTGTTACTGCTGTCGCTTTCATTGTCATTATGACTGTTGAGCCGGCTCCTGTTCGAGCGGCTATTGCGATTGTCGCTAACGAAATTGCAAGTGTCGTGATTGGAATTGGTCACGTTGGACGTGTGATTGTTCTGATCACTACTGTGATTGCCGTTGCTGTGATTGTCACGGTGATTGTTGTCACTGTCACTATTGTTATTGTTATTGTAAGTGTGATTCGGTGGGTTATCTCGAGTTTTGGCACGGCGATTGTCACGGCTGGAATGTGTATCGTGATTATTTTCACTATGATCACAATGATTATTGTAAGTGTGATTCGGTTGGTTTTTTCTGGTTTTGGTTCGCCGATTGTCATGGTTGCTGTGTTGCTGTTGTTGGGTAGTGTGATTGTGGTTGTTGTTGGAATGATTGTCGTGATCGCTGTTGCTGGGAGTGTGATTGTCGCGATTCGGTTGGTTCTCTCGGCTGTTGGCTCGACTGAGCGTCCGTCGTCGCGAAACGCCTGAACAACATGGCTCCGGTTGGTCATTTCGCGTTTCTCTGAAAAAAAGGAAAAAAAATTGGATTGGGTATTTGACAACAAGTCAAATCAGTAGCTTTTTTTTGCTTCCGCAGTCGAACATGCTAACCACTAGACCAACGAGGCAGTTTGAGTTCAAGCAAGTATTGAGCAATACATACCTACGGTAACTTAAATACATTAAACTTATTTAAGTACATATCAAACATCGCGGCACCGGCAGGATTTTAACCTTTTCATCTCTTGGAATCGCGCCCGGAACGCCTTTGACCGCTAGGCCACGGTTCACTTAGCCGTTAGTGCTAGCGGTCAAAGGCGTTCCGATTTCAATTCCAGTCCGCAATTTTTGTGTGTATTTAAGTTTAGAAACTTTTCTAGTGTGTGAAGGCACTGTAATCATACTAATATTATAAATGCGAAAGTGCGGTTTTTTGTTGGTTTGTCCTTTAATCACGGAGCAACGTATCGACGTGATTCTTGGCATGGGTATAGTTGAGGACTCGGAGAGTGATATAGGCTACTTTTATTCCGAAAAATTAAGGCGAGTTCCCGCGGGAACCAAAAAAACCTCACGATGACGCAGTCGCGGGCAACGGTTAGAAAGAATATAAAAAAACTTACAGTACTATAACACGCGCGTCCGTGGAGCCATTGGGGCTCGGCGCATCGAACCGCATGAGCCGTTTCGTCGGAGTCAGATCCCGCACCGGCCATATCGGCGACCCATCATGCGAGCGGCGCTTCGTAGACGAGCTTTCCCGTCTCGGACTCCCCGGGGACCTCCTCTGGAATATTTTCTGCGGTTTCGGCTGCGTTTCGCCGACATTCGTCCTCTTCGGCGGCGAAGCGTCCCCGTCGCCGTCCTCGTCGTCGGACAGGCGCATCTTAGCGACCATCACTTTGAGGATTCGACCGCTGTTGCTGGAAATAGAAAATAATATCCGCTACAAAAGGGTTTAAAATATTTGTGTATGGAACCTGGCCTACCAACCAATCCGCCATTTTTATAAAAATAAAAAACATTATCGGGGTATATATTTTGTTTTTAGATGATTTTCTCAAAAAGCGCTAAAACAATCTCGATAAAATTTATATGGGACCACCTCTGAAGTATGATCTGCAAACAAAAAAGAATCATCATGACATATCTTAATATCTTGGCGTTGCGGGCGGTATGGTCACCATCGCACGTCGAGATTGTTCATAATAGGGAATATGCATAAAATTTAAATTTGTCTCAAATATTTTTTTCTAGATTCTTTATTGTCTTTACATTATACTTAAAAGGTATTTTTTTTATTTAGTTATTATTTAAACCCAGAAAATATTAAATAGAAAGTTAAAATAAGGGAGGCAAATTCAAACTTGCAAAACGCGTCACCATTGGTCGAAACGAAATGTGACGTAAATGGTCACGTCAGTGGATTTATCGGCGTCGATATTCATACTGTGTTAGTAGTGTTTGTGAGAAAAAATTGTTTACTGTATTCCTGTGTGATTACTTGTTAAATAATAATAATTATGAAGTAACTGAACTGAATCGATAGAGTAAACAAACACGGGAAATAACCAATGACGTCATCAAAAGCGCGCGATTAATGGTGGCGTTTGAACGGCTCAAATTTATACTTAACTTTGAAACACCAATTAACGTAATTATTTGACTATTTTCAAACCTATTTATATTTTTTACTATGTTATAAAGATATAAATGATTGATTTAAGAAATAAAAATAAATCATGCATATTCCCTATTGGTCGATATAGCCACAGTCCGACAAACTTATCTGACCCAGTGAGAGCCTCGCTTGTAATGCAATATGTGAAGAAAAAAAACGTGTGGTGTCGTTGGACACCAGCGAGGAACGAAGTTCCTTTAAACATAAATATTAATTTCAAGTTCTAGTCGAGGTCAAAAGAAAATAAATGTTCAGGTAAGTATAAATTTTTTATCGATAAAAATCAAAAACTACTTTCCAAAATTATCTTATCACTTTCATTTTATTCACAATGATTCATAAAAAAATCCATACTAATATTATAAATGCGAAAGTGCGTCTGTCTGTCTGTCTGTCCGTCTGTCTGTCTGTCTGTCTGTCTGCTACGCTTTCACGGCCCAACTACTCAACCGATTTTGATGAAATTTGGTACAGAGATAGGTTACACCCCAGGGAAGGACATAGGCTACTTTTTGTCCCGGAAAATTGAAGAGTTCCCGCGGGAATCAAAAAAATGTATCTGTCCAACCGATTTTGATGAAATTTGGTACAAGGACAGGTTGTATACCGGGGAAGGACATAGGCTACTTTTTATCCCGGAAAAATGAAGAGTTCCCGCGGGAATAAAAAAACATAAATCCACGCGGACGAAGTCGCGGGAATCATCTAGTATATAATAATAATTAGACACTGTAGTGTATAGCGAACATACATAAACCAAAATTAACAGTTAGACTGACGATAGAAGTGAAAACGATTTTTTTAAACACCCCCGAGGTTACCCCTCCGCATCGTCCCATAAGGAACTTTCGTTCCAATATAATTTAATATAAAAATTTATTTTTAAACAACCGACTTCAAACTCCCGCGCCAACTTTACAACAAGCACACGCTACCTATACAAATTATTATTTTATTGTTGATATTTTAAAAACCGCTCGACCGATTTCGATAAAATTTATATGGGACCACATGGGAAGTATGCCCTTTCAAATAAAAAAAGAATCATCCAAATCGGTTCACCCAGTCAAAAGTTTAGAGGTAACAAACATAAATAAAAAAAATAAAAAAAATACAGTCGAATTGAGAACCTCCTCCTTTTTTTGAAGTCGGTTGAAAAACAAAAACTAAACAGCCATAAAAATTTGTTCCAATTTTGGCCACCGGGTCAGATAAGTTTTTGGGAGTATACATGGTGCTCCAACGCCAGTTACCTGTAGCGGCGGGCGGGGCGCGGGGAGAAGTGCGGCGAGGGCGTGGCGCGCGTCACGTTGCGCGGCGTGCAGGCGGGCGGCGGTGACGCGCGCTTGCGGCGACGCACCGTTGGTGTGAACTCGCACGCAACCGTCACCGACACCGGCCTCTCCACCTACAGACCATTACCATTTAGGCACTCACTGCGCTCGCGGCGGATAGTGGGATAGTAGATGATGCCCAAGACTTCTTCCGCGTTTTAATTCGCGGAAGAACAACTTAGTTTTTCGGGATAAAAAGTAACCTATGTATTTTCCCGGGATGCAATATATCTCTGAACCAAATTGGGTTTCCACCGCGCAAGACTGAGCGAGCAAAGAGTTCAAAAATTCTTTAATCGTACGCTATATTTAATTTAGTGTGCTTATCATTTTATTGCTTGTTTTCTTAGCAAATCCATTTTAAATAGTACCCCTATCGCATAATATGTTTAAAGCGCATAAAACATCTAGTCCGCCATCTTTGGGAGTCCGCCATATTGGATTTAGGATGATGCCACTTAGCTATTCGTGCATTGTCATCAAAACTAAACGTGTAAGGAAGCTCAATTGTTCAGCTGAATTGTTTGGGGATAACAGCTGTTTAAAACATTCAGCAAGATTTGGCCTGAACAAACACACAAACATTTCAAGTAACAAGCAAGGCAACAAAAGCAAAAATGTAAAAAAAAGTTCCCCGCTCATTACCTTTTGCAGTGGAAACCCTGCTTTAAGATGAATGCTAGTCAGTGAGGCATATTTTTTTTAATACAATATGGCTAATTAGCCATAGTAATAATTAATAATATAAAAAAATTGTATTATTAGCCATAATTAGCAAAAGTTACTGATTTGATTAGTTGTCAAAAATCCAATATATATAATTGGCCATATTATGATTGGCAGATTGTGACTCGCAAATATCATACTAATATTATAAATGCGAAAGTCAGTTTTTTTGTTGGTTTGTCATTCAATCACACTTCAACGGTGCACCGGATCGACGTGATTTTTGGCATGGGTATAGTTGAGGACCTGGAGAGTGACAAGTTATTACAATTATTGTAGTACTAGCTGATGCCCGCGACTTCGTCCGCTTGGTTTAAGTTTTTTACTATTCCCGCGGGAACTCCTTAATTTTCCGGGATAAAAAGTAGCCTATGTCACTCTCCAGGTCCTCAACTATACCCATGCCAAAAATCACGTCGACCCGTTGCTCCGTTGCAGCGTGATTGAAGGACAAACCAACAAACAAACACACTATCGCATTTATAATATTAGTATGATTTGGGTTTACATGGTATGTCGTACGTCAAACAAAATGTCAATTTTAAAATTGAACACTACTTCAATCGATCGTTGCCCCCTGGTTGCAGCCCAACACAATAAAAAAAGTGTGTAAAATTCACGCACAGCCAACGAGACAATGAGATAAATATAGCTTGTATTATATCTCATTCTCTCGCAGGCTAAGTCCTATAATTGATATGTTTGGCTCTTTTTGGTGTCGCTCTTTCAGATCACAACGATTCTAAAGAAGTTTCACTTTAAAAAAAAACCGGCCAAGTGCGAGTCGGACTCGCGCACCGAGGGTTCCGTACTCAATAAGTAGGTACTGAAGCAAAACAATCAGGCAAAAACCCATATGTTTATTTGACGACGAGTACGAGGTTTACTATTAATATCAAAAAAACTATGCTAGTTAGAGCATTGGCTATAGTTTTCCTGTAAAATATACATAAATTCCTATTGACCATAATTATTTCAGATTTTTCGATTGGTAAACTCCGGAGATAAGGGGGGGGGAACGGTATTTTTTCAGACTTTTTCCCCGATAAATCAAAAACTATCATGACTAAAAATAATTAAAAAACTGTTTTAGAATGTACAAAGTAAACCCTTTCATATGATACCCCACACAGTACAGTTATCTCACTTTTAAATTTCAACCCTCCGATTTTCCCCCCTTTTTAAATAAGAACAAAAATAATTTCCAATTTTTTTTTATTCCAGTGTCTTTGGGCCACTAATATACACAACTATTCCAAATTTCATGTCGATAGCTTCGGTAGTTACTGAAATAATCGAGTGTGACGGACGGACAGACGGACAGACGGACAGACGGACAGACGGACAGACAGACGGAGAAAGTCGCACCATAAGGGTTCCATTTTACCATTTTGGTACGGAACCCTAAAAATGTGTTTACCTGGAGATGGTTACGACTGGGCCCGGGACTCGGCGCGTTGTCATTCAACTCAGTGGTGGAGTCCGGCTCCGAATTCCTTGGAATTTTAGATTTTCTCTGTAAAAAACAAACATTTCATGAAACTTCAGGTAGTTAAAGAAGTTCACCATCGCCATCTACGAGTAGTTTTAAACAACTATGAAAATAACTTATTGTAAATAATAAATAGTAATATTGGAAAGAGGCAGGCTTTACTTTGCGGAAGTCCATGAGAATTTATTTATTTTATTTTATTGGTAGGACATACCCGATAAAACATTACAGTTTCCCAATACGTCAGTGTATCAGGCTACAATATAACATAATATAAATTACTAAAAATACACATACTTATCAAAAAAAGAGCACTTAAAATACACAATACAAATTAAATTAAAAACTACTTATTCTCTAATAACAATTTTATCATGGCCGAGAGCTGGATCAGTGGGAGCTGGGTGTGGAAAATGTCTAGTCCTGAATTTTTACGAACCAAATCATTGAATAATGAAGGAACTGGAAGTTTAATTGGCTATAATCTGCCACAGTAGACAAATCTATGTGGTGCAGTGTGTATTTTGCACTTGCAGCTTGCGAAATTCATCATCCAGTAAGCAAGCAATTCGCACCGGCACAACACCACACCACACAAATTTTCTAAATAATTCTCAACGTACGTTTCACTCCGACACCAGAGCATCTTCAGGAGAGGTTCACTTGACAGTGAAGTTTAGGTTTATACCAACTTATCTGGCCCGGTGGCCAAATTCAGAAATAATTTTTATGCCTGTTCAGTTTTTGTTTTTATTTTATTTTTAATATACACCTACTAGAGACGCTGTCACCAGGTCAGATAAGTTCGCATGAACACATAAGAAAGCTAAGCAGTATGAACCTTCGTGTTGCGTGCAGGTACATCCAAGAGCCAGCTCGGCCCTTCCAGAGGATTTTCCATTGGTCTGTGGAAATAATAAAACGTACATTTCAGACTAGCCAAAGAGTACGAGCTTAGATGGATGTTTGTTACTCGATCACGCACCATGCAACGGCTGAACGGATCTGGCTGAAATTTGGCACAGAGATAGATTATAGTCTGGAATAGCACATAAGCTACTTTTTATCCCGGAAAATTAAAGAGTTCCCGCGGGAACCAAAAACCTCAAAATACGCAGACGAAGTCGCGGGCATTCGCTAGTAACTAATATACTAATATTATAAATGCGAGAGTTTGGATAGATGGATGGATGATCGATGAATGTTTGTTACACCATCACGCAAGAGCTGATCTGGATGAAATTTGGCACAAAGATAGATTATAGTCTGGAATAACACATAGGCTACTTTTTATCCCGGAAAATTAAAGAGTTCTCACGGGAACAACAAAACGCCCTCAATCCACGTGGAAGAAGTCGCGCACATCAGCAAGTAACGGCATATAAATTCTCCGTGTATGTGTAATATGTAAGCGTAATTTGCGTATGAGTTCAGTTAAAATACAAAAAAGTCTTTCGTGAAGAGAACTGTAGGTACTAGCCGGCAAATCTAGGTATTCACCTTTGTGCAGTGTCACCCTCAGACTCTGCTTCCTCCTCTACAGCCTCGAGCCGCGCCCTGTAACAATAGGGATGATGACAACTCAATCAAATCACCAACTCTTTATGAAACTTAAAAACGCACTTCTAGTATGGAAGTTGTATGAAATTCACAGTTGTGATGTCATAAATTTCAACACACTTTTTTCTTTAATCTATATTTTAAAATGGTGATCAAATTTAAAACTAACCGAGGATGTGAATTTTAGGTCTTTTGAAAGACACTCTATTTAATAATCAGTTAGAAATAATTTATTTTTGATATAGACATCAACCCTATTACACCATGTTTTCAGTAGTTCCAAGCAACAGATGGGCGTTACTGATCTTAATTTGATAGCAATTTGTTCGAAAGGAAACAGTTAGAAATTATATCACACAAGAGGTCGCCCGCGACTTCGTCTGCATAAAATTTTTGATTTCCTATGAGATTTTCCCTCTGCAAATGACCTACTAATAGCCTAGTTATATAGCTTACTTATACAGATCCGTTCAGCCGTTCCGGCGTGATTGAGTAACAAACATCAATACATCCATCCAAACTTTCGCATTTATTTTGACATATATTTATTTTTGACGACCTTCGTGGCGCAGTGTGTAGCGCTGTTGTCTTAACGTGCGGAGGTCCCGGGTTCGATCCCCGGCAGGGTCAATTTGGGAATTTATAATTTCTGAATTTTCCCTGGTCTGGCCTGGTGGGAGGCTTCGGCCGTAGCTAGTTACCACGCTACCGGCAAAGACGTGCCGCCAAGCGATTTAGCGTTCCGGTACGATGCCATGTAGAAACCGAATAGAGGTATGGGTTTAATATAACTGCCATGCCCCTAACAGGTTAGCCCGCTACCATCTTAGACTGCATCTTCACTTACCATCAGGTGAGATCGCAGTCAAGGGCTAACTTGTAGTGGTTAAAAAAAAAAGAAAATTAAATAATACTTATTTAAGTATATATTTCTTTTTGATTGATTGATGCGGGTTTATATTATTTAAGACTAATAACCTAAATGGCGATTTTGATCTCTTTGACTTCAAAAACTTAGAACCTTCATGCAAGCTCCCATTTCTCATTTTCTCAAAAACGTGTCATAGCTGATGTCTTCACTATAGAAGGAATCTACATTTCAAATTTGTATACTATAAAGTTCCTGAGTCATTATGATTAGTCAGTGTGTGGTATTTTGCTTTTATTTAAATAGATATTATATAGATAGCCAAAAAGATTGATATATTTTGTTGCTCATCTGATCTGTGGCGTGGTATCATGGGGTGGTGTGGTGTGGTGTGGTGTGGTGTGGTGTGGTGTGGTGTGGTGTGGTGTGGTGTGGTGTGGTGTGGTGTGGTGGGTGTGGCGCATGGCCAGTGAGTTGCATTCATAAACTTACGTCTCATCGAAGTCATCCTGACCAGATGGTTGCTCGTCCAATCTTTCACTGCTGTCTGTAAAAATAATATTATTTCTGCCTGGATATGGATATAGAAACTTGAATCTAGGACCAATTTAGGAGCAATTTGTTAAATGTGTTGTAAAAGATTGATTGATTGATATTTCCACTAAGTACCTAATAGATTTTAATGCGCTGAGCAATTTGCTAAAAAATGTTGATTGATGATATTTCCATTAACTACCTAATAGATTTCAATGGGCTTTAATATAACTTTCAAAGTCTTAATGACTTTTACTGTTCGGTTCCTAGAAACTAGTAGGTTACTAGGAACAGCAATCCGAACCAGTGGTAGACAGACCAAAAACAAAGAAATCCTATAAGAGTTACTTTTTCCTCTTGAGGTACAGAACCCTAAAAAAAGTCTGACAGGACTTACCATCTGATGCCAAGCCTTCTGTACTATCATCAGCCATATTTTCCTCCACATTCACTTCCACATTGCTCACTGGAAGTTCCGCATCAATGCGCGTCAACGGAATGAACACATCTGTAAAATGTTATGTGCATGCTTAAATTTAATATTTAAAACTAGCTTTTGCCAGAGGCTTCACTCACGTTAAGTCCGATTTTCATGCAAATTATATTATAAACAATTAGGGTAGATAGATAGATAAACTCTTTATTGCTACACAAGACATAGAAAAGAAAACAAAACAAAACTAAGTGCGCAAAGGCGGTCTTATCACTAAAAGTGATCTCCTCCAGACAACCCATTAATTAAGAACCTTTAAGATATGTATTTACGATATTTATATAGGGTATTGTTATGGTAACTCACTATGATAAATGTTTGCAATATAAAGGTGCCAAATATTTGATTTTAAGAAATAAAAAATAATCTGAATGGAATAGAATTTCATCTATGTATTGAAAATTAACAGGGTAAAAGATCCGTCAAAAAAGTAATGGATTTAGACACGGAACTTTCTTCTTCCTCGGATATCTGTGGATACAGATAGGGATATCCGAAACATCACTGCTAAATACAATTTAGATAGACTAGAATGAGAGCCCTAAAGGAAATTATATAAATACCTTGCAACATGTGCATGGGCACAGCCCTAGCAGATGCACTCCTGTTGTTCTGATTAAGACTTCTGTTCAACATGGTACCTGGAATTCATACAAATTATATAATACTAGCATAATATGCCTTTTCTTCTTCTTAAATTCTTCTTCACACTTCTTAAATTCTCTTTGATTTATTCTTTTTTTTTAATTCCACTACAAGTTAGCTCGTGATCTCACCTGATGGTAAATGATGATGCAGTCTAAGATGGTAGGCGGGCTAACCTGTTAGGGGTATGGCAGTTATATTTAAACCCATACACCTAGTCAGTTTCTACACAGCATTGTACCGGAACACTTAATGGCTTGGCAGTACGTCTATGCTGGTTCCTATTTTGGGAAAGTAGAACATAACTCAATCCAGGTGGTCTGATCAAACATCAGATAGTGGATAGAAGGATTGGAGTTATTTTCTTTTTTAAATGTAAACACGCAGAATAGCATTCAATATAGGCTGTACAAATATTATAACCCTTAAACCTTAATTGTTTTGTTTGAGATTTTGCACATATTGTATAAATATTCTTACAAATGACAAGCTAGGTATAATAGCCGCTTAAAGAAACAAAATTTATCATTAAACTTAAATCAGTGGAACCCAGTGGTCCTAGAGAGATAAACTGACTGCACTCGCAGATATTATATTGTAAAAACGATAAAGCTATAGGTAAAGACTGGAGTGCTTACTTATAATGTCTACTTGAAGCAAATACCTACTTATTGCTATCCTGCTTCGACTAATATATTAGAGCGAGAGGTCTCGCTTTCGCTCAGCACTTGAAGTGGGATAGTGATAAATGGGATTGGCTTCACTTAGGCATTTAGAACCTCCATCTACTTTATAAATACTTTCATGGTAAAAACTTACGTGAATTATTAGGCTGTAATGTCCTACTCAAGGAAACCACGGGCTGAATATGCCTCCCACCAATCAGCAGTGGGGGCACTCTGTTAACTTTCTCATTTGTCGGAGTATTGCTCAAACTGCTCCACCGAGGCAACGCAGACTCAATCTCTTGTCGCCCTTGCACATAGGACTTAGTAAGTTCCAACATTCTTGCAACTACACTGGAGGCTTGAACCAGGTGGGACAACACTTCTTCACTTGCTGATTGCAGTTCTGCACTGAGTTTTTTAGCATTAGCTGATTCTGCATTTTTGAGCCTCTGAAAAAATAGAAATCATAATAATGGAATTAGAGTCCTTTGGAAGATTTCTGTGGTGTGGTGAATATTGCAGGCTATATAAGTGTGGGATACACACTATCACATCGATTTACCTATTGTCGAGGATTATAGCGAATTAAACTTCTAGTTCCTTCATTAGAAATCATGACCTTATCATTCTTGTATCCACTGGTGAAAGTAGGCCTAGTGAACTACCTGTACTCAGCCTTCCTCGTCAGGTAATCGGAGAAAACCTATTTTAGCCTATTTGATTTAACTTACTAATGCAAATAAAACATTATTACAAAGTGGAAGTGTGTCTGCCTGCATTCACAGCCCATCTGTTTTTGGATTCCCAGCCCAGAATTTGATGAAATTTACCAGACACAGGTTGCATAGCCAGGGAGGACACAGACTACTTTTTATACTGGAAAATCAAAGTTCCCATAGTTTTTTTACTAAGCTTATTCGATGCAAAGTCATTTATTTAGGAATATAAAGTTTTTATATAGTTTATTGGTACACTAGCTGATGCAATTAAGATAGGTTAGGTTCAGATTGACAGATTTTCGTTATGAATTAGTTGAATTTTTAGAAATGATACAAGTTTATTACTTAACTTCATCAGAATCAGAAATCATTTATTCAGATTCTTTGTTTAATTGAGTTTATATAAATTGATATTTGATTTTATTTAAATAATGTATTTCACTGAGTTATTTCATTGGCAGGAACACCATATTGGAATAATTGGGAGTATTTTGACCTTTGAAAGTTAGTCTGCTTCTGGCTCACTCATATGGTTATTTGTATCCTTCGGTTTTTAGATTGTTATTATGATTAAGAGCCTGCAGTAGCAACATACATTAAATCTCTCATGGAACCTCTAAATGTTATAACCATTTACTCGTGCAAGTTCAAATGAGAGTACAAAAATATTTAAAGTAATTAAATTATTTTCCCATTACTGGAATTATCCTTACAAGATGTAGGTTTTTAAACATCCTGTAAGAACTCTATTAATTTCGGGTATAAAAGAAGCCTGTCTTTCTCCAGAATGCAAGCTATTTCAAAACTAATATCGCCGAAATCTAGCTGACTGGCAACTGCTGACCATACATAAGAGTTTTAAGCCTTACAGAGAATTTAAGCCTCCATTCGTTGACCTCCTTCATGAGTTCCAGTTTCTCGTTCTCCTTTTGAGCGGCCGTCATTTTCCAATGCTGTATTGCTTTAACCATCTCATTATTTTTTTCACGAAGATCATTATCCTCTGAATCCCCCATTATATGATAAATTAAATATCCAAGAATTAAAATTTAAAACTAGAAAAATGCAACATATACAAGTTTACAACAATAATCCTTTCTTTCTTTCACTTTTCTGTTCCGCATTTCACACTTCACAGAATCCAAATCAAAATTTCAATTTCCAATCCGCCAGTTCAAATTGTCAATCATCAGTGACAAACTAACAATGTAACGATTGACGAACGAAATACGAATGTCAATATACCATAGAGTAGAGTATAAATAATTTTGATTATTATAGCTTTTGACCATAGAACAATTAAATCTTTTGACAGACGATCCAATTTATTTACCTTTCTAATCACACCATCCCGAATCCCAAGCCCGTTAATTATTCTATGCCCAAGCCCAAGCACATAGAATAATTAACCTCATAGAATCAAGGCCAGCCTGTAACCGAAAGGGATAGGTAATAGGAAGGAAACACCTCCCAAACGTCATACAAACGTCTTAATTGGTCTAGCACAATAGTATGCAATAAGCACAATACCCGTGACACGCAGAAAGGGATAGAAAAAACATATTTTTTTCTCATTCTATCTTGTGTAACATCCCAACACTGCATCTCATTCATGTGGGAGTGAAAAGGAGATAATATTATGACTTGCTCTATATACCTCTCTCTGTCTACGCCCAAGCAGAACTGATAATCGTTCGTATCAATCTTGTGATCAAGATTGCAGTTCTGTGAAGGACGACATTTTTAATATTATAATCGATTCTCAAAAAATTAATATTCGTTTCTTAACCAATTTACAAATCTGGATGTTTGGCACAGGGATAGATAATCTGGAATAACACATTTTATCCCGGAAAATTCAAAAGTTCCCGTGGGAACCAAAAATCCTCAGCCCACGCGGACGAAGACGCGGGCATCAGCTAGTCAGTACTCTGTGCAGCTAGTACATCATATATGTTGCCATTCGCAATCCATAGCGTAGTTGAATTATAACATCTACGACCGTTTATTATGGAGCCCTAATACTCTGTTACATTTTATCTTTTCGTGTTTTTGAACGTCAATGTGTCAAGCAAGTGTCAATTGATGGTTAATTGTCAAACGCGCGTGTTGCGAAGTTTAAATGTTTTGAGGTTATAATCTTTTATTTTTATTTGTAAAGTTGTTGTATTAATAATGTCGTTTCGTGGAAGAGGAGGCAGTGGCGGTCGCGGAGGATTCGGAGGTCGGGGAGGCGGCGGTGGGGGGAGAGGCTTCGGCGGCGGCCGAGGCCGAGGTGGCGGCGGACGAGGCGGCGGCGGTGGCGGCTTCAACAGATACCAAGACCAGGGCCCGCCAGAGACGGTCATCCCTCTCGGCCACTACGGCTGGACCGTACAGGACGACCTAGTGTGCAAGGTGGACATAGAAGACGTTCCCTACTTCAACGCACCAATTTTCCTAGAAAACAAGGAACAGATTGGTAAAATCGACGAGATATTCGGCAACCTGCGTGACTATTATGTGTCGGTGAAGCTGGGCGAGAATATTAAAGCGAAAAGTTTTAAGGATGGACAGCAGTTTTTCATTGATCCAGCGAAGTTGTTGCCGTTAAAGAGGTTTTTGCCGCAGCCTCCGGGGGCTAAGCGTGGCGGGGGTAGAGGTGGCGGTCGTGGAGGTCGCGGTGGTGGGGGAGGTGGATTTAACAGAGGCGGACGAGGTGGAGGCGGTTTTGGTAGAGGTGGCGGTGGCGGCTTCGGCCGAGGCGGTGGTGGCGGTTTCGGTCGAGGCGGTGGTGGTGGTGGTTTCGGTCGAGGTGGTGGAGGAGGTGGATTCGGTAGAGGTGGTGGCGGTCGCGGCGGCGGAGGCCGAGGAGGTGGCTTCAGAGGTGGCCAACGGTAATTGTACCAATGTGGACTGTGAATATTCCATGTGCAGTGACTTTAAGGAGAAGAGTGATTGTTTTGTTGTCACACGTTTTTGATGAAGAATACATATTTAGAATAAGTGAGAAATTGTTGAATTTAAATTGGGTTCAATGGGCTGGGATCTTTTAACTGATGATAATATTATGTCAGCACTATAAAAATATTGCAAGTGTTTTTCACATACACAAATGTTTTTGAAATAAATTTGTTGTGTACAAGACATTGTACTGACAATGAGATGTTTATTGGAAGTGAAATCTCTGAGGTTTCTCCCTTTTTAAGTTCTGCTGCTAACTGCTTTGTTAAATTAAAATACAGTGGAACGACAGTAATTCAACAAACGTTTTGCAGGGCAGTGTCGAATTATAGAGTACTGCCTAAGACCCCCCATAGTCCGGACTTTTTTACAAAAGAGTCCCTTGTAATTCGACAAATTACAGATTCAATGATAAGATTCTATATGTTATTCTCTGAAGTACAAATCATACTACATTATGTATGTCTAATTTACAAAAAATAATAACTTTACATTAGGAAATAATTGTGTACAAACAAAAGTGCATACTAAAATAATCAAAAATTATGAATCATTTTATGAAGCATGAAAATATTCATCTTTTTTTTTTTGAAACACAAGACCAAAGCTGTTGGATTACAGGGGGTGCCGGATTAGACAGGGGTCAGATTATAGCGGGTCCACTGTATATTTGGTTTGTAATCTAATTTTCTGAAAATTAAATGTAAACCATAATTACGAAAGTATATTATTTTCCAATTTTATATATCCTGTTGGTTACATAAACTATTTTAAACTGTACGACACCACTGGGCTGATTACTAATTTGTTACCTGGTACTCGGCACCCAGATGGTTATGTGAATATGCTGTTGACTTTGTGAAGATGACTGTGACATGAAATTGCTCTTGGGCAACTGGCACTCCTAATATTTTAATGATTATTTTAAGTAAGCAATAAAAATTATATTATACTACTGTTCTATTATTTAAAGCTTCTTTTTCAATAGAGCAACTATATGACTTACTAGCTGATGCCCGTGACTACATCCGCGTGGATTGAGGTTTTTGCTTCCCGCAGGAACTCCTTAGTTTTCCGGGATAATAAATAGCCTATGTGTTATTCCAGACTATGATCTACCTCTGTGCCAAATTTTATCCAGATCCGTTCAGCTGTTCGGGGGTGATTAAGTAACAAACATCCATCCAAACTTTCGCGTTTATAATATTTATTTATTTGATTTTTTTTTTCATGTAAATAATTATAATTGCTATCATCTTTCAACTGTAGAATAAGCCTAGAAAAAAGATATACCAAATATACAAATAAATTATATTCATAAGTTATGCCTATCTCAATATTATAAACACCCAGAGCTATCTACATAAATTAAAAACATTATTCTAAGTTTTCCAACTCTCCTTTACTAGGAGTTGGTACAAAATCGAAAGCCATAGCTCTTCCTCTGTGGTTGAACATGTAAAATGATGGTAGGTTGCGTTGAGTCTCCCATTTTATATTGTTCAGCTCGTTTGCTGCTGGGATCTCTCTGAGCTTTCCGGAAACGTTAATGACACCCCAAATAACTGCAAATAAGCTTAGTACAGCTTGAATGATGATCTGTAAAAGAGATTAACAAATTATAACATTTATGATCTGGTTTCTGAACTATGTCTAAGTACCTATTGTAATATTTGTTTTTAAACAATATTTTTTATGTCAGGTCAGTGCTTCTTTAAGCTTAAGTAGGTACATAGGAGTCATAATGTTAATAACAAACACTTACATCTAGAGGTAGTGCAGTAAATTCTTGCGATGTTATTCGAAGGTAAGAACGGTCTGAAATAGAACTCTTAGTTTAGCTACATTTTATGATAGGTGATTTAATCAAAATATATAACATGAATTGTTAATAGTTATTTGTTATACAAGAGTGAAAAGTTGTTTTTCAACCGCGTGCTCAATTTTGATGACCGAGCAAGCAAAGGATTCTAAAATTGAATCACGAGCGCAGCAAGTGGTTCAAAAATTAGAATCCTAAGCGTCAGCGAGGGAATCAAAAGAGCACGAGGTGAAAAATCTTTTCACTCGAGTGCAACACGTAACTTTTCATCCCACCTCAGCGAGGAAATGACATGAAGTGAAAGAAAATGGTGCGCGCAAAGCAAATTAAAAAAGTACACCAAGAAGGTTACGAGTGTGAGTTTTTAACAAATTAAAAAAGGTTGTATGGAAATTCGGCACCATAGAGGTAGAAGTAAATAGGTTTTAATGATGTTTTGAATTCACAAACTTCATAGACGAGTGATATTTACTAACGTGCACACGATGTTCTAAATTCAATTTACTTTATCCTCAAGAGGATAATAACGGCTTTTGCATTCAGATATCGAAGATTAAAAATACTTTCCGATATGGAGGGATGAAAAATCAATTGATACTTACGCTGTGCTGCAGAAAATGCAGAATGGAACAATGATAAAAAGCCTACAATTATAATGACCTTGTTAATTGATGATGCCATTATACCTATTTTATGTGCGTATTTTAATAGATAAAATAGATATTTTTAGTAAAATGGCACTAATTTTATTAATTTGTAAGGAGAAAGAAAATGATGTTTATTGTTTTATTACTTGTTATTGTCTTGTGTTGTCTCTGCTTTTGACAGTTGACACCAGTGACACTTGTCACAAGTGTTCATTATTATTTTACTTTTTTATTATTAAACTAGCGGCACGCTATGATGGCCGGTTTGACGTTTGTCCGCTCATGAAGTTCCGTATTAATTGATAACGACTAACGACTTTGAAGGAAATAATTGTATTACTTTATTGACGATAGTGATGTGCAGAGATTCATAAATTTTATCGAATGTAGTTTTAGGTTTAGGACTCAAAATTTATTTATTAAACCGGGTGTCAAACCGGCCATCATAGCGTGCCGCTAGTGTAATTGGGTTTACGGCTCTGGGCTACCTATAATTTATCAATCCCGTAGGAACTTGGAACACTTTGATCTCCCAGAATTAAATAATAATAATTACTTAATGTTATAAATGCGGGATGGATGGATGGATGATTCTCACTCAATCACGCCAGAACGGCTAAACGGATCTGGGTGAAACCTTTCGGGCGGCTTGGCACAGGGATAGGTTATAGTTAGTCTGGAATTAAATATAGGCTACCTATTTTGTATCTCGGAAAATTAAAGAATTCCCGCGGAAACCAAAAAAGCTATCTCTGTATCTACAATAATATTCATAGTATTCGTTTTAGAGCTTAAGCGAACCGTATGTATTCGGTACTGAGTAACGGGTGCGCCATCCAGTACCGAGTAACGAAACGTTACTCACGAATGCATTTCGTTACTTGCATGCATTTTTTTACTCGCATTTTTCGTTGTATGGGTGAATTTAAAAACTTACGTTTTAAAGAACCTATTTGTGGCTTTTTCATAGCATCTTATGAGGTATCAGAAGTAACGAGTAGCGTAACGATACGATAGTAACGAGTCGCATTTTTCGTTGTATGGGTGAATTTAAAAACTTACGTTATAAAGAACCTATTTGTGGCTTTTTCATAGCATCTTATGAGGTATCAGAAGTAACGAGTAACGTAACGATACGACAGTAACGAGTACTAATTATTGTTATAGTAACGAATACATACGGGTACGCTTTTTTTCGTTACTTTTACACCTCTATCGTTTAAGCAGTTAGCAGACGAGCCGTCAAAAGGGAAAGGTAAGGTAGACGGACAGGGCCCGTATTCTCTAACTCAGTGACTATCAAAAATGAAAGCCACTGACATATATGTAATATCTATTGAAGGTTTACTATGAAATGTTACTTTTTATTTCATAGTAAACCTTCAATGGATATTACATATATGTCAGTGGCTTTCATTTTTGATAGTCACTGAGTTAGAGAATACGGGCCCAGGGTGGACCAAAGCAATAACTATGTTGTTAAAGTATCTACGAGGCCGGATTATTTTAGATATTGAAAATGTTTCTTTTATTGTATATTATTTAATTAAATCAATAATTGAGATACATTTTTATATTGTTAAAGATGACATAAAGTGACAAGATAAAAAATTAGTTTTCTTTTTCTACTGTTGACAAAATAGATACAAAACGAACCTTCATAGAATACATTATTATCGAACCTTATTTCAACACACCTCCTTGAGTTTTGTATCTATTAAATGGTATTAATAATTCTTCAATTAATTAAATATATAAAGTTAATCATTTAACAATTCATGGCAAAGAACTTAAAATAAAATAACATTCTACTTCTAACAATATCAATTACGCTACATTCAGTATATTATAATAAACCTAATTAATAAACATTAATTAAACCTCTTAAATATTTAAATTTATTTTTCCCTAAAGCCTTTGTAAGTATATCAGCTAACTGATCATCTGTATTTATCTTGGTTACACATATGATACCCTTTTTTTCATAATCGTTTATAAAATGATAACTAACATCGATATGTTTAGAATTTTTACAGAATTTACCGTGTTTTGAAAGAGCTATGGCGCCGCTATTATCTTCATAAATTTTAATAGGGTTTTTTATATTAATATCTAAATCTTTTAATACTCCTATGACTGGTAAAATCTCTGTGACACAATCTGCTAAGGCATAATATTCTGCATGAGTTGATGCGCGTGAAACAATTTTCTGTTTCTGTGTCTTCCACATTACTGGATTATTATAAACTCTCAATATCATTCCGGTAGTTGATTTTCGATCATTTTTGTCAGCTGCCCAATCAGCATCAGCAAAAGCATCAAAACATTCTTCATAATCTGCATTATAGTTTAGTTTTAGATCACGGGTATAATATAAATATTTCAAAACTCGTAAAGCATATTTGTAATGCGTAAGCATTTTGAAAACGACTGAGATAATTTACACAATATGAAATATCTGGGCGCGTTCCGCTGGCAATGTACATAAGAGCTCCAATCAAATTTCTATATTTCAAATTATCATTATTTATGTCTCCGGGTTCAATTGATAAATTTTGTTCCATAGGTGTTTCATACTTCTTCGAATCCTTTATTTTATACTTTTCTGCTAAACTTTCTATGTACTTGCGCTGACTCAAAGTCATTTTCTTCAATTCCGGATAATAATCAATATCAATCTCCAAATACTGTTTTACTTTTCCTAAGTCCTTCATACGAAACCTCTTACTAAGCATTTCTTTTATGTTTTTAATCGTGTGTTCATTTTTAGCACAAATTAAAATGTCATCCACATATAAACATACATAGACTTTTTCATTATTAATACATCCCATGTACAAACAATAATCATAGTTTGACCTTTTAAAGTTTATGCTCAACATAAATTCATTATAACATTCGTACCAATCTCTTAGGCTCTCTCTCAATCCATATAACGCTTTTCTTAATTTGTAGACTTTACTATTTCCAATTTCATAACCATCTGGAGGATAAATATAAACTTCGGATTTAATAGTTCCATTTTAAAAAAGCTGTTTCAACATCCATACTTTCCAAATGCCAACCTCTGATACATGCAATTGACATTAGAACTTTCATTGTTATCATTCTAGCTACGGGTGAATATATTTCATCATTTTCATCATAGATTTGTTGAAAACCTTTTGCCACTACGCGTGCTTTATATCTTCCATTTGATTTAATTCTAAAAATCCATTTTACTTCGATCACATTTTTATCCATTGACTCATCAACGATCTCCCATGTATTATTTTGTTTTAAACTATTTATTTCCGCATCCATTGCTTCCTTCCATTTTCTCCCTTCTGCACTTTTTATTGCTTCTTCGTAAGTTTCTGGTATATTAACATCACAAACGTTTACATAAACAACATGATCATTAAATTTTTCAGGTAATCTTCTTTCTCTTTTAGGACGACTTTGTTTCACCTCCTCAACATTAAGCTTTATTTTATTTTCTTCTTCGTCATCTTCAACAGTGTCAAAAAATTCTTCTTTATCATTATCAATCGTTTCTTTTAATCTACTATTTTCATCTTTCTCAATTTCTTTTTCATCGTTTTCTTCATTAGTGATTTTTCTTTTGCAATTCTCTTCTTCATTATTAATACTGAATCTAATGACTTCTGCTTCTGGATTAATAAAAATTACATGGCGACTTATAATTATTTTATCGTCTATTAGAATTATATATCTAGTTTCTGTATAACCTACTAAAGTTCCCTTAATTCCTTTTGGATTCAATTTTGACGTTCTTTTTTCTTCGGGTATTCTTACAAAACATTTGCCTCCATATATTCTCAGATTTTTAATATCTGGTTTTCTCCTAACAAATATTTCGAAAGGACTTTTCTTCTCCATTGAATTTGTTAGTATTCTGTTTCCTAAATATGCGGCAGTTACTATGCATTCAGGCCAATATTTTTTGTTTAAATTTGCTTCTGTCATTAGGCATCTAGCTCTATCCATAATAGTTCTACCTTTCTGCCACACCATTTAGTTCATGAGTATAGGGTGGTGCTGCTTTTATGAATATTCCTGTCTCTTTTGCGAATTGAATAAAATCTCTGTTGATATATTCGCGACCATTATCACATCTTATTTCTTTAATTTTCTGTCCAGTCTGATTTTGAACTGCTTTAATATATTATGTTCTGAAGCAATCAAATACATCACTTTTAATTTTAATTACAAATACAACTGCATATCTACTATAATCGTCTATAAATGACACGAAATATCTTTGATCATTATATCCTACAGGAGTTATTGGACCATTAACATCCGTATGTATAATTTCTAATATTTCTGTGGCTCTTCTCCGATTGTTTTGAAAAGGTAAATTTGTCATTTTATTTTGTAAACAAACTTCGCATTGTACGTAATTTTCATTTAATTTATCGGGTAAACCATCTAACAACTTACACATTACTTTCAATGTTCCAAAATTAACATGACCTAATAATCGATGCCATTTCTCTTTTTTTTCTATTGAAACGTCTGATTTATTTACATATTATATATTATTTTTATCGTTAATTATCTTACATTTCAGTTCATACGATTTGTTTATTTTATTAGCTATTCCTACTAATTTATGATATGTATTATATATAAGTGCTGTTTCATATTGAAATTTAATCATATTTCCTTTATTAACAATAGATGATACGCTCAACAAATTTCTTTTCATATCTGGTACATAGTATACGTTATCTACTGTAATTGTATGTATTTTATTATTAACCTGACATGTCATCATAACTTTTCCTATTTTAGTCGATTGCAGTATATAACCATCGCCTACTTTAATATCTATTGGATTATCTAATAATTTATATTCACAAAATAGTTTATCATCATTTATAATATGATTACTGCATCCACTATCGATCAGCCAAATCGCTTCTTCTGGTTTTTCTGATTCATTAAATGAGTTCTTTACCTCTGCTATAAAACCTGTGTTGTCGTTATGTTGAATTCTTTGTTGACCTCTAAAATAACCATTTCATCTACCTTGAAATCTATTCGATATATAATTTTGTCCTATTTTGTATTGTCTAGGTGTATAATGATTTTGTTCTCTTGAGTATTGTCTAGGTGTATAATGACTTTGTCCTCTTGAGTATTGTCTAGGTGTATAATAATTTTGTCTTCTTGTAAATTGTCCACGTGTATAATAGTTTTGTCCTCTGGGTATATAATTTTGCCCTCTTGATATTGTCCTGTTATAATTATCGTTTCTTTGTTTATCGTCACTGTGAAAAACTTGTTGTTCGTGTTCGCTTTCATTCTTTTTGTACTCTAAAATAATTTTTGATTTCACATATTCTACCGTTTGGTTTGGTTTTGGCAATGCATCTACTATATTTACTATGTGTGAAAATTTATCTGGTAATGTCAGTAATAAATAATTTAGTCTGTCTTCTTCATTTATTATTTCTCCCGCAGTTTTTATATCATTTATAAGCGTTTCAAATTTTTGGAAGAAATCGACGGGGTCTCCATCTTTGAATTTCGTATCTAGCAATTTTCTTTTTAATAGAAGTTTTTTCGCACATCCTTTCATCAAATATAAGTCGTCAAATTTTTTAATCATTTTGTATGCCGTATCCTCGGTAATAATTATATTGAGTTGCGAATTACTTACACTCATTACAATGTAGTTTTTTGCTTTTAAATCAATCTCTGGCTTTGTTTCTTCTTTTTCAATGGCCTCATCACATTTTTTTAGTTTTAAAAATAATTTTAGTCGAAATTTCCATAAGTCATAATTTGCTCCGTCGAAAATAGGTATTTTGATTTCCTCTTTATTATCCATATTAATCTTTATTTTTACTCGTTATTTCCTTACTTTTTAGTTTCTATATTTTTTTAAATTTTTCTTTAATTATTTTTACGTATATATTTTATATCTTACCATTATAAATAATTATATTTTCAACGATCTGCTACCATGTTAAAGTATCTACGAGGCCGGATTATTTTAGATATTGAAAATGTTTCTTTTATTGTATATTATTTAATTAAATCAATAATGGAGATACATTTTTATATTGTTAAAGATGACATAAAGTGACAAGATAAAAAACTAGTTTTCTTTTTCTACTGTTGACAAGATAGATACAAAACGAACCTTCATAGAATATATTAATATCGAACCTTATTTCAACATTTTAAGGGAGCCGTCAAAAGGGAAAGGTAAGGTAGACGGACAGGTGGACAAAAGCAATAACTATGTATATGCAAAAATTAAGAAAATAAAATTGGTGGCAGTCGATTAAGTGCTCTTTAGTAAAAATTTTGATAAAATAAGACTTAATCTTTATTACAGATTAGATGATACCCGCGACTTCGTCCGCGTGGACCAAGCTTTTTCGATTCCCGCGGGAACTCTTGAATTTTCCTGGATAAAAAGTAGCCTATGTCCTTCCCCGGGATATATATATATATATATATATATATATATAACCTATCCCTGTACCAAATTTCATCAAAATCGGTTGAACAGATGGGCCGTGAAAGCGTAGCAGACAGACAGACAGACACACTTTCGTATTTATAACTAGATGATTCCCGCGACTTCGTCCGCGTGGACCAATTTTTTTCGATTCCCGCTTGAACTCTTAAATTTTCCGGGATAAAAAGTAGCCTCTTTCCTTCCCCGGGAAACAACCTATCCCTGTACAAAATTTCATCAAAATCGGTTGAACAGATGGACCGTGAAAGCGTAGCAGACAGACAGACAGACAGACACACTTTCGCATTTATAATATTAGTATGGATATTAGTATGGATTCTATTCTTCCTAGATTTATAAAATTATTTCGGGCTCGTATCCATCAGAATCCCAAGGAATTTTTTTTTGCCGAGTCTCTCAGCTCTCTTAGTCCAAGTCCACAAGTCACCAAGTCGACTCGAGTGGAAAAAGAGCAACACGATTACTCGAGTCCAGCAAAGATCTCAATGCCCATGCCATAGATGTATGTTGTACGTGTCTCTAAGGTACGTGTGTTGTACGCACAGGTTGTACGTTGTACGTAGTACTTATTAGTTCCATGGAAATGACAGTTTTGGCAGTTAGTGTCAATTGGTCACAGAGCACCGACCAGAAAAAAAAGGTCACAGAGTTTGTACATCGAATACATGACAACGGGTACATTAGTTGGTATTGGTGTAAAGTGTAAACTGTAAACCAATGTAAATTGTAAACCATTCAGTCAATTTGGCGTGTTTCCCTTTCCGACCGTTTGCTTGTTCGTTTTGCTGGTCGGTAGGTAGTAGGTACTCGGTAGTCGGGTTTTTTCATAATAAATTGGTTGTTTCGTGAATTAAAATTTAACAATTGATAATTAAGATGCCAAGTCATAGGATGGAAGAGTTTGAAATCGACAGGAAGCCTCCTAGAAAGCCTGCGAAACAGAAGTTCTATGATTTTCTGTATAACGATGATACAGGAGCTATATTGGGAAGAACTCCCGAAAGTTGGGGTATGTTTTCCGATTTTATTATTTTTTGTGGAATATCAAATTATGAACAATACTTCAAATCTATTTAGTAGGCTATACAGGCAGTGTTATAAATAAAAGGAAAGTTTTGCATAGAGGGCGTGGCTTTGTTCTTAACTTTTGAACTTTTGAAGCAATGCAGCTATTTTTATGAATAATACTAAATTATATTGACCTTAGGTGCTTTAGTGTAATAACTAGACGATGTCCTTCCCGGTAATACAACCGATCTCTTTACCAAATTTCATCAAAATCGGTTGAGCAGATGGGCCGCGAAAGCGTCACATTACTTTATTTTGAATCTTCTATTTCATATTTTTTTACACTGTTTTAGACCAGTACGTTTTCAACATAATATATACTTACTTACTTATTAAAAAAATATTTTTGTAACTGTTGAAACACTTTCATATTTAAAACAAATATTGAGCGTCTTTGCTCGTGCTTAGCTGCTTAGCTTAGTCTTTGCTCCCGCTTGCCACCAGATGTAACTGCAGTTGGTTGTAGATTGAATTAAAGGAGGTCAATATTAACTAAAATAATATTCATTGTGATTTCAATCATTTCAATCCATTGCTTGTTCACAACTGAGCACTAGTCTCCTCTTAGATTAAAAAAAAAAAGAGTTTTATTCAAATAAACGTTTACAAGTACTTTTGAATCGTCAAGTGAATCTACCACAGGAATCTACCACAGGAATCTACCACTGAAGATATTTGGCCATGGTCTACCATAGTGGTCAAGTACAGAGTAACAGACAGATTTTGTTCACTGCAGTAGTAAGTGATATTGGGGCTGATTCTGTAGTGCACAATCTCTAAACTAAACTAAAATGAAAGCATTAAAAATATTGCTAACCCTTTCTAGTCCAGTCAACAAGTACTTTTTGGGTCAAACTTTTTTCTCCATCTCTGAAAAATATGAATGAGGTGTTATTCGATTCGCAATAGCATGCAGATGATTTTCGAACAAAATTCAAGACTTGCTTGCAAAAATTGCAAAAGTTATTAACAATTAGGTGAAAAAAAAAATGGGGTTTGGTTTCTTGCAAATATCTAAAAAACTATTTGACATTTTTCAAATTTGATAAAAGATTCTAAAAGAGCAGGAAATTCCCAAAAAAAAAGTTTGATTTCATGGAACTGTAGGACCACTAATTATAATTGCCCAGAGGGTTGGAAATGTGGCCAAAAACGGAGACGCCCAAAAATCCCTTGAAACACTTTTTGAGCAACAGAGTAGTGCATATATGTGGAAAAAACTGCCCGAGGATCTGGTGATGTCAACCTCTGTAAATCAGTTCAAGAACAGACTGGATAAGCACTTAAAGACAATTAGCACAGATTTGATATACAGTCAAAATCTGTTATAACGACATCGAAGGGACTGCTCATATTCAGTCGTAAAAACCGATAGTCGTAACAACCGGTGATGTTTAATGTGTATCGCGCAAGTACAAACAAATCGATAGGTAATTATTGGAAAAATATATTCATGTATAAAATTAAACTATGTACATTTTGTTTATTAATCATAATCATAATATTTATTTATTATTACACATAAGTACAATGCATATTATTTTTCTGTGTGCATAAAATCTGTAATTTTGGTCTGTTTGGAACACTTCTGTTGTGCATAGATATTTTGTAATTCACGTTGGATTTAAATTAACGTATCGTCATAATTGCTCTTAACTGCATGCACGTGTTATGTTTCAAAGAATTAGAAAATACCCTACACTAAACTAATTCCTAAACGAAATCCTATTGTTTCAAAAATTGACACTTAAAACATTGAATGGTTCACAATCTTTCGACTGTTTACAATCTATCGAAAAAAAAGAGTTAGATTACAATCTTACGATTTTTACAATCTTACGGTGACATATATACTCATCAGTGAAAGATGCCTAGCCTATTTTAAATAAGAATACGGTGGTAATCACTTAGCATCAGGTGACCTGCCTGCTCAAAGAAAAATTACCCTCATAAAGTTAAATGTATTAAGTAAAATAAAATGAAAATCTTTAATCTGTACCTAGTAACAGTGTCTAACAGTGTGACCTGTAAACCATTAAGGGGAAGCCTCATCAGTAATTGTAATTTAAGCGTGTCAGTGTTAGATATAAAATTGCAGTCAGCCGTAATCTGGGAAGCCACACAAGTTGTAAAATTGCCTGCTGCGGAATCTAGCCCTAGGCTTTAATTAAGCCTAGCAGGTGAAAGTTGCATATACCCTATTCGTTAATTATTAAGAGAGACTATTCGAAAACAGACCATAAGTATTTGATGTATCCAGCTAATGATGTTGCATTGTGTTGTAACGCTGAAAAACTTTTTAGAGAAAACATGGTCATCTCATCAATAAATAATTTGTTACCTAGCTGAAGCTTTGTTGCTATTTGTGTATTTGATTTTTTTTAATTAATAGATAGTTTTATTTTACTTCGTTAAGCTAACTCATTAGAGTCCTATGCTTTCACCAGTAAGACTATCGATAATACTATGCTAGACTCAAGACAACCATTTCACGCACACATTTACATTTCATTTTTTGTAACACCGTAATCTATCACTGTTGGTCTTGTACATTCTAAGGCTAAGCCTATGGCCAAAACACAGATTCTGAACAATTCTTGGCGCCTCTTGCATTTCTCCATTCAATAAAATTACCATAGGCTTTCATATATTATTTCTCCCGGGATTTTGAAAGTAATAGATCACATTTCTTGCGTCAGTTCTAATATTTTCAGGAGTTAATTCTATACTTTCACTGTCATTTGAAGAACTCATTTTTCAAAATAAAACCATGAATTTTTAACAATCCGTGAAAATTTACGAAAACGCGGCCTGTAGTTCGCGCATTTTAAATTTGCGCATTAAAAATTTTAAATTTCCTTTTTTTTTTTTAAAAAAAAAAGGAAACCAAATTAAAGCCGGCGGCGCGACTATGGGCCGTCGTACCATTCAGTCTCTATTCAAACAATATTTGCGCTCGATTTCTTTAACGCTGAACACTAAGATGTTCCAAATTCAAAAAGTGCGCGGAAAAGTTAATTGCGGCGCACTTTTTGAAATAAAGAGGATTAAAAGCTCATTTCTGCCCGCTAAAAGTTCCTTATAGAAAACACCACCTTTGGGCGCACTTAAAGGAGAACCAAGTCGTCCTTTTCGAATAGATGGGATGAAAAATACTTAATTCATTAAGTAAACTTTTTGATGCACAACTTCAATTCAGAAATCTTTTCAGAAATCCTAGAGAAAGTAGGTCTGTTTTTATACTGGACTATCATATTTGAAATAAGTTAACCGCGACCAGCACACTGATTATTTAATCAGATTTATCTAAACGGGTTTGGTCACATAGTGAGCATTTCACCTCTGTGAGAGAGAGTCCTAAACCTATTATTCAATGATGATCATTCTTAGAAGGAGAATTTATTGTCCGCAGGTAAAATCCTGATCTTTTACGCGATATTCTACTTGGTGCTGTTCTCATTGTTCGCGATCTGCATGACGACGTTCCTGCAGCACTTTATTAACCCGCGCGTGCCGCGACTGCAGCAGAAGGCGGGGCTGATCGGCGGCAGCCCGGGGCTCGGCTTCCGGCCGCTGCCGCGTGACGAGCGCAGCACCCTCATCTGGTACAAGGGCACCGGATACGACAGCTACAAATACTGGGAGGACCAGCTCATCAACTTCCTTTCCGGTGATTAGCTTCTTACTCACTTCGTCAACCCGGCTGCAAAATACAAGCTTCTTTCTCGCTTCGTCTTCTACGGCCGCTAGATGTGATGCCATGAAAAATGCTATTAGAGTACGGGTATGCATACATCCCTGACAGGTTAGCCCACTAGCGTCTTAGATACGCCCACTGCATCGTTATATGCAGTCAAGGGCTAACTTGTTGTGGATAGAAAAAGTAAGGCGAAAAAACTTATTTAGACTCCATACTGCCAACGCTTAAAGCAATACTTAAGCAATATTACTCAATCTCTCAAGCACAATCTTTAAACTAAAATGACAACTCTATATTGCTATCCCTTTCATAATACTTCCTACATAAAGGGGCAGCACTAGGTTTAGAGCTGTCATTTTAGTTAAGTGTACAGATTGTGCTAAACAGAATAGGCCCCAATATGGCTTTAAGCTTTGGCAGTATGGCCCTTGTAGGACTTTTATACGGACTTTAGATTTTCGTAGGGACACTAAACGTGACGTAAATAATCCCGAAGCTTATCCTAGCTGCAAAAGAGCATTTAATTTCTTCTTTTTTAAATCAGCTTGGCTGTCCAGTGCAGAAATGGAGCCAACATTCTTGCCACCATTCCATGTGGGCATGATTTATATAGTACCTAAGTAAGGCTAGCTTTAAGTTCTACTGTAATGTTTTCAAAAAATGTTAAATTAAATTAAAAAAAACGTAATTTTCAGAGTACAAGATGAAAGGTCAAACGGCGGGCACGGGGCAGAACATTCACAACTGCAACTTCCAGAGCCTGCCACCGCCGGGCAAGATCTGTGACGTGGACATCCGTGGCCTCGACCCCTGCACGCAGGAGAACCACTTCTCCTTCCACAAGTCCTCACCCTGCATCTTCCTCAAGCTGAACAGGTAATGATACAGAATACGACAGGTAACTTATTAGAACATGACAGCTAACATAAGAGAGATATAGAAATACAACCCTAGAAACCATATCTGGCAAGATCTGTGACGTGGACGTCCGCGGCCTCGACCCCTGCATGCAGGAGAACCACTTCTCCTTCCACCATTCCTCGCCATGCATCTTCCTCAAGCTCAACAGGTAATGATTCAGAATTCGACAGGTAACTTAAGAGAACATGACAGGTAAAACAAGTGAAAATAATTTAAAAAAAATTGAAAAACAAGACTACCTAGACTAAAATGAAAAAAAAAACAAGACTACTTAAAAAACAAGATACAACTTTTTTTTTTTAAATTCAATATTAAAAAAATTATAGCCAGTGTTACTCAGAAGGATTTAAGGATTTTAACGATACCCCATACATCCAAATCTGTTCAGGCATTTAGAAGTAATGGCGGTATAAAGAAATTAAAACGTCTACTTTTCAGATTAAAACCAGTGCCGTTCAAAAAGTGTACAATGTTACCCATATCAAATTCTCAGACTTTTGACTTGTGAAAATGCAACCCATTTTCCTCCAAAATTTTGTGGCTTTTTAGTACGTTGTTTGTCAGGAATTCAGTCATGTTACTATTTGATATGTAAATGTATAGAGCGAATATTCCATTGTTTGCATCAAAAGGGTGGTTGGATGATAGTCGTTTTTGACCGATATCGCCTTAATTCCAGGATCTACGGCTGGCGGCCCGAGTTCTACGAAGAGGGCCTACCGCAAGACATGCCTGAGGACCTTCAGACTCACATCAGGAATCTCACCACTTACAATGCTGATTTCGTGAGTTTTTGAAGTAAAACTTTAGAGTAATTCAGATCTTCATTAAATGGGTATTTCACAACTAGTCAAATTAGCAATTTGTTTCAAACGTCAAAACGCGTGCTTCATATGGGATTTTGTTTGAAATACTGAATTGTGACGTCATCAACCGTAAAAACGAAACAGACAAAGTCACTTACTATCACTGATACACTTTCGCATTTATTAAATAGTATCTAGGGATTTAATCGTAATATCTGCCACAACATAAATTCAGTTTTACTTCATCCACACGTAATGTTTAGACACTTAAGTTTGTAACCAACCTGACGGGGTCCCTAAGCATCTACACCTCTCTCTACTTATAATATTCAATATTTCTTTAAAATGGCACGTGATACATCTAGCAGTAAGACCCTCACAATATTGCTGTGTCCATAATAAATCAAGATCTTTTAGAGTTTCGGAAGCCTCGAATTCAATCAACCCAACGACTAAGTTATAAACAGATTTTAGATGTAATTCAGTTAACTTAAAACAGGCACTAAGTAACGTGATCGCGAAGAGATAAATCTCTTCGGGATATTTACGAACTAATCCAAGTGGTAGCACCTTCCTTTTATAACCTTTTATAAAGAAAAGGAAGATGCTTTGTATGGCATCATTTATATTTCTAAAAAATAAATGATGGCTGGCTGGCTCCTCCCCGCCACCAACGGTAGGCTTCTTCCCTCCTTCGGTACCCCTAGAGGCACATTAATACATGGACTAATACATCTCTAAGAATACCAAAAGTCAACAGACAGACAGAACCAGCCGTGCTGAGGCATCGCTGAAGCGAGACACCGTTACGCTCCACAGCCCGACTCGACCTGCGATACTAATTTGTTTAGTAATATACGTGTAAATATGTTGTAGTTATGATATGTATATAAATCCACCAGAGGCAGATAAGATTTCGTCGGATGCTCTCAAGCTAGATCCGCTAAGGGTCCTCACATTAGACAGCATCCAACAACACAGTGCGTTCAAACGATCTATTGCAAATATACGTGCTCAATATATTAATTTTATGTATCGCCCCACACGCACACACAACAAGATGTTGACAGCGATAGCGCTCAATCCCTCCTACACCACCGCCATACCCACCCTTGGCGAGCGGTCGTAACGACGGGAAACTTCTCCGTAAGCTTGTAGTTGCGTAATCATATACACCCCATACTCTACCATTCTATTATCGTTTTAATATTACTTTACTATTATTTTATTATTATAATATATATATATATATATATATATATAAATATTTTTTTTTTTTTAAATTAATTATTACCTATTTTCCACTGAATAGTAAGATACGTATAGTTACAAGTTTTTGAGGGCGTGTGGAACAAAATAAGAAAAGTAAGAAAGAAAAAAGTTTATACCTCTATACATGTTCCACTATTCCCATTTTTTTGTCTTGCAGGCAAACATGGTATGGGTGTCTTGCCAAGGCGAGACCCCAGCTGATAAGGAGAATATCGGCCCCATCCAGTACCTGCCTTACCAGGGCTTTCCGGGGTACTTCTACCCCTATAACAACGCTGAGGGATATCTGAGCCCCCTAGTGGCGGTGCATTTGGAGAGGCCGCGAAGTGAGTACTGTTGTTTCGCTCTCTACGTTTCCAGTAGTCTGGCAAGAGAACATTGTCCCCATGTAGTACCTAACCTAACAAGGAATTATCGGGGTACTACTACCCCTACAACAGCACTCAGGGGTACCTGACTTAGGCGTGTACCGTCGAAAACGCTATATCAATATGAATGCCATACGGAGATTTCTCGAAACAAAGTTTCGTCGTGGTTTCTAAAGAAATCTATGTTGGTGTCACATGTCTCAGGTTTTCGGGGTGATGATAACGGGAATGATGTCCATTTCGAAGTCCTAACAAAATACATAGCCGTCATATTGTTTAAAGAATCTATAATAGGGGTATGATTCTTAGGTTATCTAGGGTGCAGATTACGAAAATGACGACTATTTACAAGTCAAAAGATGGCCGACATATTTTATTTTTATTTAAAAAAAAAACCCGGCTGAGCTTGTTGTGGGCTCTTCTCAGACCAGGGCGCGTTTGGAACCCTCGTAGCTTTAGTTTTAAGATACCGTAACCGATTATCACCATCATGTTTTTTAAAAGTATTAAGTAATTTTTAACGTCAATAAGTGTACCTACAGTGTACTTATATTGAATAAATGATATTGACTATTGACTTTTGACTATTGACTATCGGGCCGCATATGGCACAAATTATGTTAATATAGAATTCCAAGATGGCCGATGCGTGTTGTCATGTGATAGTTCTATTTTTTTTCCCGTGCAATATCATACAATCAGCCTTCCGACTATGAGCATTAGATTTAAGTTATTATTGATTTCATGACTATTTCCCACTGAAAAGCTATATTAAAATGGGACTGGATTAAGAAAGTGTAAGAAGTTTTTATAATAATTTTTCAGCCGGCATCGTCATCAACATAGAGTGCCGTGCTTGGGCGAGTAATATCGAGTACAATAGAAAAGATCGTATTGGCGTGGTGCATTTTGAGCTCATGATAGAGTAGACCAGGCTACGCCGGAGTAGACCAGAGAAGACTGGAATAGAGACAGCAAAATAAATTAAGGTACACGTGGGTCAAAAATGACCCAAACGACTATAACTTTAATTGCCGATAGATATTTTTGCACGGTTTGGCAGAGCAATTTGTTAATTATTCTGATGCCCAATTACCGAAAAATATTTGACTGAAGAATGAATTGACGTTTCGAAAATTTTTGTTGGAAACATATGACATGCTAATTAATATCAAAATTCATCAGCTAATACTTGGCAATTAAAAGTAAGTCCTTGCATAAATAAATATGTAATAATTATTAATAAGATATGAAAACCTCACTCTGAGTCAGTTTTGACCCACATGTAACATTTAAGGGTTAAACTTCCTGACTTTGTCACCTTAGTCCGTACAAACCCAGACTTTTATGACAATTTAGTATAATTTAATGTTTTATTTTGTATGCAAATATATGAAAAAATAATAATATATTTCAGTAGATCAGTGTGATCGGAATAGACCAACAGACCAGATTCATAGGTTAATTTTCTAAAGTAAGTTTTCTAAGAAAATCTGTTGAGAGAAAAACAAAATTCTTCTAATGACTTTTTAAGAATGTGACATGGACTATATTATATATATAGAATTAAGAAAACTAGGTTTATAAGTCTTCTCATTACGATAATTATATTAATAATTTACAACACATAATCTCAGGGAATCTCAATTCTAATGAATTTTTGTTTGTAATTCTTTTGGGTGTGTAGTACAATTTTGAGCGTATATAACTTGTTTGTAAAAAATCGCAGAAGTACCTAAGAATGCGTAATGCTTTTATTATCTCTCTTACTTCTTCTTAGCTGATACTTGATAGTCGAGACTTGTCTTGATACGAGATAATATTATAAGATATCCTAAGTCCATCTTCGTGATGCTAGTTATACCTGTGCCAAATTTCGTCATTATGGGTTCAGAATAAACGAAAGTCGTGAAAAAGATATATAGACATGATGCCCGCAACGACGTCGGCGTGAATTTAGTTCTTCTAGAATACCCTGGGTACTCTTGTAGCCTATGTCCTTTTTCTGGGTGCAATATATTATGAATTATCTCCAAGCTGTTTGTGTTTGATTGTTTTAAGATTCGTTTTTGAGACTGTATAGTTCGCGTCAATCATTTAGTCGTCTCTGACCCGTTGTCCTAGGTGGGCGACAAACGCGACGCGATACGACGCCACAGAAAATGACAGACTTGTCTACGCTACAAGTTACAACTTAGGCCAAGTGAAGGGTCAGCTACTGTTTGATACTGTCGCGTCGCGCCGTATCGAGTCGCGGTGTCGCGTTTGTCGCCCACGTAGGACAACTGGTAAGCTGAGGTGCGAGTGCTTGTTTGCGCAGCCCTCACACAAACTGTCGATGTCAACGTACATACTACGCGCGATGATATGCATTTGCGACGCGTCTTGTGGTCAACTTCAGACGCGACTATTTCATTGGCGCCGCCTATATCACATAGCAAACATCTACTATTTTAAAACGAATGATGCATGCATCTTCTAGTTCACGATCTAGTTTAGGATAAGTATAAATAAAAGACTTGTACTATTTTTCCGTCCAGTCCAACATAGCTTTGTATGTTAGCAATAATTTTGCGCATGCAACAGAATTTCGGGCTATATTAGGCAGCTTTTGTTTAGATTTTAAAGATTTCTAAGCGTTCGTGTACTGATTTTTGTATATTATTCTATTGATTTTATTCACTAAGACAATCTTCTTTTTATATTTCTTTAGGACTACCCGCTATTTTTTGACACAAAAATATCGCTGGTAGCGCAGCGAAACCATTTTTTTGAATACTTGGGGACGTATTGCTCACAATACTGTAGTTTAAGTATTAAAATACATACATATACCACAATATTTATAATATATCTACAGACATAATATGCCATAACATTTACAATATTATGTCCTCGATTTGTGTTTACCACGAAAACTGAACAGGTTGATATATTTACCTTTGTATGCTCACCTTGTATCAGCGTTCATATTAAGAATAGGGTGACATGGCAGCTGGAAATATACAGTGTATTATTGTATTGTAATGTATACAATGTAGTGTATTACCGATTAGGGGTATGGGTTTTTAATACAAATGTCATGCCCCTAACAGGTTAGCCCGCTACCATCTTAGACTGCATCATCACTTACCACCAGGTGAGATCGCAGTCAAGGGCTAACTTGTTGTAGATTAAAAAAAATTGTCACGGCTTACGAGGCCGGTCCGCGCCGCTCGCAACTTCTATTCGAACCGCAAATATAAATTTGCCGGTATATTGCTATCTCTATTTGACTGATGACACATGATCGCGTGCAAGCGAGATAGCAATATGAGCGTACAGAATTTGTTATACATTTAGTCTTGTTCCGTTAATACCAAAAATGTTGAATGAAAAATTGTTGTGTTTTTAACTTCGTGTTGTTATTCTCTAACTTGACAATATAGGCTATGTTCCTAAACAATTAGTACGTGAGATATCGTTGGTTTTAATATGAAACAAATAAGGAGAAAACATGTCATTTATGTCGTAAAAACATGCGAAACGCAATATGCTTACATTTAATGTTGGGAAAGTATTTTGAAAAAATAATTATCCAGGGACCTAGATAAATACAAGTTCAATCTCAATAATCGCATAATATGGTGGAAATATTCTTGAGTTACAAATTATTTTGGTATTACGTTTGTATGGGCAATTCCCCCTCCGCTGGCACCTTACCTGGCATTGGCAATATGGTGGTAAAAATATAATAACCTTACGCTATTATTCTGATTTTTGTGAAGGTTCCAAATAGATCGTCGCAAGCTGCATTTAGATGTATGATATGAATAAGACTATTAATATAAATAATTATAATATTAATATTATATTCTCATTATAATAATAATATAGAGGTCGGCGAATCTAAAAATAAACGCGAATCACATTCGAGTCATGTATGGTATGTTTGCGTTAGGTCGTTTGGACCCATCGATATATATGTAGGTACTAGATGGGCCCTTTCAAAGAAAAAAAAGTTGTGCGTCCGACTTGTAGGTCGTGCACCTCACCTGTACAAGTCTGTCCTTGTCCCCGCCATACCCCGCTTTTCAGACTATAGATGGTGTTAGTAAAATATGTTCACATTCTTTGTTTGACAGGGCCCATTTATGTAAATTTGAGGTTCGTGCTTTGACCGTATTCGAATGCAGCCGTTTTCGGTCACCGACTAATATAAACTTTAATTCGGTTGACCGCATTCGATCGCAGCCCGTTTGTGGTGATCGACGTAGTGTAAAGGCACGTTTACATTAGATTGGTTTGGCCGTATTCGGTTGTATTCGTTTTCACGGTCACTGACCAATGTGAAGTTGAATTCTGTTGGCCGCATTCGATCGCAGTCAATTTTCAGTGACCGACCTAATGTAAAAGTTGTTACGGTTGGCTTTATTCGGTCATAAATATCATCGACTTATGGAAACTTGCTGTTGGACAGAAATAGAATATGGCCGGTATCATAGAAAATGACGTTACGTCTACGTTGTCGCGTAGATACGTCTGTCATTTTCTATGGCGTCGCATCGAGTCGCGTCGCTTCTGTCGCTCACCTAGGACAACGGGTTAGGGTGCGTTTCCACCAGAGATGTGATACGTTGCTAAGGCTTATTACCCACCAATAGTAGTGCTTGATTTTCATAGCTAAATGTTAGATGTTACGCTCCTATTGGTGGGTGACACACATGCTTAGCTTAGTAATACGAACCCTTAAGCATAGATTGATCGATACTAATTAAGACCGTGTTCTTAGCTGATGTTGGCTTATTAATACGGGCCTTTAATGACGATGTCTTATTTGTGTGCATTGCAATACAACTTCTTTGCAGTTATTATGTGAGTGTAAACACATTGGAGGCGCGTTCATTTTTAGTTTGGACGACCTCTTCTCGTACTGAACCTCTAGTGACTTAAACAATGTATGAATTTTAATATTTGTATGTCAATGATGAATCCGTCCATTTTACATTGAATATATAATATTGTATGTTTATTTTTGTCAGCCATTCCAAAGTGTGCCTCGAATACTTAGCAATAAAGTGTGCATTTTTATAACGCTCTGGTTTTTATTGCATAGAATTGTACCTATCCTATAACTATTTAATTCTGAATAAGGTCGTATCTTATGTGGATTTACAGTTTCAACTTGCTTGCTTGACTACTTTTAAGTTTGAATTTCGTTGATATTATTTTCCATTGATAGGAGGCGTATTAGGACAATCGTTTTGTGGTTTTGTCGATAGAGTGGCAACTAACCATGACCGAAGCTTCCAACCGTGACATTCCAATACATAAATAATTTTGTCAAAATGGGTATAAAATATAGGTACATAGATAGGCACATAGATACTGCGCGCGAAAAAAAGGAATGTACTCGTATCATAGATAATACTCAGATGTAGGTGTGTTTTGAATCCCAGTGCAACTATATTTTAATCTTTGCCTTAGTAGCTTTAGTTATGGTGACGTCAATAATTTAATTATATCTGTCAATTTAATTATATCTGCAATTATATCTCAGTTCCATTTACTTGTTAAATCTAAATACAGCTGCCCTCTTAAGAAGTGTACAGAGTGCCTATTGCCTACTTTATAATAAGCTAGCTGATGCCCGCGACATCGTCCTCGTGGTTTAAGTTTTTTTGATTCCCGCATGAACTCCTTAATTTTCCGAGATAAAAAGTAGCCTATGCCACTCTCCAGGTCCTGAACTAGATATACCTATGTCAAAAATCACGTCGATCCGTTGGTCTGTTGCGACGTGATTGAAGGACAAACCAACAAACCAACACACTTTCGCAGTTATAATGTAGTATCATACTAATACTATATTAATACTAATAATATTAATCATACTAATAATTAGTAGTAGTATTTAGTAAGTAAGTAGCTATGTACTAACAATAATAATAATAATTTATGTTTAGCAGTGTTGATTTATAAAGTAAACGCTTATCCAGCAATATGCAATCACGAACAAAATGCACAAAACCTCAGTTTGTGTATAATAATTATTATGGAATCCGATCGCTCGCACACATGTCATTCAGCGTCTTGCACGTGTTTCCCATGCCTGCGCGTGCGCATACTAATATACCGTCTACCGCAGTTAGTTAAACTACGCCACGCGCGACGGTCGATCGCGCACTGACATAAATAATAAACTTACACCGTATAAATAATCAAACATATTCCATTTTTGAATTTAATTTTCTTTAATGGCCAGCAAATCGAATGGCTTGGAAACTTCGGACTGGGCCCGCGCGCCGCCTCCTAATAGACCTTTTTGTGAGAGAGCCCTTAGAGCGATCTATGATCCAGATGAGAAAACTTTTTTGGGGAGAACGCCTAAACGATGGGGTGAGTTGAATTGCTTTGTTTTATTTTTAAGGGCACAGGTCAAAGGTTTTTTTAGATTGCACCGTTAGAGCTAACTTCATAATTTCAAGATTCAACCCATCGCATCGCTCACTCGCTTAAGTCTCCTTTCAGACTGAGAACGGTTTGGTCATAGTCCATCACGCTGGCCAAGAGGTTGGCAGCCATAGATAACTTACCTACATGAATATAATAACGGTATTGAAGGTAGGTTTAATCACACCACTAAAAAGCTGAATAAGGACAAAATTACAGAGCGCATTAAAACTGGCGAATCTAAATTCTTATCAAATTTTCCGTTCTTTTATCTGAATCTGAAGTTACTTCATGATTTTTGAGAAACAAATAAAAACCTCAAAAGAGTAAGAGTAACCTTCTTGGTGTACTTTTTTTAGGGTTCCGTACCAAAATGGTAAAATGGAACCCTTATGGTGCTACTTTCTCCGTCTGTCTGTCCGTCTGTCCGTCTGTCCGTCCGTCACACTCGATTATTTCAGTAACTACCGAAGCTATCGACATGAAATTTGGAATAGTTGTGTATATTAGTGGCCCAAAGACACTGAAATTAAAAAAAATTGGAAATTATTTTTGTTCTTATTTAAAAAGGGGGGAAAATCGGAGGGTTGAAATTTAAAAGTGAGATAACTGTACTGTGTGGGGTATCATATGAAAGGGTTTACTTTGTACATTCTAAAACAGATTTTTAATTATTTTTAGTCATTATAGTTTTTGATTTATCGGGGAAAAAGTCTAAAAAAATACCGTTCCCCCCCTTATCTCCGGAGTTTACCAATCGAAAAATCTGAAATAATTATGGTCAATAGGAATTAGGAATTTATGTATATTTTACAGGAAAACTATAGCCAATGCTCTAACTAGCATAGTTTTTTTTTTGATATTAACAGTAAACCTCGTACTCGTCGTCAAATAAACATATTGGTTTTTGCCTGATTGTTTTGCTTCAGTACCTACTTCTTGAGTACGGAACCCTCGGTGCGCGAGTCCGACTCGCACTTTGCCGGTTTTTAATTTGTTTCCTCGCTGAGGTGGGATGAAAAGTTACGTGTTGCACTCGAGTGAAAAGATTTTTCACCTCGTGCTGTTTTGATTCCCTCGCTGACGCTCAGGATTCTAATTTTTAGAATCCTTCGCTTGCTCAGTCATCACTTTTCACTCTTGTATAACATTGGTACATTAGGTACTTGCTATGGGCGATACAGCTCATATCCAGTCAGATGATATAAATGTCTGTTTGAACGGGTTGATTTCCGAAATGGCAAATTTTTTTGTCTTTTCAATTTCAACGGCACGTAAAAGTACATACTTAACAGTTTAGACTTTAGGTAGTCATCAAGTTAGGTAGTAATCTAGCATGCGCAAAACGAGTAAAATTATGTCTACCCGTTATCTATATTTGTCTACCGAAGCTAGCATGGTTACTTGTCTCGTTACGTCAAAAGTAGATGATGCCCACGACTTCGTCCGCCTGAATTAATGTTTTCTGATTCCCGCGGGAACTCTTTAACTTTCCGGGATAAAAATTGCCTATGTCCTTCCCCGGGATGTAACCTATCTCTGTACCAAATTTCATCAAAATCGGTCGAGAAGTTGGGCCGTGAAAGCGTAGCAGACAGACAGACAGACAGACAGACACTTTCCATACTAATATTTTATATAGGTACGAAAGTCACTTTATTATGGTATTTTTCTCTGTGAAATCCACCAGTTCAGGATCTATTTAATAAACGAAATTTTTTAATGTTACATCCGTTATATCGGTTTCTTTCGGAAGGTGCTAATGCCACCTGATCATCAAAATATCAAAATCGGCTCAGTAGATAGTTCAGGTGCTAAACGGTGGAACAAACAAACAAGACTGCTAAAATCATAACCCCGTTTGGCTTTGCTGTAGTCGGGTGAATTCCCCGTAGTTCCCATATGAAAAGAACATCTGTCACATAGATCTGTAGCCTTGACCTTACCCATTCAGTATCGAGCGCTCAGTAGGGAGTGGATCCGAATACAATGATAAAGATCGATGAATAGCGGCCGATCGAACCTTGGACGCAAATCAACATGCAATCGATACAAATTGACTACGCGAATACAATACCAGAACTGTTATTATGTGTAGGCTGTAGCTGCTATCATAGAATACCTCCCCTGGTGCAATGGAGCGCTGTCTTAGTGGAAGGTCCCGTTTGATTCCCGGCAAACTCAAACTTATATTTTCTTAATAATCTTATTAAAAGTGCTTTTGAATAGTTAAGTAAGTATTCACTCAACTATTCAAAAGCACTTCGGCAGGGTCAGTTTGGGAATCCATACTAATATTATAAATGCGAAAGTGTGTGTGTCTGTCTGTCTATCTGCTACGCTTTCACGGCCCAACTACTCATCCGATTTTGATGAAATTTGGTACAGAGATGGGTTACATCCCGGGGAAGGACGTAGGCTACTTTCTATCCCGGAAATCGGACAATCAAAAAACATCAATCCACGCGGACGAAGTCGCGGGCATCATCTAGTTTTCATTAAGTATCTATTATCTTCATTCATTAGACCAGACCAGATATATTTATCTGGTCTGGTCTGGTGGGAGGCTGCGGCCATGGTAAGTTACCAGTAGATAATAACCCTATCGGAAAAGACGTGCCGCCAAGCTATTTAGCGTTCCGGTACGATGCCGTGGAGAAACTGGGTTAAATGGGTTTAATATAGCTGCGATACTCCTAACAGCATATTAGCCTTCTATCAGCTTAGACTGCATCATCACTTTACAACCAGGGTGAGAACTAACTAGTAGTGGAAAAAATGCAAGTTTTATACAACTATCACGTTGTGGCGAAGTCCCACGAGACCTACTGAACCCTCGGGAATTTCCGTTCCGACTCGCTTTCGGTCGGGATTCTCCCGGGCGTTCCAATCAGTGAATTCTGAACCCCGACGACGGGAGGCCGCGTACACGCATCTCATGTCCGGCTAATTCACTCAATTCAATCAATTAATTATTATATTTGTTATATCGTACATAGTCCGTAATTAGTGTTTTAAATCATTTATCTTATATATCAATAGACTTTTGTAACTAAATAAATAATCAACTTTCAATAATATAATATTCGTAAATTACATTGGGTTTGTTTTAACTTCGATCCTAACATTCCCTTAACTGGTGACACCCGACGTTCCCATAAGTGGTGAACCGGCGACGCGTCCCGAACTCTCAAGTGCTTGCATATTTCGAACATTCTTTGTGTGCATAGTGACGAACTTGTTTTATTCCGAAAATAGATTCAGTGTAATAAAAGTTTTTTATTTTAAACAATGGCTGAAGACAAAAAATCTCCCGCGGTAGAAACTGTGCGCGTAAAAGTCCCACCTTTTTGGCCAGACGAGCCAGCTCTTTGGTTCGCACAGCTAGAAGGGCAGTTTGCTTTAACAAATATAACAGCAGACACGACTAAGTATAATTACGTAATTTCAAATTTGGATTATAAGTACATAACCGAAATAAGAGACGTTATTAAAAACCCTCCCGATAGTGATAAATATAATAAGATTAAGACAGAGCTGGTGAAACGTCTTTCGTCGTCACAGGAGCAACGAGTACGTCAATTATTAACCCAAGAGGACATTGGGGATCGTAAGCCGTCGCAATTCCTGCGACACTTACAAGGTTTAGCAGGTCCAAGCGTACCCGACGACTTTTTACGTACCCTATGGACGGGCCGACTACCTACTCATATTCAAGTAATCTTGGCGTCGCAATCGAAGAGTAGCCTCGACGAGTTGGCTACACTTGCGGACACAGTTAAGGATGTGATTGGTACCGCGCCGCAAGTTCATCAGCTGTCTGCGTCGACGTCGAATAATGAGATCAGCGAACTGAAACAATCAATCGCTGATTTGTCGCGCAAAGTCGCCGCACTAGCATCGTCATCGCGATCCCGCTCGAGATCGAATAGCAGCACGAGATGGCGCCGACGTTCCCGTAGCCGATCCAATGATTCTGCGACTGATGCCCACTGCTGGTACCACCGCAAATTTCGGAGTAAGGCTACAAAGTGCCGTAATCCGTGCACTTACTCGTCGGAAAACGAAAAACGCAGTCATTGATGGCGGCTAACGATGACTGTCGTGACGTCACACCGAGTCGCGTATTTGTAACGGACAAACACTCTAACGTTAAGTTCTTAATAGACACTGGTGCTGATTTGTGTGTGTTCCCAATTAGAAATATAAGTTCTTATAAGACAATTGTTAAGAAGACTGACTATAAACTTTTTGCCGCTAATGGTACAGTGATTAATACATATGGAACAATAAACTTAAATTTAAATTTCGGGTTGCGTCGAGATTTTCGCTGGCGTTTTGTAATAGCTGACGTAACCAGACCGATCATAGGCATAGATTTTTTATCATATTATAACCTACTTGTAGATGTAAGGAACCACCGATTAGTTGATAATACGACTACGCTCATTGTAAATGCTAAACCCGTGTTATCTTCCTTAGAGTGCGAAATTAAGACTGTTACAGGTAATTCTCGTTATCATCAGTTACTCAAACAGTTTCCTGAGGTCACGCGACCCTCTGGTGAGCCAATGGTGCGCGAAGTTAAGCATCAAACGCTGCACTACATACGCACTACGCCCGGTCCGCCGGTGTACAGTCGACCTCGCAGATTGGCACCAGACCGGCTCCGCCGAGCTAAGCGTGAGTTTGAGGATATGGTAAGAGCAGGTATTGCACGTAGATCCGATAGTCCGTGGGCAGCGCCTCTCCATCTAGTACCTAAAAAAGACGGTACTGATCGACCTTGCGGAGACTACAGAGGTATCAACGCTCGAACAGTACCCGATCGATACCCAGTACGCCACATCGCAGATTTTTCCCATAATCTACATGGCTGTACTGTGTTCAGCAAAATTGATTTGGTACGTGCTTACCATTTGATTCCAGTCAACCCTGCGGATGTACCCAAAACTGCCATAACTACGCCGTTCGGATTATTCGAGTTTCCGTTTATGAGTTTTGGTCTGAGGAATGCCGCGCAATCGTTTCAGAGGTTCATGGACGAAATCTTAAGGGACCTGGATTTTGCTTTCCCGTATATAGATGACATATTGATTGCGTCACGCGACCACAACGATCACGAATTTCATCTCAAACAGGTTCTAGAGCGCCTTCGAGATCATGGTGCTGTTTTAAACTCCGCTAAAAGCGTATTTGGTGTTCGGGAAGTCGAGTTCCTCGGCTACTTAGTTACGGCAAACGGCACGAGTCCTACGCCAGAAAAGGTAAGTAGCATCCAGAACTTCACACAGCCCAAGACCTTGAAAGAATTAAGGAGATTTCTCGGTATGATTAACTTTTATAGAAGGTACCTACCGAACGCTGCGAAAATCCAAGCACCTTTACACCAACTAAGTACTTAGCGGCACGGATACCAAGCCAAACACTCCAATCACTTGGACGGTTGAGCTGGAACAGGTTTTCAACGAATGCAAAAAGAGCTTCGTCGATGCAACACTGCTTGCTCATCCCGATCCTACAGCGGATCTGATGTTGGTCTGTGATGCGTCCGATATCGCCATTGGCGCCGTATTGCAGCAGAAAGTTGAAGGTAATTGTCAACCCCTTGCTTTCTTCTCCAAGAAACTGACCTCAGCTCAACGTAAGTATAGCCCTTTCGATCGAGAGCTTCTCGCAATTTACGAAGCCGTGAAATATTTTCGTTTCATGGTCGAGCTGAAGCCGTTCACGATCTGGACAGACCACAAACCTATTGTTGCTGCGTTTCGTAAAGCGTCTGAAAAATGCTCTCCACGTCAGTTCCGATATTTCGATTTCGTGTCACAATTCTCGACCGACGTGCGACACATTTCCGGAGAGGACAACGTCGTTGCCGATGCGCTCTCTCGGATTGAATCTGTTACTGATAGCATTAATTTAGATAAACTCGCTTCTTCACAAGAGACGGACTCCGAATTGAGACATCTTTTGCACGCTTCTTCTTCGCTGGATTTACAGAAAATAAGAATTTCTGCCTCTAGTGCATGCAAAGCGTATAGCGATGTTTCTGGTCCAAAACCACGTACGTATCTTTCACCTGTTACTTCAGAACCGCCTGCCACCAAGCCTGATACAGTTACTCGCTCTGGCAGACGGGTTAGATTCCTTCGTATGTGAGTAAACTCACATATCATAAGTATGTAGAACCATTTTTGGAGAATGCATTTAGCTATTAATATTGTACGTAAGCTTCTAATATTGCATTGTATCGTTTATTTTTTGTAAACATGTAATAGTTAAATATCTAATTAAGTTTTATGTTTAATTTTAATTATAATACTTACTTTTGTAACGAGTGAAACGAATTGTGTAAAAGAACGAATTCTTTATTCGTCATGATCGACCTAAAGGTCTCCGGGGGGGCTGATGTGGCGAAGTCCCACGAGACCTACTGAACCCTCGGGAATTTCCGTTCCGACTCGCTTTCGGTCGGGATTCTCCCGGGCGTTCCAATCAGTGAATTCTGAACCCCGACGACGGGAGGCCGCGTACACGCATCTCATGTCCGGCTAATTCACTCAATTCAATCAATTAATTATTATATTTGTTATATCGTACATAGTCCGTAATTAGTGTTTTAAATCATTTATCTTATATATCAATAGACTTTTGTAACTAAATAAATAATCAACTTTCAATAATATAATATTCGTAAATTACATTGGGTTTGTTTTAACTTCGATCCTAACATTCCCATAACGTTACCTACACTCGACTACTACATTCGACGGTGAAGAAAATCATCGTGAGGAAACCACCTGTATGCCTGAGTGTTCTCCAAATGCCTTTTTGGAGTTTATTGGAGTTTAAGAATCAATTTTTACATAATATAAGCTCGGGGTATGTAAATTTATGGGGAGTAAAATCAAACTTTCCCCATTACGTCATAAACAATAACATAATCAAGCATCTAAACGTATAATAATTATTATACGTTTAGATGCTTGTTTATGTTTTTATGACTATGTAATGTATTTTGATGGACATAAATAATATAGGTAAGTAATTGTTTTTTTGTTGTTGGGGGAGGGAAATCTCCTTGAGATACCCAATCTCTGGGGGAAGAGATCAGGTTATGTGGGATTCCTATCCCCTAAAACCCCCTCGGTGGCCACCCTCTGCACGTAATGTAAAGCTCGGAACTCTTAAGAACATGTGATGGAGCTCCGCTTACGCGACGCCTGTTGGGCTCGTCCTTGGGGATAATAATCTAGATAGATAGATAAATAAATTCTTAACTTACTTAAACATACATATCATAACTATTTTTGATATGTATGTTTAAGTAAGTTTAGAAACTATCCTCGTGTGTGAAGCACTGTAATAAAATTATAAAATTTAGTTTAACGCAAAACATGTCATTCCTCGTTCAATGAGTTCCATCGAATATGGGCCTTGAAAGTAGTTTCGATACTGCAATGTATCGCTACTGGATGGCATAAACAGTCGCGTTAGAAGACTGGATTACAGATGCCTATCTCAAAGGACATTGTTCCGTCCCCATACAAAGTTCGCCTAAGAACCAACCGTCATAAAAAATTAATTACTGGGTTCAAATTAATACCTTTTTATACTTGAGAGTAGATTAAAACAACGGACACTTGCTAAGAAATTACTTATTATCAAAAATATTTTCAATTTTGAGGATATTTCAGCTTTCACAATCAATCTGCTTGATCAAATAAATGTCATCTTTAACCAATTGTAATACAGCTGTAAACAGTATGTAGATAAGACAAGATTCGCAGTAGTGCGTCAAAAACATTACAGATGGCGTTATTAATAAGGATGCAGGTATCGTCATAGTTCATCGATAACTTCACAGATGGCGTTAGAAATATTAAATTATTGTACTTTCAATAGATGGCGTTGCGAGATTCAGAATACTAGCGCACTTAGCACTTTAAGCTGCTTTGATCTTGTTTCTTACGATACGGATCTAGCGCTCAAGCGGTTGTATTGGATATTATTTTAACCTGTTAGTTATTGATCTGTGGTTAATAATCGAGAGACGGAAACGTATAGTAATCAATTGAATACCCATTTATTTACTTTTAATTAATTTGAAGTGTCCGTTGAATTCTAATATTTGGAATAAAGGTTATAAAATAAGCTAAGAATTACTGTATATTTCAAACGTATGTTGATTCTTAGGCGAATTTGGTCAATGTCCTTTCGGCACTGGTAGGTAAGTGAACCGTGGCCTAGTGGTCAAAGGCGCTCAGGGCGCGATTCCCAGAGAGACGCAGGTTCAAATCCTGCCGGTTCCGGGATTTTTGATAATATGTATGTTTAAGTAAGTTTAGAAACTATCCTCGTGTGTGAAGCACTGTAATAAAATTATAAAATTTATATAAATTCTTTATTGCTACACAAGACATAAAAATACATAGAAAAGAAAACAAAACAAAACAAAGTGCGCATGGGCGGTCTTATATCATTAAAAGTGAGTGAGTAATCTAGGGTTCTCCAAATGCTTCAAATCGGTCAAGTGCACCACAGCTGGTCCCTGGCCAGCGTGGTGGACTATGTTCTCTAACCTTTCTCACTTTGAGTTATGCTCAGTAGTGGGCCGGCGATGACGGTAAAATTCAACCCCAGTTAGAGCTCACGAATCTCTCATGCGTAAACTATTACGAGCATGATCTTGTAAATTGAGCATGTGTGTGTGCGTACTGTGTATGCGCTCGTGTGTGAGTGTGAGTACAACAATGGTTTCACGTCCAGCCTCCTAGTATGGTTCCTTCTAATGTTTTCAAAGGCCTGTAAAGTCTGCCAATCCGTACTTGGTCAGCGTGGTGGATTATGTCCAAACCCTTGTCGGAGAATCATGCTCAGTACTTTCTAATTTTCATATTAGAAAGTTCAGTTATTCAGCGTAAAGGAGATGAAAAGAAGAAGCGAAACATCAAGGACGTGATTAGATTATTGAAAGAAGTGGACCCTGATGTGCAGGCAATCTTTGTCGCAAGAAACTTGAACCGGTTACCACCGGTCTCATTTGACCATGTCGACGTAACGCGACTACTAAAGGACATGACAGTGATGAAAACACAACTCTCCGAATTTCAAAATAAAATGAGTGCTGAACTCCTTGACATACGAAACTCATTTGATCAAGAAAGAACGAATTGGACGACTCCGAAGAAGAGGAAACCGTTAACACCTTCGACTCCGCTACCGCCTGCGACTGCATCGCATTCCAAACTTACACAGGAGGAAGTTGCGAGGAGCTCGCTTACGCCGACTCACCATGATACGGTGCTTAAAGTAGCAAAATCACAATCACCACCGAAACCGCTACCTCCTGTGTTAAAACCACCGCCTGCACGCACACTAGCACGCTGTACGGAAACAGAGCATACGCCGACTTACCGTGACATCGTATTCAAGACGGATCATCCGCGTCAAGCGAGAAGCGCACGTATGTCACGAGTGAGTTCGGGTCAAACTGGCGCAACAACTAACCATGCGCTTGTCATGGCGGCGCGCGATGCTAGTTATACTGAAAAAATGCCGACCGACAAAAATGCATCATTTACAGTGGTTGTAAATAAGAAGCGCAAATTGAAAAATATGCGTGGGACTTCGGATACACTGTGCAAAATTCAGGTTGCAGATTCCCACTGTTCCATTTATATTTCACGCGCCCAGAAAACAGTTTCCGTGGAAAATATTTTGGAACACATTGCTGACATGGGGGAGGAATGCTTAAGTGTGGAGCAGCTCAAGCAGAGAAATGAAACGTCGTTTAACTCTTTCAAAGTTACAGTATCTGCGAAAAAATTGGGAACCTTTCTAGACGGAAATTTTTGGCCTGCGGGCTTGGTATACAGAAGATATAAAGAGCGTTACATAAATACCGCCGCTAAACAAATTAGATAATGTCAGTACAATCTATGAGTGCTATACAAACTAGTGTAATTCGTATGGTTTCGTTTAATTGTAAGAGTATTAAGCGTTCCATAGATGCTATAAGGACAATATGTAAGACTGCAGACATAATTGCGCTCCAGGAGACATGGCTCCTCGAGCATGACCTGAATTTTGTATATAAAATAGATGACGATTTCGCGTCATTCTCGAAGTCATCCGTGGACTCCTCAGCTGGGATATTGCGTGGACGTCCTTACGGCGGTTTGACTATTATGTGGCGTAAGTCTCTTTTTGATAGCGTAACCGTAGTTGATTGCGAGAGTAATAGGTTGGCGGCTGTCAAAATTAGTTCTGCAAATCGCCATTTATTACTCTTCAACGTGTATATGCCTGTAGATATTGAGGACAATCTGACGGAGTTCACGGATATTCTTAGTAGAATGAACGCTGTAATTGAGGAATGTGGGATCGAAACAGTATTTATGTTTGGTGACTATAATGCGCACCCCTCTGCTAGGTTCGGCTTAGAAATGTTATCATTTTGTAAGGAGCAATCGTGGGTCTGCGCGGATATAGATATGTTAGGGGCTGACTCAGGGGCTTTCACCTTCCTAAGCGAGTCACATGGAACTACCAAGTGGCTAGATCATTGCTTGGCGACTATGGCTGCTCGTAATACTATAGTGAAGGTATCGGTAGATAATAAGGTAAGCTGGTCAGATCATTTTCCTCTACATGTACACTGTGATATTAAGTTTATGTGTAAGAAAGTGTATCCCAACCAATGCATTGATAATGAACTAGACAACATAGACGTAAGGTGGGGACTAAGAAACTCAGACGAAATAAATAAGTATACTTACTTATGTACTATTAACATTAGAAAACTACTCGACTCTAGTCCATTTATGAGCTGTGATAATAGTCTTAGGAATATTTTAGATAGTATCAATCATTTTTATAATGACATAATTACGATTCTACAATCTGCCGCTATTAATAGTAAATCGTCTGAGTCTGGTGCACATAAATCCTGCAATAAAAAACAAATCACCGGCTGGAATCGCCATATAAAGGAAAGTCATAATAACGCTAGAATTTGTTTTAAGTATTGGATAGATTGTGGTAGGCCCCGTAGTGGAGAAATATACGACGATAATAATAATAATAATAATAATAATAGTTTATTTGCTTGATTGCAGCAACCACTCGGAACATATTCAAACAAAAATTAAAATGGTGCCAAAATCATGAAGAGGATATTAAAATGGACATATTGGCCACGCATAGGGCTAATAAGAATTTTTCACAGTTTTGGAAAGCAACCAAATCCCTAAACAGAAAAGAAAGCAGGCCAATAAGTGTTAATAATGTCCAGGATAGCAGGGAGATAGCCAATATGTTTGCCAAGCATTTCACTGTAAAGCCAATGTATGTCGAGCAGGTGCCAAACACTCAGCCATCTTTACCATCACCCGAGCTGTTACAGTTTAGTCCGCAGAATTTATTTCTTACGATTAAAAACATGAAACGCGGTAAGTCTCCGGGATATGATGGTTTGAGTGTTGAGCACATGCTCTACGCAGGAGACCAGCTATATGAGGCACTAACATTGTTGTTTAATATTTGTATTAAACATGGTTATCTCCCTGCTAATATGCTTAGAACATTGGTCATTCCAGTCGCTAAAAATAAAACGGGTGACTTATCTAGCATGGCAAATTATAGGCCCATATCATTAGGCACAATTGCAGGTAAGATTCTTGAGAGACTGCTGCAGCCTGAACTGTTGAAGAATGTGTGTATAAGTGATGCTCAGTTTGGTTTTCGTCCCGGTCTCTCTACAGACTCGGCCATACTAGCTCTTAAACACGCTGTAAACTACTACAAAAAACGTGAAACATCTGTCTATGCGTGTTTCTTAGATTTGAGTCGCGCATTTGATCTCGTTAATTATAACATATTGTGGAGAAAAATGCGCGAATCAAACATTCACGGCAGTATTGTAGATCTGATGAGATATTGGTACGAGAACCAAACGAGTACTGTGCGTTGGGGTGACACAACATCTAGTGAATTCAGGCTAGAGTGTGGAGTGCGCCAGGGTGGCCTTACCTCTCCGGACCTATTCAACTTGTACGTTAATGACCTGATTGAGGAGCTAAGTGGCACAGGCATCGGCTGTCATATTGATGGAGTTTGTTTTAACAACCTGAGCTATGCTGATGACATGGTGCTACTTAGCCCCTCAATAAGTGGTTTACGAAAGTTAGTGCTGATCTGCGAAAACTACGCCAAAACACATGGCTTGAAATATAACGTTAGTAAATCAGAAATGTTGATCTTTCGGGTTGACAAGGGTCCGGAGAGGGTACCGCCAGTTTATTTGGATGGATCACCGGTTCAGGCTGTGCAGCAGTTTAGGTATCTTGGACACATGTTGTCGGAATCCCTGAGTGACGATTTAGACATAGAACGGGAGCGAAGGTCGCTTGCAGTACGGTGCAACATGCTCGCGCGCCGGTTTGCTCGATGTTCTGAGGATGTTAAAGTGACGCTATTTAAAGCATATTGTATGAGTTTCTATACCTCGCAGCTCTGGTTGAGTTACACCAAACGATCCTTTAACACCCTCAGAGTTCAGTACAACAATGCCCTCCGCATTTTATTAAAAATGCCGAGGTATTGCAGCGCGTCGGGTATGTTCGCCGACGCTGGTGTACCTGATTTCTATGCGATCATACGCAACAGAATCGCGGGTTTCTGGGAAACTGTTCGCGATTCTAAAAATTGTATGATTAGTATCGTCGCTCAGGCATCCCCTGACAACGTGTTTTTTAAACACTGGCTGAAAGTGCACCAGACTCAGAACACCAAGTGACAGAATATTATACCATAATGGTATTAGTATTGTAATGTAGTTCTAGTTGTAGCTCTAATTTTAATTTTAATTTTTACATCTTTTTATTATTTTGTAATTTTAATTCTATATTATGGGTCCCTGCCTGAAATAAAACGATATTATATTATATTATTATTATATTAGGTATTTTATGGCACTTATCAATACGACACCATAGATATCTAGGTTGCAATTTTATTTATTACAATTTTAATATTTTGTCACGTCGGTTAAGTAAGCATTATTCTATGTAGTTAGCACTAGGTACATGTTATTTACAAGGTTTTCCCCACTTCAGTGTACATAATTCCTTAGTGTAGGTATTCCTTAGTGCTTAGAATAAATCTGAAAGTATACCTATAGGTACGGATGCAGACCCTGACGCTGCCTTGCGTTATGATTGAATGGTGAAGGAGGAACAAGAACAAAAATTTCTTGGACACAGTCTCCGAAATATATTCTATATAATATGTATGTCTTGCTTAGTCTTCTGGAGCGACGATCCACCGAACCTACCTTCTCAAAACTCGAATAGAATGTGACATGGATAGCCAAAGAAAATGTTTACCTACGTACAAAATATATCCCACTCAAAAATAAACTTCACTAAATCACGAGCATAATAAGAGGTCACTGACACGATATAAATTTAAATAAACGCAAACAAAATAACAAATGGAGGTGACGGAGACTCGAGTAAAAATTGCTTACTGAAAGATAAACATAGAAACAAAAATACAAGTTTTTAATGAAAATGTTTATCGGAATGCACTCTTGACTCCGACTTTCACAATAATGTTTTTATACTAAATAATATTGAAACAGTTTTGATTGTGTTTTTACAAACACACTGGAGTGTATTTTGCGCTACGTAATCGCTGTGTGTTGCTGTAGAGTTAGACGCTGAAAAATGAAAATCAAGACTAAAACTCTCTAACAATGAAAATACGGCGAGTAGGTATATAGGTATATAGGTATAGGTACCTAACTAGCTGATGTCCGCGAGTTTGACCGAGAGGTTTAAGTTTTTTTTGATTCCCGCGGGTATTCCTCAATTTTCTGGGATAAAAAGTAGCCTCAGTCCTTTCATTCTCCAGGTCCTCGACTATACCCATGCCATAAATCACGTCGATCCGTTGCTCCGTTGCGGCGTGATTGAGGAACATACCAACAAACAAATACACTCTTAACTCTTAAGCGTTGGAATCCTTATGTGGTTGACGTCCAATCTGCTCGCAGCGTTTTTGCTCGACGTTTCTGATACGAACCGCTAGGGTGTCGAACACCCTCCCAGCGCACGTGTTTCCTGCCACGATGTACAACTTAAGTACCTTCAAGGCAAGAGTGATATTATCTCATAGGCAAGCGAGTTCCAACCTAGACATCATCATTGCTTTGCACTAATAACGTAATTCGGTATCTCAAAATAGAAGATTAGTTAAATATCGTATGTGAACGTGTTTTCCTGCTGTACAGCTGTTGTTAGGGCAGAACCCACCATTGCGGCCGGCCGTATTTCTATAGCCTTTGAATAAATTAAATAATATGAATAGCTTCGTCAGCCCTTCCTATAACCTTGCCTTTGTTCGACTCAATCCAGCACAATGTCTGAGAACCCGTTTATTAAAATTTAAGTAGGCCATTATAAGTATAATGCCTTGAATTTGCATTAAAACTTTTATAAAAAACTACTCACATACACTTTTATACAAAAGTATGGATTCCCTGCGAACGTAGACTACGTCCATATACGAGTTACGTATAAGGACGCACCACGTAACCTATATTGTCATTTGACACAAGATGGCCACGTCTAGACATTTCAAGTCTGGAGCCGCAGCATACTGTATTTTTTTGCGTAAAGAATCAGCCTGGCTGTTCAGCGCGGAAAGGTAGCCAGTATTCTTGGCATCGTTTTATAAATTGATACGACTTGCGCCCATCTGTGTTATTATAAAAAAGAAAACCACTATTTAAGCGGGCTACAGTTTAAAAGTTTATGGATTGAAAATCCCCAAAATTCACTTTTTAAATAGTTAGTTTAGAAACATAACACCAGATAAGCATATTCTAAACATTGCCTGAAAGGGCTTGCCAGATCGCGTGCGTCATCACTCATATAACAGGAAGCTACAAACTCCTACAATAGTAGTATTTTTATACTCCAACTAAATTCGCCGGTTTAACTCATTTTCAAATTCAGTCAGCAAGTCAAAAGTCAAAAGTCAAAATAACGTTTATTCAATTTAGGTAGGTATACTACACTTATTGACGTCGAGTTTTTTATAATATATAATGGTGATAATCAGTAACGGTATCTTAAAACTAAAGCTACGAGGGTTCCAAACGCGCCCTGGTCTGAGAAGAGCCCACAACAAACTCAGCCGGTTTTTTTTTTCATTATCACCATTTCACAAATCATCTTAACTAAGGAACTATCAGAGCCAATAGATCAAATCATTGCCAAGCTTCCTTGTCATTTAAGTAATCCTTAACATGGTAATAAGATTTTTTAATGAGTTTACGTTTAACATTAACTTTGAACTTATTCAGAGACATTTTCAACATGTCTTCTGGGAGCTTATTGTAGAAGCGGACACTGTTTCCAACAAATGAATTGCTAGTTTTACTAAGCCATTACAAGTTTATTTTTATTTCTAGTATTGACATTATGACAATCACTTTTCTTCTTGAATTTATCAATGCGTTTATGCACGTATACTAAATTTTCAAATATATATTGGTTGTGCACTGTCATTATATTGACTTCTTTAGCTGAACGAAAGGTCTATTTTAGGAATTTTTCTGAACGATAAAAAACCGCAATGAAGAATATGCGGTAGGACCTGGTAACCCACCGCATTATTATCCCAGAAAACCCCTCCCATTATGTAATTAATGGAAAGGGGTCACAACCCTCAGCAATGAGGAATACGACGCGCAGAAAGAGAGAGAGAAAATCTAGAGAAGATCAATGTTACACAATTAATAGGTATTAGCTAGCACAAATGGCAGTGGGCCGAGCATGCATGTCGTATAGGTAAGCAAACGCCGTTGAGTTAAAAAGTCCCGGAGTGGAGGCACCCGGCATAATTTGACTGACGAAGGTTAAGGTCGGTTAAGCAGGTTGGCACCAGATTGCTAGGCGTGAGGAGACGCCTGCCTGCCACGAATGTGGTGCACCAGCCGACACGGCGCAGCACACCTTTGCAGAATGCGCAGCCTGGGAGCCGCAGAGGCACACAATGTCGTGCATATTGCTTCCGAACGTAATAGGTTGCATGATCAGAAGCGAGGCCTGTTGGACGGCAATGGTGTCCTTTTTCGAGCAGGTGCTCTCGTTGAAGGAGGCGTCACCCGACGCTCATCCGATGCGCCGCAGACGCCAGGGGGGCAGGAGGCGCCAATATGCGCACCTAGTAGCCCCGTAGGGACGAAAAATGAAGTGGCTCCAACGTTGAGACGGCACAGTAGCTTACATTTATGTGATCTTGTGTCGCCACATTAAACGGAAGACGGGTCCGCTGGGTTTTAGTGGGTATTCTGTTCTGTCTGCTGTCAGTGAGTCCCACATACCCCACCGGAAAGAGTGCAATCCACGTGCATAATTTCCGGAGGGGAAGCCTAAACGCATTTCCCAGCGATAAAAAAAAAAAAGGTTGAGGAAGGCTGAAGACAGGGGGTGGTGGTGGTTATTAGGTAATCTTGTTTTCCATAGAACATTTGCTGCTTTTCTCGAGCGGCTTGCTTATGATCATACTAGATGATACCCGCGACTTCGTCCGCGTGGATTAATGTTTTTTGATTCCCGCGGGAACTCTTTAATTTTCCGGGATAAAAAGTGGCCTATGTCCTTCCCCGGGAATCAAACTATCCCTATACCAAATTTCATCCAAATCGGTTGAAGATATATTTTTTTTTTATTCCCGCGGGAACTCTTAAATTTTCCGGGATAAAAAGTAGCCTATGTCCTTCCCCGGGATAAAACCTGTAATCCCTGTACCAGATTTCTTCAAAATCGGTTGAACAGATGGGCCGTGAAAGCGTAGCAGACAGACAGACACACTTTCGCATTTATAATATTAGTATGGATATTCACCGTTATTTAACCTAGCTATCTACAGCTTTCAAATAGTTGTGAAGTTTTTTTTTTGGTTCTCAAATTGATTCAATTATGAAATTATCTATATTCAAGGTTTTAAACGATAATTAGTAAAATAACAAATAAAGCTATGAAATACACACAATATTAAAACACATGAAAAATTAAAAAGGAAACTAAAATCTAAAGCTAAATTAATTCTTAAATAACAGTCATTAAAACTTTAGGTACCATACCTACATATTTTATTTAAAAAAAACAAATATCCAAATTAAAAATTAAAATCTTAAATTGTTAAATCCTCATTATAGTGAGGTATAGTACCTACCCAAGATGTTGGCAGCATTACCCCTTTGGATGGTCTAACTTATTCTTTGGCTAAGGAAGCTGCCAGCTCTTGGATCCCCGGTAGACTACAATAACAAATTCCTAATAGAAAAGTGAAACCTAAAACTAAAAAATATCATTTAACCGATTGAAACGAGGCAATATGCCCATAACGCTGTCTGCGCCAGACCCCGTTGAATAGTATATATTGTGTTGTCGAGATAACTTCCAGCTTCAAGAAAGAAAAAAATGGTCATAAAACATAGCCAATTTGCGGCAGATGGGTTGAGATGAGTTACAGTTAGCATTATCTTTATTACGAAAGTTCAGACGTCAGCACCGTCTAAAACTGTAGGGACGGAAATAGCCGATGGACGCATTCTACGTCCTTAGTAAATCATCGGGCCCACGGAGACCAAAAAAGTACTCTGTGACGGAGACTGACCTTTCGTCTGGGACAGTCGTCATCCATACTTATATTTATGTATGTCTGTCTGTTAGGTCCTCGCGGCCCATCCCAAACGTAAATAATGTGTAAAGATCGCATCATCTCTGTTTGACAAACGCTTTTTCACTATTCACCAAAATATCACTGTCGCAGTAAGAATAACGATTCAGCCAATCAAAACAATAGAATTTTGCAACAATGATGAAAGCAGCTTTTCGCAACTCCCGCCGGTTTAAAAAAGCATAAAGCATCCCCTAGTTAAAATGACCGGAATATTTACAAATTCGTTGTATTCGTTGAAGAGGGATGCACGACACAAAGCGTGACGTCATCACCGTAAGGTGCAGGCGTCCGAGGAAGATAGCAAGCTTTACCCACGTCACGTATCACTAAATCAATTTTAATGTTACGAAAATTAACGTTGTAAGGTACCTAAATCCATCCCTAACTACTCAAACAATCCCCAGATTTCAAGGGGGACATACTACCATCGCTTGAAGCCGTATTGTTTGACGTTTGCGTTTCACAATAGGCATGATGACTAATTTTGAAAAATGGTCAGATTGTGTTCGGAAGTATCTACTATTTCGAAAAAATATCTTATTTCAGCAGAAAAATAAGGTTTGGTAGTATATCTCTCTCAGTCTACGTTTGGTAGATAAAACTGGCATTTGAAATTAAAATTTTAAAATTCACGCCGAAACGCTCGGCGGTGTCATGGCGTCGTTTGTGACGTCACTATTGTTTTTACCAATGTACTCTGTGCAGTGTGCAGTAAACAATAGTGTGATTGTCAAAGCTCGAAAACAAACAATTATGACGTCATTCGCTTCTTGGTGTTTCATCAAATATGGCGGATTGCTGTATTTTATAGTTTTATTTTATCAAAATAAATAGCAATCTCACTCGAAAAAAGAAAAATAAATAGGTTTTTTATAATCCATGAATCCTAATTCATTAGATAAATTCATAATTTCATTGATTCTTGGTTACTGTCATCATGCCTATTATAATCCTTATCTAAGGGACGTCAAGATACGTGACATAAGACTGTCATTTTAAAATAATGGCGCTTACACCGTCGCTTATAGCAGTATTATTTTAATATTGTTTATGATCTTGTTTCAGAATTATAATCCTTATTTTAGGGATGTCAAGGTACATTACAGGCTATATAATCACTTAATATTGTTACAGGCATAGTGTTCGCCTTCTACGCAGTGTTCTACGCGGTGCTGGCGCTGATGTTCGCGCTGTGCATGGCGGGCCTGTTCTCCGTCATCGACGACAAGAAGCCCCACTTTATCCTGGAAGGCTCCCTGATAGGTACGCCTTTAGGAATATGATGTCATCTTCAACGTCGTCAACTTCTGGCTTCGCGCATTACGAAAACACTCTAGGCCAGACACCCACTTTCAATGAAGACTCAGAGTAACTCAGAGAGCCAGAGTGAGATAGAGAGTGAGTAGAGGGAGAGGATTTCTGTTACTGTACTTTATCATTTGCAGTAGCTGAAAAAGCGTAGGTATCTAATTAGTCGCCTGAATGGACATACAATGTTCGATATTTCAGTTGTATAGGTCCTTAAAAAATCTACCGTACCTATCTAGCGTAGGTATCTACCTCGTCTCTCCTTGGGACTTGGGAGACGTATTGAAAACCACATACGCGTCCAGCGTCGCCATACCAGCACTTTGGGAACCAAACGAAATGCACAAGCCGAACCAAGCCGTACTGCTAAGCGAGTTAGCGTCCCGGTACGATGATTAATAGTAAGTATGGGTTTAATATAACAGTCATACCCCTCTAATAGGTTAGCCCACTACCATCTCAGACTGCATCATCGCTTACCACCACTACACTCACTACAGCCCATTAACGTCCCACAGCTGGGCACAGACCTGTACTCTTATAGGAGAGAGGGAATTAGAGCTTAGGTGACGTGACATTGCAGACAAAGGCTAACTTGAAACAAAATAAAAATAGTTATTTGTGTTATATGGGGCCAAAGAAAATTTTTGTTCCCCGGGGGCGCTATTTTGAATCCTGAGCGTAGCCAGGCCCGAGAACAAAAAATTTGGCCTCGAGTGACACACACTATTTTTTATCATTACGTATGAGAAAAAGCTAGGAGTATCAACCTGCTATGTATGGACTAATGTCCATACATAGTAGGTTGATACTACTAGCTTTTAACGAATACCGTTTAGCCTATACGTTTAAGCACCAATCAGAAGCACGAACGCGGACCAATCAGAACAGAGAAATGAAAAGTCCCATGGGCCTAAAAATTACATTTTGCTCCCGCTATCCTCTGAAGCCAATATTCGTTTTTCGAATAGGTATGATGAAAAAGTGTGTTGGCGCCGTGGCGGTAAGTTGGATAACTCCAAAACCTATCAGACCACGGACAGATTAGAAATGATTCGCACATTTCAATTTATTGCAGTCAAGAAGCGAAAACTGACATCGAAATACATAAAAAAGATTTCGATTACCTCAATATTTAGTTTAAGAAACTATTAATTACTTAATATTATAAATGCGAAAGTGTTTGTTTGTTGGTTTGTCCTTCAATCACGCCGCAACAGAGCAACTGATCGACGTGATTTTTGGCATGGGTATAATTGAGGACCTGGAGAGTGACATACTTATACATATTTGGTCACACAACTGCCGCTATATCTTATTACTAGCTGATGCCTGCGACTTCGTCCGCGTGGTTTAAGTTTTTTGTTGTGGGACTACATATTTATAAAAAGAACGTTTAATTGTTGTTTAGTTTAGGTATTAATGCATGCATACGTCATGTATATGGGAAATTAGTAATTAGAGGTGGCAGTTTTAATTACCGCGGTCGTACACACTTCCACTGTAGCTGTAGGTGTGATCATTTCAATATGATACGGTGTTATGCGTTTAACTTTGAACTAGTTCAAAGGCCATCTGATTTGATGAATACTTCTCTACTCGTACCTATTATATAATATGATAATTGATAACCTTCTGTGTCCAGGGTTCGATCCCCGGCATGGTCAATTGTTTACATGTATTTAACTATTTATCGAGAAGTCTCGGGAAGCTTATTGCCACGGGCAACACTAGGGGACGGGAAAGCGATAGGCCGTTTACCAACTAGGTGGTCTGACCAACTGTGGGAGTCGAGCGCTTCCAAATCTACAATATACCTAGTGAGAATGGCTACTACCAGAAGCCAGTGGAAACAAATAATCCGTTCGATGTTAGGATCTAGCCGGAAAGTTTAGGGAGGGTTAGTAATATTAGTATAATCAGTATTAATACAGATTATTATATTAGTATAGTTTCATGTCAACATTTTGTGTTCAATTACAGGTGCAAACCCCGGCGTGGCATCCAGACCCCGCGCCATAGGGCTGAGCCTCCAAAACACATCGTTTGAAAATTACATCGGAGATTTGCAAGAATTTCTTAAACGTAAGGACCTATGTCAGATTTATATCTTCAGACTTTCGTGTTTTAGAATTATAATCCTTATTTTAAGAACTTCAAGGTACGTGATAGTAGGGGAGCCCAAGAGGGGATTTTTTGGATTTACTCCAGCGCGGCAGATTAATATAAAGGGGGATTCTTTGGACCCTGTAGAGTACCTTTACCATATATGAGCCCTGTATGTTGGTGGGTCTATCAAATATTAAATAATCGATCATCAAAAATACTCGAGCGCGTCAGATTAAGATAGAGTGAGTTAATTACATGCTTTAAAGTGTACATTCAAATAATCTGACGATTTGAGCGAGACCTAAAGGAGTTGGAGGTATTTAAGTTTGTAACTCTGCAACTCCTTTAGGTCTCGCTCAAATCATCAGATTATTTGAATGTATACTTTTCAGCTTTTACTTAACTCACTCTACCTTAATCTGACGTGCTCGAGTATTTTTGATGATCTATTTTATTTATTTAATATTTTGATCTGCTGTCCTAGACAGACCCACCAACATACAGGGCTCATATATGGTTAAGGTACTCTACAGGGTCCAAAGAATCCCCCTTTATATTAATCTGCCGCGCTGGAGTAAATCCAAAAAATCCCCTCTTGGGCTCCCCTACTATGACATCAAAATGTAATTTTGGGTAATATTGGTTAAGTATTAGGTACTTTATGCATTGGCGGTATATCCTCTGCTCCACATAATAAGTACTTAGATCATTGAAGTAGAATGAGTATGGGTATTAAAATTCTACATCAATGACTTAGATACAAGATAGTATCATAAATCTTAAGGAAAATTAGGAAATAATATTAACATACAATTTGCCTTTTATTCCAGCCTACGAAAATAAAACATGGGTCTCGTCTAAGGAGAGATGCACAACAGAAGACAATTATGGATTCCCAGAATCTCCATGTGTCTTCGTAAAACTCAATAAGGTACTTACCGTCTTTTCAGATCAGTAAGACAAAACTAGGGTCAATAATGCTTTTTAAAAATAAGTTTACTGTTTAAGATAAGGGTAGTAGATGGATAGACAGGATCTAGGATAAAGATGAAAGATCCCAGGGTTTGGCCATAAGAAAAAACGTGGAACATTAAAGGATTTGACACACATGAAAATATAATTTATTTTACGTAAGGCAACTTATTTCACTACTTTAACTTAAAGTTAAATTAGCCTCGTAGCGCTTGAATCGTCCCCGAGGGGAGCCTCTAAGTCGACTATGCATTCCATTGTAAAATGATCTGTACTTCATCTTAACCTCATGTTCTCTCTCTGTACATTTGAGGTCTGTACTTCATCTTAACTATGGGATAGCTGTTGTATTAATTTTAGGTTAGTAAGAAAATGTTAGTAAGTTTGTGATGTTAAGTTGATTCACACCTATTTGTATGCTTAGAGGCATGAATAGTGTTTCTAAAAAGATTGTATGTTATAATTACCTGTTTCAACAAATAAATTGATTTTGATTTCATCTACAGATCTACGGCTGGAAGCCCGAATACTTCACTGCAGATGATCTACCGGCGGACATGCCTGAAGATTTAACACAGCACATTAAAGATTTATCTGAATTCGAGGTATACATAATAAAGATTATAAAACAGAGGACTTATTAAAATAATGCATGTCGAGCAAATTAGTCCCACAACTTTATGAGACAAAAAAATTCGTTGTCTAAGATCTATAGCACTGAGAGCGTACTATGACTTTACTCGGACTTTACTTTCGAGCAAAGACAACAAGTCGTGCTGAATGCGCGTTTAGCAAAGTCTTTGGATGGAAATACCATAGTTGTAGCGTTTCCCATACAACTTTATAGAAGTGTTACATTAATTTTCATGTTGAATGTTTTCAGCGTCAACAAGTGTGGATATCCTGCTGGGACGAGCATTCAGTCGGCTCACAGATCGAGTATCCCTGGGGGCGCGGCTTGCCGGGCCGGTTCTACCCCTACCTCAACCAGGAGGACTATATCAGTCCGCTCCTGGCTATCAAAGTTACACCACCTAGTAAGGGCTCAGTTCTATGAATATTATAATTAGCTTATATTTTTTACCTCAATCTTTTCGGATTGACACTTGCTTTAACGGTGAAATAAAACATCGTGAGGAAACCTTTGTCGTCGTGAGGAAATGTCTGCGAGTTCCCCAACGTTCTCAAGTAGAATGCCAAACTGCATGTACGGGAGCAGGTGATAAACCGTAACAAAGGCTGATCATCCTCCGAGCGGGTGTTGTGCTCGGGGACAACTGGTCCGACCATTGTCTTTGGAAGTCGTATAATATACAGCGTAATCAAGAGAAAACTTCATAATCGCGATTCAGGCTCTTCGTGTTCTTAGTGCGCTACTAGTAGTACCATCTATTGAACTATTTAAGGACTGCGAAGACCGCCACACGCGCTGAGGTTAAATAATTTTTACTTATTTCATTTTTTTTTAAATTTTATCAGTTTAACTTATCAGTGTCATAGTGATGATGATTATGATATGTATATTTTCGCAGCGAACCAACTAGTTGCGGTTCGATGCCGGGCGTGGGCGAGGAACATTGTATACAACAAGAGTATCAAAGAGCCGTCGGGCTATGTTCGCATCCTCATGCAGATCGCAGACACAGCCGCTGCTAACACCACGGACACTGCCACTGAATGACAGAGCAGACCACATCGGGGGCCATACGCGATGTCCTAGGCTTAGATGAAATAAACACGGTATAGGAAACGCAAGAAAAATGTATGAAATCACGTTCGACTAACTTTTGCGGGGCGAGGGGAGAGTGCCTTGTCATTTTTGCTGCCCAATTAGTGACACTAGTGCATGAAAAAGTCGATCAAGTATGACAACACAATATCATAAATAAAATAAATAATGAATCATCATAAATAATGAATGGTGAAACGGCCCAGTTCGCGGCTAGAGGGGTAAGGCGAATATGGCCGATATCACGCATCCCGTGGTTAATTCGTCCAAGGTCTTAGGTGAACGACAGAAGCGACGCCACGCGATACGACGCGATACAATGCCATAGAAAATGACAGACGTATCTACGCGACACCGTAGGCCACGTGAAGGGTCAGCTAGCTACTGTTTGATACTGTCGCGTCGCGTCGCTTTGCCGTGTTTGTCGCTCACCTATGACAACGGTGAACGGATCATTACTTAATAAGTTGGTATTATATCTAGTTTAAAAAAACCGGTCAAGTGCGAGTCTCCACTCGCGCACAAAAGGGTTCCGTACCACCACACGATATTAATTATTTTAGTAAATAACATGAAAGATGTTATGTCAAGAAAGACCGGCAGGGCGACCGCGTATCTTTTGCATCAATCATTGATACATCGCAATCACTTCTGATTGGTAACACTCTTTCACTATTGGACGAAATCTATTGATTCAGCACGAACACCATAAATTCAGCCAATGATTGATGCAAAAGATACGCGATCGCCCTGCGGTTTTTTACTAGACAGTGGCGCCTCCGCAACACGCACACATAAGTTACCGTACCTTAGTAGGCTCTAAAGTTATTTAAGGCATAGGAAATCTATGTTTTACTCATTTTATTTATTAAATTAAAATTGTAGTATCATAATTGTAGGAATAGTAACTTCTCAGAGAATGAAACTCGAAAAATCATATGATATTAGAAAACTATTAATACTTAAATACATATTAGGGTCTAATAATTTAATTATTAGTTTAATTTTAATTATTTATTATTGGTGTGACGGTGACCCAAAGCTTTTTAATTTATGAATATGATTATTTATCACCCTTCATAAATTATGTATTTGTTTGTACCTACCTACACTACGTGTATCATTCCTATATCCATTAATTAATTTTATTTAATAAATTAATGTAGGTAATTCACCATAAGCTCGCCATTGACTATACGTCGTTTGATTTATGTCGCGATATAATCTATGAGCCAAATTTTGGAGCTGCTGACCCATGGAAATTCCGTGCCCACCACATAATTTAGCTTCTAGTATTTAATATTTCGATGAATTCCGTTGCAAACTTCTGCGTTGTGAGATTTCCGAAAAGGACTGCCAAAAGGCAGCTGGGCCGAGCAAGGAATAAATTCGGATGATGCCGTGACTCGTGAGTGTGCAAATATTTTTAGCGTAAGTTATTTGATTTAAGTCGAATAATTTGCTGTCAGTGGCGAGCTTAAGATTTTTATGAAATGAATCAACACGAAAAAAATAGATGTAATATTTATAGGCTTAAGACTTGAAAGCTTTCCGAGTGCATAATATTGAAAAACAATTCTTGAAATATGAAATTATTGTCGATAGGTAAGTGGGTACCTAGTATTAGTAGTCCAGTACCTCAATAATTTTCTTTCTTGTAATAATAACTTCATTTAGTTTTAAGATTCAAGAAACTTAAAAGTAGTTCATAATAGATGAATTTTTATAATAAAGTACTAGTTTGGTACCTAGTGTGAGAAAAAGTATATAGGTAAATCGTTGTATTTTTGTAACATATTATGTATTTAAATAGATTAAAATAATTAATAAGTAAAAATAAATTATAGTTAATTATACTGACTGAAAAATAAATTACTTATTGTTAACTAGACTGCCTCGTTGGTCTAGTGGTTAGCATGTCCAACTGTGGCCGACGAGGTCCTGGGTTCGAGTCCCGGGTCGGGCCATAATTAAGTATTGGGTTTTTCTGACTAGAAATTCTCAGTACTAGCCCGGAGTTAGGAAGTTGGCGGTGCTTCACCTCCGTGCCTCGGAGAGCACGTTAAGCCGTCGGTCCCGGTTATTATCACTACATGATAATAGTCGTTAAAGCCCGCCAACCCGCATTGGAGCAGCGTGGCGGGTCGAAGCTCTAATTCCCTCTCTCTCATGGAGTGGAGGCCTGTGCCCAGCAGTGGGACGTTAATGGGCTGTAGTGGTGGATTAATTATAATTTATTGTTGTAAAAATAAAGTGTTAACCTGTAACCAGTACAAAGTATTTGTGTTGTGTCTTGTGTCGTTATTATGATTGTAATAAATTTATTTAAAAACAGTATGTAATTCAACACGTAATTTAAATTATTTCATTAAGTATTAGGATAAAGATCTACTATAAATTTTATAATAACAAGCACCAGTTTTAAATTAAAAATGAATAAAATCATTTTCAACTGAAAACTCGTTTTATTTATCAAACTTGGTGTTTTTTTTCGGAACCGGTCTCACCACTTCTGAAAAATAGAGAACCTTTCTTCCGTGGCAGGAAGAAAATACACATGACTGCCTTATTGCCGCCATTGACGGTAAGATATTTGACTTAAGTCGCGATATAAATAAAAAAATTATCTGTTTTAAAACCTGAGAACTTAATTTTAGCCCACGGAAATTTCATGACCACTTAAATCAACAGCCCAAGTTATTTGGCTTCATGAATTTTGGACCGCAAGTGTGGAATCAGTGTGCAATGGGCCATGGTACCAAGCCGCGCGTAGTCGTACGACGCCCCATCATCGACCACCTCAGTTAACTATAACTCACAATTATTGCCAGTGTTGATGGTGGCCTGCGTAAGTCATTTGACATTTGAACCATAGGGCGAATGTGTAAAACCTGCATCAATCATTGTGACAGTATCAATTGTTGTGATTGGCTGAATTTATGGTATTCTTGCTGCGTCAATGGATTTTGTTCAATAGTGGAAGAGTAAACCAATCAGATGTGATTGCGATCGTATAACACTGTTAGAGTTGTCATTTTTAGCCGGTCGCCCTGCTGATGCCGTGAGTGGGCAAACATTTTGGCATCCATACATTTGACCTAAGTCAAATTGCTTATCGTCAATGGGTAGCTTATGGTATGCCTATTGCCAGGAATATGGGTCATTCAACTCATCCATATCCATACTTCCATACTAATATTATAAATTCGAAAGTGTGTCTGTCTGTCCGTCTGTCTGTCTGTCTGTCTGTCTGTCTGCTACGCTTTCACGGCCCAAATACTCAACCGATTTTGATTAAATTTGGTACAGAGATTGGTTACATCCCGGGGAAGGACATAGGTTGCTTTTTATCCCGGAAAATTTAAGAGTTCCCACGGGAATAAAAAAAAAACAAATCATTCGGACGAAGTCGCGGGTATCATCTAGTTACTAAAAAAAAAAGGTTATTCGAAAATAATCTTTAGGATTTAAGTCTGGAGTTCTATTGGTCTATTCCTAACCTAAAAAGCTGTGATAATTGAAACTGTTACTTATACTAACCACCTCACGGTTTGGGCTGGGCAACATAAACATGTCTTATGACATGTTTGATAACAATTACTTATACTTGATGGTGAGTTATTGATTACGTTATTAAGGAACTAGCAAACCTGGAGGATTTATCTATAGCAGTTTTATAGACCTAGATGATGACCGGTGACTTCGTTCACCTGATAGTTTTGTTTTTTATTCCGCTACAAGTTAGCCCTTGACTGCGATCTCCCATGGCCGCATCATCAGTTGCTTGCAGGCTTCCCTATTCTTTTCTCAAGGTGTATAGGTTATCCATTGAAGATTTGCTATGAAAATATTATTTTTATTTCATAGCAAACCTTCAATGGATAAAAAATATATTATGTCAGTGGCTTTACCTTTGACACTCCCAGAAAGTATTGTTAATATTAAAAACTACTTATTATAAATTTAAGTGTGCACTACAAGAATTTTTAATGGACAATAGCTATTTATGCAACTGTATCGTAATGAGGGTCATTTTAATTCGAGTGCTGTTTTTTGATACGAGGCTTGCCGAGTATCAAAATAGGATAGTACGAGAATTAAAATGACTAATTACGTACAGTTGCATACAAGATTTTATCTACGACAAGGACGTCTTTATAATTTTTTACTTTATAAATTAATAAAAACCAAAAGTGCCAGAACCCAGAGCCGCTAAGCTATAGGTATCCTATTTATGAAGATAACCATATCGATACAGCTACGACTCATAACGATACAGCTCCCATACAACGAACTGTATCGTTATGAGAAGCAAACACGAAAGAGGGTTCAATTCGATATAGTTGTCAAATTCGAAATTGGAACTTTTCGATGCTGGAGTAGATAAAGCATTTTGCACCATACAAGAGTACGCAAACCGTTATAAAATATGATATAAAATGATAATAGCTATTTATGCAACTGTATCGTAATGAGGGTCATTTTAATTCGAGTGCTGTTTTTTGATACGAGGCTTGCCGAGTATCAAAATAGGATAGTACGAGAATTAAAATGACTAATTACGTACAGTTGCATACAAGATTTTATCTACGACAAGGACGTCTTTATAATTTTTTACTTTATAAATTAATAAAAAAGTCAAATCAATCAAGTGCCAGATCTCCCATACAACGAACTGTATCGTTAAGAGAAGCAAACACGAAAGAGGGTTCAATTCGATATAGTTGTCAAATTCGAAATTGGAACTTTTCGATGCTGGAGTAGATAATAATATTTAGAGACTAATAGTACCTACTTTATAAACTTGCACGTCAGCAATGACGAAACATGTTTGTTCTTTAATTAATTGTTTTGTCATCTTAATTGTGCAGTGTTTCTTGCAAATAAACGATTGATTGATTGATTGATTGATTGACACTAACATAGCCGCCGATCGGCGATCTCCTGAACAGATGGTCGAACTTCTAAACCACAAGAATATCACCGCTGTTTTAAGACAGCCGGTACTATAATGTAAATTGACTCCGCCGGGAAATGAATCCGGGCCTGTGGTTAAATAACCACACCACTGCCACTGCCTCGACGAGCTCATCGGTTACTCAATTACATCCACAATAATATTATAAATGCGAAAGTGTGCCTGTCTGTCTGTCTTTTTATCTTTTAACGGCCCATCTTTTAAACTGAGTTTGGCCCCGAGGTTGTATTCCGAGGAAGGATACAGTCTATTTTCTATCCCGGAAAATTAAGAAGCTCCTGCATAGGTAAATCGAAACACCCTAATCCACGCGGACGAAGTCGCGGGCATAATCTAGTAAACTTCTTGCAACTACATACTTACTTATAAAAATAAAAACATATATAGTATCGCGTACGATTAAAATTAGTTATTCAATCTAGGGGATGGGGCATGGAATTAATGTCATTCAGAAATAGTTGCCTCAGGCTTCAGTCAACTCATCACCCCTAGGGCAAGGTGAGATGGTAATAATTGGTAGGGCGGGCGGCGACGAAGCTGGTTCAGGGCAGATTTGGGCGGATCTGTGACAAATGGCAAAGACTAATCTACCAGACAGTGCAATTTCGCAAGTTGAATATTATGCCTAATCTCCCTTAGAAGGTTAAAGTTCTGAGATTTATGGCTTTGACATAATGAAATTGTTATTATGTCTTAGGACCAATTGGTGAAAGTAGGTACCTATAGATAATAATTATGTTTTCGTACCACTTGCTCAAAAAAGTGACATTCTATGCCACAAAAAGCGAACATAACAATAGTCATTTTTAATCTGTTAAAAACAGGGAAAGAAAATTGTACTGAATTTCATTCACCCTCTAGGGGGAGAATGTGATTTAAATTTGGAATACTTAACGAAATTTATACTGAACTACATATTCTGTGTTTACACCATTGAGTTTGTATATAAAGCATTAAACATCTTTTTGAAAAAGGAATACGCATTTATTATGCAGTTATGATTATTAAATAAAATTACGAAAACCGACGAGGCCGTATCACGTAGTGATTACATTCTTCTGGCCGTATGAGCTTGATGCCTTTTCTTTTCCGACAAAAAAATATTACGGTCTAGGAATTTGCCGCGTTTTTGTTTTCTTCAAATACATAAACGTTAAGTTTATTTTAATTTTTAATAAGTTAATGTTCTAAAAATACGTTACGATGTTAAATCAAAGCGACAGTGACAGGGAATTGTCGGATTCCATCAGTGCAAATGCTGCCGCAATTATAAATAACTAGATGATTCCCGCGACTACGTCCGCGTGGATTTATTTTTTTTGATTCCCGCGGGAACTCTTAAATTTTCCGGGATAAAAAGTAGCCTATGTGCTTCCCCGGGATACAACCTGTCCTTGTACAAAATTTCATCAAAATCGGTTGAACAGATACATTTTTTTGATTCCCGCGGGAACTCTTCAATTTTCCGGGATAAAAATATAGCTGTCATTCCCTGGGATGTAACCTATCTCTGTACCAAATTTCATTAAAATCGGTTGAGTAGTTGGGCCGTGAAAGCGTAGCAGACAGACAGACAGACAGACAGACATACAGACAGCCAGACAGACAGAAAGACAGACAGACAGACAGACACACTTTCGCATTTATAATATTAGTATGGATTTGCTTCCAACAAAATTCAAGGAAAATTATTTAAAAACTTATGAACTCTCTCTATCAATAATTGGACCAATGTTTCGAATGTTAACTTTTACTTTTATTTGTCTTATTTTAAATAAATGCTTATCTCATATTATTATTGTGTTAATTTTTTCGCAAATGGTACGAAAAGTAGAGTATTTTCCTCGGTGATAAAGCTGTCTTAGTCTTGGGTGAACTTAAATCCCTCGCTACACTCAGGACTCGTCTTAAATCCCTCGCTTCGCTCGTGATTTAAGTTTTTAACACCCTCGCTACGCTCGGGAGTAAACCTCGAGTCCTTCGTTACGCTCGCGATTTAAATCGTCACCCGCGACAGAAGACACTGCTTTATCCCCTTGGTTAATAATCTACTATTTCAAGTAAAAAGTACGACTCGACTCAACGACTTACCTGTACCTACTTACTTCATTGTTTTGTTGCAAGACGATACCTACATATTTCGCAAAACAAAGAATTAGAAGACTAGAATTAAGAAGATTAACTAAATCCACACTAATATTATAAATGCGAAAGTGTCTTTCTGACCGTCTGCTACACTTTCACAGAAAATCTCTTTAACCGTTTTTGATTAAATTTGGTATAGAGGTTGCAACTTGCATACCAGGGAAGGACATAGGCAGACAGGTCATACATTTTATCCCGGGATATAAAAAGTTCTCGCATGGACATCATCTCGTAATTTAATAATATGTCCTCTGAGAGTCGCAAAATCCTTAGGCATAAGCCGCCAATAAAACTACAACATTGTAGCATCTATTTAAATAATGCATCAGTGTCGGTTCTTCGGTCGTTCAGTTCATTTAGTGGTGCGTCCAGCATGGGAGCGGACAAGCCCAACGGCGTGGTGAACTACTGCCGGAGACCTCCTGATCGACCCTTCCTCCAGAGGATCCAGTACGCGATCTGGAACCCTGAGGAGAGAACCTTTCTTGGACGGACTGGGAAACGATGGGGTAAGGCTTTGCTGTTTTGAAAGTACTTTATTGTAAAAAAAATTATAGTGTTTCTAACACTGGGGAAGTTTCATTAGATACTATGCGCTGATATCTTAATATATATAAATCTCGTGCCACAATGTTTGTCCTCAATGGACTCCTAAACCACTTAACCGATTATAATAAAATTCGCACACCATGTGCAGTTCGATCCAACTTGAGAGATAGGATAGTTTAAATCTTAAAAAAACATCAATTCACGCGGACGAAGTCGCGGGCATCATCTAGTGTAATTATAAAAGTTCGTTTGGACTGGTTAAAATTAAGGTACTTGTTAATTTTTGAGGAAGGTACATTATTTCCTCTTTTTTAATTTTCTCTCATAGCACAGAAAAAGTAGTTGGTGGATTAAGTACCTATGTTCATTTAATCTGTAGATCAATAATTTAGGAAGGCAGGAAATGTAGAGTTAGAGTGGGAAAGTTTTTCAAAAAGAATTTAACTTAAATATCACTAAAAACTTAATTATGCCTGCGACTCCATCCTCATAGATTCAGGGTTTTGAAAAATCCAACGGGATTTCTTTAATTTTCTGGGATAAAAGCCTATCCGTACCCGGGAAGCAAGCTTTGTCGAAATCGGTCGAACAGATGGGCCGTGAAACGTAGCAGACAGATAGACAGACTGACAGACACACTTTCGCATTTATCATTAGTTATTATATTATATTATTATGGGTTAATTAATTTTTAAATGGAGATTTTATACTAGAAAACATTTGATAAGAAAAATGAGTGCCTGTATCTTTATAATCTAGGCCTTATTTTTATTTATTTATTTATTGTTCTATTATCAACAGGGTTTTTTCGATATTGTTATAATATGTATTTAGTTGTTTGCTATATAGTTTTACAATTTTGTCCAAAATCATTACAAAAAGTAGGTAGGTCATAATTTTTTTTAAATTTTAATTTAGATTTTAGTTCTAAGGCTATAGCGTAGAGGTACCCTATGAGCTCGATGGCTACTTGGAAGACGAGAAACGTTATCATTTCGTGTTAATGAAAACAGATAAAAAATAGATAGTTAAGGTTGCAAAAGTTAATTAGCAGGGTAATACTTGTACTTGTACTATGTACCTACCTCAATACATAGTACTTAGGTACTTACCACATTGTGTCATTCAATTATTATTAGTCCTTCATCTATTACTTACGTATACTTTGTAACTTGTGAGCTGCCGAATTGACATTTTTAATTTGAATAAGTAGCATATTTTCATCTTGTTCTGCATGTCACAAGTAAAGAAAATACAAAATAGTAAATTACCTAAATGCTCTTTGAAGAATCTTTATTTTCATGAAACTGCCCTCAAGTATAGCTGATAGTATTTACATCCTTTATGAGGAATTGCCATCAACGGGAAACTTTGATAATGGGTATGTTACAATTATACAGCCGTCGCACTGCTTCTCGAATATATTCCCACACCCCAACTGCAGCTTGGACCGATTATACCCATGAAAAACAGTCGGATTCTTACTGTCGTATTCTCCTGTTTCCTCCTCCAAAACTGAACCGATAAAAAAAATAAAACAAGAATAATTTGAGAAGGACTCAGGCTATTTCGGTATGTTTATCTTATCTTCTCCGAGCAGACTGGGAAAATGGCAAGAGAGATTGGAGAGTGTTGGCCTGAGGATCAGCCGAACGAAGACAGAACATCTGTTCTGTGACTTCGGTGGCCCCTCCCGTTTCCATAAAATTGCCTTAGATGGTGTATCCCTACCGGTTTGTTCCGATTTCCGGTACCTTGGTTCGCTCTTTCAAAACGACGGCAATATTGACCGAGACGTGAACAAAAGAATGAATGCGGGATGGATGAAATGGCGACAGGTCTCGGGTGTAATATGCGACCCACGAATGCCCCTTAAACTAAAAGGGAAAATGTATAAGACAGTCGTTAGGCCTGTCGCATTGTATGGTTCAGAATGTTGGGCGAAATGCGAATGATGAAATGGATGTGTGGTGTGACTAGAATGGATAAGATTAGGAATGAATATATAAGGGGAAGTTTGAAAGTAGCGCCAGTGATAGAAAAAATGAGGAGTAATAGGCTAGCATGGTATGGGCATGTAATGCGGAGGGAAGAAAGGCATATTACGAGAAGAATGATAGATATGCATGTGGAAGGAAAAAAGAGTAGAGGGAGACCAAAGAAAAGATGGATGGATTGTGTGAAAGATAATATGCGTATAAAAGGGGTGAATGATAGGTTGACGGATAACAGAAGTGAGTGGAAGAAGAAAACATGTTGTGCCGACCCCACTTAGCGTGGGACAAGGGCAGGAGGAAGAAGAAGATCTTCTCTCCCTTTAGTATATTATATAGGTTATAAAGTCTTGTAGGAGCACATGCATAGTGCAAAATGACTCCTGACGCTGAGTCAGGACCGCAGTGATCACATTAGGGAAAATGAATCACCTCCGTCAGGGGAAATATATTATGTAGCATTATACGCAATCCATACCTGCGATATAAGCCCGCCAACCCGCATTGGAGCAGCGTGGTGGCCGGTGGGTCTAAGCTCTAATTCCCTCTCTCATACGAGAGTGGAGGCCTGTACCCAGCTGTGGGACGTTAATGGGCTGTAGAGGGGATGCAATCCATACTAATATTATAAATGCGAAAGTGTGTCTGTCTGTCTGTCCATCTGTCTATCGGTCTGCTATCGGTCTGCTGCCACAGAATAGGTAGATAATAGTCTGCTACGCTTTAACGGTCTTTCTTTATAAAAAATAATAATTAATATTATGCCCATAATAATAAATGCCTATGCTCCCAAACCTTGATAGATTTCTTCCACATCTGTCTTCGTCCGTCCGTTTCCGTTCGTTCTCCGTCTGTCCATTTTTTCCATTCCACTCTGCCTAATGCAAAAATAATATGATCTTTATCTAAACAAAATATACTTAGTACTTAAAATTTACGATCTTCCGCATGTATGTATTTGCCACGTGAACGCAGTTTTATTGACGGTCACAATATTTTGAACTATCAGTAAAGTCTGCTGTTAAGGATTCCTCATACCCATTGCATAAACGGTGGGCCAGCGATAGGCTGAGATGAGTACCACCACCACCGCTACAGCCCATTAACGTCCCACCGCTGGGTAGGTACAGTCCTCACAGGAGAGAGGGAATTAGAGCTTAGACCTACCACGCTGCTCCAATGCGGGTTGGCGGGCTTTATCATGTTAGTGATAATAACCGGGACCGACGGCGTAACGTGCTCTTCAAGGCACGGGGGTGAAACACCGCCAACTTCAGAAGAACCCAACACTTAATTATGGCCCGACCCCGGTCTTGAACCCGGGACCTCGTCGGCCGCAGTCACTAGACCGACGAGGCAGTTTTGCGTGCAGCTTTAATTTTTTTAATTTTTTTGGTCACTATAAGTTAGCCCTTGACTGCGATCTCATGCGATGATGCAGTCTAAGATGGTAGCGGGCTAACCTGTAAGGTTGCTACCATGGCAGTTATATGAAACCCATACCCCTAGTCGGTTTCTACACGGCATCGTACCGGAACGCTAAATCGCTTGGCAGCCCGTCTTTGCCGGTAGGGTGGTACCTAACTAGCCACGGCCGGAGCCTTCCACCAGTCACACACAGTCACACCCACAGACTAATGATCTTAATTTTGCTACATAGAGCTTTAAATCAAAAGCTTTTTAAATAACTATGTATCTAGGCTATAAAATATGATAGATAAAATGTAAACGCATTTCATATTTCATGATCCAGTTAATATAATATTTGTAGATTCTGCAGCATATACGGATCTACGTCATGTTATAAAAGATCTGAGAATAGCTCGCAGTTTGAACTGTGCATTTATATTTATTTCAGTCAGTAAGTGTTTCCTTTTACATTAAGTGGATATTATATTGTATTGAATATCCTTTGAAAGTTTCCTTGAATAATTCCTTTCCGTTTTAAAATATATATCCGTTTTTCCTTTTAAACTGTATGTAAAATCCGTTTAACAATTTAGTTTTGTAAATAAAAGGACTACTTACTCAGCTGGATTTTATTTCATTTATTTAATTCACACAACATTTGTGTTCCACTTCAGTGCTAGTAACATTAACTAGTACGCACAATCTAAGGTGTTGGTAACAGTTTTAACTTAATATATGTTAGTAGGTACCTAAAAACTAAAAGGGATTTAGTCCTCTGTGTGAGTTTCCCCACCGACTATTCATCTTCCCCGCTGTGCTAATCAGGATGCTGTTGCTGCTCCCACGGAATATAAATATTTGATTTTAAGAAATAATCTGAATGGAATTTAATAGTTTGTTCATTGCTACCTAATCAACTAATACGTAGAATTTCATCTACGTACTGAAAATTAATTCGTCAAAAAAGTAACGTATACACGGATACGGATACGGATCTTTTTTTCCCACGGATATCCGTGGATACGGATACGGATATCCGGCACATCACTAGTTGTAAGCCCTTTATATACCGGAACCACAGGCTCGCTGAGTTTATGGATGTACAGTTAACAGTAGGCTCTGAAAAGAGTTATCTTTCTACAGTATAGCTTTCGCATTTTTATTATTTAGTATTAAGTATCTCATACGGACTTAAAACTTACGCGTCAAACTTATAACACCCCCTTTTTGTGGGCTAATACAATTTTCCTTAATAGGTATAAAAACTTTCCATTCGTTTATTAGTTTTCTTTAATTGATTGGCAATGTGCAGCCTCTCCCATCGAGTCGCGTCAGACACACAGGGTGGGGCGGACATTCACCCCCGACGTCGATATTACAGGTACCTAGACCTACATTTATCTGTATTTTACCTAGGACTTTAGATCCACGGCCGGCGGTTCGGTGGCGGAGTTATATCGGCGGCGGTATTATGGTCGGCGGTGTATAGTCCCACAAACTTAACTACCCCGGTGGCCAAAATTGGAACTAATTTTTATGCCTGTTTAATTTTTTTTTCACTTGATGTTGCCCGCGACTTCGTCTGCGTGGATTAAGGTTTTTTGATTCCCTCGGGAACTCCTTAGTTTTCTGGGATAGGAAGTATGTATGTGCCGATGTCCTTCCCCAGGATATAAACTACCTCTATACCAAATTTCAGCAAAATCGGTTGAAAAGACGGGCCAGGAAAGCGTAGCAGACAGACAGACAGACGGACAGACAGACAGACACACTTTCGGATTTATAATATTAGTATGGGTGTATCCGCTGTCACCGGGTCAGATAATTTTGTGGGACTTGTACCTACCTACAGCAACAGGATGGTGAGTGGTGACAAATTGTCAAAGCAGTACGTCAAAATAAGAGAGTTTGTATGAACATCCTCCATACTTTACTAATAGGGGATTTAAATTCGAAAGAGTTACCGATTTTGACCAAATTTAGTACAGAGATAGCTTACATCCCAGAAACAAAAATTTGCTTAATTAGTCCTTAAGTAGTCTTTGAGACAGACTCAACATGAAATTCTCAATTCAAAAACCGGCCGACTCTATTTAAATTAAAGTAATTTAGGTTAGGTTGGAGCCCCTTTGCTTTGCTCCAGTGTAGTAAGTAATAATCGCAATGACCTCGCAACTCTGATTCGAAATAGATAGATAGAAACTAACTTACCTACATATTATTATCCTAGATAGATCCTGGAAAGTGTCAACAAATAACTTAACCACTGATCTAGTTAGAATACTAGAAACTCTATCCCAAAGGCTAAGTTACGTAGCTATAGTTAGGCACAAACCGACTGCGTTTATTGTTTAAAAAAAATGTCTTGTTCCTTTATACCTAACTTGCCTTTGACTTCGACTACCCGAAAATCTCTTATACAATGCAATTTCTCAAGTCACTAACTGGTTTACAGTAAACAATTTACTTTTAAACGCAAAGAAAACCAAGTGCATTGAATTCGCATTGCCGAATACCAAGTCCACAGGAAACATAAATTTAACTGTAAATAACGATATTTTAAAAATAGAAGAGACCACTGTGCTCCTGGGGGTGACCTTAGATTCAAAGCTTCAATGGGGCACTCATATATCAACTCTGGCTGGCAAACTCAGCTCTGCTGCTTACGCTGTCAGAAAGATTCGACAGTTTACTGACGTTGAAACCGCAAAAATTGTGTATTTTGCTTACTTTCATAGTATTATGCCTTACGGAATCTTACTATGGGGTAAAGCGGCAGATATTCAAAAAATATTTGTATTACAAAAAAGGGCAATACGTGCGATTTATATTTTAAAACCGCGTGAATCCCTTAGAGAGAAATTTAAGGAAATAGGTATTCTTGCAGTAGCCTCGCAATTTATTTTTAGTCTTCGTTAAACAGCACATTCACAATTATAGGTATAGATAGGCAAACTAGAGGCCGCCATAAGCTCGTGACTCCATCGCTCCGCCTCAAGAAGGTCCGAAGGTCGTTCGTGGGAATGAGTATTCTATTTTATAACAAAATTCCACAACCTATCTTAAACTTGCCTTTACACGAGTTTAAGAAGTCCATTAAAATTATGCTCCTGAAAAAGCTTATTATACTATTGAAGATTACGTAATTGACAAAGGAGCTACAAACTAATGAAATTGTATTATATTTTTTTTCAAAAGATAGAATAGCATAGCAGGGAAAATGGATAATCCTCTGGTGGGGAAACTCATCCAGAGGACTACTAAATCCCTTTTAGTTTTTAGGTAGGTACTAACATAGATTTAAGTTAAAATTGTTACTAACACCTTTCGATTGTAAGTACTAACATAGTTATTATGATTATATTGTTACTAACACTAGTGGACCACAAATGTTGTCTTTAATAAATAAATGAAATTGAAATTGAAATTGAAAAGAGCAACCGCCGAGTTTCTTGCCGGTTCTTCTCGGTAGGAATGGCATTCCGAACCAGTGGTAGATTGACTCGACGATTCAAAAGTACCTACTTGTAAAAGTTTATTTGAATAAAAATCATTTGGATTTTGGATTTTATTATCTCTTAAAACCTTTAAGAAATTACGTGATAGAACTTAGATTTTCGGGTATTAATAATGCTGTCTTCTGTTATTTTAGGATGCAAATTAATGAGTGATGATTACGGTTGGGTATTTGACAAGGAGTCAAACTTTTTTTAAACTACAAATCGCGCGATTAGTATGTGTAGGATTTTGTGTGAATACTGAATTGTGACGTCATAAATCACGTCTAGCTTTTGCGGCGTGATTGAAATACAAACCAACAAACCAATAAACCAACAAACAAACACACTTTCGTATTTATAATATTAGTATGATTGGACCCTGTAGGGGGCGCTGCAATCTGTTACGACGTTCAAGGCAGGACAAAGTCTGGGCTCACTAGTAATCACTAAGAAATAATTTACTTGACTAGTTGTGCAATACCCAATTGAGCCTCCCTTCTCAGTGATTGTACCACCACACATGTTCTGGGAATAATAAAAGGGTTAGGGGTGGTGGTGAAGTGTTTGTTCGACATATACACACTTGACCCGCTCGCTTACATTCAATTCACACGAAAGGTACACATTTTACACATAACCCTTATTTAACTGCGACTGTCAATTACTTATCTAGGTAGTAGGTACCTATTTCATTAATTTGGTGACCATACCTAAGTCGGACTTCGATTTAGGGTTATCTAACTTGGTCGCAGACCAATAAAAGGTCAATAGGCCAAATTATAGAGTAGTTAGTGGTTAAGAGTTGATAGAGACGGGGTTCGAGTCTCATGCACGCGCTTCTAACTTTTCGGAGTCAAATTAAAAATCACTTTAAAACATCGTGAGGAAACCTGGGTAAGTATGTCTGATAGTTCTTCATTAATTTCTTTAACGCGTGTGAAACCCAATTAGCTTATAATATAACTTATTTTACTCAGCGTGGTGAACAGCTATGGTTCGGTATTCTCTTTCTGAGAGGATACGGTGACGGGTAGAGATGATGACCTAGTCAGTAAGTTTCTGCTTCTTTAGTTTAATGAGTGGGAGTTGAGTCTAACGTGACCTTTCGGATTTTATTCCGCTCCTTATTTCGTGGAACCTTACCTATTCTGTGGTGGAACTATTGATTCACGGCATTTGAATCGATTCTTTATCAAGTTAACGATCTCCACAAAAAGGTATATTATAACACGTGGTTCAATAAGTCCCGAGGCTAAGTACTAAAACAAGGTTTTTTTTATAAAATTATTTTTTATTCATCAACGTAGTCTCCTCCAAGAGCGATACAGTCCCTAAAACGCTTTTCTAACTTTTCTATCCCATGCGTGTAGAACGATTTGTCTTTAGCTTCAAAATAAGCCTCCGTTGCTGTGATAACTTCACTATTTGAGTCAAATTTCTTACCCTGGAGCATTTTTTTGAGATCATCACTCATCCATTGTCACATACCGACGTAAAAAATCCTTTTTATTACGATTCATCAGCGCTTGAAACATCGCTCTGAATCATTGATACGTTGTTCCTTTTGATCAGTTGTAAGCAAACGCGGCACCCACTTGGAAAAAAGCTTTTTCATGGCCAAATGTTTATGTAAAATAGTGAAAACACTACCAGCTGAAATTTTCACTATCCCGGCTATCTCGCACACTTTTATCTTCCGATCTTCCATTACGATTTTGAGGACTTGGTTAATATTTTGTTGAGTCACTGCTTCATTTGGACGACCTGAGCGTTCCCCATCTTTTGTGGCCATGCGACCGCGTTTGAAGTCGGCATACCACCGACAAATGGTTGCTTTAGACTTAGAGGGAGCTGATCCCGCATAACATTTTATAAGCCATTGCTGTGCTTCAACGGTATTTTTTCCCATTAAAAAACAATGTTTTATCAATACGCGAAACTCGTTTTTTTTCCATTGTATCGAAACTACAAGCGTAGCGTCACTTAAATGTCTGCAAAATCAATATTTTAATGTTCCATTTTTCCAAAATGTTACACATATCTTTTATTGAAGGCTAGTACTTTTTAAAAATCAAAAGATTTTTTAATATGTACGCCATTTCCAAGTTAGTCTCGGGACTTATTGAACGATCTAGTTTTATTATGGCTTTTAGAAAGGATTCATATTTAAATTGTTTCTGTGAAATAGTACTAAAAACGTAGACGTCTAAAGTACTCTAGAATACAATTGGCACAGTTATTCTCGTTGCCTGCGGTTACTAGGCTGTAACTTTGTAAAGCGTATCGCTCACACGACTACACTCGAGGCCGCGACTGGCGACGCGCACATCTAATGTAACCCCTCGGGGGGATACCTACCTTCGTAGGGAAAAGTGGAACAGGCCGATTTTTTTTTACCCCACTACAAGTTAGGCCTCGACTGCGACCTCATCTGGTGGCAAGGGTGATGCGGTCTATGATGGTAGCGAGCTAACCTTTAAAGCGTATGGTAGTTGCGAGTCATACTTAGTTTTTGATGTTGTGGCGGTCTCCGCAGTCCGCACATAAACCAATAGATGACCCTACTAGTAGCGCACGAAGAACACGAATATCCTGAATCGCGATTACTAAGTTTTCTCGGAATTACGCTATATATAGGACTTCCAAAGACATAATGTCGGACCAGTGGTCCCCGAGCACAACACCCGTTCGGAGGGTAATCATCCTATTGTTACGGTCGATCCATATCATCTGTTCCCGTACAATGTAACGCAGTTGTGTTAAAAGTGTGTCGCCTCGTCTCCGCTTCGACTTTACAGTGAGCCTTGAGCCTACGCGAATATACAACCTACCTACTCCTAGCACTAAAGTAGTGAAGTGCTACAGCCGTATCGAATCGATCCCTAACTGAAATAGCACATTCTCTGAAAACCGGTCACGGCCTGTTTACGTTTCGCCACCATAAATTCATAACGTATATTATGCACTAGCGGAAATTTGTTTAGTGTAAGGCATCCGCAGATTTGTGCGAAATCTCGCCAGATTTCGATATTATTTATGCGAAAATATTTTGAACGGTCTTCGCTTTGATGTTTCTACGACACTGAACGCGAGTGTATATATCTTTGAGCATGTATTGAATAGATAACCTGCACTTCTCAGCCCATTTCTAACAGAAAGAGCAAGCTGCTGTATACCTACTTCCATGCAAAATATTACCTACGTACTGTCTGCTAGCTAGCAGGTTACATATTTTACCCGGACTATAGAGACAGTTTGTATGTGGATGGACAAAGGGTAATTTTCAACCCGGAAAAACCTAGGTTCTAGCTGATGCCCGCGCCTTGGTGCGCGTGGGAAAAGTTTTTTCAATTCCCGCGGAAACTCCTTAATTTTGCGGAAGCTTTATGTCACTCTCCATGACCTCAACTATACCCATGCCGACCGTTGCCCAGTTGCCGCGTGATTGAAGAACAACCATTTAAACACACTTTCGCATAATACTTTATGATACTAAAAAAGTATGAATAGTCTTCATTCTTTATAACAGAAATGACGAAATCTTTTGCCATTGCAGGTAAAATATCTAAATACAAGATGACAAACTCCAATCACATAGGTCTTTGTATCAAATAAATGGTCATTGTTCCATGTTTAGCACTAAATGCGGATTTAAGATTCCTTTATTCACACGGTGAACAGTGTGAATAAAGGAATCTTAAGTACTAGGTACCAAACCTTGGTAGCAGGTTAGTACTGAGAATTTCTGTCAGAAAAATCCAACATGTACCTATACCTACCACTAGATCATCGAGGCAGTTAATCAGAGGCCCAATTGTAAGCAAATCCTAATCATTTGACGCTGATGAACTGTAGGAGTTCACAGGATGCTTTTTGACGTGCATCTATAAACTCCTCAAACAGGTCAAATAGGGATGATGACAACTCAATCAAACCAACAAGTCTTTATCAAACTTAAATACGCACTTCTAGTATGGAAGTTGTATGAAATTCACAGTTGTGACTTCATCAAATTTGAACGCACTTTTTTTCTTTAAAATGGTTATCAAACTTAAGACTCACCGAGAACGTGAATTTTAGGTCTTTTGGTACCCTCTATTTAATCATTAATCAAAAATAATTTATTTTTGAAATAGGCATCATACCTATTATCCATTTGACAAACTGTTACGATTCCTTACACAATCGGGGGCTGTTCTTATTTGAAGATTTTACTCTGTGTTCCAGGCGTGATAGGGCTGATCTACCTGGTGATGTACATCTGCATCGTCATCTTCTTCTCGCTGTGCATGTGCGGCCTGCTCTCCGCCATGGACGACCGGATACCTTACTTCACACTGGCTGACTCTATTATAGGTAGGTGTACACACCAACATTTAAGGTTGTCTTTACAAGCACAGGAGTTTTGCCTGGTGAGCCTTATTAACCACCAACGTTATTTTGTGGGTGTTAAGTGATAAACTTGACTGCCCCATGCTGAGGCGCTGGACATATGTTTATATTTATTACTAGCTGATGCCCACGACTTCGTTCGCGTGGATTGAGGTTTTTAGTTCCCGCGGGAACTTTTTAATTTTCCGGGATAAAAAGTAGCCTATGTGCTATTCCAGACTATAATCTGTGACTGTGCCAAATTTCATCCAGAGCCGTTCTAGATTTATAAGTGTTCGAACAAACCCGCCTTTGTTTACATATTGCCCCAGCATGATAATAGCAAGAAAACATGGCATGGTACAAGCTTGAATTGTAACATAAAATGTCCTTGTAACATGTTCTTTTAAAATCTGAAAATCAGAATGTTTCCAAGGGATTTTTAAAAACCTAAATCCACGCAGATGAAGCCTCGGATATTCTCTAGTAAGGAAGATATCGAAAGAATTCTAAACAATCCAAACTTAAACTCAAATCTTTTTATTCAAGTATTATATCAATCTTTGACAAGTGATTTTGAATCGTCGAGTGAAGCTACCACTGGTTCGGAATGTGATCCATATCGAGTAGAACCAGCAAGAAATTCGGTGGTTGCTCTTTTGTAAAAATGTAATAATACGTCAACAATTATGTAACCCGGTGTCCTTAGCAGTGCTGGAGCGAATTTAGCAATATTGTTAAACTCTGTGGGAAATCTTAAAAAAAACATATACCACACCAATTTCAGGTGACAACCCTGGCATGGGACACAGGCCGATTCTATATGAAGAGGGCGCTTTGATATGGTACAAGGCTGACAACGACACACAGATCAAGAAGTACGTGGATAACATCAACGAGTTTTTAGCGCGTGAGTATTGTAATAAGTGTCAGCGCTTGACCCGCGTAGTAGACTAAGGCTGAAACCCTTCTCATTCTATGAGGGGACTCGTGCTCAGTCGTGGGCCGGTATAGAGTTGCGAATTAATGATGATGATGGTGAAAATTTTCGATTTGATTCTACACTTACCGTTTATGAGAACTACTGAGAAGTAGGAACTTTGGCAATCCTTGCAAGAGTGCTATGACTAGCAGCAATGGACGTCTATCGGTTGAAACAACATGACCAAATTGCACAACATTCGCCTAGCGTAATAGTCTTTTTCTTTCTCTTTTGGTCTGGCGTCTCCATCGAAAGTTTGGCGATCATATTGTCAACTGGAACCTTTGACCCTGTGGCTCTAAATAATGATCGAGTGCTTTTGAAATACTGGCGTAAGTTCTTAAGCCACGATGTCCTTTCTAACACGAGTAAAACACGAGTATTTATATTAGATAAGGCTATGGCAAAGAATGAACTAACAATTTGTGGAAATTCAGAGCTTCTGGCAGTTGAAATTATAGAAAGGATCAAGGAAGCCATCGCAAATTGCCCTAAATGCCCTAAGCACAAAGTGACTTGTAAGCTGTGACCGGGGTTATGTGAAACCCAGCGTCTTGCTTTGTATGCAATTTATTTAAAACTCATAACTTATATTTTTTAATCAAATAAACTTATTAAAAGTGCTTTTGAATCATCGAGGGAATCTACCACTGGTTTAGAACGCCATTCCTATCGAGAAAAACCAATAAGAAACTCGGTGGTTGCTCTTTTTAAATAATTCATTTACAATAATCCTTAGCATTGCTGGAGCGAGTCAAACCCATGCTCCTTTATCTTTTCTTATATGGCATGCTATGCAGGGCTATACACTCATTCTAGGATGCGTCACAGACGAAATTGTGACATCTGTATTATGTTTTGTCTGTGACACCCATTATATAGAATTTTAGTATGTAAACCTTCCTTCCTTCTAAGCTATTTTTTTTTTTCAATTGTTCTGTCGTTTTATGCAGCCTACGAGAACAAAACCCTCCTCATTAACAAGGGGGTGAACCAGCGCGACTGTGGTGACTCCAAACCCCCTCGCAACGAGGTCTGCTCCTTCAATATCAGCCAATTTGGAGACTGCTCCAAGGAGAACCACTTTGAATTCAAGACCAAGACACCGTGTATCATTATTAAACTAAATAGGGTAGGTGAATTTTAACCTTCTTAAATTAAACCGTGTACGTAATTACAGAAACTTCTTTAAGAAATCTGTTAACTTTACTTCTTTAGCTTTACAGTATTAGCAGACTGGTCCTGGTCGCCTTAGTTGTACCTCACTAAGAAATGAAATGATTTATTTTACGTAGGACAACTTGTGCCACTTACGAAATGTCGTGACTTAACCACCGGTTCTACTGAGAAGAACCGGCATGAAACTCAGCAGTTGTCTTTTTAAAAAGAATATTACAATATGAAAATTCACAATACATCATGCGTATTGTAACAAGAATTACACTGACTTGTGGGCTGCCGAACGCGAAGCAAACTTTACTTTTCCCTCGATTTATAACCCTCCTCCACTCCTCCCTAAAGATTTATGTTGTAGTCTTTATTTGATCCGTCCATATCATCTACGGCGATCTACAGCGTGCTCTGAGGGCATTCTGCCAACGCTTTTTTTATACCTTCATGTTTTAGAATAGGCATGATGACAGTAACCAAGAATCAATGAAATTGTGAATTTATCTAATGAAATAGGATTCATGGATTATAAAAAACGTATTTATTTTTCTATTTCGAGTGAGATTGCTATTTATTTTGATAATATAAAACTATAAAATACAGCAATCCGCCATATTGGATAAAACACCAAGAAATGAATGACGTCACAATTGTTTGTTTTCGAGCTTTGAAAATCACACTATTGTTTTCTGCACACTGCACAGAGTACATTGGTAAAAACAATAGTGACGTCACAAACGACGCCATGACACCGCCGAACGTTTTGGCGTGAATTTTAAAATTTAAATTTCAAATGCCAATTTTATCTACCAAACCTTATTTTTCTGCTAAAATAAGATATTTTTCGAAATAGTAGATACTTCCAAACTTAATCTGACCATTTTTCAAAATCAGTCATCATGCCTATTATAATCCTTATTTTAGGAACGTCAAGGTACGTGACATCGAACTGTCACTTTGAGTAATATTGCTTAAGTATTGCTTAAAGCGTTGGCAGTATGGCCCCTGGTGTTTTCAACTTTCCGTTGCACCGCTAGTTTTTTTTATAATCTTTATTTTAGGACTTTGTTCCATAGGGAATACGCCACTCCGTAGGGCTTCAAAAATTCCACACAAAACTTAAATCCTTCGTAAGGCTTTCTTGTATAGCCGTAACAGAGCCCTAGCCTCCTCTGATAGAGGCTGGGCTGGCTGGGCACTGTTACAGCCGCCAATCTGCCACAATGAGGGAAATTTGGTAAAAATATCATATCTCTCGGGCTCGTTACGGACACATTCCAACAATATATGGTGTACGTCTTCAGGTCTGTCGCAGTCAGGACAATTAGCTGACGAAACTTTCTTCATTAGGTACCCAAATTTATTAAGCGGAATGTGTGCACCGCAGTTGTTCTATGCGAACACTATCACGCGTAGACCGTAGGACACGTTACTACAACAGTCCGAATGCGAGCTTGAACAATGTAGGATAGACGCTGCTAAAAGTGTGTGAAAATGCTTAGGACTGCACTAACTTATGTCCCACAAACTTATCTGACCGGTGAAAGTGTCGCTTGTAGCTATTTAAAATAAAATAAAAAACAAAAACTAAACTGGAATAAAAATTTGTTCCAATTTTGGCCATCGGGCCACATAATGTTGGTGGGACTATATTGCAATTATTGGGTATTTGACAACTACGAGTAGTCAAATAAATGATTCTTCATCCCATCTATTCGAAAAGGACGACTTGGTTCGCCTTTAAGTGCGCCCAAAGGTGGTGTTTTCTATAAGGAACTTTTAGCGGGCAGAAATGAGCTTTTAATCCTCTTTATTGCAAAAAGTGCGCCCCAATTATCTTTTCCGCGCACTTTTTGAATTTGCGACATCTCAGTGTTCAGCGCTAAAGAAATCGAACGCAAATATTGTTTGAATAGAGACTGAATGGTACGACGGTCGCGCCGCCGGCTTTAATTTGGTTTCCTTTTTTTTTTAAATAAAAAAAAATTAAAAATGCGCGAACTAAAGGCCGCGTTTTCGTAAATTTTCACGGATTGTTAAAAATTCATGGTTTTATTTTGAAAAATGAGTTCTTCAAATGACAGTGAAAGTATAGAATTAATTCCTGAAAGCATTAGAACTGACGCAAGAAATGTGATCTATTACTTGTAAAATCCCGGGAAAAATATATGAAAGCCTAGAGTAATTTTATTGAATGGAGAAATGCAAGAGGCGCAAAGAATTGTTCAGAATCTGTGTTTTGTGTGTGTGTTGGAAGTAGTTCCAGTACTTAGCCAAAACTAAATAACCTTCCACTCTTTGGAGTACCTACTCAATGCTAAAATCAACAGTTAGTTCTAATAACGACGTAAAACTGGACACATATTCGAAATTAATAGCGTATCTGAAGAGGATGTCTGATGGATTTGTAGTTTTATTTTCTCATAGAGGGGGATGAAAAGTAGAGTGTATTATTCGGGCGCAATATATTTTTGGTCTCGGGCGACGTACTTTGAATCCCTCACTTCGCTCTGGATTCAAAAAAGGGCCCTCGCCGTAATAATATTATTTTGCTCCCCTATAATACAATCTACTATTTTGTGATTATTATATAAAAACACTGGATGATGATCGCGACTACGTCCGCGTGGATTGATGTTTTTTGATTCCTGCGGGTTCCCTTCAATTTTCCAGGATAAAAAGTAGCCTATGTCCTTCCCCGGGATACAACCTATCCCTGTACCAAATTTCACTAAAATCGGTTGAGTAGTTGAGCCGTGAAAGCGTAGCAGACAGACAGACAAACAGACACACTTTCGCAATTTATAATATTAGTATGGATATAGATATTTTGGATTTAAATATATATGAAAAAAACTTTTATTCTGTTGCTTTTAAAATTGCAGATTTTCGACTGGAACCCAGACTTCTACGACGACCCCCAAGCCCTGCCGCCTGAGATGCCTCCTGATATAACAAACTATATCAACTCAACTACAACGCTACAAGAAGTGAGTACAAATGTGACCAGAAATCTTGACTCGTCTTTTTATGCCCGCCCGACTTCAACATGATGGCTTTGAAATTTTCATTCATTTTCTGAAAATAAATTCTCAACAGGAAAAAAGAACCCTTATATACGATCACTTCGTTGTCTGTCTGTCTGTCAGAATTCTTTTTTTGGGAACGCGGGAAGGTTTCAAGTTGAAATTAATACTAAACACTCAGGTCTGCGGTCCCTTGGAGCTTAAAAAAAAATCAAGCTTCTAAGTCAACGCAGTCAAAAGATACGGCCGTTTAAATGTCGTATAATTTGCATATTTTGGCACTCGCCGATAAATCAAAATCTATAGGGTAGACAGGTCGCGTTTGGAACCCTCGTAGCTTTAGTTTTAAGATACTGTAACCGATTATCACCATCATGTTTTTTTTAAAGTAAGTAATTTTTAACATCAATAAGTGTACCTACAGTGTACCTATATTGAATAAATGATATTGTCTATTGACTATTGACTATTGGTACCTACTTCCCATTGACCTAGAAACATCAACGTCTCACAACAGAAGTACAGGAATAAATCCGAGGATCGTTAACTCTAATACCTAAGTAGAGTTGTGACTGAGAGTTCTATCTTGTAATCGTACCCTTGTCCTTTTATCCCGAATTAAATGAATCGCCATCTATCACATCACATTACGCCCCAACAGAAGTTTATCTGCACGTGACTCCTTACTTGACCACTTATTTCCCAGCGCCGTAAAGTATGGGTATCGTGCATGGGCGAGAGGCCAGCCGACGTGGACGCCCTGGGGCCTCTCAAGTACTGGCCTTACCCTGGTCTGCCGGAGACTTACTTCCCCTATGACAATACACCAGGGTACCTTAGCCCTCTGGTCGCTGTGCAATTGCTGAAGCCCACATGTGAGTAACAAAGCTTCCTCCAATTTATAATTTAATATAAAAAATACTTTTTAAACAACCGACTTCAAACTCCCGCGCCAACTTTACAACAACAAGCACACGCTATACAAAGAACTTATTTTATTGTTGATATTTTAAAAACCGCTCGACCGATTTTGATAAAATTTATATGGGATCACATGGGAAGTATGTTCTTTCAAATAAAAAAAGAATCATCCAAATCGGTCCACCCAGTCAAAAGTTCTGAGGTAACAAACATAAAAAAAAAAAAAAAAACAGTCGAATTGAGAACCTCCTCCTTTTTTTGAAGTCAGTTGAAAATAAAAAAATTCCATTCCTCCATACTAATATAATAATTGCGAAAGTGTGTCTGACTGTCAGTCCGTCTGTCTGTCTGTTTGTCTGCTACGCTTTCACGACCCATCTGTTCAACCGATCTTGATGAAATTTGGTACAGGGGCACTAGAGCGAGAGGCAGGTCGTATGCCAGATGGTCAGATTTTTATTCTGTCTTTTATAACTTACTAATCGTAATTATTTTTAAAAATTCTAATTTTATTAATAATGATGTGTTTCAACTAATCTTTGTATGGAATTAAATAAAGCTTTATTCATTCATTCACTCATTCATTCATAGGTTGAATTCCGGGGAAGGACATAGGCTACTTTTAATCCCGGAAAATCAAGGATTTTCCGCGGGAATTAAAACACCATTGTCCGCGCGGACGAAGTCGCAGGCATCATCTTGTACTTACCTAATAATGTATAGGAGACGTACTTTCCCTATGACGATACGCCAGGGGTTTAAAGCTGGTCCGCTTATTCCTTGTATTGGTAAGGAACCCTAATGTATTTTTTATGGCTTCAAAAAAGGGAGAGATTCTTAATTTATTCAATATTTTTATTAAATGTCTTTAAGGAGATTTTTCACAGCTTTCAGAATCGATTTGCATATTTTTTTGCAGTACACCAGATCATCAACATTCGCTGCCGGGCGTGGGCCAAGAACATCAAGTACACGGAGAGCCTCAAGGATCGCTTCGGCTCCACGCACCTCGAGATCATGATCGACTGAGCCAACATATCCGGCGTCCGATAAAACGATGAGTTCTGCATCAGTCAATGGCTGCATTTTTTCAGTAGTTCCAAAATCCAGATAAAATGAATGCCAAATGGCACTACTGTGAATGCGGTATTCTGAAAACATTATTGGTTCCCAGCACATATGAAAGAATTTAGCATCTACGATATAGATATTTGACATAGCAGCTACAACATACTACAACAGCGCTACTACCAAGCGGGATAAATTGCGAAAAATGCTGCCATTTCGTGAATCAAAAATTGAAATTTTGACTCCTTTTGAGCTCTGTTTCGCTAGCTTTGTTGGTGAAAGTGCTTGTATTTGGAGTTCGTAGGGAGCTCGCTCCGAATGATTGATAGAGCTAAGGAATACTCAGATAATCGTCATGCAAACATCAGTCAGCCAGATTAACCGTCAATCACAAAAAGTCAGCAAAACCTTTCGTTTTTTCGACGCACACTTAGGGTGGAGTGCGCCGACTTTTACTTAACCGATGTTTAGGTAATCGGCTGATTAATCCCTCAACATCGTTTAAACAACTGTTTAAATACTGACTGTTCACGACATTATTTTGAAGCACGATCAATAAATCAGGCGATAACCAACCGTTCGCAGCAAAAGGTTCAAAACTGAACGAATGATAAAAGTCAAAGCATTTGTGTAGTCACGTTGTCTTAACTATTCAACCTAGCGCACTGCGACGTTTGTTTTTAGTAGCGTAAAATATAATGCTGTCAACTTGAAAAGTACAACGACGCCATTGGAGGACATAAACAACGCTGTAATTCTACATTTGGGCAGGTAATAGTGGGTCGGGGCCTCTATTATTTTGTACCCTAGACAGAGAAAGAAAGAGGAATTCTCTTTCTACGTTTTGCACCGACCAGATGTTTACAATTGTGCGATACCAATAAATGGGACCAGAAAAAAGTAATTATTTATGACGCAGTGAAGCATCTGTGAATTGATTATTGTAAATCTTGGATTTGTGTGTTCAGTTTTAATAAAATTTAGTAAATATGGATAACCAAAAGAAGCGCACTCCCAATTTCACAAGCGACGAGCAGCGCATTCTTTCAGAGTTAGTATTAAAATACAACAACACCAAGAGTTTTTAAAAAATTACTTTAATTTAAAAAGTACACTAGGCAGGTGTACGCAGGCACTAGGTAGGTACTCTTTCTATCAATTAAATAACAAGTAACCTAAAAACGAGCCTAAAAATTAAACTTATGGAAAAATTCCAACATCAAAACGTGATAAACGGCGGTTAAACGACCCTGCCGAGCTCGGTTAAGATAATCGGGCGTTCAGGCGCTTTAACCATTGGTTAGGTTGTGGTGAACACTAAAAAGTATTTAATCAGACATTTATCTGATAATCAGCCGTTTTAAAAGTCGGTGAACTCCACCCTTAGAATAAAAAGTTACAGTTAAGTGTCAGTTAAAATAACTTTAATTTTGGACCAAAGGGGATGATAATAATATCTCTAGATAGTATAGTCCCTCAAACTTAGCGAAGTGAAGTGCTATGGCCGGGGTGTCTGTGATGCCGCGTTCAATTAACCCTTTGCCTAAAATGCCATAGGTAAGTATATCCCCTATACTGTGATCCAGAGCTTATACATTTTATCTAACACTAACTGGAGATGTGTACTTATTTGTGTAGGAATTTAGTGGTAATTTTATAAGGATTAGTGCTTAGTACGAGCAAAATATAAAGCTTCAGACACATGACCGTGTTGTTGTGTGTCTGAAAAACGTATACGGAATCACATCGACGATATCAGATATATTTTGTCCTACTCCTATCTACTGATCATTTATCTAAAGTGCGTGTTATAATAGTCTGTGTGTGACCTTTTAACGGACTATGTTTTTAACCGATTTTGAAGAAAGGACCATGGGCGAATTGGTTTGAGGCTAGGGATAGACTACTAACGGAACATAATAATATATGAATGACAATGAAACATACCTCAAATTACATATTAATTGGTACAGTTGAAGTTAGTCCAAACTGACCACAGCCCTTTGGCAAAGAAAAAGCTTTTATCCCAAAGACTGATGTATGTATTAATGAAAAGGTTAGTTTAGTTATTTTTTGTCCCAGAATGTCTAATTCCTACGGGATTTCTCCAAACCAAAACCGTGGGCGCAATCGCCGGCACCATCTAGGAATTCTCGTCCGGGCTCGTTCTTCTCAGTAGAAGCTGCTTTCCGAACCGGTGGTATAGTCTTGATATATATAATTGCCCTACCATTTCATTTCATTTTCATTTTTGACACACAACAACAGTATAATGTGTCTGTAGCTTTATTGGTATTTTAAAAGGGATCAATGCTTGGCTACTAGTATCGAATGACAAATATTATATTACTTATACCAAGGTAATTTTAAAATAGATAAGTAAATAATATTGGGTACGTATTGTGCTCAGAGCATTTACTAAATTATTTAGAATATTGTCTTTGTGACGCATTTTTATGTATTTTTCCTACAAACTTAAAATATGTACCGTGTTCAAACATGATTATTATTTAGACATAATGTTGTGCCTTACAAAAACTGTATTGTATTTATTAAAACAATGTTCTTATTTTTTGTTTTAATTATACCAGGTACGTACGACAGATAGGTACTTATCGAAGAATTAAGCTAAGTAGTTCTATCTTGTGAAACCTGCATCAATCATTATTACAATCTCAACATTCACGCGAATTTATTTCGCCATTCTGTAACTCTAGAAATCATATGGAGGTAATACCTACATCGCTTTTCGCTTTCGAGTTTTCTAATGTCATCTTCTGGAGATTGACAGTAATTAACGCTGACTAGATTTTATTTACTTCTGCCATAATAGAAATCCAAATCACAAAATAAAGAAAACCATTTATTTATTAATTAAAATTAAATTACAATTTACTAAAACATCCTTCGCGTCCGTCCGTCCGCGTTACGTCTGGCGCTAAAACGACACTGGAAAGCAGCCTCTGATAAATTCAAAGTTACCCCTGCTAGCTTTAGCAAAGGCCGTGTTAGAAGTTTCTCTGAGGGAGTAAGATTCCTCAGGCCCGATTGCAGAAACACTGGGTTATCCTTTTAACCCAGAGTTAGCTGTTGACTTAATTCATATAAAACTTCTGTCGAAATTTCAAATTTATTCCTGAGTTAAACGTAACGGCTTTTCTGCATGCGAGCCTTAAAAAAGAGATCTGCAGGACAGCTAGGGTCTCATAATCGAAACAATTAGCAAGGTGAAGGTGGCTGAAGTGGTAATGGATTATATCACTTCTCTAGGAGCCGAAAAGTCATATAGTAAAGAGTAGAGACCACATAGAAGTAAACGTAGAGTGGGGCGGCTTCCAACACAATGGACTGAAGAGGGTGGCGGGAAGTTTCTCGATGAGGAAGGTTGAGGACCAAGTGTGATAACGCTCATGAGCGAACATCTGTAGGGCTAGCATGCATACAACGAGTATAATTACGTCTAACCGTTGTTTCTACGTGTCTATCGAAGCTAACATGGATACACTATGACTTGTCTCGTCTCGTAAAGCCATTTAAGCAGAACTCTACGATCTATTTTTTTAAATGGATGTCTACGATCCATTTGTTTCTTGTAATATACCGGATTTTGTGCGTGTTAAGGTAAACGAGAAATTAGCCGGCATCGACAACATCTCTCTCTCACATCGCGGGATATCTCTTTGTGCGCATGCTAAGCCTGCTGGAGCAACAGAGAACGTCACAGCTGTCACTGATGATGATGATGATGATAAAGATGATGACGATGATGACCAGACAGCTGATGTCGTGTTATTCGACCATGATCTCGATGTGAACGGATCCGATGCCCTCGTGTCGGTCGTACATGATGTTGTGCGCCCATGCGCGGCACTCTATGTTGATCAGCATGCCCGCTGCAACAAACGGTGTCTTAGTTAGACCTTGACTGCAATTTCGCCTGGTAATAAGTGATAATGCATGCATGGTAGCGGATAGTAGCTGTTAGGGGGGTTACTAAGGAACTAGCTGATGCTCGTGGCTTCGTCCCCGTGGAGTATAGAAGTACATAAATATGTCTAAGAATCGACTTACTCTTGGGCCTCTGCAAATGAACAGCGACTAGTGGACTGAGGTAGCCCTCCTGGTTGGTATAGGGGAAGTAGTACCCCGGGAAGCCGCGGTAGGGCAGGTACTGGAGGGGCCCGATGTTCTCCCGGTCCGCGGGGTTCTCGCCTTGACAGGACACCCACACCATGTTCAGCTGAAATTGACACCAGAACCACTCAATGATGGGAAACTTGCAAAACCGGTGGATTCCAGGCGCTGTACTTTGCAAAGCCTTCTAATTTTTAACCGACTCCATAAAAAAGAGGTTATCAATTCGACACGTCTCATGTATGAAATATTATTGGAAGTGCAAACAAACAAATAATAAAAATTTGTAGGTATGTATGTTTCTCCGCGGATTTCTCCAAAACTATTAATCGGATTGTGACCATTCTTTTTTTATTGGCTTACATTTAATTCAACTTAGAACAGTGCAAGTTTCATCAAAATAGGTTCACTGTTAAGTGTGTGGTGAAGTCGGTTTAACTTTCAATCTTTTAGATTATCACTTGTTTAAGTTATCATGTTACCTACTTGTACTATGACTCTGATTTAAAAAAAAGCGGAAGAAGGCGAAAACATATGCAGGAGATGCACAGACACATTTGACAGCTGAAGAAACAGCTGTGATTCTCTTAAGTTCCTTTAAATTAGATCAAAAAGCTCTACGAGTGCTGAATATTTAGGTACACTTGATTGTTACCAAGTATAATTGGATTATGTACTTATTTCAGGTTAGCACTTATTTTCAATCAAGAACAAAATTGCAACTTAACTTACATAATTCTTATCATAAGCAGTCATATTCTTGATATGCTCCTTTAAGTCATCTGGCATAGCTTTTGGCAGGTGATCCGAACTGTTGTAGAACCCAGGTTTCCACCCGTATATCTTGTTGAGTTTGAGGAACACGCACGGCGTGGACTTGTGGTAGGCAAAGCCGTTCTCTTCTACGCAGGGGGCCCAGGCGTTGACGTCGACGTCGCAGACTTTTCCAGCTGGTGGCGGGAGTTTGAAGTCGCAGTTGTGGATGTTCTGACCGGCGCCGGATTTGCTGGCGTCTCGTTTGTAAGCTGCAACATGATAGTGAAAGTTAGCTCACTCTTTCAAGCGAAACTTCTTATAGTTGGGATGTGGGTTGTTGACGGCTTATAAGGAATTGGTTTATCCCTTGAATAGTCCCATATTTTAGTTTGGAGGAAACACAGCAGGTGGATATATGGAAGAAAGCTCGGTACCCAGGTGTAAGAGATAGATTGACTTAAAGGATCGCAAAAGGAAGAACGCAGCAAGGAAATTCACTTCATTATATTATTGGCTGAGCAGTTATATTTTTGAAAGGTAAAAGATAAAATCTAATTGCATTTTTTCAATCTATTATTGATTTATTAATAGGAATCAGCTCTGGCTATTCTGTTGGAAGGCTTCACTTGAAGTTAATTTCATTCATCCGACAGACGTACAAAATAACTGAACGCTATCGTTCTCACCACAATAATAAATTACACAGCCAACCAGGATTGATTCCCTCATATTTTAACTAGCTTTTGCTCGCAGCTTCGCTCACGTTAAGTTCGATTTCCATACCCCTGTTTTACCCCTTAAGGGCTTGAATTTTCAAAAATCTTTTCATAGGATGTGTCTACGTCATTAAAGCTATCTGTATGCCAAATTTCAGCCTTATCTGTTCAGTGTTTTGAGCTGTGCGTTGATAGATCAGTCAGTCAGTCAGTCACCTTTTATATATTTAGAAAAAGGTCGTACAAACTCACATTTTAAAAACGTGGACAGCTCGTTAATCCAATACTGGTAGCTGCCAGGATCGTTTCCTCTGTACCAGATGACGCTGCTGGCTACTTCCGGCGGCGTCGGCCTGAAGCCCAGGCCGGGGTTGGTGCCGATGATGGAGCTCTCCAGCTGCCACTTGGGCTGCCTCGCGTCCAGGAGCTGGAGGAACGTCCACATGCATATGGCAACCAGGACCGCCAGTGCCACGTAGAACGTGAAGTAGAACAGACAGATCTTGGCTACAACGTAATAAAAAAATAAGGTTTTTTTTATTCCACTACAAGTCAGCCCTTGACTGCGATCTCATCTGAAAGTAAGTGACTATGCAGTCTAAAATGGTAGCGGACTAACTTGTTAGGGGTATAGCAGTTATATTAAACACATGTGACTTTAATAAGTGACTAATTTTGGCATGTTGAAAACAGAAGATAAGAAAACTTTACATAAGTTTAAATAGACCCAGGGATTTGGCTCAAAAGAAATAGAGCAGACTAGCTGATGCCCGCGACTTCGTCCGCGTTGAATGAAATTTATTTGGTGCCCGCGGGAACTCTTTAGTTTTCCGGAAATGTGTTATTCCAGACTATAATCTGTCTGGAATTATAATCTATAGTTATAATAGAATTATAGTGGACTATAATCTCCATCCAGATCCGTTCAGCCGTTCTGGCGTGATTGAGTAACAAACTTCCATCCATCCATCTTAACTTTCTATTTATTTACTAGATGCGCGACTTCGTCCGCGTGGACCAAGTTTTTTCGATTCCCGCGGGAACTCTTGAATTTTCAGGGATAAAAAGTAGCTGTCCTTCCCCGGGATACAACCTATCCCTGTACCAAATTTCATCAAAATCGGTTGAACAGATGGGCCGTGAAAGCGTAGCAGACAGACAGACAGACAGACAGTAAATGCGAAAGTGTGTTTGCCCTTCAATGACGCCGCAACACAGCAATAGATCGACGTGATTTTTTGCATTGGTATAGCTGAGGACCTGGAGAGTGACACTAAAAATGCCGCGGAAAGTAAAAAGACGGTTCCGCGGGCACCAGCTAGTTGATTATAATGTCTGTCTTGTGTCGCTGTTGTTTGTATGAAGAGAATGGTCTACAGTTACGTAACATTAAGCATAATTCTCATACAAGGTGATCACAAGACGCGCCCGTGGCCGGAAGCGGCGGATTGGAGCCATTGCCTCAATGAGCTCATCCTGCCCGAGCGGCGCGCGCTGCCGGCTGTCGTGGGTTCCAACCGGAATGTGGACTGACCCTCTTAGATAAAGACTACGTCTAACTCAGGCTGCCTCGTTGGTCTAGTGGTTAGCATGTTCGACTGAGGTCGACGAGGTCCCGGGTTCGAGTCCCGGGTCGGGCCACAAATAAGTATTGGGTTTCTTTGACAAGAAATTCTCAGTGCTACCCCGGAGTTAGGAAGTTGGTGGTGTTCCACCCCCGTGCCTCGGAGAGCACGTTAAGTCGTAGGTCCCAGTTATTATCACTTATAATATGATAATAGTTGGAAGCCGCCAACCCGCATTGGAGCAGCATGTTGGGTCTAAGCTCGTGATGTGCCGGATATCCGTATCCGTATCCGCGGATATCCGTGGGAAAAAAAAATCCGTATCCGTATCCGTTACTTTTTCGACGGATCCTTTACGGATCTTTTACCTTATTAATTTTCAATACATATATGAAATTCTATGTATTAGGTGATTAGGTAGCAATGAATCACTATTAAATTCCATTCAGAATATTTCTTAAAATCAAATATTTGGTACCTTTGTATTGCAAACATTTATCGTAGTGAGTTACCGACCATACCAATCTACAATAATATTATTGTTGGGAAAGTTTGGATGAATGTTCGTCACTTAATCACGCCAGAACAGCTGAACGGATCTGGATAAATTTTGGCACAGGCATAGATTATAGTCAGGAATAACACAGGCTACAATTTATCCCGGAAAATTAAAGAGTTCCCGCGGAACCAAAAGACCTCAAGCATTTTTGACGATCCAGATTCCGGCACATCACTAGTCTAAGATCATAGTCCCTCTCACCTATGAGAGTCGAGACCAGTACTGGAACGTTAATGGGCTGTAGTGGTGGTGGTAGTAACTCAAGCTTTGTATGGAAACCTCTAAACAAAATATTCCTTTTTTCTTTTTAAAAAGGATTGGTAACTGCTGGGTCTTTTGTCTCTTCTTCTTTTCTCAATAGAATCCTCATTCCGAACCGGTGGTAAAGTCTTGATCTATACTACTATTATAAATGCGAAAGTTTGGATTGATGAATGTATTTATAGATGGATGATAGTTTCTCAATCACACCAGAACGGCTGAACGGATCTGGATAGCATAGAGAGTCTGGAATAACATATAGGCTACTTTTAATCCCGGAAAATTAAAGAGTTCCCGCGGGAACCGAAAAACCTCATGCACGCAGACGTGGGCATCAGCTAGTAAATCATAAGTGTCACAAGTTGTCCTATTTGAAATAATTAATTTCATTTCATTTTATTAAAAAGTTACTCACACCAACTGGAAGCGGTCCTGCCACAGAACTGCTTGGTCTTGGGGTTCCATATGAACCGCTTGACCTTCTGGCCTGCGGTCAGCGGCACCTCCTTCTCCCTGTAGTACAGGTTGAACCGCTCCAGGCTCGTCAGGTCTGAGGGCCTCTTCTTTACTGTCATTTTGATAGCCTGTGCTTTTCCTGGAATCTGTAATGGAACAGTTTATTAGTATTTATTTCCATACTAGATGATGCCCGCGACTTCGTCCGCGTTTTTTTAGTATTTCTGTGGGAACCTCCTCATTTTCCGGGAAAGTAGCCTATGTCCTTCTCCGATATGTAACCTATATCTGTTACAAAATTTGTCAAAATCGGTCGAAAAAATGGCCCGGAAAAGCGTAGCTGACAGACAGACACACTTTCGCATTAAGTAATAATATTAGTATGGATAGTAGTCATAGTGGCTGAACTCTTCAAATTCTGAGACTAATGCTCAGTAGTGAGCTGGTAATGCGTTAAAATGAAGACGATGATGATGATGAGGTACAGGCTTCGTAGCTAGCATAGTGACCAAAACTACTGGAATTGCGACCCCTTACTAGAAACCTAGACCGAGAGCAACCTAGAGCAACCTAGTGCGCTCGACCTACGAGTATGTCTTATAGTGGGCGTCTATTGGTTGACGAGATCTACCATGACGATAGGCGCCAGCCTTTGAAAAAATATTTCACGAGGACCAATAACAAAGCTCAAGCCGAACCAGCAGAAACTGAAGAGGCCCAAGGATTTTTACCCTAGGGGCTCAAGGATTAAATATTTCCGACGTTTCCGTTCTTTTATGAACTACATCAAACCATATCCTAACCATGTATCTGCAGACTCACAAGGTAATTAGTAGGCATAAGCACAGAATATATCTACCTATTTTCGGGATCGAACACCTTAAACCTATTTGGGTGAATTTCCCAACAGCAAAATTTATGCGGCATGGATGAAATCGGTAGTGCAGAACGTTACTATACAGTTCTAATATTTTTTTCTAGGTAGAAGAGGTAGTTACCTATGTGCGTAACAATAAATATTTCTTGATTAAGCTTTCAGTTTTTAAAAAAAAAATAGTTAAGCTCCGAATTTTTCATTTCGGTGGCTGTCACTGCAATATGTTTCTGTGTAATTTTCCTCATAAAACAAAAAATATTAGTTACTAAGGTTTATGGCTACCTTTATTTTAATCATGAATAGTGATAGCATAATTCCATAGTATTTTTTTATTAATATCTACCCAGTTTAATAACAGGAGAGTAAAAATGCATGTGTCCCAGAAATTTCTTTAATTTCGGTGACAAAAAGTTTATCAAGTATATTTTTGCTTAAAACAACTCTAGCTCCCCCCGCGTGGGCTTAAAACTTACGCATTAGTGGCCTCTAGGTGTTGATCGTGGGAGGACGTGCGCCACTTGCCTGCGTGTTCCCGCAAAAAACGAAAGTATGTCACATCGGTGACATGGAACACATTTCTTTTCATTTCCGTGTATAGGTATAACTTTTCTTGCAATAAGTTAGTAAACTTATTTGAGTATTCATGAATGGGCTAATGGTACTACGTTTATTTGTGTAGTATTCCTTACATCCTATAATAAATATTTTTCTCGTAATACTAATTCTTTTCCTTGATTTTAATTTCGGTGTTTTCATTTCGGTTGATTCGGTGGCCTAAACTGGCCACCGAAATGACAAAATACTCACCGAAATGATAAAAATTCTCATTTCGGTGAGTTTTTATCATTTCGGCGTATAATTGTTTCATTTCGGTGGATCTTTTTATCATTTCGGTTGATTATTATTTCATTTCGGTGAAAATCCAAGCTAGGAGGTGAATATTTCACAATCTTTGAATCATCATCATCATCATCAGCCGACAGACGTCCACTGCTGGACATAGGCCTCTTGCAAGGATTTCCACACGCTGTGATCTTGCGCCGCCTGGATCCAGCGGCTCCCTGCGACTCGCCTGATTTAGTCCGTTCAGGTCCACCAAGTAGGGGGTCTGCCAACGCTGCGCTTCCCAGTGCGAGGTCGCCATTCCAGCACTTTGGGGAGCAGCATTGCTCTCTCCATCGCCCGTTGAGTGACCCTGAGCTTTCTTATGAGGCCCATAGTTAGCGACCAGTCTCGCATCCATAGGTTATCACTGGCAAAACGCACTGTTCGAAGACTTTGGTCTTCAAGCACTGAGGAATCTTGGACGAGAAGACATCTCGAAGCTTCCCGAACGCTGCCCAGCCGAGTTGGATTCGGCAGCCCACCTCTTTCTTGAAATTGGACCTACCTAACTGGACCGTATGTCCCAGGTATATAAACCCGTCTACAATTTCGAGTGCAGAGCTCTCGACGATTACTGGGTGGAGCGGAACATGAGCATTAGACATGATTTTTTGTCTTACTCATGTCCATTTTAAGGCCCGCCTGTTGTGAAACTCTACTGAGGTCATTGAGTATTGTATTAAGGTCTTCCAGAGTCTTGGCCATGATGACTATATCATCGGCAAACCGAAGGTGAGTGATGTACTCGCTATTGACGTTGATGCCAAATCCGATCCAATCCAGAAGCTTAAAGACGTCTTCCAACGCGGTGGTGAAGAGTTTCGGGGAGATTACATCCCCCTGTCGCACTCCCTGCTGCATTTGGATTGGCCTCGTAGTCTGGTCCTGTATACGAACTGACATTGTGGCGTTTTCGTACAAACACTTCAGCACTTGGATATACCGGTAATCTATCCGGAATCTCTGCAGCGACCTTAATACAGCCCAAGTTTCCACCAAATCGAAGGCTTTCTCATAGTCCACAAACGCTAGGCATAGTGGCCGGTTATACTCTTCCGTCTTCTGTATAATCTGTCGCAGCGTGTGAAATGTGAATGTGGTCTATGGTACTAAAGCCTTTTCAGACTACGGCTTGTTCGGGAGGCTGGAAGTCGTCGAACCTTCGAGCGAGACGATCCGTAATGACTCTCGAGAAAACTTATAGACATGGCTCAGCAGTGAGATGGGTCTATAATTCTTCAGCAACGTATTGTCACCCTTTTTAAAGAACAGAACCACCACGCTCCTGTGCCATGCCTGTGGCGTTATGCCCTCGTGAATGACGGAATTGAACAATCGCTGAAGGACCTTAAGTATCGGTTATCCACCCGCTTTCAGGAGTTCTGCTGTGATTTCATCCTCACCTGGGGCCTTGTTGTTTTTAAGTTGCTTGAGAGCCATACTAATCTCGTAAAGGCTGACGTCCAGGTTATCTTCGGTATAGTGTCGGGTCAATTTGGCTCTGGGATTTCTAGCTAAATCGTCAACAGGCGTTGTAGTGTATCACTGTCCATAGAACTTCTCCACCTCTCCCAAGATCTCGGGTTTGGAAGAAATGAGACTACCATCATCAGTTATAAGTCGCGTCAGCTGGCTCTGTCCGATAGACAGATCTCTTGTGAATACTTTGGAGCCCTTGTTACGCTCGATGGTACTTTTGTTGTATTCGATGTTAAAATTTCGCAAGTCATGCGTTTGCGCTTTACAAATCTGCCTATTAATCTGCCGGTAGGCCGACGCGTCCGCTGTAGACTGTAGTCCCATCTCTGCTCTCTCATCCATGAGCTTGAGAGTGTGGTCTGAAAACTTTTTGGTTCTTTTCGAACGGTGGGTCTTAAAGAACTTTGACCCTATCGTCTGGACAGTTTCCACTTTACACATCTTTGAAGACATTTTTCTAATGTGTTGCCATGGCCTGTACTTTTGTGCGATTTATTGTAAATTTCACCCTGAAATTTCGCAGAACACCTAGGTAACTAGACTAATATTATTAATCAGGCTTGATAATAATAAATATACCAAACTTTTTAAAGATGCTAAGACATGCAGCAATTTAGGTAAAGTGTAAGGTTGAGTTAGGTAAGTCTTTGCTCAGTAGGAAGTTATATTTAAAAGCCTGCCTGTATTCGTTTTCGGTGGATTTTAATTTCGGTGGATAGGTTTTTTCATTTCGGTGGCTAGTTTTTTCATATCGGTGAACGAATTTTTCATTTCAGTGGTATCACAAATTCAAACACGATTTCTCATTAGTTTATTAGGTATATTTTGATGGCATTAAATAAGAGCATGAAGAATATCAAGACGTACAATAAACTACTGTTTAAATTTGAGAAAACTTTATAATACGAAAGTTCACCGAAATGAAACAAAAAAACGCCTTTGTTGAAATTGACCCATTTACTACTTACTAGTTGTAATTTCCTTTTGAAAGGATAACAGCTGCCAAAGCTTAAGAAGCAGAAAAGAAGATAAGTTTTTTTTTAACCACTACAAGTTAGCCCTTGACTGCGATCTTACCTGATGTTAAGTGACGATGAAGTCTAAGATGGTAGCGGGCTAACCTGTAGTTTTTATTAACTAAATATACTGATATCCTTTGAAAGTTACCTTATAGTTCTCCCACCTAAAAAGCAGAACAGAAAATACACTTCGCCTCCTTCTTATTAATTTTCTTGTAAAAAATATACTTATTTGATGTAAACTTAAGATATAAAGCTAGTATCTCACCGGGATATGTCACTAGGAGCGGCGGAGTGCAGCGCCGACTGCGCCCGCGCAACTGCCCCGAGTGCCGGGAGTCAGGATGCTGGGACGACGTACCGCCGCAGTGAATCATGTCACTACATAATTTCTGACTTCCCGAAAATTTAAATTTGTTTCTTAAGTGAATCCTGCTTTAAATGAATGCGTAGATTTTAGTACCTACTTATTCGAATTGTTACAAGGCTCTACTTCTAGAACTATTATTTTAAACAACAGACAACGTACAGCTTAAACCGGCGGCGGGTCAAGATCTCTGAGTAGGGAGTAGGGGTACCTATATAATAAGGTAAACCTTTAATAAATTTAAGAATAAAAGGGCTTTTCATAACTTAAATAACAAGAAAGCGTGGGAATGTTTTCCTTTAACGGTTCTGGTGGTTGGTTTTACTATTGGTTTAAGGTGATTTATGAGATAGTGATAGTTAAAAAGACATCCTGTCGAGTTTTTGGGGCTCTTCTCAGATCAGGGCGTGTTTGGAACCCTCAAGCTCAAATTTTAAGATGCCGTAGATAATTGTCACCATTCGTCTTATATTTGACGTTCAAATAGTACCTATTTTAAATTTGAAAAACAGCTTTGGGAATGTAAATAGATTGATCGATTGATTGATTGAGCTTGAGGCTTTGACATTGGTCAAGTATAATCGGTTGGTACGTCTTTGCCTTTTGGGTGGTAGCCACGGCCGAACCTTTTCCCTAGACCAGATACAATTATTAATTGCCAAAATGTCACTGCTACGAGTGCAATGAAATTTTTGAAGGTCCTTTTTTACTTAGTTTAGGCAGGCAGGAAAGTTTTTCTTTATCGTATAGTTGTCTGTCTGCGTTTCAAATCGATTTGTCAGTAAATTTCATATCCTAAAGTTTGACTGCTAAAAATAGAAAGCGCTATTGCATGAAGCCGTCCAATTGGCGGTCCTTATAATTTGTCACCTTGCCGTTAATAAAACGCTCTTACTGCAATCAGGGACGACTTTAATAATGTCCTGTACTTCTGTGCAGATTTATTTGCACTAAATACTGACTAAGGCTTTTTAATTTATGTAATATTAAATACATAATATATATTAGTTTATTTTTATACGTTTATTATATGTATTATATTACTAGAGTATTATATTATTTGTGTAACTGTTTATGTATTAGTATGTAGGTATTTGTTTGTATGTTTATTAATACACCACCCGCCAGTTAATCTCCTCAACTTCTCCTAATCCTAAGGTTGCCTGGCAGAGATCGCTGTTAAGCGATAAGGCCGCCTTTTTGTATTCTACTTCATTCTTTGTTTTTTTCTATGTATTTATTTGTGTTATTAATGTGTTGTGGTGTACAAAATAAAGAGTAATAATAATAAGGCTGGTCTGGGCCATACTTCCAACGCTTAAAGCTATATTATTGTTTCATTATTGTTGACTTTCGTGTTGTAGAATTATAATCCTTATTTTAATGTGCAAAGTTACTCACTACGCGAGAAAGTATGCTATAGCGATGCGTCTTGCGGTCAACTTCAGACGCGAATATTTGATTGGCGCCGGCTCTCTGCGTCGTATTCCTCATTACTGAGGGTCGTGACTCGTGAGTCGTGCCCCATTTCGTTAATCACATAATGGTAGGAGTTTGTTGGGATAATAATGCGGTGAGTTCCCAGTTCCCACGTCCTTCCGCATACGACTCGACTAAGAGTATTTCAACTCTTTTATTACGATTATTATTAGATATAAATGATAATAACCGGGACCGACGGCTTTACGTGCTCCCTGAGGCACGGAGGAAACGATAAGGCTTGTAATAACGATAAATAAAACCTTCGAATTAAATCACCCATCCAGTTACCGACTTGGGTTAACGTTGCTTAACAATCGCAATCGGCAGATATGCAATGTTACAGCTAGGCCATTCGTCCCTCAACTAAACTTAATATACTACAACTAAATATAATCTACTAACTACTAGTAAAATGATAAATCACGCACTGCGCAGGTTTAAGATCAGAGACAGTTTCCTTATTTCATTAGCTGGAGCCCACCATTCATGTAATTGTAGTCTGAGGGATAAATTAGATAAAACCGTGACCCCAGAGAACTGGATATATTATATCCAGTCAATTTCCCACTGAGACTGTGTTTATTTTTTACTAAATGATGCCCGCGACTTCGTCCGCGCAGATTAGGTTTTGTTTGATACCCGCGGGAACTCTTTAATTGGCATAATGACATTCCCCGGAATACAACTTATCCCTGTACCAAATTCCATCAAAATCGGTTGAACAGATGGGCCGTGAACTTTATTTTTGGCATTCTTTTTAATCCACTACGGGTTTTTAAACCACATCAAAGGCTATTTGATGTAAGTGATGATGCAGTCTAAGATGGTAGCGAGCTGACCTGTTAGGGGCATGGCAGTTATATTAAACCCATACCCCTATTCGGTTTCTACACGACGTCGTACCGGAACGGCACGTCTTTGCCGGTATGGTGGTAACTTAGCCACAGCCGAAGCCTCCCACCAGGCCAGACCAGGGAAAATTCAGAAATTATAAATTCACAAATTGACCCTGCCGAGGACCGAAACCGGGACCTCCGCACGTTAAGATAACAGCGCTCAATACTGCGTCAGGGAGTTTGTCGAAATTGGATCTTTCTATTGTATTGAGCGCTGTTATCTTAACGTGCGGAGGTCCCGGTTTCGGTCCTCGGCAGGGTCAATTTGTGAATTTATAATTTCTGAATTTTCCCTGGTCTGCGTCAGGGAGTTCGTCGAAATTGGATCTTTCTATTGTATTGAAGCCGCCGTTAATTTAAGGTCCATCTTGTTATGTTATTGTGCAGTTCTCGTTCCTTGATTTTTGGACACTGACTAATTTTAATGGCATTCGAAGCGCTGGTAATGAATACAATTACAATACTCTTATCCTTAACATCGATTTATCTCAAGTGAAGTTAGGCATCAATTCCACTACAAGCACTATACAGTTCTAACTTTTGAGATCAGAGAGTGCAAATCAAAAATCAGATGTTTTTCACATAAACTTATAATTTTATAGCTTTTGAATCGTCGACTGAATTCACCACTGGTTCAGAATGTCATTCCTGCCGAGAACATTTTTTTAAACATATCAGGCACATTTTGAATTGAAATTTTACATTGTAAAGTCATTGTTAATAATTTTATAATATAGTTTTTGCACACTGTCTCTGATAGTAGATTGTGTACGGGAAGTTTTTAGTTATTCAGCTGTTTTTACCCACAATTTTGCAAAATAAATGATTTATTTATTTAAGAGTCAGCGTGGTAACTTTGACCTGAACTTTTCTCATGCTGAGAGAAACCCTGTGATCAATTGTTGGCCAGCGATGGGTCGAGGATGCTGATGATGATGATGAGAGATGGAGTCATATAGCATCTAGAGTACTTTTGTACTGAGCATCCGCTCTGTACATAAGTACGCATAAAGATCTAGCTCCATGTGGCTGTAGCGGCAAATATTAATTTTGTGAGTTTGTACAGAACCGCGTCGCGCAGTGTATCTCCGTGCCGCGACGCAAATGGGGCCAGTTCCATACAACCTCATACCAAAAATACTTCTCGCTACGTGCCGCCCCGCGTCGCACCTCTATAGTGGGGCTAGACCCTAAAGATCACACCGGGACTGCCAACGCTTAAACCCATATTATTATTCCATTATGTTAACTTCCGTGTTATACAATTATAATCCTTATTTTAGGAACCTCAAGGTACGTGACATCAAACTGTCATTTAGAGTAATATTGCTTAAGTATTGCTTTATGTAAGACATTAAAGCTATCAATAAATAAATGACTAAATGCAGACTTAGCGTTGGCAGTATGGCCCCTGAACGTGGATCGCAAAACTTTAGGACTCATTCAGTGGTATCGTGTCCTTAATCTTTCGTTTCCCCGAAGCGGAACCGGGTCGCATCGATAATAAATCGTACACGGCACATCCACAATGATCCGTGGATAATTTGTGAAAAAAGTACAAAAAGAGGAAATTAGCTTACAAGCCCTTCGGTAACGATCGGAGCTTCGATCAATGCGGGTTTGCGAGGGCAATGATCGCTACGATTTGGCGAATGGTTGTTCGATAAAACGAAAATCATACTAATATTATAAATGCGAATGTGTGTTTGTTTGTTGGTTTGTCCTTCAATTACGTCGCAACAAAGCAACGGTTACCCAAAACCTTGTCAAGCGAATGCTGTCCAGCGAAGACATGTGGCTCCGGTACAGCCAAATGCTCAGGGCTATAATGTTGAGGAGAGAAGAAAGAGAAAGGGAAGAAAAGAGAAAGATCGAAAACTAGAAGGTCACGCACGAAGTAATGCCAAGCAGTTCCGGGCTGACCTCGAAGACAGGGGGAGGTTATTTTAGTCCGTGCAAGCCGGACATGCCCTGCCGTAAGGCAGAAGTCCGTTGGGATTTTTTCCTCCCCCGAAGAAAAAAAATAAAATAAGAGCAACGGTTAGACATGTTTTTTACATGGGGTGGAGGACCTGGAGAGTGACATATAGGCTTATTATTGTTGATTAAAAACCCACAAAATATAGCATGCTATTTAATCTTGTATCATATTGAATTTCTATGTATAGTTATTAGTGTAATAGCCGTTCTAATCCATACTTATTATCCATACTTAATGTTATAAATGCGAAAGTGTGTCTGTCTGTTTATCTGTCCGTCTGTCTGTCTGTCTGTCTGTCTGCTACGCTTTCACGGCCCAACTACTCAACCGATTTTGATGAAATTTTGTAAAGAGATAGGATACATCCCGGGGAAGGACAAAGGCTACTTTTTATCCTGGAAAATTGAAGAGTTTCCGCGGGAATCAAAAAACATCAATCCACGTGGACGAAGTCATCTTCTACTAATATTATAAATGTGAAAGTGAGTCTGTCTGCTACGCTGTCACGGCTCATCTGTTCAACCGATTTTGATGAAATTTGGTATAGGGATAGTTTGTTACCCGGGGAAGGACATAAGGTCCTGAAAAATTAAAGAGTTCCCGCGGGAGTCAAAAAAACTTAATCCACGCGGACGAAGTCGCGGTCATCATCTATAATGATAAATAAAAAATAAAAATGACACTAAATGAAACAGTCCATCAGTGAGTTATGAAGGATTCGACCCAGGCTCGTCGCCCGGGTTATGCCACGTCTCTCTTTAGGAAAGGTTCAAAACATTTTCACGTTGTCCTTTAAAATATTTTTCCCTAAAATATCGATGAGTAAAATCTGAATGCAACAAGAAGATCGCTTTATCGATATTCGCAATCTGGCGGCCTGGTGAGGCGTCATTATAGCGGGACTCATCAATGGTGAGATAACTCGCGCGCAGCCTCTTCCATCACTCGAGAGACAAATTACAATGCCTCGGCTAGGGCTGTGCCAAATACATAGATTTAATATTTTTTAAAGGTTTGTCCTTGTACCTACAAAGTAATAATTTACCAGGTAGGTAGTACTGTTTTCACGAGAAAAAGTAGAGTCCATTTGTAGAGTCCACCGTCCACATTTATCAAAACTTGCTCATGTACAAATGTCAGAAGACTTGTCAGATGAAGTTAGTGACCATGTTAGTTGCTAAAAACTTTGGAGGTCATTATATCATGATCAAGGTACTTAAATAAAAGTTAGTATTGAATCAGCATAATATTTTCCGGGATTAAAAGTAGCCTATGTGTTAATCTATCTCCATTCCAAATTTCAGTCAAATCCGTCCAGTTGTTTTTGCGTGATATAAACTTTCACCTTATGATATATGGTTAGTAATAATTTAATCCCACCTTTTGGCAGCCCTGGCTCATCAAGTCCTGCTGACCACTGGGTATAAAAGTGTGTCCTTGGTCAGTTTTTGGCAACAACCTGGACAGCCTTCGCGCCTGCAATATGGACGGATATCGGAAGATCTATATTATTGTGAGTTCATACTTCCTATTCCTATGTACCTACTTAATAATAATTAATTGATTCACCTTATTCATGCTACTTTGTTTACATATTGTGCAGTGTTAATGTCATAGTTCAAATTGAGAAGTGCTAAGATTAATGTTATCTTTCACAGTTCGATAACTATCGAAATATAGTGATTATTAATATTGATGAAGGAAACCATAGTGAGGAGTTTTCCATAATACTTCATTTTAGTGTGAAGTTAATCCGCACCCTGGCCAAACCCTTCTCATTCTAAGTGGAGACTCGTGCTCACCAGTGGGTCAGTGAAGGGTCGAGATGATGATGATTTACAATGAAAATTAAAATTCCATAATTTTCCCTGAAAATTGAGTATGGAAATTTATAAAATATGATCGGTTTTTAATTTTTTTATGGTTTAACAAAAATCCTATTTTTGTTATTCCACTACAAGGTAGCCCTTGACTGCGATTTCACCTGATGGTAAGTGATGATGCAGTCTAAGAAGGTAGAGGGTCAACTTATTAGGAATACGGCAGTTATATTAAACCCATATCCCTATTGGTTTCTGTCGGCATCGCACCGGAACGCTAAATCGCTTGGCGGTAGGGTGGTAACTAGCCACGCCACGGCCGAAGTCTTTCCACAGACAAAATTCAACCTCAATTCAGACATCAACCTCATTTATTCAACCATAGGTATATTGTTGTAACACGAAATAATGTATTTTTGCAGGTGTTGTGCTTTACAGCTATTACTGGAGTGACCTCAACGATTAAAGAGAGCTTCAACATACCAGAGAAAATCATCGGTGGAGTGATAGACATCGTCCAGAGCCACAAGAACAAGCCAGTGCAAGGCCAACAGCCAATCTACGCGCCGAATCACCAGTACCCACAATACCAGCAATGGAACGGCCAATCCAACTACCAGGGTCAAGGATTCCAACCGCAACCGCAATTCCAAGGCCAGCAGTTCCAAAATCAGGGCCAATATACTACTTTCCCTCAAGGCAACAATTTTCCTCAGGGTGGTAGCAACAATTTTCCTCAGGGTGGTAACAATAACTTTCCTCAGGGTGGTAACAACAATTTTCCTCAGGGTGGTAACAACAATTTTCCCCAGGGTGGTAACAACAATTTTCCCCAGGGTGGTAGCAACAATTTTCCCCAGGGTGGTAACAATAATTTCCCTCAAGGTGGTAGCAATAATATTCCTCAAGGTGGTAATACTTATCCCCAAACTGGGAACAATTATGGCAGCAGTAGCAGCAGTAACAATTATGGCAGCAACCAAGGTTACCCTGCTGGATCGGGGCAGGCATTCAACCAAGGACAAAGTCAAGGGCAGTACCAAGGTGGCTACCAAAATCCTTCTGGTAACCAACCGAACCAGTATCCAAATACACAGACTAGTAACGGTTATTACACTCAAAGTCAGTCCAACAATCAATACCAAGGCACCAACGCAGGAACTGGCCAATACACTGGTCAGCCAGGATTCGTTGGCCAAGGGAGTGGATCTGGCCAAAGTAGCCAGGGGTTCTATGTAAATGGTGTCCCTCAAGGCAGCCAAGGTACGCAAGGGCCAACGTGTGTGTGCCAAGCTTGGACCAAGCCTCCGCAACAAGAGATCTACGCAGACCCTCCTGTTACGGAGAAGACTGAAAAGAGAGACGAGTCGGTTAAGGAAAGAATGATATGACAATTCAAGAGATTTAAGAGTTTAGTTAAGTATTTATTTATTTATTTTCGATGTAAGGAATTGGTTTGTTTTTAGATTTGCCGTTAGAAAGTAAAGATGACTTACTTATTTGATATCTAATTTATTTGTCTGAACAAAGACAATATATAATTTATAATTAACCTATGGTCTGAATAAGAATAACATTTTTTTTCGTGGTTTTCGAAACTGTAATAAAATCACTTACTTAAATTACTTAGTTACCTAATGAGTGTTTTTGTTTTTTCAAACTACGAAAAATGATAGTAGGGTAAATATTTTGACATTTATATCCGTCAAAATATTATGTATTTATTTATTTACTTGTATCTATTTCCAGTTTGTAAACATTTGCTGTTATAAAATAAGAGGCGTTTAGTTTAAAAAGTCGATCTCTTACCTATTGTATTACAGTGTACATCAATAAATGAGAAAACTGTAAAAGTATTTTAATTTTTTTGATACTTATATGATAACTAATTTATTAAAGTTATATAGACTTAATTATTTATTCAGTGTTTATTTTATTAATAGAGAAATTATATTATATTTAAAAAGTGGATTAATAAACTTCATTATTTCTTTTTCAATACTTACAATTATTTAAAACCCTTCTAGACCTCCATATTTTTCAGTTTCGAATAATTCCTACGTAATAAAATTATCAAGCGCAACCTTTATAATTTATGAAGACTTAACTGAGTAGGAACCTACTCAGTCTAATAAGTCGTAGAAACCAAAATCAGTGTAATAGTTTGACAAAAAGTAGATTTTTAACGTTTTAGGTAGGTACCTACTAAATGTCCTCCGGACTGAATTTCGGCCACGGTGGCCAATCTCTGAAGCGCGGAGGTGAAACACTCCTCAACTCCGGGCTAGTACCTACTAGAATTTCTTGTCAACCCAATACTTAATTATGGCCCGAGCCGGGATTTGAATCCGGGGCCTCGTCAGCCGCAGTCGAACATGCTAACCACTAGACCAACGAGGCAGTTAAAAGTCTTAAGATACTAACAACCGGTTTCTGAATTGAGAATTTCATGTTGACTCTGTCTTAAAGACTACTTAAGGACTAATTAAGCAAATTTTTGTTTCTGAATTGATATCGTGTAAGGTTTTAGAGTTGGAACTTGCTGTTTTTGCTTGAATGCTTAATTCAGAAACCGGCCCAATATCAATTCAGAAACAAAAATTTGCTTAATTAGTCCTTAAGTAGTCTTTGAGACAGACTCAACATGAAATTCTCACTTCAGAAACCGGCCGTATGTAAGTACATAGGGTGTGTTCACGTGCGAAACCGGGTCGTGTCAGCTAGTGAGAATTCAAATTATAATCAAAGCTGTAACAAATACTAATTGAAACGCCACACGTAGACGGAAGCTGAATAAATTGTGCGTCCGCGGGACAATGTTAACAAATGTCATTGTCTCTTATTATCATTTTTATCAAATTAGCTGTGTACCTACCGAGCCTGATTCCATGGCATGATGGCCAGAACATTTAGTCCATGAGTGAGTTTTCGAAACAGAAATTCGGTATCGAGGCCCTGTTCTCCGCTGTGGTGGATCTCCCTCTCTCTCTGCGTCGTATTCCTCATTGCTGAGGGCCGTGATCCCTTTCCATTAATCACATAATGGCAGGGGCTTTCATGGGATAATAATAATAATCAAAGTAAAGTCAAAGTATGCTCTATAGGCCTAGACACCAGATTAAGTATATACCTACTATATTATGTAAGAGTCTTAAATGTCACCGTAAGATTGTAAAAACCTTTGATTGTAATCTAACGCTTTTTTTTCGATGATTGTAAACAGTCGAAAGATTGTGAACCGTTCAATGTTTTAAGTGTAAATTTTTGAAATATTCATTGTATTTACGTTTTCTTGTCTCTTTCTTGTAGGTTAGGTTAGGGTTCGACATAAATAATCAAGTAGTGCACATAAGTTCTATCGGGTTAATAAACCTAACAGATTACAATCTACCGAAAAATAATCCGTTATATTGTAATCATTCGACAGTTTACAATTTTGCGAGTTAGATTATAATCTAACGGTTTTTACAATCTTACGGTGTCATATAATATAACGATTAACGCACGACAAAGTACTTACGACTAAAACTATAAAGAAAGGTAATCATTCAAACCAATTTCGACAAGTTTTCGAGATATGCGAACTCATGGTAGGGATGTATTAAATCCCCTATAGGCTATAACCCAGTGTTAGAGCAAGAAGATCCTTACTAAGTGGAGTAAATGTTGGAGGGTACCAGGTTCGGTAAGCCGAGCTTCAAAGGCAACTAACTAAGGGAGCTTTGTAATCGATAAACCAAAACAGACCCTAAATGAAGAAGTAAACTCTAGACTCTAGAGGATTGCAAATCCTTACGCTACAAGTCTTAATTCCGATGTAAAAGTGTGTCTGTCTGTTTGCCTGGCTGAATACTTCGTCAGGGCCGGCGCCGATAATGACAATCGTGATTATATGATCTATATAACGAAAATTGGTACCTATCTAATAATAGACTTACCGCTTAGATACTATAACCCTTCCAAAAATATTTCGCTAAATCTCGGAACTAGGTTTCTGCACTTAGCAGCGTTAGACTTGTACCTATGTAGGTCCGGAGATGCGCGCGCCGCCTTACGTAATCGTTACGTAAGGGGTGTCCGGGGGTGGCAGGGGTGCGCGGTGCGCGGGGCGGGCGGGGGGGAGACGCGGCCAGGGCGAAGCAGCCGGCAATCGATCCCGCACCGCAGTCCGGCGAGGCGTTCGACCATGGCAGACAAGAGTAAAGTTGCTGAGCAGTACTATGCCCCCCCACCGGACCTAGGGAAATGGGAGGGCTTCAGGATCTTCGTGTGGAACTCCGAGACGGGGCAGTTCCTTGGCCGCACGGGATCCAGTTGGGGTAAGTGATCTTCATGTTCCTACTAACTACCTATAATAACAATTTTCACACCCCTATTTTACCACCTTAGGGGTTGAATTTGCAAAAATCCTTTGTTAGTGGATGCGAACGAAGTCGCGGGCATCAGCGAGTAAGTCATAAAACAGAGATTTCCTATCGATCCCTACCTCAAGTGCCTTCAAGGCACGAGTGAAAAGGCATCTTCTAGGCAAGCGCGCTCCAACCTAGACCTCATCATTGCTTTTCATTGTCGTCAAGTGCACGTCTGTTCTGCAGTAAAAAAAAGATCCCACTGTTGTTCAGAGTTCGGCGTTCCATCTACCTCAATCAATCAATCAATCTAAAACATCTATCAATCAAAAACTGTGAACGATTAAAAACATTGATAACAGTGAATGCAGAATTTCCTGAAGATTGTTAGAGCGATCGATATGACGATTGTCCCACTCTATCAGCACTAGGTGTCATCAGCTTAGTAACAAGCAGATTCCTTGATCTATGGTGTCATAATATTATAAAAGTGCATGATAATACCAATTTATTTATTGACTAGCTGATGCCCGCGTCTTCGTCCGGGTGGAATAAGTTTTTTTAATTCTCACGGGAACTCCTCAATTTTCCGGCATAAAAAGTATCCTTTGTCACTCTCCACGTCCTCAACTATACTAAAAATCACGTCGATTCATTGATTTGTTACGGCGTGATTGAAGAACAAACACAATTTCGCATTTATAATATTAGTATAACTGCCTCGTTGGTCTAGTGGTTAGCATAGTCGACTGCGGATCACGAGGTCCTGGGTTCGATTCCCGGTCGGGCATAAAAGTTAGGTATTGGGTTTTTCAATTAAGAAATTCTCAGTGCCAGCCCGGAGTTGGAAGTTGGCGGTGTTTCACCCCCGTGCCTCGGAGAGCACGTTAAGCCGTCGGTCCCGGTTATTATCACTAACATGATAATAGTCGTTAAAGCCCGCCAACCCGCATTGGAGCAGGGTGGTGGGTCTAAGCTCTAATTCCCGCTCTCCTATGAGAGTGGAGGCCTGTGCCCAGCAGTGGGACGTTAATAGGCTGTAGTGAGTGATGAATATTAGTATGATACTCGTAATTATGAAAAATCGGGCGCGCTCCACCTTAGGCTGCATCACTACTTCCAGCAAGTCTGATTGCAGCCAACCGCCGAAGTCTAAAAATTAAAAAAAAGGGCACCAATTGGCATGAAACTTTCAAATATTCAAAGTGGTCAGAATTTTTTTCTCACATACCTACGAGTAGATACACGGGCGGGCGTGAATACGTACCTATACGCGGGAGAAATTAGGTCGGAAAATCTCTAAACATCTCTGCATTGTATCTCTTTCAGCTTACAATATTAATAGTATGACACTATCTTTTGTTTCACTAAGTAAATGGCCTAAATCAGTTTCATTGACTGAAAAATGACTTCGATCATATTGGAGGGAAAATAGATGACTGAAACCAGCTGAAAGATTTTCTTTTTCACCGTAAATCTTCTTCACCGTTTTGACTGAATATTTTGTATTTTGATTGTTTTTCAATGTTACGTACGTAGTACGTAGGTACGTATGAACGTTCAAACAAAGTTATTTTAACTGAAAACTAATAGTTAATACCTACCTACATAAAAAGCGTAAATACCTTAGTATGTGTGATTTATGAGTAAATTACTTATGAGTTACAAGTAATCTTCAGTATTCTTGAATTTTCATGTTATTCAATTATCTGAATGAAATGTTTTCTAGTACCTAATTTTCTTTCTATGTAACATGATTTACCAGATTGATTGATATTATTACCTTATATTCACTATTTAGTAGTAAACTCAGCTAAATATAGCTCAGCAAACTTACCTGTGCGTACGGTGGAGGCGCCACTGTCTATTAAAAATCAAACTTTCAAGATCATCACGGAGTAGATTTTGCTAGTTCCAAATTTTGCCACACATACAGATAAGTTGGCTAAGTGCTAATTGATACTCCAAATAGAATTATTATAGCCACAGATTAAATTAATGCGAGTGTTATCTTGCGTGCGCAACGGAAATAAGGTCTACAAGAAAATTGTCTTTTCGTGACAACCGGAAGTAAAGATAACAAACACCCTGTTAATGTTTCATGATAGGGCGATGGTACTATGTTCAGTGGAAGAGACATTGGTAAAGTAAAGTAAAGTAAATATTTATTCGGTAAAATATGATACAGACAAGATGTTATTAGGTTAATAATTAGGTACAAACATATTTTGTCGTTACCGACGTCCAAATATTGAATTAATATTCTTATTTAAGAATTGAAGAATTCTTCTATCGAAAAAAAACAATGATCTAAAAGATACTCGAAAAGGCCTTTTTAGGGTTCCGTAGCCAAATTTGGCAAAAACGGAACCCTTATAGATTCGTCATGTCTGTCTGTCTGTCTGTCTGTCTGTCTGTCTGTCTGTCTGTCTGTCTGTCTGTCTGTCTGTCTGTCTGTCTGTCTGTCCGTCCGTATGTCACAGCCACTTTTTTCCGAAACTATAAGAGCTATACTGTTGAAACTTGGTAAGTAGATGTATTCTGTAAACCGCATTAAGATTTTCTTACAAAAATAGAAAAAAAAAAAAAATTTTTGGGGTTCCCCATACTTAGAACTGAAACTCAAAAATTTTTTTTCATCTAACCCATAGGTCTCTATGGTATCTATGGATAGGTCTTCAAAAATGATATTGAGGTTTGTAATATCATTTTTTTCTAAACTGAATAGTTTGCACGAGAGACACTTCTAAAGTGGTAAAATGTCCCCCCCCCCCCCCCCCCGTAACTTCTAAAATAAGAGAATGATAAAACTAAAAAAAATATATGTTGTACATTACCATGCAAACTTCCACCGAAAATTGGTTTGAACGAGATCTAGTAAGTAGTTTTTTTTTAATACGTCATAAATCGTAAACCGCAATTTACCTTTCATTCAATCAACTCAAATATTTAAAAAAAACATTTAATTTAAAACTTACTACAGGTTTGTACGGAACCCTCGGTGCGCGAGTCCGACTCGCACTTGGCCGGTTTTTTAAATGATGGTAGATTGAGTTCTTTTAGTTTATTCGGTAATTTATTATAGATTTTTATGACCATACAATAACAGTTTTTACTAAAGAGACTTAAATTAGTCTTTGTTGAGGCAACGAAATGTTATTTTTGTATCGTTAGATAATAGTTTGGACCACATGACCACAGCTAGTTTCATAAAGTCGGTGGTAAGTCAATGTAGACGTTACATATTAGGCCTATTTTTCAGAGAATCTAAGCAACGTTGAACCGAGTCAGTATTTGGATGATGACCGATTTTGGAGGATTGAGTTTAACCTGCTCTGTATAGATCTTTAAATTATTTTCTATAATGACTAGCTGATATCCGCGACTTCGCATAGTACTGCTTTTTCAGGATAAAAAATATTCTGTTTGTCACAGAGGTAATCTTTCTTTGTGAATTCCGTGATAGGTTAACATCAGTTCAGAACAGAAAGATACAATTTCATATTAGTAATGCTAACAAGATTCTTTAGGGTTTCTGGCCCTTTATAAAAAGTCCTCTAAAAGGGTCGGATTTGAAAGGGATTTTAACATTCAATAATGCATTAAAAGGTTTTTGATCACGTAATAATTATATTTATGTCAAAGTCATTTCTGATAAGACACGCAATGACAATGACCCTTCCGCCGATCGAATTGTTGCGATTTAGGACGTTGCCACTGCTAAATTATGTTTGTTATGATAGTAAGTTTAATTTAAACGTTGAATTTATGTCAACACTAGTAGTCCCGCCCTGATTTCGCACGGGTGGTTTATGTGTAGTTATATATTTACAGCTCTTACTTGTGTATTACCCGTTGAGCAGTTCCACTCGCCATTTTTTTTTTGTCTTCGTATTTATTTATTTACTAGCGCCAGATCAGTACCATAACTCAGTAAGGGGTTTAAAGATTTTAATATAGAGTCTTGCCTACCTACGGTTCCGCCATTTTTATTTTATTTTCAAAATGGCGGCCACTCATAAAGCCTTTTAATTTAACCTATTATTAATAATCTATAGGCGGCATTAATACAAATGAGTTATACACAGAAACAATAACGCAGAAAATAGAAATGATAACCTTAAACTACAACTACCTAAATTCAATAATCTATACGGGAAAAGAATGCTAAACTATGTAATACCACAGAATAGGGTAATACCTAACCTAATTAATGAGCTGAGAGTTTGAGAGACGTTATTACACATAAAAATTTATTTATTTGTTAGTGTTTAGTGATTAGTAATGGGTGAGGCAGAGTGTCAGGTTTCCGAGACATAAGCTATCAAAGTTAAATTGGTGGCGCAATCATAGAGTAGAACAAGTACTATTACCTATTCTGTTAATGGTAGAACACCTATTGATTATTACAGGTTTTATGAGTGGCCGGAATTTCGAAAAAAATATGGCGGTACGGTAGACAGGCCAAATTATTCTAACCCCATAGAGACTATCCCCTAATTCCCACCCTTAGTCCGCCACTAGATGGCCATATTATATGCCAGCAGAACCTATTCTCTATCTAAGTATTTATAAATAAGTAATGGCTTTGCACTCGATCCCTAATCTATTCTCTTATTCTCATCATCATCATTTCATTGCCAGTTCACTACTGAGCATGAGTCTGCTCCAGAATGAGAAGGGTTTGCCATAGTCCAACACACTGGCCAAGTGGCTATTGGCAGACACCACCTTTTGAGGACATCATGAAGAACTCTCGGGCATGATTAACGCACGTATCACAGTTCCATCACAGTTATATCTTGTGATATTTAGTCATCGATATATCTAAACTAATATTGTAAAGAGGAAAGATTTGTTTGTTTGTTTGTTTGTAATGGATTAACTAAAAAAATTCCTGGACCGATTTAAAAAATTCTTTCACCTATAGAAATCTACTTTATCAGCGAGTAACAAAGGCTGCATTTTATTTTAAAATAAATTAGAGATCCCTTCGAAAATTGCAATAATGTGAATTAAGTTGGAAAAATTCACCTAATTTAACTTTTTACGTTAAACCTCAATTCGTCTATTAAATCAGACTGTCTCTTATGTCATATTTGTCAAGACAAACATAATAAATACAAAAGAAGTTACCAACATTTTTTTAAACATTTTAATATCTAACCGTTATAGATAGACTGCGAAATGCCTAAAAGAACCAGGTCTCAACTTAGTTGTTAGTTCTAAACATAGTTCCCAGGTGAGAGCAGCGAAAATACGTCGTATTGGAGACTCAAGTGCCAAGTGCTCACAGCGGTTTGCTGAACAAAATTTGGGAACGTGTGGTGGAGTTGTTCGCCTCAGTGCCGACTGACCATTATTGGGTATGGACTACCTATTTTGATCAAGTGCTACCCGTGCGAAGCCGGAGCGGACCGCTAGTGTATAATATGTAGGTATGGTCTGTGATGTAGGTATTACATGGGCGCTTTCATAGAAAAAAATTGGGCGTCCAACCTTCAGAGCACGCTCCTAACCTGTATAGACCTGTCCTTACCCCCGCCCCGCCATAGAGCTGTCCCGCTTTTCAGACTAGATGGCGTTAGTAAAATAGGTCCACATTCTTTGATTGACAGGGCTCGTCTATGTAAATTGAGGTCATTGTATTTAGTTTCCTAAAACGCACACAAGTAGTTATCTCAAAAGAGTTGGAAGTGCATGTCCGAGGATCGAAACCCCAACCACCGGAACTGACAGCCGAACATCTAAACCAGTAGGTTATCACTACCAAGTACCAATCTCTTATTTAGGTACCTCGCTTCAATTTTTTTATATCTACCTACTACAAGTTAGCCCTTGACTGCGATCTCACCTGATGGTAATTGATGCAGTAAAAAGGTAGCAGGCTAAACTGTTAAGGGGTATGGCAGTTGTATTAAACCCATTTCCCTAATCGATTTCTGCTTTCTACACAGCATCGTACCGGAACGCTAAATCGCTTGGCGGCACGTTTTTGTTGGCGCGGTGGTAACTAGCCACGGCCAAAGCCTCCCACCAGGCCAGACCAGAGAAAATTAGGAAATTCTAAATTCCCAAATTGACTATGCCGGGGATCGAATTCGGGACCTCTTACGATTCTTATCGTAAGAGCGCTCAACACTGCGTCAGGAAGGTTTTGCGCAAAATTATAATTATAAAACTATTTTACTACTATCTTACTTAATTATAAAACACTAGTTGATTCTCGCGACTCCGTCCGCGTGGATTAAGATTTTGTGATTCCCGCGGGAACCCTTTAATTTTCCGGGATAAAATGTCCTTCCCCGGGATACAATCTACCCATGTGCTAAATTTCATCAAAATCGCTTCAGCAAATGGGCTGTGAAAGTGTAGCAGACAGACAGACAGACACACTTTCGCATTTATAATATTAGTATGGATGTTACATAGAATTATTACTATTACTTACGTGCAAAAGGATGCTAAATACTGGGCTCTTGAAACCCATTCAGTTAACGACGACGCGACGTACAAATCTATTGACCTATCAGTACGTAATAGTAGCATAGTTAAACAAACTAGTGCTTCGCGTTGCGAGCGAATTAGTAGCATAAACAATCCCTGTACACAGTCACAATCTACCGCTCTGCTACTATACTTATGTACAGCTTGGCAAACTTATCTGTGCGCGAGGTGGAGGCGCCACTGTCTATTAAACTATCAACATTTCAGGATCAACGCAGAAGAGATTCTGTTAGTTCCGAGTTTCGCCGCACGCACAGATAAATTTGCCAGAGTGTACTTTAGATTGATTGGTTATACAATTAATGAAAGCTAGGGCTGTCAACCTTTGGATTGTATCGCAATTTTTTTTATTTTTTTTATTTATTTAGTACCAGAAAGAAGAGAAATACGAAGAAAAACAGATAAATAGTGGACAAGAAAACAGGAGGAAGGATAGGAGTATTTTAATCTGTTTCTGAAGTGAATCTTCTTTAGAATCGTTGTGATTTGAAAATTCAACGAAACGAAAAACTGAAACGAAAAAGCGACACCAAAAAGAGACAAACATAATAAATAGGATTTAGCCTGTGAGAGAATAAGATAGAATACAAGTTATATTTATCTCACTAGCGGATGCTCGCGACTTCGTTCGCGTGGTATAAGTTTGTTTTCCCACAGGCACTCCTTAATTTTCCTGGATAAAAAGTAGCCTATACAAACTCTCCAGGTCCTCAACTACCCGTGCAAAATTCCCGTTACTCTGTTGCGGCGTGATTGAAGGACCAACTCTCTATTTCACCCCTTTCAGAGGAGAAAACAAAAACACATACTTTTTTGTTTTAACCGGTAGCTCACATACCAAGTTTCATGGCTATAACTTGAGAAATGAAGGACTTTCATACAAACTTCCAACCCCTATTTTACCCCTTCGGGGGTGAAATTTTGAAAAACTGTGTCACACATACTTCTTTATTTTTTACCGAAAGGCAAAATACCAAGTTTCGTTGAAATAATTTGTAAAATATCTTGAGAAATGAAGGCCTTTCATACCAACTTTCATCCCCTATTTCACTCCTTTGGGGGTCGAATTTACAAAAACTGTGAAATACGTATTTCTTAATTTTCAACTCGCAGCTCATATACTAAGTTTCATGATTATACCTTTCATACGAATTTACAACCCCTATTTTACTACTTTAGGGGTTGAATTCTGAAAAACTGTGACACACGTAAATTCTGTATTTTTTAACGAAAGCCAAAATACCAAGTTTCGTTTATATAACTTGAGAATATCTTGAGAAATGAAGGACTTTCATGCAAACCCTCATCCCCTATTTCGCCCCTTCGGGTGTAGAATTTTTAGAAACTGTGAATCAAGTATTCCTGCATTTTTAACCAATAGCTCGTATACGAAGTTTCATGGATATAACTTGAGAAATGACGGACTTTCATACAAACTTTCACCCCCTATTTCACCCCCTTAGGAGTGGAATTTTGAAAAATCCTTCCTTAGTGAGCGCCTACGTCACAAAAGGAACCTACTGTCATAATTTCAAGTTTCTAACCCCAGCGGTTTAGCCTATGCGTTGATGAGATTATCCCGTAGGCTTTCTTTTCTGAAGTTCCACTTCTGCCGTGTGTGAACACATACACATTTTTTTATGTTGGGCTGGTTGGTTCCCTAAAATACTCTGTATCAAGCGTAGTACGAAATAATTTCTGGTAGATTAAGTTAAACATTAGGATTAAGTTTAGATCCGGAGTTCAATAGCAAAAACTCTGTACCAACAACAACCAATTACTGTAGGTAAGCTCAACCAATTATAGGTATCCTTATTAATTAATTATAGGTATAATCTTCTTACTTCTTACTCTTACTTTAATATCATAAATGCGAAAGTTTGAATGGATGTATGGATGGATGTATGGATGGATGGATGTATGGATGTTTGTTACTCAATCACGCCCCAACGGCTGAACGGATCTGGCTGAAATTTGGCACAGAGATAGATTACAGTCTGGAATAGCACATAGGCTACTTTTTTATTACTTGGAGTTCCCGCGGGAACCAAATAAAAACCGGCCAAGTGCGAGTCGGACTCGCGCACCGAAGGTTCCGTACAAACCTGTAGTAAGTTTTAAATTAAATGTTTTTTTTTTAAATATTTGAGTTGATTGAATGAAAGGTAAATTGCGATTTACGATTAATGACGTATTAAAAAAAAACTACTTACTAGATCTCGTTCAAACCAATTTTCGGTGGTAGTTTGCATGGTAATGTACAACATATATTTTTTTTAGTTTTATCATTCTCTTATTTTAGAAGTTACGGGGGGGGGGGACACACATTTTACCACTTTGGAAGTGTCTCTCGCGCAAACTATTCAGTTTAGAAAAAATGATATTACAAACCTCAATATCATTTTTGAAGACCTATCCATAGATACCTATGGGTTAGATGAAAAAAAAAATTTTGAGTTTCAGTTCTAAGTATGGGGAACCCCAAAATTTATTGTTTTTTTTTTTATTTTTGTAAGAAAATCTTAATGCGGTTTACAGAATACATCTACTTACCAAGTTTCAACAGTATAGCTCTTATAGTTTCGGAAAAAAGTGGCTGTGACATACGGACGGACAGACAGACAGACAGACAGACAGACAGACAGACAGACAGACAGACAGACAGACAGACAGACAGACAGACAGACAGACAGACAGACAGACAGACAGACAGACAGACAGACAGACAGACAGACAGACATGACGAATCTATAAGGGTTCCGTTTTTGCCAAATTTGGCTACGGAACCCTAAAAATCTCAAACCACGCAGACGAAGTCGCGGGCATTCGCTAATAGTTCCTAATCGTGAGCTGACGATTCGAAAGCACAAAAAACATCGATTATAATATCTCTACCAGATAATCTATCTACCTCTATATTGGCAAAATCAGTGTACATTTACCGCTGTTATTCGGTTAAAGGATTGGTTGAAATCTCGTAACAGCCCTGGGTGTCAGTACTCAGTGGTGTCAGGGATGTGGGGCAAGTGTGACGGGCGCCGCGCCGGCTGCGCGCGCCTCGTCCTTCGCCACATCGATCCAAGGACATTGCGCTTCCACGACTGCCGATATCATGATCAAGTGATATTAAGTTGATAACAAACTCCTTGAGGCACTTAGCACTATAATAGGAACGATGACAATTCAATCCAATCAGTATCTCTTTATCAAACTTAACAACGCGCTTCTAGTATGGAAGTTGTATGAAATTCACAGTTGTGACGTCATCAAATTTCCACGCACGTTTTTTCTTTAATCTATATTTTAAAATGGTTATCAAACTTAAAACTAACCGAGGATGTGAATTTTAGGCCTTTTGGATAACCCTCTATTTAATAATCAGTTAGAAATAATTTATTTTTGATATAGGCATCTTCCCTATTATCACTGGCTGATGCTCGCGACAATATCGTCCGCGTGTATTAAGGTTTTTTGATTCCCGCGGGAACTCTTTAATTTTCCGGAATAAAAAGTAGCTTACGTAATATTCCAGACTATAATCTATCTCTGTGCCAAATTTCATCCAGATCCGTTCAGCCGTTTTTGCGTGATTGAGTAACAAACATCCATCCATCATTCCATATAAAGTTTCGCATTTATAATATTAGAAGCTTTGATGTCCATACAAATTGCAGACCACTGGCTCACCTATCATAACTCCACGGTCTTCGTATACACCTCCAATCTGCATATGAATTTCTCATACGTCTGCAGTCTGGTAGTATGACGGTATTTTGTTTTGAAAATTCTAAGTTTGGAGATCATATCCTTCCCCGTCTTGCTTAGGGTTGAATCTGACTAAACTTCAATCCACGTGTACGAAATCACGGCCATAAGTTAGTAATATATGCCTAGAAGAAGGCGACAAGAAGCCTAGCAAACAGCTAAGTACTGAGTAAAGTACTCTTACAAAGACTCAGACGTCCACGGAACCAAATCGATGCATTTCGCGTTGGTAGCGCGCTGCATGATATATGCAGGTGCTGTGCAGGTCATGGAGGATGCGCGTTGAAGCCAGCCCACGCATGCGTGGTAGGTGACCACTACGCGGGAATACCGTGTGATTCACCTTATGAAATTTCAGCAAATAAATATGTAAGTGAACCGAGGCTATTGCATCTAAAAAGTGATTTTTTTTTGACCGAGGTATGTTTAAGAAGCTGTATTTCTGCTACAGAATAATTTACGGATAAACTCTTTAAATATTTGAAGAGATCAGATACTTAAGACTTAGTTTTACTTAATTACATTAAAATACACCCAGTATATTCTTATTAAAATTGATGTTAATTCCAAGGACCGATTTTAGCCACATTAGCCCCGTATCGGGGGTTAATGTAACTTTTCACTCTTAATTCCTAAACTTAAGAGTTATAATGCTCAAACTCACTGAATATGATAAACAAAGGCATTTAAGAAAATGATTTGAGCCCTACCTCAATGTAGGAAGGTTAATTTCTCTTTAAAAATACTTTTTTGGTAAAAGAGGGGCTATTGTAGCTTTTTTTTTACTTTAGTGTTGGGAGTAGGCCTGATAAGTATGTAGTATCGATTATCGATAATGTTTTGAATGAAATACGTTTTCATATATCATTTAAGTAATATTTTTGTAAAGTTAGGTTAGGTATTAGGTGGGAAAATTTTCTAGCAAATAAACGATTGTATTTTATCGTCTTGTGGGTTAAAATAGTAACCACAACGAGCACATTTCAAAACAAAAATTTGGGCGTTTTAACATATATTGGTTAAATTATAAAACAAAAGTTGGGTCTGTGTGAGGCGGGAGCTAATACTTAACCATCGGTGAAGGTAGGTAGCACGATTCAAAACTTTTACCTATCATCTTACAAATTCTGTTTTTAACTTTATCGATAAAAAAATACATTGGCATCACTAATACTTTTATTTCCATACTAAAATCAACAGGGCTATTGTGTCTTTCTTTGTAGATATAATAGCCCCGTGTCACAATTTTAGTGGGGCTAATGTGTTTTTATAAATAACTCCAGATAACTACGGCAGAGAAAGAAATTAATTATCAAATAACAAGGAATTATTCATTATATTTGCAATTAGCGTAAAATTTTGTTCAAAAAAGCTCACAGTAAAATTTTGTCGACTAAAACAACACAGTAGGTTTTCAGCATACTCATCGAAAAATGACCGAAAAAAAGAAAGACGCCATCAATAAAACAGTAGACGAGATAAAAGCACACTCTATGATCGATTTTAATAAACATTAGTTTCTCTATCCACTAGTAGATGTCGTTTCCCGTAAATCTATTTGTAAAGGAAGATAAAATGATAAGATGCAATAGCCCCGAAGTAACAATAGCCTCGGTTCACCTTACCTACTTAGACTGGACTTTACGGGATTCGGATGTTAGTGGACATACGAGGAACTGGGTTCCGGGCTGTGTAATGTAATAATTAACACCTCTTGACCGACTGATCTATCCAAAAAAAAATTTATTGGTTGTGACATTACCTAGAAATGGTTGCTACATAATAATTATTGTAGTAGCAGGAACTGACCGATAAGAAAAAAAATGATCTATCAACGCACACACAAGATACCCGAGAAAATTGTTTTTTGGGCTTTCAGTAAAATATGAAGAAATACGTGTTTCAGGATTTTTGAAAAGTTGCTATCAACTGCGGAGTTTCTTGCTTCTTGATTCTTTTCAGTAGAATCTGCGATCCGAACTTGTGGAGAGATAGAGTCCTGCAGGACGACCGCGTATCTTTTGCATCAATCATTGATACATTGGCTGAATTTATGGTATTCTTGACGCAACCGTCAATGAATTTCGTCCAATAGTGGAAGAGTGTTAACCAATCAGAGGTGATTGCGATGTATCAATGATTGATGCAAAAGATACGCGGTCGCCCTGCTGCTGCTGATATCATAAGTGACACTTATTTGATGTAGGACAACTTTCCTACGTCAATTAATAATTAAAACATTTCATTTCGTTTCAAAATATTCATTTCATTAACCAAGCCAATCTGTGGTCTCAATAATAACATGACTCTACAACCGAATTGAAAAGCAGATTCTGCTCAGAAGTCAAGAAAATCATGAGTATAACAAAATGCTTAAAGATTCTTCTATTTACTAAACGGAAACTCGGTTATCCACATACATAAAATTTTATGTAATAATTCGCACAAAACACAGCCGTAGCCCGTACCGCCATTAAACAGAGTATCCTAGACATATTATGTATTCCACTCCTTTCAAACAAAGAATGTGGCCTTATGGACAGCGCTATGGCGGAGACAAAGACTGGCTTATACAGGTGTGGAGCGCGCTCTACAAGTCGGATGCCCAATTTTTTTCTATGAAAGGGCCCATCTAGTACCTACTGCTACATTATATTATGATGTTCCATTCTTGACCACGCAGAGCCATATAGTACAAAATTAAAGCCTCTTTCAGACTGAGCCTAACATATTGTAAACTCGAAAACCCATAATTGGAAGCAGTATATAATACAGCCGGCCTAGTTTTAGTCTAATTAGAAGTGGGTTAATTAGAGCGCGCGTGTCAACTGGTCAGTGTCCCATTATCGCAGCACGCCATTAGAGTGCTACTGAAAACTGTTCGAAGGATGCTATTTATAAAGACATCACACTTAGATACTGATAACTTAAAGGATATTTTTTTAAAATTATAAGTTATTGATTTTATTTTTAATTTTATTATTTATGGCGGCAAAATAGAATAATGCCTGTACAACTTCATTTTAAACATGGTCTATCAGTAAAATAAAAGTTTTATAGATTTTATCGAACAGCGAGCACTCGATTTATTCCACGTATGTCGAAGGATTACCATGGGTTAACTTAGCATTTAACAATAAACAAGTATTTTAAAACAAAACCAGCAGAGACTTTTTTTACTATCGATGGACTATGGGAGTTCAACTTTCTTTATTAAAACGCGTGACAATATAATATTAAAGGTCTTTTCCTCAATAGGCATAGTGTATCCAGATATCCTAACTTATTCTAGAAGTTTTTTTGGGAACCAGCATGAATAGATACGAGTAGATCTTCATGGTTTTCTTTTATAAAGACATAATTGCTAATTTTCTTGCCCGCTCTAAGTAGAATATCCTTTCTGAAGCGGTGAGTATAACAAGACATAAGTTGTGAACCATTTCGCCCCACTAAGCTGCCCCACCAGTGGGCCAAAATCTAATTCTTTAATCTTTGCCATAAATATTTTCCTTTGGCAAGCAGGTAGTCAGTCTTTTCAAACCTTTTATTAAAACGTTTGACATCTATACTTAGATATATATGTAACATTTTCTTTGAGCTAATCATCACTTACAATTTGATCTACGTATAACATAATTCACTTGACCTAGATTATTTTGTACCTTTGCAAGTTGAAGATTAAATCTATCTACCTCTATGTCTTCCAGTCAATACGTGTACACACCACTGCATAACAATATTATTTTCTTTCAGTTATGTCTCTAATAGCATTACACTGAAGCTAATTTATTGTGCTTCTTGGTTTCAACCAACGCATTATTATTATTCGCTCTAACACAATTTATCATTGAGCTGTATTTTTTCCCCCTTTAACTTTACGTCATCATCATCGGTATGTTGATGAACATTTGATAAAAATTCAACTTTTCCATCAGCGTTTTTTATGCATCCACTTCCCACCACCCACTGTTTCTTTTTTTTAATTAATTTTATAGGCTTATCAAGCCATCCACATTGCCAGTGCTGGAAAGCGCCAGTACAATCAAATAGATTTATGTAGTGAAACTTCTTTCATAGATTAAGGATTGGTCTCGCTCAAGACCAATTATAAATCTATGACTTCTTTAGAATCGTTGTGATTTGAAAAAGGGACAAACATATTCTTAATATTGCCTGCTAGACAATTATCATACTTATATCATACAAATATTATAAATGCGAAAGTCAGTTTGTTTGTTGGTTTATCGGTTTGTTGGTTTTTCCTTTAATCACGCCGCAACGGAGCAACGGATCGACGTGATTTTTGGCATGGGTATAGTTGAGGACCGAGAGTGACATAGGCTACTTTTTATTCCGGAAAATTCAGTATTTCTGGGGGAATTAAAAAAACTTAAACCACGCGGACGAAGTCTTTTACTTACCTAATTCATTATCTCGTAGGCTACTTTTCTGAAGTTTCACTTCTGCCGTGTGTGAATTGCACACACCCACTTTTTTTTTCCTTCTATAAATACCATTATGTAATGGCACCTTTACTTCCTACTACCATCTAGCCCGTGTGCGTATACGTTATATGAATTTTATCTATATCTAATTTGCAGTCCAATTGGTTAGTTTATTCTAGCATACTTAAATTGTTCACTATACTTAATTTTGCAATCTTGGTACTTTCTAGAAATTATATTTCGTAGAAATAAATAAGTTTTGGCACAATCATTAACTTGGTTCTTAGTCAATGTTTAAGCCTTAAATCCTTCTCATTTTGATTAAAAATCTGTGCTCAGTAGATTGGTTAAGCTGATGGTGTTGTTGATGGTCCAACTATTTTAGCAAGCCACTTCAAAGTTGTTTGTTTTTGTCACTTTTTGTCGAATAGCGCGGTCAACGTTCGATCGATCAGTTGTTGTTGGGAATATCCGCTTTCATTAATTAGTTATGGCTTGTATTGATCCTACACACGGAGTCCTTCTTTCTTCATGATTTGAATAGGACACGACGTTTTTAGGTCAGTTGTTTTACTAATCCACCGCAACTGGACGAAAGAAATCGAGGAGATTCAGTTACTTAGTCACTTCCATAGGCTTCATTTATATCGATAGTCACTTCTTATAATGTTATATCTACATAATCAGTAAATCATTCCCTTCGTTTTAATCCATTATTGTGTAATTTGGATCGGCATTGGAATTCTCAATTTACATAATGACAATCAGCGGTTTTTAAATTAAAAGGTTCAATTCGACCTAATATTTAAGTATCTGCGTCTTTGAAAATGAGCAAGATTTAAATAAAAGAAGTAGGCAATATGGAAATTAAACAAACAAAATGTCTATATATGTTTCTAAACATTTTTTTTTGTCTACAGCCAAAATCCTCCTGTTCTACCTGATCTTCTACCTGGTTCTGGTGGGATTCTTCGCCGCGATGCTGACGATCTTCTACCAGACGCTGGACAGCAAGATGCCCAAGTGGCAGCAAGAGGCCTCCCTCATCGGCAGTAATCCAGGTAATTACTGAAGTCTTACACAGCTAATAGTTAGCGTCATTTACGTAGATATCCATCTTATTATTGTATTTCTGTTTGTAAACAGTAGTATGAAAAAAAAATATCAGAAGTAAAGATTAAAACATGTAGGAATATAGGTACTATACTCGTATATATTAAAAATTAAATAAACGAATATTTGACGTAACAGTATTAATTTAATTTAATTTAAGTATTATTTGACGTAAATTAGGAATCAGACTTTTGGATCAGAAAGGATCAGGCCTGTAGAAAGAAGTAGTTCACATCATCTTGATCAACAAGAAAAAAGCTGATGATCTTAAAACGGCTGAACAGATTTTCTTGAATCATAGCTTCTTAGCTATGATTCAAGAAAATTTGCTCTCGATCAAGTCAGCTTTCAAAAGAAACGTAATCAAAATCGGTTCATCCGTTTGTGAAATTATACACTATTGATGACATTAAGAAATTAAATAGGTATTACTTGCTTTAACGGCGAAGGAAAACATCGTGAGGAAACTTTCATTCATTCTAATGATTTCGAAAAAATTTTTTTCAAAGAGCAACCACCGAGATTCTTGCTTCTTGGTAGGAATGTCATTCCGAGCCAGTGGTAGATTCACTAGATGATAAAAAGCACTTGTCAAAGTTTATTTGAAAAAAAAAAAATTTTAGTTTTCCAAATCCTAAATCTCATTCTTAGAGGAGGCTTGTGCTCAGTAGTGACCCGACAATGATAATGATAATGTTAAGATTTGGAATATCTTCTGTAGGTCTTGGATTCCGGCCGATGCCTGACTCGGACAAGGTGGAGAGCACCCTCATTTACTACAGGGCCAATGACAAGGGCTCCGTACTGAAGTGGGCCACGGTCATCGATGACTATTTAGCACGTAAGTTTACTTAATATACCTTTATTGTACGAGATAATATAGTCCCACAAACTTATCTGACCTGATGACAGCATCGCTGTTATCGCATTTAGTTTTGCTAATAAATATCTTTTAATATACAAAGTCGGGTTGGTTCGAACACTTATAACTCTAGAACGGCTGGACGGATCTGGATGAAAGGACATTGTTCCGTCCCCATACAAAGTTCGCCTAAGAACCAACCGTCATAAAACATTGATTATTGGGTTCAAATTAGTACCTTTTTATGCTTGAGAGCAGATTAAAACAACGGACACTTGCTTAGAAATTACTTATTACCAAAAATATTTTCAATTTTGAGGATATTTCAGCTTTCGCAATCCATCTGCTTGATCAAATAAATGTCATCTTTAACCAATTGTAATACAGCTGTAAACAGTATGTAGATAAGACAAGATTCGCAGTAGTCCGTCAAAAACATTACAGATGGTGTTATTAATAAGGATGCAGGTATCGTCATAGTTCATCGATAACTTCACAGATGGCGTTAGAAATATTAAATTATTGTACTTTCAATAGATGGCGTTGCGAGATTCAGAATACTAGCGCACTTAGCACTTTAAGCTGCTTTTATCTTGTTTCTTACGATACGGATCTAGCGCTCAAGCGGTTGTATTGGATATTATTTTAACCTGTAAGTTATTGATCTGTGGTTAATAATCGAGAGACGAAAACGTATAGTAATCAATTGAATACCCATTTATTTACTTTTAATTAATTTGAAGTGTCCGTTGAATTCTAATATTTGGAATAAAGGTTATAAAATAAGCTAAGAATTACTGTATATTTCAAACGTATGTTGATTCTTAGGCGAATTTGGTCAATGTCCTTTGGCACAGAGACAGATTATTGTCTGGAATATCACATAGGCTACTTTTTATCCCGGAAAATTAAGAGTCCCCACGGGAACTAAAAAACTCAATCCACGCGGACGAAGTCGCGGCATTAGCTAGTTAAAAATAAAATTACAACAAAAACTAAGCAGTCATATAAATTTGTTCCGATTTTGGCCACCGGGCCAGTTATATAAATGCGACCATAATAATAACTAAGTATACCTAACCTTAAAAACTTATAAAGGCAACATACCTGAGATCACACTGATTAAAAGTACTTAATGCTCACTCCGAACATTTACCTACTTACATAAGTTGTGCCATTTAAATGTTTAATACTTACACTAAAGAAAGCCAATAAGCATGAAAAGAAGAAGAAAAAAAATAAAGTACAGAGACAATATTATCGCCGGATAATAACGTAACCACTAAGTAGTACACAAGAACTATTATCAAAGATCAAAAACAGTGTCAAAAAGTACTACCCATTAAGTAATCTGTGTTACAACTAATTAATTCTTCTATTGGAGTATAAGTATAAGTAATGGAATTGGACCGAGTTCTCATTCAACGGATTGCTTTTGTCCTGTTTCAGAATATCTCAAGAAGGGCAGCGGCAGTGGGGAGGCTCCCGGGGCGGAGAACAGGGTGCCCTGTTCCGCCACCTCAGCGAACTTGGGCGAGAAACAAGTGTGTGACGTGCCGGTCGACGATTTCCATCCGTGCACCTCCGCTAACCAGTACAACTACGAGGAGGCTGGGCCTTGCGTGTTCCTCAAACTGAACAAGGTGGGCATAACAGAGGCCCAATTGTTTAAGAAAATCGTAATCATTTGAGTTTTGACAGTTTATAACTTTTTTCTCGAACTATTTAAAGAGTTCATACATAGTTTAAGATGTGCGAGCATCTATGAACTCTTTAAAGTCGAATTATACGTTTGACGAACGATTACGATAAGCTACGATTTCCTTACACAATAGAGCGGCAGGTAGTAATGCGGGCTTGACCGCTTTAAGTTCAAAGTCAAAGTAATTAACAAATAATTCCCTTTCAGATCTTCAACTGGGTTCCCAATCCGTACAACAACACAGAAGATTTGCCAACCAACATGCCAGAGGACCTGAAACAGCACATCAAGTTAGTTGTGAGTATGAAGTTGTTAATTATTCTCTGAAACCATTCAGATGACGTAAAATCTGTAATTTTAGACAGTAGAAAAAAACCGTACCTAACTACACGTAAACTAAATTGTATTTGGTTTTATAATGATTTCTTGAAGCGATCCTAGACTTTTCTTTTTAAATTTCAAAACGCTATAAGCCGTTACAAGAAGACTTACTATCATCATTTATAACAGTACTATTTTAATTTTAGTTGACGCTCTTGTTTCACAATTATAATTGTTATTTATTGACGTCAAACAAATTAGCAATTTTAAAATAATAATGTTAGCCCACATAATATACCGAAAATCTCACAATCACAAAAACAAACCCACTATATTCTTATTCGAATTCGCAGTCAATAACTTAATTCTGCCTCACATCAAGGGTATACAAGTTAAACAGTAGATCATCTAAAGCCACAAATTCTGACTTTGTCTCACAGTCTGGCAAAAAAGAAGCGAACACAGTGTGGGTGTCCTGCGAGGGCGAGAACCCAGCTGACGTGGAAAACATCGGCCCCGTGCAGTACATCCCCCGGCGCGGCTTCCCCGCGTACTACTACCCCTTCACCAACAAGGAGGGGTACCTCAGTCCGCTCGTTGCTGTACTCTTTGAGAAGCCGAGGAGTAAGTACGATTTCCCATTAATTATGGCCCTAACACTAAGGGCTTGATAAGAAAGTTCAGGGGCCGTACTGCCAACGTTTTAATACATATTGTTTCATTATTGTTGACTTTCGTGTTTTGGAATTATAATCCTTATTTTAGAAACGTCAAGGTACGTGATATCATTCTGTAATTTTGAGTAATATTGCTTAAGTATTGCTTAAAGTGTTGTCATTTGGCAGTATGGCCTAGGCCCTTAGAGTCACTGAGTGGGCAATGGAGAGTATCCATACGTAATCAAATCAGAAATGAGGAGATCCTTAGGAGGAAACTAGAAGCTTACAAGACACAATATAATTTAAATTGAGGGGTTGTTATAGTTACGGGATTCCTGCTTAAGGCCTTATGTAACATATTAATCTCATATTAACTAATATATGAAATTTGAAAGAAGTCAAGGTAAGGTTACAGTAGTCAATGTTCCACGGATACGCGCAAAGCGATTTGCCTCCTTGTTCCTATTTCGCACTGCTAGGAATGCCTTTCCTGCTTTCGCTTCTCAGGCCACGTTTAATATAAGTTCGTTCAAATCTTGAGTGAATAGGCGTCTTCTATGCAAACGCGCTTCACCTTAGACTGCATCAATCAACAATTGCAAGCAGGTCAGATTGCAGCCAAGCGCTAGCTTATACATTAAAAAGAAGTCTAATAAGACCCTTTTCTTCATTGCAGCGGGAGTTCTTATCAACATCGAGTGCAAAGCGTGGGCGAAGAACATCTTCTACGACCGGTACGAACGGCGCGGGTCAGTGCACTTCGAGCTGATGGTGGACCGCGGTTAAGCACCAGCGGCCAGCAACTTGGCAGCTATTTGACACTTGTGTTGCTTGGCCAAACTACCAGACGCTTAGGATTTAGCTGCCTTTCCATCAGGAATGTGCTATTTTGCTTAGCTATGGATGTGTGTCAAACCTACCAATACCAATATGAGCGCTGGATTTTCAATCAATCAATCGTTTATTTGCAAGAATTATTGTACAATTAAAATGACAAACTAATTAAAAAACAAACATGTTTCGTCATTGCTGACGTGCAATAAAGTCATCACTCATCATAGCTTAGATCGCTAGATGTTAGATCCAGCGCTCCTATTGATGCTTTTGGCACATCTGAAGCTTGATGATGTGGTACATCTCTGGTGGAAGGTAACATTAGGGTGTACGGATGACTTTTGTGAGCCGTTACTTTAGTAAATGAATTGTTCTGAGCGTTGCGTAAGGTATACGATATTTGGAGCGTCTTGTTAGCAGCTGACGAATTAGAGCTAAGTACCTATGCTATGGATGCAAAAACAAGATGCATGGAACATGTATCATAAAAACAGGCTAGGGAGAGAAAGTTTGCAATATGAGGATTCTTATGAGGATTATGAGGATACATGATTCTTGTTACAAATGGGGATCATACTAGAACGAAGAAGAAGAAGGTAAAGATCTTAGCTAAATACTAAGATAAGGTTAAGACGCAGAGATTTGGATGTGGTACTGTTCCTTTATCTTGGAAACATTATGAAAGGATGTAGCGTACGTAGTCGAAATTCCACGGACTGTACCTACAGACCGATTTGCTTCTACGTTTCAAATTCGATCCGCTAGGATATGGAATGCCCTTCTGGCTTCCGTTTTCCCCTCCGCTTTTGATATAGGTACCTTCAAATCAAAAGTGAACAGGCATCTTTGAGGCAAGTGCGCTCCACCTTAGTCTGCATTATCAACCAGGTCTGATTGCAGCCTAACGCTTATATAGCCTTATAGGCTATTGATTTTAAAAAAAGAACACTGAGCTCAGAACTGTAAATAAAAAAAGTCGTATTACCGCGCTACATTGTGTGTACCGTCGTATCTAATTGATAAGCATTAGAGTAAGCGCATACAATTTTAAATCGTTCGGTTAATCGTTTATTATTTTAAAAATATAATAATGTTAAAGTTCTGGTGCGCGTACTTACTAGCGATTAGGTAATTCGATGTATTTAAGGCTCTACTCTATGTTTTAGATGTAGTGATTAAATGTCTAGTATATGCGTGCTATACACGGGCCACATTAACTTAAACTTTTCTAATAAAAATAATATAAAACGGTATCTAGTGATACCGTTTTATATTCTTTATACGGTAACAGTTACGATATTATAACGATATTATAATTGTATAACGGTTATCGGTTATATCGGTGCTTATAAGACTATAAATAAACGGTAACTATTTTAACTAAATACTAACTCTATACCCTAATCCATTACAAAAGCGCTTTAATATCGACTTCATTCTGAAAAATAAATTTGACAAAAAGTTAGTGTGGCCCGTACAGTAAAATAACACAATAGTGACGGCTACAAAAGCTATTCTATTCTTGACATCTTGATGATCTATAAAAAAGTCCTATCCTATTGGCCACATTATTTTGCTACTGAGCCAACTTGGTGATAGCATTTGGCCAAGTTTTGGACCTCCACTGCCAACTATTACAGTCACACGTCCAGCTAAGTCAGCCATGATTGGCCGCCAAGTTGTTTGACTGCCTGCCAATTGGTTGCCAAGTTCCACACTCAAACACCACGCCAGGCGCCGGCTGCCAAGCGCCGAATCTCCATCCTTTGTATTATTTTCTATTTGACGCCTATCCCAGTTCTGAAACAAATACTAGGTAGTATTTTAGCTTTTGGGACATTTTGCGCTTCATCCATTTGTTCTAAAATTTAATTAAACGATGCAAGATTGTTACTTACCAGAACTACTATCTGGAAAATCATCATACCATACGGAATGGAAATTTCATAATTCTTAGTAGCGCTAAATTCAATAAGATGCGAACTTTTAATAATATAACCAATCTGTTAAACAGACAGTTTATTGATAGTCGATTTGAAAAACAAATGTGAATGTCAAAATCTGTCTGAAAAAAGTGATATCGGTATGGTGCGAGGGACGTCACTTTAAGTAATCTGTCAAATAGAAAGTAACTAATAACGGACGGGGTATAATCCTTAGCAATAGCCACATCACTAGTCGGCGGTTAATTTATATTCGTTTTAGAATAGCCCGAGGGCGCCACTGAGTTGAAGTTTTCGTTAATTACACGCTTAATAAATAAATAAATAAATTTAATTACTTAATTAACTTTAAATTATTGAATATTTATTATTAATTGTTTAAATATAATGTTTTCTGGACGGAGAGTCAATAAATACGCAATAGTTGGTTCCAATTTAGCTTTTTTAATGGTGTTTCATTTGCCCCTTCCAAAATATTATATCCAGTCTTTGAACCGAATTAGAATTCGACACTATGTAATGTAAGTAAAAGTCGTCGAAGTCGAAGAGTTTTCTTTCACCGTTAAAAATCAATATTAGTGATATTTAATTTCTTATTTATAATAAAAAATTAAATATCACTAATAAATTAAATAATAAAATAAATAATAATATTGATTTTTGACGCAAATCTTCTATTATTATCATTCACTATTAAGTATTAATACTATCGAAAAGTTAGAGATGCGTATCGAGCTATCTTCTCCCCTACCATCCGAATAGGAAGGCGGTTGTCTTAACAACTTGGCTATCACTGCTTTAACTAAAAGCATTAAGCACCTACTTACTTATTAACCTACCCCTACTTCTAGAAATGAAGTTGTTGAAAATTCACTAATTGATACATATTCTTGTCACGTCATTTTATTCTCATAACAACTCATTGCCGGCTCACTACTGAGCCCGAATCTCCTCTTAGAATGAGAAGGGTTTAGCCGTAGTCCACCACGCAGGCCGAGTGCGGATTGGCAGACTTCACACACCTCTGAGAAGTATATACCTACAAGACTTCTCAGGCATGCTGGTTTCGTCACGATGTTTTCCTTCACCTTAAGAAATTAAATATCACTTGCGTCAAAGCAAGTGATATTTAATTTCTTAAAACGAATGAACTTCGAAAAGTTGGAGGTGCGTGCCCGGGGATTGAACCCGCGAGCCCGGTAACTTACTTCGATAATAATGGTCAACCTATGTGTTGTCCATTTTGTCTTCAATTAAACATTAAATGAAAAAAATAACCTGACAGATAGACCGACCCCTGCAACATCGGAGGAATTAACCAATTTAATTGAAAAAAAAACAACCCGCACAGGAGGTCGGATCTCACATGTCTACCTAATAGCCGGCCCACGCGTATTTTGGCCGTCAGGCGTCAGTCAACAAATCAGTACTAAAGTGGGTTTCATCGAGTCCGCTTGTGTCCTTCAATCGCCGCACACACAGTTCTGCTCATAACTGTAAGTATTTACCCTTTATAATCTTATTGTAAACAAAATAGTTGCAGAACTGATGGCACCTCGAATCTTACTTAAGTAAGTATCGTTGTAGTTAATCAGCTGGTGCCAATAAAATAATAAATTCTTGAATGATACCTATATTTGTTGATACAAAGCACGGAAGGAGACGCGCGGGGAGCCTTCGACCTCTGAGCCTCTGATTCAAAAAACCGGCTGCCCCATACGAAATACATAACAATAGTACTATACGTACGCATTTTCTATATTCTAGTATAATATGTACTCGTATGGTTGCCGTGCCGGCCGGCCTCCAGTCCCCTATCCACAGAACAATAATTACCCTGTCCCAGTCATAAAAAATTAATATGTACCTACAACCGTCCCAGACCCCAGTGCTAGCTAGCGGCTCACTGAGTCTTGTCGAATTTAATCGCAATAATGCGCAACCTAATCTGATTAAAGACTTACCAAATAAAAAGCTTTGACAATTTTTCTGATGTCCAATGGTACCCACACTAGGTAATCCGGTACGTGGGTACTTAAGTCGCAACTCGCATTAAACAAAAAAGATTTATAGCGGTATTCTAACTTCTATGGTATTAACATCAAAGGAATTTTTGTTATAACTTATTTTTTAATTTAAGTAACAATGATTATAATTGATAAATGCCCTTATGTGAAATGAAAGAAATTTTTTTGTATAGCGTCGTATCTCAGGGAAGCGAGCCATGGTACAATTTTTGCTTTGACAAGACTTGATGATCTATGGAACTGCGTCGGTATGAACTGTGTTGATTTGATTTGTCCATTTGTTGCGGAATTGCCTGCCTAGTGCGCCGAGTGGAGTCTTTACGCATGCTCAGAAAGATATTCCAGCTAAGAACTGTGAATTCGTCGATGGCAATAAACTTGTGTTATAGATACTACAGCTAAATCCTCGAGATGATCCTGGTGTGGTATGTCGCCGCATTGCTGACTGTCTGCTCCAGGTGGCAGATAGACGCGAAGTCCGTCGTCACTAGCCCTGGTAAGTTGCCTTGACTCCTTGATTATAGGGATGATACTTAGGTCAAATTTAAATGACACGACACCAAACGACCTAAAATTCACATTCTTGATAACCATTTTGAGCTAAGAAGCAAAGTGCGTTGGACAACAACTATTGTATTTCATACAAACTTCCATACTAGAAGCTCGCTTTTAGGTTTGATAAAGAGCTGCAGATTTGAGGTGTCATCATACCTATTGGGATGTTGTCAAAAATACATTATTTTTTAGTGCATGAATATTAGACAGAGGACCGGCCAAAAGACGTTATATTCACGTCTCCTGGTTATTTTATGTTTGATAACCATACAAAAAAAACCGGGCAAGTGCGAGTCGGACTCGCGCACGAAGGGTTCCGTACCATTATTAATAAATAATTACCTTTGTTAATGAACCGCAAGACTAACTTTGTTTGTAGAGGTTTATTGTTAATATCAAAAAAACTATGCTAGTTAGAGCATTGGCTATAGTTTTCCTGTAAAATATACGTAAATTCCTATTGACCATAATTATTTCAAATTTTTCGATCGATAAACTCCGGAGATAAGGGGGGGGGGGGGGGGACGGTATTTTTTTAGACATTTTCCCCGATAAATCAATAACTATCATAACTAAAAATAATTAAAAATCTGTTTTAGAATGTACAAAGTAAACCCTTTCATATGATACCCCACACAGTACAGTTATCTCACTTTTAAATTTCAACCCTCAGATTTTCCCCCCTTTTTAAATAAGAAGAAAAAAAAAATCCAATTTTTTTTAATTTCAGTGTCTTTGGGCCACTAATATACACAACTATTCCAAATTTCATGTCGATAGCTTCGGTAGTTACTGAAATAATCGAGTGTGACGGACGGACAGACGGACAGACGGACAGACAGACGGAGAAAGTCGCACCATAAGGGTTCCATTTTACCATTTTGGTACGGAACCCTAAAAAGTGCGTTGACTTTTGATGACTTCCCAAGCAAGTTTTTCATACAAAATCCCAGAAATAGTTCAAGAATCAGAAAATATTTACATCCGAGAAAAAGTCAATCCACACTTATCCGTCCTACCTACTACTAAGTATTATAAATGTGAAACCGTGTTTGTTTACGTACCAATTTTCGTTAAAATCAGTTGAACAGGTTGGCCGTGAAAACGTATTGAAGTATAAGATTAAAGATTGTTAAACATACCGCCGAGTCTCCTGATAGTTTTTCTCGTTAGGAATAGTTTAATTCCGAGCCTGCACTGTTAGATTCACTTATCTATTCGCTTGTAATTTTGTAAGTAATATAGGATGTTCTTCAGGTCTAGACTTCGTACCGAGGCCGGACCCCGCCGACGCGGACAATACTGTCATCTATTACAAGGCCGGCGACGAGGCCTCCGTGCGCAAGTGGACCTCCAAGATTGATGACTTTTTCAAACGTAAGCAAGTACGCTATACCTATATAATACGCATCATATCACACTCTCGCTCTGTGCGTCGTATTTTTTTTTTATTCCACTACAAGTTAGCCCTTGACTGCGATCTCACCTGATGGTAAGTGACGCTGCAGTCTAAGATGGTAGCGGGTTAACCATGTTAGGGGTATGGCAGTTATATTACACCCATACCCGTAGTCGGTTTCTACACGGCATCGTACCGGAACGCTTAATCGCTTGGCGGTATTCCCGTCTTCCCGTCCCGGGTGGTGACCCCTTTTCATTAATCACACAATGGTAGAGGTTTTCTTGGGATGATAACGCAGTGGGTTCCCAGGTCCTTCCGCATACGATTCGACTTAGAGTACTACTTCAACTTATAGATTATTCTAACGATTATTATCAGATGTACCAACATCTGAGAGCACGAGCACTGCCCTGAAAAGTACATTAATCTGTCAGTCCCGGTAATTAGCTAATCTACATATACTCGTATATCATATTATTAGCTATCTGTTGCCAAATTTTCGGCTCGATCTGTCCCATGGTTTGACCTATGCGTTGATAGATCAGTCAGTCCTTTCCTTTTATACATATATTTAGAAGATTTTACTTGTTTCAACTTTCAGAGTACAATGAGCGAGGTCCCGGCTCTGAGAACGTCATGGCGTGCACGCCGGACCTGCAGCCAGCCGGGGACCGGTTCTGTGAGGTGTCCCTGCGCGACTTCGAGCCCTGCACCTCAGAGAACAAGTACAGCTACCACAGAGCTTCACCCTGTGTGTTCTTAAAGCTGGACAAGGTACTGAAATTTCGTCTATTCTATTATAAATGACAAACTCTCGGGCGATTCAGATGTTTTCCTTCATCGTATAAAGCAATTAGTGATATTTTTTAATTCCTAAAACGCATCAACGAACTACGAAAAGTTAGAGGATGTGTACCTGGGGATTGAACCCCGACGACCGGGTGCCTAGTGGGGGATTTTCTTCACATTCGATCGTGATAACGTTAGGTAACATCAATTGGCAAGCGTTTGACAGCTGGTGTTCGATCAATTCCATATAAATGGTGGTTAACGTTGTCACGATCGAATAAGTGAAAAAATTCCCACTTAGCCTGCTGAATAGGAACCCGGACCCCTTAATCACCACTTACATACGTAGTCATAAATGATCATATACCTATACTTAGTAATAAAAGTTTAAACTATTTCTAGCTATTAAACTGGACACCAAATCCATACAACACCACGGAGGACTTGCCCACCGATATGCCGGACGCTCTGAAGCAGCACATTAACAATGTTGTGAGTATTTGTGAAAATTGTCATATTATCATCTTCATCATAATCTTCATCAACTTAAGATCTGCATCCTACTCTAAATATACTAGTGATTCGCCCTTAACTGAGACCTCGCGGTATCGCCATAACAGAGCGCCATCTATTGACATCATTGTGAAGTTCTGTTAAAAATACTTACTGAAATAATTTCGTTTCCTTATAGTATATTTTATCTAATTTTAGTATTTGTTGTTCAAGTACGGATATAATTCAAATAAATTATCAAGTTTCAGGCTTAGCCTTTCAGAAAATTGAGAGTTCTGAGGTCAACTTTGGACGTTGGAAAATCTCCACTTTGAAAGCCCCCCATTTCGTCAATTTTAGGGAAAAAATTAACTACTATTCCCAATTATCTTTAAAATGATATACCGCAACCCTATGTCATCCATCCATCAGCCTGTATGCATCCACTGCTGGACATAGGCATTTTCGAGAGCGCGACACCAAACACGGTCCTCTGCCTTCCTCATCCACCCGCTTCCCGCCACCTTCTTTAGGTCATCGGACCAGCGAGCTGGAGGTCGTCCTACACTGCGCTTGCCGGTACGCGGTCTCCACTCCAGAACACGTCTGCCCCAGCGGCCATCGGTTCTGCGACAGATATGACCCGCCCACTGCCACTTCAGCCTGCTCATCCTCAGAGCTATGGCGGTCACTTTAGTTCTTTTACGAATTTCCTCGTTCCGGATTTTATCCCTGAGAGAGATTCCCAACATAGCCCGCTCCATAGCACGCTGAGCGACTTTTAATTTGTGGACGAGGCCCACCGTCATTGTCCACGTTTCCGCCTCATACGTCATTAAACCCTATGTAACGCTATAAAAATATTTTACTTCGTATTCGCTTCTAGGAGAGCCCCCCTGAAATAAAGATTTTTATAACTTTTCAAGCCAAATTCGGCTGGAGGCCATTGCTTTACATATTACTCGTATATTTAAATTTGAAGTAATTACGTTCAGTAATTCAGACGTTATAAGGCTCTGACAGACGGACGGACGGACTTGTGCAAATTCACTCAAGTAGACTCAGAGACCTTCGCTTCGCTCGGTCAAGATGACTGACTGCTGATCTATCAAAGGTTAAACCAAATATTCAAGGCAAGGCATTCGCTAAGAAGGAAATTTTGAAAATACTACCCCTAAAGGGGTGAAATAGAGGTTTTAATTTTGTGTTAAAATAGAAATAGATAATTTTGTGTTTTTAAGTTATGAAATACTAGCTGATGCCCGCGACTTCGTTCGAGTGAATGAATGAATGAAATTATTGAGGTTTTTTGGTTCCCGCGGGAACTCTTTAATTTTCTGGGATAAAATCTAGTTAATAAAATTTCAGCAATCAGTCTTATTCATAAAGTCAAAGTCAAATAATGTTTATTCAATTTAGGTAAGTCAATAAGTCCATAAGTGTAGTGTACCTACTGTGGTAAACTACATTTATTGACGTCCAGTTATTTTAATAAAATATAATAAATAAATAAATAAATAAATAAATAAAAATAATGGTGATAATCAGTAACGGTATCTTAAAACTATAGCTACGAGGGTTCTAAACGCTCTCTGGTCTGAGAAGAGCCCTCATATAATAATATTAATTTCATTTGGCTGTACAGGCTGGCACAAAAGAGGCGAACACAGTATGGGTGTCGTGCGAGGGCGAGAACCCAGCTGACGTGGAGTTCATGGGACCGACGCTCTTCCTGCCCCGCCGGGGATTCCCCGGGTTCTACTTCCCCTACACTAACCAGAGGGGCTACCTGAGTCCACTCGTCGCTGTGCACTTTGAGAGACCAACGAGTAAGTTTAGGGACAAAATACTCGTATATTTTAGTAGTGTTTAAGCTTTTAAAGGAAATTTCACAACTGTTAAAATTTTGACGAGGTAGGACTCAGGACAGCTGGATGCCCGTTTTCACCGAAAATGCCTAAATTTTAGGGAACACCTGAGTCCATTAGGTGGCAGCTACTGTACGCGAGAATTCTCACCTGATGTTTAGGTTTTCTTTAAAATTTAGGCATAGCTAGTGAATGGCTGTGACTGGGTCTATCAACGCACAGCCCAAACCACTATGATGAAGTACTTAGGCATCAGCTGAAAAGGATTTTTGAAAATTCAACTCCTAAAGAAAATTGGGGCTTTAAATTTACCAATCAAAATACGTAAGGGGCAAAAGTCTTTCGTAAATCGAATCCCTGACTCCTGGTGTGGTATCTAGGGACCTATCCTGTATCGTCACCCGGATCTTCGGCATATATTTGGATAAAATATTATACTTAACTAAATGAACCCTTGTCGTCATTGCAGCGGGAATTCTTATCAACATCACGTGCAAGGCGTGGGCCAAGAACATCAACCGCGACCAGTACGAGCGACGCGGCGCAGTGCACTTTGAACTGATGGTGGACGCGTAGACTACTCGAATGGAAAGCGTATCTAACATCTATTACCTACGCTTGAAACGAACGGCCAACGGGGTACACACAAGGCCACGCGGAAAGAGTTTGGAAAGTTGCTGATCATTTTATACCTAAGTTACCTTTCCTTCCTTACCTTTGTTGGGCCAGTCTAATCTTTCATAATACTCTGAGGAACAACAGAAAATCCTAAGTGATATTGGGTTGCCTTGTCTTACGCCTCTACATATTATTTTTATTTAAGCTCCTTTTCTATCCGGCTTGACTCTACTTGTGCTCTTTATCTTGAATGAGTTCATTATTTTCTTGTAGAGACAAACACATAGTTTCAGTTTCATGTGAGATAGAGTTGAACGCCTTTACATAATCACCTATTACTGTACCTACTCATCATTAAACTTATTTTACGTGACCATGAAATTGTAAACTAATTCATTATAAATATGAGATAAAATTTTGCGTTGAATTAAATCCAACCAACTTTATAACCGTGTTTTATTGTTTTACCAACCTCTTCCAAGCAAATGTTAATTTCCATTTAAAACTCAATTAAAATTTTAATTCATCAAATAAACTTTTATTTCAGCGTTTTCGAACGTCAAGTGAATTTACAACGGGCTCAAAATGCCACAAAATTGGTGGTTCAGGCCTAGCTAAGTCGTTCACAGCTACTTCCTGTTTTTTAATTTTATAAATGTAAAATTGTGTTTGTTTGTATGTGGGTTTGTCCTTCAATCCCGCCACAACGGAACAATACATCAACGTGATTTTTTACATGGTTATTATTTTTTTAACCCGGAAAATAATAGAGTTCCTACGGGATATAAAACTAAATCCACATTCCTGGCTGGAGAGGCGGGCATACTTAATGAATAATCTAGTACTTTAACTTATCTAACTAATATTATAAATGCGAAAGTTTGGATAGAAGGATGGATGGGTGTTTGTTACTCAATCACGTCAGAACAGTTGATCGGATCTGGTTAAAATTTGGCACAGAGATAGATAGTCTGGAATAATACATAAACTTCTTTTTATCCCGGAAAATTGGAAGTTCCCGCGGGTACCAAAAAACCTCAATTCACGCGGACGAAGTTGCGAGCTGATGCTAGCAATGGATACAAGCATGAATTACCTACCTTTAGCCAGCTCACTCATAATTTAGTCGTCAGTGATAAAGTCGGGTTCATAGGGTCAACCTGCTAGTGTACTCTTATCGCCACACGAAGTTGGAGAACCGCTTATATCTGTTGTAAGTATGCTTTAAAATCCCTGTGTAAACAGTTTATATTCTAAACTATTTCTAATTTTCCATCAAAACACATTAAAAAACTAACTATGATACCACATTAAAAAAAAATAACTGTATCTAAATCAAAACTTAATTCTTAAACAACTGTAATTAAAGATTTAGGTACTATGAAATAAACTAAAATCTAAAAATAAATTCTTAAATTGCTCTGTTATCCTCATCGGAAACACCGCAGCGAGGTATTGTGCCCAATGTTGGCAGCATTGCCCCTGATGGCCAGAGTCAAACTTATTCTATACCTACCTAATACCTATACTAGATAATATTTTAATTAAAAAATAATGCATACCACTATGGGTACATTCTGAGAAACTCCAAAATGGGTCCACACGAAATTCATAGCCTATCAACTTAAGACGCTGAGCTCTATGATTATAACATCAAAGCCTGAGCTACGGTTTCGGAACACTGGCCATCAGTCAGTAACGGCCGCAACATGCCACCGTCAGGTATTGAATAGTAATAGAATGGCACGTTGATAAAAGATTTCTTCTTCCACAGCCAATATCCGCCGATCGAGATGATCCTGGTGTGGTACCTCGCCGCGTTGCTGACTGTCTCCTCCAGATGGCAGATAGACGCGAAGACCGTCGACACTAGTCCTGGTATTAATCATGCAAAGTTGATAATTATAGTATAAAATATAAGTATAAATTATGTATTATAGTATAAATAAAAGACATAAAAATTTGTTCCAATTTTGGCCATAACTTTAAGATAACCTCTTCAGTTGTGACGGAATGATATTAGTAAGTATCTCACCAAACTATGGGAAGGGCGCAGTCAGGACTACTAGGTTTATAGGACAAATCACGTTAAAAGGGAACTAATTCGTTTTGTGGAGTGTAGACGCTCCATATGATGAATGACGTGGACTTAGAATTATTTAGATACAGAAATAAGTAGTACCACGAAAGTGCGGACGTGTAATGTTTAGAAATTAGAACACAATGTTATTAAGCTATTGCATAGCTTCTATCGCGGGCCTTGAGCGTGGAGACCGAATCCAGAAATTCCGTAACGAAAAACAACCTAACACTTTGGTTGCTATGACTACTTGTGTTGTAGACTGCAAGTTGTTGAAAATAAAAAGACTATTTTTATGAAAAGATGATTTTGGTTGCTATGACTACCTACTTATTAAAATTATTTTGCCTTTATATTTTCAACAACTTGAAGTCAACAACACAAGTAGTCATAGCAACCAAAATCATCTTTTCATAAAAATATTTCGCCTTTATATTTTCAACAACTTGAAGTCAACAACACAAGTAGTCATAGCAAGTTGATAAAAAATGCTATGTAATAGCTTTACCGCGGCAGTCTCCGACTTCCGAGTGCCACACGTCTTTTTAGGGTTCCGTAGCCAAATTTGGCAAAAACGGAACCCTTATAGATTCGTCATGTCTGTCTGTCTGTCTGTCTGTCTGTCTGTCTGTCCGTCCGTATGTCACAGCCACTTTTTTCCGAAACTATAAGAACTATACTGTTGAAACTTGGTAAGTAGATGTATCCTGTGAACCGCATTAAGATTTTCTTACAAAAATAGAAAAAAAACAATAAATTTTGGGGTTCCCCATACTTAGAACTGAAACTCAAAAATTTTTTTTTCATCTAACCCATACGTGTGGGGTATCTATGGATAGGTCTTCAAAAATGATATTGAGGTTTGTAATATCATTTTTTTCTAAACTGAGTAGTTTGCGCGAGAGACACTTCCAAAGTGGTAAAATGTGTGTCCCCCCCCCTGTAACTTCTAAAATAAGAGAATGATAAAACTAAAAAAAATATATGATGTACATAACCATGCAAACTTCCACCGAAAATTGGTTTGAACGAGATCTAGTAAGTAGTTTTTATAATAATTTAAAATTTAGTACATGTTTGTACGGAACCCTCGGTGCGCGAGTCCGACTCGCACTTGGCCGGTTTTATTTTACTTGTTCATTGTTGAACCGCCCTTGTACGTAAACTAGGGTCCCTCTACCAATGGTTAACTGAGAAGTATCCAGTGGTTCGAGACTCTTCCAAAAATACCAAATGACTACGTCAAGATAGAACTCCAAGCTTCAGCTGATTTCCTCAATATTATTCGCTATGATTATATTCCCAGTCACACAAAATAGCGCGGTGCAACAACGTGCAGCGCCATCTAGTCTATGTTTTAGACATACGTAGATACGAATCTAGGCTAGGGCATACAAAGGGTACCTAGACATCTTTAATTTAGCAAACTTTCGCGCGTAGAAAGAATAAAGTATTATATATTAGCTGATGCCCGCGACTTCGTCCGCGTGGATTGAGGTCTGTAGGTTCCCGCGGGAACTCTTTCATTTTCCGTGATAAAAAGTAGCCTTAGTGTTATAATCTATCTCTGTGCCAAATAGCCGTTCGGCCGTGATTGAGTTACAAACATCTATGAATACATCCATCAATCCATCCATATATCCATCCATCCATCCTTCCATCCATCCATGCATCGATCCAACAACCAGCTAATAAAAGTAAAAGTTTGATCATTCGTTAGGACATTCGATTATGTATGTAACTTGAAAAACTATTCACTGCAAAATAACAAACTCACGTCATTATTCAATATTTCATACAAAATCCCATACTTTTGACGTTTGAAAAAAAGTTGCCGATTTGACTAATTGCCAAATACCCAATTATACATTCCCAATTTTTTTCTTCTCATAGAATTGTACCTTTATTGAAAACAATAAAATAGAACTTAAAGCTAGCTAGCTAATCCTATAGTAACTATTTAAATCATGCCCGTCTGGAATGGCAAAAATGCTGGCTGCATTGCACTTGTCCAAATTCCCAAAAATATACCCCGCCGGTAATCGAATCATCGAATGCTCAAGAAACCGTTCAAATATCCTACAGACAGACTTTATCAGGAATGCAAAGTCCTTACGGTGCCTTAATTAGGTACTTATATATTATTTTAAACCTAGCTCTTAAAGTCCATCGGTCAGTTTAATCTATTCAAAGGGTTACAACATATTACTCAAACGACGTTTATTTAAGATCCATATACCGAAAATTAAATCCTGCTTTGCTAGAAGATTCATTCTAGTCCCTATGTAGATTCATTCATTTACTATAAAGTAGTTAGAGCATGCAACATTAAGCATTGTTCCGTAAACACAGACATAGTAAATCACAAAAATTTTACAATGGCCAAAGCTTTTCTTGCATCTGAAATAATTTGTTATTTGTTACTTAGAGATAATGATTTTTATAAAATTGCAACGACACGAAAAGAAAAAAAAACAAAAAACAACTCTGTTAATATTTTTAGACTAATAGACTACCGAGTACCGAGCGACAATTATTTACTGTTAATCAATCAGTCTAATGTGTAATTGGTACCCACAATACAGGATTACCTAGTGTGGGTACCACTGGTCATATGAAAAAATTGTCAAGTTGATAATGGTAATAAACATTTTTAAGCTATTGCATAGCTGCTATCGCGGGCCTTGAGCGTGGAGACCAATCCAGAAATTCCGTAACGAAAAAAAACCTAACACTTTGGTTGCTATGACTACTTGTGTTGTTGACTTCAAGTTGTTGAAAATAAAAAGACTATTTTTATGAAAAGATGATTTTGGTTGCTATGACTACTTGAAGTCAACAACACAAGTACCTAGTCATAGCAACCAAAATCATCTTTTCATAAAAATAGTCTTTTTATTTTCAACAACTTGAAGTCAACAACACAAGTAGTCATAGCAAGTTGATAAAAAATGCTATGCAATAGCTTTACCGCGGCAGTCTCCGACTTCCGAGTGCCACACGTCTTTTTTTTCATTTTCATTTTTCATTTTCAATCCCGGAGCCCACTTATCCCACAGCGCTCACCTCTGCGCCAGGGCGGTCCTCATTGATAGAGGTTATTATTATTTTTAAATCCTTTTATTAACCCTACTAGCTGATGCCCGCGACTTCGTACGCGTGGGTCGAGGTTTAGTTGTTCCCGCGGGAACTCTTGAATTTTCCGGGATAAAAAGTACCCTATGTGCTAGTCCAGACTATAATCTATCTCTGTGCCAAATTTCATCCAGATCCGTTGAGCCGTTCTGGCGTGATTGAGTAACAAACATCCATTTGAGGTTTTTTGGTTCCCGCGGGAACTCTTTAATTTTCCGGGATAAAAAGTACCCTATGTGCTACCAGACTTTAGTCCATACATCCATCCATACATTCATCCAAACTTTCGCATTTATAATATATTTGATAAAATAATAATATGGGACCTTCTTTATAGGTCTCGACTTCGTACCGAGGCCAGACCCCGCCGACCCAGAAAACACTCTCATCAATTACAAGTCCTATAACGAGACGTCGGTGAACAAATGGACCTCGAAGATAGAACAGTTCTTAGAAAGTAAGTTTCTTATTTAATTTTTTTCCTACTTGCGCGGAAATTGCTACAAATTACAATCCAACATAAGTCCATACATACGAAGCTAAAACTGCATAAACAGTGTGCAAGCAATCTGAATCACTCATCCACACAAACATAATATTGTGTCCAAAATATTTAACAACATTAGGTTCAAACCATTACTATTTAATACTACGTCTTAGATTATTGCCAGCTCAAGTGGCAATGGGCGGGCCACATAATTCGTAGAACCGATAGGCGTTGGGGTCCCAAAGTGCTTAAATGGCGGCCTCCCACCGGGAAGCGCAGCGATAAACAACCTCCCACTAGGTGGACGGACGATCTCAAGCGTGCAGCTGGAGCCGCTGGAAACAAGCGGCACAAGACCGCGCTCTGTGGCGATCCAAGCAGGAGGCCTTCGTCCAGCAGTGGACGTCTGTAGGTTGAGACGACGATCATGACGACGAGATTATTGCCATAAACTTTCAACAATGTCAACCATGTCAACCTACAAAATATTTATAGACTAGCGGCCCGTCCCGGCTTCGCACGGGTAGACATAAATAGGTACAGATATTTTTCATAATGGTGCACCCCCTTCTCCCGCACTGCCCCTCTCACGAAGAGTAAAGAGTAAGTTACTCGATGCGCTGCGTGGCGGCCGCCGCCGGCATGTATTTTTATTTTAATTTCATGATATCTTTTGAATGGAATATCCGATTTCAATAATTCAAAAAGTAATCATATTATTTATTTGGATAAAAATTTATAAATGGTATGGATAACACGGTCTGATTTTGATCGGCCTTTCTATCAATTTGTTAAATGTAAAAAAGTAGTTATAGTGACGTAACTACAATAGATAGAAACATGGTCTCGCGAAGTTTTTTGTAGATATTGATATATTCTATAATATTGTCGAACATTTTTTTGTCCTATCATTAATACTCTTCGCAGCGTATGCGATGAAAGACATTTTATGGCTAATTTTTTTACACCTTCGGTTGGTTTTAATAGGAATTTCTAAAGATTTCTATAGTAATCTAGTACTAAATATAGCCTATGTTACTCAGTGATAATGTAGCTTTCTAATGAAAAAACAATTATTAAAATCGGTCCAGTACTTTTTGAGTTTATTCGTTACATACAAAAATACAAAAATACAAATCTTTCCTCTTTATAATATTAGTGTAGATGTAGATAAGTATAGATTCTTGGATAGAATCAGGCGTTACTTTGCGGAAATTGATGATTTAGCAAGACAAGAATACAATTACTTTGCTATAATCCGCCAACAGAAAAAAATCTGTATGGTCAAGCATGCAATCCTCAGGAGATGTCGTCTGAGGAGAATATGTCGTCTGACATCTCCTGAGGACGCTCCGGTGTCGGGGCGAAACGTGCGTCGAGAATAGTATAAAAGTCTTGTGTGCTGGTGCATGTGAGTGGTGGGGGCATTGCTTGCTTGGGAACTTAGCTTTCTTACTTGGTTGGGAAGGTAAACGGTGCTTCGCTTTTAATTGCATGATTGACCATACAGATTTTTTTCTGTTGGCGGATTATAGCAAAGTAATTGTATTCTTTTCTTGCTAAAGTATAGATTCATTTATCTTCTCTTTGCTTATTTCAGGGTACAGAACAATTAGTCCTAAGGGTGCAGAGAACATCATGAACTGCTCACCAGAACATCCGGCTCGCCCGGGCCTATTCTGCGAAGTAGATTTGCGCGGATTTGAACTCTGCTCCTCTGAGAATAAGTACAACTACCACAGGGGGGCGCCTTGTGTGTTCCTCAAGCTGGATAAAGTACAGAAGTTTTACTTTTTTACTTTGAATATAACTTTGAATAAAACGCGCGCCACTTTAATTCATACTAGATGAAACCCGCGATTTTGTCCGCGTGGATTAAGGTGTTTTGATTCCTGTGGGAACTATCCTTAATTTCCGAGATAAAAAGTAACCCATGTCTTTCCCCATGTTACCTATTATGACCTTTCATCAAAATTGGTTGAAAAGAAACCGTTAAAGCGTAGCAGACAGACGGACAGACTTTCGCATTTATAATAATATAGTATGGATTATCTACCATTTACCATTATATATGTCACCGTAAGATTGTAAAAACCGTTAGATTATAATCTAACTCGCGAAATTGTAAACTGTCGAAAGATTACAATATAACGCATTATTTTTCGATAGATTGTAATCTGTTAGGTATATTAACCCGACAAACTTTTTTCAAACGCCAAATCCTATACTAAGTGCACGCACTTAGTATAGGATTTTGTATGAAAAACTGAATTGTGACATCATCAATAGTCAACGCACTTTTTTAATGGATAATTTAAAATGGTACACAAACATAACAGGAGACGTGGATATTACGACGTTTGAGAGAATCACAAAAAAATCATTTATTTGAAAATTTGTCAAATGCTCAGTTGTAGATTTTAGTATTATTAATATTATTATATACTTACCTAATCTGTTTTTCATTCTGAAACTCCAAATAATAATTTTAGTACTTATGTTGTATATAAATAATTTCTAGCTCTTAAACTGGACACCAGATCCATACAACACCTCGGAGGACTTGCCAACTGATATGCCGGAAGCTCTGAAGCAGCACATTAGCAATGTTGTGAGTATGTCTCTATGCACTACCTACTTGACTAATATTGGATAGAAGCAGGAGTTATTTTGCGGAAGTCAATGATAATGAAGGAACTAGAAGTTTAATTCGCATTAATCCGCCACAATAGGTAAATCCATATGGTACAGTGTGTATCTTGCACTGACTGTAATGTTTTACAATCGTGCATTGTCGAATGAACATCTCCTGAAGATGTTCCGGTATCGGAGTGAAACGTACGTTGAGAATAATTTGGAAGATTTCTGTGGTGTGGTGAATATCGCGGGCTATAAGTGCGGGATACACACATAGATTTACCTATTGTCGCGGATTATAGGGAATTAAACTTCTAGTTCCTTCATTAGCTACTTGACTACTCATACCTCACCCAACTTTCGCATTTATAGTAGATATTATAGTATAGATGCATAGATTTTTTATAGATGTAACATAGTAGGTATAGCTTTTAATTTTATAACTGCCTTAAACATTCTTCTATTCTATTCTAGTCCGGCAGAGAGGACGCGAACATGGTGTGGGTGTCGTGCGAGGGCGAGAATCCAGCTGACAAGGAGTTCATTGGCCCCGTGCGGTACCTCCCCAGCCGCGGGCTCCCCACTTACTACTTCCCCTACACCAACCAGGAGGGCTACTTGAGTCCACTAGTCGCCGTGTACTTTGAGAGGCCAGCCAGTAAGGTCAAATTATAACTTACTAGCTGATGCCCGTGACTTCGTCCGCGTGGGTTGAGGTTTTTGGTTCCCGCAGGAGCTCTTTAATTTTTCGGTACCTATAAAAAGTAGCCTATGTGATTTTCCAGACTATAATCAATCTCAGTGCCAAATTTGATCCAAATCCGTTTAGCCGTTCTGGCGTGATTGAGTAACAAACATCCATCCATGCATCCATCCATGACATCCATCCAAACTTTGGCATTTATAATATCAGTTATTAGTATAGTAGATATAGTATTGACTAAGCTTTTGCCCGCGACTTCATCCGCCACACTTGTACACACTTCTAAATCCCTATTTTACCCCCTTAGGGGTTAAATTTATAAAAATCCTTTCTTAGCGGATGTCATTAATCTGTATGCCAAATTTCAGCCTAATCCGTCCAGTGGTTTGAACTGTGCGTTGATAGATCAGTCAGTCAGTCAGTCAACTTTACCTTTTATAATTTTTTTAATAAGTTTAATAAGTATTAGTTAAAATTTATGTGATGTGGTGTTATTTATAACTAACAACTTGTTCCTAAATCAATAATTAAACAAGACTATTAAGTATTAGTATCTCTTATATTTTAAAATATCTGCAAAATACGGCACCATGGGTTCCTTTTTACCAATTTGATACGGAATTCTAAAAATACAAAATGGCGGCGATTCACTGAAGGTCTGACAGCTTATATTCCATTCCGTTCTATTCAGGCCATTGAACTAGAAATAGGTACTAAAATTCTACATCTATGATTCAGGCACTACCTAATTGTACAGTGAAATGACTGTTCATAAATTCGTCCGTGATTTCTCTGTACTACGATTAACCCTTGTCGTCATTGCAGCGGGCATTCTGATCAATATCACGTGCAAGGCGTGGGCCAAGAACATCACCCGCGACCAGTACGAGCGACGCGGCGCAGTGCACTTCGAGCTGATGGTGGACTAGAACAATCCGCTCAATACAAAGCAAGCAAACGCGTTCCAACCTAGACCTCATCATTCCTTTGCACTAAACATGATTGTCGTCAAGCGCAAGCCTATTTTGCAATAAAGAAAAATAACACCACACAATTGTTCTGTAATTCAACTTGTTTAATTCAGACAAAAAATTGTACCTTCAAGGCCAGTCTACTTTTGAAGCTACGGTTCGATTTGGTACAAAAACCTTTATGTTACAAAAATAAAATTAATTATTAGTCACAAAAATGCTGGAACAAGTAGAATTTCTCCAAGGGCCACAAGTATGAGCAAAACATAGTGGGACGACGAAACCAAAATTATAATAACGTAGGAAGTAATAGGTCATTATAGTAGTTAGTTAATTGTTCAAATTTTTTCATTCGTCTCACAAAATTAAGTTTACTAATAGGTATTATGCGAAAGAAAATGTGTTTTTTTATTGGTTTGTCTTTCAGTCACGCTGCAGCCTGCAACAGGGCAACGGCTGCATGGGCATAGTTGAGGACCTGTTAGTCTACTTTTTATCCCGGAAAATTAAGAACTTTTTGTGGAATCAAAAAGCTTATATTCCACGCGGAGTGCGGACGAAGTCACGGGCATGCTGTAGGTAAATATGATAAGAGATTAATCAGGTCTGCGACCCCACGTCGCAACAAAGCAGAATAACAATATGATAGTCAATTTATTCTTGGATTAAACAAAATATTAAAAACCGCGACTGAGATCAGCCTACCTACTCGTAGTAGTAGTAGAGATTTGGATGAAATTATAAATGGCATTAATGGAGTTTATAAATGAATAATTATAGGTAGTTGTTGGAAGGTGGTAGGTTAATCAAGAGTAAATAGAATCTTCTAGGCAAGCGCACTCCACCTTGGGCTGCATAATCACATGCAAGCAGGTGCAATTATTTGCAGCTAAGCGCTAGCCTAACATACTAATTTACTAATATTATGAATGCGAAAATGTGTTTGTTTGGATTTCCTATGTCAATCATAAACTTATTCCGCGCAGATGAATCGCGGAAAAAAGATAGCTAGATTCTTTTAAACTCTACATATAAGTACCATGCTAAAAGTCCATTCTGAAATCGATTCGTATAGGTAATATTCAGAAAGGATACCTTCATTTGCTTCTGAAAACGCACGTTTACCTTGGAAAAGCTCGAGGTGCCCGGAGATCGACCCCTGGACTACCAGATTAGGAGGCCGAATTCTTATCGACTAGGCTATACTTAATTACTGCACGTGACAATACCTAGCCTTACGTCATCACTATTATAATTATATAAACAGTGATAGTCAGGTTCATCGTGTCAGCTTGCCGGTGTACCTACTCATACACTCGCGTACAGTAATGTAAGTAAAATATAATATTTATTAACATTAACAATTACAATTAATTACCCTCACGGAAAATAAGCAAGGCTCTCCTCTTAAAATGAAAAGGGAACGGTGATCAAGTGCTGATTGGCGGAAGTTAAAAAAATATACAACTGGAATTCTTACTTTCATACTAATATTGTAAATGCGACAGTTTTTCGGTTTTAACTATGCTTATCAACCGGATAAACTCACGTGTTATTCCGTATGTCCGGCTAATTTCGAACCCTTATTTAATTTATTATTATTTTGTTTCTGTTTGCTTTGATTTTTTTGTCTGTCTGTTTGCTTACCTTTCACCACAAAATATTACCGTGCTTTGACGATCCATCTACTCAACCGATTTTGAACCAGCGCTGGTACCGAAATTTGGTACCAGCGAGCTCTAATTACATAGGTGCTATTTAACAGAGTTGGAGTTTCACTGAGTTAGAGACTAGCCCCTATTCTCTAACTCAGTGGCTATCAAACACTGACATACCTATTTCAATTTTTTATCCATTTAAGCTTTGATGTGAAGTAAAAAAAAAACCGGCCAAGTGCGAGTCGGACTCGCGCACCGAGGGTTCCGTACTCAAGAAGTAGGTATAATTACCTTTGTTAATGAACCGCAAAACTAACTTTGTTTGTAGAGGTTTACTGTTAATATCAAAAAATTACGTTTGTTGTATGGGAGCCCCCCTTTAATATTTACTTTATTGATATTTAATTATTTATTTTGAAAGGTAATATACAAGTTAATATTCTGTGAAAATTTGAACCGTCTACCTGTTACCGTTTTTAATATTGAGCAAAAAAATACGAAAAAAACACGTTTATTGTATGGGGACCCCCCTTAATATATATATTTTTTTAATTTTTAGTATTTGTTGTTATAGCGGCAACGGAAATACATCATTTGTGAAAATTTCAGCTTTCTAGCTATCACGGTCTATGAGATACAGCCTGGAGACAGACAGACAGACAGACAGACAGACAGACAGACAGACAGCGGAGTCTTAGTAATAGGGTCCCGTTTTTACCCTTTGGGTACGGAACCCTATAAAGCATAGAAAACCAATTATTATTTAAATTACCAATTAATATTCAATGTAGGTATAAAAAATATATGTCAGTGGCTTTCATGCTGTTTTATCCAGATATAGGTTCCATCTTGAATTAAAATAAAACAATGTCTATGCCTACAGCTCAAACCCTGATTCCATCGGATTATCAATATGATTCTGTTGAGCTTCTTCGTCGTGATGCTGACGATCTGCTCCAGCTGGCAGACAGACGCGACGAGCACGGATAGCAGTCCTGGTAATATTATCGCATTCGTTATTTTTCGTAGATTTGATTTTAGTAACAAAAAGTTAATAAAGGTCGTTGGACCGATGCCTAAAGAAGGTGGCGGGAAGCGGATGGATGAGGGAGGCGGTTGGTGGTGCGCTCTCGAAGAGGCCTATTTCCAGCTGTGGACGCGTGTAAGCTGATGGATGGATAGATGGAACAAAAAGTTCTGATCACAATGAAAAAGTCATTTCACATCAAAACACTGAAAAGAAAAAGTGCGTTGAACGCACAGTATTTCTTCCCAGTGTTACGTCTAGCTATTGGTTTAGATGAAATTTATATACGAAAATGTTTAATTTTCATGTTTATATAGGTAGGTAAGGTTTCATTCCTAAGTTCCCGCGGGAATTCAGGGATAACATGGTTTCATGGGGCAAATAAATGATAACTCTGTTCTCGAAAACGGCTCAACTCAATCAAATTTCCAGGAAATTTTATCTTTAAATATCTAATAATATTTTACTTAAGTTTACCTGGATGGATAAGAATCCCTTACTTTCCCTAATCTGAAAGTTCCCGCGGTAATTCAGGAATAGCATGGTTTCTTGGAAAAGGCTCAAACGATTTGCAGGAAATTCTATATTTAAATAACAATGTTGTCCTTTTTAAGTTCTCCTGGATTGGGTTTATCCGTACATTCCCGCAGGATTTCAGCGATAGCAAGGTTTCTCGTAAACGGCTCAAACTGTTTGCAGTATTTAATTGTCTTACTTACTAAGTTTATTTAGTGATCCCTGGATTCCTGTGGGATTCACCAATCAAATTGTATGTTTGGTACAAAGAGCACCCGGCTACTTTTGATAATATTGGATCTTCTTCAGGTCTTTATTTTGTACCGAGACCGGATCCCGCCGATGCGAATGACACTCTCATCCATTACAAAGCCAGTGAACAGGCCTCCGTTCGCAAATGGACCTCCAAGGTCGATGATTTCTTAAAAGGTAAGTCCCTCAATAAAAATTAAAAACACTTAAATTTCAACATCCATACTTCCATATCCATACTTCCATATCCATACTAATATTATAAATGCGAAAGTGTGTCTGTCTGTCTGTCCGTCTGTCTGTCTGTCTGTCTGTCTGTCTGTCTGTCTGCTACGCTACGATTTTGATGAAATTTGGTACAGGGATAGGTTATATCCCGGGGACGGACAAAGGCTACTTTTTATCCCGGAAAATTCAAGAGTTCCCGCGGGAATCGAAAAAACTTGGTCCACGCAGACGAAGTCGCGGGAATCATCTAGTTTTAAATAACTTCTAATAGAATAATCTAAATAGGTATTTAGACTGGTCGCTCTTCTATAATAGATACTATTCGCTACGCGCGTTTGCTGACCGGTTATCGAGTTGCCCTTACGAGGATATTTAAGTACTTATTTCAAGTTATATACTTACTTTAAATGAAAGACGACGACCCGAATAGGAGGCTGAAGTTAAAACTAAAGTCTAACCCCCAAGTTTAAGACTAAGCTATCACCCCTCCGTAAGCGTAAAGTAATTGCTTCCATTAAGTATAACATGTTTCAGAGTATAGCCTGAAGGCCCCTGGTGGTACGAACAGGATGGCCTGTTCATGGGACTACCCGACTTCGTTCCGCGACTTGCCATGCGACGTGCCTGTGGATGACTACCATCCATGCACTTCTGTGAACGATTATAACTACCCCAGCTCTGGGCCTTGTGTGTTCCTCGCACTGGACAAAGTACTGTTCTTCTACGTATTTTATAACTTTTTGGTACAAAAAAGTAGAGAATTTTGACTTTTTAAGAGCCCGCAAAGATAGAAAAACGTTCACCTCACGCTCGTTCTGTCAGACTTCTAGAAGGTTTGTAAAACATGTATCTCGATTGTTCATCTTCCGAAGACAAGGCCTATGTAGTTTAAAAGAATCCGGTATAAAAGAAATTACTGGGTGAATACAATTAACACCGAGCGAGAAACAAAAGAGTGTTTCAAATTCTACATCAATGGTTTCAGTGAATTCAGTGTTCTTGGCGAAATAAATATGTTCCACAGACTTTTAACCATTGGTGTAGAATTTTAGGTCTATGCTTTTAACAAAGGTTTCTTTATTGATTTCTATATTTTTAAATGTTTAATGAAAAAGCTCGAAAGGTCTCTTTCATGACTATCATCCCAATCTTGATATCGAATCTCCAAAAGAAAATAATGAAAAGTTGGCCTAATAATAAGCCTAGTAAATAAAGCCTGATAATTTATTTACAGCTCTTAGACTGGACACCAAAGCCGTACAACACCACGGAAGACCTGCCAACTGATATGCCTGAGTCTCTGAAGAAGCATATTAGTGTGGCTGTAAGTATTGAAATACAAAGAGAGGCACTTGTTAAATGAATTTGAATAAAATCATTTGAATCATTGCATGCTATTTCTTAATAAATCAGGCTACGTGGCTAAGCTAAGGATGTGTTTCAAACCCACCAATAATTGTAAGAGCTCTTGATTATCATAGCTTAGATTGCTAGATGTGCGCTCCTATTGAAGAGAACTCTTTGGTTTTATCAAAGGAGATAAGTAATACAAATCGGGATAAAAAGTAGCCCATGTCCTTCCGCAGGATGCAACGCAGATTTAAACAAAATTGGATGAACTGATGAACCGTGAAAACATAGCAGACAGACAGACACACTTTCGCATTTATAATGTTACTAGCTGATGCCCGTGACCTCGTCAGCGTGGATTGAGGTTTTTTTTGATTGACGCGGGAACTCTTTAATTTTCCGGGATAAAAAGCCTATGTGTCATTCCAGACTATAATCAAACTCTGTGCCTTCATCCCTTCAGCTGTTCTGGCGTGATTAGTAAGGTTACAAACATCCATCCATCCATCCAAACGTTTGCATTTATTTAAATTATATTAGTACTAGCGGTCCGCCCCGGCTTCGCACGGGTAGCACTTGATCAAAATAGTTCATACCCAATAATGATCAGTCGGCACTGAGGCGAACAACTCCACCATACGTTCTCAAATTTTGTTCAACAAACCGCTGTGAACGCTTGGCACTTGAGTCTCCAATACGACGTATTTTCGCTGCCCTCGCCTGGGAACTATGTTTAGAACTAACAACTAAGTTGAGACCTGGCTGTTTTAAGCATTTCGCAGTTTGTCTACAACAGTTAGATATTAAAATGTTTAAAAAAATGTTGGTAATTTCTCTTGTATTTAGTAAGACAGTCTGAATTAATAGAGGGCTGGCGGAGGGCGAATTGCCCATACAAACGTAATACCAAAATAATTTGTAATTCGAGAATATTTCCACCATATTATGCGCTTATTAAGATTGAACTTGTATTTATCTAGGTCCCTGGATAATTATTCTTTCAAAATACTTTCCCAAAATTAAATGTAAGCACATTGCGTTTCGCATGTTTTTACGACATAAATGACATGTTTTCACCTTATTTGTTTCATATTAAAACCGACGATATCTCACGTACTAGTTGATCAGGAACATAGCCTACATTGTCAAGTTACAGAATAACAACACGAAGTTAAAACACAACAATTTTTCATTCATCATTTTTGGTATTCACGGAACAAGACCAATTGCTATCGCGCTTGCACGCGATTATGTGTCATCAGCCAAACAGAGATAGCAATATACAGGCAAATTTATATTTGCGGTTCAAATAGAAGTTGCGAGCGCCGCTCCCCGGCCTCAAAAGTTAAATTAGGTGAATTTTTCCGACTTAATTCACATTATTGCAATTTTCGAAGGGATCTCTAATTTATTTTAAAATAAAATGCAGCATAATATGTTACTTGCTGATAAAGTTCCTTTCTATAGGTGAACGAATTTTTAAAATCAGTCCAGTAGTTTTTTAGTTTATCCATTACAAACAAACAGACAGACAGACAGACAGACGGACGGACGGACGGACGGACGGACGGACGGACGGACGGACGGACGGACGGACGGACGGACGGACGGACGGACGGACGGACGGACGGACGGACGGACGGACGGACGGACGGACGGACGGACGGACGGACGGACGGACGGACGGACGGACGGACGGACGGACGGACGGACGGACGGACGGACGGACGGACGGACGGACAGACAGACAGACAGACAGACAGTCAGACAGACAGACAGACAGACAGACAGACAGACAGACAGACAGACAGACAGACAGACAGACAGACAGACAGACAGACAGACAGACAGACAGACAGACAGACAGACAGACAGACAGACAGACAGACAGACAGACAGACAGACAGACAGACAGACAGACAGACAGACAGACAGACAGACAGACAGACAGACAGACAGACAGACAGACAGACAGACAGACAGACAGACAGACAGACAGACAGACAGACAGACAGACAGACAGACAGACAGACAGACAGACAGACAGACAGACAGACAGACAGACAGACAGACAGACAGACAGACAGACAGACAGACAGACAGACAGACAGACAGACAGACAGACAGACAGACAGACAGACAGACAGACAGACAGACAGACAGACAGACAGACAGACAGACAGACAGACAGACAGACAGACAGACAGACAGACAGACAGACAGACAGACAGACAGACAGACAGACAGACAGACAGACAGACAGACAGACAGACAGACAGACAGACAGACAGACAGACAGACAGACAGACAGACAGACAGACAGACAGACAGACAGACAGACAGACAGACAGACAGACAGACAGACAGACAGACAGACAGACAGACAGACAGACAGACAGACAGACAGACAGACAGACAGACAGACAGACAGACAGACAGACAGACAGACAGACAGACAGACAGACAGACAGACAGACAGACAGACAGACAGACAGACAGACAGACAGACAGACAGACAGACAGACAGACAGACAGACAGACAGACAGACAGACAGACAGACAGACAGACAGACAGACAGACAGACAGACAGACAGACAGACAGACAGACAGACAGACAGACAGACAGACAGACAGACAGACAGACAGACAGACAGACAGACAGACAGACAGACAGACAGACAGACAGACAGACAGACAGACAGACAGACAGACAGACAGACAGACAGACAGACAGACAGACAGACAGACAGACAGACAGACAGACAGACAGACAGACAGACAGACAGACAGACAGACAGACAGACAGACAGACAGACAGACAGACAGACAGACAGACAGACAGACAGACAGACAGACAGACAGACAGACAGACAGACAGACAGACAGACAGACAGACAGACAGACAGACAGACAGACAGACAGACAGACAGACAGACAGACAGACAGACAGACAGACAGACAGACAGACAGACAGACAGACAGACAGACAGACAGACAGACAGACAGACAGACAGACAGACAGACAGACAGACAGACAGACAGACAGACAGACAGACAGACAGACAGACAGACAGACAGACAGACAGACAGACAGACAGACAGACAGACAGACAGACAAACAAATCTTCAAATCTTTCCTCTTTATAAGTTTAGAAGTTTAGATTAGCATAAACTATGGACTAAGGATTTATATAATATCTTACTATGTTTTTCGCTGTAGTCTGACAGAGCATGGGCGAACGCAGTATGGGTGTCCTGCGAAGGCGAGAGTCCGGCTGACGTTGAGGCAATGGGGCCGATACAGTACATCCCTCGTCGAGGGTTCCCGTCGTTCTACTTTCCCTACAGCAACGTCAACCAGGAGGGCTACCTGAGCCCGCTGGTCGCCGTACTGTTTGAGAAGCCGAAGAGTGAGCAATTTTTTGTAATTCAACTACAAGTTAGTCCTTCAGTGCCATTTCACCTGATGGTAACTGATGATGCAGTCTAAGATCTCCAAGGTAAGGCTTCCGTTTTTTCAACCGCTTATAATGTTGATATCTACAAATCAAGAGTGAATAAGCATCTTCTAGGCAAGCGCGCTCCACCTTAGGCTGCATCACTTCTTCCAGCCAGTCTGATTGCAGCCAAGCGCTAGTCTAGCGGCTATCAACATGGCATCGTACCGGAACGCTAAATCGCTTGGTGGCACGTCTTTGCCGATTGGGTGGTATCTATCCACGGCCGAGGCCTCCGATCAGACTATAAAAAATTCGACCACCACACCAGCGAAATCTCGGAAATTATAAATTCTCAAATTGACCCTGCCAAGGATCGAACCCGAGACCTCCCATTAAAACACCACAGCGCTAACCACTGCGCCATGGAGGTCGTCAAAACCGTATTAGATCGTAATTTGTGGCTAAGTAAGAAATGTTTCTCGATAATTTGTTTTGTAAATCCGTCTTCATCATTGCAGCGGGCGTTGTCGTCAACATCGAGTGCAAGGCTTGGGCTAAGAACATCTCTCAAGGTTCTGTTCACTTCAAGCTGATGGTGGACGCGTAGATTATCCACATTCAAATCGCACCCTCAGGGAAAAAAAGCATAAGATGAAAATTGCAATTTTACAGGAGAGCAAAAAAACTGTTTAAATATCAATAACTTTTTTTTTGTTGACACAAAAGCATGTTTTATACATCAATAAAAAGATAAGAAAATACTGCACAGGAGGAATATATTCATTTATTCTCAGGTTATAAGATTTCCTAAATAAAGAGAAATTTATGTTATGTTGTGCTACTTTTCCTAACTAACTCTGAATTCCCCGTTATAAAATATATATATGCGTTTTAAATGTACTTCTTCTCCTACAGTTAATTTATTGTAATAAAAAATAATTAAAAACACTATTGTCCGTCCGTCTGTGTGACAAGACCCTTTTTTAACCGACTTCCAAAAAAGGAGGAGGTTCTCAATTCGGCGCGTATCTTTTTTTGTTTTTATGTATGTCGGTGCATATCTCCGTGGTTTCTAAACCGATTTGAACAAATTTTTTTTCATTGGTTAGAAGAAGCTCACGAGGTGGTCTTATAAAAAATTCTGACTCCAAATCCTCAATCCTGATGCTGTAGGTGTACCGTACTACATGAAATCATCAAAACTAGTGAGTTAGGAAATCTTGATGGTGAATTCATATAGTAGGTTTCAAGTCACTTGTATACGATACAACTCTGAGTCCCAACTCCTCAATCCTGATGCTGTAGGGTACAGAACTCCTTAAAAATAGCGATATGATGAATTAATATTGTAGGTGTCAAGCAACGACTTCATACTTAAACCCAAGTCCCAACTCCTCAACCCTGAAGCTGCAGGGTACTGTACTCCTAAGCCGTAAGGATTAACAGTACACTAAAAAGTTAAAAATAAAAATTATTTCCAAAAAACCGACTTCCAAAGCCACTGTAAAGTAAAAAATAATTTTGATTTCTACACACTATGTTGAAGTCGGGCGAGTATAACAAAGATAGCATAGTTGACGCGAGGCTCGCCCGACTTCAACATAGTGTGTAGAAATCAAAATTATTTTTTATTTTACAGTGGCTTTGGAAGTCGGTTTTTTGGAAAGAATTTTCTCAGGAACGCATGGAGGTATCAAGCTGAAATTCATATCTCAGGCCTACTGTCCCTTGGAGCTGTAAAAAAATCAAACTTCTAAGCCAACGCAATCAAAAGATACAGCCGTTTATGCTGCAAATTTTCGACACTCACAAGGGAATCAAAACCTACTGGGTACTTTCCGTGAACTCAGAATCTTGAAATTTGGTACGACGCAACGTCTTATAGCACAGATAAAGGGAAAATTGCGAAAAGCATAAATTTTTAGTTATATCATTTAATAAAAATATTTTTAATAATTAGGGTTCCGTACCTCAAAAGGAAAAAACTGAACCCTTATAGGATCACTTTGTTGTCCGTCCGTCTGTGTGTCAAGACCCTTTTTCTCAGGAACGCATGGAGGTATCAAGCTGAAATTCATATCAAATATTCAGGTTTCCTGGCCCTTGGAGCTGTAAAAAAAACAAACTTCTAAGCCAACAAAATCAAAAGATACAGCTGTTTATGCTGCAAATTTCGACACTCGCAAGGGAATCAAAACCTACACGGTACACTTATCATGAACTCAAAATCTTGAAATTTTGTACGAAGTAACGAAGCACAGATAAAGGAAAAATTTCGAAAAGCATAAATTTTTAGTTACATCATCTAATAAAAATATTTTTATGCAAATTTTCGACACTCGCAAGGAAATCAAAACTTACAGGGTACTTCCCGTGAACTCAAAATCTTGAAATTTGGTACGAAGCAACGTCTTATAGCACAGATAAAGGAAAAATTGCGAAAAGCATACATTTTTAGTTACATATTTTTAATAATTTTAAACTTATTACCCCTTTCCGCATGAACGCGTAGAGGTAGGTATTAAATTGAAATTAAAATATATAAGTGGAATAAAAATACTATAACTTTTACTTATAATATACCTACAGGTTTGTACGGAACCCTCGGTGCGCGAGTCCGACTCGCACTTGGCCGGTTTTATTTTTTGGTTTGTTGGTTTATCCTTCAATCACGCTGCAACAGAGCAACGGCTGCATGGGCACAGTCACAGGCTACTTTTTATCCCGAAGCATCAAATCAAAAGAGCTTATTTCACGCGAACGAACTCGCAGGCATCAGCTAGTAATTATTGAAAATGCAATAGGTAAATATGATAAGAGATTAACAAGGTCAGCAACCCAAGTCGCAACAAACCAGAATAATAAGATAGTAAAAGATTAAACAAAAACATTAAAAAAAGCGACTCAAATCAGCGTACCTAGTACTCTTAGTAGTAGTAGGTAGGCATTTAGGCAATATACTTAATGCTGAACAAATTTTGATGAAATTATAAATTGTATTAATGGAATGTATAAATGAATAATTAATTATATGTAGTTGGTAGGTGGTAGGTAAATCAGGAGTAAATAGAATCTTCTAGGCAAGCACACTCCACTTTGGGCTGGATCATCACTTGCAAGCACTAAGCAAGTGCAATTTGCACCTAAGCGCTAGCCTATTATACTAATATTATGAATGCGAAAGTGTGTTTGTTAGTTGTTGATATTTTGTCCTTCATTATTGAAAAATAAGGAGTTCCTATTCCACGCAGATGAATCGCGGCACAAACATCTTTTTAACCGACTTCCAAAAAAGGAGGAGGTTCTCAATTCGTATCTTCGCGTATCTTTTTTTTTTTAACTCCATGCTAATCGTCTATTGTGAATTCGATTCAGAACGGATACCTGCCTTCTTTAGCTTCTCAAAACGCACTAGCTCTAGCTTGGAAAAGCTCGAGGTGCCTGGAGATAGATCCCTAGACTCCCTGATTAGGAGGCCGAATCCGTGGTCGAATTCTTATCCACTAGGCTATTACTGGACGTGGCAATACCTAGCCTTACGTCATCACTATTATATAACCAGTGATAGTCAGGTTCATCGTGTCAGCTTGCCGGTGTACTCATATAGCACTCGTGTACAGTAATGTAAGTATAATATATTTATTAACATTAACAATTACAATTAATTACCCAAAAAAAAAAGCAAAGCTCTCCTCTTAAAATGAAAAGGGAACGGTGATCAAGTGCTGGCGGAAGTTAAAAAATATACGACTGGAATTCTTACGTTCATACTAAAATTGTAAATTCGATAGTGTTTTGGTTTTAACTATGCTTAACAACCGGATAAACTCACGTGTTATGTCGGAAAGTGCCCGACTAATTTCGAAACCTTATTAATTTGTTATTGTTTTGTTTCTGTTTTCGTGCCTGGTGATTTTTTTGTCTGTCTGTTTGCTTGTACCTTTCACGATCCATCTACTCAACCGATTTTGACGAAATTTGGTACCAGCGAGCTCTAATCTAATCTAATCTAATCTAATATATCTAATATATATATAAAATCGTTAGCTAATCAACGCACAGCCTAAACCGCTGGGGTTAGAAACTTGAAATTTTGACACTAGGTTCCTTTTGTGACGTAGGCGCTCACTAAGGAAGGATTTTTCAAAATTCCACCCCTAAGGGGGTGAAATAGGGGGTGAAAGTTTGTATGAAAGTCCGTCATTTCTCAAGTTATATGCATGAAACTTGGTATACGAGCTACTGGTTGAAAATTAAGAAATAAGTGTTTCACAGTTTTTAAAAATTATACCCCCGAGGGGGTGAAATAGGGGATGAGGGTTTGCATGAAAGTCCTTCATTTCTCAAGATATTCCCAAGTTATATAAACGAAACTTGGTATTTTGGCTTTCGTTCAAAAATAAAGAATTACGTGTGTCACAGTTTTTCAAAAATCAACCCCTAAAGTGGTAAAATAGGGGTTGAAAATTTTTATGAAATCTATAGCCATGAAACTTGGTTTATGAGCTGCGAATTGAAAATTAAGAAATACGTATTTAACAGTTTTTGAAAATTCAACCCCCAAAGGGGTGAAATGGGGGATGAAAGTTGGTATAAAAGGCCTTCATTTCTCAAGGTATTTTACAAGATATATCAACGAAACTTGATGTTTTGGCTAACGTTAAAAAATAAAGAAGTACGTGTGTCACAGTTTTTCAAAATTCATCCCCTAAAGTGGTAAAATAGGGGTTGAAAATTTTTATGGAAGTCCTTCATTTTTCAAGTTATAGCCAAGAAACTTGGTATGTGAGCTACCGGTTAAAAATAAAGAAGTACGTATTTCACAGTTTTTCAAAATTCCACCCAAAAGGGGTAAAAAAGGGGTTGAAAGTTTGTATAAAAGTTCTTCATTTCTCAAGTTATGGCCATGAAACTTGGTATATGAGCTGCGGGTTGCAAATGACGAAATATATGTTTCACAGTTTTTGAAAATTCGACCCCCAAAGGGGTGAAATAGGGGATGAAAGTTCGTATAAAAGGCCTTCATTTCTCAAGATATTTTACAAGTTATTTCAACGTAACTTTGTATTTTGGCTTTCGGTAAAAAATAAAGAAGTATATGAGCTACGAGTTGAAATGAAGAAATATATTTCAGTTTTTGAAAATTCAATCCCCAAAGGGGTGAAATGGCGGATGAAAGTTGGTATCAAAGGCCTTCATTTCTCAAGGTATTTTACAAGTTATATCAACGAAACTTGAGATTTTGGCTAAAGATAAAAAATAAAGAATTACGTGTGTCACAGTTTTTCAAAATTTCACCTCTAAAGGGGTAAAATAGGGGTTGGAAATTTGTATGAAAGTCCTTCATTTCTCAAGTTATAGCCAAGAAACTTGGTACGTGAGCTACTGGTTGAAAATAAAGAAATACGCGTTTCACAATTTTTCAAAATTCCACCTCCAAAGGGGTAAAATAGGGGTTTAAAGTTTGTATGAAAGTCCTTCATTTCTCAAGCTATAGCCATGAAACTTAGTATATGAGCTGAGAGTTGAAAATAAAGAAATACATATTTCACAGTTTTTGAAAATTCAATCCCCAAAGGGGTGAAATGGCGGATGAAAGTTGGCATCAAAGGCCTTCATTTCTCAAGATATTTTACAAGTTATATCAACGAAACATGGAATTTTGGCTATAGGTAAAAAATAAAGAATAACGTGTGTCACAGTTTTTCAAAATTCCACCCCCAAACGGGTAAAATAGGGGTTTTAAGTTGGTGTAAAAGGCCGCTGTTTTGCCGTTTTTCAAGTTAAAGCCATGAAACTTGACGTTTGGGCAACGGGTTTAAATTATGAAATACATAATTCACAGTTTTTGAAAATTCTTTCCCAAAGGACGTTAAATAGTCCTTCAATCATGCTGCAACAGAGCAACGGATGTTTTTTGTGCACAGGTTCTTTTTATCCCGGAAAATTAAGAAGTACCTGTGGGAATTAAAAAACTTAAGCCACGCGAACGAAGTCGCGGGCGTCCGCTAGTATAATATAAAATCGTTAAGGGATAAACGCACAGCCTAAACCGCTGGGGTTAGAAACTTGAAATTTTGACAGTAGGTTCCTTTTGTGACGTAGGCGCTCACTAAGAAAGGATTTTTCAAAATTCCACCCCTAAGGGGGTGAAATAGGGGGTGAAAGTTTGTATGAAAGTCCGTCATTTCTCAAGTTATATACATGAAACTTGGTATACGAGCTACTGGTTGAAAATTAAGAAATAGGTGTTTCACAGTTTTTAAAAATTATACCCCCGAGGGGGTGAAATAGGGGATGAGGGTTTGCATGAAAGTCCTTCATTTCTCAAGATATTCCCAAGTTATATAAACGAAACTTGATATTTTGGCTAACGGTAAAAAATAAAAAAGTACGTGTGTCACAGTTTTTCAAAATTCAACCCCTAAAGTGGTAAAATAGGGGTTGAAAATTTTTATGGAAGCTATAGCCATGAAACTTGGTATATGAGCTGCGAGTTGAAAATGAAGAAATACGTATTTCACAGTTTTAGGAAATTCAACCCCCAAAGGGGTGAAATGGGGGATGAAAGTTGGTATCAAAGGCCTTCATTTCTCAAGGTATTTTACAAGTTGTATCAACGAAACTTGGTATTTTGGCTAACATTAAAAAATAAAGAATTACGTGTGTCACAGTTTTTCAAAATTCTACCCCTAAAGGGGTAAAATAGGGGTTGGAAGTTTGTATGAAAGTCCTTCATTTTTCAAGTTATAGCCAAGAAACTTGGTATGTAAGCTACGGGTTAAAAATAAAGAAGTACGTATTTCACAGTTTTTCAAAATTCCACCCCAAAGGGGTAAAATAGGGGTTGAAAGTTTGTATGAAAGTTCTTCATTTCTCAAGTTATGGCCATGAAACTTGGTATATGAGCTGCGGGTTGCAAATGACGAAATATAATATATGTTTCACAGTTTTTGAAAATTCGACCCCCAAAGGGGTGAAATAGGGGATGAAAGTTCGTATAAGAGGCCTTCATTTCTCAAGATATTTTACAAGTTATTTCAACGTTACTTTGTATTTTGGCTAAAGATAAAAAATAAAGAATTACGTGTGTCACAGTTTTTCAAAATTTCACCTCTAAAGGGGTAAAATAGGGGTTGGAAATTTGTATGAAAGTCCTTCATGTCTCAAGTTATAGCCAAGAAACTTGGTACGTGAGCTACTGGTTGAAAATAAAGAAATACGTATTTCACAGTTTTTGAAAATTCAATCCCCAAAGGGGTGAAATGGCGGATGAAAGTTGGCATCAAAGGCCTTCATTTCTCAAGGTATTTTACAAGTTATAACAACGAAACTTGGGATTTTGGCTAAAGATAAAAAATAAAGAATTACGTGTGTCACAGTTTTTCAAAATTTCACCTCTAAAGGGGTAAAATAGGGGTTGGAAATTTGTATGAAAGTCCTTCATTTCTCAAGTTATAGCCAAGAAACTTGGTACGTGAGCTACTGGTTGAAAATAAAGAAATACGTATTTCACAATTTTTCAAAATTCCACCTCCAAAGGGGTAAAATAGGGGTTCAAAGTTTGTATGAAAGTCCTTCATTTCTCAAGCTATAGCCATGAAACTTAGTATATGAGCTGCGAATTGAAAATAAAGAGATACATAATTATTTCCCAGTTTTTGAAAATTCAATCCCCAAAGGGGTGAAATGGCGGATGAAAGTTGGTATCAAAGGCCTTCATTTCTCAAGGTATTTTACAAGCTATATCAACGAAACTTGGTATTTTTGGCTATAGGTAAAAAATAAAGAATAACGTGTGTCACAGTTTTTCAAAATTCCACCCCCGAACGGGTAAAATAGGGGTTTTAAGTTGGTGTAAAAGGCCGCCGTTTTGCCGTTTTTCAAGTTATAGCTATGAAACTTGACGTTTGGGCAACGGGTTTAAATTATGAAATACATAATTCACAGTTTTTGAAAATTCTTTCCCAAAGGACGTTAAATAGTCCTTCAATCATGCTGCAACAGAGCAACGGATGTTTTTTGTGCACAGGTTCTTTTTATCCCGGAAAATTAAGAAGTACCTGTGGGAATTAAAAAACTTAAGCCACGCGAACGAAGTCGCGGGCGTCCGCTAGTTACATATAAGGTGCTTCAACTGAGTTTGAGTATCACTGAGGCTATCAAACACTGACATAGGTACCTATTTAAATTTTTTATCCATTGAAGCTTTGAAGTAAAAAAAGCATAGCAAACCAATTATTATTTAGATTACCAATTAATATTCAATGTAGGTATAAAAAATATATGTCAGTGGCTTTCATGCTGTTTTGTCCAGAGATAGGTTCCATCTTGAATTAAAATAAAACAATGTCTATGCCTACAGCTCAAACCCTAATTCCATCGGATTATCAATATGATTCTGTTGAGCTTCTTCGTCGTGATGCTGACGATCTGCTCCAGCTGGCAGACAGACGTGACGAGCAAGGATAGCAGTCCTGGTAAGTATCTACGATACGATATTATTATCGTATTCGTAATTTTTCGTAGATATGATTTTAGTAACAAAAAGTTAGTAAAGGTCGTTGGACCGATGCCTAGAGAAGGCGGCGGGAAGCGGATGGATGAGGTAGGCGGAGGACCGTGTTTGGGATGGAACAAAAAGTTCTGATCACACTGAAAAAGACATTTCACATGAGAACACTGAAAAGAAAGCGTGCGTTGAACGCACAGTATTTCTTCCCAGTGTTACGTCTAGATATTGGTTTAGATGAAATTTTATATACGAAAATGTTTAATTTTCATGTTTAGGTAGGTAGGAAAGTTTTCATTCCTAAGTTCCCGCGGGAATTCTGAGATAACACGGTTTCATGGTGCAAATAAAATATGATAACTTTGTTCTAGGAAACAGCTGAACTCAATCACTTTTCCATGAAATGTTATCTTTAGTTAATAATATTTTACTTGCTAAAGTTATCTGGATAGATAATAATCCCTAACTTTCTCTCATTTGAAAGTTCCCGCGGTAATTCAGGGATAGAATGTTTTCTTTGAAAAGGCTCAAACGATTTGCAGGAATTTCTATATTTAAATAATAATATTTTCCCTTTTTGAAGTTCTCCTGGATGGGGTTTATCCCTAGATTCCCGCAAGAATTCCCGAAAGCAAGGTTTCTCGTATACGGTTCAAATTGTTTGTAGTATTTAATTATTTTACTTTCTAAGTTTATCTAGTCATCCCTGGATTACTGTGAGATTCACTGATCAAATTGAATGTTTGGTACAAAAACCACCCGGCTACTTTTAATAATATTGTATCTTCTTCAGGTCTTTATTTTGTACCGAGGCCAGACTCCGCCGATGCGAACGACATTCTCATCCATTACAAAGGCAGTGATGAGGTCTCCGTGCGCAAATGGACCTCCAAGATCGATGATTTCTTAAAAGGCAAGTCTCTCAATAAAAATAAAAAACACTTAAGTATTTCAACATTTAAAATAACTTTTTATAGAAAAATCTAAGTATTTAGACTGGTCACTCTTCTGTCACGACGCGCGTTTGCTGACCGGTTATCAAGTTGCCCTTACGAGGCAATATATATTTAAGTATTTAAGTAAGTAGAGGCAGGAGATATTTAAGTATTTTTAACCGACTTTCAAAAAAAAGGAGGTTCTCAATTCCGCGCGTTTTTTTTTCAATGTATGTCAGTGCATATCTCCGTGATTTCTTAACCGATTTGAAAAAAAAGCTGCCGATGTGGTCCCATAAAAAATTCTGACTCCAAATCCTCAATCCTGGTGCTGTAGGTGTACCGTACTACATGAAATCCTCAAAACTAGGGAGTTAGGAAGTTTTGATGGTGAATTCATATAGTAGGTATTAAGCCACGTGTGTATGATTCAATTCTGAGTTCCAACTCCTCAACCCTGATGCTACAGGTTACTCCTTAAAAATTGTGATTTTGGATTTTTTAAAGTGAATTCATATTGTAGGTGTCAAGCAACGAGTTCATACTTAAACCCAAGTCCCAACTCCTCAACTCTGATTCTGCAGGGTACTGCACTCCGAAGCCGTGGGGATTTAGAGTAGGTACACTAAAAAGTTAAAAATAAAAATTCTTTCCAAAAAACCGACTTCCAAAGCCACTGTAAAGTGTAAAGAAAAAAATAATTTTGATTTCTATGTTGAAGTCGGGCGAGTACCTATAACAAACATAGGCAAAGTTGACGCGTCAGCCTCGCCCGATTTCAACTTTGTGTAGAAACTTAATTATTTTTACTTTACAGTGGCTTTGGGAGTCGGTTTTAAGATTTTTTTTATAAATTATGTACTTAAAAGACGACGACCCGAATAGGAGGAGTGCCCCCCCTAAAGCTAAAGTCTAAGCTATCACCCCTCAGTTAGCGTAAAGTAATTGATTACATTAGGTATAATATGTTTCAGAGTACAGCCTGAAGGCCCCTGGTGGTACGAACAGGATGGCCTGCTCATTCGACTACTCAACTTCGGCCCGCAATATGCCATGCGACGTACCTATGGAGCACTACTATCCATGCACCTCTGAGAACAATTATAACTATCCCAGCTCTGAGCCTTGTGTGTTCCTCGCACTGGACAAAGTAGAGGATTTTGACTATTTTTAACCTCCGACCATCAACGCAAAATAAGTTTGATCGCTGAGTGAATTTAATAGACAGACTTTTATGCAGTTTATTTATATTCGAACGCGGGTTTATCTGCGATGGTTCGTATAGTTAGTTTAAGTATGTTTCGGTTGAGTGGTTCTGACAATCGGTTCAGTGGTTTAAGGATTATTATTTATTATCTCTTTTGATATCCATACTAATATTATAAATGCGAAAGTGTGTCTGTCTGCTACGCTTTCACGGCCCATCTGCTCAACCGATTTTGATGAAATTTGGTACAGGGGGGGTGTTCGCGCCACTATGTATTAGTTGTCTGTGGTCGCGGTGACAGATGAAATTTGTGAACGAAGCTAGCTTGCCGCGCTTTTTGATAAAATCTTTGGTTTTGACAGTTCGACAGAGTTCAGATTGTCTTTGGCAAGGCGAGCCGGCGCCTGGAATTTGGTTGTAAAAAATAAGCTTTTCTCTGTAATCCGTATTGTTAGAACCTCGCTATAGCAGGTTCCCGCGAGAAATTAGCTTCTAGTTATTTCGGTACTAAATAAAAACTTACTTGTTGTACTGAGTGGCATTGATAGTTGTGGCCACGTTGACAACTGCCGGCTGCAAACTGTGTATAATTCCGTAAATAGTTAACCTAAGCAGCTTTTGGACGAACTTTGAGTGCTGTGCTGTGTGAGTTGTGATTGACGGGTTTGAAGCCAGAAGCCACAGGCCGAAAAGCAATACCTTCTCATTCCTGACCTTTCCTAACCTGTAACCTACATTCTTCCTTATCGAGGAGCCGTGGTCACCTTGGACTCCGTAAGTACGTAGTATAGTTTTCATTATTGTCTTACCACCTAAGTTTACCCGTAATACAGTTCTGTCCGCATTTGGCCCTGAGCCAATGGTCTAAGAGGCTCGAATCCAGCTGATGGGCCCCTGGAACAGCGTCTTAGGGTTGTAGCATTGGACCAGGTTGCAGCCACAACATTTGGTAGCAAAGAGCGTGGTTGTACTAAACGCTGCGGACAGGTCTGTACCGGTTAATAGTGTAAGCTAGTGGGGCATTTATTGTGGGATATAGCTAGGTAAATTAAAACAAGCTTAACTTTTACTTTGGATTACTTAGCTATAGTCCCTACTTGCTCCGTTAAATGTATTGAAGCGGCATAAGAGAATTTTGTACATTAGGTTTGATTCTTGCCGCACAAACTATACTTCTGTGGTGTCAAAGCTTGTACTTGGTGTCTGTTTAATTAAATAACTGCTTTGTTTATGAAAGTACTTATTTATCTATAAATTGAAAGTTTGTAGTTGAGATTGAGAAAAGGTTGCAAACTGTAATTAGTTTGTTAAATACATACTAGCTTGTTAGCAGCTTATTGATTTGTTGGCAAACTTCTAAATTAATTGGCCAACAGCTGTTCAACACTTTAACTGAATTTGTGTATAGATAATAACTTGTAATAAAGGGTATTATGTATATATTATTTAACCCTTTATATGTTGATATTGCTAATTACAAGGTTTGATATTGCTTGTCTGCATTGCGATTGTGACTGTATATGAATTTGTTGTCTTGAATTAATTGCTTATTATTAATTGGATTTGTAAATTTAACCACTACCTTTGGTTTTGTCCCCTACTAGTTGCAAATTAAAAACTTGCTTTTAATTATTGAACGGTAATCATTGATTACACAGTGTTTTCAGTCACATATATAGTTGCTCACCTGTCTTTGCCTGTCTTTGCAATTGTTTAAAAACTTGAATTTGTAACTTCTAACTTATGCTTAAGGTTATACTATAATTATTATAATTACATAATATTGTTGTTTGTCTCGGGTTAACTATACACATAATTTGTTTTTTTTTGTTCTTACATGTATGTCTGTCTGTATTTGAAGGTTAACCCCTGATAATTTGATAATTTTCATGTAGGTAAGTTTAAATTGCTTTTAATTGTAGTTCTTATTCTTGTTTATTTTTAATTCTTTACTTTGATTATTGTAGCTATCAACAGTGTAACAACCTAACATATAAATTCATTGTTTACAATAGAATTTGAACATTGTTTATTTGCTGTTATTTGTTTGTTGTTTGTTGCTGTTTTGTGTGTTGTTATACTGTTGTTGTTTTGTTGTGAATTCACACAGCTGGCTAATTGTTAGTTAGGGTTGCCACCTCAATCCAGCCTAAATTGTAAGTGTGAATCATAAAGTAATTTATTTAATTGCAAATTGCAATACCTATTGCGTACAAGATGTCAGCTCATAAAAAGCTCGTTGGCTCGATACAAGCTGAACTCCGATGGGCGGCTACAGCTCGTACCTTGATAGGCCGTGAGGACAGAGCATCCGCACTGCTCAAGCGATGTGAACAGGTGCCGACCAGACAGGCAATTGTCGAGGAAGCGCTTAGGGACCTAGTGGTTTTGGAACCGCCCGAGGAACTGCTGCAGTCCGCTCAGCGAGACTATGAGCAGTTCTTTGAACTAACGGACGGCCTTGTGGAGGAAAGCTCTAAGCTTAAGAAGGAGGCGAGACTAAGCTCTCTTCTCGAGTCTCCTATGAGACCTCCGACTCAACCTGCGCTACTAGGTAGTTTACCCACTATAGACCTACCTAAATTTTCTGGCAATTTGAGTGAGTGGTTAGGTTTCCTCGGCCTCTTTGATAGTCTGGTGCATGCTAGGAAGGATCTGTCTCCCTGCCAGAAACTGAGCTACCTACTGTCCTCCTTGCAGGGAGAGGCTCTGAGTGTGGTCTGCCACCTGGACCTCTCCGAGGAGAGCTATACTACCGCCCGGGAACTACTCACCCGGCGGCATGCCAACGTGCGCCGATTAGCGGACACGCACGTGGCGCAAATTTTGTCTCTGCCACGTGTCTCAGGGGTTGCTCGTTTGAGGGAATCTTTGTTAAACCCGTTGATTGTAGCATGTAATGCACTTAGGCGACTAGAGCTCCCGGTGGACCAGTGGTCTTTTCTGTTGCTGCATATAGTGTTGTCCCGCCTACCTCCCGAATTAAAATTGCGGTTTGAACAGAGGTATGGTGGGGACGGTGCCAGCTATCTGCCCCCCTTTTCAGATTTGCTAAAGTTCCTCGAGGAGGAGTGCCGGCAGGCTGACAACTCTGGCGTTGCTGGTCCTTCAAGGACCTCAGAGCAACCTGCCCAGCCGAGGAAGGGAAGGGGCCAGATTGGCGGCCCTGGTAAGGGGGCCTCTGAGCGAAGGCCAATGCCAGTCTACAGGGGGCTTGCTGCCACTGAGGCCACCCCCTGTAAATATTGCAAGCGTCCGGGCCACAGGGTACCTTCTTGTCCCCAGTTCCTGGACAAGACGATTAACCACCGGAGGGGCATCGCCAGGGACCGCCACTGGTGCTATAGTTGCCTGGAAGCTCACCGGCAGCGAGACTGCCCACATCAGCAGCCATGCCCTATTTGTAAGGGCAACCACCTGGCGATCTTGTGTGCCAACCAAAATGGCGTTGGCCGCCAGGTGGGGGAGAGCACCCCCCGCACGGGCGGGGGTGCTTATGTTAATCGCTCCCCTGCTAGTCTGCGTCGCTCTCCTGCACCGTGTCAGGTGCCCCGGTGTGTCCGGGCTTCGCCCCCACCCGGGGGGGCTTCACCCCCCCGCGGGGGGATTTCGACCCCCCTGCGCCAATTTGATGCGGGATTTGCTGCCGCCACGGCGACGGGCCGTCCTACTCGCTACTCACCCCCGCTTCACGAGTGGCCGCGACTAGAGCGCCGCCCACCTCGTATGGGTCGCCAACCTCACTACGGTGTGCCGGCCTCTGCCCGCTTGACTAGGCCTGTGCTTCCGCCGCGGGATGGCGCGTGGATTTACCCAAATGGAGGTCCGTCTCCTCCGCCTCTGGAGGTTCCGCATGAATCTCGATTCGAGATTCCCCGGTTCGAGGACCGGTTTGATGAAGGTGACCAATGCTAGGTAGTCGCCGCCCTAGCCCCCACCACAGCCACATCTCCTGAGAATCTTAATCTTCAGCAGTCCGTCTGTCAGACCGTTCTTTTGCCGACTGTCTCAGTGAAGGTGTACAACCCGAAAGGTGAATGTTTGATAGTTCGTGCCCTCTTGGATTCGGGTTCACAGCGCTGTATTGCTTCTTCTTATTTGGTGGGTAAGCTAGGGCTCCCTTGGAGTCCTCATGCGGTTCGGATGATAGGTATCGGTGGTGCCGAGCCCTCGACTCCTAAGGGTGAAGCGGAGCTGATGTTTGGCCCAATTAAGGGCGATCCCCGCGTCTTGGTCAAGGTGTCAGTCCTTGACGATATCTTGGGTCCTCTACCACAGGAAAGAATCGCTGACGTTGCGGTTTCCTGTACGGCAGGTCTGACCCCTGCCGACCCTCACTGGACTGAACCTGGTCCCATGGATCTTTTGTTGGGTTCTGATGTCCTAGGCCTGATCTTGTCAGGAGGAATTAGGGTTCTGCAGAAAGATGGACTTTGCGCCATCTCCACTATATTTGGTCATAGCTTTCTTGGACCCGTTTTGTGGTCTTCAGACCCACCGGTGCTAGACCAATTGCAGGCAGCCGGCTTAACGTTGTCGGATGTAGTCCAGCGTTTTTGGGAAGTCGAGGAGCCGCCACACGCTGCCCCGGTTAATCCTCTTGACCTTGAATGCGAGTTGTTCTATCAAAATAACACAGGCCGCCGTACTGACGGGCGCTTCGTAACTCGCTTGCCCTTCCTCGCCTCTCGCCCCCCTCTTGGTCATTCACGGGCCTTAGCTGAGAAAAGGCTCTTGTCTATGGAACGGCGCATGCGGCGCGACCCTACCTTCCGCACCAAGTATATTGAATTTATGCGCGAGTACGAAGACCTTGGACACATGTCACCATCCAATTTTGATTGGCGTTCGCACGAGCACTACTTCCTACCCCACCATGCTGTCTTGAAGACCCCTGGGGGTAAGATTCGAGTGGTATTTGACGGCTCCGCGGCTACGTCTAACGGGGTGACTTTGAACCAGTGTCTGCACGCTGGCCCTAAGTTGATCAAGGATATCTCCGACATCCTCACGCATTTCCGCCGTCACCAAATTGTCTTTGTTGCTGACATCAAGATGATGTTCAGACAGTCGGTGGTACATCGCGATGATCGGAGGTATCAGCTGATTTTGTGGCGCGAGAGTCCTAATGAGCCGATACGGGTCTTTGAATTGAACACAACGACCTATGGACTCCGGTCAAGCCCCTATATTGCTATTAGGACCTTGTTGGAATTGGCTAACCGCGAGCGGCTGAATTATCCTCGTGCATCAGCCACCTTGGAATCGTCAGTCTATATGGACGACATCTGCACAGGAGCTTCTAGTGTTGAAGAAGCTTTGACCCTGCGTGACGAATTGATTGCAATACTGAAGTCCGGAGGTTATGAATTGCGAAAGTGGCTATCCAACTCCCCTCACGTTTTGAAGGATCTCCCGGGAGAGGATCAGCAGGACCCTCATATTTTTGAAAACCTTGAAAATCCTAATTTGTTGACGGTCCTTGGAATACAGTACCAGCCCGTCCAGGATGTCTTCACCTACCGGGTTAAATTGAACCCACCTCCTAAGGTTTGGACTAAGCGCTCCGTCTTGTCTACGGTTGCCCGCACTTTTGATCCAAACGGGTGGATCACTCCCGTAATATTTTTGGCCAAATGCTTCCTTCAGAAGCTTTGGATCGCTGAAGTCGGAGATTCGGTCTTGCACCGAGCCGTTTGCACCTTGTCACGTCTCCCCATCTGTTAGTGAGTGGACGTAAATCCTTGCGTCCACGGGCGGGGGATTGTTCGCGCCACTATGTATTAGTTGTCTGTGGTCGCGGTGACAGATGAAATTTGTGAACGAAGCTAGCTTGCCGCGCTTTTTGATAAAATCTTTGGTTTTGACAGTTCGACAGAGTTCAGATTGTCTTTGGCAAGGCGAGCCGGCGCCTGGAATTTGGTTGTAAAAAATAAGCTTTTCTCTGTAATCCGTATTGTTAGAACCTCGCTATAGCAGGTTCCCGCGAGAAATTAGCTTCTAGTTATTTCGGTACTAAATAAAAACTTACTTGTTGTACTGAGTGGCATTGATAGTTGTGGCCACGTTGACAACTGCCGGCTGCAAACTGTGTATAATTCCGTAAATAGTTAACCTAAGCAGCTTTTGGACGAACTTTGAGTGCTGTGCTGTGTGAGTTGTGATTGACGGGTTTGAAGCCAGAAGCCACAGGCCGAAAAGCAATACCTTCTCATTCCTGACCTTTCCTAACCTGTAACCTACATTCTTCCTTATCGAGGAGCCGTGGTCACCTTGGACTCCGTAAGTACGTAGTATAGTTTTCATTATTGTCTTACCACCTAAGTTTACCCGTAATACAGTTCTGTCCGCATTTGGCCCTGAGCCAATGGTCTAAGAGGCTCGAATCCAGCTGATGGGCCCCTGGAACAGCGTCTTAGGGTTGTAGCATTGGACCAGGTTGCAGCCACAACAGGGGGATTTATCCCGGGAAATTAAAGAGTCCACGCGGAAATCAAAAATCCTAATCCACGCGGACGAAGTCGCGGGGATCATCTAGTTTTTAATGTTTCGATTTCGTGTCGGGGCGACCATCTTAGACTGCATCATGACTCTACCAGATGAAATCGCAGTCAAGAGGACAATGAGGACAAGGAGTCTCGATTTGGATAAAAAATTGGCGAAAGAAATATTATATTATGTGCCAAAGCCTTTTAGCAAAGGTTCATAATTTTTTCTGTCTTTTAAAATGCTTAATGAAATTATGACGTATTTAAGATTGTTTACAAATTTCCTTTAGTGTGGGTACTTAGTAAAAACGACGACTGACGACCTCCGTGGCGCGGTGTGTAGCGCTGTTGCCTTAACCTGCGGAGGTCCCGGGTTCGATTCCCGGCAGGGTCAATTTGGGAATTTATAATTTCTGAATTTTCCCTGGTCTGGCCTGGTGGGAGGCTTTGGCCGTGGCTAGTTACCACCCTACCGGCAAAGACGTGCCGCCAAGCGATTTAGCGTTCCGGTACGATGCCGTGTAGAAACCGAATAGGGGTATGGGTTTAATATAACTGCCATGCCCCTAACAGGTTAGCCCGCTACCATCTTAGACTGCATCATCACTTACCATCAGGTGAGATCGCAGTCAAGGGCTAACTTGTAGTGGATAAAAAAAAAAAAAAAATTATTTGCAGCTCTTAGACTGGACACCAAATCCGTACAACACCACGGAAGACCTGCTAACTGATATGCCTGAGACTCTGAAGGAGCACATTGGTAAGACTGTAAGTATTGACGATACAGAGGCACTTGTAAAATTTTAGTAGAATAAAACCATTGCAATTTGAATTTGTAAAAGTTATGATAAGGTATGCAGTGTGCACATTCAACCAGCTACGTTGCTAAGCTAGAAATGTGTGTCAAACTCACCAATAATTATAGGAGCGCTTAGTTATCATGCTTAGATCGCTAGATGTTATATGAAGCTTTTCTAATGGTGGGTTTGACACACATGACACATCCCAAGCTTAGCAGCTTGTCTGGTGGAAATCCACTTATTTGGTTCTAGATGACGCTCGCGACTTCATCATCATCATCCTCTCAGCCTGCGGACGTCCACTGCTGAACATAGGCCTTTCCCGAAGAACGCCACCACACCTGGTACTCAGCCTTCCTCATCCAGCCACTTCCCGCCACCCTCTTAATGTCGTCGGTCCATCGGTCCATCCACATATGTATTTGTACGTGGTCTCCACTCCAAAACTTTCCGGCTCCAGCGACCATCGCTCCTTCGACAGGACTTAGTCCGAGTGAATTTAAGGTTCTACAAATGCCAATTGAACTCTGAGATAAAAAGCAGCCTATGTCCTTTCACGGAACTAATGAACCGAGTAATTTGAAAGATTTGTGTAGTGTGGTGTGGTGACAGTGGCTGGCTGGCTAGCTTATTGGGCGGTGCATTATATCGCATGCTACACGTTATTCCACATAGATTTGTCTGTTTTGGCGGATTATAGCGAATTACACTTCTTGTCCCTTGATTATTATTATGTACTTCCGCAAAGTAATGCCTGCGTCTATCCAATACTTTCGCATTCTTATTTATTTATAATGTTACTATGGACTATCATATTTTGTAATGTTTTCGCTGTAGTCTGACAGAGGATGGGCGAACGCAGTATGGGTGTCCTGCGAAGGCGAGAGTCCGGCTGACGTTGAGGCAATGGGGCCGATACAGTACATCCCTCGTCTAGGGTTCCCGTCGTTCTACTTCCCCTACAGCAACACCAACCAGGAGGGCTACCTCAGCCCGCTGGTCGCCGTACTGTTTGAGAAGCCAAAGAGTAAGCATTTTTTGTTATTCCACTACAAGTTCGCCCCTCAGTGCAATCTCACCTGATCGTAACTGATGATGCAGTCTAACATCTCCAAGTTAGATATATTTCCGTTTCTCCAACCGCTTATAATATTGGTATCTTCAAATCAAGAGTGAATCTTCTAGGCAAGCGCGCTCCACTTTAGGCTGCATCACTACTTCGAGCAAGTCTGATTGCTGCCAAGCGCTAGTCTAGTATGTTAGATATATTTAACCCATAACATCTTTTATCAACATGGCATTGTACCGGAACTTTATACGTCTTTGTCGGTTGGGTAGTAACTGGTAACTAGCCACAGCTGAGGCCTCCCACCTCACCTCACACTATAAAAAGTTCGACTATCGACCAGCGAAATTTCGGAAATTATATAAATACTCAAACTGTCCCTGCCAAGGATCGAACCCGGGACCTCCCATTAAAAAACCACAGCGCTAACTACTGCGCCATGAAGGTCGTCAAAACTGTATTAGACCGTAATGTGGCTGGTTTAAAAAAAAAATCTCCATAATTTAATTTTGTCTTCATCGTTGCAGCGGGCGTTGTCATCAACATCGAGTGCAAAGCTTGGGCTAAGAATATCTCTCAAGGTTCTGTTCACTTCAAATTGATGGTGGACGCGTAGATTACCCACATTCGAAGCGAATACCAATTACCTACATTCATTCACCAAATTGTCGGTAATCGGTGTAGTAAGCTATGTTATGGACGCCACATATAGTTTTAGTTTATAATTTTGTTTAATCGACCCTCTTTCGGGAGATCCTGCTTATTCTGAATGACCTTGTACCTATATCTAATATTATACAGTACTCATTATTTTTAACACACTTACAAAGTAAATAAATAAATTTAATTCAATAACAGCGGCATTTCATTCGGAGTTACTTTATCCTTGAATTCCCGTGGGTACTCAGGGATAAAAATACTAACCACAAAAATTGGTATATGAGTTGCGAGTTGAAAATTACCCCCCCCAAGGGGTGAAATAGAGAGTTGGTCCTTCAATCACGCCGCAACAGAGCAACGGGTAATTCGCACGGGTAGGTGAGTGGTATAGGCTACTTTTTATCCCGGAAAATTAAGGAGTGCCTGTGGGAAAACAAACTTATACCACGCGAACGAAGTCGCGAGCATCCGCTAGTTACCTATAAAAGCCATATTACTTAATATTATACATGCAAAAGTTTGGATGGATGGATGGACGTTTGTATCTTAAACACGTCAGAACAGCTGAACGGATCTGAATGAAACTTGGCACAGAAATAGATTATAGCCTGGAATAACAACACACAGGCTACTTTTTATACGAATGCCTGAAAAATGAAAGTATATTGTTTTCAGGGTTCATGTGTGTATGTATGTATGTATGTGAGTTTGTATATTTCACCATAACTTCTATACGCCTGAACCGATTGTGATAAATGAGGTATCGTTAGAATTCCTAGCTTATTCCGGGTGAAATAGGCTAGTAAAATTAAAAAAAAAATTGATGGGGTGACCATAGTCCCGCATTAAAGACTAAAGTTGAAAAAAAATATTCGAAAATAAGATTAACTATATTATAATCATCATCTAGAAAAGAATGAGGAGATTCCAAAAATATATAACACTCTAGTTCAATGTCCAATGATTCACAAAAAATATCATATTTATTAAAAATGTGAATAAGATTCGAATGGTAAATGACTGTGGTATCGTTACGTACGAGTAGTAGATAGTTACGGGCTACGGCAGAGCAGTCGTATTTTTTAATCATTTTAATTATATTCACAAGCCTGGAAAATTAAAGATTCCCCGCGGAACCAAAAACCTGAAACCACGCGGGCATCAGCTAGTATTATTATAATTCTAGCAGGTAGGTATACATAAAATATTAAAATAAGGTTTTAAGAGCAAATGAGAACAAAAAAGAATTCTAACCAGGGAATCGAACCCAGGACCTTGTAAAATAATAACTAAATACTCTCCCAATTTACACTTTTTAGTCTGGACTTTGGATGTTTGGAACAACAGGGCAGTTACCACAAAATATTATTAAACAAACCGGTCACGCGCGGAGAGGCGCGGGTAGCGTGATTTGGCCAATCATTGGGCCTCCTATACTTTGACAACAAACAACTTCACAAGTCCCAATTCAGTCTAACTACTATCGTCCAGAGACAAGGTAAATCGTCTGGCCCCTTGGTACGAAAGTTGTGTATTAACTAGCAATTTTGTTGTGTGTGACGTGTGTTGTTGTTTGTGCATTTCAGCATAGTGATTGCGATCATTAAGTACATGTAAGAACTATATTAACTATTATTTTAGACCACTACCTCTATGTTTTAAACACATTCAGAGGTAGATATTATCAAACTATGCCGGCGGCAGACAGGCAATATAGATGGGCACCCGCTTCTAACTTCTAAGCGTAGAAACTAGAAATATTACCAAACTAACGGATTGAATTCCCATTTCTATGCTGGTAAGTTGTCATATGATTGTAACTACCAAATCCTAGATAATAGGATTTGTAGACAGAAACATATATATAAACATAGAAAGGAACCTAGCTGATCTAAACATAACAGATGTTTTAGGTAGGTAGTTATCTCTAATTGAATCCTTATACTTGTTGCCAAATGTAGTTAAGCTCAGGGCACACCCAATATTTTGTATGAAAACACATACAATTTTGAAACAACTAGCTACTTGTTCCTAATGCTGCCCAGTTGGGCAGCTAGAAAAAATTAAGGATCTCGTTTACGATCTCGTTAAAATAATATGCACCTATAAAAAAACCGGCCAAGTGCGAGTCGGACTCTCGCACCGAGGGTTCCGTGCAAACCTGTAGTAAGTTTTAAATTAAATGTTTTTTTTTAATATTTGAGTTGATTGAATGAAAGGTTAATTGCGGTTTACGATTTATGACGTATTAAAAAAAAACTACTTACTAGATCTCGTTGAAACCAATTTTCGGTGGAAGTTTGCATGGTAATGTACAACATATATTTTTTTTAGTTTTATCATTCTCTTATTTTAGTAATTACGGGGGGGGGACACACACATTTTACCACTTTGGAAGTGTCTCTCGCGCAAACTATTCAGTTTAGAAAAAAATGATATTACAAACCTCAATATCATTTTTGAAGACCTATCCATAGATACCCCACACCTATGGGTTAGATGAAAAAAAAATTTTTGAGTTTCAGTTCTAAGTATGGGGAACCCCCAAAATTTATTGTTTTTTTTCTATTTTTGTAAGAAAATCTTAATGCGGTTTACAGAATACATCTACTTACCAAGTTTCAACAGTATAGCTCTTATAGTTTCGGAAAAAAGTGGCTGTGACATACGGACGGACAGACAGACAGACAGACAGACAGACATGACGAATCTATAAGGGTTCCGTTTTTGCCAAATTTGGCTACGGAACCCTAAAAACGTAGGTACATACTTACGTACGTAGAAAAATACCTTCTAGCACCGAGATACTTTTTTGGATGAAAATGCTTCTGTCTTACCCATTGAGTACACAATTTAATAATGTTTGCAAATACACAATAAAAGTACACAAGCAAAGACTAATATTAAAAGCGCAAGCTGAAAGTTTAGATAGGTACTAGGTTGATAAGAAAGGGATGAGTCATGATAGACATGGGCATTCTTTAAACATTTATTAAAATACCGCGCAAGAGAGGTCGTAAAAACTAAAATCTTACAAAAAAAAACAGATAATAAAATAGAGATAATTTAAACAGTTCTTTTTTCACAGCTAGCAGCCTCCTACAAAATTTTTAAGATGATTTGGGTGGGGTTATTAGCTGCAGTTCTGATCATCAGCTCCAAATTGCAGATTGATGCGAAAACCACCGATACCACTCCAGGTATTATTATAACGTATTGTTTTAATTTCCCAACAAATTAGTTTAGTTTCGAGTATTGCTTTTCACATTCTATATACCTACCTACTTTAAAAGTATTACTTTTATATACGTTCCCGCGGGAATTCGGGGATAAAATGGCTTCTCGGAAACAGGTCAAACGACTTGCATGAAATTTTGTATCTAGATAATGGGGCTGATTCTGTAGTGCACAATCTCTAAACTAAAATGACAGCATTAAAATATTGCTAACCCTTTCATAATACTCCCTGCGGAAAGGAACAGAACTAGATTTAAAGCTGTCATTTTAGTTTAGAGAATGTGTAATACATAATTGGCCACAGTATTTGAATTTCTAAGTTTATCTATTTAGTTCTAGAAATTGGTCATCCCTGGGTTACCGTGGGATTTCAGGGATAACGCCAATTGAATGACACCGAGCAAAGTTCGGTCGGATACAGGCACTTTTAAGAATATGGGATCTTCTGCAGATCTAGACTTCGTACCGCGGCCAGACCCCGCCGACGCGGACAACACCCTCATCTATTACAAGGCCGGTGACGAGGCCTCCATCATGAAGTGGACCTCGAAAATTGATGAATTTTTTAAACGTAAGTATTATATAATTAATGCGTTAAAAATTCAAGTGAGATTGTCGTTTTCATTTCTTTTAATTTTTTCGATTTTAAGGCACGGCACCTAACCAAACCTAACCCATGTTACAGATTAATTATAATAATTTTTAGGAAACCTTACTTTTCTTGTTCCATATTCATATTGATTAAGAAAAACACCTGCCTCTCGATTGTGTAAGGAAATCGTAATAGTTTGTCAAACGGATAATACGACCTGTATAAGGATTTCATAGATGCCTGCAAGTAAAAAGCAAGTAGGTACTTACTCCTCAAACAGTTCGACTAATTTGTTTTAAGCTGGCAAATTATTACGATTTGCTAAGACAATAATTGGGCCTCTGATTGCAGCCAAGCGCTGGTCTATAAATAAATAAAAACCGGGCAAGTGCGAGTCGGACTCGCGCACGAAGGGTTCCGTACCATTATTAATAAATAATTACCTTTGTTAATGAACCGCAAGACTAACTTTGTTTGTAGAGGTTTATTGTTAATATCAAAAAAACTATGCTAGTTAGAGCATTGGCTATAGTTTTCCTGTAAAATATACGTAAATTCCTATTGACCATAATTATTTCAAATTTTTCGATTGGTAAACTCCGGAGATAAGGGGGGAGGGGGACGGTATTTTTTAGACATTAGATTTAGACATTAGATTTTTTAAAAATCTGTTTTAGAATGTACAAAGTAAACCCTTTCATATGATACCCCACACAGTACAGTTATCTCACTTTTACATTTCAACCCTCAGATTTTCCCCCCTTTTTAAATAAGAACAAAAATAATTTCCAATTTTTTTTAATTCCAGTGTCTTTGGGCCACTAATATACACAACTATTCCAAATTTCATGTCGATAGCTTCGGTAGTTACTGAAATAATCGAGTGTGACGTACGGACAGACGGACAGACAGACGGAGAAAGTCGCACCATAAGGGTTCCATTTTACCATTTTGGTACGGAACCCTAAAAAATAACATCTTTCAGAGTATAAATGGGACGCCCCGGGCTCGAGGAACCTGATGAGTTGTTCACCGCAGCTGCCACCTGTCGGCAACAAGTCCTGTGACGTGCCGCTGCGCGAGTTCGAACAGTGCATCTCTGACAACAAATACAACTACCACAGAGCGGCGCCTTGTGTATTCCTCAAACTGGACAAGGTAAATTTTTAACAATTTCTAAGCAAAATTGGTCAATCCATCATCGTCATATCAAACGTCAAAAAAAATTTGCCAGGTTTTCTGCGATCTTACCTGGAATTGATGCAGTGTAGTCACCTCTAAAACAGAAGGAGGCTAACCGGTAACCTGTTAGCGGACCCCTTATGGCAGAATTTTACGTAACTCATAATAAATAATAATCTCTTTCACCGGGATACAAACTACTCCTGTACCAAATTTCATCAAAATCGGTCGAACAAATGGGCCGTGACTTTGCATTTTGGATACCGGATACTAATTTTCGTCCAATTGTCAAGCTTGAACGAATAGATGTTCCATCAATAGTGCATGATAATATTATTAGGAAATCAGACTTAAAAAGATATAGGGTCTGTGAAAATCACAAAAATAACTTTATAGCAATTATCGTCTAGTATGTTCCTTACAATTTTCATTTTTGGCTCCACAAGGTATTTTTGATAAATATGGCAAAACAATAAAATTAATAGCTTAAATTATTTTGTAGCTCTTAAACTGGACACCGGATCCATACACGACCCCAGAAGACTTGCCAACAGACATGCCAGATGCTCTGAAGCAGCACATTAGCAATGTTGTAAGTATTCGCACAACTTATCCAAACATGCATTCTTCATACGACGACGTCCCAAGATTCATGCAAAGCCAGTAACTTACGTACCTATTACTTAATTACTTTGGTTCTAGTTCGCATCTTTAGGTCATGAAGGCCTTCCGGCTTCCCACAGAGTAGGTACATTATGTGCAGTATCGCACATAAGATATTTTATAAAAACAAATTTAACTTTTAAAACACTAAATTAATTATTTAAAATTATTATATGTTTAGGTGTTTGTCGCTACTCGGTAAGTCAGTGATACTTTTCAACCGACTTCAAAAAATGGAGGAGGTTCTCAATCGACTGTTTTTTTTAGGGTTCCGTACCCAAAGGGTAAAAACGGGACCCTATTACTAAGACTCCGCTGTCTGTCTGTCTGTCTGTCTGTCTGTCTGTCTGTCTGTCTGTCTGTCTGTCTCCAGGCTGTATCTCATAGACCGTGATAGCTAGAAAGCTGAAATTTTCACAAATGATGTATTTCCGTTGCCGCTATAACAACAAATACTAAAAATTAAAAAAAAATATATATTAAGGGGGGTCCCCATACAATAAACGTGTTTTTTTCGTATTTTTTTGCTCAATATTAAAAACGGTAACAGGTAGACGGTTCAAATTTTCACAGAATATTAACTTGTATATTACCTTTCAAAATAAATAATTAAATATCAATAAAGTAAATATTAAAGGGGGGCTCCCATACAACAAACGTAATTTTTTGATATTAACAGTAAACCTCTACAAACAAAGTTAGTTTTGCGGTTCATTAACAAAGGTAATTATACCTACTTCTTGAGTACGGAACCCTCGGTGCGCGAGTCCGACTCGCACTTGGCCGATTTTTTTTATGTTTGTTACCTCAGAACTTTTGACTGGGTGGACCGATTTGAATGATTCTTTTTTTATTTGAAAGGGCATACTTACCAAGTGGTCCCACATAAATTTTATCGAAATCGATCGAGCGGTTTTTAAAATATCAACAATAAAATAAGTACAGGTGATTGCCCGCACCCCCGCTTCCGCGCTTCTTTTGCGGGAGAATTTAAATGTCGCGCGAACACATTATAATATATTATACTGGTAGGTACGGCTTCAGTTTTTCTTCCATGTATGACATACTTACTACTTAGGTATCTTCAAATCCAGTATAGCAGGTAAGGAGACGTCTTTTAGGTAAACATGCTCTTAATGCAACTCAGGTTGCATCAACAATCCTAATCGAATAAAAAAAAACTCGGACATACCACCAAATTTGGCTGGCATCCATGAGAATTTCCTCCTCAACTGGAAAATAAGGTATCTACACATTCGGAGCTCGGCAGTGCCCTCATCAAGACCAACAAACAAATATAATGAATTTTACGTTTTGAAAACCGTATCTTGCTGCCTTAGGTATCTCAGTGAATTATCACAGTAGAGTTTTATTTCCAAACAGGTGGCATTGAGTTTTGAAAAGTTTTCCTTTATGCGATGATTACAAAACTGTGAATAAAAGATTGTTAAGTATTATTTTGTGCCAAGACTTTGGTTTAGGAGTATGGTAAATTTAAATTATAAATAAACTAATTTATCAGGATAGCAAGTCCTGATCGAAAATCGTAGCGTTCCCTTACGATGCCGTGTAAAAACTGATTAGGGGTATGCCGTATGGGTTTAATATGACTGCCATATGCCTACCCCTAACAGGTTAGTCAGCTACCATTTTAGTTTGCATTATCGCTTACCACCAGTTGAAATCGCTGGATGAAATGTCAAGGATTAATTTGAGTCCTATAAAAAAATTAAAAATATAATTTTCATCATACCTAATCGAAAAACGAATATTGGCTTCAGAGGATAGCGGGAGCAAAATGTAATTTTTAGGCCCATGGGACTTTTCATTTCTCTGTTCTGATTGGTCCGCGTTCGTGCTTCTGATTGGTGCTTAAACGTATAGGTAAATATGTCCATACATAGTAGGTTGATACTCCTAGCTTTTTCTCATACGTAATGATGAAAAATAGTGTGTGTCACTCGGGGCCAAATTTTTTGTTTTCGGGCGGCGTATATTGAATTTCTCGCTACGCTCAGGATTCTACTTTAGAATCACTCGCTACGCTCGGGATTCTAATATAGAATCCTTCACTTCGCTCTGAATTCAAAATAGCGCCCTCGGGGTACTAGTTATTATTCTGTGCCTCGGGGAACAAAAATTTTCTTTGGCCCCATATAACACAAATAACTATTTACTCCACAGTCAGGCAAAGAAGACGCAAACGCCGTGTGGGTGTCCTGCGAAGGCGAGAACCCCGCAGACATGGAGTTCATTGGCCCCGTGCATTACATCCCCAGCCGGGGATTCCCGGCGTACTACTTCCCCTACAGAAACCAGGAGGGTTACCGCAGTCCACTCGTCGCCGTGCTCTTTGAGAGGCCAATCAGTAAGTTCATTTTTGTTGTGTTCACGGATGGTATCACAGTCGTCTACCTATCTTTACTAATGCATACTAATCATAAACGCGAAAGTGTATGTCTGTCTGTTGGTCTGTCTGTCTGTCTGTCTGCCTGCTACGCTTTCACGGCCCACCTATTTTGATGCAATTTGGTACAAGGATAGGTTGTATACCGGGAAAGGACATAGGCTACTTATTATCCCGGAAAATTAAGGAGTCCACGCGGACGAAGTCGCGGGCATCATCTAGTAATATTATAAATGCGAAAGTTTGTATGGATGTTTGTTACTGAATCACGACAGAACGGCTGTTTATAGATATAGTGCGATAAAGTGTTTTTAGTCCGGAAAAATAAAGAGTTCCCGCGGGAACGAAAAAAACTTCAATCCACCAGCTAGTTCAGGCATCAGCTAAGTAGTTTTTTTATTCATTACTAATTGAGTACATCAGGTTAAAATTCTTAGTGAAGAAATCTCTTTGTTCATTGCAGCGGGCATTCTGATCAATATCACGTGCAAGGCGTGGGCCAAGAACATCACCCGCCACCAGTACGAGCGACGCGGCGCAGTGCACTTCGAGCTGATGGTGGACTAGAACAATCCGCTCAATACAAAGCAATCACCACTTCCGCACTGTATAGAAAATTTGATGGAAATACCTTAGATTAACTATAGTCCGCGCACGAGCTCCGTGGAATCGGGGTCTGAAGAAGCGACGGCTGTACGCCACCCCATCGATATATACTCGAATGTACTAAATGGGCCCTTTCATAGAAAAAAATTGGGCGTCCAACCTTTAGAGCACGCTCCTAACCTGTATAGCCCTGTCCTTGTCCCCGCCATAGCGCTGTCCCGCTTTTCAGGTTAGATGGCGTTAGTAAAATAGGTGCACATTCTTTGTTTGACAGGGCCCGTCTATGTAAATTGAGGTCGTTGCGCCACCCCCGATCGTCGCTCCATAGCCAGCTCGCTCCCAGCACTAGTTTCGAGCTTGACGCGTGTAATTTTGCGATAGCAGTATGTTTTGTACTTTAAACAACTCTAGGTCATTACTATAACATTCCATAGGATTCCTCGGAGCTCGCGCGCGGACTATATTATAAATATAAATCAAACTGTGTAATAGAAAGTGATTAAAACTTAAATTATTCAATAAGACTTATTAGTATCGTACATAAAATTATTGTTTTTGTGTACAATAAAGTATAAGTGGTACAAAGTAATTTCCTTTTTTTACATCATCATCATCATACTCAACCGATAGACGTCCACTGCTGGACATAGGCCTCTTGCAAGGATTTCCACACGCCTCGGTCTTGCGCCGCCGCCTGGACCCAGCGGCTCCCTGCGACTCTCCTGATGTCGTCTGTCCAGCGAGTAGGGGGTCTGCCAACGCTGCGCTTTCCCGTGCGTGGTCGCCACTCCAGCACTTTGGGACCCCAACGTCTATCGGTTCTTCTAACTATGTGCCCCGCCCATTGCCACTTCAGCTTCGCAACACGTCGAGCAATGTCGGTTACTTTAGTTCTTTTGCGGATCTCCTCATTTCTGATTTGATCGCGCAAAGAAACCCCGAGCATTGCTCTCTCCATCGCCCGCTGAGTGACCCTGAGCTTTCTTATGAGGCCCATAGTTAGCGACCAAGTCTCGCAACCGTATGTCATCACTGGCAACTAGGGCTTCCAATACCGGGATCCCGGTATTGGCTAATACCGGGATCCCGGACTTTTTTCGTCGGTTTTCAATACCGGTATTGAAATGTCTAATACCGGGATACCGGTATTGGCGACACCATAAACGAAACAGTGACTATTGCATATATTTTTTGGTACATGCCACTGTATTTTATTCGGCTAGGTTTAATATTTGCATTTATGCATATTAGCTCAAAAAGAACGCCTTTATTGCTTAAAACCAGTGATGAAAAGTCGTTTTTGTTCACTCAGGGGGAAAAATTCGTGTTTGAATTTAGATCCCTGTGGCTTGGCATTTCTATTTCATTGTCTCTCAAAACGTTCACAAATTTGTTTTTTATCTAATACATATTTTATTATGGCGTATTTTCTGTTAAATAATAGCTATTGAATTTAAGATTAATTTGTGTTTTGACAAAATTATCATTTTCTTCGACTTCGATCGACTTTTTACAAAAATATCGTTATCATATTTTAGCAGTCACATTACATTTTACTATAGCGTTTTAACGCCCAATGACCTCAGTAGAGTTTCTCAACAGCTGAGCCTACAAATGAATATAAGCTAGATGAAGATCATGTCTAATGCACACGTTCAGCCCCACCCAGTGTTAGTTGAGAACACTGCACTCGAAATTGTTGATGAGTACAGAAGATACTTGGGACATACAGTCCAGTTAGGTAGGTCCAGTTTCGAGAGAGAGTTCAACCGCCGAATCCAACTCGGCTGGGCAGCGTTTGGGAAACCACGCCATCTTCTCGTCCAAAATTCCTCAGTGCCTGAAGACGAAAGTTTTCGAACAGTGCGTGTTGCCAGTGATGACTTACGGCTCCGAAATATGGTCGCTAACTATGGACCGGATAAGAAGGCTCAGGGTCACTCAGCGGGCGATGGAGAGAGAAGTATGCTTCGAGTCAAAAAGGTTGATAAAATCAGACTCTTTACTATCAGAAGCAAGACAAAAGTTAAAGACATATCTGTAACTATTAAAAAACTTAAGTGGAAGTGGACAGGGCACTTCATGTGAGACAAGAGGGATAAATGGACGAAAGAAGTCACAGAGTGGTACCCAAGAACGGGAAAAGAAAAAGAGGTCGCCCTTGCCAGAGATGGGAGGATGATATCAAAGGCATGGCGGGAAACTTATGGGAAAGGACAGCAAAGGATAGATTGTTATGGAGAGCCCTGTGGGAGGCCTATGCCCATGGGCAAACTGGATGAATAAAACAAAATATCTACTAGTGTCTTAGTTTAATTAATTAACTTATATGAAAATATAATTAATAACAATTGTGTATACATTGTAAAATTCAGTAATAAAGGCTTATATTATTATTAAGCATTTTTATAAGATTAAAAGATGAAATACAGGAACAGAGAAAAGATTACCCATATCATACATAGGTAATAGGTATACCCATACACTTAGTATATTTACTACCCTATACCTTTATTTAGCTAATAGCGTAAATGCTACGATCAATGCTACGGTGATGACATGGGGTATTCTACGCGTGAGAGTGACGTAACCCAGTCAAGGTAAATGGAATGCTTTTTGCAATCTATTATGTTACTAGCTGATGCTCGCGACTTCGTATGCGTGGATTGAGGTTTTTGGTTCCCGCGAGAAATCTTTAATTTTCCGGGATAAATAGTAGCCTATGTGTTATTCCAGACTATAATCTATCTCTGTGCCAAATTTCATCCAGATTCGTTCAGCCGTTGCGGCGTGATTGAGTAACAAACATCCATCCGTACATCCATCCATACATCCATCCATACATCCATCCACCCAAACTTTCGCATTTATAATATTTATTAGATATTATTGATTATTTGACTGGTGATTGATTGATGATTGATAGTAAGAAGATAAATGATTACGGTGACTATCCGGCCTTTACTACAACATAGTACGGTCTATACTACTGATACATCCCGGTTTTCCTCAAGAAGATTTTCTGAAAATCCTTCATGGGAATCTACGTGCAAAGTTCCGTTACTATATTATAAATACGCCCGCATCCAATTGTCTTTTCAATGGATCAACTTTCATCAGTACTCAACTACCCACAGATAACTTAGAAAAATTATTGTCTGACTGTCTCAGCCAGGAATCGAACCCGGGACTTGACCTATGAGACTACAGCGCCCAACGCTCAGCACCAGAGAGGTTGTCTTAAATCTTTATCGTGCAGCCTACGTACAGTCGACGTCAAAATTCCATACCTACGAGTACATAGCTTTAAACCGCGTGCGAATCACTCTCTCTTATACATGTTATATTATCAACCTTAAATTAACAACATTCGGTTCAAAATCATTTCTATTTATTTAAGTACTTACCTAATACTACCTTCTTATTTATATGACTGGTTAACACTATCACCCCACAAGATGGTGATTAAGATTATTAGGTAGTTTGTGGATGACTTTCTCAAACTAAGGCAATCATTATTTTTGCAAATTCTCTAAGGACTGTTGAGTGTTGACGTCGATTGTAGATTACATCAACAAAGAGCACACAGCTCAATGTTTAGAGACCTCGTAACTTCCCAACGAGGTCCCTGACTCCAGTAATCCGGCAAGGCAACATTCACCAACACCGTGGCGCCGCGCTGTCGCCACTCGCCCAGCGCCCTGCTACCCCACTTTCATCCCCTATCCATCCCCTTGCCTAATATTATTGACAGTTTATGTTTTTATGAATGGAAGATTGCTTATGCTAGCTATTCTGTGGTATTAGCCTGGCTGTCTGTGTATGGACTGTTGACGTCGATTGTACATTATGTCAACAAAGAGCTCACAGCTCGATGTTTAGAGACCTCGTAACATCCCAACGAGGTCCCTGACTCTAGCAATTTCGCCAAAACAGCGGCGCCGCGCCGTCGCCACTCGCCCAGAGCCCTGCTACCCCACTTTCATCCCCTTTCCATCCCCTAAGCCACCATAATACGTACCTACTAGTGTTACGTCTTTCTCAATTTACAGCTATTGCCATAGATACTATCAGATGATAGGGAAAGTATTTAGGTAAGGTTGTTATGTTTACATTGTTGATGCATTTTTAATGGAAGTTTGCTGATATCATCTAGGTACCTATACCCTGCCTATAGATACCTACCAAACTTTATTTACATTGCGAAATTGGTGACACAAAATTATTTCATCGACAATTTCACGTGTAAGAAAACTTATAATTTCAACATGCATGAAATATAAGTTGTTTCGTAATGTAAATTCGGCTATGAAAAGAAAATACGGTTGGATGGTATTTTAAGAGCTTCAATATGGATTTGGAGGTTGAATAGATTATGGTGCGCTATAGTGTTAATTCCACTCTCCAGTCATAATGGATTGCCGATTGCTGTCCCGCGAATTTTGAGAGTAAAGATCTGCAGAGCGCCACCTGTGTTTTGATATTTGGGGGCTATAGATAAATCGACGGACAGGTTGCACGCTGGCGAAAGACATCTAGGCTTTTTGTCCTGGAAAATTACATGATAAAGGTTGCTGATATGTTGATAACATAAACAAGTCAAAGCAGCTACCTGTGTTAAAACCTATTAATCAACAAAAGCAATGATGATGTAATCACAATATTCGCAATACAACCCCCGTGCCCTGGTCCCCAGGGTGTGAGCCTGCGGGGTGGAAGGGGATGCTTGAACCCACGGCGCCAGTGCGTCGCGGCGCCGCCGGCCCATATCGCCGTCTGTCGTAGCGGGACCCTGGCTGCTTGTTCCGGATCACAATACTACCAGTTTGGTATACATTAATGGCTGTTGAACATTCAATTAACAAGACAGGTGTTAATTTGCAGAAGTTCACGCTTACCTCTATGGGTGCCCCCGTCATAAAAGTTTTTTTTTTCAATAACTTTATAAGCAATTTTCGGGTTGACGCCATTGGTTTACATAAAATATAATACTTACTTACTATGTTTATGTTGGAAGAAATTTCGTTCACTAATTTCACGGACAGACGGACAAGTGCAAATAGCCAGTAATATTACCTATAATGCAAAGGCTCTTTTCAAGGCCCATCCGCTTACCCGTTTTGGACCAAATTTTGTACAGAGATAGGTTGCATCTAGGGGCAGAAAATAGGGTACTTTTTATACCGGAAAATAAAAGCCTTTTCACGAAAATCTGTCAGTCCGTCCGTCCATCTGTCTGCTTCGCTTTCACGGCCCATCTGTCCAACGATTTTGAAAAAGTATGATAGGTTGCCCACCCCAAGGGTACATTAATTTATCCCAGAAAATAAAAGAGTCCCCACATTAAAAAATACGTAAATCCAAAAGGAAGAATTCACGGGCGTTATTTAGTTAATAATAAACCGTCGATGTACAGCGTACATCCCCTGTGACCTGTTTCCATTAGACACAGCTCTCGGAATCGGTTCCATTCACTCTCCATCCCTAGAGCGTCGCGCATCGGACAGTGCGAAAGAGTGACAATTTTTCAGGACTTCAAGTTGCAAAGTTTTTTAAAGTTTCATTCCTGGTTGTGAAATTTTGTGAGTGTAATTTTCTGAAAATTAATTTAGGAAAGTGTGAAATTCCGATAGAAAATTGTTCAGTAATATTCCACTTTCTTTGTTATGATTTATTAATTAGATACTTGACTATAATAGGAATAGTAGGTACCTACCTAATACGTAGGTATACCTACCTATTGCCTTATATATATAGCCTTAACTTATAGTCTTCATGTTGCATAAGTTTCATAAAGTTTCATTAACTAGTTGTGAAATAAGCTGAAAACTAAATTTCCAGCCAGGGAAATTCCATTCGAAACATGTTCAGTGCGATCTTACGTCTTTCTTTGTTATAACCCTATAGGAGCAGTACCTAATACGTAGCTACTTGCCTATAGTGCCTAAAGTCTTTAGCAGAAGTTTCATAAAGTTTCATTAATTCCGAAATAAGCTTGTGAGTGTATTTTTCTGAAAACTATGTTTCCAGACAGTTCCTTTCAATCGAAATAAGTTCAGTCGTATCCCACTTCCTTTGTTATTATTTATTAATGAGATAACTAGGAGCATTACCCAGAACCTAATAGTGCTAAGCCTTTATTGAAAAGTTTTCCTCCGGATCGTTAGCTTTCAAACGTGAAAAGTACAGGCTACTTTTTTTAAATCTTTTTAGCCTTGTTTGAGTTTCTATTGTAAATAATTTGTAATATTGGTCGTCTTTTAATTATGTTAATTACGAGTAGGTTATAGGAATAGTCACTGAAATTTTTATCAAAGTTCTATATTTTATTATGATATTGCTAGCCTACGTTTTTGATTTTTACCTGCGAAATTAGGCTGTTTAAATTTGTTTACAGCTATAGTCCACATTAGTAGCCTCACCTCACACCTCACACCTCAACTTAACTTTATGAAGAGGTCTCGGGCAAGTTGATTTCCTTACGTTTTCCTTCGTAGTTCCCCTTATTACAGTTAATTATTCCTCTATTTAGATAGGTAACTAGAGTCCATAGAATTAGATACGTCCATAGATATTTGAATAAGACAAGGCGGAATTTAGTTTTGTTGGAATTTCATTGAATCTACGTATGATTGGTTTGTAGGCGGAAAAAGGTTAAAGCTGCAGTGATAATGGGCTTGGAGAAACGCACCATCAAGATTCTTGTGATCGTGGGCGTGACTGTACTTGTGATTGGTGAGTGTATCTTTTAATTTGGTTCATTGTGATTATAATATTTTTATGATTTGCTGATGCTGCGACTTCGTCTGCGTTGGTTCAGGTTTTGGTGGTTCCCTGGGGAACTATTGGATTTTCCGGGATAATAAGTAGCTAAGCTAAGTCACTTTCCAGGTCCTCAATTATACCCATGCCAAAGATCCGGTGCTCTGTTGCAGCGTGATTGAAGGACAAACCAACAAACGAACACATTTTCGCATTTAAAAATAATATTAGTATGATAAAGTTTAAGTCCCATGTACCTGCACCTAGAGTAGGATAGAGGGTGTGTCCAATATTACGCCATCGCGAGCGGTTTTTAGCTTCACCTTGACCTCGATCCACGTCATCCCTATCCTCGTGTCTTCCAAATAGGCTACTTTTTATCCCGGAAAATTAGAGTTCCCACGGAAACCAAAAAACCTTAATCCACGCGGACGAAGTCGCGGGCAACAGTTAGTACTTAATTGATATAAAAATGATAATTTGACCTGATTCAGTGTTAAGTTTAGTAACTTTCCATGAATCCAATGAAGCCTGATGAGTTCAGGCTGTTAATGCGGTAATAGGCTTAAAGGACTGCCGGATGCCTGTAAGTTGTAACACAAGCTGCTAGTACGTTGTTCGCGCTCCAACATGCTAATTATTACTATGAACGTCAGTTTCTTTAAGAATTAACTAAAATAGTTAGTTATACCTACTCTAAGATGATGTGACCATGTAATAACACATTCTCTAAAACTTTAAATGACAGCTTTAAATCTAGTTATGAGCCTTTCCACGGGAAGTATTATGAAAGGGTTAGCAATATATTTAATGCTGTCATTATAGTTTTGTTTAGAGATAGTGTACAAGAGAATTAGCCTATATAAGTATCAAGCAGGCAACCGCTAAAATAAAATATATTGAAAAATAAAATATTATGAAAAAGAAACAACCGATCACAAGTGCTTAACTACGTGCATGATAAAAATTATATAAAACCAATGTAACAATGTACTACCTACTAATACTACTATGATAAATAAATTAATCTACTAATTTTGCAAGTACAACCTTAACTCAAAACTAACTGACTAAAATAACGAACTAAGACTGGCCGATCTGTCCCTCAAAGCAGCTGACGCTGACCGCTGACCGCTGACGCTATAACTTTTTTAAAAGTATTTGGACCCTGACAGAAAATATCGACGTCATCATGTAGGTACACTGGCAAGCTCGTTGTAAATACCTAAACATGAATGAGACGGTTTATTGCAGCATTTCTACCCAAGTTTGTTTTGCCTATATTAACCCGAAATGTTTTCCTATAAGCTGATCTTCTTGACTTCTTTGGAACAGTGAAGGTTAGAGTTTGTAGTAGGTCAGGAGCGTCTACTGTACCGTTTACGAGTTTATGCAGGAAAGACATGTCAGTAATACATCGGCGATCACTGATTCAACTGACAACAATGACTGTCACATTGTCACAATGTTAAAATGATATTTTAATATAATAAGTCTATGTATTTTAATCATGTTTACAGGTGGCATCTTAGGCTTACTGCTTGGTCTCCTGCTGCCTTACCGTTACGTGGGTGAGTTGAAATGATATCAGGCAAGCATTTATCTAACCACTGAAAAAAAAAACAACATTCATCAAAATTCATAACAAAACTTAGGAACCCAAGATTGCAAGTTCTGCTAAGTTTCTTGCCGGCTCTTAGTAGAATTTGCTTACTAAACTGGTGGAGTCCCGACATAATATTATCATAAGACAGATAGATAGATAGATAAATTCTTTATTGCCACACATAACAAAGAAATAACTTAAAAATAAACAAAAACAGAAAATAACACGTGCGCAAGGGCGGTCTTATCACTAAAAGTGATCTCCTCCAGACCACCCATTTCTAAAGGAACTTTACATAAGTGAAACAAATAAAACATATTTTAATTTCATTTCAATAAGGTACCCCAAGTTATTGAAAATCTTCTCTATGATCAAAAACTTGTTAAAAATTTTAATTAAAAAAAGCACAAGATTTTCCTATCGAATTGTTATATTGAATATTTTTTGAATGGTAAAGAGCTGGAGGTATGGCCGCGATCGGACACGTACAACTACGAGCAACCCCTGATCCAGTTCCGCGCAGCCGACCCTGGCAGCTGGCAGCAATGGTTCGACAAGATCAACAACTTGCTTCGAGGTAACTTACGTCCATAACGCCTAGCCTGGGTATGTGTTTTTAAAAACCGAGTCTACTCGCGGTATTCTTTTTTGAATTGATAAGATGTGGTGAAATGTCCTTCCATTCGTCTTCCTAACTAATACAACAGAAAACTTGAGTAGATACGTACCTACTAACTTCGGTTCCTAAAGGAGATTGATGCACGTTTATACCAGCAATAAACTTTAGGTAAAATCTGTATGAGTTAAATATTGAGTGAAAATCGACAACTATTATACATATTATATATATATACAAGGTGTAAGGTAAATGGTATAACATACCAGCGGGTACCCATGCCATTTTGACGTTATAAACACTATGGTAGAGTTAAAAAGTCAAAATCAATTATCAAAAACTTCCATACAAAATTAATTAGTTAATTATGGAAAATAAATTTTGGCAACCCTGTGGAGTCCTTTGTTCCTTCTACACCTAAAGTCAGAACTGTACTACAAGCGATAATATAATAATTATTATCGTATCGTTATGCAATTTGGCAATTCATTACAATTTGCAAATCATTGAAAGAACAAACTACACAGAATAATTAATTATTGATTAAAACTTAAACGAAGTAAGTCGAGAAATTAATCACAGGGAAAGGCGGCTCATAAAGTAAGGATAAGAGACTGACTTCGACTTACGAAGTCCGATACTAGTCGGGCATTTTTTTACAACAATACGTAAGTTCTAGCCGGGCTTTTGCTTTGAGAATTTAATTGCATGCCGAATAATGATTACTTTAGTATCGCGACTGGATTTTATCGCAACGCTCGCGCTGGCAACGAGGCTTAACATACGTCGTATTGTTCGCAGTTCATTGATATTGAATCAGCTGTTTTAAGGGATGCCACCTCAATATTTATGCTAAAATTTTGAAGTCCACATAACTCCCCCAGGATATGAGCTACACGTCTTATGACATTTTCCCAATAAATCTATACACCATCTAACATGGGTAGCCGCGGGTATGTTATACTAATTACCTTACACCTTGTATATAGGTGTTCCCTAAAAATTAGGCATAGTTTGTGGCATTATAGATACCTACTCATATCAGCTCAATAAACGTTACTTATTGATTTTCTCATTATCTAGCCTACGAGACAACTGTCCCAGAGGATCCGCCCCGGGCACCCTGCTCGATCCACCGCCACGACCAGCGCCTGACGTCACCTAACTGCGAGCAGTCCCTCAGGGCCTGGATGCCTTGCACCGCTGATAACTTCTATGGGTACAACACGGGTAAACCCTGCGTCTTCCTGAGGTTAAATCATGTGAGTTTTATTAACTTGCCACCAGAGATTCAATACTAGGTATGTAGAAAATTCACCTAAGAACCAATGATTCCAAAAATCAGATGCCCAAGATTGCGAAAAGTAAAATAGAATCCGAACAGAAGAAATTGTGGACTCCACTCAGATGTAGAAGTTAGTCATTCAAAGTGGATTTATGGCCATACTTAAGCCTAAAACTGCCACTTTCAACGGTCTGGTGCCGCGTCACGTCTCTCTAGAGTCAAAAATACTTTGTTCCCCCATAAAAACCAAACACTCCCGCCATCCCAGATCCGGAGATCCGGGTGTGTCATATTTATATTCACCATAAACCCTCTGGCTGGCTGGATGGCTATTAACAAAAGTGTAAAGTATTGACAAGACTCATTTTTCATCATCAACTTCCTTGAGAGCTTGACCTTGACTTTGCCTTCCCTTGGTTTCAGATCCACTACTGGGTTCCTGAGCCATACAACATGACCATGCGCATGTCCCTACCACATGATATGCCTGACAACATCAAGCGAGCGATGGTATTCCCGCCTTCTTCATATAACCTTGTGTGAAAATCTACCTTGTGAATTATTTTATCAAGGTACTCGATAAAGAAAGAAAGAAAAATAATTTATTCACCAGTGGTGTCACAGACAAAAAAAGATACAAATGTAACACCTTCGTCTGTGACACCCACAAAGGGTGTACAGCTCAGCGCGCCTATAAGTGCATACAAAGCAAGGCGCTAGTTTTCAGCTTTGACCCGGTTTCGACCCGGAGTCGATTAGGGTTCTTGGATTCTGTGGATTGAAAACAATTTTCTTTTCAATGAAGGAACTAGAAGTTTAATTCCCTATAATCCGCGACAATAGGTAAATTGATGTGTGTATCCCGCACTTATAGCCCGCGATATTCACCACACCGCAGAAATCTTCCAAATTATTCTCAACGTACGTTTCACTCCGATACCGGAGCATCTTCAGGAGATGTTGACTGGACAATGTACGATTGTAAAGTCAATTTTCTTTTCAGCAAATCCTGGCGAGCGAGCAGAGGAACCAGCAAAACGTGGTAAGAGTTCTTAGAATAATTATTCTTCCTTTTTCAAGCCACTATTTACACATACCTACCTACTGTATAAAATGATAAATTTCAGCTGCATGTTCAGTTGTGCCAAAATCATTATACCTACTAATATTATAAATGCAAAAGTGTGTTGTAATTTTTAACCCGGAAAATCAAAGAGGTCCTCCGGGAATCAAAAATTATTTTAAAAAACGCGGACGAAGTCGCGGGCATCAGCTAATATTCTAATAAAATGCACAGGTCAGATAGATAAAATAGGGGTTTTCTTAAAAATACCTAGGAAAAGTATATTTTATTTTACAGCAACGCCTCCCGAACAATGCATACGGCGATTATATATGGGTTTCCTGCAACGGAGAGTTCAGCTCCGACATGGAGAACATCGGGCCAATCCAGTACATCCCAGCTCACTCGCCGCCAGGGTTCCCCACCAACCGCCTGCACACAGCGGACCGCATCACGCGAGCTGCCAGGTCCCAACCAGACCTGAACCCTGCACCACTTGTGGCTGTTTATTTTGAGAACCCACATCGTAAGTAAACATCGGTATCTTGCGAAGGAGAGTTCTGTTTTGACCCGGAGAACACTCCAGTCATTTCTCCAGCATGATATGAATCCTCATCCTCGCGCTACAAGGTCCCTATCAGACGTGAACCCTGTAATCCTCAAGCCTGTTTACACCGTGAGTAAATATAGCTGTCCTGCAATGGAGAGTTTATCTCTGACATGGAGGACATCGGACCAATCCAGTACATCCCAGCTCACTCGCCGCCAGGGTTCCCCACCAACCTTCTGCACACAGCGGACCGCATCACGCGAGCTGCCAGGTCCCAACCAGACCTGAACCCTGCTCCACTTGTGGCTGTTTACTTTGAGAACCCTCATCGTAAGTAAACATCGGTATCTTGCAAAGTAAAGTTCTGCTTTGAGAAGACCATTCAACTCTATCAACCTTGCCTAATATCAACCGTCTGCAGCATTTCATATTCCCGCATTTTATATAAGTCTTCTCGATCGACCTAACTACTAAGTCAATCGGGGTGCGAGTCTCCTTGCTTGGGCATTTTCTCACAGGTAGAGCCTCTACCTGGATACCTTTTTCATGGCGGGTAGGTTTGGGCCTCGCCTTTCTATGGAATATGGTGTAGGCCTTGTTGCTATATCACCTCGGTGTCCTGTGGGGTCGTCAATCCCCTGCATCGTCCTGTTCTCTGGTAACGTTTGTGATCTATTAACTGTTCTTCTTTTCTTCATCAGGTGGCGTAGTGATCAACGTGGAATGTCGTATCTGGACGCGGGACATCGTGTACGACCGATCGAGTCGTGTGGGCCGAGTCCGATTCGAGATTTTAGTAGAGTAAACTCAGAGGAGTACCACTCTTTAATATAAGTTTAACTGAAAAGACTATAAATTGTTACCAACTCACACGTATGTGAGAATTTCCTACCAGTATTTGTGCTTCCCTTGCCTGTCCTTGAGAACATTTATTGCCATCATAGGTCTTCACTAAGCACATAAATGTCGTCTCAACTGAATGTGCATTCACTGCACATGCAGTTACTGAACTGTTTTGGAGGAGAAGATTTTCGGAAACGAAGTTATCCGAACGCTCTGTATACTTAGTACTTACCTATCAGCTAAGCTGCAATTTATGTAGTACCTGGGTACTAGGTAGAGGTACCTACCCAAAAGAATTTCGAAACGAAACGATCGCTATCTTCGCCGATATATACTTATTACAGATATTTCCTTCGCTTAAAAAGCAGTAATATTTTAGTCTTCTTGACGCTCTTGTTTCTGAATTATAATCCCTAGGTAGGTACATTAGGGACGTCAAAGTACTTATGTACGTCATATAAAACGTCAATTTTAAAATAATACTGCTATAAGCGATGCTAGTAAGCCCACAGAACTTCGCACCTGCAGTTCGGATGAGGCCTGTCTATTTTTAATAATAATTAATTAGCTGAAAATGACAGATTTGGGTGGGGATGCAGTCTTACTTCCGCATAAAATCGAAGCAGGTAGTAGGTACCTAACGCATATTTGTGGCGTCATTTCGTCCAAAACTACGAAATCCAATAGATTAATCATTATACCTATACTACCTTAGTACCTACCCATGAATACCTATGTAGATATATTGTATGTCACTAACCATCTATACTTACTTGTTTGAATTCGTTCACACCAATACTAAACCTAAGTATGTACCTACTCTTGTGCCTATCATAATATGATGTGCCTATGTATGTTTGTGTATCTTCCAATTTGAAATAAAAGTACCTACCTAGCCAAAAGAAGGAACGTTTTAAGGGAAATAGGGTCAACACGTCAGTTGACGACCAGTTAGTCGACTTGCCGTCTTTAAAGTTACACAGCTCTTTGAAATTTACCTTTTTTGACGAAATAACAATTTATATGCATGAAAGAAACACGAAGGAACATAATTACCGTATGATTTAAATATTTCTATTTCCCTATTTTATGCAATATGCCGATTTGTCAAAAAGTGCGTTTTTTTCAGTTTAAGACCAGCTTTCGTTATTTTACGACCACACTGTAGTCAGTTTACGACCATTCAACAGCCACTGAAAAACGATCTCTTGATATATTAAGATAAGGTCGAAAATAAAAATAACAATTAATTGTTCTAAAAACACGTTTATTTATTTTTTCTATGATTTATTAGTCAATATTCATTATAAAAAATAGCAAAAAAGTGATATATTTTATAACGAACATAGAATATTATGGACATAACTTGCATGCTTAAATTTTTTTCTTGATTAGTCTTCTTTTCCTACATTTCTTCTCTTTTTCTTTTTTGATTAGTCTTCTTTTTCTACATCTCTTCTCTTTTTCTTTTGCTTTCCTGTTTTTCCTTTGCTTTTAATTACTGCTTTCGTGTTCTTCCAATTCTAAATTTTCTTTATCCCTTTTCTAAAAATATTATTTCTTCATGCTTGTGGAAATTGCACTTAGTAGCTTAGTCTAAGTTTCGCTTTTGTCATTTGGCACTCATCAAAAGACATCTCATTTGGTGTGTAAGATATTAATTGTAGCATCGGTCCTAATTAGTTAAATTGTCAAAATATCAAATTTCGAGCTGGAATGTGATTAAGCAGGGGCTTGTGGGCAATGCTGTCAATGTCAATATTTAGGTTTTAACAAGGAGATATTAAACTTCGAAGCTGCATCAAAATCTCTGGCCCGCACTGTGTTTTTATTTGAACTAGAATTTCTACAAAAAATATATTTTGAAACTGTTTTGTTTATATTTTCGGTACGAGACTGCCAGTTCTTAACTGTGCTTTGCAGCTTTTGCTTTAGTTGCCTGACGTCAGCTAGCTGAATGATATTGGGTTGTATAGCTGGTTAACCATTCCTAATCTAACTCACTTAGAGTATCAGAGAGTAAGTCATGTGAGACTTGTACCCATCTATGAATAGGTTTACGGGCTTTTTTATAACATTTTTGATTACCCAATCATTGAAAGCATTGCTTACATATTCATAAAAGACTTCGCTCTTCATCCATCGAATTTCTAAACGTTCAAGTACCCATGATTCTCGCATATTATCAACTATGGCTTTAGGGAGTCTGGCCTAAGGGAATATTACAAGAGGTAAGAACCCCTGAAGCAATGGATGATAAATTGTCTTAATTATATGTACCTGGACTCCTAAGAATCCAATCTAATCTAATTGGAGCGAATCCTACGGACTGTCTGTTACCCAAAAAAATCTTAAGTAGCTCTATTAGGTGGCTCCAAGCAGCTTGACAAGATCATACGAAGCAATGTACCTCCCATCCGCCTCGGCCCAATTACCCTGTAAATTAGCTCTTTGGTCAAAAAACTTGGCATTTATATCGACAGTTCTTTATCCTGGGTCCCGCAAATCGCTGAGGTTAGCCGGAAGTTGTTTGCGTCAATTGGTGGCCTGAGACGCTAAAAAACTTTCTTCCAGTTAAAACCAATTTTTTTTTAGCTAACTCTCTTCTTTTACCACTTCTAGACTATGCTGACTCGTCCTACCCCGATCTAACCGAAGAACAGCTGAATAAGCTGAAGCTGAAGCTGAAGAATATCTTCAAAACCTATGCATAAGATTTATCTACGGGTTGCGTAAGGTTGAAGTGGCTTCCAATCAGACTCCATCGCAATCTGCACATGCTGACACTCCTCTACTCTATTCTATACAATCCTCATACTCCTTCTTACCATCTTACCTCAAACACTGTTTCTCCTTCCTTGGCTCTAACAACGAACTACAACACCTAAGGTCATGTACGGATAATCGCTTGCACATTTCTGCCAGATATTATGGTAAATCTTTCACCCGTAAATCCGTATTATTGTGGAACAGCCTTGCAGCGGATATACGACAGTCTCTCTATCTTCAGAAGTCGCTTGTATAAACATTTAGGTTGCAATTAATTCACTTTGGTCCTATCTATTTATTATCCCTCTATTTGGTCTATTCGGGCCAAATAGAGGGATATTTATGCTACTATTATTACTATATATATTTTAATGTTTAATTGTTGCACTATCCCACGCTCTTGTTTGATAATCTCCTCTCCCCAAAGGTTGTCTGGAAGAGATTGCTTTAGCAATAAGACCGCCTTTGCAATTCTCACCCTTGATCTTATCTTTTAACCTTTTGTTTATTGTTATTGTTTTTAAGTGTGTGCAATAAAGAGTTAATTTATCTATCTGGACTTACAAAATGCGATTGGATGAAGAGTAACGTATTTTATGAATCCATTAACGATAATTTCAATGGTTATTTAACTAAAAATTATATCATAACAAAGCCAGTTTTTCAGTTTATAGACAGGCACTAAGCCTCTTTAAGCGAATTTTAGAAATCCAAGAGGAAAATTATTGTTATAACAAACATACCGGCAAACGCAAGACACTTGCTTCGATCAACTGATATGAGTTTGATCGCTGAAGCATAATCTGAAGATATACGGTAATCAGAAATGGATTCTGAAAGTGTGGATTATATCTCTTAAACGAGACACTTTGGATTAAATACGAAATGTGTCAAAGATTATTGACACATTTTGTATCCAAACAAATCCTAATCTAGAATAAACTGAGTACACCAAGGCTTCTTGAAAATTGCAGTTACAAATCGAGAACGAAAGCTCTAAGTCTAACATAGTACTGTACAGATATTCGATAATTTTTAGCTGAGTTTAGTTAGTAGCCTGAAGTAGTTGGTCCACAAACTCCTGCTACTCAGTCCAGTTTTCTAGAATCATATAAAAAATAATTGGTGCTCATATCACCCTACCAGATTATTTTAAAAAGTAAAAAGTAAAATAAAATAAAGTGGTAGTCAATACTCAACCGCCAAAATATAGACAAAAATTTAAAACCGTCTTCATGGTCGCTAGCTAATCAGTATACGACCACTACTATGTAGTCAAACTAATGCAAATAACCACATGGTCGTTATCTAGTCCGTATACGACCACAAAAATATTGTATTTTTTATTACTTTTGTATGTAATTACATCGATGGTCGAGAAATGATCCGTTTCCGACCACGTTGTTTTACATCATCAAAATACGTTTAGATTTTTCGGTTTTCTCTTTATTTTGCCGGTCGCAAACTGACGTTTAAATAAACCATGCATAATAGGATGTTAAGAAACAATAAAATTTGCGCTAATATTATGCGGCAAGTTAGAAAAGCTCAAAAATGATTCGTTACAAACCGCTAGTTTACGACCATGGGTCGTAAAAGGAAGGAAGCTGAATTTTAGTCGGCCCATTAGCGACCACCATTTATTTAAATAAATAAGCATTTTATGGACATAATATGGATTCTAAATTATAATTTAATAATATTCTGACACCTTAAGCACAAAATGTATGCAATAATAACACATGTTTTACCCACGGTTTAAGTTTGGCCTCCTCACTATTTTTTTTCCTAGCATTTTGCTCCAAAATCAATGTGTGTGCTCCGGCTCAGATTCATCGGCTCACAGAGTTATACTGAAATATATTAGGTTGGCCAAATTTGACCTGAGAGTAAGGGATAGATAGAGCATGATTTTCAAGAAAAAAGAGTGATCGTTGCGTTAATATTACAACTGTTATTGGTTGTTTTCGGAAAAACGGTCGTGAACGGGCGGTGGTCGGCGAACTGACGTGTTGACCCTATTTAAACAACTTTTTTCAGTTGAGAGTTCAGTTCAGAGTCAGTTAATTTGTGTCGAGTAAAGTTATGTAGTAGCTACTAGTTAACTTCATAAGTATTTACGTGGGTATTATAACGTAAGAAAGTGATCGTTGTTAGAATTTTAAAAAGCTTTTTAAAGTACCAATTTATAAAGAAATCAGTACCTATAAGAAACTTTTATAAATAAATTATTCATGTTGTCGCCTGATAAATATTTAACTTCTCCTTTATTACTAGTTAATAAAAGTCCCTAGACTAAGATTCCATTTAACATATGTGGGTAGGTTTAATTTAACTTTAAGTACCTACTTACCTAAATATTTATGTTAATTTAAGTTTAGATAAATATTATGTGGTTTAAGAATCAGTGCAATTTATTATAAGTATTAATATTTACTTATACAGCTAAGTTATTACTACCTGAGTGAAGAAAAAATAAATAATTAAATGCTTTAAGTACGTACCTACTGTGAATTGTATTATTTTTTTTTTTTTTTTTGTACCTACTTAGCGACGTTATTATTATTTTTTTCAGTAGGTACCTACCATAGATTAATTATACTGGTATATATATTGTCTTTGGTACCTACCTACCTAAATATGAAGTCTTTTTTTTAGGGTTCCGTACCCAAAGGCTAAAAACGGGACCCTATTACTAAGACTCCGCTGTCTGTCTGTCTGTCTGTCTGTCTGTCTCCAGGCTGAATCTCTTAGACCGTGATAGCTAGAAAGCTGAAATTTTCACAAATGATGTATTTCCGTTGCCGCTATAACAACAAATACTAAAAATTAAAAAAAAATATATATTAAGGGGGGTCCCCATACAATAAACGTGTTTTTTAATAATTTAAAACTTACTACATGTTTGTACGGAACCCTCGGTGCGCGAGTCCGACTCGCACTTGGCCGATTTTTTTATATTTACAATTATTGAAGTAAGGTATAATGTAAAAATACCTTCAAACTTGTTATGATTTCACTATGCATAAAATACTAAATTTGAAATGGATTAATTAATATAAAGATACATAATAATTAAAATATTGATTAAGCACCTGTGACCTGATGGGTTTGTGTTATTTATTTAAAAAACCCGCCATTTTGAAGTCCTATTAGGTAAAACCTGCATCAATCATTGTAACAGTCTCAATTGCTGTGATTGGCTGAATTTGAGGTATTCTTGCCGCGACAGTGGTTATTGGCCAGTCATTGCGGAAGAGTTTAAACCATTTAAACCAATCAGAGGTGACTGCGATGAGGCCCCAGGCAATCCCGTATCATCAGAGACTTAAGTCTACATAACGTAGAACGTAGAACTTAAGATAAATAATGTAGAAACGCACATGAGAATGGAAAGTTCCTGTTGTCTTATTCATTTCAAGTAGGTAGGTAGGTACTTATCCAATAGGTATATTTTTATGAAAAAGACTTTCCTATAGATTAAAGGTGTCAATTTTATATTTTATCCGTTTTATCAAATACCTATACCGTACATCATAGGTACTAATAATAATATAAATGCGAAATGTGTGTTTGTTTGTCTTTCAATCACGCCGCAACGGAGCAACGGATCTAAGTAGGTAGGTACCTACATGATTTTTGGCATGGGTATAGTTGAGGACCTGAAGAATGACATAGACTTATTTTTATCCTGGAAAATTATGGAGTTCCGTGGTAACTCCGGGAACGCGGGAATAATTCCAGATGACTGTGGAGAAAGTGCAACTTTATGCTCATATTTGCTCCTAAAATTTTAAAGCTTTCCAACATCTTTTGCACCCATTGACTTACCAATTTTGCACCGTATAATTTTGACGACGTCCCTGGCGCAGTGCTAAGCGCTGTTGTCTTAACGTAGGAGGCCCCGAGTTCAATTCCCGGCAGGGTCAATTTGGGAATTTATGATTTCTGAATTTTCTCTGGTCTGGTCGGTTGGGAGGCTTCGGCCGTGGCTAGTTACCACCCTATCGGCAAAGACGTACTGCCAAGCGATTTACGTTCCTGTACGATGCCGTGTAGAAACCGACAAGGCGTATGAGTTTATTATAATTGCCATAACAGGTTAGCCCGCTACCATCTTAGACTGCATCGTCACTTAACATCAGCTGGTGATATCCTAGTCAAGGGCTCACCTAAAGTAGAATAAAATAAAATAAATTGGCCATATCAATGCGCAGAAACCGAATTTCAACAAGATACCTACCTACCAAACACTTCACAATAGTTCGTGTTCTAAAAAGCCAACAATTATAGTGTGAATTAATAAAAATATAGAATAACCCAAAATCATAAAAACCAGTGCCAATTCAGTAAGTACTTTTATGAAATTAGTATACCTCTATTCGAAAACTGTGGATTTAAAAACTTAGAAATCCGCAGAGATATCCAAAAGTGCCGATTATGGTTTTAATGTTGCTCTAATCAAATTATACATAAGTAGGTAGTAGAAAAGTAGAAATAAAAGCTGGTAAATATATTACCTACATGTCTGAAAAATTATAAGTTTTTAATACGGACGTCAAAGCGTCCATTGTCCATTTTTGTGCTTTATGTTCAAACATTGTCTGTAAATACTAATTTACCCATCGATTGACCAACTAAGGATACAACATTACGTACAAAATAATACTCAAAAAAAGCGCCCACAATCGCCTATACAAACACAGCTATATATAATACTAGTGGTCGCCCGCGACTTCGTCCGCGTACAATAATTTGTTGATTTCCTATGAGATTATGAAATTTTCCCGCTGCAAACAGCCTATCTATAGAGGCTTTACTTCAAAGTCATAAAATTTGTATGTAACCTTTCACCCCCATTTCACCATTTGGGGTGGATTTTCGTAAAATTGCTTATACAGGTTATTATTATTTAAAGCTAATAACCTAAATCCCGATTTTCAAGTCTCTTACTGCAAAAAATTGGAACCCTTATGCAAGTTTCCAACCCACATTTCACCCCTATTGGGGTACATTTTCGTCAAATTGCTTATACAGGTTTTTATTATTTATTACTAATAACTTAATTACCAATTTTCATGCGTCTAACTTCAACAACAAAGGACTTTCATACAAACTTCCAACCCCTATTTTAACCCCTTAGGGGTGGATTTTCTCAAAACCCTTTCTTAGCTGACGTCTATACTATAGACGAAATCTACCTTCCAAATTTCAGGTCTGTACGCTTTATAGTTCCTGAGATATCGTGATTAGTCAGTGAGTGAGTGAGTGAGTGAGTGAGTGAGTGAGTGAGTGAGTGGTATTTCGCTTTTATATATATAGAGAAGATAGAAGAAGAAGATAGATAGACTGAAACACCAAACGGTTCACAAAAACCAACCATATGGACTCATAATTAGGGTTAAATTTTGTAATAAAAGTTCGACACATACGACATTTTGCAATGTATCAGCGGATGACTTTCTGTATTCCGAAGTAAAGTGATATATAGGAGTCGCCAATTTTTTATTTGATGTATTTTTTTTTTAATACTTTATTGGTGATAGGTGATTTTATGAAAATTATCTTTATGTATTTGTGTGTTTATGTGTTATTATGCATTAAATATTTTATTTACGTATTTTAAATAAAACACAGTTTCTTCTTGGCAGGATAAAAATTTCATTAAGTAGATGTCGCGGGTTCGAATCCCTCTCACGAAATTCACGAATTGACATCCAGACCTAATATTATAAATGCGAAAGTGTGTTTGTCAGTCTGTCTGCTTATCTGCTACGCTTTAACGGCTCATCCAACCAATTTTAATGAAATGTGGTAATAGGGATAGATTACAACCCGGAGAAGGATAAAGGCTACTTTTTAATCGACTTTCACGCAGGAGGAAATTCTCAATCCGGTGCGTATTCAAAAAAAAAATTTGTACAACGATTTAGATGTTTCTTAACCGATTTGAAAAAAAACTGCCTGCTGCTGAAATTTGGTATGAATGTAGTTTATATCCCGGGGAAGGACAAAGGCTAAGTTTTATCCCGAAAAATTAGGGAGAATCTTGACTAGTTCTTAATAAATACAAAAACTGGCGACAAAAAATGAAAAAAGTACCTTTAAATAAATTTAACTTATTATAAACCTGTCTTTTAGAAGCATGTTTTTTTTTAATGTTTTCTGTCTTAAACATGTAGTGTAGAACTGTAGACTATAATAGTGTGTCTATAATATTTTTCAATAATTTCCTTGCTCAAATCATATATAGTTCGCACGCGAGTTGAATGCAGAGTAAATGTATGGTGACACATACATTTACTCTGCATTCAACTCGCGCGCGAACTGTACATGGTGAAATTATGTTCTTATGTGGGCATCGGTTTTTGTAAATAAATTAATATTTACAAGAAACTGCAATATTTTTAAAGTTTGTGATATAATTACCCAAAAATCGATTAAAAAAATTGTCCAATAGAACAAAATAATATGGCATCGTACTCTAGAAGTTAACAACGATTTATTTTTCTATGATGATTATAATAAATGCCAGATATCGATTTTGAAAGAATTATTTCTTATCTAAGGAATTCGAAACGGTTTTTACACTACTTACCGATTTTAAACATACCCATATTAATTTATCCAAAAAAATGGGCACTTTAATTGTACCAGTTTACAACTTCAATATAAGAAAAATAAAAAATTAACTACTCCATATTTTTTGTATCCATTTCGCTCCGACGCGCCGCTATCGCGTTCTCTATTGGCGCGTAAGCGTGTGAACGTGATAGATGCACGATTGAAATATTGTAATTATGATGACAAAATAATTAATTTCGGTAAGATTGCGTGATTATTTCGCTACTATACCGTAAAGTAAATGTATATAAAGTATTTTCCTACCTAAAATATGACACTCCATCTTTTTTTTCGCATCCTTCGGATTGTTTTTGCACTTTATTACGGAGCAAAACGGCATGTTGTCGCTTGGTGTACTCATGCGTGACTGAGGTGAGGTGACTGAGGAAGACTGTTCAGAATATCTATTTATGAACAGTTTGACCGTGCCGTTTTTAGCGTTTCGATGGTGCGTCTAAGGTATTGGTAAGTCAATGAATTTACCTTACAATATTACGATAGGTATAATTAACGACAAACTTCTTGGGTATATGACCTTGGTTGCGCACAACCGAATTTTAGGTCCCTTTGGTGGTAAGTGCGGGGCGCGACGGCGGGGAGTATCGTATCTATCGCGTGATTGGTAGATCAGTCGACCTGTGCCTCCCGCGCCCTGTCTACGTCCCGCTGGCTCCCGAATACACTTGCGTGCAGTGAAATAGTGCTTTGTTATCATCTGTCCAGCGACCGCGTAACTTTTGCATCAATCATTGATACGTCGCAATCACCGCCGATTGGCTGAATTTATGGTGTTCTTGCTACGTCAATGGATTTCGTCCAATAGTGGAAGAGTGTCGTCCAATCAGAGGTGATTGCGATGTATCAATGATCGATGCAAAAGTTACGCGGTCGCCCTGCAGTTGACGTTTTTTGTTATAATTATTTGTTGACTCTCTTGTTGTAATTATTTGTTGACACTTGTTGTTATAATTGTTTGTTGACTCTCTTGTTATATTTCTATTTGTTGAGTTTTTGTTGCCCATTATGCCTCGAAAATCTAACATAGTATTAAAAAGGCAAGCTAGAAAAATGGTGTACGATGTATACTGCTTTATGAAGAAATACGGAAAAAGTGATACAGATACAATTAAACAGACTTCAGAGGCAACCAAAACGTCTGTTAATACTGTTAGACGTATTATTAAAGAAGTGAATGATTCCGACTTGCTCCCCGTGTTCTGGACTCCGGGTAAGAAAAGATCTGGTAAGAGGAAAGTGACTGAAATCGATAGTTTCGACCAATCTGTAATTAAAAGATGTGTACATAATCACCACACAAACAATAAGGAACTCCCTACCGTGGAAAGACTCCATAAAACATTAAAAGAAGATATAGGATTTAATGGCTCGGAACGGAGCTTACGACGAATTTTGAAAGAATTAGGATTCAGGTGGAAAAGAACAGAAGATAATCGGAAGCTTTTAATTGAAAAAAGCAACTTATAATATATATAACTATTCAATTCGGTTATTACGAATTGAATATCTCCAAAAAATAACTAAGTTTAGAGAAGAAGGAAGACCGATAGTATACACAGATGAATCTTATGTCGACTCGTCACATGCAAGTGGCAAGTCTTGGTCCGATAGGTCTACTCAGGGCTTAAAAAAGCCAATTTCAGAAGGGCTCATGCTGGCTCTGAAGCTGGATTTGTTACCAATGCTCTTCTTTAATTTAAAGCTGGCACAAAATCTGGGGACTATCACGATAACATGAACTTTGTAAACTATGAAAAGTGGCTGCGTTGTCAATTACTACCAAATCTGCCACCAAATTCGGTTGTAGTAATTGATAACGCGTCATATCACAATAAGCAGACTAATCCCGAACCAACTTCAAATTCCAAGAAAGCAGATATGCAGAAATGGTTGCAAGAAAAAGGTATTCAGTACGATGAAAAAATGTTGAAACCCCAGCTGTATAAGTTGATAAATACACATAAAATAAAATAAATAAATAACCTTTATTTCAGATCTAGGATCCATACAGTTTTAATAACAAAATATCTTAAAACTATGTTAGTAATAAAAACAATTCACACTTAATTAATTTATCTTAATTTATGTACCTGAACATGAATTGGAGTTTCAACAACCCCGAGAACTGGCCGGCTTCCGAAGCAAATACTCTACATTAGACCATATTTTTGCTCTAAAACAAGTGATTGAAATATATGTGGAGTTTGGACAAACTCTTTACATCGCGTTTATAGATTATACCAAGGCCTTTGATTCAATATTTTACGAAGCGCTATGGATTGCCTTAAGAGACCAAAACATATCCAACAAATATATAAACATCATCAAAGAGACATACTCAAAGAGTAAAGCCACCATAAAACTAGAAAAACCAGGTAAACTGTTCGATGTAAGGCGGGGAGTGAAACAAGGCGACCCGATATCCCCAAGCCTATTCACGGCTCTTCTGGAGCACATGTTTCGGAAACTGGATTGGACTGGCTTGGGTATAAATATAAATGGAGAGTATTTAAGCCAGCTCCGATTCGCTGATGACATAGTCATTTTAGCACCAAATCAAAAACAGCTGGTATACATGCTTGAAACTCAGGGGGGTTACTGCCACTGCTTAAAGCAATATTATTATGTTATTGTTGCGACAAATCCTACCATCACGTCCCAAAAATAAGCTTATTAACACAATGTTTTCCTGAGTTTTGTGACGTCGCGATGCAAATCATTCATTCAATTCGTACCACCAAGTGTTTTTTGAGAGCTAACATTCTTGTTTTACGTAGGATTTACGTCACATTTAGCAATCATAAAAAAGTTACTTTCTTGCGACGGATCAACGACGGATTGACTTTGTAAACAAAGAAATAGGAAATTGTGAGGTGTTCCAAGTGAATATTCTACTGCATTAAACTAAGATAATGAGATATAACTTTATAAAAGTGAGTTATAGAATTTTCCAAAAGGTATTAAATTGAAGAATCAGGCACCCAGGGCAGTGAAGGGGGCTTTGCTTGGAGTATTCCTAAGTGCTCAAATCAGAAATGAGGAGATCCGTAGATTACCTACGGATTTAATACTTCGAAGAACCGACACCGACAGACGTTTGGGTCGCACGGTGCTTGAATTTCGGCCTTACTGGAAAGCTCAGCTAACCCAACGCAGACGATCTGGGAGCCGCTGGAAGCTAGCAGTACAAGACCGTGCCCTGTGGAGATCCAGGGTAGGGGTACAACAGTTAATACCTACCTAGTTGAAGCCGACCTCACAAGCAATTACCAGAAGTTTCTACAGATACAACTAGACATTCTCTGCCAAGGCGGGGGAGATGACGAGGCATGCATCATCGAAGAGCGGTACCTAGGACTCTGCTCTAAGCTCAGGAAGCTTAAACGTACAGCGGAGCAGGAGGGACATTGCGCCAGTTCTACATGTGTCAAGCAGCGGGTTCATCTTCCTCCCATTATCATCAAGCCCTATGATGGGAAGGACATAAGTGGATACAAGCAGTTTATAGATTTGTTCAGTACAGTGATCAACAAAGATAATTTATCTGTTTATCTATCTATCTATCTTGTTGTATTTACCTACTTAAATCTATCTATCTTGTTGTAGTTAAAAAGCTCACAGTTTGAATGATATTGTAAGCCGTATTAAGCAGCATACATCAGCTTTAGAAAACTTGACACAACCCGTTGTGCAGTGGGGACAGGATATACCTAGGTATATAATAGCACCATTGAGTTCGAAGTTGACAATCCCAAGACATCAGTTAAATGGTGCTCTAGTACTCAGTAACTTGATGACTAAAGTTTCTTATATATTTCCAGATATTAAAAACATCAGCTTATTTAATTATGGTGGCATGGCCCAGATTATTTACAAAATAATAGTAGGTAGGTACCTACTTATAAGTAATTTATATTTGTTTATAATTGAAATTCCATTACAACAAAACTGATAGTGCAAATTTAAGTGTTTGCCCGAGTAATATTGATAGTCTTGATCTTTTATCTATCTATACAAAATATTCAAGTTTATTATAAATTGCAGCAAGTCTGTTACATGGTGAGATGTGTTAACAAATGTAAAGGAAATTCCTTCAATACAGGTTTCATCTCTGCAATGGAAATGAAGAATTCATTAGGTACATACCTACAGTTATAAAAGGACTGCAGTAGGTATATTTACTTCAGTGATGAAATAAGATGCTTGCAGAAAGGACAAAATGTAACATCCCACTTATAGCCCTTACATCCTTTTTTAGATAAAGTTGGTTTGATAAGAATAGGTCCATGACAGGGCTATATCCAAGGTGGTAGTGCTGCTAGTGGATGATGACACTACCTTATACAATGTAGTTAGCTTCTTGTAGGACTTCTAAAATGTGTAGGTCCAGCTTCACTGGTCTACAATGCCAAAAGAGCCACTATATTCTTGTTAAAATATTAAGCTAAGGTTTAGGTTAGATTAAAGTCTTAAGCATAAAATATATGTACTTAGTAATATATCATGAAGTAATGTTATTTTGTTACCTTTAAGTAGGTAGTTCATTTACTAAGGTTATTTACTTTCTTTTGTCATGTTAAGTTTACTAACTTCTACAACTGCTTATGTATCCATTGATTGCTAGTGTGAACTAACTTTCACAATTTATGTAGCCATTTATTTTTCTATTGAATTAGCCACTATGACTTATTATATTATTGTTTTTTAAAATACAGTGTCTCATCAAGTAAAAAAAGGTCTTTTTGATGTAATTTTAATATACTGTAACTCATATTATATTTTATACAGAATTGATTTATATACTTGCTTGATTTAACATTTCATACATGTACCTATTGTAATATCATTGTAGTAACTTCAAGTTTGAATTAACATGTCGTTCTGTGCTCACCTTATTAAAATAAATAGCTATTTCAAGTGTAATGATTTAATTTCATTAACAAACAAACCTAACTTCAACAGTAACTAGCTAAAGCCCGCAACTTTGCCCGCATGGATGAAGGTTTTTTGGCTCCTGCAGGAACTATTTAATTTTCCAGGATAAAAAGTAGCCTTTGTGTTATTCCAGACTATAATCTACCTCTGTTTCAAATTTCATCAAGATCCGTTCAACCGTTCTGGCGCAATTGAGTAACAAGCATCCACCCATCCATCCATTTTATAATATTAGGTATGTATTAAAATAATACTGCCTCGTTGGTCTAGTGGTTAGCATAGTCGACTGCGGATCACGAGGTCCTGGGTTCGATTCCCGGTCGGGCATAAAAAGTTAGGTATTGGGTTTTTCAATTAAGAAATTCTCAGTGCCAGCCCGGAGTTGGAAGTTGGCGGTGTTTCACCCCCGTGCCTCGGAGAGCACGTTAAGCCGTCGGTCCCGGTTATTATCACTAACATGATAATAGTCGTTAAAGCCCGCCAACCCGCATTGGAGCAGCGTGGTGGGTCTAAGCTCTAATTCCCGCTCTCCTATGAGAGTGGAGGCCTGTGCCCAGCAGTGGGACGTTATTATAGGCTGTAGTGATGATGATGATGATGATGATGATTAAAATAATTCAAATGAAAAAGTATATGTAAAAATCGATATATTTATTATATATGTATACATAGCAGTTAACTATAAATTTACAATAACTAATCTAGTCACATTTGACTAAACATAAAATGATTTAAACTATAATTTTCAGTTAAAAGTTTCACGTGACTGAGGATATCCATTGAGAAAAGCAATGATGATTTTATTGGATGCCAGGCTCCAGACTCGCTTGACTCGCTTGAGGCACATTATACGAATTTGTATGTTTGCACTCGAAATATGCCCTTAGCGGAATGCCCTTATTCAACAACTATGTGCAAGACGGCAGCATTTATAGTTCTGGAAATAAACATAATACTCAATTCAATTTAATAACATAAACATTTATTTATTACTAGCTGATGCCCGCAACTACATCCGCATGGATTGAGGTTTTTTGGTTCCTGCTGGAACTCCTTAGTTTTCCGGGATAAAAAGTGCCTAAGTGCTATTCTAGATTATAATCTATCTCTGTGCCAAATTTCAGCCAGATCCGTTTAGCCGTCGGGGCGTGATTGAGTAACAAACATCCATCCATACATCCATCCATCCAAACTTTTGCATTTATAATATTTATTTGATACTTGATAGATTGTTAAATTCATATCAAACTTGTTTTCATAAAAATAAAAAACTTATTATTTTATATTATTATTAACTAGAAGATGCCCGCGGATTTGTCCGCGTGGATTAAGATATTTGATTCCCACGGGAATAAAATTATGTCCTTTTGTCCTACACCTATGTCCTTCCCTGGGATACAACCTACCCCTGTACGAAATTTCATCAAAATCGGTTGAAGGGATGAGCCGTGAAAGCATAGCAGACAGACAGGCACACTTTCGCATCCATACTTATATTGTTATAAATGAGAACTTATTTCTGTCTGTCTGTCCATCTGTCTGTCTGCTACGCCTTCCCGGAAAATTCCGGAAGTTCCTGCGGGACTCGAAAAAACTTAGTCGACGCGGACGAAGTCACGGGCATCATCTAGTTAATAATATTAGTATGGATAGTGTTGAAGGTTATGTAAATGATAAAAGCGCTTGCATTTGACTTGCTCCAGCTATGCTTAGGACTTTTAAATTATTATTCTTCAAAGGAGCAATCACCGAGTTTCTTGCTGGCTCTTGTAAAAAATGGCATTACAAGCCAGTGGTAGATTCAATCAATGATTCAAAAGCACTTGTAAAAGTTTATTTGAATGAAAACGTTTGTATTTTGAATTATTGTAATGTTGTGTGTATATTATTGTTTATTTTTCTTCGACATCTGCTGCAAAAAGCACACAAACCACTTGAAATGCACTATGTGGACTTCTGCATCACAAATCCAGTCCGATCTTCACGCGTAGCGCCACAATTTTACTAATATTTTTTGTTTTATCCAAGAAAGCAATAAACTCACAATAATTAGACTTACTCGAGGCCCGACATAATATTATATAATTATAAAAGTTATAAAATAATAAATAACCTCAAATTTCAACTATTATTTATTTACGTGCCTTGTTTGACATTTGACATCCGTTTCGTTTTACACAACGTAAAAGAAACATAAACATTGTCGAGTTAATTTTTATCCTTTAAAAAAGTGCAACCAAACAACTATTATTTGGTTTAAAATAATTAATAATAATACCTACTAAGAAACTTTTTGCCATTTATTTTACTTTATAAAGGTAAAATAACTTTGTAAAGTTATACTATTTAATTAAAAAGGTGTCGGCTCTGTGTTATTTTATGCATGAAATGAAACACGATGAGACGAGATAGCGCTATAGAAAAAATATAGCTACATCTCGCTTACTCTGAAAGTAAGGAATAGACAATGATATGAGTATCATTCGTTCTTTGGCAAGAGTAAAACCATAATAGTTTTGTAGGGTCATGGTAGCTTTCTCAGTAAGATTAGAAAGAGATTGAAACAAGATGTGCCTGTATCATAATGGTTTTCTAAATGATGATAGTAACCCCCCTGGACTCTGAAAGCAGAAAGTGTGGCTTGGAGATGAACTCGGAAAAAACTTACATAATGTCCAATGGAGAGCAATTTAAGGTCGTAATACACGGGAAAAATATAAGGTTCGTCGATGAATATATATATTTGGGTCAGAGTATATCCTTTAAGGTGCATTACATTGAAGAAATAAATAGAAGGATCAAAAAAGCTTGGGCGTCGTATTGGTCCCTTAAACATATTTTCAAATCAAAACTCGACATGAAACTAAAAAAGAAAGAATGGACTCAGTAGTGACGCCAACTCTATTATACGGCTGCCAAACATGGCAGATATCTAAAGAAGTAATATATAAGATACAGGTTACCCAAAGAGCAATGGAAAGGAGCATGCTAGGCCTAAAAATTAAGGATAAAATAAAAAACCACACGATACGACAGAGGACAAAAATTATTGACGCGGCGAAACTAGCATGAGCACTGATGGACGGTGGACCGAGAAGCTGTTACATTGGTATCCTCGTGACAAATGCAGACCGAGAGGTAGGCCACGGCGACGCTGGCGTGACGATCTCTACGAGGCGGCAGGGACCACTTGGACTAGATTGGCAAGAGATCGGATTAAATGGAAGGGGATGGAGGAGGCCTTTGCCCAAAAATGGGTGTCCGATTGACATAAATGAACTAAATTGAAATAAATGGACATGACATTGTATTATAATATTTGGATATTGGAAATAAAGGCTTTATTATTATTATTATTATTATTAATTTATGTACCTGTACCTCTTATGACACATAAGGAACAGCACAAAAAATATGCAATTGATAAAATTTTATCAGAACACATGGAGCGGAGCACGGAATGGTTTCCGTGCTCCGCTTACCTCCGTACCATCCAGACCTTAACCGTGCCATCTTTTTACCTCAATAATATTGCGGTAAAAATGATATTTCATCCATTAAGTCAAAACTAATAATCATAAATTTTTTAATTTATTTTTATATAATATTAGTGTTCTAATAAATAATTAATTAATGAATAAGTTTTTAATACCTAAATAAATACAGAAATATGAGTGTACCCTGTTTTGCACGCATGTGTACAATGCGCGAACTTGCCCCCACTATATCACTTCATGCTCAAGAAGTTTGCCGGCAGTTATACATAAGTATGATACAGTATAGCTATTTTTAAACTGGTTGCCATTGATTTGCTGGTATCCGTTGAGGAGTTTTGCCCGGATATCTCTGAATTTCTAGTATGATTTTCACAAAATTCACATGGTTATTGCACGTGGTTCAGTTACTAGTAACATCTGAAAAGTGAGAACACTAATAAATTTAAAACCTATCATAATATATTATTAGTACAGGTCTTTACACAATAGAATCTTGCCGCCTGCAAGATTGGTAATCTGTGGGACCCTTCAATATGTAGTTAGATTGATATGACCTTTGATTAGGTATATAGATAAGGATGTGCCCTAACATATTTAAATTGAAGCTTCCTATAACCTTAAAATGGCGCATGGGCGGAGCTTAATGCGGGCATTAGGGCTGAAATTATCGATACCTTTTATTATGTCGATACTTATATACTCGATATAAAATTATCAAAATATAATTACTTAATAAATAATTAAACATAATTTTTGAAATATACTTACTAGTATTCGTATTTTATAATGAACAAGCTGATGCCCGCGACCCCGTCCGCGTGAATTGAGGTTTTTTGTATGAAAAAATTTTGCATGAAAAAAAATTTTTTTACTCATCGTTTCGTATAGAAGACAAAAATTCATTCGGAGGAAAAATACGGAGAGAGCTGATGATTGAGGATTTCGAAGACGGATGAAGAGCACAGCCAGGGTATTCAAGATAGGTGGGGTGTGCTCCACCAAATGTCACTCGAAACTTCATCTAATTGACAGTATGCTGAAAAAAATTCAAAATGGCGGATTTAAGATGGCCGCCATACAAATTTCGTCGGTGTCTATCTCGGAGAGTATAAAAGATGGACGAGTGGTTTCTTGGCAGAAGATGATCAGGACATGAAGGTCTACTTGATGAACAGGAAAAAATTCAAGATGGCGGAATTTATTTTTCCATAGAAAATGTAGTATAAAAGAGGCTTACAAGTGTAGAACTATGCAAGACTTTGATGCGGTTCCTTTTAAAAATTTGTTTTTAAAGAAGAACTCTCCATAATTTTCCGGAGAAAAAATACATGGAGGTGTTTATTTCAGAAAGTACCTATACTAAATGGAAGAGTGGAGTGAAAGTACCTATACTAAATCGTTAAGGGATCAACGCACAGCCTAAACCGCTGGGGTTAGCAACTTGAAATTTTGAACGTAGGTTCCTTTTGTGACGTAGGCGCTCACTAAGGAAAGATTTTTCAAAATTCCACCCCTACGGAGGTGAAATAGGGGGTGAAATTTTGTATGAAAGTCCGTCATTTCTCAAGTTATCTCCAAGAAACATGGTATACGAGCTACTGGTTGAAAATGAAGAAATACGTGTTTCACAGTTTTCAGAAATTCTACCCCCGAAGGGGTGAAATAGGGGATGAGAGTTTGCATGAAAGTCCTTCATTTCTCAAGATATTCTCGAGTTATATAAACGAAACTTGGTATTAACTTGGTGGCTTTTGTTAAAAAATAAAGAATTACGTTTGTCAGTTTTTCAGAATCCGACCTCTAAAGTGGTAAAATAGGGGTTGAAAATTTGTATGAAAGCTATAGCTATGAAACTTGGTATATGAGCTGCGAGTTAAAAATTAAGAAATACATATTTCACATTTGTTAAAAATTCGACCCCCAAAGGGGTTAAGTAGAGGACAAAAGTTGGTATGAAAGCCTTCATTTCTCAAGATATATTACAAGTTATAATAACGAAACTTGGTACTTTGGCTAACGGTAAAAATAAAGTACGTGTGTCACAGTTTCTCAAAATTTCACTCCCAAAGGGATAAAATAGGGGTTGAAACTTTGCTTCATACAAATTTTCAACCCCTATTTTATCCCATTAAACTTAATATTTGGAAGTTTGGTTTGAAATAAAGAAATAGGTACCTGATTCACAGTTTTTTGTAAATTTTATCCCCAAGGACGTTTAATAGATAGTTCGTCCTTCAATCACGCACAACAGATCAACGTTAGTTTTTGCATGGGTATAGTTGAGGATCTGGTTAGTGATTGGATAGTCATAGGCTACTTTTTATCCCGGAAAATAAAGGAGGTCCCGCGGGAATTGAAAAAAAACTCATGCCACGCGAACGAGTGACGCTCAATCACACCAGAACGGCTGACCGGTTTTGATGAAATTTAGTACAGCGATAGATTATACAATAACACATAGGCTACTTTTTATCTCAAAAAAAAAACCGGCCAAGTGCGAGTCGGACTCGCACACCGAGGGTTCTGTACAAACCTGTAGGTATATAAGCAAAAGTTATGGTATTTTTATTCCACTTATCTATTTTAATTTCAATTTAATACCTCTACGCGTGCATAAGTTTAAAATTATTAAAAATATTTTTATTGTATGATGTAACTAAAAATTTATGCTAACAGCAGAAAGATGATAGTCTGGAATAGCAAATAGGCTACTTTTCATTCCCGAAAATTAAAGAGTTCCCGCGGGAACCAAAAACCTCAAATGGATGTTTGTTACTCAATCAGCCAGAACGGCTAAACGGATCTGGATGAAATTTGGCACAGAGATAGATTATAGTCTACACATAGGCTACTTTTTATCCCGGAATAAGTCCTTAATTTCTCAAGTTATAGCCATGAAATTTGGTATGTGAGCTACCGGTTTAAAACAAAGGATTGGTCCTTCAATCACGCCACAACAGAGCAACGGGTATTTTGCACGGGTAGTTGAGGACTTTATCCCGGAAAATTAAGAAGAACCTGTGGGAAAACAAACTTATACCACGCGAACGAAGTCGCGAGCATCCGCTAGTGAATAATAAAAGTAGACAGATAATAAAAATGATTTATTTCTAAAATTTATAAAAATGCAGACATGTTAAGAAAATCTCAATTGCAGCACAGCGTTGAGGACTCTGAACATAAAATATATACATCTATATAGCTATACACATCCAATGCAAAAAATCGCATCTCAATCGGCCCAGTACTTTTTGAGAAAAAATGGTAACATTGAAAAATAAAAATCACGATTGCAGCTCATCTTCATGGACTAAGGTCCTACATACCTAGGAACCTTCTCAGAAGAAAACCGCGTAATTATCGGTCCAGTAGTTTTCAGGAATATGGTAACAACAAAGTGCACAAACAAACGCACACCTCTTAGGGCAAGTACATATTATACCGTCTCCGTTCCGTCTTGGGTAAAAAATGATTACTCAAAAATTAAAAACCGGCCAAGTGCGAGTCGGACTCGCGCACCGAGGGTTAATTAATATCGTTCTCCGCAAAATGATAACTACATATTATGTTTCCATTTGTAGGCTTGAAATCAGGTCTGTTTATAGCATTTAGCCATTTCATCCTTAATTTAAGATTTTTTGGGAATCTGAAACAATTTTAAAACATTAGTTAAAATGATACACAATAACTGCACTGAAGGGACCAAAAACCACTTGAATAGACACTGTAATTTTCGAATACGAGACACCATCCCGGAGATCGGGTGTCTTAATCACAAGGTTATCATCGCTACAGCCTAAAATGAGTTTGGCAATATTATAAGTAGAAGCTGACTGTTCAATTTCATCTCTCTAGCCCTCTGAGTGAGAAACAGTAAGATTTATATGAAATTTTAATTTTATCGATACTTAATTTAATTGTAAACAATACAATCCCCACACTATATAAGCACTCAAACAAAAACTAATGAAATAATCCAAATTTTCGGGGATAGCGCAAAAATTGGCGTGTTTTGGATTCAGTAAAGAAAAAACTAAGATATAATTAGTTGAAATAACTTAAAATACTCGCCACAAAAAGAAAAATTAAAACAACTTTGTTACTCACTTATGAAATGAAATTCCTGGGCGTTTTACAATATTATTATTACGACACCCGACAACTGAGCACGTCTTCACCATTGTTGATTACACAAAACTAAGCAAAAACACATAAAAATATTATGAAAATATTCACAAAACTGGTAATTAGCCACAACCCAAACACCGGAAGCAATACAGACGCCATATAAAGGTCATATAAAAATTGGCTTCAATAGCAAAATTTGATGACGTCATATGACAATTGCCTGACACGTTCACGCAATAACATAATACACCTGTCTCATTCTAAAAACGTAGCTTTCAATAAGTAAGACTAGTCAAAACATAGTAGTACATGTTTTATTAACAAAATGCATCGTATAACTATAATTGAGTAAAATGTAACACATCCATCTCTATATACCTAATCAAAGGATATGACAATCGTTAAACTGGTTTTACCAATGTTACCCATCTTGACCGTAAAATAAGTAGAATTTTTGGAAATTGTTCTGGCAACACCGTTAAGCAGCTGTCTCGCCATAAAAAATATCATTGACATTTCCAGTCAATTCTTACAAAATCATTTTATTTGCAACGTACCTAGTGAGATTGTTCGCGAAACCAAATTAAAATACAATCTAATCGCATTTTCCCTATCTCAAAATGGCACGGTTAAGGTTTTATTTACTCGCAGCAGTGTTTTGCAGTTTAACGGTACTCGGTAAGTACAAACTTCGAAAGTTATATTGAAATGGTTTGGAACATCGTCAATCTCCTTTGTTAGGTATTTATCAGCTAAACTACCGTTTTATCAACTGTGTATTTGCACAACAAAGATCTTTGTCAACACGTGAACACGGAATGGTAGCTACCAAGCCATGTAAATTTGATAATTTTTTAACTTGGTAGGTACCCTCTTTGCCAGCAATAAGAATGATGTCGATATGGTTTTTTGTCATTGTTCAGTGAGGGCGATTGCAAATCACTAAAAACTTGTTTTTCATTATGTCCCCCTTTGGGAGAGGCAAAGATCTATGACCATAAAGCCTATTCAGTCGTGTAACGTGTTGCAAAATGCGAACCACTATGCTTTTCAACCATGCTGGTCGGCAATGTTACTTTAGCCGACATTAACACACATAGCACGGTGGCATTACTTAAAGGAGGCCTATTGGGTTAGGATGAACCCGCTTATCAGCCATCACACATGCACTGAAGTTCTAGATTTATTACTAGACTAGCTGCTGATACCTGCATATCATCTGCATGATAAAAGTTTTATTAATTCCCTTGGGAACCTCTCGATCTTCCAAGATAAAGGTAGCCACTCACTCCAGGTCCTTGACGATGCCCCTGTAAAAAATTCATGTCGATCTGTTGCTCTGTTGCACTTTGATTGAAGGACAAATGCACTTTAACATTTATAATATTAGTAACGTGATGCCCATGATGTCATCTGCCTGGCGTTAGATGTTTAAATCTTGTGGGAATTCTTTGATTTTTTGGCATAAAAGGCAGCCAATGTCCTTTTTCAGGTTTTATAATTCTGTACCTCCCTAGTTTCATCAGAACAGCTATCAGTTCAGACTGAAAATAAAGGCTGGTAAACTGTAGTAGATAGACAGACAAATAGATACATAACACTTGTATTAGTAAAATTTTTGGTAGGAATGGCATTCCAAACCAGTGATAGATTCACTTGACGATTCAAGAGCACTTGTAAATGTTTATTTGAATAAAAAACATTGAAGTTTGAAGTTAAGAGTTCACAAGCCATTGTCATTTTTGGAAGGAATTTCTGATAGACCCTGGTAGGGTCTTTGGTCTACTTCATAGAAAACCTATAGGCATGGAATGTATCAACCCATTGCATTGGTATAAATTCAATTAAAATGTGTTTTATTTACTTACTTACATAAGAATTAATAAGAACAGTTGAATGAAAATGTTACAGGATGATTATGTAAAACCTGCATCAATTATTGTTAGTCTCAATTATTTTGATTGGCTGAATTTATGTTATGTTTGCTGCGTTAATAGATTTTGGCCAATAGTGGAAGAATGTTAACCAATCAGAGGTTACTTCAATTGTTACACTGTAGCTCTCATTTTTAGACAATCGCCCCCCCAGATGTTATAACTTTGACTTTTATCACTTATAAATGTAAATATCTTTTTTATCAGGTCAAGGCGATGAAACAATCACAGTGCCCTCTTCGAGCCATACAGAACCCAGCCCGGTCAACGTAAAGCTGGATCCCACAGCAGTCGTAATAACTCCAGAGGATTCTGCCACAAAGCATAAGACGACCACAACAAAGAAGACAACTACTACTTCCACAACTACAACAACTACCACTACCCCTGCTCCTACAACTACAAGTACCACAACAACCCCTAAACCAACTCCTGAACCAACCCCTACCCCTACTCCGGCACCTACCCCTGCTCCAGGCCCAGTTCCTGCCCCTAAACAAGGAAAATGGATGTGGAAGGACAGTAAAAACGTAAGCTGCATAGTCGTCCAGTTTGCCGCTCAACTGAATGTTACTTACACCAAGGCTGCAAACTCTTGTAAGTACTTTTACATTTAATTACTTTAAAGTATAGCAATTTTTTACAATTCTTTTATTACTTAGTAACAATTGGGTATTCAACAACTACATATTCAAAAAACTATTTTCACCCAAAAGTCGTAATATCTACATCCTGTGTTGGTTTTTTTGATCGAAAACCAATATAAACTACTGATTGAAAAAAAAAGTGCATTGAATTTTGATGATGTCACGGTTCAGTATTTCATACAACACCCATACCAAGCGCGAATTTTGACGTTTGAAAAATGTTGCTGATTTGACTATTTGTCAATTACCCAATTGACAATGGGATAGGTTGTTCATAGCTTAACTCTGAAGGCTTATCCATAAAAACATTAGGATAGAGGATGAAAGTTTGTTTTAATGTTGCTCCATTATTCTGACAAATATGAATAATTTTTTTTCTTATCAATCTTAAATTTTTTGATGTGTCCAAATTAACACCACTACGTTTTAGGTCTTATAATATATTTCTTTTTACTAAATGCACGCTGAATTACTTAAAAACCTTCTTTTTATACGACTGCCTGAAAAAAGGAGTATATTGTTTTCAAGGTTCAGGTATGTATGTATCTATGTGAGTTTGTATATTCCATCATAACTACTATACGCCTGAACCGATTTTGATAAATGAGGTATTGTTAGAATCCCTAGCTTATTCCGGGTGACATAGGCTAGTCAAATAAAAAAAAAATTAATGGGGTGACCATGGTTCCGCATTAAAGACTAAAGTTGAAAAAAATATTCGAAAATAAGATTAACTTTATAATCATCATCTAACTAGAAAATGATGAGTAGATTCCAAAAATATATTATAACACTCAATATCCAGTGATTCACAAAAAATATAATTTAATAAAAAGTGAATAAAATTGCAAAGGTTATTAATTACTGTGGTACCGCTGGTGTAGTACCAGCGGTAGACGTACTTCCATTCGAGGGGAATTTTTTATTACACGATTGCCCAAATAAGGAGTGTTATGTTTTCAGGATTCTTGTATGTACGAGATGTTCTACGGCAGAGCAGTCGTATTGTTTAATAATTTTAATTATATTCACTTCTTCGAAAGTTTACACTAAACTAAGAGACAAGAAATATGTCATCATATTTTTTGTTTGTGTAATGCAACCGTTGTCGGTCGAGTTAGGTAATGACTGGACCAGAGTCTCGTTCTCATGATTAGGCAATCAACAGAAACTCTGTGCATCAATCATTGTTATTTGTTACAGTCTCAATTGCTGTGATTGGCTGAATTTATTCTATTCTTGCTGTGACTTTGTATTTTAGCCAATACCTAGTTATTGGAAGAGTGTTCACCAATCAGAGGTGACTGCGATCGTTACTCTGTAGCAATAGCTGTTCACGTTATTAGGTCCTGAGGAATAAATTTTTGGTAACACAGATTTTTTTTTGAGAAAACCAATTAAATTGTGAATTGTGATCGAAATTGCAATCAAGGTCTAACTTGTCATTAATGAAAAAAACAGTTGATTATTTTTTACAACTTTAAAGTTATGGCGAAGATAATATCCCTATCTATTCCTTTATACTCTACAAGATGATGCCCGCGATTTCGTCTGCATGGGTTCAAGATTTTTTATTCCCACCGGAACTCATAAATTTTCCAGGATTAATAGTAGCCTATGCCCTTCCCCGGGAAGCATCTCTATACCAAACATCAAAACCTGTTCAAAAGTTGGCCATTAAAGCGTTGCAGACAGACAGACGCACACTTTCGCTTTTTATAACATTGCTATGGCTTAGGTAGTACAATATTACAAGGACAAATAAAATACTTAACTACCTACTATTTGCATACAATTCATTCTTTATTTTATTTAATATCAGCATTAGTTATTAAAATGAAATTATTAATTATTATTTAAAATCAATTGTGTTAAGAAAAAATGTGCCCATTGTGTTTTAAGATTAGTTTATTAAACAGAATCGTAGGTTCCTTCATATTATGAAATTTCTTTGCATGAATAATGCTTTTGTGTGTGTGGGCGCCGGGCGGTGATGTGTTGCTACAATTCTATTTTACTTAACTACCTACGTATTCAGATAACAATAGAAAATAACTGAAAATGGTGTTTCAGAAAATAAGGAAACCCCTTTATTTTTTTCTATTATTTTCCTGGTTCGGCTGAACTCAAGTTTTGGCTGTTAGCCATTTATATATAGCTACGTATTGATTTTCTTACTATTGTGCTCTGACTCATGTGAAAAACAATGTGTTAAATTTACACACTTTAGGAACCGACGCATACAGTGTGGAGCCAAATATTTTTGATACTGACCTATACTCAGCTTGGCCAAGTACTAATTGGACGATGGAACCACACGAATTTCGGGTCGAATATAATATGTATGTGAACCTATGTAGGTATATCATGTTGTTTCATCAAAATCGGTTAAAAAGATGGGCCGTGGCCCGTGAAAGCGTAACAAGCACACGATCTTAAAATAATATGGCAGAACTAGTGAATAAATGATTCTTCTTTCTTTCAATCTCAATTAGGATAACATAAATGAAACATCTCAAATACTAGGCTAGTATTAGTTAGGATATCATGACATAAATAAAACAACAAGTTTAACACTAAGCTAGGCTCGGGAGATAAGAGCTTCGCTGAACTGATGTTGCACGCTGTCAACAACGCATGAATGGCGTTTGTTCGCACAAACGCGCCTCTGTGCGCCTTATCAGATCACGCGTTCTGCAGGGCTAACAATGTACCAGGCGAAAAAAATAAAACCGACCTAATGCGAGTTCCGAACCATCGTACAAGATTTAACATTTTTTAATACTTTCGCAAAAGAAACAAGGTGCTCAAAAACCGCGAGCAGAAAATCGAGGGGGGGGGAGGTTTATAGCGGCAATAGCAGTACACAATCTGTGAAAAAGAGACGGTTCAGATTTGTATGGGGCGTAGGCCTGGTCTTGTACAAGTAGAGGAATGAAGGAAAATAAAATACTAGACCAGCAGGGCGACCGCGTATCTCTTGCATCAATTATTGATACATCGCAATCACCTCCGATTGGCTGAATTTATGGTATTCTTGCTGCGTCAATGGATTTCGTCCAATAGTGGAACAGTGTAACTAATCAGAGGTGATTGCGATGTATCAATGATTGATGCAAAAGATACGCGGTCGCCCTGCAGTTTTAGTTGGTCAAATCTACGAATTCGTCGTAATTTCAGTGGCGAAATTTTTTAATCTTTCCAAGTTAAGCAACACTAAACATGAGTGTGTAACAATCGCGGATTCATATTTTTTTGACGTTTTCGAAAGAAAAACACGTCCTTTTGACAGCGACTGTCAGAAATGACATTTGATACATTTCGCGCCTACTGCCTTCTCTATGGCTGAAGGTTGCCATCTTGGAAACGTATCGAAAACTTGAAATACATTTTAATTTTTTTCTCGTTATTTACTTTGCTGTTCTAAATTATTATATTTTTAGTACAATCTATGTATTTTCCTCTATTCATGGTAGAGTGTACAAGAGTAGGCCTAAAATGAACCCTTTCCTTTCAATTGTCTCTAAAAACATCCCACCTTATTAGCACCGAATTTTTAGTTTTGAATTCAGTCCTTCTAACACAAAATTGAAGCTTATTTCTTATTCTTATTCTAATTCTTATTCTTACAAAGTTGTGAGTTACAAAGGTGTCTTGACTCAGTGGCGTGCACAGGGTTTGAAGCTAGGGCATTGGTTAATTAGAATACATATTTACTGACTGTCTTGATAAAAAATGAGCATTGACATATTTCCACTTGGGTAAGCAGCGCTTTTATGCCTCTATGAACTGCACGCCACTGGACTCTATGTAGCAGGTGTGCTTGTGGTCTGCAATCTGTATGGGCGTCGATCGATGAGTCAAATAGTAGTTAGTCTACCTATTGGTTTCGAATTCTATCCTCGGGCACGTAACTCTAAATTTTCAGAGTAATGTGCGTTTTAATAATGAAATATCTATGTATAATTTGCTTCAAACGGTGAAACATCGTGGGGAAACCGGCATGCTCGAGATAATGATGCATGATGATGCATTTTTCATAATATTCTCGGAGGCGTGTGAAGCAAATCCGCACTTCGTCCCTGCAAAATCAAGCTAAACCAGAGGCGTCTTTACCTATGGTGCAGGGTGTGCGTTGCACACGGGCGCAGCGGTCTTAGGGGCGCCGAGCGCCGCTTACTGTGGAGCCCCACTCGGCGCGCGCGTTGGCCGGCCGCGGCACTTTCATTGACCAAAGTAAAAAGAGCTCCTCTTTGCATACATTTTGTGTAGCATCTGGAGCTCTTCTTATGTACTTACTTGTGTTGTTACTTGTACCACAGCTTTTACTTTGTACTCATTCCATTTTGACCGCGCGCTTACTAGGGGGCGCTAGGGTAATGTTTGCACACGGACGCTACATAGGCTAGAGACGCCTCTGATATAAACCCTTCTCATTCCGAGAGAAGACTCATGCTCAGTGACCCGATGTTCTACGTGAGCGACAAACGCGACACCGCGACTCGATGCGACGCGACGAGACATCAAACAGTAGCTGACCCTTCACGTGGCCTACGTTGTCGCGTAGACAAGTTTGACACTTTCCATAGCGTCATATCACGTCGCGTCGCTTTTGTCGCTCACCTAGGACAACGGATTAGTGAGCCGGCGATGAGCTAAAAATGAAGATGACTGTCGAGGCCGAAAATAAAGCAATAATTGACGGCCGAATAATATTGGAGGGACGATTCGAAACCGAGGATTTCCGAAGTGATTTTTGATATGAGGCACTAGCCGAGGCCAGATAGTACCAGCTTTAGCCAGCTTAAAACTGACCCAGTCCGGAAGTATATCTCGACGAAAACAAATTATCATATTGCAGCGTGATTCTAGTATCAATGACGCCGTGGTCGCACCCAACTGGTATTTAAATTTATATACCAGTTTTTATTTTCATACGAGTTTAAAATATGATATGTAATAACTAGCTGATGCCCGCGACTTCATCGTGGCCTACACAAATTTCAAACCCCTATTTTACCCCTTTAGCGGTTGAATTTTCAAAACTGACTAAATGATAATAAACTCAAAAAATTAAAAAGTAGCCTGCTATATAATACTCGTATGTCACTGACTTGGAAGTCATCTCATTATCAATGATGCCGGAAAATCATGTTAACCCATGTTACTCATGTTAATCCCAGACGAACGTGTCTCCAACTTGGTTTCCTTTTAACCCAGGAAATACTTTCAGAAATTACGCATACCTACACATATTATCAGCTAGTGTCATATTTATTATCCTGTTTCCATTAAGTATCTCGTTACACGCATTCTAGGAATAAGTAGCGATAAAATAAAATGTAACGCCCATTGGGAAATACGAGTGATTCACATTATGTTAGGCTCTTCTTCGAAACTGGTCGCTGGGATCGCGATCAGGTTTAACGAGATCGTCACAACTCACACTGCGCTTGACCGACCACCGTTAAAGCCTGGTCCCACTGTTCGCGCGTCGGTAATCGGTAACGCGTCCAACGTGGATAGAAATTGTATGTAGTACGAGGAACTGTAGAGTGTAGTATAACATTTTACATTTTATCAACGGTCATAGATATTGGTAAATGATTGATGACATAGGTAAATGATTATTTTATAAATATTGGGAAAGAATTAGCTAGCAGTATTGATCGAAATAGGTCTAATGGAAGCCATCCTACATCCAGCATCAGTTATAATAGTCCTTTAAATACTTTCGGCCTTTTAGACACTGATATTTCTGAGATTATTTCCCTTATAACAGGTCTGAAAAATGATTGTGCGACTGGATGTGATGGTATCCCGTCAAAAATGTTAAAGATGTCTAAACATTTAATTGCTGCCCCTCTTACGCATATTTGCAATTTAAGCTTTAAAAAAGAAATTTTTCCTGACTTATTTAAAAAAGCTCTAATTAAGCCCCTCTTTAAAGCTGGTGATAGAAGTAGTTTGTCCAATTATCGCCCAATTTCGATTTTGACAGCTTTATCTAAAATTCTAGAACGACTTTTATATAAAAGATTAATACCTTACTTAGACAAATTCAAAATTATATCTAATAATCAGTTTGGCTTTTTAACAGGAAAATCAACAGAAAGTGCTATCTCTGAATTAACCGATTTTATTACTCGTAAACTTGATAATAAACAAAAATGTATTGGTGTATTTTTAGATGTTGCTAAAGCATTTGATACAGTTTCTATTCCGATTTTATTAAATAAACTGGAAACAATAGGTATCAGAGGAACTGCGCTTAGTCTTTTTGAAAGCTACCTTTCAAATAGAACTCAACGGGTTAAAGTAGGGGACTTTTTGAGTGAGGAATCCACTATTTCTTTTGGTGTACCTCAAGGAAGTATCCTGGGGCCTTGTTTGTTTTTGATTTACGTCAATGATTTGTGCGACCTCGAACTTACTGGTGGGAAAATTGTCGCCTTTGCTGACGACACCACACTATTATTTCATGGTTCTACATGGAATGAAGTTTCTCGATTGGCGGAAACAGGTCTTGCTAAGGTCATTGAATGTCTTCAGGCAAACTCATTATCAATAAATACTAGCAAGACTAAGTGCATTGCTTTTTCTAAAACTTTACGGTTTATGCCTGATATGGGACATATTATCATTAAAGCTCACAGCTCTTGTTCCTCTAATCAAATTATCTGTAGATGCCCGATAGTAGAAAGAGTCTCTTATCTTAAATATCTTGGAATCCAAATAGATAGTCAACTTAGCTGGATTGAACACTCCAAAACTTTAACTAGTAGAATTCGGAAATTAACTGTAATTTTTAAACGTTTAAGATCTATTTCTGATCCATCAATTCTGAGGATGACATATTTTGCTCTTTGTCATTCTATTTTAGCATATTGTATAAATATCTGGGGTGGGACCTATAAAACCTATATGTTAAATATTGAAAGGGCTCAGCGAGCCATCCTCAAAGTACTGCATAATAAACCTAAGCTATTTCCCACGAAATAATTATATTCATTAACAAAAATCCTGACTGTAAGGCAGCTTTATATCCTAAAAATTGTACTCAAATATCATAAAAATCTTAATTTATACAAATCGAAGGAATTCTATAATCAAAGACGTAAGGACAGAGTTATGACGATTGAAAAATTCTCCACTTCCCATGCTCAAAGACAGCAATGTTTTCTAGGACCTTTTCTTTATAATGCCATAAGTAAGTTTATTCCGATTTATTCACTGAATTTATTTCAATGCAAAAAAGAAATAACAAAATTTCTCATATGTAAGAGTTACGAAGAAACAGAGGATATAATAAAAATTCAAAAATGAGTGTTCTATCTTTTCTAAATTTGTTTTTCATCTTATTCCCATTAACTTCTATCGATTAGACTAACACTACACTTTCACTCACAAATACTGACTAGCAAACACCACACACACTCACACACACTCACACACACACACACACACACACACACACACACACACGCAAACACACACGCTCACTTCTCCCCCCCCCCCCCCACACGTACACAAAAATAGATGCACACACTATCTAACGCACACTGCTTGCCTACTTAATTTAACTGAGTTTAACATTAATAATTAACGCAATCCTGTCACTAATAAGTCACTCAGTGAGATCCTGGAGGAAGTCGTTACTGCTGTCATACAGGTTTCCTAGCGCAGCAGTAACAAGAGCTCTGTTTTAGTGATGTACTAATAGACTAATTATTAAGTGTTATATTAATGTAATCTTTGAATTGTATAAACTTATTGTATTACCTTTGAACTGTGCATCATGTAGATTGTATATTTTTGTTTTAATAATAATAAATAAATAAATAAATAAATAAATTAATTATAATTATAGAATTCGACCGTCGATACACATTAACGATAAAGACAGAAAAAACTGGACCTTTCAGGGTAATTACCCTAAAAGTGAAACCTTAAAAAATTTAGATCGGGACAGTACCTACCTAGCATTTTAGACTTTAAAGCAAAGATTTCTGAGTCCGTTTTACTCAGTTGTTTGACCAAATTTGGCTTCATGCTGTAGATTATAACAACGGCTCCATTGCGAAGTCCGCGGTGAACCGCACCTCCTGTCAAGCGCAGACTAATAAAAACACTGTAGTTATGTTTCCGCCGCGCGTCGTGTTTGTTTCGACCTTACTGTGTACCGTCTAGCGACGCAAAATTTATGTTTACTGTACAATGCACCCAGAATGCTAGTCGAGTTGAAGGTCGAGGGACTTTACCGCCGCTGTATCAATAAGGCTGACTTCGCACTGGTGCTAATTCGGTTGTACATATTCTCTAAAACAAACTAAATTAGCTGGTCTAAAATGAGTGCTTTCCTATTCCGCACATGAAATGGACAGCAGAAATTACCATCTAAGTTCGATTGGAGATTAATAAATGTACTTAATATAAAAGTAATAAGACATTTAGAGCGATAAAAGTCTGGAAGCCTTTTTATTCTTTGGAGGAGGACGATCCCCTACAGACTTGCTTGCTGGCAGGATGAAGGCACGCACAGAGGCAAACGATCCCCCCGTGTCTTTGAATACCTACACGATCTGAACACCATTGTATTTCCTCATGCTAAGTCTCTAGAACTGACTGCCTCGTTGGTCTAGTGGTTAGCATAGTCGACTGCGGATCACGAGGGCCTGGGTTCGATTCCCGGTCGGGCATAAAAGTTAGGTATTGGGTTTCTCAATTAAGAAATTCTCAGTGCCAGCCCGGAGTTGGAAGTTGGCGGTGTTTCACCCCCGTGCCTCGGAGAGCACGTTAAGCCGTCGGTCCCGGTTATTATCACTAACATGATAATAATCGTTAAAGCCCGCCAACCCGCATTGGAGCAGCGTGGTGGGTCTAAGCTCTAATTCCCGCTCTCCTATGAGAGTGGAGGCCTGTGCCCAGCAGTGGGACGTTAATAGGCTGTAGTGAAGTCTCTAGATGATCTATCTTATCCTCTTCTCTTGTTCTTCCTTCCTTACCATAACGATCCTCAGCATCTTTCCATATTTGGGACAACGTGCTTTGATAACTATATATGTATGTTTAAGCCACCAACTCGGCTCAAGTATTTCTCGGTCATTCTTCTGCCTTAACTAGGTCAACCGTACAACCAGGGTTGTCTTAGATCGGCCAACCTTGTCCTATGGATGTGAATAATAGATACCATATAAGTTAGTTTTCTTTTCATAACATGTTGGCTTCCTTCCAACTTGGCGTTATTCGTAAGTTAAAAGTTACTTCGTATAAACACTGATATCATAGGAACTACTTCATATTCGGGTATTTCATTCTGTTCTGATCCTTAAGGTTATTGAGCATGGTTTATAAAAAGTATAAAATGGCTTAGCCTGTTAGTTCAACTCTTTCTGTGTCGTATTCTCATTGCTGAGGATTGCGAATTGCGATGCTTGTTCTGAATCACCTCTTGTTCCGCCATGCTTCACTTAGTTTGTTTTGTTCTCGCTCGGCATTATTTTTGAGTAATGTGGACTGGAGTAGTAGGCGTCCGTTCTGACCATTCGACCAACGCATGGCATTGCTTTTATTTTTTCTCCAGACAGTTATTATCACCAACATCTGATATTGATTGTTAGTAATAACCTAAGAGTTGAAATAGTACTCTTAGTCGAGTCGAATGCGGAAGGACGTGGGAACCCACCGCATTATTATTCCAAGAAAACCCCTGCCGATTAATGGAAAGGGGTCACCCTCAGCTGCAATGAGGAATACGGCGCAGAGGGAGAGGGAGAGAGAGAGAGAGAGAGAGAGAGGGAGAGGGAGAGAGAGAGAGAGAGAGACCGAGACCTGCACAAAAGGATAGCAATACTTAATAGACCTGTCAAAATATAAAGATAGAAATTAGCACCAATCTATAGCAGTCGAATTTCATTGAAAGACCTTGATAATGTAAACCTCTAATACAGATTTTCGTTTCAATAACTATATCGCCTTGAACAACAGAGACAAATAATTTTAAAATGGATAAAGGAAACAAATGATGTTACAAATTGATCAACTTTGTCCTGTATGTCTTTGACTGGCGAGTTTTTTGCATCGTCAGAATAACACATTTATTAATTAACCTTCATGTCGTTCTATAGTTCTATACAAATGTATTCATTTTATCTATGGTCCCACTAACTTATCCGGCCCGGTGGCCAAAATAGGATATAATTTTTATGGCTGTTAAGTTTTTATTTTTAATTTTTTTGTACTACATGTACCTAGTACCTACCTATATACTAGCTACGACGACGATGCTGTTCACATTTCGCCAGAACCATCACAGAGGTAGATACGATTGCTGGACTAGAATGTTATTGGTCACTGGAGTAATTTAAACTAGTCCACATCTTAGTGCAAGTACAGTAAAGTCTTACAGCCGGTTTCTGAATTGAGAATTTCATGTTGAGTCTGTCTCAAAGACTAGGCTTAAGGACTAACTAAAAAAATTTTTGTTTCTGAATTGATATCGTGTAAGGTTTGAGAGTTGGGGCTTGCTGTTTTTGCTTGAATGCTTAATTCAGAAACTGGCCTAATATCAATTCAGAAACAAAAATTTGCTTAATTTGAGACAGACTCAACATGAAATTGTCAATTCAGAAACCGGCCGTTAGTGCAGTAAACTTACTCGTCTAGACTTGGAGTCGCCGGATGTAGGTCACATTTTAGGGATCCTATTACAAAACTGTGTTATTACTAAGCCTCCGTCGTCCGTCCGTCCATCTGTCTGTCTGTCTGTGTGTCTGTCTGTCAGTGGGCTGTATCGCATGAACCGTAATAGCTAGTCAGTTGAAATTTTCACCGTATATATGCATTCTATTGCCGCTATAACATCAAATAATTAAAATTAATAAATAAAGGTAAGTACCCCATGCAATATACTTGTATTTAAAAAGTAAGTACATAGTTTTAAATCTTGTATGATGGTACGGAACCCATCGTGTGCGAGTCCGACTCGCACTTGGCCGAATTTTTAAGAAAGAGTGCACGTAACAAAGCCTGACGTCTACACTCAACAAGGTTTCAGTAAATATTTACACGGAACAAAGCAAACCTTTTGTAACATTGACTGTTTTTACACCTATTGAAAAACAAAAATTGAAAATTCACTATAACTACATGCTAATATACCTAATAGACCTCAAGTCTGAAGATAGACTAAGAAACATCACATAATTTCAAAAAGAAATAGGTTTTTTCAACATTTACACTGAGATACTTTTGAGTTTTTTTTTGTTTCTTTCCTCTTTTACCGAATCGGAAAACTTCAAAGTGTCTACTGGAATCGGCAAAGTTCTCCCGTAAAAGGAAGGAAGGAAAGGAAGGAAGGAAGTAAAAACCTCCTACCTTTTTGACGACCTCCGTGGCGCAGTGTGTAGCGCTGTTGTCTCAACGTGCGGAGGTCCCGGGTTCAATCCCCGGCAGGGTCAATTTGGGAATTTATGGTTTCTGAATTTTCCCTGGTCTGGCCTGGTGGGAGGCTTCGGCCGTGGCTATTTACCACCCTACCGGCAAAGACGTGTCGCCAAGCGTGCCGGTACGATGCCGTGTATAAACCGAATAGGGGTATGGGTTTAATATAACTGCCATGCCCCTATAACAGGTTAGCCCGCTACCATCTTAGACTGCATCATCACTTACCATCAGGTGACATTGCAGTCAAGAGCTAACTTGTAGTGGATAAAATAAACGATTTTCAAAGGAGGAAATTAGAAGGATCGTCTCGAAATTCAAGCATTCCAACCATAACTAAGGCTTCACGGAAGATCAGCTCTATATTCTGGATGATATAGCACATGCTGAGTGAATACCATTTTGGGGATCAAGTCTCATTTCGTGAGTTTTCTTTATAAAGTTTGTTATTTCGTTTCTTTTTTAAGAAAAGAGCAACTGCTGAGTTTCTTGCCGACTCAGTACAATCAGTTTTCCGAATCGGTGGTTGAGTCTTGAAGTATCATAATTCATAAGTGACAGTTGTCCTACGTGAAATAAATCATTTATCATTTATCCCCGAATAAAGATTTCTTTCTTATTTCTTTCAGTGTACCAAACCATCACCCACCACTCCACTACAGCCCATAACGTCCCACTGCTGGGCACAGGCCTCCACTCTCATAGGAGAGAGGGAATTAGAGCTTAGACCCACCACGCTGCTCCAATGCGGGTTGGCGGGCTTTAACGACTATTATCATGTTAGTGATAATAACCGGGACCGACGGCTTAACGTGCTCTCCGAGGCACGGGGGTGAGAAAAACCCAACACTTATTGGCCCGACCCGGGACTCGAACCCGGGACCTCGTCAGCCGCAGTCAAACATGCTAACCACTAGACCAACGAGGCAGTCAACACAACCAAACACAACAAGGAATTTGTTTTTATTCTTTTGTTCTGTAATCTGCAGTACCAAACAATTTGGATTTGAGTCACATCTATTGCTCGTTATTTTCGGAACTGGCGCTTACCATAATTACGTTTACATTTACATAATGACAAATAGGTACCTACTTAGGTACCTAAATAAACCTGGCATTCTTATCAATATTTCATTTTCCAAGGACCAGGCAGTTAGTGTCAATATAACACTTGTGCAACGTGATTAAAGCAAGCTATGCATTTATGACTCACCGCGCCTCGTATAGATTGTGGACAGTTATTTTGCAGTATAGCACGAACCGCACGATGTGGCGGGTTAAAAACAGAAGTCCTTTTAAAAAGATAGCCTTTTCCAGTCCAAATTCGTTTCCAGGGCTTTATTAAGGCTCATACCCACGCCAACGACCTTGAGCATTTCAAAGTCAAAGTCAAAGTCAAAGTCAAAATAACGTTTATTCAATTTAGGTAGGTATACTACACTTATTGACGTCGAGTTTTTTATAATATATAATGGTGATAATCAGTAACGGTATCTTAAAACTAAAGCTACGAGGGTTCCAAACGCGCCCTGGTCTGAGAAGAGCCCACAACAAACTCAGCCGGGTTTTTTTTTCATTATCAACATTTCACAAATCATCATAACTAAGGAACTATCAGAGCCAATAGATCAAATCATTGCCAAGCTTCCTTGTCATTTAAGTAATCCTTTACATGGTAATAAGATTTTTTAATGAGTTTACGTTTTACATTAACTTTGAACTTATTCAGAGACATTTTCAACATGTCTTCTGGGAGCTTATTGTAGAAGCGGACACTCTCCTCACTCTTGCGAACACAGTATGTGGGTGCGACAGGGAGGCATTGCACTATAATTTCACAAAAACAACTAAATACACCATAACTTTGTTGGGATCTCGAAATTAAATAAAGTGCTTCTACAGAATTGAGGACAAATATTTTCTCATTATACTCATGTAAATTTTGTTTTAATACCTGCAAAGCTATAAAAGTTATAAGGCATTATTAGTCAAAAAACGCTTTTTTGGTACGGTTTGTATTTAATTCAATAAATAATATTTTGAAAAAATAATTGTACAAAATTGAAGATGATGAATGAAAGTAGCACATATATTTTTTTCAGAATTTTATGAAGTCATTTGAACCAGCTGAATCAAGTTGAATTACAGATATTTTAGATCAAATTTTGAAGGGAGCCCCTTAAATGGAAAATTTTCCACATACTTAACTAAACTTTTACTTAATGCTTTTGAATCGTGAAGAGAATCTACCACTTAGTTGGAATAAGCGACGGATGAGATATAACTTTACTAGCCGATGCTCGCGACTTCATCCGCGTGGATTACGGTTTTTAAGTTCTACTGCCTATGTGTTATTTCAGACTATAATCTATCTCTGTGCCAAATTTCATCCAGATCCGTTCAGCCGCTCTTGCATGATTGAGTAACAAACATACATTCATCCATCCATCCAAAATTTCGCATTTATAATATTAGTATAGAAGATTAGTAAAAAATAAATAAATACCCGCGACTTCGTGTTTGGAAATTTTAGATTTTTCTTTACAAAAGTACTCTATGGCCGTTTCCAAGCCTTTGAATAAAATAAATAGCTAAAAATATTAAATAATAATTAAAATCCCTTCGATTTCTCGGGATAAAATGCCATCGTTCATCCGGCCCCCGGGATGCAATAAGTTCAGCCAAACAGATGTGCCACGAAAAGTTTACAAACAGACATACACTTATATATTTAAATGAATTAGTATGGATAAGACTTATCTTAACGGGATCTTCCGGTAAAATGAGTCAATACTCAATTTTTAACAAGCTTTAAGCGTTTAATTCTGTTACAGGTCCCGTCACGTAAAAAGAACGCTGACTGTTTACTTGCGCACTGAGCGATTTATCGATAAAATTGGTGGTATTAAGGGGGAGGGGGAGGGGGGGGGGAGGAGGGAGGGTACAACCTCGGTAATGGTTGTACCATGCTACCCGCGCAGAGATAACGTTAAAGTCAATGATCAGTGATCAGACACATCTCCTCACTCAGCGTTCTTTTTACGTGACGGGATCTATAATAATTATTAAAATTAGAACTAAACGTAATCAGACACAGAGTTCCATGCATTCTAGACAGTTCTACTGGAGTTTAGGTGAATCCAAGGCACCTAGTTTAAGTTTACGAGAGGACGAGCTAAAATCATCAAATATCAAATCAAATAAATAATACCTAAATAAATATTATAAATGCAAAAGTTTGGATGGATGGATGTTTGTTACTCAATCACGCCCCAACGGCTGAACGGATCTGGCTGAAATTTGGCACAGAGATAGATTATAGTCTGGAATAGCACATAGGCTAAGGCTATATAAGGCTTTTTATCCCGGAAAATTAAGGAGTTCCCGCGGGAACCAAAAAACCTCAAACCACAGACGAAGTCGCGGGCATTCGCTAGTAAATCATACAGCAGTTATAAATTAACTGCTGTATGATTATATATTAAGATATTAAGGGTGGAGTTCACCGACTTTTTCATCGGCTGATTATCAGATAATCGACTGATTAAATCTTTTTTACTGTTCACCACAACCCAACCACTGTTTACAACGCTTGATCGGCTGTTTAACGTAACCGAGCTCGGAGGGATCGTTTAAACGCCGATTACTACATTTTGACATTTGTCTTAGCCAATATTATACAGAGGAAAGATTTGTTTGTTTGCTTGGTAGTGGACAATATCAACATCTTGACCTACTCAACCGATTTTAAAAATTCTTTATAGAATAGATACTTTATCAGCGAGTAACATAGGCTATATTTTATTTTCAAAAACGAAAATTGCAATAATGTGAATGAAGTCGGAAAAAATCGTCTCATGTGAGAACTTCCGTGGCGTGCGCTGCGTAAATAGTAAAAGTTACACGAAAACAATGTATGGTGGAATTGTTCCTCTCAAAAAGTTCTAAAAAAAGTCCGCAATAGCATATAGGTATCTATCTTTTAAGGTTGTCTCATATAATATTAACCATTTTTATGATATTTTTAAAATTTGTTCTGAAACAAAGCTTTACTTTCCAAGGTGTTTTTACTGACATTGTATTAATCCTTTTTTTTATCCACTACAAGTTAGCCCTTGACTGCGGTCTCACCTGATGGTAAGTGATGATGCAGCCTAAGATGGTAGCGGGCTAACCTGTTAGGGGCATGGCAGTTATATTAAACCCATACCACTATTCGGTTTCTACACGGCATCGTACCGGAACGCTAAATCGCTTGGCGGCACGTCTTTACCGGTAGGGTGGTAACTAGCCACGGCCGGAGCCTCCCACCAGGCCAGACCAGGGAAAATTCAGAAATTATAAATTTCCAAACCCTGCCGGGGATCGAACCAGGGACCTCCGCACGTTCAGGCAACAGCGCTCAACACTGCGCCACGGAGGTCGTCGAATCCTTATCAAAATAAAGTGGTTTCTCATCTCAAGTATTTATTATAGACCAAATTCGCCCTTTACACCATTTAATTCAGATTAATATCTTAGAAGATAGATATCATAGAAATAAAGTAACGCGCAATAGAAATAGGTGCCGCGACATGCACTGGCAGGCGGGGTGAAAAGATATCGCAGTGCTAATGTAAAACCTGATTTGCTGCCCAGTACCGACTGGCTATTATTGGGTATGGACTATTATGATGAGTGCTACACGTGTGAATCCGGGGCGAACCCCTAGTATTTAAATAATGAGCTTCTCGTCACTGGTGAAATTGAGAGTGCGCTTCTTTTGGCCTTCCATATTTACAAAATTTAAAAAAAACCGTGCAGAGAACCACAAAAATCACTTGACTGATGCTTAGCTGCGTTTTCAATAATTTCAGATTTCTGCAACTCAACACGCCACATCTGGCACAATTCAAAATATCTTGTCAGTTCAAAACAAAAGGGGCCATGACACCGTATTACCTGTCCAAATTCAGAACTACAGCGTAGTTTATCCTCCCCAATGGTGTCGTTATACTTTTCATGTTGATAGCATTTTATTTTATACTACTAAATATAAACGTCACAGTACGTCAGCATGAACAGTTAAAACAATGAGACTACGCAAATGTGTTGGCTTTTACCATTCGTTCAGTTCATGTCAATTTGCTGTGAATGGTTGTTTATTGCCTGGTTTAATGATCGTCGTTCAAAATAACGTCGTGAACAGTAAATATTTAAACGGTTGTTTAAACGGTGTTGAAGAATAATCAGCCGATTACCTAAATATCGTTTAAACAGAAGTCGGCGCACTCCACCCTAAGATGGTACCGATTAAAATGGGTTATCATGTCATGAAATTATTGAAAAATTTCGAAATTTTGTAGGTAAGGTGAACCGAGGCTATTGCATCTAAAAAGTGAAATTTTTTTGACCGAGGTATGTTTAAGAAGCTGTATTTCTGCTACAGAATAATTTACGGATAAACTCTTTAAATATTTGAAAAGATCAGATACTTAAGACTTAGTTTTACTTAATTGCATTAAAATACACCCAGTAGGTATATTCTTATTAAAATTTATGTTAATTCCAAGGACCGATTTTAGCCACATTAGCCCCGTATCGGGGGTTAATGTAACTTTTCACTCTTAATTCCTAAACTTAAGAGTTATAATGCTCAAACTCACTGAATATGATAAACAAAGGCATTTAAGAAAATGATTTGAGCCCTACCTCAATGTAGGAAGGTTAATTTCTCTTTAAAAATACTTTTTAGGTAAAAGAGGGGCTATTGTAGCTTTTTGTTTTACTTTAGTGTTGGGAGTAGGCCTGATAAGTATGAAGTATCGATTATCGATAATGTTTTGAATGAAATACGTTTTCATATATCATTTAAGTAATATTTTTGAAAAGTTAGGTTAGGTATTAGGTGGGAAAATTTTCTAGCAAATAAACGATTGTATTTTATCGTCTTGTGGGTTAAAATAGTAACCACAACGAGCACATTTCAAAACAAAAATTTGGGCGTTTTAACATATATTGGTTAAATTATAAAACAAAAGTTGGGTCTGTGTGAGGCGGGAGCTAATACTTAACCATCGGTAAAGGTAGGTAGCACGATTCAAAACTTTTACCTATCATCTTACAAATTCTGTTTTTAACTTTATCGATAAAAAAATACATTGGCATCACTAATACTTTTATTTCCATACTAAAATCAACAGGGCTATTGTGTCTTTCTTTGTAGATATAATAGCCCCGTGTCACAATTTTGGTGGGGCTAATGTGTTTTTGTAAATAACTCCAGATAACTACGGCAGAGAAAGAAATTAATTATCAAATAACAAGGAATTATTCATTATATTTGCAATTAGCGTAAAATTTTGTTCAAAAAAGCTCACAGTAAAATTTTGTCGACTAAAACAACACAGTAGGTTTTCAGCATACTCATCGAAAAATGACCGAAAAAAAGAAAGACTCCATCAATAAAACAGTAGACGAGATAAAAGCACACTCTATGATCGATTTTAATAAACATTAGTTTCTCTATCCACTAGTAGATGTCGTTTCCCGTAAATCTATTTGTAAAGGAAGATAAAATGATAAGATGCAATAGCCCCGAAGTTACAATAGCCTCGGTTCACCTGACTTAATTTTCGGGACGCCCAGAACAACATTGAAGTATTCCGCGGGCCAAATGGGAGTTTTTTTACGTATTCGATAGCGAAAACTTTAACTTCTATTTTAAATATTATGGAAACTGTCAAACGGCGCTCGATCAATTCAATACAAATCACAGTTAACGTTTTCGCGATCGAATGGGAAGAAAATCTCCCACTAGGCACACAGATAAATTTAAATACAATAAAGTTTTCGTTATTTTGGAACGCCCGTATCATACTTGTAAAGGGCGTTCCAAAATTAGGAAAACTTGTAAACTGTGCTATTCCGAAGTGCTATAAAGTTATGACGTTGGATGACGGCGCTCGCTCGTTGCATGTAGCATGTAGCTAAGCAGTTATGCAATTTTCCATCAAAGTAATAGCGGTCTCACGTACGAAGCCGCCATTGTAGTAGGTATTTAGGTAAGCAATATCGTTACGTCGCGCGGCGGTCGGCGCAATCATACAAACAATGTGTCGAAGTTTTTAGCAGACATATCTTTATCATTATTTTTACAAGCATTTATTGAAGTAAAACTTCTTTACGCACGCTTGACTTTGGGAGTAAGCTGGTGAATGCGTGACGAGAGCGTTACGAAAAGTGTGATCGGGCGAGGCGAACGAAAGTTGAGAGGGAGATATAAGTTAGTAAACATAGAAAACCAAAATAAGAAGGAGTGGAAGGAGAAGGGGGAGGCCTTTGCCCAGCAGTGGGATGATATATAACTCACAATAACAATAACTTAAAAAAAAGTGCTAATTTAAGAATACCAAGTAAGTATAGGCTTTTATAAATAAATAAATAAAGATAGAAAGAGACAGATTTACGTTTCGTATATTACTGTAGGGGCAGGGGCAAGAGAGAGAGGTGCACACATTTTCTTTCTCTCTTTCTCTCACATAGTCAGTTACGTTTCGTATGTTTCAGTTATATATAGATGGACCTAAAGAAGTTTTACTTCAGTCGTGTGGTCTAAAGCACTCGTTTTTTAGGGTTCCGTACCCAAAGGGTAAAAACGGGACCCTATTACTAAGACTCCGCTGTCTGTCTGTCTGTCTGTCTCCAGGCTGTATCTCATAGACCGTGATAGCTAGAAAGCTGAAATTTTCACAAATGATGTATTTCCGTTGCCGCTATAACAACAAATACTAAAAATTAAAAAAATATATACTTATATTAAGGGGGGTCCCCATACAATAAACGTGTTTTTTTCGTATTTTTTTGCTCAATATTAAAAACGGTAACAGGTAGACGGTTCAAATTTTCACAGAATATTAACTTGTATATTACCTTTCAAAATAAATAATTAAATATCAATAAAGTAAATATTAAAGGGGGGCTCCCATACAACAAACGTAATTTTTTGATATTAACAGTTAACCTCTACAAACAAAGTTAGTTTTGCGGTTCATTAACAAAGGTAATTATACCTACTTCTTGAGTACGGAACCCTCGGTGCGCGAGTCCGACTCGCACTTGGTCGATTTTTTTTAAACTTGCAATGTTTGTAGATTTGTTTGGGTCATTGCAACTGAATTTTAAAACAGCTATCCCCAACCGATTGGACTGATATTTTGCACACACGATTAGTTTGAATGACAAGGCAGTTAGCTAAGTGACGTCATTCTAAATCCAATATGGCGTACACCGAACGATGGTGGACTAGTTATATTTTATTATTTTCAGTTTTATCTCAGCGGATGCCTACGTCATAATAGCTATCTGTATGCCTAATTTCAGACACACTTTCGCATTAGTAATATTAGTATGGAAATGGATTTAGCTTAAAACCATTTTCTATTGTCCACAGCTCTTCAATACTTCGTAGTGAACGTGCCACCGAGCGCCAAGGAGGTGGACGGTAACTGCAACGGCACGGAACAATGGTTGGACCTGAGCTGGGCTGTGAAGAACGAGACTGTAAACGCCACGTACAACAACATGGTTCTGTACTTCCACCAGAACGCGACCACTAAGATGTACTCGCTCAAGTACTTGAACATCTCACTGGCGCCTGAAATGTTCCCGAATAGCTGTGAGTATCTGTCTATCTATCTAGGAGAAATAGGACTGACATAACAGCGGCACATCATTTCATTTCATTCTTTTTCATTTCAATGTTGAACGATCGTTTACTGTATGATTTGTTCCAGCGAACACGAAAGCGCCAGTGGAGTTCTGGCACGGCGTGGAATGGACGACGCCGCTCGCTACGTCATACCGTTGCGCGACGCCCACACAACTCAACATGACGTCAGACATGGCCGCCGCCACGCTCACGCTCTCGCAGCTGCAGGAGGAGGCCTTCCGCACTTCAAAGGACGAGACCTTCAGTGCTGGTGAGTGATAGCTTCTCTACGGGTTGAATGGGGCTCGATCGAAGCTGGAGAGGTCAAGAATGTTGCCTGACACTCGCAGCTGCAGGAAAGGCTGTGCGAGGCTGAGACCTTCAGTGGTGGCGGCTTTACAGGTTGAATGGAGCTCGATAAAACCTGTGGAGAAGTCAAGGATGTTGCCTGACACTCTCGCATCTGCAGGAAGTCTTCCGCACCTCGAAGGATGAGGCATTCAGTGCTGGTGAGTGATGTCTTTACAGGTTGAATGCCGCTTGATCGAAGCTGGAGGGGTCAAGGATCTTGCCTGACACTCTCGCAGCTGCTGGAGGAGGTCTTCCACACCGCGAAGGACGAGACCTTCAGCGCTAGTCAGTAATGGCGGCTTTACAGGTTGAATGGGGCTGGATCGAAGCTGGGAGGGGTCACAAATGTTGCTTGGTTCTCGCAGCTGCAGGAGGAGGCCTTCCGCACCTCTAAGGACGAGGATTTTAGTGCTGGTGAGTGATGGCGGATTTACAGGTTGACTGGAACGATCAAAGCTGGAGGGGCTGGCCCAGTAGACAATGGTGGAAGCAACTAAAACACGTAAATTTGGGTTGTACAAATCCACACCAAAACAACCCTGTCTGAAGATGCTTATGCCCATTTTCATCAACAATGCCTAAATTTTAGGAAGCTCAAAGTGCAAGTAATTTTGTACGTGAGAGCTGTTACATAAAGATCTTAGATTTTCCTTAAAATTTAGATATTGTTAGTGACATCCAGCGTATTTGGTCTCTTCCGAGGTCACCGGTCAGTTTTGTTTAGCATAGATAACCAATCAATTGACGGTTGTTGGACCGAGCACTGAAAAGCTTGGATTATATATTTTGTATTTTTTTATTGCCAATGTTGTGATAACGGTTCACGCAAATCGGCACCGTAGGCCGTAGGTATCGGTTATCGTGAGCGTCTGTTTTGATAAGCGCGTAATAATAACACAACTGGTGTTACTCATGACATGAAAAATACTATTAGTAAAATAACATAAAATTATTCTGTAAATATTGTAAAAATTATGCATAGCTACTCGTACATAGCTGATGATGGTGATGCTCGCTTTTTAAAAACCTAAAAGTTTTTTAAAAATCTTGTGGAGACTAAAAAAGTATTTACAGGACAAATATTTAAGTGGAGACTACAGGGACGCCACAAAAGGCAAACTTTTGAACTGAAAATATTTATTTTTTATTTTGGGATCAAGATAGTTGGCTGGCAAGCTAAAGTCTACGAGAGAATGAGACAAATAAGTATAAGTTGTATTCTATCTCATTTTCACGCAGGCTAAATCCTATTATGAATATGTTTGTTTCTTTTTGGTGTCGCTCTTTCGTTTCATCGAATTTTCAAATCACAACGATTCTAAAGAAGTTTTACTTCAAAACCTGGCGAATATTGAGCGTATACGTTGTTTCCAGCTCGCGAATGCAGCGGCACGGATGTCCCGGATGCTGTTCCTATCGCCGTGGGCTGCGCGCTGGGCGCTCTGGTGGTGGTGGTGCTAGTGGCCTACCTTGTGGCGCGCCGCCGCTCCGCCGGGCAGGGATACGTCTCCATGTAGAAGGTGAGCGAGCTCTCTCCATCTGTACTAGGGGGAGGGAGACGGAGGATAACGCTTTTCTGTCACGTGTTGTCTTCCAGCCAAATTCAATGTTATACAAGGTGAAAGGTAAATGGTATAACATACCGGCGGCTACCCATGCCATTTTGACGTTATAAACACTATTGTAGAGTTAAAAAGTCAAAATTAATTATCAAAAACTTCCATACAAAATTAATTAGTTAATTATGGAAAATAAATTTTGGCAACCCTGTGGAGTCCTTTGTTCCTTCTACACCTAAAGTCAGAACTGTACTACAAGCGATAATAATAATTATTATCGTATCGTTATGCAATTTGGCAATTCATTACAATTTGCAAATCATTGAAAGAACAAACTATACAGAATAATTAATTATTGATCAAAACTTAAATGAAGTAAGTCGAGAAATTAATCATAGGGAAAGGCGGCTCATAAAGTAAGGATAAGTGACTGACTTCGACTTACGAAGTCCGATACTAGTCGGGCATTTTTTTACAACAATACGTAAGTTCTAGCCGGGCTTTTGCTTTGAGAATTTAGTTTCATGCCGAATAATGATTAATTTAGTATCGCGACTGGATTTTATCGCAACGCTCGCGCTGGCAACGAGGCTTAACATACGTCGTATTGTTCGCAGTTCATTGATATTGAATCAGCTGTTTTAAGGGATGCCACCTCAACATTTATGCTAAAATTTTGAAGTCCACATAACTCCCCCAGGATATGAGCTACACGTCTTATGACATTTTTCCGATATATCTATACACCATCTAACATGGGTAGCCGCGGGTATGTTATACTAATTACCTTACACCTTGTATAGCGTGTTATCTATATTCTATGCTAATATTATAAATACTGTTTGTTACTCTATCACGCCAAACCGGCTGAACGGATCTGGGTGAAATATGGGACAGAGATAGATTATGGTCTGGAATAGGCTACTTTTTATCCCGGAAAGTCAAAGAGTTCCCGTGGAAACCAATACACGCGGACGAAGTCGCAGGTATCAACTAGTCAGCTAGTCAGCTAGTAATATTAGAAATACGAAAGTTTGGATGAATGGATGGATATTTGTTACTCAATTACGCCAGAACTGCTTAACGGATCTCAATAAAATTTGGATATAGATTATAGTGTGGAGTAACACATAAGCTTTTTATCCCGGAAAATTAAAGAGTTCCCTCGGGAACCAAAAAAACCTCAATCCACGCGGGCATCAGCTAGTCCTGCCATAGAGAACTTGCTACTAAATTTCTAACAATTCCATCCATTGGCCTCTCCATCTTCGCAAAGGTTATAAAGATCCGAACTTTTAAAATGCCGCTTTGCGTCCTAAAAGTTCTCGAAAGTTCTGGTCCAGGGCGAACCACTAGTTTAAAAATTCATGAAAACTCCATTGTTGTTACTATAATAATTATAATACGTTACATACCTCCTTTACGTTGTTTTGTTTACAACTGCTGTGTGACCTATTTGTTCCACGTAGTATGAAGGTGAATGGGAAACAAAACAGCTTTAATGAACCCTAACTTTTGTTATTTTACATCTACATAATATTGATGTTGTTGAGTTTGTTCACCTGTTTTTACTTTACACACGATATTTATTATTTATTCTGTTTACTTTTCAGAGACGGACGAAGGAGGGTCAACGTACGTAGACAATTAGTGTAGGAGTATGAAAATATTATATATCATTTCATCGCATTTATATAAAATAGTCACACATTTGCATCGTCCTGTGTTAGTTTGTTTGCTCAAAACATTTAATGTTGGCCACATTGTATTTATTAAAAAGTTCTTGTATTATAGGTTTATGGACAGATAGATAATTATTGTCGTATAAAAGACACCACATTGAATCTACCGATTTATCGGTATTTTACTGGTTTGCACCTTCAGTAACCGGTATAAATACCGAACGAAATATACGGTATATACGGTAATACCGTTACATCTGAATTATTTAGATTCAAGGTAATTTTTTGTGTGATTTTCAGGCCTATAATTTTTATTTATGGAACAATAAACTTTTATCTAATTGTCTGTCAGTCCGTACCTAATCCATCCAGTATTTAGAACATGTCAACATTTTCATTCTTGCAACTTCGGATATATTATATTGTATACGTAAAAGTGAAGTTCTTTAATTACAAAAATATATTGCTGTGAAGATAAATGCTCTAATATTGTCAAATGGACTGAATTAATAATCCAAAAAAAAACTTGTAATCCTTATTTCTTTTACTTATTACGTCATACTCATACCTAATAGGAATTATAATAAATAAACTAAAAAAAAAACAAAAATAATGGAAACTATCTCCATGATTCTTTAAACATTAGATGAAAAAAAAATGATTGTGAGGTAATAAGTAAATGTCGCAAATAAAAACGAAAATCTCGATTCGCTTTTAGGGTTCCGTATTAAATTTAAGACTAAATACATGTATATCAATAAAAAGAGAAAAAAAACTATATTATAGAGTTATTTAGTAATTTTAATAGTCCTGAGGGGGATTCTTTTATTTCATTTAATTAATACATTTTTGAATTTGAAAATTTAATTTTATGCTTGCCTCGTATAATATTATTGTTTAATTTTGAATTTCCAAAGATCGTAAATCTAATTCGAATTGTCAGTTTTGTTATACTTGAGTATAATAAAGGAATTAATTGATTTTTATTGATTTGTTTCTGTCATTTCAATACCCGTTACCGTGTATTTACAAGTTCGCCAACGCGTCGGTCATCTGCCATTATACCACCTGGCCCCCTAGCCATGTTACATACGTTTCGTGTCTATTCTCTTTCTATAATCGTTAACGCTTAAGAAAAAAAAAGTGAATAGTCTATGGTTAGCGTTTTTAATCGCTTTCACTAATATATTAACGATTGTTGACAGAATTGACAGACACGAAACGTTAGTAACTCGAGGCCGAAGACAGAACAGGTTCTTCGAATGTCGACGAATATGTAAATGCACCGTAACATTATAATTTTAATTTCACACACACACATCACAGTGCCGAGTGGAACTCAAAGAATTACAATATTTATAAACATCTATGCAATTAGAGTCATCGGAATTTTACTGAACGTGACAATGAGTCGCGGATATTATTGATAATTGAATTATATTTTAATGCGATTCTACCGACGTTCGTGAGTCACGGTACAGTACGTATATTGTAGTTTGGAATTGTTAACGGCCAATGTATATATGTGGACATGAAAAAACTGTTTATATTTTTATTGCTGTTTTTCTTGCTTGCATCCAAAATGAGAAAATGCCTTCAAAACGAGGTTTAGCTATCAAATGTAAACGTCCAATCACCAATGATCCATTTAAAATAAAAGTGTCAATATTGATTACCGTGACAACTTGTGATATTTTAAAACATATTATTTTTGACAAATCGCTTGTTCGTCCGTCACCTGTAAATTAGCTATTAACAGGTATAATTTTCGCGTTTATGTAATTCATTCTACATTGGACGTTACCTTTCCCTTTTGTCGTATTAAATCGCTCAGCAAGGAACATCCCTAAAAATACCTAATTAAAAAAAATACTATAATAAATATTAGTGTAGCGCCAATTTAATAATACACAAGACTTGACTAAATTGAGATTGGACATGTTATACGCCAATTAATTACTATAAGCATTTCTCAAATATTTAGTAATGGATATCAGACATTTTTGCATGGAGAAATTTCCAAAAAAAGTTTCTAACTAAAATTAAGACTTGCTTACATTTTATGGTCCGGCCTTTAAATAATAATTGTCAAAGAACACAGTGACAAGACAGCAACTGAGAAACAGTTGCTGTCTTGGCACTGTGTTCTTTGACAATGCAGTGAAAATGATTTGCAACTAATCTTGCTTTAGTTTTAGTTTTGTGTACACTAAATTGGCTTCATTTCATTGTCTTCATTTATTATAATTAGATGCATCATGCAACTATACTTTTTCGCCTAATATAAGAGGTAATTACGCCTAAGCATGTGTGAAATACCAGCCGAAATATCGAGAGGCAGTTTTTTTGTGGTAAGGATTTTGATGTTTGAGAAACTGTAACGTTAAAGTAACATGGACTTACTCTGCCTTGTCTTAAGGCTCGAGTTATAACCACCACAACAAGTAGAAGCTTTGTGAATTAAAAAATCTGTAGTAGTTACGACTTTAAAACAAAGAGTTTTAGGTTCATTTTACTATAGCATCAAAGGTACGATACTCGAAATGTTACCGTTGATTGTGGTAAGAAGTAAGAGCGTATATTTCGAAAATTCGGCTGGGAGTTCGCATGATTTTGGGTGATGTTTTAATCTGGACAATTTATTTGCAATATTCGGTTCGCGATCCATTTTAGTTGAACTTAAGTGTATTTTTTTATTAATTTGATTTTTAATAATTTTGTATAAAAATTGGAATTTGGGTTTTAAGCAATGTCTTTTTAATGTCGTAAAATGTACTATGTTTTGTTGTTTAAAATAGTCGCGGATAAAAGAAAAACGTAGACGGAGTATGGCGTGTCTAAATATGAAGTCGATCCGGAGAAACCGTTTTCTATGGCAGTGTCGTTTGTGTTATGTGGCACGTACCAAAGACGTTTCTTCTCTATGGAAAATAAACGTTCTGGTACTGACCCGGCGGTAAAGATTACACCTTCTCCTCTGTCAGACTAACAGTCAGCGACAAAACGTCAAATAGGTATGAGTGACAGAGATAACGCTATACGAAGCTGAAGCAAGCTTTATTTCGTCCTAACATTCCATGAGCAATCTTTATTGCACTTTAATTGTGTGTCTGCCATTTGCCATATCTGTAAAAATTGTGATATTTGATTTGTTTGCCTGCTCCGTCTTTATTTTCCTTTAGTCTGTATTATTATAATTTTTATGTATATAGGTCTTAAATTGTCCAGGCGTCCTAAGATAGTGTGGATTGCTATACAGAGGGTCGGGTTACCTTGTAGGGGGGGAAGGCAATAGGCTAACTGATTTGCGACTCAGTGGCTCGAATCTTAAAATAATTACACCTATATTTTGATTTTCTATACAAATTCACTGGGGGCTTCCTACCATCGCGCTAGCAGTATTATTTTAATATTTTTGACGCTCTTGTTTCAGAATTTATGTAATCGCATAAACTGCAATTTTAAAATAATACTGTTTTAAGCAATATTAATAAAACTTGAACATTTGTTTTAACAACTTTCATGAGACTTAGAACTCAATGGACCTACATCTTTTTATCATGGCAATTATTTAACGTGTTTTATTTTTAACTTACTTCAAAAATTACAGAAGTTTCAAGGTTCTCGATGTGGTTCTTTATATACATTTTTATTGTTAAATTATTATAAGGCTTACTTCCATTGTCTATTGAGTCGCAGACCAGTCCGCTATATACCTACCAGTTTGTGATGTAATAACACCCTGTAATGAAAAAATAAATGTTTTTTATTGCCAAAATGGGCTTTTATTTACGAATCTCATACAAATTACAATAAATACGAACATTATTTTGTACAAAATTAAAAGTAAAACTTACATTTATCAATTTAAACTATTGAACACGAAACTTATGCGCTAATTTGGCGGAGTTTCGAATTGGTGAGCTTGACAACTCGATTTACTGGTATTTTAATAATTTTCTGTCTGAAAACTCGAATTACTGAGAATTTAACTTACCGAAATTGCAATAATTTAACCGTTTGTTTTAAAACTCGAACGACTTACTGGGATTAACTTTTTGTCTTGTAACTCGAATTACAGCGAGGTTAACTTTGTCTGGGAAGTCGTTTACCTATCTTTTGTCTGTAAACTTGAACTAACTACAACTCCAATTTTCAAAACTCTAATAACTGTTGAGCAGGCGATATAATAACCCAACTCAGGTTTTTCTATTATTATGAACACAAAATTAGTTAATGTTTTAAATATTATAAGTACAAAATGATTTCGTGTTTCTATCTATTAAAGCTGGATCTTACTAATAGTATGTACAAAATTAACAAAAATTAGGTGTAAAATACTTATTATTAATTATTATAGAATACCTAGTTAAGTTTAACCTAGTGACTACATTTTGTTTAATGTAAATGCAATTTAATGGAGTTGGTGCTTTACAAAACCAGCTGTGAGGTAAGAGAATAACAATTAGGTTATCCTACCACCTTCAATAATAAAATGACGGCATTTATTATGATGAAATAGTCAACGACCTCAAGTTACATAGACGGGCCCTGTCAAAGATTGTGAACTTGTTTTAATAACGCCATCTAGTCTGAAAAGCAGGACAGCGCTGTGGCGGGGACAAGAACAGGCTTATACAGATGAGGGGCATGCTCTACAATTCCCAACTTTTTTCTATGAAAGGTACGGTAGCGTATCAAGTACCTGCATATATATCGATGAGGGCATCCTTTTCTGAAGTGAATAACAAAAGAAGGAGAGGGTGCTAATATTCTTTTATAATGAAGTGATTCGTCAAAGGAATATAATATCATGAAAGGATTTTTATCTACTCCAGCATCGAAAAGTTCGAATTTCGAATTTGACAACTATATCGAATTGAACCCTCTTTCGTGTTTGCTTCTCATAACGATACAGTTCGTTGTATGGGAGCTGTATCGTTATGAGTCGTAGCTGTATCGATATGGTTATCTTCATAAATAGGATACCTATAGCTTAGCGGCTCTGGGTTCTGGCACTTGACTTTTTTATTAATTTATAAAGTAAAAAATTATAAAGACGTCCTTGTCGTAGATAAAATCTTGTATGCAACTGTACGTAATTAGTCATTTTAATTCTCGTACTATCCTTTTTTGATACTCGGCAAGCCTCGTATCAAAAAACAGCACTCGAATTAAAATGACCCTCATTACGATACAGTTGCATAAATAGCTATTATCTTTGTAGCATTAAGTACCTATACCTAATCTAATACGTAACAATAAATTATCATAATCACACAAATTTACTAATATTTACAGTTTTTATTAATAAATGAATACTGCTCGTTGCTAGTAATAACTTTACTGTATTATGTACACATGAGTATTTAAGTTACGGAGACTGTTACAACGGATACTTGACAATGAAATTGTATTTAAATGTTAGAAAACATTTTCGGTTTACCTCTTATCTCTTAATTGTCTTAACACCTAATAACATAGTTGTCCAATAAAAGCGGAGAATTAGATTTTTAGATATTAACTGGCTACACTGGACTGTGCAAAACTCAATTCTAAACAAAAAAATCGAGTACATTTTGGGACACGTCCAAATTTTTTGCCCGTAATGTTGCACTCAGCTGCTTTTACTTAAACTCTTAGCAACTAGCTACACAGTGCCACTGGCATGCTATTAGAAACATTTCGGAACACATTTGTTTGCTTACTAAATACTTAGTTACTGTATAATTTTTAAACTGTGTTTGTACCTACCTATTCATAAATAAATACGCGTAATTTCACGAGCGGAATTGTGTTCCGCAAGCATATAACTTCGCGGAAAAACGTCGACGAGATATTCCGCGCGCTTTTCCACGCGTGTTTTTCCCCTTAATATTTTGTCACTGGTAGGTATTTGTTTTAAAAATTAGAAATGGCACAGAACATTATTATTTTGAAGTTGTACTTGTATCGACTACTTATGCCTGAGCACATGGTTCCCTGGGAAAGCGGTGCCGTAATAACGCTGACTACGGTGTCGAATAACGTTGAGTGTAGAAGATAAGGAGTAACATCTCTTATGGGAGACAAGTTGAAAAAGTGTCCAGTGGCTGCTGAAAATAACAGTTCGAAAACCTTCCACAGTAGCGCTGGTGTAGCAAAGGGTATGGTATGAATTCGACTAAAATAGTTAATTATTGAAAATTTCAACAACTTACGTTGTACAAAATAATGATGAATGTTTTCTTTCCTTGTTTATTTCTCAAACCTACTCTAATAATATTTGGCGCTTCCTTTTAAATTTACCTTGATGCTAATGTGGCGCCCCCAATGGCATTTCGAAGTACACTTTTCATATACAGAGATAACACTCCTTATCTTCTACACTCCATAGTTTTTATAGCAACCACGCCATCTTGTTTTAATAGAAGATGGTTTATATAGAAGATGGTACCGCTATCTTATGAATCTAGAGTTTTAGATAACTACTTACCTACTAATTATAATAGATGCATAAGGTTAAGCTTATATACGAGTAAGTACCTACCTACGCACTCAAAAAACCAGCCTGATTTGCAAAATTACTTAGATTGGTTTTGACTTTTGACTATAACTGGAGGAGTAATTGAGTTTATTGGGAAGTTCCAACGGGTTTAGTGTGGCATATATAGGCCTATCCTTATACATCGATGCTCGTTACAATATTAGGCTTGTATGAATAATTATTTATGTACATTTCATATAATCCTCGTGGACCAGCCTCTGGACATAGCCTCGTTTGCTTATGAAATAATATTTTGCTGCTTTGACTTGTCAAATACCCAATTCAACCAATCACGATTAGGGATGATGCTATGTAGTTTAAATTATTTCTTAATGATTATTAAATAGAGGGTCTTCCAAAAGACCTAAAATTCACACCCTCGCTTAGTTTTAAGTTTGATAGCCATTTCAAACTATAAATTTAAAAAATAGTGCTTTGAAATTTGATGACGTCACAACTATTTATGACATACATAGGTCATCAAACGTCAACTTCCGTACGGGAAGCGCGTTTTTAAGTTTGATAAAGAGTTGCTGATTTGATTGAGTTGTCATCATCCCCATTGCTAGCAATGTGATAATCTTAAGTACTTCACTTTTCTTGAACACGTAATGTCACTTTCACTGAAAGTCATCATAACATAGTCAGCGTCACTGTGCCACCGGGCAGGAGTCCAGCAGAACGTTGTGTTTGGAGCGCGCGTTCTTCCAGTCGCGGGGCGTTCCCCCCACGATGACGTCACGGATACAGCCCTTGAAGTTCTCCCGACCTTCCGCCAGCTCGGTTGCGCCTTCTGTGAATATGAATGAAAATGTTTATTCTTCTTTATTGTATACCAATAAGAAACCCGTACAAAACACAATAAAAAATTGAGGAATGATACAATTATTTCGCTTTTCGCGAGCAATGTCTATCATGCATCAATAAGGTTTAGAAAGTTTTCAAGTTCAAGTTATTTTAAAAGATTTTGACGCTGAGCGCATTCATCATATGGACATACCAGGTAATCCTCCGACATAGAGCGGCGCATCAAGCGCAGCAGTGGACGCGGCGGGCAACAGCGCAGGCGCGGCGCGCTCGTCTGGCGCCGCGTCGAGCGCGAGCCACACGCTGTTCCGCGACACGCGCGCGCGCACCGCGTGCCAGCGCCCGTCGCACACGCGCGCGCTCGACTCCACGCGCGCCCCGCCCAGGCTTATCACCACCTGGTTGGACAAGCAATATTTTATGCAGGGATATTTGGTATTGATACGAAAAGCCTCTCATTCTGCGTCGACTGCTGAGAAGTCGTAATGACTATAAAGACCCTTCTGGTTATTTATATTATAACGGTCTAAAAATTTTTAAACAGTAATGCAGAATTTTATTGATATTTACAAACTGATGGCGCTCTACATAATATGCTACTCGTATCCATGTGCTGTAGGATTCTACTGGTTTTTTTCTAGCTTAAAAGTAGAGTAGGTACCAAGTCTTCGTTCTGGTCTGAGACACAACAAACACAGCCGGTTTTTTTTTTAAATTATCACCACTAACTATCACTCAGAACAAATTAGTTCCAAGCTTCCTCGTCATTTATGGTATTTTGTTATACAATAGTATGCTTATTTTTCATAAAGATTGACAGAAACCTTACCGTGCCATCCTTCAATTCCAGCAAAGCTCCAGCGATCGCCGCCAGGACTCCCGCCCCGCTGGCCGCGCGGAACTGCAGCCTCAGCTCTATGGACTCGTCCTCACCCTCCGCGCCCTCGCCGGCGCCGCTCCATCCCCCGGCCCACTCCGCGTACGCGTCACCTGACAATTGCACAAACATTCAAAGTGTCATACAATTTTTCCATAGTAAAGTAAAAGTAAAATATATTTTACTGTAAGTACACCATAAAAAATGCAACAAAAAAAAATCTAATGGCGATGGCACAGACGTCAGACGGCCTTATCGCTTGGCGATGGCAATAGTGCAAGAATGATACCAATCAGAGTTGATTGCGATCGTTACACTGTAGCTGTCATTTCTACAGTTCGATCGTGTTCTTCTGTCAAAATCTGAAAAAAGGTGCCGTATTTGGCATCTTATCCAAAAATTTTCATTTAATAGTATTAATCCGACATAACTTGTGAAGAAATGGTTGTAATACTATTTTGAACATGACGTAGTACATCGTGATTTAAAGTAAGAAAGCGCCACCTGTTGTAGCTTACGCAATTTAAGTAAAACAGCGCCACCTGATGTAGCTAACGCAATGTAAGTAAGACAGTGCCACCTGTTGTAGATAACGCAATTTAAGACAGTGCCACCTGTTGTAGATAACGCAATTTAAGACAGTGCCACCTGTTGTAGATAACGCAATTTAAGTAAGACAATGCATACAATGCTATGATTTTTTCATGTATCTCTGCTTTTAGAGGAACTAGGATTCCACCGACATGGTGGTTGGAGACCTTTCTTACTTGTGTTCTTTACGCCTAATTTTATCGTTTGTTGGTTTATTAATTATTTGTTTGTTGCTAATTGTTAACTGGGTTGATCTATTAATTTTTTGTGTTCTTTACGCTTAATTTTATTTATTTGTTGGTGTTTTAATTATTTGTTTGCTTTTAATTACCAAATGTGTTGATTTATGAACTATTTGCGTTCTTTACGCTGAATTTTATTGTTGCTGGTTTATTAATTATTTGTTTGTTGTTTTTATTGTTAATGTGTTGACTTATTAATTATTTGTGTTTTTCACGCTTGTTACGCTGCCGGTCTGCCTCGTCAGCGAACCGTGCCGCGAGTATCAGATTCCGATGTGGATACGTAAAACTGGACAATAAGTGCTTTCGCTTACCTAACTTCGGTGCGAACAGACATCCTTTACTTATTATATTATTTTACATTTTGTTATACTTTTATACCTACCACTTGTTATACCACTTAATTAAATAGTTATACACCCCAAAAGGAGTTCATCATTGCAAACCTGCTTCGGAATAGCCGCCCTACATAACTCGCTTAATTTTATTATGTGTTGATTTATTAACTATTTGTTTGTTATTAATTGCCAAATGTGTTGATTTATTTGTGTTCTATAAGCTAAATTTTATTATTTTTGGTTTATTATTTTTTTTGTTTGTTGTTCATTGTTACATATGTTAATTTATTAGTTATTTGTGTTCTTTACGGTTATTTTTATTATTTAATGTTGTTTTTTAAATTATTTATTTGTTGTTAATAGTTAAGTGTGTTGGTATATTAATTTGTTTCTTATATTTTGGCTAAAATCATATAATAGATGTGCCTGTTTTTATTTTAGTGGCTTTTTTATATTAACATAAAATAAACTGAACTATAAATATTTACCGCACATCTATGATTTACGTCTGTTTCATTTTATCTGTAATTCTGTAAATCTGTTTAGCAATTTTTGTGCAGTGTTCCAAATTCCAATGTTACAATGTTCGGCTACCATCTCCCATAGATTGCTGATTGTTTTGTCTGGTTATCAAAATCACGAACTGGGCTGTTCTAATGTTTAAATCTGTGGAGATGGTATCCGAGCCCACCAGGACTCCCACTATTTACTTTTTTCTGAGTCACCTGTACTGGCTTTTGGCTGCCCTTAGTCACAAACTATGTTCTGTAGATTATAAAAAAATTACGTAAACGACGTGTTGAAGAAATGATGATGATGAATCCCCAAGTACTTTTCAGGGTTAGTTTGGCACCAGTGCACCACTGCAATTAAACCAATACCACTACCAGTATTTAGTCTTGATGCCTAGGTTGTCTATAGATTAACTGCGATAACATGGTTCTCCCCTCCAAATTACCCACCGCGGTGTGAGCTCGCGCGTCTCTGACCAGGCCCTCCGCGCGCCCGTTGATCGTCACTCGCCTGATGCAGACCACGAAGCATGTTCTGCACATAGAGCTATTGTCAGGAAGGTGTTACCTGCGAAGTGAGCTCCTCTTTCGATGTGCGGGAAGCACTGCCCCACCGCGGTGTGAGCTCGCGCGTCTCTGACCAGGTCCTCCGCGCGCCCGTTGATCGTCACTCGCCTGATGCAGCCCACGAAACCGCCAACGCGCAACATCTGGAACGAGATTGCAGCTTACAGAAATGGTAGTAAGTTAGTACTTTATGACTTATCTTAGGGAACATTACCTATAGCCTAAAAGATAGCTGCACTTTTGGTAACTATCGCTAGAAAGGCTGATTCAGTATTAGGTGGGTGCTACGCTCTCCACTAATGACGATAGTGAAGGTCTGTCCGCATGCTGATGGGCCTTCCACTAGATATGGCCACTCAAAGACGTGTTATGGTTACCAAAAATAAACCATAACTAGAAAGGCTGATTCTTGTTCAGTATTTTAGTATGCGCAGTAAAGAGTGTAAAAACTGACGCTATTCATCGGGCCTTTCACTAGATATCACCTCTCAAAGACGAGATAAACTTACAAACTGTAAATAATTATTAGCAATTCAATCTTTAAACCGAAGCTCTGCGTACAAGTACTTAAAGTTCTGGAGGCTTCCTACTATCGGTATCGGTGATCCAAAAACAGAATTATTTTAATATTGTTCGCCTTTTTGTTTCAGAATTATTTTAACGACGTCATGGCACGTTTGTTTGTTTGTAAATTCTTTATTGCACAAAAGTAAAACAAATGTACAAAGGCGAACTTAATACCTAGAGGTATTCTCTTCCAGTTAACCTTTGGTAGTGGGGACAGGGTTGAGATCACAGTGCGTACAATATAAAGAGAAAAAGTTAGAGTAAGAAGAAACATAATAGGTAGTAGGTAATAAAGTGAGGTATGGTAATTTATTAAGCAATTTGGTAAATAGCTTGAATAAAGAATTTAAGTCAAAATACATAGATATACACCAAAAAATATAATAAACTTACTTAAAAATATGATACTTAATATTAAGGTAGTAAATGTACCTGGATAAAAATAATATTAAAAAAAAAAATACAATATATATAATATATATATATATTTATATATATATATAATTTTTTATATATACAATTGTAAAAAATAATATATACACATAAATTAATACTAAGAATGTGATTATGTGGAGGTATTCTGACATTTTTGAAAGTGTTCGTGTACTCAACGCTTAAAAACGTTTAAAGACGGTGCCTGACGTACTTTCTGGGGAAGGGCGTTCCATAACCTGATTGCAGTAACTGTGAAGGAATCTGAATATAGTGTTGATTTATGTTGCGGGTAGCACGTCATGTAAAACTGCAATTTTAAAACTACCCAAAGAAAAACCGGCCAAGTGCGAGTCGGACTCGCGCACTGAGGGTTCCGTACAAACCTGTAGTAAGTTTTAAATTAAATGTTTTTATTTAAATATTTGAGTTGACTGAATGAAAGGTAAATTGCGGTTTACGATTTATGACGTATTAAAAAAAAACTACTTACTAGATCTCGTTCAAACCAATTTTCGGTGGAAGTTTGCATGGTAATTGTACAACATATATTTTTTTTAGTTTTATCATTCTCTTATTTTAGAAGTTACGGGGGGGGGGGGGGGGACACATTTTACCACTTTGGAAGTGTCTCTCGCGCAAACTATTCAGTTTAGAAAAAAATGATATTACAAACCTCAATATCATTTTTGAAGACCTATCCATAGATACCCCAGAACTATGGGTTAGATGAAAAAAAAATTTTTGAGTTTCAGTTCTAAGTATGGGGAACCCCCAAAATTTATTGTTTTTTTTCTATTTTTGTAAGGATATCTTAATGCGGTTTACAGAATACATCTACTAACCCAGTTTCAACAGTATAGCTCTTATAGTTTCGGAAAAAAGTGGCTGTGACATACGGACGAACAGACAGACAGACAGACAGACAGACATGACGAATCTATAAGGGTTCCGTTTTTGCCAAATTGGCTACGGAACCCTAAAAAGTCAACGATTTTTATAGATTATTTTGTGCTACAAATGGTAAAATAGGATGCATGAAATATAAATAGTTCTTACCGAGTTAGGAACATGCGGCACGAGGGCCTCAGGCGGCGGGCCCCCGAAGTAAAGCCGTGCGGCGCGCGAGTGCGGCGGCGCGCGCGCCGTGGCCGCCGCGCCCGCGCTCGACAGCACGATGCGGCTCCGGGATATGCGCACTGTCACCTGGAACACGTCATCATCAACATTTTATCCGGGATAAAGGCAAAGCGTGAGGAAATTTTATAAATTAGCTGCATACATTTTGTATATTTAATACTTGTTAAATTTTGTTTATTTAATATTTGTACACTCGCCGGCATATTTAGCGGAACATAAAAAAAAGGTTTGATATCAGTATCATCTAAGGTTGCCGGTGAGTTTATTTGAAACTGAAATGTTTAATTTGATATATGTGGTTGTACAGGGTCGTGTTGTATGCAGTGGTGAGTGCTGTTGTCTTATAACCGGATGTCTCGTGTTCGATCCCCGGCTGACTAGGGGTATGTGTAAAAATTTAAATATATTACCCTAACAGTGGTAGATTCACTCGACGATTCAAACGCATTCGTCGAAGTCTACCTGAATAACAAAGATGTGAGTTCGAGTTTGAACAGGTTAGCCCAAGCCCTAGTAGAATGCGCACAACGACATATTATCTCGCGGTGTGAGAGAGAGATGTTGCCGATGCCGGCTAATTTCTCATTTACATGCACAAAATTCGGTATATTAGAAGAAAAAAACAGTCGGCATATAAGGGTTTGTAGAGAAAAATACCACAGATAAGAAATATTACTTTTATCTCTACTTGTGACGTAACGAGACAAGTACCCATGTTAGCTTCCGTAGACAAATAGAGATAGCGGGTAGACATAATTCAACTCGTGCGCATGCTAGCCCTACTGGGATAAAGAAACGAAGGGAAAGAAGATTCACCAATTTTTAAGGTTTCCACTGTGCACCAGTGCTGCAGCTTGCTGTAGTATGATGCTGAGCTGGAGACCTATCGTATATTTGGTCACACAATTTTGTTGCTGTATCTGATTTGATAGTTTCTTAGACTAGACTTACATTGTGATCGAATAAAAACGTTTTCTTTCTTTCTAGATAGTACTCACCGAATGCCACAGCCCGTCGTCCACCCTGGTGGCAGCGAGCGTGACCTCCCGTCGCCTCCGGCCGCGCACCACCAGCCGCAGGCGACCCTCCCGCACCAACAGCGCTGTGTAGTGCTTCGGCTTGACCTTGGAGCCCTGCCAAAAAAAAATCAGAAACGGTTCACAAAACTCGGCGTAATCGGTGTGTCAAGGTGTCGGTCAAGGCGGCACATTACAATATGAAAAAAATGCGCACTGGATTAGAATCTTTCAGAAAAAAAAAGATAAAAAAAGAGAGAATAGTTGTCTGGAAGAGATTGCTTTAGCAATAAGACCGCCTTTGCACCTTTCTGTTTTAACTTTTAACGTTTTTGCTTATTGTGTTTGTTTTAAATGTGTGCAATGAAGAGTTCATCTAGCTATCTATCAACATTTTTTTTATTGCAAGATAAGTTTGAGCTTGACGACAATCTGAATGCTTATGAAAAGCGATGATGAGGTCTAGGGTGGAGCAAGCTTGATTAGAAGATGCCTATTCACTTCCTCCTTATTGGACGTATGTACGTCTTTTGGCAGGTATCCATACTAATATTATTATAGATGCAAAAGTCTGTGACAGACTGATAGACGGACGGACGGATAGACAGATAGACGGACAGACTGTCTGTCCGTCTATCCGTCCGTCTGTCTGTCTGTCTATCTGCTACGCTTTCTCGGTCAATCTTTTCAACCGATTTTGCTGAAATTGGGTATAAAGTCACGTGAAAGGACATAGGCTTTTTATCCTGAAAAATTAAGGAGTTCCCGCGGGAATAAAAAGACCTTGATCCACGCAGACAAAGTCGCGGGCATCACATAATCACAAAAAAATATATTAATTTGACTAGCTGTCAAATAGGTACCCAATTACCTAACATGGTCTGCCGAGGCCTAAATTCGGTATAATATGAGGTATTCGATAGCCCGCCAACCCGCATTGGAGCAGCGTACTGGGTCTAAGCTCTAATTCCCTCTCTCCTATATGAGCTGTGCCCAGCAGTGGGACGTTATTGGGCTATAGTGGTGGTGGTGAGGTACTCACAGGCAGCAGCATCAGCAATCCGTCGCCAGCAAAGGTCCGCAGTTGCAGCGTGAAGGCAAACTCCCCCTTCGCACCCTTGTCCTTGCCCTCGCGCCCTATCCGCAGAGTGGCGTAGCTGCCCGTCACGTCGCCAAACTTGACCGCGCCCGCTTCCACCGTGTAGGACGACATCTGAAAATAGAGATGATGCCTATGTCAAAAATAAATTATTTATTACTGATTATTAAACGAGGGTCTTCCAAAAGACCTAAAATTCACATTTTCTGTCAGTCTTTGCGTTCATAATCATTTTAAACTATCGAATAGAGAATAAATTGCGATGAAATTTGATGACGTCACACAACTATGTATTTCATACAAACTTCCATACTTAGAAGCGCATTTTTAAGTTTGATAAAGAGTTGCTGATTTGATTGAGTTGTCATCATCCCCATTGTGAAGGTAGACTGTAGCTTCAGTTTTTATAATTTTAAAAGTTATAGACAAGACAAACATAAAAGAATAGATGACTGATGTTTCTTGAAATATATAGGTAGGTAGGACTTTACTTTGATCTCTCTCACTATTCACCTAGGGGTAGTAATAAGGAAGTTCTTTTACATCTAGTAGCATCTAGGATCAGCTAGTAATGCTAGTAAAATAATAATATCATAGTTTTTTCCGATTATGGGAGCAATCATCAAGCTATTACCTTGGCACAGCTAGTGTCTGCATCCGGCTGCGCGTGTAAGGCCCGCGGCTCACTGCGCGCGTCCCGCAGCTCGCCGTCCGCGCGCCCCAAGCGCGCTCCGCCCCGGCGGACACTGGTCTCCAGCCCTATCCACCTGACAACGCAAAATATGTTCATCATCATCATCATCTCAGCCTGCGAACGTTCACTACTGAACATAGGTCTTTCCCAAAGAACGCCACCATACCTACTGATGAAGAATTATTTCGACGTGGCCGTGACTAGTTACCACCACCCTAATAAAAAAGACGTGCCGCCAAGCGATTTAGCGTTCCGATACGATGCCGTGTAGAAACCGAATAGGGGTCTGGGTAACTGGCCATGCCCCTAACAGGTAGAATGCAACATCACTTACCATCAGGTGAGATCGCAGTCAAGGGCTAACTTGTAGCGGATAAAAAATTAATCCGCCAAAGCATACAAACATATATGGTAGGTACAACGTGTAGCTTGCACTTGCTTGCTTGCGTTTCTCCTAACTTCCTTCGTCTATAAACTTCCAAAAATGGGTTAATAGACACTAAAGCTAGTAGTAAGCGTACTTTCTTGTTGATGTAGTTTGGCGAGAACCTTATTTTTTTGGATTTTGGTTGGGGCAAATTATGAAAAAAATTACTTGAATTAAAAAAGTGTGTGTGCAATTCACACACAGCAGAAGTGAAACTTCAGAAGAGAAGCCTTCAAGAGATTGAGATAAATATACCCTATACCAGACTGGAGCATTAGCGCGACTCAATATCGTACAGCGCCATCTATTGGTCGTAAACATATAACTCATTTTCTCGCAGGCTAAATCCTATTTATGAATAATATGTTTGTCTCTTTTTCGTGTCGCTTTTTCGTTTCATCGAATTTTCAAATCAAAACGATTCTAAAGAAGTTTCACAAAAAATAGTGTGTGTGTACAGGTACTACTTAAGTACGCACGCAAGAAAATATACTTTTTGATAGCAAATACCTAATACCTAAATATCTTGAATATAGTTATCAGTTCTCACCTAACAAAATATAATAAATGTATAGGCCTTTTTCTGCAAGACTTATAAGTTGACAAACTAACTTCAGGCTGTTGAATTTGGGCGTCGGTGTGCGCGCGCATCGTAAAAATTCACTCTGATAATTTTTCTCTAACGCGCCAAAAGAAGTATAACTTCAAAACTCACGTGGCGTCCACAATGAGGTCGGCCACAGTGCCCGTGAACGCGGCGGCAGACAGCGGCAGCGCTGAGGCGTGCGCGGGCGGCACCCCGCCCACGTACAGGCCGCGACTGCGGGCCGCCAGCGCGCCGCCCGCGAGCAAGCCGCCGCCGACACGCTTCTCATCCACCCACACTTCCAGCTGTAAATAATGGTTCTGTTCTAGAGTCCTATGTCTCCCCAGTGGGACAGAGGGCGTTTACAGTGTTGCGCCATCCCGAGCGGTTAGACTTAGAAGCTACATCCTTGACCTCATCCTTATTCTCGCGACCTCCGCCAGAACCGTACACCGTCAAGTTTGTTTGGGTCGACCGCGCTTTTTTCTCTTGTAAACAATGGTGATCAGGATACATTGTGGGGTTTCATAACAGGATCCATCTGAGTACAATGTTCCTAGCGCAGTACTTTGTCCGCGTTGACTACACAAATTTCAAACCCCTGTAAGGTTAAATTTTCAAAAATTCTTTCTTAGCGGATGTCTACGTTATAGTAGATATCTGCATGCCAAATTTCAGCCCGATCCGTCCAGTGGTCTGAGCTGTGCGTTGATAGATAGTCAGTACATAATTATTTAGTACATAATTGTACAGTCTTTTTATTACATAATCATTCAGATAAAAAAATATGTCATCATAGGCTTATAAATGCGCGTACTTATCCCCTGCAGGGTCAATTAGGAAATAGACTGGGATCACTTCCCACCAGGTGAGAAAACAGTCAAGGGATAACTTGTAGTAAACTTTATTAAGTTATTCAACTTGTTAAAGGCACTCAAAATTATAACTCACCTGTTTATGAGCCCGCACCAACCGAACGGTGTGCAGTACTCCATCATCCAGTTTTGTTCCGTTCATTCTCAACCTCAACTCCCCTTTGCCCGCTTTGGCCATTACTTCTAGTTCACCTGCAAAATTGAAACGTGAATATAGTTTTTTTTCGTTCAGATAATCTAGTAAAGCTTTTTCAAGCTTTTTAAAGCGTTCTTTTTACTTCATATTAGGTATTTTACTCCAACGGTAGTAGCTGAATGGCATAATATGACAGTAGCTTATACTTACCTATAACTTACAATGTGTAAGTACCTCATTTGAGTCTCGCATTCTTATGACAGGAGAGAATATTAACTATTCTCACCTATTCAATAGTTAACATTTATTCATTTCTGGGAGGGTAGACAGATAAATTCCTTATTACTACACATAACATAGAACTAAATTATAAAAAAAAAACAGAAAACAACGCTTGCGCACTAAGATGCAGGACCTAAACTGCTTGCCACACAACCCGTGATTTCGAAACTCCTATCACCAAAGGTTGTCTGGGAGAGATCGCTTTAGCGATAAGACCGCCTTTGCACGCTGCTATTAGATTAAACTTCTTTAATATGTACTTTCTGTATGTATCTTTCTTTTGTATTTAGTTGTGTGCAATAAAGAATTAAATAATAATAATAATAAATAATAAGATTGATCTCCTCTGGCATCCCGTTTGTTAAGGAACTGTCCAAGTACGATATCCATACTTACATGCATAAAATCGTCAATGTCCATCAGAATTCTTGAATCATACTTAATATTATAAATGCGAAAGTCACTTTCTTTGTTGGTTTGTTGGTTTGTTGGTTTGTCCTTCAATCACGCCGCAACGGAGCAACGGATTGACGTGATTTTTGGCATGGGTATAGTTGAGGACCTGGAGAGTGACATAGGCTACTTTTTATCCCGGAAAATTAAGGAGTTCCCGCGGGAATAACAAAAAAACTTAAACCACGCGGACGAAGTCGCGGGCATCAGCTAGTGATTAATAACATAATAAGCTAATAAGTTGTCCTAGCAAACATCTAGTGCTTTTTCTTACCATTGACAAGAGCTAAGACAAGATAATGCTGATCGTCCCCATCCTCGTCTTCCACTTCGTTGTCGTCCACCGCGATGGTCGGTGCCCGGTAGAGGATCAGACCGGACGGGGCACGGGCACGGAACGATATTCCCAGGGACGTCTTGCGGCGGACCACCGGTGACGCGAGCTCGATGTAACCTGACCCTTCGAATACTGCTGAGCGGAGGGGCTGGAAATAAAATAACTTTTCTGAGCAAATGTAGTTTACAACTGTCAGTAGCGTAGACTATACCTACTTGGTCCACAGTCGGTAGCAACTATCGGTAAGTTTTCAGTACTTTAATGCCTTTTTCATACGAATCATTAACGCAAAAGGTGAACTAAAGAAATGGGGTGGTGTGAGCGAGACAGAATATAGTTTTACTTCTGACGATATTTTTTTTACATTAGCCCTCAAGGTTTCTCCTCGCCTGAATAATCAGTGCCTACGGAAGCATCTTAACTATACTGGACCCATTTTTATAAATTATCAAGAATCTACCTTAGGACCCTACGGAGCACGGAAGCAATTACCACAAATGTTGACAAAAACTAATAGTCTAACCAATTTATCAATCTGGCCGGTGGCCAAAATTGGAACTAATTTTTATACCTGTTTAGTTATTGTTTTTATTTTTAATTTAAACTTACCTACTAACAACGCTATCACCGTTTCAGTTAAGTTGTGGGACTATACATTAGTATTTATACGGCAGCGTTACGATCATTATTCCCGTATTGGGAAAATAAATAGTCCCTCAAGTGGCGCCGCTATCTTGCGGAAAGAGGCTCTTCGGCAGGAGCCTTCATGGGTGGTCTAAGTAATTAATCCAATATTTAGAAGTAATACAACTAATAAACTTACCCTAGCAGCACATCCGGATTCAACCCCATGTCTAGTTGAAGTATCCATCAGGTCGTATCCCTCTCTATCCACCATGATGCCACCGACGCAGCCCAGTAGCGGCAGGGACTCGTAGCCCAGGCCTTCGCCCTCGGGGGGCAGGCCTCCGACCCAGTAGGTGGAGCCCGAGAGCTCCGGGAGGGAGGCCGCGGTCTGGACCGGCGGGGAAGGGGACCCGAGGGTTTCCTCGCCGTTCACGCGCAGGCTGCCTGGGGACCAGGGCCGCTTACATGTCATACACAGCACCAACATTTACACATATAATACTCAAGTAAGTATTACCGCACTACTTAATTTCCAGGCCGCAATCAATGCAGTTTTCCTGAACGTACCTACTTAACTAACATTAGAAAACAAAATGCTGCTTGTGAGCGAGGTTTTGTTTTCCGTCTGCTTACATTTCGTAAAGTTACTCATGTTATTGATTTACGCGAGTAAAACTTACTAGAGTAATTATGACCAGAATGTGGAAAAACAAACTTTGGAATTGTGGATTAGACTACAAAACAAAAGTTTTATTTTTCTAATTAACTTTTTGGAATGGTTTTTTGTATATTTCACTGTCTAGAACTGGAATTTCCTGGTGATGAAAAGGACTAGGTGACATAATAATATGAACTGTCAATGGTACACACGTAACTAAAAGGACCGTAAAATTCGATCCAGTGTCGAAATTTTCTAAATCGGTTTAAATAAAGTATTTAGATCGTTTAGTAGTTAGTTTAGTACTTATTTTAGTGGGTTGGGTATTCAGTCGCGTTAGCTAATTGATGATAAGTTGTCAATAAGCTTCCTTGGAATGTCGTCACAGTGTCAGTTTTTGTACAGGAAAGGGCACAGTACCTCTCTCGAGCCCATTGAAGACCCTCGTGGCCTGAAGATGGGCCGGCCGGCCGTCGCAGTGTCGCCCGCCCGCCGTGATCTCGAGCCTGGATTCAGAGTACTGCACCAGGAACACCACGCGACACGCGCGCACCCACACCGACACCGAACGATTCTGCAAGGAATCAGAATGGCTCACAAATATCTGAAAACAAAGCTGGATCATACTTTCGGCGATGGGATATCTATACTGCCCGTCCCGATGTATAGCGTCAGTTTTTATACTGGTTACACAGGTACAGCGGGTACTTGAATACTATACTAGAATAAGCCTTCCTAGTTATTGTTAATTTTTGGTAACAATAACTCGCCTTTGAGCGGCGATAAGTAGTCAGTTGCCCAGCCGCATGCGGACAGACTCACTATTTCCACCAGAGAAGAGCACTACTCGCACCAAATACTGAATCAGCCTTCCTAGCGATAGTTACCAAAATTACGGCTTTCTCCTATAATATAATATTGTAAATGCGAAAGTTTGGATGGATGGATGTTTACTAAATCACGCCAGAACGGCTGAACGAATCTGCATGAAATTTGGCACAGAGATAGGCCTATAATAGGCATCTAGATAATCTCTGTGCCAAATTTCATCCAGATCCGTTCAGCTGTTGGGGCATGATTGAGTAACAAACATCCATCCATACATCCATACATTCATATCCATCCAAACTTTCGCATTTATAATATTTATTTGATTGATTTATTGATAAGCAACCAGGCCAGTTAGGCAATCCATCTCAAAATAAGAAGGTATAGTCTCACAAACTTATCTGACCCGGTGGCCAAAATTGTAACAAATTTTTGTGCCTGTTTATTGAAGTGAAAACTTCTTTATGCGCGTTGAGCACTTTTTGGTAGGGGGTAAAAATGTGGAATTCGCGAGACCGATACCGTTCTTCTTAAGACGGTTTAAATTTAAATATAGTACATTCGTAATTAAACTTTAATGCCTTAGTTTTAAGGTTTATAAGTGCTGTGTAACCGTGACCGACACCTCGCGTTGTTACGTCGACAAAAGGTCTTAAATATAAAATATAGTACATTCCTTACTAAACTTTAAAGCCTTAGTTTTAAGGTTTATATTTGAATATTTTTTTACATAAGTATATTTTTTTTAATTAAGAAAAAAAAAAGACGTGTGGCACTCGGAGACTGCCGCGGTAAAGCTATTGCATAACATTTTTTATCAACTTACCTAACACTTTGGTTGCTATGACTACTTGTGTTGTTGACTTCGAAGTATTGAAAATAAATTAATTTTAAAGAATTATGTTTCAAAAACATAATTCTTTAAAATTATTTCGCCTTTATATTCCAAATCATCTTTTCATAAAAATAGTCTTTTTATTTTCAAAACTTTGAAGTCAACAACACAAGTAGTCATAGCAACCAAAGTGTTAGGTTTTTTTGTACTTAACGGAATTTCTGGATTCGGTCTCCACGCTCAAAGCCCGCGATAGAAGCTATGCAATAGCTTAAAAATGCAAATTTTCGTTTTCACTTCTATCGGTAATCCCTATGTCTGACAATTTTTTTGCATAGATTAGTAGTAAGTACTGAGTCAATTATGTTTGTTGGAATAAAATTTGGCAGAACACGTACATTAGCGTGGTCGTGCGCGAGGAACAGCAGCGCGTCGGTGTCGGTGGTGCGGAAGGTGAGCGCGAGGCTGAACCGGCGGCGGTCGGACGGGCGCCGCGAGCGCCGCAAGGCCACGTAGCCGGCGCCGCCCAGCCACACCATGCCCTCAGTGCCACGCGACTCGCTGAACCATCTGGAATATAATAGAATAGAATTTATTTTTATTTGCTGATCCAACACATAGTAAACATAGATCATAGTACACAGATAGTGCTTAAAATCTAACATAATAATTAACATCTAAAATGTGTAGTGCCAATGAAAGGGGCCGAAGTGTTGGGTGATTACATATACTGAAGAAAGAGGTGATAGAAGTCCTGGCTCATTTTTGCGGAAAGGATCAGCCTGGTTGTCCAGCGCGTTATTTTTTTTAAATATATAAGATAGCGCTTGTCTACAATCAGATCTGCTTTAAAGTGCTGATGCAGTCTAAAGTGGATCGCTTACCTAGATGCCTATAATTCACTCTTGCTTTGAAGGTAGATAGTAGGGGAAGATATTATAAGAGAAAACGCCGGAAGGGCATTCCATATCCTAGGATCTGGAATTAGGAACGAGGAAGCAAATTGCTTTGTACGAGTCTCGGAATTCCGACTGCGTAAGGGTGCAAACCTGCCGATGTCGATGTCTTGCGGTTTTATGATAAAAATGCAGCTAGCATTCTTCCACCACGATTCCACGCGGTCATGATTGATATCGTAACTAGCTGATGTCCGCGACTTCGTCCGCGAGGTTTTTCGTTCCCGCAGAAACTTTAATATTTCGGGGATAAAAAGTAGCCTGTGTTATTCCAGACTATAATCTATCACTGTAACAAACATCCATGCATCCATCCAAACTTTCTCTTTTGTAATATAAGTATAGACTATAGAGTATAGATTAGGTTAGGCTAGCTAGCTCTAAGTTCTATTGTATTGTTTTCAAAAAATGTTTATTATTCGTTATAGATTCAAAAGAAAATTATATGCTGTGGATCTTAGTAGAAAGTGTAAACCGTTAGTTACATCGCCACGAAAGGCAGGCTACAGCGCCACATGGTACTGTAGGTACCCCAATTTCCAGTTTGTTTTTAAAACATTATCATTTTGATGTCATATTGATGCTGGATTTGATTTAAAGTAAAACGAGACTTAGATTATTTTTAGTAGAGCCTTAAGATATTCTAAGTCTTATGACATAATTTTATGCTTACCTCTGTGTACATCCACTACACTTGGCTGTAGATGGCTGCTTCGCAAAAGCCCACAGTCCAATCGCCCCATGGTCAGCATGCAAGGAATGCACGCAGGCCGGCAGCGGAGCCCCCGTCTCGCCGAGCCACCACAACGCCGGCCTGAGGAGCCCTGACCCCGGGCTCACTGCTGTGCTGTTGGAGGACGTGACAGCCAGAGTACCAACTCGTTCCACGCGCAGTCTGACCGTGCCCCATACCCTGCCGGATTCAACTAAAATGTTAATAAAACTAGCCTTGTGACAAAACTGTGTGCTCTTTTGATACCCGACTACGGCTAAGCCAAAGGGAAGAGTTATGATTTTAGCAGCCTATGTATCTGTAGTTCGCGCGCGAGTTGAATGCAGAGTAAATGTATGCTGACACATACATTGTACAAATTGTACAATACAGAGGCATTCAACTCGCGCGCGTACTGTATGTATGTTGTTTGTATTTATGTATGCTCCACCGTAGCGCCTGAACTACTGAGCGGATTTTGATGAATCGATTTTAGGTTATAATTATTATCGTCTGGGTGACATATCCTACATTTCAGACAAATGAATTCGATGAATTGATCTTACATCCAAAAAGTGGTTGCCTTTGATTTTTTTCCGTAGTCGGGTTACAGTTTTTAATGTAATACTTACTGCTTGTTAATATTTTAGAGTTTATTCATTGAACCAAGTTACTTAATACTTATAAGATACAAATGTATAAAATCTGTAAACCGTGTAAAAAGCTGGGAATCAATTCCGGGACCTCCCACGTTAAGACAACAGCGCTCAACACTGCGCCAGGGAGGTCATCAAAATTTTGAAGTGATAACGTGTTATAAATCGATGACCGCTGGCTGCACGCATGAAAAAGTGTCACGTTCCGCCTGAGCCGGAGCGTGCAAGTGAGAGCGCAAAAAAAGCGATAGAGAGGCACGATCGCGTGACGTCAGAGCTAGCAGTTGGAATAGTTCTGCTACTGGAACGCCGCCACGCGAGCGCGCGAGACAACTTCTAGTTAGCACGTAAAACTATCGTCCGTACACCGACTTTACAGACAACCGTAAATTTTTTAAACGTAACAATTATTAAATTAAGGCATGCCGCATGCTATACAGTGTAGGTGGTCACCTCTCTATATGCAGCCGGTAGGTGGTGTGGTCAGCATCATCCAGCGTTGGCTGCAACACTTCAGGGTGCTCAATGATTCCCTCGCCGCCCCCCACGTTCCAGCGCAGCCTGAGTCGCCCCCTCTCCACTGACAGACGCATGTAACGTTCAGTGTCTTCCTGTACCACACCATAATAGAAAATAGAAATATTTAATATTGGAATCAACTAGAGATTTCGACCCTTTACTAGGACAACCTGTATCTTAATTCCTTTCCTAAACATGGATTAATAATATCACAGGCTTATTATCTAGTGCACTATAACAAATTAATATATTTCAAAATTGTGTTGAGATTTCTACTAAATTTAAATTTTAAGTTAAGTTTAACAAAGATATTTTAGGAAAAATAAAAAAAACAACAAACAAAAACAACTAACTGTACAAACAGTACTTAATTTTTTTTAAACTATCAGCTGCAAGAGCTTTGAGCAGATTTTATTGAGAGTTTCCGTGGTAAGTGAGGCTCTACCTCTTATAATCTTTTGTCTTTGATCTTTCTAATGGTCATAGTTATGTAACAAACATTTATATGTGGGTGTTAAAAGGACGAAGAAAAAGCTTAAATACCTGGTCAGGCAAATACAGGAGAGTTCCATCATGTATATTAGACTCGAAGCTCAAGGCGAGAGAGGCGCGCGTCGCGGCCGGCCCCGTCCACGCGGAGTATGCGCGCGCGCAGCCCACTTCCCCCGCCGGTGACGTCACTGACACTGATATCTGTGGGCGAACAGTTACAGTTATTAAACAAACGCTGCTGGTGATATTACTGATACGGATATCTGTGGGCAAACAGAAATTAAACAAACGCTTGGATTGAATGGTAAGTAACTTGGTCACGAAAGATCAATGACACTCAAAAGTATTTATGTGGTTTCATCATTCCAATTATTTATACTTGACAAACATCGTACTTTTAGAAAAAGCTTAAAAATAGCTTTTAATATTTTACAACCAATAATTTCCAGAATTTGTCCGTTTATAGATTTTTGTGGATGTGCTCCAATGTTGTTGCAATGATAAATATTCTACCTTTCTCTTGTGTGTGTATAAAGATTTCTTGACTTGGGTTAAGTGTCATGGATAAAGTCCATGGTACCATTTAAAACCGAATACACACGCTGCTAGGGGTATTTGTATTGTCATTTAGGTCACACAAAAACCTACGTTTTTTTGGGACCACGCAATGCCAAAATATCATAAAAGTACGATTGTGGCCTACTCACAGAAGACGCTGCATGTTTTGCACGCTGTATCTGCTCTCTCAGCGCTTGCAGCGCTGGATTCAGTGATGCTGCGGCCGTCTCATGTTCTCTAGCCCGCGCCGCTGCAGCCACTGCAAGCGCCTCAGCGACCTCGCGCCCTCGCAGCGTGTTGCCACGGATCTGCGACACTACATCAGTTGTATTGTTATTATTACAGAGAACCATACTACGATTATTAGGAAAGTTCAGATATCAAATCGTAATGAAGAATGAAAACTGTTTTGGTGAAAAAGGGCACCCCTGTAGAACACCCTAAATCCGATAAAAAGGGCTCATAAAAAATATACATCCTTTTAACTGTATTAATCTATAGTAATATTATAAATGCGAAAGTCTGGATGGATGGATGTTTGTCAATCACGCCAGCTTGGTGTTTGACAGAACATAATGTTTTTGATAAAAAAGTTGGACTGACTGACTGACTATCAGGGCACAGCTCAATTAACCACTGGACGAATCGAGCTGAAATTTACCATGCAATTAGCTATAATGACGTAGAAATCCGATAAAAAAGGATGTTTGAAACTTCAAAGCTCGATAGCTGTTTAAAATTTGTGTACCTAAGCTAGTTGAAAGATAAAAAACCAAACTATATAGAGTATCGATGAAGCCATAATAGTCAACACATCTACTTACTAACCATGTTCCTCAGCAGCTCCTAACGCGGTGTCCCCAAGTCTCTGCAACGCCGCGAGATTCCTCCTCAGCTGGTAGCGGACCTTCCGCCTGGTCTCCGCAGCCTCATCGTATAAAGCCCGAGTGCTCGCGAACACGCGTTCAGCTTGCGCGCTCGCGAGCCTTAGCGTAGGCACGGCGTTATTTCCCGCGCCGCTCGCCGCTCCGCTCTCCGCGCCGCTCGCGAGTGCTCGTTCGCGCCAGCCCAACGCTCGGAGACCAACGCTGACTGCGTCTGTGCCGCGTTGTGACGTCTCTAGTTGACGTCGGAGTTCTAGTTGCCAAAATATAAATACTGCGTTAGTTAATACTTTTATCAAGACTATGATGAATTTTCCCTGGTCTGGCATGGGAGGCTTCGGCCGTGGCTAGTTACCCATCTACCGGCAAAGACGTGTCGCCAAGCGATTTTGCGTTCCGGTACGATGCCGTGCAGAAACTGAATATATGGGTTTAATAGGTATAACTGCCATGCCCCTAACACTTAACCGGTTAGCCCGCTACCATCTTAGACTGTATAGTCGGTTACCATCAGGTGATGCAGTCAAGGGATAACTTGTAGTGGGAAAAAAATTATGAGCTGTACATCCATACAAATATTGTAAATGCGAGAATGTGTCTGTCTGTCTGCTACGCCTACTAGGCCCATCTGTTCAACCAATTTTAATGAAATTTAGTACAGGAATAGGTTTATCCGGCTTTTCCCGGAAAATTCAAGATTTATCGCGGGAATCAAAAACCTTTATACACGCGGTCGAAGTCGCGGACATCGTCTAGTTAATGACGTGACATAGTAAGAATAACCATTTTCCGGACGTACTCACCATCAGCTTTGGCCAGAACCTCAGTCCCCCGCCTCTTCAACAGCTCCGATGCAGATTTCTCTTCATCAGCAGTGACCAGCAAAGGCTGGGGTCCTCTCGCCAGCTTGGACGCCAGATCAGCGGCAGAAGTTGCCGCATCAGCAGCGGCAGAAGCGTCGCGAACCCCTTCAGCAACTTCAGTCCAAGCTCGGGCTGCTTGCACCCCCGCTGATGCAACTGCCCGTGTGCCAGCGAACAGTCTGGAAATCAACTTAACTGTACTCTCTATCTATTTCTCTCTCTCTGCGTCGTATTCCTCATTACTGAGGGTCGTGACCCCTTTCTTTTAATCAAATAAAGGTAAGAGTTTTCTTGGGATAATAATGCGGTGGGTTCACACGTCCTTCCGCATACGACTCGACTAAGGGTATGTTTATTGATGAATGGCTTTATCTTTGGCCAGCAAATGTATGCGGGATTATACCTTATGATAGAGGTTTAAAAATAAAATTAGAAAATCCGATAAGGAATGGAACCCACAGCTTCTGTGCTATAACACAAGAATTGCGTAACCAAAAAAACAATAAATGACATCGATCTACTTTTGGTACTCTTTGACATTATCTCCTAGCATAGTGATTGTGTTATAACATAGAAATGTTTCACTAAAAAAACTTAGAAGCTATCTACCTACTTTTTGTACTCTTTGGCCTTTTCCCCCAACATCGCCACATGCTTCAATACAGTATCCAAATATTTCTCTTTGTATTTAGGCGTGAGGTTATACAAGATCCCTTCCTTCTCCTCAGCGGCTGCTGTTAGGTTCTGAAGTTCTGCTAGAGTAGCCGGAAATGCCACTGCCAAGTTGTGTGTGTGTAATATTGATGCCCGTGTTTCGTCAGTTAGATTGTGTGTAGAAAGTTTGCCGATGTCCTGTTGGTAGAAATAAAATGTTCAAAGTCTCCATCACAAATAGAAGATTTTATTAATTTGTCACATTTTGTTAAATATTAATTATAATATTATGTGTTACATTGCATTGTATGCATGCAATGAAATGCCTATGTTCTCTGTAGATAGAATTAGGAATATAATCTGGGACTTATAAGTATAGTATATTACGACAGATGACAATTTTTATACCTTAACTCTCCCTTTCTCTTCTGAACATCCAAGACAAGCGTGTGCTTAGTGTTAATTAATTATAATACTAACCCATAGTTTGCCCATAGTAATCTAATCGATCTACAATATTTTGACGACCAATATGTGTTCAAGTTATTCTGTGCAGTAATTAAATTCATAATTGGAACATTACTACTGGCCCCTAAAATACGGGTCCTCCTAGTTTAGGGGCCAGGAATTTATTGTATTTGTACTTAAGTTAATTTCTTTAATAAAGATTTCTATTTCTATTTCTATTGGATTTTATTCCTCTCTACGTTGTTTCATCTATGCAGCAATATCACAAAATATTTGCCGCTTATTTCATGAGAACTGACAATTAACACAAAACATTTTTCAAATAAGTATGTATACGATTTGAACTTATTCAACTTGATTATTGAACTTTTTGAAAGATATTATGTACCTCTAAAATAAGTCGACACCTCAGTCCCACATCTTTTACAGCAGCCAACTTTGGCACAACACGTCTCTTCAGCTCGACCACCACATCACTCGCATTCCACACAGTTTGGGCAAGTCTAGGAATATCTTCCGCCTTCATCTCCCAATCCTCAAGTCTGGACTGCAGCTGGTGAATCCGCTTCAACTCGTCATCTATACGATAATTGAATTCTTGGATTGACGTCGATTGCATGTTTGCCTGAAACGAGAGTCTTTGAACATTTCATTTAAAATCATCATCACTTTCCCAGTATTTTCTGAATGAAATGAAATTATTTATTTATTTCACATATGACAACTTGTGCCACTTATAAAATGTCGTGTTCTACCCCGGTTCTGCTGAGAAGAACCACCAAGAAACTCAACTCTCTCTTAAGGGCGTTCATTCGATCAGACGTTCCATAAGTTTAGGTATTTATTTCGGATAACTGCAGTTTTGTCTCGGATACTCCATTGTTAGAGCGAGTCAACACAAGGCGTCGGGTGCAAAGTAGTTTGACAAACCGTTTTGATCCTAATCCCATTTTCAAACGGCTTACTATTTTTTCAGTTATAGTTGAGTTGGAGTTGCTCTTTTTAAAAAGAAAATTACTTTATGTAGCTAATACACAATACATAATTACGAAATGTAACAAGAATTACACTGACTACCATATGCGAAGCCAACTTCTTCCATGCAACTTTGTCATTAAGAAATCCATTAATAGTATTATAGCATCGGCTAAACAAATGCAAATGTAGAACTAATTCTAAAGACGATAAGTCTGGTATGGATTAGCGAGTTAATATACCAGTTTTTTTTAGAAACTTACCAAATCTGATACACTTGTGGCTCCAGCAATAGCGTTTATTAAATTCAACTCTTTTATGGATTTCAATAAATGTCGTGCTTCCTTCAATGCTCTGTGTGCGTTTAAATGCTTTTCACCTCTTGCAAAATCATCTAACACTGCAACTTGTTCGCCTATTATGCCTCTCTGTTTTAATACTTCTTCCAAACCACTCATGCTTTCTAAGCTCAGAGAGTAAGCTTCCTTTTCTCTTCTTGACGCTTCTGTTTTAATTTTATTTGCTATCGTAAACATTTCGTGTTCTGACGCTTCCAATTTATCTATGGATGTTTCTAAATATTTGGATTTTTCTAGATTTCGCTTTACATGTTGGAGTGAGATTTGTAATACGGAAGCGTTGCGGGCGAATTCGCGTACTGCTGAATAGGGTTGGGGTATCCTGCTCAGCTCTGAGGGATCCGCATGAACTTGTAAGTCTCTGGTTAGGCCTTCGACTGTGTCCAATAGTGTCTGTGTGCAATTGTCGCAAGCTGAAAAAAAACATTTATATCTCAATACAGGATCAAGAGCACATTTTTTTAAAGACTGCTATCCAGCTGATTTTTTTAATCCATCTCACTGATTTGTACGTCTTCTTAAAAGAGATTCCACCACCTGTTTAGGGCCATCGTCCCAAACCATCTCTTATCGAAACGCCACGCTCAGCTAAAAAACTTTTAGGCCCTCTAGTTCGGATGAAGCAATGATAAATTAAAAAGTTGGAAGAGGGAGATTTCTGCAAATGTTTGCTGATTGGTATTGGAAAACGTTTCCGTCCAACGTTGGATGTTTCATCATCATTTCAACTCATTTCCGTCTTACTACTGAGCACCAGACTCCTCTCGGAATGAGAACCATAGTCCACTACGCAGTCCAAGTTCGGATAGGTAAACTTCACACACCATCGAGAAAATTATGAAGAAATCTCGGGCATGCAGGTTTCTTCACGCGGCGTTTACTATTGACTAGCGAATAACTTACGCTTGCATCCGTCCTCGTCCAGATAGTGCCGTCTCATGGCGCACAGATGACACTTGTCTCCAGTCGCGTAGGGCTTGCAGCGACAGCGCGCGCGCGCGTCGCAACGTGACGACACGGCGCCGCGTGCGTCACACTCACACGGCACGCACTCGTCGCCGAGTGGCCGAAACCCGCTCGCACATGAACCGCAAGTTGGGCCCGTGTAACCTGACAATATTATATTTTGCATAAGTATTAAATTTTTATTGAAAACAATAATAGAACTTAAAGCTAGCTAGCCTAAAATTGCAGGAAGATGTTCTTTTGAGGCGATAAAATTCAGTCAATGTTCTATTTACTATTGACCAATTCTACTCGACAAGCACATCCTTGTGCATCTCCATGTAATATAATCCACTATTTTATAGATTTAGATTAATTTCATGTAAAAAGTGTGTCAAGAAGAGTTTCCCATTTTTAGCCAAGTAGCGCATGACCATGATGAATTGCTTTATGTTAGGCTTGAATCCTCAGAGTAACAGCTAATCCCAAGCATTCTAAAACCCCAAATTACTAACTGATGCCCGTGCACGTGGATTGAGGGTTTTTGGTTCCGCGGGAACTCTTTAATTTTCCGGGATAAAAAGTAGCCTATGTGTTATTCCAGTCTATTTGTCTCTGTGCAAAATTTCATCCAGATCCGTTCAGCCGTTCTGACGTGATCGAGTAACAAACATCTACCCATCCAAACTTCCTATATTATCGCTACTTAATATTAAAAATGCGAACGTGTGTCTGTCTATCTGTCTGCTACGCTTTCACGACCCATCTGTTCAACCAATTTTGATGAAATTTGGTACAGGGGTAGGTTTTTTCCTCGAGGAAGGACATATTATAGGTACCTATTACTTTTTACTCTGGAAAATTCAATAGTTCCCGCAGGAATCAATAAATCTAATCCACGCCGACGAAGTCGCAGGCATCATCTATTTATTTATTATTTTGGCGTCAATTAGCTCACCAATTTTGCAGTAGCACCTGAGCCGGCCGTGCGCCACGGCACACGAGGCGGCGCGGGGCCGGTCGCGCGCCGGGCACGCGCACGGCTCGCAGCCCAGCTCGGGCGTGCCGTAGTAGCCCTCCGCGCACCGCTCACACTTCGCGCCGCCCGTGTTGTGCGTGCAGTTCTACGGAAAAAGATTCATATTATATAGGGGTGGTTAAATTAAGCGGATATGGCATGAACGGGAAACTTTGAGATAGGGAATTTTTTTAGGACTCAGGCTATGTCGGTATGTTATTTGCGGGATATCTGATGATGACGCGAAAACTGGGCCATTTTTTGCAATTTTTGAAGGTTCTATATTCTTAAAATTATTAATTTATCGAAAAAAGCAAAACATGGGAACTGGAAAAATTATTGAAACTGGCATTCAGCAGCCCGATTATTGAGCTCGCAAGGCCTCGCAGTGCCCTGAACATTCATGACGATAGTCCCAGGGATGTGGTGCAGTTAAGGTGGTGAAGGTGGCATCCAGAGGCCTTTCCCCAACTAAAAAAGTTCACCACAAAGCTTACCAAACAATGTCCAGTCCGCGGATGGCATTCAGCCGCTCTATTATTGCACTCGCAAGGCCTCGCAGTTCCCTCCACATTGATGACGATAGTTCCAGCGATGTGGTGCAGTTGTGGTGGAGAAGGCGGCATCCAGAAGCCGGCGGCAGGGCGGTGGCAGGACGCCGCGTCGTATCCTCGGGGACACAGGCAGCGCTCCACACCGGGGGCGGGCGCTCCGCGAGTGAGGCCGGCTATTGCTGTCTCCAGGGAGACATTCAGTAATCTGTGGGGTGAAGGAAAATATGAAGAAATCAGTAGAACCATAAAAAATATTAGGTAGGTATACGTGAAGTAGGAAAAAATATTTGGCAAATCCCTTGAGTAGTCCCTCTCGAAGTCAATTTTATTAATCTAGATGAAGAAGTTTTCACATCAGCCACATTACAAAGGTGCTAGAAAACTGAATTCATCAGATAAAAGGTTAACTTGGCTTCGTTAGATTTCGAGATTTTGTATGGAATCCATACTAGTAATACTAATATCCAAATTAATATTACACTGCAGTAAAAGTGTGTCTATCTGTCCGTCTGTCTTTCTGCTACGCTTTCACGTCACACCTTTTCAACCGACTTTGATGAAATTTAGAGATTCCCGAAAAATTAAGGAGTTCCCGCGGGAATTATAAAAACTCAATCTACGCAGTTGAAGTCGCGGGTATCAATTTGTTATCTATATCTGGTTACGATAACATAGCAGCCAGTGGGTTACTTTGTACGAAGTGAGGTTTAAAAAAATGATAGTCTTCACAACTACTTACAGATTATGCAAAGGAAAAAAATGTTGGTCGTCACAACTACTTACAGCACATGTAAAGGTTCAATGCTGAGAGGCGCTCGCGTGCTCAGTCGCACCAGTAGCCGCTGCACATCGAGCAGGCCCAACATCAGCGCAGACCTGGACGCCACCACTGGCCCTCTCGTCCGGCCTCGGTCCCCGGGCCTCGGGCGAACCTCCCACAGTGACTCGTGCAGGTAGACCGCGTGTGAGCCGTTCACTGCTGGTACACGCTACGAGAAGGAAACAGACAAAGTTTGAAGACTTTTGTACGCGCCACGAGAAATATGTGGAAATCTTTTTGTAATGAAACCAGGTTATTCTATTCTATTTTATTTTAAAGATGCCTTTGATTTTAAAAGCTTTTATCCACTTTTGAGACTGCATCGTCACTTTCTAAAGACAATTTATTGGGGTCAATATTATGAGCATAATGTTGTCACATTTCGATTTAAATTTCGATCAAATAAAATATTTTGATAATCCATACTTCCATAGTAATAATTAAAAGGTGTAAATGAAAAAGTTTGTCTGTCTGTTGTCTGGCAGCTACAGCTTTAACAGCCTATCTTTTCAACCGATTTTGATGAAATTTGGTATACAGGTAGTTTCCATCCCTTTTACCCACACATCCCTACTTTATATCCCAGAAAATTAAGGAGCTTTTTAAGAATTAAAAAAAACGTAATCCACGCGGATGAAGTCGCGGGCATCGTCTAGTGAGGTTATATTTGAGTCAATTTTCGAATTCCTGATCTGATTTAGGAGTAACTGATTTTGTCAACCTGGCCTGATTTTTCAGGAGAAAAAATTGACCAATCTAGGTTAAAATGTTCAAATTCTATAATTTTAAATTTCTGAATCCTAACTATTTTAGTTGCCTGTATATAGGATTTCATGCCCATTTCCTTTTATTTTGCTAGTTTACAAAATTAAATTAGACAAAATGTCACTGTACTTCTCACTATTAATACTCACAAAAAATGCAGATTTCAGTTTCGAAAATATTGGATGCAAAAGATAAAATTATAACAGAAGACTGTTTAGATACCTCATAGTAATCTAATATGATGTTGTTCCCATAAATGCTGACCAGCGGGAACCTCATCAGCACGTGCTGAGGGAGCGCCTCCCCGCCCTCCTCCTCCACTTGGAACCGCAGAGCTCCTCCGTACGACAGCACATGGTCACCCAGGAACAGCTCCCCAAGCTCCGCGTACACTGGCGCGGGAGGCCAGGGGAGAGGGATGGTGGCCTCTTGGAGGCTGGTGCGGACTGCGAACGGTGAATCTATGTCCATCTAAAAAGGTAGCATTTGATACAATTTTTTCACTTTTCCAGCACGATGGTGGTGAGCGTTAAAGTCTTTGGTAATGATGGTAGGCGATATTTATGAATTAATTTTTTTTTATTGCGAGATAGGCTTGCGCTTGACGACAATTATGCTGAATACAAAGCAATTTGATAAGGTCTGGGTTAGAGCGCGCTTGCCTAGAAGATGCCTATTCACTCTTACCTTGAATATCTTCAAGGTAAGAGTGAATAGGCATCTTCTAAGTTATACGTGACAGGGAATACATGCGCTGGAAGGGCTTTCCACATCCTGGCAGTTCTGGTTTGGTCTTTTTAAGGCCGGGGCTTGTCATTGCCCTAACGGTAAAGACGTGCAGCAAATTGAACAAGCGTCCCGGTAGTTTCCGAAGACGTAAAACTTCAATTTCTCCTCGAGAGGATATTCCACGTAACTTAAAGTGCAACGATGCGAAAAAGCAAACTTTACCAGCGGTTTGATGAGGAATTGGTCAAGTCTCTGCCCCCCGATTGTGTATTCGTTTGTCAAACGGATAATTCGACATATTTAAGGAGTTCATAGATGCCTGCACGTCAAAAAGTATGTATGAACTCCCTAAACAGTTCGAGTAATACATTTTAGGCTGTCAAATGATTACTATTAGCTTAGAATATAATTGTGCTCGCAATCGAGTAATTCTGATCGCATCAGCATCTTAACTCACCGTGGCGGTATTGAGCATGTCCCCTCTCAACAGCTTCAGATGCAGCGGCGTGGCGGCATGGAGCTCCGCGCGCGCCACCTCGGCCTGCGTGCACTTGGCGCTCCGGCCGAAGCAGAAGCAAGCCGTGCAGCCCACTGGGTTGGTGCCTGACAGACCGAAGGTGCCGTCCAGGCAGGTGTCACATTTCTCACCTACCACATTCTCCTGGAATTACAAATTGAGAATAATGAAAAATAAGAAATTCTGAGATAAGTATATAATGTTTGTCAAAAGCAAAATTTAGTTAACAGATTTGATTTTACTTTTGAGTCTCAATTCAAAAGTTAAATTAATAATTATGTGATTGTATTTTGATCTTTCAACGACTTTTGTGTTTGATCCAAAAGATAATACAGCACACACTTAACATGAAAAAATACACAAGAAGGAAACAAAATACTAGACTGATGACGTAAAGGTCTCTTTGTAAAGTCAATACCTATCTTAAATACAGAGAACATTTGGAGAAAGGAGCATCAAGGAAACATACATCATAGAGAGAGTAGATGTGTGTAAAATAAACAAAACTCCTAAGCCACCTGCAGGCTCTGATTTATAGTCAATAGTCAATAGTCAATATCATTTATTCAACATAGGTACACTGCAGGTACACTTGGTGACGTTAAAAATGTCTTAAAAAAAACATGATGGTGATAATCGGTTACGGTTTCTTAAAACTAAAGCTACGAGGGTTCCAAACGCGTCCTGGTCTGAGAAGAGCCCACAACAAACTTAGGCGGGTAAATTATTATCTCCTAATATTTGGCAACAGAAAATAAACTGTGACTTGCCTTGCAAGGACACTGCCCTCTCTGGTCACAGGCGCACACGCCGTGCTCACAGCCTCTGGTGCCAGCGACGTCACAACCGCACGGCCTACACCGGGGCCCGAAGTGTCCCACGGCACATCGCGAGCACTCGCGCCCCATCCAACCAGCTCGGCACTGGCACTGCCCGGAGATCGCGTCACAACTGTCTGGAGGAACATAAGTTGGATGATGATGATGAACATTATAAAAGAGGATAGAAGCAGGCGTTACTTTCCGGAAGTCCACGATAATCAAGGAACAAGAAGCTTGATTCGCTATAATCCGCCAAAGCAGACAAATGTATGTAGTAGGTACAACTTGTATTTTGCGATATTCATCGCCCAATAAGCCTGCAATTGGCACCACAACACCACACCACACAAATTTTCCAAATTACTCTCAACGTACGTTTCACTCCGACACCGGAGCATCCTCAGGAGATGTTGACTCGACAATGCACGATTGTAAGAATTTACTAGCGTGCATTGAGTGAGTCACAATATGTATATTAAAAACTGCAGCCTGACTTTCCTTATCAAGCCTATCGCCGAAGGAAGTAACTAAGTAAATGCGACTCACCTGCCATAGCCCCAGGGCCGCAAGCGCAGGGCCGGCAGCCGGCCGCGCGCCCCCAGTACCCGGGGGCGCAATGCTGACAGCCGGGGCCACGGGTCCGCGCGGGGCACACGCAGCGACCCGTGATCGGCGAGCAAACCCGACCGTCTGTGCAGGCGGGACATGCTGCAATAATAAAAATAACTTAGAGTATTCTTCTGTTGGCAACAAAGGATAATATTTTACTATTCAGAACCATTTTTTTGAAGAGGAACAGAGCATTCGACGAGTATCTGATCAATTTGACGAACTACAAAGGTGTTCCAATTTTAATCATTGTTATAAATCAGGTAGTTATGCTGGATTTAGGTTTATTCCTTCATCGACTCAGCTGTACTTTGCAAGGTATTTTCTCGAGGAGAAATAGGCCGTGTCATGTACTTAACATAAGATTGATTGATTTAGGATAGGACACAGATATCTCATGATTATGTTCAGTTTTTTCTTGTTTTCTTCGAGATCAGTGATACCTTCCTATTGAGAAATCTCTAGACTTTGATTATATCACCTTCAAGCTATTTGACGCTGGCGAATTGCATTATGCTGGTTTGGCATTACGAAAAGACATAAAACAAAAGAAGAACACAAAGAAAGATCTTATACTCACGCAAGCACCCCGTGGGTCCAAACCCGTAGTACCCGGGCAGGCAGCGATCACACCTGGGACCCCCCACGCCAATGGAGCAGGCGCAGAGGCCGGTGACGGGGTCACAAGCAGACGCGCCCGCCCCGCATTCGCAGCGCCGACACCCGCCCTGCTCCAAACCCCAGTAGCCTTCCTGGGGGTAAGAATTTGTATTAAATATGGTTTTAATAGCTTTAAAGTGTAAAAACCTTAAACTTTATAATATATTAGCTGATGCCCGCGATTTCGTCCGCGTAGATTTAGGTTTTTTGGTTCCTGCGGAAAAAAAGTAGCATATGCGTTATTCCAGACTATAATCTATATCTGTGCCTTTCATGCAGATCGTTTCTAACAACATAATAATTTGAGTAACAATAGCATCCATCCCTCCATACATCTATCCATCCCATCCATCTACGGACACAAATACAATAACAAAGAGAAATAATTAGAAAGCCATATTAATATTATAAATGCGAAAATGTATCTATCTCTCTATCTGTCTGTCTGCTACACTTTCACGGCCCATCTGTTTAACCGATTGTGATGTTTGGTAACTATAATTCACGCGGATGGAGTTGCGAACATCATCTAGTTATGAATAAAAGCTTGTACAATTTGCGGAGGTGAACTGATACTCGATCAATTTCAGTCTGTACGACGCAAATATACAAGAACAAAGAGAATTAGAAATTTAGTATAATTAAGTCGTGACCAGCTAACTGTAATGGGTGCCATTACGAGCTGTTCAGGGGCTCGTTTCGACCAGGTGGCCGTGTGAACGGGCCCTAATTCTAGTAATTGGCGCGGCGGAATTAACCGCTGCTTTCAATTAAATGCCATTCGGTGAGAGGGATTTGTAACTACATCCGACGCATAACATTATGTTGCTACCCACGTCCACAAAATACGACATTCTGTTTGTCTGGCCCGGTGGCCAAAATTGGAACTATTTTTATGCCTGTTTAGTTTTTGTTTTTATTTTATCCATACTAATATTATAAATGCAAAAGTGTAATTGTCTGTCTGTCCGTCTGTCTGTCTATCTGTCTGTCTGCTACGCTTTCACGGCCCATCTTTTCAACCGATTTTGATGAAATTTGCTATAGGGATAGCTTGGTGGCATCCCGGGGAAGCAACTTTTTATTCCGGAAAAGTAAGGAGTTCCCGCGGGAATCAAAAAACTTAATACACGCGGACGAAGTCGCGGGTTTCATCTAGTTTTTAATATATATATATGTACCTACTAGTGACGCTGTCACCGGGTTAGATAAGTTTGTCGGACTAATAATAATAATGTCCTCCCTACCGAATTTCGGCCACGGCGACCTATCTCCAGAGAGATTCGCGATCTGCGCGAGAGTATAGTGTTCTGTTCCTTTACTCTCATAGCCCGAAGGGACGGAAAGTCAGTGAGAGGTCAGGCGCAGGAACGACGGCTTAACATGCTCTCCGAGGCATGGGGGTGAAACATCGCCAACTTCTAAACCCCGTGCTGGTACTGATAATTTCTTGTCAGAAAAACCCAATACTTGTTATGGTCCGACCCGGGACCTCGTTGACCGCAGTCGAACATGTTAACCACTAGACTAGCGAGGCAGTCTATGGTATATGCGTTTGACAAACTATTACTATGCTATTACGATCTCCTCACACAATCGGGGTGCAGGTAAGTTACCTCGCACGTGTCACACGGCCGGCCGGTGACGTGGGGCCGGCAGCGGCACTGTCCCGTGCGGATGTCACACGCGTTGCCCTCCGCGCCCACCGCCGAACAGTTGCAGCCTGCGACAAGGATACAATACAAATTTAACACACATAATATCGATAACAAGCTTTAATTAATTAAAAAAATACACGACTGCCTCGTGCAAAGACTTTTCAACCGACTTCAAAAAAAGGATTAGGTTCTCAATTCGGCTGTATTCTTTTTTTTTTAATGTTTGTTACCTCAGAACTTTTGACTGGGTAGACCGATTTGGATGATTCTTTTTTTATTTGAAAGGGCATACTTCCCAAGTGGTCCCATATAAATTTTATCGAAATCGGTCGAGCGGTTTTTAAAATATCAACAATAAAATAAGTACTTTGTATAGCGTGTGCTTGTTGTTGTAAAGTTGGCGCGGGAGTTTAAAGTCGGTTGTTTAAAAATAATTTTTTATATTAAATTATTTAGACAGTCATGTACATCATCATAAAACGAGGAGATCCGTAGAAATATCACAGTAACCCACATACTTCGACGTGCTACGAAGTTGAGGCCCAATTGTCTAAGCGAATCGTAATCATTTTACAGCTTAAAACATAATAATCGAATGAGGAGAAGTTCATATTACGTGCTATTGACGTGAAGGCATCTATGAACTCTTTAAAAAGGTAAATTATCCGTTTGATTACGATTACGATTCCCTTACATAATCGGTGGCTGAATCATACTAGGCGGGGAACGTAGTAATTCGAAGGACCGATGAACGCTGGGATGCTAACATGCTGGAATGGCGATTCCACGCAGCGTTTCAGGCCCACTAGCACTACAAGATGGACGGACTACACTAGACGAGTCGCAGGCAACCGAATGGAGATTGGCGACTTGGCGAGGGATTCGAATTAAGAAAAAAATAAGCTGATACATATACACATTGACTTATTGGTAAATCGATGCTTATACATCATAAATAACAGTGAGTATAAGTATAGAGTATAGATACGCCATGTAGAGAATAGAGATATGTACAATATAGTTTTTACGAAAGAAAAAATTAATATAAATTCCCAAATGCGAATAGGAATTCAGAACAAATGTAATTAAAAAAACACATTTTACCACATCAAAAAAATTCAAAATTCAAATGATTTTTATTAGGGTTCCGTACCCAAAGGGTAAAAACGGGACCCTATTACTAAGACTCCGCTGTCTGTCTGTCTGTCTGTCTGTCTGTCTGTTTGTCTGTCTATCTCCAGGCTGTATCTCATAGACCGTGATAGCTAGAAAGCTGAAATTTTCACAAATGATGTATTTCCGTTGCCGCTATAACAACAAATACTAAAAATTAAAAAAATATATATATTAAGGGGGGTCCCCATACAATAAACGTGTTTTTTTCGTATTTTTTTGCTCAATATTAAAAACGGTAACAGGTAGACGGTTCAAATTTTCACAGAATATTAACTTGTATATTACCTTTCAAAATAAATAATTAAATATCAATAAAGTAAATATTAAAGGGGGGCTCCCATACAACAAACGTAATTTTTTGATATTAACAGTAAACCTCTACAAACAAAGTTAGTTTTGCAGTTCATTAACAATAGGTAATTATACCTACTTCTTGAGTACGGAACCCTCGGTGCGCGAGTCCGACTCGCACTTGGCCGGTTTTTTCAAATAGACTTTTACAAGTACTTTTGAATCGTCGAGTGAATCTACCACTGGTTCGGAATGACATTCCTACCGAGAAGGACCAACCAGAAGAAAAACCACTACGGAACGGTACTACAGGTTGTATATTTTAATGAATGGTATAGTAACATAAAACGGCGAGCCCTGCCAATATCGTCACTTTATCACGGGCAGATACCAGTTAAGCTCTTACAAGCAGTTAATCTTGTCGTTAATGCGCCCAGTCCCAGTGGGCTGACCGACGTTTGCTCACAAGTCACAGATTAGATAGTTGTACGATCAGTTCTGATTTCATTTGATAGCTACAATTTTATTAAGAGCACCTAGGCATGTTATGCTTCTACATGAATACCCGAATTGTGGTATTCTAGTCTAGAACTATGACAAGGCAATCTAAACTGTCACCATCTCAAGTTAAGTGACAATGAAAGAGAACTTTAATGACTAACTGACAGACATGAATATACCTACTTTGGTAAGTTCAGATATTGTAAAGCCAGGAATCAAACTACATCATTATAAGAGTGTTTAATCTTTACAATCAAAGCATTATCTATAAGTTGACTTAGGCATGTATATGCAAATAAAGTATTTGAATCTGAATCTATAGTCCCATAAACTTAACAGACCCGGTGGCCAAAATTGTAACGAATTTTTATGCCTGTTTACTTTTTGTTTTTGGAACGGAGTTCCTTATTGCGCGTTGCAAAAGGGGGCTAGACGGAAAAATTAAGACCAAAAGTTGTAACGACACTTTTTAGGAAAGATGATTTTTGTTGCTATGTCTACTTGTGTTGTTGACTTCAAGTTGTTGAAAATAAAAAGGCGAAATAATTTTAAAGAATTATATTTTCAATAGTTAAGTACATAGGCTAGTTATATTATACGTGTTATAGGTTATGGGTAGGGGGAGAAATGAGGTTGTCACAGATGAGCTATATCGAAAAGTTAATAGAAAAATTTAACATGTGTGAATGTAAGCCGGTTTCAACGCCGATGGAAACAGGATTAAAATTTGAGAGAGTTTAAACAGAAGAAGAAATGAAGAACATACCATATCAGGCGTTGATTGGTTCTTTGATGTATCTGGCTATAGCCACACGACCAGATATTATTGGAACGGAGTTCCTTATCGCGCGTTGCAAAAGGGGGCTAGACGGCCGTGCGGCGTGCGCGTGTTTCTCTGTGTAAATTTTATAACAATTCCTTCACTTATTAATCGTAAGGAACTTCGTTTCATCGGGTGTCCCTTGACACCTCACAAGTTTTTTATTTTATTTTTCATAGATATACTAGCCGCGACGCTGTCACCGGGTCAGATAATTTGAATAGATAGACTATATTATATCAGGTGAATAACAATGAACATGTACCGCAGGATGTAAATGAAACATCAAACTCTTCCAATAGTCACTTAATTACGGCGCAGAAATGAAACTATAATTTTTCACGCAAGACAATTAACAAGAATTGGAGTTGATGATAATTTTCCATGAGATATGAAATATGAGAAGTAGATTGGAAATAATTTTCTGTATAGAAAGCTTTTCCAAAGACTGTTTCAACGACCCATAACCCATAAGGTAAATTATTAATTGGTCTGTGGGCGTCGAAGATTTTAATCGAAGGTCCTTTATAGTCCCGTCAACCAGCCTCTTAGCTACCTTACAATGTAAACAGAAATAGGTGTTCATTACAAAATGCATTAAAGATAATAAGGTCGTTGCGCAAAGCTCGGCCGACTTTACAGCGAACGCCAACCATCGTGTTTTCATAATTAACTGTATCTTAGTTATAATGGATACCTAGTAACGTCGACGTAAACTATGTAAAAGATAACTAAATATTGCTTTAATTAATGGTTTTATTGCGAAAGATAAAGTGGAGTAAACATAAAACATAGTGGTGCAAAAGGTACGGTAAAAATAATTCTATTAAGTTCAAGATAGTCCGTAATGTCCGATAGTCTTACAGTTAACTGCAACAGGCTGGTAATGAAATTGAAATGAGCATTAAATATTTTATGTAAATGAAAAAACTGGAAGTTGCAGGTGGCGTTGAAATCACTGAAGAGGGCCATCGCCCTGACCAGTAACCCCGAGAGTCGAGACCCGAAAGGGCCTGCGAGGACACCAACGAGAAATTGTCGTCACTTTACAATCGTGCATTGTCGAGTCAACATCTCTTGAAGATGCTCCGGTATCGGAGTGGAACCTACGTTTAGAATAATTTGGAAGATTTGTGTGGTTTGGTGAAAATCGCATCACTATTGTGGCGAATTAAACTTCCAGTTTTTTCATTAACATGGACTTCCGCAAAGTAACGCCCGCTTCTATCCAATATTTGATGCTAATCCCGGAACCCTAACCAGCATGCCAAGGAGGCTGTAAACGAAATGCAATACGTTTAACCTTCTCGACACCTGAGTTCACCGAGTTTGTTATTTCCATTGTTTCATTGAACCAGCGGACCCTTTTATTGTTATAACAAAATACAAGTATTGAATTTCCTTTCACGCTAGTTCAGCAATATAATATTATTGTAATAGAAATGTGACCTGCGACTTAATGTGGATTTTTATTACTTGGTTGGGTTATTTCCCCTAAATCTGTTTCAGCGTTAGGGCTAGCGATGCTTTTGGACAGCTTTTGAGGGATTTTGACAAAGTTTTTGACCTGGTAGGACGTAGATGAAACTGTTGTCTTCCTGAAGGCAAAAATGAATGAACGTTATACAAATTCTTTCCAAAAAACCGACTTCCAAAGCCACTGTAAATAAAAAAATAATTTTGATTTCTACCACTATGTTGAAGTCGGGCGAGCCTGACGCATCAACTTTGCTTACTCTTGTTATACTCGCCCGACTTCAACATTGTGGGTAGAAATCAAAATTATTTTTTTACTTTACAGTGGCTTTGGAAGTCGGTTAGTATCAGGGTTGAGGATTTGGAGTCAGAATTTTTTATGGGACCTCGAAAGCTTCCTCTAACGACTGTTAGAAAAAAAATTCAGATCGATTTAGAAACCACGGAGATATGCACACACATACATTTTTAAAAAAAATACGCGCCGAATTGAGAACCTCCTCCTTTTTTGGAAGTCGGTTAAAAATAAACGATTGCTCTAGTTCCTGCTGATGGTATTTTCAACAAACTTTTGTAACATAAGTTGTTTCAACTTTTGAATTTACTGCCGTGCAATCTTTAATATTTTGGATTAAAAGAATCATTATACTCACATCGCTACTTGAGTGATGTTAGTCTCTAGACTGCACGGAACCTGGATATAGGACCGAAAAGATTTACCGAACATAAATTATGTCCTCGCAGAGACCGGGAGAGTCATGAAACTTATTATTTGATGTTTATTTATTCATGTGGTATTCAAACCACGACGTATTATAATTAATGCTAAATGTGACGTGGACATAATTGCTAGACAGAGTGACGGCCCGAGCTTGCCCCGGTTGTCAAAAGGCTATTGCAGACCACCGATTAATTGTCCGAAATATAATAGAACACAGCCGATCTTACCAATTCAAGCCGATTTAAACATCAAGAAAGGTAAAACAGCAAATAAACCAGCAAATCAATGATTTCATTCCCTAAGTTAAGGTTCAATGTTAAGACGAAAAAATACATCTTGCATTTCATTTCGTAACATTAATAAAGTTATACTGGGCTGAAAAGTCTGGTATTCTGTGGTGAGTAATAATTATTACTCATTACGTTGGTAACAAACCTTTTGAGTTTAATTATTTATCAATATTATAAGAATAGAAACTGCTGGATTATGATTTTAGGAACGAACATGCTTTAATACAGACGAGAGTATGGATTGAATCCACAAAAGCGATCGTTTGCGTGAACCTTAATGCACACAAATAGAATGACATTAACTGTTGCGGCATATAATTAAATGTGAAATAATAATATACGAGACCCAATTCTAGTGAACTTTTCTAAATAGGTCAGCTATATCATAAATTAAAATTACTGCAATACTGGAATAGTCATACGTCAAATGCAACATTGAAATTAAATGCGTGGTTCGGGTGTTTTTATAGTAATTCAGTGATTCCGAAGGCTATATCCGCGTGGATTTATTTAAATTATGAAATCCCCCAAGAACTGTTAAATTTTCCGGGACATAAACATGCCAAGTTTCTTGCTGGTTCTTCTCGGTAGGAATGTCATTCTGAACCAGTGGTAGATTCACTGGATTGTTCAAAAGCACCTGTCAAATTCTACTCGAGTAAAAAAGTTTTGTATTTTTATTTTTATTTGTATTTCTTTAAGTCCGTTTCGGGGTTAGGTACTTGTAAGCTATCTCTGTACAAAATTTTACCGTATTTGGTTAAGCGAAAAGGCAAACGACATCATAACCTAATCATAATGACAAGATAGGTACATCTGAACTGTCAAAATGAACTGACATGAACGAATTATATGACTAAGTTTTACGAAATAATCCAACTAAAATAATCTTAGTTAAAATTATTATGTTATGTAAAATATCAAAACTCAATAGACAAAGTGACGTCGGACGTGTTAACGGACACCCCGGGCGCGATAATGTAGACGTCAGACGCTAATTAGCGGATATCTTACTGCGGACAGACGGCTTGACGGATCACGGCCTCGCTGCACCAACAGACGGGCTTTTTATTAGCTGAAATGTTAATTTATAGGCTTAAAATGCAATGAACAATAGCCACAGAACAGGTAAAAATTAAAAAAGAGGAATGAAGAAAGGAAATTGTCTAAAAAGACACCAAACAAAAGCTAAATAACCTAAGTTTAAGATAATTGCGCATTATGTTTCATTAAAAAATCCTAAAGAATAAAATATCAAACAGACAAAATCACGTGAGTGTAAACCGACACACCGGGCGGCGTATTTCTGTTTGCGTTTTGAGTGTTCAAAAGAAGGCAGTGCTGCCTCGAAACTCGCACGGGTTTAATGTGCTAACTCTATTTTCAAACTCGTGTTCAATATAAGGAACTCGTCCTCCAATCTCTCACGGGCTTGCAACCGAAATTTCGTGTGCTTGATTGGAGGACGAGTTCCTTAGATTAAACCTCAAGTTTGGAAAGAGGAAACCCAAACGGAAATACGCCACCGGGCGCGATAATCAACATGTCTAGATTTGTCAAGTGTTCTAATATGTAAAGTTAGGGATTAAAACAAATCAGCTTTATGGTATGTGCGTGGACTTCCGCAAAGCATTGCGTGTTTCTATCCGACGAGATTGATAACAAAATGGCTAGACAGCGGTTGACAGCGGTTACATAAGTACACATTGATATATTATTGTGAATGAGTTTTTTAGGGTTCCGTAGCCAAATTTGGCAAAAACGGAACCCTTATAGATTCGTCATGTCTGTCTGTCGTTCTGTCCGTCCGTATGTCACAGCCACTTTTTTCCGAAACTATAAGAGCTATACTGTTGAAACTTGGTAAGTAGATGTATTCTGTAAACCGCATTAAGATTTTCTTACAAAAATAGAAAAAAAACAATAAATTTTGGGGTTCCCCATACTTAGAACTGAAACTCAAAATTTTTTTTTTCATCTAACCCATAGGTGTGGGGTAGGTATCTATGGATAGGTCTTCAAAAATGATATTGAGGTTTGTAATATCATTTTTTTAAAAGAGCAACAACCGATTTTCTTTCTGGTTCTTCTCGGAAGGAATGTCATTCAGAATCAGTGGTAGATTCACTCGATGATTCAAAAGCACTTTTAATAAGTACCTACTATCTACATAAATTTGAATAAAAAAAAGAGTTTGAGTTTGAAAAGAAATGCATTTCAAGTCATTTGAATCTAGAGCCCACTAATGTTTACTGGAAATCAATTTACGTGCCATCAACTGCATGCCCCTCGCAATAGACTAAACATCTGAACTGGAGCGCGTGTTACTGCACCCATTTGCATGGGATTTGAATAAAATGCCATTTTGCAATGTACCTATTTACAATGTTAAACCGCCACGTAATGGCTTGGAAATGATAAGGAATACTCCAGCAAATGTTGCTAAATAGCTTTTGTGAACTATATTGACTAAAATAGTTCCTAATGGTATGCTAGAATATAATTCTTTAGATACTGCATAATAAATTTGTAAACTGACGGTGGATCAGAGCCATTTAAAGCCTGCTATGAATGTAGAAGTAACAGTACCTACCTACTTATTTGCTTCTGGTCTGCAATAATAAAAATGTAAGGTGTACCTCGCCTTACATTTTTATTATTGCTTAGCTTAAGATTCTTGATGAGATAACTTAAAAAGCGATAGGAGTTGTAGAGAAAACAAGAATAAAATAAAATTCGTATTATTAGTATTAAATAAAGGACTCTTTTTGACTTATTGACAAAATATTCAAATACAATATGGTTTTAGTAAAAACAATATGAAAATTGCCAAACTAAAATAGTATGATTAACAAGTTTCACTTATTATTATTATTATTATTATTAAACTCTTTATTTGTACCACACATAACAAAAGTAAAATACAGAAAAACATAAAATAAAACAAAGAAGTACAAAGGGCGGCCTTATTGCTAAGTAGCAATTTCTTCCAGGCAACCTTATTAGGAGAACACAAGGAAACAAGACTGCAGGTGGCGCAAAATTATACTAATACTACATACAAAAAAATACATAACAATACATAGACAACAATACACAAATATCTTAATACATACAATGCATACATATATTATAAACTAACAAATATTATTATACATATGAATACCATAATATGAACTTAAATATACAATTACATACATATACATACAATAAAATTAAATATAAACTAAAGTCGTCTTCAATTTGCAAGGTAATACGTCCTTAGAGCATTTTTGAACACGCCCAGCGATTTCGACTGTCTTATATTCAGTGGGAGTGCATTCCACAGTTCAATTGCCTGCACAGTGAATGAATTTCCAAAAAATTTGGTTTTATGTGAAGGCATTTTCAGAGTAAGCGTTCGACAAGTTCTCATGTCTGACTGCACCCCAATAAATTGAAACTTCTCTTTAAGATAAGAAGGAGTTTTTAGGTGAAATAAAACACAGTACAGAAGAGAGAGAACATGCATATCCCGGCGACGGCGAATAGGGAGCCACTTGAGCTTTTGGCGGAATTCAGATACGTGGTCATATTTGCGTAAGCCAAATATGAACCGAATAGCAAGATTTTGAAGTCGCTCAAGTTTGTTAAGTTGGTCCTGGGTCAAATTAAGAAAGCTTGCATCACCATAATCGAGAATAGAGAGAAGGAGAGATTGTGCTAACATAACTTTGGTTGGAATTGGCAAAATATTGCGCAATCGGCGCAGCGAGCTCATGACAGCAAATGTTTTTCTGCTAATTTTCTTAACCTGTACAGACCAGGATAGTTCAGAATCTAAATGTATACCGAGATCTTTAACAGAGGCGCAGTAAGGTATAGAAACACCATTAAACACAATCGGCGGGAGGCCTTGCAAATCAACTCTGGAAATGAACCCTGGACTGCCAATAATAATTGCCTGGGATTTGGCAGGATTCACACAAAGCCCATATTGTTTACTCCACCCAGAAATGGCAGCAAGGTCACTATTTATGGCGGAAATGGCCGAACCAAGTTCCTCCAGAGGTGCAGACCGATAAATTTGGATATCATCTGCATACATGTGATAGAGAGAAGAGATATATGGAGTAATAGAATTAATGAAAATAGCAAATAATAAAGGAGACAACACGCCACCCTGAGGTACCCCGGCCGTCACATCACACCACGACGAAAAGGTCTCGTCGATTCGAATGCGTTGACGACGACCATTGAGGTAACTCCGAAACCAATCAATCACCGACGGGGCCATGTTAAAAGATGAACGCAACATACTCAGCAAAATATCGTAATCCACAGTATTAAATGCATTGCTAAAATCAAGCAACGTTAAAATTGTGAGCTGTTTATTGTCCATTGCCCAACGAATGTCATCGGTAACCTTGACTAGCGCTGTAACCGTACTATGACCAGGACGAAATCCAGATTGCAAAGGACTGAGAAGACAGTGCTTATTAAGGAATAGACTTAGCTGCTGATAGACTAACTTCTCAAGAACTTTTGAGAGAAATGGTAAAATAGAAATGGGACGAAAATCATTTACAGATGATGGTTTTAGTTTTTTGGGAAGAGGAATAATTTGTGCATTCTTCCATGCATCAGGAAATTCGCTGGTGCTAATAGAACAATTCAAAATGTGGGTAAGAATAGGAGAGACAACGTCAAGGATAGGAACAATCATATTACGGCTGACGCTGTCAGTACCGATAGCATTCGATGAGATAGACAATACGTTCTTCTTAACATCACACTCGGAGAATGACTCGAAACTAAATGGCAGAAAGTCAGGAGTTGATGATGATGAAAGAATACTAATAGTGCACTGTTTTACGTCACTATCAACTACTTAAGCGATAAGAAGAATGTAGTTTAGAATTAGATAATATCTATCTTATAAATACCCCATGATTATCGGCTACAACATCTATGAAATGTGTATGAGTAATATAATATGAACGATTGTTACTTGCAGACTACAAGATACCTACTCGTTTGATGTAGCCCTAACAAACGTAACCAGGGCATCGGCCGTGTGTGTTGACTAATTTATAGCTCAACAGAAAACTAGACCGTACCTGTTTATTGGGAAAATTTTCAAGCTTCCTCGCGGACCGCTGTTGTCTGAATTTCACACGTGCAAAAATAAACATCCTGTTTATCATACCTTCTCGAAAATTATAGCTCTTTTAAACTCAATAGTGTAATTATAAAAAACTTCGCCTTGGTTGTTTAATATTATTTGTTTTTTTTTTATTGTGGTGCAAATATCTAAATTGCAAAACGTACTTACCTACTCCGGATTATAATTATAGTTGTTTTATTCATACTTTCTCATATTTGCGCCAGAATTACTTGATCCATAATATTATATTATGCATCGATATAATCAATTCGATGATATGGTATGAAATTATGGACACAATGGATTCTATAACAACTAATAATCAAATGGGCATTGGCAACTAATCGAATGTGTTAGAATCATAGTTAAAATCAGTCAAACTTATCTGACCCGGTGGCCAAAATTAGAACTAATTTTCGTGCCTGTGTAGTTTTTTAACCGACTTCCAAAAAAGGAGGAGGTTCTCAATTCGGTGCGTATTTTTTTTAAGCTATTGCATAGCTTCTATCGCGGGCTTTGAGCGTGGAGACCGAATCCAGAAATTCCGTAATGAAAAAAAACCTAACATTTTGGTTGCTATGACTACTTGTGTTGTTGACTTCAAGTTGTTGAAAATATAAAGGCGAAATAATTTTAAAGAATTATGTTTTCAACAGTCCGGGTGTCCAAGGGGAATCAAAAAACCTCAATACAAAGAGGTTTATTTAGAGGGGTATTTTTAATTTTTCATATAGCTAGCGACGCTGTCACCGGGTCAGATAAGTTTGTGGGATTTTAATAGGTATTTTGATTTTTTAATACTTAGTGTAGATTTTTTAAATTTTGTCTTCAGCTCTGGGGTCGGATAGAAACGTTCGTTCGTAACGTACGTTGCAATTGGTCTACGAGTATAAATTGCTTAGTCTGTAAAATGTCCAAAGCGTTTCACGCATTTAACCGACATATTTTGAAAGGTGAACTATAAATACGCCGAACTTTACGTCCAGTTTATTGCTTGTACCTACTTCAGTGAGATAAAACGACTGCCTTTGCCTTTGATATTATTTCTCAGACATCATGAATTTAAATGCATGTTTTAGATATAATAGGTATTGCATGAATCTCATTTTTGGATGTTTTTCGTTTTCAGTAAGTACTTACATGTACGGCAGCGAAGTGCGTGCGTTTTTTTATACACTACAACTTAGCCCTTGACTGCGATCTCACCTGATGGTAAGTGATGATGCAGCCTATGATGGTATCGAGCTAACCTGTTAGGGCAAGGGTGGTAACTAGCCACGGCCGATTAAGCCTCCCAACAGACCAGACCAGAGAAAATTCAGTAAATATGAATTCCCTAATTGACCCTGCCGGGGATCGAACCCAGGAAGACACCAGCGCTGAACACTGCGCCGTTAAACCGACCATTAGGAAGATCTTCCTCCAGACGGGTGTTATGCTGGGGGACTGGTACAACCATTATAGGTTGGTAGTTCTATACTATATCATAGTTTAATTCAGAGAACTTCGTAATAGTGATACATCGGTAAGCAGCAATGGGCGTCTCTCCATCGACGATCATAAGAATGACTTCACCTTTATGCTCAACGTTGTGTCAAACATTTAAAATCGCTTGAATGAGCTTTGAGACGTATTTTAAAAATGAAAAAAAAACCGGCCAAGTGCGAGTCGGACTCGCGCACCGAGGGTTCCGTACAAACCTGTAGTAAGTTTTAATTATTAAAAATATTTTTATTTTAAATATTTGAGTTGATTGTATGAAAGGTAAATTGCAGTTTACGATTTATGACGTATTAAAAAAAAAATTTAAAATAAAAATTGTAAAAGGTAGTTATAGCCAGGTACTTTTAAGATTCGTTCGTAATACTGTAGATGTAACACGACTAAAACTGTAACGACCAAAGATGTAAAACGGTAATAATTACCTTTGTTAATGAACCGCAAAACTAACTTTGTTTGTAGAGGTTTACTGTTAATATCAAAAAAACTATGCTAGTTAGAGCATTGGCTATAGTTTTTCTGTAAAATATACGTAAATTCCTATTGACCATAATTATTTCAAATTTTTCGATTGGTAAACTCCGGAGATAAGGGGGGGAACGGTATTTTTTTAGACATTTTGCCCGATAAATCAAAAATTATCATGACTAAAAATAATTAAAAATCCGTTTTAAAATGTACAAACTAAACCCTTTTATATGATACCCCACACAGTACAGTTATCTCACTTTTAAATTTCAACCCTCCGATTTTCCCCCCTTTTTAAATAAGAACAAAAATAATTTCCATTTTTTTTAATTCCAGTGTCTTTGGGCCACTAATATACACAACTATTCCAAATTTCATGTCGATAGCTTCGGTAGTTACTGCAATAATCGAGTGTGACGGACGGACAGACGGACAGACGGACAGACGGACAGACGGACAGACAGACGGAGAAAGTCGCACCATAAGGATTCCATTTTACCATTTTGGTACGGAACCCTAAAAAGAACCGGAAAAGAATTTTCACGGACCGACACGCTAAATCGATAGAGAGATAACATAATCTACCACAATTTAATAACCATACAGTTATCCACGCGGGTATAATAACTTTATTAATAGAGGACTAAATTAACGATCAACAGTATACAGATTAGTTATTAATCGGATAATGTATGAAATGGGGCATATCGAGCGAGAAACTGATAAATAAGATGTTCAGTCGAGATTGTAAGAAATAGTGTCTATAGCGGCTGATATCATATCTACATCGGGATTGAAATTCAGACGTAGTCATTAGAAACTGTGATAGCAATATTACTTATTTATTCTGTTTAATTATGATAGCAAACCGTCCCGGCTTCGCATGGTTCGCGTTATTTTACAACTGATTACGTGGTTATGAAACCTTTCTTTTTATTTACTAAAATAATTTATATTGTATGGCGGAACGGAATCCTTTGTGCACGAGTCTGACTCACACTTGACCAGTTTTTTTAGATCTATTTAAGAGGATTTTTTTTGAAAACATTTTTCGCATTATTAAGGCGCTGTGAGCTCACGAGATGAAAAACACAGGCGCGGGGGGGTGAAATCGAGCAAGCGTATGTCGCACAAAATGCATGAAATCATTTGTAAAAAAATTAATATTTACTTTTCAATACAAATGAATCCGACAATGTGTTTGATATAGAAATATGAATTTTATCTTATATTTCTATAGCTAATTATTGGTTTCAATGAGCAGAAAAATTGCTTTAAAAGTTAAATTTAGAGGTATGTTTAAAATGAATTTCAATGCAGAGATTTTTTAAAAATTATGTTTTGAGATGCGACAGTGGCTGCTTAAAGGTCTTGAAAACAGCAAATTATTTTTACAAGCATACATTATGTCACCGTTTGATGGATACACTGCTTTTAAAAACCCCCTTTTACGCTACACAGGGCCTTAAATTATGGACTTCTAGGTTTTGAGCGTTCGATCCTCGTACAAGAACTTAACGATGCTCATCATCTAAGCATCTACCTATCATCACATGATGATGATAAGCTTACTATACCTACCTACTACCTAATAGTCTGATAAACCCATTCAAATGTATATAATATGAAATGATAACTATTGGCAATTTCTCTTTAGTATCGTAGGCTTTATTGTTGATTTACATATAACCTGCAATTAAAACTTGCAGGCAGTACCTAACGCAATGCAAAGCCTAGGATACTAAGTTAGGTTTATAGCTAGAGTTGAATTGTACGTAAGTGAGAAATCGTGACGTGCAAACAACGCTTGCCGAGGCGTTGACATAGCATTCTGTACATTTGGGTAGAGTTGCTCACAACTTCACAAGTCACAAACGGGCTAGATTTATAGCTATTTGTATCTGCAATTGTATAGCCGCAAGTTGACCAAAAGCACTAAACTGTGCACTAAGGTCATAAATATTAATGTTTTTCATGTCGATTGACGAAATATATTAGATATCCATATCCATACTAATATTATAAATGCGAAAGTGTGTCTGTCTGTCTGTCTGTCTGCTACGCTTTCACGGCCTAACTACTCAACTGATTTCGATGAAATTTGGTACAAAGATAGTTTACATCCCGGGGAAGGACATAGGCTACTTTTTATCCCGGAAAATTCAAGAGTTCCCGCGGGAATCAAAAAAATGTATCTGTTCAACCGATTTTGATGAAAATTGGTAGGTTAGGTACCGGGATAGGTTGTATCCCGGGGAAGAACGTAGGCTACTTTTTATCCCGGACAATTGAAGAGTTCCCGTGGGAATAAAAAAACATCAATCCACGCGGACGAAGTCGCGGGTATCATCTAGTATAATATAATATATTATCAATATTATTTAGTAGTAATAACGTCTTTGACGACCTCCCTGGCGCAGTATTGATCGCTGTTGTCTTAATGTGGGAGGTTCCGGGTTCGATCCCCGGCAGAGTCAAGTTGGCAATTTATAATTTCTGATTTTTTTCTGGTCTGGCTTGTTGGGAGTCTTTGGCCGTGGCTATTTACCAACCTAGCGGCAAAGATGTGCCGCTAAGCGATTAAGCGTTCCGGTATTTTCCGTATAGAAAGCGATTAGGAGTATGGAAATTATATACCTAACTGCCATACCACTAACCTAACCTAACCCGCTAACATCTTAGACTGCATCATCATGGCATCATCACTTACCATCAGGTGAGATCACAGTCAAGGGCTAGTTTCTAATTGATAAAAAAAGATAACATCTTTTGATGTACCTACCTCACAATAAATAATTTCATTACTGGATATTATCACTTTCAGCGCCAAAAATAAACGCGGAAACCGCAGAGATCACAGATTAAATAATGACTAGAGTTTAATACAAATGATTTCACTGTCAAGATTCAACTTAATCCCAAAGCTAACACAGTTCAATAAATCAATAGAAATAACAGAACACATATCGACAATCGATCGATGAGATAGATCGTTGCTCTGTTTGTTCATGTTCGATATAATATTATACGAGCGATCTCAATGGGCAGTCTTATCGCCGAGACATCCGTTTCAGCACTTTCCACCATTTATATTGGACCGCTATGGTGTTATGGTATGCAGCTAGTAATGATGCCATAAATCCTATATTGCAGTCTGGGTTTGGAAATTGATAAACTGACGACTATCTAAAACTTTATTGAATAGTGATTGTGCATTGCTGTTTCTTGCTTGCCGTATATGGCTACAGCTTCAAATATTAGGAAGTATAGCTTTTAAAAAAATCCCAGTTTTAGACTTAGATAAATTCTACCGCGAAAAATTCTCCACGTAGATTCTAAAAAATAAAATTTAAAAAATACAACTTCGTAGCCATCATCATACCAATAACGCGAAAGTGTTTGTTTGTTGGTTTGTCCTTCAATCATGCCGCAACAGAGCAACGATCGAGGTGATTTTTTGAATAATCATAGTTGTGGACTTGGAGAATGACGTATACTAGGCACTTGTTATCCCGGAAAATTAATGAGTTCCCGTGGGAATAAAAAAAACTTATTCCACGCGGACGAAGTCGCGGGCATCAGCTAGTCTAATTATTAAAAAGCCTACATGTGGCACTGAGTCAACTTGTGTCACAGAAGTCAAAACTCTACCACCGGTTCGTAAAGATGATTCTAATGAAAACAACCAGCAAGAAACCGTAGTTGCTGCAGAGTGCAGATATGACTGGAAAATTAAACAACAATATACCTAGTGTTCATACCAGTTCATAACACTTCTAAATCAGGACGTGGTTGACGACATTTGACGACCTCCGTGGCGTAGTGTGTAGCACTGTTGCCTTAACGTGCGGAGGTCCCGGGTTCGATCCCCGGCAGGGTCAATTTAGGAATTTATAATTTCTGAATTTTCCCTGGTCTGGCCTGTTGGGAGGCTTCGGCCGTGGCTAGTTACCACCCTACCGGTAAAGACGTGCCGCCAAGCGATTGAGCGTTCCGGTACGATGCCGTGTAGAAACCGAATAGGGGTGTATGCGGGTTTAATATAACTGCCATGCCCCTAACAGGTTAGCCCGCTACCATCTTAGACTGCATCATCACTTACCATCAGGTGAGATCGCAGTCAAGGGCTAACTTGTAGTGGATAAAAAAAAAAAAACGTGGTACTTAATTGGAAAATGTTAGTGTTAATCTCGGATTATTGCAAGGCAGGGGTTTGGGTTTGCAACTGCGCGCTTGACCACGTGTTATATCGGCAGAAGCCAAGTGGCCGGCTTTCACGATCATTTTAGAACAATAAAAGAGGCCATTGACTGAGGACGTGTGGCTGAGTAAATCACTTTAGAGTTTAGAATACTTAGAGTTTAGTTTAGTATACAAAGCAGTGATAGCCTAGGCCCTAGTGGTTAAGACGTTTGGCCCCGTGTTCGGATGATCAGGATTCGATCCTCGGGCACGCACTTCTAACTTTTCAGAGTTATGTGCGTGTTATGCATTAAAGTAAGATAAAAAATGTCCTTTCTCGGAATGCAATCTATCTGTGAAATTTATCAAAACCGGCTAAAAAGATGGCTGTGAATACGTAGCAGACACTACAAACAGACAGACGGGCAGGCACTTTCGCATTTATAATTTAAGTATGATTTTTAGGGGTTTTTTGAAAATCGCGCGTTACTAACCCTCGTTGCTTTAATTTTAAGATATCACCGTAAATAATTATCACCAGCGCTCCCTCACCCGTTGTTAAATCCATACGCGAAAGTATATTTATCTGTCTGCTACGCTTTCATCTGTTCAACAGATTTTGATGAAATTTGGGTACAGGGATAGTTTGAAACCCGGGGAAGGACATAGGCTACCGTTTTTATCCCGTAAAATTAAAGAGTTCCCGCGGGAATCAAAAACCTTAATCCACGCGGACGAAGTTGTGAGCATCATCTAGTTCAACATAACTATAGGTATTTGGACCTCAATTTATTCAATTAGAGGTCCACAAAGTGTACAGTGGTAACTGGTAACCCACTTTCAATAAAAATTCTTTCCAAAAAACCGACTTCCAACGCCACTCTAAAGTACAAAATAATTTTAATTTCTACCCACTATGTTGAAGTCGGGCGGGTATAACAAGGCTAAGCAAAGTTGACGCATCAGACTCGCCCGACTTCAACATAGTGGGTAGAAATCAAAATTATTTTGTACTTTACAGTGGTGTTGGAAGTCGGTTTTTTGGAAATAATTTTTATTTTTAACTTTTTAGTAACAGGGTTGAGGATTTGGAGTCAGGATTTTTTATGGGACCACCTCGAGAGCTTCATCTAGCGACTGATAGAAAAAAAATTCAAATCGGTTCAGAAACCATGGAGACATACATTAAAATAAAATACGCGCCAAATTGAGAACCTCCTCCTCTTTTGGAAGTCGGTTAAATACTTTTGTCTTTAATCTTTTCTCAGTGCACGCCTACGTACATAAAGTATTAATTGTATCATCACTGGTGTTACATGTCTATCCGTCTATCAGTCGATTTAAAGCCTACGCACACCATGTCAACAGTCCCCGTCGTTGTCAGCGATGATCGATTGTCGGCACATAACGGGAGGAAATCCTTTATGTAGCTCATAACGGATTCCCCATACCAGAGTTATCACTTATCAAAATATTCCATCAACGTGTTGGACAGTGCAACAAGAAGTTGACAGCAACGACTGATGTAGGTACGAGAGCTCGTGCGGAGATCTTGAGCTCATTCCGCGCATTGCGCCCGCGCATTCATCTCAATAAACATAATGTGGATGTTGTAGTACCTAACTATTATTTTTTACCCACTACAAGTTAACCCTTGACTGCAATCTCGTGATGGTAAGTGATGGTGCAGTCCAAGATGGTAGCGGGTTCCCTGTTATAAAAGGAAAAGGTGACTGATGCACTCATATCGATCAACATTTAACGCACAGCTCAAACTGAACGGATCGGGCTGAAATATGTAAAAAGGTAACCTAAAAGGTTTTTAATTTATACGCTTGGCTGCAATCAGGTGTACCTACTTAGCCGGAAGCCGGAGCCGGAAGGGTATTATGTATACAACTTTTTTAAATGCAAAGGTGTGTTTGATTGTCGGTTTATTGGTTTGTTGGTTTGTTCTTTAATAATGCCGCAACAAAGCAACGGATCGACGTGATTTTTTGCATGGTTATAGTTGGCAACTTTTTATCACGCATAAAATTTAGGTACTCCAGGCGGACGAAGTCGCGGGCATCAGCGGGCTAGTTCCACATAATATTATCCTACTAGATATTCGTATTAGAATCATGTTGTCCTATATTATAGGCCTATACTATATTTTGTTAGAGCTATCAAATACCTAATCAAGGCTTTATTATATGTACCTATACATTTAAGTTTCACTTAAGGTCTTGCTCTATACTAGCGGTGAATATCATATCAGCATATTTTATAGCTAGGACAGAATAATAAAGAGTAAACCGATGGGGGATAAACAGGACTCGTGCAGTGATCGTATCGTTGGCTCCGGGGCCCCGGCTCAATGGGCTGCGGTCACTTTACTATACACCGGTACACTCACGCTTCTAGATCGGTACTGTTTTTACCCGACTGCGGAATGCACAGGGTTATGTGTTCATCAGTCTATATATTATATTGTATTTTTGTTCCTTGCAGGACAGCTACAGCCTAAACGCGTGGACCGATTTTGATGATTCTTGCACCAGTTTATGCCGAGTATATCAGTAGAGTATCACTGTGGAAGCCGAATTTGAGAAAAAACAAAATGGCGCCCTCTAGAAACCATAATGTAACAAATTAAAAAATTAAAGTCGATAGACTATGGCAAGTGGGGTATCGATGAATAGGTCTTGCAAAATCATAGTTAGGTTCCCTTGATAATTTTCTCATTTTATCGATCATTTAGGATTTACGAGATTTCAAAGGTTCATTTTTAGTGTATTCCTTTGTGTCGCACTACAGACAAAACGGCTGAACCGATTTTGATAATACTTGCACCACTAGATTTATCTTAATCTTCTGAATATCATAACGGAAGCCGAATTTGAGAAAAAACAAAATGGCGGCCTCTAGAAGCCATAATGTAACAAATTAAAAAATTAAAGTCGATAGACTATGCCAAGTGGGGTATCGATGAATAGGTCTTGCAAAATCATAGTTAGGTTCCCTTCACCATTTTCTCATTTTAACGATTATCCAAAATCTGTGTCAAAATATTACCAATTTCGAAGTGAAACTTCTTTAGAATCGTTGTGATTTGAAAATTCGGTGAAACGAAAATGCGACACTAAGGAGAGACAAACATATTCATAATAGGATTTAACCTGCGAGAGAATGAGATAGAACACAAGTTATATTCATCTCATTCTCTCGTAGGCTACTTTTCTAAAGTTTCACTTCTGCCGTGTGTGAATTGCATACACACACTTTTTATTCGAATCTCATTTTTATGTTCAGGAAAAACCCTGCTAGAGAGGGTTAATTTAAAGTTTATGCTAACAACCTATAAAGGACATCTCTTTCTCTACATAATGCTGGGGCCGGTAGGTGCTGTTTTTATATTGTCGACGTTCGTGTTTTAGAATTTCTATTCTATCCTATTATATTCTACGCCACCATGTTTCTCAAATTATTGAATATCGCATGGTCACCAATCACCATGTTTTTCAATCGGCCCAGCTGGCAGCTGGCATCGCATTATATTGATCTGAAAGCGTCTGCATTATGTATTAAGTTTTTCCCGCTTGTTTTCATCAATAGAAATGATAGTTTCCTACTGCATTTTCATTGCCGACAATTTATTTCTTGTCGCCCGACAGGAAATGATGATGCACGCCTATTGGCGAGATTTACGCGACTTTCTTAAAGGCGTCATGAATCGATAGAATGAGTGATTTAATTTTTTTATTGAATCTCTCTTTCTTGTTTTTTAACAATAAATTAATTAATTTTTGACGACCTCCCTCGTGCAGTGGTGAGCGCTGTGGTCTTATAAGTGGGAGGGACTGGTACCTACCGACTGCTACCGATCCCCGGCAGGGTCAATTCGGAATTTATCATTTTAGAATTTTTTCTGGTCTGGCCTCGTAGGAGGCATATGCCGTGGCTATATTAGTTACCTACCAGCAAATATTTACCGTAAAACGATTTAGCGTTCCGGTACGATGCCGTGTAAAAACCGATTACGGTATAATAAATCTAAAGTCAAAAAGATAGAATTTTACGAAAACCAGATCCTGAATCACCCCTACATTAATACTGCACTGCTGCAGTAGTTATTATTATCATACTAATATTATAAATGTTTGTTCTTCAATTACGCCGCAACAGAGCAGCGGATCGACGTTATTTTTACATGGGTATAGAGTATAGACATAGTTGAGGACCTGGAGAATGACATAGGGTACTTTTTATCCCAGAAGTTAAGCGAGTGTACCAATTATGAGCAAATATAATATAATATTTGATTAAGATTTAACCACTTTTACCTGACAATCTCACAACCTGAAAATATGCTAACAGAGATTGAAGTCTGAAACAGGGTATTAAATTGTGAAGAATCGCGCGCAAAACATAATTACGCCCGCATAAACATGTCTGTCGTATCGTAACCCTGACTTTAGAGGCTTGCTTTACAACTGCAGGGCGATAGCCTGTTATTAATAGGAGTTATGAATGATGTTAGAAAGTACTTAGGAGTTAAGGTCCGGAGGCGGCCGGGGCTCCATTCAGGCCCGCCCACGCGTCTAGCCTAGGCCGAATTAAACGACAGCTTCCTGCCTTGGTTAGGTGAGGGTTACACTGGTACTATCGGATAGACGCAGACGTTACTTTGCGGAAGTAAATGAGAATGAAGGAACTTGAAGTTTAATTCGCTCTGATCCACCAAACCAGACAAATCTATGCGGTACAGCGTGTAACTTGCACGTGTAGCCTGCGGTATCCACCGCCCAGTATGTCAACAATTTGCACCGCCACAACACCACACAAATCTTCCAAATTAACGTATTCAACGTACGTTTCACTCCGACACCGGAGTATCTTCAGCGTCGAATAACGCAAGCTAAACGTGCAATGACGGGATAAAAAGTAGCCTATGTGTTATTCCAGACTAAAATCTATCACTGTGCCAAATTTCATCAAGATCCGTTTAGCCATTGACGTAGAATTATAGTACTATTTCGATGCGTTCAGCCGTTCTGGCGTGATTGAGTAACAAACATCCATCCAAACTTTCGCATTTATAATATTAATTAGTATAGAATGATAATATAAATTCTTAGCTCTAGGTATAACGCTCTAAAACACCCATGAAAGGATTAGAAGCAGACTCGCAAGCCGTGGGCGGGACCTTATTACGTCTTCATAAATACGTCCATCACAACCCTGAGCCGGGCTCTGCAGGGCCCTGCCGCGGGCGGTAATCTGGTCATTAGTGCTAGTTGTGAATTATATTGTTAAAGTGTACTTAGCTACAATTGTGTTAAGTTCACAAGCTGGACTTCCACTTCTTTTTTGAAAAAATCTATTTATCAATAGCTATAAAAGGAAAAGGTGATAGACTGACTGACTGATCTATCAATCGCACAGCTCAAACCGCTGGACGAATCGGACTGACATTTGGCATGCAGAAAACTAATCTTCTTATATATAAAATTCTCGTGTCACAGTTTTCGTTCCCATACTCCTCCGAAACGGCTTGACCGATTCTCATGAAATTTTGTGAGCATATTCAGTAGGGCTGAGAATCGGCCAACATCTATTTTTCATACCTCCACGCGGACGGAGTCGCGGGCATCAGCTAGTATTATGTAAACATCCACTAAGAAAGGATTTTTGGAAATTCTAAGTTGGTAAAATAGGGGTTTTAAAGTGTAGTCCACGCGGGGCGCGGGCAGACACAGCTTCTGACTAAAACGTTTCCAACGGAACTCCTAAAAGTTACGAATTATTTGGGACTTTTAAAGCTTTTGTTGTGAGCAATATATTAATTAAACTAGCGAAATTCCATAGCATGAAAATACAAGCTACAGATTACAGAATTTTTAAGCAAAAGTTTAGAAATCAAAATTAAAAAATTCTCATTTAAGGATAAGGACTCAGTCTAGTGGTAAAACATCCGATCTCCTGTACGGAATCACGGGTTCGATACCCGGGCACGCACCTCCATCTGTTTAAGTTGTGTGCGTTGTAAGAAATTAAATATCACTCGCTTCAAACAGTGAAGGAAAACAGCGTGAGGATATTTTGCACGCCCAAGAGTTTTTCATAATGTTCATAAAAGTGTGTGAAGTCTGCCAATCCGCACTTGGCCAGTGTAGTGGACTATGGCAAAACTTCTCATTCCGAGAGGATACTCGTGCTCAATAGTGAGGCGGCAATGGCTTGATAACAGAAGGATTTGTAATAGCTCAACAAAATCAAGCTATTAACAAAGTTAATTACTACTTAAAAAGCTATAAAGCCAGCAACAAAGTATTCTTAATTTATTGTGCTCATTCGATTCCACGAAAATCAAAGGCCTGTGGGCGATAATGGCCAATTGTTTATTCATTCTATAGAATTTTTCCCAGTTCTTAGGAGACGCCATAAAAGGTGAATCTAGTTTATAATAACGAACGGTTGGGTGAAGGCGTGTCGCGGCGTTTAACGGAGATTAGCTGCGATTATCACAGCACGCAGAGCATTCCGCGTTCTGACTGTGTGGATTGCTCAATGGTTAAATGTATATCTATATAGATTTAATAGCCATTCTAATGAGATGAGCAATACATTGTTCTCGCTATTTACGAAGCGCGCCGTCAGATGAGGCGATTTTTTCCGACTTAAAATAAATAAATAAATAAAATATTAAATATAAAGCTTGTTACTCGCTGATAAAGTAGCTTTCTATAGGTGAAAGAATTATTAAAATCAGTTGAGTAGTTATTGAGTTTATCAAACAAAAAGGTTAAAAGATAATCCAGAAGGGTGCAAAATCGGTCTTTATTGCTAAAGCAATCTCTTCCAGGCAACCTTTGGGGAGAGGACATTAGCTAGAGTTCATAGTAGTAGTAGTAGTAGTAGTAGTAGTAAATATTTATTTGGTAAAATATGGTACAGACAAGATGTTATTAGGTTAATAATTAGGTACAAACATATTTTGTCGTTACTAGGGCTTCCAATACCGGGATCCCGGTGTTGGCTACTACCGGGATCCCGAACTTTTTTCGCCGGTTTTCAATACCGAAAAGATAATCCAGAAGGGTGCAAAATCGGTCTTTATTGCTAAAGCAATCTCTTCCAGGCAACCTTTGGGGAGAGGACATTAGCTAGAGTTCATAGTAGTAGTAGTAGTAGTAGTAGTAAATATTTATTTGGTAAAATATGGTACAGACAAGATGTTATTAGGTTAATAATTAGGTACAAACATATTTTGTCGTTACTCGTTACCGATGTCCAAATATTGAATTAATATTCTTATTTAAGAATTGAAGAATTCTTGTATCGAATAAAAACAATGATCTAAAAGATACTTGAAAAGTTCTTTTTTAAATGATGGTAGATTGAGTTGTTTTAGTTTATTCGGTAATTTATTAGTCTTTGTTGGGGCAACGAAATGTTATTTTTGTATCGTTTGCTTGTGTATGGTTGTGAGTATGTACTTAGAAATAAATTGAGGTTTTTAAACACAAATAATGCAGATTCATAAATGTATAGGCACGGAAGCGGTAATATCTTTTTAGATTTAAATAACGGTTTGCAGGTTTGAAGATAGTAAGCATTGCATAAGATTCTTATACATTTTTTTTGGGTTCTAAATGCTGTAATCATCTCGCTTGAGTTGCCCCATATAATTATACCATACCTCAATAGTGAGGAAAGGACATAAGAGAGCATGCCATAAAATATGACAGTGCATAAAATCCAACAATGTAATAGACACAGGAATAAAAATACATGCGACATAATAATAATAATAAATCTGAATTGATGCTAAGTTCGCTAAATTCTCAACCTAACCAGCACAGAAGTCCTAACTAAGCAAACTACAAGGACGTTCCCGAGTTGTTAGCAATTTAATGGTCCACTCTATTTCAAATGGCCCCAATTAAAGTCTGAATCTAACAAAACATCAATTACAATGCTCGGTCTAGCATTAAATCACTGTGACTATGTATACGTTTCACGATTTCGAAACGAAAGGGCCTCGGTGTCTGATACCATCGGAAGCAGAAAAAGCAACAAAACCTATGCGTGAAGCTTGCCACGAAATTGGACTGATTTCTTTATCGTAAATCGGAGCGAACGGGAATGCACTGATAATTTGAAAAGACAACCAAAGTTGTTAAAGGAGATACCAATAATTATTGTTTATACTGATACATGACTTTCAACGATTTAATTTTACTTGCCTCCAGCAGCGTGCCCTGTGCACGCTACCATTAGCATTAACCTATTTTCATTAGGGTAAGCAGTGCTTTTATGCCTCTATGAACTGCACGCCACTGCTTGCCTCCAATTGAAAGATTTCTATAACTGGACATTGGTCTCTTGTACCCATTGATGTAGAATTTTTACGATGCTTGTATCGGTTGCACTATTTCGGTTACTATAAGAAACTCTATCCATCGTGCTCTGAGTGGCTCTCAGACCATGCGACCTTAACATCTCGGATCCTTGTGCTAATACTGGCAAGTGGCAACACGCCTGTTCAAAAACTTGTATTTGAGGGAATGAAGCATACCTAAAAAAGACGTGTGGCACTCGGAGACTGCCGCGGTAAAGCTATTGCATAGCATTTTTTATCAACTTGCTATGACTACTTGTGTTGTTGACTTCAAGTTGTTGAAAATATAAAGGCGAAATATTTTTATGCAAAGATGATTTTGGTTGCTATGACTACTTGTGTTGTTGACTTCAAGTTGTTGAAAATATAAAGGCAATATAATTTTAAAGAATTATGTTTTCAATAGTCCGGGTGTCCAAGGGGAATCAGAAAACCTTTTGATTCCCCTTGAGTCAACAGCACAAGTAGTCATAGCAACCAAAAGCATCTTTTCATAAAAATAGTCTTTTTATTTTCAACAACTTGAAGTCAACAACACAAGTAGTCATAGCAACCAAAGTGTAAGGTTTTTTTCGTTACGGAATTTCTGGATTCGGTCTCCACGCTCAAGGCCCGCGATAGAAGCTATGCAATAGCTTAAAAACAACCACTAAAATACAATGCCAATTAAAGGTTTGGTTTTAGATTTACTGAGAGGCCAATATTTGTATTGCCTCGTATTCTCAGTTTGACGTTTTCTTAGTTTGACGCTTTTATCACTTGATCGCAATAAATCACTTGGACGGTTCCACCACAGGTTCCACTGACCACACTTCGCCATCGAGGCTGTGTTATCTTCCCTACAATCGACAGTCACGAAATAAAACGCAATTACATAAGTGGATGACAGTTTCTATAAGTATAACACTTATTTGATCTAATAGATTAGTATCTCTTCCAAGACCCAATTATATCTGATGCTGACTTTTGAAAATAGACAAAGTAAGTAATTGAGTATGAATTATTTCAGATTTTCTTAATATTTAATGTGCCCTTTACCGGTTGTGAATTGTTAAAAGATTGGTAAGTAGGTATTATGTGATAAACAGACAACATTTTTAATGGTAAATGGACTAACAATTAAACTGGAATGATCAATGATTGATTTAGGATTCAAAATTAGACTGATAATGCCCCCGCCTTCGTCCGCCTGGATTAGGATTTTTTGATTCCCGTTGGAAAAATTAAAGAATTATCCGGGATAAAAGTCATATGTCCTTCCCCGGAATACACCCTATCCCTGAACCAAATTTCATCAAAATCATTTGAACAGATGGGCCGTGAAAGCGTAGCAGCACAGAATAGGGAATAATAGCAGGCAGACAGATGGACAGACAGACAGACACACTTTCGCATTTATAATATTAATATGGAGGTATAGATTCATGACCTACTTCTTAAATTGCCCATCATAATTGTACATCATAAAATGTTTGTTGCAAATAAACGATTGATTGATTGATTGATAACAAAATTAAAATGAGGTGAAGGTACGTGTAGAGTCAAGTTATTTGCCTCTCCAGAAAGATTAGAAAAATAATTAATGTAGGTTAGTTTAATGTGTACCCGACAGAACACACCTAGGGCAAAAAAAAACTTAAACTATGCGGACGAAGTCGCGGGCATTAGCTAGTATACGATAATATACGAGGCTTAGAGCAGCTAGCAATGTAACATAGCTAGTGTCTTAATTTTATTATTTGATTCAAACAGTTTATTTGGTAATTGGTACAGCTGATTTATAGTAATTAATTAGAAAGAACAGATTTTTATTCCACAACCACTTATCTACTTATCTATCTATATCTAAACCCATGCCCCCGTCGGTTTCTACACGGCATCGCACCGCAACGCTAAACCGCTTGGCGGCATGTCTTTACAGGTAGGGTGGTAAGTAGCTATGGCCGAAGCCTCCCACCAGACCAGACCAGAGAAAATGAGATGAAAGATAAAGACATCAATTATAGAGGTAGCAACAAACCAGTGCGGCCGTTTCGCAATCACTAAATTCCTATTCTTATCTGCTGATAACATCGAGTCACGAAACCCCGTGCAAGTGACGGAAAGAGTACCTACAGTTTCCTATTGTTGGGATTACAATCTGACCTAGAAGAGTATTCCGTTGTGGTATCCAGTGACAATCTCTGTTGATTTATCAAATTCATGTTGGACGCTTAAAATGCTGCACTTTGTGAAATCAATACTAATATTATAAATGCGAGAGTTGGTTGTTGGAGTTGAATGGATGGGTGTATGTTACTTAATCACATCAGAACGGCTAAACGAATCTAGATGAAAGGCACAGAGAAAGATTATAGTCTGTATTAACACAAGGTAAGTAGGTAGGTACTACTATTTTTTATCCCGGAAAATCAAAGAGTTCAAATCTCTACGCGGACGAAGTTGCGGAAAACAGCTAGTGGTTTAAATTTAAGCATTATTATTAGTCACTTATATAGGACTATCCCTGTTTCCTTTTTTCCGATTCGTGTAACATACTCTTACTGAGGATCGGATAAAAAAAAACAAACAATATAAGAAATCGATTAGTACAGAAACTCATCATTTCGAGTCGTTTATTTTAATAATCATGTTTTCAATTAATTTTAGTTTAACCTTACAACTTTCAAAATATTTAAGTATCAAATTAAATTTAACGTTCGTTTTCGGTTCAATCCACATTATACAACAGAACTCGCGTATTCGGCTTGATAAATATGCAAATCAGCAAACACACACAGAAAAGCCCGGTATGTTGAAGGTATATTGATGATTTAATCCCTATGGAATTGAAACATGTGCCAACAGATCAAGTGATCGAGAGCTCATGTATAATAAATCCGTATTGACATAGGTACAATTTGTCACAATAGCATTATGTCACACAACAAAGTTTACTTAGCCCAATATAGCCGCACTGAACAAAGAAAAGACAAACAATTTGTTATTTCGAAAGCCTACCAGCGATTACCTCCCCTAAATACAAAGCCATAGTTGTCGGCCAAAAATCTTACTGAAAAATTTCATCATCATCGTCATCATAACCCTTTTTACAACTGGGCCCTCTGCCCAGTTATACAGTCGATATAGCGCAAAAGATTTAAAATCATTACCTAAAATGTAATTTACGTTCAGTTATGCAAAACACCTACAGTCTTACACTGAACTGCGCCCAGAAAAATCCTGCTCGCTCGGCACGTGTTCTGACGTCACAGCTGCCTGCTTCCAGTTCTTCTAACGGCATTTTAGCCGCTCCCAACACGCCACACCCTTCGTAGGGCTGCCACTCGAGACGCTATTTTTTTCATTTGATCATTACTAAAATTTGCACACCATTGCAAAGTTGCATGTTATGGCCTCTGATTGACAATTCCTATGATAATAGAGGATGCCCGCGACTACATCCATGTGGACTTAGGTTTTTGAAACATCCCGTAATAATTAACTCTCATGGTCTCTAAAAATATTATTACTTACTAGAGGTCGCCCGCGACTTCGTCCGCGTACAATTGTTGATTTCCTATTAGATGATGAAATTTTCCCGCTGCAAACAGCCTATCTATAGAGGCTTTATATAGCTTATGCAGGTTTTTTATTATTTAAAACTAATAACTTAAATGCTGATTTTCATGTCTATACTTCAAAATCATAAAAATTGTGTGTAACCTTTCACCCCCATTTCACCCCTTTTGGGGTGGATTTTTGTAAAATTCCTTATACAGGTTAATATTATTTAACGCGAATAACCTAAATCCCGATTTTCAAGTCTCTAACTTCAGAAATATAGGACTTTCATACAAACTTACAACCCCCATTTCACCCCTATTGGGGTACATTTTCGTAAAATTGCTTATGCAGGCTTTTGTTAGTTATAACTAATAACTTCATTGCCAATTTTCATGTCTCTAACTTTAAAAACAAAGGACTTTCATACAAACTTCCAACCCCTATTTTAACCCCTTAGGGGTGGATTTTCTCAAAACCCATTCTTAGCTGGCGTCTGCACCATAGAAGTAATCTACCTTCCAAATTTCAAGTCTGTACGCTTTATAGTTCCTGAGATATCGTGATTAGTCAGTGAGTGAGTGAGTGTCGAGTGAGTGGTATTTCGCTTTTATATATATAGAAGATAGAAGATAGAGAAGATAGGTAATGCGAAAGTGTGATTGTTGGGTTGTCCTTCAATAACGAAGCAACGGATCGACGTGATTTTTGCATGGATATAGTCGAGGACCTGGAGCGTGACATAGGCTACTTTTTATACCGGAAAAATAAGGACCGTACCGTGGGAATTAAAAAAAAACCTATTACTAGCGGGTAAATCGCGGGCTAGTCTTGAATAAGCCACATGTTGCCTGCTTGATATTTCCATATCAGGTAAAAGTATGAATATAGGTTGCCAGGCAAAAGAACAGTTTTTTCATAGGGTTCATATGAATAGTATTGAATATTAGTATTCATGAACTAAAACAACTGGCAACTGAAAGCCCTACGCGAAACCATCTCAAGTTCAGCCACCGATCTGCTTCGCAGACTTTTTTTTTCTAGGAAATTGTATCAAAGATTCCAAACACAAGACCGATCTATTTCTAGTTTTTAGCCGATTAATTAATTAGCGTTTCATTTTTGTAGCGCGATTCCTTTCTTGCTGTATTAAATAAGAAATCATTTTAATCGAGATTAAATTGTACAAATAATAATATATCATCGGGCCTGTTCAGCAATTAAATGATTAGTATCAGCATTCCTATTTTATAGTACAGAGTATTGCAATAAGTAGGTACATCTAATATTGCCTGGTAACATTTGGTCACATAGGTATCTCCTTTCATCAAATAGCAGGTTTCGGTAAAGATCTTCTATACTATCATTATAAAAGCGAAAGTGTGTCTGTTTGCTACGCTTTCACGGCTCATCGGTTTAACCGATTTTGATAAAATTTGGTACAGGTATAGGTTGTATCCCGGGGAAGGACATAGGCATAATTCCCGATTTTCGAAGATTTAAACTTAATTCACAGGTTAGCCCGTTTCCAACTTAGACTGCATGATCACTTACCATCAAGTGAGATCGCAGTCAAGGGCTAACGTAAAGTGGAATAATGGAAGAAAAAAGAAAAAAAACAAAGAAATAATTTTAAAATTTCCCAATAATAACAATCGAAAATCATCATCATCTCTCTTTCCGGCACTAATGATCACATAAAGCAATTCGTCAGTACGCAACGACGCAATCACGGTGTTTCATTTTCTAATTCCTTTAATTACACAAACGATTTGCCACACCATACACAGCAAACCAAATCTCTATTCACACCTATAAGATAAACTATACGAATTTAAGCTTAATGATGCACATAATAGAGTCGCTGGCAACATTCAAAAGGGTACACTTAGGTTGGTTTGCCATGGTTTGGCAAATTTCTATTTACATCTACAATCAGATAAACAAAACAAATTTAGCCTTAACGAGTTAGGTTTTAAGGTTGTTAAAAATTTTCGGAAGGGCAAAAATGATGTTGGTTAGAAACACTTTGAAGTTTGCCTTGTATGGAGCGTTGGAGCGAGGTCCGATCGAGTCGAATTGATCGGACCCGCATCGATTGAGGACATAGGTGATGTAATCCTCTATTTTATCTCATGATTGTTGTTCCACAGCTTTGACACTCTGTGTAATTAGTTTGACGGAGCTGTTGCCGAAATTTGAATATAATATTGTTGGGCAATTCAAAAGTTGGGGATAAGAAGAGAAAGTACTAGCTAGTATTCTATGTACCAATCGGCTATACTTATTAGCGATATTCGTATTTCGTTCCTATTAGCTGACGAAATTAAGTTGTTTATAGCGACTGTAGAACCGGACAGGGATCAAGATCTAAGATCAACGAAAGATTAGAGACTTCGAATTTATAGGCTTTGTATTTAGAAAATTTAATTATAAAATAATTTTGTTCAGATATTTCCACAGATATGCCCAATCTGATGTCTAATTGTCAGTAAGAATATGTTACGAATTGATTGTTGCGTAAACAAAAGATAAAGTTTTAAGATTTGAATATTACATGGTGTTTGTCAACTACATCCTGATGTAAAGACATAATAAGGAGAATCAGATAACATAGACTTCGAAAGGAAACACACAAATAAGGACAGAGGTATTATTTAGGTATTACCGACATCCTCAATGCAGAGCATGTCTGCATACATGCGGATTTCCATCCATCACAGCCAGTCGCATGCAAGTATTGCCAAAATTGGCAATATGTCACTGGCTCCTAGCTAGGTAGTACCTGAGTAGCACGTTTTGGAGGTCTCACGTACAACGGACTAACAACATAATACCTATTATGCTCAGTGTGGCAACGTACCTAGTAGGTAAATAAAGCAGGCCTCAATCGTGTTGAAGTTAGCTACAATTTGTATGGAATCATCAAGCTGTGCTTGTTGACAGATAACAGCTAGTATCAATCAGATGCCGATCAATTCCATACAAATCGTAGTTTTAAACGCCCCCAGAAGGAAGGACGTAAGAGAAAACAAAAGGTTTGGATTGATTGTTTGGACATTGGCTTTCATCATTATAACTGAACATAAGATTACCAGTTTCAAATTTCAAGTGACGTGGGGCCCAAAACAAAATGGTGCAAGCGTTTTGATGGCCACATCCATCAAGTGGCCTAGCAGAGGATTGATGACTGTTATATAAGTTATAAATTAAAAACTAAAAGATCCACCATTTAGTGCGAGAGGCTGGTCCTAATCAAATTAGATGAAACAAATTGAACATTTCATTTCATACGAGATGACAGATGACGCTTTCGGTTAATTAGATTTGTGTCTTATTATTATTGTAAAGTTTCTTTGGAATAGTTCCTAGTTTTAATAATATTTCCGACGGCTGGATCACCTTACAGACATGTGATAGGCTATTCCAAATATAAGTTTTCCAATATTGAATTGACCATTGACCTCACCTGTGACAGCCCTTGTGTTAATAAAAGGCCGCCCTCAGTACCAGTTTACTTAAATAGCCATAAAAAAATTAAAAAATATATAAAACTTGGCAAATTTATATCAAAAACAAAAAAATTAATAAAAACTCAAAAAATAGGTGCTAAAAACATTTCATTGAGAAAGGAACGTTCAGATTTGTTAATACAGCTGGATACATGTTGTACTTCTCTGCAGGAAATAAGAGAACAATATGAGCATGATGTTGACAGCCTGAATAATACAATTTTACAATTGGAAAACTCTTTAAAAACCGTTACATCCCAATATGAGCTGTCACAGAAGCAGATCAGTGAGCAAATACTGGTTGCCAATGAACTGTTAGCTTTAGGTAATTATAATATAGACCGTTTTGACTCTTTGGTTAATAAGTGCCAGTGTGTGAATGAGGACAATACAGATGCTTCTGGGGAGGCTCAGTGTTTGAGTAAGGACCCATTAGTTCTATCAGCAGAGGTTCAGTGTTCAAAAAAAGACGATTTAGTTGTATCAGCGGACGTTCAGTGCATGGAACAAAGAAAAGGATGTGAACATAATGACATGTTACATTCCCAACAGCGGAAAACATTCATAGTTTCAGATGAACTGGGAAAGGACTTTGGTTACCTACTTAGTAATAAGTTACATCAAAATGTCTCTAACAAGTGTTACCCTAGGGCCCCATATGAATATATAGTGGAAAATATCAAAAGTTGTTGCTTGGATAGTTATAGTACAGTTGTTTTGTTGATTGGTAACAGCCTGTCCATAACCAAAAAAGAAATTCTCAGAAGTTTTGAGTATTTATTAAGTATACAAAAAAAAACAGGTTGTAAATTTATACTTTGTGCTTTTCCCTTTTCTCACTCGTTGACCCAAGCACAAAATATGCGCATTTACAAACTTAACAGGCTTTTGCACAATTTAACTTATAGTCACAGAGACTATTTTCATATTTTTGACACAAATAAGTTTGTTAGTAAATTTACACTGACAAGATATACTTTGTATCTGCCCTATAGATATAAAAAACAGATAGCTACATTTGTAGCTTGTAATATACAAGACCCAGCTATTTTTAGCTGTAATGTAATTGGCAACTGTACATGTTGTACTGAGAATATTGATATTAGTAACTTTACTAATTCCAGTTTTTTGACACCGGATGTAAATTGTATGAATCTGAGTAGTAGTATTTTAACTCCAGATACAAACAATTGTAATAAAATTGTTGGAAAACATATTTTAAACTAAGTAATAAGACAACAGATAAGCCTTGTAATATTAAAATTGTACACCAAAATATACAAGGCTTACCTGGCAAAGAACATGAGATTGAGCTTTTCGTTAGAAATTTTGATATTGACATTTTATGCCTTACTGAGCATTGGCTCAATAGCCATCAATTATTACTCAATCTTAAGAATTACTCTCTGTCAAGTGCGTTCTCCAGAAAGAAAGCTATACGCGGAGGGTCTTTAATAATAACTCGTAACAATAACAATTGTAAAGAAAGAAAAGACATTGTTAACCTTTCCGTTGAACGCACTATTGAGCTGTCCTGTGTTGAGCTGGAGCGATACATCATAGTTTGTGTGTACCGACCTCCTTCAGGTGACCTTGTACTGTTTGAGGATGTAATGGAGGAGGCCCTAAGGCGGATATGCAGGTCATCCAAAAAAAATTTTATCTGTGGAGACTTTAATATAGATATTTTGCATCTCACTTCTCCAGCTGAGAAATTACTTAACTTATTTAAAAGTTTCAATTTAGAAAACATATTTATTGAACCTACAAGAATAACTGCAAGTTCAGCTACTTGTATTGACAATATTTTCAGCGACTGTAAAATTGTCAACAAATCTGTTATTACTCATCTAAGATCTGATCACTGCGGGCAAATGATATCTATTCCTAGCTCTAAACAAAATACAACTAAAATAATAAAGTATAGGCCAGTTACCACTAAAAAAGTACAGAAATTTAAACAAGAAATTTTAAATACTTTACCTACGCTCGATTTTACACAGGGTGGTCCGGATGAACTCTATAACACCTTCTTTAATCTGCTAAATTCTCAATTTAATTCCATCTTTAAAATAGTAGAAAAAAAATTGTTCAAGAACCTTAAATTTAGTGACTGGGCTACTGTTGGCATTTATAAAAGTAGAAACAAGTTGTTTGATTTATATGCCGAAAAGCAATATAATTACACCCCCACATTTGTTAAATACGTCAGAATGTATTCAAAATTATTTAGAAATGTGTGCATACAAGCAAAGTCACTTCATATAAAACAAAAAATTATTAATTCAGATAACAAAATTAAAGCAGTTTGGGAAATAATCACGGATGAAATTGGGAAACATAAAGTGGACGACAATAAACTGGAGCTAAAAATTAACGACCGTATCATTGACTGCAAAACGGAAATCGCGAACACATTTGAGAACTTTTTCCGAAATATTCCAGTCACCACTACTAGTTCCCTTAACTCCTCGCCAACAGAAGCCCATAAACTTCTCAAGGATAATGTCACCGAGTGCAGTGTGCTGTTTAAGTTTAGACATGTGACCCCATATGATATTATAAAAGTATTTAAATCTTTGCAACTTAAAAAAACCGGAGACCTATGGGGGATATCCGTAAAAATAATCGGCAATATTATTGATGTTATTGCACCCTATCTTGCTCTAGTTTTTAATGAGTCTGTAGATTCAGGATCCTTTCCAGACCTTATGAAATGTAGTAAACTGATTCCACTTTTTAAATCAGGTAGCAAAAGCGATCCAAATAATTACAGACCAATTTCAATTTTGCCCACTCTCAGCAAGATATTTGAAAAAATTATGCTCAACCAACTGCTCCAGCACTTTAATTCAAATAAACTTGTTCACTCTGAGCAGTATGGTTTTACTAAAGGTCGATCAACAATTGATGCGGGCGCAATGCTGTTAAAACATATATTCGATGCGTGGGAGAAATCACAGAATGCTATTGGTATTTTCTGTGATTTATCCAAGGCATTCGATTGCGTTGAGCACGAGACGCTTTTAGTTAAGTTGAGCTACTATGGAGTAAAAGACACTGCGCTTGGCCTCATTGGATCCTACCTCAGTAATCGCATTCAAACAGTATGTATCAACGACGTGAAGTCATCCGGATCAGCCTCACTAATGGGTGTTCCTCAAGGCTCTATTTTGGGTCCCTTCATGTTCCTGGTGTACATCAATGACTTGCCATATTTTGTCCGTAATACTTGCGATATTGTACTATTTGCTGATGATACGTCCTTGATTTTTAAAGTCGATAGACATAAGGACAACTTTGACGACGTAAATACTGCAATATCTCAAGTCACTAACTGGTTTACGGTAAACAATCTACTTTTAAATACAAAAAAAACTAAATGTGTTGAGTTCGCATTGCCGAATGCCAAATCCACAAGTGATATAAAACTAATGGTAAATAATGATATGTTGAAATTAGAAGATACTACTGTGTTCCTGGGGGTGACCTTAGACGCAAAGCTTCAATGGGGCACCCATATATCAACACTTTCTGGCAAGCTTAGTTCTGCTGCTTACGCTGTCAGAAAGATTCGACAGATAACTGACATCGAAACTGCCAGGATTGTATATTTTGCTTATTTTCATAGCATTATGTCTTACGGAATCTTACTGTGGGGTAAAGCGGCAGATATTCAAAAAATCTTTGTATTACAAAAAAGGGCAATACGTGCAATTTATAATTTAAAACCGCGTGATTCCCTTAGAGAGAAATTTAAAGAAATTGGTATTCTAACTGTCGCCTCGCAATATATTTACAGTAATATAATTTTTGTAAAACAGCACATCCATAATTACAAAAAAAATTGCGATCTGCACGATAGGCAAACTAGAGGCCGTAATAGGCTCGTGACTCCATCGCTCCGCCTCCAAAAAGTCAGAAGGTCATTCGTGGGAATGAGCATTCTTTTCTATAACAAAATTCCACAACCTATTTTAAACTTGCCTATACACAAATTTAAGAAATCCATTAAATGCATGCTCCTAAAAAAAGCTTATTATACTGTTGAAGACTATTTGAATGATAGAGGAGCATGGATTTGATCGCTCCGGCAATGCTAAGGACAGCGGTTACTTATGTACACATTGATGTAATAAAATTATTGTAAATGAATTATTTAAAAAGAGCAACCACCGAGTTTCTTGCTGGTTCTTCTCGGTAGGAATGGCATTCCGAACCAGTGGTAGATTCACTTGACGATTCAAAAGTACTTGTAAAAGTTTATTTGAATAAAAAAACATTTGATTTGATTTGATTTGATATAACTTTACATTCACGAAATTGCTTAAAATTTAACTGAACCATAGATAAACCCGCAGATAATATAAGACGTATTTGATATTAAATTCGATAAAAATAAAGATAACAAAGAGTCTATTGAACACTAGCTGATACCCGCGACTTCGTCCGCGTGGGATTTGTTTTTCAATTCCTACGAGAACTTCTTAAATTTCCAGGCATAGAAAGTAGCCTATATCCAGGTCTTCAGGTTGTTAAGGTCTCATGCAAAAAATCATGTCAATCTGTCGCTCTGTTGCGACGTGATTGAAGGACTGACCATCAAATTAGCAAACAAACACACATTCGCATTTATTATATAGTATGGTTTTCGTTCAGAATACTATGAAATAAACTTTGCTCAGACTAGGAAAACAGGATATAGGAAATATCTCCAATAAATTTATCTTCCATTAAAGTCAAATGTAAATCAAGCTACAGCTATACACGAGTATAGCCTTACACGAGCGGTCCTTGGAACATTTCGCTCAGGATGTAATTCCATCTGGACCCTGGAGAAATAATTATCTATGGCTATTTACAATATGAAACTGAGTTACTCCGCCATTAGTTAATATCGATGTTGCGTGCGCATAAATATCTCGGTTGCCGACTCGACTCGGCTCGGGCTAGACGATTTAATTCTCGAGATAAATGCCGCTATACAAACATAATGACACTAATCACACATCGGCTCATAAATGGAACCATGCAGGGTGAGATTTTGGGACCGTTCAGTGAGGAATAAACTCTAATAGTTTCACTACAAATATTTTATTCTTCGGGATAGTTTGATCTGAAGAATGGTTAGACCAAACAACATGGGTGATAAAAAAAACCGGCTGAGTTTGTTGTGGGCTCTTCTCAGAGCAAGGCGGGTTTGAAACCCTCGTAGCTTTAGTTTTAAGATACCGTCGTTAATTATCACCATTACGTTTTATACTTTGTATAGGTACTTGACGTTCAGAAAGTACTAAAGTAAGTACATGTAGGAACTAATTTTGAATAAATATATTTTGAATTGAATTAAATGATAAATGATAAAATATGATTTAATTATTTCATGTAGGACCACTTGTGTCACTTATGATACGTTAAAGACTCTACCACCGGTTCGGAAAGCTGTTTCTACTGAGAAGAGCCGGCAAGAAACTCAGCAGTTGCTCTTTTCTTAAAAAAGATAAAGGTTACAATATTATGTAAACAATACAACACATGCATCAAGTATTACACTGACTTGTGGGTCACTGGATGCAAATTAATTGATTATCTTGAATTGTGAGAGAAAAACATGTTTTTTAGATAAATCAAAACTCGACAGTGTATCCAATAGAAGATGAGTAGGATGGATGCAAAGGATTTCAATTTAATTTCAAGACTTAAAATTAAAATGATTTCATGAAAATATTTAATTAAATGCAGTTTTTTTTTCTTCAAACGCCAACATTAACCGATTTCTTAGACCGCACTGATCCCTTCCGACTTTTCACTCTATCGAGGTATGTGTCAGGGAACATTATTTCCTTATAATTTTCCAGTTACGACAATTTTACTATGTTGCACGTACAGGCCGTTAAATGCAAACCGTTTCATCACCCCATATGATTATTAGTTATTACTGTCTAGTTAATAATTAGCCCATTTTGTTCTTCGATACGATAAAATTCATCAAACTCTATTATAAATTGTGATGTTATAAATGTTGGAATTGTCTTTTCTGTTTGCCTCGTTGATCTAGTGGTTAGCATGTTCAACTGCGGCCAACGAGGTCCCGGGTCGGGTCAGAAAAACCCAAGGTTAAGGTTAAGGTTTTTCTGACCAGAAATTCTCAGTACTAGCCCGGAGTTAGAAAGTTCAAATTAATAGGAGCACGAGGAAACGCCCGCAACATGATAATAGTCGTCAAAGCCCTACAACCCACATTGGAGCAGCGTGGTGGGTCTAATTTCTAATTACCTTTCTCCTATGAGAGTGGAGGCCTGTGCCCAGCAGTGGGACGTTAATGGGCTATAGTGGTGGTGGTGGTATTTTCTATTGTGACATCTTCTTTGTTAAACTATATTTTAAGATAAAATTTATTTAGTACGGAACGCTAATGCCTGAGGAGTTTCTGGCGAGTGGGAAGTATGACTAATCTTGCGTGAAGCGTCGTTGAATCAAAATTGTGCTTTTAAAAAAAATAAACTATTTTTTAAATCGAGTTGATTCGTTCAAGTTTCGGTTCTGAAAATTAGATAAGTAAAACAAAAGAAATAGAAAGAAAATAAGCCGCGATTCATGGAACAGCCGACAGAAGTGAAACTTCCATTGTACTCCAAAATCTTTTTTTTTCTTCTCGCACCGCGTAATGGTAATGAATTATGGTCCGTGTTACCAGCCAATGTAGTGCATTTAACTTTGTACACTTCAAAGTTTTTTTTTTTGGTTCTTAAAAAGGCTTTTGGGCCTTACGAGGTTAAAGCATTTGAAGTTAAAAATAACAAGTTCAAAGGTTGAACAAAACAAACCTAACTATAAAATTTACATATTGACACTAATAGTTTTCTAGATTTCATCCAAATCGAAGCCCTACAACGCAAATGATAAAGACGATTTTCTATTAATTTTACTAAAAGTTAACACCTGATGTTTAGTAACCGGTGTTGCAAAACCGTAAGCAAACTTTGCTCATGAATGGTAGGATTTAGATGCAATCTCGGCTGATGCTGACGAGGATGACGTGATTGATTGCATATCCCCCGCTTGCTGCAGAACGGTTATCGATGGCGCAAGATGACGTCTTAATTTTAAAGATGGATACGCAGTATAAATACCTCAAGTACACATAAGTACAATTAGTGAAGTAGTGACCGATTTCAAATTCAGTTATTTTAAGCAATAGGAGATATAATGCTGTGCTCATGGAAAGGGCATGATTATCATTTTTGCCCATAGAAGAGAAATAAATTATTAGGTTTGACTGCCTCATTTGGGTCCGATTCAGTCATAAGAGAATACGTTGCATAGACCGTATTAACTTGAATTAAATTGTCTTACGAGACGTAGAAATGCCAACGTACCTAAATTGTAAATATTAATATGAAGAGCGTGATATTTGATCTAAAGTACTTACCATGATGTCGTTTCTAAAGAAAATGTTTTCTTCACAACAAAACAAAAACAAAAAATTAAAACGTTTTCTTTGCTAAATTGCAAATTTTATAAATCCATGCTCTGTCTGTCTGTCTGTCTGCTACGCTTTCCCGGCCCATATTTTCAACCGATTTTGTTGAAATTTATTATAGAGGTAAGTTATATCCCGGGGAAGGACATAGGCTTAGGCAAGGATACTTTTTATCCCGGAAAATTAAGCAGTTCCCGCGGGAATCAAAAAACCCTTATCCGCGCGGACGAAGTCGCGGGCATCATCTAGTATCTCAAATATCTAGGCCAGGAATAAAAATTTGCACTTTAAATATTGTGAATGCTTTGCTGTGGTTATCGATGTGGAAGAAGTAAAGTATTATATACCTAACTAGAGTGAATCACAAACTTCTAAAATAAAGTCATTGTGTTGTGTTTCAAGTTTTCAAATATTATTACTTTATGAACCTACCCATTGAAATTCTATATCAACAAAATTAATTCTATAGCAAAATTCACTTGCGTAAAATAATACTGTGTATTCAGAATAGCAATGCAAATGAACACGGACGCAACTTGTCAAATGAATAGCGCAACCGACCACCGTGCTCTGCACGCACTGGGAAACCCGAAACGTGACAACTGAATTAAACCCACTGTAAACAATGACCTAATTAGGGTTCCGTACCAAAATGGTAAAATGGAACCCGGTCTGTCTGTCCGTCTGTCCGTCCGTCACACTCGATTATTTCAGTAACTACCGAAGCTATCGACATGAAATTTGGAATAGTTGTGTATATTAGTGGCCCAAAGACACTGGAATTAAAAAAAATTGGAAATTATTTTTGTTCTTATTTAAAAAGGGGGGAAAATCGGAGGGTTGAAATTTAAAAGTGAGATAACTGTACTGTGTGGGGTATCATATGCAAGGGTTTACTTTGTACATTCTAAAACAGATTTTTAATTATTTTTAGTCATGATAGTTTTTTGATTTATCGGGGAAAAAGTCTAAAAAAATACCGTTCCCCCCCCTTACCTCCGGAGTTTACCAATCGAAAAATCTGAAATAATTATGGTCAATAGGAATTTATGTATATTTTACAGAAAACTATAGCCAATGCTCTAACTAGCATAGTTTTTTTGATATTAACAGTAAACCTCGTACTCGTCGTCAAATAAACTTATTGGTCTTTGCCTGATTGTTTTGCTTCAGTACCTACTTCTTGAGTACGGTACCCTCGGTGCGCGAGTCCGACTCGCACTTGGCCGGTTTTTTTAATATAGCTCCAACATTAAAACTTCTTTACTTGCGTTATATAATCAGATAACCATCACCATTAAGGATTAGAACAACCCATTAATATATTTTTTCCATTCCTGTGATGTATTAGACTGCAAATTGTTATCATTAATATACTCGTAGTTTACGTTGACTTTATATAAGAAGCAGTTCCTATTTGAAATAAAGTGTAATATAACAATCAAGCTCTTTTCCTTTTTTTTGTACTTATAATAAAAAGCTGCACACTTTGAAAAAGAGATCATGATAATAAAGATTAGCCAACAAGTATGATGTTGATTTTGAAAATGTAAAAATAAATTGAATGCCTTGCGATAAAAAGTCAGAGACAAGAAGAGCAGCTTATGCTTTTAGAATATTGAAAAACGTAATAAAAGCAGATAGACATTTTGTATAAATTAGATTTCAGGGTGGTCCATGTAAAAAAGTTCGGTTTAAAATGCCGTAATTTAGAATAAACACGAGAATTTTATAAGAGTATAATCATACAAATTGATGCCACGAAAGGCACGCTTTGCCAAAATTTAAAATTAGTGACTATCAACCTCGAATGAATTTATGCGACGTGCAGGTCACGACCCAGGTGAACTTATTCTTACTAAGTCTAGAAAGTGTAGGAATAACCAGATATGTGCAAGTTGTTCTTGTACAATAAGTTCCGTAAGTATTTAAAACTTGAAACTTATTTAAAACTTGAAAGTTATTTTTGGGTATTGATTTTTCTATTGAGCTTGAACTAAGATATCTCTGGTTATTTCCATTACAGTTAAATCCGTGAGATAGTAAATTTTCAATAGCTACCCTCTCAACTTTAAACATAAGTTTCAATGCTCTAAAATTTACATTTTGGTTCAATTTTTTTCTGCTGCTAGTTTCAGATTTACACCTATAATATTTCCTGAAGAAAACATCTTAGACAAAAAGTAAATAACTTACTGCAAAGAACGTGTTTTTACGAATTGGGGAAAAAAATCTAAAGTAAACTAATTTAACAGTTATCAAAAGATGTGCAAGCCAGTAATAAAAACCAACAGTAAGTATACTATTATGACGTGAGAAATAAGGTAAGTACAAAGCAGAAAAAATATCAGTTCATAAAATGACTATTTTTCATGGTAATTTGAGCATAGAAAAAATTTACCGCAATTAATTAAAATAATGAACACAATAAAAACAAAGAATAATTTCTAAGTTATTAATTTTAGAAGTAATAATTGTATTAAAAAATGAGACCTAAGAATCTAAAATGATATTTATTTATAACCATGATTGCGGTAAGGTATTGAAATTATCCATTTTGATATTATTGCGATAATTTTAAAGGTAGATGTGGTAATAATACTGTAACATTAAAGTTCGTAAATGAAAGCCGGATTTGTAATGGCTAAAGAGGTACTCCTTCCCTCTTAATGGATTTGAGAGGTCAAGTGGTACTAGCTAGTAAAAATAGCAACCGGAAAAAATCTGGGTTAGAACAACAAACTAAATTAATGTTTAAGTACGTGAAGCATCATTTCAATCGATTGTTTATAATTATCTTTATTAATTTAAAATAGTCTAGGAACTATTCCCGGTTCTTGCTAGAGCCTGTTTATTTTACTTAACCTAATTTTTACGTCGTTAGTTGAATTTTTCTCGAGCTCTATTTTATAGATATTTTAGGTATTACTAAAATCACAACTATACTTAGAGTGATTCCACTAAATCTTTTAATTTAATAGGCAGTTTTAGTTATTTTATCATTATGAATTTGAACACATTTGGTCATTAGAAGCTCAGTTTTTGTCACCTGACGTTAAATTTAAATAAATACCATTATTTATTATTCTTGAATAGAACTTTAATCACTGTTTATAATGCTTCATTTGTCTTTAATTACAGTTCATCCACATCATTAATCTTTCAAATACACAAATTAGTATCAAAAGATTTGGTTTTTTAACCGACGCATTAAAATCGTCCGATTAATCGATTACCTTTGACGAGTTGACTGATGACATGCGGTTTATAAAAAATTGCTAAGTAATGCAAAAAGTTGCGTCTCTACTCCAAGTCAACGACCTGCAATGGCCTGGCGAGAAGACCTTGCCTAAATTGTACAACCTATTCCCTGCCATTGCTAAATTGAAGGCAATCAATGCAACTTAGTCAACAGTCTCAAATTAAATACGCCCTTGAAGAGGTATTAAGTATGAATATCAATGCAATTAGTAATTTACTGGGAGTACCTGAAGTTATGAAGCTTAGCATTAGCCAGTAATAGATAAAACTAGTTTACGATCTCACTGAGCTAATAGCAAAGCATGACAGCGTCAGTGCGGACATACTGTAGAGCGGCTTGGAAGGATGGAATCTATAAATATTATTAAAAAATCATATCCTAATCTAGGAGATGCAATAAGAGAGCAAAAACAAACAAAATAAAAATCAGTGAAAAAAGTATTACTTAATTTTGAAGCAGCCTAAACTGTTGCAACTGAGTTAGTAAAACTGTAGTGGTTACCACTGTGTAAACTAGATGGCGCTAATTGTATCTACATCACGGGAGAGATAATCGACTGAAAACTTATAAGTTACATGCAACCTGCATTGCGATATCGAAGTTTTCTGAGAATAGCGCTATATATAACGCTCGTCCCACAAAACAAAGTAATAATATTTCCTTTTCATCTGTCACATCAGCGGCTCAAAAAAAATTAACATAAATGCAAATCGAAATTAAGAAATAGCATTGCTTTATTAATATACGAGAACCGTTTCTAAATATAGTAAATATCGTTAGCACATGCCGGCAAAATACCAGTTTAAGGGTCAACACAACGTCTTCTCCCGGACAGTTTCCCGCTAGATGGCGTTGTTAGGGCTTTTGACAGGTTTTTGATATTTTCGCAAAGTTCCTATGCACTGATTTTAAAACTGATTACACTTGCGCCAGTATATCAATGCGTATTATTTTATCACATCATTAGTTTAATTTAAAACGGAGCCATTTAGTCAAATAGTCCACTAATAAAAATCTGTCATATCGATTACTGTATATACGCAACCCCCACGCACACACTGACATCATGATTGCTATCCAAGTTCTGTGGTTCTAACATAAACTACGAAATGTTTACTATAAAATTGAACTAGATGGCATTTAAACAAAAACTGCCTAGTTTTGCTTAGTATTTTTTTTATTTAATTCGGATACAAGATAAACTTTGCTTTGACTGCAATCTCACATGGTTGATGGTGCCACCATGTGAGATGGTCGTAAGTGATGATGCAGTCTAAGATAGAAGCGGACTAACCTAGTAGGGATAATATGGCAGTTTTTATTAAACCCATACTTTATACCCCTTTGGTTACTACATGGCATCGTACCGGAACGCTAATCGCTTGGCGGCACGGCTTTGCCGGTAGGGTGTCTTTGCTGGGGACGGGTGACAATAATGCGGCTAGGGTTGCCAACTTTTTTGGAAAACAAGCTACTTCAAATTTCAATATACTTACTGAAAACGAACAATTGCCCAAATCTTGAAAACTATCGAAACTATTATAATAGTCAATAGTCAATAGTCAATATCATTTATTCAATATGGGTACACTGTAGGTACACTTATTGACGTTAAAAATTACTTACTTTAAAAAAACATGATGGTGATAATCGGTTACGGTATCTTAAAACTAAAGCTACGAGGGTTCCAAACGCGCCCTGGTATAAGAAGAGCTCACAACAAACTCAAATGAAACTTGCACTGTTATCTAAGTTGAATTAAATGTAAGCCAGTAAAAAACGATTGGTCGCATATTTTCGGAGAAATGCATGGACAAACATTATGTTTGGAAGCCCTAATAGATTGTCATTTATGTGAATATTTTGAAGTTCCAATAATATTACACACGGAATATTATGCGTGTCGAATTGATAACCTCTTTTTGAAGTCAGTTAAAAATATTATTTTTTTTCTTCAAAAGTTGTGAAAATATAGTAGTTCCAGTACCATGGTTTTTTCCGGGATAAAAAGTTTCATAACAAATTTCAGCCAAATCGGTTCAATAGTAGTGGCGTAATTAAGCAACAAGTACTCATTAATGCGATTTAATTCGTAACTATCATTTCGGACAGAGTGCCGGCTTATAATTAAATTTTCGAGAGACCAAGAACCGGGTATGGGTGGCAAGTGGCAACCCTACTGATGCGGCGTGATTTACGCGCAAGAGCGAAAGAAATTATCACCGCGATATTATAGACCAAGAGGAAACGAAATGTTTTTATACGACTGCCTGAAAAAAGGAGTATATTGTATTCAGGGTTCACGTAGGTATGTATGTATGTATGTATGTATGTATGTATGTATGTATGTATGTATGTATGTATGTGAGTTTGTATATTCCATCATAACTTCTATACGCCTGAACCGATTTTGATAAATGCGGTATCGTTAGAATTCCTAGCTTATTCCGGGTGACATAGGCTAGTAAAATTTTAAAAATAAATGATGGGGTGACCATGGTCCCGCATTAAAGACTAAAATTGTTTTTTTTTTTCGAAAATAAGATTAACTATATGATCATCATCTAGAAATTGATGAGTAGATTCCAAAAATATATAACACTATAGTTGGGGCGTTTTTTTTAACGTGTTAACTACATGATTTAAAATCGATGATTTTTTTTTACCATGTTTGTTATTTTATTGATAGATTTGTGTTTCCTACTTATTTCTCTTTATGAGAAATAGCACTGATTATAAATATTATGTTAAATTATAGTAAAAATAATCATTTTAAAATGAATCGACGGAGAATTATTCCATTCAGAAACAGAACTTTATCTCACAAATGTACTTAAAAAAACCATTTTAAATAAGATTCACAGAAGTTTTTATTAGACTTACCAATCATGCCAATCAGAAAAATGGGACGGAAAACATAAAATAATAGAAACACTATCAAAATTTGATAATTTTAGTTCTTTTGACTAACGTAATGACAATATAACACAATAATGACAAATTAATGTCATATTTTTCTATATTTCTTCTGAAATAGACAATCTTTTATGTTTTTGTTTTTGCGAGTTACGATAAAAAATATCTATTTCAATATAACATAACATACTTATATAAATGATAAATGGCCAATATTATAAGCATAAATGCAATATTTTTGAGAGGACAGTTTGTCAGTGGAACCTTGACAATTACTCAAAGGAAAAGTAAGGGCACTGATCACAATGTTAAGTGAATTATCACACTTTCTTACCATAAAATTATAATAGTCGTAGTAGGTACTTTTGGGTATTTTAAACTCTTTATTCTTTAATTTGTACTTAAAATATGTAAAATGACATCTAAAAAATATAAGTGCAACTTCCAACCAATTTATAGTATGTAAAATCACATTGTATGAATGATTGAGTAACAGTATATAAATGTATAAATGATTGATATCCATTGAGTAATAATTTGTACCATTAACTGACAATTTCGAAAGAGTTACTCAAAGGACCGTAACGAATTCACGGCAGCAATATTTTGTTGCATATGTATTTCAAGAATTTACGACCTTTACTAGAAAACAATACTACATTCAAGTAAAATATGAAGAAAACTATGTTAAAAATGATGTATGAAATACATTAATTCAGTATTTACCTTCAAATGCCGCTTCTACTCAACGGATTGGTTATGACATAGCCGTCTCTATCCCCTGTGGAGATAGAGACGGCTATGAGATAGAGACGGCTATGGTTATGAGCATTCACTCAAAATTGACTCCTTAGGCGCCGATTGCAGGAAGACTGATTATTTAAATAACATGGTAGTAGTCTTACAGCAGTTAGTAATGTTGAAAGCAACTAATAAAATCTTCTGCAATAGTAGTAATTTTATAATTTCTGAGCAAAATAGCGCATGTTAATGGAAATTCTACATAGAGCCTTGAGACTTTTATTAATTAATTTAATTATATAAATTTATAATTTGTCAATTATACTCCATAACTCAGCCAAATCTGAACCGATTTACACAATTCGTTCTTTATTAGAAAGATTGTACTACTATTAAGTAAATTTTATGAAGACCTGACGAATAGTTCGGAGATGAAGTCCGGACGGATAACAGCCAATCAATACAAAATTAGGTTTTTAACCATTAAGTAAAGACACTAGGTACAAGTGCGAATCTGGGGTGGGTCACCTATTAATATTATTATAGAATAAAAATATGTGAGTATGGAAAAGTGACAAATTGCACATTTGTTAGTTTGTATTTCAATCGCGTCGCAACGAAGCAACGGATCAGCGTGATTATTTTCACGGCACGTATATATTAAAAAATATGAAGAATAAGGTAGGCTTTTTAATCCCAGTAAATCAAAGACTTCCAACGGCATGTTTAAAAATTTAAATCCACACGGACGAAGTTGCTGGTATCAGCTAGTCTGTAATATCAGAATAGGTACATTTTATATTGAATTAGAATTAGAATTTTTATTTTGCAAGAATATTGATTCAATTTGGCAAAGAAATAAAAGTTTCTGGTAAAAATATTGACTAACCAGTAAAATCATTCTGCAATCAGATTTTGATGGGTACTCAAATTAGCATTTTACGACTCATACCGAAGTTGAAGGATGATTTGATTAATTATCACCATCACATCTTATACTTTGTAAAATAGACGGTCAAAAAGTACTTTGCAGGTACCAATTTGAAGATATATGGTTTGACTTTGACTTTAATATCAAAATCGGTTGAAAAGATGGGCAGTTAAAGCGTGACAGACAGACAGACAGACACATTTTCTTATATATAATATTACTTAATATGGATGTACTTAAATACCTATTTACTCACTTGCAATAAATCTTCTCTAGTCTCAAATTCAGATACAATGACATTATTGCCATCGTAAACCCTTATTAGCGATACAAGAATATAATAAAATACAAGAATATGCTTTACAATTAATTCAGTTTTTCAAAGAAATAGATAATATAAAGTTTGTTAACATCAGTTTACCAGTTATTTCACTCCAATCTATACATTTTTCATTCTTCTGTACAATACTTTTTAACTTCTGTATTTTTGGATTGGTAAACTTCGGAGATAAGCAAGTTCGACCGACTCGCACTTGGCCGTACACACACATTTCGTAATAAAAAATGTTGATGGATGGAATACATAGTTGAGGAATTCAGCTGGAAGACGATATTTTTTACACATTTTAAGTTCAAATTAATGTGTTGAGCAAGTTTCATGCCAGAAGCTAGGAGATTTTTTATGAATTTTCTGCAGGAATCGCAACCCTATTACGACCATATTACACATAATAATAATGAATAATGTCCTCCCGACCGAATTTCGGCCACGGCGGCCAATCTCCTGAGAGATTAGCCATCTGCGCGGGAGATATTATGGTGCACAAGTGTGTGCGCAACCACAGGTGCACCCCGAGGCACAGGAGTGAAACACCGCCAACTTCCTAACTCCGGGTTAGTACTGAGAATTTCTTGTCAGAAAACCCCAATACTTGTTGTGACCCAACCTGGGACTCGAACCCGGGACCTCGTCGGCCGTAGTCGAACATGCTAACCACTACACCAACGAGGCAGTCATATATACTTATTAGACATAGGTACGGTACATATTGCATACATAACTCATGCAGATATTCAAAAAATAAAAACAGGAGGAAATGACCCGAAATTTGTGCCGCTGCCTCCCGGACTATAGAGGCCGCTTCGGCTAGCGATGCGCAATTTTGAATTCCATTCTAATTAGGTATCAAAATCAGTAGGTAACCAACTTGAATAATGCTCCACTACCTAATTTGAGTCGATTACCACCCACATAGTTAGTAGTTACTAGTTAGTACTAACGAATAAAACTCCATTTTCCTAGCTATATTCGCAGTCGCGGATCGTACTTATAGCACAGTATTGGTAGATAGTAGATACCAATACTGTGGTACTAGCTTCAGCCTTCGGCCGGCAGCGCGGGCAACTATAGGTATACTCGTGTGGCGCGGGCGGCGGCCGGCGCTTCTTTCGCGCGGCGTTGTCTTGTGTAGGTACCTACACCTACTTCTTGTTAGGTACTTAACCGGCTGCGAGGCGATTGTTTTTATCACACAATGCAAAAAAAGTATTGGTAAATCATACTAATATTATAAATGTGAAAGTGTGTTTGTTTGTTGGTTTGTCCTTCAATCACGCCGCAACGGAGCAACGGATTGACGTGATTTTTGGCATGGGCATAGTTGAGGGCCTGGAGAGTGACACGGGCTTACTTTTTATCCCGGAAAAATAAGGAGTTCCCGCGGGAATAACAAAAAACTCAAACCACGCGGACGAAGTCGCGGGCATCAGCTAGTAAGTAAATAATTATAAACTTAGATGAAAATATCAAATATTAAAATGGTTGTTACTTGTTTGGATATTTTTTATATATATTTTTATTCACGACACAATAATTAGGTAGGTACCTACATACTACTTAGGTACTGAACCGATTTGGCTGGAATTTGAAATAGAGACAGCTTTTACTCTGGATTAACATAATTATAGAGTATAGGCCATTTTTATCCCGGACAAATTAACAGTTCCCGGGGGATAGGTAGGTATGTAAGTACTAAAAAACTAAAATCCACGCGGGTAAACAGTAGGTCTATAGGTAAGCATAGGTACCTATCATACTTTTAATATTACAAGGGGGAAAGTAAGTTTGTTCGTTACTCTTTCACGCAAAAACTACTGAACCGATTTGGCTGAAATTTGGAATGGAGATTAGCTTATAGCCTGACTTAGAACTTAGGCTACATTTTATTCACGCGGGCGAAGCCCTGGGCAAAAGCTAGTATGTATATACCTAAATTATAATCATACTTCATAGGTACCTACCAATATTATAAATGCGATACTGTTTGTTTGTTGGTTTGTTGGTTTGTCCTTCAATCAAGCCGCAACAGAGGTACGGATCGAGCTTAAGGTTATTTTTTGCATGGGAATAGTTGAGGACCTGGAGTTACATAGGCGCATTGGAATATTTACGTTTCCTATATTATGTTGCCAAATGTCTTGTTTATTTGGTTCATTTTGAACTCTACAAATCCTAAGTAGGTAAATAATCGCAATACACAATCCACGCAGGAACTACCGTCTACCTCCCTGCATGACGTGTCCCCGTGGTGCTAAACGAGCGAAATAAGCGTTCTTTTTATAGAAACGCATAATAAACTGTATGTAAACGCCATACAATTAAATAAATCCACAATGCTCGTGCTTAGCTAGGGGAATACACGAGCGCGTGCGACGACCTAATATTTAATTTATGAATCTCACTCGTTCGTGTAAATTTCCACAATTCTCGTGCTTAGATATGAACCTTCATTCAACTTCCCTTATCCTATAAAATTTTATAGCATGTAACAGCGAAGTACTTTTTACAGTATAATGATAGATGGCGCTCAAATATATTTTTTTGACGCATTATTTAGGCGACACGGCGACATCTTTTAAGACGAATGTAAACCTCACACCTCACACATGCGTAAATCTGACACTTTTTGAATGCCGATTATAAATTATAAATAATGTAAATATTTGCCTGACATGAAACTTGCGGCTGTAAAATGCCCTAAAGAAATCATAAAACAAGTTAAAAAAATTAAAAAATGTATATTCTTCAAGAATAATCGAACAGAAAAATGTATGAAAGTCGACCTATGCATGTGCGCCTTAATACTGTGTTTTGATCCTAACGTTAAATGTTAATTTTACACGCCTCGTTTCTCATAAATAGCGCTTAGAAACTAAAGATATATTCATTTTAGGAAGTTGTATTATAGGTGCTTATAAGTACAATATAGTTTAAGCACATGAATTTGTCTAAATAACGGCAGAACGGTTGAACGAAATTGGATGAAATTTGACATAGAGATTATAGTCTGGAATAAAACATAGGCTACTTTAAAACCCCGGCAAATTAAAAAAAACATCAATCCACGCGGACGAAGTCGCGGGCATCAGCTATTAGTAAATATAATATTGACTAGCTGAAGAGTTGAAGAACAAGAGAGATGACGTCCAACGCCAGTCTAACAAAGTACGTGCCTACTAATATTCGTGCGGAATAAATTAAAATCAAGTCTTCATCGATTCAGAGAAACTATTAAAAGCTACAGCAATAAAAATCGTTTTTGGGTTTTAAATGCCTCGTATATGGAATTAGAATTTCTTTATTAGGAAACTCGTAAACTGACTAAACAAGCAGGTGGCGAATACTTACCAATCAAGAGAAAATAGGAATTTTTTAGACAAACCATAAAAGGGCCTTCAGTTCAGCAATTACAATAGATTCATCTATCGTTTGCGAGGATACTTATAAAGGTGTCGCCATGGAAACTCATAAAATCTGCTCATAGCTCTCGTAGCTGATCGCATGATAGAAGGGATAATAATAAAAAAACCGGGCAAGTACGAGTCGGACTCGCGCACGAAGGGCTCCGTACCATTATTAATAAATAATTACCTTTGTTAATGAACCGCAAGACTAACTTTGTTTGTAGAGGTTTATTGTTAATATCAAAAAAACTATGCTAGTTAGAGCATTGGCTATAGTTTTCCTGTAAAGTATACGTAAATTCCTATTGACCATAATTATTTCAAATTTTTCGATTGGTAAACTCCGGAGATAAGGGGGGGGAACGGTATTTTTTAGACATTTTCCCCGATAAATCAAAAACTATCATAACTAAAAATAATTAAAAATCTGTTTTAGAATGTACAAAGTAAACCCTTTCATATGATATCCCACACAGTACAGTTATCTCACTTTTAAATTTCAACCCTCAGATTTTCCCCCCTTTTTAAATAAGAACAAAAATAATTTCCAATTTTTTTTAATTCCAGTGTCTTTGGGCCACTAATATACACAACTATTCCAAATTTCATGTCGATAGCTTCGGTAGTTACTGAAATAATCGAGTGTGACGGACGGACAGACGGACAGACGGACAGACAGACGGAGAAAGTCGCACCATAAGGGTTCCATTTTACCATTTTGGTACGGAACCCTAAAAATAGGTACCGTCACAGAATATAATAATATAAAATTATTATGTATCAGTACAAAGCCGATGACTCAAGTCTCAACGACCTGAAACGGGTCTTGGCCTTGAACCAAGATACGCATTACATAAAAATCTTTTTCGCCGATTTAAATATGAACGTAATCTTCTAAGAAAAGATTCTTCTTAATAAATTAATATTATACAATATCTGTTGAATTTGACAATTAAATATGGACATCATGGTGATTTAAATACAAAAGTTACGAGGGTCCAAACGGCTTCTGATCTGAGAAGAGCCAACAATAAACTTATCCGGGTGTTTTTTTTAGCTATTCGGTAACAGTGGGTGGGTGTTTTATAGCACTACAAGTCAGCACTTGACTGTGATCTCACCCGGTGGTATTAAGTGATGATAGTACCGGGTTATAGCCTGTTAAAGGTATGATAGCTTTATTAAACCCCATACTTCTTATCGGTTTCTAAATGCTTAATCGCTTGGTGGCACGTTTTTACTGGTTGGGTGGTAGTTATCCACTGCTGAACCCTCCCACCAGACCAGACCAGACATAATTCCGAAAATATAAATTCCCAAAGGGACTCTGCCGGGTAACTCTGGACATCCTACTTATAAGACCACAGCGTTCACTGCGCCAGGGAGATTTTCATAAGGTTAGTACTCCCAAAAGTCCCAAAGCAAGTTTCTATACAGGAAAAGTGTTTAAGAACCTCGTTTTTCTCAATAAGGGTAAACATGCCGTATTAAGGAAATTAAATCACAATTAGCATCAGCATTCGGTGACAAAAACGTGCGTTTTATTTATTGCGTGCAATTAATTCGGCACGGCCAATTTGATTGGCATGCCGGCCTGCATAACGGGTTTAGGGCCTCGTCACATTCACCGGCTGCCGTGAGACTGGCCGAGACAAGTAACTGGAGTAGGCAAAGGCACAGGTCCACAGTTCCTTGCTTCGGACTTTTAATATTGTGTCAGAGCTAATATTACTTTCATGTTCTGATCTTAATCCTTCTTATCTGAGCAGGAAATGAATAATCCTAATGTATCTCTCAATGGATATTCATATTCTCTGGCACGCTGGCTGCTTGGCAAGCCGGCCTGCATAAAGGCTCCGCCACATTCACCGACTGCCGCGAGACTGGCCGAGACAAGTAACTAAATTATTAGGCAAAGGCACAGTTACTCAGTATTATGTTTCATACTTTTCCTACTGTGCCTATTGTAAAATGCAATAATTTTTCGAATTAGTCTTAGTTCTTCCTTCCTGTCTGAGCAGGAAACGGCTAATCCTATAATCACCGCATTATCATAAGACGACTATTAGAGCAGACAACCCATAAGAAGTTTTGGCAAATTCCTGTACATAATCATGTTGCAGTATCAATGCCTGAAAGTAAGTAAGTACCTACTCAGGACTGCCCGTGATCATTTTTGTAGCTGGTTAGAAGTTTGGAACTAGCCCATTTGATGTAATTGACGAATTATAATATTATTTTGTGATTTATAAGGGTTGTCGTGATTCCTGAAATAAATAGAGTTGAATTAGTTTGAATTCAATAGAATTAGCATAATAAGCGAATAACCAGGCGGGTCAGCTGATAAATCATTACGTGCATATGCAGCACCAGAGGAACCGCCAATGCGTTGCAGGCCTTTAAAGTAATAAGTTCCTTGAATAGGCCCATACATTGCAGTTTGAGGGAGCTCAGCAAGTGGTAACTGGTTCCATAACGTCTCATGTTAACCTTAGCCAATAATAATGGCAAAAACAGCATCTATGTACTAGGGAAGGCACTAACCCCCTTAACACAGTTTTTACTTTTTGGAGATAGAGGCCAAATTATACCTAACGTGAACCTTCGTAATTTCGCAAAAAAATATTTAATACTAGCTAATGCCCGCGACTTCGTCTGCGTGGTTTGAGGTTTTTGGGTACCTGCGGGAACTCTTTAATTTTCCGGGATAAAAAGTAGCCTATGTGCTATTCCAGACTATAATCTATCTCTGTGCCAAATTTCAGCCAGATCCGTTCAGCCGTTGGGGCGTGATTGAGTAACTAACATCCATACATCCATCCATCCATCCATACATCCATACATCCATCCAAACTTTCGCATTTATAATATTAGTAAGATATTCAAAATTTGGTTCATTTCTTACCCGACATGAATATTATTGTTTTTTGATTAAATCGAGGAGCACAGGCCATATTATTTATATTTAACTAGCTGATGCCTGCAAATTTGTCCGCGTGGATGAAGGTTTTTTGGTACCCGCGGGCACTCCTTAATTTTCCGGGATAAAAATGCCGGGTAGCTTATGTGCTATTCCAGACTATAACCTATCTCTGTGCCAAATTTCATGGAGATCCGTTTGGCCGATAAGGCGTGATTGAGTAACAAACATCTATCCATCCATACATCCATCCATCGATCCATTCAAACTTTCGGATTTATAATATTAGTATAGAATTTTTTTTTCTGTATATCTAAGAAACTAGTTCGCTAAAATGTCAGTGCGATGAAAAAAGTTGATCAGTCTTGCGCCACATTTAAACAAACCGCTTTCAGTTTCTCATGAATTTATTTCAGTTGCTTACACCACTTGTCCTATAAACATGTCCTACAAATTTTAGCCAATTTGTTCATAGTGCAGAACAATATATCTAACATTTCCAGCCAACGTCGGTTAACAGTTAGCATTTGAACCTCATTTGAACTCAGTGCCCTGATTGTAAACGTTTGAGTAGTTCGGGTGAAAATAACCAAGATATAGACTGATTGGAGAAATGTATACAAACTGATGGTTGTAGTTATATTTTGGTTTTACAATATCAACCCATCTCCAGCCCACTTCTGAGCACGGTCCTCCTCTCAGAATGACAACGTTTTTTAGGCTTACCACCACACCATTATTTTCCCAAACGTTTGAACAAACTGCTGGTAAAATAATGGTACACTCTCAGGCATGTTGGTTTTCTTTTTTTTCACCGTTATAGCAAGTCATATTCAATAACTCCAAAAAGTAAGAGGTTTCCCAAGGATTGATCTCCAAGTAAAATGCTGAAGTCTTAACCACTATGCTAATGCCACTACCGAACCATAGCAGTCAGAAACGTTGAGTAACTTTGACGGTTGAAAATAACCATGATACCTATTACGCAGTATGGAAGGTAGACACAAGACATCAAGCAGATGGTATCTGTCGTGGAGATGTTCTCGCATGAGATACGCAGCGCGTTCTGGTTTGATTTCTCGAGGGAATTACTATGAACGCCGGTTAGGTAAGGCGTGTTTAGAATAAATACATCTTGATTCTTGGTGACATATAGAATCGCTTCCCTACAATAGAGTTTCGTAAATGAAGCTGAAGAAGTAACTTATATGATTATAAAATAGAAGTCATGGATGTTGCAAAATGAAGCAATTGAATACACCCCAAATAGAGGATTTGTACAATTTAGGATCAATAAATAAGTGAGATAATATAAGTAGAATTGATTTTTCAAGAACCAAGGCTTCCTAAATTCTATATATTTTTATCAGGTGTATTTATAATTGAATATTCCTATTTAGGCAATAATTTTGATGAAATTTGGTACAGAAATAGTTTGTATATTATTATTATTGTATATATTAAATAGGGAAGGACATAGGCTTTTTATCCCGGAAAGTTAAGGAGTTCCCTCGGGAATAAGAAAACTTAATCCATGCGGACAAAGTCGGTGGCATCATCTAGCTAGTTCATAAATATTTTAATGCGTTCACGGAATTAAATTTTCAAATTAATTCTTCCAAAAGTGATTTATTTCAAAAAGACCTTTCCTTTTAAAAAAGCAAAATTTCTACCGAAATCTGAATAGAAAAATCCTTGCTTTTAAAGGACACAAAACGCTTTTGAAAGAAAAAATAAAAGGAACTCCATGAAATTTTTCTCATTGCACCTTTTTGCATTGATTTACAAAGGTCCAGCATTTCCGCATAGCTTTCAATCATACGAGAGCACGCACTAAATCAATGGCCGGCGCACATCGCCGCATCGCCATGCTATGTGTATTACCCGCTATATTATGCGCTGTATCGTCATTGTATGGAAAGTCCATCGTCTGTCAATCAGCGCTCATTCTTATGCACCGCTCGCTCTCGTCTCCGCCTTTGTAATTGAGTGCAGACGGCGCATGTTTTGTTTTTACTGGTATAAGTGCCTTCTACAAGTATATGGAAATAAAGTACCTTTAGATGAATACATTCGTGTCGGTCAGTTGTTTATTTACTTTTTTTTAGCTCCAACAAATTTTTCACTATTCGATGCCAAAAATTATTGGTTGAGTTTCTTCAGCAAGAACAACACTAATGAATTACCTTTTCGTTGGCTGATACAGCCTCTAGTCTTACTAATTTCAATAATAGAGTTTAAACTTTCGATTTAGATTCAGATTCATTTATTTTGCATTCATCATGAATAATGATGAACGATAATCGAATTTCAACATTCAACCCGTTTCAAACCTAGGTCAATATGTCCCATTTAATCAGAATAGACTTAGATAGTTCCATCAAGGTCTCCTGTAACTTCATAAAATTATATTAGAAATAAAACTATATAGCTAATTTATTCAAAGTTATGTTATTCTATCAATTTTCATTGTTAATCCTTTGTATGTACAAAACATTCAAATCCACACTAGTTTATATTATAGATATGAAAGTGTGTCAGCCTGATTTTGATGAAATTTGGTATAAAAATAGGTTTTATCTCATGACATAGGCTACTAAGTTTTAAGGAGTTCCCGCGGGAATAAAACCTCATCCGCGCGAACGTAGTGTCGAACATCATCTAGTCAGCATTCCCCATTCAAAATGTGTTAGATCTCTTTATAATAATTTCAATATTATTGATCTCATGAATTAAGAATTTACAAACCAGGTATTAGTTTGTGTTTTGTTTGGCTTTTGTATTGTGCGTTGTGCCCGTGGTCCATACATCAACATTCAACACCTGTAAGGCATGTGGGCTTACTATCATCCCTTGGAGCAGTATTATTTTTAATGACATTTTTATATAGCGTACCTTGACATCCCTAACATAAGGATTATAATTCTGTAACAAGACTGTCAATAATATTAAAATAATGCTGCTTTATGCGATGATGCTGATAGTAATCCCCCTGTTTCGTGTACAGTAATTACACTATCATAACTCCATTCCTGAGGACCTCCATTGTGCTAAATGCTAAGTCGAGCTCGTACGTGAACTGGGCGTGCCATCTTTGTTTCTCTACATTCCACTTTCTCTAGATCTGTAATGCATGATAGTGGTGTACAGTTTATCTATACTAATATTATAAATGCGAAAGTTTGGATGGATGGATGGATGTTCGTTACTCTATTACGCCAGAACGGCTGGACAGATCTGGATAAAATTTCGCACAGAAATAGATTATGGTCTGAAATAATACATAGCACCATTAAACCTCAATCCTCAGGAACGAAGTCGCGAGCATCAGCTAGCTCTTTCATAATAATATGACTCCAACCAAACAATCTTACTATCCTAATACTTACTAATATCATAAAAGTTGTAATATTGGTAAGAGGATGGACGGATGGATGGATGTTTCTAGTTATTAGATAGGTACTCTGTCACGCAAAAACATTAGAATATCTATTTTTTATGGATATTTGGCACAGGAAATTCCCCTTATAGTAATGGCGAAACTTTGATGCCTTGCTGATTCAACGCATGACAATACAATTCATACTAATATTATAAATGCGAAAGTGTTTCTGTCTATCTGTCCATCTGTCTGTCTGCTACGCCTTCACGGCCCATCTGTTCAACTGATTTGGATGAAATTTGGTACAGGTATAGGTTGTATCCGTTGTATCCCGGGGAGGGACATAGGCTACTTTTTATTCTGTAAAATTAAGTAGTTCCCGCGGGAATCGAAAAAACTTAACCAACGCGGACGAAGTCGCAGGCATAATCTAGTAGAAATATATTTCTTCAATTCACAAGGAAATAATTTATTTATCAGTAACCTGAAGCTATCAGACAATTGTCAGACACCAAATAAAACAGTTGTATTATAACTAACCGTACTTAATTCAAATCATCATTGCAATCAAAATGACAGTTTGGTGTCACGACTCACGTACCTTGGCGTCCCTAAATTAAGGATTATAATTCTAAAACACGAACGCCAAAAATATTAAAACAATACGGATTTAAGCGATGGTAGTATGCCCCCTGTTTAATTTAAAATGACCTCTCGACCAAATTTCGGCCACGGCGGCCAATCTTCAGAGAGATTATAGCCATATACTTATACGCGGGAGATATTAAAGTGCACAAGGGTCACTGTGCGCACTGTGTTCCGTTACTCTCACAGACCGATGGGACGGAAAATCTGACATGACTGGAGAGAGATCAGGCACAGGACCGACGGCTTTACGTGCTCTCCAAGGCACGGGGGTGAAACACTGCCAACTTCCTAAGTCCGGTCTAGAACTGAGAGTTTACGTTCAGAAAACCCCTATACTTAATTATGGCCCTACCCGGGACTCGAACCCGGGACCCCGTCGGCCGCAGTCGAACGTGCTAACTACTAGACCAACGAGGCAGTGAATATAATAATTTAATATAAAAAATACTTTTTCAACAACCGACTTCAAACTCCCGCGCCAACTTTACAACAACAAGCACACGCTATACAAAGTACTTATTTTATTGTTGATATTTTAAAAACCGCTTGACCGATTTCGATAAAATTTATATGGAACCACATGGGAAGTATGCTCTTTCAAATAAAAAAAGAATCATCCAAATCGGTCCACCCAGTCAAAAGTTCTAACAAAAAAAAAATACAGTCGAATTGAGAACCTCCTCCTTTTTTTTGAAATCGGTTGAAAATAGGCCCCTGTATTATAACTAGCCGTAACGGATTCAAATCATCATTTTGGTCGTCGACCTCTCGTCAGGAGGTCCTGTCGTACCTCATTTTTTCCCGCTTATCCGTCGGATCGCCGGCTTTGTTGTGTGATTGCTGATTACCGGCCGAGAGATTACCGGTCTCCGGGCTGGGTCTGATACTAGAGGCACCATTTGCCACTACTCTTCTCGGACATAATATAGATGATGAGATGTAGACGTGACCTTTGACGTAAATTTTTTATTAGGTGGGACTTGAGACTTGAGAGCACCTTTTTTGGATGGAAGTCACGTTGAAACGAAATATTCAGATTTCACGAAAATATAGAGAAGCTAAAAAAAACAATCAAGCATGGGATTGTTTTTCTTATTGGTCTAGTGGTTGAATAGATGGGCCGTGAAAGCGTAGCAGACAGACAGACACACTTTCGTATTTATAATATTAGTATTGGAGTATGGATTTTAGAAATGCCGTTAGATATATGGGATTATCCCCCTTATTTCAGTAATTTGGTTCTCATATTCGACCCCCTGGGTCACGGTTCACCGGCGCGAGTGAACGGGCCCCGTGGCCGCGGGGCGCGCTTTGATTGAGATATTACGGCAATAAGTCATACGGCACAGTGGTACATTGAGCCAGTGAGGAAGTCAACACTTCGAGCCTTGTACGGACCAAAACAACTCTATGGTACTGACCGAGCTTAACTGAATGGGGGTCATTGGGCAATGCAAACGCAATCGTAAGTTTTATTTTGATCGTCTAAAGCTTTCTTATTTAGCTTTTATTTAGCTTTTGTTGGACGTAGGCATTCTTGTTCAACACCATTCAAATCTCTATCTTATTGATTTGATTTTGTTTGTTTTCTAACAATAACAAATTTTTGTTTATTTTCAACCGACTTCAAAAAAAGGAGGAGGTTCTCAATTCGACTGTATTTTTTTAAAATTAAGTTATTGCGTAGCTTATATCGCGGGCCTTGAGCGTGGAGACCGAATCCAGAAATTCCGTAACGAAATTAAAAACCTAACACTTTGGTTGCTATGACTACTTGTGTTGTTGACTTCAAATTATTGAAAATTAATTTATCACTTAAATATATACCCTGAAAATTTACGTTCATGTAAAATACTTACATCTAAATGGCTTAGAAAACTCTCTTATAGTGACACAGAAGATATCGTAACTTTGAAATAATCCACTTAAGCACATACACGAACAAAATCTCTCTCTCACACACACACACACTTCTACAAATACACACACATACGGTTCTTTATTATGTATTCATTATGTTCATAATGTGTAATTCTCATGGACTTGTAATCTGGAGGTGGGCGTTAGCAACTGCAACACAGTTTCAAACTAACGCAGTTGTTATCGTTCTCTATAGTTTTTAAGGCGCCGATAATTTTGAGAAATAAATAAATTATTATTATTATTATTATAAATAAAAAGACTATTTTTATGAAAAGATGATTTGGAATATAAAGGCGAAATAATTTTAAAGAATTATGTTTTAAAAACATGAAGTTGATAAAAAATGCTATGCAATAAATAGCTTTACCGCGGCAGTCTCCGAGTGCCACACGTCTTTTTTTTATTTTTCAACCGACTTCAAAAAGAGGAGGAGGTTCTCAATTCGACTGTATTTTTTTTTTTGTTTTTTTTTTTTTTTTTTTTTTATGTTTGTTACCTCAGAACTTTTGACTGGGTGGACCGATTTGGATGATTCTTTTTTTTATTTGAAAGGGCGTACTTCCCATGTGGTCCCATATAAATTTTATCGAAATCGGTCAAGCGGTTTTTAAAATATCAACAATAAAATAAGTACTTTGTATAGCGTGTGCTTGTTGTTGTAAAGTTGGCGCGGGAGTTTGAAGTCGGTTGTTTAAAAAGATTTTTTTATAATAAATTATTTAATGTTTGTTACCTCAGAACTTTTGACTGGGTGGACCGATTTGGATGATTCTTTTTTTATTTGAAAGGGCATACTTCCCATGTGGTCCCATATAAATTTTATCGAAATCGGTCGAGCGGTTTTTAAAATATCAACAATAAAATAAGTACTTTGTATAGCGTGTGCTTGTTGTTGTAAAGTTGGTGCGGGAGTTTGAAGTCGGTTGTTTAAAAAGAATTTTTTATATTAAGTATATTATATATTAGTCGCATGACTATAATATGTATAAACAAAAACTTGTCTTTCTACTTCTATGAGGGGAAATCTTTCGAACTTAGCCCGTTATCTTTAACCAAAACTGAAATCTGCCCGTCGTCGCTGGGAGAATCCCTGAAAAGTCTTTGTATGAATAACCTTTTTTTTTTTTTGGTATCGGGGGGGAAATCTTCATAGATGCCTGATTTCTTGGGGGAGAAATCAGGTTATGTGAGATTTTTACTCACTAAAACCCCCTCGGTGGCCACCCTCAGCGCTGTGTTGGGAAGCTCCGAGATCTCAAAATTTGAACGCATCGGAGCGTCCCATGCGCGGTGCTCTTTGGGCTCATCCCGGAGGACGCATCCCCCTCTCTTCACATGCTTCACGTTGAAGCACGGCAACTTGTGCCACAACTAGGCTGCCGACTACCCAGGGTCATCCAAGGGGGAAACGACTGGAATTGTATGAATAACCTACGTACTTGTTCAAAATATCAATAATTTACCTATCTCCTGTTAAATAACCTAAACCTATACTTAATATTATAAAGGCGTAAGTTTGGATGGATGGATGTTTGTTACTCAATCACGCCAGACAGCTGAACGGATCTGGATGAAATTTGGCACAGTTATAGAATAGTCTGGAATAACACATAGGCTACTTTTTAGCCAGGAATATTAAATAGTTCAATTCGCGCGAAGTTGCGGGTATCAGTTAGTTGTGGTTAAATAAGACGATAACATTTCGAGACAGAAGTTCTCCTCTTCGACATAATTATAGCTAGGTGGGATATTTATAGAGCGATTGTTGTGTTCGCATGTGTCCCGTGTCTAGCTGGCCGGCTACGAGTCGCGACAAACTTGTTGTGAGAGTGATTGATGGTGGAGTCACGGCGGACATGCTCGGCCCGCGACAACGCTTCACCATATCTATAGTTCGCGCGCGAGTTGAATGCAGTGTAAATGTATGGTGATACATTTACTCTACATTCGAACTCGTGCGCGAAGTATCGGTGTATTGGCATAAGACCTATGTTATAGGGTTATCTAATTTAGTTTTTCTAAATATGTTTATGGAGAAAGCGACTGACTGATCTATCAACGCACAGCTCAAACCACTGGACTGGAATCGGGCTGAAATTTAGCATGCAGATAACTACTTTATTGTAGACATCCGCTAAGAAAGAATTTATGAAAATTCAACCCCTGACTGCTGGTAGCCCCTGGTTTGAAATTTGTGAAGTGCACGTGGACGAAGACGCGGGCATAAACTAGTAGGTGTACAAAAGGAAAAGGTGACTGACTGATCTATCCACGCACAGCTCAAACCACAGGACGGATCGATAGCTATTATGACGTAGGCATTCACTAAGAAATGATTTTTGAAAATTCAACCCCTAAGGTGGTAAAATAGGGCTTTGAAGGATGAAAATTGAACCTGACGAGAGCGTATCCGCGGGCAAAGGTTAGTTCGTATAACTATAACTATAATAGGGTTATATTATTTCGTTTTTTTATAAATAAATTTCTGTCATGGAATAAATTAATTTTCATAAAATTTATTAGGGCTGGATGGTGCCCGCGACTGCTTCGATTTAGTCAGCCTATCTCTGTATCGAATTTCGTCAAAATCAGACTGTTGATCAGATGGGCCATGAAGGAGTAGCCGACAGACAGACACACTTTCGCATTTATAATATTACTAGACGATTCCCGCGACTTCGTCCGCGTGGAGTTATGTTTTTTGATTCCCGCGGGAACTCTTTAATTTTCCCCGGGATACAACCTGTCCTTGTACCAAATTTCATCAAAATCGGTTGAACAGATACATTTTTGTGATTCCCGCGGGAACTCTTCAATTTTACGGGATAAAATGTAGCCTATGTCCTTCCCTGGGATGTAACCTATCTCTGTACCAAATTTCATGAAAATCGGTTGAGTAGTTGGGTCGTGAAAGCGTAGCAGACAGACAGACAGACACACTTTCGCATTTATAATATTAATATTATGGAGGATAGTATGGATTAGCACAGATTGTTACTTCGATTCAGGGTTTGGTTTTCGGCAAATTAAGAGTTTCCATTTTAGAATAACTTTTACAAACAATAAAATACCATTATCACATTTATCACTATTAAGCACTAAGCAATACATTACAAAGGCCGATACAAGTAATTCCTTCGCACCAAACATGGCGAACACTTTTTGCGTGGCCATGTAAGGCGTTGTCTATGTAGTAGGCATGGCATTTCGGTCGATGAGGTCAGCTGGGCTTATCTCTAACCGTATGCACAGACAAGCGACAACAACCCCGGCCTAGCCAAGTTACATACGTTTCGTGTTTATTCTCTTTCTATAATCGTTAACGCTTTAGCGAAAGCGATCTTAGAAAACGAATAATTGGTAGCCAAGTCGACACAACTGACTCGATCGCTCATTCTATATAAATAATTTTAAACAACCGACTTCAAACTCCCGCGCCAACTTTACAACTACAAGCATACGCTATACAAAGTACTTATTTTATTGTTGATATATTTTTAAAAAGCGCTCGACCGATTTCGATAAAATTTATATTGGACACTTGGGAAGTATGCCCTTTCAAATAAAAAAAGAATCATCCAAATCGGTCAACCCAGTCAAAAGTTCTGAGGTAACAAACATTAAAAAAAAAACAGTCGAATTGAGAACCTCCTCCTTTTTTTGAAGTCGGTTGAAAATTCTACATCAATGGATTAGTATCGTACTAGAACACTAAATCACTTGGCGCTATGTCTTTGCAGGTTGGGTAGGTGAGTAGCCACGGGCGACACCGTCTTTCTAACTTAAAATGTCCTGGGGCCATAATGCCAACGCTTATAGCGTTGCTAATGCAATATTACTTAAAATTACAGTTTGATGTTACGTACCTTGATGTTCCTAAAATCAATCAATCAAATATATATATATATAAATATTATAAATGCGAAAGTTTGGATGGATGTCTGGATGGATGTATGGATGTATGGATGTTTGTTACTCAATCACGCGCCAACGGCTGAAAGGATTAGGCTGAAATTTGGCACAAGGATAGATTATAGTCTGGAATAGCACATAGGCTACTTTTTATCCCGGAAAATTAAGGAGTTCCCGCGGGAACCAAAATACCTCAAATGGATGTTTGTTACTCAATCACGCCAGAACGGCTGAACGGATCTGGATGAAATTTGGCACAGAGATAGATTATAGTCTGGAATAGCACATAGACTACATTTTATCCCGGAAAATTGAAGAGTTCCCGCGGGAATCAAACAAATGTATCTGTTCAACTGATTTTGATAAAATTTGGTACAGGGATAGGTTGTATCCCGGGGAAGGACGTAGGCTACTTTTTATCCCGGAAAATTAAGGAGTTCCCGCGGGAACCAAAAAACCTAAAACCACGCGGACGTAGTCGCGGGCATCAGCTAGTAAGGATTATAATTCTATAACACGAAAGTCATAATGTAACACTATGACCCCTGACTTTGTACCCGAGACAGAACAAAAAGTCGTTAGTGTACGCCTATCTCTAAATCCGTTCCATTAACCCGAATGGTTCCGCATTATCAGGTCGATTTATGAATGGCGAGTTTTGGCAGCGCCGCAACTATCTACGGGTCGACGACCTGTTTGCAATTGCGATCGAACGATCGGCATCGGGTTGCTATTTTTCGGAGCAAGAGCTTTCTTTTAAGTACAATCAAAATATCATAAGTTCAATGTGTAACATTTTACAAAATATCAATTAAGCTCCATGAGTAAAATTCTACAAAATACTGTAAGTTTCACGTGTAAAATTCTTGCAAATCGACTTTTCTATTTCTAATCGTGTACGGGGTTGTAAAATCAATATCATCAACTTTTTCGTAAAATGAAGTCTCCACCCTTTATTTTGGAATCAGCAAACTTTACAAACGGAAGCCGGCAGGGCATTCCATATCCTAGTAATTTGAATTACTCGTAGGAAAGATTCCAAAACCATATTTAATCTTAGAATAACTATTCTAAGTATTTAATATGATTTGCCTAAAACGATGACCTTGATCGTCATATCGATCACGGGTCGCGAATCTCAATTCCACCGCAGATTCTAAACTTGTACCTAGTTGTAAGTTGTAACATAAAGAGGAGCTGTGAGATCGGCCCCATAAAAGGTCGCGATAACATTATGCGAGGCCTCTTGCTGTGTCATAATTTGTTTTTGACTATCATGAAATATGCTGTTCGGCAATTTCGGCTAATGGGTAGGTAGTAGGTACCTACATGTTACTGTAGCTAAGTGTACCTAGAGGATGCCCGCGACTTCAACCGACTGAATTTTTTCTTTAAAAAAAATTCTTTCCAACAAACCGACTTCCAACACCACTGTAAAGTACAAAATAATTTTGATTTAAGTCGGGCGGGTATACCAAGGATAAGCAAAATCGACGCATCAGACTCGCCCGACTTCAACATAGTGGGTAGAAATCAAAATTATTTTGTACTTTACAGTGGCGTTGGAAGTCGGTTATTTGGAAAGAATTTAAGGATTTGGAGTCTGAATTTTTTATGGGACCACCTCGAGAGCTTCCTCTAACGACTGATAGAAAAAAAAAACAAATCGGTTCAGAAACCACGGAGATATGCACCGACATACGCGCCGAATTGAGAACCTCCTCCTTTTTTGGAAGTCGGTTAAAAAACAACTAAGTACTGAGTTTTTGCGGGCTTAGTCTTATTGGTAACGATTCGAAGTGCTGACCAGCACTTTGAATTCGAAGGTGCAAAGCTTGGAACATCGGCGCAAAGTTCAGTTATGTACAATTCAGTAGTTCCACAGGATATATTTCGGAGAGGGTACCTCAGTTACCTTTTTATCATCAAACCGCAAGGCATCGGCCAGGTCTGCACTCTCGCAGTCGAAATTCCGCGGGCTCGTACGAAGCGATTTGCTTCCTCGTTCCTAATTCGAACCCCTAGGATACGGAATGTTCTTCCGGCTGCCGTTTTTCCCTCCTTTTTTAATATAGGTATTAGGTACCTTCAAATCAAGAGTGAATAGGCATCTTCTAGGCAAGCGCGCTCCACCTTAGGCTGCATCACCACTTGCAAGCAAGTCTGATTGCAGCCAAGCGCATATTAAAAAAAAAAACTTTCCATTGGTAGAATCCCGACTCCCGAAAAGTGACACAAACAAACCCTTATAAAACATTTCATTTAATTTTGTTTCCGCCCGTGAGAACATTTAGTATTTCCTACGTCCATCTATGTTAATGTATAGGTACAACCGTACAAGATAATAATCTTAAAAAAATTAAATATATTTCAAGATATTCTTTGTAAGTACTACAAAATTTCGTCAAAACCATAGATAGCGTTTATGCTAACAGACAAGCTAGATAGACAGACAAACAGTCTTACATTTGCATTCATAGTATCAATACGGATTTATTATCTTAATGCCTCACACTTTTTTGAATAATTTAACATAATATTTCAATCAAGAAAGCCGTGTTAGCGGCGATCACGTACACGCTTAAACTTGAAATATCAATTAAAAATATTAAAATTTAAGAGCCGTTAGTGCTAAGTAGTTAAAATGCGTAGGTCTGTTCCAAAAAAAGGTCAGAGGCCAACGCTTAAGCAATATTACCCTAAATGACAGTTTGATTTCACGTACCTTATGTTCCTAAAATAAGGATTGTAATTCTAAAACACGGTTCTCTAACTAAGCACCATGGTAAGCGCAGTGTGGGAGTATCAACGATTTATAAGAAGTTTGCGGTTACCGCGATCTCTAAAAAGCTTTGTCTAGTATTGGATGAATACATAACAGGCGTATGGATGGATAGATGAATAGAACAAGCAATTGTGTTTTTAAATCTTTAAAAACCTGACTTGTTTGTTTGTTGTTGATCTTTAAAAATTCTTTTTAAACAACCGACTTCAAACTCCCGCGCCAACCTTACAACAACAAGCACACGCTATACAAAGTACTTACTTATTTTATTGTTGATATTTTACAAACCGCTCGACCGATTTCGATAAAATTTATATGGGACCACTTGGGACCCTTTCAAATAAAAAAAGAATCATCCAAATCGGTCCACCCAGTCAAAAGTTCTGAGGTAACAAACATAAAAAAAAAACCGGCCAAGTGCGAGTCGGACTCGCGCACCAAGGGTTCCGTACTCAAGAAGTAGGTACTGAAGCAAAACAATCAGGCAAAAACCAATATGTCTATTTGACGACGAGTACGAGGTTTACTGTTAATATCAAAAAAACATTGCTAGTTAGAGCATTGGCTATAGTTTTCCTGTAAAATATACATAAATTCCTATTGACCATAATTATTTCAGATTTTTGGATTGGACTCCGGAGATAAGGGGGGGGGGGGGGGACGGTATTTTTTTAGACTTTTTCCCCGATAAATCAAAAACTATCATGACTAAAAATAATTAAAAATCTGTTTTAGAATGTACAAAGTAAACCCTTTCATATGATACCCCGCACAGTACAGTTATCTCACTTTTAAATTTCAACCCTCAGATTTTCCCCCCTTTTTAAATAAGAACAAAAATAATTTCCAATTTTTTTAAATTTCAGTGTCTTTGGGCCACTAATATACACAACTATTCCAAATTTCATGTCGATAGCTTCGGTAGTTACTGAAATAATCGAGTGTGACGGACGGACAGACGGACAGACGGACAGACAGACGGAGAAAATCGCTTTTACCATTTTGGTACGGAACCCTAAAAAACAGTCGAATTGAGAACCTCCTCCTTTTTTTGAAGTCGGTTAAAAGCCTGAAATTAGTGTTCTAGTCACTGGACGGGCATTTTTATGGTTATTTAACAGCAAAAAATTCTGCCTGAAAAATAGGTGTGCTCTTAAAATAGTGAAATCTATCAAAAAGTAGGTACAATGAAACGAATGTTAAGTACAAGAAAGTGTTATGTATCAAAATTTGGCGCGGCATACTTGACCCACGTATCGTTAACAGCCATCAAATCAGATTAAAAATAAAAGAATGGACAGATATGCGGGCAGTAAAACTTAAGGTTTAAGAACATACAGATGAAATTCTTGTACCGGCTACCAACAGGTCATTAAAAAACTAATTTATGACAGAGCATTAGGTCGCTCGAGTTAAAGTTGTGTATTTCTTAATGGGATGTTTTGCCCAAGTTGGAGAAATACCGGTAGAAAGGTGTTAACTGATGACTGATGAATCATCTCACTATGTTACTCGGAGTGATTTATCAAGTGTGTTAAATTTAGAATTTATTCAACCTCATTAATCGTAGAAGTAGGCGGCAATGATAGATATTGATGAATTAACGGAAATGGTATAACTCGCATAATAATTTTATTCAGAATATGATATTTGAGCTAGAAGCTAACTACGTAAACTATTATTTAAAGCTTTAATTAGGTATACCTGTAAAATAAACTTTCCATAAAAAACACAAAACATTTTAATACAACTTTTTCATAGATATAAATGATCCACAATTTCACACTGACGTATTCGTTTTCACGAAATTTTCGTATGGGGATATTTTTTATTCGGTGGCCATCTTTCTTTCACCGGTTCATCCAATAGCCCAAAGTATTGAAAATTTTTCCTTTCAGGACCATACCTTTCCAACAAATAGTTTTCGACAGCATGCCGCAACGCATGCGAATGCGTCTATGTGGTAAAGGCAAAAGTCTGCTATAGCAGACTATACGCACTAGCGGATGCCCGCGACTACGTCCGCGTGGATTGAGGTTTTTTGGTTCCCGCGGGAACTCCTTAATTTTCCGGGATAAAAAGCCATGTGCTATTCCAGACTATAATCTATCTCTGTGCCAAATTTCAACCAGATCTGTTCAGCCGTTGGGGCGTGATTGAGTAACAAACATCCATACATCCATACATCCATCCAAACTTTCGCATTTATAATATTAGTAAGATAATTACAATCACCATCTCATACAAATTATCTTCCATAACTGCAAATGATTGAATAAAAAAGGGCTTGAAAAACTTTAAAGATTAATTTTTAAAAATTTATGTGGTGTTTACGCAACAAAGCTAACAAAGATGTTGATAAAATTAAGAGAACAATTCCGTACCGTACTTCAGACCGTACCAGGTCTTGTGAAATGGCTGATACCGTCTTGAATGAGGCGGTGGTCGTGGTCGTCTCTGAGGCACAGCACAGGAAGGAGCACAGCACACAAGATAAAACCTCTTGTCCCGAATCTTCTCAGCAGCTTTTAGGCGCTCTCTGGCCAAGCGGCCGGCACATCTCCTGGGCCCGGCCGCTTCCACCACCGTCACCAGTACGAGCACCACCAACCAACGCATGCTGCACACTTATATCACCATTGCACAACACTGAAGACCGTCTTTTCAGAGTTCACGAACTTTAGAAAAAGACTGTCTGTCATCACAAAGCAGTGTTATCTGCGGATTTTTAAACTTTACTGTCCATTTTACTTCGAAAATTTAGTTTGCTGAAATATCATTTACTTTTAAGTATAATTTCAAGCCTGACTTTAGTACGTATTTGTACTTTGTAGGGATAATAAGTTAAATCCAAATGCAAAAAAACTATGATTACCAGATGTTTATTTAAAGTCGGAAATTACTTATATCAGAATTGTTCAGATCATGAAGGAAAATCTTATTAAAAATTCTTGCAAGAATTTTAATAAGATTTTCGCTCTTCTGAGATATGGAGATTGTTGAATAAATTCGTCTGATTAATGAAAGTTACCCTTCAAGGAATATTTAAAAGGGGTACTTCATTTAAAGTTGGGAATTTCAATAAAATCAGGATTGCAATGTAACTTGTGTGTACTACTTGCGTATTGATTGATTACGTTCATCGAGTGAGCACTCCCATTTTATCACTGTCAATTAGCTCTGATACTGATAATATTGAAATGAGATTATTTATAACATATTCCTGTCTATCCATTGCTTTTTTTAAATTATCTAGATGAATGGACGTGGTTTCTACTTCAGTTTTAATTGATGGTAAAACTAATTATTTCCTAATAGTTTTGATTCTAATATTCCAGTTAAGTATCCTGAAACCTACAGCTGATAATGCCAATGGTTTTTCGGAGGTTTTTTTTTGGTGTACATAACCTCAATTTTTTTAATTAAGTGGGCAATTCAAATGGAATCTATGCAGCACTAAGAGCACTCGGAACACGTTTATAATGAGGGCGAGTAATCCAGCTGGTAACAAGTTAGAGTAGGTTAGGTTAGACATGCGTGCGCGCACGCCGGCCCTGACGCGGCGACTGAGTGCTTTGGCGCGAACTCATTTCTCAGGCCTATGGGTTTTGCTCCACGGTCCATGTCCTGGGTAGGGTTGCCAGTCCTTCTAGAGTTTCGGGATCTTCATAACACTACCTTTTCAGTTAATGTCATTCTCGATGTACCTATTAAGACCATCCAGTTTAAGAGTTAGTTCAAAGAAGAATAAGTTAATAATAAGTTTTTTAGTCCATGTCTTGGTTTTCTACCGCAATGTTCTCTATTGCCTTAAATTCTAGCTTCCTTTTGCCTCTGCTAACTTGAACTCATTTTCATAAAGTCTAAATGCAAAACCACATTTAGTAAGTATTTAAATCAATATGAAAAATCCATGAGGGTTTTGTGAAATATCTGATACGAGTAGGTAGGGAAAGGCAAGAACCTTCGGAAAATTAGATATTAGATAGATATTGTTATATATATTATACCAGTGTCTGGTAGATTTGATAGAGCTTGACTTGACCGTACTCTTTTACGACTCTTACTAGTTATGTGTCCAAAATATTTTATTACTACTTCATCATTTACCACTAAGATGTGCCATGGTTGAGAATATTTACGATTTTGTGCCTGATATGTCCAGAACAACTATTTTTCACGCCTTTTTTGGTTTTTGAAGCTTATTTTTTTTATGCACTACAATAGTTAGCCCTTAACTGCGATCTCACCTAATGGTAAGTAACAATGCAGTCTAAGATGGTAGCGGGCTAACCTTTTGGGGGTAACCCCCTATTCCGTTTCTACACGGCATCTTACCGGAACGCTAAATCGCTTGGAGGAACGTCTTTACCGGGAGGGTGGTAGTAACTAGCCACGGCCGAAGCCTCCCATCAGGTCAGACCAGGGAAAATTCAGGAAATATAAATTCCCAAATTGACCCTGCCAGGGATCGAACCCGGAACCTCTGCACGTTATGGCAACGTTCAAAAGCTTAGTTATCTCGCTTCCCAAATTCTTCACCCTTATAACAGGCAACTCTATTCCTGGGATGCTAAAAATGCGCTCTTTCAACTTGCCCGGATTGACGATTATGTGTCAAACTTGTTTTATATACGAGTCGTATCCGGAACACCGTTATGCAACCTTAATTGGGCCGTTGACTTAAGCAAATATAGCGTTAAAATAAAACTTGCAAATTCTGAACGATATTACGAGCTTGACAAGATAAGGGCATCTCGGATTGCTTTTTTATGATCAAGTAAACATTTGAGAAAATGTAACAGTGTTCTTTGTGGTAGGTACGGATTTCTTGTTTTTTTTTTTATCAGTAAATGTTAATATACTTTTCTATTTGCAACAATAAATAATAATCTTCACTATTGAGAATTGAAAATAGTGGCTAATTAAAAAAAACATTAAAAACACAAATACAAAATTTTGTACGGAAAATCCGACAAGACCGGAGAAAAATCGGCGCAGGACCAGTGGCTTTACGTGCACTCTGAGTAAAATGCCGCCAACTTCCTAAATCCGGGCTAGTACTGGAATTTCTTGACAGCAAAACCCTTAATCCCCAAGAATGGAATTAAGGCCGATCGAGGAATTGAACCCGGTACCTCGTCAATCGTCATCCGCAGTCGAGTATGCCAACCACTAGATCTATGATACAGTTATCTTAGTCTAGTACACTTACTAAAGTCCACTAATTAGGACGAGATCAACGAGATGGTCTGATAAAGACTGATAACACGCGGGTGGGCCATTGCCTACTGGCCAACACGATTAAGTTCCATCACTTCTGATCACCCTTATTCCTACTAGAATAAAGCCTGAAATCGTGTATTCATAATGTTTTGGTATAATTAGATGGGATAATATCACTGTTGGCAGCATAGTTTACTTTTATGATATTATTAGAGCTCAAGCAGAAGACTTCGCATTATGCAATAGTTACCTACTAATAACATAACCTAATGTGGCTAAACATTTCAAACTTCTATTCTTTATTTAAGAACTTTTTAAACTTTGAGATATTTAAACTGAATCTTACTTTAAATATCTCTAATGATCCAAGGAAAGAATGATTTTAAATAAGTATTTGGAATAATATAATCAACTAGATGATGCCCGCCACTTCGTCCGCGTGGATTTAGGTTTTTTGATCCCCACGGGAAATCTCTAATTTTCCTGTCCTTTATGTCCTTCCCCTGAATACAAACTATCCCTACAACAAATTTCATCAAAATCGGTTGAAGAGATACTTTTTTTTAGCCTATTTCCTTTCCCGGGATACAATCTACCCCTGTACCAAATTTCATCAAAATCGGTTGAACAGATGGGCCCTGAAAGCGTAGCAGACAGACAGACAGATAGACAGACAGACAGACAGACACACTTTCGCATTTATAATATTTTAAAGTATATATAGTATGGAAGTATGGAATAACGTTGATAACAAAATAGACGCTGTTTTGTTTCCTATAAGAATTAATAGAGACGCATTTAGGTACAAAGTAACAAAAGAGCTCTATGGTTATAAAGAAACATGAAAGAACCCCATTGAATATTTCCTCTTTGACATGCAGACCGCCTTATCACGTTACACGTTACAACTGGTTACAATGGCTGAACGGTGGATGACGTAACTCGATTCATACATCCGAGCTTATGCCTTGCGATGATGTATCTAAACTAATATTATAAAGAGGAAAGATTTGTTTGTTTGTAAAGGATAAACTCAAAAACTACTCAACCGATTTTAAAAATTCTTTCACCTATAGAAAGCTACTTTATCAGCGAGTAACATAGGCTATATTTTGTTTTAAAATAAATTAGAGTCCCTTCGAAAATTGCAATAATGTGAATTAAGTCGGAAAAATTCACCTAATTTAACTTTTTATGTTAAACCTCTATTTGTCCATTAATACAGCCTGTCTTTTATGTCATATTTGTCAAGATAAACATAATAAATACAAGAGAACTTACTAATATTTTTTAAACATTTTAATATCTATCTGTTGTAGACAGACTGCGAAATGCCTAAAAGAGCCAAGTCTCAACTTAGTTGTTAGTTCTAAACATAGTTCCCAGGTGAGGGCAGCGAAAATACGTCGCATTGGAGACTCAAGTGCCAAGCATTCACACTTCACAGCGGTTAGCTGAACAAAATTTGAGACCGCATGGTGGAGTTGTTCGTCTCAGTGCCGACTGACAATTATTGGGTATGGACTATTTTGATCAATTGCTACCCGTGCGTAGCCGGGGCGGACCGCTAGTCTTTCTGTCAATATTTTTGGTATTGGTAATAAAAGCTTATACTGTTTCAAAGTAATATGTTAAGTATATATTAAAATCTTAGAATTTACAATTTAGAAGTTCCAGGAGATGATACAAATGTAGAACTTTTGTAACTTACCTATGCGTTTAGAGTAACGTTCGTTTAAACCAGAGATTCCTACTATTTTGGGCAAGAGACCCCTTTACCAAAATGAACTGATACCTCAGACCCCCATTGCCACATTACTTTAAAAATCCTATCTCTACTTTTTGCCTATTTAACTACGGAAGATTCAGTTTACGGGTCAAAATATCTTTTAAAAGTTTATTCAAATACTTGAAATCTATATCTATTCATTCCAATTAATTAATTATTACTAGCTAATGCCCGCGACTTCGTCTGCGTGGTTTGAGGTTTTTTGGTTCACGCGGGAACTCTTTAATTTTCCGGGATAATTGACCGAGCGAAGCGAAGCGAGTCTACTTGAGTGAATTTGCACTTGTCCGTCCGTCCGTCCGTCCGCCTGTCAGAGCCTTATAACTTCTGAATTACTGAACGTAATTACTTCAAATTTAAATATTATATATATATAAACCGATGGCCTCCAGCCGAATATGGCTTAAAAAGTTTAAAAAATCTTTATTTCAGGGGGGCTCTCATAGAAGCGAATGCGAAGTAAAATATTTTTTATACCGTTACATACAGTTGCAGTATATCATTTTAAAGATAATAAGGAATAGAGGCCAAAAATATATTTTTAATAGATAAATATAATAAGGAAACGAATTTTTTTAATTTTTAATGAGCCTTAGTATTTACAACAGAACTTCACAACGATGTCAATAGATGGCGCTGCGAGGTCTTAGTTCGGGGCGAACCACTAGTAGCCTATGTGCTATAATTCCAGACTATAATCTATCTCTGTGCCAAATTCCAGCCAGATCCGTTCAGCCGTTGAGGCGTGATTGAGTAACAAACATCCATACATCCATCCATCCATACATCCATACGTCCAAGATGATTCCCGAGACTTCGTCCGCGTGGACCAAGTTTTTTCGATTCCCGCGGGAACTCTTGAATTTTCCGGGATACAACCTACCCCTGTACCAAATTTCATCTAAATCGGTTGAACAGATGGGCCGTGAAAGCGTAGCAGACAGACAGACAGACAGACACACTTTCGCATTTATAATATTAGTATGGATTAGTATTAGTAAGAAAGATTATTATTTTATTTTTGCCAACGTACTTTGGTCTTACCTATTAGGTTCTTGCGATATCAATCAACCTATATACCTGCCTGTAACCTTCAAGTCCTATGAAACGCTTTAATTGCAACCTTCAATAGAGTTAAAGCACATGTGCGAAAGATCGTTATTGGAGCATTCCAATAAACACCTCTTGTTCGCACCAACTGGTTCATAATATGATTGGACACATGTTGCGAGATCTTGCGATCTGTAGAAGTATAAGGCAATGGTTACAAGGCCGCGTCCATCTTTAATAATACTATAGCTGTAATAATTCTAAGTTAATCATCAGATAAAAAATATATTCTGCCTACTGTTGGATAGCCCTCGTCTAGGTTACAGAGTATTTTTTTTGCAATTTATAGATTAGCGCTTGGCAGCAATCAGACCTGCTTGCAAGTGGTTTGCCTAGCACGTTTGAGCACGTTTGTCTAGAAGATGCCTGTTCACTCTTGATTTGAAGGTACCAATTTTGAAATCATTTGTACAGCGCTTGGATGAAATAAACACAGGATAGGAAACGTATGAAATCACTTTCGACTAACTTTTGTGGGGCGAGGGGAGAGTGCCTTGTCATTTTTCTGGCCAATTATTGAAGAAGTGCAAGAAAAGATCACTATGACAACACGATATCATAATTAATGGCGAAACTGTCACAGTTCGCGGCTAGAGGCGAATATGGCCGATATCACGCGTCCAAGGTTCAGGGTTATTTCTGAAGTCTGAACTTTTATTAATAACCTCCAAAGTCAGTTATTGACATGGATTTTGTCTAATTTTTTTTCAGGGCCTATACCCTGAAACCGGGGTACCGGAAAATGTACGTCAAGAGGATATTATGGTAATAATTTTCTCCGTGATACCATAAACGGGCAAATATTCATGGACTCCGTGAGCGAATAGCCATAAAGTTCCCAGCGAATTCCCGAACACCGGTACTTTCCTCCCGCTGCATATATGAATAATGCGCATTATTTGAACCTTGCTACTTGCGCGGTGCTAACTGCACTAATGAGGCGAGAACGATCACTGCTCTCACTACAATATTCCCTATAAGGTGAAACTAACAAATCATATTCAGGTGAGATCCCAATATTGAGAAGCAGGCGTTACTTACGGAAGTCAATCCAAACTTGCCATCGAACATCTCCTGAGTATGCTCCGGTGTCGGAGTGAATTAAAATAATTAGTTGAGAGTAATTTGGACGATTTGTGTGGTGTGGTATGGTGGCGGTGTGAATTGCTGGCTTACTGGGCGGTGAATATCGCATACTATACGTGCAAAACTACACGTTGTACCACATAGATTTGTCTGCTTTAGGCGGATTATAGTAAATTAAACTTCTTGTTCCTTGAGATCCCAATAAAATTGCATGGCTGCTGGGTTAAAAGTACCTATTGACTCGTCTGCCGTCCCATTTCCGTTGGGCCTTTTCACAATAATGATCTTAATATTAGGTGACCCGACCCGACTTCGCACGGGTGGAATTATATCCTACTAGCTAATGATATCCATATAGACCTATCGCCAGCCCATACTGAAGACTTTCCTAATTCAAAAAGAGTTGGGTTATACTACTTATAGCCTTATAGACTTAGCAAAATCTAGTATGTTTATAAATCAGCTAGTAAAGTTAGTCAGATAGGGTTATCAAGATTCTCTAGCAATTCAAAGACTGCTATGTAGATAAGCAAGTATTTGAATACAAACGCGGGGCATACAAATTGCACGGCACTTATGCCCGTTTTGGTCAATTGGCCCCTCTAACTGGCATGGCGGCCGCGGCGGATTTCCGGCTTGCAGCTAAATGCTCATTGCTGCTTGTAAGATGCGCCTGCAGATTGATAACCGGTTTACTCGTTTGTGATAGGTTAAGAGCTGGCGGTTGGAATTCTTAAGTACATAATTTCATTAAGTGTGTATATTTTTACTGTACCATTATTTTATTTTAACCTAAGTGGGTTTTCGTAGTGCTACTATACATCAAAACTATAACAAAATCTATTTTGATAGTTAAAAAAAAAAAATTGCAATTTCATTATGTGTCTATATTTTTGATTATTATTGGCTACGTGTCAATAAGACCATCTATGTGCACGTTTGTAACCGTCGATACTTAAAGTTTTAAATATTATTTTTAACAAGAGAAAATCCTATGGGATATGACCAAGCAAATCCGAATCAAGACCCTACCAAGATTCTGAGTATAAGTATAAGACTATAAGCATCAACTTAGGCACCTTAGCGTACAACAAATAGGTCTTGTTGTACCAGTATTTTATTTTAACCCAAGTGGTTTTTCGCAGTGCCCCCATCAAAACTGTAATAATTTCTATTTTGATAATAAAAAAAATTGTGTTTGAAAAACAAGTTTTGAAATAATTTCATTGAGACTGAGCTATAAACATGGGTTCCTTCAAATGTAATATTTAAAATAAATACCTATGAAAGAAAAGTAGAGCCTAACTTTCCACCAGTTCTTTGTCTACAACAAACATTACTGTGTACCATCTCGTTATCACTGCCCCTGAAAGTGTGTTCCTGCTTGTTCCCAGTGCTAACAACACAAAGCGAAGGATATTGAGCCATTTATCTCACAAAAGCGTTTGCCTAAATACTTGCCTAGGCTAGTAAGTTTTCTATGAGCGTACGCTTTGGACGGATGGGACCGTTAAGGGTAGGTTAGTAGGTTTTTATAAACGAGGTCAAACTTTAAAGCTCGATACGCAGGTGAGGGTTTATCATCGTTACAATTTCCCAAAATCACGTAAGAATTCCTTGATTTTCCGGCACAAAAAACCTATGTTACTCTCCAGGCTATTAACTATCTCCATGCAAAAAAGTGTTGTTCCGCTGCAAAATCCAACAAACAAACACACTTTCGCATTTGCCTATCATAATATGGGTATAATGACTATACTCTACGAAGCCCTCTCATTTAGCGAATCTAAATCTTATAAGGTGTATGTAGGTCGTATTTCCAGCAACAAAAAAACTTCGATGCACAAAACGATAAGCACAAGCGAACCCAGACAGAGCGGCGCGGGCGTGTTGCATCGAGAGTGGAGACGAATTCACGCATCTTTCGATAAATATACCGACGGGCGTGCAATGCGTGTGTAACCATGACGTATCGTCCAGCCCCCATATTCTGTAACTCAGTACTGGATAGCTATCAAAACTGAAAGCCACTGACATATAATTTTTAACCATTGAAGGTTTGCAATGAAAATGTTATTTTTATTTCATTTCAAACTTTCAATGGATAAAACATAATAATATGCGTCAGTGACTTTCATATTTTGATAGCCACTGAGTAAGAGAATAGGGCTGCTGAACTCCTGACTGATTTTGCAATCAGTTTCAGCTTTATTAGGTCCAAAACACTAAGGACAGGACAGGACAAACCGCCTGTCTAAGGGGGTACATTGTGATAGTATCCCCTTCGTAAGTCCCCTACAAAAGCATGACAGACCGTGCGACGCGTGTGCAATTGCATCGAGATTCAACGAATTCACGCATCTCTCGAAATATATAGACACGGGCGTGCAATGCGCGTGTAACGATGATGTATCGTTCACAACTCCAGACTTATTTTGCGACCATTTTCAGATCTATTAGATCGAAAACACTAAGGACAAGACGAATCGCCTGTGTCGAATGGAGACGAATTCACGCTACACGCGATAAATACATATACGCGTGCGATACGCGTGTGTTTAGTACACACGTTGATGTATCGTTCGGACTGCAGATTTTGCACCACTACGCAAGGAAGGTATTTTGCTAGAGTTACTTCATGTTTACACAATAATTCAGGCCTCAATAGATCAAAATAGCCTCAATAGGCATGATGACAGTAACCAAGAATCAATGAAATTATGAATTTATCTAATTCAATAGGATTCTTGGATTATAAAAAACGTATTTATTTTTCTATTTCGAGTGAGATTGCTATTTATTTTGATAAAATAAAACTATAAATACAGCAATCCGCCATATTGGTTAAAACACCAAGAAGCGAATGACGTCACAATTGTTTGTTTTCGAGCTTTGACAATCACACTATTGTTTACTGCACACTGCACAGAGTACATTGGTGAAAACAATAGTGACGTCACAAAAGACGCCATGACACCGCCGAGCGTTTTGGCGTCAATTTCAAAATTTAAATTTCAAATGCCAGTTTTAACCAAACCTTATTTTTCTGCTGAAATAAGATATTTTTTCGAAATAGTAGAAACTTCCGAACATAATTTGACCATTTTTCAAAATCAGTCACCATGCCTATTACCTATCAAAATCAGGTACAAAACAAGTTTGTATAAGGGCACATAATGCATAGCGCGCATGCCATCGCTGCAGGCGCTGCACCGAGGGAGGTCCACCGGTCGTTAGCGAATTAGGGTGCACGCACATTACGTAAATTGTATGTATGGATGACGGTGGACGCAAGCTTGTTGCTAACTTTAGGACATCATGTACGACGATTTTTCAAGTAATTGGTAGACGATAATTGTTATGTTTTTAAACAATAGATATTAAGAAAATATAGCTTACGGTAAATATTTTTTTAAATATGACTTGTTTTTATCAATCTGTGAGAAAAAGAAAAATAATTCTCCTGCAATAAAAATAGTAATTAATTAATTATATTTTGAAACCTAATAGGAACTGGCGAAAAAAAAAAACTAAACATAAGTCGTAATCGATCTTTCACAGACTTAACATAAGGTACTTACCCAAGCAGCCATCGCGTGTCAGCTCGTAATATCCAGTCAAGCAGCCAAGACAGCGAGGAGGTGCAGCTCCTACCGCGCAAGTACAGTCTCCCGACATCGCATCGCATTCCGCGCCTATGGCAGCTGCTCCGCACGAGCATGGTGGACAATTTTCTTCTATGCCTGTAGAAAATCGTATAGGTACATAAAACATTCATGATAATATGAAACATTCGTTAAGTTACATAACTTCCGTCCGTAGTTAGTCCGTAGTCCCTGGTGTTTCTTGTGAGTGGGAAGTTTTTTAGGGTTCCGTACCAAAATGGTAAAATGGAACCCTTATGGTGCGACTTTCTCCGTCTGTCTGTCCGTCTGTCCGTCCGTCACACTCGATTATTTCAGTAACTACCGAAGCTATCGACATGAAATTTGGAATAGTTGTGTATATTAGTGGCCCAAAGACATTGGAATTAAAAAAAATTGGAAATTATTTTTGTTCCTATTTAAAAAGGGGGGAAAATCTGAGGGTTGAAATTTAAAAGTTAGATAACTGTACTGTGTGGGGTATCATATGAAAGGGTTTACTTTGTAAATTCTAAAACAGATTTTTAATTATTTTTAGTTATGATAGTTTTTGATTTATCGGGGAAAATGTCTAAAAAAATACCGTAATCCGTTATCTCCGGAGTTTACCAATCGAAAAATTTGAAATAATTATGGTCAATAGGAATTTACGTATACTTTACAGGAAAACTATAGCCAATGCTCTAACTAGCATAGTTTTTTTGATATTAACAATAAACCTCTACAAACAAAGTTAGTCTTGCGGTTCATTAACAAAGGCAATTATTTATTAATAATGGTACGGAAGCCTTCGTGCGCGAGTCTGACTCGCACTTGCCCGGTTTTTTTATTATTATTATTTCACGACAAGTTAGCCCTTGACTGCAATCTCACCTGATGATAAGTGATGATGTAGTCTAAAATGTTAGCGGGCTAATTTGTTAGAGGTACGGCATTTATATTAAGCCCATATCACTGTCGGTTTCTACAAGGCATCGTATTGGAACGCTAACTCGCTTTATGGTACATATTTGCCTGTAGGATGGTAATTAGCTAAGGCCGAACCCTTTCACTCGACCTGCCGGAGAAAATTCAGAAATTATAAATTCCCAAATTGGCTCTGCCGTGAATCGAACCCGGCACCTCCGATGGTAAGATCACAGCGTTCACCATCATCATCAAAAGGGAAGTCAAAAGGTCTCTTATGAGTGAGAGGTATTGGGGTAAGTGAGAATTTTCTTAAATTAATTAGGGGATTTTCTTTTTAAATTAATTAGGGAAAGTAACTATATTATTTTTTATATTTTTATCTTTGCACTAGCTGGAATAGTTAAAAGTTGTTCATTAGTCTTTTTCGTTCCAGACATGGTGTTCATAGCAGGATTTTGTCAGCGTTGATGTTCTGCTTCCCGAAGCAGATCAAGCAGACGCCGCTGCTTCAGCCGCCGAAGTTCAACACGGAGAAGAGAGATCCTTTCTTCAAAGGTAAGGTTCAAAAGTAAAATGTAAAGTATACAGAAAAAAGAAGTGATGTTCACCTCCAAATCCTTTGGCGCACGTGTCACAGGCGCGGCCGGCCCAGCCGGGTGCGCAGGCGCACTGTCCCGAGCGCGCGTCGCACGCCGCCGACAGGGCGCCGCGCGCGCACGCGCACTCCGCACAGGAACCGTCCGCACCGCCCGCCCAGTAACCCTCCTATAGTGTATTTTCATCAATTTGACATGTCATCTTATTGGTCCAGTTAATTATATTTAAATAGTTTGACGTGAAAAGGCGACTGGCCGATCTATCACGCATAGCGCAAAGCACTGGATGGATCAGGTTGAATCTTGGCACACAGAAAGCTATTATGACGTAGGCATCCGCTTAAAAAGGATTTTTAAAAGTTCAAGCCTAAGGGGTATAAAATTTGTAGGAAAATCAAACCTAACGTGAGCGCAGCTGCGGGCAAAACCTAGTCATATATAAAGAGAATGTCACTGACTCACTTACTCACTGAGTTTGTTAACTCACTGGTTAATCATTATCAACGGGGTCTGGAATAACATATAGTCGTCAGTACTATTATATTATTCTGTGATATAGTCTACTTTGATCCCGAAAAATGTAAGAGTTCCTCCGGGTACCAAAAACCACAATCCACGCGGACGAAGTCGTGGGCATAATCTAGTTATACTTATATAAAGAGAAAAGCATTGCCTCACTCATAAACGCCCCGCCCAAACCCTTGGGAAGCCAACAGGAGCAAAACCACGGTTGGTCGAATCAAAGTAAACTATAATAGCATAGAGGTAATATACACTATGTATAATATTATAGTACTACTAATCGAGTGTTGTAACTGCAGACATGCTCCTAACAGGTCAGCCCGCTACCTTCTTCCCAGACAAGTGCTAATTTGTAGTGGATATAAAAAAAAGTAGTATCATGCAAAGTAGCTAAGCCTTACTTGGCACTGATCACAGCGCTCGCCCTCAGTGTGCGGCGGGCACACGAGGCACTTCCCGCTGTCCGCGTGGCACGGGCCGCCACCGCACTCGCACGGCCGGCAAGAGCCGCCCAGCGTTGTCGGCGAGCCCCAGTACCCGGAGTCGCAACTGACAAACAGTTACATAAATAATATTTTAATAACAATTTCTACCAGATTCTAAGTAACTCCTTACTAAGATTAATTATTTATGTTTCTTTTGAAGTTTGATTATGAAGGTACTTGTATTGTGCTCCAAAGAAGAATCAATGATATAAATTGTATAATAATGTGGTGAAATGATATCCCCTTGGGATACCCCAAAATTTGATCTATTTTAGGTTTTCTTTGAATTCCAAATATTTATCCTATTCAAAACGTCTAAATATTTACATAGAAGCATTGTGTTTAAAAAATAAATTTAAGGATTTATGCACTGATGTGATAAACCCTCTATTACTTCAAACTTAGAACCACTTATTTATAACATTCAATCAATAAATCAAGCAATATTTATTTATTCGATTTTAGTACACTGTACATTTATTGACATCCGACGATATAAATAAGATTAGGTATCTTTAAACTAAAGCTTCGAGGGTTCCAACGCGCCTGGTCTGAGAAGAGCGCACATCAAACTCAGCCGGTTTTTTTATTGTATTATCACCATCTCACAAACATCGTATGTTTAAAAGAAAATAAAAGGGCATATCCAATAAAACAGATGTCTTGTAACTCACAGTTCACAGCGATCCCCGGTGTAGCCATCCGGACACTGAGTGCACACGAACTCGTCACCTTCGGCAGATGCTAGAGCGCAGTTTGGACTGAAGTTGTTCGAAGCCTCGTACAGCGGGCAAGCGCAGGGCTTACACGCACCCTGAAGAAAAAGAAGTTAAACAGAGTATTAATTAGAGTCAATTTCTTACTAGGTACGCTTTTTGAAAGGCGAGTGTAATCGTTCCGACAGTGCATATCAGTTGATTGCGATACATAACGGTATCTGCCCCACTAGCCAAGAAACATACATTTCGTGTCTTTTCTCTTTCGTTAATGCTTTAGCGGAGATAAAAAATAAATAAATAGTCTATGGTTATATTCGATATGGTTATAGCGATAGCGATTAATAATCCATTATTAAACTCTGTCGCTAAAGCTTTAACGATTATAATAAGGAGAATAGACACCAAACGTATGTAATTTGGCTAGGGGGGCTGAAATCTGGATTGGTGACAAACTTTTGCTTCGGAGGTCATTTGGCATGGCATTTTCGCTTTCGCTGTGCCTCGAAGAGTACGAAAAGACGTCGTTTCTCGGGTCGGATACAACATCTGCCCTCCGATTGTGTAAGGAAATTGTACCTAATCGTTTGTCAAACGGATTTAAATTCGACATATATATTATAGAGTTCAATCTCAATTGTTTTGATTGGCAGAATTTTTAGCCAATCACCCTGCATTTCGAGTAATACGTTTTAAGCTGTCATATGACGACGATGTACTTAGAAAATTAGGCCTCTGGTGTTAATCGCTTAACCTATTATAGGAATCCGGATCGTAATACGCAAGGATTGATTATGAAAGAAATCATTATTCTAAGTGTTGTACAATGATCTACATTTAAAGTCCCATTAACTTATCTGACCCAGTGACAGCGTCGCCAGTATATATATATTAAAAATTAAATAAAAACATAAAATAAACAGGCATAAAAATTAGTTCTAATTTTGGCCACCGGGCCAGACAACTTTGTGGGACTGTACCTGAACTGGGTTTCCATAATGTCCGGGAAGACATCTTTCGCAGTGCGGCCCCGTCGTGTTATGGAGACACGGCCCACACTGACCGTCAACTGCATTGCAGAAAACATTTAAAAAAGATTATTAAAAGCTGATATAACCATGGTAGTTATTGCACGGAATGTGAATATTACTTAAGCAAGGTTGTTTTACTAAAAAGAAAACAAAGAAAGCTGCAAGAACTTACCTACTATTACCTGGTGCTGGAAGCTTAGTTTTTCGTACTTCCATGGATATGGTTTAGAATAGGACAAAAGTTAATGAATATGTTTTAGTGCAATTGTTTTAGTGGTCAAAAACATTAAGGGTTACATCACTTTATAGATTTTTTCCTATATGACAATGGCCTAGTCACCTAGTGCATTGTGCATGGTGAGGCACTGATAAAAATGGCTAAGTTAATTGTGCTAGTGTGGCCATTAAAAAAAAATATCTTCATGGGAAAATGCACAATTAAGAAGTCTATCTAAACGCAGTAATATTTTAATGTACAATAAATATTATAATAATCTGAATTTCAATTACTAATACCAAAGAGGGTAGAATTCGTTTTCTTGACATTTAAAATTTTGACTATCTTCATACACAAGTACCAATTTTAATCAAAATTGTTAGTTTCTTCGAACCGGATAGTGTTTTCCTACCTGCCTCACATCCCGCGTGCATATTACACGCGCACGGCACGCACTCGAAAGCCGGCGCCGAGCCTGGCGCGCGCAGCAGCTTCACGTGCGTCCACGCGCACGACGTGCATTGCGCGCCTATGTACCCCACGGGACACGTGCAGGTTTCACGCGCGTTGCTTGGAGAGCCTTTCAGTTGTATACTGTCTAGACGTACCTGGTGATGAGAATTTTCATTAATGATCAACTATCGTCACTGACGAGATAAATGGGGCCTAATTTTACATTTCTTTGAGTTAACTTAAGAGTCAAAATAACTTCTTAAGTCTGAGATTCAATTGAAGCATCTGATAGATATACTTCGAGTGTTTTACCCCAAAAGAGGACATAGGGTGTTATGACTTATGAATTAAAACAAGTTAGTAAAGTTAAATGACTTGCTAGCCCTCATGCTGCTATGTCAAAGTAAACATAACATAATATGCACCTTCAAGGCAAGACTAAAAAGGCATCTTCTAGGCAAGCTGACCCCTAAACCCGATCATTGCTTTGCATTAAGCATTATTGTGAAGCGCAAGAATATTTTGCAATTAAAATTACAGGATGCTGTACCTCAGCAAAATTTTAGGCGCATTATTTTAATGTTGTGCTTATGGGTCAAGAGAGATCTCTAAGAATTACCTTGACTTTAAACCTTTCTGATGTGCCCCAGAGTCAATCTCTTTTTAAAATAAAATACAAACAATTCAAACCAATTGATAATCTGACCTCATCCTGATCGAAATGGAAATGAGCTCGGATCATGATAGCTTTCAGGTTGCACAGTACATCGAGGAGTTGACCTCGGGACGCGAACTCTGAGCCGGTGTACCACCTGCCTTCCACCAGCGGCGCTCTCAGTTCCGTCAGCCCTGGGGCCTCATAGCTGGTGTTGCCATAAATCAGTCTGGTGCCGTCTGGAAATGTAACAAGCTCGGTAATAGGGATGATGCCTATGTCAAAAAGAAATTATTTCTAACTAATTATTCATCATCATCACTCATCATCACTACAGCCTATTAACGTCCCACTGCTGGGCACAGGCCTCCACTCTCATAGGAGAGCGGGAATTAGAGCTTAGACCCACCACGCTGCTCCAATGCGGGTTGGCGGGCTATTAATAATCTGACCTCATCCTGTTTTAATTATTCAATAGAAGGTTTTTCAAAAGAATTAAAAGTCACATGCTCGGTTAGTTTTAAGTTTGATAACCGGTTTAAACTACAAAAATTTTATTATTTTTAATAATAAAATTTTAAGATTAAAGAAAAAAAGTGCCTTGAAATTGATGACATCACAACTATGTACCTATTTCACACAACGCGTTTTTAAGTTTCATAAAGAGTTGCTGATTTGATTGAATAATCATCATCCCAGACAAAACACGTGATGGTGATAACTAACTACGGTATCTTCAAATTAAAGCTACGGCGGTTTCAAACGTGCCCTGGACTGAGAAGAGCCCACAACGTCTTCGATGTTATACATTTTGAAGTAATTGTCTACCCTCAATTGATGAAAAGACCTCATAGCATGTTTTTATCTGATTTTCTTCATTTTCTTCGTGTTGCGCAGTCCTAAGCATTGCTGGAGCGAGTCAAATCCATGCTCCTTTATATGCTGATAGAGAGTGTAGAGTTAGTTAGTTAGAGTTAGAGAGAGGTAGATTCATTTGAATATTCACAAGAACTTGTAAAAAGTCTATTTGAATAAAAAATATTTGAATTTTGAATTTTATGTAATCTTCATCAATAGATACTAACCATTAGCAAGTAGTACGTAGTCCGGCATGATGGTAGCGCTGCCCCCCGAGTCTCCGCGCGCGACTGCCCACGTGACGCGCGCGACCAGCTCCCCCCCGTACACCTCAGTCCTCTCTCCGCTGTACGTTGGGCTCGTGAAGTAGAACGACTCCCAACCTTCCACCTGTAAGATTTCCGGGATAAAGACTTATGCAGAGAAAGTTATTTTATCTTTATCTGTTGTAAACAGAACAGTGTATAAACGTCATAACCTACTCATTTTATCATAGACATTAGATCTTAGTGAAATTGTAGCCAATTCTGCATAACACAATCTCTAAACTAAACTAAATGACAGCTTTAAATCTAGTTCTGTCCCTTTTCGCGGGGAATATTATGAAAGGGTTAGCAATATTTGTAGTGCTGTCATGTTAGTTTATTTAGTTTAGAGATTGTGCACTATTTTTCAACGTCAAAAGAGACAATAGTTCAAAGACACAGTGTGACCTTCACTTGACCATCAGACACATGTAACTGTTGGAAGTGTAAACGAGCCATTATTATAAACTTACTCTATATTGGTTGTTAGTCTATGGTTTGTTAATTGTCAAACGTCACATAAATTTATTGTCTCTCTTTGCCTAGACTGACAGACCGGCTAACATGTAATTTTAAGTGCTCCCTAAATATAATCCATTTTAATCAGTTTTCTTGTTTGATTTCAACGGCCTATCCCTTCAGTAACAGACATCAGACATTTCTTTGGACTCCATAAAATCTTGCGAAGAAAGAAGGAAAATCAGCGTCCAGTACCTACCCAGTCCAGCCCAAAGGTACCAACCTAAATCTCAACATTATCAAAACCATGATGAAACCTATAGGAAGATAATATAACTGTACTATAAGTTCTCGTGTAAAAGTGTTATTAATAATATAAGTGTGTTTCATTCTTTCTTCTTTCTTTTCTTTCGACAATCGATTGTGCAACTCAAATAAGTAGTTAGGGATATTATGACCAATGACCACGAGTCTATAATATGCATAAGTAGGAAGTTAACCGCCTATTTGGTCTAGTAGGTATTTCTGGCTGGAATGTTCAACAATGGATGACGAGGCACTGGTTTCGATTCCCGGGCCCGGCCTTAATTAAGTATTGGGTTCATCTGATACGAAATTCTCATTAAATTACCCCTGGCTTAGGAAATTGGCGGTATTTCACATTTGCGCCTCGGAGAGCATGTAAAGCCGTCGATCTTCCGTCTCCAGTCATGTTGGATTTGCCTTCCATTCTCCCGGGCTTTAATCGCTGTATTATATCAATAAAGCTGTTTTTCTTTGGCGTGTTATTTAAAGATATTTTATAACAAAATTCCACAACCTATCTTAAACTTGCCTTTACACAAGTTTAAGAAGTTCATTAAAAGCATGCTCCTGAAAAAAGCTTATTATAGTGTTGAAGATTACGTAAATATGACAAAGGAGTATGGATTTGACTCGCTCCAGCAATGCTAAGCTGTCCTTAGCATTGCTGGAGCGACCTACCTAATGTATTCTACAAATTAATGAAATTGTATATTTTGTTTTTTTTTCAAAAGAGCAACCGCCGAGTTTCTTGCTGGTTCTTCTCGGTAGGAATGGCATTCCGAACCAGTGGTAGATTCACTCGACGATTCAAAAGTACTTGTAAAAGTCTATTTGAATAAAAAATCATTTGATTTGATTTGATAATTAACATACCTCATAGCTGATAAGATACGGCCTCCCAAGTTCGTCGACGGTTGTTTCGAGTGTCTCTGCCGTGTCGTTGGAGCTGATGAGCCACGCGTTGCCCAGCGGCAGCGACACCTGTCCTCCAGAACCAGAACAGTGTGGTATAATTATACACACATAAATTATTTACATAAATACGTCCAAATTAGGTCTAACATCAATCGATACATCCGATGCTAGGATGCTCGTAATACAGGTTCTCCTAAAGCACTCCCTCTGGCTTTAAATTTTGAAGTGAAACTTCATTAGAATCGTTGTGATTTGAAATTTCTATTAAACGAAAAAGTGTTCGTTTTGTATTTAGTTTTTTTTTAATTATTGTCTATTAATGTTTTGACACCTGTCTGTGTGAATAATTATTGAAAAATTATTATAAACTGAATATGGTTTAATAATAAATTAACTTTTTTTAAACAAATGGAATAGTTTCCTGAGAAAATATCCTAGGCCTCACTTCAACAAAAAGCGACACCAAAAAGAGACAAACATATATAGGATTTAGCCTGCGAGAGAATGAGATAGAATACAAGTTATATTTATCTCTCTCTCGTAGGCTACTTTTCTAAAGTTTCACTTCTGCCTTGTGTGAGTGGTACACACACTTTTTTTATTATTCACCTTTTCCCTGTGTTACATAAATATTTTGCTAACTGCAAGTATGTAACTAATATGTTTGGAAACATAAATAAAACACTTAAATTCGCTATATATTATAACACATGTATTAGCTAGGTAGCTTACTGTCAACTCAACTCGAATTTGTTAAGTAGGTCTTACGAAAGGTATCAATACTCACGTCATCCCCAGCTTCAGGGTTGGCAACGCAGTGGTTAGCGACGTGCGAACAGTAGCACGGTCGGCAGCCCTCGTGTAGATCTGCACTAAGCCCGAAGTATCCAGTAGCGCATACGTCACACCTCTCGCCTATTACGTTTGCCTGGAACATCAAATTATTGTCAAGGATGGCACTATTCATTAAGGCTAGTTGGCCATAGGTTTGCCCCAGCGTTGGCCCTACTGCTACTCATCCAGCGAATGGATCAAGAAAGCCCCAATGTTCACGCCAATATTGGACAACAGAATTGATTCTGATAGAAGTAGAACTTTAATTCGCTATAATGCGCCACAGTAAGTAAATCTATGTGGTGCAGTATGTATCCTGGACTTCAGCAAAGTAACGCCTGCTTCTATCACAGAATAGATTCTATTATGTAGGTATGATCTGTGGTTCTCACCTTGCATTCACAGATGTCGTCACAGATCCTCGTGGGGTCTGTGATGCCCCGAAGGTCGCATTTGCACGCGGGGGTGGTAATTTCCACCAGGCAGTTGGGGAACACGGTGTTGTCAGTCTCGCATCTGTCACACAGCGCGCCAGTGAATCCGGCGTTACACGCGCATTGGACGTGGTGGTGCTTCCTGTCCCATTTGCATGACCCTGGATATATTTAATTAAAAATCTGGTAAAAAATTATTTGATTTGATATAGTCCTTTCTGGCTGCCTCTGAAGCAGAAATATGCGTTTTAAGAAATTAAATAATACTTGTTTCAAAAGGAAAACATCGTGTGGAAACCTGCATGCCCGAGAGTTCTTCATAATGTGCTCGAAGGTGTGTGGAGTCTGCCAATCCGCACTAGGCCAGCGTGGTGGACTATGGCCAACCCTTCTTATTCTGAGAGGAGATTCGTTCTCAGTATCGAGCTGGTAATGTGTTGTCAGTAATGATGATGATGAATTATCTGATATCACCCACTTTTAGCTAGGGATAAAGATTTTCTAAGGCGATGACAATAAGTTCCCAATAAGAAGTAAAGATATTGACGGATTGCATATAATTCTATTTAAAATAGTAGTTAGTATTCAGTCTTTAAGGGCAATTTTGGGATAGATTTTCTCACCATCGGATCCTTCTGGGTCGCAGTCACAAGGTACGCACGGATCATCTGGCAGGATATTGTAATAACCTATGAGACAACGATCGCAGAGTGGGCCAGCTCGATTCTCCTGTAAATCAAAAGGGGAAGTTACAGAAACCAAACAAGAAATGTTGCCTTGGGATAAGACCACCGATGTCTTCGAGCTCTGGCCTCTGAGTTACACATTCTCGGTGATGCCAAGCATTCGCCCATACCCACCCGAAAACACTGTAACAGCCAGTGGGGCCTACGCGATTCAAGATATAAAATATCCTATACAAATATTTTTATCGTCTTAAAATAATTTTGGTCAATTTAAGTGCGGAACGGTTCACTTGATTACCCAATCTGTACCCTAGCTATCTGAATTCTTTAATTTTTCAGAGTTAGCCTATGTTACTCTCCAGGTTTTTAACTACATAATAATATGTATATCCATGGAAAATACACGTTCTGAATCCTTTGTGGCCCTGCATGAAGGATAATCCAACAATCACACTTTAGAATTTAGGTACAATGTGGGTGCAAAAGAACTCACAGTGCAGTTGACACACAGTAAGGCCGCGGAGTCGTCGTACGCGCAGTCGCCGCGCGTGGGCCGCTCCGCGCATGCGCCGTGCGCGCGCCACGCGCCGCCTGCGCAGCAGCGCTGGCAGTGCGCCCCGCACGTGCCGTGGATGCAAGAACATTTCGCGCCCTGGAATAGGGAGGGTAACTTTGTTGTTACATCAGCAAAGTAGAAAAGCCACTAGATGATGTCCGCGTTTGTTTAGGTTTCTATAAATCGTAGGACCCCGTTGATTTTGTGGCATAAGATGCCCATATTGTGACTTTTCAGGTTTTTAACTATATCAATTTACAAAAGTTGTCGAACTGAACTGGAGCGAGGACAGCTTCAAAAATGTTCAAATCGATCATGGTGACCCGTTTAATGACACATTTGAAAATGTGGTATATTTTTGCGATGAGAACAAAGAAAGACAAACTAGAATGGGGAAAAGAATTTTAAACAGACACCCGGAACTGATGGAGGGACAAAAGGTAACCTGTAATGGCTATACTAATATCAAACAGCGTACAATTTATAAAACAAAAGAAGGAGAATATACAAAGGAAAAGAATATTATAGCTTTTTTATGACCCTAAAAAACAAGAGGACCTAACACAACGGGATGTCTTTCAACTGTGTCAGGCTTTAAAAAAAGAGAGTGGAAACTTTGAAACGAAGAGGATCACAGTGGTAGCTCCACAAGTCATAAGAGCAGAAAACATGAAAAAGATCCTGGAGGCCACGTTTCACGAAACAGATGTTAGCTTAAAACTAATAACAAGAAAAAAGAAGAAGGAATACAAAGATAGGAAAAAGAACACAGGTGATAATAACATCATTGTAAATGAAAATGAAGCTACTTCTTACGCTGACACGGTGAAAAAACTCAAAGAAGGCTTGAAAGACAGTAACACATTAGAACAAATAAAAGGGGTTAAAAAGACAAATTCCGGAAGAGTTTTAGTAAGGATCTCTGAAACTGCGGATAAGGACAAGGTTATCACTAGTCTGGTGGAGAACTGTAACATAGAAGTCCATAAAAATATGAAGCGCAAGTTCCTGCATATCAAAGAATTAGATGCAACCACGGAAGAAGAAGAGATAAAGGATGCAATTCTTAATACTAACTTAATAAACCACAAGGAACAGCTTGAAGTAAAGGCACTACGACCAATGAAACATGGCAATCAAATAGCTACAATCTGGATGGAGGAGTCAGACTGCAGAAGAATTATGGACTTAGAGAAATTAAGAGTAGGACTAAACGTATGTCAACTACAAGAAAGAATCGAAATACCAAGGTGCTACCGATGCTGGGCGTATGATCACAGGGCAGCCCAATGTAGAGGAGAGGACAGGAGTCAAAAATGCCGAAAATGCACCGCAGATGACCACAAGGCAAAAGACTGCAAAGAGGAAGCGTTCTGTCCACACTGCGAGGAGCAGGGTCACACAGCTGGAAGCGGCACATGTAGAGCTTTTCAAAAAGCTCTAAAATTGGCGAGGAGAGACCTAGACTGGAGAAACAAAAATATCCCGACTTCACAGTCCTCCAGATAAATGCAAACAGGAGTGTTAGTGCACACGATATGGCCAATGTAGTTGCAGCCGAAAGGAAATGCGACTTCGTTGCAATTAGCGAACCAAATGCAACTAAGTGCAAGCTTAGAGGAAAGCACAGCTATAGCGATGCCAATGGAGATACGATGATCTCAATTTTAGCAAGAAACACCAGGTTAGGTCTTTTCGCTCTGCAGATTGCTTCGTTTGCATAGAGACTGCTGATGTCACGCTATACAGCATCTACATGAGCCCTAATAAATGTACACTGGAGGATTTTAAAAACAATCTTATGAAACTTCAACGAGATATAATAGAAGTTCACGAGAAAAATAAGAGAGTTATTATAACAGGAGATTTTAATGCAAAACATCCCTGCTGGGGCGGAACACACACCAATAAAAAAGGAGAGGAACTGATAGAATGGGTCCATAGACTTGACCTAGTCATTTTAAATGACGGTCAGCAGCCCACCTGTGTCCGACAAAATGGAACATCGTTCATTGATGTCACGATTATTGGCGGGACGACTACAAAGGAAAAAATTACGTAGTCTGTTCTTGAGGAAGAGTCAATGAGTGATCACAAATTTATTCTAACAGATATATACGAGACAAAAAGAGAGAAAAAACCTAAGTATAAATACGGACAGACAAACCTAGAACACTTTAATAAAAGCTTCAAAAGGGAATTAGAAAACAGAGAAATCGATTATGCGCAATGTGAAACAGCTCTGAGCAATGCGTACAAAAATAGCACTCCACGTGTAAAGTGCGATGAGGACTACATGCTCCCGTACTGGTAGAATGAGAATATTCAGAAGAAAATTAAAGAGACAAGACAGAAAAGGAGGAAATTTCAAAAATGCAAAGTGCCTAATGAGAGAGAAAGACTGAAAGAGGAGTACAAAATTTCAAAAAGAGAGCTAAAAAAGGTCATAGCCGCTGCTAAAGCGAAGGCTTGGGAAGCTTTGTGTAAAGGCCTTGAATCAGACGTATACGGTGACGCATACAGAATTGTAAAAAGCCAAATGAAGATTCCAAACCCCAAAATTTGCCTATCATTGGAACAGAAAATGGACATCTTCAAAAGCTTGTTCATCACCTCCGCATACCCGCAGCTTACCATAACTAGAGAAGCGGTTGAAAGTGATAATTTCGAAAATGTTGCCTTTACCCACGATGAAATAAATGACAGTGCCACAAAAATCAAAACAAATAAGGCTCCAGGACCGGATGCAATACCGCCAGATGTAATAAAATCGGCTATCTGCAATAACGTACAGTATTTCAACTGCCTCTTTAACAAATTATTACAACAGGGAAGTTTCCCTGACAGCTACAAAGTCGCAAAGCTCGTACTGATTGATAAGCCCAAAAAATCACAAAATGAACAAACCAAGTACAGGCCTATTTGCTTATTAAATGTTATTGCGAAGACTTATGAGAGACTTGTGAACATCAGGCTAACACAGGAAATTGAAAAAAGCGGCGGATTACACCACAATCAGTATGGTTTCAGATCTGGGAGAACAACCGTCGACGCTATTGAAGAAGTAGTCCGGGCAGCAAAAGAAGCCAAGCTTACCAACCAGTGGAATTCCCTAATACTGGTTGACGTCCGAAATGCCTTTAACACTGCCACGTGGCCAATTATCATCAACAACCTTAAATCTCGGAAAATTAACAAGTATTTAATCAACGTTATAGTCGACTACTTCACAAACCGTCACATCCAAATTGACAGAGAAGTCAGGGCAGAGGTAACTGGTGGAGTACCGCAGGGATCAGTTCTAGGCCCTACCCTGTGGAACATCCTATATGACAGTGTGATGCACATGGAGGTCCCGGAAGGGGTAAAGCTGGTATGCTACGCGGATGATTTAGCGATCTCCGTAACTGCAAGAGATGCATATGAGATGGTGGTAAAAGCAAACGAGACTCTGCATGCCATTGTCCTGTGGATGAATCGGAACAAATTGGAGATCGCCCCGGAGAAAACAGAGGCCGTTGTCTTCAACAGGAGAATAAATGCTCGCAGCATATATTTTGAATGCGGAGGAACACCCGTTACCCCAACACTCAGTGTAACATATTTGGGAGTTAAGCTGGACTGGGGTCTAACCTTCAGCCTACACATAAAATCTGTCTGCGAGAAGGCTTCTAGGACCGCAGGAGCTTTGTGCAAGCTTCTTCTGAACACCAAGGGCCCAAGTGACAACAAAAGAAGGACGCTAGCAATGGCTACCCAGTCGATACTATTGTATGCTGCGCCGATATGGGAACCGGCAATGAAATTCGCACTGCACAAAAAACGAGTCTTAAAAGCACAACGCGTGCTGGCACTCCGAGTATGCTCTGCTTACAAAACTGTATCGACAGACGCAGCACTAGTACTGGCAAACCTAACACCTATCCATTTACTAGCCCTTGAGAGAACAGAGACAAGACAAACCAAAAACTCCGAACAAATAACAACCGCAAAAAAGGTAACCCTCGCAAGATGGCAAAGAGAGTGGGACAACTCTACCAAAGGCAGATGGACACACCGTCTCATCCCGAATCTGGAAAAATGGACAAAAAGAGTACATGGTCGACTGTCCTACCGATTGACGCAATTTCTAACGGGGAATGGGGTATTTATGGACTTTTTGGCAGGCATCGGAAAGAAACAAGAAGCGGGATGCATGTATTGTGGCGAAATTGATGATGCAATGCACACCATTTTTGCCCGTGAAAAATGGGAAAAGGAGAGAGAAGAAATAGAAAAACGAATATGAAGCATAACGGTAGAGAATATAATCGCAAAAATGCTAGAAAAGGAGGAAAACTGGATTGCGGTCGCAAATTATGTAGAAATAATTATGAAGGAGAAGGAAGAAGAGGAAAGACGCAGAGAAAAAGTGGGTGAATAGGCATGAGTGTTGCCGTGTTGTAGGCCGCAAGGCGGGTACACGGACAACAAGGAGACAGCAGGGGTTTTAGCCGGTAAAAGTCCGGCACTACCCAACGGGTGTCCATGAAGATTTCCCCTGCTGTATAAATATTAAAAAAAAAAAAGGTTTTTAACTAAGTATATCAATAAACCAGCCTTATGGCTAATCATCACGTCTTATTATTTTCAGTCGTCGTCGTCAACCGAACTGACGTCCACTGCTGACCAGACAGATGCTATGGCCACACTTCTACATGCTTTAGTCTCACGTCGCCTGGATCCAACGACTTCCTGTAGGTAACTCGTTTAATGTCGTCCATCCAATTAAGGGACGAAACGGGGGGAGGAGGCAGGGTGGCCAACGCCCTATGCCCCGTTTTCCCGCGTGAGGTCGCCATTTCAGCACTTTGGGACTCTATCGTCTAGCAGTGTGTGTCTTTATTCTTTGGGCATATTGATATTTATAAACATGATGAGCTAATTTAGGGCAACTGCTGAGTTTCTTGCCAGCTCTTCTCAGTAGAACTTCTTTCTGAACCAGCGGTAGAGTCAAACATGACGTTACATAGGAGACACCTGTATGTCCTAAAGTAATAAATAAACTGAGTATTGAGTATAGATGCTCATGACTCATCATCTTACCTTATGGTCCACTGAGCAGTGCTTGGCATGACCATGGCAGATGCACCTAGCTGCCAGCGTCAGCTCTCTGACAGTGTAGTACTGGTGTCTGGTAGAAGAATGCGCAGCTCGAAATGACACTCTGACCCTTCTTGCTGGCACACCTTCTCCTATACCCACGTGCATCTGAAAGACAGAGAAAAACAACGGTTACAGATTGTAATTGACCGTCTGATATTTAAAATAAATATATAAAATGAATCCTAGGATTACATAAGATATAGGTAGGTACTAAGATGAAAATTGAAATAAAGTTTTATGCAGTTGACACTGAATCAGAACTGATGATCAACTTAGACCTACTGTAAGTGAATATTACATTTTCGATTTTAGCCAAAATCCATACTAATACTTTAAATGCGAAAGTGTGTCTGTCTGTCTGCTTTCACGGCCCAACTGCTCAACCGATTTTGATGAAACTTGGCACAAAGACATCCCGGGGTAGGATATAGGCTACCTTTTATCCATGAAAATTGAAGAGTTACCGCCGGAAACATAAAACATCAATCCACGCGGACGAAGTCGCGGGCATCATCTAGTATATCTAGTAATATTATATAGGTAAATTCTTTAATTATGTACATAGCGAGCCGATGAGCAGTCTGAAATAAATAGTACTTAATGCTCGCTGTTCATGTACATTTGCAGCACCAGAGGAACCGCCGATGCGTTGCCGACTTTTCAGGAATTTGCAGATCCACCCGAAAACTCTATAAACTTTTTAATATTTTGCGTTGTTTGTTTGTTACTCATTGTGACAAAGTTATCGATTACCATTGTTATCAGCTTCAGTATAATATCGCGAATTTCAGGGCGGGGTCGCGTGATGATGCATGACTCACTCCATATATCATTAGGACGTCACGAGTTAGTCATTCATTTACTATCACAAGATCTTTTTTTTTAAAAAACAAGTACGTGCCGTATACGTACCCGTTGCAGTATATAAAAATCACGTCGATCCTTTGCTCTGTTGTGGCGTGATTGAAGGACAAACCAACAAACAAACACACTTTGGCATTTATAATATTAGTATGACCCTACCGGCAAAGGCACATAGGAACTTGGAATGGGTCAAGTTAAGATGCAGAGCTTTTTTACGCCCCTGTTAGGCCTAGACTGCAATCTCACCTGATGGTAAGTGATTATGCAGTCTAAGATGGCAGCAAGCCAACCTGTTAAGGGTATGGCAGTGATGTTAAAATCATACCCCTAATTAGCTTCTACGCGGCATCATACCGGAACGCTAATTCGCTTGGCGGTACGTCTTTGCCGGTAAGGTAGTAACTAGTCACGGCTGAAGCCGCCCACCCGACCCAGACCAGAGAATATTCAGAAATTATAAATTCCCAAATGGACCCTACCGTAAATCGAACCCGGGACCTCCCACGTTAAGACAACAGCGCTCAACACTGCGCCAGGAAGGTCGTTTTTCTTTATAATCAGGTGGTTACTTATCTTCTAAATGTATAAAAGGAAAAGGTTACTGACAGATATAAATCAACGCACAGCTCAAACAGATGTACGGATCGGGTTGAAATTTGACGTACAGATAGCTACTATGACGGGGACATCCACTAATAAACGATTTTTCAAAATTCAGGGCGTAAAATATTGCTTTTAAATTTGTATGATAATCGAAGCTAATTGCGGGCATCAGCTAGTAATCCAATAAATCAATAGACTCACCTCCCCATTTTCCAGAGGTCGTGGACTGGTGAACTGTGTGGAACAGGACGGCTTGTCCGCTCTGCTGGTCCTCTTCGCGCCCCTCGCTTTCCTCCTTCTCCTCTCAGGCCTGAGGTCCCAGAGCTTCCGGCAATGGTCTCGATCACCGAACGCGCGCATCAAACGCCAGTCGTCACCGTGCTCCGTTGAGGATACTTCGAGTGACCACGCTAGAGGGCGTGGCGATGGACCAGACTTGATGATAACGTGCAGGAGCTCCATTTTCTGAAATTAATAATGGAAATCTTATACTTATACTTAATATTATAAATGTGATAGTGTGTCTGTCTGTCTGCTACGCTTTCACGGCCTACCTATTTAACCGATTTTGATGAAATTTGGTACAGGGATAGGCTATATCCCGGGGAAGGACATAGCCTGCTACTTTTTATCCCGGAAAATTAAGGAGCTCCCGCGGGATTCGAGAAAACTTGGTCCACGCGGAAGTTTAAAATTTGCTAAACTAAAGTGCGATTAAAAAAAAAAAAAAAATTGACCAAGTCCTAAAATGAAATTCGTGCTGAATTGAGAACCGCCTCCGTTTTGGAAGTCGGTTAAAAAAGGGGAAACTAACTAACGCTTTTAATTATAATATTATTTACAACGTATTTTAGTTCTCAGTTCGAACTACTTTAAAGCTACTCTTATAATTTTAGATTTTTTACGTAACTATTCAAATATTTTCACATTACTTAATGTTTTTTTTATTCCACTACAAGTTAGCCCTTGACTGCGATCTCACCTCGTGGAAAGTTATGCTGCAGCTTTAGATAGCAGCGGGCTAACCTAATAGGAGTAAAGCAGTTATATTAAACCCATACAGGGGTATGGGTTTAATATAACCTAAACGGCTTCTACATTGCATCGTACCGGAACACCAAATTGCTTGGCGGATCTTTGCCGGTAGCGTAGTAACTAGCCACGGCCGATTAGATAAACTTTCAACATGAAAACTGTATTTTTTCGTCAAGTTGATTCAGTTCATATTCCGGCACACGTTACCAAGTCTATCTGATAAGTTGATAACAAATCAGGGTAATTGGACTTTGAACAGTTAATTCAAAAGTTTTATCCGATAAAACATTTCCAATTAGCATTATTTCTTAATTATACTCATTTTATAATGGAAAGTTAAGTCACCGTTCTGATTGTTGTTTTACATAAATAAGGCACAGAATATTAGGTATCTAATCGTACCTAATAGCTAATAGGCTAGGTACAAAATGCTGATTGTCAGTATACCTATACACGATACCCACTATGCGAGTCGGTTTTGACTTTTGCAGCAGGAGCTTTTAAGAAGCCCTTACACTTACAGCATTCAGATTTAGGCTGACGTAAAAACTTAATTATTACCTCACTCATATTTAAGGGCGAGTACCTAGTTTTAAAATAAGCTGTTGAAATAAAAATAAATAGAGAGTTTTATCCACTTTGAATTGATTTTGAACTTGAATTTCAGTTTGAAGGATATTGTACCCACTAAAGATGCCTCAATAATACGATGTTTGTCTGATATAAGCTTTACGAGTCAACTTTGAAATTGGAAAGCTTACCTACTGTCGACCGATCGCACGTAAATTAAATATTTCAATTACGTTTAGCCATAGATAAATTATAAACCAAGTACATATTGTCTTTGCGTTTAGCAAACAATAGTCGATAAAACTGCATAATGAGACCCAGCGCAGAGTTTCTCTTCGACTTAGCATAAATAACATACTTACGCATGGAAAACAATATTGACTAAATCAAGATACAATGTTGAAAGAGATAAGACAAAGAAAGAAAAGATATCCTCCTCTTAAGTCTTATATTATAATATTAGTAAAAAAGGAATTATTTACTTGAGTGCTTAAATTAAAGGCGATCTTAATAAGAGGCATATCTTGCTCAAAACACACCCAAAGGAGATGGAGGAAGCTAGTGTTCCTGAATGAGTATCCTTACATGAGACATTAGGGTATCCGTAGGAGAACTAGAGTAGTCCACATAGCTCGACGAGGCGCAAAGCCTGTCGGTGTTGACCTGAGAGTTTGGCGTCCTCCCTGGCGCAGTGTTAAATGCTCTGCTGGTGTCTTAACGTGCGGAGATCTCAGGTACGATCCGCGGCAGGGTCAATTTGGGAATTTATAACATCAACACAAATAAAATAATTTGACAACTAAAAGTAATTGTGATTCGTGAGCTAAACTTAAAAAAAGCATTCCAACTAATTAATAAACGACCAAATAAGAAGTCGTTGGTGAAAAGTAGTTTCTCAACAGAACCCATCCAGTCAATCATAATAAACCATTATTTGTTTTTGTATAAGAACTCAAAAGTGCTGGTCTAGCGCCATGCATTTATCAATTTAAAACACTCCATCTCGACGCCATTATGAGTGCAAACAAAACATTCAAGATACTGCAGCTCACACTCGGAACGCAATTAGTTGGTGTCGTGCCCCCCTCCCCCCCTATTAACACTGGGAGTTGGGACACGACCGCCACTGTGGGAACAGCAAAGAATAAATAAAACACATGACACTGGGTGTTGACTAATAAATATAAAAATGGTTTAATCGTAATGATGTTATGTACGTATAAGAGTCTGTCTAAAAAACATCCCATCTGCTTTAATTGGGTGGAAAATTTGAAAGTTCCTCTAAAATATATACTCTTTTCTACTTCCTTGGTAAGTTAATTCTGAGTGCTATTTGGATGGCAAGCAAGAAATAGAGTCATCTTTAGTACCGGTGCGAATTGTTGGCTTACTGGGCGGTGGATATCGCAAGCTACACGTGCAAGCTACACGTGCAAGCTACACGTGCAAACTACACGTGCAAGCTACACGTTGCAAGCTACACGCTGTACCACATATATTTGTTTGCTTTGGCGGATTATAGCGAATTAAACTTCTAGTTCCTTCTTTATCATCTTAAGTATTAAAATTGCGATAGTGTGTCCGTCTGTCCGCTTGTCTGTTCTTTTCATTCATGCCAATTTTATCGAATTCCGGAAATTGACACAGGTTACATACTTGTTATTACTCTCCGTCACATTTATAATATCGTCATGATGTACAGGAAACACAATATGCGCAAAGACAATGATGAAATAGGATGATACAATGAAATCTTTTACGACTTCCAAACAAAATAGAAAGGGGGCAACTTTTCCAAGAATGCAGACAGTGCTTTGTCAAATGCATGTAATTTAAATAAATGTAGCAATCTCCCATAGGATATCGGGTGAAATTACAAGCTCCCTCGTAGCGTGTATAATAGGCGAGTTCCTTGGAAGCTTTGTTACGATGGACAGATTTAAATAATGGATTCAGGAGGCAATCAAATTGTCCGGCTCCGGCCGGCGCGGGAGATCGCGTGAGCCAATTAAATGGAGGTGAGACGCAGTTTCATTTGTCTTAACTAGTACTAGTACTATTTGTAATGCGGTACAGAGCGGGCTTGTATAAGGACCTGTAAATTTTTCATCTGAATTAATAATAATAATAATAAATGATTTATTTACCAAAAAAAACAACGTGGTAACCCAAAGCTTAATTAGCTAAGTAAACAATGTGGAACCCTGATAACTAAACTGAGTAGATACTCGTATGATAGCTATCAGTGTGAATTATGGGAACTACCGCTACGCTTGTAGTAACTGTTTTTGAGACCCTTACATTTTTCATCAGTCTGCATTCTGGAAACTTTGAAAATAGCTTTCCAGGCCGAATGGTTAAATTCATTTGAAATTATTCGCGATAAATGTAACGAGAGGATATTTTTATAGTATAAAGTTTAGATGTATAAATTTTATGTGCCGATGTAATTAGACGATGCCCGCGACTTCTCATGGAGGCCAATGGAAACTCTTTAATTTTCCGGGAAAAGAAGTATATGTCCTTCCCCGGGATATATCATGCAATCTATCTGTGTACTGAATTACGTCAAAATTGGTTGAAACGTTGACAGATGGTTTGCAAAGTTGATAGTTAGACAGACAAATAAAGATATTATATTAATACGGATAAATTTTGTTATCTAAAAATCTGCTCCTATCCTGCAGATCTGCATCTTATTTTCTTTTTAATGGTCCCCGAAAATAAACTGTTAATTGAAGAAAACTGCAATACTAAATAGGTACTAATGCATGACCCCCTAATTAAGCGATTAAATTGAAGCCGCGCAATTTTGTCAACAAGTCCGTAGTATTATATAAACGCAAAAGTATGTCTGTCTGTCTTTCATAGAGACAGACGTCTCCCTCTTGCCTGCCTCAGCCCATGCGTTTGACCGATATTGCCCAAAATTGGTACATATTGGCCCAGAAAAAAGAACTCAACGGGATAGTAAATGATATTAGATCAATGATATTATATAGTTAGCAAAATTATTGTGAGTAGTGTAGGTACCCGACTAAAACCTATAAAAGCGGGCAGGAACGTGTATAAAAAGCGCTCTCTGTATTACCGCGTAGTCATTCTTTTGTCACCTTCCGAGCTGTAAACTGCGTTATTGTGAAACTCTTAATGAGTCATAATTGTGTTCAGATTTAAGTGTGTTCCTTTTTGGTTATTTTATGTGTGATATGTTGTAATCGTTCACTAGAATAAATTGTGGTTTGTTATATTTGCTTAGTTTCACTTTTGTGAGGAATGAACGCTATTCGCAGTGTTGTTGCGATGCTGAGTTGTGATTCATAGGTGATTTTGCATTGCATTTCATGTTCAATTTAGGTTTCTTGCAATGAATTGTTCATTTTACTTTGGAGGTTATATTTTGGCAACATTGAGTGTTGCAGGATGCAGATTTTATTTTGATTGATGCTAAGTAATTTAATCACCAATCATAGCTTTTCAATATATAGGCTGTAATCATGACAGCCAATCACAAAAATTCAGGAGAATGTTGGTGGGTCGGTAACAGAAAAATAGTATAAAGGTGAGAGAAAATGGCGTCGGGAGTTCAGTCAGTATTAAAATTTTGAGGAGTTATTACAAGTGGATAAAGTGTATATTATTATTGATTGTATTGGTGAAGATTAGGGTGGATTACTGCATTTTGCTGAGATAAGTATAAATTATAATTACATACTATTTTAAGAGGTTATGTTAGGTTATTATTATCGATTTCTAAACAATTGGCTTTTGGAATATTTTGAGACAGATCTTGTAGTGAAATTTATTAAAATCAATATAATTGTAAAATCAACTTTAATAGTTCATCGTTTTTATATAATATTATGTTTTAATATCATTGGCTGTTCAATAATTTTTAAAGAGCAACTATACCAGTTTCTTGCAGTTTCTTCTGGATAGAATGTGATTCTAACATACACAACAAACTGGAATGAACAGAAATTAAAATCTATTCATGGTTATCTTTGTGTTTATTTTTAACCTACTAGCAGTGTGGTCTAATGTCTTTGACATTTTCAGAAGTGGGATCCTACAGAGGTAGGATCCCACAGCCCACATACAATTGGAGCACGAGGCCACTTCCTGATGCATTTGGAGCATGAGGCCACTTCCTTGGAGGCAGTACATCAAATGAGTATCCGGATTTACTGGTAGGATCTAATTAAATTATTATAACCGATAGTTATGCGGGGACGGTAACCGCATTTTATCTAATGTTTATACAAATTAGATCGTCCTACAATTGGTGGTTTAATAATAATTAAGTACTAGATTTTCCTAGCAGGTTTATTTTACTGTTATACAGGTATTATTTATGTTCCAATTATTTTACGTTACGGTCCATACAGGAATTATAGAAGAAAGCATACATTTATGGTTCGATTTACATGGTGTCGTTTGGGATATTAAGTTTTATTAATTGGTTAATATCAGGATGGTTATGGTTATGGTGGTACGATATGTGATCTTGGTTTTCAAAAGTTTTTATTATTTTCTATATACCCTTATTTTGAGATTAAGTGGTTTAAGTTTTGCTGTTCAGTGCCGTATTAATGATCATTTGATAATTTGTGCTATTGTTTAAATTTCACGTATTTCGAAGTAATCAACAAAAAGTAATTATTCTACTTAAAACAAATTATTAACAAAAGCAAAGTTTTCAATCAAATATTCTAAATTAAGAGTAAATACTTAAATTTGAAAAACGAATCGTATACGTAACTATTGATATTAGTAATGCTACATATTTCTTGATCTAGTTCCTCAATAAAACTTTCTTGTTTTGCTACTTGCACTGCAAACGTTTTAGTATAGTTTGTTTACTTTAATTCTTAAATGCCAATTAAATCGTCAACAAAAATACTATGACAGAATGGCGTGAGCAGTCCAATTTTTTAGCGTATTTTGACTTGCTAAATTATTATTATATTGTTCATTTTAAAACGAAAGGATTGTAAATGGAGTTTCATTGAAGTGAATTTTTGATTATGGCTGTTTTATGGGGATTTTGTCGTATTTGGGTTCGAAGAAGATTCTTCTAGATGAAAAAAAGAGAGGAAACTGGAGCTTGTGTCGTGGCCCTAAGTATGACCCTCTACTATTAATTATTCAGGGCAAAATACAAGGCAAAAGGGGCGTGGGACAGAGAAGGACATCCTGACTGAAGCACATACACCAGTGGTTCAATAAAATCATCCGATCCATATTTAGATCTGCAGTGTCGAATGATCAAGTTGCCAATATTATCGCCAACCTTCGATAGAAGAGGCACCGATAGAAGTATTTGGGTTTATTTTTGCGTTTAAATTGATTACTGTTCTGGCAAATTCCCAAATCCGAAACACAACTGTCGCGGAGCATCGTTGAAAGTATTGAGCAACAATTTAAAGATTTCAGATTTGTAACTCTGGAGTTTTGCTATCGGCTTTAGTTTCACTTATTTTTACTGAAGTTTGCTATTAATTGCGTTTTCAAAATTTTAATTGATAGATGATTTAGTTTGAGTGTTGATATTGTAGAGGCGATAGAGTTGATATAGTAGAGTCGATAGAGTTGATATGGTAGAGTCGATAGAGTTGATATGGTAGAGTCGATAGAGTTGATATGGTAGAGTTGATAGAGTTGATATGGTAGAGTCGATAGAGTTGATATGGTAGAGTCGATAGAGTTGATATGGTAGAGTCGATAGAGTTGATATGATAGAGTCGATAGAGTTGAATTAGCAGAGCTGATAGTTGGTATAGTTATAATAATATGATTACCTAAGAAAATTTAATTATTGTTTTCAATGAAATTCACAAATGTGATGTACTTAATTCAGATTTTAGTGTCACTTGGTTCGTATTGCTTGTTGACAAAAGCCTCCTCGGTGCGCTCTACCTCGAAACGTTTTCGATCTCAATCTTCGTGTCTATTTTATTTAGAATGTCGGTTACTTTTGTTTGCTTTCTTATACCTCGACTACTGTGTCGGTCTTTGATCTTTACTACCAGCATACTTCTTGCCTCGTGGTGGTACCTTCTCGTGGTTTGCATTAAGAGCCCAGGTTTCGCAACCATAGGTTAAGCATGGTAAGACACAAGCGTTGACTACTCTATTTGTAAGCGCAATCCAAGTCATAAGTCTCTTGCTCCATTCATTTGCAACCCTTCTCTAAATTTCTTTTGTTGTTAGATCTATAACGGAAATTATCTGCCCTAAATAGATATATTCGTCAATGTAGTCAATATTTATCTGTCTATTGTAATGTGATAGGAGAGTCTATATGGAGAGGCTATAGTTGATGGTCATTAACTATATGAGTTATTATAGGAAGTCTTATGAACGGAATGTCAGAGTAATGAATTAGACGAAAGTAAAGATCCGGTCACTAATAGAGACGCATTGACACAGCAAGGTTAGCAGATCAAAAATCATGTAAACATAGTGGACCAAGGCCAACTCGCTGCAGAAAACTTCAAAAGACTGAAGTTGATTGGTTGTTGACTGAGAAATATGATGCACGGGATAACCGGCGTCGAGGATTTGAATAGGATATCTACTCATAGATGCTTTCATCGTTATCATCTCCGAAGACAAGATAGCAGAGTGTAAAAGTGGGGACTTCCATACAGTTCTGCTGCTGCTGATTTTGTTTTCGTCATTTCCGAACTGTTGAAGATGCTTTCATCATAATCTCCAAAGATAAGAGGACAAGAAATATACTGCTGCTGCTGCTGCTGAGTTTGTTTTCATCATCTCCGAGCTGCTAAAGATAAGAAGACTAGAAATATACTGCTGCTGCTGAGGTTGTTTTCATCATCTCCGAGCTGCTGAAGATGAGAGGACTAGAAATATACTGCTGGTGCTCACATAGAGTTGATGCTGATGAGGACAAGGAGTGTAGAGTGAAGACTCATAAACAGTTCTGCTGAAGGTCTCTATAGTACTCAAGGTAAGTCGCATGTTAAATGTGGCGAAATTTTTGAGTTAAGTCTCAAGTCAAAATCTCTGGCCAGGTGCAGTAGCTGGGATTATAAAAATTGGACTTGGCACTACAAATATTAAATAGCTGGTTACCAGGTTACAACATACAGATTTGACTACAAGTAAGTTTTACCTTGGATACCCCTATTGATACTCCGTCGGTGATTGGATCAGTTGGACGTGTCTGATGGCAACTTAAGAAGACTGTACTAGAGGTAATGATTGGTCTTGATTATTACTAATTGGTTACCCAAACAAGTTGGTAATATAAGGCCTACCCGAACAAGTTCGTAATAAAACTTAAAAGAAGTTCGTAATTTCGAGTTTAAAGATTTAATAGAAGTTAAAATATTATACTGTTTGGATAATCGATTAAAATTAAGTTGCAAGGTTTGCGACTAAGTGATTTGGAAAAAGCCGCAGTGGCTAAATGGTTTTATTGTTAGTGGCTAAATGGAAATTTGGAAATATTTGTGGCAAAAAAAAAATGGTTCTAATGGTTATAAATGGTTTTACTTGGCAAAAATATATGATGGTTTATTGGAATATATATGAGAAAGATGAAAAAATGGTTTTAATGGTTTTTAATGGTTGCCACTTGGAAAAATGGTTATAATGGTTTATATGGTTGCCACTTGGAAAAATGGTTATGACGGTTGCCACTATTTGGTTCTGGAAGGTTATACTGGTTATTACAGATTTCTTTGGACAGTTGCAATGGTTGCGACTGAAAGGTTTGAATAGTTTTAATGATTGCAAATAAAACTTTTGTAAATGAATTTGATAAAAAGCTGAGCAAAATGTGTATTTTGGTAAATGGTCATATTCGATGATTATTTGTTGAGTAGGCTCATAGCAAATGGTATATATTTTGATGAAAAGGTATACTTGCTCGATGAATTGGTTTGAAAAAAAAAAATAGCAGGGTATATTTGGTAAATTACAATTAAATTACAATTATAAACATTTGGTGAATAAATTTAATTATGAAGGCCGGCAGGTGGAGGTCGAGGAAGGTCTGAAATTTTCTTACAATTAGGGTTTACTGAATAATTTTACAGTTGCGATTTTTATAATTACTTATTAACGTGCGAACATGGTTGAAAATAGTTGTCCGTGAGAATACTAAATCTAACATTTTCGCTCACTGTAACACTATACGCTGATGAAGTGCAAACGTAATCTGTCAGCCGTAGGGTTGGTGCTGTCTTAGAGTCACAGGGTTGTCACTATAACAATTTGATAAACAGATGGGCAAAATGTGTACTTTGGTAAATGGTCATATTTAATGATTATTTGTTAAATAGGCCTGATTATCTAAGTGTGTTTATGTTGGTAATAAATAAATGAACAGCTCTTCCATATATAAATAATGAATAATATACTTGAATAACGGGAAATTAATGGAAACTATCTGATAAATGCGTATACTCTTCTTATAAACAGATGTATTTTATGAGTCGGTGCTTTATAAAATCTTGTGAAAATCTCTTTGAAAATAAACTATGTACTTTACTTTGCTCGCAATAGAGTCTTTATATTGGTCAAGTAACAAAAGAAAAAAGCAGTGGGGAGCAAGGGATTGATTGGTCGTTACTACATTCATTTTTCTCCAAGGTTAGGTTGCTTGGTTGTTTTCATGTATGCGGTGATCGAACCTATTCATACCAATTTTTCTTTGCAGGGACGCAAAGAGGCGTCAGGATGGGCGAGTGTGAGGAATGAACGCTATTCGCAGTGTTGTTGCGATGCTGAGTTGTGATTCATAGGTGATTTTGCATTGCATTTCATGTTCAATTTAGGTTTCTTGCAATGAATTGTTCATTTTACTTTGGAGGTTATATTTTGGCAACATTGAGTGTTGCAGGATGCAGATTTTATTTTGATTGATGCTAAGTAATTTAATCACCAATCATAGCTTTTCAATATATAGGCTGTAATCATGACAGCCAATCACAAAAATTCAGGAGAATGTTGGTGGGTCGGTAACAGAAAAATAGTATAAAGGTGAGAGAAAATGGCGTCGGGAGTTCAGTCAGTATTAAAATTTTGAGGAGTTATTACAAGTGGATAAAGTGTATATTATTATTGATTGTATTGGTGAAGATTAGGGTGGATTACTGCATTTTGCTGAGATAAGTATAAATTATAATTACATACTATTTTAAGAGGTTATGTTAGGTTATTATTATCGATTTCTAAACAATTGGCTTTTGGAATATTTTGAGACAGATCTTGTAGTGAAATTTATTAAAATCAATATAATTGTAAAATCAACTTTAATAATAAGTATGTAACTAGGTGTAGGTATATTATACTTGCTTGTACGTTTCATAAACTTTTACCGGTGGACCCTAAACTAGGAGGTGACCTGTATCGTAGGGTCCGAGTAAATGTTTACTATGGTTTACTTTTTTATTATTGCGGTTAAGCACGGAAAATTAGTGGCTGCGGATCTTAAGTTACATAGGAGTAGATATTCAAGATTCAAAGACTCAGAGTTTCAGGGTAATATTAATGATATATATATATATATATATATGTTATGAATAGATATCATAATAAAGATTATATATAAGAGATCATTACATCACATCTAACAATAATAATTTAATATATTTTATAAATAAAAGTAATAGAAGTGTACAATTTTTTGTTTCAATTGTTTAGTTGATGCGTTTGAGCAACCGTTCTGTATCTTCATAAGATAGTGTGTTAAGCCAAGATGTCAACTTCTCCTTGGCCTGCTTGATCGTTAGATTTTTGAGATCATACTTATTAATTGTAAAATCAACTTTAATAGTTCATCGTTTTTATATAATATTATGTTTTAATATCATTGGCTGTTCAATAATTTTTAAAGAGCAACTATACCAGTTTCTTGCAGTTTCTTCTGGATAGAATGTGATTCTAACATACACAACAAACTGGAATGAACAGAAATTAAAATCTATTCATGGTTATCTTTGTGTTTATTTTTAACCTACTAGCAGTGTGGTCTAATGTCTTTGACACTTTACTCCACTTCTGGTTTCCTAAATTCAGAAGTGGGATAAAGGACCGCTAAATAGGCCCACATACGAGATGAACCAAAAAGGAACATACCCAAATTTAAAGTGTTTAAAGTTGATCACGTGACCGATCAAGATATCTCTCGAAGGGTGACTCGCGTAATGTGCAGTGTTTATTTGTGTGCTAAAGTTGTGTTTTGTTTTCATGTGATTGGTAACGCTGGCTCGCGGAGTGTGGCCGAGATGTGGTGTTGCACAGCTCGTGTGCTTGAGGCGCCTCACGAGTGCGCTTGGGTGTGCAACTGTGCATGCCACGTGGGCGCTCTGGGCAGCGTTCACGAGGGCAATTCAGTCTGCGCGACACGCTGTCGTGCCTTGCTGCGTGCCTCGGAGCCGCGGTGCTGCGCGCTTTCCCGTGTTACGGCTGGCATTTGCCTGGAATGGTGGTGAGGTGATGACACCATCGAGCCTCTGGTGATATGACGTAATATGCGACATCGGCAAGACCATTTAATTTATTTGCTTAAGGATGTAATACCCACCAAGCGTAGCCACAAAGTAAACGGACAGTAATTCATGTTACTGAATTGACTGTTAATTGTGTTAAGAAAAGGTTTAGACCGCAATTGTATTTACGCGAGTTCCATTTTATAATAATTTCCCACTAAATTAGCAAGCTGTGTTGGCTCAGTGGTTGTTATTGGCATAACGCATGCATTTGAGTCCCTAAACCGCCCTGAATGCTAGTTTGTGAACAGTTTAAAGTGTCTAGCAGAAACATCTTATTCAAAAGTAGAACCTTTGTGGGTACCAACCGGGTACAAAAATATTTTTGTGAAAAATAGGTGGCTCATACCCTAAGTTTGAATACATAACTTGAAACCTCTAAGTTTGCTGAGTTTTGAACACATAAAGTAGTAATGTTTTGCTAAAGCATGATGTACGGATAAATTGTTTTTGCGTGATTTGGTTTTTTGTATTTAAAATGAGGGTTGTTATTTAAAACTCTTGACCTAGTTACGATCGGATACCAATCATCCGCAATTTAGAAAGTTTTGTGCGTCAAATACGTAATAAATGCGTGATGGTTAAAAGTCAGATTATACCCACTTTACGATTCAATTGTTTTAAACATGCTGTGTTTATAAAAAGTGTCTCTTAATAACGCTCACTGTGTTTCGAATGATGCGATGCATTCGTGATGTTAGACAGCGGTTTAAGAAAACCTGTTAAACTCGCTAGTATCCCTTGGGGTTTGTTAATGCTTCTGTGATACTTTTACAAAGGAATAGTGCTTGTACACAAAACAATAATTGTTGAGGTCAGGTATGGACGAGCAAACATATTTATAGTTCTGATAAACGTTAAAATTAACTTGAGTTTTACAGGTTAATATTACCGAACCAGGTTACGTAATTTGTTGTTGAATGCTGCATTCTATTTTGATTAGAGAAGTTTTGTTTTTCTACTCTCATGGATAGAAAGTTTGTTTTCGTTTCACCTGCGGTCAAGTTTTGGGTGGATCGATTACGAGTCTACATACCTACCTGTCCTGATAATATGAAACCGTTAAGGGGTTTTTGTGAAGTTAAATTGCTCGTTAAGGTTAATTTTCTGTGTGTTCTATGTTAATTTCGTCTTCGGCGCTCACCACATGTGAGGCGTTCTGGTCACGCCGGGCTGCGCGCTCGCATGCCGCGTGTGTGAAGCGCGTCACTGCGCGTCTGCTGGTCGCGCAGGGCTGTGCGCTTGTCTAGTGTGCGTTGCTGCGCACTCGCCTGCCGCGCTTAAGGCGTGACACTGCGTGACCACTGGTTGCGCAGGGATGCGCACCCACCTGGTGCGCGATGCTGCGCGCTCCTGGTTGCGCATGGCTGTGCGCATACCTAGGGTGCGATGCTGCGCATTCACCTGCCACGCTGTGAGGCGTGACACTGCGCGTCTACTGGTCGCGCAGGGCTGCGTGCTTGTATAGTGCGCGAGGCTGCTCGTTAGCCTACTCGATATGGTTGAACATAACTGGTATGAGTAAACTTTCTTCATTTTCTGTGTTCATCGATGATGATGTTTGATGTTTTGAATGTTCAAAGTTGTTTCGACATGGTACAACTGTGAGTTTGTACTATGGTTAAGCGACCTTTAGTGAGGGCTCTACCAGCTCTACCGACTCTTGTTGCTCTATGAGCTCTACTGACTCATACTCGCCATGGAGTGGTGCCCTGGATCGGGGCCCTGGAGGTGTGCCCTGGAGGTGTGCCCTGGAGCGGTGCCTTGGAGTGGTACCTCGAAGTCGTGCTTCGGACTACACGGCACGTTCTTCGGTGACAGACACTTTCAACTTAATTTGCATAAACATTGCCTATGGCTCTGCTTGTTGTCATCCAATTTAGTTACATGCTTTCTCTAGTAAAGTTAGGTTAGTCGTAAATCAGACGTTAGGTCAGTTGTTAGGTCAAACGTTAGGCTACTTATTAGTTCAGTTGTTAGGTCAACATGTAAGCTTACATGTTAGGTTAGGTTACTTTAGGCTCTGTTAGGCTAGTGGATGACAGCGGACAGCGTTGTATGTAGTGGGCAGATTGAGAAGAAGGTTATGTCGGCAGACCTGCGAGGAGTGTAGCATAGCACTCTGTCAGGTGGGTGGTAGAATGGCTACCACCGACAGGGAGGGGAGATGCACACGAATGTGTGTGTCAACCTCGGGCCAAGTATGGACCCGGTTCATTGTGAAAATCACAATGGTACCCATGGTTTTGGGTAGGTGCGTGAGCGCACTAAAGACTTCTGCAGCTCAGTACATGGTTCCTTGGAAAGGAGAATGGTGTCCTGAGAGTTGCGCTGCATTTTTTTGAAAGTAAGATTCAACCGAACATTTTAATGTTTTCTTATGATTACAGTAGCACGTTTGATGTATTTGGGTGTGAGGCGAATTGCCTTGCTGGTCGAGCTGTATGACTGGTGTTGCCCCGATGCAGCGTGCTTCCGAGGCTGGCGACCTAGAGTGGCTGGCTTCGAAAGTCGCGTCTCTTAGATGCGCATCAGGCTGTGTCCTGGCAGGCTGTGTCCTGGGAAGTCGCGTTCTCTGAATGCGCATCAGGCTGTGTCCTGGCAGGTTTTGTCCTGGGAAGTCGCATTCTCTGAATGCGCATCAGGCTGTGTCCTGGCAGGTTTTGTCCTGGGAAGTCGCGTTCTCTGAATGCGCATCAGGCTCTGTCCTGGCACGTTTTTAACGTGGTGTGTGTGTGAACTTGCAAGTTCAGGTATGAGATTAACTGAGATGTAATGTCTGGAGAAGTATGCATACTTTTGAATGTGAAGCGTTTTATTTTGTGTAGCGAAAGTTGTTATTTTGAATGAGGGCCTCGTATGCGTGATGATTGTCAGTATAGGCAATAGCGTGCATCGTCATGAATAATCAATCATTTGTGTCTTATGCAGGTTCTGATGACAGTAACTGTGACGATGCGGGTGAATCTTTGGGTGCCCTCACTAGTTCAGGAGACACCGCAAGAGGGGGAGCTTATGAAGATGGCATACGCACACCAGCTCTTCCTGCTTCTGATGAAATTGTTTCCGGTGCAGCCGAGGGCGGCGCACAATCAGGATAGGCCGAGTTAGCAAAATTATTGTGAGTAGTGTAGGTACCCGACTAAAACCTATAAAAGCGGGCAGGAACGTGTATAAAAAGCGCTCTCTGTATTACCGCGTAGTCATTCTTTTGTCACCTTCCGAGCTGTAAACTGCGTTATTGTGAAACTCTTAATGAGTCATAATTGTGTTCAGATTTAAGTGTGTTCCTTTTTGGTTATTTTATGTGTGATATGTTGTAATCGTTCACTAGAATAAATTGTGGTTTGTTATATTTGCTTAGTTTCACTTTACTCCACTTCTGGTTTCCTAAATATATACATTACAGATCAATTATTGTGTACGGAAACTTGCATTTCGCTGATTCTCACAAAAATAATAAAAATTAAAATGATTATTGATTTATTTATTTCACGTGAGACAACTTGTGTCACTTATGATCGGCCATAAGTCAAGACTCCAACATTATCGAAATCTTTAACGACTACCTCTCATTAAATAGTGCATTCCCCGAAGCGAATTCCCCTCTAATTACAAATCTTAAAGATGCTTATTAATCCTAACTTGCAGCATTACCAGCTTCACTCATTACGCACGTAACTAATAGGCTACTTGCCAAAAAACAGTAAGAAACCCGCTTCTGATACGTGGAAGACTCCACTTACATTCAAGATGGGATCTGAGCCATGTATGGGCGAACTAATGAACACGCACTCTGGCCATCTCACTGCGTATGGACTTTTTCTCATTGACCGCATTTGGTCTGATGATTTAGCTTGAAAAGCATAGGCCTGTAAACTGCAACTAAATAGCAGGGATACTCAATAGTGTCACAACAGTTTTTTGTTGCTTTACCATCATTAACATTCCACTAAACGGCATCTTAAATAGCCATGAAAATATCACTGTTCACAGAACGGGAATCTGCAATATGAAAGTGTAAACAATCATTTTGCTTTTTGCATGGTTTTTTAAATTCCATTAGGTACAAGTTAGCCCTTGACTGCCTCACCTAGTGGCAAGTAATGATGTAGAATATCAGCTTGCTTATCAGTTAGGGATATGGCAGTTATATTAAGACTGTACCCCAAATCAGTTACTACACGGCATCGTACGGGAACGCTTAATCGCTTGGCGGCACGTCTTTTTACGATAACGGTGGTAACTAGCCACAGTCGAAGCCTCTTGCCAGACTGAGCAAAGAATATTTAGAAATTATAAATTCCCAAATTGACCCTGCCGGGGATTGAAACCAGAACCTCCCACGTATAAGATAACATTGCTCACCAATGTGCCAAGGAGATCATCAAAACACTTATGTGCTTCAACACAATATAGTCTTGTGCCACTTCCAGCAGCTCCATCTGATTATTTTGATGGCGATAATATCCTTTGGCCAACAAGTGGTCGATTCAAGGTTCTTTGATCAGGAACTTGAGTCACTATGGCAGCAGCTAAGGATTAAGGACCCCGATGATAAAATAACTTACGAGTATGTGCTCCATTTGCTACTTCAGATTATCGTAACTCGTTGATGTATATATGTCTGGTTATAATTTATTAAATAGATCTACTAGTGTTATTAGAGGTACTCGAAATAATTGGTCTACTATTAAAGAGGTGCTTAAAGCTCTCTTTCCTCAATTTCGGTAAAGAGAGGAGTTCTTCATCGGGCTTTGACTGACGTTGAAATTCATACGAGAGATAAAATATGGCACAGCCATGAATAGAATACAAGCCAACTAATACCGACACTGATAAACATTGATGTTCGTATAGGTTTAATAGACAGATAATGTTACAGCCAATTTAGTAAAGACGATAAATTTCTATTCAATATATCGAAAGACTATAATTGTTAGCTAAACATGGCGGCTGGTCCTCTAGTTATCCCGGTCCAAACTTGGGTTCCCATATTACCTCATTTGGTTACGTCCGTTATAGATTTAATCATTATGATTAAAGAGTTGGTAAATGTGACCGATAAACTATATCAGTAAGTTTATCTTTGTAGTTAGGTAAACTAAGAACATGAGTGGAATGTAGTCAAACGTTGCAAAATTGGGAACAGACAAAGATAGGACTCATACTATATCTCTTATTTTACCGTCTAAAAACGTTTATATATAAACAAGAATCAAGATATTTATTGTATTACCCGCCCGATGATGCCCGCGACTTCGTCCGCGTGGATTAAGGTTTTGTAATTCCCGCGGGAACTCTTTAATTTTCCGTGATAAAAAGATCGCCTATGTCCTTTGCCGGGTAACAAACTATCCCTATACCAAATTTCATCAAAATCGGTTAAACAGAGGAACTTTTAATGCGTAGTAGACAGACAGACAGACACACTTTCGCATTTATAATATTAATATGGATTACAAGTAATATAATTATTCAGGCCCCCCTTTCCCACCGGGCACTCTGGGCACGTGCCCAGGGCCCCGCAATCGATGGGGCCCCCTCGTTCCTGCCAGATCACCTACCAATAGATAACCGATATTCAAGAAAGAAAGAAAAAAAGTGTTTAATATGACAGTTGAATAAATCTAGAATATTGCTTATCTACTCCTTATGCCTTTTTTAACAAAGTCCTCTGTCAAATTCATAGGGGCCCAACTATCCTAACAGGGCCTCCAATAGGATAAAGACGGCCCTGTAATTATTAGAAGTTCTTTATACAGTAAAATTAACTTCTTCAAATAAAAGCAGCAGAATTATGCTGCTTTTTGGGTTGTGCCCACATGACTGCTGTTGTCCCGGCGCTTATGACAATGAGCCGCAATGAGCTAAACTGCCCAAGTTTAGCTCATTGCTGTTGGTGGTGGTGATGGAGCCGCCGGGGTAGCATCATACCCTTGAGGTAAGGAAATATGTGGCAGAACTGGCAATAAATATTTTTTCTTTATTTTCTCTCCTTTCTTTCTTTCTATCAGCAATATTAAAATTTTCACTTCACATAGAAATAAAAAGATTTGTAAAAAATATAAATAAATATATTTATACAAAAATATACCTTTTGCATGTTAAAAAAACTTGAATATTTTTAATTTTTTTTTAAATTTATATTTTGTCTCTTTTTGACAATCCTAAATGTTCGCTAGTACCTGTGACTCGACTCTTACTGTGGAATGTGGATACTAATTGTCCATTTGGCTACAAGCTGAAAAAAGTTAGAAAATAATTTATTGGCACCTAACACTCTACAAAAATAATAAAATTGATCCACAATATCAGAACACCCGTGTTATCTTAATGATAAATGCTATCACTAATAATATCTTGCCACAGTTTTACACTGACACCGATCGAGAACGGTCATGAGAGAGTGCATTTGTGTTGTGTGAGTTTGATGACTCTTAAAGATGTCGAGACAAAATCCTAGCTCCAGTGGTCAGGCAGTCAGAATTGACATGGTCCATGTGCCGAATCCGGACTTAAAACCATACTTAGAGTATCATACCAAAAATCATGCTCAACAAAATCCTCCTACACCTAAAACGTCCACAAGTAACTTTGCGTATGTAAACACAGCGTATGTGGGGAGCTCTCATAGTGTGAATGAAAATAGGTTGCAGCAGCCTCCTGTAAGGTGTGTTTTAATTTTTTTTTAAATATAATATATATAGTGAGCAACGGGCAGGCAGGGTCATCTGATGCTAAGAGATTATCGCCATCATGAAAATTAACATCACCAGAGAAACCACCAATGTATTGCAGATTATTCAGAAAATTGTTTATTCTTGAATAACCCCATTTTATAGGAATACGTCTGAATGAATTTAAATTTTGCAAATGTAGTGTTGTTCTTTATGATATATTTTATGATAGCGATGATGGATAGTCATCTTATCATGTGATTTCAAACTTACATATAGACGTCACTGATTTCGGTAGAACTCTAAATCTACATTGCCATTGCCGGAGCGCTATCTTTTTGGTATTGTCAGTTCAAGATATTAATTTAAAGCCAAATTTATCCCAAATTGATTTAAAAACAAATTATATTGTCAACAGCCAAAGGTTTTCTCAATGACAAACTTTGAACTCTAGTGTTATTGTGCTCAATATAAACTATAATTATTATTATGAAGAGGTTTTTAATAATAATTAGTATAGTACGGACTTACTCGTCTATTTATTCAGAATTATTTCCATAATATCGAAATATTATCGCTAATCTCTAATAATATCATACTATGTACCTAATCGATTGTTTATATCAAACAGATTTTTTGTAAATTCAACGACTACGTCACTGATAACAGTATCTTACAGTGCAATTAACCAGGACTTTCAGTTTAAAACCTGTAGGTACATCCTACCAATACTAAAGAGTGAACGTTGAAGAGAAGTTTAGAATTTGTCTCTCAAATCTCCCTAGAATTCAAATTTACTACTCGGTATATTTAGTATGTTTTTCTTCGTTAATACGCTTAATTATGTTTCATTTTATTCAATATATACTTTAGTGTGCTTTCTTTGTTTAAAAAATGTAAACAAAATTGAGTGAGATTAACTAATTTATTCTTTATCTTGTAAATAAACAATATTATAAACACTTTTACATAAACTGTGTATTTCTAGTTTAACTGTTTTGCCTGTAATAATATTCTTTACAGCTCTTTGAGGATGAGGATTTTTGTACTAAGGTTATCTAAAGCATCCAGATTTTGAATGTTTATTTGCCTTCTACACTATTTTTTATTTTTCAGTGTGATCCGTGAACAGTACTGGGCTTGTTCAAAATGGCCGTTCGCGACCAAGTTCCTGGCGATTGCCGTGAGCGTGCTGCTTGGCACCGTCATCAGCCTCTCCATCCTTGTCTCCATGAAGGGCGATAACAAGGACGTCACCAACCTCTTTAGAAGTCATCCTGCTCCTGATTAATAGACTATTTTCTGTGATTGTGAGGAAACTTTTATACCCGTACATTGATGATGTCTTTACAGTTCTTAACTTCTTTGTGCTGTTGATATCAAAGCCTACATAAGGTTTAGTATAATTTTTATCGATAATTCTTGAATTTTAGATTTATGGTACAGAGCATAGGCGTTCCAAGGACGTGGTTTGAATGTGACCTCAGGTTTTTTTTTCAATTGGTATATTCTTGCCTTTGATAACTTATATTTGCGGCAAACGTCTTATCATTTGATACGGATTAGATTTGCATGACACGGTTTCAAGAATTATAACTTTGATTGGTGATAAAGTGTAAGTAATGTTAGCTAATGAAATTTTATAATATCTACTCGTAGTATCAGGTATAAATATATTACGACCATGTTATGAAGATATCTTCATATCTGAGAAGTTAATAGGTGTATCAATTATTTGAATATGTAAAATAATTATTTTACATTCGACACTCTACTCTGATTGTAGTTTAAAATTACACTACCTATCTATTTTATTTGATAGTCCGCAAGATTTCTGTATCATAATAAAATACTTAAGCATTAGGTGAAATAAATTATATAAAGGTCCAAAATGTAACATTTCGAGTTGATGATGATGGACCCATGGAATCCAGGGCTGCAGCAATAATTTTCCATGACGACCAGCTGCCGTGAAAGGGCTCAGCTAGAGTCAGATTTAACAGTTTTTCCGACCAACAGCTGGCTGCATTTAAGTATTGTACTGGAACGCCGCTTGAGCTGCATTTACCAATCCATTCATACGATGGTATGGATGGATGGGCTTAAATCTCGGAGATATTTCTTGTACACCGAAAGTTGATAGCATATTGCAACAAGTCTTTATTCCTGTGTTACTGTATAGTGTTAAGGTGAACCTAGATTTTGTGAATAATATTATTTAAGTATGTCTTTACTAGAGATTGTTATGCTTTAGTAAGGTTCTATATTTAATCAACAATATTATAATAGCATCGCGTAAGGAAGGCGAGTAATTTTACTTTTACTTACTTACATAATATAACAATATTATGATACTTTTAAAGTAAGCAAGTAAAAGTAATATTATCATCTTATGATATGCTAAATAAGCCAATATAGTATAGTAATAGTAATAGTAGTCTGCCAATCCGCTCTTGGCCAGCGTAGTGGACTATTGCTAAACCCTAAATATTCTGAGAGGAGACTTGTGCTCAATCTAATCAGAAATTACGATTATGATCAGTAGCATCAGCAGCAGGGTTAAATTCTAAATTTTAAGGCGGTTACAGACTGGCGTTTTTTCGGCGCGTATAAGCTCATTTTCCGGCGCGTATTTAAGCGCGCCCTTTGCCTCATGCGCATGTCGCGTGCGTTGACGCGTTTTTAAGCTCGCATACTACTGACTACTACTGCAACTGACCCACGGGTTCGAGCGAACACACCGGACTAATCTCGTGCACGCGCGTTCGTTTTTTTGAAGCCAATACGAGCTTATACGCGCAAAAAAAACGCTAGTCTAAAAATGCTAGTCTAAAAACGCTAGTCTGCAATCGCCCTTAAAATAAAATTGATTGTTTATCCGCGTAGGTAATACAAGTACATAGTAGTTAGTACTTAAAGGGTTAATTTTTAAACTAACATTTTAAGCTCAACTTCTTTCCAAAATACTGAAAGCTTTTGTTCTACCTACAACTTTACAACGTTTTAGGCAGCTGGTAGGCTTTCAATACTTAACTGGTCCACCGACCTCTCGTCGCATGGAATAAATGTGAATGTTTTTATTATAAAGTATAATAATATAAAAATATTTTATTAAAACCAGTATTTCTCAAAGAAGTACAACAAAACTTTTCAGTATTTCTAAATTAACCTAACATAGTTTTGCAAATACATAATTATGTATTTTCGTAGAACAGTAATCTGTTGATTGTAACCGGGATACGAATTATCGACATAGATAAGATAGTGTTGTCGGTATCGATAAAGCTAATCCGGCAACTCTATTGGAGATTTATTGCGTTTGTTGGAAACACCTATTGCAATTTGTGATACTATATCATTTTAAAGAACAAACAGACCATCGGATAGAAGCAGGTGTTATTTATAGCAAATTAAATTTCAAGTTTCTTCAGAACAAACAGGCTTGTATTGAAAAAAAGTACGAATCGGACTCGAACACGAAGGGTTCCGTAACATCGTACAAGATTTATACTTATAAACTCTAAACTTTATAGATTATACTTAGGTATATACTTACGAGTATATAAATACTTTCGTAAAACAAGAAGTTTTAAAATCACGTTTGTTGTATGGGGACCCCGGTTTATTTTATTTTATTTTTATTATTTGTTGTTATAGCGGCAATCAAAATACAAACTCTGTGACAAAGCTGTCTATTACGGTTCATGAGATACATGTCACCGTTACATTGCAAAAACCGTTAGATTGTAATCCAACTAGCGATATTGTAATATGTCGACAGATTGTGAACCGTTCAATGTTCCGAGTGTCAATTTTTGAAATATTCATTGTACATACGTTTTTTTGTCTCTTTCTCGTAGGCTGGGTTAGGGTTCGACATAAACAACCAAGTAGTGCCCTTATCGGGTTTTATCGGGTTAATGTGCCTAACAGATTACAATCTACCGAAAAATAATGCGTTAAATTGTAATCTGTCGACAGTTTACAATATCGCTAGTTAAATTACAATCCAACGGCCTTTGCAATCATACTGTGACATACCTACAGGCTGGTTGCTGACAGCTGGACGGACGTACGGAGGTTTATTAATTGGGACACCCTATGAGTAAGGAACCCTAAAACTTGGTAGTTTCAAGATGTACCTACACAATATGCTACCTACTGTTTATCATTGTTTTATAGAAATTGCGAGAAAATAGCTGTCATTCGATTTTTATCAGTCGAATCAGATTACTGAATAAATCATTGTAAAAAATAATGTGTTTCGCTATTTTTTTTTATATTATGTATCTACTGCTGGATGATACCCACGACTTCATCTCCATGTGTTTATGTTATTAAAATCACATAAAAGCTCTTTGATTTTTCGGGACTAAAAGTAGGCTATGAAAAGTACCTCTTCAGATCTTTCAATCAATTATATTCATGCTCTTTTTAAATTGTAGACGAGCGATTGGCTGCAATCAAACGTGCTAGTAAGTAGTGATGCAGTCTTAGGTGGAAATTGCTTGCCTAGAAGATGCCTATTCACTATTGATTTGAGGAGAGCAATATTAAAAGCAGAGGGGAAATCGGAAGCCGGAATTCAATATCCTATAGCGGTTCGAAATTCGAATTAGAAACGAGGTAGCAAATCGCTTGGTACGCGTCTATGGAATTTCAACTTTTTGCCCCGTTGTTATTGCCCCTAGGTGATCCGTTGTCCTAGATGAGCGATCGAAGCGAGGCGACGCGATACGACGCCGCGTCAAGTGAATCTACCACTGGTTCGGAATGTATTCCTACCGAGAAGAACCAGCAAGAAACTCGGTGGTTGCTCTTTTTAAATAATTCATTTACAATTATCATATCAATGTGTACATAAGTAATTGCTGGAGCGATCTTATCCATGCTCCTCTATCATTTACATAATCTTCAACAGTATAATTAGCTTTTTTCAAGAGCATACTTGTGGAGCGGAGTGGCGTTTATCGCTTACGTAGGACAACGGGTAAGGATGCAGACCCTGACGAAGCCGTACGATAGTAGAAAGGGAGATACTAGATCAAACACTCCAGACTAAAGTTAGACTCAACATGAGATCTATGTCCAGAGACCTCTATTAGTCGATGATAATAAAACTACTATATTTATCCTAATATCAGATAAAAGAGGGCTACTTAAATATCGTGCAGTTAACTATAACGGATAAAATTGTATAAAGGCCAATTAGGATAGTAGATAAAATTAATAAAAACTTTAATTAAAGTGGATGATGTCTACTCGTAGAGCCAAAACTGATAAGCACCATCAATCAGGTTATCTCTCATCTCGCGAGATAGCTCTATGGCCTTCACACAAGATGCTGTTTTTATTGTTACTCAGATAGGTATAATGCATTGAAAAGATAAAGTCGTCTTTGAATATGATTCAAAAAGAACGGCAGGTTTATTGGTGTTTATGCTGCTTCAAAATGAAATTACTTAAGTTTGATTCCAAACCTTTTGGCTTATAAAGCTATCTAGCTGACGCCCGCGACTTCGTCCACGTGCATTTAATTTTCTGGGATAACAATTAGTAGCCTATGTGTTATTCCAAACTATAATCTATCTCTGTGCTTTTCATACAGAACCGTTCCGCCGTTTTGGCGTGATTGAGTAACAAACATCCATCCATCCAAACTTTCGCATTTACTTATAATAATAGTAACTACGTATAATAAACTTGTAACTGAATAACATGATGCATCTGTTTTGTTTCTTTATAATATTTAAGTTGAATCACCGATGGTAGTCCTACATAGTTAATCGGAATCCTACAATGATTTAGGGGGCGCCCCAGGACGTCCACCGTAACGCGCACCAAGTAAAGATTTAGTCCCACTACAGATGGACGGCGAGGTGCGGCACGTAGCGGCAAATATTCTTTGGAAGGGTTTGTATGTAGCTGTGCACTGCGACATAATTGTACTAAGAATACAAGGGAGGAACGGCCTAGCTGTGACAACGCATATCAGTCGATTACGATTGTTAAGCAACGTTGACCAAAGTCGGTACCTAACTGGATGGGTGACCGAATTTGGAGGTTCAAATTTGGCATTTTCGTTTCCCTCGTGCCTTGGAGAGCATGTTAAGCCATCGGTCCCGGCCGTTATCTAAGAGTTTAAATATTCTTAGTCGAATCGTATATGCGGAAGAACGTGGGAACTGGGAACCAACCGCATTATAATCCCAAGAAAACTCCAACCATTATGAGATTAATGCAATGAGGTCACGACTTACGACCCTCAGTAATGAGGAATACGACGCAGAGAGAGACTCTTGCCGCGGGCCGCCACGTGCCACGCGCCACGCCTCGCCTCTGTAGTGGGGCTTGACCTTAATGGCGATCGTATCGACCATTATCCGATACCCATTTGACTGCATTGTGCGGCCGACATCGACAGCGCGGCCATTGTTCGACAGAATTCACTTATCTCTACAAGAATACATCTTCAATACCTATTTAGTGAACAGCCTTTACTAAACGATCGGTGAAGCAGGTACTCCGAGGCTTTTTAAGGTTCGGTATCGTAAGCATTCTTATAGAAGTAGGAGTTGTTTCATTACTTTGATGGTCACAATCGCCAAGTTTTTTTTTAGATAAAAAAAACTAGCTAGGTGATGGGGCTAGCATATGGGCTAACTATAAAAGCCCCAAAAATACCAGAATAAAATAAAACTTATCTCTTTACACTCAGGATTCTAACTTAGAATTACTCGCTACGCTCGTGATTCTATTATAGACCCCTTCACTCGCTCGGAATTCAAACTAGGTACTCGCAACAAAAAACCAAATTTTGCTAACTTTGCTCTAAATGAATTTATTATTAATATAATCTTGTTGAACTATTTCAAAAGAGACAGAGATAGAGAGGGACAGAGAGTCTAAGTTTTACGTTCTTAAGAGATTTCCGAGCCTCCCGAATCTAACTGAGAGTAGGACAGGCACCAAGAGTATATTCTAGTACATATAGGTACATACGCAAAATCCTATATGACCTGCACTCTCTCAAAAAAGAAAGGAGAAGAAAAAGAGATGAAGAAAAATAGAGGAGAGGAAAATTGTGAGCAATACACCTTCCACGTAAATAGCGCGCACATCCCTATTTCGATAAAGTAGCTGCACCACTTAACTTCACCGATAACCGCGTAGGGATGGGCGATAAATTAGCTCGACCACCCGTTTGGAGAAGAATGGGATATGGCACGCTACTAAATATTTTTACTTTACAAAAAATAAAACATGCTTTTGTACGCCCCTTGACTCTTGTCTATGGGTTTAATGAACACTTTTTATTTTATTTTTTCCTCTTTATAAATTACGCTTGACCACAATCTATATTAAATGGGTTTAATGATTATGTCTAGGTTGGGACGTGTTTACCTAGGAGATGTAGGTACCTATATTATAACCAATACAATGCCTTGCCGAATTTCAACACAACAAACACAACAGGTGAAGGCTGGTTCCATAATTTTCAGGTACATTAGGAAAGACCTGCAATGTATAGGGAAATAAAACTAGGAATCCAATGTTAGGGATGAAAGTTTCTGTGACACAAAGTGCAACTGTCTGCTCATGCCCTTATAGGCTTCGTCAATATACAGGGGACATACTGCCAAAAGCGTAAAGCAATACTTATGCAATATTACTTAAAATGACAGTTTGATGTCACGTACCTTCACGTTCCTAAAATAAGGATTATAATTCTAAATCACGAAATTCAACAATAATGAAACAGTATGGCTTTAAGCGTTGGCAGTAGGTATGGCCCCTGAACTGATAAGCAGAGTGCAGACATTAAACATTAATATAATGAGTGTAAAGTATAATGGTAGTTTCCCAGCCAGGCGTATCGATTTTGATAAGGTTTCTCAACGATAATCGATTTGAGTTACACCGATTAACTAAATTAGTCTTACACCAGTGCAGCCGTGATTGCTGTAATTTACGTATCTGTAGCGGTAAAAACATAGATATACAACTCTATAGACATGTAAACATATTACATATTAAAATGTTCACCGGTTGCAACTCACGTGTATTGTCGGTAAATGCCCGACTTATTACTATACATTCAAAACGCGCCACGTTTTTTGGGTTTATAAATAAAGTTAGTATATTGTATTGTACTTAATTACGAATATATTAATATGTTCGAAAAAATATAATTAGCCATGTTAATCTACCCTTCAATGAAGCGTAGAGATTTTTATAAGGAATAACTTCGACAAAACCGAAACAGGTGGGTAGAGTTTTAAGCGTTCAAAACAAATTTCAGTCGACAGCACTTGAGCTTCCACTATGTGCCCTATTTTTAATAAAAACACATTAAAAAAATACAGGAACTTTTGTTAAAACTTTTTAATTTAAGCAACGCTTATAAAAATTCTTGTCACTTATTAATACAGCTTTCTTTGTAAAAAAAAACTCTAAACTCGTCTTTACAAGCTAATTATGAAGGCCGGCAGGTGGAGGTTAAAGAAAATCCGAAATTTTCTTATAATTAAAATTTAATGAATAGTTTTACAATTAAAATTCTTATAGGTAATTACTTATGTACGTGCGAACTAGTCCGAAGTAAGGAAAATAGTCGTCCGTGAGAATACTTAATCTAACACTTTCACTTGCTGTAACCCTACGCGCTGATGAAGCGCAAACGTAATCTAAAAGACGTAGGGCTGGCGCTGTCTTAGAGTTCCAGGGTTATCACTTTAACACTTCCCCTCGCAGATCTGCAACTATTTCAGCACTTTTAGGGAAAAAGTTGCAGGATGAGATGGATGGATGGATGTTTCAGCTGCAGTTGGTATTTTCGATAGATCTTCACCTCCGGTGGCTGGCTGTGTTACGACTAGGCTGCGTCTCTTCATATAGCGGCGAATGAGAATGATTACTGTGAGTATAATTAAACTCAGAAGAAGTACATATAAGGGGATGGTTGTATGATAGACGGCGTCAGAGTGGCCGGTAATAGGAATCAGTGTTTGCAGCTCTACATTTTTTTGAATATCATGAAGATAGTGGAGATTGATTGAATTAATCTTAACTTGCGGTAATTTTAAGGTTGAGTCGATAGATGAGCTGTTTACCGAAGTTAGTAAAATCTTCATTGGGTGGCCGCGAAGTTCATCGTCTGCATTGACCAAAGTGAATTCATCGGTGCGTAAGAGACAGTTGTGTGGTATAGTAGCTAGATAACTGCCATTCAAAGTTATGTAATCGTTTCTTCCGCATTTAAGGCTTACTTTTGTTGCGTTTGGGAATGTAATTGAATAATGTTGGTCGTCTAATTTTTCCATGCCTTCTTTTGACAGCGATACTGTGGTTATTTTACACGACTTGTCTATGAGTTGGCTTGTGATGAGCGTCGAAATGCAGTCTGGTGTAGTGCGGACCCGATGGTTGAGGCTTGCTTTACAAAGATATCGGGCAGTATTACCAAGCTTCGGGCATTCAGCCTCTATGTACACATGCATATACCCATTGGTTGCAATGAACGGAAATGGAGGGATAAGGATTTGATTTTGACTATTAGGTAATATGGATAATTTGTAAAGATTGAAATTTTGGGGAGCTACTATCGGGAATATTAGAACTATAACTATTCTTTTTTCTGAATAATATGACCCTGAACGTATAATGTTATAATATTCGCGAAGTTCTAAATCTAATAATTGATTCTTACTATATATTGTACCTAATCTACTTATCATTACTCTTAAAATATCAATCCCTATCATTATATGGTGTGCGGTAGCTGTACGCGTAAACGCTAATATGTCTTCAATTTTTCGAAGAGTAAGTAAAACTTCATCTATGTTATCGTTTAAAATATCTAAAAGTTGAGCAAATTTCGCAAATCTAAGAGTAACCAACTTGGTATCGGTCTCTACATTCATTAAGTATAGGATAGTTTTATTAATCTCTATCTGGTTATGAGCTAACTTATCTACTACTTGGGAGTACTCTGCCATCCAGTCCTTACTAAGACTTATATGCTGATTAGTTTCTAAAATTATTTTATCTTGGTTAAATTCCAGAGTTTTTAATGCGCTATTATATCTAATTGCATCATTATAATCTAAGTTGCCTGTTATGGCTTTGATTATAGATCCTAATCCATTTATCAGACCCCTTTTGACACGACCCGGTTCAGAACTTTTAAGGTAATATGAGGCTTTATCTAATTTTTGAATCAAATATTGGACACGAGATTCATAAAGTGAAAATGTATAATCATCGAAATGATTTTCTATATCGGTTATTTGATCTCTTACGTTGTTAATTTTAATTTCTATATCATTTATTTCTATATACTGCAGAAAGGTGTGGTAGTGAGTAATGAGGTTCGTGCATCCAAGATTAAATGGTAATAGCCCAGGACCATCCTTCATACTTTCAAGTTTTATCTCTTGACTCGCCGCTAGTTGGGTTGTCATTACGAGCAGCAGCAGTATCCTGTAACAAGTTTGCACTTTTTGGAACTCGTTTCAGACGTGATTTTGCGACGGGCTGACGTTTTCTAGAGGTATAGATATGGATAGGTAAATTAGTTACTACAGTGTCCTGCGTAAAACGGGGAGCTAATTTTTGTCTAGAAGCTTGCGGATTATTAATAAAGATTTGTTGCTGGGGTGCTAAATCAACTACAGGTTCTCTATCTCTATTCCGATGATCTATAATTTGTGTTCGATCAGCAAGAGAGGCTTCATTAACAATATTATATACCTTTTTCATTTGTTCTTTATGGTTTTGGATGTATAACTGGAATAATTGTTCAGATAAATTAAAGTCTAACGGGTCCCGTGGGTCAGTATGTCCAATAATTAAATCATATGGTCTACATTTAGTAAAGCTATGGATGGAGCTGTTATAAGCTAGCAAAGCATATGGCATAAGATTGGTCACTGGTTCATCGCGCTTTTGTAATCTAAGGATTCTTAAATGTTCCAATATGGTAGAGTGAAATCTTTCGATATTACCGTTTTCATTAGGAGCATGAGCCGAAGTCTTATGGTGAGCAATCTTATGTAGTTTGCAAAATTCTACAAATAATTGGTTGGTAAATTCGGTTCCCTGATCAGTTACTATTCTGAAAGGAAGCCGGTGATGCGTGCTGTAATTCAGTAGAGCCTGTATTACACTAATTGCAGTTCCGTCCCTTAAATGATATGCCTGCCCATATTTTGAAAATACATCTATAAAAGTTACATATTTTTCATATTCTGCTGTAAAAAGATCCATATGTAGTACTTCAAAAGGTCGAGTTGGTGGTGGCACTATATTAAATTGTTGGTGAATCGGGTGTCTATCATATTTAGCTTGGCCACATATTGAGCACTCATTTATAAATTTTGTAATGTGATCTTTCATCTTTGGCCAGTAATATCGCCTAGAAAGTGCTAAGTAGGATTCATTAATACCACGATGGTTCGTTTTTCCATCGTGATAGTGTTTTATTATCTCTTGTTGTCTAAGATAGTCATTAATGTTATCCATTTCAGATTTTACTAATACAAGATTCATAGAGGAGCTTCTAAATTTACTTTGTAAAATTGGAACTATCGAATACATACCAAGAGGTGGTGTTACAAGAATTGCAGTTTTAATATTTGGGCGCACAAATTCTTTAATTACACTAACTAAATCCTCCTCTAAATTATTTTCTGAAACCTGGGCGGAGACGCGTGTATGTGTTTCAAACGGCTTAGAAATTTTAGGTCGCCGTTTCACTTCACTTACTATGTCAATATGCAATTGCTTTTGATATTTATTTAAAGGATCATCGACTATTGGAATTTCTAATATGGGGTTTTCATGAGAAGTGTGAGCAGTTTCCGTTGACGAATTGGGTGTTAAAGCAGTTTCAGTTGAAGAACCACGAATAAATACGGGTGATGGAGCAGTTTCAGTGGAAGAACTATGAGCTGGTGACGGTGATCTCTCTGTTGGGTTGACAATCATTGAATCGGATTCCTCGTTATAAATTTCAACTCTAGATAAAGCATCAGCGTTCGTGTTGCTTTTGCCTTTCTTATAAATCACTGTGTAATCAAATTCACTAAGCTTTAAACGCCAACGGGTAAGGCGAGAGTTGGGCTCTTTCAAGTTCATAACCCACTGTAAGGGCTTATGATCAGTGAGGATTTTAAATTTGCGACCAAACAGGTAAGGCCGAAAATACTTCGTTGCCCAAACGATGGCTAGTAACTCTTTTTCAATCGTGCTATAATTTAATTCGCTACTATTTAGTGTACGAGAAGCGTAAGAGATAGGTTTATCCGAACCAATCGGCCCTTGCGATAAAATAGCACCCAGCGCGACATTTGATGCATCTGTGGTGAGTATGAACTCTTTTTCAAAATCGGGGTATTGCAATATCGGGTCATTGGATAATAGCAATTTGCATTTCTCGAAGCAATTTATATATTCGGAATTCAACACTATTTTAATTCCCTTTTTCAAGCATTGAGTAAAAGGTTTTGTTATCCGTGCAAAATCTGGAATAAACTTACGGTAATATCCAAGTAAGCCTAAAAATTGTTTGATCTGCTTTGGAGTTTTGGGTATAGGATACTTCTCAATTGCAGATATTTTATCAGGATTCGGTTTTATTCCATCTTTACTAATAATATGTCCTAAGTATGCAGTTTCTAACTTCAAAAATTCCGATTTGTCCATCTGAATTTTGAAATTTGATTCGCGAAGGCGCTGAAACACTTTTTCTAGATTTATAATATGTTCCTGAAGGCTTGTGCTAAAGACTATTATATCGTCCAAATAGACAAGACAAATAACGTTTTGTAACCCGCGCAAGACATTATCCATCACTCGCTGGAAAGTGGATGGAGAATTCTTAAGACCCATGGGCATCCGTAAGAATTCGAAGTGCCCGTGTTCTACATTAAAAGCTGTTTTAGGGGTATCATTAGGGTCCATCTCTACTTGGTAGAACCCACTGGCCAAATCGAGTGTGGTAAAATACTGACATTTGCCTAATTTATCTAATACGTCAGCTATATTAGGAATAGGATACTTGTCGTTTATGGTCTTCTCGTTCAATTTGCGAAAGTCAACGACTAGTCTCCATTTCTGTTTGCCAGAAGCATCTGACTTTTTGGGCACGACCCAAATAGGAGAGCTCCATGCTGAATCCGATGGTTTAATTATCCCTTGACTTAACATCCTTTCTATTTGGTCTCTAACTTCTTCGCGATGCACATGTGGATAACGGTAGCTTTTCGTATAAATTGGAATTTCATCAGTTGTTCTAATACAATGTTTGATTTTATTAGTGAAAGTAAGAGTTTCTCCCTCTATATAAAAAATATCTGCATACTTAGCGCATAAAATTTCCAGATTAGTTCGTTCTTCAGGATTTAAATGATTTGTACGTAGTCGTGCTAGAACTTCCTTCGTGCGAACTGGTAATGTTATTTTATCAAAGCTTTCGATGTTATTAATTTCGGTATTAATCGATCTATCCATTGAAAAGATAGCGTCATTTTGAGTCGGGTTCAATACTTCTAAGATACCGCGATTTTTCTTTACAGATGTTAAACAGCTAGGTATTATGCAATTCGAAATTTTTTGTTCGGGAACTAGGACATCGCCATCTTTACTATTAATCGGTACCCTAACCAGCTTAGAACTATTGGCTGGAATTATATCTTCGTAAAGGTTAACATTTTTGGAGTCATACATTACTATGGGATTAATAGCAAATTTAGTAATGAGGAATTTATCTTTCAAGTCTATTTTAGCTTCCCATTTGTTAAGTAGGTCTAGTCCAATTAAGCCATCGAAATAATTGTGGAATTTGTATACGAATAGAGTAATATCATCGGAGTCACCGAGTTCTTCGAAACATGGCAAGGTTATTGAATAATCACTTTTTGTAGTTGCGTGCACATTAGTAACCTCGAATGGGTCGTAGTTTAACGGAATATTAGAAAAATAATTTTCAACCACTTCGGGACTAATAAACGATTGATTGGCACCTGTGTCTAAAAGAAATTTAAGGGGTGGCTCACTGATTTGGATAAAACAGAGTTGCCGCTGAATCTGAAAATTAATCTCTATGTTGGCTTTTTTGGTTCCGTTGCTAACCGAAAATTTTCATCATTAGAACCTTCTGTTTTTTTTTCATTTTCTTCCAATGCAGGGTTCGTAGAGCAAGGGTAGAGTTCATAATTATTATAATTATAATTATCTGGATATTGGTCATAGGTGTGATCTTGGCTATAGTTATCGCTCTCATAGTAATTATAATTTTGATCATAATCATAATCGTAATCGAATTCATTGAAATTAACTTCACGCGCCTTCATGTAATTTGTAGGGGGCGGATTGCCAAATCTGCGCCAGTCATGACCTGATGGAGGCAATGGCTTAGTGTCAAAACGATTTACGCCACTCATAGGTGTCGATCCGTTCGATGCTCGATTAAGATTAGGGTTTCGAGGGGGCAGTCTAAATAGGTTACTATTAGGGTTATAATTAGGCGGAAGGGCACGAAACATTTGTTGCGTACGGTTAGGCATTCTATTAAATTTTGGCCGATTATTATAATTATTATAGATAGGCATAGGCATTCTATGGGGTTGGGGCATATTCATCTTAAATTGCTGTGGCTGTGGAATATTTGCAAACGGTTTCTGCCAATTAGTTTGCATGGTAGGTATATGAGGCACACTAGAATTAGATAACGCTTTAGGTAGACTGTCGTTTCTTTGTTGAAGGTATAGTGTATTCTGTTCTTCCTGAACATACTCTAATGCTTTTTCAATAGTTTCTGGTCTCATGCACCTAACACGAGAACCCAGGGGTTCCTTAAGTCCGCGAAGAAAAGCTCGCATCGTTAACTTTTTGTATAAATCGCGCTTTGCCTCAATAGTCGTTTGCACGGACTCATGCAAGGTGACATAGGTCATTACGGTGCTAAAAAGGGTCTGACAACGTTCGTAGTACTCCATAGGAGTACTATTTCCCTGAACCTGTATAGCTATATCATTGTAGAGGGCGGATTCGTCTCTCTGGTCGGCAAAGTTATTAATAAGAGCACTTCTAATACCCTGCCAATTTTCAGCGATGCCATTGGAATAAATAAAACGGGCTGCAGGCCCTGTGATTTTATTGAGTATACCACTAAGCAGAGATATATTACAAAGTTCAAAACCTGGCTCGTCTTTTATATATGCGATAACTAGTTGGTCACAAAGTCGTATAAATCTAGTGAGGACATGAGGGTTGCCATCGAACTCGGGCAGGACCCTCAAAGCCTTATGAATTGTGTCGGGATTATAACTCATATCTAAATCTATATTAATATCTATATTTCTGTTGCTATCTAAATTGGCCCTACGAGACTGCCTTGGAGATGCAGCTCTAGGGTATCCTTTTCTGGGATGGAAAATTTTGTATGAGATACTTAGGCACTAGGATATGAAGCAACACAATGGGTAATTTTGTGTACTTACATTTTTTCCGGATATCTTTTTTTTCTTGTCTCGAAGTCTGGAGACGCTCCACCTGCGACTCTTCAAGGTTCTTGAACAATATATTCGACGAAGGCTTAAAAGCCAACCAGCCTCGCGGGGCTAGATTTTCCGGAAATTTTCCGGAAATTTTCCGAATTTCTCGCGCCGCGGACTGTCCCGAATATCCTACTACACCTGCGCCAATTATGAAGGCCGGCAGGTGGAGGTTAAAGAAAATCCGAAATTTTCTTATAATTAAAATTTAATGAATAGTTTTACAATTAAAATTCTTATAGGTAATTACTTATGTACGTGCGAACTAGTCCGAAGTAAGGAAAATAGTCGTCCGTGAGAATACTTAATCTAACACTTTCACTTGCTGTAACCCTACGCGCTGATGAAGCGCAAACGTAATCTAAAAGACGTAGGGCTGGCGCTGTCTTAGAGTTCCAGGGTTATCACTTTAACAAGCTATTATCTTATTGTTTGTTTATCTATGGTAGGCGCACTCAAGTTTTTTTATATGATTCTGAACTTCGAGGGTAATTCGGGTAAGTAGATCGATATTCTATCCAATCCTCAAAGAAAAAAATCTTTATCATCCACTTCTCGGAACATTGACAAAAGACAGTGTCCCTATCTATGTTTTTTGGTTAATGTATCAAGAGTCACGGCACTCAAAATGCAATTAATTTCTTTCCAGCGCATATCTAACCCCATTACTCATGTGTCGGCGGCCACTAAAGAGGCCCTCCGAATATTTCGCCACTAATTAAAGAGCTAAGGAATCGGACATGTAATTTAATTAAAATATTTAAAACGACCCGCATGCAGACCTTTACGTTTTAAACACCGTAATACGTAATATGGAGATTGCATACTCTTATGTTTGTCGGTGAATCAGAGGTTAAATACAAATACATTCAATACAAAACGTTTTTATTCAAGTAGACTTTGACAAATGCGTTTGAATAGCCGAATCGAGCTTTTGAATACCACTGGTTCGGAAATACCATTCCTGCCGAGAAGAACCAGCACGAAACTCGGTGGTTGCTCTCTAATTCAGTTACAATTACATTAATGTAACCGTTGTCTTCAGCATTGCTTGGCAAATAAATCTACTTGGTCCACGCAACTGGTGACCCAAGAGCTGGCGCTTAATTAGCCTAACAACGTAGCCTGGCAATTCAGGGAGGCAATAGCACCAGTGTCTTGAGTACCATGCCCATGAACGATACACCTTACGACCATCACCTACGATATAACTTACGCCAGGTAGAGTCGCCACCAGCGCCACGTTCTGATACTCCCCTTCTTCAGTGAAGATGGGGCTTTGCCACCAGGTATCAGGGTCGCCATCTACTGCCAAAGTTGCAGGGTGTCGCCGCGAAGATGACCCTTCTAGGCCTTCGCAGACGTCGCAAGCCACGCCGCGCCTGTAAAAGAAATGAACTATAGTGCGTTGTTGTGTTGTCCTCAAAATATGTGTCCGCATTTGGGCCGATTCCGTGGTGTGATCGCATGTAAGTCATTCACGTCCTGAGAGGAGACCCTTGCTCAGTAGTGGTTCGGCATTGGATTGAGATGGTTCATGGTAATGATAATATTAGAAAATCAGCTGTCTGAAATATTTGTACCCATCTGAGAATGTGATGTTTCGTTTCAATTGTTTCATCGCAGGATTGTCTTACCACTTGCGTCTCGGGTAAAAATTGCGCTAAGGGGCTCGAGGTTTAGGGAGCAACTTTATTAATTCGTATAGAGAGTCGTTGCATTAATTGGCCCATGTGACAACCGGCTTACTTCGCTTGCAACCGCTACCTCTGCGCTGTTCCTACGGGACACAGAAGTCTACTCACTTCCCCGGCGTGTCTCTGCAGAACTCCTCCGCGCCATGCTGCCCGCACGTGGCATTGGCAGTCACTTTTGAGAATGGCGCTACGTCAAGCGGCGCGGGCAGCAACCCGCTCGCTTCGCTCGCAACCGCCACCTCGCTCAGCGTTGTACTGCTCAGGCGATCCAAGACAGCACGGCCTGCGAAAAATTACAGAACTTTATTTCCTTTGATGTTCGCTGCGCTCTCGTTTAGTGAAACTTTATTATTTCCAATAGTGATATCGTAAATCTTATAATGTTTAGAGTTTAGACACATAATATAAGGATCGATTGCACCATCGATGGTTATGGTTATCGTTAAATGTAGAGAGCAGTCAGTAAGTATGACTAAAACTGCTCGACCGCAATGCTGTTAGATGTAAGCACTAAGCAGTCTCAGCTTTAAGTCAGTGAGGGGTGAGGACTGCCTACAAGGGCCATGCTGCCAACGCTTAAAGCCATGTTATTTCATTATTGTTGACTTTCGTGTTTTAGAATTACAATCCTTACTAGCTGATGCCGGCGTCTTTGTCCGCATGGTTTAACTCTTTTTGTATTCCCGCCGGAACTCCTTAATTTTCCTACTTAAAAGTGGCCTATGACACTCAACTATACCTATGCCAAAAATCACGTCGACCCGTTGCTCCGTTCCAGCGTGATTGAAGGACAAAAAAACAAACAAACGCATTTATAATATTAAGTATGATTTTAGGAACGTCAAGGTAAAGTTTACGCGCGGGTTGAATGCAGAGCTTAATGTATGGTGACACACACAAAAGCTACTCGCGCGCGTACTATACGTTTAGTGAAATCAAATTGTCATGGTTTCGTTTCTTTGGCAGTATGGCCCCAGCTGCGAGAATATGAGTACTCTAATTTATTGCATTCTCACAGTCATATTTTATCGGTAAAATACGAATATAATATCGCCTCAATCAGTGAGCTACACTCACACTCACGTCACATCTGGCAGCACTTGAGATGCACGTCGACATTTGATATCTTTATTTACGCGCTCTTCATTACCATGCCCTCGGGTTATTTTGTAATTTAAAAGCTATTAAACTATAATTATTAAGCTATGATACTTGTTGCCTCTTTCCTCGCCCATGTCTATGTAGTGGGTTTGTATCTTGGGTTTTAGTTCATTATTATACAAATATTTCTTTAGTGTAATTGCTAGATTGTCTGGGTATTAAATATGCCAAGTTTTTCATTCATTTCCACTGTACAATCCTCAACAGAAAATTAGATCACCAGACAGACGCATTTATTATTATTAACTGATTGGTGCCTGTGATTGGTTCTCTAAATAAAAAAAGTGTAACATTTTTCTGTTTATGAAAAGAGCAACTGCTAAGTTTCTTTCAGTTCTTTTCAGTAAAATCAGTTTTCCGAACCGGTGGTAGATTTTTACGACTTTAAATCTTAAGTAGTACAAGTTGTTCTGCGGGAAATAAATCATTTCATTTTCATTTTCTATATTCGTCCCCGGGATGCAAACTAGTTACCTAGTACCTACATTATGCATACCATTCTGCTTAGTGCTTAGTGCTTACCAATTTAGTCAACACTGTCAATCAGATGGGCCTTGAAAAGGTTACAGACAGACAGGCAGACACACTTTCACATTTACAATAATACTAGATGATTCCCGCGACTTTTTCCGCGTGGATCTGGATTTTTTGATACTCCCGGGAACTCTTTAATTTTCCTGGATATAAAGTAGCCCATGTCCTTCCCCGGGATACAACGTACACTATGTACCAAATTTCATCAAATCGGTTGAATGGACTGCCTCGTTGGTCTAGTGGTTAGAATGTTTGACTGCGGCTGACGAGGTCCCGGGTTCGAGTCCCGGGTCGGGCCATAATAAGTGTTGGGTTTTTCTGACTAGAAATTCTCAGCCCTAGCCCGGAGTTAGGAAGTGGTATTTCACCCGTTATTCCCGGTAGGTCCCGGTTATTTTCACTAACATGATAATAGTCGTTAAAGCTCGCCAACCCGCATTGGAGCAGCGGGTGGTGGGTCTAAGCTCAAATTCCCTCTCTCCTATGAGAGTGGAGGCCTGTGCCCAGCAGTGGGATATAATGGGCTGTAGTGGTGGTGGTGGTGGTTGAATGGATGAGTCGTGAAAGCGTAGCAGAGAGACAGACACACTTTAACTTTTATAATATTAGTATCGATATGGAAGTATGGATATTAGTATGGAAGTATGGATTAGTGTGCATAATCTATATATTGCATAAACTACAATACAATACAATACAATACAATAATCTATAAACTACATATTGCAACTACACAAGTCATGTAAAATTAATAGGAATGAACTTAACAAAACGAATATTATCACACAAACAAGATGGACGTTGCTGATTTTGTTACTAATGCTTGGAGTTGTTTCTTCCTGAGGTGGACCTTCACAGTCAATAACTTTATTATAATATTCGAGTTCGCTTAAACTACGCCACTCCACGCCATAGTGTTTCACCAACTCGAAAATTCAAAGACCTGACTGACTGACTGACTGATCAACGCACAGCCTAAACCGCTAGGGTTAGAGACTTGAAATTTTGACAGTAGCTTCCTTTTGTAACGTAGGCGCTCACTAAGGAAGGATTTTTCAAAATTTCACCCCTAAGGGGGTGAAATAGGGGTTGAAAGTTTGTATGAAAGTCCGTCATTTCTCAAGTTATATCCATGAAACTTAGTATATGAGTTATCGGTAAAAAATAAAGAAATGCGTGTCTCACAGTTTTTGAAAATTCTACCCCCGAAGGGGTAAAATAGGGGATGAAAGTTTATATGAAAATCTTTCATTTCTCAAAATATTTCTAAGTTGTATCAACGAAACTTGGTATTTTGGCTTTAGGTAATAAATAAAGAAGTACGTGTGGCACAGTTTTTCAAAATTCCACCCCTAAAGGGGTAAAATAAGGGTTGAAAGTTTGTATGAAAGTCCTTCATTTCTCAAGTTATAGTGATGAAACTTAGCATTTGGGCAGTCAGTTAGATATGCAGAAATACGTGTTTCACCATTTTTTGAAAATTTGACCCCCAAAAGGGTGAAATAGGGGATGAATGTCCTTCATTTATCAGCATATTTTTCAAGTTATATAACAACGAACCTTGGTATTTTGGCTTTCGGTATAATATAAAGAAGTACGTGTGTACCAGTTTTTCAAAATTGCACCCCCAAACGGGTAAAATGGGGGTTGTAAGTTGGTGTAAAAGGCCGGCGTTTTTCAAGTTAAATAGCCGTGAAACTTGATATTTGGGCTACCGGGTTAAATTATGAAATACATAATTCACAGTTTTTATAAATTCTATCCCAGAGGACGTTATATAGTCCTTCAATCACGCCGCAATAGAGCAACGGATCGACGGGTTTTTTTTAATGGGTTCTTCCCGGAAAATTAAGGAATGCCTATGGGAATTAAAAAACGTATGCCACGCGAACGAAGTCGCGGGCGTCCGCTAGTATAATATAAATCCAATCAAGTTTGGTCCAACCAGCGGTATCAAGTATCAAAGTCGCATGAGCGCAGTAACGTCGAGTTCAGGCCGTACTGCAAGTCATAATAGTTATGACACGATGTGGAATAAATCGCGCACTTTACGACCCGTGCCGCGAGGAATTATAGTATTACCACAGCTCAGTAATCATACAGTTCATATAATAAGATATATCAGTTCAGAATATAAGGTATTTCAGAAGAACAAACGGAGATTTTGCGAAAAAGGATTGGTTGCAAATTGTAATTTGTAAACTTACCCAGTTAGGTACGAGGAATCTAAATTTTTTCTTTGGACGTTACTATTTGGGCCACCCTGTATACAATACTAGATGATGCCCGCGACTGCGTTCGCGTGGATTAAGATTTTTGATTCCTACGGGAACTCCCTAATGTTCCGGGATAAAAAGCCTATGTCCTTCCCCGGGATACAAAATATCCCCGTACCAAATTTTATCTTAATCGGTTGAACAGATGGCCTGTGAAAGCGTAGCAGACAGACAGACACACTTTCGCATTTATAATATTAGTAGGTAAGTAGGTATCGCTGTTTCCCTACTGTATACTTGCTAATCGATGTTATTATTATACTATTTGATGGCCCGAACGTAGCGGGAAGTGGCAACGGGATAATTTCACCCATTTTATCCAACGTCGTCGTAGTACCTAACTGTTATGGCGTTAGGATGTCATGATCCAGATGCTGTGAAGACATCTTATGGTAATAGAGATGATATTATTACGAATCTACTGCTATCAATAGGCCTCTGCATAAAGGCATATTTTAGTGGTAGGTAGCATAATGTTCTTCAGAAGTCCCAGAAGCAGATATTCGTTAGCAGTAAATTCAGCAGCCGATTTCAACGACACAGACAAGACAAGACTACGCAGTAGATGTTATATTTATGTTACAAAATTATATGCGTAAACACCGTTGTACTCTCCATTCACTCACTCTCAAAGTCTGGTGACGGTAATTCAACATGACCGGAGAGAGATCGAACGACCCAACACCTTTTTGAGGCTAATCATTACCACTTTTCTGGTAGAATATTAAAGTATCGATAGAAGCTTTCCTTTTGGAAACAAAGGTCTATTTTTAGACCTTTGTTACCGTACCCCCACTATAGAAGCATTAAAGGTCCAGCCTCACTATAGAGGCGGGGCGCGACGCGGCACGTAGCGGCTAGTATTCCTTGTACACTTATGTCGCAGTGCATCTCCGTGATTGGACCCGGCTCTCACACAAAAAACAATAGGCATGATGACTGATTTTGAAAAATGGTCAGATTATGTTCGGAAGTATCTACTATTTCGAAAAAAAATCTTATTTCAGTAGAAAAATAAAGTTTGGTAGATAAAATTAGCATTTGAAATTTAAATTTTAAAATGCACGCCAAAACGTTCGGCGGTGTCATGGCGTCGTTGTGACGTCACAATTGTTTTTACCAATGTACTCTGTGCAGTGTGCAGTAAGCAATACTGTGATTTTCAAAGCTCGAAAACAAACAATTGTGACGTCATTCGCTTCTTTGTGTTTTATGCAATATGGCGGATTCAATATAAATAGCAATCTCACTCGAAATTGAAAAATAAATTCGTTTTTTATAATCCATGAATCCTATTTCATTAGATAAATTCATAATTTCATTGATTCTTGGTTATTGTCATCATGCCTATTCTCATAGAAAGAATATTTGCCGCTACGTTCCGCGCCACGCCGTGCATCTGTAATGGGGCTAGACCTTTAGAAAATGGAGTTCCCGTAAATCGGTGCCGTAAATGAATCATCTGGGTATCTAAACCTGAACCTTATGAAGAATGCAAGAACGCACCGCCAGAGCCTCCCTCAGAAGTCAGAACCCAAAGATTCTCAGAAATGTTAACAAATATTCTCAGAATTTTCCGAGAACTTAATGAGTGGTTCGTTAAGAAAATATGCGTCCAAATTAAAAATAAAATATATTTCTTTCAAACAAATACTTCCACAAGTAAGTAAATGATTATTTCTAAGTATTCCGGTACGTCTCAAAAACTTGGAAGGTAGAAATTTTACAGGAAGACCAAAGAAAATCAATAAAAACTCTAATGTATCTACTGTTTTGAGAAAATTGAACCGTTTTGATTGAATTTATAACTTTGAATTTTTAGCTAAGTTTTACTTGCCAAAACTTCCGGTTCATGATGGTGAAGATTTTTTCTATCCACTACAAGTTAGCCCTTGACTGCGATCTCACCTGATGGTAAGTGATGATGCAGTCTAAGATGGTAGCGGGCTAACCTGTTAGTGGTATGGCATTAAACCCATACCCCTATTCGGTTTCTACACGGCATCGTATCGGAATGCTAAATCGCTTAGCGGCACGTCTTTGCCGGTAGGGTGGTAACTAGCCACGGCCGAAGTCCCCCACCAGGCCAGACCAGGGAAAATTCAGAAATAATAAAATACCAAATTGACCCTGCCGGGGATCGAACCCGGGACCTCCGCACGTTTAGACAACAGCGCTCAACACTGCGCCACGGAGGTCGTCAAAGATGAATTTAGGATTAAATTTAAATAATTTGGTATCAAGAATTCGCTGGTTTCGAGGCCAGAAAATCGTATGTTAGTGACTTATCTAAGTCAGCGAGATAAGTTGTTGGTAAAGACAGATTTTATCTTGCAAAGATCAGTAGTATTATGATGGTAAGTGCTTTCGATGTAGTTCGTTCACGATTTACCCATCAGGGGTGTGTCGAGGGCGCTGACACTTACTGGGCCAGGGCTGCGTTCTAACATTAGCCCTGACTGAGCATCTCGACTGGGAGAAGGCATGGTTTGAATTTGGTTCCATGGATAATACCTAAATAATATTGTGTATTTTTGATTGCCATGACGCTACGTGCACCTGTTGTAGTATTGCCAGAGTAGTACGCAGTCTGGAGTGTCGGGGGTGTGGGTCTATTGGACTGAGTTTCTTTCCGGCTCTTTATTTTAGTGTAACTTAACCAAACTACAATAATTGTGGTAGACTTTTGACATATACAACTTACAAGTGTCACAGCTCACAAATTACCTTTTCGCCCCCAAATAAATAGATAAACATTTTTCAGAGAGATCTGTTTCATTAACCTCATCTATATTTTAAGTGTTTTAAAAAAATCACATTTTTACGTGCTCCGGTGGTCCAGTGATCAGGTAATTTGGCAGAAAGGAACATTGCGTATGGCATCTCCCCTCAAAGGGGGGGGGGGGGGGGGGGACTGTTGCTATTTCATGAGCTCCAGTGTCTGCGCTGATTGATTACTCAATGATTACCGCTACGTCAGCGCCGGACGCGGTAATGACCGGTATTTGTTTAACCGTACCTACAGTTTATTCTTGGTTAGGTTCTTATTAATAAACCGGGTAGTTAGTGCCTGTTACTAAGGTTGCCTCTCCGTCAGAGATGTGCGAAGATGGGTGGGAGAGATGTGTATGAAACCAATCAAAGATGGCCGCCACACAGAACTTTTTTTTTATCCACTACAAGTTAGCCCTTGACTGCGATCTCACCTGATGGTCAGTGACGATGCAGTCTAAGATGGTAGCCTGGAGACAGACAGACAGACAGACAGACAGACAGCGGAGTCTTAGTAATAGGGTCCCGTTTTTACCCTTTGGGTACGGAACCCTAAAAAAGATAGCTTCAATAAATTACTACAAATTTGGCTCATCTTAACATCAGGTTCTACACGGTGGTAAGGATTCAGTACAAATCTATACCTGGGGCTATCCTGCAAACGCTTAAAGCCATATTGTTTCATTATTGTTGACTTTCGTGTTATAGAATTATAATCTTTATCTTAGGAACGTCAAAGTACGTGATATCAAACTGTCATTTTGAGTAATATTGCTTAAGTATTGCTCTAAGCGTTGGCAGTATGGCCCCTGGTGGGAGAGCAACCTTACTTGTGAGCAACATGTCCTTTTTAGGCGAAGTAGATGTTGCGTTCTTTTCGTTACGCCTTGTTACGTACTTCCGGCGGATATAGACCTACATAATATATCTAATCTGTACGACGCTTGGAAAATATTTTCCTTTTTTGGGTAAATAGGCAAGTATATTATAATCTATTGTATATCAACTCCTTTGGTGAAAGTTTTGGACCTATTTTTCTGTAGATACTCGTATGTGCTTAAAGTACTGATAACTATGTTATTGTTACTGTATCGTCGAAAAACAGTGCAAGACAATACGTGCACGACAATGCAAGATAGGTAGTAAAGTAGGTATACTATGTAAATAGTTTTGTGTGGCAAAGCGATCAATAATAACGTAAAGGAAATTAAAATATAGCGAAATAGGTACATAGTCAAATTATTGATACCACCTCTCGATCTCTATACAAACCTAATGTAGGTATTTTTAAGTTAGGTATCAAAATGTAAATTTTCACGGTACAAAATATGAGCCTGTGTACCTTGTATGTAAAAGTAGTAGATAATGCCCGCGACGTCGTCCGCGTGGATTAAAGTTTTTGATTTCCGCGGTAGCCTGGGAAACTGTCCGGACTAAAAGAAGAATATTTCCCTTTTCCGGGATTCAAACCGTGTACCCAATTTCATCAAAATATTGGTTGTGAAATTGAACTGCACAGGGTCAAAAAAATTACGGTTCAAATTTGCTGTAACCTCACGCACTCGCTTGACCCACCTCTCGCGAAAACATTTGTTACTCTGGCTCTGTCTAGCTGTTCTTCCGGTCTGTGGCCGTGTCACACAAAGGTCAAAGTCCACTCCGCTATGCAGAATGCAGTTTGACACAAGTCTGCGGTGCGGCTGCGGTCGCGTCTCGCGTGGACTGTGGACCACACGCAGGCTATTGAAATGAGCGCTGGCAAGCGATCTTGGCCCAACAAGTAGGTATTCAACTTTAAAAATATCGAGTACACTATCGGATACCCGGCGTGTGCTACTACGCTAAAAAAAGGAAATTTAAAAATAATTTTAGTGGTCTAAAACCATTTTCGAATTATTGGCTTTCAATGAAACCGGATTGGGGCACATCGGTTGCATGGTTTCAAACCTCAAAGTCTTTAACGGATATGGGTATATATATATATATATATATATATATATATATATATATATATATATATATATATATATATATATATTAGGATTATCGAAATACTAGACATCTATAAGACCAACTTGCACAGCTTAAACTGATAAGTGAAGCTTTGCACAGTTTGTTATAAAATTCTGTGGCGATATGTATGATTTGAGATTGAGATCTGGAATAAGATTTTTCACTAGACATATTTTTTTCGAGTTTTTGGAGACGTTTGCTCGAGTTAAGCTCTTTGTCACTTTTTTCAGACTGCCTCATTCTGCTTCATTACGTAAGAACCTGCTTATTTGTTAGTTTAAATAGTCTACTAGCTGATAACCGCGACTTAATCCGCGTGGATTTAGTTTTTTTGCTTTCCGCGGGAACTCTTAAATTTTCGGGGTTAAAACGTAACCTATGTGTCATTTCAGACTACCTATAATCTATCTCTGTGTCAAACATCCAGATCCGTTTAGCCGTTCTGGCGTGATTGAGTACATCCATCCATCCATTCATCCATACATCCGCATTTATAATATTAGTATGATCATGCGAAAATGTAAGAAGCTCTACCTATAGTATAAGAGCATTATAAAAATGCTTGTAACACAATCTCTCGTGTTATTGTCCCACAGCACGTGCGTGTCAAAGCTCGTTTCGGCGCAACTGCATTACTTGGACCCTGGCTTAGACCACACGCAGTATGACGGTGATTTCCGATTGACGAGAGGGTTCGAGTCCCGGGTCAGGCCCTAATTAAGTATTGGGTTTTTCTGACTAGAAATTCTCAGTACTAGCCTGGAGAAGAAGAAAGAGAAGTTGGCGGTGTTTCAACCCCGTGCCTCTGAGAGCATGTTGAGCCATCGGTCCCGGTTGTTATCACTAACATGATAATAGTCTTTAAAGCCCGCCAACCCGCATTGGAGCAGCGTGGTGGGTCTAATTCCTAATTCCCTCTCTCCTGCGAGAGTGGATGTCTGTGTCCAGCAGTGGGACGTTAAATGGACTGTAGTGGAGAGTGTGCAGCCCCAACTGCCTTGACGTTCACGAAAATTAACGTTCTGGTTATAGGACCTAGGCTTCAACTAAACTTTTTTTTAAATCTAAATGATTATTATATCCATCCATTTTTAGTTACTAGCTGATGCCCGTGTGGATTGAAGTTTTTTGGATCCCGTGGGAACTCTTTAATTTTCCGGAATAAAAAATAGCCTATGTGTTATTCCAGACTATAATCTATCTCTGTGACAATTTTCGTTCAGATCTGGTCAGCCGTTAGGTAGGTATTTGTATGTTTCAAAAAATTGAGACTAGACTAGAAGCTCGGCGCTAAGGCGGAAATTGTCTTTGGCTTTCTCTCAGAAACTGCGGAACTCTACAGCTATGAAAAGGTAAAGTAAACCCCTCAGAACCGGGCCGTGTGTGCTATAGTACTTATAAACAAGCTGAAAACAGAATAGAAACACTATCAGCTCCTGCGCGTAGGAAGGGGCCGCTAGTGTAAACACAACACTTATTTTAACTAAGGAAATGCTTGGCCCCTTGTTTGTTCTTACTTTACCGACACTTAGGTAGGGAGACCACGCGTATCTTTTTTTTTTTTTTTTTTTTTTTTTTTTTTTTTTTTTTTTTTTTTTTTTTTTTATCCACTACAAGTTAGCCCTTGACTGCGATCACACCTGATGGTAAGTGATGATGCAGTCTAAGATGGTAGCGGGCTAGCCTGTTAGGGGCATGGCAGTTATATTAAACCCATACCCCTATTCGGTTTCTACACGGCATCGTACCGGAACGCTCAATCGCTTGGCGGCACGTCTTTGCCGGTAGGGTGGTAACTAGCCACGGCCGAAGCCTCCCACCAGGCCAGACCAGGGAAAATTCAGAAATTATAAATTCCCAAATTGACCCTGCCGGGGATCGAACCCGGGACCTCCGCACGTTAAGGCAACAGCGCTACACACTGCGCCACGGAGGTCGTCAAACCTCTAAACGTATAAGTAAGTAAAAACACGAATTTATTATGAAAAATTGAAAAAACTAGAAGTTTAATTCACTATAATCCGCCACAGAAGGCAAATCTATGTGGTACAGTGCGTATCTCGAACCTGATGCCCGCGACATTCATAATTTAATATAAAAAATACTTTTTAAACAACCGACTTCAAACTCCCGCGCCAACTTTACAACAACAAGCACACGCTATACAAAGTAGTTAATTGTTGATATTTTAAAAACCGACCGATTTCGATAAAAATTATATGGGACCACATGGAAAGTATGCTCTTTCATATAAAAAAGAATCATCCAAATCGGTCCACCCAGTCAAAAGTTCTGGGGTAACAAAGATAAAAAAAAAAGAAAAAAAAAAACAGTCGAATTGAGAACCTCCTCCTTTTTTTGAAGTTGGTTGAAAATACCCTCAACGTACGTTTCGGAGCATCTTCAGGAGATGTTGCCTTTACAATGCACGATTGTAAAGATAATTACAATCGTGCATTGTAAAGGCACATAGATTTGCCTTCTGTGGCAGATTATAATGAATTATACTTCTAGTTTTTTCATTGTCATGGACTTCTGCATAGTAACACCTGCTTCAATCCAATACTAATTTATTACATACAAGGAACACAAATCTTGATAAAATTCTCCACTTGCTACGGTGTAAAGGCGGCCTTATTACTACGAGTAGTCTCCTCCAGGCAACCTATATGAAAGGAGATAAGTTGTATGATGACAGGTTAGTTTATAGTTTCTGAATTCTGACGAATCCACTAAAAAGACACAAAATATCTATTTGCACAAGTTCTACTTGAATAAAATTTTATTAGAGATTAGTTATTTTAAACTGGACGATTTTAAACAAAAAAGTCGTATTAGAAAAAAATTGCTGATGGTTAAAATACTTTAATTCAGATATCAAAGAACTCAACTATGAAAAATAATAAAATCTAAATTCAGCTCAATAAATATCTGCAAATTCATGACGCACAATTTGGATTTAGACCGGGTGTTTCAACGGAATGTGCGATTTTGTCGCTCAAGCATACCGTCAGATACTACACAGATAGGAGTACACCTGTATATGCTGCCTTTCTCGATCTCTCTAAAGCCTTTGATCTGGCTAGATATGACATTCTATGGTCTAAGACCTAAGTTAACAGATGCCGGTATCCCACAAGAGGTGGTTAACATTTTCAAATTTTGGTACGACCATCAGACTAACCAGGTCAAGTGGGAGGGTGCACTTTCGGATGAGTATAGGTTGAGGTGCGGCGTGCGACAGGGTGGTTTGACATCGCCGGCGCTCTTCAATCTCTACATAAATCAGCTAATTGTAGAGCTCGGCAGCACCGGTGTCGGCTGCTCTATTGATGGTCGCTGTGTAAACAGTATCAGTTACGCGGACGACATGGTGTTGTTGAGTCCATCGGTGAGTGCACTCCGGAAGCTGCTGGGGATTTGTGAGAGGTATGCACGGAGGCACGGCCTGCAATATAATGTGAAGAAGAGCGAACTTCTAGTGTTTCGGGCGAGGGCACGGAAACCAAGGCAGGTACCGCCAGTGACATTGGGAGGGTTCGATCTTCGGAGAGTGTCAGAATTCAGATACCTTGGACATGTGGTAACCGAGGATCTGAAGGATGACCTGGACATGGAAAGGGAAAGGAGAGCCATTGCGGTCCGATGTAATATGTTGGCTCGCAGGTTCGCTCGGTGCACGTTAGACGTCAAAATAACACTTTTTAAAGCGTTTTGCCAGACGTTATACACGTGCGGCCTGTGGACCAACTATACGCAGAAGACGTACAATGCGCTCCGGGTGCAATACAATAACGCCTTCAGGGTGATGTTGGGGCTCCCCCGACACTGTAGTGCCTCAGCCATGTTTGCGTACGCGCACACGGACGACTTTTATGCTGTCATGCGCAAACGAGTCGCATCGCTGATGCGCAGAGTTAGGGGGAGTGGCAACGTCATCTTGAGGGTGTTAAGTGATAAGCCTGACTGCCCCATGCTGAGACACTGGATACATACGCATGTCTATGTGCCTAGTGCCCCAGCATGCATACGCAGATATTTAAATTAGTTACTTTGTCTTTTCTATTGTGTGTTTTACTAACATAGCTTTTAAGTTTAATACTGTACTAATAGGGCTTTCGAATACCGTTTTTTTTCAATACCGGTATTAATACCGGAAAGATTTTTTTCAATACCGGGATCCCGGGATCCCGGTATTGGAAAAAAAATAAATTGGCGTAGATGATTTTTAACTTCAAATTAGTACTTTCTGAAGCAAACGGCACCATAACAAACAGTTTTTTCATAAAAAAATTTTTTCACCAAATCAACTCAAAATGCTGCTTAAATTCTGCGGTTGATTTTTTCACTGTGGATTTGTATGTCTATTTCATTGTCTCATGAAACGTTTAATTACTCCTGCACCTATTTTACATCATGCAATATTGTATGAAATTGTATTTTCTTTCAAAAATCACCAAGTATAGACTTTTAGATTTAGGTATTTGTATTTTGAGAAGTGAGATATTTATTTATGCGTTGACTTAATTCTTACGAAAATATCGTTTGTTTCATGTATAAGGTGAAAATTACGGACAACTTATGACGGAACGTTCTGAAACTCCATCACATTATTTTATATACAATCTTATAAAAACTTATATTATTATCAAATAATCAATTTCTTTTTAATTATCAATCAGTATACCATAAACTGTATGATTTTCAATATGTTCAATACATAAAGTCTTACGAAAATATATATATATTTATAGCCTCCATTGAATTTTGTACTTTCAATATTTAAAGTATATTTGTGACGCACTTTCTCAATTTACACTCATAATAAAATAAATATTAAGAAATGAATAAGCTGGAAATTTTAAATAATGATGAAATAGTAATTTAACCCACTATCATAATTGTCGTCGTCTTGACCTATAGACGTCCACTGCTGGACGAAGGCCTCCTGCATGAATCTCCACAGATCACGGTCTTGTGCCGCTTGTTTCCAGCGGCTCCCAGCTACACGCTTGAGAGGTGGATGGACATCCACCTAGTGGGGGGTCGTCCAACGCTGCGCTTCCCAGTGCGAGGCCGCCATTCAAGCACTTTGGGATCCCAACGCCTATCGGTTCTACAAACTATGTGCCCCGCCCATTGCCACTTAAGCTTGGCGACTCTTCGAGCTATGTTGGTTACTCTGGTTCGTCTACGAATCTCCATAATTCTGACGCATTTCATATGATCACGCAGGGATACTCCATGCATAGCTCTCTCCATCGCCCGCTGAGTGACCCTGAGCCTTCTTATCCGGTCCATAGTTAGCGACCATATTTCGGAGCCGTAAGTCATCACTGGCAACACGCACTGTTCGAAAACTTTCGTCTTCAGGCACTGAGGAATTTTGGACGAGAAGATGTCGTGGTTTCCCAAACGCTGCTCAGCCGAGTTGGATTCGGCGGTTGAACTCTCTCTCGAAACTGGACCTACCTAACTGGACTGTATGTCCCAAGTATCTTCTGTATTCATCAACAATTTCGAGTGCAGTGTTCTCAACTAACACTGGGTGGGGCTGAACGTGTGCATTAGACATGATCTTCATCTAGCTTATATTCATTTGTAGGCTCAGCTGTTGAGAAACTCTGCTGAGGTCATTGAGCGTTAAAACGCTATAGTTAAATGTAATGTGACTACTAAAATATGATAAACGATATTTTTGTAAAAAGTCGATCGAAGTCGAAGAAAATGATAATTTTGTCAAAACACAAATTAATCTTAAATTCAATAGCTATTATTTAATAGAAAATATGTATTATAAAAAAATAAAATATGTATTAGTCTTAAAACAAATTTGTGAACGTTTTGAGAGACAATGAAATAGAAATGCCAAGCCACAGGGATCTAAATTCAAACACTAATTTTTCCCCCTGAGTGAACAAAAACGAATTTCATCACTGGTTTTAAGCAATAAAGGCGTTCTTTTTGAGCTGATATGCATAAATGCAAACATTAAACCTAGCCGAATAAAATACAGTGGCATGTACCAAGAAATATATGCAATAGTCACTGTTTCGTTTATAGTGTCGCCAATACCGGTATCCCGGTATTAGACATTTCAATACCGGTATTGAAAACCGGCGAAAAAAGTCCGGGATCCCGGTATTAGCCAATACCGGGATCCCGGTATTCGAAGCCCTATGTACTAACAACATATGGACTAAGAATAAGGGTCCGAAATAAACAAATTTTATTTTTATTTTTATTTTATTTTTTAAAACTAAACATTAAAAATATCATATTGCTTTCTGGGTTTCTTGATTTCTATTCAAGGAAGTAAATTGTTTATGAGTTTTTAAAATAGGAATTCCTATGAAAAACCACATGGTTACTCTACTCCGAAAGTGCACTACCTACAGTTAATATTGCTTTTGGAACCACGTATTGTTTAAAAATATCTGCCAACAAGTAATTCTAAATTGCTTCCTCTTTAGCGTTCGTTTCCTTACAAGGCAGAAGTGTTTTGACAGTATTCACTTACCGAAGCTCACAACAAAGCAAGACTTACCTATTATTATAAGCTATTTTTAGAGGCATTTGTGGCAAGACGTGAGCGTTAGCTTCTTTTCAGTCGCTCAAGCGATTAATTTTTGACTTCTGTTAAAAGGCAAAGTTCTATTTTGAGCTTCCGAATAGGAGGATTTTTGAACAACATGACAATTCCTATCCTTTTCCGCAGGAAGTATGATGACAGAGATAGAAATTTATTTAGAGCCGTCATTTAAGTATAGTTTACATCTTCGCATTATTAGTCTTGGCATGCGTTTTATGGCGTAGGCGTAGGGTAATTTTGCAATTCTTTTGGTGAATAGTAATAGAGGCACTCAAATTATATTCTTCTGACGGTATTACGGATATGGCTATCGCGGAGGCTTCGCAACTATGCGCAGGTGCATTCTCTATTCCTATTTCCCTCACTCGTTTAGTCCAATAGAACATAGAGTTCAGGATCAGGATCCACAGCTTTAGGTACATGCTCTCCAACACACTGGGTTGTCCACCAAATTTCCAATTCCTGCCCCCCTAGCCAAATTACATCGTTTTGTGTCTATTCTCGTTCTATAACTCTCTCGTTCTATAAATTGCTAACCATAGACTATTCACTTATTTATTTCTCTCTGCGGTACAGACGTAAAGCGTTAACGATTATAGTAGAGAATAGACACGAAACGTATGTAATTTAACAAGGGGGTCTTGAATGTTCTTTTGCCAATCGAAATTTTCTCAAGAAAATGTACGTACCAGTACAAGCAGGGATAAACAGACAGTAGTTTATTTATAGCCTTGAAGCGTATAGGACGTTCGAAATGGGCCCGCCCGTATAAAAACTAACCTAAAAAGATAACAACCTGAAAAATCAAAATACAAGTAGCTTTAAAAGAAATCTCTTTCGTTGGTTGTGTGACAAATCTTTTTATTCTTTATCTGAATTTTTTTAACAATTAATTGACATATTATTTATTTAAATTGGCATAATGTGACTGTTTAAGTGAATTTCATTTTAATATGGACGTTCTTTTTTTTTTTTTTGTCATGATCATAATTATTTTAATCTCATTAGAATAATTTTTAAATATAATACTATTCCTAATGAGTACTTACATTAAATATTTGCATGCTAATTTATAGTAGAATGTGAAGGACGCTAAAAAATTGTAAACATCTGTACATACTCATATTCAGCAAATAAATAAATTCTAATTCTAAAAAAAAAAAAAAAAAAACTGAAAACTCCACGGCTCGTGGGAGCGAACGCTGCCCATACGCGATCGCTAGCTCATTAGTACACGCCAAATATGGCCTCGAGCTCTTTTTATAACCCACCGATACTCGATAGATGCGATCCGATCGAACGATTCAATCGCTTCTTTTAAAAATATAATGAAGCTTCTGAACTACCTTGTAAGTATAGCCGGGTCTATAGTTTGTTAGATCTATAACAATATCATACAAGTAGCGATAAATTATAACATTATGCCCTATTAGCGATTGCGAGTAGACTTTATCTCTTGACGTTTCGTTGACCAACAATAAATAGACTAACTTTTTTAATAATAAGCTTGTCCTTTCACGATGTCAAACCAGCTGCAAGCATAATCCGCGCGGCAATGCTTTTTCGCATTTTTTGTATCGACAGGCGTTGAAAAATCCACGATATATGTGCGTGTCTGAAAACAAAAACATAAACGGTCCATACCTTGGCTTTACATTTTCGACAGAATTGCTATTACTTGAACATGCGAGAGAAGTCAAGTGTAATCTCCAATGACACTGGCAATATCCAATACACCCATCAGCTTATACACACTAATTTCCATCGGAATCACTTCGACAATCGCTATCGATTCTTATAACTGCGCATCAACACAAGAAAAGTATAAAATAACAAGGTGCTCCCTATGACAATAGTAATTCATCTGATACACACACCCACAGCACACCCACTGCACACTCACCCATATACTCATTACACACTTTTAGTGGCAATCGCTGCACAATCGACCAATGACATCGATTCGCAAGACCAAGCATCAACGCATCATGCAATACAAGAAAAGTACCACATTACAAGTGAAATTTCCAATGACAATGGTAATCCATCTCTTACACACACCCACTGCATTCACCCACACACCCATACACACTTCCCGTCGCAATCGCTGTACAATCGACAAACGACATCGATTCGCAAGAGCGCGCATCGATGCGTCATGCAATGCAAGAAAAGTACAATTTAACAAGTGAAATGTCCAATAACATTGGTAATCCATCTCTTACACACACCCACTGCACTCACCCATACACCCATTACACACTTCCTGTCGCAATCGCTGTACAATCGACAAACGACATCGATTCGCAAGAGCGCGCATCGATGCGTCATGCAATGCAAGAAAAGTACAACATAACAAGTGAAATGCCCAATGACAATGGTAATCCATCTCTTACACACACCCACTGCACTCGCCCATACACACTCACCCATTACAAACTTCCCGTCGCAATCGCTGTACAATCGACAAACGACATCGATTCGCAAGAGCGCGCATCGATGCGTCATGCAATGCAAGAAAAGTACAATATAACAAGTGAAATGCCCAATGGCAATGGTAATCCATCTCTTACACACACTCACTGCACTCACCCATACACCCATTACACACTTCCCGTCGCAATCGCTGTACAATCGACAAACGACATCGATTCATAAGAGCGCGCATCGATTCGTCATGCAATGCAGGAAAAGTACAATATAACAAGTGAAATGCCCAATGACTATAGTAATCCATCTCTTACACACACCCACTGCACTCACCCATACACCCATTACATACTTCCTGTCGCAATCGCTGTACAATCGACAAACGACATCGATTCGCAAGAGCGTGCATTGATGCGTCATGCAATGCAAGAAAAGTACAACATAACAAGTGAAATGCCCAATGACAATGGTAATCCATCTCTTACACACACCCACTGCACTCACCCATACACCCATTACACACTTCCTGTCGCAATCGCTGTACAATCGACAAACGACATCGATTCGCAAGAGCGCGCATTGATGCGTCATGCAATGCAAGAAAAGTACAACATAACAAGTGAAATGCCCAATGACAATGGTAATCCATCTCTTACACACACCCACTGCACTCACCCATACACACTCACCCATTACACACTTCCGTCGCAATCGCTGTACAATCGACAAACGACATCGATTCGCAAGAGCGCGCATCGATGCGTCATGCGATGCGCGGTAATTTATTTCAGTTTGACATTCCGGCGTTTCTTTGGACATTGTCTCGAGTCAGAGCATTGAAGGACGTTTTTCTTTACACAGTTTATGTAGGTAGTGGTCGCATTGCTTTAGCCACATGCTCTACCTACTCCACTGACATACTTTTCACAAAAATAAATAAAAGAAGTACGAGTAGCTACTTTAAATTTATTTCTGTCGAAGGGAGTGATATCCATACTAATAATAAAAATGCGAAAGTCTGCCTGTCTGTTACCTCACGATCTTTCTTGTGACCTGGGTAAACGTTGTACGCAGCAAATCCAGCGCATTTCTTATCATATCTCATATCTGGGATTGAGAAAGTTTTGGCCGTACTCCACCACGCTGGCCAAGTGCGGATTGACAGTCTTCACACACCTTCGAGAACATTATGAAGAACTCTCAGGCGTACAGGTTTCCTGATGATGTTTTCCTACACCGTTTGGAGCAGGTGATATTTAATTCCTTAAAACGCACATGACTTTGAAAAGTTGGAGCTGAGGTCGGCTCATTGTCTCTGTCAAATAAAGATACACCCTCTTCATTAACGTATCATACTAATATTATAAATGCGAAAGTGTGTTTGTTTGTTGATTTATTGGTTTGTCCTTCAATCACGCTGCAACTAAGCAATGAATCATCGTGATTTTTTGCATGGGTATAATTGAGCACAGTGACATATGCTACTTTTATCCCGGAAAATTAAGTAGTTCCCGTGTGAATTAACTAATCCGTTCATGGTATTGAATTAACTATTGCCTGTAAAATAGCGCTAGGTATGTTCCACGGATAATGAAAAGAATCTTCGAGTTCCGTCTTCTACTTATGGATCAGTAGCTTGGTTATCCCGTTATCCACTTATAGATCTAACTCCTTTCTGGCGTGCATTCCACGCCCGGGTCGTATATGGGAGATTATGGGACTATATGTGTGATGTATTTACACAAAGTAAGTTTCAGAAATTTAATGACATGAGCTAAACTACTCGAAAAACTTTTAAAATAATTGGTTTTTCATTATTTAAGTTGCTACTGTAAGTTAACCTATGACCAAACGTTGATTGTCCTTGTCACAATAATAGGAGATATTGGATGTGACCAATGGTATAATCTATATACTGTGCAAACTAAAATATCATTGTAAAATGTATTCAAATTCAAATCTTTTTATTCAAATAGACTTTTATGCTTAGCATGCGCACAACGAGATTATCTGTCGAGAGAGAGAGAGATGGTGTCGTTGCCGGCAAATTTTTCATTTACCCTAACATGCACAAAATGCGGTTTAATACAAGAAAAAATTGTCGACATGTAAAGGTTCGTAGAGAAAAATACTTTTATCTCTACTTTTGACGTAACGAGACAAGTAACCATGTTAGCTTCGGTAGACAGAGAGAGATAACGGGTAGACATAATTTTACTCGTGGTGCTTGACAAGTTTTTGAACCGTCGTCGAGTGAAGTGAAATGTGTAGATACATAAGTAATAAAGAAAGTTATTATTATTATTATTATTATTATAAGTAACCGCTGTACTTAGCATTACTGGAGCGAGTCAAATCCAAGCTTTTTTATCATTTACATAATCATTATTATACTGTTTGGCTTTTTTCAGGAGCATACTAAAGGCAAGTTGTGGAATTTAGTTAAAGAATAGAATGGAATGTCAAATACAGACTGGAATAAATAATTAGGCGATAGAGTTCTAAGCTCTACCTGATAGCTAGTCAAACTGGGTAGTACGGAATTAACAGTTTTATGAAGCTTCATAAGATGGCTATCCGTACAACTAGCTAGAAATAGCAAAAGATAACGAGATTAAATAGATAGATATACTAAAGAAAGAAATAGAAAGTGACTATAGTAAACACTAAACATCAACTTAGGTTGTTGAATGAAGTTAACAGAAATAATGAATTTAGCAGAGGAAATACAAAGTTTTTTTTAAATATTTATAGCGAGCAAACGAGCAGGCGGGTCACCTGATGGTAAGTGATTACCGCCGCCCATGAACATTTGCAGCAACAGAGGAACCGCCAATGCATTTAGATATTTGTTTATCCGCCCTTTGATATTATAATCATGAGGGAACACAGAAGATGGAAGCTGGTTCCACAATTTGCGGGTACGTGGCAGAAATGACCTGGAATAACGGGTGGTTGAAGAGGACCAGGCATCCAGGTGGTGAGGATGAAATTTGTTTCTGCGACGTAGGGTGCGACACATCTGTGGGCGTAATAAAATTTTTGTAACAAGCAGTGGAACAAATGAGTGTGAAAGGATACAATACACGATCCGCCATGCACTGAGGTGCGCCACGGGCGCCGGCGCCGGCGGCACTCCTCGACATGAAGGATGCAACTAGATGATAGATTCGATTCCATTGTTGAGAGTTGAGACGCCCGATTTCTTAGGAAATTGGTTGATAAGGGCATAGATACCATGTAAATAGTCTGTTGTTGGTCAGTTAACAGAACTGTCGATCCGACATAGATAATTCATCGACAAAACTGCACCTTAGGTTCAGAATACAAACTATTAATACTATAATATTACGCTTAGCATTATAGAACGTACTTTGACTTCGCTAAGATGAAAGAGTTAAGACAAAATTTAACAAAATTAGACAGGTTTGTGTATTGATTTATGAATTTGTCTCATTGTTACCCATAAAAAGCAAAGCCAAAATAATACATTATAATATTATAGATCTCAGACTTGGTAGAAGTTTTGCTAATGAAATTCACGTCTTTCTTGCGCCAACTCTAGACAATCAGCTGTTCCAGTTACAGTCTTCGTCGATCTAGCCGATTTAAGTCTTATTGGATTCTCCTGTCCCCGAATATGCTTTAATTGCAGCACTATTTTGCCTGGTGGGAGGCTTTGGCCGTGGCTAGTTACCACCCTACCGGCAAAGACGTACCGCCAAGCGATTTAGCTTTCCAGTACAATACCGTGTAGAAACCGACTAGGGGCATGGATTTAATATAACTGCCATCAGGTTAGCCCGCTACCATCTTAGACTGCATCATCACTTACCATCAGGTGAGACCGCAGTCAAGGGCTAACTTGTAGTTAATTAAAAAAAACTATCCTAAGTGTCCCAGCCAGATAATCCTGGTAAAGATAACCCGTTTGTTTCACTTCGTATTAGCAGTGGAACAAATGACTCGATAGGTCCGACACGCATGAACGCGCGCCGCGGGCGCCGGCGCCGCCGGCACCCCACCTCACTCGACAAGGGTGCAACTAGGTGATAGATGCTGTTCCATTGTTGGGTTCAATGGGATATTAACTATCTGCTTTCTGCCTTCCTCTTTACTGTGTCTAATTTGAATTATTCACCAGCTTTTTTTGAAGTCGGTTACTTCAAAAAAAGGACGTTTTCAATTCGACTCTTAAATACGTACTAGAGGTCGCCCGCGACTTCGTCCGCGTACAATTGTTGATTTCTTATGAGATAATGAAATTTTCCCGCTGCATACAGCCTATCTATTGACGCTTTATAATATAGCCTAAGCAGGTTAAAATTATTTAAAACTGATAACTTAAATGCTGATTTTCATGTCTATACTTCAAAGTCATTAAATTTGTATGTAACCTTTCACCCCCATTTCACCCCTTTTGGGGTGGATTTTCGTAAAATTGCTTTTACAGGTTATTATTATTTAAAGCTATTAAACTAAATCCCGATTTTCAAGTCTCTAACTTCAGAAATATAGGACTTTTATACAAACTTACAACCCCCATTTCACCCTCTGTGGGGTAGATTTTCCCAAAATTGCTTATACAGTTTATTATAACTTAAAACTAATAACCTAAATCCCGATTTTCAAGTCTCTTACTTACTTCAAAAACTTGGAACCCTTATGTAAGCTTCCAACCCCCATTTCACCCCCATTGGGGTACGTTTTCGTAAAATTGCTTATACAGGTTTTTATTATTTATAACTATTAACTTAATTGCCTATTTTCAAGTCTCTAACTTCAAAAACAAAGGACTTTCATACAAACTTCCAACCCCTATTTTAACCCTTTAGGGGTGCATTTTCTCAAAACCCTTTCTTAACTGGCGTCTACACCATAGAAGGAATCTACCTTCCAAATTTCAAGTCTGTACGCTTTATAGTTCCTGATATATACTTTTACTTTACTTTACTTTATCGTGATTATTCAGTGAGTGAGTGGTATTTCGCTTTTATATATAAAGATGTCATTTTATTGAAACTGCAAAATATTCAAATTATGATAATTTATAAGGGCTTCCAAACAAATATACCTACTAAATTTCATATTTGTATGTATTTATGTATGTTTTTCGTGGATTTCGTCGAAACTGTTTATCGGATTGTCACCATTCTTATTTTATTGGCGTACATTTACTTCAACTTAGGGGAACAGTGCAAGTTTCATCAAAATCGGTTCAGTAGTTTTCAAGATATGGACTGTTAGGTGTGTGGTGAAGTCGGTTTAGCTTTCAATCTTTTAGGACTCCAATGAAATGAAAAAGATTTTGAAATATAGTGTTTCATCGCTCTTTTATGCACGTGTAAGGTCATACTTAATGTTATTATTATACCTAAAAGTATCCTATCAAGTTATAAAATAATGTTATTCTAAGCAGACATTTCAGAAATCATACTTAGGATTGGAAACTAAAACAAAGGACGAAATTAGAAATTAAAACTAGTAATTAATTTTATGAACAACTCCACATAACAATGGACAATAAGTTTAAATAATTTGAAACGGACAAACTGGCTACGAAATATTGAGTTTTATCGTTCTGCATCTAGAGTTGCTTTTAGTTTAAAAATCTGTAACTTCACAGCGTCCCAAGAATAACAAAAGCCATAAAATTGTCCACAAAGCGCTTTTACGAGCTGAGAATTTGGATTTGAGTTTACGAGTACGAGATGCGATATGCAAACTTGTGGACGCTGGCCACATAATCAGACCCCTATGTGTAGAATATGGCACTTTTTAGGGTTCCGTAGCCAAATTTGGCAAAAACGGAACCCTTATAGATTCGTCATGTCTGTCTGTCTGTTCGTCCGTATGTCACAGCCACTTTTTTCCGAAACTATAAGAACTATACTGTTGAAACTTGGTAAGTACCTAGATGTATTCTGTGAACCGCATTAAGATTTTTTTACAAAAATAGAAAAAAAACAATAAATTTTGGGGTTCCCCATACTTAGAACTGAAACTCAAAAATTTTTTTTTCATCTAACCCATACGTGTGGGGTATCTATGGATAGGTCTTCAAAAATGATATTGAGGTTTGTAGTATCATTTTTTTCTAAACTGAATAGTTTGCGCGAGAGACACTTCCAAAGTGGTAAAATGTGTGTCCCCCCCCCCCTGTAACTTCTAAAATAAGAGAATGATAAAACTAAAAAAAATATATGATGTACATTACCATGCAAACTTCCACCGAAAATTGGTTTGAACGAGATCTAGTAAGTAGTTTTTATAATAATTTAAAATTTACTACATGTTTGTACGGAACCCTCGGTGCGCGAGTCCGACTCGCACTTGGCCGGTTTTTCTTATTGAAGTGTAAATGGTGAAGGGAAACCTGCATGCCCTGAGAGTTCTCCATGAGGTACTCGATGGTCGCATAATGTTTTTATTCTTTATTCTATAATTAGTAAGCCCTTGACTGCGATCTCACCTGATGCTAAGTGATGAGGCAATCTAAAATGGTAGCAGCCTAGCGGGCTAACCTGTTATGGGTGTTGCAGTTATATTAAACCCATATCCCTAATCGGTTTCAACACGGCATCGTACCGGAACGCTAAATCGCTTGGCGATACGTCATTGCCAGTAGAGTGGTAACTAGCCATGGCCGAAGCCTCCCACCAGGCCAAGGAAGAATTTGAAAGGAGACCTATACTCATATAGATTTGTATGATTGTGAAATGTTGATTTCAAATCTGAGCAGTGGTCAGTTATCCAGATAATTAGAGGTAAGGTATCAAGTCAAATTCAAAGTCAAAATATGTTTATTCTAAATTGGTACCTACGATCAGTACGCTTTAAGAACGTCAAGTAGGTATAAAACTATAGCTACGAGGGTTCCAAACGCGCCCTGGTTTGAGAAATCAAAATAGATAGTCTGCCGCAAACCTATGGCCGTCAGTTGTTACCTGGCGATGCCTGCTGCGAGCCGAGCATGCTCCATTAAAGTGGACACTTCATTAACAATTTATGGCCATTTTGGGTCTTTGTGGCAACCGGCGGCACACAACCGTGACAAATGTACACTAGAATTTATTTAAGAGTCGGCAACGCCTTTTATTTTATTTCTAAGAATGATTTTTTTATACTAAAGTATTACTTAGCTAATGTCTGGGACTCTGGTTGGGTCTGGGGGCATACTACAATCGCTTAAAACAGTATTATTTGTTACAAAGATTTATTTTTTGCATAATGCAAAAATGATTCTCCTGATGATGACCTGGATGACATCAACGTACTATTACCTATTCCGTGATGATATATACCTACAGCCATTTGTAATATACTAGTTAATGCCTGCTGCTTCATCGGCGTGGAATAATTCCCACGGGAACTCCTTATTTTTCGGGGATAAAAGAAGCTAATGTTACTCTACGTGTCTTCCACTATATCGCTGCAAAAAATCACGTTGCTCTGTGGCAACGTAATTGAAGGACAAACCAACAAACAAACACACTTGCATTTTTAATCATTCCTAGATATCAGCAGCTGTGAGTTGTGACTAACTATTATGAAAACTTTTAACAAAAAAGCAACAGTATTGTTAATAAAGGTTGTTACTTAACTTTTTCATTACTTAACATTTATATTTTACCCTACTAAACAGATAAACAGTAACAAAACGTCACCCGAAGGTTCCGGCCCTTAAATAACGATTTAATAGCTGTGACCGCCGCGATATGGGACCACTCCCGAGTCAATGAGGTTTTTGTGAATTTACAAAAAACTCCTTGTTGTATGATGTCGTTCACTCCTTTGAAGTCCAGCTTAATGTTGTAAAGGACGAATAGTGGACACATAATTTACATTTATAGGCATATTGTCTTATTTTTTAATTTGTCGTGGGTTCAATACGGACGAAGTTTTTTATAAAAAATTTGACTTCGATCGATGAAATCATATCAATTTACATTTTTTTTATTAACATAGTATTTACAATTTTACATTTATACTTATCATGTTCGTATTGAAACGTCCATGATTTACATGGATTTTAGCGTCCTTAAGCCTTATCGACTTGTTTAGCAAATTCCTCAGATTCCTCAGACCAAATCAGCAACCACACCGTGTGATAAACTTAGTTGTTTATGTTAGGTAGGTACGGATATCGGACACGTACGCGGTACGAGTACGTAAGACATAGCCTCGAACAGCGTAAAATTCCTGCGTTGAAGGGGAAGGATGTTTTATCCTGTAGTTTTAGTGTGTGCGGCTCTACAAAAATCGGAGCTCAACTTTATCCGTCAGACGATATTAACGTCCCTAGTATGTTTGTACGCTCTTAGTTGGTAACCTTTTGGCCTTTATACAAATAGGGCCCGGTCATCTGCAATTACGCGTTACTTGAAAGCTTTCAATGATACCGCTTGATAGAACATTCATCGATCGATGCCGTACAGACGACCGTTTGATGCGTTAGGTTAGGCGCCGGTGCCTTATATAGCGTGCGATAACGAGCACACGCCGCGCCATACTGGGCACAATAGCGCCGCGTTATAGCGTCGCCACTCGCCGTCTATAGCGCGAACAACGGAACGCTGAAATCCATCTAACTGCGGCTATTTTTGTAGTGCTTCTGCAGAGGAACACTTTTTGCTGACGGTAGCTCGTTAGCCTTAGGCATCTTAAATTCGCCCCATTGATGAAATAACCCTGCAAATATCTATTTTATTGAAAAGTACCTATACTAAACAGATTGCTACCAAGACATGGGAAAAGTATCAGAACAGCAGAGGTTAATACTTAATACTACCATCACCTACAGCTGCATTGTTTAATATTGTTGAAGTTCGTATTTTAGAATATTATAATCCTTATTTTAGGGACGTCAACGTAGGTAGGTACATGACATTAAACTGTCAGTTTGAAATAATACTGAATTTATTGTACACCAATACAAGAAATATTATATACAAGACACAACAGAAATCAAGCAATGCTACAACTGCTATTTATGATAGTATTAACTCCCAAGATCAAGATCCAAATAATAAATATCAACCCCTAACACGTGAGTCGTGAACACAACATTATGAAATTGAAGTAGCCAATTCTATTTATGCCACATAATAACATTTTAGATGCATTATACCCAAAAACACATAATTAAAAAAAATTATGAAATTTATTGTGTATCAAATAAAAAGCTTTGAAAAATCGCAAAAAAAACATCTGGCCCAACCGCTTGTATTGAAGTACAAACAGAAAATAAGAATTCAATAATCAGTTATAACTCAATTTCAAGTGGTAATACAATTAAGTAAGTAATGCCCTCTCAAAAGCATGCAAGCCATGGGGCATACTGCACTCGCATAAAGCGGTATTATTTTAATATTGTTGACGATCTTGTTTCAGAATTATAATCTTTATTTTAGGGCCGTTAAGTTACGTTATTATAAAACTGACATTTTAATATAATACTGCTTTAAGCGACGGCAGTAAGCACTCATGCTTCCCTTGTGAAAGATTATGACGTCGCCGCTGCTGCCGGCTCGTCATAGTTTGTTAAAACTCCACACACCTACCAACCCGGCTGTTTTCACGTCTAAGCGGGGTTTCCACAGCAAAAAGATAATGAGCGGGAAATAGTTATAGTCCCAAACCAACTTATCTGGCCTGATGGCCAAAATTTAAACTAATTTTAATGCCTGATTTGTTTTTATTTTATTTTTAATATCGAATTTAACGAAAAATTATCTTAATTAATATCTACTAGCGACGCTGTCACTGAGTCAGGTAAATATATCATGGGGCTGTAAATGGAACGGATTTAGTGCAGTGTAGATAATTAAAATAGGTTGACACTTCCTAACTGAGAGTTTTGACAGTTGTCTTAAGAAGCGAGCTCATATTTTTGACTCTTTTTTGCTTGCACGGAAGACGGAATTAGACTTTTCCATAATAATAATATGATCTATTAATATTTAATGCAAACGTGAGCCTGTCTCTCCGCTTTCACGTGTGTTTCGTGTGGGCTTTCACGGCCTATCTGTTCAACTGATTTTGTCCTATTTTTTTGGTGACGTAATGTGGATGAATGAGAAAGTCGGAAGACAGTAAGTTGTGCCACGTCCACAATCTGTCGGCAAGTTTTTTGATAGTCGAGCACTCGATTTGTTGGCAGTTGGCAGTTGGCACGTGTGTAGGCGTTACAAGTTGGTGCATCTATAGGTGGCATACGACGTCGCGGGCTCGTCAAAGCTTGTTTTATCCCGGCTGTGCGTCGCTGACAGACATCCCGCCCCTAATGGCCCCCAACAACTGGCCCCCATTCATTTCTCACACAATCATAAAAATATAAAAGCCATTCCTGTACAAGCATTCACTCATTTGATTGGTACAGACAAAAAACAAATAAAAACCAACATTAAAACGGGTTAAGCAATGCTCGGTGTATAGAACACTTTAGAGTGTGCAGCGATAAATATTTGATCGGGAAGCTGAAGATGGTTAAAAGCCTTTTTAAGATTTACGATAAAGATGTTGGGATAGTGAGCAGTAATAGCTGTTGTGATTACCATGGTAAATACCTCATAACATTTCTATTTGAAAATAACTTCAAAAGGAAAAAAGATTACGATTACCATAATTAATGCGATTACCATTTTTACATTGATTTTCTTATAGCAAATCCTACCACTATGATACAATGCGAAATCGTTTTTTTTATTTGTCCTTGAATCATGCCGCAACGGAGCGAAGGATCAAGGTGGTATTTTGCATGGACATAACAAAAGATCTGCAGAATGACATAGGCTACTTTTTCTCCCGAAAAAATTTTGAAACCTAAATCCACGCGGACTAAAACGGTGGCATAACCTATGTAATAGCTAGTAGTGCATAAAAAAGAAAAACCTAGTATTTTTTTCATAAAGTTACTGGTAAAATGAATTTGTAGGTACCACCACATACAAAATCTGATAGGAGCTCATTTTAGCGCTGTAAACTTGACTAGTTGTATCATTAGATAGATTACCTACATAATTAGCTGAGACATAATTTAGTTGCGAAGCGGCGTCGATATCGATCTGATCGCTATCAGCAGCACCAGTGTCCAGTACTCGGCCGCGACCAGTTTCTTGAAGTGCTGTTGAAATCTGAGAGCCTGATCATTTTCCGACCAAAGAGTAAGTAGCTAATACTAAAAATGTACTACCAAAATTCAGATAATATAATACCTACTGAATTTGAGTCTCTGAGAGTCTCTACACAGAGTTATAAAATTAACTTGTCTGTGACACGGACATGGTCTCTGAAATTGGGTTTTTGCATGGGACCGTGTTTGGAATTAAACTGTGAATTTTCTAGGTCATTTGTTATGGAAAATAGTGCATACAGTGAAATAAATAATCTTGTTGATTCTATTAATAAATCTGGCTCTGACTGTTCGTAACAGTTATCATGCTTTTACAAGCTTTTTATTTTTTAAGAATTTATCTGGTAAATATTGATAGTTATTATAATTAATTTTGCACGCCTGTAACGAAAACCAAATTGCACGACGTGTTTTATGCAAATAAAAATTCTTATTCTTATTCTTATAAGCTTGGATCTCCTATCACTGCACCGCCAGTTTCTAGAAGTGCCTTTGAAAATCATTCTCGATGAAATTGAAGAAAATGTAATAGATACCTAATTGGATTTAATGTGATGTACATAAAACTAAGTAAGTAGAACTACCTTATGAGTGTTGCCTTAAAGATATAATTATTTAATCTACCGTAGTCTGCGTGTTAGTACTGAGATTCCAAAAACAATGTAGTACTTAGTGCGATTTGCAATGCCGAAATTTGGACGAAATAGCGGGCGTAATCTAATCTCGTAGGTCATAAAGTACAGATCATATAATGTTGGGTCTATACTTCTTACTCTATGACATCGTTTTATATCAACCTGTCCAATCATATTGATTAAGTTATGACTCATGGGAACTGTGTACGGCGCCTGATAGCGATAGGTGCTTGATACTTAAGCATTCTACTTTATAATAATAAGATATTATATACCTACTTTGAAAGAAAACGGTTTCAGTCATGCTATTCTCAAAATTGTGTTGTGAAAATAGAAAAGATACGAAAACCTGGTGGTAACCTGGTGGAAACCTGGTAGTAGGTAGACGATGCAATCTAAAATGGTATAGCAGGCTAACCTGTCAGGGTTATGGCAGTTACCTATATCCCTAACCAGTTTCTGCAGGTATTTCGTACCGGAACGCTTATCGCTTGGTCTTTACCGGTAGAATGGTGGACCTAGGACGGTAGGATGGGGACCAAAAACCCTCAATCCACGCGGGCATCAGCTATTACGTCGATAATTCCAATTAGGACTAGATCTCAAGTTTCTAAATCGTAACATTGACCTATAGTTTTGGTATTGCCAGTCTACGCGGAGCACCTACGTTCTTTTCAGTTATTCAACGAAGCCATAAGTAAGTAATATTTTGTAGTCGACTAAAAACACGAGCAACGTTTGACAGCGGTGACAGGGGCAAGAAGGACAGTTACACTATCCCCAAATTGGCAAAACTAAGGTGCAAACGAAGGTGTATGTAGATATAGGCGAGCCTGTGGTCTGCAATTTGTATGGGCGTCGCTCTTCTGCATGAATAACATTTTGTACTAACCTTAATAGGTAGTATTCGTATCACTGCGTCAAAGAAGTAGTAAAAAAATTACGGAATTGAATTTGTAAATCGATCTTTTGTCTTTATTTGTTCCGCACTTGCCTTCCAACTTGGGTGAGTGACTCAGTACTCGACTACTCATTGTCATAGCACTGTATAACTCCTACACCCAGTCACTCTGTCTAGTGACTAACCGCCTTGATTGACATGCGATTATAGGAACAGATTCAGGTTGTTATCTTTGTAAATACAAACCTACTTGTAAAGTGACTGAGACATGCTAAGACAAAGCTATTTTCAGTCATCATTTCAACCCATAGTCCACCACGCTGGTCGAGTGCGAAGTAGCAGACTTGAAAATTTTATGAGTACCTAACTCTCGGGCATGCAAGTTTTCTCTCAATGATTTCCGTCATCGTTACTATAGCAAGTGAGGTTATTAGTTTTGCGATGAAAACTATATAGAAAACTAGATGATTCACGCGACTTCGTCCGCTCCTTAATTTACCGGGGATAAAAAGAAGCTGATGTCCTTCCCCGAAATACAAGTGCCACTTATCTCTATACCAAATTTCAACAAAATCGGTTGAAAAAGATGAAACAGGAAATTGTAGTAGACAGACAGACATACTTTGACATTTATATTATTATAATATGGATTTCCTTTCAATAAATGCATCAAAAATCCAAAATATCGGTGCTATTGTAAACGGTAGAAAAGAAGTCGAAAATATTATTGTACCTACTCGTAGAATTGATATAAATTAGGTCTATTATATGGTTGCTTGCTTTGGAGTTCGAGTATTTTTTAAATACTAGAGTTAGTACTTAGTTATTAGATAATATATTATAATTTAATTATTATTAAGGAACTTGAAGAAAAAAATGGGGTTGGATAGTGGATAATACAATCTAGCCAAAGTGTAAATCACGCTCTAAGTTGGGAAGCGGTCAGGCTCGAAGCTGGGCGCTCGTCAGCCAATTAGCCGTGGGGGGAACTGAGGTAATTGGGCTCCAACCGGTTACAAGGCCTCTACCCGAACTTTTTGCCGCGCTCGGGATGCGCGCATCGCCGGTAAAGCCTCCGATATACTTACCAGTACGCGTAAAGTTGAGTGTTTCACGCGTCTTGTTATATGTATCTATGTATGTCCTATGGAGGAAAATATTTTAGTTCCTATAAATTGGGTATTTGACAAATATTCAAATAAATTCTCGTTTTAGTGATTATTAATTAAAGGATCTCCCAAAAGTCGAATTATCCACGTCCCCCATTGTTGTAGAATTTTAGTACTTATTAGTTTTATCTGTGGTTTTATGTTGAATAACTATTTAAAACTAGGTCCTATCGAACAAAGTAAAAAGTGCGTCGAACTTTGATGACGTCACTATTCAATATTGCATACAAAATCCCATACTATGCACGCTTTTTGACGTTTGAAAAAAGATGCTGATTTGACTTGTTATCAAATACCCAATTCTACTTACAGAATGTCATGAGTAAAAAGTAAAATTAAAAATCATTTAAGCTGTATAGAAATTGTGCTACTACAGTTAACGCATGCAAAGCGATCACTCGTTTGCAGTTAAATTCACGATATATTTTTTACGCCGCATTTACCTACTAGACGATAAACTTCTTTATTGTTTTCTTTGCTTACTGAAATAGGATGACACACTTTCTAACGAATATAGATTAGACTGTAGTGCATGCGAACATGGATTGTCATCGCCGAACATAATATAGACTAGCTAATGCCCGCGACTTCATCGGCGTGGGTTGAGTTTTCGGTTCCCGCAAGAACTCTTTAATTTTTCGGGATAAAAAGTAGCCTATGTGCTATTCCAGACTATAATCTATCTCTGTGCCAAATTTCAGCCATATCCGTTCAGCCGTTGGGGCGTAATTGAGTAACAAACATCCATACATCCATCCAAAATTTCGCATTTATAATATTAGTAAGATTTGAGAACGTTTTGAAGTCCCCATAAACATATCTGACCCGGTGACAGCGTCACTAGTTTATGTATTAGGTAAAAATAAAATAAAACCAAACAGGCATAAAAATTTGTTAAAATTTGGCCCGGGTTGGGCTGAAGGTAAGTTTGTGGGACTTTACCTATTATAATTGTAATAAATACAATGTCAACGCAAGGGACTTGTAACTTATTTGACTGATGAAATTTGATTAATCAGCCACTGTTAGCTATCAAACTGGGGGTTTGTTTTGACTATGGAATGCGTAAAGTATCGCTCGAATCGCCTCCCTGAAAAGCCCCTATAGAGCCGATGAATCCCAGTGTGACACACACCTTTACAAGAACAAATGCAACTCCGCGTTCGGTGTGCTGAGAGCTTTATAGCGGTTCGGTAGCGAAAGAAGCCCAATTCTCGGAATCGCGCGACATTGCAGCGAGACGCACGACATTGTTCCGCTAATGAGGTAGCGGCACGTAAAGTGCACAGTATGGTATGCCCCGTAGAACCACCTAAATTATTTTCTTTTTAAAAAGAGCAACTGCTGAGTTTCTTGCTGATTCTTCTCACTAGAAATTTTTCTTTCCGTATCGGTGAATTTCGATTAGAGTCATGAGTCATGACATTTCATAAGTAGCACACGTTGTCCTACGTGAAAAGTGTCCGATCAGTCAATCTGTTCGTCCCAGCAGCTTTTTTAGTACTGAAATATTTGATTAAATCAAGTTTTTATTTCATAATTATCGTAGACTAGCTGATGCCCGCGACTTCGTACGCGTGGAATAAGTTTTTTGATTCCCGCGGGAATTCATCAATTTTCCGGGATAAAAGTAGCCTATGTCACTCTCCAGGTCCTCAACTATATCCATGCCAAAAATCACGTCGATCTGTTGCTCTGTTGCAGCGTGATTGAAGGACAAACCAACAAACCAACAAACAAAGTGACTTTCGCATTTATAATATTAGTATGATAGACATACAATATTTTTTTGATCAAATACAAAGTGAGTTACTGGCACAGAGTACAAAATTTAATCTACTTTACTCGGGTTATTCCAGTTTTTCCCAATATTGGGGATTTGTGGAAACAATGCCCACAAATCCCCATTGACTTCATCTAGAGCTAGAGCTGGGGAATTATGGAAAGTGCCGTCACTTTTGTAATTTCTCAACCCTTTTATTTTCTCCAGTATAAGAAGATTCCGCGTTTCAATTAAAGGGTCTGTCGCAGCAATTTTCTTCTTGAATCTTTATAGAATAGAGTCACTAAATACTAGCTCTCGACAACAATGTTTTCGTAGCACATGGTCGCTATCGACGCGTGCCCATCTATGATCTATCACAAACACATACGCCCTTTGGGCACGACCGCCGAAGCACTTTCTAACGAGTCACGTTCTCACGCCGAATTCGGCTAACCGGGATAATCTCCCTGCACACAATGTCCGGGTGTCGGACGCTCTGGTTACATACAGCATACCACGGCTGGACACCAGGAACGCCGTCAAGACATAAGCGATTAGTGTGAAAAAATACACGAGGTACCCTTTTCAACCGACTTCAAAAAAAGGAGGAGGTTCTCAATTCGACTGTTTTTTTTTTTTTTTTTTTTTTTTTTTTTTTTTTTTTTTTTTTTATGTTTGTTACCTCAGAACTTTTGACTGGGTAGACCGATTTGGATGATTCTTTTTTTATTTGAAAGAGCATACTTCCCATGTGGTCCCATATAAATTTTATCGAAATCGGCCGAGCGGTTTTTAAAATAGCAACAATAAAATAAAAACTTTGTATAGCGTGTGCTTGTTGTTGTAAAGTTGGCGCGGGAGTTTGAAGTCGGTTGTTTAAAAAGTATTTTTTATATTAAATTATAAAACATCAAGCGACTAGCGTGGAAAGATTCACGTGAAATAAATTTGCTTTTAAGATTTTACTTAGATGAGAACACATTAATTACACAATTCTTGTTATGATCAGTTCATAATCTTTCCAATATTTTGTACCGATGTCGAACTTATCGAAATGTAATAATCGTGCTCACGGTTGGTGTCAAAATATCTGGTTACATTTGGTGTACAATTACACCGACAGATATACCTAAGTTATAAACGCATGGCGTACAATGTACAATTTACTTTTAATCATACTTACAGTTTAAGTTTGCATTGATTACACGCTGATTTTATTATCCTTTTATAAAATACTAGATGATGCCCGCGACTTCATCCGCGTGGACTAAGTTTCCTGCGAGAACTCCTTAATTTTCAGGGATAAAAAGTAGCCTATATCCTTCCCCGGTATACAAACTATCCCTGTACCAAATTTCATCAAGGTCGAACAGGTGGGACGTGAAAGCGTAGCAGACAAACAGACAGACGGACAGACAGACACACAGACACACTTTTGCAATTATAATATGGATACGATGCTAGAGACGAACAAAGTAATGATTTTATCACTTACTACATATAATTTCAAACTCCAATTCAATCGTTATCATTTGACAGCTTAAAACGTATAACTCGATCATTTTAAGCAATTCGTTTATGCTTTTTGAGGTGCAGATATCAATGAACTCTTTAAACAGGTCAAATTATACGTTTGACAAACGATTTCAATTACGATTTCCCTTTTACAATTAACATTTATGTTTTTTTTTTGTTTTGTGCATGAAATCATTTAATATAAAAAATACTTTTTAAACAACCGACTTCAAACTCCCGCGCCAACTTTACAACAACAAGCACACGCTATACAAAGTACTCATTTTATTGTTAATATTTTAAAAACCGCTCTACCGATTTCTATAAAATTTATATGGGATCACATGGGAAGTATGTTTTTTCATATAAAAAAAGAATCATCCAAATCGGTCCACCCAGTCAAAAGTTCTGAGGTAACAAACATTAAAAAAAAATACAGTCGAATTGAGAACCTCCTCCTGTTTTTGAAGTCGGTTGATAAAGAGTTTTATCCATCTATCCTTCTTTTCCTTACACACACCTTTCACACTCACCTTTCCATATCCTTACACAATCGGGGGGCAGATTCCCGTCCCGCTACCCGCTGTGACTTGAAGCTGTCCCCGCGACCGGCTAGTAGGTATTTGTTCTGTAAACAGCGCCCTAAATGCTCTTCGTGACCATCGGCATCGCCTCACGCGTGTAATTATATCATCAATGCGTGTGGTCACTGGTCACACAAACGTTCACGTATCTCCGACAGTTCGGCACTCTTGCTGATAAGTCACGTTCAATTTCATCACTGGCATGTTAGTAAACTTTCCTCGTTACTTTGAAAATATTTGTTAAAGATTGACAACTTTTCCGGAGATATAAATATGGACGCCATTATAATAATATTACGATTAAATATTAATCAATTAATCAATATATTATTATAATGTACAAAAAGTTAATTAAATTCGAATAAAACTAGTTAAGACAATTGAACATACCTAATCATAAAAAATAAAAAACATATTCAACAGCCCATCCATATTCAACAGATAAGAAAAAGTCGTTAGACCCTAACATCTCTGAAATCTGTGTAGTATTCCTATTTAAACAGATGCTATTTTGTATTCGTAACACTATAAAACAATGACAAAAGAAGAGATCAGGCAAGAAATTCAATACGGGAAAAGGTAGGTATATTTTGTTCCCTAAATAAAGATGTAGATAATAATAATAGTTTCATTTCTCATCTCACTATCCGGAAGCCCCACCATTTACACAGTTAATAAACGTCACCATACAAACTTTCTATCTTACGACAATGTATCACCACAAGACAATGCCATAAATTTTTAATGTCAGGAGCACTTAAATATGACTTTTATAGCACATAGCACTTCCCACCATATTCCTGTATAACTTAAAGGCTAAAATCTCTTATCGAATTTATAATTATAATTTTGTACACAATAACTTTCCTCTCTCATAAAGCTTCGTATACATCACTCGAGTTACTTGACCGAGGAATTCGTTGTCAAGTTTGACTAAAGAAAACTAGGGCAAAATTCCGTTTTATGCTCACTTTTTGATGAATTCCACTTTAAATATTAAGAAAACCATCACAAGAAGAATCGGTAGTAGAGTGAGAGTATTCACATATCATATGACTGTCAGCTTTGTGTTTAAATTTGAATTGAATTTTTAGAAAAGATAAAAGATTGTTAATTTATTTATTGATGATGGTTTATTAAGCTGATATTTGACTCATTCGATGTATTTCACTCGGTTCGTTCTTTGGCGGGGATACGCCATGTTGGAATTATTCACATAAATGCGAGTATTTTGACGATTGAAGGTTAGTCTCCTACCGGCAGACTTAGCGATTATTGAATACTTTTGTGTTTAGATCACAATTGGATTTAGAGATTAGCAGTAGCAACTGCAGTCTGATCAAATGATTAATTTATTGTTGTTTTGATGCTTTGGCCAAGTTTCATACTTTTGTTTACATTAAATCTCTCGTGAAACCACTACACGTTGTGACCATTTGCTCGTGCACGTTTTGAAGAGAGTACAAACATATTTTAAAAGCAATTTTAATTATTTGCCCACTTCTGGAATTATGCTTACTTATGTGACACTTGCTGTCCGTCATGAAGTAAACATTATTGTCATTTCAACCTTGTGAAACAAATCGATCAAACTTCCTACTTATAAAGCACCAAGTACTGTCTAAGTGTAAACTATCGATTACGATGCACGAAGAGGAATGATATACGCGCTTACTCGAAATATTTTAATGACAAAAACGATGATAGCCGGTACACTTGTTACGGGAACCCGCCCGTTCCCGCACGTTATTTCACGGGTATCTTTGTACGATGACATTTTGATTATCGGGACATACATAACGTAATAAGGGGCATTACTGCCGTTGGTGGTACGTGTGGTGTATAAAATCAAATGGTAGATTATGTCAACACTCATCACTGGCTTACTACTGAGGGCGCGGGTCTCTCAGAATAAGAATATTTTGTCCATAATCCACCACATTGGACTAGTACGGATCGACAGTTCACGGACGGCTTTTGGAAATATATTTAAGTAACCTATGTCACGGTCTGATGATTAAAATGGTTCAATCAATTGACGATGGCTTAAGTAGTTATTATTTGACTTGACATAATTTTGGAAAATGAAAAAGAAAAGATGAAAATGATTTATTTCAACATATACATTATTATATTGACACATTTTAAATTGTTGGACTCAATTAGGTTGGATAGATATTATAAATATAGATAAAAAAATAACGTAATTTAAGGCTGTACATGTACCTATATTTTTGCACACTGCCACTAGCAGTAAATTATGAACGGGACTTATAATTATAAGATAACAACTGTTGTTACCCACAATTTGGCAAAATAAAAATTATGAATTAAGATAGGTTATAGTTGAAACTAATAAAAGCGAGTTCAAAAAGGGCGCTAGACACGGTTTTCCTATCGTTAATTAAGGGATAGTAAATAACTCTACTAATAACATGTAGATCAGACTTTATGGCATAAGTACTTTGAATTCACATTTCATAACGTCTTATTTCAATGGCGCCAAGAATGTTAAATAGTCTAACATGATAGTTACAAAATACCACAATCAACTTCCCGACCAACCGGTCAAGAGGGAATTACAATTTCACTCAAATGTATGCAAATATAGTTATCTGCTAGCTGTAACGAGTAACTAAACCTGTGTTATACGCTGTACACTGTTATTACACACGTTATTTATTATTAGTTACAATCAGGGTAGGTGTGAGGTAACATGTAATTCTCAGGTGCCTTGAATTGATCCATAGCTGATATACCACGTTCTAGGAACTAGCGCTTTCTTTAGCGACTTCATATATTATATGCATAAAAATAAACATGTAGGTGATTATAGTAATAGTAATAGTTATTAACAATTTCTAAGATTAGACCTAGGAAGTCCTTCCTTGACTAGTTTGTGATCTATGTTTAAAAATTTCGTGGGCATTGTTCGATATTTCGGGATAAAAGGTAGATAATAAACATGTCACTTTCCAGGTCCTCTACTACTTATAAATTACACCAACCAGTTGCTCCGTTACAGCGCATTTGAAGATCAAACTAAAAAAACATATTTTCGCATTTATAATAAATAGTAATACAAATATTATGTACTATAATTTCAAAAGTTCAAGCTCCCGAAAGCCTGGATGGAACGAAAGGATGGATGTTATCTAAATGAGAAAAATCAATGACCATCAGACAAACGTAAGGACACACAATACAAGATTTGGTTTGACAGGAAGTTACTGTACCTACTGTGAAAACATACAATGACAAAGAGTTTAATACTCTCTTACTTTTTTTCTCTTACTTTCTCGGTTTTTTTTTAATTACTTGAAAAAAACAAGACGTAAATTGGCTCTTTTTGGCCGGCTTTTTGACTCTAAAAAGAAGTTAAGAGGCAACACCATCTATCGGCAATGTAGAAAGGCTTTTTTAACAAATTCTGTTTGTTATTGCCTCGCAAATTAGAGAATTACTTAACAAGTCTCGGTCGAAATAGCAATTCACTGCCACGTTGACTTAAAAAAGCTTGAAAATCAAACTAAAAAGTCCAAAAGGCTTGGTACGAGTAAGTCGTCGGCTTCGCCTCGTCCTTTCAATATTACTTACCGTGAATTACATTTTTTCCGGCCTGGGTCAGTAATGAACTGTTTTAAAATTATCATAATACTATTCAAATCATTGTAATTGAACTTTAAGCGGTAATAATCTAAACGTAAAGCTTCATTAGACACATTCATTAGTCGCTCTTACTTGAATCCCAAAACGTTTTCGTACGCCAAATTTGGCAAGTTAACTCGCTTCATAACTAATGCATATTGTATAATTTGGGCTTTAATTAATTAAACATAATATTTTATGAGTTCCAGCGGGAACCAAAAAACTTCGGATGAAGTCGTAGACATCAGCTAGTACAAAAAAAAACCTGCCACAATTAAACTTAGTCATTCACTGCGGTTTCGCTTGATTTACCGTCTCCAATACAAACAATAATTTCATTTCGAAATATATTTTCTAACTACTCGGGTAAGTGACCGGTGATTCAGTAGACATCTCCAATACCAATACTACCATCTGACAAATCATCAACAGCGTATTCAGAACCTTACACCTCAAGATTTAAAGTAGGTTATCGATATTTCGGCTCATGTGATTATGATCTTTGGCTATTTGTCATCGTCTGGTCTAAATCTGTATGCGGCGACATCGACCCCTTCCGCGGTGCGTCTCTTGCACTATTTATTCCACGCCCCCTACTTTTAGCGCTACATTGATCAGACGCTGAAGGACATCATTAGTTTGCATACACATTAGCTAGACTTCCTGACTGATCATATCTAGAACTAGCTTTTTCCCGCGAGACTACACAAATTTCAAGCACCTATTTTACCCCCTTAGGGGTAAAATTTTCAAAAATCCTATCTTAGCGATTGTCTAAGTCATAATAGTTACCTGTATTCAATGTCAGAAAAACCTGGTACTTGTTATCTCCCGACCCATGACTCGAACCAGGTACTTCGTCGGCCGCATTCGAACATGCTAGCCACTAAACCAACGAGGCAGTTATAGTTGAGCCTATTAGTTAGTAACTAGGACCACATGGTTGAGTAGAGCATAATAATTTATTTACATAGATAATCATCATTTATTTGATTTTTTTTAATCTTTAACGAGCCGGACGTTGCATTGTTCAGCACATTAAAATTGCAAGATTGCAATGGACACGTACAGCGTATGGATAAGCATTGAACATCAAAAAAGCTATGTCGTCTTTTTTTTAAATAACTGGCTTTGTTCTGGCCTGGGTTCCAACTTCCAGCCCTTCTGAGCCTGCTAATTTGTCGTCGCACCCAGATGGACGTAGAAGCGTTGGTCGGCCAAAACTTCAGTGGTTAGATCGAGTTAACCAAGACGCCAAGCGGCTTGGAATAAAAAATTGGAAAACGAGTGCAAAGGCTGTAGACAGATGGAGAAATCTTCTGGAGCAGAGGTCCAAAATCGTAATAATATTTTGACAGCTTAAAACTCGAACTGTTTAAGGAATTCATACACGGTTTTAACGTGCAGGCATCTATGCACTCCATAAAAAGGTCGAATTATACGATATCCTTACACAATCGGGGGACAAGCCCAGGCCCACAAGGGGCTGTATCGCCAATGACGATTATGATCATTTATTTGACTAGGTACTCGCTCCTTGATCGATGAATCATCTCTGTTGGGACAACGAGACATTCTACAAATTGAGGAAACAGATATCATGATACAGCCAGCCGGAGCATTTCGAAATCATTATAAGATAACCATCACGCCACTTGGATCCAATTTGTTTCACGTCTTATCCCATTGTATAATCAAATGACGATAGATGGTAATTGTGATAATACCTATTAGCCAACTGTTTAATTAGAATTTAGTATTGTATGCCAGATATGCTATTTAGGTACCTAATGACACTCAAACTGACTGAGGGACCAGTAGCTTAGTTGTGACAACGCATATCAGTCGATTGTTAAGCAATGTGGACCCAAGTCGGTAACTGTGGTTGGATGACTGAATTTAGAGGTTCATATCCATAGTGAATTCGCAAATTGTTCCTGCCGGGAATCGAACATGGAGCCACCCACAATAAGACCACAGCGTTCACCGCTGCGCCAGGGAGGTCGTCAAATTACTCAAATCCAATCACTCAGTAACTTAATGTTATTGTTGTGAAAAATAAAATAAAAACAAAATAAACAGGAATAAAAACTAGTTCTAATTTTGGCCACCAGGTCACATAAGTTTGTGGGACTATGCAAAAATTATACGTAATAATGACAGACAGTTATATTATTATGAGACCATAGTGAGACAGGCAGACTGACGTACTCTACATTGAACCGGAGGCTAAGCAACCAATCAAAACCGTGATTGACGGAAACTAGGGCTTTGGACTTTTTCAATATACCTAATTAGTCCTTATACGGAAGGTAATAGTTGCTAATGCAATGTTAAAGCTAGTATTTTAGTTGTATATTAGATTTACTTTACCTAATATTTACTTAATCATACATTATATGTCTTGCTTTTCTCTGAAATTTTTCACTTTGATCTGATTCTGTACTTAAAGTAGGTAAAGGTTTAACCTAAAATTGAACCATCCATGAATATTTTTGGACCGCGACTGTACAATTTGTATGTATGTAATATGTATGGCTATAGATACATGTGAGCGTAACAAACCGCATTCAGTTTTAGCCTAAACCTCTACCTACGGCTACGTGGTTTAGGTTTTTGTATTCCCGCAGGAACTTCTTAATTTTCCGGGATAAAAAGTAACCTTTATCCTTCCCCGTGATATAGATATGTCACCGTAAGATTGCAAAGGCCGTTGGATTGTAATCTAACTGGCGATATTGTAAACTTTCGACTGATTACAATTTAACGCATTATTTTTCGTTAGATTGTAATCTGTTAGATATATTAACCCGATAAAACCTAAGGGCCCGGTCTGTGGCCGGGCACTACCTGGTCATTTATGTCGAACCCTAACCTAACCTACAAGAAAAAGACAAGAAAACGTAAATACAATGAATATTTCAAAACTTGACACTCGGACCATTGAACGGTTCACAATCTGTCGACAGTTTACAATATCGCTAGTTGGATTACAATCTAACGGTTTTTGCAATCTTACGGTGACAGATAGGTACATTAATATTAGTATGGAAATGGATGAGACAAAGGCTTACTAGCAGCTTAATGTTTACGGTGTCACGGAGATAAGTAAGCTAAGATAAGAAATTATTTTTCAAATTAAATCGATGAAAAATCATACTATTATTCCTTCAATAAATATAACAATAGCACCTGCTAGCTCTCAGGGTAGGACGCGTGTCTAATCGGGTGAAACAAAACCCTTCCACGAAACGCCCTACCTGTTCAGGGGTGCGGTAGGTGTCCAGGGTAGGCACGGGGTGGCCGCTTTGACGACTCATCCGATATTATTGAAGTGCGAACTGCCGTTACAATGCCCACAATACAATGAGGTTTAACTATGTAGGATAAACAATATTGGTAAAATTGATTGAAATGAAGCGGTGTTTTTAATTAACAGACTTCAAAAAAAGGAGGTTATTAATTCGACACTTATGTATGCAATATTATTATTGGAACTGCAAATATTCACATAATATTATATGATATGCTGATAATCTTTAAGGGCTTCCAAAAAAGTATTCAAAATTTCACAGGTGTTTGTCCGTGGATTTATCCGAAAATGTTAATCGGTTTGTGACCATTCTTTTTTTATTGGCTTACGTTTACTTCAACTCAGGGAACAGCGTAATTTTCATCAAATCGGTTCAGTAAGTAGTTTTCAAGATATGGACTGTTAAGTGTGTGGTGAAGTCGGTTTAACTTTCAATTAAATAACTTTCAATCGTATAGAATATCATTTGTATAACGAGCAGTCACCTGATGGTAAGTGATAACCGCCGCCCATGAACATTTGCAACACCAGAGGAACCGCCAATGCGTTGGGATGCCAATGCTTTTGAAAAAGTTTATCCACCCTTTGAAGAGCCCAATAATATTGTAGTAATGAGGGAACATGGAGGATGGTAGCATAGATTTAAGATGGGTCTCAGCGGAGACCAATCTTAAATCTATGGTTTTTCTGGTTTATCTTAGAGTAAACTTTGTAGTATAATACATTGCAAAATAAACTTTTGTAACTTTCAAAGGGTAATCGGGTGGTCTTCGAATAAATTATTACTTATTCTGATGTTAAAGTATGTTAATAATTGTAAGTTGTGTATTTATTATCGTGCGGGTATATATGGCGCGTCGTGTGCGCGTGCGCATTGTGCGCATACATTATTTATAGCACGAGATAGCGCGCCTGTGAGCGATAGCTGTCACTCACAATGTTTATTGTTTTATTGAGATTTTAGTGACCTATTGCATTGAAAGTTTGATGTTATCAATAATTGAAATAGAATGTTTTGAATATTTTAATCCTCTTTCGGCTCAGCGTTTTATACTTACCGCTTACAAAGAGATGTACAGAGAAATATGAGAATACCTACTAATAATATTACAAATGCGAAAGTGTGTCTATCTGTCTGTCTGCTACGCTTTCACGGCTCATCTGTTCAACTGATGTTGATGAAATTTGGTGCAGAGAAATATACCAAATTTCAATTTCGGGTTGAATCCTGGGAAGGACATACCTATAGGCTAAGTCGCGGGCATCATTTAGTTAAAATTAAAACTAAAATAAATCACCAACTAATCCTACAGAAATAAATTAGTTAGGTTCCTAAAATCAGTCAATCAATATAGAATATTAGACAATAAACTTCAGGGGCCCGTTTCAATGAAATTTGGTAACTATATCTTACCTACTTTTGGTTCCATTTTACATGCTAATGTGTTGGAATGTTCAATACGATCAAAAGAATTTGCAATGTAAAGGGTCGCATGCGTTAAGTATGTATCCGCCTTAACTATATGAGATCAAATTCCCGGATAGATAGATAGTTAGCTTTATTGGGAGGAACTATTATCGAGCGATAGTAATAGTAGCTATCCCGGCGATGCCCGGTAATTGATTCGAGATCCCATTACTGATGAGGAAGTTTACGCTGGTGTCGTGGAGACAGAATCTGATTGTATGGAAATCGGATCCTGCCCCTATTATATTGTTTAGCGTGCATCGGCTTTTAATGATGCCTCAGGGCTTAGAAGTTTTTTGTACATATTGTCTACCCCATTTACACTGTGATGTTCTTTTTCTAATCATTATTTTAACTGACTTCCAAAAAAGGAGGAGGTTCTCAATTAGGCGCGTATTTTTTTTTTTAATGTAATGTCGGTGCATATCTCCGTGGTTTCTGAATTCTGACTCCAAATCCTCAACCCTGACACTAAAAAGATAAAAATAAAAATTCTTTCCAAAAAAACCGACTTCCAACGCCACTGTAAAGTACAAAATAATTTTGATTTCTACACACTATGTTGAAGTCGGGCGAGTCTGATGCGTCAACTTTGCTTATCCTTGTTGTACTTGTACCCGCCCGACTTCAACATAGTGGGTAGAAATCTTTACAGTGGCGTTGGAAGTCAGTTTTTTGGAAATAATTTTTATGGTTTAGTAATAACGCAACTAGATATATTAAGTTTTAACTTCAAACCCCTATAAAGTTAGTGTAGTCCACCCGGACGAAGTCGCGGGCAAAAGCTAGTCTCTTGTGCCACTTATGATAAGTCAAGACTCTACCACCGGTGCGGAAACATGATTCTACTGAGAAGAGCCGTCATAAAACTCAGCAGCTGCAAAATAGCAGCAACAAAGCCGCGGACAATAGCTAGTCTAGTATAAAAACCTTCCTAGACCGTTAGTTGACTCGTTCACGGGTTATGAAGCTGCTTGAAACATGGATTACAAGTGACGCCTATAATGATCCAGGACCAAATCCGGTTATAGTCTTGTCACTCCGGATCGAACGCTCCTTTATTTTTCGTTCTCGTGTCACAAAATGTTTATGTTAAAATTTTAATATGTGTTCTAGTTAAATTGGGTACTTGATTGGTTATGATTAGCGACAAGAATGGTCAGTCAGCCAACCAAATATCTATCACTACGGAAACGTAGGCACGTAGCACATTTAAATAGGCTACTACTTAGATGATGCCCGCGGAAACTCGCGGAAAAAAAAAGTGCCACAATATCTAAACTAAAACTAAAATCACAGCACTAAATCTAGTCCTGTCACTTTCCACCAGGAGTATTATGAAAGGGTTAGCAATATTTTAAATGCTGTCATAATTTGCTTCACTGGAGTTCTAACCGTAGTGTCACGATCGCAATCACCTACACCAACAACATTGATCCAATGTTGAAACATTGGTCCAAGCCTGACACTCTTCCACAGTTGGCCTTAATCCATTGTCATACCACAAATTCCTCCAGTCACAATAATTCAGACTCTAGCAATGGTAGTTACAGGTTTTACATGAGGTTACACATTCCTCGCCGGGATAGATCCTGGAATGTTCGTCCAAACAAACGTACCGGGAAGCGTTCTCATATGACACAGTCACGTTCCATCTTCTCGGAATCTAGCTAATGTACTGCACTGATGCTGTTTACTTTGTAATGTAGACATTACCGGTTACGGGCATAGGGATGTAAGATGGTATAATTGAGCTGGGAGTCATTGCGCTATGCCGTCGCTATCCATAGATAGTACTGTACTGTACTGGTACTATTATATTATACTAGCTGATGCCCGCGACTTCGTCCGCGTGGATTGAGGTTTTTTGGTTCCCGCGGGATAACCTAAATCCCGATTTTCAAGTCGCTATCTTCAAAAACATAGAATTTTCATAGAAACTTCCAACCCCCATTTCACCCTCTTTGGGGTAGATTTTCGGAAAATTGCTTATACAAGTTATTTTTATTTAAAACTAATAACCTTAATCCCGATTTTCAAGTCTCTAACTTCAAAAACTTAGAATCTTCATGTAACCAACCCCAATTTCACCCCCTTTGGGGTTGATTTTCGTAAAACTGCTTATATAGATTTTTATTATTTTAAACTATTAACTTCAATGCCAATTTTCATGTCTTTAACTTCAATAACAAAGGACTTTCATACAAACTTCCAAACCCCATTTCAACCCCTTAGGGGTGAATTTTCTCAAAACCGTTTCTTAGCTGACGTCTACGCCATAGAAGGAACCTACCTTCCAAATTTCAAGTCTGTATGTTTTATAGTTTCTGAGATATCGTGATGAGTGAGTCAGTGACCTTTCGCTTTTATATTTATAATTATTGTGTATCCATATGTAAATTGGTTTTTATTAAGTAGGTATGTTCATTTTCGTTTGTCATTGTTTAATTATTAATTAATAGATACCCTAATAGTTACCCGGCTCCCGGCTGAGTTTGTCGTGGGATCTTCTAAGACCACGGCGTGCTTGGAACCCTTGTAGCTATAGTGTTAAGATATACTTAAGTAGGAACCGTAATCACCATCACGTCTTTAGGACGACCTCTCGGGCGCAGTGTTGAGCACTGTTGATTTAACGTGCAGAGGTTCCGGTTTCGGGATATTTTTTTTAATTTTCCCTGGTCTGGCCTGGTGGTAGGCTTCGGTCGTGGCTAGTTAACACTTAATACCCTACCGGCAAAGACGTTCCGCCAAGCGATTGATTGAGATTCCGCCATCCGGTACGATGCCGTGTAAAAATTCCTTTAGACCTTTTTTATTCAGAAATCTAACTCAGACTCTGTGAAGGATCGAATCCGGGACCTAAGACCACAGCGCTCACCACTGCGCCTGGGAAGTCGTCAACATATCACCGTAAGATCATAAAACTTACCTGGTTTCTGAAGTCGATGCTTCTTCCCCTTCCCGGCGACTGCTACCACCAGCAGCGCCAAAACCACCCCGCGCCACCACATTCTACACCATCACACCACTTTTCACCACTTTACCCAACCACGTTATTTTTCACCCAAAAATCTAAGTGTGTATACTTAACTACTAAGTCACTGCATTTTTATATTGTTCACTGTTGGAATACGCAAGCGACGTAGGTACCTAATATTTTTGATTTTATTATAATTTTCTTTTTAAATTAAAAATATTTCAAATAAGTGCCTAATCACCTGAGTTTAAAAGAAATTTTCACGAAAGAAATTTTTAAATAATTTTAGACCTCCGTTCGTGTAATTTCATATTATAAGCATAGTACTACTATATCCTAATTGAATAATACGCCTAAGAAAATAATTAATAAAGTTTACAGTTTTTCAGTGGACGTTTAATAATAACACTTGAAAATCATAAATATTTAATATTATGAGTTAATTCAAGTTATATTATCACACAATCACAAAAGTTCAGTGGAAAGCTTCGCGTGTTTTAGATCGCATCGAAAGTTTATCGAAATAATAACAACGAGAAACACGTCTCTCTGCACTGAGAACGGGATGAAACTGAATAAAAACTTAAAGCTCGAGATGCCGGCTCTACCGGTATTAACTAGCTTTCGTCCCAAAGCTCAAGTCATTTGAGGTAAAAAATGCATCAATTCATGAGAAAATAACTGAAATATACCGAAAACATAAACTAAAACTTTACTATAAAACATTTATGTTACTATTCAAATATTTTTGCCACGTAAATAAAAGTTTCAACTTTGTAACTCGAAGTGTCTACTGGTAGTAAGCTGCGAGCTTTGGTTACGTGTCACTACGTAGTTCTAGTGCTTTCCGTAAGATGGCGCTGTACTGAAAAGTTACTAGACAATGCAGCTGTTCGATATGGTTTTAACGAGAGTTTATTATTAATTAATTGTATTTTGTTTTTTACTAATATTATTATAGTAAAGTCTGAGATTAATAAATGAAGAATGCACTGTTCGAGTATATATATTGATTTCATTTTGAAATCCCCTTGTAAAACTTATGAGCAAAATGTCTTTCCAGAGACAAAGCTTTTGAGCTTTTATAGGTACTAAGTAATTATTATTATCTAACTAAAAGATGAACCAATCACTGAAATACTACCTAATCTTTTAAAAATTACCTACTCCTTCAAATCATTTTCTACGATTTAATTTCTTCCCTTTTTTCTACAATAATACAGAATGTTCTGGGGACGCAATATACTCTGTGGTTCCTGTGCCAAAAAAATCAATAATAAATGTTTTTTTTTCGTTTTTAATACTTTACGTGCCATTGCAACACATGTCGGGTACAGCTAGTACTTAATAAAATTGTTCAATAGCTCTATCATTATTTAATAGGAATTTCTCCCTTATAAATAGTTATATTAGGCTGAGAGTCGATGGAAGAAACCCCAACCAATCGAATGCAGGGAAGAATAATTGGGAAATGTAGTGAATAACAAGTCAATAACATACGAACAATAAGCCAAAAATGTTTAATGTCATATCGATAAATTTACATTGCGTTTATCGTTAACACCAAAATCTGGACACCCACGACACGCGGCGTGGCGCGCCTTCGACTAAACGAGTAAAAATTCACCTAAAAAAATCTTCGCTAAAATTAAGTATTACATAAGTAATTATTACATAGAATACGTTCGGATAGACTGTTCATATTGCGGTCGGCGGTGCGGTGCGATATTTATTTGCTTTATGCCATCTTTTCTGTCTGTATATTTTTTTTTAAATATATTTAAAGCTTAATGACATTTCAAAAATATTGTAAAAGAGCACAAAAGTGTAATAAAATCAGTTTAAATATTATTTTTATGTTATTCTTACAGCACAAGTCGAAGTGGTATTCGGTAAAAATATATCTTTGTCAATATAATGACTCAATATTTTGTTAGGCTGGTGTTAGTTAGGCTACAATCGAAACAAAAAATTACTTATTTTTTATTCACTTTGTTATTTTATGTAGAGCATTATGATCTGCATTAAAATGAAAATTAGTTAAGAAAATTATTGAATGGATGAATTAATGAATATACTTTTATGATACACCACATAAATTAGTACAACGAAAATCATTTTTTTAGTTATTTAAGTTTTTATTCGTTATTTATTTTTTTGTTTATTGAATGGAATGTCAAGTTTAATAGCACCGCACCGCAAAGCACTCGGTTCGCGTAACAAGGCTCGCGGTCGTGTAACACCACCGAGCTGCGTGATATGTGCGTGCCTTGCAACATCTAGCGACTTCTCTGTCGCGTCGCGCTGCCACCTAACAGCGGCCTTGGATATGACGTGAAGCTGTTGTACCATGACAATAATAAAACTTAAGAGATGATTTATGCTGGACCATGTAGATATCAGTCTACGTTCATTCCATGGAAGATGATTGGTAGATATTCTCTATCTTTACATATTGGTTCGAGGCAAATGTTTGTCCATGTTACGGTCCGCAAATGACACGTTCTATGTTCTATCATAAATCATCCGTAGCCCTGCATTAGAAATTAAACTAAGCTTATTTTAATTCAAATTTATGTCGTGGTACAGCAGAATTGAGTAATGCTAACACCTGCTTGATTGGAAATATCGCTTAGTAGCCGTAATTATAGTCCTACAATGTTACGTTACTTATTACAAAAAAGAGTGATCCAAATATACATTGAACATCAGCTTCACAATGAGATATGTATATAACTATAAAATTTATTGGTAAATTTATTGCGATAACTTATTCATAAATAATAAAACATCTTTATTTCATTCACTACTAAACAGCATATTATGCATAGCATGGTCCGACTACAGTTCGAAACAAATAGGTACACTCGTCACATGTGATATGATCTACAATATTTGCAGTACAGTGAATGACATGATAATAACTTTAGTTACAAAAGTTTAAATGTAATTCTATTACTTAGAATTATTATTAATTTTATCAAACATTAACAGCAGTGATAAAAAAAATATAAATAAATATCATTTAGATTATTATTATTAATAGTTAATAATAATATAATTTTGTTTATGATGAGATAGATTTTATTAATATTTTTTGGTACTGTATAATTAGCTACACACTCTACTCGCTATCCAATGAACGTATACAAATAACATTACAAACTGGATACAATTACATCACTAGATGATGATACAATTTCATTGGATAGAACTTCTGTTAAAAACTATCACTCGCATAAATATACTTAGGTCTACCGAAACGCGTACATTCAAACTTGAGTAAGAAAGACCATGTCCATGTTACAATTCGTAGACGCTACGTGTTACGAGTTCGTTACGCGTAACATGCGCCACGTGTACGAACCGTAACGTTCACGAGCAAAACACGCAGACGACACCTGACGGGCGCGGCGCGACAGAAGCTGCCATCTTAAACCTCTATTATTACAATAAAAACTGACTCTCCTCTCTACACGGTTCGACCACAAGTCAAAATAGTATCTTAGAAATGCAATCCCACGTAGATTTCAACTTATAAGTTAAACACGATAGTTTTAAAAGGAACACTCGCGGCAGAACCGATGACTTAATTTTATAAGTTAAATGTTTCCGACAGATATGTGAAGGTTCCATTATTTATACGGATCTAATAGCTGGGGTGCAGGTAGAAAATTCGATAGGAGTGCTTGAGAAATCCTTAAAGTTTATATTACGGCTATTCTACATTGGGTGTGGAAACTGGAATCTTGGTTACTACGCTCAAGAAAAGTAGACCAATTTATAAACCTTAAGTTCTCTTATGCACCTCCTATAAATTAGTAACGAGCTCTCAGGCCACAAATATACATTTTACACTCACCATTATCACTACCTACAATATTATTTCAAACATGCGATTAACAGGCATAGTTCGGGTGATCCCAAAGACCAAACATTATTGTACATTATAGCTTAAGAGACAGTAACTTGAACTTTGTAGCTGCTTAGACAATGCGAACTCACGACCTTAATATTAATCTTAACATTCTGAATTATTGTACTATTGAAGTAGATATTATTATTGATTCAATGATATGACGGTGTACTTATAAAATTATTATCCATTGCTTAAGTCAAAATTATCTAATGATAACAATATCCAGCTTAAATACTGATACTTATTTCCGTTCAGTTTTCATCTAACCGATCTTTGCCTTCAAAATTCAACTTTGTCTCATTTCCTGACCACAGATTAAAAAAATTATTGTACCTAAACGCATCACATATCAATCTATCTCTAGCAAATTTTGACTTAAACATAGAGCAGCAATATGTAAAAATATGATTTCGATTGAGTCATAACAACTGTACAAAATATATTTCGAGTCCTAATTCTTATGTAATTGAAACTTGTCACTTTCATCCTTACTAATAAACGTTGATTAGGGGGGTGAATAATTACACATCGATTTTTGTCTTTCCGTCATCAGCAATTTGATATTCAAAAGAGCAAGACAAAGCATTGTGTTGCTCAACATTCGCTAACGAACAATTAATTAAATGTCATAGAGAATCAGGACTCCAAATGTGTTTGATGATGATGGAAAAGTTCATGGCCATGGAGCATCAGTCATAAGGTCGGAGCGGAGTGGTGGAATGGTAGTGGCAGTGAGGTACTAGTCAGGTGACTGGTGACTATAAGGATGTTTTCGATCTCAATCAATTACCTCGAAAAGATTCGGTGTTTTTCTTTTATTAAGTTGTTCGAATATTCGATCCGAACACATTCTCGCGCGGTCAAACATTTTGATATCGCATAGAGGACACCTATTCGACATCAAAATGTTTAATTGCGGGTTCGTTCGAACGAAATTCATAATTCAGTAATTCTGTACGCAATATTATATTCTTGCCTTACTTTTTAAAATCAACACTGGTGAAATCACTCAGCTAATATAGTCACCAGCTCCTTGACTATTAATTATGTGTCGCGTATTATAATATAGGCTAGGCACACTTGTAACACGCCACTCTGCGACACGTCACGCCACGTGTATCAAGTTATGACACAACTTAGTATAATTTCTGTGAAGAAGACGACCAAGAGTCAAGACCATAAAATCTCGAAGATCTTTGCATCGCAAGATGTTAGAACTTGAATAAAAACAGTAGGTATGGTTTAATAGCTAAAACTATAGTCAAGTTTTCTAGTGGCTGGCAGCCTGGCACCAGGCTTCACTGGCTACCACCCAGCACCCTACCGGCAAAGACGTGCCGCCATGCGATTTAGCGTTCCGGTACGATGCCGTGTAGAAATCGATATGGGTTTAATATAACTGCCATGTCCCTCACAGGTCAGCCCGCTACCATCTTAGACAGTCAAGGGCTAACTTGTAGTAGATAAAAAAAAATTGACTATAGTCCAAATCGTCTAGAGAAATGTTTTGACTTGATTCGACGTGGACGTGCCGTGTGGTAGCGTGTCGTGTGCCAAGTGTGTCTCCAGTTATCGCTAGTGTCGTGTTGGGAGCGGTAGGGGGCCGGTACGGCGCCCCCGCCCTGCGGGCCCGACCGGGCCGCCTCAGACGAACCACTCGTCCTTGTGCGGGGCGCCGCTCAGCGCTGCGCCCGCGCCCGCAGGCGGCCCGGGCGCGCCGCCCTGTACCTGCGCACACGGAGGAAACACACGTAATTAACTTGGTATATTTTGTATCATTGTCATCTAAATATATAAAAGAAAAAGGTGGCTGGCTGACTGAGTGATAATATATCAACGCACAGCTCAAGCCACTGGACGGATCGTTTGTTTTGATTTTATACAGATAGCTTTTATGCCTCAGGGATGCCGTGAGAAAGGATTTTCGAAAATTTAACCCATAAAGCCCTTAGGGGGTAAAATAGGGTTCTTTTTGGGTATAAATCGAATTTAACGTGAGCGAAGCTGCAGGCAAAAGAGTTGACAAAAATGACCGAACGAATAGGCATGATGACAGTAACCAAGAATCAATGCAATTATGAATTTATCTAATGAAATAGGATTCATGGATTATAAAAAACGTATTTATTTTTCAATTTCGAGTGAGATTGCTATTTATTTTGATAAAATAAAACTATAAAATACTTACAGCAATCCGCCATATTGCATAAGACACCAAGAAGCGAATGACGTCACAATTGTTTGTTTTCGAGCTTTGAAAATCACACTATTGCTTATTGCACAGTGCACAGAGTACATTGGTAAAAACAATAGTGACGTCACAACGACGCCATGACACCGCCGAACGTTTTGGCGTGAATTTTAAAATTTAAATTTCAAATGCTAATTTTATCTACTAAACTTTATTTTTCTGCTGAAATAAGATATTTTTTCGAAATAGTAGATACTTCCGAACATAATTTTCAAAATCAGTCATCATGCCTATTATAAGAACACTAGTCTTATAATTCGTTCGGTCATTTTTGTCAGCCCTAACGCAGACTACGGTCTATTTGGGCTGCAAATTTCCAACACCATGCCTCTGTTTTATTCTAGTGATTTGGTCTATAAAATTTTGGTATGTATCATTTGTTTATCTTTATAAATGCTATAAATAAAATAAATAAATAAAATCCATGTTAATGTAATAAATGCGATAGTACGTCTGTCTGTCTGCCACGCTTTAAGGGCCTGTATTTTTAAGCGATGATGAAATTTGGTACAGTTCTTGGAATTTCACAGGCTAAGGCTCGATAGGTTTTGACAAAATACAATGTCTTAGATCTTCACGGTCGTGGCGGCGTAGTTACCTCGCTCGCCGTCGCCGCAGCATCTGTAGCACTGCGACACGCCACAACTAACGCCAGCTGTCAGTCAGTACGTACCCGCGCGGGCCCGCAGGGTGCGCCCAGTTTCCCGGCAGCCGTGTGGCGGGCGAGGCGGCGGGGTTGCCTTGCTTGCCGTCGCCGCAGCATCTGTAGCACTGCGACACGACACAACTAACGCCAGCTGTCAGTCAGTACGTACCCGCGCGGGCCCGCAGGGTGCGCCCAGTTTCCCGGCAGCCGTGTGGCGGGCGAGGCGGCGGGGTTGCCTTGCTTGCCGTCGCCGCAGCATCTGTAGCACTGCGACACGACACAACTAACGCCAGCTGTCAGTCAGTACGTACCCGCGCGGGCCCGCAGGGTGCGCCCAGTTTCCCGGCAGCCGTGTGGCGGGCGAGGCGGCGGGGTTGCCTTGCTCGCCGTTGCCGCAGCATCTGTAGCACTGCGACACGACACAACTAACGCCAGCTGTCAGTCAGTACGTACCCGCGCGGGCCCGCAGGGTGCGCCCAGTTTCCCGGCAGCCGTGTGGCGGGCGAGGTGACGGGGTTGCCTTGCTTGCCGTCGCCGCAGCATCTGTAGCACTGCGACACGACACAACTAACGCCAGCTGTCAGTCAGTACGTACCCGCGCGGGCCCGCAGGGTGCGCCCAGTTTCCCGGCAGCCGTGTGGCGGGCGAGGTGGCGGGGTTGCCTTGCTTGCCGTCGCCGCAGCATCTGTAGCACTGCGACACGACACAACTAACGCCAGCTGTCAGTGAGTACGTACCCGCGCGGGCCCGCAGGGTGCGCCCAGTTTCCCGGCAGCCGTGTGGCGGGCGAGGTGACGGGGTTGCCTTGCTTGCCGTCGCCGCAGCATCTGTAGCACTGCGACACGACACAACTAACGCCAGCTGTCAGTCAGTACGTACCCGCGCGGGCCCGCAGGGTGCGCCCAGTTTCCCGGCAGCCGTGTGGCGGGCGAGGTGACGGGGTTGCCTTGCTTGCCGTCGCCGCAGCATCTGTAGCACTGCGACACGACACAACTAACGCCAGCTGTCAGTCAGTACGTACCCGCGCGGGCCCGCAGGGTGCGCCCAGTTTCCCGGCAGCCGTGTGGCGGGCGAGGCGGCGGGGTTGCCTTGCTCGCCGTTGCCGCAGCATCTGTAGCACTGCGACACGACACAACTAACGCCAGCTGTCAGTCAGTACGTACCCGCGCGGGCCCGCAGGGTGCGCCCAGTTTCCCGGCAGCCGTGTGGCGGGCGAGGCGGCGGGGTTGCCTTGCTTGCCGCCGCCGCTCGCGCCATTACTGCTTGCCATCTGTTGCACTGCAACACGACACAAAATTGTTAAGCCCTACGTGTTATTTACAGTACGTTATATAACGGTAAAATTACTTGAGTGGAAATGAGATTCTGTCACAGTTTGTTGCCGAAAGTGTACCAAAAAGCTCAAATTCTCTGCTTTGATTCTAGTTCTTGTGTTCATACCATAGGGGGATGACGAACATTTCTGAATGATGGTGAAGATACCAGAAGATCCTGGTATGGGGCCAAATCAGCTGATGGATGTAAATTACTTAGTTGAAATGTGTGCCTTTAAGAATTTTTTCTACTTCTATCAGGAGGTCTCGTGAGCATTTCCAATACATTAAGACTTAACATCCGGTTAAGTCCTAAAGACATTTTTAAATCTAATTAAGTACGCTCTCAATTCATTAGCGCTACGATCGGCGTTCACCACGACTTGCCTATGTGGGCAAAACGGGAAGTTCATGAATCATGGCATCAGTTTTATGATCTTCAGTCGTTTTGGACATGTCGTATCAGCTACAATCTCCTGATAGGAAGGTGAATATTCACCTGGTTTCAAGTGTCGAAGGGTTTGAATCAGAATATTGCAGGCGAAATTGCTCAGCTTACAATACTGACGCAATGTCGCCTGCTTATCGGTTTTTAGGGTTCCGTAGCCAAATTTGGCAAAAACGGAACCCTTATAGATTCGTCATGTCTGTCTGTCTGTCTGTCTGTCTGTCTGTCTGTCTGTCCGTCCGTATGTCACAGCCACTTTTTTCCGAAACTATAAGAGCTATACTGTTGAAACTTGGTAAGTAGATGTATTCTGTAAACCGCATTAAGATTTTCTTACAAAAATAGAAAAAAAAACAATAAATTTTGGGGGTCCCCATACTTAGAACTGAAACTCAAAAATTTTTTTTTCATCTAACCCATAGGTGTGGGGTATCTATGGATAGGTCTTCAAAAATGATATTGAGGTTTGTAATATAATTTCTTTCTAAACTGAATAGTTTGCGCGAGAGACACTTCCAAAGTGGTAAAGTTACGGGGGGGGGGTGTCCCCCCCCCCCGTAACTTCTAAAATAAGAGAATGATAAAACTAAAAAAAATATATGTTGTACATTACCATGCAAACTTCCACCGAAAATTGGTTTGAACGAGATCTAGTAAGTAGTTTTTTTTTAATACGTCATAAATCGTAAACCGCAATTTACCTTTCATTCAATCAACTCAAATATTTAAAAAAAAAAAACATTTAATTTAAAACTTACTTCAGGTTTGTGCGGAACCCTCGGTGCGCGAGTCCGACTCGCACTTGGCCGGTTTTTTATCGGATATACCATGGAGAGTGTGCTTAGAAACTTCACACGTCGACAGTCGACACACAAGATTGACGTCCAATCTGCTCGCACGAAACGTTTTTGCTTGTTGTTTCTGATACGAACCGCCATGGGTTGGAACACCCTCCCAGTGCATGTGCTGCCATGCCACTTAGGTATCTTCAAGGCAAAAGTGAATAAGCATTTTCTAGGCAAACGCGTTCCAACCTAGATCTCATCATTTGAAAACGACACGGGAGTTTTTTTAAATTTTAATTAAAATTATCAAAGTATAAACTAAGTTTAGGAATTAAAGTTTAACTTCGAATGTAGTATATTTTAAGACCTTTTGTCTTCGTAAATACGCGAGCATGTCGGTGTTCAGCGCGGTTAAAGAAGTTTTCACTTCAATAAGGAATAGATGCAGATCACGTACAATGTAGATGCGTGCGGCGGCTGGGCGCTCTGCTCCTGCAGTAGCAGCACAGCGTCACCAGCACCACCAGCGACAGCAGCGCCGCAGCGCCCACCACGACAGCTATCATCGTGCTGTTGCTGCCGCCGCCTCCGCCCTCTGGAAATGATAAAGTAATAAATTATTAATTTATTTCACATAGGACAACTTGTGTCACTTATGAAACGCTAAAGACTCTAAACTTAAAGTATCATTTATGATACGTTGAGAGGCTAGAATCATCTTTCCGAACCTGTGGTTCGGAAAATTTTCTACTGAGAAGAGCCGGCAAGAAACTCGGCACTTGCTCTTTTCTTAAAAAAGAAAAAGGTTACATTATAAAAGTAAACAATACAACACATACGTTACGTTTCAAGTATTACACTGACTTGTGGGTCGCTGGATGCGAGGCTGGTTGCTTCCATGCAACTTTGTCATTCAGAAAATCATCGAAATTCAAACAAGGCGTGCTTTAAAATAAAACTCCAAAAAAAGAGAAGCGTGCGCCAGGCTGACATTGGAGCAGTAATTATGTAGAATATATGCGGGATGCTAAAATCACAGCCGGATTATATGGTCAGAATACGTTTGGCCGAAATGGAATCTTCGGTCATAAATGGCGCACAAGGCATTTCATCAATGCCTACGATGGTATTGTGATATCACTTATCTCTTTATTTTTGTATTTTACAGTATCTACTCTTTTTTGACGTTATAACGTCTTATATATCGATGAACACCGGCTGCACGCACGAAAAAGTGTCACGTTCCTCCTGAGCCTGAGCGTGCAAGTGACCGAGCGATAGAGAGGCACGATCGCGTGACGTCAGAGCTAGCATTTCGAATAGTTCTGCTACTGGAACGCCGCCACGCGAGCGCGCGAGACAACTTCTAGTTATCACGTAAAACTATCGTCCGTAAACAGACTTTACAGACAACCGTAAATTTTTTTGGTGTGCTACGCCAGGCCTGTACACTGTACAGTGATTGCCATGAGCAGAATAACACCCAGAAAAGGCAGAAATCTATTTATCGAGAGCAACTCACCGGGACAGAGGACGGCGGTGTCCTCATCAGACCCGTCGGCGCAATGGTCAACGCCATCGCACGTCAGGTCAGCACTCACGCAGAACTCGCGCTGTTTACACCTGAACTCTTTACATCCATGTTCTGAAATAAAACAAACAATATGTCAGGGCATTCAAAACAAAATTATGCATGTACACGAGATGAGATTACAGAACAGGAAATCAACTTATTGTTCCTTTTGTTGTGATAAGCTGGTTAGTTAACATTGTTTGCTTCAAACAAAATTGATTCTTAACACCACAACTTATACTCGTATATGACATGCCTTCATGAGCTTTGGTATCGACGTTTGTTACTCAATAACGCCGGAACGGCTGAACGGATCTGGATGAAATTTGTCACATAATTATAATATAGTCCACAATAAATCATAGGCATAGGTACATTTTATCCCGGAAAATTAAAGAGTTCCCGCGGGAACCGAAAAACCTAAAGCCACGCGGACGAAGTCGCGGGCATTAGCTAGTGTATTCCATACAAGCAAAAACCGAAGCGACTGTTCCTGCACAAAATTCCAGCTGAACTATTAAATTGCGATGACTCAGAGGGTTTGTAGCGCCATTTTTAAAATTGTTCAGGAGAGAACTTTTAATTCGCGCCTATCTCGAAACGTCCGGGATGATCGACGCCCGTTGTTGGCTCGTCAGAAACGTTTGATGGATCGCTGGTGCGCGATCATTGTTTCGCGAACGCCATCATGGCCGCCGTTACGTCATACCACGTCGGCAGATTTTGTGTTACAATTTAAAAGAGCTAGCGGATCCACTCGGATGGAGCTTCTGAAAATTATTTTTTACCAGACGATGTCCACGACTTATTCAGCAAGTTTTTTTGATTCCCGCGGGAACTCCTTAATTTTCCGAGATAGTAAGTAGCTTAAGTCCTTCCCCGGAATGCAACCTATTCCTGTACCAAATTTCATCAAAATCGGTTGAAAAATGGGCCGAGAAAGAGTAGCAGACAGACAGATAGATACACTTTCGCATATATAATACTAGATGATGCCCGCGACTTCGTCCGCGTGAGTAAAGTATTTTTTATTCCCGGGGGAACTCCTTAATTTTCCGCGATAACAAGTCTATGTCCTTCCCCGGGATGCAACCTATCCCTATGAAGTTTGTCAGACAGGCCGCTAGATCGTCATCAATACCTATTTAAGTGGAAGCAATAACTAAGAAAGTAATAAAAGAGATATAAATCCCATAAAAAATAAATACTTATACGTTCAATTATCCCTTCAATATGATTCCTTTATAATGTAAGGTTAGATCATAAAACCACTGAGCCGGCACAAAGGGCTGACACTTAAATTCAATTTAATATCCTAAACCCTTTGGACCCGTTGTTGTTTTACACTAAGACTGAGGGAGAAAGATAGACAGAGCTGGAGCAAGTATTCACTTTAATATACAGCACCAAACAAGCTGCTAGGGCACCTTTTGAAAGCTCCAATGAGACAATTATTATTTCCAACTAGTGGGGCCCGGCAGACTTTGTCCCGCCCGAAACCTCGAACCCGATTGCAGCTCCCCCTATCGGGTCCAATTGTGAATATAAACCATCCCGGGGTCCAAACCAACACAACAAAAAAAGAATTAACGAAATTGGTCCAGCCGTTCACGCGTGATGCCGTGACCAAGGGAAATAGGGATTCATTTTTATATATATAAGATTAACTCATTCTCTATTAGTTATAATATGCAATGAGTATAATGTAGTACAGTTCGCGTGCGAGTTGAATGCAGAGTAAATGTATGTGTCACCATACATTTACTCTGCATTCAAATCGCGTGCGAACTATACTTGCTAGAACTGTTTATTAATAGCAATAGTGTCATAAATTCATCAAGATCGAAAAATCAAAATCGATCAATACACAAAGATGTACACTTTTTGAATGTCTTATGTGCAATTCAACAGGACACTAACGGAAGTGCGATAGTGGTATTATTAACATTTATTTAAAAGCTACAACAGTTTAAGTTAACCAATAAGTGACAGAATATTTTAGTAGCTTTGCCTTAACCGAGTCTGTAACGTTCTTTCGGACTTAGGTACCTATATTGTGTGTGCCCGATACGCACCACACCACACATACTGTCATGCGATTGGGTTTTTTGACCCACTGCCAAAAAGGATTCACAATTCAGCGCATATTTTATTAAAAATATAAATCGGCTTATCTAGGCTAGCGTTATAGCAGTGTGTCAGGACACGTCCTGACGTATCTTTATTTTCCCTTAGTCTGAGGTATCTTGTTGATCCAATTACCGCGGTTTTAAATAAAAAAATGTTTTGTGTTCGTTCATTTTTAATTAAAAACAGCTCTCTGTGGACCCAGGGGGTTGTTTGTCTCGCAATTATTATAAATATTTAATGAACACTGAAAATGTTTTTGACGAGCTCCCTGGCGCAGTGTTGAGCGCTGTTGTCATAACGTGGGAGGCCCTGGGTTCGATTCCCGGCAAGGTTAAAAGGATTTATAATGTCTGTATTTTCTCTGGTTTGGTCTGGAGGGAGGCTGAAGCCGTGGCTAGTTACAACCCTACCGGCAAAGACGTACCGCCAAGCGATTAAGCGTTTCGGTACGTTGCCGTGTAGAAAACGACTAGGGGTATGGCTTTAATATAGCTGCCATACCCCTAGCAGGTTCATCACTACAGCCTATTAACGTCCCACTGCTGGGCACAGGCCTCCACTCTCATAGGAGAGCGGGAATTAGAGCTTAGACCCACCACGCTGCTCCAATGCGGGTTGGCGGGCTTATCATGTTAGTGATAATAACCGGGACCGACGGCTTAACGTGCTCTCCGAGGCACGGGGGTGAAACACCGCCAACTTCCAACTCCGGGCTGGCACTGAGAATTTCTTAATTGAAAAACCCAATACCTAACTTTTATGCCCGACCGGGAATCGAACCCAGGACCTTGTGATCCGCAGTCGACTATGCTAACCACTAGACCAACGAGGCAGTCAGCAGGTTAGCCCACTACCATCTTAGACTGCATACTCACTAAGGGGGTAAAATAGGGCTTTGAAAGTATGAAAATTGAACCTAATGTGAGCGAAGCCGCGGGTAAAAGCTAGTTTGCAAATAAAAATATAATTAAGGCACAAGAGAGTAGGTACTTAATACCTATACCACTACAATATTTCCATGACAAAGGGTGCTCAGAACCATAATACGCACAAACAGTCGTTTTCATTTATAAGATGAGATAGGGCGGAATGCGCTACAGGTCAAGAGCCAGTGATCAAAGTCTTCTATGTCCTTTTTTGATTGTGAAATAGGCTTTCTAAGTTGGAGCGCGCTTGCCTAGTAAATGCCTATTCACTCTTGCCTTGAAGGTACGTGATAGGAAATACGTAACGTTTCAAAAAAGTGGTAATGCCCAGCTTTACTATCATGTGCTAGTGGTCTTCCATAAGAGTCCATTAAAAATTTGTGTGTTCACACTTCACAATTGGACGTTTTAACGTTGCAATCGCAATAGTTCACTAGTAAAGCAACCAACGCGACCTCTCATAATACCTCAATGTTCTTTTTGAAGTTTTTTTAAAAACAATAATTGTAATAAGGTTTGAATGTTTTTCAGCGTTAGCTGAATCGAAACTGGAAAAATGTTAAGTAACTTTTTCTGTTACATTCTGTCACTGTACAATAGGACTGAATATCTAATACGCTATTTAATGATCGAAGTCCCCAGGGCCTTAAGCAACTTAAATTTTTCAATAGCTTTTAAAATGATGACTGCTACAGTAAAACTATGTTTCAAAGTGTTAAATGGAATTGCTATTGCATTGCAACGGGAAATTGCATCCATTTTAGTTTAACTGATACTCAAACGTAAATCAACTTTGAATTACTAATTAAGAGCACATGAATCTAATAGATTTGGAATATTTAATAGCTTTTAAAACTGTTTACATCAAGATTCATTTGTAAATTTTAATAAGATACAAATAAAGTGAGTCAAAAATAGCAATAATTTAGAAAAAAGCAGCCTTTGAAAAATGGTAATATTTAGTACGTAACTGTACATAATTTTTGATTTGCACAAGCACTTTGAGTATACTTCCGAGCATCTCTTAGACTACGGAATCGTGTTTTCGGGTGTTTTGTGCAAATAAATAAACATTGGGGATAATTAAGGGGAGAAGAGGGTCGACGGGGCGTCGCGGAGGAATCTTGAGTCCCTCCGACCTCTTGCCGATACCCGATGCTTAAGATCAAACGTATATTAGTTTTATTGGCCTTCGGGAGAAACTTCAACGGGAAGAGTGCCAATTTACTACTCGCCTGAGTGTTGTTATTGCAAGCCCCATTAATTCTTTTTTATATACAAGTTAGTCATAGACTGCGACTTCAACTGGTGCGTGATGTTGCCGTCAAAAAGTGTCAACTCTGTAGCTATAGTGTTAGTAGAGTAGGTACTCACTGGGGTCATTAACGGCAATGATGACGAGTTTGAACCCATTGGCGTTGATACCCCAGTCGTCAGTCACATACTTGAGCGTGACGAAGCTACTGCAACTGGAGATAAGGAATCTAACAAAGTCAAGGTACTCACTGGGGTCTTTTACGGCAGTGATGACGAGTTTGAACCCGTTGGCGTCGGTGCCCCAGTTGTCGGTCACGTACTTGAGCGTGACGAAGTTGCTGCGCGTGAACAGCGCGCCCACCTGCTGCTTCGTGTTGCGGCAGGAGAGGTCCGCCTGGAACAAACAGCAGAGTCATAAAAAAAGGGATCACCATCTTAACACACGCCAACACTCAGTTTACAGTAAGTTTAAATAGGTATTAATATGTATAGCATATAGGTCGTATAGAATATAATAATCAACGTCACAATCTCTGCTTGAAATATAGAAATTTTCCAAATTACTACAGAGTAAATAGTAAAGCAACCTAGGTAGCTGAACTAAGTACCGACCTTGAACAGTCTTCGACCCCCATGTCGAAGGAAAAAAGGGAGGAACACATTAAAAAAAAACTCTCAGGTACGCGTAGGTGATATTTAATAGCTTAAAATGCCCAGGACTCCAAAAATTTGGTGATGCGTGGCCAGGAGGATATCGCTACTAGTTTGTCACTGCATAAGTAAAGGAATATGAATAATAAAATATGTCTGGTTTCCTTCCATCAAAAAAAGCTAATGAGATATTTATCGTTGAATGATTGAAGTGATCTTACTTGAATATAGCATATTTTCAATCAAAGTATGCTTCTGCTAGAAAATAAATGTAAACGCTACTCTATCGTGTACATTGCTTGATCCTATGAAACTACTGCAAGTTTTCTCAATACATCTAGATCAAAGAGCCGGGTAGGTCTCAGTCGCCGGCAATATTTTCCTCATCGAAGGGGCTTAGTGAACGGCGGGCGTCTTATATCGTGTCATATTTCAGGGAGAGCGATCGGGCCGACGTGACGGGCTCTAGGATTTAGACGGAACCTCCATGTCACGCCTTTCCTCCCTACTAGTCCCCTCCTAGAGTTAGGGTTGCCACTTTATATTTTCCAAAAATATTTTAGCAATTTATCCATTGGAAAATATTTGGTTTTAGCTATTTGAGCAAAAAGCTCTATTTAAATTAAATTATAATTATAATTGTTTAATTAAATTATTTTCAAATTAGATTTAGAAAACAAACGGTTGGTTTATACCAAAATATTTCTTTCACACAAAATTTAGAATATTGGCTTGAATATAACTCTTGTACGTTTAGTGTGAAAAATTGACAAGATTTTGTTTCCTAACTTATCAGTAAGTATATAATATTTCAATCGAGTTTACATTAAATAACTCATATTATTTTTGACGTTGAAAGACGTCGAAAAACACGTACCTACGTAGTTTTTTATATTTAACGAATTTAATGCGTCCCACACTTTACCAATCTTTTTCCCGTTCCCAGTATTAAATAAAGGTATAATATATTTAAACCAATTAAAATACTACCAGTTTTTACTGTGCTTCACAAACTACTGGAGGTACAACCCTAGTCCTGACACCCTGCATCAAAGGCGTTACTTGCTGTGGACTCTTGCACTTTTTTCACTCTTTTATACCGGAGGAGTTTAATAAAGATCTCGGTGTTATTAAAATTCCTTTTGAAAATTCTCTATTCAAAGTTAGGTACCTACCAAGCTTTTTTTACTGCGCCATCGATATTTTATATTGTTGTTTTAAAACTAACCAACGTAGGCATAAGTGAAGTTACACCATCATCAAGAATTCATTCGAACAACTTCCTTAGACGTCACAATGTTCAACGTCTTAACGATAGCTACTTTTAACAATTTATTTTTAGGCAAAACGCAATTAATTCCTATTAGAAAAGAGATAACTTGCCATTACTGAATATTTTTATATGAAAACAACGTGTACCAAAAGCAAATAATTTTATCTAAAAACTCGAAAATAGTAGGGTACCCAGAATAAAGAAAGTATGTAAACCTATATACTTAGGTACTGATTAAAATTTAATTTTATTTTTAACGTTATTCATAAGCTTCGCTAGCGATTTATTTTAGACCGCGACTACGTCCGCGTGGATTGAGGCTCCCGCGGGAACTCCTTAATTTTCCGGGATAAAAAGTAGCCTATGTGCTATTCCAGACTATATATATTTTTTTTAATTTATTTAGTACCAGAAAGAAGAGAAATACGAAGATAAATACGAAGAAAGATATATTCTATCTCTGTGCCAAATTTCAGCCAGATCCGTTCAGCCGTTGGCGCGTGATTGAGTAGGTAACAAACATCCATACATCCATACATCCATACATCCATACATCCATACATCCATACATCCATACATCCATACATCCATACATCCATACATCCATACATCCATACATCCATACATCCATACATCCATACATCCATCCATCCAAACTTTCGCATTTATAATATTGATAATCACAAATTACCTACATAAAGTTATAGTTACATGCCAATGTATGTAAAATCATTTGAAAGTAAACACTATACATGCAAATATGAGAAATATCAAAGAAATAAATAAATAATTACACGTTTGGAATTAAAGCTTTATTATAAACCAAAAATAATTAAAATAAATTCTACCATTACTGAGTAAAGTCGGCTAAAATTAGCCCTTTTGTCTTGCCCTGAATTGTCCTTTTAAAAATGGGAACAAACCCCCAGCAGAATTTAAAAACACGTAAAAGAGCGAGAGATTTATTTATCCCGCTTAAAGGAGATGTAGGCGCTTGGAGAGGCACTTAAGAGGACTAAGGTAGCCGTAGGGTTACCAGATCCAAATATGAGAAATCCTGGTAACAAGTGAACACAATTTAATTAAATCATATTCAGCAAATAAATTCTAATTTCAATTTCAATTTCAAGAAACACGACCGCCCTGCTACATTGCATTTTTTTCCAAGAAAGTTATATCCAGTGTTTCAATTCCACTACTACACTACTGCTACCACCAGTTCAGAATACTATTACTAGTGATTACTACCGAGAAAAATCAGCAAGAACTCGGCAGTCCTTGTAAATTAACACAAAGCTGGTGTTAGGAGTATAGGTGCGTACAACAATTAATGTCTAAAGATTTCAATCCCTAGATAACGACATAAAAATAATATAATAGCGCATTCCTATCAAAATAAATGCTTGTAAAAATCCCAATCTTTTACTTAGCTGTAAAGGTCTAGGTCTAGTGTAAAATGCTCTTGTCAGTAGTATAGTAATTATTCAGATTTTTATTTTTTCTCTATTTTCTTAGTGGTTTTGTCAATACTGACTATAGTTATGTAGGTCTCAACTTAAGCCATGTCTGGCATATTTAAGATTGAATTTTTATATAGGGGTAAAATTTCCAGACGTGTCGGGGAAATTTGTCACATCTGGTAGCCCTAGAGTCTAGGGCTTATACAGAGGGGATTTGCGGCAGTGTCGTCGCAAGCGCGAACTACGCGACAAAATTTGAGCACATTTAAGTGTGGATTAGATCGCACTGCACCTATTTGATATTCATATCGAGTATGCTGCAGAATTTACTACATTGCAGACTTGGAACTTGTAAGGGACTTCAACGAGATACTAAGTATCTAGTATGATCCTGCATGATAAGTATGACATGAAGATATCCCAAGTCTTTCCTTATTTTCTTCTAGGGCATAATATTTCCGTACTTAACAGCAGGTACATCGCTCGCCTGGCTCAAAGTAATCGATTCATTTTTATTCGGTACACTGTACATTTTTTAAACGTCATTAAAATGGAAGGTGATAATAATTTACTTTATCTTACAACTATAGCTATGAGGGTTCTAAACAGGCCCTGGTCTGAGGAGAGCTTAGGTACAACGAACCAGAAAATAATAACTGAGTTTTTGATCCTGTGCAAGTCTTTACTAATATTCATATCATGAAACTTGTCATTCTTAAGCTCTTAAATAAAGGCCTTATTTCTTGTTTGTGAAGCGAACTTCTGTGTAAAATTTTAGCTTTCTAGTTCGAGCACTGGTACTGGGCGTTTGATGAGTCATTCAGTGAGTGAGTGAGGACTTTTTGTTTTATATGAATGATTTTTCTTATTAAAAAAAGAGCAACTTATTTCATTGCAGACAAATCTGCAATGAAAAATGCAATGAAGTTGCAATGCTTAAAGCAATATAATAGGTAATAGTACGTGGTAATATTACTCAAAATGATAGTTTGATGTTACGTACCTTGACGTTCCTAAAACAAGGATTATAGGGTATGTTCCGATATACACTGCGAGCAATGTTCAGTGCTATTACTGGGGAGAAATTCGTTCCATTATGGACTGACAGTATACTGCCGTAGTATCCTAGGTAAAACATCATAAATCGTCGCCATTTTTGTACTGTGAGCACTGGCGTTTTCGAAGTAAGGTGCTGACTGCGTTCCGTTTTAAACAGTAACCAGTATATCTAACGTATAAAGGAACGGCTTCGCAGTATATTAAATTGACGTCACACCTTACAGTGCTCGCAGTATATATCGGAACATACCCATAATTATTCAACAATAATGAAACAATATCGCTTTAAGCGTTGGCAGTATGGCCCAGGGGTTCTTAAAGGGGTCTCGGTGTCATCCCTGCAATGTTAGTTGCCAGAGTTGCGCACATTGTTCGCAAGTTGCCGCTAACATCCGAGTACGCATAAACATTGTTCGCAAGTTGCCGACCACGCATAGTTGCGGCGGGATCCGGGTGCAGGTGGAACTTATACCCTTTGTCTAGCGCTTTGTAATGAATCTGTTACCTACATTGTTTCCTGCGAGTTAGTACGACCTCCTGGCGCTGGGTACTATTATTATAAGACATAGCTGCACTTTTGATAACTATCGCCAGAAAGGCTGATTCAGTATTTAGTGGGTGTGGGGCTCTCCACTGATCGCAAATCTGTTAGTCTGCCAGCAAACGGATGGGAACCTGACTACTTATCGCCGCGCAAAGACGAGTTATTGTTCCAAAAATGAACATTAACTAGGCTTCTTGTATAGTATTAAAGTAGGTATGTGCAGCACCTATGTAAACAGTATAAAAACTGACGCTGTTCATTGGGGTGTTCACGAGATATCGCCTCTCAAAGAAGTGATAAAATTCCATATGAGGCTATGCTATTATTATTAGAGTTGTTTAATTATGCCAAATTTAGTTTACCTATTTTATGTTAGTGTTTGTGTGTAAAATTTAAATATCTCCTTACTATTCATTTTCCTGTTTCAGATTGTATTTACGATTTTAGTATTATCACAGGTGATAAATGTATTTTGAATACTTAAATCGTAAATACCTTAAATCGGAGATATAATCTAAATAGCCAATAGTAAACAATAATAATCAATAATAACGATTGGCCAGGACGTACCGTTAAGCGATTTAGCATTCCCGCATGATACTGTCCAGAAACCGATTAGGGGTAAGTATGGGTTTAATGTAACTGCCATACCCCGAACAACTTAGTCCGCTACCATCTGAGACTGCATCATCATCTAATTCCCACCAGTTAAAATCGCAGCCAAGGGTTAACTTATTGGATAGAAGCAGGCGTTACTTTGCGGAAGTCCATGACATTGTAAAGGCAACATCTGAAGATATGCAATCGTGCCTTGTAAAGGCAACATCTCCTGAAGATGCTTCGGTATCGGAGTGAAACGTACGTTGAGGGTATTTTTGAGGGTTTATGTGGTGTGGTGAATGTCGCGGGCATCAGGTTCGAGATACGCACTGTACCACATAGATTTGCCTTCTGTGGCGGATTACAGCGAATTAAACTTCTAGTTTTTTCATTTTAAGAGTTAACTTGTTAAAGTTAAGTGGAATTAAAAAAACTAGCGGCCGCGCAATAAAACAGGCGGTATTTATTGCACGTGTGAACTCGGCCCGCCCCAACATACGCCGCGGTCCTTTTTATTCTATTTAAGCTTTATTTAAGTTTCTAGTTATATTTGCACCCTCATTGTTTCTTTTAACGCTCGGGTTGCTCTAAATTAAGGTCCGTTGTTCCAGAACATAATGTGGTCGAGAGAAACCCGCTGCATTCTTTATGGACCGAGGATTTTAATTATGTCCACACGGGTCTCGTTATTACCGTTTTACGGCTGTGAAACAAATTTGTTTGCCCAGCGGTGGGACAAAGTTCAAAATTTTTTTATATTAAAATAAACTTTTACAAGTGCTTTTGATTCGTCGAGTGAATCTACCACTGGTTCGGAATGTCAGGGGTAGATTTACTCGATGATTAACGGACAAAATGATACCTAGTGATAATGAACAAAAAAAGATGCTGATGATGATTGAACAAAACTCACAGATTATGCTGATTTATAAGAGCAGTCAAAGTGGCAATAACTTTAACCTAATATAAATGTAAGATAGAAAATTAACCATGAAATAATAGTACCTACATTACCACCCAGGCCGGAAATAAAGCAATGCACGGCAATATTACTTATATTGGAAGGAATTAAGAGCCGAAGCCGAGGACTTCCCAAGTGATTTTAAAAAGGAGAGGCGCCAGCCGAGGCCGTAAATTGCTATTTCAGCCGAAAATTGTATAGTAGGAAATTTTCTGTTGTTTTCATGTTCACGCATTCACGAATTAGTAGAATATATAAAATATCCTTTCAAGAATTTCACGAAGGCAACACGCAAATGTAAACTTTTATGAATGCATTACTCAGAGTACGAACCACGCTAACAAAGAGCTAATTAGCACGAGATGAACAAACAACGGGCCAGCTGTCGCTAAACCCTGCTACAAGAACGAGCTGGGTAGTATAAAGGTGTGTCCAAACATGCCCGTTTTCCAAGGGAGCGACAAACGCGGCAACGCTACGCAATACGACGTGACGCGACAAAATCAATCAGTAGCTGACCCTTCAAGTGGCCTACGTCTGTCATTTTCTATGACGTCGTATCGAATCGCGTAGCATGGCGTTGCTTCTGTCACTGCCGTTGTCCAAGGTGAGCGACGCGATACGACGCCATAGAAAATGACAGACGCATCTGCGTCGTGTTGCCGCATTTATCGTTCACCTAGGACAACGAGCCGTCTGGGACAACAAGCCATCTGGGACAACGGGTGAGAGTGGCGAGTGCACGGCAACACAATGCAGGACACAATTATGCATCGAGTAAGGACTTGAGAATTTGACCCACGAATTTATTCAATATATACGCGGCAGACGTCCAGTACATCGCGGCATTCAGCGCGCGGCAACTGCTCACGATTGCCGCTCTATGTTTAGACACACCTTAAACGCGAACGGGTAGTAATAAGCTTTAGTAGTTAGACTAATGTTTCATTCGAGCGAAGTAAAAGACGCAGTTGAGAATTCCCAAAATCATCATCATCGTGTAAGGCCTTTCCATAATCAAAATACAAAGATTTTACGCTGAGGATTTACGAGTAAATCAAGAATATTTATCTTGTATTCCTATTACTTGTAATCCTTTACTAGGTATTGGCCAGATTCCCGGCTCGCCAGTAACAAAGCAAAATGACAAGAATCTAATAATATAGCTGATTTTCTCCTAATCTCTTATCACAGAAGTTTCTGTATTCAGAAAGGACAATCTCCAAAATAATCCTTAAGTAGCTCCATAAAAATTACAAAACCGTTTCCCGGCAAGCCGATCTGCTTAAATAAAACACTGGTAGCCTTATCCAATTTGGAATAACAATTACGAATCTCCATTTCCAACTGTAACCGCGGGAACCGGCAAGCACGCTCGTTGAAACTTATCCAAACTTTCCTTAAAACCATGTCCAAGGAATGTTTCAGCTGCCAAATTAGCGTACCTAAGTATTACAATTGTCAAGAAATTGGTACTCGGAGTTTGCTCAGTTTCAAGTTTCAACAAATCGGACGATGCTGAAACGTTTTCATAAATGTGACTGCTCTCTGGGGAATATATAGTTACACGAACGATATATAAATTGATGAAATATTGTACTGGATTTCACATCAGTTTATTGAAAGAGAATAAGGAGATTCAGTTTTATTGCAAGTCAACAAACAAAATAAATTGATGTATTCTAAATTATGCAAGCTTTTAAAACTGACAATCTACATAAACTTACTAATATTATAAATGGGAAAGTTTGGATGGATGGATAGATGGATGTTACTCAATCACGCCAAAAGGGCTGAACAGATCTGGATGAAATTGGGCACATACATAGATAGATTATAGTCTGGAATAGCACATTAGACTACTTTTACCAAAATACGTCAATCCACGCTGACGAAGTCGCGGGCATCAGCTATTATTATCAAAACCACAGAAGAAAAATAAGTAGATATAGAAAACAATAAGTAGATTCTTATTCTTTTTAAACGATGAAGTAAAGAAAATCAAGAACAAATAGGAAAAAAAATAAAGAAATACATTATTACCAGCAGCATGACAAACAATCATTTAAGCAGACTTATTGACGAGAAAGAAGTAAGGAAGATGAAAGAAATTACTTTATCATTGACACATTCATGCGGCGCACTCGGCGCACTCGCTCGACCCAACAAATCCTTCAAATTAAGGAATGATGATGAAAAATGCTCCATTTATGTGAAGCCAGCAATTTATTTTTACGGAGAGACACCGGTCCCGCTTTAGCGGAGAATAAACTGTTCATACTTTAAACTTTAAACGGTGACAGCATGTTGAATAGAAAATTAAAGTGTTGAATTTAGAGCACGTATGGGAGACTCGCTCACCTGTAGTCCCGTAGGGCATTTTCGCACAGTTGAGAATTTGCCTTAGTGTCAATTCAACCGGTGCAGGCGGATGAAATTCACTTGTATCAGTACAAACTATTGGTTTTAATTACCTACCGGGAATTAACTTATCATCATTTAACAACAATCAGTAATCTGTGAGTATATTATACGGTTTCAATGAGCTGAATTTTAAGCTAAGCATTAGGTTCTTATTTTAAAGTTAACGATTATTTATCACTTGCTTATGTTAAAACCTTACTATACTCACAGCTTCGTTGGTCTATAGTGGTTACCATATTCGACTGCGGCCGACGAGGTCCCGGGTTTCCGGGTTCCCGAGTCCCGGGTCAACAGCTGAATTGGGGCGACAAACAAACCTGCAACTTTTAATCTCCTGTGCGAATGAGCCCTACCTTTCATCACAGGATTGAGGCCTGACCGCGTTTTTACACTAAATAATTGTGTGTGTTTAGGATAAGGAAAAATAAACAAATGGGATAGGTAAAAGAAAACAACTTCGAATTTTCCACAATAGGTATATTCCCTTTGTTCATGTCTCGCCGGCCCAAACTTGGCGCATTTGACTTTAAAATTTGCAGGGGTTTCTTCGCAGTTCCATGTTAATTATTAAGCAGGTGCGGCGACATCAGACGACCGGCCGTTTAAAGGAGATAGCTCATTAACAAACTCACTGCGAATAATATATTTTTCATCCCACCATCTCGGAAAGAGTATTTTTCATCCCACCATCTCTGAAAGAGTATTTTTACGCTTCAATATCTGAATGCAAAAGCCGTTATTATCCTCTTGAGGATAAAGTAAATTGAATTTAGAACATCGTGTGCACGTTAGTAAATATCACTCGTCTATGAAGTTTGTGAATTCAAAACATCATTAAAACCTATTTACTTCTACCTCTATGGTGCCGAATTTCCATACAACCGTTTTTAATTTGTTAAAACCTCACACTCGTAACCTTCTTGGTGTACTTTTTTAATTTGCTTTGTGCGCACCATTTTCTTTTACGTCATATTGTTTAAAATTAAACCCTTCGATTAAAAACAAGAAGATTGAAAATAAGTGAAAAACCTAAAATGAGTGATTCTAGTGACGAAGAAGTTAATTTGACGCCAACAGAATTGACTGAAACTGTTAAAAATGCGGAAATGAGCTTTCTCCCTCAACAATCACGCGAGAAGTATTTCATTTCCTCGCTGAGGTGGGATGAAAAGTTACGTGTTGCACTCGAGTGAAAAGATTTTTCACCTCGTGCTCTTTTGATTCCCTCGCTGACGCTCAGGATTCTAATTTTTGAACCACTCGCTGCGCTCGTGATTCAATTTTAGAATCCTTCGCTTGCTCGGTCATCAAAATTGAGCACGCGGTTAAAAAACAACTTTTCACTCTTGTATAACAAATAACTATTCTACTGCTATTTATTTAACAGCCACACGATTTGGCAGGCTTATTTAACACTAGATGCCCGCGACTTCGTCCGCGTGTATTAAGATTTTTAATTCCCGCGGGAACTCCAAATATTTTTATTCAAGTAGACTTTAGACAATTGCTTTTGAATCGTCGAGCGAATCTACCACGTAATTTTTCGGGATCAAAAGTGTCCTTCCCCGATAAACAAAGAATCCCTATACCCGCGGGAACCAAAAACCTTATCCACGCGGACGAAGTCGCGGGCATCAGCTAGTCAAGAATAATCGTTTAGATTATAATCACTAATAGCATCAATAAGTTTCTCAATAATCTTCTTGTTTCGAGCAAAATTCTGAACACTTTCGGATGAATTAGAAAATATAATTAAAACTTTTTAGTATTAAATATTTTCAATGTCTCCGCAAAGTTTTACTCTTTTTTTTTAACTTTTTTTCTTGGCAAAAATTTAAGAACCGAATCGATCTGTCATTTAGAAGGCCTCATTAGCATAGGCATACCGTCGCCGGCATCTTTAATAAATTAGCGATGAGATCGCAGAGAGAGCGAGTGGGCTGAAAGGTAGAGGGGTGGGGGGGGAGGTACCGATGAGAATAATCGGTACCGCCGTAATTACTGCTCGCGACGTCTTGGAATCCCTCCAAATTGGAAATGATATCGACAAAACTCTCGTTACGCGATATATTAAAAGGTAAAAAGATATGAAAGGTATTTTAATGGCCGCCGCTAATCGTTTTGGATATTTGAATTGGGGATTTCGATATACATTTTTTTATCGGCGGGTGGTTTAGCGATTGGTTTGGAATTTTTAATGCGTTCCTTTACGACCTATTTTTGCAATCTTTATATGTAAACTAGATGATACCCGCGACTTCGTCCGCGTGGATTATTTTTTTTGATTCCCGCGGGAACTCTTGAATTTTCCGGGATAAAAAGTAGCCTATATCCTTCCCCGGAATGTAAACTAGCTCTGTGCCAAATTGATCAAAATTGGTTGAGTAGTTGGGCCGTGAAAGCGCAGCAGACATACAGACAGACAGACACGCTTTAGCATGTTTTATTCTACTACAAGTTATTCCTTGACTGCGATCGCATCTGTTGGTAAGTGGTGATGCATGTCTAAGACGGTAGCAGGCTAACCTGTTTAAGGGGTGTGGCAGAATTAAACCCATACCCCTAGTTGGTTTATACACGGTATCGTACCGGAACGCTTAATCGCTTGGTCTGTCTTTGCTGGTAGGGTGGTAACTAGCCACGGCCAAAGTCTCCCACCAGACCAGACCAGAGATAATAATTCCCAAATAAAATATTAGTATGGATACACAGTTGAAACCATATCCAAGAAGAGTAAAGCTTACCTTTGGCGGTGCAGTGGCGTGAGCGCCATCATACACGTAGAGATGGTCGTTGCAGTCGAGCTGCAGCATTTCGAAGTGCAGCATGAACCGCTGGAGGATGCTGTGCGTCTGGAACGTGACTGTGCAGTCCAGGTTGCGCTCATTGCGCGACCACAGCACTCCACCGTCCACCTTGCGGTACTGGCGCTGCAGGAAATGGTCCTTGCATAGCGAGTCCATATAATCTGTTGACAAAGAAACATATATTTACAATGAGGTAAGAATAAAGGGATAAGGTGACTGGTTTGCGAACAAAACTCAAATTAACATACAAGTTTAAAGCTTTGAGCTTGTATGTTTATTTGGGATTCTGGAAACTTGTGCATCTTTGCTTACTGTAAATCGTGGGCCATTTCTGAAATTACGCCGAGTGTAGTCGGATCAGCTAGCCAAAAATAATCAAATTCAAATTCAAATTCAAATGTTTTTTATTCAAATAGACTTTTTACAAGTGCTTATGAATAGTCAAATGAATCTACCACTGGTTCGGAATGCCGTGGAATCAAGTACATAATATCAAGTTCTGGAATATGTTGCAAGAGTATTACCTAAGTAAGTAGGTAACTAGCATTGAAATTTAAAAATATGACAGACCAACCATATAACCTGGTGGGTGTCTATAAAACAGTACTACCAGATAGAATTTTAAAAGTCTTTAAACTAGTTTAAATGAAGGATATATATTCTGACTAAAAACAGGGTTTATGGTTGTAAAAAAATAGATCTATTGGTATCTATAGAAATTCAGATTCGTGTGATAAGTATTATTCAAAATGCTATTCAAATATTATTTCAAAGTGGTAGAGTCAAAACATGACGTAACAGACCTGAATGTCCTACTTACATGTTATAAATAAATTAAGTTCATTATTTTAAAGTCATTTGAAGTGCGTACTCATAATCCAGCTCTTTCGGCAGAGTCAAATAATGTTTCGTATCCCGTATCTAAATCTTTTCTAACAAGTTCCCCGCATTGCTGAGATAATTTAATTTGATAAGATAATCTTGTATCTGTTTATCTATCTTTTTTGTTATCAGGGCCCTCCATCAGTACCCGGATAGCTGTGGTACCGAATATATCTGTGATTAGAATTACTTATTGTGGGAACATAGCTATGTAAGTATATCTTTTCAATGTATTGGCTTTGGCTATGTACGATGTTTTAAGCTTGTTCAAGCGTGACATGATTTAAAGAATCCTTACTAAGTATTATAAATGGAAAGTGTGTCTATATGTTTGTCTGCCACGCTTTCACGGCCGATCTTTTCAACCAATTTTGGCGAAATGTTGCTATTATTGATTTATACATAGGTACTTTTTATCCCGTAAAATGAAAGAGTTCCTGGGGGAATCAAAAAACCGCGGGCATTCCTCGATCTATATAGGTTTACATTTTATGAAAAAAAATCTTGCTGGGCCACGACATTCTAAATTCTGCCTATATCTGAATCTGGGTTTTATATTACGCGTTATTATAGTATAATCACAAAAAAAAAACAATATCGTTAATTGGATCGGTCATCGGGAATTACTTGATTACTTACAATTAGATACGAATAAGCCATTGTTACTAACACCGAAAACAGATATAAACCTTATCATAGAGAAATATTCGATTATTTGAGTAAAATAATAGCCGTTAACGTATTATTTAAAAACAATAGAAGATCAGAAGTTCGTTGATAGGAATTTGATATGATAATCACAAGGTCGTATCAATCGAAATATTTAGTGAAATATAACCTTCGTAAATTCCTTGTGTAATACTTTATTATTATATTTGTGAAGAATGTGTTAACTTCATTTAAAAGTGTCAATTCTAAATGGTCTTCGTCGTCTAGTATATTAAATAGATTCTGTTTATGATTGTAAATCTGTACATAGAAGCCGTAACATTTTTCATATTTTCAGGGGTGGCAGCAGTATTTTACCAACGGTTACAATTCTGATACTCCTAAGCAGTATATCCCCCGCTCCTATTAGAAGGGACCTGGCTTCCATGGTGACAGGGGACACCACAGGTCTTGAGGTACCTACTGAGTTCCTAGCTGGAACTGGGGAGGGCACAGGTGCATTACAAGTTGTGGTCAATATACGGACTGACAGTCATGGCAATATTGAGGTTATTACTAACTAATACTAGAGTGAACGATGATTGAATAAATATCCTGAAGGTTCGTTCAGTTACGGGGTTTAATGATGACCACAGTTTTACTTCGTTATTTTAACTCTCAGGGATAACATTGAGTGACAAAGTAGGAGGATGATGATTTGGGGCAAAACAAGGCGGTTTGCCGGCGCCTCGATTATTCAACTTATACATTAAAGGACTATAGGTGTTAATGGATGACTGTGGAGTAAACAGTTACTCATTGTGCAGTATTTATAATCAAAACTCGAATGATATTATAAAAAGATTGTAAGTAAATAAAGTTTATAATATAAGAGTGTGAAATATAAGTTTTTTTAAAGTGTATACAATTTTGTTATAGTAAAATAATAATAAGTAGAGCACTCCATGTTTTGCTTTAAGATAACTTTTTCGTTAAGTAGACAAAAAAATGAAGATAAATATTTGTACTCAGGTATAATTATTGTGATCAATGCAAAATATGGTATGTGATTTTTTTATTACTTTATAATATCATATCCATAAATCTTCTATTCAAGATGTTCTTGTATGGAAAGATAAAAATTATGTATTAAAATAAAATAAAATATGAACAATGTTTACCAAGCTTTGCCATTCGAATTTTAATCATTGAATCCTTAACAATAATTTGATTTAAACAGAGAATGGAACTGTAACACATAACCAGAAAATCATCCCAGAGCTGCAACGGTAATTTAAAAAAATCCGCTATAGTGCAGTCAGGCCTTATTCAGCTAGTACCTACTTCATATAAATTACACTCAGAATTATTCTCTGTTTGTCTACCAAATTTCTGCTATCTTTCATTAAGAGAACTTTATCAACTATCCTTGGAATCTGTTAAGCTATTACTTTGTAAGGAATGTAAACTGTTACTAAGATTTTGTGCTGAGAAAACTAAATGTGCAAGAATTTTGCTAGTGTCTTCACCTGAACTCCGGGCTAATCCCAAATTCCTACCTTAATATTAACGTTAAATATCGTCGCTTTTCCTACGAAAGGACCTATCTGACACTTTTGACGTAACTGCACTAAATACATCATAATAATGTACTTTTGATTCTCTGTCGATCTGTCTTATCGACTTTTTCATATCTTTTACCGTTTACTGGCTAGGACAATCGGTAAGTATGGCGTATATGCTCATTTGCGAAAAGGAAATCATACTAAGTGGCGTATTTTATACTTAGGGCTATTAGAAAGAGTTTTATTTAGTGATCAGCTAAATAAAAATCTATCAACTATGACGTAACTGAAAATACGTCATTTAGTGTGAACTAGACTATATTGAATAAAAATGGGGTTTTCACTTACGTCTGAATTTTGATTGCGACGGAATACCTTAGACATTAACTAATAGAGTTAAAAATTTCTGTAAATTGGTGACAAAAAATGTATAAAACCTTGGGCAGTAAAAAAATCCAAAATAGTACGAATCCAAAAACTTTCAGTCAAAAAATTATTTAAAACTATTTTAATTATTATTATATATAAAGAAATAAAAAACAAATTATTTTGAATTAAATGTGATTTAATTATTCAGTAAAAAATACAGTCGTATCTCCTAAGTAATTAATTTTTCAGAAAAACAAAGTTCTTATGAAGTGGCGTAACTGTTTTAAATATTTTTACCTAAATGAATACGCACATTTAAATAAGACAATTCCTACGTGCAAAAAGGCCTTGATTCACAGATTATAAGAATATTTTTTTAATTTAAATATAGCTTTATTTGAGCAAGCTGTGGACAATATTGTTGAGCACGAAACCGAAAAACGCTTGCCCTGAACAATTAACTCGATGTCAGTTAGGTCCTTTCGTAGGAAAAGCGACGATATAACGACGGCAAAGCGGTGGGTGCTCACAATATTTGTTTTTTTTTTCCATAAGAATTTCTGTAGATTTTAATTTAATTTGATTTATGTTCTCAGTTAAGCTTTATTTTTAGGTAATGTAACTACTAAAATGTAAGATCATATTAATAAGATACAATAAAATAAGATAAGATGCTCTTTATTATACAGAAAAGATGTACAAGGAAGATAGAAAAGAAAACATACCAATTACCATACAGTAAAGTGCAAAGGTTATTGCTAAAGTAATCAATAGTGTAAGGAATATTGCAAGCATTTAAGTACTTAAGTTGGAAAGGCAATTTCATTAAAGCCATACCTTGGTGGCACTTGTTTTCCATCAGGGTGATAACTAGCAAATGCCGAAGCCTCGTAACGGACCGGATAGAGACAAATTATTAAATACCAAAAGATTGCTGCTAATCAAATTCGGGATGCCTCACTTAGATCTCAGAGCTAACCAATGCGAAAAAGAGCTCGCCAAAAACTGAACAGAAGCCCTAGTGTAACTTTTTATTTTAACGTTATATAACTGTGATAAATGTCAAATGATAATCTGAGATTTGACATTAACGTTAGCTTGAAAGGGTAACACCCAGGTCGCAGATAATGAAAACCAACCTAGTGTATGCCTCATACATATACCCACACGCACACAATCACACATGCTCACACGCACGTAAACACAAGCAATGTACTTATTTAAATAAACTAACCATACTAACACTAGCATAAGAACATTTTAGAAATAACTTATTATCTATTAAAAACCTTGTCAAAAATATAAGACCGATAAGTTAATACTTACCTAAAATATTGTCACAAGAGGGTAAGCAGGCAACTACAACAACAAGCTGCGTTTAGTGTATACTTAGTTGTTAGCAAAAACATTAATTTGTGACGTGTAAAAATGTATGAGTATTAATAACTTTACTTTACAGTTAAGTTGAATAAATATTTTCATTTCATTAGTAGGTACATAGGAGTTGCATTAACCAACCGTATGGATATAATAGGTATAAGGTCTTTTCCCAAGATTAATACCCGAAGTGCCTAATATGCGATGCGTGGCGCAATCCATCGCATCACGTTCCTGCGATATCGGCTTATCGTGTCGCGAACGATATGAAGCGAGCAGTGGGAGGGGGCATTCCTCTGAGTGCCGACTTAGAAGTATTAAAGCCGTGGATAGCCAAGACGCGTTGCGATAGCAGGCAGGATAGCACCTTAAACGCGTCTACGATTTGTCTCCTCTCAGAATGAGAAGTCTTAAGTTCTAGTCCACCACACTGGATAAGTGTAGATTGGCGAAATTCGCACACCTTTGTTAATAGTAGGTATTATGAAGGACACTCGAGCATGCAGGTTTTCCTAATGTCTACTGTGGAAATGAAAATACAAACATGCTTTGACGATTTTTTACAAAATCGTTTATCATTTAAAATTCTGATTGGGAGATGAGGCCCATACTCTCTAGTGAGCTGGCAATGGATTGAGATAATGATTATTAAGATTAAAATTACAATTTCTAGTATCCGCGCTGATCACGATGTCGTTCCGCGTTTTGTCTGTCCAGGCCTTTAAGCTGAGAAGTATTTATTGCGAGCACACGCTCCCGACAGTTCCACGATATTAACTTTGTTTTATTGAACAAGGATCTGGACGAGAGTGAAAACACTATACGTCTTAGTGTAAATACCTAGGCTATGTGAACAAAATAGATAAATAATATAATTTTCATATTATAACTTTATCTGTGCAGCCACCTAAACCTTTCATTAAACATGAAGATAGAAGACGAAGAACTTTCGCCTTAAAAGACAGCTATGGAACTTAAAATAATGCAGATCAAGGATGAAAAGATTAAACCTCACCTCATTACTAACGATTTTGACTGCACATCTGACTCAGTGCGGCTCAGCTGACGTGCTCATCCTATTCCTTTATTATTTACTAGAGGTCACCCGCGACTTCGTCCGCGTACAATTGTTGATTTCCTATGAGATTATGAAATTTTCCCGCTGCAAACAGCCTATCAATAGAGGCTTTACATAGCTTAAGCAGGTATTTTTATTATTTAAAACTAATAACTTAAATGCTGATTTTCTTGTCTATCCTTCAAAATCATAAAAATTGTATGTAACCTCTCACCCTCATTTCACCCCTTTTGGGGTGGATTTTCGTAAAATTGCTTATACAGGTTATTATTATTTAAAGCTAATACCCTAAATCCCGATTTTCAAGTCTCGAACTTCAAAAACATAGGACTGTCATATAAAACCCCCATTTCACCCTCTGTGGGGTAGATTTTACTAAAATTGCTTATACAGTTTATTATAACGTAAAACTAATAACCTAAATCCCGATTTTCAAGTCTCTTACTTCAAAAACTTGGAACCCTTATGTAAGCTTCCAACCCCCATTTCACCCCTATTGGAATACATTTTCGTAAAATTGCTTATGCAAGCTTTTATTATTTATAACTAATAACTTAATTGCCAATTTTTATGTCTCTAACTTCAAAAACAAAGGACTTTCATACAAACTTCCAACCCCTATTTTAACCCCTTAGGGGTGGATTTTCTCAAAACCCTTTCTTAGCTGACGTCTATACTATAGACGAAATCTACCTTCCAAATTTCAAGTCTGTACGCTTTATAGTTCCTGAGATATCGTGATTAGTCAGTGAGTCAGTGAATGAGTGGTATTTCGCTTTTATATATAGGTATAGAATATAGATCAATTATAATATATTATCTCTAATTACGTAGTTCCAAACTTTATGCTTGGTGCTACGGACTTGTTAATTGTTTTGACATAGTATGATATTATGATAGCAGTAAGATAGGATTAGATAGCTTGCGAAACAAATAATATTTTATGACGTTGGATAAACATACATAATATCAATTGGGTGATAAGGACGCATCAAATAAGTATCGCAATAGCAATGCTATGTATAGATCATTTAATCCTTATCCTTACTGATATTATAAATGGGAAAGTGAGTTTGTTTGTATGTTTGTTCCGCTTTCACGCCGTAACTACTGAACCGATTGCTTTGAAATTTTGCAGACGTAAAGTTAGAAGTCCGGATTAAATAATAGGGTACTTTTTATCCCGGAAAATTAAAGAGTTACCGCGGGAACTAAAACTCCTCAATCCACGCGGACGAAGTCGCGGGTATCAGCTAGTGTTGCATATAGGTAGCACGTACTATTGTCTATTAAATATTCTGTGGTATAACTTAACATACTATTACCTATTCTGGGGTATAACCAGGTAAAAACCACTGTACAACTTGATCATGAGGAATTAGATTTAGTGGATACCGCTGTTTTTCTTGGAATAACGTTAGATGCTAAACTCCAATGGAGCAATCACATAAATGTCTTATCGAACAGGCTTAGTTCTGCTGCATACGCGGTTAAAAAGATTCGTCAGTTGACAGATATAGAAACGGCGAGATTATTTTATTTTGGTTACTTTCACAGCATTATGTCATATTGTATATTATTATGGGGTAATGCTGCTGATATTAATTCTGTTTTTGTGCTGCAGAAGAGGGCTGTTCGAGCCATATATAATATGGGACCAAGAGAGTCACTAAGAGATAAATTTAAAGAAATCAATATAATGACAGTGCACAACCAATATATATTTGAAAATTTAGTATACGTGCATAAACACATTGATAAATTCAAGAAGAAAAGTGATTGTCATAATGTCAATACTAGAAATAAAAATAAACTTGTAATGCCTACTTCTAGGCTTAGTAAAACTAGCAATTCATTTGTTGGAAACAGTGTCCGCTTCTACAATAAGCTCCCAGAAGACATGTTGAAAATGTCTCTGAATAAGTTCAAAGTTAATGTAAAACGTAAACTCATTAAAAAATCTTATTACCATGTAAAGGATTACTTAAATGACAAGGAAGCTTGGCAATGATTTGATCTATTGGCTCTGATAGTTCCTTAGTTAAGATGATTTGTGAAATGGTGATAATGAAAAAAAAAACCCGGCTGAGTTTGTTGTGGGCTCTTCTCAGACCAGGGCGCGTTTGGAACCCTCGTAGCTTTAGTTTTAAGATACCGTTACTGATTATCACCATTATATATTATAAAAAACTCGATGTCAATAAGTGTAGTATAACTACCTAAATTGAATAAACGTTATTTGACTTTGACTTTGACTAACGATCAAATCCATACTATATCCATACTAATATTATAAATGCGAAAGTGTGTCTGTCTGTCTGCTACGCTTTCACGGCCCATCTGTTCAACTGATTTTGACGAAATTTGGTACAGAGATAGGTTACATCCCGGGGAAGGACATAGGCTTTTTATCCCGGAAAATTGAAGAGTTCCCGCGGGAATCAAAAAACACCAATCCACGCGGACGAAGTCGCGGGCATCATCTAGTTATTAATTATTTATCGACTACATCGATATACTTATAGGCTTAATGAAAAGAAAAGGACAAGTTTAGTGAAAATTTGTATATTTTACCTAGGTTTATTAGACGATTTACATATATTTTGGTTTTCGATTACGATCAGCAAAGCATCCATACTTAAATATTATAAGCTACATGATTCCCGCGACTTCGTCCGCGTGGACCAAGCCTATGTCCTTCCCCGGGATACAATCTATCCCTGTACCAAATTTAATCAAAATCGGTTAAATAGATGAGGCTTGAAAGCGTAGCAGACAGACAGACGCACTTTCGTATCCATACTAATATTATAAATGCGAAAGTGTGTCTGTCTGTCTGTCTGTATGTCTGTCTGTCTGCTACGCTTTCTCGGCCCATCTGTTTAACCGATTATAGAGATAATATAATAATAACCCTGGGAAGGACACGGGCAACCTTTTATATAGGTACCGGAAAATTCCCGCGGGAAGGAAAAACTTAATTCACGCGGACGAAGTCGCGGACATCATCTAGTAATATTGTAAATATGTTAAAATAGTGTTGTATTACATCTAAGTACCTACTTAGAAAAATATAAAAGAGTTCGTAATAATGTAATAATTATCTAATTAGTAATATCTATTTTATTATCTGTTGCATTTAAACTAAGTAAGTACAATTAAGTTCAAATTGTGGTGCTTTTCTAGGGCCCGTCTTGTTTTATCAACAAACTAAAATCACTTATTTTTTATTTTTTTTATTTTATTTACTTAATTTACTATACTTACTTAAATAAAAACAAAATATCGCATCTGCCTGATATTGAGGATGATATTAAGGATTTTTCATATTCAACATAAAGCCGATCGCAACACGACTTTTCATGCCACTAATGAAACGTATATTTGCGGTAACAAAAAAAAATTATAAGGCGTCGAAGTAAATTGAACTGCATCTGAGAATGGCCCGAGGCCACGCGGCGGGCGGAGGAAGCAATATAGACGCAGTAGCTACTGCGACTATCGAGTTAGCTTCATAATATTAACTTGGCAAAGACGTCCACACGCTAGATTAAACTTCATGATTTTATTAAGATAGATTTTATTAAGATAAAATCGAATCGAACTTTCTTGCTCAGGTCTTGGGTGTGTTTAGATGATTATACTTAATATCTTGATAAATAGGCGGGTGATAATCTAATTAAAATATTATAATATCTATTTGAGAGCTTAAAGATTAGTAGGTACGTATACATTTAGGAATTTACAATATTTTTCATTTTGATATAAATTTATTGTATGTCCAGAACCCAAGCGATTTTATTCCTAGATTGACACGAAACTACTAAGAAAATATTATTACCTAATTTCTGTTGCAAACCTCGTCGTACCTCGTTAGGTATCTCTTCGGCCTTCTCAGCGCTACAAAATATAATCAACGTTGGCCAAGTTTATCTATCTACTAAGTTAAAACTGCCTTGTAACCAACCTCATCATCATTTCACTCATTGCCGGCTCACTACTGTGCACGAGTCTCCTCCGAGAGTAAAAAGGGGTTGGCTGTAGTCCACCACGCTGGCCAAGTGCGGAATGACTTCACAAACCTTCGAGAACATTACAAAGAACTCTTGAGCATGCAGGTTACTCACGATGTGTTCCTTCACCGTTTGAAGCAACTGATTTTTAATTATACCTGATCATAATATATTTTAACCATACTCGAACTAAATCGAGCCGGTGACGTCATCGGTATTTCCACACCATTACAAGTAAAGACTAACTAGCATTGCAGCCCCAAAAACGCCCTATTCGTTTCCTCCTTCTCCCTACTTATGATGTCATAATCCCGCATACATGCTGATTGCTGGTACTATATCAAAGGCCGACAGTCCCTTGGCGGAAATGTTGAATTATAATAATTACTGTCAGCAAATCCGCTTAGCTGTATCAATATTACATTATCTAATGAGATTTCGCTACCAATTCCTGATACGTTCAAACATTTTTTGCCACTGCTGATGTAAGCTGAGGCCTTCCACAAGACTCAGCACCATTCACAAAGTCTGGTAGGACGACTCGAGACCTTAGTTCGTAACCACCTAATAGTAAAACCATGCCGGCAAACGATTAAGCTTTCCAGTATGATACCCGATACGGGCCACGTAGAAACCGTTATCCGATAAAAAAGGCTTAACGAATATCTGCCATAGGTTCAAGTTAGCCCGCTTCCGTATTAGACTGCATTGTCACTTACAAGCAGGTGGATTGCAGTCAAGAGCTAATAGGTTGTATTTTAATATTTTTAAGCTATATTGCATAGCTTTTATCGCGGGCCTTGAGCGTGGAGACCGAATCCAGAAATTCCGTAACGAAAAAAAACCTAACACTTTGGTTGCTATGACTACTTGTGTTGTTGATTTCAAGTTTTTTTTCAACAACTTGAAGTCAACAACACAAGTAGTCATAGCAACCAAAATGATCTTTTCATAAAAATATTTCGCCTTTATATTTTCAACAACTTGAAGTCAACAACACAAGTAGTCATAGACAGTTGATAGAAAATGCTATGCAATAGCTTTACCGCGGCAGTCTCCGAGTGCCACACATCTTTTTTTTAATTATATTTTGTGTACGCAAGTACATATTCTTTATTTAGGTTCCTAGGTATATCTAACGTAATAAATTATGAAAAAAAATCCTGAATAAAGGTCTTTACAAAATAATAAACACCTACTACTTTTATTATGATCAAAAGGAAATGTAACAGAGAAAACAAGCTCTTTCCCAATTTGAAACAAACCTTAAAGTTTTTAAGAAACAGTTTTCTAATTTTAAGAACTAATTTCGCTAATATCCGCGATTCGTCACTGAAACAGGAAATGAGAAGAGAGGAACAGTGAAATATTGCCGTTTCGCTCAGCCATTGACAATTTACGGCCATATTGCGATAAAAGTGGCCCTAAAATAAGCGAGTTCTCAGATTTTGAATTCATTGTAATATTATATCCTACCTATTTCTAGGCAATGAACGGTTTATGTTTTAATATTCTATTGTATTAAGTCATTGTCTTTGGATAACCATGATGATGTTAATGATGATGACGACCGCATTTATCCCTCATTTTACCGAAGAGATATTTTAAAATTTAACATAAAAAACACTATTTTATGACGTTTTGACTTTTCGAAATTCTAATTTCCCTACTGGATATATTTTAGGGCTCGTAAAATAATAGATGGGCAACTTTGGTTAGCATCATGTCATAATAGCTAACATGGTCTGAGAAATAATTCAAAGCAGCTAGCTTTGTTACTGTGAATTTCAATTGAGAATATCTCTACTAGGTGAATTTGGTCGAACTGAAGCAAACTGATATGGCGCTTAGGCCTTTATTCACCAAAAGCCTTCAGTAACAAGGCAGAGTCCTGTTTAGGACATCGTTTGAATGGACTCTTAAGATAAAATATAAGCTCACGAGATTGAATAGAGCTCGGGACGAGCACAAAATGGGCGTTGTTGGCCGTGATCTGGGTGTTGGCATTATTAGACCGTTGATTGGGAAATGTATTTTTATGTAGAATATAAATTTGTGGAAAGTTACATTTGTTTAATGATGGTGGAATTGAATGAAACCAGGCAGTTGAGATACCTACATCACTAAGTAACAAGTAGATTTTTAACTATATAGAATACTAGCTGATGCCCGCCACTTAGTCCGCGTGGATTAAGGTTTTATGATTCCCGGGGGAAATCTTTACGGGAAAATTCCCGTATAAAATGTAGCCATAATTGTTGATGTTATGCTTTCCCAGGATACAACCTATCCCTGTACCAAATTTCATCGTAATCGGTTAAGCAGATGGGCCGTGAAAGCGTTTCAGATAGACAGACAGACACGCTTATAATATTAAGCATGCACTTTTTCCTCTGGACGGCAATTTGGCTAATTTTCCCCTGAGTGACCTCAACTTTTCAGCAACTAAACGTCTTATGTTTAGTAGCAATAATTTTATTTAAGTAATATTACTTATGTTAATACTCCTTATGGGAAGGAAAATATCGTGCGGAAACCTTCTTGAGAGTTTTCCATAATTTTCCTAAAGGTGCGTCAAGTCCCCAAATTCGCACTTGACTAGTGTGGTGGACTATTTTTTTGGGAGAAGACTCGTGCTCAGTAGTGAGCGAGTGATAGGTAGAGATGAAGCTGACGATAAAAGAAGCTTGAGATTAATCTCAAGCTATTATAAAGGCTACTAGAAAGAGAGGCTCAGGCGAATGGCATCGTAACCAATGTGACCCCGGCGAAAATACTATGCTTGCTACCCAACAGGTGTATAACTATTTTTTCTACTTTTAAAAATGTGGTTATCACCAATAATATCATTATTTACGTATTATCTACATCAAAATATTAAACACCGATAATAAATCATTTTGCTGACGTGAATTGCAAACTGCGATAAAGTTATAAACAAACAAGATAAACCTTCCGGTTTATACAGCTTAAATTATAATCTAAGTATTTATCATTCAAATGACCATTATACATTTTGGTGCTTCGCTTTTCAACCGATTACTATGAATGTAAATTATTTTAATAGTCGTAGCTTCGACTAAGATACGAGTATTAAAATAAAACAGAGAACTACGTCATTTTCGTATATTATTAAAGACAGCATGTGCGACTTTATGCAGTAATATAATTATGTGTTTAAGTTTTTATTAAAACACAATAATATTAGATATGCAAACTAAAGTTTACCTATATGTTCACTTGTTTGTCTCACTAACTGAACACAAATACCTAGCATAATATACCTAACCTAAGCTTAAACATAAAATCATGTATCACTTTACGAAAGGCAAGGAATATAAAATATTTGATTGATCCGTCGCTACTTTAACGATCGACACTTAACGGAAGGTTGCTTCAATTGTAATCTTTATGGACAATAAAAAGGACATCTGGCAGATAAATGAATTGAATAACTGACGTTTGGGTATAAATGAATTGATAAACGCCTCCACTCCACTCAACTCCACCCATCGCATGACCGGTTGTAAAATTGAGTGGAACAACATGAATTCGTTGTGATATCATTTATTTTCATCTCTAATAATATTATAAACTTATTCATGTTTCCCGCGAATCTGCTAGCTTCAAAATGTAAGAGACAATCCAGAAGTAGGTATTAATGAAACACTTGTAATATTATTTGTCCTCTCATTTGAAACTTGCACGAGTAAATGGTTAAACGTGTAGACTGTAGAGGTTCCACGAGAGATTAAATGTAATTAGATAAAAGTTGGCTATACTTAAAAACAATATTCATTTGATCCGGCCACAATTGCGATCGAAACACAAATGTTTTCAATAATCGCTAAGTGTGCCAGCAGGAGACGGAATTACTATCGTCAAAACACTCATATTTATACTAACTAATTTCAATATGGCGTCCGTACCCGCCGATTAAATCCAATGATATGAAACGAGCCAAATTGACAAATATTATACTTCCTGTTTCATGAAATATAATGACAAACAGCAATACTGCTAACAAAAAGAAAAATCTCTAAATAACTTCACAGTGTTGCTCTGTTATAGAACCTATCAAAGGCCCCTTTGTAGAATAACCAGATCAATAGATTTAGGTTCTTATAAATCTCATAGGAATTCTGTAACTATTAAGCATAAAAAGTCACGTCTTCAACAGAAATCAACATTTCCACAATGCAAAAATTCACGTCAATCTGTTGCTTCGTTTTGCAAACAAACAATGAAAATAAGGAAGTAACATTACTTGGCTTAACAACTTGCTTAATAGGTACTTGCATCACTTAGTATTCTCTAGGCTGTAAAAATAATAATAGTCTTTAAAAGTAAAAGTATCCATATCCTCTCTGAGTAACATAAAATGAAGCCCATTATTTTAACAGTAAAAAACCGTAATAAATTCAATAGCGTTTCACAATACAGGAATACTAAACTGCTAAAGAGCGCAAACATTTAACTCCCCCTCTTTCTTTTTCCATTAAAAAACTCGTTCACTTGAATTAAAATTTTATAATGCGAAGTACAATATCAAGGCTTTCGCAGAAACGCTTATACCTTTTCGTGGCCCGCGGGGAGCACTCAGCCCACTTAAGGGTGAATTATACGGATAAAGTTCCGGCCTTTAAGTTTGCTGTATCTTCATATTAATTGTATGGTGCATTAGTGGATACTTAATGCTAGTCAAGTTACGAGTATAACCATTATAAACAAGGAATTTGGGGTATGCGTTAATTATGACTGCCATGCCCCTAACATGTTAGCTCGCTACCATCTTAGACTGCATTATCATCTACCATGAGATCGTAGTCAAGGGCTAACTTGTAGTGGAATAAAAAATAAATAAATAAAAAATTTAAAAATATCCTAATTGTAGTGATCGTTATTCACCAATCACGGTAGGTACAATTTACTTGTCGAAACTACGTCTTATTTATGAATTTTCGCTTATTTTAAATCTATATACTATTTTTAGGGGAGGTCTGCATAAGTAAAACTCGGATCACGCGAATCACTTCGTGAAAAATTTAAAGAGATTGGTGTTCTTACGGTGCCTTCACAATATATATACAATAATATAGTCTTTGTTAGGCAGAACATTAATAATTATAAACAAATATCTGATACTCACAATCTATGTACTAGAAACCGCCATAAGCTAGTAACAGCGTCATATCGTGTGCGTAAGGTGCAGAAATCCTTTGTGGGGTCGAGTGTACGTTTTTATAACATGGTTCCAAAAGAGTTTATAGATTTGCCATTACATAAATTTAAGGACTGTGTCAAGCAGCATTTGTTAAGTCGAGCTTATTATACTATCGACGATTTTATTAACGACAAAGTTGCATGGAAGCAACCGGCCTCGAATCCAGTGACCCACAAGTCGGTGTAATACTTGTAACGTTGCGTATGTATTGTATTGCTTAAATATTGTAACCTCTTTCTTTTTTTGAGAAAAGAGCAACTGCTGAGTTTCTTGCCGGCTCTTCTCAGTAGAACCAGCTTTCCGAACCGGTGGTAGAGTCTTGACGTATCATAAGTGACACAAGTTGTCCTATGTGAAATAAATAAATCATTTATCATTTATAAAACCGTTTTGCGAATTTTCAAGTTCCAAGAATTAGCGGCTAGCACTTTACTTTGATCATCCATCAAATCCAGTCACTCAGATCAGTTTCTTCCATTAATAATATTACTAAATGATTACTAGGAATAATAACCTATCAGTTAATAAAATAAGGGTATCTTTGAAATTTTATGGTAATACGGTGAGTTCCTAGGCTTGCACAAAACAAAAATCTTCATGCAAATACTTTCCTCAAAACATATTATTTTCCCTGGTACTAAAAATTTCACAATATTCTAAACATACTAGAAATTTCATGTAAAGTGCATCACGCAGCATTACTCATCTCTCTTTTCGTGGCCCACAAGCGCTCTACCCACTTTAGGGTAAATTATACAAAATGACGTTCCGGATTTTAAGTTTGCTGCAAACGCCACACTACGTATTTTCATAGTATTCAACAGTAAACGTAAAATGCATAATGCTACTAACATTAAGCTATGTAGACATATTATCATGCCGCCCGCGACTTCGTCCGTGTGGATTAAGATTATTTGATTCCCGCGGGAACTCTTTAATTTTCCGGGATAAAAAGTAGCCTTTGTCTATGTCCTTCCCCGGGATACGAACTATAACCATACCAAATTTCATCAAAATCGGTTGAACAGATGAGCCGTGAAAGCGTAACACACAGACAAACTTTCGCATTTATGCCATTAAGCATGGATTTTTATCCGACAACGGTTGAACCCCATACGGAAGTTCTATTTCAAAGCTTTTCGGCGCGGCATTACATACTCGCGTACAAAGAATTTGTGAAACGGGCCTTTGAGCGCATCCATTGAAAATATGTAGGTATGTTATCCAAAATTTGCCATTCACTGTTGGAAGGAACTCTGTAGCTCAAGGAAAAGGTATTTTTACCTTGGATACAAGGGAATTTTCGAATACTTAGTTATATTTTTCGTAAACCGTCGGTCCTGCACCTGAGGTGGAATCATGTAAGGATTGTCGATCGAATCGTTAAAGTTCCGCTTCAAAGTAAAATAACCCATAAAATCATTAAATTAGAGCTCAATTTCGTGTATCCATTCTCATACGTTTAGGTATGTACGATACCATAAACGTATGAAATTGGATACACGAAATTGAGTTCTAATTCAATAACGTTATGCTTTATTTTACTTTGAAGCCGAACTTTAACGATTTGATCGACAATCCTTACATGATTCCACTACCGATCTCTTTCCGGTCGTGTCGTGTCGTCGTGTCTATAATATATCTCGGGCGGCTAATCTCTTTAGAGATTGGCCGCCGTCGCCGAAATTCGGTTGGCAGGACATTACTAAATTTCGTTTGTATTATATTTTAATGCAGGTGAAACATGTATAAATGAAAAATGAAAAATAACCCCCTTATTATGGAAGTAATAGGATAGGTAGGTACCTAATTTATCAACTAGAAAAGCGCTAATGATCTTCAAATGGCTGAAGCGATTTTCTTGAATCATAGCTAAAAACACTCTCGATGATATCACCTTTCAAACAAAAAAAACTAAATGAAAATCGGTTCATCCGTTTGGGAGCTACGAATTACGATGCCACAGACAGATAAACAGATTGATACACACGTTAAACTTATAACTACCCTCTTTTTGCGTCGGGAGTTAATAATAAAAGAGGAGAGGAAGACCTGAGAAAAGATGACTGGAAAAAACACCGGCTGAGTCTGTTGTGGGCTCTTCTAAGACAAGGGCGCATTTGGAACACTCGTAGCTTTACTTTTAAGATACCATAACTGATTATCACCAACCTGTTTTATGAGTAACTAGATGATACCCGCGACTTCGTCCGCGTGGATTAGGACGGTTTTTCGATTCCCGCGGGAGCTCTTTATTTTTCCGGGATAAAAAGTAGTATTTCCCGGGATGCAAACTATCTCTATACATCATTTCATCAAAATCGGTTGAACAGATGGGAGATGAAAGCGTGCAGACAGACAAAAGATAGACGTACACACTTTCGCATTTATAATATTAGTATGGATTGGACGTCTATAAGGGTAGACTGTTCTTAATTAGAATAAATAAATATTGATTTGATTTGAATTTGATTTGGATTGTGTGGTAGAGGACATAATGCGTGTAAAAGAGGTATACGTTCACGGATGACAGAAGCGAGTGGAAGAAGTGTTGTGCCGACCCATAGCTTAACAACGTAGCACGTCTCTGGTAATACCTATTCCAAGCTAACCTAAATGTTATAAAGATGATGTATGGGATGTCAAACTTGTAGTGAAGATATTGTCTAATGTCTTCAACGAACTAGGTACTGAACTAACTCCTAACTTAGAGTCAGGAAATTACACAATTTAACTCCCTCCAACTAGAAACAGGCGAAGCGAATCTGGAATCTCGCATTACAATGCTCTTCAATCTGTCAGCCTGGTTATTCGTGGTGGAAATGGTCGTAATTTTTAGGGTTCCGTACCGCAAGAGGAAAAAAATCCTTATAGGATCACTTCGTTGTCCGTCTGTCTGTCTGTCAACCACCTTTTTATCGGGGACGCGTATAGGTAGGTATCTTTGAAATTGATATCAAAACTCAGGTCTACGGTCCCTTGGAGCTGTAAAAAAGTCAAACTTCTAAGTCAACGCAATCAAAAGATACGGCCGTTTGCGTCAAAGTCATGCTCTCTTCCTAAATTGCATCATCACTTACTGTCTGGTGAGATAACAGTCAAGAGCTAACTTGTAGTTGAATAAAAGAAATGAATTATTTCTTCAAGGATTATATTTAACAAGATCTCTTGTAGATTATAGAATAGATAAAAGAAATGGAACAAATTATCCATTGGAACTTTTCCCGGCTGTGGAAAACCGGCTTACACCAGGTAACAATTGTAAAGGGAAGTATGCAGGCATTTTCCAGAAAATATGTCCTCCTTATCTCCACTCTTTAATGGCACTCCGAGTAATTTGCTCAGCCGTAATGCTATTCCGACGCGAGCCTAAATAAAAGCATTAGGCTGCGACTACACGTTTGACCCGGTTCCAATCCGATTTGGTTCTACAAGCCAAGTATCTACGCGGTTTCTAGTCTGCGCTTTACGCGGGATCTTGAATTGAAATGAGTTACTTACTCGTATTAGAAAAATTCTGTTGTGTTTCTGTGAACAAAACAGGTTGAAATTTATAAGCCTTAAGCCCCTGCGGGAATTGGGAATGATATCCTAAATACGGGAAACTACTCGTAGTTAGGGGTCAGACCTACGAGGCAAAAGGCCAAATTAAGACGTAAGTTCTGCTTTTATGTTTATTTTATGTTCATATTATTTGTGTTTCGTGGGGTTTTTGTAATTTATATTATATTAAAAAAAACCGGCCAAGTGCGAGTTGGACTCGCGCACCGAGGGTTCCGTACTCAAGAAGTAGGTACTGAAGCAAAACAATCAGGCAAAAACCAATATGTTTATTTGACGACGAGTACGAGGTTTACTGTTAATATCAAAAAAACTATGCTAGTTAGAGCATTGGCTATAGTTTTCCTGTAAAATATACATAAATTCCTATTGACCATAATTATTTCAGATTTTTCGACTGGTAAACTCCGGAGATAAGGGGGGGGGGAACGGTATTTTTTTAGACTTTTTCCCCGATAAATCAAAAACTATCATGACTAAAAATAATTAAAAATCTGTTTTAGAATGTACAAAGTAAACCCTTTCATATGTATGATACCCCACACAGTACAGTTATCTCACTTTTAAATTTCAACCCTCAGATTTTCCCCCCTTTTTAAATAAGAAAAAAAATAATTTCCATTTTTTTTTAATTCCAGTGTCTTTGGGCCACTAATATACACAACTATTTCAAATTTCATGTCGATAGCTTCAGTAGTTACTGAAATAATCGAGTGTGACGGACGGACAGACGGACAGACGGACAGACGGACAGACGGACAGACGGACAGACAGACGGAGAAAGTCGCAAGGGTTCCATTTTACCATTTTGGTACGGAACCCTAAAAATGAAATGGAATACTAGTATACCAATATTAAAAGCGGAGGGGAAAACGGAAGCCAGAAGGGCATTCCATATCCTTGCGGTTCGAATTAGGAGCGAGGAAGCAAATCGTTTCGTACGCGTCCGTGGAATTTCGAATACGGACGTAGACCCTGACGATGCCTTGCGGTACGGTAGTGGAAAGGCACCGAAAAGTGAGGGTGGATTTTCCACAGACTCAGACTTCAACCGAATTAAAAGAGAATTAGCAGAATTATCTTATACCTATACTCCTAAATTATATAATTATACTCCTATACTCCTCCTATCACACTAATATTATAAAGGCGAAAGTTTGTGTGTGTGTACGTGTGTATGTTCGTTACTCCTTCACGCCGCAACTACTGAACCGATTTGGCTGAAATTTGGAACATAGATAGCTTATAACCCGGATTAAAACATAGGCTACCCAAGTATTCCACCAATTTGAATGAAATTTGTACAGGGTACAGACATCCCGGGGAAGGATATAGGCTACTTTTTATCCCGGGAAATTGAGGAAGGTGTTCCATACCTCTAACCTCCCACCCGACCCACACCCTGTTTGCATAAATTTATTGAGGAGGAATTAAAACCAAGTTTCCGATAAATACTGATCCGGATTGAAACCGGCTGTCAGCCTTCACGTGTCCCAATCCTTATTATAATTCAGATATAGGACAATAAGGGTAATAATCCCTTGCGCCTGCCAGCCGTCGCCTTCATTGAAATATGTGGAGAGATACGCGGTCAGCGCGGCACGCCCCCGGCACGCCACAGCAATTACGCCCCTAACGACATATTACCCACGGTGCTGAGGCTTCGTTTGCGTTATGGGGGTCCTAAACTAATAGTTGACCTTCTAACTTTGCTCTCTTCAAGCATATTACCCATCACCTTTCCATGAATCCTAAAGTTTGCCGCCGAAGATATACACTGTGGGCATACTTTGTTGGTCGTTTCCTCAGGATTGAAGGTCCTGACCCTTTCTTTTAACTACATTGGCTACCAGATCTTTTCGCATGCAACTCGATTCAATGAAAGTACCTAGCGTATGTGTATTCCAGACTATAATCTAAGTACCAAATTTCATCCAGATCCGTCCAGCCGTTCTGGCGTGATTGAATAACAAACCTCCTTCCATCTATTCATCCAAACTTTCGCATTTATAATATTAGGTAAGTTTAGATAGATATAGGACCACACGTCCCATAAAGCATTTCGAAGTTTTATTTGGAAAGTTCCAACTCCCACCCGAGTTCCAACGTATAAAATTGTAGGAACAATCGTGAATGATTTTAAAAATAAAATTTCCTTTTGGGACAGCCGGCGGCGAATCAAATCCGATATTTTAAAATTCACAACGCTCCACGCGCCGGAGAGAATCTGCCACCTTCTGTTCCAACTGTTTCATTTTTGGATTGGATTTCATTTTAAAATATATATTTGATTTCTGATAATTAAGGATATTCGATTTCAGAATATTGGGACTCGTTTGAAGCAAGGGTTTCCTAGTAAAGCGGTGCCACAATGTGGCGCCGCAATATAGACTCGAGTCCTAGTACTGAAACCTTGTGTTTAAAATAGGCCTTTATTACAGCGCTAATGTACAGTTTTTTTATTAAATAACACTTAAACTAATCTTTAAATTTGATTTGCGTGTCTTTCGATATCGGGCTCCTCTAAATTTTTACAAATGTATCTGTTTTTGGCTAATCTTGTCCTTATACTACTGTGGCGGTCTTCGCAGTCCGCACATAATCCAATAGATGGCACTACTAGTAACGCACGACGAACACGAAGAGCCTGAGTCACGTTTACGAAGATTTCTCTGAATTACGCTATATATATGTCACCGTAAGATTGTAAAAACCGTCAGATTATAATCTAACTCGCGAAATTGTAAACTGTCGAATGATTACAATATAACGGATTATTTTTCGGTAGATTGTAACCTAACCTACAAGAAAAAGACAAGAAAACGTAAATACAATAAATATTTCAAAAATTGACACTTAAAACATTGAACGGTTCACAATCTTTCGACTGTTTACAATGTATGGAAAAAAAAGTGTTAGATTACAATCTTACGGTTTTTACAATCTTACGGTGACATATACGACCTCCAAAGATGAACGGTCGGACCAGTGGTCACCGAGCACAACACCAGCTCGGAGGATGATCATCATTTGGTATGGTTATAGTTGGAGAGTGACATAAAGAACAGTGACAGAAAAAAAACTTAAACTACGCGGACGGAGTCGCGGGCATCAGCTAGTTATAATAATAATAATAATAATAAATATAATAAATAGTTTATCTCCCAAGAGTCGTAATATCCACGTCCCATGTTGATTTAATGTTCAAAACCATTTTAAACTATCTATAGAAGTAAAAGATGACGTCACAGTTCAGTATTTCATACAACATCCCATACTGAGCTCGCGTTTGGCGTTTGAAAAAATAGTTGCTGATTTGACTTGTTGTCAAATGCCCAATTATTAACGTCACTTAAAACTAAAGCTTCCAACTGCCTTGGTGTGAGAAAAGCCCGCAAAGAACTTAGCCGAACACTCGTCGATTATTTGCCAAACTTGACAAAAGAAAAGAGAATTATAGAAATGCCTATAATGTAACTGCCTCGTTGGTCTAGTGGTTAGCATAGTCGACTGCGGATCACGAGGTCCTGGGTTCGATTCCCGGTCGGGCATAAAAAGTTAGGTATTGGGTTTTTCAATTAAGAAATTCTCAGTGCCAGCCCGGAGTTGGAAGTTGGCGGTGTTTCACCCCCGTGCCTCGGAGAGCACGTTGAGCCGTCGGTCCCGCTTATTATCACTAACATGATAATAGTCGTTAAAGCCCGCCAACCCGCATTGGAGCAGCGTGGTGGGTCTAAGCTCTAACTCCCGCTCTCCTATGAGAGTGGAGGCCTGTGCCCAGCAGTGGGACGTTAATAGGCTGTAGTGATGATGGATGATGATGATTATAGAAATAGGGCAATTTACTCCACATCCGCTGAAACGGAAGAATTCTGTCTCTATTCTTACAGCGCACGGTAGACACGTCCGCGTCGGAGTGTCTGCCAAGACTGTCACACGGCGCTGTAACCAGTCCCCGTGATGGACCGAAGCCTTAGCCGTGTTCTGTGTTGTAACAATTGAAATGTTTATTGAAGTGAAAATTTCTTTAGGCGCTTTGAGCACTTTTTGGTAACTCATATTGAAGTGTAAAACTTCTGTAGGCGCGATGAGCACTTTTTGGTAGGAGGTAAAAATGTAGATTCGCGTGACCGAGACCGACACGCTCACGTGACCGACATGCTCGCGAACATATAAATATACTAAATTCGAAATTAAACTTTAATGCCCTAGCGCTAAGGTTTATATTTTAATCATTTTAATTTAAAAAAATTAAAATTGAAAGGAAAAAAAAAATTGTTCTAAATTCACTTCCTATCGGCGGTCCCTATGACTGCCAATTTTTCAAACGGTTCTGCGACTATTCCCTGCAAGTTCTACCGCGTTAAATTGAGTTTCACGTGGGGTTATTTTCTGTTAATGGGATCAAAAGGGGCCCCGTTTCCGACCTGGGATGTAAGTTATCACTTTATCAAATTATGGATGGGTCGTGTAAGATTTTATACGGTCTAGCAACTTTTTACCCCAAAAAATCAGAACTCCCGCGAAGTGAGCATCATCTAGCCCTTGAACATACTATATTTACGGATAGTGTCTGTCTGTTACGTTTACAAAGTTCAACTAAGATTGAACGAAATTTGGAACAGGGAAAGCTTACATCCCTGAGATAGATATGTCTCTGCTTTATATTCCTCATTGCTGAGGGTCGTGACCCCATTTCGTTGATCATTTAACGGCAGGGTTTTTTTTGTGATAAATAATAATTCGATAGGGTCCCAGGTACTTCCGCATGCGACTCGACTATGAGTACTAAATATTTCAACTCTTAGGTTACTAACAATTATTATCAGATTTTAGTGATAATATTCGGGACCGACGCGACGGCTTAACGTGCTCTCCGAGGCACGGAGGAAACAAAAAGGCCAAATTCGTACTTCCAAATTCGTTGACACATCTAGTTACAGACTTGGGTCAACGTTGCTTAACAATCGCAATCGACTGATATGCATTGTTGCGACTAGTCCACTCGTCCCTCAGTAGTTATCCTACTAACAGTAAAAATTTAGGTCAAACTTCTTCAGGGATAAATTGAGAAACGTATCAGTATTGACTTAATTACACCCATTACAGTTTCTTTACACCTCATAATAGCTGCACGTATACTAAATGAATGACACAACCACTACATGAACCAAGTTTTAAGTCTCTTTTAAGAATACCACCCACGGTCTACGTGGTGTGGGGTGAAGGGGGGATTGCAGTGGGGCGAGGGGAAGGGGGGAGGTTATCGACCGCTCCATTATACGGCCGGGCCGTTCACCCGCCAGCTACGTCGTAGTAGAGTCGTAGCCGAAAACAACGTAGCCGCGTAGCTCGTAGCTGTAGTAGGCTGTAGCCCTGGCGGGTTACTACCATCGCTTAAAGCAGTATTCTTTCAAAATAACAGCTTTATGTCACGTACCTTGACGTCCCTGAAATAAGCAGTATAATTCTAAAACACGAACGTCAACAATATTAATATAATACGGCGATAAGTGATGGTAGTATGCCCCCTGGCCAATCTTGATTGTACTTTTTTTCTTGGCCACGGTAAGAAAAGGAAAGAATAATTAAAAGAGCCTGCCTACTTTGTGTCGAAACAATTATACATTTGTTATAATCAAGACTTCAAGACTTTTCCGCCTTTGCCATGAATTGAACCAAAATATTCTGATATATACACCAAGAATAATTACGAAAGCTTTAAGCCAACTGTCTTTTCTTGCTGAGTTCGTACTCCTAGCCAAATTTTCCAGACATAAAATGTTAAATAGAATGAATAGTATATTTCATATATTATTTTAATCATATTTTAATGGATGAGGTTTGTTCGTAGGGTTTACTCTTTAATTAAAGTTAAAGCTATAAGTCCTAAAGAGACCTAAATTCCTCGAAGAAAAATTGGGCCAAGGCACTTTTACAGCCGCATAAAATATATGTTCAGCAAAGAAAATTTCTCAAGAGAAAACAGCATTTAAACTCAAAGTATATATCATATTGTATCATTATCATGTGGAATAAACAAAACGTTACATCCATACTAATATTATAAATGTGAAAGTGTGTCTGTCTTTCTGCTACGCTTTCCCGGCCCATCTTTTTAACCGATTTCGACGAAATTTAGTACTTCGCATTTATAATATTAGTATGGATTCGGATTGATAGACATAGGTTTAAACTTTGAATGGCATAGTTCTACACATTGGAAAAGTTTCAAAATTATGGAAGCTTAAAGCTACCTTAAATTGCAGATAAAACGATTGTACCCAGGGCTCGCTTACAATATCTGCTGCGCCAACGAGGTCGTCAAATTGAACCAAATTAAAAGATAACAGACTATGATAACCCTCGTATACATATAATGCTGGGGTAAAGGTGGGGTTTCCCCAGCTTGCAGTGCCTTCGTACATTATTCCGAGGCAGCGATTAACAGCGGGCTTACTACCATCACTAGAAGCAGTATTATTTTAAGATTACCGACGCTCAATTCAATTCAATTCAATATCATTTATTCAATATAGGTACACTGTAGGTACACTTATTGACGTTAAAAATTACTTACTTAAAAAAAACACGATGGTGATAATCGGTTACGGTTTCTTAAAACTAAAGCTACGAGGGTTCCAAACGCGCCCTGGTCTGAGAAGAGCCCACAACAAACTCAGCCGGGGTTTTTTTTTTTCATTATCACCATCTCACAAATAATCTTAACTAAGGAACTATCAGAGCCATTAGAGCAAATTATTGCCAAGCTTCCTTGTCATTCAAGTAATCCTTCACATGGTAATAAGATTTTTCAATGAGTTTACGTTTTACATTAACTTTGAACTTATTCAGAGACATCTTCAACATGCCTTCTGGGAGCTTATTGTAGAAGCGGACACTGCTTCCCACAAACGAATTGCTAGTTTTACTAAGCCTAGAAGCAGGCATTACAAGTTTATTTTTATTTCTAGTATTGACATTATGACAATCACTTTTCTTCTTGAATTTATCAATGTGTTTATGCACGTATACTAAATTTTCAAATATATATTGGTTGTGCACTGTCATAATATTGATTTCTTTAAATTTATCTCTTAGTGACTCTCGTGGTCCCATATTATATATGGCTCGAACAGCCCTTTTCTGCAGTACAAAAACAGAATTAATATCAGCAGCATTACCCCATAATAATATACCATATGACATAATGCTGTGAAAGTAACCAAAATAAACTAATCTCGCCGTTTCTATATCTGTCAACTGGCGGATCTTTTTAACCGCGTATGCAGCAGAACTAAGTCTGTTCGATAAGTCATCTATATGATGGCCCCATTGATAAGTCATCTATATGATGGCCCCATTGAGTCATCTATATGATGGCCCCATTGTTGCTCTTGTTTCAGACTAATAATTGAAATCCTTATTTTAGTGACGTCACATAAAACCGTCATTTTAAAATAATACTACTTTTAGCGATAGTAGTAAGTTCATAGCACTCCGGTACTTCCTACATACTAATATAAGTGTGTCTGTCTATCTGTCTGTCTGTCTATCTGCTACGCTTTAATGGCCCATGTTTTCAAACGATTTTGATGAAATTTGGTATGAGCTAGGCTACATCCTGGGGAAAGACATCTCCTCTATTATCAGGCTCATCAGGCTGCTATTCCGGAAAATTAAGGAGATCCCCGACAAAAAAAAAATTAAATCATGCGGACGAAGTCGCGGGCAAATTAAAGATAGTCATTTATGTAGTGGAATCATTTATCTGTCCGATCTGAGGCAAGGACGCTGGTATTATGTGATTGCATGCTATGATTTCTATTTTATACATTATTATGATTGTACTAGCTAATCCACCCTATTTTGAACATCAATTAGAATGTGAGTTTTAAAAAAATCACAAGTCAAGATCAATAATAAGATCGACATATAGACTAACATTATAAATGCGAAAGTTTGGATGGATGTAACTATGGGTGGATGTTTGTAATTCAATCACGCCCAAACGACTGAACGGATCTGGATAAAATTGGCACAGAGATAGACTATAGTCTGGAATAACAAATAGCTGATACTATTTATCCCGGAAAATTAAAGAGTTCCGCGGGAGCCAAAAAAAACATGAATGAAGTCGCGGACTTCAGCTAGTTTTAAATAAAACGCAAAAAGTTCTTAATACGGCCTGTTTAAAATTTGAGCTCCCATAATGCTTTAGTTTTTAAATAAAGCAGTCATGGTGGCCACAATTGATTCTCTCCATCGCGCGAAGCATTCTTCCTCACACAATGGCTCCACCGAGGCGAGATACGGAACCCACCGAGCATTCGTATACGACGCTTTTTACCCGCACTTTTATTAGACGAGTGACCAAAAAAGGAGTGTAATGTTTTAGGGTTCATGTATGTATGTGAGTTTCTTTGTTCCACCATAACTTTTAAAAAACTTCAAATAAAATTGTATCTTTTAACCCTGTCAATTTTGAATACTGTGAATTTTGAAATTGAAGTGAAAGGAAGAAATCAGTTTTTATTCGATCATAATAAAATAAGTTTAAAACGGTGTCGAAGTGAAACGTACGTTGATATAATAGGTAATTTGGAAGATTTGCGTGGTGTGGTGAATATCGCAAGGTGGCGGATTGTAGCGAATTAAAGTTCTACTTCTTTCAATATTCTTCATTCTTTTATATTCCTAATTCTATGGTCATGCCTATACCCATGACCCCATTTTTTCGACCTCTCGTTTAAAAGTGCGACGATTACCCTGAACCTCTCCCAGGGGTGCAGGGGTGCCAAAGGGGATTGGGAATTGATTAGCTTTGTTTTTTCGCGACTCGCATTAATCACGGAGGTTAATTAATCACCCCTGTCGATAGCACGCTGACCGCGACCTCGTAGTGCCAGCCCTAAGGACATAGGGTTCACACTTTATAAAAAAATTAAAACCGATACATTTAAGTTTTTTGTCACCGACGTCCTGCTGGCACAGTGGGCAAAGAGCTATCAATCAATCAATCAATCAATCAATATTTATGTATTCAAATTAGGAACACCGTACACTTATTGACGTCTGAAACTTATAAAACATGATGGTGATAATTAATTCTGTATCTTCAAACTAAAACTACGTTTCCACGGGTACGGGTTCCAAACGCGCCCTGGTCCAATCGTGCCCTGTTTTTCCTAAACGTATAAATTTGTCAGTTTATATTAAATGGTTAGGTCTGGTGTGGTAAACGATCTTGATCTAATCGAAACCGTTTCCGCTTTTATTGGCGATCAAAATTACGGCAACATTAACGTAACTTGAATCTCCTATCATGCAACCGTACCTAAGACCATCAAATAAAAAAAATTAAATATATTTTTTTAAATTTTAGGCAAAGAGCAAGTATGTGTGACAGCCCTAATTCCACCCCCAGCGCTATAAGCTATTAAGAAAGAAATTAGGCAATACCCCTGATCCCGGCGTAGACGTGATGCGTTTACGAACACAACCTACATCCCGCGGTTATTGCCGCATTATATCCCGCGCGTACGAAAAAATACATTAACTTTGCCACTAACTTAATAATACTTATTTGGAGTTAGTATTGACCTGATTTAGGCGACCTTTACAGGGCTGCCTACCACTCAAAATACCTACATTGACCTGTGTCATTATATAAAAAAATCGTAAAGGAATGTTAGAAGAGGCGCTTGGAGGCAAAACTACCATCACTTAGAGCAGTACTCTTTTAAAAAAACAGTTTTATATGACGTACCTTGACGTCCCAAAAATATGGATTATAATATTCTGGAACAAGCGCGTCAACATTATTAAAATAATACTGCTTTAAGCAATGGTAGTATGCCCTCTGTGTGTATTATATGAAATAAACAAATTGAGTTTTCCTCCCAAGATATTCAATGTTTTTAATTGAGCATTCATTGACCTTACCGAATTGTCATAAAAAAAAAATTCAATTACCTTATCTTATTTCCTCTACACCTATCAAAATATTGTTATCACTATAAAAATATACGTAAATAGCTTGCAGATAATCATCTGATACTTGTAACTTGATATTTAGCTTTGTTAGAAGATTTTTTATCTAATCAGTCATTCAAGGCATTTCAAAAATGATGAGAATTTGCGCGATAATTTATACATTAAATTACTGATCCCTTTTTTTCCACTACAACTGCGATCTCTCCTGAGAGCTTACCACTATCGCTTAGAGCAATATTATTTTAATACTGATGACGCTCTTGTTTCAGAAATACAATCCTTATTTAGGCACGTCGAGGAACGTCATATAAATCTAATATATTTTAATAATACTGTTATAAACAATGGTAGCATCGCACCTGGTGGTGTTTACCAATAAAATTGTCTTTTTGTATGGAAATTATTTAAATCGTATTCGAAAACGACGCGACTATGCTAAGAGTCCATGATTGCATGACAAATTTAGAAGGAAAACTAAATAAAAGACCCAACACGGAAAACAGTTTTTGGAAATGTAATAATATTCCTCAAAAGCAAAGTTTATTTGAATTTAGAATTCCAAGTCAAACCGCATTCTATTCCGATTCAAAGTTTGACAAAACGGGAAATTCATAGACTAAAGTATCACGTACTTTACCTATTCTGTGTCACCTAATATTGTAATTTACAGGAAAACCCTAAAATAACACAATGACTGTCAATTTTATACCAAATTCATAGTATGTATGTTCGTCATTAATGTATTTTGCGTGTAATGTTATATTTACAAAATTATAGATACGCAGAAAGCAACTTGGCACCTCATTTTTTTTATGTAATCTCAAATGTGGGACTTCTGAGTGAAAATAAAATAAATATTCGTCCGCGTGGAATAAGATTTTTTAATTCCTACGGAAAATCCTTAATTTTCCGAGATAAAAATTTTATGTCACTCTCCAGGTCCTCAACTATACCCATGCCAAAAATTACGTCGATCCTTTGCTCTGTTGCGACGTGATTGAAGGACAAACCCACAAATTAACAAACAAACAAACTTTCGCTTTCGTATGATCCATCGCCGGCTTTTTGTTGAGTACCTATCCCTTTCAGAATGAAATGTCCACAGTCCACCACGCTGGCCAAGTGCAGATTGAGAGACATCAAACTACTTTGAGAAAATAATGGAGAACATTCAAGAATGGAAGTTTATTCACGTTTTCCTTCACCGCCATAACAAGTTTTAATTTAGTTGGCTAAAAACAAAATACGCATAGCTCAGAAATGATAAGACAGACTAAGATGAGCTGAAAAATTTCATCCAGATCCGTTTAGGCGTGATCATAGATTAATTATAAACCAAGTATAGGTATATTGTCTTTGGGCGTGATTGAGTAACAAATATCCATTCATCCATCCATACACCATCCATCCAAACTTTCACATTTATAATCCATACTTAATATTATAAACGCGAAAGTGTGTGTCTGTCTGTCTGCTACGCTTTCACGGCCTAACTACTCAACCGATTTTGATGAAATTTGGTACAGAGATAGGTTACATCCCAGGGCTATAGTTTACTTTTACATAGGCTACTTTTTATCCCGGAAAATTGAAGAGTTTCCGCAGGAACCAAAAATCAATCCACGCGGACGAAGTCGTGAGGACCAGCTACGGACAAAATATATAACCTGGTTATCTAATAATCTATATAATATTATATAAAATTCAAAGTCCTGACTGACTGACTGACTGACTTATATATCAACGCACAGCCTAAACCACTGGTCCTAGAGACATGAAATTTGGAGAGTGTGTTATTTGTGATGACTAGGTATCCACTAAAAAAGGGTTTTTCGAAATTCCACCCCCAAAGGGGTAAAATACGGGTTGAAAGTTCGTATGAAAGTCCGTCGTTTTTCAAGTTATAGCCACGAGACTTGGTATATGAGCTGCGGGTTGAAAATAAAGAAATACGCGTTTCACAATTTTTGAAAATTCGACCCCCAAAGGGGTGAAATAGGGGATGAAAGTTGTTATGAAAGGCCTTCTTTTCTCAAGATATTTTTCAACTTATATCAACGAATCTTGGTATTTTGGCTTTCAGTAAAAAATAATATAGTTAATAATAAATAATTCAGTTAATAATTTTTACTCCTAAAGGGGTAAAATAGGGGTTAAAAATTTGTATGAAACTCCTTCATTTTTCAAGTTATAGCCATGAAAGTTGGTATTTGGGCTTCTGGTTTAAAAAAAAAATAAGTGTTTCACAGTTTTTGAAAATTTTATCCTCAAGGACGTTAAATAGAGAGTTTGTCTTCAAATCACTCCACAACAGAACAACAGTTCGACGTGATTTCTTTCATGGATGGGTGAGATGAGGACCTGGAGAGTGACATATTTATTTTATCCCGGAAAATTAAGGAGTGCCTGTGGGAATTAAAAACTTAAGCAACGCGAACGAAGTCGCGGGCGTCCGCTAGTTATAATATAAACCTAGATTGGAAGCATTATGTCAGATAGACAGGCAGACACAATTTCACATTTATAATATTACTATAGAAATACTAGCTGATACCCGCGAATTCATTTGCATGGATTGAGGTTTTTAGTTCCCGCAGGAACTCTTTAATTTTCCGGGATAAAAGCCAAAGGATCTATCACTGTGCCAATGTTTTATTTACAGACTAGATGGCGCTAGTAGTCGTGTACACCGCGCTATCGAAGATCAACCAACCGGATTGAAATAGGCTGTGTAGTGTATTATTTAGTTATTAAACTGATTGATCATCTCTTCTTAAAATTTATGGAAAGTGGTACTATTCGTACCACTTCGGAATTCGGATTCTAACTTACTTAACGAACACTAACTTTTGATGCCCGCGACTTCGTGCCCGCGGCACTTTGTCTAATCCGCGTGTATTGAGCACAGAGTACATTGAATATAGGGGTATTGAGGTTTTTCAGTGTAGGCTACTTTTATATACATACACCTTTTAGTAACCTATTGTGTTATTAAGACTATAATCTATCTCTGTGCCAAATTTCATGCAGATCCGTTTAGCCGTTCTGGCGTGATTGAGTAGCAAACATCCATCCAAACTTTCGCATCATACTTAATATTATAAATACGATAGTGTGTTTGTTTGATGGTTTATTGGTTTGTTGGGTTGTCCTTCAATCACGCCGCAACGGATCGACGTGATTTTTGGCATAGGTATAGTTGAGGACCTGCCTGGAGAGTGACATATAGGCTACTTAATATCCCGGAAAATTAAGGAGTTCCCGCGGGAATCAAAAAACGTAAACCATGCGGACGAAGTCGCGGGCTTTAGCTAGTAGTTATATAGTAGTTGAAAATGGTTCATGTGTGCTGTATTCATAACACTGACCTCAGATACGAGTCTAAACATCCAATTGAGGTAATAACTGCAGTTGAACCTGTTGAGTAAATGAACGGATTTGAAAAATTACATCCCCCGTAGGCGGACTTCCTCGAAGGTGATCTAATCACGAATATGATACCCTCTGACCAAAATGATGATTAACAGATGATGCTACACAATTAAATATAATGTAATCACGATAGCAAATAGATAGATATAATCGCGATAAATGATAATAGGTACGCTCAGAGCTGATGCAGGATATGTGCAATGTACGGTTACACTCACAGAAGTTTTACAGGCATTGGTTTGGCAACCGTTCACAGTAAAAAAATCCTTGATTCCATACCATATTATTAGTTTTTCTTTTAAACTTATAACCACGCGGAAGTCTCATTTCTGTCGATCCTCTGGCAACGTCACTATTCCTCGTGTTTTAAGAAATAGAATGGAAATATAAAAACACAAAATGTACAAAATAAATCAGAATTATACTATCAAAAATGTACAAACAACGCTACCGACAGGAGACTCACTCAGCTTGTGTTGGGCTCCTGCCCCCCCTAGCAAAGTTACACACGTTTCGTGTCTATTTTCTGTCTATAATCGATAACGCTTTAGCGAAAGCGTTTAAAAACGCTAACCACAGACTTATTTTTTTCTCTCCGCTAAAGCGTAAAAGAAAGATCTTATCTTAACTCATACTTAAAACTGGCAAATTTAATTTTCATACAATCCCTTTGGTAATCCCAGAAATATGGTAGGTATAGAGATAAGTTTAATCTTGGGGGCAGGGCTTTTTATCCCGGAAAATTAAGGAGTTCCCGCGAGAATACAAAAAAATTAATCCACGCGGACGAAGTCGCGGGCATCATCTAGTATTAAATATTTCACGCTTAATAATACGAGCCAACCGTTCTCAGACTATAATCCTAGATAAGTTCCGACCACTGCGACTTGCGCACGCGCTGTTAGTAAAACCCGCGGGGGCATACATTGTGGGGCAGTCACCTTGGGGCATTCACAGTGGGTCTTTCTTTGTGAGCAATTATATTATTGGGTCATTATTTGTGGGCCATTCTGATTGGGCCATTCTTTGCGGGCCATTCTTTGAGGGCCATTGTTTTTGGGGCATTCTTTGAGCAAGTGCCATGATGCACTCGATGAAAGCGATTGGCATTACCGCCGTTGTGGTTCTTGGAGTTGGTCTTGTAGCAGGTAAAGTTTGCGTGAATCACGAGAGTAGAATTTATCTTAAATTTTAACTTCTTCGATACCATAACAATCGTACCTCCCGAACTGTATTTTTGTTTGATATGTGGCCAAACCGTTGTTATAGAGTCCTAAACGTAGCATGACACCAGCTAGTTTCGGACATGAAAAAAATATATTTTTAAATAAAATAATTGGGCACTATTTCAGTAAGGTTAGAAAGAACTTTACTCAAATTGGTTCATATCGACATATTTTAGAGGATTATTTTATTTATTTTTTTCAAGTTATTGTACTAGGGAAATAGTGTAAAAATCCATGTTTTTCAAAGGTGCCATAACCTGGGCTGTGATAGCGACCAGAGACCGTGGACCTCCCGCGCCCCCACCTCCGGATCTAATAGATCTGGACTGGTGGGAGCACTGCGTGCTCTACCAGATCTACCCTCGGTCTTTCAAGGACAGCGACGGTGATGGCATTGGCGATTTGAAAGGTAAGCTATTTTAAAAATCCTTCAAGATTTAGGGGTTATGCAAAACATCATTATAGCTTTTTTAGAAGTAAAACTTCTTTAGAATCGTTGTGATTTGAAAATTCGATGAAAAGAAAAACGGAACAAAAAAGCGACACCAAAAAGAGAAAAACATACTATTCATAATAGGATTTAGCCTGCGAGGGAATGAGATATAATGCAAATTATATTTATCTCTGTATCTCGTAGGCTACTTTTTCGAAGTTTCACTTCTGCCGTGCGTGAATTGCACACACACACACACATTTTAAAAATTAAAATGTTAGTACACAAATTTACATGTGCTTTTGAATCGTAGAGCAGTTGATAACAATTGTATTGGTATCGTTATCATTGGTATCAAATTGTTGATCTAAAACTAGTTATCAAGGTTTTGAAATTAATTAATACAAAGGGCACAACCCTCGAAAATTACAATAAATACTTTAGTAGTTGTGATAAAGCTACCATTAGCACAGCTTTAGGTAAACGACCAAATCACGACAATAGCTGTAATAATGGCGAATGTTAAATCGATTCCGTTATTATATTCCGGGCTTTATAACTGCTGTGTATTGACTGTGTACAGTTCGGCACAAAAGTGGTAACTGTCGCCGGAATTTCGTAATGGTTTCCTGCCGCTGTACAAACAGACTAATATAAACGTAGGATTTTGTATTATTGCTGTGTTACGTTTTGCGATATTCATCAGATCTACACAGGAATGTAAAATTTGTGTATTTTATGTATTAACTACTGTTTGGCCGCGACCTCGTCCGTGTGGAATAAGATGATAAGATTAAAAAAAAAATCAAAAAACTGAAAAACAATATTCTACGTCAGGTGTGGCCAACTTGATTGGACCCAAGATCTCTTGTTCACTAACACGACCCTGTGCGATCTACCAATTAGGTACATACTACATACTACTAGAAATCTTAAATGAAACAGCATAGTTCAGTAAGTATGAGCGTCTGTCAAGCGAGAACGGTGTTTACTTTTTGTTTGCTTTAAGTAGGAAAATGCATACTCACATAAATATGTTGAACCAAAACACGAATGAAGTTGTTCAACACATTTCTTCAAATTATTAGACAGCGATTGAAAAATTATACAGGATGATGCGTCCAGCAGTAGGTGATTACGTTGGGCAGTCTGGTCTACGTATTTATATTTTTTGCCTTGCCACGATCGACTGGACTAACAGTCGCGATCGACCGGTCGATCGCGATCGACCTGTTGGCCACCCCTGCGGGGGGGGGGGGGGGGGGGGGGGTTGCACCCCTTTCGGGGAAAACGTAGAATTTCCCCGAAAGTACAAATATCAAGTTTGAGTTTCCAACAGATGAATCGCTGGTTTTACTAAGCCAAAAAACAGGCATTACAAGTTTATTATCCACGACCTAATGGAGACGGTATAATAGGTATGTGTATGCCCTAAGAGGTTGTGCGTTTGTTTGTGATTTTTTTTGTTACCACTTTCCTGGAAAGCTATTTGACCGTAGAGGTAATCTATGTTTTTGACCGATTATAATGCGGTTTTTTGCATTAGATTGTATAGTTTTTGAAAAAGTTCTTAGATTGTTTTAAGGCCATAGTGCAACAGTTATTTTAATTTTTATTTTTCTTTATAGGTATCACGGATCATTTGGAGCACTTCGTCGAGGCGGGAGTGGACGCGGTATGGATGAGCCCCATATTCGAGTCGCCGATGGTGGACTTCGGCTATGACATCAGCAACTTCTATGAGATCCACCATGAGTACGGCACCATGGAGGACTTTGAGAATCTGATGAAGAAGGCACATGAACTAGGTATTTTTCCCTGCTACTTTATCACATCAGATTGCCTGATGGGCTTCGCCCGTGGCTACGTACCACCCTACCAGCAAAGATCCTGATTGGTTTCTGCAAGGCATAGCATATCGTAAAAATAAACATGTGTATTAATACAAAAAAAAACCGTGGTAACATGGTAACTTAAAAAAATCTCTGGTATTAAAATTACGCTTCAATTGTATAAACAACTTTCTTCTGATTCTTTTAATAAAAGAATTAAGGATTTAGCTAAATTGTATAATATATATTTTACTACTAAATAAAATAAACAGACCAGTATATCTATAAAAGATGGCTTTAACTACCAGATTAGATTACATAAATTCTTTACAAAACTCGAATTTAAAGCAAGCTAAAAGATAACTTTTAAACCTTCTTGGTTCTAATTATTTGCTATTTAATACTGATAAACAAATAATGCACTATTTTCGATCCCTCCTGGCTACGGACATGATGCCAGGGTTAACATTTTGATAGCGACAGCAATAATAATAGACATTGATATATGTATGTATATTATAATATTAGCTTATGCCTACACAAATTTCAAACCCCTATTTTACACACTAGGGGTTGAAATTTCAAAAAATCCTTCCTTAGCGGATATCTACGTCATAGTACGCTATCTGCATGCCATTTCAGCCCGATTCATCCAGTGGTTTGAGCTGTGCGTTGATAGATCGGTCAGTCAGTCAGTTAACTTTCTTCCTTTTATAATATTACTAGCTAATGCCCGCGACTTCGTCCGCGTGGATTGAGGTTTTCGGTTCCGCAGGAACTCTTTCATTTTCCGGGATAAAAAGTAGCCTTTGTGTTATTCCAGACTATAATCTATCTCTGTGCCAAATTTCATCAAGATCCGTTCAGCCGTTGGGGCGTTATTGAGTAACAAACATCCATCCATACTTTCGCATTTATAATATTTATTTGATTTGATTGATTTATTTGAATATTTGATATTAGCTTATGCCCGTGACATCGTCCGCGTAAACTACACAAATTTTGAACCCCTATTTTACTTGAATTTTCAAAAATCCTTTCTTAGCGGATATCTACGTCATAGTACGCTATTTACACGCCATTTCAGCCCGATCCCTCCAGTGGTTTGAGCTGTGCGTTGATAGATCGGTCAGTCAGTCAGTCAGTTACCTTTCTTCCTTTTGTATATTAAGGATAAAAATAAATGCAAGAATAGTCACTTCTCTTAAATTATCTTAGCGCATGTCTTAATTTTTTAACAAAAAACGTAATTTGCAAAAACAGATTACATCCAGTAATAACAGCTGTACCTACTACTGATTAAATATTTGAACAGCGATCATATAATCTAGGTTTATTATATTTTTTTATATTATATTTACCTACGTCACGTGATTATTATCAGAAAACTTCCCTATAAAATTTATCTAATCAATTTTAAATATTTCAATATTATAAATAATGCCTTCACTTGGACGAAATTTTTATCATACTATTATGTATTGGTTCCGTATTATAATGATAATAAAAAGGTGCAATAAAGTCCGTCTATCCATCTGTGAATTCGCCCTACCTCTTTGTTTCATTAATCCGTGTCCTAAAAACTGATCCACGCCTCAGCCTCAGGTGCCCAAGATCTGGCGCTTATTTAGCCCAACGGCTTAGCCTCGCCATTCAACGAGGTAATAGCGCCAGTTTTTTGGGCACCATGCCCATTAACAATCACTTGGATGACATGTCATCATCATCATCATCACTACAGCCTATTAACGTCCCACTGCTGGGCACAGGCCTCCACTCTCATAGGAGAGCGGGAATTAGAGCTTAGACCCACCACGCTGCTCCAATGTTGGCGGGCTTTAACGACTATTATCATGTTAGTGATAATAACCGGGACCGACGGCTTAACGTGCTCTCCGAGGCACGGGGGTGAAACACCGCCAACTTCCAACTCCGGGCAGCCCGGATGACATGTATTTTTTGTAAATATAACTATCAGTAGTTTTTAGGGTTCCGTACCAAAATGGTAAAATGGAACCCTTATGGTGCGACTTTCTCCGTCTGTCTGTCCGTCTGTCCGTCTGTCCGTCTGTCCGTCTGTCCGTCTGTCCGTCTGTCCGTCCGTCACCCTCGATTATTTCAGTAACTACCGAAGCTATCGACATGAAATTTGGTATATTAGTGGCCCAAAGACACTGAAATTAAAAAAAAATGGAAATTATTTTTGTTCTTATTTAAAAAGGGGGGAAAATCGGAGGGTTGAAATTTAAAAGTGAGATAACTGTACTGTGTGGGGTATCATATGAAAGGGTTTACTTTGTACATTCTAAAACAGATTTTTTTATTATTTTTAGTCATGATAGTTTTTGATTTATCGGGGAAAAAGTCTAAAAAAATACCGTTCCCCCCCCTTATCTCCGGAGTTTACCAATCGAAAAATCTGAAATAATTATGGTCAATAGGAATTTATGTATATTTTACAGGAAAACTATAGCCAATGCTCTAACTAGCATAGTTTTTTTGATATTAACAGTAAACCTCGTACTCGTCGTCAAATAAACATATTGGTTTTTGCCTGATTGTTTTGCTTCAGTAACTACTTCTTGAGTACGGAACCCTCGGTGCGCGAGTCCGACTCGCACTTGGCCGGTTTTTTTATTTTATATTGTTTCATTATTACCGTCTTTGTCCAATATTTAGGTCTGAAGGTTCTATTGGACTTCGTGCCGAACCACGCTAGCAACGAGTCTGAATACTTCATAAAGTCTGAGGCCAAGGAGCCAGGGTACGAAGACTTCTTCGTGTGGGCTGATGCTTTACCGGACCCAAATAACGCATCGAACAGACTTCCACCATCAAACTGGGTGAATAAAATCACGAGATTATTAATTTCTTTATACTTACCTTTTTATACGACTGCCTGAAAAAAAAGGAGTAGGTAGGTATATTGTTTTCAGGGTTCATGGTTGTATGTATGTATGTGAGTTTGTATATTCCACCATTACTTCTATACGAAGGTCTCCTGCATGGATCGCCACAGAGCACGGTCTTGCAGGAGACAGCAGTCCAGCAGTGGACGTCTATAGGTTGAGACGACGACGACGACGACGACGACGACTTCTATACGCCTGAACCGATTTTGATAAATGAGGTAACGTTAGAATCCCTAGCTTATTCCGGGTGACATAGGCTAGTAAATTTTTTTAAAAAATTAGAAAATAAGATAAACTATAATAATCATCATCTAGAAAATGATGAGGAGATTCCAAAAATATTTAACACTATAGTTCAACATCCAGCGATTCACAAAAAAATATCATTTAATAAAAATGTGAATAAGACTCCAAAGGTATTAATGTCTGTGGTATCGTTACGTAGTAGCAGTGGTAGCCGTACTTCCATTCGAGGGGGATTTTTTATTACACGACTGCCCAAAAGAAGGAGTGTTATGTTTTCAGGGTTCGTGTATGTATGTGTGTATTTATCTAAGCATGTGAGTTTCATTAAAAAACATTTACAAATTCAATACAGGCTACTGCAGAGCAGTCGTGTTTTTATTAATAATAATTTTAATTGTATTCTTGTCTTTATCTTTATCTTTTGGTGGACATTTTCGAGTAGGACACAATTTTTCATACTTTGACGCCATTACTATCTGCTGTTTCCAGTGTGCGCTTAGGTTTTATTATCCCATTTAAATTATTTTTTAAATTCCACTACAAGTCAGCCCTTCACTGCGATCTCCTCTGATAGTAAGTGTTGATGCAGCCTAAGATGGTAGAGGGCTAACCTGATAGGGATATGGCAGTTATATTAAAACCAATACCACTAGTCGGTTCTCCATCGGTTCGTCGGCATCGTACTGGAACGCTAAATCGCTTGGCGGTACGTCTTTGTCGGTAGGGCGGTAACTAGAAACGGTCATAGAGAAAATTCAGAAATTAGGTATAAATTCCCAAATTGACCCTGCCGGGGATCGAACCCGTGACCTCCCATGTTAAGACAACAGCGCTCAACACTCATCGAACTTCTCAATGTCCGATCTAATTTGGCGTCTGTATAGCCACCAAGGGTGAATGGATACAAAAGGGCTCCTAAGGTACTTGAAAAGCAACTTAGCACTGGAAAATTCAGTATCTGGTATCGGTATCCCGCAGTAGATGTTTAAATTCCTCTCCGTAAAATTATGTCGTGACACCTTTTCATTAATCAAATAATGGTAGGCGTTTTCTTGGGATAACAATGCGGTGGGCTCTCAGTTCTCACGTCCTTCCACGTACCACTCGACTAAGAGTATTTAAACTCTTAGGTTTTTGTAACGATTACTATCAAATGTCAGTGATAATAACCGGAACCGACCGCTATAATAATAATAATAATAATAACTTTTTATTTCAGGCTTCAACACCCATAACTTGTTACGCGTGCTATACGTGCTCTCCGAGGCATGGAGGAAACGAAAAGGCCCAATTTGAACCTCCAAATTAGGTCTCACCCATCCAGTTACTGACTTGAATCAACGTTGTTTAACATTCGCAATCGACTGATATTATGCGTTGTCACAACTAGGCCACTCGCCACTCGTCCCACAGACGGTCTTTTGTAAATTTTTATATGTGTCCAGATCAGTCAATTCGCGAATTCGGCTTGGGAATGGAGTGAAAAGCGTCAGCAGTACTATCTTCACCAGTTCGCGATCGAACAGCCCGACTTCAACTTCAGGAACCCAGATGTGCAGAAGGAAATGATCAACATTATGAAGTTCTGGCTCGATAAAGGTTCATAATCATACTGATATTATGAATGAGAAAGTGTTTGTTTATTGGTTTGTCCTTCAATGATGCCGCAACAGAGCAATGGATCGACTGATTTTTTGCATGTGTACAGTTGAGGAACTAGAGAGTGACACAGGCTACATTTTTTCCCGGAAAATTAAGGAGTTGCAGTGGGAATTAAAAAACACTTATTCCACACGGACAAAGACGTAGGCATCAGCTAGTATGTTCATAATTAATTTAATTATGATGATGATTTTAGTTAAGACACGATATTATACAACGATAAACTTGTAACTTACTAGCCAAATTACTTTACAAATTATACCTGTGTGGTATGGTGGCAAAAATGCTGGCTACAATTCCGTGCTAGACAGGCGGGCTGATCCTTTGAGCAAAAACTGAGCCAGCCCTTCACCAGTGTAGTAATGTTGCATAGTTGGTTCGTAATTAATGATTTCATTTAATACGGTTGGTGAAGACGTCTTTATTCAGTGAAGTCTTAGTAGTACGAGTAGACACTTTACCAACTAACAGAATTAACAACGGAAAGTTACTTACTATTGTTATAATTTCTAACCTACTTACCTACATTTTCAATGCGCATTTCTTCCAAATCGATGAGTATACAATCTACATCGATTTATTGAGGAGTTGCATCTTTATGTTGCAGTTAATATGAAAATGTTACGTTCAAACTTCGTATTAAGAACTATGACCTTAGACCCTGATTAACCGACTTCCAAAAAAGGAGGAGTTTCTCAATTCGGCGCGTATTTTTTTTTGAATGTATGTCGGTGCATATCTCCGTGGTTTCTGAACCGATTTGAAATTTTTATCTATCAGTCGTTAGAGGAAGCTCTCGAGGTGGTCCCATAAAAAACTAAAAAGTTAAAAGTCTGATGCATCAACTTTGCTTATCCTTTTTATACCCTCCCGACTTCAACATAGTGGGTAGAAATCAAAATAATTTTGTACTTTACAGTGGCGTTGGAAGTCGGTTTTTTGGAAAGAATTTTTATTGTATAGTTCTATTCCGTATACTTATAGGTGCTGATGGGTTTAGAGTAGACGCCCTTCCCTATCTGATGGAAGCGGACCCCGCAGACCACGGTGGCCGCTACCCCGACGACCCCTGGAGTGGTCTCGCACAGTTCGAACCCCATCAGCTGGGCTACAACATCCCGCTATATACGAAGGACCTCATCGAGTTGTATGATCGCGTGCACGAGTGGCGAGGCTTCGTGGATAGTTACTTGCAAGACAAAGGTGGAGACACTCGGTGAGTCGATAAAGTTGATTAAGTTGTCTTAAGGTGCGGAGGTCCCGGGTTCGATCCCCGGCAGGGTCAATTTGGGAATTTATAATTTCTGAATTTTCCCTGGTCTGTCCTGGTGGGAGGCTTCGGCCGTGGCTAGTTACCACCCTACCGGCAAAGACGTGCCGTCAAGCGATTTAGCGTTCCGGTACGAAGCCGTGTAGAAACCGAATAGGGGTATGGGTTTAATATAACTCCCATGCCCCTAACAGGTTAGCCCGCTACCATCTTAAACTGCATCTTCACTTACAATCAGGTGAGATCGCAGTCAAGGGCTTACCTGTAGTGGTTAAAAAATAAAAAATAAAAAAAGTTGGTGATTATCACCTTACTACGGAACGACGAAATCAAAACATCAGAAATTATGAATTCCCAAATATTGCCAGTGTCAAACAACGATTTTTCAACGGTGCACGCCACTACAGATCGACAATTACCTACTTAGGGAAATGTAGTAGATATTCTTACATAAACTGTTACAATATTAGTGTGCCCGGCAAACGATGTCCTGCCCTGAATCTAGAACCCGAATACAGCGCCACCTAAGTACCGGTTCGAATTGTGAATATAAACCATCTCGAAACCCATACACAATTCCATTAGAATCGGTCCAGCCGTTCCGAAGTGATGCGGTTACATACATTCTACCGTTGATTTTTATGTAAATATTTATTAAAATATTGTAAATATGTTCATGGTTCCAATAAAATAAGATTGAAAATCTGTAGCACTTCTGTAATAATATATTCAACTTTATTATGTCTAAACATGATGAAGAATTTTTTTTTTTTATTACATTTACAATCAATTATGTATATTTTTTTTTTCTTTATTGGTATTTTATTTAAATACTTTTTAAATCCTATTCACAAAAATATGAAATTAAATCGATTTGGTTTAGATGATTTTTTCACTTTTTTTTTAGATTTTAATGTAGTTCATAGTATTGTTCTGCATCCATACAAAATGTATCTGACATAAATGTGTGCACAAATAAATGTGAGAATAATACAAACGAACAAGTTTGTTATGTTCGTTGAACAGGCAATGATGAAACTTTTAGTAGGGATCTTATAACTCGGGCTCCCTTTAGGATATTACCACGGACACTTTCTGACAGAGATTTCTTGCGTCAAACTTTTCAATATACTTATATTATATTACGAGCATATTATTATTATGTTATGCTCAAAAAACAGCCATATATTTTTAAAAACATCTTTATATTATAAAATACATATTATGTAGAACAATATTTATTATGCACTTATGACATCCTACTAATATAATGAATGTGAAAGTTTGGATGTTTGTTACTCCTTCGCGCCGCAATTAATAAACCGATTTGGAATAGAGAAAGCTAGCACTTCTACATTTTTTCTCAGGTAAATTCGCGGACAAAGTCGGGGGCATCTTCTAGTAAACAAAAATATTATCTTCACAGTCCTGGAATAAGAACCTACTACTTAAATCTTATTCGTTTAGTAGCATTCTGCTATAACTGCCCATGAGACAGTGTTAGGAACTAACGAATCATTTTCCAGCTCTTCTCGGTTGATTCAGAATGATAGTCTCTAAATATTGCCATGTAATAGTCATAAGCATTTTTTTTTTTATTTCCAGTGTGATATTCTCGGAAGGCTACGCGAACGTCTCCATGACGATGTTGTACTACGGCAACGAGGACGGCGACCTTGGCGCACATTTCCCGTTCAACTTCGACTTCATCAGTGAACTCTCCAAGGAATCCGATGCGAGGGACTTTGCTTATGTCATCCTGAGGTGGCTGACTTACATGCCTCATGGAGCCGTTGCTAACTGGCAGGTATGCGACTTTGCAGATACGTGCCAAGCTTTTTAACGATTCATTACGACCCAGCGTAAAGACAGAGGCCAAATTGTATATACCAACTTATCTGCCCCGGTGGCCCGGCCAAATTTTATATACCAACTTATCTGCCCCGGTGGCCCGGAAGCCGAAAACAAAAACTAAACAGGCTTAAGAATTACACTCGCCGGCATATTTAGCGGAACATAAAAAAAAGGTTTGATATCAGTATCATATAAGGTTGCTGGCTGGTTTATACGTCATTTAATTTAAAAAGAAATATTTTCAAATTAAGAAAACAACTGAACATCACATTTTATGCAATTGTTTTAATTTTATTCAAATACACCTAATCTGGAGCAAACTTCGAGTATTTCTTCCTTCTGAGTTTGATTTAAAATTTCATTGAAATACTGTTTTTTGTTAGTTTTTTTTGATCGCGTATCTTTCTGGAGTTGATGACTGAATTATGCCTGACTTAGCCCCAACGGAGATTGCCAGGGCACTCGAAATGCGAAGAAATGGTCAAACCTACAGAGTGATATCCAGAGATCTTCGTCGACCAGTTTCAACGATCCATCGCAGTATCCAACGGTTCAGGGAGACCGGTACATATGTGAGAAGAGCAGGACAAGGCAGAAAAAGACGCACTTCGAGTAGGGATGATCGTTTCATTCGGCTTCGTGTACGTAGGAACTCCCGTTTGACGGCCGTCCAAGCCCGACATGAGTTAGAAGCAGTGCGGGGTGTAACCGTAAGTGAGCGTACGGTACGTTCTTCGTACCGTACGCTCACTTACTCGAAGAAGCTGGTTTGGGTTCATTTGTGACCGCCAAGGCTCCAAGGCTCGAGGTAAATCATCGTAGAAACAGGTTAACTTTTGCTCAGGAACATCGACTTTGGAACGCGGACCAATGGAGTAAGGTATTGTTTAGTGATGAGTGCAGAATTCTCTTAAATCAAATTGACGGCTGGCAAACAATATACAGACGCAAAGGAGAACGATACATTCAGACAAATTTTGAAACTACAGTTGCATACGGTGGTGGATCAATAATGGTTTGGGCGGGCATTTGTTTGGGAGCTCGCACAGACTTGGTAGTGATTGACAGAGGGAGTCTGACTGCAGACCGCTATATCAGAGAAGTTTTAGAAGAAAATGTCGTACCGTTTGCCCCATAGGTATATCGGTGACGATTTTGTTTTTATGCAGGATAATGCTCGGCCGCATACCGCTCGGGTAACTTAAGCTTATCTTAATGATATGAATATCATTAAGATAATATCTGTTATGGAGTGGCCGGCGAGATCACCGGATATGAACCCAATAGAGCACGTTTGGGACTTGCTGAAAAGAAAAGTTAAGTCCAGAATTCCAGCTCCTGCCAACGTGGGTGAACTGCGAATCGCCGTAGTTGAGGAATGGCGGAGACTGTCCCAGGAGACCATCGATAACATCATTCTCAGTATGCCTAGACGGGTAGAAACTTTAATAAGAGCACGTGGAGGAAATACGCGATATTAATCACCGTTTTTCTAATTTAGACCATCGATAACATCATTCTCAGTATGCCTAGACGGGTAGAAACTTTAATAAGAGCACGTGGAGGAAATACGCGATATTAATCACCGTTTTTCTAATTTAATTAATTGTTATTTTAATATTAAATTTCACTTTTCCCGGTTACATTAAAAGTTCAAAAATGTACCATTTTTCACAAATAGCCTTTTGCTCGCAAAATCTGTTCTTAATGTGATCTCATTTTAAGTAAAACAAATGAAACTTTAAATAACAAAAGAAGTGTAGTAAGTAGATTTTAAAATAAAACCATATTTTTTTAATTATGGACCTTTTTTTTATGTTCCGCTAAATATGCCGGCGAGTTTAGTTCCATAATTCTTAAGCCTGTTTAGTTTTTGTTTTTAGTTTATTTTTCATATCTACTAGTACCGATGTCACCGGGTCAGATAAGTTTGTGGGACTATACGTAACTTCGTGCCAAGCTTTTGAAATATTCAATACGACGCAGCGTAAAAAAGAGGCCCAATTGTCTAAGCAAATTTTAATCATTTGAGTTTTGACAGCTTGAAAAGTATTACGCGAACTGTTTCAGGAATTCATACATGCTTTTGACGTGCAGGCATCTATGAATGATTTTTTGTCCTCAAGAATATGTTGTCTGACGAGCCTCTGTTATTATTCCGCAGACTGGCAACCACGACAACAACAGGGCGCCGTCGCGTTTCCGCGTGAGCATGGTGGACGGCCTCACCAGCCTCAACATGCTGCTGCCGGGCGTCGCCGTCACCTACCAGGGCGAAGAGATAGGTAAGACATAGCAGCAAAAGCGGTCATAGCCTGATGGTTTAGAAATTTAGAGCAGCAGCAGGATCTTCTCCGTTTGGCCTTAGCCAAAACGGGGGTGCGGGCCTCGAGGCTTTGCCTCCTTGCCCGGGTGTGGCTCGGAGAAGTACACTTCTCCGTCTTTATAGCCTTTATAGCCTCCGTCTTTATAGCCTATGACGGCTTGGGCCTGCCGTCTTGGCTTAAGGCCTCGTGGTCTTGGCTGGTTATTAGGTCCTGGGCCCCCGCGCTATTAGCGATAGGCGCGGGAGTGTTGTCTTGTGCGGTAAGGGTTGCGTCGTCCTCATGGTCGCCATCATCACCGCTGAGTTGTGCTGGTGAGGGTGATCGCAGGAGCTCGGGGGGTAGTGGACGCCCGTGTAGTGAAGTGGTGATATTAGTGCTGGTTTTTGCAGTCCGCACATAAGCCATGCCATGCGCGCTACTAGTAGTGCGCATGGCACTACTAGTAGCGCACGAAGAACATTGAGGTTTTTTTAGGTTCCCGCGGAATTTCTTTAATTTTCTGGGATAAAAGGTAGCCTATATATTATAGACTATAATCTAACTCTGTGCCTTTCATCCGAACGTACAAAATATTAAAAGTGTTAACCTACTTCTAGAATGACGCTTATAATAAACTCCTGCCAGGTATGCGGGACGGGTTCGTCAGCTGGGAGGACACAGTGGACGTGGAGGCCCGACGGCGCGGGAACAACGAGACCTACCTGCTGTACTCCCGCGACCCGTGCCGCACGCCCTACCACTGGGACGACACGACCCACGCCGGCTTCTCCACGGCCAACCGGACGTGGCTGCCCGTCGCTGAGGATTACCCGGAAATTAATCTCGCTAAGCAGAAGCTGGATGCACGCAGTCATTTTAAGGTATATAATTTTTTAACATATCTATGGCGAACTAATAAAGCGACGAATTGTTGAGTTTTACCGACAAAGGAGACGGTTCAGATTTGTATGGGGCCTGGGTCCGGTCCTTTTACAAGTATAGAAATGAAAGAAAATACTAGACCAGTTTTGATCGTTCAAGTCTACGAATTCATCGTAATTTCAGTGGTGGAATTATTTAATCTTTCCACGATAAGCAACACTAAACATGAATGGGTAACAATGGCGGATAACTTTATTATTTTTAACGTTTTCAAAAGAAAAACAGTAAAATATTTTGCCAGTGACTGTCAGAAATGACATTTGATACATTTCGTGCCTTCTCTATGGCTGAAGGTTGCCATCTTGGAAACGTATCGAAAACTTGAAATACATTTTAATTATTTTTAACTAATTTATGTTAGTAATATGTTATGGAAGAGCGGGGCCGCCCGCCACAAGTACTAGTTGTTACTGGTAACTTAAAGGGTTGGCCCCAATCACTATGTAAACATTTTGTAACTTATTAAGAAGAAATAAATATTTTTGTATTTTTGTATTTGTAATTATTTTTCACGTTATTTTCTTTACCGTTCTAAATTATTATATTTTTAATACAATCTATGTATTTTCCTCTATTCATGGTAGAGTGTACAAAGAGTCCACCAAAAATTAACCATCTCTTTTTGTCACACATCCTTGCCAATCCCTAGTGCTAAAGCCATACATGGTTTAAAAAAATTAACAAAATAATTAATTTAACGTTGATTTAATTTTACAGGTCTACCAAGCACTAGTGAAGCTGCGTAAGGAAAAGGCGCTATCACACGGCAATTACTTAATCAGGGCGCTCTCTAGCAGAACGCTGTACCTCGTACGATACCTGAGGACATTCGACACAATAGTGCTGCTGTTCAACGTGTCGGAGATGTCTGACACCATCGTACTGAATAGAGTGCGACATCTGGAGCTACCAGCCACGGTCGTGGTGTCTAGTATACACTCTACGAGAGTTGCTGGGTGAGATTCTTATTCTTGTTGAAGGATAATCTTGCTACTTCATAATACTATAATCTGTACTTAATTGCTATAATCCGGGACAGCGTGTAGCTTGCGATATTCACTAAGCAATCGTGCATTGTCGAGTCAACATCACCTAAAGATGCTCCGGTGTCGGAGTGAAACGTACGTTGAGACTTGAGAATAATCTGGTGCGAATTGCTGGCTTACTGAGCGGTAAATATCGCAAGCTACAGGTGCAAGATCATAGATTTGTCTACTGTGGCGGATTATTTATTATTTATTTATTTATTTATTTATTTATTTATTTATTTATTTATTTATTTATTTATTTATTTATTTATTTACATCTAATCAGAACGGCAATGCCACTTACACTAACTAGATGATTATTAGCAGTTAAGAAGGTAATACAAATAAAAAATTAAAAAAAAGAAGAAGAACATCAACAATAATGCTATTATAAACAAGGTTATTATATCGAATTAAACATCTAGTTCCTTCATTATCATGGACTTCCGCAAAATAACATATTATAAAATTCCAATATTCTTATTTAAATTATAATTCAATTGTTTTTGTTCAAATAAACCTTAACAAGAGTCACAAGTACTTTCGAGTCTGATCTACCAATGGTTCGGTAGCGTAGCGTTGGTAATATCATTCCTAGCGAGAAAAGCCAGCAATAAACTCGGCCAGCAAGACCTATTTAAATTAAACAATCGGCATTATTTGAATCGCATCTCTGTAGTGCTCTTTTGTGTATCTTTTATGATTTTAATTAAAAGATTCGACTCAAAGCACTAAACAAATGTAGAAAAAAAACGATTATGCACAAACGAAAGTGTGAATTGCCAGTTTTCTTTTTGCGTAATAATTTATTCTGTTTTCCGGCGTGGGAAAAATTAAAAGCAGGTTGCAACCCAACTGCCTATAATATGGCTTACTCCAACAATACTCTAAACGAAAAGCCTTCCAGAGTTGGGTAATTAAATTAACCAACATTAATAAAAAAACCTGGGTTCGATTCCCGGTCGGGCATAAAAGTTAGGTATTGGGTTTTTCAATTAAGAAATTCTCAGTGCCAGCCCGGAGTTGGAAGTTGGCGGTGTTTCACCCCCGTGCCTCGGAGAGCACGTTAAGCCGTCGGTCCCGGTTATTATCACTAACATGATAATAGTCGTTAAAGCCCGCCAACCCGCATTGGAGCAGCGTGGTGGGTCTAAGCTCTAATTTCCGCTCTCCTATGAGAGTGGAGGCCTGTACCCAGCAGTGGGACGTTAATAGGCTGTAGTGATGATGGATGATGAATAAAAAAACTATTATTAATAAAAAAACTCGGCTGAGTTTTTTGTGGGCTCTTCTCAGACCAGGGCGCGTTTGGAAACCTCGTAGCTTTAGTTCTAAGATGCAGTCTTTAAATATCACCATTACGACTTTATATACTTAACGTTCATAAAGAGTACTGTGTAGGTACCAATTTTAAATGAACATACATATTTTTACTTTAAGGTTATCTTTTTTTTTTTCAGAAATACAATAGAAGGGGAGAAGTTAACACTTGCGCCAGGGGAAGCCATTATACTACGAACCAAACCAGTTTCATGACACGTCCACTTTTTAATTTGAAGGTTGTTAAATAGATTTTATGTATTTTGTTAAAAGTGTAAATTATTGTACATAATACTTGTTATTTATTTATTTTAAATTATTTTAAAATCAAGTTTAATAAAATATTTAAAAAAAATAAGCACATGTCATTCAAATGTAATTTATGAAAAATTTCCCATCCCATTTCCCCTCCAAGTAAACGAAAGCCCTGTTCTATCTACTTATACCTTAAATATTATTTAAACTGACGCTGAGAATCCACACTAATATTATAATAAACTATATAAATGCGATAGTATGTCTGTCTGTCCGTCTATCTGTCTGTCTGTTCAACCGATTTTTATGATATTTGGTATAGGGATAGTTTGCATCCCGGGGAAGGACATAGGCTACTTTCAACAGACTTCAAAAAAAGGAGGAGGTTCTCAATTCGACTGTATTTTTTTTTTATGTTTGTTACCTCAGAACTTTTGACTGAGTGGACCGATTTGGATGATTCTTTTTTTATTTGAAAGGGCATACTTTCCATGTAGTCCTATATAAATTTTATCGAAATCGATCGAGCGGTTTTTTAAATATCAACAATAAAATAAGTACTTTGTATAGCGTGTGCTTGTTGTTGTAAAGTTGGCGCGGGAGTTTGAAGTCGATTGTTGTTTAAAAATATTTTTTTTATATTAAATTATTGTCCCTGAAAATTAAAGAGTTCCCGCGGAAATCAAAATACCGTAACCCACGCTGACGAAGTCACGGGCATCATCTAGTTTGAACATAACGAAATTAATCAATCACCAAGAATTGTCAATTACTTGCGTCATTTTTTTTGCGGAAGCTTATTGAATTTACCTGAGTGTTTGGAATTTTCTTCTCCACGACAGAAAGTTACGCTCTATAACCCTAAGGTTTTCGGGTTAACAGTGGATTAAGATACGCCTTGGAAAACTAGAACAAAACACTTTTATGAAAAATATTTACCTACGTTCCTATACGTTTACGTATACATAATATAATTTAATAATCATCTTATCAGCATACAGTTTTATTTTATCTTGAAAATAATATTCACCTTTTGCTTAAAAAAACAAACTAATTTTTTTAGTTATTAAGTAGAGTTCTTTGTCTTTTGAAACGTGACTTTTTTTCCACTACAAGTAACCCTTGACTGCGGTCTCATCTAATAGTTAAAATGCAGTCTAAGATGGTAGCGGACTAACCTCTTAGGGGTATGGAAGTTATATTAAACCCATACCCCGAATCGGTTTCTACATGGCATCATACCGGAAGGCACACAAGCCACGGCTGAAGCCTCCAACCAGACCCCGACCAGAGAAAATTCAGAAATTATAAATTCCAAAATTGACTCTGCCGGGGGATACCTACTTATTTAGAAACGCTACCTCAAAATTAAATTTAAAACTGCTTTTAATACGCGCTTGAAGTTATAATTATCCAAATACATATAAAGTTTTCTGGCTGTCTACAAACAAAACTTCAACCTGAAATTTGAATTCCATGCTTTAAACAAACAATGCTATAAGCATTTCGAAAATAGCATTGTAACTTTGAGGATTCAACTTCCTGGCAATATATACGAGTACCTAGCCTGAAATTTTACTATGCATTTAATCTCAAGCAGCTAATTCCTCACCATAATATTGTTTTCCATCTGCATAGCTAGAGCCACCACCACCACCACTGCAGCCTATTAACGTCCCACTGCTGGGCACAGGCCTCCACTCTCATAGGAGAGCGGGAGTTAGAGCTTAGACCCACCACGCTGCTCCAATGCGGGTTGGCGGGCTTTAACGACTATTATCATGTTAGTGATAATAACCGGGACCGACGGCTTAACGTGCTCTCCGAGGCACGGGAGTGAAACACCGCCAACTTCCAACTCCGGGCTGGCACTGACAATTTCTTAATTGAAAAACCCAATACCTAACTTTTATGCCCGACCGGGAATCGAACCCAGGACCTCGTAATCCGCAGTTGACTATGCTAACGAGTATAGCTAGAGCATTTGATATAATATTCATACTGATATTATAAATGCGAAAGTGTGTCTGTCCGTCTGTCTGTCTATCTGTCTGACTGTCTGCTACGCTTTCACGGCCCATCATGTTCGACCGATTTTGATGAAATTTGGTAAGGTAAGGTTAATATAAGATAAGATAATATAGAATAAGGGTAATAAGAACTTTAAAAAATTTAAGTATGTAATGGTTTATTCAAATAACATTTGAAGTTTTTGAAATGTTTTCACGATACGGATTTCAGTTCAAACGCTACCTGCATAGTTGCGGCGACTGTGTGCCGCGTTCCAACTTCTAATTCTGTTTGATAATTTACTTCAAAGGATTACGAACACCAGTGTAGAGTAGGTGGTAGAATCAAAACATGACGTAAAATAGGATTTAGGATTTAGGAGAATTTAGGTAAATTTCTAATTACGGCATTATATTATTATCATAATATTAGTACGTAATAATTTTCTAGTACGACAATACTGAGTACTAAATTTATTTACTAAATTTGGGGTAGTTTTCGAGATTTTCCCCAAAAATTTCCTCCTGTAAAATTTTGTATGAAAATTTATTTTTTCACTGATGGCTTCGTTTATAAGTCAGAAAATATAACTTGAAGAAAAATATGGAGACAGCTGATGATTGAGGATTTCGGAGACGGGTATAGAGCACGGCCAAGGTATTGAAGATAGGTGGGGGTGCTCGAACAAATGTCACTCGAAACCTCATCCAATGGGGAGGCACACTGCCAATTTATCCCGCTAGGTGACGCATCGTCGCTGGTGTTGTTTACCTGTCAAACACCATATATTTTTTACGCGATAGTTTCATTTTCTTAGAATAATTCATTTTTATGCCTAAATGTTGTGCATTCCGTTTTCCTGCTGATGAGGAATGAAGAAGACTATGGTACAAAGCCTTGCGCCAATAAAATTGGAAACCCAGTTCATCGGCTAGGTTATGTAGCGCTCACTTTAGACCTGCCGATTATTATGGCAAGAGCACACGCTGGTTTTTTTCCCAGATTCAGTTATAATAGGACGCCTAATTACCTCAATTATGTACGCAAATGAACCTGACAGTTACCAGCGAGGGTGGCGCCATCTGAGATTAGCTTTGCCTGTGCCTCCCCATTGGCGCTGAGTTTAAAAAAAACTCCAAAATGGTTGATTCAAGATGGCCGCCATACAAATTTCGTCAGTGTGTATCTCGGAGAGTATAAGAGATGGAATTAGTGTGGTTTCTTGGCAAGAGATGATCAGGACGAGGAGGTCTATTTAGCGAATTAAAAACAATTTCAAGATGGCGGTTTTTTTAATACCAAACTATATATATGGACTATTAAAGACTGGGTACTTATGGTTCCTTTTAAAACTTGCAGTTTAGTACAGTAAAGTCTTACTTACTTGTACGTCTTACTTACGTGTACCTACTACTTGTAAGTCTAACCACATCCCGTGAGCTGCTTTAGCAGCTCGCGCTCAGGGCGAAATACTAGTATACTAATATACTCCTAGTAACCATTTCTGTATTAAAGTAGGTACCTAATAAAACGGAACAATCAAATAGGTAAATATTATAGCGAAAGTGTGGATGGATGGATGGATGGATGAATGGATGTATTTATGGATGGATGTTTGTAACTCAATCACGCTCCAACGGCTGAACGGATCTGGATGAAATTTGGCACAAAGATAGATTATAGTCTGGAATAACATATAGGCTACTTTTATCCCGGAAAATTAAAGAGTTCCCGCGGGAACCGAAAAACCTCAATCCACGCGGACGAAGTCGCGGGCATTAACTAGTAGTAAATGATATATCCGATATGCAAGTTTACAACCGATCGTAATAATAATAGATAAAACTTAACTTCGGTCATAATAATAATATAACTATAGATAAAAACATCTATTAACGCCTATAAAGTGGTATTTCTTTCATCTTCAGCGACACTTAAGATGTTGACGTTGTGGAAAGTGGTAGGGATCACAACGGCGGCCATCTTGGTGGTAGGGTCGGTGGCAGGGAGTCTGACGTGGGGTATCCTGGCTAACCGGGGACGATCGCGGTCGCGACCGGAGCTGGTGCATCTGGACTGGTGGGAGCATACGGTGATATACCAGATCTATCCCCGGTCGTTCATGGATAGTGATGGCGATGGAATTGGTGATTTAAAAGGTAAGTAAACAGCTACTTTGGAAGAATTAAACTCCCAAATAAAGTGTATTTTGTGTCCCGTGTAACAACCCAAAAATGTTTACTTGATGTCATCCATCCATTCATCCATCAGCCTGTATTCGTCCACTGCTGGACATGGGCCTTTTGGAGAGCGCGCCACCACACTCGGTCCTCCGCTTTCCTCATCTACCCACTTCGCGCTACCTTTTTAAGGTCGTCTGTCCAGCGGGCTGGAGGTCGTACCACACTGCGTTTACTGGTACGCGGTCTCCACTCTAGAACGCGTCTGCCCCATCGGCCATCGGTTCTGCGATAAACATGACCTGCCCACTGTCACTTCAGCTGACTCATTCTCTGGGCTATGTCGGTTACCTTAGTTCTCCAGCGGATTTCCTCGTTACGGATTCTATCCCTCAGAGAAACACCCAACATAGCCCGCTCTATAGCCCTCTGAGCGACGTTAAATTTGTGGAGAAGGCCAGCTGTCAGTGTCCACGTTTCCGCTCCATACGTCATCACAGGCAGGTCATTATTAGTTGATGTAATAATTATTAAATAAATCGATTATTATTATGATAGTAAATAACCCGCATCTATTAAGCGAATTTATAATCAACAAATAACTTATATCTATATTTTGTTTTTGCGCATTACCACAGTTTCCTGTTTTCTGTTTTGCATGCATCATTTTGTACCTATCTGTTAAGATGCAATAAAGATTTAAGCTACTACTACTACTACTGACCCGGTGACTGCACAGTACACAGGCATAAAAATTAATTCAAATTTTGGCCACAGGATCAGATAAGTTTGTAATATAATACTATCATAATTCATATCCGGATGCTATAAAGGTTGCCAGTTAGCATTCTATCGTTCTCCCTCGAGTGACTATAATCGTAAGAGGAGAAGAGATAAACCTTTATTATCCTACAGGTTCCCGGGTTTTATCAACAAAAAAAACAATTTTCTAAAAATAACATGAAGTACGAGTAGGTACCTATTTTTAATCTAATTTTATTCTAGGTATAGCATCGCGGTTAGACCACCTGGTGGACATCGGTGTTGGAGCAATATGGCTGTCACCCATCTTTGTGTCGCCCATGGTGGACTTCGGATACGACATCAGCGATTTCTACAACATCCAGCCAGAGTATGGGACTATGGCTGACTTCGAGGAGTTGGTGCAGAAAGCGCATGACCTTGGTAACTTAAAAATGATGGTTTTACTTTTAAAAATGTTTCCTCTAAATTCTCTGCTTTCTCCACCCAAACCATCATAAACCTTCCTTTTTTGTATTCCACTACAAGTAAGCCCTTGACTGCAATCTGACATGATGGTCAGTGACGATGCAGTCTATGATGGAAGTGGGCTAACCTGTTAGGGGTATGTCAGTTATATACCCAGTTATATATATGGCAGTTATATAAACTTTACAGTCCCTACCCTATAATCGGTTTTTACACGGCATCGTACCGGAGCGCTAAATCGCTTGGCGGTACGTCTTTGCCGGTAGGGTGGCCACCCACCAGACCAACCACCAGACCAGACCAGAGAAAATTCAGAAATTATAAATTTCCAAATTGACCCTGCCGGGAATCGAACCCGGGACCCCCACGTTAAGACAACAGCGCTCAACACTGCGTCATGTCGTCAAAAAATGATGAGTCTGGATTCAAGTATCGTCCACTGCTGGACATAAATATCTTGCAACTATATTTATAGACTAACCTCTTGTGTAGTGACTATTATTGTGTGGTCGACGTTCGAATCCGGCCCATTTCATTACCTTTTATAGGTGCATTGAAATTATGTCCTTGAAGTGTAGATATCGTGACGATAATATAAATTAATCATATAATTTCAATCATAAATATCAGTAAGCTAGCGTCTAATCTTAATATTATGCAGAGAAAGTTTTATTGCAATCAAATTATTGCAGTTGATAAAATTCTTGACGTAGGTAAGTAACATAAATTGCAACTAGTAGGTATAATCAAAATAATGTTTTCCGAAGGAACCAGAAGTTTAATTCGCTATGATCCGCCACTGTAGACAAAGCTACGTGGTGCAGTGTGTATCTTGTACGTGTAGCTTGCGATATTCAACGCCCAGTAAGCCAGCAATTCGCCGGCACAACACCACACCACACCACACAAATCTTCCAAATTATTCTCAACGCACGTTTCACTCCGACACCGGAGCATCTTCAGGAGATGTTGACTCGACAATGCACGATTGTAAAGACTCTTTACTTTATCAAGGACTTCCGCAATGTAACGCATGCTTCTATTCGATATAATGTTTTCCAACAATATACTTTTACTTTCTTACCTTGGGACGGGTCTTGTTCGTGGAATGTATCTGGAATACAAAATATCTAATTTCATTTTCCAGGAATCAAAATTCTATTAGATTACGTGCCAAATCACGCGAGCAATGAATCGGAATACTTCAAACGGTCGCTGGCAAGGGAGCCGGGGTATGAAAACTTTTTCGTGTGGGCCGATCCTAAAATCGACCCCAACAACTCTAATAGGCTTCCTCCTTCCAACTGGGTAAACCTTTACTCACATTTATGTTACAAGTATTTTAATTAAATAAGTTTTATTTTATCTATACTTATTACTTATATATCATTATTTTATTAGTGTTATTAAAATAATTATTGAGGACGATTTTTTTGTACCGCATAAAATCTTTTTAAGTAAATAATCTTTTTTACTAAGTCACGGCCGAAGTCTCCCATCAGACCAGAAAACAGACAAATCAGAAATGGTTAATTTCCTAAATTTCTCCTTCTGGGAATCTAACCCGAGCCTTCTACCTCTCCAGGAAGGTTCATAAATTATCACTTAGTAAATTTTTTGACAATAATTAAGAACCAGCGTCGTATTTATAGTACTTGAACCTTTCTTCACCATTAAAACAAGTTATATTTGCTTAAAACGTACTACAACTCTGGGGCTATATATACTGCCAACGCTTATTTCATGTTTTAGAATTATAATTCTTATTATCTTAGGATCATCAAGGTACGTGATATCAAACTGACATTCTGAGTATCTAATACTGCATAATATGTATTGCAGTATGGCCCCAGATAAGCTAAAGGCCTAGGCTGTTACCACGGACCGGTATCTAATATTAACCAACGACATTTATTTGCTATTTATTTAGATATATTTATTGCACACACAAAATATACAGAACGCAGTTAAAAATAAATAGTAAAACTATATAGAAACGTGCAAAGGCGGTCTTATTGCTAAAGCAATCTCTTACAGACAACCTTTGGTGAAAGGACTAATAAACCGGATAAAGGATTACATTCTAATACCTACATCAACAGCTTTTCTCAAACTCAATCTTTTTTATTCAAGTAGACTTTGACAAGTGCTTGTGAATTGTCAAGTGAATCTCCCACTTTCTTAATCATTATTGTTTTCAGATAAGCGAATTTGGCGGTTCAGTTTGGGAATGGAGTGAAATCCGACAGCAATACTACTTGCACCAATTCGCAAAGGAACAGGTGGATTTCAACTACAGGGACCCAGCGGTCAAAGCAGAAATGCTCAACATAATGAAGTACTGGTTCGAGAAAGGCGCAGATGGGTATAGAGTGGATGCTGTGGCACATCTCTTCGAAGCTGATCCAAACGAGCACGGTGGGGTGTACCCAGATGAGCCGTTGAGTGGAAACATGTTCTTGAACCCGAATCAGTCTGGTTACACGACCCAGGAGTACACGAAGCATCAGATTCAGCTTTACGACGTTGTTTATGAGTGGCGGGAGTTTGCTGATAGATGGAAAGAAGAGAATAAAAGTGAAACAAAGTAAGTTATAACAATAAAGATATAGCATATGTATCGTTTAAATAGATAGATTAGTAGTGGTTTATTTTCGACCACAGATGAATATGAAGATCACGCTTTCTTAACTTTTCTTTACATACTCGTTACTTAACATTTGGGACATTACTGGTTTATACATAATATCACATGTATGTACTTAGATCATTTCAAACTGATGTTGCCTTACAAGTCGCTCGGCTTTGCATTGCTTGAAAACGTTTACATATTTTTTTTAGTCTACATAATCTATGCTTGAACAACACGCGGTCTATACTTAGTTGAAAATCTCAATTTCTTTTTCATGTATTTGTGTTTGCAACTAAGCTTGTAAGGTTTCCCATAAAATAATTTCGTAAAGAAAAGGAAAAAAATCAAACAGCTCCGACGGGATATTCATAAAACTAAACTCACGCGCTGACGAAGTCTACGTTTCAAATTTCAATGAAATAAGCTTTTTGTTGACAGGATCTTGCTAACAGAAGCCTACGCCAATGTAACGATGACCATGCTGTACTACGGCGACGAGCGAAGCAAGGTCGGCGCACATTTCCCGTTCAACTTCGACATGATCACCAGCCTGTCGGGCGAGTCCAACGCGCGGGATTTCGTCTACATCATCAAGCACTGGCTTACCTATATGCCCTCTGGGAGGGTGGCGAATTGGGTGGTAAGTGCATGTCTAAATATAGAAAAGGAGAAGGTGACCGACTGATCTATCAACGCACAGATCAAACCACTGGACGAACCAGGTTGAAATTTGGCGTGCATATTGGTAACCTGGTTCTTTCATATTTCTTTCACGCAACCTATCTGTTCACCTATCTGTATACTCAACCGATTTTGTACCTTAGAAATAGGTTGCACGGAAGACTTGTATAAAACATTGATTCGTCCAGGATAGAAGAGCATAGGCTTCTTTTTACTAAGGTTTCCCACTAGACGAAGTCGAGGGCTTAGTCTAGTAAATATTTTAAGGATACCCGCAAATACATTCCACGTATTGCTTTTCAGTTCGGTAATCACGACCAGCAAAGAATGCCTTCAAGATTCAGGCTCAATATGGTTGATGGGCTAAACTCTTTGAATATGCTACTGCCCGGTGTGGCCATCACGTACCAAGGTGAAGAGATCGGCATGAGGGACGGCTACGTCAGCTGGGAGGACACTGTGGACGTCGCTGCTTGTAACCAGGGTAATAAAAATAATTGTTTTCATCTCTCTAGCTCGAAAAACGCTCTTTTACTGCTTAAAACCAGTAAGTAAAACTCGTTTTTGCTCACTGGTTTCAAGCAGCGAGCAAAACTTGTTTTTGCTCACTCAGTGAGAAAAGGAATTTTGAATTTAGAACGCTTATGATTGGGATTTCTTTACATAGTCCACAAAACCTTTAGAATCAGTTGGTATTTTCTAGCGATTGAGTTAAAATTGCCGTGGATGTAGAAAGTTGTAGAAAGTTCTAGTTAATGATTTTTTTAATCCATACTAATATTATAAATGCGAAAGTGTGTGTGTCTGTCTGTCTGTCTGTCTGTCTGCTACGCTTTCACGGCCCAACTACTCAACCGATTATGATGAAATTTGTAACAGAGATAGGTTACATTCCGGGGAAGGACATAGGCTACTTTTTATCCCGGAAAATTGAAGAGTTTCCGCGAAAATCAAAAAAATGTATCTGTTCAACCGATTTTAATGAAATTTCGTACAGGGATCGTACTTTTTATCCCGGAAAATTCAAAGCTTCCCGCGGGAATCGAAAAAACTTGGTCCACGCGGGCGAAGTCGCGGGAATCATCTAGTTAGGTATATATTTTACTAAAATCTTGATCAATCTTTCAGGTAACCCGGATAACTATCTGGAGTTCTCTAGGGACCCAGCGAGAACACCCTACCAGTGGGACAACACGACGAGCGCTGGCTTCTCGACCAGTGCCAACACGTGGTTGCCGGTAGGACTAGATTATATGGAAATCAACTTACGGTCACAGCAACAGGCCGAACGGAGTCACTACAAGGTATAATGTATATGTCATTTTGTTTACTATATCATATCAAATATGTACTAAGATAAATCATTAGAAACAATAATAATTATGTCAGCAATGCCCTACTACTATATATTACATGCTAATCGCTATTGTATTAAATCTTACTTCTTACTATTCTTACTTACTATAATATATACTATACTATACTATAGTATTATATATTATATTTATTATAAATTACATAAATGTGAAAGTTTGGATGGATGTTTGGATGTTTGTTACTCAATCACGCCCCAACGGCTGAACGGATCTGGATGAAATTTGGCACAGACGTAGATTAAGTATAGTCTGGAATAGCACATAGGCTTTATATCCCGGAAAATTAAAGATTTCTCGCGGAAACCAAAAAACCTCAATCCACGCGTACGGAGTCGTGGGCATCAGCTAGTAATATATTATATTGGTAAGGAAGACATGAAGAGCTAGCAATAAATAAATGACAAAGATAGTATCAATAAATCGACATCATAAAAAATAACAGGTTCTCAAGCATCGGTCATCTATTGTAAAGAGCTGACGTCGGTTTATTAAAACGGGCATAGACAAGTGTGTTTCGTAGTAATACCATATATTTGTAGGGTGTGCCTATGTCAAAAATAAATAATTTCCTACTAATTAATACTTGTGAATAGAGGGTTTTCCAAAAGACCTAAAATTCTCATCCTCGGTTAGTTTTAAGTTTGATAACCATTTTAAAATATAGATTAAAGAAAAAAAGTGCGTTGAAATTTGATGACGTCACAACTGTGAATTCCATACAACTTCCATACTAGAAGTACGTTTTTAAGTTTGATAAAGAGTTGCTGATTTGATTGAGTTGTCATGATCCCTATTACAGGTATACAAGTCAATGGTAAGCCTACGCAAGCAGCCCGCACTGTCGCATGGCAGCTACCACATCGAGCCGCTCACCAGGAACACCTTCATTCTGATCCGACACCTCATCACCTACGACACCTATGCGTTGCTGTTCAACGTTGGTGACGAAGAGGACACCGTAGATTTGTCTACAGTCACATTCTTGGCGGACCCGTTAACTGTCTACGTTTCCAGTGTCCACTCCAGTAGAGTAGCTGGGTAAGTCGTATTTTGTAAAAGACTTCTATATCTAGGCAGGGTGTATTTTACCTTAGTTTTTAAGCCCCGACGCAAGAAGAAAGGGGTGTTATAAGTTAAACGTGTCTGTTTGTGTGTACAGATACACAAACAGGCACTGTGGTATCGTAGCGCCCAAACAGATGAACCGATTTTCGTTTAGATTTTTTTGTATCATAAATAATTTTATACCGAGTGTTCTTAGTGTTTCATGAAAATCTGTTCATCCTTCTGGAGGTCATCAGCTTTTTCTTAAACTGTTACTTCCATAATTTGTCGGGGGTTGTTTTAAATTTGTAATTTATACTTGTTAGGTATCTGTTACTCAGTATTTTCAATTTCGTCAAATCTGATCAATTTTGAAACTTTTGAACAGAAATAAATAACCATCACATTGTGGGTCTTTAAAATAACGATTTAGTAACAAAAAAACCTTAAAAATTGCACATTATTCAATACTGTTTTATTGCAAAGGTATTTAAATTTCTGATGAAAATCTTTGGATAAAATTAATGAACTTCTGAACGGACAAAACAAATTGGAATAGGAAGTAGTACTTCTTTGGTAGTAGACTTGGTAGTTTTCAACTAAACGTAAATATAAATAAAAATTCACGAACCTTTTACATTAATTCCTTGCACAAGAAGTACTTAACCAGTCAAGTCCTAAACAAAAACCTGTATAAAATAACACAAGGTAGAGGACATCCATCTTCGTCTGTAAAACATAACAACCGTGAGGTAACACATGCAGGAATACAAACGTCACGCACCACCGCCACGCAATGCCATTCAAAGCCTCTAAACAATAATGTACGGTTCCTTTTGCTATTCCGAGTCTACCTAGACTTTATTGTCATCTTTCTTGTTTGTTTTATTCTTATTTTATCTAGTCTTTCTTCATATTCTTGCTGATATAGCAGAGTAAACTGGTCTTTCGTTTGTTGTCTTTAAGTTTTGCAAAGTGATGTCTTCATCCTGTAATATCTATTAAGCCTTCCATCCATATTACCTATATAATATATCAGTAATCTTTCAACCACACACATGTACATGTCACATTTACACTACCATACTACATGAAATCATCAAAACTAGTGAGTTAGGAAATTTTAATGGTGAAATCATATAGTAGGTATCAATTCACGTATATACGATACAACTCTGAGTCCCAAATCCTCAACCCTGATGCTGCAGGGTACAGAACTCCTTAAAAATAGCGATTTAGGATTTTTTTATGGTGAATTCATATTGTAGGTGTCGAGCAACGACTTTATACTTAAACCCAAGTCCCAACTCCTGAACTCTGATGCTGCAGGGTACTGGATTAAGAGTAGGTACACTAAAAAGTTAAAAATAAAAATTCTTTTAAAAAAACCGACTTCCAAAGCCACTGTAAAGTGAAAAATAATTTTGATTTCTACACACTATGTTGAAGTCGGGCGAGTATAACAAAGATAGGCAAAGTTGACGCGTCAGGCTCGCCCGACTTCAACATAGTGTGTAGAAATCAAAATTATTTTTTACTTTACAGTGGCTTTGGAAGTCGGTTTTCTGAAAAGAATTTTTAAAGACATCACTATGGAGAAAGATAGCAATAAAACCTCCTCTTTTTTAAATCCTTTTATTTTCTCGGTTTCTTTATCTCTCTCTCATTCTCTCTCTCAGTTATAGAACCGGGGTTTTTCCTACAGCTGTCATATTTAAATCTATTTTCCCTAACCCAATTGTAAAACAGGGCATTGTTTTAAAATTTGCACCACATGTCCATCGGAATTGGTTCACGCATGCAAATGCGTAGCAGCAATTGAATCGTATACCGACGCAGTTCAGTCGATTGCGAATACACCGCCATGCATATTTTACACCGTCACTATGCAAAAATATAAAGTTCTACATTCCACATCGGATATTTTGAAAGCAATGAGGAGTTGTTTTGTTGTCGATTATGTAATCGGCAGACTATATGAATATAGGTCACTAGAATCGTTTCGATGTGTTATTTCTATTATGAGAACATTTTATATATTGGCTTCTACATAATAACAATGTAGTACAAAAGAAAAACGCCAAGACAGAAAATATCAGATATATTTTAAAGCACATTAATATGCTTAATCGATTCACATTTCTACCACAGAATACCGACTAATATGTTTTGTTAGTTGAGTATTAAAGTGCATTTATCATAGTCTCCAGAAAGTCCATTCTAGGATATTAAATTGATTTTTAGAGTACCTTGCCCTTACATAACTATTATTGAAAACTATTATTATCATGCTATATTATCTCTCTCATTTTGATTTTCCCGGGATAATAAGAGGCATGTCTCCTGTGGAAGAACCTGTTAGACAAAGTATGGCAAATCACGTCGATCCGTTCCTACATTATTAAAGGACAAGCCCACAAAAACACACACTTTTGCATTTATAACATTAGTAGTAGGTACGTATGAAAATTATTGATCATTTTGCTGCTCAGTGTCTCAGTGGGGGCATACTAAAATCGATTAAAGCAGTATTACTTTTAACTGTCACTTGTATATGACGTGTACCTTGACGTCCCTAATATAAGGGTTATAATTGGGTATATGACAACTAGTTAAATAAAATTATTATTCTTTAGAGATTATTAAATAGAGGATTTCCCAAAAGACTACATCCACGTCCAATATTAGTTTTATGTTAAATAATCATTTTAACCCATCGATTAAAGTAAAAAGTGCGTCGAGCTTTGATGACGTCACAATTCAGTATTTCATACAAAATCTCATACTAAGCACGCGTATGAAAAAACGTTGAAAAAAGTCACTGTTCTAAAGTTTCTGTTCTTGTCAAATACCCAATTCAGGGGCTATACTGCCGACGCTGTTTCATTAATGTTGACTTTCATGTTTTTGAATTATAATCCTTATTTTAGGAACAACAAGGTACGTGATATCAAACTGTCATTTTGTGTAATATTGCTTAAGTATTGCTTTGAAATGTTGTCAGTATGTCTTCTGAAACAAGATCCTCAACAATATTATAATAGTACTGCTATAAGCGACGAAAGTAGTAGCTGATGCTAACACAGGGCAGCCTTACACAATGAATGGTTTTTTCCAGTGACACAGTTCCCCGGGGGGTCGCGACCCTGCAGGGGGGTGAGGCGCTGGTGCTGCGAGCCCCGCCGACGTAGTTCTAGTTACTACTTGCGTGCATTCAATACTCGTAGACGGAACTATTATTGTTCGCGTTACGTCACCATAATTTGTAAGCTCAGAATAAAAATCAACGACTGTTACGTGTTTTATTTATGGCTCCCAATCATTAGGTAACTCAACTGAGGAGTTTCGGTAGATTTCCTTTACAAAAAATTATTATTTCATAGCTGGAAATCCATATTTCCATACTTAATATTATAAATGCGAAAGTGTGTGTGTCTGTCTGTCTGTCTGCTACGCTTTCCCGGTTCATCTTTTCAACTGATTTTGATGAAATTTTGTACGGAGGTAGATTGCATCCGGGGAAAGGACATGGACTTTTTATTTCGGATGAAGCATTTAAAGTATATCTTCGAAAATTGGTCAGCAAATGAACGTAAATAAAACATGTTTTTGTTTTCTTTATCCACTACAACATAGCCTTTGCCCAAGTAAGGCGATCTCACCTGATTTCAAGTGAAGATGCAGTCTTTAGGGCCATGGCAGTTACATGAAACCCAAACCCCTAATCGCTTTCTACACGGCATCATACCAGAATGCTAAATCGATTGGCGGCACATCTTTGCCGGTAGCTTGATAACTAGCCACGGCCTTAACCTCCCACCAGGCCAGACCAGGGAAAATTCCGAAATTATAAATTCCCAAATTGACCCTACGGGGGATCAAACCTGGGACCTCCACGTTAAGACAACAGCGCTCAACACTGCGCCAGGGAAGTCGTCAAAAATGTTAAACGTGATCAAGTTAACAAGGCAATACAATAACAGATCACAACACACATTTATCCGCACATAATGGTCAGTTGTCGGGCAATTTGCTGTTACGGAATTACGGTGAGCGATGGCGGCGTTTCCGCCCACAGACGATAGAGATGGCCGGGAGGTGACAGCCCACGATAGATGTACAACTTAATGAATAATTAATTAACTATGTACACTCTATACTACACTAAATACTATAGTAACGGTCGCATGCGACTTTGTCCGCGTACAATTTCTAATTTCTAGAGATTATGAAATTTTCCCGCTGAAAAAAGCCTATCTACGAATATAGAGACTTTATATAGCTTATGCAGGTTTTTATTATTTAAAATTAATGATTGAAATGCTGATTTTCATGTCTATACTTAAAAATTATAGAACTTTTATGGAACCATAATGGTTCACCCCTTTTGGTATGGATTTTCGTATATCCTATAATACCCTGAATCCCCATTTTCAAGTCTCTAACTTCAAAAACTTCAAATATATGCGTTGTCACAACAGCTAGGCCACTCGTCCCTCATAAGCAACATTAATCTCATCATCGATGGAAACAGTAACGTGGATGGATCTCCTCACTATTCGAAGGTCGTTCCATTGAACGGCAGCCTCTAATCCGGTGAAGCATGTGGTGGGTTGCGGTAGTGTTGCTGGTGCTTAACAGCTCGTTAGCGGAACAGCTTCCATGGTGGAGCAACGCGGTCTACTATAGGATCCTCGTGGACTCTTTCAAGGATTCCGATGGAGACGGTCTGGGAGATATTCAAGGTACTTGCTTACTACTTTTGAATGGGAGGTCAAATCAAGAGTGAATAGTCATCTTCTAGGCAAGCGTGCTCCACCTTAGGCTGCATCACCACTTGCAGACTGATTGCAGCCTATAAATAGCTTCGGCAGGAACAATTTAGGGATTTATATTTTCTGAATTTTCTCTGGACTGGTCTGGTGAAAGACTTTGGTCATAGCCAAGTGATTTATCTTTCCAGTTTCATGTTACCAACCAGGCTAGCCGGCTGCCATATTAGACTACGTTATTACAAGTGAGATCGTATTTCAGTTAGAAGTGATATTTTACGCAGCCAATCTTATTTCCTGTTTAAACATTTTTTAAACCAAAAACTAATAAAAATTCATCGATGAATATTCAGTCCATTTATTATCATGCAAACAACCAAATCCACTTGTAAAAGTAACGCGAATAAAACCAACCCTTCAATGGGGTGTAAACTAGGGGTAAATGTGGGGTAAGCAGAAGCAAGGTGGGATAAATTCGAAAATCACGCATCGCCCCATTGTACTCTCGCAGGTTGATGTTGATTTATTGTCCGGGCGTGCTGTGAGTGCGACTCCATTCAATCCGACCACAAATTACAAAACATTGATTTGTTTTATGGAAACGCAGCCTATCAAAAAGTATTTTCATCATCATTCAATGCGGCTCTCTTTGAGCTCGAGCGAGCAATCAAATCGCTTTATCGGGAATCTTTCTTTTATTTTATTTTATTTATAGACTAGCACTTGGCTGCTATTAAACTTGCATTGCATCAAACAAGTGGTGATGCAGCCTAAGGTTAAAAGATGCCTGTTCATTATTGATTTAAAGTTACCAATATTAAAAGCGGAGGGGGAAACGGAAGCCGGAAGGGCATTCCATATTCCTAGTACGCGTCCGTGGAATTTCGACTATGTACGGATGACGACCTTGATGATGCTTTGTGGTAAGATAGTAGAAAGGTAGATACACTCATCGAAATAAATCTTGTCGACCGGCAGAAAGCCAAATTTGCGCCGAGCAGATCGTACAATATCACCTAACAAGCTGATGCCCGCGACTACATCCACGTGGATTAAATTTTTTTAAATTCCCACGAGAACTCCTTAATTTTCCGGGACAAAAAGTTTCCTTTGTCACTCTCCAGGTCTTTTGCTATACCCATGCCAAAAACCGTCTGTTTTTCTTATCCACAAAAAGTTAGCCCTTGACTGCGATCTCACCTGATGGTAAGTGATGATGTAGTCTAAGATGGTGCCGCGCTAACCTGTTATGAGCATGGCAGTTATATTAAACCCGTATTCGGTTTCTACACGGCATCGTACCGGAACACCAAATCGTTTGACGGCACGTCTTTGCCGGTGGTAACTAGCCACCGCCGAAACCTCCCACCAGGCCAAAATCGTTGCGGCGTGAATGAAGGACAAACCAACATACTTTCGCATTTATAATATTTGTATGATTCATATACAGGAACCATAAAACAGCTGGGATACGTTCGAGCGTTGGGCGCTGATGCAGTCATTCTGTCGCCAATATTCGCCAGGAGTACCGACTGTACCGCCCCCGGCGTGGTGGACTTTACTGACATTGATGCGAGGTACGGAACCTTCGATGAGTTCAGTGGGCTAGTGGAGAAAGCTAAGAAACTTGGTGAGAATTATTTAAAATCTCTTGAATTTTTTAAATTATTCTTCTTCTTAAAAGCAAATTAAAATTTTAAAAAGTGACGGACCTACAATTTTTATGGAAAAATCGTAAAAGTAAAGTAAAAAGGCTATTCCTTCTCAAGAGTAGGTAAAATGTATACCGTCACATACCCATTATCTAAGTCGTAACCTCATGATTTTCTTGACTCGACTCAACCGAGGCGATTTCAAATACTTAAAAAAGTTTACGTTACAGGAACAGGTTCTAAGCATAGATTTAAGATAATAGGTGACGCGTAATCTACACCAGTTTCATAATATCACAGTAGTGTAAGGTAAGAACGCGACCCTCAATCCACTATGATCTAGATTCTAGAAGATTATGAAGCTTGGAGCTTAGGAGAAAAGATTATTTTTAACCCCCGACGCAAAAAGAGAGGGGTGTTATTAGTTTAACGTGCCTTTTTGTATATCTGTCTGTGTTATCGTAGCGCCCAAACGGATGAACCGATTTTCATTTAGTTTTTTTTGTGTCATAGATCATTTTATCCCGAGTGTTCTTAGCCTTGTTTCATGAAAATCTGTTCAACAGTCTGAAGGTCATCAGCTTTTTTCTTAATCTGTTACTTCCATATTATGTCGGGGGTTGTTTTAAATTTGTAATTTATACTTGTTGTCCACAGAGCTCAAGCTCCTTATAACTCTGCCACTGCAAACCATCAGTTCAAGTTCCGAGCTGTTCAATTTGAGTGCTGAACGAAGACCTGGTTACGAAGATCAACTTGTTTGGAGAGATGGAAAGGAAGACGAACCTCCAACGGTATGTTATTTTAAAATTCTACTACAAGTTATCCCTTAATTGCGATCTCAACTGGTGATAAGATGATTGCAGTCTAAGATTGTACTGGCTTAACCTGTTAGAGGTATGGTAGTTGATAACTGACCCATACCCCTAATAAGAGGCCCAAGGCATCTATGAACTCCTCAAACTCAAACTGATCGAATTATCCGTTTGGCAAAAGATTACAATTACGATTTTCTTACACAATCGGGGGGCAGTGCCTGATTGATATCGTGCCGGAACGATAAATCAGTTGTAGCACGTCTTTGCTGGTAAAGTCAAGAGTGGTAAGTTGGTAACTAACTACGACCGCAGCCCAGGCCATCTTTGCTGGTAAAGTGGCTACGTCGCAAATCTCAGACCAGACCAGACCTGTGGCGTTACCTCCTTGCTAGCTGGCAACGCACACAAGCTTCGCGTTCGGAATTCGAACTTGCTTTTGGAATCTAATCTATCTTATTAATATACTTGTAAACGTGGGCCAAGTCTTTTATTTCCACATCACATAGGTGGGCAAAAGCACCCTATATTGGTGACCCCCTATAGACCAGAGAAAATACATTAAGTAATTATTAATTCGCAAATTGACCCTCGAACCCGGGACCTCCTACTTATAAGACCACAGCGCTCATCATTGTGCCCTGGTCGTCATCAATCAATCAAATAAATATTATAAATGCGAAAGTTTGGATGGATGTTTGTTAGTCAATCACGCCTCAATGGGTGAACGGATCTGGATGAAAGACACAGAGATAGACTATAGTTTGGAATAGCACATAGGCTATTTTTATCCCGGAAAATGAAAGAGTTCCCGCGGGAACCAAAAAACCTCAATCCACGCGTACGAAGTCGCAGGCATCAGCTAGTAAGGCTTATACGTTGCACCCAGCCCTTTCTGTTGACTTCTACAGTCCAAAAGAATACTGAAGACTGCAATCCAAGCTCTATTTATATGACATTAATTCATACTTAATATTACAAATGCGGAAGTGTGTTCGTTTGTTTGTTAGTCCTTCGATCACACTGCACTAGTGCAACGGGTGATTTTTTGGATGGGTATAATTGAGGGTCAGAAGAGTGACATGGGCTACTTTTTATCCCGGAAAATTAAGTAATTCCCGTGAGAATTGATAAAAACTTATTCTACGCGGTCACATCAGCTAGTTTTTTATATTTCAAGGCTGAAGAAGGGGTCAACAAATGGACATGGCACGAAAGCAGGGCTGCCTATTACGGTAGCACGAACAACAATGAGGCACTATTGAACCTATGCTCTGACGCAGTGGTAGCCATGTTCTTAGATGTCCAGTGCTCTTGGTTGAAGCGAGGGCTGAACGGAGTAGTACTGACGCCTGACTTTGTGTTGGATGTTAACCGTGGTGTACAGCTAGTGAGGAAAATGACTGTAGCAGCTATGGGCTGTGCTCGTAACGCTAACATGGATGCGCCGTAAGTTATAATCTTTATATTAGTGGGGGTTAATACCTCATAATTTTTTAAAATTGTTTTAGTAGAAATATGTTTCAAACAGGTTAATATTCATAAAGTATTTATGGTGGAATGCAGTAAGTATCGAAATGAAATTGATTGCTAGTTTCATGTAGGACAACTTACATCACTTATGATATTATGGTCAGGACTTTACCACAGCTCGAATAGATGATTTTCTGAGAAGAGTAAAGAGAAAAGTGTTTTGTGGTAGTAGAGGATCTGGAGAGTGACATTGACTAGTTTTTATCCCGGAAAAACAAAGAGGCATTTTTAAGATATAAATAAACGCGGATGAAGTCGCAGGCATCATACCTAATGCAAGCTGTAATATAAGTAATTTTTAGTCAAACCGCAAGAGTTACCAGAGAACTAATTAAGAGTTCTGAATAACCAAATCGTATGCGCCTATAAAAACAACAAAGCAATGCACCGCCAGTCAATACATCTATCTTTCTGTTCAGGATAATACTAGTAGAGACGTCGCTGGGAGCGGAACTAGGTGCTAAATACTACGGGGAAGGAAGTGCAGGGGCCAATAGCGTCATAAGTTATGCTCTCGCCGCCACACAGAGGCGATCGGCTCCCAACTTGGCACTAGACTTGCACGCTTCGATGTTGTTCCCACCGCAAGATACTGCACCTACTTGGATCGTAAGTCCCCTATAAATATTATGCTGTCTAAATAACCGTAAGGACATGCTAAAGCTTTGTCGCACGACAAGGTGTTGCAACACCTTTAGCGTTGTAAATCGGTGCTAAGTCTAATAGGAAGGTAGTTCAGGAGCCAATCACACTAATTATTAAAAAGGCGAAATTTTTTATGTGTGGATGTTTGTTACTGTTTGACGCAAAAACCACTGGACGAATTTAGCTGAAATTTGGAATGGAGATAGATTTTATCCTAGATTAACACACAGGCTACTTTTTATCCCGGAAAATGAAAGAGTCCAAGAAAGAGAAATAAGACGGTGCACCTGTCCCTGTACCAAAATTCATCAAAATCGGTTGAAAAGATGGGCCGTGAATGCGTAGCAGACAGAGGGACAGAAAGACGAATAGATAGACAGACACACTTATGAATTTATATTATTAAGTATGAATATTAGTACGGATTCACCGTAATTTTGTTATCGAATACTAGCAAAAGCCCGCGACTTCGTCTGCGTGGTTTGAGGTTTTTTTAGTTCCCGCGGGAACTCCTTAATTTTCCGGGATAAAAAGTAGCCTATGTGCTATTCCAAACTATAATCTATATCTGCGCCATATTTCAGCCAGATCCGTTCAGCCATTGGAGCGTGATTGAGTAACAAGTATCCATATATACATCCATCCATACATCCATCCATACATCCATCCATCCAAACTTTCGCATTTATAATATTTATTTGATACAGGTACTTGGGACCCAGACCGGTAACAAAAGTTACACAAGATTTTGTCGCCAAGTTTGGCGCAACCTGCGAGCTGTAGCACCCGCAAGATACGACCCCCACTTGGCTCGGGACTCTCCCCTAAATACCGGCCATGCTGCTGTCCAAATAAATCTGCCGTAAGCCGTGCGGTGTCTTGCTTTTGGATATTAGTTTTGATATACGGCTCCATTACACCCATGGTCTTGTTTTAGATCGCCGTATGTGCTTCCTGTATGCACCAAATTGGTTGACAAGGTGTTACTTTATCAAGATTGCTTTTCTGGAGGCTATCCTTTTTTCATCCATCCATCCATCCATTTCCTCTTTTAGGGTTCCGTAACAAAGGGGTGCTAAATTGAACCCTATCACCAGCCTCTGCTGTCTGTCTGTCACCGGGGTCTACTGCAGTTTTGCCGTAATTGGTACCCTTGTTGAAATTTTCACAGAAGAGATGTTACTACTATGATCTCTTTCATAGCAAAAAACAAAATGGAGTCCCCATAAAAAACCTTTTTTTTTACCCTCGAATAGCTAAGATTTTTTTTTGTTTTAACAACGGTAATACTTACACGACTCAAAGGTCAGATTATACGTACTTAGTACATACTGTATTCTTATAATATGTACAACCAATAATCAAAATTAAGGATCCGTACCAAAAAGATACCCAAATATTTGTCAAAGACATATTTGATTTTCATTTCCAGACCAGTATTACCAACCAAAGTCGAATAGCAACACGTTATGGCAACGAAATGGTGGACGCAATACTCCTTCTAGCCCTCACACTGCCCGGAGCAGTTCTTATCCAACAAGGAGACGAACTAGGGGCAGCAGATACCATCCTAGAGTGGGCAGATAACACCAAATGTTGGCCCACACAAGCCCACGCATCGGCTGCCCCGTTTCCTTGGGACGATACTCCAACAGCCAGTTTCACTTCGGGGAAACCTTGGCTGCCCTTGGCCACTAATTACAGATACGCCAATGCAAAGTCGGAGTACGCCAATGATTTGAGCCATGTTGGTGTTATGAGGGTTGCAGCGGCCATGAGGAGGTCGCCAGCTATGGGGCCACATGTGGAGGTATTATTCAGTAATTCTTTATGAAAAACAGCTCAATTTTTATTCGGCATCTTCTGTCTTGTTAGGCTTGTCTGCTTTAACGGTAAAGTCGGTATGCCTACATGATGTTCCCAAAGGTTTGTGAAGACTGTCAATCCACACTTGGCCAGCGGCGTCAACTAAATTATTTTCATTATGAGAGTCGAGCTCTACAGTGGATTAGCAATAGGTTGAATATGTTCAGATGATGATGACGAAGTATGGGATGATACAAGATCTTGGTAATTATAGTTACCCCCTATTCTGACTTAGTTGCTAGCAAAAAATGAAGCCACGACACATTATATTTTTTATCCATTGAAGATTTGCTATGAATTAACGTTATTTCTATTTCATAGTAAACCTTCAATGGATAAAATATATAAGTATGTCATACTTTTATTTTTTGAGTAGTGAGTAAGTGAAACAGGGTTTCAGATATTCAAATGGCATCCATTCCCAGTAAAACCTGCAAATTCAGTTACGTAGAGTGAAATACCTGGATACGAAAATAGAAAATCGATTTTATAAACTGCTAAAACCTAAAATTTAAATCAGGAATTCTTATCGCAAATGTATATCTGCATGGTTTATTTATAGCCAACTGAACGGTCGATAGAACCAAAGTTTCAATCGATTTGATGATTTGTTTGCTAAACTAACATTCAATAGGTACTTGAATGCCATATTGGGCATTGTTTTAATGTCAATACCATACATAATATATAAAGTGTATTGTAAATGCAAGTTATAAAGTGCTTACACGATTGTATATATTACTAGATGATGCCCGCGACTTTGTCCGCGTTAAGTTTTTTTTAAATCCTTAATTTTCCGGGATAAAAAGTAGCCTATGTCCTTCCCCGGGATGCAACCTATCTCTATACCAATTTCATCAAAATCGGTTGAAAAGATAGGTCGTAATAGCGTAGCAGACAGACAGATATACACACTTTCGCATTTATAATATAATTATGGAAGCATGGATTACTCGTATTTACTAGCTGTCCCGCCCCGGCTTCGCATGAATGTTGTACAGTGTAGAGACACAGAGTGTAGTATGTAACTTGCTTACGTATAAGTACATATGTATTACACAATGTATAATCACTTGCAAAAATAATTTATTTGAATAGTTGTCAAATACCCATTCATTACAACTTCAGATAAATCGATTTGGCGACGCGTTAGCTGTCTTGAGATGGGGTGGATCAGGATCCCTACTGGTGGTCACCAACTTAGGATCCGGGCAAATTGAAATCCTACTATCGAAGATCCCAGGGCTACCCCAAGAGATGACAGTAGCAGTTAGTTCTGGAGGGTCCAGCTTGTCTACTGGGTCCCATGTAAATTTGGACAAGTCCCTGAAATTAGCTGCTGGGGAAACTGTCCTTCTAGCCGGACCTTCTAGACACTGTGGTGGACCCGGACCAGTGGACAAAATCACTAACAAACTGTCAGAAGGGTGGCAGAAACTTAATAAATATTTTGGTAACTTTTAGTTAACTATTGTGTGACGAAATAAAGATTAAAATTTAAAAATAACGAATGTACAGTGTTTTATTCTAACGGAAGTGCCTTATCAATCACCAATATAATTTATTCATGGCTGCAGGATATTTGAATTTTAAACTATGGAATATATTTGGCTAATCTAAAACTAATGTACTCATTTTAATATGCAGAATTATAAACTCACTTTTTTAAGGAGCTTTTAAGGGTTAAGGTTTTTGATTGCCGCGGGAACTCTTTAATTTTCCGGGATAAAAATTCCTATGTCCTTTCTTGGGATGCAAACTATATCTATACCAAAGGAGACGGTTCAAATTTGTATGGGGCGTAGGCCAAGTCTTGCACAAGCAGAGAAATGAAGGAAATGAAATACTAGACCATGTTTTTATTGGCCAAATCTACGAATTCGTCGTAATTTCAGTGGTAAAATTATTTAATCTTTCCAAGTTATGGAACACTAAATATGAGTGGGTAACAATGGCGGATTCATCATTTTTGATGTTTTCAAAAGAAAAACACGTTATTTTGACAGTGACTGTCAGAAATGGCATTTGATACATTTCGCGCCCACTGCTTCCTCTATGGCTGAAGGTTCTATCTTGGAAACGTATCCAAAACTTGATATACATTTTTATTTTTTTCTCGATATTATATTTTTATTACGCTCTATGTATTTTCCTCTGTTCATGGTGTAGTGTACAAGAGTAGGGCTAAAATGAACGTAGCAGAGAAATAGACAGACTAGACTACACACGCTCGCATTTATAATATTAATTATGAATGATACCGCCTGAGATGATAGACTCAAACCCGTTGTCCTAGGTGAGCGACAGAAGCGACGACACGCGACGCGATACGACGCCGCGACGATAGAAGACGTTTTTTTTTTCGATGTCTCATGGGCGTATCAACGCGACAACGTAGGCCACGTGAAGGGTTAGCTACTGTTTGATACTGTCTCGTCGCGTTGCCGCGTTTGTCGCTCACCGGGAAAACTGGACAGACAACACGCGTAGCGTCGTATTATAAATCGTTATTAATACAAGCCGCGTCGCGATCGACGTCGCCCCCGGACATTACCCCACATTCGCATTGTGCATTCCATCCCCTTTGTGTTTTCTGTATGACCTATTTTCCCCTCGGTCTTATGAACTCCCATATCATTTGCATAGGTGCCTACTTAAGTGAAATTATGTTCTCTAGAACTCGGTGGAGCTATATTTTAATTTATGTCATGCATGTTATTAAGTTCTCCTGTACTTAATCTTTACTCTGTAGTATTTCTGGTAGGATTTTATTAAAACAGTGTTTTTCTAGAATAGACAGCCTATTTTTTACTTCGTATCTGTTTTTAGCGAGTTAAAGTGCAGGGAGATGTTAAGTGATTACCGCCGCCCATGAACATTTGCAGCACCAGAGGAACCGCCAATACGTTTCCGGCTTTTGAGATATTTGTTTATCCGCCCTTTGAGGAGTCCCTTATTGTAATCTTGGGAACACAGGCGAAAAAAGCTGGTTCCATAATTTTCGAGAGATAAATTCTCGCGGTCAAAATATTATAATTCAGAGAAGTTTGAGTATTTTATAAAGCTTTACTACTGTATTTATAGAAGTAGATCTTGAGTACAAAGATCTATTTTTCCATAAAAAAGGATAATGTTCTCATCAAGAGCATTAAAAAAAACTAAGTACCTACATGTTCATAATCATATTAATAATTATCTAATTAGAATGATCTTTCATTAATAATTAATTAATAATTTAATAATTCTGAAATAATTATATGTCTACTATTTATTGGAAAACTAGGTAAGTAAGAACATATAAGTAGATAAAATTAAAATCTAAATTAAATCTAAATTAAAAACTAAATTAAAAACTAAAAACTAAACATTAAAAATATCATCCATCCCGCTGCAATGAGGCAGTGTGCCCAGAACGCTGGCTGCGTTACCCCGCTGAATAGCCAAACTTATATGTTGGCCGAGGTAACTGCCAGCCCTCCGGTCACCTGTGGACTCTGTGAGACGAGAAGATAGATCCTTAAAAAAGGATCTGGCATCTTCGCCCCACGACCCCAGGGTTTCAACACCAAAAGGCACAAAAATGAAATTATTTTCAATAATTTCATACTTGCGCCTCTTGGCTCTTTCTGCATTAGTGGCCGCCGCCCCCGCTGACACAGAGGACGCCTGCAAGTGGGATAACGCTAGCGTATCCACGCATGTGGCATCCCAAACAAGCGACCTTCCTTGCTTCCACGGAACAAGAGTCATCCCGTCAGGTCTCTTACCATCACTGCGCGCCAAGCCATTAGGCTCTAATACTGCAGGCACTTATTTATATGTTAAAAGTTATTATGAAAATATTTGAATTGAAATTAAAATACTTACTTATATTGCAATGCTTTCATACTCATTTCATGTTACATTTTCTTGTGCTTTGATGTAAAGTTAACATCTGCATTATCTAGTAAATCAAGTACGGAAAGAGAAAAATTAAATTATCTTCAAAGTAATCTAAACCAAACAAATCATTAAGTAGTACTTAATGAAACAAGCACACCTACAATAGGGTGCCAAAAATAAATTATTTCTTGCTGATTATTAAATAGAGGGTCTTCCAAAAGGCTTAAAATTCTCATCTTCTTAGCTAATAATCATTCTAAACTATAGATTAAAGAAAAAAGAGTGCGTTGAAATCCGATGTCGTCCCAACTATGTATATCATACAAACTTCTATATTAGAAGCTCGTTTTTAAGTTTGATAAAGAGTTGCTGATTTGATTGAGTTCTTCAACCCTATTAAAATCGTCTTCAATCATAAAATCTGTGGGGCGAAGATGCTAGATCCTTTTTTAAATATCTATCTTCTCGTCTCACAGAGTCCATAGGTGACCTGAGGGCTGGCAGTTACCTCGGCCAACATAATATATAAGTTTGGCTATTCAGCGGGGTGACGCAGTGAGCGTTCTGGGTACATTGCCTCATTGCAGAGGCATAGATGATATTTTTAACGTTTAGTTTTTAATTTACAATTAGGTAATTTAAATTTTAATGTATCTTGTATTATATTATTTATTCATTAAGTTAATAGCTAATTGTAAACAAATCTAGCGGGGAGTGCGACAGGGAGATGTAATCTCCCTGAAGCTCTTTACCGCTGCGTTTGAGGACGTCTTTAAGCTTCTGGATTGGAACGGATCTGGCATCAACATCAATGGCGAGTACATCACTCACCTTCGCTTTGCCGATGATATAGTCATCATGGCAGAGACTCTGGGTGACCTTAATGCAATGCTCAATGACCTCAGCAGAGTTTCCCAACAGGTGGGCCTTAAAATGAACATGAGTAAGACGAAATTGTTATTTGTCAAATAATAAATAAATAAATAAATAAATAAATAAATAAATAAATAAATAAATAAATAAATAAATAAATAAATAAATAAATAAATAAAATCATGTCTAATGCTCATGTTCCGCTCCACCCAGTAATGGTTGGGAGCTCTGCACTCGAAATGGTAGACGAGTATATATACCTGGGACACATGGTCCAGCTAGGTAAGTCCAAGTTCGAGAAAGAGGTGAGCCGCCGAATCCAACTCGGCTGGGCAGCGTTCGGGAAGCTTCGAGATGTCTTCTTGTCCAAGATTCCTCAGTGCCTGAAGACCAAAGTCTTCGAACAGTGCGTGTTGCCAGTGATGACATACGGTTGTGTGACTTGGTCGCTAACTATGGGCCTCTCAAAGCTCAGGGTCACTCAGCGGGCGATGGAGAGAGCAATGCTCGGGGTATCTTTGCGCGATCAAATCAGACATGAGGAGATCCGCAGAAGAACTAAAGTAACCGACATTGCTCGACGTGTTGCGAAGCTGAAGTGGCAATGGGCGGGGCACATAGTTAGAAGAACCGATAGACGTTGGGGTCCCAAAGTGCTGGAGTGGCGACCACGTACGGGAAAGCGCAGCGTTGGCAGACCCCCTACTCGCTGGACAGACGACATCAGGAGAGTCGCAGGGAGCCGCTGGGTCCAGGCGGCGCAAGACCGAGGCGTGTGGAAATCCTTGCAAGAGGCCTATGTCCAGCAGTGGACGTCTATCGGTTGAGGATGATGATGATGGAACAAATCTTGCCAATCAAAATCTTTTAAATGAAGTTAGTATCGAGGTAGTTAACTGGTAGGTAGGTACAATAGCTATTTGTCTGTTTTACTAGCGAAGCGACCGGCCGCGACTTCGCGCCTCAAGGGTTAATAGTTTAAGACCATGCTTACTTAGCACCTGTGGGAATTTCTAAAATAAGGCACGTCCTTATATCTTTGTCTTTATAATAATACTAGCTGATGCCCTCAACTTCGTCTGCGTTGATTGAGGTTTTCTGGTACCCGCGAGAAATCTTTAATTTTCCGGGAAAATAAGTAAGTAGCCCATGTGTTTTTCCAGACTATAATCTATCTCTGTGCCAAATTTCATCCAGATCCGTTGAGCCGTTCTTGCGTGATTGAGTAACAAACATTCATCAATCCATCCAAACTTTCGCATTTATAATAGGTATTAGTTAGATCGGAAATATAAGGGGCCAAACATCAAAGAAAAAGAATTGATTTAGAATAAATGTCCAGCGGCACGTTTTCTAACTTGGAAACTTGCATTAGGGTCTCTGATTAAGTTGACTTGTAAATCGAGCCTTCCCCCAGATACGCCGTCTTAGGGCAGTTACAGACTAGCGTAATTTTTGGGGATATAACCTCTAATCGGTTTAAACGCGCGTCACATTTGCGTGTGCAAAACCGAACGCGTGTACACGTGCATATTCCAACGAGTTTGCTCGAACCCGAGGATTAGTCAGAAGTAGCACAGAATCCATACTAATATTATAAATGCGAAAGTTTGCCTCCCTGTCTGTCCGTCTGTCTATCTGTCTGCTACGCTTTCACGGCCCGTCTGTTCAACCGATTTTGATGAAATTTGGTATAAGGATAGTTTGTGTGTATCCCGGTGAAGGACATACTTTTTATCCCGGAAAATTAAAGAGTTCCCGCGAGAATAAAAAGCCCTAAACTACGCGAACGAAGTCGCGGGCATCATCTAGTATATAATAGTTTATAGTAATCAGTAGTATACGAGCTTTTAAGCGTGTCAGTGCTCGTAAGAGTTGCGTGTACGGCAAAGGGGGCGCCTATACGCCCCTCCACGCGCTTCCATAAACGAGCTTATACGCGCCGAAGAATCGCTAATCTGTAACCGCCCTTACGTTCTTACAACCGGGCGTCTATCCGCCCTCCGACGTCCAGACAGGTAGGGTTGTAGCTATCGCGCTTTTATTTATTTATTTATTTATTTATTGCTTTCATGTACAATGCTCATAATACAATTACATAGACATGAGGCCCCGTCAGGGCATTGCAATTTTGAATATTTTATACAATCAATTAAACGTATATACTTAGTAACAATGTCAACTTAATTAATTCGAAAATTAATTCCATAAAAATATAAAAGAAAAAAAAACATAATTATAATAATAATAATAATTTGAATAGTTATAATTTTTGTACACAATTTATTTATATATCTATCAGTATCGTGCTATTGATTTCACGGAAATAGGGGCATTGTTCGTGTTTTTTTTTAATCTTAGATTTCAATAATTTTAAATTAAGAAATACCGAATGCCATTAGCTATGAGTTGTATTTTAACAGTTAATCCACATCTCTACAAATATTATAATACGAAAGCGTGTTTGTCTGTCTTCCTGTGTGTTACATTATCACGCATTACGAATCTTTATGAGGCGTTGATAAATAGTTTGAATCCAGGAGACAGAAACTAAGAAGGATTCCTTAAATCTCAGTAAATCAAAAAGATCCTTTTTATGGAACCATTAATTCTAAACGCACGAAACAGCAGCTAGTTAACAGCTAGTTTCAAATAGATACAGTTCTATAATTTGCGACTTTTACGAAACTATCACAGATCACTATCACTCCGTTGAAGATCTATAGCTTTTCACATCGTAAGGTAATTGGGACACCGGCACTTACGCCCTCTAGTAGTGAGTGGTTCTTAGCGCAATCTTACTATACACTATACCTACAGTCGGCTGTTTTACCAGCCACAAATCCATGATGGACGATGCCAAAATTGAGTCGTTCTAGGGGATTTTTATATGAAATAGATAAAAAGTTGTTCACAAGTTTACTTGTGGTGTTTCCATAGACAGAATTCTTAGAAATTTCATAGTTTGCGGTTGTTATAACATGTTATAACGCGACTCTAAGACAGAATTTGGGGTCGTTTTGTCGTTGTTTTCGCCATTATTTCTTCCGATAACCTACTTTATAGTCAATTAAAAAAGTTACTCCCGGCATCTATACGCCCTCTATTGAAACGTAACTCTATAAAGAAATTCACGTCGATTTCTGTTCGATTTTGTCGAATTTTTGTTTGAAAGTAGGTAATATACCCATACTCGTTTATATTAAAATAATGGGTTATTGCCGGCATCAACACGCCCTCTATCGACACATTTAAGTGAGGAAAATCCGCGGACAGTAGCGGGCAACACTGAGGGCAAAAGAGCGAGAGGCCCCTCACCAACTAGGTGGTCTGACCAACTGGTGGGGATCGAACGCGTCCTTTTATAATCTACTTAGTGAGAATGGCTACCGAAAGAAACCAGTGGAAACAAATAATCCGTTCGAGGCTAGGATCTACCCAGGACCACGATCTTCTTCTCCCAATAAACGCAGATGGTGCCCATCGAGGGGGTTTTAGTAGGTATAAATCCTACATAACCCGAGTTCTCCCCCCAGAAGTTGGGTATCTTTCAAGGAACATTAACCCCTCGGTAACAAAAACACGAACGACCGTAGAGAAAGAGAAAAAGGGGTACATACAGAACTTGCTCTTCTCCGCGTGTGCTACGGAGGCGGCGAGGCAGGCGGTGAGCGCAGTGAGCACGGCGCGCGCCCTCATGGCCGCGGCACGAGCGCGCGGGTGCCCGGCGCGGCGCGGACTGGCCACGAGCGGCGCGGCGTATCGACCGCACGCCGTGCCGACGGTGGACATGCGCACTGCAGCTGCGAGTATCCTTGCGGGTTGCTAGCTGCGGAGCACAGATTAAATAAATACAACGCGTGTTGCCAATGAAAAAAAATTGTGAAAAAATTACTCACTACGTCGTATTCCTCATTACTGAGGATCGTGGCCCCTTTCCATTAATCAAATAATGGTAGGAGCTTTCTTAGGGTAATAATGCGGTGGGTTCCCACGTCGCTCCGCATACGCCTCGACTAAGAATATTTAAACTTTTAGGTTTTAGTAAAGATTATTATCAGATGTTAGTGATAATAACCGAGACCGACGGCTTAACGTGCTCTCCGAGGCACGGAGGAACCAAAAACTTCAAATTTTAACCAAATTCAAATCAACATAGACTTATAGTAGTAGGTAATTTGACTATTCCCTGGTCTACATCAGTAAATTACATTTAATGTAGATTGCAGAAGTAAGTACCTAATTTATTCAAGACGATGTAATTTCTATGAGGTAAGTACTACCCTATAATTCTATAACGTACTTGTACGCTATATTATTTAAATATTTAAATATCTATATAAGTAGGTACATCAAAATATTTTACATCAGGGTTGCAGACTTGCAGAGACTGGATCAGCCTTTTCAAGTTGTAACCATCATTGTAACAAATATTCAAACAAATAAATTCATTTCAAATTTCATTGAGTGGAATAACGATCTCAATCGAGTAGCTGAGACTAGAAGCAAGACCGTGGGATTCTATGTAGATCCATGAGAAGACCTTCGTCCAGCAGTGGACATCGACGACGAAGACGTATCATAGAGAAAAACCAGCCGCAAATCCCCCGAAAATATCCAAAAAAATAATAAAACAAAGCAAAAATACATTAGCCCCACGGCCTAGATAAGAGAAGTCAACCCTCTAAAGACGGTATCAGTCTCGAACCACGCTTCACCAGGTCCTGACGACCGACACCGACTCCTCAAGTTGACGACAACAAGCTACCCTTCCTAACTATGACAAGTGCCCACCCCCCGCACCCTTCTCTCCCCCCGCTCCACTCCAAACCACTCCACACTCCAAGAGACACTCATAATCACAAGGGCTCTTAATACACAAAGGTATCTTTTGGACAGTTCTATAGCAGGTGCGGATTACTTTGAAGTACCTCGAGGTGTTGTAATGTGTTGGATTCTTTGATTCTCTTTTTTTTTCATTCCCATTTGATAAAAAATCCGACACGGCTACAGAGATCAGGAGCAGAACTGACTGTTTTACGTACTCCCTGGGGCACGAGGTTTAAATACCAGGCTACTTCCTAGCTCGGGGCTATAAGGCGTGAGATTTTTTTTCCAAAAACTCTGACCTCATCATTTATTATGGCCAAATTGCTAAACTCATCCATATAGTTATCAGTCAAACATGCTAAGTAGCTAGACCAACGAGGCAATTTATTGTTTACAAGTCAAATCCACGCAATGATTAGCCATCTGCGCAAGAGATACTATAGTGCAAAAGACATGTGTGCGCAAACACAGGTGCAATCTCTATTACCTCACTTACATACCATGTTAGGATGGAAAACTAACACAACCGGAGAGAGATCAGGCGCAGGCAGCTTTGTGTGCTTTCCGAGACACACGGGTGAAACATCATCCATTTCCTTACTCTTTTTCTTTTTATGAAAAACCCAATACTTATCTAATTTTCTTATGAGCCTACTACCCGACCAAGGAATCGAACCCAGGACCTCGTCATCCATAGTCGAACATGCTAACCATTAGACCAACGAGAATTACAATATCATTAAAATATAGCTAAATATACAGCCTCCGATGATATCTTAAAAGATAGTCGACGAAACTGCGGTCTTCTTTGCCAACTTGCAAAATGTAATTCAGAGTAGGTGTGCTCTACAAGAGTGCAGTCATTAGTACGCGAATATTTCATGCCTAATATAATTAATGTGCCCGTTTAATATCAGTAAGTACAACAAGTTAAATAATATTATACTGTACTCGTAATTAGTATCCCTATATGCCAATATACATAAAGAATATCATAGTGTAATGTCCTACCAAAATACGCGAATGTGTTTTTGTTTATTTCTTGGTTTGTCCCTTAATCACGCAAGATGAAGTTGCGGGCATCGGCTTCAAAACTGAAACCATTTACAGCATAATTATTATCAGTTTTTTTTTGTTAAATAAAAGTCAATCGGACTTGGAGAAAAAACAATACGGATAAAAGATTTTTATCTGGTGAACAAAATATTCCGGGAACGCACTTTTATTTGGATCTGCCAAAACTACCACGATAGGATAAATCGTCCAACCCACTAAAAAGATTCGCGTACACGTTTCGGCCTGTCCGGTCCCTACTAAGATTATGGATTATGTAGGCTCTACCACCGGTTCGAAAATCAGATTCGACTGAGATGAAACGACCAGCAACTGAGCACTTACTGTTTTTGAAAGCTAAATGAGACAGACAAGATCACAAGACGTGATAATCTGAAAGATTGAAAGTTAAACCGACTTCACCACACACTTAGCAGTTCATGTCTTGAAAACAACTGCACCGATTTTGATGAAACTTCCACTGTTTCTTAAGTTGAAGAAAATGTAAGCAAATAAAAAGTTTCGGAGAAATCTGCCGGCAAACATACATACATACCTATGAAATTTTGTATATATGTTTTGAAGCCCTTCTAGATTATCATATGTGAATATTTTGCAGTTCCAATAATATTACATACATACGTGTTGAAATGATAACCTTACATTTTGAAGTGGGTTAGAAAATAACATTACTAAAAAGTTAACACCCGTCCAACTAATCGCAGTCAAGTCAATTAATTGCCCAAAATCAATCAATCAAGATAGACAAAAAGGAAATTAAGATAAAAAACGTCAGAGTCCAGGATCAGCAGAGGTCTCGAATACCATTCAGCCCGGGAGAGGGTCGCGGGGCTGCCGCCGGGTACCCCAGACCACCGCTGATGATAGTGCTCCGCCGAAATTAGAGCCGTACTCCACGTATCACTATTGTTTGGGCTGTTATCACCACGTATCAGATAATGGGCGCGCGATAACCGTGATTGTAATGCGAATGATTACGTATCTGTGACGAGGTGGTAATAATTAAAAAGGGTCCGGACACAATCGACAGTCACAACACTATCTGTATCAAACTCAAAGCGAAACTGAACAGTAATGTGCACAATGGATTGTGGAAATCTTTGCCCAGAACACATGAGATACCGATGTCCAATATCCATCAGTGGATATCTCTCGGGAGAGACACTGTCAGCCATTCCTCTAGCCACTTAATATACTATCGACACACCGACAGGGGTCTGCAGTATCAAACTCGAAGAAAAACTTAATAGTATTCTGTAGTTTTCAAAAGTCAATCAGTCAGTATAAGCCTATATTTGTAGGTATGCTATAAAAAGGTATGCTACTATACATTATTAGATTTTGTCCGCAGCTTCAGTCACTATAAGTTTGATATTAATATACAAATTTTAGACGTCTATTTTATACCCATCCATCCATCCATCATGCCTGATGCATCCACCTGGACATAGGCCTACCAAACACGGTCCTCTGCCGTCCTCATCCACCCGCTTCCCGCCACCTTCTTTAGGTCATCGGTAAATCCATCTGGAGGTCATCCTACATTGCGCTTACCAGTACGCATTCTCCACTCCAGAAAACCCCCCGTACCCCTGTATTTTAGGGGTTGAATTTTCGAAAATCCTTTCTTACGCTAAGAAACTACGCCTACGTCATGAAATCTATCTGTATGCCGATTTTCAGCCCGATCCGTCCAGTGGTTTGAGCTGTACATTGGCAGATCAGTGAGTCCTTTTCCTTTTATATATTTATTAGATGATTAGATTATGCGTATGGAATATTATTAATGTTTCCATCTGTACGTATTCCCAGGGCACGGGAGCGCTGATCCACATACGCGTCAATACCGGAGCACGCCTCATCTAAATGCAAATCATTTGCAGCTGAGCTGCTTCATCTACAGAAAAAGATTATAAGCTTGCACGTATTTATGTCATTTATGTACATTATCTTTATGTAGAATACTATTTCTTTTTAGGGTTCCGTACCCAAAGGGTAAAAACGGGACCCTATTACTAAGACTCCGCTGTCTGTCTGTCTGTCTGTCTGTCTGTCTGTCTGTCTGTCTCCAGGCTGTATCTCATAGACCGTGATAGCTAGAAAGCTGAAATTTTCACAAATGATGTATTTCCGTTGCCGCTATAACAACAAATACTAAAAATTAAAAAAATATATATATTAAGGGGGTCCCCATACAATAAACGTGTTTTTTCGTATTTTTTTGCTCAATATTAAAAACGGTAACAGGTAGACGGTTCAAATTTTCACAGAATATTAACTTGTATATTACCTTTCAAAATAAATAATTAAATATCAATAAAGTAAATATTAAAGGGGGGCTCCCATACAACAAACGTAATTTTTGATATTAACAGTAAACCTCTACAAACAAAGTTAGTTTTGCGGTTCATTAACAAAGGTAATTATACCTACTTCTTGAGTACGGAACCCTCGGTGCGCGAGTCAGACTCGCACTTGGCCGATTTTTTTCATTTAATTTTCTCTTTATAGTTTTTTAACGCTTTCATCAACTTTGGTCACTTATTATGAGCCCTTAATTTGTTTTTAAACTTTTTGAACCGATTGAAATTGAACTTTCGCAGTTGGCTATTACAAATTTAATCCAAAAACAAAAGAGAGAGAAAGGTACAATGTAGCTTAAGCATATCCTTCTAGTTCTAACCTTTACCAACTTTCGTCTGACGTGTGGTCTGCTGAATACGAAGCATGCAACTTTGTCAGTAATAAAATCTGAAGTAAGAAATTGAGATGGCCGCGTTTTTTTTACCCTACTCCAAGTAAGGAGTTCCCCGCGAGAACTTACTTTTCGAGATGAAAAGTAGTCCTTTCCCCAGGACACAACCTATGTCTGATAGAGACCACAATTCATCAAAATCGGTTTAGATGGGCCGTGAAAGCTTAACTCAAACAAACTCACATTCGCATTTATTAATATTTGGCCTCGACTTAGGAAAATAATTACCTATATATAATATGCTGTTTCACGGTCTTTTTTATGCAATGGCTAGCTTTAGGTACGGGACCTTTTTTTTTTTTATATACTCTCAGCAAAAGTTACACCTGGCCAATTACTCGTATAATCTGTTGACGAGCAGGATGAACACAGTGGTCCACTTTTGATGAAATTCAGATTTTATACATCGTCCTAACCACAGCGTAAGTATCCATACAGTGGGTCGAAGAAATACCCCGCTACCATAGCAGCTGTTTAACATAACATTTAATGAAAATAATACAATAGAACTTAAAGCTAGGCTAGCCGTACCTAATTATTATGTAAATCATGCCGGCGTGGAATGGTGGCAAGATTGCTGGCTACATTTCCGCGCTGGACAGCCAGGCTGATCCTTTGCGCAAAAAATTAAATTAACCGCGGTGAAATTTCTCGCAAAATAGCACTAAGATTTGCTGTTGCACAGCTGTTGATAGTTGTAGCACCAAGAGGTACAGTACACTAACCTATGATTGAGAGAGGTAGGAAACTGAATACTAATTTGACATTAGAGTGACAAAATATTGTATTGAAAATTCTGCCCCCACACGTCAGGCCGCAGCGTTGCTTTTCTAGGCTGTGGTCTAGGTGCCTCCGTCGAACGACTGGTAGGCAAGAACGTATCTCCGTAGACTGTGGTGTGGTGTGGTATGGTATCTACTTTGCGAGGTCCTTATTGCAATATTAATGGATTGCAATTAGTTGAAAGTAAAACATTGCTAAATAAATGGAAATTATTGCTGGAAACTTGCTATTTATAACTATTTGAAAAACACCACTGGTGAAAATTTTCTCATCCATACTAATATTATTAATTTAAAAAGTGTGTCTGACGGTCTGTCTGCTACGCTTTCACGGCCCACCTGTTCAACAGATTTTGATGAAATTTGGCACAGAGGTAGGTTAAATCCCGGGGAAGGACATGCCGCGACTTCGTCCGCGTGGATTGAGATTTTTTGGTTCCCACGGGAACTCTTTAACTTTCCGGGATAAAAAATATTATTCCAGACTATAATCTATCTCTGTGCCAAATTTCATCCAGATCCGTTGGGTCGTTCTGGCGTGATTGAGTAACAAACATCCATCGATCAATCCAAACTTTCGCATTTATAATATTAGTATAGAAGTACAGTCTATATTTCTGGTTAGTTGTAATAGATGTTAATGCAAGGATTTCCGGTTGCAGTGGCGGTCAGCGGTCGGTGGCTAGCTAGTAGCTATTTCTAATAGGGTACCTGCATTATGTATTAATTACTGGGTAAGTTTACCTATTGTTACACGCACACCTACACTACAATTAAGTGCTATAATAATACTAGCTTATGCCCGCTTTCGTCTACGTGCACTACACAAACTTCAAAGCCATATTTTATCCCCTTATAGGGGTTGAATTTTCAAAAATCTTTTCTTAGCGGTCATTAATAGCTATCTGAATGCCAAATTTCAGCCCGTTTACTCAAATTATTACATCAATGCGTTTTGTCCAGTGGTTTGAGCTGTGCGTTGATAGATCAGTCAGTCAGTCAGTCACCTCTACCTTTTATATTTTTTTGGTGTTGCTAGTTGGTGGGGACTAAAGTTGATGCACTGAAAATAAAACTGTGGGTACTGTACTGTCTGGCTGTCTGTCAAAAAGCATAATAATACACGAGGGTCTGAGTAGCGGTTGTTAACAAAAATATTCGACTGCAATCCGTATGTTTGCGTAGTCCCTCATGCGGTTAATCTTATGCGCCGGTGCTGTAAGACGAGACACAAACCAAGCAGTAAGTTATGTTACTGAGGTGTTAGAATAGTTTATTCCATATCTATTTACACTGTGGTCAAAGTGACGATGGCCGAGGTCGATGAGTAAGTATATAAAAATGTGTTAGATTCTTATATATCTGAAACTAGCTGACACCCGCGACTTCGTCTGCGTGGATTAAGTACGGGATGACACTTTTGCGTTTATAGTATTAGTATGATAAGTAGACCACGTCTTCAGGTCTTTAACTATATCCATGCAACAAGCCGTAAGTATGAATTAAAAAACTGTAACCCGACTACGGGTAACGATTTCAGAGGATCCTTACCTACTTTTTTGGATGTAATATCCGACACATAGATTTTGTTGGAGTGAAATGTAGCCTATGTCACCCGGACCATATTGTCGCATCAACAATAATTAACACCTCATTTATCATAATCGGCTCAGTAGTTTGCGCGCTACGGTGGTGTATATACATAAATACAAACATACATAATATTATATCGATATGTACCTGAGGCCTGAGGAACAAACAAACACACATGTGTAGTGATATGGGTAGTGATCCTATAATATTTGAACGTCGAGCTGTAGAGGAGCGCAAATAAAGTAGCAATATAACTGTCGAATGAAAAAAGTAAAATGGGCCAGAATCCAATAGACATCCATGTCTCGCGAACGAGCGCCACTGACTAAAGGAATATGATAGATATCGTAGTCTTTATGAGTATAAGTGAGAAGGATTGAATGCGTTTTTAAGGAAATAAACACGGTTGAAAACTTAAAATGCAAACGTTTTTCATCCAAATAAACTTTACAAGTGCTTTTAAATCGACAAGTTCTACAAAGGCCCAATCATCTAAGGCCTAAGCAAATCGGTATCATTTAACGGCTTTAAACGTATTACTCGAACGAATTAAGGAGTTCATACAATACTTTTTGACGTGCAGGCATCTATAAACTCCATAAAAAGGTCGAATTATACTTTTAACAAACGATTACGATTACGACTTCCTTACACAATTGGGGAGAACTAGTAAAAGTGTTTTATGTAACTGTAAATACAAACTTTAAAAAAAAATCCGGTCTGTCTATCTCGTGTAAGCTGGCACAGAGGTTATCATTTCTTTCAGGGATTCTCCGTCTACACTTTCATATAGTCCGTGGCGAGTATATGAAGCGGAAAGTTAGTTAGCCAACAATAAATGCATTTGGGTTAAACAAAAGTGAAACACCGCCGACGCGCCGCGCGCGGCTCTTCGAAACTGACTACTTACCGCAATGATGTTCGAAAACCATTTTAAACTATCGATGATCGGTGTGATGAGGACGGGGCATACTCTTACAATGTAATATTAAACTTTAAAACCTGCCCACTGCCCACTGGCTATGTTGGGTATAGACTACTGGTATTATTAGTGCTACCCGTGCGAAGCCGGGGCGGATCGCTAGTATATTATCACACAGCGATAATAATTATACCTTCTTATGTTTCATTTTAAAAAGTAAATTAACTTGTACTTAGCACTACGCACAAATGACTAAACAAATTTTTAATGTTGTTTATTAAGAGGTGTATTTCGGGTATTCAGAGCTATACATCGTCTTTGTCTCATCAAAATCGATGCACTATTTAGGTAGATAAAGATTTTCTAAAATTTTCTGGCAAGGGGTCATCTTCGGCGGGTCTTAAACAGCTCTAAGCATTATGGAATTAGAATCTATATGCTGATTGCTGGCGATGGAAGTGAGATCCCAAAAAACATATTGGATAGAGGTAGGCGTTACTTTGCGGAAGTCCATCATAAGACACTTTTGTATTCATTATATTAGTGTAGACTGAAAAAAATTATGCCTAGCCAATAAAAACCTAGAACTTTGTCACAATTATGATTTCAGTCATTAACATAATGGCCAATATTTTTAATTAGAAGTTTGCCATTTTCACATTATAATTTTAATAAAATGGTTTATATTATTTCTATTAAATACACTCTTCTGCGTAATTACTAAATAAATAAATAAATAGACTTGTAACACTATAGACCTTCGAGCATACATCAACTGTATAGTATCACAGAATAGGTACTAATTATGCTCGAAGCGGCAAACTGACAAACAAAAACATTATTAATAATAACTTTATCACAAAAAAAAACGTGATAACAATTATTTGTTGTGGTTACTCTTGGTGTAACGACTTATTATATCTACGAGATGTCATTCTGGCAATAAAAAGCCACTGAGTTTTAGCCCGGAGAGACGCAATACTCATACATCAAGTGAGGAAGATATGCACTTAACTATTTTACATATAATCCCGCCAACCCGCATTGGAGCAGCGTGGTGGGTCTAAGCTCTAATTCCCGCTCTCCTATGAGAGTGGAGGCCTGTGCCCAGCAGTGGGACGTTAATAGGCTGTAGTGATGATGATGATGATGATTATCTAGCATAATAAGTAAACTCTACAATAGTCAAGCCATTGCTGCTCTTCTTTCTGCGAGCATGGTCTTTCTCTGCTTTCTTGCGTTTACAGCCGTGCGAATGGCATCTCAGATAGGAATATTATTTTAAGTGACGACAGTCGATTATATGGTCAGGGGCCATACTGCCAACGCTTAAAGCGATGCTGTTTCATTATTGTTTGAATTTCGTGTTTTAGAATTATAATCCTCATGTTTGGAACGTCAAGGTACGTGACATCAAACTGTAATTTTGAGTAATATTGCATAATTATTGCTTTAAACGTAGCCATACGTTTCGGACCGTGTCCCCGGTAATGCTTCTCTATTAATATGCCAACTCGCTGGTGCGAACGGTCATTCTGTGAACGTAAATAGCTGTTAAATTGAATTATCTACATGCAGCTCTGACGCACGCCGTCTTCATCCGTCTGTCCCTCGTCTGTCCGCCGTCGTCCGCACTCGATGCATCGCGTCCGTAACAATCGCGCGCGGTCTTTGACTGTCCGGTTGTCCGTTTACGTCGAGTTCCGTGTATTTAATGAGACGGTTTTCTAAGAAATAGCATCTACAGATGTGCCTTCCAAATTTAACGTAAGTCGGCTGCTGGTCTTACTAGATCTGTAAGCAAATGGCCAGTCTTTGCATCGACTCAGTTGATGCAAACTTAATTTCATTATTGTTTACTGATTGAATGTGTATGCAACCGACGCCGTCTCAAGGGTGGTGGATTGCTCGGCTTTTAACCGCTACACATAATTGTTGTGAAACAGGTCGTTTCCGCATCCGACTTATTAGTGTTGGCATTTGGCACGTCTGTAAACACATTACGAGTTTGTCCGTCAAAAAACTAGTTTCTGTCTACGATGAGGCAAATTAAAATTTATGAGCTCAATTAAATATTAAAGTGCGTGCGCGTGCCGCTTTCGTGGAGTGAATTTGTACGTTAGCGAGTCGGTCAGTGCGCGAGCGCGCGTCGGTCGGGCGCGACATGAGCGTGTGCGGGCGCGCGCAGCCTGCAGGCGACAGCGCCGCGACCCTCCCGCCCAATGTCATCGAGGAGACTGTGGCCCAAGGCATCCCGACGGAAACATCCGAGGGCATCATACTCCGCAACTACCGATTCATAAACGAAAACATCCGCGAGTATATTCCCTCAATTAAAAACACTAGTGATATTCACACTTCAGTGGCCAAAGGAAAGTTTGTGTCGAAATTGGATGTGCTCACGACTTCGCCGCCACGCGCGAAGATTCTAGAACTGTTGCGGCCCGAGGATCCGGGGAAGGACGCCCTGGAGGCGATAGTGCGGCCAACGCCGAGGCGGGGCCTCGCCAGACCTTACGATGAAGACACGAGGCGATTCCTTCAGCGAGCAATCTTCAACGCTCCCAATGGCTTCTCTACGCCTGAAAAAAATTCTAGATTATCCGCTAACTTCGAAGACAGTGAGGAAGAATCGGAGCGGAAGCATAACTCTGTAGTAAGCGACTCTAATTCTTCGAGCAAAGAAAGGTCCTTAGCTGAGGAGTTGAGAGAGGCGGAGGAAGACGAGCTCTCTGGGGATAGTCTCCGTCGAGAGTTGTTATTGGAGTTTCGGAAAAGAGATGGAGGGATCCGAGAAGCCATGGAAAGGGACAGGTTAGGGAAACTCGCTCTTTCTGTGGAAGATGATGAGGATGTTGCGGAGTGCGGATTATCAGCTGCAGCTCGGAAGCTGGACGCTCTGCTGGTGGAGTCCCGGAGTCTCCACGAGGAGTTGGCAGGCATCCACGAGGACATCCAGGTGCTGGCTCGGCGCGTTTCCCGCCGCGACCTCTGACGTTGGTACCCACTGACGACTGCCACCACATTACCACTGTTATTGCACCATAGTTTGAAACGCTTTAGCAAAAAACCACGCACTTTCAATGTAATTATTTTACGTAGGTGTAAAAAAACACTAATATCGATCTGGTTTCTTTACCGCGTAAAAGTTAATTGTTGAAATGACGTGTGTTAATTCACACACTTAGTTATTATACTTTTTTTATTATTGAATACATCTTCTCCAGTAGACCGGATCTAATAATTGCCGTGCAATACCTACCTCACAATACTTATATTACAAAATTTAAAGAAAAATTGGCTCAAGTCAAAGTTTTAGAGCCATAGTAAGGCATTTTAAGATCTAACCTTTGATCATTTTATTGATTTCATATAGCAATCGCGCCACTGGAATTAGCTTTTTAGCTCAAACATTGCCGTTAAAGAATCCAAAAAAATAAAGATAAAGATAGTTTTATTTAAACTATCCAAGCAATCCTTTAGGACTTCTAAGGTCATAATAGAATATAGGCCCACGAGTTCTATTATAAATAAACTGGATAACTCTTACAAAATACGTAAACATAAAATTGAAAAAAAAAACTATCTTAGCCATGTTATCGTAGCTATTAAATATCACTATAGGTTATTATCACTAAATCAATATTCAATTGTTCAGTGTAATCCGTTAATGAACTAAACGCATTAAGGTAAAACAAGCGGGCATTTAATAGCACCATAACAATCCCTAATTAATCTTTGTTTACCGGCGATGGTGCGATGGAGCGGTGGACCGGTGGAACTATGGCACGGTGGTGGCTTAAATACGTGTGTTTATTATTTTATCGTTTGGTCACACACGCGCATTCGTTTCCCTGTTTAAATGGATGTACACCATGTGTAGACATAATTAATATAAAAAATTATTTTTAAACAACCGACTTCAAACTCCCGCGCCAACTTTACAACAACAAGCACACGCTAAACAAACTTATTTTATTGTTGATATTTTAAAAACCGCTTGACCGATTTCGATAAAATTTATATGGGACCACATGGAAAGTATGCCCTTTCAAATAAAAAAAGAATCATCCAAATCGGTCCACCCAGTCAAAAGTTCTGAGGTAACAAACATAAAAATAAAAAAAAATACTGTCGAATTGAGAACCTCCTCCTTTTTTTCAAATCGGTTAAAAATGAAGACAAACTTGAGGTATATTTTGATAGACGTGTACGAATACTTTTTGTAATTTAGGTAGCCTTTGTAATTCTTGGTTGTTTTTGTTCTGACTGATAAATATTAGATAATTATTTGGAGAACCACCAAAAATTAGCTTTCCTACTTTCCTACAGTACGTGTTATAGTAATAGTAAGTATACTGTGCCTGGAATAACACAGTAACTTGGTCGAATATACCAATTAGGTACCATAACAGTACCTAACTTATTTAACATCTATAATAATATGATGTATGATCTGAAATAGTCTGCTATATCTTGAAATAGTCTGCTATATCTTGAAAAAGTCTGTTATATCTTGAAATAGTATTATTCCAGACCTTATCATTACTTTCATGACATGACAGTCGTCATCAAGCGCAATATGCGTATCTTGCAAAAAATGATTGAAGGCATTCAATCATCAGAAATAAATTAATCGACAATACATTGTATGCGCATAATATTTAAATTAATGTAATCAACTAATCAGTTATTTAGATATTAATCGAAAAATACCGGCAGAATAATATTATGAATATAATTAATTACCGTGAACGTGATTATAGTGCTTTCGCTTGATGCAATTATGTAATGTTATAATTTATCTTCCGGAATATTTTATAATATCTACTAACTTAATGATCGTAAAAAAAACCCAAGGGTCTTTTATACATGATCGGAATTTCCAAAATCCACTATCGCAGCAAGAATATAATAATGCATAATCACAATCATGATTATCACCAATCCAACCAATCGTAACAAATTTTTGACACATTATCAATGATTAATGCAGGTTTTACACAACAGAGCCCCTGCATATCGCTGCCTAAAACTATGTTCTTGTTGTGATGTGAAGGTTAATACAAAATGTCTTCAGTCTCCATCCAGTTTAGTGTGAACAAAAATACCATAAATAAATAATGCATATTTTTAATAAATTGTTGGGAAATATTTCCAATGTTAAACACCGCATCTGGCGATAGAGATTTTTTAAGGTCTAGGAAGCATTAAAGCGACAAGTTTTCCTCCGCTTAGCAACCTAAAAAAATAGACCGACATGATACAATAGTAGATTATTAACCAAGGGGATAAAGCAGTGTCTTCTGTCGCGGGTGACGATTTAAATCGCGAGCGTAACGAAAGACTCGAGGTTTACTCCCGAGCGTAGCGAGGGTGTTAAATACTTAAATCACGAGCGAAGCGAGGGATTTAAGACGAGTCCTGAGTGTAGCGAAGGATTTAAGTTCACCCAAGACTGAGACAGCTTTATCACCGAGGAAAATACTCTACTTTTCGTACCATTTGCGAAAAAATCAACACAATAATATTATGAGATAAGTATTTACTAAAAATAATGACAATTAAAAGTAAAAGTTAACATTCGAAACATTGGTCCAATTATTGATAGAGAGAGTTACCTACATTTTTGTTTGGTACATTTATTGTTGATGAGTTGATTTGAGTATTTCTCTGTTCTTGCGTCTGAGGAACTGTTTAGAACATTAACTTATTTATAAAAATAAATTTAAATTAACTTAACGTTTATGTATTTGAAGAAAACAAAAACGCGGCAAATTCCTAGACTAATATTTTTTTGTTGGAAAAGCAAAGGCATCAAACTCATACGGCCTCGTCGGTTTTCGTAATTTTATTTAATAATCATTACTGCATAATTAATGCGTATTCCTTTTTAAAAAAGATGTTTAATGCTTTAAATACAAACTCAATGGTGTAAACACAGATGTAGTTCAGTATAAATTTCGGTAAGTATATTCCAAATTTAAATCACATTCTCCCCCTAGAGGATGAATGAAATTCAGTACAATTTTCTTTCCCTGTTTTTAACAGATTAAAAAAAAACCGGCCAAGTGCGAGTCGGACTCGCGCACCGAGGGTTCCGTACAAACCTGCAGTAAGTTTTAAATTAAATGTTTTTTTTTAAATATTTGAGTTGATTGAATGAAAGGTAAATTGCGGTTTACGATTTATGACGTATTAAAAAAAAACTACTTACTAGATCTCGTTCAAACCAATTTTCGGTGGAAGTTTGCATGGTAATGTACAACATATATTTTTTTTAGTTTTATCATTCTCTTATTTTAGAAGTTACGGGGGGGGGGGGACACACATTTTACCACTTTGGAAGTGTCTCTCGCGCAAACTATTCAGTTTAGAGAGAAATGATATTACAAACCTCAATATCATTTTTGAAGACCTATCCATAGATACCCCACACCTATGGGTTAGATGAAAAAAAAAAATTTGAGTTTCAGTTCTAAGTATGGGGACCCCCAAAATTTATTGTTTTTTTTCTATTTTTGTAAGAAAATCTTAATGCGGTTTACAGAATACATCTACTTACCAAGTTTCAACAGTATAGCTCTTATAGTTTCGGAAAAAAGTGGCTGTGACATACGGACGGACAGACAGACAGACAGACAGACAGACAGACAGACAGACAGACAGACAGACAGACAGACAGACAGACAGACAGACAGACAGACAGACAGACAGACATGACGAATCTATAAGGGTTCCGTTTTTGCCAAATTTGGCTACGGAACCCTAATGACTATTGTTATGTTCGCTTTTAGTGGCATAGAATGTCACTTTTTTGAGCAAGTGGTACGAAAAGATAATTTATTGAAATCATTACGTAGTTGTACCTACTTTATTATATTACACATTCATACTTTTTGGTGAGCTTATATCTTGATGGCCATTTGGTCAGAAGTTTAAAACGAGAAATTTCGGCGTTTCGAAAGGCACTGCATTTAAATCTACCAGATTTTACTTACCTACGAGTACTTACCAATTAAAAAACTACCGCTAAATCCATACTAATATTATAAATGCGAAAGTGTGTCTGTCTGTCTGTCCGTCTGTCTGTCTGTCTGTCTGTCTGTCTGTCTGCTACGCTTTCACGGCCCATCTATTCAACCGATTTTGATGAAATTTGGTACAGGGATTGATTGTATCCCGGGACAGGACATAGGCTACTTTTTATCCCGGAAAATTCGAGAGTTCCCGCGGGATACAAAAAAGTTTATCTGTTCAACCGATTTTGATGAAATTCGGTACAGGGATAGGTGGTGTCCCGGGGAAGGACATAGGCTACATTTTATCTCGGAAAATTCAAGAGTTCCCGCGGGAATCAAAAACCTTAATCTACGCGGACGAAGTCGCGGGCATCATCTAGTATAGATATAAATGCAATGGGTTATTTGTAAATGTACTTTAATTATTATTGTTAATACCTTAATATTTTCTTTAATGTTTGTGGCAAATATTTGAAACTAGATGATGCCCGCAACTTCCGAGGGAACTCTTTAATTTCCCGAGATAAAAAGTATGTCATTCCCGGGGATACAACCTAACCCTGTACCAAATTTAATCAAGATCGGTTGAACAGATAGGCCTTGAAAGCGTAGCAGACAGACGGACAGACATACTTTCGCATTCATAATATTGGTATGGATAAACCCTTCAATCCACCATTCGATATGTTAGAAACTTTTTAGCTCTTTTTAGATTTAGACCGTAGGTATCAATTTTATCTTATCCATAATTTATAAATTAAACAGGGACTCTACATAATATATATACGGAAGCCGTATAGTAAACCGGACATGTCTCGTCGCTGATTTTTCCTTTGAACTGAAAGGGTCTGGCCCCGGGAATGCGGAGTTCAACTCTCCAATTTAATTATTAATCTCTAGTTAAAATTGAACAGAGCTTTCCGTTGCCATGAGAGTTAAACTCTTCTGAACGTATGTGGAATTCGTAATCATTTAATTCCTCAACTAGCTTGCCCTCTCGGCTTTGCCTGAGTTTTGTTTGGTTTGAATTTGCCTGTCACCTACATTTAATACCTAAATCGGGTCAAGTTTTCATTCTTCGGGATAGATGATGAAAGTTTTCGTCAAATTTACTCTAACTCCATCTCTCAGTCTCTCACCAATTTTGACATTTTACTTTTGTTTACAAATGTACCTTTAATGTATATCAGTTGTTTTAAAGTTTATTAAAGCTTAACAAGACACAGATTTCCCACCGTACTGCACAAAAGCAGGTTGATATTGTGTAAGGTTTGAGAGTTGGAGCTTGCTGTTTTTGCTTGAATACTTAATTCAGAAACCGGTCCAATATTCATTCAGAAACAAAAATTTGCTTAATTAGTCCTTGTAGTGTTTGAGACAAACTCAACATGAAATTCTCAATTCAGAAACCGGCCGTGAGTTGTACTTTCAAAAATCCTTTCTTATTGGATGCCTACGTCATAATAGCTATCTGCACGCCAAATTTCAGCCCGATCCGTCCAGTGGTTTGAGCTGTGTGTTGATAGATCAGTCAGTCGGTCAGTCACCTTTTCCTTTTATATATTATACTAGAAGACGCCCGCGACTTCGTTCGCGTGGATTAAGTTTTTTAATTCCTACAATTTTTAATTACACGCCTTAATTTTCCGGGCTAAAATGAAGCCTGTGTCACTCTCCCAGTACCTACCCAATTATTCCCATGCAAAAAATCACGTCGATCCGTGCTCTGTTGCGGTGTGATTGAAGGATAAACTCTCTATTTGACGTCCTTTTTTCAAAAACTGTAAAACTGTAAAATCCGTATTTCATCATTAGCGGAAGCCCAAATACCAAGTTTCATGGCTATAACTTGAAAAACGACGGACTTTCGTACAAATTTTCAACCCCTATTTTACCCCTTTGGGGGTGGAATTTCGAAAAACCCTTTCTAAGTGGATACCTACCTAGTCTTCACAAAGAACACACTCTCCAAATTTCATGTCTCTAGGACCAGCGGTTTAGGCTGTGCGTGTGCGTTAATATATAAGTCAGTCATGTCGCTCAGTCAGTCAGGACTTTGAATTTTAGATTTAGATAATATTTTGAATGAGATTGTTTCTTTCCAAACCACGGAACTCTCATTGGGTAATTCTGACTCGCACTTCACCAAGGCCAAAAGCTCGTTACGATTGTAATATAACATAATCTGTTTATGCTCTAAGAATCTAATCCTTAATTACGTATGCATTAATTTAGTAAGTTGATGTAATTTAAAATTTAAATTCAAAATTACACGTTTTTGTTCTACTTTTCAATGTTATCTACCTGCCTATCTAAAATAATAATTAGCTAATGAATAATTACCACTTTACTTATAATAACCTACATGACAAAAAATGGAGATTAATCATTAAGTATGTTTTCTTGAAAATTAATTCAATTCCACTGAATACGACCAAATATAATAATTGTTTTTTTTTCTACGGGATGAATGGCCTCATTGCTTAGCGATCAATTAGCGATCAACTGGTTTAGTTTGAGAAGCCGACATTAATGAACAAACTAGGTACCTGTAGGTACTTACCTAATACTATAGATGAGGGGCGGTATAAGACTGTTAAAATCGACCAAGCCGCTCTCAAAGGCTAACCTGACAACGAAGGTCGATTTGAAAAAAATACCTTCTATTTTATATATCTTTATATTATTATTAAGTACTTAGTCAAATACCCAATTAAATTGTTTGTCAATTAAAATGTCTTAAAAAATCGACTAATTAATTGAATATTTTACTAAGTAGGTACTTACTTGTAAATAAATTATTTTTTGGGATTATCAAATAGTCTCCCAAAAGACGTAATATCCACGTCCCATGTTAGTTTTGGTTAAATAACCATTTTAAACTATCGATTAAAGCAAAAACGTGTGTCGAACTTTGATGACGTCACAGTTCAGTATTTCATACAAAGTCCTTCTAAAAGCACGCGTTTTGACATTTGAAAAATATGTAGTTGCTGATTTGAATAGTTGTCAAATACCCAATTCAACGTTTGGCATTTTGCTACGATAAGTACCTAATAATAAACGCCATTTTACAAAATAAGAAGAAGAAGTACGGTAGGTATTATGACTATGAGAACCTAAACGATTAACTTGTTGAAAAATACAACACCAATTTGTCATAATAGCTCATCAAATTGTTATCAATTGAAGATATTATAATTATGCAATTAGTATTACTTATGAATAATATAAAGTATTAGCGGACGCCCGCGACTTCGTTCGCGTAGCATAAGTTTTTGAATTCCCATAGGCATTCCTTAATTTCCGGGATAAAAAGAACCCATGAAAAAAAACCGTCGATCCGTTGCTCTGTTGCGGCGTGATTGAAGGACTATTTAACGTCCTTTGGGATAGAATTTATAAAAACTGTGGATTATGTATTTCATAATTTAAACCGGTAGCCCAAATATCAAGTTTCACGGCTATTTAACTTGAAAAACGTCGGCCTTTTTCACCAACTTACAACCCCCTTTCGTTTTTCAAACAGTTCTTCAAAATTCCACCCCCAAACGGGTAACCGTTTGGGGGTGGAATTTTGAATGTTGTAATAGTTTAGGAAAATATTTAGGAGTTTAGGCGCAAAACCAATTTTTGATATAGCTAGTAGTGCTAATTCTTTGTCTTCTTTGATTGTTATGATAAATGATAATAATTAAATAGGACTTAGGCTAGTATAAGCAATTATACTTAAATCTGTAAATACTCGTATTCTGTTAGGATCTGATGGCTTTGCTGATTGTCGTATTGTGATGGTGGTGGCAGTTGTTTGTGTGGTCCAGGTGCATGATTTATCTAGATCTACTCTATATGCGTAGGTCTACTCTACCAGTACCTAATTAAAAAAACATGAACTATGTGATTAACCATAGCTATATTAAGTTCTTTTACAGTTGCAGAGTAAAAAATTTTCATTATTATTCAGAGGAACATTTTTATTTTTAAATAACCATGTACATATGTTTCACAAACTTATCTGGCCCGCGTGGCCAAAATTGGAACTAATTTTTATGCCTGTTAAGTGTTAGGTAATTGTTTTTATTGAAGTGAAAACTTCTTTAGCCGCGTTGAGCACTTTTTGGTAGGGGAAAATCTTATGGGTTCGCATCACCGACATGCTCGTGACGTATTGTGCAACATTAGTGCTGTGTTTAACTTTACAAGTAAAATTGAATGGCTCTAGTTTTCACTTCTATCGGCAATCCCTTTGACTGCCATTTTCTTTTTCATATACTAGTGACGCTGTCGCCGGGTCAGATAAGGTTATGGGACTGTACTAATTAATTTTATAGGTGTGTACTAACTCCTCGTGGTGCACTTTGTCAGGTGCAGAGCGCACGCGCGCGGCGGTGCGCGGCGGCGGCGCGCGCGCTCACCGCGGAATCGCTGTCGCTGCGCTACCTGGACGACGTGGTGGCGCTGCTGCGCGGTGACGTCATCGCCGCCCGCCGCACGCGCCACTGGCCCTTCGCGTTCGGTCGTCGCCAGCCCGGCAGGAACTACATCGTGTGACCAGGTACTTAGCTACACGTCTTTTTTTTTTATTCCACTACAAGTTAGCCCTGGACTGCAATCTCACCTGATAGTAAGTGATGATGCAGTCAAAGATGTAAGCGAGCTAACATGTTAGGGGTTAGGGGTAAGGTAGTTGGTTTCTACACGGCATCGTACCGGAACGTTAAATCGCTTGGCGGCACGTCTTTGCCGGTAGGGTGGTAACTAGCCACGACCAAAGACTCCCACCAGATCAGACCAGGGAAAATTTAACGTCCTCTCCAAGGCACGGGGGTGACATACCGCCAACTTCCTAACTCCGAGGTAGTACTGAGATTTTCTTTCCAGAAAAATCCAATACTTGTTATGGCCCGACCTGGGCCTCAAACCTGGGACCTCGTCAGCCGCAATCGAACATGCTAACCACTAGACCAAGGAGGCGGTCAAGAATATCGCTTTTACTAAAGCGTTAACCATTATAGAAAGAGAAGAACAGACTCGAAACGTATGTAACTTGGCCATCAAGGGAGACAGCTACCTCTGTGGACAGGACACACTCTCTTTGCTCTCTAAGTATATGGGTTTTTGACAACTTTGCTCATAGAAAATTACTTCATACCTATCTAGACTCGATGGGCGTAATTCACGTCGGTATTTTCTATAAACATAAAGCTCGACACACATGCGGTCGGTGGAGTGATCCAACCGGCGGACGAGCCAAACTAGCTAATAGCGGCTGAGCTACGAGCCGCACCACCACATCCCTACACGATCTAAAGCGCATCACACACAGTAGAGCTACGTTTTTTCGTATCCACTACAAGTTAGCCCTTGACTGCACCGACCTCAATTTACATAAACGGGCCCTGTCAAACAAGGAATGTAGACCTATTTTGGTAACGCCATCTAGTCTGAAAAGCGGGATAGCGCTATGGCGGGGACAAGGACAGGGCTATACAGGTTAGGAGCGTGCTCTAAATAAAGGTCGGACGCCCAATTTTTTTTCTATGAAAGGGCCCATCTAGTACCTATATATATATATATCGATGCTTGACTGCGTTCTCACCTGACTGTAAGTGATGATGTAGTCTGAGATGGTAGTCGGATAACTTGTTAAGGACATGGCAGTTATATTAAACTCATCCCCCTGAAAGGTTTGTACACGGTATCGTACCGGAACGCTAAATTGCTTGGCAGCACGTCTTTGCCGGTAGGGTGGTAACTAGCCACGGCCGAAGCCTCCCACCAGGTCAGACTAGGGAAAATTTATATTGTAACTAGATGATGCCCACGACTTCGTCCGCGTGGATTAAGTTTTTCTGATTCCCGCAGGAATTCCTTAATTTTCCTTCCCCGGGATACAATCTACCTCTATACCAAATTTCATCAAAATCGGTTGATAGGATGGACCGTAAAAGCGTAGCAGACAGACAGACGGACACACACTTTCACATTTATAATATTAGTATGGAACTGCTATTTTCCTTTAGTCTAATGAAACAGACTTATCTAATGAAATTTATCAGTCACAATGAGTATAATTATACGTAAGAGTTAACTTTGTATTTATCAGTTCAATGTAACAAGCGAGGCAGTTTTGGCACGCTCAATTATAATAGAAACGATGCGCTAGTACAGCGACAACTTACACAATACGATACGATGTGTATCTTTTAAAGTTACCTATTATTATCTTATACTGGCTTCACTCACGTATACTCTTATACCAAACCTCTATTTTACGGTTTCAAAAATCGTTTCATAATTGATGCCTACGTGATAAAAGCTATATGTAGCCCAAATTTCCGCCCGATCCGTCAGGTTAGAGCTGTGCGTTCATAGATCAGGCAGTCAGTCATCCTGTCCTTTTGTTTAGTTACTTACAATTGTACTCTACTTAACTTTTAGTTTACTTTTTACTTGATTACAAAATATCATAACAGTTTACTAAGAAATAAAGCCGCATTTGAAAGACGTGCCAGCATTGAAGTCCTTCCTGTGCCCTATGAAAAAGTAATGGTAATCATATTTCAATTGCTGCAATTGGCTATATTTTTGCTGAAAGTGTTCAGTTGAGCCAATAGAGCTAATTACTGATAAACTGAACCATCTATATGAGTTTATATTTATTTATTTATGTATTATTAGTGTGTATCGAACTGCCTCGTTGGTCTAGTGGTTAGCATGTTTGACTGCGGTTGACGACGTCCTGGGTTCGAGTCCCGGGTCGGGCCATATTTAGTATTGGGTTTTTTCTGACTAGAAATTCTCAGTACTAGCCCGGAGTTAGGAAGTTGGTGGTGTTACACCCCTGTGCCTCGGAGAGCACGTTAAACCGTTGGTCCCGGTTATTATCACTAACATGATAATAGTCGTTAAAGCCCGCCAACCCGCATTGGAGCAGCGTGGTGGGTCTAAGCTCTAATTCCCTCTCTCTTATGAGAGTGTAGGCCTGTGCCCAACAGTGGGCTGTTAATGGGCTGTAGTAGTAGTAGTAGTAGTAGTAGTAGTAGTATGTATAATTTAAGTAGTATATTATTATTGCATGTTTATTATTATTGTTTCACTTTCCCGTTCCTTTTTAAAGTTCCTTAAGAAATGGGTTGTCTGGAGGAGATCACTCTTAGTGATAAGGTCTGCCCTTGCTCACGCGTTGTTTTCTGTTCTTTTGTTTATAATTAAGCTATCTCTATGTTATGTGTGGCAATACAGAATTTATCTAGGTATATATCTATCTATCTAAACATAAATTACCTATAGGTATATCTTTTCCTGTAGATATAGCAATTTAGATCTATCATTTCAATTTAATTAGAGATTACGTACCTTCAACAGAGTGAACCACAGTTAATAATTGACCTCCAATCAAATCTCAAGGTTTGGCGCTACGCCGTTCTCAGCTTATTATAAGCAGCTGTTATGTAATTATCGTAGCGCGTCGACGTCGTGTCGTCGGCTTATCGTAGTGTGGTAAAGAGTCCTCATTACGTTGGTACCAGCGCGGGTTGCTCACCGTAACGTCGGACACGAAAATTACCTGATCGGCACGACAACTGGCGACCGCCCTTGTTGCACATTATACTAATCTTATACCTAACTATAGACCACGATTGGTAAGAAAGCATTGCTTCAAATATTGGATAGAAGCAAGCTTGCGGAGGTCATTGATAATCAAGGAATAAGAAGCTTATTTCGCTGTAATCCGCCAAAGCAGACAATGTAACAATCGACAACGCACGATTGTAAAGTCTTTAAATAACGGGTTGTCGAGTCAAAATTAATTTGGAAAATTCGTGTGGTGTGTTGTGGCGACGTTGAACCACATTATAGATTTGTCTGCTTTGCGGATTATAGCGAATTAAGCTTCTTGTTCCTTGATTAGCATTACTTCAAATACTTTTCCATGCAAGCTATCTGGTTGATTTTCCGACGCAGATAACAATACTTCGACAATGCACAGAGACCATAGGTTTTTTTTATACACTACAAGTTAGCTGGTACTATGATTTCACCTGGCGGTAGGCTTTGTTGCAGACTAAGATGGTAGCGGGCTAACAGGCTAACCTCTTAGGGGTGTTGCAGTTAAACAAATAATTAATTAGTTTCTACATGACATCGTGCCGGAGCGCTTAGTCTTTTGACGGCACGTCTTTGCCGGTAGGGTGGTAACTAGCCACAGGCGAAGCCTCCCAAAGACCAGATCAGTTTAAATTCATGAATTATAATTTCCCAAATTGACCCAACTATTTTGAGAAATAGAATTAGAATGATTCTGAAGCCGGCGATCCAACCCGGGACCTCCCTCTTATAAAACAACAACGCTCGCCATTGCGCTAAGGAGGTCGTCAAAGTTTCAAAATCACCCGCGACGCAACGTTTCATCCTGTCGGCTATAGTGTGCGCGGCACAACGCTATTAGTTAATTCATGGTCCACTCTTTCCGTATCAAGTAAACACCTATGACCTAGGTAGGTATATCAAACTTAGCATAGGTTTTTTTTAAAAGGGTGTTTATTCAATACTAGCTGATGCCCGCGATTCCGTCCGCGTGGAGGTATGAAAAATAGATAGTAGCCGATTCTCAGACCTACTGAATATGCATATTAAATTTCATGAAAATCGGTCTAGCCGTTTCGGAGGAGTATGGTAACTAACATTGTGACACGAGAATCCATACTAATATTATAAATGCGAAAGTGTGTCTGTCTGTCTGTCTGTCTGTCTGTCTGTCTGTCTGCTACGCTTTCACGGCCCATCTATTCAACCGATTTTGATGAAATTTGGTACAGGGATAGGTTGTATCCCGGGGAAGGACATAGGCTACTTTTTATCCCGGAAAATTCAAGAATTCTCGCGGGAATCGAAAAACCTTGGTCCACGCGGACGAAGTCGCGGGAATCATCTAGTTTTATATATGTATACTAGATGATGCCCGCGACTTCGTCCGCGTGAATTGATGTTTTTTTAAGATTTAAACTATCCTATCTCTCAAGTTGGATCGAACTGCACATGGTGTGCGAATTTTATTATAATCGGTTAAGTGGTTTAGGAGTCCATTGAGGACAAACATTGTGACACGAGATTTATTTATATTAAAGATAGAGATGTATATGACAGTCCTATTGTACCATAACCATTATTTAAACTATATTCTACTTACTTTGTTTAGTTTACTACATACCTAACAATAACTACTACATAAAAATTCTAATTATGTCTATTCTACATTTTGATACTATTAATATAAAAGCTAAATAGGATTTTAGCAGAAACGGAATCCGGTCCAGATGAAATGATTTTTAACCACCTATAATATTATTATTTTTAAAATTCAATGCTAACAAAGATAGCATAGGTTATTTTGTTAATTAACTCTTATCTAGACTAGATTAACTAAAGAAACAAAGAAAGTGTTAAAGTGTACCTAAGTGTGTAATGCAATTGTACAATTACAATACTTTCTAATATACCTAGGTACATGAGCAATCAGTATCACAATCGTACGAATGTATTTACTTACTGCGCATTACGTGGCCAATAATTGTATTTTAATGATTTGATTCAATTGATGAATGTTTTTCTTAAAAGGTTTCGCAATAACTATATTTTAGTTGTAATTAATTGTGCTAGATGCAATAAAATAGTCCAAATGGTTCTGATTCTGTTGTACAATCTCTAAACCAATAGGGCTGTCTTTAATATTATTTACGAAAAGTTTTCGTAAATATTATACAAATCAGTGTGTTTTCGTCGAAAATACATTGATTTGTATAATCCTACATATGCATATATACTAACCATGGATCGCAAACGATATAACTAAATGCATTTTGATGTGTGTGTGTGTGTGTCGGCATGATTTTTGTTATTGGGCCGATTTTAAAATGTTCTTTTTAGGTAAGAGCTTCTTATAGACATATTTTATGGACATATCTGTGATTTTATAGCTAAAGAGGCGCTGCAATCTTATTGTTTTTAAAACTACCTAGGTATATTATGTACAATTTTCCTGAAAATCTAATGGTCCGATTTTGATGTGGTTTTCGTAAGTATACCTACAGGTATTAGGTACCTCCGTGCAATGCGGTTTTCCTAATTATACAGTGCTGTAATGAAGTTGTTTATTTTTATTTTAAAATATTTCTTATTTCATCTAAATTGGTTCCAAGCAAAACACAGTGATTACTAGGTCAATGTTAACTTTATCGTTTTGATTATAATATTGTTTACGAGCCCAACTCTCCTTGTTTCAGTGAGCTGATAGTACGGGGTCCGTGAACTCTGCGATGCAACATGTATTCTGCCTGATTTGTTTATATTATAGTTATTTAAGAAGTTTTATCATTATACCTAATATCTGCCTTGTGAGATCCCCAGGCACGCACTTCTAATTTTTCGGAGTTATGTAAATATTATGTAATAAACTTATAACCAATTTTTTTTTAATCCACTACAAGTTAGCCCTTGACCGCGATGGTACCGAGCTAACGTGTAGGTGTACGGCAGCTGTTATATTAAACCCATACCCCTATCGGTTAATACACGGCATCGTACCGGAAAGCTAAATCGCTTGGCGGCACGTCTTTGCCGGTAGGGTGGTAACTAGCCACGGCCGAAGCCTCCCACCAGGCAAATACTATCTGGCACTTGCTCTAACGAATGGATATTATGATCTGCCTCTCAAGCGGTAAGTAGACGCCTGTAGGTACTGCCCGGCATAACATCCGCTTTGCCGCAAAAAAATAAAACAAGTTCTTAACTGATGTCAAATATACACGCGTCCAAAGCTTGTTTAATTTTTTAAGGTAGGGGCGATTATTGCCACATATTATGCCTATCGTAGTTGTATTTAAAAATAATAATAAGCTTTTAAGGCTCGCTTCTGGTCGTTATACTGAACAAACTTTTGTTCTATAACTTTTGTAAATTCTGATTAAGTATGATTATCAATTTTTCCATAAATAGGTATATTTATATCAGCCGCTCCAAAATTGCGTTACGCTACGCAACGTGTGGCCGGTGGGCAGGTCATCGATCGAATAGTTCCTTGCCTAGTTCCTACCATAAACACTGAGCTAAAAAGTGTCTAGACTCTAAAGTGTGCTTACTTAGATCAAACATTTGAAGTTTGTTTTTGATGAATATATTAAGTTTCCTGAACGTTTGTAGGACAAAAGTTTTTCAGTATAATGTAGAAAAGTTACACCTATGAGGTTATTAGGTATTATTTTTAATTAAAGTATGTATTCAAGGGTATTACGATATATAATATTATTTAAAAGTTGTATAAAATTATTAATATACGAAACATGATTACGATAATTTGGCTAACTATAGTCAAATACTAGTTTGCAAAAGTAGAAAAACAGAATACACGAAGATTATATCCCATTATACCAATTTACAAACTAACTAGGTATATCCCATTAAAATTCCTACAACTATTTTAACATTAAATAGCAATTTAGTTTTTTTTCTACTACATCCAATTCTTATTAAATTATCTCATTATATAGTTACATAGATACTATAAAAAGATAGATAGGTCGTTATAATCACGCCGATGTTGATTAAAATGACGAAAAAATGGTTACGCAACAGAACGCTATTTGCATATTATTTCAATTAAGTATTGTATAATAATCATAATCCTAATTAGCTTCACATAAAAACATAATATTTGGGCACGAGGAGTGTATCGCCTTTTCTTTAAAATTATTACCAGTCAGTCTCCGACGCCTGCATGGAGGAAAATTGCATTCTTTTTGGTGATTTTGAGTTTGATATAAAAAATGCATAAAAATCAATGACCGATTTTAAATACCTATTGCCAAAATCTGAAAAACAATGTTCTTCCTTGCTGGTGTCGATAGTATAATTTCTATCTATTTGTACCTAATCTCCATCTATTCATAGGATCTCTAAGACTGAAAAGTAAGTAAATGGTTAGTGATTTGCAAGTGTATTTCTGTACCTAATTAAGTTATAATAAAGTAGATTTAAGTTGTATACGTATGTAAGTAAGTTAAGAAAGAGCTTGAAAGTTCGGAATTAAACTTGTACACTGAAATAAATAATTTTTAAAAGGTAATTTTTAAGTTTTTGTAATAAAAATATTAATGGTTTATCAATTTTCATCTTTATAGATGTATAGAAGTAATTTTTTAAGAAAATGTCCAGTCAAATTTTAATTTTAACAGATTTGTTGAATCCGTATACCCGTTTGCATCGATACCAGGGGCCTATTCGGCGTAAAAATGAATGCAACAGTGATCACAATCACCAATGATTGGTTAGCATTCTAATCTTCCGCTATTGACCAAAATCGATTGTCACAGCAAGAATACCATATTAAGTTCAATCACAAAAAATTAGACTGAAACAATGATTGATGCAGGACATGTAGGGCTCCTGTCCCTACGCATTTTATCTATTGCAAATCGATGCTGACAGGTTACCATATTCTATCCTAGGTATAATAATACGGTTCACACTTCACAGCTATATACGCGTTTCTACAGATTTAACCCGTTGTCATAAGTGAGCAACAAATGCGACACCGCGACTCGATAAACGCGACGCGACCCTACACGTGGCCTACGTTGTTGCGTAGACAAGTTTGTTATTTTCTATGGCGTCGTTTCGCATCGCGTCCCTTCAGCCGCTCACATAGGACAACGGGTAAGAGTCTATGCACACGACGTATGTTCTACGCGCAGGCGACGCAGCGCGATTATAACGCGATCTTCGACGCAGCTAAAATACGCCGTGTGCGTGCATCTATCATGTTTTCCACGCAAAGTCAATGCAATAATTTTATCAACGAAAATTATGTGTTTATTGAAATGCTCTAAATACTCGAAATTATATCCATACTAATTGAAATAAACCCCAAAATCCTTTGTAGAGCTGAATTTGCTTGAAGAGAAATTCTGAACCGTGTCGTCGCAGGTAGATCTATGAAAATTATGCATAAGTTTAATTATTCATAATATATTTATTATACCTACCCACTAGATAATATGCATGCATGGGATTGTGATCAAAACTAAAAAAATCTTTATTAAAAAAATATGTATATTGCTATACGATATTTTAATAAACCGCCTATTTCAAAACCATTAATTCCCTTAATATATTCTATACCTACTACTATTATTATGCTAAAGTTTGGATGGATGGATGGATGTTTGTTACTCAATCACATTAGAACGGTTGGAAGGATCTGGATAAAATTGGCACAGAGATAGCTTATAGTCTGGTATAACACATATGGCTACGTTTTATCCCGGATAATTATAGAGTTCCTGGAAGCAAAAAACCCTCAATCCACGCGGACTAAGCCACGGGAATGTGCTAGTACGCAAAAATTTAAAAAAAAGGTTTCTACATAATTTGAGGCTTAATTATTATTGAGAGTGAAAGCGTCCCCATGACAAATACGTTAATTACGTATGGCGATTCGGCGTTTCCTGCCCCGTCGTCCGTCGGCTCCGAATCCGAAACCCGGCCGCATACAACCTGACAACCAAATCAGTCAGCACTCCGGAGCCCGTATTACAGTACTCGTGCTACAAACACTGCTGGTGTAGGAAACTGATTATTTCTTCTATGGAGCAGAAAATATAGATCGTTGGTGTGAATGAAATTTAATGAAATTCCAAGTCTTTCGGGGACTCGAAGCTTTGTGAGTGACTGATAATAACCTACTTATATATTTCCTGAGATAAATCTATATAAATAAAAATGAATGTTGCTAAGCGCATAAGTCGTGGACGGCTCGACCAATTCGGCAATTTTTTTTTGTATGTTCCTTAACTTCCCCGGAATGTTTTAATATAAAAAAAAATCCGCGGGATTTAAAAACCTCAAATGGATGTTTGGTACTCAATCACGCCAGAACGGCTGAACGGATCTGAATGAAATATGGCACAGAGATAGATTACAGTCTGGAAAAACAGTTGCCGCGGGAATTAAAAAATCACAATCCACGCGGTTAAGTCGCGGGCATCAGCTAGTAAATAAATAAATTAACCGATATAAGTAAAACAAATATGTCTGTCTTCCTTTGAATGTAGACACTTTTTGATTAAAAATTCAATAAATGTCCTTCAATGCAAATGAATGGGCCTGTAAAGGTAAACAAATTCAAATGTTTTTATTCGTGCTTTTGTGCTACAGGACCTGGTTAAACACAGATAACAGAAATAAGAATAGATAATAGGCATGATGACTGATTTTGAAAAATGGTCAGACTATGTTCGGAAGTATCTACTATTTCGAAAAAATATCTTATTTCAGCAGAAAAATAAGGTTTGGTAGATAAAATTGGCATTAGAAATTTACATTTTAAAATTCACGCCAAAACGTTCGGCGGTGTCATGGCGTCGTTTGTGACGTCACTATTGTTTTTACCAATGTACTCTGTGCAGTGTGCAGTAAACATAGTGTGACTGTCAAAGCTCGAAAACAAACAATTGTGACGTCATTCGTTTCTTGGTGTTTTATCCAATATGGCGGATTGCTGTATTTTATAGTTTTATATTATCAAAATAAATAGCAATCTCACTCGAAATAGAAAAATAAATACGTTTTTTATAATCCATGAATCATTTCATTAGATAAATTCACAATTTAATTGATTCTTGGTTACTGTCATCATGCCTATTGAAAGACAGAGAATATAAAGATCGCGATTGTCACATTGACTTGGATCAAAGCATTGAATTTGATTGAATCAAAGTTTCATAATACGAGGGGTGTCCGTCGGCCATTGATTGCGACAGTAGTTAATTACGTCGAGTATGCATCTAAACAGAGTAATTTGCTTCCGGCCGTGATTCATGTGGCAGCCCTACGGCCCTCCCCCCTTCGACCCTCAACATGGGGCCACGACACTGTCTCGTAAGCGTTTTTGTTGTAAAGCGACATAAATACGTAAGATGCTGTCTACAATCCATACGGTTCGGTGCCTTTTTAGGGTTCCGTACCAAAATGGTAAAATGGAACCATTATGGTGCGACTTTCTCCGTCTGTCTGTCCGTCCGTCACACTCTATTATTTCAGTAACTACCGAAGCTATCGACATGAAATTTGGAATAGTTGTGTATATTAGTGGCCCAAAGACACTGGAATTAAAAAAAATTGGAAATTATTTTTGTTCTTATTTAAAAAGGGGGGAAAAATCTGAGGGTTGAAATTTAAAAGTGAGATAACTGTACTGTGTGGGGTATCATATGAAAGGGTTTACTTTGTACATTCTAAAACAGATTTTTAATTATTTTTAGTTATGATAGTTTTTGATTTATCGGGGAAAATGTCTAAAAAAATACCGTCCCCCCCCCCCCCCCCTTATCTCCGGAGTTTACCAATCGAAAAATTTGAAATAATTATGGTCAATAGGAATTTACCTTTACAGGAAAACTATAGCCAACGCTCTAACACGCATAGTTTTTTTGATATTAACAATAAACCTCTACAAACAAAGTAAGTCTTGCGGTTCATTAACAAAGGTAATTATTTATTAATAATGGTACGGAACCCTTCGTGCGCGAGTCCGACTCGCACTTGCCCGGTTTTTTAATTTATAGGCATTGCTTGGCTGCAATTAGACCTGCTTGCAAGTGGTGATGCAGCCTGAGGTACAGTACGCTTGTCTAGAAAATGCGTACCTATAATTCAATCTTGATTGAAACTTGAAAGGTAAACAAGACACATAATATAGGTAATAAAACTCATTTTGATATAGGTAGGACTTCGGTTGGTCTAGTGAGAGGCTTCGGCCTTGGCAAGTTATAAAAAATAAATAAAAAAAATGTTATGATTATGAGCTTAATAGATTAGCCGCTACAATCTTAGACTGCATCATCACTTACCGCCCACTAAGATCGCAGTCAAGGATCGCAGGTATAATAAATAGCTTGTTTTGAAAAAAACAGTTCTCACATGTATTTTTTTTGCATTTGCCGTAACCAACTCCCGCTAATACGACCAAGATTGTGGCCCCTCGGCTAGCGTCCCTCGACCCTCATGGCCCCGGGCATAGGACTCGCGTCTGCGAGTGACGGATGGTGACGAGTGACAAGTGAAAAGGACATGAAAAGGACTTCATTTTTGGGAAAAAAACTTCTTGTATTTGTTGCGCCTATTATGTACCTAGAATGCACACCCTAATGCCTAAGTAAGGGGTTCTATTCCTGTATTTTTTTAGGATAAATCCATATTTAATATTATAAATGCGAACATAGGCTACTATTTGTCCAACTTAGAGTTCCCGCAGGAATCAATCCACGCTAACTTACTCCACCCGGATAAAATCACAGAAATCATGATCTAGTTAACTATAAAGTGTACCTAGTGCAGTGCCTACTCACGCAAACATAGTAACAATCAATCGGCGCTCGTGATATATGGGCAGCCTTATCAGGAATAATTCGCCCGCCATATCGAGGCGTTATCTAGCGAAACCATCACCTAGGTACCTAATACCACAGAATAGTACTGGGGCCATACTGCCAACATTTAAAGCCATATTGTTTCATTATTGTTGACTTCCGTGTTTTAGAATTATAATCCTTATTTTAGGGACGTCAAGGTATGTGCCATCAAACTGTCATTTTGAGTAATATTGCTTAGGTAGGCTAAGCGTTAGCAGTAAGGCCCCAGGTAATACGTCGCTAAAGTACCGGTTTGCGACATTTATTGATGTATATGTCACCGTAAGATCGTAAAAACCGTTTGATTATAATATACCTCGCAAGATTGTGAACTATCGAAAGATTGTGAACTGAACATACTGATTACAATTTAACGCATTATTTTTCGGTAGATTATAATCCATCGAAGTAAAACCGTCAAATTGTGAAATACCGTGCGACGGAACGCACCTAGCGCGCTGATTGGTTGAACGGCATATGCCATGCGTCGCCATATTTGTTTGATATTTCATTTGTTGTCGAATGTAAACAAACAGTGTTTTGGTGATTGTAAATTGATTTCGTGTTGAAAATAACTCACAGCTTTAGAATTCGTTACATAAAATTGTTGTGGAAGTAAAATGACTCTATGATTAACCAAAGAAGTGCAGTTTGAATGATAGACATGTTAGTATTAGTCACTGAACATAGCCTTAAACTACAGAAATTTTGCGTGTTTTAATATTTTTTGTGCGCGTGAACCTATGTGATCTCATTTGATAACATTTACAATGTCGGATATTGAGCCTATCTATCAACAATACTCAGAAATACCAGTTATTGTTAATCAGGATGAATTTACCATAGAGTTACAAAACTATTACAGCGGACATAATAAAAATAGTAGAAAATTTGAATGGACTAATCAAAGAATACAAAGTGTGATACAATTGTTAGAGGAGTACAACACAATCAAATCTCAAGGTAGGCGACCAACAAACAAGCATTACCATCATGCAAGAAAATACGATGTAATGAATATTGGTTACCAGAAAGTTTTAATAATTAAGAGAAAGGATATCTCAGATCCTGTTGTACAAATAATTCCATCGGATGAGTATTATCAAAAGATACTCGATGCACATATTGCCACTGGACATGGACGTCGAGACAAAATTGTTCACGCCTTGAAACATAAATATGTGGTGCCAGTATTTGCGGTTTCAATATTCCTAAATTTGTGTAAAACATGTCTATCAAAGAAAAGCTTTCCAAAAAAAGGAATTGTCGTAAAACCGTTGATTTCTGACGACTTCAATCGAAGGGGACAAATAGATCTCGTAGACTTCCAAACATCTCCAGATCAAGAGTATAAATGGTTATTACAATATCAGGATCATTTGACAAAATTCTGTTTTTTGCGACCATTAAAAAGCAAACAAGCTAAGGAAGTGGCAATCGAGATTCTTAAGATTTTTTTGGAAGTTGGCTGTCCTCATATCCTTCAAAGTGATAATGGGCGCGAGTTCACAGCATCTGTGCTTAAAGAAATTGTCAGTTTATGGCCTGCTTGTAAAATAGTTAATGGAAGACCTAGATATCCGCAAAGCCAAGGAAGTATAGAACGTTCAAATCAGGACGTAAAAAATATGATTCGTGCCTGGATGACAGATAATAAATCCACTAATTGGTCCATTGGGTGCTATTTCGTTCAGTTCCAGAAAAATTCATCTTACCATTCAACAATTGCTCGAACTCCATATAAAGCCTTGTTTGGCGAGGATCCAAAACTAGGACTCTCATCCACCTACTTATCTAAAAATATAATATCAAAATTAGAAAATGAAGAAGATGTGGAAAAATTGATTGAAGAGATTAATATCAACAAAGAACAAAATTCAAAAAAAGATCAAAAAGAGGTAGAACAAGAAAATTTTAATCCAATAAATTTTTTGAAAATTGACACTCCGAACTTTAAACAAGAAGTAACAACAACAGCAAGTCATGACATAATTATGTTGGAACAAATTAACATTGAAAATAATCCTGAACTACTTCCTGCCTTACATGAGAATTTATCTGTAGTTACGGATGTTATTATTCATAAACCAGATAATAAACAGGAAAACATATCTTTAGATAGTAATAGCATAACTTCTAAAAAACAAGGGAAACTAGATGAAAATATTGACAAAGAAAACATCACTCTAGAAAAAGCCATCGCACGTAGCGTACTGCCTTATGTAGGTGATAATATTGGTGAAATAATTGAAGAAAGGAATTATTTGGTGTGTAACATATGCAACAAAGAATCATCTGGAGCTCATACATGTACAAAATGCAAGAAAATAGTTCACGCCATATGTGGAGTTGTATCTGAGAAATGAAATTGATTTTATTATTGCTAAAAAGAGTGATGTTCCTTTATTTCAGAATGTAGAAGTCATTAATACCTCACACCCAACTGACCATCGAATGGTTAGGGCAACATTTTCTATTTATGCGAAAATACAAAAGTCACGAAAGACATTTAAGAAAAAGCAATCCGGATATCTACCTATTGAACGTGAAAACCTAAAAAATACTTTTGTAGAGCTATCAAAATCAACTGAAATCACAAATGATATACAAAAAAGTTATACAAACCTAATCTGCACAATCCAAGAAAGTGTCAATCAATTACCAAAAGTAACCAATGAAAATCGGACTCAATGTATATTAACAGAGGACATAAGAAAATTAATATTAGAAAGAACAGAGCTCAGAGAAAAAACAATGAAAACAGATTTGGAAAAAAAACGATTAAAACAACTGTATAAGAAAATTAGAAAACGCTTAAAATTAAATAAACAAAACTATAAGTTAAAAATATTTGAAGAAGAGTTAGTTAAACGTAGATCTGTCAAACGAGGAAAGAAACGTTTATGTAACACCAAAGAATGGATACCAAATCTTAAAACCCAAAAAGGTACAATTTCTACCAACAGAGATTCAATTTTAAAGACAGCTACAGAATTCTATCAAAAGTTATATAGCATGCCAGAGTCATATGTATTAGACTCTAGATCTAGAGAGCTTGACTTGGTAGAGATACCGCCATTTTTGGAATGTGAAATCTGGCACGCTATCAGTTCTCTGAAGTCAATGAAAAGCCCAGGTGCAGATGGTATAACAAACGACACCATCAAAACGATGATAGAGCCCATAACTCCAATCTTAACTAAACTCTTTAACAACATTATGCTGCAACAGAAAATACCTGAACAGTGGGAAACTTCGGTTATAACACTACTTTATAAAAAGGGTAACCCCCAAGAAATAAATAACTATAGGCCTATAAGTCTCTTGCAGGCAACCTACAAATTGTTCACTAAAGTCATACTCTATCGACTAAAAAGAGAGTTCGATTTCCAACAACCGCGAGAACAGGCAGGCTTCCGGAGTGAATACTCTACCTTAGATCATATTTTTACTTTGAAACAAGTGATTGAAAAATATGTAGAGTATGGAAAAACTTTGTATATTGCGTTCGTTGATTACACAAAGGCGTTCGATTCAATTTTTTACGAGGCGCTATGGGCTGCACTGAAAGATCAGAACATACCTGGAAAATACATAAACATCCTTAAGGAGATCTACTCAAAAAGTAAGGGCCTTATAAAACTGGAGAAAAGAGGTAGAGCATTCAATGTGAAGCGCGGTGTGAGACAAGGAGACCCGATCTCTCCGAACCTCTTCACTGCGCTTTTAGAAAGCATATTTAGAAAATTGGATTGGGCTGACCGAGGGATTAACATAAACGGGGAAAATTTAAACCACCTTCGCTTCGCTGATGACATAGTTATAATTGCAGAAAGTCATGAACAACTCTTGTATATGCTAGAAAGTCTAGATGTTCACAGCAGAGGGTGTGGTTTGGAAATGAACCCCGAAAAAACATGCATAATGTCAAACGGAAATCACTATAATGTTCAAATACAAGGGGAAAATTTACAATACGTTGAGGAATATGTCTACTTAGGTCAAACCATATCTTTTAAAGGGCACTATGAAGTTCAAAGAAGAATTAAGAAAGCGTGGTCAGCATATTGGTCATTAAAACACATATTTAAGTCACGCCTAGACATTTACCTAAAGAAGGCAGCTCTAGACTCTATTGTAACGCCTACACTACTGTACGGTTGCCAGACATGGCCAATAACAAAAGAAATAATACATAAAATACAGGTTACCCAGAGAGCCATGGAAAGGAGCATGCTAGGCCTAAAACTGAAAGACAAAATCAAGAATAAGCTAATAAGAAAAAAGACTAAAATAATCGACGCGGCAAAGCTAGCATGTCTCCTTAAATGGCGCTGGGCCGGGCACATAGTAAGAACGACCGATGGGAGATGGACAGAAAAACTTCTATATTGGTATCCACGCGACGCACGCCGACCGCGAGGCCGGCCGCGGCGTCGCTGGAGCGACGACATAATTGAGGCGGCGGGGAATACCTGGACCAGGCTGGCGAGAGATAGGACCAGATGGAAAAGGATGGAGGAGGCCTATGCCCAAAAATGGGCGTTCCAATGACATTTCTATATAATTAATAACACTGACATTGTGATAAACATCAAGATAAACTTATAATATTATAACATAATTATTTATCTTTATCTAAGTAAATTGACAACAAAACAGTATTATTGAATTAATTATAAAACGACAAATGATTATTTATTTTGTAAGTCTGAATTATATCAGATATAATAACAAATTGTCCTTAATAATATGTTTATAATAATATCCTTGTAACTATGATTGTAAGAACGAACTGTGATTGGAAATAAAGGCTTTATTATTATTATTATTATTATTATCTGAGAAAAGTGAGGGCTATGGATCGCAATTGCTTTGCAATTTGTGTGTGAATGAACATAATATCCTACAAGAAAGAACACAATCGCACATAAATTTAAATAGAACGGCAGAGAAAATGTTATCCACATCGTCTAAGAAATTTAAAGATATCAGTGCTGGTTCAACTGTATTACTTGAAGTCCCAAAAGTTGACAGGGGACCTTTGGACAGTAAAAACCTGATTGGAAAAGTTTTAATGAAAAAGAACGAATTATATCAAGTTGGCACTACTTATGGCATAATCAAAGATTGGATGCCCCGAAATGCTGTTCTTTCCTGTCCAAATGCAGAACTACTTAGTGACATTCCAGAGGTCGGTATAAATTTACTTTTTAATGTTACCTTAAAATACATTTTAGAAATATATTTTATATTACCTTGCACTTCAAACGGGAACATTATATTTACCTCAATTTTATTTCAGGTTACATTACCGTTGAGAACTGTTGCATCAATGTCTTCATCATTTGGCGGGCAAGGAATGAAACAATGCAGTTGCAAAAAGTTAAAAAATGGACAATGCGTTTCCAATAAGTGTAATAATTGCAAGAAAGCCAATGTTCTTTGTAACTCCAGGTGCCACAACTCGTTGACGTGCAACAATAAGTGAACATTTTTATTGGTGCAATTCACTTTCATATTTTTTTTCTAAAAGACAATTTTGTTACGTTTTCAATTTTTATTTTATTACTAGCTGATGCCCGCGACTTCGTCCGTGTTTTTTGAGGTTTTTTAGTTCCCGCGGGACTCTCTAATTTTCCGGGATAAAAAGTAGCCTGTGTGCTATTCCAGACTATAATCTGTCCCTGTGCCAAATTTCATCGAGATCCGTTCAGCCGTTCTACAGTTATAAGAGTTCGAACAAACCCGACTTTGTTTTATAAATTTATTTTTATATTTAAATTCTATTTTGTGTTTAATTTGTTTTGAGAGAAAACGTTAGTATGTTTTCGTATTGTTTTTTTTAATTTTGATTTCATTTTGTAATCGTTTTTTTTCTAAGAGAAAGATTAATTATTTTTTCAATTTTAATTTGTGTTGAGAAGAAAATATTGTTAAGTTTCTGATTACTTTATGTTGTTACAATTTTTGTACCATGTGATGTCATAATTATTGATAACCTACTAAATAATTTATTTTTATATTTAAATTCTATTTTGTGTTTAATTTGTTTTGAGAGAAAACGTTAGTATGTTTTCGTATTGTTTTTTTTAATTTTGATTTCATTTTGAGATCGTTTTTTTTCTAAGAGAAAGATTAATTATTTTTTCAATTTTAATTTGTGTTGAGAAGAAAATATTGTTAAGTTTCTGATTATTTTATGTTGTTTCCTAAGTCTATGGCCACAGAACGGCTTACTGTAAGACCGACCAATCAGGGACGACCTTCCGACAGCTGACAATTTAACGCGCGGCAGATTTTGATTTAACAGTTTCACTTCGATGGATTATAATCTACCGAAAAATAATGCGTTAAATTGTAAGCCGTATGTTCGGTTTACGATCTTTTGACAGTTCACAATCTTGCGAGGTATATTATAATCAAACGGTTATTACGATCTTACGGTGACATATATATCCTTAAGCACCATTAAGTAACTACTTAGAATACTAGTAGATTTTCGAGTTGATAAACAATCAGTTCTTCAGGCTAATATTTTTAGCTAGAATGCATACTTACCTTGGTAAAAAAAATATTTCAAATTCAATTGAAACTAGATGATGCCCACGACTTTTTCTATGTAGGTTTACGTTAAATTTAGGTTTAAGTATAAGAAATTTTTTGTGTCTTCATAACACGTAGGATACTTTTTATCCCGGAAAATTAAAGAGTTCCCGCGGGAACCAAAAAACCTCAATCCACGCGGACGTAGTCGCGGGCATCAGCTAGTCTAAACTAATATTATAATTTAGATTTTTTAGATTTAGATTTATTCAGATAAAGATCACAAGTACAGAAGTGATTACAACAGTAAGTGGAACAGTGATTTCCGCACTAGGATTCCCTGTATCGCGGAAATCACTTCCTTCCGTAGGTAACATAAATATAAAAATAGTTTAGAATAAATTTAAAAAAATAAATTTGCAACTTATACCTACATTAGTTGTGTGAGAGTGTGTGTGTGTGTGTGTGTGTGTGTGTGTGTGTGTGTGTGTGTGTGTGTGTGTGTGTGTGTGTGTGTGTGTGTGTGTGTGTGTGTGTGTGTAAGTGAGTGTGTGGTATGTATGTGTATGTGCGTGTATGGCTTTATGCATATGTGTTACTGTTATATATTTAGTTTTAGCATTTTTTCTGTGTCTTCATAATTGGATTTCATTAACCATTTATTAAGCGTTTTTAGGGTTCCGTACCAAAATGGTAAAATGGAACCCTTATGGTGCGACTTTCTCCGTCTGTCTGTCCGTCTGTCCGTCCGTCACACTCGATTATTTCAGTAACTACCGAAGCTATCGACATGAAATTTGGAATAGTTGTGTATATTAGTGGCCCAAAGACACTGGAATTAAAAAAAATTGGAAATTATTTTTGTTCTTATTTAAAAAGGGGGGAAAATCTGAGGGTTGAAATTTAAAAGTGAAATAACTGTACTGTGTGGGGTATCATATGAAAGGGTTTACTTTGTACATTCTAAAACAGATTTTTAATTATTTTTAGTTATGATAGTTTTTGATTTATCGGGGAAAATGTCTAAAAAAATACCGTTCCCCCCCCCTTATCTCCGGAGTTTACCAATCGAAAAATTTGAAATAATTATGGTTAATAGGAATTTACGTATATTTTACAGGAAAACTATAGCCAATGCTCTAACTAGCATAGTTTTTTTGATATTAACAATAAACCTCTACAAACAAAGTTAGTCTTGCGGTTCATTAACAAAGGTAATTATTTATTAATAATGGTACGGAACCCTTCGTGCGCGAGTCCGACTCGTTTTACATTTGTACCGGGATATTTTCAAGATTTTGAGAGCTCTGTTAACTTTAGTGTAGAGAAATGGCCCAGCAAAATGGAAGAATTTACGTGCCGACTGTGTGCGCAATAAGGGGCACCTCCACCTCTGAAGGCGAGAGCGTGTGATCACTGTTGAGGCTGCTGACTTGTGGAATCTCAGCACAACAGATCTGACATATAGCTGTCTAACACGCAAATATCCACACTATAAAGAGGAAAGATTTGTTTGTTTGTTTGTTTGTTTGTTTGTTTGTTTGTAATGGATAAACTAAAAAACCGGCCAAGTGCGAGTCGGACTCGCGCACCGAGGGTTCCGTACTCAAGAAGTAGGTATAATTACCTTTGTTAATGAACCGCAAAACTAACTTTGTTTGTAGAGGTTTACCTACTGTTAATATCAAAAAATTACGTTTGTTGTATGGGAGCCCCCCTTTAATATTTACTTTATTGATATTTAATTATTTATTTTGAAAGGTAATATACAAGTTAATATTCTGTGAAACTTTGAACCGTCTACCTGTTACCGTTTTTAATATTGAGCAAAAAAATACGAAAAAAACACGTTTATTGTATGGGGACCCCCCTAAATATATATATTTTTTTAATTTTTAATATTTGTTGTTATAGCGGCAACGGAAATACATCATTTGTGAAAATTTCAGCTTTCTAGCTATCACGGTCTATGAGATACAGCCTGGAGACAGACAGACAGACAGACAGACAGACAGACAGCGGAGTCTTAGTAATAGGGTCCCGTTTTTACCCTTTGGGTACGGAACCCTAAAAACTACTGGACCGATTTTAAAAATTCTTTCACCTATAGAAAGCTACTTTATCAGCGAGTAACATAGGCTGCATTTTATTTTAAAATAAATTAGAGATCCCTTCGAAAATTGCAATAATGTGAATTAAGTCGGAAAAAATCACCTAATTTAACTTTTTACTCGTCTTCATCAGACTGTCTTTTATGTCATATTTGTCAAGACACTTTTATGTCATATTTGTCAAGACAAACATAATAAATACAAGGGAACTTACAAACATTGTTTTAAACATTTTAATATCTAACTGTTGTAGACAAACTGCGAAATGCCTAAAAGAGCCAGGTCTCAACTTAGTTGTTAGCTCTAAACATAGCAGGCGCGGTCGCAGCCAGAAATTTTGGAGGGGGTCACTCACTACACTAATAAAAAGTGCGAGTCGGACTCGCGCACCAAGGGTTCCGTACAAACATGTAGTAAGTTTTAAATTATTAAAAAAACTACTTACTAGATCTCGTTCAAACCAATTTTCGGTGGAAGTCTGCATGGTAATGTACACCAAATATTTTTTTTAGTTTTATCATTCCCTTATTTTAGAAGTTACAGGGGGGGGGGGGGGGGGGGGGGACACACATTTTACCACTTTGGAAGTGTCTCTCGCGCAAACTATTCAGTTTAGAAAAAAATTATATTACAAACCTCAATATCATTTTTGAAGACCTATCCATAGATAAGTTATCTATGGATAGGTCTTCAAAAATGATATTGAGGTTTGTAATAGGGTTGCCACCTTTTTTTTGCCAGTTAAAGTACATGAGGTTATTATACGTAAGAAAATAAAGTACATAGTGTCAAAATAAAGTACAATTTATTTTTCTTTATTATTATGTTTAAAATATATTTCTTATTGCTTTTCGCAACTTTTATCAAACTAGCTGATGCTCGCGACTACGTCCGCGTGGATTGAGGTTTTTTGGTTCCCGCGGGAACTCCTTAGTTTTCCGGGATAAAAAGTAGCCAGTGTTATTCCAGACTATAATCTATCTCTGTGCCAAATTCCATCCAGATCCGTTCAGCCGTTTGAGCGTGATTGATTAACAAACATCCATACATCCATTCTAACTTCCGCATTTATAATATTAGTATGGATTTGATTATTAACACTGCTAATAATTGCCAGCATCTTTACAGTCGATATTTAAGTCAAAGTAAATAAGTAATAAGCTTTTTATCAGATTCAGAGACGCTTTGCTTTGTTTTGTGGATCATTTTTTAACCAATTGCACCATGTTTGATTTCCCATTGACTTTTATACTTCTGCAATCGTTTATTTTTCTGTTCCGTCGCACTATGGGACGGTACGGTATGAACAGTCTCATAAATAGTTTTAACGAATTTTATAATTCCAAAGCTTTTTCCATGGTTTAATATTCTCAGATAATGAGACTTTTATAAATAATGTCAAAAAATAAAAATATTTTACTTCTAGGTAGGTATATATAAATACTCTCAAACATATGCGATAAATAATAAAGAACGTGTGATATTTACATCCAACCAAATAGCCGATAATGAACGTTTAACTTATAAATTTTACAAGAAAGTAGTTATTTGAGTGTAATATATTTTTAGATTGCTTAGAATCTCCACTTTACAAATAGGTACGTTACAATTTTATTTAAATAAATATTGTGGTGTACCTATATTTTTGTACATTTTTAAGTGACAAGGAAATTTTCCATCTATTTATGTTTCAACTGGAGGTTTCTTTGTTGCTGAAAGCTGCCGGTGTTAAGTTAATCTTTTTTAGATTCTTAACTATTTCCTTTATACAAGGAAACAAAAAAATCTGCGTTGTAGGTGCACCATTTTGATCTAGAAGCAAAAATGTCCAACCAGGGAAGAAAAAAAAATGTCTAAAAATTACGGTTCTTCTTATTTCTGTTGATTAAGGTAATTTTTTGGTGAAATTAAATACTTTTTATTTTGTGTTAAATTTTTTATGGTATAAACGTAATTTAAATTTAATATTCACTTGTAAATTTGAAAATATATAGTCCCGTGACTTGATTTTTGTAGTTATTATGTTAACCACAGGTAGGTATATTAAAAATACTTAGTACATACATAAGTACTTTTTGCTGTCATCAGTCCATAAAATACTTATAAATGGTGCTAAAATAATAGAGCGTTAAGCAGTTTTGTCTCTAGGGCAATTGTCTGAAGATGCTGAAGCCCGAAATAAAGATTGAAAGAGATATAGGCTACCACGCTCGGAAGTGTTCCTGTTCAGCGACAAATAAAGACGTTTTGCATTTTTATTATATACATATAATCCATATGAGGTTAGCTTCAATAGACCTAGTTTTATTACTTGCGTTTTGTAATCCCAGAGAAATCAAATTATGCGAAATAAAGTATTTTCGCGTACTTTATTGTTCTCATAAAGTATAGAGTACAATTACTAGAAATAACGTACAATACTTTATTATAACGTACGGGTGGCAACCCTATAGATAACCCACACGTATGGGTTAGATGAAAAAAAAAATTTTGAGTTTCAGTTCTAAGTAAGAAAAAAAACAATAAATTTTGGGGGCTCCCCCCCCAAAATTTATTGTTTTTTTTCTATTTTTGTAAGAAAATCTTAATGCGGTTCACAGAATACATCTACTTACCAAGTTTCAACAGTATAGTTCTTATAGTTTCGGAAAAAATTGGCTGTGACATACGGACGGACAGACAGACAGACATACATGACGAATCTATAAGGGTTCCGTTTTTGCCAAATTTGGCTGCGGAACCCTAAAAATAGGTATCTGGAATAAAATAAACATTATTGCACAAGACACAATTTTATTTTATACATCACCTATAAAACAAATGGAAGTCGTCTTTTTACATTTGCGAATCGGGTGATAATATTTGAGACGTCTGGTACTATTTCCGGGTGAATGTTTAGATTGTAGCATATTCGCAATCGTGTGGTTATCCTCGCTATTTACTTACATGGAATTATCGAATCAAACGACATGGTCAAAAATTGTATGGAAGTCTGCCCCAGAATGTCCAGAGATGAAATTTATGTCATTAAATAGTACAGATCTGATATTTAAAGAATAAGAAAGTTACATAGAGCTTAGCAGCCGTGGACTAAAATTATGAAGGTTAAAAAGAATTGATTATGTTGCTCAGTTTTTGTCGTGGTAATACACTTTTCTCAAGAAACTTATAATTGAGTGATGTTTAATCATGTATATTAATCTCAGGTAATAAATATAAAATGCTAAGATTAAGCTTTAAAAACCGGTCGGGCAGCTTTTATTGGTTTAAAAAAAATATTATATTTTATAATGAGACTTTTCACGACCGAGACCTAGATGGCGCTGTACGAGTTATGTAGCAGTATTGAGTAATCGGTACCCAGTTGTAGATGTCAGATTATAGATGTCGCTGTTTGGCATTAAGTCCCGCTTTTTTTCAACTAGCTTTACAGCTCTGGGTTCTAGCCCTTTTGAAACTGAGGATTAATGCCATAACGTAGTGCTGTCAGTACTTAAGTACTAATTGATTAGTTTTTATTTTTATGTTAGCTAAAAATTAAAATGAGTGAGCATTATTTGAATGAACATTAAACCCACTTTTATAATGCTTAATTTTATCTATCATCGTTGATAATAGATAATATATACTAGCAACATTAAAGGCATAGGATATTCCTACATCCTTGGGCATAAGTTTAATCATAGACAGTAGAATATGTCTAATTGACGTCTGACGTTTATTCGACTTAAGACAAAGATCACGTGATTTTTAACATTAAAATCGATTGAAAGTCTTCTTTCTTCAATATTATTTCTGCGACTGCTATGAAACATAGTTATTTATTTAAAATTCATTGTTTATTTTAATTAAATTATTTAATGTGCTCGTATGTTTGGACAGCCTGGGTCAAAAATTGACCATCTCCTTTCGTTACTGATAAATCAATATTTATCTCTTTTAGCACAAAACACATAATTCTACTAAATTATGCATGAAGAAAATGCACTTAACCACTCTATATACAATATCATAGCCGTCTCTATCTCGATAGAGACGGCTATGAAAATATACATATCGTCTTCCGACGCTCGGGGAATACGACCGTTGCCGAACAGTGACGAAGATTTCTATGCGCATTATCACTTTGGGTTGGGAGCACTGTAGTTCGGTTCCTTGTTTCTAGACTATAGGTCATTTCCAAGTTATTTTGGCCATCGTACGTAGTTCATAAAAACACCACTAGATGTCAGCAAACTAAATTTATTACTGTTAGGGGATAGCTAGAAATTTCCTTTTATTATTTGGCAAATTTTTGAGATTTTTCAATTTGACCTTAGATTTTGGGGGGGGTCATGTCCCCTGTGACCCCCCCCTTCGGACCGCGCCTGAAACATAGTTCCCAGGCGAGTGCAGCGAAAATACGTCATATTGGAGACTCAAGTGCCAAGCGTTCACAGCGGTTTGTTGAACAAAATTTGAGAACGTATGGTGGAGTTGTTCGTCTCAGTGCCGACTTATGGACTATTTTGATCAAGTGCTACCCGTGCGAAGCCGGGGCGGACCGCTAGTATTTTATATTTTCATCGTGGTTAAAACTCGGAATAAAGTTGCATTAATATCCAGCCTAATTGAATATGCAAATGAGTTGCGCTGAGCACGCCGCCGATATTTCATTTACATTCCAAGCAGTTGGTAACCGATCGCTATAATTCGATCAAGCTGTAAGATGTTCTACTCACGGACGGATCAAGAAGGTTCTTAAAATATATTTAAATAGAAATTTTAAATAACGATTAGGCAAATAATATGAAATGATACTTTATAATAATAATAACTAGATAATTCCCGCGACTTCGCCCGCGTGGGTGAAGTTTTTTTTATTCCCACGGGAACTCTTGAATTTTTCGAGATAAAAAGTACCCTATGTCCTACCTTAGGAAACAACCTATCCCTGTAGCAAATTTCTTCAAAATCGGCTGAAAAGATATGGCGTTAAATCTTAACAGATAAATAGTCAAAAAGACACGACACACCTTCGCATCTATAATATTAGCATGGAAATTTAACTTTATGGAAATTTTGCAAGTACAAACTACAGTAGGTACAAAATAAATATATATTATGAGAGGTTCTTTTTTTAATGGAACTTTTCGAAAATATTTTTTTTTATTGATTAGGAAGGAAGAATGTCGAGCATACGGTACCCTGAAAGACCAAAAGCTGTGTTTCAGCAGTGCGGGGCGGTGTCGCGTGCCGCCTAATTGCGGGCGGCACGCCGCGCCGCTGGGCGGGCGGCGCTGGGCGGGCGGCACAGTGCGCGGCGGCGGACGGCCCGGGCCGTACCTGCAACCGATGCTTAGTGCAGGCATCACTGCCATTAATTATTATTAGTAATTTAATTTAACTTAATCGAAAAGTTTAATTAGTAGTAAGTAACACAAATAATTAATTTAACAAGTAATTATACCTTATTGCAACGTTAACCTAGGTTATATGCAGGACCTAAGATAGGCTCAACTGTATGAAGGATTAACTTTGACCACCAAAAAAAAGCAAAGTGGCACAGTGCCTGTTCATACCTCGATCACAGATTAACAATAATTACTTTGACACGATGCTTATGATTTGGTCCAAAGCAAACAATGCATTGATGGTTAAACTTTAACTGTAGCGTAATTTCACCTGTCTGTAATTCAATCGGACTTATCCTATCCCAATTAGTTATTATTACAATTCGTTTGCTAACAAAAAACGATCTTTCACGTGGTTCAGGTTGGTTAATGGATAAGTGGTAACCTAACTTGTAGTTAAATTGCCCTCGTGATCGATTTTGAAAGAAATGAAGATGCTAATGAAAAAAATTTTGCTAGAATCTCGAAAGATCTGTCTCTCACTGTCGAAAAATATATTATTTATATGTTTATTTTTTAAATTTATGGCAAAAGCCTAACAATTTCACCGCTTTAAAAATGTCACGTGTTTTTACCAACATTTTGTGCACGTAAGACGCTCGCGTTCGCCTGTCCCCGACAATCTCTCCAAAACATTAAAAAAACCGGCCAAGTGCGAGTCGGACTCGCGCACCGAGGGTTCCGTACAAACCTGTAGTAAGTTTTAAATTAAATGTTTTTTTTTAAATATTTGAGTTGATTGAATGAAAGGTAAATTGCGGTTTACGATTTATGACGTATTAAAAAAAACTACTTACTAGATCTCGTTCAAACCAATTTTCGGTGGAAGTTTGCATGGTAATGTACAACATATATTTTTTTTAGTTTTATCATTCTCTTATTTTAGAAGTTACGGGGGGGGGGACACACATTTTACCACTTTGGAAGTGTCTCTCGCGCAAACTATTCAGTTTAGAAAGAAATGATATTACAAACCTCAATATCATTTTTGAAGACCTATCCATAGATACCCCACACCTATGGGTTAGATGAAAAAAAAATTTTTGAGTTTCAGTTCTAAGTATGGGGACCCCCAAAATTTATTGTTTTTTTTCTATTTTTGTAAGAAAATCTTAATGCGGTTTACAGAATACATCTACTTACCAAGTTTCAACAGTATAGCTCTTATAGTTTCGGAAAAAAGTGGCTGTGACATACGGACGGACAGACAGACAGACAGACAGACAGACAGACAGACAGACAGACAGACAGACATGACGAATCTATAAGGGTTCCGTTTTTGCCAAATTTGGCTACGGAACCCTAAAAACAGACAAGCGACATCCGACAACATTTCAAAACATTTTTGTTTTCTTCCAGTTTTTGTAACACATAATTTTAGTTACCGAGCTGTAAACAAAGGATAGTCTTATATAAGACCGCTGCAAATTGCAATCATTTCTTTCTAATTGGTAGACTATTTTCCTTCCCTTTCCCTTTCCATTCCCTGGGATGCAACCATCAAAATCGGTGGAACAGATGGTCCGTGAAAGCGTAGCTTACAGACAGACAAACTTACGAATTTATAATTTAAGTATGGATATGGATTACTGTTATACATTCAATGGCGTAAGTAGAGTCAATTCAATTTTATAAATGTAAATACCAGCTATTGATTAATACCTACAGGTTCTATGCGTGGCAGTTATTTAGAGAAAAAATAAAAATGGCGGAACGGTTGGTAGGTCCCTAAAGACGTGACGTCAAAACGACATCGAGGACGTGCGCGGTACTGCAGTAGAGTCGCTTTCCACGACCTTAATACATTTGGTGCGGACGACAACCTGTTGAATAAGGATCTGTCATACATCGGCACAAATGCGACTCGATCCGATGCGACAGTATCAAACAGTACCCTTCCCGTGCTGTACATTGTCGCATAGATCTCAAGATTCTATGGAGTCGGATCTCGTCGCGTTGCATCGCGTCGCTTCCGTCGCCCATCTAGAACCAGGGGTGAGAATTAGACCCTTCAGATGTAAATAAAAACAAAAAGCTATGCGAAGGCCCTAAATCCCGCCGACATGATATCCTAAAATGCAAAGACGTAGGGTGGAAAATAATAACTATGGCTCTACCGGGAGCTAAAGCCAAACCTTTTCATCTCCAAAGCAACAGCGCACCGATGCGCCAAAGCGGTAAGTAGGTAGGTAGGTATTCAAATTATGTCAAAGTAATTTGGCCAATAATTTTTATCATCAAGGTTTTGAACCGCGGAAACGAAGATAATAAATCGGTATTTCTTTTTAACTATGCCTGATCACGAACTGTTTACTTAGTAGGTATTCCACGCAAATAACTAATATTTCCGATCAAATAGGTATGACGGAAAAGGGGTAGCAATTCATTCAAACAAAATGAGCGGCGCTTATCGCTCGTCTTGTCCCTCCATAAAGAGTTCCCTAAAATATTAAACAAGTATAAAATATAAATTGTTTCATAAGTATAAGAAGTTAAATTCCAAGCTTATAAGTGTCTTGCAAAATATTAAATGACCACGCCTGTAGACGAGCTACTGCGGCACGCGTCGGTGCTTTGCCTTGTTTTACCCACAATGCCTTAATTTTAGGGAACACCTAAGTCCATTAGGTGAAATATATGTGAAAACTGTCACCTATAATATTGGTCTTAGGTGTTCTATAATAAGTGTCCTACTTAAAACGCTTCGAGACGTCTAATAAAATAAATTTTAAATTCGAAAGAAAAAGTTATAGTAAATTTTGTTGTTATTTTCATTAACTTTTTGTGAACATTAAGTGAAAGTTTCGTAAACTGAACAGGAACTACCAGTGAAAAGCCATACAAATTTTAGTGAACATTTGGTGAACTGCAAGCGAAGCTAAGTGTCGCAACCCGATGTAGTGTCATCAAAGGATCTCCCGAGGATGAGGCTTTCACGTCGGTATCTTATGTGTTTGCGAAGGAGCAAGCGCTGAGTGTTTGTTTGTGTTTGCCGAGTAAACTCGTAAACTCGTGAGTCTGAGATGAGTGCAATGGGGAATGAAACTGTCTATTTTAACTTATCTTGATGGATGCAAGATTGAAAATTTTACATTGATTATTGTGACCAGCTATTCCAGAATTACTTCTGTTCTGATTTATACAGATTTGAACAGATTTTGTTTATTAATTTCGTGTTGTTAAATATTCCAAGGAAAAAGCTCTCCCCCGGATACAACAGACAGACCGATAGACAAACAGACAAACTTTCGCATTTATCATATTAGTAAGTATGGCATTTTTATAATATAAATCACTGTCATAGATTTTGGTAAATAATCCGATGGAAAAGGTCCCGCGGACGGATATTATAAAATAAGATAAATCTTATAATCCTTTATTCTTTAGAAAGTTTTCTTTGAGTCCGAGGTCTCTCTGTAATTATTAATCAAAGCGTTTTGGGGTCAAATATTCTAGTAGGTATATAATAAATTCAATTTTTTTGATCGCATATGCAACATGTTGCTCGACAAAAAGTTTTCTTTTTACCATGTTAAGAAAAACACAAAAGTACGCTCAGCTCAGAAATCAGCTTCACCCACATAATAATATTATGTGAAATTCTTGTTTACCAGTAGGCCTAGTGGCTAGCGCCTAACTACTGTATAATGTTGTTATCTTCTAGATTAACTATATCATAATAGGTACCTATTTACTTCATTAAAGTATAATTAACATTTCTTTAAAAGTAGGTACATCCTAAAATAGATTGTTTTAGAGAAGTTATTTATCTAGATTTAAGGTTGCAAACGAAGCAAAGTTTCGATAAAAAATTGGTGTGGTCAAAACCTTCTGAATTCGCGAAATATACTACTAAAAAACAAAAGATAAAATGAAAATTGCTCGCGAACATTTTAAAGAGAGGAAGGCTTTTTGAAAATAATAATACCGCAGGTTTGTATCCCGGACAAAGTAATCCCGTCCCGGGCCGTGCCGGGCGCGGGCTCATCAAGTGCTAATGCGTGCTTTAATTATTATGCAAATACATCCGGGCATGGTCTGGGACCATTAATATGGAAAATGGAAATATGCGTATTTCGAATAAAAATACCCAAGGGAGTAGACAGAATTTAAAATCATAACTACAATACCATACAAATTTGGATGTTCAAGGACTAGGATTTTTATATGGAATGTTAAAAGTTAAAGAAATTAAAGGGAAGCTTCGGCCGTGGCTAGTTACCACCCTTCGGCTAAATGTACCACCAAGCGATTTAACATTCCGGTACGATGCCGTGTAGAAACCGATTAGGGGCATGGGTTTAATATAACTGTCATGGTTACAACCTAACAGGTTAGCCCGCTACCATGTTAGACTACATCATCCCTACCATCCATTGATGTAGAATTTTAGTTACCACCAGATGAATTCGCAGTCAAAGGCTAACTTATAGTGAAATTTAAAAAAAAACCTCGAGCTCAGCTAATGAAAAACAGCGATGATGCAACAGATGTAGGGCATTCGGCCCTAGCAGCGTAGATGTCGCAGGCATTCTGTAAACAAGCATGACAGCTGAAGCAAATAATCGAAAATCCGATGCATTATTGTGTTGACGTTTGCCGAGCTGCGGTGCGTGTAGCGTGGCATCGGAAAACGATAAGTCAAACAAGATTCATCTCGGGATCTCGAATACCGTCTCTGTCATCTGATGATCGCAAACATATATCTTGGGTGTTTGCTGTGACGAGTCGTCCTTGAAACGGGATGGAACTGAACTTGTCGATATATGTTTAGAACCGTCGCGGGGTCACCACTTTAGGAGATGGAGATGTGGGTACCAGAAGGTGCTACTTGTATCTCCTAATTAAGGGTTGTGTAATTAATAATTCCCAGATAGTTCACTGATATTTATTCCGCGTGTATATAGTACAAGATACCGAGAGACACTCTGTGAGACTGAACAACTTAGTTACTAGTTACAGACTGCATACGCGATGTCCGACTGCTGACTAGGCGTCAGGAGTCATGTTACACAATGCATGTGTCCCTACATATGTAACTATACCCACAGTAAGTAGGTAACACAGTATACCCATAGTAAGTTCCGCAAATAATTTGATGAGCATTTCGTCAGACATTTCAAAGTTGTCCAAGTTATACCATCGCGGATAGTTTACAGCGAATAAAGCTAGCAACGCTGTGTTCGCGGCATGCGAAGCAGACATTACAGATCGGAAAGAATACGACCTACAACCGTTCCTAAATGACTGAGCAAATCACGCGAGACCAAATATGGGCCATTGTGCTAGGGGTAAAGAACTCTCCTGAAAGCTAGTTCTGAAATTAACTTTCAGAACCGAGGTCGCGGACATAACCCAAACTATGGCAGTGCGGGACATGTTTGTCGTAAGAACTATGGCCGTTGGAGCCGGAAAGTTCTAGAATGGAGACGTCCGAAGATGATGATGGTGATTGCCTAAAAATCAATAGAACAACAAGAATGAACGCACAAATACTGAAGTAGTCGTTTTTACGACAGTTTATTTTTAAAAGTTTGCAGTAAAAGTTTTTATAATAAATATATTATGTAACCCAGTGGCGACATCTACAAAAACAACAGCTAAAACAACGTTTAACCTACGGTCACGTAGGGTTCACAAAATTCATTAGTTTCAGCTAGTTCGATAGGAAGTCCGTCGTTGGGCGCCAACTCCTCCGTCACTCCACGGTTCCGCGTTATAAACAGAGATGTCGTTACTGTTTTTTTTTTTTATAATCTTAATTTATTACGGACTTTTGTCACGTTACTGTGCTTATTCAAATAAAAGCAAGAAGCTTCAACTGTGTTTTGCTTATTATGGTAGCGTCACATTTTATTTGTTTTTATTGTAATGGTGTTTTAGCCCATTTTCGCAAAGACTGGATGACTTTAACCTCACCCGATCCGTTATCTACACAAGCAGCCTAGAACATATTCTAGGAGGACACGGCCGTGGCTAGTTATCACCCTACCGGCAAAGACGTACCGCCAAATTATTCGGCGTACCGGTACGATGCCGTGTAGAAACCGATTAGGGGGATGAGTTTATGGCTCCTTAATAATGCCAGTGTTATAGCTTTGGACTACACATAATTTCAATTTGAAGAAAGCGACTTTTATCGCAGTCAGACTTGATGGGCATGCAAACCTCAAGACAAAAGAACCATAACCCATAAAAAACTCAACCTTTCACCTTGGCCAGATATTACTTTTCCACCGCTAGTCATGCGAGGTGCTATAGAGCTGTGAAACTTAAAGAATTGCCTGCCTATCAAGTAATATTAAAAATTTTATAGAGTCCATTTTTTACGATAGGAAAAAATAGAAACCCTGTGATCCAAATTTGGAAAGAACGATATTGATTATGAATGTTTGAAACTGAAAAAAGGGGAGGATCGTAAAAGGAATTTTGTTTGATTGGCCGATACTTTTGATGGACGAAATTTGAATGTGTAATTTTTTTTACTAGCGTGTTTGTGAAGGTATTGTTGAACGAGTGATATTTTACATCCTTGAATTAAATTCTCGAAGAGTGTCTCTGCCTTTTCTGTATCCTCCCTCTATTCTCTGATGTCCCTATCCTTCTTCCTACTTAAAATTAACGTCTCACGAAACTTCTCTCGGAGTTCTCGCTCAAGTATGATTTTCAGTCAATTATCTTTTTATGTCTCTGTCTTCATAGTAATGGCACTTAAATTATACTTATTTTAAAGATAATTTAAGCAACAGACGATCTATTTTCACCCCTAAATCCTGTAAATTTTTCCCTGCCCCTTTTCATTCAACCATCCTATATCAAAATGCCACCTCTACCCGTTCCTACCCCGCTGCCAACCGCACACGTATGCGGCGGCACTCGGTGGTATGTCCATAACGAGTGCGGTCGCGAACGCTCACGCCGCCGCGGCGGCTGGTGCAGGCAAGAAGGCCGCCCAGGTGCAGTTGCAGGCTGAACTGGCTACTGACGACGAATGGAACAAGTTCCTGCTCAGAGATGGACTGCTTGGTGAGTTCCTACAACATTGGTAGGTACCTTTTTTTGCTTCGTAGAAGGAGAAAATCCCTATGGACTTCTGCCTGCTGGCACGGACAACAATAGCCGATATCTTCCGGGTCAGGACGGAACTGCATTATTTCATTCCGACTAAACTAGACCTCGTTCTTCTTCTCTTCTTCAGCATTACCTACACAGCTTGTATAAGATAGGTATCCTGATAGAAAAACAGTATAACGTATTAGAACGACAAGCTACTTTAATATAATGATGATTGGAAAAATTCCTGCTAAGAGCTGGGTTGCTTTGTGAGCTGCTACAACTGCTAGCCAATTGACTGCCTCATTTGTCAAGCAGCTGGCTAATTCGACTCGGCTTCGGGTTTGGATTCGGCTGCATAATATCCCTTCATCGAGCTAGATCAGGGCGGGGCGACACGGGCCCAGTAACGACCAGAAGTATATTAGCCATGTTAGACTCTCGAAAATAATTGGATCAGAAAAGCAGTCAAGATGCGAGTTGAGTTAGGAAACTCATTGCAGCAATGACTCCCCATTCATCCCAACCGAAAAGGATATAACGGTAGGACCGAACATAGGGATAGGTACCCTAGATTTTTGTAATGATGTGCTCATGATTACAATTTTACAGTTGTGGACGTGTACACGGAATGGTGTGGTCCGTGCATCGGGATGGTGGGCAACCTCAAGAAGATCAAGGTGGAGATCGGAGGTGACAATCTGCATTTAGCTGTGGTCAGTAACGTTACTGATATACCTCAGTTAATTCAGCTCATATTATATTGAACGAGAAGAAAATTTAATAATTTTGTAGCTTAGATTCTTGACGTACTTACTCCTTTAAACTGAGCTCTTTTTAATACCATTACAATTTAGCCCTTGACTGCGATCTCAGCTGGTGGTAAGTAAGTGATGCCCTATAAAATGGTAGCGGGCTAATCTATCATGAATATTAGCTCAAAAAGTAAGAAGAGTTTAGGGCAGAAGGGCAACAGGATCCTAGTTATTTTTGTAAGGGTGCAAGATAGTATAAGGTATTTAGAGTATAGACTTAGAGATTGCTGCACTAATGGTACATGACATTGATGATTCTAATACCACAATGCGACACCTTAAAAAAACGTTTAGAAGGACTAATTAACTAACCGATATTTTCTCCGCAGGCAAAAGCGGATACAATAGAATGCCTGAAGAGATTCAGAAACCGAAGTGAACCGACCTGGATGTTCCTCGCAGTAAGTATCTTTCTAAAAAAAAGTTAAAGACAATCACATTCAGTCAATATCAATCAATCAATCATCTTGAGGGCCTTGGGATTTGGTGATTTGAGAAATTAGGTAGGTAGGTCATCGTCGTCGTCTCAACCTATAGACGTCCGCTGCTGGACGAAGGTCTCCTGCATGGATCGCCACAGAGCGCGGTCTTGTGCCGCTTGTTTCCAGCGGCTCCCAGCTGCACGCTTGAGAACGTCCGTCCACCTAGTGGGAATAGGTCACGGAATTAGGTAGGTAAGTATTTCAATTAAAAATGCTCAGTTACCTGTTATATATCTTTTTCTTCTATCTATCTATATATATAAAAGCGAAATACCACTCACTCACTCACTCACTCACTCACTGACTAATCACGATATCTCAGGAACTATAAAGCGTACAGACTTGAAATTTGGAAGGTAGATTCCTTCTATGGTGTAGACGTCAGCTAAGAAAGGGTTTTGAGAAAATCCACCCCTAAGGGGTTAAAATAGAGGTTAGAAGTTTTTATGAAAGTCCTTTGTTTTTGAAGTTAGAGACATGAAAATTGGCAATTAAATTATTAGTTATAAATAATAAAAACCTGTATAAGCAATTTTACGAAAATGTACCCCAATAGGGGTAAAATGGGGGTTGGAAGCTTACATAAGGGTTCCAAGTTTTTGAAGTAAGAGACTTGAAAATCGGGATTTAGGTTATTAGTTTTAAGTTATAATAAACTGTACAAGCAATTTTAGGAAAATCTACCCCACAGAGGGTGAAATGGGGGTTGTAAGTTTGTATGAAAGTCCTGTTTCTGAAGTTAGAGACTTGAAAATCGGGATTTAGGTTATTAGCTTTAAATAATAATAACCTGTATAAGCAATTTTACGAAAATCCACCCCAAAAGGGGTGAAATGGGGGTGAAAGGTTACATACAAATTTTATGACTGAAGTATAGACATGAAAATTAGCATTTAAGTTATCAGTTTTAGTTAATAAAAAAACCTGCATAAGCTATATAAAGCCTCTATAGATAGGCTGTTTGCAGCGGGAAAATTTCATAATCTCATAGGAAATCAACAATTGTACGCGGACGAAGTCGCGGGCGACCTCTAGTGCATTCATAAATAGGATAGAGTTTAAAATTAAATAACCAGTTAGAAATGTTTTCTCTCTATAATTAAACTTTAATTGCCGTTTAACTACGCCTTGATAAACATGTCATTCCCTAAAACTAAACACATTAACAACACCCTGAAACTTTGGTAAGGATCGCACCAAAGAAACTTTAGGGGAAAAAGAACCTCAATAAAAGTAGCAGTAAAGTTTAAAATAAAATGATATGGGAATAATAAAGATATTTAGGTCTATGATAAAAAGTATGTAGGACACGTGAAAGCGATCGTCTTGTGGCAGGGTGGCACCATACACGGACGTGGTGTATTGATCAAACAACGAGAAACTAAAAACCACTAGTAGGAACAGTTCATTCGAATAAATCAGAATAAAGAATTAGAACTCTTTATCTTATATCTGTATGTATGGCGGTGATTCAAGAGCTTTTTGTCAAAAACATCATAGCCACGGGATTACAAAATCTCGACGTTGTCATTACCTATCCATACTAATATTACAAATGCGAAAGTGTGTCTGTCTGTCTGCTATACGCTTTCACGGCCAAACTACTCAACCGATATTCATGAAATTTGGTACCTGCAGAGATACAGTGGAATTCATAATCGTTGGTTAACCAGTCTCCGCAAAAATGCCGTTCACGATTCGCGTAGTCATTGAATGTTGAATGAATTTTTGTTGCAATTCATAAACGTTCGATAGACAATCGCCTAGCTGAATGGAGAAGAAATGGAGATGTACAGAATATTGTCTATTGATTGACATGTTATCTGTGGAAATTTGCTATGGAAGTCACTTTGACGCACTGAGTCACTCAAGTCAACGTCAATGTTTGTTTACAAACAAACATTGACGCGGGTTTCAATTTCCGATAGTTTCCAATTTTAGTGAAGAAGAGAAAGCAGACCGAAGCGAATTCGAAATTTACGTGGTAAAACACTGACGAATGATACCACCTTGATAGCGGTGATGCCTAACATAATGATTTGTATATCCCACATAAAGTCAGAGATGGCCAAGGCTCACATTATTCGGAACATCCGATAGGTATAAGAATCGCCCTGGAGCACCTCTACAAAAATATCGCGAAGATATGTTTGTTCACAGTTAGCAAAAGTGCAGCTTGCTCTCCATAAACTGAACTCCCAGTTGAACTACTTACTTCAGCTCATACGTCCTAACTGTTCCGGCCTGGTGCAAAGATGTGTTCATCAGTGCAGACTTTTGGCCTGAGGGCATAGTATACCGTTGCTACAGGGAAGCGAGAATAAGGATTTCTTCTGTTTTATAAGACTATAATATACTTATTTTTAGAATTATATCTATAGTATTTTAAGAATTCTATTGTATTGTGTTATTTTATGTGTTATCATAATATTATGTTTAAATATAGTTGCCTGATTCAAATAAATAATTGTTTGGAGACCATACTTAAGAAACCAAACATGATACCTCTGCTGTAAATCTCTGCTGCTCATTGGAACTGCTAATGAATGAGTAATAAAGAAAACTACAAAATATTATAATCCATCTAATATTATTTTAATAATTAAATAGATATACCAGGCTGAAAAAGAAAATTAATCTACTATTATGATTCTTGTATTGCTAGCCACTTCCTTTTCGCCTTAAGCAATGTACATATTATCATATTAGGCCATCCAACCAAATGAATTAGGTAATCCACGACCTTTATTCTAACTTCTTCAATCCAGATATCTTTGCTCAAACTGAGGATATTAGAACAGCTTATGTTCTGAAATCGTCAATAGGTACTGTGTAGTACATAGTGTAGTTCCTTTATTTTGCGCTCGATATGTATTATTCATCAACATCCTATGTCCTATGAGATACTGAGTCATCATAAAAAATAGTGAAGCTGGTTAATTGTTTACCCAGTTCTGTATACCATCAAATAGCCTTTGTGTTAACTAGCCTTGCGTCTTTATATAGGCTAGCCGACTGTGGCGTCTTTCATGAGTCCATCCTCATGCGGCACTTCTTTCTTCTGGCAATAGTTTATTGCCATCGTTTCAATCCTTCGCCGGCCCACTGCCTAAATACAGAGCACGTGCCTCTTCTCAGAACGAGAAGAGTAACTTCCGGAAATACCAGTACTATGTATCAGGACAGCATAAATCGTCGTAGTTTTATATACACTGCCCGTAATTAGCGATTTCATCATCAATGTATAGCCATCATTCGCTTTACACTACACTTTGGATTATTGGTGGATTTATTGGTTTTACCACAAGTACAAACATAGAAAAACATATTGTATATGACTCAAATCACATTTTTCTTCCATTTCTTATTAAAAATCAACATTTTATTACGCACAAATAGCCTACAAAATATACAAAAATAATGTTTTCAAACTCATGTCAAAGCAAAAGCCTTGTTTGGCAGTGTCTGATTAACGGAAATCGGCGAACCAGTATTCGGCCGCTGCTAGCGGCCAATTTGAGAGTTTATTTCGACTATGAAATGCAAAAAGCTTGAATTCGACACATAGCGCTTGAAACGTCTCGGTGGCGAACGTTTCAAGCGTTTATGAATTCCACTGATAGATTACGTCCCGGGGAAGGATATAGGCTATTTTTTATCTGAAAATTAAAGAGTTCCCGCGGGAATCAGAAAAATCAATCCACGCGGACGAAGTCGCGGGCGTCATTATTATAAAGGTGAATAGGTGAATTATAGGTAGGAATATCAATCACTGATCGATTGGTTGAATTAACAGTGGAATTCATAATCGTTGGTTAACCAGTCTCCGCAAAAATGCCGTTCACGATTCGCGTAGTCATTGAATGTTGAATGAATTTTTGTTGCAATTCATAAACGTTCGCTAGACAATCGCCTAGATGAATGGAGAAGAAATGGAAATGTACAGAATATTGTCTATTGATTGACATGTTATCTGTGGAAATTCGCTATGGAAGTCACTTTGACGCACTGACAGTGGAATTCATAATCGTTGGTTAACCAGTCTCCGCAAAAATGCCGTTCACGATTCGCGTAGTCATTGAATGTTGAATGAATTTTTGTTGCAATTCATAAACGTTCGCTAGACAATCGCCTAGCTGAATGGAGAAGAAATGGAGATGTACAGAATATTGTCTATTGATTGACATGTTATCTGTGGAAATTCGCTATGGAAGTCACTTTGACGCACTGAGTCACTCAAGTCAACGTCAATGTTTGTTTACAAACAAACATTGACGCGGGTTTCAATTTCCAATAGTTTCCAATTTTAGTGAAGAAGAGAAAGCAGACCGAAGCGAATTCGAAATTTACGTGGTAAAACACTGACGAATGATACCACCTTGATAGCGGTGATGCCTAACATAATGATTTGTATATCCCACATAAAGTCAGAGATGGCCAAGGCTCACATTATTCGGAACATCCGATAGGTATAAGAATCGCCCTGGAGCACCTCTACAAAAATATCGCGAAGATATGTTTGTTCACAGTTAGCAAAAGTGCAGCTTGCTCTCCATAAACTGAACTCCCAGTAGAACTACTTACTTCAGCTCATACGTCCTAACTGTTCCGGCCTGGTGCAAAGATGTGTTCATCAGTGCAGACTTTTGGCCTGAGGGCATAGTATACCGTTGCTACAGGGAAGCGAGAATAAGGATTTCTTCTGTTTTATAAGACTATAATATACTTATTTTTAGAATTATATCTATAGTATTTTAAGAATTCTATTGCATTGTGTTATTTTATGTGTTATCATAATATTATGTTTAAATATAGTTGCCTGATTCAAATAAATAATTGTTTGGAGACCATACTTAAGAAACCAAACATGATACCTCTGCTGTAAATCTCTGCTGCTCATTGGAACTGCTAATGAATGAGTAATAAAGAAAACTACAAAATATTATAATCCATCTAATATTATTTTAATAATTAAATAGATGTACCAGGCTGAAAAAGAAAATTAATCTACTATTATGATTCTTGTATTGCTAGCCACTTCCTTTTCGCCTTAAGCAATGTACATATCATATTAGGCCATCCAACCAAATGAATTAGGTAATCCACGACCTTTATTCTAACTTCTTCAATCCAGATATCTTTGCTCAAACTGAGGATATTACCTAGAACAGCGTATGTTCTGGAATCGTCAATAGGTACTGTGTAGTACATAGTGTAGTTCCTTTATTTTGCGCTCGATATGTATTATTCATCAACATCCTATGTCCAATGAGATACTGAGTCATCATAAAAAATAGTGAAGCTGGTTAATTGTTTACCCAGTTCTGTATACCATCAAATAGCCTTTGCGTTAACTAGCCTTGCGTCTTTATATAGGCTAGCCGACTGTGGCGTCTTTCATGAGTCCATCCTCATGCGGCACTTCTTTCTTCTGGCAATAGTTTATTGCCATCGTTTCAATCCTTCGCCGGCCCACTGCCTAAATACAGAGCACGTGCCTCTTCTCAGAACGAGAAGAGTAACTTCCGGAAATACCAGTACTATGTATCAGGACAGCATAAATCGTCGTAGTTTTATATGCACTGCCCGTAATTAGCGATTTCATCATCAATGTATAGCCATCATTCGCTTTACACTACACTTTGGATTATTGGTGGATTTATTGGTTTTACCACAAGTACAAACATAGAAAAAACATATTGTATATGACTCAAATCACATTTTTCTTCCATTTCTTATTAAAAATCAACATTTTATTACGCACAAATAGCCTACAAAATATACAAAAATAATGTTTTCAAACTCATGTCAAAGCAAAAGCCTTGTTTGGCAGTGTCTGATTAACGGAAATCGGCGAACCAGTATTCGGCCGCTGCTAGCGGCCAATTTGAGAGTTTATTTCGACTATGAAATGCAAAAAGCTTGAATTCGACACATAGCGCTTGAAACGTCTCGGTGGCGAACGTTTCAAGCGTTTATGAATTCCACTGTTAGTCACGTGAAGTTTTATTTCTTTCTTGCTCAGCAAAACGGATTTTCTTTCTGAAATCCGCTCAAAAAGATTTTCAAATTTGTATGACGTCATTCAGAAAATTCAAGAGTTCCCGCGGGAATCAAAAACCTTTATCTACGCGGAATCTAGTATTGATTATTATAATTCTGAAACAAAAGCTTCAACAATATTAAAATCATACGGCTTTAAAAGATGGCCCTATGATACCTACCTATGCCCCCGGGCCTACTCAAAATAGATGCCCCATTTCCACAACGTCTTGGTTAATTCCAGGGTGGTCAGCTAGTGAACGTGGTATTCGGGGCAGACGCCCCCCGGCTGGCGCGCACCATCGTCGAGGAGCTGAAGAACGAGGAGCTGGTGAAGAAGGGGGAGAAGGAGCGCGTCCAGCGCGCGCCGCATGAGTTGACCCCGCCGGAACAGGTATCTCAACTATTAGGTACACTATATACAACTCAACTATTCGATTAATACCTTCACTACTAAATAAAGTACTTACCTAGCCCAGTGGGTATTGGATATGGCCATACTTACTTTCTTAAGTTAGGTACTAAGTCTTACTTTCCTGTAAGTACTAAAAGAACACGTGAACATACCTACCTACTGCTTATGTTTGTCAATAAAGACTACAGTGGAATTCATAATCGTTGGTTAACCAGTCTCCGCAAAAATGCCGTTCGGAATTCATAAACGCTTGAAACGCTCGCCACCGAGACGTTTCAAGCGCTATGTGTCGAATTCAAGCTTTTTGCATTTCATAGTCGAAAGAAACTCTCAGTTTGGCCGCTAGCAGCGGCCGAATACTGGTTCGCCGATTTCCGTTAATCAGACACTGCCAAACAAGGCTTTTGCTTGTCATGAGTTTGAAAACATTATTTTTGTATATTTTGTAGGCTATTTGTGCGTAATAAAATGTTGATTTTTAATAAGAATTTGAAGAAAAATGTGATTTGAATCGTATACAATATGTTTTTCTATGTTTGTACTTGTGGTAAAACCAATATATCCACCAATAATCCAAAATGTAGTGTAAAGCGAATGATGGCTATACATTGATGATGAAATCGCTAATTGCGGGCAGTGCATATAAAACTACGACGATTTATGCTGTCCTGATGCATACTGGTATTTCCGGCAGTTACTCTTCTCGTTCTGAGAAGAGGCACGTGCTCTGTATTTAGGCAGTGGGCTGGGGAAGAATTGAAACGATGGCAATAAACTATTGCCAGAAGAAAAAAGTGCCGCATGAGGATGCACTCGTGAAAGACGGTACAGTCGGCTAGCCTACATAAAGACGCAAGGCTAGTAAACGCAAAGGCTAATTGATGGTATACAGAACTGGGTAAACAATAAACCAGCTTCACTATTTTTTATGATGACTCAGTAGGATGTTGATGAATAATACATATCGAGCGCAAAATAAAGGAACTACACTATGTACTACACAGTATCTATTGACGATTCCAGAACATACGCTGTTCTAATATCCTCAGTTTGAGCAAAGATATCTGGATTGAAGAAGTTAGAATAAAGGTCGTGGATTAATTCATTTGGTTGGATGGCCTCATAATATGATCATGTACATTGCTTAAGGCGAAAAGGAAGTGGCTAGCAATACAAGAATCATAATAGTAGATTAATTTTCTTTTTCAGCCTGGTATATCTATTTAATTGTTAAAATAATATTAAATGGATTATAATATTTTGTAGTTTTCTTTACTACTCATTCATTAGCAGTTCCAATGAGCAGCAGAGATTTACAGCAGAGGTATCATGTTTGGTTTCATAAGTATAGTATCCAAACAATTATTTATTTGAATCAGGCAACTATATTTAAACATAATATTATGATACCACATAAAATAACACAATACAATTGAATTCTTAAAATACTATAGATATAATTCTAAAAATAAGTATATTATAGTCTTATAAAACAGAAGAAATTCTTATTCTCGCTTCCCTGTAGCAACGGTATACTATGTCCTCAGGCCAAAAGTCTGCACTGATGAAAACATCTCTGCACCAGGCCGGAACAGTTAGGACGTATGAGCTGAAGTAAGTAGTTTTACTGGGAGTTCAGTTTATGGAGAGCAAGCTGCACTTTTGCTAACTGTGAACAAACATATCTTGGCGATATTTTTGTAGAGGTGTTCCAGGGCGACTCTTATACCTATCGGATGTACCGAATAATTTGATAATGATAATATACAAATCATTATGTTAGGCATCACCGCTTTCAAGGTGGTATCATTCGTCAGTGTTTTACCACGTAAATTTCGAATTCGCTTCGGTCTTCTTTCTCTTCTTCACTAAAATTGGAAACTATTGGAAATTGAAAACCGCGTCAATGTTTGTTTGTAAACAAACATTGACGTTCACTTGAGTGACTCAGTGCGTCAAAGTGGCATCCATAGAGAATTTCCACAGATAACATGTCAATCAATAGACAATATTCTGTACATCTCCATTTCTTCTCCATTCAGCTAGGCGATTGCCTAGCGAACGTTTATGAATTGCAACAAATATTGATTCAACATTCAATGACTACGCGAATCGTGAACGGCATTTTTGCGGAGACTGGTTAACCAACGATTATGAATTCCACTGTAGTCTTTATTGACAAACATAAGCAGTAGGTAGGTATGTTCACGTGTTCTTTTAGTACTTACAGGAAAGTAAGACTTAGTACCTAACTTAAGAAAGTAAGTATGGCCATATCCAATACCCACTGGGCTAGGTAAGTACTTTATTTAGTAGTGAAGGTATTAATCGAATAGTTGAGTTGTATATAGTGTAATAGTTATACAACTCAACTATTCGATTAATACCTTCACTACTAAATAAAGTACTTACCTAGCCCAGTGGGTATTGGATATGGCCATACTTACTTTCTTAAGTTAGGTACTAAGTCTTACTTTCCTGTAAGTACTAAAAGAACACGTGAACATACCTACCTACTGCTTATGTTTGTCAATAAAGACTACTACTCATTCGCCAATTAGTTGGGCTAGATCGTAATTATATGAGTACCTCGCTGGAACTCAATAATAGGAAAAAAACTTACCTAAGTACTTTCTTAAAATCTGTGTGATACCTAGGATCTGAGAATGAATTGCCAATTCATTTCCAATACTTCCAGGAGGTAGCAAGCGCTCTAGAAAAGCTGGTCCAGCAGCGTCGCGAGAAGGAGGCGGCCGCGGCCGAGGCAGCGCGCCTCGCGAGGCGGGAGAAGCGCGCGCTACGCCTCGAGGCGCACTTCGCTGACGTCTGCCCTGGGCTCATGATGCCGCACGCGCAGAAGAACCTGAGGAGGATATCCGACGCTGTGGAGCCTTACGGTAACTATACATATGGCGACACTAGATGGCGCTATTAGAATAAGATCTTCGCCTGAAGCACTCCTCCCTTCTGCCTGAACGGTAATAGACACAAGTTCTTTCATGCTAGTTAATGGAATCTTCGACTAAAGCACCCCTTTCTGTCTGAACGGTAGCAGACACAACTTTCATGCTAATGTGAATGGTCCTAATTATCTGATGTCCATACAGCTACTATCTTTATCTACATCCAAAGAAGGTCATAAGCTACTTTTTTACATTCCGTTAAGTATTATTATTGCGAAAAAAAATTACCGACAGTAAATAAAGTAACCTACGCCGAAATATTCACAGGTGTGTTGGTGGCCGACAAATGCCCACTGGTATTGGGCAAAGACGGAGCTAGGATCCTAGCAATGGAGGACCCAGAGTTTTCACATCCGGAGGCTGCGGCCGCCCTCATTGAGAGACCAGCACTAGCTCTGCTGCTCAAGAAGATGCCGGACAAAGAAGGAAACGTTATTGGTAAGTTCCTTAAAAGGCAACACTACCAGTGGATACCTCCTATTGACTCCTATTTATGTAAATAAACTCTGAATGACAGGAGAGGATCAGCTGAACTTTTTTTTAAACTTAAACACTAGCGCTGGGTTGCAATCAGACTTGCTGGAAGTAGTGTTGCAGCCTGAGGTGGACCGCGCTTGCCTATTCTTTTTCTGCAAGACCTAATTTCTAAAATAACTCACTGCGCAAGTTTAAGGTCTGAATTACTTTGCGTGACGCCAATACCTATAAGCGTCAACAAAGTTAAAAAGTGGGTTACAAGATTACAATGCTTCAGAAATCCACCGGAATTCAGGGATCAAATCCCTAAGACGCGCCCCGTGTCTCCTTGAATGAGCCCTTTTAGAACTGATCGTACATAATATCTAGGGATCGTTTACAGAGTTGGTACGCCGAGCCCTTTACGGGGAAGGCACCGAAGCAGAAGTGGATGGAGCCAAGAAGACAGTAGCTGAAGATTTGAAGTCTAACGGCGTGCCAGGCTTGTTCGTGCCGGCCGATCGACATCAGAGAGCGTCTATACTGGATCTACTGTTTCCTAAGGTAAACTGTAGATTTTATCCTTTTCTAGTACCTTCCATCTGTAATTGGAGGAATTCAACCTTATCTAAGTGGACTTTGTTCACCTTGTGTTTACCGCTTTTAAAATAAGAAAGCTCTGCTCAAGCTATTGTATCACGAATAATTTAATCCAGGTGGGAAAGTTATCAAGGACAAAAGGCTTTATAGGCGGCGATTTGGCAGAAGAAAGCTCAGCGTTGAGGATTTGTGACTACTACGAGTATAAGGACAGACTGTAGCGATCCCAAACGTTAGGATCCCAAGCGAGTCACTAAGGTCATTCTATGGCAATCCTTGCAAGAGTCCAGCACGTATTAATCGATTAAGAAAACTTCGACAGAAATCTATCAGGGGTATGGTAGTCATATTAAACCCATACCCCAAATCAGAGACCCAATTGTCTGAGGATATCGTAATCATTTGAGAGCTTAAACTGTATTATTCTAACTAATTAAGGAGTTCATACATGCTTCGTACACCTCCATATAATTTCCAGTGTCACAGAATTGCGAAAAAAATCGCGCGAATGTTTTTCGCAGTGCGAACTTAGCCCGAGAAATTCATAGTTGCCTACACGTCAAAAAGCATGTATGAACTCCATAAACAGTAAGGCTACGTTAATTAAGGCTAGGTCAAATTATCCGTTTGACAAACGATTACGATTCCCTTACACAATCGGGTGGCTGGTTAAATAATCATTATTTAGTTCAATGTGATATTTCTTTTAATTAGATGGTAGGGGGTCTGGTCCAACCCCCCACACCTCCAGAGCCACCTCACATCGCCATGATATTCGGCGCGTGGCAGCGTCGCGCCGTGCTCCAGATCGCGGCCGCACCCAAACTGGCGCCCAGGCTCCTACGCTACGGGTTCTTCGCCGATGCCAATATACAAGAGCCGAAGCTCTTGTGTAAGAATCTCGAAAAGTATGAAGAAAGGCCTGAGAAGGATTAGTAAGTTGCTGATAGTTTTTTTTATTCCACTACAAATTAGCCCTTGACTGCAATTAACCTGGTGATAATTGCATTTCGATACATACTAGAAGGAAGTATACTTTTATATTTTGTACGTATATGAACATAACATTTCGACCTCCGAATATTTTTAGCGCGTCTAATTCACGCGTGTACGATGACGTCATTCGCCTTAGCGTTTTCCTTCCTTGAAAATTCAAAGAGACGTGACTTTGTGACAGAAACAAACATTCGTACTGAACTGCAGCACTGCTATGAGGATTGGAAAAACTTTTCGAGCAGACATTAAGAAGGAGAAAATGTGGCTTAGGTACTTACTTATTCTGTTGGACACAAAGAAAACTAAAATAACAGCTCTAAATATATTGCTATCCTTTTCACAATGCAATGCGGAAAGAGAAAGCACTACATTTAATCTTGAACACGATTGTTTTTTCTTGATTTTATCGATCGTTTTGATCATACTTATATTCTTTCATAATATATCGCTCACTTTCCCCAGTTCAGAAACCTTAGTCCTGATGGTGGCGGTTGGCGTGGCCGAGCCTCTGCTAGTGGACCCGGAGGACATTCCCCCGGCCGGTGCTCCGGACGAGCTGCTGACCCTGGGCCCGCTGCACGTCAGCGAGGACACCGTGGTGGGAGCTCAGGAATGCGAGAGGTTCTTCCCGCCAGGGTACAGCGTGCCGGAGCAGAAACCGAGACCGAAGTCCAAGAAGAAAAAGAAGGTTGGCTGGAATTCCGCAATTTGGTATTCGACAACTAGTCATATCAGCAACTTATTTTCAATTTTGTATGAAATACTGAATTGTGACGTCATCAAAGCTCGACGCACTTTTTCACCTTAATCGATAGTATAAAATGATCATTCAACATAAAACTAACAGGGGACGTGGACATTACGATTTTTCGGAGATCATCTATTTAATAATCACAAAAAAATAATTTATTTGACTGGTTGTCAAATACCAATTGTGAAATTGCTTGTACAATTGGTAGTTTATATAGAGATTTTTGAAAATAGAGACCCGCGCCAGATCTAGTGGAGTTCAATTAAACTGCAGTTGTAATATAAAACCTGAAGGAGAGACAACATTCCATGTATGCTCAACCGCGTAACCACTCGCAGCGGTAGCAGGTTTTTTTTTTTCAAATTATTATTGGATTGTGCGCATCCCTAAAAACAGGTGACGATGAACCTTAAGATGGAGGGGGTACCCGTACGAATACGTAGTATTTCAACTATGTAAGGGTGCAGACCTTTAAGATATGATTCGCGATCCGATAGCAAAACGGCAACGAAAGAGTTCTGCAAGCGATCTCATTGCTTTGAAGTCGCAGCTTGAAGCAAATAATCACAACTGCTTATCCCATATCATAGCTTTTTTACTATATTTTCAGAAGCGTCAAGAGACCAAAGACGAAGCGCAACAAGAAGGAAACAAAGACGCGGTGAACGAGGCCGTCGAGGGGGAGGATGGTGTCGGGGAGGGGGAGGGGGATGCGGAGGGGGAGGAGGGCGAAGGCGACGGCGAGGGCGACGCGGAGGGCGAGGGCGACGCCGAGGCGGAGGGGGAGGAGGAGGACGATGCTCACGTGGATAAGGCGACCTCCCCGCCGCCTGTCACCACATAGAATCATCATTTCAACGCATTGCCGGCTCACTACTGAGCACGAGCTTTCGGAATGCGGGTTTGGCTGTAGTCCACCACGCTGGCCAAGTGGCAAGAGGCAGACTTCACAAAACTTCGAGAACATTATAAAGAAATCTCGGGCATGCAAGGGCACAACATAGAATATGTAGTTTTAAAATACTTTGCAAATAAGTGATACTCACAATCGATATACTATTGTAGATTAAACTAATGAGACATCAGCCATCAACTCATCTAAATAATAAATAATTTAGATGGGTTGTCTAGAGTTCACTTTTAGGGATAAGACTGCCCTTGCGCACTTTGTTTTCTGTGCTTTTTAAGTGTTTACTATATTTGTGTGTGTGCCTTTATGTTTGTGTGGAAATAAAGAATATATCTATCTATCTAATTTAATCGCGAGTATTTTATGAAGTCTTGTGATTAAATTAGTTTAATCACAACTTAAAGTCAAAGTCAAAAGTCAAAATAACGTTTATTCAATTTAGGTAGGTATACTACACTTATTGACGTCGAGTTTTTTATAATATATAATGGTGATAATCAGTAACGGTATCTTAAAACTAAAGCTACGAGGGTTCCAAACGCGCCCTGGTCTGAGAAGAGCCCACAACAAACTCAGCCGGGTTTTTTTTTTTCATTATCACCATTTCACAAATCATCTTAACTAAGGAACTATCAGAGCCAATAGATCAAATCATTGCCAAGCTTCCTTGTCATTTAAGTAATCCTTTACATGGTAATAAGATTTTTTAATGAGAGACTTAAATTTCTGAAACTATGCAACTCAGTGTAAAACTGACTGTTTAATACTTATCTTGTGAAATCTAATTTTGAATGTCTTTATTATGTAATTAAATAAAAATGCTTATTATATTCTAAAATTTGTATTTTCATTTATTTATAAATAGTCTATTAATTAATTTTATTTATTTATAATATAATATAATTACTTTAACAATAAAATAAAATGAGTAACGACTTAACCTGATAGGAGGATGGCGATCTCTTCACACCACCGAGTCTTTGCGGTTCCTGCAACAAAAATAATTATATTGATTATACTCCTTTAAGGTGACTGTATTGATACAGGGGGCTAGCGTGGAAGTATTCATTATCATCATCGGCGCTACAGCCCTTTATAGGCCCGGGCCTGCTCCAGAAGTTTTCTCCATCTATCATTCGCGTTCGTTCTCCAGCTTCATAAAACAAATCCGTTTTGCGTCTTGGCTAACCCCATCCAACCATAGAAGTTTGACTGGCGTGCGTGGAAGTACTACTGTGGAGAATTCCTCAATACTAGCCCGGAGTTAGGAATTTGGCGGTGTTACAACTCAACTCGTAAAGCCTCGTGCCTCGTAAAGCTGTCGGTCGTGCGCCTGATCTCTCTCCGGTCGTGTCGGATTTTCCGTCCCATCGGGCTTTGAGAGTAAAGGAACAGAGAGCGAATCTGTGTTTAAGCACACACTTGTGCACTATAATATCTCCCGCGCATATGGCTAACCTTTCTGAAGATGCCGTGGCCGAAATTGGGTCGAGAGGACATTATTATTATTAATTTTGAAATTTTTATTAGATACAGTGTTTCTCACACTAGGTAAGTTTGTAAACTATTCTTAAATCCATATCAAGAATTGCGGAACCGGCAGGATTTGAACCTGCGCCTCTCTGGAGATCACACCCGGAACGCCTTTGACCGCTAGGCCACGGTTCACGTAGTGGCAAAATTTGAGATATCTATATTTTCAATCCAGTCCACGCGACTGTTATTCCGACTATGTTTATAAAAATATAATCTATGTAATGTAAGGTGGCAACACCGAACTTCTGTCTTTTTTTCCTTTTTGCTTTTGGCTTGCAAAGTCTATCTTATTTCCAAAACAGTCTTGTAGCGATGCATTGCAGTATCTCAAATTTCGACACTGACGGGTAAGTGAACCGTGGCCTAGCGGTCAAAGGCGTTGGGGCGCGATTCCCAGAGAGACGCAGGTTCAACTCCTGCCGATTCCACAATTATTGATAATATGTATATAAGAATAGATTATTACTGTGGTACTAGGGGGATTGTTGTAATGTCTCACCATATGTAGTGATTGTCGTGGTGCGGCGCGCGCATGACGCCCACGCCGCCGCCCAGCCGCCGGTAGTTCATCGCGCCGCACAGGCGCCACTGGTTCGATTCCGGGTCGAACACCTGCCATACGGATATCACTTCTTCAATTATATTCATAATCTATATCTATACTAATTTTATAAAGATGTTTTATGAGGTTGTGAGGGGGTAATCTCTGGATCTATTGATTAGATTTTTACCTACCTAATCGACCTGATAGATTATTCTGGTACCAATAGAAAGCCACATTATTTGTAAGTGTCGTCGTCTTACTCTTACTAATATTATAAATGCGAAAGTTTGGATGGATGTATGGATGTTTGTTAGTCAATCACGCGTCAACGGCTGAACGGATCTGGCTGAAATTTTGCACAGAGATAGATTATAGTCTGGAATAGCACATAGGCTACTTTTTATCCCGGAAAATGAAAGAGTTCCCGCGGGAACCACAAAACCTCGATCCACGCGTACGAAGGCGCGGGCATCAGCTAGTAAGCTATATATTAACCCGAAAAATTAGGGAGTTCCCGTGGAAATATAAAAAAAATATTTCACGCGGATGAAGTCGCGAGGATCTGCTAGTTATGTATAGAGAGCTAACAAGCAGGCCTGTCATCTAATGTGATTAAAAACGCCCATGAACATTTTGTAGTACCAGAGAAACATAGACATTTTTGGCTTTTTTATACTTATTAACTAGCTGATGTTCATGACTTTGTCCACGTTGATTGAGGTTTTTTTGGTTCCAGAGGGAAATCTTTAATTCTCCCTGATAAAAAGTAGTCTATGTGTTATCCCAGAATATAATTATATATCTGTGCCAAATTTCTTCTTTCTCTTTTAATGAAAAGAGCAACTGCTGAGTTTCATGTTGGCTCTTCACAATAGAATACTTATAAATGACACAATTTAAGCAATTATTGGGACATCAAGGCTGTCTTTCCACCGGAGATATCTTTCCAACATAAGCCCACTATCATCTTAGACTGCATCGTCACTTACCGACTATCAGTCAGGTGAGATCAAGGGCTAACTTATAGTGATATTTAAAAAAAAGTTTGTGTGTACTGTGTACTACGACATGTTTGAAAGAAGTTATATTTTTTTGATAGCAATAATAAATATTTTGAACTAGATGATTTCCGCGACTTCGTCCGCGTGGACCAAGTTTTTTCGATTCCCGCGGGAACTTTTGAATATTCCGGGATAAAAAGTAGCCCATGTCCTTCCCCGGGATACAGCCTACCCCTGTACCGAATTTCATTAAAATCGGTTGAACATATATTTTTTTTTGATTCCCGCGGGAACCTTTGCATTTTCCGGGATAAAAAGTAGCCTATGTCCTTCCTCGAGATATATAAACTATCCCTGTACCAAATTTCATCAAAATCGGTTCAACAGATGGGCTGTGAAAGCGTAGCAGACAGACAGACAGACACACTTTCGCATTTATAATATTAAGTATGGATTGGTCGGTAGGCCTTTTTCTGCAAGACTTATAAGTCGACCGACTAACGTCAGGGTGTTGAATCTCTCATAGATCTCATAGAGCTCAGCACGAGTGTCGTGCGTGCGTGCGGTCACCTCAATGGACTTGAGGTACGCGGTGCCGTCGAAGCCGCCCACGGCGTACAGCTGCCCGTTGACCACGGCGAGCCCCACGCCGCTGCGCCGTGACGTCATCGCCACCACCGGCGACCACGAGTCCGTCGCCGGCTCGTACCTGGCGCGCGATCATACCGACCGTGACTACTCCGTACCGATCACAAACTCTTCATCAAACTTAATAACGTGATTCTAGTACGGAACTTTGTATCAAATACATAGCTGTGACGCCATCAAATTTCAACCCCCCTTTTTTCAACGAAAGTTCCTTATGGGACGACGCGAAGGGGTTGTGTTAAGGTATATATTCTAATTAACAAAACGTACAAATAGAACTTGAAATTAATATTTATGTAATAAGAAACATCGTTCCTACTGGTGTCCCACGACACCACACGTTTTTTACTTTGATCGACAGTATAAACCTATGGGTATGGTTATTCAACCTAAAACTAATATGAGGCGTGGATATTCGACTTTTGGGAGATTCTCTATGGTTAATAATCACAAAAAAATATTTTTAACATAGTCAACATCCGAATTTCACAAAATCCGGTCATATTACTTGTCTACAATCTACATAATAAAGGGTCTCTACATTATAAAGGCAACGCCCAGCACAAAATCCTCTCAAACTTTGTGCTGGGCGTTGATGAGTGAATGAGTCAGGAAATATGTTTTTACTGTAACCACCAATATAATCGAGATATTGTAACCATAGCAAAACATCGGCTCTACGGGGGTCTCGTATAATACGAACCTCTCGGCGGAGGATAGTTCCGTGCAGTCATCGCGACCCCCCACCGCGTATATCTGTCCGTCGAACACTGCGCAGCCGAGGTGTTTGCGGCGAGTGGACATCGGCGCTACGGGGGTCCACTTGTTAGCCCGAGGCTCGTAGCGTTCCACCTGGATCAGACTATATCATTATACACTGAAAGCTTGACATCATTTTGCATTTGCGACCATATCGGCATCCGGTTCAAAGGACCAAAACGGTAAGCACAAAATATATACGCACAGTGTTGAGCGGCGACTGTCCGTCCGAGCCGCCCACGGCGTACAAGTGTCCGCCGAGCACCGCCACCGCCACGCCCAGCCGCCGCGTGGTCATCGCCGCTACCTGACAACATTCAGCCATACTTGTAAAATGTCCCGACTATCCGTCAGTCAGTATACGCGCATCGCCCAAACACCTGGGTTTACAAACTTGGACACCTTATAAGAACGTAAGTTCTTTTCGCTCGAATTTTAGTTATTCTATTAACAAAAATTTAAAAAAAAAACGACGACCTTGCTCCTCTTCGACTGAACCACCCTCCAATACGATAATTCAAGATTTTCAACACTAACTATACGAGAACAAAAGAGTCAGATTAAAGCTTTTTGTCATGTAATTTTTTTTAAGGTCCTACGAGTTACCCTGCCAAAACAAAAAAAAATATGGTACAAAATGTGCCAGTAGTTTCCTTCATGACGTAATTAATCGCTAGAAAAGTATTTTTGAAATGATAATAACAAGAACGATAACGATGTAGATTAAAGGTACTAGGTATGAGGGTATCGTGCGTGCGTACATACGTGCGCGTGTGTGTGTGTATGTGTGTGTGTGTGTGTGTGTGTATGTGTGTGTGTGCGTGTGTTTGTGTGTGCATGTGCATGCATGTGTCTGTGTACCTTGCTCCACCGGTTCTCCTTGGGGTCGTATCGCTCCACGTGGTTGAGACACTGCACGCCATCTTGCCCGCCCACGGCGTACAGCGCACCGTCCAACACGGCGACGCCCACGGACGTGCGGCATGAAGACGTGGGCGCTACAGCACCACACCACTTTAAAGGAAACGGAACGGTTCATATTACATCCCTTATTCTAACTTGTAGGAGTAGGTGATTTGGCACTATAGGAATATTTATCTTCCTCCGTGCTAATGGTACCCCGGGACTGCTGGAGCTTTGGAATTTGAAGTAAAACTTCGTAATCGCATGTCATTATTTTCGTTTCCGTCGTAATCTTTCGTGCGCTACCAGTAGCATATGTGTTAATAGATGGCGTACACACCCGATTGGTACATACCAGAGGCCCAATTGCCTGAGCAATTCGTAATCATGTGACAGCTTAAACCTTCTACTCGAACTGTTTAAGGAGTTCATACATGCTTTTTGATGTGCAGGCATATTACGATCTCCTTAAACAGGTCAAATAATTCGTTCGACAAACATTTACGATTACGATTTCCTTACACAATCGAGAGCATGGTTGGTACATAGTACACACCTGGTTGGTACTACACACCTGGTTGGTGCACAGTACACACCTGGTTGGTCTGCGGGTCGTAGCGCTCGATGCTGTTGAGGTAGCTCTGCCCGTCGTGGCCGCCCACGGCGTACAGCAGGTCGTGCAGCACGGCCACGCCCACGCCGCAGCGCCGCTTCGACATGGGCGCCACCATCTTCCACTCGGCCGCCGTGGGCTCGAAGCGCTCCACCGACGCGATGGCGTCGCCTGAGCACCAGCCGCCCACCGCGAACAGCACCTCGCCTGAGGGGATCACAAATCTCCTTACAAAATGAACAAGTATAAAAATAATAGCATTCTATTCAAAACAGGCTGTCAGACATAACTCACTCAACTAACTCTTATTCAACATAATTTTCCTATCTTTAACCACATACCTCGTCTCGTGGGTTTCCTGGGCCTCGTCCTCGGGCCCTGCATGAGCGGCCGCTCCTGAGGCAGCAGCAGGTAATTCTTGGCCTCGTCCAGCAGGTCCCGGCATGCGTCGTCAGACCTGATCAGCAGTTCTGAAGACACAGTTCCGACCAGGAACTTTGGACTGAGGAGTGGTAATCTGACGTGTTGGAGGACCTAAAAATGTAAAAAGAAAAAGATAGTGTCACTAAAAGTTATTTGGATGTTGATGAACTTACAAATTGACAGAGAAAGTTAAGGATACACAAAATACAAAAAACGGCTGATTCGACTTTGTTTTTCCGATCAGAGGCAATTGTCTAAGCAAATTGTAATCGTTTGACAGCTTAAAACGTATAACTCCAACTGTTTAAGGAGTTTATAGATGCTTTTAGACGTGCAGACATCTATGAACTCCATAAACAGGTCGAATTATACGTTTGACAAACGATTACGATTTCCTTACACAATTATTTGAAAATGAACCTATTGCTGGCTCAGTGACTTATTTGAATATTTCTTGCTTTTGACAGAAGAAAGCACCCATTATATAGCATTACCCATTATAAGCAGTCCATTATATAAACAATCCAGTCATATTTGTCCTGCACCGTTTCACGGAGCTTCTGAGGAAGTATTTGCCAAACCAGCGATACTTGGGGTGTGTAACAAAGCTCTATTGGGCGAAAAAGTATGCTTTACGTACAACACAATCAACTGTCATACTCTCGTTACCTGAGCTAAGTGCTGCCGCCTCTCAGCCACGTTGTATTTAACCCAAGACATGACAGCCTGGAAGGTTTGCTCCTCTGACCGAACATTAAGCTCATCCGAGGAAACTATATCGATCAGCTGCGCCGCCGGTAGCAGCAGGAACTCTTCGCTCTCCATCACCTGGATATATATGAGAGATTGATTTCCGAGGTCATTTGTTTGGGAGATTGTCAAATGTTGAGCACGTAATGTGGAAGCATTGGCTTCACAGCAGAAGTATCCCAACAAACAACAGATGAACACAACTAATTCTGCAGGCAATCAGAAGGCAAAGCCTGAAAAGATTGAACATTCAAGAAAGAGGAATTAGCGTGGACTTTTGAAAGCCCTGATGGCTTTCGGATAGATTCTTTTTGGTCCCCTTTACTGGAAATGGTCTTAATTCAAGGAATTGCTCTAAAGATATGAAAACTTTGTGACACAGAAGTTGTGGCGCGAATGCCGAGGCAGTTGGAGCAGTCCAGCTGCCGCTTCAGGAGCTCGCCGGTGTGTGAGCGCTGTTCCTATGTATTGTGACGTCACCTCGGGGAAGTTCTGCTGCGTGAATTTGTCCGCAATACGCAGCAGCTCGCGGCACGAGTGCGTGTCTGCGAAGGCGCGGATGCCGAGGCAGTTGGAACAGTCCAGCTGCCGCTTCAGGAATTCGCAGCACACGTCCTGGATCTCTTGCAGCTGCAGCAGGCAGGCAGCTGGGAGCAGCGCCTGGACAAAAACGCGAGACATTCGTGCTGGCGTCCTTGTAAAATATGTCTTCCCTGCGAAACGGCAGAGGAACACAATGTAGTCCTACTATTCGAAAGATAATCAATTGAGCATTGGCACGCAATAAATAGGAATGTTTTAGAGGACAATGGATACAAGACGGGGTTCTTGGAGACGATCTAGCGCATGATATAAACCCAAAAAAAGAAGAACAAGTTAATAGATGTCAAGGCTTATACGATACTGTACCTGTACATTGCTCTCCTCGACGACAATGTGAGCGGTGTAGCAGAACTCCACGAGCTGCTCCATCGCGTGCTCGTCCACGTCGCGGATGGTGACCTCGGTGGCGCGCGACTCCGCCAGCTCGCCCGTGAACATCGCACGGAAGTACGGGCTGCATGCCGATAAGATCACCCTAGCGAATTGAAAATACCCATTTGAAAAACTCTTCTTTTTAGATCAGCCCCTGTATTATGCAAAAAAGATTGCTACAGTTTAACGATCGACGGTAACGGATAACGGTTTTTAAGATTAACTCTCGTATCATACGATCGACGCCGCGGCCTGACAGGGCGGACTGACAGGTGACGTGATGGTTATTTCTCAACAACCTACCTCAATAGTTTACCAACACTTGACGGAAATCCATTAAAGCGCACAAAAAATTAGTGGAACTTTCGTGGAACCATGTCTTCCTAGGGCATGGAAAACTGAAATTCTGTCAATCTGCTTAGTCCACTCTTGCGCGTCTCGCTCCACAGTATGTCAATTAATCAACTATTTATTTAGTTAAACGAAATTAATTCAATTCAATACATTTGTTACATAAAAAAATACAGAAAATGTGTTAGTAGCACATTGTACTAGTTAGAAATAGCCGTTACATGCATACCTGCAACTAAGAATAAAAATAAATGCACTGTGAACTGAATAAATCATAATAAATTTTGGCCTGACTTGCACTAGTTATAACAAAGTCCTTTATTTAAATATGTTTATCTGTCTGGTAACCATAAAGTTACGTAATCCAATGTCAAACGGCAGAAAAATAAAGTTGCATTTTTGGAAACAAATAGCTGTGATATTAAAGATTTCTTCCCGGTACACTCCAAAAATATTCGACCGATGTTATATCACGTCACGACGCAGGATCAGACTAGAATCTTAAGGACTGCACTTCTCAGTTTTGCATGAGTGTTTCAATTTCAATTTATTTTCCAAAAATGCTTACAAAAGCATAAAAGTATAACCTATATATAACCACTTACTTACTAGAAAACCTACTAAGTAATAATTTGGCCATTTGCGTGGGTGGTCGGGTCTGAATCCTAACTAGATAACTGTATCTATATGGTTTCGTGAAAATTTTGTTTGTGTAGTAGTAGTGTACAAGGAAAATGTGACTGACTGACTGATCTATCAATACACAGCTCACAGCACCCAATGTCTGCGACAATTGCGAGGCGTGGACGTTCGCCCAGAACTCGCAACGCTAATTTACCTTGACGTGGTGGGTCAGGTTGACAACCTATTTCAAGATGCACTCCAAATGATCAGCCCCCCTAGCCAAGTTACATACGTTTTGTGTCTATTCTCTTTCTATAATCGTTAACGCTTTAGCGAAAGCGATTAATAACGCTAATCATACACTGTTCACTTATTTTTTCTCTCCGAAGCGTTAACGTAATGTCCGCCGACCGAATTACGGCTCCGGCGGCCAATCTACAGAGAGACTAGCCATCTGCGCGGGAGATATTATGATGCACAAGTGTGTGCGATACTGTTCCTTTACACTAATATCCCGATGGGACGGAAAATCCGACACGACTGGAGAGAGATCAAGCGCAGGATCGACAGCTTTACGTGCTCTTTGAGCCACGGGGGTGAAACACCACCAGCTTCCTAACTCCGTGCTGAGAATTTATCGCCAGAAAAACCCAATACCTGTTTATGGCTCGACCCGGGACCTCATCGTCCGCATTCAAACATGCTAACCACAAGAACAACGAGGCAGTCGCGATTATAGAGAGATAATAGTCACGAAAAAAGAGATATTCAAAACTGCTACACGCTGCACGCTACGGACTATAAACTTTTAGCATGCTTTTAAATACGCTTGTTATAAGAAAGCGTGTGGGCGGCCGGCATTCGCCATATGTCTTGCAGCACGCTAAATTTCGTAGCACGCTAAATTTCGTTACACGCTAAATTTCGTAACACGCAAAGATGACGTTCACTCACAACAGCGCGTTACGCGTGACTAACCATCGGCCAGCGGCAGCGCGCTACCGGCAAGTGGGCGCCGCTACAAGTGCTACGAGAAGCCGCGTGCGATCTCGTGATAATATGCATAACGGCGGCTCCTCACAAAACACGTTATCCGCGCTATGGAACAATAGCGCGCTATGATATTGCGCTACGTGTTATATTAACCACCTTTACACGAAAATGAATGTAAGTAGGCTAGGGGGGCTGGTGAGCCGGTGGTGTCACCTGTGCGCGAATAGTTTCCTGTTGGCCACATTGAGCACGACGTCGCACAGCTCGCGGTGCCTGCGCAGCGCTGACAGCTCGCCGAGGATGGCGCGCGGGTGTTTCTCCGACGTGTGCGACAGCCGCGCGCCCCCGCCGCCGCCCGGGGACCCGCCCTCCCCCATCCTGATGCGAGACAACAGGGGCCTATTACGGTTAAATTATTGCTGAAGTGTAACGATCGCAATCGACCCTGATTAGATATACTCAATACTCGATTTATTTATAACTTCGTACGCGTGGCTTAAGATTTTTGATTCCCGCGGGTTTCTCTAATTTTTCGGGAAAGAAAAGTCTATGTCCTTCCCCGGGATATAACCTACCTCTGTACCAAATTTTTTCAAAATCGGTTGAACAAGTGGGCCGTGAAAGCGTAGCAGACAGACAGACACACTTTCACATTCATAATATTGGTATGGACATGTAGGACATACAGGTGTCTCTTATGTTAGTCATGTTTTGACTCTACCACCTTCTTCTTGGAGTTCTACTGAGAAGGGCCGGCAAGAAACTCAGCAGCTCTTTTTAAAATCAAGATATTACAATAAGTAGGTATAAATAAAAGCTCGAGAGCCGAGACCGAGACGGAATGCAATCGAGGCGACTGGCAACGGTGATCGCATGCTACGGCTTGCGTCTCTATCTACGCTAATCGGTATAGGGTCGCCTCGGATTTCGGAATATACACTTTCGCTATCACTGATGAATAAAATGTGTGGACACCGATTACAGTGTATATCTACATACTTTTCAAAATATTTTCCTTATGAATGACAAACAACAAGGCAATACACACACATGATGCAACGGTGCCGCAATCAATTAATAATGTGCACACTTCATTATGAGAACTATTAAAATCAAAGGTTGTAGCAAATCTCATCAAAATCAGGCCACGAAATGGTAATAGACAGACACACTTTGCATTTATAATATAAGTATGGATATCCACAGGTTTACCTGTCAAGAGTTTAGTCTTACTAATGATGAATAGTAAGATATTTTTACAAATTGGGAGTATAGATAGTAATTTCAAGACAGGCATCTTCAGTCAGACTTTGTACCAATTTTATTTGCCTTGAATGATTTTATTATTATTATTATTTTGCTACAAGCTAGCCCTTGACTGCGATCTCACCTGAAGGTAAGTGATGATGCAGTCTAAGATGGTAACGGGCTAGCCTGCTAGGGGTATGGCAGTTATATGTATACTGTATACATATATGGCAGATATAGAGTTGTTGGGTCAAAGTTGTTTATATGCTCAATGAAATGACCCAGATTCAAGCTAACCTCCCTTTTTAATGACTCTTATACAATTTTGCTTTGCAAACAAGATCATATAATAATCTGAAACCTGTTCATAAAAATAACTGAGGGATAACTTACAAAGGCAATAATTACACAACCTACTTCAACATACTCCTATGTACTTACATAAACATGCAACACAAGTGTGAAATATTGCAAAACATTCTGTCTCTAGAGAGGGGGAGGATTTGCTAGGGCTGGTGAGGTTAACTTAAATCTTATTTAAGGTTTTAACTATAGCTATGAATTATCTTATCTACAAAACAAAAAGGTCACATTTATTTCTCTGTAGAGTATATGTTTCTCCATTTAACGAACTCCGTGGCGCAGTCTTGAGCGCCGTTGTCTTAACGTGTGGAGGTCCCGGGTTCGATTCCCGGCAGGATTAATTTGGGAATTTATAATTTCTGAATTTTCCCTGGTCTGGCCTGGTGGGAGGCTTCGGCCGTGGCTAGTTACGTACCACCCTACCGGCAGAGACGTGCCGTCAAGCGATTTAGCGTTCCGGTACGATGCCGTGTAGAAACTAAATAGGCTAGGGGTATAGGATAGGGGTATGGGTTTAACAAAACTAAGGCTTATAATAATATATAAAACAACATAGATAGAAATCACGAGATATATAATGTTAATAGAATAAACAAAATACTAATACCATGCAATATAATAAAAAGAACACATTATTAATCTTCTATATATATAAAAGCGAAATACCACTCACTCACTCACTCACTCACTGACTAATCACGATATCTCAGGAACTATAAAGCGTACAGACTTGAAATTTGGAAGGTAGATTCCTTCTATAGTGTAGACGCCAGCTAAGAAAGGGTTTTGAAAAATCCACCCCTAAGGGGTTAAAATAGGGGTTGGAAGTTTGTATGAAAGTCCTTTGTTTTTGAAGTTAGAGACATGAAAATTGGCAATTAAATTATTAGTTATAAATAATAAAAATCTGTATAAGCAATTTTACGAAAATTGTAAATTGTAAATTTACGAAAAAATAGGGGTAAAATGGAGGTTGGAAGCTTACATAAGGGTTCCAAGTTTTTGAAGTAAGAGACTTGAAAATCGGTATTTAGGTTATTAGTTTTAAGTTATAATAAACTGTATAAGCAATTTTAGGGAAATCTACCCCACAGAGGGTGAAATGGGGGTGAAAGGTTACATACAAACTTTTTGACTTTGAAGTATAGATAGACATGAAAATTAGCATTTAAGTTATCAGTTTTAAATAAAAAAACCTGCATAAGCTATATAAAGCCTGTATAGATAGGCTGTTTGCAGCGGGAAAATTTCATAATCTCATAGGAAATCAACAATTGTACGCGGACGAAGTCGCGGGCGACCTCTAGTTAAAATATATAAATAGTAAAGGTCTCCGATCCAGTAGGAGGATTGCAGCAGACTCCAGAAAACCTGGAGTATTATTTTTAAAAAATATATATATATATATATATAACTAAGGCTAAGACTGCATTTACAGTGGGCAACAGGGCAGTGACGGATCCGTGGTTGCGATCCTTTCGCACCATACATTTGTATGAAGTGTTTTCAGCAGCTAGCAGAAATCATGGTAGAAAGGGCAAGTGTCATTAGCAATTGACATGGGTGGGTCAGGGTTGTCCGCTACCGTTCACCGAAAACACAACTGCAGTGCTGCGAATTTTATTACGCCTCTGCTCACTGCTGCCCACCGAAAATGCAGCCTAATAGATGTTACCTTTTGTGTCCGCGTGCGTTTCCCAGCTGCAGACGCAGCGGGGGCGAAGCCCAGCCCCACACGGAGTCAATCTGTGACCATCATCCACCATCCTTAATATTTTACGGCCAATTAAGGTTTAAGACACTAATTGAAAATGACAGGTTGTATGACGTGTAATATTACTAGAGTTGGTTTGCATGTAGTATGGCTTGTTTAGCTTAGTTTGGCCGTGCACAATTGCAGACATTTTCGGTCACCGAAGAATTTGCATTCAATCTCAACCTGTTTGCGGTGTCTGAACTAGTGTTAAAGATTGTTATGGCCAACACATTTGGTCACCTGCCTAATGTAAACAGGCCAATTTGGTTAACAAATCAGGTTAAAACAAATGTAGCTGATCTATTCAGTCGCTGATCTAAAATAAACACCCAGTAAATGGGTAAATTAAAGGACAGGGGTACTGTGTGAAGGAGAAAGCATGAGCATCTAAAAAACCAGTGGCTAACTAGAATCATACAGTTCTGTGTTTAGCTACTGAATCTCTTCCAGACTGTTTATAATTATGATCTATATCATTCAATGTTATGAATGAAATAGCTATAACGTTGAACAATGGATTGGATTGATATTTGCCTATGTTGGAGCTTTTCAAGCTCTAGGATGCTAATGTAATGTAGGTATGGTCAGGTCTTAGTGGAAACAGCTATACATCTGCTACTGACTTGAACAAATGCATAGATGTGGCATCCTTCTAGGGAAGCATATAATGCACCCTGAGGATACAACTATAACTAATCCCAGTCAGGAAAGTTGCATTACCTGGCAACAATTATAGTATGGATTACTACAGATTTATATACCTACTGTCTATGTGAACTAATGACCACAGGGTTTGCATAGCAGCATTACAATAGAACAGAACTTAATTAACCCTATTTAAGATTCATTTATCAATTAACACTGATTATACACTCGGATTCAAGCCAAGATTCAGTACCTTGAAATACATTTAAACAAGAATAACATCTGCATTCAACATTGAGAGATATTATGGCCAGTTCACATTATTACAGTCACTGGATCCAGTAATTCCACTGATAAAGGGCATTATATTTTAGTATCACTAACTATATACTATTCTAAACACTAATAGTCTCTTCTAATATACTATTCCAGTAATATTAAGGCTTTAAGGGATGCAAACAGGCATAGGTGACAGGTGTGTAACATGTTTACAATATGGGCTGAGTATACACTTCAATAAGAATAGTTTGATCCTGGAATAAAAGTAGACTGCCAATCTAGTACCTACTCTGGACATGATCGTGAATGCAGGAAACTTTACTGGTATCAAAGTTTTGATAAAAACACTGTTTTGATTCAAAACACTGTTCCCATTAAAATTCAATGTAAACTATTGTCAATCATACCCATTACCAGTTCACTGGAATCTACTGGAGTAATATAAACTGACCACAATATACCGATGAATATTAAGAGGAGACTTTGCATTTCACTCATATATTATTATAATACAGGTACCTTAAAACACATTATAAAAGCACTCAATAATTTATGCGAATGTCAATGCTCCCTGCCCCGACTTACCTTTGACGATTTTTCAACACCGCAAAAACGAAATTATCCTCAAAGGAGCGCAAATGTTTGGTATGCGCCCTGAGGTTGAAATCTAAGGTATTTTAACGACACATCAATTTTCTAATCACAAGAATTTGTATGTTTAATGTTTATTGTTACGGTGTAGACATCTTTCTTGCAAAATGCAATCCGTTATCTGTAACACAGAGTACATTGGTAATATATGATCTGTAACCCCTATATTCAATGTACTCTGTGTCTCAAATCTGTGTTCGCAACATAGACTAATATTGCAGGTTTTTAATCTGAGAATATTACGGAGTTACGGAGTGTAGAGACAAGGAGTAACATCTTTGTCTCTGATAAAGAGTGTCCATCGAAATGCATTAAATTGGGGGCGCCACATTAGCATCAAGGTAAATTAGGAAAAGGTTCATTTTAGGCCTTCTCTTGTAGGTACACTCTACCATGTGTCAACTTTGCTCAATGGCTTTGCTTTTAAATTTGAATTGAATTTTTAGAAAAGTTAAAAGATTGTTAATTTATTTATTGATGAATGTTTAATTAAGCGAAATTTGACTCATTCGCAGTATTTCACTCGGTTCGTTCTTTGGCGGGGATACGCCATATTGGGATAATTTGCATAAATACGATTATCTAAACGTTTGAAAGTTAGTCTCTTATCGGCAGTCTCAGCGATTATTGAATTCTTTTGTGTTTAGATCGCAATTTGAATTAGAGCTTAGCAGTAGCAACTGCAGTCTTATCAAATGATTAATTTATTGTTGTTGTGATGCTTTGGCCAAGTTTTATACTTAACTGATTATAATAAATCTCTCGTGAAACCGCTACACGTTGTGACCATTCGCTCGTGCAAGTTTTAAAGAGAGTACAAACATATTTTAAAAGTAATTTTAATTATTTGCCCACTTCTGGAGTTATGCTTACACATGAATAGAGGAAAATAGATTGTATTAAAAATATAATAATTTAGAACAGTAAGGTAAATAACGAGAAAAAAATAAAAATGTATTTCAAGTTTTCGATACGTTTCCAAGATGGCAAACTTCAGCCATAAAGAAGGCAGTAGGCGCGAAATGTATCAAATGTAATTTCTGACAGTCACTGTCAAAATACCGTGTTTTTCTTTTGAAATCTTCAAAAATATGAATCCGCCAGTGTTACCCACTCATGTTTAGTGTTGCTTAACTTGGAAAGATTACATAATTTTGCCACTGAATTACGACGAATTCGTAGATTTGGCCATTTAAAACTGGTGTAGTATTGTATTTTCCTTCATTTCTCTACTTGTTTAAGCAAACCTGAACCGTCTCTTTTCAAAGGAAGTGCCAATTAATATTATTAGAGTAGGTTTGAGAAATAAACAAGGAAAGAAAACATTCGTACTTAATGATTAAGGGCGTATTTGCAAATCCCTTAAAATATTGGAGTTTTCAGTACATTTTGTGACTAAGTCAAGCAAAATATGATGGAACTAAAAATTACTATACATAGATTGATCCTATATCTCCAATTGTTGGTAATAACTTTGTAAAAAATCTTTATTTTTAATACTATAAAAATGATTTTCCCTCACCTCTCCACTCAAAATTGACGATTTAGGGGTGACTTTAGGTACATTTTTTACTGTAAATATGCCGATTTTTTGTCATTAAAAAATACCATCTGTTAGTAGATATGTTCACCTCCAAATTTTGGTAAGAAAAATATTAAAAATAGTACGAATTGTACAAGAAATTAAATAAAAATCGCGTGTATTTTTTTCACACACTTTGTTAATCTTAACACAGTGAAAATAAGGGTTATTTTGATCTTACTCGGTCTCTGGTTAGATTTCAAATTATAAATTAGTCAGCGTTTGACCGCCGTCGTGAGTGGACCCTGTCTCGGTTGCAAGCAGTCGCTGATGTCGAAAAACATCGCTGTACGGACACGAAATAGTTGAGCGAACATAATTTATATTTTACGTTATCGACTATGCTGATATATCGATAAGGTACATAATATGTTACCTACATAACATAATTATATTTTATTATTTGATAGAATTTAGAAATTTATTAGTCTCTATTCCCCGAGCGTGACCTGAAGGTTTACTTCGAGGGCTACTACTGGAACTTCTAGACGCGTAGAGCTAGGTGTATCGAATTTGGGCTCGTTTTGTTAGTTATTATGAGATCTTACCACAGAACTTGGTAGAGTGGCCTAAAGTTATACTTCGATATCCACTACTGGAACTCCTAGATGCGTAGTGCTAGGTGTATCGAATTTGGGCTCGTTTTGTAAGTTATGATGAGTTCTTACCACAGAACTTGGTGGAGTGACCTGAAGGTATACTTCGACATCTACTACTGGAACTCCCTAGACGCGTAGAGCTAGGTGTATCGAATTTGGGCTCATTTTGTTAGTTATGATGAGATCTTACCACAGAACTTGGTGGAGTGATCTGAAGGTATACTTCGACATCCACAACTGGAACTCCTAGACGCGTAGAGCTAGGTGCATCGAATTTGGGCTCGTTTTGTTAGTTATGATGAGATCTTACCACAGAATTTGGTGGAGTGATCTGAAGGTATACTTCGACATCCACAACTGGAACTCCTAGACGCGTAGAGCTAGGTGTATCGAATTTGGGCTCGTTTTGTTAGTTATGATGAGATCTTACCACAGAACTTGGTGGAGTGACCTGAAGGTATACTTCGACATCCACTACTGGAACTCCTAGACGCGTAGAGCTAGGTGTATCGAATTTGGGCTCGTTTTGTTAGTTATGATGAGATCTTACCACAGAACTTGGTAGAGTGACCTGAAGTTATACTTCGACATCCACTACTGGAACTCCTAGATGCGTAGAGCTAGGTGTATCGAATTTGGGCTCGTTTTGTTAGTTATGATGAGTTCTTACCACAAAACTTGGTGGAGTGACCTGAAGGTATACTTCGACATCTACTACTGGAACTCCTAGACGCGTAGAGCTAGGTGTATCGTATTTGGGCTCGTTTTGTTAGTTATGATGAGATCTTACCACAGAACTTGGTGGAGTGACCTGAAGGTATACTTCGACATCAACTACTGGAACTCATCATAACTAACAAAACGAGTCCGAATTCGATACACCTAGCTCTACGCGTCTAGGAGTTCCAGTAGTGGATGTCGAAGTATACCTTCAGGTCACTCCACCAAGTTCTGTGGTAAAATCTCATCATAACTAACAAAACGAGCCCAAATTCGATACACCTAGCTCTACGCGTCTAGGAGTTCCAGTAGTGGATGTCGAAGTATACCTTCAGGTCACTCCACCAAGTTCTGTGGTAAGATCTCATCATAACTAACAAAACGAGCCCAAATTCGATACACCTAGCTCTACGCGTCTAGGAGTTCCAGTAGTGGATGTCGAAGTATACCTTCAGGTCACTCCACCAAGTTCTGTGGTAAAATCTCATCATAACTAACAAAACGAGCCCAAATTCGATACACCTAGCTCTACACATCTAGGAGTTCCAGTAGTGGATGTCGAAGTATAACTTCAGGTCACTCTACCAAGTTCTGTGGTAAGATCTCATCATAACTAACAAAACGAGCCCAAATTCGATACACCTAGCTCTGCGCATCTAGGAGTTCCAGTAGTGGATGTCGAAGTATAACTTCAGGTCACTCTACCAAGTTCTGTGGTAAGATCTCATCATAACTAACAAAACGAGCCCAAATTCGATACACCTAGCTCTACGTGTCTAGGAGTTCCAGTAGTGGATGTCGAAGTATACCTTCATGTCACTCCACCAAGTTCTGTGGTAAGATCTCATCATAACTAATAAAACGAGCCCAAATTCGATACACCTAGCTCTACGCATCTAGGAGTTCCAGTAGTGGATGTCGAAGTATAACTTCAGGTCACTCTACCAAGTTCTGTGGTAAGATCTCATCATAACTAACAAAACGAGCCCAAATTCGATACACCTAGCTCTACGCATCTAGGAGTTCCAGTAGTGGATGTCGAAGTATAACTTCAGGTCACTCCACCAAGTTCTGTGGTAAGATCTCATCATAACTAACAAAACGAGCCCAAATTCGATACACCTAGCTCTACGCATCTAGGAGTTCCAGTAGTGGATGTCGAAGTATAACTTCAGGTCACTCTACCAAGTTCTGTGGTAAGATCTCATCATAACCAACAAAACGAGCCCAAATTCGATACACCTAGCTCTACGTGTCTAGGAGTTCCAGTAGTGGATGTCGAAGTATACCTTCATGTCACTCCACCAAGTTCTGTGGTAAGATCTCATCATAACTAATAAAACGAGCCCAAATTCGATACACCTAGCTCTACGCATCTAGGAGTTCCAGTTGTGGATGTTGAAGTATACCTCCAGGTCACTGCACCAAGTTCTGTGGTAAGCTCTCATCATAACTAACAAAACGAGCCCAAATTCGATACACCTAGCTCTACGCGTCTAGGAGTTCCAGTTGTGGATGTCGAAGTATACCTTCAGGTCACTGCACCAAGTTCTGTGGTAAAATCTCATCATAACTAACAAAACGAGCCCAAATTCGATATGCCTAGCTCTACGCGTCTAGGATTTCCAGTAGTAGTCGTTCAAGTATACCTTCAGGTCACTTCACCAAGTATTGAGCTAAGATCTCATTATAAATAACAAAAAGAGCCCGAAGTCTGGAAATAAAAAATAGATAAAACAATAAATAATAATATATCGAAGTATCGACTATCGATACAAATTGATTCAACGCAGCTTATCCGTGCATGTGTGTGCGTGGGAATGAAGCATGTGTAGTAGTGCGATTTCATACCTATCCATTTCGGAAATACGTCCTTAACTACTTTAGTCGACTAAAGTAGTTAATTAATGAAAATTTCAACAACTTACGTTGTACAAAATAATGATGAATGTTTTCTTTCCTTGTTTATTTCTCAAACCTACTCTAATAATATTTGGTGCTTCCTTTTAAATTTACCCTGATGCTAATGTGGCGCCCCCAATTTAATGCATTTCGACGGACACTTTTTATATACCGAGATGTTACTCCTTAAGTAGAGGTAAGGAGTAAAATCTCTGTATTACTACAGTATAACGATCACAATCACCCTGATTGGTTAACATTCTTCCAGTCCACTATTGGCCAAAATCCATTGACGCATCAATAATACGAATAAATTCAGCCAATCAAAACAATTGAGACTGTAACAATCGCCCAGCAGAGTGTCAACCAGACAAGTAACATATAGGGTATGTTCCGATATATACTGCGAGCACTGTTCAGTGCTCTTACTGGGGAGAAAATCGTTCCGTTATACACGATTAAATTAGTGGTTTTAAAGCCGTGGCGAGTTGAATCGCCTTAAGCAGTACTACCGACTCCACATGTTTTATTTTTTATTTTTAAAGTACTTACTTTTTTGAGTTAGATGTTTTTTTCGGAATAAATTCGTAACTGTGAGAAACATTAGTACCGCTACGCGGCGAAGTTCAAAGAAGCTAGCCGATGTACCGACACTATGGAGGTGCGAGGGGCATCTGGCGTCCATTCATCGAAGCCCCGCCCCTCAATCCTTTACGGCCCGCGCGCCGCCGACCGCGTTCGGTTAGCCGACTTCCGGCTTCAGTTACGCACGTTACGTAACACGCGTCACACGTGCGGTAGGTGACGCTACTTCGGTTTTCAAATACGCGCAAAAATGGATCGCCATTACGAATACGCCAATTTGGAATACCTAAGTATAGTGCAGACTGCAGATGTACGCCATTACAATGCGACAGAAGCTCGACGGCTCTACTTGCAACCGGATGACTTAAACTCCTTTCGTCTGCGAGGAATCCGAAACCCAAAAGTTCCGTCGAGTATTACTATCTTAGCTGCAACGCAGCGTTTAATCGACCATGGGCAATTCCGAGCACCAGAGCATGCTCAAAGTCGAGGTCGTTCCCGCATGTAGGTACTCGCCGGAGCAAACGATGGGCCAGCCAGGATTGAGTTTTGTCAGTGGTCATTAAACAATCGTGAATAATAAGCTCTGGTTAACTTGTCTCTGTAATAAGCATTCTGTGGACTGACGAGTCAACTTTTAATTGTATTGGAATTTTTAACCAGCACAATAAACATTTTTGGGCCTTTTACAACCCCTACGTCATCCGCGAAAGTGCTTATCAAAGAAAGTGCGTAAATACGTGTAAATAAGATTGTAAAATTTAATAACTAAAATAAGTGTACTCACCTACTTCGTGAGCTGTAAATAACTGCAATGATGGTAAGTACATCGAAACTTTACCGAATGTTTATCAGCTGATAGCCAAAGGTGAACGACCAGTCGCGCGCCGCTCGGTTCGTGCGTCGCGTGACTCGCCCAGTCAGCTGGCGCTAGCTAGCGCTACTAATTGATCGCAAAATTTTCGACATCATAATTTTTCGATTTTTTATTTTTTATTTTAATACTAGGGTCAGGATAAATGGTAGAAATAAATTGTACTGTTAATTCCGAATCACCTCTCTGAGGCCTTAAAACCACTAAAAATTCAGCTTGTAGACCGCCAGTATACTGCCGCAGTATCCTAAGGAAATATATGACGTCATAAATCATCGCCATTTTTGTACTGTGAGCACTGACGTTTTCGAGGTAAGGTGCTCTCAGTGCTGACTGCGTTCCGTTTTAAACAGTAACCAGTTCTAACTATAGAGGAACGGCTTCGCAGTATACTAAATTGACGTCACACCTTCTTACAGTGCTCGCAGACGCAGTGTTTATCGGAACATACCCTTCGGACGTCAATACTCAATTGTCAATGTCAAGTTAATTTTTATTTTTTGTTGGTTTTTTTGTATTTTTTGTACAGTATTTTTAAGGTACAAACATATGCCATAAAATCAAGAATAATATTAACAGTATTTTTAAATAAATTGAGTACATATATAAATTAGTATAGTAATTAATAACATCATAATGTCGTTAACCATACTTCTTGAAAAGTACGACGTATCTACAGAAGAAGGCCTACAAAAAGCTCTCAGTGAAATCGAGAAGGAAGAGGTAAATTCATTATGCTAACTCAAGAACGACGCGTAAGCACTTGTTTATCAACAATGGTCCCAATCCTCAGGTTGAGACCAATGATGAGGTCTAAAACGCTTGCTTAGAAGGTGCCTTTTCATTCTTGCTTTACCAATTTAGATGCCATTAAAATTCTGTAATTTCAGTGTGAGGTCAATGAAGCTCTGTGCCATGCGTTGTCGCGAGCGTGCACACTGGAGGGGCGTTTGCGAACAGCCAGCCAGGCGTACACCAAGCTGGGTGAAGTTAAGAACGATGCACAAGTTGCTGCTGATATGGTGGACAAGACTGCATTGTTGGCAAGAGATGTTAGCGCTAAAGTGCGCCAGTTGGACCTTGCTAGAGTAAGTATGAACTATGACACCACCACATTCACATTTAATTTTTTCTAATTAATATCGTTGAATATATTATAAGTAGATAAAATTAAAATCTAAATTAAATCTAAATTAAAAACTAAATTAAAAACTAAAAACTAAACATTAAAAATATCATCTATCCCGCTGCAATGAGGCAGTGTGCCCAGAACGCTGGCTGCGTTACTTACTTACTTTCGTAATTAATTACGTTGTTAATTAATTACAAAAAAAAATAATGTGAAATATAATTAACAAATGAAAAAGTGGAAATTAAAAGTTGCGCCGGGCAAGAATATTTTTTTACAGTTGTGTGACATCACTACTTTGTAAAGTAATGAGATGTGACTTGATGACATTAATGTGTGTGAAAATAATTTTGATTTAAATATTGAAATCTCAGCTAGGTTACACTCAAGTAATAGACTAATGCTTGTAATGCATTTGTTTTTGTTCCCAGTCTCGTGTGGCGGAGTGCCAGCGCAGAGTCCACGACCTGATAGACCTCAGGGTGTGTAGCGCCGGTGTGGACGCAGCTATCAAAGCACATGACTATGAAACAGGTTGGTACACTGTGGTAAATAGATATACATGAGTCTGTCATGTCATAATATATTTATATTATTATTCATACAATTGAGTTGAAACTTTGTTTATTATAGAGTGTAGAAAAGTTAAATCCCAGAAAAATTTACAAAACATGTAAGCGACCTAGAGGTACAAGGGTACCTCTCATATACATATATATATATATATATATATATATATATATATACACAGTACCTCTCATGGTTGAGAAAGGTAGGAAATTGTTTACAATGTTAGAGTAACAGAATTTTGTATGGAAAATTGAATATTTGACTATCAGTCCAATAAATTATTGTTTTGTGATTATTAAATAGAAAATCTCCTAAAGGTCGTAATATCCACGTGCCCTGTTAGTTTTATGTTGAAAACTATCTATTTTAAATATCATTTTATTCTCTTAAGGGGGAGGAAACAGTCTAAATAGTTATATAGACAGTGGTAGTTGTATTAAGTAATCTGTTGTGGTGCAGCGGCGGGTCACGTGGCGCGCTTCCTCAGTATGGAGCCGGGCTCCGTGGCCGCCGCGCGGGCCCGCGGGGCGCCTGACCCGAGGCGGGACATGGACGCTGCTGCCAACACTTTGCGGGACCACCTAGTTCGCAAGTATGTGCGGACAGTTTTACCTTACGTTTTACCTATAAGCCAGGCGCATGTGCCTCATCATTCTCTCGCTCGGCATTTCGTGCTCACCGAGGCACGGGGATGAAACTATGTTACCTTCCTAACTCCGGGCTAATATTTATTTATTTATTTTTTATTTATTTATTGAAATGCCAACAAATATTGTACAAACAATTAATAATTTTAAAGTAATACAATTGTCTTATTCTGACACAATACTTAATTACAGGCATATACGGCATTAATAACTATCCGGTCAATATGTTTTTAGGGTTCCGTACCAAAATGGTAAAATGGAACCCTTATGGTGCGACTTTCTCCGTCTGTCTGTCCGTCTGTCCGTCTGTCCGTCTGTCCGTCTGTCCGTCCGTCACACTCGATTATTTCAGTAACTACTGAAGCTATCGACATGAAATTTGGAAAAGTTGTGTATATTAGTGGCCCAAAGACACTGGAATTAAAAAAAAATAGAAATTATTTTTGTTCTTATTTAAAAAGGGGGGAAAATCTGAGGGTTAAAATTTAAAAGTGAGATAACTGTACTGTGTGGGGTATCATATGAAAGGGTTTACTTTGTACATTCTAAAACAGATTTTTAATTATTTTTAGTTATGATAGTTTTTGATTTATCGGGGAAAATGTCTAAAAAAATACCGTTCCCCCCCCCTTATCTCCGGAGTTTACCAATCGAAAATTTTTAAATAATTATGGTCAATAGGAATTTACGTATATTTTACAGGAAAACTATAGCCAATGCTCTAACTAGCAAAGTTTTTTTGATATTAACAATAAACCTCTACAAACAAAGTTAGTCTTGCGGTTCATTAACAAAGGTAATTATTTATTAATAATGGTACGGAACCCTTCGTGCTCGAGTCCGACTCGCACTTGTTAATACTTAAATGCTTATCTTATATTTTTTTTCACAAAACAAAGAATACCTACAGCTAATATATTCACATTATTAAAATAACAATAATTAAATACCTAAAGGAATGAATACTAATATTATACAATTAATTTAAATTAAATTAATAAATTAGGTACAATAAATTAATTACAGTTAAATTATTTCCTACTATACATCCTACAAATTAAATAAATAAATAAATAATAAATAAATAAAGTTTTTATTGCGTTACATTCTTGTTCTCAAATAACATTTTATAATATTGGATTTTTTAAAAAACTTAAGGACTAACAAAAACACAATGGGTCGCAAACTCAGCCTTGTGCTGGGTATTGGCAGCAATACCCAGCGCTGATTTTCAGTTTGCTCCCTACAGCAATTCTTACAAACTAATACGCCGCCCGCTACGCTAGTATCATAATAATAATAATAATATATACAATTTGATATTTTCGCAAAGTAATACTGATCTTTTGAAACTAACAACTTTCTTAAATAATGAAATATTATTGTACACAGGTATAATTATACTGCACAATGATGAAGGAGATAAATATATATTTTTATATAAGTACAGCTGTTATGCGGTCATATAGTTACAAAAACAACAGAATTTATAGAACCGCAGGAATAACATTAATTTGGGGTACAAAAATAAATATTTTTTTTTAACTTAATTACCATAAATATGTTTAGCTGCCTCAATTTGTATGTTAAGGTAATAATCTTTAAGTTTGTGCTTCATACAAATATCACTAAGCGGTTTATCTCTTGCTCTAAGTGGAGGGGGAAGATCGTTCCATACTTTGGCAGCAGCAAATCGGAAGCAGCCCCTGAACCCTGCTTTATTGTGCTTTGGGATGCTCAGCTTCCATTTGTTATTAACCCTAGTCGAACTTCTTTCATTCCGCCACTGCAATCGCTCGTATAGGTATGGAGGTCGCGTGTTATGTAGTATCCTATGAACCAACATCGTGAGATGTAGGTTTCTACGCGATTTCATATTTAATATTTTGTGCATGTTCAGCACCGGTGTTATGTGGCCTCTCCTGGGTATATCGTAACAGAACCTAGCGCATGCGTTCTGAACCCGTTGTATTGCCTTCTCAGTTTTCTTCAGCAATCTAGGACCATAAACTGAGTCACAATAATTGAATGCCGATAGAATGAGGGACTCCACTAGAATTTTGCCCACCCCTTCCGTCAAGAAGCGCCTCATTCCATAGAGCACTTTTAGCTTGTAGAACGCGTTCCTTATTTTAATATTCAGGTGGTCTATGAACCTTAGGTCCTCATCTAAATACAGGTCTAAGTTTCTAGCATTAGATACGCGTTCTAGATGTTCGCCATTCAGTGCAATGTTTGGATTTTTTCCCTGTATGCTCGACCTTTGATGTTTGTTGCCCAGTATCATATATTTCGTCTTTTTTGCATTGAGGACTAGCATGTTTTCCTGTGACCATTTGGCGATTTGGTTCAAATCCTTCTGCACTAGTTCCACTGCTTCCTTTGTGGCTTCCGGTTTGAAGTGATAATATAATTGTGTGTCGTCGGCATACAGATGCGCGCTGCAATGTTGGATATTTTTAAGTATATCTGCCGTGTAAATAATAAATAATAAGGGACTAAGACACGAACCCTGTGGGGTACCTCGTGGTACACTGGTTACCTGGGATAAAAGAGGTCTCTTACTGTTGGAGTCAATTACCACAAATTGCTTCCTGTTGGTTAGAAATGAGTTAAACCATGCACAGGCATTCGCGTCCACCCCGTAAAAGCTCAATTTAGCCAACACCAGCTCTACACTTATGCAGTCAAATGCCCTGGAAAAATCTAGCAGTATCAAAAACGTGCCTTCTCCTCTATCAGATGCCGTAAGAATATCATCAGTTACCGCCGTTAATGCGGTTGCTGTCCCATGGCCCTTCCTAAAACCGGACTGGACGGCCGGTAACAAGTTATGTGTTTCAAGATATCCCGAAAGTTGAGAGCAGACTAATTTTTCAATTATCTTAGACATAGCCGGCAGTATGCTAATAGGTCGTAAATCCTTGAAATCCGTCACATTAGTTGACTTCGGTAATAGACTAACTTTTGCAAGTTTCCACAGATCAGGAAAAACATTCTCGGAGATAGATGTATTTATAATGTACGTAATGACTGGCAAAGTGAGCGGAAGTGTTAATTTGATCATGCTCATAGAGATGTTATCATGTCCAGCAGCATTAGTTGTTATACTCTTAATTATTTTTGAGACGTCCTTTTGCGAACATAATTGTAAAGAAAACACGCTGTCTGAGCACCTATTTTGTTTAAAATAATTTAAAATTTCTGATGAGACTGCAGAAGCTCCAGGTAGTTTTAAAAAGTTATCATTTATTTTATCAGGATCTTTTAAATGGTTTGGAATCTCAGCTTGATTGTTGTTGCCAAAAGGAGAAATCTTTTTAAAATGATACCACATTTTTATTGGATTTTTGTGATTATTGTTTACATAAAATGTGAAATAAGCATTTTGTTCCCTTTTTATGCTAGCATTTGTGAAATTTTTAAGATTTTTATAATAGACCCAGTTATAGATTTCATTATATTTATGTGCTTTCTTTAAAGCCTCATCTCTTAAATGCATCATTAATTTGACTGTATCTGTTATCCAGGGATGGGGTTTCTCATTAATTTTGACGTATGTTGTGGGTGCATGTTTATCAAACAACTGTATTATTAGCTTATTAAATTGACTTACCATGGTGTTTATACCTTCCAGACACATGATTTCGTCCCATGGTGTAGCGCGCAAATCTTGTAAGAAAGATTCCTCATTTATTTTATTCAAACATCTTTAAGTCAAAGATTGAGTCTGCAAATTTAATAAAAGAGGAAAATATTTCATCCAGTAACAGTTACAGTTTGTTTATGTCATCAAATAAAGTTTCTTCTTAAAGCTAGTTAAAGTATCATGAAAAATGTCAATGTCAAGGTCGGTCAAATTGTTATAATAATTAATAAATCGACTAATTGGGGAGTATTTGCCCAGATTACTTTTGGAAAATGTTGGTATAAAGGGGCTTTTTAGGGGAAATCTGGGAGGACGCCGAGGAACATGAATGTTAATCTGGTTCAACAAGTCGGGAGAGTCTAATGTGCAGTGGATAATTTTATACAATGCTGTTAGATCAGCCACAAGCCTTCGTTTTTCAAGGGGTTGAATTTTAAAATGTTTTAGACGCGTTTCGTAGTCAGCTCTATAAGGGCAGGATTGGTCCTTAAAAGCGAGGTACCTCGTGAAGGAGCGTTGGACTCGCTCTATTCGTGTGATATGTGATTTATGGTGCGGGTTCCATGCCGAGACTGCATATTCAAGGATACTTCGGGTCAGCGCGTTAAACAATGTTATGATACAGTCAGTTCTCCTAAAATCAGTAGTGTTACGCTTGATGAAACCCAACAACTTCCATGCTCTAGAGACTATTTGGTTCTGATGTTCCTTGAATGTTAGTTTATCATCAATCATAATCCCGAGATCCCGAATGACCGACACCTACTGGAGTAGCTGACTGTGTATAAAATACTCAGTGTTTATTTTGTTCTTTTTGCGGGTGAATTTTATGTGTGCGCATTTAGTGACATTTAGGATCATTCTATTCTTGGTACACCACTCTTGAATAGAGTTGAGATCTTCTTGTAATAGACGACTATCATCAATTGTTCTGATTTCCCGATAAAGCTTAAGATCATCAGCAAATATGGAGCATTTGCTGTAGCGAATGTTACAAGTTATATCGTTTATAAACAGGGAAAAAAGGATAGGTCCGAGGTGAGATCCTTGCGGCACACCCGACGTGGCTATAAAAGGATCTGAGGTATAACCCTTTAATGCTACTCTTTGAACTCTATTTGCAAGGTATGATCTGAACCACGAGAGTAAGGGATTATGGACTCCGTACCCACATAGTTTTAATATTAAGAGGCTATGGTCAACTTTGTCGAAGGCACTGCTAAAGTCAGTGTATATTGAGTCCACTTGATGTCTGTTGTCAACACATTTAGATATGTATGAAATATAATTGACCAGATTAGAGACAGTAGACCTGTTCCGACAGAATCCATGTTGGTCGACCGATATAATATTTTTCGAATAGTTTGAGAGAATTGGACATATTATACTTTCAAAGATTTTGGAGAATGTATTTAACAGGGATATTGGTCGGTAATTTCGAACGTCGTTCTTGGCTCCTTTTTTAAATATGGGAAGAATATTGGCGGATTTCCAGACATCAGGAAAAGTAGAGGTTTCCAGAGACCGGTTGAAGATAATTTTTAAAGGCAATGTAAGATTTTTTTGGGTCTTTTTAGGGTTCCGTAGCCAAATTTGGCAAAAACGGAACCCTTATAGATTCGTCATGTCTGTCTGTCTGTCTGTCTGTCTGTCTGTCTGTCTGTCTGTCTGTCTGTCTGTCTGTCCGTCCGTATGTCACAGCCACTTTTTTCCGAAACTATAAGAGCTATACTGTTGAAACTTGGTAAGTGGATGTATTCTGTAAACCGCATTAAGATTTTCTTACAAAAATAGAAAAAAAACAATAAATTTTGGGGGTTCCCCATACTTAGAACTGAAACTCAAAAATTTTTTTTTCATCCAACCCATAGGTGTGGGGTATCTATGGATAGGTCTTCAAAAATGATATTGAGGTTAGTAATATCATTTTTTTCTAAACTGAATAGTTTGCGCGAGAGACACTCCCAAAGTGGTAAAATGTGTGTCCCCCCCCCCCGTAACTTCTAAAATAAGAGAATGATAAAACTAAAAAAAATATATGTTGTACATTACCATGCAAACTTCCACCGAAAATTGGTTTGAACGAGATCTAGTAAGTAGTTTTTTTTTAATACGTCATAAATCGTAAACCGCAATTTACCTTTCATTCAATCAACTCAAATATTTAAAAAAAAACATTTAATTTAAAACTTACTACAGGTTTGTACGGAACCCTCGGTGCGCGAATCCGACTCGCACTTGGCCGGTTTTTATTTATAAAAATCGGTGGTATACCATCGGGTCCAGCACCCTTACTTGGGTCCAATGATTTCAGAATTTTGCCAATCTCACGTTCTGATATGTGAATCTTGGAAAGAGACATCTGGGGAGAGGCATCAACAATAGTTGGCGTCTGATTAGGAGTTGAAATGGTAAATAAAGAAGAGAATTGTTTAGCAAATAGATTACATATGTCTTTTCCAGAGTTTGCCGTTTTGTCATCAAGGGTCATATCAGAGGGGATTTCGGTAGTAGAGACCTTGCGCTCCTTCACAAAAGACCAAAACTTTTTGGGCGCGCGCAAGATGGATTGTTCTGTACCCGAAATGTAGTTGGAGTAACAGGATTTCATTGAGGATTCAACCCTGGTTTTGGCTAGTGTAAACTCCAACTCGTCTCTAGGATTCTTATAAGTTTTCAATCTCCGTCTTATCTTTTCTTTCTCTGCGATTAGCTTTACTAAGTTTTGTGTAAACCAGACAGGATGCCGCCAGAGCTTTGGTTTAAATTTTGGGACCGAAGCGTCGATAATTCGGTTAAGTATGTTATAAAATCTATCAACCATGACATTGACATCGGTACAAGTACTTAATTCAAGATCCCAATTGACTCGTCCCAGTTCAGAATTCACTTTAATATAATCTGCTTTTTTAAAACAATGTGTTGCAAATATTTTGCTGCTTAAAATAGTATTGGACTCTTGTTTAATTTCAATATCCAAGACTGGATGATGTGGGTCCAGTTTACTTAGCAGCTCAAGAGAGTTCGTTACCTTCAGATTGCTGAAATTTGCTAAAACAAGGTCTAAGACGCGTCCATTGTGATTTTGTATAGTATTATATTGAGTTAGATTATTAAGCGACAGAAAGTCAATCAATGAAAAACCTAGTGTGTTATTATAATTGTGTGGGGTAGTTTGATGAGTGTTATTTGTATCATACGTCCAGTTTATAAAACCCAAGTTAAAATCACCGAGGATCAAGACATCGCCTTGATGGGACTGCATAACTGAGCTGATGTTGTCTAAGACCGAATTCAGGGTGTCAAGTGCTACAGGAGGCGGTAGGTATAATATACAGACTAAGATGTTCTTGCATACTCCATTTGTATTGAACTTTATATTAACCCACAAATCTTCGTATCTACTTTCATAGTGTTCGATCCGGCGCGATTCAAATTTATTAGATACCGCAAGCAGAACTCCTCCACCAGCTTTTGATGATAACGTTGTGGATTGGCGATCTCTTCTGTGTATTATAAAATTGTTGGAGAATAGTTCACTGTCCATAACTGAGCTGTTCAACCAGGTCTCAGTTGCCGCTATCATATTATAGTTAGACTGTAGAGTCGCTAAGCGAATATCGTCTAGTTTAGTGTTCATTCCACGTAAATTTTGATAGTATATATTAACATAATTATTAAGGATAAGTATCCGGACTTGTATGATGGTATTGTATGTTAGACGTGATTTAATGATTCATAGCACTTAATTTGCTTAGCAGGCGAATGGTCCTTTTTCCTGGTAAAAATTCGTCCATTTCTTACCCAAACGTAACGAATACTTTTTTCTTTTGCAATTTGTCTGGTACGCGCATGTAATGATTTAAAGTAAGGTGAAAGATGCTCAGATACGAAGATATATGATTTATTTACACTATATCCTAAATGGCTCGAGTTCAGCCGATCATTCGATTTATTCTTGTTGAATTTGGATACAGCAGCAATTATAGAATCTCTGACCCTGGTGTTACGTAGTTTAACAACTACAGTACGGGGCCTTTTGTTGGAGTCATCCATTTTACGGACTCTTGTGCAAGACAATATGTCTGTTTCTTGAATGGGTAAAGAGATGGCAGTGCCAAGTTGATTCATAACGGAGTATAGGTTCTCAGCTTTGTTTTCCGGAATACCGTTAATTTCTATATTATTTTCCCGGGAATGCTGTTCCAAAAGGCGTTGACAGGGACTCTATGGTTTTATTAAGACTCGAGTTCTCCTTTGTTAACTTTTTTATTTGTTCTTCCGATTCCTTTACATTTGTTTGGATTCGGTCATACTCGGCATTTAAGAACTCTACCGACTCCTTCATGTCGCTCAATTTTTTCAATTCTGTTTTAATTTGATCAAATTCCTTAGAGAAAAAAGAGTCGATGGCGGCTTTCACAGAATCTTTAACTGCGAGCTGGATTTCGTTTTTGATTGCTAACATTACAACGGGGTCTATTATCGAAGTATTTATGGGTGATTGAGTCGTTTCCTTAGATTTTTTATTTCGCTGTGTAACATTCGAACATGACGCGTTATTTTCGCTGTCTAAAGGAGAAGCGTTGTGAGCAGTTGGCGGTCTTATAGGTGTATTTGAGTTGTCAGTCTTTGGTTGTTTACTGCGGCAGCTATGACATATCCAAGCACGCTTAATTTCCTTGGTCATGAGGCTGAATTTTTTCTCAGATACATTTGCACATAGCAAATCAAATGTTTGTTTGCACGTTGTGCATAGCAGGAATTCCCGGCCTTTAATAACGTTTAGACACCCTGCACATACCGTAGTTGTAGGTTTATTAGCCATTTCAATGAGTGCAAGAGAAAATTAAAAATTCATAAATGGCAACTAGACGACGGACCCGGCCCTGGTAGGATTTGAACCCGAAGCTTGCGATTATATCTCGGGTACTCGCCCACTACGCCATGCGGTCGTGTAATCTTGAAAATTGGAAAGATATTTATTGATGTCGAGGGCGTAGATTGAGTCGTGCTCGATATATGGAGGTGACGTCATGGACGTGGTTGCGACAGTAGTGTCTCTGGCGTATTTTGTTCATTATAAAATATTATAACGTGTATTACGCAGTAAAGTGTTTATTAAAGTGTTAATAAGAGTGCAATATAGTACTGACCGTGTAGTTTTGCACGGATTCTGCCTTAAAGGGTACAAAAATCGACAATTATTCTCAGTGAGTTGATAGAAAATAAAGTTATTTATCACTGTGTTGAAAGTACCCGCAGTCAGTCAGCTGCACAAAAACACAATTCGACAGCGCAATCTACAGGCAGCGCCGTGAACTGCGTCGTGATTTTATCGATTGGGTCGCGGCGAGTCACACCGTGTAATATTAGGCTACTTGGTACATCTGCATCGTAAAGCAGCGTGCGCGCCATCTAGTGGTTGCCATACGAATTCTGGTCTCAGACACAGGGCCGTATTCAAAATCAATACAGGGCCGTAATTAAATATTGAACCCATCGACTGTCAAAAACAGGGCCGTATCCAGGCAGCATAACAAGGCCGTATTGTCGTTATTTTATTGGATCCACTGCCAACACTCAAACCTTCCGTGCCTACTTGCTTGTTCTACGACTCAAGATAGATCAAGATAGATCAATATATACAACACAAGGAACGTAGTAAGCCTACGTACTAATAACATGGCAAAGTGCAGAGCCTGTGGGAAGTTTTTATCCTCCTCGCTAGCTGCGGCGTGCGGGCGTTGTAGTGCAGTCTATCATTGCCTGATGATATTCAACTAAATCCAGGCTGGGTCTGCCCTGAATGTAAGAGCAAATTACCAAAGAGTGACAATTCAGCGACTCCGGTAAAAGGCATACATAGTGGTCATGACTCCATCTTAGCACCAAACAATGAGGAAGCCACGTCCGGCCGTTCAGCTTCCCCTGATGGCGAAATCGAGATTACTTCAAAGCCTGCTGCACAAAACTTACTCGCGGAAAGCCATTTATCGGATACAGCTTTTAGCTCCGCCGAGTGGAGCAATGTAGATCTGGGCCCGTATTCTCTAACTCAGTGACTATCAAAAATGAAAGCCACTGACATATATGTAATATCCATTGAAGGTTTACTATGAAATAAAAAGTAACATTTCATAGTAAACCTTCAATGGATATTACATATATGTCAGTGGCTTTCATTTTTGATAGTCACTGAGTTATAGAATACGGGCCCTGGGCTTAGAGTTACGCTTGTTCCGTGAAGAAATGCGTAAAGTTAGAGAAGAAGTGAAGGAGTTCCGTCAGGAGATTACAGGTTTGCGTACTATGATATCTAATTGTAACAGCCGTATGGACCAGTTTGACAATAGGTTGACAGCGTTAGAGGCTAGGTCAGAAGAAGATAGTATTGCCAAAGTGAGCACGCTTGAGCAAACTATAAGTCAACTCAGACAGGAGTTAAATGACCGTGACCAAGATCTTCTTCAAGCCGATATCGAAATTACGAATCTGCCTGAGCATAAGGGTGAGAATCCCACGCACACTGTGACAATCTTGGCAGCAAAGCTTGGCATTACTGTTAAGCAGGAGGACATAGTATTTGCGGAGAGGGCCGGCAAAGCAAATGAGAATATCGACGGCACTTCGGAAAAGAAAAATAGGCGGCTGGTGGTTCGCCTGTCGCGGCGTGACTTGCGCGATGAACTCCTTCGATCTGCCCGAGTGCGTCGTAATGTAACCTCTTCTGATCTTGGAATAGAGTCACCTCCTAAACGGTTTTACATCAACGAAAGACTCACTCCCACAAACAGAAGACTCTTTTACTTGGTCAGAGAAAATGCTCGGCACCTACAGTGGAAGTACACCTGGACCAGGCGCGGCCGGATATACGCAAGGCAGGGAGATGGTAAACGCGCTTATTGGATACGTACTGACGAAGACCGTATACGTGTTTTTGGTAACGTTGACGTTAGCGAGCCTAAGGTTTAAGCGCTTGTTATACCGATGCTACTGTCCGTCCAATTATTCCGAATTTCACTCGATAACATATCCTAGGCCACGTTTTGCTATCCTACATTTAATGTTATTTTATCAGTTACAAAAGTGTAAAAGTGAACAATTTTTGAACCTCTACCAATTGCAATTAAATCTATGTTATATATTTTTTATAAGCTGTGTTAAATTACAAAAACTAATATTTAAGCAATTACTTGATATTCTACCTGTAAACCATACAGTTATCCACTTATTTACGGAACTATCATTGCTTATTTTTTGTTACTGGATATTGCGCTTTGGTACATTATTATTACAATTAACGACTCATGGTATCATCTGCTATACTATTACAGTTATAACTTTGAAGATTTATAGTGATTAAGGAGAAATTTCTTACTGTTGGACTTTTAAACGCAGGGTCGTTAGGGACGCGGCATGAAGAATTTATTGCAACTGTAGAAAATTTTTCGCTAGACGTTCTTGCTATCAATGAAACGTGGTTGCGGTCAAATGAAGATGAACGTGCACCGATCGTACCCGGTTATACTTTAAAACATGTACCACGGCCTACAAATATTCGCGGAGGGCGGGGTGGGGGTGTAGGCTTTTACATTAGAAAAGGCATTAACATGCGAATTATCCGGCATCCACAGCCTGAGTCGTCCTCTATCGAACAAATGTGGCTGAGCGCAATGATCTTAGAAGAAAAAGAGGGCTGAGCGCCACCATTAATAAAAACCGCCTCATAATAGGTACAGCTTATCGTCCACCCCGGCTTAACCCGAATGATTTTTTTGATGCGATGACGCAGTCAGTCACTTCATTCTCAAATGCGGATTACATAGTACTGCTTGGGGATTTTAATATTAATTTATTAAAGCGCGACGAAAATAAAGTAAAAATTTTCAACGAATTCCTACATTACTCAAACTTAAAGTAATTAGTCACCGAACCGACGCATTTTACTGAGAATAGTGAAACACTTATAGACGTTATATGTAGTAATGCAAGCGTACGAAATGTTTCAGTTAACCATATACCGGAGTTAGGTCACCATGCGCTTGTAACTACCATTCTGAACCTCAAGAAAGACAAAATTCCTCCGCATTATATTACAGTTAGGCCTTTGAAGAACATTAATTTGACAAATTTTAACAGGGACCTGGATAATATAGACTGGACTAAACTAAATAATTGTATTGACGTAAACGAAATAGTTGGAGAGCTTAATAACTCAATAATAAAATTATTTGACACACACGCGCCTTTAAAAAGAATACTTGTAAAAGAACAACATCCGTGGATAACTCCTACAGTTAAATTAATGATTAAATTAAGAAATGACAGCCACGTCAGAGCGAAGCTAACTAAAGTAGAATCGCACATAAATTTCTATAAAGATATGAAACTTGTAGTTCTGAATGCTATCGAAGCGGAAAAGAGAGCCTATCATACAACTTACATAAATTCTTACATAAAATATCCTAAAATACTGTGGAAGAACTTAAAAAGGTCTGGTTTGGTGTCAGATAAAAAGAAAGTACGAGATATTCCGTTTACTCTTAGACACCCAGATTTAATAAATAAACATTTTCTAGAAGTACCCGGTATTAACGCTGTGTCAGTATCGGATCTAACTTACTTCGAATATTATAGGTATAGTGATAGCATATTTAGTTTAAAGACGGTTAATGATACTGCTATTGCCAAAATTATTCGTAATCTCAGCTCAAACGCCCAAGGGATCGATAATATTTCATTACAAATGCTTATGTTTACTTTGCCGCAATGTTTACATACTATCACCAATCTTGTAAATAACTCCATCTTAACATCTACATTCCCCGACTTATGGAAGATAGCCAAAGTTCAACCATTACCAAAGTGTAGCAATCCAACCTCATATAAGGACCTAAGACCAATTAGCATTCTACCATGTTTATCTAAAGTTATGGAAAAAGTAGTCTCTCACCAAATGACGGAATATATTGAAAAAAATAAGATCCTTCCCGCTTGCCAGTCAGGTTTCAGGAGTTCTCATAGCACGACAACGGCTCTTGCTAATGTTGTAGACGATATTTTGACGGCGCAGGATAAGGGAATGTGTACTATTCTCGTCCTTCTCGACTTCTCTAGAGCTTTTGATTCTATAAATATTAATCTTCTTCTTTCCAAATTATCATTCTATGGGTTTGATATTGCTGCAGTCAAGTGGTTCGCTAGCTATCTAACTGGTAGATCGCAGTTTGTTGAAGTAATAAATGGTGATAATACTAAAATGGTATCAGCTCTATCTCTAGTTGATAGAGGGGTCCCTCAAGGATCAATTTTGGGCCCAATGCTTTTTACTCTGTACTCATCTGACATCACAAGTTGTATTCAGCACTGCGAATATCACTTGTATGCGGATGACGTTCAATTATATTTATCATTTAATCCCAGTGGTCGCGATGAAGCTGTAACTAAAATAAATTGCGATCTGGATCGGATTAATCAGTGGGTCCTGTGGTTCCATCTACCGGAACTTTGATACACTGGTGTGTGGAGCGTGACTGGAAGCCGACAACAACTTTGTCGAAGTCAAGGTCGTAGTTTGAGTCGCGCTCGTTAGGTGGCGATAATTTTCAATGTTACCGTGACCGTTACGAGAAATTACGAAATTAATGAATCACTTTTGTATTATTTTGAGTAATAAACACAATACACACAGATTTTGGGGTCCGCTCTTTAATAAAGTGTAAAATTGGTTCCAATCTATTGACAAATCACTCAGATAAACTTGGAAAAAGTTAATTTTACTTGGATCGTCCACTCTTAATGTCTTGAGGTATAATCACAATTTATTCAGTTTATAGGATAGCATTTGCTTAAATAACACTTTCACTTAAGAATCAGTTCATGTTCTATATTTTCACAGGATTTTACACTAAAATTTGCAACTTAAATAATATTTAACGAAAAAGATTACCGGAGCTAATGTTTACATGGCTACAGCGCCATCTGTCTTTTACAGCGTCCATTTAGAATTTCTTGTCTCTTTCTTGAATCCAATAGGTTCTTAATAATGGTCTAACCTAGGACATCGTCATCTGCAGTCGAACATGCTAACCACTACACACGTAGCAGATATTAGAAATATAGTTTCGACATACATCTACACTATATTATAGCAGTGATATAAACAAACTTAAGCAAAATAGGTTTGGTCATTTCCTACAACCTATCTGGTTACCAAATTATGTCGGGATAGGTTGAACAGACTGGCCGTGAAGGTGTAAAAGACAGGCAGACACACTCTCACTTTCGTATTTTCATTTCAGATTTGAAGAAGCAGCCAAAAAGGATGATGAGACTGCCATCGAGCGCTTGTTTAAGCTATTTCCGCAGATCGGACGTGCGGAGGAAGGTGTTGACTTGCTCGCCAAGTATCTTGCTTTTCAAGTGAGTAAATTATGAGCGATATAAAAGGAAAAGGAAAGGTATTTGTGACTGACTGATCTATCGACCCACAGCTCAAACCACTGGACGGATCGGGCTGAAATCTGGCATACGTAAAACTATTATGACGTAGACGTCCGCTAAGGAAGCATTTTTGTAATTTCAACCCCTAATAAGGTAAAATAGGGGTTGGGAGTTTATGCGTCCATGAGGACAAAGTCGCGGGCAAACTCAAGTGAAATGACATGAAATACACTTTATTGTCCATCAAAAACAAGAAATAAGGTTCTAAAGGAAATACTCTCTCAACGATTTTTACCCATTCTGGGTCAGAGGCAGAGACAAGTTCTGGACGTTCGATAATATGAGTGTATTTCAGCTAGAGGTATCGATCAGGCGTGCGGCTACAGTATCAGAGCTACGGCTGGACGCGGCGGTGTTCGCGGACTCGCTCACACGCGTGCTAGAATGCGGCGCCGCGGCGGTGGAGCGAGCGAGACGGCTGCTGGCCGCCGCGACCGCACCGCCCTCTGTGCAGACACAGACGCTGTTGCCGAGGGCCATCGCAATCATACAACCCACGGTAAGTAATGCTTCAAAGTTCTCTGTCGGTATCCTACAGTGTAAGTATATGCTATTCAACAACAATAAAAGAAAAATAATAAAATAAAATAGCCTTTATTTCAAAATTTTATAGTACAGTTTCTTAAGGGTCCTACCCTTGGCCGACATCTAGGCGTAGCTGTCAGCCGCTGTCAATTGTTTCTATACACATACAACCACAGTCTACGCAGGCACACATAGAAGGATTCAGCCCCTACCACGGGAGCACACAATATGCGATCAACTATCTCACTATGGCACAAATAATATTATTTATTGATTGATAGCTAGATGATACTTACGGCTAAGTCTGCGTTCGTAAATTTTTTTTTATTTCTGCGGGAATTTCTCAATTTTCGGGATAAAGGTAACTTATGTCCTTCCTCGGGATATAACCTTACTCTAAACCAGGGATGCACAGACTTATTAAGACTAGGGGCCACTCGGGCAAATTATGAACTGATGGCGGGCCGCCAGAAGTATAGGTAATTAAAGACAATAAAGAATTGATAAATATGTATTAAAATTGAAAAAGAATTTATTAATTTGAAGCGTGGCACTGCATAGTGCTTACAATCTTTTTTATATTTGGCTCAAATTTACTTGTAGCAACACGTAAAACTGCTTCCAAACTTTCATTTGCAAGGCGGTTTCGATTTTTTGTTTTATTATTATTTAGTATTGAAAAGGTTTGTTCACATATATAGGTAGAACCAAATAAGCTGGCACATTTCAGAGCGTTTATACGCAACTCTTTGTACGTATTTTTATCAATGCAGCGGTAAAAGTTCAGCAAGTCTCCTTCGTTGAATTTGTTGCGTAAATCTTGGTCGTTTTGAATGTCGATAATTTCTAACTGCATTGACTCTGGCGCATTTTCAACTGAAATCGTGAAAGGATTGCTGAATATGTCCAACAGAGGTTTCAATTTTTTAAACTCCGAAAATCTGTCTTGAAAAGATTGAATCAAAATATCTAGCTTTTCTACATAACTGAAATTAATCGCAGTTTTGTTGAATTTTTCAGCCATTTTCTTATAATTCGGAAAATGATTGTAATTTCCAGAATTCAAATGCGATCTGAAAAGTGTCAGCTTGCATTGAAAGGATGATACATGAGCGTAGAGCTGGGATATCAGTTGATTTTTGCCTTGAAGCCGTGTGTTCAAGACATTCAAATGATTTGTAATGTCAACTAAAAAAGCCAAATCACACAACCAATCAGGATTTTTAAGTTCCGGGACATCCCTTTGCTTGTCCGCCAGAAATATTCCAATTTCTTCTATTAAATTTAGAAATCGTTCCAGTGTCAATCCACGACTTAGCCACCTTACTTCTGTATAATACAGTAAATCTCCATATTCGCTTTCGATGTCATCAAGGAATTGTTTGAATTGCCTGTGATTGAGTCCTCGTGATTTTATGAAATTTACAGTCGAAACTACCACTTTCATGACATTTTGAAATTCAATTTTTTTAGAACAGAGGGCTTCTTGGTGTATAATGCAGTGAAACTGCATGAGATCTTCAGCGTTTATGTTTTTTTCTTGCAGATGCTTTTTCAGCAAAGTAACTAGCCCAGAATTGACACCAATCATCGAAGGAGCACCGTCAGTCGCAACTCCCGATAATTTTGATAAGTCCAAATTAGTTTTTGAACACTCATCCAAAAGTACATTGAGTATATCAACTCCTCTGGTTTGACCTTTCAATGAACACATTCCTAATAACTCTTCTAAGACTTCAAAATCTTGAGTAACACCTCGTATGAATATGAGAAGTTGAGCTGTGGAACTAATATCAGTGGATTCGTCGAGTGCTAATGAAAAAAATTCAATGATATTAGTTTTTTCATTTAATTGTTCCGCAATATTACCTGACAAAGACATAATTCGTCTTTGGATAGTCATACGATTCAGTTGAATTTTCTCAAACTTTTTTGCTGCTTCTGGGCACATTTTCTTAGCGGCAATTTCTATGCATTCTTTTACAAAATCCCCATCATTGAAGGGGCGACTTCGCTTTGCTATCATTCGAGAAATTTCATAACTAACTTCTGTAGCTGTTTCTGAATCTTGAATAGGTTTTGTAAACATAGCTTGCTGACCAATAAGTTCCCGTTTTAAAGACAACATTTTTTGCTTTCTTAATTCGCCTGTAAACTTGGTAAAAGTAGGATGCTGCGTTTCATAGTGCCTTTTAACATTATATTCCTTTGTAATCGCAACAGAATTTTTGCAAATTAAACAAACGACTTTGTTATGTGACCATACAAAAAAGTATTTCTCGGTCCAAATTTCTTGAAACTGCCGATTTTCATCTTTAACCTTACGTTTATTACTAGGTCCTGGCTTGTCCATGTTGCGTTCTAATCCTGGCTAGGATTAACACAGCACCTAAAAACAATTACAGTACCTACTTAAATTACCCATCTGTTTGATTCAAAATTGTCTTTCCTCTTAAAGTTAATTTTGTATTACGTTTACGCATGCATTATTAGTACCCAATAAACAATCAGAGCGAGTGCACGCGTTTCATTGCTATAAAACCCGAAGTTAACCGTATACAACCTAAAGTGAACCTTATTACATTAACATATGGTCGACATCGAGCCGGATTGAAATGGTGATTTAATCTGCTACCTGAGTGACCGTGCCGGCGACCGGTTTTTTTTTGCATGCATTGTGAAGATAAGGAACAATCGGCCGTCGCCCGTAGCCTTTGTTTTCGACGCGTAAACAAACTAAGTGCCTACAATTATCATTCAAGCGAAGTTATAACATATTTTTATGGTATTTTGGTAGATAATTGTATGGTGAACGTGTGCTTGTTTTGATATACAATGAGTCTAAGTAATGAACAACAACAGTTGGTCAACTCTTTGGAAGATACGTATGTTTTACTACAAAAAGCACAAACAAACTTAAAGAAATGTTCAAAACAGAGATTGACACGAGGGTATATAGAAGCGCGTCTGCAAAGTATTGAGGGCTACTGGAAGAACTTTGTGAATACACATCAAGAGCTTGTGAAATGCACTCCGAAATGCAAGAAGAACGAAGTGCCGTATTTCCTCAACGAAGATTACTTTGTCGTCGAAGATTTGTACACCTGCATCGTAGGAGATTTAAGAGATATGCTTTCAACGCCGTCACAACAATCACAACCACAACCGATGATAAGTACTAGACAAAATGAATCAATTGTAAAGTTACCTCGAATAGAAATACCCAAGTTTGTCGGATCTTATGACGACTGGCCTACATTTCGAGACCTTTTTACTTCGCTAATTCACAATAATTCCTCACTAAGTAAAGTAGAAAAATTACACTATCTTAAGACAAGTGTCATTGGCGAACCTGCAGAACTCCTTAAGCATGTGTACGTATTAGAGTCGAATTATGAACAAGCTTGGAACATACTGAATCAAAGATATGGAAATAAAAGATTAATAGTTAACTCCTTACTACACAAATTATTTAATTTGAAGAAATTAACTTCGCCTGCCGCTAACCACCTAAAAAACTTAGTGGATACCACCACTCAGTGTTTGAACAATCTTAAAAATCAAGACATACCTACTGATTCCTGGGATCAGATTATTATCTATTTAGTTGTTCAAAAATTAGACATGGACACTCACAGGGATTGGGAAGAGCATTCTTTCAAGGAAGATTCAAATAGTTTACCTACTTGGGCGGAGTTAAGAACATTCCTCGAGACTAAATTCCGTTCACTGGAGATGGTAAATCCTACAGCAATTAAGGAGAAGACTAGTCTTAAAGCAAAGTCATTCTATGCGACAACTTCAGACGACAAGGAAGGTACTGCACCAACGAAAACGTGTTCGATGTGTAAAGCTGATCACAATTTATGCCACTGTAAAGAATTTTCTAAATTACAACCAGTAGAACGAAGTGAGTTTATTAAGAAGAATAGATTATGCTTTAACTGTATGATGGGGGGTCACTCGGTTATGAGGTGTAGAGTCCCGATATCCTGCAGGATCTGCCGTCGCCGTCACCACACGCTGTTGCATGCTAACGAAGTCACTGCAGAAAATGTAGGATTACACCACAGTCAAATAGAAGAAAGGGAAGAAGAAGAAGAAGAAGGAGACCCTAAATCAGAAAAATTGGACGAATCGGATGTCGCACTATCAACTCATTTTGCTTCTGGGAAGTCAACAGCATTACTGGCTACAGCTTTAGTTATAGTAAGAGACGATGAGGGTCATAGTACAATACTACGAGCTTTGGTAGATCAGGGTTCACAAGCCAACTTTATCACGGAGAGAGCAGCGCAACTCTTAAGGATTAAAAGAACACAAGCAAAGGGAACAATTACAGGGGTTGGTAGTACACAAGCAACAGTTAATTACATGACACGAGTTGAACTCCTATCTAACTATGAGAAGGAATTCAAGCTAACCATAAATACATACATAATGCCGACGCGATTAACATCTCAATTGCCATCAAAAACCATTACAGTACACAACTGGCCACATTTACAAGGACTCACCCTAGCCGACCCAAGCTTTAACACACCAGGGCGAATCGACATGTTGTTGGGAGTTGAAGTATATGCGCAGATCTTGAAGCCTGATATTTTGAAAGGTCCTCCAGGCTCCCCGTGTGCTCAAAATACAAACCTGGGATGGGTATTATTCGGAAATATACAAGCAGAAACGTCACACGAAAAGATACTTGTAATGCATCATCAATTCAAGGTGGATGATATGTTGAAGACTTTGTGGGAAGTAGATACAGATATAACAAGAATATATACTAAAGATGAAGAGAGATGTGAGAAAATATACAAGGAAACACACACAAGAAATGAAGAAGGACGGTATACCGTAAAGTTACCATTCAAAACAGCAACTCCAAAATCGCCTGAAGGAAATACAAGAGAGGGAGCCTTCAAGAGATTACAGCTCCTAGAAAGGCGTTTTAAGAATGATGAGAAATTGAAAACTAAATATACAAAAGCAATAGACGAGTACAGTGAAATGGGACATATGGAAGAAGTTCCTGAACAAGAAAGAGAAAATCCATCGGTTTATCTACCTCATCATCCAGTTTTTAAATACGACAGTGAAACTACGCAGATCAGACCGGTTTTCGATGCCTCATACAAGGGAACCAACAATGTGGCACTTAATGATGAACTGCTTATCGGTCCTCAATTGCAAGAGGATATAAGATCATTGGTTATGCGATGGCGTTTAAAAAGGGTAGCGTTTGTCTCTGACATTCAAAAGATGTATCGTCAGGTACTCATAGCCAAGGAGGATAAAGACTTTCAACGCATTCTCTGGCGCAATAACACACAAGATCCTGTTAAGGAATATCGTCTGCTTAGGGTCACCTTTGGTACGGCATGTGCTCCATATCTTGCTGTAAGAACACTACAACAAATAGCGGAAGACGAAGGAAAGAACAATCTTATAGCAAGTGATACCATCAAGCAAGATTTCTACATGGATGATCTCATGTCAGGCCAAGATACAGTCGAAGAAGCCCTCGAGTTAGCAAAGGGAGTTAGTGCAATCTTAAAAAAAGGGGGTTTCATGCTACAAAAATGGGCATCCAATAGCGCAGAGTTTCTAAAAGGTTTTGATCCATCCGAACTCAGTTCTCATGTAACCATCGATATGAAACTACAGGGCTTAATTAAAACGCTAGGCCTGTCCTGGAATATGGGAGATGACATGCTAGAGTATCATGTGAAGTTGCCGCCTTTTTTACAGATCATAACAAAACGGAAAATATTGGCTGACGTGCAAACTCTGTTTGATCCCCTTGGTTGGTTAGCTCCGGCACTCGTACCTGCAAAATTAATCATACAAAAATTGTGGCTTCAAGGTGTGCAGTGGGATGAAGAACTGGAACCTGAAATTAAAAATGAATGGTTAGAAATCAGAGAAAGTTTAAACAGCATTGCAAATATAAAGATAAACAGATGGTTAGGCACTACCCAAAAATCACTGAAGGAGGTTTCTATACATGGTTATTGTGATGCTTCAATGAAAGCATATGGAGCCGTGGCTTACCTGCGAGTGATGACGGAGAACGGAGAGTATAATGCATACATTATTGCGGCCAAGACGAAGGTTGCTCCCATCAAATCAGTGTCCCTTCCTCGGCTTGAATTGTGCGGAGCCGTTCTCCTCTCAAGGTTACTGAAACAGATTAGTGAAGCGATGCGTATTCCTATGAGCCAAATATTTTGCTGGACCGATTCCATGATCGTCTTATCATGGCTCCAAGGAGATCCTAATAGATGGCAAACCTTTGTTAGAAATAGGGTGATTGCAATACTCGACAACGTAGGAAACAAATGGTATCATATATCATCCCAGAACAATCCAGCTGATATTGCTTCTCGAGGAATGCTGGCTCCTGAGCTAATGAACTGCACCCTTTGGTGGCATGGACCTGAACACTTAAAACAGAAGAATTTAACTGTGGAAAAGTTAAAAAATGATGAAATACAACTTGAAAGAGTAAAAACGGTGAACACTTACCTTAGTATAAGGGATGATGCTATGTCAATTTATAAAAAACTAGAAATGTTCAAAGATTTATCAGAATTGCTAAGAACTGTTACATATGCTAAAAGATTCTTAAATTATTTTAAAACTCAGAAAGATATACAATCCGTTTTCACATCGGATGAAATAGAAGAAGCATTATATGCATGCATCAAAATTGCACAAGAAGAAAATTTTAAAGAAGAAATTCAAGATTTGAAGGAAAAGGATAAAGTCAAAACTAGAAGTCCACTTAGAACACTAAACCCATATTTAGACTCAAAGGATATAATCAGGGTGGGCGGTCGAATAAAAAACTCTGAATTAGATTACAATAGGAAGCACCCTATAATACTGGATAATAAAGGCCCACTTACCTCATTAATTATTGCGGATGCACACAAAAAAACGTTGCACGGTGGGGTTGACCTCATGTTGAATTACCTAAGATCTAAATATTGGATTTTTAAAGCAAAAAATTCCTTGAAAGCATACATTCGTAGATGTCTTGTGTGTGCGAGGATAAATGCAAGAGCTCGTTCACAATTAATGGGCGAGTTACCAAAGGTTAGAGTGACTCCAGCACGACCGTTTCTGCATAGTGGTGTAGACTTCGCTGGCCCTTACGACGTTTTAATGTCCAGAGGAAGAGGAGCCAAGACTAATAAGGCGTACATCTCAATCTTTGTATGTATGTCTACCAAGGCTGTTCATCTTGAGCTTGTGGGAGACTTAACAACTGAAGCGTTTATTGGGGCATTCAGAAGATTTGTGTCCAGGCGCGGAAGGTGCAGTGATTTGTGGAGTGACCAAGGCCGAAATTTTGTGAGAGCCAATAAGGAGCTAACTGATGCCTTTAGCCAAGCTAAATTTGAACTTAGTGAGGAGATACCGGAGTTGCTAGCATCAGACGGTACCCAGTGGCACTTTATTCCTGTATATAGCCCAAATATGGGCGGGGTCTGGGAGGCAGGTGTCAAGTCCATGAAACACCACTTAAAAAGGATACTAAATACCCATTTAACTTTTGAAGAGATGACTACTTTACTGTGTCAGGTGGAAGCTTGTTTAAACTCTCGACCTTTATGTCCTATGGACAATACTGACCTGAATAGTTTGAATGTACTTACACCTGGACATTTCCTTATAGGAGAAGCACCCCTCACTATTCCCTCGCCAAGCCTAAAGGACATTTCTATGAGCAGCTTATCTCGTTGGCAATTCACGCAAAAATTACTTTCAAACTTCTGGGAACGATGGCAACAAGAATATCTTACCAAATTGCAGCAAAGACCTAAATGGATGACAAAAAGGGAGGAGTTTGAAATAGGCCAAGTAGTACTCATCAAAACGGAGGGAATGCCCCCGGGAAAGTGGCATTTAGGACGTATAGTCGATAAGCATCCTGGTCCTGATGGACTAACTAGAGTTTATAGCGTAAAAAGTGGAAATAATATTGTAAAACGATCTATTTCTAAGTTGTGTTTTATACCTGTTGATGCCAATGATACCTAAGTGATGAATTAATTATTAATAATGTTGAGTTCATGTAAAATTTAATAATTTACAGCCGGGTTGATTAATATTTATTTATATAATTGTTGATTTATATTTAGATACTGAGAAAACACTTTATTGTCAGCGATAAATTGCTATTCTACGGTTTATACAGCATGTTATTACCATAATCCTAAAATATGATTCAATGTATTTTATAAACTTAATTGTTTAAAAGGTCTCATAGAGACCTTTGGCGGGCGGTATGTTTGATTCAAAATTGTCTTTCCTCTTAAAGTTAATTTTGTATTACGTTTACGCATGCATTATTAGTACCCAATAAACAATCAGAGCGAGTGCACGCGTTTCATTGCTATAAAACCCGAAGTTAACCGTATACAACCTAAAGTGAACCTTATTACATTAACACCATCCTTTTTTAAATTACCAAAAATAATTGATTAAATAGGTAGGGAAACACTTATTAATAACAGAGTTTTACTTACGATTTCACAACACAATTATACACCGGCTAGTCGAGTTAAAATCTACACTAGAACTATTGACACTTCACTCAAATTAAAACCGAACTGTCGGTCGCTGCGGTTAGCGTGGCTTTTATACCGCGCGTATAGAGTCGAAAACTGTCTGGAGAAATCTCGAAACCGACTCTGGAAGCTTCGTGTATCTACCTACGCGAGCAATCGGGAATTCGGGACTATTGCTATCTCGCTTGCTCTAACAATATAATCCGCGGATAACGCGCCGCCGCGCCGGCCGCGGCGCTTCCTCAAGAAAACGAATTTAACCGAGATCAGCACGAACATTACCGACCGCTGTTACCGACGCATGCACGGCGCACCGATAAGCGCACTTAAGAGCGCGCGCGCGAGATTCAAATTACTTTTCGAACATATTTTTTTTGGTTTTATTCTGGAATAGAATTCAATATTTTTGGAATGTACGAGAGTATTATTTTTGCTGTCGGCGGGCCACCAGTATTCGACCGGCGGGCCGCATGCGGCCCGCGGGCCGCGGTCTGTGCATCTCTGCTCTAAACCAACTTGGTTGAAATAATGGGCCGTTCAATTACACGTCTTTGGCATTTTTAATATCATAGTATGGATTGTAGAGGTGCTTCTTGATAATATACCAACCGGCTGATTCCTGCTAACTGATTTATAACTATGAGTAGGTATAGGTACAGATAGGTGGTTATTTGATAAAGGTTGTATGCTTAGGTAGAAAAATAAATTAAATTAATAATGGCGCTTAGTATTAGTAGTAGTTCTGCATGAATAGTATAAAAACGGTGTAAGACAGCACTAGGAGATTCCATTTCCATCTGAGATGTGCGATGTAGATGAAGTGGTTTGAGAAGTAACTAGTCAGCTTCTGTGTTCCATACTTCAACTAGTATAATGTGTAATGTAGGGAACATTATGGACGTAAGTAAGCTGCGTGACTGTCATGCTGTCATTCCCTCTCTCGTAATAAATACTTAGAAGGACGTGTTTCCTTTCCTCATTATGTGAAAAGCTTCGTTTCTTAGTTGAACCCCTTTCCCCTAGAGCTAAGCCATGAAAATCAATTGATGCTGGTGGGTTTGAGACATATCCGTAACAACTAACGTAGCATCAACTGATGATTTTCCTAATGTTGCATGGAAACTATCCACTAACAGCCCACTAAATCAGAGTAATACTTGATACATTATGTATGTACATATATTTATGTAGCTCCCTATATATTGTGTATTATTTTCTAGGTACATTATTGCAATTTTTTTTCTTTTTATAAACTGCTGAGTTATTGTCATCTCTCCTCAGTAGAATCTCCTTTTCAAGCTGGGTAAAGTCCCGTTGATTCATCATAAATGACACAACTCATCCTAAAAAACCTATTTCCATTATTTATTTAGTTTTTGATGTGAAACTTTTATAGCACTTTGAAATGGAAAATAAAACCGCAATTTATTACTACAATATAAAGTTTATTAGTATAAAGTACCTAATATAATTGATATAAATAAAAATTATCCTTGTCACATTTTGACAAACCGAAGTTTTATGACAGCAAAAAAACGTTTATAATATCATGTAGGTACTGACTATGAGATAGCTGCACTTTTGGTAACTATCACCAGGAAGGCTGATTCAGTATTAGGTGGGTCTAGGGCTCTCCACTGATGACGATAGTGAAGGTCTGCCTGCATGCAGATCAGCCTTTCACTAGATATGGCCGCTCAAACACGTACTATGGTTACCAAAAATGAACCATAACTAGGAAGGCTGATTCTTGTACAGTATTAAAGTATGCGCAGTACCTATGTAAACAGTATAAAAACTGACGCTATTCATCGGGCCGTTCACTAGATATGGCCGCTCAAAGATGTGTTAGCCTTCCTAGTCATTGTTAATTTTAGGCAACCATAAGACGTCTTTGAGAGGCGATAAGTAGTCAGACCCCATCAGCATGCGGGCAGTCCTTCACTATCGTCATAAGAGGAGAGCCTACACCTACCTAATACTGAATCAGCCTTCCTGGCGATAGTTACCAATAGTGCAGCTAGTTCGAAATAAATAAAAGGTACTCTTTTATTTATTTCGAACCTTTATGATTGTAATTTTACCCATCAACTAAACCGACAGATATAATTTGGAAACAACAACAAATAAAAAACCGGCCAAGTGCGAGTCGGGCTCGCGCACCGAGGGTTCCGTACAAACATGTATTAAGTTTAAAATTATTAAAAAACACTTTTATTGTATGGGGACCCCCCTTAATATATATATTTTTTAATTTTTAGTATTTGTTGTTATAGCGGCAACGGAAATACATCATTTGTGAAAATTTCAGCTTTCTAGCTATCACGGTCTATGAGATACAGCCTGGAGACAGACAGACAGACAGACAGACAGACAGACAGACAGACAGACAGACAGACAGACAGCGGAGTCTTAGTAATAGGGTCCCGTTTTTACCCTTTGGGTACGGAACCCTAAAAATGAGGTTTTTTGTTCCCTTAATTTTCCGGGATAAAAAGTAGCTGTTTTATTAAGTAGTATGTAAGTAGTATGTGTTATTCCAGACTATAATCTATCTCTGTGCCAAATTTCATCCAGATCCGTTCAGCCGTTCAGGCGTGAAAGAGTAACAAACATACATACATACATGCATACATCCACTCATCCATACTCACAAGCTTTCGCGTTTATAATATTAGTAAGGATAAAGATTTATACCTAGTTTTGTAATTTACCTACCTTTTAGTTATTTTTGCCGAATGCTTTTTACCTTGCTGTTCAGAGCTCTCCAATTTATATTCTATAACTTGATCATCGTTTAGAATTTCAAAGCTGCAATACGTAAATAACCAAAATGTTTAGATAGAAAAGATGAATGTCTTTTGTTGGTATAGTCTACTAATTATAAATTATTATTTTTTTACTAGTGTACAGACTATGGTGAGAGTAGGTACATGAAATGGTATAACTCTGATGCTATGATAATTAGCGGAAAAGTGTTGTAGGTACAATAGGTGTTGTAGGTACAATGAAATGAAAATTTAGTTGATTTGTATTGAGAAACGAATAATTGCATTTTGCGATAAAGCGCGAAACTTGTACAGAAATTATGTACTTAGGTAACTAATGCATTTATTTGCTTCTTCTCTGCAATCTGCATGTGATATTATGTGGAAGTGATATGGGATGACAGCTTTCAAGATTTCAGGAAATAAGAGTATACTTTTTGTTTGTTTTTTTCCAATGCAACGGCTTATTTTCTTTTTTATAATAGGCAGACCTTCTTTTATGTTTTCCCATCTGCAAAAATAATGAATCACAATAAATCATTCTAGATCATGTCTAGATAATTTAAAAAATACATGGACTGATGAACTTTGCTGAGCTTTGATAAAAGGCTCAGGTATGTTTACGTCATTATGTCAAAAAATCAAAGTGTCGGTACATGGGGTTTACTGGCGTTGCACTCTCCATTATATTATGCGCTGGGCGCTGGCTGTAAAAGTACGTGGTGACGTGTCTGTAAAAGTTTTACTTCAACAAACGTCAAATTTGAAATCACACAATAATACAAAACCCAACAATCAGCGCAACAATACGAAAATCACCGCGGCCGACGCCATATTAATTTTTTTTGAAGGGATCTTTTATTTCAAATATTACAAATAATCACACTGACTATTACTGTAGGTAACTAATAAAACAAATTATACTTACTTTTTTACAATAGTCACACACTGCAGAAGTAAATTGTTTTTGTACTCGACAGAAAGCAAGATTATCACTTTAGATCAGACGAAGCTATTTTGACAGCCTACGTGCGACTGAAAACTGCGAAGCAAGTTCTGCGCGTTCAGTAAAATATTGGATGAAGCTAGGCGGCGTGCGCACGTTTCTTTGTTTTATACAAAACAATAGAGAGGATTGGAAAAATTGTGCCTTTATGAGGACTTTTGTTTTGTTTAAGTTATGTTTCATTCTATCTATCTATATAGGTACTTATGATAAATCTTTGGAGTAATGTTTATTATGTATACAGACCCCAAAAATATTTATATAGAACTAGATGATTCCCGCGACTTCGTCTGCGTGGATTCATATTTTTGGATTCCCGCGGGAACTCTTCAATTTTCCGGGATAAAAAGTAGCCTATGTATTGTTCCAGACTATAACCTATCCCTGTGTCAAATTTCATCCAGATCGGTTCAGCCGTTCTGGCGTGATTTATTACCTAACAAAAATTCAAATTCAAAATAATTTGAATTTGAATTTCAATCCATCCATCCATCCATACATCCATCCAAAGTTTCGCATTTATAATATTAAGTATAGATAAGTAGGTACCTACAGAGTACACCTGAACGTCACGTTTACAAAGTATAAGAGGTGATGGACAACGGTATCAAAGCTACGAGGGTTCCAAACGCGCCCTGTAGGTATCATACACCTTTACACTGTAATAGGACTTTTCAATAGTTGACGTTTTACAAAAACTTTGAACTTGTTGGCGTCTCAAATATTTCTTTTGAGAGTTATTATAAAAACGCATATTGTTACCGACAAATGAATACCTAACTAATTTTACAGAGTCCAGAAGCACTAAAAATTCATATATTTTCTTGAATGGTTACTTTTTTCATTCTTGAATTTATTGATGTTTTTATGCACATTTTTTTTTAAATCCACTACAAGTTAGCCCTTGACTGCGATCTCACCTGATGGTAAGTGATGATGCAGTCTAAGATGGTAGCGGGCTGACCTGTGACAGTTATATTAAACCCATACCCCTATATTCGGGTTCTACACGGCATTGTACCGGAACGCTAAATCGCTTGGCGATACGTCTTTGCCGGTAGGGTGGTAATTAGCCACGGCCGAAGCCTCCCACCAGGCCAGACCAGGGAAATTCAGAAATTATAAATTTACAAACTCTGCCGGGGATCGAACCCGGGACCTCCGCACGTTAAGGCTGCGCAAAGCACTGCGCCGCACGGAGGTCGTCAGACCTACTACACACATATTATACTTAATCCATAATATCCATAATCCATACTAATATTATAAACGTAAAAGTGTGTCTGTTGGTTGCTTGTTTGTTTGGTTGTATGCTTTCACGACTCATCCGTTCAACCGATTTTGATGTAATTTGGTACAGGAGTAGGTTGTATTCCGGGGACGGACATAGGTTATTTTATCCCGGAAAATGAGAGTTTCTGCGGAAATCAAAAACCTTAATCCACGCGGACGAAGTCGTTAGCATCATTCAGTCCATACTAATATTATAAATGCGAAAGTGTGTCTGTCTGTCTGTCTGCTACGCTTTCACGGCCCATCTGTTCAACCGATTTTGATGTAATTTGGTACAGGGATAGGTTATAGTCTGGAATAACACATAGGGTACCCGGGGAAGGATAAAGGGTACTCTTTATCCTGAAAAATTAAAGAGTTCCCGCGGGAATCAAAATTCCACGCGGACGAAGTCGCGGGCATCATCCTGTTTTCAATTATGTATTGGTCGTGGTCCGTCATAATTTCAACTTCTTTGAATTTAGTTTGGCACGAACAGCCCTTTTCTGCGAGACCAAAACAGAATGAACATCAGCATTGGGTACCCCATAGACCCGAAATTGATATTTCGCCAGTTTCCCCCTTCGGACGACTGTTATAAAAGAAAAAAATCTACTTAGACTGAGCTATAAGAACCAAAATACCCATTCAAAGTTAGTTTTAGTGGAGTTCGTGCACAAAACAGGCAAAATAAGACAGAGAATAAAATACCGTTTTGGGCTCAGTGAATAATAAAATAACCACCAATTAAATTTTCAAAATAAATATTTTATATACAGAAATCATCCAGTTACATTTTTTTTATACGTATAAATATCGATGATTAGTTTTGTTCAATGGTAGTGGATGCATTGACGTTTGTGTACGGATACTAACAGTGACAAACGTCAGTTCAGGAGCAACGGGACGCAACCTCACGCCTTGAGAGCCCGCAGGCGTATGGGAAATGACTGCCGTATTTCATGAATATATAACGAAATTTTGTGATGCGCGCGCCCGTACTAAATTTGTATGAAAAATTCGTGCTGTAAAAATGAGGGATGTTTGGAACCAGATTGTAAAAAAACTATAAGTTTTATTGAAAATATTATTTATTTAAAGTGTTTTTTGATCTTTTACGATCAATTTAAAATAACTTTTGTCTAAATAATGTCTCAAATTAAATCACAATAGTCGGAACGCGATAAGACCTTTTTTGAGATTTCCATGAATTTCCCAATAATTTTCTGCCGTTACTATACGATTTTTTGACCACTTTTTTTAATTACATCATACTATATCTCAATGAGTAGCGAATGGTATTTATTCGATAATGAAATTTTAATTTTTGCTATACTAAAATGTCGGAACAGAAAAGGATGTTTCCCCCTATTACAGTACATCCGTCCTTGTTTTACAAAACATCCCTTAACTATGTATGCCTCGCGGCAAAGGCCTTCTCCAGCTCTCTCCAGTGCTTTCGATTCTGTGCGACCCTTTACCAGAATGGACCAGCTATCAGCTTCAGTTCATCCTCCCAATGTCTATTCAGACAGAGGACATACAGGCTATACACCTGACCTCTAGGACAATAGATGAGATGATATGTGGTCTCTCTCCTGCAAACAGTAGATCGTGTGTGAGCGCATACTCAGAAAAGCAATTGTTCTGGCTATACCTAGCTCAAAGAAAGCAAACCCGTGGCCTCGTCCCAGGGCCCATATTGGTGAAGGGACAGGTCGTTGAGATAGGGCCTTGGTGCACAAGTTTCTACTCGGTGTTTTTTACGGTGGAAAAATACCAACCACGTAATAATCGTACATTGATTAAAACCAGTCATAAAAACGCCATCACAAAAACGTCAGTCGTCAAAGTCAAAAGACGACCACAGAACATTAACTACTACTTCGCGACCATAGAATACGGTGCTAACAGCCATTGTCGAGGCACGTACTGGAAGGCATATATCACAAGCAGTGAATACAATTAATAGACTGATTGATATGAAACTTCTGATTGTACAGATCTGCCACGGCGTCCGGCGCGTGAGCCAGCAAATGATCTCAGCGCGCAAGCTGGTGGTGACGGAGAAGACTGACCCGCTCAGCGTGGAGCACTCGCTCAACGAACTGGCGCTGGCGCATTCCCGCTTGCAGCTGTACTTCGGCTTCCTGAGGCGACGGCCTGACGTGAGTACTGAAGACTGCCTAAGATGTTTTAATGGCCTATGAGCAGAGGGCGTGTGCCGACTCGAGCGGTTAGAGCTACACCCTTGACCTGATCCCACGTCATTCCTATCCTCGCGACCTCCACCAGAACGGTTCGCCTCCAAGTTTGTTTGGGTCGGCCACGCTTTCTTATTCCCTGAGGATTCTAGTTGAGAACTTGCCTCGCGATATTGCCTGGCTCTCTACGTAGAGTGTAACCAATTCAGCTTCCTTGCATCGTGAAGATACCGTCTTTCTAAGATACCGTCTTTTATTATGACCATCACGTCTTATACTTTGTATACTTCACATTCATAGTGTACTGTGTACCAATTTTGAATAAACATATTTTGACTTTGATTATTCTTTGACAGCTTGACGTAAATATGGATGAGTCGGCAAAGGCAGCTTGCTTGGAAGCCATCGAGAAAATAATATCCGACTGCGATATGACGCGCACGGCTCAGGACGTCCTCAGCCACTACTTGACGCTCGAGAGGTAAATTCATATTTTCATTCCCGCGAGAACCCCTTAATTTTCCAGGATAAAGATAGAGATAAATAGCTTATGGGATGTGACCTACATCTACACCAAATTTCATCAAAATCGGTTGACAAGTTGGGCCGTTAAAGCGTAGCAGACGTAGCATTTATAATATTGAGTATGTGACAATGTCCCTTTAATTTTAACGGAAAGTTCAAGTACAATTTTCCATGGTTTCAACTTGGAAAATTACATAAAAATTGTGAGCCATTAATATTGCCGCACTACTTTGTAGGCTGATGTAATAACTGAATGCTGAGTAATGTTTTTATCACCCAAGAGTGGGAAAAGTTTATTATAGTTAAATAGCGGTGATGTAAGAGCAACTTTACAGACAACATGTATTGGTAAGATAATAATTGTCATTGCAGGTATTTCCTGGAGGAGAGCGTGAACAAAGCGTTAAAGATGTCCACCCCTCAGCCCGGAGACACCAGCTCCAGTCTAGTGGATGATGTGTTCTTCATCGCTAGGAAGGTCATCAGGTAAGTGGATCACTAGCCATAGCCTTTACAATCATCATCAGCCTTTATGATTTGATACATGATTTAAATTTAGTGGCTGATTCACTCGACGATACGAAAGCACTTTTAATAAAAAAATGAGAGTTTGAGTTAGTAAATAAAATATTTAAATTATGTCTCATTATTTCATCAGCTTTTGTAACCTATGTTCTGTTCTTCTTCTTCTTCTTCCTCCTCTGGGCTTTTCCGCACTTAGGCACTGGTGCCCGCTGTGCGTGAGACCTCCGGTGCGACTCCCCGCTGGATCACTCCAGCCAGCTTAGCTCACCCCAGAATCCAAGCAGGCCGCCCAGCCCGCTTATTCTCTATCTCAGTGGACATCAAACAATGAAAGCCACTCACATTTATTTTTTATCCATTGATTGCTTGCTATGAGATGTTATTTTTATTTCTTATCAATACGCATCAATGGATAAAAATATATGTCAGTGGCTTTAATTTTTTAACAGCCACTGATTTAGAGAATAGGGCTGCAGGTCGGCAAGGACTTCCGGGAGTGTTGCTGGGGAGCCAATGTAGAATTCTCGTTGAGTGGTTACAGCACTGCACTCGAGTAGTACGTGTCTTGGTGTCTCCTCGCTCTCCATGCAGGCTCTGCACAGAGGGCTGTCAGTTATACCTAGAACATATAGGTGTTTGTTGAGTGGACAGTGTCCTGTTATCATGCCTACAGCCGTCCTGAGTTTAGCTCTGTTTAATTGCAGTAGTTTCTTAGTTAGGCGTTGGTTCGGGCTGGGTATAGCCTCTTTTGTTTGTCTACAGCTGGTGGTGTTTGCCCAAAGTTCGGCATGTGTACCTACTGTTTGTTGTTTTAACCAAGTCTTGTACTCACTGAATGGTATTGGAACAATCGGTTCAGGTCCCATTACCTTCAGGTTTGAGGCTCGTCGAGCTAGTTCGTCGGCTGCGTCGTTACCTATGTTGTCGCTGTGACCTTTAACCCAGCCAAGTGATACTAGGTTTGATTTTGTTAGTGTTTGTAGTGCGTTATGGCAATCCAGTACGAGCTTGGATGTGGTCGTACTTTTGGCTAAAGCTCGCAGGACTGCCTGACTATCACTAAAAATGTTAATATGAAAGTTTGTTACCTGTCTGTCGGCCATTGCCATGGCCGCCGCAGTGATGCCGACGCACTCCGCTTGAAAAACAGAGTTATTCTTACCGAGCGCGCGAGCAATATGTATGTTTAGTTCGGGACAGTACACTCCTGCACCGGTTCCCTGGCTGGTTTTTGACCCGTCTGTTTTTGTGTATTCTGTTATCTGAGATGTTGATCTCATAATCTTTCACAATTATGTGTTCCTTCCGTGTTTTTTCACAGATCCATCCTAACAGTGGACTCTTCATGTTATCACCTGACAGTATCCGGGTGTGTGTTGTGTTTGTATCTTTCCACAGCCCATAAGTCTTAATCCTTAGCGCTGCGAGGGTAGCTTCTTCTTTTATGTGAAGATGTAGGGGGGGGATTCCCAGTATTACCTCTAAACCATCTGTTGGGGTGGTGCTCATGCAGCTAGTGATCGCTAGGCATGCTTGTCTTTGGAATTTTTGGAATTCCTGTTGGGTTGTCGTCTGAAACGTTCTGGGCCACCATACTAGTGACGCGTATGTTAATGAGCTTCTTATCACTGTCAGATACAGCCAGAGCATTATCTTTGGTTTTAGACCCCAGGTTTTCCCGATCATGCGTTTGCATTGATTTAGGATTATTGTTGTTTTTTGTATTTTCGTGTCTATGTGTTTCTTCCAGTTGAGCTTGGTATCTAGAGTTACCCCCAGATATTTAACTTCTGTTGATAGTGTTAGATTTGTACCGAAGAGTGTTGGCATTCTTGGTACATCTGGTTTCTTTTTGTTTGTGAACAGTACTAGTTCTGTCTTTTTTGGGTTCACTGTTAGTTCATTGTCTTTGCACCATTTCTCTAAGAGTCTCAGTGCATCTTGCATTATTGCACAGAGTGTGTTTTCGTGTTTGCCACCTATTAGAATCGTTATGTCATCTGCATAACCTATGGTGTAGAATCCGTTGTTGTTCATTTTTGTTATCAAGTTGTCAACGACCAGGTTCCACAGGATTGGAGATAACACTCCTCCTTGTGGGCAGCCTTTGGCTACTATGCCCTTTGTTATACCGTTTATGTCAAGTTGGATGGCCCTTTTTTCGAGTAGGGCTCCTATCCATTGCCTTAGAGTTTTGGGTACTTCGTATTGTTGTAGTGCATTATCAATACTCTTAAAAGTGGTTTTGTCAAAGGCTCCTTCAATATCTATAAAGGCTCCTAGTGTTGATAGTTTGTTAGCTAGGTCGTGCTCTATCTTCGTTACCACGTTGTGGAGAGCCGTCTCTGTTGACTTGCCGGTACTATAGGCATGTTGGTTTCGGTGTATTGGTATAGTAGCTCCGTCTCTAAGGAAACGGTCTCCAAGCCTTTCCAGCGTTTTTCAGCAGGAAGGATGTTAGGCTGATAGGTCTGAAAGCCTTCGGTTCGGTGTAATCATTCTTGCCTGGTTTGGGCAGGAATACCACTTTCACTTCTCTCCACGAGATTGGTATGTATTTAAAGGCTATGCAAGCTCGAAAGATTTGTACTAGCCATGGTGTTATCTCCGTAGCCCCCACTGCAAGAGGGCTGGGAAAATTTGATCTGTTCCCGCTGATTTGAAGGGGCGGAACGTGTCTATGGCCCACCGTACCTTCTCGTGTGTGACTATTCTGTTAGCTATTTCCCAGTCAGCTTCCGAGGGTGTGCTCTGTAGATCATCCGCCCAGTCTGGGTTGTCTACTATTTTGCTGCCAGGGAAATGTGTTTGTATTAGTGTTTCACTGACCTCTTTGTCGTCTTTGGTGTAACTACCATCTGTTTTCTTCAAAGTGCCTAGTGTGCGATTGTTATCGTCGGCTAGAATTTTCCTAATTCTAGTCGCCGTGTCGTATGATTCTATGTTTGTGCAGAATCCCTGCCATGACTTTTCGTCTTTGCTTCGTACAAGTTTCTTGTATTGCGATTGTGCTTCTTGGAGGTTATCCCAATCAGTCTTGTCTGGTGTTTTTTGCTCTGTTGAATAGGTGCCTTAACCTTTGTCTTTTCTTTTCAAGGTCCGGGCCCCACCAACTGTGTTTTGGTTTCTGTTTTGTCTTTCGTGTCCTTAGAGGGCATGCTGCTTCGTAGCATGTCCTTATTTTTCCCGTTAGGTCATTTACATTGTTATTTATCTGTGACACATCCTGAATCTCGGGTGCGTCACACTGTCCTATGTGTTTTGTTATTAACGTTTTATACTTTTTCCTATTTGTTCTCCTCGGATTTCTTCGAGGTAATTCTGGCGTTTTGGTTAGATTAAGTTCAAAACATATCCTACGTTCTGTTATTAAAAACTAAATTATGTCTGATCACATACTTTGGAATCTATGCGCGGAATTAACTGACTTGCACTGGTACCACGGTCATTCGCTGGCGGTGGAAGGTTGTGTAGCGGTTACCACAGTGTAAACTAGATGGCGCTAATTGTATCTACAGCGCAGGATAGATAATCGACTGAAAACTTATAAGACCCATACAAGCCTGAATCCCGATATCGAAGTTTTCTGAGAATAGCTCTTTATTTAGACCGTTTAAACTTACAACGGTCGGGCTAGAAGTCTCCGGGCACAACACCAGCCCGGGGAAAGATCTTTCTATTGGTGTGGACAACTACACGTCAATCATTCGCCCTACAGTTGCGATCTTGCAACGAAAGTGAATTTTTCCATGACGCCGTAGGAATACGTAATTATAGCTTTAAGAATTGAAAACAAAACAAAAGCTTAATGTGATCGGGGTGGGTGTGCGCAGACGCAGCATATCGACGGGCAGCGTGGAGGGTCTGTGCTGCGTGCTGAACGAGGCGGGCGCGGCGCTGGAGCGCTGCGGCTCAGCGCTGCGGCGCCGCCTCGCCTCGCCGCCGCCCGACCTGCTGCCGCTGCCCGCGCCGACCGCGCTTCAGCACGCCCGGCGCGCGCCCGAGAGGGACCTGGACGCGAGGCGCGCTCTCTACGCGGTGAGTCACCGTTGTGATCACGAGTCTCGCCGTCTTCCCGTGTGCAGTCCGAGTGTATGCATGTATCGTATTGCGATGCGGCAGGCGCACATGAACGAGGCGGAGGCGGGCGCGGAGTGGGCGGAGCGGCTGGCGGGCGAGGCGTGCGGCGAGGCGGAGCCGCTGTGCCGCGGCGGCGGCGCGCGCGACAAGCTGCGCTCGTGCGCCGCCGGGCTGGGCGCCGCCGCCGCCGCCTTCCGCGCCGCGCACGAGCTGGCGCTGGCGGCCGTGCGCGCCGCGCTCGCGCCGCACGCCGCCCTGTGGGCCGACGCGCTCGTGCAGCCGCCGTCGGACCGCGGTGAGTGAGCGGCGAACAAACTACTAACGTTAGCCAATCACGTGCATCCGCCTGAAGCGCGATTACGAAGTTCTTTCGGAATTGAATATAGAATTCTATATACAGAACTTTCAACCTGCAACAGTTGGCCCAGCTGGGATCCCCGAGCATGATACCGGCTCGGGCGAAGATCTTCGCTCCGTATATGCATACACGCTCCCGACAGATCTATACTTTTTAGAGCTTTATGGTTGTATGGAAACTAGGGAGTAAGAAAAAAGAGCCTTTAATATAGGTATGGTTAGTTTCCATATGATAAATTTAAGACAACAACAGAAAATAAAAGAACAGTCCAGCTGGTTGTAGCAGCTCTATGCGCCACTCTTATGCTTGTTTGTAAATGTCCGAAGCAAAACCAATTTTCTCCGCATGATGGTGAACATGAGTACTCTGTTTGCACAGACACATCTCTACTCCAACCTCTACAATCCCAACAGACGCTCGATAACACTTCAAAGTAATCATACTAATATTATAAATGCGAAAGTCAGTTTGATTGTTGGTTTGTTTTTTTTGTCCTTCAATCAAGCCGCAACGGAGCAACGGATTGACGTGATTTTTGGCATGGGTATAGTTGAGGACCTGGAGACATAGGCTACTTTTTATCCCGGAAAATTAAGGAGTTCCCGCGGGAATCAAAATAACTTAAACCACGCATACGAAGTCGCGGACATCAGCTAGTAATTGATAAAATATACTCACAAAAGGCAACTGTCATGTTTTTATTATTACATCAATACATTATAGACACTTGAATTCATAATTTGGTCAATTAGCTTTGAAACTTCCTATTTATTGTTCTGTTGTGTTGGGTTTGTACGGGAGCAGGTGATAATCCTCGACCGTAACAATAGGATGATCATCCTCCGAGCGGGTGTTTTGTAGCAGTGAAGCGTATATATTGGAACAGGCAAAAAGAACAGGTATTTAAAAGTAACACCTTGGAAGTGTTCTTTCCAAACCGAAATACCTATTCCACAAAGTATTTTGGAATATGTTAAGGAGCTGTTGCTGTGGAACAGTTGGTTTTAAACAATAGTATACTGTTCCAGTTCCACCAACCACAACAGCCCGAATCTGAAACGCAACATGCTTTCCTCTATTCTAGCTTATGGAGGTTACCTTTGTTAGACAGAGATAACGTCACGGAACATGCTTTTCTCTATTCAGGCTTACGCGGCTTACCTTTATTGGAAAGAGATAGCAGCTGTTATGCTGTTCCAAGCAGAGAACAGGTGTTGCATTCGTTCGGATACTCACAAATTACGTTGGGCTCATTTTTTGACAGAAGAAAAAATCTGTTGTAGATACTTCGTAATTAGCCATGTAGAAATAGTTCCATTGTAAAACATACTAAATGCACATTAATACATCACAGTTAGAATATTTATTTTTAATCGTCACATTGTTGTGAAAAAAAAACATCACGAATTAATGATTTAGATTACGTATACGTGCATCCTAACGTTATTTCCTATTAAAAAAAAGTCATCTGTCAATTGTCATTGCCGTGACCTATCTTAACCTTGAATGGCAATTTTTACTCATACTATGTTGCAACACAGCAGGCTGTAACTTTGGAACAGGTTTCAAACTGTTATTTTACCGGAACTGGCACAGGCGGAACAGGTTTCTTATTTTACTTGTTCCAACCCACTCCTAGTGTTTTGCTCGGGGACCACTGGCACTGGTCCGACCATTGATCTTTGGAAGTCGTATATATAGCGAAATTCAGAGAAAACTTCATAATCGCGATTCAGACTCTTCGTGCGCTACTAGTAGTGCCATCTATTGGCTAACGCTAAAACTGACACATATTTAAACATAAAAATGTTTTCTGTAATCTGCAGAAGAGCTGGAAGAGGAGGCGGGCGCTTTACCCGCAGCGTTAGAGGTGCTAGCGGAGGAGGCGCGCGCGCAGATCCCCCGCGCCGCGGACGCGCTGCTGGCCGCCGTGTTGGCGGACCTGCTCACCAGGGCCGAGAGGACTATGCTCAAGAACCATTACGATCGGGTGAGAGTCACGTACCTACCTGTCTTAGCTAAAAAAAATACGGTTGTCTGTAAAGTCGGTTTACGGACAATAGTTTTACGTGATAACTAGAAGTTGTCTCGCGCGCTCGCGTGGCGGCGTTCCAGTAGCAGAACTATTGGAACTGCTAGCTCTGACGTCATGCGATCGTGCTTCTCTATCGCTTGTTCCGCGCTCTCGCTCACACGCTCAGGCTCAGGCGGAACGTGACACTGCAGCGTGCGTGCATCCGGTGTTCATCGATTTATAAGACGTTATCACGTCAAAAAAATTTTAAATATAAACCTTAAAACTAAGGTATTAAAGTTTAATTATACGAATTTAGTATATTTATATTTAAGACCTTTTGTCTTTGTAACAACGCGGTGTCGCTCACGCGAATCCACAAGTTTACCCCCCTACCAAAAAGTGCTCAACGCGGCTAAAGAAGTTTTCACTACAAAAACCTGGCTGAATTTGTTGTGGACTCTCTCCTCAGACCAGGGCGAGTTTGGAATCTTCGTAGCTTTAATTTTATGATACCGAAATTGATTATCACCATCGTGTTTTATAAGTTTCAGACGTCAATAAGTGTACAGCATACCTACCTATGTAATAAATAGGTATTTATTGATTGAGCTATTTACGGCTGTCGTTTGCGGTGGTTAGAATCATTTGTGATAGGTTAAATCATTAGACAGCAATAATAGGAGTTTAATTTCAATAACACCACAATTTAAAACGTTTCGGAGATAAGTTTTGGAGGGCATTTTCAATAATCTTTACTTTGTGGTTCGTGCTTCACGGGCTCTGGCGAGTGAAAGGGACGCCATCACACATCGAAATGAGATAGCAGAATTCGAATCGCGCGAGTGAGAGGGACGCTATCATACGTCCAAGCGAGACAGCAATAGAATTTTCTTTAGATGCGGGATTTTTCTAAATTCTAATCACATTAAAACCTTTATTAGGACGTGGCCATTGCCATCTTTAAAGCCACTGCAAGTATTTTGTTGTTTGATTATCAGGACATTATTATGGCTTGGCCATTACAACGATGATTATTTTCAGCAACTTGTATAGTCTGTCAGACTTATCTGGACCAGTGGCCAAAATTAGAACTAAAAGAAATGCCTTTTTAGTTTTTGTTTTTATTTTAGTTTTCACTAACTGATGCCCGCGACTTCGTCCGTGTGGTTTAATTTTTTTGTAGTAGTAGTTTTTTTTAAAGTAGCCTATGTCACTCTCCAGGTCCTCACTTATACCAATGCCAAAAATCACGTCGATCTGTTGCTCCGTTGCGGCGTGATTGATGGACAAATAAACACACTTTCGCATTCTACGCTACACTTATTGACGTCCTGTTATTTATAAAATAGAATGGTGATAATCAGTAACGGTATCTTAAAACTAAAGCTACGAGAGAAGAGCCCACAACAAACTCAGCTGGGTTTTTATCATACTCATATATAAGCTGAATTTTTAGTGGTTTTAGGGCCTCAGAGAGGTGATTCGGAATTAAGAGTACAATTTATTTATACCATTTATCCTGACCCTAGTATTAAAATAAAAAATAAAAAATCGAGAAATTATGATGTCGAAAATTTTGCGATCAATTAGTAGGTAGCGCTAGTGCCAGCTGACTGGCGAGTCACGTGACGCACGAACCGAGCGGCGCGCGGCTGGTTGTTCACCTTTGGCTATCAGCTGTTAAACATTCGGTAAAGTTTCGATGTACTTACCATCATTGCAGTTATTTACAGCTCACGAAGTAGGTGAGTACACTTATTTTAGGTATTAAATTTTACAATCTTATTTACACGTTTTTACGCACTTTCTTTGATAAGAACTTTCGCGGATCACGTGGGGGTTGTTAAAGGCCAAAAAATGTTTATTGTGCTGGTTAAAAATTCCAATACAATTAAAAGTTGACTCGTCAGTCCACAGAATGCTTAATTCACGATTATTTAATGACCACTGACAAAACTCAATCCTGGCTGGCCCATCGTTTGCTCCGGCGAGTACCTACATGCGGGAACGACCTCGACCTTGAGCATGCTCTGTTGCAGCTAAGATAGTAATACTCGACGGAATTTGTGGGTTTCGGATTCCTCGCATACGAAAGGAGTTTAAGCCATCCGGTTGCAAGTAGAACCTTCGGGCTTCTGTCGCATTGTAATGGCGTACATCTGCACCATACTTAGGTATTCCAAATTGGCGTATTCGTAATGGCGATCCATTTTTGCGCGTATTTGAAAACCGAAGTAGCGTCACCAACCGCGCGTGTGACGCGTGTTGCGTAACGTGCGTAACTGAAGCCGGAAGTCGGCTAGCCGAACGCGGTCAGCGGCGCGCGGGCCGTCAAAGAATTGAGGGGCGGGGCTTCGATTAATGGACGCCAGACGCTGCTCGCGCCTCCATAGCGTCGGTACGTCGGCTAGCTTCTTGGAATTTTGCCGCGTAGCGGTACTAATGTTTCTCACAGTTACGAGTTTATTACGAAAAAAAAATCTAACTTAATAAAGTAAGTACTTTAAAAATAAAAAAAAACAAGTGGAGTCGGTAGTACTGCTAAAGGCGATTCAACTCGCCGCGGCTTTAAAACCACTAAAATTTCATCGTGTATAATATTAGTATGATATCTAGTAGCGACGCCGTCTCTGGGTCAGATAAGTTAGTGTGAGTGTATACTGTATATGTTCCGTTGTCATTGTCAGCACGGCGGCGCCTGCGTGGAGCGGCGCTGCCGGCGGCTGGCGGCGTGGGCGGGCGGCGGCGCGCCCTGTGCGCGCGAGCGCGTGGGCGCGCTGTGCGCGGCCGCCTCGCTGCTGGCCGTGGAGCGGCTGTCGCACGCGCCGGACGCGCTGCCCCCGAACGCGCCGCTGTCGCCCTCCAGGGTGCGCGACGTGCTCGCGCGCAGGTACGCACGCGCCACCTTCGAATAGGCATGATGACTGATTTTGAAAAATGGTCAGATTATGTTCGGAAGTGTCTACTATTTCGAAAAAATATCTTATTTCAGCAGAAAAATAAAGTTTAGTCGATAAAATTGGCATTTGAAATTTAAATTTTAAAATTCACGCCAAAACGTTCGCCGGTGTCATGGCGTCGTTTGTGACGTCACTATTGTTTTTACCGATGTACTCTGTGCAGTGTTCAGTAAACAATAGTGTGATTGTCAAAGCTCGAAAACAAACAATTGTAACGTCATTCGCTTCTTGGTGTTTTACCCAATATGACGGATTGCTGTATTTTATAGTTTTATTTTATCAAAATAAATAGCAATCTTACTCGAAATAGAAAGATAAATACGTTTTTTATAATCCATAAATCCTATTTCATTAGATAAATTCATAATTTCATTGATTCTTGGTTACTGTCATCATGCCTATTATAATCAAAGAAAAGGAGCAAGTAGAAAAACGCAGGCAAATAAACATTTACCTGCGGTTGTCTGTGAAGTCGGTTTATGGACGATAGTTCTTGTGTGGGTCTTCTCCTTCCTTCTTTCCGGTGTTGGGTCCGCACTGCGGGTGACGTCATCACTCCCGCGTGCAGGACCCGTGTCTCGTCCAGGTGTCTCGGCGCTGCGGCCTATGGAATCGCTCTCGCGCGCCGAAATGGTGTCAAAGCTGATGAACTCCGCGTCGTGAGCGATAGGGTCGCCGTCGCGCGCGGAGTCAATGTCTAATCCGGTGTGTGTCGCGTCGTTGTCGTCGCTACGCAGGTGATGGCGATCATAGGAGCTCACGAGAAAGTAGATTCCCGATCTATTATTATCTTATTTTAATATTCGTACGCCTTCACGGCAAAACATAGCGTGCCTATATGTATGTAACCTAAGATCTTAATGTAAATACATACCTATGTTTCACGAATAAATGATCTGATTCTGATTCTGATTCTGATTCTGATCGGAGGGGACGTACGTGCTAACTAAAAGTTGTCTCGTGGCGACGTTCCAGTAGCAGAACTATTGGAACTGCTAGCTCTGACGTCACGCGATCGTGCCTCTCTGTCGCTTGTTCCGCGCTCTCGCTCCCGCGCTCAGGCTCAGGCGGAACGTGACACTTTTTCGTATGTGCAGCCGGTGTTCATCGATTTGTAAGACGTTATCACGTCAAAAAGGCCGTGAAAAAGACGCAAGTGTTGCCGTATTTTAGTTGTAGAAAGGCAGGTACACGGTCAACAGGCAGACAGCAGGGGTTTTAGTCGGTATGAGTCCGACACTATCCCTTTGATGATCCATGAGGATTTCCCCTCCTGTTTAAATCCAAAAAAAAAAGTACGCACGCTGCGCGCTCACTAGGTGGCGCTGCATGAACAACACTCGCGCTCACATAGTTTTCAATTGGGAAGAATATCACTCTGCGTCGTGTTCCTCATTGCTGAGGATCGTGACCCCTTTCCATTAATCTCATAATGGCAGGAGTTCCCAGATCCTTCAGTAGGTATATGACTCGGTTAAGAGCACTATTTCAACTCTTAATTAAGTTTGTAACGATTATTATCAGATGTTAGTGATAATAAACAGGGACCGACGGCTTAAGCATGTGCTACACGGTTTTAAACGGCGGTTTGAAACAGAAAAAACAGATTTGCGCTTTGCCGGCTACACGGTTTAAAACATGTTTAAACCATCAGATTTTATAGAACGTTGCGTGAATAGGACGTCTCTACGCTCGCACCGTATATTCAATACAACGACGTCATGGCGCCTTACCTATCTAAAGAACAAAGAGTAGGGGTGTGTCTTGCTCTTTTTTAGGGTTCCGTACCCAAAGGGTAAAAACGGGACCCTATTACTAAGACTCCGCTGTCTGTCTGTCTGTCTGTCTGTCTGTCTCCAGGCTGTATCTCATAGACCGTGATAGCTAGAAAGCTGAAATTTTTACAAATGATGTATTTCCGTTGCCGCTATAACAACAAATACTAAAAATTAAAAAAAAAAAATATATTAAGGGGGGTCCCCATACAATAAACGTGTTTTTTTCGTATTTTTTTGCTCAATATTAAAAACGGTAACAGGTAGACGGTTCAAATTTTCACAGAATATTAACTTGTATATTACCTTTCAAAATAAATAATTAAATATCAATAAAGTAAATATTAAAGGGGGGCTCCCATACAACAAACGTAATTTTTTGATATTAACAGTAAACCTCTATAAACAAAGTTAGTTTTGCGGTTCATTAACAAAGGTAATTATACCTACTTCTTGAGTACGGAACCCTCGGTGCGCGAGTCCGACTCGCACTTGGCCGGTTTTATTTATTTTTATTTTTCTTTCTTGCTCATACAAATAAATTGTTAATTCTAGTTTCAAATAAGCAACTATTGAAGAACAGTCATAGGGCTATTCCGATATACACTGAGAGCACTGTTCAGTGCTCTTACTGGGGAGAAATTCGTCCCGTTATGGACTGACAGACTGAAGTTCTTACAAAACTTCTCGTTCTTTTTGTTCTCGTACCATTGCGTACGTCTGCCTGCGCTCGCCGCTGCAACGTGACTGTCGTTCACAAGGTTTTAAACAAGCGGCTAGACGGTTTCAAACAAGTTTTAAACCAACGCGTCAAGACCAGTGGTTTCAAAACGCAATCCTTGCTGCCAAGGGTGTTTCAAGGTCAAACGAAATTTGGCATAAAACAACTATCTACACTGTTTTAAACCTCTGTTTCAAACCGCCGTTTAAAACCGTGTAGCACATGCTTTAACGTTCTCTCCGAAGCAAGGAGGAATCGAAAAGGCTAAATTCGGTCACCCATCCAGGGTCGACTTGGGTCAACGTTGCTTAACAATCGCAATCGACTGATATGCGTTGTCGGAACCACTCGTCCCTTAGCATAAAAAGCATAAGCATTAAGTAACGCAGGAGAGCCTTTAAGATTCATCAAGACTGCGAATACTGACTATTTTAAGAAAGCAACTTAAGTACTACACTTTTGTACCATTGCAGAAAAAATTAACAATAATGTATTCTTTACAGGACCGACTTCAAACTAGAAGACATCAAACGCCTCAAATTGTAGAGAAGCATTTAAATGAAAAATGTATTATAATTTATTATATTATGTTAATATTGTCATTCCTATAATAAAAACTTATTAAATTGTTACTGATTTTTTTATAACTTTTTTCTAAGATAAAAGCTTTATAAAATAACTTAAGAAATGTCGTGACTCTCGCTGGACTAATTACTAATCTTAGCACAGTAAGCTAAGGATGTGTCCCTACAAACCTTTTAAATTAGTGAATTGCCTATAGTTAGCGCTTTTAATCGCTTTCGCTAAAGCGTTAACGATAAATAATAGACTCTAAACGTATGTAACTTGAGTAGGGTAAGAGCAGATCTTTCGAAATTCCCATAGGAGCGAATCTTCGAGTGATTGCTAGTATTGGCATAACAATAACTTTTAACAAAGGTAAAAAAAATTAAAAACAATATATTTTTCCTAATTATCTTTATTTTTTACCAGTTAAACTTTACAATATCATCATATATTAATTGCAATGTAATAAAATGCGTGTGATTTAAACATTTAAACACTGTAACATTATATTATAGAAAAATATTTTTATATCTTACCTCAAGGGTATTGTGTAAAGAGTGATAAATTGTATAAAAACCGGGCAAGTGCGAGTCGGACTCGCGCACTAAGGGTTCCGTACCATTATTAATACATAATTACCTTTGTTAATGAACCGCAACACTAACTTTGTTTGTAGAGGTTTATTGTTAATATCAAAAAAACTATGCTAGTTAGAGCATTGGCTATAGTTTTCCTGTAAAATATACGTAAATTCCTATTGACCATAATTATTTCAAATTTTTCGATTGGTAAACTCCGGAGATAAGGGGGGGGGAACGGTATTTTTTTAGACATTTTCCCCGATAAATCAAAAACTATCATAACTAAAAATAATTAAAAATCTGTTTTAGAATGTACGAAGTAAACCCTTTCATATGATACCCCACACAGTACAGTTATCTCACTTTTAAATTTCAACCCTCAGATTTTCCCCCCTTTTTAAATAAGAACAAAAATAATTTCCAATTTTTTTTAATTCCAGTGTCTTTGGGCCACGAATATACACAACTATTCCAAATTTCATGTCGATAGCTTCGGTAGTTACTGAAATAATCGAGTGTGACGGACGGACAGACGGACAGACGGACAGACGGACAGACGGACAGACAGACGGAGAAAGTCGCACCATAAGGGTTCCATTTCACCATTTTGGTACGGAACCCTAAAAATGTGGATTAAAAAGTGATATTTATAAAAGCGAACGAAAACAATCAACAGTATTAGAGACTCGAGCTTTATTAACAAGATTATTTCACTTAGTATTCAATTTTATTAATAGAAAGATGATGATGATGAAAGATTAAAGATGACGCATGGATTTAGGTTTTCAAATTTTCTTAAGGGAACTCTTTAATCTTTCTTTCTCGGATAAAAAGTAGCCTATATTCATTACCCAATGCAATACAATCCAATCTCCATCCCAGGGAATTTGTCAGAAATAGTTTGCATCCCAGGGAACGATATAGGCCTTTTCTCTGGAAAATCCTAGAATTCCCACAGGATTTTCAAAAAACCTAAATCCAAGCGGGCTGCGGGCATCATCATAATATATAGTTTAAGAGTTCATTTAAAGACAAATCAATACAGTAAGGGTCAACCGAAACCTGTCCACGAATTCGGAGGTCAGTATCATTAGTCCGATTTTTTACATTTGCAATTTCGATTCATCGGGTTTGAACACGTTGATTCAAAGTCACAAATTCATTACAGCCGATTTCAATTTCGAAACTTTTTCGTCTGAAACGCTTGATGTGAATGCAAACAAATTTGAGCTCTAAAGCAATCCCGTTAAGGTTAATTTTTGACACCAACTGTGCAGTCTCTAATATCGTCAAGTTTTAATATAACAAAGCATTACAAAACAAGATTAGACATAGCAACAATAAAGCTTAAATATTTTAGTACACGATCAACAATAGCCATTTACAAACTTAACTTACGTTACAATAATATTATAAACATCAAATAGCAAATACTAATTAGGTACACAGTACACGTCTAGATTAATTAGTCTTAAAATAGTTTTTGTGTGAACAAGCATTGAATAAATAATCCAATAATATAGTAACAGTAATAATATATATGTTGTTATATCGTAGCCCCCAATGGGCCAATATAATATTAGTTATGGTTAGTTTTTGGTCAAGTAACTGCGCGATTTTTGACAGTGACATTGAGTGCTATTTAGCTTCAAACAATTTCCATATTATACTAGCAAACCCGGCGAACTCCGTTTCGCCACCAGATGGCTTTCCCGCTAAAAAGATTTTCCCGCTTTTCTGTTGAAATTTTTCCTGAATTTTCTTTGCTATAAACCTCACGGAGCCCGAGACCTTTCCAACGAATGCAAAACCGTGGAAATCGGTTCGTGCGTTCTGGAGTTATAGCGTCAGGAAGGAAAACCCGACTTATTTTTATATAGTAGATTATTTGGATATTTTAGCTTTCCATTCTGTAAACATCTTAAATTCACGAAATCAGACAAATAATTACTTATTAAGTTATTAATTTTATTCATACATTCATACGTAATATGTAACATGTCAGACAAAGCTGTGTGCGAATCAGACGTAATCAGTCCGTAAGTGACGAGCTCAGTGGGTAGTGCGCTTTATAATCATTAGATAACTTAAGTACAGTGTCACTGATTGTTAGACTTAAAACTAACTAATATTTTAATAACTTTCATTAAAATCTAGCTTAGAGTGATAATTCAATAACGAAAATTCAATAAAGTAAACCAATTCGGAATAGAGTGCTCTATAAAATTATTTTTACACAACATTATAAGAAAGAGTTATTCTTCTAGACAAAAAAAAATTACAGGTGGGTTAACATAATATAGTTACTTTTTATTAAAGCACTTTTGAAGGCACATAATTAGATTAATCTTGTAACATACACATACAGTAATATTATTTATGGTTGTATAATTATTTTAAAAAATATCAATTTGTATTTTTTTATTTTAGATGGGAATAATCGGAAATTCAACAGTCGAGTTTTGTCATGATACCTTGTGCAACAATTTTTAACGATACTTTAAAAAATTACTTCCTACAAATATAATAATACAAAAGTAAGTGTGTACAAAAAATAGACCTTTTTTCTCGTCTTATTATAAAGTTATGATGTGTTTTGTTATTCTTATTTAACTTTTTTCTTAATCCTTAAGTGATGCAGCTAAATTTAAAAAAAACACGAAAGTGCGCAGTGATTTAAAAATTTGTTAATAAAAAACATACGTTTTTCTTTAAAACATTATGTTAATAAAAATCTCGTTGCTGCGCCTCTTCCAATATTCTCTTCTCAAATAGCCTTGAGCTTTAGTGGCGAAAACGAAATGTATTTGTAAAAGTGAAATGTATATGTAAGGGAAAAGTGTTATTGTTAATGAAAATATGGATAATAATATAGCAAGGGTTAGAGCTGGTGAACATTTGCGATCTCCTCAGTATTCGATATACCCCGTTAGTGATCCTATCAATGACAGCCAGTGTTTGTTGGCCCTATTCGCAATCCCAAGCATTCTTCTAAAATCCGCACTCGTTTACCGTAGTGGTTCAGTGTAAATCTTCTTAAGACACAGTTACACGAGGAGAGTATCTCTAGGCAACTAAACAATTGGTAGAAGTTTTGCCTTTCGAAAGCAATTACCGTCAAGTCGATCGAACATAGTAGATGTTAGATCGACTTGATCGCAGTGACAAGAGCTAACAAAGATAAAAGTCGCTTGCCAACTCGTTTCTAGTTGGTTTTCGCTCGTCAGCGAAGGGACAGGTGGCTAACCCTAGGTGAGCGACAGAGGTGCCGCGTTTGTCGCTCACCCCTTGTTTTCGGTGAGCGACAGAAGCGACGCGACGCGATAGGATTCCATAGAAAACTAATTTGTAAAACGTAAGCTAATCGGAACGTTCTATAACAATGTAAAGGATTATTTGAACGATAGGAAGGCCTGGGTATGAATTGTTCCAGCGGTTAATTATGTCATAATTATAAATCTAATTAAGTAATTAACGACATCGTAAGATGGTGATCAAAAAAAATACCCGGCCGAGTTTGTTGCGGGCTCTTCTTAGACCAGCGCGCGTTTGGAACCCTCGTAGCTTTAGTTGTAAGATACCGTAATAGATTATCACCATCATACTTTATAAATAAATAACTGGACGTCATTAAGTGTAGTGTACCTTTTGTGACTTTGACTTAACTGATGTATGTTCGTGTGTCATTGTCTATGGCGTCGCTTCTGTCGCTCCGTAGACAACGGGTTGGACAGCATAGCCGACAGCGGTCTAGTAGCCCTCCCGGGGGGGCGTGGTGACGGCGGTCTGCTTGGAGACCACACGGGAGCCCTGCGCCAGGCCTCCGGCGCGCACCGCCGTGAACTTAACGAACGCGTCCAGCGCGTACGCCACCGTCGCCACAGAGCCGAAGAACTGCAACACGCACACGACACTTAGTTTTAAAAGTATGCTCCTAACAACGCTTTTATACTGTTGAAGATCATATTATCTAAAATAATTAATAATAAGTTTCGCAAAGTAACGAAGCCACATGCCGTTGAACTAGAAGCCGATCATGGCGATCCAGCGATTGCCAGACATCTATATATGTATACTAATATTATAAATGCGAAAGTTTGGATGGATGGATGTTTGTTACTCAATCACGCCAGAACGGCTGAACGGATCTGCATGGGCACAGAGATAGATTGTAGTCTAAAATAACATAGACTACTTTTATCCCGAAAAATTAAGGAGTTCCCGCGGGAACCAAAAAAGCTCAATCCACGCGGACAAAGTCGCGGGTATCAGCTAGAATTATATATATCTTATTGTAATGTCTTGCTTTTAAAAAGATAAGCATAGGGCTATGGGTTTAATATAACTGCCATGCCCCTAACAGGTTAGCCCGCTACCATCTTAGACTGCATCATCACTTACCATCAAGTGAGATCGCAGACAAGGGCTAACTTGTAGTGGATAAATTAAAAAATAAAGATTAACTGTTGAGTTGGAACTGCTTTCCGAACGGTGGTAGAGTCAAAACATGACGTAACCTATAAGACATTCATTTATTACATGTAGGACGTATTAAAACTTGCGTCCCAGAATATAAAGAACAGGCTGTACTCACCGCGGCGGCGCTGTGCGCGTCGTCATAGTACGCGGTGCCGACGAGTATGGCGGCTATCAGGTAAAGCAGCGTCCACACAGCGGTGAACACGAACTCGATCTTGAGCCACGGGATCTTATAGAACTTCTCCACCAGATGGAACAGGTAGAGGAGGAGCAGGATGACGCTGAACCAGAACGCGATCATCGCGATCCAGCTGAAGTACGTGCCCTGGCTCAGCGAGCTGAACTTGGAGCATAGGATGCAGATGAAGCCCAGCAGACTGCACCCCTGCAACCGACCGAACACGCAAAGTTCAACAAGATAGCAAAGTTCGTTTTTTGCTTGTTGCAAGTGCCTAGTATGACTCCCAAGCAAACCTATTTGACTATGCGGCGGTCTTCGCAGTCCGCACATAATCCAATAGATGGCGTGACTAGTAGCATAGGTACGATGAACACGAAGATCCCAACTCACGATTATGAAGTGTTCTCCGGATTACGCTATATATACGACCTCCAAAGATGAACAGTCGGACCAGTGGTCCCCGAGCACAACACCCGCTCGGAAGATGATCATCCTATTGTTACGGCCGTAACACACAATATCACCTGCTCCCGTACAACTACCTATGTGGCGCAGTGTTGAGTGCTTGCGGGTTCGATCCCCGGCAGGGTCAATTTAGGAATTTTCTAGTGGGAGGCTTCAGCCGTGACTAGTTACCACCCTACCGGCATTGACGTGCCGCCAAGCGATTTAGCGTTCCGGTACGACGCCGTGTAGAGACAAAATAGGGGTATGGGTTTAATATAACTGCCATGCCCCTAACAGGTTAGCCTGCTACCAGTAGTGGATGAAAAAAAAACGAATAATTCTATAATTATTTTTTACAATTAAAAAATTAACCCGCCAAAATGTTATGCTATGCCAACTGCCTGCCATATTTTTTCTAAGCAGGGAGAAGGTATGTTCCAAAAGCAAAATACATAATTTACATGTATACATTTCCTACTTTTGTTACTGTCAACTTTGTTAGACTAAGAGGTACTTATGCTATGCCAACTGCCTGCCATATTTTTTCTAAGCAGGGAGAAGGTATGTTCCAAAAGCAAAATACATAATTTACATGTATACATTTCCTACTTTTGTTACTGTCAACTTTGTTAGACTAAGAGGTACTAAGAGGTCTTAAGGAAATATCTACCCCTGAGGACTCAAGAAAGGTACTCACCACTTGTACAACTTTGAGTATGCCCGGGATGGTCTTAAGGTAGGCGGGGTCAAACCGTATGTTTGTCTGAACGGTGGTGCTTGACGTCACAGTGGTGGTCGTGTGCTGCCCCGGGAATCCTGCCTCTGCCATCTTTGGCTCTTATTGTACTTTATCTTATCTGTAACAATACAATCCCATAAGAAAGGGTTCTTTTGTAAAATAAAGGAACACTAAAAATCAAATCAATCAAATAAATATTATAAATGGGAAAGTTTGGATGGATGTATGTATGGATGGATGTTTGTTACTCAATTGTGTTTGTGTTTGGTTCCCGCAGGAACTCTTTAATTTTCCGAGATAAAAAGTAGCTTATGTGTTATTCCAGACTATGATCTATCTCTGTGCCAAATTTTATCCAGATCCGTTCAGCCTTTCTGGCGTGATTGAGTAACAAACATCCATCCATCCATCCAAACTTTCGTATTTATTATATGTATTAGTAAAGTAATAGTATAGACTAAAATTGTTTCAAATCTTCTGATGTAATCAATCAGATGAAATAACTTCCTATTTATGTAAAAAAACTAGTTTCAACACTAAACTCAATGTTAATATACACTTTCTAAATTTGGTATTTGGATGTAAATGTACACTCCAGTCATAAATAAAATATCAATTATTACCATGTGGTAGAATAATATTATCTAAGTTAGGCATGTGATACTATCTGTTTAATTATATTACTATGTCTTGTCTTTGTCCATGTGGACTTTGGTTTTAAGAACCCATGGAAATTCAATGATTTTCTGGGATAAAAATGGTATGGAAATGGATGATGGAAAAATTCACATTGATCTGTTGGTCTATAATTGGAGTGTGATTGAACTTTGAATGGTGAACCAAAAAGATTTTGAAATATAGGCTTCTTTTTATCGAAGTTGCAGGGATCAACTAGTACTTACTACATACCCACAAAATAAAAAAAAATTGTGTGTGTCAGCTCCAACGCACAACTGGAGTTTACTCTTTACGAACAATTATTAAATATATAGATTAGTAAATGAGGATAAATTATCGCACTTTTTATATTACTGAAAGCATGCTTGATACATTTATTTATGTTAATTATATAATTTATACTCATCAAAATAAATTACATAATCATTGAAACATAAAATCAATAAGGTAACGGAGAAAGTTTGATTTTACTCCCCATACATTTTCATACCCCAGACTTATATATGAAAATCGATGCATAAAGAGGTAAACTCCAATAATAAAAAGTGCTTTTGGATTATTTCCATAACATAACACATAACTTTGAATATTTAATTCATTCATTTATTCTGAATGTTCCCAGCTAATATAATAAATGTGACTTTATTTCTTCTTCTTAGGTATGTGGCTATGCAGGACTCTAGAGACTCAGTATCACTTTGACCATTGCCGATCAAATCAAATCAAATGTTTTTTTTATTCAAATAAACTTTTACAAGTACTTTTGAATCGTGAAGTGAATCTACCACTGGTTTGGAATGGCATTCCTCCAGCAAGAAACTCGGTGGTTGCTCTTGCAAGGTGGTTAAATAATTCATTTACAATTATTATATCAATGTGTACATAAGTAACCGCTGTCCTTAGCATTGCTGGAGCGATCAAATCTATTCTCCATCATTGACATAATCTTCAACAGTATAATAAGCTTTTTTTAGGAGCATACTTTCAATGGATTTCCTAAATTTGTGTATAGGCCAGTTTAAAATAGGTTGTGGAATTTTATTATAGAAAAGAATGTTCATTTCCACGAATGACCTTTTACTTTTTTGAGGCGAAGCAATGGAGTCACGAGCCTATTACGGCCTCTAGTTTGCCTGCCCATCTTTTCATCCGATTTTGATGAAATTTTGTAAAGACAAAGTTAGTGTTCTGGGGAAAGCCGAAGGTCATTGGATTTTTATTATAGAAATTTTTAAAGAATTCCCACAGGATTTTTCAAAAACCTAAATCCACAGGGGCAAAGTCACAGGCATCTCCTAGAAAATAATCATTCTAGCTCATGATGAGAAGTTTTTTCACTAACAACACTACAGAACTCCAATGTGAGTTCCAACAGTCATTATTTAATCTTATTGAGCATTTTCCTTATCAAACAATAATATTATTGATTTCTGATTTGTGTAATAAAAGTAAGTTGAGTGATAAAATTATAAAGATAATAAGTAGTAGGACAAATCAATTTACATGCCATCATAATATCTACAAATAAACCCACTGGGTCTAGAAATCGAAAACTTTTTCCTTATAACTACCACACCACACACTAAATATTTGTAATACTACACCTTCACACACTACAGCTTATCTGTGTAAAATTATCACTGAGCTGAGTTCCCTGTAACTGCCCAATGTATCATAAAGTATATATTTATTACTTTGCACAGTTATTTGTTAAGTTGTTTTAAAAGCACAACCACAGTTTGAGGCTAGTTCTTTTCTGAGGAATGGTATTCCAAACCAGTAGTAGATTTGAAAGCATTTGTGCCTACTTACTTAAAAGTTTATTTGAATAAAAAATCTTTCCACTTTGGCACTAACTGACTCTGATGCCCACAACTTTGTTCTCATGCATTTAGATTTCCAATTAGAACTATTCAATAAGTTGAGTGATAGATATGAAAAAGCAACAGACACACTTCCACATCTAAAGACCAGTTCCATATAGACTAATAGGTATTAGCTATAATAATCAACCTCTAGGATACTGAGTACAAAATAACAAACAAGTACTTGGTGGAGTACATACCATTTAATGTTAAAATGTGAAAATGTAACAGACAGACATACGTCTGTCTGTTATATTTTCAAGGTCCATCCATTTAAAAGGAGTTTAATAAAATTTGGTACAGAGAAAATGAATAAAGTAAATAAGTAGATAAATTAATTTCAATTTACGATTTAAATTGTCTGATTTACTTGAAAGAATCAAACAAGTCCTTAATTATTTTTTCCGCAATATATATTTTTGCGCATTGTCTAACTATTTATCTCTGCTCTATAAATAAAACTAGGTAAAACCATGTCTCAAAATAAGGCATTTCTGTTCACTCCATACTGTAAAACATGATTATCAACAAACATTAACTAAACTTATTAGATTCAAAGATTATACAAGCCATCACCGCCTAAAATAGAGTTTATTGAGCAATACAAAATGTAGAATACCAAACAACGCGCAAGAGATTTTTTTTATGAATTTTATTATTAGTGCTCACCTGACTTAATTTCGTATTAACTTTTACACTATTTCCTTATGTCAAATTATTCATTTATTTCACAGAATTATGGGAAAAACAATAAAACATTTCTTTTTATAAAATTAAAATTCGTGACGAACAGACGAAATTCAATAGAATATGACAATGACAATTAACCAATTGACATTTGACAGCACCGTGACAGTACAAATCAGCAGGGTGACCGCGTATCTTTTGCATCAATCATTGATACATCGCAATCACCTCCGATTGGCTGAATTTATGGTATTCTTGCTGTGTCTATGGATTTCGTCCAATAGTGGAAGAGTGTTAACCAATCAGAGGTGATTGCGATGTATCAATGATTGATGCAAAAGATACGCGGTCGCTCTGCAGGGGGCCAGGGGGGGTTACTAGCGAGCACAGAGGTACTACCTCTATGCTAGCGAGTCAGGACAGATATTGAACTGCACCTAGCTTCAAGGCACTGAACTGGTAGGCAGACACTGCATTGAACTGTGCTGCAGTTCAATTTCTGTCCTGCTTTAAGAGCTCAACGGCTCATAGTAACCCCCAGAGACAAGTAACAACGATGACTCCAAAACCTCGATGGAATTGTCATTTTTGACTATGGCTCAAACGCTGAGCCACTAAACAAAAGAAGGAATTGACATTGACAGTTTTTGACTTCGACATTTGAATTTTGACATTTGTTACAAATATGAAATACTACTTGTCTCTGACAAATACAATAATTTATTTTTTACTTTTCGTTTTTTCGCTATTTTTCTTCAAAGATAACTTCGAAATAATGCAATAACCACTCACACTCGGAATGTTTCTATCGTCAATGTTTACTATTTAATTAAAAAGTAATATGGGCTCTTATCAGTGGTAGTAATTGCATCAGAATGCGAGACATGTACATCGATGGGAACACGAATAACTAAAACAATAATTTTTTACGCTATGTAAACAATGGGTAAATTCACGTCGGTGTTATCAAAACACCGTGAAGTGAACAAATCATGGTATGCTATTTGAATAATATGTGAGTCAGAGATGCATTTAACACATTTCGGTATCGGTTTGTGATTTAGTGTCAAGGAGAAACGGTGACCACATCCTAGTTATCTAACTGCGGAGTTTAAAATTTAAATCATAGTAAGATCGTTATTTATTTATAATTAAATCTGTAAGTATTTTTAACATTTATACTTAAGTAGTTATAAATGGGAAGTTCTTGTTCTTATTAGTTTTTGTGACTCAGTTATTTATTTAGTTGAGTAGGTACTTGTAACAAGAAATAGATTGTTCTCTAAAATAACCTAGGGCTGGTACTAAATACTTGACTAAATCAGAATGTACATTATTATTCTTCCTTGTTATTATATATAGGATACTAGCTGATGCCCGCGACTCCGTCCGTGTGGAGGTATGAAAATTAGGTATAAACCTATTCTCATACCTACTGAATATACATATGAAATTTCATCAAAATCGGTCAAGCCGTTTTGGAGGAGTATAAACACTAAAACTGTGACACAAAAATTTTATACTTATATTAGAAGATATAATTATTCCTAATGACTACTTAAGTACACTTAGTTACAAGAAATTGCCTATAAGTTTTAAAGTAATTTATCCTGCATTATTATTATTTTGACAGATATTTCTCTACTTAGTACTTATGTAAACTATTTTACAGATATCCATGGTGTCCCAAGCTCCAGACCCCCCACAAAGCATGGGGTCAACCAATGTAGTGTTTAGAACTGAAACCCGTTTTGATCCCTCATATCTGAAAACCCGTCCAGGAATTATGAAAGCCACTGTTGTTGTAAGTAAATTCTAAGAGATTTAAGTATTTTTTATTTAACTTTATTTTTGTCTTTTAACTTGCAGTATAAAAATTACTTGATTAAAAATTCAGGAAAACTGTCATAAGGTTTCTACCACATAAATGTCTATTGCTTAAAATTTGTAGAGATCCTATATCTTCGCAACTCTAAGTTTGTACAACTTTAATCTAAACTTGTAATATTATAAATGGGAAAGTTTGGATGGATGGATGGATGGATGTCCGCAACATTTGTGTTTTATCTGACATTATAGAAGTAGCAATATAAAACATAATTATGTGGTACCTACTACTTATATACTGATACTCAAATTTTACAGATTAGATTTTGTAAAGATTTTTTTTATTTGAGAAAATTACTCACAAAAACAAACAATTGATGTCATGACGTGTGTTGTCTCAGGTCCTCAACCTCCTGGGATTCATTTGCATACAATCGTCTGCGTTCTGGTCCAACGGGCGCGGAGTCTACTTCAACATAGTGGCACACCTCGGCCTGTGGTTCAGCGGAATTCTGCTACTCCTGTACCTGTTCCACTTTGTGGAAAAATACCACAACTTTATGTGGCTCAAGGTGGAAATGATTGCGAGCGGAGTACTGACTTTTCTGTACTTGGTAGCGTCGACAATAGTTGTGGCATTTGGGTCCGCTGCGTATTCTGCTGCTGGGGTGAGTGTATATTTTAAGTAAAACTTGTTTAATGACATCATTCTTTGGGCTACAATTGCACTTGCAAATGTTGCTCAATTAAGTCGCTTATTTATGATAGGTACCTACTTACGAAATATAAACAGTTTTGTAAGTCACTTTTCGTTTGCTATGTATGATGAAATGTTGTGGTAACTAACAATGTGGTGGCAATTTAGATATTATACAAATATTATAAATGCAAAAGTGTGTTTGTTTGGTGGTTTATTGGTTTATCCTTCAATCACGCCGTAATGGAACAATGGATCAACCTGATTTTTGGTATGGGTATAGTTTAGATATAGGACCTGGAGAGTGACATAGGCTTCTTTTATCGTGGAAAATAAAGTAGTTCCAACAGGAATCAAAAATACTTAAATTACGCGGACGAAGTCGTGGGCATCAGCTAGTTTAGTATAGTTTAAATATATTTATTGTAAGACAGAATTAGCCACAATGTGGATGTGTCTATTCCAGTTCTTCGGTTACCTGGCGATGGTGGTGTACGGTTTCGAGGTGTTTCTGAAGGCGCGCGCGCTGCGCGAGGGCGAGCTCGCGCAGGGCGCGCGCGTGCCCGCTAAGCCGGTGCACGTCACCACGCCGCCCGCGCTGCCCTAGCACGCCGCTACAAGTGACTAACATACTCTCTCTCTGTCTCTGTGTATCGTATTCATCATTGCTGAGGCCCTGAGGGCCGTCTGTGTAATGCGATGGGTTCCCACATCCTTCTGCATACCACTCTACTAAGAGTACTATTTCAACTCTTAGGTTACTAACGATTATTATCAGATGTTAGTGATAGTAACCAGAAGCGACGGCTTAACGTCCTCTCCGCGCACGACGGAGATAACGAAAAGGCCAATTTGGGTCACCCATCCAGTTACGGATCAACGTCGCTTAACAATCGCAATCAACTGATATGTTGTCACAACTAGACCACTTGTCCTAATATACTACTTGCTGGTTTTTTATTAAATCTCGGACCCCGGCTTAGGATGACGTTGACCTAACACTGCCACACCTTTATGACTTTTTGCCTCTTACGTTTACCCCAATCGCAAATACTGTTTCTGATTAAATAAAAATACCAAACCAAATACTTGGTAATATCAACAATCGTGCTGTAAACTTTAGTTTGTATATTTTCCCCATTCTATTTATTTTAGAGATAAGTATTGTAAAAATGTACATTGTTTTTCAAACAACGAAGCGGAAGTATGTGGACGCGATTATCTACTCTACTATCGCTACTCTTAACCTAGTTCTGTACCTTTTTGCAGAGAATAATATTATGAAAGGGTTAGCAATATTTTTACTAATATAATTTTAGTTTAGTTTAGAGATTGTGTACAACAGAATCAGACCCAATCCGGTAACGTTTCGATAAGCCAAACTTCCGCTATATCGAAAACGCAGCGGTGATGTGATATGTGTAGCGTGTAGGTACGTATATTTTTTCTTTAAGAAAATCGATCGTTAAACTATTCTGTACTTTTGCTAAGATGTATTTCTCTAGTCTGTATAAAGTTGAATAATACTTTTTAATATTTACAATTTCTTAATGCGCTTTAAAAATGTATTTAATCTTTAACTATTCTATTCCAATTTTTTATTATATTATTGTACCGCCTTTTTATGTAATGTTGTAATATTATGACTCGTGTTAGCAAGGATTAGTTATAAGTTCAATTTAATCGTGTATTTAAAACCCACCTATTGCACTTACCTCACTGCGTACTTACAAATTATTACATAAACAATTATAATTCATTAAAAGTGAAGAAAATAAAGAAGTGATTAATTAAACATATTAAGTACCTATGTAATATTTTATATAAATAAATATAAGTATATCGCATAATAACTCCATTTTATAAATAATATTGAGGGCCATAATTATCATATTATTCATTAAAATGTATTGTCCATTGAAATAAATTGGTGTACATATGTCACCGTAAGATTGTAAAATCCGTTACATTGTAATCTATCTTGCGAAATTGTAAACTGTCGAAAGATACCAATTTAACGCATTATTTTTCAGTAGATTGTAATCTGTTAATTAGGTATATTAACCCGAGAGAATCTAATTATTATTAGATTATTTATGTCGAACCCTCACCTAACCTTCAAGAAAGAGACAAGAAAACGTAAATACAACGAATATTTCAAAAATTGACACTCAGAACATTGAACGGTTTACTATCTGTCGACAGTTTACAATCTATCGAGATAAAAAGCGTTAGATTGCAATCTGACGGTTTTCACAATCTTACGGTGACATATTATATATTCGAAGCTATTAACTTTGTACTAATTGCTTTACTAACTTAGCCTAAGGTTTCACTATGTATAATGTATGGTGTTAAACACCACATGTAAAGTGTAACATAATATATCCTCCGTCCAACTTCTTGCACAGGCTCGTGCCAACTTGTTATAAGTAACTAGCCTTTGCCCGCGGTTTTGTCAAAAATACTTTCTTGACGTATGCCTATGCCAAATTTCAACCTGATCCGTCAAGTGGTTTGAATTGTGCATTCATAGATCAGTCAGTCAGACACATTTTCCATTTATATATTAGTCGCCGTAAAATTGTAAAAACCGTTCGATTATAATCTAACTAGCGAGATTGTAAACTGTCGAAAGATTACAATTTAACGCATTATTTTTCGGTAGATTGTAATCTGTAATCTAACGTTTTTTTACAATTTTGCGGCGACATATAAAATACTAGCTGACTAATGCCCGGTTTCTGAGGTACTTTTAACGAAGGTTTATCTATTCATTAGCGCTATTGGTCCGATAACTCATGAAAATGTGTTTCTGAACAACGCTATGCAAGTCAAACTGCGCTTAAACTTAGTTTATCACTGACCAATATGCGCCGTTTATCGGTTCCATAACTTTATTTGACGTATGATCTGTGGTGATGTCTGTTGTACCTTGTATTTATTACCATTTTTGATAAGTAGGTATGTAGTAGATAACAAAACGTACAAAACAATAACAATAAAGTAATAGTAATGAATAATGATGCTAAGCAAAACTTTAAACTTGCGCGCCAACCCAGCTAAACGTAAACAATAAATTTTGACGTTTCACTGACGATTTTTTGTTGTCGTTCACTAATCATACATCCGCTGATAAATAATTACGAATTTGTATATTTTATAAAAAAAATTATTAGCCACTTATTTAACATAGGAAGAAATACTATTGGTAATAAAACTTGTTTAAAAGACGAAATTAAAGAAAAATATACATTTTAAATTCGATCCCCTTGCCAGACCCATCTAGCGACAGAATAAGGAACTGGTTATCGGTTCAATAGTTATTGAACGGGTCGCGGGGTACTCAGAAACGCATGGATAGTTATATTTTTATTTTAGTTTATCCTTTATTGAACTGAATAGCTACTGAGAACTTATAACTTGCGACCTCAGCAACCGGGCATAAGTAGTACTTTTTGCTCCGGAAAATCAAAGTTTTAATTCAAAATTGGTACCTACAAAGTATGTAGGTACCTACACCTTCTGAACGTCACGTTTAAAAAATATAAGACGTGATGGTAATAATTAGCCACGATATCTTAAACTAAAGCTACGAGGGTTCCAAACGCGCCCTGGTCTGAGAACAGCTCACAACAAACTCAGCCGAGTTAAATGAAGACATCCAATATTTATGTGTAGATGTCACCTTAAGATTGTAAAAACCGTTAGATTATAATCTAACTCGCGAAATTGTAAACTGTCGAATTATTACAATATATCAGATTATTTTTCGGTGGATTGTAATCTGTTAGGTTTATTAACCCGATATACACTACTACTACGGCACTACTTGATTATTTATGTCGAACCCTAACCTAACCTACAAGAAAGAGACAAGAAAACTGAATATTTCAAAAATTGACACTTAAAACATTGAACGGTTTATAATCTATCGAAAAAACAAGCTTTAGATTACAATCTTACGGTGACATAATATATATTAATTAGAATAACTGTGGTCTAAAATATCTGAACTAATATAGGCGATCCTTTTCCGCATATAACATTATCTAGAATAAGTTATGGACTTTTCAATTTGGTTCAAAGGTTTGTACAAATGAATTTAGAATTATAACGAAACAACTATGGACCTAGTAATATTCTAAAATCAATGGCTTTTTTATTCAATGCTTACAATAATTATCAAGCCAAATTGTTAAATAACATATTATAATATTTATTGTTAAGTATATTATTGTGAAATAAAAAAATGTAAAGTATTTGTGTTTTATTCAGAGGCAATATAAACAGTTCAACAATATTAAAAATTAGTGATTTTAAAGTTTAAAACATTCAGTCGAAAATTAAGGTAATATAAATTAGTTACTCTAATATTTTTAAGGCACATTCAATTCGATTAACTTTAACAGCACTTTTACTAGCGAACTATGACTACTGCAAACCTCGTGTGTGCATTGTAAAATGAACATTAACATGCTAGATTGAAAGACTAAATTTAGTATCGCCGCAAGGTTTCCGCTAGGAGCAGTGGCTAATTAGATGTCTGAACAAACTTAAGCCTTAAATAAGGCTATTAAGGTCCATTTTACTATGAGAAATAATATAAAAGATACGATAAAAAATGCCACACCCTATAATTTAGACATGGTTGGTGAAAACGGTTATAGCTCTACCGGCGCCCTATATTTCAAATTTCGTGTCACATACTATTTTGTGCTACGTAGTACATACGTAGCGTCGGTAAATAACCGAAACATCTTATCTTACTAATACTAATATTATAAATGCGAAAGTTTGGATGGATGTATGGATGTCTGTAACTCAATCATGCCCCAACGGCTGAACGATGGATTATAGTCTGGAATAGCACATAGGCTACTTTTTATTCCGGAAAATTAAAGAGTTCCCGCGGGAACCAAAACAACATCAAACCACGCAGACGAAGTCGCGGACATTCGCTAGTCTATATAATAATCAGCTAGTATGCATCCACTGCATACGCCTGTATGTATTATTTTATTTAATATACTTAATAAAGTTCATATAATATAATGGGTACATAGTCTCATGAAATTCGATAAAAATCTTAGAACGTTATTTGTCTTGTAAATGTAGCCAAAACATTCGTTTAATTTTATGAAATTAAATAAGTACTTAGTACAAAAATACTTTCCACAATAATCATCGTTGTTATTTAATATTGATGTTGTTATTGAAAAAAGTGTTTTTAATACGCTCGAGTAAATTTACAATTAATTAATCAATAGTAATTGCGCCTCTAAGCGCAACCTCAACGCACACCGGCAGAACCGAGGTGTGTTTTTTCTTGATAAAAATTCAAATTAAGCTTTATTTACAATGGTATGACCAATTCAGTGCATATGACCGTAACATTTTTTCCTTATTCCTGTTTTATCTATATATCAAAGTACATGAAGCTGTGTATAAGACTCACTCTACTCATTACTCAATTATGTCAGTTTGCGCGCCCCTACATTATAATAAAATCGTTAGGTTATCGTATTGGTAATAATTTTGTTTTATATTTACAAATTTCGCACCAAATCAACACAAGTTGATCATATAATAAATAAAATCAATAAAAAATTAAATACTTTGTGCATTAAATATACAACCTTAATACTTATCTTAATAATTGTAAAACACTTAAAACTAAAAAGGTACAGTTGCCTTCCTGACATTACACTAACTTAACTATAAAACACTTAATAAATATTAGGGTTGCCACTTACCAATTTAGTAGTGTTAGAAAACAGGATAATAATAATAATTTCCCCAAGATACCTTGAAATCTAGGAATAGGGATGATATGATTTAGATGACAAAAATAAATTATTTCATCCTGATTATTAAATAGAGGGTCTTCCAAAAGACTTACAATTCAAATCCTCATTAGCTTTATGTTTGATAATCATTTTAAATCATAGATTAAAGAAAGGAAAGTGTGTTAAAATTTGATGACGTCACAATTAGATAAGTGTTTGATACAACCACATCAGAAGCGCGTAGAAGCTGAGGAATAAATATGTCTTTGGAAACCTGCCAAAATGATAGATATTTCGTCAGATTAAAGAAAAACATTTGGCAACTGAAAAGTCAGCTGTAATTACATAACCACTGCGATAGGTAATGATAGGCCTACTGGAATAATAATATGATAGTTGACAACCCTATTAGTAATAAGCTGACAATTAGTCTTTATATATACATATATTTAGTAGCAGTAGTAGTATAATAGAATATATTTAGTAGTGAATGTCATTTCGTTCTAAATTGTATAAATACTAAGGTACGTAATAAGAGGTCCACTGGAAATTGGAGTAATAATATGATAGTTGGCAACCCTAAAAAGTGTTGGTAAGTCTGTTTAGTATATTTAGTTCTAAACTGTAAATGTCATTGCGGCGGCAGCCCTCGCCTCATCGCCTTGTATTTGAGGAAGCAGTCGATTCCGTACGCGATGATCGCACACAAACCGAAGAACTGAAACAGAAAGGTATACAAGGAGTTGAAAAAAAAAAGTTTAAAGGTAAAAAAAAGGTTAAAAGGTTTAAAAGTTTATTGTAATAAAAGAGCTATGATTAACTAGATGATGCCCGCGAATGAATACTGGTGGAATAGGGTTCTTTGATCACCGCGGGAACTCACCAATTTTCAGGGCTAAAGTGTAATTTGTCCTTCCCTGGGATGCAACCTATCTCTGTTAAACAGACAAAGAGTAGCAGACTGACATACACACTTCCGGATTAAGGTATAATAATATTAATTTGAATTTTGTAAAACTTCATATAGACGCAAGCGATATGAGCGCAATTTTTTTTTTTCGTCGACCTCTATACTTAAATCATAACTCAGAATAAAGTCAATTTGCAAAATCACGTGATTTTCTTTAATTTTAAACAAAGTATATCGAAGGGCCCAACTGGCCCTTAAGCCGCAGCAGACGATGCGACAGTAGCGAGCGTGCTTACCCCGGCAGCATAGCCCGTGTTCTCGCCCAGCGCGGTCGCGAATATAGACGTGCCGATGTACGCCAGACACATCAATCCGCAGTACGCGAACTCGCACTTAAGCCGCGGCAGACGATGCGACAGTAGCGAGCGTGCTTACCCCGGCAGCATAGCCCGTGTTCTCGCCCAGCGCGGTCGCGAATATAGACGTGCCGATGTACGCCAGACACATCAATCCGCAGTACGCGAACTCGCACTTAAGCCGCGGCAGACGATGCGACAGTAGCGAGCGTGCTTACCCCGGCAGCATAGCCCGTGTTCTCGCCCAGCGCGGTCGCGAATATAGACGTGCCGATGTACGCCAGACACATCAATCCGCAGTACGCGAACTCGCACTTAAGCCGCGGCAGACGATGCGACAGTAGCGAGCGTGCTTACCCCGGCAGCATAGCCCGTGTTCTCGCCCAGCGCGGTCGCGAATATAGACGTGCCGATGTACGCCAGACACATCAATCCGCAGTACGCGAACTCGCACTTAAGCCGCGGCAGACGATGCGACAGTAGCGAGCGTGCTTACCCCGGCAGCATAGCCCGTGTTCTCGCCCAGCGCGGTTGCGAATATAGACGTGCCGATGTATGCCAGACACATCAATCCGCAGTACGCGAACTCGCACTTAAGCCACGGCAGACGATCGTACTTCTCCACAAAGTGGAAAGTGTACATGAGCAGTAGGAAGCTGGTGATAATGTTGCCGCACCAGTACAGGATGTTAAAGAAGATGGCCGAAAGCCATGTCCATGATATCTTTATGCATATGAAACCGGCAAAGTTACACACCTGAAACAAAAATACTGTTTTGGAATACCTGCCTTAAAAGCGTCGAGTGTACACTTTCATAAAGGTGCATTTACACTAGACGAGCGAATGCTCATTTTATCCCTAATTCCCTACTCTTTTAAATTCTTTTAGTGTAAACAGACGTTAGAGCATTCTTTCATTGTTCTGTCTACGTTCGCAGATTCTATGGAATATTCTAAGAATGCTCGCTTGCTTGATGTAAACGGCACAAGAGCGTGCGAACGCCGAACAGTTGCCTAGAGCGTTCTTGCGTGTTTGGTCGTGCTCGCTCCCCGGAGCGGTTTCTTCAAAAAAGCGTTCTTATGCTCTAGGCGATTTAAATATTCTGATTTCTGATTCGGAAAAACACTCACTTAATATAGCAGATCCTGAATTTTAATCTCAGACAGTTATTTAGGGGTCTTTTCACTAATTTCACTTAAAAAATAACTACTTATTATTCAATTTTTATCCTAAAGGCATAACATAAACAAAAAGTAAATCTTCCTCACCAATGCCACAATCTTCAGTATTCCAGGCAGAGACCTCAGGTAGCCCTTGTCGAACCTCAGCACCTTCTGTGGTGGTGGGGGCGGTGCAGTGTTGCCACGAGGCATGTGGTCAAACATGGTGGACTATATTGTGTCACCTGTCAGTTGTTCACCTGCAATCATTGCAAGGCAAGGAAAATAATAATTAATAAGTAATAATGATAAGTTATCATATTTACTTGATAATATATCACAGTACATTTTTTAATATTTAAGTGCATCGATGTAAATATGATTTTGCGTTGATAATAATTATCAAGTAATTTCTTATAACAAAATAAAGAATATTAAAATAATATTGTGCTTAAATATTTTTTAATATAATATGTTCATTACGTTAAGTCTAGAAATGCAATCATAATAATATTATTGTTAAAGGTCCCTAGAATACTGTTTTGTACATATTCACAATAAATAAATTGAAATTGCTGAGTAGGATAAATGTAGGTTTTAGGCTGAAATATAATGTGGCCAATTCTGTTTAACACAAACAAGCTCTATACTAAACTAAAATGACAGCTCTTAATCTAGTGCTGCCCCTATCCACAGGTATATTATGAAGGGGTAGCAATATAAATACTAAATAGAGCTGTCATGTTAGTTTAGTTTAGAGATGGTGAACAAGAGAACTGGCATGATTACTTACATTTTTATAAACGCATTTACAAAATGCATTAAACATGAAATATTTAGCAAGAAAAGAATACAATTATTTTGCTATAATCCTCCAACAGAAAAAAAAAAATTCTGTATGGTCAAGCATGCAGTTACAAGCGAAGCACCTTTTACCTTCCCAACCAAGCAAGAAAGCTAAGTTTCCAAGCAAGCAATGCCACCACCACTCACATGCACCACCACACCAGACTTTTATACTATTCTCGACGCACGTTTCGCCCCAACACCGGAGCATCATAAGGAGATGTCGACTTTACAATGCAAGATTGTGTAGTAACAGGTAAACGGTGCTTCGCTTGTAACTGCATGCTTGACCATACAGATTTTTTTTTTTTCTGTTGGTGGATTATAGCAAATAATTGTATTCTTTTCTTGCTAAATCATGAACTTCCGCAAAGTAACGTCTGATTCTATCCAATATGAAATATTTGTACAAAGTAATCAATCTATACAAACAAGTCTACCTACAAGGATGCTGCCTGTGCCATCTTGTTGTTACATGGTGGAACTTAATTAACGCTTGTTGGAGTTTATATTCAACTAAGTATGACAAATATTTCTATTTTTTTAAATGGATAGTATTTCTTCAAATATACCTATTGTACTGAACTGTACTTATGTATATTTATCCATACATCCATCCATCCATCAGCCTGTATGCATCCACTGCTGGACATAGAGCCTTCGGACATGCTGCTTTTCGAGAGCGCGCCACCAAACATGGTCCTCCGCCTTCCTCATCCACCCGCTTCCCGCAACCTTCTTTAAGTCATCGGACCAGCGAGCTGGAGGTCATCCTACACTGCGTTTACTGGTACGCGGTCTCCACTCCAGAACATGTCTGCCCCAACGGCCATCGGTTCTGCAACAGATATGACCTGCCCGCCACTTCAGCTTGCTAATCCTCAGAGCTATGTCGGTCACTTTCGTTCTTCTTCGAAGTTTGCGTCGATGTATATTTATACAGGTGACCAAACTTTACAGGTTATTTGGGAGTTACTGTGGTCTCTCCATGCTTTTATGAGCATAGGTACTAAGTTTTCAATATTGGTTTCTCTATTCTTTAGTTTATAGTACATCAGCACCAGCAAAAACACACCTTTGACAGTAGGGTGGTATCCAACAGTACAAACCTGATAGGTACCAGACCAGACTTATATATATAATTAAACATTCCAAACTATACTTTATGTTGCTATACGGAACCAAGCCTGGCACCTCCCATTTATAAGACCACTGAGGCATGCACGTTAGGAATTTGGTTTATAATTGGAAGGGAACATGAAAGCTATAAGAATCTTACCTGATATTTTAAGAATGATAATAAGTAGGTAGATGTTAATATAGGCATTCACAAACTTCTTGTTGAATTAGCATTCAAATGTGCCATGAACATATTCAGAAAGAAAGTAATTTGAATATCTTTTAGAGATATTTTATAAACATTGAACAATAAAAATAAAACCGAAACTCAACTTGAGTTACTCAAGTTTTTATCAGAGAGCAAGAGAGCTGGTTAACTTGTCTCTGGCAAGAGAGATTGTACCACAGAACATAATACTCTGATACTCTCTACCCATAGAATACATTTACTCCAAGTCTCTACCTCTGCAGAGCATGATCAGAGCCAGAGACAAGTTAATCAGAGCCATTTAATCACAGAACACGTAAACTATAAATAATATACTCTGTGATAGACGTAGTCGGTCATCGGTGGTCTCTTTGATTAGGTATATACCTAATCAAAGAGACCACCGAGATGGATGTGTTACATTTTACTCAATAGGCATGATGACTGATTTTGAAAAATGGTCAGATTATGTTCGGAAGTATCTACTATTTCGAATAAATATCTTATTTCAGCAGAAAAATAAGGTTTAGTAGATAAAATTGGCATTTGAAATTTAAATTTTAAAATTCACGCCAAAACGTTCTGCGGTGTCATGGCGTCGTTTGTGACGTCACTATTGTTTTAACCAATGACTCTGTGCAGTGTGCAGTAAACAATAGTGTGATTGTCAAATCTCGAAAACAAACAAATGTGACGTCATTCGCTTCTTGGTGTTTTAACCAATATGGCGGATTGCTGTATTTTATAGTTTTATTCAATCAAAATAAATAGCAATCTCACTCGAAATAGAAAAATAAATACGTTTTTTATAATCCATGAATCCTATTTCATTAGATAAATTCATAATTGCATTGATTCTGGGTTACTGTCATCATGCCTATTATAGTTATACGATGCATTTTGTTAATAAAACATGTACTACTATGTTTTGACCAGTCTTACTTATTGAAAGCTACGTTTTTAGAATGAGACAGGTGTATTATGTTATTGCGTGATCGTGTCAGGCAATTGTCATACGACGTCATCAAATTTTGCTATTGAAGCCAATTTTTATGTATAACCTTTATATGGCGTCTGTATTGCTTCCGGTGTTTTGGTTGTGGCTAATTACCAGTTTTGTGAATATTTTCATAATATTTTTATGTGTTTTTGCTTAGTTTTGTGTAATCAACAATGGTGAAGTGCTCAGTTGTGGGGTGTCGTAATAATAGTATTGTAAAACGCCCAGGAATTTCATTTCGTAAGTGAGTAACATAGTTGTTTTTATTTTTCTTTTTGTGGCGAGTATTTTAACTTATTTCAACGAATTATAGCTTAGTTTCTTCTTTACTGAATCCAAAACACGTAAATTTTTGCGCTATCCCTGAAAATTTGGATTATTTCATTAGTTTTTGTTTGAGTGTTTATATAGTGTGGGGATTGTATTGTTTACAAATAAATTGAGTATCGATAAAATTAAAATTTCATATCACTCTTACTGTTTCTCACTCAGAGGGATAGAGAGATGAAATTGAACAGTCAGCTTCTACTTATAATATTGCCAAACTCATTTTAGGCTGTAGCGATGATAATCTTGTGATTAAGACACCCGATCTCCGGGATGGTGTCTCGTATTCGAAAATTACAGTGTCTATTCAAGTGGTTTTTGGTCCCTTCATTGCAGTTATTATGTATCATTTTAACTAATTACTATTTTTGACTGCCTCGTTGGTCTAGTGGTTAGCATAGTCGACTGCGGATCATGAGGTCCTGGGTTCGATTCCCGGTCGGGCATAAAAGTTAGGTATTGGGGTTTTCAATTAAGAAATTCTCAGTGCCAACCCGGAGTTTCATACAAAATTTCACCCCCTATTTCGACCCCGTAGGAGTGTAATTTTGAAAAATCTTTCCTTATTGAGCGCCTACATCACAAAAGGAACCTACTGTCAAAATTTCAAGTTGCTAACCCCAGCGGTTTAGGCTGTGCGTTGATCCCTTAACGATTTAGTATAGGTACTTTCACTCCACTCTTCCATTTAGCATATATTTTTTCTCCGAAAAATTATGGAGAGTTCTTCTTTAAAAACAAATTTTGAAATAGAACCGCACCCGCCCGCGTAGACCGCGCGGCCCACTGTCTACTTACTTGCTCTCCTTCTATCCTAGTGTTTACTGCCTACGTGTTCTGAAGTAAACAACACACTGCTATGCTAGCGAGCACAGTGGAAGCGCCAGAGTGCCACGCATCCGACAGACGTAAAAAAAATTCTCATAAGAAAACATAAAACAGAGACCCCTTAAATATCTAAAAGGGCCTTTTAATGTAAATAAACTTTCCAGACATGCATACAGTGTAAGAGACTGTTGAAGTAAAACCACAAAGAAACCTTCCTTAGTTGATTAATATCAATATCATACCACTGACGATCGGGTACCTTTGGGTGCCATTGAACTTCGCCATCTTGGCTTTCCTAACAGCAAAACGACAATTCTTCCATACAGAACAAATCTTGTAAAAAAACCGCATCAAAGTCTTGCATAGTTCTACACTTGTAAGCCTCTTCAATATTCGCCATACATTTTCTATGGAAAAATAAATTCCGCCATCTTCAATTTTTTCCTGTTCATCAAGTAGACCTTCATGTCCTGATCATCTTTTGCCACGAAACCACTCTTCCATCTTTGATACTCTCCGAGATAGACACCGACGAAATTTGTATGGCGGCCATCTTAAACCCGCCATTTTGAATTTTTTTTCAGCACACTGTCAATTGGATGAAGTTTCGAGTTACATTTGGTCGAGCACACCCCACCTATCTTAAATAACCTGGCTGTGCTCAGCATCCGTCTTCGAAATCCTTAATCATCAGCTCTCTCCGTATTTTTCCTCGAATGAATTTTTGTCTTTTATGCGAAACGATGAGTAAAAAAATTTTTTTTCATACAAAATTTTTTCTTACAAAAAACCTCAATTCACGCGAACGGGGTCGCGGGCATCAGCTTGTTCATTATAAAACACGAATACTAGTGTATTTCAAAAATTATGTTTAATTATTTATTAATTATATTTTGTTAATTTTATATCGAGTATATACTTAAGTATCGACATAATCAAAGGTATCGATAATTTCAGCCCTAATGCCCGCATTAAGCTCCCTCCATGCGCCATTTTAAGGTTATAGGAAGCTTCAATTTAAATATGTTAGGGCACATCCTTCTGTATATACCTAATCAAAGGGTGGTCTTGACATTGAGGTGACACCGTAGACAGAGAGAGATATATAGACGGGTCGTCACCGTACACAGTATGCGAAAGCGATAGTTTAACAGAACTACATGTACTATAACTAAATATATTATAACAACCCTAATTTGCCATCATACAATTTTTATCATATTTTGTGGGAAAACTGCTAATGCTAATTACTAGTTGGGAGTATGGCAAATAAGTGTCGATAGTGTCAAACACGCACTAATATGATTTCAATCTATCGCAATTTTTTACTAGAAGTGAAAACAAGAAAAGAAAACGAAATTCAAATTGAATGTATTTTTAATCAATACGTTTCGCTTTTTACATACAATTCAATTCACTTCCGGAGCGGACACCCTTAAAATAAGTTAAGTGCGTGTTGTAATAAAGGAAATAATACAAATTAAATACAGATTAAAACTAGTTTAATTTATGAATATTATAATGATCTTATAGGTACAGAATAATTATATATATATAAATATATATACATACATACATATATGTCAGGGGAGAAGCCGGAAGGGCGTCGAACCCGCAACCCGATCTGATTAGTTTTATGATAATATCAGCAACTTATTGTTTCTACCCTCCTAAGATTTAGATAGTTGTTTAAAATTTAAAAGGCGGGTCTTGGCCGCAAGTACCTACTTGTTTGTTTACTATTTATTTTGTACAGAGATTTTGCTGTTTAATTTGCTCACAAATAATTGTAATTTTTTTTTAGAGGCTAGTTCGGCTCGTTTAACACTCGTTTAACACAGTTAAGTGATTTGTTAATAATAAGACAATTGTTTACCCGCTATATCGTTCCACCAATCGGGGCGAGTCGGCTGTTGTTACGCCGCGAGCTGCCGTTGGTGGCGCGATAGTGCGCTATAAAAGCATTGTAATGGCCGATTATGAGGGATCATTGTTCAAGCTCTGGTAAGCGAAAGGTTGTAAGACCAATTTATACTTGATTTTCCATTTATATTGTGTGCCTAGGTTTTGCCAGGTTTTAGTTTGATTTTAGACCAAACTAACTTTGTTTGTTATTGTTTAAGTTGTGATAAATATTTGTGAATCGGTTTCCATCTTGAATATCGTAAACTAAGTTAATATTGTGAAGCATTATTGTCAAACCTTTTAAAAAGAGCTACCGCAGAGTTTCTCGCCAGCTCTTCTCTGTGAGAGTGGCCGAGCTTGTGGTAGATTCATTTGAGTAAAAACCATCTGAATTTAACATCTAAATCGGTGTTTCTTTAAAGTAATTAAGATTAGAATCTGTGAGGTTAAATCATTATTATTGAACTACCTACGTTCCTACCCACGTATGGTGATAATCGTAGTATTTAATTTGATCACCTTTGCTATTAGTGATTTCCTTAATTATGACAATAGTTAGGCTTCTGCAAGCCAGTGATGGGTTAACTATTGGAAGTATTAATTACAATTACAGCCTACGTCTTATAGTGGCGTAGTGTTTCTATGAGTTGCATTTGTAGGTAGTCTATTAATTTAGTGATTGCAAATACCAATGATAGACTAGGCAACTATTAAAATCAGTGATTAAAGCCTTTCATTCAAACAGTAAGCTTCAGTTGCAATCTTTGACGAATCTGCATTTGCGGTGGTCATTGTCAAGATCGGTCATCGCGGGAATCCGCGATGGACGTTAATCTAGTTTTGCTTTTCGATAATTAACTTCAGTGCCTCATTTGGATGGCACCTGCTTTTGATATCAGGTCTAGTATTGTAGTTAGTGACAGCAGAGACGGTGACCTACTAAAGGTCAGCGGTTCTGCTGATTTAAAAAGAAAAATGAGACGTGCTTCCCGACGCGTCACCCCTCTTTTCTGACTTAGGCCGCCGTTCAAATATATATATATATATATGTCTTCTCACTTTCATAATTATTATTCTTTTAGTAGCAAGTCCACATCTTATACTCCGTCCACGAGTTGAGTGGATAAACAAGTAATCTATACTAATCCATATACATACTTAATATTATAAATGCGAAAGTGTGTCTGTCTGTCTGTCTGTCCGTCTGTCTGTCTGTCTGTCTGTCTGCTAGGCTTTCACGGCCCAACTACTCAACCGATTTTGATGAAATTTGGTACAGAGATAAGTTACATCCCGGGGAAGGACATAGGCTACTTTTTATCCCGGAAATTTTAAGAGTTCCCGTAAGAGTCGCGGGAATCATCTAGTAATTAATAAAAAACATCGTCACGCATAAAACTTGTATTGATCAATAACTGACATAAAACCATCAAGTGTTGTTATGATACAAAAGCTTCTTCGTAAGGGTGGTACCATCATTGGATAGGCATTATTATAATTTAACTTACGAATTGGCATCTCCGTATTTTTATTTTCAATCTTACAAATCACAGGTTAGTATAAACTGCTTTAATCAATAAGTGAACAAAACGTATAAAATTGTGAATACGCATGTAGCGTATGCAGCGTTGGTATTGAATTTTCATACAGATGTCATGCTCTGTGTCTTGCGAAAGCATTGCTGCTCAAAAAACACCTGCTTGCATAATTGTTTGGCTTCAACCTCTTTCGTCCTGTAAACTCTATTCATAATTGTCACGTATGGATTTCCTGAATCCTGAAAATTAACAAGTATAGTAACGGGTGTTTAACTACTTCAATGACTTTCATTAAAAATATCCATCGTAAATTGGTAAATGAATAAAATTTCTTACTTCGTATATAGATTGACACTTTTTTCCCTTAATTTTGGGTTCCAAACTTGGGTAAATATGATAATACAGCTGGCATGCCCACAACGCGAGTAATAATAATAATAACGCGAGTCACTCGACTAATTTCTGAGAACATAAAAAATGGACCCTGGCATCATTTTACTTACCTACTTAACTTTGGTGGTTAATGCTACAAAATTCGATTATTTTCATAATGCTTAGTAAGTACTTTTTTGTTATTTCTATACTTTTTAGCATTCATGCGAGTATTTACACATATAACCTGTTTTTGTCTGTAACAATCAGATCAAAATAAGTTCAAAATTGTAAACTTACAAATTTTAGGTTATGTTTTCGTATTTACGTCCAGTTCGGGTATTGCAGCCTAACAGACAGAAATACACCATCGTCTTTAAGTTAAATCACTTTTTTCCTAAGCTATGAGCACAAATACCACTTTGTTAAATTCTGATTTCGTACGAATATGGGCAATAACAAAACGACACAGGATTGTTTGACCTCTGTTAGCTTAAAGGTCCAACAAAATAAAAGTAATACGCTGAGCAGGACAAGAAAAGAGATTTTCGCGCTCTGTCGCTCCTTGGCATTAGCGTATAATATACTCATTTCGCTCACTTGTGGTATTATTATTACAATGCCTTCTCTATGCTAATTCTTACTCTATGGGTGACACTGACAGATTTATTCAGAGACAGTTTTTTTCCCTTGTTGGTTCATGATTGGCAGAGGATTGGTACCAGAGACAAGTTAACCAGAGAACCTTTTTTTTCTGGTCGGTGGACCTGGGTTTGGTCTTAGATACCTAATCAAAGGGTTTGGTTAGGTCAAAGACATTACATTACACTTACTAACTAGTTAGGTTATTATGTGTAATCACCGACCAGAAAAAAAAGAGTGTAATGTCTTTGGGTTAGGTACTGTTCCGCGGCGCATAGGTACTTTTCCTATTATTATTTATTTTATCTAATTTGAATTATTATTTCATAATCATACGAGATCCGATCGTAAGGAATAATTATGAAGAAATTACATACAAGCTTTCATCAGTGTTCGTGGTGAACGTGTCGTAAATGTTATGATAAACACTGACCACTGTCCAGTGTAGGTACTGAAGACCGTTTAACTATTTTTCTGATTTTTTAATTTCTTCATGTGATGGGAGATAGGGATTGGAGACCGTTTATTTACGGCGGCCTCGCGTCGATTGTCGCCGAATTCGGTAAGCCTGATAAAACGCTAATAAAATCCTAACCTCATAAATTCACAGTTCCACACTTTAATACCTTGTCACCTTTACAATCTATATTCAAAAAAATTGTCCAGTGTCTTGATCCTTCGATTTAAGGCTGCACCGCAATTTAGTCATACATCTGTTTGTATTCCTGAACATAACATTGCTGTAGTCTAGAAATATGTTAGAGATATTGCTTGGTCTTCACTGTAGGAATGGCATTCTGATCCAGTGGTAGTAAAAGTTTATTTGAAAAAAAATATTTGAATTTGATGAGGAGATGTGACAATAATGTATTTAGATGCTGTCCATTCTCCATATATGAGACATCTGGTACTCAGCTCACTCCAGCACCTAGCCAAGCCAATCAGCTTTGTGAGAACTTTAAAAGTATTGCTGAAGAGTCTGTGTCGGCAACTGTTCTTGCAGGCATATCTATTGGACTTATTTTTTTTCTAGGCACATTTCCAATAGACACCACCAAGACTCGCCTCCAGATCCAGGGTCAGAAGATAGACCCACGTCATGTGCAGCTGCGGTACACTGGCATGCTGGACTGCTTTGTGAAGACTTCTCAACAGGAGGGCATCAAAGCTTTGTATTGTGGGTAAGACCTTTGTATTGTGACTTAATAATAATTTTTATGACATTTTAATCAAAAAGTATTGTATTAGAACCTACAACATATTTTGTAGACTTAAAATTAACTTTTATTTAATTAATTGTATTGCACTATGCTAATCTGACTTTCGTAAGTTCTTTTTTGAGTCTTTTTTGAAAAAAGAAATATATATAAATATACAAATATGTAACCAAATAATCATGCTTATGTCCTTCCCTGGGATGTAAATAACCTCTGCACCAAAAGTTAAAATTTGATAAACAAATGGGCAGTGAAAATGTATCAGAGAGACAGACAGACATTTTTTCTCATTTAAAATAATAAATTAGTATAGCTTAGTTAATAGATGTTCATTGTTTGTAGATTGCAAACTTATCTGTGTGTCGTAATAGATGTTTTCCATTGTGCTCATAGTTTTAATGTGATGTAAATGTGAACATATTTTCCTCATATGAAACATATTTATCAACTTTTTCATCATAGTTAAATGATACTTATGAGTTCAGTATAACGATTGTTTCTTTATCTTAATTGTTGAGTCAGTATTTTTACAAGATTCTTCAAATCTTTCCTTTAACTTCTCATCAATAACTTATTTCTTAATCCATACTAACTTTATAAATGCGAAAAATGTGTCTTCCTTTCTGTGACTTTTCAGTCCATCCATTTACTTAACTGATTTTGATAAAATTTGGTGCAGACAGCTGATATAGGCAGATAGGCACTCTTTAACATTTTATAAGTATGGATAAACTTTAACTCTAAAGCCCTTATTAATAAACCAAAATCAGCTTAGGGCAGGTTCTAAATCATAGATGGACATTTATTAATACAAGCCTTAATATTAAGCAGCTTCAACCAAAACATTCCATCAGATAAGTTACAATTAAGATATTATTGACTCTCAAATCGCTGGATTCTTGTGTTGTAGTTGCCCAATCCAGCCTGGGAATAAAACCTATAAGACCTCCCGCTTTAATAATATTGACCCAAGAAGGTTGACAGCAACTTTGCATTTGAAGATTTATTTCTTTCATCAGCATTTGGCCAGCGGTGCTCCGTCAGGCCACATACGGCACAATCAAGTTTGGCACATACTACTCTCTAAAGAAGGCCCTAGCTGCCAGGCGGCCAGATGGGGGGTCGAAGGAGCATCTACCCACCAACACATTCTGTGCGGCGTTTGCTGGTGGCCTGTCCAGTGCCATCGCCAACCCTACTGATGTGCTAAAAGTGCGGATGCAGGTGAGAATGGTTATTTCATTTCATTTATTTAATCGTTTGACTGTTATAGTTGAAGATCTTAAAATAATTTTACATAGTAGGAACAGTTTCCTCTAACAGGCATACGATATCATACTAATTATTAGCCATACTTAGTATTAACATTCACATTATGCCTAACAATTGCTTATTGTATTGCAAGGCATCGTCGAGGTCTGCACACATAATATGCGAAATTCTACAGGCACTTACGAAGCGATTTGCTGCCTCGTTTCTAATTTGAACCACTAAGATATGTACCTCTTCTATATGTAAGCCCTTCTAGCTTCTAATAAAGTACTACCTTCAAATCAAGAGTGAATAGACCAGCGTGCTCATATCAGCTGCTAACATTCCATTTTGATTCCTCAAAACTTTTCGCATTGCACTATATTAACAAGCAAAACTGTAAATAACCATCATTTTCTTTTAATCTTTTTTTTTATCTTATCTGATGGTAAGGATGCAGTCTATGATGGTAGTGGGCTAACCTGTCAGGGGCATGGAGGTTCATCGCAATGTAATCGCAGGTCGGAGACGAGAAGCGCAACCTGGTGCGGTGTTTCATCGACATGTACCGGCTGGAGGGCGCGCGCGGGCTGTGGCGCGGCGTGGGGCCCACGTCGCAGCGCGCGGCGCTCATCGCCGCCGTGGAGCTGCCCGTGTACGACGCGTGCAAGCGGCGCCTCACCGGCCCGCTGGGGGACGCGCCGCTCAACCATCTGCTGTCCAGTCTGCTGGCCAGCCTGGGCAGTGCCGTCGCCAGCACGCCGCTCGACGTCATACGAGTGAGTTCAGTAGCACTAGCCGTAGCTCTGTCTACAATTTTGTTGTTGTTGGTTCTTCTCCGACTGACGGTGACCAGTCAGGGGGTACGGACTTCGAGGCTAGGCTAGGCCTCCTTGCTTGTGTGTCCTCACAGATAGCTGCAACTACCCGGACTATAGAATTTCAGTCATTATATGGGCTGGGGCCGCGCTTCATTTGCGTCGGCCGGGTGGCAGCTACGTGTAGGGTGTCAGGAGGTTGCCAAATCTGATGCCGTCATTTCTTTTGATATCATATCCGGTAACGGCGGTCTTCGCAGTCCGTACATAAGCCAATAGATGGCACTACTAGTAGCGCACAAAGAACAGAAAGAGGCTGAATCGCGATAACGATATTTTATGGGATAGTTTAGTGGTTTAGTTTGCGCTTTGCAGAGTTGAACTCTCATCATGAGCCACCAATTCTAGTGCTTTGGCGTTCTAGTCTTTGCATATTTGTGGTGAGTGGTCGTTTCAATGGTTTTTGTTTAATGGATATTTAAATGGAGTCAGTGGTGTTTTAATAGCCCGCCAAGCGCCAACCCGCATTGGAGCAGCGTGGCGGGTCTAAGCTCTATTTCCCTCCCCCTCTCCCTTATGAGAGTCGAGGCCTGTGCCCAGCAGTGGGATGTTAATGGGCTGCAGTGGTAGTGGTGGTGGTGGTGGTGTTTTAATATGTTTGTTGTATCGATTACTTTCAGCTGCCATTACATTTCCATTGCTGTAATAGATTTGAGGATGATTCCGGTGATTTTGTTTTGAATTGTTTTTGATTTACACATGTATATCTTCCGTTTCAGACACGACTTATGAACCAAAGAAAAATGAAGAATCACATAGCGAAAGCAAATGAAAAAGTTTACAAGGGAACTATAGACTGCTTTGTGCAGGTGAGAAACAGTACTTACCATGTCAAACCTATACATGTAGCTACTCATTCCCTCCTCCTCAGCTTTTCTTTCACACGAGTGCATATTGGACAAGAATTGTTGATAATGATAAAAATAACCTATCATGAAAGGAGGTTGGAAACAGTAAAAACCTTCGAATTTTTTTTTTCCAGAATGGTCCTATTTTGTTAACAGGCTCTTTAAACTTATCACCTACCGCAGCTCATGGTATATTAAGGGATAGTATAAGAGTGTAATGCTTGATTTGAATTTAAACATAATATCACTGCGTTATTATTATTATCGACATAGATTTAGCTCTCACGCCCGCGTACAAAATAAATACATATATGGCCAAAAGACTTATAATAAACTTACGTAAATAAATATAAATTAATAAACTTACATACACAAATACATAAATAAATAGTTGTAACGGGCGGAGGATTACAGCCCGGCAGGGGAGACCAGACGGCCGGGGGTCAGGGGGACAGGTTGAGAAACCGGCGGACTATCCTAGCAGAGTCTAGCAACACCGCTTTCTGCATCCTGGCTGCGAGCGAAATGCCACGGAACCCCAGTCGCCTCAGATGGTGAGCGAGGCTGGGGTTAACCCATTCGCAGATATGACGATTGGGATGGTTTTAGTGGACCCCACACGCCACATGGCGGAAACCTCGTGAGCTAGATCGAGATACTTACGTTTCTTCTCCGTCTCAGCTCTCACAAGGTTCTCGTCATATGGAATGGTGATGTCCACCAAAAACACCCGCGACTGCAGCACGATGTCAGGCTTATTCGCTAGAATTTATTATTATATTATTATTAAATTCTTTGTTGCATAAAAATGGACATATACAAAGAACATTATACAAAATTAGAAACAAAAGGCGACCTTATCACTAAAGTGATCTCTGCCAGGCAACCTACATTAATGGACCGTACCTACTTGCTGTGAGAAGGGAAATTGCTTTGAATTAAAAAAAAAACATAAATTAAGCGTACATTCTAATAGGTACATACTTTTTTTTTTTTTTATTGTTAGATAGGCTTGCGCTTGACGACAATCATGCTTAGTGCAAAGCAATGATGAGGTCTAGGTTGGAGCGCGCTTGCCTAGAAGATGCCTATTCACTCTCGCCTTGAAGGTACCTAAATTATACGTGGTAGGAAACACGTGCGCCGGGAGGGTGTTCCAGATCCTAGCGGTTCGGATCAGAAACGTTGAGCAAAAACGTTTCGTGCGGCCAAACTGGACATCGACCACATAAGGATGCCAACGCAAACGGTTTCTCGCTGTTCTGTGGTAGAACGGAGAAGGAGGAACAAGGTTATGAAGTTCCTGAGCACACTCTCCATGGTATATCCGATAAAAAACCGATACTATAAACAGATAAAAATTATACATAAAATAAATATATATTTAAATATAATACATATTATATAAGTACATTAATATAAAATTACATATTATAACTAATTTAAAAATACCTAAACTCGAACTATACTAAGAATAAGTTTACAGCGATATATAGTGCTTTTTGACACGACTTTTAAAGGCCCCTAGAGATTTTGCTCGTCTGATATCAGCTGCGAGTGCGTTCCACAATAACACTGCTCTTATGGTGAACGAGTCTGCGTATCCCTCGGCGTTACGTTTGGCGATTATAAGTTTATTGTCACGGGCAGATCGCAAGGTGCATTTGCTATTGTTAAAAAAAGTTCAAGTTACTAAAATTGTACTTATGTAGTATGTCCCTTAAAGTGATATCTAACATCATAAGATATTGCGCCTTACGAGGCGAAGATCTTTGCATAAGATCATGTGAGCAGACTCATGAGGATAAGGACCCCAGACGGGTTCGAAACTAGTCGGGCATTTTCCGACAAAACGCGAGTTAACAGCTGTTTACATCCATATCCATACTAATATTATAAATGCGAAAGTTTGTTTGTCTGTCTGTGCATCTGTCTGTCTACAACGCTTTAACGGACCATCTTTTCAACCGATTTTGATGAAATTTGGTACAGAGACAGGTTGTAACTAGTATCCCAATTCCACAGGAAGGAAATTTAAGGAAAATTAAGGAGAATATAAAACAAAACTTAATCCATGCGGACGACGTCGCGGACATCATCTAGTGTTAATATATTATGTTTCCTGCCACGTATAACTTAGGTACCTTCAATGCAAGAGTGAATAGGCATCTTCTGGGCAAGCGCGTTCCAACCTAGACCTCATCATGCCTTGCACTAAGCATGATTGTCGTCAAGCGCAAGCCTATCACGCAATAAAAATAAACATTCGGCTTACATGTTCGTTTTGTCTTGTCAGACGGTCCGCAACGAGGGTTTCCTGGCCCTGTACAAGGGCTTCATCCCCACGTGGCTGCGCATGGGCCCCTGGAACGTCATCTTCTTCCTCACCTACGAGCAGCTCAAGCGCGTGTACTAGACGCGCGACTCTCGACCCTGTGTCCGCGCCGTACGGCCCACTTTGCCGCGAGCCGCGCCGCCGCCTCAGCTGTCTGCACTGGGAACTGTAAATAAGGTAAGAGGCTGATTCCAGGCCACCAATTGGGTATTTGACAAATACCCAAATCAAATAATAATCTGAATAAGCACTTAAAGACAAAGCACAAGACTTGTTATAGGCGCATCAGCGCAAGCTGTCCAGCCTGTTAATTTTGTGGTCGGTTAAGTTTCTTCTTTGAATTTAAAGTAGAGGAGTAGGGATCTTACGGATATACTTTCACACGTGTTACTTTGATTTTCCGGGAAAAAAGTATCCTACGACCATCCTTAGTATGCAAACTATACTCGCCGGCATATTTAGCGGAACATAAAAAAAAGGTCCATAATTAAAAAAATATGGTTTTATTTTAAAATCTACTTACTACACTTCTTTTGTTATTTAAAGTTTCATTTGTTTTACTTAAAATGAGATCACATTAAGAACAGATTTTGCGAGTAAAGGCTATTTGTGAAAAATGGTACATTTTTGAACTTTTCATGTAACCGGGAAAAGTGAAATTTAATATTAAAATAACAATTAATTAAATTAGAAAAATGGTGATTAATATCGCGTATTTCCTCCACATGCTCTTATTAAAGTTTCTACCCGTCTAGGCATACTGAGAATGATGTTATCGATGGTCTCCTGGGATAGTCTCCGCCATTCCTCAACTACGGCGATTCGCAGTTCACCCACGTTGGCAGGAGCTGGAATTCTGGACTTAACTTTTCTTTTCAGCAAGCCCCAAACGTGCTCTATTGGGTTCATATGCGGTGATCTCGCCGGCCACTCCATAACAGTGATATTCATATCATTAAGATAAGCTTGAGTTACCCGAGCGGTATGCGGCCGAGCATTATCTTGCATAAAAACAAAATCGTCACCGATATATGGGGCAAACGGTACGACATTTTCTTCTAAAACTTCTCTGATATAGCTGTCTGCAGTCAGACTCCCTCTGTCAATCACTACCAAGTCTGTGCGAGCTCCCAAACAAATGCCCGCCCAAACCATTATTGATCCATTACCGTATGCAACTGTAGTTTCAAAATTTGTCTGAATGTATCGTTCTCCTTTGCGTCTGTATATTGTTTGCCTGCCGTCAATTTGATTTAAGAGAATTCTGCACTCATCACTAAACAATACCTTACTGCATTGGTCCGCGTTCCAAAGTCGATGTTCCTGAGCAAAAGTTAACCTGTTTCTACGATGATTTACCTCGAGCCTTGGCGCCTTGGCGGGCACAAATGAACCCAAACCAGCTTCTTCGAGCCTTCTTCGTACCGTACGCTCACTTACGGTTACACCCCGCACTGCTTCTAACTCATGTCGGGCTTGGACGACCGTCAAACGGGGGTTCCTACTTACAGAAACGATCATCCCTACTCGAAGTGCGTCTTTTTCTGCCTTGTCCTGCTCTTCTCACATAAGTACCGGTCTCCCTGAACCGTTGAATACTGCGATGGATCGTTGAAACTGGTCGACGAAGATCTCTGGATATCACTCTGTAGGTTTGACCATTTCTTCGTATTTCGAGTGCCCTGGCAATCTCCGTTGGGGCTAAGTCAGGCATAATTCAGTTATCAACTCCAGAAAGATACGCGATAAAAAAAAAACTAACAAAAAACAGTATTTCAATGAAATTTTAAATCAAACTCAGAAGGAAGAAATACTCGAAGTTCGCTCCAGATAAGGTGTATTTGAATAAAACTAAAACAATTGCATAAAATGTGATGTTCAGTTGTTTTCTTAATTTGAAAATATTTCTTTTTAAATTAAATGACGTATAAACCAGCCAGCAACCTTATATGATACTGATATCAAACCTTTTTTTTATGTTCCGCTAAATATGCCGGCGAGTATATCTTGTGTCAAATTTCATCACTATTGGTTCAGCGGTCGATCCATGTAAAGAAAACAGACAGATACATTCTGTTCGCTTTCTATCATATCATACTAATATTATAAATGCGAAAGTGTGTTTGTTTGTTGGTTTGTCATTCAATCACGCCTCAACAAAACAACGTGATTTTTTGCACGAGTATAGTTGAGGATCTGAAGAGTGACATAGGCTACTTTTTATCCCGGAAAATTAAGGAGTTCCCGCGGGAAAAAAGAAAACTTAAACCACGCGGACGAAGTCGCGGGCATCAGCTAGTTTAACATTAAATATGGATTTGTGGAGTTAAACGTTTACCAAATTCAACGATTAAGTATTATAAATATCTTGTTCCAGATAGTACTGGAGCGTAGCTGAATTTAGTAATAAGCTTAGTGTTTTATTAGTTTTGTTGCTACATTTGTATTCTGTATACAGGACTTCGTTTTAGGTCGAGATTTTTAAAAGTCACATCTGAGAAGTGACTTTGTTTAGAAATGGATGTGTTTTTTTAAATCTATTTCTCTGTGTTACTAAATGACGCAATGCGCGTTAATTATTTTTGTTTTGTGCATATTATATGATAGCTTGAGAGATGGTGGTAAATTTTTGAAGAAATGCTTGAGTTAATTAATATAGTTTTTACCTGTTGTTACCTGAGTTTGGATTTTTTCGTATCTGTCCAACGTCTGTGTTCCGTATGTGTCCAACGATCATCAAACCCCAATTATTTTATAGGATACCTTGAGTGGCCAATCGAAACATATAAAGTATAAAGTATTGAATCTCAGTGATAGACACCGGTACAAATGTGCATCGTAATCGAGCACTTTAATTTGATTTAAGCGTCTCTCTCCCTACCATCTCTCGACCATTAGTTTTTAAGTGTAACTTTAGCTGTGACATATCATGCTTACGCGATTAGGGCACTAAGTGCATTAACGCTGTTTCCTATTTATTATGCTTACTGTTTTTATTATAATATTTATGACTTAATGTTAACTCAATTGCAACTACCGAAGTTAAACTGCTTCGGTTCAAATTAAGTGTTGAAATATCTGGATCACAATGTTGTTTTTATTCAAACTAAGCATTTTTTAACCTTTTATGATATTGTCTTACGATTCAAAGTAAATTAGAAATGTTAACTAAATTGCTAGCGCCGAAGTGATTAAACGGCTTCGGTTTAAATTGAGTGTTGAATAAACCGGGTTGGCATAATGTTGTTTTTAAGCATTTTTTAATCTTTTATGATATTGTCATAATATTAAATGTTTCCATTAGTTTGTATCGTTTACATTTTTGTATGGAAAATGAGCAAAAGTGTGTTATGTTTACACATATACCATGCAAATTTCATAAATACACTGGCCATAATGTTAATAATTAATTAACATTTTCAATATTTGGACATAAGTTTATTATCAGCATTTATTTTTCATATTTGAACGATAATTTTTTTCGAGTATAGTTTTACCGAAAATAATACAGCTTCCAAACATTAGTGCCAACGAATGTTTTTGGTACATTAAGATAATTATTATAAACGGTTGGGTTAGTTATTTATTAAAGGACTATATCTTTTTGCAAAAACTGCAAAAATATTTTAAACTTTGTAATATCTGAGTTTTAGACTTTTGTGAAACAAAGGTTAATTTCTTATGGTTGTAGGTCTGAGCCAGCGTTACTGCCAAACTAGTTATTTATTTATCTATTTAACAGATATTGTAATGTTTTACTTTAACTTCATTTAGATTTTAGATATACGAGTATGTACACCTGGGAATTCAATTAAAGCACAGTCCTGTAATATTGTCACAAACTAGTATGTAATTTTAGAAATGCTTTTTGTAATTTTTCGTAAATAATCATTGAAAATCCATTAAATAAATTATATCTTGATAATAAAAGGTTCAAAAATATATTGTACTCAAAAACTAAATATTTTCTAGAAAATTAAACAGTACTGTTCGAAAAACAATTCAAGGTTTGTATACAACAAATTACAAACTAATAAATACTGTCCATCAAAACTCAGGCTATTTATGTATTCAGGAAAGACAATCTTTTGCTATTGCTCAGACTCGTGTCAAACACATCTGTAAAAATGTTATTATCTGTAAGTAGGTACAAAGAACTAGCCAAATTTACTATCGAATAAATATTTTTTTGTGTACGTTTTGTTTTATTTGACTAGCTTTGTACCGTTTTTCGCAGTGGGAGTCTACGATATAGAAAAATTCTTTATGAAAAATCTCAAGTTGTAGACCCAGTTTAGCTGCAGGTACATTTTTTATTTGGCAATGAGTTAATATTAAAAATATTAAGTTAGTAGTGGATTAAAAAAAAAATATCCAGTTTGCTCTATTAAAAGAAGGTAAATACAAAATAAATAAATCTATTTGTAACTATAAATTACACAGATAAAATACAAAACAAAATTACTAGTACACACAAAACTTAAACTTAAGTTAAATATTATTTTAACTAATTTTCCATACTGATCAAGCACCTTAACAGACAATCCCACAGTCTCTTAGACCATTTGATGAATAATTTTCAGAGAAGTATTCGTAGAAATAGAACTTTTCAAAAAAGTTTCTTGTTTATGCCAAAGTAAAATCTGAAAATGACTGACGTTACTGTAGACATATTAATCAATTGCAAAACAATGGTATTTTAAGGTATTTTCGTGGTATTTTGCTTATAATTATATTAAGATGAAATACGCTCGAACCCAGTGAGATAATTAAAGTCCCCAGCACTAAAGCTGTAATTACTACATTGTTATTGATTCAATGGTTATTTGTTGAATTTAGGGTGTTATATACATCGATGGTTCTAGGGAAGCGTAGTGATAGTATGATTTCAAGAGTCTTTGGCAATAGCGGCGCAAGATGTGGCGATCCAAATGCCTTAAGCCTTATTTAAATTTAAGCCCAGCAATGGAAGTTTATCAGTATAACATATCCTTTAGAGTTACTTTTAGTGGCATGTCTTTGCCAGTATGGTGGTAACCATGGACCTATAAATGGTCGTAACTAGCACCAGGCCTGATTAGGGTGAATTTCGTACTAGTAATACCACAAGCTCTGCCGGGAATCGTACCCGGGGACTCATTTAGGCACTTAACTAGTAGGGAGTGCCTAATCAGCGCCTGAGAGGTCGTTAACAGGAGGCCAATAACAATTACGATCATGCTCACATTTTTTTATGAATTGGCTATACGGATCTGGGTTCCAGCCCTTTTGAGCTTTCATGCTCTCAGTATAAAAAAAATCATTGGTCATGCTATTCTAGCTATCGCGTTTGGTGCTAGGGGTGCAGATAGGTATACATATAAGCGGAAACAATGGAGAACAGCCACAACGTGGTGGAATCACCGGCGGAGCACTGCGTGTGCGCGGGCGGGCCCTCGCTAGAGGTGCTGAAGGACGTTCAGAGGGCCTACGAGGAACGAATGGAGATCATCAACAGGACTGGGGGCAGTCAAAAGTTACAGGTATCCACATCTGAGTGCTTATAGTGCGCATACACAGGTGCACTCTCTGTTCCTTTACTCTCATAGCCCGATGGGACGAGCAATCCGACACGACCAAAGAGAGATCAGGCGCAGGACCGACGGCTTTACCTGCTTTCCGAGGCACGGGGTTGGCGGGGCAAAGTTGACTTCCTAACTCCGGGCTAGTACTGAAAATTTCTGTAGGTACTGATTCGAACCCTGGTTTTTTGGTTACCGCGGGAACCTATGTAGCCAATGTGTCATCTATGTGTGCAAAATTTAATCTAGATCCATTTAGCCGTTCTAGCGTGACTGAGTAACAAGCATCGATCCATCCAAACTTTCGCATTTATAATATTAGATAGAGAATATAGTAATGAATACAAAATTTCTCTTTTTAGACTGTTTTGTTTGATGGAAAACTATAAAGTAGTTTGTGTATGTCTGAACAGAAGCAGGTGGAAGTACTGCAGTCGTGGGTCAGCGACCTGGTGAGTCAGAACACGCTCCTCACGCGCACCGTTGAAGAGCTGGAGACGGAGGTCACGTCCCGGCTACTGCTGGAGCGGCGCAAGCATTCCGAGGTAGATAACTCATTTTTTTATTAAAATAAACTTATTAAAAATGCTTTTGTATCGTCGAGTGGTTGCCGAATCTACCACTGGTTCTGAATGTCATTCCTACCGAAAAGAACCAGCAAGAAACTCGGTGGTTGCTCTTTTAAAAAAATCATTTATAATTACACCAATGTGTAAGTAGAACTTATGTTACCGCAGTTCTAAGAATTGCTGGAGCGAATCAAATCCGTGCTTTTTTATCATTTACATAATCTTCAATATAATAGAACTAATGTTTGATGCTAATTATTAGGCCACGATGACATTTGTAAGCTGTGCTCACGTTAGTCACTTTTATGAGTAACTTACGAAATATAAACAGTCCACGAACAATTCCACGGACGCGTACGAAACGATTTGCTTCCTCGTTTCTAATTCGGATCGCTAAGATATGGAACGTCCTTCACTCCACCTTAGACTGCATCACTACTTCCAGCAAGTCTGATTGCAGCCAAACGCTAGTCTATAAAATAGTACATTACATCGCGAGACCGGGAAGTACGCGTTTTCTGATCGACTGTTAGTTAGACGGCCGAGCTACGCGAGACCGGCTATATACTAGACCAGAAATGCTCTCCCGGTCGAGGTGTCTATAGTGCTTTTCTAAAAAATGAAACAAGTGACTTTTTTTTAAATACCTATATTATATCATGTAATTAAAAGAAAGTAAATAAAAAAGCAACCTACTTAAGAAATATTATACTTTTAATTATTTTTTTTGCGCTGTGAGTGCTGAACGCGTAATACGGTAGAGTTCCAAATTTAAACTATTTAGGCCAAAGAACATTATAACAAGTTACAAGATATTCAGGAAGAAAGATTCCAAATTCAAACTTATGATATGTAATGAAAATACATACATTCTTTACTGGCCTAGGCCGGGAAGTTTAACTTTCGAACTCATTTACAGGGTATGAAATGTGCACATTTCATATCATTTTTTAGAAATAAAAATAAAACAGTCTTGTGAGTCGCGTATCGTATGAAAATGTTATTCATGTAAGTTACCTACGCCACTTGCGTAGAAACTTACAAGTGTAATTCAGGACTCATAGCTGGTTGCGCAGTTTTGCGCTTTGTTACCCCATGTAAGGATTTGATGCAGTCGAACAGTTTTTTACCAGCGTGCTATCTACGAGTTTATTTTGTCTTACACGTTTTTTTATTCGCGACTTTCTTCTAGTGACTGTTAGACTAGATAATAGACTTAATTCGTGCCTATATTTTATGGCTGTTCGTGGAGAATTGTATGCTTATCGACATAGTGTTTCAACAGCAACTATATTTAAATAAGTAACGGAGAAATCAAAATAACTTACAAGAAAAACGTAAAACGCTGACTTGTGGGATTTAAAAAGTGGACGAAAATCAGCCTGCGTATGCAAGCAACATAGATAAAAAAAAACAATCAAACTCACACTCAAACTCAAAGTCTGAACGTCACGTTTACAATATACAAGACGTGATGGTGATAGCTAACCACGGTGTCTTATAACTAAAGCTTAAGGGTTAATGAAGGAACTGGAAGTTTAATTCGCTATAATCCGCGACCATAGGAAAAATCTATGTAGTACAGTATGTACCGCACTTGTGACTACAAGGGTTCCAAAAGCGTCCTAGGCTGTGAAGAGCAATGAAAAAGAACTCCGAGAAACAAGTCCAAAGCTGTGCAAGCCGACTTAACTCTTGTTGTATGGAACAGATCGAGTGCGAGCTTCGCGCGGAGGCGGCGGTGCTCCGCAAACGTTTATCTCGCAAGGACTCTGATCTGCGCGGGCTCCTGGAAGTGCTGCGGAGGCTGCGAGAGTTCGACTACTGCACCATCGACGGCATTCACTTTAACGAGATCACCGAGTCGGATATATTCGGTTCAGGATTATGGTGAGTGTAATTAATACGCCTTTTCTTTCATTTTACTTATCGTATTTTACTGTTAAAGATTTCAAAAGACTTTTTATGTTCACCCCTATAAGGGTATATATCCTTCCCCTTATAGGGTTCCCCTATAAGGGGAAGGGGGGTATAAATACCCCCTTTCTTTCATTTGACTTATAATTTTTTCTTGGTAAACTTAGTAAAGAATTCAAAACACTTTTTTATGTTTGGCTAAATACCCCTTAATTAACCGACTTCCAAAAAAGGAGGAGGTTCTCAATTCGGCGCGTATCTTTTTTTTTTTAACTATCGTTTTGTCCTTCTAAAGATTTCAAAAGTCTTTTTTTATGTTATTTTTTTAAGACTAATAATAACACGTGTTTACTTGGATTCTTACCTATTTGATTGACATTTTGGAAACAAATTATTTATAATGTGATATTATTCCAGGCATCGCCGGGACCTTAATCAGGGTGATAATCGCAACAGCTTGAAGCCAGAGCGAGGCAAGAGCAGTAAAAATTACAAATTCTTCTAGTTTTTGTGGCTGTGCGTTTTGTGTTTTGTATGTTTATACTTTTGGATGTATACATTTTTATTGTATTGTTTTTGTATTATCTACTCCTGTATTTTTTCTAATGAATAGAAGAATTTTGGTTGATTAATATTTTGCTTTACTTCTGAAATATCTGGTACCTGTAATCATCAAATAATTTGCAAGTGCTTTTGAAAACAGTTTCAAAACAGAAAAGCATTTTGCAGTGAAATAGAAAATCTTTTGCCTGGGATTCCTGTTTTACAATTTATACGAGACTAGATGATGCATGCGACTTCACCCGCGTTTATTTTTGTTTTTTTTACTGTCGTGGAAACTCCCTTAATTTTCTAGGATAAAAGTAGCTTATGTCCTTTCCCGGGATGCAACCTATCTCTGTACCACAATTCATCAAAATCTGTTGGAAAAGATGGGCCGTTAAAGCGTAGCAGACAGACAGACTTTCGCATTTATAATATCTAGTAGGGGGCAGAGAAACCAACTTAATAATTTATGTTAGCTTGACTCTCATGGCTTACACACATAGACGGGCCCTGTCACACAAAGAATGTGAACTTATTTAACTAACGCCATCTAGTCTGAAAAGCGGGACAGCGCTATGGCAGAACAAGGACAGGCTTATACAGGTGAGGTGCATGCCCTAAAAGTCGGACGTCCAACTTTTTTCATTGAGAGGGCCCATCTAGTACCTAAATATGCCTGTATCGATGCTTACACAAGATTTTGTTGTAGAGAAACAATAAGCCGTGCGGGAAAGTGAGCGAGATGAAGGTGCTAAACGAATCGCTCAAGATGGAAAACGTTACCAAGGACAGGTAAATACTATGATACCTATCATATATCTGTCACAGTAGCCCTATTATGTGAAATCTGCATCAATCATTGTAACAGTCTCAATAGGGTATTTGACTACTATTCCAATAAATTATTTTTTAGTTATTATTAAATAGAGGATCTCCCAAAAGTCGTAGGTAATATCTACGTCCCCTGATAGTTTAATCATTTTAAACAATCGATTAAAGTAAAAAAGTGCGTCAAACTTTAATGACGTCACATTTCATATAACATATCTCATACTAAGGACGTGTTTTGACGTTTGAAAAAAGTTGCTGATTTGATTATTTGTCAAATACCCAATTGTTGTGATTGGCTGAATTTATGGTAGGTATTCTTGCTGCGTCAATGGATTTTGGCCAACAGCGGAAATATGTTAACCAATCCGAGGTGATTACAATTGTTACACTGTAGCTGTAATTTTTACGTAATAAGGTCCCTGATGCTATTAGGATGACAGTTATCATTCTTCCCCTTTCTCTCGCGTTACTTTAATCATAAGAGGAAAAGAGATAAACCTTATATTGAATATCCTATTAGCATCTGGATTGGGTTGTACCTTACCCTGAGAAATACCAAATACTCTCAACTAAAAAGTAGGAAATATAGCCGTTCATAATTAATTTCTGGAGGGACGATGCCGTAATCATTTGATAGCTTAGTATTACTTGAACTGTTTAAGGAGTTCATACATGCTTTTCGACGTGCATGCATCTATGAACTCCTTAAACAGGTCGGATTATCCGTTTGACAAATGATTACTATTTCTTTAAATAATCGGGGAAACAGATTTGATCTTAAGCCGTACCTTTCGGTCTACCCTTGATGTATAGATAAATGTTGCTGTTTTAGGGAGATAAGAAGACTGAATAAGGACGTGCAGCAATACGAGCAGACCATTTTAACGCTGAGAAAGGAACTATCCAATACCAAGTATCATACACCGTTCGTATTCCTCCCTTTTACCTACTGGCATTGATTTGATAGTAGTGAAACTTTCGTTAAATGTTGTACCCTGGAAAAGGGAACTATTTTACGAACCTATTACCTGAACATACCTATAAAACGAAATCAAAGTAAGTATATTTATTTTACTTATATAGCACACTTTTTGAACGTTGATTATACAAAGTATAAGATGTGATGGTGATAATTAACGAGCTACGAGGGTTTCAAACGCGCCCTGGTCTGAGAAGTGTGAACTCAGTGTGTTGTGGGCCTTGAGAGTGGCTTAATTATGTTTTTCTTGGAAATCAAAGAGGTTCTAAGGGATTTATAAGAATCTTTAAAAAAAGTTCTGATAAAGTAGCCTGTCTTTTATCTGCATGAAATCATCTATTTTTTTAGGGATGTTTCGACTAAAGATGCGGAAGTCATGGCTGATATTTGTTGCTCAGGAGCTCGAGAGGTATTCACCTAGAATTTTATAGTAGATTGGTTAAGCTTATTGGTCCACACACATATATCAGCAATTTAACGTTCAATAAACACTTCTCCAGAAGCTATTGATTAATGTTTATGAAAGAAGTCATGAATAAAACGATCAAGAAATGTCCGCCTTTATTCGACCTTTTTTAGGAGTTCATAGATGCCTGCACGTCAAAAAGCGTGTATGAAATCCTTAAACAGTTCGAATAATACCTACGTTTTAAGCTGTCAAATGGTTACGATTTGCTTAGACAATTGAGCTTCTGATCCTCTATCATAACTAAATACATCCGAAAATTCGAATATGAATGATGAGCAAAAAGATTGTGTTGTTACCTAATTTCATTGTCTAAATCACATAAAAATCTTAAAATGGGAAGATTAATGTAGCACAGAAAAGTTATGTGTTTCGGTGGCAGCAATGTCGCGACGCAGAGCCAGTGAAGGAGTTCGGAGCGCTGGTGCGTCAGGATTCGCAGCTATACCAGGAGCCGCTGCATCCGATGGAGATCAGCATCAAGGTAGCTGCTTCGATATCTAACTTCATTTATTTAAAAACTAGATGATGCCCGCGACTTCGTCCGCGTGGATGAGGTTTTTTTGAATTCCCACTTATGGGATGAGTGAGTGATGTGTACCCGTCCGCAGAAATAGAAAAATCTACCTCCGGGGTGTTGTGCCCGAAGACCCTTCTGGTCTGACCGTAATTTTATCAGAAAACTGACATCGCGATTCAGGCTTGTATGTAACTTATAAGTATTCAGTCGATTATTCTGTGATGTATATACTATTAGCGCCAATGGCGCTAATAGTATATACATCACAGGATAGATACTGCGCCATCTAGTTTACATTGTGGTAACCGCTACACCGCGGAAACTCCTTAAATTTTTGGGATAAAAAGTAGCCCATGTCCTTCAATGGGGGCTATGATTTCCGATTAATCCATGGGCTCATGGTTTTTCCTCCACTCAATCTCTTCTTTATTTTGTTGTCCTTAGGCCGGCTATGGACGTAATTTTATCTCTTTTCCTTTCGCCTTTATTTCCCTGGGCTGCCAGATAACTGATTTGCTTAAATATCATTATCTGAGCTAAATGTCAAACCATCGAATGAGTGAGTGAGAATGGATGAGATAAATATTGGACCAACCTAAATATAAACTAAATGTCGACCATTTACTGATTGGTAAGGAAATCGTGCATCCAATTTGAAGCTTGGCCTTCATCTTATAATGCCCTGGATTTCGCCAAAAAAAGGCGTTTTGCTATTGGTGTCCATTTGAGATGTTACGGGAGTTCAAAAAGTAGTTAACTTAAACCTAAACAAATAAAAGAATACTGTTTGTCATGTCCAGCCGAGCAATGAAAACGTCCGCTCGCTGCGGCAAGTGAACGTGGCTTTAAGGGAGGAAGTGCACGCGATGCAAAGAGTGTGCGCGGCGCTGGACGAGCAGTGCCACGTAGCCGCCCTGCGCGCGCAGTTCAAGGACGAGATCATACACGAGATGCGGCAGCAGCTGCGCAAGGCTAAGGCTAAGGTGCGACAGTTTCATGCTCGCCATATAAATATATAAAAGGAGAAGGTGACTGACTGACTGATCTATCAACGCACAGCACTAGCTATTATGACGTAGGCATACGCTAAGAAAAGATTTTTGAAAATTCAACACCTGATGGAGTAAAATAGGGCTTTGAAATTGTCATGGAAGTCGAACCTAACGTGAGTGAAGCCGCGGGTAAAAGCTAGTTGACAATAAGTCACTTCTAGTCCTGAGTCAAACGACTTACTGACTGCATCAATCCAAATGACATTCTAATTTCGAATGGGGAGGGACACTGCCAATTTATCCCGCTAGGCGTCGCATCGTCGCTGGTGTTGTTTACCTGTCAAACACCATACATACATTTTTACGCGATAGTTTAATTTTCTTAGATTAATTAATTAAAATGCCTAAATGTTGTGCATTCAAAAGTGATAATAAAGGCGCACACCGTTTTCCTGCTGATGATGAAAGAAGAAGACTATGGTACAAAACCCCTGCGCCAACAAAATTGGAAACCTAGTTCATCGGCTAGGTTATGTATCGCTCACTTTAGACCTGACAATTTTTATGGCGAGAGCACATACATTGATTTTTTTCCAGATTCAATTCAAATAGGACGCCTAATTACCTCAAATATGTACGCAAATGAACCTGACAGTTACCAGCGAGGGTGGCGCCATCTGAGATTAGCTTTGCCTGTCCCTACCCATTCTCGATTGACGTTGCCCCTACGACTACGCGCGGCTTGATGCCATGGGGTTAAGATTTAGCGCTCACCGTCAAATTGCCATGATACGACTGACTTAGGCTGTGAAAAATGGTGAGCACAGAATTTGCGTGGTTTGTCGGTACGGTAACGTTAGGAGAAGGGTCATAAACACTGACCAATCACGTTTATAATGCGTCCTTTTTACTTCACTACAATTGCATACAAGAGAGAGCGCCCTATACTAGCTCGATTCCATGAACAGACGTTGCTGGTTCTTGTTACTTCATAATTTCATCAAGACCAGTGAGTTACAACTTTTGTGTCTTTCAATAGCTCAAGGAAGTGTCAGAGTTGAACAGCGTGAAACTCCAAAAGGAGAGAGACAACGAGAACGAGCGCAAAGCGTCCGCTTCCTTCGACTCGCTGACCATATCGTGCGTGCAGCAACAGCCGCGCAGGAAGCGAAGAGTCCGCCGCGAAGTGGACGCGGGCGTCAACTGGGACCGGCGCAGTTCCAACTATACCGCCTCAGGAGACGATATGTCCTTGAAAGATGAGTGATTTAATTCGTTTTAAATCCAAATATATCTTATGTTAGCATTTATTCCGTACTGTTTTATTAGAATGTAGTCCGTCAAACTTATCTGGCCCGGGGGCCAAAAATTGGGACTAATTTTTATGACTGTTTAATTTTTGTTTTTATTGAAGTTGAAACTTCTTTGAAACGTTGTGATTTGAAAATTCGATGAAACGAAAAATTAAACGAAAAAGCGACACCAAAAAGAGACAAACATATTCATAATAGGATTTAGCCTGCGAGAGAATGAGATAGAATACAAGTTATATTTATCTCGTAGGCTACTTTTTAACCGACTTCCAAAAAAGGAGGAGGTTCTCAATTCGGCGCGTATATTTTTTTTTTTTTTTTTTATGTATGTTACCGCATATCTCCGTGGTTTCCAAACCGAATTGAAAATTTTTTTTTCAGTGGTTAGAGGAAGCTCGCGAGATGGTCCCATAAAAAAATTTGACTCCAAATCCTCAATCCTGATGCTGTAGGTATACTTACGACTCAAAACTAGGGAGTTAGGCAGTTTTGATGGTGAATTCATATAGTAGGTATCAAGTCACGTGTATACGATTCAACTCCAGTCCCGACTCCTCAACCCTGATGCTGCAGGGTACAGAACTCCTTAAAAATAGCGATTTAGGATTTTTTTATGGGGAATTCATATTGTGGGTGTCAAGCAACGACTTCATACTTTAACCCAAGTCCCAACTCCTCAACCCTGATGCTGCAGGGTACAGAACTCCTTAAAAATAGCGATTTAAAACTTTTTTATGGGAAATTCATATTGTGGGTGTCAAGCAACGACTTCATACTTAAGCCCAAATCCCAACTACTCAACTCTGATGCTGCAGGGTACTGCACTCATAAGCCGTGGGGATTAAGACTACACTAAAAAGTTAAAAATAAAAATTCTTTCCAAAAAAACGACTTCCAAAGCCACTGTAAAGTAAAAAATAATTTTGATTTCTACATACTATGTTGAAGTCGGGCGAGTATAACAAAGATAGGCAAAGTTGACGCGTCAGGCTCGCCCGACTTCAACATAGTGTGTAGAAATCAAAATTATTTTTTACAGTGGCTTTGGAAGTCGGTTTTTTGGAAAGAATTTTTATCCGAAGTTTCACTTCTACCGTTTGTGAACGCACACACACATTTTTTTTATCATTCGGTATAAGGTACATATAGAAAAAATTGAAAGAGTACACAATCGGTTTCTAAAACGACTTTCATACTATATCTCAAATAATACCAACTGTGTTGGGAATCCTGATCCACCACTTTTAGCTGCTAGTAGACGTGTTCAAAGAGATCAAATCCTTCTATTCAAACTCATGAATAATGGGGTTGACTCTCCATATCTAATTTCTAAAATAACTTTAAGATGTCCACGGATTAACTCTCGACATCCAAAACTGTTTCGCATTGCACCAAGCAAGACAAATTATGCAGAAAATACATTTATAAAAAGATGTTGCAAGCAGTATAATGAATTGTTTTTTAATAACGACTTATTTCAGCTCTGTCTCCCCAAGTATAGATTGGCTATTAAAGATTGTTTGGCACAAACCAACTAGCTCATCATTTTTTCTTTTCTTTTTTTGATCATTATATCTTAGTACCTATGTGTTTTTTTTATTTTGTTTCTTTGTTCTAATTTAATGCAAGTATAAAAAAAAAAATTTTGTTTTGTCTAGCGGTTATACCCAACTATTCTTTTGGAAAATGTTTAGACAATATGTGCTGAGAATCTTTGAAAACAGTTTTGGTTTAAGTGCAATGTTATATTTAGTTTACCTATTGTATATTATGTTACTGTATGTTTTTCAAAAAATAAATAAAATAAAATAAATAAAATATCTACCATCGACGCTGTCGCCGGGTCAGATAAGTTTGTGGGACTACTAGAGGCTATTTTTATTTTTCTCAACAATGTTATCCTTTGCGTGATTTGCATATTGTCAAAGTTATCCTTTGTGGTCATGAATTTTTAAGAATATAAAGGTAAGCATTTAATTGTTAAACTGAAAATTGCATTATGTGTTTGGACCAATATATCCTTATCAGTTTTCGATGGTAGGTATAGATTTGTTTCACAACTCTTTCATACATGGGTCCATAACACTATGTTCTGTTTGATTTAGCTTGATATGGTAACTTCGACGCCTAATTTGAGTCACGAAAAGATGCCATTGGATGAAAGCGGGGCGTCCATCGTTGAACAAGTGAGTGTTTGTATTTTTTAATGGCCTCTAGCTGTTGATAGCCGTAAATAACTGTTCTTATAATATACTGGCGCCAGCTCTAGCCCGCGCTGTTGCCTACATTGTAAAATATCAGCTCACTAGATCCAAGGGCTTCGGTTGGGCACTGATGAGTCAGTCAGTGAGCGAGTCAGGACTTTTATCTTTCTGTGTCTAAAGATTTAAAGGTCATTTTGCATTGTATCATGAAGACTATGGAAAGTAGAACCATTTATTTTCTCTTGTAGCCACCTTCACCACCACTCCTACTAACGGATAGCTCTATAAATGAAAGTTATCATGAATGCTCACCCCGCGCCAAATCACCACACCAATCTAAAAACGAAGGATCAAGTATACATAAAAATGATGAAGGAGTAAGTAAGACATCAGAAATAGATAAAAAACGCAAAGTTATCGGTAAAGAAGGAGAAAGCAATGACAATGGTAATTCGATTTTGATATTAATCGAAGCAATGGAATGTGATTGTGAAGATGAAAACCAAGTGGATATAGGTGTGGAAAATGAAACATCGAAAGATAATACAGCTGGTAAGGGAGAGAGACTTGCAAAAGTCATATCAAAATTTAATACGGAAGCTTCGATGGCTAATGGAAGATCAACTGCTGTTGACAGTGGACAGAATAATGAAGCCACATCTAAAAACCGTCATGTCTCTCTTGCGCAGATAACGGCCAAGCGAGGCGGGAAAAATAGCGAAAATTCATTCAGGAAGAAAGGAATGAAAAGGGAGCCTGCGGTTGATAAGTAAGCAAAATTATATCTTGAGAAAACTTCGTTTTAAATCTACGAGGCTTTTTCTTATGTTGACACATTAGCTTACGCATAACTGATTGTTAAGCTCTTTGTAATAGAAAGACTTCTAGATTTGACTTTCAAATAATTTTTTTTTTGTTTTTTTTTTTTTGACAAGATAATCCTTATTTATCGGCTACTATTTCGACAGGAATACGAAGAAAATGAAGCGTCCAAGTGAAGTGGTGTCACAGACTAGACTAAATGTGAGTATTCTGACTCAAAAATACAGTAAAATGCACAAGCAGGTAACCATTTTAGCACTGCTCGATTTCTCTAACGCGTTTAATACCTTCGACCTGGATATTCTCTTAGCAATTCTTGAACCAATTAAGTTTTCCTCTGCTTCTATCAGTTGGTTCAAGTCTTACCTATTTGATCGGTCGCAATGCATACGTGTTAGAGAAAAACTGTCGTCCTCCTGTCGTCTCAGTGCTGGTGTTCCACAGGGTGGTGTCCTTTCTCTTTTGCTCTTTTCCATATTCATAAATACGGTCACTAATCTCCTGTCCCTGCCATATCATCTTTATGCCGATAATTTCCAACTGTATGTAACCACTCCTGTTGAACAGATATCTGAAGCTATTAAACGCTTAAACGACGAACTTAATATTGTCTGCAGCTGGAGCGAGTCCTTTGGTCTACTAGTGAATGCTAGTAAATCACAGGTCATTATCATAGGTAACTCCAGACAAACGTCTAAACTTGACTACTCTGCTTTACCACCTGTGGTCATATTGATAGTACTGCGCTAGCTTATAGTCATGCCGTTAAAAATCTTGGAGTTATCTAAGACAGCAATCTATCATGGAAACCGCAAGTTTCAGAGGTTAGTAAGAAAATCTTTGGTGCTTATGGTTCTATTAAAAGGTGGAAAAACTTCTTGCCAATTAAAACTAAGATTTTGTTAGCTAATACACTTCTCCTCCCCATCCTTGATTACGCCGATGTCTGTTATCTCGACTTGACCGAAGATCTTTTAAATAAGTTAGAACGCTTGCAAAACTTATGCATTCGATTTATTTTCGGCCTAAGGAAGTACGATCATGTTTCGGAATATAGGAGGAAACTTAACTGGCTCCCTATCAGACAAAGGCGTAATCTCCATGTCCTCTCTGTTCTTTATGCTACTCTTTGCCACTCATGGTCGCCCCCTTACCTAAAGGAACGATTCAGGTTCCTTAGCTCCTTCCCAATCCAGCATACCTTGCGATCTGCCAGTGACCATAAACTTAAAATCGCCAAACGTAACGCCGAGGGATACGCAGACTCGTTCACCATAAGAGCAGTGTTATTGTGGAACGCACTCGCAGCTGATATCAGACGAGCAAAATCTCTATGGGCCTTTAACAGTCGTGTCAAAAAGCATTATCTGTCGCTGTAAACCTATTATTATTTGTGTTCAGGTATTTTAAATTAGTAATATGTAATGTAATATTTATGTATTGTTAGACGGAAATTCAAAAGGGATTGCATATGGTATCACTTCTATGGTTTTGTAGGGTGGCATTGGCAACACTGGTCTGGGACACTATGACTATGAAAGATACGTGTTTCTGTGTGTAAATAATTGCTAATAAAGTATGATTAAATAGTGAACGAGTGATTCTACTTAATATTAGTATATACTTAATATGTATTATATTTAGATATATATTTATTATATGCATAATTTTTATCTGTTTATTGTATGTACCTATTAGAATGTACGTTTATGGAATTGTTTTTATTTTATTTTATTCAAAGCAATTTCCCGTCTCACAGCAAGTACAGTACATTTATGTAGGTTGCCTGGCACTTTAGTGATAAGGTCGCCTTTTGTTTGTAAGTTTATAATATAATGTTCTGTGTATATGTCCATTTTTTATGCAATAAAGTATTTAATAATAATAATAAGTGTACGAACATAGATGCCATATCTTTTACTACACTCTTAGGGTGGATCCACAAATGCCGCCAGGTTCAGCTCGCCGGTATGGGTGGGTCGACCGTCATAGTCCTATCCGGCAATCCGACACGATCGGTGGGAGATCAGGCGCATGACCAATGGCTTTAGGTGCTCTCCGAGGCTCGGGTGTGTGCCACTGCCAATAACTGAGAAATTCTTGCTGTAAAATCCTGTATCTATTTTGGGCCAAACCCAAAGACTAGATCCCAGGATTTCAGGATCTTCAGCCGAAATAGGTAGATTAATGAGGCAGTTCGGTGTTAGAAATATATTAGTTATGACGTAGATTAAATTACATGAATCCAAAATAGACAATATTTTTATTCGTTCCGGAAAGCAATGTGACATCGGTGTTGGTAATCTTGATTTATAGCGCGCCTTTCCGAGTTGGCGCGCGGACAAAATATAAAGTTGATAGTAAAAGTTATGGGCCGTGATATGACCCGTTTTCCACTCAGCGTGTTAGATAGCCCGATTGTGGGTATACACAGGGACAAAAGCTACGGTTTTTAGTCTATCGAACTAAGATCTCCTTATTGAAAGTCATTTTAGTTTAATCTAGTATGTACTAGACGATGTTAACGTCCACATGGATTTAGGTTTTTTAAAAATGCTTTGGGAACTTTTTGATTTCTAGAGTTACGATTAAGATAAATAGAGGCCTTGTTCGATTCTAGAAGCTGTCTCTGCACCTGGCAAAATTGGTAAAAAGTTTACAGATGGTTACAGACTGACAAATTTTGGTAATTTCTGGTTCCCGCGGAAACTTTGTTAAGTTAATACTCTACTACTACTACTAATCTCCATTCCAAATTTCAGCCGATTCCGTCCAGTAGTTTTTGCGTGAAAGGGTAACAAATATACACACACACATATAAACTTTCGCCTTTATAATATTAGTGTGATTTTCATCGTGACTGTACATTTTGTTTAACGACCGGGTGTGACGAAACGTCAGTGTCGTCGGAAGCCGTCGCCACTTTGTAGCCTGTGGCTAACGAACCGAATTCCGCGACGCTTTCCGACAGATACCTATATTTCTTTCAGTCGTAACGGTTTTGTTTTGTAAAAAGTTCCGAAATTCGTGGAATTATACTAATGAAAGTTGGTCGCGCAAGATAGAATGAAGGGTTTAGGCAGCGCCGGTTTATTTCAATCCACTAGAACCCTGTATTTGTATTGTCTGATGTCACATTGTCAGTCTATATGCTACACTTGACTGTTGGACGTTGGCCTTTTCTAGGTAGTGCCAATATGCTTATCCTCGGTGTGGAGGTACACTTTTATAAAAAAGGGGGGAACTGTGGCAAACTTTTAATTTCACCTCCTCAAGACACCTCTTCTCACCTGCACTGCTGGATCAACGCCTGATCTTACACTCAATCTCATCCAAATCGATCCCAGCCACCGTCCAGACATCTTAGCTCTATCAAGGCTTGATGTTCATGATATATCTATACCAAGGACCAAATCAGAATGTATCTCAATGAAAATATTGCCAGGACAATATTTGCTATCGCCAAAAAATATTTTTTTGTGAAAAGATTAAAGATGGATCTAGATCCATAAGGGAAGGCCCTGTTGGCTTAGGATTCTGGTGACTCTTGGATACTAAATGTAGAACGGATTTAAAACATGTCAAGCCGTATATCGGGTCAGAGATCCCAAACAAGTAGGACAGAGCCCTTCCGTCACTCCAAACCAAAAAGTCTATTTACAAAATAAGGAGTGCTAAAAATAAGCGTCCCACCTCCAGTGCATCACTGCACGCAGACCCGACGCGTTGCGTTTACACCTCACGGGACATTGAGTTGTACAAACAAATTGTGGACCGGACGTTACGAGTTAATTGTTTTGAAGTAGAGCTTTCCTTGCGTATAAAGTGAAGTTGCTAGATTAAACAATACCAGTTCATTAGAAGTCTCGTTTCGGATCATTAATTGTTTAGGGTTGGACTTAGTATCCCTTACCACGAATTTGGAGGCAAAAACAATTGTAGTTGATAGAGCTTTGGTCCACGATTATAGTGCTACTAGTCTTATTACAAGGTAATGCATAGTTTTCAAGAAAATAACGAAAAAAAATTCTAACCTTAAAACGGGTAAAACACGTATAAAACATACATGAGCGTAGTTATGGCGGCGGGAGGCTAAAAGCTGTCAATTGTAAATGAAAAACAGTGAAATGAAACGTAAAAAACAAAGTAAACGTCAAATATGTACCATAATAGTCTGTCACAGACGGAGTCTTCACTGATTATTTGATTAAAAAGACTAGAACCCAGAGTTGTAAAGCCATTTGAAAAAAGAGAAGGAGTGTTGAGAAACATAAAAAGGATCCCTTTGAGGAACTGATAAAAGCAATAATTTATGTTTTTAATAATAAAGGTTTATAAAAAGGTTTTGTTTTTTTAACCACACATTTCCAAAAGAAAATTAGTAAGTATTATAACCTAACCTAAGTAATAAATCCCCATTTACAAGTAGGGGTGGGCAGAAGCTAGGTTAGGTTAGGTTAGAACATAAATATTCATGTGCCCGGCCGCAGGCCGGGCACTTAGGTTCGAATGTGAGTGTCAGAACCGAATTGTAGGCGTTTTCTCCCCTTTCCCTCTCTTTCCTCCCCATTTACGAGTTATAAGGGGGGAGGAATCATCCCAACTCTTAAAATTTTCATAGTTTGAGGTTAGGTTATATAATCGTAATTTTCTCGGCAATGGTCCATTACCTTGTAATGGGAGTAGTACCAGGGGTGAGGGGGCACCCCCCTCCCCTCCCCCCTCCCCTCCCCCCCTTCCCCTCGTGGTAAGGGATACTAAGTTTTACCCATTGTTTAATTATAGGAAATAAAAAAAAGGGAAAAGCCTTTAGACAGAAAAGTGAAACCAGTGAATATTTGCGTTTACATTTTTTGGTTTCTGGCTTTTTAGGTGTTAGTTTAATCAACAACCACTTAAATATATCAAACAAACGACGGTTATTTAAATTTTCAATGCCAAATAAAATACATAAATAAATAAAACATAAAAACCTTGAATTCGTGTACTAGAGGAGTGAAGTGCATAAGTTGATTGTAGTGTTTGTTTACCGACATTCAGAACGGCTGATGTTTATTTATGTGTTGCCGACACAATGATGTTCAACGGGCTTCTGATGTGCGGGGACTCTGACACGAGTGATTTTACCAAAGTGAGTGTACCATCAACGAGCATTTTGATTTTTTCTGGAACATTTTCTGGGAGAGACTTTATTCCTGGAATAAAGTTGTATGTCTCACATATTTTAACGTAGGTATACTGTAGACAACTTTTTAAGCTTAAATTTTCCCTTGTCAATGAGTGGAGAATTGTCAGATGTGGTCACACTTGATCATTGAGACCCATGAAATGTCTATCAAATCGATGCATAATTTGAAAGTAACGTTCTTGTAAGTAACGGTTTTTTGCTGAACATCGAATTAGAAACACCTTTGCCTCGGAGAAAGTCGTAGCTTCGGTCTTGTACTTAAGTGGGCATCCTTTGACGTTGAAGTAGCCAGCTGTGGCCAGGAGACCAAGGTCAAATTCGGTCAATATATTTTAAGAACGTCCCAAATGCGGGGCGACTGTTTTGACAATTGTGTGGACGTTAATAAAATACAAAGACGCTCTCATTCATTGATACCCGTTTTCACCACAAATGCCTAAATTTTAGGCTACATCTAAACCTTACACAAGCCTATAAATATCTACAATCAGGTACCTACTATCAAGTACGTGAAAACTGTCACCTATTAGTCATAGGTTAATTGATTTCCGCGAGAACTCTTGAATTTTCAAAATCGGTTGAACAGATGGGCTGTGAAAGCGTAGCCAACAGACAAACTTTCAAGTTTTTTCAAGCCTATGTCTTTCCCCGGGATACAACCTACCCCTGTACCAAATTTCATTAAAATCGGTTGAACAGATAATTTTTTTTGATTCCCGCGGGAACCTTTGAATTTTCCGGGATAAAAAGTAGCCTATGTCCTTCCCCGGGATACAGCCTACCTCTATACCAAATTTCATCAAATTCGGTTGAACAGATGGGCCGTGAAAGCGTAGCAGGCAGACAGACAGACAGACACACTTTCGCATTTATAATATTAGTATGGAAAGTATGGATTTTTATAGCATGGATTAATATTATAAACTTATTTTTTTTTTTTTGCAGGAAAGTTTAGAAGCTCACAGCGTAGCGGAGAGCAGCGCGAGCGAGGCTGCGCGCGCGCACTCTCTCGAGAACAAGCTCCTGGCCACTATGCAGATAGTAAGTGTGACCTATTATTAGATTCAGATGATCGCACTCAATGGGTGGCTAATATTAATAGCTTGTGTTCTGTCCATAGTAAGGGTTACTGGTACATTGATGAAAGTATTGAAGACTAGTCGACCCGACCAGGCTTCGCTCAGAATTACAGTGTATTCCTGATAGCGGTCTTGGGAAACGCTTGTGTAATTGGCTTTTACCACCAAGTTGCTATCAACTGGTAGTTCAGTTTGTCGCTATTACACGTTGTTTTTTTTTCCCATCTAAATCTAAAAATTTATAAGGATGATATTTAGAAGGAAGGATATTTCAAACCATTGGACAGGTCGGGCTGAATTTTGGCAAACATAATTGGCTTTTATGACAAAAGCATCCGCTAAGAAAGGATTTTTGAAAATTAATTCCCTAAGGGTTTACCTCCTTAGGGTTTGAAATTTGTATGGAAATCGGACCTGCGGGCAAAAGTTAGTCATCATCATCATCAACAACAACAAGCGCACGCTATACAAAGTACTTATTTTATTGTTGATATTTTAAAAATCGCTCGACCGATTTCGATAAAATTTATATGGGACCACCTTTGAAGTATATATACCCTTTCAAACAAAAACCGGCCAAGTGCGAGTCGGACTCGCGCACCGAGGGTTCCGTACAAACCTGTAGTAAGTTTTAAATTAAATGTTTTTTTTAAATATTTGAGTTGATTGAATGAAAGGTAAATTGCGGTTTACGATTTATGACGTATTAAAAAAAAACTACTTACTAGATCTCGTTCAAACCAATTTTCGGTGGAAGTTTGCATGGTAATGTACAACATATATTTTTTTTAGTTTTATCATTCTCTTATTTTAGAAGTTACGGGGGGGGGGACACACATTTTACCACTTTGGAAGTGTCTCTCGCGCAAACTATTCAGTTTAGAAAAAAATGATATTGCAAACCTCAATATCATTTTTGAAGACCTATCCATAGATACCCCACACCTATGGGTTAGATGAAAAAAAAATTTTTGAGTTTCAGTTCTAAGTATGAGGAACCCCCAAAAGTTATTGTTTTTTTTTCTATTTTTGTAAGAAAATCTTAATGCGGTTTACAGAATACATCTACTTACCAAGTTTCAAAAGTATAGCTCTTATAGTTTCGGAAAAAAGTGGCTGTGACATACGGACGGACAGACAGACAGACAGACATGACGAATCTATAAGGGTTCCGTTTTTGCCAAATTTGGCTACGGAACCCTAAAAAAAGAATTTTCAAAATCGGTCCAGGCGTCTGCGAGTAATCGGGGAACATACATAAAAAATAAAAAATAAAAAAGATTCCCACGAATTGAGAACCTCCTCCTTTCTTGAAGTCGGTTAAAAAGGAAAAGGACTGACTGATCTATCAATTCATAGCCCACTGTACAGATCGGGATGAAATTTGACATACAGATTGCTTTTAAGAATAGCGTAGGCATTTGCTAACAATCTTTTTTTATTCGAACTTAACGTAAGCGAAGCAGCGAGCTAAAGCTAGGCTTATATAAACTCAATACTGAAAGGGTTGTTCGTACTGAAAGGCAAAAAAACAATGCTGCACTAAAAATATCTCTACCCCTTTTCTCTTTGCTTAGACGGACTATACGGGCTTGATATAGAGGTGGTATAATAACGCCTTTATAACGCCTCCAACTAATCCCCAATAAGCCCATTAAATATCCATAGTTAATGATTGTTCTCATAATACCGCGAGGGGATTGGCCGCTTAAGTGTTGGGCAACATCCGTTGGCGTATCCACGAAATTAATGTCATATAGTCCTCCAGCTCTACCGGATATATGTGAGTAGACAGGTGCCGGCTCGGTGGAATATTTTTTGTTTTGTTTGGGTGTCGCGCTCGGTCAGGCAAACAAACACACCGTTGTTAGTGGATTTTTTTTTTCATTGAAACGAATAGTTCAACAAGTATAAATAACAAATTTAAAAAACCCCCGACTAGAAAAAAGCTGATGACTTTCAGACGGATGAACACATTTTCATGAAACATGGCTAAGAACACTCGGGATAAAATTATCTATGACACAAAAAATACTAAATGAAAATCGGTTCATCCGTTTGGGAGCTACGATACCAGAGACAGATACACAGATACACAGACAGACACGTTAAACTTATAACACCCCTCTCTTTTTGCGTCGGGGGTTAAAAACGTTTTTCTCTCAGGAGTCTGCCACATTACTAGTGAACTAACTTCAATTAGCATACCCAGATATTTGTTGAATTTCTATACCATAACCCTCTCTAACATTGAACTGTGAAACTGAAATTACTTCATGTATATATAATATGTTGTAACTTTAATATTGTTGAACCTGAGTTTCTGCTGGTTCTTTTTAAAACTGACTCGAAAGCACTAAATATTATTACTTACAAGTTAAGTTGAATTAAAAAAATATCATGTTGTTTCATGGGCTTTTTTTCTCGTTTGCGTTCTTTCTCGCGATAGAGCCCAACGTGAGACGTTAAGTATGAGAACGTACGTCCGTGACGGTTAGTTTTTACCAGAAGCGAAGCATTCATTCATCCATAGCATTCAAGTATGTTTCTACTAAAATACAGAGTCAATTTGAACATGATGAATAATTGTCAATAGATGCTTTATTATGGTCCGGGTGGCATAGCTCACATTTTACACGAATAAAATCGATATTACAAGATGTTACATCCAAAAAAGTATTTGAATTTTTTTCTGTAGTCAGGTTACAGTTTATAAATACTCAAATTTAATCAAGTTTTTAAATAATTCAGTCCCGTAAAGAAACTATCATATTCTGGAAAGATCTTCCTCCGGGCTGATGGTGTACCCGGGGACCCTTCCGGTGCGACCGTTGTAGGTTGAACGGTTCTTCCTGTATTTGTTTTATAAGTTTTCAGTCGAATATCTATCATGTGATGTAGATACAATTAACGCCATCTAGTTTACACAGTGGTCACCGCTACACTATTATAATATGTTGTCAGCTGAAGAACAAGGAAGAGACGGTGCGCGTCCAGGCTGAGAGTTTGTCGCTGGCGGAGGCGCGCATCGCCGCGCTCGCCGCGCGCGCGCACGCGCAGCAACACCACCAGGCGCAGCAGACACCCGTAAGCTATGCCCCCATCAGCTTTTAGAATCGTTGTGATTTGAAAATTCGATGGAACGAAAAAGTAACACCAAAATGAGACAAACATATTCATAATAGGATTTAGCCTGCGAGGCCTGGTAGGCTACTTCTCTGAAGTTTCACTTCTGCCGTGTGTGAATTGCGCAAACACACTTTTTTTTTACATCAAACCGCTGGTCATCGACAACGTCCGTCTGCGCCCTTACGCAGTCGAAATTCCGCGAGCTCGTACGAAGCCATTTGCTTCCTTGTTCCTAATTCGAATAGGTATAGAATGCCCTTCTGGCTTCCGTTTTTCCCTCCTCTTTTAATATAATAATAATAATAACTTTTTATTTCAGGCTTCAACACCCATAACTTGTTAGTAACAATCACTTAACCTATGTTAGTAAAAAAAAAAAACAACATAAAATACCTAAACTAACCTACCCTACTCTCAAACCTAAGCCTCGACACATTTACAGGTCTCTTTGAGGCCTCCTCATGAGAATGTGTGCACCATTCCCGCGCCTCCAGAGAGGCGCTGGAATATAGGTACCTTATATACCTACCTAGATATAGGTACCTTCAAATCAAGTGCGAATAGGCACCATCGCTTCAACTTAGGCTGCATCACCATTTGCAAGCAGGTCTGATGGCAGCCAAGCGCTAGTGTATAAATTCAAAAAAAAGTGAACAAAATGTAAAAAAAGCCCACTAAGCATTTTACGCATCTACGAGTATTGATTAATATAACACTGGTTTGTTTCAGTTGTTCAGCACCCGCAGCTCGTCAACCGCGTGTCGCGTGGAGACAAGTGACGCGTCGTGCGCCGCTGACCTGCAGGTAGGGCGTAGGGTGCTATTTGCAGGGAGACTATTTTGATCGCTTTGTTTTGACGCGCGCCTGTCACGTGCGACAGCTTATGAGTTACGGAGACACGGTAGATGGAGTTTCTTGATCTCGAGTTGAAAGGCATTCTATTCTATAACAAAACACAATCTATTTTAGACTAGTTTAAAAAATCCATTAAAAGTATGCTCCTGAAAAGAGCTTAAGTATTATATCTACTGGTGAAGTTTATGTAGGTAAATGATAAAAGACTTGAAAATGACAATTCTTAAGACTGTGTTTACTTATGTACTCGTACCTATCTACACATTGATGTAATAGTAAATAAGTCTTTTCAAAAGAGCAACCACTGAGTTTCTTGCTGGTTCTTCTCAGTAGAAATCATTCCGAACCAGTGGTAGATTCACTCGACGATTCAAAAGCATTTGTCAAAGTCTAAAAAAAAAATTTGATTAAAAAGAATAACGTTAGCGTAATATATCTGTTAAAAGCTTTAAACCATTTTATGACTGACGTGACATGCTATGTGAACAAAAAAGACGAAATTAATTGAGCTGAACATTGATGTAGAATTTTAGTATTCTATTTCAATGGAGCTGAATTAAAATTTTGATTTGAACCAGAAAAAGAGTGCTTGTCATAAATGTTTGCATAACTAAAAGAGCCACCTGATATAGTTTTCTTAAAAAAAATTACTTTATAACATAGAGAAAGAAGACCAGAATTATAAATAACAAAAAAGTTGCTTCGGTAATTTGAGTTTATTCATGTTGAATAAGAATAATTTTCTGCGCAATTTCTGATACAATCTGAGAGTTTTTTTAAGCGGATAAGTCGTGAATATATATTTAAACATTTCAAACTTTAAAGATGTTCGCAAATGTATGTAAACAAATTATAAATATTTGACGGGGTTAATTTTAGGTCATGGATCACAAAATTGTGAACACCCTGCGAGACAACCTGTCCGTAATCGAAGAGTTGTACCGAGAATGTTTTTATGAAGTGAGTATAAAATATCAACAACAGCTTTATGTTAAGTTGACAAGCACAATCACGAAAGCCATAGGGAATTTATTCCCACGAGCTTATCTGGCCCGGTGGCCAAAATTGGAACAAATTTTTATGCCTGTTTAGGTGTTATACGACCGGTTTCTGAATTGAGAATTTCATATTGAGTCTGTCTCAAAGACTACTTAAGGACTAATTAAGCAAATTTTTTTTTCTGAATTGATATTGTTTAAGGTTTGAGAGTTGGAACTTGCTGTTTTTGCTTGAATGCTTAATTCAGAAACCGGCGGCCGGTTTCTGAATTGGGCCGGTTACCGGCCCAATATCAACTGATTATTACCTACCACCATACTTAGTAATTTTATAAATGCGAAAGTTCAGAATCAGCCCCAATATATTTATTTATTTATTTATTTATTGCTAATTGCATTCATGTACATAATAACAATCATTAACTACATGAGGCCCCGTCAGGGCATTGCAATGGTTACACTTATTTTAATTTAAAACATTTGGATTAGCATTAACATTAAACAATAACAAAATTAAATAAATATGTCAACTTAATATTTTTAAAGATCGAGTTCAATATTTATATTACATATAAAATTATGAGTCATAAATTATCTCGGATTGAATACGAACATAAACGTAACTGTCATGCAATTGAGGTCTTGAGTCCGATTAGTTTTGACATTTTCTACATTCTAAGTAACTCATCTATCTCATAAAAACAATTATTTAAGAGCCATTGTTTGAGTTTTCGTTTAAATGTCGTATCATTATTTTCGTCGGTGATAAATTTAGGTATTTTGTTATAAATGTTAACTGATCTGTTTAATGGGCCGCGGCTAAAAATTTTTAGTTTGTGGCTGGGATACACCAGTTTGTTTTTGCAACGTGTGCTTCTTTCATGTTTTTTTGTATTATCTACAGTCCTATATAGATAGTGATGCTTCCTGACAAATAGAGCCGTTTCTATTATATAGATAGAGGGTACTGTCAGAATTTTTTTGCTTAAAAAGTGGGTCTACAGTACAGTTTTGCTAAAAAGTCTACAGCTTTCGCGTGGTTTTATATTGGCTAGGATGCGGATGCATTTTTTCTGGAGGATGAAGATATCCTCTGCGTTGGTACTTTCACCCCAGAGGATTATCCCGTACCGGATCCAAGCATATGGGTATGCATAGTACGCGGAAAGTGCAGTTTCATAATTTGTATTTGCTTTCAATATGCTGAGAGCATATACAAATCGCGAAAGCTTAACGCTTAGATTGTGAACGTGGCTCTTCCAGTCGAGGTGGGTGTCGATAGTTAGGCCGAGAAGAGTAAAGTCACTTACTTCCTTTATTTTAGTATTTTTCGCGAGCGATTTTAGATTCAGCGGTTGTTTCTGGTGGGGCCGGAATTGCATAAACTTCGTTTTATTTAGATTTATTTCTAGGTTATTGGAGTTTAAGTAGTTTTGGATGTTCGCTAGATTTTCTGAGATGAGATTTTCACAATCTGTCACATTTGAGCACTTAGATAGGATCGATACGTCATCCGCAAACATGATGCACCGCGAATGTGGGCTTATAATTTTATTAGGTAGGTCATTGATATATACCAAAAATAGGACGCATCCAAGGACACTTCCTTGTGGTATAGACCAATTCGTAACGCGTATAATGCTTAAGATTTATGAAATTATCCCATTGTTACAGTCGGCAAAACAGGAGGAGCTGATAACGATGCTGCGAAGGTCGTATCTAGAGATGCGTCAAATGGATCGCCACAAGTCAGAGCAGATCGGGCGTCTGCAAAATGTCGTGCACACGCAGAGGTGCTCGCTCGAGCGGTGTCAGGTGAAAAGCATAACGACGTCATGTTAATTCTATACTAATACTAATCTATACTAGTATTATAAATGCGAAAGTTTGAATAGATGGATGGACGGATGAATGGATGTTTGTTACTCAATCACGCCAGAACGGCTGAACGGATCTGAATTAAATTTGGCACTGAGATAGTTTCCGCGGGAACCAAAAAACCTCAATCCACGCGGACGAAGTAGCGGACATCAGCTAGTCTAAATATAAATATAATAAAAGGAAAAGACGACTGACTAATTGATCTATCAACGCACAGCTCAAATCACTGGACGGATCGGGCTTAAATTTGGTATACAGATACTTCTTATGACGTAAGCATCCGCTAAGAAAGGATTTATGAGTTTCTTGCTGGTTTTTCTCAGTAGATTCAAATAGATAACTTGTGTCACTTATGATACGTCAAGACTCAAGACTACCACCGGTTCGGAAAGCTAATTCTACTGAGAAGAGCCAGCAAGAAACTCGGCAGTTGCTCTTTTCAGAATAAGAAAAATGTTACAAGTATTACTGATACCCTAAAATTTCAATGTATATTGAAAACCTTGCCTTCGTTTTGTTTCAGGATATAGCAATGGAGGTGGAGAATCTGAAATCGGAGATAACCAATTTCTTGAACAGCTCTCAGAACAACGACTCGGTACAGACTTGAGACAATCTAACACCACTAACGTTTGCTGTGATCTTACTAATGATCCCCCCACAGGAGAGTGGTGCGTTTGTATCGAAACAGACTATATAGTGCTTTTGTACGCATATCCTTTCAAATACTTATTACATAATGTATGTACTCATTAAAGTACTTACCCTTTTTGACCTGTCCTGAATTAGCTCGGGTGGAGTTTTAAAAAACTTAACGGGGGTCAACATTAAAACTTGCTACAAAAACCAAGTAACAAAATCTTAAGATTCTCAACAGATTTGTTAAGTTTAAACGAGTATTGAAAGTTAAACCGTATAAGCTGAACAACGATTTTGATATTTCGATTGTGGTAATAATAATATTGCATAGGTATATTTTATGCAGATTTTGTGTCTTACTTAAATACATATAAAAAATTGCGGATCTGGCAGGATTTGAATCTGCGTCGATTTGGGAATCGCGCCCGGAACGCCTTTGACCGCTAGGCCGCGGTTCACTTACCCGTCAGTTGCCGGTTCCGCAATTTGTGTTTAAGTATGTTTAGAAACGTTCCTCGTGTGTGGAGCACTGAAATAAAATTATAAAATCAGATTTTGTGTGTTTTTCAAATAAATAAATACTCAAAAGTGTCTGTGTGTTTGATTGGGGCAGGGAGTGTGGGAGCGCGAGGACGGCGCTGTTGACGCGACGGACGAATTGCGCGCCATCGCGGAACAACTGAGGCGGTTGCGGGACATGCTCGATGTATGTTTACCTTGGAGGCATTATACTGGGAGTGCATTAACAATAGATGCACGAACTTTAACGAATTCATTCAAAAGTGCACGAAGTACGCAGGGCCGGATTAACCATGTCGGAGTCCCAAGGCAATGCTCGTCTCGGGGACCCTTTAAAGTCTAGCCCCACACGGCGCGGCAAATATTCTTTGTAGGTTTTATAGAGCTGGGCGCACTTAAGCGACGCGGCAGGCAGATGCACTGCACGGTGCGGTACACAACAACTCTTGCGCGTCAATTTATTGCCCGCAGGTTTAGTGTTGCTAATCCGGACGATAATTTCGCGAGGTTATGTAGAAACATAAGTCCTACTGCTGGCAATGGTGCAAATGTAATAATCTGAATTATTTATAAAAACGATTCAGCAATAGTACTAACATAATAATAATAACTAATACCGCTAACATCATAGCTCTCTATGATGTTAGTGGTATTTTGATACGATATTGTCTTTGAGAGTGTTACATACAAATCTTTAATAATTTTCACTCAAACAAACATTTAAAAAAAAAATTATATCGTGGGACCCCTAGGCAGTTGCTTAAACTGCTTAATGGATAATCCGGCCCTTGAAGTACGGTCACGAAAGAGACACTAAGTGTTGATGTTTCTCTTACACACATAGCATAGGCTTACATATATTGCATGCTGCATCTTGTGCTTTAATAACGCCTTTGATTGTCGTTATTTTCATTTTCTTCTGTATTGTATTTGTTACGCATATTGATTAGATTGGCTCTAATTCACCAAGGTTAAAAACTATTGTCTCCTCATTTATATCCTTTTTAATTTAATGCATGTTGAGCTTTTATAACCTTGCTCGCCGTTTTATATGATTTTTCATCTGTATTTTATTTGTGCAGTAAAGTATTGTCTTCTTATTTCTATTGTTCAAATCTATAATTCAACAAGATTGAAAAGATAAAAACAATATTATGGGTGTGGACTGATACGCTATATAAGTTATATAGACTAGTTAGAAGATGTTTTTTATAAATCCTTGTGAATATATAACTATTGTTTTGAATCAGTTTTGTTAAATTACTTATATTAAAACTTGTTTACAGACAGACTGCACTTGTGGACTAGAAGAAGAAAATATGAAACTGAAGAGAATTAACGAAACTGTGGAGGTATGATAAAAAAATTTATTTTGTTCTTTTCGGCATATTTGTGTGTGCAAAGGTTTCGGTGTATTTGTGTGGCCAAAGGATTGGCCATATCATGCTGTAAAGGTGGTATTTTTAAAACGTTAAGTATGTACCTACAGAGCGTTGTGAATAAAGACAGAAAGAAGAAGAAAAACGATAAATATACTTGGCATACAGCTTGACAAGTTTATCAGAGCGTGGTGTGGAGGCGCCACTGTCTAATAAAGATATTTTAGGAATTTTGTTAGTTCCGAATTTTTCCACACGCACAGTTAAGTATGTTGGACTGTACAAGTACATATTATAGTTATTCCTCATTTCAGATTCAAATAGGCGAGATGCGTCAACGGGTCAATGATTTGGAAGTAACGTTACAAGACAAGGACAATATGGACCAGCAGTACCGAGTACAAATACAAGAGAAGGATCGCGAGGTAAGAACGTTCAACGAATCAATTTTTAATGATTGAACTAGAAGTTTAATTCGCTATAATCCACTAAAGTAGACAAATCTGTGTAGTACTGTGCGTGTCTTTCCCCAGCAGCATGCGACCCCGACCACCCAGCAATTCGCACAGGCACAGCACCACACCACACAAACCATCCAACTCACTTTCAACGTACGTTTCACTCCGACACCAACCAATTTTTCTCTGAAAATTTAAATTTTCTTTTAAAAAAACCAAGAAACAGCTGATATCCTTAGAGGTTTCAATCCACCAAGACGCGCTCTTCTCGTATTTATTATGATGGTACTATATAGCATGCAGAATATCTAGAAATAACGACCTTAGTGAAAAAGTTAGTGAAAAGACACGTGAATTTACAAAAGTTAGGTATGTAGAGAACTATCCTGAAAAGATACGACGCCTTCGTAGATTAAACTATCTATACCAAACTGTCAAAATTATTTTTTTATTTAGCGTTTAAAAAATTCGCCCACACTCTGTAACATTTGCAGGAAAACAATACCTACCCAAATGCGATTTAATAAAACCATATTGTTTTTGTTTTGTTGTGAAAGTTACATCAGCTACGGGCTCAAGTTATAGCGCTGGAGGCAGAGTCGCGAGACCAGGACAAAGCTAGCGAAGCCCTCAACTGCAAGTTGAAACAAACGGAAGGTAGAACCAGACACATTCAGTTACGCGATTCTATGAAAATGATATATATATATATATATATATATATTAATTTTTAATCCACTACAAGTTAGCCCTTGACTGCGATCTCACCTGATGGTAAGTGATGATGCAGTCTAAGATGGTAGCGGGCTAACCGGTTAGGGGCATAGCAGTTATATTAAACCCATACCCCTATTCGGTTTCTACATGGCATCGTACCGGGACGCTAAATCGCTTGGCGGCACGTCTTTGCCGGTAGGGTGGTAACTAGCCATAGCCGAAGCCTCCCACCAGGCCAGAACAGGGAAAATTCAGAAATTATAAATTCCCAAATTGACCCTGCCGGGGATCGAACCCGGGACCTCCGCACGTTACACTCTGCGCCACAGAGGTCGTCAAAATATGGATATGTTTTCCAAGTACAGCGAATCGATTCAACCAAATGCAAAATGAAGACTTCTGTGATAGGTCTCTTTTATATTGTTTAAACGCTCCATTTGGTCAATGTTATGTGTTCCTAAAAACCGGAAGGTTCAGAACTGTTGAACTTCTCAATCCTTACCGGTTAGGTGTCTTAAAGACACGTTTTCCCTTTAATTTTATTGTTTTTTTTAATTTACCAAGCCGTTTTCGTGCAATTTCCCTTATAAGAAGGAGAAGTAAGAATTGCGGTATATCTTATTGCGCCAGCATAAAATTAAAGCTACGAGAGGAAGCCTACTACACTCAGTCGGGAGAGATATAGATAAGGCACCCCTAACAGGCACTACAATATCATCACCTAACATCGTGAGATCGCAGTCAAGATGTACCTTGTAGTGAAAAAAATAAGTTAACCCCATTATAACTTTTTTTAAACCAAATGACGGTTATTTGTACCCTTTTTCATGGTACAAAAATGCAGCGCTCCTGAAGGACAAGTCGTCAGAGCTGCTGAGCGTGAAGCGGCAGTGCGAGACCCAAGAGGCGACCATCGCGGAGCTTCGCGAGGAGATCAACAGAGCCGATCTGATGGCGCAGGAAGTGAGTGTCTCCTGTATTGAAATGATTAGCTGCAAAAGCCATAAGCCACCTCGTGGTACAAAGGACTTTTGAACAGTTTTCTGTTGTGTATTTTGACCCTTGACGTTAAAAAGAAAGGTGTTATGTTATAAGTTTAACCTCTGAGTGTGCCTGTGTGTGTTGTCGTGGAATGCCAACAAATAGGCCTCTTTGAATGATTTTATTTATACGAAGGCGGGTTTATTATCAGGTTGTTAGCTATGTTTGATGAGAATCTGACACGGGGTTTAAGCATATTTATCTCCTTTTCCAGCCGGTGTTGGTATCGTGAGGATAATAATTCCTAAGTATCTCATCATCTCGGAGATAATAACCTACAATTTATTGAGATTTCACTTTGATGTGCGGGGGGTTTTTAAATCTCACTTCGATTTTATCATGGTCAGAGCTCATCAGGATTCAAAATGAAGTAGGACCTAGCTCAATAGCCAAATCTGTCAGTAAGTTGAAGTGGCAATGGGTAGGCCATTTTTTAAGTTGTAGAGTAGAGACCGCGTAATGCAAGTCTAGTGTGGGGCGCCCTCCAGCACAATGGACCGACGATATGAAGTGGGTAGCGCTCTATGGGAAAGGCCTGTTCAGCAGTAGATGTTCGCAGGCTGAAATAATGACGATGAGGGCCTTGTACGTAGTTTTATAGTACACTAGATGTTTTTAATAAATAATAATATTTTTTGGCCATTTTAGCTTTAAATAAAGGTAACACGCTTATATATACGCCACCTATTTTGTCGCTCGCTTATCACCACTCGGGGGACACGTGCAGGGAGGTAAAATGTAATTGCTGCGGGCGTGAGCGACGGGGAATATCCCTGTTTTTAAAATATATATAAATATTTTTTGTTTTTAAATAATACTTTGTTTGTTCAGAGTGGGCAAGTCCGCGAGGAGGTGTCATGCTTGTCGTCGCAAGTGTCGCAGTGGCGTGAGCAGCTGTCGACCACGAGGCGGAGATTACGCGCCCTGGAGGCTGAGCTGCAGCGCGCTAGAGAGCATTGCAAACATCTGGCGGTGCATTACAGGTATAGTCCATCAAACTTATCTGACCCCGTGACAGTGGGGCCAATTCTGTTTAGCACAATCTCTTAACTAATCTAAAATGACGGCTCTTTTTATATTGTTATCCCTTTCATAATACTCGCTACAGAAAGGGGCAGAACTAGGTTTGGAGCTGTCATTTTAGTTTAGTTTAGAGATTGTGTACAACGGAATCAGCTCCAGTGTCGCTGTAATCGCATTTAGTGTTCCTATTAACAGGAACTGAACAGTCAATAAAATTAGTTCCAATTTTGGCCACCTGGCCAGATAAGATGGTGGGACTGCAAGCATTACTAAGACGCGTGGGATAAGGGCCAGAGAAGCTTGGAGCGTGCGGCTGCTAGGCAGGGAGGAGAAGCGGGAACTCAATTGTAACCGTAATGTCCAGCTTCCGGGGGAGGAGATCGACTTGAAGGGACAAGTACAAGATGTATAATTTTCAGGGATTCAAAAAGGCGCCGTTAAGGCGGCGTACGTTTTGACGTTTGTAAAAAAGTTGCTGCTTTGTGTAGTTGTCAAATAGCCAATGAACTCAGTTGTGTTTGGGGCAGGGACAAGAGTCAGCTGGCCTCGGAGCTGCATAGTCAGTTAGAGGAGGCGCAGTCGCGAGGCGCGGAGCTGTGCGGCGAGGCGAGGCGCGCGGTGTGCGGCGTGAGGCACTGGCTGCGCAGGCAGAGACAGAAGAACAGGTCTGTACCTCGGATCCCCAAACTCTCAACGAGAAGCCCTCGACAACCTGTGCGGTCTTCTAGGCTTCCGGAGCGAGCTCGGATGGCTGGAGTGAATACTCCGGCGGGGAGGGGCAATTCACGCACAACAGACCTCCAACCGGGAACCTGCCCAGTAGAAAAAAAAAGGTCTGTATCGACAGGGACAAGACTCGGCTTAAACTACAATAAGATGGCGCCCCCTCCAAGATTCGAAAAGTTTGAAGTATTTACCAAGCGCTACCAAGACTCAAAATGTATGTGTGCGTGCTTAGACGGCTGTCAAACAAAAATAAATCCAAGGATTTGTTGCTCGACTAGCGGCGTGCCTACACACATTGAAACAATTATTTGGAGGGGCGAGCCAGGTTAACGTAGTTAATCTCTACGCAGTGTTGAAGTGTAGATTATAAATACATATTATATAGTATTTTCTTTCGTAGAAAGAGAATTTTCCTAGAATCGTACCAAACGTGTAACCGAAAGGGATAGAAAATAAAGTGTTTATTTTTTACTTTCTCAAATTTGTTTAGCTCCAAGTTTAAGCTCTCCTTAAAATTAGGCGTCACGCGCTGAGAGACAAAAATCATTTGACTTTGTCTCACTCTTTCACGCGTACCTAATGAATGAATTAATTTCTTGTGCAGCTGAAATGGGTAGTGTCTAAGAGTCTATAGACTTCTTTGTCACTGGTTCATTCGATCTAAATTCTCAATTTTTAAGGGAGCAAGAAGAAAAGATAAAGCACCAAGAGATGTTAATACAAACGTTAAGACACCAAGATGCGACAAATCCCACCGCGACAAACGACAACGAACCGTGTTGCTCCAAGCATCTGACGCGTGTTGAAGCGAGACGCAGCGACCGCAGCTTTGTGAGTGCGAGCGAGACGGGCTGCTCCAAGTGCGCGTCCGCTAAAGTGGTTGTGAAGACGAGTGAGAGCGAGATGGCTAGCAGTCCCGCGCCTCCCACCCCGCCGCGGCGGCTGCTGAGGAAGAAAGCTTTCTGCGGAGATATCGTAAGTAAAGGTCTCCCTTTGGAGTTAAGCGCTATTATATTTGAGTATCATTTCTGGTCAGCTATAGAAAGTAGAAACTGTTGCAAAGAAAACTGAACTTTATAATTGTGCATTTTAGCGTGGGACATAAAACAAAATAATAACAAATTTTACTTTTTTTTACCATTTTACCAGCTAGAATTATTTTTGAAATACAATACATTTGCATCTCGCATGCAGCGCGTTGTACCACATCGATGTGTCTGTTGTGGCGGATTTTAACGAATTAAGCTTCTTCCTTGGCTATCATATGATAGATATGTATGTGGAAGGAAAAAGAGTAGAGAGAGACCAAAGAAAAGATGAATGGATTGCGTGAGAGAGGATATGCGTATAAAAGGGGTGGACAATATGTTGACGGATGACAGAAGCGAGTGGAAGAAGAAGACATGTTGTGCCGAGATTGCCGACCCCACATAGCGTGGGATAAGGACAGGTAGAAGAAGTTCCTAGGTTATCATGGACCTCCGTACAGTAACGCCTGCTTCTATCCAACACTTGCCGTTTGTCCCCAGCGCTGTCAGTGGCCGGTGACGCGCGACTCGTCGGTGCAGCGGCCGTCGCGCAGTGACGCCAGCGTCAACGCGCGCCTCTCCAGCGATCAGCTGTCTTCATACGCGGCGACGCCTACCGTGAGTAGAGACACTACGCAATTACGCATTCCCCTATCTCTCTGCGTCGTATTTCTCACTGCCGAGGGCCGTGACTTCTTTCCATACTTCGCATAACGCTAGTCTGTCTAGTGAAATCGGAGAGTATTATCTAAATTTGTAGAAAATGTCACTAGGGTTCTCAACTCAAGGCAAAACGCAACTTGTTATACCTATTCGGGATTATCCGATTTATTTTTATTATATTTATCACCATTTTACACTTCTTGAGATCAGTGGGCAGTGTTAACGACTCGACAAGAGAATGAGATTTCTCATTTCGGCTAAGCGATAATATCAGATTATCAGATATTATTAGTGTAGTTAGATGGCTTAACAATGACGGATACGAAAAGGCCAAATCGGTTACTTGGCTAGTTACCGATTGAAATCAGCATTGTATTAATCCCATTTGCGCTGCTTAAACTAGAAAGTTTTGTCTTAAGCTATTGATCAATTTGCTCGTAGGTTGATTATTAAAGTCGATAAATATGTTTTCCAGAGAGAGATGTCACCAACAGACGAGCTTCTGGAGCGAGTGGAGCGCGCGCACGAGGCTCTCGCAGACGCGCACAGGCGCTGGGCGCGCGGCGCGGGCCCCAGGGACGGCGACAGATAGACACGCGCTGCAGATAGACTATACACAGAGACGCGCGGCAGATATACAATACACAGAACCGCGCTGCAGATATACAATACACAGACACGTGCTGCAGATAGACAATACACAGATACCAGCTATAGAAACTGTCATATGTCTCCTGCAACTACCCTCACAAACCATTCCAGATTCTTGATATTTCCACTATTTCAAAGCCTATTCCTATTTCTCCAAGATGCTATAGAGCGCTAAAAAATCATGTGATTCGTGGGACCCGCAACTGAAGTGAAGTTCTTTCTCACTCACTCATATACAATACGCTCATTCGTCTCACTTTTTGCGAATTTGGTCCATTGAGATTCGATTCTAAAACTAATCAATCAGTAATTTTCATTGCCTTTAGGCAGGCTATGAAAACCGCCTTAATAATTTTAAGAGTTTTGGAAAAGATGTACATAATTTAATTTATTATAATTTACAACTACTTTAGTTTTTGAATAGTCTGATGTGCATTTACGTTTTTATTAACGGTATACTGTTTTACTAGTCTTATTTTATTGTTTAAATAATAAATATTATGTTATGATTTTTATTCGTTTTATTTTAGTCCATTTGGATAGATCAGCAAATCATAATCATTTGACAGCTTAAAACTCGAACTGTTTAAGGAGTTCATACATGCTTTTTGACACGCAGACATCTATGAACTCCTAAAATATGCCGTATTATCCGTTTGACAATCGATTACGATTTCCTTACACGATCGTGGGGCAAATTGCAGTTAACGCACCCCGACTCCATGGCTGTATGTCCACTGAAGCGGTTCGGAGCGGGAAGTGATCAGTATTGCTCTCCGGTGACATTTGGTCGGTGACCGAATGCGCCGGCCGCATTCGGTTTTCGGTCCAGCTACATTTCACAAGCCGGTTATAACCGAGTAAACCCAACCGTAAAACTTTTACACTGGATTTGTCACCGCAGACGGGTTGGATCGAATTGCGGCCAACCGAATGTTTACGGTCAAACCGACCTAATGTAAACGCGCCATTACTCGAAGCAGACTCTAACGGTGCAGTAGAGAAAAATACGTCGAGGTCGTCTAATTTAACGAATGCGCCTCTAAAGATGTTTACGCTCACTGCAAATTATGGTGCGTCTATTATAGGATGATAATTTTGTGTGAGATGTGTAAGAGGTGTGTAGCAATAGTGAAGGACTAGACAAATTGAAGCAGACTGCAGAACTATACGAATGGCATCTGCCAAAATTATCATACTATTTTAGACAAAAGTTAGAAAAGTTGAATTAGGATATATGAAGAGCGATATACACATGGATACTATACACAGATTGGACGGCGTCATTTCTTCGATTTCGTTCAGGAATGATCAATTAAAGTTTTAGCAGTAGATTAGGTTATAAGAAATGAAATACAATCTCGTATAAAATATTATTTTATTACCTAAGTACTTATTTACATTAAAATTTTATAACAACCCAATAAGATCTATTCTATTCATCCACTCAACAAACAAAATGTACTTTCAATTACTGGGAATGATACGAATCGATAAAACTATTGAACGAGGAATAAAATTACTTGAAAACCATACTAATTTAACAACTCCAAAAAATGGTAAGGATTCAAAATTAAAGGTATAGCCACCATAAAATGTAAGTCTTAAATTGTTTATTATGCTTGCAAGTAATTTTATAACCCAAGTGTCATGGATTTCAAAACCGACATTCATATACCTATATCGGAGTAGTATATCTTTGTATGTTATTTGGCAGATTATTGTTTTGGACATGAATAACTATTATCTACTATGGAAAAGTGTCAATTTTCGACAGTAGGGCCAAGATTCTCTGCCTTACCACGATATTTGTGATTATCACTTGGCTACAATCTCAAATTGTAGTAACTGCCTGAAGTTATCTGCCTGCAACATGGGAATTCTAGCTAATAGCGAGAGTGTAAGCCATAAATGATTTTGATTGACGCAATATAAACTTCGTGTCATGAAAAGAAGCACTAGAGGCAGTGCTGTTGTCGCTTATATAATAAATATGTATAGTCCCACAAACTTATCTGACCCGGTGACAGCGTCGGTAGTGAGTATAAAAAAATAAAAAAAATAAAAACTAAACAGGCACAAAATTAGCTCCAATTTTGGTCACCGATGTAGATAATTTGGTGGGACTGTATGTGAAATGTAGTTTGTCAAATTGCGGTGGTAGGCCCATTTTTTTTATAACTGACTTCAAAGCTCTGGTCTGTAGCGCTTTGAGCTTGTATTATGATAGAGGTCCACTGCTGTCTGCTGGACATATTAAGTTTCTTGTAGGGATTTCCCACACCCGCATTCTTGCGCCGCCTGGATCCAGTGATTCCCGCAGACTCACTCGATGACCATCCACCTGGTGGGGGAAGGAGGGGGAAATCTGTCAATACCGGGGGTATCTTCCTTCTGAGCAGGTCTTCGCACTTCAACGCCCCGTTAATGCCTAAGGATGTAACTATAGATGCCTCCACTGTCCAGGTTCGCTGAAATCGTGTGTAGTGTTACAGGCGCCGGTCACTTGGTCCACACGCGCCACATGGAGGCGAGCGAGGCGGCGGCTGACGTCACCAGCGACGGCGCGGGGGGAGGGGGGGTGCCGCCCAGCTCCACCAGCTGCGGGGGCAGGGGGGAGAGATTCATATTATTGCTGTTGATTAATAACAATAAATAATAAATAAATAAATAATTTTTATTTCAGGCAATTTTACAAACCCATAGTTATCAAAATACAGAAATAGTATGACATTAAAAAAGTACATTATTAATATAAAAGCAAAATTTAAGTGTTAAAAAAATAAAAAAATAAAAATAATTCACAAATTTAATAATGCGAATTATCTTAAATTTATCATTAGGTATTGAAAAGGTCACAAATACTAGTGAGATAATCAGTTGACACCGCACCGTCTACACGTCCGAGGGGGACGTGCGATCCTGGGTGTCTCACTCCGCGATCCAGGGTATCATCGCATTAATAGTCAGTGAACTCTTCATGTTTCGTGTTAAAGTTTTCTCAGAGTTTCGAATGTGTCAACATATAGTTTGGCCACGCTAACTCTGCCACGGAATAGAAGGGCAACACTTATTACATTCTGTCAATTCGGATGTCAGGTGTGTTTATGTTCGCTTTATTATTTCGAAAATAAAAGTGAAATAGTGAAATAATGGTTAAACCTATGCAAAGTAATATGCGCGAGTTATTATATAACATGATTCTTAAATTCCAAGAAGTAAAGGAAGAACACGATGCTGTCTTTAGCCAAAAACAACAATGTTTACATGAAATCGAAGAGTCTACAAGCAAGCTGACCAAACGGTTTTGATATTTTGCTTTTCGATCTTTGCATAAAATACTTAAGATAATAATTTATATAAAACGTTTCGGTTCATATTCGCCTGTTCATATCGTATAATTATGATGCATATGCAAAAAATAAATTATTTTCATTTATTTCCAGGTGTAAGCGTAGGAATCTTAAGAGTTATTAAAAATGGGGGCCAATCTAAAGAGGGAATCTGGTGGACTCCCTACAAAAAGCGTTCAGCACGAGAAATGAAAGTCAATATTGACAATTTTTAGCTTTTCTCAGACCAGGATGCGTTTGGAACCCTCATAGCTCTAATCTTAAGATACTGAAGTTAATTATCACCATCACGTCTCATATTTTACTGACGTTCAAAAGTGAACAGTGTTGGTACCTATTTTGAATAAAACAGCTTTGACTATTGACTATGTGTTTCATTCATTTGTTCAGAAGATCTCTCCTGATCAAGTAATAAATTGTTGTTAATCTTTAGCGTCAGTAGATTCACACTAATATAAAATGCGAGAGTAATTATCTGTTACCCTTTTTTTGACTCGTCCCCTGAACAAAAATATACGGTTTTGCCTGAGTTTAAAGCCGAAATCCACGCAGACGAATTCATGCATGGCGAATATAATATATAAAATTTATATAAATACTTATGATAAATAAATACGGGAATCATTATGTTCTACCTTAATATTACGCTGTCAAAACTGTGCCCTATATTTACATTTACTCTTTTAAATGTACTAAAACGACCAATGACCCCATGAAAGCAGATTAAAAACAAAAAACACAAGTATCAAATTCGTTTTTTCGCATTACAGTCTGTTATCATCAACAGATTTTAAACTTCTACCATTCTACCAGTGCTGCAGACTTAGCGTAGCCAGACTATATTCATCAAGACTCTTGCAAACATTACACATTTTGTAGTGGCAAGACCACACACAATTGAGGGTAGAGCGTCGTTGTACCCACCTGGTCGGTGTCGGGCCAGTGCAGGTGCTCGGGCGGCTCGGGGTCGTCGACCTCCTCCACGCCGCACGCGTCCTGCCACGCTTCACACGTGGCCCAGCGGTGAGACCACGCCTCCACTCTGACCACACACAATTGAGGGTAGAGCGTCGTTGTACCCACCTGGTCGGTGTCGGGCCAGTGCAGGTGCTCGGGCGGCTCGGGGTCGTCGACCTCCTCCACGCCGCACGCGTCCTGCCACGCTTCACACGTGGCCCAGCGGTGAGACCACGCCTCCACTCTGACCACACACAATTGAGGGTAGAGCGTCGTTGTACCCACCTGGTCGGTGTCGGGCCAGTGCAGGTGCTCGGGCGGCTCGGGGTCGTCGACCTCCTCCACGCCGCACGCGTCCTGCCACGCTTCACACGTGGCCCAGCGGTGAGACCACGCCTCCACTCTGACCACACACAATTGAGGGTAGAGCGTCGTTGTACCCACCTGGTCGGTGTCGGGCCAGTGCAGGTGCTCGGGCGGCTCGGGGTCGTCGACCTCCTCCACGCCGCACGCGTCCTGCCACGCTTCACACGTGGCCCAGCGGTGAGACCACGCCTCCACTCTGACCACACACAATTGAGGGTAGAGCGTCGTTGTACCCACCTGGTCGGTGTCGGGCCAGTGCAGGTGCTCGGGCGGCTCGGGGTCGTCGACCTCCTCCACGCCGCACGCGTCCTGCCACGCTTCACACGTGGCCCAGCGGTGAGACCACGCCTCCACTCTGACCACACAGACAATTGAGGGTAGAGCCAACAATTTTATACAAAATATATACTAAGTGCACATTTCGTGCGTTTGAAAAAAAATCACAGATTTCACAGTCCCCGCAAGAATCGGAGTATTGAAAATGAATAGAAAAATTTACGAAAAAGCACTTTTCGCCTGCATCCGCATCTTTTTACACCATTACCATGACGATCGGTCAATAATCATAGAAGCTACATCACTTTTTAAAATACGGAAATACCCGTTTTTCTACAATTCCAAATCTAAAGGGACCACCTTACAGGTCACAATTATTTACCGATTTTTCAAAATTCCAAAATAAGTAACCAGCCGATTTTCAAAATTCAAACGCTCACACGTGTCTCGATTAATTCCTCAACTCTTGATACTATACCCATCTCGATCCTCCTAAAATCCTCGGAGCTAAGGCTATACGTCTCAGGCGATTTGCATCTGATAACCATTTTCAATGGTAATTGGTAAAACAACGTTTGAAAAAGAGTTGCTGATTTGACTAGTCGTCAAATACCGTATAGAGCACGAACTGAACAGCACAATTAAATTCTCAGAATTAAAAAGGTCAGCCACCGCCACGCTGGTGAAGCACGAATTGGCAGACATACCCATTAACTAATTATAATTTTTCCTTATAAATGACGTACACCCTTGAAGTTTTCTCACTGGCTTAATCCTTTGTGTGCATGGTTGCCTGGTAGAGATCGCTTCAAAGCGATATGGCCGCCAATTGTAGTATTGCTTAGTTTTATTGTTTACAATTAGGTGTAGAGATAAATATTTCATTCATTCATTAATTTCATTCATACCACGGAGAGCTTCAGTGTATACCTGCCTAGCCCCGGGTCGTCGGCCCTGGCGGCCAGCGCCAGCGCGTGCAGGCCGGCCAGCGGGGCCAGGGGCGCGGCGGGCGCGGGCGGCACGCCGGCGCGCGCGCACAGAGCGGCCGCGCCCGCGCGCAGCCGCGCCACGCAGCCGCGCCAGCTGCGCGGGTCGCTGTACTCGCTGGAACAAAACACATCCATTTTCATATCATACAAATATTATAAATGGGAAAGTGTGATTGTTGGCCTGGGTATAGTGGAGGACCTGGAAAGTGACATAGATAGCTTTTTATCCCAGAAAGTTAATGAGTTCCCGCGGGAATAAAAAAAAACAAACCACGCGGACGAAGTCGCGGGCATCAGCTAGTTTTCATATATATAATGAGTCTTAAAACACTTTTTGAAACAAGCTTTTATCGTTCCCCATATTGAATTTAATGTGACGTAATTTTTGTTTTCACCTCTCTAGCTCGAATAGAGCACCTTTGCTGGTTAAAACCAGTGAGCAAAAACTAAAAAATATTGAATTGAAAACGCTGGGTTCATTATCTTACGAAAGAGAAACTCCATCACATATTATGCAATATTTTATTATGCTTATAAATTATTACAAAAAAAAAGAAGTTTAATTATTAATTTTGTGTCTTTTTAATTGCTCAATTTTGATAATCCCAACAATCGTATGCGGGATCCCGAACCAAAAATGATCCTATTAACATCAACAACACATTGGAAACGCAACATATCAAATGTAAGTTATGTTATTTGATTTGATTACACCAAAACACGCACATGCAGTTGAAAATTTGCACTCACCTCAAGGTGATAGCGTGCGGCAGGCGCACGTCGAGCGTCCACGCGAGCAGCGCGACCAGTTGCGCGGCCAGCCCCAAAGCCGCGCTGGTTCTGTGCGCAGGGTTCGCCGTGGGCACCGCGCTCACCGGCACCTCCTTGTTTTGAGTCTCTGAAAATTAACAAAAGATCTACCTATAATATGTGAACATTTCTGACTCTCCTTGGGTTCTAACTTCAATAATAATCAGTAGTAAAAAGGCTTGAGAAGGAAAACTGATTAGATTTTCAGTTTGAACAAAATAACTTCACGCCATTTCGTCTTTATTGATCAATAGACATTTTGCTCACACTCGAGCCACACTCAGAAGATTCTTAAACTCTCTTAACCTCAAAGGGTTTGACGACCTCCCTGGTGTAGTGGTGAGCGCAGTGGTCTAGCGCACTTGAAGTGGCCGAGTGCTTCGAGTGGTCTGCAGTTTTCAGAACCAACAGTTTTCAGGACCAACAGTTCAAAGTTGCGTTGTGGTCCCAAGTTATTAGAAATCCTGACGACTTCCGTGGCGCAGTGTTGAGCGCTGTTGTCAATTCGAGAATTAATAATTTCTGAATTTTCTCTGGTCTGGCCTGGTGGGAGGCTTCGGCCGTGGCTAGTTAACACCATACCGGCAAAGCGGCAAGCGATTTAGCGTTCCGGCCATACCCCTAACCAGTTAGCCCGCTGCCATTTTAGATTGCATCATAACTTACTATCAGGCAAGATTGCAGTCAAAGACTAACTGGTAGTGGCATTAAAAAAGGGGCGTTAATATTAAATTTAAATTGCCATAGAACTGAGGGTCAATTGTCTAAGCAAATCGTAATCATTTGACAGCTCAAAACGAATAACTCGAACTGTTTAAGGAGTTCATACATGCTTTTTGACGTGCAGGCATCTATGAACTCCCTAAAAAGCAGCTGTGCTCAGGAGCTTTTCGATCTTGTTCCTCCTTTCTACCACCGTACCGCAAGACGCCGTGCGAGTTTCCACCCCTATGTCGTCGACCCATTCACACGTACGAAGCGCTTTGCCTCTTCATTCCCTATTCCCATCAGGTGTGATCGTGGTCAAGCGTAAGCCCATTGTGAATATAATTTAGTATAAAAAAATATTTTTAAACAACCGACCAACCGATTTCGATAAAATTTTTATGGGACCACTCAGTAAAAAGTTCTGAGGTAACAAAAAAAAAATTGTAATAAAAATATAACAAATATAAACCTTAAAACTAAGCCATTAAAGTTTAATTACGAATGTACTATATTACTATACTAAAGACCTTTTGTCTTAAGAAGAACGGTGTTGATCAAGCGTATTCACATTTTTACCCCCTACCAAAAAGTGCTCAACGCGCCTAAAGTAGTTTTCACTTCAAAAACAGTTCGTATAAGTACTATAAGTTTGAGAAACGATCACGATTCCTTACACAATCGGGGGGCTGAAATAGAGATAGACAATATTTACCCCAGGCGTGTATGTGCGAGTAGTCCGCGTCAATGTCAATCCACGGCGACACCACGTGCAGGCGCGGCCGCGGCGCCGGCGCCTCCGCCTCACCGCCCACGAACTCCACGTCCTCCATGCTGTCACTGCGACAACCGAGACCACGCTTAACGCCCGTCCGGAACCGCATTCTACCACTACAGCCCATTAACGTCCCACTGCTGGGCACAGGCCTCCACTCTCATAGGAGAGAGGGAATTGGAGCTTAGACCCCCGCTGCTCCAATGCGGGTTGGCGGGCTTTAACGACTATTATCATGTTAGTGATAAAAACCGGGAACGACGGCTTAAAGCGCTCTCCGAGACACGAGGGTGGTACACCGCCAACTTCCTAACTCCGGGCTAGTACTGGGAATATCTAGTCAGAAAAACCCAACACTTATTATCGCCCGACCCGGGAATCGAACCCGGGTTGTCAGCCGCAGTCAAACATGCTAACCACTAGACCAACGAAGCAGTTGGTCACGGCACCTTATTCATGGCAAGCTAATTCTCCTAAATCAAACGACTTAAGATCCAATCCAAATGACATTCGAATTTACCTACGCACGGCTACAAGATGCCCCAACCCACGGATTTTGCACTCACGATCAAAATGTCATGACGCCATTAGCTCAGGCTGTTTTTAATAAATCAGAAATTGTAGAACCAGCAGGAATTGAACCTGTATCCCTCAGCCGTCGCGGTCTTGGAGTTTTCGTTGTTCTTTAGAGAGGTTTGTAAAGGTTTTACAGAGAAAATAGGTAAATAACTACTAGATTTTAATTTCAAAACATTATGAACTCAAGCTTATAAGATAAGCAGATGGGACATGTTTACACGATGGTAAAATAACTGATAACATTGATTACTTAACTTTAATGAAATAATCTAGTTATGAAAGTAAATTGTTATCTAGTTATTATGATTATAGTCATGTAAAATCACTAATTACTAGAAATAGGCTTAGCAAAACTTATCAGTGTACCTAAATTGAATAAAATGATTGATTGATTGATATCTGCAACGATAATACTGAAGAAAAGCCCCCACGTGTGTTTTCGTTTGCAAAATTACGTTTAATTTTACCCAAGCCTTAACTGCTAAATTTTTTTTTTTAAATTTTAATATGTATAGCGAGCAAACGAGCAAATGAGTAATATTTTGTGATATCTAGTACTTAAAGAACTAAATCCTACTAGAAACGTGTAAACTCACTTATGCATAAGAGGCCAGTCCCTTAGCCGGCAAAATAAAGGTTGAGTTTAGTCAACAGAGTTTAATTTACATTGCTTTGGATTGTTGAGATACCTTTCACACTGTGGCCTGTTTACATTAGGTTGGTGATCGAACGCGTCGGCCGCATTAGATTTTTTGATATCAGCAAGTTTCCACAATTTGGTTATGACCAAATAAGGGCAACTGTAACAACTTTTATACTAGACCTGTATCCACAGACAGGCTGTGATCGAATATGGGCGAACCGGCCGAATGTAAACGCACCATTAGGCTGAATAATCTATAGCCCTAATAAGTAAAACCTGCATCAAATGGTGGAAGTGTTAGCTACCAATCAGAGGTGATTGCAAATGTTATACTGCAGCAATAATTTTTATGTAATAAAGCAACAAATCTGATTGGCAAACACTTTCCCATTTGTCAAAAGTTCATTGTTACAGGCTAATACAATGAATGCATCACAACAGTTGGATCTTAGAAATGTTACTTCATTTAATTATGTATTAATTTAAGCCCACCCATAGTGCACTGCAGCTGGTTCACCTAAACTTCACAAGAGCTTTTGAATTGTCAACTAAATCTCCCACTCCTCCATAACGTTAAATAAGAATAACTGAATATCCCGAATAAATAATTCTTACCTGGAATCATAGCTCATATAAATAGGAAAGATATATCGATCCAGCTGCCTTATCCTGGATCTTCTCAAAGCCGCTAGCGACTGGGTCTGATCATTGTACAGTGTTATTCTGTTCTGTAGCTCTATTCTCTGCAACTGAGCATGCTTGCCCAAACTTGACACCCTTTTCTGATACCTCGGCAGTTTTATACGTAATTCATTATTGTATGCTACTAAATCTGCTAGTTCCAACTTCTTCGCATTTAATATAGTTCTTCTCTGCTCTATGGCTAGCCGTAATAAGTCTAATTTATCTCTGGACTGCTTTGTTTCTGTGAGAAGAATGTCCTTCTTTAGTTTTGGTGCTAACAACTTTTCACATCTTTCCAAAACGTGCTGCCTGTTGAGTTTTATTCTCATTAGTTTCATTTGCTTCTCTGCAAATCTGTAACAGAATCATATAGCACTATTAAAATATCATTATTATCAGTTCAACTCATCGCTGGCCCACACACTCAAGTTACTCAGTATGAGTCTCCTGTCCGATCAATAATGGTTTGATCATATTATAACAAACAACAGAATTAAATTCTATTGCATGCAAGTTTCCTCATGAAAGAACGTTTTCCTTTTTTGTTAAATATGTGATATATTTATACCTAATTGCCTAAAAAACATACCAGGAATCTAAATCACTAGGTTATAATCAAAATATAGTCACTAGAAAAACCTTTTTTTCCGTTTTCCTGTACTAAGACATTTTTATTCAAAGTGCCTCTGTGGTGTGTGTGTGTACTGTACTGTACTTAAATAAATACTGTACTTACATACGTATATAAAGAATTTCATGTTGCAGAATTTTTTATTTTGTTCAAAAGTAACTGGCACCTCTTGTTACATAAACATTTCTTCTAGACGCTTATGTGAGCTCAATGTATAGGTACTGTAGTTATACTATTTATGTTCTCTGATACTTAGAATGAACCAGTATTAACCACTTTGCCATAATCCTATCATACTTAGGTGATAGTTCTGTTTTTGTAGGTCTGTGCGAATGTATGCCATATCGACATTCAGGAAGTGCTATTTGATAGGTATTTGGTCTAACTTTAGCATATAAATCGGTACTATGAGTCATAAAGATACCGTAATTGCGCAAAATCACTCACCTATCCGAGTAAGGCATCGAGGAGTGGACGAAGTTACCATTTTTGACGCATTCAACACAGTAGAAGTTTTTCTTGACCGTGTAACACAAAACGCACTTTGTATAGTGACCATCGCTTTCCGTGGAGGACACCCTAAAGTCTCGCGGGGCCTCACTCTCATTTAAATAGCTCATCGCCATGGTTTTTGCGAAATTGTGAATGTTACATCGCAATTCGCAATTATTGTTATGTCTCTGATAAACCACACAACACAAGTAGCTCAGCTGTGAGCCACAGAGTACATTGAACTGTGAGCTGTCAATGCGTAGTTCACAGTAGTGTTGCTAGGTGGTGTGCGCTGAAAGTTACTTTTTGTTACACATTACTAAGTTACATTTTAATTCTCAGAAAAAATGACTTCAGCTTTACCCGTATACATTTTTAAATGAACCAACTTTCAATAATAAATATAATCTTAAGATTAAACATAAATTTTTTTAAAAAATATCTCAGAGCGCAAGTGGCATAGTAAATCTGGTGGTTTTGCGGTCTATGAAGTATTAAATCCTTTGAGTATGTACAACGATAAAGTTAATAATTTATAACCAGCGATGTGATTGCTCACCACCTGCGATTCTTCTCACCAATTCCTTTTCCTTTGCGGTTGCCACCAGTTGTGGGCTGATTCTGAAAAAATACGCAGCGTTTCAGAATCAGAATATTAGTCTCAATTTTTGAAGTGAAAGCTGTAGCGTGGGTGTGCTGTGATGTGTGATGGTGAGTTCTTGTGCATAAGTTTAAATTGATGAAGCAACAATAAATACAACGAGAGAAGCGAGTTAACTAAATACTTTTGTAATTTCAACAGTTGCTAAATGTTAAAATGGAACCAAATGTTACTCAAATTGTATAAGGATAAGGACAAAGACTGTCCTAGTGTTAGCGCCGCTCGATGACTACAGATGGCGCTGTACCTGTGAGGCGGCAAAGCAGTCGTTACGCGAGGTTTCCGCCAATCAGAGAAGTTTCCGCTCATGTGGCAGCTATGTTTAAGGACGTGACGTCACAATACTGCTTTAGAATATTACATTATAGCGACTTCAAAGTCTTTAACCATTCGATACTCAGATTTGCCTCGAGTAGCAAGTGTTCTAGAAAGTAGACCTATCTATACCTTGATTGCGAGTGGTTATGGATCTAGGTGTTGGTATATTGTTACATTGCAACTAATTTAGTATATCTAACATGTTCTTATGTTTTCTTCCTAATAAATGGCCGAGTCGGTGTTGTGTATATTCTTAGTTTGCATCTATGAACCTATCCATCACCATACGCAAGTCCCTCAAGGCTCCATTCTGGGTCCCTTCATGTTCTTGGTATATATAAATGATTTACCATATTTTGTCCAGGATACTTGCGATATTGTGCTATTTGCTGATGATACGTCTTTAATTTTTAAAGTCGATAGAAATAAGGATCATTTTGACGACGTAAATAGTGCCATTTCTCAGGTCACTCACTGGTTCACTGTAAATAACTTACTTTTAAATGCAAAAAAAACTAAGTGTGTTGAGTTCGCACTGCCCAATACCAAGAATACACGTAACATTAATCTAGTGGTAAATAATGATATGTTAAAAATAGAAGAGGCCACCGTGTTCTTGGGGGTGACCTTAGATGCTAAGCTTCAATGGGGCACCCATATATCAAATCTAGCTGGTAAACTCAGTTCTGCTGCTTACGCTGTCAGAAAGATTCGGCAGTTAACAGACGTTGAAACTGCAAAGATTGTATATTTTGCTTATTTTCATAGTATTATGTCTTACGGAATCTTGCTGTGGGGTAAAGCGGCAGATATTCAAAAAATATTTGTATTACAAAAAAGGGCAATACGTGCAATTTATAATTTAAAACCACGTGAATCCCTTAGGGAGAAATTCAAGGAAATAGGTATTCTTACAGTAGCCTCGCAGTATATTTACAGTAATCTAATCTTTGTAAAACAGCACATTCAGAATTACAAAAGAATATGCGATCTGCACGATAGGCCAACTAGAAACCGTCATAGGCTCGTGACTCCATCGCTCCGCCTCAATAAAGTCCGAAGGTCGTTCGTGGGAATGAGCATACTATTCTTTAACAAAATTCCTCAACCTATTATAAACTTGCCTTTACACAAGTTTAAGATAACCATTAAAAAAATGCTCCTAAAAAAGCTTATTATACTGTCGAAGATTATATTAATGATAAAGGCGCATGGATTTGACTCGCTCCAGCAATGTTCACGACAGTGGTTACTTATGTATCTGTATATGTTGTATGTAGATTATTGTAAACATACCATATACTATTTTTTTTTTTTCAAAAGAGCAACCACCGAGTTTCTTGCTGGTTCTTCTCGGTAGGAACGGCATTCCGAACCAGTGGTAGATTCATTTGACTATTCATAAGAATTTGTAAAAAGTCTATTTGAATAAAAATAATTTGATTTTGATTTTTGATTTTGAGTATTGCTAACACTAAAAACAAAAGTTTCACGTAACTTACATGTTACGCGAGAGGGTCAATCAATAGTTACGAAAAATGTAGCCAAATGCAACCATCTGGCAATACTGGTGGTGTAAAAGAAAAAAGAAGTTGCTGACTCTGACAGCTATCACCGTTGTCACTTTTGACATATTTGACAGAAGCGTTAAAAGTAGCACATTTACATGACCCGACTTGTGACCTGATTTTCAAGTCTTGTGCACTACTTACGATTCTTTACTATCATATTATTATCATGTTATCAGGATGACACTTAGCATTCTATCCTTTTCTCTCGTGCGTCTGTAATCATAAGAGGAAAAGAGATAAACCCATTATATTATCCTAATAGCACCTATGGATTCTTTCGAATAAGTTCCATTTTAAAAGTCTGTATGTAAGTAATAAATAAGTAAAAATACCTCTTAAATAGGTACAATACAATATTCTAAGATTCGTGGAATAATTGATTAAGTTACATCTCCTTAATTGCTTAGGAATTCGATGCTCTTTTAGGTATTGAGTAACATAAATCAACACGGATAGTCTAACAGACAAAATTGGGTTATGATAATAAACCTTTTCAATCAATCAAGACATTATTAAAATAATATCGTACTATAGTATCGTACAACGAGGTTACGTCAATCTTTAAAAAACCGGTGAAGTGCAAGTCAGACTGGCGCACAAAGTGTTCCGTACCACCACAATATAAATTATTTTAGTAAACAACAATTTTATGGCAACACCTAATCAGCTGTGAAATAAGTGGCTCACGGGCCACGGCACATAATATGGCGCTAAACTGCAAGCCAACAACAAACAATTCGACACCCTATGAGTAGGTACTCTCTAGTATATAGTGTATTATCTATGGTAGGTACGGCATAAACGGCTGTATCTTTTGATTGCGTTAATTACTTATTTATTTATTTAGCACACTAACAATTTACATATACCTACTTATGACAAACACAAGAACGTTTACATTATTACTATTTCTTACACTAAATCGATTACAAGTGTACATAACATTGAAAGGCTATATTATGTCATTGCGTTGTCTGAAGCTTGATTTTTTTACATCTCCAAGAGACCGTAGACCTAAGTATTTCAACTTGATACCTCCACGCGTTCCCGAGATAAAGGTTGTTGATAGACAGACGGAAAACTAAGTGATCCTATGAGGGTTCCTTTTTCCTGTTCAGGTACGGAACCCTAAAAATGAGTTTTTCGTTGCTGGGAGGGGTTGAAAGGGATTTCACTCCCTTGCCTCCACCTATTAGGTAAGTATCTACTCGTACACCTAGAGCGGCATTAATGAAAAATAAATAAACACCGCAACGGGCGCGGGGTCCTCGTGAACCGGCTAGATTGAATTAACTACGTGTGCGCCTAACGAGCCAGCTCATTTCGCTTTTTATTTTCCTCTGTGACAATCATTCTAGGGGTTGAAAGTAGTTACAGAAAGGGTTGGTTAAAGAATTAATGGTTCAGGCTTTGTTCATCTTTGACTTTAATAGAGGCAGACATGCGCAAAACTTGTACTGTCCTTATCTCTGCTATAGGGTGCTAGGTATTAATATTTTCTAAATTCCCTGAAGGGGTGTCCCTGATGATGCAGTGGTGACTGGTGACCACTTTGATTGGTTGGTTTGGGAGGCCCCGGGTTCGATCTGTCGTCTAGCTCTCCTATTTCGGGTTTAGTTTTTAAATTGTGTCTCTGTTCTGTATGTAGGTAGGTACTTAGTTAACAGCCAGAAACTCACGCATTTTTGTTAAAATATTTTTTTTGACTACTATCATCACCACTACAGCCCATTAACGTCCCACTGATGGGCACTCCACTCTCATAGGAGAGGGAATTAGAGCTTAGACCCACCACGCTGCTCCAATGCGGGTTGGCGGGCTTTAACGACTATTATCATGTTTGTGATAATAACCGGGACCGACGGCACGTGCTCTGCGAGGCACGGGGGTGCAACACCACCAACTTTCGGGCTAGTACCTATACTGAGAATTTCTAGCCAGAAAACCCTAATACTTAATTTATGCCCGACCCCGGACTCGAACCCGGGACTTCGTCGGCCGCAGTCGAACATGCTTAACATGCAGAAAGTGATTTTGGTATTTTTTAAAACTTTTTAAACCGCTTGGTACCCAACGTTGATCGTGGAGCGAATGAAGTAATTGCGTATGTCCCATTGTTTGATACGGTTTTCTAATTAAAGAGGGAACAATATGGGCGCGGGAGGGCCGTCCGTTCGTTAGCCGCTACTGGGAATTGCGGTGGGTTAATGGAATTAAAAATTTGTTTTTTCATACGGAAAGATTTATTCATTTGATCACGTTTTTTTTTGGGGACGATAAAATGTACAAATTATTTTATTTTAAACATAGGTACATTTTTTAACTGTCTCGTTGGTCTAGTGGTTAAACGTATGCCTAGAGGTTATCTACTGGCAACTACTATTGCATAGTTGGCTGTCACATATCTTGTTGAACTTCAGCAGAAAGTTTTCTAAACGATTGAAGGATCCGCTTACGAAATATTTTTTGTTACATTATGGCCTCTAGAGGGCGCCATTTTGTTTTTCTCAAATTCGGCTTCCACAGTGACACTCTAATGATATAATTATTCGGCATAAATATATTCTGCAATAAACTGGTGCAAGAATGATCAAAATCGGTCCACGTGTTTACCCGTAGCTGTCTAGGGTCAAGTGTAAACCCTCCCTGCAAGCGAAACGGTTATTTTTGTTGAAAAAATTCATGGAAGTATTGTAGGTCGTATACATACTTAATATATTTTATTAAAGTTAAAAGGAATACTTATAAGTAGGCTTTACAAGTTAACGAGTAACAGTCGACCTGCGACCAACTTATAAAATGTACGCATAGATATTGTATCGGGAAACTATGGAATCCTACACTTGGCCGGTTTCTATTCAGAAAAGAACCCGTTTAGCTAGCAGAGCATCCTTCGATAAGTACCTACCTACTTTAGGATCTAAAAGTTTAAGACAAAATGATTCTATTCATTTTATCAACTAGATTCTAATCTGCAAATTGAAGATAAATTTTAATAATCTCTTTAATAGAAAAAATAATTTGCAATTATTTAACATGTACTCGTAGGTCGGCTTAGTAGCGAGCTAAACGAAGTGCTGTGAGCACAATCTCTATTATGAAGTTGACTGGAGCCTGGAGCTAATGCCGTACCTAGTAGGTAATACGAGTACACACACGCTAAGATATTCATCTACACTAGACGGCGCGGTTGATTTCCCCCGGTGCGGAACTGAATCAACCCTGTATTATAAAATTTATAATATCATAATATTATGCTCGACTAGGACATAATAATAATGTCATCCCGACCGAATTTCGCCAATCACCATAGAGAATAGACATCTGAGCGGGAGATATTATAGTGCACAGGCACAGAGTACATTGAATATACGAGTATGCACAGGTGTGTGCGCAAACACAGGGTCACTCCCTGTTCCTATACTCTCATAGCCCGATGGAACGGAAAATCTGATACGACTGAAGAGAGATCAGGCGCAGGACCGATATCTTTACGTGCTCTAGGACATATAATACGAGGGCAGGGAAACGTCCCCTTGGAATTATTAATATCATAATCGTTGTCATTGTTGAGATCAGCAGTGGATTTTCTCCATTGTACCTATCTCAGTTTTGGCTGTTTTTAATGTTATCATAATAATCATACTATGCTCATGAGTCATGAACGAGATTCAGCAAGTAGCTCAGCAGTTGAAGTTGCAGAAAATTACTTGTAGTGGAATAAAAAAAAATGCCGTCAGTATAATAAGATGCAGATTCTAATAAATTTCACACAGTAAGTAGGTAAGTGAAGTTTTATTTCATCTTTGACTCCCGCCTGTCATCAGGACGAAGCGGAAATGTGATTGATTGAACTATAAAAAACTTCGAGGAAACATAAAAAACCTGCTGAATTTTATTACGCGAATAAAAACGGGCTTTTAGTGTCCCTAAGAAAGTACCTCATTAATTTCTCATTTATCATCATGCGTGTGTTTTTTTGCTGGTTTGTTCTTCAGTCACGCCGCAACGGAGCAAAGGATCGATGTGATTTTTTGCATGGGCATGAGTAACTAGAGAGTGACATAGGCAACTTTTTATCCCGGAAAATTATGTAGTATGTAGGAATTTAAAAAACTTAAGTTTTCCACGCGGACGAGGTCGCTGATATCAGCTTGTGAGAAGTAGTATGACAGTGATGATGATATTATTTCAAATTCAAATTCAATTAGGTAATGTTTTTTTTATTCAAATAGACTTTTACAAGTGCTTTTGAATCGTCGAGTGAATCTACCACTGGTTCGGAATGTCATTCCTACCGAGAAGAACCAGCAAGACAGTCGGTGGTTGCTCTGTTGAAAAAAATATTTACAATCTCATCATAACCGCTGTCCTTAGCATTTCGTGATTCTTAACTTCTACCAGCTATTCCTATAGTGTAACGATTATTCTATCTGTGCTATAGTCTTCAATCCCTTCCCTATTTCCTGTCCGCTGTCAGGCATCGGTTGTGATTCATCAGAAAGCCTATTTCCGGCAGCGCCTAGCCCGAGCTGTGACCTGTACGCTTACCTACTCAGAGTTTTAACATTGCAAATATGATTGATCGACGTGAGAGCTCTCCACGCCAAGCGTCAAAGTAAAATGAAACTTAAGAGCATTAGTTTAGAGCTCATTTCATTATTTCGTGTATTATTCACAGCCAGCGCTCCAAACGCTGAATTTGTGACTTTAAAGCAAGAGCTTTGGGTCCATTTTACTTTGACGCTTGGCGTGGTAAGCTGTCACGTCGATGTATCGTATTTGCAATGTTAAAACTCAGAGTAAGCGTACTGGAAGATACATTAAGTTCGCGTGAAGATTGTCTTTAATATCCTGCGCCGCTTCCAATAATAGCCTATCAAAGCTCACATCCGCTTTAATCACGAAATAGAGAAGTACTAGGCGGAAGTGGCATCGTAGAATACTCGTTTAAAACGGGAACCTAATATGTCACCAAACCATTGATGTAGAATTTTAGTAATGCACCAAACGCACACATTCAAAACAATTAATCATCATACTTAACATTTTAAATACGATAGTGTGTTTATTTGTCCTTCAATCACGCCGCAACGGATCGACGTGGTTTTTGGCTTGGACATAGTAGTTGAGGACTTGGAGAGTGACCTAAGCTACTTTTCAATTAAGGAGTTCCTGCGGGAATCAAAACACCTAAGCCACGCAGACGAAGTCGCGGCATTAGCTAGTTGCATTAAGTACCTAATTGTAACCCATAAATCTCACTGTGCACTGTGATAGGTTGCTTAATAGATAATATTAATAAGCCAAACATCACTTATTAGCTTGCTTATTACACAATCAATCTTGGGCACTTCGGTGAAGTTTCCTATGTTCTGTAGAACTCTTGAAAATCGGAATTTAGGTTAATAGTTCTAAATAATAAAAACCTGCATGAGCTATATAAAGCCTCTATATATTATAGGCTTTTTGCAGTAGGAAAATTTCATAATCTCATAGGAAATCAGAAATTGTACCATTGTACGCGACCAAGTCGCGGGCGGCCTCTAAGTAGTTATCTCAATTTATCATCATCATCATCACTACAGCCTATTAACGTCCCACTGCTGGGCACAGGCCTCCACTCTCATAGGAGAGCGGGAATTAGAGCTTAGACCCACCACGCTGCTCCAATGCGGGTTGGCGGGCTCTAACGACTACTATCATGTTAGTGATAATAGCCGGGACCGACGGCTTAACGTGCTCTCCGAGGCACGGGAGTGAAACACCGCCAACTTCCAACTCCGGGCCGGCACTGAGAATTTCTTAATCGAAAAACCCAATACCTAACTTTTATGCCCGACCGGGAATCGAACCCAGGACCTCGTGATCCGCAGTCGACTATGCTAACCACTAGACCGACGAGGCAGTTCAGGATCTCAATTTATGTGAGTTGTTATTCGCATCGTGCACTGCACGCGTTCACCTCTCTGTTTTGTGGTTTTAATACTAACGAGTAGTTAGTTGTAGAAGCGAGCTGACCTAGAACAGATAATTCCTAAATGGTAGATAGGTCATGCTGTGGCACAGGCTGAGTATTAATTAAGTAGTATTTAAATAATGTACCTACCTACCAATTGAGTTCACTTGTTAAATTTTGTCAGTTACTGTGTGGGTCAATAAAGATTCATTTATTTATTTAAATAGGAATGGCAGAAAGACATGATATAGATAGAGCCTTATAGCTTAGAAAAGATTCTCAAAATCTGTTGACCGATACTTGAGAGCTTGTTCTCAGTTGATGCTGTCAGTTACGACCTAACTCCTCTAGAATTGAAAGAAAATGCGAAAGCTTTCTTAGCGCGTATAAATCGTTCAGAATATAAATATATTTAGAAGTATGTATGGGCACTAAAACTACTGTTCCGATGGTAAAGGGTAAAAACGGGCAATATCTCTTCCAGTTTAGTGCGTTTCCATATGACTGCAGCATAACACAATAACTTGCTGTAAGGTGAGATTGTACCCTACTTAGATATTGTACTAATATTATAACCGTGTTATCCTATTTAAAGGAAAATGTGTGAAAAGACGTAGATAGGTATAAAAAAAACCGGCCAAGTGCGAGTCGGACTCGCGCACCGAGGGTTCCGTACAAACATGTAGTAAGTTTTAAATTAAATGTTTTTTTTTAATATTTGAGTTGATTGAATGAAAGGTAAATTGCGATTTACGATTAATGACGTATAAAAAAAAAACTACTTACTTGATCTCGTTCAAACCAATTTTCGGTGGTAGTTTGCATGGTAATGTACAACATATATTTTTTTTAGTTTTATTTTTCTCTTATTTTAGAAGTTACGGGGGGGGGGGGACACACATTTTACCACTTTGGAAGTGTGTCTCTCGCGCAAACTATTCAGTTTAGAAAAAAATGATATTACAAACCTCAATATCATTTTTGAAGACCTATCCATAGATACCCCACACCTATGGGTTAGATGAAAAAAAAAAAATTGAGTTTCAGTTCTAAGTATGGGGAACCCCAAAATTTATTGTTTTTTTTTCTATTTTTGTAAAAAAATCTTAATGCGGTTTACAGAATACATCTAATTACCAAGTTTCAACAGTATAGCTCTTATAGTTTCGGAAAAAAGTGGCTGTGACATACGGACGGACAGACAGACAGACAGACAGACAGACAGACAGACAGACAGACAGACAGACATGACGAATCTATAAGGGTTCCGTTTTTGCCAAATTTGGCTACGGAACCCTAATAAAAAGTATTACTTTTGGTGCTTTCATAATGATACAAGTCTCCGCCGCACTCGAGAGTACCTACCTGGCTCAATCTTACGAGCTTGAATAAAGATTGAATTGAATTTCATAATTATTCGAACAAACACCCAACCATTACGCGATGAATGGAAAGGGTCACGGCCCTCACCAGTCCCGACGCAAGTAAATACCGTTTGGGCAAAATATAATAAGCTGGACATCGTAGCATCCGAACAATAAAGTTTAAAATAAGCCGCTTCCTTTGGGACTCCGAATTCGTAATTCCATCTGAGGCGGTCGAAATATTACTGCAGATTACCATAAAACCTGGGCATTTTATTGCTTGCTCGTTTTGCTCTGCCATCACGCGATTGTAAACTTGGAATTTGATTACTTTGGATCATAAAATGTTTCGCAAAACTTGGAGATTTAGAAGCGAAATAATGTCATAATACTAAATAGTAAATACTAAGTTTGGACAGAGATTGCTGAACGGACAATTAGTTACTACTTATAATTTTCACCCGAAAAATCAAAAAGTAAAAGCGACTAAACAGAACTAAAACCACGCAGAGGAAGCCGCGGTATAAGCCAGCTCGAAATAACTTTCCTGAATTCATATTTAATGCTTACAAGTAATAAAATCAAAAATTTTAAAAAAACCCACGACGAACTGCAGAGCTCCATTATACCTTTGACCTTTATAACTTTGAAACAACAATTAGAACGTAGCAAACGTATATATTACATAATATCTAAAACACAAAACTGCATCTTTGACAGCTCAGTAGTTTTTTTGACCAGTGTGGTGGACTATGGCCAAACCCTTTTCAAATGGACAAATCAAAAGAGTCCAAACGCGACAGGTATACGATGAGAATTTAAGGAGTTCCCATGATCGCCTCCTGACTCCATCATGATACCCTGGGCACCATCTAGGTACAAGCTAAATATATCTAAAACAAAAAGCCCGCATCTAAATTAGCAAAGTCGTTTTTGAGAAGAATGGTAACATATTGAAAAAATAAAATCTTAGACTACAGCTCAGCTTTGTTGTCTATGGTCCTAAAATATATCTAAGAACCTTCTCACAAGCTATACACATCTAATGAAAAAAACCGCATTTCAATCGGCCCAGTACTTTATGTAAAAAATGGTAACATATCGAAATATTAAAATCATAGACTACAGCTCAGCTTGGTTGTCTATGGTCCTAAAATATATCTAAGAACCTTCTCTCAAGCTATATATATCTAACTAGTATCTCGCCCTGTGCGCGAGCTGCTAAAGCAGCTCACGGGTTGTGGTTAGACTTACAAGTAGTACAGATTTTACTGTACTAAACTGAATTAATTTATTATGGCGATAACAAAATAAATAAAAATGGCGCTGATTTTCTAAAATTTTGTTAACAGTTTTCTGTTTTGTGACCCCAAGGAGCCCTTAATATCGATTTTGAACGAAATCGGTCAATTAACACAGAATTTCAAAATGGCGCTGATTTTTTTAAATTTTGGTACCAGTTTCCTGTTTTGTGACCCCAGGGAGCCCTAAATATAGATTTTGAACGAAATCGGTCAATTTACAAAGAATTTCAAAATGGCGCTGATTTTTTTAAATTTTGGTACCAGTTTCCTGTTTTGTGACCCCTTCTTCATGCGTCGTTCCCTCAACTTTGAGGATCGTGACACCCCTTCGATAGCACTCTTTTCACGATGCTCTTCCATTTTCCTCTGTTTCCCGCCGCGTGGATGGCCTCGCAGATCGGTGTGTCGACTGCTTCCTTAATTTGGTCTGACCAACGTCTCGGGCTACGTCCGCGGGGCCTCTTCCCTCCGACCTTGCCAGTGACCATAAGTTTCTCGATTGTACTGGCATTCTTCCGTGCAATGTGGCCGAAGTACTCGAGGGTCCTCCGCAGGCAGATGTTGGAAAGCCTCATTTTTATTTTTAATTTATTTAATATTGAGACGTTGGTTCTATGCTCAGTCCAAGATATGTTGAGCATACGTCTCCAACACCACATTTCGAAGGCGTCTATTCTTTTCCTATCGGCGGCCTTAAGAGTCCAAGTCTCAGCTCCGTAGAGGAAAATAGAAAATACTAAACTACGGACTAGACGCATTTTCGTCCATTGGGATATGTTTTTATCCCTCCATATCCTAGAAAGCTGAGACATGGCGCTCTTCGCCATTCCGATGCGACGGCGGACTTCCTGTTCGCATCCACCTTTATTACTCCTTTAGTCTCTTTCGTAACACCATGGAGGAGAAACTCAATGAGTGCAATGCATCCAGCCTAACGTCCCCAAATAACACATGGGAAGAACTCAAAAAGCCCATCATTGATGCACTGAATGCTATAAAAAACCAAAGAAGTCGCGCTGAAAACCGCAAAATGTGGATATCTGACGAGACCTGGCAAACTGTGCAAAGACGTAAGGACCTGCTAGCTGGAAAACATCATCCCACTCAATGTGAACCTACAACATACGCTGCTCTGAGTAAACAGATCTTAAAAGAATGCCGTCGTGACAAAAACATCTTTTTGGAAAATATGTGTGTGGAAATCGAAGCTCATTCTGTGACATACCAGACAGCTGACCTATTCCGAAAGGTTCGTCTTCTATCCAAGCAATTTAAGCCGAGGACATGGGTGGTGGAGGATGAGGATGGGATCCCCATACATGAGCTAGACAAAATCCTGGAAAGATGGAGAGCTTACTGTGAAACTCTGTATCGAGGACCGCCCTCCCAATCCCACCAGTGGGATGGCAGCCACCCTGAACCATCAATCCTACGATCGGAAGTAGAATCAGCTATCAAAACCTTAAAAAACCGCAAGGCTCCAGGTGCTGACCAGATCACAGCGGAAATTCTAAAGGCTCTAGGACCCACTGGGATCGGGATTATCCACAAACTGTGCAACCAAATCTGGCAAACATGCGAGTGGCCTGTCGATTGGACCACGTCTATCGTCTTGCCAATTCACAAAAAAGGATCTACCAAAAAGTGTGAAAACTATCGCACACTATCTCTGATATCTCATGCTAGTAAAGTAATACTGCACATCCTCAATCAGAGACTTCGCCATTTTCTTGACTGGCAGATACCTCAGGAACAAGCGGGCTTTGTGAAAGGCAGAGGCACTAGAGAACAAATCCTGAACGTGAGGCAACTGATTGAAAAATGTTACGAATTTGATACACCAGTTGTGCTATGCTTCGTCGACTACAGCAAGGCCTTTGACTGCGTGGACTGGCAGCATTTATGGAGAGTGCTTCTGGAGCTGGGGGTCCCGAGGCACCTGGTAGCTCTTTTACATTCCCTCTATCGTAACAGCTCTGGTGTTGTTAGGGTTAATGGCAACACGTCAGCGCCATTTTGCTTTGCAAAAGGTGTACGTCAGGGTTGCATACTGTCCCCCATTCTTTTTAACATCTATGGAGAGTTCATCATGCGAGAGGTGCTAGCGGACTGGAACGGGGGAGTTAGCATTGGAGGCGTAAGATTAACAAACTTGCGATACGCAGACGATACAACCCTGATAGCATCTGATGAGAATGAAATGGCAGCTCTTCTGGGAAAGTTAGAGACCGTGAGCAACGCACTGGGACTCTCCATCAATAGATCTAAAACTAAAGTCATGGTGGTGGATAGAATAGGTAAACTAGCCCTCAGAGGCGCTACAGATCTGGAAATAGTAGAAGATTTTGTTTATTTAGGCTCCAGTATAAGTAATAAAGGTGGCCCCAGGGAGCCCTAAATATAGATTTTAAACGAAATCGGTCAATTAACAAAGAATTTCAAAATGGCGCTGATTTTTTTAAATTTTGGTCCCAGTTTCCTGTTTTGTGACCCCAGGGAGCCCTAAATATAGATTTTGAACGAAATCGGTCAATTAACAAAGAATTTCAAAATGGCGCTGATTTTTTAAAGTTTGGTAACAGTTTCCTGTTTTGTAACCCCAGGGAGTCCTAAATATCGATTTTGAACGAAATCGATCAATTAACAAAGAATTTCAAAATGGCGCTGATTTTTTTTAATTTTGGTACCAGTTTCCTGTTTTGTGACCCCAGGGAGCCCTAAATATAGATTTTGAACGAAATCGGTCAATTAACAAAGAATTTCAAAATGGCGCTGATTTTATAAAGTTTGGTAACAATTTCCTGTTTTGTAACCCCAGGGAGTCCTAAATATCGATTTTGAACCAAATCGATCAATTAACAGAGAAATTCAAAATGGCGCTGATTTTTTTAAATTTTGGTACCAGTTTCCTGTTTTGTGACCCCAGGGAGCCCTAAATATAGATTTTGAACGAAATCGGTCAATTAATAAAGAATTTCAAAATGGCACTGATTTTTTTAAATTTTGGTACCAGTTTCCTGTTTTGTGACCCCAGGGAGCCCTAAATATAGATTTTAAACGAAATCGGTCAAATAACAAAGAATTTCAAAATAGCGCTGATTTTTTAAAATTTTGGTACCAGTTTCCTGTTTTGTAATCGCACGAAGTCCTAAATGTAATAAACCGCATCTCAATCGGCCCAGTAAAAAAAAAAAAGCTTTTTGTGAAAAATGGTAACAGTGGTTGAAAAATTAAGATCATAGACTACAGCTCAGCTTTGTTGTCTATGGTCCTAAAATATATTTAAGAACCTTCTCACAAGCTATACACATCTAATGCAAAAAACCGCATCTCAATCGGCCCAGTACTTTTTGTGAAAAATGGTAACATATTGAAAAAATAAAATCATAGACTACAACTCAGCTTTGTTGTCTATGGTCCTAAAATATATCTAAGAACCTTCTCACAAGCTAAACATATCTAATGCAAAAAACCGCATCTCAATCGGCTCAGTAGTTTTTGTGAAAAATGGTAACATGTTGAAATATTAAAATCATAGACTACAGCTCAGCTTGGTTGTCTATGGTCCTAAAATATATCTAAAAACCTTCTCACAAGCTATACGTATCTAATGCAAAAAACCGCATCTCAATCGGCCCAGTACTTTTTGAGAAAAATGGTAACAAAAAAGTGCACTAACAAACAAACAAACATACAAACAAACATACAAACAAACAAACACACAACCTCTTAGGGCAAACACATATACCGTCTCCGCTTCGTCGAGGGTAAAAAATTCAAAATACTATTTTTTTGGGATTTCCTCTACCTACCCAGTGAGTATTATCCTTGTAGCATTTGAACACTGCATTTATCTCTAGTTACTGAGTTTTATAAAAGTGTACTAATTAACAAAGGTACTCGAATAAATAACGCAACGCAATTAACCGTTTCATGAGTGAACTAGAACTTATCATAGAGCCAAGTTTAGTGTCTAATCAGAAGCGTTGTATTCGGGATGAGCTAGGGTTACCAGATTTTAAACTCGAAACTGATTTTTACTGAAGAGTTGGTTACCATGTAGACGTCCACAGATGGCATAGACAACCTTGTCATGGACCACACACCTCAGGCTTGTTCCGCCGCGCCGATGGGGACCGCCAACGCTGCGCTTTCCGATGCAATGTTACCTCGTGACTGCCTCGTTGGTCTAATGGTTAGCATGTTCGACTGCGGCCGACGAGGTCCAGGGTCAAGTACATGGGGTTTTCTGACTAGAAATTCTCAGTACTAGCACAGGTACTAGCCAGGAGTTAGGAAGTTGGCGGTCTGCCGCCCCCGCGCCTCGGAGAGCACGTTAAGCCGTCGGTCCTGCGCCTAATTTCTCTCCGGTCGTGTCGTATTTTCCGTTCAAAACTACGATGCGGTGAGAATTTATCAGAGTAATTTTTAAAGTATGGCTAAGGACCCGGACTGTATCGTGAGGTCTAATCCTGACAACTGGTATCTAACCCTGGGTGGAGTTCTTTAATTGCCTTTCTCTGCAGACCACTCCAAGCACTCGGCCACTTCAAGTGCGCTATATAATTACAATAGGCATGATGACTGATTTTGAAAAATGGTCAGATTATGTTCGGAAGTATCTACTATTTCGAAAAATATCTTATTTCAGTAGAAAAATAAAGTTTGGTAAATAAAACTAGCATTTGAAATTTAAATTTTAAAATTCACGCCAAAACGTTCGGCGGTGTCATGGCGTCGTTGTGACGTCACTATTGTTTTTACCAATGTACTCTGTGCAGTGTGCAGTAAGCAGTAGTGTGATTTTCAAAGCTCGAAAACAAACAATTGTGACGTCATTCGCTTCTTTGTGTTTTATGCAATATGGCGGATTGCTGTATTTTATAGTTTTATTTTATCAATATAAATAGCAATCTCACTCGAAATTGAAAAATAAATACGTTTTATATCATACTTGCTCAGTAACTAGGGATTACTATGGTGGAAAGTCTCCTTGTAAGTTGGTGTTTGCAATTCAAGGCAACATTACGTCGCACTATGCTTGAATTGTAATGTTCACATTACAGTTCAAGCTATGCAAAACTCCTTGGTAAACAATCTCTTTTCTTATAAAATGGTAAGAAAACTTTTTACTGAAAAAAAAACACTGAACATGGCGGCATTTAATTTCCATACATTTCAAACTATACAAAACTCCTTGGAACCCAGAGCCGTAAAAAAAATAAAATGGAAAACTATTTACGAAAAAAATGGAAATGGCGGCAATGATATTATATACATTACAAGAGGAATGGCGGCATTTCATTTGATCTGAAAGTTTGTGAAGTTTGTTTGTAAAGTGATTTAAGTTATTTACAACAATGTCAAGTACTTCATCAGATAATGAAAAGGGAGGAGAGCCTGATTTTTGTTTGCTTGAAGCAGAACAAATGATGCAAAACCTTTTGCCGGATAAGTCCAAAGAGCGCTACGTGAAAAATTACGAAGAATTCAACAAATGGCGTGCAAAGAAAGGAATTACATCTTTGGCAGAATGTGTTTTGCTTTCTTATTTCAATATGCTGTCAAAAAGCTACAAACCACCGTCATTGTGGTGTTTTTACTCTATGCTAAAAGCATCTTTAAACACTAATCATGATGTAAAAATAAACAAGTATTTAAAACTAACTGCTTTTCCAAAGAAACAGTCCGCTGGCTATAAAAGCAAAAAAGCAAAGTATTCAGTGCACAAGACATACAAAACTTCATCAAAAACGCGCCTGATGAAAAGTTTTTAGCAACAAAGGTATGTACGTAGTTACCATTGAATTGTAGTAGGCACCTATGTGCTCTTCCTATGGTAATTATTGTATTGCATTTTCGTGTTTATTACATTTTTCATTTTTTTTGTTTCAGGTTGCTTTGATAATGGAAGTCTGTGGGGCATGCAGAACCCAAGAACTCAAAAATCTTACACCAGATGATATTACAATGGTCGATAACATGATCGTAGTAAGACTGAAGAACACCAAGTCCAAAACAAAAGTCGATCGATCATTTGTCATCAATGACAAGGATTTCGTCGACATTGTCCGAAAATATCAAGAAAAGCGACCCACAGGATATGCCAAAAACGACTTCTTTTTAGGATTTCGAAATGGTCAATGCGTTCGTCAGACAATGGGCAAAAACAAACTAACTGCAGGCCCTAAAGAAGTGGCGACTTACTTGAACCTGCCAAATCCTGAGCTATACACCGGGCACAGTCTTCGCAGGACTTCTGCGACTATTTTGGCGGATACCGGTGCAAATATTACTAGTATCAAAAGACTAGGAGGGTGGAAGTCCACCACGGTCGTGGAGGGTTATATAGAAGAGTCTATTGAGAATAAAACCAAAATCTGTAACAAGATAACTGAGTCAATAAAGAATGTAGAGCCGCAACCAGGGCCTTCCAAATTGCCCGAGGCTACACGTGACGAAGATAGAGTGGCACTGTCTCAAAACTTAATTCAAACAGTGCACTTGCCTAGTCAACCAGTATCACAGCATTTTCATAATTGCAGCTTAATTACTATAATTAATTATAATAAGTAACCATTTTTTTCTATTTTTTCTCTAAATTTGCTAATTATTCTAATTAAAATTTCATTTTGCATTACCAATGTTTTATTTACCTCGCAAGAATGATATAAAGTAGAATGCTTACCTCGGTTGCAAGTAGCTATTACACCCTCGAACTATATTCACCCTCGCTCGCTGCGCTCGCTCGTGTGACTAAATATCTCGGGTGCACGCGATCCATTAGCGCCCTATGCGAGCTGCGCTCGCACTGGCGCCAAATTGGATCTTGTTCTGTAATAGCTTACTTACGTCCCTTGCGTAACAATCTACTATTTTATAATCCATGAATCCTATTTCATTAGATAAATTCATAATTTCATTGATTCTTGGTTACTGTCATCATGCCTATTACTACGCTCCCCAGTACTTGGAACAAGTTTCCTTGTGCTCTGTATTTTATAACTGCATTTTCAAGCTTCTTTACAATTTAAAGTTTTCATAGTTTTATGTTTCCAAGAAAGTCTATTTTAGCGTTTTGAGGCCAGATAAATAAGCGAAATAAGTTTAATGTAATTTGATTGACTTAGAAACCTGAGCTCGTGTCATCATACTTAGACTTATTATTTTGCGAGGCAGACAAGTTAAGCTTCGTCTTGGACTCTATGCTGGTTCGAAAAGCAGGTCTTCTGGGGTCATACTGCCAACACTTAAAACCACCTTAAAACCATATTATTTCATTATTGTTTCACTGACGTGTTTTAATACCACAGACATAATAATTTTATACATAATCATTATTTTAGGAACGTCAAGGGAACGTCAAGGTACGCGAAATCAATATGTCATTTTGAGTAATTTTGCTAGGTACAGTATTCCTGTAAGCGTTGGCAGTATGGCCCCTGGTTTTGCAACACAGTTTGCATCCTGCAGACAAAGCATACTTTTTGTTCTTTCAAATCTAATAGTTCTTGCGGGAAACATATTGCAAAAATTTTCCCATGTAGTCTTAAAGGTAGGATTCCTTCTCATATTTTATAAGCCATCCCAAACCAGCGCGCTGGGTTGGCAATACATAAAAATGATTTACAAAATGGCGGCCGTCTCCAGCTATCCGCGCAGTCAAGAGTTATGGCGACGACGAACTACGAAGACGGAAGCAATGTGATACGAGATACTCAATATGGACTTTTGAAGACCTCTCTGGCGCTGTGGTGAGCGCTGTGGTCTTATAAGTTGAAGGCCCTAGGTTCGATCTACATAGCATACATAGATATCTACCAACTAAATTTCTAATTTTCCTCTGGTGTCATTGTCCGAGTGGAATTGCGTACCTACACGATTTTCAACGATGCTGGCAGTTAATTATTCTGAGATAAAATATCGTCAATGCGTTGCGCTTCGGTACGTTCTGTTATCCGTAGAACGCATTCAATTTAATTTTTTTTATTTCCAAGAAAAGTATACAAAACCACACAAATATTATCTACACTATAACTTACACCATTGTATTTTATTTATATAAGTACTTACTTACCTAAGTATTGTAATATATTGTATAAAAAAAAGAGCAAATGCAGAGTTTCTTGCCGGCTCTTCTCGGCAGAATCTATTTTTCGAACCGGTAGAGTCAAAACATGACGTAGCATAAGAGACACCTGTATGTCCTACATGTTTTAAATAAATTGAATTGAATTGAATACAATATACTAGAAAACTTACTAAGTAATAATTTGGCCATTAGCGTTTTTATTTTGCGATGCAATGAGGCCCGTCTCAAGGTATAGCCCCACTACAAAAGCGCGGAGCGGCAAGTATGCTTAACGTGCGCTCCGAGGCACGGGGGTGAAACATCGCCAACTTCCTAACTCCGGGCTAGTACTGAGAATTCTAGTCAGAAAACACTTAATTATGGCCCGACCCGGGACTCGAACCCGGCACCGCAGGCCGCAGTCGAACATGCTAACCACTAGACCAACGAGGCTAGACCTACAGATCGAGACAATATCGACCGGACCGGACAAAAGTCCGCGATTGTTTGTCCTGTCACCTAGTGCTCCCAAAGCGAATGACACAAACTTTTTGTCTACACAATATTTTTGTCTACTTTTTTCGCGCGTACCTTTAATGAATTAATATGAACACCACAATGAACATTGAACAAAACAAATCAAATCCCCAGCCCATTTATAAACGCTCCATGCGTGACACAAAGGCAATTCCTCGTCAAATCAAATTCATTTTAACATTTGCAAAAACGTCCATGGCGATTCTAAAACTGTGTTTCATTTGAAAATATTAAATCGAGTTGTCCGCCATTCGGCCGTGTCCGGGTCTAAACCGATTACGCTGCCAATTTATCTTGTCATTTTATTCAAACAAACGACATTAGGTTGACCTCACGATTCCAATTGGTCGCTTGTCGTCTTTTTAGGGTTCCGTACCAAAATGGTAAAATGGAACCCTTATGGTGCGACTTTCTCCGTCTGTCTGTCCGTCTGACCGTCTGTCCGTCCGTCACACTCGATTATTTCAGTAACTACCGAAGCTATCGACATGAAATTTGGAATAGTTGTGTATATTAGTGGCGCAAAGACACTGGAATTAAAAAAAATTGGAAATTATTTTTATTCTTATTTAAAAAGGGGGGAAAATCTGAGGGTTGAAATTTAAAAGTAAGATACCTAACTGTACTGTGTGGTATCATATTATGAAAGGGTTTACTTTGTACATTCTAAAACAGATTTTTAATTATTTTTAGTTATGATAGTTTTTGATTTATCGGGGAAAATGTCTAAAAAAATACCTAAAAATGTCTAATTTGAAATAATTATGGTCAATAGGAATTTACGTATACTTTACAGGAAAACTATAGCCAATGCTCTAACTAGCATAGTTTTCTTGATATTAACAATAAACCTCTACAAACAAAGTTAGTCTTGCGGTTCATTAACAAAGGTAATTATTTATTAATAATGGTACGGAACCCTTCGTGCGCGAGTCCGACTCGCACTTGCCCGGTTTTTTTATCATTATTACGGACAATGGCTTTGTTTTGTTTTGATTACAGATTCGCAATTCGTCCGCGGAATCAAAATAAAATATTTTAACGATTTGCGTCGTTCGTGGATTTAGGTCTTTCAAAGTCCAGTAGGATTTCCGGGCTAACACCACCTAACACGTTACAATAAGGTTCTACTTAGAGTCACAAAGAAAGGAATCTGCTATAGTTTTACAATTTAATTAAGGAAGACTGTTGTGAGGTTTTTGTTTTTTTTTCATGATAACTAGTTATATTACGATTAAATATTATAATCTACATTGAATTTAGTTGCATAGGTTCAAAAATGCAATAGGTTTTGTACACATTTTGTCCATCGCATTCATACTATTTGTCATGTTGTTTGTATGAAATTGCAAATTGAAATAGAACTCTACCTTTACTGACATGACATGAACAGAACAAAAATAATCTCTTTCGCATTTTAACTTTTTCATGGCGCATTTCCTCGTAAAAAGCCTGGACGTTAGTCGGACTTCAAGGAAGTAATTTAAAATGCTTTTAGTTCAAAGTTAGAAAAACACGTGTGAGAGCTTAGAGCGGGAATAAATAGAAAAGTAACAAATGGGCCAGAGAATAATAAATTGCAGGATGCTCAGCCGCGGAAGCGCGATTTACGACTCCTAGATTTCTTGTACAATTCCTGTACCTAGTCGAGTTCTAGATAAAGGAAAGGGGTTTAGTTTAGAAATCAAGTATTGGGGATTTGCTTTAATTAGGTAGCCATATTATAAATCATCTGCTAGTCGATTACTATAAGCTCAATCATTACTACAATCCATACTAATATTATAAATGCGAAAGTGTGTCTGTCTGGCTGTCTGCTATGCTATTTAAATGGCCCATCTTCTCAACCAATTTTGGTAAAATTTCGTATAGAGATAGTTTAGATCACGGAAAAAGACATAGGCTAATGGCATTTAATCTCGGAAAATTAGTGAGTTCCCGTCTGAGCAGAGTGAACTAGGCTATCACCTCTTTTAAGCTAAACATACATAACTGCTCAAAAACAAATAACTATAGAAACCGAAAAATTTTACCAGACGGAGGTTGTAGTTGAAACTAGAATGCAGCAGTTTATTAGCTTTGCAGCTACGTGCGAACACACGGACTAACGTGCACCTACCGAGTGTGTCAAAAGCCGTAATTGCTCAAAAGTTTAGTTTTGTTAGTTGTATGGACTATGGACTTACGTGGTCCATACACAGTACAGTCGCGGTCTAAAAATGTTAATCAGTTTTCAAACTACTCGCAAATCAGTCAGTCTGACTAAAGTTGGCTGACTGACTGACTGATCTATCAACGCACAGCTTAAACCACCGGGACGGATCAGGTTAAAAATTGGTTTTCAGATAGCTATCATGAAGTCATGAAAAATCAACCCAATTACGGAATTTGTATGAAAATTGAACCTAACGTGAGCGGTGCCTCGGGCAAAAGCAAATTTCAAGTTTGATACTTTAGCATCATTGCAATTATTGTTAAAGTGACATTTAATAATTAGGTTTAAAAAGCTGTTTTCTTAAATGTTAAAAAAAATCTATGATCTATTCCTGATCAATAATCACATAATATCGATCTTATGACACCGATGTGTGCAGGCAATTTTGGACCTTAAAGTGGTGAACATTTTCGGGCCGCGTCTGTACTTACCTGAACGAAAGCTGTTTGTGTCCAGTAACATAAAGCCGCGAGAACGCACGGAATAGTTTGTGCCGAGGTAGTAAAGGTTGTAGCAATAGTTTGAACAAAGCTGTGTTGCTAAACGATTTAGTGCTTCAATACGATGCTGTGGTGAAACAGGTAAGGGGATTGCTCTGTCTTGTATGATATACCTAAATACAACGTAATTATGTTACAGTCATAACTCAAAACCACTTAGGTACCTTAACTGCGAAAAACAGTGAAACGTAGTTTTGACCAGTAAAAAGTAGTTTTGACTATTGAAGTTGGTCAAAACCACTTTTATCTGCGAAAATATTGGATAATTGTTGAATTGAATACTAATATTACAAAATAATGCGAAAGTTTACATGGATGGATGGGTGTATGGATGGATGGATGTTTGTTACTTAATCACGTAACGGCTGAACGGAAATTAGTTTAGTTGGGAATTGGTTGGTTGAAATTTGGCACAGAGACAGTCTGTCCGAAATAACACAGGCTACTTTTACCTATACCGGAAAATTAAAGAGTTCCCGCGGGACCCAAAAATTCTCAATCCACGCGGGCATCAGTTAGTTTTGAATAAATTAGATATATCGGTTATAAGTGCTTTGAAAAATAATTTAATATAAAAAATTCTTTTTAAACAACCGACTTCAAACTCCCGCGCCAACTTTACAACAACAAGCGTACTTTGTAAGCGTACTTTGTATAGCGTGTCTATACAAAGTACTTATTTTATTGTTCATATTTTAAAAACCGCTCGACCGATTTCGATAAAATTTATATGGGACCACATGGGGAGTATGCTCTTTCAAATAAAAAAAGAATCATCCAAATCGGTCCACCCAGTCAAAAGTTCTGAGGTAACAAACATTAAAAAAAACCGGCCAAGTGCGAGTCGGACTCGCGCACCGAGGGTTCCGTACTCAAGAAGTAGGTATAATTATCTACCTTTGTTAATGAACCGCAAAACTAACTTTGTTTGTAGAGGTTTACTGTTAATATCAAAAAATTACGTTTGTTGTGTTTGTTGCCCCCCTTTAATATTTACTTTATTGATATTTAATTATTTATTTTGAAAGGTAATATACAAGTTAATATTCTGTGAAAATTTGAACCGTCTACCTGTTACCGTTTTTAATATTGAGCAAAAAAATACGAAAAAAACACGTTTATTGTATGGGGACCCCCCTTAATATATATATTTTTTTAATTTTTAGTATTTGTTGTTATAGCGGCAACGGAAATACATCATTTGTGAAAATTTCAGCTTTCTAGCTATCACGGTCTATGAGATACAGCCTGGAGACAGACAGACAGACAGACAGACAGACAGACAGACAGACAGACAGACAGCGGAGTCTTAGTAATAGGGTCCCGTTTTTACCCTTTGGGTACGGAACCCTAAAAAACAGTCGAATTGAGAACCTCCTCCTTTTTTTGAAGTCGGTTGAAAAAGAATCTCCTAGACTGTGAACTAACTCCTAAGTACCTAATTGTTATTACGAGTAGAGGCTATCAAAACATGGGGTGCTATAAATACGCCCTGAGATTACAATCTCAGTGTGTCGGAATCGTATAACCCCAGTGTGAGGAATCCGAGTCGCTTTGTGCGCGGATCGTATTGAGGGCCGGAGGAGGGACAACCCTCTCGCTATCTCCTCAACACCGCAATAAACTCTTATTACGTGATACTTTGTGTAGGTGTATCACTTTGTGGCTAGAGTTCGTAGAATACCACTAAAATACGGATAGGAATGGGTAAAGATTTCCTGAACGAACTTTGAATGCATTCTTCGAATTTTGATAATGGGACGTTTGACAAGACGTGTGTGCAAAATGTGATTGTTTCGAATCTTGTCTTGACTCTCATAGTCACATGGATTGGGGATGGATAGGAACGGCATTCCCTGAGCATCGGTATAATTCTTGTGTGTGAATACCAGAGATAAGTATCTTAGCTTGTTTTACCTCCCGGTGATACGTTCAGTGAGAATTTCGGAAGATCCGGCCTTATTAGTTGTCTACATTATGTAAAGGGAACCAATGTGCAAAATATCAGCATTCTGAGTAACTCATGATCTCAAATATCTCAAGTTTTTATTATTTTTACTTATGAGCTGAAGCTTACTCTGCAGTTTGTTCAGAAACTACATAATGGTACACTTTGTGAGTTGAGAGCAAAGAGCTGTGACCTCAACCACAGAATAGGTACAATCCTCAACTCTGAAAAATGCTGAAACGCAAGAGCCGCCAAAGTGTGACGACAATAATTCAATATGGCGGACTATTCACAGGATAGAATTAGGAATATAACTTTCCCAGATTGCTGGACGAAAGGCTGCTTTAGCGCTGCTTGTTGAAAGCTTTTAAATTAATAAAAGCAAAAGACGCAAAGAGATTGGAAAACTGCGAATATTTAACACATTCAATTTAGTAATTTAGGCCACTGGGAAGCGCAGCCGGCGGCAGGCGCTTAAATGTGCTAACCAAATCAAATCTGTCCTGCGAAATTCTATCCCATTCTGCTAGCTGGGATAAAATGAAGCTATCCTATCTCGATACAAGCGTGAAAACGCGTTCATAAAGATAAGCAATTTTAGAGCCAAACGGAAATAGGATTCATCAAAACATTGTGTGAACGAAAAGACAAAATGATACTTAAAACCTGTATTTTTTTGCATAGAATTTTTTAAAGACCTGGACATTAACATATCGGAAAATAAGAAAATGCAAACAACAACTGCCAAAGTGTGTCCGTCGTGTTACGCTTTTCCGGCCCATCTTTACAACCGATTTTGACGGGTACAGTGGTAGGTTACATCCCGGGGAAGGACAATGGCTACTTTTTATCTCCGAAAATAAGAGAGTTCGCACGGGAGGTTTTTAAAAACCTAAATTCACGCAGATGAAGCCGTGGACATCGTCTATTACCTACGGTTAAAGAAACGTTTTTCGTTGTATTCGCTCAGGTATATCATAGCTAGCTTATAGAATACGTGGGCCCACCCCGTGCGAAGTCGAGGCTTTTCTAATCAAAAATAAAAGCTTTTACTGAAAGGGTTGAGCTTGACACACAAATAATATTTAATTGCGCGACTCCGGGTTGTTTTATAAAGGAATTAATTACGGCCAGCCCGAGTGGTGGCGGGGGGCAGGGGGGGGAGAAAGGTAACATCAAAGAAACTTTCGCTTTTGTGCACCTTAATTGAGACCTACATTACTTTGTCACAAGTTCACCTAAACTCGAAATAGGTTTGTGCGAATATAGCCTTTAACTGCCTTCAATAATGTCATTTTTTCCGTGAATGAAAACCTGTTTTTGTCAATGAAGAAATGTGTGGAGTGTACCTATGTTGTTAAGTTAAGATCTGGGAATGTTTTCTTTATTTCACGTTTGTATAATTTCTTGCCTGAAGTACTTCCGCTGTAGTTTTCTTCTTCGATCTTTTAAATTATGATTTTCTGTTAGCTTTTATAATTACGTAAGTACCCAAAGGGTGATATGGAACCTGTATTTCTCTGTTGCCTGTCTGTTTGTCCGTATGTCACGTGTATCTAGATTCATTAGATACTGATCTAATAGAGATCTAAAATATTTACTAAATCTATACTAATATTTAATTGTACTATTATTACCTATTCTCTGCTAATATTAGATATAAATGCGAAAGTTTGGATGGATGGATGGATGAATGGATGGATGTTTGTTACAAATCCCGCAGCAGCAGCAGCAGTCCGTTGCTGAACGGATCTCGATGAAATTTGGGACAGAGATAGATTATAGTCTGGAATAACACATAGGCTACTTTTTATCCCGGAAAATTAAAGAGTTCCCGAAGAAATCAAAAAACCTCAATACACGCGGACGAAGTCGCGGGCATCACCCAGTTGAATATATTTCATTATTTTTCAATGCGGGTTCCATGCCATGAGGCTTCACTTTAGGCTTTAGTATAGGTACTTTACTTGTGCTGCTGCATGCAAAGCCGATTGCTTCCATACAACTAAAAATTCGTCAATTATACAATATAATATAATAGCATCAACTTTATTAATTATTCGTTTAATAATTATTGAATCCTACATAATTTATTTACATAATGGTTAAAAGTGTAAAACAATACTCCACTACCACTACAGCCCATTAACGTCCCACTGCTGGGCACAGGACTCCACTCTCATTGGAGAGAGGGAATTAGAGCTTAGATCCACCACGTTGCTCCAATGCGGGTTGGCGGGCTTTAACGATTATTATCATGTTAGTGATAATAACCGGGACCGACGGCTTAACGTGCTCTCCGAGGCACGGGGGTGATACACCGCCAACTTCCTAACTCCGGGCTCGTACCTACTGAGAATTTCTAGTCAGAGAAACCCAACACTTAATTATGGCCCGACCCGGGCCTCGAACCCGGGATCTCGTCGGTCGGACAGTCCTATCATGCAACATAAAAAACAACAAACATACAATATCCTCCTTATATTCTCATACAAAATAACCAATTTCAAGTCTTGTGCAAAAAATAAAATTGAAAGATGGCTCAAAAACAGCGCACTCGTTATTTTGCTAACCGATACCCATTAGCGGCAATACGTGCCAATACCCACAGCGGGTACCTATACTACCTATGTGCCTACCTACCATGCACGTATGGGGCCTACTCGCTATCATAAATATTATAAATGCGAAAGTCACTTTGTTTGTTGGTTTGTTGGTTTGTTGGTTTGTCCTTCAATCACGCCGCAACGGAGCAACGGATTGACGTGATTTTTGGCATGGGTATAGTTGAGGACCTGGAGAGTGACATAGGATACTTTTATCCCGGAAAATTAAGGAGTTCCCGCGGGAATAACAAAAAACTTAAACCACGCGGACGAAGTCGCGGGCATCAGCTAGAAATAAATATTATGACAATGTGTTTGTTTTATTTACGTTCATAATATCGATGTTACCTTAGTTAAAGATTAATTAATTAATAAATTAAAGTAAGTACTTAGTTATATTTCACACGTTTTTTGTGTGATGCCCGCGAATTCCTCCGCGTGGTACATACAACAAAGATACTCGCCGAATTGAGAACCTCCTCCTTTTTTGGAAGTCGGTTAAAAAGTAGCCTGTGTATTCCAGAATATAATGTATCTCTGTGCCAAATTTCATTCAGATCCGTTTAGCCGTTCGTGCGTGATTGAGTAACAAACATCCATCCATCCATACATCCACCCAAACTTTCGCGTTCAAAATATTAGTATAGATGTACAGTTTAATTCAAACCGTAGTATGGCATCTGCCACCAAAAAACAAATCAGAATTGAACGGCGATGTCACTACATGAAGCAAGATTTATGATACCCGATGACGAAGCAGGCTGTACCGTATATAGGCGAATGCCCCTTTGTTGTAAAACAGACTTAATTACAAAGGGGTTAGTGTTCAAGTTTGAGGTTGGTAAGCATGCCTAGTTGTCATTGGGCTTGTATTGCAGAGTGATGGAGTGACTTCGGCTCGGGTGTCACCTTCGTCATAGTAATGAGGCTTGAGGGAACTGCCCGTGGATTATATTAGTCTTAAAACCTTTAGGAAACTAAAAGAGTAAAGAATTTAGTACAAGTAAAGTAAGTGATACTATTGTCAATTGATGTGATGATATACTTGTCAATTGATGTGGGAAGTAAATAAGTGGCAGTGCATTTGTGTTTAGTTGTCTTGACGTGGGAGGCCCCGGGTTCGATCCCCGGCAGTGCCAGTTTGGGAACATAAAATTTCTGAATTTTCCCTGGTCTGGCCTGGTTGGAGGCTTCAGCCGAACCACCACTCATTCACCACAGTTTATTCCTCTCCGGTAAAAATAAACTGTTTTTCTTTCTTTCGCCGTGGCTAGTTACCACCCTACCGGCAAAGACGTGCCGCCAAGCAATTTAGCGATTCCCGTTACGATGCCGTGTAGAAACTAATCAGGGGTATGGGTTTTATATAATCGTACCAGGTAGCCCGCTACCATCTTAGACTGCATCACTTATCATCAGGTGAAATCGCGGTCAAGGGCTAACTTGTAGAGATTTATGTTTTATTTTTTGGAACTCCCCTGGAAACTTCTTGATTGACCGAGATAACAATTCTTGTCAGGAGTCGGGACGCAAGCTATCTTTGTAACAAATTTCGTCAAAAATATTTTAATAGATCGTTCTCGAAAAGGTTGTAGGTAAGATGGATAGGACGGGCAGTGGCATACATACACATACAAATCAAATGTTTTTTACTCAAATAAACTTTTGCAAGTACTTTTGAATCGTCAAGTGAATCTACCACTGGTTCGGAATGCCATTCCTACCGAGAAGAACCAGCAAGAAACTCGGTAAATAATAACAATTTATTAATAATAACTTAACGGTAACATAAGTTACTGAATAGTATGTTTTATTTTCATCTATAATAACCTATGGTACCTATTTGAAACAAAAGAGTCAAGGTTACGTAATAGGTATGAGTTAGTACTTTGCCAAGGAATTCTATGCTCTTTTATAAATACAAGGTCAGGTTAGGTTACCTACGTTAGGCAGGTATTCCCGTTAGGGACTGGAATTTCTGCCAAATAATTTAGCGAATATTTTACTATAGAGGAATATGAAATGAAAACCTTTAGTGAAATCCTTTCGAAAACTGTTTCATATTTGGCTCTCCGAAGCACAGATTTTGTGTTTGGGAAAGCATGAAATAGCTACACCGCCTGAATTTCTTGACGCTTTCACTGAAAAGCCCAATTTTTTGCCCCTCTCTTAGGTCCTTATGTGGAAGCAACCGGCCTCGCATCCAGTGACCCACAAGTCAGTGTAATATTTGTAACGTACCGTGTTGTATTGTTTACTTATTGTAACCTTTTCTTTTTTAAAAAAAGACCAACTGCTAAGTTTCTTGCCGGCTCTTCTCAGTAGAATCATTTTCCGAATCGGTGATAGAGTCTTAACGTATCATAAGTCCCACAAGTTGCCCTACGTGAAATAAATAAATCATTTATCCGCTAGGTCCATCCATGCCTAGGCCCCTAGTTAGGCAAGTAACGAAAGCATTCATAAATATTTGTTTTGTTCGAGACAGTCTAAACTTCTTTTTAAATTCCACACGCGAAAAAGTTTCTTATTTCGTTTTTATTCTCCGTAAAACACAAACTTTGGTCATTTCATCTGATGCTCAGCTCGCGAACATATAAGACGGGCGCGTAAAAGAATTTTTACGTTTATAGCGCACCGTTGAAGCTAACCCCAGGCGATTATAAAGCTGCGTATCTACGCGGAATTTGGAAGCGTTCGTTTAAAATTCCGAAAGCACGAAACGGCACTAAAGGCGCTGTTACAGGCTTAAGGCAGTTTTGCTGGAGACATTTTAAATTATTTATCGGTATGGGAGTACGTTTATGATACCCTTGGTTTTGATATTGCGGACTAAACATAAAGCGTAGATTTGAAGAGATAAGCTAACATTCTACCCCAATTGAGACTATATACAGATTTTCCAATCTCATCATCTCTATCCATCGACGGCCCATTAATGAACATGAGTCTCCTCAGATTGAGAAGGGTTTATTGTAGGGCATAGTCAGATAGTTTGAGAACATTATGGAGAACACTAGGCATGCAGGTTTCCTCACGATGTTTTCCTATCAAGTCACATTTAAGTGCTTAAAACGTATATACTCAAACTTAAATCTTTTTTATTCAAGTAGACTTTGACAAGTTCTTTTGAATCATCGAGTGAATCTACCACTGGTGTGGAATGCCGTTGGGGAATGCCGAATATTATCGAAAAGTTATAAGTGTGTGCCAGAGAAACCCCCAAATGCAAGACCGAGGTCTTAACTGTTTTCTGGGACCCCACCTGTCACTTTTACGAAATACAGGGTACTTTCATAATAACTTGCTTTTGCCTGGGGTTTTAATGTTGATTGATAAACAAACCCCCATTGTAGGGTTGGATTTTGGATAATCCTTTCTTAGCGGATGTCATCTAATCTGTATGCAAAATTTCAACCAGATCCAACCCGTGGTATGAGCTGTGTGTTGATATATCATTCATTCATCTTTTTCTTTTTATTTACTTAGATTTTACTATTAAGTATCAAAAAGTGCAATGAAAAGATGTAAATTAAAATGGTTGTAGCTTTAACGTCACGTGTGTTAGTTACTGAATGTAGCAATTATTGAGCAAACATCCGAGTTGCAAGTTGCAGCAGTCATGGCGGCGGAGTGAAGTGCGGTTTTGTTCAGCTTCCTAATGGGGGAACTGTTACTGCTATGTGCGCTGCCGAAATAAGGAAACGGCGTTTATTTGCTTTTGTCGTTAACATTTACGTTACTAGTTAACATAATATTTTACTTTTATTTTTATTAAAAAAAGAGCAACTGCTTTGTTTTTCACCGGTTCTTTTCAGTAGAATCTTCTATCCGAACCAGTGGTAGAGTACATAATTATCTTATGTGGCAAAATTGGTCCTATATGATTAGAAAATAGATAAGAGATCGATTAGTTTAGACTGAAGTTAATACTCAGGGTTAGCACATAATATACTCAAGTATTTTTGCCTGAAAAACAATAGGATTTTTTTGGGGTAGCGGATAAAAGTTTTAGTAGATTTAACTACTAAATTAGATCAAATCGGAACCAATTTAATAAGTTAGTTTTGTACCGCTCTCAGGATTTTGAATAAACTTAATTTATGAGGAAGAAGGCGCTGGTATCGGATATTATTATTAAACCGAAATGATTTTTTGTGTATTCTTTGAAACTTTCAGCTAAGATCATAAGCTAAGATCAGGTAAGAAATCATAGAACCTGTAGTGGAATAAAAAATCATGTGTGTGCAATTCACACAGGGCAGGAGTGAAACTTCAGAAAAGTAGCCTACGAGATAATGAGATAAATGTAACGTGTATTCTATGTCATTCTCTCGCAGGCTAAGTCCTATTATGAATTTTTGCCTCTTTTTGGTATTGGTTTTTCGTTTCATCGAATTCTCGAATCACAATGATTCTAAAGAAGTTTCACTTCTAAAAGTTAAAGCAAAATGGATCAATCCTAAATGAGGGAACACATTAACTACCTACGGTAATAAATTGCACGGAAAAAGTGTAGGATTTAACGGAAACAGCTGTAAAGTTATCGCGGTGAGCTGCAGCCTGCAGGATGCTGAAAGGAGCAATTTAGAGGAAACGGCGAAACGCTTGCAGCTAGCGGGTAATGGGCTATACAATCTGTACTTTTATCCGCGTAATCGATGTAATCTTAAAGCTCTTAAGGCGCTGTGAGCTCACGAGATGAAAAACACAGGCGCGTGGCGTGAAATCGAGCAAGCGTATGTTGCAAAAAATGCAATTCTCCATCTACACACTGCCACACTCTTTGCATCGTTTTGGGTCCAGCCTATGAATGTACCTGCAGTGTTCGCGTGGAATGGTGGCGAGAAGCGCATCTCCAGCTGAACAGCCGAGCTTTAATCATTTGCACAAGTTGAGCCAGCTCTTCTGTCACCATTAATTATAAGGCAATTATCCGTAGTTTTCTCGAAACTAGGTATTACCTAATAGCATAATATAAGGAAGCTTGGCAATAATTTGCTCTATCGGCTCTGATAGTTTAAATTTGTGAGATGGTGATAGTTTAAAAAAAACTTTGATAGTTTTTTGCTGTGGGCCCTTCTGAGACCAGGGCGCGTTTGGAACGATCGTAGTTTTAATTCTAAGATATCATAACTTATTATCACCATCATCAAATCAAATAAATATTATAAATGCGAAAGTTTGGATGGATGGATGTATGGATGGATGTTTGTTACTCAATCACGCCTCAACGGCTGAACGGATCTAGCTGAAAATTGGCACAGAGATAGATTATAGTCTGGAATAGCACATAGGCTACTTTTTATCCCAGAAAATTAAGGAGTTCCCGCGGGAACCAAAAACCTCAAATAGATGTTTGTTACTCAATCACGCCAGAACGGCTGAACGCATCTGGATGAAATTTGGCACAGAGATAGATTATAGCCTGGACTAACACATAGGCTACTTTTTATCCCGGAAAATTGAAGAGTTCCCGGCGCGGGATCCACAAAACCTTGACCCACGCGTACGAAGTCGCGGGCATCAGCTAGTGTTTTATAAGTTATTGGACGTCAAAACGTATTGGCGTCAAAACGTCTACGTGTACTTACCTAATTTGAGCAAATAAATATTGATTGATTGATTGATACACGAAGAGCAGCTTCGAGCAAATACTCAGAATATAATATTCAATACGGAGTAGTACTCGAGTTGGAACATACTTGACGTAGATATCAAAGCAAACAGCCAGCGATATGATGTAGGTAAGTATAAGTAGGTATGTAGCTTCAATCGGAGCTACATACCGCGAGCAAACACTGGAGGCAGAGCGCGTTACGGTAATTGGATGCTCAAGTGATTTCCAATTATTTATAGTTAACTAGAGTATTGTCAGCGTTTAGTGTCTCTGATTCCAGCAGGAACTTTTTAATTTTCCGGAATAAAAGTTAGCCTATGTCCTTCCCCGGAATACAACCAATCTCTGTAAGTACCAAATTTCATCAAATTAGTCGAACAAATGGGACGTTAAAGCATAGCAGACAGACAACCACACTTTCGCATTTATGCTTTTAATATCAAATCTCAATTTACGCGGACAAACTTAGATCTTTCCAATGCATATCTACGGAGAGTATCTACTACATACATTGACCACTTGGGATCTCAAAGACAATGTTCTATTGCTGAGTCCTAGGGGACGTCAAAACTCAAAACATTAGAAAAGTTGAGCAATTCGTACAAAATTAAGTTTCAGTACCTAATGGAAGCATTAAGTCGCTGAGACATTTGTTAAAGACACATTTTATTTTACTTCATTCATTATCTAAACTAGAATTCTACATCATTTTATCTCAAAAGAACATAAATGTGACATGACAAAAATGTTGTCACGACGCATTTGTCGCCAAACACACAAACACAAACAACGATATTGCAGTCTCCGGCACGTCTCGCGAGAAAACTATCCGTTTGCTTACACAATATGTACTAGATTTCTTTTGTTGTATTGTCGTGGCGTGGTGATATATTATTTATTTATTATAAAAGAAAGAATTCCCTCCCGACCTATATTCGGCCACGGCGAGCAATTCCAGAGAGATTAGCGCGGGAGGGGTGATATTTTAGTACACACTGTATTTACATATTTTTTAGTGTGTGCCACACTCATGCCATACACAGTATTAAGAAAGTAAAGGTACAGAGTGCACACTCTCTACCTTTACTTTCATAGCCTGATAGTACGGAAAAACCGTCACGACCGGAGAGAGATCAGGCGCCAACTTTCTATCTCCGGGCTAGTACTGAGAATTTCATGTCAGAAAAACCCTATAAGTACTTACTAATTATGTACCTAATTATGTCCTCGACAGCCGCAGTCGAACCACTAGACCAACAAGGCAGTATAAAAAAAAGAAAAACAATATTAGAGAGTACTATTTTACTCGCCCCGGCTTCGCTTGGGTGTGCCTCTTTATTAGGCTGCTGATGATTTATAATTTTTGAATTCTGGCAGTGGTCTGGTCTGATAGATATCTTCGGCCGTGGCTAAATTACCACCCTACCGGCAAGTACGTGCCGCTAAGTGATTTAGCGTTTCGGTACGGTACCGTGTAGAAACTGATTAGGGGTTTGGGTCACAGAGTACATTGAATTCAATAAAATTGTCATACCCCTATTTTATACTGCATCATCTCTAACCATTATGCGAGGGCTAATTTGTAATGACATAAAATAAGTCCATTGATCCTTTTCTAGCGATTCAAAACTTCACTGCGGTCGAATACACGATATCTTTGTAATAGAGTCGGTCAAAATGCAACAATACGAACAAGACGGTCTCTTAAACGGTCGTTAAACGTTAAGAGCTCCTTAGTGCTAAGTGCTGCTCGGACGGTGGACACTTATACTACTAATTGTTACTTGTTACAAATAATAGTTATTGGGACTTTCCTTTAAGTTCCTCTAGTAAAGTAAAGTTTTAATTAAAGTAGAAGAATTCCTTATTTACCCAATTAGGTCAATCCTGCATTAAACGTTCTAATTTTTTCTGATTGACTTTGTTTATGGTATTCTTTCTGCAACGATGGATTTTAGCCTATAGCAAAAGAGTGATAACCTTTAAATAATTATAATTTAAAAATTATAAATTATGAATTACTTTCCCGAAGGAGAACGAACCTCGGACCTCAGCGCACACCACGGAACGTCCCACTCATTCCACACCTGTGTAGGATGGGTGATGATTATGTGGCTGTAACAATAGGAAATCTAAGTTTCATCCAAATAGGGGATGGTAGAATTTTATTGAATCAAAAACTTTCATCTTGTGCTCTTCACTTGTTGAGAAATCAATGTACAATATACATTAAAAAATCTTTTTGGGTCTATATCCAATTTTAAATACAAGGGAGCGATTAACGGTTTTCAGTTCGATGGCATAGGACACAGGTATACGCAACCGCATACACTGATACGAGTACCACAGCGGTGACAGGCATCCTAATCCATCACGTGATCACCGCCCTCATTACCGTCACACACTGATTACTGTCATCACGTGGTAATGAGGTGACGCATCGTTTCTCACCCGTGATTTGTGGTCGCAATTGGGCCATCTGTCTAAATATGTGCCCTAGAAATTGTGGTTAGTGTGATAGAACTAGCTCATGCCTGTGACTTCGCGGATGGATGTTTGTTACTCAAACACGTCAGAACGGCTGAACGGATCTGGATGTTTGGCACAGATATAGGCTGGAACAACGCATAGGCTACTTTTTATCTTGGAAAATTAATATAATATTAATAGAGTTCTCGCGCGAACCATAAACCTCAACTAAGTCGTACGACTAAGTCGCGGGCATCAGCTAGTAAATAATATGCTCCAATAACCTTTGTGTTGATAGTATTTTAAAAAAAGCAAAAAAAAAGTGTCACCGAAAACAATAAATAGGTAGTGCGACGAGGGACCGTTTTAATTATACCGAGTGATTCTCTCGCACCGACGCGGATATTTCCATTTTGTTTTGAGCTTTGAGCCGTTTGATATCCAACCCGGCATAGGAATGCTAAAAATTTCTATTTTTATAGAAAGGTTTATATTTTTGATGTTTGGGGGTTGGAAAGGCTTCGTAAGTTATGATGAACAGATAACCAATCTACTGAGTATAGTAAAACTACAATTTACATCACAACCCGGATATATGTGAAAAACAACCAAATTATTTTTGTCACGTTTTTGTACGATTTTTCCAGGTTCTAAAAATATTCTATGTGTACCTATACTAGTATTATAAATGCGTAAGTTTGGATGGATGGATGGATGTTTGTTACTCAATCACGTCAGAACGGCTCAATCACATCAGAACGGCTGAACAGATCTGGATGTTTAGCACAGGCATAGATTATAGTATGGAATCACATAGTTCCCGCGGGAACCAAAAAGCCTCAATTCACGCGGACTAAGTCGCGGGCTAGTGCATCTACCTATACTTTATTGTCTATTTTTAAAACGTCTAATATGTACTCGTAAATCGAATGAATTGTTACCTTTTCAAAATATTACGTGCTATTATTATTTTCAAGCTTCTAGCGTAACATTTCGGAATAGGGAACGTTGCGCGGTGCTCGTGATTTCGGCCCCGGAACTGTCGAATGCATGGTTGCGTAAAATGGACCGACCGCGAGATTCAAATACGACGCATAATCTATGCTCGACCGGTAAGGGCTGCCACTAGAGCTCACACACGAATCTTTTTTGTTTTAAGTATGTTTTAACAATTAGTGCTTTTGAATCGTCAAGTGGATCTACCACTGGTTCGGAATTCCATTGTTACCAAGAAGAACAAACAAAAAAAATTACAATTAGGTAGGAACATCAATTTTAAATTTAATTTAATTTTTTTTAGGTTTTGGTCCCTGACGCCAAAGACGCCAGAAATTATAGCAGCTCAGATGAGAAAAGTGTTTTTTTTACAAATTACAATACAGTTGAGCGAAAATAACTAATTAATTTGAGTTTCAACCATATTCATTAGGAAATTAAACGTTACAGTCCAAACTCCAATGAAAGAAAATAAGAAAAACCGGCTAAGTGCGAGTCGGACTCGCGCACCGAGGGTTCCGTACAAACCTGTAGTAAGTTTTAAATTAAATGTTTTTTTTTTAAATATTTGAGTTGATTGAATGAAAGGTAAATTGCGGTTTACGATTTATGACGTATTAAAAAAAAAACTACTTACTAGATCTCGTTCAAACCAATTTTCGGTGGAAGTTTGCATGGTATTTTTTTTTTTTTTTTTTAACATACGCATACATTTTTTTACATTTAATGTACAACATATATTTTTTTTAGTTTTATCATTCTCTTATTTTAGAAGTTACGGGGGGTGGGGGGGGGGACACATTTTACCACTTTGGAAGTGTCTCTCGCGCAAACTATTCAGTTTAGAAAGAAATGATATTACAAACCTCAATATCATTTTTGAAGACCTATCCATAGATACCCCACACCTATGGGTTAGATGAAAAAAAAATTTTTGAGTTTCAGTTCTAAGTATGGGGACCCCCAAAATTTATTGTTTTTTTTCTATTTTTCTAAGAAAATCTTAATGCGGTTTACAGAATACATCTACTTACCAAGTTTCAACAGTATAGCTCTTATAGTTTCGGAAAAAAGTGGCTGTGACATACGGACGGACAGACAGACAGACAGACAGACAGACAGACAGACAGACAGACAGACAGACAGACAGACAGACAGACAGACAGACAGACAGACAGACAGACAGACAGACAGACAGACAGACAGACAGACAGACAGACAGACAGACAGACAGACAGACAGACATGACGAATCTATAAGGGTTCCGTTTTTGCCAAATTTGGCTACGGAACCCTAAAAATGTAAAATGGTTTGTGTTTGTTTTAGAGCGATGTGGTATTGACCACAGCCGCCCCATAATCATATCGAACTTGCTGGTTGATTGAACTCGGTGATTCTGATGTAATTATGATATTAATCATGAAATGACTCATATTAACATTGATGTTAAATTTTAGTACCTATACTCTATTTCAATGCGTATCAATGAAGAATACGGTACTTACCCAGACAATATTGTTGTGGTGTCAACCCTGAGCGACTGTGGTTAAATTATACAGAGCGCTGGCTAGTGGCTCTGGTTAGTAGTTACTGCGGTTAAAGCTTACTTTAACTTGCTATATGCAGGTATATAGGTTAGGTTATGTAAAATGCTTCGATGCTACACCAAATTGAAAAACTGCCCTGGTGCAGATGTTAACATCCCCACATAGAAAACGGGGGTTTAAGTTTTGATATTCAATTACCTAAACCTCGTGTAATTCCACCACTGTTTGAGATTTCAGTGTTCTGTGGTAAGGCATTGTCCTACGCGAGCGACAAACGCGACAACGCAACTTGATACGACGCGACAATATCAAATAGGTATTAGCTGACCCTTCACTTGGCCTACTTTGTCGCGTAGATAAGTGTGTCATTTTCTATGTAGGTGGAACGCGTCGCGTTGGGTTTGGGCTGGTACTGACGCGATGAGGTTAGGGCGAAGTTTCATTGTAACCTACACACGAAAAAATAAGCGTGACAAAATAAGAAAAAATATTAAAACTTGTTCGTATGTAGCTTAGCTACGTCGTAGCATAGTGCTATGCTATGACGTAGCTACCTACAGTTAATTGATACCGTAGTTGTTCTGAAATGAAGTAATACGTACTACCTATTACCTATTTTGTGGTAATACATCTGAAAATGATTACGTAAATCTTTTCTGACTTCAATATAGAATGCGATTGAAATGATTTGTATTCAGACGGCATGCAGCATGCGGCATGCGGCATGCAGGTGCCTGCAATCCAATTACAGGCGAGTGTGGAGTGCGCGTCCTTTCGGTGCGGGCCGCCATTCTCGATAACCACCGTCCACCACCTCGCAACCGTAATTACTTAGAATGTTATTTGGAATATAAATAATTTTTTTTTTTTTTTCACCAAATCGACGTTAAAAGATTGCTTTAAAATTATTTATTTAGACATGAAAACGTAAGAATATAAAAAAAATGGTCTGGATTGGCTAGCTACTAAAGCTGAAATTTGACTTTCCTTTTAACTCAAAATTCATGCTAACTAACCAGAATTTATGTATTTTCTCACAGTATCAAAGATTTAGTATTGCATCTAAGTTACTTAACAGAGGGATTATATATTACCAGGAGACTGACGTCAGCGGCTGCGGGTAAAGTCGGCAGCTCTAACAAGTATAATAGATTTCGCCTCGGGGAGCCTAATCCGCTTAGAGAGCTAACTAGAGTCTTAACTCCGGATCTCGCAGCTCATTATGCTCTCAAAGAGTTGGAGGAAGCCACTTTAAATTTTATGAACAAGAAATGATAAGTTATTTTTTTTACAATATATAGGCTAGCGCTTGATTGCAATAGACTTGTTTGCAAGTGGTGATGCAGCTTAAGCTGAAGCGCGTTTGCCTAGAAGATGCCTATTCACTCTTGATTTGAAGGTATATTAAAAGAGGAGAGGAAAACGGAAGCCGGGAGGGCATTCCATATCCTAGCAATTCGAATTAGAAACAAGGAAGCAAATCGCTTCATACGAGCCCGCGGAACTTCGACTGCGTAAGGGTACAGTATACGTACCTACTTACGTACTTTAACTCTGTGCATGTTAGTCTTAGTAAATAGGAAATCATTGTAACTGTTAAAAAGTAAGAAATATAGTGTAGGTGTTCAGCATACAAAATGTAACTGTGTAAGGAAAAATAATGGATATTTTATTTATTTTTTATTATCATCATCAGCCAAAACAGACAAATCTAGAGAACCTTCAACGAGGGTTCAACGAGTTGTTGTTTGTGTGGTGGATGATGATGAGTAAGCCCCTTGTTCCTTGGTTGCCACTTTAACTTGCACGTACTTACTTGCTGTTGGTGTAAAATGGATAATGGATATAGGTACTTGCTAAGGCTGACATAAGTAAATAAAACGATAAGTACAAAAATGTGAGAAGGATAGATTTACTATTTAGACTACTGACTTGTACATGGTCTTGCCTGGTACACTTATAGCGACAAAGCACAACGTCTTTCTGTCTTTCTAGCTATTCTGTTACGTTTTTACGGCTCATCTTTAACTAACAGATACTGACAAAATATGATAAGCTTTAATAGGATGAAAAATGAAGGAAGATAATAAAAGGAAAATAGCGCCGAACATTGAGGAATTATTTTAATACAGACAAAATCGTTGCATATATCCTTTAGTCAGGTCCCGCCCTGCAGCCTTCATCAGTCGCTTAGTGAAAACGCATACGTGGTGATTTTTGTGACGACACATTTCCCGCGAAAATTTGGGATTTTCAATCTTACCCCGCTTGTTGTATCTTTTTACTCAGCTATGTTATATTGATGTGGTTTAGATATTGACAATTATATTTGAAATATAATATTGCACTATATATAGAGGTAAAAAACCCCCGGCTGAGTTTGTTGTGGGCTCTTCTCAGACCAGGGCGCGTTTGGAACCCTCGTAGCTTTAGTTTTAAGAAACCGTAACCGATTATCACCATCGTGTTTTTTTTAAGTAAGTAATTTTTAACGTCAATAAGTGTACCTACAGTGTACCTATATTGAATAAATGATATTGAATTGAATTGTAACTAGTTTTCAAACCAACACTATTTATCTCACCAAAAACCATTTTGACTTACCCCCACTCACCGTACAGAGATACCTAGGTAGCATTCCAGGGTGCTTTATAACGGGATTTTATAAAAATCCAAATCCACGCAGACAAAGTCGCGGACATCATCTAGTCTTAGAAACAGGTAGAAATAAAAACTCACAAAAAATACCAGCATAATAAAATCCCTGTCTCTTACAACAGCTGGAAATAAAGAGCCCGTACTTAAATCAACAAAGGAAAACTCAAAGAAAACTGCATTGAGTTGTTATTTTTAACGAAAGTGCAATTAGTGATCTTATGTCCGCCATCAAATCGCGAACTGAGAGCAGGAAGGAATGGACCACAGAATTTCAAATGAGGTATGAGGCATTTTGTTAAATTACAAACTCAAAGATGCTTCGTCGACGTGGATAAAAGAAAAAGATAACCTTTAAGCTATCTCCATTCCAAATTTCAGCCAAATCGGTTGAGTCATTGTGGCGCGAAGGAGTAACAAACATCCAAACTTTCATACTTTAATAATATTATATAGTAAGAAAGGTCATGATGTCAATTATTAAGTAAGACGTAGAGTTTAAGAAGCCTATTCACTTCTGATTTTCAGAAGTTACTTAGCGCCATTAAAATTGTAGAGCAAGACCGAAAAGATTAAAACAAATAAATAGTACTTACGTTTAAAAACCTAAGCGATTACCTTAACATTTTGACCTTAAATCAAAATCCTATCTATTTCAAAGCGCAATTTCATACTCACATCTACAAGGTTGATGGCTTGACTAACGAACTAACTAATATTTAATCTGTGGTATAACGAAATGTGAAGTCTCACAATAACCCTACTGTTGACTCTCCTTTACCATTTCTATATTTATTTTAAATTCTATGGAACGAATGAATGAAAACCTTCGCTATAGCAGGTCTTAACTTTTAATGAGCAGAGGTAGACAGGAAACTATACATGTATACATTACTATACATTTTTCAGTAAATGAGCCACTCGGGCCCCGGAGCATAATATCGTATTAATAAGTATTCCTACTTCATAACTTCATTTATTCAGAAAAACATATTCATGATAAAGAGTTTTAGACGTAAATCACATTTTAGACACACATCTTAGACGTTAATTATATTCGATTTTATAAGTACTTTGACGACTTCTCCGTGGTGAGCGCTGTGGTCGTATAAGTGGTAGGTCCCAGATTCGATCCCCAGGCAGAGGTAGGGTCAATTCGGGAATTTATAGTGTCTGAATTTTCTCTGGTCTGGCCTGATGGGAGGTTTCAGCCATGTCTAGTTCCCTTCCTACTTGCAAAGACGTACCGCTTAACGATTTAGCGTTCCAGTACGATGCCGCCATAGATTTAGTATTGGGCGCGTTATAGTTGACTGCCTCGTTGGTCTAGTGGTTAGCATAGTCGACTGCGGATCACGAGGTCCTGGGTTCGATTCCCGGTCGGGCATAAAAGTTAGGTATTGGGTTTTTCAATTAAGAAATTCTCAGTGCCAGCCCGGAGTTGGAAGTTGGCGGTGTTTCACCCCCGTGCCTCGGAGAGCACGTTAAGCCGTCGGTCCCGGTTATTATCACTAACATGATAGTAGTCGTTAAAGCCCGCCAACCCGCATTGGAGCAGCGTGGTGGGTCTAAGCTCTAATTCCCGCTCTCCTATGAGAGTGGAGGCCTGTGCCCAGCAGTGGGACGTTAATAGGCTGTAGTGATGATGATGATGATGGCGTTATAGTTCGATGATAAATTCATATTTCTCGTATGTTGTTCCTTATGGCATAATACCTACTGTATTCTGTTGGTGAAATTTAATGTTGCCCTCCACATGTGTAGTTCGAGGGAGTGGATGGGGCAAAAAAATGGCTCAACACTTATCCGGGACGGGCGACGACAAAAAGCGTCGGCCGTAATTGAAACTGTTCACATTCCACATCTACTAAGCTTATAGCTATTTGTATCTTTATATCGATTTTTATCAATTTTAACTTATTTATCTATACTTACTAATTACTTAGTAATATTATAAATGCTTAGGCCCACCACGCTGCTCCAATGCGGGTTGGCGGGCTTTAACGACTATTATCATGTCACTGATAGTAACTGGGACCGCGACTTGACGTGCTCTGCGAGGCACGGGGGTGAAATAACCGCCAACTTCCAACTCCGGGCTGGCACTGAGAATTTCTTAGCTGAAAAAACCCAATAGGTACCTAACACGTATCCCTACCTCCTATGGGAATTGAGGCCTGTGCCCAGCTGTGGGACGTTAATGGGCTGTACTGGTGGTGGTGGTGGATTATAAATGCGAAAGTGTGTCTGTCTATTTGTCTGTCTGCCTGCTCCGCTTTTCCGGCCATGATGAATATTATTATCATTGATATTCAGCAATTACTACTAAGATATTATTTATTATACTTGAAACAGCAAAGTTACATTCATTCATTATTCTGAGCAATTTTCACCGCAACCTAGTAACAGTAGCTTTACTATTAACATCTGAACAACATTTTATCGTCGAGACTCCCTCGTCGGGCTGCAGACTGCAATACGTCACCGGAACGCGGCCCCAGGGGTTAATACGGTGTAACTTACATAAACAAACAAGGCTAAACAAGGCTGCAGGTGATATCACGTCTCATACAGAGGGGCTGATTTACAGGGGACGAAATACATTTATCCAAATCGATATGATTGGATAGAAGCATGCATGAAGCATTTTTTATTCAAATAGACTTTTAACAAGTGCTTATGAATAGTCGAATGAATCTACCACTGGTTCGGAATGCCGTTTCTACCGAGAAGAACCAGCAAGAAACTCGGTGATTGCTCTTTTGAAAAAAAAAAAAAAATGAAATGAATGATGATAATGATTAACAGATAAATACGCCTCCACGATATAGACAGGTCACAGCCTCACACGCCTCTGTTTCAAGTGGAAAATATCTTACAAGACAACAATATGAATGTGTTGAGACAAGAATGTTGTCATAATACGTCTGTCGGCTCAGGGCGGATTCCCGGGAGAAATACACTGAATGTAGTGTTGGGTGAGTATTGTATACGTTGTCGGTGCTATAAACACACGTCTTGAACTACAGAGATTGGTACATCTATAATGATGTGTGTTTATTTTTTTATTTGTCCTTTAATCACGCCACAACGGAGCAATGGGTAGACGTGATTTTTTGCATGGTTATAGTTGAGGACCCGGAGAGTGACATCGGCTATTTTTATCCCGGAAAATTAAGGAGTTCACGCGGGAATAAACTTAAACCACGTGGACGAAGTCGCGGGCATCAGCTAGTCATTTCATATATATCCTTAAACCTGTACTTACCTGGGGGGAAACTACCATCGCTTGAATCCGTTCGAGTATTGTGGACGTTCGTGTTTTAGAATTATAATCCTTACTAGCTGTTACTCGCGACTTGGTCCGCGTGGTATAAGTTTTTTAACTCTCGCGGGGACTCCTTAATTTTCCGGGATAAAAAGTAGCCTATGTCACTCTCCAGGTCCTCCACTATACCCATGGCAAAAATCACGCTATCCATTGTTCCGTTACGGCGTGATTGAAGGGCAAACCAACAAACCAATAAACCAACAAACCAACAAACAAACGCACTTTCGCATTTATAATATTAGTACGATTCTAGGGACGTCAAGATAAAGTGACTTAAAAACTGTTATTTTCAAATAATACTACTTTGAGCGATGGTATTAACTCCCCTGTGCTCCCGTCTTCGCTGGGTATTCACTATTCACTGGTTTATTACAGTTTGATAAGTGTTATGATCGAATCTAGCTACTTTAATGCTTAACAGAAAAATGCGACAGACAATTTTGAATATGTTTTTACAAAATCTACTTATTACTTCTTAATTCTTATGTTCTGTGACTACTGATTACAATGGTCTATACTGTTGGCTTTGCAACGAGATTATTTTTTGTTTCACCTTTAATAAACCTTTATAGCTCAAATAAGTGGTAAAGTCAAATAATCAATATGCAATAGGTATGCAATACAATCTTGTGTCTTAATATTTATGAATCACATAGTCTAGGCTTCATCCAAATCCAGTTTTATATCTTGGGTGCTAGTGTCTCCGTTTTGACTAAAATTTAAACTGTATTACCTTGTGGCAATGCTACAAGTGTTGATTAACTATACTGTGGAGATTTTTGAGATTCATCTTAATCGGTTCAGTGTTTATAGTAGGAACTACGAAAAATTCGGCCATATTCCTTGTTATCAAAGCAATCTCTGTGGAAAAAAAAAACAGCTTTTATGGTCCAAGAAATTAAGCTGGGTGTTGATGAGTGAATCGGTGACTGAATGGTCAGGGGGTTACTAATATCGCATAAAGCAGTATTGTTTCAAAATGACAGTTTTATCTCACGCCCCTAAAATAAGGATTATAATAATTCTAAAACATGACCGTCAACAATTTTTTTTTTAACCACTACAAGTTAGCCCTTGACTGCGATCTCACCTGATGTTAAGTGAAGATGCAGTCTAAGATGGTAGCGGGCTAACCTGTTAGGGGCATGGCAGTTATATTAAACCCATACCCCTATTCGGTTTCTACACGACATCGTACCGGAACGCTAAATCGCTTGGCGGCACGTCTTTTCCGGTAGGGTGGTAACTAGCCACGGCCGAAGCCTCCCACCAGGCCAGACCAGGGAAAATTCAGAAATTATAAATTCCCAAATTGACCCTTGATCGAACCCGGGACCTCCGCACGTTAAGGCAACAGCGCTACACACTGCGCCACGGAGGTCGTCAAACATCAACGTCAACGTCGTATAAAACTATACGGTGGTTTATTATAACAGGACTTTTCTTGTTATTGCAGGAGAAGCGTTATCTAATTTTGAGGCTGTGTCTATGAATTTCCGGTTCTTTTTACATCAATACATCTAGATGCCCTATTCATAAGATTTACCTGATTTCACCCGAAGGAAGATAATGTTTTCGACTCAATTTTCTCATATCCCACTAAGATTTGTTATTTCAATTTTCCCAACTCCACTCCGGAGAGGAGCGCTACATCGTCTCTACGCAATATTTCCCACCAACTATTATTTACGACACGCACATTTTGTTTGCGGGATTTTAGCTCTTATATTACTAGTTATAAGGGCTTGTATGTTTTGAAAAGTAGGTTAAAACATACAAGATGTCGAACGTTCTTGTTTGGGATACCACAATATGCTATGTAGATATCAAAACAAAAATTAGAGAATTATTTAAAACTAGATGGTGCCCGCGAATTCGTCTGCGTAGATTTCGGTTTAAAAATTCGGCTATTCTGTGTTGATAAGATGCAGCCATATTGTGTCAATTCAATGTATAAGTTATCTTCATCCCAAATTTCAGCTAAATCCAAATCCAAACACAACAAAGTCCATTAATAAACATTTACAATACAAACATCCAAGCTTTCAAATTTATATACTTAATAGAATAGGATAGGATGGTAGGATTATTTAGATAAGTATCTACTTTAAAAACATAATTTAATATAACAATTCTTTTTAAACAACCGACTTCAAACTCCCGCGCCAACTTTACAACAACAAGCACACGCTATACAAAGTACTTATTTTATTGTTGATATTTTAAAAACCGCTCGACCGATTTCGATAAAATTTATATGGGACCACTTGGGAAGTATGCCCTTTCAAGTAAAAAAAGAATCATCCAAATCGGTCCACCCAGTCAAAAGTTCTGAGGTAACAAACATAAAAATAAAAACAGTCGAAATGAGAACCTCCTCCTTTTTTTGAGTCGGGTGAAAACCTGGCAAGAGGTTCTAGTTACTGTAACGCTACTTCCTAGTTCCACTCATTATGATGAATAATCTGTTCAATGAAAACGTCGCAAGAATCTACCACTTGTAGAATTCATGCTAGAATAGCTTAGTTTTGTACATAATATTATATCTGACGCTAGAATGTTTTTTTTTTTGAAAATACGTATAAAATTATTCAAAATATGTTTGGAATAATTGTCAAGTGCTAGAGTTATAACGCAATTTCCTGCAATGCTGCAAATGAATTTAAAAAAAACATTGCAGGAAAGTCTTGTTTTCAGCGTCCAGATGGGAGCCCTACACGAATGGAGGACAGGTGAGGGAAATTGGTCGCATCGCAGCCCGAGCAACATTCGGGCCCTTTGAACGAGCTGAAATATGTCGCCCTTTGAGACGAGACGGATGGCGGGAAAACCTTCTGAAATCTTCATTTTTCTCCCTGATATCCACTTACCGCGGCGCTGGGCTGAGCCCTATTTGTTAGATCATGTTATGTATTCTATTTTACTTTGTACTACTGTTTGGGGTGATATTTCATACGAGCAATATATATTTTATAACATGACATTTGATATCAGAGAAGCGAAGTTATTTAGCCTCATTCTCTCTCTCTGCGTCGTATTCGTGACCCCATTCCATTAATCATATAATGGCAGGGGTTTTCTTGGGATAATAATACGGTGGGTTCCCAGGTCCTTCCGCATACGACTCGACTAAGAGTACTATTTCAACTCTTAGGTTTCTAACGATTATTATCTGATGTAAGTGATAATAACTTGGACCGACGCGCCTAACTTGCTCTCCGAGACACGGAGAAGACAAAAAGGCCGAATTCGGGCTTCCAAATTCGGTCAGCCATCCAGTTACCGACTTGGGTCAACGTTGCTTAACATCAAAATCGACTGATATATGCGTTTTCGCAACCAGGCCACTCGTCCCTCGAGCCTCATAAGGCTTGCCAATTGTTTTGGCTTTGTGGTTCAGACGTTTGTTTCCCTGTTCGTGTTCGTGGGTTCGATGCCAGGGCATGCAGACGCACAACCAACCAATTAAGTATCGCCACAATGGTGAAGGAAAACATCCTGAGGCAAACTTTATGTCCCACTGTTCTCAAAGGTGTGTGAAAGAGTTCACACACACTATGAATATGTACCTAACCCATGTTTAAGGCAAATGAAATGTTAGGGTTCCGTACCAAAATGGTAAAATGGAACCCTTATGGTGCGACTTTCTCCGTCTGTCTGTCCGTCTTTCCGTCTGTCCGTCCGTCACACTCGATTATTTTAGTAACTACCGAAGCTATCGACATGAAATTTGGAATAGTTGTGTATATTAGTGGCCCAAAGACACTGGAATTAAAAAAAATGGAAATTATTTTTGTTCTTATTTAAAAAGGGGGGAAAATCGGAGGGTTGAAATTTAAAAGTGAGATAACTGTACTGTGTGGGGTATCATATGAAAGGATTTACTTTGTACATTCTAAAACAGATTTTTAATTATTTTTAGTCATGATAGTTTTTGATTTATCGGGGAAAAAGTCTAAAAAAATACCGTTCCCCCCCCCCCCCCTTATCTCCGGAGTTTACCAATCGAAAAATCTGAAATAATTATGGTCAATAGAAATTTATGTATATTTTACAGAAAAACTATAGCCAATGCTCTAACTAGCATAGTTTTTTTGATATTAACACTAAACCTCTACAAACAAAGTTAGTTTTGCGGTTCATTAACAAAGGTAATTATTACCTTTTACATCTTTGGTCGTTACAGTTTTAGTCGTGTTACATCTACAGTATTACGAACGAATCTTAAAAGTACCTAGCTATAACTACCTTTTACAATTTTTATTTTTAATTAGTCATAGATCGTAAACCGCAATTTACCTTTCATTCATTCAACTCAAATATTTAAAATAAAAATATTTTTAGTAATTTAAAACTTACTACAGGTTTGTACGGAACCCTCGGTGCGCGAGTACGACTCGCACTTGGCCGTTTTTTATTATTTTTTATTATTATAGCAAATTTATCTTCTTGTTCTTTGAACTTTGGCTATGAATGACTTAACGCCTGCTTTTATCCAGACTATAAATATATAGGTTAGTAGCAAAACTTTTTCTCGATGAAAATTTTGCTAAAGTATGACCGCGTGGCAGCAAAAACGTATTCCATGTAGCGTACCTAACCAAATGTTACAAAATTATAATGGTCTCCAAACTAAACCGCGCTTTTGTTATTGTAATTAATGTGCTATTACGTTACAAATTGTTGTGTTTTGTTCGCTCGGTTTGCGGTGGGTTTTTGTTCGCGCTCGATATTGTAGTGTTTCCGTATTAAAATGATATTGTAGGTACCTACCTATTAAATATTGGTGATACCTGTGTGATACGCCCCAATGTAAGCGTTGGAGGACCTCCCTGGCGCAGTGTTGAGCGCTGCTGCATTAACGTGGGAGGTCCAGGGTTCGATTCCCGACAGGGTCAATTTATAATTTCAGAATTTTCTCTGGTCTGGTCTGGTGGGAGGCTTCGGCCGTGGCTAGTTACCACCCTACCGGCAAACACTTACCGCCAAGCGATTCAGCGTTACGGTACGATGCCGTGTAGAAACCGACTAGGGGTATGGGTTTAATATAACTGTCATACAGGTTAGCCCGCTACCATCTTAGACCGCATCATCACTTACCATCAGGTGAGATCGCAGTCAAGGGCTAACTTGTGGTGGAATAGAAAAAGAAACTGTCACTGTACCCAATTTCATCAAAATCGACTGAAAAGATGGGCTATGAAAGCGTAGCAGACAGACAGACACATTTTAGCATTTATAATAGGTATTAGTATGGAATGGATATTAGTATGGATCCATTTCTACTAGGGAAATTGGAAATTTGTTCATCGGTCATCACTATCACACTGCAGCCCAGTAACGTCCCACAGCTGGGCACAGGCCTCCACTCTCATAGGAGAGAGGGAATTACAGTTTACACCCACCATGCTGCTCCAATGCGGGTTGGCGGGCTAATCTAGTTAAAAATAGTTAGATGGTAACACATCAACTTTATTCCTAAATCATGACATGAGGTTACAAATACGTGTTTACCCTCAAACATCGCGGTGACACGGCAATGCATCAAGGCGGGAGCCGGCACGCAAATACCGTCCGGTTTGTTTGCGCCCGGGGCGGGGCCGGCGCGGGACAATATTTGCACACTCTTACCCGGGACAAACATAAATAAGGAGAGTTGTTTTTGCGCGTCTATCTGTCGAAACGGAGTGATTTTACGGGTCGAGGAGCGATTGCACGTTTCCGATTGCTATAGATAGAAAAAACAGTATTTTTCTTTAATACGAATGATCTTTGGACTTTGAGTTACAGATTGGTTACATCGTAATCCCAACTCAACTCCGGTACGGGGCTCCATTTAGAACGAGAAGGGTGTAGGCAGAAGTCCACTACACTGGCCAAGTGCAGATTCAGATTGACAAACTGAAGTTTACAAAATAGAGAATATTATATGGAGTACCTACTCATAGGCATGCAGGTATTTTCCTTCACCGTTAGTACAAGTGAAATTTAAATATTAAAGTTTCGAAAATTCAGAGATGCCTCGGATTGAAACCTCGGACTGACCGAATTGGAGGCCGAAGTCTTTATCTTATAACTACGCAATCCGCACTTCAGGGTGGTATACTTCGTAGGTACTTAGAAATACGTTAGTTTTCAGACCCATTAAAACATTTTCTTCCCACGGAAGGTCTTGAATATGTGTATATATTTACGCTTTTCCGAAGAATTAAACTTTTAATTAAAATAACTAAATCCGCGATAGTGAAATAGCTGTCTCGCTGACTGGAATAGGTTAATAACGCCTCAATATGGCTTCGCAACGCGTGCCAAGCTGCTAAGCGCTCGGAGCAATCCGATAGAGCCTGCGAGCCGCGAGGTGCGAGGCCTGTATCCCGCGCCCACAATCCTGTTCAGCAATAAACAGGCTAGTGATCCCTGTTATTACTCTTTATTTTGTACCTACACCACAACACAAAAATATAAAGAATACAAATACACAGACAACACGAAAAAGGAAGTAGAATATAACTAGGCTTCCTGTTAGGGTAATGGAAGGATTAATCTATGCGCGTAAACATATCCAGTTACAAACTAGAACGAAATAACGTAGGCTTTTAGACTATTAGAGGTTTAATAGTCAAAGTTGAACTCGGCGCAGAAACACAAGTGCGGTATGAGGGGCGCCGCGAGCCCACACCCCTCGCTCCCCGCGCGTGCTCCGCTCTGCCCTGTAGTACAATTTACCTGCGTAGATGACTGCCATTTTGGTTCAACTTACATACAGTCGATTGTAATATTATTTTGGCCTTCATTCTGGTAACTCTGTCGTCTGACAAGTCATTTACTTAATTTAAAAAAAATGGAAGGCGTTATGTGAAGGTTTATGTTAACAAAGCAAGTGAAACAAATCTGAAAAAACCGGCCAAGTGCGAGTCGGGCTCGCGCACCGAGGGTTCCGTACAAACCTGTAGTAAGTTTTAAATTAAATGTTTTTTTTAAACATTTGAGTTGAATGAAAGGTAAATTGCGGTTTACGATTTATGACGTATTAAAAAAACTACTTACTAGATCTCGTTCAAACCAATTTTCGGTGGAAGTTTGCATGGTAATGTACAACATATATTTTTTTTAGTTTTATCATTCTCTTATTTTAGAAGTTACGGGGGGGGGGACACTCATTTTACCACTTTGGAAGTGTCTCTCGCGCAAACTATTCAGTTTAGAAAAAAATGATATTACAAACCTCAATATCATTTTTGAAGACCTATCCATAGATACCCCACACCTATGGGTTAGATGAAAAAAAAAATTTTGAGTTTCAGTCCTAAGTATGGGGAACCCCCAAAATTTATTGTTTTTTTTCTATTTTTGTAAGAAAATCTTAATGCGGTTTACAGAATACATCTACTTACCAAGTTTGAACAGTATAGCTCTTATAGTTTCGGAAAAAAGTGGCTGTGACATACGGACGGACAGACAGACAGACAGACAGACAGACAGACAGACATGACGAATCTATAAGGGTTCCGTTTTTGCCAAATTTGGCTACGGAACCCTAAAAAGGCGGTGCTCAAAAGAGGTTTTGACACTTGAGCTCATGCTTGACTACACACCACATTAGAGTGCCTAGTGGGAGATTATCTTCCGATTCGATCGCGGCTACGTTAAGTACTATTTGTCTGGAATTATCAAGCGTTTGGCAGCTGGCGCCCGATCAATTATTATTCATTATCGCGATCGAATACGTAAAGAAATAATGAAAAACGCGTTTGTCTACCTATAGATACACACATTCAGTATTCACTCTTGTTTTAAATAATCATCATCATCATCATCATCACTACAGCCTATTAACGTCCCACTGCTGGGCACAGGCCTCCACTCTCATAGGAGAGCGGGAATTAGAGCGTAGACCCACCACGCTGCTCCAATGCGGGTTGGCGGGCTTTTAACGACTATTATCACGTCAGTGATAATAACCGGGACCGACGGCTTAACGTGCTCTCCGAGGCACGGGGGTGAAACACCGCCAACTTCCAACTCCGGGCTGGCACTGAGAATTTCTTAATTGAAAAACCCAATACCTAACTTTTTATACCCGACCGGGAATCGAACCCAGGACCTCGTGATCCGCAGTCGACTATGCTAACCACTAGACCAACGAATTTTAAATAATATACTTGAATAATTCTTAAAAAACACAGATCTCAGAAGGCATCTTGAGCCCAAGCATAAAATATGACGCAACACATTTTGCGCATGTTTCACTCAGCTGTTTCTAAACAAGATAACACGAAATTCGATAAAACATCACCCTATTTTATGTTCAAAGACAGACATTCTTGGAAATGATCGTATAAATTGGCTGGAAATGGACAACCTTTGTTCGTAACGAACTCTTCCGCGACAGAAAAGAAATAAGAACCTAAAGACACAATGCTGTAAAAGAAATCTAATTCTAAATTAAATAGTAAATTGAAAAAGCCACAATAGGCTTTGTAAGGGGTTGGAGCCGGAAACTTTTCCAATAAATTGTGGCTTTCGCTTAAAGCGAGCAGCGAGCGCGGGTGAAGCGAGAATCTTCGTTTGTTCCGACAACTCCAACTAATCTAACAAGAAGGCAATTGTTAATTCGTTGTTAAGGATGAAATAATGTTTTTCTTTCAAGGGTTTCGGTGTTTTTATTAGTTTATCTGCTCCCAAGCTATAAATTATCTATAACAGATTCTGAAACAGTTAGCTTATTGCCAACATTAAAACACCCAATGTCCTAGTAACCATAACATCAACCAAACGGGTGATGTAATGTTGTACTGAATTTCATAACAACACTCCTTTGTTTTTTTTTTTCGATCCCCTCTGCGCAAAGGGTTTACTCATCAGACAGCCACATCTGCTCGATGCTTGGTATCTGTATGAATTACAAAAAAAGGACATCTATACGAATTTCAAAAAAAGAACATTGTCATACACGCGCGTTTCCTTACCCGAACGCCGCGCGCTGTAAAAAAAGTAGGTTAGGTATTAGAATTTTCCCCGCCATTTTTCTTCGTTTTTTTATTGTTTTGTTTAACAAAAAAATGAGCGATTCAAGTTTTGATAGCACATCGGGACCTTCCAACATGAAAGGAAATCAAGTGAATTTTAATAATTGCACTATACAAAATGTTAATTACTACTACAATAAATAGGTAATTCCTTCATTAATACTTAGCTTATTTGTATATACTCAGTAATGGATGATATTAGGTTACTAGGACTGGATGTTTTAATGTTAGCAGTAAGCTAACTATTTTAGAATCTGTTATAGAGGATTTATAGCAGATTTAGGAGTGTAGACAAAGTCTTGTATGCAACTGTTGATAATTAGGTATTAAAACAGTCATATGATACTATTATTATAAACCCACATTCGTGTTTTAATACCCCTTATTACACAATTGTTGCATAAATAACTATTACTAAACAGAAAACAACGCTTTGATACAATGAACAAGGTGTGCTCGTAGGAATGGAAGCTAAATCAATGTAGGTAAACAACATTGTTGATTTAATTTCTAGATTAAATTGTCCAACAATTTAACTTAATAGCACCTAACCCATTGTTGTCCTAATTGATCTTTGGTTTGCCTGCCTGTCTGCTACGCTTTAACGGTCCCATATTTTCAACAGATTTTGGTAATATCTATACTAATATTATAAATGGGAAAGTTTGGATGGATGTATGGATGCAGTATGGATGGATGTTTGTTACTCAATAACGCCAGAACAGCTGGACGGATCTGCATTAAATTTGGCGCACAGATAGATTATAGTCAGAAATAGCACATAGGATACTTTTTATCCCGGAAAATTTAAGAGTTCCCGCGGGGGAAAAAAATAACCTCAATCCACGCGGACGAAGTCTCGCGCTAGTTTAGTATATCTAAAGTGGCAGCCCTGGGAAGGGCATAGGCTACTTTCAATTCTCGCCCAGCACATCCAGGCCACGTCGCGCCTCGCCGGTCTGTAACCACCTTTAGGGTCAATCTTAGCTATAGAACCTTTGTATCAAGCGCTTATGAGTAGACTAGCGAATGCCCGCGACTTCGTCTGCGTGGTTTGAGGTTTTTTGGTTCCCGCGGGAACTCTTTAATTTTCCGGCATAAAAGTGCTTATGTGCTATTCCAGACTATAATCTATCCCTGTGCCAAATTTCAGCTAGATCCGTTCAGCCGTTGGGGCGTGATTGAGTAAAAAAACATCCATACATCCATCCATCAATCCATACATCCATCCAAACTTTAGCATTTATAATATTAGTAAGATGTAGATAGATACAATGATGCTTTGATATTCATTGTAAATTGGAAGCATACCGCAAGCTCACGTCGCTATCAACAGCGCTGCCGCAGAGAGGGAATCTGCAGAGTGGAGGGTAATAGAGCCTCCGGTAGGCACGCCGCAATCCGATTACTGAGCTGCATTGTATGCGAGTTCGCTGTGAGATGCCTAACTATAGTAAAACATATTGAGAAAATCTATCTATATCTATACATCTATACTAATATTCGAAAGTTTGGATGGATGGATGTTTGTTACAATCTCGGCCGAACGGCTGAACGGATCTGGATGAAATTTGGCATAGAGATAATTTATAGTCTCTTAATTTATTAAAACAAATTATTGTTAGATTTACGAGTAATTAAACAGCAAAATCTCTGCACAAAAATAAATAGGAGCCGCGAGCCCACACCCCTCGCTCCCCGCGCGTGCTCCGCTCTGCCCTGTAGTACAATTTACCTGCGTAGATGACTGCCATTTTGGTTCAACTTACATACAGTCGATTGTAATATTATTTTGGCCTTCATTCTGGTAACTCTGTCGTCTGACAAGTCATTTACTTAATTTAAAAAAAATGGAAGGCGTTATGTGAAGGTTTATGTTAACAAAGCAAGTGAAACAAATCTGAAAAAACCGGCCAAGTGCGAGTCGGGCTCGCGCACCGAGGGTTCCGTACAAACCTGTAGTAAGTTTTAAATTAAATGTTTTTTTTAAACATTTGAGTTGAATGAAAGGTAAATTGCGGTTTACGATTTATGACGTATTAAAAAAACTACTTACTAGATCTCGTTCAAACCAATTTTCGGTGGAAGTTTGCATGGTAATGTACAACATATATTTTTTTTAGTTTTATCATTCTCTTATTTTAGAAGTTACGGGGGGGGGGACACTCATTTTACCACTTTGGAAGTGTCTCTCGCGCAAACTATTCAGTTTAGAAAAAAATGATATTACAAACCTCAATATCATTTTTGAAGACCTATCCATAGATACCCCACACCTATGGGTTAGATGAAAAAAAAAATTTTGAGTTTCAGTCCTAAGTATGGGGAACCCCCAAAATTTATTGTTTTTTTTCTATTTTTGTAAGAAAATCTTAATGCGGTTTACAGAATACATCTACTTACCAAGTTTGAACAGTATAGCTCTTATAGTTTCGGAAAAAAGTGGCTGTGACATACGGACGGACAGACAGACAGACAGACAGACAGACAGACAGACATGACGAATCTATAAGGGTTCCGTTTTTGCCAAATTTGGCTACGGAACCCTAAAAAGGCGGTGCTCAAAAGAGGTTTTGACACTTGAGCTCATGCTTGACTACACACCACATTAGAGTGCCTAGTGGGAGATTATCTTCCGATTCGATCGCGGCTACGTTAAGTACTATTTGTCTGGAATTATCAAGCGTTTGGCAGCTGGCGCCCGATCAATTATTATTCATTATCGCGATCGAATACGTAAAGAAATAATGAAAAACGCGTTTGTCTACCTATAGATACACACATTCAGTATTCACTCTTGTTTTAAATAATCATCATCATCATCATCATCACTACAGCCTATTAACGTCCCACTGCTGGGCACAGGCCTCCACTCTCATAGGAGAGCGGGAATTAGAGCGTAGACCCACCACGCTGCTCCAATGCGGGTTGGCGGGCTTTTAACGACTATTATCACGTCAGTGATAATAACCGGGACCGACGGCTTAACGTGCTCTCCGAGGCACGGGGGTGAAACACCGCCAACTTCCAACTCCGGGCTGGCACTGAGAATTTCTTAATTGAAAAACCCAATACCTAACTTTTTATACCCGACCGGGAATCGAACCCAGGACCTCGTGATCCGCAGTCGACTATGCTAACCACTAGACCAACGAATTTTAAATAATATACTTGAATAATTCTTAAAAAACACAGATCTCAGAAGGCATCTTGAGCCCAAGCATAAAATATGACGCAACACATTTTGCGCATGTTTCACTCAGCTGTTTCTAAACAAGATAACACGAAATTCGATAAAACATCACCCTATTTTATGTTCAAAGACAGACATTCTTGGAAATGATCGTATAAATTGGCTGGAAATGGACAACCTTTGTTCGTAACGAACTCTTCCGCGACAGAAAAGAAATAAGAACCTAAAGACACAATGCTGTAAAAGAAATCTAATTCTAAATTAAATAGTAAATTGAAAAAGCCACAATAGGCTTTGTAAGGGGTTGGAGCCGGAAACTTTTCCAATAAATTGTGGCTTTCGCTTAAAGCGAGCAGCGAGCGCGGGTGAAGCGAGAATCTTCGTTTGTTCCGACAACTCCAACTAATCTAACAAGAAGGCAATTGTTAATTCGTTGTTAAGGATGAAATAATGTTTTTCTTTCAAGGGTTTCGGTGTTTTTATTAGTTTATCTGCTCCCAAGCTATAAATTATCTATAACAGATTCTGAAACAGTTAGCTTATTGCCAACATTAAAACACCCAATGTCCTAGTAACCATAACATCAACCAAACGGGTGATGTAATGTTGTACTGAATTTCATAACAACACTCCTTTGTTTTTTTTTTTCGATCCCCTCTGCGCAAAGGGTTTACTCATCAGACAGCCACATCTGCTCGATGCTTGGTATCTGTATGAATTACAAAAAAAGGACATCTATACGAATTTCAAAAAAAGAACATTGTCATACACGCGCGTTTCCTTACCCGAACGCCGCGCGCTGTAAAAAAAGTAGGTTAGGTATTAGAATTTTCCCCGCCATTTTTCTTCGTTTTTTTATTGTTTTGTTTAACAAAAAAATGAGCGATTCAAGTTTTGATAGCACATCGGGACCTTCCAACATGAAAGGAAATCAAGTGAATTTTAATAATTGCACTATACAAAATGTTAATTACTACTACAATAAATAGGTAATTCCTTCATTAATACTTAGCTTATTTGTATATACTCAGTAATGGATGATATTAGGTTACTAGGACTGGATGTTTTAATGTTAGCAGTAAGCTAACTATTTTAGAATCTGTTATAGAGGATTTATAGCAGATTTAGGAGTGTAGACAAAGTCTTGTATGCAACTGTTGATAATTAGGTATTAAAACAGTCATATGATACTATTATTATAAACCCACATTCGTGTTTTAATACCCCTTATTACACAATTGTTGCATAAATAACTATTACTAAACAGAAAACAACGCTTTGATACAATGAACAAGGTGTGCTCGTAGGAATGGAAGCTAAATCAATGTAGGTAAACAACATTGTTGATTTAATTTCTAGATTAAATTGTCCAACAATTTAACTTAATAGCACCTAACCCATTGTTGTCCTAATTGATCTTTGGTTTGCCTGCCTGTCTGCTACGCTTTAACGGTCCCATATTTTCAACAGATTTTGGTAATATCTATACTAATATTATAAATGGGAAAGTTTGGATGGATGTATGGATGCAGTATGGATGGATGTTTGTTACTCAATAACGCCAGAACAGCTGGACGGATCTGCATTAAATTTGGCGCACAGATAGATTATAGTCAGAAATAGCACATAGGATACTTTTTATCCCGGAAAATTTAAGAGTTCCCGCGGGGGAAAAAAATAACCTCAATCCACGCGGACGAAGTCTCGCGCTAGTTTAGTATATCTAAAGTGGCAGCCCTGGGAAGGGCATAGGCTACTTTCAATTCTCGCCCAGCACATCCAGGCCACGTCGCGCCTCGCCGGTCTGTAACCACCTTTAGGGTCAATCTTAGCTATAGAACCTTTGTATCAAGCGCTTATGAGTAGACTAGCGAATGCCCGCGACTTCGTCTGCGTGGTTTGAGGTTTTTTGGTTCCCGCGGGAACTCTTTAATTTTCCGGCATAAAAGTGCTTATGTGCTATTCCAGACTATAATCTATCCCTGTGCCAAATTTCAGCTAGATCCGTTCAGCCGTTGGGGCGTGATTGAGTAAAAAAACATCCATACATCCATCCATCAATCCATACATCCATCCAAACTTTAGCATTTATAATATTAGTAAGATGTAGATAGATACAATGATGCTTTGATATTCATTGTAAATTGGAAGCATACCGCAAGCTCACGTCGCTATCAACAGCGCTGCCGCAGAGAGGGAATCTGCAGAGTGGAGGGTAATAGAGCCTCCGGTAGGCACGCCGCAATCCGATTACTGAGCTGCATTGTATGCGAGTTCGCTGTGAGATGCCTAACTATAGTAAAACATATTGAGAAAATCTATCTATATCTATACATCTATACTAATATTCGAAAGTTTGGATGGATGGATGTTTGTTACAATCTCGGCCGAACGGCTGAACGGATCTGGATGAAATTTGGCATAGAGATAATTTATAGTCTGGAATAATACATAGGCTACTTTTTTTCCCGGAAAATTAAGGAGTTCCCGCGGAAACCAAATATTTCGATATACGCGGACGAAGTCGCGGGCATCAGCTAGTAAACTAAAAATAAACCTCAGTATTGAAGTTCTTTTATTACAAATTACATATGCCGTATGCAGGCAGTAGTAACGGGCAGTGCTAGAAGCGATTTTATAACTATACCGTCAGGGGTACCCCAGGGATCTATCCTCGGTCCCCTTTTATATAATGCATATCTTTTCGATATTGACAGCTGTTTTAGCCACGCACTACATCTTATGTACACTGACGATAAGAAAATCTTCCTTAAAATACGTTCTCTTGATGATTGTCTTCTTCTTCAAGAAGACTGCCCTGGCAGATTATTATATCCGGAATAGAATTATTGTCAATGTTAAAAAATGCCACCACATAACACTATCTCGTAAGACTAATTCAATGTCGTTTGATTATAAAATCAACGGTGTTAGCATTGCTAAAGTCACAACCGTGAAAGACCTGGGCATTAAAATCGACGCTAAATTATCAATGAATGAGCATATCGAAGCGGTGGCGGACAGAGCCTACACACAACTCGGCTTCATTAAGCGAGTCACTCGTACTTTCAATAATATTGAATGCAATGAAAGCTCTGTATTTTGCTTATGTTCGTAGTCTCCTTGAATATTCATGTAACATATGGTCACCCTATTACATTATACCTACATGCTCAAAGACTCTAATCAATACAAAAGCTATTTCTGAGGTACCTGGCTTTTAAAGAATTCAAAACGTTTAACAGTTACAAAGAAGCCTGTACTCATTACAAAATAGACTCCCTGGAACTAAGAAGAAACCAAAGTGACATGCTGCTGTTACAAGCTATCTTGACTGGCCAAATTGACTGTCCTGGCCTGCTGTCAGCCTTCTCATTAAACGCTTGCTCTTTTAGGCCCCGAAAACCAAAGCTACTATGTGTGCCAAAATCATACACAAACTACGCCCAAAATTCAGTAATTATACGCTTATCGCGAACCTACAGTAAAGTTTACTCCGATCTTGACTTTTCTTACTCCATCTATCCAAAACGCAATTGAAAAATGAAATCATTAAACTACATCGGAAATAGTATTTTACATTAATAGTATTTTTATTTTCTCATACACACATATTATACCCGAACGCACACGCACACACACACGCACGCACATAAACCCGCATATCCCGACGCACTTGCACTTCTTTAACTTTAAGTACCTACCTACCTATTTATATAAAAAAATTATAATTTTGTAATCATTTTGGCCTTATTTTAGTTTTAAGATATTTACTGTATATTATTGATAAAACGCTGTTGATTACAGGAAAATAAACAAAAAAAAAAAAAGACTAACCAGCTGAAAACTAGCGCCAAGCTATTTCGTATGCAATTTATTGGCGTGCAATGCATTATGCAGGCAACGCTGTGCTGTACCTACAGGTAGATACCTACACCCAATCTGGGTGGTTTCACAGACGAAATTGTTACATCTGTATCTATGTTTTGTCTGTGACATCTTTGGCGAAGAAATTGTTTTTCTTACTTTCTAAATTAATTATAAAAAAACTCTGTAAACTATAATTTTACAGAAATTGGACTGTGATAAGGACATACCTACGTATTTAAATTATTTTACGTAACAAAGATTAGATCAAAGAAACACCAGCTGGAGAAGCTTCTTCAGATTGGTCGTCACTCGTCGGAATTGTAACGAAACGTGTTTTATCTCCACTTTCCAGCTCTCAAGAACTCAAAATAAACAATATTCTTTTGTAAGGTCTTCGCCACATCTTGTCCATATTATTATCTATAACAACGCTTACAATTTTAATATTAATTATACTTGTATTAATACTGGATTTCCAATAAATAAAAAATTGATCATGAATTATTATTATGGATGCCCGCGGGAACTCCTTAATTTTCCGGGATAAAAAGTATGCCCTTTCCCGAGATATATACCTAGCACAGACCTAGTATCCATATACGAAATTTCATTAAAATCGGTTGAACAGAAGAGCCGTGAAAGCGTAGCATACAGACGGACAGATAGACTGACACACTTTTGCATTTATGATAATACTATATATCGGGTGAGAAGCCAGAAGGGCGTCGAACTCGCAACCCGATCTGATTAGTTTTATGATAATATTAGCAATTTATTGTTAAAGTTTATTAATTGTTTCTAACATCGTGAGATTTAAAGAGGAGTTTATAGATTTAAAAGGCTAGTCTTGGCCGCGTGTACTAGTTAGTTTCCTATTTATTTTTGTGCAGAGATTTTGCTGTTTAATTACTCGTAAATCTAACAATAATTTGTTTTAATAAATTAAGAGACTATTTGGGCTCATTTAACACTGTAGTTAAGTGATTTGTTAATAATAAGAGTTTCAATTGTTTACCCGCTATATCGTTCCACCAATCGGGGCGAGTCGGCTATTGCAACGCCGCGAGCTTCCGTTGGGGGCGCGATAGTGCGCTTAAAAAGCATTGTAATGGCCGATTAGAATAATAATTGTTGGAGCTCTGGTAAGCGAAAGGTTGTAAGACCAATTTCTACTTATATTGTGTGCCTAGGTTTTAGTTTGATTTTAGACCAAACTAACTTTGTTTATTATTGTTTAAGTTGTGATAAATAATTGTGAATCGGTTTACATCTTGAATATCGTAAACTAAGTTAATATTGTAAAAATGATTGTCAAATCTTTTAAAAAGAGCTACCGCAGAGTTTCTCGCCAGCTCTTCTCTGTCAGAGTGGCCTTCCGAGCTGGTGGTAGACTCATTTGATCATTTGAATAAAAACCATCTGAATTTAACATCTAAATCGGCGTTTCTTTTAAGTAATTAAGGATTAGAATCTGTGAGGTTAAATTATTATTATTAAACTACCTACGTACCTACCTACGTATGGTAATTATCGTAATATTTCATTTGATCACCTTTGCTATTAGTTGTGACAATAGTAAGGCTTTTGCAAGTCAGTGATGGATTAACTATTAGAAGCATTACTTACAACCTACGTCTTATAGTGGCGTAGTGTTTCTATGAGTTGCATTTGTAGGTAGTCTATTTATTTTAGTGATTGCAAATACCAGTGATAGACTAGGCAACTATTAAAATCAGTGATTAAAGCTATTCATTCAAATAGTAACCTTCAGTTGCAATCTGTGACGTATCTGCATTTGCGGTGGTCATTGTCAAGATCGGAACATTAATCTAGTTCTGCTTTTCGATAATTAACTTTAGTGCCTCATTTGGATGGCACTTGCTTGTGATATCAGTTCTAGTACTGTACTGATAGTGACAGCAGAGACGGTGACCTACTAAGGGTCAGCGATTCTGCTGATTTAAAAGAAAAATGTGACGCGCTTTACCGACGCGTCACGTCTTTTCTGACATAGGCCGTCGTTCAAATTCGACATATATGATACCTACGACTTCGTCCGCGTGGATTAAGGTTTTGATTTCCGCGGGAACTCTTTAAATTTCCATGATGAAAAATAGCCTATGACCTTACCTGAGATGTAACCTATCCCTGTACTAAATTTCATCAAAATCGGTGAAAGCGTAGCAGAGAGACAGACAGACAACCTTTCGCATTCATAATATTAAGTATGGATATTGTATTATTATAATATGGATATTATTATAACCACTAAAACTATGAAACTTGGTACAATTTAGCCCTTGACGTAATTATTATAACTGCTATTATATTTTACGTTTACTTCGATATTACACGAAGTGTTAATGCAGTGGGCTTACGGAAGGCAGTTATAATATTATTACATTCATATTGTACAGCTAGCCAATCTATTACTTGGTGTGGCTTTTCATAAATATTCCTACACACTAGTTCACTTACAAAAACAATTGTCAATGCTGATAAGACGCGAGTGTGCCACGACCTTAACATAAACAAAAAAACCGTATCACCAGGGAGTTGACTCTTGAGCCTGGGTCGTGTAAATATTTCAATTTGGATTATTTCCGCTTGTTTAAGCGGCAAATTAACAATTCGTTACGGCCGTGCGTCCGTTTTGAATTCATTCTTCTATCAATTCTTGATTAATAGATAATATTATACTGATTCCTTCCCGTATTACAATACAGAGGGGAAAATAATTTGAGTACTAACACAAATGGAAACAAATTCGTCTTTATAATAATAATTTTGATTCTTCAGAAGCTACCTACTTATCAAATATTTTTTTCATTCCACTAAAAGGACAGGGTGCCCTAACTGACTTTAGTTAGCCCTTGACTGCGATCACACCTGGTGGTATGTGAAGACGCATTCTAAGTTGGTAACAGGCTACCGAATTGAAGGAATAGACTTTTTTATTCAAAAAACTTTCACATGTGCTTTTAATTTGTCAAATGAATCTACCACTAGTTCGGAATGATATTTATACCGAGAAGATCTAGTAAGAAACTCAGCAATCCCTGAGGTTCTACCTCAGGGATTGCAGAGTTTCTTTTTTTTAATATTTGCGTTGGCATCCTTATGTGGTTGACGTCCAGTCCGCTCGAACGAAACGGTTCTGCTCTACGTTTCTGATTCGAACCGCAAGGATGTGGAATATTATGCCCTTCCAACGCATGTATTCCCTGCCACCTTCAAGGCAAGAGTGAATAGGCAACTTCTAGGCGAGCGCGCTTCAACCTAGACCTCATCACTGCTTTATATTAGGCGTGATTGTCGTCAAGCGCAAGCCTAACTTGCAATAACAAAAAAATTTATATATAGAGTTATAAATAGAGTTTTGAACCTGACCAATCAACATCGAACTTCACAGGAGCGAAGCCGCGGGCAAAAACTATAACTCGCTTATAAAATCCTCTGAAAGTGGATTAAAAACAGTAATTATTTCTTAGCACATGGGCAGTCTGCGAAGTAAATTGTGTTATCGCCCGGCGTACGAGCTAATAAGCCGGGAATAAGCCGGGCCCGCTTATTATTCCGATATATCAAGCATGGGTGCAGCGAGGGGTTTTGCACGTGTGGATCAGACAGCAACCAAGCTGCTTCAAAAATGTTTCCCGGATATAAACAAAAGTCTTCCTCATTGAATTATATAGCCCCGGCGGCTCATATTATCGACTAGCTAATGCCCGCGACTTCGTCCGCGTGGATTGAGGTTTTTCGGTTCCCGCGGGATCTCTTTAATTTTCCGGGATAAAAAGTAGCCTATGTGTTATTCCTGACTATCTATCTCTGTGCCAAATTTCATCCAGATCCGTTCAGCCGTTGGGGCGTGATTGAGTAACAAACATCCATCCATACATACATCCATACATCCATACATTCATTCCTCCAAACTTTCGCATTTATAATTGATTGATTATTTGATTGATATTTGATAATATCTATTCTAATATTATAAATGCGAAAGTTTGACTGGATGGATGGATGTTTGTTATTCAATCACGCCTAAACGGATCTACATGTTTGGCAAAGAGATAGATTAATATACCTAGTCTGGAATAACACAAGGGCTACCTACTTTTAACCCCGGAAAACCTCAATCCACGCCTACGTAGCCGCGGACATCAGCTAGTATAAATTTAAAATTGTGTTTTTCTATGACCCTGGGAATCGAACCCAGGTCCTATTCATCCACAGTGAGACATTGTAACCACTAGACCAACGACGTAGCTACAACTTAGTAGTGTGTCCACAGCTTTTATACTTTAAGATGTGTTCTAGCTGTGGCCTGTGGCGCTGTCCCTCGGTGCCTGGAAGTAAGAAATATCGCTTTAATTCCTCACCCGGCGCTAAGATGGCGATTTGTTAGAGTTTCTTATCTCGCCACAGTGCGGGGTGACGCTCGCGGACTTTTTAATGGAAAACTCTTTAATCTTCCACCTGTCCCGCTCGTGCAAGTGTAACGTTGGAGATAACGGAAAAAGACGATTTATTGCCGATGTCTGTGCGACTCTAATATACGATGGTCTCGGCTAACGTCGTGTCGGAATCCGAAAAACTAACTTCAATATCGCATTCCTGGCCTGTCAGGGTCGGTTCATTAAAAGTGACAAGAAATAAAAATCCCTGAGTAGTTCTGTCCGAGAGTGTATTTTTTTTAAGTATCTATAATTTATTCATTTATTGATAACTAGACTAGATGATGCCCGCGGCTTCGTCCGCGTGGATTAAGTTTTTTTTTATTCCCGCGGGAACTCCTTATTTTTCTGGGACAAAAAGTAGCCTTTGTTCTTTCCCTGTATATAACCTACCTAATCCTGTACCAAATTTCATCAAAATGGGTTGAACAGGTGGGCCGTGAAAGCGTAGCAGACAGACAGACGGAAACACTTTCGCATTTATAACATTACCTAGTATGGATATTAGTAGGTATATGTAACGTTCAAAAAGTGTACACGGTAACGAATATAGATCTTTTGACTATGATTTTGATTACATAATATTGCATAATGTAAACACAGTCAAGTGTCCCCGAGTGTTGCTGCAGCTACGGCGAGGCAGGGCGAAAGTTTTGACTCGCAGTTATTTGTGTCCGTCTGCTCGTTACCGGCGCGCGAAGCTCTTTGTATTCTATTTGTATTCTATCCAATACAACGAGGTTTGCTTAACTTGAAACTTTCCAGTTTTCGAGCAAGTTTCGAGCACTATTTTATTTACTTGATAGCAAGTCATTTTAGTCGGTAACCTTCTCAAAACTTTCGTGTCTACCGATCTAGAACGTCCTTTGCTGAATATAAGTACTTAAATCACTTTTTCCTTGAAAAATTATCTCTTTATAGCAATCTCACCTCATGGTAAGTGACGATGCAGCCTAATATTTCTAAGAAACAAGCTAAGTACAGCAATTTTGCCTATGGAATTTCGCCACACGTATGGATAACTTGATAAGTGTGTCAAACTGTGCAGCAATTTATATTATTTTCATGTTGGAAATTGCTGGCGTGCGTGCCGAAAAGAGCCGATTGGCATATTGCCTTTTTTAAAAATAATGAAGTTATTTCCAAGCAAGTGGGAGAAAAAATATAATCATAGTAGTGATGTGGTTAAGTGCAGAGCGTGGTTGATTGATGTACTGTAGTAACAAGTTATCAGAGAGCGGGTACTCAGTCCGAGTGGCGTAATTCATCGCTGTCCCGCGGTATAATGGATACCCGCCATTTTCCCCGGACACACACACACAGATACACGTGGAGGTTATAATGAACGTCCGGGGGGTTACTAGCAGTATAAAGCAGTGTTACTCCCAAATGACAGTTTAATGTCACATACCTTGACGTGCTTAAAATAAGGATTATAATTCAAAACACGAACGTCAACAATATTAAAACAATAATATGGCTTCAAAAGTTTAAACGATGGTACTATGCCCCCGGTGATTGGTCTTTTATAGTGCTTGATCTTTTATACCTTCGGAAAAGTTTACAGTCAACTGATCAAGCAGTTAATAATAACTGGCCAGCCTGTATGGTTAGTTTCAAATAAATGATATCGTGGATGGTTATAACAGTAACCCCTAATATTACTGGCTTAGTTTGTACCTACTTGTGAGCCTCATATTATTGTCAAGGCTCGTTTTAACTTTCGAAAGTTTAGTTTTAAGTGGATATATCCATACTATAATACTATAATATTATATATGCGAAAGTGTGTCTGTCTGTCTGTCTGCTACGCTTTCACGGCCCATCTGTTCAACCGATTTTGATGAAATTTGGTACAGGGATAGGTTGTATCCCGGGGAAGGACATAGGCTACTATTTATCCCGGAAAATTTAAAGGTTCCCGCGGGAATCAAAAAAATTATCTATTCAACCGATTTTACATAGACATAGGCAACTTTTTATCCCGGAAAATTCAAGAGTTCAAAAAATTGGTAAACGCGGACGAAGTCGCGGGAATCATCTTGTTAATAATAATTTTATATTAACTACACTCATAGAAGTCAGTAGAAGTCATTGCATTTTTAAAGACTTTAAAACATAATAATGGAGTAGTAGGTACTAGGTAATAGCCCCACAAACTTATCTGACCCGGTGACAGCGTCGCTTGTGTTATATTATATTGAAAATAAGAAAAAAACAACTTAAAAGTCATAGAAATCATTTCTAATTTTGGCCAGTGGGTGGGACTATAAGTACTACTACTCATTCGCTTTGGTAATTTGATAAAATTACGTAAGTATTATATAATATTAATGTTTAAAAATAAAATGAATTAATGGTAGCAAAAATATAACACGTCTTCCTTTTATTAAAATTACACGAAATCTCGTCTATCACATAACTCACGATAATATCTTACGCAAAAAATGTGACACTTTAAGATAGAATCAGACTATGTTAGCTGCAAAACGACGTACTGAAGAATTACTTAAGCCGTGCCTTTTAGGCAAAATATTCCTAGCTATATATTATTAATGCGAATGTGAGTTTGTTTGTTACGCATTCATTGCGCATTTTTTGCACCGATTTTGATGGAATTTGGCTCAGACATAGGTTGTGTCTTATTTGGCTAATTTAGGTGTTCCCGCGAATAAAAAAAAATTAACAACTTGGACGTAGTCGTGGGCACCAGCTAGTAATTAATAAGCAGTCCCTGGTTAGATACCAGGATGAAACAGAAGAGGCTATACCTCTCGTAGATCTCTCGTAGAGGCTCTACAAGATCTAGTGTCTCTTTGATTGCGACGTTTATAGTTTACTAGCGTTTGCACGCGAAGTAGTGCGCGTGGAATTAGGTTCTTGAAAAAGAAAATTTCAAAAACTGTGAAAACATAAAATTCTTCATTTTTCACCGAAAGCACAAATGCCAAGTTTCACATATTATATAACTTGAACCGCCTATTTAACCTCCTCAGGGGTGGAATTTCGAAAATTTCTTCCTAAGTAGGTACACCTCTAGGGTGCTCTAGTATGTTCTAAGTATTTATGGATGTATTTTTTAAGTTTAAGTATTTTCCAAGTTCATCATCATGGACTGTAGGTTGTCTGTCAATCACTCAGGACCTCAGGCCCTTTATAGTTATTGATTTAGAGATACTTCATACGTATACTATAAATGCCTATCAACTTCATAATAGTACTGTAGAATGTGTTGCTACCTTAACCACCTGGCTCACGGAGCATCAGCTCTCAGCTAGGATTTATGTCGGGGCTCAAATGAAATCTACGGAATTAGGCGTGAAATGTGTAACGTGTGACGTGGCTGTCTCGCGCCTAGTGAGAAGTGTGAACACATTCAGCCTGCGGGCGAAGCCATCCCTTGTGACAGCTATCATGTTTATCGCTCACTAGCTTTTGACCGCGGCTTCGCTCACGTTAATTAATATTTTGATTGGTTTACAACCACCTATTTTACCCTCGCCAAACATTTATGGGCATATGATAAAACGCTGAGCTATACACCCTTTCTGGGTGGTGTCACAGACGTAAGTGTTACATTTGTATCTAGTTTTGTCAGTGACACCACTGGTGGATAAACTACTTTTCTTTATTTTTTTATTTTTGACTGAATCATGTCAAAGGCCGAGTGGAAGCTTTAAATACCCGACTGCGGAACGCACAGGGTTATTAACTTACTACATCACATCTGTCATTAAGCTGATCTACTTATCGTAGATCGAATGGGAAGAAAATCTCCCACTAGACACCCTGATCTACTTACTAGAAAAACAGATATAAATGCGCAGTGTACCCTCTGTACAGTGTACACAAATTGTGACGCGACTTTAACCATCTTGTCACAATTAGTGTCACGTCGAGAACCATGACATGAATAGTGGTAACTAGCCGCGACTGAAGCCTCCCACCAGACCAGACCAGAGAAAATTCAGAAATCATAAATTCCCTAATTGTAGCTCTCTCCGGATTCGTACCCGGGACCTCCCACGTTAAGGTAACAGCGCTCTACACTGCGTCAGGGAGGTCGTCAGGGAGGTAGTGACGTTATGTCAGTGGCGAGAAGTCGCGAGCATCAGCTATTCATCAATAAATATTAATAATGCAATACAGTCGCGTAGACAAGGAAAACGAAAACAAAAACATCAGAAGTAACGGATATTGGCTGGCGTCAATGGCGCGGGTAGTTTGGCGCGCTCAGTACGCTTACTCTGAGTTTTAACATTGCAAATACGATTGGTCGACGTGAGAGCTCACCGCGTCAAGCGTCAAAGTAAAATTAACCTTAACAAAATTGGTTTAGAGCTCATTTCATAATTTCGTGTATTTATTCACAGCCAGCGCTCCAAACGCTGAATTTGTGACTTTAAAGCAAGAGTTTTTGGGTCCATTTTACTTTGACGCTTGGCGTGGTGAGCTCTCACGTCGATCAATCGTATTTGCAATGTTAAAACTCAGAGTAAGGGTACCGGTGTCGCGTCGCCTCAATATTAACATCTTCAGTACACATACTTCACGAAGCGTTTTCCTCTTACACCCCCATAACAGAAAATAACTCCCTTCCTTCGAGTGGGAAACGTTATCTGCAAATTTTTTACTACCAGTACACAAGACCACTGGGTCAAACAATTCTAATGAAAAATGCGAATATTGGATCCAAGGAACTGGGAGTTTAATTCCTTATACTCCGCCACAATAGGTAAATTTATGTGGTACAGTGTGTATCAAGCGTGTGTATATTCACCACACCACACAAATCTTGCAAATTATTCTCAACGCACGTATCACTCCAACACCTGAGTATCTTCAGGAGATATGTTGACTCTACAATGCAGGATTGTAAAGTGACGAACGTGTCGAAAATTCCAAGATCGAAAGAAATACACGTTTATAATCATACTAGATGATTCCCGCGACTTCGTCCGCGTGGACCAAGGTTTTTCGATTCCCGCGGGAACTCTTGAATTTTCCGGGATAAAAAGTAGCCTAATTTATCAATTGTGGCGGATTTTAGCGAATTAAACTTCCAGTTCTTTCATTGGAATAATACGACATATTATTATTATTAGGACATTATAGTAATATGTCTACTCTTTACTCTGTTTAGCTTGATCCCTAATAACTAAACGGAATGTATTTCGTATTTTAGCGACGTTTTTCCGTTTCAATACATACATCGACCTTCACGCATTAGAAGCGGAGGAAAAATAGGGATTACACGCCACCACCACACGGACACCACGCTGGCTCGAAACGCACAGACGCCGTAGCATCTTCAGGAGGTGTTGTTGTTGGAATAATACGTCCCCTCCACTACGATGCATGCGGTTTCCTGAATTCTTCCGTTCTTCAGATCTTCTTACCTGACATGAGGTCACTACCACTAAGTATTATAAATGCAAAATTATGTATGGGTGTTGGTTTGTTCTATAATGAAGCCTCAGCAGTAGAGCAACGAATCGATGTAACTTTTGTATGGATATATTAGTGACTAGGAGAGTGACATAGAGTACTTTTTATCCCGGAAATCCAACAGTTTCCACAGAATCGTCAATAACCTATAAAAACTACTTCATGCGCGTGAATTTGTAATAATTCCACGGGGATAAATTCGCGGGCATCGGCTATAAAAACAAGCAGTCACCTTTGAACTGCAATGTTCAATAAATAAAATTTCAGAATTGAAACTGGAAAAACACATTATATCTTCCTTCTGATGCTGTTGGGTAGATCGTTGTTTCCAATGTGCGCAAATCCGAAATTTATACTAATATTATAAATGCAAAAGTGCGTCTGTCTGTATGCTACGCTTTCACGGCTAATCTGTTTAACCGATTTTGATGTAATTCAGTAAAGGCATAGGTCGTAACTCGTAGCCCGGGGAAGGACGTGGGCTACTTTTTACTGTGGGTATAAAAAACTAAATTCACGCGGGCGAAATCGCGGGAATCATCTAGTGTTACCACAGTTAAAACAAAGTACGGGCGGTACCTAACCCTGGCGATGGTTAGGTATCCTCTCGGAATCCTAAATATCGGAGTTTATGTTACGGCGCGCCATAGTCGGCCAACTTTGCCGGCGTGATGGCAGACTGTTCCCCGTTTAACTATCCTAAAATTTACACGCAGATGCTGTTAACACGTAAATATACCGAGGATTTGTATTGTTTACAATTTACGTTACTTGCTAGTTGCTACATTCATATAGGTACGAAAAGTTCTAAATGGGCAAATAAGTCATTTGTCGAGTTGGTTCTTTATTGTTATACCACTGACTCTATTAGATTTAATGAAATCTAATAGAGTCAGTAATAAGGGAGTAGAGGATAAGACGTAGGTAGTCTAACACTGTAGGAGTAGATATACAATTATTATGTTGATGATAATGATCACGTCATCAAAAATTTTATGTTTGCAATGTGGCGTATATTTTTCCTTCAATTTAAAAGAGCTAAAAATTTGAAATGGCGATTTTTTTTGGAGCTCCATGGTTTATATACAGGAAAAAAGCAGTTTATTTATCTTACTTTAGTTCGAGGGAAGGCTAAAAGAAATATACATTTTCTCATTGATGCTTATCAATTAATAAAAGAAGCCGATGAAAAGGATACAAAACCAATTTAAAAAATTGAAGTTTGTAAAATTCTACAATTTTAATGAAGGCGCGATTCGACCGCCCTTGGCCTTAAGGCGATCGACAAAAGAGTCCTTCTGATTAATTAAAATTGATAGCTCGGGGGAGGTTTCCACATTGTTTGAACTGTGTCCGAGAGGGAGAGGACTTATATAATTTTTGTGATCGCTATTCCAAGAATTTCGCTCTCTTAAATCCACTTTAATGTATCCTTGAAGAATTGGGAATTTTTTTGGCATTCCTTTGTGGAATTCCAGAATGAACCAACTGTCAGATTCTTGATTATTAGATTAATTAAAATTTGAATTTTTAGCTGAGAAATTATCAATTTCTTTGCAGACTATCTACATAATTGGGAATCTGCTTATCACTCTCTGTGACGCAAACAATCACAGTACCAAAATATGTCAAATTCATTGTAAGTAATAATTTACAAGTATGAATATATAATAGCCAACGTCAAAGTGGTGGACTGGCAACCCCGCACTGGAAATGACACCTGCAAGCGAGTCGCAGGGAGCCGCTGGATGTACGAGTAGAGATGTTAAACTATCGCTAAACGGTTAAATGGTTAACGGAACGGTAGTAAACAATCTGCATTCCTGTGCACTAGCGAGTGAAAAAAAATTGTTTTTTTACTACCGTTTACAACCATCAATCGTTTAACAGTTTAGCGATAGTTTACTGTTTATCATGTCTAGCTATAGATGGCGGCGGTGCAAGACCGGGGCGTGTAGAAGTCCCTGCAAGAGACATAAAGTGTCCATCTGTGGACGTCAATTGGTTGAGGACGATAGGATTCTGGGAAACCCCAAGAATTACAAGTGGGTGAAAAAGGGTAAATAAATAGTTCTAGTCCATAAAACATAACCTCACAGCTTACCAATTTCCCTTTAGGTAATAGCTTTACAAAGCACACTTGCAGTAATAAAGACGAATAGCCGGCAAGCACCATCTTATTTAAATTATTTCTGGAATATTCTAAGCGCCCTCAAAGATTTAGTGCGCCGTTCACGGAGCGAATGGGCGGAACTGCGCTTTTCTATACGCTTAATGTTCAGTGGGAGATGATTAAGTGTAAGACGCGGATTTAGACCGAGGGAAATTTTACTTTCTTAACCTCTGAAGTCACTTTTACCCAGTTAAGAAGAGCTTGGGCAGTAAGTATCACATCGCAACTCACATATTATCTGCGTAACTTATAAGTTAGGTTAGGCAGAGGTATACCTCTAACAACCTAAATTATTTTCTTTAAACTAAATACTAACTAGAAGATGCCCACGACTTCGTCCGCGTGGATTTCAGTTTTTGAAATATCCGGGATGCATAGTTAAGTACATTGGCTAAGTATATCTCCACACAAAACTTACAGATTTGTTTGCATGGATTATGGACACTTGGATATCAAGGCTGGATACAAACTCAGACTTTAGATACTCTGAAGGTGGCGCTTCTGAAGACGTAGTACCTACATAATCCACTACAAGTTAGCCCTTGACTGCAATCTAACAGATACAAAAATATTACATGACGAAATATACCTCGAGTTTAGGTCTATGGTTGAGGCAGCATGGCAATATATCTGGTCAAATAGGTATAATTTATGAAGCTTTTAAAAAGCTGGGAATTTACAAAATTAGGACTAAAGCTTTACTTTACTATTGGTGAAAACGCTCAAATTCAATTTGTTCAAATAGGTGAAATGGTAAAATGGTTTTTGAGAACCTCTCTGGCGCAGTGATGAGGGCGTCCCGGTTTTGATCCCTGGCCGGGTCGATTTAGGAATTTATAATTTTTGAATTTGCTCTGGTCAGGTCTGGTAGGTGCCTTCGGCCGTGGCCAGACGTGCCGTAAAACGATTTAGCTTTACAGTAGATACAATGCTGTGTAGAAACCGATATGAGGTATTGATTTAATATTAACTGCCATACCCCTAACAGGTTAGCCCGCTACCATCTAAGACTGTATTATCACCTGTCATCAGTTGAGATCGCAGTCAAGGGCTAACTTGTAGCAGATAAAAATAAAACGAGTAAAGCTAGGGGCGGGGACATGTCAGCGTGCCCGTTCCGATACCGACAGACGACAGAACATAAATCCGATTCCGAGCTATTTCCATTCAAATGATCCACAAAACGTCGACAAAAGCTTGAAGATCAATCTCGGTGATATATCACATACACGACTTGGAATAAAGGATTGTATTGTACTCATGGAAATTTGACATCAGTTTGTAGTAGTAGGTTACACTACAAGTTGGTGTCAATTTTCCAATTATACAAGTGATTTCTATAAAATGAATTTTAATAAGCGTTGCCTGAGGTGTCCTTCATTTTTTTCATCAATTCAAACATCCATTCATCGGCAAATTTTGAGTAAGTCTTCTATCAGATTGAGAAGACGTATTAAAAAATTCAGTCCATCACGCTGGCCAAGTAGATACGGATCGGCAGACTTCATACACCTTATTCACTTCAGCGTTATAGAATGAACATAGGCAACTGAGAAAAGTTAGAGGTACGTGCCCGGGGATCGAACCCAAGTCTTAACTAGGTACTAATTTTACTTACCTCACCTCGTTACGTATCGCCAGCCCTCTAAAGTACGTGTCACCTCTCACAATGAGAAGGGTTTCAGATATGATACTTCACATGATTAGTTGAGAGTAAAGGATACGAACATTTTCACGTATTCCATTCAAAAGAACCGGTCTTCTCGATTGAAAATCGATAAAAATTCCATGACATCGAGAAATTGAATCCTCTCTGTATATAATAACGTGCCATTTATAAGAAATCTTTGATTGACAGAGATAAATGCACGAAACGGCATCATACTTGAAGATTAAACGAACTCACTTGAAGTGAAGTTCTATCCTAAACATACGAGTTGCTTCGTCCGAAGAGATTAGTTATTATAAATGCGAAAGTGTGTTTGTTTGTGGGTTTGTCCTTCAATCACGCCGCAACAGAGCAACGAATCGACGTGATTTTGTGCATGGGTACAGTAGTTGAGGACCTGGAGAGTGACATAGGCTTTTATCCCGGAAAATTATGGAGTTCCCGTGGGAATTCAAAAACTTATTCCATGCCATTTCCATGCGGACGTAGTTGCGGGCATCAGCTAGTGAAATAATAGAACGAACATCAATTCCATTCAGCGTTCGCGTCTCATTCAAATACCGGATATAGGGGGGAGGGGGAGGGGGAGGGGGAGGGGCGCCGTCTGCCGTGGTTAACCGCATTATCATCTAGTCTAGACTGTGGAGTGGGACCTAGCCTGATATGCGAATTTTAGATATGCCGAGCACATACACTAGTAATGGGTTATTGACTAGAAGATGCCCGCGAATTCATCCGCGTAAGCTTAGGTTTTTAAATATTCCCATGGGAACTTTTTGAGTTTTTAGAATAAAAAAAGGGTTTTGACACACAGACGGACAACAAGTGATAAGGGTTCCGTTTTTTCCTTTTGAGGTACGGAACCCTAAAAATACCTATAACCTATTTTACACTCCAGATCTTAAGCATGCACCGTCGATTCTTAACTCGATTACGGAGTATTAAAGGAAAAACCAACAAACAACAACACTTTCGCATTCATAATTTTCATTATTTTACTACGGAATTCCAAAAATGGGTTCGATAAAAGAATCGTCTCTTAAATTGGTTCCCGAACGTGTATTTGCGATGTCCTAAGTACAACTTTTTACAAACATAACCGACAAAGTAATGAAAAAGCGGCATTGTCCCAGTTGTGGAACTAACAGCTGCGAGCCGAGCTGCGCTGGTAAGTCGCAACAACTACAAAGTCGTGGTTTGGCCGAAGAACTGTTTCATTACACGACTTGTAAGTTGTAATGAAATAGTTCTTCGGCCGAGAGAAGGGGCGGGGCGGAAGTGCAGAGCGCAATTTATTTTAACGTACTTACTAAATATTTGGAACTTGAAAATAGAAAATAAATAGAATTGGAGCTGTAACAGTTTTATTATGAAAATGAAAATTTATTAAAAATAACTATGTGTACAGTGTCGTCTCACAATTTTGTCGGAAACCCTGAAGTAAGTTTGAAAAAACCTGTATCTCGGGGTACCCCGCTCTTCCTCCTCGGTATTCAAACATGAACATATTTATTTTATTTACTATGAAATTTCAATTTAACAGTAGGTAAATGGAAATACAAAGTTAGCATTATTATAAGTATATGTATAGAATAAATTGTACCAACTTAGTAGGTATAATACAGAAGTATAGATTGCCAAAGTACATTATTATCTTATAAATTTTCCTCTATGTGAAACCAAACATTCATTTAATAATAATTATTTAAAGAATAAAATATAATAATATTCAATTGCGTACTATATTTTAAAGTAAAACATATTTTGCTACTCTTTCAGCAGTTATTGGTTTTTTTATCGGATACACCATGGGGAGTGTGCTCAGGAACTTCACAACCTTGTTCTTCCTTCTCTGTGCATCCAACCATCAGCGTTGGCAGTAGGTACTTGGCGCCCTTATGTGGTTGACATCCAATTTGCTTGCACAAAGCGTTTTCGCTCGACGTTTTTGATACGACCCGGTAGTGTGTGGAACACCCTCCCAGCGCACGTGTTTACTGCCACATAACCTAAGTACCTTCAAGGCAAGAGTGAATAGGCGTCTTCTAGGCGGGCGCGTTCCAACCTAGACCTCATCATTGCTTTGTAAGTATATTTGTCGTCAAGCATAAGCGCAAGCCTATCACGCAATAAAAAAAGTTACCTACCAAAACTTGACACCCGGTGTGAGTGAAAAACTAGCTCGCTCGCTGTTGGGAAGCTTTTTTATGGCACATGCTGAGGCGGGGCAGAACGTGACAGTGTTTTTTGGTGTGCACTAACCCTAAAACTGCCTGAATTTATATTATTACGTACTCGTTTCAGCAAAATATTTAACTCTACAAAGAAGATAAAACTGAAAAGCTTTTCAGAAGTGGAACTATTTTGGGAGCTGCTCGTATTTCGAGTAGTTTGACTTGTTTGATGTCGAAGAAAAAGTAGGTACGTCATGCATGTAGTTTTTAGAATGAATAGTAATAAGTAGGTTTTGTTAATTCAATGGTAGCTAGCGCTAATAGATGGAGTGGAGGAGAGTTAAGTAGGTAAGTATATTGATATGGTGGTCATGGCGCACTTGGAAGCTATTATATCAACCTGCATCGATCATTATTTGTTGCAGCGTTAGTTGTTGTGATTGGCTGAATTGGTGGTGTTATTGCTGCAACAATGGATTTTGGCCAATAGTTCATCTTTCCGAACCGGCGCGGTGGTAGAGTTTTGACATTTCATAGGTGGCACAAGTTCATCATCATCATCATCATCATCCTCAACCGATAGACTCCACTGCTGGACATAGGCCTCTTGCAAGGATTTCCACACGCCTCGGTCTTGCGCCGCCTGGACTCAGCGGCTCCCTGCGACTCTCCTCATGTCGTCTGTCCAGCGAGTAGGGGGTCTGCCAACGCTGCGCTTTCCCGTGCGTGGTCGCCACTCCAGCACTTTAGGACCCCAACGTCTATCGGTTCTTCTAACTATGTGCGCCGCCCATTGCCACTTCAGCTTCGCAACACGTCGAGCAATGTCGGTTACTTTAGTTCTTCTGCGGATCTCCTCATTTCTGATTTGATCGCGCAAAGAAACCCCGAGCATTGCTCTCTCCACCGCCCGCTGAGTGACCCTGAGCTTCCTTATGAGGCCCATAGTTAGAGACTAAGTCTCGCAACCGTATGGCACAAGTTATCCTACTTGAAATAAAATACTTATTATAAATCATTTATCATTTAGCAGAAGTTTTTCCAATCAGATGGGATTGCGATCGTTACACTAGCAATCATCCATACTAATATTATAAATGCGAAAATGTGTCTTGTCTGTCCGTCTGTCTGTCTGTCTGCTACACTTTCACGGTTCATCCGTTCAACCGATTTTGATGAAATTTGGTACTGGGATATGTTGTATTCCGGGAAAGGACATAGGCTACTTTTTATCTCGGAAAATTAAAGGGTTCCCGCGGAAATCAAAAATACTTATTCTACGCGGACGAAGTCGCGGGCATCATCTAGTATTTTATAAATAACGGCTCCAAGAAGTTATCACAGAGTAAATAAAACATAGATTTGAGTCGTTCAATCAATCAATCAATCATTTATTCAATTTAGGTACAATGTATAGTCTGTACCTAAATGTACACATTTATGCAAGTCCATTACTTACATATAAAACATGATGGTGGTAATTAGTTACGGTATCTTAAAATTAAAGCTACGAGGGTTCCAAACGCGCCCTGTCTGAGAAGAGCCGGATTTTTTTTTGAGAGTTAGAGTGTCTACTTTAGTCTGTGGTCCTTACCTACCAAGGAAATACGCGCCACGCCGTGCCTACAAAATAATCCACCACCTAAATCACTTATCGAATAAAGTTGTCAGATAAACAGAACATAATCCACATACAAACTCATAAAATGTCAGCGTGAATGTTTTCCCACTTTTTCGTCCGGATCCGTTTGGCAGCCGTCCGGAAATTGAATAACCGTATAAAGCCGTGCACTCACCGGCGCTGAATGATGGAGCGAATGGGACGGAGCGGACCACGGAGCGGTGGAACGCGCCGCATCAATCAGACGACAAATGAGATTATTTTTCCACGTACATTCGTGTATATCCGCTGCCAGCTTGACATATTTTTGTGCGCATTTCGCGTCTATACAACGGTAATTTCATTGGTTAGGTTTGTATTTGGTTTTTATAGAACCTCATTCTCAAATTCAAAATTTATTTCATACGAAATGATGGCTGCGAATTCGTTCGCGTGGATTTCAGCTTTTTCGAAGGGAACTGTAATTTTCCGGGATAAAATGTAGATTTGTGTTTTTATGTTATAAGCTATCTTAGCCAAATCGGTTCAAACATTGTGGTGTGAAGGAGTAACAAACACACAAACATACTTGAAACATTCAAACTTTCAGATTGGTCATAATTATTGTAACATAGGACATACCTTATTACCTGTACCTACCTATCACCATTGACATGTCTTATTGTTTCCACTCTACCAATGGTTCGGAAAGTAGATTCCATTGAGTAGAGTACTTAAATGTGTGTATTATGTGTGTACAAAAGATGTGTGATATAGATACTAGACTAGATGATGCCTGCGGCTTCGTCCGCGAGGATTAAGTTTTATTGATTCCCGCGAGAACTCCTTACTTTTTCGGGATAAAAATATGCCGGAGCATTATTATTAATATATTACTAACCAGGGGTAGCCTATGTCCTTCCCCGGGATGCCACCTATATTTCATCAAAATCGGTTGAACAGATGGGCCGTGAAAGCGTAGCAGGCAGACAGGCAGACACACTTTCGCATTTATAATATTACTAGCTGATACCCGCGACTACGTCCGCGTGGGTAAAGTTTATTTGATTGCGCGGGAACTCCTCAATTTTCCGGGATAAAAACTCACTCTCCAGGTCCTATCAACTATACCCATGCCAAAAATCACATCGATTTGTTGCTTCGTTGCGGCGTGATTGAAGGACAAACCAACAAACCAACAAACAAACACACTTTCACATTTACAATATTAGTATGATTATGGATTCAATACATATTATCAGACTATTTATAGAGAACCCAAGCTGAAGAGATGACCACGACTACGTCCGCGTGGATTGAGGTTGCTTGGTTCCCGCGGGAACTATTCAATTTTCTGAGATAAAACGTAGCCTATGTGTTCCAGACTATTCCAGACTATAATCTATCTCTGAGCCAATTTTATCCAGATCCGTTAAGCCGTTCTGGCGTAATTGACTACTTACGGTCACTAAAATACATGCTACCTCCGTTCATGTAAACCATCTTGTGAGGTACTTTTAAGGTTTTTGCAGTGGGACTAACGGTATTTACTATTATTGTGAATGTTTACAGCGCTCGTGCGTAAATTACAACATTGTTTAACTAGGTACTTAACAGTTACACCAGATTGTGTTCAGCTTCCGCAACTCGGCGAGTTGTTTGCGGGCCCCGGCTCCCGGCCGAGTTATCGCAGTCGCCATAAGTTCTACACAAATCTTTGCTAACAGCCGGGAGGGTCAATATTGTAGGGCCGTTGAGGGCTGTGGGTACGACATTGGGAGGGATGAGCGTAAACAAATGGACAAAGCTAAAAGCCTATATGCACACGGCGTCCGTAGGTATTTTCTAAACTCAGAAAATTTATTAAACTAACTGTCAACTAGAGTGTTCCGCCCGTTGGTCCATTGGTTAGCATGTTCGACTGTCACTGACGACGTCCCGGGTTCGAATTCCGGGTCGGGCCATAATTAAGTAGGTATTGGATTTTTCTGACAAGAAATTCTCAGTACTAGCTGGGAGTTAGAAAGTTGGCAGTGTTTCACCCCCGGGTCTCGGAGAGCACGTAAAGCCGTCGGTCCCGCGCTGTACCTGTGTAGATATGGTATGGGCACACAGATAGCTAATCTCTGGAGATTGGCCGCGGTGACCGAAATTCGGTGGGAAAGACATTACAATATTATAATATAACACTGAGAACCACTTCCATAATTTCAAAGTCGATTAGCGAGCTTAGGAAGGAGCTTTGGGCTATGTATGTACTTATGTATGTATGTATGTATGTATACCAGAGGAAGAAGTTTCGAAATTAATAGATCTGCAGGAAAAATGACGTGTACTTCCGCGTGAGGAAGTACACGTGTGTACGTAAAGGCCTTATCACCCCTTTAGCGATATAATTTTACAGTCCCCGTTTCCCCCGGGAGTCGGGACGCGGCGTATTGTCTCATTAGGTACGTTCACGAGGCAATTCGGAATGCCGCCAGTTTCATCGAGCGGGGAGTGATTAAACCATACAGTTTACATATTAAGTTAAGATTCTATTGAAGCTAACGTAGTTTCTTCAAGGACAGAAACCTTCAAGGTGAACGTTTCAACTCAACGATAATATTACGACGTATTAGATAAGATAAGAAAGTTTATTAATTACATAGGTTATAAATAATTAAAGACACCGATAATATGATAATCTTAATTGTCTTGCTTCCTAGCAAAGGCCTCCCCCAGGCACTTCCATATTTCTCGATCGTAAGTTTTTCTTTTCCATTGTGTTCCACCCGTCTTTCTTTGGTCATCTTCCCACCTTCGGGAATTAAGCGTATTACCTACCTACTTTTTATTTTTTACTGTGTTTCTATGGATTCAACCATGGAATAAATAATCTGCATTAACTATTCTTATTTATATGGGTTCAACCTATTACCTACCACGTCTGAAACTTTTTGTTCACCAACTGATTTCAAGATTAATTATTCGTTGACTTAAAACTAGTTCTACCCTATTTAAGTAGGTACTCCTGGACATTACTTATTACTCAGATTTTTTTATTTATTTACTTAAAATTATTTACATGGTCATTATTATACTAATATAAAGGCACGCGGGTACCCTCATCATCAGTGGCCGATTCCATATTATATATTGTGGGTAGGCGGGCGAGGAGAATTAATTAAAACTTGCATGTAATCACAGAAATATAATTATAAATAAATATAATGTAAATATATATAATGATATGTATATATATGTGTATGTATGATATGTAATAATGCTTACGAAAATTTATTACAAGACATGAACGACCCAAATTTAACTTATAAAAACTAAGATTAAAAACCTAAGGTCTAAGCCAAGAACCTGCGTTTAAATAGCATGACGTGTGTTCTGTTGTTTGCTTAAAGTATGCTTATTCGTGAGCATGCCTAAAATAAGCATGCCTAAAATAAGCATTTGTGTACAGTGCAAGAGCATGCTCGTTTTGAGCATGCTTTTTAGAGATTAATTAGCATGCCGCTAATGAGCATATCTGTCAGACTTGTGTGAACAACAACAAGGAAGTGTGTGTCTAGTCCCGACGATCGAGAAGGGTAATGTGGCGGCCTCGGTCACTGAGATGTACATAGTACCTATTGGCTACACCCAATGACCCTTCTGTTCATATTAGCACCTCTTCCTTTACTCCGTTTTGAGATTTTATCGTCTCGAATCTCTATTATTCGGTATACACTTTTTATAGTAATTTAATAACAGTACCATTAATTGTGAATTCATAACGTTACGTTGTTACGTTACCTAATTCATAACGTTATAATAATATCGGTAAGTCGCCTAATTTTATACCGTTACGATAACTACTTACGTAAACTTATTTGTGTCTAAAAGCTTGGCACTTTTAAAGCATAACTTTGATAGCAAAAGTTTGTACAAATGCAGGATGATGAAATTTTTACTCAAGGCTAACTTTAATAAACCTGAACTGCAGGCAAGGGTAATACCATGGTAATACATACCGCATTAAAGTGCAAAAATCAATATAATATAACTCACGTTTCTAGCTGATAATTAGTAGGTACTATTACCTATTCTGTGCTAATAACTGTGCGGTACGTACTATTTTTATCACCCTAGGATAGAAAAGTACTTACCTTGTAGAACGGAAAAGCTATTTGGCAGGTGTTTATTGCCCTGGTAAATATTTACGAAACTAATTGCAAGAAAATGTGCTTAATTAATCAAGTTATTACTCAAGTAAATCAAAAAGCAACTCATTTGTAAAGAAATGTCACGCAAAGGAAATAATTAGCGCGCTAATGAGACGGGAGCAATTCAAAGGAACGGTAGGAAACGGTAATATAAATAGGAGTCAAATAATATATTTACTAGTGTCGCGTGATATTTTTTTATTCAACTACAAGTTAATCCTTCTCACCTGGTGGTGAGTGATGACTGATGATGAAGTCTAAGATGGTAGGTAGCGGGCCAAACTGTTAGGGGTAATGCCGTATATGGCAGAAAGATGTATAATCATTTTCTACACGGTATCGTACCGGTAGATACTAGATACGCCAGATTATTTCTTTGTCTTTGCCGGTAGGGTTTAGTGGTAACTAAAGCCACAGCTGAAGTCTCCCACCAGACAAGACCTGAGAAAATTCAGAAATTATGAATTCCCAAATTGACTCTGGCGGGACCACCTAATAAAAAGGTACGCGCACATTAGGACGGGCCGTTTCACAGCGCAAAATGCGTACTTTGTATACCCTGCGATATATTGCTACCCGCTCCTCCCCGTCATCGTTTGCGATGGTTTATAGAAATTGTGTAGAATGGATTTAGGGGGATTTTTGCGCTGCGACCCGATGCAATGCATCCTAATATGCGCTATAGATGACCACAGCCGCGCTCACCATTATGCCAGGGGTGTCGTAATGTTGCCAGTCACTCGCTCATGTCACTGAAACAACCAAAGCCTCAGAGATGCTGATAAATTGCTTATTACTCTTGTTAACACACTGCGTACGTCTTCCTGAGATACCTATTAAATTATAATTAAAATCTAACTTTACCAACAAGTTTACTGAATAATATATGTTCATCAGGTTCCGTGAAGATAATTTATTTTGTTTAGCTGATTTATGTTCTGAAGTTTTTGACTGAAAGTCGAGCCTCTTGTTCGTTGCTTGGGAGACAAGCATAATTTCCTTCTTTTGAACCCTGAATGATATAGGTGGCAGCGTCACGTAAACAACAGCTCCACGAAAAACAAGTAATTAAAATTGTAAAAGTGATTTTCCCTTAATAAAAACGTGGTATTTCGTTAGATAAAATAGCGATCGCGATGTGAAAATGTTATCTCAACTCAAAAAGTGCAAATAAGACAATAAATCTAAATAAACTGTTCGAAAGTGATACTTCATAAAACTATTAAAAAATCACAGTTTACAACCAGCAAGAAGTGCCCAAAAGGCTGCAAGATCTTAAGTTAAAATTAATATAACGGAATTTGTGAAATTAAAACTGTGTTACTAAAAATCTAAAATCTTACTCAAGAAAATAACATTAGAAAATTAACGGTTTTTGTGCAAACAAGAGCGACATCTATTGGGGCGTCATCTACTAAGATAGCCACTAAGTAAACAACCTCATATTGGTTGGTCATCATAATACCCGAGAGCAGCACGAGGTGGCGCTTATTTAAATTTAATTTAATTACACGAACTATCGCTAGAGGTCACAACTAGTACCAAAACAATAAGAATGGCTGGAGACTTAGAAAAAATATTGCATGAGCTTAGGCTCATAATTAGAAGCGACATGAATATCACTCTGACCAAGCAGGAAGAGAGAATCACCACAAAAATAAATGAAAATATCGACCAAAAATTTACCCAAATTCAAAATGAAATAGAAAAAATTAACCAAACTAACGAAAACCAAGAAAAAAGGATCTCCCTAATCGAAAAACAAATAAGAGTTAGAAATTTAATTTTTTTCGGAATAGAAGAGGGGGAAAAGTCCTACGAAAGCCTAGAAGAAAAAGTTTTAAATACCATAAGCACTATGGGGGTGAAATGCACAAGCAACGAACTGGAAATAGTAAGAAGAATGGGAAGACCAAGTGATGGTAAAATTAGACCTATAAACATTACTTTTACAACGTACGGAAAAAAATTATCAATTCTAAAAAACAAAAATAAGCTTGGAAATACCAAAATATATGTAAAAGAAGATTTTCCTCCCCATGTGCTGGAAGCTAGGAAGTCACTAAAAGAACAACTACAAAAGGAAAGGAGCGAGGGTAAAATGGCATACCTAAATTATGATAAGATAGTGATAAAAGGCCGTAAGTTTACTAAAACACCAGAAAACTCTACAACGGACTCTAAAAATATCAAAACCCAAAAAAGAGAGAGCTAGAAATTACGCCACCCCAATCACTATTACACCCATCATCAAGCTCTGGACCAACAGAAAAACACCAGACAGCTAAAAAGAACAAATTAATTCGGGGCAACCAGAGCTCTATATCCAACTATGTACAGCGAAGGGAGGAACCTTCCCAGCCGCTTCCGATACCCAGAGATAACGACCGCGGTGAATAGCAATCAACGAAGCCTCACCACCTCTCCCAGCACTCTAGCAGAGACTCAACCAAAATAGAAAGTACTAATTTTAATACGAAACAACCTCCCCCGGTATGGCCGGTCACCATGGGGGCAGTAGACCACAACCCTCCAAAACATCAAAACAAAATACACAGTAAACTTTTAATGTAAGATCCCTAGCAAACGAAATAAGAATAACAGAATTGGACTACGCTTTATCATTTGTCAAATGGGATATCATAGGCATCTGCGAGACTAGAAGACAAGGGCATACCATAGAAGATAGAGAAAAGTACCGTTTGTATCTACATGGGGAAACTAAGGGAAGAAATGGTATAGGATTTCTTGTCAAAAAACATCCAGATATTATAATAAATGACTTTGTTGGAATCTCAGATCGAGTGGCACTGATCCATGCCAATATCGGTGGGATGCCTTGCACGATAGCTCAAGTTTACGCCCCAACATCTAACTCGGACGAAAGCGAAATTGAAATTTTCTACAAGTCCCTAGAAAAAACCATCGAGATAAGCTCATCTAAATTTATTCAACTAGGAGATATGAACGCGAAAATTGGAGATCCAAAAGACGGCGAAGGACGTGCTATGGGAAAGTTTGGTTATGGAAAGAGAAATGAAAGAGGTGAAAGATTTATTCAGTTCTGTCTCCAACATAATCTAAAAATAACAAACACAATGTACAAAAAATCTCCCAAGCTAAGATGGACATGGAGATCGCCGGATAGCGCATCAAAAAATGAAATAGATTTCATTGCAACAAATATGCCTTACATTGTAGAAGACTCTAGTGTTCTCAGCAATATTAAACACCCAAGTGACCATCGTCCTGTCAGAATAAGGATAGATATCAATAGCCAAAAACGATCACGGACTAACTTTTCGCATAAGCCTCAGAAAAATATAGACTCTACCAGGTACAAAACAGAACTCTTAAAATATGAAGATACAGAGCCAACGTCAGTACAAGAATATTACGACCGAATAGAAAATATCACCCTAAAAAGTAGTATTTCTTCTAATAAGCCTAACAAAAACACAAAAATGCAAGCAAATCATAACAGAAGAAATTATTAAATTAAAAGAGGAAACATTTTTACTTAAAAACAAAGACCATAAAACAAGAAAAGAAAAAAAGAAACTCAGCGAACTATATATATCAATACATAAAGGCATAAAAACCAACACTAAAAATTACAGATTAAATATAATAGAGAATTATTTAAATAAAACGGTCGCCGTCAAGAAAGCATATAAGCATCTAACCTCGGGAAAACCTATTTTGAGTGAACTATGTCTCTATGAGTGAGTATGATCACTTGTCTCCAAATAGAGACAACCTATTAAAAGTGGCCACAGAATTTTACATCAGTCTCTACAAAAACATCACTAAAAAAGATGATAACCATCAATTAATGGCCTCTCTAAATACAGACCCCGTGCCCCAATTTATGGAGAGAGAAATAGAGCACTCCATATGTAAGCTAAAATAAGAAAAGAGCCCGGGTCCAGATGGCATAACGAACGAAATGTTAATACTTGGAAAAGACACGCTATTATCTCCACTTACTACTCTATTCAACATAATACTCACAAAAAATGAACTACCAAAACAGTGGATGTGCTCTAATATAGTCTTACTTTTCAAGAAAGGAGACCCAAGGCTGATAACCAACTATAGACCAATCAGTCTTATGTCATGTATATATAAATTATTCTCCATGACTCTACTACGAAGACTCAGCACCATAATAGACGAAAACCAACCGGTAGAGCAAGCTAGATTCGTACGCAACTTCTCTACTATTGACCACATATACGCCCTCAAAATGATCATAGAGAAGTACAATGAATACGATAAGCCTTTATACATATGCTTCATAGATTATAGCAAAGCCTTTGATACAATTTCACACAGCTCTATATGGCAAGCTCTATCAGCTCAAGGAATTAATCAACAATATATAGATCTGATAAAAACTATGTACGCAAATAGTAGAGCCAGGATAACTTTGGAAAAACCAGGTCCAGATTTTAGCATAGAAAGAGGAGTAAAACAAGGTGACCCGCTCTCTCCTAAGCTTTTTATTGCTGTACTGGAAGAAATCTTTAAAAAAATTAATTGGGAAAATAAAGGCCTAAATCTAAACGGAAAGTATCTATCACATTTAAGATTTGCAGATGACATAGTGCTCCTTTCGAAGACCCCAAAGAATTACAACTGATAGAGTCACTATATTATGTCCAAAGCAAAAATGTAGGGCTGGAAGTTAATTTAGATAAAACTAAAATAATGTCAAATAGGCATAAAGTGCGAATTGTCCTATCATCTGACAACAATATGTCGATGAGTACATCTACCTCGGGCACCTGATTAAATTCAAAGCATGTACTGATAGCGAAATAGAGCGAAGAATCAAGAACACCTGGAATAAGTATTGGGCCATGAAAGAAATATTTAAGAGTAAACTACCTATTAAACTAAAAACCAAAGCCATGGAGGTCTGTTTATTGCCATGTCTCACATATGCATGTCAGACATGGCCATTAACCAGAACCAACCTAAACAAAATTCAAATATGCCAACGAAAAATTGAAAGGAGTTACCTGGGCCTCAAACTCAAAGACAGAGTAAAAAACAAGCAAATAAGGAAAACCACAGGGGCCAAAGATGTAGCCAAGAAAGTTCTCCATCTAAAATGGAAATGGGCCGGTCATATTCAGAGAGTACAAGACGACAGATGGTCGAAGACGACAACAAACTGGTACCCCATTTACAAGAAACGTAGGCCAGGCAGACCACGGAAGCGCTGGAGTGACGACATCGAGAAAATAGCAGGCACTACATGGAACAGAGTCGCTAGAGACAGACAACTGTGGAAAAAGTTGGAGAAGGCTTTCACCGCTGAAAGCGGTCCTTTTGCTAAATAGGTCTTTAAGCTAATATAGATTTGGAAAAAAAAATACCTATAAATTATTTTAACTTTCACTCATTTAGATTTACCCTGTATAAATAGATAGTTTTAGTTATAAGTTAAATAATTCAATAGTTAATTAAGCTAGGCTAAGCATATTGTACAGATACGAGCAAAAGTAAAATAAAGCTATTTTTATTTTTATTTATTTATTTTATTTTTGAACCCTGAATGGCTAGTGTGGAATAGTATTCCGAACCAGTGGTAGATTCACTCGACGATTCAAAAGCACTTGTCAAAGTTTACTTGAAAAAAAAACCCGGCCAAGTGCGAGTCGGAATCGCGCACCGAGGGTTCCGTACAAACCTGTAGTAAGTTTAAAATTATTAAAAATACGATTTATGACTATTAAAAAAAAACTACTTACTAGATCTCGTTCAAACCAATTTTCGGTGGAAGTTTGCATGGTAATGTACCTTATATTTTTTTTTAGTTTTATCATTTAGAAAAAAATGATATTACTAACCTCAATATCATTTTTGAAGACCTATCCATAGATACCCCACACGTATGGGTTAGATGAAAAAAATTTTTTTGAGTATCAGTTCTAAGTATGGGGAACCCCCAAAATTTATTGTTTTTTTTCTATTTTTGTAAGAAAATCTTAATGCGGTTCACAGAATACATCTACTTACCAAGTTTCAACAGTATAGTTCTTATAGTTTCGGAAAAAAGTGGCTGTGACATACGGACGGACAGACAGACAGACAGACATGACGAATCTATAAGGGTTCCGTTTTTGCCAAATTTGGCTACGGAACCCTAAAAAAAAGATTTGAGTTTGAGAGTGACTTTGAGTAAAGGATCTTCGAATTGTTGTAAAAAGCGTGTCCCAAGCTGGAGAACGTACCTTAAAACTAACTCAGGCTTATGTAATCTTTTTCATAGACACTAGACAGTGTCCTCTATATTATCATCCATCAAGAAAAAGAAGATAAATAAAAGAGGTGAGATCCATCTTTAAAAAAATCTTAAACCTCAAATTTCTCACTACCATGACTGTCCCACAGCCTAAGTTGTTGGGAACATTATTTTTTTTCTCAAAAACTATCGTTTAAAAAAATTTATTTTGTTAAATAATAAACCTATAAAATTTAATATAACATGTTACAAAATAACGAAAAATGAAAAAATTACAAGATACTAAAGTCTGTCCCACGACTTTTTCCTAATTTACGTGACCCCATGCAAACACTATCATAACAATGATAATAATAATATATGTACTGGATCCTGGATCCATCATGATAGCATTAATACGTAAGGCTTTTGTTTTTGAAGAACTTATTGTAACAGGTTATGCACATGTCTTAGCGTTTTGAAGATATTGGGAAATAATGTTGTTATTCTGCACTTTGTCAACTTTCCTATCTAATTCATAAAAAAATCACCACTTTTAAAATACACGTTATATTTTCTTGTTATTTTTTCTTTTGATGTAAAACGTGTTTTTAAATCACATACATATCCTGCAAAATTTAAAATAAATCTGTTAATTTTTAAATAATTTAAAAATAGCGAAATTTCTCATTACCATGATTCTATAATTACCACAATTACCATGACCATTTTGAATTATTTTAAAACTAAATCAAAGATATTTCTGAAATTTCTTTATTTTTAGGAAATCTTTTAATTATTATATGCTTAAATAATTATTTGCAATATATTTTAGACGTTAAAAAAATTAAAATGAATGAAAATTAAAAAAGTTTATAAAAATGGCATTAAGACACAAATAAAAGCATTTTATAATAAAATTAAGAATATTTTGGGCATAGTATTTATAAATAACTGGCAAATAATATATCTAATACTAAAAATAATTGAAAAAAATAAAATTTAGGCTGAAATCAAATAAATATTATAAATGCGAAAGTTTGGATGGATGTCTGGATGGATGTATGGATGGATGGTTTGTTACGCAATCACGCCCCAACGGCTGAACGGATAAGGCTGAAATTTGGCACAGAGATAGATTATAGTCTGGAATAGCACATAGGCTATCCCTTTTTATCCCAGAAAATTAAGGAGTTCCCGCGGGTATCAAAAAACCTCAAACCACGCAGACGAAGTTGCGGGCATTCGCTAGTAACTAAATATAATATAATCATTTTATGCATGGGTAAAAAATATTGATTAAAATCCTGCTGCACATAATAAACGAGCGCCTAAAGTCATACCTATCTAAGGAGATTGCGCCTGAACAGGCGGGCTTTGTTAAGGGGAAAGGTACCAGGGAGCAGATACTCATAGTGCGACAGATCATCGAGAAATCTCGTGAGTTTAATAAGGCAACGTACATTTGCTTTGTGGACTTCTCAAAGGCTTTCGATTCTGTCAAATGGCCCAAACTTTGGGATACTCTGCTGAAGATGGGAACACCGAAGCACCTGGTTCATTTGCTTAAGGTGTTTGTACGAAGGTACTGCATCCGTAAGAACAGATGACAAGCTATCTGCACACTTTCATCCTAGTGCCGGCGTTCGTCAAGGATGCATTATCTCTCCCCTTTTATTTAACATCTACACAGAGCTAATAATGAGACGTACCATTGAGGACTGGACGGATGGAATTACAATAGGGGGTCTGAAAATCTCAAACTCACGATACGCGGATGATACCACCCTATTCGCGACTAGTATTAGCCATATGGAAGAACTTCTTCAAAAGATGGAAAGCGTCAGTCTTGAGTTTGGCCTCAAAATCAACCGGACTAAGACTAAAGTTATGATTGTCGACCGCATAAACAAGAACTCGCCAGAAGTCACACATATAGCGAACTGTCAAGTGGTCCAATCATACGTCTATTTAGGAGCGTTGATTTCGAATAACGGTGGCTGCATTGATGAAATCAAGCGACGCATGGCTATATCTAGGTCTGCCATGGACAAGTTGCGGAAGATATGGAGGAACCGAAACATCACCAAGGCCACTAAGACCCGGCTTGTCAGAGCGCTTGTATTCTCCATATTCCTCTACGCTTCAGAGACGTGGACCCTGCGAGAAAGTGAGAAGAAGAGGATAGACGCTTTTGAGATGTGGTGCTGGAGAAGAATGTTGAGAGTGTCTTGGACTGAATTCCGAACAAACAAGTCCATTCTTGAAGAACTCGGCATCAAGCAGCGTCTCTCCTCTATTGTACAGGCTCGCATTCTCACTTTCTTTGGTCATGTAACTAGACGCGACGATAACATCTCCATTGAGCGGCTGGTTGTTCAAGGAAGAGTAGAGGGCACCAGGGCACGTGGCAGATCACCCATGAGGTGGACAGACCAAGTGAAGGCTGCGGTGGACGTCCCCTTACACGAATGTACTCGCAAGGCTACTATCAGGGAAGAGTGGAGACGGATCGTTAAGCGTGCCACAACACCAAAGTGACGACCACGACCGCTCTGACAAGAGCGATACGACGGAGAAGAAGAAAAAATATTGTTGTTTTAGAAAATAATCGATTTATATCGTCGATATTTTAAATCTCAAAATTTCGATAGTCGATATTTCGAAGAATCAAATTCGATATTTTTATGAGATCAGTACATACATATAACAGCACTACTGAATCATTCCCTTTTTCTATCTCTTGTTAACCCACGATTTCCACACCCCCACTACTAGTAGAAAGAGTAAGCTCTCAGTAGAGCTCCACTTTACGTCATAACTCGCATGTATTCGCTCGCGGACTAGGCTTTGGTAAAAAATATCGATTTCTTTTTCTACATAAACCTATGGATATATTTTTAAAATATCGATACGATATACCTATATATTTTTATTATATTATTTTTTATTATATCGATATATTTTTTCATTTGCCCATCCCTAAATCGTTCCACGCATTATCTATCTATACATATTATCATGTAGGAATATTAAGTAATTATTTATAGGTCACAAAGTGTTTGATTCCAGTAGTAAATCATACTAAATTCATTAAGAAATCCTGTGCCCAATAAATCGTAAGTACCTATTTATTAGTATTTTTTACAAGTTTATAACCATTCCTTAATATATTAACGGAGCTGGAGTAGGTATTACAATATCTGCGGTTAATATCGGACTAAAGCGATTCGAACCTTGGAATTAACCCTCGCCAAACATTGCCGGAATCAAAAGTACCTATGACGTTTTACTACTGGGACAACAAACAAACAAACGCACCACCTCTTTTGCTTTTGCTTTAGCAAACACAATATTATACCGTCTTCGTCCCACCGTGGGTAAAAAGGAACGCAATGAAAAACTGACGTGAGTAAGTGTCAATCTCAATGTCAAGTGACATTTGTCAATGTCAAAGTTTTAAAGCTCCCGCGATGCTGCAGCGTCGCTTTGTTAATTGTTTCGGCTTAAAATATAGAAAGTTGTAATTACACGTTTAATTATTTAGTTTTAGTGAGTGTAGGTCGTATTGTGAGTTGCAATTATGTTGGTGCTATTCGAGACCTCGGCGGGGTACGCGATATTCAAGGTAATTTGTAACACGTGTTGTTTCTAACCTATAAGCGACGGTAATGCTATTATGATTTTTGAATACAAATATATTAATTACTCCATAATAGGTGTTTTGTGATAGTTTACAACCTAATTATTAAAGGGCTTATGTTTATTACATAGTTTCAAAGTGGCTAAGTACCTAGTTAGATTTTCCAGAAACTTGAAATGTATTTATACATCAAGTCATTCAATCTACTTACCTCCTTGTAATTACAAATCTTTTATAGAAATCTAGGAAATTAGTACAGTACCTACGTAGAGTACCTACTATAATATCTTGTATAGTTTACTTGGGTATTAATTAAAAACATAATAATAATTGAAAACCAAATTTTTTGGTACGGATAGGTAAAGTTCCGGACACTATGCTTGTTATACATACAGATAATAAGTACTTATTATTAAAAAATATTACTTAGTGGGCATATTTAACTTGATTAATGGGGCCAATTCTGTTTAGCACATTCTCTAAACTAAACTAAAATGCACCAGCACCTAGTGCTGCCCCTTTAGGTAAGTAGCGAGTATTATGAAAGAAATAGCAAACATAAATAGAGCTGTCATTTTAGCTTAGTTTAGAGAATGTGCTAAATAGAATTGGCCACAATATCTGTCTGTTTTATCTCCAACTAATTTAATACCTGCAGTAGGAGTAGAAAAGTAAAATGGGCGGACTTGAACCTGTGGCCTTAGACAGCCAATTTTGATAGCCTTCTGCTATTGAGTTATTTTGGCTTTATATTAATACACAAATATACCTCGGCTGAATTCCTTAGTAGTTAGTGACTTATTGTTTTGTATTGTTAAAGTTATTGGACGAGTCAAAGTTATCTGAAATAGATAATTTGTATCAAGAGTTCAACACACCAGAGGGGGCCGCATCTGTGTGAGTATACAAAACTAATATGTTAAGTAAATACTTAGTAAATACAGTAGTAAGTATATTATTATTACCTAATAAGTATTATACTTAATATCATGTATTTCTATTACTTACATGTTGCCCTATAAAATTATTAATTGCCAATTTTCTTGCTAGTTCTTCATAGCAGAACCTGCTTTCTGTAAAAAAATCTACTTCTTTACCTAATATGCCCATAAAAAATAAGTTATTTGAGATGACAACTTTGTACATAAGACATTTGTTATTATAAATGTGAAACTGTGTTTGTGCTTCAATCACACAGGGACCAAGTAATGTTTTGATGTAATTAGCATGGGTAGGTATAGTTGAGGTCCTGGGGAGTGTTATGCCGTTATTCATATGCATGAAAGCAATCAAATGTAATGAGTCAAGTGTAAATTACTGCCTGATAGTTATTATACTGTAATAACTATCAGGCAGTAATTATACACAGATTTCCTTTCACAGAGTAAAACTCAAAAACTTCGTCAAATTTGAGGACACTACAGAAGCCCTAGCAGCTACCACTGCAGCTATTGAAGGAAAACTGTCTAAGAGCTTAAAGAAAGCCCTCAAGAAACATGTATGCAAGGATGTGCAGGATCAGCTATTGATTGGTGATGCTAAGCTTGGCAGTGCTATTAAAGAAAAGTTTGATCTGCAATGCGTTTCAAACTCAAATGTCCAAGAGTTGTTAAGATGTATCAGATCACAGATGGACAGTCTTCTGACTGGTCTACCAAAGAAAGAGATGACAGCAATGGCGCTAGGTCTTGCTCATTCGCTCTCAAGATACAAGCTAAAGTTCTCACCTGACAAAATTGATACTATGATAGTACAAGCTCAGTGTTTGTTGGATGATTTGGATAAAGAATTAAATAACTACATCATGAGATGTAGGGAATGGTACGGTTGGCATTTCCCTGAACTAGGGAAAATTATTACTGACAACACATTATTTGTTAAAATTGTTAAGTTAATTGGTACGAGAGATCATGCAGCTAAGACAGACTTATCGGATATCTTACCTGAAGATTTAGAGGAGAAAGTGAAAGAAGCAGCAGAGATTTCTATGGGTACAGAAATATCAGATGATGACATAGTAAATATTCAGAATCTATGCGATGAAATTATAGCTATCACTGATTACAGAACACATTTGACTGACTATTTGAAAGCTCGGATGATGGCTATGGCACCAAATCTAACAGTTTTAATTGGTGAACACATTGGTGCAAGATTAATAGCTCACGCTGGGTCTTTGATGAATCTAGCCAAGCATCCTGCGTCTACGATACAGATATTTGGTGCTGAGAAAGCTTTGTTTAGGGCTCTAAAGACTAAGAAGGATACACCCAAGTATGGGTTGATATACCATGCCCAGTTAGTTGGGCAGTGCAGTACAAAGAACAAAGGGAAAATGTCAAGGTATGTACTATATGTATGCTTTATGTTTTATAGCCTTGTAACTAATATTGTTGTAATTTGTTGATTTTATGATATTCCTATGGCAACTGTGCATTTTAGATATTATAATAGAGCCATGGTTCATGAAATACATAGTCAGAGGTGGTTGCTCCAGAATTCCTAATTTTAATGATTCCTCTCCCTTTTTAACAAAACTTAGGTACTTTCTGGATAAACTGACTGACTGATATATCAACATACAGCTTTTACTTTTCGCCCTATAACATAAATTTAAGCAATAGAAATTTGCCTCGGAGAGCACGTTAAGCTGTCGGTCCCGCTTGTTATCACTAACATTATAATAGCTAAAGCCTGCCAACCTGCATTAGAGCGGCGTGGTGGGTCTAAGCTTTAATTCCCTCTTTCCTATGTGAGTGGAGGCCTGTGCCCAGTAGTGGGACGTTAATAGGCTGTAGTGATGATGGTGATGAGTATGCTCCCTGTAACTGTTAAAACGTGATATATTTTTGTGTCAAAGAACCATATAGTGACATCGTGAACGTTATGAATTAAACTTTCTGACTTCGTATAGGATGTTAGCGGCCAAAGCGGCTCTGGCGACTCGTCTGGACGCTCTGGGCGACGAGGCGTCGTTCGAGCTGGGCGCCGCGCACAAGGTGAAGCTGGAGAACAAGCTGCGGCTCATGGAGGAGGGGAATCTGAGGCGCATCAGTGGTAGCGGCAAGGCCAAGGCCAAGTTCGAGAAGTACCACGCTAAGACGTGAGTCGCGTGTGTAACACTTTACTACATTTATGCAAATCAATAAATTAATCAATATTTATTTATTCAAATTACACTGTACACTTATTGATCCAATCTATACTAATATTATAAATATGCGAAAGTTTGAATTTATGGATGGTGTTGGAGTCTACGCCTCACAACAGGTTTTGCACGCGCGGGGCGCGGGCAGCGGGCGCGGGACATCGCGACTCCGGCACTTGTGAATGGCATCCATACGCGGCAACTGTGCACATTACTTACTACTTATTATATACAGTCTGCATTCACATATTTAAATATAATTGTTGTCCATTAAAGGAAAGTTTAATCTTATCTTCAAGACTTTGTCGTCCTTCAACGTACTATCCTTACCAGATGGATAGATGGATGGATGTTTGTTATTCAATCACGCCACAATAGCTTAATTGATTTCGATGAAATTTGGCACAGAGATAGATTATAGTCTGGAAAGTTCCCATGGAGAACCAAAAAACCTCAATCCACACTAGTATCGGCATATTATATAGTATCAGTTTTGGCATCAGCTAGTAACTTATAAAACTTGATGGTGATAATCAGTTACGGTGTCTTAAAACTAAAGCTACGAGGTTTTCAAACTCGCCCCGGTCTGTTAAGAGTCCACAATGGGCTTTTTTCATTATCACCATCTCTTATCATGTAAATTTATTAAAATCATAATTATATCAATTAGATTAATTTAGCTGCTGGAACAATTCATTCCCATGCTTTTTTGTTTTTAGGGTTCCATACCCAAAGGGTAAAAACGGGATCCTATTACTAAGACTCCGCTGTCTGTCTGTCTGTCTGTCTGTCTGTCTGTCTCCAGGCTGTATCTCATAGACCGTGATAGCTAGAAAGCTGAAATTTTCACAAATGATGTATTTCCGTTGCCGCTATAACAACAAATACTAAAAATTAAAAAAATATATATATTAAGGGGGGTCCCCATACAATAAACGTGTTTTTTTCGTATTTTTTTGCTCAATATTAAAAACGGTAACAGGTAGACAGTTCAAATTTACACAGAATATTAATTTGTATATTACCTTTCAAAATAAATAATTAAATATCAATAAAGTAAATATTAAAGGGGGGCTCCCATACAACAAACGTAATTTTTTGATATTAACAGTAAACCTCTACAAACAAAGTTAGTTTTGCGGTTCATTAACAAAGGTAATTATACCTACTTCTTGAGTACGGAACCCTCGGTGCGCGAGTCCGACTCGCACTTGGCCGATTTTTTTAAACTAGCTGATGCTCGCGACATCGTCCGGTTGGAATGAGCTTTTTTGTTCCAGCAGTAACTCTTAATTTATCTAGGATAGCCTATGTGTTATTCCAGACTACAGTCTATTTCTCTGCCAAATTTCATCCAGATCCATTCAGCTGTTCTGCTCCGTGATTGAATATAACAAACAGCCATTCATACTTCCAAACTTTCGCATTTATGTTAGTATAGATATAGATAATCCTTTACATTGTAATAGGATTTTTCATTTATTTTCCGTTATACAAACTCATACCAACACTGTCGTGTGTGTAACAGTGAAGTGCACGAGTATCCGATAGCCGCGGACAGCACTCTGGGCAAGAAGGCTGTCAAGCGGGAACACTCGCCCGCTGAAGATGGCTCCAGCAGCAGCAAGAAGATCAAACTGGAGGACGGCGCCGCGGACGTGAGTATACCATCTTCACTTGTTTCTCATTCTTATATCGATCGATATCATGGTAGATGATAAATAATGATTATTACTTAAATAGGGGGTCTTCCAAAAGACGTAAAATTCACTTCCTCTGTTAGTTTTAAATTTGATAACCATTTTAAACTATTGATTAAAGAAAACAAAAATTGAGTTGAAATTTGATGATGTCACAACTATGAATTTCATACAAACTCCCATACTAGAAGGGAAAGAGTTGCTAAGATTGAGTTGTAATCCATACTAATATTATAAATGCGAAAGTGAGTCTGTCTGTCTGTCTTCTACGTTTTCAACCAATTTTGATGGAATTTGGTACAGGAATCGGTTGTATTCTGGGGAAGGACATTGGCTACTTTTTATTCCAGAAAATTAAGGAGTTCCCGAGGGAATTGAAAAAACTTAATCCACGCGAACGAAGTCGCGGGCATTATCTAGTTAATAATAAAGTTAGATGTGTGGTTTGGGGATCCAACTTCCGACGAACCGGATACGAGGCCGGCCGTCTAAACCACCAAACGATCAGCGCGTGATCAATTTAAATTTCTTTATTAATTGCCATAGGTACACTTATTTCTTCAATATAACTGAAACCCTAACAACTAATCAAAGTTCCCCATTTGTTTGTCAATAGATTAAACCCAAAAAGGAAAAGAAAGTGAAAAAAGAACCAGAAGTGAAAGCAGAGGTGGATGAAGTGGACGGAATTAACAACGGCGACACTCCAACTTCAGAGAAGAAGAAAAAGAAAAAGAAGTCCATGCAACCGGACGCGCAGGAAGCTAACGCGGAAGTGAAAGAGGAACCCCAGGAGCCCAAGAGTGAAAAGAAGAAGAAAAAGAAACGGCAGTCGCAAATGGAAGAAGAATAACGACTTGTAAAGTTTAGTTTGTCTGTGTTATAAAAATTATTATTTTTTCGTTAAGCGAAAGTGAAAAAAAATTGCATAGAATTTATAATTTTAAATTATAATATAACAAAAATGTTTTAAAAATATTTTTAGAACTAAATATTTAATTCAAAAAGACAATTAAAAGTGCCAGATGTCTAAAAATTTCAAACCTTTGCTAAAAGTTAATTATTAAAATAATAAAACTTACAGTACTTGTAATATTCCAATACTGATTTTGTAGATAATAACTGTTATAACATGTTTAAAGTATCAAGATTTCATTTTTAGGGTTCCGTAGCCAAATTTGGCAAAAACGGAACCCTTATAGATTCGTCATGTCTGTCTGTCTGTCTGTCCGTCCGTATGTCACAGCCACTTTTTTCCGAAACTATAAGAGCTATACTGTTGAAACTTGGTAAGTAGATGTATTCTGTAAACCGCATTAAGATTTTCTTACAAAAATAGAAAAAAAAACAATAAATTTTGGGGTTCCCCATACTTAGAACTGAAACTCAAAAATTTTTTTTTCATCTAACCCATAGGTGTGGGGTATCTATGGATAGGTCTTCAAAAATGATATTGAGGTTTGTAATATCATTTTTTTCTAAACTGAATAGTTTGCGCGAGAGACACTTCCAAAGTGGTAAAATGTGTGTCCCCCCCCCGTAACTTCTAAAATAAGAGAATGATAAAACTAAAAAAAATATATGTTGTACATTACCATGCAAACTACCACCGAAAATTGGTTTGAACGAGATCAAGTAAGTAGTTTTTTTTGAATACATCATTAATCGTAAATCGCAATTTACCTTTCATTCAATCAACTCAAATATTTTAAAAAAAACATTTAATTTAAAACTTACTACAGGTTTGTACGGAACCCTCGGTGCGCGAGTCCGACTCGCACTTGGCCGGTTTTTTAATAAAATTATAGGCAAACCATGATTACGGCTATATACAAAATAATAAAACACTGCTAATTAAACTAAAAAGTAAATATATCTAGTATTCTATAAATGGCAGTAATTATACTTGAAGAAAAAGATACTAAAATTCTGTAGCTCTTGTATAAAGATTTGATTGATTCCTGTCTGAAATTGCTGTTGAAGCAATCCGCTTGTGATGTATATTGAACCTTAAGGACTCCTTCATACAAGTATAATCTTGAGACATTCATATATTTTTCTATAGATTTCTGATCTAGACGAACATTTCTTGTCATCTTTTTATCTTTTGAGAATTTTCTCTCTAGGATTTAATACCTACTGAGAAAAGTTGTATACTCGGACGAAAGTCAAAGTAATATTATTTGCCATTATGCCTGGCCTGGGGCCATACTGTCAACCCTCAAAGCCATATTGTTTCATTATTGTTGACTTTCGTGTTTTAGAATTGTAATCCTTATTTTTGTAACGTCAAGGTATGTGACATCAAACTGACATTTGAGTAATATTGCTTAAGTATTGCTTTAAGCGTTGGCAGTATGGCCCAATGGGGTCTTTTAAAGCCAGGAGGGTTGCTACCATCGCATAAAGCAGTATTATTTGAAAATGACGGGTTTATGTCACGTACCTTGACGTCCCTAAAATAAGGATTATAATCCTAAAACAGTAACGTTTACAATATTAAAACAATTTGGCTTTATGTAGTATGCCTCCAGTGAACAGCTGTTAACAATATTATGTTCCTCGTTTATAGCAAAATGGTTATTCAGTATACATAAGTAGGTATGCTTATAGTTTTAAGCTAGCATTATTTTTTTTTAGTTTTAAGTAAAAAGTTTCTCGATTGAGAGATATTTTTTAATTAAAAAACATCCTAAAAATCAATTCGTTTTTTTAAAATTCACGATGTCCTTGCAAGTTAGTGAAATAGCCTATAGGCCCTGTGAGTAGCCTATGTTTTGAAACAGGTAAAATTTCGTCATAATCGGCCCAGTGGTTTTGTTGTATTAAATTATTTTATTTTTTATCCACTACCAGTTAGCCAGTTAGTTATTTGATGCAGTCTAAGATGGTAGCTGGCTCATAGGGATATGGCATATATTAAACCCTGTAATAGTTTGCTACACGGCATAGTACCGGATCGCTAAATCACTTTCTTTAAGCTACTATTTCCGCATCACTTCAGAACGGCTGGACCAATTCTGATGGAAATTTTTGTGTGTGTCTCTCTGGATGGTTTATATTGACAATTAGACCCGGTAGGTGGCCCTGCAGTCGGTTCTAGGTTCAGGGCAGTAAAACGTCTGCTGGGCCCATCAGTACTTAATATTTATGGCTCGACCCGGGAATCGAACCCAGAAGCTCGTCAGCCATAGTCGAACATCCTAACCACTGGATCAACTAGGCAGTTTTATCGACTGAAGGTGCATTTATAAATTCGCCTTCGTGTTCCCTAATCGGCACTCGCGCAGTGTCGAGAAAATGTGCGATTAGCGATTAGGCATGTTGCGGTATGATGCAATGGCAGCTAATGGCAAAATATTAACGTGAATATGTTAATGCACGGTTAAAGTAGGAGCGGGCAGAAATTCATTTCATCCGATAACTAATCTGGTGATTGTATGAAATCCGCGCACAATCGCGTATGAATTTAGTGACAATGGGAAATACGCGGAATTCGTAATGACGCGTTATTGTGGCGAAATTAAATGTCGTGAATTGTTCACATTCGATGGCGCCGTTCTGGGTTTGTAACTTTGTAATTAGGGCTTGACCATTTTGTTTGCGAGGATACAGTTAAACCAGATATCTACAGCCAGACAATTATAAATAACTAAAGGACGCCCGCGACTTCGTTCGCGTGGCTTAAGTTTTTTAATTCCCACAGGCATGCCTTAATTTTCCGGGCTAAAAAGAAGCCTGTGTCACCAAGTACCCAACTATACCCATGCAAAAAATCACGTCGAGCCGTTGCTCTGTTGCGGCGTGATTGAAGGACAAACTCTCTATTTGACGTATTTGGGGATAGAAATTTCAAAAACTGTAAAATCCGTATTTCATCATTAGCGGAAGCCCAAATACCAAGTTTCATGGCTATAGCAGCTTGAAAAACGACGGACTTTAATACAAACTTTCAACCCCTATTTAACCCCATTGACGGTAGAATTTTTAAAAATGTGACACACATCCTTGTGTATTTTTACCAAAAGCCAAAATACCAAGTTTCGTAAATTTAACTTGAAAAATATCTTGTTAAATAAAAGACTACCCTATTTCAACCCTCTGGGGGTAGAATTTGCGAAACACGTATTTCTTTATTTTAAACCAGAAGCCCAAATACCAACTTTCATGGCTATAACTTGAAAAATGAAGGACTTTTATACAAACTTTCAACCCCTATTTATTTACCAAAATTTTACCCCTTTAGGCGTAACATTTTGAAAAACTGTGCAGACAGCTATTTCTTTATTTTCAACCCGCAGCTCATATACCAAGTTTCATGGCTATAACTTGAGAAATGAAGGACTTTCATACAAACTTTCAACCCCTATTTGCCCCACTGGGGGTAGAATTTTGAAAAATGGTGACAAATATACTTCTTTATTTTTCACCGAAAGCCAAAATACCAAGTTTCGTTGATGTAACTTGAAAAATATCTTGAGAAATGAAGGCTTTTCATACCAACTTTCATCTCCTATTCCACCCCTTTGGGGTCGAATTTTCAAAAACTGTGAAACACGTATTTCTTAATTTTTTTACCGGTAGCTTATATACCAAGTTTCATGGATATAACTTGAGAAATTATGCACTTTCATACAAATTTTCAACCCCTGTTTCACCCCCTTAGGGGTGGAATTTTGAATAATCCTTCCTTAGTGAGCGCCTACGTCACAAAAGGAAGCTACTGTCAAAATTTCAAGTCTCTAACCCCAGTGGTTTAGGCTGTGCGTTGATATATAAGTCAGTCAGTCAGGACTTTGAATTTTATATATATAGATTAGTAATTACAGCGTTTTTAGGTAACATTACCATCGATAAACATAATATATTATGTAGGTACTAGGTGCCCTTTTATAGAAAAAAGTTGGGCGTCCGACTTATAGGACATGCCCCTCAACTGTATATAATATAAGGCCAGTCCTTGCCCCCGCCATAGCGCTGTCCCGCTTTTCAAACTAGATGGCGTTAGTAAAATAAGCCCACATTCTTTGTTTGACAGGGCCCGTCTATGTAAATTTAGGTCGTTGACCTTTACTAATTATTGTATTTTTGACTTAACGACCTTTTGAACGAACGAACGAACAAATCTCCTGTAAATCTCACCTAACTAGGTATATTATCAGAGAAATGCGTTACATACGAATTATTAAAATTAAATTAAGTATGGTTTTTCACGCAAGATTTCAGCATAGTTTTTCCGTTCACTGGTTGTAAATTATAGCTAGATACCTGTGTAATTATTTGGGTTGATCCTGCAACAAATAGGTTGTTTGGTTGTAGACATGACTCGTGTTAGGGTTGAATGTTGGTCACTGATAAATGAAAATTATATCATTTACAGTAAGTAGGTATTTTTCTTTCAAAAAGCAAAAAGGAGGTGCTCAAGATGTTGCTGAAAGGTTAAGACGGGTGTAAGAGGACGAGTACCCACTCGTCCTCTTAGATTCCTTACTTTGAACGAGTGTACCTACTACCTACTCGTCGGTAATTACAGAAGCACTTGTCAAATCTCTGTCGCAGGACGCAATCACAGAGTGGGTTCGTCCGAGCGGCTAGAGACTGATAATGGCCGTTTCACACTACTTAGGGCAGAACGGCGAGGTAGTGAGTAGAATTGATTTGCTTCGATTTGGACGCGTGTACAACAGAACAGTACAGTTAATAACAGACTACTCTATTTTTAGAGTAGGTACCTACTAAAGAAGCTTTTCGGTCTGCCTTGAAAGCACAATGTACGAATATAAATCCGTATCTGTCTGTCCATCGAAATTGCCGGATCAAATATTATAACAGTCTAAGGATAGGTATAGGTAGATACAAATTCTTTATTGCCAGACATCTGACGTAAACGTCTAGAACCTAGATACAGCAACGCTGCGGGGGACGGGACGACGGGGGAGGATATCTCAAAGCTGGCAAAATTTTCAGCTTGAACGCGGTCATTCTAGCACAACATTAGACTGCAGGTTGGAGGTGTATCTAAGGTAAATTATGCGAAGGTACTCACTTAATACCTAGTCGAGACTGTGGTCTACAAATTGTTAGAGGAGTTGATACATTGTAAAAATAATACGTATTGTACTATCATTGTACCTACGTAGCAGCCAGCAGGTTAATATTCTATAATAAGGATAGTAGAATTATAGCCCAGGAGGTGGCGCCATGTTCCGGGCGCGCCTCGCTCTGGAGGATTCGGCAGCGGAGAATGCCGAGGAGATGGGACCCACCTCCACGGGTCGAAAGACAGGCGGGAGCGCGGCGATTACTTTTCGAAGTGCAACCCGCGCGAACGCCGGTCTGTTGCGGAACCGCACAGGTTTTAGTGGGTGCAAGCCCCACATAACCTCTCCGTTTCCCCTGACGGAGAGGTATGCGTCAGGCATTTCCTGTGTATAAAAAAAAAAAAAAATCTACACACTACGTACTCCTTCTTCGTTTGTCGGCCATCGTGTGAAACGCCCGTAATGAAGGGCCGGTCACTCGCCGCCGGTCAAAGCGAGAGCCCTCCAGCGCCCTCTACCGGCGCGGCGAGAGCCGTCTTCCGGCCGACAGCGCACTGATGACGTCAGCGGTGACCAGCACGATGCAAGGGGCTAACGATATCGTATTTGACGCTACAATGAAGTTACTTTACAATAAGTTTTGATATTAGGTAGGTATGCAATATTTATAGAAACTGATTAGGTAGGGGTATTAAGTTTTAGATAGATAGATAAATTCTTTATTGTCACACAAGACACAACCTACAGGCTACAACTAAATTAAAAACAAAACACAGAAAACAACGAGTGCGCAAGGGCAGTCACTAAAAGTAACCTCCTCCAGTCAGCCCGTTTCCTATGGAACTTTAAAAAGGGGCGGAATTTAATATAGGTAGGTATACATATTAGTTGATATCACTGCTTTACTATAGGTATCTAGGTACTAATTATAAATACCGCTACACGTCATCATCGCAGCAAGGGCTGAAATCCTATTATTCCTACATAGGTAGAGGTACCTACTAACCTGTACTAATTACTTACAATTTGAAATGGCCGTTCCTAAGCATTGCAGAAAGAATAAAACTCACTGTCATTGAATCAATTCCAATCTGCTTCCGGATTAAAACCTTCGGAATGCTTTGGCTTTGGCAATTTTAATCCTTTGAGCTCGTTCCAAATTCGAATAATATTTCGAACTTTGATTAGACTTGTCGGGAGCGTGCTGATATGTGTACCTACAGACTCTTTAAAAATGGTTCGATTAAGTACCGTACAAGCCCTAAAAACTAAAGCTACGAGGGTTCCAAACGCGCCCTGGTCTGAGAAGAGCCCACAACAAACTCAGCCGGGTATATAGAAGATAATAAGTAGGTAAGCGGACACCTAAATTAGGTACTTAAGACATCTTGAAATTATAACATCCCCATGTACCCTTAGCAGGGGTAACAAGTTACAACATAAATCATTAACCGTTTGAGAAGAGGGGTTAACAGTTGACTCGCGTTGCCTTTAAGCGAGGGCTTACAAACATCACTTAAAGCAGTATTATTTCAATATTGATGTCGCTCTTGTTTAAGAAATATAATCCTTATTTTAGGAATGTCAAGGTGTGTCATATAAATCTGGCATTTTAAAATAATACTACTTATGTGACGGTAGTATGCTGAACAGGTAATCAAAATTTATGGGCCACTTGAGCTTCATGTTGCTAACGCGTAAGTAATGTTAACTTGGGCACCTCTTTTGGTGCGGTTAAATAAGAGACGGCATAGGTAATGTTTGTTGTATACCAGTTGTCTCTGTGCTCTGCGTGTAAGATTTCAAAGGAAAATTCGTAAGATCCGAAATATTATGTTAATGCCAGCTCGTAAGTTGTGATTGTGGTGACAGAGAGCCGGCCGATAGACAGATAAATAGGTACTTATCCATACACCTAGGTACTAATAGATATTATAAATGCGAAAGTGTGTCTGTCTGCTAGATACTGGCCTAAGATACGAACCTACATCGACCTTCAGCGAGCTGATAATAGAATAAAACTTATTTTATGATAAATTTCGTATATTAGAAAATATATTAAAAATGGGTTGTCTAAAAAATCCTGGACAGAATAGGTATTTATAATTATTTTTTGAAAAAGGATTTTTCATAAAATTTTGCAACATCAAGATAATAAGAAAATTTTATACTGGACTTAAAGTATGAAACATGTAGAATGTGCAGACATAGGGTTGTCTATTATTTACCTGGACGAACTACTGGGTTGCCAGGTATAAACAGGTATGTCGATATCAGTTACTTTCACTTGATGTGATAATAGAAAAAAATTATATCAGCATAAGCGCTGTTTTATTGTGAACACATTGATATAGGGTTGTCTGCAAAAAATTTGGCCCTAATAGAGGATTGCGAATTTTAAAGATTTAAATTTCAACGCGTGTGGATTGGAAACTTAAGATTGGATAGATTGTTTTTAACTTAAAACTAGTCTTTTCTGAAGGAAACTGCACCATGTAAAATTGTTTATCCATAAAAAAATATTGGAACGAATGTTCCTTATCGCGCGTTGCGAAAGGGGGCTAGACGGAAAAAATTAAGACCAATAGTTGTAACGACCCTCTCCAAAAGTTGTAACGACACTTTTTACCATTTTTTGATTGAGAAGATATATTGAAATTTGAGCAGTCCGCATATCGCCTCCGTGGCGGAACAGGCTGCGCGTTCGGCTGTTAACCGAAAGGTTGATGGTTCAAGCCTACCCGTGGGCGCAACAACGTATTAGTTTTTTTAAAGAAAAAAAAAAAGAATAGTTAGGAACCAGACCTGAAGCTCGTGGAAACCAGAAACCAGGTGAGCTAGAGGGAACTCCTTACCCACCCGCCCCAAACTACCCGTGAATGGGCTCATTCTCCTCAGCTCGCCTGGCACTTAACCAACCCCAACCCCCGGGAAGAACTACCCCACACCCCCTTCAACCCCTGCACCCCCCACTGCCCCCTGAAGCAACTGAGTTTATGTGGGCTCTGTTGACAGAAGGGTAGTCCCCCTTTATAACCCATTTGACACCGAAACACCAAAAACTTCAACCACTGGAATCGCTCCCCACGGGATTGTAAATTTTATTACAATTCCTTCACTTATTAATTGAAAGGAACTTCGTTCCACGGGTGTCCCTTGACACCTCTCAAGTTATTTTTTCCCCACATTAACTCCAAAAGAGCACTTTTTTGCTTAAATTCAATGAAGAAATGCAATTTTTTCACTCGTAATACATTGTTGAGTCAAAGAATAAATAAATCACTGTAAAATATTGCATTGGTTATAAAACAGATTTCTGAATATTTTGTGAGTCAATGAAATAGAAATGCCAACCCTACGGTTATAAATTCAAACACTGAGTTTTTTCTCTGAGTGATCAAAAATGACTTTTTTTCACTGGTTTTAAGCAATAACAGTGCTCTTATTGAGCTAATGTGCTTAAGATACAAGTTTTAAACTTAGGCGAATAAAAACAGTGGCATGTACCAAGAAATATATGCAATAGCTGCTGCAAATAGCTGTTTCGTTTATAATTAACGTTTATTTTCGTTATTCGTTTTCGCAAACCTCTATTATGACCAAATTTTTTGCAGACAACCCTATATCAACATGTTCACAATAAAACAGCGCAGCAAATTATATGCTGATATAATTTTTTTTCTATTATCACATGAAGTGAAAGTAACTGGTATCGACATACCTGTTTATACCTGGCAATCCAGTAGTTTGTCCAGGTAAATAATAGACAACCCTATGTCTGCACATTCTACATGTTTCATACTTTAGGTTCAGTATAATTGATCAAAATCGGTTTCATTACATCCCAGGAAAGGACATAGGCTACTTTTTATCCCGGAATTTTTATGTAGTACCTAAGTGGTAAGTATATTCAAACAAAGTTAGTCATCCCTTCAGAAATGCGGTACTACTGTTTGCAGGCCTGATCAAGCGCTAAGCCTCTGAGCTGACTCGAACCGAAAAGGGCCGCTAATGACCTGTAGTTCACCTAATTGATAGATTTAAAGCGGATTTTGTTCAACTTGTGGTTTAAAAGGGCACGGCTTAAAATTAATTTTGCCTTTTGACCAACCTGAGTAGAAATTTTCCACTAGCATTAATAAGTTTGACTGAACGGAGGCAGGGGCGGACCAGGCTTCAGTCCGTCCCAGGCTTTTGATAAATGGAGCCACCAAACTTCGTTTTTCTCCTAGTCCTTTGGGAAAGTTTAAATAAGGATGCTCATTCGCATGGCTAGGGTATGGAACACTCTACCTAAAAGATACCCGGATTGTAATAGATGGAATGTGTTTCCCACCAATTACCTACAATCCGGGTATCTTTAAATCAAGAGTGAATGCATCTTCTAGGCAAGCGCGTCCCATCTTAGGCCGCATCATCAGTCATCACTTCGCATCAGGTGTGATTGTGGTCAAGCGTAAGCACATAATGAATTAAAAAAAACGGCCAAGTGCGAGTCGGACTCGCGCACCGAGGGTTCCGTACAAACATGTAGTAAGTTTTAAATTATTAAAAAACACGTTTATTGTATGGGGACCCCCCTTAATATATATATATTTTTAATTTTTAGTATTTGTTGTTATAGCGGCAACGGAAATACATCATTTGTGAAAATTTCAGCTTTCTAGCTATCACGGTCTATGAGATACAGCCTGGAGACAGACAGACAGACAGACAGACAGCCAGACAGACAGACAGCGGAGTCTTAGTAATAGGGTCCCGTTTTTACCCTTTGGGTACGGAACCCTAAAAAAGGGGGTGTGCAATTCACACACGGCAGAAGTGAAACTTCAGAAAAATAGCCTACGAGAGAATGAGATATATATAACTTGTTACTATTCCAACTCTTCCTCCCGCAGGCATTTATTTTACCTCTGTGCATTTATTTATGTTTGTCTCTTTTTAGTGTCGCATTTTCGTTTCATTTTTCGTTCCAAATAACCACGATCCTGAAGAAGTTTCACTTAAAAAATAAAAATAAAAACTGGTAAAAAAAGCAAGGTTATCCGAATAAACAGCTAAACAATCAAGGAAAGACCTCAAATTGCGAAATCTTACGAAATGCAAACGAAGCAGAAAGTGGTTTTTATTTCTCATCCGTGCAAACAACCCGCAGCGCTTTGCTGTAGACATTGTTTAATCTGACAGGAATTATTTGCCCGCCCCGGGAACACGACCGGGGACTCCGTTTAACTCAGTAATATTGTGCCCTCTTGACTTGAGGAGACAATCTGCAAATTGGATTTGAAACGTTAATCATAATAATTCATTGTATTGACAAGAATAAGCAAAGTGGTGAGCAAATTGAAAATGATGAATCTCGTTTTTCAAGTAATACCTACTTCTTTGGGAGTGACTTGAGATTTGTTTGAGTTCTTTAGAGCGGTGATAACCTAGTGATTTTCCGACCTGCATTATGTCATAAAGTTTTTAACTCTAGAGGTTTAGACTTTAGGCTGAGCGTTGATATGTCAGTTAGACAGGACAAGTCTTTATAGATTGATCTAGATTCTAGTACATAATATATAATATAATAGGTAAGTAGAGTATAATTGGAACATATTATTATATGGCTTTGGGCTTAACATTTCACAGTGAGCTTCAAGTTACTTGCGATTTACTTGTCGAGCTTCCAGAGAAGGTATGTTTTGGGAACAAACAAAACTCAACACAGGAATTTGGTTACCAGCCTATTTTCCTTTGTTTTTCATTTGTGATTGGAAAATGAATGCGAACGCATTGATTGCTTTGATAGCGAATATTCGGCTGCAGATCATGAGGTCTCCAGTTTGAATCCCGGGTCTGACCAAAAAAGTTCACAGGGTTTCTTTGTAAAAAAAAAGTAACTCTCGAGCATGCGCGGTTTCCGCAAGATGGCTTGCTTGACCGTTAAAGCAAGTAATATGTAAGTATATAGGTATTTTCATTTCTTAAAACGCACAAACATAACTCCGAAAAGCGTGAGGAGATCGACTCCCAATGCGAGAAAGATCGGAGGCGTGGTAATTTATTCTCACTTCTTACTATCATATCTATTAATGTACTTAAATGCGAAAGTTCGGATGGATGTTTGTTACCCAACCACGTCAGAACGGCTGAACTGGTCTGGATGAAATTTGGCACACAGATAGATGGCATAACGCATAGGCTACTTTTTGTCCCAGAACATCAAAGAGTTTCCGCGGGAACCAAAACAGCCTCAATCCACGCGTACGATGACGCGGCATCAGCTACCCCTAGTTGATATTCTCTGCGGTGGCTGAAGTTCGGTCAAAAGAACATTAAAGTAGGTATTATTATGTTCAAGCCTTACGTCTCTAACCAAACATCAACCGCGCAACCAATCCCAACCACCATTTTACAGGCATCGATCAGCTCCGACGTTCTGTGAACCCACTTGCTTATACCCCAACATGTTACAACTATTAATTCATACAAGCCAAACTATATTGTATTAACAGACAAAATAAGCACGATATTCGCATGGTGTGGTTCATCAATGGAGTGTTCTTTAAGATACACACATTAAATACCCGGATGCATTCCGGATACAAGTGATAAATTGTTTCGGATAAGCTTTTAGGTTGTTTGTTTGTTTGTACACACTGTTCTAGCAGATTGCATGACTTTAAACGGTGATAGAGTAGAGACCTTTTCGAACCCGAAGTCCAATACCTGAGTACGTTTAGCTAATTGATGTTTTGACAGTTTTGTATGGGAAATCTGTCAGGATTATAATCCATACCAATAAAATCAAAGTGTGTCTGTCTGTCTATCTGCTACGCTTTCACTGCCAATCTTCCCAACCGATTTTGATGAAGAGATAGGCTATTTCCTGGAGAAGGTTTTTAAGGAGTTCCAGAAATAAAAAAAATACTTAATCGACGCATACCTAGTCGCGGCCCCATCTAATAAATACCGATATAATAAATACCGAATAGACAAAGCCGTTAAATTTAAAAAAAAAATTCGTAGTCTTTAAGTGTATGTGCTGCTAGAAGATGCCTGCAAATTCGTCCACGTGAAGAGTGTGTGCTCGACTTCATCGAAAATCTTCCACCGAGCGAGTGTTATATGTTGTCCAACTGGTCTGGTCTGGTCTGGTCTGGTGGACTGGTGGTGGTGTTGTGTGTTGGAAGTGCAATGGGTCGCGATGCAGGCAACGTACTGAAGCAGTGTCTTATTTTTTACTCAGTCGTAGATCTAATAACGTCATCTGTTTTAGTACGTAGCAACCGCTTCAGGTTTAAAGTACATACCATGGTAAATGTTTGATTTTCAACCGACTTCAAAATAAGGAGGAGGTTCTCAATTCGACTGGTTTTTTTTAATGTTTGTTACCTCAGAACTTTTGACTGGGTGGACCGATTTGGATGATTCTTTTTTTATTTGAGTGCAATAAATTTTATCGAAATCGGTCGAGTGGTTTTTAAAATATCAATAATAAAATAAGTACTTTGTATAGCGTGTGCTTGTTGTTGTAAAGTTGGCGCGGGAGTTTGAAGTCGGTTGTTTAAAAAGATTTTTTTTATATTAAATTATCCGGGATGCATTTTTCGACAAATTCCATCAATATCGGTTAAACATCGCTAAAATTGTAAGAGACAAAAGGCACACTTTCAGGTATTAGGTATTAATACAGTTTTGTCGATTCAAAAAGTCAATTGGCATAAGAATATTTTGGCATAAGAATATTTGGAGTTTGAGTTTCAAGTCAGAAACTCATGAAAATCCGGTCGGAGGGCTTTAATTGAAAGCGATATCGGTTCGAGAGCCGCCCCGGAGTGGAATGTTTATTCATCAGGGGGCAATTATGCGCCGCGGTCAATTGTTCGCCGATTTTAAAGCTCTCTCCGTGGCGCAAGATGGCTGAAAAATAACGAAATAAAACTCTTATTGTCTTAGCAGCTTTCGTTAATGATTCAATTTCATTCAAATGTTTTTTATTCAAAAATTCAAGTGCTTTTGTATTCTCAAGTGTCTATCCCAGTATGATTTACCTCCGTGCTTTGGAAAGTATGCACTTCGTCGGTCCTCAGCGCTTGATATCTCTCCGGTCGCGTCGGATTTCCGTCCTATCGGACAGTGAGAGTAACTAAAGGAGTTAATAGTGAGTGCATTAATGTATGCGCACTCACTTGTGCTTGTGCACTAGGTGGTAAGTCCCTAGAGAGTATAATATAGAAGTTTGGTTGAGAGAACATTGTTGCTTATTCGTAACTAGCTTTTGCCCGCAACTTCGTATGCGTGACAACAAAAATTTCAAACACCTATTTTACCCCCTTAGGGGCTGAATTTTCGAAAATCCTTTCTTAGCGGATGTCTACGTCATAATATAGCCTATCTACATCCCAAATTTCAGCCCGATTCGTCCAGTGGTTTGAGCGGTGCGTTAATAAATCAGATATTAAGTCAGTTAGTCAGTGCGGAAACAGAGATCCATACAAATATAAATGCGACTGTCTGTCTATCTGTCTGCTACGTTTTAACTGTTTCATCAATTCAACCGATTTTGATGAAATTTGGTAAGTATATACAGATAGGTTGCATACCGGAAAAGGCTACTTTTTATCCCAGAAAAAAACCTAAATCCACGCGGACGAAGTCTCGGACATAATCTATTAACAAAATATTTGGAGCTATCATTTTTATTTTAGTTTATAGATTGTTTTGAACCGAATTAGAAATTTTATTAAGTAGTTACCCAGAGAGAAATACTGTTCCATTATATAGGTAATGTGGCAATCAAGCCTGTAAAATACGTATTATAAAGTTTAAAGAACAACAAACCAAGTCAAATCCAAAACAAATTGCAAACCAGAGCAAGTCTCAGTAGAGGCGTATAAAGAGAGGATTTCCTTTGATTTCCTCCGAAATGCTAACGAATAAAGTTTGCTTACACTTTGGGGAATCCCCCGGCCTGGGGGCGGGACTGTTAAAGTATTCCCTATTCCGGTGTCGGCCATCGATTCCAGACAGCGCGGCGCTCTGGAATAAATAATGACAATAAAGAAAATATTCTAGAAGTGTGCTCTGCAGTTTACATTCAATTTAAAATGGTAAAAAGATTTACCCAAACAACGAGAATTATACCAGTTTTCATCAAAAATGCCCTAATTTAAGGGAACACCTATTCTAAACGCATTAATTGATAGTTGTAAACGTGAAAACAGTCATTATTGGTGTATAGGTGTTCCCTAAAATTTTGGTGGTTTACTTTATGATAAGAATTGTTGATGGTAACGGGCATACGGGATTATTGCTACTGTACTAGTCGCTGCCTCGATTACTGATACGTTAAGTACTTAGCGGCATACTAGATTGGCCAGCTTGGTGGTCGGCGGAGGATGGGTGATTGAAATGTCAAATGATGATGAAGTGTCTCTAGCCAAGGGTTGCCTGGCTGGCACTGCTTACTGCGATAAGGCCGCCTTTGCACAGATACTACTTAGGTACTTATTATTATCTACGTAATCTTTTTTTTCTCACATTTTTGCCGGCTTCTCTATTTCTCATCGACTCACTACAGAGCATGAGTCAAATTTCAGTATGAGAAGGTACGGCCTTATTCCACCACTCTGGCCAAGTGCGTATTGGCATTGTACATAATCGTCGTTTGTTAATGATGTCAGGTGCCTAGCACCTGTACTAACACAAATGCACATCTCAACTCTCGGGGGCCTAATGAATCTGGGAGGGAAGCACTTATAATATTTACTGCATATTTTACGGCCACTCTGTTCCCAGCAAACTGCGCCATAATTTTTAAGATTGCATTATTTTTATGCGATCTTGTTAAAATCAGAGATTTGTCACTTCACGGAATGCCCTGCCTGCAGACTGCAGTATATAGTAGGAGCATGTCTAATCAGACAAGCTCCGTGTTTCGAAAAGCAGCGATATTTAAGGATTTCGACTGTAAGTTTAATGTCACCTGATAAGACGTTTCAAAGCTTTACGGTCTTAACAGCTAATTCTCATACGCCTCCGTACGACTAGTAGCTGGGTATCTTTCAATTGCAGTTTCAGACCGCGAACAAATTGTTAAGTCATAGCTGCCAAGAAAACTGAATCGCTCTTTTAAATAAGGTAGTGTTATCAGATGAATGGAGTTGAATAATTATTCGCTTTCTATCTAAAACAAAAACCGGCCAAGTGCGAGTCGGACTCGCGCACCGAGGGTTCCGTACTCAAGAAGTAGGTATAATTACCTTTGTTAATGAACCGCAAAACTAACTTTGTTTGTAGAGGTTTACTGTTAATATCAAAAAATTACGTTTGTTGTATGGGAGCCCCCCTTTAATATTTACTTTATTGATATTTAATTATTTATTTTGAAAGGTAATATACAAGTTAATATTCTGTGAAAATTTGAACCGTCTACCTGTTACCGTTTTTAATATTGAGCAAAAAATACGAAAAAAACACGTTTATTGTATGGGGATCCCCCTTAATATATATATTTTTTAAATTTTTAGTATTTGTTGTTATAGCGGCAACGGAAATACATCATTTGTGAAAAATTCAGCTTTCTAGCTATCACGGTCTATGAGATACAGCCTGGCGACAGACAGACAGACAGACAGACAGACAGCGGAGTCTTAGTGATAGGGTCCCGTTTTTACCCTTTGGGTACGGAACCCTAAAAACGGACTACATAAAGGTATAGTTTATACCTTTATGTACCAACTTAAACTAAAAAGTAAAAATACATTATCTGGGTATAGATAGATAGATAGATAGATAAATACTTTATTGCACACATGAAAGACATGCACACACACACACACACACACACACACACACACATGGGTATATATGTATTTTGTTTTTTGTAGATTTTCAAAAAGCACTAAATAAATTTCAATCAAATTTATTTTTATGGGACCACCTCTGAAGTATGATCTACCAAACAAAAAAAAGAATCATCATAATTGGTGAAATGATCGCGTAACATACCTACATACAAAAAAAATAAACATTCAATTGAATTGCGAACCTCCTCCTTTTTGGAAGTCGGTTAAAAAGCAACATCTAAATCTGTCCACTCGGTATCTAAACAGCTAGTGTAGTGGCAGGCGGCCTCAAACCGCGGCCCGCTTGTAATTGCGACCCGCTCATGACCTGACCTTTTTAAATTATTCGCATCTCCGCTTCTGCAATTCCATCTAATTCGTCATGCGAACTTAATTTCGTGATTCGACATACCTAATATTTTAAAGAAAGTGAAAGAGAAATACATTATAAAAATTTTAATTTATAATGTCTGTTTGCAGGTAACAATGTAAATCAGTGATTGTTGGTCTAATTCCTTGTTCGTTTAGCACAAACAACAGCCAGCTATTTATTGTCGATCTAGGCACGCTTATGTGGCGCACTCACATAAACTGGATGAGGTCAAACTGAATGCGCAATGAGGCGTGACAATCGCAACATTTAACGTTGTTCATTGTTCATGGTAATGCAATGTACGGTCGACGTCATAAGTCCATACATAGCTTAAAAGCTTAAACTCTGTGCAAGTAATCTGAATCACTCATCCACACAAACATAATCTTTCCAAAATACCTTAATTTAACAAAATTAGGTCCAAACCATTTAATATATTTACTACATTACTATTTACTGGTAATAGATTAATGCCATAAATTATCAACAATATCAACCTACCAGAAGAATATTATCTAAGTAAGTTTAAGGGTACCTCTACAACTACCAAGCCACCACGCCTTTTGTATCATGTCTGTGGTTTTTTTTTTTGTTATGGTGGTACAAATAAAGAGTATATTATATTATTGTTTGCTTATTCTATATGGCCTTTTGACGACGACTGTACCTCGATTGCAACAATGCTTATTACAATCAATTTGAAATTACACGATAATTATTATAATAATTAGCAGAGTTTGAAAATGAGTAAGTATGAGTATTAATGCTCAATGTACAATGAATGAAATAATTTAATTTATGTGCCTTTTGGTGCTGAAACCCTGGGGCCGTGGGGCGAAGATGATAGATCGTTTTTTAAAGAACTATCTTCTCGTCTCACAGAGCATGAAGTCGTATGCGGAAGAATTTTTGACGCCTGCGCAATAATACCTGAAGAAAACCTCAACCGGATTAAGTAGAAAATTATTGCGAAGTTCAGCAATGAGAAATATGACACAGAGTTCTGAGAAAGTTAGCCCGCTAGCATCTTAAACTGCATCATGACCTGGTGTGATCGCACTCAAGGGCTAACTTGTTGTGGAATAAATTAAATATGTTCCGTTGTTTAGGTCACCGCTAAGGTTTAAATAATACTTTAGACACAATTTCGAGCACGGAATATTAGGGGTAAAATAACATGTTAGGGGCAAATTCTGGCATTGGTTGGTACAAACGCGCGAATTTGCCCCCGCCCGCTTTCATCGGGCTTTAATGGCCTATTACTTTACGCAAGCCGGGCTAGACAGTTATAGCTCATTATGATAATGGCGTTATATGGCTTTTAATTATGGCATAGTTTGTAATTGGAGATACGAAAATTGCGGGCCGAATTTCGTAAGCATATTTCTAGGGGTTTCTGATTTAAAAATAGATGAATTTTGACGACCTCCCTGCCCTAAGTATAAGCAATTAAAACACCTACAATTTATTTTTTCAGTAGTTAACAAAATTTTCCGTAAAAGAAACATTTTGAAGGGAATAAACGCATTTATGGTTTATGGCTCTCGGCAAGTACGAGTATGTCAGCGCGGCCTTAACCCTGCGCAGTATTATGAATATTGAGGGCTCTTCACGTTTCGGGAGGTTCACTAGGCGTAGTATGAGTCAAGCATTAATTGCCGCTTCGAAAACGTTTATCAAAAGTCAAAGTCAAAATAACGTTTATTCAATTCAAAGGTAGGTATACTACACTTATTGACGTCGAGTTTTTTATAATATATAATGGTGATAATCAGTAACGGTATCTTAAAACTAAAGCTACGAGGGTTCCAAACGCGCCCTGGTCTGAGAAGAGCCCACAACAAACTCAGCCTGGTTTTTTTTTCATTATCACCATTTCCCAAATCATCTTAACTAAGGAACTATCAGAGCCATTAGAGCAAATTATTGCCAAGCTTCCTTGTCATTCAAGTAATCCTTCACATGGTAATAAGATTTTTCAATGAGTTTACGTTTTACATTAACTTTGAACTTATTCAGAGACATCTTCAACATGCCTTCTGGGAGCTTATTGTAGAAGCGGACACTGCTTCCCACAAACGAATTGCTAGTTTTACAAAGCCTAGAAGCAGGCATTACAAGTTTATTTTTATTTCTAGTATTGACATTATGACAATCACTTTTCTTCTTGAATTTATCAATGTGTTTATGCACGTATACTAAATTTTCAAATATATATTGGTTAGTAGATTTCGAGTATCGACACACCATAACAATTACCGCAATGTAAGTATAGGTAATAAAATATTCCCACAGTGGGACGAAGCCCATACTAAAACCTGGCTACCGTGACAGTAGTAGCACCTAGGGGTACCGTATTCGCTATAAAAAATCTCGATGTATAGAGGTAGATAATTACTAATTTGACATTGCTCGTAGAGTGAAAGCATTTTGTATTGAAAATTGCACAGTAAGTATTCTAAAAGAGTGTGTGCGTGCAATTCATACACGGCAGAAGTGAAACTTCGGAAAAGTAGCCTACGCGAGAATAACATAAATATAACGTCTTGTATTCTGTCTCATTCTTTCGCAGGTTAAATCCTTTTATGAATATGTTTGTCTTTTTTCATGGAATTTTCGGATCACAACGATTCTAAAGAAGTTTCACTTAAAAAGAATCTAGTGGAAAATCCTCCTGGTTTCTACCGACACGTATCTGCCGTTGATAGGAAAGAACCTATCTCCATAGACTGTGCTCGTACTAAGGGTGTGGTGTGCATTCATTCTCTGACCGTCTCCCTACGTCTCCCGCTGCCTCGCGCCGCTGTCGCTTGGTGGCATACCACCATCCCTTAATGCAGTATTATTTCAATATCGTTGGCGCTCTTGTTTCAGAATTATAATCCTTATTTTAGGTACATCAAGGCGCGTCATATGAATCTGATATTTTCTACTCTAAGCGATCGTAGTATGTCCTGTCCCTGCCTCGCCTCGGCAAGGTTTCCGCTGAAAGAAATCCGATTTTGAGGCTTTTACCAGCTATCAGAGCGACTGGGTCATGCATTATTATCATCGACCTCGCTTCTGCCCGCGGCTTTTCTCCTTAGAAATTCTGTTGAAACGATTTTATTATTTTATTATTATATTATTTTTACATGAATACTAATTTATGCTTCGAAAAGAAAAGTAACTGGGTAGTTATAATTAAGTACCTATTGTGAAAGTTTATACCTAGGTAGCAGGTATCGATGACATTTTTTTATTATGTCTTACTCGTAAAATGGTAGTGGTTATTTTGGTATTAAAACGATAAACGCTCCGTAACGCTGATAATATTTCTTTAAAAAAAAATACGAACTAATTACGGTAAGAGAAGTTTAAGTTATGAAGGAGCAAAAATGTTTAATAATTTACAAAAAGAAATAAAAAGTATTAATAAGATTAACATTTTTAAAAAGAGACTCAAAGATTTTATAATCAAATATCAAATAAATATTATAAATACGAAAGTTTGGATGGATGGATGTATGGATGTACGGATGTTTGTTACTCAATCACGCGCCAACGGCGAACGGATCTGGCTGAAATTTGGCACAGAGATAGAATATAGTCTAGAATAGCACATAGGCTACTTTTTATCCCGGAAAATTAAGGAGTTCCCGCGGGAACCAAAAAAACCTCAATCCACGCGGACGTAGTCGCGGGCATAAGCTAGTTCATAATGTAACTGACTTCTGAGTCCGTCCCAGGAAATTTATAAACATTGCAAGGTTCTTTTTATTTCTACCCATTTGCATTATACTATTATGTTGTTTACTTGTTGCTCACCGCTGTGCGTAATGATGTTATTAGGTTAAGTTTATGTTTTTTTTTTTATCCACTACAAGTTAGCCCTTGACTGCGATCTCACCTAATGTTAAGTGATGATGCAGTCTAAGATGGTAGCGGGCTAACCTAAGTACTGATAAGTTCTCATTAAGTGAATTTTTTTGTAAATTTCTTTGAGAATAAATTCTTTAACCACAAACTGGTTCCCTTTTCACCGTTACAAGAAAGTAGCTTTTTCTAACGCTATCATAAATTTATAATTATTATTAGATACCACCGTAAGTATAGAGGTCGTCTTACTTAGCTAAAATTAAATGCTTCTCAATAAATATTCGCGTCATTCATGCCTTCAAAGATTCAAAAGGTAGACCTAATAATATGTGGGATTTCAAAAAGCCGAAAACAAGACATTTGCAATTCTCAGAAAAATGTAAACTTTTATGTCGAAAGATTTTGTGCAAAATACAAAGAAACAACATTTTAATCCCGGCGTTGTTTTACCAGTCCACAGGTAATCCTTAAAAAAAAGGGAAAACAAAATGCGAACCCACCTATATAATAAAGATTAAAGCGCATACACGTGATTATGAAGAGCGAAATTTTAATTTGATCTCTAACGGCGACCCATCTCATTTGCGAGGTCCCACGATTTAACCACCCTTCCATTCGAAATTGAACTTTATCAGCTAGAGATAGAGTTTAAAACTTGAAATTGGTGTACTCGTTTGTAAGATATTGTGTTGAAATTAAAACTGGGGGATTATTATAAAAGTAGGTCGGTTAAATGTAATTGTTGAAATTTTTTGTACGTTACATTGTGTTGAATTTACCTACGTTTTTTAATAAGTAGATTATGAAAACTCTTTGATTTTCCGGAATAAAAATTTCTGCATGTAATTAACTACATAAAACTATAACAGGGTGGATAGTACAACTTTTGAATGATCCTTTATTTAACCGGATTTTTTAACCACTAAAAAAAAAATTTACCCGGGTCACAGCTGACAATGAGTGCCCTGCACAAAACGTGCAAATGCAAGTTTTGATGTTAGGTACTATACTTCACTATCGTCATCAGTGGAGAGCCCTAAATCCACCTAATACTGAATCAGCCTTCCTGGCGATAATTACCAAAAGTAATAGTTAGACTAAGTATCTCTTAGTCTACTAGGGCAAACGGCTGAGCTGTGTACACCCATTCCGGACGGTGTCCCAGGTAAGGTACAATAGTATGATAAATGATTGCTTGTCTGTGACATCATCATTGAATATTTTCTTTCTTTCTTTCTATTTGACTAGTAGTCAAATACTCAATTAGCACGCGATGAGGGAAAAAACTCATGTAATCAGGTAATTCTGTCTCATTCTTTCACGCGTAATGCAGTACAACGTAACAATCTATATCTACTTGTTGTAAACTACTCTTTAGTCAGTGTTAAACTTGTTACGTAACTATTATTATAGTACTTAAGTATATTATTTATATTTACAAAGTGTAATATTTTTCTGTTCATGAAAAGTGCAACTGCTGAATTTCTTGCCTGCTCTTCTCAGTAGAACACTTTTCCGAACCGGTGGTAGATTCTTACGACTTATCATAAGTGGCAATTAAGTTGTCCTACGTGAAAGCATATCACTGGTTGGTGCAGTCAAGCGAGGCCAGCGTACATGTTATTAAAATTTAAAAAAAGGAATATATTAAACATTCTTGGCAAAAGAATGGGACCCGCTTAATTTATTAGCCCTAAATATGTCCCAGAAACTTGGCAACGCATATTAATGAGAAAATTCTTCGTAACTCAAAAATGTATTATGGTACTTTTAAATTATGACTGCTTGCAAAGTGGAAATCAGAGTTAAAATGACACTTTTTTTTAACCAAGATGGAATGGAGGCGGTATGTGTTTGCCCTGAGAGGTTGTGCGTTTTTTTGTTTGCACTGTTTTGTTACTATTTTCCTGAAAAACTATTAGACCAATTAAAATGGTGTTTTTGCATTGGATATGTTTAGCTTCTGAGAAGCTCCACTAAGCTGCGCTGATTTTTTTACTTTATCATTTTTTTATTAATGTATGAGCATAACATGATCTAAAAATGATTTATTACAAGGCCTTAAGTCATCAATGCTATTTAAAGTATTTTTGTTTATTTTTTTTGTATTTTTGTTAAATACTATGTAACAATTTTTCAGAAAAACTACTGTGCTCATGTGAGGCAGTTTCAGATATGTATAGCTTCTGAGAAGGTTAAGGACTTATTAGATTATAATATGTTTTACAGCCATAGTCCCCCACGCTACGCATATTATAACAATTTAAAAAAAAATAGTACGCTTCAGGTATGCGGTGAGTACCTATACAAAGCGTTCAAAAAAATATTTATTAACTAGATGATTCCCGCGACTTCGTCCGCGTGGATTTATGTTTTTGTATTCCCGCGGGAACTCTTTAATTTTCCGGGATAAAAAGTAGCCTATGTCCTTCCCGGGATACAACCTGTCCTTGTACCAAATTTCATCAAAATCGGTTAAACAGATGGGCCGTGAAAAGCAGACAGACAGACAGACAGACACACTTTCGAATTTATAATATTAGTATGGATATCGTTGATTGTGGTTGTAGGTATCTGCCAGTGTGTAGCCCAAGTTATTTCTAGGGTAACCATTAAACGCGCGACCAAATGTACTACTAGCGCCATCTAGTTAACGTGACGCGTGAGAGCGTAAACACTAAACATACATATTTGACGACTTCCCTGGCGCAGTGCAGTGTGGTGAGCATTGTTCTTTTTTATGGGAGGGCCGGGTTTGACTCCCGGTAGAGTTATAATTTCAGTAGGTATTTTCTCTGGTCTGGTCTAGTGGGAGAATCCGGCTATGGCTAGTTAGTTAGTTACCGGTTACCACCATACCAGCTAAGACGTGCCGCTAAGTGTGTCCCTAACAGGTTAGCCCGCTATCATCTTAGACTGCATCATCATATCAAGTGAAATTGCCATGTTTGAACGAAATAAAAGAAACTAGGTTTTAAACTACAACGTAGTTAAAAAAGTTTGTATGCAAACGATAAAGTTAACTTTTTTCCGTATCCGTACAGCTTGAACTGGTTCTAACTTAAATTGCGTCGTTAACTCGTTACTTAGTTAACGTAAAGCGTTCTTAACAAGTCAGACTCCAGTGCACGTGACCTAATTAACTTGAGTGAATTGTTACGTTTAGCGTAACGGCTTTTTGACATGAGAAGCTATTTAAAAACCGGTCACGTGCGAGTCAGACTCGCGCACTAATAGTTCCGTACCAACACTAAATATAAATTGTTTGAGAAATTAATAACAAGAAAGATGTCATAACAACTCGTAATCAGTTGTCGCTAAACTGGTAGCGCCTGACAAACAATTTGACACCATATGCATACGGAACCCTTATTAACGATTTTCGGATTTTTTTCTATACTTGTACTGCGTGACCTTGCTTCTTGCCAAATTTTATGATTCTAGGTCAACGGGAAGTACCCCATAGGTTTTGCTTTATTGGCGAATGTCAACATAAGCAAAATATAGGTAGGTATATTTGCTGAGATTAATATAAAACTAAACAGTCTCTTTTGGCGTTGTAATGCAAATTACAGGGAAAAAAAAGTATTGTAATTTTATGGTACGCCTGCGACGTCAGATTTGATTATGCAAGAATATTACAAAGTTTGGAAACTTTGTAATTTGATTTTCCATTTTTTCGCGAAAGGAGATCGCAATCTGTCAAATAAAATGCTGGTTGGTTTGTATATTAATGGATGGAGGCAAACAGTCTAGTCAGTGTGGGGTATAAAAGTCTTATAAGTTTCTTAATTCAGTCTACCTAATCTATTATTTACTGGATGATGCCCGTTTTTTTAGGGTTCCTAGGGTACCTCAAGTGGAAACAGAAAGATTCTTTACAGGATCACGTCGTCGTTCGTCTTTGTCTGTCAACTCCCTTTATTTCAGGAACGCGTGAGGTATCTACCTATTTGGAATTAATATCAAATTCTAAGGTCTAAAATCAAGTTTCTAAGTCAACGCAATGAAAATATTATATATAAACTAATATTATAAAGAGGAAAAATTTGTTTGTCGTTTGTTTCGGGCGAGCCTATCTATGCCTATCTTTGTTATACTCGCCCGACTTCAACATAGTGTGTAGAAATCAAAATTATTTTTTACTTTACAGTGGCTTTGGAAGTCATGTTTATTTTTAACATTTTAGGAGTGCAGTACCATGCAGCATCAGAGTTGAGGAGTTGGAAATTGGGTTTAAGAAGTATGAAGTCGTTGCTTGACACCTACAATATTAATTCACCATAAAAAATCCTAAACCACTATGTTTAAGGAGTTCTGTACCCTGCAGCATCAGGGTTGAGGAGTTGGGACTCAGAGTTGTATCGTTTACACGTGACTTGATACCTACTATATGAATTCACCATCAAACCTAATTCACTAGTTTTGATGATTTCATGTACATCTAACGCATCAGGATTGAAGATTTGGAGTCAAAATTTTTTACGGGACCACCTCGTGAGTTTCCTCTAACCAATGAAAAAAAATTTGTTCAAATCGGTTTAGAAAACACGGAGATATGCACCGACATACATTAAAAAAAAAAAAAAGATTCGCGCCGAATTGAGAACCTCCTCCTTTTTTGGAAGTCGGTTAAAAACTACTCAACCGATTTTAAAAATTCTTTAATCTATAGAAAGCTACATTATCAGCGAGTAACATAGGCTACCTATATTTTATTTTGAAAAAAATTAGAGATCATTACGGAAATTGCAATTATGTGAATTAAGTCGGAAAAACTCACCTAATTTAACTTTTTACGTTAAACCTCTATTCGTCTATTAATTCAGCAGGGCGACCGCGTATCTTTTGCATCAATCATTGATACATATGACATATAATAGAAATTATGTTACATTAACAATGTAAACCTCATCTGTAAATTGTTTACTTTTTCGTTTTTTTTTTCACGATAAAATTACAAATTACAATTACCCGTGCGTAGCCGGGGCGGACCGCTAGAATTATATAAAATAATATTAAGCCGCATATTTTGAGTATTTTGACGCTCGCTAGTAAATCAAAACCTATACTAAGTACTTTCAGTTGACCTAGAATCATGAAATTTAGCCCTTAGCCCTTTGATCTCACTTGATGGTAAGTCTGATCGCATTATATTTCCCGCTGGAACATTTTAATTTAGGTATATCCCGGATAAAAATCTACAAAAACTAATCTAAAAAAAACTAGGCAATAAAAGACACACTGCAGGTTTCTCATGTTAATATTATCCATACTAAGTAATATACTAAGTAATATTATGAATGCGAAAGTGTGTCTGCCTGTGCGTCTGCCTGTTTGCTACGCTTTCCCGGGCCATGTTTTAACTGATTTTGATAAAATTTTGAACAGATGCAGATTGAAATTTTGAACATCATGGTGGTCAAAATTGGAATGATTTTTTATGCCTGTTTAGTTTTTTTTTTTTTAAATTAAATTATACTAGCGACGCTGTAACCGAGGGTAGGATAAGTTTGCGGGACTATAAATAATATAGTGACAGCTGTCATGTCACCCTCTGTCCTTGGCCCTCCTTCCAGAGGGCCCTGCGTCAAGGGTCGGAGTAGGTATTGCTTATTCTAGTCGCGGCGGGTAATGGATGTTTAATGCAGCCTCGCTCGTCCTTTCGCCGCTAATTAGCTACACTTCACGGGAATAACTTAGCTTGCTTTAGTGGCTTCATGTAATTACTTAGATCGCGTAACGTAGTTAGTAGCTAACATAAATCTGGTCTGGGGCCAAAAGATTAGTGTGTACGTTGATTTAGAACTAGATGATGTTCGCGACGTCGTTAGCATAGATAAAGGTTTTTTCGTTTCCGCGGGAACCCAAAAAACCATCCTAATGGGATGGGATGGGATCCCAACCAATGGGAACCCATCGCCGTTCAATTGATAACCACCTCCTTTTTGGTAATCGGTTAAATGAAGTGAGAAGGTTAACTGTCTCTCTTATCAATTATCGGCTCACTACTGAGCTAGAGCACAGGCTAGAGTCTCCTCTCAGAATGAGAAGGGTTTTTGCCATAGTCCCACCACGCTGGCCAACTGCGGATTGGCAGACTTCACACACCTTTGAGAACATTATAAGACCAAGAGGTCTTATAATGTTCTATTGTCATGTTGCTTTCCTCACGATGTTTTCCTATTGATATTTCATTTCTTAAAACGTACATTACTCCGAAAAGTTAGTGGTTCCAGGATGGTTCTAGGGGTCGTATTCCTGACCCGAGCATAGGAGACCCGGCGTTTAAACCTAAAGGCTATCACCCCTTTGTTTAAAAATATCTATATCCGCTATACTCAATATTATAAATGCAAAAGTTTGGATTGGAATGGATGTATGTTTGTTACTCAATCACGCCAGAACAGCCGAACGGATCTGGATGAAAGGACATTGTTCCGTCCCCATACAAAGTTCGCCTAAGAACCAACCGTCATAAAAAATTAATTACTGGGTTCAAATTAATACCTTTTTATACTTGAGAGTAGATTAAAACAACGGACACTTGCTAAGAAATTACTTATTATCAAAAATATTTTCAATTTTGAGGATATTTCAGCTTTCACAATCAATCTGCTTGATCAAATAAATGTCATCTTTAACCAATTGTAATACAGCTGTAAACAGTATGTAGATAAGACAAGATTCGCAGTAGTCCGTCAAAAACATTACAGATGGCGTTATTAATAAGGATGCAGGTATCGTCATAGTTCATCGATAACTTCACAGATGGCGTTAGAAATATTAAATTATTGTACTTTCAATAGATGGCGTTGCGAGATTCAGAATACTAACGCACTTAGCACTTTAAGCTGCTTTGATCTTGTTTCTTACGATACGGATCTAGCGCTCAAGCGGTTGTATTGGATATTATTTTAACCTGTTAGTTATTGATCTGTGGTTAATAATCGAGAGACGGAAACGTATAGTAATCAATTGAATACCCATTTATTTACTTTTAATTAATTTGAAGTGTCCGTTGAATTCTAATATTTGGAATAAAGGTTATAAAATAAGCTAAGAATTACTGTATATTTCAAACGTATGTTGATTCTTAGGCGAATTTGGTCAATGTCCTTTGGCACAGAGATAGATTATAGTCTGGAATAACACACAGGCTACTTTTTATCCCGTAAAATCAAAGAGTTCCCGCGGGAACCAAAAAACGTCAATCCACGCGGTTGAAGTCGCGGGCGTCAGCTAGTAAAGACAATATAATGAAGTGTTCATCAGCTAATTTATTAGGATCTGCAAGTAGGTAGTTGGCAACGTCTTCGCACGCCTCAACCCATTAGGGCGTATTGCTCTCAGTGAGCTCAATAAGAGATTTCCAATATCCATTAAAGCGAATCTTCGCGGCCATTAGGGTGGAATTACTTCTACAGTGCGCTAACTTTGATTCATATTGTTCGACATAACCTTTACCTATTTAAGCTATGATTTTCTTTCCGGCTCGTCTCAGTAGAATTCTTTCCGATCCGGTGGCAGAGTCTTGACTTATCTTATAATATAGTCGTGGGAGGTTTTGGTTATGGCTAGTTACCACCATACCGGCAAAACGCCAAGCGATTTACGATGCCTTGTAGAAACGGATTATGCCGTACCCCTAACACCATCGCTTAAATCCGTATTGTTTTAATATTGTTGAAGTTTTAGAATTATTATACTTGTTAAAAGGAATTGACGTCTACTTACGTGTCATTAAATTCATTTTGAAATAATACTGCTTTATTTAATGAAATTGCATATGAATTTTTTTGAAAAGTGCAACCGCCGAATTTCTTGCTGGTTCTTCTTCAAACCAGTGGTATATTCACTTGGCGATTCAAAAGCACCTGTGAAAGTTTAAATGAATAAAAAACATTTGAATTTTGAATAAGCCCCTGATCGTGTAAGAGTTAGTTAAGTAAGGCAACTTAGACCACTACTCTACTCGATCAGAGTAAGTGTCCCAAGTTGTCAGTTATGACCCAATAGAGCGGCATGTGGCGCGGCGTTTGCTGGACACTACTCAGGTTATACCCACGAATCATACTAATATCCATACTAATATACTAATAATATTATAAATGCGAAAGTGTGTCTGTCTGTCTGTCTGTCTGCTACGCTTTCACGGCTTATCTGTCTAACCGATTTTCATGAAATTTGGTACAGGGATAGGTTGTATCCCGGGGAAGAATATAGGCTACTCTTATACCGGAAAATTCAAAGGTTCCCGCGGGAATCAAAAAAATTATCTGTTCAACCGATTTTAATGAAATTTGGTACAGTGGTAGGTTGTATCCCGGGGAAGGGCATGGGCTAATTCCGTAACATTCAAGAGTTCCCGCGGGAATCGAAAAACTTGGTCCACGCGGACGAAATCGCGGGAATCATCTAGTGTATTATAAATCCGAAAGAGTGTTTGTTGGTTTGTCCTTCAATCACGCCACAACGGAGCAATAGATCGACGTGATTTTTGGCATGGGTATAAGTACTTGAGGACCTGGAGAGTGACGTCCAATAACACGATGGCCGCTTCATGTTTGTACACACAATATACATGGAATACATTTCAGTGTTTTTTATTGAATTTTTTTGTATTCACTACTTGGCTCTTGCGATCTCACATATTATAATTACTTGAGTGATGATGCAGTCTATGATGGTAGCGGGCTAACCTTTTAGAATGGCAGTTTTATTACATGCATACCGATTAGGGGTATCACTTACAAAGGTGAGACCGCAGTCAATGGCTAACTTGTAGTGGATAAAAAAATAAAAAAATACCCCTAATCGGTGATTGCCCTCCTCGGTCCGCCATTTTGCGAGCACTCTTCTAAAGCGATCAGACTGTAGATGGTAGCTCGTATCGTTAGAAGCGATTGCTTATTCAGCGGCGCCGCTCTTCATTAAGGAGCAGACGTGCGTAGCTTTAATTAGACAACACTCGCGTCTTCGCTCCGAACACTTATTGCTTGTTTCCATTGTAAAACGCGCAGTTTTTTCTAATCTTTCAACCAATAAAAATCTGGCTGAGTGTGAGACAGCAACGACCCCAATTTACATAGACGGGCCCTGTCAAATAAAGAATGTGGACGTATTTTACTAACGCCATCTAGTCTGAAAAGCGGGAAAGCGCTATGGCAGGGACAAAGACAGGCTTTATACAGGTGAGGGGCATGCATCACAAGTCGTATGCCCCACATTTTTTTTTCCATTTTTCAACCAGTAAAAAGCTGGCCGAGTGTGAGGACAGTTATAAAACAATTATTTTATACTTACTTGTTAAAAAAAAAGACCTGTGACATTCGGAGACTGCCGCGGTAAAGCTATTGCATAGCTTTTTTTTCAACTTGCTATGACTACTTGTGTTGTTGACTTCAAGTTGTTGAAAATATAAAGGCGAAATAATTTTAAAGAATTATGTTTTCAATAGTCCGGGTGTCCAAGGGGAATCAAAAAACCTCACTAAAGAGGTTTTTTGATTCCAACAACAACACAACACACAACTTGAAGTCAACAACACAAGTAGTCATAGCAACCAAAAACATCTTTTCATAAAAATAGTCTTTTTATTTTCAACAACTTGAAGTCAACAACACAAGTAGTCTTATCAACCAAAATCATCTTTTCATAAAAATAGTCTTTTTATTTTCAACAACTTGAAGTCAACAACACAAGTAGTCATAGCAACCAAAGTGTTAGGTTTTTTTTCGTTACGGAATTTCTGGATTCGGTCTCCACGCTCAAGGCCCGCGATAGAAGCTATGCAATAGCTTAAAAAGTTGTTTGATGGCGAAAACATAACTGATAGGACAGGATAAACCATCAGTGCGACAAGTCGGCGCGTGTACTTTTGTATGCAGCTCAGACCTGCCTGACACGACGAAACGCATTATGTGTTTTCCATAGGATTTTCGCGCTGATCTTTTGTTATATAATACAAAAGATCAGCGCGAAAACCCTAATAATTAAATCATTGATATTTGGGACCGTAAAAAGAAGTTTGTAATGGTTTATAGCTGACTATTAAAAACTGTGCTAGTGCTATCGAGCTATTCTACCATAGATTCGTAACATTTTGGTACGCTCCTTTGGTAACAAAAGTAACATGTGTTCGGATTGTTTATTAGTATGTTTTCAGCCTAACTTTACTTGAACATTTATTGCGTGATTAATAACCATGCATTAATTATAATAGCCAGTTTGGCAAGTTGGCGGGATTATTGAAATCTATTGGGATAATTCGTCAGGCGCGGAATTGTGAGAGAAGTATTATTGTGATAACTTTCACGAGAGGCATTTTCAGCTTCGCTCGAACGGCAACTTCTGTTGATTTAGTTAGCCTATTAATGCGGAATAATTGTACCGTAAATGCAAAGATTTAATATTGTTTTGATAAAGTTATATACTATATACTTAAGAATAAAATGAAGATCATGAACAACGTTATCTTTATTGTTACCTCATGATATTGTACGGTTACTTGTAATTATATTTTTATTTTAAACGCAGTATACTTAATTGTTAGATTTCCACGAATAAGAAAATAATAAATAACTAAATAATATCATTGTTTTCGAGATTCGACGTAGTCAAAATGAAACGTAATGGCGCGATGCAGTGGAACCGCGCATTCCCAGCTGGCTGGGGGGAGGCTTCTCTGCGAGGCTGTTTACACAGAAGCAACGTACGCTCTGTACTTATCTAAATACGCGCATAACGCTTTATTGGCCGATAGTGTCTTTTACATATGAGGTAGACATACCTACTTACTAACTTCCTTCGGTGCTACAACCCTGTGTGGGTCTTGGCCTCCTCCACAGTTTCTCTCCACCTGGCTCTATCCTTGGCTTCCTTCTTCCATGAAGGGAGCTTTCCGAGTTTAGGCATGCCTACTTAGCCAACGGAATTTACGAGAGCTGGTAAAAGTAAGCAGTGCAGTGTTCTCAAAATAGAGCTTGTGGCATATATATAAGTGCGTGTATCAAGCCGCAGAAAACCGTGTTTGTTTTTCTATAGACTAGCGCTTGGCTACAATCAAACTTTCTGGAAGTACTGATGCAGAATAACGTGGAGCGCGCTTGCCTAGAAGATGCCTATTCACATGATTGGAAGATACCAATATTATAAGCGGATGGAAAAACGGAAGCCGGAGCGGCCTCTTTGGAGATTCATTTCTTAACTCAGACTCAAGACTCTGAACCACTCTGACTCTGAACTCAGACTCTGAACGATCTTATTAGAACTTGCCAAGACAAATCCAAGGTGCCCAAACACGAAAGAGTAGAGAATTTCAGAAGTTTTTATGGCCGATCCTCAGCTCCATGGTACCATAATATTATTGCGAACTTCAACCCAATCAGTTGGTGAAAATTACTGCTAATATTAAGTTGCTTGACACGTAGTGCCAACGTTGACACTACCTCGTTGGTCTAGCCTAACCTTTATGCCCGGTCGGGCATAAAGGTTAGGTATTGGGTTAATTCAATTAAGAAATTCTTAGTGCCAGCCCGGAGTTGGAAGTTGGCGGTGTTTCACCCCCGTGCCTCGGAGAGCACGTTAAGCCGTCGGTCCTGGTTATTATCACTAACATGATAATAATCGTTAAAGTCCGCCAACCCGCATTGGAGCAGCGTGGTGGGTCTATAAGCTCTAATTCCCGCTCTCCTATGAGAGTGGAGGCCTGTGCCCCGCTGTGGGACGTTAATAGGCTGTAGTGATGTGATGATGATGATGATGATGACACGTAGTAATTACATACTCGTTGATTGCTACTTGCTATACATTGCAAACATACATGTGAAGTTAAAAAAAGCTTGTAAAACAAGTTGACTTCATAATCTTCTTTTTGAAGTCGTTCACAAAGTAAGCTCATATATTCCTTGTATGAATATTCCTATTATCAATCTACACTTCCAATGGAAAAGGCAATTTTCGTTTATAGAATAAGTTTCCATATTAAAACGTCGTTAATGAGTTTTCGTTCCCCTCGCGCGCAGGCCACAGTGTAGCACGTTACACTGAACGGCCATTGTTCTGCTGCCGGCGTTTGACAGGCTGTCTCGTAGGCTGGGGCACTGTGTGTCGCAGAACATCCGTTTTATCATCATGGACGTAATATGGAACAACCCTTTATTATGTACATGTATACCATAATAGCTATTTATGCAACTGTATCGTAATGAGGGTCATTTTAATTCGAGTGCTGTTTTTGAAAAATGACATAAAATGACTAATTACGTACAGTTGCATATAAGATTTTATCTACGACAAGGACGTCTTTATAATTTTTTACTTTATAAATTAATAAAAAAGTCATATCAATCAAGTGCCAGAACCCAGAGCCGCTAAGCTATAGGTATCCTATTTATGAAGATAACCATATCGATACAGCTACGACTCATAACGATACAGCTCCCATACAACGAACTGTATCGTTATGAGAAGCAAACACGAAAGAGGGTTCAATTCGATATAGTTGTCAAATTCGAAATTGGAACTTTTCGATGCTGGAGTAGATAATAGTAGATTATTCACCACGGGGGTAATGCGATGTATTATGTCACGGGCGCCGGGATAAATCCCAAGCGGAACGAGGGATTCTAGAGTAACTCCCGTGCGTAGCGAGGGTGTTGCATCTAGAATCCTGAGAGTAGCGCGGGAATTAGGGGCGCCCAAGATTAATACAGCATTACCCCTACGGTGAATACTCTACTTTTCACACCTCGCGATACAACCACTTCTTTCAGCTGGCGTGGCCTACTCGATTTGACAAACAAATGTCGTCAGTGCGAATCTAGTGGGACACGGCTTCGGTTTTCGAAAATCGAGTTGGCCGCGCCTGCTGAGAACACATTCTGTTTACCAAAATTAGACTTTATGGATATAGCAATAAGAATTATGAATAAAACCTCTTTGGAATGAATGGAATTTCCTTCAGATCTTGCTTCAGATGCGCGATGATTCTAAATTCAAATCACATTATAACCCTAGGGAATAATGGATTTCAGTACAACATTATAACTCTAGGGATTTAATGTCTTACTTTAACCTTAGATAACAGACCATGTAATAAGGCGTTGTTGAGCGAGTGGTGTGAAAAATAAATTATAGTCTGTTTCACTCTCCAAGTCCTCAACCCATGCAAAAAATCACGTCGATTCGTTGCTCTGTTGGGCGTTGAAGGACAAACCAATAAACCAACACACTTTCGCATTTATAATATATAGAACTATCATTGTTCATAATAACAGCAGCTTGTAAGTGAAGACGCAGCATATAAGATGTCTATTTGCTCTTGACTCGAAGTTACCTTTAAGTAACAGTTTATAGACGTACAGTGTGAAAAATTAAAAACTTAAAAATCCCCCTTCATATAAAATGGATACTATACATCGATTTAATGTCGATTTTCCAGTCGTTACTTTATACTGGCCCTAACATATTATTATATCTCACGTGTAATATAACCTACACAAAAGTCGCCCTTATTCCCGTGGTGATAAAGGCTACGATTAGTATCCCATAATTCCTTATGATTATGGATCCAGAATTTTTGATGAAGGTGTGTACTACCCGCAATTATGATCGTAAATATTTATGGCGGCGGTGTTCCGTGTTTTATATTCAATGAGAGTGCTCTTTTAGGGATCCGTAGGAAAGATAGGAACCCTATTTTACATAATTTTATGCATCCTTCTCCATTTTATAGTAGTCTAGTTACTAGTCGGATCAGCGGAATGAAATTACTTTCTAAAGCCCCAGTAATAAATAATGCGAAAGGGTGTTGGTTTGTCCTCCTATCACGTCGCGGAAACTTAGTAACTGATTGACGTGTTTTTTGCAAGGCTATGGATTGAAGACCTGGAGACGGATAAAGGTTACTTTTATCCCGGAAAATCAAACCGTTCCCACTTCCCATGAGATTAAAGAAACTAAATTCACGCGAACGTCAAAGGCGATTTTATCAACCAAGGCATTATGGACCTCAAACCGTTTTTTCTAAAAACCTGAGATTTTTATATTTAGGTTCTCTTAATAACTTATGTAGGTAAGTATGTAGTAGGTTGGTAGTTAGGTACCTACTTAGTAGACTCTTTCCAAGAAAGGATTTCGAGAACTTCCATAGGGAGCTAGAAAAACCTCGAAGTGAACGAAGTAGCCGAATAATGCTAGTTCAGTGATTATATGGCATGATTCCACTCGTTAAGTCTTTACCTCGTTAACTTGACATAGACACCGAGCCGTGGGCGGTTTATGCGCACAGAGCCCGCCACATAACCCGGTTTATGCGCGCAGTCCCCGCGCCGTAAACCAGTTTAACTACTACGACCATAAAGCCAGTGTAACGGCCGATCGGATTTATTTGCTCGCGAATCTGAATATGCTTTGTTCACACATTAGCTATACTGCAGTTTTTATGTTAGAGCTTATACTTGAACTTATAGCATCAAAGGATGATGGTATTCACCTCTGTTCTAGTTGAAGGTGACTTATCAGGAGCATTTCGATAGCGTCCAGACCTCCAATATGCAGTATGATACCTGGAGTCCTGAAAAAAAGCTTATTATACTGTTGAAGATTATGTCAATGATCAAAGAACATGGATTTAACTCGCTCCAGCAATGCTAAATTGTTGAATAAAAAAAAATTTAATTCTTACAGTTCAAAAAATAAGAAGAAAATACTCTTCCAAAATATTCACTTAGTTTTTGTGCGATTTTTTTAATCATTTTGTCAAGTTCAACGATAGTAGGCCTGGACCTTAATTTTATAGTTTTTAATAATGTTTTTTATTTTCTCTCCTTTTAAACTATATTATGAAGCCTATTCTAGATATTATAACACGGTAAGTATTTATTTACCACATAATGTGTACGTCCTCGCCATTCGCTACATTACCTCTATGGTCCTAGATTGTTTGATAAACCATAAAGTTTTGAGTGTGTGTTAACGCGCTGTAAACGTCGCTTCGCGATTAGGCGCGACCATAAACAAAATCGACGTGTTTTTATTGCTACAAAGTTGCATGTTATATTATTTTATGAATGAATGAATACTTATAATGTACACCACAAAGGAAAATAAACAACAGTAAACTCAGGTATTTTATGTTATTATTCATTAAGGCCCAAATAGTTTACAAAATACTTAAATTTAAAATAGGATACAAAACACATACACGAGCGAATAAGCTACAGAAATATAACAGTACAGATAGCAAAAACAAACGTCACTAACAAACGTCTAATAAAGAAAAAGTACTAGATACTTAAAATTAACGATTTTACATATCTTTTAAACAATAACTGCTATCATTAATTACCTATATAGATACCTAAAATAAAACTTTCTGGTCAGTTCAATTCCTGTATTATTTCAAAAAATTTTGATTGGAGGAAGCTTTGTTGGATAGAAGCAGGTGTTACTTTGCGGAAGTCCATGATCATCAAAGACCAAGAAACTTAATTCGCTTGCACGTGTAGCTTGCGATATTCACCGCAGAATAAGCCAGAAATTCGCACCAGCACAACACCAGACAAAGGAACCTTTGCAGTAATTGTCGATACAGAGCCCAAAATATTTTTTTGAATTCGTTTTTTTCCAGCGCAAGGCCCTGCGTTTTATTCTTCCGTATTACGTCCCGTACACTTGCTAAAATGTGTTCGCAACCAAAATTTGAGAGAATCTATAACAGATGAATTAAATTAAAATTTTATGAATATCGGTATTTTTCATTCAATTTTTAAAAACCCTTGGGCATTTCGGCGATGAAAGAGTATACATTCGTTAGAGATTCTCTAAAATTGTTATAGCTTTCGATTTAATTATTTAATATGTCTGTAATTTTGTGTGTAATGATGGGGCTGGCGAACTATAAAAGCCCCAAAAAAATATCAGAATAAAAAAAAAAATTACGTCCTAATAACTTGTCTCTACAATAACAGCAGTAACACAAATAGTAGCGCGTAGTTAGCTATCAGTATCACGTAGCGAGCAGGTGTCGAGCTCAAGTTGCAGGAGAAACAAAGGAGTTAAGCCCAAACAATACGAACTGAAGCCTTATTAACTTTGCTCATGCTACCCCCTGTACTGACAACTTTGTTTTGATTGCCTTCCTTCCACCTGAGTTGGTTTCACTTCCACGTTGTTATTCATTTCCTAGAAGAGTAATTATGTGTGCGCTGCGCCCTTAACAGGGTGGATGCGAAAGAAAAGATGGGGCGGTTACTTACTTGGACGTCGGCGAAATCAGCTTTGCAACTCCATTCTAATATTTTTATTTGGCTGACTAATGTATAATTATTATGATTTTAATTTTTCTAATATGACTCTAATTATAAGCTAGTCATTTTAGATAAAAATAATATCAGATAATAAAAATAAAATAAAAACATATCTACTAATAATAGGTCGCAAAAAACTGCGTGGTGCTCAAAAAAGCTTTTTTGTTTTTCCCTACAAGTTAGCCTTTGATCGCGATCTTACCTGATAATAAGTGATAACTCTTTGTGTATTTTTAAGTTTTGGGCATAATTCTTCAATAAGGTGCAAACTGAGGTAAAGCCATCTTCAACGTAGACAAAATTTGCTATAATTAATCCATAATTTTGAACCGTTAAAAAACACAGCTTTTACATCTTTCAATAGCGGTTCTTTGATTTTTCTGTTTCAGATCGAGTCAACACAAACAAGGCAGGATGGAAGTAGGTTAAACCGGAACAATGGAGCCGAGCCGAAAACAATGCGAACTTGCCCCGCGAGTGTGCGGGGGAACTTCGCATTAGTTTTGTACAGGCGCGCTCTGAAAATATTTATCAGTTTCAGGTTTTCCTACACCTGCAATAATTTTGAACGAGCTATCCAATAACACCCACACCATGGAATAGACAAAAAAAAACATCCCCACTTTTTCATTCACGTAAGTTCGTTTTAGGGGACGTATCTAAAATTTTGTAGTGATAAAAAATCACTTTGTCGGCGTGATTATTATATGTATATATTTTCACGCCAAAGTACAGCTTTCTAGTACTAAGTGTGAGATCAATAGAGCGAACTTTGACTTTGCTTAGACTTAAGACATAGTTAAAACGAGATAGATTTATGTTACTCACATAGGTCCATCTCGTTGTAACTATGAGTAAAGTCTGAGCCAAGTCAAAGTACGCTCTATAGATCTCAGCATAAGAGTATCTGAGCTAAGCCGTGGACGGACGGATGGCTGAACGGACTGGCGAAACTATGAGGGTTCCGTGTGGACTACAGAACCCTAAAAAGGGTTTCTATTACATAGTATCCTACCTATTGGCCACAGTGCAGTGACCCATACAATATGCTCAATCAATAATATGAACAATCTATGATCGATGCTTGACAGATCACAATATATCGTTCTTTCTCCCTGCTCCTTTCGCCAAAGGTTGTCGCTATAATATTGATAATACCGCCTTTGCATGCAAAGCTTTGACTATGTTATTATTTCTTGTTACCCATTTCCTATTTTTCTTTGCAATAAAGTATTGATAACTTAAATATCGACAATTTGATTACAGATGTGTGCATGCAATTATGAACCTTAAAATGGTAAACATTTACAGACCGCGAGTGTACGGCCTCCCGAACTTTACTCGATGCTATAATATGCTCGTATATCAAGTTGATTGCTCGTATGATATTCGGAGTTAAGATTAATTTTAAGGGCAGTGTAGTATAATTGCAGACACATTTGGACACACACACAAAATGCATAACTTCGGATGCGATTTTATTGTAGAGTATAAGGGCGAAAACACACAAGGACTGGACAGGACCAAATGTCTGCAACTGCCGAGTTTCTTGCCGGCTCTTCTCAGCAGAGCCTGCTTTCCGAACCGGTGGTAGAGTCAACACATGACTAAAAAAGGAGGAGGTTCTCAATTCGGCGCGTATATATATATATATATATATATTTTTTTTTGTTTTTTTTTTTTTTTAATGTATGTTACCGCATATTATCTCCGTGGTTTCCAAACCGATTTGAAAAATTTTTTTTTCAGTGGTTAGAGGAAGCTCGCGAGATGGTCCCATAAAAAAATCTGACTCCAAATCCTCAATCCTGATGCTGTAGGTATACCAACGACTCAAAACTAGAGAGTTAGGCAGTTTTGATGGTGAATTCATATAGTAGGTATCAAGTCACGTGTATACGATTCAACTCTGAGTCCCAACTCCTCAACCCTGATGCTGCAGGGTACAGAACTCCTTAAAAATAGCGATTTAGGATTTTTTGATGGGGAATTCATATTGTAGGTGTCAAGCAACGACTTCATACTTAAACCCAAGTCCCAACTCCTCAACTCTGATGCTGCAGGGTACTGCACTCCTAAGCCGTGGGGATTAAGACTACACTAAAAAGTTAAAAATAAAAATTCTTTCCAAAAAACCGACTTCCAAAGCCACTGTAAAGTAAAAAATAATTTTGATTTCTACACACAATGTTGAAGTCGGGCAAAGTTGACGCGTCAGGCTCGCCCGACTTCAACATAGTGTGTAGAAATCAAAATTATTTTTTACTTTACAGTGGCTTTGGAAGTCGGTTTTTTGTAAAGAATTTTGACGACCTCTTATCCAGTACCTCAGTATCCAGTGTTTCGAGACTCTTCCAAAAATATTAAATAACTGTCAGAAGAGGCCGTATAAGCTCTTCTTTCTTCAATGAACATTTTAATTATTATTCGTTACATTTTGTTCCGAGTCACACATAATAGCGCGATGCAATAACATACAGCGCCCTCTGTCATCAATTTTAAGAGTTAAAGCACAATATATTTTTATTATTTTAGCGTTGAGGATATAAGTCTATGTTTTAGGCATACATAAGTAGCTCTGAGGACCTCCCTGGCGCAGTGTTGAGCGGCGGTTGTTGTCTTAACGTGGGAGGTCCAGGGTTCGATTCCCGGCAGGGTCAATTTGGGATTTGATAATTTCTGAATTTTCTCTGGTCTGGTCTGGTGGGAGGCTTCGTCGTGGCTAGTTACCACCCTACCGGCAAAGATGTACCGCCAAGCGATTAAGCGTTGCGGTACGGTACCGTGTAGAAACCGACTAGGGGTATGGGTTTAATATAACTGTCAGACCCCTACCTAACAGGTTAGCCCGCTACCATTTTAGATTGCATCATCACTTACCATCAGGTGAGATCGCAGTCAAGGGCTTACCTACTTGTAGAAGAATAAAAAAATATCATTAATCAACTGACAGAAACAATATTCACAATTTCACTAAATTAATTGTTTTCAATAGTAAATGCGTTGGAATGGGAAGCGATAGTAAAGCGAAAGTAAATAACAATTAATATTCGTCGAGACCGCGCTTGTTAATTTAAAAGCTTTTTAAATCTGTTACGGAATCAATAGATTTTAATTTGTATTTATTCGATGCGCTAATATGGGGCCATTTCTGTTGAAAGCAAATATTTTATTTATTTTTGTTTGCTTTGGCCGAAATAATAATACTCAAATTAATAATTAACTGTTACGCATAATTTTCATATATTATACATAATATAGCACCGGCACCGTAAAATTCGTTCGAATGTTAAATGTGTCTGTCTGTTTGTCTATCTATCTATCTATCTGCCTGTCTATCTAAGGCGTCTATCCCGAGTTCACGAGTCATCCGCTAAGCCGATTTACAGGAAATTAAATCTTCACTTTATTTTTTTATTTTTTCTGGCACTGAGCTAGGTTGTATCCCGGCTTCAATGAAAGAGTTTCCACGGGATTTTAAACAGACTTAAATTCACGCGGGTGAAGCCATGTGCATCATCTATTTTTAATATAACAATACATAGGACTTACACAGACGTAACTAGTTGATAACAACAGCTCTATTCTATTGTATAACGTGGACATCTACGCGTGGGAGGTCATTGTATCACTAATGTGACCTATAACTAGATTCCACCTTTCTGTGGAGGGACCATCTAAATATACCAACGTGCAGGATAAAAATAATGTGGTCTTGGAGGTCGTCTTAGCAAAATATGACACCTTAACAATACGAAATATGTTACACATAAATATATAACCAGACTAGAATAACTATTTTATGACTGGGAATTAAAAAAACTTATGCTATGAGAACGAAGCTACGCGGGCATTCCGCTAGCAATATTATAAATGCGAAAGTGTGTCTGTCTGTCTGTCTGTCTGTCTGTCTGCTACTCTTTCACGGCCCATCTTTGCAACCGACTTTGATGAAATTTGGTATAGAGATAGGTATATCCCGGGAAAGACTACTTTTTATAAACAAACTAAATCATGCGGACGAAGTCACGGGCATCATCTAGTAGATAATAACGTTATGATAAATCTCCAATGTGGTTTTAAAAATGGCGTACAATGAAAGAGATTTTGGATTAATCAGAGTTCCGTTGTAGCGCGGGCTGAGCCTCGGATGGAAGTCGCGTTAGACTCGCGCGGATTTCTGCGTTGGAATATTTTAACAAACTAAATGGAAATTGTAATTTTTTCAACTAATCCTAATGGATTACTGCTGATACCCCTTTCCGGATATTAACCGGCCATGGGTTTACGGCGAGACCGGAATTATTGTGAATAAACTGAATTTAACCCTTTTTTCAAGTTTGCGGAAAATGCACATAGGAAATCTTGGTCGACAATTTGAAGTTAAGTTTTTCTAGGCCTCCCCCACGTAATATCCAAAATTTAGCCTTCTCGGTTCACATGCATTTCTAACCAGTTTTTCCGACGTAATAACTGGACTGATAGGTAAGATTGTAAAGTTAGCGTGTTCTTTTTTTGGAAGCAATAAGGTACCTGATATATACTTTACATTTACATTAGGTTAGGTGACTTAAAGACAAATAATTATATACAAAGTGCGAAATCACATACTTACGTAGACTTGGATAACGTTCCTTGCTCGATCAATATTTTTAGGGTTCTGTACCTCAAGAAGAAAAAAGGAACCCTTAAATGATCACTTCGTTGTACATCTGTCTGTTTGTCAACCACCTTTATTTCGGGGACGCGTGAAAGTATTTAAACTTGAAATTAATATCAAATATCACGGTCCACGATCCCCTAGTCCACTGGTGAATTAACTGTTTTTCTTTCTTTCATTCCTTTGAGTTGTAAAAAATCAAGCTTCTAAGTCAACGCAATCAAAAAATACGGCCATTTATATGAATTATAATTTGCATATTGTGACACTCGCCAATAAATCAAAATCTATTGGGTACTTCCCGTTGACTTTCATAAAATTTGGCAACACACAGGTCTCACAGCACAAGTATAGGCAAAAAACCGAAAGTCTTTAATTAGGGTTCCGTACTTATGGGGTGTCTGCGTCAGCTGATTGCGTGTTATTATGACATCTTTCTTGTTATTTACTAAAATAATAATTTTTACTGTGCGGTGGTACCTACGGAATCCTTTGTGCGCGAGTCTGACTCGCACTAGACCGTTTTTTTTTATCATAGCTTTAGTTAAAAGCTTCAGTTAAGAGGGCACCCATATTCAGGTCTCAGTGGAATTGAAAGCATGATTGATTGTCACTTAAGATCCTTTCAGAAAGGGTCTATATCTTATTTTAAGGAGCTTTTTAGTGTCACGCATTCTATATCAAAAAGATTAATTCTTAGGCCACCTTTATAAAGACCTTTATTAAGCTTTTGCCACATATTTGGAGTTTTTAAGATCATGTACAGACTTTTTTTAAGCTAGGGCTTAGCAATTGGGTATTTAACTACATATTCAAATAAATTATTTTTTAGTGATAATTAAATAGAGGATCTCTGAGAAGGCCGTGGTGTGTGGCATTCCCTGCAACAAAAAACCACATCAGATGGTTATCGATTCACAGGCTGATAGCGAAACAAAGACGACTTATAGCTTTAGACTAGCTGATGCCCGAGACTTGGTACGCGTTGTTTAAGGTTTTTTAATTCCCGCGGGAACTATTTAATTTTCTGGGATATAAAGTAGTCTATGTCACTTTCCAGTTTCCAGGACCTCAACTACACCCAAGAAAAAAATCACATCGATTAATTGCTTTCATCAAATATCTTCAATTGAATGAAATATAATAATAAAATACAAAGTTAATTTTCTTAAACCACAGCTTAGTCAAAACAACCAGAAGCCAATTCTGTATGAATGTTCTTTATACACCCTACAAACAACGCAAAGTTCTGAAGACTTTCTGACCGAGCTTTCCAAACTTCGCCAGATCTTGACCGTACACTTTCGGAACTTCCAAACGAAGTTTATTGGCTCTCGAATTGCTTACGTCGAGCCTTTTGAGGGCGACCACAAACCCACCACTCTTTACTCGACTACGACTGGATTCTATAGAAGTCTGTATTTGTGTTTGTTGGTGCCCTGGCGCAGTGGTAAGCGCTGTGGACTTCTAAGTGAGATGTTCCGGATACTGGCGCCGGTAGGGGCAATTTGGGAATTTAGGTATATTTAATTCCAAAATGCAAGTGAAGGGTTTGGCTGATTTTGATGATCATGACGAGCAGAAAACGAGCATTAGCTAGGCTATTCTGGAAAGGATACATTAAAAACACCATAATCTTTCATCTTAATTTTTTAAACTTTTGAAAAATGAAAACAAACCAAAAAAAGAAAACGAGGCCAGGAGGAAATTTTTATAAAATTGTTTATACGCACAGCTGCAGCGGAGCGCTTTTTATAGTTTTAAACCTTTTAATCGTTTGTTTTTGTATGGCGGATAGAGTTAAAAACATTCGGATGCGATTCCCCGCAGCCGGTTCAGGGAAAACTTTTATAAGGCCATCATGGACGGACATAAACTTTATTTATATACTAGCTGATGCCCGCGACTTCGTCCGCGTGGATTTAGTTTTTAAAATCCCTCGGGAACTCTTTGATTTTCCGGGATAAAAGTAGCCTATGTCATTCTCCAGGTCCTCAACTATGCAAATAATCAAGTCAATCCGTTACTCTGTTGCGACGTGATTAAGGAACAAACCAACAAACCTACAAACCAACAAACAAATACACTTTTGCATTTATAATATTAGTAAGATGGTAAGAAGTAAGATTAGTAGGATTGTGCATATCCGAATTAACTATTAACATATTAGTTAAAATTTACTAATTTTAATAAGTTAAGATTTACGTATACTTGAAGTTTATTGATGCTAAAGATAACTGCTAACCGATATGCACATTATAAACACAATAACAAAATTTTTGATACAAAGCAGATGCTCATTAACTGTACATCCACAATTTCTTATTTAATGAACTTAAATTCATTTTAATTATAATTTTATTTCATCTAATTATATTCAATTTTTAAATTGTTATTCCGGAAATTCATAACCTATATATAGGTTATCTATGCCTGTCTCAACGAACGACGAAAGCTAAATCTGTGCCGAACGTTAAAAAATAGAGCCAAAATATATAATAGTGGTTGGAGACATGAAAAGATAACAGAAAGACAAACACACTTTCGCATTTATAATATTAAAAAGATCAAGTCAAGCTGTACCTGCGACTTCGTTCGCGATCGTTATTCTTGCGCATACAGTGGCGTTAATAAAATAGGCCTTGCTCCCCACTATAACATTAAAACAGGATTAGAGGTATTCGAGGAATAAAGACGCGTTGTCCGACTCCGCACCCTGTCAACACGTCCGCTCGCTATTATAACGTTGCGCTGTAGAGTCGTCACTTTTAGTTGGGTGCCCTTGTATAATTTTGGTGGACTTAGGTTTCACAGCAGAATTATAGGCGCTCCAACTTTTAAATTCAATGTGTGCGATGGAAGCCCGAGGGCAGATTCAAAAATTCTATGGGGTAATTTGTGGCCTCGTCTTGATCTGCAACCCGATTGATGGAGCTGTACTGCACATTGTCCCCATCAACACGCATCAATATGGTGTTCTTTATTGCAGCAGCATGATCGTTTCAAGCGGTTAGTATATAGCGCGCTCACAGAAACAAGAATTCTCTCGAACTGTCAAATTCTCTGTTTCATCATACACTAAAATAATTAGTTCCTCAGAAGAAGAAACGGTTCGGCATAAATGAGTCACGACATTTTTAATACACGAAATTAAGTATCATCACAGGCACATATCACATGCAAACATATGGCATCGAAATATTATGGAAATACCAATGTAAACAGTAAATTATGTGACGGATGTTGACACTTGGTCGCAATTTTTTTATAATTAATTTTGTTTCCTTCAAAACCACCAAAAATATATTATTAAGTCCTAATCAAGTGAATTGCTGTTATCTGTTGAGGAGTTTTGTCCTCTATCTCTGATAACATTTATCAAATCTTCACCAAAATTGGGCAAAACTTACCTGATACATACCTTCTAATAAAGAAAGATTTATTCAAACTTTGACTGAGTTATGGAGTAAAATCAACAAAAACCCCTATCCTGGAGGAACCTTATTTTCTATCGGGATAAAAAGTATCCTATATATTGACCCGGAGTATCAGCTGCCGCTATACCAAATTTCATTTAAATCCGTTCAGTAGTTTTCGCGTGATGCGCGGCCATACAGACAGACAGACAGACAAAAATTAAATAAAAAACTGTTTTGGGCTCAGTATCGATAGTAAAGCATACCCCGATTTAAATTTTCAGAATATATTAAATGTACAGAAATTTTCCAGTTACAGTTTTATTATAAGTATAGATAATTCATCACTTAACTATAGATCTTCCGCAGACTATAATTGGTGTTATTTAATTAAAATTTTGTTTTTTACCACCTTGGGCAGTAAAATATTACCGCACATTTATTAGCCGTGTACAAAGCCGTGAGCTAATATAAAGGCCGCCATACAAATAAACAGCTGTTCTGATGCCGCCATATTTATCGAGATATTTTATAGTACCAAGTATAAGTACTTGGTACTTATACTTCACTTCACTCTTTTTACGAAGCTTTTTAAATAGGGGTTAAAAATAACACTTTAATACCCTTCGATCGCCTCTTTTATTTATTTAGGTCAGACATCACCAATTTAACGGAACCTATCGACGTAAAAACCTGTGACCTATCAAAACATGGGCTACAAATACAAATATGGTTATAGACACATAGTTTCGTAGCTTAGCTTTTGTGCCTTTCCACCAGAGATGTGCTAGGTTGCTACTTAACTGTTAGGTTTATTATTTCGATCTATCGATTTGACTTTCATAATGTTTTCATAACGTTTCATTATATTTGTACGGGGTAATTCCTATAAATACAAATATTTTGAGATATACAGGGGGATTTTGAGATACGAAATATTGTAAGTACGAGTCGTGGCTCGGTGGACAACGATTGTTAAACACTTTGGTGTTTGGGTCGGAATTTGATTTGGTGGTCGCGTTAGCGATTGGGCCCTGGGATTAATGTATTGGATCAAGGTCTAATGAGTTGTAGCAAAATACTCCTGTGGGTTTGGTTTAGAGTACAGAATTATTAAGGGGGGGATTAACTGGTACCTATTTCTGAGATGATCCTTACATTAGCTAAGGATGTGTGTCAAGTCATACCCACCGATAGGAGCGCTCAATTTTCATAGCTTAGATCGATAGATGTTAGATCCAAGCACTCCTGACTCCAGAGTGTGGACCAATCAGGGGGGATTGATTGCGATCGGAACACGGTAGCAGTCATTTTTACGTACCAAGGCACTCTGCCGAGTAATCAACCTGGTGCGGGGGTGCGGGATGAGGCGGGAGGCGGGGGTGGAGGGGAGGAGGGGTAGGTGTTGAAAGGCCGCCACTTACGATAAATTAAACCGCGAGGGCCGGGGCTTGAACATTTGCAGAAGTGATGAATTATTTAATTGGTATACAAGCAGCTTACGATGCCGTGTACAAACCGACTAGGCCCCTAGGGGTATGGCTGTAACATAACTGCCATACGCCTAAAGGGTAACCCGCTACTAGCTAACCCGATCGCAGTCAAAGACTTAACGTAGTGGAATTAAAAAAACCATTCTGACTGCGACGCAGATTGCGTCGTTGCCAAACGTGTGGCAATCAGCCAAGAATGACATGATACGGGCACAAACAAGCACAATATACGTTTACGCGTATGGAAATAACAAACCTGGAGTAAGACGAAAATATCTGATTTCCAACTTGTTCCGACGAACTATAAGTACTTTAATTTAAAAGAATCGTTGTAGTTTGGTGCTACTCTACTGGGTACTTCAAAGGAATTTTACGTATATAACATGCTATAAGTAGAATATTTAGGTGTGTATTTTGTTTAATTAGGTAATATGTAGGTATTGATATGTAAAAGTTATGTATCACAACATCAGTCTAATTTAACATAACATAACAATCATTTAAAAAAGGCATCAATAAAATTCAAAATTAAAAAAAAACAAAATTAAAATGTTTTTTATTTTGTTTTGTTTTGCAGTTGGAATTTTGAAAATCGGTTAATAAATTTTTTAAAAATTTTGAAGAAGAGATTTTTATTTTTTTAAGAATCAACAAAAGCTGGAGTGATTATTGACCGATCGTCATGGTAATGACCATTACCACTTCTCACTTCTCGTCTGCGCCCGCATCTTTTAACACCGGTGTTAAAAGATGCGGACGCAGACGAGAAGTGCATTCGAGTTGGAATTTTGAAAATCGGTTAGTACATTTTTGAAAATTTTCGGAAAAAGGTTTTATACGTGATTAATGGAATCGGGTCAAGGCTCTCAGCAATGAGGAATACGACTCAGAGAGATTTTGCATTTTAGTAGTATTATGTTATGATCTAGAGTTGAAATTAATAAAACACAACATATTTATCATCCCGCCAGCCAGGGGTCGCAAACGCAGCATTGTGCATTTTTCTCTCTCCTTGGATATCATATGTAGCGGGAATTCCACATATTTTGGTGTTGCAATTATGCAATTATGCAAATTTCGCCGCCGGCTGCAGTTCATAATGCCGTGCTGCAAAAAGAGTTATTTTGCGTGCTCTATGGAGTTGGAATACGGCTTATTTTGAAAATATTATTTATCTGTGTTCTAGAAGGTAGTGTAGAAGGTTTGCTGGTTTCGTTATATTTGCTAGTTTGTTATTAGTTTGTTAGTTTTATACCTTATGCTTAGAATATTTACTAATATTCAAAGGTTTTGGTTCATCTATTATATTAATATTATAAAGAGGTAAAGTTTGTGAGTTTGTGAGTTTGTGACGTTGTAGGGGAATCTCTGGATCTACTGAACCGATTTTGAAAATTCTGGTACCAATAGATACATACTTACTTACATTATTTATGAGTGCCATAGGCTATATACATATTAACCCGAAAAATTATGGAGTTCCCATGAGAATTTAAAAACTTATTTCACGCGGACGAAGTCGCGGGCATCTGCTAGTAGTGAATAATAATGACAAAATGGACTATACCTTTGAATGATATGAACTAAGCTATGAATGTTCAAAAAGTGTACAATGGGGTCCAGTTTGAATGAATAAACCTGGGACTGGGAGTCCACCGCACTGTTATCCCAAAGATAACCTCTATCACTGTGACATTAATGGAAAGAGGTCATTGGTCCGAGAGAGAAAATGAATTTAGCTATGCTTTTGATGAAAATTGCTTTCCGAACCGGTGGAGTCAAAACATGAGGTAACATAAGTGACACCTGTAGGCACCTGTGGAACCTATGTCCTAAATGAAATAAATAAATTGAGTATTGCGTATATGTCACCGCAAAATTGTAAAAACCGTTAGATTGTAATCTAACGGTTTTTATATCGATAGATTGTAATCTGTCGACAGATTGTGCAGTGAACCGTAATATACCTACTGCTTACAATTTAGCACATTATTTTTCGGTAAATTGTATATTAACCCGATAGAACCTGAATATTTATGTCAAACCCTAACCTAACCGCGAGAGTTGAATGCAGAGTAAATGTATGGTGACACATACATTTACTCTGCATTCGACTCGCGTGCGAACTTTACAAGAAAGAGACAAGAAAACGTAAATACAATAAATAATTCAAAAATTAATATTTAGAACATTGAACGGTTCACAATCTTTCGACAGCTTACAATCTTGCGGGATAGAAAGGGTTTTTATAATTTTACGGTGACATATATTGCACCGCTATGATGTCTGTCTGTTTGCTTGTCACGGTGTCTCGGTTGTCAATTTTCAAGAAAATCAAAGAATTTCTAAAAAACCGACTTCCAAAGCTTAGTGTAGAAATAAATTTTTTTTACTTAACAGTGACTTGGAAGACGGTTCTTTGGAAATAATTTTTATTTTGAATTTTTTAGTATCCTGGTTGAGGATTTTGAGTCAGAATTTTTTGTGGGACCAGCTCGAGAGCTTCCTCTAACGACTGATAGAAAAAAAATTCAAATCGATTCAGAAACCACGGAGATATTATGCACCGACATACATTAAAAAAAAATACGCGCCGAATTGAGAACCTCTTCCTTTTTTGGAAGTAAAATGCTTGTATCTTGTATGAATTTTAAGTCATGACACTGTGATACCCGCGCAAATGACTTTAATATTAGCATAAAACGAATACATAACACAACGCCTTTTAGTCGGAAAGCTGGTGGGATACTAGTAAACTAATTTATACATACTGAAAATGCGTTTGAGAGTACCTCTATTTAATGAAAAGCTAGACAAGAAATAGTGCTGGATGAAAAAGCCCATAAGTTATTTTGGATTATTTTTAGTTTAACTTTGTAATTTTAACGGTGATTGATTCAGACGTTTTAGAACCATGCATCCCTATCCCTACTTTAATATATAAAGGTGAATGTAAGTTTGTATGTTACGCTTTCACGCGAAAACTAATCAACCGATTTTGATGAAATTTGGTACAGAGATAGGTTACATCCCGGGGAAGGACATAGGCTACTTTTTATCCCGGAAATTTTTATCTGTTCAACCGATTTTAATGACATTTAGTACAGGGATAGATTGTATCCAGGGGAAGGACATAGGCTATTCAAGAGTTCCCGCGGGAATTGAAAATACTTGGTCCACGCGGACGAAGTCGTGGGAATCGTCTAGTTATTGTATATTTTTGTAATTCCTTGATGTTCTCTATCGATACATCGTTGTTTCAAAGGGGGCTGCAAAGTCGAGCAAAATTCAACATGGCGACCGTCATGTATGTGATACGCACGACTGACAAGTAGTCTTCTCTCAGAATGAGAAGGGTTGACCGCTGTATTGTCAAGTGCGCATTGGCAGATTCACACACCTTTGAAAACATTATAGAGATCTCTTCGGCGGCGTAGAATTACCAAGACGTATGTAGACAAAAGCGGTGATAGGCTAGTGGTAAAGATATTAAGATCCCATCTGTAAGGGGTCGTGGGTTTTTGTGGGTGATTTTCGAAGTTTTGTGCGTTTTAAGAAATTAAATATCACTCGCTTCAAACGGTGAAGGAAAACATCGTGAGGAAACCTGCACACCCGTGAGTTCTCCATAATGTTCTCGAAGGTGTGTCAAGTCTACCAATCCGCACTTGGCCAGCGTGGTGACTACGGCCAAACACTTCTCATTCCGAGAGGAGACTCGTGCTCAGTAGTGGGCCGGCATTGGGTTGAAAAGAGAGAGAAGAGAGATGTAGACAATATTTCCCATCAACTCTTATACCATGTCTAGTCTCGGTAAAGAAGAGAATATTTTCGCAAAACCACTTTAGCTTCGCAAGTGTTTCACTCACTCCACTCACCGCTCACGGGGAGTAACAATTGTTTATGAAAAACATGATTTTATGGAGTGCTTTTTCCGAATTTCCTTTTTAACGTGTTTTTTTTTGGATTTAATTTGGATTTTATCTCGAAGCTGCTATTTTGTTTATAATATTTTTACTTATTCTATTATATGTAAATGCGAAAGTTTGGGTTCATAGATGAATGGATGGATGAATGTTTGTTACTCAATCAAGCCAGAACGGCTGAACGAATCTGGTTAAAATTTGGCACAGATATAGATCGTAGTCTGTCATAACACTTAGGCTACTTTTTATCCCAGAGAATTAGAGCGCTCCCGCGGGAACCAAAAATTCACGTGGTCAAAGTCACCAGCATCAACTAGTGCGAGAGAATTCTAGACTCATTCTTATAATTAATCATATTTTGTTTTGCCCAACATCTTTGTAAAATCAATGAACTTGTTAAATCAATTATCAATCATGTTTTTGAGGAGATATTTCTCCAAACTTTTTCAATGAGTTCATTGTTCCATGCGCCAAATCCTTGAGAATTGCTTTAATGAGGACCTTAAGATGGGGACATGTACTATTATCTATTATGTGATGGAGGGTAGTATATTATTCGCTACCAGCGCAGAAAAACGGTATTTAAAAACAAACCACTAGCCGTAATATTGGAACGCCTATCTATCTATAAAGGTCAACGCCTACTTACCCTAACAGTAGAACCATACTATTACTTATTCTGTGCTAGAACGAAGAACTTTTTATTACCTCTACACTAAGAAGCTTCATAAACAACCCCTGTTGAACGTTATATTGTGTCAACATTCGTTGCACTCCCGGCCAATATCCTGCACTGAGCAGATATGCGCGAATTTGCATAATTGCGAATGCGGAATAAACGGAATATGCGGAAAATGCGGATTTTTCACAACACATGACGGCAAAGAGCGGCGCCGACATGCATAATGCAACATTGCGGGAGCGGGAAGCACGTGTTATATGGAGATGATCGTCAAAAGCGTGCAATATGTCAGTCTATGCCATGATTTGACTTCAGCAAAAGTTATGAAATAATATGATATTTCAGCTTCTAGGCAGCGTACAAGCGGTGATAGCTACGTGGACTAGACGCCCAGCTAACAGCTTCATAGTAGGGTTAGATCGCCGGGCAAGCATCTTAGTTACAGATTGAAGTACGAGTACATATTGTTAGCATTATTACAGTTTGTCATTATACCTCATGAAACAGAAAGTATAATATCTGTCAATTTGACTCGTTTCATGTCATTCGATATAATCTGCAGATACGGACGCCATATTGAAAATAGTTAGTATAAATACGAGTGTTTGAATAATGGTAATTCAGTCTCCTGCCGGCAGACTCAGCGATTATTGAATACTTTTGTGTTTAGATCGCATTTTGATTTAGAGCATAACGATAGCAATCGTGGCCGGATCAAATGAATATTATCTGTAAGTTTAGCCAACTTTTATCTAATTACATTAAATCTCTCGCGGAATCTCTACACGTTTAACCATTTATTCGTGCAAGTTCCAAATGAGAGTACAAATATATTAAAAGTGTCTCATAAATACCTACTTCTAGATTGTCTCTTACTATATATACTTACGTGCGTTTAAAAAAAATTAAATATAACTTGCTTGAACAGTGAACGAAAACATCGTGAGGATGCAAGTTTCCTCACAATGTTATCATTCACCGTTCTTTAAAGAGAATTGAGGTCTGCCAACGTGGTGGACTGTGGACAGCTCATTCTGAGACTCAGCCGTAAATCTGTCAATGGCTTATTAAATTTTATTTATTTCAGATTCAGATTCAATATACGAATTGCAGTCTCTAGTTTCGCTGAAATAAGACTCAAAGTCTCAAACCTCAAATCGCAGCAAACGCCGCATTAGTAAACAAGCTGGTAAATTCAGATATTGCATTTCTTATAACTGAGGTGAGAATTTCTTAAAACTTTATCCAGTAATACAGGTTCTATCTTTTGCAGTTAAACTTCGCTTTGTCTTTTAACACAGACGACTTTTCATATAGTCTTTTAGCTAGATAGTATCCAAGTAGGTATACAGCTTTTTGTATGAACTTAGTTTAAACAACCTTGGTCTAGGTAAAATACTATAGGAATTAGGAACAGTCTTATGACTCACCCTCATATATTTCATATTATAACCTATTATTTAGCCTCATATTATTAATAATATACATCCCACGTAAAATATTTAGCTTCATATATATCCATAATAATATTGTAAATGCGAAAGTGTGTCTATCTGTCTGTCTTCGTCGCTTTCACGGCCCAACTACTCAACCGATCTTGATGTTTGGTACAGAGATAGATTACATCCATACAACTTATGCTACATTTTATCCCGGAAAATTGAAGAGCTCCCGCGGGAATTTAAAAACATAAATCCACGCGGCCGAAGTCACGGGCATCAGCTGGTATATTAAACTAGCAGACGCCCGCGACTTCGTTCGCGTGGCATAAGTTTTTGAATTCCCATAGGCATTCCTTAATTTTCCGGGATAAAAAGAACCCATGAAAAAAAACCCCGTCGATCCGTTGCTCTGTTGCGGCGTGATTACTTTTTTTACTTTTTAAATGTCTTTATTGGTTCCATGAAAAAAATACAAAAGTTATACAATAGTTAATAAATAACTTACTGCTAACATCAATGTGGTAGAATTATTTATACAGGCTAAATCACCTTTTTAAACATTTATCATATAATATACTAACAATTATATCATATTTTATCAAATCACTGTAGCATACCACTGTTGAAAAATAATAAGTGTCTTATTTTGTAACTATAAAACACTATAAAGATTACTTTAACAAGTTCTTAATCGCATAATTATAAACATAGACATCAAGTGAGAGAAAAATAACGCTTTTAATTTACTATTATGTATTACGGGAACAATAATTGTACAATAATTGGACGCGTAATGCAGGTAGGTAGAAAGATTGAGCTACAGAATCGGCAACGAATTACGTTAACCGGTCGGTTGTATTGACACACAGCTATGAATCACCGAGGAAGTAGTGATGCGGCAGTCTGTACCTATTGTAAGTATCGGCATACGATAACGTGCCGAGTCTACTTCTGCCAATTGAGGAGACTAACATATTTTTATGATCGGGGTTTTTATGGACATAAAATGTATGGGATAACTTAAGTATGAAATCTTTTAGAAAAGGATATTTTATCTGTTTATGTAATTTTTTGAGATTAGTACGAAATGGGGTATTGTATGCTATTTTAATAGCCTTATTTTGTATTACTTGTAATTTAGCATATTTACTGTCAGTGATGCTACACCAAGCTGGGGCTGCGTATGTTATACAGGGCCTCACTAAGGTGGAATAAATTTTTAACTTAGTGAAAGAACTGAGTTTCGACTTACGATTAAGTATAGGTCGTAAAGCGTTAGTAGCCCTGGTGCCTTTAAGAATCAAGCGGTCGATATTTTTATTCCAATTAACTTTATCATCAAGTATAGTACCAAGGTATTTAACTTGTCGGCTCCAAGGTATAGGTAAATCATTTATTTTAATAGTTCTTCTGGGAACAGAACGCTTTCTAGTAAACATTATACATTCCGTTTTATTAGAATTAAGTTTAAGTTTCCATTTGGTATAAAAATCGCTCAATAACTCCAAGGAAAGCTGCAAACGACTTATTACCAGATCGACATCCTCAGACGTGGTAAACGAGGCTGTGTCATCAGCATATATCGCGAGGTGCGTGTGTGGCTGTTTAGGAATATCATTTGTAAAAAGAATGAATAAATAGGGACCCAAGATGGAGCCTTGCGGCACGCCAGCTGGTGTAAATTTAGGTGATGATTTACAGTCACCTTTGTATACCGAGAAAGTATGATTAATAAGATATGACTGAACTAGCTTAATTAGGGGTAAGGGGACCCTATTAATTATTAATTTATACAACAGGCCCTCAATCCAAACTGAGTCAAAGGCCTTTTCAATGTCCAATAGTATCATGCCAGTGCATTTGCCTAGATTCATACCATGAACTACATGCTCAGCTACCCTGGCTAACTGATGCGTTGTAGAGTGACTACGACGGAAACCAAATTGCTCAGGTATAATTAAGTGATCCGTAGCAATCTGAAGACGCAACAAAATAACAGATTCGAATAATTTGCCCAGACTAGGCAACAGGCTAATGGGTCGATAACTAGATGGAGAGGATTCGTCCTTCCCCGGTTTTTTGATTGCTATTATTTTTGCCATTTTCCAGGAGGACGGATAGTACCCTAACATCAAACATCCGTTAAATATCTTAGTTAATAGAACTAAACATTTTTGAGATATGTTCTTAAGTAAAGAGTTGGTCAAACCATCAATACCAGGTGCCTTCCGTAATTTTAGTTTATTTAAAAGCTTCCGAATTTGTCTCGGTCTAACAGGGTTTTCAAGTTTATTTATGTGAATTGAATTAAGTTTGATAATAGATTCAGCGACTGACTGTTCAGTTTCAGGGTCACTGTTCCATTGCTTTGTAAGGTTCATGTTATCAAGAAAAGCCTCCGCCAATACTTCACATTGTTCTTGAGTTGATGAAGTGAAAGAACTGTTACTTACTTTAAGAGGAGGAATTGTGTTAGGTTTAGGATTTAATGATTTGACCAATCTCCACACGTCAGAGGTGGGATTATCTACTTTAGCTAGTTTCTTGTCCCAGAGGTTATCGTTAAATTTTTGAATTTCATGATTGATTATGTATTGTAAACTATTAAATTTGGTAAGTAGAGATCTCTTAGCGACTGCGTCTTGTTCTTTAAGGGAAGCTCTGCGGCAGGCATTCTTTATTTTTATTATTTTCTTAATACGACGAGGTAACTTAATTTGACTGTCAACGGTTACCACGGGGACACAGTGGTCACGGGCATCGGCAAGGGCATTTGATAACTGTTCAATTTTATCATCTATTTCACTCATAGAATTAAAAGGAGAGACACCAAGAGTAATATTCTGATCTAGAAACTTCCTGTATTTAACCCAATCAACTTTATTGTAATTGTATGATTTAAAAGATTTACGATCAAAAGTACCGCCGACAGTGAAAAATACGGGGAGATGGTTCGAAGACAGAGAGGTAAAAGCTTCCATATCTGCGATACCTTGAACGCCATTTACTACGACTACGTCGGGTGTTGATGGTGTGCGTGAGCTATCGTAAGGGATTAATGTGGGTGTGCTTGGGGCAAATACGTCATATTCATTATTTATCATGTGATTGAATAAAATTTTACCATGTAGATTAGCGGTGGAACAGTTCCAGTAAGGATGCTTGGTGTTTAGATCTCCCATAAGAACTACCGAAGGGTACGTATTGATAATAATATCAAGATCACTGCACATCAGCGGAAGGTTGGGAGATTGATAGGCAGCTATAAAAGTTACATTTATACCAGAAAGACATAACTGTATTCCGGTACACTCTAGGTTATGCGTCCGAGGCATTATTACGGGTACATGACAAATATTGGACTTGATCAATATAGCCACACCTTGCCCCCGACCCTCGGCTAACTTATCCTGTCGATAATAGTGGAACCCAGGGGCGTTAAGATTAACATTAGCAGATATTCTGGTCTCACATAAGGCAACAATATCAACATCAAGGGCGCTTACCAGATCCTGCAGCTCAGTAATCTTTCTACGGATACCGTCGGCGTTCCAGAATAATAAACGTAAATTAACAGAATCATACATAGTGACCTAGGTGAGTTAGGATTAATATAACTTTGTCCATCATACTTGTGCACGCAACAAATTCATTTTTTATTGTTTTAATTGCCTTGAGTATAGCTAGCATGTCTATAGTAGCTTGATCATTATTATTGGAGAGCTCCGAACTAATAGTCTTAATAGGGATGCTATATCCAGCCGCAACCTTGTTCCAGGAGCGACCGTCTACTTCACCGCCTAATGTCGTTTTTGGAGGGATTATGGAAGCCTGGCTCTGAAGCCTCTTTTGTTGCATCAGACGGAGGTATTTCTGTCGCTCGCTACACTGTCGATAATTTGCTGGATGGTTTTCTCCACAATTACAGCACTGAGGCTGTTGAGTTCGGTCCTTTTTTGCGGCGTGATTGAAGGACTATTTAACGTCCTTTGGGATAGAATTTATAAAAACTGAATTATGTATTTCATAATTTATATCGGTAGCCCAAATATCAAGTTTCACGGCTATTTAACTTGAAAAACGCCGGCCTTTTACACCAACTTACAACCCCCATTTTACCCGTTTGGGGGTGGAATTTTGAAAAACTGTTACACACGTACTTCTTTATATTATACCGAAAGCCAAAATACCAAGTTTCGTTGTTATAACTTGAAAAATATGTTGATAAATGAAGGACATTCATCCCCTATTTCACCCCTTTGGGGGTCGAATTTTCAAAAATGGTGAAACACGTACGTCTGCATATCTAACTGAAAGCCCAAATGCTAAGTTTCATCACTATAACTTGAGAAATCAAGGCCTTTCATACAAACTTTCAACCCCTATTTCACCCCCTTAGGGGTGGAATTTTGAAAAATTCTTCCTTAGTGAGCGCCTACGTTACAAAAGGAAGCTACTGTCAAAATTTCAAGTCTCTAACCCTAGCGGTTTAGGCTGTGCGTTGATATACAAGTCAGTCAGTCAGGACTTTGAATTTTATCTAAATAGATAATATGAAACTGCATGAAAGTTAAATATAGAATAGAATGTAAGAAAAATCTTCTAAGAGTTCGTAGGTTCGCTGCGACTCGTCCGCGGCGTTGTGGACTAAGCTCGAATCTGCATAATTGGTGACGTGGAATATGCGAGCTCTTCACAACATATGACTCCGTCGGAGAGACGGAGAGATGAATAATGCATGCTTTGCTCACATTGTAAAAGCAAGCTCTCTAAAGGAAATTTTGTAATTTTATTAACTTTTTAATGAACAGTAAAAGCAAGGATAACGTCAGGCAAGCAGACATAGCTGTCTGATTTAGAAGGTTGGCATCCTTTTCTCCGGTGTAGCATGATGAGTACAATTTTTCACAGATTTTTTATTGCGACCCAAAGCTTTGTTATATAGATCTATGTTTTTCTTAAGGAAGGCGAGGTCTTGGGTTTTCGAGAAAAGGTTTTCTTCCTTGGGAATTTCTAAAACCGGCGTTGTTTCTTGTCTAGCAAGTATCAACCCTGTGCAGTTTTCTATGTCCAAGGGCTTGGCCTAGGCATTGATGAGTTGGTCAGACAGTAAACGAGTCATGAATTTCCTTTTTATTGTATAAGATAGATGATGCCCGCGACTTTTTCCGCGTGGATTCAGTTTTTCTTAAGTCCTGGGGGAACTCTTTAATTTTCCGGGATAAAAAGTCTATGCCCATCCCCGGGATATAGCTTACTTCTATACCAAATTACATAATATCTGTTGATTAGATGGGCCGTTAAAGCGTAGCAGACCAACAGATAGACAGACGGACACACTTTCCCATTTATAATTTAAGTAAGGATATTATACGCAAAAAAATATATTATTGACTAAAATTCTGATATGTTCACTAGTAATTCGATCCGGCGTATTGGATAAATAATGTATTCGTCCAAGTCCGGCATCGGTAATGACTAATGCATGGTTAATAAATAATGTATTTTCCCCTTTTGATTTAGAAGCAACTCTAGCAAAGCAAATGTCTATTAACTCCTCAATCAAGGAAGACCTTCTGATAAGTTCTGGACGAAGTACTTATATAGTAGGTATTTGAGTTCATTAATTTGTAGAGCATACAGAAACTGTCACTAGCGATACCTACTTGACGTTATTGCAGTAATAATAATTAACGATATTTGAATAACTTCAAAGAGCACTACTTGAATACCACCTTCCGTGTTCTCCAGTCGCACCCTACGTCGCAGAAACAAATTCCATCCTCACCACCTGGATACCTGGCCCTCTTCCACCACCCGTTATTCCAGGTCATTTCTGCCACGTACCCGCAAATTGTGGAACCAGCTTCCATCTTCTGTGTTCCCTCATGATTATAATATGGGGCTCTTCAAAGGGAGGATAAGCAAATATCTCAAAAGCCAGCAACGCATTGGCGGTTCCTCTGGTGCTGCAAATGTTCATGGGCATGCAAAAAAAAAAGAGCCCGGAGTCCTCGTTAACGTTAACGTTAACGTTAGCCAGTGCCCAGTGACGCAGTAACGGGTAATGGAAACTTTATAATCGCATTACTTCATGTGGGTCAATCGGAAACGAGCTGGCGGATCGGAAAAATTGTGTTACAGCAAAAATGTTAACTTTTTTAATTATTTTCACCATATACTCGTAAATATAGTCCGTCAAACTTATCCGAGTCGGTTGCCAAAATTGGAACTCATTTATGTGCCTGTTTAGTTTCAGTTTTTATTTTATTTATAAAAATCTATAATAACGACGCGACACCAGCAGGGCGACCGCGTATCTTTTGCATCAAACATTGATGCATCGCAATCACCTCTGATTGGTTAACACTCTTCCACTATTGGACGAAATCCATTGAAGCAGCAAGAATACCATAAATTCAGCCAATCGGAGGTGATTGCGATGTATCAATGATTGATGCAAAAGATACGCGGTCGCCCTGCTGGTCAGATAACGTCAGGTCAGTTTGACGGACTATGACTGTAATTGTAAAGGGGTAGTTTGTCAACTTCCCTGGCGCAGCGACGAGCGCTGTTGTCCTAAAGTGCGGAGTTCCCGGGTTCCATTCCCCGGCAGGGTCAATTTGGGAATTTATAATTTCTGAATTTGCCTGGTCTTAGGGCCTGGTGGGAGGCTTAGACTGTGGCTAGTTACCACCCTACCGGCAAAGACGTGCCGATAAAAAACCGATTAGGGGTATGGGTTTAATCTAACCGCCATGCCCATAACAGGTTATTCCACTACCATCTGAGACTGCATCATCACTAACCATCAGATGAGATCGCATTCAAGGGCTTACTTGTTAAAGAGTTTAATCTAACTGTTAAGTAGGTATATTTTGAGTTAAAAAACTGTACTAGCGCTGCAATAAAGGCACATTTTATTCATTTATTTATTTTACTAATGCAGTGTAAAGTATAAGTGAATAGCTCACAGCATGTGACGGCAGAGGCGAGGGCTGCATAATAGGCGCGCGGCCGGCGCATTGCAAATGCAGGACTGTGTGTGGCCAACTTTATTAAAATGCTTACATAGCTCCGCCGTGCTCTTAATATGCTACGTAAACACTGGGGTCTGACAGCACATATTTTAACCTCTAGGCAAAGGCACATCCATATTCCATACTAAATGCGAAGGTGTGTCTGTCTGTCCGTCTGTCTGTCTGTCTGTCTGCTACGCTTTCACGGCCCATCTATTCAACCGATTTTGATGAAATTCGGTACAGAGGTAGATTGTTTCCCGGGGAAGGACACAGGCTACTATTTATCCCGGAAAATTAAGGAGTTCCCGCGGGAATAAAAAAACTTAATCCACGCGGAAAAAGTTGCGGGCATCATCTAGTACCATAATAAATGAAACGTTTTTTTTATTCCGGTTTTGGAGGTTCAGGCTAATTCATAGTTTATTTTTATTTTGAAAATAGCTGTGACACACAGGCGAAGTTTGGCGAAGTTATAATGTTCCTTACGGAACCCTGTTTTTGTTCATGGGGGGAAATCTTCATAAGATACCTGACTTCTTGGGGTTGAAGTCAGGTTATGAGATTTTTACCTACTAAAACCCCCTCGGTGGCCATCCTAAGCGCCAATTATAATATTATGTACTAGCTGATGCCCGCGACTTCGTCCGCGTGGATTGAGAATTTTGGATTTCCGCGGGAACTCTTTTGATTTCCGGGATAAAAAATAGCCTATCTCTGTGCCAAATTTCATCCAGATCCTTTCAGCCGTTCTGTCGTGATTGAGTAACAAATATCCATCCATCCATCCAAACTTTCGCATTTAAAATATTAGTAGGTATAGATTACATATCGGAAAGCTCCGAAATCTCATATAAAGCAATCGGAGCCTCCCAACGAAACCCTAACAAGGGCTCAAAAGGTGAACGAGTACAAGAAATGAGTCTTGCCAGAGGAGGAATTCGATTTGATAGCAGTTGGAGCGTCGCCAAAGACACTTCAGTTGGTGAGCGCCTCTGAACGTGAGAACCGCCGGAATGGCACCCGCAGTTGAAAGGGCCGTTTAGTTACGCTTCTGCAGACGACTGTACGCCCGTAGGCACCACCATGAACCGTATCATACGGCTTCACTCGCATGACGTCATTACTCATGTACATATTGTGATACTTATTAGGGCTGCATACCTTAATGGTAGGTTTGCTACTCTTATGCGACTCTGTGCGGTTAAATTTAGCATATTCTAGTAACTGTTTGCAACATACTTGATATTTGGAATAGTTTAATATAGTTTTTATCCAACCTTATTAATAAGAATATAACTATGTTTTGCCCAGCTTCGCTCAGGTTAAGTTCGATTTAGATTAATTTGAAACCCCTATTTAGGGTTGAATTTTCAAAAATGAAATGGATGCCTACAGATTTTTAAAGCTCTGTGCATTCAAAATTTCAGCCCGATCCGTCCAGTGTTTTGAGCTATTCGTTGATAGATCAATCAGATTATACCTACAGTCACACCAACTTATTTGGCCCGGTGCAGTGGTCAAAATTGTAACAATTTTTTTATGCCTGTTTAGTTTTGTTTTTATTTTATTTTTCATATTATATTATCTAGTATTTTTTTTTTTACTAATGAGTACCAATTAAAGGTGCTCAGTATAATTACAATCTAGTCATACTATTTGATTAATAAGTAATTTTTCTTTAACCTAAGCTTATAATTATCTTATGTGCTAAGAAATTGTCCAATGACGTATCTTAGTCTTTGTTGTTGCAAATAGACACTTTGTTCATGTGTTCTTTCAGGCAGCACTATCACTACACTATCACTAGTCACTATGCACTAACTCAAAGGGTTTTGTCCTTTTTAGTCTTCTCACTAATTGCGTAACGTCGAGCAACTGGATTGCCTCAACGTTAACGTGAAGCCAATGATCATGGACTTCTGCGAATTTGGTGATGACTTTGTCCACGTATTCAATTTTCAGGTCCCAATGAATTACGTCATTTCTAATGTACCACGGTGCATTCACGATGTTACGAAGTACTTTGTTTTGGAACCTTTAGTATATAAATGAAATTGAAATGAATTATCTTGTATATAAATTAAAAATAAAACAACGCTGTCATCGGGTCAGACAAGTTTGTCGTTTGTCGGACAATACTGACTTATATCTTATACGTCAATTTTTTTATCAGCAACAATGCATGTACAACACGTTCAAAGAGTTGAAGTATTTAGAGTTTCGCTCAAGATTACAATACTTGCGCAGTAGGTAGACGTGCCGCTGACAGCACTCTGTATACTTGGCGCTTACTCCCGCAACTTTGACATTGTTGCGAGAATTATCTGTTTATGAGGGATCGCAACTTCGGAATATGTTGTACTTTACTTTTATAGAGAAGCTTGGGGCTGACACATACATAATGTTAGAGGGCTTGTTTAGTGCCAAAGTTGTACCAATTTACAACGTGCGATAGATATCAACCATTATTGTATACCAGTAGATAAATAGAATAGAAAAATCTTTAGAAAAGTCCTATGTTTCGACGAAAGTGTACTTGTAAGTAGTGACCATGTTTTTAAATAAATAAATAAATAAATAAAATCTTTATTTGGAATTACCAGACACATTGTAACAATAAAAAACTTAAGTACTAGTAGAAAAGACAAAATTAAATAACTTATGAACTAGACTGTGACAGGATAATTCCAAAAAGGGAATCAGCTCAGCGTAATGCTGTTATGGTGTAGATACACCATAACAGCGCTGAAATTCAGCCGATCCCTAAAAATAGTTTTCGACGCCCCGGACCGGCCCGGGCGGCCCGCTAACCCGACATCGCCATTAACATCGAACAGAACAATGTAACTATTAACTACTTACTTAGATTTAAAACTATGCTTACTAAAACTATCCTAAGATAATCATTAACTAAACTATTATACCACTTAACACATTTTAAAAGTATAACTGTAAATAAAGTAGGCGCCACTATCGTGTAACTTATCTATGTTTTAAATCATTAAATCTATGTTACCGACTCCAACTGATTATTCGTCTGTGACCCAATCTCGGCAGTGTCAAATTACATTTCTCTATATATTTGTCTCTGGTATATAAAATAATCTGTGCACTTGATCACTGGTCTGTGTTCCTGATTTTGTACACATGAAAAATAAAAATTAAAACTAAACTATACATATTTTAAGTAATTTTGCTTAATTGAAATCATATTTTACTTAGTCAATTAAAAGAACCTGAAAGATCAAAACAGCATTACCTAATTAAGCTGCCTCGCCAGGTATTTGGATGTATCGCGTTGCAAATTAGATAGGTAAGTGCATTTTTTTATCTTAACCCTGCTTTTGTTTTTATAGCAATATCTTTTTGAGCTTACATTTAAAGGTGCTTACTGATTTTAGAACTTGCACAGGCGGTGGGATCACATTCCAAATACTAGAAAAAGCGAGCCTAAAACTGCCTCGGAATGCAGCGGTCCTGTGTCTTGGCACAGCCATTCGACACCCAAACCTCTCGGCGCATATCTACTGTGCTGCATTGCCCACTTTATATCTTAGTGAATAAATACTCCGGTTTACCAGTAGAGATAACACCAAATAACAATGTTGCCAGATGCAAGTTCCTACGGGCTGACATATTTAATAAATTTGCCTGATTAAGATATGGACTGATATGTGACCGAGGAGGAACAGGAAAACAGAACCGCGCGCAAGCATTTTGAACCCTCTTTTAGGGTTCCGTAATAAAAATTCTTTCCAAACAACCGACTTCCAAAGCCACTGTAAAGTAAAAAATTATTTTTATTTCTACACACTATGTTGAAGTCGGGCGAGTTTATCAAAGATAGGCAAAGTTGACTTCAGCAAAGTGTGTAGAAATCAAAATTATTTTTTACTTTACAGTGGCTTTGGAAGTCGGTTTTTTGGAAAGAATTTTTATTTTTAACTTTTTTGTGTACTCTTAATCCCCACGGCTTAGGAGTGCAGTACCCTGCAGCTTCAGAATTGAATAGTTTGGACTTGGGTTTAAGTATGAAGTCGTTGCTTGACACCTACAATATGAACTTACCAAAAAAAAATCCTAAATCGCAATTTTTAAGGAGTTCTGTACCCTGCAGCATCAGGGTTGAGGAGTTGCGACTCAGAGTTGAATCGTATACACGTGACTTGATACCTACTATATGAATTCACCATATGAAGTCCCTAGTTTTGAGTCGTAGGTATACCTACAGCATCAGGATTGAGGATTTGGAGTCAGAATTTTTTATGGGACCACCTCGCGAGCTTCCTCTAATCACTGAAAAAAATAATTCAAATCGGTTGAGAAACCACGGAGATATGAGGTAACATACATTTTAAAAAAAACATACGCGCCGAATTGAGAACCTCCTCCTTTTTGGAAGTCGGTTAAAAAAGGGTGCCAATAATTATAGGTAGGTAAATAAACACAATAAAATTTGCACAGAGTGTTTCTATTGCCGTTATAATAACAGATCCATACTAATATTATAAATGCGAAAGTGTGTCTGTCTGTCTGTCTGCTACGCTTTCACGGCCCATCTGTTCAATCGATTTTGATGAAATTTGGTATAGGGATAGTTTGATACCCGGGGAAGCACATTTAAGCTACTTTTTATCCCGGAAAATTGAAGAGTTCCCGAGGGAATCAAAAAACCTTAATCCACGCGGACGAAGTCGCGGGCATCATCTACTAATAAAATAAAGAGGGGCTCCATACAAGAAACATGATTTGTGAGCGCCTCTTTTGTTTCATGTACGATGCTACGGAAGTCGGAACCCTTCGTGTGCGAGTCCAACTCGCACTTGGCCGGTTTTTTTTTGCGGTGGATAGTTTTCAAGTCAGGTACATAATTAAATATCCTAAAGAATTATCCAACTCTTACTTTGAATTAGCTGGTAATAATAATTTAATCTATCTACGCGCTAAAGTTTGCTAAACTAAAGATGTTTTGTGTTTTTAAGGTACCATTCGTGTGCCCTAGCCTAGTTTCGTATCTACGTATACATATGCTTTTATTTAATCTTATATCTAATGCCTAAAACATATGCTTATATCTTCAACATTAATATTAATAGTAATTATATTCAGCGTTTCAACTCTAAAAATTTATCACAGATGGCGCTGTATGTTGTTGCCCCGCGCTATGTTGTGTGACTAGGAACATAATATAAGGAATAATCATTTCTCAACTCTTTAAAAAACTACACTAAGTATCCGTTCTTCGGATTGGTATTTTTTGGAAGAGTCTCGAACCACTGGATACTTCATAGTTAACATTGGTAGAGGGACCCTAGATTACTTTCAATGGCGGTTCATCAAGTAAATCACATTGTATTCTAATTTCTTAACATTATCGCGTACGTACATTTGTGGTATTTCTGCACGTAAATTCTAACGGCCGGTTTCTGAATTGAGAATTTCATGTTGAGATATTCAATGTACTCTGTGATGTTGAGTCTGTCTCAAAGACTACTTAAGGACTAATTAAGCAAATTTTTGTTTCTGAATTGATATTGGGCCGGTTTCTGAATTAAGCATTCAAGCAAAAACAGCAAGTTCCAACTCTCAAACCTTACACAATATCAATTCAGAAACAAAAATTTGCTTAATTAGTCCTTAAGTAGTCTTTGAGACACACTCAAAATGAAATTCTCAATTCAGTAAATAAGTCCATTGTTAATTGTTATGACCTTTTTATCACAGAAAATTATTATGGGATTCCCACGGGATTGGGACCCAAAAAAAGTCTTAGTCAACGTATGAAGTCGCACTTAAAACCCTTTTATAAGAGAACTGGGACTTTATACCACTGTTGTAAGTCTTAAGGTTTCCTTTAAATTAATTAGTATTTCGACTATTCTTAAAAACTTGTAAAAATACTATTTGAATAAAAAACTTTTGAATTTGAATTAGTAAAAATCCTTCTTAGTTTTCCTCGTTGGAGGCTTCGGTCTGGGCAAGCGATTTGCGTTCCGGAACAATGCCGTGTAGAAACAATCAGTTACTTACTGCGAAGGACCCGGGCTCGATCCCCGACAGGGTTATTTTGGGAATTCTTAATTTCTGAGTTTTTTCTGGTCTGGCCTGGTGGGAGGCTGCGGCAGTGGCTAGCCGTGGCCGGCAAAGACGTGCCGCCTAGCGATTTAGCGTTCCGGTACGACGTCGTGTAGAAACCGATTAGGGGTATAAGTTTAACATAAGTGCCATACCCCTAACAGGTAAGCCAGCTACCATCTCATACTGCATCATCACTTAACATCAGGTGAGATCGCAGTCAAGGGCTAGCTTGTAGTGGATTAAAAATAAAATAAAACAACAAAATGTCTTCTGAAAAGTAAGCCTATTGTAACTATAGTTACGCCTTTATTCGTAGGACAGAGTACGAACTGTTGTCAAATTTCGCCAAAATTGGTTCCGTCAGTAAAGTAGACGTATCCAAGCGTCCATAGAGGTTCAGCTGTAGAGCCGTAAAAAGGCAACAGACAGACCGATGCAGACAGACGGATAAATACAGACACACTTTCACATTGATGATAATATAGTAGGCGACGAGACATTAAGAGGATTGTGTGCTAGGCCACAATGCTGGTCACACTTCAATCCGTTAACTGATCAAGCCACGTTGTGTATGGCTTCACCTTTAATACTTTAGTGATTAGCTCAAACTGATAGCTATAGCCATTGACAAACAAACATGGTTAATATCAAACATGGTTGGTTTTTGTGAACTGTTTGGTGTCTCAGTGCTCTATTATTTATATTATAATCCATACTAATATTATAAATGCGAAAGTGTGTCTGTCTGCTACGCTTTCACGGCCCATGTTTTCAACCGATTTCGAAATTTGGTATAAGGATAGTTTGTATTCCGGAGAAGGTTATAGGCTACTTTTATCCCGGAAAATTAAGAAGTTCCCGTACTTGTAGGTAATTGTATCCTTAGGTTGGCTAATCGATGCCTAGGTATAGCTGTGGCCTTAGTGTTTGAAAGACTTTGTAAGACCCATCCTCTGTAGGGTTGAGTGTATGCTTTTCTGGATGGGTCTTACGAAGACTTCAGCCTCATGTTCGGGGACAGGTACGTGGTTCAAATCCCGTGCACGAACCCTTCATCATCATCATCATCATCACTACAGCCTATTAACGTCCCACTGCTGGGCACAGGCCTCCACTCTCATAGGAGAGCAGGAATTAGAGCTTAGACCCACCACGCTGCTCCAATGCGGGTTGGCGGGCTTTAACGATTATTATCATGTTAGTGATAATAACCGGGACCGACGGCTTAACGTGCTCTCCGAGGCACGCACGAACCCTTAACAGAATTATAAATATTGTTCCATAAGATAAATTGTGTTTACCAGTATTTAGAACGTGTTCCGGGAAAATTCCGTCATATTAATTAAGCACTAAGTTCCGTTATATTAATTAATTTGCAGTGAAATTAAGGAAATTAATACTTTGAGCCCCGCAGTGAAGATAAGAAGTTTGATGAGCAGTTATTAGTATAAGACATCTGAATGGCCATGCATGCCACTCTTCTATCAAATTGTTGAACCGCCGTTGAACGTTAACTAGGGTCCCTCTACCAATGTTAACTGTGAAGTATCCAGTGGTTCGAGACTCTTCCAAAAATATTAGACAGGATTGCCGAATAAGGACATTATTTCTTCAATTCTTCAATGTACAAAAAATTATTATTCCTTACATGTTATTTCGAGTCACACATAATAGCGCGACGCAACGACATATAGCGCCATCTGTCATCAATTTAAGAGTTGAAGCACAATATATTTTTATTATTTTCTGATTATTATTTTATTAGTCTATGTTTTAGGCATACATAAGTAGCTTTGAAGACCTCTCTGGCACAGTGGTGAGCGCTGTTTTCTTTAACGTGTGGAGGTCCTGGGTTCGATCCCCAGCAGGGTCAATTTGGGAATTTATTATTTTCTGAATTTTCCCTGGTTCCGGCCGTGGTTAGTTACCACTCTACCGATAAAGACGTGCCGCCAAGCGATTTTAAGCGTTCCGGTACGATGCTGTGTAGAAACCGATTTGGTGTATGAGTTCAATATAACTGCTGTACCCATACCAGGTTAGCCCGCTATTATCTTAGACTGCATCATCATTAACCATCAGGTGAGATCAGTCAAGGGCTAATTTGTAGTGAATAAAAAAAACAATTTCAGAAAGAAAGAAAGAAAGAAAGAAAAACTGGAAACATTAGGTAACCTCTGTCTGTCTGTCTGTCTCTCATCTTAACATGGCGCTCAACATGATCTTGATAAAAGGCACTAAACTGCTAAGCATGGTCACTTAACAGAATAAAGATTTATTACTTAAATACAAACTGCCTCGTTGGTCTAGCGTTAGCATGTCCGACTACGGCTGACGAGGTCCCGGGTTTGAGTCCCGGGTCGGGCCGTAATCAAGAGCCCCGGAGTGCACGTTAAGCCGTCGGTCCCGGTTATTATCACTAACATAATCCATCCGTCAAAGTCCGCCAACCCGCATCGGAGCAGCGTGGGAGGGTCTAAGCTCTATAATTCCCTCTCTCCTATGAGAGTGGAGGCCTGAGCCCAGCAGTGGGACGTTAATGGGCTGTAGTGATATGATAGTTCAGATCATTTCAGAAATGGTGTCGTAACGTTACAATATAAAACACACGCCTAGTTTCAATCTGTGTTATAAAAATACCTACTACGAAACAGCGGTTCGTGCGCCGTTCCACAGAATGGGCGTAGGAAATCTTGAATAAAAGACTTCTTGATTTGTATGACTTTATGAAATATTAAATAATGTACAATAAACTGTTATAATAGCGGAGCGAAATTGTTGAAAGTGATTTTTGGTAATGAAGATTGAAGTGGCAAAAGTGACGTTACAATTATTTAACTTGTCTCTGTTACAATTATATTTTTCTAATGTCGATGCAGACTCCGTCCATCTGCGTCCATCTGGACGGAGTCTGCTAAACATAGGAAACATTGGACAGTTTTGAAGGAGGCGTACACCCATGAGGGTTTCTCATCTTCACACCAATAGATCATTTTCATAATTACATGTAACAAAAATTTTTTCAATAGAGACAGAATAATAATAATCAAATACCTACCTAATGTTTTAAAATAGGAACCAAGAAACGAGTAGGCAAGTAGATAATAGTAAAATGTAAAATTAATTTTTAAATTATATTAGATAAATAAAACAACTAAACTTTTTCTTTATTGTATATTATAATAGGAATATTCACAAGACTGAATGTAGAATTATTAGTAAATAAGTTATTGTAAAATTATTAAGTAATTATAAAATGTAAATTATTTTCTAACCGATTTAAGTATATACCTACATTTCTTAATAATATCTATATAAGTAAAATTGAAAATTACATTTCTAATAATATCTAATTATCTTAATAATACTTTGTATTTAAAATTCAATTAATGTTAATGTTAAAAGAAAAAATAGCTGACAAATAGGAAATTATTAATGTATTGACAAAATTATTGAAAACACAGTTAATAAATTTATTGTAATTTAGTTATTTAAAACATTTAATTATAGTTGCGACAGAGACTTAGTATTGTAAATGAATGCAAGGAAAAATTGTGAAGATAAGGAAAATAAAAGGCTTATTCATTTATTTTTATTTATTTATTTATAATGTCGATGACGGCTGGCGGTTCCGGGTTCTTATTGGGGTATGTATAAAAAACATTTGAATTTTTTTTTCTACATATAAAAATACAATAGACGAAAAATCAAGCAGCCAGAACTTTAAATTTTACTCAAACTTAAATTACTCACCATGGGAAATGAAACTAGCGCGCAAACACTGGCAATGTGATTAAAATTACTGTAAGCTATTTTCTTACTTCCCTTATTTGTGTTACGCTTGCTATTTTAGTCGTTAAAGTGATTGCAGTAAAGTTCAGTGCAATTTTTCACGTCAAGCATGAGGGCACATTAGCGACTTAATGTTTCGAAACTTTTGCCAAAAGATTGGATCAATAGAATATTGTGTGCTTAGGGGTAAAACAAGACGGGTTTATTGACATTTGAAACAAGACGAGTCGATATCGACCACTTTGGGAATCCATGGTCTAGAGGTAGGTACCGGGAAAACGTATATTGTCCAAGGTACGCGTTGCCCTAGGCGAGTGACAAACGCAGCAACGCGACGCGATGCGACGCGACGTGACAGTATCAAACAGCAGCTTGACATGGCTTACGTTTTCGCGTAGTCTGTCATATTCTACGGTGTCGTGTCGCGTGGCGTCGCTTCTCACCTAGGACAACGGGTAAGAGGCAATTTTTGGTCGCACGACTTGTCGCTAGCGTATGCATTAACTGAAGGCACGTGCACACTCTCAGCGGGTGTAATAGAGTGATGTGCAGCGGAGCGTGGCTGGCTGCGGGCCAGCTGCACGTTTTTGTGAAGAGCGCTCCGTGGGTGCACAGCTTTATTTGCCTCTCTTCAGGAATTCACGACGAATACCCGCACTCTACGGATTCGGCTGTCGGTGCCGTGGGAACGGTTTCGGTTACTTGAATTTCATTTTACTCATGATTTTTAGGCACGGCCGTTAATTTTACTCGTTTTACTGTTATTTCTTACAAACATATTTATTTTCATTTTTTTTCATAAATCCATATCCATACTAATATTATAAACGCGAAAATGTCTGTCTGTCTGTCTATCTGTCTGTCTGCTACGCTTTCACGGCCCACCTATTCAACCGATTTTGATGAAATTTAGTATAGGGATAGTTTATATCCCGGGGAAGGGCATAGGCTACTTTTATTCCCGGAAATTGAAAAAACTTAGTCCACTCGGATGAAGTCAAGGGAATCATCCAGTAATTAATATTTTTGACATAACATACCCCAAACAACATTTCTAACAATAAAAAGGAAAAGGTTCATTTTAAGCCTACTCTTGTACACTCTACCATGAATAGAGGAAAATATATAGATTGTATTAAAAATATTATAATTTAGAACAGTAAAGTAAATAACGAGCATAAAATACAAATGTATTTCTAGTTTCCGATACGTTTCCAAGATGGCAACCTTCAGCCATAGAGAAGGCAGTAGGCGCGAAATGTCATTTCTGACAGTCACTGTCAAAATAACGTGTTTTACTTTTGAAAACGTCAAAAAATATGAACACGTCATTGTTAACCACTCATGTTTAGTGTTCCATAACTTGGAAAGATAATAAGTTTACCACTGAAATTACGACGAATTCGTAGATTTGACCAATAAAAACTGGTCTAGTATTTTATTTCCCTTCATTTCTCTGGTTGTACAAGACTTGGCCTATGCCCCATACAATTCTGAACCGTCTCCTTTATATGAAATAAAAGCACCCTCGATCTTTCTTCAATGCCCTGGTTGTGCTGTTCACCCGTCTTCGAAATCCTCAATCATCAGCTCTCTCCTTATTTTTCCTCTTCATGAATTTTAACTGACTGCCTCGTTGGTCTAGTGGTTAGCATAGTCGACTGCCGATCACGAGGTCCTGGGTTCGATTCCCGGTCGGGCATAAAAAAGTTAGGTATTGAGTTTTTCAATTAAGAAATAAAATAACAGATAAAAAGAACCCATGAAAAAAAACCCGTCGATCCGTTGCTCTGTTGCGGCGTGATTGAAGGACTATTTAACGTCCTTTGGGATAGAATTTATAAAAACTGAATTATGTATTTCATAATTTAAACCGGTAGCCCAAATATCAAGTTTCACGGCTATTTAACTTGAAAAACACCGGCCTCTTACACCAACTTACAACCCCCATTTTACCCGTTTGGGGGTGGAATTTTGAAAAACTGTTACACACGTACTTCTTTATATTATACCGAAAGCCAAAATACCAAGTTTCGTTGTTATAACTTGAAAAATATGTTGATAAATGAAGGACATTCGTCGCCTATTTCACCCCTTTGGGGGTCGAATTTTCAAAAATGGTGAAACACGTACGTCTGCATATCTAACTGAAAGCCCAAATGCTAAGTTTCATCACTATAACTTGAGAAATCAAGGCCTTTCATACAAACTTTTAACCCCTATTTCACCCCCTTAGGGGTGGAATTTTGAAAAATCCTTCCTTAGTGAGCGCCTACGTTACAAAAGGAAGCTACTGTCAAAATTTCAAGTCTCTAACCCTAGCGGTTTAGGCTGTGCGTTGATATATAAGTCAGTCAGTCAGGACTTTGAATTTTATATATATAGATAATATGAAACAGCATGAAAGTTAAATATAGAATAGAATGTAAGAAAAATCTTCTAAGAGTTCGTAGGTTCGCTGCGACTCGTCCGCGGCGTTGTGGACTAAGCTCGAATCTGCATAATTGGTGACGTGGAATATGCGAGCTCTTCACAACATATGACTCCGTCGGAGAGACGGAGAGATGAATAATGCATGCTTTGCTCACATTGTAAAAGCAAGCTCTCTAAAGGAAATTTTGTAATTTCATTAACTTTTTAATGAACAGTAAAAGCAAGAATAACGTCAGGCAGGCAGGCATTTATAGCTGTCTGATTTAGAAGGTTGGTATTCTTTTCTCCGGTGTAGCATGATGAGTATAATTTTTCACAGAATTTTTATTGCGACCCAAAGCTTTGTTATATCTCTATGTTTTTCTTAAGGAAGGCGAGGTCTTGGATTTTCGAGAAAAGGTTATCTTCCTTGGGAATTTCTAAAACCGGCGTTGTTTCTTGTCTAGCAAGTATCAACCCTGTGCAGTATTCTATGTCCAAGGGCTTAGCCTAGGCATTGATGAGTTGGTCAGACAGTAAACGAGTCACGAATTTCCTTTTTATTGTATAAGATAGATGATGCCCGCGACTTTTTCCGCGTGGATTCAGTTTTTCTTAAGTCCTGGGGGAACTCTTTAATTTTCCGGGATAAAAAGTCTATGCCCATCCCTGGCATATAGCTTACTTCCATACCAAATAAAAGATGGGCCGTTAAAGCGTAACAGACCGACAGATAGACAGACGGCCACACTTTCCCATTTATAATTTAAGTAAGGATATATTTTATTATACGCAAAAAAATATATTATTGACTGAAAATTCTGATATGTTCACTAGTAATTCGATCCGGCGTATTGGATGAATAATGTATTCGTCCAAGTCCGGCATCGGTAATGCATGGTTAATAAATAATGTATTTTCCCCTTTTGGTTTAGAAGCAACTCTAGCAAAGCAAATGTCTATTAACTCCTCAATCAAGCAAGACCTTGTGATAAGTTCTGGACGAAGTACTTATATAGTAGGTATGTAAGTTCATTAATTTGTAGAGCATACAGAAACTGTCACTAGCGATACTTGACGTTATTGCAGTAATAATAATTAACGATATTTGAATAACTTCAAAGAGCCCGCGAGTTCTCGCTAACGTTAACGTTAACGTTAACGTTAGCCAGTGCCCAGTAACGCAGTAACGGGTAATGGAAATTTTATAATCGCATTAGGTACTTCATGTGGGTCAATCGGAAACGAGCTGGCGTATCGGAAAAATTGTGTTAAAGCAAAAATGTTAACTTTTTTAATTATTTTCAGCATATACTCGTAAATATAGTCCGTCAAACTTATCCGAGTCGGTTGCCAAAATTGGAACTCATTAATGTGCCTGTTTAGTTTCAGTTTTTATTTTATTTATAAAAATCTATACTAGCGACGCTGACACCAGCAGGGCGACCGCGTATCTTTTGCATCAAACATTGTTGCATCGCATTCACCTCCGATTGGTTAACACTCTTCCACTATTGGACGAAATCCATTGACTACCATAATCAATCATTGAATACCATACATTCAGCCAACCGGAGGTGATTGTGATGTATCAATGATTGATGCAAAAGATACGCGGTCGCCCTGCTGGTCAGATAAGTTTGACGGACTATGACTGTAATTGTAAAGGGGTAGTTTGTCAACTTCCCTGGCGCAGCGACGAGCGCTGTTGTCCTAAAGTGCGGAGTTCCCGGGTTCCATTCCCCGGCAGGGTCAATTTGGGAATTTATAATTTCTGAATTTGCCTGGTCTTAGGGCCTGGTGGGAGGCTTAGACTGTGGCTAGTTACCACCCTACCGGCAAAGACGTGCCGATAAAAAACCGATTAGGGGTATGGGTTTAATCTAACCGCCATGCCCATAACAGGTTATTCCACTACCATCTGAGACTGCATCATCACTAACCATCAGATGAGATCGCATTCAAGGGCTTACTTGTTAAAGAGTTTAATCTAACTGTTAAGTAGGTATATTTTGAGTTAAAAAACTGTACTAGCGCTGCAATAAAGGCACATTTTATTCATTTGTTTATTTTACTAATGCAGTGTAAAGTATAAGTGAATAGCTCACAGCATGTGACGGCAGAGGCGAGGGCTGCATAATAGGCGCGCGGCCGGCGCATTGCAAATGCAGGACTGTGTGTGGCCAACTTTATTAAAATGCTTACATAGCTCCGCCGTGCTCTTAATATGCTACGTAAACACTGGGGTCTGACAGCACATATTTTAACCTTTAGGCAAAGGCACATCCATATTCCATACTAAATGCGAAGGTGTGTCTGTCTGTCCGTCTGTCTGTCTGTCTGTCTGCTACGCTTTCACGGCCCATCTATTCAACCGATTTTGATGAAATTCGGTACAGAGGTAGATTGTTTCCCGGGGAAGGACACAGGCTACTATTTATCCCGGAAAATTAAGGAGTTCCCGCGGGAATAAAAAAACTTAATCCACGCGGAAAAAGTTGCGGGCATCATCTAGTACCATAATAAATGAAACGTTTTTTTTATTCCGGTTTTGGAGGTTCAGGCTAATTCATAGTTTATTTTTATTTTGAAAATAGCTGTGACACACAGGCGAAGTTTGGCGAAGTTATAATGTTCCTTACGGAACCCTGTTTTGGTTTATGGGGGGGAAATCTTCACAAGACCTAAAACCTACCTACTAAAACCCCCTCGGTGGCCATCCTAAGCACCAATTATAATATTATGTACTAGCTGATGCCCGCGACTTCATCCGCGTGGATTGAGGATTTTGGATTTCCGCGGGAACTCTTTTAATTTCCGGGATAAAAAGTAGCCTATCTCTGTGCCAAATTTCATCCAGATCCTTTCGGTCGTTCTGTTGTGATTGAGTAACAAATACCCATCCAGCCATCCATCCATCCAAACTTTCGCATTTAAAATATTAGTAGGTTTAGATTACTTAACGGAAAGCTCCGAAATCTCATATAATACAATCGGAGCCTCCCAACGAAACCCTAACCAGGGTTCTAAAGGTGAACGAGTACAAGAAATGAGTCTTGCCAGAGGAGGAATTCGATTTGATAGCAGTTGGAGCGTCGCCAAAGACACTTCAGTTGGTGAGCGCCTCTGAACGTGAGAACCGCCGGAATGGCACCCGCAGTTGAAAGGGCCGTTTAGTTACGCTTCTGCAGACGACTGTACGCCCGTAGGCACCACCATGAACCGTATCATACGGCTTCACTCGCATGACGTCATTACTCATGTACATATTGTGATACTTATTAGGGCTGCATACCTTAATGGTAGGTTTGCTACCCTTATGCGACTCTGTGCGGTTAAATTTAGCATATTCTAGTAACTGTTTGCAACATACTTGATATTTGGAATAGTTTAATATAGTTTTTATCCAACCTTATTAATAAGAATATAACTATGTTTTGCCCAGCTTCGCTCAGGTTAAGTTCGATTTAGATTAATTTGAAACCCCTATTTAGGGTTGAATTTTCAAAAATGAAATGGATGCCTACAGATTTTTAAAGCTCTGTGCATTCAAAATTTCAGCCCGATCCGTCCAGTGTTTTGAGCTATTCGTTGATAGATCAATCAGATTATACCTACAGTCACACCAACTTATTTGGCCCGGTGCAGTGGTCAAAATTGTAACAATTTTTTTATGCCTGTTTAGTTTTGTTTTTATTTTATTTTTCATATTATATTATCTAGTATTTTTTTTTTTACTAATGAGTACCAATTAAAGGTGCTCAGTATAATTACAATCTAGTCATACTATTTGATTAATAAGTAATTTTTCTTTAACCTAAGCTTATAATTATCTTATGTGCTAAGAAATTGTCCAATGACGTATCTTAGTCTTTGTTGTTGCAAATAGACACTTTGTTCATGTGTTCTTTCAGGCAGCACTATCACTACACTATCACTAGTCACTATGCACTAACTCAAAGGGTTTTGTCCTTTTTAGTCTTCTCACTAATTGCGTAACGTCGAGCAACTGGATTGCCTCAACGTTAACGTGAAGCCAATGATCATGGACTTCTGCGAATTTGGTGATGACTTTGTCCACGTATTCAATTTTCAGGTCCCAATGAATTACGTCATTTCTAATGTACCACGGTGCATTCACGATGTTACGAAGTACTTTGTTTTGGAACCTTTAGTATATAAATGAAATTGAAATGAATTATCTTGTATATAAATTAAAAATAAAACAACGCTGTCATCGGGTCAGACAAGTTTGTCGTTTGTCGGACAATACTGACTTATATCTTATACGTCAATTTTTTTATCAGCAACAATGCATGTACAACACGTTCAAAGAGTTGAAGTATTTAGAGTTTCGCTCAAGATTACAATACTTGCGCAGTAGGTAGACGTGCCGCTGACAGCACTCTGTATACTTGGCGCTTACTCCCGCAACTTTGACATTGTTGCGAGAATTATCTGTTTATGAGGGATCGCAACTTCGGAATATGTTGTACTTTACTTTTATAGAGAAGCTTGGGGCTGACACATACATAATGTTAGAGGGCTTGTTTAGTGCCAAAGTTGTACCAATTTACAACGTGCGATAGATATCAACCATTATTGTATACCAGTAGATAAATAGAATAGAAAAATCTTTAGAAAAGTCCTATGTTTCGACGAAAGTGTACTTGTAAGTAGTGACCATGTTTTTAAATAAATAAATAAATAAATAAAATCTTTATTTGGAATTACCAGACACATTGTAACAATAAAAAACTTAAGTACTAGTAGAAAAGACAAAATTAAATAACTTATGAACTAGACTGTGACAGGATAATTCCAAAAAGGGAATCAGCTCAGCGTAATGCTGTTATGGTGTAGATACACCATAACAGCGCTGAAATTCAGCCGATCCCTAAAAATAGTTTTCGACGCCCCGGACCGGCCCGGGCGGCCCGCTAACCCGACATCGCCATTAACCCTTTATGGCGCAAGGTCATTATTTTTGTTAGTTTTACGGTCACTAAGTAGCAAATAGGGTATCAATAATGGGAAAAATAATAAAAAAAAAATATTACAAAAAAAAGTAGTTATTATTTAAAAAAATATATCTGTTGCAGAAATGCAACATTGCATCAATAATGCTAAACAATGTTAAAAAAGTTAGTTACTATGAAAGTTTTTAAAACAGTTGTTTTGCTTATTATAGTACAAACTAACCCCACATTTTTCGCAAGCAGTTTGTGTATACCCTTTACAGCCTGGAAATTTGCACCTCATTCTATTATCTATCCATACTGGCCAGTGCCCGTATTGGTCCTATCTCACATCTTTCGGAGGAACGTGTTGAGCTGGACCTTTCTTCTTTTTATCTTGGATAAGACTTTCAACGTCTTTTTTGCGCTTTGTACGGGTAGTTGTTTTATATTTTTATAATGTTTCTGCTATAATTACTCTAAATTCAGCAGAGCTTAAAGTTTTAGAGGTACCCTTTTCAGTAATTATCTTTCTGTATAAAAGCCAGGAATTACACATGGTCATGTCCAAAAAATTATAAAAAATTCGTAGATACCATCGTTTACTACGGAGTTTGATTTTGTAGTGGCCCATAACACAATCTAGTAGGTCGACACCACCCATATGTCGATTATATTCTGCAACGACAAAAGCACACAGAAACATATTGCGTTCCAGACCTATCCCACCTTCTTACTACTGATGTTGGGTATTTTCCTGCAAAATTAGATGCTAGAGTAACAATTTTGTTATCTTTCCAAGCAACTACTGCCACGTCAACTCCATTGCAGTTACCGACTTGTTCTCTATAAATTATCTCTATAAATTAGTTTGGTCTCGTATAAGGTTGATAATGTCTTCAGTGAACAGAAATGAAAATACCTCAAAAGGAGTATCCAAACGAAGTACCTATTTCTGGAGATAGCCTGTCAGATCCATGAAAACGTAGTTGGTCGTCATTTATGTCCAGGCTTTTCGTTTTCCATATGATATTAGCCCTAGGCACGCGATTAGATATACTTGGAGCTGCTGCAGAACTAGTACTAGGAGAAACGATGGCCGGATTTGAATAAGTCGCAGTGCTACTGAACGGAGTGTTGATGGATGTAGTTTCTACGGTGCTGGCAGCCTGAACTTCCTTTTCCAAGTCAGGTGGTTCCTCTGGGTCCTCATCAGAGCTTTCATGCTGATTCAGCTGGAAGTTGTATGTTGGATCGGCGACATCGTCATCATCGGAATAATCTAGGCCGTCTTCACTGTCTTCCCATTCTCTTAGTATAGTTTCCAGGGCCTCAGAAGTCACATTACGCAAATTTCGATTCATTTTGATCCTAAAAAGCAAATATTCAAATTCCAATAAACGGTAAAAAAAATCTTACCCAAACGCGCAATGTTGCATTCATGCAACAAAACAAAAACTGTCCAAAAATCAAAGGAACAGTTGAATTTCGAAAAAAATATTATTAATTAACGAAATCTATTCACTTACCTTTAACTCATATAAATTTCAATACCCAAATGTCAGTATTTCATCAATAAAAAACGATCTCAAAGAGAGCGAAACCAGTTTACACGTGTTCGTCACTACAATTCAAAATAAATACAAGTTGCGACATCTAGTCAGCTAATTTGGTACTAATTTGTTAAAATGCTTTGTTGCCGATATACAACACCGAGTAAATTCGATCTATCGGGGTTTGGTATATTTTTGTGTCATTTGAAATGGTATGTTGCGGAAGTGCATCATGGCTCCATAAAGGGTTAACATCGAACAGAACAATGTAACTATTAACTACTTACTTAGATTTAAAACTATGCTTACTAAAACTATCCTAAGATAATCATTAACTAAACTATTATACCACTTAACACATTTTAAAAGTATAACTGTAAATAAAGTAGGCGCCACTATCGTGTAACTTATCTATGTTTTAAATCATTAAATCTATGTTACCGACTCCAACTGATTATTCGTCTGTGACCCAATCTCGGCAGTGTCAAATTACATTTCTCTATATATTTGTCTCTGGTATATAAAATAATCTGTGCACTTGATCACTGGTCTGTGTTCCTGATTTTGTACACATGAAAAATAAAAATTAAAACTAAACTATACATATTTTAAGTAATTTTGCTTAATTGAAATCATATTTTACTTAGTCAATTAAAAGAACCTGAAAGATCAAAACAGCATTACCTAATTAAGCTGCCTCGCCAGGTATTTGGATGTATCGCGTTGCAAATTAGATAGGTAAGTGCATTTTTTTATCTTAACCCTGCTTTTGTTTTTATAGCAATATCTTTTTGAGCTTACATTTAAAGGTGCTTACTGATTTTAGAACTTGCACAGGCGGTGGGATCACATTCCAAATACTAGAAAAAGCGAGCCTAAAACTGCCTCGGAATGCAGCGGTCCTGTGTCTTGGCACAGCCATTCGACACCCAAACCTCTCGGCGCATATCTACTGTGCTGCATTGCCCACTTTATATCTTAGTGAATAAATACTCCGGTTTACCAGTAGAGATAACACCAAATAACAATGTTGCCAGATGCAAGTTCCTACGGGCTGACATATTTAATAAATTTGCCTGATTAAGATATGGACTGATATGTGACCGAGGAGGAACAGGAAAACAGAACCGCGCGCAAGCATTTTGAACCCTCTTTTAGGGTTCCGTAATAAAAATTCTTTCCAAACAACCGACTTCCAAAGCCACTGTAAAGTAAAAAATAATTTTTATTTCTACACACTATGTTGAAGTCGGGCGAGTTTATCAAAGATAGGCAAAGTTGACTTCAGCAAAGTGTGTAGAAATCAAAATTATTTTTTACTTTACAGTGGCTTTGGAAGTCGGTTTTTTGGAAAGAATTTTTATTTTTAACTTTTTTGTGTACTCTTAATCCCCACGGCTTAGGAGTGCAGTACCCTGCAGCTTCAGAATTGAATAGTTTGGACTTGGGTTTAAGTATGAAGTCGTTGCTTGACACCTACAATATGAACTTACCAAAAAAAAATCCTAAATCGCAATTTTTAAGGAGTTCTGTACCCTGCAGCATCAGGGTTGAGGAGTTGCGACTCAGAGTTGAATCGTATACACGTGACTTGATACCTACTATATGAATTCACCATATGAAGTCCCTAGTTTTGAGTCGTAGGTATACCTACAGCATCAGGATTGAGGATTTGGAGTCAGAATTTTTTATGGGACCACCTCGCGAGCTTCCTCTAATCACTGAAAAAAATAATTCAAATCGGTTGAGAAACCACGGAGATATGAGGTAACATACATTTTAAAAAAAACATACGCGCCGAATTGAGAACCTCCTCCTTTTTGGAAGTCGGTTAAAAAAGGGTGCCAATAATTATAGGTAGGTAAATAAACACAATAAAATTTGCACAGAGTGTTTCTATTGCCGTTATAATAACAGATCCATACTAATATTATAAATGCGAAAGTGTGTCTGTCTGTCTGTCTGCTACGCTTTCACGGCCCATCTGTTCAATCGATTTTGATGAAATTTGGTATAGGGATAGTTTGATACCCGGGGAAGCACATTTAAGCTACTTTTTATCCCGGAAAATTGAAGAGTTCCCGAGGGAATCAAAAAACCTTAATCCACGCGGACGAAGTCGCGGGCATCATCTACTAATAAAATAAAGAGGGGCTCCATACAAGAAACATGATTTGTGAGCGCCTCTTTTGTTTCATGTACGATGCTACGGAAGTCGGAACCCTTCGTGTGCGAGTCCAACTCGCACTTGGCCGGTTTTTTTTTGCGGTGGATAGTTTTCAAGTCAGGTACATAATTAAATATCCTAAAGAATTATCCAACTCTTACTTTGAATTAGCTGGTAATAATAATTTAATCTATCTACGCGCTAAAGTTTGCTAAACTAAAGATGTTTTGTGTTTTTAAGGTACCATTCGTGTGCCCTAGCCTAGTTTCGTATCTACGTATACATATGCTTTTATTTAATCTTATATCTAATGCCTAAAACATATGCTTATATCTTCAACATTAATATTAATAGTAATTATATTCAGCGTTTCAACTCTAAAAATTTATCACAGATGGCGCTGTATGTTGTTGCCCCGCGCTATGTTGTGTGACTAGGAACATAATATAAGGAATAATCATTTCTCAACTCTTTAAAAAACTACACTAAGTATCCGTTCTTCGGATTGGTATTTTTTGGAAGAGTCTCGAACCACTGGATACTTCATAGTTAACATTGGTAGAGGGACCCTAGATTACTTTCAATGGCGGTTCATCAAGTAAATCACATTGTATTCTAATTTCTTAACATTATCGCGTACGTACATTTGTGGTATTTCTGCACGTAAATTCTAACGGCCGGTTTCTGAATTGAGAATTTCATGTTGAGATATTCAATGTACTCTGTGATGTTGAGTCTGTCTCAAAGACTACTTAAGGACTAATTAAGCAAATTTTTGTTTCTGAATTGATATTGGGCCGGTTTCTGAATTAAGCATTCAAGCAAAAACAGCAAGTTCCAACTCTCAAACCTTACACAATATCAATTCAGAAACAAAAATTTGCTTAATTAGTCCTTAAGTAGTCTTTGAGACACACTCAAAATGAAATTCTCAATTCAGTAAATAAGTCCATTGTTAATTGTTATGACCTTTTTATCACAGAAAATTATTATGGGATTCCCACGGGATTGGGACCCAAAAAAAGTCTTAGTCAACGTATGAAGTCGCACTTAAAACCCTTTTATAAGAGAACTGGGACTTTATACCACTGTTGTAAGTCTTAAGGTTTCCTTTAAATTAATTAGTATTTCGACTATTCTTAAAAACTTGTAAAAATACTATTTGAATAAAAAACTTTTGAATTTGAATTAGTAAAAATCCTTCTTAGTTTTCCTCGTTGGAGGCTTCGGTCTGGGCAAGCGATTTGCGTTCCGGAACAATGCCGTGTAGAAACAATCAGTTACTTACTGCGAAGGACCCGGGCTCGATCCCCGACAGGGTTATTTTGGGAATTCTTAATTTCTGAGTTTTTTCTGGTCTGGCCTGGTGGGAGGCTGCGGCAGTGGCTAGCCGTGGCCGGCAAAGACGTGCCGCCTAGCGATTTAGCGTTCCGGTACGACGTCGTGTAGAAACCGATTAGGGGTATAAGTTTAACATAAGTGCCATACCCCTAACAGGTAAGCCAGCTACCATCTCATACTGCATCATCACTTAACATCAGGTGAGATCGCAGTCAAGGGCTAGCTTGTAGTGGATTAAAAATAAAATAAAACAACAAAATGTCTTCTGAAAAGTAAGCCTATTGTAACTATAGTTACGCCTTTATTCGTAGGACAGAGTACGAACTGTTGTCAAATTTCGCCAAAATTGGTTCCGTCAGTAAAGTAGACGTATCCAAGCGTCCATAGAGGTTCAGCTGTAGAGCCGTAAAAAGGCAACAGACAGACCGATGCAGACAGACGGATAAATACAGACACACTTTCACATTGATGATAATATAGTAGGCGACGAGACATTAAGAGGATTGTGTGCTAGGCCACAATGCTGGTCACACTTCAATCCGTTAACTGATCAAGCCACGTTGTGTATGGCTTCACCTTTAATACTTTAGTGATTAGCTCAAACTGATAGCTATAGCCATTGACAAACAAACATGGTTAATATCAAACATGGTTGGTTTTTGTGAACTGTTTGGTGTCTCAGTGCTCTATTATTTATATTATAATCCATACTAATATTATAAATGCGAAAGTGTGTCTGTCTGCTACGCTTTCACGGCCCATGTTTTCAACCGATTTCGAAATTTGGTATAAGGATAGTTTGTATTCCGGAGAAGGTTATAGGCTACTTTTATCCCGGAAAATTAAGAAGTTCCCGTACTTGTAGGTAATTGTATCCTTAGGTTGGCTAATCGATGCCTAGGTATAGCTGTGGCCTTAGTGTTTGAAAGACTTTGTAAGACCCATCCTCTGTAGGGTTGAGTGTATGCTTTTCTGGATGGGTCTTACGAAGACTTCAGCCTCATGTTCGGGGACAGGTACGTGGTTCAAATCCCGTGCACGAACCCTTCATCATCATCATCATCATCACTACAGCCTATTAACGTCCCACTGCTGGGCACAGGCCTCCACTCTCATAGGAGAGCAGGAATTAGAGCTTAGACCCACCACGCTGCTCCAATGCGGGTTGGCGGGCTTTAACGATTATTATCATGTTAGTGATAATAACCGGGACCGACGGCTTAACGTGCTCTCCGAGGCACGCACGAACCCTTAACAGAATTATAAATATTGTTCCATAAGATAAATTGTGTTTACCAGTATTTAGAACGTGTTCCGGGAAAATTCCGTCATATTAATTAAGCACTAAGTTCCGTTATATTAATTAATTTGCAGTGAAATTAAGGAAATTAATACTTTGAGCCCCGCAGTGAAGATAAGAAGTTTGATGAGCAGTTATTAGTATAAGACATCTGAATGGCCATGCATGCCACTCTTCTATCAAATTGTTGAACCGCCGTTGAACGTTAACTAGGGTCCCTCTACCAATGTTAACTGTGAAGTATCCAGTGGTTCGAGACTCTTCCAAAAATATTAGACAGGATTGCCGAATAAGGACATTATTTCTTCAATTCTTCAATGTACAAAAAATTATTATTCCTTACATGTTATTTCGAGTCACACATAATAGCGCGACGCAACGACATATAGCGCCATCTGTCATCAATTTAAGAGTTGAAGCACAATATATTTTTATTATTTTCTGATTATTATTTTATTAGTCTATGTTTTAGGCATACATAAGTAGCTTTGAAGACCTCTCTGGCACAGTGGTGAGCGCTGTTTTCTTTAACGTGTGGAGGTCCTGGGTTCGATCCCCAGCAGGGTCAATTTGGGAATTTATTATTTTCTGAATTTTCCCTGGTTCCGGCCGTGGTTAGTTACCACTCTACCGATAAAGACGTGCCGCCAAGCGATTTTAAGCGTTCCGGTACGATGCTGTGTAGAAACCGATTTGGTGTATGAGTTCAATATAACTGCTGTACCCATACCAGGTTAGCCCGCTATTATCTTAGACTGCATCATCATTAACCATCAGGTGAGATCAGTCAAGGGCTAATTTGTAGTGAATAAAAAAAACAATTTCAGAAAGAAAGAAAGAAAGAAAGAAAAACTGGAAACATTAGGTAACCTCTGTCTGTCTGTCTGTCTCTCATCTTAACATGGCGCTCAACATGATCTTGATAAAAGGCACTAAACTGCTAAGCATGGTCACTTAACAGAATAAAGATTTATTACTTAAATACAAACTGCCTCGTTGGTCTAGCGTTAGCATGTCCGACTACGGCTGACGAGGTCCCGGGTTTGAGTCCCGGGTCGGGCCGTAATCAAGAGCCCCGGAGTGCACGTTAAGCCGTCGGTCCCGGTTATTATCACTAACATAATCCATCCGTCAAAGTCCGCCAACCCGCATCGGAGCAGCGTGGGAGGGTCTAAGCTCTATAATTCCCTCTCTCCTATGAGAGTGGAGGCCTGAGCCCAGCAGTGGGACGTTAATGGGCTGTAGTGATATGATAGTTCAGATCATTTCAGAAATGGTGTCGTAACGTTACAATATAAAACACACGCCTAGTTTCAATCTGTGTTATAAAAATACCTACTACGAAACAGCGGTTCGTGCGCCGTTCCACAGAATGGGCGTAGGAAATCTTGAATAAAAGACTTCTTGATTTGTATGACTTTATGAAATATTAAATAATGTACAATAAACTGTTATAATAGCGGAGCGAAATTGTTGAAAGTGATTTTTGGTAATGAAGATTGAAGTGGCAAAAGTGACGTTACAATTATTTAACTTGTCTCTGTTACAATTATATTTTTCTAATGTCGATGCAGACTCCGTCCATCTGCGTCCATCTGGACGGAGTCTGCTAAACATAGGAAACATTGGACAGTTTTGAAGGAGGCGTACACCCATGAGGGTTTCTCATCTTCACACCAATAGATCATTTTCATAATTACATGTAACAAAAATTTTTTCAATAGAGACAGAATAATAATAATCAAATACCTACCTAATGTTTTAAAATAGGAACCAAGAAACGAGTAGGCAAGTAGATAATAGTAAAATGTAAAATTAATTTTTAAATTATATTAGATAAATAAAACAACTAAACTTTTTCTTTATTGTATATTATAATAGGAATATTCACAAGACTGAATGTAGAATTATTAGTAAATAAGTTATTGTAAAATTATTAAGTAATTATAAAATGTAAATTATTTTCTAACCGATTTAAGTATATACCTACATTTCTTAATAATATCTATATAAGTAAAATTGAAAATTACATTTCTAATAATATCTAATTATCTTAATAATACTTTGTATTTAAAATTCAATTAATGTTAATGTTAAAAGAAAAAATAGCTGACAAATAGGAAATTATTAATGTATTGACAAAATTATTGAAAACACAGTTAATAAATTTATTGTAATTTAGTTATTTAAAACATTTAATTATAGTTGCGACAGAGACTTAGTATTGTAAATGAATGCAAGGAAAAATTGTGAAGATAAGGAAAATAAAAGGCTTATTCATTTATTTTTATTTATTTATTTATAATGTCGATGACGGCTGGCGGTTCCGGGTTCTTATTGGGGTATGTATAAAAAACATTTGAATTTTTTTTTCTACATATAAAAATACAATAGACGAAAAATCAAGCAGCCAGAACTTTAAATTTTACTCAAACTTAAATTACTCACCATGGGAAATGAAACTAGCGCGCAAACACTGGCAATGTGATTAAAATTACTGTAAGCTATTTTCTTACTTCCCTTATTTGTGTTACGCTTGCTATTTTAGTCGTTAAAGTGATTGCAGTAAAGTTCAGTGCAATTTTTCACGTCAAGCATGAGGGCACATTAGCGACTTAATGTTTCGAAACTTTTGCCAAAAGATTGGATCAATAGAATATTGTGTGCTTAGGGGTAAAACAAGACGGGTTTATTGACATTTGAAACAAGACGAGTCGATATCGACCACTTTGGGAATCCATGGTCTAGAGGTAGGTACCGGGAAAACGTATATTGTCCAAGGTACGCGTTGCCCTAGGCGAGTGACAAACGCAGCAACGCGACGCGATGCGACGCGACGTGACAGTATCAAACAGCAGCTTGACATGGCTTACGTTTTCGCGTAGTCTGTCATATTCTACGGTGTCGTGTCGCGTGGCGTCGCTTCTCACCTAGGACAACGGGTAAGAGGCAATTTTTGGTCGCACGACTTGTCGCTAGCGTATGCATTAACTGAAGGCACGTGCACACTCTCAGCGGGTGTAATAGAGTGATGTGCAGCGGAGCGTGGCTGGCTGCGGGCCAGCTGCACGTTTTTGTGAAGAGCGCTCCGTGGGTGCACAGCTTTATTTGCCTCTCTTCAGGAATTCACGACGAATACCCGCACTCTACGGATTCGGCTGTCGGTGCCGTGGGAACGGTTTCGGTTACTTGAATTTCATTTTACTCATGATTTTTAGGCACGGCCGTTAATTTTACTCGTTTTACTGTTATTTCTTACAAACATATTTATTTTCATTTTTTTTCATAAATCCATATCCATACTAATATTATAAACGCGAAAATGTCTGTCTGTCTGTCTATCTGTCTGTCTGCTACGCTTTCACGGCCCACCTATTCAACCGATTTTGATGAAATTTAGTATAGGGATAGTTTATATCCCGGGGAAGGGCATAGGCTACTTTTATTCCCGGAAATTGAAAAAACTTAGTCCACTCGGATGAAGTCAAGGGAATCATCCAGTAATTAATATTTTTGACATAACATACCCCAAACAACATTTCTAACAATAAAAAGGAAAAGGTTCATTTTAAGCCTACTCTTGTACACTCTACCATGAATAGAGGAAAATATATAGATTGTATTAAAAATATTATAATTTAGAACAGTAAAGTAAATAACGAGCATAAAATACAAATGTATTTCTAGTTTCCGATACGTTTCCAAGATGGCAACCTTCAGCCATAGAGAAGGCAGTAGGCGCGAAATGTCATTTCTGACAGTCACTGTCAAAATAACGTGTTTTACTTTTGAAAACGTCAAAAAATATGAACACGTCATTGTTAACCACTCATGTTTAGTGTTCCATAACTTGGAAAGATAATAAGTTTACCACTGAAATTACGACGAATTCGTAGATTTGACCAATAAAAACTGGTCTAGTATTTTATTTCCCTTCATTTCTCTGGTTGTACAAGACTTGGCCTATGCCCCATACAATTCTGAACCGTCTCCTTTATATGAAATAAAAGCACCCTCGATCTTTCTTCAATGCCCTGGTTGTGCTGTTCACCCGTCTTCGAAATCCTCAATCATCAGCTCTCTCCTTATTTTTCCTCTTCATGAATTTTAACTGACTGCCTCGTTGGTCTAGTGGTTAGCATAGTCGACTGCCGATCACGAGGTCCTGGGTTCGATTCCCGGTCGGGCATAAAAAAGTTAGGTATTGAGTTTTTCAATTAAGAAATAAAATAACAGATAAAAAGAACCCATGAAAAAAAACCCGTCGATCCGTTGCTCTGTTGCGGCGTGATTGAAGGACTATTTAACGTCCTTTGGGATAGAATTTATAAAAACTGAATTATGTATTTCATAATTTAAACCGGTAGCCCAAATATCAAGTTTCACGGCTATTTAACTTGAAAAACACCGGCCTCTTACACCAACTTACAACCCCCATTTTACCCGTTTGGGGGTGGAATTTTGAAAAACTGTTACACACGTACTTCTTTATATTATACCGAAAGCCAAAATACCAAGTTTCGTTGTTATAACTTGAAAAATATGTTGATAAATGAAGGACATTCGTCGCCTATTTCACCCCTTTGGGGGTCGAATTTTCAAAAATGGTGAAACACGTACGTCTGCATATCTAACTGAAAGCCCAAATGCTAAGTTTCATCACTATAACTTGAGAAATCAAGGCCTTTCATACAAACTTTTAACCCCTATTTCACCCCCTTAGGGGTGGAATTTTGAAAAATCCTTCCTTAGTGAGCGCCTACGTTACAAAAGGAAGCTACTGTCAAAATTTCAAGTCTCTAACCCTAGCGGTTTAGGCTGTGCGTTGATATATAAGTCAGTCAGTCAGGACTTTGAATTTTATATATATAGATAATATGAAACAGCATGAAAGTTAAATATAGAATAGAATGTAAGAAAAATCTTCTAAGAGTTCGTAGGTTCGCTGCGACTCGTCCGCGGCGTTGTGGACTAAGCTCGAATCTGCATAATTGGTGACGTGGAATATGCGAGCTCTTCACAACATATGACTCCGTCGGAGAGACGGAGAGATGAATAATGCATGCTTTGCTCACATTGTAAAAGCAAGCTCTCTAAAGGAAATTTTGTAATTTCATTAACTTTTTAATGAACAGTAAAAGCAAGAATAACGTCAGGCAGGCAGGCATTTATAGCTGTCTGATTTAGAAGGTTGGTATTCTTTTCTCCGGTGTAGCATGATGAGTATAATTTTTCACAGAATTTTTATTGCGACCCAAAGCTTTGTTATATCTCTATGTTTTTCTTAAGGAAGGCGAGGTCTTGGATTTTCGAGAAAAGGTTATCTTCCTTGGGAATTTCTAAAACCGGCGTTGTTTCTTGTCTAGCAAGTATCAACCCTGTGCAGTATTCTATGTCCAAGGGCTTAGCCTAGGCATTGATGAGTTGGTCAGACAGTAAACGAGTCACGAATTTCCTTTTTATTGTATAAGATAGATGATGCCCGCGACTTTTTCCGCGTGGATTCAGTTTTTCTTAAGTCCTGGGGGAACTCTTTAATTTTCCGGGATAAAAAGTCTATGCCCATCCCTGGCATATAGCTTACTTCCATACCAAATAAAAGATGGGCCGTTAAAGCGTAACAGACCGACAGATAGACAGACGGCCACACTTTCCCATTTATAATTTAAGTAAGGATATATTTTATTATACGCAAAAAAATATATTATTGACTGAAAATTCTGATATGTTCACTAGTAATTCGATCCGGCGTATTGGATGAATAATGTATTCGTCCAAGTCCGGCATCGGTAATGCATGGTTAATAAATAATGTATTTTCCCCTTTTGGTTTAGAAGCAACTCTAGCAAAGCAAATGTCTATTAACTCCTCAATCAAGCAAGACCTTGTGATAAGTTCTGGACGAAGTACTTATATAGTAGGTATGTAAGTTCATTAATTTGTAGAGCATACAGAAACTGTCACTAGCGATACTTGACGTTATTGCAGTAATAATAATTAACGATATTTGAATAACTTCAAAGAGCCCGCGAGTTCTCGCTAACGTTAACGTTAACGTTAACGTTAGCCAGTGCCCAGTAACGCAGTAACGGGTAATGGAAATTTTATAATCGCATTAGGTACTTCATGTGGGTCAATCGGAAACGAGCTGGCGTATCGGAAAAATTGTGTTAAAGCAAAAATGTTAACTTTTTTAATTATTTTCAGCATATACTCGTAAATATAGTCCGTCAAACTTATCCGAGTCGGTTGCCAAAATTGGAACTCATTAATGTGCCTGTTTAGTTTCAGTTTTTATTTTATTTATAAAAATCTATACTAGCGACGCTGACACCAGCAGGGCGACCGCGTATCTTTTGCATCAAACATTGTTGCATCGCATTCACCTCCGATTGGTTAACACTCTTCCACTATTGGACGAAATCCATTGACTACCATAATCAATCATTGAATACCATACATTCAGCCAACCGGAGGTGATTGTGATGTATCAATGATTGATGCAAAAGATACGCGGTCGCCCTGCTGGTCAGATAAGTTTGACGGACTATGACTGTAATTGTAAAGGGGTAGTTTGTCAACTTCCCTGGCGCAGCGACGAGCGCTGTTGTCCTAAAGTGCGGAGTTCCCGGGTTCCATTCCCCGGCAGGGTCAATTTGGGAATTTATAATTTCTGAATTTGCCTGGTCTTAGGGCCTGGTGGGAGGCTTAGACTGTGGCTAGTTACCACCCTACCGGCAAAGACGTGCCGATAAAAAACCGATTAGGGGTATGGGTTTAATCTAACCGCCATGCCCATAACAGGTTATTCCACTACCATCTGAGACTGCATCATCACTAACCATCAGATGAGATCGCATTCAAGGGCTTACTTGTTAAAGAGTTTAATCTAACTGTTAAGTAGGTATATTTTGAGTTAAAAAACTGTACTAGCGCTGCAATAAAGGCACATTTTATTCATTTGTTTATTTTACTAATGCAGTGTAAAGTATAAGTGAATAGCTCACAGCATGTGACGGCAGAGGCGAGGGCTGCATAATAGGCGCGCGGCCGGCGCATTGCAAATGCAGGACTGTGTGTGGCCAACTTTATTAAAATGCTTACATAGCTCCGCCGTGCTCTTAATATGCTACGTAAACACTGGGGTCTGACAGCACATATTTTAACCTTTAGGCAAAGGCACATCCATATTCCATACTAAATGCGAAGGTGTGTCTGTCTGTCCGTCTGTCTGTCTGTCTGTCTGCTACGCTTTCACGGCCCATCTATTCAACCGATTTTGATGAAATTCGGTACAGAGGTAGATTGTTTCCCGGGGAAGGACACAGGCTACTATTTATCCCGGAAAATTAAGGAGTTCCCGCGGGAATAAAAAAACTTAATCCACGCGGAAAAAGTTGCGGGCATCATCTAGTACCATAATAAATGAAACGTTTTTTTTATTCCGGTTTTGGAGGTTCAGGCTAATTCATAGTTTATTTTTATTTTGAAAATAGCTGTGACACACAGGCGAAGTTTGGCGAAGTTATAATGTTCCTTACGGAACCCTGTTTTGGTTTATGGGGGGGAAATCTTCACAAGACCTAAAACCTACCTACTAAAACCCCCTCGGTGGCCATCCTAAGCACCAATTATAATATTATGTACTAGCTGATGCCCGCGACTTCATCCGCGTGGATTGAGGATTTTGGATTTCCGCGGGAACTCTTTTAATTTCCGGGATAAAAAGTAGCCTATCTCTGTGCCAAATTTCATCCAGATCCTTTCGGTCGTTCTGTTGTGATTGAGTAACAAATACCCATCCAGCCATCCATCCATCCAAACTTTCGCATTTAAAATATTAGTAGGTTTAGATTACTTAACGGAAAGCTCCGAAATCTCATATAATACAATCGGAGCCTCCCAACGAAACCCTAACCAGGGTTCTAAAGGTGAACGAGTACAAGAAATGAGTCTTGCCAGAGGAGGAATTCGATTTGATAGCAGTTGGAGCGTCGCCAAAGACACTTCAGTTGGTGAGCGCCTCTGAACGTGAGAACCGCCGGAATGGCACCCGCAGTTGAAAGGGCCGTTTAGTTACGCTTCTGCAGACGACTGTACGCCCGTAGGCACCACCATGAACCGTATCATACGGCTTCACTCGCATGACGTCATTACTCATGTACATATTGTGATACTTATTAGGGCTGCATACCTTAATGGTAGGTTTGCTACCCTTATGCGACTCTGTGCGGTTAAATTTAGCATATTCTAGTAACTGTTTGCAACATACTTGATATTTGGAATAGTTTAATATAGTTTTTATCCAACCTTATTAATAAGAATATAACTATGTTTTGCCCAGCTTCGCTCAGGTTAAGTTCGATTTAGATTAATTTGAAACCCCTATTTAGGGTTGAATTTTCAAAAATGAAATGGATGCCTACAGATTTTTAAAGCTCTGTGCATTCAAAATTTCAGCCCGATCCGTCCAGTGTTTTGAGCTATTCGTTGATAGATCAATCAGATTATACCTACAGTCACACCAACTTATTTGGCCCGGTGCAGTGGTCAAAATTGTAACAATTTTTTTATGCCTGTTTAGTTTTGTTTTTATTTTATTTTTCATATTATATTATCTAGTATTTTTTTTTTTACTAATGAGTACCAATTAAAGGTGCTCAGTATAATTACAATCTAGTCATACTATTTGATTAATAAGTAATTTTTCTTTAACCTAAGCTTATAATTATCTTATGTGCTAAGAAATTGTCCAATGACGTATCTTAGTCTTTGTTGTTGCAAATAGACACTTTGTTCATGTGTTCTTTCAGGCAGCACTATCACTACACTATCACTAGTCACTATGCACTAACTCAAAGGGTTTTGTCCTTTTTAGTCTTCTCACTAATTGCGTAACGTCGAGCAACTGGATTGCCTCAACGTTAACGTGAAGCCAATGATCATGGACTTCTGCGAATTTGGTGATGACTTTGTCCACGTATTCAATTTTCAGGTCCCAATGAATTACGTCATTTCTAATGTACCACGGTGCATTCACGATGTTACGAAGTACTTTGTTTTGGAACCTTTAGTATATAAATGAAATTGAAATGAATTATCTTGTATATAAATTAAAAATAAAACAACGCTGTCATCGGGTCAGACAAGTTTGTCGTTTGTCGGACAATACTGACTTATATCTTATACGTCAATTTTTTTATCAGCAACAATGCATGTACAACACGTTCAAAGAGTTGAAGTATTTAGAGTTTCGCTCAAGATTACAATACTTGCGCAGTAGGTAGACGTGCCGCTGACAGCACTCTGTATACTTGGCGCTTACTCCCGCAACTTTGACATTGTTGCGAGAATTATCTGTTTATGAGGGATCGCAACTTCGGAATATGTTGTACTTTACTTTTATAGAGAAGCTTGGGGCTGACACATACATAATGTTAGAGGGCTTGTTTAGTGCCAAAGTTGTACCAATTTACAACGTGCGATAGATATCAACCATTATTGTATACCAGTAGATAAATAGAATAGAAAAATCTTTAGAAAAGTCCTATGTTTCGACGAAAGTGTACTTGTAAGTAGTGACCATGTTTTTAAATAAATAAATAAATAAATAAAATCTTTATTTGGAATTACCAGACACATTGTAACAATAAAAAACTTAAGTACTAGTAGAAAAGACAAAATTAAATAACTTATGAACTAGACTGTGACAGGATAATTCCAAAAAGGGAATCAGCTCAGCGTAATGCTGTTATGGTGTAGATACACCATAACAGCGCTGAAATTCAGCCGATCCCTAAAAATAGTTTTCGACGCCCCGGACCGGCCCGGGCGGCCCGCTAACCCGACATCGCCATTAACCCTTTATGGCGCAAGGTCATTATTTTTGTTAGTTTTACGGTCACTAAGTAGCAAATAGGGTATCAATAATGGGAAAAATAATAAAAAAAAAATATTACAAAAAAAAGTAGTTATTATTTAAAAAAATATATCTGTTGCAGAAATGCAACATTGCATCAATAATGCTAAACAATGTTAAAAAAGTTAGTTACTATGAAAGTTTTTAAAACAGTTGTTTTGCTTATTATAGTACAAACTAACCCCACATTTTTCGCAAGCAGTTTGTGTATACCCTTTACAGCCTGGAAATTTGCACCTCATTCTATTATCTATCCATACTGGCCAGTGCCCGTATTGGTCCTATCTCACATCTTTCGGAGGAACGTGTTGAGCTGGACCTTTCTTCTTTTTATCTTGGATAAGACTTTCAACGTCTTTTTTGCGCTTTGTACGGGTAGTTGTTTTATATTTTTATAATGTTTCTGCTATAATTACTCTAAATTCAGCAGAGCTTAAAGTTTTAGAGGTACCCTTTTCAGTAATTATCTTTCTGTATAAAAGCCAGGAATTACACATGGTCATGTCCAAAAAATTATAAAAAATTCGTAGATACCATCGTTTACTACGGAGTTTGATTTTGTAGTGGCCCATAACACAATCTAGTAGGTCGACACCACCCATATGTCGATTATATTCTGCAACGACAAAAGCACACAGAAACATATTGCGTTCCAGACCTATCCCACCTTCTTACTACTGATGTTGGGTATTTTCCTGCAAAATTAGATGCTAGAGTAACAATTTTGTTATCTTTCCAAGCAACTACTGCCACGTCAACTCCATTGCAGTTACCGACTTGTTCTCTATAAATTATCTCTATAAATTAGTTTGGTCTCGTATAAGGTTGATAATGTCTTCAGTGAACAGAAATGAAAATACCTCAAAAGGAGTATCCAAACGAAGTACCTATTTCTGGAGATAGCCTGTCAGATCCATGAAAACGTAGTTGGTCGTCATTTATGTCCAGGCTTTTCGTTTTCCATATGATATTAGCCCTAGGCACGCGATTAGATATACTTGGAGCTGCTGCAGAACTAGTACTAGGAGAAACGATGGCCGGATTTGAATAAGTCGCAGTGCTACTGAACGGAGTGTTGATGGATGTAGTTTCTACGGTGCTGGCAGCCTGAACTTCCTTTTCCAAGTCAGGTGGTTCCTCTGGGTCCTCATCAGAGCTTTCATGCTGATTCAGCTGGAAGTTGTATGTTGGATCGGCGACATCGTCATCATCGGAATAATCTAGGCCGTCTTCACTGTCTTCCCATTCTCTTAGTATAGTTTCCAGGGCCTCAGAAGTCACATTACGCAAATTTCGATTCATTTTGATCCTAAAAAGCAAATATTCAAATTCCAATAAACGGTAAAAAAAATCTTACCCAAACGCGCAATGTTGCATTCATGCAACAAAACAAAAACTGTCCAAAAATCAAAGGAACAGTTGAATTTCGAAAAAAATATTATTAATTAACGAAATCTATTCACTTACCTTTAACTCATATAAATTTCAATACCCAAATGTCAGTATTTCATCAATAAAAAACGATCTCAAAGAGAGCGAAACCAGTTTACACGTGTTCGTCACTACAATTCAAAATAAATACAAGTTGCGACATCTAGTCAGCTAATTTGGTACTAATTTGTTAAAATGCTTTGTTGCCGATATACAACACCGAGTAAATTCGATCTATCGGGGTTTGGTATATTTTTGTGTCATTTGAAATGGTATGTTGCGGAAGTGCATCATGGCTCCATAAAGGGTTAACATCGAACAGAACAATGTAACTATTAACTACTTACTTAGATTTAAAACTATGCTTACTAAAACTATCCTAAGATAATCATTAACTAAACTATTATACCACTTAACACATTTTAAAAGTATAACTGTAAATAAAGTAGGCGCCACTATCGTGTAACTTATCTATGTTTTAAATCATTAAATCTATGTTACCGACTCCAACTGATTATTCGTCTGTGACCCAATCTCGGCAGTGTCAAATTACATTTCTCTATATATTTGTCTCTGGTATATAAAATAATCTGTGCACTTGATCACTGGTCTGTGTTCCTGATTTTGTACACATGAAAAATAAAAATTAAAACTAAACTATACATATTTTAAGTAATTTTGCTTAATTGAAATCATATTTTACTTAGTCAATTAAAAGAACCTGAAAGATCAAAACAGCATTACCTAATTAAGCTGCCTCGCCAGGTATTTGGATGTATCGCGTTGCAAATTAGATAGGTAAGTGCATTTTTTTATCTTAACCCTGCTTTTGTTTTTATAGCAATATCTTTTTGAGCTTACATTTAAAGGTGCTTACTGATTTTAGAACTTGCACAGGCGGTGGGATCACATTCCAAATACTAGAAAAAGCGAGCCTAAAACTGCCTCGGAATGCAGCGGTCCTGTGTCTTGGCACAGCCATTCGACACCCAAACCTCTCGGCGCATATCTACTGTGCTGCATTGCCCACTTTATATCTTAGTGAATAAATACTCCGGTTTACCAGTAGAGATAACACCAAATAACAATGTTGCCAGATGCAAGTTCCTACGGGCTGACATATTTAATAAATTTGCCTGATTAAGATATGGACTGATATGTGACCGAGGAGGAACAGGAAAACAGAACCGCGCGCAAGCATTTTGAACCCTCTTTTAGGGTTCCGTAATAAAAATTCTTTCCAAACAACCGACTTCCAAAGCCACTGTAAAGTAAAAAATAATTTTTATTTCTACACACTATGTTGAAGTCGGGCGAGTTTATCAAAGATAGGCAAAGTTGACTTCAGCAAAGTGTGTAGAAATCAAAATTATTTTTTACTTTACAGTGGCTTTGGAAGTCGGTTTTTTGGAAAGAATTTTTATTTTTAACTTTTTTGTGTACTCTTAATCCCCACGGCTTAGGAGTGCAGTACCCTGCAGCTTCAGAATTGAATAGTTTGGACTTGGGTTTAAGTATGAAGTCGTTGCTTGACACCTACAATATGAACTTACCAAAAAAAAATCCTAAATCGCAATTTTTAAGGAGTTCTGTACCCTGCAGCATCAGGGTTGAGGAGTTGCGACTCAGAGTTGAATCGTATACACGTGACTTGATACCTACTATATGAATTCACCATATGAAGTCCCTAGTTTTGAGTCGTAGGTATACCTACAGCATCAGGATTGAGGATTTGGAGTCAGAATTTTTTATGGGACCACCTCGCGAGCTTCCTCTAATCACTGAAAAAAATAATTCAAATCGGTTGAGAAACCACGGAGATATGAGGTAACATACATTTTAAAAAAAACATACGCGCCGAATTGAGAACCTCCTCCTTTTTGGAAGTCGGTTAAAAAAGGGTGCCAATAATTATAGGTAGGTAAATAAACACAATAAAATTTGCACAGAGTGTTTCTATTGCCGTTATAATAACAGATCCATACTAATATTATAAATGCGAAAGTGTGTCTGTCTGTCTGTCTGCTACGCTTTCACGGCCCATCTGTTCAATCGATTTTGATGAAATTTGGTATAGGGATAGTTTGATACCCGGGGAAGCACATTTAAGCTACTTTTTATCCCGGAAAATTGAAGAGTTCCCGAGGGAATCAAAAAACCTTAATCCACGCGGACGAAGTCGCGGGCATCATCTACTAATAAAATAAAGAGGGGCTCCATACAAGAAACATGATTTGTGAGCGCCTCTTTTGTTTCATGTACGATGCTACGGAAGTCGGAACCCTTCGTGTGCGAGTCCAACTCGCACTTGGCCGGTTTTTTTTTGCGGTGGATAGTTTTCAAGTCAGGTACATAATTAAATATCCTAAAGAATTATCCAACTCTTACTTTGAATTAGCTGGTAATAATAATTTAATCTATCTACGCGCTAAAGTTTGCTAAACTAAAGATGTTTTGTGTTTTTAAGGTACCATTCGTGTGCCCTAGCCTAGTTTCGTATCTACGTATACATATGCTTTTATTTAATCTTATATCTAATGCCTAAAACATATGCTTATATCTTCAACATTAATATTAATAGTAATTATATTCAGCGTTTCAACTCTAAAAATTTATCACAGATGGCGCTGTATGTTGTTGCCCCGCGCTATGTTGTGTGACTAGGAACATAATATAAGGAATAATCATTTCTCAACTCTTTAAAAAACTACACTAAGTATCCGTTCTTCGGATTGGTATTTTTTGGAAGAGTCTCGAACCACTGGATACTTCATAGTTAACATTGGTAGAGGGACCCTAGATTACTTTCAATGGCGGTTCATCAAGTAAATCACATTGTATTCTAATTTCTTAACATTATCGCGTACGTACATTTGTGGTATTTCTGCACGTAAATTCTAACGGCCGGTTTCTGAATTGAGAATTTCATGTTGAGATATTCAATGTACTCTGTGATGTTGAGTCTGTCTCAAAGACTACTTAAGGACTAATTAAGCAAATTTTTGTTTCTGAATTGATATTGGGCCGGTTTCTGAATTAAGCATTCAAGCAAAAACAGCAAGTTCCAACTCTCAAACCTTACACAATATCAATTCAGAAACAAAAATTTGCTTAATTAGTCCTTAAGTAGTCTTTGAGACACACTCAAAATGAAATTCTCAATTCAGTAAATAAGTCCATTGTTAATTGTTATGACCTTTTTATCACAGAAAATTATTATGGGATTCCCACGGGATTGGGACCCAAAAAAAGTCTTAGTCAACGTATGAAGTCGCACTTAAAACCCTTTTATAAGAGAACTGGGACTTTATACCACTGTTGTAAGTCTTAAGGTTTCCTTTAAATTAATTAGTATTTCGACTATTCTTAAAAACTTGTAAAAATACTATTTGAATAAAAAACTTTTGAATTTGAATTAGTAAAAATCCTTCTTAGTTTTCCTCGTTGGAGGCTTCGGTCTGGGCAAGCGATTTGCGTTCCGGAACAATGCCGTGTAGAAACAATCAGTTACTTACTGCGAAGGACCCGGGCTCGATCCCCGACAGGGTTATTTTGGGAATTCTTAATTTCTGAGTTTTTTCTGGTCTGGCCTGGTGGGAGGCTGCGGCAGTGGCTAGCCGTGGCCGGCAAAGACGTGCCGCCTAGCGATTTAGCGTTCCGGTACGACGTCGTGTAGAAACCGATTAGGGGTATAAGTTTAACATAAGTGCCATACCCCTAACAGGTAAGCCAGCTACCATCTCATACTGCATCATCACTTAACATCAGGTGAGATCGCAGTCAAGGGCTAGCTTGTAGTGGATTAAAAATAAAATAAAACAACAAAATGTCTTCTGAAAAGTAAGCCTATTGTAACTATAGTTACGCCTTTATTCGTAGGACAGAGTACGAACTGTTGTCAAATTTCGCCAAAATTGGTTCCGTCAGTAAAGTAGACGTATCCAAGCGTCCATAGAGGTTCAGCTGTAGAGCCGTAAAAAGGCAACAGACAGACCGATGCAGACAGACGGATAAATACAGACACACTTTCACATTGATGATAATATAGTAGGCGACGAGACATTAAGAGGATTGTGTGCTAGGCCACAATGCTGGTCACACTTCAATCCGTTAACTGATCAAGCCACGTTGTGTATGGCTTCACCTTTAATACTTTAGTGATTAGCTCAAACTGATAGCTATAGCCATTGACAAACAAACATGGTTAATATCAAACATGGTTGGTTTTTGTGAACTGTTTGGTGTCTCAGTGCTCTATTATTTATATTATAATCCATACTAATATTATAAATGCGAAAGTGTGTCTGTCTGCTACGCTTTCACGGCCCATGTTTTCAACCGATTTCGAAATTTGGTATAAGGATAGTTTGTATTCCGGAGAAGGTTATAGGCTACTTTTATCCCGGAAAATTAAGAAGTTCCCGTACTTGTAGGTAATTGTATCCTTAGGTTGGCTAATCGATGCCTAGGTATAGCTGTGGCCTTAGTGTTTGAAAGACTTTGTAAGACCCATCCTCTGTAGGGTTGAGTGTATGCTTTTCTGGATGGGTCTTACGAAGACTTCAGCCTCATGTTCGGGGACAGGTACGTGGTTCAAATCCCGTGCACGAACCCTTCATCATCATCATCATCATCACTACAGCCTATTAACGTCCCACTGCTGGGCACAGGCCTCCACTCTCATAGGAGAGCAGGAATTAGAGCTTAGACCCACCACGCTGCTCCAATGCGGGTTGGCGGGCTTTAACGATTATTATCATGTTAGTGATAATAACCGGGACCGACGGCTTAACGTGCTCTCCGAGGCACGCACGAACCCTTAACAGAATTATAAATATTGTTCCATAAGATAAATTGTGTTTACCAGTATTTAGAACGTGTTCCGGGAAAATTCCGTCATATTAATTAAGCACTAAGTTCCGTTATATTAATTAATTTGCAGTGAAATTAAGGAAATTAATACTTTGAGCCCCGCAGTGAAGATAAGAAGTTTGATGAGCAGTTATTAGTATAAGACATCTGAATGGCCATGCATGCCACTCTTCTATCAAATTGTTGAACCGCCGTTGAACGTTAACTAGGGTCCCTCTACCAATGTTAACTGTGAAGTATCCAGTGGTTCGAGACTCTTCCAAAAATATTAGACAGGATTGCCGAATAAGGACATTATTTCTTCAATTCTTCAATGTACAAAAAATTATTATTCCTTACATGTTATTTCGAGTCACACATAATAGCGCGACGCAACGACATATAGCGCCATCTGTCATCAATTTAAGAGTTGAAGCACAATATATTTTTATTATTTTCTGATTATTATTTTATTAGTCTATGTTTTAGGCATACATAAGTAGCTTTGAAGACCTCTCTGGCACAGTGGTGAGCGCTGTTTTCTTTAACGTGTGGAGGTCCTGGGTTCGATCCCCAGCAGGGTCAATTTGGGAATTTATTATTTTCTGAATTTTCCCTGGTTCCGGCCGTGGTTAGTTACCACTCTACCGATAAAGACGTGCCGCCAAGCGATTTTAAGCGTTCCGGTACGATGCTGTGTAGAAACCGATTTGGTGTATGAGTTCAATATAACTGCTGTACCCATACCAGGTTAGCCCGCTATTATCTTAGACTGCATCATCATTAACCATCAGGTGAGATCAGTCAAGGGCTAATTTGTAGTGAATAAAAAAAACAATTTCAGAAAGAAAGAAAGAAAGAAAGAAAAACTGGAAACATTAGGTAACCTCTGTCTGTCTGTCTGTCTCTCATCTTAACATGGCGCTCAACATGATCTTGATAAAAGGCACTAAACTGCTAAGCATGGTCACTTAACAGAATAAAGATTTATTACTTAAATACAAACTGCCTCGTTGGTCTAGCGTTAGCATGTCCGACTACGGCTGACGAGGTCCCGGGTTTGAGTCCCGGGTCGGGCCGTAATCAAGAGCCCCGGAGTGCACGTTAAGCCGTCGGTCCCGGTTATTATCACTAACATAATCCATCCGTCAAAGTCCGCCAACCCGCATCGGAGCAGCGTGGGAGGGTCTAAGCTCTATAATTCCCTCTCTCCTATGAGAGTGGAGGCCTGAGCCCAGCAGTGGGACGTTAATGGGCTGTAGTGATATGATAGTTCAGATCATTTCAGAAATGGTGTCGTAACGTTACAATATAAAACACACGCCTAGTTTCAATCTGTGTTATAAAAATACCTACTACGAAACAGCGGTTCGTGCGCCGTTCCACAGAATGGGCGTAGGAAATCTTGAATAAAAGACTTCTTGATTTGTATGACTTTATGAAATATTAAATAATGTACAATAAACTGTTATAATAGCGGAGCGAAATTGTTGAAAGTGATTTTTGGTAATGAAGATTGAAGTGGCAAAAGTGACGTTACAATTATTTAACTTGTCTCTGTTACAATTATATTTTTCTAATGTCGATGCAGACTCCGTCCATCTGCGTCCATCTGGACGGAGTCTGCTAAACATAGGAAACATTGGACAGTTTTGAAGGAGGCGTACACCCATGAGGGTTTCTCATCTTCACACCAATAGATCATTTTCATAATTACATGTAACAAAAATTTTTTCAATAGAGACAGAATAATAATAATCAAATACCTACCTAATGTTTTAAAATAGGAACCAAGAAACGAGTAGGCAAGTAGATAATAGTAAAATGTAAAATTAATTTTTAAATTATATTAGATAAATAAAACAACTAAACTTTTTCTTTATTGTATATTATAATAGGAATATTCACAAGACTGAATGTAGAATTATTAGTAAATAAGTTATTGTAAAATTATTAAGTAATTATAAAATGTAAATTATTTTTTAACCGATTTAAGTATATACCTACATTTCTTAATAATATCTATATAAGTAAAATTGAAAATTACATTTCTAATAATATCTAATTAACTTAATAATACTTTGTATTTAAAATTCAATTAATGTTAATGTTAAAAGAAAAAATAGCTGACAAATAGGAAATTATTAATGTATTGACAAAATTATTGAAAACACAGTTAATAAATTTATTGTAATTTAGTTATTTAAAACATTTAATTATAGTTGCGACAGAGACTTAGTATTGTAAATGAATGCAAGGAAAAATTGTGAAGATAAGGAAAATAAAAGGCTTATTCATTTATTTTTATTTATTTATTTATAATGTCGATGACGGCTGGCGGTTCCGGGTTCTTATTGGGGTATGTATAAAAAACATTTGAATTTTTTTTTCTACATATAAAAATACAATAGACGAAAAATCAAGCAGCCAGAACTTTAAATTTTACTCAAACTTAAATTACTCACCATGGGAAATGAAACTAGCGCGCAAACACTGGCAATGTGATTAAAATTACTGTAAGCTATTTTCTTACTTCCCTTATTTGTGTTACGCTTGCTATTTTAGTCGTTAAAGTGATTGCAGTAAAGTTCAGTGCAATTTTTCACGTCAAGCATGAGGGCACATTAGCGACTTAATGTTTCGAAACTTTTGCCAAAAGATTGGATCAATAGAATATTGTGTGCTTAGGGGTAAAACAAGACGGGTTTATTGACATTTGAAACAAGACGAGTCGATATCGACCACTTTGGGAATCCATGGTCTAGAGGTAGGTACCGGGAAAACGTATATTGTCCAAGGTACGCGTTGCCCTAGGCGAGTGACAAACGCAGCAACGCGACGCGATGCGACGCGACGTGACAGTATCAAACAGCAGCTTGACATGGCTTACGTTTTCGCGTAGTCTGTCATATTCTACGGTGTCGTGTCGCGTGGCGTCGCTTCTCACCTAGGACAACGGGTAAGAGGCAATTTTTGGTCGCACGACTTGTCGCTAGCGTATGCATTAACTGAAGGCACGTGCACACTCTCAGCGGGTGTAATAGAGTGATGTGCAGCGGAGCGTGGCTGGCTGCGGGCCAGCTGCACGTTTTTGTGAAGAGCGCTCCGTGGGTGCACAGCTTTATTTGCCTCTCTTCAGGAATTCACGACGAATACCCGCACTCTACGGATTCGGCTGTCGGTGCCGTGGGAACGGTTTCGGTTACTTGAATTTCATTTTACTCATGATTTTTAGGCACGGCCGTTAATTTTACTCGTTTTACTGTTATTTCTTACAAACATATTTATTTTCATTTTTTTTCATAAATCCATATCCATACTAATATTATAAATGCGAAAATGTCTGTCTGTCTGTCTATCTGTCTGTCTGCTACGCTTTCACGGCCCACCTATTCAACCGATTTTGATGAAATTTAGTATAGGGATAGTTTATATCCCGGGGAAGGGCATAGGCTACTTTTATTCCCGGAAATTGAAAAAACTTAGTCCACTCGGATGAAGTCAAGGGAATCATCCAGTAATTAATATTTTTGACATAACATACCCCAAACAACATTTCTAACAATAAAAAGGAAAAGGTTCATTTTAAGCCTACTCTTGTACACTCTACCATGAATAGAGGAAAATATATAGATTGTATTAAAAATATTATAATTTAGAACAGTAAAGTAAATAACGAGCATAAAATACAAATGTATTTCTAGTTTCCGATACGTTTCCAAGATGGCAACCTTCAGCCATAGAGAAGGCAGTAGGCGCGAAATGTCATTTCTGACAGTCACTGTCAAAATAACGTGTTTTTCTTTTGAAAACGTCAAAAAATATGAACACGTCATTGTTAACCACTCATGTTTAGTGTTCCATAACTTGGAAAGATAATAAGTTTACCACTGAAATTACGACGAATTCGTAGATTTGACCAATAAAAACTGGTCTAGTATTTTATTTCCCTTCATTTCTCTGGTTGTACAAGACTTGGCCTATGCCCCATACAAATCTGAACCGTCTCCTTTATATGAAATGGGTCCCACTCGCTGCGGGGACGGACCCTTGCAAGGTCAAGGTTTCAGAGAGGAACCTCCTCACTATTCGTGTTGTCTCTAGAATAACCGCCTTCTGTAGCGGACCCTTAATCTAACAACCAATAAGGTTGTTGACTAATACAACCATCACAATAGTAAGTACAATAATGGACATTATTATATTGTCAGCAGTTAAACGTGGACTGACAGAAACATAACTAATGCCTTGCTAAGCTCTAGTCTTGTGCTTACGTACTAGGAAGAAGCATTGAGTCTGCCTGAGTCGTATCCTGAAGGCTTTTAATAGTTTCACTTAACTAAAGCATTGGTATTAATGAGATTCTTGCCTCAAATCGAAATGGTGATTGAGCGATTACACAAGGATTCCAATCAAACTATTGATAGTCAGTGGTCGGTTTAATCGTCTGTTTCATTTGCCTTTAATCTGTTAGCCCGCAGCCGCCCGCTCGGCGCTTCTGAGGAATTCCATTGCTATAAGACGCAAAAAGTAAAGTAATCACACGATGGTGATATCTAAGAGCTGTTCAAAGTTTCTCTACGTGATTTAACTAGGATAGAGAAATCCGTACAACAAACAAATTAATTTGACTTCGACTCAGATTCAGATTCAGATTCAGATACTTACTTTATTTGCATAATATGTGTACAATTACATATAGGATGGTTAATTCGACTGGTTTCAATGGTTTTCGAAGCTGAAGGGACAACGGGCTGGAAATGATTATAGTTTGAAGAACCGATAGGCATTAGGTTCTCTAGGTACTTTAAATATGGCGATCACGTATCGGAAAGCGCAATGTTGGTATACCTGCTTCCTGAACGTTAACCGAACCTACTGAGTAAATCTTACTATTATTTGTATGTAAGTTTGGATGTTTGGATGCTTGTTACTCTTCACTACACAAAGGATGAACTCATTTGGCTGATTACGACCTCCGTGGCGTAGAATTGAGCGCTGTTGGCCCGGGTTCGATCCCCGGCAGGGTCAGTTTGGGAATTTATAATTTCTGAATTTTCCCTGGTCTGGCTTGGTGGGAGGCTTCGGCCGTGGCCACCCTACCGGCAAACACGGGCCTCAAGCGATTTAGCGTTCCGGTACGATGCCGTGTAGAAACCGAATAGAGGTATGGGCTTAATATACCTACCTGCCATGCCCCTAACAGGTTAGCCCGCTACATCTTATACTGCATCGTCACTTACCATCAGGTGAGATCGCAGTTCTTGACTGCGCTAACTTGTAGTGGATAAAAAAAAACCGGCCAAGTGCTAGTCGGACTCGCGCACTGAGGGTTCCGTACAAACCTGTAGGTATATAAGTAAAAGTTATAGTATTTATATTCCACTTATCTACTTTAATTTCAATTTAATACATCTACGCGTTCATGCGGAAAGAGGTAGTAAGTTTAAAATTTGCAGCACAAACGGCTGTATCTTTTGATTGTGTTGGCTTAGAAGTTTGATTTTTTCACAGCTCCAAGGGACAGTATACTTGAGTATTTGATATGAATTTCAGCTTGATACCTCCATGCGTTCCTGAGAAAAAGGGTCTTGACACACAGACGGACGAACAACAAAGTGATCCTATAAGGGTTCAGTTTTTTCCTTTTGAGGTACGGAACCCTAATTATTAAAAATATTTTTATTAAATGATATAACAAAAAATTTATGCTTTTCGCAATTTTTCCTTTATCTGTACTACTTACTTACTTACGTTACTTCCTACCAAATTTCAAGATTCTATGTTCACGGGATTTTAAGTACCCTGTAGGTTTTGTTTCCCTTGCGAGTGTCGAAAATTTGCAGCTTGTACGGCTGTATCTTTTGATTGCGTTGGCTTAGAAGTATGATTTTTTCACACCTCCAAGGAACAGTAGTTTGTTACAGCTTAAATGTATTATAGACCTGAGTATTTCATATGAATTTCAATTTAATACCTTTAAAAATATTTTTATTATATGATGTAACTAAAAATTTATGTTTTTTGCAATTCTTCCTATATCTGTGCTATAAGACGTTGCTTCGTACCAAGTTTCAAGATTCTGAGTTCACGGGAAGTACCCTGTAGGTTTTGATTCCCTTGCGAGTGTCGAAAATTTGCATAAAAATATTTTTATTATATTACTAGCGGACGCCCGCGACTTCGTTCGCGTGGCATAAGTTTTTTAATTCCCATAGGCATTCCTTAATTTCCGGAATAAAAAGAACCCATGAAAAAAAACCCGTCGATCCGTTGCTCTGTTAAGCGTGATTGAAGGACTATTTAACGTCCTTTGGGATAGAATTTATAAAAACTGTGGATTATGTATTTCATAATTTAAACCGGTAGCCCAAATATCAAGTTTCACGGCCATATAGCTTGAAAAACGTCGGCCTTTCATACAAACTTTCAACCCCTATTTTACCCCTTTAGGGGTGGAATTTTGAAAAACTGTGAAACACGTATTTCTTTATTTTTTACCGATAACTCATATACTAAGTTTCATGGATATACCTTGAGAAATGACGGACTTTAATACAAACTTTCAACCCCTATTTCACCCCCTTAGGGGTGGAATTTTGAAAAACTGTGACACACGTAATTCTTTGTTTTTTACCGTTAGCCAAAATACCAAGTTTCGTTGATATAACTTGTAAAATACCTTGAGAAATGAAGGCCTTTGATAGCAACTTTCATCCCCCATTTCACCCCTTTGGGGGTTAAATTTTCAAAAACTGTTTAACACGTATTTCTTAATTTTCAACTCGCAGCTCATAAACCAAGTTTCATGGCTCTAGCTTTCATAAAAATTTTCAACCCCTATTTTACCACTTTGGGGGTCGAATTTTGAAAAACTGTGACACACGTAACTCTTTATTTTTTACCGTTAGCCAAAATACCAAGTTTCATTGATATAACTTGTAAAATACCTTGAAAAATGAAGGCCTTTGATACCAACTTTCATCCCCCATTTCACCCCTTTGAAGGTGAAATTTTGAAAAACTGTGAAACACGTGTTTCTTTATTTTTAACCAGTAGCTCACATACCAAGTTTCTTGGCTATAACTTGAGAAATGAAGGACTTTCATACAAACTTCCAACCCCTTTTTTACCCCTTTGTGGGTGGAATTTTGAAAAACTGTGACACACGTTATTCTTTATTTTTTACCCTTAGCCAAAATACCAAGTTTCTTTGAAATAACTTGTAAAATATCTTGAGAAATTAAGGCCTTTTATACCAAATTTCATCCCCTATTTCACCCCTTTGGGGTTCGAATTTTCAAAAACTGTGAAACACGTATTTCTTCATTTTCAACCCGCAGCTGTTATACCAAGTATCATGGCCATAACTTGAGAAATGAAGAACTTTCATACAAATTTTCAACCCCTATTTTACCCCGTTGGGGGTGGAATTTTGAAAAACTGTGAAATACGTACTTCTTTTTTTTTAACCGGTAGCTCACATTCCAAGTTTCTTGGCTATTACTTGAAAAATGAAGGACTTCCATACAAACTTCCAACCCCTATTTTACCCCTTTGGGGGTGGAATTTTGAAAAACTGTGACACACGTAATTCTTTATTTTTTACCGTTAGCCAAAATACCAAGCTTTGTTGATATAACTTGTAAAATACTTTGAGAAATGAAGGCCTTTGATACAAATTTTCATCCCCCATTTCACCCCTTTGGGGGTTGAATTTTCAAAAACTGTGAAACACGTATTTCTTAATTTTCAACTCGCAGCTTATATACCAAGTTTCATGGCTATAGCTTTCATAAAAATTTTCAACCCCTATTTTACCACTTTAGGGGTTGATTTTCGAAAAACTGTGACACACGTAATTCTTTATTTTTTACCGTTAGCAAAAATACCAAGTTTCGTTGATATAACTTGTAAAATACCTTGAGAAATGAAGGCCTTTGATACCAACTTTCATCCCCCATTTCACCCCTTTGGGGGTTGAATTTTCAAAAATTGTGAAATACGTATTTCTTAATTTTCAACTCGCAGCTCATAAACCAAGTTTCATGGCTATAGCTTTCATAAAAAATTTCAACCCCTATTTTACCACTTTAGGGGTTGAATTTTGAAAAACTGTGACACACGTAATTCTTTATTTTTAAACGAAAGCCAAAATACCAAGTTTCGTTTATATAACTTGAGAATATCTTGAGAAATGAAGGACTTTCATGCAAACTCTCATCCCCTATTTCACCCCTTCGGGGGTAGAATTTTTAAAAACTATGAAACACCTATTTCTTTATTTTCAACCAGTAACTCGTATACCAAGTTTTATCAATATAACTTGAGAAATGACGGACTTTCATACAAACTTTCACCCCCTATTTCACCCCCTTAAGGGAGGAATTTTGAAAAATCCTTTCTTAGTGAGCGCCTACGTCACAAAAGGAACCTACTGTCAAAATTTCAAGTTTCTAACCCCAGCGGTTTAGGCTGTGCGTTGATTAGCTAACGATTTTATATATATATAGATGATGGAACTAAAAATTTATGTTTTTCGCAATTCTTCCTATATCTGTGCTATAAGACATTGCTTCTTACCAATTCTCAAGATTCTGGGTTCACGGGAAGTACCCTGTAGGTTTTGATTCCCTTGCGAGTGCAAGAAAATTCGAAAATTTGCAGCATAAACGGCTGTATCTTTTGATTGCGTTGGTTTAAAAGCTTGATTTTTTCACAGCTCCAAGGAACCGTAGACCTGAGTATGTGATATGAATTTCAGCTTGATACCTCCATGCGTTCCTGAGAAAAAGGGTCTTGACACACAGACGGACGGACAACGAAGTGATCCTATAAGGGTTCCGTTTTTTCCTTTTGAGGTACGGAACCCTAAAAATTGAATGGAGACAGCTTAAATGTATAATTAACTGAATTAAAATTATAGGTGGTTATAGGCTACCTTTTATCCGGATAATTAAAGAGTTCCCGTGGAAATCAAAAACCTCGAACTAGCCGGATGAAGTCGCGGGCATCATCTAGTTAAAAGATAGAAGTGTTTCATTTTGTAGTAATTAATTTGATGAATATTAAACCAGTTCTTAAAGCAACTTAAGTACCTAGTTTTCTTGATCATTAATAACGTCTTCTTAAATCTTACTATTATTTTTATGTAAGTTTGGATGTTTGGATGCTTGTTACTCTTCACTACACAAAGGTGAACTCATTTATATAAAACTACAAAACTAACTAGAAAAGTAACTGCTCGAAAAATTAACACAATAGGAGCTAATAATTTTTATGGTGAAAGAACGACCGACTATCTTGTACCTAGGCTAATAAACGATTTACCATTAGCACTAAGAGATTCGATTACGGTTAAAAATTTAAAGCGAATTAAAAAAAAATTTTTTTTAAAGAAACTATAAATTAACAGATAGATAAAATGGTTACATTTTTAAAATATAATCAACCTGTTTAAGCTTGGGCGTTTCACGATGCACAAAACCGGTTTGACGTTATCTATAGTCTAGCATCATACGATGTTACTCGAATGCAGCCGCGCGCTCCATTCATTGTAATACGCCAATATATACACTAAGTACCAACTTTTTTACTGATTATAGCTAAGTTTTAGTATTATGATAATGAGATGTTTTAGGTTAGTGATTTGTATAAGTTATTTTTAGTAAGGTGTTTAAGAGGAATGTGCAACGTCCACATAAACTCACGAGAGTTTCAAGACGTGAAGATGTAATTTGTAATAACCTATTTTTGTTGAATAAAGAATAAATAATAATAATAATAATTCATATAGTAGATGAAATCACAGCAGAAAATAGCTGATAAAAATCATAATAAAAATGTTGCGGTATTCAATTTTTCTCCTATAAAACTAAGTCTGAATAGAAATACGCAATGCAGTCCTACATTTTATAAATGACATCACGGTTAATCAGGTCAAGCCTGTTCACAGAACTTCTATACCTACTTATTCCTCCCCGTCGTGGCTTGTTCACCGACGATTTTATAGCTCATAAATGTTTCTAAAGGCTCGCGCACACCACAGACGTGTTGAATCGCAGAATGACGCCAAAGAAATTAAGATGAGCGCAATAATTCTATGCCAGTGACGTTCGCAAAAGACGGCCACTGAAAATCAGCGTTGGGGCACCTGGTACCTACTCGTACCTCAGATGTGCGCCATTATAGTGGTTTCGTGTCTGAGAGGCACGGAGTCCCAACACTAGCTGAGTAGCTTACCTGTTTGTTGCACTGCTGTATCATACTGTTTTGACATCGCATGTACTCGTACCTAAGTGTTTTAGTTAAGGTTTATTTTTAAATTTCTAATGTAACATGCAGGAGTGCTCAAATAAAGATTTTTCTTTCTTTCTTTCTAATTGAGCTAAATCGACCTCTCAGCAGTACACTCGGCAGTAGTGAGTCTTGTAAGCGGGAGGTACCGGGTTCAGTTCCGTTCAAATTTCAAATTTTTTCTGGTTTGGTGGGAGGCTTCGGTCGTGGCTAGTTACCACAATACCGGCAAAGATATTTGCCGCTAAGCGGTTTAGAGTTATCGACACAGTACGATGACGTGCAGTAGAACTGATTAGGGGTAAGCATGATAGTCCATGGAGGTACCCATGTTTATACAGTTGTTGGACATTGAGTTGGTTTGTTGTAATTTTCTACTACAAGTTAGTCTCATCTGGGTGGTAAGTGATAATGCCGTCTACGATGGTAACGGGATAATCTAACAGTGGCAGTTATATATTATATTAAACCCATACTTCTAATCGATTTCTACACGGCATCGTACCGGAATGTTAAATCGCTTGACGGCACGTCTTTGCTGGTAGGGTGATACTATCCACGGCAGGAGCCTCGCACCAGACCATACCAGATAAAGTTCAGAAATCATAATTCCCAAATTAACTTTGCCCGAATCAAACCCGAGACCTCCCCCTTATAGGACCACAGCGCTCACCACTGCGCCATGGAGGTCGTCAAAATGTACTATGACTTTTCGAAAAAAAAGCTCTTAGTGATTTTTAATCATTGAAAATTTGTTCGTTACAATTAATGCACCGCTTCGTTAGCATGCGCCAGGTGCCTCTTTAATATTACACGGCGAAAACTGAACAGTGCATAATGTTGTATTTGCATAAACTGTACACGGGCCGCCCGTACCGTACCATAGAGTGCACACTGAATCGCTAATCGACCTCTTTGGAAATATAAATGAATAATTTAATGGTTTGTTTTACCAGATGGTTGTCAGGGAATCCAACCCACGGTCTTTGACTATAAATAAAAACTAAAAATTATCTAATACAATGACGTCAATAGCTGAAATTGCTACATTAGATGGGAATAGAACCGATAATCCTAAAAAGCACTCCACAGTTTTTCAATAAACATGGTCAAGAACCACCCCAGATAAACCCACCTTCGAATATAAAAGCTCTAGGATGACACATTATACACATTCCGCGGTCAAAATTGCCCCTCTTTTTGTGAACTGGGGATTAGAATGAGTCGAGCGGAAACGGAGGAAGCCGCTGTCACAGCATATGCTATAGGTCCCACAAAACCTATAACGCATCGTCGTCGTCAACCAATAGACGTCCACTCTGGACTGGACTCTTATAGGGACTTCCACACGCTGAGGTCTTGCACCGCCTAGACCCAGCGACTGCCTGCAACTCGCTTGATGCCATCTGTACACCTAGTGGGGGTCTGCCAACGCTACGCTTTCCAGTATGGGGTTGTCACTGTAGCACCGTGGGAACTGGGAACCCAATGTCCATCGGTTCTTCTACTTAATGTGTACCATGTACATTGCCACTTCAACTTTGCAACTCGTCGAGCTATTCCGGTGACTCTGGTTCTCCGACGGACCCCCTCATTTCTGATTTGATCCTGTAGGGATAGTCCAAGCATAGCCATCTCTTTCGCCTGTTGATACCTACACAGCAAAACCTACTAAGCGCGAAGTATAAAGCTTAGGGGTTAGAAAACTTAGGAAGAAACTCAACATAAACCAAATACGCAGAGCATATTAAAATAGCAGGATTAAAGTAATTGAATAGAGCTGGCTGTACAGTTCTACACATTGTTTTAATGGCTTAAAACTACATTTGCATACAATATAATACAACTCACTAGTCAGCAGCGGACTAGCCTATTGGAGGCCCGGGCGGAATTACTGAAGGAGGCCTACCGGTTTATTTTATGGTGCTTTTAGGGTGTATGATGAGACGTACAGACCTGAACAATGAGAGCAAACCGAGCATAATAAAATCCATATTTAATATTATGTATGCGAAAGATTATCTGTCCGTCTATTTATCTCCCACGTATTCATGACATGTTCTACCAATTTTGACAAAACTTGCTACAGAGATAGGTAGCATCCTGCAGAATAATTTTATCACCTACCTTTTATATTGTAAAAAAGTGAATCCCCCATGGGTTTTTCAAAAAATAAAAATCTATGCAAACGATGTCGCGGGCGTCTTGCTTCTTAAATTCATAGTTTCTTTTAACTTTTGTAGGATATAAATCTGTTATGAGCAGCAAATAATATAAAATATGAAATGTAAGTGCCGACCCTAAGGGGTTTCCAACTGCAAATTATTGAAAATAATGTATGGGATGTGACTTAAGATAGTTTCTCAACGTTCAGGGGCCCTCTAGATCCTAGGCCCGGGGCGGACCATCCCCTCCGCCCTTTAGTCCGCCCCTGCTACTCGTTGCGAATTGATTAGTTTCGCGAACATGGGGCAAAATACGTTTATCCTAGATTTAGTTTCAATAGTTTTTCCGGTGCTAAAGGCAGAGTTAGGGGCGTCATTGGACGGTATTTATTGGTGTGCACTTCATACAGGCGACAAGGCACCGACTACCTTGCAATATTGGTATCACTCGTTGTATTGTTCATTGCTGAGGGTTATTTCTTAATTTCATTAACCACGTATGTTTTCGTTTTTCCTTGAATAATAATAATGAGGCCAGCTCCTAAGCCCGTCGTGGATAAAGGGAAGTTTTCAACACTTAGGTACGTTTATTAATGTATCAGTGTTCGACAACAAGTGCTGGTCAAACATACTCGTAATTAATAGAAAAACTTCGTATTTAATTTACTCATTTTTATTCACACGCTAAAATAGCTCTTGTTTTGAATGCAATTTATTTCTATGTCTACTCTCTATAACATGTCGATAAAGTTCGGTTCCGATTCAAGATTCACGCTGAATCTTGCTATATAATATCGTTCTGAATTCTGATGCATGCAAAGCCGTAAATCTGTTGCAAAATTTAAATGACAGTTCAAAGTTTGACGGTAAGTTTGCAGCTGTGAAAGAATGAGTCCAGAATAAAACTTGAAAGAGGATTCGGGTACATCTGTTCCCAATGAGTAAAAAAGGTAATAATACATTGTTTTTGATTGGATGGAGGCAGGCGTTACTTGCGGAAGTCCATGATAATGAAGGAACTAGAAATTTTATCCGCTATAATCCGCCGCAGTAGGTATATTTTTATTTCAAATGAAGTAGGTACTACAGCAAAACCAGAACCACTTGTGTTTGTATATATTTTAATGTACGTTCTACCGAAGCGCCCAAACTACTGAGCCGATTTTGATGAATGAGGTGGCTCTCGATTTTTATTATGGCCAGGGTGACATAATAAAATTTTTACAAGAACAAAATCGATATAAAGGACGTGACATAAAAAAAACGTGGGGTTCTGGAGTTGGTGTACGGTAATACTTTGTCCAATTTTATCTACATTTGCAGCGGCATAAGGGCGTCTATGTCATCATCATCATCATCATCACTATAGCCTATTAACGTCCCACTGCTGGGCACAGGCCTCCACTCTCATAGGAGAGCGGGAATTAGAGCTTAGACCCACCACGCTGCTCCAATGCGGGTTGGCGGGCTTTAACGACTATTATCATGTTAGTGATAATAACCGGGACCGACGGCTTAACGTGCTCTCCGAGGCACGGGGGTGAAACACCGCCAACTTCCAACTCCGGGCTAGCACTGAGAATTTCTTAATTGAAAAACCCAATACCTAACTTTTCATGCCCGACCGGGAATCGAACCCAGGACCTCGTGATCCGCAGTCGACTATGCTAACCACTGGACCAACGAGGCGAACGTATTGTTCAACAAATTGTTTACTATCATTTGACAGAAACAACAAAACCTGCAAAATAAATCAGGTAAGTGAATCTCCGTATTACACGTATTTGTTCTGCGGCATCATGAATAAGAGATGAGAAGTCGGAACCTATCTACCTCTAGCCTCTACCCCGCTAGACATAGGGGTGGAAATACAATGAAATATTTAAATAGGTTAGGAAGGTAAGTGTACCTCAATGGGCTATATTCGTATTGGATTCGACGTTTTCTCCATGACTACATTAGAATGCATTTCGCTGCATTGCCCTCGGATGACAAAACGCGGTAACCCAAAGTTAGTGAAATTGAGATCAACGCGTTTGAAGTTTGTTATTATAAGTTTTCGTATTTTTTTTTAATTGTCTGCTCTCGGATGACAAAACTGTTAAAATCGGTGAGAATAATTAAAGAATCTTAAAAAAAACTCTTTTTCATTGTTTTGCCTCAATTTTTTAACTCTTAGCGGGCGCTGGGTCCATACTGCCAACAGATAAAGCACTAAAAAAGCAATACTACTCAAAATGACTGTTTAATGTCAAGTATCTTGTCACTCCTAAAAAAAAGGATTAAATTCTAAAACACGTAAGCTAACAATAAATAATTAAGCAGGCCCCAGTTCATTGAGTCGAGAAAACATAGCATTAAGAATTGACGCTATTTTTCAAAATGTTCTTTGCATTTTCATAATAAATATAAGTACTAGAGTAAAATAATTTTTAGATGAGCCGAAGACGAAGCTATGTTATACGAACCGCGCTATCCCGGGTTGCCGCGCTTCGTCACCCGAGGGTGGACTCTGTGGGTGGGTGCATCTTTCGCCGCGGGGATCAGAAGCCATCGTCTTTAAATTGTATTACAACTGCATCTGTGTGGAATCTGCTTCGCTGTTAACAGTTATTGAATATACGGCTTTACAGAAAATCATATGCTTTGTATAACATAAGTAGTTCTATACGGCTAAGGGCAAGATAAAACGCGGGGATCTGGGTTGAAGAAAAAAGCGTTACGAAAAGCTTTACAATCACCAGGTGAGATCGCAGTCAAGGTTTAGCTTGGAGTTGCATAGAAAAGACTATACGAATGACCGCTCATTTCCTCTCTTCTAATTTCAGTTTATTTTTAGATTTACCTACTCATTTTTGACTTTAAAATATCACCACGGATGTCAGAACAATAATGGCTAAGGCATACTGGTAAATATTAGCTCAAGGGTTCAGAACGTTCAGATCTCGATATTAAATCGAAACAATAAGGCGTCACGTCGAAATGGAGAGTTAATGGATGATTACGGCGGGATGATCCCAACTCCAAACTAATCAGAGCGCATGGGGGTTACTACCATCGCATAGAGCAGTATTATTTGAAAATGTCAGTTTTATGTCACGTGCCTTGACACCCCTAAAATAAGGATTGTAATTCTAAAACACGAACGTCAACAATATTAAAACAATACGGCTCTAAGCGACGGCGGTATACCCCCTACACGGGTGTAACATTATGTCAATCTTTGGTTAGGTTCGCTTACAGGTTCGGTTTAGCTAGCGATGTGTTTAATTTGACTTTATGTATGCTAATGGGAGTTTTGATTTGGGTAGTCCTCGTAATCGTAATCTTAATCGTAGAACTTAGGTAGGACGTAATTATTGATTCGCTATTGGAATAGCGTATTTATGTATACTAGATAATGCCCGCGACTTTGTCCGCGTGGATCACGTTTTTAATAGCAGTGTTATTTCGAAATGTCAGTTTTATGTCACGTACCTTTACGTATCTAAAACATGAACGTCAAGAATATTAAAAAAATACAGCTCCAGTATTATTAGCATATAGAGCCTAGACTGTACGGTACTCTCACCTAAGGTTGGGAGAGGAAGGAAATTGCATAGGTACTAAAGAGTTTTGTATTGATAACTCAGCCAGTTTCCTCCGTCACGTCCCTGTCACCCCGCAGCGTTGCTCTGTCTAGACACCTCCGTCGAACGACTGGCAGGAAAGAACGTACCTATATCCCCAGACTATGATTTAAGCTAGATATTTTAATTTTTTCAAACGCATAAAACTCCACAATGCTGGGGTTTTATCTCTGGACCTCTCGAATAGGACGCCATACTTAACAACAAGGTGCCCACAATGCTTTTGCAAGTCGATTTTGCGTGCACACACTTCTAGAATATAAAAATAATGTTTTTTGTTCAAATAAACTTTTAAAGTGCTTTTGAATCGCCGAGTGAATCTACCACTGGTCCGGAATGACGTTTCGACCGAGAAGAGCCAGCAAGAAACTCGGTGGTTGCTTTTTTGAAAAAAAAATATTACAATTAGGTACATCAATGTGTAGAATTACCTATAAGTAACCGCAGTCCTAAGCATTGCTGGAGCGATTAAGATCAAGGTAAGATAAAAGGTGTATGAATTGAGGAATTGCACTCCTCAATTCCTCAATACAACTCCCCAATTCGAATTGTCAATTCAGAGCATAGATATAGACTTCGTCAGATATTAATTCGGGATATTTTAATCTGTCGCCGGGGTGGTTGTCGGCATGACTGCAATTCGGGCTCAGGCGTTTGGGCGGCTATTAATTTGGTATTCCAGCCCCGCGCCACCCCGGATATTGATCTCTGTATAGAGGCTCTGTTCCCGGTACCTATATTCTCTATCATTTTCATATCGTATCTTACTTGATTTCGACGTGAAACTTCCTCGTTTATTTATCAAAATGGTGCTATTTAATCCAGTTATCCTTAGAATACTTACTCAAAGATGGTCCTTTACCTACATAGACCACCATATTCAGAGCAAAACTCGCATCAAAAAGGTCTCTGGCATCATGTCAGAGGATAATTGAGTGCAAAACATTTTAAAAAAATGTGCAAAAGAAAACTATTTCGATTTAACTGATCAACTTACCTCGACATTATTTGAGTTCGTTAAAATATCCCGCTTAGCTCAATACGAACGCTGCGAATGCTAATTATTCCCTTCTTAGCGCACTCTACATGTGAATGCTGGTGAGGATATTAAACCAATATGCTAAGCTGTTAACTTATTAACTACTAAGTACTTATCTTATAAGCTTATTTTATTTAACTTACTAGCTGATGCCCGCGACTACGTCCGCGTGGATTGAGGTTTTTTGGCTAACGCGGGAACTCCTTAATTTTCCGGGATAAAAAGTAGCCTTGTGTTATTCCAGACTGTAAACTATCTATGTACCAAATTTCATCCAAATCCGTTCAGCCGTTCGAACGTGATTTAGTAACAAACATCCATCCATACATACATACATCCATCCAAACTTTCGCATTTATAATATTTGTATAGAGTATATAGATTAATAATTTTACCTAAATAGACACAAATACAAGCATAATTATAATTAACTACTGACTGTACTCAATATTATGTACAATGCTAGTGGTAGTAATAAAAAAGTGTCTGTTTTATTAAAATCTTTAAAAAATCTTTAGTTTGTTTAGTGTCCGTAACTAGAATTAACTTAAGTTCTTTCCAGGCAAGAGCTAATAGGTATGTCCTAGGCAAGTGCACTCCAGCTTAGACCTTATCATTGCTTTGTATGGGAATCATTTGTATGGGAATTTTTCGGTGGTACAAATAAAGAGTATATAATAATAATAATAATCATTGGTGCCAAGCGCAAGCCTACCCTGCAATAAAACAAACAACTTTCTTTACTAGGTTTTCCAAGACTATATTAATTGATAGAGTTATAGTTTTAACATAGTTACGTAACAACATAGTAAGAATAGGTATATTATTTAAAAAGTGGATCGATGTCTGTGCAAATGAAATACCTATATATTATACACCTTCCGGATGCATTCTAATTTGGTAGGTATTAAAGTTTAAAAAAATTTGTATTAAAAATTATGTGACCTTGAAGATCTCCTCCTCCGTCACGCCCCTGACATGTAAATCCGAAGGCTTGCTCTGACTACACGTCTCCGCCGAACTACTGGTAGGATAAAACGCATGTCCTTAGACTGTGGTATTAGCGAGAGACAGAGAGGCAACTAGTAAAATAAAGAGTACACAATTTAGTAATTTAACTAAGAATTAAGGTTTATTGAAAGCAATTAATATAACTAATCAAGTCATCAATACAAATAAATCAAAGAAAGTTGTTTCGCGCGGCATCCGAGAGGCAATCGCCGTCGAGCGTGATGGATGCTTCGCTGGAGCGGAGCGGAGCGGAGTGGAGTGGGGGACAAACGACGAGGCGCTTATGAGCAGATCCATCAGAGGTCCGGGACAATCAATTCTGTTACGTCATTATTGGCATGTCGTTACAGTTTCATCAAAGAAAAGTATAGTCCAGTAGGTATAGTCCCCACAAACTTATTTGACGGTGACAGCGGCGCTGTTATCACGTAACGTCGGCCAATAAGTATTAAAATTAAAATAAAAACAAAACTAAACAGTCATAAAAATTAGTTACAACTTTTGGTTCCTTACGTAACTTACGCTCAAACTTATTATGTTCTTAACTAGCTGGTGCCCGCGACTTCGTCCGCGTGGTTTAAGTTTTTTTGATTCCCGCGGGAATCCGGAATAAAAAGTAGCCTATGTCACTCTGCAAGTCGTCAGCTATACCCATACAAAAAATCACGTCGATCCTTTGCTCCGTTGCGGCGTGATTGAAGGACAAGCCAACAGGTTTTGTCCTTCAATCACCAACCAACACACAAACTCACTTTCGCATTTATAATATTAGTATGATGATGCCAAATTGTGTCTGTCTTTCTGCAAAACTTTTATAGCCCGCATCTGTTCTACAAAAGATGAGTTCTCACGTAGTTGGTAGATCGATGTCTCACGGCGTCTTAAAAACACCAACTCGCGATCATCAAGTTAAATTTACATAAATCGTCATATATTATAGTACATCACTAGAACTTACCGAATAGATTTATGCGTTCGACAATCGTCGGAAATTGCGGGAGATGTGATACGGGTCCAGAGAGGTGTATCCCTGGGGACCCGTTAGAAGAACTACAGTACTTAGTGTCACTCGTTTGAAAAAGGTAACCGCTAAGTATCACGACAAAGTCAATGTAAGTTCTTACAGTGACAGATATTTTACTGACTGAAACTACTTACCTAACAACGTTCAAACAAGATTATTTTTTTAGGTAAAAGGCACATGTAATCAATTTGCTTCATTCAATAATTTTTAACCTTAAAAAACCTGTCTTTAAATAAAAAAGGCACACAAAAATGTTTGTGAAAATTGACAACGACAGCTGTCAGAATTCTGCGGAACTAAAAATGTGTCTATAGTATGAAATTATCATAGCAAAAACAATAAACATCAAAAGTTTCCAATAAAAGTAAGGATTTCGCAAAACATAGATACAAAACGAATTAATTTTAAGGTAATAATTGGCTTTGTAATCGTACCAGTCCAAAACTGTTTTGTCATGCCACACATACGCGCCTTTCAGGGATTGTGGGGCTTCCAGAGCAAGATATAAAGGCGTCTCAGCAGATTCGTCGGCAGTGTAGAAACCCTGACCATATGTCATATCTGTCCTCACCACGCCGGGGTGCATTGAGTTGATTGCTATATTTTTGCACTCCAGTTCACGCTGATGAACCATGGTTACAGCGCTAAGAGCTACTTTTGCAACTCTATACGCTGAAAGTGTCGCACCATCAGCGATTTCCTCACGTTTAAAAGTACCATTCTTTATCGACTCGAGATACCAATCGACGAATTCATTAACATCAGTTTCTGACAGTTCTTTTTTTGATAACCGTTGAATCCAATACTCGTTTCTGATATTCGAAAGATGACCGCAATTACTTGAGATGTTCACGATACGACCATTTTTTCTAATTAATGGATAAATCAATTCTTTCAAAGTGAATATACTTTTGTAGTTAATATTAATAACTCTATTGGCGTCATCGTATGTGCTAGAAATTGGGTTAGCATCTACTACACCAGCGTTGTTGATGAGAATATCGAGTCCTCCATACTTTTTCTTGATGTGATCTCTGAACCTCTCAACGCTGCTTCTATCAGCTATGTCAAGTTGGTGGTATTCCGGATTTAGTCCCGCCTTGTTTAATTTTGCGATTGCTTTTTTCCCATTGGCTTCATCTCTCGACGTCAAATACGTTACTCCGTTGAATCTCTGACACAATCCTTTAACTATAGCAAAACCAATGCCTTTATTTGAACCCGTAACGACAGCTACTTTCGGCATGACTGTTCACGCGATTTGTCGTCTATGTAATATTGAAAATATTGAATCGAGTTGTTATCTCTTAACAGTTACGAAATACTTGATAATGCTTGATTTCGAACGCTAATAATAACCTTATTAAGATGACCTATTTATTTATTTATAATAACTCAATAATAATTCTCCTTGCATTGTACGTGTATGCGGCTGATAAGGTGTTCTAAGATTATTGTTATCTTTATAAATACTACCACACTAGATGATGCACGCGACTTCGACCGTGTGTGTGCATAAAATTTTTAAATTTCCTTTTGATTGATAAACCATAGCTGTTGTGACTCTCCACTCAGGTGCTCAGAAATACCCATGCAGTAATTCACGTCGGTCCGTAGCTCTGTTGTGGTGTGTTTGAAAGACAAACAAACATGGTGGAAGCTAAAGGTCATCATGCTTTGAGTTGCTGTCGTTGTTCAGGTAGGTTTCGACGACCTCCGTGGCGCAGTGTGTAGCGCTGTTGCCTTAACGTGCGGAGGTCCCGGGTTCGATCCCCGGCAGGGTCAATTTGGGAATTTATAATTTCTGAATTTTCCTTCGTCTGGCCTGGTGGGAGGCTTCGGCCGTGGCTAGATACCACCCTACCGGCAAAGACGTGCCGCCAAGCGATTTAGCGTTCCGGTACGATGCCGTGTAGAAACCGAATAGGGGTATGGGTTTAATATAACTGCCATGCCCCTAACAGGTTAGCTCGCTACCATCTTAGACTGCATCATCACTTACCATCAGGTGAGATCGCAGTCAAGGGCTACCTTGTAGTGGATAAAAAAAAAAAAAAAGGTTCCCATGTCACCACGCCCTGAACGATATCGTCCGTAGAGCACTCATTTCGGCTAACGTGCCCTGCGCGATTGAACCACCTGGTTTGTGCCGCACGGACGGTAAGCGTCCAGATGGCTTGACTCTTGTCCCTTGGCAAAAAGGGAAATGCCTGTTGTGGGACGCGACTTGCGCCTGTACTTTGGCACCAAGCCACCTTAGCCGTACGTCCCGGTTAGCTGGTGCCGCTGCAGAATCCGCTGCCACGAGGAAGAGAGCCAAATATGCACCACTCTTGGGCCAATATTTATTTGTCCCACTGGCGGTGGAGACGATGGGATGCTGGGGTGGGGAAGCAAAAACTTTCATAAAAGAGATCGGCCGTCGTTTGAGGGAAAGGGGCTGTGTCCCACGTTCTGGTTCCTACCTGGTTCAAAGGTTATCCATCGCCATTCAGCGTGGCAATGCTGCAAGTTTGATGGGTACCTTTGGTCCAGGGGCAACCAGGGGTGGTCTTTTTGATTAGGTTTTTTTTTTTATCTTTTGTTAGTAGGTCTATTTAAGGATTAGTAAAAAATGTAATAAATATGTAATTTAATTTTTTATACCTGTGTTTCTTTTTTTTAATTTTATTTTTCATATCTACTACTTAATTACTTACTTACTACTATCATAAATCAAATCAAATCAAAAAAAAAAAAAAAAACAACACAGCCTCGCAACACAGATTCGCATTTCTATATATATAAAAGCGAAATACCACTCACTCACTCACTCACTCACTCACTCACTCACTGACTAATCACGATATCTCAGGAACTATAAAGCGTACAGACTTGAAATTTGGAAGGTAGATTCCTTCTACAGTGTAGACGCCAGCTAAGAACGGGTTTTGAGAAAATCCACCCCTATGGGGTTAAAATAGGGGTTGGAAGTTTGTATGAAAGTCCTTTGTTGTTGAAGTTAGACGCATGAAAGTTGGTAATTAAGTTATTAGTTATAAACAATAAAAACCTGTATAAGCAATTTTACGAAAATGTACCCCAATAGGGGTGAAATGGGGGTTGGAAGCTTGCATAAGGGTTCCAATTTTTTGCAGTAAGAGACTTGATAATCGGGATTTAGGTTATTAGTTTTAAGTTACAATAAACTGTATAAGCAATTTTAGGAAAATCTACCCCACAGAGGGTGAAATGGGGGTTGTAAAGTTGTATGAAAGTCCTTTGTTTCTGAAGTTAGAGACTTGAAAATCGGGATTTAGGTTATTAGCTTTAAATAATAATAACCTGTATAAGCAATTTTACGAAAATCCGATCACACGAGTCACTTCGCGAAAAATTTAAAGGATTTGACATCCTTACCGTTCGCATCGCATCGCGATATTATATACACTAATATCAATAATTTAGTAGGTATAATTATGTGAAACTTTTGCATTTCCTGACAACGACAGGTAGGTAGGTTACTTTTAGATACGCTTTGGATAAGTCGTACTGTTTTCTTCAGTATTTTAGTTGCCATTTTGTCTTCTTAATAGTAGGCATATTAAAGGAAAAGGTGACTGACTGACTGATCTATAAACCCACAGCTGAAACCACTGGACAGAGGCATACAGGTAACTTTTATGACGTAGGAATAAGCTAAGAAGGGATTTTCAAAAATTCAACCCCTTAGGGGGTAAAATAGGGGTTTCAAATTTTTATGAAAATGTAACCTATCGTGAGCGAAGCTGCGGGCAAAAGCTAGTTTATTATATAAGTTCGGGCGGGAAGTACAGATGTACGTATGTTGTAACGTGTAAAATCCATACTTCCATACTAATATTATAAATGCGAAAGTGTGTCTGTCTGTTTGTCTGTCTGTCTGTCTGCTACGCTTTCACAGCCCAACTACTCATCCGATTTTGATGAAATTTGGTACAGAGATAGGTTACATCCCGGGGAAGGACATAGGCTACTTTTTATCCCGAAAAATTGAAAAATTCCCGCGGGAATCAAAAAAAAATTATCTGTTCACCCGATTTTGATGAAATTTGGTACAGGGATAGGTTGTATCCCAGGGAAGGACATAGGCTACTTTTTATCCCGGATAATTGAAGAGTTCCCGGGGGGAAAAAACATCAATCCACGCGGATGAAGTCGCGGGCATCATCTAGTAATAAAATAAGTGAGAATTTCAGATCTTCGAAATATTTTGTTACAATACAATTTGAATCTGATTAGAACGTTAGCTACGTCTGCAAAGAAAAATATAACCTACCAGTATGAAACGCTGGAATTAATAAATCCTGATTTAAATTTTCTACTACCGCCCACGAAAGATGTGACTTTTGGCGTTTGGCGTTACGCCAGCCAGAAAATTTGTAAACCTTTGCAAATATTGTATCATAAAATCAGAGCTCCTAGGCAATGGTGCCAGTGTCTTGGGTACCATGCCCATGCACGATCATTTAGACGGTGTATATTTTTTGTAATAAAAATAGGTTTTTTGTACTTGGTTATTTGTTTGCAAATCCCTTGAGATAGTGGAGTTTTCAGTAGGTACATTTTGTGATTAAATCAAGCAAAATAAGATGGAACTAAAAATCACTATACATAGATTGATCTTATATCTCCAATTTTTGGTAATAACTTTGTAAAAAATCTTTATATTTAATACTATAAAAATGATTTTCCCTCACCTCTTCACTCAAAATTGACGATTTAGGGGTGACTTTAGGTACATTTTTTTACTGTAGTTATGCCGATATTTTATCATTATAAAATACAATCTGTTAGAAGATAATAATATGTTCACCTCCAAATCTAGGTAAGAAAAATATTAAAAATAGTACAAATAGTACAAGAAATTAAATAAAAACCGTGTGTATTTTTTTCACATACTTTGTAAATCTTAACAAAGAGTAAATAAGGGTTATTTTGATCTTACACGGTCTCTGGTTTGATTTCAAATTATGAAAGTCTGCGTTTGATCGCCGTCGAGAGTAGACCCTGTGTCGGTTGCAAGCAGTCGCTGATGTCGAAAAACATCGCTGTACGGACACGAAATAGTTGAGCGAACCTAATTTATATTTTACGTTATCGACTGTGCTGATATATCGATAAGGTACATAATATGGTACCTACAGAACATTATTTTATTATTTGATAGAATTTAGAAATTTATTACAGTCTCTATTCCCCGAGCGTGGTAGTGACCTCAAGGTATGCTTCGAAGGCGACTACTGGAACTCCTAGACGCGTAGAGCTAGGTGTATCAAATTTGGGCTCGTTTTTTAGTTATGATGAGATCTTACCACAGAACTTGGTGGAGTGACCTGAAGGTATACTTCAACATCCACTACTGGAACTCCTAGACGCGTAGAGCTAGGTGTATCGAATTTGGGCTCGTTTTGTTAGTTATGATGAGATCTTACCACAGAACTTGGTGGAGTGACCTGAAGGTATACTTCGACATCCACTACTGGAACTTCCAGATGCGTAGAGCTAGGTGTATCGAATTTGGGCTCGTTTTGCTAGTTATGATGATATGTTCTGTGGTACTGCCTCGTTGGTCTAGTGGTTAGCATGTTTGACTGCGGCTGACGAGGTCCCGGGTTCGAGTCCCGGGTCGGGCCATAATAAGTGTTGGGTTTTTCTGACTAGAAATTCTCAGCACTAGCCCGGAGTTAGGAAGTTGGCGGTGTTTCACCCCCGTGCCTCGGAGAGCACGTTAAGCCGTCGGTCCCGGTTATTATCACTAACATGATAATAGTCGTTAAAGCCCGCCAACCCGCATTGGAGCAGCGTGGTGGGTGTAAGCTCTAATTCCCTCTCTCCTATGAGAGTGGAGGCCTGTGCCCAGCAGTGGGACGTTAATGGGCTGTAGTGGAGTGGAGGAGTGGAGTGGTTCTGTGGTAAGATCTCATCATAACTAACAAAACGAGCCCAAATTCGATACACCTAGCTCTACGCGTCTAGAAGTTCCAGTAATGGATGTCGAAGTATACCTTCAGGTCACTCCACCAAGTTATGTGGTAAGATCTCATCATAACTAACAAAACGAGCCCAAATTGAATACACCTAGCTCTACGCGTCTAGGAGTTCCAGTAATGGATGTCGATGTATACCTTCAGGTCACTCCACCAAGTTCTGTGGTAAGATCTCATCATAACTAACAAAACGAGCCCAAATTCGATACACCTAGCTCTACGCGTCTAGGAGTTCCAGTAGTGGATGTCGAAGTATACCTTCAGGTCACTCCACCAAGTTCTGTGGTAAGATCTCATCATAACTAACAAAACGAGCCCAAATTCGATACACCTAGCTCTACACGTCTAGGAGTTCCAGTAGTAGTCGTCGAAGTATACCTTCAGGTCACTCCACCAAGTCTTGAGCTAAGATCTCATTATAAATAACAAAACGAGCCCGAAGTCCGGAAAAAAAAAACAATAAATAATAATATATCGAAGTATCGACAATCGATAAAAGTTGATTCAACGCAGCTTATCCGTGCTTGTAGCTTGTAGTAGTGCGATTTCATATCTATTCGTTTCGGAAATGCGTTCTTTATTATAAGTTTGGTATCATAAAATTGTCTCTATTCTTATTTCGCGCTAATAATTCCAGCAAAAATTAAAACAACAGGTATTTAAATAGTAGATTATTAACCAAGGGGATAAAGCAGTGTCTTCTGTCGCGGGTGACGATTTAAATCGCGAGCGTAACGAAGGATTTAAGTTCACCCAAGACTAAGACAGCTTTATCACCGAGGAAAATACTCTACTTTTCGTACCATTTGCGAAAAAATTAACACAATAATAATATATAATAATAATGAGACTAGCTGATGCCCGCGACTCCGTTCGCGTGGACGTATGAAAAATAGATAGTAGCCGATTCTCAGACCTACTGAATATGCATATTAAAATAACTAATCAAATGACGATTGACCAGTTATCGATCGGAGATGAAAAATGATTAAATTACTAAAATAAAAAATAAGGGTTGATCGTAGAAGGGTGAAAATTTAGGATTGTATGTATTTTTGTATGTTGTATCATAAAAAAATAAAAACTAAAAATTTTGTCTACAAAATAAAAATTTAGGGGTGGACTACCCTTAACATTTAGGGGGATGAAAAATAGATGTTGACCGATTCTCAGACCTACTCAATATGCTCACAAAATTTCATGAGAATCGGTCAAGCCGTTTCGGAGGAGTATGGGAACGAAATTGTGACACGAGAATTTTATACATAAGATAAGATAAGCATTTATTAAAAATAATGACAATTAAAAGTAAAAGTTAACATTCGAAACATTGGTCCAATTATTGATAGAGAGAGTTACATTTTTGTTTGGTACATTTATTGTTGATGAGTTGACTTGAGTATTTCTCTGTTCTTGCGTCTGAGGAACTGTTTAGAATAGAGATGCGCCGAATGTTCGGCCGAATATTCGTATTCGGTACATTCGGCATATTTTTTCATGTTCGTATTCGGCCGAATATTCGGTTGATTTGCCGAATAATTACCGAATATTTAAATTAATGTTAATATTTAAAAAAGAACATTTTATTAAACAGTAAGGTTATCTAATTACTGAAGAAGTGTGGTTTTTTGACGAATGACAATGTTAACAAAATAAAATCTGATTCTCAAGATTACTATTATGTCCTTTAATAATAATCATATCGTAACATTAACATATTTAAATTATGATGATTTATCGACAAATTAAAACAACATAATATTTAATAATTAAAATTTAAGAGTGTTAAATTATAATGCAGAAATACTAGGCTCTCAGCCCTGTGAGGCAACAATCTATTTCTTTTCTCTTCATACACATTGCCTGCTTCCGAGAATAACCGTTAACTATATACAGTGGTTGCTGGAGAAGTTAAAAAAATTCTGGCTGAAATAGCCATGAGTTCATACTTTCCTTGATTTTTTGCCCACCATGTAAAAGGACTCATACTGCGTTGTAATACTGAACGTTGTGTACAAACGTGTTTACCGCGCAGAATTGAACCGAATGATTCGGCCGAATATTCGGTTCGGTACATTTTGGACCGAATATTCGGCCGAACATTCGTATTCGGTTGAACCTATATTCGGCGCATCTCTAGTTTAGAACATTAACTTATTTATAAAAATAAATTAAAATAAACTTAACGTTTATGTATTTGAAGAAAACAAAAACGCGGCAAATTCCTAGACTAATATTTTTTTTGTCGGAAAAGCAAAGGCATCAAGCTCATACCGCCTCGTCGGTTTTCGTAGGTAATTTTATTTAATAATCATAACTGCATAATAAATGCGTATTCCTTTTTCAAAAAGATGTTTAATGCTTTATATACAAACTCAATGGTGTAAACACAGATGTACATAGTTCAGTATAAATTTCGGTAAGTACATATTCCAAATTTAAATCACATTCTCCCCCTAGAGGATGAATGAAATTCAGTACAATTTTCTTTCCCTGTTTTTAACAGATTAAAAATGACTATTGTTATTTTCGCTTTTTGTGGCATAGAATGTCACTTTTTTGAGCAAGTGGTACGAAAAAATTATTATGAACTTTATTTATATCGATTTAAGCTAATTTTCACTCAAGGTTTTACTTTTAAAGTAGTAATCAGCTTTGTAATCATACCAATCCAGCACTCTTCTGTCAAACCACACGTAAGCGCCTTTTAAAGTTTCAGGAGCATCAAGCGCGAGATAAATAGGAGTCTCAGCAGCTTCCTCTATGCTAAGGAAACCGACTCCATGGGTCATGTCTGTGCGAACAAAGCCAGGGTGAATTGAATTAATGGAGATATTGTTGGACTCTAATTCACGTTGGTGGACCGCAGAGATGGCACTAAGAGCTACTTTTGAGACTCGATACGATGCGACAGTGGCCCCATCGGCGATATCCTCACTATTAAATGTGCCATTCTTTATCGACTCAAGATACCAATCGACGAATTCATTAACATCGGCTTCCGACAAATCTTTTTTGGATAACTTTTGGACCCAGTACTCGTTTCTTATGTTTGATAGATGACCACAATCACTCGAAATGTTAATGATACGTCCATTGTTTCTAATTAACGGATAAAGTAATTCTTTCAAAGTGAAAATGCTTCTGTAGTTAACATCTATGACATTTTTTGCATCTTCGTATGTTCTTGAATTCATATCGGCATCAAGGACGGCTGCGTTATTAAAAAGAATATCGATTCCTCCATATTTATGCTTGATATAATCTCTGAATTTCTCTACACTGCCTCTGTCAGTAACGTCGAGCTGATGGTACTTCGGTTTTAGTCCTGCTTCTTTTAATTCAGCAACTGCTTCCATTCCTCGGATTTCATCTCGCGATGTCAAGTACACAACTCCTTCGAATCTTTGACACAAGCCCTGGACTATGCCGAAGCCGATGCCTTTATTCGAGCCCGTTACGACCGCGACTTTCAACATGACTGCTCTGGTGCGACGTTGATAGCAAACTATAGATATGAAGAGTATGAAATAATAGCTAAAAGTATAAAAACTTGTTCCTTATCTGAGAAGGTAAATTCGTTGTTACTGTGAAAAATTATCTTACGTAATGTGATTTTATGTTATGCTTATCTGATCATAATAATTGCTGACAACTGTACCGCTCGCAATTATATTATCTTAATCGATAGATTAACCAAAATAAATGAAATAAAATAAAATATTATGCATAATAATTAAGTAATCTTCACAGACATGGTTGAAATGCACTTATAACTTTGTTATAAAAATATGATAATTTGTAGTAGGTACCGCTACAAATAAAATGAACGCTATTCTAACATACCGGCAGAATCAAAACAACACTGATAAGAAATTTTATCAATAAATGTCGATAGATAATACGTCTTATCTGGTAAATATGTGTGACTCGAAAACTATCAGTTATTATTCTGGAACTGTAATTTATATTTAAAAAAACCGGGCAAGTGCGAGTCGGACTCGCGCACGAAGGGTTCCGTACCATTATTAATAAATAATTACCTTTGTTAATGAACCGCAAGACTAACTTTGTTTGTAGAGGTTTATTGTTAATATCAAAAAAACTATGCTAGTTAGAGCATTGACTATAGTTTTCCTGTAAAATATACGTAAATTCCTATTGAACATAATTATTTCAAATTTTTCGATTGGTAAACTCCGGAGATAAGGGGGGGGGGGGGGGGGGGGGAACGGTATTTTTTTAGACATTTTCCCCGATAAATCAAAAACTATCATAACTAAAAATAATTAAAAATCTGTTTTAGAATGTACAAAGTAAACCCTTTCATATGATACCCCACACAGTACAGTTATCTCACTTTTAAATTTCAACCCTCAGATTTTCCCCCTTTTTTAAATAAGAACAAAAATAATTTCCATTTTTTTTTAAATTCCAGTGTTTTTGGGCCACTAATATACACAACTATCACGGTCTCATTGCATCATATCTTAGTGACCGTATTCAGACGGTATGTGTAAACAATGTGAAATCATCCGGATCAGCCTCATTAATGGGTGTGTCCCACAAGGCTCCATTCTGGGTCCCTTCATGTTCTTGGTATATATAAATGATTTAGCATATTTTGTCCAGGATACTTGCGATATTGTGCTATTTGCTGATGATACGTCTTTAATTTTTAAAGTCGATAGAAATAAGGATGATTTTGACGACGTAAATAGTGCCATTTCTCAGGTCACTCACTGGTTTACTGTAAATAACTTACTTTTAAATGCAAAAAAAACTAAGTGTGTTGAGTTCGCACTGCCCAATACCAAGAATACACGTAACATTAATCTAGTGGTAAATAATGATATGTTAAAAATAGAAGAGGCCACCGTGTTCTTGGGGGTGACCTTAGATGCTAAGCTTCAATGGGGCACCCATATATCAAATCTAGCTGGTAAACTCAGTTCTGCTGCTTACGCTGTCAGAAATATTCGGCAGTTAACAGACGTTGAAACTGCAAAGATTGTATATTTTGCTTATTTTCATAGTATTATGTCTTACGGAATCTTGCTGTGGGGTAAAGCGGCAGATATTCAAAAAATATTTGTATTACAAAAAAGGGCAATACGTGCAATTTATAATTTAAAACCACGTGAATCCCTTAGGGAGAAATTCAAGGAAATAGGTATTCTTACAGTAACTTTGTAAAACAGCACATTCAGAATTACAAAAGAATATGCGATCTGCACGATAGGCCAACTAGAAACCGTCATAGGCTCGTGACTCCATCGCTCCGCCTCACTAAAGTCCGAAGGTCGTTCGTGGGAATGAGCATACTATTCTTTAACAAAATTCCTCAACCTATTATAAACTTGCCTTTACACAAGTTTAAGATAACCATTAAAAAAATGCTCCTAAAAAAAGCTAAAAAACCTAAAGGCGCATGGATTTGACTCGCTCCAGCAATGCTCAGGACAGTGGTTACTTATGTATCTGTATATGTTGTATGTAGATTATTGTAAACATACCATATACTATTTATTTTTTTTCAAAAGAGCAACCACCGAGTTTCTTGCTGGTTCTTCTCGGTAGGAACGGCATTCCAAACCAGTGGTAGATTCATTTGACTATTCATAAGAACTTGTAAAAAGTCTATTTGAATAAAAATAATTTGATTTTGATTTTTGATTTTGGTAGTTACTGAAATAATCGAGTGTGACGGACGGACAGACAGACGGAGAAAGTCGCACCATAAGGGTTCCATTTTACCATTTTGGTACGGAACCCTAAAAACCAGTCAAATGCGAGTCAGAAGCGCGCACAAACGGTTCCGTACTACCACACAATATAAATTATTTTGGTAAATAACAAAAAAGATGCCATAACCACACGTACTCTGTGAAATAACTGGCTTACGTGTGGCACTAAGTTGGTAGCGCCTGACAAACGATTCGACACCCTATGAGTATGAAACCCTACTTATTAACGATTTTTCCTATAATCGTTTTTTTTCCTATACTTGTGTTGTGAGACCATACTTCTTGCCAACTTATTACTTACTTACTTTCTTTCATGATTGTAGGTCAACTGGAACTTCCCTATAGGTTTATATTTATTAGCGAGTGTCAAAGTATGCTAAAGGAGGTCGGCGAGCTCCCATATAGTGTTTGACCCAAACTTGAGGTTCACGTTCACGCATCAAACTTCTCATACTTCTTATACTAAACCAGACTAACAAAAAAGTTTATGAAAGTCAATCAAATAAAGTTGGGAGAAAAAAGATATTCGAAGTAATAGTTAAAAGTGAGGTTAGATTTCTATTTCATGGTTTTTAAGCCAGATGACCATTTAATAGCTTTAAAAAATCTATCAGGCACTGCAGATCATTATCTGACTATGTACCAAATAGTAATACGCTTTCCTACCTACATAAAAACAAGTTACCTACCTGCTGGGTACATTAAACCTATAGTAGGTATGTAATTCATAACGTGGCCAGTAAGTATATTATGACATACAAATTGATGGTTGTTATACTATTCTTACTATTTGAAAAGGGGGTTAACCCTAACGCGCTTATACATCGCAACTTTTGGGCGTTAGTCGCATTTACAACGCGCAACAGAAGAAAAACAGTAGCGATACAATCGCGTCGCGATGTAAATTTCAGTACTTACTACAACTTAACTAAGACTAAAACCAAAAATAAATGTGTACCTACTAACTCTAATGAGAACGATATAAATTATGATTTATGTAAACTATAAAAACCTTTTTATTTCAATCCTACCTACGAAGTTTAGCATTGATAATAATAATTGTCCTAACAGATAGTTGGATTGTTGTACAAATATGTATGGAAAAAAGTATTTTGTAACAAATAAAATACACTTAGTTTCTTTATGCTAAGCAGAGTTGTGTAACTCGAATTCCATTCCGAGTTACCTGAATTTCAACTCGAGTTAATGTGTTTTTTCCGACACATCTCTACTACGGTCCACGAATGACATTTGATTGAGTTTGACAGTAATTGACATTTGACACGTTAGTTTCTACTTTTATACTCTGCCGGGTGACCGCGTATCTTTTGCATCAATCATTGATACATCACAATCACCTCCGATTGGCTGAATTTATGGTATTCTTGCTGCGTCAATGGCGATTTCGTCCAATAGTGGAAGAGTGTTAACCAATCAGAGGTGATTGCGATGTATCAATGATTGATGCAAAAGATATGCGGTTACCCTGCGGGTATCTATACTCCGTATTGCCATTAGAACGACTTTTTTTATTATTTCGTAATAATTTTTATTTTTGATCCCCATCTTCTAAAAAATTGATGTTTACACAGAAAAATACTTTGAAATATATTAAAAATATTAAATGATTTCTGAATCTGAATGGTTTTTAAATTAGCTGGGTCATACTTCGCCGATCTCCTTTGCGGCATTTTGATTGCGTTGACATAGAACTTAGAAGTTTGAATTTTTTTACAGCTCCAAGGGACTGTAGACCTGAGTATTAATGTCAACTTATACCTTTACGCGTTCCTGAGAAAACGGGTGCTGACAGACAAGCAAACAGATGTATAAGTATAAGGGTTCCTTTTTTCTTCTTAAAGGTACGGAACCCTTAAAAGTTAATATAATGATTAGATATTTCCGTGTTATTAAGAAGCCTATGTAATTCTTTTAGCATATACCTTTCGTCAAAATTGTTATGTGGGTGGGTATCAAAAAGGTAGCATACAGACAGACACTTCGCAATTATGATACCAGCAGGGCGACCGCGTATCTTTTGCATCAATCATTGATACATCGCAATCACCTCCGATTGGCTGAATTTATGGTATTCTTGCTGCGTCAATGGATTTCGTCCAATAGTGGAAGAGTGTTAACCAATCAGAGGTGATTGCGATGTATCAATGATTGATGCAAAAGATACGAGGTCCCCTGCGGGAAAAAGAGCAGCATCGGTGATGGGCAGGATGCGGGGGAGTGCCAACGGTATTCTGAATACACTGATTGAAAGATTTGAAAATACTTTTGTGACGCACTGGGTAGGTACGCATGCACATGCATTTTCAGTGTTTCACAAAGGGTAGATATTATATTAATTAACTAACACCACTAACATAGTTTTATTCTTTTGCTAACAGTACTGTTGAAATAATACTTTGTAGAGGTGTTACTTCCAGTCCGTGCCTCGATGATCTGACTCATCCTTAATTTTTTGAGAGGCCGTAGCTATCAGCCCCACCACCAGCGTCACCTCACTTTTCGTTCGGTATTTAGTGTGACCAGCTATTTAATATTGCCACACTAATAAATAATTATTATTAAATACTGTGTCTTGAAATTTATCTGATCCTATACAAATTATACAACATTCTTTTTTTAAATAAAATCATGACAATCAGAATTGCCATTCTATAAATAATAAATAAATGTTGCCAATCTACACGATCACGACATTCGGCCATCCGACATTGTGCAACCTCCCGGTGCACAACCACCAAATATTCGCTTTGCTAAGCATAGTTTGTTTCATTCTTTGCAATAATCTGTGGTGTATAATGAAACATATTCATTAATTCATACTTGCACTATGACATTTAGCATAGGTATTATTAGACTTTCAGTAAATCACGACATTCGGCAGAATCAAAAGGTTAATAAAAAGGAAATCTAAATTTACTCCAATTTAGTAATATCAAACTTAAAACCTTAAATCAATTTAAAATCCAAAACTATAGAGCTTTTGATCTTGAGATTTCAAAGAGTAACAAATCCAACCATAAGGGTATTGAATTGATTGATATCGCTGAATCGAAATTTCTCAATATAAATATCGCAATCCAAATCTAAAACTTATATAAAATAAATAAACTTTTATATCACTCCTTGTACAAGTATACAGGGAAAAGATTACCTATTGATTAATTATCTAAAGCTGAATCAAAAAATTAACCTGAAATTTAATCAAAGTCTGGAATAGTCACAGTCTCAAACATAATCTAAACAATATGTTACTTACACCGTAAGTAAAAGTTGAAGTCTAATACTGAATTCAAATTTAATAAAGTATTCAATATTTATTTTATTTCTTGTACCGTTTCATTTATTTATACTTTAAAAGAATCTGACGCTGAATCTAAAACTTAGTATAATCTAAATCTTGATTACAACTTGGTGAACAACAGGTCCATTTTCCTAAGCTCCGCTTATCATGTATGACGCCTGCTTTTTTTTTTTTTTTTTTTAACTTTATTGAAATCGAAATCTTTATCAAAACGTAAAGGGAAGCTAATTTTAATAAAATTTGACTTTACTGAAATTAGTATTGAACAGTGTCACAGAGTTAATAATAAAATCTATAACTGTATCCAATGCAAACATAGATCAGGATAACGAATGACTAATCTATCAATTCTTCAAATCAATTGGATCTGCTGTACCATTTACTAATTGTTTGAATCAAATTAAGACTTTATGTTAATTATCTGCTCTAAGCTTCCTGACATCGTATGCCTGTTGGAGGTAGACTGTTCCTACTATGTTAAATTATTACTATTTTAAGATCTTCAACTATGTAAGGGTCAACGATTTTAATAAATGAACAAAACAAGTTGTTTTGGTTTATTTCCTTCAGTTCCTATATCTTTCCCTTCCTCGGAATAAACCCATCAAAAAGAGACAGCAGCACAAAATTACACCGAATCAGCTCAGTTATGTTGTTCAAGACAGTCTTTAAATCAAAAATACTTAGAATATTACCCAATACTATGAACTTGGTCCAATACCTGAACTTTCACGACAATCATCATCGAAACTAAACAAAAACTTAACGATAGTGCAAAAGCAACCAAATTTTTCATCAAAAGCTTGCATCGAAATTCAAAACTTTAGTATGAATTTAACTAGAATCAACTTGAAATTTTTGTACAATGTTTAATCACTTTCATATAATATTTTGTTAATAAAGTTTGCTCAATAGAAATTTCAAATTAATATCCAAATCAACGAAAACTCCAAATTCAGAAATCAGAATTTAATATTCGAGATCTACACCAAGGCATAAAATATAACTTCAGTAAAATAATTTAGTACTTATATAAATACTGAGTATGTTTTATTCATTTTGCATTTTAGTACCTACTCTTCACTTTACTTTTCTGTGTCAGTTAATAATAAGAGTGGTAAGTTTTTACAACTTAATTGACAGTTGTAAGCCTGAGCCCCTAGGTGAAGGTATACCATTGTCACGGACTTGCAAATCCACAACGCCCGTGCATCACACGACATTCTTCAATACATTTGAGAGAAAATAATAATATGGAGATAAAACTATAGTAAGCAGACCGGCACTAGTCACTCATTAGTAAATGTATATTATTTTTATATCGTATTATATATACTCTCGAAATTTTAGTCGGCAAAAGATAATTGATTGCGCGCCTTCATTCTCAATTCAAATAATAGTTTATTAAATTTTATCATCCACTTCATTACTTCAAATCACTTAGATAAATATAAAGAAAGAAAACTCAATGCGACTTCCAGAATGGCGCGTTTTTACAAATTTTTTTTTTTTTAATACATTTTATTTAAACGGTCCTTGCGGGCCGTGACTGTAATTAATATCATTTTCTATTCTTAATAAACGTTCCAAACATTTAATTTTTTTGTTATTGAATGCAGTTTACGATTTAATGAACTAATTTAGTCAACCTGAATCACTTGAATGCTAATCAGCATTGACGAAACACATTTGAACTAATTTTTTTTTTATGTCATATCTAAAATTTCAAAAATACTGCAACCTTTGGCTCTTGCAAGCTGAAGTAATGTGTCTCCTTCCCTATTTAATTATTATTAATGCTAATATCATTCCGAACGTCGGAATTATGTTGAAACCTCAACCCTCCAAACTAATCAAAGTTAAAATAATATCTTTAATATTATTCACCAGTTTTATCTGACTGCGTTTTATTTTTCTTACTGAAATAACTATAATTCATTCGTATTTAGGCGCATGCAGATTATACATATACATCAGAAACATGACGAGGCTCGGTCACGTAACATCGAGATCACAAATTAATCCATTTAAAAGTCCATACAAATACAATCAATTTTTCTTTCAAACAATCTCATAACCTATACCAATATGTTGCGGCTATACCAGTAGGTACAATATTATATTACTTGTAAAAAAAATGATCCAAGTCGTTTAAAATAACCAAAATAAAACTCATTCATTAAATCTAAAATCATTCAACAAAGAATTTACAACTTCCTCTGATCAAAAACATTTAAAGGCACATTTGAAACTATGGAAATGAATAAAATGCCATGGTAATTCTGGATAGAACGAGCTACTTGTACAGTAATCTACTAAAGCAGCTACCTGCTATGTAATATTTAATTCTGTACTGGAAAACTTTCTTTCATGATCCCTCCAATCGAGACGTTTCATTACGTTTCAGAACATCCCTTTAATTTTATGTGAACGTAAAGTTAAGTTAATAAAATACATTAAATCTTTCACGAACAGTTAGATAACATACTGTCCAAAATACTAAAACACTTGTTCACAGCCTAGACCCATTAGGTCACAACTCACAACTCATGGAATCACATGTTCCAATACAGTAACGCACTTGGATGTCTAGCACAATACACAGCTAGTGACACTCATTCAAAGATTAACGTTTCAATAACTCTATTTGACATTCATAAATTAAACGACATTCTCATTTTAAATTCATAAATCATTAATTTTATACCTTTGCCATACAGGTAAATAAATCATGATACACTATCATACTTTCGAACGCTTTTTAGCCATTGGCCATCATCACGATTTACTTTCATCTTATTTTACGTGAAAAGGTAAGCATGTCTATATAAAATATATTCTCATATTGACGCATACTTGCATATTTTATTATCATCAGTAATTTAACGCCCTCATATGTTATATCGCTACCATGACGCACAATTACTTTGTGTCACCGTCATGAAACACTTCGGTGTAACTAACATAATCACAATCATAATCATAAATCACAATCATAAATAATTTATTTTGCAAATTTGTGGGTAAAACAGCTGTTTAAGTAGAAACTTCCAGTACACAATCCACTGTCAGAAACAGTGCAAAAACGATATAACATTACTAAATTTAAAATTATTAACAATAACATCTCAAATTTCATGCAACGCATGTCACATTTTCCACCATGACACTTAACAAACATCTCAACTCAAATAGAACGCACGCTTACACTCTCGCATGTCTATCAAACATCTAAAAAAAACCTTTATTCAGATAAAATGCACTCTCACGTGTAATCAATATCACAGTACATGCGAGGGTATCAACTCAAATAAAACGCACGCTCGCGTTTTATAACCATCGCGACACACGCTCGTGTCTATCATAAGTCTCAACACAAATAAAACGCACGCTCACGTTTTATTACCATCACGACACACGCTCGTGTCTGCCAAACAAAACAAATAAAACGCACGCTCACGTTTTATTACCATCACGACACACGCTCGTGTCTACACAAAATCAATAAAACGCACGCTCACGTTTTATTACCATCACGACACACGCTCGTGTCTACCAAACAAATCAAATAAAACGCACGCTCACGTTTTATTACCATCACGACACACGCTTGTGTCTACACAAAATCAATAAAACGCACGCTCACGTTTTATTACCATCACGACTCACGCTCGTGTCTACCAAACAAATCAAATAAAACGCACGCTCACGTTTTATTACCATCACGACACACGCTCGTGTCTACACAAAATCAATAAAACGCACGCTCACGTTTTATTACCATCACGACACACGCTCATGTCTACACAAAACCAATAAAACGCACGCTCACGTTTTATTCATCATCATCACCATCATCGCGTGTGCCTTTTTCAAAACGAAGTTCTCTCAAATCTTCTATTTTGAGTCGCATCTTTTAGTTTTGAATAGCAAAGCCCTGTCCACCTTTTTAGGGTTCCGTACCAAAATGGTAAAATGGAACCCTTATGGTGCGACTTTCTCCGTCTGTCTGTCCGTCTGTCCGTCTGTCCGTCTGTCCGTCCATCACACTCGATTATTTCAGTAACTACCGAAGCTATCGACATGAAATTTGGAATAGTTGTGTATATTAGTGGCCCAAAGACACTGGAATTAAAAAAAATTGGAAATTATTTTTGTTCTTATTTAAAAAGGGGGGAAAATCGGAGGGTTGAAATTTAAAAGTGAGATAACTGTACTGTGTGGGGTATCATATGAAAGGGTTTACTTTGTACATTCTAAAACAGATTTTTAATTATTTTTAGTCATGATAGTTTTAGATTTATCGGGGAAAAAGTCTGAAAAAATACCGTTCCCCCCCCCTTATCTCCGGAGTTTACCAATCGAAAAATCTGAAATAATTATGGTCAATAGGAATTTATGTATATTTTACAGGAAAACTATAGCCAATGCTCTAACTAGCATAGTTTTTTTGATATTAACAGTAAACCTCGTACTCGTCGTCAAATAAACATAATATTATTATTGGTTTTTGCCTGATTGTTTTGCTTCAGTACCTACTTCTTGAGTACGGAACCCCCGGTGCGCGAGTCCAACTCGCACTTGGCCGGTTTTTATATCATCCAACCACTTGCGCCTTTGGCGACCTGGAACTCTCTTACCTGCAATCCTTCTTTCCAAAACTAGTCTTGGAAGCGAGAATTGGGCTCCTCTTTTCAAATGCCCGAAGAAAGCCTCAACCCTCTTCACTAATGTAATGTAAGTTCACTCGCGGCACTAATAAAAATAGTTGCCCTGCCACTCTACGCTATTCTACAAAAATTACTTTTTAAACACTACAACTTGTTCATACATCTGTTTTGATCAAGTCTACTACCACCAGAGTAAACTATCTAGATCACATAGATAGAATAAGTATACCAGTAAATACACTGTATATCGAGAATTTAAAACTAGATCCAACTGTTATCGTATTTCTTATAACACCCATTAAACTAATCAGAGTTCAATAAATTGCTTTGCATCCTAGTATTGATATGAGGGTATCTCATTTGACATATTCACTTCTCATTTATTACTATTATTCACTCCATGAATTCTCTTTGTGAATAACCAGTAATTTAATCTATGCCTGGTTAATATAAATTTCAAATTAAATTCGAAACTAAATACAGTGCGTAAAAAAAACTACAATCTCGTTCAGTAAACTAATTTGAAGGCACGAGGACGCTTTTAAATTCAATAATCATTTAACTACATTAAGAGTAAGACTCAATGAAACGTTAGGTAACGTTCATCCAAAGTAATGGTCCAGAGGGTATTTCACAAATACTTAAGTTTATTAGAACTAGAATAATTATTTACCTATTTCATATAGCGAACAATATCTCAGGTTAACCAGTAGTGATAACCAAGCTGTAAGGTATCGCATTTAATCATTTAAAATGGCTGCTCAGACAGCCAGTACTAGTGAAACTTATTCCAGTATGCCAACTCTCATACTGGCGAAACCCTCATACGATATTACGCGATTATAAGGTGTGACCCCACATTAATGATCGCCCCATGACAATTCACTCAAAAATAATAATATTACATCAATCTTACCAAAGGCATCGTTAAAAGCACTCAAAAGGATTCACTCTGCAAAACCCATAATTTTAAAAATTTATAACACCTATTATCAGAGATATAGTATTATATCCACTTTGTGGGTATTAGGTTGAACACTTCTGAGATGTTGAAATAATACTTTGTGGAGGTGTTACTTCCAGTCCGTGCCTCGATGATCTGACTCATCCTTAATTTTTTGAGAGGCCGTAGCTATCAGCCCCACCACCAGCGTCACCTCACTTTTCGTTCGGTATTTGGTGTGGCAATATTTAATATTGCCACACTAATAAATAATTATTATTAAATACTGTGTCTTGAAATTTATCTGATCCTATACAAATTATACAACATTCTTTTTTAAATAAAATCATGACAATCAGAATTGCCATTCTATAAATAATAAATAAATGTTGCCAATCTACACGATCACGACAGTACTAACATTAGGTAACGTTTATCATGTAGTATGTAATATTTATAATTGGATGTCATGTCAGTAAAAAAAGATATTTATTATTATTAATATTTCAAATGAAAAATAAAACAAAACATCTAAACGTTCAAGGTCTTTGCTTTAAAGTAATAATTGGCTTTGTAATCATACCAATCTAAAACTTTTCTGTCAAACCAGACGTAGGTGCCTTTTAGTGATTGTGGAGCATCCAGAGCGAGATAGATTGGGGTTTCTGCCGCTTCATCCATACTGTAAAAGCCTACTCCTTTTGTCATATCAGTGCGTACCAATCCAGGATGCATCGAATTGATAGAAATGTTTCTAGACTCCAACTCAGGTTGGTGGACCATAGTTACAACGCTAAGAGCTACCTTTGCGACTCTATATGAGGCTACAAGTGCCCCGTCAGCGATATCCTCACGGTTAAATGTACCATTCTTTACCGACTCAAGATACCAATCGACGAATTCATTAAAATCTGCTTCTATAAAATCTTTTTTGGATAACCTTTGAATCCAATACTCGTTTCTTAAATTCGAAAGATGACCACAGTCACTCGAAATATTGACGATGCGACCATTGCTTCTACTCAACGGATAAATCAATTCTTTCAAAATAAAAATACTCTTGTAGTTAATTTCAATTATCATTTTGGCATCTTGGTATGTTATTGAAAATATTTCCCCGGCGACGCCTGCATTGTTAATAAGAATATCGATTCCTCCATATTTTTCCTTGATGTGATCTCCGAACTTTTTAACGCTACTTTTATCAGTTATGTCAAGCTGATGGTATTCTGGATCTAGTCCTATTTCTCTTAATTTAGCGACCGCATCCTTCCCTCTGGTTTCATCTCTAGTTGTTACGAACACAACCCCACTGAACCTCTGGCACAAGACTTTGACTATGGCAAAATCGATGCCCTTATTTGAACCCGTTACAACTGCGACATTCAACATGACATCTTTCCAATGATATTCCTCGCAGACTACAGATAAATAATTTATCATTGATATGGACGTTCAAGTTCAAATGGTTATCAATTAAGAAAAAAAAATACGGTATCAGTTGAAATCCATAATAATATAATAATTACGAAAGTTTGTCTGTCTGTCTGCTACGCTTTAACGGCCCATCTTTTCAAAACGATTTTGATGAAATTAGGTATAGTGATAGGTTGCATCCCGGGGAAGGTCGTAGGATTTTATTATCCTGCAAAATAAAGGAGTTCCTGCGGGAATAAAATAACTAAATTCACGCTGATGAAGTCGCGGGCATCATCTAGTTATAAATAATTAAACACCTAAACCAACACAATAAGCTATTAGAATAGAATGTTTGTAATGTCTGTATCTATTGCCTTTGCCAAGCACAGAGTATGTGGAATTTTAAATTATAAGTAAGAAGCTAATATTATTTTCATTATTTTAAACGTGTCACGGTTAACAAGAAAATATAGTAAAGAACTAAATAGCTGCCGGCTCCTTCGGGACTTCACTTCGAGTTTTACTGAAGTTTCTTCAGCATGATAATTTATTTTCGAAAGTATTTTACGAACATGCGGGCAAAGAAAACGGCCACTTAGAAAACTGGGTTAGAATTAATAGTTATGAATCATTATCTCCCCTAGGGAAACATACGATCGGATACTAGCAGCTTATTGGCAGCAAAGTGAAGCCGTTTACCTTCATTTGCACATTCTTAAAATATTTGGACTTTGATGCTTTGACTGAATAGAATTTGACATATGAAAAATATCAAAACAAAAACTGTTCTCTTCCCCTTATCTCCGATATTTGTGTTGCGAAAAATCTTAATCAGTAAGAGATCCTACAAGTTTTAGCATATCAAAATTGCAGGAAAAATAAAACGAAGTGTAGCAAATATTATCTTCTATCTTAGATAGCTGAATCTAGATGACGATATCAGACATTTGTAACTCGTATTATCTCTTGAGGTTTGAGTCAACAAAGTTCACGTTGAGCTGTTTGAAGGTAATCCATACTATACATGCGAAAGTGTGTCCGTCTGTCCGCGACGCTAAAGCGTAGCGGTCCATCTTTTCAAAAGATTTTACAGATATAGGGTTCCGGGGAAGGACATAGGCCACTTTTTTTAAATTAAGGTGTTACCGCGATGATTTAAAGAAAACTTAACTCATGCGGACGAAGGACCTCAGGCAGGCAGACGAAGGCATCATCAGCTAGTGATTAACTAAAAAAATACTGAATAAATCCTATACTTAATATTATAAATGTGGTTGTTTGTAAATTTAGATATTTGTTATTCGTTTACGCCGCAACTACTGGACCGATTTGGCTGAAATTTTGAAAGAAGATAGCATAAACCCTGAATTAACACGAAGGCTACTTTTTTCCTGGAAAATTAAACAGTTCGCTGACGAAGTCGCGGGCATCACCCAAGCGTTTATAATATTATAAGGGTTGTTTGTTTTATCTTATTATTTGCGTTTTGTTGGCGTTGAACTCATATTGAAAACCAGCTTAATTTGTTAACTTTATTTGAACACCGCTAATAAATAATGTTTATTGTTTTAACTTTACTACTTAGTTAAAATCTTAACAACAATGCAAATATCTACATCAGGTAATTTGGTTACCATTCACTGCATTTAAGAGATTTTTAATGCGAAACCAAAATAAGCACATCTGCTAATTGAAATGTGGACTGGAGCACAAAATATACAATAGTATACTATAGTGGAGTTTAATTAGTTAATTTACTTTTCAGTATCGCGGTGTACATAAATATAGGGGTAAGGGGGTTATGTATGGGAGGGGTGTGTAAAAAGGGGGGGTGAGTCCTAATGGACTCGTGTGGAATGAATAATTCACAGGTATTGAATTGAAGCGGTACAACTTTTGCTCATATTTGAATTAAAACTTCCCCGCGGAGGCAGAGGTGAATGCAAAAGCGATAAGTTAATTTATTCAGCTATGAATATAACATATTATTAGTGTTAACTACATAGCTATGTTTTCCGGTTGGAAATAAGACTATTACAACGTCAAGTTCTGGGATTAAAACTCTTGATTTAATCTATACTATAATATTGTAAATTCGAAAGTTTTGATAGATGGATGTTTGGATAGATGGATGGATAGATGGATGTTTGTTGCTCAATCACGCCGTAACGGCTGAACTGATCTTGAAGAAATTTAGCAAAGAGATTATAGTCTGGAATAACACATAGGTAGGCTTTTTATCCGGGAAATTTAAAGAGCCTCAATCCACACGGATGAAGTCGTGGGCATTAGCTAGTGACTTCATAAAATGGATGCTAAAAGAGTGTGATTGTCTTGTATGGTACGTCGAAGGAATTTAATTAAAGCATATCTCGTGAGCCGCCGGCTGGCGCGTTGCCAGTCGCGCGGCCAGAACCGCGGTGGTTTTTTTTGGACTGTGAGAAGACGCCCTGACGATGTTCGCGGACGAGCCAGCTTTTCGGTAAGGGCGAAAGCACACTAAAGACAGAACAGGACGTCACAGGACGAAACGCCTGCGTCGTATTGGAAACACGTTTCATCCTATCTCGGTACTTTGTGCAGCTCCATATAAAAGTACTTGCGGCCCCATACAAACCCATACAAACCCATACAAACGACGCGCCGTTTGTCGCAAGTGGGGCTACCCTTTGTTTGTCATCTAACCTACGCAACAGGTTACGTGTCATCGAATTAAAAACAACTCAAACAAAAACTCAAATGTTTTTTATTCAAATAAACTTTTACAAGGACTTTTCAACCAATATTATAAATGAGATAGTGTTTCTGTCTGTCTGTCAGTCTTTCTGTCTGTTACCTTTACAAGGTCTGTTTATTAGACGGCCTAAATTTTGACAAATTTTGGTAAAGATATTGAACAGGTTGCATCTCAAGGATGGACTACTTTTACTTACTATTTAATTTTATCCCGGAAAATCAGTGAATTCCCGAAAGTATCAAAAACCCATTATGGTGACAAAGTCGCGGGCATTAGCTAGCATAATATACATAATAATAATATTATGCTCTTACGATTAAACAACATAATCCTTACGTCTGTAATACCTCTATTAATGAATGTAAAACTAGACAAGTGTTGGTTGGTGGAGGTCTCACAAAGCTGTAGGTGTGTTGGTTCAAGCACCTCCGCTGACGCTGCGGCCAGCTGGCGCGGCGCCAAGACAACAGTCAAATGTTAAGCTCGCGGGAAGACCTCCACGTGATTTATGGTCGCCTGGTAACTAGGTTCTCACCGACATCAAATAGCGTCAGTTTACAAATTGTACTTAAGTCTTTTTAATTTTATAAAGTGTTTTTCTAATTTATTAGCTTAGTGTTACTATTAAAAAAGTAATATTATAAAAAGAACTGAGTTTATTTTCGGCTCTTCACAGCAGAATAGGGGCACAAACCATCTAGGTACTGGACAAACATTGATGTAAAAGTTTAGTACCTTGGACAAATCAAAAGAGTAACGGTAATTAGTCGAAATGCTTTCTATATATGTAGATCGAAGCGCGCGTTAAAACTGCCGAATTCAAACGCCCATCCCAACACTAACATTCGACTTGAGCGGTGTTGTTAGCTATATAAACGATGAAATATTATGTCTTATACTATATGATAAAAAATATAAACCATATAATGTTATTTGAGTTTAGTTTATAATTGGTATATACCTACTAAGTATATTATACCTACTTTGTTAACTTGAACTTCATACTCTCAATCCTTCAACCGGGCTAGTGACCGAAAAAAACCGTGAAAAATGGAGGACCTGCATAAGTATTGGATAAAATAACTACATATATCATTTAATCTTAAATTTTTTCCCTGGTGTATTCTAAGACTAAAATCTGAGCTCTTACGTATGGTGTTTTCTGCATGAAGTGTTAAATTACATGACACAATTTCAGGCCTCGCTTTAGTGAAGTGTACTAATAATATCCTATTACTGGCACCCCGACTCGCACGCCACAAGCGACTCAGCTTATTAACTGACACGGGGTTGAACACACAGACAGAAGGTCTTGTGTTTGAGTTTAAACGGTTCCGCTGAGTTAATATCAATCTTTGCAAGATTGAAGTAGACCGTGTTACAAGCACTCAGTAGCACGTGAAGTAAAGTACTTCAAACTTAAAATTATAGTTCATAGTTCAAATTTATTATAAATTTAACTACCTACGTAGTGTATCTTTATAATATTATGTACTAGCTGATGCTGTACCGGGTGTTTAAAATAAAGGTGTGATGAGAGGAATAAAAGTGAATAGTTAATTCTAGTTTTATTCGCGCAAAAAGTTACAGCCGAGACTTTAGCTTTGCTTTCAAGATCTCTAATTAAAGCTCTTTAAAAATATACAAATATAAATAGCCTTTACAGTGAAGGCTGGTAAATTGACACAAATTAAAAAGGCCAAAGAAATGCTAAAGCGGGCGATCTTAATTCAGAAAGCACTTTTAAAACTAGGTCGAGTAAACCACATAATTAACTGGCATTCGACGTAATCCGGCGCGATTCTATTATATCACGGGGGATTTCTTCCATTGTGTTTGCTCGCTGCTGTCTCCGCGTCGAGAACAATATCATTTTGGAGCGAGAATTTAATGAATTGAGCGAACGCCGTCAATTTAAACGGAGCTATTTGTTGTCAAAAAAAAATTCTTTCCAAAAAACCGACTTCCAAAGCCACTGTAAAGTAAAAAATAATTTTGATTTCTACACACTATGTTGAAGTCGGGCGAGTATAACAAAGATAGGCATAGTTGACGCGTCAGGCTCGCCCGACTTCAACATAGTGTGTAGAAACCAAAATTATTTTTTACTTTACAGTGGCTTTGGAAGTCGGTTTTTTGGAAAGAATTTTTATTTTTAACTTTTTAGTGTAGTCTTAATCCCCACGGCTTATGAGTGCAGTACCCTGCAGCATCAGAGTTGAGGAGTTGGGATTTGGGCTTAAGTATGAAGTCGTTGCTTGACACCTACAATATGAATTTCCCATAAAAAAGTTTTAAATCGCTATTTTTAAGGAGTTCTGTACCCTGCAGCATCAGGGTTGAGGAGTTGGGACTTGGGTTTAAGTATGAAGTCGTTGCTTGACACCCACAATATGAATTCCCCATAAAAAAATCCTAAATCGCTATTTTTAAGGAGTTCTGTACCCTGCAGCATCAGCGTTGAGGAGTCGGGACTGGAGTTGAATCGTATACACGTGACTTGATACCTACTATATGAATTCACGATCAAAACTGCCTAACTCCCTAGTTTTGAGTCGTAAGTATACCTACAGCATCAGGATTGAGGATTTGGAGTCAAATTTTTTTATGGGACCATCTCGCGAGCTTCCTCTAACCACTGAAAAAAAAAATTTTCAATTCGGTTTGGAAACCACGGAGATATGCGGTAACATACATTAAAAAAAAAAAAAATATATACGCGCCGAATTGAGAACCTCCTCCTTTTTTGGAAGTCGGTTAAAAATGCATGAAGGTGATAAAGGCGTCTTTTAATTATACACCAATTGACAAATAAATAAAGTTTCTATAAACAAGGTGACACGAAATAAGATCAATTCCTTGCAAGGGATAAAATAGACTACATTTTTGAGGCTTTTTCCATACAATACCCTGTAAATGTCTGAATTAAAATTTTCGTCCGCGTGCAATAGGTACTCGTAGTTAAGTGTTTTTGATTTCCACGGAAATTCTTTAACTTTCCGGGATAAAGTGTCCATCTCCAATGTTTTTGATTTTTTCGACCATACTCAGCAATATTTCATGGTTTGCTGGAGAGGAAAAGGGAATATTAACGTATTTCATACTTAGTGTTCAAATCATCATTATTATATGTGTTCACTGAACAAAGAATTGTTCCATATTTATTTACCTATAGGAAATTTCGACATTCCCATTTTTAATTTTCCGAGCGAAAAGTAAAGGAATTTTTTTAATATCCAATGGGGAATATGCATGTGATTTAGAAATGGACAAAAAAAATTATGTGTATTCTTTCTTGCTAAATAAACATATTCAGATGATTATTTTTACAAATTATCATTTTTCTATTAATAAATTTAATTATTTAAAAGTAGTCTTTTTCAAATTCCACCAAAACGCAACGCTATTGGCGGAACGAAACATGACGTCACCATCCACTCTAGTCTGTGTCGACTGTTGACAGGTCGCTTGTTTTGTATGATTATTTCGCATTGTTTTGCCGCTATTTATGATAAATTATTAGTGTTTTTGGGAATTATTAACTGAAAGCAGGGATTCCTTGTGAAATAACCCTGTGCGTTCCGCAGTCGGGTAAAAAGACTCGCCACAATGACTGAAAGCGGTTTTGTCAAGGCAACTGAGAAATTCTTTTCCAATAGAAATTATCAACAGTGCAAACAAAAAACCTAGTCATAACGTTTTGTGACCAAAATCAACACTCGTAGTCAGCAATGAAAATCATAATATTTATAAATTTGTAACATTAATAAATAAGTAAAAATATAGGGAATCAGAACAGTTTTATGAACATTTAATTAAATTTTTAGGTTAGTTTATTGTATATAATGCTCGCGAGTCCTAATGAAAAAGATTTTTGATAGGTAGGTATATACATATTTAATACTCACGTCGAAATGATCTTCACAACAATATAAACTACTCAAGCACGATACATTTTCTCTCCTCATCACCTTACACCACTTTTTCTTTATATTTTCATCTTTGGGCATATGAAAATAAATCTAGTCAGGTGCAGTTTTAATATTATTTTTGCACATAGGGACAATACAATATTTATAATAAGCTTTTGGGTGCTCTTCCATCACAATATAATAATCTTTTACGCTTTACTTCACTCACTTTTATTAAATCTGTGAATCAAACACTTCGTTGTTAATTTATTCCTATGAATAAAAGACGTCGAACGACGACAATGAACGCACCGTGACGTCACAGAACGAGCGCGCCAAAATGGGGGCGTTTAAATCGTCCGAAAATGATAGTAGTTTTAATTAATTTTTCTTAGCTTATTTAATAAAATTGTGCAAGTGTTATATTTTTTTCCTGTTATATAATTAATTAAAGAATGGTTTAAAATAATAAAAAAAATACATGCATATTCCCTATTGCGGGCCAAATGCCTCTTTCCTTTGAACCCAATTAATTCAATTATTTCTACAGAGGTCTAGTTGTTTCAGATACGCCCACGGATCACTCAAAATCTGAAATAAAATAAGGGGTTTAAAAATAAAATGTATCGTCCAATATGTATGTATTAATTAAAGTCCACAGTGAGAAGAATTTATAAAAGTTCGTGCCATAAAATTTAGAATAAAAATTATGTTTTTAACCCCCGACGCAAAAAGAGAGGGGTGTTATAAGTTTAACGTGTCTGTCTGTGTATCTGTGTATCTGTGTATCTGTGTATCTGTGTATCTGTGTATCTGTCTGTGGTATCGTAGCTCCCAAACGGATGAACCGATTTTCGTTTAAAATTTTTTTGTCATAGATAATTTTATCCCAAGTGTTCTTAGCCATGTTTCATGAAAATCTGTTCATCCGTCTGAAGGTCATCAGCTTTTTTCTAGTCGGGGGTTTTTAAAATTTGTAATTTATACTTGTTAATGATAATGATGCCCGTGACTTAATCCGCGTGGATTAAGGTTTTCAAATCCCCGCGGTAAATTCTTAATTTTCCGGGATAAAAAAGCTTGTCTTTTCCCAGGATGAAACCCCCCCCCTCTGTACCGAATTTCATCAAAATCTGTTAAAAAGATGGGCCGAGAAAGCGTAGCAGACAAACACACTTTCGCATTTATAATATTAGTATGTTTTTCGGGTTCTATACATTACACAGTGGCACTATGGGACCTTATAGTTTTCTCTAGTGAGTAATCTTTATAATATCGTCTTTACATAGTCGGTCCATCGAGGAGGGATGTGCAAAACCTCCCCCAGACTATTTCACTCCTGCAGAACATGTTGAATGGCAAAAAGCAACAATAAATCAAGGCCCTTGTTTACCTACTCGCAGCTACGGAACCCGTGCGCACAGACCGTCGCGTCGGAAGGAAATCCATTATCAACCTAAACAAATCTGCTAGGATCCCGTTTCACCGAGTCTAGCTTAACTTATTATATTTCTAGAAATCCAGAGCGAACAATAAATCAACATGATCTATGTTGTCTCAGCTTTAGGCTAGCTATTTGTAGAAGTGGTACCAGATTGTCGAGGGTATTATAATCTACAAGCTAAGACCCGCGACATTGTCTGCGTGGGATAAGGCTTACTAACAAGCAAACTTTGGCACGTTGACTATGACAGGTTTTTAACGATATTCATGCCAAAAATCAAGTCGATTGCTCCGTTGCACTCATGATAAAAAGCTTAAATTCTAACAAACAAGTATTGTACATACAAATAAACATGAAAATAAAATAAAAAGTACATAATATCTACGTAAAATATACTAAAGCTACGAAAGTTGCATACGCACCCTGGTCTGAGAAGAGCCCGCAAAAAATCTGCCGTTTTTATTACCACCATCTCAATTAGAACTATACCGCTATAAAATGAACTACCGCTAAAAATGTCGCTTTTCACCACACATTGACTAATACTTGAGAACCTGTTCTTAGCTGTCAGTTTTTTTATACGAGCCTAAGAACAACAGCTTATTGCCAAGATTTCTTCTCATCGTGTTTCTTATGAGAAACGATGCTGTTGTAATGACGTAGTTACGTCAGTAGTGTGTTTCCGCCCTAGTAGGAAACATTAGATGAAGTAAACCAACATAAGCGAATGAGTGAAGTTTGCTAGTCTGATATTAGTTGCTTGCTTGTTAGTCATAGGCTAGTGGTTAAGACCTCGACCTCCTATTCAAGGGGTCTAGAGTTCGATTCCTTGGCATGAACGTCAAATTTTTAGAAGTTGCAATTAAATACAACTTACCTACCTATTTTGACGGAAGCAACCTGCATGTTTCATATTTCTCCATATTGTTCTCGAAGGTATAAGAATTGCTTGACAATGTCTCAAACAAACCATTTCCATTCAGAGATGAGAGAGTTGACTCAGAGCTCAGCGGTGGACCAGCGCGGCGAAAGTTTATGTAATGCCGATGCCCGCAACTTCGTCCGCGTGGAATAAGTTTTTTAAAATTCGGAACGGGAACTCTGAATGTCACTCTCCAGGTCCTCCAGTATACCCGTGAAAAAATCACCTAGATCCGTTGCTCTGTTGCGACGTGATTGAAGGACAAACCAACAAACAACACACACTTTCGCATTGATAATATTATTAGGTATTAAGTATGATTTGATATTTTATTCGTACCTATTTAATATCAAACCGGGATAAAGTTGTCGACAGCGTTCCGCTCGGGAGAGTTCGAAATTAAGTCTAATCCCGTGTAATGCCGAATAATCGAGTAATCCTGCGTAATTCAAATTACAACACAATTTTCGTTCCAGGGCTTGATCACACAACATTTATTAAATATATGTAGGAAATGTTTTAAAATCAGCATAATAAAAGTAAGTTGAAAATGCTCCTACAATTTAACTTTTTCGAATAATCCATGTTTCATTTTGTGAAAAGTTTCCAGGTAAAAAACTAGGTATTATTGAAATGAAAAACATTTTTTCACTGAAATATTGGAAATTAATAGTATAGTTATCTGTTCAAAATAATATTTCGGAATGTAATACTCGTACATACTATATTTCTATTGCGTAAAGCCTTACGATTATTCTACTCCATTCCCGATGCATGGGACTGCAATCCAACACGGCCGGACAAAAATCTGGCGCAGGACTCTCAACTGAATTTCAACCACGGGAGCCAGTGTATATTGAGATCAGCCATCTGCACAGGAGATAGTGCGCAATTGGGTGCACGCTCAAAACCTTATTCTTATAGACGGAAAACCCGAAACAATTGGAGAAAGATCAGACGCAGAACCGATTGCTTTACGTGCTCCACGAGGCACGGGGATGTAATATCGCTTAAGTCCGCTTGCTGAGACGCCGGGTAAAGATTAATCCAGGCATAAATTCGAAATTTTGACAGAAGGTGTACTATTGGGTTTATTATTCGTATAAGTATACGAAAGTATACAAAGTTGCAACTTTACTCTGGGTTAAAAGGACAACCCGGCATTTCTGCAAGCGGGCCTTACTTAACTACCGTTTATTCCAAGCTAGCAACTTCTAAATAATAGTACTAATTGTTGTTAATCAATAAGGCCCGATCGTGATCGAAATCGAATAGAAAATGTAGGCTTCGATGACGTTACTGATTGTATATGACGTCATTGATTGTGTACATACAAAGCACGTTTAAATAGAGATAATAGATGGAATAAATGGAATTGGCTTAATTTTCCGGAACTACGGAATTAATTCGTTCGGTTTCGGTTCGTTTACTTTTCAAATTACCACCTGTGATAGATGCTTTGTCGATAGTTTTAACGCGGAGCTCAGCGTGAAATTCTATTTAATTATGCGTACCTACTAACTAGGTACCTACTTTATAATATTTGATCAAATTGTTTTATTGGGTTTGCTCTGACTCTCTCATTCCAGTATAGATGGTGACTGCAACTGCTGTATGCAACTGCTTTAGTAAGTGCTGAACAATTTCAAGTTGCTCGGCAGTCCGAAAAGAGCAGCGTCGTAAGTACGAGTAAGATGTTGCAAGTTCGAATCCCACTCATGTTAATCGCAAAGTGGTTTTAATTATAATTATTTTTAATTAAATATTGAAAGTAATTATGTTCTTACGGGGTGTCTTACGTTATGGCTCCTCAATATTTATAGGGTTCTATACCTTGTCGTCATCTCAACCGATGGGTGTCCACAGCTAGACGAAGGTCTCCAGCATTGATTTCCATATAAAACGATCTGGTGCTTGCTTCCAGCAGCCTGGTGGGAGGCTTCGGCCGTGGCTAGTTACCACCATACCGGCAAAGACGTGCCGCCAAGCGATTAAGCATTCCGGTACGATGCCGTGTAGAAACCGAATAGGGGTATAGGTTTAAAATAACTGCCATGCCCCTAACAGGTTAGCCTGCTACCATCTTAGACTGCATCATCACTTACCATCAGGTGAGATCGCAGCCACGGGCTAACTTGTAGTGGATAAAAAAAAAAGCTGTCAGCTACTGTACATATTGTGTTACAGACGGTAAGACAATTATTTGGTTTCATAGAGGTGGATGATGATTTGATGATGGAGCCAGGAAGTGAATGGTTTAAGCGTCTGGAGTCTGGGCTCATCTGGTTTGGTGTTAAGTTAACGATTCCAATACAATTACACTTGATAACTAGGGTCCTATGAGTATGATAGAGGTAGATAGTAGAACTTTCCAATGGCTTCCTATAGAGAGCTTGGGATCATTTGACAAAGAATACAATGTTTTATTTTAACTAAATAATATAATTATTGTAAGTAACATTTAAAATTGTTATTATTTCATCAACAGACGAGTAAGTTTAATTGTGACAATTATTAATTAAAAATTTCAGAACTAACTGAGAAACGCGGCTCCAAAAAAACACCAACATCTAACGAATGACGGTAATTAGCAATTTCCTCTCCTTTTATATAAAGTGAGACTTTGTTGTGAGCAAGCGACAAAACGCGAGCGAATTTACTAAAGTACTTTTTTTTAGTTTTCGTTGTTTGCTAAGTAACACTTATTTATGCAAGTAGTTTCTCTTAATGAAGAACTTAGTAATTATTATTTTTTTGTGTTATTTGAAAATAAAATTAAAAAATCTTTAGGTATTCGTAGAAACTTCTGCAATAATAGATAGATTCTCTCGCTAAGCTGACCCTATGTGAATAAGGGTTGTAAACCTACCTTTCACGTACCCAGCCCTAAAAAGGTACCTATTAGTTTTCGTTTGTCGTAGACCGTAATCATTAGTTCCAAAGAATAATATTTTTCCACTCGAGTATTCATATTTTCATCTATGGAAATTAATTTTTGTCTCTAAAGAGGTTCATTAGAAAATACAATCCAATGTAATAAATACACTTCAAATTATACCGGCAGGAACTTAATTACATCCTCAATCTTTGACGAGGTCTCGTCGTTCCGGAAAATGTAGCAATCAGGAATTATATGAAATAATATAACAATGGGGAATATGCATGTGATTTAGAAATGGACAAAAAAAATTATGTGTATTCTTTCTTGCTAAATAAACATATTCAGATGATTATTTTTACAAATTATCATGTTTCTATTAATAAATTTAATTATTTAAAAGTAGTCTTTTTCAAATTCCACCAAAACGCAACGCTATTGGCGGAACGAAACATGACGTCACCATCCACTCTAGTCTGTGTCGACTGTTGACAGGTCGCTTGTTTTGTATGATTATTTCGCATTGTTTTGCCGCTATTTATGATAAATTATTAGTGTTTTTGGGAATTATTAACTGAAAGCAGTGATTCCTTGTGAAATAACCCTGTGCGTTCCGCAGTCGGGTAAAAAGACTCGCCACAATGACTGAAAGCGGTTTTGTCAAGGCAACTGAGAAATTCTTTTCCAATAGAACTTATCAACCGTGCAAACAAAAAACCTAGTTATAACGTTTTGTGATCAAAATCAACACTCGTAGTCAGCAATGAAAATCATAATATTTATAAATTTGTAACATTAATAAATAAGTAAAAATATAGGGAATCAGAACAGTTTTATGAACATTTAATTAAATTTTTAGGTTAGTTTATTGTATATAATGCTCGCGAGTCCTAATGAAAAAGATTTTTGATAGGTAGGTATATACATATTTAATACTCACGTCGAAATGATCTTCACAACAATATAAACTACTCAAGCACGATACATTTTCTCTCCTCATCACCTTACACCACTTTTTCTTTATATTTTCATCTTTGGGCATATGAAAATAAATCTAGTCAGGTGCAGTTTTAATATTATTTTTGCACATAGGGACAATACAATATTTATAATAAGCTTTTGGATGCTCTTCCATCACAATATAATAATCTTTTACGCTTTACTTCACTCACTTTTATTAAATCTGTGAATCAAACACTTCGTTGTTAATTTATTCCTATGAATAAACGACGTCGAACGACGACAATGAACGCACCGTGACGTCAACGAGCGCGCCAAAATGGGGGCGTTTAAATCGTCCGGAAATGATAGTGGTTTTAATTAATTTTTCTTAGCTTATTTAATAAAATTGTGCAAGTGTTATATTTTTTTTCTGTTATATAATTACTTAAAGAATGGTTTAAAATAATAAAAAAAATACATGCATATTCCCTATTATAATACTAGATGCCCGCGACTTCGTCCGCGTGGATTACGGATTCCCGCGGGAACTCTTTAATTTTCCGGAAGCCTATTTCCTTCTCCGGGATATAACCTGCCTCTGTACCAAATTTCAGCAAAATCGGTCGAAAAGATAGGCCGGGAAAGCGTAGCAGACAGACAAACACCCTTTCAATATTAGTATGGATATAATTGAAAATGCTGAGATTGTGTCTTTCTGTCTATCTGTCCGAATTTACGTAAAAAAAATTAAGTCAATATTTTAAGATAATGGATTTGATTTGATTATAATATAAGAGTACCCACTAGTAACGAATAAAAACCGATCGCCTAACGGTCGGCTACGCCTACGAAAGCGCGCGATTTACGGGCGCACGTAGCTCTCTTGTAGTTTCTCGAGCGTATTCCGTGCTTAGCGTTCGTCCCGAGCGGACGTCTTTCGGCCACTCTCGTTTCGATTTTTGACACGATAACACGCTTTGTCACGCATCAGCGACCATTTATGTTTTTACTGTGAATTTGTGTTGGTTGTGTTAACAGTGCTAAATCTGGTGTTAATTGTGTTAAGATTACAATTTGTTCCTTATTTGTTCATTTTTGTTTGAATTGTGTAATTAAAAAGTCTTTTTTGACTTAACTGCTTTTAAATTTTAATTTTATCCACCTCTGGTTGCTTATAATATTTATATCATGTTTATGAGTTTCGGACGTCAATAAGTGTACCTACAGCATACTTAGTTTGAATAAATATTGATATTTATATTGGTTGAGCTGGGCTGAAAATGGTTGCCAACTTCGTACGGGAGATGGCACAGAAGTCTATCCGTCGGTCGATCTTTTTCCAACTTACTTTAACCGATTTTGTAATCTCATAAGAGACTAATAAGCATTAAATTTAAGTTATTGCTTGATTGAAATCGTTAAAAAATGGTATCTGAGGATTATAAGATGGTGAAAGGATATGGAAGAAAACCATAGACACTTGTATTTCTTATCGGTTAATCTCAATAAAGGAGAGGTCCTCCTTTCTCCTTCTCTCTTTTAGGTCACATAGTAAACCGATGCACCAGAGAGGTTAAATCAAGTTCTAACGAAAAATAAAGTGTTGAAATACTCGAATATCTCAACGTGAATACATTCCAGTAAGTCCTACGTTTTATTTTATTGAAAACTTACGTTCAGTAAAATAAAACGTACTTTCTGGAATGATCGCAGCCGAGTTGTAAACTTGGAATATGTCGATATGAAATAGTAATTTTGTTGCATTATTCAGTGTTCGAAGGTCATGGTTCAGCGCCTTGCAACTAGGGTTACCACATTAAAGATTTTCTGGAGTTGAATTTCTTTAAAAAAACATTTTTGACAACGTCCCTGGTGGCATAATACTGTAGTGTTCTTATAAGTGGGAGATCCCAGGTACAAATCCCGGGCGAGGGCAATTTTTTTTAAGTAACCCCCAAGCGTTCTGGTACGCTGCCGTATAGAAACCAATAAGAGGCATGGGTTTATTGTTATAGTTGCCATATCTCTCCCATGCTGCCGCGCTCCCATCGTTATATTATACAGCCATGACGTGACATTAAACAGTCCAGGGCTACCTCGAAAAGGATTTGGAATTTAAGGTGTCTTTGTTGGCAGTAATGGGTACGATTTTTTCGACTTTTGGATTTAAAAGTGAGTACGGAGACGGCGTTCTGTCTGATCGCCTAGTGTGTGCGCTTCAAATAAAAATGTTAAAAGCGGAATTTTGTCCGCTAGACGACATTTTTTTGTCAGTAGTGTGTTTTCACTTTAAACAGCCGCAGTATTGTATGATAATATAAGCCTTACCACGATACAAATTTTAAAGCATCCAGCGCTGATTTAAAGCAAATTTTCGTAGATTGGTTGTGTTTATAAGATCTGGTAACCCTACCGAAGACTGCTTCTATCCGTTTCAAAGAGGATAACGGAGTTTGAAATGTTCATATTTTCATTCGGAGTCGTATTCTCGTGAGTCGTGTCCCTGGCCGCTGCCGCTGCCGCTGCCGCTGCCGCTGCCGCTGCCGCTGCCGCTGGCGTGAAGTTTGCAGCTCAATTCCTTTTGTATCGATTTCAATGCTACAATATCGGTTTACATTTTGTAAACTTGTTACGCTTTGGAGTTTGGATTTAGAGAATATTTAACGTTGGCGTCAGTGAAATAAAAATGAGATCTATAATAATTGTAAGATTATAATATTATTTTATATGGAGACGTGACGTTAGATGTGTTTTTCATGCCGTGCGATTACATGAACAATAGTTATTTGTGTTATATGGGGCCAAAGAAAATTTTTGTTCCCCGAGGGCGCTATTTTGAATTCAGAGCGAAGTGAAGGATTCTAAAGTAGAATCCCGAGCTTAGCGAGGGATTCTAAAGTAGAATCCTGAGCGTAGCGAGGAATTCAATATACGCCGCCCGAGAACAAAAAATTTGGCCCCGAGTGACACACACTATTTTTCATCATTACGTATGAGAAAAAGCTAGGAGTATCGACCTACTATGTATGGACATTATCTATACGTTTAAGCACCAATCGGTGCGCTGCCTGGCGGTGGGCGGCCGCTTCCTCGAGATCGGCAAGCTGGACCTGTCCAACAACACCGCGCTCGGCATGAGCGTGTTCGCGTGTTCCTCGAGAACACCACGTTCCACGGCATCCTGCTGGACGCGCTGTTCGGCGCGGCGGGCGAGGGCGACGACAAGGCGGCCGCTGCCCGCCACCGTGTTCGGCGAGCGCGAGCTGGAGCCCGCCTTCCGCTACATGGCAGCCGGCAAGCACATCGCCCATCGGCAAGGTGCTGCTGCGCGTGCACGAACGCGGACCGATCAGAACAGAGAAATGAAAACTCCCATGGGCCTAAAAATTAAATTTTGCTCCCTCTATCCTCTGAAGCCAATATTCGTTTTTCGAATAGGTATGATGAAAAGCATTTTTCTTCACAGAAAAGCACGTTACATATTTTTTAATGATAATTTTTAATTTATTTTTTATTTTTTCAAAATAATTTTTTATTTTTTAATGATAATCAAATAAAGGAGCATTTTCTTGATCTTCATCTCATAAGTGATTATCGCCCCCCATGAACATTTGCAGTACACGTCAATGCGTTGCCGGCTTTTAAGGAATTTGTTTATCCGCCCCTTGAATAGCTACTTAATGTAGTTTTGTAGGAACACAGCACGTAGAAGCTGGCTCCATAATTTGCAGAAAAGATCTGTAATAACGAGTTCATTATAAAAACTAATTACTCAGTGGATAAGGATAGAGAATATGGTCGCTTAAACTCTATGCTAAACTAAATATGGTTGGCAAAAATCTTTTCATGAACTTCCTGAATAGGATTAAAAATGAGCATTTAAAACGAGTCTTGTGCGAAATTGTACAGAATGGCCGACGTCGCCCCGCACGGTGAGCCCCTTTCACGGCAACTGAGCTGTAGTTTTCTTTAACTGCGTTTAGCCTCGTTCTGCGAAATTCGGGCCTGAGCCAAAAAACATTGTAGCCTCTATCGTGGGAGACTACACTCATTATTTTGTTCTGCAGGAGTACTGGACCAATGGGCCCATTAAAACTTGTAACTTTTTACTGTGATACTAGATAGTAAGACAATCAAACACTTCAACCCATTCACTTTCTACTCAACTCAAACCTAAGCACAAGTTTTTACTCAGAATGTGAAGGGTTTGGTCTTAGTTCACTACTCTGTACAAATGCGCAATGGCAACTTGGCGAACATTATTATAATTGTTATCTCAGGCATGCGGGTTTCCGCAACATGTTGGAATGAAAGTTCTTTATGGGGCGATGCGGAGGGGTACCCTAGCCAGCAAAAAACGTCCGTAACGAAAAATGCGTAAGATTTTGAAGTGAAAACATGCTCGCATTGTTACGAAGACAAAAGGTCTTAAATATAAATATATTACATTCGAAATTAAACTTTAATGCCTTAGGGTCATATTTAGCATGTCGTTGACATGCTAAATTATATAACTTTAAGGCTTGCTCCTAAGGTTTATATTTAGCATGTCGGCGACATGCTCGCATTGTTTTTCTTTTTACCTCGACTAGAACTTGAAATTAATATTTATGTAATGAGGAACTTCGTTCCTATCTAGTGTCCACGACACCACACATTTTTTCTGTCACCATTGACGTCAGTGATCTATAATTGCTTAAAGTAAGACAATAATATAGAAAGTGACTTAAGTACCGTCCCCTATGTCTTCTCTCAAGCGTGTAAACTTGGGCGAATCGCGCCGGGACGCAGTGGTTGTATTCGCCGAGCAGAACTTTCCCCGGCTCCGGCGAATATTCACGTTTAGTGCATTCTTTTGTCTGGCGCGCAGATTACTTATCGTAAATCTTTCACGATCTCTGGATCCCTCACCTTGATACAGTTCAGGCACATTTACTTTTAATACTACTTTTTACCTGAATACAGGAGGATATTTGTGTTTCTTAGTAATGTCTTTATTTGTCAGTTTATCTCGAAATCAAATCTTGACTATTAATCTTGATTATTAAATAACAAGTGGCAGATACATTTCATCACTTTAAAGGATTCTGTATCTCAGGGTTTTAACTATTAGTGTAAGAGACAATCCAGAAGTAGGTATTTATGAGACACTTTTAATATACCTATTTGTACTCTCATTTGGAACTTGCACAAGTAAATGGTTAAACGTGTAGCGGTTCCACCAGAGATTTAATGTAATTAGATAAAAGTTGGCTAAACTTACAGATAATATTCATTTGATCCGACCACGATTGCTATCGTTAAGCTCTAAATCAAAATGCGATCTAAACACAAAAGTATTCAATAATCGCTGAGTCTGCCGGCAGGAGACTACTTTCCCATCGTTCAAACACTCGTATTTATACTAACTATTTTCAATATGGCGTCCGTATCCGCAGATTAAAATCATTAAATCGAATGACATGAGACGAGTCAAATTGACAGATATTATACTTCCTGTTTCATGAGATGTAACATGACAAACAGTAATAATGCTAACACTAGAATCTAGATGATGATTTTCTATTCGTGTATTGGTAATCGCGTCATTTTCCGGCCGGCAAGTCGGTTTAATACATCCTTTTGTCTGTCTCGGATGTGGATAAATCTTTTACTATCTTCGAATTCTAGCATTGAGCCGAGATAGTCTAGTAGAATCTTTTGTTACTAAAACGGACTGATTATCTTGTGTGATAAAAGTCACGGACCCGATGTAGTCATGATTGATGGCGTATTTCTTGTGTCATGTCCACCATATTGGAATTGTCGTGACGTCATGACACGTGTATTTCTGCCACAAAGCCTACGGTACCACATTTATCAGCATTTTCTGTAAATAGTCGTCCTTGTAATGAATTTTCGGCCACTGTTTGAATCTTAAATGAAATATTAACTGTTTACTTAACTTGTTTGAAACAACCGGATATTACAATGTTATAATATCCGGTTGTTATCAATAACATCTGTTAATCGTTAGTAACCTAACAGCCGAATGATTATGATTATGATACGATTACAATTTACACACCGCCATTATTTGATTAATGGAATGGGGTCACAACCCTCAGCAATGAGGAATACGACCCAGAGAGAGAGAGAGAGAGAGAGAGAGAGATCCGACGAATGAACCTACCTATACTAACCTATAAACGTACCTAGCGTAGCGGTCAGTGCAGTAAAATTTCAAGACTAGACTCCGATGGTATCATACTAATATTATAAATGCGAAAGTGTGTTTGTTTGTTGGTTTGTCCTTCAATCACGCCGCAACGGAGCAACGGATTGACGTGATTTTTGGCATGGGTATAGTTGAGGACCTGGATAAAGACATTAATAACAAAATTAAGGGCGGGAATAACAAAAAACTTAAACCACGCGGACGAAGTCGCGGGCATCAGCTAGTGGTAATATAATGCGAAGAAGCGATGATTAATAAAATTTTCATTGTATTTAAAATCTGAGATCGTGATCCTAAAGTAGGACAAAATTTCAGTAAATTCATAATAATTTATTAATTACCTATGAAGAAAGTATTGACAATTCCTGCCACACCACGAGAGAGCTCGATGATGATGACAAATCGTCATCACACATGTTATGATGGTCCAATTTTGATAGGGACTTTCAGGTCCATAGCATGTCGCCTGGAACAGCCTCGGATAGGAAATCCATACTAATATTATATCCATACTATAATATTATAAATGCGAAAGTGTGTCTGTCTGACTGTCTATCTGTCAACCGATTTTTTTCGCTTGAAATAGAGGTAGTTTACGTCTCGGGGAAGGACATAGGCTACTTTTTATGCGGGAAAATTAAGGAGTTTCCGCGGGAATAAAAAAAAAATATCCAGGCGGACGAAGTCGTAGGCATAATCTAGTCTTGTCATAATTTCTGAAAGCTACGTACAAGGAGGTCTGACACCAAATAAAAAGGGTCAAGGGTATGGAACGGAAGCAATAAAACCATTTAAATTAATGCGGACATTTTGTAGCCAAATGCAAATAATACATTAAGTATGTAATAATATTAGCTTACATTATTATAATATTATTTAAACTAACTTTTCAACCGACTTCAAAAAAAGAAGGAGGTTCTCAATTCGACTGTTATTTTTTTTTTGTATGTTTGTTACCTCAGAACTTTTGACTGGGTGGACCGATTTGGATGATTCTTTTTTTGTTTGAAAGGGCATACTTACCATGTAGTCCCATATAAATTTTATTGAAATCGGTCGAGCGGTTTTTAAAATATCAACAATAAAATAAGTACTTTGTATAGCGTGTGCTTGTTGTTGTAAAGTTGGCGCGGGAGTTTGAAGTCGGTTGTTTAAAAAGAATTTTTTATTCAAATTCCATTACAAGTAACCTGTTAGGGGAACGAAAATTGTATAAAACCCGTAAATCGGTTTCTACTCGGCATCGTACCGGAACGCTAAATCGCTTGGCGGTACGTCTTTACCGGTAGGGTGGTTAAAACGGCCGAAGCGTTCCACCAGACCAAACCAGAGTAAATTCAGAAATTATGAGTTCCCAAATTGACCCTGCCGGAAATCGAACCTGGGACCTCCCACTATAATAATACACCGCTCACCACTGCGCCTTGGAGGCAGTCGTATAACACTCAATGACGACCGAAAATTGGTCGAAACACTCTTAAAGCGCGGCATATTTCCGTGTCAAACAGCTGGCGGGCCGCCAGAACTGGAACGAGGCTCTACTGATAGCAGCTTAGACTGAGCTGCATTGTGCCGTTACTGCGGGGCGGAGAGGGGCGGAGGGGGGTAATTAACGCCGTTTAACTCTCAAAGGAGGATTACGCTGCAACCTTGTGAGCAAATAACTGGCTTATCGACCAATTGCTAGTTATCCCGATAATAATCCGCTTCATATTCAATAGCTGCATATTGTACAGTCTTTTGCTTTTGCTCAGTAGAATCTACATTATAGATCGTTAGTAGAGTCAAACTAGACATATCAACACATATATTACTAGATGATGCCCGATTTCGTTCGCGTGGATTAAGGTTTTTCGATTTCCGCAGGAACTCCTTATACCTTTTGCCGGGATAGTAGCCTATGTCCATCCCGCGATGCAACCTACATACAGATGTAGGTATGAAATTAAGTAAAAATCGGTTGAAGAGATGGTCCGGGAAATCGTAGCAGACAGACAAACAAAAAGACAGATAGACAGACAGAAATACGCACTTTCACATTTATAATATTAGTATGGATGTAATATTTACTATTGTACACGAAATAAACTTTGAGATCGAGCTTGAGTTTTTAACTTGTACCTCATTCGTCGTCATCGATGGACTTCAACTGCTAGACATATTAGGTACTCTTGTAAAGCTTTTCACCCCTCATGATACTTGCATGTTTCTTTATTTTGTTGTCTATTAAGGGTCGGTTTGTTTGATTTCAAATCACCCCAACTAGACCTTTATAAATTCTTGGTCAGTGGAATTGAAAATATTGGACTGCGTGTCTTGGCAATTGACGTAGAGATTTATAACCTAAACAATAGTGCTTCTACAATTAAAAAATTTTAGAATTCGTTAAGAACGATCGAAAATGAACCGAAATCAATAATTATTTCGCCTCACTAAATTATTCGAAAGCAGTTGTAAAATCACTTATTCTAACCTATTCTGTTCAATATAATATTCCGTAGGTACGCAGAAAATGGTTTGAATCTAAGCCCTGTAACCTGTAACAACCTCAGAGCCTGGTACGTTCGATACTGAATACAAATTGCGTGTACGCCCGCACAACCGAAATGCAGAAATTTATAAAAACATTCATCAGGGCCGCGTGCGGGGGCCGCGTGCGGGGGACGCGTGTATCTGCGTACAAAGCACATTTTTTCAATGATTTCACAAACATATTTTGTAAAATATGTTCACTAGCTATTGCCTCGAATGGGACGAGGTACTCGTTCCTATATTTGTTTGACTAAATTATTAGATTTAGAATTTTTTAAATAACACTAGTGATTCTCGTCACTTTGGTCGCATTATAATGTGGTTAAGCATTTTATTAAATAACTAGCTGATACCCGCGAATTCGTCCGCGTGGTTTTTAAGTTCTTTTGATTCCCGCGGGAACTCCTGAATTTTCCGGGATAAAAAGTAGCCTATGTCAATCTCCAGGACCTCAACTATACCCATAACAAACATCACGTTTCGAAACCCATGAACATTTTGTATGGGAAAATCAAGGGGAAATGTTTTTCTGTTATTTTATTTTTTCGTCAATTTACCTGTTTTCAAAAAAAAAAAAAGGAGGAGGTTCTCAATTCGACTGTTTTTTTTATTATTTTTTTATGTTTGTTACCTCAGAACTTTTGACTGGGTGAACCGATTTGGATGATTTTTTTTTATTTGAAAGGGCATACTTTCCATGTGGACTCATATAAATTTTATCGAAATCGGTCGAGCGGTTTTTAAAATATCAACAATAACATAAGTACTTTGTATAGCGTGTGCTTGTTGTTGTAAAGTTGGCGCGGGAGTTTGAAGTCGGTTGTTTAAAAAGAATTTTTTATATTAAATTATTAATAGTTATTCTGCTATTCGGGACGGAGACAAATTTAACAAATAAAAAACCATGAAAATCGGTTCAGCCGTTCTAGAGTTATAAGTGTTCGAACAAACCCGACTTTGTTTTATTTATATATTAAGATATAATCTATCCAACAAAATATTTTTGTTTTGCATCGCTTTTGTCGATCTACAGAATGTAATCAAAATTGGATAGCTGTGAGAGTGGCTGGTTCGCAATAATTATTGTAGAATGTACCAGTAATTAGTAAAATCATTATCTACAGACAAAGATTTTCCAATATAAAGTACCTTGCAAAAAGCTAATAAGTAGTAGACTTGTTATCCATGAAAAGAAGTTATAAAAACCTCGTAAAAAGTTTATTTGTGTAGTCGAGGAAATTTCAGGTTTGAGGTTTTTTATTACCTCGCTACCATTATTGTAAAAAAGTTTTTACAAATAATACTCGATCCTTTCAAGATTTTATTAAACTAATTGAAAGCCCAGACGAAAACTGCCGTAGAAAATGTTCCCTTTGCTTTTAATTTAATGAAATAGCTTCCGCATTTAAGGACTTTAATTCTTTTCTGAAGTGAAAGAGTCGCTCAAAACGGTTACCTGTGTGCTCCGGTTACAGCTCACCGAAACGAATGACCGAATAGGAGATACGCATCTTTTTACCCGACTATGGCATAGCTATAAGGAGGGCTATGATTTAAGCAGTCTATGTTATATGTATGTTTGTATTTATGTATGTTCCACAGTAGCGGCTCAACCACTGAGCTGTTTTTGATGAATGAGGTGTCAATCGAATTGTTACTATGATCCCAGTGCCGTAGGCTACATTTTATATGAAGAAAATCGATATTACAGATGTCACATCCAAAATATTAATTTCTCATGTAATACAAGTTTTACCAAAAATTTCAAGATTACGTCACTCTACCAGCTGATTTCACAGCAAACAGCTGGCGTGAAACTCAACAGTTAATTTCTGTCACCAATTTTAGTGATTGGTTAAGTCGTTGGAACACTAAAGTGATATACATATATGTATGGTAGTTCAGTATTATCTTTAAATCACGAACGGCCCTAAACTAACTGTACGCTACATTCTATTTATATCTAAGCTGCTTTCATTTAGTTCAAAGGTTAAGTAGTTTTTCTTTTACAATCCGACGGTGAGGTTTTTAAGAGATTGCAGCTTTGAAATAAATGCAATTTTATTTATTTTATTTTTATTTATTTTATTTATTTTATTTATTTCACAATTAAAAGTACATATATATTTTATGGTTTCTTCGTGCTCGTAAGCGCTTGACGGCTTGTCTGAGCACTGCACATTCCTCCATGCTTAATAACTAAATATGTAGGTGTAAAACTTAATTATTATATTATAATGTAATCTAATGTGTTACATAAGTATAAAGTGAAAGATTTAATTTACAAAAAGTTCTTATTTGTTAAATTTTTCTTACAATGTAGTTGTAGGTAGTTTTAAAATCAAAGTAAACATGACTTATTTTGCGCACTCGAATCAAACTTTTATGTATACAGGCTGCTTCAATTTGAATCATACTAAGTTTAATTAATCTTTTGTTTTAATAGATAATTTTTAATTTTGTACTTGATGTTATTTTTTGTTAATTTAGATTTAAGTTCTATTGGAAGTTCATTTATTAGCCTTGGAAGTAAATAATATGTAGTTCTTTCGCCGTAGTAGTTATTCACTTTTGTTGTAATAAGTTTCCGTTCCGTAATTTTCCTTGTTGTTATTTTATGCTTGATATAATTTTGGTAGAAATCAAAGTAATTTTGGACAAGTAGAATATGCTTAATTTTGTTTTGGATGGGTAGTACCCTGCAGTATTCAAATATTGCATCGTCGTTTTGAATAAATTTATCTTTGACTTTTGGCGGTATAATCATTTTTAAGGTTCTTTTTTGTATATTATATATTTTATTAATGTGTGTTTTAAATGTTCTACCGTAGGCACTGAGACCATATGAGACAATACTATCCATAAGGGCCGTGTATAACAATAAAGCCGTTTTATATTTCATTCTATTTTTAACTAAGTATAATTTTGCCATAATTGCTCGTAGTTTGTTGCATATGGTCTCAATATGCTTTTCCCAGTGAAATCTGTGATCTATTATTAGGCCTAGGTAGGTGTGTTCAGTAACTTCTTCTATAGCCTTGCATTTACACCTCGTTAGTTTTGCGTGTAGGCAATCGTGAGTATGTGAGATGAGATAAGGTTTCTCGGTTGTTTTATTGTAACTGGATCGTATATGCAGCATTTTGGTTTTTTGTGAATTAAGTACTAATCCAACATCATGAGATCATTTACAAAGTAAATCGAAGTCATGCTGGAGATCGGTTACAGCTGTTTTTAAATTTCTGTCCGCAGCTATTAAACAAGTGTCGTCAGCATACTGGAACAACTTACATTTGGTTATTATATTTTGCAAATCATTAACGTATGCCAAGTAGTGTAATGGGCCGAGCACGGATCCCTGCGCTGTTCCTTCAGTAACTGGTATTCGATCGCTAAATACCCCACCAACCTGTACAACATAGCCCCTTCCGGTTACATAATTTTCACACCATCTAAGTAAGGGTCCTCTGATGCCGGTATCATCAAGTTTCTTAATAAGTACATCATGTTGAAGAGTATCGAATGCTCTGCTATAGTCGATGAATACCATTAGTATATGTTTTTTGCTATCGAGACCCGTATTTACGTAGTCTGTTAACCTAGATAGTAGTTGTGTGGTGCTTTTTTTTGGTTGAAAACCATATTGCTGACTGGCTAGAATATTATTTTCTTTATAGAAGTGGTGAACTTGATTACATATATATTTTTCAACAATCTTATCTATTATGGGCAGTATAGTGATTGGACGGTAGTTGCTGTACTCTTTTTTACTTCCTTTCTTATAGATCGGTCTGACTACCCCAAGTTTTAGTTCGTCAGGGTATCGACCAGATTCTATGCTTAAGTTTATAAGTCTAGTGATGGATTTGGTTATTTTACTGGCGATATTTTTTATGTCGACGGGTTTTATTTTATCAATGCCTGCAGATTTTTCTGTTTTAATATTTGTAATTAGTTTAAGAATATCGCTTGGCTCCGCTTTTTTATACCGAATGGAGACGTTAGCAGGTTTTATGTATAAGTTTGAATCTAAAAGTGGTACTTTACATTTTGGTAAAATGTCTTTTATACTTTTATCAAATCCTTCCGCAAAGTTCTTTACAATTTCTTGTGTGTTTGACTTATCACTAAATGATTTTAATATGACACTGTCCAACGTATTTGTGATTTTACCCATTATATTATTAAGAATATTCCATAGCTTTTTCGGTTCATTTTTATGGTCTCTGATATCTTTTCGCATATTTTTATCTTTTTGTTTTTGAGCTACTCTATTACATTTATTTCGTATTTTAGTGTATTCTAATTTAATAATTTTATTACTTGTGTCTTTTTTCCATTCAATAAATTTTTTATCCCGATGCTCACAGAGTTTTATTAATTTTTTATTAATCCAGCTTACCGTATTTCTTTTTGAGTTTTTCAGACGCAATGTATATTTTCCGGATTCGTAACATTTTAGTATATTAGTTTTCAGATTATTGTATAAGTCTATAGGACAACCTGTATCACATATCTTGTTCCAATCAATTCTATTCAGTTCTTCCAGTATTTTCTTCTTATTATATCGCGTTACATAAGTTGGAGCAACCTGTATGTTTTGCGACGCAACGCAGGTAATAGCAATGAGTCGGTGGTCGGCCAGTACTGTGCCGATCGCCGCCGAGAACATATCTTGCGTGTGAGATCTCATAAAAATGTGGTCTATACAAGTTTTCGTTATAATTTCTTTCATGTGTTCTATTCTTGTGTAATCTGAGATCCCACACTCAAGGCCATTCTCGCACATTAAATTAAGATATTGTGCGCGGATGTTATTATGCGCCTTTATGTTGATATTTATATCTCCTAGCAAAAGTAAATCGCAATTCGATATGGAGCTTAAGAGACTTCTTAGTTCTCTTAAGAAATAAGGTACACTAAGCGACGGCGGCCTATATATTGCACACAGATATACGACACGATTCGAGGATGTTATCAGTTTACCAGTGACACTTTCGAAGTATTTTGTGTTGTGTTTTAGTGAGCTAAACTTGTGTTTATTTTTTACGTAAATAATAATTCCACCTCCTTTTCGGTCGTTTCGCAGCTCTGTGTACATGATATAGTCATTTAGTTGAAATAATGAGCTCACACAGTCAGATATGCCCACTTCAGTTAGGATTATTACATCAATATCTATCTTACAAGTGGATATGAGGATTTCTAATTGGCAGAAGTTTTTTATTAATGATCGAATGTTGACGTGAATAAAAGTTAGGTTACTATTATGCTGAGGAATAAAATCAAAGTATTCAGATATATTTGCACAATCGTGAAGTTCGGTAATATTACTCGTTAAAGAAATATGAGCCATGCACAGAAATAAAAGTAAAATAAGTCTAAATTACAATTTCCACTTAGTTATCTAATAGATCTTTCAAATCTTCCTCGGTTCTAATTATATAAATTTTTGACTTTTCCGCTTTGCGTACCAGTATTTTTCCGTCTTTGCACCATATAAATTTGTATTTGTCCTTGCATTGCTGTTTTGTTTTCCATAGGAGTGTTTTGGTATGAGTTGTTAGCTCTTCGCGTACGTATACTTTTTCCTTACCGGCTGAAGAATCCAGGTTTGGATTAATATGACCCACTGTAATATGAGTAGTACGAGCTTGTTTTATCCACTTTGCTTTGGTTTCTTCATCCTGTAACTCCAATTTAATGAGGGCTATTTTTCCCGGCGGTGCATGCGTACGCTTGATTTTTTTAATATCATTTACTTCCACCTTAAGATGTTTTGCTATATTTTTGCTTATAACTCCGAGATCTTCTTTTTCTTCACACGGTATTCCAGCTATTTCTATGCTATTACATAATTCTTTTTGTTCGTACTCATTCATGCGTTGTTGCAGAGCGGCCATCTTGTTCTCTAATGATTTGTTCTTATTTTCTAGGTCGCTGTTTTTCTTTTCTAAATATTTAATTTTGTCCTTAAATGCTTCCATGCATTCTAGAAAATCATCTACTTAATTAGCTACGCTCCGCTCTGCTCTACAGATTCTTTTGGTTTGTCCATTTCGTAATTCTTTCAACAGGCCAAGCACGATAGTGTTTGCATCAACAGAGCATTGCCAAAGTATAATTTTTGTACAGGTATGCGTTTGTCTTCAAAAAAGAATAAAGTTTCTTTGAAATAATGACTAAGTAGTAATGACATTACAAACAAAACCTATTAGATGTATCGTTTTTTTATATACCTACCTTACTAATACCTTGGTTTATTGTTTTTTTAATGAATTTTTTATTCTTGGAATAGTTTTGAGGTACAAAATTACATTATGTCACAATTCTATACAAAACTGGATAGGTATCGAGTCGGTACTATAGACCTAGGTTACTTAATTATCATATTGTTGTATAGTCTGTGACTAGTCATTATAATTATTGTATAGTCTGTGACATGCGAATTGCTGAAACAGCCTACAATTTATTTTATCCAAATCCAGATCCAGTGTGGTAGGTGCCTAAGTTTGAGAGTTCCACAGAAACAATAAACAAACATAGCTATAAATACCCACATAAACTTTCTGTAGGCGGCTAGAAAACAATTGAGAAGCATTTTAGTAAAAAGGCTCTTTCCAAGTGAAGCAATTGCTCAGCGAGCGAACGAGTGAGTGAATAATTTAATTGGAACCTTTTATGCGCATTACCGCCCGTCAGTACTTCAGTGGTGCTCTCAGGGCGGGCGGGGGCGGGCGGGGGAAAATTGCATTTCTTACAATTCACTATAGGCGCCTAATCCGTTCAGGTTCTTTTTAGAAAACGCTTTCTTGGATATTAAATTTATTATAACTACGAACTACATCGCGGTAGATAGGTAGATACTTTTAAGTCTTAGGATAGTAAGTAATGAATTGTTGTATTGTTGTTAATATGACACTTTGCTTAATTATAGTTCTGTTATTCTTATTTATAGTAAAACTACTCGTAGCTGATGCCCACTGAGGTTTTATTGGTTCCCGCGGGAACTCTTTAATTTTCCCGGATAAAAAGCAGTCTCCCTATTTGTTTTCCAGACTGTAATCTATCTCTCTCTATCTCTGTCTCTATTGTCTCTGTATCTCTATGTCTATAACTGTTTATATCTCTATATCTCTCCATGCCAAATTTAATCCAGATCCGTCCAGCTTTTCTGGCGTGATTGGGTAACAAACATCCATCCATACATCCATCCATCCAAACTTTCGCACTTATCAAATATTAGTATAGATTACTATTGTTTTCGTGGGAAAATAAATAATTTACTTATCAATCTATCTTTTAAAAGTGGATATTTTTGTGCAAGCAAGCAAAACAGAGAAGTTTTTTTTCTATTACTTATATTATATACGTTTTTTATCCTATTATAAATCCATATCCCTAATCGATATCCACACGGCGTCACACCGGAATGCTAAATCGCTAGACGGCATGTCTTTGCCGGCAGGGTGGCGACTAGCCACGCCCAACGCCTTCTACCAAAAAAAGTATCTCTTCTATTATTGAGCAACTAGCTGTTGCCCGCGACTTCGTTCGCGTGGGTATAGGTTTTTAAAATTAGAAGAAACTTCCCGAATTAAAAGTACTAGGCTTACTACTTACTTACGTATACTTAGTAAGAAGTCACGTTGACCTGTAGCTATGTTGCCGCGTGATTTAAATTATTTGTTGGAACGTGGATTGGATTCTATTATTACCTACAACTAAATAGTTCATAACAATATAACAACACAAACATTGAAATATATTACTCTAACTTTTAATGAAACTGACCGTCGATTTGAATCAGCCTTAAGTTTTCCACGGGCTAAGTCGAGAGACAAAGCCATTTGATAAAATAATAAAATCTGTAAGTACACAGAAAATAAATGGAATTTCTAACAGCATGTAATAACTCGTTTTACAGTCGACATAAACATAAAAATCCATTTCATTTCAATCCTCCGAATCCGAATATGTGTAGAATACCGAATTAACACCAATTATATATTATATATTATATGTAGGACGTAGGTAGGTACTAGAATATCCCTTTCATAGAAAAAGTTGGGCGTCCGACTCGTAGGGCGTGCTTACACCCGTATAAGCCTGTCCTTATCCCCGCCATAGCGCTGTTCCGCTTTTCAGTCTAGATGGCGTTAATAAAATAAGTTCACATTCTTTGTTTGACAGGGCCGGTCTATGTAAATTGAGGTTGTTCATTAACACCGTCATAGAGGCCGTGACGCGCCACGCAACACCCAGCCTCTATATCACCATACATCAACTTCATCCTCAGTTGTAAACAACAAAGTGCGGACACCGTGACCGGTAACCGGGCGTAGCTCTGACATAAAGGTAGTGCTACACAGGCTGACATTCCGCAGAGGCCCTGAAAATATGACAGTTAACGGTATTTGGTTTACACTCTTTCGCTATTAGCCTCAATTCAAAAAAGTTATAAATAACTATATGATGCCCACGACTTCGTCCGCGTGGATTGAATTCTTTTGGTTCCCGCGGGAACTCTTTAATTTTCCGGGATAAAAAGCCTAGCCTATGTCTGTCCCCGGAATACAATCTATCCCTGTACCAAATTTCATCAAAATCTTGTTGAAAAGTTGGGTCGTTAAAGCGTAGCAGACAGACAGACAGATAGAAAGACGGACACACAAACAGACACACTTTCGCATTTATAATATTAGTATGGATAAAGGATAACCCCCATCGTCAAAATGAGAATACTATAAATTTAACCAATGACAGTATTGAGATTGTAGCTATGGTTGATGCAGCTTTTTCGTAATAGGATTCTGGAGCGACAGTCCTATTTAACACTAACTTTCCGCCATACAGTCCCACAGTCATAGGTCCAGCGTTGGGCGTCATCCCAAGCTTGGATTCACTATACGTTCTCCACTCCATTACTGTGTACTCAAGTAGCCATCAGAGCCCTGGTGAAAGTTGAGGGAAACCCACTAATTGCTAATTACTAAATAAGTTATAATAGAAATCCTATGTACTCACATAGATCTATCCTCAATAAAGTTTTCCGCAGCGCGGAATCCTCCATGCATGATCACAAAACGAAAAGTTATGACGTCATTCGTCAAACGGGACACCTGTCCTCAAAAAGCCAGCGCGACGCAAATAGCTCCGATTCCACTATCGACTTGACAAACATTGAATTGCAGCAAAATGGATCAGTGGATTTTTACATAGTGCGAACATACGAGCTAGCTTTTTTATACGTCACTACGTAGGTACTAGGTTATTTGCATAGTCTCTACCCAGCATGATATTAAGACTAGAAATCAAGACGCAATCAAGCGCAAATATAACTAATAATAATATAAACGAAAATATTATGATAATCAAAAAGTGAAAAGTTGTAACTAATGCATTGTTACTTATTTATATTACCGGATAGAGGTTTCAGCAAAATGTCTGATTGCACCTCAATTGCGCTGTAACTCCCGCTGATTGCTGCTCTGAGGATTCGGGTATCAGAACACCGGGGAATGGCTGGCAGCAATTCCCTTGTTTTATCCTCGTACATCTTTTAAGAGTATCGAACTAAGCCTCTGCTGTCTGTCCGTCCGTCCGTCTGTTATGAACCGTTATAGGTGGACAGTTGAAATTTTCACAAAGCGTGGCATACTGATAAATGATAATTTTTTTTATTTTTTTTATTTTTATTTATTCATGAAAACTCAGATATACACTGTTAATAAAAAAGGAAATATAGTACAAGTATAAACTTAATAAATGATTTATTTATTTCACATAGGACAACTTGTGTCACTTATGATACGTCAAGACTCTACCACCGGTTCGGAAAGCTGGTTCTACTGAGAAGAGCCGGCAAGAAACTCAGCAGTTGCTCTTTTGTCAAAAAAAGAAAGAGGTTACAATATTCAAGCAATACAATACATACGCAACATTACAAGTATTACACCGACTTGTGGGTCACTGGATTAGAGGCTGGTTGCTTCCATGCAACGTTGTCGTTAATATAATCGTCGATAGTATAATAAGCTCGACTTAACAAATGCTGTTTGACACAGTCCTTAAATTTATGTAATGGCAAATCCAGAAACTCTTTTGGAACCATGTTATAAAAGCGAACACTCGACCCCACAAAGGATTTCTGCAACTTACGCACACGATATGACGCTGTTACTAGCTTATGGCGGTTTCTAGTACAAAGATTGTGAGTATCAGATATCTGCTTATAATGAATACTAATACTGTAAATGCGAAAATATGACTGCCTGTCTATCTGTCTGTCTGCTACGCTTTCCTGGCCCATCTTTTCAACTGATTTTGACGACATTTGGTAAAGAGATAGGTTGCATCCGGGGAAGGACATAGAATTTTTATCCACGAAAATTAAAGAGTTCCTTGCTTTAAAGGTGAAAGGAAACATCGTGCGGAAACTTGAAGGCCAGGCTTAGTTCTCCAAAATTTCCTTAGAGGTATGTGAAGTCTGCCTGCACTTGGTCAGCGTGGTGTACTAAGGCTTAATACTTCTCATTCTAAGAAGATATAGTGCACTGGAACATTCTGGTAGCTAAATTCTCGTTGACGCTTAACTTCAGTGTTGTTAGTTTAAAGGAGAAATTACATTCAAGATGGCGATGCCGGGGGCTGTTTACGTAGCTAAACGAATTAGTACCGTCTGTCTAAACACTAATTCAATTCAACTTTCATTTATCACTTTAAGGCATTCGAATAGAATAAAATAGGTAAGAAAATAAATATCAAACAAACTCGTAGGTACAATTTGTTCTTTGTTGTTTTGATCGTCAAGTTAATCTTCTTTGTTTGAAATGCCAATCATGAGTTATGACATTTGCTTGAGTGGATTTAGAAAAGCTTTCGTTTCTAATTATTCAAATGTGCTTTTGAAGCGATGAGTGAGTCTACCACTGGTTCGGAATAACATAAGTACTTTGTAAGTTAAGTTGTAAGCAAGGAAAAACCAACAAATCAACAAATAAATACGCTTTCTTTAGGCTTGCCTGAGGAAAGTGTGTTTGTTTGTGGATTTGTTGGTTTTTCCTTCAACTATGCCTCAAGTAATCGTAGGATCGACGTGATTTTTTCATGCATATGAGGGACATATAATTATTATGGTATTTTTTACCTCGGAAAAGTTTTCCACGACATTTGAAGAAAACCTAAATCTACGCGACTAAGTCAAGGACAACCTACATTTTACTAGATGACCCTTAGCTTATGTACCACCTACCACCAAAAACTATGAAAATCTACTCTTTTTTTAAATTATACACTAACCACGACAGATTTGCTGGTAGCAGTTCTGACTTCCAAACTTATAAAGAAATAACTGTCATAATTGGTTCAGATTTGACGGAGTTATGGAGAAAAATCGTCGAAAACTTTCATCCCCTATCTCGGAGAAACCCGTTTTATAAGTAGTAGTAGTAGTAGTTTTATAAGTATACTTTTTCCTTCTTAATCTGTATCTATATCTATATATGCATATAAAATTCAAAGTCCTGACTGACTGACTTATATATCAACGCACAGGTTAAACCGCTAGGGTTAAAGACTTGAAATTTTGACAGTAGCTTCCTTTTGTAACGTAGGCGCTCGCTAAGGAAGGATTTTTCAAAATTCTACCCCTAAGGGGGTGAAATAGGGGTTGAACTTAGTATATTATGAGCTATCGGTAAAAAATAAAGAAATACATGTTTCACAGTTTTTGAGTTTATATGAAAGTCCTTCATTTCTCAAGCCATTTCTCAAGTTGTATCAACGAAACTTGGTATCTCGGCTTTAGGTAATAAATAAAGAAGTAAATGTGGCACTGTTTTTCAAAATTCCACCCCTAAAGGGGTAAAATAGGGTTTGAAAGTTTGTATGAAAGTCCTTGATTTCTCACGTTATAGTGATGAAACTTAGCATTTGGGCTTTCAGTTAGATATGCAGAAGTACGAGTTTCACTATTTTTGAAAATTCGACCCCCAAAAGGGTGAACTAGGGGATGAATGTCCTTCATTTATCAACATATTTTTCAAGTTATAACAACGAAACTTGGTATTTTGGATTTCGGTATAATATAAAGAAGTACGTGTGTAACAGTTTTTCAAAATTCCATCCCCAAACGGGTAAAATGGGGGCTGTAAGTTGGTGTAAAAGGCCGGCGTTTTTCAAGTCAAATAGCCGTGAAACTTGATATTTGGGCTACCGGTAGTTTAAATCAAATAATAAATATTATAAATGCGAAAGTTTGGATGGATGTCTGGATGGATGTATGGATGTATGGATGTTTGTTACTCAATCACGCCCCAACGACTGAACGGATCTGGCTGAAATTTGGCATAGGGATAGACTATAGTCTGGAATAGCACATAGGCTACTTTTTATCCCGGAAAATTAAAGAGTTCCCGCGGGAACCAAAAAACCTCAAATGGATGTTTGTTACTCAATCACGCCAGAACGGCTGAACGGATCTGGATGAAATTTGGCACAGAGATAGATTTTAGTCTGGAATAGCACATAGGCTACTTTTTATCCCGGAAAATTGAAGAGCTCCCGCGGGAATCAAACAAATGTATCTGTTCAACTGATTTTGATAAAATTTGGTACAGGGATAGGTAGTATCCCGGGGAAGGATGAAGGCTACTTTTTATCCCGGAAAATTAAGGAGTTCCCGCGGGAACCAAAAAACCTCAAACCACGCGGACGAAGTCGCGGGCATTCGCTAGTTATGTTATACATAATTCACAGTTTTTATAAATTCTATCCCAAAGGACGTTAATCACGCCACAACAGAGCAACGGATCAACGGGTATTTTTTCCCGGGTTCTTTTTATCCCGGAAAATTAAGGAATGCCTATGGAAATTAAAAACTTATGCCACGCGAACGAAGTCGCGGGCGTTCACTAGTTAATCTTATAAATGCAAAAGTTTGAAATATATATATAAATATTATAAATGCGAAAGTTTGGATGGATGTCTGGATGGATGTATGGATGTATGGATGTTTGTTACTCAATCACGCCCCAACGACTGAACGGATCTGGCTGAAATTTGGCATAGGGATAGACTATAGTCTGGAATAGCACATAGGCTACTTTTTATCCCGGAAAATTAAAGAGTTCCCGCGGGAACCAAAAAACCTCAAATGGATGTTTGTTACTCAATCACGCCAGAACGGCTGAACGGATCTGTATGAAATTTGGCACAGAGATAGATTTTAGTCTGGAATAGCACATAGGCTACTTTTTATCCCGGAAAATTGAAGAGCTCCCGCGGGAATCAAACAAATGTATCTGTTCAACTGATTTTGATAAAATTTGGTACAGGGATAGGTTGTATCCCGGGGAAGGACGAAGGCTACTTTTTATCCCGGAAAATTAAGGAGTTCCCGCGGGAACCAAAAAACCTCAAACCACGCGGACGAAGTCGCGGGCATTCGCTAGTTATGTTATACATAATTCACAGTTTTTATAAATTCTATCCCAAAGGACGTTAATCACGCCACAACAGAGCAACGGATCGACGGGTATTTTTTCACGGGTTCTTTTTATCCCGGAAAATTAAGGAATGCCTATGGAAATTAAAAAACTTATGCCACGCGAACGAAGTCGCGGGCGTTCGCTAGTTAATCTTACAAATGCGAAAGTTTGAATGGATGGATGGATCATGGATGGATGTTTGTAACTCAATCACGCCAGAACGGCTGAAAGGATAAGGATTAAATCTGGATCAGAGATAGATTATCGTCTGGAATAACACATACGCTGCTTTTGATCCCGGAAAAAAAATCGTCAATCCACGCGGACGCGGAGTATTTATTATAAATGTTAAAGTTTAGATGTTTGTAAATTAGGATATTTGTTACTCCTTCACGCTTATAATAAATTACTACTAGATTTGGCTGAAATTTAAAATGGAGGTAGGTTATAACCTTGAATTAACATAATATAGGCTACATTTTATCCCGGAAAATTGAATAGTGCTGAGTCTTCTAGTGGATAATAATTCCGCAAAGATTTTCAAAGACTTTTTTCCAAGAAAAACACGCTTGGTTAAATAAACAAAATGAAAAAAATATAATCGTTTGAAGCAGGTAATGCTAGTTGTTTCACGTGGAATACGGAAAAGGCGGTGAGACGTCGACAGAGCGTGTTAAAAGAAACGCTTGTAATAGATTTCACCGGGAATAATATTTCGAACTAGCTGATGCCCGCGACTTCGTACGCGTGGATTGAGGTTTTTTGGTTCCCGCGGGAATTCTTTCATTTTCTGGGATAAAAAGTAGCCTATGTGCTATTCCAGACTATAATTTATCTCTGTGCTAAATTTCATCCAGATCCGTTCAGCCGTTGGGGCGTGATTGAGTAACAAACATCCATACATCCATACATCCATACATCCATCCATCCAAACTTTCGCATTTATAATATTTATTTGATAGCAGATGCCCGCGACTTCGTCCGCGTGGTTTAAGTTTTTTTCCTCACAGGTACTCCTTAATTTTCCGGCATAAAAAGTAGCCTATACCACTCTTCAGGTCCTTAACTACCCGTGCAAAATACCCGTTGCTCTGTTGCGGCGTGATTGAAGGACCAACTCTCTATTTCACCCCTTTGGGGGTAGAATTTTCAAAAACTGTGAAACACATATTTCTTTGTTTTCAATCGGTAGCTCACGTACCAAGTTTCATGGCTATAACTTGGGAAATGAAGGACTTTCATACAAACTTCCAACCCCTATTTTACCCCTTCGGGGGTAGAATTTTGAAAAACTGTGAAACACGTACTTCTTTATTTTTTACAAACCGTTAGCCAAAATACTAAGCTTCGTTGATATAACTTGTAAAATATCTTGAGAAATGAAGGCCTTTCATACCAACTTTCATCCCCTATTTCACCCCTTTGGGGGTCGAATTTTCAAAAAAGGTGAAATACGTATTTCTTAATTTTCAACTCTTAGCTCATATACCAAGTTTCATGGCTATAGCTTTGATACAAATTTTCAACCCCTATTTTACCACTTTAGGGGTTTAATTCTGAAAAACTGTGACACACGTAATTCTTTATTTTTAACGAAAGCCAAAATACCCAGTATCGTTTATATAACTTGAGAATATCTTGAGAAATTAAAGATTTTCATACAAACTCTCAACCCCTATTTCACCCCTTCGAGGGTGGAATTTTGAAAAACTGTGAAACACGTATGTTTTCATTTTCAACCCGCAGCTCATATATCAAGTTTCATGGCTATAACTTGAGAAATTAAGGACTTTCATACAAACTTTCAACCCCTATTTCACCCCTTCGGGGGTAGAATTTCGGGATAAAAAGTATCCTATGTCCTACCTCATAGTATGGGCTCAAATCGTGCCAAGTTTCGTTTGAATTCATTCAGTAGTTTCGGCGTGATGCGCGGCCAAGATACAGACAGACAGACAGACAGACAGACAGACAGACAGACGAACAGACAGACAGACAAAAATGAAAAAAATTACAGATTTGGCTTCAGTATCGAATAATGAGTGCCCTCCAAAAAAAATTTTCAAAATATCTTCAATGTACAGAATTGGACCTGTTACAGTTTTATTATAAGTAAGACGTATAGATAGATTTCGAATACAATTATTTAAAAGAATGCTCGTGTTATATGAAAAAAAATATATGTAGTTCTTAGAACGAATAATCAAGATTGGTAGGTTCGTAACACGTGAATACAAATTTTAATCATGTGGTAGGTACCCAGCGTTATTTTTAAGTTATGTATGGGATGTAACTTATCTCTTCCAAATTTCACCTAAGTAAGTATACATCGGTTGAACCATCGATATAAATGTAGGTACTAGCCCTTTCGTAGAAAAAAATTGTGCGTCCAACCTTTAGAGCACGCTCCTAACCTGTATAGCCTCGTCCTTGTTCCCGCCATAGCGCCGTCCCGCTTTTCAGACTAGATGGCGTTAGTAAAATAGGTCCAGATTCTTTCTTTTACAGGGCCCGTCTATGCAAATTGAGGTCGTTGGGTTGAACACACAGAATCGTCAAACTTAGGAGACAGACAGACGGACAGATGGAAAGGCAGCTACGTTCGTATCCATATCCATAGTTAGGTATAGAATATCAAACTTTAAAATTAAAACATAAACATTGAAACGACATTGACAAGGACCAGAATTTATTATTTTAAAACGCGAAATTGTGTCTTTCTGTCTGTCTGTCTACTACGTTTTCACGGCCAATCTGTACAACGGATTTTGGTGACATTTGGTTGCATCCCGGGGAAGGATATAAGCTATATTTTATCCGAAAAATTTTTGTTCCCTTGGGAATCAAAACACCTTAAACCACGCGGATGAAGTCGCGGGCACCTTTTAGTTTGTAATATTAGTATGTAAGTATGGATGCGAGGGAAATTCACCCATGCTAAGAGTCCTTCTACAGAAATACGCGAATCGATTCTTGTGGAGTTTGGTGCAAAGCGCGGATTTCCATTTCCCATCCGCCGTCGATTCCGCGGAGCACTCTTACTGGTACGTGCCAGTTAATAAGTTTAGTCGCTGGCACTCCGGAGCTGGTATAGTCGGGGACTCGGTGGTAGAAATGGAGAAGGCAGACAATTATTACTCAAAGCTTGAATAGCTTTAACTGAATCGAGGTTAGTCTGACACCAGACTGACCCTTGGACTATACACTTTATTTACTCCTAGCGCCAGTGAGAAGTCAAGAAGTAGATAGGTAGGTATAAACTATTAAGAAATGTTTAAACAATTCATAAATACATATTATAAAAAAATAAAAATACAAAAATAAAAATTATTAAGAAATGTAGCTCATATTCAAAAAAATATTATGAAGAAATACTACTTGAACACAATTTTTTACGATAAGATAACTATAATAAATAGTAAACAATATTACGGCTAAATAATTTATTATTCTAGCAATAGAAATATTCTCAGAAGAAACTGGAAAGAATATGCTCAGGGAATCAAACGATACTGATTTCAAAGTAAATAAAAAGTGTCTTTCATAGATCCTGACTTTGGCTGGAGGCTGAGGCTTTCATGATGGCCTATTTATAAATTTGTCACTTACGTCGGTTGGATATCGATTCTAATTCTGAGAACACCAGCTGTTCTCAGAATTAGTATCGATCTCAAGCATCTCAGCTCTTTTTTTAAAAAAATTCATTAGGTATATTCTCACAAACTTATATAACCCGGTGATTGGAACTAAATTGTATGCCTGTTAAGATTTTGTTTTTTTTATTTTCATTTATTAAATACTAGCGTCGCTGTCACCGGGTCAGATAACTTCGTGGGAGTATACCTACTATCTTATAGGCAGCTGATAAATGTAAATCGGATTGCTCTAATCTTTCAGCTTTTGCTAAGTTCTACCTTAGTCCACCGTCTCATGCACTATTGCGAGTGGCTCGTACGCGCATAGAATTTCAACAAATAAACCATTAAACACCCTTCGGTTCTGAATTAAACTCTATTGTGTACTCCATAAGGCACTTATTGTGAGCTCTCGGTGTTGGAGCGAAGCCTGAACGTAGGCGCTCATTGGTCGGTAATGATTTTATTTCCTTGTGAATTGTGCACTCCGGATGCAAGCTTGGGAAAATAATTAATAGCTGCAGTCACATTTACCACTACTTTTAGCTTCTCTACGACATCAAAAAATACTCCAGACAATTCGTGGCTACCTGTCCATTGAAGCAGAGCAGAGTGAAGCGGAGCGGAGATGTGCCAAGCAGACGAATCAGATTCCTGACAGGTGACGCGATAATTTTACTGACTCACCTATCAAGAATCCAATTGGCTCGCCCAACACGCCTTCGCTCCGCTCCGCCACAGTGGTCTCGACTGCTCGCGAGCAGTTGACAACGACAGCTCGTCCGGTCAGTGTATATGCAACGGTTAACTGCTCAAGCAATCCGTATAAGGCTACTCTTAGTTACAAAATCCATACAAATTCCATTATATAATTTACGATTATTTTATACGCCACCACTGAATGGGGGGTGGGGATCTATAATTTAATATTAAGGCAAAAGAAAAGCAAACTTCGTTCCAATGGGCTTAGCTGAGAAGGCTTACGGATCCTTTATAACTTTGTAAGTCGTGCTTTATTTACAATCTAGATCCTTTTACGTAGAGTTGACATCAGTAGAGGAGCAATGTCTCGCAAATTGTACCAATAATATGACTGAAGTACCTATAAGTTACCTGTGATAAAAATAATGTTATAAAGATAAGGAAATAAATAAAGGCTTAGTAATAATAATATTTAGTTCCCTAGAGGTGCTTTAAAATCATGTCGACGTTTCCTACAACAGTTTCATATCAAAACAAGGAACACAGTTTCTTCTGCGATATTTTTGTCTGTTTTTTTCTGTAATGCATACAGTTTTGCTGTTATGAAATGTTTGATGTTTGTGTTTTGTGAGGGTACTTGGTGACTTTGTTTCTCGACAAAGGGAACTAAGTAGGTTGCGACACTGTATGTCATACATATATCAGTTTGTGTCAAACTACCTAGTTATACGTGGTATACAGAACTCAAGTGTTTTATTTATGTTCCCAACCACATTTAGGTAACATCCTTTTTAGTTTAGTAGCAAGGAGGGGCCACGAAAATTGTGATATCACTTCACTATAACTGTGATAGCTGTATACTGTAGCTGTAATACTGTGATTCACTCGATGGTTCAAAAGTACTTGTAAATGTTTATTTGAATAAAAAATTTTTTTTTTTTAATTTCTAGGCAACTGTTAGTGTAGGAGTGTGTAAGCCAATCAGACAGAAATAAAATACAAATTATAACTAAAACATATCGCGGTTATAACTCACGTGTTGTTGAGTCACGTGTGCTGTGTCATGAATATGGGGTCCGAAACTATTCGATAATTTTCCGACAAAACACGTGAGTAATAACCAGGATAAGTTTTTAGGTATAATAAATATCACTCACGATAGTTTAAACGTAAAACAAGTAATAAAATTAAAAAATTTAAAAAAACCCACGACGAACTGCAGAGCTCCATTATACCTTTGACCTTTATAACTTTGAAACAACAATTAGAACGTAGCAAACGTATATATTACATAATATCTAAAACAAAAAACTGCATCTTTGACAGCTCAGTAGTTTTTTTGACCAGTGTGGTGGACTATGGCCAAACCCTTTTCAAATGGACAAATCAAAAGAGTCCAAACGCGACGGGTATACGATGAGAATTTAAGGAGTTCCCATGATCGCCTCCTGACTCCATCATGATACCCTGGGCAGCATCTAGGTACAAGCTAAATATATCTAAAACAAAAAGCCCGCATCTAAATCAGCACAGTAGTTTTTGAGAAAAATGGTAACATATTGAAAAAATAAAATCATAGACTACAGCTCAGCTTTGTTGTCTATGGTCCTAAAATATATCTAAGAACCTTCTCACAAGCTATACACATCTAATGAAAAAAACCGCATTTCAATCGGCCCAGTACTTTTTGTAAAAAATGGTAACATATCGAAATATTAAAATCATAGAGACAGCTCAGCTTGGTTGTCTATGGTCCTAAAATATATCTAAGAACCTTCTCTCAAGCTATATAATATATCTAACTAGTATTTCGCCCTGTGCGCGAGCTGCTAAAGCAGCTCACGGGTTGTGGTCAGACTTACAAGTAGTACAGATTTTACTGTACTAAACTGAATTCATTTATTATGGTCATAACAAAATAAATAAAAATGGCGCTGATTTTTTTAAAACTTTGGTAACAGTTTCCTGTTTCGTAACCCCAGGGAGTCCTAAATATCGATTTTGAACGAAATTGGTCAATTAACAAAGAATTTCAAAGTGGCGCTGATTTTCTAAAATTTTGGTAACAGTTTCCTGTTTTGTGACCCTAGGGAGCCCTAAATATCGATTTTGAACGAAATCGGTCAATTAACAAATAATTTCAAAATGGCGCTGTTTTTTTTTTAATTTTGGTACCAGTTTCCTGTTTTGTAATCCCACGAAGCCCTAAATATCGATTTTGAACAAAATCGGTTAATTAACAAAGAATTTCAAAATGGCGCTGTTTTTTTAAAGTTTGGTAAGTAACAGTTTCCTGTTTTGTAACCCCAGGGAGTCCTAAATATCGATTTTGAACGAAATCGATCAATTAACAAAGAATTTCAAAATGGCGCTGATTTTTTAAAATTTTGGTACCAGTTTCCTGTTTTGTGACCCCTGGGAGCCCTAAATATAGATTTTGAACGAAATCGGTCAATTAACAAAGAATTTCAAAATGGCGCTGATTTTCTAAAATTTTGGTAACAGTTTCCTGTTTTGTGACCCCAGGGAGCCCTAAATATCGATTTTGAACGAAATCGGTCAACTAACACAGAACTTCAAAATGGCGCTGATTTTTTAAAATTTTGGTACCAGTTTCCTGTTTTGTGACCCCAGGGAGCCCTAAATATCGATTTTGAACGAAATCGGTCAATTAACAAAGAATTTCAAAATGGTGCTGATTTTTTTAAAATTTTGGTACCAGTTTCCTGTTTTGTAATCCCACGAAGCCCTAAATATCGATTTTGAACAAAATCGGTTAATTAACAAAGAATTTCAAAATGGCGCTGTTTTTTTAAAGTTTGGTAACAGTTTCCTGTTTTGTAACCCCAGGGAGTCCTAAATATCGATTTTGAACGAAATCGATCAATTAACAAAGAATTTCAAAATGGCGCTGATTTTTTTAAATTTTGGTACCAGTTTCCTGTTTTGTAATCGCACGAAGTCCTAAATGCAATAAACCGCATCTCAATCGGCCCAGTACTTTTTGTGAAAAATGGTAACAGTGGTTGAAAAATTAAGATCATAGACTACAGCTCAGCTTTGTTGTCTATGGTCCTAAAATATATTTAAGAACCTTCTCACAAGCTATACACATCTAATGCAAAAAACCGCATCTCAATAGACCCAGTACTTTTTGTGAAAAATGGTAAATATTGAAAAAATAAAATCATAGACTACAGCTCAGCTTTGTTGTCTATGGTCCTAAAATATATCTAAGAACCTTCTCATAAGCTAAACATATCTAATGCAAAAAACCGCATCTCAATCGGCCCAGTACTTTTTGTGAAAATTTTTAACACATAGAAAAATTAAGATCATAGACTACAGCTCAGCTTTGTTGTCTATGGTCCTAAAATATATCTAAGAACCTTCTCACAAGCTATACACATCTAATGCGAAAAACCGCATCTCAATCGGCCCAGTAGTTTTTGTGAAAAATGGTAACATGTTGAAATATTAAAATCATAGACTACAGCTCAGCTTGGTTGTCTATGGCCCTAAAATATATCTAAAAACCTTCTCACAAGCTATACGTATCTAATGCAAAAAACCGCATCTCAATCGGCCCAGTACTTTTGAGAAAAATGGTGACAAAAAAGTGCACAAACAAACAAACAAACACACAACCTCTTAGGGCAAACACATATACCGTCTCCGCTTCGTCGAGGGTAAAAAAATACGAATTCTTATTCATTATGAAATGAAATGTTTATTTTATGTAGGACAACTTATGCCACTTGTGAATCTACCACTGCTTTGGTAAGGAGTTCTACTGAGAAGAACCGGACTTCTAAGAAGAAACTACGAAGAAGAAACTCAGCAATTGCTCTTTTTTCAGAGAAAAAAGTTACAATACGTAAATAATATACAGCACGTACGTCACACAGTCCAAATGTAGATATTAAACTAGAAAGCACTAGTAAAAGTTTACTTAAATAACAGATCTTTAGACCTTCATTCCAAACGACGAAGATAAGGCCTATGTGGGTATGGAGTCAGTTGCTCCATGACATATTTAACTCAACGCTTAGTCGATGCTTCGAGGAAAATGTTTTATTTTAAGATGTTTTGTGTTCACACAACGCAGACATCACGTATATCCTCTCAGTATGGAAAGTAGATTTCATCATTTCGCCGCCGTACATTTCGCATTTAGTATTTACAAGACTCTCTTTTGACTTGTTTCTTTCTTAGAATATATTTTAATGCAAATTTGTACAAAAATTACCAGGGTGTGATTGGTGGCCTCCTTTTTTTGTACCATAGTTTTTAGATACTGTAGATAATTAATTACCATCATCACATCTTATATTTTACTAGCCGATGCCCGTGACTTCGTTAGCGTGGCATAAGATTTTTAAATTCCCACGGGCACTCCTTAATTTTCCGGGATAAAAAGTATCCTATGTCACTCTCCAGGTCCTCCAGCTATACCTTCAATCATGTTGATTCGTTGCTCTGTTGCGGCGTGACTGAAGGACAAACCAACAAACAATCACACATTCACATTTATAATATTAGTATGATTGCCTACACACAAATTTAAGAAATCCATTAAATGTATGCTCCTAAAAAAAGCTAATTATACTGTTGAAGATTATGTCAATGATAGAGGAGCATGGATTTGATCGCTCCAGCAATGCTAAGGACAGCGGTTACTTATGTACACATTAATATAATAATTAAATAAATGAATTATTCAAAAAGAGCAACCACCGAGTTTCTTGCTGGTTCTTCTCAGTAGGAATGGCATTCCGAACCAGTGGTTGATTCACTTGACGCGTTTATTTGATTAAAAAAACATTTGATTTGATTGACGTTCAAAACGCAATATTGAATAGGTACACAACTTTTGACTTTGATTTTATTACGATGAATTTTCAATTACAAAGACCAGCGAAACAGTCTAGATTTTGTAACAAAAAAAATAGTCTCTGTTTTTATTCTTGTCATAATAAATTGAAAAACTTGTGCGGCAACAAAACATCTCTGATACAAAAACTTATAATAAATTAAAAGAATCCGCCGTAACGAGTAAAGTTGCGGGAATAAAGGCGAACTTGTACAAAGAAGTGGTGTTGGTAATTTATCGAGTCCTGGCACACTATCCCTCAACCCGCCGGCCGGGGAGTGACCGCTAAGCGCCAGCAAATGGCTGATTTATCCCAGACTACGGGAACGGTCAGTGGAGCATAAACCATGTGAAGAAAGATCAGTCTTAAACAATGGATAACTTAAAAAAAAAATACCTTATGGCTATGATAAATTACTACAATGATGAATTTCAACATTGAAGTTACCTTTTTTACCTTTTAATATTTTTGCGATGAAGAATAGATGACTTGAGTTCGCCTCCCGCCAGGTGGACGGACGACCTCAAGCGAGCAGCTGGGAATCGCTGGAAGCAAGTGGCACCTGACCGTGTCCTGTTTTTTTTTTTTTTTTTTTAATTGCAAGATAGGCTTGCGCTTGACGACAATCACGCCTAATATAAAGCAGTGATGAGGTCTAGGTTGAAGCGCGCTCGCCTAGAAGATGCCTATTCACTCTTGCCTTGAAGGTACTTAAGTTATACGTGGCAGGGAATACATGCGCTGGAAGGGTATTCCACATCCTTGCGGTTCGAATCAGGAACGTAGAGCAGAACCGTTTCGTTCGAGCTGACTGGACGTCAACCACATAAGGATGCCAACGCAAACGATTTCTTGCTGTTCTGTGGTAGAACGGTGAAGGGGGAACAAGATTGAAAAGTTCCTGAGCACACTCTCCAAAGTATATCCGATAGAAGACTGATAAGCAGGCGACATTGCGACGGTGCTGTAAGCTATGCAGTTTCGCCTGCGTAAGTGAATGATCGCCAATGATTCTTCGGGCCCGGCGATCAATCGAGTCTAATGCATCGAGTTGGTACTTGGCGGATCCATCCCAAAGGTGGCAGCAGTACTCCATGCCAGAACGAACTTGGGCTTGTTAAAGAGCAAGGCGCTCATCCGGTGTGACGTACCGCTTCACCTTGTTCAGGATGCCAAGTTTTTTAGCAGCTGTTTTGGCCTTTAGCTCGATGCATTTCCCGAAATTGAGATTGGATGAGATTTCAATACCCAAGAGCTCAATATGATCACTTATCGGGACGGATATACTTTGGAAAGTTGGAGCCAAGGTAAAGGGGCTCCTTTTTGCAGTGAATAAGCACGCCTGTGTTTTGGTGGCATTAAACTTGACTAAATTGGCGTCACCCCAATTGGAGACCTCCTCAAGAGTCAAGCTAACGCGATTCACCAACGCCTCTCTTTGCTCAAGTATCTCAGTAGCACTAGCTCTAGAACTGGACATGTATCTCTCCGTAACAGTGCTGTCATCAGCGTACCCAAAGATACCGGGTTTGAGGAGATCGTTGATATGCAGCAAGGAAAGTGTTGCGGAGAGAACAGACCCTTGAGGGACACCGGCATTAATAGCCATTAGGTCTGATGAGCTGCCGTCAACGACAACTCGAAATGACCTCTCCCTCAGAAAGTCAGATATCCAGCTACAGAAACCAGTAGGAATCCCGTACGCTGGGAGCTTAGTGAGAAGACTGCCGTGCCAGACCCGGTCCATGCAGGAGATCATGCATGTGCAGATCCATGCAGGAGACCTTTGTCACCCTTCGTCCAGCAGTTGAGTGTGGACTGCTATCAGGTCAGAGTATTCAAATAAAAAATATGTGTGTGCGTTCACACACGGCAGAAGTGAAACTTCAGAAAAGTAGCCTACGAGATAGTGAGATAAGTACCTAAATGTAACTTGTATTCTACCTCATTCTCTCGCAGGCTAAATCCTATTTTGAATATGTTTGGCTCCTTTTGGTGTTGCTTTTTCGTTTCGTTTTTCGTTTTATCAACCAGAGGCGGATTAAAATAAAACATAAAAAACAATAATTACTTAACTAATCAGACTTTCTACTGCTACATTTAAACAATAGTAGGGGAGCCCAAGAGGGGATTTTTTGGATTTACTCCAGCGCGGCAGATTAATATAAAGGGGGATTATTTGGACCCTGTAGAGTACCTTAACCATATATTATGAGCCCTGTATGTTGGTGGGTCTGTCTAGGACAGCAGATCAAAATATTAAATAAATAAAATAGATCATCAAAAATACTCGAGCACGTCAGATTAAGGTAGAGTAAGTTAAGTAAAAGCTGAAAAGTGTACATTCAAATAATCTGATGATTTGAGCGAGACCTAAAGGAGTTGCAGAGTTACAAACTTAAATACCTCCAACTCCTTTACACTTTTAAGCATGTAATTAACTCACTCTATCTTAATCTGACGCGCTCGAGTATTTTTGATGATCGATTATTTATTTAATATTTGATCGACCCACCAACATACAGGGCTCATATATGGTTAAGGTACTCTACAGGGTCCAAAGAATCCCCCTTTATATTAATCTGCCGCGCTGGAGTAAATCCAAAAAATCCCCTCTTGGGCTCCCCTACTACAATCAATCAGAAACAAAAATGGAACGCTTTGTAAAAACGTTCGTTCGGTGGCGCCACTTGTACCGTGGCGACAACATCCGTCTCAACAACGATTCTAAAAAAGTTTATCCAAAAACAATTTTTCCTTCCTCGTAGGCATAAAAAGTAAAATTTTAAAGAAAAAAAATATCACTTTTTATAATCGGACTTTGAAGAGATTATGCTATATTGAAATCAATTTATTCAAGGTTTCCTTAAATAGCAATAAAAGATTTAAAAAAAAATCAGAGGGTTTGTCCCAACCACGAAATCGAGTTTTTGGTACATAATCTCGCTCATTTCAGCGCCAGACAAGTATTTTAGTGCGTGGTTAGCGCCGAGTAAGCAGTCTCACAGTGAGCAAACTCTTTCCCGTTGGATAATGGCCAGGGAAACATGAAACCGAGCCTGTCATTGAATACAAATCCGATTACCTACTTATTTCTACAAAAGATTTTCACAAAGGCTTTTTTTTTCAATCATAATAAAACGGATATTATAAAAGGTTATTTTCCTTAGGGAAGCAAAATACAATAATAATAAAACAAGTTATGCTTTCTACGCACACTAATATTTTAAATGTGAAAGTGTGTTTGTCTGTTACCTTAGGCAGTCTAGTGGGAGGCTTCGGCCGGGGCTAGTTGGACAGGCACCCTAACTAGAATAATCGTCCCGGAGTTTTAGATTAAAATCACCATGATCAGCGAACTAACCTTTAGTTAGCTTACTTTTATCTTAAGAAGCATTATCACTCTTTTTTATGTATTTCACTATGTCAAGCTGTGATTGATTGTGATCTCACATGTTGGTAAGTGATGATTGAGTCTGATGGTAGAGGGCTGACCTGTTAGGGGTATAGCATAATTTATATTGGACCCATACCTCTATTCTATCTCTGCACGGCATCGTACCGGAACGCTAAATCGTTGGCGGTACGTCTTTTGCCAGTGAAGTGGTAACTAGCCACGGCTTAAGCCTGGCCAGATCAAGCCAGAGAAAATTCAGCAATTATAAATTGAAAAATGGAACCCGGAATCTCCCACTTGTATGACCAAAGCGCTTACCACTACGCCATGGGGTCGTCAAAACTCAATCACTTACTGGGGATGAGTTCAAAATCAAGTGCTAATGTAGAGTGAAATAACCCCGTGTGTTCCGCAGTCGGGTGAAAAAGCTAATCATCATACTAATATCATCACACTAATATTATAAATGCGAAAGTGTGTTTGTTTGTTGGTTTTTCCTTCAATCACGCCGCGATGAAGCAACGGATCGATATGATTTTGGTAAAGTGTCATGAGCACAGTTGAGGACCTGGAGAATGACATAGGCTACTTTTTATCACAGAAAATTATGGAGTCCTCGCGGGAATAAAAAAAACTTTAACTACGAGGACGAACTCGCGGGTTTCACCTAGTTTGATATAATCTAGAAGGATCACGGAGAGAGGTAATTGGAGATAACTCCAGAGGCGAAGTTAGTTCGGCAAGGATCTGATCTCGATCAAAGGCTGCTTGCACAGGCTCTCGTGGCCTCCATTCTCTGAATTGTGAGCGCCAAGTGGTGCTCCATCCTCAATTAGATTCCAGCAAACAGCCCCTGATCGAATAGTCATTTCTTTTTTCTACTAAACCGAGTTCCTTGTATTTTGTGCGATTTCAAATTTATAGCAGATCTTTAGCCATAAACTCAAACTCAAATGTTTTTATTCAAACATCACTTCAACCCGTCACCAAATTTCATGCAGATCCGTTCAGCCGTTGTGACGTGATTGAATAACAAGCATCCGTCCATCCAAACTTTCGCATTTATAATATAAGTGTAGATAGATAGTATACATGGCGATTTATAACCAGAGTATACTCTTAATTAGGTGCGCCTTGGAGAGTATTAAGGTCCAACATAATATGTTAGTTCAGGCTCCATCATATACTCCCGACCGAAATGACCCACCAGACAAGCGACGTCCCAAAAACATCGAAAGCAACAAGTGAATTTAATCAAAATTATTAAAAAATACGACTGCTCTGCCGTAGACACACATACATACACGAACCCTGAAAACATAACACTCCTTTTTTGTGCAGTCGTGTAGTAAAAAATGGAAGTATGGCTACTACTGCTACTACGTAACGATACCACAGTCATTAATTACCTTTGGAATCTTATTCACATTTTTATTAAATTATATTATTTTGTGAATCACTGGATATTATTGAACTATAGTGTTATATATTTTTATGATGATTATATAGTAACTCTTATTTTCGAATATTTTTTTTCAACCCCATCAATTTTTTTTTTTAATTTTAGCCTACCTAATATCACCCGGAATAAGCTAGGGATTCTAACGATACCTCTTTTATCAAAATCGGTTCAGGCGTATAGAAGTTATGGTGGAATATACAAACTCACATACGTACATACGTATACATACATACATACATACATACGTACATACATACATACATGAACCCTGAAAACAATAATTATACTCTTTTTTTCAGGCAGTCGTATAAAAAATCGTTTGCGTTGGCATCGTATGTGTTTGACGTCCAGTCAGTTCAAACGAAACGGTTCTTCTCTACGTTTCAGCGAACCGCAAGAATGTGGAATGCCCTTCCAGCGCATGTATTCCCTGCCACGTATAACTTAAGCACCTTCAAGGCAAGAGTGAATAGGCATCTTCTAGGCGAGCGCGCTTCAACCTAGACCTCATCATTGCGTTATATTAGGCGTGATTGTCGTCAAGCACAAGCCTAACTTGCAATTAAAAAAAAAGGTATAGTCCCACCAACTTATCAGGCCCGGTGGCCAAAATTGGAACTAATTTTTATGCCTGTTTATTTTTTGATAAAGTCATAAAGTTTGAATCGGAGTGTACCTAAATAAAGACACATTATTCAGCTTACCTAAATATATCTACATAAGTCAACGACGTGATATTTTTTTAATCGGCTAGCACTTGGCTCATTGCTGGCAAGTGATAAAGCCTAGGTGATGCCCGCTTGCCAAGAAAATACCTATTCACTGTAATACATATCGAATCAACCTGTCGGTTTGCTTATGACCCCTGCGATTAGGTAGATGACGTCAATTGGTCATAGGTTTTAAAATAACCAAAATAAATATATTCCCGAAAAGTACTTAACAATAAATAATATACCTATACCTGCCAATTTTGTTTTGAAAGTCAAAAACGGTCAGTGTAATTAATTTATGTAGACACACAAACATAACGTCATCGTCACTGTTAGCATTAGTACATTATACCTGAATGATTAGCATACAATAAGCTGCATTGAATTTAGGTACTAGGTAAGTAGTTAGGGTTTCCCTAATTTTGTAAATAAATCAAATCAAATCATTTTTATTGCAATAGTAGTTACATCGCCTCTTCGGGCGTGCAATAGTGGTACAAAACTATTTTGATAACAAGTTAAAAATTACAAATATGATCAAAGTAATAATATTAGAAAATAAGGAAAATATAAATTAATGTCAAAATTAATATCAGAATGTCATAATCTAAAATCCATACTTTCTTACTTATATTATAAATGCGAAAGTGTGTCTGTCTGTCTGCTACGCTTTCATTGCTGCTACGATTTTGATGAAATTTGGTGCAGGGGTAGGTTGTATCCCGGGGAAGGACATAGGCTATTTTTTATCCCGGAAATTCAAGAGTTCCCGCGGGAATCGAAAAAACTTTGTCCATGCCGACAAAGTCGCGGAAATCGTCTAGTAATATGTAACTTTAAAAATGTCTGAGCTGAAAAGAATCATTAATATTATAAAATGTCTTATCTAATAAAAAGTCACGTAATTTATTTTTAAATTGATTTATGTTAATACATTTCCTAATTTGCTTAGGTATCTTATCATATATCTTAATCGCCATCACACAAACACTAATACACTTGCCTAATAGCTTTCTTAGTCTTAGTAAGTTAGTAGGATTCGAATAGAATAGACGAATAAATTGTAGTATCCACTATCTATCGATGCAGCGGTTTGGGCTTTACCTGGGTAGGTACATATAGTCACTCTTACATCTCCATCCTTTCGCATCCATACTAATATTATAAATGCGAAAGTGTGTCTGTCTGTCTGTCTGCTACGCTTTCATGGCCCAACTACTCAACCGATTTTGATGAAATTTAGTACAGAGATAGATTACATCCCAGGGAAGGACATAGGCTACTTTTTATCCCGGAAAATCTAAGAGTTCCCGCGGGAATCAAAAAAACATATCTGTTCAACCGATTTTGTTGAAATTTGGTACAGGGATAGGTTTTATCCCGGGGAAGGACATAGGCTACTTTTTATCCCGGAAAATTGAAGGTTTCCCGCGGGAATCAAAAAACATCAATCCACGCGGACGAAGTCGCGGGCATCATCTAGTTTATGATATTTACATTTTATAGAAACGTATGCTAAATATTCATTCCATTAATTTAAAGTAGATTAAAGTACTAAGTATTTTTAATTCATAATTAATCATGTTTTTCTATCCTCACGGTATCTACCTTGTCTACATACCCTAGCAAGTATTAACGTTCATGTTCTTATAAAGAAATTGTTTTTCATCACATGGCCTGTAACTTGGCAATCAGGAAAACCTCGACATGGTAATATAAGCATAACTTCTCTCGTAATAGATTGTATAGGTAGGTAGACCACAATGAACTCGGTTCAGGAAAAACAACTTTCTTCATTAGCTGGGTCGAGGGTTCTCAGTTCCCACCAAGCGTGCCTGTCTCATGGCGAGGCGGCCGGGAGAGATGGACATGAATGTAGACAAAAGCTCTGATCGATAACAGCCCTCGATCGAAGTACCTAGTACTGTAGTGGAACGTCTGTCTGTCTGCATGGCTAAAGCAAAGCCTGGGGAGGATACTAATATGCCCTTATTTTGTTCGCCCATAGTGTTAGCTTGTTTGTCTGTATCGTTATTGACAAAGCTATTTTATTAACTAAACAATTTTTTTAATAACATAAAAGACACTGCAAAGTATTTTTTTTTTCTACACACTATGTTGAAGTCAGGCTAACGTCTCGTATCGATTTCTGTATATTAATAATATTATCCCACCAAAAACATTCTGTAAAAAAATAGCCAAGTCTCGATGGAGCTGCTTGTTTATCTCTAAAAAGTAATGAAATCTCTAGACAAAGTTGAGCCAAGTCTAAGGTTCCTTACTGCAATTTATTTATTATCATATTTAATGTTATGTGACTTGGCCGAGACCTGTACGCACTAACGTGTAAAAAATGTTCAACGGTTGATCGCATTTTTTTTAATATCTCGTAGTGCGTACAAGTCAACGGCCAAGTCACATAACATTAAATATGATAATAAATAAATTGCAGTAAGGAACCTTAGACTTGGCTCAACTTTGTCTAGAGATTTCATTACTTTTTAGAGATAAACAAGCAGCTCCATCGAGACTTGGCTATTTTTTTACAGAATGTTTTTGGTGGGATTTCACTTCTTTTTGCAGAAAGCTGACAAGACGTGGGCTGATTGACTTATTAGATTTTCTTATTGGACACAGTTTTTTTCTTTTTAGGAGTAGTTTTTTTATTATTACAAATCTTTCTTTTCATACAGAAATACAGTCAGCACCATCTAGTGATGTGTGCTGATACCACTACCAGTCCAACGCATTATTCGAACGCAAGCATTGATAGCATTGATATAGAAAATTATTTTACAGTTTTCCTTTTAATTTCATTGATAACAAAGAATTTCAAAATGGCGCTGACTTTTTCAAAATTTTGGTAACATTTTCCTGTTTTGTGATCCCAGGGAACCCCAGATATCGATTTTGAACGAAATCGGTACGATAAAAAAGAATTTCAAAATGGCACTGACTTTTTAAAAATTTTGGTAATAGTTTCCTGTTTTGTGGTCCCAGGGAACCCCAGATATCGATTTTGAACGAAATCGGTACGATAACAAAGAATTTCAAAATGGCGCTGATTTTTTAAAAATTTTGGTAACAGTTTCCTGTTTTGTGATCCCAGGGAACCCCAGATATCGATTTTGAACGAAATCGGTACGATAAAAAAGAATTTCAAAATGGCACTGACTTTTTAAAAATTTTGGTAACAGTTTTCTGTTTTGTGGTCCCAGGGAACCCCAGATATCGATTTTGAACGAAATCGGTACGATAACGAAGAATTTCAAAATTGCGCTGACTTTTTCAAAATTTTGGTAACATTTTCCTGTTTTGTTATCCCAGGGAACCCCAGATATCGATTTTGAACGAAATCGGTACGATAACAAAGAATTTCAAAATGGCGCTGACTTTTTAAAAATTTTGGTAACAGTTTCCTGTTTTGTGATCCCAGGGAACCCCAGATATCGATTTTGAACGAAATCGGTACGATAAAAAAGAATTTCAAAATGGCACTGACTTTTTAAAAATTTTGGTAACAGTTTCCTGTTTTGTGGTCCCAGGGAACCCCAGATATCGATTTTGAACGAAATCGGTACGATAACGAATAATTTCAAAATTGCGCTGACTTTTTCAAAATTTTGGTAACATTTTCCTGTTTTGTTATCCCAGGGAACCCCAGATATCGATTTTGAACGAAATCGGTACGATAACAAAGAATTTCAAAATGGCGCTGACTTTTTAAACATTTTGGTAACAGTTTCCTGTTTTGTGATCCCAGGGAACCCTAGATATCGATTTTGAACGAAATCGGTACGATAATAAAGAATTTCAAAATGGCGCTGACTTTTTAAACATTTTGGTAACAGTTTCCTGTTTTGTGATCCCAGGGAACCCCAGATATCGATTTTGAACGAAATCGGTACGATAACAAAGAATTTCAAAATGGCGCTGACTTTTTAAAAATTTTGGTAACAGTTTCCTGTTTTGTGATCCCAGGGAACCCCAGATATCGATTTTTAACGAAATCGGTTCGATAACAAAGAATTTCAAAATGGCGCTGACTATAAAAAAAACGGATCTAGATAAGAACCTAGCTGTTAAGCAAAATATCTAGGATACAAAGTAGCTAATGCAGGCATAAAAAGATGGCACTGTTAATTAAGAGCGTGGGGGTGTCAGGCTTTTTCGTTACGGTTTGGTTTCCATGGTTACGGAAATTTTCGTTACGAAATTTCTTGATTCGGTCGCCGCGTCAAGGCTTGAAGGCCCGCAATAAAAGCTATGCAATAGCTTAAAAAAACTATCAAAACTTTTTTGATAGTCTATGTGGGCGTCAAACTCTACCAAATTTCAGCGCTCTAAGTACCAGTTGCATTTTGATGACCTATGTGTCAGTGTCGAAAATGCGAAACTTTGCTTTCGCTTAACTTCGGATCTAAATGATCTACCGACTTGAAATTTTGGATTTCAAGTGTGTGATTATAGCTTACTAGATGACGAAAATTTCAGCATTCTAGTCCTATCCAGAGGTTCTCAAATAGGGGCCTGAAAATGCGGCGAAATGGTTCCAGAAAAGATGGTACGGCAGTGTTGCTTCGCGCTCGACTTGGCGGGGGCACTGCCGTGCCCCCAGATAGGTCCTATAACGAAATAAAATCGACCCATAATTTTATATTTTTTACAAATAAAAAAATCCGTAGAATGGAGAACATTCTCCTTATTTAGAAGTGGGTTAAAAAAACAGTTTATTTGAGTACGGATCACCGAAAGTGATGTAAATAAAAAGTTGGCAAATACAATAAGCTACTTAGCACTAAAAGACATGGCCAAATTTTACTTTATGAATATGCACACATCGAATTCCTGGTAGGTTTTTGAATAATGTAATTAATTAAACTCAATTGGCCTGTTAGGTATTTGTATCGGAAAATCGTGAAAATAACGTTTTTAGGGATCCGTACCTCAAAAGGAAATAAAAATTCTTTCCAAAAAACCGACTTCCAAAGCCACTGTAAAGTAAAATAGTAGATTATTAACCAAGGGGATAAAGCAGTGTCTTCTGTCGCGGGTACCGATTTAAATCGCGAGCGTAACGAAGGACTCGAGGTTTATTCCCGAGCGTAGCGAGGGTGTTAAAAACTTAAAGACGAGTCGTGAGTGTAGCGAGGGATTTAAAGTTCACCCAAGACTAAGACAGCTTTATCACCGAGGAAAATACTCTACTTTTCGTACCATTTGCGAAAAAATTAACACAATAATAATATGAGATAAGCATTTATTAAAAATAATGACAATTAAAAGTAAAAGTTAACATTCGAAACATTGGTCCAATTATTGATAGAGAGAGTAACATTTTTGTTTGGTACATTTATTGTTGATGAGTTGATTTGAGTATTTCTCTGTTCTTGCGTCTGAGGAACTGTTTAGAACATAAACTTATTTATAAAAATAAATCAAAATAAACTTAACGTTTATGTATTTGAAGAAAACAAAAACGCGGCAAATTCCTAGACTAATATTTTTTTGTCGGAAAAGCAAAGGCATCAAGCTCATACAGCCTCGTCGGTTTTCATAATTTTATTTAATAATCATAACTGCATAATAAATGCGTATTCCTTTTTCAAAAAGATGTTTAATGCTTTATAATATACAAACTCAATGGTGTAAACACAGATGTATTTAGTTCAGTATAAATTTCGGTAAGTATTCCAAATTTAAATCACATTCTCCCCCTAGAGGATGAATGAAATTCAGTACAATTTCCTTTCCCTGTTTTTAACAGATTAAAAATGACTATTGTTATGTTCGCTTTTTGTGGCATAGAATGTCACTTTTTTGAGCAAGTGGTAGGAAAAATAATTTTGATTTCTACACACTATGTTGAAGTCGGGCGAGCCTGACGCGTCAACTTTGCCTATCTTTGTTATACTCGCCCGACTACAACATAGTATGTAGAAATAAAAGCTATTTTTTACTTTACAGTGGCTTTGGAAGTCGGTTTTTTGGAAAGAATTTTAATTTTTAACTTTTTAGTGTAACGGCTTAGGAGTGCAGTACCCTGCAGCATCAGTCGAGGAGTTGGGACTCGGGTTTAAGTATGAAATCGTTGCTTGACACCTACAATATGAATTCACCATAAAAAATCCTAAATCGCTATTTTTAAGGAGTTCTGTACCCTGCAGCATCAGGGTTGAGGAGTTAGGACTCAGATTTGAATCGTATACACGTGACTTGATAGGTATCTACTATATGAATTCACCATCAAAATTTTATAACTCCCTAGTTTTGAGTCGTATTTTATGGGACCATTTCGAGAGCTTCCTCTAACCACTGAAAAAAAAATTTTTCGAATCGGTTCGGAAACCACGGAGATATGCGGTAATATACATTAAAAAAACGCGCCGAATTGAGAACCTCCTCCTTTATTGGAAGTCGGTTACAAACGGAACCCTTATAGGATCACTTTGTCGTCCGTCCGTCTGTGTGTCAAGCCCTTTTTTCTCAGGAACGGTTGGAGGGGAAATTCAACGGAAATTCATACCAAATACCTACTCAAGTCTACTGTCCCTTGGAGCTGTGAAAAAATCAAACTTCTAAGCCTACGCCATCAAAAGATACAGCCGTTTATGCTGCAAATTTTCGACACTCGCAAGGGAATCAAAACCTACAGGGTTACTTCCCGTGAACTCAGAATCTTGAAATTTGGTACGAAGCAACGTCTTATAGTACAGATAAATAATTTTTAATAATCTTAAAAAGTAATAAAATTATTAAAAATATTTGTATTATATGATGTAACAAAAAATGTATGCTTTTCGCAATTTTTCCTTTATCTGTGCTATAAGACGTTGCTTCGTACCAAATTTCAAGATTCTGAGTTCACGGGAAGTGCCCTGTAGGATTCCCTTGCGAGTGTCTAACATTTGCAGCATAAACGGCTGTATCTTTTGATTACGTTGGCTTAGACGTTTGATTTTTTCACAGCTTTAAGGGCCGGCCACCACATCGTAGACGGCCTACCATGTCACCGTTTGTACGGAACCCTCGGTGCGCGAGTCCAACTCGCACTTGGCCAGTTTTTTGTTTGTCCTTGGCTCATTAATATTATACAAATAAAAATGTTCGTAGTTAAAATAAGCATTCTGCATTTAACATTAACCATGATGTGTTGGAACTTAATTCTTATTTAAAAGGGTAAACAAAATATATGTTAGTATTAATATAAGTTTAGTGTACCTAGCTAGTGTTTAGTGTAGGTACCTACACGGGGAGAGTTACTATGAGTTACTCATAATATAGTTTCTGATAGATGTGTTTTAACCTTTTATCAATGTCCTAGATATAAATTATTGTGATATTTAAATAGTGTCGAGTGTTTTTTGTGACCCATTTGTTTGATTTAAATAGATAGGTACCTACTTAAATATTTATAATAATTATTATTATTATTAATAAAGCTGTTTAACATCAAATATAGAGAGAAAAATTAATCAAATGAACGATAGGTAATGAGTATCTAACGATTTTCTACACTACTTATCATATCATACTAATATTATAAATGAGGTGAACAGCTTAATTTATTAGCTGAAAAAGCTTTAACCACACGGACGAAATCGCGGGCATCAGCTAGTAGGAAACAATTTTACTTAGGAAGCACGGACTATTGTTATGATTATTATTTTTTATCATCACTTCCCATCAGGTGTGATTGTGGTCAAGCGTAAGCCTATAATGAATTTAGAAAAAACCTCCTCGACGCAGTGTTGAGTGCTGTTGTCTCGTGCGGAGGTCTCGGGTTCGATCCCTGGCAGGGTCAATTTGGGAATTTATAATTTCTTTATTTTCACTGGTCTGGCCGGGTGGTAGGCTTCGGCCGTGGCTAGTTACCACCCTAACGGTAAAGACGTGCCGCAAAGTTATTTAGAGTTCCGGTACGATGCCGTGTAGAAACCGATTAGAGGTATGGGTTAAATATAACTGCCATATAGCCCGCTACCATCTTAGACGGCATCATCACTTACCATCAGTTGAGATCGCAGTCAAGGGCTAACTTTTAGTGGATAAAAAAAGGTATTAAGCACATTACATCATGTCCTAGAGTTTACCCAACCCTGTTAATAAGAGCGTTATTATTACAGAAAATGGCGCCTGCAGTCACTTTAACGAGATTGTTAACAGACCAAAAACCTCTAAGTAACGATTACAATATTAATAAAGAACAAGATACAAAGTTTGATTTGCAAGAAAATGGCAATGGTAACAGTGTTGTACAGCACAAAGGTGTAGATTATTACGATGAGGCGCTACCGAAAAATGATCCGAAGTTTCTCGCACCTGTACGAAGATGGGAAAAGAGGATGGGATTCGTGACACCGATTCGATGGATAAACACTTTCCTTATATCATCATTTCATATAATAACTTTTGTATATTGCGTATGTGACTTTCTCCGCTACGGGAGAGCGCCTGTATGGCAAAGTTGGCTCTTCGGTAAGTTCTGAGGATAGCTTTTTTGTATTCAACAGCAATCCAATGATATACCTACCTAGTACCTATATTATAATAATCACCACTCACCAATTAACCTATCTACTATTACACAGAAGAAAGAAAGAAATCTTTATTCAGGGATACAAGACAAAAAACATACATATAAGAAAAAAAATGTCGAAATGCGACTTTATCCCCAAAAACTCAGTATGTGCATCTTCCGTGAAGCCAGTATGCTCGGACGCACAGCTACACAGTAATGTTAATAAACTGCGACAGTAAACTCGACGACAGTTTAACGACTTCCGTGGCGCAGTGTTGAGCGCTGTTGTCGTTCCGGGTTCGATCCCCGGCAGGGTCAATTTGGGAATTTATAATTTCTAAATTTTCCCTGGTCTGGCTTGGTGGAAGGCTGTGGCTAGTTACCACCCTACCGGCAAAGACTTGCCGCCAAGCGATTTTTAGCGTTCCGGTACGATGCCGGGTAGAAACCGAATAGGCGTAATGGGTTTAATACACAGACCATACAACCAATTGACTGAGCATAGCGTGCCCCCTCACCAGCCAAACGTTAGCAGTATGACTGCTAACGCTACGTTTTGTGCCTATAGTCGCCCTCAGTCCGTATTGGACAGTGCTCGGGAATTGATCTAGTATAAAACGAAAATTAGGCCTCTCTGTAGCATTAAATGGCGTGGAAAGAGAAGCAATACCTCCAGCTATGTAAAGGATGGGATAACATTTCATAAGTAAGTGTAGTTTTGTAATAATAAATAAAAATCATCAATACGCAAAGAAATAAAAATATTTACAAAAATGAAAAGGAACCCGTTGATGTCTTTCAGTATTTCTTTGTCTTTCACATGTAGTTCTCCATATCTCCGTCTCTTCCACGCATAGCCCAGTGTAGCCCGTGCAACTATCGATAAATTATATCGATAGCCTTAGACCACTTGAATGCCAATAAATTAATTTATTGAGTAAAAACTTATATTTCATTAAATTCCGAACAATTCTGAAGTAGAAGAACAGGTTTCTTATTTATTTGATTAAAAGTTGTTGTTGAAAACTTAAGTTCTTTAGTATAGAACTTGGGCAATTAAAAAAAAATATATAAGTATCAGATAATTATGCATAATCATACATATGGTTGTATATTGCTGTTTGAATACAATTATTTGTATTGATTTTCCAATAGGTACCTACTGGTAATTTTTATCGATACATTTTTGTCGCGCAGCGGGCAGCCCAAGTGCCGCGGTAACATATACTTTGTACTTTGTACTGTGTAAAGTTGACCTTGAGCCAGCCAATGAGAAATGCTATTATTACCTCGTCCCCCGCCTGAAAGTGGTGAGATGTGTTTCAAAGCGAAAATGTGGCTATTAGCTCTCAATAGGTTTACTACTCGGTGGTTTAATATAACTCCAATGCCCCTAAAAGGTTAACCCGCTATCATCTTAGAATGCATCATCACTTACCATCAGGTGAGATCGCAGTCAAAGGCTAACTTGTAGTGGATCCCTAACAAATAAATGCATTACGCAACCCTACTATTGATCACGCTTTTATGAATTTGTCTTCAGAATTATTTATGGGAGGAGTGAGCGGCTTTGGAGTTACTGCAGGAGCTCATAGATTCTGGACCCATAGATCGTTCAAAGCTAAACTACCACTTAAAATTATATTTATGATCTGCTACTCCGTATCAGGACAGGTATGATAAAATTATAGATGAATTGGTACTCGGAACAAATCTATAAGTTTCTATACTAATAATATAAATGCGAAAGTATGAATGGATGTATCGATGGATAGATGGATGTTTGTTACGCCATCACGCCAGAACGGCTGAAGGGATCTCGACGAAATTTGGCACAGAGATAGATTATGGTCTGGAATAACAGATAGGCTATATTTTATCTCGGAAAATTAAAGAGTTCCTGCGGGAACCCAAAAATCTCAATCTACACGGACGAAGTCGCGGGCATCAGCTAAGTGAGTAATATGGCCGCTGAACAGATAATAGAATAGCTATTGCCTGATAAATATATATACAGGTAGGTATTTTTATATGATACTAGCTGATGCCCACGACTTTGTCCGCGTGGATTAAGGTTTTTTGTTCCCGCGGGAATTTTTTAAATTTCCGTGATAAAAAGTAGCTTAAGTAAAATACTATATTCTATCTCTGTGCTAAATTTCATCCAGATCCGTTCAGTAGTTTTTGCGATAAAGAGTAGGTAACAAACATCCCATACATCCATACATCCCTACCTACTTACAAACTTTCGCGTTTATAATATTAGTAAGAATGCACGAAACTTCTACTATATTCTGTTATCTGATGCCCGCGACTTCGTCGGCGTGGATAATCACACAAATTTTGGTAAGTTAAAGTTTTAGTTAGGTAAGTATTAGTAATTGATACAGTACCTACCCTACTGTAATAATAATTATTTTCATTATTACTCGTATCTAACGTACCTATGGAATGAAAATCTAATATCTTAATACTAGCTACTTCATTTATTTTAGAACAATATCTTTAATTGGGTGAGAGATCATCGGGTCCACCATAAAGTGACCGACGCCGCGGCGGACCCCCACGATGCGCGACGGGGATTCTTCTTCTCCCATGTTGGTTGGCTCATGATGAAGAAGCATCCACTTGTCGTTAAAGAGGGAAATAATCTCGATTTGAGTGATATTCTCAACGACCCGGTCGTCAAGTTTCATGCTAGGTAAGGTAATAGTTAACGTCAAATGTATGATGGCATAATTAATGTGTACGGAACATAGAGATTTTAGGTAGGTAGGTACTTATTACAGTGTGTATTTTTAAACTGGGACTTATGAATGAGAATGATTAGTGCATTAGTTAGTACGTAGATACTTATTCTGAGTACATAGCACTTCGAAGATGAGTATGACTAAGTAGATGCGAAAACATTTTATGAAATATTGGATAGAATCAGGCGTTACTTTGCGGAAGTTCATGATTTAGCAAGAAAAGAATACAATTATTTTGCTATAATCCGCCAACAGAAAAAAATTCTGTATGGTCAAGCATGCAGTTACAAGAGAAGCACCGTTTACCTTCCCAACCAAGCAAGAAAGCTAAGTTCCCAAGCAAGCAATGCCACCACCACTCACATGCACCACCACACAAGACTTTATAGGTAATATTCTCGACGCACGTTTCGCCCCGACACCGGAGCATCTTCAGGAGATGTCGACCTTACAATGCAAGATTGTCTAGTCAATCTAGACAATCTAGACAATTGCTAAATTTTATGAAATACCAACTTCTGCTGCCCGATTTTTTTCTTCGGATATAAAATATCCCTTGCATAAAACTGAGTCGATCTGCATTTAAAAAAAAATAGTCAGTTCTATTCCTTTTGGAGACAGTGTAAGCCTGCCTAAAAATTGATGTTGGCAAAATTGATTTCGCAAAAAAAAGAACCTAATGGTCACATGACAGTTTACCTGAATTTTCTATTCGGTTGTGACATTGATGTAGAATTTTAGATGGGTTGTGACATCTATTTATTATACCTTACCTAGCCTTAGTCTATGTTAATTGGGTAGGGTACCTATAGGTAAAAATTGAAATTCTTATACGTTCTACCTGTTCATTCAACATAATCTTGATTTTCAGATACTTCTATCCTTTCAAAATATCACTGTGTTTCATAATACCAACTCTAATTAAAGTGATATTTTGGAGTGAAACCTGGAAAATGGCCATAGTTTCTACGATGGCACGATACCTCATCAACGTTAACATCACCTGGTCTGTGAACAGTTTTGCACATCTTTGGGGAAACAAACCATATGATGTGTAAGTATAATACTTAGGTACCTACCTACTTACATAAGTTCATTGAAAGAAAAACATTGCTTAATCTCTCATAAAGAAATCAGAATGTGCTAATTTGAAAGTTCGTCATGTCAACCCAGCGCCGGGCAAATACGGAGAACGTGACTCTTCTCAGAATTAACGGGTTTAGGCCATAATTCACCATGCTTGCCAAGTGCGGAGTGCCTACATTTGAGAACCTGCATGCGCTAACATCAAGCGCCCTTTTAAAAAAACCCCAGGTAATAAATAGACTTATTCACTCACGGGTCATACAGTTGGTACGAGAAGGTTGAAATTTTCCATATTATGCTTCTAGTTCAGAAATGGAATAAATTAACGTCAACGCCCGGCGTGAAGATAAAAGCGCTCGTCTGAACGTAGGCTTACCTATTTGCAATATTTTTTCGCAATCTTGATATTAAATTAGAAAGTGGAAATTATTTCTAAAATTCCTTTAATTAGGTATATTTATTTCAGCAATATAATGCCTGCAGAAAACTGGAAAGTGTCATTGTTCGCGATGGGTGAGGGCTGGCACAACTATCACCACACGTTCCCCTGGGACTACAAAGCGGCAGAAATGTCTTATTTCTTAAACATTACTACCTTTTACATAGACTTGTTTGTGCGCATCGGTTGGGCATATGACTTGAAGAAAGCTTCGCCATCCCTGATTGAAGCAATTGTAAGCAAAAAAGGATCCAGAAGTGTCGATAAATAATTAATTCAGTAGGTAGGGCAACGGAACCAATTGATGAACGGCACCCAAGTACCTAAAGATTAATAAATCTTTATTTAATTATAAGAATTAGGCACTAACTACGGCATTTGGTGTATTTTTTTGGAATCGACTACACCATAAGCTCCTTTAAAAATAACAAGGGCAGCTTGCCGCTTGGCTGACTGATCGGTCACCCTTTTAGACCTCAATGAGTGCACACACAGCCCGGACGATGAGCTTTTGTATGGAGAACATGCTAAGATGGATCTACCAGTGTCGTAAGCTTGTAAGTGAATTGCCGATCCATTTATCCAAATAAGCCCCGAACAAATATTTTCCAGTAAACTATAATAAGTATAAAATATAGAAAATTGATTTTGATTATATTTCGCCTTTTATTTTTCTTAGTTCATAAATTTTTACGCGGATTTTGGTCACAATTAGGGCGGTAGACACTTTTTCAGTATTTCTATTCGTGGAGTCTCTAATCCTGTCAGCTTTCATCTACTGCGACACTGTGTATGGGCCTAGACTTCTCAAAAACTAGCGTGCACTAGATTTTGCTTTGACGTTCCAAGAAGAGGCCATATAACACTAGTTATTAATAATCATAAAATTCTAAGCATGAAGTCACGTAGAAACTTACACCTCACAATGATGACACACAGAGTTATATATGATAAGAGACCACCACTTATAAATAAATAAATAAATAAATAATCATTTATTTGCCAGAATGTTTGTACATAATGTTGGTAAAATAATACATCCAACTAACTTAATAGTGTGCAAATATTAGTAGGTAGGTAAATTTAAAAAAAAAAAATTAGGATTTAAGCTCAACAATATTAAACAATTCAATATAAAATAAACCAATGTCAGAGAAATTACAGGAATCAAAATCATATCAATCATACAACGCGATTAAAAATAAGAATGTCAATACTTAAAAGCTACAATTTTGTTTTAAATTCCTTTACATCATTGCGTTAAATATTCCTTCACATCATAATAACATTTTTATAATAGTAATTTACTAAGTTAAAGTCAAGTTTTCAAAGTCAGCTGGTAGCTTATTATAAATCTGGATCGCCATAGCGTAAGTACTTTTCATGAATGTACTATTGCAACATTTTGAAATACATAATTTGTTAGGATATCGAATGGACCTATTCGTTTTGATTTCGCATTTTCTTTTGAAATATTTTGGATATCGCTTAACAAATACACACATATCCCTTATGTACATACAAAGTGGAAGAATACCTAGTTTTTTAAAAAGTGGTTTACAGCTCTCTGATGGTCCTATGTATATGAGCGGTTATAAGACAGAGGCACGAATCGCCTGCACCAGAAAAATAAACTGGCTATACCTTATCATAAAAAGGCAGGGTTTAGGGGTGGTTTTCGATTTGCTGCGGCAAAGTCTACTAGCGAGATTAAAATAAAAAATTAATTTAGAAACTTCTACCTAAACGCCCAGATAGAGGCAGCTAAATTCATCTATTCTAAATATTTTAATTGAAATTAAATAAATTGTAAATATTATTGTCTTTCAAATTATTATCTGTATGCGTTTGTATAATTATTCATGTTTTTTTAAAATATGCTTGTTTTTATGTTATATATATAAATGTATATTTAAAATTTAAGTAAAGATAGTTTAGTTTGGATGTTAGGGGTGAAATAGGGGTGAAATGGGGGTTGGAAGCTTACATAAGGGTTCCAAGTTTTTGAAGTAAGAGACTTGAAACTCTGGATTTAGGATATTAGTTTTAAACAATAAAAACCTGTATAAGCAATTTTACGAAAATCCTTCCCAAAAGGGATGAAATGGGGGCGAAAGGTTACGTACAAATTTTATGACTTTTATAGACATGAAAATCAGCATTTAAGTTATCATTTTTGAATAATAAAAAAACCTGCATAAGCTAAAAAGCCTCTATAGAAAGGCTGTATGCACGGGGAAAATTTCATAATCTCATAGGAAATCAACAATTGTACGCGGACGAAGTCGCTGGCGACCTCTTGTGTTATATATTGGACGTACGACTGCATTAATAAATAATTAGGTACAAAATTATTTAGAAGGGAAAAATATTATTATAAAACGTGAGCTGTGAGAATACTTAATTGTTGTTTGTTATTATATTGTGCTCATTATTTCATTTAAAGTATTTTACTATGTTGATTGCATAGATTTAGTATAGGGCTCGCTGGCGCTCAGCGAGCCCTATACTAAATCTATGGTTAATTGATAATAATGAAATTACTTGTTTTATACATTTCGTTTTTTTGTTTTTAAGTTACTTTTTTTACGTAAATATTTATTTAGTGTAAATAATCTTATTAGTATAGGGACATCATAATTTTAAAGACTTCTCAAATGCAAATCTAAAGTTTCTAGATCCAACGGTTTGAACTGTACGTTAATAATTATTTGTTTGTCAGTCAATTTCATCTTTTTCAATTGACTACACGCTTTTTTCAGATTTCTATACGTAATAATCAATCACGATTAGATATTTAAAAAAAAACTGGAAAGATTGAGGCGATCCAAAATACTTGACAGTTTTACCGAGTATTCAATACTGTGGAACGCAAGAAAAACTATCAGCTTTTAGCAGTAGCTTCTCCTAACTTGCCACGGGCTCTCCGACCAAAATGCGCAAGTGGGATTTGCAAACAATACGTCATGTTGTGCGACGAGAGACGCTCGAGTGTAACAATGGAGAAACTGACTGACTGACTGATTTGCTGGATCTAGACAGTAGTGAGTAAAGAAACGGACCACCATACGAATTGATTGAGGGCCTGCTGTCATCTGTCATCAAGCACTTGACAATTTTATAAAAATCATAGTTAATAGGCGATTTTATTGATAAAAAGCCCCCTTATGCAGGCCGAGTGGGAGTTTTCTTACGAATTCGATCGCGACAACGTTAACTACCATCTATATGGGATTAATGGAGCGACTTCCATAAAAATCGTTGGTCGCGATCGAATGGGAAGAATATCTCCCACTAGGCACTCACAACATAATAACTTCAGCTGCATGGATTTAAAAATCGAAATCGTAGAGAATTTAAAAAAAAATTGATTTATTATGAAAAATCCCGGTTATTTTTTAATCTTTGATTTTCCAGGAAAAAATTAGCCTATTTCACTGTACAGTCTTTGACTACATCCATTGAAGAAGTCATATAAATCCGTTGCTTCTCTATGTGTTGTGATTGATAGACAAACCGACAAACAATATTTTGACATTTATTATATCACTAGCGAATGCCCGCGACTTCGTCTGCGTGGTTTGAGGTTTTTGGTTCAACTCGCGCGGTAACTCCTTAATTTTCCGGGATAAAAATCCGGGATAGCCTATGTGCTATTCCAGACTATAATCTACCTCTGTGCCAAATTTCAGCCAGATACGTTCAGTTGTTGGGGCGTGATTGAGTAACAAACGTCCTTACATCCATCCATACATCCATACATCCATCCATACATACTTTCGCATTTATAATATTTATTTGATTTGATTTGATAAGCAGCACTCTATCCTTTCTCAGGTTGGCGTCTAACAAGGAGACCCGCTTGGACCGCTCATCTTCAGCCTCAGCATTTAAAAAGTTCTTAAAGATCTAAAATCACCCCTGAACGTAAGGTACCGTAGGTGGAAAACCAGAGGTGGTGGAACGGGACCTATCCCTTTTATTACCACGCTTGAAAGAACTGGGGTTGGAGGTTAGCACATCCAAGTGCGAGTTCTTCCCTTGTAGTCCAGATTCCCACCATCAGTTCACCCATTTTGAGGGTCTAATAACTGGACTCAAGAAGTTGGATGCCAAACATTTTTTTCTTTTAGGCTCCCCTATCTTTTCATCTAGTGTCCCGGAAGCTATTGAGAAAAGGGAGCAGCTGCTTTCCGCTGCTCGAGAGCGTCTTAGTGATCTTTCGGCCCACGTTGCCTTGATCCTCTTGCGAACTTGCTTTGCCGTTCCATAAATAACTTACCTACTGAGAAATTCCCCAACTTAGCTGCATCCGGAGAGTATTTCATCATTTGATGGTATTCTCAAAGACACGTTGGAGTCCATCCTCAACGTGTCTTTAGACGATTACCAGTGGAGTCAGGCCGCCCTCCCTATCCGTTTAGGGGGCCTGGGAGTGAGGCGCGTGCGGGATTTGAGCCTTCCGTCCTTCCTTGCGTCGGCGCATGGAGTTATGAGACTGGTCGCTAGCATACTATCTGTTAATGGTGATCCAGTACGTATTCCCTTTGTTTCCGATGCATTGGAGGCCTGGTCGACCCTCAACCCGGGCGTGCCCACTCTTCAGGCTTTACACGTCCAGCACCAGTGGGACAACATTTCCTCAGAGGCCACATCAAAACATCTTGTGGACCATGCAGCGGGTGCTGATCTGGCAAGGCTAAGGGCTGTTTCGAAGTCGGAGTCTGATGCGTGGTTACAGGCTTTACCTTCACCGAACCTGGGCACTCTCCTCGACAGCGATTCTCTTTGTGTGGCAGTGGCTTACCGATTGGGCTGCAATGTTTGCGAACCCCATCGATGCATTTGAGTTGCTGTCGTTGCTCAGGTGGGTTCCCACGTCATCACGCCTTGAACGATAGCGTCCGTAGAGCACTCATTTCGGCTCACGTGCCCTGCGCGATCGAACCACCTGGTTTGAGCCGCACGGACGGTAAGCGTCTAGATGGCTTGACTCTTGTCCCTTGGCAAAAAGGGAAATGCCTGTTGTGGGACGCGACTTGCGCCTGTACTTTGGCACCAAGCCACCTTAGCCGTACGTCACGGTTAGCTGGTGCCGCTACAGAATCCACTGCCACGAGGAAGAGAGCCAAAATATATGCAACACTCTTGGGCCAATATTTATTTGTCCCGCTGGCGGTGGAGACGATGGGATGCTGGGGTGGGGAAGCAAAAACTTTCATAAAAGAGATCGGCCGCCGTTTGAGGGAAAGGGGCTGTAACCCACGTTCTGTTTCCGACCTGGTTCAAAGGTTATCCATCGCCATTCAGCATGGCAATGCTGCAAGTTTGATGGGTACCTTTGGTCCAGGGGCAACCAAGTGTGGTCTTTTTGATTAGGTTTTTATTTTTATCTTTTGTTAGTAGGTATTATATTTAAGGATCAGTTTTAAATTTTATTTTATAGTTAGTTTATTAGTTTAATATTTGATTTGATTGAATACTAGTATGGTCTGATTTGCAGAACTGATGAGTTGCCAAGCCACGATCCTAGCCGAGTATCCCGGAACACTAATGGATGGATCGATACTGTTTTCAGCCAATTTTCAGGTAAAACTAATTGATTTTAGCTTGTCGAATGGATTTAATGCAATAATACCGGCTATGCAGCGCATTGTCCTATTTATTCGTCGTCATCGTCTCAACCGATACACGTCCACTGCTGGACGAAGGACGCGGTCTTGTGCAATTGCTTTTAGCGGCTCCCAGCTGTTCGCTTGAGGTGGTTCGTCCATCCAATGAGGGGTCGTCCAACGCTGCGCTTTCCGATAGATACGAGGTCGCCATTCAAGCAGCTTGAGACCCCAACGGTTCTTCAAACTATGTACCTTACCGGCAAGGACGTACGCCAAGCGATTTTTCGTTCCAGTACGATGCCATGGCAGTCAGTTCGGTTTTAGGGCTGGACTATCCACTGAGAGTGCGGTGTTGACCTTAAAAGAGACTGTCAAGTACTATACAAGCAGGAAAACACCGGTCTATGCCTGCTTCCTGGATCTTTCAAAAGCGTTTGATTTGGTTTCATACCCGGTACTATGGGATAAGCTCAGACGCACTGGCATGCCTCAGGAACTCGTCAGTATCTTTAGACACTGGTACGCGCATCAAGGTAACCAGGTAAAATGGGCGGGTGTATACTCGGACACCTACAGGCTGGAATGCGGAGTTCGGCAGGGTGGAAGAAGCTCTCCGAAGCTTTTCAGCCTGTACGTGAACGAGCTGATTGAGGGACTTAGCAGCATGTATGCGGGATGTTCTATTGATAATCAAATGATTAATAACATCAGTTACGCGGATGATATGGTGCTGCTGAGTCCTTCAGTCTGCGCGTTGAGAGATCTGCTGCGTGTGTGTGAGGACTATTCAGAAAAGCATGGACTTAAATATAATGTTAAAAAAAGCATGCTCATGGTCTTCGCTGCAGGCAGTTTTTCTCCAAGTTATGTGCCACCGGTGAGATTGTGCGGTGCAGAGCTGATCAGGGTGCACCAATTCACTTACCTTGGTCATGTGGTTACAGCAGACATGAAGGACAATGGAGACATAGATAGGGAACGGAGGGCATTGGCGGTTAGAGGGAATATGTTAGCTCGCAGATTTGCTCGTTGCACAAAAGAAGTTAAGGTCACACTCTTTAAGGCCTTTTGCCAGAGCTTCTACACTTGCAGTCTGTGGGTTGACTATACCCAAAAATCTCTAAGCGCTCTCCGAGTCCAGTATAATAACATCTTCAGAATAATGTTGGGACTGCCTCGGTACTGCAGTGCGTCCGGTATGTTTGCGGAAAGTCGTGTGGACGGTTTTTTCGCAATCATACGGAAGAGGATCGCCTCAACCAAAAGAAGATTGGAGAATAGTTCCAATATTATTCTGAAGGTGATAGCTGACAGACAGGACAGCGCTTTCAAAGCGCACTGGATGTCTGCTTTAGTTTGTAAGTGTATTAATTATATTAACTAACATAGAATAAGTCATACTAACACTATATTGTCTATTATTATTATTGTTTATTATTATTTATTATTTCATGTTATTAGGATTACTAACATAGGATAAGTCTTTTACTAACCATTATGGACCTTTGTTGTCTGGTAATAAAATAAATTCAATTCAATTCAATAACTGCCGTACGGCGTACCAGGCGTAACAGGCTAGCCTGCTACCTTCTTAGACTCCATCATCACTTAACATCAGGTGAGATCGCAGTGAAGGGCGAACTTGTAATAAAATAAAATGACTATGTACCCCGTCCATTGCAATTTAGGCTTAGCTACTCTTCGACTTTTCTTCTTCCTGTAAATGTTCATATTTTCAACTGTACAGCTCTTATGGTAGACAGACCGACTGGGTGAGGCTTAATAAATGACGAATAATGATCCTGTAGTGTGGTTAGTAGTTATCATCTGAAAAGCTTCGGTCGAACTTCATCATCACTTCATAGCCTTGCCGGTTCCCTGTTGAATTGAATGAGAAAGGGTTTGGCCATAGTCCATCGAACTAAATGTGAGCCAATTAAGATAATGTACTCAATATAGGTATTAGGATTAACGTAATAATCTATGGCTATGTTAGGCTGTGTGAGCGTAATGCTGTTGTTCATCTCGGCGCGTCAATTATCTCAATAGCTTTGACGCCGAGAAGTGAAGCTGAGCGCCCAATTGAGACGCCGGAAGATAGCGTCTATAACTCTATAGTGTCGTATCCCTGTGTTACAAGGTATTACCAACAATGCAATTTTGCAAAACAGATTGACTTTTTGGGAGTGGTTTTTAGTGCTCCGTACCTAAAGAGGAAAAAAGGAACCCTTATACGATCACTTGATTGTCCATTTGTCTGTCTGTTAACCACCTTTCTCTCGGGAACACGTGGAGGTATCAAGTTAAAATTAACATCAAATACTTAGTCTACGGTCCCTTGGAACTGTAATAAAAATTATTTTCAAAAAACCGACTTCCAAAGCCACTGTAAAGTAAAAAAATATTTTTCATCCCACCATCTCGGAAAGAGTATTTTTAATCTGCGATATCTGAATGCAAAAGCCGTTATTATCCTCTTGAGGATAAAGTAAATTGAATTTAGAACATCGCGTGCACGTTGATAAATATCACTGGTCTATGAAGTTTGTGAAATTCAAAACATCATTAAAACCTATTTACTTCTACTTCTATGGTGCCGAATTTCCATACAACCTTTTTTAATTTGTTAAAAAGTCACACTCGTAACCTTCTTGGTGTACTTTTTTAATTTGCTTTGCGCGCACCATTTTCTTTCACGTCTTGTCATTTCCTCGCTGAGGTGGGATGAAAAGTTACGTGTTGCACTCGAGTGAAAAGATTTTTCACCTCGTGCTCTTTTGATTCCCTCGCTAACGCTCAGAATTCTAATTTTGGAACCACTCGCTGCGCTCGTGATTCAATTTTAGAATTCTTCGCTTGCTCGGTCATCAAAATTGAGCACGCGGTTAAAAAACAACTTTTCACTCTTGTATAACAAATAACTATTTCATCCCACCATCTCGGAAAGAGTATTTTTAAGCTTCGATATCTGATTGCAAAAGCCGTTATTATCCTCTTGAGGATAAAGTAAATTGAATTTAGAACATCGTGTGCACGTTAGTAAATATCACTCGTCTATGAAGTTTGTGAATTCAAAACATCATTAAAACCTATTTACTTCTACCTCTATGGTGCCGAATTTCCATACAACCGTTTTTAATTTGTTAAAACCTCACACTGATAACCTCTTTGGTATACTTTTTTGTGATTTTTTTATTTGCTTTGCGCGCACCATTTTCTTTTACGTCATATTGTTTAAAATTAAAACCTTCGATTAAAAACAAGAAAATTGAAAATAAATTAAAAACCTAAAATGAGTGATTCTAGTGACGAAGAAGTTAATTTGACGCCAACAGAATTGACTGAAACTGTTAAAAATGCGGAAATGAGCTTTCTCCCTCAACAATCACGCGAGAAGTATTTCATTTCCTCGCTGAGGTGGGATGAAAAGTTACGTGTTGCACTCGAGTGAAAAGATTTTTCACCTCGTGCTCTTTTGATTCCCTCGCTGACGCTCAGGATTCTAATTTTTGCTCGCTGCGCTCGTGATTCAATTTTAGAATCCTTCGCTTGCTCGGTCATCAAAATTGAGCACGCGGTTAAAAAACAACTTTTCACTCTTGTTTAGCAAATAACTATTTTACTTTTACTAATTTTTAGTAATAGGTACCTACAGTTCGCAGTAGATTAGGACATTGTAATGGACGTATACCGTATTTGAATAATGTAAAATAGCTATTAAAAGCCTCCATAAATTTATTATTAATTTATTCATTCACGTAGATTTAGTATTTATAACTTTTATAATATTATTTCATTTGATTGTAAAACATCAGCTGAGTGTTACTATAATATTGTGATTGCGAATGTGAGTTTGTTTGTTTGTTACGCTTTCACCGAACGATTTTAATGAAAATATTTGGTAAGTACGGACATAGCTCAGCTCTGTTGCGGCGTGATTAATGGATATACCGGCAAACAAACATGTTTGCATTCATAATATTAATTATAGAGATTAACATAAATAACAAAACGAAATAGGATCCATACTAGGTACAACGATTAGGTAATCTTAAGGGTGATCTCTAAAGATATTTCGCATCAACTTGTACTTATTATACAAGTAAGAAAAGAAATTAGGTAAACAAAACAGCGTTGAAAAAGCAAAATGCTAAGTATTCGCTAAAAATATGGAAGTTTACATTAGTATAATTTCGCCTGAAGCGGGCTCGGTTGAATAGTTAATTTGCAAAGTTCGTAGAGTGTCAGGGGGCGGCAGAAGTTTACCTTGTTGAAGTACTCAGGTAGGTTTCTATACTATCTATACTAATATAATAAATTCGAAAGTTTGGATGGATGGATGTTTGCTATTCAATCACGCCAGAACGGCTGGAAGAATCTGGATACAATTTGGCACAGAGATAGATTATAGTCTGGAATAACACATAGGCTACTTTTTATGCTTACTTTTTTATAAAAACCTCAATCCACGCGGACGAAGTTGCGGGCATCAGCTAGTCTGATATAAAGCCTCGACCGATCGTGGGCTGTATTAAAAACACCCACCCTGCGTAATAAAGGTGAATTATGTAGGTTGACTCTGCGATAAAGCGTTTTTAAAAGACTTATGGTAATTGGGTTATTTTGTCACTGTGCCAAAAACATATTATAATCCATATCCATACTTAATATTATAAATGCGAAAGTGTGTCTGTCTGTCTGTCTGTCTGTCTGTCTGTCTGTCTGCTACGCTTTCACGGCCCAATTACTCAACCGATTTTAATGAAATTTGGTACAGAGATAGATTACATCACAGGGAAGGACATAGGCTACTTTTTATCCCAGAAAATTGAAGAGTTCCCACGGGAATAAAAAAAATGTATCTGTTCAACCGATTTTGATGAAATTTTGTTCAAGGACAGGTTGTATCCCGGGGAAGGACATAGGCTACTTTTTATCCCGGAAAATTTAAGAGTTCCCGCGGGAATCAAAAAAAAAAAAATCCACGCGAACGTAGTCGCGGGAATCATCTAGTTGTATAATAATTATGTATCTACTTAATTACTGTTCTTAACATAAGGTGCTTATAACGCGGCAAATCCACAGGGACGCCATTAATTATTATCAAAAATAAACAATTTTACGTAGGAAAATGAAATAAATATTTTGGAACTCTGATTTGTACCGCACTTGAAAACTTTTTTTTAAATCAGTGGGAATGTGGGGGTTTTCTCCTGTACTAAGAGAAACTGACTGACTGACATAGAATTTCGCAATGGTTGGTAATTACATCACACTCCATCTTCCTCACTGGGATATTTCTTCATAGCGAAGTAAACAATATTTTAATTATTATTCATAATTTAATCACCCACAATAATTTACATTCCAAGCGTTTCGTTTCGTGGAAAATCCAGGAGTTTAGTAAAGAAATTAGCTGACGAACGAGCCGTGCCTCAGCGCGCCTCATCAATAAAAGGTATTGTTTCTGCACAGAGCCCCGCCCTCATGGAAGCGTGCTAAATTGCATTCCTTTCAGTAAATAATCCCTCAGACGCGTTCCGCTCAAGAAAAACTACCACTCGCGAGTGATTGAAACTGGATACAAATAGGATAAGACGAATGAGCGCGTCGGCGGCGATGGAGGGGAAACACTTTAGATAAATAAAGGGAATGGTTTGTTTTAAATGATTGGGTTTATGAATTATCATATAAGACTGTTTTTTCGAAACATAAGTTTGGAACCCAATATTCGTTTCATTTTAATGGAATTCGAAGAAGTTTGAAATTGGCATTATATTTTTGTAACGCTACGCCGCGCCGCTCAGGTGGTATACCTCCACCGGAGCGGCTTAACATCACCAGAACAGACGAGAGAAAAATGACCCTGACCCAAATTGATCCTGCCACAGTGCTCACCACTACTCCATGGAGGTCGTCAACACTAGTTATTGCCCGCCACCTCCTCCACGTGGATTAAAGATTTTTTTTTTGATTCTTCGGGAACTCTTAAATTCTCCGGATTCCCAGCCGGTTCAGTCATCTTTTGAGCTGACATTGTGACTGAAACGCCTTGAAGAAAATCAAACAAAGAAAAGCAAAATATGTTTATGTCAAGGCAAATATCACATAGAAAAGGGTTACAGATTGAATTCACAGGCAGTTCAAAAACGATCTGCGCCACAAAACTCGCATCAAAAACTTAAACATTGCCCGAAATGAATAAAATATGAACCACAAATGGATTCCCAGATATTATGCTAATGTTTAACGAGAAAAAGTTGCGCCGTGACTTCGGATCGCAATATTTTGTTTTGCATTTTTTTCGTTGTTTTATTGACTCGGACTTATCTCAAACCACAGAAAATTTGGAGTTCCTCAAGTTATGAGGAAAGTTATGAGAATATACATTATATTCGTCACCGCTGGATGTAGCTGACAGACTTGTAGAGGCACTGCTCGCAGCAATACGCCGCGGCTAATAGAGATAGAGTAAACGCGGCATTAACTTAACTTTTTATCGAGAAAAATTAAGGAGTTGCTGTGGGAATAACTAAAGCTCATCCACGCGGATGAATTCGCGGACACCATCTAGTAAAGAATATGGTAAAGTGGTTGTGTAAGACCTGCATAAACGAAATACGAGTAGGTATATCATGGCTCGTAGATGATTTAGAGAGGGCTTTTACACAGGAAATGTGGCGTTTGAAAATCTGTCAGATTTAGGTATCTCGGACGAGTCTTTTAGCGAGGCAATCTAACAGATCCAGGGAATGCAATTTCCACCAGTTGGTTATTCTTTTTGCACGTTTTCTGCGGAACTGGATTGAGTAATGGATGCAATTTCAGATTTTTTATCTCCAACAGTCAAAGGACATGCGCTGTCATCCGGCACTGTAGGTTCTACTATTTTATGCGGGTGCAATGCAACACATTTCGTCGCCCAACATTTGTAGCACTTTAAAGCTTTACGTTATAGGTATCTTTTATTGTATTTTAATTCCAAACTTATATGAAGTTATATGTAACTCTCTCATAGAAAAACATTTGTCAATAATTTATTATGTTAAGCATACAAAACAATGTAAATTAAGTAGTTGCCCCGTCGTATCGTTGTCGTTGTGAACTGATAGACATCCACTGCTGGACATAGATATCTTGTGGGGGCTAGGGACGCCACGGTTTTAATTTTAAAATAACGGTTTTAAAATTATGTGTCTTTAAACATACCTTATTAACCATGGTTGTTGGATTATCCTTGAATCAGTAGATGACGTGGCATATTATTTTCCTGGATATACTTAAAGACATGGACTTTGCATGTCTTTAAGTATATTTCTTCTATTTAAGTATATTTATTCTACTTTCATAGGCTACCGTAAAACACCGAGTTGGATGTGATGTGAATATTACCAATTATATACGCGCGTTAGGCACTTAGCAAGTTAAGCGGCCAGGCGATAAGGCCGCCAGGACCGACGCGTCCCTCATACCCTGGATCACATTTATCATTCAGAAGACATCAGACCCTTCAATATTTCAGGCTAATGGTTTTGACGCAGGTCGCCGGTGTTATCGGATTCCTATTAATACTAAGTTAGGTTGGCCGCAAATTGGCTTCTGTTGCTTGAACGATTGCTAGTCGTTTCTGATACACGTGAAGCAGCGAACTACCGCACACAACTATACGGCGCCTGTACATTAGCTTCGATCCCCTGATTGTTTGGGGAATATCGGCTATAACTTTTTTCCCCAGACAATAAATTCTTGTTACACACTATGAGTCATACATATGAAATAACAATAATATGTAATGTATGTAACTTATTTCATATCCGCTATTATAACGATACACATTCACAACCAAGTTTTTTTTATTAACATTCAATATCCAAGGAAAATTTCGTCTGTTTAGAAATAAGATAAAGGTGTTGTAAAGCATGGGAAGGTGTTGTAAAGATGTAGGTGTATTTTGAATATTACTGCTTTATGACTGCCATCTGAATTATTACGTGTGCACCGCCCTGTCATGATGCAACCAATCTCTTTTCTTACAGGTTGCCTGGAAGAGATCACTCATAGTGATAAGGCCGCCTTTACATCGTAACAATTTGTAAATTACCTCTGTTTTGTTATTTGTTTGTGTGTAATAAAGTATTTTTACTTACTTACTTGCGTGAAGCCCATTTAAAACTAAGTACCTACAGCAACTGTATGCTCAGGAGATGCAAATGTGGCATCTCTTGAGCATTAGACTGCCAATGTCCGGCCAGCGTTATCAACGAGTATGATATACGTGGGCTCTAATTACATATAACATTGAATTATGTAGGATTATCATTTCGATTGGCCCGGTGATATATAACGGCGTAAATTATCGTAATTGTGGTCTACGGGCAATTTACTAGTGGCCTACCTTAATTAATTTAATTTAATTAATATGTAAATCAAGTCACATAAATCCAGTATAATTTTTATCTACGGCTTTCCGTTATTATTGGTACATCTATTACTTTAAACGTTAATTTATATTATGCGAACACATAAAAGTCTATTACTTAGGTGCTTGCTTGCTTGTTTTTCCATGCATGAGGGTGAACAGTGCATATCGCATGCTGTACGTTGTACAATGTACACAGATTTGTCTGTTTTAGCGGATTAAAGCAAATTGAGCTTATTTTTCCTTGGTTATCATAGATTTCGCAATGTAATGCCTGATTCTATTAAATGTACAAAATCGTCATCTTATCATTACTTTAGGGCTCCGGTGGAGCTGTCTGTATCGCATCAGAGATGATTGCAGTTGCTGTTATTCGCAGTGGATCTATAGTATGTGGGATAACACCTACATGGTCCTGAGCATAAAAGTCATCACAGAAATGTGAATTGCTGCCCCATGGTACACAGGTTTAATCATAATAGGTTGGTGTAAAAAACAGGTACTGGTTCATATTATAAGTTTAGTGTATTATTATTTCAGCTATATTCACGTTGAATGGAATATAAAGGTTTCACAGGTTGGTTCATAGGTAGGTTGGTGCAAAAACCTGGTTACATTTATGTTTAGTCTATTTTATTTCAATTCTCAGTTTTGTTTTATTTTTAATATTTTTTTTTTCGAGTCTCCTCTCAGAATGAGAAGGGTTTGGCTTCAGTCCACCACGCTGGTCAAGTGTGATTGGTAGACTACACACACCTCTGAGATCATTATGAAGAACTTTCGGGCAAGCGGGTTTCCTTCACCGATAAAGCAAGTGGTATTTAACTTTATTAAACCCCCGACCACACTTAAAGAAAGGTGGGCGTCTAAACCACTACGATGTCGCCAATTTGCTTGCTCTTTATCAAATTGTGATGGTACCGGCGTGATCGTCTTAGCTAATAAAATATCGTGGCTAGTATAAGTGAGGAAACCTATAAACCTAAGGAAAGGGAAAATAACACTGTAGAGTTAGTGGCACTTTCAGTATCCGGTAGTCGTATTTGTTTGTCATGAATTACCAGTAAATCTGGTACTTAGCTCAGTACGCTGGGTGAACGCGTGAGGCAGACCTAATCAATCCACCTGAATTTTAGTAATCTGTATCGATACCTTATCGCGGAGTTTAACTTAGAGTTATTTAAATTATGGCATAGTAACATGTAATAAATCGAGTTTGCAAATCAGGGTCGGATTGAATGGTTGCTGATTACGTGTATTTCCTTTTAAAAGGCATCTTAGCTGACCAATGGTAACCGAGCACGGGGAAATTTCCCTACGCCTACACGAGGCCTTTAATCATTGTTATTTGGGGCTGCATTTCGACCTCCTTTTATGCGCTGCGAAGCGAATTTTATTTCCACATCCGTAAACGGCTGGATCTATCTTTTATGGGCATTTTAGCCCGCCCCTGGTCCATGGACTTAATTTATATATCATTTCATATAGTAAGGTTTATGAATTGGCCAATTCAAGGTCGGAGGTCGATCTGCGAGAGGAGTTTGTGTGTGGTGTGCTGAACCATTGCTGCCAACTTGTCACCACGCAGCCATGTAGCCGATTACTTTGACTATATTATCAATCACTATCAATCAAATTATCAATATTAAGTATAATTCCCAATCAACCAAAGTGCCAAATACTCTACGATTACGTCCCATTTCTCGATACAATAGTCGTATACCTGACCTTTTTTTTTATGTAGCTCGCTCGCTTTGTCCCTCGCTCTCGTCGCTGTAGATCGCCGTCTCGTTTCAAATGCTATATAATTATGCTAGAAAAACTGTTGTTCCCTGCTGCCGCTAATACCCTATGTACACAGCTCAGGCCTATTTAGCCCTTATGCCAAATTTTGTAAAAGCAGTAATTTCCTAGACTGTGTTAAATTTAGCTATTCAGTTAAGCCAATACTCGCTCTATTGTATAAAAAGTAGTGTATGGACTTTGCTTATAGCAAAAACTGCTTCTAGATTTTAACTAAGAATTTATCCTGTAGACCTAAATTAAATATGATAACTTATATAGAATCTACCTAGCTCGTTTCTTTAAGGTTAAGAATCGTGACTGTAAACCTAGATATGCGGGGCGAAATTCATTATTGGAATATTATCCGTAACCTCTAGCACAAGTCATTAAATGGTAACTATTATAGGGCAAAAGGTAAGTAATTGTTCAGATCTTAATAGCTTCCAATAATAAATCTGTAAGGTTACTTATCTGTAATAATAAAAGAGAGATTGTTAATATAATTTACTTTTATTTTCTGAAAATTTATTTTTATTACTCCACATGGAGTGTTATTAAAGAGAAGACACTGATTTTAATTTATTTACACCAAATTCGATTGTTGAAGCAATCGTATCAATTTGGTGGGAAAATTCTCGTTACCTAGGCTTCCTAAAGTAAGAGAAAAGAGAATTTCCAAAGATAAAAACTCTTACAGCCGCTTAAGACTAATATACACCTTATTTTATAACTATATACACACATGCACACAGTTTTAATTCATGATTTATAATAAAGAAAGATTTAAGGCACAGGTTATATAACTCTAGACAAAGAATATACTTTAGGTATGTTACCAAGGTTCACAGCTTTAGGTAATTTTGTCGTTAAATTAATTAAATCATTCCCAACTCAATGTTTGATGCGGGAGTATTTCCAATACAGCAATGTCCAAACATTGCACGTAATACGCCTCTTACCCAATTCTTATAATACAACATTATAAGCAGAAAGATAATGGTAACTATTTGCATTATCAATATAATAATATCTATTTGGGACCAATTTTTATTCCCATTTTTCATCATCAACTCATACACAAAATCTAGGCTAGCGTCTGCATCCATTTAGCCAGGCGTCCTATGACTAGCTGTCTTTAACGATTTACTCGACCCTATTATGAACCTTGTTTACGATACCTTATTTAATTTAATTGTGTACTTTACCGAATATTCAGCAACCAGCTTCACTCACTACAATCACTTATAATAGCCTATTCCCCGAAAGAACTTATCTATAATATGATCTGAATCTATACAACCATTTAATTAAGTGGAAAAGCATAAATTAACACCGTTAATTTTACAAACAACTTTAGACCCAATCTTTACTCTGAACTCTATACTTTTATACGTTATAAATTCGCGGATTTGAGAACTCTCCTCTCTGAATAGCGCTCGGAGTTTGAATAATTCCTTTTTTCCCGATGTCCTCACACCTTATTCCCTGCCAGCTTTTCCCCCAGCGAGTGCCACTGCAATTATCACATAATTTTCATGCATTTGTATTAACCAATAATCGCGAAGTCGCTTAGACCACGCCCTTTCCCTTGGGAACTTTTTTGTCTTATGGATTTCTACAGTATTAATTTTTAAATTTTGTTTTTATAGTTAGAGGTCCATCAACATCTGGTATCGATTTCTATCAACGCTGTGTTCACTTACACAATGTAGTCGACTCGTATTTATTGCCTTCTTTAGTTTTAGCTGTCGGGCCAAATTGAAATTTTGGTGTTTTATGACTGTTTGTAAAAACATTTCTGTTTAAGTGCGTAAACCCTGTTGATTTTTAGGCGATAAATAACGTAGTATCGCATTTCAATGACCCTTAGGTTTCGCTAAATGTTTTTCCCATGATTCTGTTTTCTGAGAATTTTTTCTGTGTTAAACCTATTTAATAATTTACGACCCTTTTTGCACTTTTAAAATTTCTATTTTATTTTGGTGCTTGCCTCGCGTTGAGATTTCTCTTTAAAATAAAAAATTTGTATAGGTATATGATAGGTACCATATTGACCACCTCACAATGTAGAGATTATTACCGATTCAAAGGTCCTCTCCATACCAGTATCTAACCTTGATTAGTCACACTACAGCACCATAAAAAGATAGAACCGCGATCGATTCAGAAAGTGGATAAGAACGAACAGTTGCAAGTCACTAAAGGAAATAGTTATTATAGAGCGTGCGCTCATTAGCTCCCTGCTCAGTGGAGGTGGTGGAAAAAGTTAATGGCGTTTTGAACTCAGAGAGTCGCAGGTCAAATAGCCGGCGAAGATACCCTATTGCCGCTATTTCAACGCTCTTTGAAGAACCAATCTATAAAAAGCTTCGATCACAAATCTTTATTGAACGCTGAATGCTTATTTTCGTCGTCAGATAAAAACGCCAATTCGTCTTTCAGACTTGATAAGTATATTTGAAAGTATAATATTATTTTTATAATACACAATTTACTTCAAACTGGTTGTATTGAGGGGAACATTTGAGATATTATAGAGATTTTATACGCATATACCTACCTAGTACCTATTTCGGTACCTATATATACCTATTAATACCTATAGTGGTACATATATAATAGTAATAAATAATAGTATCTATATAAATCTTTTAAAATAATTTAAAAAGAAAAAATTATATGCCAAAAATTATTATATACTTCTTCAGCACTCTTTTGTAATATACTATTTTTTAGCTTTATGTAACACAAAAATGCATACTGACAGGGTGGTATTATATAGCAGCCCTCCTGCTACGGTACCGCCCCAGTTTTGTGTTAACGTAGACTATGTTCAAAGAGAAAATCTACGTTTGTGTAAAATATCAAATTTCTCGACGAAGCAGGTAACTTTAAGGTGCACTATGCTTTGATAGTCATCAGTCAGTCTTTCTTCAAGAGTTTTGATAATATGCTATGTATCTATATCTCTGCGTCGTTATCCTAATTGGTGAGGGTCGCGACCCCCTTCCATTAATCACATAGTGGCAGGGTTTTTTTTGGGATAATAATGCGGTGCCCCAGGTCCTTTCGCATACGACTCGACTAAAGAGTACAATTTCAACTCATAAGTTACTAACGATTATTATCAGATCCAGGACCAGACAGGCATACCTACTATTTATACCTACTATTTACATATTAGTGTATCTTTAACAATGGGGTTTAAATACGTCATACCTGTGTATAACAAAACTGTTAGGTATTCATGAAACAACTGAATCGTAAACGTGAAATTAATGAAACAGTGAAGTGAATGCGTGTTTGAACGCGCCGACAATGGCGGCCGGTAAACAGCCCGCAGCAAACGATGCGGAATAACGTCTATTCATCGATTCCGCCGAGCGTTTTATTGTGGCTAGGTGGAGAGCTGACGGCGGAATCTGGCAAGGACAACCGCCAATCGCCATTGATCTCATAACTTAGAACACTGTTAAAGCGCTAAACACACAGGAACGCTGTGGGCGCGGACCGGTTCGCCCTCAGCGTCATCCCGCCCACGCCCGACCCGCGCCCGTTCCGTGTGTGTTTTGCCCTTAATTGTAGTTATCATCGAATTTTAGAAGCAGGCGTTCATGAAGAAGTCCAGGATAATGAAGGAACTAGAAGTGTAATTCTATACTATTGCTGTGACGGATTATAGCAAATTAAACTTCTAGATCCTTCATTAATTATCATCGCGTGCTTTTCTCAAATCCAGGTTATCACGGCGCTGTAACTAAGCCCGATATAATTAAATTAATTACACAAGTGGTTATACCATATAAGTGGCCTTATATGGTATAACCACTTGTCTAATTAATTTAATTATGCCTATCTCAACATTGCAATATTGTAATAATAGATCTATTATAATATTGCTGAGATAGGTAATCGTGTAGCATGCCCATTACTAAAAAGAAAATATTTGATAATAATTTAAGTTTTTTTTTTGGTTTGCTTTACTTTTTCAGAGTTTTGAAATGTAGACCAGCTGACTAATCCTTTGTCGTTTCAATCGATAAATGTCTCTGCTGGACACAGATCTCCTGCAAAGATGTCTATAGCACATAATATTATAATAAATAATCTAGTGCGGCTTGCACTCAGAGGCTCTCAGCAAATTTTTTTATTTTTTTTTCAGATAAGTATATATTTTTTAAATACACTACGCCTTTGACTGCGATCAAAACTGGTGGTAATTGATATCTTAGATGATAGTGGGCTAACCTGTCACCTTTATAGACATTATGAATAACTCTCAGGCATGCCGGTTTGCTCACGTTTTCCTGCAAGTGTTATTTATAATCAATTGCTTAAAATGTACATAACTCAAAGTTAGAAATCCATGCCCAAGGATCGAACCCCAACCACTCAAACAGGAGCCTGACGGTCTAAATTATATTAGCGGTTACCTCAATGGAAATGACCACGAGCTCAATTGGATCGTCTTGATTGTAACCGACACAGCAGACGGAGCTAATTTATGATCGGCTATGAATAGAGTGGGTGAGGCTCCTCCGGGGGAGGGGAGGGGAGGGGGCGCGGCGACGCTCCTGGAGGGATGATCATCAATCTGTCCCGCTCAATGAGACCGCCTTAGCTGCCTGCGATACTCTATAGCCTTTTGAAAAATGCGATACCTACAGCTGAATCCATACTAGCATCATTAGGTACTAGCTGATGCCCGCGACTTCGTCTGCGTGGATTGAGGTTTATGGTTTCCACGACAACTCTTTGATTTTTCGGAATAAAAAGTAGCTTATGTGTTATTCCAGACTATAATCTATCTCTGTGCTAAATTTTATCCAGATCCGTTCTGACGTGATTGAGTAACAAACATTCAAACTTTCGCATTTAAAATATTAATTCTGAGAGATAGAATATTAAAAAATCGTACGAAACCTCCATGTCGGAGAGGAATGGTTTATCTTGTCGTGATAGTCTCCAATCTCTATAGTATATTATATGGAGGTATTTGACGACTAGGCGCCAGCAACTTCTTTTTCAAACGTCAAAACGCGTGCTTAGATTTTTTTTAGAAATACTGAATTGTGAAGACATCAAAGTTTGCCGCACTTTTTTCTTCTCGATATTGATAGTTTAAAATGGTTATTCAATATCAGACATAACATAAACATATCAGAGGACGTGGATATTACGACCTCTATTTAATAATCACTAAAAAAGAATTTCTTTTAACTAGGAGTCAAATCCCTAAAATTGAGGACATTCGACCGAATAGAATGACGTCGACGTTTCTAAAGAACAATCCAACTGATTGCCAACAGAGAAATTGTAGTATCTACAGGAAATAAAGAAGGCAATACAAATAAACATAATATTTTACTAGCAGCAGATATCGGAGTAAGATATCGCGGTGTATACGTCTTTCTATTACGTCGGGTCAACGAGAGACCTAAATTGAACGTCGGAGTGACAACAGATAGGATGGCTGCCAGTTGCAGATATTATGTGAACGCTACGAGGATAATAGGAAATGGGAAGATACAAAACTTCAAATGACAAATAGAAGATTCATTGTATGATGGCTAGGTACATAGCTGTTTATAACTGAGGACCGTAAGGAAGGTATTTATCAATTTGGTCCTTTATACTGTTGCGTACCTATTATAGTAGGAAAGCAACCCTTATTGTGCGAATGTGTCCGTAAAAAGTCCGTCCGATAAAAAGTACTTACCTCTATGTCCGTCTCCTGCTTGCAAGCTATCATCACTTTAACGAAAGAAGTAGAACTTTAATTCGCTATAATCCGCCAAAGTAAGTAAATCTATGTGGTACAGTATGTATATCTTGCGATATTCACCACAACACACAAATCTTCCAATTTATTCTCAATTTACGTACCACTCCGACACCGGAGCATCTTCAGGAGATGTTGACTCGACAATGCTCGATTGTAAGGTGGCGAAGTGTCGGTAAAGCAACATCATTTTAGCGACAGGTGAAAACGTAAAAGACTGACGGATAGAATGACACACAGACACACTTACGTATTTACAATAATAAGTATGTAAGTATGAATTTTGCAAACTGTCAAGATGAGAAAAGTCGCATATATTTGGGGCACGTGTACAGGCACGAGATACAGGCACCGCACGAGAAATACGATCTCCCACAACTCATCATGATGGGATAAGTTGCTGGAAAGGGAGCGTTGGTCGCAGAAAAAAGTCTTGGCTTCGCAACATACGGAGTGTACCCGAATCGCGAGTACCACCGAATGATTTCACCTCGCGAAGAACAGAAATGAATATGCCAAGCTGACTGCCAACCTTCGTTAATCGGCGAGGTACCCGAAGAAGAAGTATGAGTTTAATCATCAATTGTACTTAATGTGGAGAACTGCATGCCTGTAACTTATACATAGTGTGTAAAATCTCCCAATTCGCACTTGACCAGCGTGGTAGTCTACGACCTTACCCGTCGCATTCCAAGAGGAGACCCGACTAGATGCCAGAGATAAGTTGCGGCGATCGTGATAATGCCGAGTTTTAATCAAATAAGTAGGAGTATAATTAAAACAGCTGGTTTCCTGTTATAATAACAAAGCCAAAATATTCTTATAATCCACATAAGATAGTTTTAAGAATATATCAAATACTAGCGGACGCCCGCCACTTCTTTCGCGTTTTTTAATTCCCAGAGGCACTCCTTAATTTTCCAGGATAAAATAAATATGTCACTCTCAATGTCCTCATCTATACCCATAAAAAAATCACGTCGAACTGTTGCTCTGTTGCGGCGTGATTGAAGGACAAACTCTCTATTTAACGTCCTTGCGGATAAAGTTTTCAAAAACTGTGGAACACGTATTTCTTTATTTTATACAGCCCAAATAACAACTTTCATGGCTATAACTTGAAAAATGAAGGACTTTCATACAAACTTTCAACCCCTATCTTGCACCTTTAGGGGTAACATTCTTAATAACTGTGAAATACATATTTCTAAATTTTTGATATGATTTTTGATTTGATTTGAAATAACTTGAAAAATATCTTGAGAAAAGAAGGCCTTTCATACCAAATTTCGTCCCCCTTTGGGGGTCAAATTTTCAAAAACTGTGCACACTTATTTCTCGTTTTCAACCCGCAGCTCATATACCAATTTTCATGGCTATATAACTTGAATAACGACGAACTTTAATTCAAACTTTTAACCCCTATTTTACCCCATTGGGGGTAGAATTTCAAAAAACACTTTCTTAGTGGATACTTATTAGTCTTCACAAAGAACACACTCTCCAAATTTCATGTCTCTAGAACCAGCGGTAAGCGGCGGCTGTGCGTTAATATATAGTCAGTCAGTCACTCAGTCAGTCAGGACCTTGAATTTTATATATTTATAGATTATTTCTTTAAGTAAGTACTAGAATGCCATTAATCATCCAAACCAATAACCGCTCAATAGTTTAATCGTTTCGACAAGGGTCATTCTCGAATTCCAATTGATGTTTAACATGACATTCCTACAGGCAGACAACATTGAAATACAAGGGATTGCGGTGCCTTTCTACCAGGGATGTCCTACGTTGCTAAAATAAGTGTGTGTCAAATCCATCAGTATGAGCGCTTGATTTCACTAGATCTTAGATGAATCTTCATGGAAAATTAAGAAGTTTCTGCGGAAAATTAAAAAAAAAAACATAATCGCTTCTAGGCGAGCGCGCTACAACCTAGACCTCATCATTGCTTTCGTCAAGCGCAAGCTTATTCTATAATAATAATAAAAAACACGCGGATATCATCTAACCACCTAGTGTAACATAAAATATGTTCTGAGAAATAATAACCTATCAGTTCCATTATCTCGGATGCAGTGGCGAGGCAATAGCTATTAACTTTTTACACCCTTTCAGTGTTAACGAGCTCTCACCCCACTACACCCGACGTCGCTACGTCATCAGCGCCCATCTTACCGCCTCCACGGGGAATCAATAATGAACCACGGCCGACAAGCTTGTAATCGTTTTATGAAACAGCCTTTTTGCTGCCACTTTACTGACAGAAAATTGGTTTAATATTCGATTTCAGTTCGAAGTGCCTGCTTATTTTGTTTCATGCGGTTAACGAGTGGAGTGGAAATGAAAATTTGACCTTATAGCTTTGCAATCATCATTACTTCAACCCCAATAAAAATAAAATAAAATAATATAATTATTAATGTAAAGTGTAGCTTGTACTTAGTGAAATTGTAACTTTACAATGCCCTGACGGGGCTTTATGTAAACTCAATCTATAATATTATTACTTATTTATTAAGAACGTATGGTGGAGTTGTTCGTCTCAGTGCCGACTGACCATTATTGGGGGCGGACTATTTTGATCAAGTGCTACCCGTGCAAAGCCGGGGCGGACCGCTAGTGTTATAATATAGTAAAACCACAGAACAGATAAAAGTACTAAGTAGAACATCGCATTCAGAAAGTGTCCGCCGTGCCTTTGAGCGTCTGATTGATGAACATCCTGCGTCTCCTCACACTAATCATACCCGATCATAAATTAGCTGCACTCTCATTATAAACTAACACAATGAAACGATTCAAATGAATCATGTTTTCATCTCATAATAAGAAGTGCTCAGGCCACAGTCCACCGTACTGGTGTGGATTGACAGTCTTTACCCACCTTTGAGAAATTTATGGAAAAATTTGAGCTGGTTTCCTCAATGTTAAACACTCCAATGTGTACAGTACCGTACACATTGTCCGTACAGTTTGTCTGCTGGAAAGGAGACTATTGTAATAATTATTAGCTTACGTGAACTGACGGTAATGTTTTAATAGTAGGTAAGTAATCAAATAATCAAATAATAATATTATAAATGCGAAAGTTTGGATGGATGGATGTATGGATGGATGTCTGGATGGATGTATGGATGGATGTTTGTTACTCAATCACGCCCCAACGGCTAAACGGATCTGGATGAAATTTGGCACAGAGATAGATTATAGTATGGAATAGCACATACTCGTAGCCGTACTTTTTATACCGGAAAATGAAAGAGTTCCCGCGGGAACCAAAAAACCTCAATCCACGCGTACGAAGTTACGGGCATCAGCTAGTAAGTGATATCATGTCTTTCCTAACGTTAACTCTACTTACTTTTTATCGGCTGATTGTGGTTTAATACTTGGTGTAATCTTGCACTCATTATTAAGATATCGTTATTATTTTAGTGATTAATAGATAAGTGTATCTTACTTGTAGTAACTCAGTTCATAGGATATTGTAACTAGTTAGTAAACGCCTGAAATAATGTTAAATAAAGTTATAGTCCAATTCAGAGCTTGATTAAATTAACCTCAGAAACTGCAATACTGTGAGCCGGCCGTCAGTCCATAGATTGACTAGCACAGCACAAAGTCTCGGCAATAATTAATCAAAGTGTCAAAGGATGTTTTATCGCTTAACTCAAAGTGCACAGTCCATGGTTCAAAAAGAATTCGCGATAACAAAGCGCTCCCCGAGCGAGCTGCTGAAAAGATCTCCCTTCAAAAAATATGGAACAATAAAGATCAGTATAATTTTGTTGGTGAAGCGACCTCGGCTGAATAGTTAATTTCGGAAGTTCCCGGGTGTCGGGGGCATTAAATTAAAAGTTTATCCCGTCGCCCCGAGCTTAGCCCGATAGCGGGTGATGAGACACGAAATAACTTAGGTAAACTTAACACTAACAAAAATTTATCACAAAATGTTGACTTTAAAAGTGTTCACTTACCCCTGGCTAGTACATAATATTACGACCTATCCCAAAAGGCATTTCTAGCGCAACAGTACCAAGAATTATAATCACCATGAATTTTCCAAAAGTCGAAAGTCATCGTCAATTTTTGTCACCCATACGTACAGTTCGCGCGCGAGTTGAATATAGAGTAAATGTGTGTGTCACCATACATTTACTCTGCATTCAACTCGCGCGCGAACTATTGTTGAAATATCATGGACATGTACAAAGGGATTTGCTTCCTCGTTTTTAATAATTCGAATCGCTGATCTTCAATATAAGTACACAATCAATTTAAGTATCACTTTAAATTTAAGTACATTCGAATTTCGAACAAATGATTAATAGGCATTTTCAAGAAACGCGCTGCACCTTAGGCTGTATCACCACTTGCAAGCCTGCAAGGTTTCATTGTAGCCAAGCGCTATAAATTAAAAAAAGAAGAATAAAAGGGAAGGAAAACTGTATCCATTCCCATATCCAGCTAGCGGGGCAGCTTGTCTGCACCAATCAAACTGCGTACAATCTAACGTTAATAAGAATACACAAAATATGTTATAAGCATTGAAATAAAACTATGTGTTACAGGAAAATGGCTTTTATTAAAACCTTTCATTCGTCCATGAGAAAATCTTTATAGTCACAGATATTCACGACGAGATCTAATATTTACAGTTCGTAATGCTAACATCTTGTATTTACAGAGAAGGTGACCACAATCGTAATATTGTATCAAGAGCTTATTTGCTACGACAACATTTAAAAAAACTCGTTTTGTGACATCAGATAAGTTGTTCAAGAGTTTACAAATTAAATGTCACAAGTTAAGATTTTAATCTCATAGAAAATAAAAGCATACCTTAAAATTACGTGGCTCAAAGTGAAATGCTGTAACCATGTTATAAAGTAAACTGAACTTTATATTCACTTTAGATCATGTGCAGAGTGTAACACAGCAACATGCACGGATTTGTTTTTGTATTGTTGAATTTGATACTACCTACTTCATGATGTTCAGTTTAGTTTGCATCATTCTCATTCAGTTGATTATGGTAACATTAATTATTTATGTTGTAATTTCGTTTTCAATCTCGACCACCAAAAAAGGAGGGGGTACTCAATTCGGCGCGTATCCTTTGTTTTATTCCATGCTGTGTTTACTTATAAGTAATCACTTCTATTTATAATATGATGATTTTTTAATGTGTGAGTTGTTGTTAGTAAACCTAAATAAAATAAAATAAAAATGGATGCGTCGTGCTTCGCACCTGTCTTGATGTGACTTGAGCATTAGTTGACGGGAAATGCAAAATCAAATTCCCTCCAAAGCAAACGTTCTAATTAATACTGCGCTGTGTGTTCTGTAATGTCTAAATTGAAATCATCGGATAGAGTTGTGTATCTAGAATATTCTGCAATTTATTGCCGACTGCGCACCAAATGTTTACATAATTTCAAAGTTCAAATGTAGTGATTGCGAATAGATATAATTATTATTATAAATATAAACTAAAATAAAATAATTTATTATGATAATAATTATGATAAATACGTTAAAGTATATTTTCATATAATTATTTTTAAGCGATCTAACGCAATTATGTCTTCAAAAATATAGTAATTAAAATTAATTCGTTAAAATTATACCACGTTAAATTAGGCCACGTAACTGTAAGCTATCAAATAAGACAAAAAGTCGTTTGTTTCATGTATTTTGACAGATCTATACATCTTAAAAGAATTAACCATAACAGTTCACTTTATACAAAAGATCTAACACTTCTAAGTATGAGGTAAATGTAAAATTAACTTTATAAATACTTTACATACGTTAACTACCGATATAATTATTATAATACAAGTGTATAAAATAAGAAATAGATAACTATGGATAGAATTGAGATAATATGAATAACAGAGATACATAAAATACAATGAAATTACAACAGTTTAGAATTGAACTACAGAGATTTTTTGAACATAATATTATTTTCGGTTTATGTTTCCTTTTTACTAACTAAATATAACTATCTGATAATTAAATTATAGATTAATTTAATATCACTAATAGTAAAAGATGGTTATTACAGACTTTTCAAATCGAGATCAATCGAGGATGAGACGTAATCATTGTGATAAAACTGGTAATTTTGTTAATTTTACTTCAAATTTCTACTATTTCAATATTGACGTATTTTTGAAACATAAATTATAAAAAGAAACAATGATTAAAAGTTTAAAAATTAGAAAAACAATAATGTGTGAATTAGCTCTCTAAAAATCTCGAAATCGAATCTCTCCTTTTTAATCGAAACTGTCTTTAATGACTCATTACTCTTTCTAATCTAAGGTATTTAAGGTATTGCTCATTATTCAGATCAGACAATTACTAAGTATTTTCAAACGACAGCGGAAAATAACAATAATAAAGTTAAATGAAAGTTGCACGAAAAAGGTAAAAAAACTTCCGATTTAAATTCCCAGAGGACAAAAGAAAAGTTGACGGACTCGAAAATGGAACCGCATAATAATTTATCATAGCAACAATGCTCATACAGTTCAGACAATATATTAAATGTTCCAGAAACCGCAGCGAAAGATGGAAATGTTCCAACTACATACATTACATTACATACATGCGACCGACTGGAGGTAATCGGCTGTGAACTTGTATTATAGGGGTTGATTATTAGTTTTTAAGAATTTTGACATTTTTATTATAGTGTTTACCCACACTGAGGGAAGTTTCTAAACTATTTTTAATTACATATCAAAAACCGGCAGGATTTGAACCTGCGTCTCTCTGGGAATCGCGTCCGGAACGCCTTTGATCGCTAGGCCACAGTTCACTTACCCGTCAGCAATTTTTGATATGTATTTGAGAATAGTGTAGATAACTTATAATATGAAACAAAACGGGCCATAGCACCAACATTTAAAATTAAAAAATGTGATCGCAATTAACTTGGGCTGATAGTCATTTACTACTGCGTTGCTGCAAGAAACACAGCCATCATTGAGAATTTGGGTTTCTATGGCGTGATCCTCATCGCGACATGAGCTTAGCTCTTAAAATTTACAACTCCCATTTTAGCCAAATAAATCGTTAATTGGGTCAGAATAGACATATATACCGATGCATGATTAATAAATGTTATGCTTCGATTGGCCAATATTTAGCCTAAGTGCTGGGGGTCCAAATTTCTTTTAGAAACTAATTAGAAATGTGTTGCAAGCCCGCTTCCATCAATTACAACCAAATATTATTCTTCATTTTTGACTCAAATTTTATGCCTATTAAATACTGCAAAGTTCTTTATTGGTCGATTATAAATCGCTAAGCAATGTCCATAGTTCTTCACAACTATAACGCAACCTTTAAAGTTATCGGTGGATCAACAATTTGTAGCCTGTGGAGGTTCTAACACAGTCAGACTAAGTCTAGCGTCACGCGTGCAGCGCGCTAGTGATGCGAGAGCATCCACTGGAGCGAGCGGGACTCCGATGCTCGTCCACCCGCGAATTATCGATGGATCCATTCCCTGACATTAACATTTCACTTCACTAGTTTCAATAGTTTACGTACGTGTATAGAAAAAGTTCTCTACATAAATGTCTCTAGATAATCTTGAGGTCAAATTTGAATTTTATATAATTTTGGTTCTGTTTTTTAATTAAATTGATTCAAATAGCATTAATCGAAAATACCTAGAGTAAGTTGATGACTGGTTGTTTGATTTTATGCAAGGAGAGAAAGGAAATATAATATTATTTATACACCCCTCTCTATCAGATAACACATAACTTACGTTCACATAGATCACTTGAGCTCACTACTTCATATTGACATAGTTCAGAAAAAGAGAACTATTCAAATGCCACAACAAATATTCGCTCTCAAACTAGTAGCTCCATATTAAAAGAGTCAATAATTGCTCATGAGCAATCAACTACTGTTACAATGCTTGAAACATCAGAACTCACAGACTTTTCCAACACATTTGAAATTTAATAATGTACGCGAAAAGTTCATAACATCACCATCCTGAAAAATACAACCATAATAATACTCTTTTATAATAATATTGACACTAATACATGGAACATGACAGTGATGCAAAAGTCACTCGAACGTTGCTCGTCCACCATTCTCGACAGAAAATAACTCACTAATCCAACGCATATAGTTCACTCACTAGCTCACTAGTTCACTTATCTCAGCAGTTCACACGGACGCTGTTCAGAAGTCGTCTATACTGAGATCTCTTGTATCTGCACTCGTTTTTTTGGCGGCGCCGTGTTTGGTCTCTCTTTTAGTTCTGCCTCGCTGCTGCGCTGTGGAAGTCGGGATCTATGTTAGTGTGGTGACAGGTTTAATCTATATAGAAGGAGAAACTGACTTACTGATATATCAAAATCAAAGTATGTTAATTCTAAATTGGTACCTACACAGTACACTTTCTGAACGTCAAGTATACAAAGTATAAGACGTGATGGTGATAATTAACCACGGCATCTTAAAACTAAAGCTATGAGGGTTCCAAACGTGCCCTGGTCTACGTATAGTATAAACTCCTGAATCTTAAAATACTAAGATTTTGCATTACACAACTATTAAAAAGGGACTTTTAAAAATTAGCTCGAGCGACGTTTAAGCGGGTCCTCATTTTATATGTGTAAAGTTTTTTAATTTTGCAGTCAATCTTGTTTCATCCTACGCACGTTCATCAATTCTATGTGACGAACAGCGGATTCCAGTAGGGAATAACTCCCGGTATATTTAACAACATACATTACGCACAGACATCATGCCACTGTCGGAACGTAACGATAAATTTCCTTCCGCAGCCCAATTTGGCAGCAACGCGCTATCTTTTGTGTTGCCAATGCAAATGAAGTATGAACATGGGTGAAAATTCCCCAGTGTGGACCAATCATCTGGCTGAGTACTCCGAGCCAATCAGGGCCCATATTCTCTAACTCAGTGACTATCAAAAATGAAAGCCACTGACATATATGTAATATCCATTGGAGGTTTACTATGAAATAAAAAGTAACATTTCATAGTAAACCTTCAATGGATATTACATATATGTCAGTGGCTTTCATTTTTGATAGTCACTGAGTTAGAGAATACGGGCCCTGATGTAATAGCTGGAGCACTGGTGGGAGATATCCTCGGAAACTCGTCGGGCACTTATGCAACTTCTTGTGAAAAACTTATGCTTAGGCTTAAAAATAAATCTAGCAAAGATTCATAAAAACTAAATCAACTTTTTGTCATCTAAAAGATGAACTTATTGCACAGTATGAGTAGTTAACCTAGTGCTGGTCTGATATGGTCTGTGCTAATTTAGTAACCTTTTAATGAATTTACGAAATAAGAAAGAATTTTTTTTTTCAATAATGTTGTTCAAGATATTGCGGATAGAACGCTGTAAAAGTTTAAGAGTTTTTCTACAATGCAGAAATTTTTAAAGCTTTGTTTTTTTTTTGATGCTGCCTATGAACATTTGCAGCACCAGAGGAACCGCCAATGCGTGGCTGGCTTTTGAGATATTTGTTTATCCACCCTTTGAAAAGCCCCATATTATAATCATGAGGGAACACAGAAGATGGAACCTGGTTCCACAATTGGCGGGTATGTGGCAGAAATGACCTGGCATAACGGGGGGTGGAAGAGGACCAGGCATCCAGAGTGAGGATGGAATTTGTTTCTGCGACGTAGGGTGCGACTGGAGAACACGGAAGGTGGTATTAGATTGAATAACTCCTCAGAGCACTCCCCATTGTAGAGACGATAGAAGACACAAAGAGAAATAACGTCTCTTCGGTGCTCTAGGGACTCCAGCGTGCAAGCAATATTGGGATTATCTTGTTGAAAGATTCTAAAGCTTACCAAATTGCAGAAAGATATATCCATAGAGTTAAAATATGAGAATGTGATCATCTACTAGCTCTCAGCCTAGCACATATTCCGATGTGCAATAATGAGTAGCAATAAGCGTTGGCGCGTCATCTCGTGCGCCATTACGCGTCATTGTGTTCGCATCAATCACTCCGATCGTGAAACGGTTCTCTCCATGCCGAGCCCTCTTGAGCGGAGTGACTCTACATCCTTAACGATGGAGTTATTTCACTTTATTGTAACAATAAAAGATTCTACCGTATAGGGGCAACCCGTTGATGTAATATAATGGACGCGCCGCTGCAAAAGCTGGGCCTAGAAACTTGAGATTTTGTATGTAAGATATGTATTTCTTAAGATCCCCTTTGAGTCGAAACAAATTCTCTGAAAAATCTTAATTAAGGAGAAAGTTACGGAATGATCAACAAACATAAAATTCATAGTGCTGGACCAAAATACATGAAAGATTTCTCTAAAGTAAAGCCAAAAATATTTTTGAAATTGCAGATTGATTCATGCTTCATTCATGATTGCAGATCGGGTTGGAGAAGAAGGAAAAGTTCTTCATTTTCATCCAACAATTAAATACGAAATAAGCATTTCCTTATAAATGTCTTAAGTAAATATCGTTATTTATGCATAAGGATTAAGTATATTATTGTATTCTTACAACCTTTCGCAAAAATAGCAAAACGATGATCCCAATAGAAATAATAAGGCAGCATAAATACTAAGTAAATTTTGTTAAAAAAATAAAAGCTGCAAAAGTCTTATCGCTTATAGTAAAGTTTTGCGAGAATTTCTTGTAGTACGCGGGAGATTTGCATAATTGTATAGTTGTACACCCCACAGAGTGATTAGTGTAGAATAAGCGATGCAAAGCGTTTCAGATAGCTAAGATAATTTCATTTCGCTCCGGGGCTTCGAGATACAAGGAGTGCATACTGTAGGGTTACCAGAATCTCATATGAAAATTCCTGACAAAATACTCAATTTTTTTGAAAAATTCCTGGCATTTTTTGAGCACATTTTATGCAACAGGAATTTTTACAACGTTTAGTGTTTTTAAAAATACCAGGAAAATTTAAGGAGTACGAATAAATAGTTTCACAGTATGGTTAAACTAGAAACCTCAGCTCTAATTGATTTTAAAAATTTCAAGTTTAAGTTTAAATTTAGTTTTAGTTGTTTTTTTTTGGATAGATAGTGATACATAGGCCCAATTTCTTAGACATTTTGATATTATATGTATCTAGCTTTAGCATGCAGCTTCGCTTACGTTTATTTCGATTTTCATACAAATTTTAAACCCCTATTTTACCCCTCTAGGGGTTGAATTATCAAAAAAGCTTACTTAGCAAAAGTCTACGTCATAATAGCTATATGTATGCCAAATTCAGTCCGATCCATCCAGTGGGTTGAGCTGTGCGTTGAAAAATCAGTCAGTCAGTCACATTTTCCATTAATATATTTTTATAATACTAGCTGATGCCCGCGACTTCGTCTGCGTGGATTGAGTTTTTTTGGTTTTCGCGGGATCTCTTCAATTTTCCGGGACAAAAAGTAGCCCATATGTTATTCCAGACTATAATCTATCTCTGTGCCAAATTTCATTCAGATCAGCCGTTTTGGCGTGAAAGAGTAACAAACATCCATACATCCATACATATAAACTTTCGCGGTTATAATATTAGTAAGAATAAGGATTATGTCTTTGTTACAAACGTTTAAGGAAGGAGGATTCTGGTCACCCTAGCACAGCGCAGCATAATGAGACCGATGTTCTCAAGCAGTTGGTGAGTCGTACAATAGTTTTACCTTTAGAGTGCTCTTTCTCGGCGACGCGACTGCGGCGGGGTCGCTGTTCAGAGACGCCGCGCCCGCCCGGCTGCTGCAGCTGCCTGACAACACAAGTAACACTTTCAAATCATACTACCGACTGCGCCACACATTCACATTATTTTTTATTGCGTGATAGGCTTGCGCTTGACGACAATCATGCTTAGTGCAAAGCAATGATGAGGTTTAGATTGGAACGCGCTTGCCTAAAGGAAAAGAAAAGATAACCTTAATATATTAAGCAATCCCCCAATTACGGAAAACTTGCATCAATCATTTTATCCCAATTGTCATGAATGGTTTAATTTATGGCATTCTTCCGGAGACCCTAAATCTTGGCTGATAGTGAAAGTGTTAGTTAATCAGTAGTGATTACTAATACTAGACCTGTCATATTTTTATGTAGCATTCAAGAGGCAGTAGAATACACACCTAAGTAGTATTAGTATAAGTATAATAAAATCTGAGATCAGCATTAGGGATTATTTACCGAGAACCATAGTTATTTGTGTTAGTAACAGTGTTATTATAGTTACTCAGAATTTTACGAAAGTCACCTTGTAATCAATCAAAAATTTAATAATATGTTAAACTATAATAATCCCGTTTGGTCTTTGTTCTCGCATGGCTGAGCGCAAGAGCCAGCGCAAGCACACATTATTATAGCATAGTGTATAGTTGCCCCGACCTCTCCGGCTCTGCACAGCTCCGTGAAAACATTTCCTCATACTCTCAGGACGAACTTTGGAATGGCGACGTCAAGTGGAATCACACTCAGAGCTACCGAGCTAACTTCCACCAACTTACACGAGTTCCTACTTCACTTGTGACAGCTTGAATAGGTCTCGGTTTAGTTTTGTACAACTTTTATTAAATAACTCTGTTCCGGTGCCAATTATGTCAATTATGCTCGCTTAAAATACTTTGCAATGTGTTTTTTTATCTTTCTATAGTTTTTATTAAAAAGAGGTTAAAGTTAACAAGAGTGAATTGGTGGCTTCTAAACAAGCGTTCTCTCCTTAGGCTGCATCACTACGTCCAGCTAAGCGCTGGTCTATAAATAAATGCATTATATTAGAAAAGTTAGAACAAAACCTAGTCAGGTAAAGATTGCAATAATCCTGACCTAATTTAAGAAAGCAAATGTAACTCTTTGTCCTGGGAATATAGAATTGTATACAAAGGAAAAAGCACAAAGCTATAAAATTAATTAAATCAAATTAATTATTATACACTGGCAGTAGAAAGACTGCAGAAGTTATCGCCAAACATCAAATACTGCTTTCTATTTGAATACCTTCAAGGCAAAAGCATCTCCTTTGGGCATCTGGAATCAAATCTCAGCTTCAAATATTTGCTTTCTATTCAGGAATGGCTTCTAGCTAGCGCAAGCCGAAAATATTTATTTTTATTTATTCAATCCACAACAAATTAGCACTTGACTGCGATCTCACCTGATGGAAAGTGATGATGCAGTCTGGGATGGTAGTTAGGAGTATGGCAGTTATAATAAACACCCCATACTCCTAGTCGGTTTCTATACGGCAACGTACTGGAACGCTAAATCGCTTAGCGGTACGTCTTTGCCGGTAGGGTGGTAACTAGCCACAGCCGAAGTCTCCCACTAGAGAAAATTCAGAAATTATAAATTCCTAATTTTACACTGCCGGGAATCGAACCCGAGACCACTTTAAGACACGGGGCTCAATACTTACTGCGGCAGGGAGGTCGTCAAATGAGGGAAGCTAAGACCAGTTTGAACCAACCTTCTCTTCTAGGGCGGCGATGCGTGCGTCGTTTCCCGCGCTGCAGGTAGATGCCCGCAAACACCAGCAGGTTCAGCGCTAGCAGGAAGCAGCCGGCGCCGACCGTCACCCCCAGCGCCACCGTGTAGCTGGGGACGAACAGCATTCGATCACCGGACTACACGGACTACACAGACCAATAATTACTGTAAACTTTAGAAATGACACCATTCAACACTATAATTGTTCTTTTTTATATTTTTGATGAAACCTGATAAAATTTCTACATTAACTTACTATTATTACAATGTTTTGCGCTTGGCTCACCACCTATTTTCAAGGAATTTTGGAATATTTGCTTTCTAACGACCCCATTGCTGAAGTAAAAAATCTGGACATGCCCGTTGTTGGGCATTCGTGGACGTCTAGTCCACGATAATATTACTTTGAGCTGATAATAAGCCACGCCGATCATTACGACGCTGCCAGGGTAGGACGAACCGATCATTAGGGTATTGGCAGGGAAGAATAAAAAAAACTAGATGGACGAACAGAAAATCACATTATTAATAAATTCTTCAACCGCAGATATTTATATTCGTTATTTTGTTTTATGTTTTATTTCGTGTATACTAACATAGTTTTTTAAGTTAATACTTTACTAACATCATAATATGGACTAAATGGTCTGAAATAAACATTTTTTTAATTTTTTTTTAAATTAATGAGATTGCGAGCCTAAAACCCTGATCAATCATATTTAAACACAGCAGCTGCCGCAAGCGACGAAAATTTGACGCTCATTGCTCGAGCAAATATGTTTACTGTGAGCAAATTTATATAACTGGGATAAACGTTAACGTTCACGGGTAAACGCATGATCGAAATGGATTCATTTAGATTTTTTTCCTCTGCTTCCTCTGAAATATTTTGAAACGTGAAATGAAATGCCTGAACATTAATATGTTTCTAAAAATAGGTAAAACTCGCAATAAGGAGAAATAAAACTTTCATCATACAATATTAAAAATGCGAAAGTGTTTGTTTGTTGGTTTGTCCTTCAATCACGCTGCAACAGAACAACGGCTCGACGTGATTTTTTGCACGTGTATAGTTGAGGACATAGGCTATTATGGAGTTCCCGTGGGAATCATAGAAACTTATTTCACGCAGACGAAGTCGCGGGCATCAGCTAGTTTCTAATATTTACAAGATATAAAAAACGGTTTGTATGAAAAAACAACATTTTATTCCAAAACAATATTTAGGACAAGCATCAGGAATTCTCGTTAATTTATATTTAGATAAGTTTCTATATTGGATCATAAGAATCCTCTAAGAATATAACTTCGATGATGAAAAAATTAAAGTGAAATTGGTCCGTATAATTTAGCAGAATATAATTTACACTCCGGAATCTTTTCTCTTAACTTTACTTGGAAAACTTTTTAGCCACTTCCATTAAGATATAAATTTCTTGTTTGTGGATAAGATAAACGGGAATGCCGTATCTAAAACTTTTACTTTGTAATCCAATGAATTATTACCTGACAACTAACACTGTAAATACAAAAAATTAAGGGAACATTATCTTAAAATTGTTTGTTAACAAAATGCATTATTCGTGCAGATAACAAAGCGGGCTGATACAACAATAATTTGTTTTGGTTTTAGTCATTACTATAAGAACCTATACTATATATACCATAATAACAGCCACTACAAATAATCTAACTCAATTTAATTGCAATTATTTTACTTGATAGTAATCAAGTAAAATTATTGTGTTGTAAAATCAATTCTAAATTAAGGTAATTAGTATATTTTCAGTTCATATATTAAATACCTTCCGAATTAAAGATAAAAGAAAAAAGCTGCTGTAAACAAGCGACAAGAGATGCTTCAATTTTATAAAATTTGATCTACTAGATCCCAAGATAAATTTAGAACTTAACCTTTAAGATGAATTACGTGGGCGAAGATGAGGGCAAAAACTAGAGGCATTACCTGCAGCCAAGTACCTTTGAAATATAGTAGCATTTACTCGCAAGTCTAGTTAAGTTAGGTAGCAGTTTGGGACATCCATTACTATTATCAGCGCTACCCACTCGCGAAAAAAGGGATCCAGAGAAATAGGTTCGCATTAGGACACGGGACAGAGACAAAAATGGCGGGCAGGCAAACAGGTAAACACATTAGTGAGATTGCTGCCGGGATGCTGATCAATCTTGTTTATAAATCAGCCCGGGAACGAGTCAGGTTTTTGGTAAATGGTGCAATTTTGTAGCCAAGTTGCTGTGTACCTATTGGTGAATTGCTGAGCGTGTATGTCAGCAAATTTTCATTGGAGGGTGGCGTGGTATAATTGTGACGGCGCATAAATTATCTCTTTAACAAACAAAGCTTTTGTCTGCAAAACAATTGCGGTATAGTTCAACAGTGTTAAAGCTACTACGTCGGACTGACAATCAGATGGTGTCAGAAACAGGTGTGAAGTCACACGCAAGATAAAGGTTAGATGCACTAATTCCGTGCTAAATTACGCTATAATATTTATTTATCCTTATTTCATCTGTATCTTTATGATTTAAAGAAATCTGCTCCAATTTATTCATTACAATCTACATTTTGCACAGACCTAATTAAAGTAAAATTAAAAATATTTCACTTCTCCATCTACTTTTGAGGTTTAAAATATTTATTTTTCAATTTTGGACTAAATGAGAATAATTATTCTTAGCCTTCGCATAATACATTTTGCATCCTGAAGGGGAGTCAGATTTTAATCAATCCATGTAAAATATAGACATATGTTTTTGTTGTTTACTCTTGAAACTTTCGTAGACAACGTTAGAGCCATTATTAACCGGCTTTTGTGGTAAGATAAAGATATAACGTTTTTTTAATCAAATAAAATTTAACTTATTGCTTTCGACTTTGAATTTTCGTATCCAACACTGTACGTGTATTATCTATTACGAGGTAAAAGTAGAGTACTATGTACTTATTCTCATATTCTGTGCCAACACGCAGGTTCGGAATAACTGCAAACAACGCTGTTTTTAATAATGGGATAGCAAAATTTAAAAAATCGTGTTAAAATTTACAGCATTTCGAATTGACCATTAACTGCCAAAATGCTGGCTAGGACGGAGATTGTCCTTTAGTTCGTACCTATAATACTGAGTATCGATGGTCGTAAGAGAGTCCTCTTTAGGCGACGGCTGCGGCGCGGGGAGGGCGGAGAGGGCGGGGCGCGCGGAGGGGGAGGGCTCGCACTCTTCCGCCTCTTGCTCCTGATCTTCTGTGCTTTCCTCTTCTTCTTCCAGCGACGGCGTTGTGTACAGCTCGGGGAATATTTCACCTGAGCAAGGGAGTATCGGTTTACTTCTGGGGCGAATAACTTAATACGAATAAATACATAATATGATAACATTATACATAACAACCACGGAGACACAATGACTCTCGTCGGCACTGTAGACGCCGTTATCTTCTTCTTCTTATTTTGGTTAATGCCTCTTCGTAGCGCCGCACCAGCACACCAGCACTTTGCCAATGGCACGTAGGAGCCGTTATATTACTATTATATTAAGTGGAAAATTCTGGTTTCGGCTGGATCAAAATTACTAAATTAGTTCAGGTTTGATCTGAATCAGGAGGCTTCAATCATAAGCTAGTTACGAATAAGAAATGCTATTGAATCACATCATCGATAATTTCGTCTAAGAAGAAAGGTTCTGAATAGATTCATTGGTTTGGACAAATCTATTTCGACTAATCGAGGTACGAGATAAACTGTAATTTAAGATTATACAATATCATATTTCCATTATATTGGAGTTCATTTTAACAATATTAAAAGATGCAGAGCTTAGACAAAACATTAGACTGGAAATTATTGCTGCCGCATCGCAATGCATGACGTAACTAATATAGAGTATTGTTCATCTAAATTGTTATATGTACCCTTCTTACATAATGTGATTCTGAAAAAAATAAGTAAGTATATCAAGAAAGCAGCAAAATAATATAGCAGTATAAATTTAAACTTAGTTTGAATTCAATCTAAAGTAAATTTCTAGTTTTCACCCAGCTACGCCCGGTTTCCGGTATCGCTGCAGTTTAGTTAAAAAGCTTTTAGTTCGCGAGTTAGTTCCGCCGGAAACTAAAAATATTTATTACCATAATAATTTCCTGCGAGCACCAAGTTTGGGGGGAAGTTTAATAAATAAAAAGATTTCTCAACAACAAGAGATTTATGCTGTGAGGTAGGAAGTTCCCACTATTTCCTTATTCTTAACGTCGTTTGCTGAATTAACGGCGGTGCTCCGTCTTCGTATATTGTCTTTAGCTTTTTGGCAGCGGGTTCTGGTTGCTTCGTAAAACGGAATGAATGGTCTTGTTTTGATGTAATTCGCCACATTATTATGATAGAACCTGTTTGTATACATGACATAGCCGCGGCGTCTAAGCCTCAGTGAAGGTTCTATGAGTAGATATATTAAGCTGTATAATGATTTTATATGAGTTCCATAACGCCATTTATTATCAAGCGGAACTAAATCTATACTTATAATTTATAATGCGAAAGTATGACAGTTTTCTCTGTTCAGTTTATTTTGTTAAATCTATTAATTGGTTTTGACAAAATTTGGTACAGAGATAAAGTAAGATGCATCCCGAAAAGGGACAAATTCTTCTAGGCAAGCGCCCACCACCTTTGGCTACATCGCCACTTGCAAGCAAGGCTGATTGCAGCCAAGCGCTAGCCTGTATATTTATTAAAAAAAGAAACATATTCATGTCAGTCTATGCGGACGAAGTCGCTCTAGTGAGTGATGGCCTCCTGGCCGATTTCGGCCACGGCGACTGCTTCGGAAGAACTCCTAGTTCCTGGAGGGCATCTGATGTACTGCCCTTTTATGTGCCCACATGTGGCTGGCATATTCTATCTTCGCTACAAATGTGCGGGAGCAATGTGGACATGTCAAGGCAGTGTTTCCAAAATTATATTGTATGGCCGCAAGTGGCCTGGCCTTTAGGTCTTTCCGCATCTTATCAAGCTCCGACCTTCTGCGATCCGCATAATTTGTAATTTTTGTACGCACGAGATTTCTCCATCCTTGGCGAGGGAGAGAATACCTAAGTTTGATTTATCGTTTCTTTAGCCACCGTTTTTAGCTTTAGCTCAGTTTAAACAATTAATTCGCTAACTGAACCATTAACCATTAACTATTGTAATTAATATTTCAGGCAGATAGCTGAGAACAAAATTCGTCTCGCGATAATATAGCGGTATGCAGATATTCTCGTACATTTGGTACATCAATTATTCGCGAGCTCCGTTTAGCAAGGCACATAAATTTATTACTATTATCTCCAGATTTGCTTTTAGATGTAATGTCCTCCCGAGCGAATTTCGGCTACGGCAGCCCATCTCCACAGATATTTGGCCATCTGCGCGGGAAATATTGTAGTGCACAAGTTTGTGCGCAAACACAGGTGCACTCTCTGTTCCGCGCCCGATGGGACATAAAAACTGACAGAACTGGAGAACTGAAGAGGTCAGGCGCAGGACCGACGGCTTTACATTATCTGAGGCAACACTTCCTAAATCCGGGCTATTATGGATAATTTATTGTTGGGAAACCCTTAAACTTAATTATGGCTGGCGCCGGAGTCGAACCCCGGACCTCGTCATCCGCAGTTAAACATGCTAACCAATACACCAACGAGGCAGTTACCTACCTTTAGATGTAACATACATTTGAAATTCTATGTAGATAAATGCATAGCATTGTCAGAATAATGGCGATAGATTTTACGCTCGAATGCATCGAATAATGAGATCTCATTCAAACTGATTTGGGGTCAGTACACTCGTCCCGGACGAACGAACAATACCACCTTATATTATTATATTTTATCTCATCGTTGTTCCACAGAATTAGGATATATTTTTATATGCATTATTACAACATTAATGGTACAGTTTTAGCCCCCTCAATCCACTGGTGGATCCAAAAAGTGGATCCTAGTGGATCGAATAGAACTCTGGAGTTCACTAGGATCCATCATACATCGTAGTCGTAACAAATTAGAGCTATTATTTTCAAACTCACATATTATTAGCGTCTTATACATGAGTGGTTATATTTCGTAAGTTAAATGATAAATGATTTATTTATTTCACGTAGGACAACTTGCGTCACCGTCACATACTCGCAGACCTTACAACAGTTACCTACTCATGCAAGCGAGTTAAGTGACTACCTACTTACAAGTGAAATTGTGGTTTAATACCAACCCGGCTATTATAGATACTACGTATACCCATCTTCATCATAATAATGTAAAGGTACCTAGACATCAATTGTCAGGGCAGAGGCAGTTGAAAGCACTGACCAAGCTCCTCGCTTCGCAATAATGCATGCAATCTACACCCCAGTATTCACATAATGCGGTTAGGCCGTAAAGCTAGGCTATCCTGAGAGACACGCCTCCACGTGGCAGCCGAAATAATAATATAGTATCGAGTCACTTGCACACTAACACTAACACTAGCACTAGCACTAGCACTAGCCAGTGCCACTTGCGATGATATCAATTATCATAATATGCAAGGATTCTAACGATGCCCCATACATCCAATTATGTTCAGGCATTCAGAAGATGTGGTGGAATCAAGAAGCTCACATTCACACATACATATATAAGTACCCTTAAATCATTACTCCTTTTTTGGGCAGTAGAGTAAAAAGCGTATTTTACTATAGGGTCGATTTCACCAATTTAGAGTAACTTTTACCCTATAGTTCGCGCGCGAGTTTGAATGCAGAGTAAATGTATGGTGACCATAGGTAGTATAGCTGTAGTGGTGGTAGGTATAATATATGATGGTGAACTGTAGGAATAAATTGGATGACAGTTGATTCGCCAGTTGATATTATTTTCCTACGCATTCTGTAAAATATCAATTTATTCCTAGGCTAAACGTTACTCGGAGTTGGCGAAATTAGCACTCAACATGATCTAGTTATTGTAACAGAGTGAACACAAAATGCGTGTAATTAGCCTGATACAACATTTTATGTAACTGTACAAACTTGAAATTTCGAGTAAAATCGCGGGCACAAGCATTACGCACGAGAGAAATGATGCCTATTCAAGAAAATGCGAATCATTTGGAAGGAAAATAATGGGCAATGTAAGGAAAATATGAACGTAACTGATACGCGCCGGGGGGAAATTGGGGAATGGAAATAAGTAACGAAGCAGCCTCCAGTACATTTACTTTGTTTGCGATATATCTTCTCATCTCTCACAATAAAAATAAATGTCTCGATTCACTCACTGGTAGAGTCATCAACGGCTAGCCCAAATATTTAGACCTAGTAAATCAAAATTTTCTAGATTTTCTAGATCGGACTGAAATTTGGCATACAGATAACTTTTAATTTATTGACATCCGCTGAGAAATGTAACCAGTACTCGACGATTTAAAAGTACTTGTAAAAGTTTATTTGAATAAAAAACATTTGAATTTAGAAAGGCATTTGAATTTGTAAAATAGGGGTTTGAAATTTGTGTGAAAATCCAACGTAACTCGATCGAAGCTGCGTGCAAAAGCTAGCTTTATATAAAAAGACCAATAGGAGGCGAAACTTTATAGAATGATTGAGAAGATACTCGTAATTGATCAATGGAAAACCAACTATTTATGTCGTTAAATAATTAAGTATGTATGAACAATAATTATCTACTAATTATAGAGTACTAGCTGATGCCCGCGACTTTGTCCGCGTGGTTTAAGTTTTTTGATTCCCGCTGGAACTCCTTAATTTTCCGGGATAAAAAGGACCTATGTCACTCTCCAGGTCCTCAACTATACCCATGCCAAAAATCACGTCGATCCGTTGCTCCGTGACAAACCAACAAACCAACACAAAAACACACATTCGCATTTACAATATTAGTATGATTCTCTTTTATGCATTATTACAACATTAATGGTACAGTTTTAGCCCCCTCAATCCACTGGTGGATCCAAAAAGTGGATCCTAGTGGATCGAATAGAACTCTGGAGTTCACTAGGATCCATCATACATCGTAGTCGTAACAAATTAGAGCTATTATTTTCAAACTCACATATTATTAGCGTCTTATACATGAGTGGTTATATTTCGTAAGTTAAATGATAAATGATTTATTTATTTCACGTAGGACAACTTGCGTCACCGTCACATACTCGCAGACCTTACAACAGTTACCTACTCATGCAAGCGAGTTAAGTGACTACCTACTTACAAGTGAAATTGTGGTTTAATACCAACCCGGCTATTATAGATACTACGTATACCCATCTTCATCATAATAATGTAAAGGTACCTAGACATCAATTGTCAGGGCAGAGGCAGTTGAAAGCACTGACCAAGCTCCTCGCTTCGCAATAATGCATGCAATCTACACCCCAGTATTCACATAATGCGGTTAGGCCGTAAAGCTAGGCTATCCTGAGAGACACGCCTCCACGTGGCAGCCGAAATAATAATATAGTATCGAGTCACTTGCACACTAACACTAACACTAGCACTAGCACTAGCACTAGCCAGTGCCACTTGCGATGATATCAATTATCATAATATGCAAGGATTCTAACGATGCCCCATACATCCAATTATGTTCAGGCATTCAGAAGATGTGGTGGAATCAAGAAGCTCACATTCACACATACATATATAAGTACCCTTAAATCATTACTCCTTTTTTGGGCAGTAGAGTAAAAAGCGTATTTTACTATAGGGTCGATTTCACCAATTTAGAGTAACTTTTACCCTATAGTTCGCGCGCGAGTTTGAATGCAGAGTAAATGTATGGTGACCATAGGTAGTATAGTAGTGGTGGTAGGTATAATATATGATGGTGAACTGTAGGAATAAATTGGATGACAGTTGATTCGCCAGTTGATATTATTTTCCTACGCATTCTGTAAAATATCAATTTATTCCTAGGCTAAACGTTACTCGGAGTTGGCGAAATTAGCACTCAACATGATCTAGTTATTGTAACAGAGTGAACACAAAATGCGTGTAATTAGCCTGATACAACATTTTATGTAACTGTACAAACTTGAAATTTCGAGTAAAATCGCGGGCACAAGCATTACGCACGAGAGAAATGATGCCTATTCAAGAAAATGCGAATCATTTGGAAGGAAAATAATGGGCAATGTAAGGAAAATATGAACGTAACTGATACGCGCCGGGGGGAAATTGGGGAATGGAAATAAGTAACGAAGCAGCCTCCAGTACATTTACTTTGTTTGCGATATATCTTCTCATCTCTCACAATAAAAATAAATGTCTCGATTCACTCACTGGTAGAGTCATCAACGGCTAGCCCAAATATTTAGACCTAGTAAATCAAAATTTTCTAGATTTTCTAGATCGGACTGAAATTTGGCATACAGATAACTTTTAATTTATTGACATCCGCTGAGAAATGTAACCAGTACTCGACGATTTAAAAGTACTTGTAAAAGTTTATTTGAATAAAAAACATTTGAATTTAGAAAGGCATTTGAATTTGTAAAATAGGGGTTTGAAATTTGTGTGAAAATCCAACGTAACTCGATCGAAGCTGCGTGCAAAAGCTAGCTTTATATAAAAAGACCAATAGGAGGCGAAACTTTATAGAATGATTGAGAAGATACTCGTAATTGATCAATGGAAAACCAACTATTTATGTCGTTAAATAATTAAGTATGTATGAACAATAATTATCTACTAATTATAGAGTACTAGCTGATGTCCGCGACTTTGTCCGCGTGGTTTAAGTTTTTTGATTCCCGCTGGAACTCCTTAATTTTCCGGGATAAAAAGGACCTATGTCACTCTCCAGGTCCTCAACTATACCCATGCCAAAAATCACGTCGATCCGTTGCTCCGTGACAAACCAACAAACCAACACAAAAACACACATTCGCATTTACAATATTAGTATGATTCTCTTTTCTCTCACTCTCATAGTTCATGGGTAGGTTATTCGACATGACCGGAGCGAGTCCAGACGCTGGACCGATATTTTTACGTGTTCTACGAGGCGCGAGGGTTAAGCAACACCAAGTTCCTAACTCCGGGCTCATAGTATCTACTGAGAACTTTTCGCGATTTACTCGACTCGGGATCACACCGAGGAGCCTCGTCATACGCAGTCGAACATGCTAACCACTCGAAAAATTATACATATTATTGAAATACTGGAGGTATAGAATCAACCAGTTCAGACTTTTGTTCGAGTCACAATAAAAGTACATGCAACTGTAATGTTTAAGCCTGAAAAAAAACAAATGCAAAAGAAACCCTTTATAGAGAAGAGAAAAGCACGTAACAGTGAACAAGGAGAGCTTTTCGCATTATGTTGCTGTTGTGTCGCGAGCCGGGATGACGTCACATTGTGTTACGGGAATATTACCGGGCCGCTTTGTTGCATGTGTCACCGTAACAATGTGAAAACCGTTAGACTGTAATCTGTCTAGCGAGATTACAATTTAACGCATTATTTTTCGTTAGATTGTAATCTGTTAGGTATATTAATCCAATAGGGCCGGGCACAAACTGATTATTTATGTCGAACCCTAACCTAAACTACAAGGAAGAGACATGAAAACGTAAATACAATGAATATTACAAACTCTCTCAACATTGAACGGTTTACAATCTGTCGACACAGTTTTGTATAATCTATTGAGATAAAAAGCGTTAGATTGCAATCTGACGGTTTTTGCAATTTTACGGTGACACATGCATTCAGATCGGGTGCAGTGAACTCTGTAGCGAAGCCCTGTGTGAGCTGGGCTAGGGTTCGATTTGCCGTATTAGTACCTACACGGGATTATCGCGACCAAGAGCTAAGTTCATATAAAAACCTGGTCAGTCTAGAGTCTAGACTCTAGACCATAAATATTTGATATTATTTTCAACTTTATACTTCCACACGTTCCCGAGAAAAAGGTACAGACAAACAGACAGCCAGCCAGACAGACAGACGGACAACCTCACCTCAGTACGAGACCCTAAAAAGTACTCTGTGAGTCTGTAAAAATACGTGATTGAAGTACATCATTATACAACTACTACAGGTTCCGATACTTTCATATCTATCTCAGGTGATATGGCTATTCGGTATACGGCTTACCGGAGAAAATGTACCAAATTCACAGGCATTAAAGTATCAAGTAGTAGGTATAATTATGTACGTAAATATCGGGTTTAATCCAAAACGAAAACGAAAAACTCGAACGCGTAGCAATTAGAGGGTATATTGTTCCATCGCACACAGACACTCGAGCAAACATTATCGGAAATTACTTTATTTGACTTTTCCCCATATTCGCCGATGCCGTATTTTGTTCCCGATATATCGCGCGTATAAATTACATCCATGTTATTTCTAATCTCGCGATACCAAGCAATTTGGGTGGTATTTGATGTGAGTTTTTTTGAATAACTTCAATTGTATAGGAATATCTTCAAGTAAAAACAGCTCTGAATTCTGAACTGTGGATGGGAAGTTACAGCTTTACCACTAAATAATGTGTGGAAAACAAATATTGACTGACGAACCAATAGATGTGGTACAGAGTACACATCCACTGTAACATTAACAGGACAAAACTAATAATGTTGAGCTTTTTTCGTCCATAGTTGGATAAGGTGATCCAATTAGAATTGAATGCCAAGAGTAAGTACCGTATATGAGAAGTGGACTCTATGGAATAGGACGCAGACGAGGCCCAGTAGACATTTTTTTACTCAACCACTTCTAGGGGTTCTATGCACTTAATGAAACCTATATAACACTTACAATCTTAGTATGACTGCATTATCAATACATCAACTTGACAAAACTAATGTTAAAGACCTTTTGTTTTTCTATGAGGCGAAGTAAGGCAGAAGAGACATAAAATTCGTTGACGGGTAATATAACACCATGTTCTGTCAAGTCTCATGTAGGTATTATATCTACTGATACGAGGACGACATAAAACGAGTCGGTAGGAAATAATTCCTCGAGATTAGGGGCAGCAACGCTGAAACCGATACCTACTCAATGGGATGAGATGTTTGGTTCGGTTGATGGTTGATTCCGTAGTCGATATTGGGGCAGATAATATACTCGTATAGTCGCTAGGACTTCGCTCGCTTTTCGTAAAAACAATACAAAATAATCAGCGTTCTAGGATCAAAGGATTAAGATGGGTGTTGATGAATGATGAGACAGTCAGTCAGTCACTGAGTGATCTGTGGTATAGACCTTAGTGATCAATGGATGCCCTTTGTTAGGAGGGCACTGAGAGCGGGGCTGCAGTGAGTCGTGACGATTGCATTTTGAGAGACTACTTTTAACTTTTGTTTTGCTGTTTTGCATAGTGGATATTTTTGAACTTTTGACTTCGTATTTTTGATTGTAAATATATTTTATTGTCAAATAAGCGCTTAACTCATTTCCTGTACCTACTTACAATCATGCAAATATTGTAAATTGTTGTTTTCGTGGGCAAATTAATTATCAAGCTATTGCATATAGCTTCTATCGCGGGCCTTGAGGGTGGAGACCGAATCCAGAAATTCCGTAACGAAATTAAAAACCTAACACTTTGGTTGCTATGACTACTTGTGTTGTTGACTTCAAATTATTGAAAATATAAAGAAGTCTTTTTATTTTGAAAATAAAAAGAAGTCTTTTATTTTGAAAATAAAAAGAAGTCTTTTTATTTTCAATAATTTGAAGTCAATAACACAAGTAGTCATAGCAACCAAAGTGTTAGGTAAGTTGATAAAAAATGCTATGCAATAGCTTTACCGCGGCAGTCTCCGAGTGCCACACGTCTTTTTTTACCCGACTGCGGAACGCACAGGGTTATGTATTTATCAGTCTATATATGATTATAGAAAAGTTTGGTTAACTGTTAATAGCTGGTTAGGAAGGATTAAGCCAAATGTAGATAGTGTTGTTAAGAAATACTTAGGTAAAATAAATAATATGTATAGTATATGTAATGAGTTCTCAAAAACATTTACTCAAGAAATAGAAAAAATAAAGCACAATTGCCCAGTTAAATTTTTAGAGAGACACAAGTATGTTAAACCATGCAATATTTCTTTTAGATACTTGAAAGTTAATGCTACAGACATAAAAAAAATAATTAGAAAATTAAGTACTGAAAAAGCTCCAGGCTTCGATAAAATTAGGGTGCAAGATATAAAGTTTTTGGCAGATCGGTTGAGCTCAGTACTGGCAAATTTTGTAAATTCGTGTATTCAAAAAGGTCTATACCCCGAAGAGTTAAAAAAAGCAATGATACGACCTATATACAAGGGTGGCAGCCATCTTGAATACACTAATTATAGACCGATAGCCATATTATCAATAATTAATAAAATAGTTGAAAAAGTAGTGGTAGGCCAGGTGTCGAGATTTCTAGAAAAGTATAATATATTGAGTGATGCACAGCACGGGTTCAGGAAAGGCCGGAGCACTGTAACCGCCCTTACCCAGTTCGCAGATGAAATTAATTGTAGTTTAAATAGTGGGAAGCAGGTCCTGGCGCTCTTCATTGATTACAAGAAGGCTTTTGATACGCTGGACAAAGGAATCTTACTCTTGGCCATGCAAGAATGTGGTATCGTGGGCGCAACAAATGAGTGGTTCCGTAATTATCTATCAGATAGAACTATATGCACTACTATTGATGGCATTACGGGGAATGAGTGGGACGTTACCTTGGGAGTGCCAACTGGCTCAGTGTATGGACCAGTAGGCTACCTTATGCTAGTTAACAGTGTAGTTAACGTTATTAGGAAGTGTCGAGTATATATGTATGCTGACGACATGTGTTTGTTGTATGCGTCAAAGGACGTAAGCGAGGCGCGCGAAAATATCCAGTTGGATCTGGAAAACGTAATTAAATGGGCGCATGACAATGGTATAATTATTAATATGGAAAAAACTAACTGCATGCATATATACTCGCCACACAACAGGCGAGCCAAGACGGTCCAGTATCAGGATATAGGGATAGTCGGTCATAGCTACGATTGCCTGCATAGGGCTAAAGATTCATGCGCATGTCAGCCGCTGCGATACGTAGATAATTATAAGTATCTAGGACTGCACGTGGATCGGAACTTCAATTGGAAAACACATGTGGGGGTCGTATGCAACAAGCTAAGGTCCGTCTTAGGCAAGTTTTATCACCTCAACCGTGTGCTAAGTAGGCATACTAAGCTAGTTGTGTACTATGCGTTGGCAGACGCAGTGGTTAGCTACGGCCTTAGTGTGTATGGAAGGACATTTAGCACCTATCTGGATGAAATAAAAAAAATACAAATTAGAATTTTGAAGCATGTTGTGGGAAAAAAGGAGAGGAAAAGGTATAGGGGAAATTATGATAATATTTTTAAAGACCTTAAGTTATTGCCAGTACATAGTAAAGTGGAATATCTAATAGCTAAAGAACACTATTTCTCGGATAAATTTAAAATACCTACTAAACTAAGAGATAACGCGAGAAGCTGTAGAAAGATAAGGTTCACGTTGCCAAAAGTGTGTAACTATTACGGTAAAAGGTTAAGTTGTTATTTAGTTCCCAAAATTTACAATAGTATAGACTGGCTAAGGGAAGAAAATAAGGTTAGTGTAGGAGTACTTAAGAAGAAGTTAAAAGGTCACTTAAGTACTCCTATACTGGCTAATTAATTGATTGATTAATTTCTGTTTGTTATTTTTCTCTTCTATTTTATTTATATTGTTTATTTTTCTCTTTTATTTTTATCGTTTATTTGTATTTTATTTTGTTTATTTTGTTTATTTTGTTTTGTTAAGGTGGGTTTCTTTTAAAATTACTTGTTTGTTAGTGATAAGTTATTAGGTAGGTATACTAGTGCTAATTTTAGATACAATTTAAATATTAACTTTAGAGCGCCAACTCGCCAACAAACTGGCCCACCAGTTTGGCGAGATTTATTTTATGTTAAAATAGTTGTATCCATTGAAATAAATAAATTAAAAAAAAAAAAAAAAAAAAAAAAAATGTTTGTATGTTCCTTGCAGGGCAGCTACGGCCTAAACGCGTGGACCGATTTTGATGATTCTTGCACCAGTTTGTGCCGAATATATCATTAGAGTGTCACTGTGGAAGTCAAATTTGAGCGAAAACAAAATGGCGCCCTCTAGAGGCCACAATGTAACAAATTAAAAAATAAAAGTCGATGGACTATGGCAAGTGGGGTATCGATGAAAAGGTCTTGCAAAATCATAGTTAGGTTTCCTTGATCATTTTCTTATTTTAACGATCATTTAGGATTTACGAGGTTTCAAAGGTTGCATTCCTTTGTGTCACATTACAGAAAAAACGGCTGAAACGATTTTGATAGTAATTGCACTAATGGATTTGTTTTAGTCTTCCGAGTGTCACAACGGAGGCCGAATTTGAGAAAAAACAAAATGGCGCCTTCTAGCCATAATGTAACAAATTAAGAAATAAAAGTCGATGGACTATGGCAAGTGGGGTACCGATGAAAAGGTCTTACAAAATCATAGTTAGGTTTCTTGGATCATTTTCTCATTTTAACGATCATTTAGGATTTACAAGGTTTCAAAGGTTGTATTCCTTTGCGTCACATTACAGAAAAAACGGCTGAACCGATTTTGATAGTAATTACACTAATAGATTTGTTTTAGTCTTCCGAGTGTCACAACGGAGGCCGAATTTGAGAAAAACAAAATGGCGTCGACTGGAAGCCAATTAATAAATGAAAGTCGATAGGCTATAAGCAAGTGGGGTATCGTTAGATAGGTCTTTTAAAATCACACCTAGGTTCCTTAAACAATTTTTCCGTGTAAATGATAATTTACGAGGTTTCAAAGGAAATGTTCAAAGTTCCTACTCATATCATCTATATCTATCAAACTAGGTGGATTATCACAAAAACCACTTAACCGATTTTAAAACTTATGTCACTAGAAAGCTTTATTATTAACAAGTAAAATAGGCTCTATTTTATTTCCAAACAAATTAGAGATCCTTACGAAAATTGCAAAAATGTTCGTTAAGTCGGAAAAAACCGGCCAAGTGCGAGTCGGACTTGCGCACCGAGGGTTCCGTACAAACCTGTAGTAAGTTTTAAATTAAATGTTTTTTTTAATATTTGAGTTGATTGAATGAAAGGTAAATTGCGGTTTACGATTTATGACGTATTAAAAAAAAACTACTTACTAGATCTCGTTCAAACCATTTTTCGGTGGAAGTTTGCATGGTAATGTACAACATATATTTTTTTAGTTTTATCATTCTCTTATTTTAGTAATTACGGGGGGGGACACACACATTTTACCACTTTGGAAGTGTCTCTCGCGCAAACTATTCAGTTTAGAAAAAAATGATATTACAAACCTCAATATCATTTTTGAAGACCTATCCATATGGGTTAGATGAAAAAAAAATTTTTGAGTTTCAGTTCTAAGTATGGGGAACCCCCAAAATTGTTTTTTTTTCTATTTTTGTAAGAAAATCTTAATGCGGTTTACAGAATACATCTACTTACCAAGTTTCAACAGTATAGCTCTTATAGTTTCGGAAAAAAGTGGCTGTGACATACGGACGGACAGACAGACAGACAGACAGACAGACATGACGAATCTATAAGGGTTCCGTTTTTGCCAAATTTGGCTATGGAACCCTAAAAATCATCTCATCTGAGAGCTTACGTGGCGTGCGCTGCCTAAATCGTTAAAATTACACAACAACAATGTATGGTGGAAAAGTTCCTCTCAAAAAGTTCTAAAAATAAAAAAGTAATTTAAAAAGAACAAAAAACCCGACTGCTTGGATACCTAAAAGTATAAAACAAGACATGAATTGAAGTATTTCATAATTATCAATTGAAATCGTATAATATTAATAAAATTTATCAAGGCGCAGTCGCACATTAAGGTTAGCTATTGGACGTGCGACTGCGCCTTGATCAATATCATTTTTGAAGACCTATCCATAGGTCTTCAAAAATGATATTGAGGTTTGTAATATAATTTCTTTCTAAACTGAATAGTTTGCGCGAGAGACACTTCCAAAGTGGTAAAATGTGTGTCCCGTCCCCCCCCGTAACTTCTAAAATAAGAGAATGATAAAACTAAAAAAAATATATGTTGTACATTACCATGCAAACTTCCACCGAAAATTGGTTTGAACGAGATCTAGTAAGTAGTTTTTTTTTAATACGTCATAAATCGTAAACCGCAATTTACCTTTCATTCAATCAACTCAAATATTTAAAAAAGTAATTTAAAAAGAACAAAAAACCCGACTGCTTGGATACCTAAAAGTATAAAACAAGACATGAATTGAAGTATTTCATAATTATCAATTGAAATCGTATAATATTAATAAAATTTATCAAGGCGCAGTCGCACATTAAGGTTAGCTATTGGACGTGCGACTGCGCCTTGATCAATATCATTTTTGAAGACCTATCCATAGGTCTTCAAAAATGATATTGAGGTTTGTAATATAATTTCTTTCTAAACTGAATAGTTTGCGCGAGAGACACTTCCAAAGTGGTAAAATGTGTGTCCCGTCCCCCCCCGTAACTTCTAAAATAAGAGAATGATAAAACTAAAAAAAATATATGTTGTACATTACCATGCAAACTTCCACCGAAAATTGGTTTGAACGAGATCTAGTAAGTAGTTTTTTTTTAATACGTCATAAATCGTAAACCGCAATTTACCTTTCATTCAATCAACTCAAATATTTAAAAAAAACATTTAATTTAAAACTTACTACAGGTTTGTACGGAACCCTCGGTGCGCGAGTCCGACTCGCACTTGGCCGGTTTTTTCCGACTTAACGAACATTTTTGCAATTTTCGTAAGGATCTCTAATTTGTTTGGAAATAAAATAGAGCCTATTTTACTTGTTAATAATAAAGCTTTCTAGTGACATAAGTTTTAAAATCGGTTAAGTGGTTTTTGTGATAATCCACCTAGTTTGATAGATATAGATGATATGAGTAGGAACTTTGAACATTTCCTTTGAAACCTCTTAAATTATCATTTACACGGAAAAATTGTTTAAGGAACCTAGGTGTGATTTTAAAAGACCTATCTAACGATACCCCACTTGCTTATAGCCTATCGACTTTCATTTATTAATTGGCTTCCAGTCGACGCCATTTTGTTTTTCTCAAATTCGGCCTCCGTTGTGACACTCGGAAGACTAAAACAAATCTATTAGTGTAATTACTATCAAAATCGGTTCAGCCGTTTTTTCTGTAATGTGACGCAAAGGAATACAACCTTTGAAACCTTGTAAATCCTAAATGATCGTTAAAATGAGAAAATGATCAAAGAAACCTAACTATGATTTTGTAAGACCTTTTCATCGGTACCCCACTTGCCATAGTCCATCGACTTTTATTTCTTAATTTGTTACATTATGGCTTCTAGAAGGCGCCATTTTGTTTTTTCTCAAATTCGGCCTCCGTTGTGACACTCGGAAGACTAAAACAAATCCATTAGTGCAATTACTATCAAAATCGGTTCAGCCGTTTTTTCTGTAATGTGACACAAAGGAATGCAACCTTTGAAACCTCGTAAATCCTAAATGATCGTTAAAATAAGAAAATGATCAAGGAAACCTAACTATGATTTTGCAAGACCTTTTCATCGATACCCCACTTGCCATAGTCCATCGACTTTTATTTTTTAATTTGTTACATTATGGCCTCTAGAGGGCGCCATTTTGTTTTTGCTCAAATTTGACTTCCATAGTGACACTCTAATGATATATTCGGCACAAACTGGTGCAAGAATCATCAAAATCGGTCCACGCGTTTAGGCTGTAGCTGCCCTGCAAGGAACATACAAACATATATAGACTGATGAACACATAACCCTGTGCGTTCCGCAGTCGGGTAATTAAAGCGAAATACCACTCACTCACTCCTGTGAGCTGTACGCTCTTTAGTTCCTGAGATATCGTGATTAGTCTGTACTAATCACGATATCTCAGGAACTAAAAAGCGTACAGACTTGAAATTTGGATGGTAGATTCCTTCTATAGTGTAGACGCCAGCTAAGAAAGGGTTTTGAGAAAATCCACCCCTAAAGGGTTAAAATACGGGGTTGGAAGTTTGTATGAAAGTCCTTTGTTTTTGAAGTTAGAGACTTGAAAATAGGCAATTAAGTTAATAGTAATAAATAATATAAACCTGTATAAGCAATTTAACGAAAACGTACCCCAATAGGGGGGAAATGGGGGTTGGAAGCTTACATAAGGGTTACAAGTTTTTGAAGTTAGAGACTTGAAAATCGGGATTTAGGTTATTAGTTTTAAGTTATAATAAACTGTATAAGCAATTTTAGGAAAATCTACCCCACAGAGGGTGAAATGGGGGTTGTAAGTTTGTATGAAAGTCCTATGTTTCTGAAGTTAGAGACTTGAAAATCGGGATTTAGTTTAATAGCTTTAAATAATAATAACCTGTAAAAGCAATTTTACGAAAATCCACCCAAAAGGGGTGAAATGGGGGTGAAAGGTTACATACAGATTTAATGACTTTGAAGTATAGACATGAAAATCACCATTTAAGTTATCAGTTTTAAACAATTAAAAACCTGCATAAGCTATATTATAAAGCGTCTATAGATAGGCTGTTTGCAGCGGGAAAATTTCATTATCTCATAAGAAATCAACAATTGTACGCGGACGAAGTCGCGGGCGACCTCTAGTATATATATAATAAAATCGCTCAACGCACAGCCTACACCGCTGGGGTTAGAAACTTGAAATTTTGACAATAGGTTCTGTTTGTGACGTAGGCGCTCACTAAGGAAGGATTTTTCAAAATTCCACCCCTAAGGGGGTGAAATAGGGGGTGCAAGTTTGTATGAAAGTCCGTCATTTCTCAAGTTATATACATGAAACTTGGTATACGAGCTACTGGTTGAAAATTAAGAAATAGGTATTTCACAGTTTTTTAAAAATTATACCCCGGTTTGCATGAAAGTCCTTCAAGATATTCTCAAGTTATATAAACGAAACTTGATATTTTGGCTTTCGTTCAAAAATAAAGAATTTCGTGTGTCACAGTTTTTCAAAATTCAACCCCTAAAGTGGTAAAATAGGGTTTGAAAATTTGTATGAAAGCTATAGCCATGAAACTTGGTTTATGAGCTACGAGTTGAAAATTAAGAAATACGTATTTAACAGTTTTTGAAAATTCAACCCCCAAAGGGGTGAAATGGGGGATGAAAGTTGGTATCAAAGGCCTTCATTTCTCAAGGTATTTTACAAGTTAAATCAACGTAACTTGGTATTTTGGCTTTCGTTCAAAAATAAAGAATTACGTGTATCACATTTTTCAGAATTCAACCCCTAAAGTGGTCAAATAGGGGTTGAAAATTTGTATGAAAGCTATAGCCATGAAACTTGGTATATGAGCTGTGAGTTGAAAATTAAGAAATATGTATTTCACAGTTTTTGAAAATTCGACCCCCAAAAGGGTGAAATAGGGGATGGAATTTGTTATGAAAGGCCTTCATTTCTCAAGATATTTTACAATTTATATCTACGAAACTTGGTATTTTGGCTAACGGTAAAAAATTAAGAAGTTGGTGTGTCACAGTTTTTCAAAATTTCACCCCCAAAGGGGTAAAATAGGGGTTGGAAGATTGTATGAAAGTCCTTCATTTCTCAAATTAGAGCTAAGAAACTTGGTATGTGAGCTACCTGTTAAAAATAAAGAAATACGTGTTTCACAGTGGTCCAAAATTCTAACTCCAAAGGGGTAAAATAGGGGTTGAGTTTATATGAAATAATAATAATAAGTTCGTATGAAAGTCCTTCATTTCTCAAGTTATAGCGATGAAACTTTGTATATGAGCTGCGGGTTGAAAATGTAGAAACGAGTGTTTCACAGTTTTTGAAAATTCAACCCCCATAGGGGATGAAAGTTGGTATAAAAGGCCTTCTGGTATGTGAGTTACCGGTTAAAAACAAAGAAATATATTGTGTTTCACAGTTTTTGAAAACTCAGCATTTTGTATATAAGTTTTTAATAAACCAACCTGCATACGCTATTTATAGAGCCTCTTTAGATAGACTTTTTGCAGCGGGAAAATTTCATAATCTCATAGGAAATCAGAAATTGTACGCGGACGAAGTCGCGGGCGACCGCTAGTTGTTGATAATTACGTAGGACTTAAATCCAAAGCTGCTTTGTTATAGAGCGGGCTTCCATTAAATTCGCGCATCTAAAGTTTCACAGCATTATTATTTTGGAGGGAAAAGCTCGGGGGCGGTTAGTGAGGGCGTTCTTGCAAAGTGGGAGGAAATGGCCGTAATGGCCGCGGATAGGCAAACCGCTAACTAGATACATCCATTAAGCTGAAAAAACCACCGCCCGAGTCACAAGCGATAGCGGGCGCATCGACGCCATAGTTGCATTTAAATTAAAAAATAATCAAAAAATAATCAGTTAACTCGAATTGTCGAGTTCAGTTTTTGGTCAAACTTTTTTCTCCGCCTCCGAAAAATATGAACGAGGTGACGTTAGATTTGGAATAGCGTGTAGATAATTATCTGAAAAAATTCAAGACCCGCTTGCAAAAATTGGAAAATTTATTAACAATTAACTGAAAAAAACCGGTCAAGTGCGAGTCGGACTCGCGCACCGATGGTTTCGTTCAAACTGACGTGGTAGGCCGTCTACGATGTGGTGGCCAGCCCTTGGAGCTGTGAAAAAATCAAGCTTCTAAGCCAACGCAATCAAAAGATACAGCTGTTTATGCTGCAAATTTTCGACACTCGCAAGGGAATCAAAACCAGCAACAGGGTACTTCCCGTGAACTCAGAATCTTGAAATTTGGTACGAAGCAACGTATTATAGCACAGATAGAGGAATAATTGCGAAAAGCATAAATTTTTAGTTACATCATATAATAAAAATATTTTTATTATATATGATGTTCACGGGAAGTACCCTGTAGGTTTTGATTCCCTTGCGAGTGTCGAAAATTTGCAGCATAAACGGTTGTATGTTTTGATTGCGTTGGCGTAGAAGTTTGATTTTTTCACAGTTCCAAGGGACAATAGACTTGAGTATATGATATGAATTTCAGCTTGATACCTCCATGCGTTCCTGAGAAAAAGGGTCTTGACACACAGACGGACGGACAACAAAGTGATCCTATAAGGGTTCCGTTTTTTCCTTTTAAGGTACGGAACCCTAAAAAAAGTATGGGGTTAGGTTTCTTGCAAATATCTCATAAACTATTTAACATTTTTCAAATTTTACAATGCACGATTGATTCGCCGGCATAATCCGACGAAACAAGTGAGTTATAACCGGTGAAAAATTTATAGTTAGTATTTTATCACCGCAGCGGCACAGAATATGTATTTTTTTCTCAATTTACATCCCGGATTTTGAGTTAACAACGTGCGCTTAAAACCTTCGCTTCGCTTAAAATTACAATTTTTTTCGAAATCGCTTTCGCTTGTTCTTTATCAACCTCAGTCCTCCTCCAAATATTTGCGTCTCTAGTATTAAATTACTCAACGTGTTTTATGAGTTTCCGCTATGAGTCGGGCTATCGCGGCAATTACTCATCGCCGTTCGACGCGATGAGCAAAGCTAAACTTGGATACAGTTTTATAACATAACTAGCATGTTGTTTGGCTGCGCGCATCGCTAAAGTAGTTGTTGTTTTCAAAATGCAAGCATTGACTTTTTAGACTTTCCTTATAAGTAGTTTAGGACTAATAATTAATTGGGCCTTGATTTTTGCATTTTATCGTTTCCACAATTTTTGTATTCCCAAATTTTCACTTTTTTCCAAATTAGAAGAAACTACAATAAGTTTGAAAGACTCATCTAATATTAATCAGCGATAAATGTTATCTTGAAGGCCGCCTTTTTTCACCACACGATCAAAAAAAATTACAAATATTTTGAATTTTTTCTGTTCAGTGCATACCTTGTTTCACCGGTTCACAATTTTATCAAAATTTTATTAGACCAGGACCTCTAAAACTGATAGTATTTGAGGGCCGTTGGGGTACTCTGACATTTATTTATTTTATTTATTTATTTTATTTATTGATCTTATAAAATGGACAAGAAATTGTGTTGCAAACAGTGCCACAAAAACCACAGTCGGTTTTACTGTGCACCGTGTTAATATAGGTAAGACTTAACAATACTTATAGCTAAAGAAACTGTACGACTAACTTAAAAATATTGTGAGTAATCTACAAAAAGTTTAGCTCAGCGCTAGAAACATCGCGTCGCTGCCAGCGAAACCGGTTTCCAGGTTGCAGTTTGTGAGTGATAAATATAAACTATACAGGTTGCTCCAAAAAATGTTTTTTAAGTTGATGTTTGAAATTTTTTCCGTTCATGTTTTCTTTTAAAATTTTAGGAAGGTTGTTCATTAGGGTTGGAACGATTACTTTGAGTGTTCTTTTGCCGTAATTATTCACAAATTTAGGTATATGTAGTCTTGGGTTTTTTGGACTTCTTAGTTTTTTACCATACTGAACCTTTACTTGTAGTTTTGAATTTAGGTAATTTTCGACTAATATTAAATATTTGATTTTGACATCTATGGGCATTACTTTACAATATTTAAATAATAAAAAACATATTTAACACATATTAAACATATTTTCCTCAATCATTACTTTTGTATTTCTCCTAAACGAGATCTTCTAAGTTCTACACAAAAATGTTGGGGAGAGTCTTGAACATTTGAAAAAAATAAATATGGACAGGCAATTTTTTATGTTCGGTGGCCATCTCTTTTTTACCGATTCAACCAATGACCCAAGGTTTAGACTATACCTCTCCGACAGAGAGTTATCGGGGACCGCTGGGGTATCCTACCTGCGAACATGTGGGGGCGGGGCGCGCGCAGGCGGTGGTGCTGCGGCGAGGCGCCGGGCCGGTGCAGCTGCGGCACCAGCTGCAGCCACAGCGACAGCTTGTGGCCGCGGTAGTGTTGCGGTGCCCTACCTGCGAACATGTGGGGGCGGGGCGCGCGCAGGCGGTGGTGCTGCGGCGAGGCGCCGGGCCGGTGCAGCTGCGGCACCAGCTGCAGCCACAGCGACAGCTTGTGGCCGCGGTAGTGTTGCGGTGCTCTACCTGCGAACATGTGGGGGCGGGGCGCGCGCAGGCGGTGGTGCTGCGGCGAGGCGCCGGGCCGGTGCAGCTGCGGCACCAGCTGCAGCCACAGCGACAGCTTGTGGCCGCGGTAGTGTTGCGGTGCTCTACCTGCGAACATGTGGGGGCGGGGCGCGCGCAGGCGGTGGTGCTGCGGCGAGGCGCCGGGCCGGTGCAGCTGCGGCACCAGCTGCAGCCACAGCGACAGCTTGTGGCCGCGGTAGTGTTGCGGTGCTCTACCTGCGAACATGTGGGGGCGGGGCGCGCGCAGGCGGTGGTGCTGCGGCGAGGCGCCGGGCCGGTGCAGCTGCGGCACCAGCTGCAGCCACAGCGACAGCTTGTGGCCGCGGTAGTGTTGCGGTGCTCTACCTGCGAACATGTGGGGGCGGGGCGCGCGCAGGCGGTGGTGCTGCGGCGAGGCGCCGGGCCGGTGCAGCTGCGGCACCAGCTGCAGCCACAGCGACAGCTTGTGGCCGCGGTAGTGTTGCGGTGCTCTACCTGCGAACATGTGGGGGCGGGGCGCGCGCAGGCGGTGGTGCTGCGGCGAGGCGCCGGGCCGGTGCAGCTGCGGCACCAGCTGCAGCCACAGCGACAGCTTGTGGCCGCGGTAGTGTTGCGGTGCTCTACCTGCGAACATGTGGGGGCGGGGCGCGCGCAGGCGGTGGTGCTGCGGCGAGGCGCCGGGCCGGTGCAGCTGCGGCACCAGCTGCAGCCACAGCGACAGCTTGTGGCCGCGGTAGTGTTGCGGTGCTCTACCTGCGAACATGTGGGGGCGGGGCGCGCGCAGGCGGTGGTGCTGCGGCGAGGCGCCGGGCCGGTGCAGCTGCGGCACCAGCTGCAGCCACAGCGACAGCTTGTGGCCGCGGTAGTGTTGCGGTGCCCTACCTGCGAACATGTGGGGGCGGGGCGCGCGCAGGCGGTGGTGCTGCGGCGAGGCGCCGGGCCGGTGCAGCTGCGGCACCAGCTGCAGCCACAGCGAGAGCTTGTGGCCGCGGTAGTGGCTCTTCAGCCGCAGCTTGGACCCTGCCGACACACCCGTACACTCTATAGCTATCCTGACAACCTCCCTGCTGGTGTGGTGATAGCACTCGACAGGGACAGTGTGGTAAATAAAGGGTATGTTTCGACAAACACTGCGAGCACTTTTCAGTGCTCTTGTTGGGGAGAAATTCGGTCCGTTATGGACTGACAGTATACTGCCGCAGTATCCTAGTGAAATATATGACGTCATAAATTGTCGTAATTTTTGTATTGTAAGCACTGCACGCACGTTTTCGAGGTAAGGTGCTCTCAGTGCTTTGATCGCGTGATCAACAGTTGGACTGCGTTCCGTTTTAAACAGTAACAGTAAGTATAGCTTACTATAAAGGGACGGCTTTGCAGTATACTAAATTGACAGCACACCTTACAGAGATCGGAAACTAACCCGTCATTGAGGAGCTGGTAATTATTGACGCGGTAATAAAAAGGCAGGAAGTGCAGCACTGAACGAAAGCTCTTGAAACTGTTGTTGTACAATTTAATCGAAATTTTGAAATTTGGACTTGAAATTATATAAACGCAGTTTTGAATCGTTTGTTTTGAAATTCATCTGTTAAGATATTTTTTATGCAATGAGCCACAATCGTCTGAATGTAAAATAAAGCTCTTTTAATTAAAAGCGTAATTACACCATCTTCTTCGCCAGCTCCTCAATTTCTAAATTGTCTCTAGTCAAGTCCAAGTCAGAGACAAGGTTGTGGAGCCTGGTAGGCAGTGCCTTTGGTCGAGGTAAATTACTACTTCCTTGGTAAACAAATGTCATGTTGTGATTTACAGTAACTCACCACCAGGTAAGGTCGCAGTCTAACTCAGTATATTTAAACTAAAATTTATCTACATAATATAGATATATACTCAGTATATTTAATATAAAATATATGTCGGAAATAAAGCGATTCACGGCTAGTAATATTGGAAGGGCTAGGCGAAGCCGAGAACTTCACAAATGATTTTATGAGGACGAGGCGCCAGCCGAAGCCTTTTTAAGTAAACGAGGCCGTGAAAAGCTATTTCGACCGATACTTGTATAGTGCTTTTCTCTAACTTGCGAGGAAGAAGCTTTTCTACCGATAGATGGAGTTGACTTATCTTAACTCACGCTAAAATCTTGTGCTGCAGGGGCAATGTACGTATATTGTTTCTTTTATAATAGGTACAGCAATTTGCGAGCAAGTAGGAGAAAAGCTATTAATGAAATAGAAAGCAACGATGAGGTCGAGTTTGGACCGCTTCCAAAACATTTAGTCAAAATAAAAGTTATGCGAGTGCGGAATACCTGACTGAAACGTATATAGAGACGCCAATGAATTACAACTTTCTGACGTTAACTTCCTCAATAAATCAACAACACAAATTCGTGTGATTTAGATGTAAAGGATAAATAGAATTAAATAGCTTCTAACAAGTGATATGGAAACAAAACTATTATGTTATGCCAGTAATCGAGCATGACAATAGATATGTTACACATTAAATAATATTATTACAGTCCGTTAGACTTATCTGACCCGGTGGCCAAAACTGGAACTCATTTTTATACCTGTTCAGTTTTTTTTTTTTCACCGGGTCAGATAATAAGTTTGTGGGCTATAAATGAAATGAATTTATATCTAGTTAAAAATAATAATATTGTCATCTTTTCAAAATTTAAAGTGAATAACTTAAATAAATATTTTTTTCCTAAAAGATCAAATGATCAAAAGATCCTAAGGGAAGCACGGAAAATGGATGGCGGAAGGTTTCGATATGAATAAAAAAAATATGATGTAATCTCTATGAAAGTTGACGACTTCAAAACAGAAGTTTTGACGTCGCAACTGGAAAACATAATAATATCTTGTTAACAAAACACCGCTCATGATTTTTGTTTCAACAAAACTTACCTATACTTAAATACTGTTGTGTATTAAGGTCGTACTGCGGCCAGCTGACCCCCTCGTGCCTCTCGTCGCCCCTCGGCGTGGGGTCGCCGGTCTTCGCGAACGCGGCGAGTAACGCGACCGTCGCCTCCGCGACCGCGACGTCGCCGCGCGAGTAGTTGCGCGCGCCGCCCACCAGCGGCAGCCCGAGGAAGTACGACAGAGTCTCGCTGCTCACACTACCCAGGCGCTGACAGAACAAAACGTCTAATTAGTTTTGGAAATTGACATTGAAGTTGATAAAGAACTCAGGCAGCAGCGAATTGGACTATCTGAATTTCTGAAATACCGTCAGCGATGGCATTCTTATATGGTTGACGTCCAATCTGCTCACACGAAGCGTTTTTGCTCGACGTTTCTGATCCGAACCGCTAGGGTGTGGAACACCCTCCCAGCGCACGTGTTTTCTGCCACGTTTCAAGGCAAAAGTGAATAGACAACTTCTAGGCAAGCGCGTTCCAACCTAGACCTCATCATTGCTTTGCATGATTTTCGTCAAACGCAAACTTATCTCACAATAAAAAAAGGACAAAAAAAGATCTCTCAGAATTCAGTTGCTCCGTTGCGGCGTGATTGAAGGACTAACCGACAAACCAATAAACCAACAAAGAAACACACTTTCGCATTTATAATATTAGTATGAAGTATGATGTGTATAGCTCTTAAGTACCTGCGGGTAGTCGGCGTCCTTGGTCTGATGAGCGAAGTGAGCGAAGTATGTCCTGGCGCCGCGCCGCGCGTGGATCTGCGCCAGTCGCAGCGCGGGCGCCGCGCCGGCCGCGTCGCTGAGCGCCTCCAGCGTCGCGTCGCGGATGTTGATGGGGTGCTGGATGGGCTTCTCCCAGTCCGTGTACTCGTTGCGCACGGCCGCGAAGATCTCGTTGCGATGGTAGCGGTACACGTTGCGCACGTACGTGCGTAGGATGCGACTCCTGGTAGACAAATGAAAATTGTGTAATATAATATGGCCTAGCTGGTTTCATCATAGCAATTCCTATGAATCCTTAGGTTCGTATGAATATGAAACTGATTATGCCAAACTCAGAAAAACTAAAAACTCAGAAGAATTTATTTGAATTCGGTTTATCGTTGCGCTAGAATTGGTGAGAAAGCGTTGGTCAAAATCGGGCCAAAGTTTTCTGTCTATTCCAATGGGTATATTTCGGAGAATTTGCCCAAAACTTTTTTATTTTGCTCCTCCCTCATCTTTCTATTGTCGTACTGCAAGGCATGGTCAGGGTCTGACGCTGTACCTATATAACCTTATGCGGCTTGTCTTCAGAGGCTCCCAGCAATTTTTAAATTTTTTAGCTAAGTACCTACAGTCAGAATTTCACGGACGTATTATGAAGTGATTTTTTCCTCGTTTGTAATTTGAACTGCTAGAATAACCCATCTGACTTTCGTTTTCCTCTCCGCTTTTATTAAAATAGCTTCAAATCAAGAGTGAATAGGCGTCTTCTAGGCAAGCACTCTCAATCATAAGCTGCATTACAACATACCAGCGGTTTCATTGCCAGCCCAAGCGCTAGTATATATGAAATATGACTTCGAAAGTAGAAAATTCACCGATGCTCCTCCTCGAATCCATGTCGGACATCCTCCTCGCTGAAGAACTGGTAGCTCTCGGTGGTGGTGACGACGACGGCGAGCGCCACTTCCAGGAAAGCTTCGCTGGCGTGCAGCGCGCGGCTGGGCGCCTGGCCTTGCGGCACGGACGGCGCCCAGCCCGCCAGGAAGCGCGCGCGCACGGGCTCCACCGCTAGTATGGCGGCTAGGGGGCGCGTGCGTATACACGCCGTTAGCCTGCCGAGGGGCAACTGCCGTTAGCTGGTGAGAGGGGCCGGACCGCTTGGGACACGGGGATCTGCGTAACCCGTAACATAGAAAACGACAGACGTCTCTACACTATAACGTAGACGTAATGTCATTTTCTATGGTGTCATCGTTCGCGTGGACTGAAGTTTTTTGGTTTCCGCGGGAACTCATTAATTTTCCGGGATTTAAAGTAGCATATTTTGTGTCATTCCAAACTATAATCTATCTCTGTGCCAAAGTTCACCCAGATCCGTTCAGCCGTTCTATCGTGATTGAGTAACATCCGTCCATCCATACATCCAAACGTTCGCATTTATAATATATTAATGTATTATTATAGGAGCTTGGGCCATGGTTCATTTTTGGTAACCATAACACGTCTTTGAGCGGTCATATCTAGTGAAAGGCCCATCAGCATGCGGGCAGACCTTCACTATCGTAATCAGTGGAGAACCCTACACCCACCTAATACCTACTGAATCAGCCTTCCTGGCGATAGTTACCAAAAGTGCAGCTATCTTTTAGTCTATATTATATTCACCAGTGCTCCTCGGTGGTGGTATCCCTGTCGCAGCGCAGCGCCTGCGCCGCGTGCTCGCGCGCCAGCGACGCATCCGGCGTCAGCGACGCGGGGCCCAGCGCTGACCCACTGAGCAGCAGCACTCGAGATATTAGACCTGCACACGCAATAACAAGCTTAGTTAACATTTGAAGGTTTAGCCCCACAACAGAGGCGTGGCGCAGCGCGGCACGTAGGTGGCATGTATTCTTTATATGAGATTGTATGCCTAGCGGGTTAGTATTAAACCTATGCAGCATCGTACCGGAATACTAAGAGGCCAGAGACAATTCCACTGTCACTGTCCAGATGCCTGTAGCGACGACAACAGCCCCCCTATTGTTATGCCTATACCTTCCATTATTATTTTTAGAAACAGAATAGACACCGAACGTATGTAAGTTGGCTAGGGAGGTTGTACCTTTGCTCAGCGGCAGCATCAACATGACGTTGGCTAGCGCCGCGCCAGCAGCATGGCCCACGAGCGTGAGCCGGCGCGGGTCGCCGCCGAACGCCGCGATGTTGCGCCGTACCCAGCGCAGCGCCGCCGCCACGTCCAGCGCCGCCGCGCCGCCCGACGCCGACGCATCGTCCAACCCACCCGTCGACAAGTAACCTGCCGACCACGAGGGCCACTGAGGACATGCTTAGTAGTTCCGACACTGTTATATATCACTGCTTCTTCTTCTTTTTACTGTGCTGTCTCCTTACGAAGGGTGCATACATTAAGGCGGTTTAAATCATTTATAATCAGTTGAATGACATACTTCCTGGTGTGATATTATCACCTACGAAATTATCTGCGCGGGAGCTTTTAAAGTGCACAAGTGTGTGCGTATGCACAGGTACACTCTCTGTTCTTTTGCTCTCATAGCCCGATGGGACGGAAAATCCGACACGACCGGAGAGAGATCAGGCGGAGGACCGATGGCTTTATGTAGTCTCCGAGGCACGGGGGTAAAACACCGCCAACTTCTTAACTCCGGGCTAGTACTGAGAATTTAGAGTAGTACTGACCTAATAACCCTATCCTATAGTTCAGCGTGACGACGAGCAGATGCGCGCGCGCCGCCAGCACGGCGCCGTCCAGCGCGTTGCCGGAGCCCCACTCGTGCGCGGCCGCCAGCCACACCGCCACCGCGTACGGCGCCTCCACGCCGCGCGCGCCTATACCACCACATACTGACATTAGCACATCGTCACATTACCTACGCCTTACACATTAACGAGAAACTTAATTAACGCCGGGGCGCAAATTGACTGTTTTATGCGACTATACGCAAAAGATGCGGTGCCCTGGAGCGCAAAGTGAGGGGCAGTACCAACAGCATCTCGAAGTTAATTGCCAGTAGACTGGAATGTATTATGAGACCGGCCGGCCGTGTTATGGTTACCAAAAATGATCCATAACTAGGAAGGCTGGTTCTTGTACAGTATTAAAGTATGCGCAGTACCTATGTAAACAGTATAAAAACTGACGCTATTCATCGGGCCGTTCACTAGATATCACTTCTCACAGACGTGACTCAAAACTTTAACTAATTATTAGCAATTATTTCGATATATATAATATGACGCGTCGTCACGTTGATTTGCTAATAAATATTATGAAATAAATATATTACATAATATTATATTTCTGGCGGCAGTATGAGCTCTGCTATGATATTATTTTGAGCAACAAATTCACACAGTTTAAGTTGGTCAATAAACATGTATTTATTTATTTATTTTTACCCTCGACGAAGCGGAGACGGTATATGTGTTTGCCCTAAGAGATTGTGTGTTTGTTTGTTTGTTTGTGCACTTTTTTGTCACCATTTTTCTCAAAAAGTACTGGGCCGATTGAGATGCGGTTTTTTGCATTAGATACGTATAGCTTGTGAGAAGGTTTTTAGATATATTTTAGGACCATAGACAACCAAGCTGAGCTGTAGTCTATGATTTTAATATTTCAACATGTTACCATTTTTCACAAAAACTACTGCGCCGATTGAGATGCGGTTTTTTGCATTAGATGTGTATAGCTTGTGTGAAGGTTCTTAGATATATTTTAGGACCATAGACAACAAAGCTGAGCTGCAGTCTATGATCTTAATTTATGATCTTAATTTTTCTATGTGTTGAAAATTTTCACAAAAAGTACTGGGCCGATTGAGATGCGGTTTTTTGCATTAGATATGTTTAGCTTGTGAGAAGGTTCTTAGATATATTTTAGGACCATAGACAACAAAGCTGAGCTGTAGTCTATGATTTTATTTTTTCAATATGTTACCATTTTTCACAAAAAGTACTGGGCCGATTGAGATGCGGTTTTTTGCATTAGATGTGTATAGCTTGTGAGAAGGTTCTTAAATATATATTAGGACCATAGACAACAAAGCTGAGCTGTAGTCTATGATCTTAATTTTTCAACCACTGTTACAATTTTTCACAAAAAGTACTGGGCCGATTGAGATGCGGTTTATTGCATTTAGGACTTCGTGCGATTACAAAACAGGAAACTGGTACCAAAATTTTAAAAAATCAGCGCCATTTTGAAATTCTTTGTTAATTGACCGATTTCGTTCAAAATCTATATTTAGGGCTCCCTGGGGTCACAAAACAGGAAACTGGTACCAAAATTAAAAAAAATCAGTGCCATTTTGAAATTCTTTGTTAATTGATCGATTTCGTTCAAAATCGATATTTAGGACTCCCTGGGGTTACAAAACAGGAAACTGTTACCAAACTTTAAAAAAACAGCGCCATTTTGAAATTCTTTGTTAATTAACCGATTTTGTTCAAAATCGATATTTAGGGCTCCCTGGGGTCACAAAACAGGAAACTGGTACCAAAATTTTAAAAAATCAGCGCCATTTTGAAATTCTGTGTTAATTGACCGATTTCGTTCAAAATCGATAGTTAGGGCTCCCTGGGGTCACAAAACAGGAAACTGTTACCAAAATTTTAGAAAATCAGCGCCATTTTTAAATTCTTTGTTAATTGACCGATTTCGTTCAAAATCTATATTTAGGGCTCCCTGGCGTCACAAAACAGGAAACTGGTACCAAAATTTAAAAAAAAATCAGCGCCATTTTGAAATTCTTTGTTAATTGATCGATTTCGTTCAAAATCGATATTTAGGACTCCCTGGGGTTACAAAACAGGAAACTGTTACCAAACTTTAAAAAAACAGCGCCATTTTGAAATTCTTTGTTATTTAACCGATTTTGTTCAAAATCGATATTTAGGGCTTCGTGGGATTACAAAACAGGAAACTGGTACCAAAATTTAAAAAAAATCAGCGCCATTTTGAAATTCTTTGTTAATTGACCGATTTCGTTCAAAATCGATATTTAGGGCTCCCTGGGGTCACAAAACAGGAAACTGGTACCAAAATTTTTAAAAATCAGCGCCATTTTGAAATTCTGTGTTAATTGACCGATTTCGTTCAAAATCGATATTTAGGTCTCCCTGGGGTCACAAAACAGGAAACTGTTACCAAAATTTTAGAAAATCAGCGCCATTTTGAAATTCTTTGTTAATTGACCAATTTCGTTCAAAATCGGTATTTAGGACTCCCTGGGGTTACGAAACAGGAAACTGTTACCAAAGTTTTAAAAAATCAGCGCCATTTTTATTTATTTTGTTATCACCATAATAAATGAATTCAGTTTAGTACAGTAAAATCTGTTACTACTTGTAAGTCTAACCACAACCCGTGAGCTGCTTTAGCAGCTCGCGCACAAGGCGAAATACTAGTTAGATATATATAGCTTGAGAGAAGGTTCTTAGATATATTTTAGGACCATAGACAACTAAGCTGAGCTGTCTCTATGATTTTAATATTTCGATATGTTACCATTTTTTACAAAAAGTACTGGGCCGATTGAAATGCGGTTTTTTTCATTAGATGTGTATAGCTTGTGAGAAGGTTCTTAGATATATTTTAGGACCATAGACAACAAAGCTGAGCTGTAGTCTATGATTTTATTTTTTCAATATGTTACCATTTTTCTCAAAAACTACTGTGCTGATTTAGATGCGGGCTTTTTGTTTTAGATATATTTAGCTTGTACCTAGATGCTGCCCAGGGTATCATGATGGAGTCAGGAGGCGATCATGGGAACTCCTTAAATTCTCATCGTATACCCGTCGCGTTTGGACTCTTTTGATTTGTTCATTTGAAAAGGGTTTGGCAATAGTCCACCACACTGGTCAAAAAAACTACTGAGCTGTCAAAGATGCAGTTTTGTGTTTTAGATATTATGTAATATATACGTTTGCTACGTTCTAATTGTTGTTTCAAAGTTATACAGGTCAAAGGTATAATGGAGCTCTGCAGTTCGTCGTGGGTTTTTTTAAAATTTTTAATTTTATTACTTGTATTTCAAGTGTCCTCCAACTAATTATAAAATTGCAAAAGTCAACCGGAACTTTCATGACAGTGTAACATCCACAATTTCATCTTCTTCACTGGTCACTTGGCTTATCAAAGAATAGAATAATTATCTGCAAATTATGTATGGTGATAAGTAGATACTTAGAAGTATTATATACTGGTGCTGAGGAATTAACGTGATATTGAACTTTATGTATGTACAACAATAGCAATAGAGAAAAGACTGATAGGTACTTACGAGGCTATGAGACATAAGATAAAAGATAACTAAATACAAAGCAGTCGACATCAAAAGACATTAAGATTTTTTTTAAACTAAATGATGCCCGCGACTTCGACCGCGTGGAATAAGATTTTTGATTCCCGCGGGAACTCTTTAATATTTCGGGATATGCCTATGTCCTTCCCCGGGATACAAAGTATCCCTTTACCAATTTGCATCAAAATCGGTTGAACAAATGGGCCGTGAAAGACAGACAGACAGATACGCTTTCGCATTTATAATATTAGTATGGATGAATTGGGAATAATAAGGGATAATACTCACCGCTACCGGGCACGAAGATGTTGAGGTAGAGGCAATCTTCGCTCTGATTGGCGAGGAGCGGTATGGTTGCTTTGAGCTCGTTGTACAGTCCTAGCGGCATCTTGGACAGCGCTGCACTCCTGGTATACAAACAATACTTCGTGGATAAGTCGCCAACGCAAATGGTCAAGAGGTAGGTTGGGATGGAGCGGAATGGTTGCATTGTTGACTCGTTGCACAGTCGTGACAGCACTGCGGATAGTGCTGAACTCGTGGTACACAATAAATGATGTTAAGCAATTGTAGAGAAAACACCGACAAAAATGGTAAACGCGAAAATATCCAAATAATTCTAAGCCAAAGTGCTATTTGATATAACTGCAGATTCACTAAATCTATCCTAAATGGTAATTGGGCAAAATAGGTACATAAATCACTAACCATAAATCTTAACCTATTCGGAGGTTACTATGACCGATTTACAGAAATATTATATATTTTAGCCCCAGAAAACTCAGCCAGCAGGGTTTTTTATCGACTTCATCAGCAGCTTCAAATATTTGGATTATTAATAATGTTAACATGTATTTCTAATTTACCGAAGTGTTTTTCATTTCTCTCTATCTGTACTAATCTATATAGTTAGCAAAATTATTGTGAGTAGTGTAGGTACCCGACTAAAACCTATAAAAGCGGGCAGGAACGTGTATAAAAAGCGCTCTCTGTATTACCGCGTAGTCATTCTTTTGTCACCTTCCGAGCTGTAAACTGCGTTATTGTGAAACTCTTAATGAGTCATAATAGGCATGATGACTGATTTTGAAAAATGGTCAGATTATGTTCGGAAGTATCTACTATTTCGAAATAATATCTTATTTCAGCAGAAAAATAAGGTTTAGTAGATAAAATTGGCATTTGAAATTTAAATTTTAAAATTCACGCCAAAACGTTCTGCGGTGTCATGGCGTCGTTTGTGACGTCACTATTGTTTTTATCAATGTACTCTGTGCAGTGTGCAGTAAACAATAGTGTGATTGTCAAAGCTCGAAAACAAACAATTGTGACGTCATTCGCTTCTTGGTGTTTTATCCAATATGGCGGATTGTTGTATTTTATCAATATAAATAGCAATCTCACTCGAAATAGATAAATAAATACGTTTTTTATAATCCATGAATCCTATTTCATTAGATAAATTCATAATTTCATTGATTCTTGGTTACTGTCATCATGCCTATTGTGTTCAGATTTAAGTGTGTTCCTTGTTGGTTATTTTATGTGTGATATGTTGTAATCGTTCACTAGAATAAATTGTGGTTTGTTATATTTGCTTAGTTTCACTTTACTCCACTTCTGGTTACCTAAATTCAGAAGTGGGATAAAGGACCGCTAAATAGGCCCACATACGAGATGAATCAAAAAGGAACATACCCAAATTTAAAGTGCTTAAAGTTGATCACGTGACCGATCAAGATATCTCTCGAAGGGTGACTCGCGTAATGTGCAGTGTTTATTTGTGTGCTTAAGTTGTGTTTTGTTTTCATGTGATTGGTAACGCTGGCTCGCGGAGTGTGGCCGAGATGTGGTGTTGCACAGCTCGTGTGCTTGAGGCGCCTCACGAGTGCGCTTGGGTGTGCAACTGTGCATGCCACGTGGGCGCTCTGGGCAGCGTTCACGAGGGCAATTCAGTCTGCGCGACACGCTGTCGTGCCTTGCTGCGTGCCTCGGAGCCGCGGTGCTGCGCGCTTTCCCGTGTAATACGCCTGGCATTTGCCTGGAATGGTGGTGAGGTGATGACACCATCGAGCCTCTGGTGATATGACGTAATATGCGACATCGGTAAGACCATTTAATTTATTTGCTTAAGGATGTAATACCCACCAAGCGTAGCCACAAAGTAAATGAACAGTAATTCATGTTACTGAATTGACTGTTAATTGTGTTAAGAAAAGGTTTAGACCCCAATTGTATTTACGCGATTTCCATTTTATGATAATTTCCCACTAAATTAGCAAGCTGTGTTGGCTCAGTGGTTGTTATTGGCATAACGCATACATTTGAGTCCCTAAACCGCCCTGAATGCTAGTTTGTGAACAGTTTAAAGTGTCTAGCAGAAACATCTTATTCAAAAAAAGTAATTTAAAAAGAACAAAAAACCCGACTGCTTGGATACCTAAAAGTATAAAACAAGACATGAATTGAAGTATTTCATAATTATCAATTGAAATCGTATAATATTAATAAAATTTATCAAGGCGCAGTCGCACATTAAGGTTAGCTATTGGACGTGCGACTGCGCCTTGATCAATATCATTTTTGAAGACCTATCCATAGGTCTTCAAAAATGATATTGAGGTTTGTAATATAATTTCTTTCTAAACTGAATAGTTTGCGCGAGAGACACTTCCAAAGTGGTAAAATGTGTGTCCCGTCCCCCCCCGTAACTTCTAAAATAAGAGAATGATAAAACTAAAAAAAATATATGTTGTACATTACCATGCAAACTTCCACCGAAAATTGGTTTGAACGAGATCTAGTAAGTAGTTTTTTTTTAATACGTCATAAATCGTAAACCGCAATTTACCTTTCATTCAATCAACTCAAATATTTAAAAAAAACATTTAATTTAAAACTTACTACAGGTTTGTACGGAACCCTCGGTGCGCGAGTCCGACTCGCACTTGGCCGGTTTTTTCCGACTTAACGAACATTTTTGCAATTTTCGTAAGGATCTCTAATTTGTTTGGAAATAAAATAGAGCCTATTTTACTTGTTAATAATAAAGCTTTCTAGTGACATAAGTTTTAAAATCGGTTAAGTGGTTTTTGTGATAATCCACCTAGTTTGATAGATATAGATGATATGAGTAGGAACTTTGAACATTTCCTTTGAAACCTCTTAAATTATCATTTACACGGAAAAATTGTTTAAGGAACCTAGGTGTGATTTTAAAAGACCTATCTAACGATACCCCACTTGCTTATAGCCTATCGACTTTCATTTATTAATTGGCTTCCAGTCGACGCCATTTTGTTTTTCTCAAATTCGGCCTCCGTTGTGACACTCGGAAGACTAAAACAAATCTATTAGTGTAATTACTATCAAAATCGGTTCAGCCGTTTTTTCTGTAATGTGACGCAAAGGAATACAACCTTTGAAACCTTGTAAATCCTAAATGATCGTTAAAATGAGAAAATGATCAAAGAAACCTAACTATGATTTTGTAAGACCTTTTCATCGGTACCCCACTTGCCATAGTCCATCGACTTTTATTTCTTAATTTGTTACATTATGGCTTCTAGAAGGCGCCATTTTGTTTTTTCTCAAATTCGGCCTCCGTTGTGACACTCGGAAGACTAAAACAAATCCATTAGTGCAATTACTATCAAAATCGGTTCAGCCGTTTTTTCTGTAATGTGACACAAAGGAATGCAACCTTTGAAACCTCGTAAATCCTAAATGATCGTTAAAATAAGAAAATGATCAAGGAAACCTAACTATGATTTTGCAAGACCTTTTCATCGATACCCCACTTGCCATAGTCCATCGACTTTTATTTTTTAATTTGTTACATTATGGCCTCTAGAGGGCGCCATTTTGTTTTTGCTCAAATTTGACTTCCATAGTGACACTCTAATGATATATTCGGCACAAACTGGTGCAAGAATCATCAAAATCGGTCCACGCGTTTAGGCTGTAGCTGCCCTGCAAGGAACATACAAACATATATAGACTGATGAACACATAACCCTGTGCGTTCCGCAGTCGGGTAAAAAAAGTAGAACCTTTGTGGGTACCAACCGGGTACAAAAATATTTTTGTGAAAAATAGGTGACTCATACCCTAAGTTTGAATACATAACTTGAAACCTCTAAGTTTGCTGAGTTTTGAAACATAAAGTAATGTTTTGCTAAAACATGATGTACGGATAAATTGTTTTTGCGTAATTTAGTTTTTGTTTTTAAAATGAGGGTTGTTATTTAAAACTCTTGACCTAGTTACGATCGGATACCAATCATCCGCAATTTAGAAAGTTTTGTGCGTCAAATACGTAATAAATGCGTGACGGTTAAAAGTCAGATTATACCCACTTTACGATTCAATTGTTTTAAACATGCTGTGTTTATAAAAAGTGTCTCTTAATAACGCTCACTGTGTTTCGAATGATGCGATGCATTCGTGATGTTAGACAGCGGTTTAAGAAAACCTGTTAAACTCGCTAGTATCCCTTGGGGTTTGTTAATGCTTCTGTGATACTTTTACAAAGGAATAGTGCTTGTACACAAAACAATAATTGTTGAGGTCAGGTATGGACGAGCAAACATATTTATAGTTCTGATAAACGTTAACTTGAGTTTTACAGGTTATTTTCTTTAATATTACCGAACCAGGTTACGTAATTTGTTGTTGAATGTTGCATTCTATTTTGATTAGAGAAGTATTGTTTATCTACCCTCATGGATAGTTAAAGTTTGATTTCATACAAATCGATTACGAGTCTACATACCTACCTGTCAGAATCTTTTCTCGTTAGTAATTTTACATACGAGGCTTTTATAAACAAAATGGTTGTAATCCGCACTAAACAAGGATTACATAAAGTGCAATGAAGTTAAAATTCAGTTGTGAATGTATGAGGCACAGTGGCAGCTGGTTAGGACAATTGATCGTCGATGCTATGAATTGCTCGTAAAGGTACTCAGAACCTGTGATGGACATGACGTGTGTGCTGTGACCTACTGGTCACAGGTTCATTTTCTGTTCTATGTTCCTTTCGTCTTCGGCGCTCACCACGTGTGAGGCGTTCTGGTCACGCTGGGCTGCGCGCCCGCATGCCGCGTGTGTGAAGCGCGTCACTGCGCGTCTGCTGGTCGCGCAGGGCTGTGCGCTTGTCTAGTGCGCTGTGCTGCGCACTCGCCTGCCGCGCTTAAGGCGTGACACTGCGTGTCCACTGGTCGCGCAGGGATGCGCGCCCAACTAGTGCGCGATGCTGCGCGCTCCTGGTTGCGCATGGCTGTGCGCTCGCCTAGGGTGCGATGCTGCGCGCTCGCATGCCACACTGTGAGGCGTGACACTGCGCGTCTACTGGTCGCGCAGGGTTGTGTGCTTGTATAGTGCGCGAGGCTGCTCGTTAGCCTACCCGATATGGTTGAACATAACTGGTATGAGTAAACTTTCTTCATTTTCTGTGTTCATCGATGATGATGTTTGATGTTTTGAATGTTCAAAGTTATTTCGACATGGTACAACTGTGAGTTTGTACTATGGTTGAGCGACCTTTAGTGAGAGCTCTACCGACTCTTGTTGCTCTATGAGCTCTACTGACTCTTTGTGCTCTACCAGCTCTACCGACTCCTCTATGAGCTTTACTGACTCGTTGTGCTCTACCAGCTCTACTGTCTCTTGTTTCTCTACGAGTTCTGCTGTGTCTTGGTACTCTACCAGCGCTACTGTCTCTAGGAGTTCTACCGGCTCTATTGAGAGCTCCACAGGTTCTGTGAGTTCTATCGGCTTTGTATGTATGAGCTCTGCTGAAGCAGTCAAATAATTTTGTTGGTACCTGTGCTGGTACTGGTAACTGTGCTGGTAATGAACTTTTAAGTCAAGAGAGCTTGTGAAGGTAATTGACTATGCGTTGACTACCTGCTATGTATGGATAGTCACGATGATCACGTCGTTTCGTGATAACGATTTGGTTTTAATTTCTGTTACATGTTTGGCGCCATGGAGTGGTGCCCTGGATCGGGGCCCTGGAGGTGTGCCCTGGAGTGGTGCCTTGGAGCGGGGTCCTGGAGCGGTGCCTTGGAGTGGTACCTCGAAGTCGTGCTTAGGACTACGCGGCACGTTCTTCGGTGACAGACACTTTCAACTTAATTTGCATAAACATTGCCTATGGCTCTGCTTGTTGTCATCCAATTTAGTTACATGCTTTCTCTAGTAAAGTTAGGTTAGTCGTAAATCAGACGTTAGGTCAGTTCTTAGGTCAACCGTTAGGCTACTTATTAGTTCAGTTGTTAGGTCAAAATGTAAGCTTACATGTTAGGTTAGGTTACTTTAGGCTCTGTTAGGCTAGTGGATGACAGCGGACAGCGTTGTATGTAGTGGGCAGATTGAGAAGAAGGTTATGTCGGCAGACCTGCGAGGAGTGTAGCATAGCACTCTGTCAGGTGGGTGGTAGAATGGCTACCACCGACGGGGAGATGCACACGAATGTGTGTGTCAACCTCGGGCCAAGTATGGACCCGGTTCATCTTGAAAATCACAATGGTACCCATGGTTTTGGGTAGTTTCGTGAGCGCACTAAAGACTTCTGCAGCTCAGTACATGGTTCCTTGGAAAGGAGAATGGTGTCCCGAGAGTTGCGCTGCATTTTTTGAAAGTAAGATTCAACCGAACATTTTAATGTTTTCTTATGATTACAGTAGCACGTTTGATGTATTTGGGTGTGAGGCGAATTGCCTTGCTGGTCGAGCTGTATGACTGGTGTTGCCCCGATGCAGCGTGCTTCCGAGGCTGGCGACCTAGAGTGGCTGGCTTCGAAAGTCGCGTCTCTTAGATGCGCATCAGGCTGTGTCCTGGCAGGCTGTGTCCTGGGAAGTCGCGTTCTCTGAATGCGCATCAGGCTGTGTCCTGGCAGGTTTTGTCCTGGGAAGTCGCATTCTCTGAATGCGCATCAGGCTGTGTCCTGGCAGGTTTTGTCCTGGGAAGTCGCGTTCTCTGAATGCGCATCAGGCTCTGTCCTGGCACGTTTTTAACGTGGTGTGTGTGTGAACTTGCAAGTTCAGGTATGAGATTAACTGAGATGTAATGTCTGGAGAAGTATGCATACTTTTGAATGTGAAGCGTTTTATTTTGTGTAGCGAAAGTTGTTATTTTGAATGAGGGCCTCGTATGCGTGATGATTGTCAGAATAGGCAATAGCGTGCATCGTCATGAATAATCAACCATTTGTGTCTTATGCAGGTTCTGATGACAGTAACTGTGACGATGCGGGTGAATCTTTGGGTGCCCTCACTAGTTCAGGAGACACCGCAAGAGGGGGAGCTTATGAAGATGGCATACGCACACCAGCTCTTCCTGCTTCTGATGAAATTGTTTCCGGTGCAGCCGAGGGCGGCGCACAATCAGGATAGGCCGAGTTAGCAAAATTATTGTGAGTAGTGTAGGTACCCGACTAAAACCTATAAAAGCGGGCAGGAACGTGTATAAAAAGCGCTCTCTGTATTACCGCGTAGTCATTCTTTTGTCACCTTCCGAGCTGTAAACTGCGTTATTGTGAAACTCTTAATGAGTCATAATTGTGTTCAGATTTAAGTGTGTTCCTTGTTGGTTATTTTATGTGTGATATGTTGTAATCGTTCACTAGAATAAATTGTGGTTTGTTATATTTGCTTAGTTTCACTTTACTCCACTTCTGTTTCCTAAATATATATATAAACTGACTGACTGACTGACTTATATATCAACGCACAGCCTAAACCGCTAGGGTTAGAGACTTGAAATTTTGACAGTAGCTTCCTTTTGTAACGTAGGCGCTCACTAAGGAAGGATTTTTCAAAATTCCACCCCTAAAGGGGTGAAATAGGGGTTGAAAGTTTGTATGAAAGTCCGTCATTTCTCAAGTTATATCCATGAAACTTAGTATATGAGTCATCGGTAAAAAATAAAGAAATACGTGTTTCACAGTTTTTGAAAATTCTACCCCCGAAGGGGTGAAATAGGGGATGAAAGTTTACATGAAAGTCCTTCATTTCTCAAGATATTTCTCAAGTTGTATCAACGAAACTTGGTATTTTGGCTTTAGGTAATAAATAAAGAAGTACATGTGGCATAGTTTTACGAAATTTCACCCCTAAAGGGGTAAAATAGGGATTGAAATTTTTTATGAAAGTCCTTGATTTCTCAAGTTATAGTGATGAAACTTAGCATTTGGGCTTTCAGTTAGATATGCAGACGTACATGTTTCACCATTTTTTAAAATTCGACCCCCAAAGGGGTGAAATAGGGGATGAATGTCCTTCATTTATCAACATATTTTTTAAGTTATAACAACGAAACTTGGTATTTTGGCTTTCGGTATAATATAAAGAAGTACGTGTGTAACAGTTTTTCAAAATTCTACCCCCAAACGGGTAAAATGGGGGTTGTAAGTTGGTGTAAAATGCCGGCGTTTTTCAAGTTAAATTGCCGTGAAACTTGATATTTGGGTTACCGGTTTAAATTATGAAATACATAATTCACACTTTTTATAAATTCTATCCCAAAGGACGTTAAATAGTCCTTCAATCACGCCGCAACAGAGCAACGGATCGACGGGTTTTTTTTCATGGGTTCTTTTTATCCCGGAAAATTAAGGAATGCCTATGGGAATTAAAAAACTTATGCCACGCGAACGAAGTCGCGGGCGTCCGCTAGTCCGAATATAATATTAAACGTTTTGCTACGCAACGTAAATAGGGGTTGAAAGTTTGTATGAAAGTCCGTCGTTTTTCAAGTTATAGCCATGAAACGTGGTATAAGACCTGCGGGTTGATAATTAAGAAATACCTGTTTCACAGTTTTTGAAAATTCAACCTACAAAGGGGTGAAATAGGGGATGAAAGTTGTTATAAAAGGCCTTCTTTTCTCAAGATATTTTTCAAGTTATAGCAACGAAACTTGGTATTTTGGCTTTCGTTAAAAAATAAAGAAGTACATCTGTCACAGATTTTCAAAATTCTACCCCCAAAGGGGTAAAAAAATAGGGGTTGAAAGTTATAGTCCTTCATTTCTCAAGTTATAGACATAAAACTTAATATATGAGCTGCGAGTTAAAAATGAAGAAATACGTGTTTCACAGTTTTTGAAAATTCGACCCCCAAAGGGGTGAAATAGGGGATGAAAGTTGTTATGAAAGGCCTTCTGTTCTCTAGATATTTTTCAAGTTATATCAACGAAACTTGGTATTTTGGCTTTCAGTAAAAAATAAAGAAATACGTGTGTCACAGTTCTTTAACCTTTAACCTTAAAACTTTAACCCTTATTTTACCTCTTTAGGGGTAAAATAGGGGTTAAAGTTTGTATGAAACTCCTTCATTTTTCAAGTTATAGCCATGAAAGTTGGTATTTGGGCTTCTGGTTTAAAATAAAAAAATAAGTGTTTCACAGTTTTTGAAAATGTTATCCTCAAGGACGTTAAATAGAGATTATTTGTTTCAAATCGCTCCGCAACAGAGCAACAGTTCGATGTGATTTATTTCATGGGTGGGTGAGATGAGGACCTGGAGAGTGACATATTTTGTTTTATCCCGGAAAATTAAGGAGTGCCTGTGGGAATTAAAAAACTTAAGCAACGCGAACGAAGTCGCGGGCGTCCGCTAGTATCATATAAGCCTATTACGTTAATATCGTTATTTGCCCGAGCACTCAATTGTCTCTAATTTATAGAGTATCATGCTTGTATTATGTTAATAGTAGTTGTCACTAACATCACGCGAATATTAACACGACAGCATCGGCGTCAAACTGTTAATTTTACCATTTTGTGCGCCAGTGAGTTAACTCGCGGAATATTAATTCGAACGTTTATGCAACCGTGATATAAACAGAGGCCGCGCGGAAAATTATCTAACATAATGATTCAATCGAAATTTTCCAAATGCCGATCTAAATTGTAGGTACAGATAATATAGGATCAGGTTAATACAGATTATTGGATATAAGCAGGCGTTACTTTGCGCAAGTCCATCATAATGAAGGAACTTGAAGTTTAATTCGCTACAATCATGTATCCCGTACCTATAGCCCGCGATATTCACCACACCACACAAATCTTCCAAACTACCCCCAACGTACGTTTCACTCCGATACCGGAGCATCTTCAGGAGATGTTGACTCGACAATGCTCGATTGTTTACAATCATGCATTGTCTATATATAGACATGACAATCTATAGACAAGATTTAAAATTCGAATCTTTCCAGCTTTAAGGATGGATTGTATTCAGGCGTTTCAATGGCTATCCCACACCGAAATTCTATACTGCTCAACAGCTGATGATCTCAAGAGAGCAGCTGGGAGTTGCTGGACAAAAGGGGATGTTAAGTATACATTGTATCGAGACCTTTGTTTACTGTCTTCCATCAAGTATCATTATTTATTTATCAAATCGATGTACCTACTGTTGTTTTTGAAGAGCATACTGTGGTAAACGACTACTTAAAGAGAGCGTCGTTTTGAGTTGGAAAACCTGAGCATATACGACGATAATCACAGTTCTTAACAAATTGATAAGGCTAAGTTCTGAACATGATATTTACAGGAGCGCCATCTGATGTCGCTTCGCTTGGAACTATTGAAAAAAAATTCCCAATAAATGAAAAAAATATATTTATGCCTACTAGATGATGCCCGCTACTCCGTCCGCGTTGATAATGGTTTTCTAATTCCCGCAAGAACTTCTTAATTTTCCGGGATAAAAAGTAGCCTATGCCAAATTACCTGTACCAAATTTTATCAAAATCAGGGCCGTGAAAGCGTAGCAGACAGACAGCCAGACACACTTTTGCATTTATAATATTAGTATGGATATGGATTGAGAGTGCTTAGTACTTACTATATTATGGATTAAATACATATTATTTGGCGGTCTGTCGTGTCACACATACCTGTTGGATACGTCGGGGTACCGCTGCGGGCAGACGGGCGCGAAGGCGTCTGCGAGGCGCGTGCCGGGCCAGGGCGCGGGCGGGGGCGGAGCGCCCAGGCGCGGCGGGCGCGCGCCGTACGGCACCCCGCGGAACACCTCCACCGGCTCCAGGCGCCGCGACGCCGGCTCCACGATGATGCCGCGGATCGCTCCTGCACGTATAGGAGGTCAGCAATATAGAGTCACCAATATAGGGTGGTGTTGACCGCCTATGTTATGTGGAAATAATAAGCTTGGTCCACGTTTATATGTGTATTAATTGGATACAATAGATTATATAAAACTGTACAATAGAAATATATCAAAAGAAGCGTTGCGCTGGACGTCCAGCAATAGAATGGTGTGTCATCTGTTGCTACAGCGCAGCTCTCGCGCGCAGGACGTTCCGAATCCAAAAACGTTCCAAAAGCTAGTTCAAATTCCGAACGCGTAGCTTGTGTGCGTTGCCAGCTAGCAAGGAGGTAACGCCACATCACCCCCCTGCGGAGAGAAAAGAAAACAAGGGGAGAAAAATAAAATAAAATTTGGCAATAGGGTAAAAAGGAAACAAAGACCATGACGAAGCGACTGAGGCGAGCTAGCCACGTCAGACGGTTCGTGCAGCGTTGGGCACGAAAAGGCGTCGAGACGTGCAGAAGCAGCGCAGTGCAGCATAAGGCTGAGCGCGAAAAATCGCCAGTCGATAATCGCATAGCATATCGCTAATTGCGGAAGCGGCGTCGGTCAGATCACGAAGCGTATGGGCGCGACCGTTTCCAAAAGCTCGTGCAGCGTTGGGCACGAGGGGCGTTGCGTCGGTCGGGTTGAGTCGTCGGAAATAATAAGCTTGGTCCACGTTTATATGTGTATTAATTGGATACAATAGATTATATAAAACTGTACAATAGAAATATATCAAAAGAAGCGTTGCGCTGGACGTCCAGCAATAGAATGGTGTGTCATCTGTTGCTACAGCGCAGCTCTCGCGCGCAGGACGTTCCGAATCCAAAAACGTTCCAAAAGCTAGTTCGAATTCCGAACGCGTAGCTTGTGTGCGTTGCCAGCTAGCAAGGAGGTAACGCCACACACGCACACGCACCGTTCTGTACTCCTTATATTACCTTCTATTTAACGACCTCTCGGGCGCTGTGGTGAGCGCTGTTAGAAGACCGATTAAGAATTATTCATTTTCTAAATGATTATTGCATATATCACCGCAGATATAAACCGCGATATTCACCACACCACAGAAATCTTCCAAATCGTTCTCAACGTACGTTTCACTCCGATACCGGAGCATCTTCATTATTAATAAATTACTAGGTATTTAATTAAAATTAGTTAATTATTTATAATTTGGAAGATTTCTGTGGTGTGGTGAATATCACGAGCTGTATGTGCTAGATACACACTGTACTACATAGATTTACCTATTATCGCAGATTATAGCGAATTAAACTTCTAGTTCCTTCATTCAAAATGATTGTTAGTAAGTGGTATCATTTATCTGTTACCACTACCACTGCTAACACGGTATGATACCGTGTGTAAAGCAATTAGGGGTATGGGTTTTACATAAATTACTATACTCCTTCCAGGAGTATGAACAGGTACCGGGGTCCTCCTGCCCACAGATTCCACTGAAATCTATCTTGATGCTTTTTCAGATTTCTATTCAGCTACTTACCTATTATTTCCAAGTTCACTAACTCTATCTCGGTTTAAAGAAAAGGTTAGACTTGAAAATCGAAATCAATAAAATTACGAATTCTGAGAAGACATTTAGTAAAAACTCTTTTTGGTTTGATCTATTATGGACGTAATTTTAGGAAACCATTTCATTAGCAAACTTTGTTACAGTTTATGTCGTTAGCTATAACAATCCGGACTGAAAAATTTTCGTTAATTAATTCTTATTTATTATTTCATAATGTTACAGTTCAGTCAAATTATAATGGTTGTGCCAAAGTTTCGTTATTAATTGAACAGGGGTATGCAGTTTGCGGTGCCGAGCCTAAATGAGGTAACCGAAATGTGGCATTTGAAGTTAAAGGATTGAAACTATATAAATGAGGTTGCAAAAGTTGAGGGTTGAACATATTGGTGTTCGCGAATATTAAAGCCATAAACTGTACCCTTTTCGACAGGGGTTTGGTGAAGAAACTGATGGAGTAAAAACGATTGAATATTTCAGGCAGTTTATAAATGGACGTCTCTTTTAGTTGTTTTCATACTTCTGGTTAATTGGCCTGAAAATCTGTGGAAAATTGTTTAAAACTTCTTAAAACTTCGTCAGATGGAATTTACGTTTAGTGGATCGACGAAGTTAAGGTTTTTAAATCAAGCATTAAAAAGGCCATGGATGCAAATCAAAGTTTACCTGAGCTAAATCAATTCGATTAAACTCATTGTTATGGTAACATTCGAAAATAGGCTCCAAATTTTGAGAAAATTCAATAAAGTAGGTAAATCAATTAAAAACTTTAATAAAATAAACCAACCCCAAAGTCTTAATTTCTATCTCAATCTTAAATTTGAATATTAATTTTATTGAAATAAAAACAGATCGACTAACCGAACTCGATTCCCCGATTCTATAGAGCGGGGAATTACGTGGTCGGAGGTACGCCAACAATTATTAATTTTACCCGTAGCCCGCCCTTTGTAACACAAAACGAAACGACGCAATTTGCCCACGAAATACCCGGGCTTCTCCAGAACCCGGGCTTGATTGAATTGTTCCGGCTCAGCCTTACCCGGATGATCCGGAACCATCAGACCACGGCAAATGCGAGTCTCAGGTAACTTTAACCGTTTGCGTTCACGCGTGATGAATTATAAAGCAGGCTCCATTAGGTACTTACAGATTGTTTTTAAAATAGGTTTGTGATACATTTAATTCTTTGTTGCAGTTTTGGAACAAAATTAAGAGTTGGTCAGTGGCTGTGCTGTTATGACCATGGTTGACCGTCTTCAAGCTATTTATGCAAGAAATCTGTATGATTGAACCCTTTTAAATGTAGTCCATCTACTAATCCATCGGCGTGTATTAATCGAATACTGAATAAAGGTGTTTGAAGAACATGTCACAACATCGTCTTCCGCTTTCTTTATCCATCCACTTTCCGCCACATTTTTAGGATCAAGTTCGGCAACAGACATGGCTTGTCCAGAATACTGAATCGTCTCTCAGAGTCTCTCTTTTATACTTTATAGTAAAGTAAGTAATTCTTCTTTGGACTTTATGCATTACAATTAAGTGATTATTTTAAAAACATTCAGTTGAAGTTTTTAGTGTAAATGATTACTATTAACACGTCTCTATATTACACTCAGCGTAACTGCCACAGTAATTAATCTCAAAATACCATCCTGTATTTAACCAAAATCTCCCCGACACAATTGGCTGTCTCTATTTAAATATCAATTACGAAGGAACATAATCCTCCCACACTGCCGGTGTCCGGACAATTATCTGTTGCGTCTATACATGGAAAGCTTAATTTCCTCAAGCATCATAATCGGTAGTAAATATTCTGTCCATTAATATTATCATAATATTGTTATTATTAATTCAAGCTCCTTCAATAAGGAGGTTGCTTATTCATTTATCGATTTACAAAGAGTGAGAAAATAATGTAGATAATCTAAACGCTGAGGAAAAGGACAGCGCTAGATATAGAACTTGGGGCCAAACTGCCAACGCAGCAATAAGTACTTGAGCAATTACTAATAATTACAGTTTGTTGTCGAAAATAAGGATAATATTTCTAAAACACGTAAGTCAACAATAATGAAACAATATGGCTTTTAGCATTCATGGCAGAATGACCTCTGTCAATTTAGTTTCGAGTTCGTTGATTTCACTCCATGATTGAAGTCAGAATGACACGACTTTGTTCCTGTTCAACTTATTATTTTCACGTGGTAAATTCTGATATCAATCATGGCGTAACGGTCACGTTTCTGAAATAGTATCTGCGCTATCCAATTTATTTACATCGGAACTGAACGGATCAGATGTAAATTAATAATTGCTATAGAGAGTATTTCATATAGTACGTTATCTGCTGTATAAGGTAATCATTTAATTTAGCTAAATTGCTCTTGATTTATATATAATAATATTGCCTTTAGCGACGAGGACATCAAATAAAGTAAACGAAGACACACAGCCTGAACTGGTGGATATAGAAATATGAAGTGTTCGTACGTACGATCATTACCAATTAGTGAGGATTATTTTATTGCAGGGCTTGCACTTGACGAAAATCATGCCTATGGAAAGGGACGATACCTATACCTTATAGGTTGGAGTACGCTTGTCTGGAAGATGCTTATCCAGCTTTAGTACTTACTACTAAAGTTGAATAAGCACTACTATATAACTTACTAGATAACTTTAGTACTACTAGAGTTACCGGCGTGTGTGTGCACGATGCGCGAGCTGTAGCGCGGGCCCGCTGCCGCCAGCACCGCCAGCGCCAGCGTCGCGCACCACGCCGTCCGCGCGCACTCCATGCGCCATCACGCGACGATTGGCTGCAACAACAACATCACTCATCAACGGGCTGCATGTACCTAGCACTGCAGTAACTGACACAGTGCATCCGAACAAAAAGTGTTAAAATATTTTTAAAATAATGTTTCGAAAGCTTTTAATTGGGTTGATCATAATTTGCATACTTAACTAAAAATGTTATGGTTATGGTTATACTAGAAACGTTTACCTATCTACGTATTTGTAAGACACAAATAACAGCATTATCTGCAGTAAATCTAGAAGCATGCGAATTGCCAAGTCCATAATGTACTTAGTGTAATACGGATTAGCCCAGGGATCGCTTTGCGGACCAGGACTATAAATCTATGGTAATTCAGCTTCCTACTAGAAGCTGTATAGGGCGTTACTATTTATAAAGTTAAACGGTAGCTCCTTGTCATATGCAGTATTGCACGCAGCGCTCGGAATCACTTTATCAAGAATACCATGCGATATTATGTTGCTAGAATCTTATCATTACACGTTATGTTTTAATACAAGTAGCGACCTAGTTTATTATTTAAAAGTATGCTCCTGAAAAAAGCTTATTATACTGTCGAAGATTATATTAATTATAAAGGCGCGTGGATTTGACTCGCTCCAGCAATGCTCAGGACTGCGGTTACTTATGTATCTGTATATGTTGTGTGTATGTGTATGTAGATTATTGCAATTATTGTAAACATACCATATACTTTTTCAAAAGAGCAACCACCGAGTTTCTTGCTGGTTCTTCTCGGTAGGAACGGCATTCCGAACCAGTGGTAGATTCATTTGACTATTCATAAGCACTTGTATAAAGTCTATTTGAATAAAAAACATTTGAAATTTTGAAATTAACTGAACTCATAATATATTTAAAAAGAAGAATATCTAACGGTAGTTTTTAGTGGGTAATAAGTTATAATTATGATTCTGCATTAGCCAAGAGACTAATTTAAAACATTGCTCGTGATAGGTTAGAAGCACAAAGTATATTTCAACTAAAACTCGTTCAAAAACCAAGTATGAAAAGTAACATTCAATTAGCTAAATTAAAACTTGTCGCGTTGACCGAAAATAAAATGGAAAACCTTTTCAATTGAGATCGGCTCTGGCTAACTCGTTTCCTCCGAACCCATTCCGAGAGGCGTCGTAACGCCGGATCCCTCCTATGTAGATTAGGGTCTGGAAAGGACGCTATCTGAGGACCTCGCGTAATGATATAGGCCCCTACCTGCGGTGAAGGGTCGGCCTCCTCAATACATGGAGATATCTATTCAGTTGCTGTCACAAATATTCTTGTATCAACAGAATATTGCAGGCCGGGAAGAGGTGAATAAGTAAAGCGTATTTTTATTCTGCTTTAGCGTCGAATTTCTGGTGTTGAAAGCGTATTTTCTATCGCCGAAGACGGGCATATTTGCTTGTCGAGACATAAATTATTAACTTTTGTAAAAGGGTCAGCCTTCGAGATTGTGCGTATCCATGTTTAATGAAATGCCTACATTCTTATGAATATTATTTTTACGTCTTTTATTAATATATATATCTTAAAAATAATTACATTTCTGAAGATTTTGTACAATTCAAGCATAATAAAATAATGTATTTCTGTACATCTTTTGGATCTGTACATTTTATGATCAAATATTGATTGACTGACTTTTGTGAATTGTTCGTAAATCACATAAAATTGTTCTGCAAGTTCCAACAAAACATGGTTTTGTTGGATGGATGTTTGTTACTCAATCACGCCAGATCAGCTGAACGAATCTGGATGGCACAGATTATAGTCTGGAATAACACACGCCACTTTTTATCGGAAAATTAAAGAGGGTACCAAAAACCACGCGGAGGAGGTCACAGGCATCAGCTAGTATCTAATTACCTCATACTTTTGCACGCCCAATAATATTATTGATACAAACGTTCCATATAATAATATGATATTATAAGGAAGTATTGGATAGAGACCGGAGAGTATGATGAGCTCGTCGAGTCAAGTGTTTAGTCTGTCGGGGCGAGCCTCTTAACGTGTGCGCGTGACATGAGGTCGCCGTTTATCTTCAGGAGTGCCGACGGCCCTCATGCCTCCACTGGAATTAAGCTCCTTCACACAGATTTATTAACTAGATAGTCAAAAGTATGAAACTGAATAATGTTTCATTAAGCTAATGTTGTTATAATTAAACTATCACTTTGAGCCTCGTATTCATTATGGGACAAATGTCCAGTCCCGTCGTTGGGCGATGCCGACTGACATCGCCAGACATCTTGTCTTGCGACCTTTTGCTTACTTTTGCTTTACTGGACTTGTCGAGCGACTTAGCCCGACTTGTCAAGCGACACGTGTCGCGGGACATGTGTCCCCTAGTGAATACGAGGCTTTATTGTAAATGAATGGAATATGTTTTATGAGCTACGATAATAAGGAAAATATTAAAGAACGATGGTAGAAAAGAAATTACCTATAGGTAAATTATTTTACAAACAACCTAATATAATTCTTTTGAGAATTTTGCATATAATGTAGATATTTTTATTTTCGCAACGATAAGTAAGCTAGGAATCAGTCAAAGATGAAAGCTGAGTTACTTTGAAGAGATTACGGCTTAGAGTTTAATTAAATGGATACCCTTGAAGTATGATTAGCGCTGGTAAATAAGTAGGGTTTATTAGTTCATGAGGGATTATTTTCAATAACGAAGAGAGTTCTATTGCAATCTAAAAGGAGATAAGAAACAGAGCATACAAACTTAAACGAATGATGAGCACTAAAAGCCAGATTAAAATACCCCGTGCTACAATAATTAATGTTGAATAATGCGAGAGTAATAAAATTAGTTGCATACAGTAAATTAATGTGTGCATTCACAATGAAATTATGCGCAATGTGGTAAACGGTTATACAATTTCATAATAGTATTATTAACCTGAAGGTAAACTTTTAAACACCCCATTGTTTATTCTCAATTGAACACAATTGGAACATTTTATCCGTATCAAATTGTACGCAAAATTTGTGTGCTGCAAATTAGTTAAAATATAACTTGTATTTCATTACCGATAACAAAACCAGTGACAGAGCGGTTTTGTTTGACATATTGATTAGGTACAGTTCAAAATATTACAGTTAAAATCATATTCTAATCTAATATTAAAATTTAATTCACTATCATTATTCCCAAATTACTTTTGATAACGACAGTGATGAAATTAAATTATAATTTTAACAGAGTATGGAAGTCTGGTATTATATTAATAGCTGTTTTGTACATCACACAACAATAATTACCAATACGAATACGAATACTATACGAATGAAATGGACACGTGAAATAATGATGGATTTTAATAATGAATGCCTTTGTTGTATTTTTCATTGGAGCATGTGGTTCATTTGAAAATCAACGAACGCCATAATGGGGTTTATTTGTATTTCAATGCTATACTCGAAGCTCCCAGAGTCATACACGTATGACTTCACTAAGAGTATTGTTTGATTGGTATGATTTATAACAGGTGTTTGTTAAGAATTGATAACCTAAAAAAATTAATTGGAGGAAACTTTACCATCGATGGAGAGCCCAAACCCCTTATTTTCCTTGGATGTTTTATCGGTCTGTTTTTTTGTTCGAGCATCACGCTGAAACTACTAGATGGATTTAAATAAAATTTAGCATGCTAATGGCTTAAACACTTATGAACAAAATGATTCTTTCGGGATAGGGGAACGTTTTAGACGAATTTACTCCAAAAAGGTTCAAAGTCAGGTTGGTTCCATGTAAATTTCGTAGAAATCTGTTGAATAGTCCGAAGATGGAAGGCGGAGTTCCGCTCTCAACGGCTAACACTCTAACGGTCATTTTAACAGCGTGGATTTTTAAGTTTTTCGGTATTTTAAGATAAATCCACCCGTGCAAAGCAAAGGTCAGGTTCATCTAGTCTACTTTAAAAATGTTGTCGCGCCTTGGCAGTTATTAAATGCAAGTGTTAGTAAATAAAATGTTGATACAGTCTATATTTCTTTCCCACTTTATTTTATCCAACACAAGTGCTCCCGGCGAGCTCTAGCGTAGATCAAACAGCGTTGAAAGCAATGATTTCATATTTTCAATACCCCTATTTACTTTCCTCTCCCGGTTGTTTGTTGGATAACTTCAACTGTTTCTAAAATTGCAACAAATATTTACCTTTTCGAATTGTTTACTTTTACAACTTACTGTTGGTTGTACGTTGTACCTATTAACTTTCTGCCCGTGATGGCTTTCACCTATTTATTGATACGAGGAAATGAGGGTAAGATGTTATCAGTTGTATACAGTTGTTTCCAAACTGATCAGTTCGTGATTTCAATAATGTTGGTTTATGAGTAAGACTACTAAAAACTATGGTTTTATTCGACCGCTTGCCTATTTATACTCGTAGAAAAGATTAATAGAAAATATAAATATAAAGATTATGGCGCAGCGGAGACCAATCTTAAATCTATGTAGAAAAAGCATTATGTATTTTAAAGTTCCAAGAAAATTGAATACCGCTTTGATCTTTCAGGTACTTCATGATGCCCACGTGGATTGAGGTTTTTTCATCCCGGATGTAACCTGTATATTTCATCGAAATCCGTTGAAAAAATGGGCCGGAAAAGCGTAACACAGACGCAGACAGATAAATAGACAGACAGAGGTAGGTACTAAGAGACTTTGGTACTGTAGTAATAATAATAATAATTATTATTACTACAGTACTGACCAAAGTCTCTTACAACGGTCAGTACTGTAGTAGAAATGAATATCATACAATATCGTGTTTGCAATACAAGATATAATTTTTCAGAAAAACACATAGACTACACAATATTTGCCCTTTTATAAAAAAGACCCGCAATTTCTCCCGCAGCGCGGCACAATGTCCGTCGTGAAAGAATTAATGTAAAAAATTAACGAGTCTTGTTCATTTGTCGTTTCAAGCCGTCGCTGAATGATTTCGTCTTTTTAATTAATTTCAAGAAAGCGTTATGGCCGAGTCACAAACTTTGGTTCATGGTGTTACCGCGGTATTGCAGGGCTTCCACCATGTTTGCCGAAGTTAGGATGCCCGACTTCTGGGACATACTTCGGAGCTCTTAAATAGAATCCTCAACGTCTCTGAGAATTCAATTCCTAGTTTTGACATGGATTTATCTGTACACCGAGGAAATAGTACCTGTGTGACCTGCGACAGCAGAGATGAGTTGATAGTTCCATTACACTTACCATTTCAGTTAGTTAGCGTGTTATTAGTCTTTTATGCAACTTAATAATATAATATACCTACTGCTGTCACACAGGTTTCCTAGCGCAACAGTAACTAAAGCTCTGTTTTAAATGATGTATAAACTAATTAAGTGTTATATTAATGATAATGAAATTGTTGAATTGATATATAAAAACTTTATTGTTGTATTACTTTTGATAACAGCTGTGCGTCATGTAGATTGTATGTTTTTGATTAAATAAATAAATAATAAATGATAAATGAAATGATACTGGGTTTTATATGCCTTTAAATAAAATAATTATAATTTTAATATGGTGTAGTAAAAATTATAATACCTATAAATTCACTACAATGAAACAATGAGAAAACCCCAAGATATATCTTTGGTCCTAAATTGAAAATGTACCTCGCGATTCCCAGTCGTAATATTAGACCACTAAACCAACATCTTTTTGCCTTTTTCTTTAACTAAACATTAATTTATTCAAAGACCATTACGGTATAAGGAGTTCTGAAACGAGCGTTGGCGTGCAACCTTCAGCGAAGTTTGACAGCCTCGGCTAAGTTTACGAGTTTGAAATTATTTAGCGGCTTAAATGCGGCCTTCAAATAATCAGGCGGCTTCAAAGGCATTATTGTTGGTAAATTTTATGACAGGCGTATTATTCCGAGCCAATGTAAATAGGCTGAATTGAATAAATAATCCCTTTTACCTAAATAACCGTTTGTGGTTTTTTCGACAATCTTCTGTTACAAGTGTTAGTTACAATTTTGTATTTTAAGTTTCATAGTTAGTCAAGTAACCTCAATGAATACCTGCTACCAATGGAGAGCTATTTACGTAGTCATTGTATTTTCTTCCTGGTTATACCTTATGATAATTAAATTATTATTATTATTAGATGAAATATAACACGATTTGTAGGTATTTTTTTTAATTTCTCTTTCATTTTCTCCCCTTCGTATTACATGTCCACACCATGCCAGCCATCCTCTCATCTTTTCTGTCACTTTCAAACTTTCCCTTAAATGAGTGAATGAGTGAGAACATTATTCATAAAGATCACTGAAGTGAATTCTGCGAAGATAGAGTCGGGGATATTGACTAGTTATGAATGAAATAAGGCCGAACGTAATAAATAACCCGTCTCCCTAAATAATAAGGATGTAAAGGCCTTAATGCCATTGAATATTGATCGTATCGAAGTTTGCTCCAACTCGGAGCTGGAATGAATTGATGTCGCGATTTCATTTAATATTCAATCAGCAGTATTTGGCCACTTGGCCCCTTTTTTCGGCCTCTATATCGCATGGTTTTATTAATGTACTGAAATTTATCTTAGTTTTAATTTGTTCAGTACATACAGTTCATACTAAAACTACTTAAACTTATTTCAGGACGAGTGGCCCAGTTGACAAACGCATATCAGTCGGCTGCGATTGTTAAGCAACGTTGACCCAAGTCAGTAACTGGATGTGTTGGAAACACAACATAAAATGTATTTTTAGTCTATGGACAGATCGTTCACAATTAATTCACCCTGTCGCTTATTATGAAAAATAGAACGTCTCTCTGTCTCTCTTACCTCAAGAACTGCCACAGGGCGAAGACGGCAAAGGCAAATAATACAAAATACATAATCAAGCCTACAGTCCACACAGCTTACCACAGGATGGGTGACCGAATTTAGAGGTTTAAATATTTTGGCCTTTTCGTTCATGACATCTCTCATTAAGTATACAAAATTCGCTTTAAATATTCTTTGTATAAATTAACTCTTTACGTTACTATAATATCAGAACTATAAATAACGTCATATTTTTGTAATATTTGCCTCTCCCATTTGTGCGATCCCAAGTTAACCGCAGCCTCCGGACGCGGCTTAACATAAACAAATCATGTACCTTTCAACTTTGCCTTCCCTCGGACCTTTTTGAATAAACGCGAAGTTTCTTATCACCCTCGCCAGCGCCCGGTTGGCTGCTCTGTAATTTCCCCAACTATCCCCTATCCCTTTCATTAGCCCTTGCCTTTTACTTTCGCTTCACTTTTCTTGTTTGCGGTTGAGTCAGTTTTAATTATTCAGCTTTCCACGTCGTCACTGGTATAAATGATAAAATATGATATTCCTTCTATAAACTTTATTGCTCTGATTTATATATTTCTTTTAATATAATATCGTTCAAGTGACAAAACTTTTCGGTTATATCGTCGAGTAAAAAAGATTGTTTTCTTTTTAAGTCAATAACGTAGGCATTTTAATAGTTGGCAAGTGTTACAAATTACTTATGAAGTAGATCAAATTAATAAAGCTTATGTAAGAGACAATCCAGAAGTAGGTATTACGAGACACTTTTAATATACTCTCATTTGGAACTTGCACGAATAAATGGTTAAACGTGTAGAGGTTCCACGAGAGATTTAATGTAATTAGATAAAAGATGGCTAAACTTACAGATAATATTCATTTGATCCGACCACGATTGCTATCGTTAAGCTCTAAATCAAAATGCGATCTAAACACAAAAGTATTCAATAATCGCTTAGTTTGCCGCCAGGAGACTGAATTACCATCGTTTAAACACTCGTATTTATACTAACTATCAAATCAAATATACTTATTATATTATAATAAATATTATAAATGCGAAAGTTTGGATGGATGGATGTATGGATGGATGTGTAGATGGATGTATGGATGGATGTATGGATGGATGTGTGGATGGATGTTTGTTACTCAATCACGCCCCAACGGCTGGTCGGAGCAAGGGACAGTAACAAACAGCTTAACCGATCCAAATGTCAACCTCACCTGCACGCGCCGGATGGCGGCGGCAACCAAGCGGTTTCCGCGGTGCTCCCTGCTAGACAACGGACGAGGCTCTGGCGACCGATCAGTGGCGGGATAACCACTCCCTTAGTTGGGCAACCAGCTGAATGAGGCTACAGCGAGCCTTGGGAACCAAATAATCCCAAAAAGATCTAGAGTAGAGGAGGAGTAGGGAAGAGGAGGAGAAGAGAGGAGTCGGGAGAGGGAGTAAACCATGGAAAAAGCGAATCCCAAAAATAAACTACCCCAGGAGGGTACCAGTGCTGATAGTGGTACTGGAGAATCCCTCACTGAAGCCCTGAATATGTCTTCACCATCGAACATAGTCAGGGCTCCAGGCTGCCCTACGTATTCTGGGGAGGGCCAAGGTTCGCCAAACATGCAAACAGTAAGCACACACCTACACACACTCACAGCAGAAACAGCAGACTCGCACAACCAGAATGCGATTATCGCAGTTGAGGACAGCACACAAATGAAAAAAGAGGACTGCATAGAACACCTGAACAAAATGACGAAGGAATGGGAAAACTTCCCACGTAAAGCTTCTAAAACCAGAGCGATATCCAAACACACCAAAGAAATCGGAACACAAACGGAGGTAGACGACCAAAAAAATAGAGATGAAAGGGAAAACGGAAGTTGTGGTACAAAAGAAACAGGAACACAAACAGAGGAATACGAACCGGAAGGCTATACGAAAAATGAAAAAGAGGGACAATACGTTATCTTAAAGAAAAGATACAGAAATGTAATAACTTAGAAGGACTTGTAGAGATAATCGGCCTGAAGAATCATTCAGAAGTGGCCAGTCGAAAAAGGGAATCCACTGTCCATGGATGGAAACTGGGATATCGCGGTAGTTGCAGAGCCAGGCCGAAAGGAGCAAGGCAAACCAAAAGGCATCAAAAAAATGCTGAGAAAGGCTTACCCGGAAGCATTAGAACTATTGGAAAATAGCGACACAAGCACGGTGGAATACATCATTCGGACTCCAAAAAAGGAATTGCGGAAGGAGAGAGATGAATTTATACTATCCCATACTCAGACAACTCGAAGGAACCAAAATCGATCGAAACACTGTACAATCAAATACAAGAACTCAGTACGATTCTAAAAGACCATGGAAGAAAGAGGAATATAGCGATAGCAGCTGAAAAGGGAGTTAACAAAGAGCATCTGCAGAAAATGCTAGAAATTCTTTTAGCAGATCTCGGTTTCGAAATAAAACTACTCGTAGAGAAAAATGACATCCCAAAAGTGAAGGGGGAAACCGAGAACCAGAAACACACGGAAACCATACTGGTGAAAGGAAAGGGCTCATATGCTGAAATCCTCAAGAAAATGAAAACTAATGTTACAATGGCCGACATGAAACAGCTAGGAGTTGAGGTGAAAACCGTCAGAAAGACCGGTGATGGAAAAGTTCTAATGAGAGTAACAGGAGATGCAGAGGCGCTAAAGAACACACTTTCTAACTTACTAGAGTGCTTAGAGGTTGAACGGGGGAAGGAAGTAATTTACCATATCACGGGCATGGAAGAAGACGTAACGGCTGAAGATTTGAAGGCTGCAATTGAATCTGATCTGAAAATACCGGCGAAGATCAAATCAATACGACCCACCCAACACGGAAGCAAAACAGCCACAATTGTTATGAGTCCACAATACACAAAACAACTTGCGACTGTAACGTCGGTAAATATTGGCTGGACAAGATGTAGGCTCCGAAAACGGGTATTTATAGAAAAGTGCTATAGATGCTGGGAAACTGGCCATAAAGCCACGAAATGTAAAGGACCAGATCGAGCCAACCTCTGCAGAAGATGCGGATGCAACGGGCACAAAGCTGATAGCTGTACGGCTGACCCATATTGTCCTCTCTGTAAAGCGTCAAGTCATAGAGCAGCCACAACGGGTTGCCCAAAGTTCCGTAAGGCTATAAATGAAGCCGAACTACCACGTCAAAGAAGTCGGGCAAAGACAGTACCAACAACGCCGCTTAATGGGGATTAAAGTCCTACAGTTCAATGCAGACAGAGTCCGCGCGGCTCACGATCTCCTCCCAGTTACGGCTACGAAGCACGATGTCGATCTCGTAATCTTGGCGGAACCCAACAACAAATACGCCGTAGCCGCAGGCTGGGAAAGAGACCGGAGAGGAGACGCGGCAGTTATAATCTACAATAATGCCCTGACGGTCAATGCAACAATAAGGGGAAACTGTTTTATTGGTTTAAAGCTTACAGGACTCACAGTATACAGTTGCTACATTTCACCAAATTGTACTATTGATGAATATAAAAGAGACCTAGACGAACTATGCGAGAGCGTGAGACTCCAAAGAGGCAAGATTCTGATCGCAGGAGACTTTGACGCTGCTTCCACTATGTGGGGAAGTAAAAAGACGAATAAAAGAGGGCAATGCCTGATGGACGTGTTGGCTAATCTGGACCTGACCGTTGCCAATGTTGGGAACTCTCCAACTTTCGAAAGAGGGGAAAAAACCTCAATACCAGATATAACCATGGTAAATTCAAACCTGGCTGGCAAGATTTCGGACTGGCACGTTCTTGAGGAAGAAGTCTTCGATATTGGCGAAAAAAAACAAACATACGAGCCACCGCGAATAGGCTGGAACTTTAATAAAATCAACAAAGACAAATTCGAAGCAACACTTAAAGGAGAGACTATAACAACACCAGCTGACTTGGTCGTAGCGACAATCAAAGCATGCAACAGAGCTATGCCAAAAAGAAGGGCTAGACGCAAGAAATCAGTCTATTGGTGGAACAACGATATTGCCGCGGCCAGAGAAAAATGCCTTAAACAAAGAAGAGAGTACACCAGAGCCAACTCTAAAAAGAAACAGAAAATGTCAGAAGAGGACAGACTTAAGCTAGACAAAATAAGCGAGAAAGCAAGAAGTGAATACAAGGCAGCCAAGCTCGAACTACAGACCCTCATACTTAAATCGAAAGGAGAGCACTGGCAAGAAGTAAGCGAAGAGGTTGATAAGGATATATGGGGACTAGGATACAAAATAGTGACAAAGAAACTTAGGAAATCTCCTCCTGCCCCCATAAGCCTGGACAAGATGCGCGAAATCGCAGCGGTCTTGTTTCCTGCCCATGGTGAGTTCCCGAGGACTACTGGGCCAAGCGATCACATCCCAAATGTTACATGCGAAGAACTTATTAAGGCTTGTGACCGGATCAAACTGCGGAAAGCACCAGGACCAGATGGAATAGCACCAGAGATAGTTAAACTAGCCGTCAAGGTCATCCCAGAAAAGATAAGAGATGTTATGGGTAGCATCCTCCAAAGTGGCGAGTTTCCAACTATCTGGAAAACTGCTAAACTCATCCTGCTGAGGAAAAATAGCAAACCAGCTGACGACCCCACAGGGTACAGGCCCCTCTGCCTCCTGGACTGCTATGGCAAGCTACTAGAAAGACTGCTACGAAATAGAATCGAGGAAATATTGCCAGACCATGGCGGACTCGCCGATGGGCAGTACGGATACAGACGGGGCAGGTCTACTTTGGACGCCATCGAAAAAGTGAAAACCATCGCAAAGACAGCCAAACAGGGCACACAGCGTACCAGGAAGCTATGTGTACTTGTGGCACTCGATGTCAGAAATGCCTTCAATTCCGCGCCTTGGAACCAGATTCTAGAGGAGTTAATTCTTAATTCTAGTAAGGAAAGAAAATTCCCTGACTATATAACCAATACTATTAGCAGTTACTTAGACCAGAGGAGTATTATAATGACCAACACCGCGGGCAATTCAGAGAAATTTAAGGTGACTAGTGGAGTCCCACAGGGATCTATCCTAGGCCCCACGCTTAGGAACATCCTGTACGATGGTGTCTTTAAACTGGACCTTGGCGAAGAAGCCAAACTCATTAGATTTGCTGATGACTTGGCTTTAGTAGTATCTGCCAGAGCAGACCAAATGCTTATGCAAAGGACAAACAGGGCCTTAATGAAAATAAACCAATGGATGCTCAAGAAACAGCTGACACTGGCTCCAGAAAAAACAGAAGCGATAATACTTAGTGGAAGAAAAAAGCACGGCCCAATTTCTTTTGATATTGAGGGAGTGGAAATAAAACCGGTCGACAAACTAAAATATCTTGGAGTGTATCTCGATCGCAGCCTGAAATTTGACAAGCATGTAGTGCACACCGCCGAAAAGGCCGAAAAACTAACAAAAGCACTTAGTCAGCTAATGCCCAGGAAAGGAGGACCAAGAGCTAGTAAAAGAAAAGTCCTAGCATCAGTGGCGCATTCGGTCATACTTTATGGGGCACCAATTTGGGGCCAAGCACTACAAATGGCGAAATATAATGTCATGCTAGGTAGAATACAGAGGCGTCTGGCTATTCGAATAAGCGGAGCATACCGGACCATATCCAAAGACGCGGTCATGGTAATAGCTGGTTTAATACCCATACAAAGGCTAGTCATGGAGAGGACGCGAATGTATAAAGGAGAAGACCAAAAATCCCCAGAAGAACAGCGTCTCAGGACGCTAGAAGAGTGGGGAAGGGAATGGAGGGAAAACGGAAAGGGGCAATGGACTAGGGACCTCATACAAGACCTCCAGCAATGGATCAATAGAAAGCACGGGGAGGTCGATAAACTTGTAACGCAGGCACTGAGTGGGCACGGGGTATTTAATACATACCTGCACGCCATCGGCAAAGCAGCCAGCGACAAATGCCCCTACTGCGACGAGGAGGACACTAAACCACGCCATATTTGAGTGTAGGGCGTTTGAGGAAACGAGAATTGAAGCCCGCGGAGACGGAGAACCCCTCACAAAAAACAACCTGATAGCTCAGATGTTGAACAGTGAAGAGGGGTGGAACAAAGGTGCAAAAATGCTTAAGGCAATAATGGGAAAACGAGTGAGTGACGAATGGGACAGACAAAAGGCAAACGAAGTCTGACCAGACAACCGCCTTTCCGATGACATGCACATTGCAGTACAGGGAAGGACGGCCAGAGAAGGGAGGAGGTTTTAGTCCGTATGTCATCGAGTACATCTCGGTGAAGTCGGGCATGCTAAACGGCATCCATGAGGATTTCGCCGTTTTTTTTTTTTTTTTCTTCTTCTGGGAGGACCCAGAAGAAAAAAAAAAAAAAAAAAACGGCTGATCGGATCTGGATGAAATTTGGCACGACGATAGATTATAGTCCGGAATAGCACATAGGCTACTTTTTATCCCGGAAAATTAAAGAGTTCCCGCGGGAACCAAATATCCTCAATCCACGCGGACGAAGTCGCGGGCATCAGCTACTCGTAGTATTGTTATAACATAGAGTAAAGCGCACCTCATCTTATAATTAGGTATACTTTATTATACAATAAAATATTATAACGTATAGGCGTAATAAAAACATGAAACTTAATGAGGTAACCGCCAGTCCCTACGAAATTGTAATAAAACTCCCAAACAAATTAAGTGAAATGTAAATCTTTACACATGAATAGTTTTCTCAGCACGCGAAGGTTATTCACGCAACGCCAGAAAACTTACTCTAAGCTAACAAAATATTCAAATAATCCTTCTGGGGAAAATATGTCTATAGCTTTAATCTCGCTTAAATAAGAACCGATCCGTACCCTTCGCTCGCCAGTTAGAATAGGAACAAACCCAGCAGAAAATGCTAATTCTGAAAACACCACGCGAGACAATTATGCGTGAGAGTTTTGCGTTACGGTTTCGATACAAATAGTGTAATAATATTTCTGAACAATTCTTTTTAAACAACCGACTTCAAACTCCCGCGCCAACTTTACAACAACAAGCACACGCTATACAAAGTACTTATTTTATTGTTGATATTTTAAAAACCGCTCAACGGATTTCGATAAAATTTATATGGGACCATTTGGGAAGTATGCCCTTCAAAATAAAAAAATAATCATCCAAATCGGTCTACCCAGTCAAAAGTTCTGAGGTAACAAACATAAAAACATACAGTCGAATTGAGAACCTCCTCCTTTTTTTGAAGTCGGTTGAAAAGTGACAGCTGGCTATAAAGTTGCAGAAGTTCCGCATCATCAAGAACGGCGTCAGGAAACGCGTGCAAATGTCGTCGCATCCATCCTGGGCCCCAAGTCTGCTAATTTGAAATGTTGGTCCAGTAAACTACAATACAAGTGAGGAACAATTACAATTGTTCTAAAATTTGCAAGTCTGCAACATTTTCGATGTAATCTTAAATTTTAAAAATTAATAGACTACGAAATCATTCGATCATTGAGCTACGATTGTGTAAGAGACGACCGAGTATGTTCAATACACGCAATCGAGACGCAAACAATGACCAAACAACGACCAATAACAACGCCATAGACTAGTAGACTACCAAAGTCGGTAAAAGTAAGCCATTGAGTGGCAACTGAGACGCAACTGAGACGCAACTGAATTAGCAGACTTGGGGCCCGGATAGGACGCTTTTCTAACATTTAAATGCCTCACATAGAGCAGAACAATAGCCCTTGACTGCGATCTCATCTGATGGTAAGTGATGATGCAGTCTAAGATAGTAGCCGGCTAACCTGTTAGGGGCATTGCAGTTAAAATTAACCCATACGTCTAATCAGTTTCTACACGACATCGTACCGGAACACTAAATCGCTTGGCGGCACGTCTTTGCTGGTAGGGTGGTAATGGTAACTAACCACGGCTGCAGACCAAAGAAAATTAAGAAATGAAAATTCCCAAATGGAGGGTCCATTTGGGAATTCGGGGATCGAACTCGAGACCTCCGCACGCTAAGACTACAGCGCTCAACACTGCGCCTGGAAGGTCGTCGATAACGCGCACATTTTCCGCGGAATTCCACTAGATTTCCCACTGAGTAGACACACCGTAATGAAAATCGGCACTGATGCGTGCAATATGTTGGGAAAGTTGGCGAAGGATCGTCGCCGTGGAGTTTTTCCTCTCCGGCGACAAATGGGCCGACAAATCGACAATCCGGAAACTTTTGCTTAACTTTCGTTAATGTGTTAGATTGCTCAAAGCGATACACTGATGGATAATACTATTAATAACATAATGCTTAGAGGTAACTTTTCAGAGTTATGTGCGTTTTAAGAAGTTGAAACGGTAAAGGAAAACATCGTGAGGAAACCTGCATGCCCGAGAGTTTTTCATAATGTTCCGAAGGTGTGTGAAGTCTGCAAATCTGCACTTGGCCAGCATGGTGGACTGTGACTCTTCGTAGAGGTTTTCTTCTCTTCTCTTCGCTTTCTCATTCGTAGAGGAGACTCGTGCTCAGTAGTGAGCCGGAAATTAGTTGTAATGATGATGTATTACGATGATGATGATACACTGGAGGCTCAGACACCACTTCGATGGATGCTCGACGACTTTCAGAAAGAGGGGGAGATTAATTAAGTTGGCCCAGCTGGGATCTCCGACCATGACACCAGCTTGGAGGAAGATCTGCCTATTACTTCGGGAGCATACACCATGCGCTCCGACACTGTCCAGCCCAACTTCATTCGAGTGAAATTCCTGTAAATCATTTCTAGTCGAATCTACCTACGTTATCATACTAATATTATAAATGCGAAAGTCACTTTGATTGTTGGTTTGTTGGTTTGTTGGTTTGTCCTTCAATCACGCCGCAACGGAGCAACGGGTTGATGTGATTTTTGGCATGGGTATAGTTGAGGACCTGGAGAGTGACATAGGCTACTTTTTATCCCGGAAAATTAAGGAGTTCCCGCGGGAATAACAAAAAACTTAAACGCGGAGTCGCGGGCATCAGCTGGTAACTAATAAAGAAATTCTATAGGCAAGATCTGAGGTTGCTATACTTACACCGCTTGAAACCTGAGAAATATTTCGCTAGTGGTTAGGAATGAACTGTGATTTTTTTTGTGTGTATAGAAGAGTTTGTCAATAAACATTGAGTTTTCATCTCTTTATTCCTGATACAGCATACAGCATTACTATATAGACCATAAAGACCAAGGATGTATTGATAGTGAATTATTGATATAATGGGTAAGGTACGCAATAAACTGTAGGTACATATTCTGGTGAACCCCAAGTTCGCAATGAAGAAATTTCAAATTCAATTTGTAAAACGTACGTGTACGCTTTGCTGCCTTTGATTCCTAATAACATATTTTCTGCCATTGAACAAGTATAATTAATGATTAAACGAACTTACCTGTAAGTGAAGTTCTATCATAATTATATGAGTCGCTTCATTCTTCAGATATAATTCATTGAACTATGTAGTAGTTTCCTTCACGTAGAAACAACCAAACGCACGTTCTTCAGAGGAGTTATAAAAAAGAACCCCTACTAACCGCCTCTGTCTCGCGCGACACAGCGGCTTCGTTCGTCATTTAGTTTAGAGATATAGGTACCTATACTTAAAGCTCTTGCGAAAATATGTTTTGGGATGGGTGGGTTGGGAGCTTAATATTATATCTTCGAATGAAGCGACTCATATAATTATGATAGAACTTCACTTACAGGTAAGTTCGTTTAATCATTAATTATACTTCGTCGCTTCATTCTTCAGATATAATTCATTGAACTATGTAGATGTTAAGAGATATATATTTTTGCAAGAACTGTATCTACACTGAATAGATACTAATTATTGTTATCAATAATTTTATTTATTCTTCTTATCTCTTATTTGAGCTGTAATGTTTTAAACAGTTTATGTTTAGTGTGGCATCTGCTGATTTCCCGAGAAGTTTATCTACGTACGTTTAAGATGACTTTAAAATTTTTCTTAAGTATTTATTGTACAAAGTTTCAATTTAAATAACTTTCAATTTACCTATAATATAATCTTGCGCTCTTTTGCTTTAGTTGCTAGTAACAAGCATAAACGTATTATAGTTTCGATGCAAACGAATGGAACGGAATGAATGGAGTTATTGATGTCAATACTGCAAGGTTTATAATCTAGTACAAAGTATATTAGCCGGGACAATACTTTATTTTATTTACACAATTAGCACAACAGACATCCAATGGGGCGTTTATGTGCGAAATCCTGCCCAGTAGCATAAAAATGCATATTTTGTTTTTTTTTTTTTTTGGAAGCGCAGCGGGAAAAGAACCGTTTTATTCTGGTCCTGTTGTGAAGGTATTTCAAGTATTGCTTTAGCTATATATTTGAGTAAAATTTTATATTAAAATACCGTTTTAAGTTGTTTGTCGAACAATGATATCGTCATTAAAGTTATGGAATTTAATAAATTCCTATCCGCGTAAAAGTTACCCCGAAATTATAGGTGAAGAATGAATATTCGGTCGATATTGTGACCGACTACTATCGACTTTGAAGGGTTAATCGATTGGTTTGAACTTTCTTGCCCCACAGACGTTAGGAGCTTTAAAGTAAGATACTTTTCAACGATAGATAACTTAGCTGTTCAGGCCATTGAATATAGAGTTTTAATAAAAAACATGAAATGAGAGAAATAAACCTCATTATAAGCTATTTAAAATGAGAATTTTTGAATGGATGCATTAATTCCCTGATATTTTATGGAAGATGCACTGACACCGCTGATCTATGTGAGGTAAGCGTGATCCAAATGTTACATTTGCGGCCACTGCTCTAAGCCGATTTTGGGTTTCCATTAATGTCTTAATTGGTAACTCTCATTCAGGGTCTGATTTGACTAAACAAGAATTTTAATTTTGCTCTAGGCAAGTGTTGCGGGGGCATATTGTTTACGTACCATGTTTGCCACGAGTGATTACGATGTACGTATTATTAAGCTATTGCATAGGTTCTATCGCGGGCCTTGAGCGTGGAGACCGAATCCAGAAATTCCGTAACGAAAATAACCTAATAGCCATCTACAAGATTAAAATAGCTCAGTTGGGAAACAGGGCGGCCACGACACCAGAACACCCCGGCTCGAGTCCAGATGTCTCCAGTCCGATTATGTATATATATATATATATATATATATATATTTTTTTATATGAGTTTTTCGAAGATTGTTTCCAATATGTGGATAATGGATATAAATCTTTATCTTTTTTTTTTTTTATCAGCTAAGTACTTCAGCAATAAATCAATTTATTTGCAAATACTGATGTAGATACAGAAACGTTGAATTTGAAAAAAAAAAAAAAAAAAACTGCTAGTAGAAATCCTCAGCGTGGTAGGTACGCAAAGAACTTTTACGAAGGAAATGTGTGGTAAGATTGCAAAAATTACCCACAAGTTTTATGTTTTTTCCCTAACAACGTAGGTACTCTCGAGTTTTACAACTTAATAGTGCCCGGGAAGCATATATCATACACCCGTTGACAGGTAATACGGTTGATTATGCTTAAAACAGTTCGAAAAACCAAAAACTAACAAAGAACCTTCTTCTTTTTGGAAGTCGGTTAAAAATAAAGATAATCTAACGGCGAGTATTTTGACGACCGGATGTAGATTATATTATAATATTACATACTTAATAGTGTAAAATCACCAGCTAATTACTGTTTTAAAGATATTTCGTGGGCATTTGTTTAAAACGTAAAACGCGTAAAACGAGGGTTGTCTTACCCGAAGCGGGAATCCAAGCGGGGTGCCAAGGGTCACTGGTAGAGATCTCGTATAGAGATAACCTACCTACCTTCCTGGTCCACTATGTTTCTGTTTTTCTAAGTATTTTATAAATTTTTGGTAAAAAATAAAATAAAAAAGAATTTTAAGGGTCCTACCCTTGGCCGACATCTAGGCGTTGCTGTCAGCCGCTGTCAATTGTTTCTATACACATACAACCACAGTCTACGCAGGCACACATAGAAGGATTCAGCCCCTACCACGGGATCACACAATATGCGATCAACTATCTCACTATGGCACAAATAATATTATTTATTGATTGATAGCTAGATGATACTTACGGCTTCGTCTGCGTTCGTTTTTTTTATTTCTGCGGGAATTTCTCAATTTTTCGGGATAAAGGTAACTTATGTCCTTCCTCGGGATGTAACCTTACTCTATACCAACTTGGTTGAAATAATGGGCCGTTCAATTACACGTCTTTGGCATTTTTAATATCATAGTATGGATTGTAGAGGTTCTTCTTGATAATATACCAACCGGCTGATTCCTGCTAACTGATTTATAACTATGAGTAGGTATAGGTAAAGATAGGTGTTTATTTGATAAAGGTTGTATGCTTAGGTAGAAAAATAAATTAAATTAATAATGGCGCTTAGTATTAGTAGTAGTTCTGCATGAATAGTATAAAATCGGTGTAAGACAGCACTAGGAGATTCCATTTCCATCTGAGATGTGCGACGTAGATGAAGTGGTTTGAGAAGTAAATAGTCAGCTTCTGTGTTCCATACTTCAACTAGTATACTTAATGTGTAATGTAGGGAACTTTATGGACGTAAGTAAGCTGCGTGACTGTCATGCTGTCATTCCCTCTCTCGTAATAAATACTTAGAAGGACGTGTTTCCTTTCCTCATTATGTGAAAAACTTCGTTGCTTAGTTGAACCCCTTTCCCCTAGAGCTAAGCTATGAAAATCAATTGATGCTGGTGGGTTTGAGACATATCCGTAACAACTAACGTAGCATCAACTGATGATTTTCCTAATGTTGCATGGAAACTATCCACTAACAGCCCACTAAATCAGAGTAATACTTGATACATTATGTATGTACATATATTTATGTAGCTCCCTATATATTGTGTATTATTTTCTAGGTACATTATTGCAATTTTTTTTCTTTTTATAAACTGCTGAGTTATTGTCATCTCTCCTCAGTAGAATCTCCTTTTCAAGCTGGGTAAAGTCCCGTTGATTCATCATAAATGACACAACTCATCCTAAAAAACCTATTTCCATTATTTATTTAGTTTTTGATGTGAAACTTTTATAGCACTTTGAAATGGAAAATAAAACCGCAATTTATTACTACAATATAAAGTTTATTAGTATAAAGTACCTAATATAATTGATATAAATAAAAATTATCCTTGTCACATTTTGACAAACCGAAGTTTTATGACAGCAAAAAAACGTTTATAATATCATGTAGGTACTGAATATGAGATAGCTGCACTTTTGGTAACTATCGCCAGGAAGGCTGATTCAGTATTAGGTGGGTGTAGGGCTCTCCACTGATGACGATAGTGAAGGTCTGCCTGCATGCAGATCAGCCTTTCACTAGATATGGCCGCTCAAACACGTACTATGGTTACCAAAAATGAACCATAACTAGGAAGGCTGATTCTTGTACAGTATTAAAGTATGCGCAGTACCTATGTAAACAGTATAAAAACTGACGCTATTCATCGGGCCGTTCACTAGACATGGCTGCTCAAAGATGTGTTAGCCTTCCTAGTCATTGTTAATTTTAGGCAACCATAAGACATCTTTGAGAGGCGATAAGTAGTCAGACCTCATCAGCATGCGGGCAGTCCTTCACTATCGTCATAAGAGGAGAGCCTACACCTACCTAATACTGAATCAGCCTTCCTGGCGATAGTTACCAATAGTGCAGCTAGTTTAAAATAAATAAAAGGTACTCTTTTATTTATTTCAAACCTTTATTATTGTAATTTTACCCATCAACTAAACCGACAGATATAATTTGGAAACAACAACAAAAAATGAGGTCTTTTGGTTCCCTTAATTTTCCGGGATAAAAAGTAGCTGTTTTATTAAGTAGTAAGTAGTATGTGTTATTCCAGACTATAATCTATCTCTGTGCCAAATTTCATCCAGATCCGTTCAGCCGTTCAGGCGTGAAAGAGTAACAAACATACATACATACATGCATACATCCACTCATCCATACTCACAAGCTTTCGCGTTTATAATATTAGTAAGGATAAGGATTTATACCTAGTTTTGTAATTTATCTACCTTTTAGTTATTTTTGCCGAATGCTTTTTACCTTGCTGTTCAGAGCTCTCCAATTTATATTCTATAACTTGATCATCGTTTAGAATTTCAAAGCTGCAATACGTAAATAACCAAAATGTTTAGATAGGAAAGATGAATGTCTTTTGTTGGTATAGTCTACTAATTATAAATTAATATTTTTTTACTAGTGTACAGACTATGGTGAGAGTAGGTACATGAAATGGTATAACTCTGATGCTATGATAATTAGCGGAAAAGTGTTGTAGGTGCAATGAAATGAAAATTTAGTTGATTTGTATTGAGAAACGAATAATTGCATTTTGCGATAAAGCGCGAAACTTGTACAGAAATTATGTAGGTAACTAATGCATTTATTTGCTTCTTCTCTGCAATCTGCATGTGATATTATGTGGAAGTGATATGGTATGACAGCTTTCAAGATTTCAGGAAATAAGAGTATACTTTTTGTTTGTTTTTTTCCAATGCAACGGCTTATTTTCTTTTTTATAATAGGCAGACCTTCTTTTATGTTTTCCCATCTGCAAAAATAATGAATCACAATAAATCATTCTAGATCATGTCTAGATAATTTAAAAAATACATGGACTGATGAACTTTGCTGAGCTTTGATAAAAGCCTCAGGTATGTTTACGTCATTATGTCAAAAAATTAAAGTGTCGGTACATGGGTTTTACTGGCGTTGCACTCTCCATTATATTATGCGCTGGCTGTAAAAGTACGTGGTGACGTGTCTGTAAAAGTTTTACTTCAACAAATGTCAAATTTGAAATCACACAATGATACTTGAAAACCCAACAATCAGCGCAACAATACGAAAATCACCGCGGCCGACGCCATATTAATTTTTTTTTGAAGGGATCTTTTATTTCAAATATTACAAATAATCACACTGACTATTACTGTAGGTAACTAATAAAACAAATTATACTTACTTTTTTACAATAGTCACACACTGCAGAAGTAAATTGTTTTTGTACTCGACAGAAAGCAAGATTATCACTTCAGATCAGACGAAGCTATTTTGACAGCCTACGTGCGACTGAAAACTGCGAAGCAAGTTCTGCGCGTTCAGTAAAATATTGGATGAAGCTAGGCGGCGTGCGCACGTTTCTTTGTTTTATACAAAACAATAGAGAGGATTGGAAAAATTGTGCCTTTATGAGGACTTTTGTTTTGTTTAAGTTGTTTCATTCTGTCTATCTATATAGGTACTTATGATAAATCTTTGGAGTAATGTTTATTATGTATACAGACCCCAAAAATATTTATATAGAACTAGATGGTTCCCGCGACTTCGTCTGCGTGGATTCATATTTTTTAGCCTATGTCCTTCCCCGGGATACAACCTATCCTTGTACCAAATTTCATCAAAATCGGTTAAACAGATACATTTTGATTCCCGCGGGAACTCTTCAATTTTCCGGGATGAAAAGTAGCCTATGTCCTTCCCTGGGATGTAACCTATCTCTGTACTAAATTTCATCAAAATCGGTTGAGTAGTTGGGCCGTGAAAGCGTAGCAGACAGACAGACAGACACACTTTCGCATTTATAATATTATAAATGCGAACCCTGCCGGGGATTGAACCCGGGACCTCCGCACGTTAAGGCTGCGCAAAGCACTGCGCCGCACGGAGGTCGTCAGACCTACTACACACATATTATACTTAATCCATAATATCCATAATCCATACTAATATTATAAACGTAAAAGTGTGTCTGTATGGTTGCTTGTTTGTTTGGTTGTATGCTTTCACGACTCATCCGTTCAAATTTGGTACAGGAGTAGGTTGTATTCCGGGGACGGACATAGGTTAATTTATCCCGGAAAATGAGAGTTTCTGCGGAAATCAAAAACCTTAATCCACGCGGACGAAGTCGCTAGCATCATTCAGTCCATACTAATATTATAAATGCGAAAGTGTGTCTGTCTGTCTGTCTGCTACGCTTTCACGGCCCATCTGTTCAACCGATTTTGATGTAATTTGGTACAGGGATAGGTTATAGTCTGGAATAACACATAGGGTACCCGGGGAAGGATAAAGGGTACTTTTTATCCTGGAAAATTAAAGAGTTCCCGCGGGAATCAAAAATCCACGCGGACGAAGTCGCGGGCATCATCTAGTTTTCAATTATGTATTGGTCGTGGACCGTCATAATTTCAACTTCTTTGAATTTAGTTTTGTATATGGCACGAACAGCCCTTTTCTGCGAGACCAAAACAGAATGAACATCAGCATTAGGTACCCCATAGACCCGAAATTGATATTTCGCCAGTTTCCCCCTTCGGACGACTGTTATAAAAGAAAAAAATCTACTTAGACTGAGCTATAAGAACCAAAGTACCCATTCAAAGTTAGTTTTAGTGGAGTTCGTGCACAAAACAGGCAAAATAAGACAGAGAATAAAATACCGTTTTGGGCTCAGTGAATAATAAAATAACCACCAATTAAATTTTCAAAATAAATATTTTATATACAGAAATCGTCCATTTACATTTTTTTTATACGTATAAATATCGATGATTAGTTTTGTTCAATGGTAGTGGATGCATTGACGTTTGTGTACGGATACTAACAGTGACAAACGTCAGTTCAGGAGCAACGGGACGCAACCTCACGCCTTGAGAGCCCGCAGGCGTATGGGAAATGACTGCCGTATTTCATGAATATATAACGAAATTTTGTGATGCGCGCGCCCGTACTAAATTTGTATGAAAAACTCGTGCTGTAAAAATGAGGGATGTTTGGAACCAGATTGTAAAAAAACTATAAGTTTTATTGAAAATATTATTTATTTAGAGTGTTTTTTGATCTTTTACGATCAATTTAAAATAACTTTTGTCTAAATAATGTCTCAAATTAAATCACAATACACTAGCGGCACGCTATGATGGCCGGTTTGACACCCGGTTTAATAAATAAATTTTGAGTCCTAAACCTAAAACTACATTCGATAAAATTTATGAATCTCTGCACATCACTATCGTCAATAAAGTAATACAATTATTTCCTTCAAAGTCGTTAGTCGTTATCAATTAATACGGAACTTCATGAGCGGACAAACGTCAAACCGGCCATCATAGCGTGCCGCTAGTGTAGTCGGAACGCGATAAGACCTTTTTTGAGATTTCCATGAATTTCCCAATAATTTTCTGCCGTTACTATACGATTTTTTGACCACTTTTTTTAATTACATCATACTATATCTCAATGAGTAGCGAATGGTATTTATTCGATAATGAAATTTTAATTTTTGCTATACTAAAATGTCGGAACAGAAAAGGATGTTTTCCCCTATTACAGTACATCCGTCCTTAAGTTTAAGATCCATTCATATATTATTATATTTATTACCTCAGAATTCTCAGAACTTTAGTTACCACTCCGCAGGTGTATGTAAGTTTGATTCCAAGAGGCTTTGCATTGTAAACAATTACATCTGAAAATTTTGAGCCCCAGATCTTGAATCTGCATACACTAAATGAAACATTTATGTTTCTTTTAGGTCTAGTGACTGCGTGTAAGGCACTGAAATATGCAAAAGCTAAAAACTTAAGTACTCGTAGGTAAGTCGGTATCCATACAATCCTTGACCCAGTAAAAACTGAAGATTGTTAATAATTTACAGCAGTTGATAAATGAAGTAGAAGGTAACCTTCTTTATGGTAGGTGCATAGTATTTACCTGAATTCCGGTTACTTCTCAAGTATTGGTCGAAATCAATTTGTGTTAGGCTTACAAAGCTGGGCCTTGGTGACGTATCCGATCGTTGGTCCACTTTGACCCTCAACGTCTTCCCCCTTGTTCAGAGGACGGTTAACAGCTTGCTAAGTGCCAGCTATCTTGATTTGGTGGACAAATTCTTCATCGCCGGACTGCTAATTGGGCAGATGCCATCGCCAGACGCGTCTAGCTTTTAGGCAACCCGCTGGAAAGACCTTTAGTGCAATTAAACACTCCATGAACGAGCAATTTCTTAAGTGCGATCCATGCTGAAAACGTTTATATTCTTTCGTGTTACCTCTCGAGTAACCTCCCGGAAATCCTTTAGTGCAATTTAACATTGCATGAAAGTGTAATTCCTGTAATGAGCGCGTATAGCTGATTCAATACTAACTTTTATTTTAAGTACCCTCCTTACTTAACTTTTATTTTTAGTATCCTCCTTAGGAAATCATACATTTTACATAGTATTGTACCACAATTCCACCAAAATTTATTATCCATAGTGTTGACTCTCGGGCAACCTCCAGGAAAAAACTTTAGTGTAAATAAACACTGTATGAAAGTATAATTGGTTAGGCGCGTCATGCTGAAAGGTTTATGCTCCTTCGTGTTGACCCTCGGACAACCGCCAGGAAAACCTTTAGAGTAACAAACACTGCTTGAAAGTATAATATAATAGGCGCGTCATGCTGAAAGGTTTATTCTCCTTCGTGTTGACCCTCGGACAACCGCCAGGAAAACCTTTAGTGTAACCAAACACTGCATGAAAGTGTGCTTGATTAGGCGCGTCATGCTGAAAGGTTTATTCTCCTTCGTGTTGACCCTCGGACAACCGCCAGGAAAACCTTTAGTGTAAACAAACACTGCATGAAAGTATGCTTGATTCGGCGGGTCATGCTGAAAGGTTTATTCTCCTTCGTGTTGACCCTCGGACAACCGCCAGGAAAACCTTTAGTGTAAACAAACACTGCATGAAAGTATTATTTATTAGGCGCGTCATGCTGAAAGGTTTATGCTCCTTCGTGTTGACCCTCGGACAACCGCCAGGAAAACCCTTAGTGTAACACACACTGCATGAAAGTATAATTGTTTAGGCGCGTCATGCTGAAAGGTTTATTCTCCTTCTTGTTGACTCTTGGCCAACCCCCAATAAAACCTTTAGTGTAAAATATAAACACTGCATGAATTAATAATGATTACTCAACCACGTAGTGCTGAAATAAATTGCTGAAAATGAAAGATTAAAGACTCACCCGACTACTAATTAGTCAGACAGACTAATTTTAATATTATTTTATACTTATTTACAGATAAAATTATCTTAAGTGTGTAGAAAGTAGGAACGTGTGATCGTTGCTACGCACGAAAAAGGAATGACGAACGAAGCCGCTGTGTCGCGCGAGACAGAGGCGGTTAGTAGGGGTTCTTTTTTATAACTCCTCTGAAGAACGTGCGTTTGGTTGTTTCTACGTGAAGGAAACTACTACATAGTTCAATGAATTATATCTGAAGAATGAAGCGACGAAGTATAATGATAATAAAATGTTAGCCATTTTACAGTACGATAAGTTCAGATAAACTTCGTAGACGTTCGTTTGTTTTATTTGATGTCGGAAAAAAGTGTGTTTCAGCAGAATATAACGCCAAGTTTTCACATTTCGCACGCGTCGCTGGATTTTCACCAGCCTGTGCCATCATGTCGAATGGAAAACTTATATGCAAATACCGGTACCCAATACATTGTACAACACTACTATTAGTAAAAACTATCACTCGTTGCCATCACTACCAAAATCAAGACAGGCAAGTAAAAAGATGTTGTCATCGCGTTTTTTCCAAGAAGGATGAAGTTCAAAATGCAGCCCATATTTTTTACAGCTGTTACATGTTTGTCAAAGTATACTCTTGTAAAAAAAGCAATAGCCTGGAAAGTTACGAAAGTTCTAACGTCTACCTCACACCTGCATGCAGTATCTGAAATGCTCAGTGATACTTTTAATTAGTCATCTATTGACATCTAAAGCAACACACGTCGTGTTCGTAAAATTTTAACTCAACAAAATGATGGTCCCACAAACTTATCTGACGCGGTGACTGCGTCGCTAGTATACATGAAAAATTCAATGAAAACAAAAACTAAACAGGCATAAAACTAGTTCCATATTTGACCACCGGGTCAGATAATATAATACTATAAGACTATAATTTCGACAGAAGGACTATAATATGTATGAGAACGTCTCAACTAAATAAAAAGATTTAATAACACATGCTCTATCAAGTATCCTACACTCTATCCCAAGTGTATTATTGTCATGTATACTCCAACGGATATTATAATATTATATATTTTATGCTACTTGTATTTCTTTTGTAGCCTCATATGAAAAGCTACATTACCCTTTTCTTTTTGAATATGAAATTTGTAAAACGCTGTTGTATTAAAACAGCGAAAAGGGTTGTTATTACGTGTGACGTTTGGTTCAGATTTCCCTGCCCCCGACCTAGTCAATGTGCGTCACAGCACGGGCCGACATATCACCCTCAGGCGGATATCTTCCCGGCCCGTTCCCACATTCCTGCGGGAAATATTTCTTATAACTGCGACGTAAGCTCAGGCCCAGCCAAGCGTGAGTTTACTCGGATACAGTAATGGGATAAAGCCTGCGTTTTTTGGTCTGGAAAATCTGTGACAAACTATTGCTACTTTTTCTTGCGTAGTTTTTTTATTTTATTTTAGCATGTTCACTCCACCCAAGAATTGTTGTGGTATTTTAAGCTCTACCGCGATAGCACAGTAACAGAGTTTATACTTGATCAGTCAATCAGCCAAGACAAGTAGTATTGTATTTTTGACTGACGGATCTATTAATGCACAGTCTATCAGTAGATTCCTTTTATAACAGAGGTACAAAAAACAAATATAGATGTATTTTCTGTTATGTATTTATTTTATTTATAACCGACTTCCAAAACAGGAGGTTCTCAATTCGGCGCGTAATTTTTTTTTTAATATGTATGTTACCTTATAATTCTCCAAACCGTTTTGATTTTTTTTGCAGTGGTTAGAGGAAGCTCGCGAGGTAATCACATAAAAAATTCTCCAAATCCTCAATCCTGATGCTGTAGGTATACCTACGACTCAAAACTAGGGAGTTAGGAAATTTTGATGATGAATCAATTCACGTGTATACGATTCAACTCTGAGTCCCAACTCCTCAACTCTAATGCTGCAGGGTACTGCACTCCTAAGCCGTGGGGATAAAGAGTACCTACACTAAAAAGTTAAAAATAAAAATTCTTTCCAAAAAACCGTCTTCCAAAGCCACTGTAAAGTAAAAAATAATTTTCATTTCTACACACTATGCTGAAGTCGGGCGAGCCTGACGCGTCAGCTTTGCCTATCTTTGGTATACTTCTGTTTTTTGGAAAGAATTTTTTGTATTTTTGATTTGTTAAGTATATGGATATACTTTGCGCTCAAGCCAATTGCCTGAGCAAAATAAATAAAAATAAAAACAATCAGTTAAGAAAATATTTTTGGAAATTCTGCCCACCCCAACGTCTACTGGTCTAGTTATGTGGTCCGGCAATCTGTACTTAAAACTCGTTGAGTTATATAACACATTTTCTAGTTCTTTTACGGATCTCCATAATTCTGTATTGTAGGAGTACGTACATATTAAGTAGGTATAGGTACATGGTCGTAAGACACATTTTTCTCTTGCCTAGCCACTACTGGAGATTAGCCAAACATAAAAGTTCTACTATGTTAGCAATCCCGGTCCATTAACGGATGTTTCTAAGCCACGATTTTCTTCTTCTACCAATGTTCATCTTTCCCCATATTTTGCCCATTAAGATGGTCTAATATTGTATCGATCATGTCTAAGAACATGTCCCAAATAACGCATCATTCAATATTAAGCCTTTTTTATACTGGCGCGTCGTAGGATTTCTAGAACATAATATTCTTAGTTTTTGTTCTTAGTTTCGGGTGCACCAAATAATACACACAGCACATTGTTATTAATTCGATTATGGGGTACATATTATACGTAATCGTATTTGTGGAGTTGCTTACATAATGTCGTCACAGTTTAGCAAACAAACGGAGTAGTAACGTTATTGTTTAATTAGGAGTAAGCTCCGAAGTTGTAGCGATTACCGGCGCGTGGAGCGTTATTAAATGTTTGTCACAATATTTGCTTGAGACGTGTTCTCGTACCGCGCTCGCTGATAATCGGATCCGAATGGCGGATTGATGTAGACCGAATTAAATTATTCCCACCTATAAATACATGCTAGTGATAGAAGACCTCCATGGGGTCATACTGCCAACGGTTAATGCAATACTTAATCAATATTATTCAAAATGTCAGGTTGACGTTACGTACCAATAAGGATTATAATTCTAAAACATGATAGTCAACAACATTGATGTACCTTGAATTTTAGTACCTATGGCTATGTCAACAATAATAAAACAATATGGTTTTAAGCGTTGGTAGTATGGCCCCTGGTGCAGTGATTGAGTGAATAATATAACTTGAAAATGACAGACTTTTACACTAAATCCCGGGGAAAATATTTAATTTTCCGACCTATATCTATACCTTTCACCAAAATCGGTTCAAAAGATGGGCCATTAAAGCGTTGCAGACTCACAGACACACTTTTGCATTTATAATATTAGGTGATAATTATGGATATTTTGATTCCCTGTTAAACCTTCTTAGGAGTGTAAATTTCAATCATCACTTCTAGTGAGTGCTTACATCATGAAAGGAATGTTCTGCTAAAATTTCAAGTTTTTAACCCCAGTGGTTATGCGTTATTTTCTATTATTCGGGTCTATTCTATCACCGAATATGTGATGGATCATGGAATAGCCCCGATGTTATTCGACAAATTTTTGATCGTCGGAGAAAGCGCGTGTCTTGCTTCTCTCATGCTCGTAGCGAGAGGACAATTTCTTTCCCGCTGACACTTGAACGCTTACGTCGCTATTTTCGAATGAAATATCTCGTTACTATGATGCGGGATGAAATGCGGGACGGGATGAAACGCGCCCGGGGCGACGGGTAGCACCCGGGACGTGACGTCATAAATCATTCGCCACACCCGCGCAGAACACCGCGAGAATCATAATTTATTAAACTGTTTCAGGGTCCCGACGTCACAGCTATTCGAAAACAAATCGTGTAGTGTCGTTGGACAACCCGTAAAAATGTTACTACTTATCGCTTTTCTATTAAAAACAATAACATACAATATGCATATTTCTTTCAGCCAGGTCGCTAGAACCCTGCTTATAGGCTCCCGACAAACTTAGCCATCGCAATTCCTAGTCACTTGTTCAACATGCTAACGTATGCTAACTAACAAAGTACAAATAAGTACCTACTCTGTCTCTTTCCACCTACAATATTAGGGCGGCGCTTTTTTCTGCCCTAGAAAACAAGACTGTCTGTCTGTCTGACGGACGTGGCGACATACTTTCGCATGAAACATCATCGAGGACGCTTTCACGGCCCATGGTTTCAACCGATTTTGATGAAATTTGGTACAGAGATAGCTTGCATCCCGGGGCAGGATATAGGCTAGGTTATAGTTCCCGCAGGAATAAAAAACACAATCCACGCGGACAAAGTCGCGGGCAATATCTAGTAATACATAAAATTACGATTGTAGTTATACATAAGAAGTGCGAAGCCCGTGCGAAGCCGGGTGGATCAGCTAGTTTGAATAATTACATTGTAATCATTAACAATCACGCACGTTTCAACGCATATTTTGATATTCAACGAACGTCAAAGTTAAACGACTTTGTTGTTCATAAGCTCTAAACGCGCCGTTACATGCGCGGTTCATGTCAAACTGTTAAACTTTACCGTGTTTGTCTGTTAAATTACTTCGCAGCAATTGTATAGTCGAGCCTCGCGTACTCGGAATGTACTTTGCACGAAACTTGACATTTTCATGAATATTAACGGGCCCTTATTTACCATACATTACTATCATTGTATGAAGTCAACCGCGTTCAATATCCGTTTGAAGTTTGAACCGAAGCGGGCTTCCACTGCAAAAGGGCAATGAGCGGGAAAAGAGGGCTAGCGGGAGATAGCTGAGAGAAGAGGGAGAACGGCACGGTAGACAAAATATGGTTTATCTAATTTAGGATGATAATTTTGACAGATGTGAGGTGTAGTGTAACACGACATATTTAATCTATGCCACATTGTTGCTCTATGTTGCGTGCTATCCGTGTTATGGTGTGATCTGTGACTATCGTGTGGTCTGTGGTTGCTGTGCGAGTCGGCCGCTGCCATTTTGTTTAATTCAGATTAGAGCTGGGGCTGCTGTAAAGTGGTGCGTGATTCTATTGAATATTTTTAAAACTGATATTTAATTGATTTATAGAGATATTATTGTTATGCATATCTATTAGAAAGATTATAAAAGCGATATGACATTATAAATCCATACGAATTTCATAAAGATAGATCATCGAGAGTAATTTGTAAAAACCTACCAGCTAATAATAATGTCAGAATAAACGGTTTGATTTTGTAATTGTAACCTTATGATTTCATTTAATTGACCCTTTCTGAGATGCCTTATCAATAGCAATAGCGAAGACAAGAGTGATACAGACTGAAGCAGTACTTAGACAACCATAGGTTTACGCATCCACTAAGGGAGAGTTTTGAGTCTGAATGAGCGAACTCATTTGGACTCGTTTTGAACTGTTTTCGCTCGCTCAGTTGTTTCCGATAAGTAGGCATCTAATTCTTTGTCGGTGAAAGTGTTTGTAAGAAGTTTTCCTCTGCGAGTTAAGCGGAGTCCGTACGGAGCTCGCTCCACTCGCGGTACAAACAACGCCTCAGAGAGCGCTAATCAAATCAACTGATAAGTTATACTTATTTTACTTTTTCTGTTACCTAAGACGTCTGTTTAATACCACTAAGTAACGAGGTTTCTCTTACGCCGTCTAACCATAAAAGTTTGTATAAAACTTGCTTTAAGTTAAAACACCACTAAGCCTATTTTTATAAGCCGGGGGTAAGTAACGCGCGAGACTCACTACGCGGGCGCCTGTCACTCGTTCATTGCGTGATCGCGATCGTTTAGTAATCTTTACTAATAGCACAGAATATGTAATAGTATGGTAATACTTAGTATTCTGTGACCCAACACCCAGCTTGTTCGGAAGCTTTACTCGCCTCGTAACAGTTACCGCGCCAGGCCTCGAACTGGTTTCAATTAACGCCAAGAGACCGAACGCCGCAATAAATTGAACCGCTAACGACCTCCCGCCTCCCGACTGTTGCGCGGAGAGCCCGGCGCTAACTACACTCTCGCAATAAACGGAAAAAACTTAATTAAAACTATGCCAGGGTATTTACTCAGCTGGTTGGTAAAGAAAGAGCAGCATTCGTTGTTGCTGCAATATATTACTGTAATTGTTTGGGATTATGGTGTTCTTGTTGCAATAATGTATTTCGGCTGATAGCGGAAGGGTATTAGGAGCCATCTCACAATAATATAACGTAAGGCAAGTTTATAGCTATTTACCGGCACGCAGGCGGACGAACGGCCGCACGTGGGTGTAGCCGCGGGTCTATGAATAACATTTTGGTATTGGTATTCAAAAGAAATTTATGATTTTCATGGTCCAAGAAACAAGAAGCAAAATATACTATCACACTAATATTACAATATCACGTTATTATAAACACGAAAGTTTGTTGTGTGTATGTTTGTTACTCTTTCACGCAAAAACTATTAAACGGATTTGGTTGAAATTTTGAATGGAGATAGAATATACCCTGGACTAACACCTACGCTTTTTATCCCGGAAAATTAAAGAGTCCCCGCGGGAATCAAAAAACCTCAATTCAGACGGACGAAGTCGCGGGTATCAGCTAGTAATTCATATTCGCATAGCTGTTGGTGGTAGGTATTACCTATTCTGTGGTAGTGGTACATATTGCTTGCTCGGTTGTTATTATCCTGCACAGATCAAAGCGGAAGGACGGGCGGAGCATATCATATGCAGCACGTTGAATCAGTTTTTTGTTGTTGCAACGTAATTTTGAACGCGAGGGTGACAATGAAACAGCGACGGACTGTGTTTCAAAAATTGCCGCAATCAATTTTTCCATTTTTGTCGTCGTAGTGTTTATGAATTGGACTGCTTTGTCCTCGCGCCGCGCCGCGCCGCGCCGCGCCGCGCCGCGCCGTGGCGCATGGCTTTGTGGCCACCGCGATTGGAGGCATTGTGACGCCTCCGCCGATAATTGCCACACGGTACAGCGCACAATTCAGACAATGTGTCTGATCCGTTCTGTTATGTTTCATCTTGGTTTTTAGGAGTTGTATTGTACCTCGCCAACAACGAAAATTTATACATGGCCAATAATGCCTTTGTACTCAAACGAAACGTACTTTTTGTGACGAGTAGGTTTATATCCAATATGATTAGCTGATCCCCGCAACTTCATCCGCGTCGGATAAGTTTTTTGTAATTTCCACGGGAACTTTTTAACTTTCCGGGACAAAAAGTAGCCTATGTCATTCTCCAGGTCCTAAACTATAGCTATGCACATAGGTTGTTTGATTGCTCTATTACAGCATCATTGAAGGAAAAACCAACAAACAATAGCTATTTATGCAACTGTATCGTAATGAGGGTCATTTTAATTCGAGTGCTGTTTTTTGATACGAGGCTTGCCGAGTATCAAAATAGGATAGTACGAGAATTAAAATGACTAATTACGTACAGTTGCATACAAGATTTTATCTACGACAAGGACGTCTTTATAATTTTTTACTTTATAAATTAATAAAAAAGTCAAGTGCCAGAACCCAGAGCCGCTAAGCTATAGGTATCCTATTTATGAAGATAACCATATCGATACAGCTACGACTCATAACGATACAGCTCCCATACAACGAACTGTATCGTTATGAGAAGCAAACACGAAAGAGGGTTCAATTCGATATAGTTGTCAAATTCGAAATTGGAACTTTTCGATGCTGGAGTAGATAAAACACATTTTCGCATTTATAATGTTAACTACGATTATGCACATCCACCGTCGCCTGACTGTGATCTCCTCACATGAAACAAACTATTTCATCTACTCTTCAGGGCCAAATAGTTCATTGCATAGCAAGATGGATCATCCCGTCTGATAAACTAGACAGGTATGGTGAACTGTGCACTGGCAGAGGATGGGGACCGCAGTTCAAAGAACCGATAGATATTGGAATTCCAAGGTGCTAGAACGCCAACCTCGCACCGGGAAGCTCAGAAACAATTTTCAGAGATTTCACTCGAGCGAATCTAAGCGGGTCATCATCATCTTATCAACCCACTGTCGGCTTACTACTGAGCAGGAGTCTCCTTTCGGAATTCGAATGATTTGGCCATAGTCCTCCACGCTGGCTAAGTGCGGCTTGGCACACCATCAATCACTTTAGCTAAAAGCGTATAACTCTCGGGCATGCACTTTTCCTGAAGATGTATTCCTTCACTGTTCGCAAGTGATTTTTCATCACTCCGGAAAGTTAGAGATACCTGCCCGGGGATTAGAGCCCCGACAACCCGAATCTGAGGTCGGGTGTGTAAGCACGGAATAGGTAATAGTACCTACATGGTGTAAACCACTAGACTATCACCACGTCTATGCGAACGCACCTAGTTATATTTAAAAGCTCTGTCTTTGTCTATCTTCACGCGTGTACAATATGCTCCTTGTGTACCAGACGGCCATGATTGGCAATATCGGCGGATATGCGTGCGCGGCACGGTAAGCCTCTAGCCCCGTGTAGTGGTGCATTGTTTCACACCGGCCTATCAACTGCGGTTTAACCCCGGGTTAACCAGGATGCCGAGCAACCGCAGATTCTCTACGTAATTATACGCACTTGGAGGCTTTGTTGTCAGGTGCCGCTTAGTGCTCAGATATTGACTCGTTTGTCTCTAGGTGTGCTCAGGTATAGTTCCACCAACTTATCAGGGCCGGTGGCCAAAATTGGAAATATGCATACATTCAAGCGCATTTATATGACAACTAGCGGACGCCCGCGACTTCGTTCGCGTGGCATAAGTTTTATAACTCCCACAGGCATTCCTTAATTTTCCGGGATAAAAAGAACCTATGCACAAAAAACATCCGTTGTTCTGTTGCAGCATGATTGAAGGACTATTTAACGTCCTTTGGGAAAGAATTTTCAAAAACTGTGAATTATGTATTTCATACTTTAAACCCGTTGCCCAAACGTCAAGTTTCGTGGCTATAACTTGAAAAACGGCGGCCTTTTACACCAACTTTTACCCGTTTGGGGGTGGAATTTTGAAAAACTGTGACACACGTACTTCTTTATTCATTACTAGTGGCCCGTCCCGGCTTCGCACGGGTAGACATAGGTACAGATATTTTTCATAATGGTGCACCCCCTTCTCCCGCACTGCCCCTCTCACGAAGAGTTAGTTACTCGATGCGCTGCGTGGCGGCCGCCGCCGGCATGTATTTTTATTTTATTTTATTATCATGATATCTTTTGAATGGAATGTCCGATTTCAATAATTCAAGAAGTAATCATGAGGTATTGAGACAGTCTTGAATATTAAATTATTTATTTGGATAAAAATTTATAAATGGTATGGCTAACACGGTCTGATTTTGATCGGCATTTCTATCAATTTGTTAAATGTAAAAAAGTAGTTATAGTGACGTAACTACAATAGTTAGACACATGGTCTCGCGAAGTTTTTTGTAGATATTGATATATTCTATAATATTGTAGAACATTTTTTTGTCCTATCATTAATACTCTTCGCAGCGTATGCGATGAAAGACATTTTATGGCTAATTTTTTTACACCTTCGGTTGGTTTTAATAGGAATTTCTAAAGATTTCTATAGTAATCTAGTACTAAATATAGCCTATGTTACTCAGTGATAATGTAGCTTTCTAATGAGAAAAGAATTATTAAAATCGGTCCAGTACTTTTTGAGTTTATTCGTTACATACAAAAATACAAATCTTTCCTCTTTATAATATTAGTGTAGATAAATACCAAGTTTCATTGATATAACTTGTAAAATACCTTGAAAAATGAAGGCCTTTGATACCAACTTTCATCCCCCATTTCACCCCTTTGGGGGTTGAATTTTCAAAAACTGTGAAAGATTTATTTCTTAATTTTCAACTCTCAGCTCATATACCAAGTTTCATGGCTATAGCTTTAGAAATGAAGGACTTTCATACAAACTTCCAACCCCTATTTTACCCCTTTGGGGATGGAATTTTGAAAAACTGTGACACACGTAATTCTTTATTTTTTACCCTTAGCCAAAATACCAAGTTTCTTTGAAATAACTTGTAAAATATCTTGAGAAATTAAGGCCTTTTATACCAAATTTCATCCCCTATTTCACCCCTTTGGGGTTCGAATTTTCAAAAACTGTGAAACATGTATTTCTTCATTTTCAACCCGCAGCTGTTATACCAAGTATCATGGCCATAACTTGAGAAATGAAGAACTTTCATACAATCTTTAAACCCCTATTTTACCCCTTTGGAGGTAGAATTTTGAAAAATAGTGATACACGTATTTCTTTATTTTTAACCAGTAGCTCACGTACCAAGTTTCTTGGCTATAACTTGAGAAATGAAGGACTTTCATACAAATTTCCAACCCCTATTTTACCCCTTTAGAGGTGAAATTTTGAAAAACTGTGACACATGTACTTCTTTATTTTTTACCGTAAGCCAAAATACAAAGTTTCGTTGATATAACTTGTAAAATACCTTGAGAAATGAAGGCCTTTGATACCAACTTTCATCCCCCATTTTACCCCTTTGGGGGTTGAATTTTCAAAAACTGTGAAATGTGCATTTCTTAATTTTCAACTCGCAGCTCATATACCAAGTTTAATGGCTATAGCTTTCATAATAAATTTCAACCCCTATTTTACCCCTTTAGGGGTTGAATTTTGAAAAACTGTGACACACCTAATTCTTTATTTTTGAACGAAAGCCAAAATACCAAGTTTCGTTTATATAACTCGAGAATATCTTGAGAAATGAAGGACTTTCATGCAAACTCTCATCCCCTATTTCACCCCTTCGGGGGTAGAATTTTTAAAAACTATGAAACACCTATTTCTTTATTTTCAACCAGTAGCTCGTATACCAAGTTTTATCAATATAACTTGAGAAATGACGGACTTTCATACAAACTTTCACCCCCTATTTCACCCCCTTAGGGGTAGAATTTTGAAAAATCCTTTCTTAGTGAGCGCCTACGTCACAAAAGGAACCTACTGTCAAAATTTCAAGTTTCTAACCCCAGCGGTTTAGGCTGTGCGTTTATCCCTTAACGATTTTATATATATATTAGATTAGATATTAGATTAGATTAGATTAGATAGATTAGATTAGATTAGATTAGATTAGATTAGATTACAATACAGCTGTCGTCAATCGTCATATTATATCAGAGTATTTTTGGTATGACGAGTACGAAGTAACTCCGCCATTGTGTTTATTTGTCTGTACCACCAAATAGAGTTCAGCTAAAAGGTCCAGTGTTTTTTTACGAGTAAAAGAAACTTGACTGTATACTTTAAAAAAAAACTGGGTTTGGCATAGTGTACCTACCTACTGGGTTAAAGATGTATTTATGTTACAAGTTTTCTAAGTGAGGTCATTATTTCCATTCAGACCTCGGACAAGAACAGAGAAACAAATGCCCAGAAGAATTATTGGTTCGTATAAACGAGTTTCATGAAATAATGATCGAGTGCTCTCAAAATTCCTTCTTCAAGAAAGGGAAAAGTGCTGCGCTGCAGAAGGGGGAATATTCGCACGATTTAACAAGAAAAGATTTATTTTTCATTAAACAAGTATTCGAACGTCGATTTTTTGTCGACGAGCGTATAAGAGTCAGGGGTAATGAGCACTCGGCAAGAGGGCAGGGAGCTCTTGTATTGGGAGCCATCACAACAGATTTAGGGACCTCCTTGAGGGTATTTTATAACAAACTCAAGATGTTGGTGATGTTAGATTGACATGGTTTTGCATCAATAATTTATCTTTTTTTTTGAAGAAGTGTCTGTGTATTTTTTAAGTTCTTGTAGCTTGTAGCGTTAAATTTTATTTGTGTGTTCCTTTGATACGGTAAATAAATAACCACTTATTATTTATTATTAGATCCAATTAAAAAAAATGGTAATATTGCTGATCAATTAATATTAATATTGCATTGTAGAGTGACCGGCGACTGAGGGAGTTGAACTGATGTAATTTTTTGCATTGAATCGCCCTCGCACTGCCTTATAGTGGTCAATGTTTATTTAAAACGATAGACTGTGGCGCTGCTGCATCCGATTCAACAGAATTGACTTAATATCCAGAGAAATTGTTACGCGATGTGACAATATTGAGCCAGTGTACTTGCGCCAACGTGTAGAAGGCCACTCGGCTCTCATAGATTAGTAATTTAGCTGTTGGACTAGTGCATTGACCTAACCCGCTGAGCCAATGTATGAAGGGGCCCTCACGGAGTACAATGTAGTAACTCTCAATGGAACAGTCTTTTTAGAAAGCAGAACCCTCTTTCTCTGATTTTCCTTATGAATAGGTAAAAGCCATATTCTTCGCGAAAGAAATAAATAATATTGTAAGCGACATATCCCCTAACTAATCCCTTATTTATGGCCAAACTCTCCAACTAATTCCTTTAGGCAATTGTTTGTGTGACTGCCTCACACAGTTATGCCATTGTGTTATTATGTCCTATACCGAACAAGTTCATCTATTTACTTAGATATTTCATTTTTCTTCTCGGGACAGACGCGATAAAGCGATTTAAACCATAAATCAAGAAAAAGGGACCATTTGGCTCCTCTCTGCCCATGTTATAATAGCGTCAGTTAATTCAATCAACTTTGAACAGAGTGAAAGATTGAAAAATTTTTTTGCATGGATAAATAGATTATAGAAGATCCTGAGGAGGCATAGGCTCGTAGAAACTTCCGGGATAAAAGTTACCTTTTTCCATCACCGGGATACAAGGGTTTAGCGGATGGGACGTGAGGTGGTACGTAATAGACAGACGTTTTATTTTCGCATTTATCTTACTTCATTATTGTTATTAATGTAATTGGGTGTTTGTAAGTTTTTATGTTTGTTACTCCTTCACGCAACAATGGTTAAACCGATTTGGCTGAAATGTTGCAATGAATATAGTTTACACACTGAATATATTATAACACAAAAATTAAAAGATCGCGCGGAAATCAAAAAAACCTTAATCCATGCCGACGAAGTCGCGGTCATCATCTAGTACATAAACAAACATTGAATTAAAGAATTTTCCTCTCTATACCTACTCACGCACGTAAATCTCTCGGAGCATTCGATCACTATTCCGCATGATATTCTCTACGAGCCGCATACAATCGGATCTTGCGCTAATCCCCGGGGATTGCATTCGGCTTTTGCTAACCGTTCAGCATACACTGTAATATTGCTAACCCACCCATTTCGCTAAAGGTCTACACTTACATTATTTAATTTATTAATTTAGAAAATCTCAATTAGTAAAATGTTCTTTAAAATTCTAAGCTCTAATCAGCTGAAAAGTTTTAGATAGATAGATAGATAAATACTTTATTGCACACATGAAAGAAAAAGAATACAGAGTAAAATTAACTATAACTAGGTATGCAAAGGCGGCCTTATTGCTTACTGAGCAATCTCTACCAGGCAACCTTTGGTGAGAGGATTGAACGAGATGTGTAGGGTGGTGTGGCACAATAAAATACACGTTATTATTATTAGTTGAGTAAATAATATAAACATACTAGACAAAATATATATTTATACATTACATATAATTAAAATAAGTAAATATAGATAACAATATATATTATACATAAACATAAATAAATAGTACATTCATAATGCATACATAATTTACACATACCTATTATATAAATAATATTACATAAGCATAGTAATAGTAAGTTTTATATTATGGCCAGACTCTTGTGGAAGTATCTAATCTATTTAAATAAAATTCAAAGTCCTGACTGACTGACTGACTGACTAACTTATATATCAACGCACAGCCTAAGCCGCTAGGGTTAGAGACTTGAAATTTTGACAGTAGCTTCCTTTTGTGACGTAGGCGCTCATTAAGGAAGGATTTTTCAAAATTCCACCCCTAAGGGGGTGAAATAGGGGTTTGAAAGTTTGTATGAAAGTCCGTCATTTCTCAAGTTATATCCATGAAACTTGGTATATGTGCTGCGGGTTGAATATAAAGAAATAGAAAGGGGTGAAATAGGGGATGAATGTTCCTTTATCAAGATATTTTTCAAGTTATAACAACGAAACTAGGTATTTTGGCTTTCGGTATAATATAAAGAAGTACATGTGTAACAGTTTTTCAAAATTCTACCCCCAAACGGGTAAAATAGGGGTTGTCAGTTGGTGTAAAAGGCCGGCGTTTTTCAAGTAATAGCCATGTAACTTGATATTTGGGCTACCGGTTTAAATTATGAAATACATAATTCAGAGTTTTTATAAATTCTATACCAAAGGAAGTTAATTAATAGTCCTTCAATCACGCCACAACAGAGCAACGGATCGACGTGTTTGTTTTCATGGGTTATTTTTATCCCGGAAAATTAAAAAATGCCTATGGGAATAAAAAAAACTTATGCCATGCGAACGAAGTCGCGGGCGTCCGCTAGTCCGAATATAATATTAAACATTTTGCTACGAAACTTTTTATTTTTATTCCACTACGTGCCGGAACGCTAAATCCCTTGGTGGTACTTCTTTGCCGATAGGGTGGTACCTAGCCATGGTCGAAGCCTCCCACCAGAAGAGAACAGAGAAAATTAGTAAATTATAAATTCCCAAACTGACCCTGCCGGGAATTGACGCCGGTGCCTATAAGACCACAGCGCTCACCACTGCGCCAGAAAATGTTCCTGTTGTATGTAGAATGTAATTATCGTCACTTTGTTATGAATGGAAGTGGTCATGATTGCAGTAAGCGAAGACTTTTATTATACCGCTTTGCCATTCCGGTCGCAATGAACACAGTATGATAATTATACAGTGATATTATGCCGCCTATATCACGTTAACAGCGCAACAATACGCCTGTTGATTGTGATCAGGTTAGCGAACTTAAAGCGATTTGCTCGATTACGCTCATTGTGTGCACTGTTGTATGATATCAGAAACTGGACAGTTGTGATTTGAGTTAATTTCATTAACTAGCACAGTTTGTTGTGGGCTTCTTTTTGGACCAGAGTGTATTTGAATTATGAACCCTAGTTAGTTACCTCATAATTCATTATTATCATTACGTCATTACTATTCAGTTGTTAGAGTAAACGATTAACTATTAATTATTTATTGCTATTTGACTAGAACTTTGACTTAAACTCGTAAAATCATTAAGCTATAAACTCCTTTGACAAACCTTGAGTTATTTAATTAAAACAGTCGAGTATTAGGCGTTCAAAAGGTCAAAAGATTTGCATTGAAATCACTAACAATGAAATCACAGTCAAAATAAAAGTAAGAAGTTAGTAAAAAAAGAAGTATTTGTTTTTACAACTTATTATTTTAATTATAACTTCCAAAACACTCGTTAAATAAATAAATAAATAAGCCTTTATTTTCCTTATCTTCACAATTTTTCCTTACATTCATTTACAATATAATATATTCTCTGTCGCTACTATAATTATACTTAACTAACTAAATTACAATACATATATTAACTATGTTTACAATAATTTTATCAAATACATTAATAATTTCCTCCTACCCTCACCTCTAAAACACTTGTTACAGAAAGCTTAATAATATTCCACTTGTAGTATAAGTTTCTGCTCGATGCTTAGCAATCGACGTGAAACTTTTCCTCTCACATAATTAACGTAACTTTCAGCTGATTCCACTCGCACTCGATACAGATTCCGCCCCCGTAAGGCCGTAACTCCAAACTATACAAGTACATTAGCAATTGGGCACAATCATGTTACATTCAGCCCGGGCGTCTCCGGAATCCGTAATCCCGTATCGGCCTCTATACACCTCTTTATTCCGGAATTTTCCCTTTGTTCCGGACACATGTATTGCTTATGACATATCAAAAGGGTCCGTAACGGAGGGATCGTTTAACCAATTTTGTATTTAACGAACTTATTTGTATCGCTACTGATACAATAACTCTATCTTTTGGAATATTTTATCGGAAGATTGGACCGAGAACAATGATTGATCAAAGAAAATTTAAGATGTCAAAAAAGATGAAAAGTAAGTTTCAGTGCCATGACGCCATCTGATTTTAGTACTTCTTGTTTGTTATAGCAGGAATATTTTCAAAGCCAAACTTGTATCTGTTTAGTAGTAGAAATACGACTTAATATTTGATTTTAGGGTGCCGTAGTAAAACAAGAAACCCGTATAGTTGTGTAGTCTTGAGATTAGGTTCAGATATTAGAATTTAAGATTTTTTTATATTTTAGAATTAAAACACAATTAATGAAAGTGATGAGAAACTAAAAACTATACCATCTCAAAAGTAAACCTCTCATTTAATTATTCCTCTCTTTATCTAGTAATGAATATACCTAATTCGATTTATAGTAGCTGTAATACGTACGTAAGAAGGCTCGCAGAGAAGCGAGCTTGCCAATAAAAAGCTCTCGGAAACAGGTACACTGCGATAAGCGTTTCCAATTTCAGAAAAAGGTTGGGAGCAAGTAGATTGCTCCATTTTCATATGCCATTTTTGACGTCATGTTTATTTTCTGCCTCCCAGCATAAATAGGGTAGTTGCGGAGTTCTCTTTTTCTTAAACGATTGCAACATTTTCTATTTACTGCAGAAACGTAATAAATGATTTCTGACATAAACTTTCATCGATAATAATATTATCTCGTTCAACAATAGAGTGTAATTTTTAAAATAGACTAACTACATCGTAGTCAGGTACTTACTTTCTTTTAAAACTCATTTTATTATTCTGTTATATTTTTTTAGTCTGAATGTAAATATAAAAAAAAATTCAAATAATTTGACATTTGAAATTTGGCATATTTTATTTTATTTTATTTCTTTGGGTTCACAAACAACGACACAGTAGGTATTACATGGGTAAAGTCTTAGTATAACAACAATAACTGTGGCGTCAACCACGCAAACCACAAATTATAAAGGTACATTATAAGTGGGCTAGTGCTAAATATAAAATTATAAAATAGGTATGTTTACAACATTGAGTGATAAAAATAAGATAGTTAAATTAGTTAGGTTAGAAAGAAAAAAAAAATGAGATAAAATATATTAGTTAGGTAAGAGAAAAAAAAAAAACAACAAGCATACATAATGCTAAGAAAGGATTTTTGAAAATTCAACCCTTATGGGAGTAAAATAGGTTTTTGGGATTGGTATGAAAATCGATCCTAACGTGAACGAGGCCGCGGGCAAAAACTGCAGGTACATAAGTACGTCATTTTCCCAAAACTGTTTGAGAATATGTCACATTACGAACATTGGCTAGCCATACCACTTTTATGGGGCTCACACTTTAATTAGCACGGGCTAAGATATTCAAGAAAGGAAAGTAAAAATTCAAGATTTTTATAAGTCTCTCAGGTGCTCTGGTAACTAAAATAATAAATAGTAGATTATTAACCAAGGGGATAAAGCAGTGTCTTCTGTCGCGGGTGACGATTTAAATCGCGAGCGTAACGAAGGACTCTAGGTTTACTCCCGAGCGTAGCGAGGGTGTTAAAAACTTAAATCACGAGCGAAGCGAGGGATTTAAGACGAGTCCTGAGTGTAGCGAGGGATTTAAGTTCACCCAAGACTAAGACAGCTTTATCACCGAGGAAAATACTCTACTTTTCGTACCATTTGCGAAAAAATTAACACAATAATAATATGAGATAAGCATTTACTAAAAATAATGACAATTAAAAGTAAAAGGCAACATTCGAAACATTGGTCCAATTATTGATAGAGAGAGTTCATAAGTTTTTAAATAATATTCCTTGGATTTTGTTGGAAGCAAATTATTTATAATTGCGGCAGCATTTGCACTGATGGAATCCGACAATTCACTGTCACTGTCGCTTTGATTTAACATCGTAACGTATTTTTAGAACATTAACTTATTTATAAAAATAAATTAAAATAAACTTAACTTTTATGCATTTGAAGAAAATAAAAACGCGGCAAATTCCTAGACTAATATTTTTTTGTCGGAAAAGCAAAGGCATCAAGCTCATACGGCCTCGTCGGTTTTCGTAATTTTATTTAATAACCATAACTGCATAATAAATGCGTATTCCTTTTTCAAAAAGATATGTTTTATATACATTATATACAAACTCAATGGTGTAAACACAGATGTAGTTCAGTATAAATTTCGGTAAGTACTTATTCCAAATTTAAATCACATTCTCCCCCTAGAGGATGAATGAAATTCAGTACAATTTTCTTTCCCTGTTTTTAACAGATTAAAAATGACTATAGTTATGTTCGCTTTTTGTGGCATAGAATGTCACTTTTTTGAGCAAGTGGTACGAAAAGTATATTACAAGCTTACGATTCTCATTAATTTAGAAGAGGGCTTCTACAAGTAGCCAATAATAGCACAGTTCATTATTCATAGTAACAATAATGGGCCTCAATAAACGTTCCCACTTCCCATACCTTCCCCGGCAGGTAAGTATAAAATGTTCACATATTATTTAAGTGAAGGAGGACCTCGCCTCGAGGGACCGAGGGACCGCCGATATTACTTTGCTAAATTATTTTGAATTGAGAGCTCGTGGCAACTCTTAGGAAGTGCTTGAAAAGGTTGAGAGTTTGTATTATTACTTTTATATATTATAAAGTATACCTCATAAGGTCGCGGTCATATCTCGAGGAAGAAAAAAGCGACTCAGCATACCTAATAGTTCATTTAATAGTAGTTTAGCTTTTGCGCGCAGCTTCGCTCAGGTTAATTTTGATTTCCGTATAAATTGAAACCCCTATTTTACCCTAAAGGGGTTGAATTTTCAAAAATCCTTTCTTAGCGGATGCTTATGTTATTTAAAACGGTACGCCAAATTTCAGACAGATCCGTTCAGTGGTTTGAGTTGTGCGTTTATAGATCAGTCAGTCACCTTTTCTTTTTATATATTTAGACTACTTAATATCGCAACTTCGTCAATATGGATTGCAAAAAATTCATACAAGTTTCATACATATTTCAAACCCCTAATTTTTATCTCCCTAGAGGTTTAATTTTAAAAAACCTCAAAATTACCGCCCCTCAACTCCTCGGCTATGTTCTCCTGCGTCATTATAAGAGGCCGTAGTACCTGCAACTTATCACAGGGAAAATATTATCCTGGATTCCTGATTTAATTTATCTTTTATCTCAGTTGTCTTTCCTTTTTCTTTGCATTACAATTTTCCGCCCTCCACTAACTACATATTACGGGTATATTGTACCTACGTGTAACTTTTCTTTTCTCTTTGCTTTTAGAAATGTGTTTGCTTGTGCTACAACACTAGTTTTTGAATGTGATTGTGGATTTATGAAGCTTTTTTAGTAAAATATTAAACTAGGTTACTATTTATTTAAGTCTTCAGTCAGTTTTGGGCTTCAGTAAAATATTCAATGTACTTACAGAATTGTTCCAGTTACAGGTTTATTGTAAGTTTTGATAGAGACACCAAAGTATAGCAATCAATAAATAATATCAAATAATCAATCAAATAAATATTATAAATGCGAAAGTTTGGATGGATGGATGTATGGATGGCTGTTTGTTACTCAATCTCGCCCGAACGGCTTAACGGATCTGGATGAAATTTGGCACAGAGGTAGATTATAGTCTGGAATAACACATAGGCTACTTTTTATCCCGGAAAACTAAGGAGTTCCCACGGGAACCAAAAACCTCAATCCACGCGGACGTATTCGTGGGCATCAGCTAGTAAAGCTATAATTATGAAAATTTGAAAACATTTAAGGACTAAAATGGGCTTCAAAGAAATAAAAAGTCTGAAATCCAACCCAAAGACCATAAAATATTTATTTTTTCTGTTAAAAAAACAACGTTAAATAACAGTTGTTAAAAATGAAAAATACAACAATGGCCATAATACCACACCTAATTGAATAAAACATTCTAAACATAAGTAATCCGTCTCCTTTATCATGATTTTTATGAACGCCATCTCATTCTCTTCCCTTTATTCAAGGAACAAAAGTGCTGCGGACCTCCATGAGTGAATGTTATTCATTTACACCCCCCTCTCCCCCCTACCCCTACCCCTCCCCCCCGGCGTGCCCTCCCGAGTCCCGACTGACGGATCACGCCATCGTGTTTTACAGCCTCGCTGATTATCACACACATTTTTTCCCTTCAAGATTACGTGTTGACTGAATATTTTAAAACCTTATAAAAAGGAGCATTTTCATAACTAGCTCTAAAAAACCGGTCAAGTGCGAGTCAGATTCGCGCACAAAGGGTTCCGTACTAACACACAATGTAAATTAATTTAGTAAATTAAAGGAAAGATGTCATAACAATACGTAATCAGCTGTGATAAACTGTTTTACATATGGCGCTATGAGAGGGTCAACAGACAGACGGACAACGAAGTTATCTTATAAGGTTATTTTTTCCTCTTGAATTACGGAACCCTACAAATAGAGAAGGTTCAATTCAACCAGTATCGTAAGTATCCAATATTTATATTATACGATGGAGATTGCCTAAGATTTCCTTTCTACCATAGAGCTCGAGTTGATACTCAAATGTTCATAGTTCTATCATTGATTACTTTCAGTAAAACGTTACATATTAAAATCTCCGTACAATTTCAATTTTACGCACTGTCTGTCTATCTGCTACGTTTCCACGGTCCATCTGCTGTACTGATTTTGACGAAACTTGGTTCAAAGAGATCAGTTGCATCCTGGGACGGAAATACTATTTTTTATCCCGGAAAATCATAAAATTTGCTCAAAATAGTTACTTACCTAGTATACATATTAACAGTATTAAGGTGAAAGTAAGTTTGTCTGCCTGTCTGCTACGCTTTAACGGCCCATCCTTTCAACCGATTTATTTAGTAGGTATAGTGATAAGTAGTTTGAAGGACTAACGGCCGGTTTCTGAATTGAGAATTTCATGTTGAGTCTGTCTCAAAGACTACTTAAGGACTAATTAAGCAAATTTTTGTTTCTGATTTGATATTGGGCCGGTTTCTGAATTAAGCATTCAGGCAAAAACAGCAAGTTTCAACTCTCAAACCTTACACAATATCAATTCAGAAACAAAAAGGAGATGGTCGATTTTTGACCCAGGCTGTCCAAACATACGAGCACATCAAATAATTTAATTAAAATAAACAATGAATTTTAAATATATAATTATGTTTCATAGCAGTCGCTGAAAAAATATTGAAGAAAGGAGACTTTCAATCGATTTTTAATGTTAAAAATCACGTGATATTTGTCTTACGTCGAATTAAGACGTCAATTAGACATATTCTACTGTCTATGATGAAACTTATGCCCAAGGATGTAGGAATATCCTATGCCTTTAATGTTGCTAGTCTATATTATCTATTATAAACGATGATAGATAAAATTAAGCATTATAATAGCGGTTTTAATGTTCATTCAAATAATGCTCACTCATTTTGATTTTTAGCTAACATAAAAATAAAAACAAATGACCAATCAATTAGTGCTTAAGTACTGACAGCACTACGTTATGGCATTAATTCTCAGTTTCAAAAGGGCTAGAACCCAGAGCTGTAAAGCTAGTTGAAAAAATAGCGGGACTTAATGCCAAACAGCGACATCTATAATTTGACATCTACAGCTGGGTACCGATTACTCCATACTGCTACATAACTCGTACAGCGCCATCTAGGGCTCGGTCGTGAAAAGTCTCATATAAAATATAATATTTTTTTAAACCAATAAAAGCTGCCCAACCGGTTTTTAAAGCTTAATCTTAGGATTTTATATTATCTGAGATTAATATACAAAATTAAAACATCACTCAATTATAAGTTTCTTGAGTAAAGTATATTACCACGACAAAAACTGAGCAACATAATCAATTCTTTATAACGTTCATAATTTTAATCCACGGCTGCTAAGCTGTATGTAACTTTCTTATTCTTTAAATATAAGATCTGTACTATTTAATGACATAGATTTCATCTCTGGACATTCTGGGTCAGACTTCCATACAATTTTTGACCATGTCGTTTGCTTAATTAGTCCTTAAGTAGTCATTGAGACAGACTCAACATGAAATTCTCAATTCAGAAACCGGCCGATAGGCTTTTTATCCCAGAATATTAAGGATTTCTCGCGGGAATCAAAAATTTTAATCTACGCGGACGAAGTCGCGCGAGTATTACCTAGTATATTCTAATATAGGTAAGTGTTCTTCGCTCTTTTTCTTGATATAAAGTCTAGAAATTTCCACCGCTTCAGTGAGAAAGTATCCGCGGGGGATCTTTGTAAATAATGTTACCGCAGTTTCGGAATTAGTTGTTGGCACAAGAGGCCCCGCGGCGCCCCGGCTGCTCTCTCGCCGCCCGGGGGAGCTTCAAAGGGACAGGACGTACCTGGAACAAAAACAAATTTGCTAAGTAAAACACTGACAGATCCCTTTAAATAACAGTTACAAATGTACACGTAAAATCCATGGCTTCATATAAATTAATTCCCTAGTGTATATGACTGGGCACAGCAGCTAGACTTGTCTATTTCCAGCGCTACAGCCCGGAGTGGAACTTTTCAAATTAACTATTTCTATTAAACGAATACATACAAAAGGCCATACAAACTTATAAGCAAAAGTGAACACTAAAAAAACCTCCAAACTAAAGAGGAGCGGAAAATTACGTGATTTTACATCGCCATACTGCATGAAGTTATGCGCAAAGTTAACATTGAACTAGAGCCTTAGAGCCGTCTCGCATAACTAACATGCCACCTAGCATTGGGCCACGTGGTGTGTTTTAACATTAAATTTCCTAAGACTTTAAAACTAACTAATTTGTTAAGGCTCCCACTTTTTACATGATTACACTCATAACGCCCAAATACGATTTCCGATGGAATTCGGGCCAACGACCACGTGTATATAGGTAAATAAACGAGATCGATCGTGATAAATCTCGTCAGGTCTAATCATTTCTGCCCGTATCCATAGTACAATTGCGATGACCAGTGTAAAGATGCGTTTCTATCAGAGATGTGCTACGCATCCAAGGTACGGATGTGTGTCAAACCTACAAATAGTAGGGCTTGATCTAACATCTAGCGATCTACGTCATCAAACCACGCGCTCCTATTGGTGGGTTTGACACACATTTCCGTAGCTGGAACGTAGCACATCTCTGATGCATAGGCAGCCTAATATAAATAATAATATTCTGTATTGGGTGACCGAAATCGAGTACAGTCGCATGCGAATACCCGAATACTAGCTAGCGACTATGTTTAATCAACGCATTTCACTTCCTAATTCGACAGTAAACTGTTTAATATGTTACTTAAACATTAGAAATTGTACACAATCACAATGCGTTCAGGCCAGAGCTCCTCCGGAATCCGTAATTCCGTATCGGTGCCCTCTGTAGCCTCTATCCCTCTGTGCCTCCGTCCTCGGATTGGCCTCTTTGTTACTGAAGCGTTCCTCGTGACAAATCAAAGGGGTCCGTTTCAAAGGCATAGATTAACAGACGTTTTCGTCGGAAATAAACATGGAATAATGCTGATGATGGATGACTTTCTTGTGGCTACATTTTATATCAGGTAGCTATCGTGCCATTGTTTTGACGTGAATTCTTAGAATAACAAATCAAAGGAATGTAAAAAAAATTAGGATTTGGGGAAATTTTAATAATTTATAAGAGGTAGGTAAGAATCTTATTCCAAACCGGTGGTAGATTCACTTGAAGATTTAAAAGCACGTGTAAAAGTTGATTTGAGTGAAAAACATTTGTGTTAGAATTTGAAGTTACAATAATATTATTATCTAACTAGATGATGCCCGCGACTTTGTCCGCGTGTATTAATGTTTTTGATTCCCACGGGAACTCTTTAATTTTCCGGGACAAAAAGTATGTCCTTCCCCGGGATACAACCTATTCCTGTACCAAATTTCATCAAAATCGGTTGTGAAAGCGTAGCAGACAGAGAGACACACTTTCGGATTTATAATATTATAATGGAAGTATGGATTCAATATACCCAGTATGCTACAATAATAAAGCTACCTATGCAAATTCTATTCCTTGTCGCATATAATCAGGCAATATCCATAAATCCTTGGCTATTCTTATCAAACTAACGTATTGGGTAATACAATACAACGAGAGCTAATCCCGCGGGATCACATCGCTTGGGCGCCGCGCCGGCTAATCGATGTGTGGATTTAGAATATTGTGCGTCGCCCGTGCCGGTTAGCACAATATATCTGGACGGTTCATTTCACCATGAGATACACTATTGTCGAAGTCAATATCAAAGTCAAAGTATATTTATTCAAAGTTTAATAAGTTTGAATCCTTTGATTCTCTACGGTTTGTTTTAATTTTTTAATTACATAAATAAAATTTCAACCTTCGCTGCTTAAATATATTATTATAGACGTCTACTGTTGCACGCAGGTTCCCTTTATGGTTCACCACAGGACACTGTCTCCAGCCGCTTGCTTTCACCAGCTCCCAAAAGATACTTAACTACTCGCTTAAAGGGGTTTCCAAACATAGTGCGGCAAGTGCGCGCCAGCAACGAGCGGCGTTTGCAGGACGCAATTCTGCCGAACACTAGTGGGGACTAGTATACCCGCCAAAGATTGCCCATTGTTTAGACACACCTTAAGATCGTCCGTCCACCCAGTCGGAGTCGTCCAACGGTGCGAGGCTTGGATTCAATTCAACCATAAGAATACTAAGTAAATATTTAAAAAATCTCGCCTTGTTGCCTCACTACTACTCATTAATATCGATAGAAAAATAAAGAGTAATAAATTCATTGTTAAACTCCCCATCATGATTGAAGTACAATTTATAAAAAAATATGACTAAGCGTGTCAGCGTCCCTGATTTACTCGACCGCGGCGGCACGCATCTGGCGGTAAATAATTAAAAAAATGTTTTGTTCAATAATTTAATTCCAATTCCACAACGGTTAAATTCCAGGCAGCTTTTAGTGATACAAATTCATCTCATTTAATCCTAACGGCCGTATCTGCAAGTGTAATATTCACTGAAGTGTAAAGCTCGTTTCCACTCGGAGTGAAATGAATCCCAGCGGCCAACAGAGCGGCAAGTCGGCCACCCCAGTGGCCCGCAGTGGCTCACAGTGGCGCACAGTGACCCGCAGTGGCCACAACATACATCTCGCTTAGAGCTTCTAGAGACATCGTGCTAAGATTGGGCATAAAAGTAGATAACTGATAACTCGTTCATATTATCGAGTTTTAGCGGAAACAAATTCAAGGATTTAGTCTGATTATGGATTTGTTGATCGACTAAAAAAACCCCAAAGATTTTTAAGAAATTACACTAATCGCGATAGATTCGCTATTACCTACTGGTTTAGATGTTCTATTTTCTATTTTTGATTTATTCATCAGAGGCCCAATTGTCTAACTCTAAGTAAATCATTATCGTTTGAAAACTTGCAACGTATTACTCGAATAGTGTAAGGAGTTTTACATGCTTTTAGACATGTAGGTATCTATAAACTCCTAAAATTTATTTAAAATTTTCGAGTTATACCTGCACTATTAGGTACCTATTGTGTGGTTATACGTTTGACAAACGTTTACGCAAACGGGTGGCAGATCTTGATGAAATTTTGGTCCAACCAGTATAACCTTTACAAGGAAAATAGCTGTCAAACTGTGGTCAGGGCGAAGATTAGATACACAATCATACTAATATTATAAATGCGAAAGTGTGTTTGTTTGTTGGTTTGTCCTCCAATCACGCTGCAACAAAGCAATGGATCGACGTGTTTTTTTTTTCATAGGTATAGTTGAGGACCTGAGAGTGGACCATTTCATCCCAAAAAATTAAGAATTTCTAGTGGGAATTAAAAAAATCCACGTGGACGAAGTCGCGGGTGAAGTCCATACTTACTAATATTATTAAATATAAATGCAAAAGCGTGTCTGTCTGTCTGCTAAGCTTTCACGGCTCATCCGTTCAGCCGATTTTGATGAAATTTGGTACAAGGATAGGCGATATTTCAGGGAAGAACATACTTTTTATCCCGGAAAATTAAAGAGTTCTCAAGGGAATCAATAAATCCTAATCCACCGGACGAAGTCGCGGGCATCATAAGTAGTGTAAGTAGTAAATATTGACTCAATACGCAACCTTGCGTGTATGGTAGTGTAAGTCACGTACGTCGTCAGATACATCTGAATAAACTCTAAGGACCGATCAAAAAGTCTTTATGTGCCGCCCCCGGCGAGTGGCCGAGACCTCCCCCGGGATAAGCCGGGATAACGTTCAGCATTAAGCCGAACCAATAAAGTGCTCTGACAAAAATGATTGAGGATTTGCAAATAATGTTTGTTATTTGAATGACGTACGTTTAGGGTAAACTAATCAGATAAGACTTTCCTTTTTCTCCCTCCATGCTTCTATAATCTTGAATAATTCCGTGAAATATAGTCCTCCTGAACGAATTTCTACAAGAAGCAAACTACTTATTATAAGGGTCGCTCCAGAAGTGGATACTAAGTTAGCACTTTCAATATTTTTGTACTCTCGTTTAAACTTGTACAAGTTAAGTTATAACGTGTACAAATGTACATACCACATTAGCAAAGTATTTCCAACGTCAAAACACTCAGGTATTTCAACATGGCGTCCGTACCATAGATCGAATTGAATGGGAAACATTGTATGAGTCAAATCGACAGCTATCAAAATAATCACGCATAGATAATAGGATTCTTAAAAGCGTGCTGTGTATTAGCAAACTAAGGTGCGCACTCTGTTCCCTCATTCACGTAGTCTAGTCTTAAGCTTGTATATTTGATCCTAGGACACTAAAGGCCACTTAACGTGATACCTCTCGTTTTGACTGCACATTTCGCAAAACAGTTTCTTTAAAGATGAAAAAACGGCACGGCAATCTAACACGCCCGGAGAGAGATCAGGTGGAGAACCGATGGCTTTTCGCGGTCTCCGTACACGGGGGTGAATACCGCCAACCTCTCAACTCTAGACAGATTTTCAATTGGTGACAAAAACACAATAAATGTTTGAACCCATGATCCACAGTCATGAAATGAAATGATTTTATTTTACGTAGGACAGCTTGTGCCCCTTATGAAGTGTCATGAATATACCACAAGTTCGGAAAGCAGTTCGACTGAGAAGAAACGGCAAGAAACTCAGCAGTTGTTCTTTTTAAAAAACGATAAATGAATGTATCTATATAATATGTAGTTAATGCACAATACTTACGAATTGTAGCAAGAAATACACTGACTTGTAGACTGCCGAATGCGAAGCCAATTTCTTCCACGCAACTTTGTCACTAAGAAATTCATCAATATTATAATAGCTTGGACTTAACAACTGTTTTACACAGTTTAAATTTACACACAAATCTAAGAATGTTTAGTGTAAGTAAGACTAACGAAGTAGTAATTTTCGCTTGTTCATGAAACTGGATCAGTATTATAGGTAGTGGCTCTACTGTTGAGAAGTTGAACAAGCTAAGCTAATATCAGTTAGGTATTAGTTCGCACTGAATCATTAGAGACTAGGCTAGCATTCCCTCTCGATGCATTCCAAAGTTTACTAACTTGGGGAGCTGAATTATCACATTCTCAAGTTTCGCTGAAGCTTCAGGTATATTAAATTAAATGTCGAATTATTGTGAGGGCGAATCCGTGCATCTAGTATTATATATTATGCTCGAAAATACTAATAAATACGCGTAAAAATTCGCGAAAGTGTATCTTTATGTATATCTGTCTGTCCATGTAAACGAGGAAAACGAAAACTCATCTATCAAAATGTTACAAAGTTTTGAGGTGGTTTGAGGGTGTTCATGCAGACGAACTGGTTGCTAAAATCACATTAATCCATTGCATAATTCGACCGTTAAAATATCCCGTCATGAACAAAGCAAGGGAAATAGTACATTATTTGGTTAAACTATTAATTTATTTGCGGCGTGACCGCATAACCTATTTCCCGAAATCGGTCGCCGCTTAATTTTTCCGCGTGTAATTTATTTCCAGGAATAAATGCCTGCAATGGAATGAGTCAGTTAGTCTGGCTCATGAAGAGTAATAATACGTTTATGTTTTGGCCTGCAGGCAAAGATATTTAGGTATTTCAGCCTGACGGGAGACCGTCGAAGGGGAAGGACTTTCTTCCTTTCATGCTACTGCGTGCAATTCCAAATAAAGTGAATTACGTGGACGTTTTACCTGTTAGACAAAATTTGTCCCTATACTTAGTTACGTATGTTTGATCTTTTACTGCGTGGAGCGGTTAATGCCCTAATGGGAACATTTCCAACTTTATCTCGTACTAGTAGCACAGAATACTAACTACTACGACGGGGTGACAATAACAATAGACTTGCTGCAAAAGCGATAAATTAGCGCACCGCGAGAGTTGACTACACTAAAACGAACTTTCTGACGCAGTGGCTCAAATTCATAATTTAGAAATTGGCTCAGGTGTGGTGCGGCTTTGATCATGGCTAGTCAGATGACCGTCTGAAACCTACGATGAAAACCATGTGGAAACCGAAAGATTTAATCACAACTTGCCTGCATAGTAAAAAGTATTGCCAGATTAGCCCACTATCATCTAAGACATACATGCATCTCATAATAAATTGATACCACCAGGCAGAATTACGGCATTCTAAAGTCGAAACTTGTCATAGATTTATTTGACAACTTGAAAGCACTATTTTCTGCCTGAATAAAAAACTATCTAGGATGGAAAATATTATATTTTCCTTTTTTCCAGAGTTATGACCACACCATGACACTAAGTCCCGGCTTGAAGACGGGCAACGGAGCGTAAGGGTCCGGGGGGGTGAGGGGCGACGGAACGGAATACACACCGACACTATAATAGTGTTATTATCAAAAAGTTATTTTCGTCCCAAGGCTGGGGAGCTGACACGCTCGTGTGACCGGACCACGGACCACGGACCACGGAGAGACTTGAGCGTCATGTTAGTCACGGATACAAAACCCGAACAAATAATATTATAATAACAGGGAAATGCTTATAAGCTTAGAAAATGACTTTTTAACTACTTTTTTAGGGTTCCGTAGCCAAATTTGGCAAAAACGGAACCCTTATAGATTCGTCATGTCTGTCTGTCTGTCTGTCTGTCTGTCTGTCTGTCCGTCCGTATGTCACAGCCACTTTTTTCCGAAACTATGAGAGCTATACTGTTGAAACTTGGTAAGTAGATGTATTCTGTAAACCGCATTAAGATTTTCTTATAATAATAGAAAAAAAACAATAAATTTTGGGGTTCCCCATACTTAGAACTGAAACTCAAAAATTTTTTTTTCATCTAACCCATAGGTGTGGGGTATCTATGGATAGGTCTTCAAAAATGATATTGAGGTTTGTAATATCATTTTTTTCTAAACTGAATAGTTTGCGCGAGAGACACTTCCAAAGTGGTAAAATGTGTGTCCCCCCCCCCGTAACTTCTAAAATAAGAGAATGATAAAACTAAAAAAAATATATGTTGTACATTACCATGCAAACTACCACCGAAAATTGGTTTGAACGAGATCAAGTAAGTAGTTTTTTTTTAATACGTCATTAATCGTAAATCGCAATTTACCTTTCATTCAATCAACTCAAATATTTAAAAAAAACATTTAATTTAAAACTTACTACAGGTTTGTACGGAACCCTCGGTGCGCGAGTCCGACTCGCACTTGGCCGGTTTTATTTCATCTACTGCCAACTATCAAATATAGAAATAGGCCTGCAACAAGTTAGCCCTTGACTGCGATCTCACCTGATGGTAAGTGATGATGCAGTCTAAGATGGCAGCGGGCTAACCTGTTATGGGCATGGCAGTTGTATTAAATCCATACCCCATTCGGGTTCTACACGGCATCGTACCGGAACGCTAAATCACTTGGCGGCCACGTCTATGCCGGTAGGGTGGTAATTAGTCACGGCCGAAGCCTTTCACCAGAAAAATGGGTGATGTTTTAAAAAGATGATGATGTATTTATTGTTATTTATTTATCTGGATATTATTGTTTCCATTCAATTGTAATCCATTAAGGTATATTTGATTGGGGATGTGAATTCGTAAGGCGCTCATAAGCCGCGCCCGACGAAACGGGATTACTGCTCCATCTCGGGAGAGGCGTCCTGGACTTGTAATGGATTAGTATGCAAATGAATGGCCGGGGTCCGGCAGCCGGCGGGGGCAAGGTTACCCCGCGCCGGGTATTATAGCTTTTTATTGACTAAGGACTTGCGCTTGATTATTATCATACCAAATAGGTAATAGCTGATGATGCAGCCAACAGTGGAGTGCGCAGTTATTCGATGGTGTCTAATTCACTCTTGTTTTGAAGGGAATAAGAGTTTCCGCGAAAATCAAAAAAACCTTAAAACACGCGGACGAAGTTGTGGGCATCACCTAGTATATCATGTTACGATCTAAGCAGTGATATACATACTTAATCCATACTAATATTATAAATGCGAAAGTGTTTCTGTCCGTCTGTCTATCTGTCTGTCTGCTTCGTTTTCAAAACCCATCCGTTGAACCCATTTTGATGAAATTTGGTACAGGGATAGTTTATATCACGGGGAAGGACATAGGCTACTTTTATCCCAGAAAATTAAAGAGTTCCCACGGACATGAAAATACTTAATTCATGCGGACGAGTTGCTGGCATCGTCTAGTTACGCAATATTTCTGTAAAATATAACAACACACTGGCGTGCGCGACACTCTCGGGGCTTTACTAGCAGTTTCAAACAAAATTATAAACATTTTCGTTTTATTTCTTAAATGCAGCGTTAATTCGGTTTAAACAATTGTTAAAAACGTCAACGTTAAAATAAATATGAGGCAAACGGTGGAGCCGGTCGTTCGGTGTGGGATGTAATGTCGTTCTCTCCGCAGTCACCCGGCCGGCGGTCACGTGCCCGGCCACTCCCATTACGTAACTTCCAGTTACGTTTACGTTTGTACTCTTTCCGTTCCTTCATTTCTGAAATTATTGCTTACTCTGGGGCAATTTTTAACTTTGCCACTTTGACATTTTACACAAGTTTCTTTGAAATTTCTACTCGTATGGCTATATTTTTAAATTTGTATTCACGGCGCATTCTCACGAATTCGCTATGCCTTTACATGCGAGAGTAAAGGCGATGGTTGTACATGCGTGTTTTTGTTTGTTTAAGCTTAGCTTAGCTCATTGAAACCTTTTCCACCAGAGCTTCGATAAACCAATAAATAAACGTTTAATAAGAATCTGAAATAAATATGCCCATGGTGCCTAAGCTTATAAAGAAAGTAAAATTGTACTTTTGTAATTTAAATATACTTCAATGAATTAAATTAATGAGTTATTTTAATGAATGTTCCTTTTCATTATGGAAATACTACTTGTATAAAAACGTGAAGCGTGTCGTTGTATGTGAGTATTATCAATTTTATCTCGTTTGTGTCGATAAAAAGTAAATTACTAAATCATTTATTATCATCCAGCCCAGATCGCAGAAACTAAAATATTGCACAGATGTTAGCTCTATAACATCTCGGCAGAAATGGCATTTCGAACCGGTCACTCACTCGACACAAATTGACAAAGTCTACTTGAGTTTGTTGTAATAAGTTTGTCGTAGCAAATATTTGAGTTTAAGTTGGACAAGGAATAAGGCTAGATTATCGAATTTCCCGTGGGAGCGAAGTCGCGGGCGTTGAGATAATAGTGCAATACGGTTCATCGATAAAAAATGTTGTGACGTCAGCCGCGTGAGTGATGTAATATTCGCGAACTGTGAGCAGCTCGGCGAGGCGTTATATTTCCAAAATTACTATGATTAAGGCGCGCGCGAGGCGGCGCAGTTTTTTGGCGCGTGATAAATTGCTATTCCCTCGCGGATAGCATTTAAACTAGAGTGAAAATAATACTTTTAGGCTTAGTGGATAGCGATAATCTTTCAAACTTGACGCAGCTTTATTTAAATCGAAAACAAACTATAGGGACTCGACCAGACCAAATATCTTTTACGAGCTCTCGGCGCAGTGTTGAGAGCTGTTGTCTTAACGTGGGGGGTTCCGGGTTCGATTCCCGACAGAGACAATTTAGGAATTTATAATTACTGAATGTAGCGGCAGGCTTCGGTTGTAGCTAATTACCGCCTCAACGTGCTGTCAACCGATTTAGCGTTCCGGTACGATGCCGTGTAAAAACCGATTAGGGTTATATGACGCTTAATATAACTGCCATACCTCTAACAGGTTAGCCCACTATAGCATCTTAGATGGCATCATCACTTACCATCAGGTGAGATCGCAGTCAAAAACTAACTTGTAGTGGAATAAAAAAACTGCTCGAAACGTGTGCGTAGGAGGAGAACGATGTTTTTTTCTGTCACATTAGTGTGTGCAGATCGGTATAACAGTGAGTTAACTGGACGTTTTGTCCGCGTAACCCACGTCCACGCTTAGGTACCTACCATTAAGTCACGGACAAAAGCTATTAATAAAAAAGTAATTTACAAAAAACAAAAAACCCGACTGCTTGGATACCAAAAAGTATAAAACAAGACTTGAATTGAAGTATTTCATTATTATCAATTTAAATCGTATAATATTAATAAAATGTATCAAGGCGCAGTCGCACGTCCTAAAGCTAAACTTAACGTGCGACAATCCAAGCAGTCGGGTTTTTTGTTTTTTGTAAATTACTTTTTTATTTCAAACTTTTTTGTTAAGTATTTATCGGAAACAGGCGACGTTTTATCTGCCCGAAGTAGCACCTATTACCTATTCTGTGGTAGCACCAAAGATACTAATAAGTATTTTGTATGAACAGTAGTAATAAGCATCGGATTAATTTATTCGTAATGACGAGCGGTGATCACGTAAGTAAAGTTCGTAAATCTGCTATTTTTCCAAGAAATGTGCTCATTAATTTTCGAGAGTCCTATCGCATCGACGTCACGAGACCTCGGCAATGAACGTCGGCCACTTACGAAAATGCCCGTAGACAATGCAAAAAAAGGAGGTATTTTTAAGTATTTTCAAACACACAAATTGTACGTAGGTATTTAGTACGTAGTGGACATATTTATTTATTTAGTATTTAGTTTATAACTAAGTGAACTCGGAACTAATATTTTAATTAATTTAAAATGTCTCAGATGAGATAATTTTTTCCGTCTTAACTCACATTATTGCAATTTTCGTAAGGATCTCTAATTTTTTTGGAAATAAAATATAGCCTATTTTACTTGTTAATAATGTAGCTTTCTATAAGTAATATAATTTTTAAAAACGGTTGAGTGGTTTTTGAGATAATCCACCTAGTTTGATAGACATAGATGATATGAGTAGGAACTTTAAACATTTCCTTTGAAACCTCGTAAATCCTAAATTATCATTTAAACGGAAAAATTGTTTGAGGAACCTAGGCGTGATTTTAAAAGAGCTATCTAACGATACCCCACTTGCTATAGAGCCTATCGACTATTGATAGGCTAAGAGCCTATCGACTTTTATTTATTAATTGGCTTCTAGTGGACGCCATTTTGTTTTTCTCAAATTCGCCCTCCGTAGTGACACTCACAAGATTAAGATAAATCTAGTGGTGCAAGTATTATCAAAATCGGTTCAGCCGTTTTGTCTGTAGTGCGACACAAAGGAATACACAAAAATGGACCTTTGAAACCTCGTAAATCCTAAATAATCGTTAAAATGAGAAAATGGTCAAGGGAACCTAACTATGATTTTGCAAGACCTATTCATCGATACCCCACTTGGCATAGTCTATCGACTTAAATTTTTTAATTTGGTACATTATGGCTTCTAGAGGCCGCCATTTTGTTTTTTCTCAAATTCGGCTTCCGTTATGACACTCAGAAGATTAAGATAAACCTAGTGGTGTAAGTATTATCAAAATCGGTTCAGCCGTTTTGTCTGTAGTGCGACACAAAGGAATACACTAAAAATGAACTTTTGAAACCTCGTAAATCCTAAATGATCGATAAAATGAGAAAATGATCAAGGGAACCTAACTATGATTTTGCAAGACCTATTTATCGATACCCCACTTGCCATAGTCTATCGACTTTAATTTTTTATTTTGTTACATTATGGCTTCTAGAGGGCGCCATTTTGTTTTTTCTCAAATTCGGCTTCCACAGTGATACTTTACTGATATACTCGGCATAAATTGGTGCAAAAATCATCAAAATCGGTCCACGCGTTTAGGCTGTAGCTGTCCTGCAAGGAACAAAAATACATATATAGACTGATGAACACATAACCCTGTGCGTTCCGCAGTCGGGTAAAAATATCAAACCAACGCAGTACAAAAGCGAAATTTTAGCGCTAGTATCTTAGTAAGGTTATCTGAGCATATTATCTCACACCTAAATCTGCTGAAAACTTCGGGAATCCGGATTAGCAGGAGATCCAAGTTGAACGAAAAGTTTAATGTTTCGCGGCGCGGCGCGTGTAACGCTGTTAATATTCAAAATAAGTATTGAGTTCCGACTTACAAAGTTACCAGCTTACTATTTTACATTATAGCAGATGACTCATCCAGGATTTTTGCATGGATTTCATATTAAAATGTTTGGAAAGACGGGCTTCTTGGTAAGTTGTGGTCAAATCTTATCAGTGGTCATTGAAGTTAGTGCTTTAAACAAGAAAACTTTGTCGTGACTGTTGTGCAACCATTTCCTGGGACTAAGTCTGGACCTATTATAACTACCCATATTATAAACGCAAAGGTATGTCTGTATATGTCTGTTACAAACAATGATTTTCTATATGGGTATGAAAATTGATTACAAAAGAAAGTTGTTGCCTGTTTAATTAACCAGTTTTTGCATTTGCTATAGAATATGCTCTTGAAGCTAGACTTAGGTTACTTTTTATCCTGGAAAATTCAAGAGTTCTATAGGATAAAAAACTACAGCCACGCAGATGAAGTCGCGGGCATCGTCTATATTTCAGACTGTAATCTATCTCGGTGCCAAAATCCAGATCCGTTCAGCCGTTCTGGCGTGATTGAGTTACAAACATCCATCCATCCAAACTTTTGCTTAATAATTATATTATGTACAGATATAGATTTGGTATTATTAAACCTGCAGGAGTAAAATGAAAGCAATTATAAACAAGGCTATCGGAGACTAAATCCGCACGAGGCTTCCCAATTTGTAACAGATTAAAATTTTAATTGCTTTAACGAATTTCGGATAATAATATCTGAATTGATGTATTGCGGAAATATTATATCAATTAAAAATATCTTAGATGCGTTTTTTAAAATGATAAAATTCGATTGACTCTGATACTGTTGCTTCTATAAGATTTTGCGTGACGGGCGTTCACTATAACTACAAAAAGATTTTTCGGAAATTTCACCCGAACGAATTTGGCAAATTTTTAATAAATCTCGAATAAAAACCAATAGGTAATAAAAACTCGTATACGAGCTTCTTGGTGAATTTCAAACCCGTTCCATCTTAGACCTCATTTAATTTTATGCTCCAGTTTTAAAACGGACAACGGATTATACTCAACGGACATTCTTGAATATTCATAAATGTATAAAAACCTCAAAAAAAGTTGAGTTTTTCTTTTGAATGAAGATACTCCATGCCTTTCGACTTGTATGTTTTTCTGTGAAAATCATTTTATAGTTTTTAGTTTTTAATGAGTCTCTACTCCTATATGAATAGGAGCAAAAATAGCCATTTAAAAATACAATTTATCTTCATTCAAGTTTCAAACTCGTAGAGATAAAAAATACTTTTGCGTCTGCCACAAAAATACTCGGAACGCATTTCTTTCGCAAGATTAAGTGAGATTAAAAAATTCACTGGGAGGCTGTCGCGGCGCAGCTTCCAACGCATGACAAATTGTTATTTCTGTGCGCGCGGCACATGGGCGGCCGTGGGCGGCGCGGGGCGGCGCGGGGCGGTGCGGGGCGGCGCGGGGCGGGCGGCAGTTCATTGTGTGACTCTCTTAATATTACCAGAGAATGATCATCGAGCCCCTTTTACAAAAATATCTACTTCTTGTCACTTACATAATAGAGTATTTTTACAATTTATCAAATACTAGCTGATGCCCGCGACTTCGTCCGCGTGGTTTAAGTTTTTTGTTATTCCCGCGGGAACTCCTTAATTTTCCGGGATAAAAAGCCTATATCACTCTCCAGGTCCTCAACTATACCCATGCCAAAAATCACGTCAATCCATTGCTCCGTTGCGGCGTGATTGAAGGACAAACCAACAAACCAACAAACAAAGTGACTTTCGCATTTATAATATTAGTATGAAGTATGATTAAAACCAAAACTTTCTTTGTTTTTGAACTTGAATGTGACTGATATTTCAATAGGTATAGTCATGTGACATCATTGATGTAGAATTTTAGTGCATATTTCAATGTGTGACATAGAACTATACGAGCATTATCATCGCGCATTGGTTTTTAATTAAAAGACTATTTTTATCCTAATATGGAGTCCCAGATTATCTTCTATGGCTATAAAAGGAGAAAGTAACTGACTGATAGATAAAAGCATTAGTTATGATTGAGAGAACCAACATGCAAAATCTTAAGTTTCTAGACTAATGGCTTAAACTGCCAGTGCTCCATTGGTCAGTCAGTTATTCGGAACCTTTAACGCTCTTTTCTTTGCAGTAGTAGAGTAGTAAACACAAATGTCTGCACTGTCTTTAAGTCTATTGCTATTGAACAAGACACCGCCTCGCAACTATACTCATAAATTATAATAACGATCAATTCGGCCGAACTCGAGCCGAAGCCAATTCTCGTCTTTCAGGGAACAAACAGTCTTAATCCTGCAGTTAAACTTGAAGTCCGCCCATATCGCCCGGCTGGATCTCGAGCACTGGAACTTTATGATTTAAACATGAAAACGACATACAAAAGCTTCGCTTTATAAAGTAAAATAATAAACATTGTAAAGTTTTCTTTTATTGCTCTCGCCCTTGTAAGTGAGGATGAAACCTAAACTGAAATCCTAAAATCCATACTTAGCGAGAGTGTGTACCTGGCCTATAGGTATTTTGTCTGTCAATTTGTTTTAAGCTTTTGATACACAGTTAAGTTGCAAAGCAGGAAAAGGCAGGCTTTTATCCCGAAAATCATCGAGGAAATTCAAAAAACCTTAATCGATTTTGTCAATATTTTGTACTCATTTTTTATACAGGATTATTGAAAATTCTTTATCCATGCAGACTAAGTGTATTATTGAGTAGCCCATAAATTATATTGGTCTTCAAAGCAACCACCGACCCGTTTTAATGTGTGACTAAAATTAGGACGACTGGATAGCAGAGGTAGCTATTACATTACTACGTATTCATTTTTAGTGAAAGTATAAGACATCACATTCCAAACCTAATGTACAAAATAGGTACCTACTTAATTCTTCATCCATGTGTACAAAATTTGAAGTAAATATTGAAGAATTTATTCTATATAGAATTTCAGAAATCCGATTGCTCTTCAGCTGTCAGTGACGCTTGAATCGTTTATAATACATGTAATGATGAGGGGGAGAGCGGGGGGAGGGGGGGGGTATAGGGGGGGGGGGATACATCCATCACAGTAAGCGTCGTTAGCTTCGAGAGCACTCAGTTTTAATCGTCACGTCTCTTCTTCCGATTCTGATATTTCATAGTGAAGAAACGATTGAAAATTGAAAATAACTATTATACATATCGTAGATTTCACTCGCATTTCGACAGAGTATTATTTGAACGGACAGCTAGCAACGAGCGTTATGATGAATTGAAGGGGAGTAGTCTATAAAAATTCTTTATACTAATTTTATCCTGCCTGTTCATCGGACTTTTGCTACATTTCAAATTTTGACGAAATTGCTTACATCCCGGACACGAACATTGACTACTTTTATCCTGGAAAATGTTTTGAACTTATGAACTTTGTTCCATGTGGGGTTTTCATAGTCAGAATTCACTCGAGCGAAGTCGCGGGCATTAATTGGTAATATAACAGCCTTGTGCAACATGCCTGTATTTTTTGCAATTATCTAAACTTAAAAAATTGATGTAACTTTAAAATCTAAAAATCCAGTGTTTACTCGTGCAGTCCAAATTAGTCACGGGAGTTTTGATCTTCATGAATATGAAACCTGAAAAACAGAGACAAAAAGAAAGTATCTTTTATCTATTCTGTATAGAGACACCGGTCGGCGCTCGGGGCTAGAAAGAGTGTTTTTAAAACAGCACTTGCTTTAGTGTTCTCGACTGAAGAGCTTCCGGCGCGCATTTTGCCTCTCGTTAGTCCTCTGGAGCACTGCATAGAGGCGAGTAGACACTGTAAGCTACCCCTATGCAGCTCTCGTTCATTAGATGGGGTTAGTCGACATATACGGACCTATTCGCAAAATTACTTACCTGCTCCTAAACAAAAGTCGTAATTCAAATGCGCAAGTCAAATATTTCAATGTTGTAAACTGTCTGATGAAATATTCTACCACTGCGTGGTGTTTTCGACTACAACTCTGTAATTTAGTTTTGACGGTGAGACCGTGACAGAGTAGCAGCTTTATATGGGGGAAATTCAAGAAGAAAAGTGATTGTCATAATGTCAATACTAGAAATAAAAATAAACTTGTAATGCCTGCTTCTAGGCTTTGTAAAACTAGCAATTCGTTTGTGGGAAGCAGTGTCCGCTTCTACAATAAGCTCCCAGAAGGCATGTTGAAGATGTCTCTGAATAAGTTCAAAGTTAATGTAAAACGTAAACTCATTGAAAAATCTTATTACCATGTGAAGGATTACTTGAATGACAAGGAAGCTTGGCAATAATTTGCTCTAATGGCTCTGATAGTTCCTTAGTTAAGATTATTTGTGAGATGGTGATTAAAAAAAAAAATAAAACCCCGGCTGAGTTTGTTGTGGGCTCTTCTCAGACCAGGGCGCGTTTGGAACCCTCGTAGCTTTAGTTTTAAGAAACCGTAACCGATTATCACCCTCGTGTTTTTTTAAGTAAGTAATTTTTAACGTCAATAAGTGTACCTACAGTGTACCTATATTGAATAAATGATATTGAATTGAATTGAATTGAATTGGAAGGTGTCTGTCTGTCCATGTCTTCTTCGCTTTCACGGCCCATCTGTTCAACTGATTTTGATGAAATTTGGTACAGGGGTCAGTTATATCCCAGGGAAGGAAAAAGGCTACTTTTTATTATGTAAATTATAAAGTTCTTACGGGAATGAAAGACCTTATACCACGAGGACGAAGTCGCGGGCATCATCTAGTGGTAAATAATTCGGCGTCGTAATCAATCGATAGACGTCCAAAGTCGGATATAGCTTGTATGTAGTTCCACGCCGCGGTCATGCGCAGCCTGGATCCTCCCCCTAGTGAGGAGTCTTCCAACGCTTGCCAGTGTGGAATCACCACTCCAGCTTTCAGTTTTGCAGTTATAACCATGGAAATGAGGGTTGAAATATTAATATTATAAATTATCTGTATTCCACGCGGACAAAGTTGCGAGCTTTTTATATATAAAAATGTACGTTTTTATTAACGCTCATCAATTTCGAGAGTCCCCAGTAATCGCCTCTCCATGTCACATTAAAACAACGAACTGGAGCGCCCTCAACGCGTCCCTTCTCCCCCACTTGTGACTCAATTGACATTTTATTATTCTGCTCCCTATTCGAGTTCTACATCTGGTTGGTATCTACACGTGGCATTTTGTGAAATCAATCTCGTACAAACTATGTTCAAAAGTTTAGCCGTAAAAACTTCACAGAGGCATAATGAAGAACCAAATAATATAATAAAGCATATTGCAGAGTCTATAGTGAATTTCTTATGAATTATAAAAAAATAAAATTGTAATAATGTATCAAACATTGTTACAATTCATTTTTTGCAGCTTTTACGGAAAATGACTACGTTCTGTAGATACGTTACTGAAAATTGTGAACCCGGACATTTTCGCGTTTATCTCTAACTTCGCACAAATTGTTCTGCTGCAGTTTATGGGACTAATTCCTCTAATCATGTTTAAAAAAAGTCCAAGCACAATCAGCACGATAGCGTATCTTCGCGGCTTTTGCATAATCTTTGTGTTTGTTATTATCCTGCTTGTGCTTGAACTAATGGACAATGGAAATAAAAGTAACGACTTAATTTTATTACTAGACGATGCCCGTCACTCTGCTTGTATTTTATTTTTTGAAAAATCCCGTGAGAACTCTGATTTTCTGGGATAAAAAGTCTGTAACAAGGTTCATCAATTTCTGTTGAAAAATTGGCCGTGCAAGCGCAGCGGGTAGACAGACACACTTTGTCATTTACAATATTAGTATGGATTCCAATAAAAAATCTTTGACATTTCAAGGGTCCAGGGCCACTCTTAAATCGAAAATCGATGTAATAACAGCACTTCAATATTTTCACAGTCGTTCTAAGATAAAAACAGTAAAACATATTATAATATCCGCGAGATGAGTCACGAGAGTCCATCGATCTCGGTGCGCCTCGCTAACGCCGGCCGCTGTAGGCGGACTTTTCGTTTTTCTCTGCAATGGATACAATGAAACATAAATGGATTACGGAGAACGCTCGGTCGGCGAGCCAAGTGTTGCTCTTAAAATATTCATTTCCTTAACGATACGCGATTTTACGGATAATTTGATTTCGGACTTTCAAATTCTAGTTACTTTTTTGCATCGCTGTCTCCTGTCGAGTTAATATGGTGTGAAAGTACATGAACCTATCAAAGTATTTATAATATTATTCTAAACGATGTCCAATTGCCAATCTAAATAAAGTTACAAAATAAATTCTACCGTATGCTAATTAAATATTGATTATGTGCAGCAAGATCATTGAAAAATGTTATTAAAATTGTAAAAATGTAGTGTAGATGCGTTAAACACAAAAATACAACTGTAAGAAAAAATTAAAACATTTTATTTAATTTAATTATGTGATGCCCAATCAGTTAACTCAATTAAGGCTTTTTAAATCTCTCGAAATTTTTGGATTAAAAATTATGTTGACTTCAGAGTGCAAGATATCGTATTGCCTTTAATCAAAATCGGCTTAGCGGTGGATATTTTAATGGACAAAGAGATAACACACTCACATATTGTACAATACTGAACAGCCAAAGCATGATTACAGCGACTCACTCGCGTATAGTTACTCGTACCTACTAAATCGACAAATAATTGCAAAAGTCGCGACAAGTTTTGTCGCGCTGATCATGCTTGGGTTGCTAATATCCCAACAGCCCTCGTATATATTTCTACAAAGTCCGCAACAGAAATGCTAATGACAAGTTTATACTTGTTATAAAGCTTATGCTTTATAATCCCCGCATCCACACATTCAAATTAACTTTAAAGGATTCAAATCCCAATTTAATTTAACTGTTATGTCACTGTTATATGAATGCGTTTCGCGGTTGACATTTAATTAATTCGACAAATTAACGCAATGTCGGGGCTCAGCTCACAGCGGCGCCTCTCTACCTCGCTGGCGCAGTGGTGACCACTGTGGTCTTATAGCGGGAGGTCCTGGGTTCGATTCCTAGCAGGTTCAATTTTGGAATTTATAATTTCATGAACTTTCTCTGGTCTGATCTGGTGGGAGGCTTCGGCCGTAACTAGTTACCATCCTACCGGCAAGGACGTACTGCAAATCAATTTATCGTTCAATACCGTCTAACCGATTAGGGGTATGTATGGGTTTATTGTAAGTGTTATACCATAGGTGTAGGTATGAGTTTGATATAACTGCCAGACGCATAGCAGTTTTTATCATCATTTGCAACATCTGACTAAGATGGCTCGTCACGGAACCTATAATAAATTACATACAAGCATAGGACGGCAAAAAATCGCGGTGTGGTCGGAGCCATAACACCAGGACAATTTAAAATTAATAAATTTGGAATTTACCTCACTCGGATTCGAACCCAGGCCTTCTTAATCATAAGGCTAAACCACTGCAGCAGAGGATTCGCAGAAAACCTAAAGTTTCATCGACCATTTGTAAATATCCTACTGAACGAATAGGGATGATGACAAATCAATTAAATCAGCAACTCTATATCTATATCTATATAGTGCTTCTAGTATGGAAGTTTGTATGAAATATATAGTTGTGCCGTCATCAAAGTACAACGCACTTTTTTTCTTCAATTTTTTAACTTTAAAATGATTATCAAACATTAAACTAGCAGAAGATGTGAATAAATTGAATTATAGGTCTTTTGGAGGAACCTCTATATATTAATCAGTAAGAAATAATAACTTATTTTTGACATAGACATCATCCCTATTAAACTAACCTCGTTTTAGCGTAGTTCCTAAACATTTATGCGGTCCGGAATGAGCCATGAAAACGTACAATGTCGTCGAGAATCAGAACGGCAATGAACGAGACGCCATAAAGTATACCGTTTTATTTCTCCGCTGATAAAGAGAGAGATTGCGTTTCTCTCCGAATAAAGAGAGTGCGTATTTGCGATGGAGCTACGGACGTAAATGCGAAATAAAATTACGTCATCAATTGTTAACTGGGCGGCTCGTTCCGTAAGCTACTTGATTGTAATTACGTACATGTAATATAATATATGGGAATGTTGTTTCAGCTGCGATCCGAAACGAGTGCTTTACATTAAAAGCTTTTTAATATTGCTATTTAGTTCCGGATTTTCATATTTTTTTGTCTACTACAAGTTAGCCCTTGACTGCGTTCTCACCTGATGGTAAGCGATGATGCAGTCAAAGATGGTAGCGGGCTAACCTGTCACGAGGAGATACATTAAAGCCATACCCCTAGTCGGTTTCTACACGGTATTGCATCGGAATTCGGAACGCTAAATCGCATGGAGGTACAAATTTGCTGGTAGGGTGGTAACTGACCACGGCCAAAGCCTCCTACCAGACCAGAACAGAAAAAATACAAAAATTATAAATTTCTAAATCGACCCTGTCGGGAATCGAACCCGGGACCCCGCGTTAAGACAACATCGCTCAACACTGCGCCAAGGAGATCGATAATAATATAATAACAGATCAAAAAATTCTACTCTCTTCTCCCTTCGTCGTATTTAATGAAGAAATTCTCGTATCGTCCGGGTCCGTGTCGTGACTGGAAGAATGAATGTTCGGTGGAGCGTGAACGCGGCCTGCCGTGAGTGGGCAGCTCCGCTACGTTAGCCGCCGCATGACTTGGCTCATTACCTACAACCGATGTGTACTTGCAACAATGGCGAGAATGGGACCTTTTGTGAACTTGTATTACAGAATTTTTATAATGTTAGCGTGCATAATTAACGGGATTTAAGGAAGTTACCGATCAGAGGGAAAACATACTACGATTTTTTTGACCTCGAGCTGTACAGACTACTGCGACAGGAGAGAACGTGTTTTCCATACAATGCGGGCGTTCCGTGTGTGTGTTTTCACTCTTTTGCTGTCTTTTTAAATGTTTTTTTACATCCCACGCGATAGATTTAAGAGTAGGTAAGAAGAGATAACTTACACTAAGTAGTGTAACTTTTTGCCTGTATTTAGGACGACTTTGAACCTTGGCTGTGGTCGTAGTGGCCTGCTTCTATTCTGCTGAATTAGGGCTGGTTAGGGCATTAATAATTCCTAAAGCACCTCAAGTCTGTTGAGAGCCTTCAGCCTGCTATTGTAATTTGACAAGTAATAACTCTCATGCATTATTTTGCCTATAAAACATTGAAATAGAATGAGTAAACTAAAATTCTACATCAATGCTATAAAATAAGTAATTTAAACAGCACTGAGGCTAATTTTTGGTGTCTACCGAATAAGTCATTTGGTTTAGTTAATTGTAATTGAAGATAGCAGCGAAATAATAGAGCTTTTAGTTATCTACCCGGGAGTTGGGAGCGGACTAACGTCCAGGCTTCGCACCCAGTTCCAATCGTTATTATAATTTATGGAAGTGTCGCCGCAGCCGCAGCCGCAGACTCTATCGGAAATGCGGTCAGCGACAAATGCGGACCTGACACTATTTCCAATATTGCTCATTGCGAGATTTCAACAATTTCATTCAAACTTAAGATAAACTGGCTCTAAATATAAATTACTAGATTAAATTATATTACGTCTGTGAATTAATCCGTGCGGATTTCGGCTTTTTTTAGAATACCAATGGGCATTGACCTCTGTCAAAATCGGTTAAACAAATGGAGCGTGAAAATTGTTAATTAGGAGATTAATGAGAGTTCAATAATGATTGTTACAAACCAAATGTAAATCATCATTTACCATTGTAACATTATGAAAAAGTCACAAAATAGCAAAACAGCTACAAAAGCAACAGATGGAACAACAAAAGACAAAATCGATGCTTCCAGAATTATAATAATGGCACAATTTATTTTAGAGATATATAAACACTTTTATACTGTCCGATCCGATCAGATATCGGACATTTAACGCAATAAGTAAGAGTGTTTTGTATGATACTTTGTATTATTTGAGTTTTATGACAATATTTTGTACTAAACCTCAATATAATGTGCCACATAGGCAGAAGAACCCATGGGAGATGTGGTCCCAAGGTGCTTGAATGGCGGCCTAGCACCGGAGGGCGCAAAGTCTGATGACCCTCCCCCCTTTAGGTGGATGGATGACCTCAATGTAACAGCTGGGAGCAGCTGGAAGCAAGCGGGACAAGGCTGCGTACTGTGGAGATCCATGTACTCGTAGATACAAGATATTTTGTAGGGCCCGTAGCCTTCCAGGCAGGCCCAAGCCGTCGTTGGCTTAAAGCTAATTACCGGGACACAGAGTTGCCCCGCGCCCCGCGCCCCGCGCCCCGCGCCCCGCCCGGGTAAGGAGGCTCTGCCTCGAGGGCCGTACCCCCGCTTGGCCCTTCGGGCCAAACGGAGAAGACCCACACACAGATATTTATCGCCTGAAATAGCAAAATAAAGAAACAGACAAACCTGAGCAGTGAACACTTGGCGCACAATCCTGGAAAGGTAGATACTGGTGTGCAAATGGTATGACATACTCGTAGGTACATTTATAATACTTTAATACCTAGTGATAAACTAGCGACCGCCCGAGACGCGGATGCGCTCCCGTGGGAATTATGCAAACATGTATACTTTGTAATGGAAACCCTTGTGCAATATTTCAGCCTAAGTCCTAGGGTTTGAGCTTGGCGTTGATGAGTAAGTCAGAGAGTAAATGAGACATCCCCTTTATCTACAAAATGTAGTGATGTCGTTTAAATCCTGTATTCATTCACAACAATCGTTCGACTTATTCGTACGATCCCAAGTGTAGTCGTCAGTGATAAAACTGCTCCATCTCCGTACCAAAATAATGGATTGGTAATAATATCTGGCGCACAATAATGGACTGATAATATCGCGCGTCAAATGGAGCGAACTCCCCGCGCGCGTGACCCTTGACAATTAGGCCTCGGATACACGGAGAAGCAGTCCATCCTGGCTGCTTCAAGTTGCGACTGCATAGTGAACTAGAGTCTTCTACGTACACACATATTACACGGAACAGCTCGAGCAGTTGCGACTGCTTCGGGCGGTTGGCAGCTGTAATCGATGATAGCTGCGAGGTGTTGACTACGAGTATGACTGCAAGAGCGGTCCGTGTATGGCCTATATTACTGTATTGTTATCTATTTGGATTTGCAATGTCACAACAGATTAATCCGGTTTCTTGAAAATCCCGTCAAGATTACAAGTTATCTAAGTGAAGCCTCAATTGGTATCATGATTACCTAGTACCTAACTCAGGGTAGGCTAGGCTTGGCTCAGGAGGTACTTCTGAAAAAAAAATTTAGTTAGGTCTGCGTTATATAAAAACCTAAGTACATAAAAAATCACAAGTTCTCAGACCCGTTAGTTGGAGCCATCCGTTGATATTATGTCAGTTAATTATTTACCCTTTGATATTTTGACTTATTAATTATTTATTATTATCATACCCTGACGTCCCTAAAATAAGAGTTCTGAAAAAAGAGTATCAACAATTTCAAAATAATACTGCATAAAGCGATGGTAGTATGCCCGCTTAAATATTTGAAAGATAATAGTAAATTATGTAAATACGTTATATAAAAATATTTTTCTGATAAAGCTTCTGATCGATCTCTACAAAGAAGTATAATGAAACAGCTTTTCCTTGATAATACACATTCATCAAAGATTAATGTGAGACCAAATAAATAAGCTTGAAAAAAAGCCTTTTGCTGTTATAAGTATAAATGTCTACCAATATTGAAGGAAACATCTCAAAGAGAAAAATATTATGCTCACCATTTACCGACATTTGCCCCACGAATATAATATCATCTTTTGATTCGCGACGCTCCGCCGTCCCAATCTCGTCCCAACTAATATATTCTACAAAGAAAAGTCATTTCTGTACCTCTCATGGGAATATTAAAACCTTTTTGTCACAGAAGTCATAATTTGTCTGGCCTTATATGTAAATGTACTTATTAAACCTCTGGGTAGATAATTTAATTTCAGGCAATACGTAGTTGTTTTGTTTTTTTTACCAGTCTCGCAAGCAATCTGCCTGTATCAGTTTATAGACACGGGCAGTGCAGTATTATGCCCCAGGCCCAGGGTGTTTTAGCTGCACGTGGCTGCGCTGAGAGTGTGCGCATAATTCAACAGAGTTCCTCCCGCAACTTCATACCATCGGACCGCTAGGTATCGTAACAATTTGCATTACTATCTATATATTATATGTCACCGTAAGATTGTAAAAACCGTAAGATTGTAATCTAACGCTTTTTTGCGATAGATTGTAAACAGTCGAAAGATTGTGAACCGTTCAATGTTTTAAGTGTCAATTTTTGAAATATTCATTGTGTTTACGTTTTCTTGTCTCTTTCTTGTAGGTTAGGTTAGGGTTCGACATAAATTAGGTTTTATCGGGTTAATAAACCTAACAGATTACAATTTACCGAAAAATAATCCGTTTTATTGTAATCATTCGACAGTTTACAATTTCGCGAGTTAGATTATAATCTAACGGTTTTTACAATCTTACGGTGACATATATATACTACGAACAAACGTAATGAAGAGATTTGGTTTTTCGTAATACACACCAAAATGATATGTAATCACGCCAGAACGGCAGGACAAATCTGGACGAAAATTGACACTGAGATAGATTATAGTCTGGACATAGGCCGAAACATTAAGGAGTTCCCATAGGATTTTTTTTTAAATATTCAAAGTGGACGAAGTCCATCAGTTAGTGATGAAATAAAATAAGTTATCATTTTTTTATGTAATACAACTTGTGTCACTAATGATTTGTCAAGCCCATCCAGCTCGCTTTTACTCCGTACCTTTGAATATTTCACTAATGTAAAGTACAAAAAGTAAACATACATTACGTAATGAAAATACAAACAGACCGGCGCTATACATCAAAGGGTAAAAAAGGCAATCGAGCCTCGTGAAATATTAATGGCAGTAGGAGCGCTATAGCCTCGCGCCGCTGCTTTGCATGTCACTTCCCTGCGCGAGCCTCGACGTGTAGGTACAGACAGACAACAGACGTTATGGTTACGAATAGTACAATTTGTGAAAGTTTGGATGGATGGATGGACGTTTGTTATTCAATCACGCCAAAACAGATTTGGATAAAATTTGACACAGAGATAGATTATAGTCTGAAGAAAGTCGGAAAAATAAAGAGTTCCCGCGAGAACTAAAAAAACCTCAATGCACGCGGACGAAATCGCGGGCGTCAGCTAGTATAAATTATGACGACGCGACGGTTAGAAGCAACGGAGGCGTGTTTGTTAATGATCGCGCGCCTCCAATCAGGACGCCTTTGATGTCAAACACCGAGCGTGTTTTAATTTGTACCCTCGACTGTTGCTTGTAATAAAATTGTAAACATACTGTAATTAATTGTTTATACGCTCAAAATACCCATAAACAAAATAAAATTTAAACCATTTTAGAGTGTCAGGGGTCAATCAGTTTCTACAAGGCATCTAAGTATTTAGGTATATTTGTATAATTATTATTATTATTTATAATAGGCTAGGCAACTTTCGCCGATGTGCTTATATCAAATCTTGTGCTTTGTCTTTAAGCGCTTATGCGGTCTGTTCTTGAACTTGTTCTTACAGAGGTTGACATCACCACATCCTCGGGCAGTTTGCTCCACATAACCACTACTCTGTTGTTCAAAAAGTGTTTAAAGAGTTTTGATGCCAATTGATAATGCAGCTTTCTATCGTATAAAATAAAAAAAATATGATAATATGACTGACTAGCTGATGCCCGCGACTTCGTCCGCGTGATTTAAGATTTTTTAATTCCCACGGGAACTCCTTAATTTTCCGGGATAAAAAGTGACTTATGTCACTCTCCAGGTCTTCAACTATACCCATGCCAAAAATCCCGTCGATCCGTTGATCCGTTGCGGCGTGATTGAAGGACAAACCAACAAACCAACAAACCAACAAACAAACACACTTTCGCATTTATAATATTAAATATGAAGTATGATTGTCACTAGCAGTAAATCGTGAGAAATTTGGATCGCCTCATAGACACAAAATTGATGGATATACACCGATACAAACGTGAAATCACGTATCTATCTGATTTTGGAGACGTTCCAAGTTGGAACGTGGCTATTTGAAGATCCAAGTCCAATAAAAAGTCTGTTCTCATCCTACCTACCAGTGGGTGTATCACCGCAGCCGAACACTGCACAAGATTAAACGCTTAGCACGAAATAGCGTTATGTTCCCAACTTATTGTAGTCTGACGGTGCGGTTTGCCATCAAAATAAGTTTATACACAAACTTATCTGACCCGATGATAGCGTCGCTAGTATCTATTTGAAAAGAAACAAAAACAAAGGCTAGCAGCAGCGAAGGTCTTCTCCGATTGGTCCGTGAGGGTCAAGCGGGGGTACGGGCTTCGAGGCCTGGCCTCATCACCCGGGCGGGTCCGGTATTGAGTCCGCACTGCGGGTGACGTCGTCGCCGCCGCGTGCAGGACCCGTGTCACGTCCATGTGGCTCGGCGCGCGAGAGCGACCCCAAACACAAAAACCAAACAGCCATAAACATTTGTTCCAATTTCGGCCACCGGGCCAGACAAGTTGGAACGTCTGTACCTACATCACAAACTCGGCAACAAATCCACCAGAAGCACCTGTCCGATTCGCAATTGATTCCGAGCCCGCGATCTTCGCTAGTTAGTATTCTTACGTACGTACGCACACGTACTTCTTTATATTATACCGAAAGCCAAAATACCAAGTTTCGTTGTTATAACTTGAAAAATATGTTGATAAATGAAGGACATTCGTCCCCTATTTCACCCCTTTGGGGGTCGAATTTTCAAAAATGGTGAAACACGTACGTCTGGATATCTAACTGAAAGCCCAAATGCTAAGTTTCATCACTATAACTTGAGAAATCAAGGACTTTCATACAAACTTTCAACCCCTATTTTACTCCTTTAGGGGTAGGATTTTGAAAAACTGTGCCACATGTACTTCTTCATTTATTACCTAAAGCCAAAATACCAAGTTTCGTTGATACAACTTGAGAAATATCTTGAGAAATGAAGGACTTTCATATAAATTTTCATCCCCTATTTCTCCCTTCGGGGGTAGAATTTTCAAAAACTGTGAAACACGTATTTCTTTATTTTTTACCGGTAACTCATATACTAAGTTTCATGGATATAACTTGAGAAATAACGGACTTTCATACAATCTTTCAACCCCTATTTCACCCCCTTAGGGGTGGAATTTTGAAAAATCCTTCCTTAGTGAGCGCCTACGTTACAAAAGGAAGCTACTGTCAAAATTTCAAGTCTCTAGCCCTAGCGGTTTAGGCTGTGCGTTGATATATAAGTCAGTCAGTCAGTCAGTCAGGACTTTGAATTTTATATATATAGATATTTAGGTTATGTCCTGGGGGAGGACTGCTACTTTTAATTCCGGAAAATTAAGGACTTCTCGTGGAAACTAAAAAAAACTTATACCCCGCGGATGATGTCGCGGGCATCAACTAGTCAGTTATAATACAGGGACTATTTACTTATTTAAACGACTAGTTTAGCAGATATCTATAGCAATATACCTAGAACAGTAATAACGTCAACCAATAAACTAAGTAACTGGAGAAGTATTTACCAGCAAAATGTTGTCTTTCTTGTCAATGATCAAACGAACTTCTCTGATATTAATTTCAGCAATTATTTCGATAAGTTGACGTATAAACAATATTAGTTTACTTTGTAAATTTAAGGTTTACAATTAGTGAAATCCAGAGCAAGCGAACTATAGTTATAATTTATAAGCATGCCAAGGGTGTAAAATTAGGTGATCAACTAGTGGTTCAAAATTTGCTGTTTCCTGTCTGTTACCAATTCTGTCCCCACGTGCGGACAAACAGGAAAATAAATTCCTGTCTGTCACCGAATTTGAATTTGGGGACAAAAAGGAATTAAAATTTTTAATCAAAAAGGGATATAATATGATGAACAACAAATTATTTATGTGTAATAGCTATCTAATCAGTTATAATTTCCTTAATTTCCTTCAGGTGTTCCATCAAGCGTATAGTAATTTAATTAGAGGCTTGAACTTTGCTGTCGACTCTTGCGTCTTCTAATCTGGAGCAGCAGTCGCGACGGCCAACAGACTGAGATTAAAATTTAATTAGAATGACATGCCCTCTTATTGCCCTCTGTCTGAAATTTTTATACAAATTATTTTTGTACAGTTGGTGAAATGAAGTTAATTTAGATCGATGTATGGTTCTAAATTCATAATAAGTACATAATATGTATAATCTTAACTTAGCGAGTATCTAATCTTAGCTTAGCTACCGTATTCATATTATGACAAAACCCATTACTAAACAAAATATTATATAGTTATGATTTTGAATTTGATGTTTCGGTTTAGGAATTAATTAATTTTATTTTACAATATTTACCACAAGTTACAGGAAATTAACTATAAAATAAAATTTTAAACTAATCCTTAAATATACCTACTAACAAAAGATAAAAAAAAAACCTAATCAAAAAGACCACCTCTGGTTGCCCCTGGACCAAAGGTACCCATCAAACTTGCAGCATTGCCACGCTGAATGGCGATGGATAACCTTTGAACCAGGTAGGAACCAGAACGTGGGTCACAGCCCCTTTCCCTCAAACGACGGCCGATCTCTTTTATGAAAGTTTTTGCTTCCCCCACCCCAGCATCCCATCGTCTCCACCGCCAGTGGGACAAATAAATATTGGCCCAAGAGTGGTGCATATTTGGCTCTCTTCCTCGTGGCAGCGGATTCTGCAGCGGCACCAGCTAACCGGGACGTACGGCTATGGTGGCTTGGTGCCAAAGTACAGGCGCAAGTCGCGTCCCACAACAGGCATTCCCCTTTTTGCCAAGGGACAAGAGTCAAGCCATCTGGACGCTTACCGTCCGTGCGGCACATTCGGTTTAGGTATATACAAAAGTAACAAGGGTTAGACCCGTGGGGTGGACACGTCATAATATATTAACCTTTGCATTAGTTACTCGTATGGCCAACAAAATGTTTGAAAGAGACAAAAGGATATTATTTTAAAATCACATATCTATACATAACAAACATACACGTTTCGCGATAAGATACGAATTTCGTAAGTATTTTTTTGAAACCTTAGTTTTAGAAAATATCTCACAAAATAGAGGCAATAGTGTTGTTAAATTTGGAAACAGTTTACGATATACTTATTTGAAATAAAAGAATAAATTATAAAAGTTGAACATAGATCTAACACCGCTCATTCTCATAAAAGCCGCTCGGAGCACATTCTCCCCGCGGTCAAGCGTGTTCACGCCGAGATGGAAACCTGAGGCGAGAGGAATTTCTCATCTCGGAGCCGAGCGGAATAGCTGATGCCTGATACGAGCGAACATGTTGTTATATCGAGATATTTATTTACAAGCTCCTATGATCAGGTTATTTATATACTCCGCCTCGATTTTGTCAAAATATGGCAGTATTCAGTACGTATACAGCGAATCGGCTCAGAAAATATCAGCAAAAATCTTTCCATTATAATATACAATTAGACGTTTTTACTCGTGGATTCAAGCTTTTGAATTCCTGTGGGGATGAATTGAGAAAGTGCGTAATGACGACAATACAATATTATCATGAATTTCACCACACCAATAAATATTATCGACTTATCACGCATGAATAAATAAAAGGCAGTCGAAGGCCAGGGTGACAAGGATATCGTGGCTTAAAAACGTACGCCTGTAAAAGTTCGATAGCTGGAATTGTGATAATGATTATCAACTTCCAGAAGGAGTGCCGCATGTAGGGGGAGGCAATTCGTAACTATGATGGATGTTCCAGTAGTACCTACACATTGGTTCAAACTTCAAACATGATCACGAACTATGGGCCTCATAAAGTCATAGAAAGGTAAGGGTCACTCAGGGGGCGATTGTGAGAGCTTGTGGTTTCTTTCGAAAATTAGATATGAGGAGATTCGAATAAATAAAGTAACCGGAATTCCTCGACGTGTTGCGATGAAATGGCAAATGCGAAAACCGATAGACGTTAGGGTCTAGCAGTGGTGGAATGGTGAGTATTAGAACGCAGAGGTAGCAGCCCCCACCGCGCGGCGCAGGCGTGTGGAAGTCCCTGCAAGAGGCCTATGTCCAGTTGTCTATCGGTTGACGACAACATCTCGCTATGTCGCTCCAGGCTCGCGCAGTAAAGCGACATGCAAAGCAGCGGCGCGAGGCTATATAGCGCTCTTACAGACATTAATATTTCATGAAGGCTCGATTGCCTTTTTCGTACCCTTTGATGTATCGCGTTTGTTGTTTCCATTAAACAAACTCCGACAACCGTTCGCTACAAAACAATCAATTTGGTATTTATTTACTTTATTCGATCCAATTTAATACTTGATGAACCGACTGCTGCCAGACTGTTACTCTAACTCTAAGCGAGTAGGTACCTATAGTATTTACACTGAAATAGGTGAAGTAACTCAGCCGGGGTATTAGTCCATTATATGGTTAATGTAGTGGTCACTGGTCACATTCTGCGCCGAATTTATTAGAGTACCTAGTGTGCTTGCAAAGACAGATTTTCGTATTCTCTGATGAATAAGGTTGAAAACCTGAAGCACAAGCTAGTGATGTGAATTTCTTGTCCCACTACTTTGGCCTGACTCGGTCATCGAACCCAGTACCTCATCAGCCGTAGTTGAACATGCTAAATGACAAATCATCGAGGCAGTCAAAGTTATGATAAAATACGTTAAGTTATGGTACTTATACGAATATGATATTATGGTAGGTATGTAAAGTAGTTAAGCATAATTATACCCAAGGCATGTATATAAAGTATTCACTGATTCGGTGGATTTTACATTTTATATCGTTTACTAGCTGATGCCCGCGACTACGTCCGCGTGGATTTAGGTTTTTTGGTTCCCGCGGGAACTCCTTAATTTTCCGGGATAAAAAGTAGCCTATGTTTTAATCCAGGTTATAAGCTATCTATGTTCCAAATTTCAGCCAAATCGGTTCAGTAGTTACGGCGTGAAAGCGGAACAAACATACAAACAAACTCACTTTCCCATTTATAATATTTGTTCATTAAAGTATTTCATTTAAATTGTTACTTTTTGTAAAGGACCAAGTGTATAAAGCCCCACTCAAAAGAGCACAGTTAATTTATGGGCGCCGCGTCGATATTTCAGCGGAAGGCAGCGTCGCGTCGCTCGCAGATTTATGGCCCGACTGAAACTTATCCCGATGATGGATGCGTGCTCACTGCTCCCCCGCGTCTCGCGAGCGCTGAATCAATCCGCGAGCAAGCCCTCAGCCCTCACTGCTCGTATAACTCACGTTGCGGTATTCAATTAAGTTTGACAGCACCGACGTGATTTGTCACCGCTAATGCATTTTGTTTGTTTTATTTCTGGTAATAAGCGAACTATATTATAGTAGGTAAGTATTTTATTTTCTAAAAATAACAGAGAAACGACAATCACGCTAGACACATAGTAATAGTTTGTGGTTGCGTTGGTTGCTCGATAGAGTATGCCACTTAAACGAGAAAGTCGCATAAGTTTTTTAATTCCCATAGGCATTCCTTAATTTTCCGGGATAAAAAGAACCCATGAAAAAAAACCCGTCGATCCGTTGCTCTGTTGCGGCGTGATTGAAGGACTATTTAACTTCCTTTGGGATAGAATTTATAAAAAGTGTGAATTATGTATTTCATAATTTAAACCGGTAGCCCAAATATCAAGTTTCACGGCTATTTAACTTGAAAAACGCCGGCCTTTTACACCAACTTACAACCCCCATTTTACCCGTTTGGGGGTAGAATTTTGAAAAACTGTTACACACGTACTTCTTTATATTATACCGAAAGCCAAAATACCAAGTTTCGTTGTTATAACTTGAAAAATATGTTGATAAATGAAGGACATTTATCCCCTATTTCACCCCTTTGGGGGTCGAATTTTCAAAAATGGTGAAACAGCTACGTCTGCATATCTAACTGAAAGCCCAAATGCTAAGTTTCATCACTATAACTTGAGAAATCAAGGACTTTCATACAAACTTTCAATCCCTATTTTACCCCTTTAGGGGTAGAATTTTGTAAAACTATGCCACATGTACTTCTTTATTTATTACCTAAAGCCAAAATACCAAGTTTCGTTGATACGACTTGAGAAATATCTTGAGAAATGAAGGACTTTCATGTAAACTTTCATCCCCTATTTCACCCTTTGGGGGTAGAATTTTCAAAAACTGTGAAACACGTATTTCTTTATTTTTTACCGATAACTCATATACAACTTAATTTCATGGATATAACTTGAGAAAATATGACGGACTTTCATACAAACTTTCAACCCCTATTTCACCCCTTTAGGGGTGGAATTTTTAAAAATCCTTCCTTAGTGAGCGCCTACGTTAGAAAAGGAAGCTTCTGTCAAAATTTCAAGTCTCTAACCCTAGCAGTTTAGGCTGTGCGTTGATATATAAGTCAGTCAGTCAGTCAGGACTTTGAATTTTATATATATAGATATCGTGTCAATTTATTGGGTAATAAGGTTCTCTTAGAAAAATTGGTATTATTCAGGTATAAATAGGATAAACAAAAGGTTCATAATATTCCGCATACCTTAAGTTCGTTATATATAGCTTATTTCTTAATCAATAAGTTATTGTCTGCCTGAGTGAAGACATTATTATTATTAATATTTAGTAGTTACAATAGTGTATAATATTAATTTACGTAACTAAATTTTACCGGTACCTATAGATATGACTTCAAAGCAAAAAAAATATGAAGGACGAAAATCCAATTTTCCTTTAAAAAACACCAATCAGTATCAAAGAGGAAAACATCTCAATAAAATATGTAGGTAATAAGTATAGCTATTGGTCTTATCATATACAAGGCAAATAATATACCTACCTACTACTTGCTTTGACTCCCGACGTCTTGCCGACCCGAATATTGTCAACAAAAAAAGGTAATTTGTGAAAATCTCATGGGTGATATTAAAATACGTTTTCGGAGGAAAAAAAACTCAATTTCCCCTCCCTCCCCATTAGACAAGCCGTGGCCCAGTAACGATGTTTCAATCAGCTTTTCGCTGAATCGCTTATCGAATTCTTTACAAATATTATTTGCGTATGTATTTTGGAATGGATGTTTTCTCGGTACGTAATATCAATATTATTATTTATTTATTAGCCATACAATACATATTTAACTTCGCGCAATATATTCTGTTATTAAGTAGGGTTTAACAGTGCAAGAAACAGCAATACCAGCCATTTGTACAATTCCGGTCTAATACAAATTTTACGAAATAAGTATGTGTCCACTGTTAACACAATTCGGCATGCATACCGTAATAATTTGTTGTAGAGACGGCAACGAAGCGAAGGTCTCTGAGTATACTTGAGTGAATTTGCACTTGTCCGTCCGTCTGTCAGAGCCTTATAATTTCTGAATTTTATAATTTTACTACAGTGCTTCACACACGAGGATAGTTTCTAAACTTACTTAAACATACATATCAAAAATTCCGGAACCGGCAGGATTTGAACCTGCGTCTCTCTGGGAATCGCGCCCTGAGCGCCTTTGACCACTAGGCCACGGTTCACTTACCTACCAGTGCCGAAATTTGAGATATGCATCTTCATCCGAATTTTTGATATGTATGTTTAAGTAAGTTTAGAAACTATCCTCGTGTGTGAAGCACTGTAATAAAATTATAAAATTTAGTTTAACGCAAAATATGTCATTCCTCGTTCAATGAGTTCCATCGAATATGGGCCTTGAAAGTAGTTTCGATACTGCAATGTATCGCTACTGGATGGCATAAACAGTCGCGTTAGAAGACTGGATTACAGATGCATATCTCAAATTTCGGCACTGGTAGGTAAGTGAACCGTGGCCTAGTGGTCAAGGCGCTCAGGGCGCGATTCCCAGAGAGACGCAGGTTCAAATCCTGCCGGTTCCGGAATTTTTGATATGTATGTTTAAGTAAGTTTATAATTTCTGAATTACTGTACGTAATTAATTCAAATTTAAATATAATATGTAAACCGATGGCCTCCAGACGAATATGGCTTAAAAAGTTAGCATTGTGGAGTTCTGTTAAAAATACTGAAGCTCATTAAAAATTCAATTATTTCGTTTCTATATTATATAATATTTATCTAATTTTAGTATTTGTTGTTCAAGTACAGGATATAATTCAAAAAATTGATCATGTCAGCCTTGCAGAAAATTTTAGAGTTCTGAGGTCAACTTTGGACGTTAGAAAATCTCTACTTTGAAAGCCCCCCATTTCGTAAATTTTATGGGAAAAATGAAAAAAAATATATTTTTGGACTCTATTCTATATACTTATCTTTAAAATGATATGCCGCAACCCTATGAAACGCTATAAAAAATATTTTACTTCTACGCATTCGCTTCTATGAGAACCTGAAATAAAGATTTTTATAACTTTTTAAGCCATATTCGGCTGGAGGCTATCGATTTACATATTATATTATTTAAATTTGAGATTTTTAATACTGAAGTAATTACGTTCAGTAATTCAGATGTTATAAGGCTCTGACAGACGGACGGACGGACAAGTGCAAATTCACTCAAGTAGGCTCAGAGACCTTCGCTCGGTCAATTAATGGTACGCTCATTGAGTATCTAATTAAATGCTCAAAGATGGTACCTATCTAAAATTTTCGGTCCCGAAATAGGCACAAAATTAAAGATATCCATAAAACAAACGCAAGATCCAATCGTGTTTTAATGAAGTGCCGCCGGCGGCCCCGTCCGCCGCCGCCGCTCACTCCATTCCTAACTTTTTCCTTCCCTTCATTAAAACTGAAAACTGCTTGCAATTAAAATGCGCCGAACATAGGGTGATTAAAATCGTCATTTGTAAGACCTTAAGCTCGCCCCAGCGGTACTTTAATCTTCTCTGTTCAATCTCTGACCTCTTTTGTAATAATGTCAATTTTTAAAAGGATATAGGTAATTGACTGTATAAAGCGAGGAATAATTTATCGATTTTTGTCGTATTTATTGATTGTCTTTCTTTACAATCGTGGTAGTTTTACAGTTTCACTTAGTGGTAAGTAATAAATCCACTTCATTAGTTCATTGTTTTATTGAGTATAATATGTTAGACGATTCTAATTGTAGTGGAATAAAGAAAAACAAACGTTTGTATGTAACTGTTTAAAAAAAAATTTAAAAAAATTAGTCCTTGACTGCGCTGTCTGCGATCTCACATGATGGCAAGTGACGATACAGTCTAAGATGGTAGCGGGCTACACAGCATCGTATCGGAAAGCTTAATCGCTTGACGGTACGTCTTTGCAGGTAGGGTGGTAACTAGCCACGGCCGGTGCCTCCCACCGGACCAGACCAGAATAAATTCAGAAATTATAAAACCGTGGGACCTCCCACGTTAAGACAACAGCACTCACCACTGCGCCAGGGCCATCGTTAAGTTTTACAGATTGCGTAATTAATTGTCTGAGAACGGGATTCAACAAAGTGGGAGCTCATGACTTTGTTGGAAAACTATTATACTAACTTAATTTCAAATAGTAGCAATCACAAATAATGCAATTTATTGTAATTTAAAACTAAATTTCTAGCCGTTGGAATGCAATGATATTTTAAACTCAAAAAGGGATTTACTTAGACAAGAAAGACTGAACGCCGCAAATCCTTATTTGGTTTCTACATAAAAAAACGATGCATGTAAGAGAGTTTTAGGGCAAAAGTTACTAACCCTTTAATCTGGACTATTACGTAAATAATGTTATTGGTAAGAGACACACGCTAATCTCTCGCACGACAGCGAAGTGGGTAGAGCTTTGACACGCGGCCGTTAATTGACCTTCCAAATTTGATCAAGTCCCGGACGTCAGTTCCTTCGCCGTCCCAATTACTGCGATAATTAAATTCTGAATCACTAATTTGATTCTTGTCTAATCTTGCTGATTACTCGTGCTTTGAACACGAGTGCCTTACTGATGAGCGAGAACATCGATACGAACAAAACGAACTGTACGGGACACTTATCAACGTAAGTATTTGGTAACTTTTTGTCAAAATTTGGTGAACGTGACTTGTGTAATCTTGTATTTTTCTTTGGTCAAAGTTCAACGGTTACCGTATCGTAGCTCTTAAATCGTCCTCCCGACCGAATTTCAGCCACGGTGGCTAATCTCCACAGAGATTAGTCATAGCGCCGGAGATATTATTATAGTTTACAAAAGTATAAGCGCACACAGGTGCTCTCTCTATTCCATTACTCTCATAGCCCAATAAAACAGTATATCCAACACAATCAGACAGAGAGATCAGGTTAAGAATAGAAGCACGGGGCCTCGGCGAGCACGTAAAACCCCGTAAAAAAGCTTATGGTTTAACACCGTAATATCCAAACTCCGGGCAAGTATAGGTACTGACAATTTTCTGTTACAGACACCCAATAGATAATTATGACCCGACCCAGGAATCGAACCCGATCTTGTCATCTGCGGTCTTCGTCACCAGACCAAGGATGCAGCTTAATCGTCTAATATGCCACTGGCCCTTAATTCTGGAATCATTAACTCAACATTCAAAATACTGTCTTTTCATTAAAGTAGATACTTCCTCCTGTCCCGGGTCTCGCTAATTGCACATTTCTGTTACAAAATGAAAGAGGCTTCAGTGCGGCAATGAGCTATATTAATTAACGAGTATATTTTGGGCCGGCGCTTTTACTTATTTATGAACCTTTCATAACCTACTTAATGATAATTATGATTTCATGGAAACTGTTCTTGTACAGCGAAATAATATTGATAATTATTGCGCAATTTATTTTGCTTTTGTACAAACCATACAATATTGTTTATTAGTAACTATTATTAAGTATTAATTCCGCTGAAACGTGGACACTAAAGGCTCGATCCACAAATATAAAGTCGCTCAGAGAGCTATGGAGAGGGCTGTATTAGGAGTTTCTCTTAAGGACAAGATTCGAAATGAAGAGATCAGTTATAGGAGAGCCCAAGAAGAGAACCAATAGGTATGTCAGGGACGTAAGCTGAAGTGGCAATGAGCAGGCCATGCTTGTCGTAGGAGCGATGGCTGCTGGAGCCGGAAAGTTCTAGAGTGGGTTTGGCCCCGGGGAAGGACATACTTAGGCTAGGAGTTCCCGTGGCAATGGAAAAACTTAAACTACTCGGACAAAGTCGCGGGCATCATCTAGTTAACAGATAATTTTCCATCAGGAGAGATAACATAATAAGAACAAAACTGTACCGTTTATAAAAATTGAGCTTTCCTTCGTAAACAAATAATAGTTATTTGTTATACAAGAGTGAAAAGTTGTTTTTTAACCGCGTGCTCAATTTTGATGACCGAGCAAGCGAAGGATTCTAAAATTGAATCACGAGCGCAGCGAGTGGTTCAAAAATTAGAATCCTTAGCGTCAGCGAGGGAATCAAAAGAGCACGAGGTGAAAAATCTTTTCACTCGAGTGCAACACGTAACTTTTCATCCCACCTCAGCGAGGAAATGAAATACTTCTCGCGTGATTGTTGAGGGAGAAAGCTCATTTCCGCATTTTTAACAGTTTCAGTCAATTCTGTTGGCGTCAAATTAACTTCTTCGTCACTAGAATCACTCATTTTAGGTTTTTCACTTATTTTCAATTTTCTTGTTTTTAATCGAAGGTTTTAATTTTAAACAATATGACGTGAAAGAAAATGGTGCGCGCAAAGCAAATTAAAAAAGTACACCAAGAAGGTTACGAGTGTGAGTTTTTAACAAATTAAAAATGGTTGTATGGAAATTCGGCACCATAGAGGTAGAAGTAAATAGGTTTTAATGATGTTTTGAATTCACAAACTTCATAGACGAGTGATATTTACTAACGTGCACACGATGTTCTAAATTCAATTTACTTTATCCTCAAGAGGATAATAACGGCTTTTGCATTCAGATATCGAAGCGTAAAAATACTCTTTCCGAGATGGTGGGATGAAAATAATATTATTGAGTGAATATTATACTATTGAGCAAAGAATCTACTGTGTAAATTACAGACCCTGGAGCATACAATGCGTAGTCGGCCGGTTGTATCGGAGGCCGAAACACTTCCTGAAACTACGATACCCGCCGGACCCTCGCGCGTCAAATCCTTCATATTCAGATCACGTATCGAGGTATCGCATGTTTGTCTGGAGAACACAACATTCATATGTGTATAATCTGTGTGCCTCTCCCATTGGGAAGTACATATTTCTGCTGTTTGTATTACCCTGAGGCTTAATTTGATAGAAAATATTATGAATGTTTTTATGTACTTTATATTAGTTTTACACATCTTCCATCGTTCGGTCATTTATTTTAGTAGGCTTCTGCACTGCTGTAAAGTGTAAGAGTTAGTTTTGCATAAAAAGTCATGTCAGCACGCAAGTGGCGTGGGGCTACACACGTGAACATTTGACACTAAGCGGTAGTACATCTACAGCGGTAGAGAAGGGCCAATATGCACAGGGCTCTTACATATTATTCACTTAAAATATTTGAATTGATTTGAGTTAACAAAATAATCAGTGATTTCAAAACAACTGTACAAACGGAAAAGAAAATAGTCGGAAATTTAAATTTATTTGCAAATAAAAGTTTTCAATAATTCGTTTCACGAGTTCCCGTCTCGTGAAAGTTTCCTCCTTCCCCCCCCCCCCCCCCCCCCACCCCGAGAGCAGCTACTGCAGCTACCTGCTTCAAGTGCCAACGGAAAATCTCAACACAAACAATAGAACACCGACTAGTTAGTCGACGATTTAATTCACTCGGCTTCATTAATTAAGATTTTTTCCCCGTTCCTTTTCATCAAAACGGAAACTTTCCCCAATTAAAAAGAAGACATCGCTCTTAGCTTACAAACTCGATAAATTGGGAAAGTTAGTAGCAACATTCAAAATAATCAAACTGTGAACAAGAAAGGACGAAAAACGTGAAGGCATGGAGATAAATTAAAAAGTTATTAAAGAAAGATTTGACTAACCATCCAACCATCTGGTTGTATAATTTACTAAACAAATATATTTTTGTTACAGTAATATTATGAATGTAAAAATAAAATAGGTATCATAGAAAGTCATGCGGCTTGGGATTGTCAGTCAACGAAAAGCTTCGCGTCAAATTCTGCTACTCATTAGTTGAAATTTTGTTTGTAGGTACTATTGATATTATGAAACTAAGTGTGTTGAGTTCGCACTGCCCAATACTTAGAATACACGTAACATTAATCTAGTGGTAAATAATGATATGTTAAAAATAGAAGAGGCCACCGTGTTCTTGGGGGTGACCTTAGATGCTAAGCTTCAATGGGGCACCCATATATCAAATCTAGCTGGTAAACTCAGTTCTGCTGCTTACGCTGTCAGAAAGATTCGGCAGTTAACAGACGTTGAAACTGCAAAGATTGTATATTTTGCTTATTTTCATAGTATTATGTCTTACGGAATCTTGCTGTGGGGTAAAGCGGCAGATATTCAAAAAATATTTGTATTACAAAAAAGGGCAATACGTGCAATTTATAATTTAAAACCACGTGAATCCCTTAGGGAGAAATTCAAGGAAATAGGTATTCTTACAGTAGCCTCACAGTATATTTACAGTAATCTAATCTTTGTAAAACGGCACATTCAGAATTACAAAAGAATATGCGATCTGCACGATAGGCCAACTAGAAACCGTCATAGGCTCGTGACTCCATCGCTCCGCCTCAATAAAGTCCGAAGGTCGTTCGTGGGAATGAGCATACTATTCTTTAACAAAATTCCTCAACCTATTATAAACTTGCCTTTACACAAGTTTAAGATAACCATTAAAAAAATGCTCCTAAAAAAAGCTTATTATACTGTCGAAGATTATATTAATGATAAAGGCGCATGGATTTGACTCGCTCCAGCAATGCTCAGGACAGTGGTTACTTATGTATCTGTATATGTTGTATGTAGATTATTGTAAACATACCATATACTATTTTTTATTTTCAAAAGAGCAACCACCGAGTTTCTTGCTGGTTCTTCTCGGTAGGAACGGCATTCCGAACCAGTGGTAGATTCATTTGACTATTCATAAGAACTTGTAAAAAGTCTATTTGAATAAAAATAATTTGATTTTGATTTTGATTTGATTTTTATGAAAACGGGGCTCTTCATAAAGTAATAAAAACTTTTGTTAATTAATTGTATTACATCAAAGCAAGCGCCCAATCAATGAAAACTTTGGGATCCTTTCCGTGATTAAATTAGCAAGTGTAAGCGCGCAGGTGGATGGGAGCGCGAATCTGTTCAATTTATCTGAACACTGTAAATTGAATTGTGAAGCGCCAGAACTTGAGGACTGAGGAGTAAGTTAAGCGCGAAGGCTTCCTCGCTCAGGTGAATCTACTTGTTTCTTTTGTAGCGCGCTTGTATACAGATATATTATCTATTCACTCTTGATTTAATAAACGAGTTAATATAAAAAAATTACCCAAAGGAATGTTCAGGCCCGCTAGCCCAAAAACACTAAAGATATAATATATATAGAATATATTACCACCTAGAATATATTATATATAAAATAATATAATATATTCTAGGTGGAGAAATCTTGAACCTGAATGGTATTACAGAATATTATCTTCCAAGTTGAATGTCCTTTTTGGGTCCCCAATATAAATTGACAATTCTGTTCAGCTCAGGCACAGAATAATAACTTGGATCAGGTGCTGAAACTAACTACTTCGAACGGGTGCGTATTGCCAGCGATGACATACGGATCCGACATGTGGTCGCTCACTATAGGCCTCGTAATATATGGTCGGGTTTTCTTTACTTGATCAAATCACTCGACGGACTTGCAATAGGTATACGAGTAGGTAAAGTTGGAAGATCGGACGTAACAAATATATTTAAGCACCTGTGGTTCCGCTCATATCCAAATTGCCCCATTCCTACCGCTTCACCGTTTCGGCCCCCGTAGCTTTGCGTTGCTTTGTGAATACCTGCTCACAACATTGAAGTTTGATATCACTATCTAAGGTAAGTACTAAAATGTACGTACCTAGCAGTTTCTTTCCAATTCAAAGAATATTTTAATTACGTTGAAGCCCTCGTCGTAATAATTACAATTATTATTACGCATTTCATTTCCAATAAAATAATTTAAATGACTCATGAATCCCGATATCGTTATGACGCCACTTTAAAATTCAATTTCGACAGCAAATCAAAATACCAATTGGGTGGGTGATGGTAATTAAAGTGGATAATGACGACCTTATTATGATATTTGATTTATTCGGTGTTAAAGTGTGTGTTAAAGTGAAAGTTCATTTTGATTCATAAAAATTATACGAGTTATGTTATTCCAGATTATAATGATCTATCTCTGTGGCAGATTTCATTGAGAGCATTATGTAGAACTTCAGGCATGCAGTTTTCCTCACGATGTTTTCTTAAAGCAAGGTATATTTAACTACACAAAACTATGTAGATAAAGGGGATCAGAACCCGGACCCTCCGAATATAAAGCCGAGGTCTTATCGACGACGCTATCACCGCTTCGAACACGTTACAAACGATTGTATCAGGAGAAACTCGATAAGCTGTTGATCTGTGTAACAAGCAGCTGAGTAGCGCGCACAGATTTATCTCGGTCCGGCTCTTACGCGTCCTCTGTTCACACAGGATCGGGATCCGGGACACAAGCTCGCGTGATGGCGACAATTCACACATACGCATCGGAAATCAATCTTCTGGCTGTATTTCTGGTGGCTTTTCCATTAACTTTGAAACTAAACGACTGTCATATAAACTAGTTTATTCATAAAAACATGGTCATACAATGAGGCCCATAAAAATTGTGGCCAATTTTGTTTAGTACAATCTCTAAACTAAACTAAAATTACAGCTCTATTCATTTTGCTATCCCTTTCAGAATACTCCCAGTGGAAAGGGGCAGCACTAGATTTAGAGCTGTCATTTTAGTTTAGTTTAGAGATTGTACTAAACAAAATTGGCCACAATTTTTATTCCGGCAAGTTCTGCTTATTTTTTCTCAACTATATATGTATATATATTATAGTTACATCCGCAATTTCTGAAGCCAGCTTTTTGCACCGTGTTAAAACCCTTGCAGCAAGTCTCCTTCTGCAACTTGGTATACCTACCTATTAGAAACTTGCAGAAAATTACAGCGGTAAAGAGTTCAGCAAGTTTTATTGCTAGCGGATATTGAAACAGTCCACAAGTCTATAAAATACAACAATATTCCTTCCCGTCCCTGATGTTTTACGCACGAGATCTCAAATTGAAAAGCGTGTAGCGCCTTTGAAGGAAGCTTTGAATTTCAAGGGACAATTAAGGCGCCCTAATGAGTCACTACGAGAATATTCCTCCGCCTTAGTTAGGCCTTCACACCAAATATATACCCGCCCGAGATGAGCGGGATCTGCTCAGACCACTGCGCTATTGAGACCATCGATTGTTGATACCCGAACAGTTTGTCATGCAAATATTAGTCGCAGACGGTATCCGTCAGTCACAGCAGTTCACGATTTGCTTGGTGAGAGGCTTCTGTCGTGGTTAGTTACCACCCTACCGGCAAAGACATATTGCTGATATGCATATACGGGTAAGGTATTATCAATTAACTTTTCGGTACAAAGCCGTAGAAACTAATTCTGGAGTTTATAAATTACCATACCTACTTCTTCCTTGTAAAACCTTTTTCATCTTAGACTGCATCATGACTAATAACCAAGTGAAACAGAAGAAAATTAATGGTCGTCAAACAAAAATAATAAACTAAATTTCCGTACAAAATGTACCTACCTAATAAAAAGATCGCCTCACGTATATTGAGTAATTCAGCCTTAAACACGCTCGAATAACTCAAGGACTGTATTTATTTACACTTTTACACGGACTCTTTGTAACCCTAACGAATTTAACCAGTTTAACGAAGTGTGAATTGGTTACTTATACTTATACCGTTTCAATATTTCTTTCTGAATCAGGTGTATTGAATAAGTACGATGGAAGTAGATAGTAGGTTTAAAGTAGTAAGTGACTTTACTTTTATTCATATTAGAGGGTGCATAAAAAACAATTACCTACCTACCTAGTCCGCCATCTTTGGTAGCCCGCCATATTGGATATAGAATGACGTCACCTAGCTAACCATGCATTGTCATTCAAACTAAACGTACGAGTGTATGCAAAAATTTAGTTGAATCGGTAGGGGACAGCTGTTTTAAAATTTAGCTTTTCAAGATTTGAACAAAACAAACACGCAAATATTACTGCAAATAATAAAACTGAAAACCCTACGCCTACCGCCACGCCGCCCGCTTTTTCATGCTTACTGAGCCCTGTCAGCGACAAACGCGACAGTCTGTCGTCGTATATGAAGTCGTGTCGAGTTGCTTGTCAGTCGCTCAGGACAACGGCTCAGAGGACGTAGATACGTGACACACAAACTAACACGTCCCCTTCATCCGGGGCAATGATCCAAAACATATTAGTGGAACGGCTCACGCATGACATACGGCGCACCGCACACCGCCCCCGCCCCGCCCCCTCTCCCCGGGCCGGATCTCGATTTGCCGTCAATTTGCGCTGTTTGTTTTCGCAACTCAACGTTGACACACAAGCTCTCATCCCGATCAGCGCCTTTGATCTGTTAGCGCGCGCCGTCGGAACGCCGCCCTTCAAGTCTTATACGAGCTAATAAAAATTTCAGACCCTTTTAGGATGGGTGAAATGTTGTTGTAATGTTAGGTACAAATACAAATATCTAATTTTTATAATATATCTAATTATATTCTGCTAATAGTAGAGTTGTAGATACCTACAACTCTACTATTAGCTTGCATGCATGATACTTATTATAATAGAGTCAGAATAAGATATATCATGTGGCATTTGTATGTCCCATATGAAAAACTAGAAAATAATAGTAGGTAAGTATGACGTGTTTAAAGTTTAACCAACGAACTCTATATACTAATGATTTACCTACTTGGTTTTACAAAAAAAAACTGCTTAAAGTGACAACACCTATTTTGACTATTAAAATCACACAGAACTGAATCAGAAAATAAAAACATCACGCAACAATAATAATTGTTAAGTATATAAGCATTGTCAATATCGTACAACAATCTCATCAAACTTTACGAGTTGACGTAACATTGGAGATGTCGCGCTGACTTGCAATAGGAGCGCGCTCCGATGCTCGCTCGAGTGTCGTAACGAAATGACAATTCCTCCACAGTCCGCAGGCCGGCGAGGCAGTAAGGACTTTACTGCCCATTTATCAGTCCCAATCACAGACGCCGTCTGTCGCAGGCGCCTCGCTGATACCAGAGTTGATCACGCCGCTACGTGACGCGAATACGACATCGTTACTGTAGACACGACGACCCCCACACTCTATACAGGCATAACTATTTTAGCTCCTTTTTTGTTCTTGGCTTTTATTAAATTTTTCCGTCTCATTTCGCTGTGCCAGTGAATTTTTTTGTGCAAAAATACGAGTCATTCACTACAGGAATGGAAAAAATGAAGGACGGAAACGAAACTGCGACGAGACTATTTACTTGTACCGGTGTGCTTGTTGAGTTCTACGAAATACGAGTATAATGTTTTCGGCTGTGAATCGCGAGCGTTAAAAAATCGTGTTGCATTTTAGTACATAGCGTAATTTTGATCGATTGTATAAGAAGATAAAACTGCAAATGTGAAGGTAAATGTAGCTGTTTTTGGTGTAATAATAGTTTTATAATTACTATTTAAAACTTTTAGTAAGTACAGTTATGCTCTAGTTAACAAGAGTAGACAAACTTTTAAGCTTAGGTATAAAATTGAGCACCTAAGAACTTCTCACGTTCTTGCAGCCAAAAATATTATATTAGCTTCATAAGAGTAAAAGAAGTCCATTTTATTTCTGAAAGTTGAATACTTCCAAGACAGAAAATAAAGTCAGACCTTGTCGAAATATTTTCGAATTGAATTTATTAAGTTTTCAGTCCGGGACGATCTCGCGGGCGAAGTAGTGAACGCGGTATTTTTATAACTGGTAGCCCCCGTGTCAAATTCAAGCTAGAGCGAATTTGTCATCGTCGACTGATACCTATGACCACAGCTGGACCTAGGTCTTCTGCAGGCATTTTCTCACGCCGCGGTCTTACACCGCCTGGTTTCTGGAATTTGGAGCTAACTTGGGAATTTATAATTTCTTAATTATCATGGTTACTTAGCATACAGTACAATGGCGCTTACAAATTGAAATAAAAATTGAAAGGGTATGAGTTCAATTAATAGACAATGACATCACTCTAAGTAAGTGCACTTCCGTCTTAAGACCAGTACCGGATAAAAAATGTTTCAGCTATAGTGTGATATTTGGCATTGTTTCTTTTCAAAGTGTCTGGGCTTATCCCGTTGGCCGGGACTTTCCGGGAGCGACCGGGACTATCCGGGAGTTACCCGGACGTGAGCTGAATGTGACCTGCGGGTGTTTTGAGTGTACCCTTTTCGCGTAAAACGGAAGTGAAATGGTGTGAAAATATCGTGTTCTCGAAAAAAATACTCCTTAAATAAATACTGTCTTTGTGGAAGGCAACTATTTATTATATTTATTTATTGTTCGGTGTTTATTCATTGTTATGGAATTGCGAGCTAAACTAACTTTTGGGAAAGATTTAACGGGTCAATTGGTTTCACGTAAATTGACGATCTCCCTGGTGGTGGTGAGCGCTTTAGTTTCTTCTAAATTGGAGGCCCGGGGTTCGATCTCCGGCAGGGCAGGGAGGGAAAAGGGATTTGGGGATCATTTGAAATTCCTCAGTTATTGTCCGTGGTCATGGCTTGGTTGGAGGCTTCGGCCGTCGCTAGTTACTACTCTACCAGCAAAGACATGCAGCCAAACTGTATTGCTGCTGTATTGTATTGTATTCTGATGAAAACTCGCTTCGTCGCTCCTTCATTCAGCCTCAACTTCTCGATCTTCGTTTATATTCTGGTTACGCGCTTTGCAATAACACTCTAAGGGTTCATGGTACAGGTCTAGAGGGCAGACAAGGCTGCGTGGGATCGATGCCTAGATTTCATCCTGGCCATATAAACGCAATATACGCCGTTGCAATATACGCCGTGTTATGAAACGGCAGTGGTCTGCCCAATGCCACAATGAGCCTGCGCCGCGGCGCGCGCCTGCCCGGCGGATGTCATTCGCCGAACAATGACCACGGAGGGGTTCATCCCATTGTCCCGCTGCTCCTGTGTCAATCCGCACTTTGTGCTCGCATGTACACGCGGGATACCACAGCTAGTGTATTATAATAAACGTCGTAGCTACGAAGGAAGTACCAATTACATGAAAGTCGTAAGTATAAATAGTGAGTAACTTAAAAACAATCATTTACTAATTCACTATAACTACCCATGCAAAAAGCCACATCCATCCGTTGCTCTGTTATCGCTTGATTGAAGTACAAACAAACACACTTTAGTATTTATTATAATATGACAAACTGCAACAATCATAAGCCTGTTGGCTTTGTCGTAGTGGGGTAATGAGCGCCTTGGAAAATAGAGTCTGCAACCTTTTGAATTTCATATTAGCGTTTTGGTGGACTGCTATAACACACCAGTAAACTTTTCCGCTACATCGCACAAATATAATTTGCATCTGTGAGGCTAAAACAAGCTCAAAATTGCGAAAACGCTCACAAAACTGCGCCGCTATAAACGAGAGAGCCGGATGTATCGGGCTAGTCTAGCCCCTAGCCGTCTAACTAGCCAAGCCGGGGCCTAATTACAAGCTGCGAGGTGGATAACTGCGTTGGGCCCCGGCGATTGTTTCATTTGCACTCCTGTCCACCAGTGCCTGGTCTAGTGCTAATCTGCCATCATTTATTGCCTTTAGCCTATTATTTGCTGCAGCCAGCGCTGGTGCTGGATTGGCGTCCAAAATTAACGTTAGCTTTACATATTTGCACCTGTCGGCAGATTTTCGATTCCCTCCAGATCTCTTTAATTTTCCGGGATAAATAGTAGCTTATTATGCTACTTTAAAAACATACTTTCAAGCCAGGATCGAACCTACCTCTGTACCAAACATCGAAATTTGTTGAAAAGATGGACCGGGAAAGCGTAGCAGACAGACAGACTTTCCCTTTTATAATATTAGTATGGGTATAATATTAGTATCGATTCGAACTCTGAGTGTAATTAATTTAATACGCATATTAAACGTCATTTTAAAATATATATTAAACGCATACATATTACACACATATTATACACATACATATTACACGCATATTAAACGTCACCGCAAAAGCATCGCTTTAAAAGAAACTAAGAAAACGTCTGTACACGATGAATGTTCAATTCGCAAAATACACAAAACGCAAACGCAAAATTGTACTTCAATTAAATGTCAACATTGGTGTTGGAAATTGGGAAATTTTAACAATGTATTTTTACAAAATCTTTCGCGTCTTGTTACCGTAACGATATTATCACATTTTATCTTATGTTTACTTTCATCTCGCAAACTCCAAGTAGGTAGGCATCGAAGCAAGTACGCAGGTACTTCAGTAGGTAGGTAGTTATTATATTATTGTAAATTTTTATAAAATATTTTTACGTAATCTTGATCTTAAAATTTATACTTAAACTAGCGTTTGCCCGCGACTTTGTCCGCGTGATATTTAAAATTCATAAAAAAGAAAGTTTAAAAAAACTGTGAAAAACATAAAATTCTTCATTTTTCACCGAAAGCACAAATACCATGGATATAAATTAAACCGCCCATTTAACCTCCTCGGGGATGGAATTTCGAAAATTCCTTCCTCAACACTTCAAGGAATATTCTCTCATAATTTCAAATGTCTACGTTCAGCCGTTCGGGCGGTTGTCTGTTGTCTGTTGTCTGTTGTCTGTTGTCTGTTGTCTGTCGGTCGCTCAGCAAAAAGCCTTAGCAATTAAATATTGATGAGAGTTTACAGGATATAGTATAAGATTTGTTCAGAACAGAGTTCTGGGGAATTGAGTCTCGAGTGCAACTTCTCCAAGCACATTAACGTGTCTAATGCGAAGGAAATTTGGGAAGGATATAGTCTACTTTTTATCCCGGAAAATCAAAGAATTCCCGCGGGAACCAAAAAGACTTACCCCTAACTTAAAAATTACCCCACTTCGAGATCGATAAATAATATGGTTTGAGTTTATTTTATTGGGACAAAATATCAAAAAGAATATTTTATTGAAGAGGACTTGGTTGGATTTTGTGGAAGTATTAGGTCGCATTCATCGTGCGCCACAATCCGCACATCGCTAAATGTAGCGAAAGTTATCTCGAATGAAATAAAATACACCGCAATCCCTCCACCCCGCCTCCCCTGCAATGCGAGGGTTACTATGATCCGGGAATTTTGACATTAAACACAGTCTATACATCACATTCTGTACGTTCCTGTTTCGCTCGCTCCGCCCTAATAATATAAATATTCCGTTGGCAAACGATACCAGAAAAATTTATTATTTGACTAACTGATGCCCACGACTTCATCCGCGTGGATTGAGGACTTTTTGGTTCCCGCAGGAACCCTTTAATTTTCTGAGATAAAAAGTAGCCAAAGTAAATAGCCAAAATAGATAGGTACCACGAGAAGAACACGGTCGCGGGCATAGTCTAGTTTGCAATATTTGTTGATTGGTGTTTCCTACAAAGACTATTATAGAACTTATGAGCTCCAAAATATAGTGGGAATCTACGTAAAGGATTTTCATTAAATTACTAACCTACTACCCTCAATCAAAAATTGATGGTAGTTAACTGAATTATAAACATTACGGCAGCATAAACCACCAGCTTTACCTTAAATAAAAGTTGAAACTTTCTCCCCCTAGCTCATACCCTGCCTGAGGTTGCAGGGGGTTTATTGCACTTCAATTTCATAACCCATTCCATCCCCAACCCGACGAACAACAAGAAATTGGCAACGAGAAATAAATTCAATTTATACAAAGATTGTTTGAATTATTTGAAGTTTGTTTTATTCTTTCACTTTATTTTTTCTTGTTTGTTGTACTTTTATTGAATACAAACAATATTATAAGTAATAAGTAATTACAATTTATTACTGAGTCAAATTAATTGAGTACATTATTTAGGTATCTGCACGGTATTGTATCGCAAAGGTAACCTTACCTCAAAGACACCTTACTTCCTAATCCCGAGTTAGAAGTGAATTTCGTGTGAGAAAAATCCAATAAATATCTCGCGGCCCGCAACCCCGGGCCTCGTCATCCGCAGACCGCAGTCGAACATGCTAATTGTTAACCACTAGACCACTGAGGCAGTTGAGCTTTTACCACACCAGTTTAAAACAATATTTGTCCAATAATCTGGTTCTGACATACGCTGTGTTATTGTTGCGACCAGTTCTGGGTGTATTGGATAAGTGGGTATTCTCTCTCTCTGCGTCGTATTCCTCATTACTGAGGCTCGTGACTCAAATAATCAAATAATGATAAGAGTTTTCTTGGAATAATAATGCAATGGGTTCCCACGTCCTTCCGCAAGTCGGTATTAGTTTTTTGTTTATATGGTACACAAAATAGGTAATCACTAGGTACTAAATTTCACGTAAGTATAAAATGATAGGATCGGTTCTAAGTTATAACCCAAAATATGTGCTCACATTATGACTTTTACAAAAAATATAATATACTTAACATAAATAGAAAAGAACAGTGAATGAATGAAGATGGAATGAAATAGTGTAAAGTCACTAATTGTCGATTAAGTAGTTAATTTTATTACATTACCTCTATGGTTATGACGCAACCGTTTGATAAAATCAATAGCGACTTCGTCTGTCAATTTTTACTGCTTTTGAGAAGCCGGGTCGTTAGTTCAATTCCAAAGAATTATTTTAATCCTCTTTTAGTCTTTTAAAATGAAAAAAGTTACTTACTGAAATACTAAAAACTTCGTAGATAAAGTTAAAAGTTAAGATGATCAACTCGGAGTGAATTTCGCCGTAATATCCTCAAATCGCTCGGATAAACGAAGAAAACCATCGCTGTGAACGCTCATACTTCCCAACTTTGGACGGTGATTCATTCGCTTCATGGAAAGAAAAAAATGTCACAACTTTGGAAATGACAATGTGATAGTATTTCTGTTGTTAAAGTATAAGAAGTGGTAGTTGATGGGTTCGATTCAGTCTTTGATTTAGTGTCATAAAACTACCATACTCCTTTCAGGTCAGCCCAAATATATCTCAGGCCGTATGATGTACTAACAAATCGTAAGGTGAGAGACCGTAGTCAAGGAGCTAAACAAAATGTCCCTGAAAGGAATCGAACTCGGGTTCCACAGTGGTCGCCACTGCGCCTTATTCAAACAAGGAAAACTAGGTATTTTGAGATATTGGTACGGTATAATGAATTATTATGTATTCACTGGGTGTGACTCGGATGGAAACTCACCAAATAAGGGTGGGTGGATGGTGTACCCCTTTCCATTAAAATGATATTCAATTTCGCAATCAAATCAGACTCGTAGCAACAAAGGGCGTTGTCATCGATAGTAAATCGGATCGGAGGAGACAAAGTCACGTAACTAGTAATTGGAGTGACGTGTGAGTGTGTGTGTGTGTCCACTGGATCACCACAAAACGTGTTTATTGAGCGATAAGATGAATGTCTGGCTGATATTTAGTGTTACGGCGTGCGATACGAACTCTAATTGTTATTATTGGCTGATCGAATGGTAAATCGGTAGAATTTGTGAAACATATTTATCAAAGACACCAAAGAAAAGAATAAATGGATTGTGTGAAAAAGGATATGCGTATAAAAGGGGTGGATAATACTTAACATACTATTAGTAGTACTAGTAGTAGTACTAGTATTAGTAGTACCTATTCTATGGTAATACGTTGATGGATGACAGATGTCAGTGGAAGAAGAAGACATCAGTTTTGCGACCCCACATGGCGTGGGATGAGGACAAGTAGAAAGAGAAGATTTAGGAATTTCTATTCACTAACCTACTAATTATTAGCCCTTCAATCCTCGGTTGGGGCAATTTGGGAATGTATCCATAGTGCATACTAATGCTATAAATGCGAAAGTGTGTCCGTCTGTCTGTCTGTCTGCTTGACTGCTGTTGCTGTTGCTGTTGCTGTTGTTGCTGTTGTTGTTGCAGTTTTTCTGCAATTTCACGGTCCATCTGTTCGACCGATTTGGATGAAATTCCGATTTGGTATAGTGGTAGGTTACATCCCGGGGAAGGACAAAGGCTATTTTTTATCTCGTAAAATTAAAGAGATCCCACAGGAATTACCCAAAAAACCTGGTCATTCGCTGTCGAACATGCCAACCACTAAACCTACGGGGCAATCTTAATTGTATAAACGACATGTTAACTCAAAAATTAGAATGCTGCAACATTCGGAGCACGTCGACAACATTATCTCTGTAATTAAGTAGAAGAGCCTTTCTTAATTATAATTAGTAATTGTAAAAGTCTATTTACACCGACCGTGACGTGCCGGAGGCGGGGCTCGGCCACGGTAATATTATCATATATTACCGTGGCTCGTGAGCTTTACATATTTTTAACCGACTTCAACAAGAAAGGAGGGGTTCTCAATTCAGTTGTATTTTTTTAAATAACATTGTTAATGGACGAATCATGTGAAGCTAATTTGCAGTTTGAGTTTCTAGAGTCGCATGCATGTATAGCAATATAACATTTTATGTGCTAAATCATACGGACAAACGTCCGCGTCATTCACGTTATTTAGGCGACGGGACCTCACGCAGTTTCCCTTCAATGAGCGAATGTAACGTATCGACTTTTATCCTGTCCGGTCCGCATGTTCGCTCTTAGAGATTTATATCCCTGAATCCGCATATCGTCGTTGCGTTCGGCTGAGCGATGTTCGGAAGCTCAGGCGCGTCCCAAAAACAGCACGGCGGTATGTGAAACCATCCTAAAAGCTAATTCTTATTTTTGCAATGTAGCTAATTAGTTCACATTAGCAGTGAAGTTGTTTCGTTTAAAAAGCACTTACGCTAACTTGTACTCGTAGCGTGCAACTTTTATAGCTTCGCCAAGTTAGATTTAATTGATTTGAGTTGGATTCGTTTTAGAACACTTTACGCACAAATCCCAGTCTAGACGTTTATTGAACCTTAAACCACTTATCTGAGTCAAAAATAAGATTTTAAAGGTGAAAGTTCAAATATCAATTAAATGATTCACACTAGCGACCGCTTGCGGCTTCGATCTCTTTTATTTTTTTTACAGTATAAAGCAAACCTCTGTGACACCTCACATGCAAGAAATAGGTTTTTTTAACCATAAATTTAAAAGCTTTTTTTTAATTTAATTACTTATGTACTTACATCTTATATTATATAATATTGTAAGTTGGTTTGTCCTTCAATCACGCCGCGGCGGTGGGACAAATTGACGTGCCGTTTGAATGGATATGGTGTTAAGCCTGGATAGTGACATAAGCTACATTTTGTCCCGGAAAATAAAGAGCCCGCGGAAACCAAAAAATCTCAATCCACGCGGACGAAGTCACGGCATAAGCTAGTAATTAATAACCGATGGAATTCAAATTAGCCAAAATACCTGATTATATCTACAATCTACATGTCTGCCTCCAAATTATGCGAAACATCTCCGCGCGAAACATCATCGCATTCAGGATTAAGCGGTGTAGCTGGTTACACAGACAGACAAACATACTCTCCTGGCATTTGAATTGAGTTTCACGCCATTGGTCCCTAAACTAATACAGTGAAACATACAAATAGAATATATTATTTCAGCTTGGAATAGACGCACTGTGGAGCTTCAATTCAAATGAAACTCGAGAATAATAAATGACGCTAATTTCTCCCGACCACCCTGCAATTGTTTTTGACATCAAGACACGCGGAAGCGTGTCCAGCCAAAGTCCAAAAAAGAAAGAACTGGCAGCACCGTGTGTAATATTACACGAACCATTTGGAGCCACTTTTGACCCCCTCATAACTCAAAAACTATTACACTTAAACATGTCAAATTTGGCTCATATATTGAGACCCGCGAGATACGTATGTGCTCCAAATTTCATAAGCACACCTCAAATGGTTATTTAGATATAAACGTCCAAAAATCGTCATTTTTATGATCTACCTACGGATAGATCAAAACTCTGACACGGGGCATACTACCATTGCTTAAAGCCGTATTATTTTAATATTGTTGACGTTCATGTTGTAGTGTTATAATCATTATTTTAAGGATGTCAAAGTACGTGACATTCAACCGTTACTTTGAAATAATACTGCTTTAAGCGGTGGTAGTAACTCCCTCGTCCACTTCCTGCGGCAACTTGCATTACATTCTACGCATAGTGCATGCACAACTAAATAAAACAAGAGTTGTTAAGTAAAAAAAAAACTCCTATTACATAAATCATACTGCAGGTCTTTGTTTAAATTCGTTATTTTGTGTTGTTAACTATTGAAAATGACACATAATTATTCTTTTAATGTAAATAATAATGAATAATAATATAGTTGCATTAAAACCTTACCTTCGTATTCATGCATTTTGTGCAACGAAACGTCATTGACAGAAAAGAAGAAGAAACGTATTTGAAGTCGTCAGTTCAAGTTGTCAGTCATTGTGATTTTTAATCATTGTTTATAGTGGTTTTAGTGATATCGACTGTTTACCGTGCTTGTTTTCAATGTTTCACTAAAAACTTTTGCTATACTATATATAATATGGATTCGATCTCGCCGACTTCGCGCTATATTCCATGGATGACCATTGTTTGCAATTTGGGTACGTTACGTTGAGGTGCATAAATTGTCACCTGAGTGTAAACAGGATGCTAAGACCTGTTGTTACCATGGGTGGGCTCACCATCGAAATGATATTGTTGCACCGGCAGCTTTCTTGATAATGTAACGACAGTGATTACCTATTTAATATGAAGATGAATAAATCAATGAACTAATAGAAAAGTCCTATTACAGTGTAAAGGATTATTTGAATGATAGCAAGGCATGGGTATGAATTGTTACAGCGGCTGATTATGTAACTGTTATATTGTATATATAATTTCAAATATTTGTGAGATGGTGATAGTAAAACAAACACAGTTGAGTTTGTTGCCGGCTCTTCTCAGACCAGGGCACGTTTGGAACCCACATAGCTTTAGTTTTAAGATACCGTAGTTAGTTATCACCATCACGTATTATGCTCTGTAAGCATGACGTTCAGAAGGTGTACTTTGTAGGTACCTATTTTGAATAAATATGTTTTGAGTTTGAGATTGTGTTCAATAATTTCTGTACAAAAAGAAATGATATCCCACCAAAAACATAAATGTAAAATGAGAGCCAAAATCCAAAATTGTGATATGTATATAATATATGCATTGGTTGTTGACTTCAGCGACAAAAGAAGTGAGATCTAAATGGGTGCCAAAGTCCAATGGTCAGTCCTGCAATTTATTTATAACAACATAAAATATTTTATAACAACTTAAAATATCATTTCTTCTTATAACTTAGGATAATATGTTGAAGACTAAGGCTTTGGCTTGGCTAGTTTTCATATACGAATTATAGCCTTCGCAAGTTGTAAAGCTGTAAGTTCTTATTTTATTCTTCCGAAAATTTGGCTTGCTAGTAGAAACTGTACTTTTAGGTACCTACTTAATAATAATTCGTATATAGAAACTAGCCAAGCCAAAGCCTTAGTCTTCAACATAATATTATCCTAAGTTATAAGAAGAAATGATATTTTAAGTTGTTATAAAATATTTTATGTTGTTATAAATAAATTGCAGGACTGACCATTGAACTTTGGCACCCATTTAGATCTCACTTCTTTTGTCGCTGAAGTCAACAACCAATGCATATATTATATACATATCACAATTTTGGATTTTGGCTCTCATTTTACATTTATGTTTTTGGTGGGATTTGATTTACAACAACCACGCAATATTAATCAAAATAATTTTAAATCTAGACATCACGGATTGTTATTAAAATACCTATATAGGTATTTTAATAACAATCCGTGATGTCTAGATTATATAGAACGGCAATTTTAACCCGAGTAAATGGCCAATGGCCATGCATCTTTAGCACAGGTGAATTTTATAGGTCCATGACTATGGCAAAGCCAAAAAAACCGGCCAAGTGCGAGTCGGACTCGCGCACCGATGGTTCCGTACAAACCTGTAGTAAGTTTTAAATTAAATGTTTTTTTAAATATTTGAGTTGATTGAATGAAAGGTAAATTGCGGTTTACGATTTATGACGTATTAAATAAAAAAGTAATTTAAAAAGAACAAAAAACCCGACTGCTTGGATACCAAAAAAGTATAAAACAAGACATGAATTGAAGTATTTCATTATTATCAATTTAAATCGTATAATATTAATAAAATTTATCAAGGCACAGTCGCACGTCCAATTGCTAACCTTAACGTGCGACTGCGCCTTGATAAATTTTATTAATATTATACGATTTAAATTGATAATAATGAAATACTTCAATTCATGTCTTGTTTTATACTTTTTTGGTATCCAAGCAGTCGGGTTTTTTGTTCTTTTTAAATTACTTTTTTATTTCAAACTTTTTAGTTAAGCACTTACCGTAAACAGGCGACGTTTTATCTGCTCGAAGTAGCGTCTATTATCTATTCTGTGGTTGCACCAAAGGTACTAATAAGTATTTTGTAAAAGAAGTAGTAATAAGCAGCGGATTAATTTATTCGTAATGACGAGCGGTGATCACCATAACCATCATCAAATTTGCATATGTTATAATGCTAATATTAATTTGGTAAAGTTTGTAAATCTGCTATTTTTCCTAAAAATGAGCTCATTAATTTTCGAGAGTCCTATCGCATCAACGTTAGGAGACCTCGGCAATGAACGTTGGCCACTTACGAAAATGCCCGTAGACAATGCAAAAACGTATTTTTAAGTATTTTCAAAAACACAATTTGTACGTATTTAGTACGTAGTGGGAGTATTTATTTATGTAGTATTTAGTTTATAGCTAAGTGGACTCGGAACCAATATTTTAATAGATATTAAAAATGACAGTCGGAAGTTATGTTAGTCGAAAATGCGCTGTATGTGGCATTGATGAATTTATTGATTGATCGATTGAAAAAGTAAAAATTATCAAGTTTTTTGAGACTTGTTATGGCTTTGGTATTACTATGATATGTTACTACCGTAATATGTGAGAGCCCCACCTTCACCCCTACCTAACCGCTGCCGGCCGCGTCATTTTCTATTGAAGGTTACTTAATTAGTGGTATTTCTACGATATCTCATAAGATATTCATCTAAATTGAATGGTGTAAAGGACAATTTTTGTCTAAATTAAATACTTGAGATGAGTAAGATATTTATTTTGATAAGGAATTAACCATTAATACTATGTTGGTAAAAACACCTTCGCAAGTAAAGCACTGTTTAGACCAAATTTGAAAATCATAAAAATGGTTAGTGTGAGTCAACCTTAAAAGATAGTTATATGCTATCGCGGATTTTTTTTTAGAACTTTTTGAGAGGAACGTTTCCACAATACATTGTTGTCGTGTAACTTTAACGATTTAGGCAGCGCACGCCACGTAAGCTCTTAGATGAGATGATTTTTTCCGACTTTACTAACATTATTGCAATTTTCGTTAGGGTCTCTAATTTGTTTGGAAATAAAATATAGCTTATTTTACTTGTTAATAATGTAGCTTTCTACAAGTGATAAAAGTTTTAAAATCGGTTGAGTAGTTTTTGAGATAATCCACCTAGTTTGATAGATATAGATGTTATGAGTGGGAACTTTAAACATTTCCTTTGAAACCTCGTAAATCCTAAATTATCATTTAAACGGAAAAATGGTTTAAGGAACCTAGGTGTGATTTTAAAAGACCTATCTAACGATACCGCACTTGCTTATAGCCTATTGACTTTCATTTATTACTTGGCTTCTAGTCGACGCCATTTTGTTTTTCTCAAATTCGGCCTCCGTTGTGACACTCGGAAGACTAAAACAAATCTATTAAAGCAATTACTATCAAAATCGGTTCAGCCATTTTTTCTGTAATGTGTCACAAAGGAATACAACTTTTGAAACCTCGTAAATCCTAAATGATCGTTAAAATGTGAAAATGATCAAAGAAACCTAACTATGATTTTGCAAGACCTTTTCATCGATACCCCACTTGCCATAGTCCATCGACTTTTATTTTTTAATTTGTTGCATTATGGCTTCTACAGGGCGCCATTTTGTTTTTTCTGAAATTTGGCTTCCACAGTGACACTCTAATGCATATATAGACTGATGAACACATAACCCTGTGCGTTCCGCAGTCGGGTAAAAAAAACTACTTACTAGATCTCGTTCAAACCAATTTTCGGTGGAAGTTTGCATGGTAATGTACAACATATATTTTTTTTAGTTTTATCATTCTCTTATTTTAGAAGTTACGGGGGGGGGGACACACATTTTACCACTTTGGAAGTGTCTCTCGCGCAAACTATTCAATTTAGAAAGAAATGATATTACAAACCTCAATATCATTTTTGAAGACCTATCCATAGATACCCCACACCTATGGGTTAGATGAAAAAAAAAATTTGAGTTTCAGTTCTAAGTATGGGGACCCCCAAAATTTATTGTTTTTTTTTCTATTTTTGTAAGAAAATCTTAATGCGGTTTACAGAATACATCTACTTATCAAGTTTCAACAGTATAGCTCTTATAGTTTCGGAAAAAAGTGGCTGTGACATACGGACGGACAGACAGACAGACAGACAGACAGACAGACAGACAGACAGACAGACAGAAAGACAGACATGACGAATCTATAAGGGTTCCGTTTTTGCCAAATTTGGCTACGGAACCCTAAAAAGGGTTACAGAATAGAATATATTCTTTATTTGAATAATGTGCGTAAGTACATAAGATGTTCGGTCTAATAAAACAGAGTTCAGCACACTAGTCTTATATTATAACAGTTTATATTCATATAACACGTTCCACCGCAGATTCGTTAATATAGTACGGGTGACATAGGCTACATTTTATACGAACACAATCGATATTATGACGGATGCTATACTTCCAAAAAAACTGGTGGTCTCCCAATTTATTTCCGTAGTCGGGTCACAGTTATTAAGCTAATAACCACTGCTTGTGAAATTCAATTTTGACTGTACAATAGGAGAAACATGTGTAACTCGCGTAGCGAGCTCAACGACTATTGAACACAATAGCAGAGCAATAGGGGGCTAGCCTGGTAGGGGTGCGACACTTATATTATGTATAAAACCCATATACCTAAACGGTTTCTATAATATGCCATAATTCCGGAATGCTTAATCGCTTGGCGACAAGTAGTTACGTCTTTCCCGGTGTTTTATACGACCTCCACTATATCTGATATTATGACGTCATAGTTTTATATAAATGAAGATTCATTTAATGAGCTTCATCACCGCAGCAAACTTAGAAATACAAGTTCGTAGAGTTGTGAGGGAGCGGGCTCTTCTGCCGCAGCTCGGGTAATTGGAATTAATGTCTGTGATGCAACTCCCGTCTTACTCTGTTGCTTCAAGCATTTTGCTTCCAGCACTGATTGGTAGCACTACGGACCGCATTTGAACAGTTATAGTACGTTTTTAGCACAGGTGGAAAAATAAACGATTGTTTTTGTTTAATAACTCGGTTATTCGACTTGACCTCCATGACGCAGTTGAACGCTTTCGTATTATAAGTGGGGGGTCCCGGGTTCGATCCGCGGCAGGGTCCAAGGGAATTTGCAATTTCTGAATTTTCTCTGGTCAAGCCTGGTGGAAGGCTTCCGCTGTGGTCAGTTACCGCCCTACCGGCAGGTGATCAAACGACTGGGGGATAAAGGTTTAATTCATGTGACTGCCATATCCTTAACAGGTTAGCCCGATACCATCTTATAAGACTCCATCATTACTCACCATCAGGTGACTGCAGTCGCGGGATAACTTGTAGTGGCGTAAAAAAAAGTTATTTTCAACCTTTTAATTTTTAAATGTTCAAATTCTCTGGAGGGAAGATTCCTGCTCAGCATTATGCAGCGGGAAGTTGCAGCGCTGGTTGATCTCACACGCAGGTGGGGTCACGGGCTAAGTTATAACTACGAGGTCTTAGATTTGATTATACAATATTTATTTATGATGAAAAAATAGCGACATAGAAATAATTAAAAGTTTAAATGCGTCTTTAAAAAAATATAAAAACTAGCTGGTGCTCGTCCGCGTGGATTGAGGTTTTTGGTTCGCGCGGGAGCTTTTACTTTTCCGAGATAAAAAGTAGCCTGTATGCTATTATAAGCTATAGTATATTGCTGTGCCAAATTTAATCCAGTTCCGTTTATCCGTTCTGGCGTGATTGAGTACCAAACATCCATCTATCTATCCATCCGTCCATCCAAACTTTCGCATTTATAATTTTATAAATGCGATTTTATAAATATATTAAGTATTAAAGATTTATTGTATCACCAAAACACAAGGTATTTTTATGAAGTGTAGGAGTTTTATTATTGGTAGAGTATCTCCATGAGCGGGCGACGACGGACAGCTGTCTGTCGTAGCGTCGTTAATTGTTATTAATGAGTTTGTCGCGAGTCCCCGCCGCGCGCGAATTCGCCCTTGTCGACTATCACTTGTGTCGCTTCCCGATAATGGCGTGCCTTGTTTGTAGATATCCTTTTGAATCCTACATCTATACTAAAATATAGCTTATTTTACCAACATACTGTCGCGGTCGGTTTGTTTGTGAACTTAACTAAGCCGCTGAACCCGTTTCAACTGGTTTTTATACCGTAAAAAAATCACAGAAGTTCTACTTTTACAGTAGTGACTGAGCACGAACCCCCTCTCGGAAAGATAAGGGTTTGGCTATAGTCCTCCACGCTGGCCAAGTGTGGATTGGCAAACTTCACACACCTTCGAGAACGTAACGCAGAACTCTCGGGCGATCAGGTTTCCTCACGATGTTTTCTTTCAACGTGTGAAGCAATACTTATAATGTCTTAAAAAGCACATGACTTAAAAAGTTGGAGGTGCGACCTCGTACAGAGGTTCTACGTGATTTTTAAAAACTCTATCTGATCGGGCGAAGTTATACACTTGTGACATTGGGATAAAGTCACGGGTAGCATCTGGGAGGAAACCAAACCTAGAATAACAAAGTCTAGGTCTTACCATACTCTCTGAAAACTGGTAGCAAAGCAAAGTGTCTATATAATCTTGTAGAAGTATTTTATCATTAACATATCGAATCAGTAACAGAGCAAGTGGTAAGTATTGAGTGGCAGCCGATACTCGTAGCAGCTTATGTAGTAATGCCTAGTGTTCGCAGTAATGGGACACTTGTGCACGAATTGTGTTCAAGTGTGAGATTAGCGACAGAGCGTTAATTAGCGTTTGATCCGATAGAGTCGGGGGCATACTATCATCGCTTGATTGTTTTAATATTGTTGACGTTCGTGTTTTAGAATTATAATCCTTATTTGAGAGACGTCAAGGTACGTGACATAGATCTGTCATTTTGAAATAATATGAGATGGTAGTAACCCCGCAGGGCTGTGCTCGCGGGGGTGGATAATTGTAGTAATTAATAACAATAAGTACACCCCTGGATGCGTAGGTGGCAGACACTCAGGTACTTTAGCCTCTACTACGAATACTTTTAATTTAAAATTATAGGGTTTTCTATTACAACACTGAACACTCTTAATTTGTCGATCTCTGGTACTCTGGCATAGTGGTGGAACATTGTGGTCTTATTAGTTGGAAGCTTGGGTCGATCCCGAACAGACATTTTAGTATTTTACTATGAACATTGAAAATAATTTTGTAATTTTTACTATAATGTTTCTCATACTATGCAAGTTTCTAAAGTATTCTTAAATACATATAAAAAATTGCAAAATCGACAGGATTTGAACCTGCGTCTCTTCGCCCGGAACCTACTTTGATGGCTAGACCAGTGGCCGTCACCCGTCAGAATCAAAATTTGAGATATAATGCATCTTTTAATCCAGTTCACGCAACTAGCCATCTAGTAGCGATGTATTGCAGTATCGAAACTACTTTCAAAGGCCCATAGTTATTCCATGGAAATCTTTGAATGAGAAATAACACGTAATTTTTATTATTATAGTATTTCTGACATGGAAGTTTCTAAACTATTCTTATTTGATACTAAATAGATGATTCCCGCGAAAATCCCCCGAGAAATTATATTTCAAATTTCAGGAGGTTTGACCTTCTGGCGCAGTGGTGAGCGCTGTGGTCTTACTAGTTGGAGGCACGGAGGCACTTGTTCGACCCCCGGTATGCAGTTTGAGAATCTATAATTACTAAATTGTCTGTGGTCTGATCTAGAGGGAAGCTTCAGTCGAGATGTCTAGTTACCACCCTACTGACAGTGATGTAGGTACCACCAATTGATTTAGTGCCCCAGAAGTTACTGTGTAGAAACCAATTGGGATTAGGTAAGTATGGGTTTAATATGACTACCAGGTTTGCCCGCTAGCATCTTAGACTGTATCACCTATACTATTCGGGTCAGATCGCAGTTAGGTTATCTTGTAGGTTCTAAAAAAAAACATAGAGGTTCTTTCTATACTTATACTTCCTGTACCTAGAAACTAGGGTAAAACTATACAAGATGCCCCAGCGGGCAAGACGCCTCACCACTCTCACACTCACACAAACTAAGATAGGCGATTTACGATGACACACCAACATAGCCGCTAGTGCTCTTTCAACTTGTATGGCGGAAACACGTGTTTCTTGCGTTTATTTTTGAAGTTGTGGTAAAATCAGTGAATTAGATCTTGGAACATATTGAGGTGAGTACTATACAATTTTCTCAATTTAAACTACTAATTTGTTTTTCAAAATTATAGTTAGAAATACAAAATCTGTTATAAATAACCTACGATTTAGTACGTTTCTCACAGTTGTTAACGTTTAGTGGCGCCGGCATTTGAGGTGGGGCATCTTGTAATAAGGTATTTACAAGAAGCCCCAGTTATCACGGTGTAAGACGCCCCATTTTTAGTGTCACAAAATAATACGTATGTTTTACATTTTTTCAGAAATGCCACGTAATTATGTAAGATCTACTTTGCGGGCATCTTGGTCTGAAACTGACCTGGATGAGGCCATGAAAAAGGTTCGTCAGAAAGAAATGGGTGTTAATGAGGCAGCACGAACATACAATATTCCTTCAAGAACACTGAGGAGACATATTTTAGCTGGAACATTGAAGGTTGGGCTTGGAAGAAGGCCTGTTTTTAACCAAGCGGAGGAAAAAAAGTTAGTTGCGCACATCAAACAACTCGAAAAAGTTGGTTTTGCACCAGATCGGAAGGATGTTAAAGAAATGGCGTATCAATTAGCTCACAAGCTTAATATAAAAAATATTTTTTCTAATACGTCTAAAAAGCTGGAGATGTTTGGTTTAACGGATTTTTAAACAGGAACCCAGAGCTGAGTCAGCGAAAATCCGAAGGTTTATCTCTTGCAAGAGCATATGGAGTTAATCGCGCGGATGTCCAAGACTTTTTTACCTTGCTGGCTCAAATATACACCGAGAATGATCTAAGCACACATCCCGAGAAGATATTCAACATGGATGAAACGGGTATCCAAGTGAATAATAAACCTTCTAAAGTAATAGCAACAAAAGGGTCTAAGGATGTGTACACGCTGACAAGCAGTGAAAAAGGAGAAAATGTCACAGTTATAGCATGTTGCAACGCACAAGGGAATTTTCTTCCACCAGTTCTAATTTACAAAGGCACATATAGTAAACCTCAATTTTCGGAAGGTTTGCCGCCAGGTTCGCAAGTGTTTATGAATAAAAAATCATCCTACATAAACACTGATCTTTTCATGAAATGGTTTGAGGAGATTTTTTTGCCAGCAAAAGGTTCTGGAAAAGCATTGTTGATCATGGATGGGCATAGTTCTCACAGCAACAATATCAGATTATTGGAAGTAGCTAAAGATAATGATGTGACTTTATTATGCTTTCCCAGTCACACTACCCATGCAATGCAACCTCTGGATAGAGCTTTCTTCAGACCGTTTAAAGTTTATTTTGCGCAAGAAGCCAAATCATGGATGATCATGAACAAAAACAAGAAGCTTACGAGGTACGATGTATCCAAACTTATTGGCAAAGCTTGGTGTAAAGCGGCAAGCGTATCAAACGGAGTTTCTGCTTTAAAATCTTGCGGCATATACCCCTACGACCCAAATGCTATACCTGATCATTTTTTCGCTTTATCTGATGCCTTGCGTGAACAGGATTTGATTGCTAATGAACAGCACGCAGGAATACCTTCAGACACGTTGGAAAATAGTTCAGAGCAACAAAATGTGGACGCTGTGGAAGTATCGTTGATAGATACTTTTGATGAGGATGCTATAGATTTCATTAATCAACTTACTTCTGACGCAAATGAAGAAGAATCATTAGAACAGCTTTTGACACTGCCAATTCAAGCCACTCCTCAAAAATGCCCTTGCTTACCATCTACTTCCAAGACCCCTGATCAAACACCAACAAAGCTTTTGGCTGAAATCTATCCTGTTCCAAAGCTACCTGCAATGATTTTAAAGAAAAAACAAACGGCTGTGATCCTGACATCGCCAGAAAATATACAAAAACGGAAGTTGATTGAAGAAAAGAAGAAACCAGTGAAAACATGTAAATTATCTAAAAAAATTGATAAAAAGAACGTTGTTAAGAAGGATATAAAAGAAAAAAGACCAGCAAAGAAAAAAGCAAAGAAGAATAAACCTGTATTTCAATCATCGGACAGCGACAGTGAAGAAGAAAACAAGCAAGAAAGTTCTGATGAAGAGATATCCGAAGAAACCAACGAAAACAGATGTGTAGAATGCACTGAAGATTATTATAAAACGACATCAACAGAAGACTGGATTAAGTGCTCTTCTTGCTCTTTTTGGCTGCACGAGTTCTGTACAATGTACAAACCGTTGTGTAATAACTGTGGTAAAAAAGCTAAGAGAGAGAAGCTATCACGAAGAAAAAAATAAAGTATACATTATAGAGTATAAGTTACAATATGTGATTTAAAAGTCGATCTCTAACTAAACTGTTTTATTATAATTATTTTAAAATTTCTGAAGATTTGTTATTTCTATTTTACTGGGGCGTTTTGTAACTGAACTGAGGCATCTTGTCATGCAATGTCAGTACAAAACGCCCCACCATAGGTTTAAAAAAAGCTAATATTATGTGTTATTGATAAGTCTGAACTACCAAATAAATATGCCAAAAGATTCTTAAATTATTGTTTTTTCATTAAGTACCAGTAAATTTATCGAATACTTTAAAAGTAAGCTTTTATAGAAGTCTATAAAAAAGTGGGGCATCTTGTATAGTTTTACCCTATACATCTTTTATTTTGATAATAATTATCTTGTATCGTAAAATAGGTAGGTTTTAGAATAAGGAAACTTTCAACCCATCGCTTTGAAATCAAGAAAGGTGTTGAAGTGTAATGAATCTTGCGAGAAAAATAATAAAACTTTTCTTAATAGCTGGAAGAAGGAATTTTAAATTTGAGAACATAATTCCCAAGTGGAGATATACCTCAAGTTACAACAGGGCACGATGACTCAATGATTATGAAGATGAAAATGTAAACATCCGTCGTGAGTCTAAACCACACACATTGACAGGAAGTTTATTTTCCTATCATATGCATTATCTAGTACCTTCTTTAGCATTTTGAAATGAAGGGAATAGTTACGAAAAGATAATGCTTTGTATTCATTACATTTTAAATAATAGATCAGCGTACAGAACAACATAGCCATAATTTCAAAAGAAATATATAAGCCCTACGATTATTCTAATGTAATAAATTAAAACTTATAATTCCACACAAAAACGTTTTACGGCTAATTACAAAAAACTGCTTACAGCAAACGAGATAAGTAATAAGAACTTCCAAGAGAAGAAATTACAATTTTACAACACCGGGTTTGTTATCTGTTTGACGTGAATTTGTGGCTCCCCTCCGCCCCTCGAGAGCTCACCCGCCGGCCGCAGTCCACACACATTCACGCTGACGTGTGAAAGCTCTTGAGCATTCATTTGACTTTGTCTGAGTATATATATTTAAGACTTTTTCCGCAAGTTATAATCATCCCTGTCAGAGCCACAAATGTTTTCCAAAATCCTTGTCTTGCGTTAGCTTAAATATTAACTTCGTTCCTCCGTACCAAATTTGACTAATAATCGAAATTTTTCAAATCAAAGAAAATGTACAGATTTTTTATTTAAATGAACTTATTCAAGTATTGTTTCGTTGTTCATTACCAGGTATATTTTGTTCTCATATTTCCAGCCTTTTGGTTATCGTTAAGTAATACCTACTTCAGAAAATAGGAATATATGTAATTAAATATGTACTTTTTTACGACTCTAACAAAAATTAGCAATTTAAAGCTGAATATTTCGAAAACCGATCTGAATCAAAAAACTCTCTACTCAACTCTCTCCTAATCTCTACCTCAACCACAGAATAGTAACTAGTACTAACTGCTCTGCTCTATCTAAGTATAGAGCACTGGCTCTACAATGCAAGTACGAGTAAATCAGTCAGGAAAGAAAAAAAACCATTTTAACTAAATGGGATCTGAAGACCTTTCTTTATAGCTTGCAAACACCATTCACCAAAGAGCTAGCTGAATTTCAGCACAATTAACTAGTTGAAAACATAGTTTAATATGAATACACACAGGGCAACCAGAAAACCGCTTTTGACCCTTTTAACTATTCACTATTGAGGGTTAGGCTAGTTTATTTATGCCTTCGCCTTCCGCCTGAATCTACTCATATTTTAAGCAGCTCGTTACACCTATCCGTATATTAGAGCAGCCAGGAAATCTTAACATTATCCTTTTTACTATAAACGCCGAGTTGCGATGGTTACTATAAATTCTAAAATAATAACTGCTAGGGTTCTACATTAAAAATAGATAAAGAGAGTTCTGGGCACATTGCCTCATAGCAGCGGTTTGGATGTTTTTATTATTGTTTAATTTATTATTTAGATTTTAATGTATTTCATAGTTTAATTTGATGTTTTTGTCACAGAGCTTAGTTATTTATTAACAGTTAAGGATGTAATCTAGTTTATGAACAAGTCGGAACAAACCTGGAGCGGTGCCGGCCCTCCGAGGTGGCCGCACCGAAGTGTTCCTCTCACATTCACAAATTCACCATAGTGTAACACTTCACAGCACACGTATCGCAGCACGTCAGACGTCGCGGTGCGGCGCGGGCGCGGTGCGTCAGGGCTGCGCGTCACGGCGGATACGAGCGAGGCGGCGGGCGCCGCGCGACTGACTCCGGACTCCGGACTCGGGGCCGCCCGCCGCAGCGCCAGCCCGCCAGCCCGCCCTAGCCGGCGGCAGCGCGCGCCGACCCTATACTACACCTTGCTGAGTTCAAACTTAATGTAAACCGTAAATTCATTGAAAAATCTTATTTCAATGTAAAGGATTACTTAAATTACAAGGAAGCTTGGCTATAATTTGCTCTAGCAGTCCTTTAGTTTAAGATGATTTCTGAGATAGAATTTTATAAAAACCCGGCTTAGTTTGTTGTGGGCCCTTCTCGGACCAAAGTTTAGAACTCGAAGCTTTAGTTTTAAGATGCCGTAACTGATTATCATCATCATGTTATAATATGAGTTATGTAACGTCAGTGGGTGTACAGTGTTCCTAATTGATGTGTAATAAATGCGCGAGTTGTTGCAACTTGGATTGAATAAAATACCTGAATTTGTGGGGTAGGTACCTCTGAATTTGGTCGTATTATTTTCGTGTCATCTTACTGACATGTGTGTCTTATTCTCATAATATTACTATTACTTTGGTGAGCCTGTAACATTTAGCATCTGCGACATCTTAAGACCCGCCTTTGTCCCAAATACCCGCCTTGGTCCCATGAGAGATAAGAATCCCTTATTAACCTGATGGTATATGGAAATAACCCTTAGGGTAGACTTCACGTATTTATTACTTATAATGAAATTATAACAATGCACTACTCTGGTTTTTGATCCATCTTAAACGAAACCTCAAAATTATCTTTATTAAATATCAACCATTGCATTTAATCCATACTAATGTTATAAATGCGAAAATGTGCCTGCCTGTCCGTCTGTCTGTCTCTTTGTCTATGCTTTCACGGCCCATCTGTTTAACCGATCTGGATGAAATTTAGTAGCAGGTAACAGAGATAGATTGTGTTCCGAGGAAGGATATAGGCTAATTTTTATACCGGAAAGTTAAGGAGTTTCCACGAGAATCAAAAAACTTAATTCACGCGGATGAAGTCGGGAGCATCATCTAGTTAAAATATAAACATACTAGCTGATGCCCGCGACTTCGTCCGCGTGGAAATTTTTTTTCCAATTCCCACGGGAACTCCTTAATTTTCCGGGATAAAAAGTATCCTATATCACTCTCCAGGTCCTCAACTATACCTATGCCAAAAATCACGTCGATCCGTTGCTCCGTTGCGGCGTGATTGAAGGACAAACCAACAAACAAACACACTTTCGCATTTATAATATTAGTATGATAAGTACTCGGTGTACGACAATCGACATCTAATACATAATATGATAATTGATAAATGATTTATTTATTTCACATAGGACAGTAGTCCTAAAGTATGTGTCACTTACGATACGTCAAGACTCTACCACCGATTCAGAAAGTTCTACTGAGAAGAGCCGGCAAGAAACTCAGCAGTTGCTCTTTCCTCAAAACAAGAAACAATATTTAAGCAATACAATACATACGTAACGTTACAAGTATTACACTGACGTGTGGGTCACTGGTGACTGGATGCGACGCCGGTGGCTTCCATGCAACTTTGTCGTTAATAAAATCGTCGACAATATAATAACCTCGACTTAACAAGTGCTGTATTCTTTAGATTTATGTAATGGTAAATCTAAAAACTCTTTTGGAACCATGTTATAAAAGCGTACACTCGACCCCACAAAGGATTTCCGCACCTTGCGCACACGATACGATGCTGTTACTAGCTTATGGCGGTTTCTAAAAAAAATACTACTTAGCCAGTTGATAACTTCTGCAAATATCAGCCGGGTATCTGTCACTAAAGCAAATAATACATGAAATTGACAATTCAAATGCAGTGATTTGACACGACCCGGATTTATCGGGTTAGTTAATTAGCGAGCCGCTGAAACATTGAAATGTGCGCCGAATAATATAATCATTGGCGAATGTTTTAGCTGTTGTCCAAATTGCGCTCCGGTAATTGATTTTATTGGAGCCAGATTCCATATTTTAAACTTGTGCAATATACATGCAAAAAATATATTTTTAGACTGCAAATTTTCAGTTCTATTGTTTATTATAGTAATAATAGTCTAAGAATTTCATCATACTTAATTAATATTATAAATGCGAAAGTGTGTTTGTTGGTTTGTCCTTCAATCACGCTGCAACGGATCGACGTGGTTTTTTGCATGGTTGTTGAGGACCAGGGGAGTAGGATGCCTGGACATAGGCTACTTTTTATCCCGGTAAATTAAGGAGTTCCTGTGGGAATTTAAAAAATTTACTCCATGCAGACGACGCCTCGGGCATCAGCTAGTATAAGGATAAATCTGTGCTCGAATTCTATTTGATCGATTTGATTATCATGCGAGACGAACTGAAGTTTCGTGAACGCATCATCATCTACCGGCAAGTCAGCCAGTCCATTCATTTTATCTTCTGAACTTTAAAACTTTTGTCTCATGCAGGATGGGTTTCGCAACATCCACGGACGAGCTCTTTTATATACTCCGAGGATTCTTTTTTGTCTCCGCGGGGAATCGGCGCAAAGTCAACGCAGACACTGAAAAGGCGAAAGCACACGCGATGAGCGTCGGCGAATCTATCTAGTCTAGATCTAATCTAATCTAGATCGCTGTTCAGAAGAATGAGACTATTAATAATACGTTTGTTCCGCATGGACCGCCGATTGCTGCGATTTGTCCGTCCGTGTTTCTGAAACTTATCACTCAAGAATTAATTCTAGATGTACCCAAGGCCTAAAAACTTCCCTTCCAGTATCAAACTACACCAGTAACAATCAACGAAATTTAAAAAAAAAATATTACTCTTTTTATGCGCGTAGGAGCACTTCTATACTAATATTATAAATGCGAAAGTGTGTCGGTGTGTGTCAGTGAAACGACAATTTAAAAATTCATAATTTCCCAATTTGTCTAGTCTTCTCTGGTGGGCGGCTTCGGCTGTGGTTGATGACTTTGACTAGACTTTAAAATACGACATTAAATGATGCCAAGATCAATAGCACCTTGTCGCAATCACTGCCATCATTGCTGATACCGATTACTAAAAGTATGATGTGTGTTTTGGCCTTAAAGGCTTCATATAGCTCTCCGAACTTCCCCTAAACATACGTAAGATAAGTATATTATATTGGAATTGGGTAATTTGGACTCAAACCCGTAGTTACTTACAAACTTATTCGGTATCAATTAAGGCTTTCAATTTCAATAAGTGGTCGTTTTATAAACAAATCCCATTTAAATCGGCCCAATTCCTTCAAAAGAACCGTTTCCTTATAACTGCCTATTTTCATTATACGCTCGACACGAAATTCCATCAAAAAAAACACCAATCTCTTATTATCTTAGGCTTTAGAATAAATTTAAAGTAATTATCACAAAATATATTTCATTGATCAAATCAGTACAGTACTACAGTAAAGTTCAAAAAGTCTACAACTTTTAAGAGACGCAATTAAAATAGACTACAAAATTAATTATATTAGGAAATATTAAAAGACAAAAGTTTTGCTTTCTTGCAAAGCGTCAGAGGAAGAATATTATTCTATTGAAAACAATAGGCATTTTAATCCACGTTCCACTATCCACTAGATAGGAAAATAAATACGTATCTACTCTGCACAACAATAATATGAGCTATAAAGGTTATTTCGATTTTCATCAAATTAGAATTCAGTCGAATGAAATATTTCGGTATAATAAAGAAGTAAGAGCAGAGCTACAAATTAAAACTGTTGTGTTCGACATAGCATGTCTTTGTTCGAAGAATTTTAAAATAATTAATAATTGAGTTCATCAATTGATTATCCGCGTACCCGAAATTTTATAAAAAAATATTTTTTGCGGAAGTTCATGATAATGAAAGAACTTGACATAATATAATTTGCTATATACTCCGCCTAAGTAGACAAATCTTTGTGGTAGAGCGTGTAGCTTGCGATATTCACCGCCCAGTAAGCCAGCAATCCGCACCGCCACAACACCACACCACACCACACCAATCTTCCAAATTATTCTCAACGTAGGTACGTTTCACTTCGACACCGGAGCATCTTCAGGAGATGTTTACTCGACAATGTACGGTTGCAATCTTTAACTACACGCTTTGACGTATTATAGCAAATTAAACTTCAAGTTCTTGCAACAATATTGCCGCAGGCCGCAGCACTGAGGCATATCGCATGGCCTCTCGGGCCGATGCTCTAATATGGTTATTAAATTAGAACAGTGTTCAAAGACAAATCAAGCATGAATTATAGCAACACAGCGTAGCATGACCCACGCCGGTGCCGGAATATGTTCAAACCTGTCAATAATCTGACGCAATTAAAAAACTCCTGACTCACTCACTCACTCCCACTCACCCACTAACCCATCAACGCTCCTCAAACCCTAACCTTTGGACCTAAAATATGAAAGTTCGCCTTTATGTAAACAAGAAAATATAAGGGCGGATTTTTCGAAATTCCGACTGGAGAGAAGCTCCTGGCGAGCACTAGTAAAATTTAAACACCAACTACTTTATTTAAAAAGATTTCAGTAAACTTTTTTTAATACAAAGCAAGCATTGTTTTTATATGAAAAACGTAATTGTTCTAGGTCGGTCGTGTATTTGTGAAGTAATTTTTCACAAATCGATATCACGCGACACCCGTGACCCCCGGGATCGCGCCGCTCAGAACACATCAGCTGTTGTCGCGATACCGTATACTGCATTCAACACAAAACTATCATTTCGTTCCGGATTTTTCATTTTATTTGCAAGTTTATATGAATTTGTTTAGTTCATTGAGCACACTATTTTATTAAAACCTGTATCATAATAATGGCGACATTTATCATTTTATTATATTCCTTTGTTATGTTATTTTGTGTTGGATGATGACCATGACTACGTCCGCGAGAATTTCCTCAATTATGTTGATCTGTTAACCTGTTGCGGTGTGATTGAAGAACAAACCATACTTGACTGTACTTGACACATTTTGACATTTTTAGTGTCAGTATGGATGATACCTCAGTTTATATTTTCATTTGATTGTTGTTCCGAGCATAAAAGAAACGCAATAAGCACATGGGCTTTGGTGGGTTCAAGTGTGCATAATATTGACACCAGTGTTAATATCACTTTAACCATATACCTACTTTTGTAACCGTGAGTAAAGTTCAGGTAAAAGTTTTGCTTTTATTTCATTTTTTAGTAAACATTTGGTTTTGCAAAAGTTAACTTGATTCCGCATCCTTTTAGCATGAGAGCAGCAACCAATATCTCACTCTCGTTATCCAGTATTCAAATGAGATAAAGCCAAGCGCACATCTTAATCGGTGCACAGCGTAAAGCGCAAGAGCTCACAGCTTGAGAACAAGTGGCTATCATTTTCTCAGAGCTCTATCTCATTGAAAAGGAATAGCATTAGATAAGGCGAGGTCGGTATTGACGCGAGCTGCGATTGTATCACTGGCTGTCACCCGCCCGCAGTCGCCGGGGATATGAACTCACTTTATTCACTGAAAGATGGCCGACATCCAAATGTTAAATCGTCTCCTTCCTTTAAATTTTTCGCCATCATTTCGAGTTAAATCTTAAGAATAAGGTTATCGAGCTTTAAGTGCGCCTTTGTATGACTTATTGTGCAATAAATAAAATATAAAAGCTGGTTTCATCTCTAGGACGTAACTGGTCCCTAGTTCAGTCATGTAATAAAAATATTTGAATACTTATTTAGATTCCATGTAAGTTTTTATTATCTGTTAATTTATGTTCCAGGAGAGCCCGGGTTCGATTCCCGGTAGGGTCAATTTTAGGAATTTGTAATTTCTGAATTCTGTTTGGTGTAGTTTGGTGGGAGGTTTCGGCCGTGGTTACCGGCAAAGACGTGCCACCACAGAACAGGTACCTAATATGGTGCCACTAAGCTATTTAGCGTTCAGGTAAGATGCTGTGCAGAAACCGATTAGGGGTATGGGTTTAATACCTTTTACTGCCGTACCCGCTGCCATCTTAGACTACTCGTACATAGTTACTTACCATCAGGTGAGATTGCAGTCAAGGGCTAACATGTAGTGGCGTTAAAAAAATCTTCATTTGATATTTTACAATTGCGAACATTAAATAACTATCTAATAGGCTATTTGACTAAATTTTGAAAATGATTTTAAAGAATTTATTACTACCTATTAAACACATTACATTGATAATTCGCGGAAATTTAATGTAATTCCCTTTAAAAACCACTTTTAAAGTTTCAATTTTCAAAACCGCGCCAAAAACGCCAATTTTGTAATGGCGCTTGTCATCTGACTCGTGACGTCACACATTGTCAAACGCATATAAATAGACTACAGTACCGTACAGTTTAGTTGAATTTCTTCGCTTTTCTTTTAATTTAATAAAAATTAATATATTTTAACAGAAAGAATGGTGTTCACGATCATCGTCACATTATACGCTTTGGTTCTGACTTTATGCTCCGGGCATATTTTACACTTCACAGTGCAAACTCCACTTTCTCTGTGTAACTGGACGTAGCCAATCGCATCGTCTCCATAGGATTCCCTTGCAGAACTGTAAAACAAAAGAAAACACCATGATAAACCGAACTCCCATGAACTTCCTGAGTATTTGTCAACATAAACTAAAATGAGGTAATGATGAATGATTATAATAAATAAAGGAAGGACTAATATGTTCGACGCGGTAGGTACTTACATTGCTGTTTTTATGTTTTTCAGTTCCGCGCCATAATAATCAGCATTATTCTTAAAGTAAAGTGCAACCATAAAAGCATCTACCTTAGGTAGGTTGCTATTATCAGCTCGCACAAAATTTGATTCCATTCTGCGATTTGAAATACTTAATTATTTATTTCCTTAGTATGTTTAGTTATAAAGTTAACCAGAAAATTACTGTTTAAATAGCTAAAAGATAAAATAAAACGCCCGCCAAACAAAACACTCAGAAAAATCAGTACAAAAAGCTGTTGTTTTCCCGCAAATTTTCGAGTGTGACGTCACCAGAGTTGCAACCAATCACAGGGCGTTCCTGTCACAGGTAAAATATCAAAAATTATAACATTATTAAACTCTTATTTTGCTGAAAAATATACATATTATATTTGATTAAAATAAAGTGAAATATGCTTATTTACGTTGTTATTAGTGAGATTAACCACAATTTCAGGTATATTTTCATTGTTGTCAAATAGCCTATTGATGTGCTGAAGTCTGTGGAGTGTGCTCAGTGATGATGTAGTCACTTAGACTAGTCTAAGTCACTTAGCAACAGATGAGATCGCAGTCAAGGGTTCACTTGTAGTGGAATAAAAACATCTACTACGAGTGAGGATGCGTAATGAAACCTAACACAATTAAGAAAAAAAAATTACCCAAAAATTTAACTCAGGATCGGACAAGATCAAATCACCGCATCTGAAACCGCTTCATGTGGAAAATATGGAAGCTCAGCGCGCGTACATTATCTTAGTATCGGAGGGTAGGTGATAAATTACGAGACAACATGGCCGCCGCCTAATTGTGCCGTCCGGCGCTGCGCCGCCCCGCTCTCCGAACACGCGATATTCTCAATTTACTGCCAACTAATAAATCCAGCTAATGTTGGATAAACTACGAGGATGCTGCCCGATTCCTATGATCTATGATAGGTACACGATACCGTTCTGTAAAACTAACATCATTCTATATACACCTCAACTGTATTCACAAAAAAATAAATCTGAATCTAATTCTATTTTTGCATTAAATATATGAAGTTTGGAGTAGGTACATAAAAAATGCACCAAAGGTAAGACGCCCATATGCAGCCAGTGTTCGTGCCAACATTCCACGTGGGCATGATTTATATTATAGTAATTACTTATTTCTTTGTCGTCTTTGGTGTAAGTACCGTCAGCTTTTCTTAACGATCCGATTGACCTCGTGTTGTCATCTGCTAAGATCTTACGGATTCGAGCAGCTGTGTCGTTTGATTCTATGTTTGTGCAAAACTTCTGCCAGGAATTGTCGTCCTTCTCCCTGACGCGCTGGTTGTATTTATACTGGGCTTCCTTAAAGTTGTCCCAGTCTTGACTTTGTCTGGTGTTCTTGGCCCTGTTAAAAAGCTTTCTGAGGTTTTGCCTCATTCTTTCTAAGTCAGGGCCCCACCAACTGTTTTTTGGTGGTTGTTTTGTGTTGTTTTTCCTTAGAGGACAAGGATGTTCATAGCTTGATTTTATGTACTCTGTTATCTTTACTACGTTAGTTTCTATGTTGTCGGTGTCCTTGGTTTCTTGTGGTCTGTTCTCGCCAATCTTGTTGATTAGCAGTTTTTTGTATTTTATTCTGTTTGTTTTCCTTGGATTTCTTTTTGGTATGTGTTGCGTCTTTACCAGGTTGAGTTCGAAGCATATTCTTCTATGGTCAGAGAGTGAAGGTTCATCACTGACATGCCAGTTCTTGTCTGCAGCTTTGGAGCAGCCTGGTCCGCTACCATCTTATAACTACATCATCACTTATCGTATCGTGTGCGCAAGGTGCTTAAATCCTTTGTGGGGTCGGGTGTATGCTTTTATAAAATGGTTCCAAAAGAGTTTCTAGATTTGCCATTACATAAATTTAAAGACTGTGTTAAACAGCATCTGTTAAGTCGAGGTGATTACATTATCGATGATTTTCTGAATTACAAAGTTGCATGGAAGAGCAAACGGCCCACACGTCAGTGTAATACTTGTAACGTAATGTATGTGTTGTATTATTTACTTATTTTAACCATTTTCTTTTTTATGAAAAGAGCAACTGCTGTGTTTCTTGCCGGTTCTTCTCAGTAGAACCGGTGGTAGAGTCTTAACGTATCATAAGTGACACAAGTTGTCCTACATGAAGTAAATAAATCATTTATCATTCATAGTAAACCATTTATCATTTATCATCATGAGATTGCAGTCAAGGGCTAACCTGTAGTGGCGTTAAAAAACATCTACCATTTGATATTCTAGAATTTCGAACGTTAATTAACCATCTAATTGATGTGCTGAAGATTGTGGAGTGCGCAGTTTTAATACAAAGCAACGTGCCGGTGCGGTAGACTGCAGTTGAGGAAGTATGTACAAGTGCAACATTGTGACGACGTATGCAGCGGAACTAGTTGTCTGTGGGGCGGATGTTGGGGCGGCGCGCAATTAGATACAGTGTACACCGACACCGACAACTTAGCATGTTGATACTGTTGTTAGTGTTACTTACTTCTGTGTACTGCACATGTGGAGAGGGTGGATGTTTAATTGATAATACATTACATCCACGTGGATTAAGTTTTTCAATTCCCGCAGGAAATCTTTCATTTTCCCGCATAAAAAGTAGTATATGTCCTTCCACGGGATAGAACCTATCCCTGTACCAAATTTCATCAAATCGATTGAACAGATAACCGTGAAAGCTTAACAGACAGACAGACACACTTTCGCATTTATAATTTTAGTACGGATGTCAGTTTAACCCAGGTTCGATTCCCTACAGGTTCAATTTGGGAATTTATAATTTCTGAATTTTCTCTGGCCTGGTCGGTGGGAGGCTTCGGCCGCGGCCATTCTGCTGGCAAAGACGTACCGCCGAGCGATTAAGCGTTCCGGTACGATGCCGCGTAGAAACCGACTAGGGGTATGAGTTTAATATAACTGTCATACCCTTAGCAGGTTAGCCCGCTAACATCGTCACTTATCAGGTGAGATCGCAGTCAAGCTCTAACTTGTAGTATAATAAAAAAAACAGGTCTATGGTACTCGGTAATGGAGAATTGCTAAATTAAAGTTTATGTATGTGGATAACCGGGTTTCCTTTTATTACAACTAAGCTATAGCCTAAACGGAAACACAATTTTCTGTGAGCGTGTAACAAGAGTGTTATATTTGTGTTTGTCTTCAGTTTCAGGCGAGTGTGTTTGACCTCCCGCTGCCTTCCCGACTGCTGTAGCCTGTAACGTTATATTATATTATTATATCTCTTGCCACTTCGGATTGCTCTCGTATTACGTTATTCCTTGTTGACTATATCGCATCACTTATATGAAAGCGAAAAGTATTTTTTCATATACTTAGACCAACTTATGGCTTTTATTATTATAACTAGCGACTACCCCCAGCTTTTTCCTTGTCCTTGTCTAAATCATACTAATACTAGCGGACGCCCGCGACTTCGTTCGCGTGGCATAAGTTTATTAATTCCCATAGGCATTCCTTAATTTCCGGGATAAAAAGAACCCATGAAAAAAAACCGTCGATCCGTTGCTCTGTTGCGGCGTGATTGAAGGACTTTGGGATAGAATTTATAAAAACTGTGGATTATGTATTTCATAATTTAAACCGGTAGCCAAATATCAAGTTTCACGGCTATTTAACTTGAAAAACGTCGGCCTTTTACACCAACTTACAACCCCCATTTTACCCGTTTGGGGGTAGAATTTTGAAAAACTGTTACACACGTACTTCTTTATATTATACCGAAAGCCAAAATACCAAGTTTCGTTGTTATAACTTGAAAAATATGTTGATAAATGAAGGACATTCATCCCCTATTTCACCCCTTTGGGGGTCGAATTTTCAAAAATGGTAAAACACCTACGTCTGCATATCTAACTGAAAGCCCAAATGCTAAGTTTCATCACTATAACTTGAGAAATCAAGGACTTTCATACAAACTTTCAACCCCTATTTTACCCCTTTAGGGGTGGAATTTTCAAAAACTGTGAAACACGTATTCCTTTATTTTTTATCCATAACTCATATACTAAATTTCATGCATATAACTTGAGAAATGACCGACTTTCATACAAACTTTCAACCCCTTTTTCACCCCCTTAGGAGTGGAATTTTGAAAAATCCTTCCTTAATGAGCGCCTACGTTACAAAAGGAAGCTACTGTCAAAATTTCAAGACTCTAACCCTAGCGGTTTAGGCTGTGCGTTGATATATCAGTCAGTCAGGATTTTGAATTTTATATATATAGATTATGAAGTGTGTTTGTTTGTCCTTCGATCACGCTGCAACAGAGTAACGGATTGACGTGCTTTTTTGCATGGGTACAGTTGAGGACCTGGAGAATGACATAGGAGTGACATAGGAAAATTGAGGATTTCCCGTGAGAATTAAAAAGCTTATTCCACGTGCACTTTTATATGTGCGACATGACAAGTGTCAAAAAGTGAGCAAAAGTTTTCGCTCTCTGTTACAACACATCTTCAGCTGTGACCAATGGCAGAATCCTACACATGCTACACATGCTACGACTGGAGTCCTACGAGCTCTACGTAGAATTTATCGTAGCAGGCGTCGATTACGAGGGGCAATAACCCTCAATCAAAGTGCGAGGCGATCGCAGTAGCGAGGCGATGGCGCGGCAGAGCGCCGCTATATTATGTGCCGAGCTGCGGGTCGGAGCTGACTGACGCCAGAACGAAACCTAGGACATCCCGGTCACAAATATAGTAGGTACATACTTACCATACAAAACCCAGCTACCTCAAAAAAGTAACAAAATCTTATATTTGTATTGATTGAATACAATACCCTTTGGTTTTAGCGTGACATCATACCATCCCGGTACAACTAGACATGTCTTTGCCGGTAGGGTAGGAACTAGTCACGGCCGAGGCCTCCCACCACAGGATTTGGAATCCGTTTTGGGGTTTGAGCGCCCAGTATCGCCGCCAACTTTACGAAGTAATGTACATAATATGCAATTAAATATCGGCTGCTAAAACGGTGTAAGATAATATCACGAGGAAACCAGAGAGTTCTTTCATAATTCATTCATTCGTCAAAAGTGTGTGAAGTCTTCCAATCTGACCTCGGAGAGCGTGGTGGACAGTGGCCACGACTCTTCTCATACTGGGAAGATTTTGGTACCTCCTACAATTAATAATTTCAGAATTTTCTCAAGTCTGGTCTCGTGGGAGGCTTCGGCCGTGGCATCCTATCCTACTGACAAAGACATGCCCCGCCAAGCGATTAAGCGTTCCGGTACGAAGCTGTGTAGAAACTGACTAAGGGTACGGGTTTAATGTAAGTGCCATACCCCTAACAGGTTAGCCCGCTACCTTCATGGACTCCATCAGCACATACCATCAGATAAGAGGTCAAGGGCTAACTTTGTAGTGGAATAAAATAAAATGAATCTATAACCCTAGGCTGGTCGGTCATCGCTTAATACTCAGTAGGTATTTTCCATGTTCCTTGCTCAAGACAAAGTAACAACGTAGTAGGTCGTATTCAAGTGTCTGTAATATTATTATAATAATAATATTGACACAATTCCGTTGGCAAATGTTTGAAGTGTTTCATCGCCGGGGCCGGGGGATACAACCCTTACCACAAGGTTTTAAAGCGCGTTGCTACGGTGATCGTATTGGTTCGCTCGAGCACATCGGCGTCGACGTAAGATGAACCATATGAGTATTGTTTTACGGCGCAAGTTCGTCCAAATAGACAAGTGAGCGCTCGAATCGGAAACGTTGTGAAAATAAAATCTGTGGTATTGAATTTGCGACTTTAAACCATGTGACTTTGGATCCATTTTACTCAGACACCGAAGTGTTTCGACGCTCAACGTCGGGGTGTTTTCAATGTTTGTCTTAAGGGTAGAGGCTGGAATCGCGATTCCGTGTCAGCAGCGCGAGTTGTATGACCGAATTATACGGGAATGGCCACTTAAGGCAATCGGAATGGGGTTTGTTTTAAAAAGGCCATTCATTGAAATTAAGTGCGTCAGATAACGCGCGCCGACCATACATTACCGACTTTAATCTGTTTCTAACAAAAATTACAATAAAACTCGGCTGAGTCGGCAATCGGCGCCGAACTCGCGGGACATTTTCCACCGTGCATTATTGTCTTACGTTATTATTAGGTACTAGATGATGCTCGCGAGCCGCGACTTCGTCCGCGTGGATTGTTAGGGTTCCGTACCAAAATGGTAAAATGGAACCCTTATGGTGCGACTTTCTCCATCTGTCTGTCCGTCTGTCCGTCTGTCCGTCCGTCACACTCGATTATTTCAGTAACTACCAAAGCTATCGACATGAAATTTGGAATAGTTGTGTATATTAGTGGCCCAAAGACACTGGAATTAAAAAAAAATGGATATTATTTTTGTTCTTATTTAAAAAGGGGGGAAAATCTGAGGGTTGAAATTTAAAAGTGAGATAACTGTACTGTGTCGGGTATCATATGAAAGGGTTTACTTTGTACATTCTAAAACAGATTTTTAATTATTTTTAGTTATGATAGTTTTTGTTTTATCGGGGAAAATGTCTAAAAAAATACCGTTCCCCCCCACTTATCTCCGGAGTTTACCAATCGAAAAATTTGAAATAATTATGGTCAATAGGAATTTACGTATACTTTACAGGAAAACTATAGCCAATGCTCTAACTAGCATAGTTTTTTGATATTAACAATAAACCTCTACAAACAAAGTTAGTCTTGCGGTTCATTAACAAAGGTAATTATTTATTAATAATGGTACGGAACCCTTCGTGCGCGAGTCCGACTCGCACTTGCCTGGTTTTTTTTTAAATTCCCTCACGAACTTCTTTATTTTCGGAAATAAAAAGGCCTATTTCCTTCCCCGGGATGTAATTTATCTCTATACCGACACTAGCCAGGTCCGTCGTTGACGGATACGTCGAGGAGGATCATAATAATATATAAGACTGCATCATCTGTAACCATTTAAGTGAGGCTGCGACAAAGGCTTACATGCAGTAGAATAATATAAATTTTAAAGTCCATTTTAGAACCCTTCTTCTACAAGCTAAAACAAGCCCGTGGGGATTACACAAATCGATCCCAATTCAGGATCATCTAAATGTACACGTGAAACGCAGAGTTCGTCAGCTGTGTGATTTGTCTGTTTGTGTGTTTGCGCTCAGCTCGCAAACGGTTGAGTTTTTACAAAAATCGTTTTTGTTCGCCATTAGTGTAGCCGCTGGGAAGCGATCGGTTTGAAGTTTATTTATATTCATGGAGGAATCGAAAACGAGATACCTACCTACCTACCTACAACTTGATACCCTATTCGAATTCCGCATTTGAAAGTACAGCTTACTCTTTTGTATTATAATTACTATCGTGTGGATAAACATTAAAACATCCCGGGGGGGCTCTAATTTTCCAGGACAAAAAGGAGGCGTATGTAAGACAAAAGAAAGTAAGAAATCAAACTCTTTACTGATCCGAGCGAATCAAAAAAAAAAAGAAAACTACACCAGTTGGTTCATCTCCAAATTGGATGAGTTACTTTTAGAAACAAATAAACACTGAAATTTTAGAAAAAGAACACGCAAAATAGTATCTTATAGTTTATTTTATACGCTAGATACCTGGGATTGGTATAAAATATATTGTTAATGTTTTATATAGTGTTCTTATTTTATGAATACCTCTAGAACACATACATGGTTATATTTGAGCGGAGCTACGATATCGACTCATCAATTTGTCCCGGTCGCGATTGCCCGCCGCCGCGCCGTCGGTCTGTCACCGGAAATTGTATAATGTGCGTATTGCGGGCCTCTTCCGCCTCAGTCATATCATGTTACATACTACAGGAAAGACGGGAGATGTCTATTATAGGCCTAGTTAACCGCCCTGGCTTCCCTTGGACCAAGTTTCTAAAAACTCTTTCTGGAAATGTTATTTAGCTTCACTTCTCGTCCCCCTCTCCAATTATATCTTAAATTATAAGTAGGTATAATATTCATTAATACCTACCTATGTAAAATACTGAAATGTTATATTTTAAATAAATACTTACCTGTCTTATGTCAACCATTATTATTTATTTGTTGACTTGAAAAAACCCATACGAAGACAGCACTACATAAAAAACTGAGTTGTTTCCAAATAGTAGTAGATTGTTTATTTGTCGTTGTCAAATAAAAATCAAGAAATCAGAGCATACTATCCTTTTACAAAATCTGCTTCCTATACCGGAGACAGAGTTTTCTTAATAAAGTTGGAATTCATGAAATTAAAATGATATGAAGTCATTATGGTTTTATTTAGATTAAACAAATAAAATAACTATGAAATGGAGACAGATATTTTACCAGTTTACTTTCGTGCAGTGTGCAACTCTTATTTGTTGGTGTTTGTTTTGTTAAAGATTTTATCTCCAGCATGGAACACAGCAGAAGTTCAATTGTTGTTGTATTCATTTGTCAGAAGTGGTCTCGGGAGAAGCATTAATAGGCTAGCGCGCTACCATCTTAGACTGCATCATCACTTACCATCAGGTGAGATCGCAGTCTAGGGCTAACTTGTAGCGGATAAAAAAAGCTTGTAACAAAATTGCTGGTAAAATTATAATATGTATGATTTTAAATTTGAAAATCAAAAACAAGGAAGCGGAAAGTGTGCATTGCTTACAATGTATCCCTAGGTAAACACTGTAACTTGAAATGCATTAAAATAGCTATCCACTTAACACTTCCGCACAAAAAGCGACAAAACTGCACAACGGTTAGTGCTGACTATACACTGTTAGTGCCCAGTTAGTGTTAACACTAATATTAAACTGCTGTTCAGCCACGTGCGAGCTTCTTTGTGTAATAACGTTTTCTATTGCCTCGGGCGGCACGTGTGAAACCGCAGAAATAATATTATGATTGTTGCTATTTCTGTACTAACATTGAATTGTTTTTAGTATATATGTATTGGTTATATTATTGGAATTTAATATTATATAGAGGCACAAATACGCCTTGTGCATGTCAATAGATTAATCAAAGCTAGGAATTAAAATTCTGAGTGACAAAATTAAAAACAAAAGATACGTGCCGAATTGAGAACCTCCTCCTTTTTTGGAAGTCGGTTAAAAAGCAAATTATTACAAACTAGCTGATGCCCGCGACTTCGTACGCGTGGATCGAGGTTTTGTGGTTCCCGCGAGAACTCTTTAATTTTCCGGGAATAAAAGTAGCCTATTTGCTATTCCAGACTATAATCTATCTCTGGGCCAAATTTCAGCCAGATCCGTTAAGCTGTTGGGGCGTGATTGAGTAACAAACATCCATACATCCATCCAAACTTTCGCATTTATAAGTAAGAAAGTAAGATGAAGATCAAGATGATAAAATTTAAGGATTTTAAATGAACTGAAAGCTGACGTCCGTGTTTCATGAAATAGATGAAACATAATGTCAATTAAATACGTACAACGCGGTTTGCAAACTGCGTAGCAGCTCTTTCTCAGATGACTTTGTCACCAAAAGCATAGTATTAGCATCATCATTGCTAAAGTAAGTGTATCTAGTCGTCTGATGTCATTCCGGGTCGCAGCGGAAACAACAGACGGAGTCAGGCGTCGAGTCAACACAATCACAGCCTCCGGCGTCTGGCGCGGCCTACTTTGCACATTACCGTGCACCTTTATGAGCAAGGCACAGTCAAGCTATAGGTACATAGTTTAATTATTCATTGGCATAAGTATATTCAAAGTAACCAAAATCGGATTTCACGCGGCATCGTACACTAGTACATGAGTCAACACTATAATATTTGAAACTCTGAAAATCAGACAAAATTTAGTAAATATTTTGTATGAATTTTCAAATTGCTTTAGCAAGCAACTTGGACCATCCTTTTTTAAAGTCCACCGTGCTCACTGCTCACCAAATTCTTTGAATCATGGATGTGCACAGACAAGCAACTAAGTTGCATAATATGATTAAGCTCTCCGTCTCAAGCGTTAATGTTCGTGAATGCTTCTAAATATTCAAAAGAATTCCATAAAGTTGGCACCAAACCGCGAGTAGATTGGCTCGTACCTTAACGTTTACAAGTTTATTGTTAACTTTAACACAATTTCGAATGTCTTGAATTCACTTTATCCCTGTTCACCCTTTTAAGCTAGCAAATAAACGAATAGAGTTTCGCAAATAAAGTGAATACAGAACGACTCGCAGACGATTCTGTTGTTTAAATATAAATGAAACAACGAAACATACTATTACGATACGCCGACGCGACCTCCGTAGCACAGTGGCGAGCGTTAAAATGCTCTTATGAGATTCGTGATTCGATCCCCAATTAGACAATAATATGGGAATTTATAATATTATGTCTCTGGTCTGGTCTGGTGGGAGGCTTCGGCTGTGCCTAGTTATCACCCTACCGGCAAAGACGTATACCACCAAGCGACTTAGTAGTTCCCAGTACGATACCATGTAGAAACCGATAAGGGTATAGGTTTTAATTTATTATAATTGCCAATACCCGACCATAATAAGTTATCCCGCTACCATCTCAGCCATAACATTCACACGCAGTCAAGAGCTAACTTATAATAAGGGCAAAACACACTGAGGACTAAAAATTGTCTGGCTGCCAAAAATTGCGGTTGCACAGACAAGCGCGACACGACGAAATGTATTTTTCACAGGACACGGTCATTACGCGCGACCGTCGTGTCCTGTACGTTGTTACCCTCAATAGAACTGTAATTACAAACAACTTCAGTGGCTACCGATTCAGCCAAGTGCCAACCCCCGCCGCTGCCGCTGGTGACTGGTGGCTGGTGGCTGGTGGCTGGTGGCTGGTGGCTGGTGGCCGGCCGCGAGTCGCGATACCCGAGCAATTGCGATGCGAGGCAGTCTTGCATCAACCGTTACGGCTATCAGCTCCGACAGATAATGTCTAAACTGTGTTCATTGAAACGGATCGCTATTGCCTTTGATGGATTTATTAGATACTAGCTGATGCCCGCGACTTCGTCCGCGTAGTTTAAGTTTTTTGTTATTCCCGCGGGAACTCCTTAATTATCCGGAATAAAAAGTAGCCTATGTCACTCTCCAGGTCCTCACCTACACAACAAAAAAGAATTAGTGAAATTGGTCCAGCCGTTCACGCGTGATACCGTGACCAAGAGAAATAGGGATTCATTTTTATATATATATATATAGACATAGACAATAGAGACATATGCCATACGTAATGCAGTTCATTCCTGCGCCTCTTCACTGTCGTTTAGATTCTATATCTCTTCTGGATCGTTGAGGTGGGGGGGTGACCTGCCTCTTTAGGTATGCTATCAATTATATTATGTGTGGCACAATTTTGGAAATAAATGTTTTCTTTCTTTCTTTCTTTACATATACACAATACTCAATTTATTTATTTCATGTAGGACATAACAGGTGTCTCTTATGTTACGTCTAGATTTGACATTACCACCAGTTCGGAAATCAAATTCTACTGACAAGAGAAGAAACTCGAAAATTGCTCTTTATAAAAAGCAAAAATTTTCATTAGGTAGGTAGCTAGGTATACATTAGTATATTGTGATACAAGGGTGGAAAGTAGGTTATTGCAAACGAGCTATCATTAATAAGCCCGAGCCGGAAGGTGAGGGTTTTTAATGTTACGAGTTTGCAATAACCTTCACACCCGTGTATCACACGACGTTTTTCAATACAGTTGTGGGAAATAGTAATAAACAAATCAAAGAATTACAAGTTTATTTCAACATACATACGTACATAGTAATTAATTCTGAAAATTGAGAGTAAAGCTTGAGCAATTACTAAAATTCAGTGAAATTTGCTGCTGTGCACGGGTTGAAGATAGCTCAAATCATATAGACTCAGTAGTTTTTACAGTGGTATTTTTCTCGAAACATGTAGTTTCACTGAATTTTAGTTGCTGTGACTGCCGTTTCATGAAAACTGATAATTTTAGGTAACTTTGGAGATCTATGTCATTATTTGTTTTGAGAGTAGTTTTTAACATGGAATAACTTGACCACAATGTAGATGGTTTATATTTTCCACTCAATTCATGAAAATAAGCTAACAAAACATTTTCTGAGAATGACTTAGTTTTTTTATGTTTTTTCCATGAAATAAAATTATTGTAAGCCGTCATATATCTTTCTCGAGATTTTGGGGGCAAAATTCCATCTTGCGCAGTTTTCGCCTCAGATAAAATATCTGGTGAAGTTAATTCCATTTCATCATTAGTACTAGAACTCATATTAACAAAAATATAATCAATTTATCACATAAAAAATAAAAAATTTCAGCAAATGGCGCGTATTTACACCTGGACATATTTTTTTTTTCAACGAAACTAGGCTACGGGTTCGTACCTACGCGTATACAGCTTATTCGATTTTTGTCAAATGTTGAAAATAATTTAATTAAAACTGGTAATTAAATATAATCAACAACCATTTAAAAGAATTTTGGAAATTCAATGTTAAAACGTACGGATTCATTCATTTTTCCTCGTAAAAAGCCTATCCGATTATATTCTATGTATGAAAACTCCTTGGTACTAAACTTTTTTAATTGACTTGGAAAATTTAAAACTAAACTGCAAAAGTAAGTGTCGAGCTTGTAAAAGTAAGTCACGACCGTGTAAAAGTAAGATGCCTATGCGAAAGATTCAATTTTCGAATCATAACTACAGCCTCTGAAAGTGCGCCATGTTTGACAACTGTATTGAAATAGCTATTTATGCAACTGTATCGTAATGAGGGTCATTTTAATTCGAGTGCTGTTTTTTGATACGAGGCTTGCCGAGTATCAAAATAGGATAGTACGAGAATTAAAATGACTAATTACGTACAGTTGCATACAAGATTTTATCTACGACAAGGACGTCTTTATAATTTTTTACTTTATAAATTAATAAAAAAGTCAAATCAATCAAGTGCCAGAACCCAGAGCCGCTAAGCTATAGGTATCCTATTTATGAAGATAACCATATCGATACAGCTACGACTCATAACGATACAGCTCCCATACAACGAACTGTATCGTTATGAGAAGCAAACTCGAAAGAGGGTTCAATTCGATATAGTTGTCAAATTCGAAATTGGAACTTTTCGATGCTGGAGTAGATAAAATAATATACAGTAGTGTAAGTTATACCTATTATAATTATACTATCCGGTGGGCATGTATCATATTATGTTATATCAATACGTTACTGATATGAATGACTTATGCTCGGATTTAATGTGATAACGTTGAATCTGAGTCAGTATCTATTAAAGGTAAATTATCATGTATGTTGCCTTCAAAATTGGAGATAAGAAAATAATTTGAAATCTGTGCAGTGTATCTGTATAGATTGATTACAATCCATTTCCATATCATTACTATAAATGTGAAAGTGTATCTTTTTGTCTGATAAGTTAACACGGTACATCTATTCAACCGATTATGTCAAAAAGGGCAGGGGCTAGTTTTTATTGCAGAAAATCCTGAAAGGATACTACTCGAATCCTCAAGGGTTTAAAAAAAATCTAAATACCCGCTGACGTAGTCGCGTGTTTCATAATATAGTCAATAATATTTTGATTTTTTTAAGTAAAAGTAACTTTATAAAATTTTTTGTTTTAAAGTGCAACCTTAATTTGTTTTAGAATTATATTATTAGTGAGTGTGAGGTATATTTTATATTCTTAAACAAAAAGAATTGTACACGTCCTCACAATTTATCAAAGTGAGTAGTTACACAAAAGCGGTCGGTCGAAAAAGTTGTGACAAAGTCCGTACGCGGTTCGTCGACCAAAAACTTACAAAACTTCGAACATTCGCTCGTTAAGATTTTTTCTCATTTCAGTATCAGATCCTCAGCTCATATAAAGTAGACATAAACCAATAGAAAAGCTTTATTATCCGATAGAGTCGACTTCGTGGAACACTTTTACAGCCGCGACCTAAAAGAAGATAATCGCTATCAAGATTATACTTGATCTACAGAATTTTACGCAATATCATATCTTATTTTACTGCCAGCAAAACTGATGTGAAATTTTATCACCACAAAGTGCTATTGTTATACGAGCCATCATAATCTTTACCCGGATTATTAGAAACACGGTTTTTCGAGTTTTACTATATTACATTTTTTCCTGAAACATTTTCCCAGGGGGATTTCCGTTCATCTAGAACTTTATAACACTTATAAAACGTACTCTGTTTTTCTTGAGAATATAATCTGCGGCATTGCACCAGCACAGTTTACTTGAGTCGTAACAAATAAACTATACTTAGTAGTGTAGTAGTGTAGATGTACTCATACACGTACTATTATCTATTCGTGGACGACCTCTTTGATTTTCATCTCGAACAATCAAAGAGGTCGCACAGAACCACAAAAACCTGCATCGACGTGAGTAAAGTTGCGGGCATCACCTACTATTTAACAATTCCTAGTCGTTATAAACATTATATAAGTACTTGATACCTAGATGGTACGTCGTTTCACACGGCGCGCAAATACTGCAACATTCTATCCGATCCTGCAACATTTTATTAAGGTTCTCGTTCGATGACTTAAATGGAATCTTTTTATACTAGAAATAAAATACTAACATAGTTTTTAAGATTGTATTGTACTAATAATCCATGGGCCTATGTTGCCTAAATAAAGAAAGTTATTTATTTATTTATTTAAGTACTGACAATCTATAAAGCGGTAAAATCACGCCATAAAGTATACCGCTGCTCTCACAGACCGACGCGGGTGCTGCGATATCACGGTTGAGACGCTGCCAAAAAACACTCGCTTCCAATATCTGCCAATGGCATATTATCTATGTAGCTATAAACAATATTATATTATTTACAGATAATATCCAGAGTATTCCTTTGCCACGAAGCGCCTCCGCAACCAATTCATAGCTCACAGGAAAAGTGGTAAGGTCCTCTTACATCGTTATGAAGTTACATGCGTTGCTTTTATATCAGCTATATACATATACTCATTTCTCAATTCTCAATTTTTATTTTATAATATATACAAGAGAAATTGGTCACTTTTACTTGCGTTGATTTTATAGTACTACAAAACAAAAAAGCACAAAAAAAAAATTTTTTTCACTTTATTGGAATACAATAATTAACGGGAACGTTTTGTTCAATTGGAACTTCTCTTGTCTACGCTTTGTACGAAGTCGAAGTTTTCTTTGTAAAAGGAAATATTATTCCAACCTCGGCAAAGTTTCCCCGAGCACCTTCCGTGCAGCGTCGCCCGCGTAGCGGCAACTTCACCTGCTCTCAATAGGTAAGTCGGTAGCTTCCCTACTTCCTACTAAAACGAAAACATACCTACTGCCAACGTTTAGAGCAATACTTCAGCAATATTACTCAAAATGATAGGTGTCACGTATCTGGTCGTTCCTAAATAAGGATTATAATTTTAATTTGCTATACAATACAATACAAATGTATTTTTTATTCAAATAGACTTTTCACAAGTAGGTACTTATGAATAGTCGAATGAATCTACCACTGGTTCAGAATGCCATTCCTACCGGAAGAACCAGCAAGAAATTCGGTGGTTGCTCTTTTGAAAAAAATAAAATAAATTTACAATTGCATTATTCTATAGATACTTAAAGTAACAGCAGTCCTGGTCATTGCTGGAGCGAGTCAAACCCATGCTCTTATATCATTAATATAATCTTCGACAGTGTAATAAGCTTTTTTCAAGAGCATTTTTTTAATGGTTTTCTTAAACTTGTGTAAAGGCAAGTATATAATATGTGTGTAATTTTGTTAAAGAATAGAATGCTCATTCCCACGACCTTCGGACTTTCTTGAGGCGGAATAAATCCGCGACAATAGGTAGGTAAATCTATGTGGTACAGTGTGTATCCCGCACCTATAGCCCGCGACATTCACCCCACCACACGAATCCCCCAAAACTACCCTCAACGTACGTTTCACTCCGATGCCGGAACATCTTCAGAAGATGTTGACTTCACAATGCACGATTGCGAAGACTTGGACTTCGCAAACTCTGTACCACATAGATTTCCCTATTGTCGCGGATTATGGCGAATTAAACTTCTAGTTCCTTCATTGATTATAATTCTCAAACAATTGTGATTGTTATAATTATAAATTCAATTAATTTACGATATTTGTGAGATGGTGATATTAAAAAAAAGACCCGACTGAGTTTGTTGTGGGCTCTTCTCAGACTAGGGCGCGCTTGGAACCCTCGTAGCTTTAGTTTTAAGATACCGTGGTTAATTACCACCATCACGTCTTATACTTTGTAAACGCGACGTTCAGAAGGTGTGTACCTACTTTGAATAAATTATACTTTGAGTTTGAGTTTTGAAAAACACAAAAGTCAACAATAATGAAACAACGTGGCTTTAAACGATGGCAGTATGGCCCTTGTTTATCAATCTCAAACAGTTTTTATTTGTTTTATATTCGTTATTTTTTCAATACAGAATTATTGTTAATATCAGTCTTTTGTTAGACAACAGACTCTATAATGGAATTTCTCCGAAATTTTCCGTCTCTCTACAGGTGAAATTGGAATCCAATCATTCGAATCAAATTTTATTAGTTTGGATATTTTTTGAAAAGAATTCGAGAGATAATTATATTATAATGTTACGGTAAAATCGTAATATTAAAAGAAAACCTTATTTGAATGAAAAGGGATTATGACTAATTAAATAACTATTATAAAATACCTTAAAGTCAAGTTAATTTTAAGTTATGTAAAGTCAACTCATTGCCACTATCTGCCTCGAAATTGCCTATCTTAGAAAATGTTCCTTCTTACTGCTAATACTTTGACTACTTTCCAAGAGGAGTACAGTAAGTACATAGATACTATTAGATACAAAATTAAATCAGTTCAATCATTTTTGTTGCTTGCCAAGGCGAGGCCTGTCTATTGCAGTATACAAAATCACTCTGTCACGAGCTAGGTTTTCATCTATGCAGGAGTCCCGCCGCGCCGTCCCGCCCCGCCCCGGCCCGGCCGTCCCGGACAACTTATAATGGGTGTCCATAAACAAGCTCGCAGCTGAACAGCTAAGCACTAACACGCCGCCTATGACCAAGTTAGCGCTAACAGTGCCGCCTCCGCCGCCGCGAACAACTGCCGCTAAATTATCGCGCTCCCCAAATATCCGCCATTTATTCCAAAAATTTCGCCAATTTATAGCTAAACTCCCTGTTCAAACTGCAGACATAAACGACGACAAAGGACCGTGAACTTAACGAAGGCATACGTATTTATAGTTTAATTTATAGCAGCAATACGCGCATATATTTAGCAGTTGTACACGTTTAAAAAAAACAAGCCAACGAGTAGGCGAGTCCACTTGATGTTAAGTGATCCGGATTACTATTGCTCATCATAAAATATTGCAGCCCCATAGGAATCGCCAATAGTTTCTAGGAATTTGTGTACCCGCCCCTTGAGTAACCCCGTATTCTTTGCAATTTATCTGATCCCAAACGCCCGCTAAGAAGGTTCTTTGTATACTATTCCAGAATACGTTTGAAAATTTCACAACGCATTTCTAGAACCCGACACAATCACGGCAAAACCTCATCTAGGGATTTGAATAGCTAATGTATGCGAGTCCAAGTGAACAAGCAACAAAGACGGGTTCTTTTCCGTTTCTTTTAGTTCCACCGTCCCGATGATAGCGCGGCTGGTACGAACACAGTGAGCCCTTACTAGTTTTTACACCGACGTTGAGCGTATTTCGATACAAATCAAATGTTTTTAACCGACTTCCAAAAAAGGAGGAGGTTCTCAATTCGGCGCCTATTTTAATTAACTGTCAAAAGTGCTTTTGAATGGTCGAATGAATCTACCGCTGGTTTAAAATGAAGAGAGTTGTGGTACCGAGCCCGGGCGAATCGCCTTTGAATATAAATGCGTGCTACGAGCAGAAAATGTTCATTTGCTATTCTGTCGATGTGCATTTTGGGTTTTAACTAATGCATGCGACTGAAAACTGAACGCATTTTGTTTTTACCTTGCTTTTACGTAGATTTTGCGCATACCTTATCTGATCGCATACTACCTTATTTCCTAATCGTTCAAGATAGCAACTAAAATTTTAAACTAACGCCATTTTACACTATTCACTTGTAGGTATGTGACGTTTCAACATTACAATATCACTTAACACTTGACTTTGGCGTCCAAGTTGCGAGAGCCTAGTGCTTAACGCTTCGGCGTCTTACTTTCAACTTTTCAGAATTACATGCACTATAAACAATTAAAATATCTATATATCTTTACAATGTTTTTTAAATATGTGTGTAGTCTGCTAAAAATACTTGGCTAACGCAACGTAGTGAACTATGGCCTAAACCCGTTAAGTATATCACCCGTGGCCCAGCATGAATGGTTGAGATGATGAAAACCATGATATCGTCAAGTCTCTACAATGCAATTTATCGCTCTGTGGTACCCTATTGCTGTGTTGGTCTTCACTTTTTAATCATCGGGGGACCAAACCAGACTAGACCAGAAAACTTGAAAATTATAAATCCCCAAATTAACTCAACGGGGCATCGAACCCGGAACCGCTTTGTAGAGTCAATGCTACGTCATTTACGTAACCACACTGCTACGTCATTTACGCAACCACACTCCAAACATCCGCAAATCTATTTCATCGTATTCCATTTGTCAATTGAAGATGTAACAGTGAGCAATAGATTCTCCTCCGGGAGCCGTTACTTCGATCAGATCTTGCACACACTTACTGACCCGCTACCAACTACATTATCCCGTTCCTTGTTATTCTATCCTCAACCTATAATGACATACATTGCTGGCTTTATATCAATAATTGTGAGAAACTTAAAAATAAAACGCGCAATGTATATGAAAATAGTTTGTTTCAGTACACACGAAGAGGTTTAAGTGTGAGTAGTGTCTTCCAGGCGCTGCCGAGAGCGGGTCGTCCTCGATGTATTTGCAAGTGACAGACACACATACATACATAAATCAGTGCCGGTTTCAAGGGAAACAGAGGTAACTATACATATTCATTTCCAGCCTCTAGATTAATCCAAGATCTGTTTAAGTAGCTCCCGCGGAAGTGATAGCTCTTGTATGCAAATTACGATGATATACTTACACTAGCTACGTCATGATGTCTCCGGAAAATCGGTTGATTATTAGAAGGAGGTAACATAGATTCGTAGTCTAAATAATGTCATAGTGGTGTATGCTTTGGTCAGACCAGGTTCAAGTTCAATAGGTAAGTTAGGCATATGTGGTTACTAGATGATGCCCGCAACTTCGTCCGCGTGGATTACGTTTTTTTGATTCCCGGGGGAACTCTTTAATTTTCCGGTATTCTCTAAGGTATTGTGACACTTTTTGACCTTTTGCGAATCCATATATTAAATTTATGAAAGGGAAAGGTGACTGACTAATTTCTTCGTGTTTGTGAATTCTGTGACAAATTTTTATTTTATTTGACATTTTAATTCTTGAATTTGATTTTTTTTCTTTTTTTTTTCTTTGACATGGTTGCTACTTTTTATCTTTTATTTGACATAATATTAAAAAGGTACCTAGATATGAATAATATTTTAATTTTCATAGTATTTTGCTGAATTCGACGTAAAGGCCTCATTAAGACTTTTCTTATCTGTAATAATCAAGAAATATTACTTACTTATATTCTATGGTTTTACATAATATAGGTAAATTAGGCACTCCCGTCAGACTCCAAAGCGGCGTTTAAAAAGGTATAATACGGTGTGTTATAATTAATTAATAAGGTTGTTATACAATTGTGTCTGATAGTATAATAGTGTCAAGTTAATAATAGTGTAATAGTATCAAGTTTAATAATTATTATTTAATATGATCTAATTAGGACAATTTATGTAGTAATTTAAATTTTAAAATATTTGTACACCACACTGTGGTAGAATAGTAGCACTTTTATACTGATTTCCACCTCAAATGTAACTACACTATTCACAAATAAATAAATAAATAAAAAATAAATAAATAAATAAACAGACCTATCAACGCACAGTTCCAACCACTGGACAAATCGGGCTGAAATTAGGCATTCAGATTGTTTATGCTGAGTCACATTTATGGTCAATATGTATACTATATCTATGGTCACTTGATCTGTGACAGTTCCGTGTTCGAAAAAAAAAAAAAAAAATCTGATTTTTTTGACATCTTGTTTGACTGCTTCTCTTTGAGTAAAAAACCTAAAAATTATTGTAAAAACTACTCAATTCTTGTAATCAATATTAAAAAGAGTGCATTAAAAGTGTTCGTGTGATAATCTGCTTATTCATTCACAATCACAACCTTACCAGGGGAGTACATTTTGTTCCTGTTCGAACCGGATGGCGGCCATGGATGGCGGGTGGCAAGTATCCAGGCAAGGCGTGAGTACTCTGCAGGCGTGAGTGTTCTGCTGGGTATCTTATCGTAAAGTGCAGTGTATTGTGAGGATTTCAGTGCAGGTTAACGAGGTCAGTGAACGTTACGGCAGTTTTGTACCCATACAAGGTTTGAACTTTGAGGTTAAGACATAACCATGGAGTCATACATCAAATTGCAAAATGACATTTTTAACAACATTTCAAGAGGTCTCATTAATTTAAAAAAGTCTTCAAAAAGTAGAATAACAGAGAGCTACATTGAGGCTCGTTTGGAAAACTTGGAAAAGTTATGGAACATGTTTAATGAGTATCATGCAAAAATTGTAACGTTAGCAAAGGATGATGAAACTTATGACTATTTTACTGATGGTTTCTATGAAAAGACTGAAGAAACTTACTTAGATTATAAGACAGAACTGTCATCTTATTTAAAGAAATTAATTAATGTACCTCAAAATTCTAACTCAAACCCCGGCTCGGATTCTGGTGCTAAGTTTGAATCAAGTAATATCAAACTGCCTAAAATAACTTTACCTACTTTCTCTGGCTCGTATAACGAATGGGTGAGCTTCAGAGATTTATTTTTATCACTTATTCATAATAATAGTAGTTTGGATGATGTTCAAAAATTACATTATTTAAAAAGTCATTTAACAGGCGAAGCAGAGCAGTTGTTGCGGCATGTGCCAATCACTGCTCAAAACTACCAAGTTTGCTGGTCTCAATTAGAAAAGCGTTTTAATAACAAGCGGTACCTCTCAAATTGTATATTGAAGCGCTTTATGAGCCAAAGAAACATAACTTCAGAATCATCATCAGCAATTAAAGAGCTATTAGATACTAGCAATGAATGTTTGAATGCTCTTAATAATTTAGGCATTGACACTCAATCATGGGACATTATGGTTATTCACATTCTATGCTTAAAACTTGATAGTGAGACCAGGAAACTATGGGAAGTTAAATTAAGTGAATTAAATGATGAGTTACCAACTTTATCCAAATTTAATGAGTTTTTAGAAAGCAGGTTTAGATCCTTAGAGTTTTTACTAAACAAACCAAATCAGAATTATAAATTTAAGCCGCAGGTTAAGGCACTTCACATAACAAACCCAGTATCTTGTATATTTTGTAAAGAAAATCATAAGCTGAGCAATTGTAAGAAATTTTGTAAGGAAGATGTAGATGAACGCCGTAATTTTGTGCAAACTAATCGTTTATGTTTCAATTGCATGGCCCCATTTCATTCTGCATCTTCTTGCCGCCAGTCAACTAGGTGTCAAGTAGCAAGGTGTCATAAGCGCCATCACTCTCTTTTACATCCTAGGGGCACAGAGCCAGGGGAGGGGGTTCATCAACCCTCACAAGCACTAGGACAGAGTAGTAACATTGTGCATCAACCCGCACAAGCGTTAGGGCAAGGTAGTATCATAGAGCCTAAACAAGGCCGTGCAAATGAAACCGGGACACACAATATTGTAACATGTTTCTCTAATATTAGCAGTCAAGTATTGTTAGCAACAGCCTTGGTAAAGGCAGAGGTGAGAAACGGTTACAGTATAACTGTAAGGGCATTGTTGGACCAAGGGTCACAGGCATCTTTTATCACAGAGGCCGCAGTCCAGCTTATTGGTTTAAAGAAAATATATACAAACAGTAATGTGTTTGGATTAGGAGATGATCACCATAGGTCAGTTGTGTCTAAGGCTGTTGTATCATTAAAATTGCAATCACTCCGGGATCCATCGTTTAGCATTACTATAAAGGCACATGTTTTAAAAAGGCTTACTTCTTTCCTTCCTGAGACAAAGGTGGAGAGTCAAGCATGGAAAGAATTAGAAAAAATTGAATTAGCAGATCCTTTATTCCATACACCTAATAAGATTGATATACTGTTAGGTGCGGATGTCTATGGACAAATTTTACTCGATGGAATTTTGAAGGGTCCGGCAGGTTATCCAGTTGCCCAAAATACAAAATTAGGATGGATAATATCTGGCCAGGTGGAAAACAATGTAGACAATTCACTGAAGTGTTGTACTTCAATAATCAGCTTGCACGTTCACTCTGAAATCAATGAAAATGAATTGTTAAGAAAATTTTGGGAATTAGAAGCGGAACCAAAGGAAAGGAAAATTTTTCTGACTGAGGAAGAACAAAAATGTGAAGAAATCTTTTCTAAAACTACAAAAAGAGATGAATCTGGCAGGTATATAGTTAAGTTACCTTTCAAATCTGTAGATCCACTTTGTAAATATGGTAACTCTAAGTCAATCGCCTTACGTAGATTCCTTATGTTAGAGAAACGTCTAGGGAAAGATAAACGATTACAGAAGGAGTATGGCAAGGTAATACAGGAGTACTTGGATTTAGGGCACATGGAGATTGTACCTGATGCTGAGGAAGATAAGCCAGGAGCAGTGTACCTTCCTCACCATGCAGTTGTGAAGGAAGAAAAGGATACGACAAAGGTCAGAGTAGTTTACGACGCCTCGTGTGCTGGGATTAATGGTGCATCCTTGAACACTGATCTAATGATAGGGCCAACTTTACAATCTGATTTGCGTACTCTGTTAATGCGTTGGAGACTTTATCCAATCTGTCTAGTTGCAGACATCGAAAAGATGTATAGACAGGTCAAGGTATCCAAGGAAGATGTGGATTTCCAGCGGATATTGTGGCGAGACCCAATGAACCCGGAATCTGAAATAAAAAGTTATCGTTTATTGACTGTCACATTTGGAACAGCAGCGGCACCCTACCTGGCAGTCAAGGTCTTGCAGCAAACAGCGTTGGATGAAGGCAAAGATTCTCCAGCAGCTGCTGAAAAAATAAAAAATGAATTTTATATGGATGACCTACTCTCAGGCTGTCAAAGCGTAGATGAAGGTAAAAAACTGCATAAAGAAATGAATGAAATTTTGAAAAAGGGAGGTTTCTTATTGAGGAAATGGTCAAGTAATAGTGAAGAGCTATTAAAAGAAATACAGGAAGAGGGAAAGGCCAGTGAAGGTAACTTACAAATCAAAACAGATAAAATATTAAAAATCTTAGGACTTACCTGGAACCGGAACAGCGATGAATTTGAATATGTGGTCAACTTACCGCAGCTGAAGTACCCTGTAACAAAAAGAAATGTAATATCAGATATTGCTAGATTATTTGATCCCTTAGGTTGGATAGCACCCATGATAATTAAGGCAAAGATATTTATACAGCAATTATGGATTTCTGGAATCGATTGGGATGATGAATTGCCACCCAATCTTCTTAATCTTTGGATTAGCTTCCGGGATGAACTCAACCAGCTTGTGAGGTTTCGACTTCCAAGATGGTTGAACACAACAACAGAGGATAAATTGGAACTTCACGGATTTTGTGATGCTTCCAATGATGCATATGCTGCAGTTGTATACTTACGAGCTTCTGATAAATTTGGAAAGGTTCATGTCAATCTCGTGTCATCCAAAACCAAGGTTGCGCCAATTAAGCAAGTTACCATTCCGCGACTGGAATTGTGTGGAGCAGTTTTGCTTAGTAAGCTACTGCAAGAAGTTTCTAGCACATTAAGTATTAAAAGGGAGAATATTTTTGCATGGACTGATTCGTCTGTTGTTTTGGCTTGGTTGTCTAGCCATCCGAGTCGATGGAAACCATTCGTAGCAAACAGAGTTTCAGAAATTCTATCAGTATTAGATTCCAGTCAATGGTCGCATGTACAGTCCAAGGATAACCCAGCTGACTGTGCTTCGCGCGGCGCAAATCCGGAGCAGATTAATATGCAGTTGTGGACAAATGGCCCTAACTGGTTAAGGGATGAAGAAGTTTGTAACTTTAAAGAAAAAAATCTATACAATACAAATCTGGAAGAAAAAAAGGTAAATAGAATTAATACTTTCAATACCTTATCGCAGGATGCAAAGGATGATAGTTTGTTTTCAAAATATTCCTCACTAACTAAACTAATCCGAATTATCGCTTATTGTAGAAGGTTTTTACGTTTAAGAAATAAAAATAAAGAGGATAAACCTAAACCTACAAAATGGCTAGCAAATAAAGAATTAGAAGAAGCTCGAAATGTGTGCATTAAGCATTATCAAAATTTACATTTTTTTGAAGAAATAAAAAATTTAAAGGATACAGGGAAGGTTAATAAAAAAAGTGCACTCACCTTATTTAATCCATTTCTTGACAGTGCTGGTATTGTCAGAGTGGGTGGTCGTCTTGAGAGGTCATCTTTGACTGAAGGTATGAAACACCCGGTGATCATACCGCGAAGATCTCATATTACAAATCTTCTCATCGCGGATGCTCATAGCAAAACTCTTCATGGAGGACCTCAACTGATGTTGAACTATTTAAGATCACAATATTGGGTTCTTGATGCAAAAAATCAAGTGAAGTGGTTTGTCAGGAAGTGTGCGGTGTGTTTGCGGTACTCATCCAAGGGGAGTCAACAGCTTATGGGACAGTTGCCTCCAGCAAGATCGAACTTCAGTCGACCATTTCTACACAGTGGCGTTGATTATGCTGGTCCCATTAGCATCCGAACCACAAAAGGAAGAGGACATCATGCTTATAAAGGCTATGTGTGCTTGTTTGTGTGTATGTCAACTCGAGCAATCCACCTGGAAGCCGTGAGTGATTTAACTGCCCAAGGATTTTTGGCTGGATTTAAAAGATTTGTGTCCAGGCGTGGGCACTGTGCCCACTTGTGGAGTGACAATGCCACTAATTTTGTTGGATCTTCGCGCGAACTGAAAAGATTATTCAATTCAGAAAAATCAAGTATAACAGCTGAAGTGGCTGACTGGTTGGCCTCCAACAACACAGAGTGGCACTTCATTCCGCCACACGCCCCAAATTTCGGTGGGTTGTGGGAGGCTGGAATCCGCTCCACAAAATTCCACCTCAAAAGAGTGATTGGATCTTCAACCCTGACCTTTGAGGAGATCACAACAGTGTTGGCTCAAATTGAAGCCTGTCTTAATTCGAGACCGATATCTCAGTTAAGTCAACACCCTGGTGACCCTTGTCCCTTGACTCCTGGTCATTTTCTGGTTGGTGAACCACTAGTATTGATTCCAGAGTTAAATTATGAAACATCTAATATTAGTAATTTGAATCGCTGGCAACTGACACAAAAAATGACACAGGAGTTTTGGCGTCGCTGGTCCAATGAGTATTTAACTCGTTTCTTACATAGGTACAAATGGGCATATCAAAACCCCGAGCCCAAACTCGGTGACCTGGTGCTTGTGAGAGAGGATGACCTACCTCCAGCAAAATGGCTTTATGGAATAATTGTACAAAAACACCCCGGCTTAGACAATATAACTCGAGTGGTGAGCATAAAATGTAAGGGCAGTATTTTTAAGAGACCTGTATCTAAACTGTGCATTTTACCAGTCACCGATTAAATTTAGTTGTAGTTTGTAGTGTAATTCAACTCAACGTCTATCCAACGTTGAGTTCTAAATTGTCGTTACATACCTATTATGTATTTGTTTTTTTTTTTTTTTTCATTTTTGATTCAAGTAGTAATTGCATTATATACAGTCCATAGTCAACCTTTGTTAATTTAAATTAGTTGATGTAAATTATTGTCTTTCAATTTATATATTTAGTAAAGGCTAAGATCTGTAACAGAGAAGATATGTGTGTTTGGTTTAGATATTAATAGTATTTAATAAACTGTAACTTTGTTATGAACAAATTATGTTCATTTGCCATAATTTGTTCATGGAGGCCGGTATGTTTATGCTGAGTCACATTTATGGTCAATATGTATACTATATCTATGGTCACTTGATCTGTGACAGTTCCGTGTTCGAAAAAAAAAAAAAAAAATCTGATTTTTTTGACATCTTGTTTGACTGCTTCTCTTTGAGTAAAAAACCTAAAAATTATTGTAAAAACTACTCAATTCTTGTAATCAATATTAAAAAGAGTGCATTAAAAGTGTTCGTGTGATAATCTGCTTATTCATTCACAATCACAACCTTACCAGGGGAGTACACAGATAACTATCTGTTATGACGTAGACAACAATAAGAAAGGATTTTTGGAAATTCAACCCCTAAGGAGGTAAAATAGGGGTATGAAATTCATTTAGTCCACGCAGACGAAGTCGCGGGCAAAAGCTATATTATATTTTGTGAAATTATTGTGTGTCTGTCTGTTTTCACGGCGAAGTACCGATAGCCAAGATAAGTTGCATTCTGTTTCTATATTGTAAGCAAGATACAGTAACGCAACAGTTGTATAACTTGAGAAGTTTAAAAGTGAGTACATATTATTATAAATTCCAGTTTCAGCACAGCATATTATGGTTTTGCTGAGATGTTTAGTTTGTCATTATCATTATAAATTTAAAATAAATAAATGCATGCAGTTACCATATTTTAAAAAACCGCCAAGTGCGAGTCGGACTCGCGCACCGAGGGTTCCGTACAAACCTGTAGTAAGTTTTAAATTATTGAAAATATTTTTATTTTAAATATTTGAGTTGATTGAATGAAAGCTAAATTGCGGTTTACGATTTATGACGTATTAAAAAAAACTACTTACTAGATCTCGTTCAAACCAATTTTCGGTGGAAGTTTGCATGGTAATGTACATCATATATTTTTTTTAGTTTTATCATTCTCATATTTTAGAAGTTACAGGGCGGGGGACACACATTTTACCACTTTGGAAGTGTCTCTCGCGCAAACTATTCAGTTTAGAAAAAAAAGATATTACAAACCTCAATATCATTTTTGAAGACCTATCCATAGAACACGTATGGGTTAAATGAAAAATTTTTTTTTGAGTTTCAGTTCTAAGTATGGGGAACCCCCAAAATTTATTGTTTTTTTTCTATTTTTGTAAGAAAATCCTAATGCGGTTCACAGAATACATCTACTTACCAAGTTTCAACAGTATAGTTCTTATAGTTTCGGAAAAAAGTGGCTGTGACATACGGACGGACAGACATGACGAATCTTTAAGGGTTCCGTTTTTGCCAAATTTGGCTACGGAACCCTAAAAAGTGTGTAGTGCTACCCACTTTGAATGATTTACCTACTCTCTGACTTTGACAGTGATCGAAAACCTTCGCAGTTCGAGAATATAAGTACATGAAACTTTACACAGATTTTTTCAATTGAACTAACTGCAGTTTAAACCGCAGCAAGTCTCAAGTTCCGCCATTAGCCCGCCCGCGCCGCCACACAATCAGTTACAGTCGGAGTTGTGACGCGAGAGCACTGACCGGTTACACTGAGAGCAACTCGCAGCCTCCGGCTCCTCCTCTCGAGACGAGAACTTAGCTCATTATGAGCTCAAACTTACAGCTTCAGTACTTACCGGGAAAAGAGAAATATTTTTAATTACTTTGAGTTTTTATTGAGCGTAGTGAAACCAAGTTTCAGTGAGTAATATTATGTACTCGTACCTAATTATTTCTGCTGTAGTTTTCTTAATTTACAATCCTGACATACTCTGGAACTGAATCTAACTGGACTTAACGGAATGTATTGTCATGAAATGTAAATGAAAATGATAAAAGTGTATGAAATACCACGAACTTATTGATTCCGGCGAAAAAATTAAAAATCCGTCGTACCTAATGCAAATACTGAATACGCAATACTGAATATAAATTAATCTAATTTAAATCAATTTCTCCTCCATTTTACTATACGTAATATATATGTATGTTGTAATAAAAAACCGGCCAAGTGCGAGTCGGACTCGCGCACCGAGGGTTCCGTACAAACCTGTAGTAAGTTTTAAATTAAATGTTTTTTTAAAATATTTGAGTTGATTGAATGAAAGGTAAATTGCGGTTTACGATTTATGACGTATTAAAAAAAAACTACTTACTAGATCTCGTTCAAACCAATTTTCGGTGGAAGTTTGCATGGTAGGTAATGTACAACATATATTTTTTTTAGTTTTATCATTCTCATATTTTAGAAGTTACAGGGCGGGGGACACACATTTTACCACTTTGGAAGTGTCTCTCGCGCAAACTATTCAGTTTAGAAAAAAATGATATTACAAACCTCAATATCATTTTTGAAGACCTATCCATAGATACCATACATCCACCTATGGGTTAGATGAAAAAAAAATTTTTGAGTTTCAGTTCTAAGTATGGGGAACCCCCAAAATTTTTTTTTTTTTTTCTATTTTTGTAAGAAAATCTTAATGCGGTTTACAGAATACATCTACTTACCAAGTTGCAACAGTATAGCTCTTATAGTTTCGGAAAAAAGTGGCTGTGACATACGGACGGACAGACAGACAGACAGACAGACAGACAGACAGACAGACAGACAGACAGACAGACAGACAGACAGACAGACAGACATGACGAATCTATAAGGGTTCCGTTTTTGCCAAATTTGGCTACGGAACCCTAAAAAGGGCTGAGTTAGATAGAAGTTTAAATAAGGTTTAAACAGTTCGTATTTTGTGTCTCTAAAGTTCAATCGTCATCGGTTCAACCTTTAATTTAAAAGCGCAAAAAAGTAAATTGATTGACTTACGTTGGATTTACGGTCATGTATAATGCGGTGAAGCCAATCGAGCAGGGTTGGCACTAGGCAGTAAAGCGCGAGCGCGTAACACCATCAACAAACAATTCATTTGATCGCGAATTCCTCACACGTCCTAATGTGACGCTGTATGAAACGACGCGCCGCCACTTCTCCACAACTGCTTCTAAGGGTTATCGCACATTACCTCGTACACACCCTACGCGCTTTAAAAAACTAAATTCATATAGACCTTACACGACTAAGACAGTTCGTGCCTGTACGCGGCAGACTATAATGCTCGAATGCTTGTCGCAGGCAACAGAATGCAACCCTCAAAATTCTACTATCTGAATTGTAATAGGTACTCATATGTGATGGTCGTTACAGATTCTAATATATTTATCAGTTTGTAAAATATATACAATTTTGATTTCTGGGGGCATACTACCTTCGCCTAATGCCGTATTATTTTAATAATGTTGACGTTCGTGTTTTAGAATTATACTCCTTATTTTAGTGACGTCAAGGTACATGACATAAAACTGTCATGTTCAAATAGTACTGCTTTTAGCGATTGTAGTAACCCCCCTGATCACAATGCGTGTTAATTAAAATTAATAGTATGGTTCCTTTAATATTTTTTTTAGTAAGCATTTCTTGTGCCAACTTTCGCTGACCTTACATCTTTACTGATATTATAATGTCTTAATAACATTAAGTGGAATCATTATGTAAATAGTTGCCCTATTTATTTAATGATTCCGAATAAAATAACAAATAAAATATGTATTTTTTTGTTTCTCTTCAACTTCAAACGCTGTCATGAGCTGGGGTCATCCTGGATCGTGCCATCAGCTTTGGGGCAATACGAGATTGACAATGCGGGTTTTCGCGCGTTCGTTGCAGTTATGTGCGTTCAACTTAAAGCAGCAACGCAATCAGTCGGCAACCTCATGGGAGTTTAATGGCTAATGTATGCGCGGGGCGACGACTCCGGCGTACAAGAAACGAGCTTTTCGGTTTTCCCTCATTTCGTGAGTGAACGCAAGCATCGCGCAAAGTGTGAACGCGGCCTGTCAACGCGGCGCGCGCGTTATTGCGCTATTAGAACGATGTTTTTGAGGTTGTTTTTAGTAAAAGTAAGACTGGGTGCATATTATTTGGGCATTTCAGTCCCATCGGCCTATGAGAGTAAGGGAATTAAGCTACAGTGTATGCGGAGACACTTGGCGCACTTAAATATTATCTGCCGCGCAGATGGCTAAGTTTTATGGAGTTTGGCTGCCGTAGGCGAAATTCGGTTGGGAGGACATTATTTTCTTTCGGTGAAAGCGAAAAAATAAATTTCCATGCAATCACTATTCGATTGAGCTATACACGCGACAGAACTAAACGTTTTTCTTTTGTTCTGTCTTGTCCCTAGTGTGTTACCCTCTTCCACATACCCCAACGGTCCACAATATTCTAGAGTACGGCAGCTATTAATTACACTGACGGTCCAGCTGTCCCGAGCGTCTTAATGGAGGCCCAACTGCAAATCGGATCCCATACAACCCGCGTTTTTTGCAAGTTTCAGTGCACTTTAGTAAAAGAAATAAATCTTTCTGATAAGTAAAACGTCGTTAGGAAACCTGCACGCCTGAGAGTTTTCCATGAAATGTTCACAAAAGGTTTTGAAGTCTGTCAATCAGCCCTTGGGCATCTATGGGTGGACTATGGCCTAAACCCTTGGTCTGAGAGGAGACCCGGGCTTGGAAAGACGATGATGAGATTTTTAGCTGCTGATATTTTCACTTGATCTATGTTCAATATAAGAAATGTTGTGTATCATATGATCACGCACAACATAGGACCACAAAATAAAGAAAAGCAATAATCCGAACAATTGATCGGGCGGCTATTGTGTAATCGTAAGTTATTACTGACGCCCCGAAATAATCCACCGAAACGATATAATAGTGAATCTGGACGATGTAGAGCAAGCCACAGTGATCCCGACGTTGCGTGTCCAGCGCTCAATGACATGTGGGGATTTAAATCACCATCACCGGGGCACTAAAGCTCAATATCTATGCATCCCTCCCTCATTGCGGTGATAGCCTAGAGGACTAGAGGTATAGGCTTTCAACTCTCTGTTCAGGTAGTCGGGTTGCTTGATCATCGGGTACGCAATTCAAGTTTTGTCTGATGAGGGCTGTTGCCGAGAGCAACTTTTATGAGAATAACTTATTTTACTGGCCAAATTCAGATGGATAGCTATCCAGTAACCGACTTGACTTAAGACGCTCATGACGCTTTACAAGCGTATTTCCGTGATATTGAACATCTATTTTCTTCTTCAAATGACATCACATAATTTTGAAAAAAATTGTAATGCAATACTTAGATTCATGCTCTTCAATTGTGTGGAGGCCTTTTTATAATTTTTTGATTATTTAGATTAATACAAGCAATTATAAAATAAATAACTTCGCACATGATTGTCTATTAACTTTATTACCTGAGGACCCACGAAAGTGAAACTTACATAAAAATAAAGAGAATATTTATAAGGTAAAAACTCAGCAGTGATTTTTTTTAATTTTTGGCGATTTTCCACGAAAATTCACATATTTCGGCCAAATAATGCTAGCGGGTGTTGCGCGGGCGACGGGCGGTAGATGGCAGATGCCTTTCAGACGGGGAGGACGTATCCATTTTTCCCGCCAAAACGCTCTCGCGCCAACACGGCAGACTTAAATGAAATATTGAAAAAGTAGTGAATTCTAATAATTACTGAATGAATGATAATGGAAGATTTTTTCCATATCTTAGCACTGCTGGACAATATATTAAAACTGGTACATATTTTATTTTCCTTGTGTATTTTTCGTTTCTTTTTTTAAATTGTGCTAAATCAAACAACGCCATCTATTGTGAGATGGGGAACCATATGGGTTTATTCCTGCAGCAGAACTATTTTTAACAATGCCTAAAATAAAACAACACACAAACAAGGTAATTAAAAATATGAATATCGCGTAAGTATCTAGTAAGTACCCATAATTTTTTTACTAGCTAAATTATGAATATACCCAAGTTCAAATCAATACATAATTCTATACACGGGAACACGTAGGCTAAAAGTCTGGCCAGTATTACCTAAGTACCTAATGAAAATTTCTTGTCAAAAAAAAAGGAAAAAAAGGGTAAAAAAGGCACATAAAGGTAACCAAATCAGTTTTTAAGCCCGAACCAGGAATTGAACCCAGAACTACGCCATCCTCAGTCCAACATGCTAACTAATACACCAACGAAAATCAACCGATCTAGGTAGGTACGTATCTAGTTTGTGTTCAGACATATTTTATAACTTATTTTAGAAACATCTTTCATTTACGAGCTGATAAATCATAATAATGAAAAATGTCCTCCCGACCGAATTTCGGCCACGGCGGCCTATCTCCAGAGAGATAAGCCATCTGCGCGGGAGATATTATAGTGCACAAGTGTTTGCGCATACACAGGTGCACTCTCTGTTCTTACTCTCATAGCCCGATGGGACGGAAAATCCGACACGACCGGAGAGAGATCAGGCGCAGGACCGACGGCTTTACGTGCTCTCCGAGGCACGGGGGTGAAACACTTCCTTACTCCGGGCTAGTACTGAGAATTTCTTGTCAGAAAACCCCAATACTTGCTACGGCCCGACCCGGGAATCGAACCCGGGACCTCGTCGGCCGCAGTCGAACATGCTAACCACTAGACCAACGAGGCAGTCTGATAAATCATAGTAAGGTAGTAATAGGTATACCTACGTGTAAAAATCTTGAACTGAGTGACTGATCTACCTATCAACGCAAAGCATATGCAAGGGCTGGGTGGGGTCAGCTACCTATTAGCTATTCTTTGCTATTACCTAGCTACCTAGATAATGTACATACTTACCTACTAAAGAAACATTTTTGTTTTTTTATTTATTTTACTTATCCAATATATATATATCATACTAATGTGTGTTTGTTTGTTGGTTTATTGGTTTGTTCGTTTGACCTTCAATCACGGCGCAACGGAGCAACGGATCGACGTGATTTTTGGCATGGGTATACCTAGTTGAAGACCTGGAGAGTGACATAGGCTTTTTATCCCGGAAAATTAAGTAGGTAGTTCCTGCGTAAATAAAATAATACTTAGACCACGCGAACGAAGTCGCGGGCATCAGATAGTATCTTATAAATAAAATCGTTCAACAATCACTTACTTACCTACTACTTACTTACTAACGGCTACCTAAATATGGAGAAGTACCTACATGTTTCATCACTTTTGAAAATTCGACCCCCAAACGGGTGAAATAAGGGATGAAAGTTTGTATGAGTCTCAAGATATTTTTTAAGTTATATCAACGAAACTTGTACTTATTTTGGTCTTCAATAAAAAATAAAGAAGTACGTGTGTCACAGTTATACCTACAAAATTTCATCCCCAAAGGGGTAAAATAGGGGTTGAAACTTTGTATGACAGTCTGTCATTTTTCAAGTTAAAGCCATGAAAATAAGTATTTGGAATTTTGGTGATTACGTATTGAAGAAATACGTGGTTCACAGTTTTTGAAAATTTTATCCCCAAGGACGATAAATAGATAGTTTGTCCTTCAATCACGCCGCAACAGATAAACGTGATTTTTTGCATGGGTATAGTTCTGCCGTCAGTCGACTTATACATTTTGCCAATTTTGAGTTATATATACTATGTGAAAGAGCAAATTTTTCTCTATCGAACAGTCTGGGTCACATTTTTTTATAGTATCTTTGATAGTCTTTGAGATCTGGAGACCCCGAACACGGCTGACTACATCATTTTCGCGATTCTCCGATACTTAAATACGTTTATGTGACTTTTCGACAGTAGAATACGGCTTTGCGTTTGTAACCGTCTATTTCAAGTTTATATTTCAGGTACTTTGAATTTCTAAAAAACGGTTACATCAAATTACGACAGTATAAGGCCGATAAATAAGTTTATAAGTACGTAATTTAGTGATTTGTACTAAAAAGTTGTAATGGCATTTACGAAAACTAAGTGACAGTTTTCTTCAAATACTTATCTACAACACAGTAAGGCACAATAAGCTGACTTATTATCGGAAAGCTAATGTGACATTGAAAATTGTACGTGTCTAAAAGGCAGTGAGCGTTTTTTAGTTGTCATATTTTTTGTTAATAAGTGTTTAAAATATACTATACTGCCGTCCGTTTACTTAAAGGCCGTTAAGTGAAAAACCAAATTTTGAGTTATGGCCAAAAAACATTAAAATTAAAGTTTCTAGAGTTTTATTAGACGTACAGCTATATTTTATATACCAAATTATTTGTTTTCTTTTAAGCTTTCATTTTATGAGTCTGAATGAGTGCTAAGGTAAATAATATAGTTTTAAATAACGTTTTTGTGTTTAAGCCATGTTTATCTATCCCTTGATGCGACCTCTTAAAATACTAAAAAACAACTGGCTGAAGCGCAATCGTATTATAGAGTGGTAATGGAATCGTAATTGTTGATACATATACCTTGTGTCACAGTTTTATGCAAATTTTTTAGCTTAAAAGCCGTTAAATCGGTTAGTCGTCTTTTAAAACATGTGAAAATCGACGGCTGGTATTTTAAAAAAACCGTTATGAGACAAAAACTGTTTATTTCATTGTGTAGGGCTACTAATACAAAACAGATTTCTTATCAAAAATAAGGTCTTTGAATAAACCACGCACACTAGCTGTCTTTTAGCTAGGCAATAACTGGTACTTTCATAAAGTTCTAAATTAAAATTAACAACTAAATGCCAAATTTAGATATATTTGTCAAACTTTTAATGCTTTTAAATCGAGTGATAGTTAGGGAATTAAAATAAAACAATTATTTTCATTTATATTCAAATAAGCAAATTGCAATAATCATTAAAAAAGTAGTAAATATACCTTTGTGGCCCATTACATAATATTTAGACACTCTCGCCACGGTACAGGTTGGTGAAGTTTCGTATCTGCGCTACGTTGGTGTGCACTGTCCACTGACGAATTTCGTGAATAAACTATGAATACATTAAAATGTAATATCGTGATAGAGAACTACTAGTGTACGTTCTAAATAAAATATTGGAAATGTAGATGAAGAAATCTAAAAAGAATATGTACATCAGCGTTCACGAGCAGTAAAATTAGCAAGCCCAATTTCCACTATTTGATTCTCTGCCATCGGGGCAGCGGAAAAATTTGAGGAAGGGTAGTAGAAAATATGAAAGGTGTCTTCAAAACAATGGATCCTAATATAATTCCAGTGTTTGTAGCACGGGTTCTTGAAAAACTATCTCTTATTTTGTTTGATCATCTCACCGCACAAAAATGCTAAAAGATCTTACAAAAATAAGTTCAGAAGTTGTAGCAATTACAATCTCAAGAGTGACAATACAGATGTTTGATGAATGGCGATCTGATATACGTAATCTGAAGTACGCTGTTACAGGTCATCTTGCTTGGCCGTTGAACTATTGTGGTCCAATGTTAGCCTGACAGAACCACTTGTCATATTTGAAACTCCCCATTTCGTGTTTTCATAGCCGATGGTTGGATTTTAAAATGGAGAAAGCGTACTTCAGATTACGTATATCAGATCGCCATTTATCAAACAGCTGTATTTTCACATATAAAATTGTAATTGCTGCACCTTTTGAACTTAATTTTGTGAAATGTTTTAGCAGTTTTGTGTAGTCAAAATGATCAAACAAAATAGGAGTCAGTTTTTCAAAAACCCGTGCTAGAAACACTGGAGCTACATCGGGATCCATTGTTTTAAAGACACCTTTCTACTTTTCTACTACCTTTTCTTAAAATATTCCGCTGCCCCGTTGGCAGAGAACCAAATAGTGGAAATTTTACTTGCTGATTTCACTAGGTACTCGTGAACGCTGATATACATATTCTTTTAAGTGTTTCTTGATCTACATTACCGATACTTTATTTTGAACGTACACTAGTAGTTCGCTATTACGATATTACACTTTAATGTATTCAAAGTTTATTCGCAAAATGCGTCAGCGCACATGCAGTTACAAAACACCACAGACCTGTATCGCGAGAGTAGCTATCTAATTAAGTTATGGGCCACAAAGGTCTATTGACTACTTTTTTGTGATTGTTGCATTTGAATATAAATGGTAAATAAATTAAAAAGCATTAAAAGTTTGGCAACTATATTTAAATTTGGCACTCAGTTGTTCATTTTAATTTAGAGCTATATGATAGTACCAGTTAGTCAAGTCAAGTCAAGTCAAATAATTTTTATTCAATTTAGGTAGGTATACTACACCTGTTGACTTCCAGTTGTTTATAAATAAAATATAATGGTGATAATCAGTAACGGTATCTTAAAACTAAAGCTACGAGGGTTCCAAACGCACCCTGGTCTGAGAAGAGCCCACAACAAACTCAGTTAGTTTTTTTTTCATTATCACCATTTCACAAATCATCTTAGCTAAGGAACTATCTGAGCCACTAGATCAAATCATTGTCAAGCTTCCTTGTCATTTAAGTAATCCTTTACATGGTAATACGATTTTTTAATCAGTTTACGTCTTACATTAACTTTGAACTTATTCAGAGACATTTTCAACATGTATTCTGGGAGCTTATTGTAGAAGCGGACACTATTTCCAACAAATGAATTGCTAGTTTTACTTAGCCTAGAAGCAGGCATTACAAGTTTATTTTTATTTCTAGTATTGACATTATGACAATCACTTTTCTTCTTGAATTTATCAATGTATTTATGCACGTATACTAAATTTTCAAATATGTATTGGTTGTGCGCTGTCATAATATTGATTTCTTTAAATTTATCTCTGTTGACTTATTTGGCTCTCTTGGTCCCATATTATATGGCTCGAACAGCCCTCTTCTGCAGCACAAAAACATAATGAATATAAGCAGCATTACCCCATAATAATATACCATACGACATAATGTAGTGAAAGTAAGCAAAATAAACTAATCTCGCCGTTTCTATGTCTGTCAACTGGCGAATCTTTCACATAATTCTTGGCGATAAGTCATTTATGTGATTGCCTCATTGGAGTTTAGCATCTAACGTTATTCCCAGAAAAACAGCGGTATCCACTAAATCTAATTCCTCATGATCAAGTTGTACAGTGGTTTTTACCTGTTTGACATTAGGTAATTTAAATTTGATACACTTTGTCTTTTTCCCATTGAGGAGTAGGTTATTAGCTTCAAACCACTATTATATATTATTGACTAAAAGACAGCTATTGTGCATGGTTTATTAAAAAACCATATGTTGATAAGAAATCTGTTTATATTAGTATAGTATATTTGTATTATTAGTAGCTCTAAACAATGAAATAAACAGTTTTTGTCTAACAACTGTGTTTTTTAAATGCCAGACGTCGATTTTCCAAGCTTTACTGTTTTAAAAGAACGCTAAACGATTTAACGGCTATTAAGCATAAAAAATGCATAATTTGTGACACAAGGTAAATGTGTCAACAGTTACGATTCTATTACTACTCCATTATTACGGCTGCGCTTCAGCTAGCTGTTTTTTAGTATTTTTAACCGACTTCCAAAAAAGGAGGAGGTTCTCAATTCGGCGCGTATTTTTTTAATGCATGTTACCGCATATCTCCGTGGTTTCCAAACCGATTTGAAATTTTTTCAGTAAGTAGAGGAAGCTTGCGAGGTGGTCCCATAAAAAATTCTTAACCCTGATGCTGACTCCAAATCCTTAACCCTGATGCTGTAGGTATACCTACGACTCAAAACTAGGGAGTTAGGAAGTTTTGACGGTGAATTCATATAGTAGGTATCAAGTGACGTGTAGGTATACGATTCAACTCTGAGTCCCAACTCCTCAACCCTGATGCTGCAGGGTACAGAACTCCTTAAAAATAGCGATTTAGGATATTTTATGGTGAATTAATATTGTAGGTGTCAAGCAACGACTTCATATTAAAAGTCCCAACTGCTCAATTCTGATGCTGCAGGGTACTGCACTTCTAAGCCGTGCGGATTAAGAGTACACTAAAAAGTTAAAAATAAAAATTCTTTCCAAAAAACCGACTTCCAAAGCCACTGTATAGTAAAAAATAATTTTGATTTCTACACACTATGTTGAATTTGGGCGAGTATAACAAAGATAGGCAAAGCTGACGCGTCAGGCTCGCCCGACTTCAACATAGTGTGTAGCATTGGTGTGTAGAAAGCAAAATTATTTTTTACTTTACAGTGGCTTTGGAAGTCGTTTTTTGGAAAGAATTTTTATAAGAGATCGCATCGAGGAATAGATAAACATGGCTAAAACACAAAAACTACATTATTTATCTTAGCACTCATTCAGACTCATAAAATGAAAGCTTAAAAGTAAACAAATAATACCCCAGATAAGTACCAATTTCAAAAATCAGTACCTACGGTAACAAATACCAAATGGCGCTGACTTCTTTAAAATTTTAGTAACAGTTTCGTCTTTTGTGATACCAGGAGAACCCCAAATATCGATTTTGAACGAAATCGGTACGATAACAAATAATTTCAAACTGGCGCTAATTAGAGAACTCTAAAAATAAGTAATGACTATTCAAAAACACTCGAGTCCGTGCTTGAGAACCTCCGACTTGAACCCTTCTGTGATCCAAACCCTGTGACGAGAAACCTTTACCTACGTAGAGACTCGATGCAGCGACGCGAGATGGCGCGTAGATGACCTCAGTTATGTGAAAATAGCATTCGGTCATTGCCACAGGCGGCGGTAAAAATTATTGGACATGAAGCGAGGGGGGGGAAGGGAAGTCGAACGCTCAAGGCCATTGGCAGCTTGGAGCCCCTTAACCGTGCTTATTAACAATAACAAAAAGAAGAACCTTTTAAAAAAAAACGAAATCAAAATCGGTTCATCATCCTGTTTACAGACACACGTTAAACTTAGTGTTGCGTCGGGTGTACGGTCTATGAATTTGATGAAGTTGTGTTGAATGTTGTGTGTAAAGGCGGTGTAGTGCAGGGCGGGGTGGGGGGGAGGGGGGCACAAAGCGTGACGCGTGTATGCTTCACGCCAAAGCCGCACGGTGCGGCGCCGAATTGCTAGCCTTAACGTAATCTCGCTATTATCTACTGATGCGTTACTATGGAAATTCTATCAACCAGGAAATCTGGCGCAGTGTTGAGCGCTGTTATCTTAACATGGGAGGCCCCGGGTTCGATTCCCGGCAGGGATAATTTGGAAATTTATAATTTTTGAATTTTCTCTGGTCTGGTCTGGTAGAAGGCTTCGGCCTTGACTAGTTACAATCTAAGCGGCTAAGCGCATACTTACCGCCATGGTTTTATATGGTGGTTTAATATGGTGGTTTAATATGGCTGCCATACCCCTAACAGGTTAGCCCGCTACCATAGACTGCATCGTCACTCACCATCAGATGAGATCGCAGTCAAAGCCTAACTTGTAGTGGATTAAAAAAAAGGCTAAATCACTGTTAACATTTTCATATTTTTACCAAAATAAGTAATAATTAGCTTTCCATCTCTTTAAGTATTGTTACTAGATAATACTAGAAGCAGTAATTAAATTAAAATGTAGACTTGTGTTTCGTTTCAAGTTTATATAGCTCTCAGACTTGATTAACTTTATATTTATTTGTAACATGGTAGCTGTGATGTGTGATGAGTAAAATTATACACTTCTACATAGTAAGGGAAAAATTATTTCGGTGAAAAATTCGCTTTCAGTATCATTTCGTACTAATTAGTATGAGTACAGTCAAGCGCAAGCCTCTAAAATGAAATAAAACAATAACTTATTTCACGTCTCAATAAGGGTAAAACGGTTTACAATAATAACAAATCGTCATTTGTCTCGATTTATTATCTTTTACAGTAGGTATTATACATAAGTGAAAGATAAAATAGTTTTAATTTGCAAAATCTATTCGGTTAGAGTGCATCGCCAACAAATTTTGCACATCCCCATCTTAAGTACCATTCCTTCATATTTACAGGAGCAATATAGGAATGCCGTAATTGGAGCTCCACTTTTCGGCGGCGACGGCAACGAGCAAATAGTAATCAGTGGACGATCTGTGATTGTTGCCGGAGGGTGCGGGGGGGTGGGGGTGGGGGAGGGGGCGGGGGGGAGGGGCGAGGAGTGGGGCACGACAATTAATTACGATGTTAATATTCATGTCGCGAGTGTGCGGCCGGCCGCGGTCGGGAGTCGGGGGCGGACTGTCAAATAAGTCAATAGCTGATGAGGAGTCACGGAGTGCGGTTATCACAATATTATCGTTGGACGAGTTAATTGCTGTGTTAATGATGATGATCTAGACTAAAGCTGCGGACACACTGACGCGACTGGCGGACGGACGCAGTGTGCTGCGAGCGGACTAGCGCACTACACTTTAAATTAAATGCAGAGTAAACTGGCGTTTCAAAATGTCATTTCACATCACAATATCACAATAAAGGTTTCGAACTATAAGGTAAAATCACATTTCGAAACGCCAGTTTACTCCATCTTATTAAAAGTTCAAGTATAGTGTGCATCTACGGGTATGTATTCATAGCAATGTATGAGTTGATCGCCTGCCTGCGGCACACGACAATACAGTTATGTGTTTGCACCATTAGCTCGACTCAGTGTGGGGGTCCCGAGGTGCTTGAATTGTAACACCGGAAAGCGCTGCGGAAGAGGAGCCCATGAGGAGCCCCACGAGGCGGACGGACGAAGGCAATCGACTAGTTGGGAGTCACTGGGTGTGGGGGCACAAAACTTCTGTGTGGATCTTTAGAGCAAATATTTCTAAACTGAAGGTAGCGTAGGTAAGCACATAAAAGTCAGAAAGCATTTAGAATTTTCAAAAAGATAAAAAGATATTTGCGAGCTTTCTGGGTACCTAGACTACCTACATGAAAGATTTACGTAATACAACTACGCGATAGACGTACGAGTTTTCTACGAAAGTTACCATAACTAGTACTATTTTGTACTTTGCTCGATTGTAATAAAGATCACAATTGCTTGAATCGTGTTAAGGAAAGAATAAATAAGCCGTAGACGCGCGAAGGCACTTAAACGCCGTTCAAGATCTAAATTATTAGAGGCGACGCGCTCCCCGTGTCTAGGTTCTAGATATAGCACTTCCTGGCATACGTTGCCTAGATTTTGTATGAAACATAAGATGTGTCTTATATTAAAGCCTCTATCAATAAAACCAAGCTTTCCATGTTATACTTACCTACTCAGTTTGTATATATAGTAAAGGAGGTCTGCCCGCAGCTCAGCCCGCGGTATTTGCTTGCAAATTGTTCACATGGCTTATCCTTTTGTTGAAGCCGGTCGGTCATACTGACAAAGGTCTACTACCATTTCTATGTTATTTAATGTAATATTTTCCAGTAAAGAAAACCACTAGTCATACAAAAGTCTAAAATAAAAGGAGCCATTTGAATAATGAGTACTAAAAATTGAAAATAAAAAATGCGTTCTGTGATGTGAAATTCGACACCTCATCATAAAAGAGCATATAGATGATATTACGAATGTCCCAACACATTTGGGATACTATATCTGCTGAATTAGACAATCTTCAAATAAATTGTCACTCTATTCCAGCCCCGGAGTTTTGTGAACAAATATTGAGCCCAGATCTAAATTTTAGGATACTGACCTTTAACATAAGAAGTCTTGACAAAAACTTTGATAATTTCTATGCTACCCTCACACGTTTTAAAATAAAAATAGATGTAATAATTTTAAGCGAATGCTGGTTAAATGAGCACTCAATCATACCTCAAATTCCAGGTTACACGTCATATAAAACCGCCGCAAAAAGAAACCAAAACAGCGGAGTAGTTATATATATAGAGAATTCACATAACGCGGTCGTTCACGAACCGGGCACAGCTAATTATGACTGCTTACAGGTCAAAATAGAAAATCTAATTACAATTTTTGGCATTTATAGATCTCCTTCAGTTCGACATACAGATGAGTTTTTAGAATCTCTTGACGATCTTTTACACACGGCTAAAGACCAAGCTAACTTAGTCCTGTGCGGCGACATCAACTTTAACATTTCACCATCTAGTGTTGGATTAAGTACACAGTACTTATGCTTAAATGCAGAGTATGGCCTGATACCTGCAGTCACGCTGCCAACTAGAGGAGACGCATGTCTAGATCATATTATGGTTAAAACTAGTAGTCCAGTAACTGGTGTTGTATGCGACTCTGACATCACTGATCATAGTATTGCACTCTGCGGCATCGATCTCAAAATTGTTAAAAACAACAATCGATTACCCCGCTTAAGATACAAAAGAAACATAGATGCCATTAAAAATGAACTCATGAATATTGACTGGACTGATGTTTCAAACATCACCGATGTAAACACAGCAATTAATAAATTTATGACTTTACTAATGGGCGTGATAAATAAGCATACTTACATAGTCAAACTAAGCCGTTCTAAATATAATTTAAAGCCGTGGATAACGCCAGGTCTTATTAGATGTATGAGGTATCGTGACAAACTACATAGACAACATAAAGTAGACCCAGAAAACGCAATACTTAAATTAACGTATACAAGATACCGGAACTTTTGTAATAGACTCTTACGCAATCTAAAAGCTAAATTTGAGGAATCTGAGTTGGAACAAAACAGCAGGTCATCAAGGAAACTCTGGAAGACACTTAAAAGTATCTGTCACATAACAGAAACCAGGGCTGAGCCATTAGAATTACTCACCTTAAAGAACTCGAAAAACAACACACACTCACTGAATATGTGCGGTGAATATTATGCAACGTTGGGACACAAACTAGCAGAAGCTATCCTTAGAAATAGTACCCAAAGTGAAAAATCCTTAGCATCAAATCTATATTTTTCTAAAACCCCACGAGACTCCTTTTACATGCAACCTACAGATGAGATGGAAATTAATGACTTAATAACGCAGCTTGATAGTAAAAAAGCCCCTGGAATAGATAATATAAATAATGAATTAGTCAAGCAAATTAAAAACGAAATCATAAAACCTCTAACCTCCATATTTAACTTAAGCATGTCTACAGGGATTTTTCCGGAAGTTTGGAAAACTGCACTTATTTGCCCCATACACAAAACTGGAGCGAGAGATACTCCCGAAAACTACCGCCCGATCGCTTTGCTTGGCGTTTTCCCGAAACTCCTTGAAAAAGTGATGAACAAAAGACTAGTAAATTACCTGGAATCACGGAACCTAATCTCTGAACACCAATACGGGTTCCGAAAAAATAAATCGGCAGAGGAAGCTACGCTATTGCTCACAACTTCTATAGCTAACCTATTAGATAAGCACAAGCACTGCATAGGCGTCTTCTTAGACCTCGCACGGGCATTTGACACCGTGTCACTACAGATTTTACTAAGGAAACTTGAACAGTCAGGGATCAGAGGAATACCGCTGCAATGGTTCACATCGTATCTTACCAATAGGAAACAATGCCTAAAAATTAATAACTTTTCGAGTCAACTACAAACAACCAATTTTGGCGTTCCTCAGGGAAGCATTCTCGGACCTACTCTCTTTATACTCTACATTAACGATATACATGAAACACTACTGGATAATGCCAACATTATCTGTTATGCAGACGACACCGCGTTAATTTTTCACGGATCAACCTGGGAGGAAACTTACCACTATACGCAGGAAGGTATCACGAAGATTAATAACTGGCTCCAAAATAATCTCTTAACCTTAAACAGTAGCAAAACCAAATATATTTGTTTTCATAAAACGGCCCCTTCCGCACCAAACGCAACACCTGCCATAAAAATACATGGCTGCAAAAACAAAAACCAGTACTGTAATTGCGAAGAGATTGAGAGGGTAAATGTAATTAAATATTTAGGAATCCACATTGACCACAATCTCTCATTTAAACACCATATTCAGTCCCTATCAACTAGAATACGTAAAGTTATAGGTATAATGAAAAAACTTCGAGACATAGCTAACCTAAAAACATTAAAATTAGTATATACGGCACTGTGCCAGTCTTTGCTCACATATTGTATATCCTCTTGGGGCGGTGCGGCAAAAACATTTTTGATTGAACTAGAGAGAGCTCAGAGGTCAGTTTTAAAGGTAATGCTAAAAAAGCCATACAGGTATCGTACTGCAACTCTCTACAAAGAAGCTAAAGTCTTAAATGTCCGTCAACTCTTTATTCTAAAAATGACCCTGATGAAACACTCTGAAATGCTTAATGCGCCTGACCGAAACGAATTGGCAAGAAAAAGAGTGTACAAAGCAACCCTGCCTCGCACAGACACAGCATTTGCAAGACGTTTTTCACCTTACTTAGACACATATATTTATAATAGAGTACTTAAATATATCGACTTAAAGGAACTTACTATGAAGAATGCTAAAGAAAAGTTAATATCTTGGCTTAACACACTCTCCTATGAAGACACTGAACTTCTACTTAAGTCGTTCATTTAAACTTACAGTGTGCTATATATTTATTCCACATAAATATCTATGTACTTATCTATTTGCTTATATAAATAAATATTTATTTACTTATGTTTATATTATTATTTATATTATTTCTACCAGTAGTTTATCAGCACTATATACAACCTTAATCGTGTATTAATCAATTTTAATTTTTAAACATCTTTGTAATTATTGCTTTATTTTGTTTTCATTTTATTTATTACGTAGATACCTTTGCAACTCTCCGTGTTATAATATGATCGATCCCCGACCGAGTATATCGCAATGGAATTTCTAGATCAGGACCTCACGATACAGGTCTCCTAGTGTGAGGTCCACAGTTAAGCATATAAGGGATACTGGAGTCAAATTGTGAAATCAATAATGTAAATAGTCTTAAGTTTCTAATTTGATAATGTTTGTTAATGTGTGTAAAACTCTCACTATTTAATTAATTTTAAGATTCTACATTGTAAATTTTTGTTAACGTGTATACCTTACTTTCTATACTACTCTTGTTACCTTAAAAACTATTGGAAAATAAAGTATTTGTATTTGTATTTGTATTTTATTATAAAAAATGTGTGTCAGAATTTTGGAGAAGTGGAGAATAAAATAATAATATGTGTCCAGTGGAGCGCGACGCCGGCGCCGCGGCAACGACTTGACATTCGTCAATTGGTGGCGCTATTTTAATGACGCGCGGGGACGCGGCGTTGCGACGCGCGCCTCGTACTTGCGTGCGTGCGTGCGTGCGTGCGTGCGTGCGTTCGTCCAAACAATCCTTACTATACTATATACTATAATATTATAAATGGGAAAGTGAGTTTGTTTGTATGTTTGTTCCGCTTTCACGCCGTAACTACTAAACCGATTGCTTTGAAATTTTGCAGACGTAAAGTTAGAAGTCCGGATTAAATAATAGGGTACTTTTTATCCCGGAAAATTAAAGAGTTCCCGCGGGAACTAAGACTCCTCAATCCACGCGGACGAAGTCGCGGGTATCAGCTAGTAAAAAATAAACGATATATTTACTACATGATGCCCGCCACTTTGTCCGCGTGGATTAGGTTTATTCGGAACCTCTTTATTTATAAGACGTAGCCTATGTCCTTCCCCGTGATACAAATTATCCCTATACCAAAATTTATCAAGATCGGTTCAACAGATGGGCCTTGAAAGCGTAGCAGACAGACATACGAACGACAGACACACTTTAGCATTTATAATATTAGTATGGATATGGAGTTCATGCAAGCCAACTTGTCGCCGTTATGACAATTCAACTGTTCATTCTCCTGCAGATTAAAAACGTTATGTACGATACTGACGGTAATCAGGATAATATGTTGTTGCAGAATTTAAATACTCATATTCGAGTTGTATGCGGGAGGACGTGGGAACCCACCGCATTATTAACCCAAGAAAATTAATTGACTAATGGAAAGGAGGAAGTAATGCAGAATACGATAATGTTATGAGTGAGATAGCTTTTAGTAAATTTACTGAAAACTATGATATTGTTTAAGTATTTTGTAGTAGAATAAAATTTAAATTTCATAGACCTTTCCGTTTAATTAGTTTCGTTCATATTTCACTCCATACATATTTATGTTACAATATGAATATGAAGGTATTCGAACGTGTAATATTAAAACATAAGGCAAACTCCCACTCTCGCCGGGAATTTGTGAGAGCTTTAAAATACTAAGTCGGTATAGCTCAGCTGCAGCGGACGTGTAAAGCCGCGACCACACCGGCTGTGGCTTATTTGGGCCTACTTTAAATAACGTGATATTATACTATTGTATGTATGTACCTCGGCTGCGATATATGTCCATTTTCTATCTTTAAGCTGTGATAAACCGTAAGTTCGCAAAGTTGTAGATTCATTGTTTGTTTCTCACGTTTTGTTTTTCATACTCCTCAAATTATTTATTTCTCTGAATAATTTTAGTAAGTACTTTAAGAAACCTATTCCAAACTAATCTTATAAATGCGAAAGTGTGTCTGTCCGCCTGTTCGTCTGCTTTGCATTCACGGCGCATCTGTTCAACAAATACCTAACGAAATTACTTTTTATCCCGGAAAATTGAGCAGTTCCCGCGGTCTTAAAAATTTCATCCGGGCGTCGAGGGCAAGATCTAGTATTAAATAATCAGAAGCTATTAAAAACAACTAAAAAAGTGTCAAGCAAATAGTTGATGAGAGAGATCAATAGTGAAGTGTAATCATTTGGTCAGGTTTATCATCTGGAGCGGTATTCCGGCGAGCCCGCCGACACGCACGACCGAGTGCGAACACGGCTTAATGCCGCCTATAGTATGCGCCCTACGCTCAACTGCAATATTATCTGTTACACGTTAGGAGCACGTAATTCAGAATTACGGCGTCGGGCGGCCAGGTGCGTAATGACGACTTAAATGATCCCATTCCTTTTTATATCACCTACCTACAGCTCTGCTTTGGGATTTTATTAAAAAGTTGTGAAGAACGGGTATAACAGTTGTGGTCTACTTATGAGACGTGAGTACGCTTTTAGTTTTCATCTATACTAGTGGGGAGTCGTCCAACGCTGCGCTTCCCGATGCGAGGAACATCCATCTATCTATCCAAACTTTCTCATTAGTGTACAGTAGTGTAAGTTATAATACTATCCTGTTGGGTTAGATATATTATATTACTAAGAAAATAATGTGTATTAGATATAGGTGTAGTACAATAAATCGAACACCGCTATCGGCAGCAATTAGTTGTGAACGAAGCAATTATTTCAGCAATTGATATGAGATCGCATCTCGCGCGCCGCGGGTTGCCCTCCGCTGGGGCCCGGGGTGGAAGCTATCGTAATTAACTTAAGCGCTCTTATATAGTGGGAGTTTATCGTTCGAATACATCAAAATATTATGCTGAATTAAATTAATATCATTGTAAATCAGCACTTCGTTTGAGAGTGCCGACACAGTAGGGAAAAACAATTGTCTGACATTGATACAGAACTACAGACACACTGGCGCTATATCCTTTCATCCCCCATTCCGAGACGGACATCGCGCAGACGCTCTGTTAAGTTTATATTAAATATTTTGATGCATAATATGCATCTATATTGCGCTATCGCCAACCCATTAGGTACGGGTAAGAATTTCCTCTCAGAATGAGATAAGAAGAGAGAGAGAAAAATAGATCCACCGCGCCGGCCGAGCGTGGATCGGCAAAATTCACACACCCTCGAGAATATACTGTGAAGAACTGCCAGGCATGCAGGTTTCCTCGCGATGTTCGCCTTCAGCGTTAATACCGAGTGATATTCTATTGTTTGAAGCGCACATCACCTACACGATAGGCGTTCAATCCTCAGATCTATGGCTAGATGGTCAAAACTCAACAGGATTCAAAATATTATAGCACATCAGTACACAGACAAGAGCAGTAGGTTAGTAAGTATGTACATAAATCATAGTCACGAAGAGCCACTCAACCGACGCCCGCTGAAGGCGAAGGACTAAATTGTTAACGACAGAGCTTTACGGAGCTTATTTTAATTAGAACCTCGACTTCCTTAGTTTAGCGTACTGTTGGAACTATTTAGGAATAGAATAACGTATCCGATTAGTTCTCCATATCTAAACTGTATAAAATAAAATACAGCGATTTTAATCGTTGTAAAAAAGTACTCACAGGTTAAAATACCCGTAGCGTTAGAGCAGGTACGAGTAGGTAAGCTACGCGTTCGCCCCTCCTCCTCTGTGTCGCCGCTAACGACTCGCCTGAAGCCATCGCTTTAGCTCTCAATTAACTAACTTTTATCCCAACGCTTTCGCTGATCCTGCTCTAAAGCACCTAAGGTTAAACCTTAAAATCCAGCTCTTCAATATTATAATGATCATATTTTAATATAATCTGGTTAAATGAACTAACTCAAAACAGGTCGAACTTTTCTCATCTAACCGTGGAACCGATTGTGCTGGTGTAATATATCTAACATATTAATTTGTACGCTATATTTTTCTGTGCAATACTCTTACTAATTACATTTATTGGGGACACCAGGTAATTCGATGTCGGGTCTATATACTTTTATAGAACTATGGAGAAAAGAGTGCAAACTAACATTGTATTGTCTGCAAGGTCTCCATTCGTCGTGAGCTGCGATGAGATCAACAGATGAACAGAGCGCTGAGTGAGCAGGTGAGCACTAAACAAATGATGATCCCGCGGCGAGACTGTGACCAGTGACCAGTGAGCGCGGCCGCTGCGGCAGCGAGTCGACGCACACTCGCTATAAATTATATCGTGTCAGTGGGGTTACTGCCAATTTTGTAAGTTAACCCTTGACTGCGATCTCACCTGATGGTAAGCGATGATGCAGTCTAAGATAGAAGTGGGCTAACTTGTTAGGGGACGACAGTTATATTAACTTTAATGTTACATAACGTTATTGTTAGTTAAATTAATTAAACCCATACCCCTGGGATGATAGGTAATTTTTTAAAATTATCCGCTACCTAACCAATGAGGGCTACCGCGTTTAAATTCGCCGCTAGGCGCTAGTGTAGAGTGAGGTCTACGAAATGTCAAATATCACTGGGTTTTAATCGCAAGTCTAATTATTTAGATAATGTTGTGAATATTTGGCAATAATCTATTAACTATGGAAGATGTAAGATACGTGTCGATAAATGCCAGTGTTCGTACTTTTAAAGCGGAGCTAAGAAAAAGAGGCGCAAAAATAAGCGGACTGAAAGAACAGCTAATTCATAGGTTAGTATTTCCCAGGTTCCTGTATGTTTACTATTTACAAGAGAGTTTTTTTTTTCAGAAATATGCTTGTTTACCGAATTTACAGCCTTATTTAAGGACCTTACTCACAAGTGGCGCCAACTAGTGAGCATAAAAACGGTAGCCCTCATAGTGACGAGAGTATTGAAAGATCCTTCAAAATAAGGTTTATAATTCGTCAACAATATTGAAATAATACTGCTTTAAGTGATGGCAGTACGCCCTGATCGTATGTTAGCGCGTCAAGCAGCTCCGACGTAAGCCGCGCCCGCGCCGCCCCCGCGCCGCCCCCGCGCCGCGCCGAATCTGAGCTTTATTCATTTTTATTTACCTCCATCCCACTCCGGAGATCAGAATTTTTGCTTTTATTATGCTTGTATCGCAGCGACGTAACAACACGTTTCATACTTTATATAGGTAAGTTTATTCTACTTCGCGAGCTACACACGTCAAAACTGTACACCTCGGGTTTAAGGCAGGCTTAAGCTGGAAGTCACTATTTCATTTTCTTGAGACGAATACACGTGACGTGAAATTAAGAGATCACAACAGTTTTCAGAACGCGAGCTATTCCTATAAATTTCGTTTAGAGCTTGATGTCAAAATATCTCGTATTATTGTATATTTTAATGATAACCTAGTGTAGTTGGCCTGCAATGCTTCGTAGAGGTGGAATTCTCATCTCTATTCCTGGAACACACACTAAAATACATATTTTTATTTTAGACCGAAAGCCGAAATACCAATTTTCACGGATAAGTACAACTTAAAAAATGACGGCTTTACATACAAAACGTGCATTTGCAGCGCTGACAGCGTTAAGGCAGTAGGTACTTCGATAGATCGCTCAATGAGTCAGCCGGGACCAACATTTTAATGTATAGATGATACATTTAGGCCAAGTAGAGGTCACAAACGCACAGACGGACAGCCATTCCTACAATCGTACTGAATTTTACATCACCGCAGATTCCACTGCGAGAATTCTACGTTAATCTGCAAATAAATTATTTATTTATTAAAACATTCGGTCGAATGTGTCGGTTTACATGTAAATATTGGACAGAGTGTGGAGGCGATGCTTTTGCACGAATCATTACCCTAGCGCAAGTTGCAATCGCTTTCGAAAACGAGCTTAGATGTTAAGTTCAAACAATCTTTAAAAGCACAACAAACAAACGAAACAAATCCCTTATAATTAAAAGCCAGCATCGCATTGGTAATGTTGACGGGCGGCGGTAACGAGTTAGCGTCAGGGCCCGCATGCTTAAAGTTGATCCCTGCATCTACAGTCTTATTGAAGGATCTTTAAGGAAACTTGGTGAAGTAGGTAGTTACATGCCTTGATTGATTAAGACTTAACCACCGCGCCGGAAAGCGGATTCGATTGTACGAAAACCAGCAAGAAAATAGGTAGCTTTCATAACAGCGCTCATAATAAATATTACAGAGTGTATTTATACTAATACTAGCTGATGCCTGCGACTCCGTCCGCATGGTTTAAGTTTTTTTTTGATTCCCGCGGGAACTCCTTAATTTTCCGGGTTAAAAAGTAGCCTATGTTACTAATATATACTATATATAATACTCTCCTGGTTCTCAACTATACCCATGCCAAAAATAACGTCGATCCGTTGCTCCGTTGCGGCGTGATTGAAGGACAAACCAACGAACAAACACACTTTCACATTTATATTAATATTAAGTGTTCAAATGCGATAGTTTGGATGGATGGATGGATGTTTCTTACTTAATCACGCAAGAACGGCTGAACGGATCTAGATCTTTGGTACGGAGATAGTTTATAGTCTGGAACACATAGGCAGCTTTTTATACCGGAAAGAAAGAGTTCCCGCGGAAATCAAAAAACCTCAATCCATGCTGACGAAGTTGCGGGCATCAACTAGTAATCCATAAAGGGATACGATATGTCTAACTGACGTAAATTTTAACCATAAAAGAAAGCACATCAAAGTCCATTTTACTGGCACGTTATGTAAAATGAAAATTAACGAAAACATTCAAATTATCAAATTATGAAAACTCTTACTAAAGCTTGAATGCTCGCGGAACACGTGAATTATAAATATAAGCCGTTTCCGTCGCGAGCTGCGACGGCTTTATACTAAAGCTCTGGTCTTATTTTTGGCTTTCAGCGAGTACAAAATATATTGTATGTTTTGCAAATTAACATCGCTGCCATAAAAAATTATAAATACCCGGCTGAAATTGTTGTAAGTTTCTACTCAAACCAGGGCGCGTTTGGGACCCTCACAGCTTATAGGAAGGAAAGACAGAGCGGCCAGGGCGCGACTTCCGCGCAGGAGGGTAACGGGGGGCTAAGGGGGCTTAGACCTATCGTGCTATTCTGTGCAGCACCTTATATAATACTAGACGATGTCCACGAACTCGTCCGCTTGGATAAAGGATTTTGAGGAAACGCGGGAACTCTGTGATCTTTCGGAATAAAAAGCCTAGGTTCTTTCTCGGGCTACATCCTATTTCTGTACCAAATTTTATAAAAATCTATTGAAAATATTGGCCGACAAAGCGTAGCAAACAGACAAGTGTAATCATAGACACACAGACAGACACACTTGTATATTAATAATATCAGTTTTATTTTTAAAAAATAAGAATTCATGCGGAGGTTAATAATTACAAACCTTAAAAAATGTGCATCGCTTACCGTCCCGCAATAAATATAAATAGTAGAGACCGAGATAAAGTCTCAAAGCAAACTTATCGTTCGTTTCAAAGTAAAAACTATAGTTAATGGGGCGACGTGCGCCGCGGTACAGTCGGCATCACTTCGGCTCTGTGTAGTGTGTAGGTACAACCGCCCACAGGCATAGTTCGACCCACTTCACCACTTTTTCATCACAATTTGGGAAACTTCCCACGACCTGCATTCGTACCGACGCGACGGGGAAATAAACTGCCTTGTAGGGAGCTATTCTACATATTGCTTCTAAGATAAAAAGGTGATCTGGAGGCTGTCTTTAACAGAGATAATTTATCAAACGTTACGGTTTGTCTACGTTGCATCAAACTCACCAATATATGATAATTATAGGAGTGCTTGATTTCTTAGCTTTCGTTAGATGTCAAATCAAACGTTCCTGGTGGGTTTAACACACATCGAATGATATCATTATCTAATGTTTAAGATCCATATAATACACCATAATATATAAGCACGTATAAGAACAAAGACAGTAAATAGGGTACAGTTTCATAGAAGCCAGAAGTCATCGATTTATTTTTGTAAAGTTCAAGTCAAGGCGCCGCAACACAATAGTAATATGATTGCCGATTGGTGCGGTAAATCTTTATGCTTCAACTTCACATAAATGATCAGATCTCGCACAAGGGAGCTCTCGTCGGCATACACGTCAATATTACATTTTATATTGATGCTATCAGAGGGCGAATATATATAATAATATTTTGGTCATTGCGGGTTGTGCCGCTATCTGCGGTTACTACTAATGTGTGCGGCGCGACTTCACGGACCGATTGGCGTACAACGATGCTTTCGAATATTTATTATCTTTATTATCTTAAGGAAGAAGCTATTTAGAAACAAATTTAACTGTAGATAAGTAATTATAATTTTAAGCTTTACCTTTAAAATAAATAAAAAGCGTTCATTAAATAATTTAAAAGATATGCGTCAAAACGTTGGGGACAGCATACACTTTCGCATTTACCTATAGCATTAGAAGACTATTAGCACAGTGTAAGGAGTGGCACGAGAGGTAAATGCCGAATGACCGTAAAAAGGAGTAAAGATACCCTCGGGGCGTGGGAGCGGTGCGGAGCGGAGCGACTCAGCTATCGCACCCCCCCTAGCCAAGTGACTTAAATTTCGTGTCATTTTGGAGAAAAAAAGAAGTGAACAGCCCACGGTAAGCGTTTTTAATCGCTTTCGCTAAAGCGTTAACGATTATATAGAAAGAGAAGAGACACGAAACGTATGTAACTTGACTTGGGAGGCAGGACTGGTCCGCCTCGGAGGAGAGCGACGTTTGTGCAGTGACGCTGTATATTTGTATGGGCCACAGCCTACAGCCCACATCAGATCTAAATCGGCATAACTTCATACACTCATTTTACAAATTGATAGCTCGGTCGATACTCAGCCTACGGTACGCTGATCATCGACCGAGCTGAATTAATCGAAATTTTATTAATACAAAATGAGACCAAGAAATATACGAGTGTAACACCGCACAAGTCCAACATTAAGAAGAGTTTTAGTCGCGGTGAGGGGCCACCTGCTCCGCCGAGCTGCGAACTCGCCGCGGGGGGCGGCGCGCGCCGCGCGGGCGGCGGGGGGCGGTGGCGACTTGCGAACATTTCCATTAGTTTCGCCAAGTATTTTAATAAGAGCACTATCGGCTCAACTCGCCTCCTGCGGTCGAACACAATTGGCACCCGACCGCAGCAGGTTGGCTTTCGCTGCAGCCTGGAACATCTAACTATTAATTTACATTTATTTGTACAGAGAAATTAACTCAATCAAATTGATGATTAGAAATAATAACCATCGTAATTTATGTACTTAGTTATATTATAAATTATTCGTATAGTTTTTTGTCCGCTGTAGGTATTGAATGGATGAGTAAATGCAGGCTTGCTACACATAATGTAATCCATACAGCTATAATATTATAAATGCTATAGTGTGTTTGATTGTCTTTCAGTTTGTCTGTTTTTCTTTTCAATGCCAATTCTTTCTTGATCAATTTTTAAATAGAATATTACACAGATAATTTGTATCCCTGTGACCGAAATAGGCTACTTTTACCTCAAAAAATCAAATCGTCCCTTTGCGATGTGATTTATATTTTTTCTTTATTTTTAGATTTATTCCACGAGGATAAAGTCCGGGTATCATGTGCATATTTTATTAAACTGATAGTAAGACATTCAATTACGACGACGAGGGACAAGTAGCCCAGTTGTGACGCATATCAGTCGATTGCAAATGTTAAGCAACGTTGACCCCAAGTCGATAATGGAATGTGTGACTGAATTTGGAGGTTCGTATTTGGCATTATCGTTCCCTTCCTTCCTCAGAGAGCCGTCGGTCCCTCGTCGGTCAGCTAAGAATTTAAATACTCTTGGTCGAGTAGGACCAAGGAGGAGGCAGGACCTAGGAATCCATCGCATTATTATCCCAAGAAAACTCCTTCTATTATTCGATTGAAAGAAAGGAGTCGGTAATGAGGAATACGAAGCAGAGAGAGAAAACATTCAATTGTATTTTGTATCAAATTACATAGGATTTTATAATTTTTATTTACATACTCAAGTGAAATTGAAAATAGTTCAAACTTAACGATTAAAAAGCAACTCATGCAAAGTAATTATTGAAAGTATGTGCAGAGGAATTACACTTCGTAGTCAGGAAGTTCCCGTGTGTCCGGCACTTCCGGTCGTCGTCGTCGTCGTCGTCGTCCCCCGTCCCCCCCCCCCCCCCCGCCGCCACAACCACTGCAGCCCTCCGGTCTCCATTCGAACAGGACGTTGTAGCAACTTATATTAGTCTCTGCAGGTGCGTAGTATTCTAAATGTGACACTTACATGCTTTCCACTCATTTATCTGAGCAGGCATTGTTGTAATGGCGGACGCGGCCCGATGCATTGTTCGCTCTCGACAGCAAGCTCCTCGAAGCTCCAGAATGGGAATTTTTGTACCCGTTCGTGCCAGTCATTCTGAGCAAGACGTATCGTATCACCATCTATTGTTGTATTATTATTTAAAACTAGACTGATCATGACTGTGAGAGCAATGGACTACAGGACTTGCTAGGATTTATTCTGCCTGTTACGGTATAAACATAGACAAAGTCGGTCGGGCACCTAGCAAGCGGCCGCGCACTGATCCGCTCACAAACACTTCGCGAGCGGCGCGCGTCCTCTCGCATATTCATGGCGCATAATCGCGCTAAGCGATGCCATCGTGCACCCCCTTGACACCGCGTCTTGCACTTAGGGTAAGCGCACAACGCGGCGGACCGCATCACAAACATTCAACTATTCTACATAACACATTTTTTTTTCCCGGAGTGAAAAGTTAATGCGCGGCGATAATCTGTCGCCCATCAGATGCGGAATTGCATACAATATTCACAATGACAATATTCTGACAGTTTCGAGACTGAACTTACGAAAACGCGTCAATTCGCCCAGACTGGCCCTAGTGTGCAAAGTACACATTTTGCGATACGATACGACGCACAAGTGTGCGCGTACCCATAGTTGTCCAAAGTTCCGAGCTTTACTCTAATTACATGGCTGCTCTGAATAAACTCTTTTACGCTCATGTAGCCGAATATAATTAGATACAAGCCCCGAACGGCAGCTTTGCACCACTGCTAATGCATAATACTATAAAAGTATTTGAAATAGCGTTCTAAATTCAATTAAAGCAATTTACGTCGGATGTCTCATGCAATCTCTCCATTTTGAACTCTCTCTTACGAACGTCGTCGTTTCTATGCGAATGATTTACGGGAGTCCAAGAAGAAACAGCACCTATCCACACGTCCGGCAGGAGATACTATGCGGCGCAGGAACTGACTGCTACGGACTAGATGATGAGAAGAATCATGAACCCTAATTTCAAAACAACAGTAACGGAGCAGCGTGCAGCCACAGCGCCGCTGTTTGTCACAGCTCGCTTCGCTCGTCCGCCCGCATTTTCATTGAGCACTAGTGGGCCCGGCAGACGTTGTCCTGCCCTGAACCTTAAACCCGATTGCAGCACCCCCTACTAATTATGAATATATACCATCCCTGGACCCACTCAAATACACACAAAAAAACCATCTAAATCGGTCAAGCCGTTCTCGAGTTTTTGCGAGACAAACGAACAGCAATTGTTTTTTTTAATAGAGATAATAGGAGACACGTCATACCTCATAACACGTTATACGCGCCTGCGTCAGCAAACCAAAAAGGCAGTAAAACAGCTGAGCGCTTGGAACCAACGCAGACGGAATACATCGTCTCAAAAATTTAAAAAATAGCTCGGCCATAGTCGTGTGGCTTCTTCAGCTTAGCCTCTAACTATGATCTCCCCAATCCTGATTCGATCACGTACTGAACATAGCCGCCTCTACAATAGCCCGGAGCATGTCTGAACATTCCTATCAAGACCGAGCTCAACTACGATTGTTATAATGTTGTTAGTTACTTTCCCTGTATCCAATATCATATCAAACTTGAATTTTACAGCATGTGAGTCTTTGTGGAATCTTAATGTCCACACTTTGCAAATAACTTCCTTACTTTGCAAATAAGTCCAAAAGAGTTTTAACAAACAAAATGATGTCAAAATTCAAATTAATGTTCATTAACTCAATTTAAACTAGTAAAGAATATTCCAGAAGCGGTGCGAGACGAATTCCAATTAGGAAGTACAATTCGAAGCGAAGCGGCTTCGGAACGATGCGGGAGCGGGATGAGGAATGCTGCGGGATGAGGGATGCTGCGGAGTGCGGGATCATTCCGACAAGTGCCGCAAACATCGCGAGATGCGCTCACAGATCGCACCGAGAGCCTCGAACTACGTTAAAATATGAAGAGACGGTTCGCGCTTTGGCATGCAATTTTCCAGACGAGAACTTCACAACTTTTCACATGGCTTTCTTTTCACTCTTTCAAATAAAGTCATTATTTCTGTATAAAATTTAATAAAAGATAGTTTTGCTACCCATAATTATTTTACATGTTATTTGTATGAATTACTTGAATTTAGAAATTACTTTGATTGAATTACTACCCAGTGAACTGAAAAATATTTTTAGTGGCGGCTATAATTATTGACCGAGCGAAGCGAAGGTCTCTGAGTCTACTTGAGTGAATTTGCACTTGTCCGTCCTAGGGTTGCCAACCATACTATAATACTATTATTATTGGTATTGTACTGTATTTCGGGTCTGCGTACTATATACTGTTGAAGAAGCACATAGTACGCAAAAATATTCCATAAAATACTATTTTTGTGAAGTGTACTATATTTTTTATAGCTTAGTCCGAAAAATACTATATTTCGCTAAGAAATGTTAGCAACCCTATCCGTTTGTCTGTCAGAGCCTTATAACTTCTGAATTACTGAACGTAATTACTTCAAATATAAATATAATATGTAAACCGATGGCCTCCCGCCAAATATGGCTTAAAAAGTTATAAAAATCTTTATTTCAGGGGGGCTCTCATAGAAGCGAATGCGAAGTAAAAGATTTTTTATAGCGTTACATATGGTTGCGGTATGTCATTTTAAAGATAATTAGGAATAGAGTCTAAAAATATTTTTGTTTAAATTTTTCCCTTAAAATTGACGAAATGGGGGACTTTCAAAGTGGTGATTTTCTAACGTCCAAAGTTGACCTCAGAATTCTCAATTTTCTGAAATGCTAAGACTTCATCAATTATTTTAATTATATCCTGTACTTGAACAACAAATACTAAAATTAGATAAATATTATAAAAATTATTAAATTTTTTAATTTTTAATTATTTAATTTTGCCAAGTGTGAACTCTTTGTTTCGGACGTATGCACCTCGAAAGATTTGGCTATTCAAAAATTCAAATGTTTGGCACCTAACATTAAGATTATTGATAAATCTTCCCTCCGCCTGTTGGGCTCCCCTATCCTCGATGAATCATTCCCTTCTTTCTTCAAGGAAAAAATTCAAAAATTTTCACAGTGTTCCATCCGGCTATCAAAAATTAACGTCCATATGACTTTTACAATCATCCGGTTCTGTCTTTTCGTTCCAAATTTTACCTACACTATCCGGTGTTGTCAGCTGTGGAAGCACACTGAGCTGTTGAACAGCCTTGACAATATGGTCAGAAATTGTTTAGCATCTATTTTAAATATTAATTTAGAAGAGCGAGTATGGATGCAGGCGTCACTTCCTGTGCGACTGGGGGGCCTGGGCATCAGATCTATCTCTGGTGTCGCTCTCCCCGCTTTCTTGTCCTCAGTCCATGGCACCCTAAATTTATCCCAAAAGATTCTTGCGGCCTCTCTAGATGATTTCGTCATTAGTTTCATGGACGAGGCCAAGTGCGCGTGGACCCACGCCTGCCCAAACCGCGAATTCCCGATATCCCTCTCGTCACAACGGCAATGGGATGGGTCGATCTGCGAGCTAGCGCGGAAAAAGCTTATTGACACGTGCTCAAGCTTTGCAGATCGTGCCCGCCTTCTGGCCGTGGGTGAGTGGGAATCCGGTCTGTGGTTGCAGGCTCTCCCGTCGCCCAAAACAGGAACCTTAGTTGACTCTTCCGCTTTTCGGATAGCTGCGGCGCTTCGTCTGGGCGCATCGTGCTGCGCTCCACACCGCTGCCATTGTGGCTCTGCCGTCGGCCGACTCGGTCACCATGGTCTCTCCTGCGTCAGCAGCGCAGGGCGTATCCCCCGTCACGCTAGCCTGAATGATATAATCCGTCGGGCCTTTGCCACTGCCGGATATGCGGCTATTCTGGAGCCAGTTGGGCTCATGCGAGACGATGGCAAGAGGCCCGATGGTATGACCCTGGTTCCTTGGAGTTTGGGGCGGCCCTTGGTGTGGGATGCCACGTGTGTCGACACCTTGGCACCGTCCCACCTTCCAGGCACTGCCGTTAGGGCTGGTGCGGCGGCGGAAACAGCGGAGGGCCTCAAGGTGCGTAAATATAGCACACTGGATAGTGGCTATATGTTTGCGCCTTTTGGGGTCGAGACGCTAGGGCCTTGGGGGGCTGGGGCGCGCGGAATCTATAAGGAACTTTCTGCGCGCCTGGTCGAGGCAACACGTGACCAGAGTGCTGGTATATATTTCGCTCAGCGAGTGAGCATAGCAATCCAACGCGGCAATGCTGCCAGCATTCTGGGCACGCTGCTCACTGGTAGCGGTCTTTTAGATTAGGTTTTTAGTTTTTAGTTTTTAATTTTAGTAGTGTGTAAAATGTAAATGATTTAATTTTATTCTAATTTAATTAAAATTTAATTTTTAATGAGATTTAGTATTTTTAACAGAACCTCACAATGATGTCAATAGATGGCGCTAATGGTCAAAGTTAACTATTACAATATTTTCTGAAAGGCTGAGTCTGAAACTTGTTCAGTTATTTGAATTATATCCTGTACTTGAACAACAAATACTAAAATGAGATAAAATTATAAGGAAACGAAATAATTTAATGTTCACTATTTTTAACAGAACCTCACAATGATGTCAATAGATGGCGCTAATGTTAAGAGATAAATATTATATGGAAACGAAATTGTTTAATTTTTAATGGGTTTCAGCATTCAGTCAGTTTAACAGAACTTCACAATGATGTCAATAGATGGGGCTCTGTAAAAGTTTATTCGTTTTATGGATACCGCGAGGTCTCAGTTCGGGGCGAACCACTAGTTATATTGTGAACGGGACTAATACGAATTATGTCCGTACTAATGTAATAAATGCGTTTGTAGTTGTGGAGCAACAGAGCGGCGCGGCGTCTGTAGCGCGGAGTGTTCACCGCGGCGCCTGCGCACACATTCAATTGTATTACATGAGGAGAACAATAGTCGGAAGCAACAGAAATCACGTTAAAGACATTGCGTAGCCAGTTCACTGAACAAAAACATATTAATATAAATTGAGGTTTGCTGCAGCGAAAGTTTGTACCTACAGCTGAATGATGTTGCCCGCAACTTCTTCCACGTGCAATTAAGATTTTTTTTAATCCTCCTCCTCCTTCAAATTTGGTAACTCCTTAAATAAAAAGAAGCCTAGTATGCCTCTCTCCAGGCTATCCGTTGTAGCGTCAACTACAAATAACATACAATAACACATTCGTATTTTTATTAATATTAATAAGGCAAATGGCATTTCACTGCTGATTGTAGGTATAGACGCACAGGCTACAAGCGAGAGCTCAAACTGCGCCATTGAATTTGATCGTTGAGAATAACAGAGAAATATTATTTGAAACACATTTTCGCCGACGCGACGCCCCGAGCGTATACCAGCCTGCTGCCCCGGGGAACCGGGAACGGTGGGAAAATATCTGCGTCACCATTTCAGTGTTAACCGCCGCGCGCGGGGGAATTGTTGCGATTCGCTCAAATGACACTTCCGACCGCAATACTGTGTAATGTATCAAAGTATTCATCACGAGATAGTTGCATTGTATGACTCGCTCACACGACCCCGCGCTTGCATCAGTACACAGGTTATATTATGAGGAAATATTGTGCACATTTCTACGAGAGTCATGTGGATTTCGATGTCAGCGTATTTAAGTAGGCAGATGTTTTTTTTTTCACTTGACACTTTACAAACTGGACTTGTGAATATACTGATTCTTGACACCTTTTGGTGTACACCCTAGTGAAGCATATTTTTATAACCAGACTGTTTATCGAATAAAATATGATACGGAACACTTAGATATACGCTCAAAAACGCTGACGGGCCGGAATGTCGAGCTTTTTCATAGATTACATACTCGTACGGTCTCGTACCTACGTATTCTATGAAAAGGAATAACTCTCAAAACATTATTTTTTTAAGTTGGTATACAATTCTACGTCAATAAATACATTGAAAGCTATAAAAGGTGAGCTAAGTCGAGGAGGAGCGATGAGATCCGGAAAACGTGAGGCGACGCGTGGATGGGTATTTTTAAGATAGGCACCTACCGCTTTCGTATAAGAAGCAAATAAGTGAATGCATACTGGTTCAGTTTATTATCGCTGCAACCAGTATGATAAATTACACTAATAATTTAAATTCATTATATTTATTAGTGTAGACAAGTGAGGGCGGGCGTTTTCCTGACATTTTATTTAATATCGCATCCCGCGGCCGCTGATCCCGCGCCAGTCGGTTAATGCTGCTGTTTGGTGGAACTCGGTGAAATATTGCTGTTGTTATTGCAGCAAAGGACCTGCAATTTATTGCATTAACTTCCGGAACTACCTTGTTGTTGCTGCGAAATATTTGAAAGATCGGTTCATGTAACAGTATAGTAGGTATTTTTACATGCAAATACTTTCTAAAACCTTGCTACACAAAATCTTAATTTTCGATTGTATTAATGCTATAAGAGTGTAATTTCAGGCAATAGTGATAACTGACAGCTAATCGGAATTGATTCTGTCTGTAAAATTCCGGAAGACCTTCAAGGCCCTGACATAGAAATGGTAACTCGTACATACGAGTAGGTATACAGTGTGAATGCGTTTTGATACACCTTATAAGATCTGTCTTTGAGGTACAGACGCTGTCGCCACAATAGTACTGTGCCACACAGGTACGACTGCGATTTCTATCTAAATTTCACGCAGACCTAATCTCACTAAAAAAGTTAGTCTCAGGGAACTTACTCAATGGGGTTTGAAGGCACAACTATTTCTTTGCACCGATATATGTAGGTCGTTAAAATCACATTTGTGAAATATCATTAGGAAGCAAAAGGAAAAATCGGGAAATTAGGAAAACTTTCGGTGATAAAATGCCTCCTTACTTCATTTCCTTGTAAACGGCTGGTGGCTCGGTGGTCAGGTGGCTAGCTATAAAATGAGATCACGGGTTCGAATCCCGAATCAGCTCAAAAAAAGAACTGGGGTTTTCTGTCAAGGAATTCTCAGAAGCAGCCCGGAGTTGAGTTAACATAGGTATTTTTGGAACTCCTGTGTTAATGTAGTTCTATCCCGTATTCTATTGTTACCGTAGATCTGACTAAAACCTTAAGGTGCGGATCCCGAAAGTGACAATCGTCGCCTTGTTTGAATCCTCTAAGAAGCGACGTTTATTCAGACGTGAATATTACTTCGTATAGAACGGAGGGATAGGTTTGTATTTAGTTGTTAGCTATTTATTGTAAACTCATACCTAATATCTAAAGCTGATCTTAGTAATTCATAAATACCTACACGTTGGCATTGAAGTTGATACTAAAAACCGGCCAAGTGCGAGTCGGACTCGCGCACCGAGGGTCGCGCAGCGCAAGAAAATTTGCATTAAAATATTTATATTATATGATGTAACAAAAAATTTATGTTTTTCGCAATTCTTCCAATATCTGTGCTATAAGACGTTGCTTTGTACCAAGTTTCAAGATTCTGAGTTCACGAAAAGTACCCTGTAGGTTTTGATTCCCTTGCGAGTGTCGAAAATTTGCATAAAAATATTTTTATCATATTATGATGTAACTAAAAATTTATGTTTTCGCAATTCTTCCTATATCTGTGCTATAAGACGTTGCTTCGTACCAAGTTTCAAGATTCTGAGTTCACGGGAAGTACCCTGTAGGTTTTGATTCCCTTGCGAGTGTCGAAAATTTGCATAAAAATATTTTTATTATATGATGTAACTAAAAATTCATGTTTTTCGCAATTCTTCCTATATCTGTGCTATAAGACGTTGCTTTGTACCAAGTTTCAAGATTCTGAGTTCACGGGAAGTACCCTGTAGGTTTTGATTCCCTTGCTAGTGTCGAAAGTTTGCATAAAAATATTTTTATTATATGATGTAACTAAAAATTCATGTTTTTCGCAATTCTTCCTATATCTGTGCTATAAGACGTTGCTTCGTACCAAGTTTCAAGATTCTGAGTTCACGGGAAGTACCCTGTAGGTTTTGATTCCCTTGCGAGTGTCGAAAATTTGCGTAAAAATATTTTTATTATATGATGTAACTAAAAATTTACGTTTTTCGCAATTCTTCCTATATCTGTGCTATAACACGTTGCTTCGTACCAAGTTTCAAGATTCTGAGTTCACGGGAAGTACCCTGTAGGTTTTGATTCCCTTGAGAGTGCAAGAAAATTCGAAAATTTGCAGCATAAACGGCTGTATCTTTTGATTGCGTTGGCTTAGAAGCTTGATTTTTTCACAGCTCCAAGGAACCGTAGACCTGAGTATGTGATATGAATTGCAGCTTGATACCTCCATGCGTTCCAGAGAAAAAGGGTCTTGACACACAGACGGACGGACAACGAAGTGATCCTATAAGGGTTCCGTTTTTTCCTTTTGAGGGACGGAACCCTAAAAATGGAGAGATCTTGATCAATTCTTTCAACAATAGTCGACCGAGCTAAGCGAAGGTCTCTGAGTCTACTTGAGTGAATTTGCACTTGTCCGTCCGTCCGTCCGTCCGTCCGTCCGTCCGTCCGTCTGTCAGAGCCTTATAACTTCTGAATTACTGAACGCAATTACTTCAAATTTAAAAATTACACGTATAAACCGATGGCCTCCCGCCGAATATGGCTTAAAAAGTAATAAAAATGTTTATTTCAGGGGGGGCTCTCATACAAGCGAATATGAAGAAAAAATATTTTTATAGCGTTACGTAGGGTTGCGGTATATCATTTTAAAGATAATTAGGAACAGAGTCCAAAAATATATTTTTTGTAATTTTTCCCCTATAATTGACGAAATGGGGGGTTCTCAAAGTGGAGATTTTTTAACGTCCAAAGTTGACCTCAGAACTCTAAATTTACTGAAATGCTGAGCCTGAAACTTGATCAATTATTTGACTTATATCCTGTACTTGAACACTCATACTAAAATTAGATAAATATAATATGGAAACGAAATTATTTAATTTTTAATGAGCCTATTATTTACAACAGAACTTCACAATGATGTCAATAGATGGCGCCGCGAGGTCTCAGTTCGGGGCGAACCACTAGTATATATTACTATGTATTCGTTTTGCCATTGATTTAAATCCAATTGTTTTACTGGCCTTAAGACCTTTTTAAAGTTTTGTTTAACTATTTTCGTTAATTTTCATTTAAAAGTTGCGAATGAGAATGTACCTACTCAAACAAAATAATTAAACCGGCCACAATCAAACTCTAATGGATCCAGTACACGTTGGGCCAAGCATTCGGCGAGTGCGCTTGACAAGAGTGTGTGAGCTGTACTCAGATATATACACGACTAGCTGATGCCCGCGACTTCGTCTACGTGAATTGAGGTTTTTTGGTTCCAATGGAAACTACGATACAGATGCATAATAGCTATTATGCAACTGTATCGTAATGAGGGTCATTTTAATTCGAGTGCTGTTTTTTGATACGAGGCTTGCCGAGTATCAAAATAGGATAGTACGAGAATTAAAATGACTAATTACGTACAGTTGCATACAAGATTTTATCTACGACAAGGACGTCTTTATAATTTTTTACTTTATAAATTAATAAAAACCAAAAGTGCCAGAACCCAGAGCCGCTAAGCTATAGGTATCCCATTTATGAAGATAACCATATCGATACAGCTACGACTCATAACGATACAGCTCCCATACAACGAACTGTATCGTTATGAGAAGCAAACACGAAAGAGGGTTCAATTCGATATAGTTGTCAAATTCGAAATTGGAACTTTTCGATGCTGGAGTAGATAAAATAAGTTTTATAACAAAAATATTTTTAGTTTTTTTTCGCTATAATTGAAAAGTTATATCAAATTGAAAATAAATTTTTGAATTCAGTACCAAAAACACGCCGAATAAACCCGAGCAAAAAATTAACATTGTGACATCACAATGTTAATTTCTATTCATTGTGGCACACAGCTGATGCAGTGTTGACACTACTAAGTACTAAGGGCCGCTTGCACAAGGACATTTAAATCGATTTAGGGCTAATTTTTCAATCGTCAGATAAAGTTTATCGGAGGAATAAATTTGACGTTTTGACAGGTTTTGTATTGAAAATCTGCCAAAACGTCAAATTTATTCCTCCGATAAAATTTATCTGACGATTGAAAAAAACCGGCCAAGTGCGAGTCGGACTCGCGCACCGAGGGTTCCGTACTCAAGAAGTAGGTATAATTACCTTTGTTAATGAACCGCAAAACTAACTTTGTTTGTAGAGGTTTACTGTTAATATCAAAAAATTACGTTTGTTGTATGGGAGCCCCCCTTTAATATTTACTTTATTGATATTTAATTATTTATTTTGAAAGGTAATATACAAGTTAATATTCTGTGAAAATTTGAACCGTCTACCTGTTACCGTTTTTAATATTGAGCAAAAAAATACGAAAAAAACAAGTTTATTGTATGGGGACCCCCCTTAATATATTATAGCAGTTGAGGCAGTGAAGAAGCCCAAAGGAGGGGGAAGGCTATATAAACCCGGGATATAGGCCCGCTCGACTCACTTTCCGTTCGAACGTCGTAGTGTTTGCATGTAGTGATAATAAGTGCTGTATTTTACAAGTGTGATTTTTTACGAATAAAATTGATCAGAAGTTTTTTTTCTTTGTGAATTAGTTTTGCATTCTTTTTAAAAAATAGTTTTCCTTTAAAACTGTAAAATCAGAAGCGGGATAAAGGACCGCTAAAAAGGCCCACATACGAGATGAACTAAAAAGGAAGATACCCAAATTTAAAGTGCTTAAAGTTGATCACGTGACCGATCAAGATATCTCTCGAAGGGTGACTCGCGTAATGTGCAGTGTTTATTTGTGTGCTAAAGTTGTGTTTTGTATTCATGTGATTGGTAACGCTGGCTCGCGGAGTGTGGCCGAGCTGTTGTGTTGCACAGCTCGTGTGCTTGAGGCGCCTCACGAGTGCGCTTGGGTGTGCAACTGTGCATGCCACGTGGGCGCTCTGGGCAGCGTTCACGAGGGCAATTCAGTCTGCGCGACACGCTGTCGTGCCTTGCTGCGTGCCTCGGAGCCGCAGTGCTGCGCGCTTTCCCGTGTTACGCCTGGCATTTGCCTGGAATGGTGGTGAGGTGATGACACCATCGAGCCTCTGGTGATATGACGTAATATGCGACATCGGTAAGACCGTTTAATTAATTTGCTTAAGGATGTAATGCATACCCACCAAGCGTAGCCACAAAGTAAATGAACAGTAATTCATGTTACTGAATTGACTGTTAATTGTGTTAAGAAAAGGTTTAGACCGCAATTGTATTTACGCGATTTCCATTTTATGATAATTTCCCACTAAATTAGCAAGCTGTGTTGGCTCAGTGGTTGTTATTGGCATAACGCATACATTTGAGTCCCTAAACCACCCTGAATGCTAGTTTGTGAACAGTATAAAGTGTCTAGCAGAAACATCTTGTTCAAAAGTAGAACCTTTGTGGGTAACGACCGGGTACAAAAATATTTTTGTGAAAAAGAGGTGACTCATACCCTAAGTTTGAATACATAACTTGAAACCTCTAAGTTTGCTGAGTTTTGAGTCATAAAGTAATGTTTTGCTAAAACATGATGCACGGATAAATTGTTTTTGCGTAATTTAGTTTTTTGTTTTTAAAATGAGGGTTGTTATTTAAAACTCTTGACCTAGTTACGATCGGATACCAATCATCCGCAATTTAGAAAGTCAAATACGTAATAAATGTGTGATGGTTAAAAGGCAGAATATACCCACTTTACGATTCAATTAAACATGCTGTTTTTATAAAAAGTGTCTCTTATTAACGCTCACTGTGTTTTCGAATGATGCGATGCATTCGTGATGTTAGACAGCGGCGGTTTAAGAAAACCTGTTAAACCCGCTAGTATCCCTTGGGGTTTGTTAATGCTTCTGTGATACTTTTACAAAGGAATAGTGCTTGTACACAAAACAATAATTGTTGAGGTCAGGTATGGACGAGCAAACATATTTATAGTTCTGATAAACGTAAAAATTAACTTGAGTTTTACAGGTTAATATTACCGAACCAGGATACGTAATTTGTTGTTGAATGTTGCATTCTATTTTGATTAGAGAAGTTTTGTTTTTCTACTCTCATGGATAGAAAGTTTGTTTTCGTTTCACCTGCGGTCAAGTTTTGGGTGGATCGATTACGAGTCTACATACCTACCTGTCCTGATAATATGAAACCGTTAAGGGGTTTTTGTGAAGTTAAATTGCTCGTTAAGGTTCATTTTCTGTTCTATGTTCCTTTCGTCTTCGGCGCTCACCACGTGTGAGGCGTTCTGGTCGCGCCGGGCTGCGCGCCCGCATGTCGCTTGTGTGAAGTGCGTCACTACGCGTCTGCTGGTCGCGCAGGGCTGTGCGCTTGTCTAGTGCGCGTTGCTGCGCACTCGCTTGCCGCACTTAAGGCGTGACACTGCGTGTCCACTGGTCGCGCAAGGATGCGCGCCCACCTAGTGCGCGATGCTGCGCGCTCCTGGTTGCGCATGGCTGTGCGCTTGTCTAGTGCGCGTTACTGCGCACTCGCCTGCCGCGCTTAAGACGTGACACTGCGTGTCTACTGGTCGCGCAGGGATGCGCGCCCACCTAGTGCGCGATGCTGCGCGCTCCTGGTTGCGCATGGCTGTGCGCTCGCCTAGGGTGCGATGCTGCGCGCTCGCATGCCACGCTGTGAGGCGTGACACTGCGCGTCTACTGGTCGCGCAGGGCTGCGTGCTTGTATAGCGCGCGAGGCTGCTCGTTAGCCTTCTCGATATGGTTGAACATAACTGGTATGAGTAAACTTTCTTCATTTTCTGTGTTCATCGATGATGATGTTTGATGTTTTGAATGTTCAAAGTTGTTTCGACACAACTGTGAGTTTGTACTATGGTTGAGCGACCTTTAGTGAGGGCTCTACCAGCTCTACCGACTCTTGTTGCTCTATGAGCTCTACTGACTCTTTGTGCTCTACCAGCTCTACCGACTCTTGTTGCTCTATGAGCTCAACTGACTCGTTATGCTCTACCAGCTCTACTGTCTCTTGTTTCTCTATGAGTTCTACTGTCTTGGTACTCTACCAGCGCTACGGTCTCTAGGAGCTCTACCAGCTCTGTTGAGAGCTCCACAGGTTCTGTAGGTTCCATCGGCTTTGTATGTATGAGCTCTGCTGAAGCAGTCAAATAATTTTGTTGGTACCTGTGCTGGCACTGGTAACTGTGCTGGTAATGAACTTTTAAGTCAGAGAGCTTGTGAAGGTTTGGCGCCATGGAGTGGTGCCCTGGATCGGGGCCCTGGAGGTGTGCCCTGAAGGTGTGCCCTGGAGCGGTGCCTTGGAGTGGTACCTCGAAGTCGTGCTTCGGACTACGCGGCACGTTCTTCGGTGATAAACACTTTCAACTTAATTTGCATAAACATTGCCTATGGCTCTGCTTGTTGTCATCCAATTTAGTTACACGCTTTCTCTAGTAAAGTTAGGTTACTCGTAAGTCAGACGTTAGGTCAGTTGTTAGGTCAAACGTTAGGCTACTTATTAGTTCAGTTGTTAGGTCAAAATGTAAGCTTACATGTTAGGTTAGGTTACTTTAGGCTAGTGGATGACAGCGGACAGCGTTGTATGTAGTGGACAGATTGAGAAGAAGGTTATGTCGGCAGACCTGCGAGGAGTGTAGCATAGCACTCTGTCAGGTGGGTGGTAGAATAGCTACCACCGACAGGGAGATGCAGCACAAATGTGTGTGTCGACCTCGGGTCCGGTGTGGACCCGGTTCATTGTGAAAATCACAATGGTACCCATGGTTTTGGGTAGGTGCGTGAGCGCATTAAAGACTTCTGCAGCTCAGTACATGGTTCCTTGGAAAGGAGAATGGTGTCCCGAGGTGTGCGCTGCTTATTTTGAAAGTGAGTGTAACACCTAGAATGCAGACTGAAGTGGTCGCCATACCTGCGATCTGTCGACCTGAGTTAAGTTTCAACGTCTTACCACTGACTCAGTGTTGATGTGCGTCGCCTGAGTTATGTTTCAACGTCTTACCACTGGCTCAGTGCTGATGTGTGTTGCCTAAGTCATGTTTCAACGTACTACCTCTGACTTTGTGCGAATATGGGTTGACTAAGTTATGTTTCAACGTTCTACCACTGACTTAGTCTGGGGGAGATGACAGAGTCATGTTTCAACGTCCTACCACTGACTCTTGATCTAAGCTAATTGAGCTATGTCACCGTTCGTGTGTAGCTTAATTAGCAAATATGTTGCATTCGCTTCTTATCAATACGACGGACGCGTCTATTATAAGATGTGAAGCTTTAGTTTTTATTCCCTTTCTGTTATAAAAAAATTGTTGTTTCTAACGTTCAGGTGCAGACAATGAAAACGAGGAGTCCGGTGCTGAGGCTGAGCGGAGCCAGGGTCCGCGCACGCTTGCGGAGGACTGTTCGCCGCAGCCGTGTGCGTCTGGCTTGACGAGACCTGCTGGTGCTTCTGCTCCGCCTGTCGCCGAGGGACAGGACGTTGTCCCGCCTGCGTCGGTGCAAGATCCATCAATGCCGCTACTTGATTAAGAGCATATGAGAGGGAGTCCGAGGGCGGTCTCCTGTCAGGAGAGGCCGTATAGCAGTTGAGGCAGTGAAGAAGCCCAAAGGAGGGGGAAGGCTATATAAACCCGGGATATAGGCCCGCTCGACTCACTTTCCGTTCGAACGTCGTAGTGTTTGCATGTAGTGATAATAAGTGCTGTATTTTACAAGTGTGATTTTTTACGAATAAAATTGATCAGAAGTTTTTTTTCTTTGTGAATTAGTTTTGCATTCTTTTTAAAAAATAGTTTTCCTTTAAAACTGTAAAAATATATATTTTTTTAATTTTTAGTATTTGTTGTTATAGCGGCAACGGAAATACATTATTTGTGAAAATTTCAGCTTTCTAGCTATCACGGTCTATGAGATACAGCCTGGAGACAGACAGACAGACAGACAGACAGACAGACAGACAGCGGAGTCTTAGTAATAGGGTCCCGTTTTTACCCTTTGGGTACGGAACCCTAAAAATTAGCCCTTAGTTAAATTTTGTAATGCTGTCCCTTTTTGGCAAATTCATATTGTAGTTGCCAAAAAGGGACTCATCATCATCATCATCATCACTACAGCCTATTAACGTCCCACTGCTGGGCACAGGCCTCCACTCTCATAGGAGAGCGGGAATTAGAGCTTAGACCCACCACGCTGCTCCAATGCGGGTAGGCGGGCTTTAACGACTATTATCATGTTAGTGATAATAACCGGGACCGACGGCTTAACGTGCTCTCCGAGGCACGGGGGTGAAACACTGCCAACTTCCAACTCCGAGCTGACACTGAGAATTTCTTAATTGAAAAACCCAATACCTAAAAAAAAGGGACTGCATTAAAATATTTAACTAAATCAATTAAAGATCCCTTGTGCAAGTGGGCTTTATAGTATTGTGAAATTGCTTTAAAATTATGACGTCACAAACATGGCAACGCATCGTGGCGCTTTCGCAGTCACGTGGTCCTTTTTAAAACTTAACCAATTTTTAATCATTTATTATTAATTTAAAAAATAAAATTAAGAGTTTTTTTGCTTTGACGATTTTGTACAATTTGTGTTAAAGTTTTTAAATACATTTAAAAAAAGTTTTTTTTTTCGTTCAACAACCTAATTATCCTCGGATAATTAAGTTTAAGTCGGAGTTGTAGCAATAAATCAACGTTGGAATAGCGAGGTAACTAATGATGTCTGCTCTCGTCCGATAACGTGCCTCGATTCTGAACTACCAACATGCATGACGCAGCTGCTTTTTTATTTTGATGATATGACGCACGATTATTAATTATTATCAATGAGTATTACTTATTATTTCAAAAAAAATATTATTTTTTTTAAGAATTTCAGTATAACACTTTGATAAGTTTTTTTAAAGAAACGTTTCATACACACATACAATACACGAGCAAAAATAAAACAGCCCGAGGATCAGCTGATGCGATATAATAAAAGATAACATCAGTTCACTCGGCTGAATAACTTGTGAAGTAGTTTTGAATGCGGATCATAACTTGTGGAGCTCAACTCGTGCCCGAGTTGCGAGGGGTGCCTTTGTGAGTTAAGCCTTCAAAAATAGTTAAAACTTTTCGACATGTCTTAATACTTCCACTACAACGTCAGTTCTACGGGCTGGGGACCTTAAGCCGTAAGTCGTAACTTTGAAAGTAGATACTAAGCTTACTATAGTCGATACAAAACCAGTCTCTGAAAATGCCGATGACGAATCTTAGCAATCACGAAATAAATGCTTAATAAAAATATCGCAAAATAGAAAACGTGTTCAAAATATTGAAACCAAATAGATCCTGAGCGAGTATGCACGCCTCCTCCCGGTTTGTATTTTCAAGGCGATGAGCGCCGCACACTCAGAAGCCGAACTGCGAAAGCCGCTCTCACTAAAAGCTCTCTTAGCAGCCTCCAGCTATTCTGTATGCAGCGAATCTTTGCTGCAAGGGAGGCCGTGCCACGCGACTCTATGAGCCTTTATTAAGCTTCCGGAAGCCCATAGTAAGCACACACAGTATAATATTATACAGACCAGGCATAAAATGTTTTTATGGTCAGTAGAAAATACAAACATAGATTTAATTAATTATTTTAATTCAAATTAAACATGTTAAGAGTAAGGACGGAAGGAGTAAGGACGAGCAAATACTTGGGGGCCATTGTGGAGCTATAAAATGCAGTAGGTGAAGTATCTAGTTAATCTACGTAATAACTTCAAAACTTTACAGAGTGGGTACACTAAGTCTAACAGAATAGTTGGAAATTTTATCACCCCGCGAGATGCCGTAATACGAAAATAATATGATATTACTGCTGCTGTTATAATAATAAGTTATTAAATGAGCGAAGATGGTTTGGTTCTTACTATTAACATCATAAAATTATTAATGAGCGATGAATATTAACAAAGCTGGAACGTTCATCAATTCATAATGTTTCAAACTAATATTAAGGTCAAGTGGTATCCCAGAATACTAATTTATCAAGACTCACTTTAAGTAAATCAAACAAGATCGAATACAGAATAGGTAATAGTACAGGCTCTGTCAAACATTTGGAATTATTTTCCAGGAACGATTGGTCTGTCTGTCCGGGCTAATTTTAGAAATGACCGAGGTGGTTTCTACTCCCTTATAGGTATGCATAATTCACCGGACATGATCCATGTTGGATTTTATACCCGGAAACGTCGTTAACGGAAGTCGCGGCTTGAAGCGTGGAACTGATGAAGCGTTTTACACCTGCTGATGAACTGCACGTCACAGCGAGGGTGTCGCGGAGCCAGCACGGAGCGGGATTATCGCTCATTACCGGCCGTTAATTACTGCGCACCCTCCGCACCCTCCGCACCCTCCGCACCCTCCGCCCTCCGCTCTCCGCCCGCTGCAGCGCGACAGATGAGCTCCCTCTCAGCTCAACCCTCCGCCGGCGCAGCTCGTTAATTTTACTCAGCGACGCTTAGCGCTTCACTTTTTTAATTGCTTAAATCATTTCTAATGTTATGTAGAAAATTAAATTAGGCAAATGGATCTTTATTCAAATTGCTAAATACCTAATTAATTTATTAAAACAACCTTCACACTTATGAATACTAAATAAGTGGGTGTGTAAGACCGCAGTTCGATATCATATTTACAAAATTTACTAGCTGACTTCCCCTTTCTCGCAAGGAAGATATTGATAATTTGGATTTAAAAATATTACTTAAAAGTCATTGTTCACTGTTAAATATTGGTGTCCCTATAAATTGTTTTATCTTTAAAAAAAATTTGTCTCTATCCATCCCCAGGAAAAGGGTGGCAAATAGACAGACACGCTTTCGCATTTATTATACTTGAGTAACGATTAACATAATGTCAGTGCTTATTATTGACTGCAGTCATATTTTGGCGCCATTAGTGCAACTTCGGAAAGACAAACGTTGATGATTCCACTCATCGACCAAAACGAACAGGAAATTAAGGCGCGATACTGAAACCGACCAGCCTTCATCCAGCCTACCAACTCAAAACAACTAGCAATAAGAATGACGTAGTTTTGACCCCGGGGGTCAGCGGGGGTCAACGGGGGTCAGCAGCGGTCCGCGGGGTTTAACGGGGAGGGCAGGAGCTGCGGGTCGGTGGCCGGCGATTACTCATTTCTGCATATTAGCCTTTGTTTCTGGCCAGCCTTTCATTATTATTTAGCGATGGAGCGAGCGCCACAAATCGCGTAATTCTGCATTAATTCCATTAGCTATTGTTCTTTTGTTCGAGTTAATCCCAGACGTAAGTAGGTATTCTACGCATTATTTAATTTGTTTCGGTATATGGACTGTAAATCAAGTTTTCAGAGCAAAATGGTGAGAAATCATTTTTTAAATCTATATGCGTGCTTTGTTTAATTACCTGATTCAGGACCGAAACGATAGACAACATCTCGGGAAGAGACTGTGAAGGAGTCGCCGGCGGTGTTCGCGGTGGTCGCGGTGGTCGCGGTGTTCGCGGTGGTCGCGGTGGTCGCGGTGGTCGCGGTGTTCGCGGTGGTCGCGGTGGTCGCGGTGTTCGCGGTGGTCGCGGTGGTCGCGGTGGTCGCGGTGTTCGCGGTGGTCGCGGTGGTCGCGGTGGTCGCGGTGTTCGCGGTGGTCGCGGTGGTCGCGGTGGTCGCGGTGTTCGCGGTGGTCGCGGTGGTCGCGGTGTTCGCGGTGGTCGCGGTGGTCGCGGTGGTCGCGGTGTTCGCGGTGGTCGCGGTGGTCGCGGTGGTCGCGGTGTTCGCGGTGGTCGCGGTGGTCGCGGTGGTCGCGGTGTTCGCGGTGGTCGCGGTGGTCGCGGTGGTCGCGGTGTTCGCGGTGGTCGCGGTGGTCGCGGTGGTCGCGGTGGTCGCGGTGGTCGCGGTAGTCGCGGCGCGGAAGCCTGACAATCAGCCGAAACGAGCAGCTCTCGTTTCAATATAAATGCAAATCGCAGGAACACAAACAGATTTGGGGAAATATTAATGTACACGGAGATGGCAATTTTGCGAGACCCCCGCAGCCCCCCGCACCCGCCGCACCCCCCGCACCCCGCCGCAGACCCTCACTCATCTGATTTATAAAACTGTAACTGTCTGCAATCTGTATAACGATCTAATTCAAACTGGTGTCTTGAATTTCAATCTATTTTTTTAAACTAAATTTTTAAGCGTTCATGGTGGAGGTCATGTGAGGTCATTTAATCTAAAAATGCACGTTGTGTGAATCAATGTTCGCGTCGTGCATGCACCAGCCACCAGCCAGCAGCCAGCAGCCAGCAGCCAACAGCCAGCAAGGCTAATCCGGACGTGAAATTCATGATTATTCATGAATTACTAGTTAATGTTATTTGCAATTTCATCAACTTCACTTCAATCTGTTTTATATATAAACTTTTTAAAGTGCTTTTATACGATGTTACACGAATCATCCTAGACTTGATACGGTGCTTTAAAAATTAAATAAAAAAATTAACTCTCTCTTTGAAAATAAGCCCGAGGCAATTCAATAATTTAATATTCAATTTGTTAGAGAATTACTGAGTGGCAATAATATAGCTTAATGCTAATTAATGTAATAACAGTCTAATAGCTGTCACTAACAACGCTAATTATTGTAAACAGTAATTGTGACACTCGCAGAACCAACGAGAAAACGTACAATAATTGAAATTGAATGAAGTGAACACCAAAATGTAAAACATTAAATTAAGTACTCGAGTGTTGCGTATTTAATTGAGCCGCCGCGTAATTTATTCTGCGTCCACGAAACGCGACAAGAACGCCGCGGAGCGGACGTGCTCGTACACAGCACACGAGCAGCGACGACAATCAACATCTTATTTACATTTCAATTGACTATTGTATTGTAAATGCTAAAGCCTGTATATCTTATGTCTACTACGCTTTAATGGCTCATCTGTTCAACCTATTTTGAAGAAATTTGGAGCAGAGATAGGTGGCATCCCGGGGAAGGACAAAAACTATTATGCCCCGGAAAAGCAAACATTCCCACTAGAAAGTCGCGGGCAGCAGTTGTAATAAAATGAAATATAAATATAATAATTGAGTTAATCTAAATAAATAAAGTAAAATACACGGGAGGGGGACGTCGCCGCCCGCCGTTCCTATAACTTAGCGTAATTTCTTACTTCAGCCTGACGTGCTTCAGCGCTAATGCTTTATTCATAAAGACGACCACTTAAGCTGAGTTTAATAATATAATATTTATAATTTTGTACATTAAATAATTTTCTGCTGAATTTAACAACAACCTAGTAGTTAAGATACAGGGGACATTCTGGGGTTCATATTTTTTAATCTGTTCATATTTTTTATTGTTCAATTTTGTTATCTAGTATTCTTATTATTCAAGAAATAAATGTCATATTTTGCTTTCACGGTGAAGAAAAACATCGTGAGAAAACCTGCATAATAGGGAGTTCTCCATAATGTTCTCAAGGATGCGTCGACACCTAACCGCACTACCAGGAAAGTATACCTATTACATCTTATTACATCAGCTATATCGGTACCTACGTGCTCCAGTGGTGAGACGGCGATGGCTTGAGTTTGAGATGATGGTGAAATAAGTTTGTTTTCTTGCATTGATGTAATATTTTTCTGCACGCTACCTACTCGTACCAACTGTTCGCTCAATAGCTATTAAAGAGCTTGTTGTAATTTTGAAAACTCAATTAAGGGAGCCCAAAGTTTTAAAGGGTTTCTCTTAACTCTCTCTCGTCGAGTTTCAAATAAAATGAGATAACCAAGTCCCGTTGATTACTTAGAAATGAGCAAAATAATTATTATAAGATAGAATTAATAAGCATCCGAGAGTTTGTTCCAATTTTGGTCACCGGGTCGGATAAGTTTGACGGACTGAATGTGTCTGTGGTTTATTGCAGGTTGCTTACCTTACAAATTCCATACTAATCATTTTGATACAGTTGGTATCTTACGCTTTGTCTTGACATCTCAAATTCCGTGTATAATATTATGACGTCATGTTAAATCCAATATGATGGAACTGTTCATCTGTGGTAATATTTCAAAGGGTCTATTCCGGTTTTAGTTTTATTGAAATTTTTTCAGTGACGTACAATTTTGATTTTAGTGAATCCTGACAGGGATCAATGTGGTCGCAACAGGCCGCGCCTCGGGCTGTAGCGCGGACTGAAGGCTGCGGGTCGTAAACGAGCTGTTACGCTGAGAGCTCCGTTACGGAGGCTGTTTACTACGAGATGGCCTAAGGCGCGCTGTATACGGAGGTGGCGTGCACTTCATATTATCACGTTTTTTCATCAATTTTTATTGCGTTAATTATATTTTACAAAGGGGAGTAAGTTCGAGTAAAATCCGGCTGAAAGTGTATATGTGAGACGTGTATAGTACACGCACCACGTTCCAGTTGCGCGGCTTCTGTATGAACCGAGCCTAAGGGTGGCCGGCAACCACCGACGAGCTTACTTCCCCGAACTAAGTAAGTATCTACATTATGTTTTTACAACTTCATTAAACTGCTGCTCTGAAAGGTTGAAAGTAAAACTGCCGATAAAACTAGACCACGCTGAAAACATTCCAATTTTCTTAATATTATGCAATAATATTATGTTTAGCGGCCGCAAAGTTTGCTAGATACATTTTGTTTTTAATTTTTTTTCGGTAGAACTCATTGTGGTCGGATATTATAGAGGTTTACACTAAGTAATTCGAATGTTTTCTTTTAAGAAAATGAGGGCTTTTTGAGTTCAAAAAGTCCAAACAAACGGAGAATTTGTTTTCAAAATGATTTTTTTACTAACAAGATAGAATCGAATTTAATTACCCGTTGTCCGACGTGAGCGACAAACGCGACACCGCGACGCGATACGACGCGACGCGACAGCATCAGGGCTTGTACACAAAACTGCGATGCGACGTCGAATCGCTTAAACCTACGAGCTCGCACGTCGCGTCGCAAGAACTAGCGAATTGATTCACATCGCGCATTCTTGCGATGTTGCGTCACACTTGTTGACAACACTAGTCGGCTCTGAGACAGCGCCTTGCCGCACGAAATCGCATCGCAGCAATTCGTGTCGCAACTTTCTGCGTTGCGAATTCGTATCGCGTCGCATCGCAGTTTTGTGTACAAGCCCTCAGTCAGTAGGGACCCTCGTGGCCTACTTACATTGTCACGTAGACAAGTTCGTCATTTTCTATGGTTTCGTAATTCGTACCGCCACGCGTCGCGTTGCGTCGCTTCCGTCGCTCACCGGACAACGGGTGATATTTTTTATTCCCAGCTGGTCTTCGAACTTCGCATTCAATGATAGCCCACTTTTCGGATGACATTGCTCCATCTATTCAGGGTTGTCCCCGTGTTTATTATGTCATCAGTAATAGATGTTCCCTTGCAATATTCCAGAAACTTACAATGATGATGCAATTATGTTTATATATTTTATGAATATACAAATAAGATAAATTATTTTTGAAGAAGTAATGTCTGATTAATATTATTTATATTTTGAATTACAAAGGAATCCGAACCTCTTGTAACTCCCACGCTAAGTGGAGATCTATCTATCTCATAAAATGTATTCTGATGATATACCTAGCTACAACAATAACAATCGCTTAGTCCGCGATAGCACCAGCGTTTACATCAAATACTTGTATAAAACGGTCATTACTCATTGTCGTCTTAATACCTCAGTTTATATTCAATAAGTTTGATTGATTGTGTAATCTAGCAGAATTCTTAAAAAGTAATATTAGTAAGAATAAAATTACGAAAAAGTTTGCGCCCATTAAAGAAAAATGTATTCGATCACCTTCGCTCTTCCTCTACTTATCAAAATCACAACTTAGGAATATTCCTGTACTTACCCACTGCAATAGTAGTTTACAGGGTAGTTTAAACATATATACAAAACTTGTATATTGCCTGTTTAATCTTCCCAACAAAATGAACACTCTGGCTCTTTCTTTATTTCTAAAATCAGCCAGTCACAACAATTGAGACTGTTACAATGATCGATTCATATTTTACATAATACGTATAGGTATAAATAGTTAAAAGCCACGCTAAAACTATGCAGCTACTATGGGAGTTTTTAACTGACTTCCAAAAAAGGAGGAGGTTCTCAATTCGGCGTATGTCAGTGCATAATATGTCCGTAGTTTCTGAACAGATTTGAAAAAAAAAAACAGTCTTTAGAGGAAGCTCTCGAGGTGGTCCCATAAAAATTCTGACTCCAAACCCTCAACCCTGATACTAAAAAGTTAAAAATAAAAATTATTTCCAAAAATCGACTTCCAAAGTCACAGCGCTTATTTATTAGACGTGTCTCGCCTAACAGATAAGTCCGACTAAACAGTGGACAGAGTCGCGTGCTATCGCTCGTGTTCAGGGTGAATGAAGACTGGGCCGAGACGGGAAAGGGTAAAGGTACCTGTCATTGAAGTGGAACGGGGCGTTGGTGGAAGTAGCTGGCGAAATCTGAATAAAACACGATCTGCCAAATGTACTGAATTTGTACACCCACCGCCACGTAATAATAGGGGTTAAAGTATGAAATTGCCGTTTTATTGTAATAGGTACTTCGAATTGACATACAACCTTCATGGTTTGAGATTTTTGAGTGAAACTTTTTTCAAAAATATGCAACATTCGATTATCGACTTTCAGTTGTGTTTTTTTGGATACTAGGTACTTCGAAAATTCGAGTGATTTTTGAATACGAGTTCCGACGCGGAACTAACGCGGCAGAATCAGCTCGCAATATCAATGTTGCGTTCGGAGAGGGTCGAGGGGGCTGCTGCTAATGTACGCACCGTGCGATTTTGGTTTAAACGCTTTCGTGATGGAAACTTTGATTTGAAGAACGAACCACGTGGAAGACCGCACACACAGGTGAATAACAATTAATTGAAAGAGATGGTGGAAGCCGATCCGAGCCAAACTACCCAGGAATTAGCGGCATGGTTTAACGTTACCTTACCAAAGATATTGACTTATTTGAGTCAAATCAATAAAAATAAAAATAAATAAAAATGGGTGCCTCATGATTTGACTGATCTGCAGAAAGAAAGAAACGCGTGTTGAAACTTGTGTTGCCTTGTTGAATCGATACAGAAATGAAGGAATATTGGATCGATATGTGACATGTGATGAAAAGTGGATTCTTAATACAATTACTGTAAGCGAAAAATGCAATGGCTGACCCCAGGTCAAACGCCGCAACAGTGTCCTAAAGCAAAGCTTACCAATAAAAAGGTAATGGTAACTGTTTGGTGGTCTCAGCATGGTGTTATAAAATTTGTCAGGATCTTGCAGACATTTCAAACTGGTCTAATTTAAACTCGCTCAACCTTAATCCACAGAAAACAAAGCTAATGATTCTGGGCACAAAAGGTATCATAGCTAAAATTGAAACTTGTAATCCTACGGTTAAAATAGGCAATGACGTGGTGGAAAGAGTTCATGAAGCACGAAATTTAGGCGTTATCTTTGATGCTAACTTACGGTTTAAAACACATATTAAAAACATTGTTAGAAATTGCTTATACAGGTTAAAAGTTATCTATAAAATGCGCCCCTATCTTACCACTAACATTAGGATACGCCTATGTGAAGCTTTGATTCTTTCAAAATTAAACTATGCTGATACTGTAATACGGTCCAGGTATGTTGGCCAGATCAGCAAAATTAATTCAGAGCGTGCAGAACGCCTGTGCTCGATTTTGTTTTTCTATAGCGCCTCGATCACATGTCAGTCTGCATATCAATAACGCGAATATGCTAAACATGGAATCGCGGCGTAAGCTTCATCTGGGTACAATGCTGTTTGGCATAATCGCTACAGGCAAACCAGCTTATTTGTATGACAAAATTAAATGAACTGATGTAGGGAGTAAATACAGCGTGAGGAGAACTGCACCCAAAATCGCTAAGGTGAGACATAAAACTTTTTTTTTTTAAAATTAATAAAAATATTTTTATTATATAATAATAATAATAAATTCATTTATTCCAAAGGATCATTTATTTATTTATTTATTTATTTATTTATTTAAATTAATTAGTACGGACAGGCCAATTACACTAATTAATAAAAAAATTACACAGCACAACTTACAATTAATAACAGTAATAATTACTTAAAAATTAAAATCATACAAATTTGTTAAAAAAATTACATAACACGATTGAAAATTAATAACAATTAGAATACTTATTAAAAATTAAAATTATACTTAATAATTAAAATTTTAATAATAATATAATAATAAAATAAAAATAAAAAATAACCTTAATAATTATTTAAGAGAGCTGCATGGTTTGTGAGTTGTAACCTTCGCAAAACTTCAAGCACCTACTCACAACCATGCTCCATTGGTCTGCAAATATATCACAGGCGGGAGACTCGGCCAACAACGTATTCAGTGCGGTCAGTGTGCGCGGTATTGGGGATCTAGCCCGTGACACAGTGCGGCAAGGCCGGACAGCAAAGAATCGGCGACAGCGGCACTGACGTAGTTCCGCTGTCATATTACAATTACCATTTTTTATATACATAACATTCCTTAAAATAAGGACAAAACACGGCATTATATTATAAATACAGACCTCAGTAGTAGGTAAGTATGACGTATAAAAAACTAAAAAAACCGGCCAAGTGCGAGTCGGACTCGCGCACCGAGGGTTCCGTACAAACCTGTAGTAAGTTTTAAATTAAATGTTTTTTTTAAATATTTGAGTTGATTGAATGAAAGGTAAATTGCGGTTTACGATTTATGACGTATTAAAAAAAAACTACTTACTAGATCTCGTTCAAACCAATTTTCGGTGGAAGTTTGCATGGTAATGTACAACATATATTTTTTTTAGTTTTATCATTCTCTTATTTTAGAAGTTACGGGGGGGGGACACACCCCCCCCCGTAACACCACTACCACTTTGGAAGTGTCTCTCGCGCAAACTATTCAGTTTAGAAAAAAATGATATTACAAACCTCAATATCATTTTTGAAGACCTATCCATAGATACCCCACACCTATGGGTTAGATGAAAAAAAAATTTTTGATTTTCAGTTCTAAGTATGGGGAACCCCCAAAATTTATTGTTTTTTTTCTATTTTTGTAAGAAAATCTTAATGCGGTTTACAGAATACATCTACTTACCAAGTTTCAACAGAATAGTTCTTATAGTTTCGGAAAAAAGTGGCTGTGACATACGGACGGACAGACAGACAGACAGACAGACAGACATGACGAATCTATTAGGGTTCTGTTTTTGCCAAATTTGGCTACGGAACCCTAAAAATGGATTGAGCCAGCAGCTTACCTAGGATCTTGCTATTCTGTATTGAAGCTGCCGGATCAGTTAAAACTGCTGCATTCCGGGGCACATTTAAGCATGCCGCCTGTAAGATTTGGAATAACCTCCCCTCCCCCCCCCCCCCCCCAGCTCGAATGCTTAAATCTATAATTACTTTTAAAACCCACATTAAAAAAACATCTTTTATATATCATAGTTTCATGTCTTACAGGCGTTATGTGTTATGTATAATGCGTTGTGTTATCAATATTGTACTTATGTATGAATCTAGCATATCTTATATATTATTTTACATTCTATTTAGTATATATAGTAAATTTTCTGTTACCACATAAGTTTTATCCTATTTTTGTTGCCTAACTTAAGCACCGTGTTTGAGAAAATTAGTGTGCGCTGGTCGCTTCCGGGTTGTTAGTCGTGACGCCACATAAGGCTCTGCCTGAAAATCAGCGCTGCAGTTATCATATACTGCAGCAACATGCTGAGGTAGCATCCTTTTTAGCGTTTACACGGAGTAATTTATTTTTGTAATCATTTTGTAAAATACATCTTGTATTTTTAGTAAGTAAGTACGTATTTATTATGTAGTTATAATTTCTTATTTCTATGTTTCTTTTCCGTGTAGAGCTAAATAAACATTTATTTATTTATTTTATTTATTTATTCACTATTCACTATAACTTTCTCCGATCTGGTCAAGAATTAACGGCAGATGTCTACTGTGCCGAACTCCGAACAATGATAGCAAAACTAGCAGTGAAACAGCCCCGACTCGTGAATCGATCTTCACCGTTACTGCTCCATGATAACGCGAGACCTCATACAACACGAAAAACCGTTTTAACTTTACAGGAACTGCAATTAGAAACCGTTCGTCACCCTTCGTATTCGCCAGACCTTGCTCTAACGGACTACCATATTTTTCGTGATTTGGACAATTTTCTACGTGATAAAAAGTTTTCTTCTCAGAAGGCAGTACAAAATGCTTTCACAGTTTGTCGAATCTAGATCACAGAGTTCTGTCGCAGAGGCATAAATGACCTTCCTATTAGAAGGCAGCAATGTACCTATAGAAAATAGTGGTAATTATTTTGATTAAATAAATATGTTAAATTAAAAAAGCACATTTTAATTTTTCAGTATAACTCGGCAATTTCATACTTTAACCCTAAAATTATAAAAATTAAAATTTTTATCCATGTAGAGTACAAAACAAAGTATTTTTTTATATTTTTACCTTTGTTTCTGTCAGGCGTACTGTATAAAAACCACTAAGTATAGATACAATTCTTCTCTTCTCCAATATTACTATGCAGCTTTGATGGAAATGCACCTTTAGTAGGGCGGTAGGTGTAGTTGAAAAGCTTTTGAGTTGCTAATGTTATTCTCGCTGTAACCAGTGAAAATGTAATAATTGTACTGTCGCCACTCCGCTCGCCTCGCCGCCGCTTCACGCCGCCCCGTCGCCGCCTCGTCGCCACTCCGCTCCGCGCCGGTGGAAAACGTTTCAGCCGCAGTGCACGCGAGTCAGACGATCTCGTTAACATTATGCTACTCTGCTGATTTAAATGAGGTTCCAAACTTCCAACTCGCAGCTCCGAAATGCTCCTTTGCAATATTGCACTGCACTCCACTTGAGAGCTAGCCGCACGCCCTCAGAGCTCCTTCATTATGTTTGAGGAAATTCAATAATAAAACATAACACTAGCAAGTTTTAATAAAACGAAAATGTAAGAGTATCCCATATATTTATCTCAAATTTCAACTACTTACATAATTATTAGGAATTAGCAACATAAGTAACTACTACAAAATAGTAACTACAACTTCGTACGATGCAAAATTGTAAAGGTGCAGAGTGAGAAACCGGATCTTTGGGTCCCACCATCCTTTGCCTAACCAATGTTAAATGGCTGTCAGGGCATTCCCGCCCGTTTCGAAGCCTCGTCCGCAACAATACGCGGCGGTTGGCACATCGCCGCACCCACACAATATGACCCCATTGTACGCACCCATTACCGCGCTCGGAGGGCGCCGCGAGGGAGCGAGGGAGCGGGGGTCGGCGGGGATCCCGGCTGAGGCACGATTGCGGTGATCGAGCCTTTGTTTCGCGCGTCTGCTGCGCTCGAAGTGATTGCTCCGGCAGCTGCGAGAGTACCTAGGGTGCGAAACTACTCCGCTACACAGCTGTAACTGCACGCTTTGTGCACGCGTTCAGATACGTGTCATTCAAACAGCTCTTTTGTTCGATAGTTTGCTAGAGGCCCAATCTCGATGAGTCTCAGCCCTCTTCGAATGTTAGCCCTCGTCTGCGATCTCAGCAGACGCGTGATGATGCAGATTACGCGGATGGAAGTAGGCTCCAACTTGTGTGTCGAAGTGGAATGAATGGTGATTTGACTAAATTCATACCTTTGCGACGACGAAACGCTAAAACGCTCGGCACAGTAGCAGTGTGTGTCCTCACTATTTTGTACAATTAGCGACATTACAGCAGCTACAGAATAACGAATCTATTCATTTAATGCATTTATCTGTATATCATAATAAATAAATTGACTTTCGCAACGTTTAATTCGCAAAATAAGCGCATAACAGCTTTGGACCAATTTACATAGATAATGAGGTTTTATAATCGGTTTATTTTCGATATAATATAATGAATAATGTAGGTATATAATATATATTGTAATGTATGTTGGGTCGAGGCGTAATGAGTGCGGGATTAAAGTTTCATTCGCGCAACAATTCATTGGTGGCGGTCACCGGGCACCGGGCACCGGCCGCGCGCTGTTACCTGCTGAATGCACAACTACCACCTCCCCCGACCTGCCGCGACTTACTGCTGGACGCGGGCCTCCACTCTCGTAGGAGAGAGGGAAATAAAGCTTAGACCCACCGAGCTGCTTCGATGCCGGTCGGTGGGCTTTGATGACTATTAGTCATCACGTTATTGATAATAGCCGGAACTGACGGCTTCACGTGCTCTCCGAGACACGGGGGGTGAAACACCGCCGACTTCCAACTCCGGCTGGCACTGAGAATTTCTAGTCGGAAAACCCCAAATATGGCCCGACCCGGGAATCGAACCCGGGACCGACCGTGCTATGCTAGACCGAGGATGCACAACTATACCACAGAATATATAAAAGTACTAAAGCTAAGTACCTATACCCATTTTACCGGATAAGTTTCTATAAGATAAACTAGATGATGCCCGCGACTACTTCCGCGTGGGTGAGGTTTTTTAATCCCGCGGGAACTTTTTATTGTCCGTGATGAAAAGTAGCCTTTGTGCTATTCCAGACTATAATCTATATCTGTGCCAAATTTCAGCCAGATACGTTCAGCCGTTGACGCGAGATTGAGTAACAAACATCCATACATCCATCCATACATCCATACATCCTTCCATCCAAACTTTCAAATTTATAATATTACTAGGTGATGCCCGCGACTTCGTACGCGTGGATCGAGGTTTTGTGGTTCCCCCGGGAACTCTTTAATTTTCCGGGATTAAAAGTATATAGCCTATGTGCTATTCCAGACTATAATCTATCTCTTCAGCCGTTGGGGCGTGATTGAGTAACAAACATCCATACATCCATCCATCCGTCCATCTATCCATCAAATATCAAATAAATATTATAAATGCGAAAGTTTGGATGTATGGATGTATGGATGTATGGATGTTTGTTACTCAATCACGCGCCAACGGCTGAACGGCTGAGATTTGGCACACAGATAGAATATAGTCTGGAATAGCACATAGGCTACTTTTTATCCCGAAAAATTAAAGAGTTCCCGCGGGAACCAAAAAACCTCAATCCACGCGGACGTATAGTCGCGGGCATAAGCTAGTACATCCATACATCCATTCAAACTTTTTCATTTATAATATTAAGTAAGATAAGATTATCATGGTAAATTAATTTAAACTAATTGAATAAAGTTCACAGCAATCACACTTTAATCCTTTATTATTTTCGAAATTTAAACACAATAGCCAAAGCTTAAATAAACTGCCCGAATTATTATTTTCGTTATGAATACGGAGATAAAACAAACGATTTATTTTCCAGCAATTATAATTTACTCAGCACTATCGAGTATCGGCCGGTGTACGTCATAGACTGTAATATATTAATATTATTTGTTTCACCGCTCTGTTAATACGATTATTCGCGTATTAACTCGCAATCAAAACGGTTGGAAACAATACATCGCTTCCAAGTCTTAATAAGATAATTTAATGTCATCTGGAACCTATTCATAAACTTACTTATTATTAATTTGTACAACCGTTTTTAGGGTTTCGTACCTCAAAGGGAAAAAACGGAACCCTTATAGGATCACTTTGTTGCCCGTCCGTCTCAAATCAAATCAAATCAAATCAAATCAAATCAAATGTTTTTTTATTCAAATAAACTTTTACAAGTACTTTTGAATCGTCAAGTGAATCTACCACTGGTTCGGAATGCCATTCCTACCGAGAATAGCCAGCAAGAAACTCGGTGGTTGCCCTTTTTAATTAATTCATTTACAATAATTATTATATCAATGTGTACATACGAGTAAGTAACCGCTGTCCTTAGCGTTGCTGGAGCGATCAAATCCATGCTCCTCTATCATTGACATAATCTTCAACAGTATAATAAGCTTTTTTTAGGAGCATACTTTTAATGGATTTCTTAAATTTGTGTATAGGCAAGTTTAAAATAGTTTGTGGAATTTTGTTATAGAAAAGAATGCTCATTCCCACGAATGACCTTCTGACTTTTTTGAGGCGGAGCGATGGAGTGACGAGCCTATTACGGCCTCTAGTTTGCCTATCGTGCAAATCGCAATTTTTTTTGTTTTTATAGATGTGCTGTTTTATAAAATTATATTACTGTAAATATATTGCGAGACGACAGTAAGAATACCAATTTCTTTAAATTTCTCTCTAAGGGAATCACGCGATTTTAGATTATAAATTGCACGTATTGCCCTTTTTTGTAATACAAATTTTTTTTGAATAACTCTGCCGCTTTACCCCACAGTAAGATTCCGTAAGACATAATGCTATGAAAATAAGCAAAATATACAATCCTGGCAGTTTCGATGTCAGTTAACTGTCGAATCTTTCTGACAGCGTAAGCAGCAGAACTAAGCTTGCCAGCAAGTGTTGATATATGAGTGCCCTATTGAAGCTTTGCGTCTAAGGTCACCCCCAGGAACACAGTAGTATCTTCTATTTTCAACATATCATTATTTACCATTAGTTTTATATCACTTGTGGATCTGGCATTCGGCAATGCGAACTCAACACATTTTTTTTTTGTATTTAAAAGTAGATTGTTCACCGTAAACCAGTTAGTGACTTGAGAAATTGCAGTATTTACGTCGTCAAAGTTGTCCTTATGTCTATCGACTTTAAAAATCAAGGACGTATCATCAGCAAATAGTACAATATCGCAAGTATTACGGACAAAATATGGCAAATCATTGATGTACACCAGGAACATGAAGGAACCCAAAATGGAGCCTTGAGGAACACCCATTAGTGAGGCTGATTCGGATGACTTCACGTCGTTGACACATACTGTTTGAATGCGATTACTGAGGTAGGATGCAATGAAGCCAAGCGCAGTGTCTTTTACTCCATAGTAGCTCAACTTAACTAAAAGCGTCTCGTGCTCAACGCAATCGAATGCCTTGGACAAATCACAGAAAATACCAATAGCATTCTGTGATTTCTCCCACGCATCGAATATATGTTTTAACAGCATTGCGCCCGCATCAATTGTTGATCGGCCTTTAGTAAAACCATACTGCTCAGAGTGAAGAAGTTTGTGAGTTTGTGAGTGTGTGTGTGTGTGTGAAGAAGTGCTGGAGCAGTTGGTTGAGCATAATTTTTTCAAATATCTTGCTGAGTGTGGGCAAAATTGAAATTGGTCTGTAATTATTTGGATCGCTTTTGCTACCCGATTTAAAAAGTCTGTCTGTCCGTCTGTCTGTCAAGACCCTTCTTCTTAGGAACGCATGGACGTATCAAGCTGAAATTCATATCAGCATTCATAATAAATAAATAAATAAATAAATGCTCAGGTCTACTGTCCCCTCAAAAAATCAAACTTCTAAGCCAACGCAAGCTGCTTATGCTGCAAATTTTCGACACTCTCAAGGGAATCAGAACCTACAGGGTACTTCCCGTGAACTCAAAATCTTGAAATTTGGTACGAAGCAACGTCTTATATCACCGATTAAGGAAAAATTGCGAAAAGCATAAATTTTTAGTGACATCATACAATAAAAATATTTTTAATAATTTTAAACTTACTACAGGTTTGTACGGAACCCTCGGTGCGCAAGTCCGACTCGCACTTGGCCGGTTTTTTATGAGAAACCCTACCACTGATAATGATATTCTATGGTTGATTTTTCCGATATGGTAGGAGATATTTTAATAAAACTACAAGAAAAATTACGTATAAACAAATAGTGACATTGACGAAGTGCAATGTTCTGATCTGATACAAACACAGGATACACGTAACAAATGATAATAGTGTGTTCCAGATACCCTAAAGAAATAGGAGACTGAAAAATATTCATTTGGTGGCAATTCTTTTATTTCAGCGAGAAATGTCCATATTATTGTCTCGAGCTTTGTGATCGAGGTTCAACTATATTTTGTGCATTTTAAAACCGTGCGCCCGTTTAAAATGATGATCATTATGGTATCTCGTTATTTTCGCGGCGTTTCATGAAGACGCCTAAAATATGAATGGGTTATGGGGACGCGGCGCGGGCGGTGCGGGGCGGTGCGGTGCGGTGCGGTGCGGTGCGGCGCGGGCGGTGCGGTCCGCGTAATTATCCGGTCGGCGGCGCTTTCGCCGCGCGGCCGACTGTGCCGCTAATTGGTGCCGCTCCCAAACTGCGACTGTACCACGGGCGGGGCCTAGTGCCGCGGTGTGACACACAATGTGACGATCATTATCACTTGCAGACTAAAATGCACTGCCACGCCAACCACAATACATTATTGATTGACATCGCTCGTGCTTGTCATGGCCGGTCAATTGACAACAGTTTCAAACACATGTAACGATCATACCGTGTAATGGTACGAGTATGATTGATTCAATGTGTTTAATTCACACAGTACAGTACAGTTAGTATCGGGGCGAGACGGGAGAGCGTACTATATCCGAGCTGTCAGCAGTACTAAACTAGCACAGTACCTATGTGCCCATGCATTTTACAGTCTGGCTGGAGGTACAGACATGAAGCTGAACTTTGGTCATGTGCTCTTATTCTCTTAAGAACCTTTATTAGGTATAAGATAACATACGTATCTTAAGAATAACTAACTAACTCGCAGATGAGGCAAATATTCCAAAAGGTTTGCTTTACCCAAGGAAGTAAGTAATAACTAGTGTCCGGGCGTATGATATTGTGTGCACCCCATGCCCTGTGTGCCGCGTGCCGGCAGTCCGCGCGCGTGACGCGCGCCGCGCGCCGCGCGCCGCCCAGCTCGTCGCAGCTCGTTACAGCGCGGGCGCGCTCCCTCAGAGCTCGCGGGAACTGTTGTGATGTGAGGCTGCTCATATCTAGTTAGCTACATTACTGTTTTTTGTAATTGAAACACAGATTCAACCTATGTCTAAAATCTAAATAGCCAGTGACTTTGAACTTATCAACCACTAAAAGTCTGGAATATTTCTATGTAAATAACACGTGGGCTAATTTTTATCTCGGAAAATGGAAGAGCTCCCGCGGGAACCAAACAACCCTAATACACGCAGACGAAGTTGTGTGCATCTACTAGTAATCACTAAAAAATAATCTATTTGCATAGTTGTCAAACACCCAATTGATGCCTATGAAACGGACAGATGAATAATAATTACTAGCCTTTGCTCGCGGCTTCCCTCATATTAAATTCTATTTCTATGCAGACTTAAATTTTCATCCCATTTGGGGTTGAATTTTCACAGATCCTTTGTCATCGGATGCCTACAGGTAGGTAGGCTGTAGGAACCTATACCTGTACCAAACTACAGCCCGATCTGTTCAGTGGTTTGAGTTTGAGCTGTGCGTTGATGGATCAGTCAGTCTGAGGTGTAGACAACACAATAAGTCCATTGGGTTTCAGGTTTATAGTTACTAACCCATATTTGGCTAACGGAACGCGGTGCGAACCCGATCGCTCACTGGCAGGGTCGCCATGTAAAGATGGGAGTTTGGGTAAAATAAGACGTCTGTTCTTCTCGGTAGTTAGGTTTATTACTACTCTATCATTTAGGTTAAAGTATTATATATTATCTAAACTTATATCTCTACACCTCAAGTCACCTTTTCATTTTATAGGTATATTGCTAGATTTTTCCCGCGACTTCGTACGTGGTTTTAGTTTTTTTTTACTTCCGGTGGGAATTTTTCGGCATTAAAAGTAGCCAATATCCTTTTCAGTCAGGTTTTCGACCAGGACACAGCACTGTCACCGCGCTCACAAAGATCTGCGATCACATTAGATATGGGTTCGATAACCAGCTCGTTATAATTATTGTTCTGTTGGACTTCAGTAATGCCTTCAACACCGTTGACTTTGATTTAATGTTAGCCATTCTGAAGTCTAATTCTATATCGCAGGAAGTAGTCAGCTGGTTTCATTCATACTTATGGAATCGTAGGCAATGTGTCCGTGTTGACAATAAGTCCTCTTCCTTTTCTTACGTTCAGGCTGGTGTCCCACAAGGGGGTGTCCTATCACCTTTACTCTTCGCTATTTTTATTAATTCAATTTCCAATTTCCTCTCCTCTTCCTTCCACCTTTATGCCGATGATCTGCAAATATATACTTCTGTACCTGTAGATCAAATTACAGCTGGAATAAGTAAAGTTAATTCAGATTTATGTAAAATAAGCTCTTGGAGTACGTCGTATGGCCTTAATATTAATCCCAGTAAATCACAGATTATCATCATCGGCAACCCAGCACTAACCCGTAAGGTTGATGTTAACTCCATAGAACCTATTGTGCTGGATAACACGATCTTGCCCTTTAGTGATACTGTTAAAAACCTCGGCTTGATTATTGACTCCTCCTTCTCCTGGGTACCGCAAGTTAACCACGTCAGCCGACGCCTCTTTGCTGCTATCGGCTCCTTAAAACGTTGGAAGAATCTCCTTCCAGTTAAAACTAAGATATCCTAAGCTGAAACACTCCTTTTACCTATACTGGACTATGCCGATAGCAGTTACACGGATCTCACTGAGGAGTTACTAAACAAGCTTGAGCGCTCACAGAATATGTGTATACAATTCATCTATGGATTGAGGAAAATCATGTTAGTGCGTATCGTGCTCATCTCAAGTGGCTTCCAATTAGGTTGCGTCGAAATTTTCATGTTCTTTCTTTACTATTCTCTATCCTATATGCTCCTCGTACTTCCTCCTATCTTAAAGAACGTTTCAACTTCCTCGGTGCTGTTGATCGCCATATGCAGTTCTACCATGGATAATAAACTTAAAATTCCTCGCCATCGTACAAAATTTTACAGCAAATCGTACACGGTGTATGCTGTGCAGTTATGGAATTCTCTACCCAAAAATATTAGAGACTCCAAATCCTTACCTATTTTACACGCTTTTTATTAACTTCACCTGTATGTTTGTATGTTTGGCTTTGGGCGCGATTTTGACCTACTTTAAACGGCCAGATTTTGTTCAAACTTTGTAGATTTATCGAGGACCGATGACAATACACTAATTTGATAAAATTATTCCATTTTTCAATTTGCAAAATAAGATTCCTAAGTGTAGGTATCTCGGCCGTGACGCGGACCGGCAACGTCGCGACGAGATCACACCACCTATCACGCGGCAAGCGCGTGCGCCCCGCGCGACGCGCGTATATGTCACCGTAAGATTGTAATCTAACGCTTTTTTTCGATAGATTGTAAACAGTTGAAAGATTGTGAACCGTTCAATGTTTTAAAGTGTCAATTTTTGAAATATTCGTTGTATTTACGTTATCTTGTCTTTTTCTTGTAGGTTAGGTTAGGGTTCGATATAAATAATCAAATAATCAAGTAATTATTTATATTTATTGAAATTTTGTTAGCGCCGCTCGATGACTACAGATGGCGCTGTACCTGTGAGGCGGCAAAGCAGTCGTTACGCGGGGTTTCCGCCAATCAGAGAAGTTTCCGCTCATGTGGCAGCTATGTTTAAGGACGTGACGTCACAATACTGCTTTAGAATATTACATTATAGCAACTATAACCATTCGATACTCAGATTTGCCTCGAGTAGCAAGTGTTCTAGAAAGTAGACCTATCTATACCTTGATTGCGAGTGGTCATGGATCTAGCTGTTGTTATATTGTTACATTGCAACTAATTTAGTATATCTAACATGTTCTTATGTTTTCTTCCTAATAAATGGCCGAGTCGGTGTTGTGTATATTCTTAGTTTGCATCTATGAACCTATCCATCACCAATACGTTAGCGTGTGAAAGAAATGCTTGTACCGCAGCAGTCGGAGCGTGTCAGGGCGCGTGTCGGGGCGCGTGTCGGGGCGCGTGTCGGGGCGCGTGTCGGGGCGCGTGTCGGGGCGCGTGTCGAGGCGCGCGGCTGCATATTCATCGCATCTCGCGCTAAACACGCATAATGCGGGTCAGGAGTCAGGACTCAGGCGGAACATCGCTTAGCCCGCCCCCGCCGCGTCACCCTGCCCTACACTACAAGCCAAGTTACTACATACGTGTAGTGTCTATATTTTTTCTATAATAATCGTTAAACTGATAGGAAGATACATTTTGTGAATCTCTACATTAGAGTATTTCTGTTCAGTACGCGTTTCAGATCTCTGGAGACGACGCCGATACTGTAAGAAATAAAATTTCACCGAATCGATTCCAGAACATCTGCATAAGCGAGTAATAGGTACGAGATAGCTGCGGGGGCACAAGCGTCACCTTTATCAACCGCACCACATGTGCAAGTGTCACAAACACGCTAAACATTCCCAGCGCATCCCCCCGGACACGTCTAGTGGACAGCGGACAGCTGATGCGGACGTATATCCGGGGATTAGGCGTGCTCGCTCCAATAAACCGACTCAGCTTAAAAATGTACAGCCGACCGCAGCGGGCGATTACAAACATAGCATGTGATTAATCTTGTGTAATCTTCCATACTTCCATATCCATACTATCCATCCATACTAATATTATAAATGCGAAAGTGTGTCTGCCAGTCTGTCTACTACGCTTTCACGACCCAACTACTCAACCGATTTTGATGAAATTTGGTACAGAGATAGTTTACATCCAGGGAAGGACATAGGCTTTTTATCTCGGAAAATTTAAGAGTTCCAGCGGGAATTAAAAAGCATCAATCCACACGGAGCACGCGGACAAAGTCACGGGCATCTTCTAGTACTATATAATTAAATGCGAAAGTTTGGACGGATGGATGAATGTACGCATGGATATTTGTTACTCAATCACGCCAGAACGGCTGAACGGATCTGGATGAAATTTGGCACACAGATAGATTATAGAATATCAGCTACAATGAGCCTTTATGAGCCTACAATGCATCAAAGAATTGAAATAAACAGACAGACAATAACTTCTTAATAACACGTTTCCGGAATGTTGACAAAAACTTACATCTGATCCTACCTTTTCAAATCGCAAACAAGAATTAAGAAATCTACTACTTGTAATTTAAATTATATTTTAAACATGTCTGCTTGTAAGTATCAAAGGTTCATAACAACAATGATGATAATATTATCGTCCGCCGCGCCTGTCTCTGCTGCAAAATTGAGCCAAAAATAAAAATCCTTTGCCCAACTCCTCAACCCTGATGCTGCAGGGTACAGAACTCCTTAAACATACGGGTTTAGGATTTTTTATGGTGAATTCTTTCCAAAAAACCGACTTCCAAAGCCACTGTAAAGTAAAAAATAATTTTGATTTCTACACACTATGTTGAAGTCGGGCGAGTATAACAAAGATAGGCAAAGTTGACGTATAAGGTTCTGGGTAGGCGAATAAGAAACGACCACAGGTTTCGAATAATACTTTAATAATGAATCTTAAATATTAGATACATTGACTTAAATAGTACCTAACTAGAGGCTTACACCACACGCCCCAACAAAATGAAAAAAAAAAGAAAAGGAAAACTTTTTTTTTTTTTTTTACTCTACAAATAATTTCGTTCTATTTTTATGTACTATTTCTAACTTATCATTACGTAATATTTTTACATTTGGTTCCATATCTTCTATAACTACATATGGACCAGAATATACATCACTAAACTTATTTCCTACTTCATGTTTAACTAATAGTAAATCATTTTTTCTATACATTACTGGTTTTAAATATTGATCATATTTATACTTTCTAGCCTCTTTAGATAAAATTAAATTTTGTCTTGCATCACTTTGTGCTTTTTGGAGTCTAAATTTTAACTCTAGCGGATAGTCTTCAAAATTGTATAATGGTTCAACTACATGATTTTTTAAATTAGAAGGTATATTACATGGTTTACCGAACACAAGTTCATAAGGTGTAAACTTAGTTGCTGAATGAACTGAAGTATTATACGAAAAACACCAATATGGTAGCCAATAACTCCAATCTCTAGAATTGTTGTCGGTTTGAATTCTCAAATATGCATTTAGACTTTTATGTGAGTTTTCAAGTGAACCAATAGATTCATGATGATATGCACAGGATACAGTTTGTTTTATATTTAGCAACTTACATACCTCGGTCATTGTCTGAGAGACAAATTCTGATCCTCGATCTGTTGCTATCTCACGTGGTATCCCGTAACGTAGTATGAAGTTATCCACGAAAGCTCGCGCTACACTTACACTATCCTTACTTACTAATGGAAATGCTTCTACATACTTACTTAGTTCACACTGAAGAGTGAGTATATATGAGTAATTATAATAATCCTTATCTAAGGGCCCAACTATATCTAAGAAAACTTTATCGAAGGCAGACTGCGCAGTAGTAGTTATAACCATAGGTTGTTTGGTGTGTAACGAATGTTTCTGTTTTTGGCATTTGTTACACTTTTTGACATATTCCGTTATATCTTCCACCATTTTTGGCCAGAAGTATGATTTCTTAATATTATTGAGCATACGCCGTATACCTGCGTGCCCACTTGTAGGTAGTAAATGATAATCGTTGAGAATAACTCTTTTGTCGTCATCGTCATCTATACTAATTTTATTTTTTAAAATATAAATTCGAGGGCTTTCTCGATTATAATTATTTTTACGATATTTGGTTAACCATTCTATATATTTCTTACTTTCATTATTTTTAATTATGAAAAGTTTATCGATCGATATCTTTTTACAAATAGAATCCAAATCTCTCACGAAAGCGTCTCGCGTCAAACATGATCGAGAAAATGGGTCTATAAAAATCTTGTCCTTGTTTGGTACGTATACGAAATCGTTAAAACGTACGTATTTCATGTTTTTTCCTAGTTTATAAGGAGAAATAATTAATTCAGTACAATTCTTTGGCTTCCCAAGAATTTCAACGACTTTCGGTTGATCAGGCCGATTGTCTTCGTCACTCTTGTTAAGCAAAGTATTGTCTGTATTGTCACTATTGTCAGTTTTTTTATCATATAGCTTTTTTGCCATTCGTCAAATCATAACATGCAAAACTTCTTTATTCATATTTTTTAACTCATCGGACGTTAAAATAATGCGAGATAATGCATCTGCAGCTACATTACTCACACCTTTAACATATTCTATTACGTAATCATATTCGTCTAGGGTTAACCGAAATTTTAGCAATCTACTGGAAGGGTTATTGATACTGAATAAATAGACTAAGGGTTTGTGATCCGTTTTAATTGTGAATTTTTTGCCAAATAGATACGGTCGAAAGTATTTGACGGACCATACAATAGCTAAAAGCTCTTTTTCTATTGTTGGATAATTTACCTCGGATTTATTTAAAGTACGACTTGCATATGCTATTGGTAAATCATTTTTATTACATAACACTGAGCCTATAGCCAATCCAGAAGCATCTGTGCGCAATATAAATTCATTCTCTTCATCAAAATTGGGATACTGCAAAATGGGTGGATTAACCAGGGATTGTTTAAGTTTAGTAAATGAATTTTCGCATTCTGTACTCCATACAAAACTAGTACCTTTTCTACACAGTTTATTCAACGGTATAGTTATATCAGCAAAACGTGGAATAAATTTATGATAGTAATTCGCAAAAGCTACAAAACGTCTAACTTCATCTGCATTTTTTGGAGTTGGATAACATTGCATTACTCGGGTTTTTTCTGGATCAGGTAAAACACCTTTAGAAGATACTACATGGCCTAAATACAGCAATTGCTTGGTTAAAAATTTACACTTCTCGGGATTTATTTTTAAATTTACTTTCCTAAACCTCTCAAAAATGTCAATTAAATTATTGTTATGAGAATCAAGATTTCTCCCAAAGCATATGACGTCATCAAGATAAACAAGACACTTATCATATTGTAAACCTGACATTGCTACTGTCATCAATCGACTAAAAGCACCTGGGCTGATTTTTAAACCCATCGGCAGTCGTTTCATTTGATACTGCCTATCGGTAGTAAACGCAGTAAACTTTCTACTCTCTGGGCATAATTCTAATTGATAATAACTTTGACTAAGGTCTAAATGTGTAAAATATATAGCTCCTGACAAAGAGTCGAGTATCTCTGTAATGTTAGGCAATGGAAACTTGTCATCTTGGAGCCTATCATTTAATTTTCTATAATCAATTACAATTCGCCACTTTTTGTTTCCATGACTATCACTTTTCTTCGGAACGAGAAGGACTGGACTTGACCATTCGCTCCTACTCTCCTCTATAATATCGTTATCTAACATCTGTTTAATTTGCCTATCGATTTCATTCTTTTGACTTTTTGGTAGTCTATACGGCTTTGTATACGTAGGAATAGCGTTATCTCTCAAATGTATTGATTGCTTATACATGTTTGGAACACCTAATTTATCTCCTGGTAATAAAAATATATCAGAGTATTTAGCACATATATTTTCGATAGAAATTTGCTCTTCTTTAGTAAGATGGCTAAGATTCAAAAAGGAGAATAATTTTTTTACACGTTCCGCATTAACATTACTTTTTTCAAATGAACACAAGGAATATTCATTCAAGCTTACTATATCAGGAACAAAATAACTTAATTTAATTTCTTCCTCTCTAGTGTTTAAAATTTTTAATGGAATTTTACCACCAACTGGACTAACCAAAATAGACGCCAAAAACACTCCATCACTCAACTGCTTAGGCATAACGACATACTCATTCTTTAAGTTTGTCCGCATAAAATACGTAAATTCACACCTAGGCGGGATTGTTATATAACTATTATAACCAAGTTGACCCATTTGTAAAGGTATCTCAATAGGTGATCCTTGCTTAAGAGTCAAAATGTTTCTTTCAAAGTCTAGTAAACAATTAAATTTACTTAAAAAATCCTGCCCTAGTATACCATCTGTTCTACAAGAAAAGTTTTTCAAAACATAAAATTTATGTTCAAAATAAAAGTCATTATAATTTAATTTTAAACGAACAAATCCATCGCAAAATATATGTCCTCCAATACCGTTTATTCGAATAGGCTCTATATGGAAAGGAATGTTCCATTTGTCTAATAACTCTAGTCGTATTACAGATAATGACGCACCGGTGTCAATTAGCCAATGTAGCTGGCTATCAAAAACATTCATATAAACTGAATTTATATTTTCGCTATAAAAATGTTCATGCTCGAAAAAACCACTTATTATCCTTGTCAGTGTCCTTGTTGTTTTGGACCTCGTCACCACGCTTTTGATTTGAATCATCGCTAAGATTCATTTCGGCTAAGTTTATTTGATTCCGTCGCGCCTGATTACGAACCCATGTTTGGCCACGAAAACCGCTTGAACCCCGATAACTATTTTGACCGCGTGAAGCGACATTATGAAAATTACCACGATAACTACGACCACGACCATAATTACTAGAATTTTGCGATGCGGGCATCCCCCTAGAAAAACCTCTAGTAGAATTATTTAGAAAACGCGAGGGCGTTTTGTTACGATTACCAAAAGAGTTATAAAAACTGGACCTACCCCTGCTATGGTGAAAATTCATCACTCGTTCCTCATTACCGCTGGATAGGTTTTCGTCTAATGCGCCTTGAATCGCGTCCTTCAGTGAGCTGTAGTTCCTAGCTGCAATAATAGTACTGAGACGACTGTTTCGCAAACCGTCGGAAAATCTTTTAACCGCAATCCGCTCGTTTATCGGCTTTAAAAGTTCATACGAGCCAGAATTTCCGTTGGCCTGTGAAACCGTCAAGTCAACAAATAAATTTTCTACTTTCTTACCAAATTCTTCAATACTGCTGTTACCTTGTCGGATACACTGTAGCTGAGATTGAATAGCCGTGTCGGATTTCTTAGATAACAATATGCTTCGCATATCCTTGATTAATTCTGTAATAGACGCATAATTAGAACACATGCGCAGCTTAGCGCTTTCGGACAATCTTGATTTCAAAACAAACTGTATCAGATGCTTTTTACTATTTTCGTCGATCATTGATTCGTACATTTCAATATTGGAAATTAACTGTTTCGTGACGTTCTCATCACCCGTCATAACTGGTAGCAGAGAGACTGCAGTTTTTAGCTCAAACTTTTCCATGATGATGGGTGCACTCGGATAACTATCAGTACACTCAGAACAAAGTTGAACTATTTTCGTATATAGAGAATTAATGTTATCAAATATTTTATAAATCTGTTGACTCTCTGAACCTTTTATTTCTTTACGTTCTACTTGAGTTACAATTAAATTATTTAAGAAACAAAATCTATCATACAAACATTTTGCCTAAATTCCCTTTTTCTCTCTTATGGAGGGTGAGCGCCTACTAGGTCCTAACTTTGTAAGATAATCTTTGATATACTGTAATTCGCTTAATATTTCTTTGGCTTCATCTGCCATAACACAATGACATACCTTAATATAAATCAATAAATTTGCTTACCATAAAAATAACATGATTAATATATGGCAAAGGTTATACATACTACTTATAAGATTAGACATACTTAACTAACTCTTAACTAATATTTGTGCGGTATACACTTTTAACACTTTTTCATTTTCACCGCTCACCACATCACTCAAACCGGCAATCATTTGAGGTACTCCAGCAGCGACTTCCCCTTTGTACTCCTTTGGAGTTTGAGTTCATTAACTCTGGCTTTGACTTTGCTAGCCCATGATTATTTGCTCAGCATTGATAAGCAGCAATTTATAAAAGTTTTTTTTTTACATAAATTTTCCATGATTATAACATAGTTATCTCCTTTAGCACTTGATGTCACTCATTGTTTGTGTTAAACTTTCCTTTTACGGCCGGTCACTGACTCGCGCACGCGCTGGCAGGGTCGCCATATAAGGTTCTGGGTAGGCGAATGAGAAACGACCACAGGTTTCGAATAATACTTTAATAATGAATCTTAAATATTAGATACATTGACTTAAATAGTACCTAACTAGAGGCTTACACCACAACGCGTCAGGCTCGCCCGACTTCAACATAGTGGGTAGAAATCAAAATTAATTTTTACTTTACAGTGGCTTTGGAAGTCGGTTTTTTGGAAAGAATTTTTATTTTTAACTTTTTAGTGTACTCTGCATCCCTACGGCTTAGGAGTGCAGTACCCTGCAGCATCAGAGTTGAGGAGTTGGAAATTGGGTTTAAGTATGAAGTCGTTGCTTGACACCTACAATATTAATTCACTATAAAAAATCCTAAACCACTATGTTTAAGGAGTTCTGTGCCCTGCAGCATCACCGTTGAGGAGTTGGGACTTGGGTTTAAGTATGAAGTCGTTGCTTGACACCTACAATATTAATTCATCATAAAAAAATCTTAAATCGCTATTTTTAAGGAGTTTTGTATCCTACAGTATCAGGGTTGAGGAGTTGGGACTCAGAATTGTATCGTATATACCGGTACTATATGAATTCACCTTCAAAATTTCCTAACTCACTAGTTTTGATGATTTCATGTAGTACGGTACACCTACAGCATCAGGATTGAGGATTTGGAGTCAGAATTTTTTATGGGACCACCTCGTGAGCTTCCTCTAACCAATGAAAAAAATTGTTCAAATCGGTTTAGAAACCACGGAGATATGCACGGACATACATTAAAAAAATATATATTAAATTTTTTACATTAAAGGCTTTTAATTTCAATCACACAAATCTATTCAAATATATGGTCTGTTTTATTATAAATTCCGAAACTATAAGAACTATACTGTTGAAACTTGGTAAGTAGATGTATTCTGTGAACCGCATTAAGATTTTCTTACAAAAATAGAAAAAAACAATAAATTTTGGGGGTTCCCCATACTTAGAACTGAAACTCAAAATTTTTTTTTCATCTAACCCTTACGTGTGGAGTATCAGTGGATAGGTCTTCAAATCTGATATTGAGGTTTGTAATATCATTTTTTTCTAAACTGAATATTTTGCGCGAGAGACACTTCCAAAGTGGTAAAATGTGTGTGTCCCCCCCCCCTGTAACTTCTAAAATAAGAGAATGATAAAACTAAAAAAAATATATGATGTACATTACCATGCAAACTTCCACCGAAAATTGGTTTGAACGAGATCTAGTAAGTAGTTTTTTTAATGCGTCATAAATTGTAAACCGCAATTTACCTTTCATTCGATCAACTCAAATATTTAAAATAAAAATATTTTTAATAATTTAAAACTTACTACAGGTTTGTACGGAACCCTCGGTGCGCGAGTCCGACTCGCTCTTGGCCGGTTTTTTCCCCTAATATTGACCAAATGGGAAGCTTTCAAAGTGGAGATTTTCCAACGTCCAGAGTTGACCTCAGAACTCTAAATTTTCTGAAATGCTGACTGATCAATTATTTGAATTATATCCTGTACTTGAACAACAAATACTAAAATAAGATAAATATTATGAGGAAACGAAATTATTTAATTTTTAATGAGCCTTAGTCAGACAACAGAACTTCACAATTATGTCAATAGATGGCGCCGCGAGGTCTCAGTTCGGGGCGAACCACTAGTATAGATTTAAATTATATAATTTTTTTTTTACAATAATAGACTTAGATAACAGACAGATGTGATTTCACTGCTGAGCGGTAATGTCATAAATATACAATATAATATGTATAGTAAACATTAATTAATGCTAATTAACCTTGATTATCACTGGCGCGGCGAAGCGGGCGGCGTCGGTATTTTATAGTTGTATGTAGGTAGGTAGACACGTCCGCACAAGCGATCTGCGGCGAGCGCAGGCGAGCCTCTTTGGCGTACGCTACACTTGACGGAAATTCCGACGCCGAACTTCCGTTGCGGTAAATCCGATATTAAACATTGCAGCCACATTGAATATTCCGTGGCAGATTATCAGTCGAATTTGTTTGGACTTCTAAAATAAATCGTTCCGTGTCATACATCCTGTACGCGACGCTGACTGTCCGCCGAATGTGCCGCGTTGCATTAAAACACCTCGAAGGCGACGTTGCCGATCGTCCGCCAGCGGAAGATCCGCGCGCGGAGGACGGAACAGACGCAAGAGCGAGCGGTCCGCTGACGAAGCGACCGATCTTCCGCGTAGTGTGTCCGTTATTAGTCATTCATATGTAATTAAAAGTATTGACGTGGCGTGGCGGCGTCGTTCCGTGGCGGGTGATCCGTGACGGGATTTCCGCGTAATGTAGCGCTGCCCTTTGAGTTCAGTGTTTTACACGCTGAAAGAGCGAGTAGGTCAATTGTTATGGAATAATATGACTATAATAGACTAATTTGTGATATTTCTGATTCAAATCAATTAACGACTGTGGATGGATCGAAGTGGCGATCGACTTAGGTACTTAAAACTTTTGTTTAGTTTTTTCTCAACAGCTAATTAAAACTTTAGGGAGTGCTGTATTTGAGCAAATGCTGGTTAATTTTTGGAAACATCGTCTCATTGATGTGTTTGCTGTAAACTACGTCCAAGTGATTCCACGCCGGATCCTCTACGACATAGAACTCCAGAAGGTTGGGCAGCAGCCGCGCCGCCGACCGCGAGTCCTCCGCCGCCACGCACGCGTCGGCCGCGCCCTGCAGCAGCAGCACGGGCGCCGCCACCGCGCTCAGGTCGTAGGCGGGCGGCTGCGCGCTGCCGTACCTCTTCACGTTCTCTCGCTCGCCGAAGTCATACTTCCGAAACAGCCGCGCCTTCACCGCCTGCCCGTACCTGGCCATCGTCCGCACGGACGTGTCGGCGGGGAAGTGCGAGAATAGAGTCTCGTACGTCTCATCCGATATGGAGCCGCGGTGCGGCGCGTCGAACGCTTCCAACACGCGTCTGCACAGCGCGTCTCGCACGACGCGCACCCCGCACAGCGCGCGCACCGCCGCGACGGCCCCGGACACTCGGTGCACGCCGATGCTGCCCAGAGCGGCCTCGAGCGTCGCGCTGGCCGCCAGCAGCGCGCCCAGCGGCGACGTGCCGTGCGCCAGCGACGTGGGCGGCGACTACCAGCACGCCGAGCTTGCGCGCCAGCTGCGGTCGCTCCGCCAGCATCATCAGCGCGACGCTGGCGCCCTGCGAGAACCCCACGTAGTTCAGCCTCTCCGCGCCGGTCGCGGCCAGCACGTAGTCGATAGTGGCCGGCACGTCGTAGGCGGCCATCTTGTCGGCCGAGAACTGCCAGTACTCCGGGTCGGCGCGCGGGTCGAGGCGGAGGTGGCGGGGCGAGTGCGCGCCGCGCGCGCTGGCGGCCCACGTGTCGTGGCACGCGTCCGACAGCAGGAAGCCGAGCGCGGCGGCGGGCCCGGCCGCCAGCCAAGCCTCAGCGCTCTGCAGCAGGCCGTGCGCCAGCAGCACGGGCGCGCGCCGCACGCGCCCGGCGCAGCGCCGCCCGCGCCGCACGCGGAACAGCGGCAGCAGGTAGCCGTCCGCCGTGCGCACCGCGTGCCTCTCGGCCGCGTAGCCGTGCCGTGCGGCGATGCTCGCGAAGTCCCCCGCCCCGCCCGCGCCCGCGCCCGCCGTCCGCCACAGCCCCGCCAGCGCGGCGCAGCACGCGGCCGCGAGCGTCGCGCACGCGCTCCAGCGCCGCACCCAGGAGTTCCGCTTTGCACACATACCGTTGTGCGCCGAGTCCGAAAGTGCTCCGAGCTGTGTATTTAAGCACTGCATACATAATCTTATCTACAAAGGAGAATTTTGTTTAAAATAGGTACTGAAAAAATAAGAGCATGTGGAAAATCATTGTAGAAGGTGCTAATAGCCACATAAGTGTTAAAAGGTTGTTTTGTTCCTATGTAGCGTAATCTACACTAGAATTCGCAGATCTTTATTAAAACACTAGCTGATCCGACACGACCCAGACTTACTTACCTCATTACTACAGCATTTATACCTATATAATATACAGTATGGATTAAAATCGACGTTAGGCCAGCTTAGGTCGCAAAGTTAAGTTAGCAGAAGTCTTTCAACGCTGCAAACTTGGTTTTACACAATTGTAATTCTAACAACATCCATTATAATCTGTACGGTGCATTTTTTTGCAACCTAATGGATTTCTATCTCGACGGGGATGATGTATATATGTATGTGTGTATGTGTATGTGTATACGAGGATCACTATAAAAGTGATCGCAAATGATTTGCCGAAATGAGGAGTTTCACCACGCCGTCTATTTCCAACAAAATGGCTCTTGCAAGTTTAATATAAAAGCCGTCCTAAAACTGACCGGCAGCGCTTCAGCTATAACTTTTTGTTATTCATATCTTTCACACATCAAATTTAAAGGATACCAGGTATATCGAGCATTACATCCTAACAATTCTGCAAGAGGTGGAAGCGCTGTTTTAATAAAAGAGCATATCAGCCATTTCGAAGAAAGCAGGTACGAGACACAGGAAATTCAAGCAGTAGCGGTGAATATTAAAACTCAGAATTATACTTTATCAGTAGTTGCTTTATACTGTCCACCTAGACATAGCTTGAAAAAATACCAATATCTCAGCCTCTTAAGACAATATGGAAATAGGTTTATTATTGGTGGTGATTTTAACGCGAAAAATACCTTCTGGGGCTCTAGACTAACAAATACAAAAGGTAGGGAGCTCTTGGGTGCTATTCAAGAAATGAACTGTGATGTGGTAAGTACAGGGTTGCCGACTTACTGGCCCACTGATCCATCAAAAATCCCCGACTTGATTGATTTCTTTATATGCAAGAATATTTCATTGAAATATGTAAGTGTAGAGCAAAAATATGATATGAGCTCTGATCACTCACCCATACTTTTGATATTAAATGAAAATATTAAATTCAAAGAAAATAACTTATCTCTAGTTAATAAGAATACAGATTGGAATAGTTTTAAACTAGATTTAGAAGAAATAATAAACCTAAAAGTTCCATTAAAAACCCCGGAACAGCTAAATTTGGAACTAGAGAAATTCATAAAAAATATACAACAATCTGCTTGGGAAAATACTCCTCGCTTCAGAAAAACATGCCAGGGAACCATTTACCCAAAACATATAACTTCTCTTATTGCAAGAAAAAGGAAGCAGAGGAAAAAATGGCATCACACTAGATCACCACTTGATAAAAGGTTACTTAATAATTTATCCAAAAAAATCAAGAGAGCAATCAAGTCCCACAACGACAATTTAATGAACGATCATCTTCAAAAATTAACTGCTGATCGGAAAACCAATTATTCCCTTTGGAAGGCCACTAGAAACTTAAAAAGACCCACAACGCATATTCCTCCAATAAAGGAAGACAACGGAGAGTGGGCAATAAACAATGTTCAGAAAGCAAAAAGATTTGCTCAGCATTTAGAAAATATATTTCAGCCTAACGAAGGACATACAGATACCTTAAACACAAGCCAAGATTTAGAAAAGGATTTTGAAATAAAGCTTACTACCCCAAAAGAAGTGATGCGAACAATAAAGCTAGATCTAAGTAAAAAGAAATCACCAGGGTATGATCTTATTACTGCAGAAATTCTCATGAAGTTACCACGTAAAGCGATTGTAAAACTTACCACTATCATTAACGCTGCATTCAGGTTAAAGCATGTACCTAACTTGTGGAAAGTGGCAGAAGTCATCATGATTGCAAAACCTGGGAAGCCACCGGAAGAAACAACGTCATATAGGCCTATTTCCTTATTACCCATATTGTCCAAATTATTTGAAAAGCTGTTACTTAAGAGGCTGAAACCCATCATAGAAGATAAAAGACTAATTCCTGATCATCAGTTTGGTTTTAGAGAAAAACACTCGACCGTTGATCAAGTCCACAGAATTATCAATGTGATAGAGAAAACACTTGAGGAGAATAAAGTTTGTTCTACTGTTTTTCTTGACGTGGCGCAAGCTTTTGATAAAGTTTGGCATAAAGGTCTCATTCATAAGCTAAGACTTATGCTGCCTAAGGCACTAGCAGACATTCTTGAATCCTATATTACAAACAGAATGTTCAGAGTTAGACAAGACGAAGCTTATTCTGATCTGAAAGAAATCAAAGCTGGTGTACCTCAAGGAAGTGTCCTAGGTCCGGTCCTGTACCTACTATACACATCCGATATACCAGAGCTAGACAACAGTACTATTGCCACCTTTGCTGATGACACTGCTATTATGGCTGTGGGTGATTCTCATAAGGAAGCAGTAGAGAAATTGCAAAATGGAGTAAATAAAGTATACGATTGGACTAAGAGATGGAAAATAAGACTCAACGAAACGAAATCAACCCATGTAGATTTTACTAATAAGAAAATACAGTACTGTCCTGTTTTCTTGAATAAACACAAAATACCGTATGCTGACACTGCAAAGTATCTTGGTATGACGCTGGATGCTAAGCTACGTTGGAAGACCCACGTTAAAAAGAAAAGAGCAGAACTAGATCTTCGCTATAAAAACCTGCATTGGTTGCTAGGAAGACATTCCTCGCTATCAATTGACAATAAAGTTTTGCTTTATAAGCAAGTTTTAATGCCTATCTGGGCTTATGGCTGTCAGCTCTGGGGCTGCACCAAAAAGAGTAACACGCAAGTTATTCAAAGGTTTCAGAACAAAGTATTAAGGAACATTGTTAATGCACCTTGGTACATCCGAAACGACAATATTCACCGGGACCTTAAAGTTGAATATGTTGACAGAATAATTGCGAAGTTTGCTGAAGCCCACGAACATCGGCTTCACCATCACGTTAACGTTGAGGCGATCCAGCTGCTCGACGTTACGCAGTTAGTGAGGAGACTTAAAAGAACCAAACCCTTTGAGCTAGTGCTCAATAGTGAATAGTGCTTAGTGATAAGTGAATAGTGAAAGTGTAGAATAAGTGCTGCCTTAAAGAACACAAGAACAAAGTGTCTCTAAATTGATTAAATAAAGACTAAGATGCGTCGATGGACTACTTCTTAGTATATAAGATAATTAATAAGTTTAGGTTAAAGTAAAGTTACTCATTAGTCTAATTGTAAGGCTAGATTGTAATATTAGTGAGTATAGGTTGTATAAACTATATACTCATATTAATGGGAAAAAAAAAAAAAAAATATCTTTCAAGCGTTGCAGTTGATTATAATGATTGTTAAAGCGCATTATCAGATTAGTTGTTATTTAAGTGCACATGCAACGGTGTAGCTATGAATAACATTAAAAATAATGTTATATTATTTGTAATCTTATTCATAGCTACACCTTGAACATTTTTTTTCTTTTCGTGAGTTGTTTCCTTCGTCAAAGTGTTCCGCATACCCAGGCGGCTCAACACTTCGGCGCGTAGAATCCATACTATTATTATAAACTAGCTGATGCCCGCGACTCCGTCCGCGTGCTTAAGTTTTTTGATTCCCTCGGGAACTCCTTAATTTTCCGGGATAAAAGTAGCCTATATTACTATCCCACGGTATAATCCCCCTATAATGGTGTAACACGTACTTCTTCATATTTTAACGAAAGCCCAAATGCTGTTTCATGGCTATAACTTGAGAAATTAAGGATTTTCATACAAACTCTCAACCCCTATTTCACCCCTTCGGGGGTGGATTTTTGAAAAACTGTGAAACACATATGTTTTCATTTTCAACCCGGAGCTCATATATCAAGTTTCATGGCTATAACTTGAGAAATTAAGGACTTTCATACAAACTTTCAACCCCTATTTCACCCCTTCAGGGGTAGAATTTTGGGATAAAAAGTATCCTATGTCCTACCTCGTAGTATGGGCTCAAATCGTGCCAAGATTCGTTTGAATTCATTCAGTAGTTTCGGCGTGATGCGCGGCCAAGATACAGACAGACAGACAGACAGGGCCCCAAGTCTGCTAATTTGAAATGTTGGTCCAGTAAACTACAATACAAGTGAGGAACAATTACAATTGTTCTAAAATTTGCAAGTCTGCAACATTTTCGATGTAATCTTAAATTTTAAAAATTAATAGACTACGAAATCATTCGATCATTTAGCTACGATTGTGTAAGAGACTACCGAGTATGTTCAATACACGCAATCGAGACGCAAACAACGACCAAACAACGACCAATAACAACGCCATAGACTAGTAGACTACCAAAGTCGGTAAAAGTAAGCCATTGAGTGGCAACTGAGACGCAACTGAGACGCAACTGAATTAGCAGACTTGGGGCCCAGAGAGACAGGCAGAAAAAAACTACAAAAAAAAATTCAGAATATCTTCAATGTGCAGAATTGGACCTGTTACAGTTTTATTATAAGTATACATGCGGAAGTGTGTCTGTCTGTGTGTCTGTCTGTCTGTCCGTCTATCTGTCTGTCTGCTACGCTTTCACGGCTCATCTATTCAGTCGATTTCGGTGTGGACTGTATCCCGGGGAAGGACAAAGGCTACTTTTTATCCCGGTATATTCATGAGTTCCCACGGGAATCAAAAACCTCTATCCACGAGGACGAAGTCGCGGGCATCATCTAGTTTAACTGCATGTTATAAAATATTATCTACCTATTTATATATACATAAAAATATCTTTATCTTTCTGGTATTTTAAAACAACCTCACGACCACCCACGCCTAGAAAGAGGAAATTAAGCGCTCGATCAACGACATTCAGCCGCACTTCTTAATGCAAATCGGTCATGGGAAATTTCGACAAAGGAGTGTAACCTTATAAATAAAAATAAAATAAAAAACAAAAAATGTTTTTTTTCCAGAATATGGGTACAGATATAGGCCTTAAAAGTAACATTTCCCTTGCATATCCTACCATACAATGGTGTGCAAATGGTTATGTATGACGTCATTTTGTAGTAAGTACATTTTATTTAAAAGGAGATCATGTAGTTTGCATTTGAAATGTGGTATACTACGAATGCATTTTATAGTTTCAGGTAGATCGTTGTAAATTTTAATAGCCATGTAGTATGCACTTTTGGAAAAAATTTATTCTGAAGATTATACTGAATACTTCATGAATTTCTAAAAAAATTTTTTTTAATAAAAAGCTGCGTTTTCTGTAAAAATTACTTGTAGCACCTTTAGTAGCACGGTATCGCAGCTTTATGAAGTCACGGAATTTTTATGAACAAAAGTGAAGTGAGTCGCCCGTTATTACTCCGCGTGTATACTGTATAGTACCTGCGGCGAGGCAGCTTCCTGAAGCGAAACCCTTTCGCCCTTCAGCCGGCCCACATTCCGGCCGATACGATCTGCCCGGAATGCGAGGCGAGCGGCCGCTGTGTATTAGGCACTTTATTGAGTTTACCGCCACATTATAATAGTGGTTCGTTCGTTGGTATACCGAACCTCGCGTAGGCACCTACTTATAGTTCGTACTTGCCACAGCTGCAGCATTAAATATTCGCTAAAAGGGGAATTTTCTTTTCTGTACGAATTATTTTCCGAACCGGTGGTAGAGTCAAGATAAGATGTTTCAAAAGAATCCAGGAACAAAAAGCTTAATCGCTTTGTAAAATTCGATTTCATCTGATTCGGATATTTTATTGAATTCAGATGTCGCCGTGTTTCCTCATTATACTCGTACGTGCGAGTTATTATTAAGTACTTAGGTAAAATATCTGCACTGTACGTTGAGCTCCACAAAAGCTGAGACACCTAAGACATCACCACATGAACGCATTTGTATAATTCACCAAAGGCGCGGAGAGTTGCGTAAGATCTCTTTTCGGGTAGGTACCTACGAGTACAGTAAGTATAATATTATTATTTTATACTCGAGCGTAAAAGCTATTTCCCATTGTTCACCAAAATTATTGAAATCTTATAAGAAAAGTTACTTTAATCATTTTCCTGAAGGTAAGTAGGTACCCGTCAAAAGTGTTACTAAGCACTAGCGAGCCGCCCCGGTTTCACCCGGGTGCAATTTTCAACTTTCCCGGTGGACTTATAAGAACCTTCTCCTGACAATAACAAACACAACAAAAAAAGGATTAGCGAAATCGGTCTAACCGTTCACGCGTGATGCTGCGACCACGGGACAATGGGATTCATATTTAATTTAGTATAATAATATAGAAGATAATGATTTTCAAATCCAATCAAAGAGACCGTGAGTCAAACGGTAGCTGAACAAGCCAAATATCTGTGCAGTGTGCGGCTTAGCGTGGTCGATGCGCACAGCACACAGCACATAGCACACAGCACACAGCACACAGCACACAGCACACAGCACACAGCACACAGCCCACAGCACACAGCACACAGCACACAGCACACAGCACACAGCACACAGCACACAGCACACAGCACACAGCACACAGCACACAGCACACAGCACACAGCACACTGAACACAGCACACAGCACACAGCACACAGCACACAGCACACAGCACACAGCACACAGCACACAGCACACAGCACACAGCACACAGCATTTTCTGCAAACAAATACCCTTTTTCTTCCTCCTTCTTCGGAACCTGCTGTAACTTTTTACACGAACATATTATTATTTTCTCATTATTAATCTCCCTTAATTGTAGGCGCACAGAATTCCGTTTTCTTTTGTTCAATCGTTAGTTAATTTTGTTCAGCTTTCCTCTCTAAAGCATTGCAATTATTTTGAGTTCGGTTGACCCATCTTTTCAAGCGATTCGATGAAATTTGGTACAGAGGTAGGTTACATCCCGGGAAAGACAGGCTACTTTTTATCTCGGAAGATTATGGAGTTCCCGCGGGAATATAAGAAAATCAATCCACGCGGACGAAGTCGAGGGCATTATCTAGTGATTACATAAACAAGAGTGTTCACAGTGTAAGGCTTGAACCACAAAAACCGCGGTGGCAGCGATGCGCGAATGCGGTACCTAAAATCAGCCGCACATCACACAGAACGAGCTCCAACTCTTCTAGGTAAGTGCAAGGAAAACGGTCATCCTCCCCTCTTTTATGCTGTCAATGCATATTGCTCCGGAGCTATGCTAGTTTATAAAGAGTTTCTGTAGAGCAAATTAGAGACAGCAGCGGCGGCTCCGCGACGCGTTCCGTGTGCTGAGCCTTTAATCCTCTGGACACTGGAGAGCTTAGCAAAACTATTTGTACTTAAACACAAATTGGAAAAAACCAATGCCAGCTTGAAAATGACCGAGTAAATAAAGATAATTGCGACAAACCATCGCGCCCGCACGCGGCCCGGAGTGGGACGCGAGAGGGTCGCGAGTGGGCCGCGTGAGGGTCGCGTGAGGGCCGCGTGAGGGTCGCTGAGGGTCGCCGAGGGTCGCCGAGGCTCGCGCTGAGGGTCACCAAACATGTGCTCCGAGGACATAATTAATGGGAACCCTTGTGGGACGAGAGCGGCTCTAGCCTTCCTGATTATGATTATTAATAATATTATGATGTTCACAGGAGCCGCGCCATCCCTGCGGGTTGCTATGTAAACGGAACACCAGCTTGCAAAAGGTGATTGACATAATAATATGATTGGACATTCAATTTCTGCTTGGTTTACGCATATTATTTACCTATGTAATATTTAAATATTATTTAATATTATACCTATTTAACATCTTTAAAAGTGTCATCATACATTGACGCTCTTTTCCCTCTCTTTCATAGTCTGATGGGATGGAAATTGGAATGACCGGTGGGAAGGGCGCAAGACCAACAATAAATTAATAATTATCATTAAAACTAATTAAGAATATTATGCGGTTGAAACCAAAGCTGGTCATATTCTGATATTCATAAACGCATGAGAACTTAAACTAAGCTGTCGGTATATTCAGCGTGTAATAAACACGAGCCGAGGATAAGCTGACTCGCAGCTACACGAGTAACTATTTCACTGGTAAGTACTCAATAATAATAGGGGAAAAACAGTTCTCCAATCCTGACAGTAGAGTGAGCCACCACTCTGCCGTGAGTCGTGACGCGTCTCCGCTGTCCAGTGTGGACTGTGGGGTTGCGCTACACACTACACAATCTTGCTTAATTTTCGCCTTCACTCAATTAGTTATCCTCTTTTTTGGCTACCTCAGTCGGAGGAGAGAGGAAACAATTTGATGGTAGTCAAACTCAAGTAATATATTTAGTGTTTAAAACAATTTAATAATCCGCTGTTGGAGTACAATATTGTTAGTTTTCTTCTCCGATCCAATCCAATCCTTCTGCGAGCTCCAAGTGCTCAGTGTAGCACTGGCGGCAGCGCGCGCGGCGCGTGCCTACGGAAGCGCGCGCGACTGTCGCCGGTCGCGCCGGAGTCGCCGGTCGCGGCGGTCGCGGCGGTCGCGGCGGGCTCGCAGGCGACGGCGAGCTCCACGTCGGCGGGCGCGTGGCAGAGCGCGCGCGTCACGGTGGCGCTGCGCAGCACGTCGTCCACGTGCAGCGCCGCGAACGCCGCGTCGCGCACGCGCAGCCGCACCGCCGCCGCGCGCCCCGCGCCGCACAGCAGGCTCTGCCGGGGACCGCGGTACCATATCATACACTAATTACAATAGCACCAACAAAATATACATATTATATTGCAACCACATTTACTTCAAGGACGGCCTTCTCAGGATGGCGAGTGTAAAAAAGTTAGGCCATAGTCCGCCACGCTAGCCGACTGCCGAGTGTGTATTGGCAAGCTTAGCCTTTTGGAGAATTATAAAGAACCAGATGATGACCGCGACTTTGTTCGCGTTAGTTAAGTTTATTTTATCCCCGCGGGAACTCGTTAATTTTCCGGAATAAAAAGTAGTCAATGTTCTTTTCCGGAATTAAATCTACCTCTGTAGTTCTGTACCGATATCATCAAAATCGGTTGAAAACAAACCCGGAAACCGTAGCAGACAGACACACCTTCGCATTTATAATATTAGTATGGATTCTTCCTATAAATATATGTGGCCCTGGTGATCTCTACTAAAAGATTGAGCTTTTTCTTACGAAACTCATCAAGTCTAGCACTATGTACCACTTGTATAAATTTTCGCCAAAACAAAAAAACCGGCCAAGTGCGAGTCGGACTCGCGCACCGAGGGTTCCGTACTCAAGAAGTAGGTACTGAAGCAAAACAATCAGGCAAAAACCAATATGTTTATTTGACGACGAGTACGAGGTTTACTGTTAATATCAAAAAAACTATGCTAGTTAGAGCATTGGCTATAGTTTTCCTGTAAAATATACATAAATTCCTATTGACCATAATTATTTCAGATTTTTCGATTGGTAAACTCCGGAGATAAGGGAGGGGGGGGGACGGTATTTTTTTACACTTTTTCCCCGACAAATCAAAAACTATCATGACTAAAAATAATAAAAAATCTGTTTTAGAATGTACAAAGTAAACCCTTTCATATGATACCCCACACAGTACAGTTATCTCACTTTTAAATTTCAACCCTCCGATTTTCCCCCCTTTTTAAATAAGAACAAAAATAATTTTCAATTTTTTTTTATTCCAGTATCTTTGGGCCACTAATATACACAACTATTCCAAATTTCATGTCGATAGCTTCGGTAGTTACTGAAATAATCGAGTGTGACGGACGGACAGACGGACAGACAGACGGAGAAAGTCGCACCATAAGGGTTCCATTTTACCATTTTGGTACGGAACCCTAAAAAGGACAAACTATTAGTAGCAGTTAACTCTGTAACTATCATAGCAGTCAGTATCTCACAAACTGTTACAGCATGTATCAGTCAGTAGCAGTAGCAGTAGCAGTAGCAGTAGCAGTAGCAGTAGCAGTAGCAGTAGCAGTATCACAACACGTCACCTGGTCGACGTACCCGCTGCACTGCCCGCGCGGGATGCTGAACGCGGCCGTGCGCAGCGCCGCCGCGCCCGACACGCCTGTCACACACACACATACTATTACTTATTAATTATTCATGGATTTCTAAAAGTGAAAAACAAAGACAAAATTCTCTCTTCGACCGAGCGAAGCGAAGGTCTCTGAGTCTACTTGAGTGAATTTGCACTTGTCCGTCCGTCCGTCCGTCCGTCTGTCAGAGCCTTATAACTTCTGAATTACTGAACGTAATTACTTCAAATTTAAAAATTACATATATAAACCAATGGCCTCCCGCCGAATATAGCCAAATTTGAAAAAGTAATAAATATCTTTATTTCAGGGGGGCTCTCATAGAAGCGAATATGAAGAAAAAATATTTTTATAGCGTTACATAGGGTTGCGGTATTTCATTTTAAAGATAAATACGAATAGAGTCCAAAAATATTTTTTTTTTTAATTTTTCCCCTATAATTGACGAAATGGGGGGTTCTCAAAGTGGAGATTTTTTAACGTCCAAAGTTGACCTCAGAACTCTAAATTTACTGAATTGCTGAGCCTGAAACTTGATCAATTATTTGACTTATATCCTGTACTTGAACAACAAATACTAAAATTAGATAAATATTATATGGAAACGAAATTATTTAATTTTTATTGAGCTTTAGTATTTACAACAGAACTTCACAATAGATAGCGCCGCGAGGTGTCAGTTCGGGGCGAATCACTAGTATATATAGAGTTGCAAACACTATTATGACAGAATAAAACATCGTTCTCGTCCGCCAGGAGTCGCGCGGAAGAGTCGTCGTGTCTGTCCGGCTCTCGCTCTACTGGCTATACTGCTGTACCGCACACCACGGTGCGCGTCACCACGGCCTGTTGCTCCCACTATAATAATATTATAGTGTCGTATGTGATGTAGTGCTATGGGTCACAAGATAGAGGTCTACAATAGTTATAGTTGCAGTTCTTTCTAGATTCCTACAACGATACTTAATTTATTGGTGACGTAATTATTTTATGTCACCTTGTAAGACGCGACGTTTGTTCTAATTTTTTTTTCTATTTTTTTTTTACCACTACAAGTTAGCTCTTGACTGCGATCTCACCTGATGGTAAGTGAAGATGCAGTCTATGATGGTAGCGGGCTAACCTGTCAGGGGCATGGCAGTTATATTATACCCATACCCCTAATCGGTTTCTACACGGCACCGTACCGGAACGCTAAATCGCTTGGCGGCACGTCTTTGCCGGCAGGGTGGTAACTAGCCACGGCCGAAGCCTCCCACCAGGCCAGACCAGAGAAAATTCAGAAATTATAAATTCCCTAATCGACCCTGCCGGGGATCGAACCCGGGACCTCCGCACGTTAAGACAACTGCGCTACACAATGCGTCACGGAGGTGGTGACGCAAACAAACACACAAACAAGTGCACACAAAGTGATAAAACTCACTCTTTTCCAGTAGCGTGGTGTAGAGCGTGGTGGCGTGTGCTGTTGCCGCACGCGCCAGCAGCGCCGCGACGCAGGGCAGCAGCAGCGCGGCGAGCATGTTCGCGGCGCACACTGGCCGCGCTGCGCCGCCGCGCCGGTACATATCCGCGCGGCGCCTCATTAGCGTGATCGAACAATTAGCGACGCCAATCAGCCGCGCGGCACAATTACATTACCTACTTACATATTATTGTTATTCTGCAGGTAATTCAAATGTTATATTTACAAACAGTACTGCTTTTCGGTCCGGAATGCCATCAGAGATGAATCCGTATTCCTATTTCCCTACTGATATTATAAATACGAAAGTGTATTTGTTGGTTGTTCGGTTTGCTCGTCTTCCAATGATGTGAGGAAACGCCCGCCGCAACAGGGCTACGTATCGACGTTATTAGTTGCATGGGTAACATTTTGGAACCGCAGAGTTTCATAGGCCAAATTCTGACGTTTTGAAGTCCTAGTAGAGTAGTAGTTTATTATGCACAATAGGCCCGCGACTTCGTCCGCGTAGATTGATGCTTTTGTATTCTTGCAGGAACTCTTCAATTTTCCGGGATAAAAAAGCCTATGTCCTTCCCCGGGATGTAAACTATCTCTGTACCATATTTCATCAAAATCGGTTGAGTAGTTAGGCCGTGAAAGCGTAGCAGACAGACAGACAGACAGACAGACAGACAGACAGACAGACAGACACATTTTCGCATTTATAATATTAGTATGGATTATATCGAGTGGCTTAAGACAACTACCGCAGCCCGTGAGCGCCGCCCGCGCCCGGCCCGCGCCTGGCCCGCGCCCGGCCCGCGCCTTGCCCGCGCCCAGACTACCGACTCGCTAACTCCGCTGTAATAATTAATCTTCGTCCGCATTCACGCTAACGTTAACGCTCGACTCATACCGAGACGATTTTATTATCTTTTTGTACGACTACCCACCAACACGAGAGAAAATAACTTTTAAATTTAAAGGCAATTCCGTGCCTCTATCAGGATTGTCAGCCATAATGTCTGGTGGATAAAGACCAAGGACAGCACAAGAAATGATAGCTTCACATACAATTTGTACGATATCTTCTTTATAATAATTTCTTTACAAATCAATGAAATTATGGTACCACTAATTAGAGAATTATTAATCACAACGTTTTTAATTATTTCTAACATAAAATAATCACTGGATTACGCGGAACAAAAGCGATTCGTCGGAAACGTGGTGCGCTTGCCGTTGACGTTTTAAATGTGTCGTCCAATATGGCCGCGCTCACCATCGACACGACGCTCCGCAAGACTGATCAACTGTCAAGTCTAGTTCCGACGTAATTTAAAAAGAGGGCGCCAGCGATGCGCCGTCACGGCCGGACTGACCTGCGGCCGTCCTCGGGCGCCTCAGGTTGTAGTCCTGTAACAATAACACAAGTATCAAATATCATCGTATAAGCATTCGTTGAGCAACCCGCTCGTCCAACCTGACTAGCTGTCTGTAACTATCATTGAACACCTTTATTATTCTAACCGAAATTATAGTCACATAACCACTATCTCTAAACAATGGAAAAAGTGTGTCCTTTCGACCACGCATGGACCGGACGGCACTATCCATTCTCAAACAAGCAATGCACTCTAGACTCGACCAGTATGTCCTCTCAACCAACCCAAAGGGTCTGGCCCGGACGATACCGTCAGCAACGCACTCTAGACTCGACCAGTATGTCCTCTCAACCAACCCAAAGGGTCTGGCCCGGACGATACCGTCTCACTTTGATCAACTACAGCGTATTGTATTTGCCTGGACCGGACGAGTGTGTCCTTTCAACCAGCCACTAGTGCATGGCCCGGTACGACACTGTCCTTTCGACCAGCAAATACTCCAAATTAGACGAATGTGTCCTTTCAACCAGCCGCTTACAGCTGCATGGCCCGGTACGACATCGTCCCTTCGATCACCCTCATATTATAACCCAATAGCTCCTTCCAATCTAGATATATAAGTTATCTTCAGTAACTAATAATACGCATCCTTTACACATACCTATCATTTACGGACTATCTCGCTCTACGTGAATTTCGACTTCATGCTCAATTATTTCATGATCCGAGGTGACACTAAGAGTATCTGACCCTGCCGTAAGTGTCTCTGAACCTGCTGTAAGTGTGTTTGAATCTGCGGTAATGGTATCGGAGTTCGCGGTAAACGAAGTACAAGGACTTAGTCTGTCGAGGGGATCGTCGTTAAGTTCTACGTTTTCCGACGCCGTCACAGCCTCCTCCTCATCCAATAAACTAGTAGATATTTCAACTAAACCATCATGACCCTGAGGTACTGAGCGTAAGTTCTCATGCGCGTATTTGAAGGTACGATGTGAACCAGTTATGCTTCTTAACTCGTAGCGGTTATTTTCTAACACTGCAGTTATAACAAAGGGGCCCTTAAACTTTCTATCTAATTTAGTTTTGTTTCGCTCGCTGTTTTTAATGAAAACAAAGTCACCTTTTATGAATGGCTTGATAGTAGCACGACCTTGGTTAAATCGTTTAGTGTCCAACGCAGCTGCCTTTTGGATGTTATTAGACGCATCCTGTCTAGCAGAATCTAAGTCAATTCGCTTTTCATTTTCAGGGTCACAGGATCTGATCTTTGACATTCCCAAAGATTGCGAGCGAATACCGAACATGAGTTCTGTTGGAGTAAATTTGGTGACTGTGGACTTGGTACTGTTGAGTGCTAACTGAACATTTCCTAACTCATCGCGCCAAGTTTTGTTGGGGTCATTTTCGATAATCGTTAGCAAGCTTTTTAGTGTGCGCATCACGCGTTCTACGTGACCATTTGCTCTGCTGGAACCCGTTGCTATAAAATGCAGCTGAATATTATGTTCAGAACAAAAGTTCTTAAATTCCTGGCTAATATAACACCTACCTTGGTCAGTGATTATCCGCATAGGAGCTCCAAAAAGACAGACGGCTTTTTTAAGGGCTCGAACTGCACTGGCTGCGTCTAATGAAGAGGTATGTTCTAACAACACGTATTTAGTGAACGCGTCTATTATTACAGAGCAATATTCTTTACGATCACTTTTCCCACTTAGTTTCCCAGTAAAGTCTATATGTATCGTATGCCACGGTACCGACACCTTTGGGATGGAATGTAGCTGCACAGGCTGTGCGCCTGAAGGGCCTTTTGATGCCTTGCAGACAATGCACGAATTAATAAACTTTTTAACACACTTAGACATCTGAGGAAACCAGTACTGTTCATACAGTTTGTCCAAAGTTTTATCGCTACCCAGATGCTGTAACTCGTTATGAACGTGATTGATCAAAGTCCAAATTAAGGAACGAGGGACCACTGGTAGCCATGAAATAGTCTTGTTTCTTACGACCTTCCTATAAAGAATGCTGTCTCTAACGTCGTATGTTTGACCAACTGTGACGGGGAAATCGTTATTATTGAACTTGATAATTAAGTCTTGGATTTCAGCATCGCGCTTTTGTTGTACAGAAAGCCAGCCCTGATGCAATTCCACAAAATTTACTGTCTTGGCTGTAGGCATAAAAGTTTGTGAAGAGGAAGCTGAACTACTAGGGTCTGGCAAGGGATTTCTAGAAAGGTAATCTGCGTGTTCCATACTACGGCCTTCTCGATATACAATGTCAAAATCGTAGGCTTGTAAAAATGCCCACCAGCGATGGACACGTGGGGTTAGATCAGTTTTAGATTTAGATGCTTTTAAAGAGTTACAGTCCGTGAAAACCCTGAAACGTCGACCATATAAATAGTGTCGGAAGTGTTCTACCGCTCGTACGACTGCCAGCGTTTCCAGTTCGTATGAGTGGTAACGGGATTCAACTTCTGTAGTACGCCGACTAAAGTATTCCACGACATGTGGAAGGTCGTTCTTCTTTTGTATTAGGATTGCCCCATACCCCTCTGAGCTGGCATCGCAATGCAATTCAACGGGTAAGTCTGGGTCAAAAATCGTCAGAACTGGTTCGGAGGTAAGTATCTCTATGATGTTATTACGTATTTTTTCATATTTATCGTCCCATTTTATGGGACCCTTTAGTTTTGTTAAAGGATACAACGGATCAACAATGTTAGTAAATCCCGGGATAAATCTACGAAAATAAGACGCAAGGCTTAAAAATTGACGGACTTGTGTCGCTGTTTTTGGCTGGGGAGAGTCGAACAGGGCTTGTATTTTGCGAGAATTAGGTCTCACCTCACCGCATTGGAGAGAGTATCCCAAGAATTCTATTTTCTTTTTCATAAACCTACATTTTTTAAGGTTGAACGAGAAACCAGCAGCAGAGAGAGCATTTAAGACTTCATCAAGACGTTTGAGACCTTCAGATATGTCATTTGAATAACACAAAACATCATCCATGTAAATGAGGGGCTTATCCTTCAGCTCATGTACAGCCTTGGTGATGGACCGTTGATAAACTGAAGGAGCATTGCGCAACCCAAAAGGCATTGCGAGATATTCGTATTGCCCCTCAGGTGTAACAAATGCCGTCTTTGCCACTGAGTCTGAGTGAATGGGAATTTGGTGAAAGCCCGACGCCATATCTAGTGATGTAAAATAGTGTGCACCACTAAGTTGATCAATTTGTGCTCGGGTCGTGTATTGGAGTTAAGCTCCCGATAATCCACGCACATTCTGTCAGTGTTATCCTTTTTTTTAACCAGGAGGATAGGACTTGCGAACGGTGATGAGCTTTCTCGAATAACACCTGCGTCGAGAAGTTCTTGAACCTTCTCCCTAACAATTTGTTTTTCTATTGGTGCTAACCTATAAGGACGCCTTTGTACAATTTTGTTTGGGTCAACTAACTCGATTTTTAACTCACCTGTTTTCACACGCCTATGAGGAACGCCTTCTATAAAGGACTCAGTGTATCGATTCAAAAGTTTACTAAGGGCCTCTTTATCACTACCTACCAAATCAGTATCTACTTGGGTAAAATCTGGCTTAGTAAAATTTGACTCGCAAACATTAGTTTGCTCCTTAAAATAAAATATTAAATTATCATTATTAATTTTAACACTCACACCGTTTTCTAAAATATCCCTTCCTATTATAACTGGATCCACAAGATAAGCATCAGGTACTACGTGAAATTTCAAAGTTTGTAAAATTTCTCCAATATTTACCATACTTATAATTTGAGACGTGCATTTTATTTCATCACCTCCTATACCCGTAAGATAAACGAGATCCTTGCGCACAGTACCTGGGAATTTACTAGAAAAGCTTTCTTTCATCAAAGAGCAAGACGATCCGCTATCAAATAAGAAGGAGACTGACTCACCGGATGACGTCCTTAAGGTACCCTCGACAATCGTTGCTCGCAAAGGTTGACTGCCTTCTTTGCTGTACATACACCGCCGCTCTTTTTTTCTTGACAATTCGTTGCCACGTGTCCTGGATTACCGCAAATATAACAGATTATAGTAGACGTCCGCTCGGAGGAACGCGGTGTAGTCGAAGCTTCTTGATTATTAGGCATCTTTACAGAAGTATCCCCTCGTCGTTTTTTACATTCAACAAGTCGATGTCCCTGAATTCCACACCAATGGCATTTACCACCGAATTTAGCTTCCGTCGTTCGAGGTCGTTTAAAATCGGGTTCTTGAGTATCAGAAGCTTCTGATCGTCGCTTTAGTGAAATACCGCTTAAGATTCTGAAAAGCTGAGCTTTGGTAGTAATAGCATGTGCATTTAACTCGCGGCGCATTAAACCATCCTTCTGACATAAAACTGATATAACGAAACCTGTGATTACTTCTTCTGGCATTTGGGTCTTAGGTATACGTTCGATCATGTTCCACAAGCGTAACCCAGTTTCTGATGCAGTTTCCTTGCCTTGAATTTGGAAGCGTAAAACTTCGTCAAAATAGTCTTGGTATAGCTTTGGCTGACAGAATTTTGCCATCAAAGATTCTTTTACCGCTTCCCATGTCAGCTGATCTAAGTTTAATTGAGTCAAACAGGAAGCTGCGCGTCCTTTTAGTGCACCAGTAAGAGCAACAAGTAAATCAACACCTTCAAGGCATTTACTCTTAACGATAAGTTCAGTAACTTTGCACCAACCTTCTATATCCGCGTCGGCGTCTTCCGGATTAAATTGTATTAACTTTAATGAATTGAACTGGGCGCTAGTACTTGCCATCGTTGGTTGCGACATTGCTAACACACGGGTAAGTAGGGCTTCCATGTTATTCAATAACTTCGAGGCACTATTTTCCTCTGTGGGCGGCCCATGGGATCCCACTTCTGATAAAGGCAATTCCGTGCCTCTATCAGGATTGTCAGCCATAATGTCTGGTGGATAAAGACCAAGGACAGCACAAGAAATGATAGCTTCACATACAATTTGTACGATATCTTCTTTATAATAATTTCTTTACAAATCAATGAAATTATGGTACCACTAATTAGAGAATTATTAATCACAACGTTTTTAATTATTTCTAACATAAAATAATCACTGGATTACGCGGAACAAAAGCGATTCGTCGGAAACGTGGTGCGCTTGCCGTTGACGTTTTAAATGTGTCGTCCAATATGGCCGCGCTCACCATCGACACGACGCTCCGCAAGACTGATCAACTGTCAAGTCTAGTTCCGACGTAATTTAAAAAGAGGGCGCCAGCGATGCGCCGTCAAATTTATTATTATGTATAATTATTTTTAAAATTCTTGTATTAGATTTTTATTAAACTTAACACCTATTGTTATTATGTTTCGGGCGAAAGACTGGCTTCCCTTAGGATTCCCTGTAATCCTAGTTTGGAGGCCAGGAACTTTAGCTAGACAGTATTTTGTTATTTTTTCTTTCTTATTTAGCTATCTACCAGTTAAGTTTATACTTGTACTATATTTCCTTTTTTTATTAACAGTGTATATGTGAGTTTTCATGAATAAATAAATTACAAATTCACCACCGTCATTGTCGTCGTCCCCCCCCCCCCCTCCCCCTGCACGCGCGCCGTGATTTATGAATTGTTTGATTACCCGCAAATTACGCGAAATAAGAAAAACCCATTTTTCTCCATTTATTAGGAGCATCGCTGTAAACTGACACCGAGCAACCAAACTGACTGGAAGGATGAACGATATCAGCTGTTGTTATTCCGCATTAGTAAACTGAGACATAATTAGACCCAAATCCATAGATTTATTATATTTACTAGCGTGGCTAGTAGTAGTGTCTTTGACAAAATCCTTGTGGATTTTCTAATTAATAAGTATAGGAAAAAGTCGTGAGAACTTTTGATTATCCGGGATCAGAAATTATGTTAGTTTCCATTTATATTAGCTATCTCTATTCCAATTTTTTTAAAGTGTCGAGTGGATGGACAAATATTTTATTATTATTATTATTCTATAAAAGTTTTGTTTATTAAGTAAAATATTAAAAGTATAATATTTTTCTGCACTGAGCTACGTAGGTATACTAATCATACTAATATTATCAATACGAAAGTGTGTTTGTTTGCTGGTTTGTCCTTCAATCGCGTTGCAACAAAGCAACAGATCGACGTAATTTTTTGCAAGAGTATAGTTGAGGACCTGGAGAGTGACATAGGCAACCAATTTCTATCCAGGTTAAGTTTAAAAATTTATTCCACGCGGATGAAGTCGCGGGCATCAGCTAGTGAAATATTAAATCACGATTTTATTACAACGAACACGTGAAAAATAGACATTAATTGTGATGACGTCATATTCTAATGATTAATATAATCATTTCTTGACCGAGTTACACTATCGCTGATATCTAGCTTCGCTTATCTTATATCGTTCCACCTAACATTTATTAATTTTACAATTTTTAACGCCACCCAACCTAATATTGAATATTTCTAATTATTCAAACAATAATTAATTATTAAAATAAAATATACTTACTTATAACTTGGCTCACAAAGTGAACGGTGATTGTGGTTTAAACAATACAATTTAATTATTTATTTGGATAGTAATCTTTGTTGCGACCGTACTATCGGAGCGTATCTTGTCAATATAATAATATGACACCTGCAACCGATCGACCGCGCACAGACAAGCTAAGGGTGCCGGGCTCCCGGGCGGCAGAGACGCGGAGGCGGACGCGGCATGTGCCGGGGTCGCGCCAAGTGGCCGGTGCTGTGGTCGCTGCGCGGCGAGCTGGCGCCGGGCGGGCGCCGGGCGGGCGCCGGGCGGGCGCCGGGCGGCGCCGGGCGGGCGCCGGGCGGGCGCCGGGCGGGCGCCGGGCGGGCGCCGGGTGGGCGCCGCGCGCGCTACCTGGCCGCGCCCTACGTCGCGTACGACGCCCGCCGTCGGTTCCAGGTACCCCGCCCAGCCAGCTAGCTGTCAGAACGTTTGACGTTCGACTTATAGTTCTCGTGCCAACGTTTCAGGCGCCGGGCCCCGAGCAGACCTGGGAGGGAGAGTTCCGGGCGGACCGGGAGCACGTCCGATGCCCGCAGCCGCTCCGAGGCTTGCCTCGCGCTGAACGTGTTCGCGCCGCTGCCGGCCGCGCGGATTCCCGTCATGGTGTATTTCCACGGCGGCGGCTTCGCGCGGGGCTCGGGCGGGAGGACGCTTTACGGGCCGGAGTTCTTGGTGCGTGAGGGAGTGATTCTCGTGACGGTTAACTACCGCCTCGGAGTGGAGGGCTTCCTGTGCCTCGGCATCGCGGAAACTCCCGGCAACGCGGGCCTGAAGGATCGAGTCGCCGCGCTGCGCTGGGTTCGACGAAATATAGAAGCGTTCGGAGGTAATCCCACTATATTCGGTGAAAGCGCCGGCGCTGCATCCGTTTCCTATCACGTGCTATCTCCGATGTCCGAAGGTCTGTTTCATAAAGCGATACTGCAGAGCAGATCGTCTCTCAGCCCCTGGGCCCATCGGTTGGAACCGATTGCAGTAGCCACCGAGCTGGTGAAATTGTTAGGATACCTGACGAGCGATCCGTACGAAATATACGACATCTTGAACAACAGTACTGCGAGTTCGCTCAGCAACATAAAATGGCCACGACGAGAAGGCGACACGATGTTAGCAAATTTTGCCTTCGTACCGTGTGTCGAGCGACGAATCGAAGGCGTCGAGCCATTCCTGACCGAAGACCCTTTCGACTTACTGGCGACAGGAAAATATAATAAGGTTCCCATGATTATAGGATCCAATCGAGAGGAAGGAATTTTTATCGTGGCTATAGATGAAAAAGGCTATTCTGCCACGGTGGAAGGATCCTTCCCCTCGAATCTCGAGTTCACGAAGATAGAGCCGAAGTGGTGCAGATTTTAAAAGACACTTACATGAGTAACGACAGTGAAGCTTTGGGAAACGACGTTTTGAAATTTTCGAGGTTTATCGGAGAGGTTAATTTTAACTATCCTGCTATTTGTGAGACATAATTGATAATAGAAAAAAACGATCGGCCAGTGTATCACTATGAATTTAAGTATCCGGGATGGAGGAACGTGGCCACACTGGCGTCGAACTGTCTGCTGGGCGGAGGGCTGGGGCGCGCGCCGGCCGCCACGCACGGCGATGACTTGTTTTATTTGCTCAATCCGTTCTGGTTTCCTATATTCGGCGAAACTACAATGATAAATAGAATGACTTCAATGTGGACCAATCTTGCAAAATATTCGTAAGTAATTCAGTTGAAGTATGTATTCGGGGGCAACATGACTCTCTCCTGAGGACAACCCTCCTTTGCAGGAACCCGACGCCCCGCGTGTCGGCCTCGGTGCCGCTGCTGTGGCCGGCGGCGGCGAGCCGCGCGCCGCGCATGCTCGCCGTAGACCGCGAGCTCAGCGTCGAGCCGCTCGGCGACACCGAATCTATTCGCCTGTGGCGCCGGATATATCGCGACCGTCGAGCGAAACGATCCAGCTCTCTGTGGCCGCACTGAGGAAAATATTAAATAATATAAAAGTATCCAAATGATACGCGTTTTACTAATTCTCGTTTATAAATGTCTAATTTAATAAAATTATTATAACTTGAACACAGTTGAATAATATTCTGAATCACAAAAGTAAGCAATTCAACGAGAGTTTCTTTATCATTTTTAGGAGCTTTGAAATGAAATGACGTCAACTACGAGTATCATCATCGTTCACGAATGCCATATCAGAAAAATCAGAGCGATTAGGCTCGCCGTGTTCGAAGGCAGCGTCACCGCCGCCGCCGCTGTGGGCAGAGGGCTCTGCGGCGGCGGGGGCGGGGGCGGGGGCGGGGGCGGGGGCGGGCGCGGGCTGCAGCAGGCGGCGCAGCGCGGCGTGCAGGTGCTCCAGCTCGCGCTGCTGCAGCGCCACCTCGTGCTGCAGCTCCTGCAGCGACAGCGACACCGCCAGCCACTCGGAGCGCTGCGCCAGCACCTGCAGACAGGTACGAGGCTGCAGACCCTGACCCCGCCGCCGCTGTGGGCAGAGGGCTCTGCGGCGGCGGAGTTAGGTAATAAACTTTATAAAATAGTTGGAAACTATCCAAGACTACCTTCGCTTCCTGCTTATCGGCCTGGCGGTTCACTTCGAATATTACGATTAGGGCTCCCAGTGTAAAAATAATGATTTCTCCTGCGGAAAGAACAACATTACATACCTAGTCGTAGTTAAATAAACCATAAAGGTGTGGCTAAACATAAACTGTTATAATCCTCAAATCCTTCCTAGCTACTGATTTGATTTTGCACTTGCACTGTTTCCTAAGTTGAAGAAAATATAAGCCAATAAAAAAAGAATAGTCATTATCTGATTAATAGTTTCGGACAAAACCGCAGACAAACGTTATATATATATATATATATATATATATATATATATATATATATATCCAAACACGTATGAAACAGGGGGTACCGAGCAGGTCACCGCCGAGGTCTTGCGCGACGCGCTCGGGCAGCGGCGGCGGGCGCGCGGCGCGCGGCATGCGCACGCCGGCCACGCGCAGCGCGAGCGTGCGCGCACTCCACTCGCCGCGCGCGTACAGCAGCGCCACGCGCCGGCACACCGCCGCGCCGAACCGCGGGTGCGACACCGCGTAGCGCTGTGTGGGAGGCACACGCACAGTGCAACATCACTCCTGACCACAGGTGCTCCTGACGCCGGGGGCTTCATTAGGGAAACTAAATCTATATATATATATATATATATAGATTTATTCATATATATATATATATATATATATATATATATAAATTATAAGATTAATCGGTTAAGTGGTTTAGGAGTCCATTGAGAACCAACATTGTGACACGAGATTTATATATATTAAGAACTAGCGGCCCGTCCCCGGCTTCGCACGGGTAGACATAAATAGGTACAGATATTTTTCATAATGGTGCACCCCCTTCTCCCGCACTGCCCCTCTCACGAAGAGTTAGTTACTCGATGCTTCCCGTATATGAAAAGTACTCGTGCTCGATGCGCTGCGTGGCGGCCGCCGCCGGCATGTATTTTTATTTTAATTTCATGATATCTTTTGAATGGAATATCCGATTTCAATAATTCAAAAAGTAATCATCAGGTATTGAGACAGTCTTGAATATTAAATTATTTATTTGGATAAAAATTTATAAATGGTATGGATAACACGGTCTGATTTTGATCGGCATTTCTATCAATTTGTTAAATGTAAAAAAGTAGTTATAGTGACGTAACTACAATAGTTAGACACATGGTCTCGCGAATTTTTTTGTAGATATTGATATATTCTATAATATTGTCGAACATTTTTTTGTCCTATCATTAATACTCTTCGCAGCGTATGCGATGAAAGACATTTTATGGCTAATTTTTTTACACCTTCGGTTGGTTTTAATAGGAATTTCTAAAGATTTCTATAGTAATCTACTACTAAATATAGCCTATGTTACTCAGTGATAATGTAGCTTTCTAATGAAAAAAGAATTATTAAAATCGGTCCAGCACTTTTTGAGTTTATTCGTTACATACAAAAATACAAAAATACAAATCTTTCCTCTTTATAATATTAGTGTAGATAAGATATAATATATTATATAAAATCGTTACCTAATCAACGCACAGCCTAAACCGCTGGGGTTAGAAACTTGAAATTTAAACAGTAGGCTCCTTTTGTGACGTAGGCGCTCACTAAGAAAGGATTTTTCAAAATTCTACCCTTAAGGGGGTGAAATAGGGGATGCAAGTTGCTATGAAAGTCCTTCATTTCTCAAGATATTTTACAAGTTATATCAACAAAACTTGGTATTTTGGCTTTCGGTATAAAATAAAGAATTACGTGTCACAGTTTTTCAAAATTCAACCCTTAAAGTGGTAAAATAGGGGTTGAAATTTTTTATGAAAGCTATAGCCATGAAACTTGGTATATGAGCTGCGAGTTGAAAATTAAGAAATACGTATTTCACAGTTTTTGAAAATTCAACCCCCAAAGGGGTGAAATGGGGAATGAAAGTTGGTATCAAAGGCCTTCATTTCTCAAGGTATTTTACAATAAATATCAACGAAACTTGGTATTTTGGCTAACGGTAAAAAATAAAGAATTACGTGTGTCACAGTTTTTCAAAATTCCACCCCCAAAGGGGTAAAATAGGGGTTGGAAGTTTGTATGAAAGTCCTTCATTTTTCAAGTTATAGCCGAAAAACTTGGTATGTGAGCTACCGGTTAAAAATAAAGAAGTACGTGTTTCACAGTTTTTCAAATTTCTACCCCCAAAGGGGTGAAATAGGGATCAAATTTGGTATGAAAGTCCTTCATTTCTCAAGTTAAAGCCATGAAACTTGGTATATGAGCTGCATGTTGAAAATGAAGAAATAAATGTTTCACAGTTTTTGAAAATTCGTCCCCCAAAGGGGTAAAATAAGCGATGAAAGTTGGTACCTATAAAAGGCCTTCATTTCTCAAGATATTTTAACGAAACTTCATACATGAGCCAAAACATCATACATGATCTTCAGTGCTAAAAATAAAAAAGTACCTAATTATCCACCGCTTAAGATAAATGATAATATTTTAAAAAGAACTAAATCAGAAAAATATTTAGGCCTAACATTAGACGACAAACTTATATGGGACTCACATATTAACCAAATTAGCTCAAAATTAGCTTCACTTACAGGTGCACTGCGAAAAGTCTCAAACTTAATACCGCTCCAAATCCGAAAAACTATCTACAACGCCCTAGCAAAGCCAAATTTAGAATATCTAGTGGAAATATGGGGCTCAGCTGCACAAACTCACATCAACAAACTACAACGAGCACAAAATAAACTAATTAAAGCTTTATTCCGTTATAACTACCTTACTCCAACAAAAGAACTATATAAAAAAACTAAGCTTATGAACATTAAACAATTATATACATACAATACATGTCATCTTATTAGGAAAATTACATCAAAAACTATACACTCTAATTTAACTTTCATACCCAGGACTATCAAATATAACCTTAGAAACAAAAACAAATTTCACATTTGGCAACCACGGACAAAAGCATATGGAAATAAAAACATATTGTGCGAGGGTGCAGTCTTATACAATAGCTTACCTGATCCTATTAAAGAATGTAATAATACTTCGCAATTTAAGAAAAAGCTGAAGTTATATGTAGCGGATAATATTGTATAAATATACCTAACCTGTTCCGCTAGATATTTATTTATATTTACCAAAATATTTACCATAGATTAAGGCAATAATGTAAATAAGTAATAAGACAATTAAATTATAATATTAGTATATATAATGCATGCTTCTGTGTAATTACTAAACTTATGTTCAAACTCTTGTTAAGTGAACAGTTGTTCTTAAGAGAAATAAATATCTTTAAACCGAAACTTGGTATTTTGACAAACGGTAAAAAATAAAGAAGTACGTATGTCGCAGTTTCTCAAAATTTCACCCCCGAAGGGGTAAAATACGAGTTGAAAGTTTATATTAATGTCCTTCATTTCTCAAGTTAAAGCCATGAAACTTGGTATGTGAGCTACCGGGTAAAAACAAAGAAATATATGTTACACAGTTTTTGAAAATTCTATCCCCAAAGGGGTGAAGAGAGTTGGTCCTTCAATCATGCCTCAACAGAGCAACGGGTATTTTGCACGGGTAGCTGAGGACCTGGAGAGCTACTTTTTGTCCCGGAAAATTAAGGAGTGCCTGTGGGAAAATCAAAAACTACCACGCGAACGAAGTAGCGAGCATCCGCTAGTAGCAGATATATAATATTATGTATGTGGCGCCGCCCTAATATCCCTATACATTCTCTTAAAGTCGAAGGCCTACAGGAACGGCGATGTGGACAAAGACAGGCTTTCAGTCATCGGTGCAGTAAAACGAACCTTTATCCTAGAAGCGACGGGCGAGCTCACCTGGCGCGCCAGCAGCGTCGCCAGCTTGAACATCGGGAACTGGTCCGCGACCATGGCGGCTCGCGCGCCGGCGCATGCTACACCGATGACACTGTTCAACTAATTCTTTTGAATACAGTATGAAATTATAAAATATTCATTTATAAAGATTAATGACAGGACATGACACAAGTGTACGAGATTAAAAATCTGTATTCCATAGATAAGACAAATTCACTTTGATTTTCAAATTCAAGCTGCTTCATGGCTTACCAAATATTGTTGTATACATCCTAACTCCATGGGACTGACTCTAAGACAAAGATGGAAGCGAAGATATCTTATGGATATGGAATACGAGCCAAAAGAACGGGGCACCACCTATCTTTTCTCGAAGCGTTTCGTTGTATTTTCGGACCGTCATAGCTTCGGTCCGGATGACCCTAGAAAGTTGTTATTTGCAGGAAAAGATTTCGTTGATAAATTTACTAAATATATCAAGTATCAATATTCTAGCATTAACGGTTTATATGCAAATTCTAGCCTGCATACCAAATTTCAGTCTTCCAGCACTTCAGGAAGTACCTTTTTCATGTTGATAATCATCAGTGAATCAGTACGAAATCGACGTTTTTCAGGTATCAATAAATCTGAACCTATAAATGTTAGATAATTGATATTTGGTACATTTGGTAAATCCGCCAACGCCAACTATGACGGTTCGAAAATACGACGAAACGCTTCGAGAAAAGGTAGTTAGTGCCCCGTTCGTTTGGCCTTCTTGGCCGGGTCACTCCCGTGACCTCAGATAATAAGTAAAATAAATTTTTATTCGGAATTTACCCATACTCACCTAGGTCTACCGAACTCTGGCTGAATAATGTTAGGGATATGGGTTCTCTCCCTCTCCTTCTCACCACCTCCAAGGCCCGGTCGAAGGAGCCCCGCTTCGCGGGGCTCCTTATTTCTGGGTGGTATAAAAAGGAAATAACCACGAAGAGCATGGATCCTCTTCGTCACCTAAACTATCCGAGCCGGAGTGCCCCCAGTCCCGAGCTCGCTTAGCTCGCTCTTGCATGAGCGGGAGTGGTGCCTATAAAAAGAAGTGGAGAACCTAGGAAAACCACTCGACCTTCGTTTCGCTACGGAGGTCGCCGGCTCGCTTCGCTCGCCAGCTCCCCCCTTCGCTCGGCTCGGCCTCGTAGGCTCGCTTCATTCAGGACCTCCTTCGCCAACTTCTGCCTACGCGCTTTACAAAAACACTCTAGGGGTAGGACAGACAAGACTGCGTGGAGTCTGAGTGCTCAGATTTCGACCCAAGAATGTCAACTTTTTAAAACGGGCTACGCCAGAAGACTCTTACAGTATTTATCAAACAATTCTTTTTTTCAAAAAAGAAATATACTTTACGTTGTTTTATTAAATAACACGATTTATAAATCAATTATTTGACAAATTATATTTTATGAAATAATAATTTGTCTGTTAATTGTTTTGTCAAGTGAATTATTTATAGGACCAAAAGCTTTATAACGATTATAAAAAAATATGATTCTTAATTTTGGGAAACGTTGTTTGTGAAATGAAAATTTGTTATTTGTTTTTTGCGAAATGATTGGTCACCGGCTAATGACACAATATGATCGCGTGCAAGCGCGATAGCAATATGAGCGTACAGAATTTGTTATACATTTAGTCCCTGTGTTTAGTCCAAGTTCCGTGAATACCAAAAATGATGAATGAAAAATTGTTGTGTTTTTAACTTCGTGTTGTTATTCTGTAATTGGACAATATAGGCTATGTTCCTGATCAATTAGTACGTGAGATATCGTTGGCTTTAATATGAAACAAATAAGGAGAAAACATGTCAGTTATGTCGTAAAAACATGCGAAACGCAATGTGCTCACATTTCATTTTGGGAAAGTAATTTAAAAAAATAATTATCCAGGGACCTAGATGAATACAAGTTCAATCTTAATAATCACATAATATGATGGAAATATTCTCGAATTACAAATTATTTTGGTATTACGTTTGTATGGGCAATTCGCCCTCCGCTGGTCCGTTAAGTGCATAAGGTATAGTTTGTGTGACAGTCACGAAACGGCTAAGCCATACCTTTTTAACAATTCATCTTCAATTGAATAAGTTATGAACATCCAGCAAGAAGAAGAGGAGGAAGAAGAAGAAATCGAAGAAGGCATGACTGTTGAAGTAAAATTTGAACAGTATGAATCATAAGTTATGCATATCGAATGCAAAAAACCGCATATTAATCGGTCCAGCAGTTTTTCAGGAGTTTTTCAGGTAACGAAAAAGTGCACAAACAAACACACAACCTCTTAGGACATTTTCTATAACTTTTTCTGCACCGTAGTGATTACAAACGCTGCGTCAAATGATGCTACTAATTTTTCATGAACAGTCCCTGGCAGGATTTTTTAAAGAAAGCAACGAAGATTCTAATACTCAAAAAAGCTTGTCACGATCTGTCAATGACATTAGTTCTGTTTTTTGTTTGGTTTGAGGTTTATCATTTTTATATTTCAAAGATTTTGCTCTCTTAAAGATTTGAAAATCAATTGAATAATAATATTAATATTTATTATAATTGTTGCAACTGCAATCGTTAAGCGATGGAGATAGTGTACACCTATACGAAGAAACGGTGCGAGTTCGGACGCCAGCCTCTGTTCTGCGAGCAGGGGCCTGAGTTGTGCGACAGCCTGGCCGCGGCGCCGCAACACCACAAAGACTACATCCTGCGCAACCCCGTGCACCAGCCCGCGCAGCACACGCCGCGCTACTCAGAGCACACCGTCAACACCATCAGGTCATCGTTTTGTCCCAGGCCAATCAGAGAATCCCCCCATCCGCCCCTACTGCTGCTGTTAGTAACGTAATATTTATGTTTCTTTAGAGCCGAATACTCGACGACTGGAGCTAATCACGCGGAAGGAGGTTGGCCAAAAGATGTCAATATACTAGATCCTGAGGCTACCCAGCGGTATCGAAGAAAAGTCGAAAAGGATGACCCTTACATTCACTGTGTTATGTCGCTATCCTCGGTGAGTGTCCGGGACGTTTCCATTATTCGTAGACAGTAATCGTTTCGTGGCCTCATCATTTTTGATTGACTATACTTTCGAGTAAATAAAAAAGTAATTTATAAAAAACAAAAAACCCGACTGCTTGGATACCAAAAAGTATAACACAAGACATGAATTGAAGTATTTCATTATTATCAATTTAAATCGTATAATATTAATAAAATTTATCAAGGCGCAGTCGCACGTTAAGTTTAGCTTTAGGACGTGCGACTGCGCTTTGATACATTTTATTAATATTATACCATTTAAATTGATAATAATGAAATACTTCAATTCATGTCTTGTGTTATACTTTTTGGTATCCAAGCAGTCGGGTTTTTTGTTTTTTATAAATTACTTTTTTTATTTCAAATTTTTTTGTTAAGTATTTATCGGAAACAGGCGACGTTTTATCTGCCCGAAGTAGCACCTATTACCTATTCTGTGGTAGCACCAAAGGTACTAATAAGTATTTTGTATGAGAAATAGTAATGAGCATCGGATTAATTTATTCGTAATGACGAGCGGTGATCACGTCCATAACCATCATCAAATTTGCATATGTCATAATGCTAATATTAATTTGGTAAAGTTCGTAAATCTGCTATTTTTCCTAAAAATGTGCTTATTAATTTTCGAGAGTCCTATCGCATCGACGTCACGAGACCTCGGCAATGAACGTCGGCCACTTACGAAAATGCCCGTAGACAATGCAAAAAAACCGGCCAAGTGCGAGTTGGACTCGCGCACCGAGGGTTCCGTACAAACCTATGTTTTTTTTAAATATTTGAGTTGATTGAATGAAAGGTAAATTGCGGTTTACGATTTATGACGTATTAAAAAAAAACTACTAACTAGATCTCGTTCAAACCAAATTTCGGTGGAAGTTTGCATGGTAATGAACATCATATTACAAACCTCAATATCATTTTTGAAGACCTATCCATAGATACCCCACACGTATGGGTTAGATGAAAAAAAAATTTTTGAGTTTCAGTTCTTAGTATGGGGCACCCCCAAAATTTATTGTTTTTTTTCTATTTTTGTAAGAAAATCTTAATGCGGTTCACAGAATACATCTACTTACCAAGTTTCAACAGTATATTTCTTATAGTTTCGGAAAAAAGTGGCTGTGACATACGGACGGACAAACAGACAGACATGACGAATCTATAAGGGTTCTGTTTTTGCCAAATTTGGCTACGGAACCCTAAAAAGTAGGTAGGTATTTTTAAGTATTTTCAAAAACACAAATTGTACGTATTTAGTACGTAGTGGACGTATTTATTTATTTAGTATAATATAAAAAGACATTAAAAATGTTAGTCGGAAGTTATGTTAGTCGAATATGCGCTGCATGTGGCATTGATAAATTTATTGATTGATCGATTGAAGGAGTGAAAATCATCAAGTTTTTTGAGACTTGTTATTTCGCCACATTAAGCTTAGGTATACAATGATATGTTACTATACTACTGTAATATTTATTATATTGTGAGAGTACGCCCCACCTTCACCCTTTACCTATCCGCTGTGGTCCGCGTCATTTTCTGATGAGGTTACTGTATTTCTATATCTCATAAGATATTCATCTAAATTGAATGGTGTAAAGGACAATTTTTGTCTAAATTAAATACTTGAGATGAGTAAGATATTTACTGTGATAAGTAATTAACGATTAAAACTATGTTGGTAAAACACCTTCGCAAGTAAAGCAGTGACCAAATTTGAAAATCATAAAAATGGTTATTGTGAGTCAACCTTAAAAGATAGTTATATGCTATCGCGGACTTTTTTTTAGAACTTTTTGAGAGGAACGTTTCCAGCATACATTGTTGTCGTGTAACTTTATCGATTTAGGCAGCGCACGCCACGTAAGCTCTCAGATGAGACCGTTTTTTCCGACTTAACTAACATTATTGCAATTTTCGTAAGGATCTCTAATTTTTTTGGAAATAAAATATAGCCTATTTTACTTGTTAATAATGTAGCTTTCTATAAGTAATATAATTTTTAAAATCGGTTGAGTGGTTTTTGAGATAATCCACTTAGTTTGATAGACATAGATGATATGAGTAGGAACTTTAAACATTTCCTTTGAAACCTCGTAAATCCTAAATTATCATTTAAACGGAAAAATGGTTTAAGGAACCTAGGCGTGATTTTAAAAGACCTATCTAACGATACCCCTCTTGCTATAGAGCCTATCGACTATTGATAGGCTAAGAGCCTATCGACTTTTATTTATTAATTGGCTTCTAGTGGACGCCATTTTGTTTTTCTCAAATTCGGCCTCCGTAGTGACACTTACAAGATGAAGATAAATCTAGTGGTGCAAGTATTATCAAAATCGGTTCAGCCGTTTTGTCTGTAGTGCGACACAAAGGAATACACTAAAAATGAACCTTTGAAACCTCGTAAATTCTCAATGATCGATAAAATGAGAAAATGATCAAGGGAACCTAACTATGATTTTGCAATACCTATTCATCGATACCCCACTTGCCATAGTCTATCGACTTTAATTTTTTAATTTGTTACATTATGGTTTCTAGAGGGCGCCATTTTGTTTTTTCTCAAATTCGGCTTCTACAGTGATACTCTACTGATATACTCGGCATAAACTGGTGCAAGAATCATCAAAATCGGTCCACGCGTTTAGGCTTAGTAACTAAGGGCACAACAAAGTTGAGATGCAGTGGCTTGTATAAATATACACACAGATTGATGCGCAGACTCTGCACTAAGATAAAACTTGTATTGCAGAAGTCTGCATTCCCTTCGGAGGATCAACTTCATCCAAAGATTTACATAAAATAAAATACGCTATAGTTTATGTATACCTATTTGTAATATTCTGTATGAATTGTGAGGAAGTGTGTGTGTGAGTATGTGTAGGTGAGGAACGTGTGTAAGTGTGTGTGTAAGTGTGTGTGTGTGTGTGTGTGTTTGTGAGTTAGTATATACTTTTTAGGAGCTTCTCAGTTTCCTCATAACACAATGTTTTTAGATAATCCGTAACTGCAACCTTGAATTCTCTACTTGTAAGCGATTTGAAATTTTTGATGTACTTACTAACTTTGTTGTAAATAAACGGACGAAGATACTTTGCATGATGTTGAGCTAAGCTAGTTTATACCCTCGGGATGTCAAAACATTTGTCCTGTCTTCGCTTGGGTACTGGGTTAGATTCAACTAGTTGAGTTACTTTACCATGTTGAGCCATGATTGAGTTCAGAATATATAGCTGTCGTACAGTTAGTACCTTACATTCTTTATATAGATCTGCAGTAGGATATCTGAAAGGCTTATATGTGGCTACTTTTAGAACTGCACGCTGCGCGCGCTCCAAGGCCAGCATATGAGTTTTACCTGCGCCACCCCAACTAGAAATGCAGTATGTCAAAATTGATCTACAAAGTGCATTATATACCTTGAGTACAGTTTCATAATTGGTCACATCACGTAGATTTTTAAATATGTAAATTAGTTTTCTAACCCTTGAACAGAGAGATTCTATGTGGGCCTTCCAATTTAATCTATTGTCTATAATGACACCTAGGTATCTAAGGCTCGAAACCGACTGTAGTATAGGGCAGCTGCAATTGTCTGATTTGCAACTTGAATGCACTCTAATAACTATTTGCGGTTTTTTTCCACGTGAGCCGGTGAAGGCGATATATTTTGTTTTACCTACGTTAAGACTCAATAAGTAACGACGCAGCCATTGTGTGACAATGCCTAGCCCCTACTCAGTACGAGATCTAACTTCGTTCCAGTCTGAACCACTAAATATAAGCGCTGTATCATCCGCATACGAAAATATTTTACCACCATTTAATTTTAGATTGCACAGGTCATTAACATAGACTAAAAACAGAGTAGGTCCCAGAACACTGCCCTGCGGAACGCCGTAAGTTATTGACTCTTCCTCACTAAATATATTCCCTACTTTTGTTTTCTGGGTTCTTCCCTGTAAATAGTCCTCAAGTAGACATAACGTTTTGCCCCGAATTCCAACTTTTTCCAGCTTTGCTACTAGACCTGGAATCGAAACGGTATCGAAAGCCTTGGCTAGGTCAAGAAAAACCCCTATAACCTTATTTTTCCTATCAAGTTCGTCAACTATAAAATTGGTAAGATCTAACACTGCCTGTTCAGTAGACCGAGCTTCTCGAAAACCATATTGAGTAGTAGCTAGAATACCATATTTTTCTAAGAAGGAAGTTAGTCTTCGGTTGATTATTTTCTCTAGTAATTTAGACAGAATTGGAAGAATGGAGATTGGTCTATAATTTTCGACACAGTTTTTGCGACCACCTTTATGAACAGGTATGATGTAAGATGTTTTAAAGATAGTTGGAAACTTTCCAGACATGAGGCTAATGTTACAGACGTGAGTTATAATTGGAGCTAGAATAACTGCCGACTATTTGAGGACTTTTGATGTAATTCCATCAATACCAGCTGCGCACTCATTTTTTAAACCTCGTATTAGGTCAAGAACCTCATAGACATTTGTGTCCAGAAGGCCAATAGTGTTAACTTGACCTGGTACGGACTCGTTTTCGAACCTACCAGGATTAGTTGTTGGTAATTGATCTTTTATACCTTCACATATTGTTTTTCCCACACCTGCAAAATATTTATTAATGTGATTGACTGAATCATTAGGAGTTTGTTTTAAGTTTATTAATATATTCTCATTATTAGATTTAGATTTTTCGGTATTCGTGATCTGCCTTAGAGTCTGCCAAGATTTCTTTATATTATTTTTGTTTTTGTTAAGCTTTGATTTGTAATATTCTAGTTTCAAGTTTTTTAGTAATTTGTTGCAAAAATTTCGATACCTTTTATAAGTAATCTCCAAGATCTTATTGTCAGGTGTTGCTTTTAAACGCATATGCATTCTGTATCTATTTTTCATACATCGCAGAATGCCTAATGTGATCCACGGTTTAATAAAGCGCTGTCTGTTTGGAACTTTAAAGATTCTAGCGTTAGCTTTTATCACTTCAACTAATTTATTGGTTAAAATTGTGGCTGCAAGATCAGCATCGTGTGTTTTTAGTATGTCTTCAAAATTTAGCGATTTTATTTGGTGAGCAATTTTGGGGTAATCTAATTTGTTTACTATTTTTGCATTACTAAAAGCTTTGGTTTTAGTTTCAATATTTATGATAATGGGTCGGTGATCTGTAATATATGTATTTAGGACTATTGTTTTACAATTAAGATTACTTTTTAACATAATATGATCCAGACATCTATCTCCTCTAGTCCCAAAGTGGTGAGTAGGTAATAGACCATGACTCGCTGTTAATTCTAAATAATTAGCCGAATTTTTGTCTGTATTGTTAGGCTGAATGTCGATATTTAAGTCCCCAAGTAGCATTATATTTTTGTATTCTTTGCAGGAGCTTAAGATATTATCTAGTGAGTGTGAGAACTGATCAGTGTTATAGAAGGAAGGAGAGCGATAGATTGCTATTATAACTATATTATTACCCAGTTTAATTAGGAGGCAGTTAGCATCTTGAAATTCAGGTTCCTCTATTCCAATACTAAGATGACTTTTACTGTATACAATAATACCACCATTTTTATTGATACAATTTCTAGTATAGGCTGAGTTGTAGTTACTTAAGACTGGAAATCGCTTGTCATTGTCTATCCAGCATTCAGTCAATATTAAAATGTCACATTGGAAGCCAATTCTTTGCAGCAACAGTTCAAAGGGCGCAATATTACTGTTCACACTCCTAATATTCATAGTAAGTATATTGACCGTATTATTGTTACAAGTGATTTGTGACTGGCATGTTTCTGGATCACATAATTGTGCTGGTGCGACCGTAAGATCATCTATAAAATGGCATAAGGTATTTTGTTGAACTTTATCCATAATTGTAGCATATAAGAAGTTTAAGGATTCTCAAAGTATTAACTGATTGGATTTGGCTTGGAAATAAACGCAAAGATAGCAGACAAGTTATAACTCTATAGAGTGTTAAATTGTAAGGTCTATGTGGCATAATAGTGTGTAATTTGGTGAAGCTATTAAGTATGAGAGTAAGAAACTCGTAAATGTATGTTTCATGAAAGTTGTGAAAGTGTATTACTGGAGAGAGATTAATGTAGAAATGTAACATAAAAGTGTACCTCCTCAGATTTGATGAACACCTCAGAATAAATATAAATCTATATAACATTAAAATTACTAAAACTACTCGAATCAAATCAAAGCGTAACATTACTAACTTACCTAGAAAACTTGTTTACAAAAATGTTGAATCTATCACTAATAAAGACCACGCGGCGCAAATTAATAACTTCTTTTACAACGTTTTTTCTCAACCTCTTAATCAATATCCTTCTACAGAGCTCATTCCCCAATACACTCGAGTACGTCACACATTCATTCCCTCAAAGTTGACCACAATGAAATTCGCCTTACTTTATAAGCCATGCAAGCAGAGCTCTTACTACACCACTTTATATTATTTTTAATAGATCAATAGCTGAAGGTTTCTTTGCGTCTAAGTGGAAAGAAGCTCATATTGTCCCGATTTTTAAAAAGGGAAAGAAAAGTCATGTTGAAAATTATCGTCCTGTTTCTATTCTTAATGTATTTGGCAAAATGGTCGAAAAAATTATTTACAATACGATATATCCTATTTTGATAAACGCAATTCCACCTGAGCAGCATGGGCTCGTCGAAGGACGATCCACATTATCCAACTTAATGACAATTACCGAAGATGTCCTGTCCTCAATGGACAATGGGGTTCAGGTTGATGTGATCTATACTGATTTTGAAAAAGCATTTGATCGTGTGGATCACGTCATCTTGTTAAAAAAACTAAAAAAATAACTCGGCATCCACGGAGACCTTCTGAGATGGATTAAGTCCTACCTGTCGAATCGTTCTCAGGCTGTTGTCGTTGGTGGCTGTCGGTCCAATTTCTGTGATATCCCCTCTGGTCACAAGGCAGGGCAAGGTCTGGTCTAGTGGCAAGGCTCACATTTGGGTCCCTTATTCTATAATATATACTTATATGATATTAACAATTATTTTTTAATTCAAAGTTTTTAATGTACGCCGACGATACTAAAATATTCATGGGAATCCATAGTGTAGAAGACTGTAAAAAGTTACAAGATGATCTAAATAGACTTGCCCACTATTATAAAAATAACAGAATACAGGTCAATATCAGCAAATGTCAGAAAATAACTTTTACAAGAAATAAAGAATAAGAATAAGAATAAGAATAGAATAATATTTATACAATACAATACAATACAATACGCTTTATTTGTACCACCACAACAAGTACAGATAACAAAAACAAAAATTAGAAATAAAACAAACACAGAAGTAGGATACAAAAGGCGGCCTTATCGCTTAGGTAGCGATCTCTACCAGGCAACCTTAGGAAAAGGAGAAAATAAAGGAAAATAGACTGCAGGTGATTCTATAATATACCTACTTACATTCAGATAACTACATACTAATACATAAACCAATAATAAACGTATAAAAAAGATGTAAAAATTTATATAATATAGCTAATTATAAAATACACTAATACATATGTATAATAATATATACTTAATATATTTGACTCAGCTTAAGGAATAATTTTGGTGTCGTCTTTAGTTTGCAAGATAATGATTCTTTACTGAATTTTTGAATATGTCCAGAGACTTAGATTGGCGTATGGTCAATGGAAGTGCATTCCACAGCTGAACAGCTCGTACACTGAATGAATTACTATAAAACTTCGTTTTATGTGTTGGGGTTTTCAGCGTCAAGGTTCGACATGGCCTTAAATCAGATTGCACTCCAAAAAAACTGAATTTCTCCTTGAGGTAGGACGGAGTTTTTAAATGAAACAGCACACAGTACAAAAGAGAAAGTACATGCAAATCCCGGCGACGGCGAATAGGGAGCCACTTGAGCTTTTGACGAAATTCGGATACGTGGTCATATTTGCGCAAACCAAATATGAACCGAATGGCAAGATTCTGGAGTCGCTCAAGCTTGTTAAGTTGTTCCTCAGCCAAATTAAGATAGCTTGCGTCAGCATAATCGAGAATAGAAAGAAGGAGAGATTGTGCCAACATAACCTTGGTAGGGATTGGCAGGACAGAGCGCAACCGTCGCAAAGAGTTCATCGTTGCAAAAGTCCTCCTACTCAGCTCTTTAACATGCACAGACCAGGATAGTTGTGAGTCTAAAAATATACCTAGATCTTTAACAGAGTCACAATATGGAATCAAGACCCCATTAAAACGATCGGGGGTAGTCCTCGCAGGTTAAGTTTTGCTATATATCCTGGACTGCCAATAATGATTGCCTGAGATTTTACTGGGTTAACGCGAAGCCCATACTGCTTACCCCATTCAGCGACAGCAATTAGATCATTATTAACGGCAGCAACAGCAGCGCCGAGATCTTCTAGGGGTGCAGAGCGATAAATTTGGATATCATCTGCATACATGTGGTAGAGAGAAGAGATGTACGGAGTAATAGAATTAATGAAGATAGCAAACAGTAAAGGAGATAACACACCACCCTGAGGTACCCCGGCCGTCACATCACACCATGACGAATAAGCCTCGTCAATTTTAATGCGCTGTCGACGACCTCGGAGGTAACTCCGAAACCAGTCAATTACTGATGGAGCTATGTTAATAGAACGTAACAGACTCAGCAAAATATCGTAATCAACGGTATTGAACGCATTACTAAAGTCAAGCAAGTTTAAAATTGTGAGCTGTTTATTGTCCATCGCCCATCGAATGTCATCGGTAACTTTGACCAACGCTGTTACCGTACTATGACCGGGCCGAAATCCCGACTGCAACGGACTGAGAAGGAAGTTCTTATTAAGGAAAATATTTAACTGATGGTAAACTAACTTCTCAAGGATTTTTGAAAGAAATGGCAAGATAGAAATGGGACGGAAATCATTAACTGAGGATGGGTTAGACTTTTTAGAAATAGGAACAATTTGAGCAGATTTCCAAGCTTCGGGGAATTTGCTAGTGCTAGTAGAAAAATTCAAAATATGGGTTAGGATAGGAGTTATAATATCAAGAATGGGTACGATCATATTACGGCTGATGCTGTCTGTGCCAACAGCATTCGACGTGATGGACAATATGTTCTTCTTAACATCACATTCAGTGAAAGACTCAAAAGAAAACGGTAAAAAGTCCGGAGTTGAGGAGGATGAAAGAATATTAAGAGTATGTTCCTTATCGACACTATCAATTGTATCGGAAGTAGAAAAGTGTTTGTTAAGGAGTTCAACATCAATATTAATAGAAGGTTTTTGGGATGATTTACCAACTCCAAGGGACTCAAGAAATTTCCAGGTTTTGGCAGGGTCACCATTTTCAACTGACTTATGTATGTGGCGTCGTTGAGCATCTCTACACAATGTATTACAGCGATTCCGGGCTTTGTGGTATTTCAAGCGATTGGCATCAGAGTCCTTAACCTTATATTTATATTTAGCTGAATTTTTTTTATCCATTAAGATTCTTATCTCCAAGGAGCTGGGAGGTGTTTCATCTTAATTGGTCTTATGGGTGCATGAGTATCAAAGAGTTGTGTCATCAAGGTATTAAATATTTCGACTTTAGTATCAATAACATCAACATATCTGATTGCATTCCAGTCTAAATGCCTAGCATCATCGCAAAGACGATCCTTGTCAATCCCTGCAAAGTTACGCTGCAGAAGAATTCTCGATTTCGCTTTTGGAGGACGAATTTTATAGGAAAGAAAAATCAGGTCATGATAAGAAAATGCGTCAGCAGGATACTGTCCGTGTTTAAAGACAAGATCAGGAGAAGAGACCATGATTAGATCAAGAAGAGAGGGAGTACAGCCAGGAGAGAAGTGCGTAGCAGAAAGTGGAAGGACATGCAAGTTACAAGATTCCACTGCAGTTAATAGTTTCTTACTACGATGATCATCCTTGAGTAAACAGGTATTAAAATCTCCCATAATAATGGTCTGGCTGTACAAGGGGACTATCTTTTCTAGTAAACTTTCAAAAGAGTGAAAGTAATTAAGATGAGAGGGAGGGGAATAAAATACACCAAGAAGGATGTTAGTGTGCGATAGGAAAACTTCAACTAGTAAGTGCTCGGCCGCATCTGGTACTGGAGGCTGCGAAGACGAGCTAACAACAGTGAACGGAATATGAGATCGTAAGTAGATCGCTACTCCACCACCTCCTTTACCAGTACGGTCATTGCGTATAAGTCGAAATCCTGGCAGCGAATAAGAAGTTGACGGTAAGCAGGTTTTAAGCCAGGACTCCGAGACCAGAATGGCATGTAAATTACGTGATTCAAAAGACGCAAGCATATCGGGATAATGAGCCGGGATACTTTGTGCATTAATATGGACTACATTGAAATTTTTCACACAGTCTGAGAAACAAGAATCAAGAGAGACATCAAGCGGAAGGAAAGATGTACTGTGAAAACTAACATCACTGGACAATTCACCACTAGATGCAGACAGAAAAAGATCGCTATCCATATCATCCAAACTGATCGACAGCATAATTATTATTATAGAATAAAAATATATAAAATATATAAATAAATATACTTAATAAAATACCTAGTAGTAAGGACCAAAAGGTCTTAAATAATTACTTACAATAATATCCTAATCCGCCAGCTGCCCAATAGATTAATAAATATGATAAGAAGAAAACTAAATATTTGTACAAAAAAAAGAACACAAAATAAAGGCACGCTAATTAAATTAAAACTTACAAAAAAAGCAATAACAACAATACAAAGTCAAACTAAACAAAAACCTATATTGTGTATGTGCCGCAAGCTTTATTTGTCGCTTGCAACTTAAGATTCCTGAACGAGCTGTCAAGCCAAAATATGACGGGCTAATGCCAAACGTCACTGTCAGTTGCGATTTAATTTTATTGTCATTTGTCAAACTTTCTAAAATAAAATTAAATAACTAATTTACCTTCAAGTTACAATAATTACTGATAATCAAAAAATGCAAATCTAAAACAGTGTATCTACATATCCGAAATAAACAAAACAAAAAGAGTAGGTAATTACAGCTACGGCACACACAAGGAGGGACACTTTATCATGGAGCTAATGAATTAATGTCAGAACAAATGTACGGAAAGCACCAAACTGAGAATTTAAATTTGAAGTTGGACTTGTGGCAGGAATAGAAGTCTTCAATTCTTTCTGGAATTCCGTCATTCTGGTGTTGAAGTGGTCAGTTATTTCACTCAAAGTTCTTTGAAAAGATTCCATTGCGAAATGTGACAGCAAAAAGTGAGGTTAAGTGTAATACACAGTGGACACAATTATTAGTAGGGTTTATTTCTGCACAAATATTTGTGGGATTGCTGGCAGACTTAAAGTAACTAAAGGTACATAATATTATTTTCCTTTAAATGCACTATTTATAATTTTTAAGATTATTAAAAGCAGAGCAGATAAAATTATGTGTACTTTATTTAAGGCCTACCCACAGAAAAAATTTATATTCATAAAAGAGTGACATGATTAAAATATAGCGGTCCCTACCCTCTACGCTAGGATAACCTGTATTGCAGAGGGTAGTTCCTTCCAGTGATACATGTGAAAATATAACTAAAAACTAATTTCTATGTTTCTCCGTTTTTCACACGTAAATAAACTATTTACGTGTGAAAAACTGAGTGTGTCTGTGTGTGTCTGTATATGTATGTGTGTGCGTGTGTGTGTATATGTGTGCGTGTGTGTGTATGTGTGTGCGTGTGTGTGCGTAGACGTGTGTGTGTTAGTGCATGTGTAATTGCGCGCAATGCTATTTTTTTTTTAATATTTTCAGTTGCATCGTAGCCCTTAGGTGCTAGCCAACTTCTAAGAGATTTAGCCAGGTTAAATTTATTAATTTTATTCAAATTAATACCTTTGTTAGCCCTACTGAATACATTATATGCATGTGATGAGCTGAATTCAAATTGCGATTGGGCAAAACTTGTGTTAGCAACTGATAATGGATATTTTACTACTCTTTTGTTATTATTTATAGTGCAGTGATCAAATTGTTAGTATTTTAAATAGATTCCATGTTGTTTCCATATATTATTTTACTTTATCAAAGACTCGCTTCAAAATTATATTATTTTCTTTGTCTGTGGTTCTGTCATGTGAAATATGTCAAACGTCAAAATTTTCAATGTTAAAATCGTTCACCTTTTTTCCGGTCTCTTGCTTCCACCATTTTTGACCGATACCAATGTAACCTTGTGAAAGATAATTTTTAATTAGAATAAAGTGTAAATGACCGTGTAACCTGTGAATCAATAAACGAGCTATCGAAAGAATACCATCTTTTAATCACAAATTTTGAGTGAAAACGTAAAATTATTGAATCCAAGTAACGTTGACGAACGTTGAGTAGACTGCATTCTTTGTATAATTGGTCAGTGGGATATCTAAATGGTTTTTTAAAAATAGCTTTGAGTAGGGTTCTGTGCGCTCGTTCTAACTGAAGCAAGTACGTTTTTCCAGCCCCACCCCATGCACAGATACAATAGGTCATGATCGGAAGACACAACGACTTATAAACCATCATTGTCGTCTCAATCGGCGCAATATCTCTTAGATTTCTGAATAATGGAATAAGTTTCTTAATTTTATTAGAGGTATTCTGAATATGAGCTGACCATTTAAGATGTTCATCTAATGTTATGCCAAGATATTTTACAGTTGCCTCTTTAGATAAGATATCACAACTACAGATGCCTTTGTTAATTTTCCGATTACAAGGGTACGTGTGAATAGGAAGTTTGAGGTATTTGTCAGGATTATTTCTAATTGATGTACTAAAACACACATATTTAGTTTTCGCGGTGTTAATTGTAAGTAGGTTATCTTCAAACCACGATGTAATTTACTGAAGTCCTTCTACAGCGAGTGACTTCGCTTGTTCCCAATCACTACCTTCAAATAAAACTACAGTATCATCCGCAAAACAAACAATGCGTCCAGATTTTGGAGACAAACTGCAGAGAGGGTTAATATAAGCGAGAAATAAGGTAGGTCCCAAGACACTCCCCTGGGGGACACCGTAAGTAATGTTAGAAAATTCACTATTTTAATACAATAAGTAGCTTTTAAACCACTCCAAAGTAATACCCCTAACTGCCATGCTGGAAAGTCTATCGAGTAAGATAGGGATTGACACGGTATCAAAAGCTTTTTGTAAGTCAAGGAAAATGCCAATACATTTCCTTCCCTTATCAAGACATTTTGTGATATGATTGGTCACTTCTAGTACCGCATCCAGAGTAGATCTGTTGGCTCTGAAACCAAATTGACTTGCTGCAAGGAGGTTTGACTGCTCAAAATACTTCACCAATCTGGAGTTTGCAACTTTTTCCACTATCTTACTCAATACACTTAACAGCGATATAGGTCTGTAATTGGAAACTAACTTCTTATCTCCACTTTTATGAACTGGAATTACGACTGTTTTTTTGAAAATATCAGGAAAAACACGAGAAGACAAACTTAAATTCACTAAGTGAGCTATAGGTACACAACTTCACCAATAGTTATACACATTCGTATTACACAAACACCCATACACACACACACACACACACACACACACACACACACACACACACACACACACACACACACACATACACACAAATACACACACACACACATGCATGCATACAGGCAAATATCTACACACGCACACATACATACATTAAACAGTCACAATCTAAAATACACTCGCCGGTATATTTAGCGGAACATAAAAAAAAGGTTTGATATCAGTATCATATAAGGTTGCTGGCTGGTTTATACGTCATTAATTTAAAAAGAAATATTTTCAAATTAAGAAAACAACTGAACATCACATTTTATGCAATTGTTTTAATTTTATTCACATACACCTTATCTGGAGCGAACTTCGAGTATTTCTTCCTTCTGAGTTTGATTTAAAATTTCATTGAAATACTGTTTTTTGTTAGTTTTTTTTAATCGCGTATCTTTCTGGAGTTGATGACTGAATTATGCCTGACTTAGCCCCAACGGAGATTGCTAGGGCACTCGAAATGCGAAGAAATGGTCAAACCTACAGAGTCATATCCAGAGATCTTCGTCGACCAGTTTCAACGATCCATCGCAGTATCCAACGGTTCAGGGAGACCGGTACTTATGTGAGAAGAGCAGGACAAGGCAGAAAAAGACGCACTTCGAGTAGGGATGATCGTTTCATTCGGCTTCGTGTAAGTAGGAACCCCCGTTTGACGGCCGTCCAAGCCCGACATGAGTTAGAAGCAGTGCGGGGTGAAATCGTAAGTGAGCGTACGGTACGAAGAAGGCTCGAAGAAGCTGGTTTGGGTTCATTAGTGCCCGCCAAGGCTCCAAGGCTCGAGGTAAATCATCGTAGAAACAGGTTAACTTTTGCTCAGGAACATCGACTTTGGAACGCGGACCAATGGAGTAAGGTATTGTTAGTGATGAGTGCAGAATTCTCTTAAATCAAATTGACGGCAGGCAAAGAATATACAGACGCAAAGGAGAACGATACATTCAGACAAATTTTGAAACTACAGTTGCATACGGTGGTGGATCAATAATGGTTTGGGCGGGCATTTGTTTGGGAGCTCGCACAGACTTGGTAGTGATTGACAGAGGGAGTCTGACTGCAGACCGCTATATCAGAGAAGTTTTAAAAGAAAATGTCGTACCGTTTGCCCCATATATCGGTGACGATTTTGTTTTTATGCAGGATAATGCTCGGCCGCATAACGCTCGGGTAACTCAAGCTTATCTTAATGATATGAATATCACTGTTATGGAGTGGCCGGCGAGATCACCGGATATGAACCCAATAGAGCACGTTTGGGACTTGCTGAAAAGAAAAGTTAAGTCCAGAATTCCAGCTCCTGCCAACGTGGGTGAACTACGAATCGCCGTAGTTGAGGAATGGCGGAGGCTATCCCAGGAGACCATCGATAACATCATTCTCAGTATGCCTAGACGGGTAGAAACTTCAATAAGAGCACGTGGAGAAAATACGCGATATTAATCACCATTTTTCTAATTTAATTAATTGTTATTTTAATATTAAATTTCACTTTTCCCGGTTACATGAAAAGTTCAAAAATGTACCATTTTTCACAAATAGCCTTTACTCGCAAAATCTGTTCTTAATGTGATCTCATTTTAAGTAAAACAAATGAAACATTAATTAACAAAAGAAGTGTAGTAAGTAGATTTTAAAATAAAACCATATTTTTTTAATTATGGACCTTTTTTTTATGTTCCGCTAAATATGCCGGTGAGTATATTATACCTACTTTTGTCATTTAACATGCAAATATGTTACATTCTGTTTCTTAAAATTATATTGCTTTGTACCTATGTAACATAAATTTTTATTTGTGTTTGAGAAAATCTGTAATTGACTATTTTAGTCCTGTTTTTTTTGTTGTTTTAGTAATATTGTTAAGTTTCGCTGCCGAGTGGAAATGTTATTGCACAATGAAGTGGTGTGATTTTAAATAACGATCTTAGCCTCTTCGGCCTAATCTTGACGAAGGATCCCTCGGGATGCGTTTATTCGCAAACGTAATTGAGTATCCAGGGTGAGGGTTGATTTTCCTATGATAATAAAAATAAAAATAAAATAAAATAAAGTATTGATTTGCAGCGCATGGACCATTACATAATGCAGAACAACGCGATCGACATGTACCGCACGTACTACGCGGAGATGGCCGCCCTGCCGCCCGTGGAGCGCAGCAGCTGCCGCACGGTCAACGTGTACCGCGACGCGGCGGCGGCGGCGGCGGCGGCGGCGGCGGCGGGGCGGCGCGGCCGGCCCGTCGGCTCCATCAGCTGGCAGCCCGAGGGCGGCCACTGCTTCGCCGTGACGTACGCCGACATGGACTTCTACCACGCGCCGCGCGCGCCGCTCGACTCGTGCGTGTGGGACGTGGAGAACGCGAACGCGCCCGACGCGCTGCTGCTGCCGCCCGCGCCGCTGCTCGACCTGCAGTTCAACCCGCGCGACCCGCACGCGCTGGCCGGCGGCCTGGCCAACGGGCAGGTGGGCGTGTGGGACCGGCGGCGCGGCCCCCGGCCCGTGGCGCTGTGCGCGCCGCACGCGGCGCACCGCGACCTCGTGCGCAGCGTGCTCTTCATCAACTCCAAGTCGGGGCAGGAGTTCTTCTCGGGCGGGCCGGACGGCGCGGTCAAGTGGTGGGACGTGCGCAACATGAGCGCGCCCACCGACGAGATGATCATGGACGTGGTCAAGTCGTCGTTCGACGCGCAGAGCATGGCCAGCGCCAACGGCGTCAGCGTCATGGAGTACGAGCCCACCATCCCCACGCGCTTCATGGTCGGCACCGAGAACGGCTTCGTCATCGGCGGCAACCGCAAGGGGAAGACGCCGATGGAGAAGCTGCCGGCCAAGGTAGCTCGCGCGCGATCTTGCGACGTCGTTCCCGCCGCCGCCGCACGAGTGACGTTCGCCTTCTCGTCCCGCAGTTCGAGGCGCACCTGGGCCCCGTGTGGTCCCTGGAGCGCAACCCCGGCTTCCTGAAGAACTTCCTGACGGTGGGCGACTGGACGATCCGCGTGTTCAGCGAGGAGTGCCGCGAGTCGGCCGTGCTGTGGTCGCCGCCGCTGCGCCACAAGGTCACCGCCGCCACCTGGAGCCCCACGCGGTGAGTGCGGCGCGCGCGTGCCTGCGGGCGAGCGAGCGACCGGCGAGCGAACTGTGACCGTGCGCCCTCCGCAGGCTGTCGCTGCTGCTGGCGCTGCAGGCGGACGGGTCGCTGGCGGCGTGGGACCTGCTGCGGCGCCAGCACGAGCCCGCGCTCACCATGCAGGTGTGCCCCGAGCCGCTGCTGCGCGTGCGCGTCCACGACGCGGTGAGTGTCGCCCCGGGCGCCCCGAGCTCGCGCGGCGCGTGCGGCGCGTGTACAGCGTGCGTGTGTGTGTGCAGGGCTCGCTGGTGGCGTGCGGCAGCCGCGCCGGCCACGTGTACATGGTGGAGCTGTCGCAGAGCCTGGCGCAGTCCGACAAGAACGACAAGGGGCTGCTCACGGCGGTAAGTGGCGGCCGCTGCGCATGCCGCGCGTCACACGCGCGCGCAGTGAGCGAGGGCAGGTGTCGTGTCGCAGGTGCTGGAGCGCGAGAGCAAGCGCGAGCGCATCCTGGAGACGCGCATGCGCGAGATCCGGCTGAAGCAGAAGCAGGCGGAGGAGGCGAGCCCGGCCGCGTCGGAGTCGTCCATGGAGTACGCGGCCGGAGACCGCGACCTGGCCGAGGCCGCCGCCGACTACGCCGCGCAGGTCAAGAAGGAGCTCGCCGCCATGTAGCCGCCCCGCGCCGCGCCGCGCCGCGCCGGACGACGCGCACTCGAGTTTACTTTTACTTTTATAACACTCTACTATTCACCTGTCAGTCTGTCCCTCCGTCGTAGCTACTTTTGCCGGTAACTACTAAGTAGTACTAATACTATTCTCTTAGTTAGGTTCTAACGGTCGAAAGCTTGGAGAGCGAGTCCGACCCGCACTCGGTGAGTTTATAATATTGCGGTTAATATTTTTACTCGTATTAGTATTTTTTTGTTAATTGCCTGCTACTTATCTAATCATGATTAAGAAAACTTTATATTCTTTGATATTTGTCTAAGACAATTACGTATATTTATGCTGTTTAAAGACCTGCATACATTTCTAGTCTTGGCGTTATATTATACAGTTATATGTACTATTATTTATGGCTGCTGCCTATCTAAGATAATGCAAAATATATACCCACGACAGTTGGTCGGAAATTATCTTTAAAATGTGTAACAGTGCCACCTTACGCATGTTAGATATGAGTATGAAGCGAGTCAGTTGCCAATAAACAGGTTACGAAGATGTACCCGCATTTGAATTATTAGTCCTGAAAATCATACTAATATTATAAATGCGAAAGTGTGTTTGTTTGTTGGTTTGTCCTTCAATCACGCCGCAACAGAGCAACGGATCGACGTGATTTTTGGCATGGGTATAGTTGAGGGTATAGTTGATAATTAATTATCCTCCAACCCGACTGGCCCTCGTGGAGGAGTATGGCCAAAACCCTTCAAAGAAAAGCACCAAAATAAGGAACAAAAACAAGGCAAAAAATAATCAATTAAATATTGCAACATACAATGTCAGGACTCTATCGTCATATGAGCGCTTATTAGAACTGGAAGAATCAATTAAAACAATTAAATACGACATTATAGGTGTCTCGGAAACGAGACGAGTTGGTACAAAAATAGAAGAATACGAGAACTTTATATTATGCTACGTGGGTCAAACACCAGGCAAATATGGAGTAGGCTTCATAATAAAAAAACCGGGCAAGTGCGAGTCGGACTCGCGCACGAAGGGTTCCGTACCATTATTAATAAATAATTACCTTTGTTAATGAACCGCAAGACTAACTTTGTTTGTAGAGGTTTATTGTTAATATCAAAAAAAAAAAAATACAGTCGAATTGAGAACCTCCTCCTTTTTTTGAAGTCGGTTAAAAAAACTATGCTAGTTAGAGCATTGGCTATAGTTTTCCTGTAAAATATACGTAAATTCCTATTGACCATAATTATTTCAAATTTTTCGATTGGTAAACTCCGGAGATAAGGAACAGTATTTTTTAGACATTTTCCCCGATAAATCAAAAACTATCGTAACTAAAAATAAATAAAAATCTGTTTTAGAATGTACAAAGTAAATCCTTTCATATGATACCCCACACAGTACAGTTATCTCACTTTTAAATTTCAACCCTCAGATTTTCCCCCCTTTTTAAATATGAACAAAAATAATTTCCATTTTTTTTTGATTCCAGCGTCTTTGGGCCACTAATATACACAACTATTCCAAATTTCATGTCGATAGCTTCGGTAGTAACTGAAATAATCGAGTGTGACGGACGGACAGACGGACAGACGGACAGACAGACGGAGAAAGTCGCACCATAAGGGTTCCATTTTACCATTTTGGTACGGAACCCTAAAAAGTCACTTAAAAACAGCATAGAGAGCTTCACTGGATTAACGGAACGTGTCGCAATATTAAATATGAACTTTCAAGGCTTTATGATCACCATTATACAAGTATATGCACCGACAGAGGCAGCTAGCGAGAATGATATAGAGGAATTTTACATGACGGTAGACAAAGCTTTGGAAGACACGCACAAAAACATTATAATAGTGGGAGATTTCAATGCGAAGATCGAATGCCCAAAAAAGAAGAACACTTGATTATGAAACAACACGGGTATGGTAAAAGAAACGATAGAGGGCGGAAACTTGTAAGCTTTGCACTCGAATACAATCTAACAATTATAAATACATGTTTTAAAAAGAATAAAAACCGAAGGTGGACATGGAAGTCTCCAAATGGAGAATACAAAAATGAGATCGATTTTATACTGTCCAATCAACCGAGAATTTTTCAGAACATTGGTACTATGAATCTAAATTATCCGTCGGATCATAGACTAATCAGAGCAACAGTAAAGGTAACCAAACAAAAGAAAAGTAGAGCAAAGTACACCAATAATCAAATCATAAAACTAAATAGCGAAGAGGAGATATCGGGCTACATGAAAAACCTATCTAAATTGCTACCTAATACATCTGACCACCAGGAACACACTTCAGTACAAACCTACTACGACAACATTACAAACGCCATTACTAACAGTTTAAAATTTTAAAACTAGCCAGAGGAGGTAGAGATAAACACAAACAACATAAAATACTATCAGTTCGAACAACAACCATATTACAAAGAAGAAGAACATTAAAAATTAAATAATTTCGTCTCCATATAATATTTATCTAATTTTAGTATTTGTTGTTCAAGTACAGGATATAATTCAAATAATTGAACAAGTTTCAGACTCAACCTTTCAGAAAATATTGTAATAGTTAACTTTGACCATTAGCGCCACCTATTGACACCATTGTGAAGTTCTGTTGTAAATACTATTCCATATAATATTAATCTAATTTTAGTATTTGTTTTTCAAGTACAAGTTATAATTCAAATAATTGAACAAGTTTCAGGCTCAGCATTTCAGTAAATTTATAGTTCTGAGGTCAACGTTGGACGTTAGAAAATCTCCACTTTGAGAACCCCCCATTTCGTCAATTTTAAGGGAAAAATTTAAAAAAATATATTTTTGGACTCTATTCCTAATTATCTTTAAAATGATATACCGCAATCCTATGTAACGCTATAAAAAATTTTTTCTTCATATTCGCTTCTATGAGATCCCCCCTGAAAGATTTTTATTACATTTTAAGCCATATTCGGCGGGAGGCCATCGGTTTATATATATAATATTTAAATTTGAAGTAATTACGTTCAGTAATTTAAAAGTTATAAGGCTCTGACAGACGGACGGACGGACGGACGGACAAGTGCAAATTCACTCAAGTAGACTCAGAGACCTTCGCTTCGCTCGGTCAATAAGTAGCCAAAATAATCCATTATTAACTGGCTCTACAGTACGGTCTGAGGTACCATATTATTGGTAGCAAATACGGACCTGTGTATGTGTGAGTCCGTCCCTATGCGGCTGTTGCATCACTCATCAGCCAATTCTTAGTGACAAATAAAATCTATGAGAGTTCTTCAAAGCGGTTCCTCCATTGCAAAACGCTCGAGTCTAAACCCTATTGCACTAAACACCCAGTGTCAGTTCTCGAAAATAGTGGTGCCTTGCTCTACTGGGATCGGTCGGTTATCACTGATAGGTTTATTGCTGCCAATAGACCTGACATTGTGTTAGTCGACCGCTCAGCGCGCCGAGCAATAATAAATTGTTGATGTTACTGTTCCGCATGACGATATCCTGGTGAAAGCAGAAAATAAAAAAGTATCGATATACTTGGACCTTGCTCACGAGATTACCACTTACCGGCATGTGGAGTGTAGACTCAACAATTATTGTACCGATGGTTGCATCAGTTAACGGTGTTACTGCGAAAAGTTTCGATCAACACCTCAAGAAGCTTTCGCTTGAATGTTGGATTGAGGGTCGGATACGGAAGGCGGTTATCCTTGAGACGGCGCGAATTGTGAGGAAGTTCCTCTCTCTGGAGCCCTGACCACCGGCCGCTTGGGTCTTTAAGGGCCCGCAGTGGGTGGAAGTTTTATAGGATTATTTTTTAATGTGTTTTGTATAGTATTTTTATATAATTATGTAAAACGTATTAAGAAATAATTTTATAAAAATGTGTACAAATAAATGGGAGAGTACCTAAACGATAAAAACTTTCGGAGTTCCAAAGCTTACCTTATATACCTAAATCTAAAAATGTCGTACTTCAATATTGCCAGAAATCGGACGTCAAAGGTGGTAAGGCGGACATTTCTGTAATTTTATTTTTTAAATTGATATTGGCTGATATGGATGATGACTTATATTTAAGCTGTTCAATATTACGAGTAGCACCCCTTCCCGTAGCAGCTATACTGTATACTAGTATGGCGCGTGGGTGCACGGCCCGCTAAAGCGGACCACGTAGTAGACCACTCGGCCCACTGTCTACTTACTTGCTCTCCTTCTATCCTAGTGTTTACTGCCTACGTGTTCTGAAGTAAACAACACACTGCTATGCTAGCGAGCACAGTGGAAGCGCCAGCGTGCCAAGCGTCCGACAGACGTAAAAAAAATTCTCATAAGAAAACATAAAACAGATACACCCTAAGATCTAAAAGGGCCTTTAAATGTAAATAAAACTTTCCAGACATGCATACAATGTAAGAGACCGTTGAAGTAAAAACACAAAGAAACCTTCCTTAGTTGATATCATACCGCTGATGATCGGGTACCTTTGGGTGCTGTTGCGAATTGCGTGTAGGTTGATGTGAGTTGGAGCAGAATTGATTCACAGACTCGGTGTTAATATGACAATATATTTACAGATGAATGTTAAACTTATATACAAAGAAATTAGGTACATTGGAGTGGGGAAACCTTGTAATGATCATGAAGTGCTAACTAAAATATTGCTTATTTACAACTACGTGACAAGGTGTGATCTAAATATAATTAAATTGTTATAAATAAATTTGTAACCTACATTTCTATGGTCACGTATTTGTAAGTGCCATAGATATTCCCCCCTTGAAAAAAGAAAAAATGTACAGAATTATTATCAATATAAAATAATTGGCATTAAGTATGACTATCTATGCAAAACGAACGGTCGGGCGAGATACACGCCCTGAACGTGTAATCTTCTGCTGTTTAAATCCACTGTGCTCGGTCGATAAATCATCCCTTGCTGGGTGGTGACGTTCCTCAAATTCCTCGTTTAGCAAAAATGCTGGCTTCAATCGATCTATCGATACGTTCAATTCCTTGCCGTTACGTTCAATTGTAAATACTTTGCTACTCCGCCTGATGACTCGATAAGGTCCTTCATACGGAGGAGTTAGGCTTGGGCGAAGTCTATCGCACCTCAAAAATACGTGTGAACAGTCTGATAAACGTGGATGCACGAACACGTTCCGATCCGAACTCTCTCGCTGCGGAATACTCGTGACTCGACTAATATTTTCCTTGATCCCTTGAATGAATTCGGGGTATGTGGTTTCTGATTTGTCACCGAAAAAGCTTGCCGGTAACTTGATAGTTGTGCCGTAAACAAGTTCTGCAGCGCTAAACCCAGTATCTTGTCGATAGCTGGAGCGTATGTCAAATAAAACTGACGGCAATTCTTTTGTCCAATTCGTCGTATTTGCTCGAGCCATTAACGCTGTTTTAATAGTTCTATGTAATCTCTCAACTTCAGCGTTAGATTGAGGATGGTATGGTGTGGTTCGGAACTTCTCAATTCCCATTAATTTAGCGAGATTCCTGAATATCTCCGATTCCATCTGCCTTCCTTGGTCCGTGCTGATTGCATCCATGCACCCGTAACGACAGATCCACCCTTCGTAAACCAGTCTGGCGATAGTCTCAGCTGTTATATCCGAAACTGGAAAAGCTTCAGGCCATGACGTACAGCGGTCTATCATTGTTACTAAAAACCTTGTAGGTAATGGTTGGTTTGCCATCTTTCAACCCCTCGATCATCATTGCTCTCCATAAGTATATTTTTTCTCCGAAAAATTATGGAGAGTTCTTCTTTAAAAACAAATTTTGAAAAGGAACCGCATCAAAGTCACCATACATTTTCTATAGAAAAATAAATTTCGCCATCTTGAATATTTTTCCTGTTCATCAAGTAGACCTTCATGTCCTGATCATCTTTTGCCAAGAAACCACTCTTCCATCTTTTATACTCTCCGAGATAGACACCGACGAAATTTGTATGGCGGCCATCTTAAATCTGCCATTTTGAAATTTTTCTTCAGCTCACTGTCTATTGGATGAAGTTTCGAGTGACATTTGGTCGAGCACCCCCCACCTATCTTCAATACCCTGCTCTGTGTAGCTGTGCTCTTCATCCGTCTTCGAAATCCTCAATCATCAGCTCTCTCCGTATTTTTCCTCTGAATGAATTTTTGTCTTCTACACGAAACGAAAAGTAAAAAAAATTTTTTTTCATACAAAATTTTACAGGAGAGGTGATCAATGAGTGAGTGAATCAGCACGAGCAGCTATATATATTACTGTATATACCTACAGAAAGTTAGTATTTCTATAAAAATGTACTTTTCTAAAAAATTATATAATATGAAATGTGCACATTTCATACCCTGTAAATGAGTTCGAAAGTTAAACTTCCCGGCCTAGGCCAGTAAAGAATGTATGTATTTTCAGTACATATTCTTTCAGCTGGCGTGGCCTACTCGATTTGACAAACAAACGAAGTTCGTCTCAGTGGAATCTAGTGGGCCACGGCCTATATAGCTACTCCTTTCAGCTAGCGTGGCCTACTCGGTTTGACAAACAAATGAAGTTCGTCTCAGGGCGAATCTAGTGGGCCACGGCATCGGTTTTCGAAAATCGAGTTGGCCGCGCCCGCTGAGAACATATCATAAGTTTGAATTTGGAATCTTTCTTCCTGAATATCTTGTAACTTGTTATAATGTTCTTTGGCATAAATAGTTTAAATTTGGAACTCTACCGTATTACGCGTTCAGCACTCACAGCGCCAAAAAAAATATTAAAAGTATAATAGTTAATTCCCAAGACCAATCCGTACATTCCGACGTACAAACAAACATAAATGTACCCGGAAAACCAATTACAATTTCAATTAGTAATTCCAATATAACTAATTTAACTTTTAATATTTCTTAAGTAGGTTGCTTTTTTATTTACTTTCTTTTAATTACATAATATAATATACTAAAAAAAGTCACTTGTTTCATTTTTTAGAAAAGCACTATACACACCTCGACCGGGAGAGCATTTCTGGTCTCGTATATAGCCGGCCTCGCGTAGCTCGGCCGTCTATCTAACACTCGACCAGAAAACGCGTACTTCCCGGTCTTGCGATGTAATGTACTATAATTTTAATATTGGCGTCTTCGAAAGTATTTTTTCTGAATCTGAATACTATTTGGGAATTTTAAGTCGTATTGGTCAGAGTAATGTAACCACCAATCGGACCGCTGGGAAACACCCGTGATCCGTTCATAATATTTGGCTTCGGAAGGTTATTATTAGGTACTACGCTTGTATCTATATAGGTACTTATAATAAAACTGTAACTGGAAAATTTCTGTACATTTAATATACTTATTCTGAAAATTTTAATCGGGCTATGCTTTACTATCGATACTGAGCCCAAAACAGACTTTTATTTAATTTTTGTCTGTCTGTCTGTCTGTCTGTATGGCCGCGCATCACGTGAAAACCAATGAACGGATTTAAATGAAATTTGGTATAGCGGTAGCTGATACTCCGGGTCAATATATAGGATAGTTTTTATCCCGATAGAAAATAAGGTTCCTCCAAGATAGGGGATTTTGTTGATTTTACTCCATAACTCAGTCAAATCTGAACTGATTTGAATAAATCTTTCTTTATTAGAAGGTATGTATCATCAGGTAAGTTTTGCCCAATTTTGGTGAACATTTGATAAATATTTTATCAGAGACAGAGGACAAAACTCCTCAACCTCAACAACTCCTTGCTGATAACAGCAATTCACTTGATTCTTTATTGTGGCGTTTGAAGGAAACAAAATTTATTATAAAACTAGATGATTCCCGCGACTTCGTCCGCGTGGACCAAGTTTTTTCAATTCCCGCGGGAACTCTTGAATTTACCGGGATAAAAAGTAGCCTATGTCCTTCCCCGAGATATGCCCTATCCCTTTACCAAATTTCATGAAAATCGGTTGAACAGATGGGCAGTGAAAGCGTAGCAGACAGACAGACAGACACACTTTCGCATTTATAATATTAGTATGGAAATTGCGACCAAGAAAAAATCTGTCAATTCAGCCGTCAACATAATTTACTGTTTACATCGGTATTTTCATAATATTTCCATGCCATGTGTTTGCCTGTGATAATATGAAATTAAAAATGTTTAAGTAGCTTGAAAGGGCAGCTAACGAACTCTGCTACAGAAGTGTCATCTGCAGCAGTATCTTCTAGAATGGAATCCTCAGTAAAGAAGCTCGAAGACAAATGCCGTAACCGAGCTTGAGGTAGTCTATGCAACCGCATAATATGACTGTGGCTATATATGCGAAAGATTGGATGGATGGATCTTTGTTACTCAATCACAACAGATACGGCTGAACAGATCTGGATGAAATTTGGCACAGAAATAAATAGGTTATAGTATGGAATAACACATTTACTTTTACTTTTACTTTTACTTTTAACCCGAAAAAGAAGAGTTCCCGCAGGAACCAAAGAACTTTAATCCACGCTGACGAAGTCGCAGGCATCAGCTAGTTATATCATAATATACTAACGACCTCCCTGGCGCAGTGTTGAGCGCTGTTACCTTAACGTACGTGATCCCGGGTTCGATTCCCGGCAGGGTCAATTTGGGAATTTATAATTTCTGAATTTCCTCTAGCCAGTCAGTTGGGAGGCTTCGGCCGTGGCTACTGACCACCCTACCGGCAAAGCCGTACCGCCAAGCGATTAAGCGTTCCGGTACGATGCAGTGTAGAAAACTACTAGGGGTATGGGGTTAATATAAGTGCCTCGTGGTCTAGTGGTTACCATGTACGACAGCGGCCGACGAGGTCCCGGGTTCGAGACCCGGGTCGGGTCATAATTAAGTGTTGGGTTTTTCTGACCAGAAATTCTCAGTGCTAGCCCGGAGTTAGGAAGTTGGTGGTGTTTCACCCCCGTGCCTCGGAGAGCACGTTAAGCCGTCGGTGCCGGTTATTATCACTGACATGATAATAGTCGTTAAAGCCCGCCAACCCGCATTGGAGCAGCGTGGTGGGTCTAAGCTCTCCTATGAGAGTGGAGGCCTGTGCCCAGCAGTGGTAGTGGTGTGTGTGCAATTCACACACGGCCGAACTTCAGAAAAGGAGTCTACGAGAGAGTGAGATAAATATAACTTGTATTCTATCTCATTCTCTCGCATGCTAAATCTTATTAATGAATATGTTTGTCTCTTTTTGGTGCGGCACAACGATTCTAAAGAAGTCTCACTTCAATCTTTAATGGTGCAAATGCAACTTGTTAGTTTTTGTTGTAACCGCGACCGCATGAGTGTTAGGTGCTGGCGCCGCGCTCGACACTCGCGGTTCCCGGAGCCGCGGCTAAAAATAAAGCGGACGCCGCACTCGGCTAAAAGTAGATTGTCGAGAGAGCTCGTGAGCGGTGAGACCGAGCCGCGGCCTCGCGCTGTGCACTCGCTGCTCGCGGGGCGTCGCACGCGCCCCACGCGCCCCACGCGCCCCACGCGCAGTGCAATGTGCGAGTGGAGCGGCGCGGCGCGGCACGAGGCGCGCGCGGCGGTGGCGCTGCGCTGCGTGTTCGCGCACCTGGCGCCGCGCGAGCTGTGGCGCTGCGGCGCCGTGTGCCGCGCGTGGCGCCGCGCCGCGCTCGACGACGCGCTGTGGCGCCGCGCGCTGCGCCCGCGCGCCGGCCCGCACGCGCTGCGCGCGCTCGCGCTCGCCACCAGCGGTAACTATATCGCTCGCTAGCACTATACGTGACCGGCGAGGCGAATCCCACACTGCGACAGACCCCGGGCCCCGGGGCCCGGGCACACGCAGCGCGCTCGACCGTGGAAACGGTGCGCGCGCTCGTGCGCGGGGCTCGTCGCAGAGTGCGATTCGATTTTGCTCACCACTTGCTTGCGTAACGGTTTAAAACTGTTAATCTTGTTACCTACTTATTTGCCTCCAATAAAACCAATCGACAGTCCCAGGAACATGATAGCGCACCGCTCTTGTACAACTTCGTGTTTCTGCAAAAATTGTATGTCTGATATGACAGTTGTCTACTATTATCTGTTTTAATAAAATATCTGTCCTGAATAAATGCTCATACGTTCAGGGTTGAACGCCTATCATTTTCCCGAACAGTACCTATCCGATGTCCTTTTTCGTAGTATGAACTCAAATTATTTAAATTCATTCTGAAGTTTCGACTTTCGACGTGATGCGCGGCCAAGATACAGACAGACAGACAAAAATTAAAAAACTTAGTTTTGGCTTCAGTATCGATTATTAATTAGTGCCCTTCAAAAAAGATTTTTAAATATGTTCAATGTACAGATTAAAACCTGTACTGTTACAGTTTTATTATGAGTATAGATTTCAAAACTTTACTCAGGTACTGTCAACGACCTCAATTTACATAGACGGGCCCTGTCAAACAAAGAATGTGGGCGTATTTTTAGCAATGCCATCAACTACCATCTAGTCTGAAAAGCGGGAACTTGCTTGCAACATCTTGAATCAAAGCAAACGTATGACTCGGTCATAGAAGCCGTAAGGCCAGACAGTAAATAAAAAAATATCATACAGTTTGCCGCGGAAATTAAATGATTGCGTAGAAATATTAAATAACGTTTTTTTGGAAGTGTATAATTGTGAATTGACACATAAAATAAAATATAAAACATAAAATAAAAATTGTACAGTGCCGAACTAATAAGACTTTAGATGTTAACTTAAGAATAACAAATTATCTACACGACGAGCGACCGTGACAGCGCTACGATGGGCACAAAGACAGGTTAGGAACGCGTTCTCATAGTCGGTCGCCAGACCTTTTTCTATGAAAGGGCCCATCTAGTACCTACATATATATCGATATTTTGCAGACCTTTAAGTGCCGCTACACTTGTAGTTTCGATACAATGGAAAAAAAGAGTTTCGCGTGTTGATAAAACATTGTTTTTAATGGGAAAAAATACCGTTGAAGCACAGCAATGGCTTATAAAATGTTATGCGGGATCAGCTCCCTCTAAAGCAACCATTCGTCGGTGGTATGCCGACTTCAAACGCGGTCGCATGAACACAAAAGATGGGGAACGCTCAGGTCGTCCAAATGAAGCAGTGACTCAACAAAATATTAACCAAGTCCTCAAAATCGTAATGGAAGATCGGAAGATAAAAGTGCGCGAGATAGCCGAGATAGTGAAGATTTCAGCTGATAGTGTTTTCACTATTTTACATAAATTTGGCCATGAAAAAGCTTTCTATGAAAGGGCCCAAAGATGGGAACAAAGACAGGTTAGGAACGCGCTCTCAAAGCCGGACTCCCGACTTTTTTCTATGAAAGGGCCCATCTAGTACCTACATATATATCGATGGGTACTGTACATGTAATTATATAACTTCAAAAGAAGTGTGTGTATGTGTGTGTGTGTGTGTGTGTGTGTGTGTAACAGAGTCCCCCGAGTGGTCGTGGCGCGAGGAGTACCGAGCGTCGCGGCGGCGCTGGCGGCTGCGGTCGCGGCTGCGGGCGCGCGCGGCGGGCGCGGCGGCGCTGCGCTGCGCGGCGCTGAGCGCGGCGGGCGACTGCGTGGCGCTGCTCGACGACGACGCGGCGCTCACCGTACGTGCTCGGTCCGGTTTCTCTTTTATAAAACTTTATATACTAGTAAACAAACTTCATATAATATCACTGTAACAAAATTTTCAAAACACTTGTTCGACAAATGCACTAACAGAGGCAGTAAACAAAGCTTGTTAGTTAAAACGGCCTAACTACCCTCGTGCTATTTTTTTGCAGTTTGTTTTTAGGGTTCCTTACCTCAAAAGGCAAAAACGGAACCCTTATAGGATCATTTCGTTGTCCGTCCGTCTGTGTGTCGAGATCCTTTTTCTCAGGAACGCATGGAGGCATCGAGCTGAAATTCATATCAAATACTCAGGTCTACTGTCCCTTGGAACTGTGAGAAAATCAAACTTCAAAGCCAATACAATCAAAAGATACAGCCGTTTAAGCTGCAAATTTTCGAATTTTCTTGCACTCGCAAGGGAATCAAAACCTACAGGGTACTTCCCGTGAACTCAGAATCTTGAAACTTGGTAAGAAGCAACGTCTTATAGCATAGATATAGGAAGAATTGCGAAAAACATATATTTTTAGTTACATCAAATACTAAAAATATTTTTAAGCGAATTTTTGACACTCGCAAGGGAATCAAAACCTACAGGGTACTTCCCGTGAACTCAGAATCTTGAAACTTGGTACGAAGCAACTTCTTATAGCACAGATATAGTTAGAATTGCAAAAATCATAAATTTTTGGTTACATCATATAATAAAAATATTTTTATGCAAATTTTCGACACTCGCAAGGGAATCAAAACCTACAGGGTCCTTCCGTGAACTGAAAATCTTGAAATTTGGTACGAAGCAACGTCTTATAGCACAGATAAAGGAAAAAGTGCGAAAAGCATACATTTTTATACGACGACGAAAAAAGGAGTATATTGTATTCAGGGTTCATGTATGTATGTATGTGAGTTTGTATATTCCACCATAACTTCTATACGCCTGAACCGATTTTGGTAAATGAGGTATCGTTAGAATCCCTAGCTTATTCCGGGTGACATAGGCTAGTAAAATTAAAAAAAAAATTGATGGGGTGACCATTGGTGTGCATTAAAGACTAAAGCTGAAAAAAAATATTCGAAAATAAGATTAACTATATATTATATAATCATCATCTAGAAAATGATGAGTAGATTTCAAAAATATATAACACTATAGTTCTATTGAACTATTCCAGTCCAGTCCACAAAAAAATATAAAAATAGTCCAGTGATTCACAAAAAAATATCAATAATAATATAATATTTAATATAATATAATAATAAATATTATAAATGGGAAAGTTTGGATGGATGTCTGGATGGATGTATGGATGTATGGATGTTTGTTACTCAATCACGCCCCAACGACTGAACGGATCTGGCTGAAATTTGGCATAGGGATAGATTATAGTCTGGAATAGCACATAGGCTACTTTTTATCCCGGAAAATTAAAGAGTTCCCGCGGGAACCAAAAAACCTCAAATGGATGTTTGTTACTCAATCACGCCAGAACGGCTGAACGGATCTGGATGAAATTTGGCACAGAGATAGATTTTAGTCTGGAATAGCACATAGGCTACTTTTTATCCCGGAAAATTGAAGAGTTCCTGCGGGAATCAAACAAATGTATCTGTTCAACTGATTTTGATAAAATTTGGTACAGGGATAGGTTGTATCCCGGGGAAGGACGAAGGCTACTTTTTATCCCGGAAAATTAAGGAGTTCCCGCGGGAACCAAAAAACCTCAAACCACGCGGACGAAGTCGCGGGCATTCGCTAGTCATTTAATAAAAATGTGGATAAGATTCCAAAGGTAATTAATGACTGTGGTGTTGTTACGTACTACCTAGATAGTTACGGGCTACGACAGAGCAGTCGTATTTTTTAATAATTTTAATTATATTCACTTGTTAGTAACATCATATAATAAAAATATTTTTAATAATTTTAAACTTACTACCCCTTTCCGCATGAACGCGTAGAGGTATTAAATTGAAATTAAAATAGATAAGTGGAATAAAAATACTATAACTTTTACTTATATACCTACAGGTTGACTCGCACTTGGCCGGTTTTTTTAATTTTTGTAAGTCTACTTTACTTCTAAACTAGCGGGCCGCCCCGGCTTTGCACGGGCAGCACCTAATCATAATAGTCCATACCCAATAATAGCCAGTTTTTCTTATAAATAATTAATTAAAATGATAGTGGTGATGTGGAATAATAAAATTAACTCAATTATTAGGTATTTTAAACTAAAAAAAAACCGGCCAAGTGGGAGACGGACTCGCGCACCGAGGATTCCGTACAAACCTGTAGGTATCTAAGTAAAAGTGATGGTATTTTTATTCCACTTATCTAAATTTCAATTTAATACATCAACGCGTTCATGCGGAAAGGGATAGTAAGTTTAAAATTATTAAAAATATTTTTATTATATGATGTAACTAAAAATTTATGCTTTTCGCATTTTTTACTGTATATGTGCTATAAGACGTTTCTTCGTACCATTTCTAGATTCTGAATTCACTAGAAGTACCTTGTAGGTTTTGATTCCCTTGCGAGTGTCGAAAATTTGCAGCATAAACGGCTGTATCTTTTGATTGCGTGGGCTTAGAAGTTTGATTTTTTCACAGCTCCAAGGGACAGTAGACCTGAGTATTTGATATGAATTTCTGCTTGATAACTCCATGCGTTCCTGAAAAAAAGGGTCTTGACACACAGACGGATGGACAACAGAGTGATCCTATAAGGGTTTCGTTTTTTCCTTTTGAGGTACGGAACCCTAAAAACAACAAGTAGGGGCGCGAGAACTTATTTTCTAGTAGCACAGAATAGGTTATAGTACCCAGTAGTAGTACCTAGACCTACATATTCAAGTTATATTTTCATGTTTTCTCACAAATGTATTGAAAAAGGTTGTTTGACGCACGGGCGTTAAGGTCTCTATTATACTCGTGACGATGGTCAGCCATCACCTGTCGCGCTGACATGAGTTAACTCGTGTGTAAAAAATTACTATGGCTTCATCTCGAGACGCCTGAAAGATGTTCGTTCGTTGTGAATCGATAATAGTGAAAGCGATGTTTAGATTTTCGAGTGGAGCGGGTCGGACGCGGCGGCCGACGGCGCACAGGCGCAGTGGAGGCGGCGCTGGAGCGGCGCGGCGAGCGCGGAGTGGCGCGGCGTGGCGCAGCTGGCGTGGGCGCCGCGTCGCCGCGCGCTGCTGCTCACGGCGCGCCTCGCGCTCGCCAACCGCCACGAGGTGCTGCTGCTCGGCTTCGACGGTAAGCCGCGCCGCGCGCGTGCGGGCGGGCGAGTGCAGACTGCAGGCGTCGCGCTATACCGTGCCGTTGTCGCAGAGGCGTGGCGGGCGCGCGTGCTGTGCCGCGGCGGCGGCGCGCGCGCGGCGTGGCTCGGCGACGCGGCGTTCCTGTCGCTGCAGACGCACGCGCTGGCGCCGGCGCGCGCGCTCACCACCGTGTGGCTCAACGCCGCCGGCCAGGTAGCTGTGTGCGTGTGCGTGTGCGCGGTGACGCTCAGGGGGGCGGGGGCGGGGGGCCTACTAGTGTGTGACGTACTCACACACTACGCCCCTACTGACATTAACTTACTGACGTAAAAACAGAGGACTGACTAACTGTTATTTAAGTTTTCCTATTTAAAAGAAAGAATTTCGGGAAATCTAAACGTATTAAATAATTTGTACCTATTATAAACAGCTGTATGCATAGTGCACGATAATCGCTCGAGCCTCGAGTATTGAATAGAAGCAGGCTTTACTTTGCGGAAGTCCATGATCTAGTGTGACGGCGTGTGTGTGTGTGTGTGTGTTGCAGGAGACGCAGTCGGAGCACGCGGGCGTGACGGCGCCGCTCATGCGCCTCTACAACGAGGCCGCCGCTGACTTCACGTGAGAGATCCATATTGCTCCAACACTTATAGCTATAGCTATAAATATGTAGGAACTCTAATATCCCTAAACAGGCAGTACCATACAGTTGGCAGTACTTTATGTTTTATATTCCGTGCGAACAGTGAGTTGAGCTACACTTTGGGCTGCTGGATAACGCCCGGCATACATTTTGTACTATTAACTTGTATTGTATTATATTATATTACAATTTTTCTCTTACCATATGCCCTGCCCATCGCCATTTTTGTCGTTTGACTACTCTTTCCACACTTTTAAAGTTTGCCTTTCCTTTAATATCTTTTAGCTTTATTCTGTCTCGTAGCCTTACACCTAAAACACTTCTTTCCATAGAGTTTTGGCAAGTTCTTAATGTTGTGAGGTTTTCCTCTGTAAGTGCCCATGTTTGTGACCCATAAGTCAGACATGGTAGTGTTGGGGGCTTCAACCTGGTCCAATGCTACAACCCTAAGACGCTGTTCCAGGGGCCCATCAGCTGGATTCGAGCCTCTTAGACCATTGGCTCAGGGCCAAATGCGGACAGAACTGTTCCGGCTTAACTTAGATAACTAAATTATTGATAGATTTAACTTATGCTATGCACTTACAGAGTCCAAGGTGACCACGGCTCCTCGATAAGGAAGAATGTGGGTTAAAGGGTAGGAAAGGTCAGGAATGAGAAGGTACTTGCTGTTCGGCCGTAGCTTCTTGCTTCAAGACGGCACTAACACACAACACACACAGCACAGCACTCAAAGTTCGTCCAAAAGCTGCTTAGGTTAACTATTTACTTAAGTATATAAGATTGCACGGCCAGCAGTGGCGTCAACGTGGCAGACAACTATTGTCACTCAGTACAACAAGTAAGTCTTTATTTAGTACCGAAATAACTAGAAGCTAATTTCTCGCGGGAACCTTAGGCTATAGTGAGGTTCTAACAATACGGATTACAAAGAAAAGCTTATATTTACAATCAACAATTCGACCGCGGCCCGCCCTGCCAAAAACCAATCTTGAACTCTGTCGAACTGTCAAAACCAAAGTTTTATCAAAAAGCGCGGCAAGCTAGCTTCGTTCACAAATTTCATCTGTCACAGCGACCACAGACAACTAATACATAGGTGGCGCGAACAATCCCCCGCCCGTGGACGCAAGGATTTACGTCCACTCACTAACAGATGGGGAGACGTGACAAGGTGCAAACGGCTCGGTGCAAGACCGAATCTCCGACCATTACCTCGGCGACTCTGGGAACCCCATCAGACCCGTACATTAACTTAACAATGCGTCCACGACGCCAATACAAAGGTAGCAAATTAGATTCCTTTACCAATACAAGATCACCAACCTTAGGGGGATCGGATTTGTCAGCCCACTTAACACGTTGCTGCAAAAGGTGCAAATACTCGAGTGACCAACGATGCCAAAAGCTCTGAGTCATTTGCTGCAACAGTTCAAACCGAGACAAACGTGAGGTTTTCGCGTCCCTGAAGGGGTATTCGGGCAAGGCGTTAAGGGGCTGACCAATCAAGAAGTGGCCGGGAGTTAAGACCTCCAGGTCGTTTGGGTCAGACGAGAGGGGGCAGAGTGGCCGAGAATTGAGTATGGCCTCAATTTTACAAAACACAGTGGCGAGTTCTTCGAAGGTCAAGATAGTTTCTCCTATAACGCGTCGGAGATGTGTCTTGGCGACCTTGACGACAGCTTCGAAGATCCCACCCCAGTGGGGGCAAGCTGGAGGGTCAAACTTCCAGGTTATCCCCATCTTGGACATTGCAGTACTTAAACTAATCTTATTACTAGACAAAAATTCAACAATTTCTCTTAAATATCTATCGGTACCCTTATAATTAGTACCGCAATCGGTGCGAACCAGGTCAGGCAATCCTCGACGGGAGACAAATCTACTTAGCGTGGCCACAAAGGCCTCAGTGCTTAAGGCACTCACGAGTTCCAAATGGACCGCTTTAGTAGAGAGACAAACAAAGACGCACAGATAGGCCTTGAGTGACCGGCCGTTGCGGAGGTTAGAGCTCTTGATGGCGAAAGGGCCTGCAAAATCAGTGCCAACTCCGGCAAAAGGTCGAGTGGCCATGACGCGGTCGGGGGGCAAGTCACCCATCATCGGCTGCGCAGTAGGGGCCTTCAAACGGTAGCAAGGGATGCATTTGAAAATGACGCTCCGGATTGTGCGTCTCCCTGCCAAAATCCAAAACTCACGCTGTAAAATAGCCGAGAGGGCATTGCAACCAGCATGGGCATTTTTCAGGTGATAAGAGGTCACCAGCAATTTAACAAAGGTGCCGTCCTTAGGGAGCAGCAAAGGGTGACGAGCACCATAGGGCAACTCAGAATTCCTAAGGCGTCCGCCAACGCGTAACAATCCGTCCCCGTCCAAAAAGGGGCCTAAGCGAGCAAGCGGGCCTTTCAAAGCTAAGCCTCCTTTTATGGTGTCAATCACGGACGCAAAATGTTCTGCCTGAACCACACGCACCCAATGTGTCCGGGCCTCTCGACGTTCAAGGGGCGACAAGACAGGATTCAAATTTTTATTACCTGGGTTCCTTCCATTATGGATGAAACGTCTAAGCCAACCGGTAACACCAATGAGTTTATCAAGGGAACTGTATCGTTCCAAGAGGAAGTTGGAGTCTGGGATCGGTTTATCCTCCACGACTCCGACTCTTAAGCCCGGCAAAACTTCCGGAGCGGAGAACCGATTCTGAGGCCAAGTCGACTCAGGTTGCGTTAACCAACTTGGGCCCCACCAAAGGGGATGGTTGACAAGTGAAGAGGCCTCGAGACCGCGAGAGGCACAATCGGCCGGGTTCAATTCTCCGGGTACGTGTCTCCAAATCAACGGAGTTTCAGAGCACTGAATTTGGGACACCCGATTCGCGACAAAGACCTCCAAGTTGTGAGGGGCGGCTCGGAGCCAACATAGGACAATTTCACTGTCCGTCCAAGCATACACGTCGGTCAGTTCGACCACGGATGCCAAAGATGAACGGACGTGGTTAAGAAGGCGCACCAAAAGAGCAGCGCCAGACAATTCTAATTTAGGGATCGTCAAGCGTGACCGAATAGGGGCCACCTTGCTCTTTGCCAAGACAAGATGTGTCGCGACCTCACCGGTGGCATCGACAGTCCGCATATATACCACGGCAGCATAGCCTCGTTCGGAGGCGTCACAAAACCCATGGAGACTGGCGTGGCACCTTCCTGGTGGTAGGAAGCGTCGAGGCATCGAAATGCGGTTGACGTCCGGAAGTGCAGACACAAGGGAGTGCCACTCCTTCAATAATTTCCCTTGGAGAGGATCGTCCCAACCGACTTCAGCAATCCAAAGCTTCTGAAGGAAGCATTTGGCCAAAAATATTACGGGAGTGATCCACCCGTTTGGATCAAAAGTGCGGGCAACCGTAGACAAGACGGAGCGCTTAGTCCAGACCTTAGGAGGTGGGTTCAATTTAACCCGGTAGGTGAAGACATCCTGGACGGGCTGGTACTGTATTCCAAGGACCGTCAACAAATTAGGATTTTCAAGGTTTTCAAAAATATGAGGGTCCTGCTGATCCTCTCCCGGGAGATCCTTCAAAACGTGAGGGGAGTTGGATAGCCACTTTCGCAATTCATAACCTCCGGACTTCAGTATTGCAATCAATTCGTCACGCAGGGTCAAAGCTTCTTCAACACTAGAAGCTCCTGTGCAGATGTCGTCCATATAGACTGACGATTCCAAGGTGGCTGATGCACGAGGATAATTCAGCCGCTCGCGGTTAGCCAATTCCAACAAGGTCCTAATAGCAATATAGGGGCTTGACCGGAGTCCATAGGTCGTTGTGTTCAATTCAAAGACCCGTATCGGCTCATTAGGACTCTCGCGCCACAAAATCAGCTGATACCTCCGATCATCGCGATGCACCACCGACTGTCTGAACATCATCTTGATGTCAGCAACAAAGACAATTTGGTGACGGCGGAAATGCGTGAGGATGTCGGAGATATCCTTGATCAACTTAGGGCCAGCGTGCAGACACTGGTTCAAAGTCACCCCGTTAGACGTAGCCGCGGAGCCGTCAAATACCACTCGAATCTCACCCCCAGGGGTCTTCAAGACAGCATGGTGGGGTAGGAAGTAGTGCTCGTGCGACCGCCAATCAAAATTGGATGGTGACATGTGGCCAAGGTCTTCGTACTCGCGCATAAATTCAATATACTTGGTGCGAAAGGTAGGGTCGCGCCGCATGCGCCGTTCCATAGACAAGAGCCTTTTCTCAGCTAAGGCCCGTGAATGACCAAGAGGGGGGCGAGAGGCGAGGAAGGGCAAGCGAGTTACGAATCGCCCGTCAGTACGGCGGCCTGTGTTATTTTGATAGAACAACTCGCATTCAAGGTCAAGAGGATTAACCGGTGCAGCGTGTGGCGGCTCCTCGACTTCCCAAAAACGCTGGACTACATCCGACAACGTTAAGCCGGCTGCCTGCAATTGGTCTAGCACCGGTGGGTCTGAAGACCACAAAACGGGTCCAAGAAAGCTATGACCAAATATAGTGGAGATGGCGCAAAGTCCATCTTTCTGCAGGACCCTAATTCCTCCTGACAAGATCAGGCCTAGGACATCAGAACCCAACAAAAGATCCATGGGACCAGGTTCAGTCCAGTGAGGGTCGGCAGGGGTCAGACCTGCCGTACAGGAAACCGCAACGTCAGCGATTCTTTCCTGTGGTAGAGGACCCAAGATATCGTCAAGGACTGACACCTTGACCAAGACGCGGAGATCGCCCTTAATTGGGCCAAACATCAACTCCGCTTCACCCTTAGGAGTCGAGGGCTCGGCACCACCGATACCTATCATCCGAACCGCATGAGGACTCCAAGGGAGCCCTAGCTTACCCACCAAATAAGAAGAAGCAATACAGCGCTGTGAACCCGAATCCAAGAGGGCACGAACTATCAAACATTCACCTTTCGGGTTGTACACCTTCACTGAGACAGTCGGCAAAAGAACGGTCTGACAGACGGACTGCTGAAGATTAAGATTCTCAGGAGATGTGGCTGTGGTGGGGGCTAGGGCGGCGACTACCTAGCATTGGTCACCTTCATCAAACCGGTCCTCGAACCAGGGAATCTCGAATCGAGATTCATGCGGAACCTCCAGAGGCGGAGGAGACGGACCTCCATTTGGGTAAATCCACGCGCCATCCCGCGGCGGAAGCACAGGCCTAGTCAAGCGGGCAGAGGCCGGCACACCGTAGTGAGGTTGGCGACCCATACGAGGTGGGCGGCGCTCTAGTCGCGGCCACTCGTGAAGCGGGGGTGAGTAGCGAGTAGGACGGCCCGTCGCCGTGGCGGCAGCAAATCCCGCATCAAATTGGCGCAGGGGGGTCGAAATCCCCCCGCGGGGGGGTGAAGCCCCCCCGGGTGGGGGCGAAGTCCGGACACACCGGGGCACCTGACACGGTGCAGGAGAGCGACGCAGACTAGCAGGGGAGCGATTAACATAAGCACCCCCGCCCGTGCGGGGGGTGCTCTCCCCCACCTGGCGGCCAACGCCATTTTGGTTGGCACACAAGATCGCCAGGTGGTTGCCCTTACAAATAGGGCATGGCTGCTGATGTGGGCAGTCTCGCTGCAGGTGAGCTTCCAGGCAACTATAGCACCAGTGGCGGTCCCTGGCGATGCCCCTCCGGTGGTTAATCGTCTTGTCCAGGAACTGGGGACAAGAAGGTACCCTGTGGCCCGGACGCTTGCAATATTTACAGGGGGTGGCCTCAGTGGCAGCAAGCCCCCTGTAGACTGGCATTGGCCTTCGCTCAGAGGCCCCCTTACCAGGGCTGCCAATCTGACCCCTTCCCTTCCTCGGCTGGGCAGGTTGCTCTGAGGTCCTTGAAGGACCAGCAACACCAGAGTTGTCAGCCTGCCGGCACTCCTCCTCGAGGAACTTTAGCAAATCTGAAAAGGGGGGCAGATAGCTGGCACCGTCCCCACCATACCTCTGTTCAAACCGCAATTTTAATTCGGGAGGTAGGCGGGACAACACTATATGCAGCAACAGAAAAGACCACTGGTCCACCGGGAGCTCTAGTCGCCTAAGTGCATTACATGCTACAATCAACGGGTTTAACAAAGATTCCCTCAAACGAGCAACCCCTGAGACACGTGGCAGAGACAAAATTTGCGCCACGTGCGTGTCCGCTAATCGGCGCACGTTGGCATACCGCCGGGTGAGTAGTTCCCGGGCGGTAGTATAGCTCTCCTCGGAGAGGTCCAGGTGGCAGACCACACTCAGAGCCTCTCCCTGCAAGGAGGACAGCAGGTAGCTCAGTTTCTGGCAGGGAGACAGATCCTTCCTAGCATGCACCAGACTATCAAAGAGGCCGAGGAAACCTAACCACTCACTCAAATTGCCCGAAAATTTAGGTAGGTCTATAGTGGGTAACCTACCTAGTAGCGCAGGTTGAGTCGAAGGTCTCAAAGGAGAGTCGAGAAGAGAGCTTAGTCTCGCCTCCTTCTTAAGCTTAGAGCTTTCCTCCACAAGGCCGTCCGTTAGTTCAAAGAACTGCTCATAGTCTCAGGGCCAAATGCGGACAGAACTGTTCCGGCTTAACTTAGATAACTAAATTATTGATAGATTTAACTTATGCTATGCACTTACAGAGTCCAAGGTGACCACGGCTCCTCGATAAGGAAGAATGTGGGTTAAAGGGTAGGAAAGGTCAGGAATGAGAAGGTACTTGCTGTTCGGCCGTAGCTTCTTGCTTCAAGACGGCACTAACACACAACACACACAGCACAGCACTCAAAGTTCGTCCAAAAGCTGCTTAGGTTAACTATTTACTTAAGTATATAAGATTGCACGGCCAGCAGTGGCGTCAACGTGGCAGACAACTATTGTCACTCAGTACAACAAGTAAGTCTTTATTTAGTACCGAAATAACTAGAAGCTAATTTCTCGCGGGAACCTTAGGCTATAGTGAGGTTCTAACAATACGGATTACAAAGAAAAGCTTATATTTACAATCAACAATTCGACCGCGGCCCGCCCTGCCAAAAACCAATCTTGAACTCTGTCGAACTGTCAAAACCAAAGTTTTATCAAAAAGCGCGGCAAGCTAGCTTCGTTCACAAATTTCATCTGTCACAGCGACCACAGACAACTAATACATAGGTGGCGCGAACAGGTAGGATGCAAGTATTGAAAATTTTCCTCTTGTTCTTGGGCATATATTTGTTTTTCATCACTTCGCTGAGCGACCAATATCGTTCCCAGGAGTTTGTCACCCTTCTATCGATTTCTTTTGTCATGCAGTCCTTAGTTGACAGTAAATATATTCATCGACGTACTCAATTGTTTCACCATCTACTTTGATTTGTCTTTTGTCAGAGTTTGTCATTATCTTGGTTTTGCTCTTATTCATCGTGAGTCCAACTTAAGCGCTTTCATATGACAACTGCTGCAGCATGTGTTATAACTTTTTTGGTAAGAGAAAATGATGAGAAGTGGACCAAAAAAGTTTTAGAGTGGTACCCCAGGAACAAAAAACGTAGAAGAGGCAGACAATTTAAAAGATGGGAGGACGATATAAGGAACTTGATTGGTAGTATGTGGACAAGGTTAGCAAAAAATAAAAAAAACCGGCCAAGTGCGAGTCGGACTCGCGCACCGAGGGTTCCGTACTCAAGAAGTAGGTATAATTACCTTGGTTAATGAACCGCAAAACTAACTTTGTTTGTAGAGGTTTACTGTTAATATCAAAAAATTACGTTTGTTGTATGGGAGCCCCCCTTTAATATTTACTTTATTGATATTTAATTATTTATTTTGAAAGGTAATATACAAGTTAATATTCTGTAAAAATTTGAACCGTCTACCTGTTACCGTTTTTAATATTGAGCAAAAAAATACGAAAAAAACACGTTTATTGTATGGGGACCCCCCTTAATATATATATTTTTTTAATTTTTAGTATTTGTTGTTATAGCGGCAACGGAAATACATCATTTGTGAAAATTTCAGCTTTCTAGCTATCACGGTCTATGAGATACAGCCTGGAGACAGACAGACAGACAGACAGACAGACAGCGGAGTCTTAGTAATAGGGTCCCGTTTTTACCCTTTGGGTACGGAACCCTAAAAATGCTTGGAAAAATTTAGAGGAGCCTATGTCGAAGGACACGCAGAGCAAATCTATAGAGATTATAATGTTACATTTTTAAGTGTCATATTTAAGTTAAACTGTTAGCGCTGCAATAAAGGCTCATTTTATTTATTTATTTTATATTACAATTATATTTATTAATATACATTCGTTACCCATGTATGATGGTGGTTACTACATCTGCAGGCTTATTCGCTAAAAATCCCAAGAATAATAATTGTATAAAATTGTAAACAGATACATCTTTGTATATAATATTGTACACGTGTCAACAGGCACGTCGTCGTGGCGGACGTGCCCGCCGCGGAGGCAGACGAGCCGGCGGAGGGCGCGAGCTGCGACGAGCCAGGCGCGGCGTGCCGCTGCGGCGAGCCTGGCGCGGCGTGCCGCTGCGTCGAGCCAGGCGCGGCGTGCCGCTTCAGCGAGCCTGGCGCGGCGTGCCGCTGCGGCGAGCCTGGCGCGGCGTGCCGCTGCGTCGAGCCAGGCGCGGCGTGCCGCTTCAGCGAGCCTGGCGCGGCGTGCCGCTGCGGCGAGCCTGGCGCGGCGTGCCGCTGCGTCGAGCCAGGCGCGGCGTGCCGCTTCAGCGAGCCAGGCGCGGCGTGCCGCTTCAGCGAGCCTGACGCGGCGTGCCGCTGCGGCGAGCCTGGCGCGGCGTGCCGCTGCGTCGAGCCAGGCGCGGCGTGCCGCTTCAGCGAGCCTGGCGCGGCGTACTACCGCGCGCTGCGCCCGGTGCGTGCCGCCCCGGACCTGCTGCGAGCGACAGACACTATGAGCTATAATGTTACATGACCCTTGCAATGTGACACTTCTCGTTACTCTGTCTCCGCTTGGCGAGCGCCTCGGGGGGGGTAGAAGTCACGATCTCACCTGGCGGTAAGAGGTGATGCAGTCTGAGATGGTAGCAGGCTGACTTGTAGGATGGTAACTGGCAGCGGTTTTCCATCAGACTGAACTAGAGAAAATTCCGAAGTTAAATATTACCAAATCGACTCGGCCAGATATCAAAACACATCCTTTCCCTGCGAGACCACAGCACTCACCATGGCGCCAGGGACGTCGTCAGACAGACATATTATAATACTCAAATAATGTATAATGTATTGCGTATGCGGTGCGCAGACTGGGCTCGGCGGCGGCTCGCGCTGGCTGGTGGCGGCGGGCGGGCGCGCGGGCGGGCGGCGCGGCGCGGCCGACGCGCTGCTGCTGTGGCCGCTGCCCGCCGCGCTGCCGGTGCCGCCGCTGCGCGTGCAGGACGCGCTCGCCGAGCGCGTGCAGCGCCGCCGCGCGCGCCCTCCCGAGCCGCCCGAGCCGCCCGAACCGCCGCCCCCCGACGAGGCGACCGTGCGCGCGCTGTGCACGCCACCCACGCGCCAGTGCGCGCTGCACCACCAGATATTCGGCCTCGCGCTCCATCCCAGGTGCTGCTCAGCTGCATAGTAGAAATAGTGCGAAGCTGTCGGGTATGGCCCTCGGCACTCGACCCCGCTAACGATATTGTATAACGTCAGCACGGTCCACGGTATCCCGGGATACAGCGGCAGGACCGACGGAGTCCTCGCCCCTTGGCGCCGGTCGAGTGCATAAAGAAGTGCATAATGTCACCTGTTCACGGAGTGTACAGCTGTGGTGTCGTGTGCAGCGGCCGCTGCGTGTGGGCCACGACGGCGGCGGGCGCGTGGTGCGCGTCGCTGCCCGCGCTGCGCCCGCTGCTGCGCGTGGCGCCGCCCGCCGCGCCGCTCTACGCGCCGCTCGACGCGCCGCTTCCGCCGCACTACGTCACGCCCTCCGTCAACGATTACTACTTCGTCAGGTTAAACGTATCTTCCACACTCTGCGGTACTATCGTATTCAGATACTATCAGGATTACAGTTAGCTTTCCATCATTTTCTCTCGAGTGCTAACTATAGGAGGAAAAGAGATAAACCTATTTTTATCATCTTAATAGCATCTGGATAAGGTTGTGCGCGCGAACTGAATACATTCAGGACTTGAATTGATTCGCAGAAGCACCTCGCCCGCCGTCCACGCACAATAATATTGTACATCTATATACTTACTCGTATATGCTTGATATTATCATAAATGCGAAAGTTTCGATGGATGAATGTATGGATGAATGTATGAACAGATATTTGTTACTCAATCATGACAGAACGGCATGGATGAAATTTGGCACAGAGATAGATTATAGTCTGGAATAGCACAAAGGCTATTTTTTACTCCGGAAAATTAAAGAGTTCCCGCGGGAACCAAAAACCTTAATCCACGCGGACGAAGTCTCCGGCATCAGCTAGTATATTGTCATATATCGCATAGGTACTCGGTTATAGCGAAGTGACTATTATCTGTCTGTGATTATATTGTTGCATATTACAGTCTACTTTTTGGAAGTCGATGATAACCGAGCCCCGATAGATCAACCGATGATAACCAATTGATATCATGCTCCATAACGTGGCAGCCCCGCGGCTTGCGGCGCGGCGCGCGTGTTCGCGGTGACGGCGCGCGGCGCGCTGCCCGCGCGCGCGCCCGCCGCCCGCCCCGCCGCGCCCGCCCTGGCCGCGCTGCTGCTGCCGCGCGCGCCGCACGCGCCGCACGCGCCGCACCGCCTGCTGCTGCTCACCGACGACGAGCTGCAGGTGTGTAGCGCCGCCCGCCGCACGGGACACGCACGGGAAATCGATTATATTGACACTGACACAATTCATTATTCTATACTACGTAGGCCTTTTAGGCCGCTACGGCATCACCGGAGTATCGGACGAGGCTACAATCTCTATCACCAGGTTGTGTCGTCCTCCGCTCGCACTGACGGCGCCGCAGCAGAGGCGATACACGCGTAACGCGCGCTAGGACCTGTGATGCAAACCTATCGATTTATGGATATATCTACCGAAACTAGCACCCTGTTAGTATTTAAATAGATTCCATGTTGTTTCCATAGAATAATTTACTTTATCAAAGACTCGCTTCAAAATTAAATTATTTTCTTTGTCTGTGGTTCTGTCATGTGAAATATGTCAAACGTCAAAATTTTCAATGTTAAAATCGTTCACCTTTTTTCCGGTCTCTTGCTTCCGCCATTTTGACCGATACCAATGTAACCTTGTAAAAGATAATTTTTAATTAGAAAAAAGTGTAAATGACCGTGTAACCAGTGAACCAATAAACGAGCTATCGAGAGAATACCATCTTTTAATCATTTTATGGCCGTTCGAGCCGAATTATCAAAATTTGAGTGCAACGCGACAGCGTGGGTTGCCGACGCCGCGTGGTTTTCACGGTCATCCACCACCAGATCAAAGGTACCACTGTAATCTTACCATACCACACCAACAACATGGAGAAATTCGACGATATATTGAGACAACAAGAGGAGTATCATGCTATATTAAAGAGAAATATAGTAAACTTCAAAAAGACTCCGAAGGCGCGAATCACCTCTTCATATATTGAAACTAGGCAAGAAAATCTAATAGAGATGTAGACTGACATCAAATTCACGCATAAAAGAATTATATCCGTTGCCACGCCTGAAAATAAACTATCATCGAAATATTTTAATCCTGAATTGTTCGATACAATCGAAGAGGACTACAGTTTATTTAAGGCTGAACTTAAAGATTGTTTGAAACGATTACAACCATCCACGTGCACTACATCAGCGTCAGCCTCACCGTCTGCGAGTTTGAAGTGTACACACAGTGGCACAGTGCCCAAATTACCAGAAATAAAACTGCCTACCTTTTCAGGTAGTTACTCCAAGTGGCCTACGTTCAAAGACTTATTTATTTCTATAGTGCATACTAATCAAAATTTAGATAATGTGCGTAAGCTACACTACCTTAAGGTCAATTTAACAGGGGAAGCAGAGCAATTGTTGAGACACATAGCAATTACCAATGAAAACTATGAGGTATGTTGGAATTTAATGTTGACTAGATACAATAACAAGAAATTTTTGTCAAATTCTATATTAAAAAGACTTTTCAGTTTAAATAGCTTAACAACTCAAAATGCCAATGGTATTAAGACCCTCTTAGACACTACTAAAGATTGCTTAAATGCTTTATCAAATTTGGGTATACCAACTGCATCCTGGGATGTTATAATAATTTATTTAATTAGTTTAAAACTTGATGCAGAAACTAGAAAACAGTGGGAACTAAAAATTAATGAAAATAGTGATGAATTACCAACCTTTGAACAGTTTGAAACCTTTTTAATTAATCAATTTAGAGCATTAGAATTTTTAGAACCTGTGTCTAATCGTCATAAGTCATAAGTAAAAATTGTTAACCCTAGAATTCATCATGTGTCCTCCGCACCTTCAGCACCATCGAAACCTACCTCTGCCATGTGCCTATTTTTACCCGACTGCGGAACGCACAGGGTTATGTGTTCATCAGTCTATATATGTTTGTATGTTCCTTGCAGGGCAGCTACAGCCTAAACGCGTGGACCGATTTTGATGATTCTTGCACCAGTTTGTGCCGAATATATCATTAGAGTGTCACTATGGAAGTCAAATTTGAGCAAAAACAAAATGGCGCCCTCTAGAGGCCATAATGTAACAAATTAAAAAATAAAAGTCGATGGACTATGGCAAGTGGGGTATCGATGAAAAGGTCTTGCAAAATCATAGTTAGGTTTCCTTGATCATTTTCTTATTTTAACGATCATTTAGGATTTACGAGGTTTCAAAGGTTGCATTCCTTTGTGTCACATTACAGAAAAAACGGCTGAACCGATTTTGATAGTAATTGCACTAATGGATTTGTTTTAGTCTTCCGAGTGTCACAACGGAGGCCGAATTTGAGAAAAAACAAAATGGCGCCTTCTAGAAGCCATAATGTAACAAATTAAGAAATAAAAGTCGATGGACTATGGCAAGTGGGGTACCGATGAAAAGGTCTTACAAAATCATAGTTAGGTTTCTTTGATCATTTTCTCATTTTAACGATCATTTAGGATTTACAAGGTTTCAAAGGTTGTATTCCTTTGCGTCACATTACAGAAAAAACGGCTGAACCGATTTTGATAGTAATTACACTAATAGATTTGTTTTAGTCTTCCGAGTGTCACAACGGAGGCCGAATTTGAGAAAAACAAAATGGCGTCGACTGGAAGCCAATTAATAAATGAAAGTCGATAGGCTATAAGCAAGTGGGGTATCGTTAGATAGGTCTTTTAAAATCACACCTAGGTTCCTTAAACAATTTTTCCGTGTAAATGATAATTTAAGAGGTTTCAAAGGAAATGTTCAAAGTTCCTACTCATATCATCTATATCTATCAAACTAGGTGGATTATCACAAAAACCACTTAACCGATTTTAAAACTTATGTCACTAGAAAGCTTTATTATTAACAAGTAAAATAGGCTCTATTTTATTTCCAAACAAATTAGAGATCCTTACGAAAATTGCAAAAATGTTCGTTAAGTCGGAAAAAACCGGCCAAGTGCGAGTCGGACTCGCGCACCGAGGGTTCCGTACAAACCTGTAGTAAGTTTTAAATTAAATGTTTTTTTTAAATATTTGAGTTGATTGAATGAAAGGTAAATTGCGGTTTACGATTTATGACGTATTAAAAAAAAACTACTTACTAGATCTCGTTCAAACCAATTTTCGGTGGAAGTTTGCATGGTAATGTACAACATATATTTTTTTTAGTTTTATCATTCTCTTATTTTAGAAGTTACGGGGGGGGGGGGACACACATTTTACCACTTTGGAAGTGTCTCTCGCGCAAACTATTCAGTTTAGAAAGAAATTATATTACAAACCTCAATATCATTTTTGAAGACCTATGGATAGGTCTTCAAAAATGATATTGATCAAGGCGCAGTCGCACGTCCAATAGCTAACCTTAATGTGCGACTGCGCCTTGATAAATTTTATTAATATTATACGATTTCAATTGATAATTATGAAATACTTCAATTCATGTCTTGTTTTATACTTTTAGGTATCCAAGCAGTCGGGTTTTTTGTTCTTTTTAAATTATCAAATGTTCGAGACTCTCCCCAACATTTTTGTGTAGAACTTAGAAGATCTCGTTTAGGAGAAATACAAAAGTAATGATTGAGGAAAATATGTTTAATATGTGTTAAATATGTTTTTTATTATTTAAATATTGTAAAGTAATGCCCATAGATGTCAAAATCAAATATTTAATATTAGTCGAAAATTACCTAAATTCAAAACTACAAGTAAAGGTTCAGTATAGTAAAAAACTAAGAAGTCCAAAAAACCCAAGACTACATATACCTAAATTTGTGAATAATTACGGCAAAAGAACACTCAAAGTAATCGTTCCAACCCTAATGAACAACCTTCCTAAAATTTTAAAAGAAAACATGAACGGAAAAAATTTCAAACATCAACTTAAAAAACATTTTTTGGAGCAACCTGTATAGTTTATATTTATCACTCACAAACTGCAACCTGGAAACCGGTTTCGCTGGCAGCGACGCGATGTTTCTAGCGCTGAGCTAAACTTTTTGTAGATTACCCACAATATTTTTAAGTTAGTCGTACAGTTTCTTTAGCTATAAGTATTGTTAAGTCTTACCTATATTAACACGGTGCACAGTAAAACCGACTGTGGTTTTTGTGGCACTGTTTGCAACACAATTTCTTGTCCATTTTATAAGATCAATAAATAAAATAAATAAATAAAATAAATAAATGTCAGAGTACCCCAACGGCCCTCAAATACTATCAGTTTTAGAGGTCCTGGTCTAATAAAATTTTGATAAAATTGTGAACCGGTGAAACAAGGTATGCACTGAACAGAAAAAATTCAAAATATTTGTAATTTTTTTTGATCGTGTGGTGAAAAAAGGCGGCCTTCAAGATAACATTTATCGCTGATTAATATTAGATGAGTCTTTCAAACTTATTGTAGTTTCTTCTAATTTGGAAAAAAGTGAAAATTTGGGAATACAAAAATTGTGGAAACGATAAAATGCAAAAATCAAGGCCCAATTAATTATTAGTCCTAAACTACTTATAAGGAAAGTCTAAAAAGTCAATGCTTGCATTTTGAAAACAACAACTACTTTAGCGATGCGCGCAGCCAAACAACATGCTAGTTATGTTATAAAACTGTATCCAAGTTTAGCTTTGCTCATCGCGTCGAGCGGCGATGAGTAATTGCCGCGATAGCCCGACTCATAGCGGAAACTCATAAAACACGTTGAGTAATTTAATACTAGAGACGCAAATATTTGGAGGAGGACTGAGGTTGATAAAGAACAAGCGAAAGCGATTTCGAAAAAAATTGTAATTTTAAGCGAAGCGAAGGTTTTAAGCGCACGTTGTTAACTCAAAATCCGGGATGTAAATTGAGAAAAAAATACATATTCTGTGCCGCTGCGGTGATAAAATACTAACTATAAATTTTTCACCGGTTATAACTCACTTGTTTCGTCGGATTATGCCGGCGAATCAATCGTGCATTGTAAAATTTGAAAAATGTTAAATAGTTTATGAGATATTTGCAAGAAACCTAACCCCATACTTTTTTTAGGGTTCCGTACCTTAAAAGGAAAAAACGGAACCCTTATAGGATCACTTTGTTGTCCGTCCGTCTGTGTGTCAAGACCCTTTTTCTCAGGAACGCATGGAGGTATCAAGCTGAAATTCATATCATATACTCAAGTCTATTGTCCCTTGGAACTGTGAAAAAATCAAACTTCTACGCCAACGCAATCAAAACATACAACCGTTTATGCTGCAAATTTTCGACACTCGCAAGGGAATCAAAACCTACAGGGTACTTCCCGTGAACATCATATATAATAAAAATATTTTTATTATATGATGTAACTAAAAATTTATGCTTTTCGCAATTATTCCTCTATCTGTGCTATAATACGTTGCTTCGTACCAAATTTCAAGATTCTGAGTTCACGGGAAGTACCCTGTTGCTGGTTTTGATTCCCTTGCGAGTGTCGAAAATTTGCAGCATAAACAGCTGTATCTTTTGATTGCGTTGGCTTAGAAGCTTGATTTTTTCACAGCTCCAAGGGCTGGCCACCACATCGTAGACGGCCTACCACGTCAGTTTGAACGAAACCATCGGTGCGCGAGTCTGACTCGCACTTGACCGGTTTTTTTCAGTTAATTGTTAATAAATTTTCCAATTTTTGCAAGCGGGTCTTGAATTTTTTCAGATAATTATCTACACGCTATTCCAAATCTAACGTCACCTCGTTCATATTTTTCGGAGGCGGAGAAAAAAGTTTGACCAAAAACTGAACTCGACAATTCGAGCTAACTGATTATTTTTTGATTATTTTTTAATTTAAATGCAACTATGGCGTCGATGCGCCCGCTATCGCTTGTGACTCGGGCGGTGGTTTTTTCAGCTTAATGGATGTATCTAGTTAGCGGTTTGCCTATCCGCGGCCATTACGGCCATTTCCTCCCACTTTGCAAGAACGCCCTCACTAACCGCCCCCGAGCTTTTCCCTCCAAAATAATAATGCTGTGAAACTTTAGATGCGCGAATTTAATGGAAGCCCGCTCTATAACAAAGCAGCTTTGGATTTAAGTCCTACGTAATTATCAACAACTAGCGGTCGCCCGCGACTTCGTCCGCGTACAATTTCTGATTTCCTATGAGATTATGAAATTTTCCCGCTGCAAAAAGTCTATCTAAAGAGGCTCTATAAATAGCGTATGCAGGTTGGTTTATTAAAAACTTATATACAAAATGCTGAGTTTTCAAAAACTGTGAAACACAATATATTTCTTTGTTTTTAACCGGTAACTCACATACCAGAAGGCCTTTTATACCAACTTTCATCCCCTATGGGGGTTGAATTTTCAAAAACTGTGAAACACTCGTTTCTACATTTTCAACCCGCAGCTCATATACAAAGTTTCATCGCTATAACTTGAGAAATGAAGGACTTTCATACGAACTTATTATTATTATTTCATATAAACTCAACCCCTATTTTACCCCTTTGGAGTTAGAATTTTGGACCACTGTGAAACACGTATTTCTTTATTTTTAACAGGTAGCTCACATACCAAGTTTCTTAGCTCTAATTTGAGAAATGAAGGACTTTCATACAATCTTCCAACCCCTATTTTACCCCTTTGGGGGTGAAATTTTGAAAAACTGTGACACACCAACTTCTTTATTTTTTACCGTTAGCCAAAATACCAAGTTTCGTAGATATAAATTGTAAAATATCTTGAGAAATGAAGGCCTTTCATAACAAATTCCATCCCCTATTTCACCCTTTTGGGGGTCGAATTTTCAAAAACTGTGAAATACATATTTCTTAATTTTCAACTCACAGCTCATATACCAAGTTTCATGGCTATAGCTTTCATACAAATTTTCAACCCCTATTTGACCACTTTAGGGGTTGAATTCTGAAAAATGTGATACACGTAATTCTTTATTTTTGAACGAAAGCCAAAATACCAAGTTACGTTGATTTAACTTGTAAAATACCTTGAGAAATGAAGGCCTTTGATACCAACTTTCATCCCCCATTTCACCCCTTTGGGGGTTGAATTTTCAAAAACTGTTAAATACGTATTTCTTAATTTTCAACTCGTAGCTCATAAACCAAGTTTCATGGCTATAGCTTTCATACAAATTTTCAAACCCTATTTTACCACTTTAGGGGTTGAATTTTGAAAAACTGTGACACACGAAATTCTTTATTTTTGAACGAAAGCCAAAATATCAAGTTTCGTTTATATAACTTGAGAATATCTTGAAGGACTTTCATGCAAACCGGGGTATAATTTTTAAAAAACTGTGAAATACCTATTTCTTAATTTTCAACCAGTAGCTCGTATACCAAGTTTCATGTATATAACTTGAGAAATGACGGACTTTCATACAAACTTGCACCCCCTATTTCACCCCCTTAGGGGTGGAATTTTGAAAAATCCTTCCTTAGTGAGCGCCTACGTCACAAACAGAACCTATTGTCAAAATTTCAAGTTTCTAACCCCAGCGGTGTAGGCTGTGCGTTGAGCGATTTTATTATATATATACTAGAGGTCGCCCGCGACTTCGTCCGCGTACAATTGTTGATTTCTTATGAGATAATGAAATTTTCCCGCTGCAAACAGCCTATCTATAGACGCTTTATAATATAGCTTATGCAGGTTTTTAATTGTTTAAAACTGATAACTTAAATGGTGATTTTCATGTCTATACTTCAAAGTCATTAAATCTGTATGTAACCTTTCACCCCCATTTCACCCCTTTTGGGTGGATTTTCGTAAAATTGCTTTTACAGGTTATTATTATTTAAAGCTATTAAACTAAATCCCGATTTTCAAGTCTCTAACTTCAGAAACATAGGACTTTCATACAAACTTACAACCCCCATTTCACCCTCTGTGGGGTAGATTTTCCTAAAATTGCTTATACAGTTTATTATAACTTAAAACTAATAACCTAAATCCCGATTTTCAAGTCTCTAACTTCAAAAACTTGTAACCCTTATGTAAGCTTCCAACCCCCATTTCCCCCCTATTGGGGTACGTTTTCGTTAAATTGCTTATACAGGTTTATATTATTTATTACTATTAACTTAATTGCCTATTTTCAAGTCTCTAACTTCAAAAACAAAGGACTTTCATACAAACTTCCAACCCCGTATTTTAACCCTTTAGGGGTGGATTTTCTCAAAACCCTTTCTTAGCTGGCGTCTACACTATAGAAGGAATCTACCATCCAAATTTCAAGTCTGTACGCTTTTTAGTTCCTGAGATATCGTGATTAGTACAGACTAATCACGATATCTCAGGAACTAAAGAGCGTACAGCTCACAGGAGTGAGTGAGTGGTATTTCGCTTTAATTACCCGACTGCGGAACGCACAGGGTTATGTGTTCATCAGTCTATATATGTTTGTATGTTCCTTGCAGGGCAGCTACAGCCTAAACGCGTGGACCGATTTTGATGATTCTTGCACCAGTTTGTGCCGAATATATCATTAGAGTGTCACTATGGAAGTCAAATTTGAGCAAAAACAAAATGGCGCCCTCTAGAGGCCATAATGTAACAAATTAAAAAATAAAAGTCGATGGACTATGGCAAGTGGGGTATCGATGAAAAGGTCTTGCAAAATCATAGTTAGGTTTCCTTGATCATTTTCTTATTTTAACGATCATTTAGGATTTACGAGGTTTCAAAGGTTGCATTCCTTTGTGTCACATTACAGAAAAAACGGCTGAACCGATTTTGATAGTAATTGCACTAATGGATTTGTTTTAGTCTTCCGAGTGTCACAACGGAGGCCGAATTTGAGAAAAAACAAAATGGCGCCTTCTAGAAGCCATAATGTAACAAATTAAGAAATAAAAGTCGATGGACTATGGCAAGTGGGGTACCGATGAAAAGGTCTTACAAAATCATAGTTAGGTTTCTTTGATCATTTTCTCATTTTAACGATCATTTAGGATTTACAAGGTTTCAAAGGTTGTATTCCTTTGCGTCACATTACAGAAAAAACGGCTGAACCGATTTTGATAGTAATTACACTAATAGATTTGTTTTAGTCTTCCGAGTGTCACAACGGAGGCCGAATTTGAGAAAAACAAAATGGCGTCGACTGGAAGCCAATTAATAAATGAAAGTCGATAGGCTATAAGCAAGTGGGGTATCGTTAGATAGGTCTTTTAAAATCACACCTAGGTTCCTTAAACAATTTTTCCGTGTAAATGATAATTTAAGAGGTTTCAAAGGAAATGTTCAAAGTTCCTACTCATATCATCTATATCTATCAAACTAGGTGGATTATCACAAAAACCACTTAACCGATTTTAAAACTTATGTCACTAGAAAGCTTTATTATTAACAAGTAAAATAGGCTCTATTTTATTTCCAAACAAATTAGAGATCCTTACGAAAATTGCAAAAATGTTCGTTAAGTCGGAAAAAACCGGCCAAGTGCGAGTCGGACTCGCGCACCGAGGGTTCCGTACAAACCTGTAGTAAGTTTTAAATTAAATGTTTTTTTTAAATATTTGAGTTGATTGAATGAAAGGTAAATTGCGGTTTACGATTTATGACGTATTAAAAAAAAACTACTTACTAGATCTCGTTCAAACCAATTTTCGGTGGAAGTTTGCATGGTAATGTACAACATATATTTTTTTTAGTTTTATCATTCTCTTATTTTAGAAGTTACGGGGGGGGGGGACACACATTTTACCACTTTGGAAGTGTCTCTCGCGCAAACTATTCAGTTTAGAAAGAAATTATATTACAAACCTCAATATCATTTTTGAAGACCTATGGATAGGTCTTCAAAAATGATATTGATCAAGGCGCAGTCGCACGTCCAATAGCTAACCTTAATGTGCGACTGCGCCTTGATAAATTTTATTAATATTATACGATTTCAATTGATAATTATGAAATACTTCAATTCATGTCTTGTTTTATACTTTTAGGTATCCAAGCAGTCGGGTTTTTTGTTCTTTTTAAATTACTTTTTTATGCTCGGAGTACCATAGATTATTTCAGTGTCCGAAATTTAACCAAGCTGATTATAACACTCGTATTGAATTTGTTAAAAATAATAGTCTATGTTTCAATTGCTATGGCTCAAATCACAATGTTAAATCCTGTTTTTTGAGAACCTCCTGTAAGATTTGTCACCGGAAGCACCACACAAAAATCCACCCACCGAACCCTACCAGCTCAGTCACAGCACCTGTACCTGTTAACCATGTGATTGAGTCACCTGACAGCGATGGAGTGGTGTATTTACAGGAAGTACAACCAACCGTTCTTACCAATTGCCTCTCAAGCAGAAGCAGTCATGCTCAAGTTTTACTCGCCACCGCCTTGGTCAAGGTCAAGGCTTATAATGGAACCTACCAGCTGCTGAGAACACTAATCGACCAAGGGTCGCAAGCCTCATTTATTAAGGAATCAGCAGCTCAACTACTTGGACTAAAAAGGATACCAATCAATTCAAAAAAGTACTTTTGAATCGTCGAGTGAATTCCTACCGAGAAGAACCAGCAAGAAACTCGGCGGTTGCTCTTTTGAAAAAAAATTAATTTACAATTTTATTAATTTATACATATGTAACCGCTGTCCTTAGCATTGCTGGAGCGAATCAAATCCATGCTCCTTTGTCATTTACGTAATCTTCAACAGTATAATAAGCTTTTTTCAGGAGCATACTTTTAATGGACTTCTTAAACTTGTGTAAAGGCAAGTTTAAGATAGGTTGTGGAATTTTGGTATAAAATAGAATGCTCATTCCCACGAACGACCTTCGGACCTTCTTGAGGCGGAGCGATGGAGTCACGAGCTTATGGCGGCCTCTAGTTTGCCTATCATGCAGATCACATATTTTTTTGTAATTGTGAATGTGCTGTTTTACGAAGATTAGATTACTATAAATATATTGCGAGGCTACTGTAAGAATACCTATTTCCTTAAATTTCTCTCTAAGGGATTCGCGCGGTTTTAAATTATAAATTGCACGTATTGCCCTTTTTTGCAATATGTCAATATCAGGATTAGGTGGTAATTCAGGAACCTTAACCTCTAAATCTTTAGTAAACCTAGAAATATCATCAATTCATAATCCTGACTATACCATCCAAGTAGGAGCTTATGTTCTAAGTAAATTAACTACCTTATTACCAGTTCAGAAGGTTCATTTTACCAGTTGGCCAGAAATTGAACATTTGGAATTAGCTGATCCAAATTACCACACTCCAGGTAATATTGACATATTGCTTGGTAGTGATATCTATGGTCAGATCTTGATGGAAGGTCTGCTTCGAAGCCCTGGTGACACCGCCATAGCACAGAAGTCAAATTTGGGTTGGATCCTATCTTGTCAAGTTACCTTACCTACAATGCAGAGTCACTATGCTGTTGTGTCTTTGTTAACCCAAGCAAATGATGATGAGATCCTGAAAAAGTTTTGGGAATTGGAAGCAGAACCTGTATGTAACCAGAGAAAACTCACACCTGAGGAACAAAAATGCGAAGAGTTATTCTCAACCACCACTAAAAGAGATAGCGAGGGTCGCTATATTGTAAAATTACCGTTTAAAGAAAATGCTTCTTTTCAAGAAGAAGAATCAAGAGAGATTGCCATGAGAAGATTTTACTCACAGGAAAAAAGACTATTGAGAACGCCTGACTTAAAAGAGCAGTATGACTCTGTAGTAGAAGAGTATTTGCAGCTAGATCATATGGAAGAGCTGGATCCTGGCGACCACAAGGGAGTCTACCTACCTCATCATGCGGTGATTCGCAACGATAAGTCAACATCTAAGGTCCGAGTGGTATTTGATGCCACGTCGGTCTCTCTCAATGATAACCTAATGGTAGGTCCAAGGCTGCAACCAGATCTTCGCCATTTGGTGATGAAGTTTCGCATGGGTCTTGTCTGTCTAGTGGCTGACATAGTCAAGATGTATCGTATGGTCAAAGTGGCAGAGGAAGATACCAATTACCAAAGAATAGTTTGGAGAAAGAACCCAGAAGATAAGTTAAAGGAATTCAGGCTTCTTCGTGTTACTTTTGGGACTTCTTCAGCGCCTTACCTTGCTGTCAAGGCTTTACAGCAATTAGCGATAGATGAAGGGCATAACTTCTCATTGGCTGCCAACCGAGTCATGGAAGACTTCTACATGGATGATCTCATGACAACGTGTGAATCAGAAGAAGAAGCAATTTCCCTATACAAGGAATTAACTGCATTGCTTAAAAAAGGCGGATTCCAACTACAAAAATGGTCAAGCAACAACCCATCAGTGCTTCAAAGGCTAGAAGAAACCGAAGAGAGCAAAGAATCTATGCAATTAATAACAGATCAAACAAAAAAAGTTTTAGGTTTAACCTGGAATAAATCATCAGACACATTTGTGTATTCAGTTCATCTTACTGACCAAGAATTTCCTATTACCAAGAGAAGAGTTGTTGCAGATATAGCCAGGCTATTTGATCCACTTGGATGGATAGCTCCTTGTGTTATAAGGGCCAAGATACTTATCCAGAAGTTATGGATGTCTGGAACAGCCTGAGACCACGAACTACCTCAAGCCTTAATGAAGGAATGGATAGAGTACCGTAAAGACTTGTTAAATCTATCAGGATTTGAAATACCAAGGTGGATTGGGAAGAAGTTAAATAAGTCATGTTTAGAAATTCATGGGTTTAGTGATGCCTCAAATTCAGCCTATGCAGCAGTTGTGTATATACGGGTAATAGATGAGAACGGTATTGTTCATGTCAATCTGTTTGTCTCTAAAACAAAAGTAGCTCCCATAAAGCAGGTATCAATCCCTCGCTTAGAACTATGTGGCGCCACCCTACTTGCCAAGTTATTAAAGGAAGTGGCTGAAGTTCTAGGTGTAGAGTCCACAAATGTACATGCATGGACAGACTCAACCATTGTTCTCGCCTGGCTGCAAGGGCACCCAAATAGATGGAAAACATTTGTGGCCAATAGAGTCTCTGAAATATTGACAACCCTAGAAAGTAACTAGTGGTCACATGTGAAATCTGATGACAATCCAGCTGATATAGCATCAAGAGGTACTAGTCCAAGTGAGTTAATAAACAAGCAGTTATGGATCAACGGACCAGGTTGGTTAAACCAAAATGTTATTCATTACTCCAGACCAGATGTTGTCACCAGCTTAGAAGAGAAAGGTTTAAAATCACACCATATTGTGGAAAATGATGTGGAGTTTTGGAGTAGATTTTCACGTTTAAGAAAAATGATCAGAGTCATTGCCTATTGCCGAAGGTTTCTTTACCTAAAACAAAAGAAGGAGGATCGTCCAAAACTTACTTCAATTCTTACCAGTGATGAACTGAGACAAGCAATGATTACATGTATCAGGCAGTTTCAGAATAAAGAGTTTGCTGAAGATCTACATCATTTGAAAAAACACAACTGTGTTCATAAGAAAAGCAAATTATATTCATTGACCCCGTTCATTGATGAAGATAACCTGTTAAGAGTGAGAGGTCACCTAGATAACTCACCCTTTAGTAATGATATCAAACACCCCATAATAGTTTCCAACAAAGGGCACTTGGCTAAATTTCTAGTTTTGGATGCTCATGAGAAGACCATGCATGGGGGTCCTCAGCTCATGATTACCTACCTAAGGTCCAGATACTGGATGATAATTGGAATAAGGAATTTAGCCAAAGAAGTATATCACAAATGTGTAATTTGTGCTCGTTATAGAACCACAATACAAAATGGGTCAGTTACCAGCTGCCAGAGCCACCATGAATTGACCTTTCTCTATTAGTGGTGTTGATTATGCTGGACCAATACAGATCAGAACAACCAAGGGTAGGGGTCACCATTCATATAAGGGATATATCTGTGTGTTTGTTTGCATGGCTACCCGAGCAGTTCATCTAGAAGTAGCAAGTGACTTGACATCCCAAGGGTTCCTCGCCGCTTTCCGAAGATTTGAGGGTCGCCGAGGACATTGTTATCAGCTCTGGAGTGACAACGGGACTAACTTCAAAAAGGCTTCCAAGGATCTGAAGGATCTGTGGAATGCGGAAAGGTCAACCGTGCTACCAGAGATACAAGAGTGTCTGGCAGACAATGGCACATCGTGGCGGTTCATTCCAGTACAAAGTCCAAATTTTGGCGGGGTCTGGGAATCAGGAGTGAGGTCCACCAAGCATCACCTGAGAAGATTCCTAGGAACCTCCACACTAACCTATGAAAAAATGTCAACTTGTAATGTGTAAATGTCAACAAATTGAAACATGCCTAAACTCAAGACCTATTGCTCGAAATCCTATCATTGATGATCCAAATGCACCAGCTCCCTTGACACCTGGTCATTTCCTAGTGGGGGAACCATTGGTTGTGCCACCAGATCATAACTTTGAAACTTCAAAAATTAACTCACTGAAACGGTGGCAGTTGACTCAACACATGGTACAGAGCTTTTGGAGACGTTGGTCTACAGAATATCTTACCAGCTAATACTAGCCAGCTGTAGGTGATGTTGTATTGGTAAAGAAAGACAATCTTCCACCAGCAAAATGGTAATATGGCAGAGTAGAGCAAAAACATCCAGGCCCAGATAATATCACTAGAGTTGTAACCTTACGATGTAATAATAATTTAATTAGAAGACCAATTTCAAAATTATTAATTTTACCTATATCAGAGTAGTTTGTTTCATGTGTTTATCAATTTGAACTTTGTATTTTAATTTTATGTTTACAGTCCATTGCAATTAAACTTAAGCCTTAAGGGCAAACCTCGTTCTAGTAAAAAAAAAAAAATTAAAAAAAATTATGTAAATAAAATAATGTAACCAATCTGAGCATGTATAATTTCTGGATGTGAAGTCAACACTGTCACTGTTAAATTGACTGAGAAAAAGTAATCAGCATGGCATTAAAGTAGTTCTGGTACAAGGTGGCATCCTTGCCTATAGTATATTTTGTGTAACTTAGCTTCATATTATTATGATAGGAATTACCTATAAGTATTTATTTGTTTAACTTAGCTTTATATTATGATGAGAACTACCTATATTTAGTATATTTTGTTTAACTTAGCTTCACGTTATAAATAGAACCTATAGTACATTTTGCTTAACTTAGAGTCATTTAAGTGATATTGTATTTTGTTTAATTTAAATTCATATTTTATATAATGTTAATTAAGCTACATAATAGCAAACCTTTTGAATTTCTTATGAAATACCTAAACGTTAATAGTACTATAAATGATATTCTAGAAATATACCTACCATGGTTCATTAATATCATTGAATAGTACCTTGTATCAATAAGTAAATTAACTTTAAAGTTTATGTAACCTAGGAATTTCTCTTTATGTTTTTTGTACAGAAACATGTGTGATGAGATTACCTATGAATTAGGAGTGTCGTGATCGTGTGTTCGACTGGCAACATTTATTTATTATTTATAGAATGGCAATACTGATTTCATGTTGGTATTGCACTATTAATGAATTCAGAGTTGGTAGAGGGTAGGCGAAAAAGACATTGTGTATAAATACGGGCGTCATTCTGTAAACAGGAAGTTGAGTATCGCTCGCCATCAGAGGTGCACGCCTGTGATGTGTACATTCTTATATATCATAATATATACAGTGTTATACTTTTGTGTATAGAGTGAGTTGAGACGTGGTGTTGGAAAGTAAAGTGTGTGCGAGATGATAGCTGAAATGCCAGTAAGTCCTTTGTTGTATCGTTCCAATTTATTATTTATTTATTATTTAATCTCTGATGCATTTTAAGAGTAATCTTTAACACATGTGTTAGTGTGCTATTTCAGGATTTCTATAAGGTACATTGTGGGTAGCGAAGTTGTTCGCTACTACCCAAAAATATGCCCGTTCTATGCCCACGTGTAGTTTTATGAACTTCCAAATAAAGATCCGTAGTTAGTCAATCGGTCTTAGGTTGTATCTAGTCATGGAATATATAGACCTTAACGGGAATTCGTGACAACTTCAGAAGTGAAAATGAACCCAAGAAAACAATATTTTTTTAACACGAGAAAAATATTGTTCACTAAGTAGTTATATTGTGACACAATTCTCTGTGTCGTACCTTCAAAACTTTTAAACAAAGAGTATTCCGTTTACTAAGTTCAAAAGAGATTGACTACTTTAATCAAAGTTAGCATGTACTTGAGATCCATTCTTGCTATGCTATAAAGATAACGTGCAGCAAAGAACTTTTGGATATTGCTAAATCTGTTTTGACACCTATTGTGTGGGTACATTGAATAACATTAGTTCTGGGTGAACTCTTAGATTTGCTATTTTGGCTATAATATTATGTTGTATTCCATTTGAGTAGAGGTTAAATCGAGTGTTTGGTAATGATCTCGTGCGATAATAATTGACATTGTATCAAGGCAATTAATATTTGAATTACATTTATATTTCGTATTTAGTTACCCACAAATTGGAAAAGAGTTTGCTGTAAACTTTAATATTACGTCATCACGACGTTAAGACTGTGAAGTCTCATCTGAATGAATTGCCAACTCGAACCAGCTTGGCGACTGGCTTCCATCGAGGAGGATGATCCCCGAATTACGATTTTGTAAGCAGTTTACTTTAGTGTCGAAGTAATTCTGATTCTAAGGTATTTAGTTTAGATAAAACACATCGATAGAAATTTCAGTGAATTGAGTTTTGAATATAGTGTCCATAGTATTTATTTATGATAGATGATGTAAAAATGTCATGTCCTGGACATGAGTCCAAGAAATTTTGTGTTATTTAGCTATAATCAACAAATAAAGCGTCAAGCGAGAATTTCGCCAGTATGAGAGTTGACATACTGGAATAAATTTCACTAGCACTGGCCGTCTGAGCAGCCATTTTAGATGATTAAATGCGATACCATACAGCTTGGTTATTACTACTGGTTAACCTGAGGTACTCCTAGAGATATGAAATAGGTAAATAATTATCAGTTCTAATTAACTCAAGTATTTGTGAGTTATTCTCTGGACCATTACTTTGGATGAACGTTACCTAAAGTTTTATTTAGTGTAAATGTAGTTAAATGATTATTGAATTTAAAAGCAGCCTCGTGCCTTCAGACTAGTGTACTGAATGAGATTGTAGTTTTTTTTTACGCACTGTTTAAGTTTCGAATTTTGATTTTACAAGGTTTTTAATTTTTAATTTAGTTTTTAATTTGAAATTTCTATTAACCAGGCATAGATTAGATTACTGGTTATTCACGAAGAGAATTCATGGAGGGAATAATAGTAATTAAAAATAAAAGAGAAGTGTCAAATAAGATACCCTCATGTCAATACTAGGATGCAAAGCAATTTATCGAACTCTGATTAGTTTCATGTGTGATTTATAAGAAATACGATAAAAGTATGATTTAGTTTTAAATTCTCGATATAAAAGTATACTTACTGGTATACTTATTTTATGTGTTCTAGATAGTTTAGTCTGGTAGTACTAGACTCGATCAAAACAGGTGTCTTAGGAATTTGTAGTGTTTAAAAAGTAATTTTTTTGAGTGGCAGGGCAACTATTTATATTAGTGCCGCGAGTGAACTTAAATTACATTAGTGATGTACATTGGCCAGACATGTAATTTATGATAAGTTTATTTAAGCACTTGCTTAAAATCATTTGCCCTTTTATTAGTGATTTGTTCGATGGTAGTTGTACCTATGCTGAAAGAATAATAGTGGTTTTACTGACCAAGTCCATTTGCAACTCTTAATATGTGCTATTATCACAGCATATGTATTTTAGTACTGTATTGTATATCAGCTATTGATATCATTATCATTTGTAGTTTAAAAAAAAGGGGAACCTCTTTCTATCGCATTACAGGTTGATTGACATCAGGGGTTCCGCTTTCATGTACGGAAGCCTTAGTGTCTCTTGACAGATTTATCAGTGATTGAGGTTAATAATGAAGGATTTTGGAAGAATACAAGATAGAGACGTTAGAATATCTTAGATTTCAAGTTGAAATTGACGATTTTGCGTAGCTGGTATTGTGGGAGTAAGAATAAAGATATTGAATGATGGTCAGAGAGCTCGTATACGTTTGGAGTAGTCATGAGTGTGTCTACTCACTATTATAGAGTGGCCAAGTGTGTCGATATTTTAGGGTGGCCATGTGAGTCACCATTTTAGAATGACTATGTATGTCATTTGGGCCATGTGAGTCCATAGAATGTAACCAAGTGTGTTACTAGAGTGGAACAAGTGTTTCCATAAGTTGTGACCTAGGTGGCCATGTGAGTCACCATTTTAGAATGACCATGTGTGTCATTTGGGCCATGTGAGTCCATAGAATGTAACCAAGTGTGTTACTAGAGTGGAACAAGTGTTTCCATAAGTTGTGACCTAATGAGCTGGTAGGTTGTGAACAAGTGTGTTACTGTTTTTGACAGTGTGTTATCTAACTGCTCGTGAAAGATCTAATGTATTTTATTTACTTAATTTTACGTACATATCAAACTAAAGGGATGTACATAATGAAAGCAAGTTTTCTAGTCCAGAATTATTAGGTAGCTGCTTTAGTAGATTACTGTACAAGTAACTCGTTCTATCTAGAACTACCATGGCATTTTATTCATTTTTCATACTTCCTGTGTGCCTTTAAATGTTTTTGATCAGGGGAAGTTCTACATTTTTAAATTTTGAATGATTTTAGATAGATTTCGGTTATTTTAAACGACTAAGATCAATTTTTACAAGTAGTATAACTGTACCTAATGGTACAGCCGCAAAAATTTATTGTATTTGTATGGACTTTAAAATGGATTAATTAGTGATCCCGATGTAAGGCGACCGATCCTCGACGTGTTTCGGATGTATATAATCTGAATGCGCCGAAATACGAATGAATTATAGTTATTTCAAAAAAAAACTATGATGATCAAACGAACTTGCAAATTGAAATTAGATCGATATTATATGAGTACGCTTCATTTGAAGATATACAACAACATAGTTATTATATGTACACTATTTATAATAACGTACCAGATCGATGTCGATGTGGCTTAGGAAATGATGCATTTAATAGCCTTATTGTCATTGGTTCAACTTATCAGTTGGTCACTCACCCATTCGTTATATTTGAAAGATTTGTGTTTCTCAAATATATGACTCACTTGTAGACTATGCTTAGTAGTTTAAAAAGTTAACAAGCAAGGAATGCATAAAGTAAATTGAAACAAAGGTTCCAAGTTTGTTGTTGTCAATAGATCTTTCACTCGTTTGTTTACACTATTTTATGGCTTTCAACATAATGCGGTCCGATGTTCGGAATGCATTAAGAATTAAATACGGAAGGATATATACTTCAGCTTGTAACGGTGAAGGTTGTAGTAATTTTGAAATTCTAGATATCGGAAAAATAATAATTCCAAAAATAGTTCAAACGTGTGTCGTCAATACTAATTAGCATTCCAGTGATTCAGTTTGACCAAGTTAGTTCATTAAATGTTAAATTGAATTTAATAAAAAGATTAAAATTTTTGGAACATTTACTAATCACAAAGAAAGATAAATAAATAAATATAAGGGCTGAACATTTGAGGCTCGAAGTTAAGTAGCTTGCTAGAAACTACAGTCACGACACGAGAAGCCCGTTCAATAAAATAATAAAATTGTGAAAATGCGCCATTCTCGAAGTCACATTGGGTTTTTTCTTTCTATATATTTATCTGAGTGATTTGAAATAATGAACTGGATGATAAAATTTAACAGACTATTATTTGAATTGAAAATGAAATCGCGCAATTAATTATCTTTTGCCGTCCAAAATCTCGAGAGTATAATATGATGTAAAAATTATATTTTCTAGAGAGTGACTAGTGCGTGCTTGCTTACTCTAATTTTATCTCCATATTGTTTTTCTCAAATTTATTGAATAATGTCGTGTGATGCACGGGCGTTGTGGATCCGCAAGCTCGTGACGAAGGTATACCCTCACCTAGCGGCTCCGGCCTACAACCGTCAGTTAATTTGTAAATACTTACTTTAATTATTAAGAGACGCAGAAAAGTAAAGCAAAAAGTATTAAAAAGCAGAATGAAAAAAACACTCAGTATATATACTATATTATGTTACTGACGTAATATATTATAACTTGGTGTAACGTTTTTATTTATAATTGGTTTGATTTTTGTTCATATGTTGAGGTAATGATTCTGAAAAAAAAAGACAAAAGAGGTTTTGAGTATTAAATTCAAATTTCTGAATTTGGGGTTTTCATCTAGTTTTTTTTATTATTTAGTTTTGTATCAAGCTTTGGATTTACAGCAACATTTGAATTTTGTATTTTAATTTGAAATTGCTATTGAGTAAAGTTAATTTAAAATAATTATATGATAGCGATTTAGTATTGTACAATAATTGCAAGCCGATTCTACTTCAATTCATACAAAAGTTTTGCATTTCAAAGAAGCCTTTGATGAAGAGTTAGATTTAGTTTTGGACTAAGGTTTAGTTTTGGACTTTTTGTTTGGTTTTCAATGATGATTGTAGTCAAAGTTCAGGTATTTGACCCAGTTCAAAGCATTGGGTAAGATTCTAAGTATTTCACAAGTTAAAGATTGTCTTGGACAACATAACCTGAACTGATTCGGTTGAATTTTGTGGTGCTGTCTTTTTTTGATGGGTTTATTCAGAGGTTAACACGGAAAGGAAAGGTTAGGAAAAGAAGGGAATAAACTAAAACGACTTGTGTTTTGAGGCGTGTTTAATAGAATTGAACTCTATTTGTTAAAATTTTTGAATAAGCTACGAAAAATTTCATTTCATTTATTAAAAACGTTGACTGTTACATAGTTAAAGATTTTAAAATAGTAATAATTTAACATAGTGGGAACAGTCTACCGCCAACAGGTATACGATGTCAGGAATTTAGAGCAGATAATTTAACATAGACTTAATTTGATTCAAACGATTAGTAAAGATTAGTTAATGGTACAGCAGATCCAACTGAATTGAAGAATTGATAGATTAGTAATCCTGATTAATGTTTGCATTGGATGCGGTTGTAGATTTTATTGTGAACTCTGGGGTAGTGTGTGATACTTATTTCTTGTCAAGTCCTAAAATTTTAATAAAATCAGCTTTCCTTTACGTTCTGATAAATTTTTCGATTTCAATAAAGTTTTTAAAAAAAAGCAGGCATGACACGTCATGTATGACACATGATAGGTGGAGCTCAGGATGATGGACCTGTTGGTCTGTTACAGATTGTAATCAGGGTTTAGATATTTACTTAGCTTTAGATTCAGCGTCAGATGCTTGTAAGGTATAAATAACTGAAACGGTATAAGAAATAAAATAAATATTGGGTATTTTATTAAATTTAAATTCAGTTTTAGACTTTTGCTTACAGTATATGTAACATACTGTTTAGATTATGTTTTAGACTGTAACTGTTCCAGACTTTGATTAAGTTTCAGATTAGATTTTTATTCAGCTTTAGATAATTAATCCTTTATTTGCTTAACTTTATTCTATATGAGTTTTAGATTTAAATTGCGATATTTTTATTTCTGTTGTGAAATTTCGACTCAGCGATATCAATCAGTTTAATTGCACTTCACACACACTTCACAAATCTCAAGATCAAAAGCTCGATAGTTTTGGATTTCAGATCGGTTTGAGGTTTTAAGTTTGATATTACTAAATTGAAAAAATGTAGGTTTCTTTTTGTTATCCTTTTTAATTCTCCCGAATGTCGTGATTTACTAAAACTAAATGTCATCGTGCAAGTATGAATGGATGAAGATGTTTTGTTGTACACTACAGATTGTTGCATGGAGTGAAGCGAACTAAGCTTAGCAAAGCAAATGTTTGGTGGTTGTGCACCGGGAGGTTGCACAATGTCGGATGGCCGAATGTCGTGATCGTGTGTTCGACTGGCAACATTTATTTATTATTTATAGAATGGCAATACTGATTTCATGTTGGTATTGCACTATTAATGAATTCAGAGTTGGTAGAGGGTAGGCGAAAAAGACATTGTGTATAAATACGGGCGTCATTCTGTAAACAGGAAGTTGAGTATCGCTCGCCATCAGAGGTGCACGCCTGTGATGTGTACATTCTTATATATCATAATATATACAGTGTTATACTTTTGTGTATAGAGTGAGTTGAGACGTGGTGTTGGAAAGTAAAGTGTGTGCGAGATGATAGCTGAAATGCCAGTAAGTCCTTTGTTGTATCGTTCCAATTTATTATTTATTTATTATTTAATCTCTGATGCATTTTAAGAGTAATCTTTAACACATGTGTTAGTGTGCTATTTCAGGATTTCTATAAGGTACATTGTGGGTAGCGAAGTTGTTCGCTACTACCCAAAAATATGCCCGTTCTATGCCCACGTGTAGTTTTATGAACTTCCAAATAAAGATCCGTAGTTAGTCAATCGGTCTTAGGTTGTATCTAGTCATGGAATATATAGACCTTAACGGGAATTCGTGACAGGAGTATGTTTTTTTTTTGATTTATGGATTGGAAGTTACTTAGAAAATTAATTACTAGATTCATTAAATTTCATTAAATTTGATAGCATGTAGTACAATAAACGGAAGAAATTTTCTTTTTTTTTACTTTAGTTCCTTAACGTAACGTAACGTTTAGTTCCTTAACGTATTTGTTTATTTTAGTTCCTTTTACCATTGATTTCACAAATTTAATGAACTTGATATTCTTACCTATTTTGTAATTACCCGACTGCGGAACGCACAGGGTTATGTGTTCATCAGTCTATATATGTTTGTATGTTCCTTGCAGGGCAGCTACAGCCTAAACGCGTGGACCGATTTTGATGATTCTTGCACCAGTTTGTGCCGAATATATCATTAGAGTGTCACTGTGGAAGCCAAATTTGAGAAAAAACAAAATGGCGCCCTCTAGAAGTCATAATGTAACAAATTAAAAAATAAAAGTCGATGGACTATGGCAAGTGGGGTATCGATGAAAAGGTCTTGCAAAATCATAGTTAGGTTTGCTTGACCATTTTCTCATTTTAACGATCATTTAGGATTTACGAGGTTTCAAAGGTTGCATTCCTTTGTGACACATTATAGAAAAAACGGCTGAACCGATTTTGATAGTAATTGCACTAATAGATTTGTTTTAGTCTTCCGAATGTCACAACGGAGGCCGAATTTGAGAAAAAACAAAATGACGCCCTCTAGAAGCCATAATGTAACAAATTAAAAAATAAAAGTTGATGGACTATGGCAAGTGGGGTTTCGAGGAAAAGGTGTTGCAAAATCATAGTTAGGTTTCCTTGATCATTTTCTCATTTTAACGATCATTTAGGATTTACGAGGTTTCAAAGGTTGTATTCCTTTGTGTCACATTACAGAAAAAACGGCTGAACCGATTATGATAGTAATTACACTAATAGATTTGTTTTAGTCTTCCGAGTGTCACAACGGAGGCAGAATTTGAGAAAAACAAAATGGCGTCGACTGGAAGCCAATTAATCAATGAAAATCGATAGGCTATAAGCAAGTGGGGTATCGTTAGATAGGTCTTTTAAAATCACACCTAGGTTCCTTAAACCATTTTTCCGTTTAAATGATAATTTAGGATTTACGAGGTTTCAAAGGAAATGTTTAAAGTTCCTACTCATATCATCTATGTCTATCAAACTAGGTGGATTATCTTAAAAACCACTCAACCGATTTTAAAAATTATATTACTTATAGAAAGCTACATTATTAACAAGTAAAATAGGCTATATTTTATTTCCAAACAAATTAGAGATCCTTACGAAAAATGCAATAATGTTAGTTAAGTCGGAAAAAATCATCTCATCTGAGAGCTTACGTGGCGTGCGCTGCCTAAATCGTTAAAATTACACGACAACAATGTATAGTGGAACCGTTCCTCTCAAAAAGTTCTAAAAAAAGTCCGCGATAGCATATAACTATCTTTTAAGGTTGGCTCACAATAACCATTTTTATGTTTTTCCAATTTGGCCTAAACAGTGCTTTACTTGCGAAGGTGTTTTTATCAACATGGTATTAATCGATAATTCCTTATCAAAATAAATATGTTACTCATCATAAGTATTTAATTTAGACAAAAATTGTCCTTTACAGCATTCAATTTAAATGAATATCTTATGAGATCTCGTAGAAATACAGTAACCTTCAACAGAAAATGACGCGGCCGGCAGCGGATAGGTAAGGTGGGGCGTACTCTCACATATAATTACGGTAGTAACACATCATTGTAATACCTAAGCTTAATGTGACGACATAACTTAAGTCTAAAAAAAACTTGATTTTTTGTACTCCTTCAATCGATCAATAATAAATTCATCAATGCCACATGCAGCGCATATTCAACTAACATAACTTCCGACTAACATTTTTAATGTCTATTAAAATATTAGTTCCGAGTCCACTTAGTTATAAACTAAATACTAAATAAAAAAATACGTCCACTACGTACTAAATACGTACAATTTATGTTTTTGAAAATACTTAAAAATACCTACTTTTTTTGCATTGTCTACGGGCATTTTCCTATGTGGCCGACGTTCATTGCCGAGGTCTCGTGACGTCGATGCGATAGGACTCTCGAAAATTAATAAGCACATTTTTAGGAAAAATAGCAGATTTACGAACTTTACCAAATTAATATTAGCATTATAACATACTAGCTGATACCCGCGACTTCGTCCGCGTGGATTGAGGAGTTTTAGTTCCCGCGGGAACTCTTTAATTTTCCGGGATAAAAAGTAACCTATTATTTAATCCGGACTTCTAACTTTACTTACGTCTGCAAAATTTCAAAGCAATCAGCTTAGTAGTTACGGCGTGAAAGCGGAACAAACATACAAACAAACTCACTTTACCATTTATAATATTAGGTACTAGCTGATACCCGCGACTTCGTCCGCGTGGATTGAGGAGTTTTAGTTCCCGCGGGAACTCTTTAATTTTCCGGGATAAAAAGTACCCTATTATTTAATCCGGACTTCTAACTTTACGTCTGCAAAATTTCAAAGCAATCGGTTCAGTAGTTACGGCGTGAAAGCGGAACAAACATACAAACAAACTCACTTTCCCATTTATAATATTAGTAAGGATATAGTATATAGTATATAGTATAATAAATATAACAAGTATAACATATGCAAATTTGATGATGGTTATGGTGATCACCGCTCGTCATTACGAATAAATTAATCCGATGCTTATTACTACTTCTCATACAAAATACTTATTAGTACCTTTGTTGCTACCACAGAATAGGTAATAGGTGCTACTTCGGGCAGATAAAACGTTGCCTGTTTCCGATAAATACTTAACAAAAAAGTTTGAAATAAAAAAGTAATTTATAAAAAACAAAAAACCCGACTGCTTGGATACCAAAAAGTATGAAACAAGACATGAATTGAAGTATTTCATTATTATCAATTTAAATCGTATAATATTAATAAAATGTATAAAGGCGCAGTCGCACGTCCTAAAGCTTAACTTAACGTGCGACTGCGCCTTGATTAATTTTATTAATATTATACGATTTAAATTGATAATAATGAAATACTTCAATTCATGTCTTGTTTCATACTTTTTGGTATCCAAGCAGTCGGGTTTTTTGTTTTTTATAAATTACTTTTTTATTTTGTCATACTAGATTTAGATATCCTTTTGCTATTTCCAATAACAATGTGTGATGCTCAGTTCTGTAATAACTTAAGTAGTAACTACTTTGATTTAAGTTAAATAGTTATTAATTACCCATCTCTAGCAGGGGATCGGTACTTTTGTAATTTTGTATAAATCTTACCATAGCTTAGAAATTTAATTGATTATGCATTAGCAACACATTAGCTCAGGTCCAAATAGAAACCTTTAAATTTGTTTAAAGTTATGTATTTACTTATAACTATGTTAGTAAAACTAAGAAAACGGAAGGAAAATAAAATTAGTCTTGTAGTTTAATAAAAAGATTTATTTTGTATAAACTGTTTAGCTATACCTGTTACATCGGTCTATATGTATAACTTGAATATTATTGTGAGAGTGTTATTGTAAAACCATTTGAGTTAAGTAAGTCAGCAGTAACCTTTGTAATGATAGATAACTTCATGGTGAATGTTTCATTATTTTAAGAACTCCGTTCTTGGGGGGCGGTTATGTTAGTATTTAAATAGATTCCATGTTGTTTCCATAGAATAATTTACTTTATCAAAGACTCGCTTCAAAATTAAATTATTTTCTTTGTCTGTGGTTCTGTCATGTGAAATATCTCAAACGTCAAAATTTTCAATGTTAAAATCGTTCACCTTTTTTCCGGTCTCTTGCTTCCACCATTTTGACCGATACCAATGTAACCTTGTGAAAGATAATTTTTAATTAGAAAAAAGTGTAAATGACCGTGTAACCAGTGAACCAATAAACGAGCTATCGAGAGAATACCATCTTTTAATCACACCCTTTTACCGAAATACCGATTTCGAACAAATATCTGCCGTTTTATTGTAAGGTGTAACTGTTTTATTTGACATTATTATAATAAGGCAGCACAGCTCCGTTCAAAGTGGAAAATTCCCCGAACCTGAAAATTTATTTCTTAGGGAACCTAATATTATTATTTCTCTTATATTACTTGCAGTTTCACCATGAACTTTCAAAAAGGGGGTTAACTGGAAAGTTTTCCGGGAGTTTTGAGGAGTTTAGAAGATTGGTGAATTTATAAATTTCAATGTGCTTTTTCCGAATTTTCACTTTGTCATCTGGTATCTTTGCCGCTCGGCAATGATACGAGGTAGACACTGACAAAAAATGGCGCCCCAAAACAGGTTTTTGGCAATAACTCCTTTCCGACTCATTGTACGATGAAAATAGATAAGTAATAAATGAAACTAGAAAAAATTTCCTACAATTTATGTGGTAACATTTTTTTTTTTTAAATCAATAGTTTCATCGTACGAGCGCCGCAAACCAAAACCTAAATTCACCTTTTACAATTTATTTATATTGTGTGTGTTTTACAAGATCTATAAACTAAATTAGATTGACATAGCTAATTCTAGTGATGCTGTCTTTTTCCTCAGGGAGTATTAAGAAAGGCATAATATCAATTTAGTCCTATAATTAGTGAGTTATAGGTTATTGTTATGATTAGGGTTCCGTACCTCAAAAGGAAAAAACGGAACCCTTAAAGGATCACTTCGTTGTCCGTCCGTCTGTGTGTCAAGACCCTTTTTCTCAGGAACGCATAGAGGTATCAAGCTGAAATTCATATCAAATACTCAGGTCTACTGTACCTTGGAGCTGTGAAAAAATCAAACTTCAAAGCCAATACAATCAAAAGATAGCCGGTTAAGCTGCAAATTTTTGAATTTTCTTGCACTCGCAAGGGAATCAAAAACTACAGGGTACTTCCCGTTAACTCAGAATCTTGAAACTTGGTACGAAGCAACGTCTTATAGCACAGATATAGGAAGAATTGCGAAAAATATAAATTTTTAGTTACATCATATAATAAACATATTTTTATGCAAATTTTCGACACTCGCAAGGGAATCAAAACCTACAGATTACTTCCCATGAACTCAAAATCTTGAAACTTGGTACGAACAACGTCTTATAGCACAGATAAACGAAAAATTGCGAAAAGTATACATTTGTAGTTACATCTAAACTAATATTATACAGAGGAAAGATTTGTTTGTTTGTTTGTTTGTTTGTTTGTAATGGATAAACTAAAAAACTACTAGACCGATTTTAAAAATTCTTTCACCTATAGAAAGCTACTTTATTAGCGAGTAACATAGGCTGCATTTTATTTTAAAATAAATTAGAGATCCCTTCGAAAATTGCAATAATGTGAATTAAGTCGGAAAAATTCACCTTATTAAACTTTTTACGTTAAACCTCTATTCGTCTATTAATTCAGACTGTCTTTTATGTCATATTTGTCAAGACACTTTTATGTCATATTTGTTAAGATAAACATAATACAATAACATAACATAATACAAGAGAAGTAACTAACATTTTTTTAAACATTGTAATATCTAACTGTTGTAGACAGACTGCGAAATGCCTAAAAGAGCCAGGTCTCAACTAAGTTGTTAGTTCTAAACATAGATCCCAGGTGAGGGCAGCGAAAATACGTCGTATTGGAGACTCAAGTGCCAAGCGTTCACAGCGGTTTGCTGAACAAAATTTGAGAACGTATGGTGGAGTTGTTCGTCTCAGTGCCGACTGACCATTATTGGGTATGGACTATTTTGATCAATTTTGAAGCCTTGAACTATTTTGAAGCCGGGGCGGACCGCTAGTCATATAATAAAAATATTTTTAATAATTTTAAACTTACTACCCCTTTCCGCATGAACGCGTAGAGGTATTAAATTGAAATTAAAATAGATAAGTGGAATAAAAAATATACTATAACTTTTACTTATATATCTACAGGTTTGTACGGAACCCTCGGTGCGCGAGTCCGACTCGCACTTGGCCGGTTTTTTTAGATCAAACAAACCATGTTTGCTAAAATTGCTACAGATACAGTTAACAATAATTATTTGTGTGTATAATTGTGAGTTTTATTGCATTCATTCAGAAGGTTTGTTATAAAACTACCGAAATCTACCGACTTTTTTGGGCCAACTCTACCGAATTTTGTAAATCTCGTTATTGCAACACTGGCTAGGACCGACGAGCTGACGCTTCTAGTTGGCAGTTAAATATTAATAGTTGTCTTTTATGTTCGCAGATGTGGCAAGCTTCGGATGGCAAAGAAGAGACATAAGAACATCCTATCACAATGAGATAGGTAGGTACAATTAAAATATTCTTTACCAGCTGATGCCCGCCCGCGACTTCGTTCGCGTGGATTGTTTATTTTTGGTTCCCGCGGGAATTCATTTCTGGGATAAAAAATAGCCTGTGTGTTTTTCCAGACTATAGTCGTTCTCTGTACCAAATTTTTCTGGCGTGATTGAGTAACAAACATCCATCCATCCATCCATCCATTCATCCATCCAAACTTTCGCATTTATAATATTAAGTAAGTATAGACTGTAATAATAATATAATTTTAATGCAGGAAACTGTCCCATATTTTGTTAGTTACAATCCCTTATCCTATGTTAGTAAATACAAAAATACTTAACCTACACTATACCTATACCTAACATAACTACAAGTCCCTTTGGGGCCTCCTAGCGCGACTGTGTGCACCGTTCCAGCACCTCCATAGAGGGCTGTCCAGCTTGCCCGCCAATGTGCCAAGGAGGGTGTTGGAGCTACTCAATAGCCTGCTCATTATGGACGCGGCACGCTTGCGTATGATCGCGTAGAAGTCATCCACCCGAGCCCCCGCAAACATTGCCGACGCGCTGCAGTGTCGAGGCTTCCTCAGCACCGCCCTCAGCACATTGTTGTACTGTACACGCAGGGCACCGTAGGTCCGCTGCGTGTAGTCTGCCCATAGACTGCACGTGTAAAATGATTGGCAATAAGCTTTAAACAAAGTTAACTTGACTTGTGTCGAGCAACGTGCAAATCTACGGGCCAACATATTGCCTCTCACCGACAGGGCCCTGCGCTCTCGTTCTATGTCACTGTCATCATCCAGGCGCTCGGTTACAATGTGACCGAGGTACTTGAACTCAGCCACGTGTTTCAGAGGAGTCCCACATAGCAGAATACATGGTTTAAAATTTAGTGGTTTGTTCTTTCCCCTGAAAATCAAAACTTCACTTTTTTTGGAGTTGTAGCTGAGTCCATTCTCCGCCGCATAGTCCTCACAGATTTTTAACAGCCTTCTAAGACCACCGACCGAGGGGCTCAACAGAACCATATCGTCCGCGTAGCTAAAATTGTTCATAGCTATTGAGCAACCGACACCTGCTCTGCTGAGCCTCTCTATCAGCTGGTTTACAAAGAGGTTGAACAGCCTGGGTGATGTCAGCCCCCCCTGCCTCACTCCACACTCCAGTTTGTATGGGTCACTGAGCGCGTTACCCCATCTAACCAAATTAGCCTGGTTACCATACCAGTACTTGAATAATGAAATTAGTTCTGGTCTTAGGCTACTTTCCTTTTTAAGCTTCTGCCATAAAATTTTGTATGATACGAGATCAAAAGCTTTGGACAAATCCAAAAAACACGCATATACCTGGGTTTTTCTATCCGTGTAGTACCGAACAGTCTGCTTGAGACACAATATTGCGCTCTCAGTTGATAGTTCTGGTCTGAAACCGAACTGAGCGTCATGTATTTTTACTGACGTACTTAATTGTGTATCAAGCAGGCTATCCAGAACCTTAGCTGTGATCGTCGCCAGGGATATCGGCCTGTAATTGGTTCTGTCCGCCGCATCTCCCATCCTATTTTTGATAATAGGCACGACCACTGTCCTCACCATTCTTTCCGGTAGGTAACCATGGCTAATACACAGATTGTAGAGCAACTTGAGAACTCTAGGAAGGTGCACACCAGCGTAACGCAGGTGATCAACGCTGAGGCCATCATGTCCAGGTGACTTCCCACGCTTCATGCTCTTTATCGCATCTTGAACTTCACCGATTGTGAAACGCAGCAAGCCTCCCCTAGCCTCTATGTTGTCCCCAACGTCATCGTCACTCACAATACAGCTCGCCATACAGGGATCGACTTTAAACTGTGCCTTGAACATATTCGCTATGTTTTGACAGCCGTTCACGCCTCCTACTTCAACCGGAAGACTCGACCTTGTATTCAGTCGGTTCGTGTGTTGCCAAAACTTACCAAACTGCTTGGCCTCATACGATGTTGCTAACATATCCATTTTTATCTGCTCTACATTGTCCTGGCACCACTTGAGTTTATTTTTAAAAGCCCTACGCGAACCCTTCATATCCTCGTAAGTGGATCCACAAGTCGGCCTTCCAGCGGATACCCATGACTGAAAACAAAGTCGAGCCCTAGCATGATACGGCGTCACATGTTTATTCCATCCCGTAATATATCGTTTAGTTTTACGCTGTACAGATTCATAGCTATATATCGCTGCATCCTGCAATATACTTATAATATTCTCGTACATTTTTCCGATAGCTATTTTATGTTCAGACTTATTGCATAAATTATCACTGCACTCTATCATCTCCGAAGGAAAATCAACTAATCTTAACCTATTATTACACAAATCTGTATACAGGTTAATCTGTTCACTATCCCTTTGCCCCCAGATTACTTTATTGGCTACTGTGGAGTGCGTTTGCGGTACCTGAGAGCGATCTAAGCTAAATTTACAATTAACTTCCAGGGGGTAGTGATCAGACCACGTCACATCGTTTTTAATATGGATGCTTTCAATATAATTTCTAGCCATACTAGAAACAATACAATGGTCTAGCCAACGCGTACAGCCATGACTGTCACTTATATATGTGTACACGTCTTTACAATTAGACAGCAATTCATAGTCAGGACATACCCACGTTAGCTCTCCACAAAACTGACTCATTTCGTTAAAAAACAATTCCCCGGGGTGTGCATTAAAGTCACCTATTATAATAAAAAAGTAATTTATAAAAAACAAAAAACCCGACTGCTTGGATACCAAAAAGTATGAAACAAGACATGAATTGAAGTATTTCATTATTATCAATTTAAATCGTATAATATTAATAAAATTAATCAAGGCGCAGTCGCACGTTAAGTTAAGCTTTAGGACGTGCGACTGCGCCTTTATACATTTTATTAATATTATACGATTTAAATTGATAATAATGAAATACTTCAATTCATGTCTTGTTTCATACTTTTTGGTATCCAAGCAGTCGGGTTTTTTGTTTTTTATAAATTACTTTTTTATTTCAAACTTTTTTGTTAAGTATTTATCGGAAACAGGCAACGTTTTATCTGCCCGAAGTAGCACCTATTACCTATTCTGTGGTAGCAACAAAGGTACTAATAAGTATTTTGTATGAGAAGTAGTAATAAGCATCGGATTAATTTATTCGTAATGACGAGCGGTGATCACCATAACCATCATCAAATTTGCATATGTTATACTTGTTATATTTATTATACTATATACTATATACTATATCCTTACTAATATTATAAATGGGAAAGTGAGTTTGTTTGTATGTTTGTTCCGCTTTCACGCCGTAACTACTGAACCGATTGCTTTGAAATTTTGCAGACGTAAAGTTAGAAGTCCGGATTAAATAATAGGGTACTTTTTATCCCGGAAAATTAAAGAGTTCCCGCGGGAACTAAAACTCCTCAATCCACGCGGACGAAGTCGCGGGTATCAGCTAGTACCTAATATTATAAATGGTAAAGTGAGTTTGTTTGTATGTTTGTTCCGCTTTCACGCCGTAACTACTAAGCTGATTGCTTTGAAATTTTGCAGACGTAAGTAAAGTTAGAAGTCCGGATTAAATAATAGGTTACTTTTTATCCCGGAAAATTAAAGAGTTCCCGCGGGAACTAAAACTCCTCAATCCACGCGGACGAAGTCGCGGGTATCAGCTAGTATGTTATAATGCTAATATTAATTTGGTAAAGTTCGTAAATCTGCTATTTTTCCTAAAAATGTGCTTATTAATTTTCGAGAGTCCTATCGCATCGACGTCACGAGACCTCGGCAATGAACGTCGGCCACATAGGAAAATGCCCGTAGACAATGCAAAAAAAGTAGGTATTTTTAAGTATTTTCAAAAACATAAATTGTACGTATTTAGTACGTAGTGGACGTATTTTTTTATTTAGTATTTAGTTTATAACTAAGTGGACTCGGAACTAATATTTTAATAGACATTAAAAATGTTAGTCGGAAGTTATGTTAGTTGAATATGCGCTGCATGTGGCATTGATGAATTTATTATTGATCGATTGAAGGAGTACAAAAAATCAAGTTTTTTTTAGACTTAAGTTATGTCGTCACATTAAGCTTAGGTATTACAATGATGTGTTACTACCGTAATTATATGTGAGAGTACGCCCCACCTTACCTATCCGCTGCCGGCCGCGTCATTTTCTGTTGAAGGTTACTGTATTTCTACGAGATCTCATAAGATATTCATTTAAATTGAATGCTGTAAAGGACAATTTTTGTCTAAATTAAATACTTATGATGAGTAACATATTTATTTTGATAAGGAATTATCGATTAATACCATGTTGATAAAAACACCTTCGCAAGTAAAGCACTGTTTAGGCCAAATTGGAAAAACATAAAAATGGTTATTGTGAGCCAACCTTAAAAGATAGTTATATGCTATCGCGGACTTTTTTTAGAACTTTTTGAGAGGAACGGTTCCACTATACATTGTTGTCGTGTAATTTTAACGATTTAGGCAGCGCACGCCACGTAAGCTCTCAGATGAGATGATTTTTTCCGACTTAACTAACATTATTGCATTTTTCGTAAGGATCTCTAATTTGTTTGGAAATAAAATATAGCCTATTTTACTTGTTAATAATGTAGCTTTCTATAAGTAATATAATTTTTAAAATCGGTTGAGTGGTTTTTAAGATAATCCACCTAGTTTGATAGACATAGATGATATGAGTAGGAACTTTAAACATTTCCTTTGAAACCTCGTAAATCCTAAATTATCATTTAAACGGAAAAATGGTTTAAGGAACCTAGGTGTGATTTTAAAAGACCTATCTAACGATACCCCACTTGCTTATAGCCTATCGATTTTCATTGATTAATTGGCTTCCAGTCGACGCCATTTTGTTTTTCTCAAATTCTGCCTCCGTTGTGACACTCGGAAGACTAAAACAAATCTATTAGTGTAATTACTATCATAATCGGTTCAGCCGTTTTTTCTGTAATGTGACACAAAGGAATACAACCTTTGAAACCTCGTAAATCCTAAATGATCGTTAAAATGAGAAAATGATCAAGGAAACCTAACTATGATTTTGCAACACCTTTTCCTCGAAACCCCACTTGCCATAGTCCATCAACTTTTATTTTTTAATTTGTTACATTATGGCTTCTAGAGGGCGTCATTTTGTTTTTTCTCAAATTCGGCCTCCGTTGTGACATTCGGAAGACTAAAACAAATCTATTAGTGCAATTACTATCAAAATCGGTTCAGCCGTTTTTTCTATAATGTGTCACAAAGGAATGCAACCTTTGAAACCTCGTAAATCCTAAATGATCGTTAAAATGAGAAAATGGTCAAGCAAACCTAACTATGATTTTGCAAGACCTTTTCATCGATACCCCACTTGCCATAGTCCATCGACTTTTATTTTTTAATTTGTTACATTATGACTTCTAGAGGGCGCCATTTTGTTTTTTCTCAAATTTGGCTTCCACAGTGACACTCTAATGATATATTCGGCACAAACTGGTGCAAGAATCATCAAAATCGGTCCACGCGTTTAGGCTGTAGCTGCCCTGCAAGGAACATACAAACATATATAGACTGATGAACACATAACCCTGTGCGTTCCGCAGTCGGGTAAAAACCAAGCTAATACCACTGTCCTCAATAATAGCATTAATTTCACTCATGCAGTCTGTGAATTCTGTAAGATTTTCGAGGCAGTCAGTGGGCATATATACAGAAAAATATAACACAGTGTGCTCACGGAACTGACACTTAACTGCACATAACCTCACACTATTACACTTCACAACAGACACTGATGTAAACACATTCTTGCGCCATAACAGCGCGACACCTCCGTGAGGACGGCCACGCAAGATGCCACAGCTCATATCTACTGCAGACGTACCTGTAGACTCGAACTCGTCATGCACGGTGATGAGAGGTGACTGTATAGATATCGATTTTTGTATCGAATTCTTACTTTTAAATTTATCGATCACAAACTTTTCTGCAATATAATGCAAGCTCTGATTTGACTGGTTTGCGTTTGCTCCATCAGCCTCTCAAACAACTTTTCCAATCTTCCCGTTTCTGTATCCAGAGCAACCAGTTTTTCATGGTTGATTTCTTCTAGAAATTGATCTCCAAATTGTAAATTGCTGTCCTCATCTCAAGTTCTTTAGGTTTTTTCAAGTTCTTTTGTCATTGATATCCACACTCTTTTTGTCTGGTGCCGTTTTTTTATGTTGTTTTTTACCTTATTATAAGCAGCTGTCTTCAATATTTCTTTATGATGATTCACTGACTGTAACTATTGCGGTATTGCATATACATTATTCTCACACGTGGCTATTGAGGTTATACACAGAATTTTGGATTTTTCATCACTTCCAGGCAGAAATGTAAATTCAAAGCGAAGTTTCTCCATTTTGAGTTGTTATTATAAACAAAAATATCGTTATATAAGTATTATAAGATGATTTTCGTTTATTGGAATCAAATTCGATGTGTTTATCTGTAAGTAAAAGATTTATTTCTTTAGTTTCAAATTTTACACTTGTTTTTAATAACACTCAATAACAAAACCAACCTGTACGTAAAAGAAACGACATGAAAGTTTATTCCTTCCAAAGCAATATTCTAATAATTCTAATTTATGTTGTTTTCCAACGAACGAAATATTTCTTCAATTATTATTGTGCACAATAATTCGTTTGACGTTTTCACTTCCATACTCTTAAGATGGCGGCTCGTAATGTATGACCGAAAAGCAGCGCGGCATTATTCAAACATTCAAATTTAAAGAAGAATAAATTTTTCTTTGCAGATATAGTATTGGATTTATTTCGTAAGTATGAATATAGTATCGGTGCCACTGATTAAGTACGAATATATTATATTATCTGATTTTATTTTATATAGTATTTAATGAGGTATTATGTAAATAAACTATTATACAGGTAGAAAGTAATAAGTGATTCTAATAATGGCACTTAGCATTTATAGTTAAATTGTATTTATAATTAATTTGTTTTAGTGATAAGGTTGGAAACACGTCTATGAACACTTTAAGGCTCCTCCTGAAAACCAGCGCTGCAGCTTGCTGCGGCTTTATGCTGAGCGAGGAGCCTTATTTGTTTACGAACTATTGTAATGGGCAATAAGTAATCAATAATTGACTTACTGTAAGCACAAATTGTGAATTGTTTTCGTGAACAAATAAATCATCTATCTATTTATCTGTATCTGTGATCGGTGCGAAACCGGGGCGGATTGCTAGTAAAAATAACAATATGATAAATAACAGTATCGTGGCCGTCTAGAGCAGACGCGCGGCCCACTGGTCCCCGCTCGCGCGTCACTCCCGTCCCGGCCCGCACGCAGCACACGGCATGGCGCTCCTGCTCGCGCCCCGCCGCCTCCAGCTCGCAGCTCGAGCGAGGCTCGCGCCCCGAGACCCCGCCAGGCGAGCCCGGCTCGACGTCTGCTCGCAGGCGAGGCGGCCGCCGCCGTGCGCGCCGTGCGAGCGCGCGCCGCGCCCCGCCTGCCGCGCGCACGCCGCCGCCGCCGCGCGCGGCGTGCGCGTCACGTGCTGCGCGCCGGCGCCGCGCGCGCGCCCGCCCTGCGCGCCGCCCTGCGCGCCCGCGCCGCGCTCCTGCGCCGCGCCCCGAGCACAGGCGAGTCGCAATCTATATTGTATATTGTATTTAGTACTTTGTCTAGAGTCACTATTCTACACTTTTTTGAAACACTTCAAATAAAGTATTATTATTTAGATGGGGAACGATAATTTTATCAATTGACACTGGTGATGTGAGTTAATCGCTAATCTCGTTGGTGTTTCTCGTTCGGTAGCTCGAGACATCACGGTGGGGCGACCGGTGGGGCCGCTACGGTCTCTCAGTGAGATATCGGCTTCATAGTACTGAGCCGATTTTAGCATTAAGAGCAGAAGTTTTATATTCGGGAGGTTGACTATTTTCTATCGTTTCAGGCCAAAGAGTTAGAAAGCTGCTCCGCCCCGAAGTGTACATCTATAGACCGTGATAAATGCGGGGACCAACTAGACTTCGTGGCCCGTCGTCTCGCGGCCGCCGAGAGCGCGCGCCGCGCCGCCTACGAGCGAGACGTGACGTCACGCGCCGCGCCCCCCGCGCCCGCGCCCGCGCCCTACCGCCTGCACGCGGAGCGCGAGTGCCTGTGCGCCACGGACGGCGAGCGGTACGCGGTGGCGCCCCTGCGCGCCCCGCCCGCGCCCGCTCCGCCGCGCTGCGGGCCCGACCGCGCGCCGCCGCCGCCCTGCCCCGTGCGCGTCGAGGCCTTCGACCGCTGCGAGCTGCGCCAGGCGCGCCACCTCGACCCGTGCGGACATCGCCCCAGGATCTTCCTCGACATCGCTCGCACTGCGCTCCCGGATACTGAGGGCCCGATGCCGCGGCGACGTCTGGACTCCGCGAGCGACGCGTCGGGTGCGCCGGCCGAGCGCGCGCCGGTCCCCGCTGGCTTGACTACGCGGATCATGGACACGTTCCGGCGGCGTGCGCCCGCCGCGTGTGCGCGTCGGGTATGCGCGGCGCCGTGTGCGGGGCCGGGCGCGCGGCGCGCCGGCGACGCGGGCTGGTGCGCACGCCTGGTGCCGCGCGCGGCCGGCGCTCCGCCCTGCCGCCCGCCCACCATCATCGAGCGCCTCGGCCGGCGCTCGGGCGGCGAGGGCGCCGAGTCGTGCCGTGCTCGTCGCGAGTTCCACACGAGCGTGTTCGCCGCATGCGGGGCGGTCTGTCCTTCTCGACCGGATGCGAGTAAAGCTGTCGACGTGAATTCGGACACTCGCAGCCTGGAGGCCGTGCTGCGCGAGAGGGCGCGGCTGCAGGAGGCGGCGCGCGGCCGCGTGGTGGCGCCGGAGCGCGACGCGGCGCGGGCGCGGCTCGGGGCCGGAGCGCTCGAGCTCCGCGTTCCGCCTTCCGCTGACGCCGTTCGCGTGCGCGTGTCGCTCGACTTCGGCCTGGCACAGCCGGCGCCGTGCCAGAACCCGGCTGCGGCGTGCCAGGAGCCGGCCGGGACGTGCCAGAGCCCGGCCACAGCGGAGCCGCCCAGCGCCCGAACCGTATGTTCTTGCAGTTCCGACTCTTGGCTGTCGATAAAAAAGTTACATAAAATGTTTTCGGGAGGACGTAAAGATGATGAAAATTCTCAGACAGATATAGATATACACCTAAGGAGGTCCCGTAAACCTGAAGAAAAGGATGAAGATATTCTGGCGCTCAGGGCGGGCGACGAAATACGACGAGAAGAGCAGCCTTTTGGACCGTGCGCGCCGCGCGTGCCCAACGAGCGAGGCGGGCCGTCACGAAACAAAGTACGGTTTTCGTCAGCGCACGATTTCGTTATCCCTGTTCATTTATCGTAAGCGAGTAGCTATTGCCGTGTGCGTGTCTTTTTAAATGAAAAAATTCCAGTGAAATTTATAATGTTGAGTATTTTAATAAATAACAGTACCTACCTAACGAATATTATTATTTTTAGGGTTCCGTACCTCAAAAGGAATAAACGGAACCCTTATCACTTCGTTGTCCGTCCGTCTGTGTGTCAAGACCCTTTTTCTCAGGAACGCATGGAGGTATCAAGCTGAAATTCATATCAAATACTCAGGTCTACTGTCCCTTGGATCTGTGAAAAAAATCAAACTTTAAAGCCGAAACAATCAAAAAATACAGGCGTTTATGCTGCAAATTTTCGAATTTTCTTGCACTCCGAACCAAAACCTACAGGGTACTTCCCGTGAACTCAGAATCTTGAAACTTGGTACGAAGCAACGTCTTATAGCACAGATATAGGAAAAATTGCGAAAACCATAAATTTTTATTCACATCATATAATAAAAATATTTTAAATAATTTTAAACTTACATCCCTTTCCTCATGAACACGCAGAGGTATTAAATTGAAATTCATATCAAATACTCAGGTCTATAATACCTTTAAGCTGTAACAAACTACTGTCCCTTGGAGTGAAGTTTGAAAAATCAAACTTCAAAGTCAACGCAATCAAAAGATACAGCCGTTTATGCTGCAAATTTTCGAATTTTCTTGCACTCGCAAGCGAATCAAAACCTACAGGGTACTTCCCGTGAACTCAGAATCTCGTGTACGAAGCAACGTCTTATACCTAGCACAGATAAAGGAAAAATTGCGAAAAGCATAAATTTTTAGTTACATCATATAATAAAAATATTTTTAACTAGCTAATGCCCGCGACTTTGTCTGCGTGGTTTGAGGTTTTTTGGTCCCCGCGGGAACTCTTTAATTTTCCGGGATAAAAAGTAGCCTATGCGCTATTCCAGACTATTATCTATCTCTGTGCCAAATTTCAGGCAGATCCGTTCAGCCGTTGGGGCGTGATTGAGTAACAAACATCCATACATCCATACATCCATCCAAACTTTCGCATTTATAATATTTTTTACTATATATATATTTGATAATTTTAACTTAATACCCCTTTCCGCATGAACGCGTAGAGGTATTAAATTGAAATTAAAATAGAATAAAAATACTATAAATTTAACTTATATACCTACAGGGTTGTACGGAACTCCTCGGTGTGCGAGTCCGACTCGCACTTGTCCGGTTTTTTAAACTGATTTCTCCAAATAATCTAAATATTTCAAACTTAGATTATGAATTAGTTACATTTTATGCCACAAACTGCAGCATGACCAAATTAAACTATGAAAAAGGTGTAAGTAGATATTATTATCCTATAATACATAGTATAGATTCTAACTACTGGTTATAGGCAAAATTATTTGCAGATGCTGGATGTAGCATACAGACTATCGTGCGCGCATTGTAAGGAGGGTAATTAGGGCAGAATGGCAATTACCCGGGTTCGAAAGTAATCACCCACTTACAAAGTTACAGAATGGTAAATGTACCTATCTAGGGAGATGGAATAAATACAAGTTCTTTGTTCAGGAAAACTTTACTGTTGGTATTTATATAGTACACCTTATTGTTAAATCTTAATAAGTAACTTAAGGCTACTTCATTAAACACCCTAGGCCCCCAAAATTATTTACTTGCGCATTAGAAGAAGTTTTTAAGAAATTAGCTGCAGGGTGGATTAGTAAGGGTATTGAAATCAGCGGCCGTAGGCTAACAAACCTTCGTTTTGCTGATGACATCATCCTATTTTCATCATCGGCGGCAGAACTGGAGCAGATGCTCACTGATCTAAACTTGGCAAGCCTTGAGGTTGGACTAAAGATGAACATGTCGAAAACCAAGCTAATGACTAATAGCACAAAGAGAAGGATAGAAGTGGGAGGTGGTAGAATTGAATATGTCCAGGAGTATATTTATCTTGGCCAAATAGTTTCTTTTCAGGCACGCCAAGATAAAGAGATCACAAGGCGCATAGAAAACGCCTGGAGAAGCTTTTGGTCATTGAAAGACCAATTGAAGGGTGACCTTCCATTGTGTCTGAAACGAAAGCTCATGGACGTATGCATTCTACCGACTCTCACATCTCAACAAAATCTCAAAAGTCCAAACTCAAGGTTTGCCAAAGAGCCATGGAACGCGGCATACTAGGTTTAAAACTAGCAGATCGTGTAAAAAACTCAGACATACGATCCAAAACGCTAGTAGCCGACGTAGGCCTTGCAGCAGCTTCACTCAAGTGGGACTGTGCTGGTCATGTGAGCCGTATGCCAGAAGACTTATGGGCTAAATCTGCTTCGTTCTGGACCCCCCAAACTCATCAACGCCAGCGTGGTAGGCCGAGGCTACGGTGGCGTGATGAACTGGACAAATTTTATTCTCAGTGGCCCATAGAAGCACAGACTAGAGAGTCGTGGAAGAATCGGAGGGAGGCCTTTGCCCAGTCGTGGGACACCATAGGCTAGATTAGATTAGATTAGATTAGATTACGTACGCAATCTTGAGAAAGATGTCATACGTGAAATCGAATATCGAATTTTCTATCACTCACCAAAATTGATGTGGAAAAATAGGCAATTGTTAAGATGACTAGAACAACAGCATTATTGTTAATTTTCCAGGCGAAGCCATGGAGAAAACTGGGATCTGAGATATCCCGACAAACGGCTATCACATCTTCAGCGTTCGACGGAAATCAGATCTCTGAAAATTCGGTGTTGCCATAGACCCACAGCGAGTGTAGCCGCATTCTGAAATGCTCCACCATAGACTAACGTGAATTCCAATAATTAAAAAACTCGAAAAATATATAATAAAACAATGTTTTAATAATAAAAAAAAATATTAATAGAAAAAGAAATATAATATCATCGTGTTCTTATGACCAAAGACAACAAGCGCCATCTATGGGAAATCCTGCGCATCGACCGAACACGTTATGAGCCTTGACACTAGATGTCGCTAAGGTACTTTCAACAATATTAAAGGAATACAATATAATCCAAGTGATATTAAAATCACTACGTGACAGCATCAAGCGTGAGCAGAATAAATCGAACGAATTGAGAGGACGTGTTTAATTTATTTAAAATGCCACCTGATTTATCAAAACGCCAAAAAACTTGAGCTCTTCTGGTGTTGTGGGACGAACAGCAAGATGGACCGTGTATAAAGCGCTTAAAACATCCATTTAAATGTGGCATTGTCAATGTCATTACTACTTTTTTTCTACATTAAAAGTCCACAAACATCATTAGAAACCTTTTTTTATTGTATGTAGGTACTCTTCAACAATATATACAAGCATTTTGTTGCCTAGACAATAATTGGGACGAGCCATCATGGGACAGTACCACATTGAGGATATCATTTATTCGAATAACTTTCCTATTACAAAGGTGCTTTCAACCTATTCGATCGCTTGCCAAGAAAGAGTTGCTATAACGCGTCTCTATTCTCGTCGTACACCGTGTTGTAGACATGTGTGACAATGTACAATTACAGAGTCGATCGACAAAACCGCGTCTGGGACTGGAGCTCTTGTGTTTTACTCTCGCTGTTCGGGTTTGGAGCAGTGGCAGTATTCTACATGTTGTTATATACAAAAACACACACTCCGTTTCGTAGCAATACACACGAATATTCTCAAATCGGCGTGTACGAAAGCACGTTAAGAGCGTCTCGGCGAAAGTTATCGACTGTTACTAGTACTAAATATAAATTTTTATTTATTGTCTCCTTCTCCGAAACTACGTGAGCATAAATGAATAAATATATAAAATCAACAGTCTTCGAAAGAGTCTCGCTCAATGGTATCATGCCACTGGAACGAGGAAGATCCGATTTATCTATTATATAAATAAAAAAACTATAAAAAGATTAAATTTCAAGAAAAAACATTTCAGTAAATTCATTTTGGTCTTCCTCCAAAATTGCCTGATAGAAAAACCTGAATAGGTGAAAAGTTGACAACAGACAAGATAGATATACTAAAAAAACCAAAACTAATTGTAAAACTCGAATAATTAATGTAATATCATTGACCAATATAACATGTAACTCAATCAATGCAAAATATACTGAGAAAACGGCAAAGTTAAGTTTGTAAACGTGGTGACATATCATAACCGTTAGGTTAGGACAAGTTAGGTTAGGACAAGTTTTTTTTTTTTTTTTTTTTTTAAATTTATAAGAACTCCTCTGATATGGCAGTCAGAGACCTTTTATACTGATTACAGATAAACACCGGTTAGATTTGAAGATTTTAAGTTTATAGTTCATTTTAAAGATTTGTTATGTATACAACTAATCTATATTAGTTCATATATTCTTATAATATATAGTAAATATAAGTATGCTGTACACACAATGATTTTATTTTCATTTAGTCATGGTTTTTTATAATTACGTTTTATTTCTGGCTATTGTTTTATTGACAACGTTAATAGCAAATTTCAAAAACGGTTTCCTTGTTTTCTCGTTCTGAAGGATATCCGGTAGGGAGCTCTTACACAGTTTTAATTGCATTTCTTGTTGCAGATTTTCCCGTGCTGCGCTGTGTTGTGGACAGTCGATAAGCAAGTGAAGGACCGTCTCTTCAACGTTCGGGTCGCATATGCAACATGGGTCTTCTTTGCACTTAAACCTGTGTAAGTACTCTGAAAAACCACCGTGTCCCGTCATTATCTGGACCATTACCGGCGTTAAATCAATCTTTTTTAATAATTGGTAGGCATGGTTAATCGACGGCAGAAAGACTTTTGTAACCGATGCTGTTTGTCCCGTTACATATCTCTTATTCCATTCATTAAGGGTGTCCTGCCTTATGCTTCTCTTAATGAATGATACTGGGCATTTGTCGTAGTTTGGTTTTGTTTTCAGCCGTTTCGCCGCCTCTTTGGCCAGAACGTCCGCTCGTTCATTGCCCTTAGTTCCGACATGAGCCCTTATCCAGAACAGTCTGACGGTGTTCCCAGTTTCTTTTGCCAACATTAAGTTTTTTCTTATCTCAAAGGCTAAGGGATGAAACGTACCCGGATGTCGTATGCTCTCTAAGGCTGATCTCGAGTCGCTGTATATATTCACGGATGGTTTTTTGCTTTTTTGAGCATATTCGGTCGCCTTGTAAAGTGCGTAGAGTTCGGCCTGAAATACCGTGCAGTAATACTCTAAGAGATATTTGCTACTCTGTATTTCGTTTTCGCCTTCCCAGCATGACAAAGCTGCACCCACTTTGCTATCAATCTTGCTACCATCCGTGAATATATTCAGTCCAGTTATGTTATTCTCCTCCACCATTTCTGTATCCAGATTCTCGAGGCAGGTGAACTCTTCGATTCTCTCTCTGGATGGATGCAAAGCCTTCAAGAAAGAGAGCTTGGACTCCACCTCTCTATCTCCTAAAATCATTTGCGATTTGCCTCTTTTTGCCTCGTACAGTTTTTTGACCTCAAGGGCTCTCAGATCAAGCGGTACAGTACCAGTAAGGACTATCGCCGCGTTTAGAGATACTGTACGGTAGGCCTTGCACATTTTTTGTGCAAAACCTCGCTGCACTGTATTCAGGTATTTTTGCACCATGATCTTCTTCGCCGCAGGAGCCCAGACATTTGCCGCGTATAGGATGATAGGTTCGATCACAGCAGTGTACATTATCCGGATGATCTCCGTGGACAGCCCCCAGTTAATTTTTGCTGAACGTGCTAGTGGTTTGTATATTTGTAAGGCTTTATTGCAAATGTATTCGATATGGCTATTGAAAGTTAATTTACTATCTAGTATTAATCCTAAAATTTTGAATTTGTCAACCAGTTGAATCTGAGTGCCTCCCATGTGTAAGCGAGGGGTGTCGTATTTTAGCTTATTGGTTATCACCATAGCACTTGTTTTATGCGGTGCAAACTTCAGTTTATTAGCGACTCCCCACTCATACACACGGTTGAGTACCCTGTTTGCTTTTTCTTCAATTATTTGAGCTGAACCACCGGAGAATACCAGGACAATGTCGTCCGCGAACGCCTGGCAGTGCACTTTATTTTCCTCGATTTCGTCCAGAAGGGGATCCAAAAGGATGTTCCAGAACGTAGGCCCAGCAATTGAGCCCTGGACACATCCCTTCGTTGTGGAGACCAGGCATTCATTATCTGCGTAACGGACGTTGACTTTCCTATTTTTCAGGTAACTATCTATTATCAGTGTTAGATTTCTGGGGCATTTTTTATCTAACAGCCGGCACTTAATCGCGGGCCACCATGCACTATCGAAGGCCCCCTCTATGTCAAGTGATACGACCACATTGATCAATTTATTATCAAGATTTTGTCGTATATGCTGTGTTAAGTCATAGAGGGAGTCCTCGGTACTACGCTGGGGCACGAATCCGTACTGCCTCGGATTTGCTTTTGGCAACAGATGCCATCGAACCCTCCTTACTATCATTTTCTCCAGAATCTTTCCCAGAACCGGCAACAGTCCTATTGGTCTATACGACTTTACTTGGCTGTAGTCAGATTTACCGGGCTTCCTTAGAACTATTACCGTTGCCTGTTTCCAGAGTTCTGGAAAGCACGATATTTCGAGGCATCTGTTGACAATTGCCAAAAATGTGTCTATGTCGGTATTAATTGCTTCCGCACAGATATCGGCTGTAAGCCCATCACTTCCCGGCGCCTTTTTTGGGTTAAAAGTTTTGATAACATAATTTAGTTCCTCTCTCGTAAAGGGAGGGTCGCAAATTTCATTTTCCATTTGTTCCATTATACTTTTGGCTTTGTCTCGTGTTTTCCTGTGATCGGAATTATCATCAGATTCCAAGTCCTCGGGAAAGAAAGTGCTGGCCAATAACTTTGTGGACTCTGCTGGACTAAGAGCGGTTCCTTCCTTTACGAGAGGTTGATCTTCTGATTTCTTAGAAGTACTTCTTATAACCCTATAGATGCCGTCCCACATACTTTCACGATCTTGGGCGTTGCAAAAATCTTTCCAGCTGTTAACTTGTGCTGTTTCTGCTTCTAATATATATTTTTCTTTTATTTCCAGGTACTCGTCAACAACACGCTGTCTTCTGCACGGTGCGGCACACCTTATCCTACGCTTCTTTGTCATAACTTCTTTTTTGAGGTTTTCTAGCTCCGGTGTCCACCAAGGTAAGTTTATTTTAGTTTTCCTATTAATAAGTGGTATTGCTTTTTTGCATGCTTCCGTAATGCTTTTTGTATATTCTATTACCGTTTCTTCCAACTTTGTCTCTAATTCGATTTTTCCTATTTCCTGTACATTTAATTTTTTATTTTCTAATTCGTTTCTAAATTCTTCCCTAAAGATGTTCCATTTTGCTTTCTTGGTATTGTAAATTCTAGTTGATTTTGACAGTCTTTTGGTTTTTGGCTTTTTGAATTTTATTGTGAAGAGAATCGCATTATGGTCGGAGCTTGTCATACCTTGGTCCACTTTCCAATCGCTTATTTTACCCAGAAGCTCTTGACTGCACGCAGTGACGTCCACAATACTTTTGTAGGTCACCCCATTCCTTATGGTAAAAAAGGTAGGCATATTACCTTCGTTTAGTATGTGCATCTCCATCTCCTCGATTGCACCCATGAACGCCTCTCCTCTGTGGTCTTCATACTCACTTCCCCACCATGTGCTCCACGCATTTGTGTCGCCTCCGATGATCAGCTTTTGTGGGGATAGTTCATTCCTGATCATTTGCACATGGTCGAGGTAGGGTTCAATGGGCAAGCTATCCTCGAAGTAGATGGAGACAACACATACTTCCCAGGTGTCGGTTTTTAAAACTGCCACTGAGATATTTTCAGTGGTGAGTGTAGGATATTCGAGAATCCGGATGTCGTCGTTCAGGACTATCACGGCGGCTTTGACCGGCTTTGTTCTGTTCATCGTTTTTTGGACTACTCTATATCCGTTCGCCTGTGTCAACTGTCCCTCTGATCCAACATATGGTTCCTGCACCATAGCGAAGCATATGTTCCGTCTTTGTGTCTCTAGAAGGAGCTCTTTTGTGGCTAACTTTGCGCGTTGTAGATTCGCTTGGATCACCCGACATGAGTACTCCTCGGTTGCATCAAAGTTCGTCTGCGTTTCGTCCTGGGCGCCCTTAGCAGTACGCCACTCTCGCCCTTGCCAGAGCGTCCCACCTTTTCCGAATCGGGCAGCTTTCATCAAAGCTGTTGTGATCCGTTCGGTCCAGCCGGGCACTCTGGCAGTTGCGGCACGTAGGTTGGTCACCAGCCTTCCACGCTGGGCACTCACTGCGCAGGTGAGTGCCTGCACAGTGGCTGCAGATGTCTGCGGACTCCTGGCAAGTCTTGCGGCCATGCCCGTATCCCAGACATCTGGAGCATGTTACCAGCGGAGACTGATCCTTAGCAACGACCCGCTGTAAATCTATGTGGACCTTTCCTACTGCGGTGACGCACTGCCATACCGATGGCGACACCTGCAGGATCACGTGATTCTCTAGCGGGTTCCTGGCCCTTCTACGGAACTTCACGCACGCCCTGTAATCCGCATCAGTAATCGCCCCCAGTACGTTTTCATTCTGCCGCTTTAGGGCCTCCAGGATGTCCTCGTCGGTGTTAATGTTGAGGACATTAAGGAGTATTATTAGTGGATCCCTATTTTCGACGTCCTGAGTATGCAATGATGGGCTGCAAGATTTAAGTCTCTCCGCCACTTTGGCGAGTTCTTCTCGTGACTGGCAACCCAACACTACCCTCCGGTCTCTCGCTTTCCTGAGCCTGTCCACCCTGATGCCAGAGGTCTTCGCACTCACGGCCGATCGGATCTTGTTTAAAACGTCTTCACTCGTATCGTGAGTGTCGACAGAGGACACTACCATAGAGTGAACAGGCTGAAGCTGGGAAGATATGGCAGTCTCCTGTTTTGGTCCCGCAGCCATTGCCGCATATGCAGCGGTAGGCCGCTGCATAGCGTGGCTGCTAAGGTCATTTTTGAGATCTGCGATGGTCTTTGTTAGTTTGGCGACTTCAGCGTATGACAACCCTTCCGCGCATTCAGGTATCTTAGGGATTTGTTTAATTTCCGCCGATAGAGCAACAGTATGCTGCTTACATTCTCTAAGTGCCTCTTTGTGCATTTTTATATCATTTATGAGGTCTTTCATTATCTCCATCTGCTGATTTACATCCCCTGATACACTCACTACCTTCTCTGACTCTCGTTTATCTTTGTTCCCTCCCACCTCCTTTGTTAACTCATAGAGCCTCTCAATTGCTTGAGTGACTCCTGTTTTGATGTCTGCTTTGAGGTTTCGGGATTCACCCAGAAGGGTCTTAGCCCTGACCAGACAGGCTTTTGCCTCCGCTCTTCTGCTGGTATATCTTGGTTTCAGGGGTTGTGGGGTCTTTGCTCTCTCTTCTGGTGTTCTACCGCTTGTCCCTGAGATTTCCTGCGAAGATTTGTCTTGTGTTGGTTGTGCCTTCTGTGTTGTTGTTGCAGCGACACTATTTTGCGGTTGTGTTGGTCTTGGCTTAGACTTTGGGCCTGTTTCACATGGTACCTCCGTCACATTGTCGGTGATGTCTACTAATTCTGCAGTTTGTATGGTGTCTGATGCAACCTCAATATTCTGCCTAATCGAAGAGCCCGAGAGCCCTGCCTCGAATGTCACATTCAATTCTGAGATCCTGTCCATAATGCGCGAGTCAGGGCTTGGGTTTTGTGGCATCTTATTGGATTTAGCTGGAGTCCTGATTCCAAACATGGTGACTTAGTAGGGATTAAATAATTAACAATAGTAAGAATAAACAATAGTGTGGTGGGGTGGCGTATAAGTCCTCCCCACAGTCAACACAAATAATAATAATATGTTATACTTATTATATAACAGTCGTTAATTCCTAACCAACCTAACCTAAGTTGTTATCTTGGGAGTGTAGAAGGCTCCCAAGGTCAATCTTAAAATCTAGAAGTGGTGGGGAGGTGTATAGAGTCTCCCCCCGTCAGGTACAGTATTTCTGCCAACGCAGATTTTTTTTAAATTCCGCCTTTTAAATTTTTAAATTTGGCCGGCTCTCCCTATGGGACTGCTCCCTGCCACCTCGGTGTCGAAATGATGCTAATTTGGAGTCGCGACAAAAGCGTTTTTTAACGCGAAAAATCGAAGAAACCGGTCGCACCGCTACGCGCGCGCGACCTCACGCGCGCAGGCCCTGCCCGAGTCGGAAAATGTGAAAATTTAAAAGAAATTTGGTAGATTTGCTAAGTTCGAATTCTGATGTGAAATTTTTCTAAGTGTTTTATATGTGAAAATGTGGAAAATTTTAGTTTTTGTTTTTCTTTCACAGGTCGCTAGTGTCGGTATACAGGAGCGCCCTGTGAAAGTCTGGCTGGAAAAATCGGAAAATTGGGGCTACGGCGCGAGAAATCTGCGATTTTTCGTAAGTAATTTGATCCGGTTAGGACAAGTTTTTTTTTTTTTTTTTTTATTTTTTTTTTTGCACTAGCTCCGCTAACGTAATTAGCGCCTATGTTATACTGATTCTCATTCATACCAGTTCTCGCATATATTCTTCTCGCACTTTCATTCTTCATACTTGATCTTTCTTACATTCGTCTCCTTACTGTCTTTATGGGTGGGATTCCCATTTACTATATTCTTCTAATCTATTTTAATTTATTTATTTCTTCTTATGTAGGGAAAATAATTATCAGGTCTTATTTTTATTCTTATTTCTCTTCCTTCTTATTCTAATACATGTATTTATTACTAAATCTTATTTCTACTGTATTACATTTGTACGTTTATTTATACAACTTTTATACTATATTTTTTGTTATTCTACTGGTAGCTACTATTTTGTTCCTATTTGTACATTCTTTTCTATGCTTACATCTAAATATAACAATATTTTATGAAACATAGTTTTATTTATCTGTTTTGTTTCGTGCTATTACAATGTTTGCTACTGTTTCACAGAAATCAAGAAGCTTCTGTCTATTTTTGCTGCTCATTACTTCCCCTACACTTTCCCTGGTAAGCTTTACATCCAGCTTCTGTTCTACATTAAACCTCTCAGTGATGTGTACAGGACAATCAAGGACGATATGTGGGATAGACTCCTCTGCATCAGGATCGCAGATGCACGATGGGCTCTCCTTACACTTGAAGCGATTCAAGTATTCGGAGAACCCACCGTGCCCCGTCATAATCTGCGTAAGCACGCCTGCTGGCTGCACCTGCCTTACAATACGGAATGCGGTTATGGCGTTGGGAAAAAACATCTTCGTCACCGAGGCAGCCTTGCCCGACACATATCTCCGATTCCACTCATCAAGTGATCCCTTACGGATCTGGCGCCTGATGAATGAAATCGGACACTGGTCGTAGTCCGGCTTTCTCCGCAACGATAATGCTGCCTCCTTCGCCAACTCGTCCGCGCGCTCGTTCCCCGGCAAGCCCGCGTGGGCTTTGACCCAGAATAGAGACACAGCTTTATTTTGGTTCAAAGCTTGAGTCAAATTGGCTCGCGCGCGAACCGCCAAGGGATGGAGCGCGCCATGATTTGCCAGCGTCTGCAATGCAGACATTGAGTCGCTGTACAAACCATAGCTCGTCTCTCTGCGTTTGAGGATTACGTCCGTCGCTCTACAAATGGCCAGGAGTTCTGCTTGGTAGACTGTGCAGTACGCGGCGAGGCTAAGTTTGAGGTTCTGGATTTCACCTTCATTATCCCATAAGGATAATGCGGCTCCAACCTTCCCCTCAATCTTGCTGCCGTCAGTGAAGATTCGCACTGTCTGCACATTGTTTGTATCCACCTGCTGCTGGTCCGCCAAGCACATGAACTCCAGGTGCATTTGCATTGCCGGGTGAGGGGCTTCCGCGAATCCAGCCATACCCTCTATCTCCCTGTCTCCCGGCACGAACTGGGACAACCCTCTCCTCGCTTCATACAGGGCGGCTGCCTCCTGTATGCGGAGGTCTAGAGGAAGTATTCCAGAGAGCAACAGTGCGGAATTGAGAGAGACAGTACGGTAGGACTTGCAGAGTTTCTGGACGAATCCTCGTTGAACGGAGCCCAACCTCTTCCGTATCCCTAGCTTTTTCGTAGCGGGAGACCAGGCGCCAGCTGCGTACGTGACTATCGGTTCTATAGTGGCGGTGTAAATTGTGTGGATTACCTCCCTGTTTAACCCCCAACTGACCTTGGCCGCTCGAGACAGCTGCTTGTATATTTCGGCGGCTCGCTTACAGATGTTCGTTGCATGGTCGTTGAAGGTTAGCTTTTCATCTATGGTCAATCCCAGCAGCTTCATGTTCTTGACCAGACCAATGTTGACCCCAGCCATGCTCAGCACTGGAGTGTCATATTTAAGCTTGTTGGTTATTAACATCGCACATGTTTTGTGCGGTGCGAAGCGCAACTTATTTCGGACACCCCAGCTCTGAACATGGGCGAGGGCTGCATTGGCAATTCTAGTGACTTCGCTTGCCGTGTCACCATCCACCGCCAGCACAATGTCATCCGCAAACGCCTGAACAAAGTTGCCGTTCCCTTCCAGCTCCTTCAGCAGTGGATCCAAGAGTAAATTCCACAGAATGGGACCGCCAATTGACCCTTGGACACAGCCTTTGTTCGTCTCTCGTGTGCATTCTTCCCCGGCATATCTCACCCTCACTTTTCTGCTGTCGAGGTAGCTGTCCAGTAGCCTCCTGATGTTCACCGGGCACTGTTCCTCAGCCAGTCTGACTTTGATTGCTGGCCACCACGCGCTATCAAAAGCGCCCTCTATATCCAATGACACCAGAACAATTAGCTTCTTCAGCCTCAACTTGTCTTGTACGTGCTTCATTAGTGTATATAGGGCGTCTTCGGTGCTCTTCTGGGGCATAAAGCCAAACTGACGAGTACTGAGCCGCGGCACTAATTGCCATTTTATCCGTGCTACTACCATCCTCTCCAGGATCTTTCCCAAGACTGGCAGTAGACCTATCGGTCTGTAAGACTTGGGATTACAATAATTATCCTTGCCCGGTTTTCGGAGGACGACCACCGTAGCCTCTTTCCAGATGTTCGGGAAGTGCGCCAATTCTAGGCATTTATTGTAAAGGGCAAGGAATGCGTCCAGATCCTGGTAGATCGCTCGACTGCAGATGTCCGACGTAAAACCGTCCGATCCGGGGGCCTTTTTTGGATTAAAACCTTCCACGGCAGTCTTCAGCTCCAGAGATGTAAACGGCGGATCATGGTATTCACCATGCTGCCAATCGTTTACTCGACTGGCTGCTTCCCTTGCAAGCCGGTGGTCTGTGTTGTCCTCTTCAACTGTATCCTTGGGATAGAACGTGTCGGCTAGTAGGGCTGCCGATTCTTTTGGGTTTAAGAATGCACCATCGCTAATTAGGGTCAGATCTTCTTTCCTCGTGACGGTCCTTCCAATAATTCTGTAGATGCCTTCCCATACTCCTTCGCGATCTTGTTTCTTACAAAATTCTTTCCAACTGGTGGTTTGGGCTTGTTGTGCAGTATTCTCATATAGTTCTTTCGCTTTCAGGTACTCGTCGACGACCATCGCTCTCCGGACCGGCGCGGCGTTGCGGATGCGGTTCTTCTTTGTGGTGACATCTTTCTTCATTGCAGCGAGCTCCTCGGACCACCACGGGACGGTAAGTTTTACTCTATTACTAACCTTAGGGATAGCACTTTCACAAGCTTTTTCAATCCCATTCTTGTATTTTATTACTAATTCCTCTAAGTTTTGTTTATTTTCTATATTTCTAATATTCTCTTCCTGTAGGTTATTTTCGATTTTAAATTCTAATATTGTGTCTTTAAATTTCGCCCAATCTGCCTTCTTGGTATTAAATTTTCTAGTTGTTCTAATAATATGTATTCCTTTTTCACGTTTTAGATTAATATTAAAAAAGATTGTGTTATGGTCCGAGCTCGTTACACCAGTATCGACCCGCCAGCCGTCCACCAGGTCAAGTAGATCTAACGAACATACTGTGACATCGACGTGACTCTTTAACGCTCGGCCACCTCTGACTGTGTCAAAAGTGGGCGTATCCCCCGTATTGAGTACCTGAAGCTCTAGCTCTTCCAGGGTCCCGGTCATCTGTTCACCCCTGGGGTCCTCAGTTGTACTGCCCCACCAGGTACTCTTCGCGTTTGCGTCGCCCCCTATAAGCAATCTACCGGTGGCCATTTCATTCTTAATCCTGGTTAACCGATCCAGGTATGGCTCTATGGGTTGGTCTGGCTCAAAGTAGTAAGAGACTACTACGATTTCCCACGCTTTGGTCCGGATCCCCACCACAACGATGTTATTTGTGGTGAGTTTCGGATAGGGGATGACGTCCAAGTCATTATCGAAGACCGCTATTGCCGCCTTCACCCTCCCACTTCCATCAACCTCGCACTGGTAGACTCTCGCTCCCCGGTAGCTCTTCATACTCCTCGCCCTTCCCACATAAGGCTCCTGGACCAGTGCCCATGAGATTTTGCGTTCACTGGCCTCTAAGAAGAGTTCGGTGGTCGCCAGTTTCTTTCTTTGTAGGTTTGCTTGTGCCACTCGGTATGGTCTTGCCTTTTTTGACGCAGGAGTATTCCTTGGGACAACCTTAGCAGTACGCTATAGATGTTCTCGCTATAGTGTCCCATTTTCTTCTAACTGCACATTCTATGCTGAAGGCATTATGACCCGTCTTCTCGAGCTTCGCATGCGTACAATTACAGCACGTCGGTGTTGTGCCGGATAACCAGTCCGCGCAGTCGTTCTTCATGTGCGGTCCCCCACAATGACTGCATTTCTCCAGGGTCTCTGTGCACAGCTTTCGGCTATGCCCGTATCCGAGGCAGAGCGAACATTGGAGGAGTGGACTTTGGTCTTCGGCCCGGACACGCTGTAGGTCGATATAGACGTGTCCCCTCGCTGTTACTCTTTGCCAAATACTGGGCGAAGTACTTATCACAATATGCCCTGTGTGTGGGTTCCTGGCTCTCTTCCTGTACTTGATCTGTATCCTGTCCGCCTCGCCGTCGAGGCCGCGAAAGACATCTGGGTTCTGGTTCCTGAGCGCCTTAAGGACGTCCTCGTCGGTATTAACCAATAGGACGTCCCTAAGGATCAGCAACGGATCCCTGTTCTTAACGTCCTCCACGGTGAGGTCGGTTCCCTTCTTTTTTAATCTATCCTTTACTTTATCCCTCTCTTCCTTTGTTTCGAAGCTCATAATGACCTTCCTGTTCTTAGTCTTTCTTACGTTCTCTACTCTGATCCATTCCTCCTTGGCATCCACTGCTTCTCTGATCTTGGTCAGCACTCCTTCTCCCGTCGTCTTTTCGTCCTCCGTGGTTACGGCTATGGAGTGAAGAGCGGTTTGCCTGGGCGATGGTTTCACAGATTGACTTGCCGCTGCGCCAGCGTATGAGATGTTCTCGGTGTGATCTTGGCTAGTGCGCAGTGCCTCTTTCAATCTGTCCATCTTCTCGCTGTTTTCGGCAAGCTTCTTGCTGTGCTCTTCCAAGGCCTTCCTAAGAGACTCTGTCTCAGACCCCGTGACTCTCCTATCCCCACTCTCTTGCACAGAACACGAGGGCGAGGAGGGGAGAGCCACTGAGTTCTTTGCCTCTATAGTCGGTTTGACCTTCACGGAGGGGACTCTTCCTGCTCCTGCCTCAGCTTCCTTAACCAGAGCAAAGAGTCTCTCCACCTGGTTTGTGACATCCTCCTTTATCTCCCCCTTGATGTTCCTGGAGAGTGATAGCTGATGCTTAATCCTCGTGAGGCATCTCTTGGCTTCCGCTACTCTGGGGTTCCGAATTTTACTAGCCGGAGCTGGCGGGCTGTGTGCTTTCAGAAGGACAGGGGTTACTCTGGTTAGGGCAGGTGGTGCAGTTTTGGGCGGGGTGATGAGTTTACGGTTTTCACCTCTGCCAGCTTCCCATTCACCCACACTTCTTCTCACGTTTGGCTGAGTAGACGGTTCAGCCTCCTCTGTATTCTTTTGTGGACTCCTGTCTGGCGGGTTTTCCGTCGTCGCCCTCTTTGCTGGTGTGCGAATACCCAGCATTTTCGGTTGGTATGAATTAACTTAGAGCTAGTGCAACGTCAACGGGGTATTGTAAAGAGTACCCCGGTCAGTGTATATGGTAAAAGAAATTTAAATAGCTATAATATAAGATTAAGGTTATCAAAACCTTGTCAATATAATTTACTAATTGTTTTCTTGTTTCAGGTGTGTCAACGTGTCGTCGTTCGCAGCCGGGGGACCAGCAGGCGTGCTCAGCGGGATCCTATACAGGTAAGTAAGGTGTAAATGGTGATAGATGCCACTTTATGTGGCTCTACCCACGGGCTACCTGGTCTAATAGTAGAGTTTCAGTTTGGGGGATAGGTATAGGGGATGTTGGGTGAGGATTTTATGTGAGAGCCTTGTAAAAGAGTGCAGAACTGTACCCCAATTCTAATAGCACGAAACACAGAAATTCGCAATTTATTATAATATTACAATTTTAGGTCTTTAACGAGTCTCGCTCAGTCAAATTCTTATGTTAAAATTTTTGACTCTACGTAGAGTCGATCACTATTGTCCACTGGACAGGTCTCCCCGAGCCCCTCTCAACGAATCCAAACCCTGGCTCAGTATAATTATGTCAGTACCAGAGTAAATAAAGTAGTCTGGGTCCGTCGAGGACCTCTATCAAACCTAATACTAGCTAATGCTACTTGAAACTAATTAAAAACTATTTCTCCGACTTGTTTGCGTTCGACTCTACTACGACTCTAGGTAGAGCCGCCCGTCCAGTACCGATCGATAGCCCTCGTCGGGGGCTGGTCAGCCGTAAAAACCGCAGCTCTCTACGACCAACGGTTGCCAAGATATTCAACTTTTAAATTTTTCAATATGGCGGACTTGATTGTTGCCTGGATCTAGATTATTTTTCTAAAATCAATATCTCGGGAACCGCCGGTCGCAGAGACGTGTGCGACGGCTCTCCGTACTCGTCTTGAAAGGAGCTATGCGCTTCCGGTCTCAGTTTTAAGTTTGGAGGGTCATCTCTATCTAGAGTCAGTGGCCGGTGCAGTCGATAAAGGCCGCCACTCTTATCTACACAAAGAAAACCGCAGCTTCCTGCGATTTATATTGGAGAAGTTATGCCCGTTAAAAGTTTTCAAAAATGGCCGCCAAGATGGCCGCCGCTTTTGACTATATTTCCAAATTCCTTTCTATTTGGTCCGATCGGCCCGTGTTTGGGCTCGTTTTAAAGGTCTTTGAATGACCTATCTAAATCTAAAACTATTTTAACGAAAAAAGCAACCCCCGATTTTTAAGGGTTGAAAAACTTGGATTTTTACTCTAAATTTAAAATTAAAAATATTTACAAAAAATATAGGAGATTTTAAAAACTTGTCAGGGCATAACTATTCTTAGAACTATTTTTCAGAGTATGTTGTAAAGTTATTGCACCCTTATTTCTTGTACCACGTGGCAACCCCTAAATTTCAAAAAATTATATCTAAAAAACTATTAGGCCAAAAATTCTAAAATTTTGAATACGGTTAGAATTAATTAAACTTTACAGAATAAAAGAAAAATAAAGGGGGGTCGTCGATTTATATTTTGAGAAAATTAACCTTGAAATTTCGAAAAAACTTTAAAATGCAATAACTTTACAAACCCTTATCTAATTTTGACAAACGAGGTGTCGCCGTGCAGCTCCCGTTGGGCTCCGTCGAATGAGGTCGCCGGAAGCGCCCTCTGTTGTCCGGAACACAAAGCACGTGGCCACGTGCTTTCCAGTTTTTCTTAATTTTCTCCGCATCCACAAACGAGAAAAATCCAAGTGAGGTGTCTTCTTTTAGGTCTCGGTGAGGCGCGTCGAATCACGTAATAAAAACCGTGGGTCGTCGATCTAAAACGGGCAGCGTTCGCCGTCAAAATTTGAAAATTTTCAAACTTTACGGTTTTTCGACCGCTGCACCTCCAACTTTGCACCGATTTTCACGCACTTTTCACCGTTTTATAGAACTCACAGAAACGCAACTTTTGACACTTCTCACTTGAAGATTGGTTGAGAAAAACCCACTTTTTTGAATTTTTTAAACTTTAAATTTGCGCGGAGCGACACTAAAAAACTTGTTACGCGTGCGCTACCGACTGCGGGCGACGGCGGAGAGGGGTTAGGACAAGTTAGGTTAGGACAAGTTAGGTTAGGACAAGTTAGGTTAGGACAAGTTAGGTTAGGACAAGTTAGGTTAGGACAAGTTAGGTTAGGACAAGTTAGGTTAGGACAAGTTAGGTTAGGACAAGTTAGGTTAGGACAAGTTAGGTTAGGACAAGTTAGGTTAGGACAAGTTAGGTTAGGACAAGTTAGGTTAGGACAAGTTAGGTTAGGACAAGTTAGGTTAGGACAAGTTAGGTTAGGACAAGTTAGGTTAGGACAAGTTAGGTTAGGACAAGTTAGGTTAGGACAAGTTAGGTTAGGACAAGTTAGGTTAGGACAAGTTAGGTTAGGACAAGTTAGGTTAGGACAAGTTAGGTTAGGACAAGTTAGGTTAGGACAAGTTAGGTTAGGACAAGTTAGGTTAGGACAAGTTAGGTTAGGACAAGTTAGGTTAGGACAAGTTAGGTTAGGACAAGTTAGGTTAGGACAAGTTAGGTTAGGACAAGTTAGGTTAGGACAAGTTAGGTTAGGACAAGTTAGGTTAGGACAAGTTAGGTTAGGACAAGTTAGGTTAGGACAAGTTAGGTTAGGACAAGTTAGGTTAGGACAAGTTAGGTTAGGACAAGTTAGGTTAGGACAAGTTAGGTTAGGACAAGTTAGGTTAGGACAAGTTAGGTTAGGACAAGTTAGGTTAGGACAAGTTAGGTTAGGACAAGTTAGGTTAGGACAAGTTAGGTTAGGACAAGTTAGGTTAGGACAAGTTAGGTTAGGACAAGTTAGGTTAGGACAAGTTACGTTAGGACAAGTTAGGTTAGGACAAGTTAGGTTAGGACAAGTTAGGTTAGGACAAGTTAGGTTAGGACAAGTTAGGTTAGGACAAGTTAGGTTAGGACAAGTTAGGTTAGGACAAGTTAGGTTAGGACAAGTTAGGTTAGGACAAGTTAGGTTAGGACAAGTTAGGTTAGGACAAGTTAGGTTAGGACAAGTTAGGTTAGGACAAGTTAGGTTAGGACAAGTTAGGTTAGGACAAGTTAGGTTAGGACAAGTTAGGTTAGGACAAGTTAGGTTAGGACAAGTTAGGTTAGGACAAGTTAGGTTAGGACAAGTTAGGTTAGGACAAGTTAGGTTAGGACAAGTTAGGTTAGGACAAGTTAGGTTAGGACAAGTTAGGTTAGGACAAGTTAGGTTAGGACAAGTTAGGTTAGGACAAGTTTTTTTTTTTTTTTTTTTTTGCACTAGCTCCGCTAACGTAATTAGCGCCTATGTTATACTGATTCTCATTCATACCAGTTCTCGCATATATTCTTCTCGCACTTTCATTCTTCATACTTGATCTTTCTTACATTCGTCTCCTTACTGTCTTTATGGGTGGGATTCCCATTTACTATATTCTTCTAATCTATTTTAATTTATTTATTTCTTCTTATGTAGGGAAAATAATTATCAGGTCTTATTTTTATTCTTATTTCTCTTCCTTCTTATTCTAATACATGTATTTATTACTAAATCTTATTTCTACTGTATTACATTTGTACGTTTATTTATACAACTTTTATACTATATTTTTTGTTATTCTACTGGTGGCTACTATTTTGTTCCTATTTGTACATTCTTTTCTATGCTTACATCTAAATATAACAATATTTTATGAAACATAGTTTTATTTATCTGTTTTGTTTCGTGCTATTACAATGTTTGCTACTGTTTCACAGAAATCAAGAAGCTTCTGTCTATTTTTGCTGCTCATTACTTCCCCTACACTTTCCCTGGTAAGCTTTACATCCAGCTTCTGTTCTACATTAAACCTCTCAGTGATGTGTACAGGACAATCAAGGACGATATGTGGGATAGACTCCTCTGCATCAGGATCGCAGATGCACGATGGGCTCTCCTTACACTTGAAGCGATTCAAGTATTCGGAGAACCCACCGTGCCCCGTCATAATCTGCGTAAGCACGCCTGCTGGCTGCACCTGCCTTACAATACGGAATGCGGTTATGGCGTTGGGAAAAAACATCTTCGTCACCGAGGCAGCCTTGCCCGACACATATCTCCGATTCCACTCATCAAGTGATCCCTTACGGATCTGGCGCCTGATGAATGAAATCGGACACTGGTCGTAGTCCGGCTTTCTCCGCAACGATAATGCTGCCTCCTTCGCCAACTCGTCCGCGCGCTCGTTCCCCGGCAAGCCCGCGTGGGCTTTGACCCAGAATAGAGACACAGCTTTATTTTGGTTCAAAGCTTGAGTCAAATTGGCTCGCGCGCGAACCGCCAAGGGATGGAGCGCGCCATGATTTGCCAGCGTCTGCAATGCAGACATTGAGTCGCTGTACAAACCATAGCTCGTCTCTCTGCGTTTGAGGATTACGTCCGTCGCTCTACAAATGGCCAGGAGTTCTGCTTGGTAGACTGTGCAGTACGCGGCGAGGCTAAGTTTGAGGTTCTGGATTTCACCTTCATTATCCCATAAGGATAATGCGGCTCCAACCTTCCCCTCAATCTTGCTGCCGTCAGTGAAGATTCGCACTGTCTGCACATTGTTTGTATCCACCTGCTGCTGGTCCGCCAAGCACATGAACTCCAGGTGCATTTGCATTGCCGGGTGAGGGGCTTCCGCGAATCCAGCCATACCCTCTATCTCCCTGTCTCCCGGCACGAACTGGGACAACCCTCTCCTCGCTTCATACAGGGCGGCTGCCTCCTGTATGCGGAGGTCTAGAGGAAGTATTCCAGAGAGCAACAGTGCGGAATTGAGAGAGACAGTACGGTAGGACTTGCAGAGTTTCTGGACGAATCCTCGTTGAACGGAGCCCAACCTCTTCCGTATCCCTAGCTTTTTCGTAGCGGGAGACCAGGCGCCAGCTGCGTACGTGACTATCGGTTCTATAGTGGCGGTGTAAATTGTGTGGATTACCTCCCTGTTTAACCCCCAACTGACCTTGGCCGCTCGAGACAGCTGCTTGTATATTTCGGCGGCTCGCTTACAGATGTTCGTTGCATGGTCGTTGAAGGTTAGCTTTTCATCTATGGTCAATCCCAGCAGCTTCATGTTCTTGACCAGACCAATGTTGACCCCAGCCATGCTCAGCGCTGGAGTGTCATATTTAAGCTTGTTGGTTATTAACATCGCACATGTTTTGTGCGGTGCGAAGCGCAACTTATTTCGGACACCCCAGCTCTGAACATGGGCGAGGGCTGCATTGGCAATTCTAGTGACTTCGCTTGCCGTGTCACCATCCACCGCCAGCACAATGTCATCCGCAAACGCCTGAACAAAGTTGCCGTTCCCTTCCAGCTCCTTCAGCAGTGGATCCAAGAGTAAATTCCACAGAATGGGACCGCCAATTGACCCTTGGACACAGCCTTTGTTCGTCTCTCGTGTGCATTCTTCCCCGGCATATCTCACCCTCACTTTTCTGCTGTCGAGGTAGCTGTCCAGTAGCCTCCTGATGTTCACCGGGCACTGTTCCTCAGCCAGTCTGACTTTGATTGCTGGCCACCACGCGCTATCAAAAGCGCCCTCTATATCCAATGACACCAGAACAATTAGCTTCTTCAGCCTCAACTTGTCTTGTACGTGCTTCATTAGTGTATATAGGGCGTCTTCGGTGCTCTTCTGGGGCATAAAGCCAAACTGACGAGTACTGAGCCGCGGCACTAATTGCCATTTTATCCGTGCTACTACCATCCTCTCCAGGATCTTTCCCAAGACTGGCAGTAGACCTATCGGTCTGTAAGACTTGGGATTACAATAATTATCCTTGCCCGGTTTTCGGAGGACGACCACCGTAGCCTCTTTCCAGATGTTCGGGAAGTGCGCCAATTCTAGGCATTTATTGTAAAGGGCAAGGAATGCGTCCAGATCCTGGTAGATCGCTCGACTGCAGATGTCCGACGTAAAACCGTCCGATCCGGGGGCCTTTTTTGGATTAAAACCTTCCACGGCAGTCTTCAGCTCCAGAGATGTAAACGGCGGATCATGGTATTCACCATGCTGCCAATCGTTTACTCGACTGGCTGCTTCCCTTGCAAGCCGGTGGTCTGTGTTGTCCTCTTCAACTGTATCCTTGGGATAGAACGTGTCGGCTAGTAGGGCTGCCGATTCTTTTGGGTTTAAGAATGCACCATCGCTAATTAGGGTCAGATCTTCTTTCCTCGTGACGGTCCTTCCAATAATTCTGTAGATGCCTTCCCATACTCCTTCGCGATCTTGTTTCTTACAAAATTCTTTCCAACTGGTGGTTTGGGCTTGTTGTGCAGTATTCTCATATAGTTCTTTCGCTTTCAGGTACTCGTCGACGACCATCGCTCTCCGGACCGGCGCGGCGTTGCGGATGCGGTTCTTCTTTATGGTGACATCTTTCTTCATTGCAGCGAGCTCCTCGGACCACCACGGGACGGTAAGTTTTACTCTATTACTAACCTTAGGGATAGCACTTTCACAAGCTTTTTCAATCCCATTCTTGTATTTAATTACTAATTCCTCTAAGTTTTGTTTATTTTCTATATTTCTAATATTCTCTTCCTGTAGGTTATTTTCGATTTTAAATTCTAATATTGTGTCTTTAAATTTCGCCCAATCTGCCTTCTTGGTATTAAATTTTCTAGTTGTTCTAATAATATGTATTCCTTTTTCACGTTTTAGATTAATATTAAAAAAGATTGTGTTATGGTCCGAGCTCGTTACACCAGTATCGACCCGCCAGCCGTCCACCAGGTCAAGTAGATCTAACGAACATACTGTGACATCGACGTGACTCTTTAACGCTCGGCCACCTCTGACTGTGTCAAAAGTGGGCGTATCCCCCATATTGAGTACCTGAAGCTCTAGCTCTTCCAGGGTCCCGGTCATCTGTTCACCCCTGGGGTCCTCAGTTGTACTGCCCCACCAGGTACTCTTCGCGTTTGCGTCGCCCCCTATAAGCAATCTACCGGTGGCCATTTCATTCTTAATCCTGGTTAACCGATCCAGGTATGGCTCTATGGGTTGGTCTGGCTCAAAGTAGTAAGAGACTACTACGATTTCCCACGCTTTGGTCCGGATCCCCACCACAACGATGTTATTTGTGGTGAGTTTCGGATAGGGGATGACGTCCAAGTCATTATCGAAGACCGCTATTGCCGCCTTCACCCTCCCACTTCCATCAACCTCGCACTGGTAGACTCTCGCTCCCCGGTAGCTCTTCATACTCCTCGCCCTTCCCACATAAGGCTCCTGGACCAGTGCCCATGAGATTTTGCGTTCACTGGCCTCTAAGAAGAGTTCGGTGGTCGCCAGTTTCTTTCTTTGTAGGTTTGCTTGTGCCACTCGGTATGGTCTTGCCTTTTTTGACGCAGGAGTATTCCTTGGGACAACCTTAGCAGTACGCTATAGATGTTCTCGCTATAGTGTCCCATTTTCTTCTAACTGCACATTCTATGCTGAAGGCATTATGACCCGTCTTCTCGAGCTTCGCATGCGTACAATTACAGCACGTCGGTGTTGTGCCGGATAACCAGTCCGCGCAGTCGTTCTTCATGTGCGGTCCCCCACAATGACTGCATTTCTCCAGGGTCTCTGTGCACAGCTTTCGGCTATGCCCGTATCCGAGGCAGAGCGAACATTGGAGGAGTGGACTTTGGTCTTCGGCCCGGACACGCTGTAGGTCGATATAGACGTGTCCCCTCGCTGTTACTCTTTACGCGGTTTACGCGGTTTACGCGGTTAGGACAAGTTAGGTTAGGACAAGTTAGGTTAGGACAAGTTAGGTTAGGACAAGTTAGGTTAGGACAAGTTAGGTTAGGACAAGTTAGGTTAGGACAAGTTAGGTTAGGACAAGTTAGGTTAGGACAAGTTAGGTTAGGACAAGTTAGGTTAGGACAAGTTAGGTTAGGACAAGTTAGGTTAGGACAAGTTAGGTTAGGACAAGTTAGGTTAGGACAAGTTAGGTTAGGACAAGTTAGGTTAGGACAAGTTAGGTTAGGACAAGTTAGGTTAGGACAAGTTAGGTTAGGACAAGTTAGGTTAGGACAAGTTAGGTTAGGACAAGTTAGGTTAGGACAAGTTAGGTTAGGACAAGTTAGGTTAGGACAAGTTAGGTTAGGACAAGTTAGGTTAGGACAAGTTAGGTTAGGACAAGTTAGGTTAGGACAAGTTAGGTTAGGACAAGTTAGGTTAGGACAAGTTAGGTTAGGACAAGTTAGGTTAGGACAAGTTAGGTTAGGACAAGTTAGGTTAGGACAAGTTAGGTTAGGACAAGTTAGGTTAGGACAAGTTAGGTTAGGACAAGTTAGGTTAGGACAAGTTAGGTTAGGACAAGTTTTTTTTTTTTTTTTTTTTTTTTTTTTTTAAATTTATAAGAACCCCTCTGATATGGCAGTCAGAGACCTTTTATACTGATTACAGATAAACACCGGTTAGATTTGAAGATTTTAAGTTTATAGTTCATTTTAAAGATTTGTTATGTATACAACTAATCTATATTAGTTCATATATTCTTATAATATATAGTAAATATAAGTATGCTGTACACACAATGATTTTATTTTCATTTAGTCATGGTTTTTTATAATTACGTTTTATTTCTGGCTATTGTTTTATTGACAACGTTAATAGCAAATTTCAAAAACGGTTTCCTTGTTTTCTCGTTCTGAAGGATATCCGGTAGGGAGCTCTTACACAGTTTTAATTGCATTTCTTGTTGCAGATTTTCCCGTGCTGCGCTGTGTTGTGGACAGTCGATAAGCAAGTGAAGGACCGTCTCTTCAACGTTCGGGTCGCATATGCAACATGGGTCTTCTTTGCACTTAAACCTGTGTAAGTACTCTGAAAAACCACCGTGTCCCGTCATTATCTGGACCATTACCGGCGTTAAATCAATCTTTTTTAATAATTGGTAGGCATGGTTAATCGACGGCAGAAAGACTTTTGTAACCGATGCTGTTTGTCCCGTTACATATCTCTTATTCCATTCATTAAGGGTGTCCTGCCTTATGCTTCTCTTAATGAATGATACTGGGCATTTGTCGTAGTTTGGTTTTGTTTTCAGCCGTTTCGCCGCCTCTTTGGCCAGAACGTCCGCTCGTTCATTGCCCTTAGTTCCGACATGAGCCCTTATCCAGAACAGTCTGACGGTGTTCCCAGTTTCTTTTGCCAACATTAAGTTTTTTCTTATCTCAAAGGCTAAGGGATGAAACGTACCCGGATGTCGTATGCTCTCTAAGGCTGATCTCGAGTCGCTGTATATATTCACGGATGGTTTTTTGCTTTTTTGAGCATATTCGGTCGCCTTGTAAAGTGCGTAGAGTTCGGCCTGAAATACCGTGCAGTAATACTCTAAGAGATATTTGCTACTCTGTATTTCGTTTTCGCCTTCCCAGCATGACAAAGCTGCACCCACTTTGCTATCAATCTTGCTACCATCCGTGAATATATTCAGTCCAGTTATGTTATTCTCCTCCACCATTTCTGTATCCAGATTCTCGAGGCAGGTGAACTCTTCGATTCTCTCTCTGGATGGATGCAAAGCCTTCAAGAAAGAGAGCTTGGACTCCACCTCTCTATCTCCTAAAATCATTTGCGATTTGCCTCTTTTTGCCTCGTACAGTTTTTTGACCTCAAGGGCTCTCAGATCAAGCGGTACAGTACCAGTAAGGACTATCGCCGCGTTTAGAGATACTGTACGGTAGGCCTTGCACATTTTTTGTGCAAAACCTCGCTGCACTGTATTCAGGTATTTTTGCACCATGATCTTCTTCGCCGCAGGAGCCCAGACATTTGCCGCGTATAGGATGATAGGTTCGATCACAGCAGTGTACATTATCCGGATGATCTCCGTGGACAGCCCCCAGTTAATTTTTGCTGAACGTGCTAGTGGTTTGTATATTTGTAAGGCTTTATTGCAAATGTATTCGATATGGCTATTGAAAGTTAATTTACTATCTAGTATTAATCCTAAAATTTTGAATTTGTCAACCAGTTGAATCTGAGTGCCTCCCATGTGTAAGCGAGGGGTGTCGTATTTTAGCTTATTGGTTATCACCATAGCACTTGTTTTATGCGGTGCAAACTTCAGTTTATTAGCGACTCCCCACTCATACACACGGTTGAGTACCCTGTTTGCTTTTTCTTCAATTATTTGAGCTGAACCACCGGAGAATACCAGGACAATGTCGTCCGCGAACGCCTGGCAGTGCACTTTATTTTCCTCGATTTCGTCCAGAAGGGGATCCAAAAGGATGTTCCAGAACGTAGGCCCAGCAATTGAGCCCTGGACACATCCCTTCGTTGTGGAGACCAGGCATTCATTATCTGCGTAACGGACGTTGACTTTCCTATTTTTCAGGTAACTATCTATTATCAGTGTTAGATTTCTGGGGCATTTTTTATCTAACAGCCGGCACTTAATCGCGGGCCACCATGCACTATCGAAGGCCCCCTCTATGTCAAGTGATACGACCACATTGATCAATTTATTATCAAGATTTTGTCGTATATGCTGTGTTAAGTCATAGAGGGAGTCCTCGGTACTACGCTGGGGCACGAATCCGTACTGCCTCGGATTTGCTTTTGGCAACAGATGCCATCGAACCCTCCTTACTATCATTTTCTCCAGAATCTTTCCCAGAACCGGCAACAGTCCTATTGGTCTATACGACTTTACTTGGCTGTAGTCAGATTTACCGGGCTTCCTTAGAACTATTACCGTTGCCTGTTTCCAGAGTTCTGGAAAGCACGATATTTCGAGGCATCTGTTGACAATTGCCAAAAATGTGTCTATGTCGGTATTAATTGCTTCCGCACAGATATCGGCTGTAAGTCCATCACTTCCCGGCGCCTTTTTTGGGTTAAAAGTTTTGATAACATAATTTAGTTCCTCTCTCGTAAAGGGAGGGTCGCAAATTTCATTTTCCATTTGTTCCATTATACTTTTGGCTTTGTCTCGTGTTTTCCTGTGATCGGAATTATCATCAGATTCCAAGTCCTCGGGAAAGAAAGTGCTGGCCAATAAGTTTGTGGACTCTGCTGGACTAAGAGCGGTTCCTTCCTTTACGAGAGGTTGATCTTCTGATTTCTTAGAAGTACTTCTTATAACCCTATAGATGCCGTCCCACATACTTTCACGATCTTGGGCGTTGCAAAAATCTTTCCAGCTGTTAACTTGTGCTGTTTCTGCTTCTAATATATATTTTTCTTTTATTTCCAGGTACTCGTCAACAACACGCTGTCTTCTGCACGGTGCGGCACACCTTATCCTACGCTTCTTTGTCATAACTTCTTTTTTGAGGTTTTCTAGCTCCGGTGTCCACCAAGGTAAGTTTATTTTAGTTTTCCTATTAATAAGTGGTATTGCTTTTTTGCATGCTTCCGTAATGCTTTTTGTATATTCTATTACCGTTTCTTCCAACTTTGTCTCTAATTCGATTTTTCCTATTTCCTGTACATTTAATTTTTTATTTTCTAATTCGTTTCTAAATTCTTCCCTAAAGATGTTCCATTTTGCTTTCTTGGTATTGTAAATTCTAGTTGATTTTGACAGTCTTTTGGTTTTTGGCTTTTTGAATTTTATTGTGAAGAGAATCGCATTATGGTCGGAGCTTGTCATACCTTGGTCCACTTTCCAATCGCTTATTTTACCCAGAAGCTCTTGACTGCACGCAGTGACGTCCACAATACTTTTGTAGGTCACCCCATTCCTTATGGTAAAAAAGGTAGGCATATTACCTTCGTTTAGTATGTGCATCTCCATCTCCTCGATTGCACCCATGAACGCCTCTCCTCTGTGGTCTTCATACTCACTTCCCCACCATGTGCTCCACGCATTTGTGTCGCCTCCGATGATCAGCTTTTGTGGGGATAGTTCATTCCTGATCATTTGCACATGGTCGAGGTAGGGTTCAATGGGCAAGCTATCCTCGAAGTAGATGGAGACAACACATACTTCCCAGGTGTCGGTTTTTAAAACTGCCACTGAGATATTTTCAGTGGTGAGTGTAGGATATTCGAGAATCCGGATGTCGTCGTTCAGGACTATCACGGCGGCTTTGACCGGCTTTGTTCTGTTCATCGTTTTTTGGACTACTCTATATCCGTTCGCCTGTGTCAACTGTCCCTCTGATCCAACATATGGTTCCTGCACCATAGCGAAGCATATGTTCCGTCTTTGTGTCTCTAGAAGGAGCTCTTTTGTGGCTAACTTTGCGCGTTGTAGATTCGCTTGGATCACCCGACATGAGTACTCCTCGGTTGCATCAAAGTTCGTCTGCGTTTCGTCCTGGGCGCCCTTAGCAGTACGCCACTCTCGCCCTTGCCAGAGCGTCCCACCTTTTCCGAATCGGGCAGCTTTCATCAAAGCTGTTGTGATCCGTTCGGTCCAGCCGGGCACTCTGGCAGTTGCGGCACGTAGGTTGGTCACCAGCCTTCCACGCTGGGCACTCACTGCGCAGGTGAGTGCCTGCACAGTGGCTGCAGATGTCTGCGGACTCCTGGCAAGTCTTGCGGCCATGCCCGTATCCCAGACATCTGGAGCATGTTACCAGCGGAGACTGATCCTTAGCAACGACCCGCTGTAAATCTATGTGGACCTTTCCTACTACGGTGACGCACTGCCATACCGATGGCGACACCTGCAGGATCACGTGATTCTCTAGCGGGTTCCTGGCCCTTCTACGGAACTTCACGCACGCCCTGTAATCCGCATCAGTAATCGCCCCCAGTACGTTTTCATTCTGCCGCTTTAGGGCCTCCAGGATGTCCTCGTCGGTGTTAATGTTGAGGACATTAAGGAGTATTATTAGTGGATCCCTATTTTCGACGTCCTGAGTATGCAATGATGGGCTGCAAGATTTAAGTCTCTCCGCCACTTTGGCGAGTTCTTCTCGTGACTGGCAACCCAACACTACCCTCCGGTCTCTCGCTTTCCTGAGCCTGTCCACCCTGATGCCAGAGGTCTTCGCACTCACGGCCGATCGGATCTTGTTTAAAACGTCTTCACTCGTATCGTGAGTGTCGACAGAGGACACTACCATAGAGTGAACAGGCTGAAGCTGGGAAGATATGGCAGTCTCCTGTTTTGGTCCCGCAGCCATTGCCGCATATGCAGCGGTAGGCCGCTGCATAGCGTGGCTGCTAAGGTCATTTTTGAGATCTGCGATGGTCTTTGTTAGTTTGGCGACTTCAGCGTATGACAACCCTTCCGCGCATTCAGGTATCTTAGGGATTTGTTTAATTTCCGCCGATAGAGCAACAGTATGCTGCTTACATTCTCTAAGTGCCTCTTTGTGCATTTTTATATCATTTATGAGGTCTTTCATTATCTCCATCTGCTGATTTACATCCCCTGATACACTCACTACCTTCTCTGACTCTCGTTTATCTTTGTTCCCTCCCACCTCCTTTGTTAACTCATAGAGCCTCTCAATTGCTTGAGTGACTCCTGTTTTGATGTCTGCTTTGAGGTTTCGGGATTCACCCAGAAGGGTCTTAGCCCTGACCAGACAGGCTTTTGCCTCCGCTCTTCTGCTGGTATATCTTGGTTTCAGGGGTTGTGGGGTCTTTGCTCTCTCTTCTGGTGTTCTACCGCTTGTCCCTGAGATTTCCTGCGAAGATTTGTCTTGTGTTGGTTGTGCCTTCTGTGTTGTTGTTGCAGCGACACTATTTTGCGGTTGTGTTGGTCTTGGCTTAGACTTTGGGCCTGTTTCACATGGTACCTCCGTCACATTGTCGGTGATGTCTACTAATTCTGCAGTTTGTATGGTGTCTGATGCAACCTCAATATTCTGCCTAATCGAAGAGCCCGAGAGCCCTGCCTCGAATGTCACATTCAATTCTGAGATCCTGTCCATAATGCGCGAGTCAGGGCTTGGGTTTTGTGGCATCTTATTGGATTTAGCTGGAGTCCTGATTCCAAACATGGTGACTTAGTAGGGATTAAATAATTAACAATAGTAAGAATAAACAATAGTGTGGTGGGGTGGCGTATAAGTCCTCCCCACAGTCAACACAAATAATAATAATATGTTATACTTATTATATAACAGTCGTTAATTCCTAACCAACCTAACCTAAGTTGTTATCTTGGGAGTGTAGAAGGCTCCCAAGGTCAATCTTAAAATCTAGAAGTGGTGGGGAGGTGTATAGAGTCTCCCCCCGTCAGGTACAGTATTTCTGCCAACGCAGATTTTTTTTTAAATTCCGCCTTTTAAATTTTTAAATTTGGCCGGCTCTCCCTATGGGACTGCTCCCTGCCACCTGTATAACGACAAGTGGGTGGGTGGGTGGGTTTAATTTTTGTTTTTCTTTCACAGGTCGCTAGTGTCGGTATACAGGAGCGCCCTGTGAAAGTCTGGCTGGAAAAATCGGAAAATTGGGGCTACGGCGCGAGAAATCTGCGATTTTTCGTAAGTAATTTGATCAAATTGTATGAAGATTTCAAGGTACCACTATACCTCGGTGTCGAAATGATGCTAATTTGGAGTCGCGACAAAAGCGTTTTTTAACGCGAAAAATCGAAGAAACCGGTCCTCACGCGCGCAGGCCCTGCCCGAGTCGGAAAATGTGAAAATTTAAAAGAAATTTGGTAGATTTGCTAAGTTCGAATTCTGATGTGAAATTTTTCTAAGTGTTTTATATGTGAAAATGTGGAAAATTTTAGTTTTTGTTTTTCTTTCACAGGTCGCTAGTGTCGGTATACAGGAGCGCCCTGTGAAAGTCTGGCTGGAAAAATCGGAAAATTGGGGCTACGGCGCGAGAAATCTGCGATTTTTCGTAAGTAATTTGATCAAATTGTATGAAGATTTCAAGGTACCACTATACCTCGGTGTCGAAATGATGCTAATTTGGAGTCGCGACAAAAGCGTTTTTTAACGCGAAAAATCGAAGAAACCGGTCGCACCGCTACGCGCGCGCGACCTCACGCGCGCAGGCCCTGCCCGAGTCGGAAAATGTGAAAATTTAAAAGAAATTTGGTAGATTTGCTAAGTTCGAATTCTGATGTGAAATTTTTCTAAGTGTTTTATATGTGAAAATGTGGAAAATTTTAGTTTTTGTTTTTCTTTCACAGGTCGCTAGTGTCGGTATACAGGAGCGCCCTGTGAAAGTCTGGCTGGAAAAATCGGAAAATTGGGGCTACGGCGCGAGAAATCTGCGATTTTTCGTAAGTAATTTGATCAAATTGTATGAAGATTTCAAGGTACCACTATACCTCGGTGTCGAAATGATGCTAATTTGGAGTCGCGACAAAAGCGTTTTTTAACGCGAAAAATCGAAGAAACCGGTCCTCACGCGCGCAGGCCCTGCCCGAGTCGGAAAATGTGAAAATTTAAAAGAAATTTGGTAGATTTGCTAAGTTCGAATTCTGATGTGAAATTTTTCTAAGTGTTTTATATGTGAAAATGTGGAAAATTTTAGTTTTTGTTTTTCTTTCACAGGTCGCTAGTGTCGGTATACAGGAGCGCCCTGTGAAAGTCTGGCTGGAAAAATCGGAAAATTGGGGCTACGGCGCGAGAAATCTGCGATTTTTCGTAAGTAATTTGATCAAATTGTATGAAGATTTCAAGGTACCACTATACCTCGGTGTCGAAATGATGCTAATTTGGAGTCGCGACAAAAGCGTTTTTTAACGCGAAAAATCGAAGAAACCGGTCGCACCGCTACGCGCGCGCGACCTCACGCGCGCAGGCCCTGCCCGAGTCGGAAAATGTGAAAATTTAAAAGAAATTTGGTAGATTTGCTAAGTTCGAATTCTGATGTGAAATTTTTCTAAGTGTTTTATATGTGAAAATGTGGAAAATTTTAGTTTTTGTTTTTCTTTCACAGGTCGCTAGTGTCGGTATACAGGAGCGCCCTGTGAAAGTCTGGCTGGAAAAATCGGAAAATTGGGGCTACGGCGCGAGAAATCTGCGATTTTTCGTAAGTAATTTGATCAAATTGTATGAAGATTTCAAGGTACCACTATACCTCGGTGTCGAAATGATGCTAATTTGGAGTCGCGACAAAAGCGTTTTTTAACGCGAAAAATCGAAGAAACCGGTCGCACCGCTACGCGCGCGCGACCTCACGCGCGCAGGCCCTGCCCGAGTCGGAAAATGTGAAAATTTAAAAGAAATTTGGTAGATTTGCTAAGTTCGAATTCTGATGTGAAATTTTCTAAGTGTTTTATATGTGAAAATGTGGAAAATTTTAGTTTTTGTTTTTCTTTCACAGGTCGCTAGTGTCGGTATACAGGAGCGCCCTGTGAAAGTCTGGCTGGAAAAATCGGAAAATTGGGGCTACGGCGCGAGAAATCTGCGATTTTTCGTAAGTAATTTGATCCGGTTAGGACAAGTTAGGTTAGGACAAGTTAGGTTAGGACAAGTTAGGTTAGGACAAGTTAGGTTAGGACAAGTTAGGTTAGGACAAGTTAGGTTAGGACAAGTTAGGTTAGGACAAGTTAGGTTAGGACAAGTTAGGTTAGGACAAGTTAGGTTAGGACAAGTTAGGTTAGGACAAGTTAGGTTAGGACAAGTTAGGTTAGGACAAGTTAGGTTAGGACAAGTTAGGTTAGGACAAGTTAGGTTAGGACAAGTTAGGTTAGGACAAGTTAGGTTAGGACAAGTTAGGTTAGGACAAGTTAGGTTAGGACAAGTTAGGTTAGGACAAGTTAGGTTAGGACAAGTTAGGTTAGGACAAGTTAGGTTAGGACAAGTTAGGTTAGGACAAGTTAGGTTAGGACAAGTTAGGTTAGGACAAGTTTTTTTTTTTTTTTTTTTTTTTTTTTTTTTTTTTTTTTTTAATAATCTTTCTACCTTTGACATAGTCAAAGCCTATGTTGGCCTATTGTTCACTTTCACTCCAGTTCTATCTCTTATACCTCTCGTACTTTTATTCTGCATACCTTGTTCTTTCTGTCATTCGTCTCTTTCGCACTTTACCCGGTGGGATTCCGGTCTACTCTATTTGTATTCTAATTACTTTATATTTTGGGGTTTCTTTTTTTTTTTTTTTTTTTTTTACTGTTTACAATCTTACTTTTTTATAACTATTACATACTATTTCTTTATTTACTATTACATTTTAATCTTACTTTTAAGTCTTAAATTATGCTTAATTCTACTCTTAGGCTACATTTCACACTACTACATTTTCACTTATCTACTTTTACATTTTTATTTCTTAAACTACGCTTATCTCTACTTTTAGTTTTTTACATTTAGGGTATCGTTGTATGATTTACCTATGTATTATTCATAATATATGGAAATCATACTTATAATTTACTTGTTCCTTTTGATTACCTTCTCTATTATTTTCAAGCAGTAGTTTATAAATTCGTTTCTACGTTTATCTGTCATAATGATCTTTATGTTTTCAATTGTTAGTTTTACGTCTAATAATTGTTCTATTTTGAATCTTTCGTAGCCGAACACCGGGCATTCCAAGACAATGTGGGGAACAGATTCCTTTGCGTCGGGATCACAGATGCATGACGGACTCTCCTTACACTTAAAACGACATAAGTATTCGGAGAATCCGCCATGACCTGTAAACAATTGGGTGCTTAGACATGTCGGTTTGAGTTTCCGAATTACACTATAAGCGGTATCCACATCCGGGAAGAATATTTTTGTGACTCCGGCAACTTCTCCGGATTTGTACCTCTCATCCCATTCGCGAATCGTCTGCTGCCGTAGCTGTCGCTTCGCGAATGAGACGGGAAACAAATCATAACTAGGTCTCCTTTTAGTTGATGCAGCGGCGGCTTCTTTGGCAAGTTGGTCTGCCCTCTCATTTCCCTCCAATCCTGCGTGAGCTTTAATCCAGAACAAAGATACAACTTTGTTCTGCCGAGAAAGGTACGCTATGTTCTCGCGTGTTTCAACGGCTAATGGATGGAGGGAACTGAGATTGGTGACGGTTTGTAGTGCCGCCATTGAGTCGCTATAAATGCCGAATGTGTCCGCTTTGTACCTCTTCATCAACCTTGTGGCCTCGCAAACAGCCAACAGTTCTGCCTGATATACTGTGCAGTATGACGGTAAGCAGAGTTTGACGGTCTTGATCTCCGCTTCATCCTCCCACACGGACAGCGCCGCACCAACCCTACCCCCGATCTTACTACCGTCGGTGAAAATTTTTACTGCACAGCTGCCGCTTACGTCCACGTCGTTCTGGTCCTTGAGACAGATCAGACTGAGGTCCGCCGACACTGCGGGATGTGGCGCCTCTGTTGCCGGCATTAATCGTTCGATCTCCCTGTCCCCTAATCCAGGCAGGTTTGCCCCCCTCTTGATCCTGTATAGCGAGGCTACCTCGCGTACACGAAGATCAAGTGGGAGCACCCCCGCCAGAACCAGTGCTGAGTTCAGGGAGACCGTGCGATAAGCCTTGCACATTTTCTGCGCAAATCCTCGTTGGACAGTACCGAGCTGTCTCCGCACTCCAAGCTTCTCGGCTGCTAGTGCCCAGATGCTCGCCGCGTACAAAATGATGGGCTCGACGGTCGCAGTGTAAATTGTACGGATCACTTCGGGGTGGAGACCCCAGCTTGCCTTCGCTGCTCTTGCAAGCTGTTTATACACATTTACCGCCTTTTTACAGACGCTTGCTACGTGCAAATTAAAAGTGAGTTTGCTATCAAACGTCACCCCCAACATCTTAATTTGGTTTGACATGCCAATGTCGACCCCGCCCATGCTCAGGCGTGGTGTGTCGAATTTAAGCTTGCGCGTGATTACCATCGCGTTGGTCTTGTGAGGCGCGAATTTGAGTTTATTTTCGACACCCCAAACCCGGACAAGTTCGAGAGCGGCATTGGCGTGTCTTTGCACGTTTTGGGCCGTAAGACCGTCGAACACCATCACAACGTCGTCGGCGAATGCCTGCACATAATGCCCCTCAGTCAAGAGAGTGTTCAGAAGAGGGTCTAACAGTACATTCCATAGGATAGGACCGCCTATGGACCCTTGTACGCACCCTTTGTTGGTCGCCTTGGTAAATGTTTCTCCATTGTACCTTACCGTGACTTTCCTTTGGTCAAGGTAACTGTCAAAGACTTTCCTAATGTTGTAGGGACAGTTCATCTTGGCCAGCTGGACTCTAATCGCTGGCCACCAGGCGCTGTCGAATGCGCCCTCTATATCCAATGACACGACGGCTATAATCTTCTTCTCGTCAAGTTTTGTATTTATGTGTTGCATTAGTTTATAGAGGGCGTCTTCGCAGCTTTTTTGGGGCATGAATCCAAACTGGTTTGGGTTCAGTCTCGGCAAAAGATGGTGTTTAAGTCGGGCGACCAACATCTTCTCGTAAATTTTTCCCATTACCGGTAAGAGGCCTATTGGGCGGTAAGACTTGGGCGTTGTGTACGAGTCTTTTCCTGGTTTTCTCAACACTATGACTGTAGCCTCTTTCCAGATGACCGGGAAGTAGTGAAGCTCCAGGCACCTGTTGAGAACTCCCAGGAAAAGTTGTGGGTCGGATCCTATGGCATGGCTGCATATGTCTGCGGTAAAGCCGTCGGCACCAGGCGCTTTCTTTGGATTCAAGGAGTCCATTGCGGTGAGCAATTCCGTTTGTGTGAACGGAGGATCATTCTGTTCCCCAGATGGTTGAAGGTTCACTTCGGATGCTCGGCTCCTTGTTTCTCGATGCGTCTGGTTATCGTTTTCCCACAGGTCTTCTGGGTAGAACGTCCTAGCCAACAACTCTACCGAGCCTTTTGCGTCAAGGGTGATGCCATTTTCCTCCAGTGGTATATCTTCTACTCTCTTGGCTGTCCTCCCAATTACCCGATAAATCCCCTCCCATAAATTTTCCTTGTCCTGTTTCTCGCAGAAACTCTTCCAACTTACGATCTGGGCCTCCATGGCCTTCGACTCGTACTCGTCTCTAGCTTGGATATAAGCGTCCACGACACTCTGTCTTCGTATCGGTGCGGCATTCCTGATCCTGCGCCTCCTAGTGGTGACCAGTCGCTTCATCGTGGCAAGTTCCTCGGACCACCAGGGTAGGGTAAGTGTCTCATTGTTCTTCTTAATTGGCATTGATAATTTACTAGCTTCTGTAATGGCATTTTGAAATTTGGTTATAAAATTTTCTAATTGTTCAGCTGTGTTAATTCTTAAGATTTTTTCGATTTCTAAATTGTTCTCTATCATAATTTCTTTTAGTTTTTTTTGAAAGGTTTCCCAATTGGCTTTTTTAGTGTTATAAATTCTAGTGGATCTTTTGACACTCACCCCCCCCGATTTCTTCAGCTTGATACTGAAGCTGATGCCGTTATGATCGGCACAAGTGAGATTCTCAGCGACTTCCCAGTCCTCCACTAGGTCCAGCATGTCAGTAGTGCAGGCCGTCACGTCAACGAAACTGGTGTAACGCTTCCCGCCACGAATGGTGTCGAAAGTTGGAACGTCGCCTTGGTTCAGTATGTGAAGGCCCAGTTCGTGGAGTGTACCCGCCATATCGTCCCCCCTATGGTCAATCATCGGACTTCCCCACCAGGTGCTCTTTGCGTTCGAGTCGCCTCCAATAATTAGCCTCTGCGTTATAGTTTCAGCAATTTTAGCAAGTTGATCCAGGTACGGGCTTATGGGCTGATCCGGTTCAAAATAGTACGAAGCTAACGTGAGCTTCCATTGCCTAGTGCTTACGCTCACCACTACGATGTTGTTTGTGGTGAGCTCAGGGTGTTGCGTGACATCTAGGTTGGCGTCAAATACAGCAATAGCTGCTTTGACTGTGCCTGCTCCGGTGCTCTGATAAATTCTCACCCCACGGTTAGGACAAGTTAGGTTAGGACAAGTTAGGTTAGGACAAGTTAGGTTAGGACAAGTTAGGTTAGGACAAGTTAGGTTAGGACAAGTTAGGTTAGGACAAGTTAGGTTAGGACAAGTTAGGTTAGGACAAGTTAGGTTAGGACAAGTTAGGTTAGGACAAGTTAGGTTAGGACAAGTTAGGTTAGGACAAGTTAGGTTAGGACAAGTTAGGTTAGGACAAGTTAGGTTAGGACAAGTTAGGTTAGGACAAGTTAGGTTAGGACAAGTTAGGTTAGGACAAGTTAGGTTAGGACAAGTTAGGTTAGGACAAGTTAGGTTAGGACAAGTTAGGTTAGGACAAGTTAGGTTAGGACAAGTTAGGTTAGGACAAGTTAGGTTAGGACAAGTTAGGTTAGGACAAGTTAGGTTAGGACAAGTTAGGTTAGGACAAGTTAGGTTAGGACAAGTTAGGTTAGGACAAGTTAGGTTAGGACAAGTTAGGTTAGGACAAGTTAGGTTAGGACAAGTTAGGTTAGGACAAGTTAGGTTAGGACAAGTTAGGTTAGGACAAGTTAGGTTAGGACAAGTTAGGTTAGGACAAGTTAGGTTAGGACAAGTTAGGTTAGGACAAGTTAGGTTAGGACAAGTTAGGTTAGGACAAGTTAGGTTAGGACAAGTTAGGTTAGGACAAGTTAGGTTAGGACAAGTTAGGTTAGGACAAGTTAGGTTAGGACAAGTTAGGTTAGGACAAGTTAGGTTAGGACAAGTTAGGTTAGGACAAGTTAGGTTAGGACAAGTTAGGTTAGGACAAGTTAGGTTAGGACAAGTTAGGTTAGGACAAGTTAGGTTAGGACAAGTTAGGTTAGGACAAGTTAGGTTAGGACAAGTTAGGTTAGGACAAGTTTTTTTTTTTTTTTTTTTTTTTTTTATTATATAATGCCATTAATCGCTCTGACAAGATTCCTCAGAGAAGTATATGTGCTCTTAATGTTATACTATTTGTACTGCCTGTTTGCTTTTTCATGTTTCTTGCCTAATATCTTGCACCTTTTTAACTTATTTATTACTTGCTTTATTTATTTCTTTCTATTGTCTTTGTTGCTACCTTAACGCAGTACTTTATAAATTCTTCTTTTGTCTTTTTGTTACTGAGTAGGACCGCTACACTTTCTGCACAGATTTTTGCATTGAGTCGGTTTTCCGCTTCATATTTTAATTTGGAGTTTATTGGGCAGTCAAAAAGTAAATGTAGGATGCCTTCTTTAGCGTCGGGGTCGCAAAGGCACGATGGACTCTCCTTACACTTAAACCTGTTTAAATATTCTGAGAATCCACCGTGCCCCGTCAAAACTTGTGTTAACACTCCTGTGAGTTCCGTCGTTCTGATAGTTTTATAAGCATTAACAGCATCCGGAAAAAAGATTTTCGTGGTTGCTGCAGTAGCCCCAGTTTGGTACCTACGGTTCCATTCGTCAAGCGATTCCAAACGGATTTGCCGCTTGACGAATGAAACCGGACAGCGATCGTAATTTGACTTGACTTTTGTTTTTAGTGCTGCCTCTTTCGCCAATGCATCGGCTCTCTCGTTGCCGTCCAGTCCAGCGTGCGCTTTTATCCAGAACAGGGATATATCCTTGTTCTGGAGTTTGCTGGCGGCGATGTTGGCCCGCGACTCGACGGCGAGGTGGTGCATTGATGTGTTGTTTACAACCGCCTCTAGTGCGGATCTCGAGTCGCTGTATATGCCAAAGCTCGTCTCTTTTCGGTCTATTATCATCCGAGTAGCTTCATATATGGCAAGGAGTTCCGCCTGATAAACTGTGCAATACGGAGACAGTTTCAATTTGACGGCTTTTATTTCGGTTTCACTGTTCCACCAGGACAGCGCTGCTCCGACTTTGCCGTCAATTTTACTGCCATCCGTGAATATACGTATTGCTTGCGTATTGTGGCTTTCGACCTCTCGTTCGTTTATCAGGCTCACGAACTCCAAGCTCATATGCTCCGCCGGATGTGGAGTTCCGGCATACGCAGCGACCCGCTCTACTTCCCTATCACCCAGGTCTTCCCGGGGCACCCCTTTTTTGGCCTCATAGAGCGCAGCTGCCTCTTTTATACGGAGGTCCAGAGGGAGCAATCCGGACAGCACCAAGGCAGAGTTTAGTGAGACGGTTTTATATGCTCTTGTAAGTTTCTGCGCGAAGCCCCTTTGTACGCTGTTGAGCATTTTCTGCACCCCCAATTTGTCTGCCGCCGATGCCCATGCACCAGAAGCATACATGATGATTGGTTCTACTACTGCAGTGTATATGATGCGGATGACGTCTGGATGAAGGCCCCAACCAATTCTGGCCGCTCTAGAAAGCTGTTTGTAGATGTTAATAGCTTTCTTGCACACCTGCGCTGCGTGGTTGTTAAAGGAGAGCTTATGGTCAATATAGAGCCCCAGAATTTTAATTTCTTCAGACATGCCAATGTCGACCCCGCCCATGCTCAGTCTTGGGACGTCGTATTTCAGCTTCCGCGTGATAGTCATAGCTTTGGTCTTTGACGGGCCAAAGTTTAGCTTGTTCTTGACGCCCCACTCCCGAACGAAGGCAAGGGCGGCACCGGCCTTTCTTTCTATGTCAAGCGCCTTGTCCCCGTCAAAGACGAGGACGACGTCATCCGCGAACGCCTGGCAGTACTCGCCCCTATGCTCAAGGCCTTTGAGCAGGGGGTCCAAGAGCAGGTTCCACAAAATGGGACCACCAATAGACCCCTGTACGCACCCTTTTGTTGTGCTCTTCGTACATTCTTCACCCCCATACCTGACGGTGACCTTTCTGTCTCGTAGGTAGCTGTCAAGGATTCTCCGAATGTTTACAGGGCACTTTTCCTCAGCCAAACGGACTCTAATGGCTGGCCACCATGCATTATCAAAGGCCCCCTCTATGTCCAGTGAAACCAAGACCACTATCTTTTTGGCGTCAATTCTTTGGCGTATATAGTTCACTAGATCATAGAGGGCGTCCTCAGTGCTTTTCTGGGGCATGAATCCGTATTGGCGAGTACTAATCCTCGGGAGAATATGCCATTTCAGCCTACCCACGATCAGTTTTTCCAGAATTTTTCCCATCACTGGCAACAATCCTATTGGTCTGTAAGCCTTCGGGTTCGTATAATCGTCCTTCCCGGGCTTACGGAGGACCACGACCGTCGCTTCCTTCCAGATGGTAGGGAAGTGCTCCAGCTCCAGGCATTTGTTTACCAGTGATAGGAAGAACTCCGGATCACGGGAAACCGCATGGCCGCAGATCTCGGCTGTAAGGCCATCCGCACCTGGTGCTTTCTTCGGGTTAAAGCTCGCAACCACAGTTCGGAGCTCCTCCATCGTAAACGGGGGATCCCGATGCTCATCACGAGACGGCCCGTTTACACGGTCAGCCTCCTCTCTTATTTTGGTGTGGTACAGGGTTTCACCTTCTGTCGCGTCATCCGGGTAGAAGGCCTCCATTAGCACCCTTGCTGAGTCTCGTAGGTCAAATGCTTTCCCATCTTTTTCCATCGGCAAATCCTCTGGTCTCTTGGTGGTCCCCTTAATTACTCTATAAATGCCCTCCCAAACGCCTTCCCTGTCCTGCTTTCCACAAAACCCTTTCCAACTCTCAATCTGTGCTGTTCTTGCCTCTGTCTCATATTTTTCTTTAATTTTCAGATACTCATCGACTACCTTCGCTCTCCGGACTGGCGCTGCACAACGGACACGTCTCTTCTTGGTGAGGACCTCTTTCTTCAAGGCGTATAGTTCATCGGACATCCACGGCAAGGTAAGTTTTTCTTTGGCCTTCTTTTTCGGAAGGGTATCTTCACATGTCTTCTTGACGATTGTTGTGTACCCCTCTGTCAAGGAGTCCAAATCCCTTGTGTTGTTCGTATGCTCTACTTTTTCTTTGTTTATGGCTCCTTCCTCTTTCAATTGGCCCAGTTTCTCATGAAATTGGGACCAATTTGCCTTTTTGGTACCGTAAACTCGTGTAGTTCTCTGGATGCTCATGCCTTTGGCTTTAGTCAGCCTGATGTTAAAGGTCACTGTGTTGTGATCTGAGCTTGTGAGCATTTCATCTACTTTCCAGTCCTCAATCAGGTTAATCATATCCATTGTGCAGGCCGTGACATCGATGTAGCTGGAGTAGCGTATACCACCCCTAATAGTGTCAAACGTAGGGTTGTCTCCTTCGTTGAGTACCTGTAAACCCATTTCGTGTATGGTTCCAGCCATTTCTTCGCCCCTCCAGTTCACGACGTTCCCTCCCCACCAGGTATTCTTGGCGTTTGCGTCTCCACCTATGAGAAGTAGCTTAGGTCGCAGCTCCTTTTCTATTTGCTTTAACTGCTCCAGGTATGGCTCTATAGGCTGGTCTGGCTCGAAGTAGTACGAGATCACGGTGACCTCCCAGGCACGGGTACGGAGGTTTACCACTACGATGTTATTCGTGGTGAGTTTTGGGAACGGTCTAGCGTCTATGTCTGGATCGTAGATGGCTATAGCCGCCTTTGCCATCCCATCCCCCTGGTTTGTGCTTTGAAAGATTCTAACTCCTCTGTAACTCTTCATGCATTTGGACCTACCTACATATGGCTCCTGGAGCATTGCAAAGGCCGCCCTTCTTTTATCTGCCTCTAGCATCAGCTCGTTTGTGGCTAGTTCTTTCCGCTGTAGGTTGGCCTGGAGTACGCAATATATTTTTTCGATGGTTAGGACAAGTTAGGTTAGGACAAGTTAGGTTAGGACAAGTTAGGTTAGGACAAGTTAGGTTAGGACAAGTTAGGTTAGGACAAGTTAGGTTAGGACAAGTTAGGTTAGGACAAGTTAGGTTAGGACAAGTTAGGTTAGGACAAGTTAGGTTAGGACAAGTTAGGTTAGGACAAGTTAGGTTAGGACAAGTTAGGTTAGGACAAGTTAGGTTAGGACAAGTTAGGTTAGGACAAGTTAGGTTAGGACAAGTTAGGTTAGGACAAGTTAGGTTAGGACAAGTTAGGTTAGGACAAGTTAGGTTAGGACAAGTTAGGTTAGGACAAGTTAGGTTAGGACAAGTTAGGTTAGGACAAGTTAGGTTAGGACAAGTTAGGTTAGGACAAGTTAGGTTAGGACAAGTTAGGTTAGGACAAGTTAGGTTAGGACAAGTTAGGTTAGGACAAGTTAGGTTAGGACAAGTTAGGTTAGGACAAGTTAGGTTAGGACAAGTTAGGTTAGGACAAGTTAGGTTAGGACAAGTTAGGTTAGGACAAGTTAGGTTAGGACAAGTTAGGTTAGGACAAGTTAGGTTAGGACAAGTTAGGTTAGGACAAGTTAGGTTAGGACAAGTTAGGTTAGGACAAGTTAGGTTAGGACAAGTTAGGTTAGGACAAGTTAGGTTAGGACAAGTTAGGTTAGGACAAGTTAGGTTAGGACAAGTTAGGTTAGGACAAGTTAGGTTAGGACAAGTTAGGTTAGGACAAGTTAGGTTAGGACAAGTTAGGTTAGGACAAGTTAGGTTAGGACAAGTTAGGTTAGGACAAGTTAGGTTAGGACAAGTTAGGTTAGGACAAGTTAGGTTAGGACAAGTTAGGTTAGGACAAGTTAGGTTAGGACAAGTTAGGTTAGGACAAGTTAGGTTAGGACAAGTTAGGTTAGGACAAGTTAGGTTAGGACAAGTTAGGTTAGGACAAGTTAGGTTAGGACAAGTTAGGTTAGGACAAGTTAGGTTAGGACAAGTTTTTTTTTTTTTTTTTTTTTTTTTTTTTAAATGCGTTATAACCCCCGATGTGATGGTCGGAGACCTTTTTTAACAATAGTTATACGTACTATCCACGTTGTTGCTATTATTCTTATAATAGTAGGTAACTGCGAATCTATTTATTTTACTTTAACTATAATGTTTTATTTATTCTCCTTTATTATTTTGGTAACTATTTTAATTGCATATTCTAAAAATTTTGGTCTTAATATATTGTTTCCGAAAATTTCTCTAATTGTTTCTATGTTTAATATTATATCTAATTCCATTTCTAAATCTAATTTTTCTTTACAGAATCTCGGACACTCCGTCAGCAAATGGACGGGCTCCTCATCTTTTTCTTCATCACATTTGCATCTGGGGGTATCTTTCAGTTTAAAACGATGTAAGTATTTGGAGAATCCTCCATGTCCGGTCAAAATTTGGGTTATTTCCGAGTTGATGTCAATTTTGCTCATGATTTTGCGTGCCAGGCAGACATCTGGTAGGAACAGTTTGGTTGTGCTTGCAGTGGTTTCTTCATTGTACCGTGCCTGCCACAGCTGCTGAGATCCGGCTCTTATAAGTCTTTTGACTGTAGCAATTGGGCAAGCACTGTAGTTTGCGGCTGTCTTGCTATGCAGCGCTGCTTGCTTTGCAAGACTATCGGCTCGCTCGTTACCGGTGTTGCCCACATGCGCTTTGACCCAAAACAGCTGGATGGAACGCCCCTGTTCTCGTATCTCCCTTATGCTTCGACGGATGCTATACGCCAATGGGTGAGAGACTTTTCCACTTTTTGCTAGGTCTAAAGCGGACCTGGAATCGCTAAGGATCCAGCATTCGCTTTCACCACTTTTAAGTGCCCAGTTTACAGCTCTATCCATGGCGTACAGCTCCGCCTGGAACACAGTGCAGTACGAGTCCAACTTTAGTTTCAGGGATTTCACCTCCACGCCATTTTTCCACACGGACACGGCCGCGCCCACCTTTCCCTCTATCTTACTCCCGTCTGTATATATAAGTGTGCGTTCGGAGTTTTGTGCATCACTGGTTTCAGTAAGAGGGTCAAAGAGAGCGTAGTCGATCCTGGTACTGTGCGCGGGGTGTTCTATGTGCTGTGAAGTGTAGTCCAGCTTGGTCTCTATCTCCCTGTCTTCTGGCAACTGGCTGAATACTCCCCTTTTCGCCTCGTAGAGGGCGGCTGCTTCTTGTATCCTGAGATCAAGGGGTAGTATTCCAGCCAGTATCATTGCCGAGTTCAATGAGACAGTTCGATAAGCCCTGGTTATCTTCTGAGCGAATCCCCGCTGGATGGCGTTCAGCTGCTTCCTAACACCCAGCTTCTTGGTTGCCGGTGGTTAGGACAAGTTAGGTTAGGACAAGTTAGGTTAGGACAAGTTAGGTTAGGACAAGTTAGGTTAGGACAAGTTAGGTTAGGACAAGTTAGGTTAGGACAAGTTAGGTTAGGACAAGTTAGGTTAGGACAAGTTTTTTTTTTTTTTTTTTTTTTTTTTTTTTTTTTTTTTTTTTTTTTATTATAATCTTTCTACCTTTGACATAGTCAAAGCCTATGTTGGCCTATTGTTCACTTTCACTCCAGTTCTATCTCTTATACCTCTCGTACTTTTATTCTGCATACCTTGTTCTTTCTGTCATTCGTCTCTTTCGCACTTTACCCGGTGGGATTCCGGTCTACTCTATTTGTATTCTAATTACTTTATATTTTGGGGTTTCTTTTTTTTTTTTTTTTTTTTTTACTGTTTACAATCTTACTTTATTATAACTATTACATACTATTTCTTTATTTACTATTACATTTTAATCTTACTTTTAAGTCTTAAATTATGCTTAATTCTACTCTTAGGCTACATTTCACACTACTACATTTTCACTTATCTACTTTTACATTTTTATTTCTTAAACTACGCTTATCTCTACTTTTAGTTTTTTACATTTAGGGTATCGTTGTATGATTTACCTATGTATTATTCATAATATATGGAAATCATACTTATAATTTACTTGTTCCTTTTGATTACCTTCTCTATTATTTTCAAGCAGTAGTTTATAAATTCGTTTCTACGTTTATCTGTCATAATGATCTTTATGTTTTCAATTGTTAGTTTTACGTCTAATAATTGTTCTATTTTGAATCTTTCGTAGCCGAACACCGGGCATTCCAAGACAATGTGGGGAACAGACTCCTTTGCGTCGGGATCACAGATGCATGACGGACTCTCCTTACACTTAAAACGACATAAGTATTCGGAGAATCCGCCATGACCTGTAAACAATTGGGTGCTTAGACATGTCGGTTTGAGTTTCCGAATTACACTATAAGCGGCATCCACATCCGGGAAGAATATTTTTGTGACTCCGGCAACTTCTCCGGATTTGTACCTCTCATCCCATTCGCGAATCGTCTGCTGCCGTAGCTGTCGCTTCGCGAATGAGACGGGAAACAAATCATAACTAGGTCTCCTTTTAGTTGATGCAGCGGCGGCTTCTTTGGCAAGTTGGTCTGCCCTCTCATTTCCCTCCAATCCTGCGTGAGCTTTAATCCAGAACAAAGATACAACTTTGTTCTGCCGAGAAAGGTACGCTATGTTCTCGCGTGTTTCAACGGCTAATGGATGGAGGGAACTGAGATTGGTGACGGTTTGTAGTGCCGCCATTGAGTCGCTATAAATGCCGAATGTGTCTGCTTTGTACCTCTTCATCAACCTTGTGGCCTCGCAAACAGCCAACAGTTCTGCCTGATATACTGTGCAGTATGACGGTAAGCAGAGTTTGACGGTCTTGATCTCCGCTTCATCCTCCCACACGGACAGCGCCGCACCAACCCTACCCCCGATCTTACTACCGTCGGTGAAAATTTTTACTGCACAGCTGCCGCTTACGTCCACGTCGTTCTGGTCCTTGAGACAGATCAGACTGAGGTCCGCCGACACTGCGGGATGTGGCGCCTCTGTTGCCGGCATTAATCGTTCGATCTCCCTGTCCCCTAATCCAGGCAGGTTTGCCCCCCTCTTGATCCTGTATAGCGAGGCTACCTCGCGTACACGAAGATCAAGTGGGAGCACCCCCGCCAGAACCAGTGCTGAGTTCAGGGAGACCGTGCGATAAGCCTTGCACATTTTCTGCGCAAATCCTCGTTGGACAGTACCGAGCTGTCTCCGCACTCCAAGCTTCTCGGCTGCTGGTGCCCAGATGCTCGCCGCGTACAAAATGATGGGCTCGACGGTCGCAGTGTAAATTGTACGGATCACTTCGGGGTGGAGACCCCAGCTTGCCTTCGCTGCTCTTGCAAGCTGTTTATACACATTTACCGCCTTTTTACAGACGCTTGCTACGTGCAAATTAAAAGTGAGTTTGCTATCAAACGTCACCCCCAACATCTTAATTTGGTTTGACATGCCAATGTCGACCCCGCCCATGCTCAGGCGTGGTGTGTCGAATTTAAGCTTGCGCGTGATTACCATCGCGTTGGTCTTGTGAGGCGCGAATTTGAGTTTATTTTCGACACCCCAAACCCGGACAAGTTCGAGAGCGGCATTGGCGTGTCTTTGCACGTTTTGGGCCGTAAGACCGTCGAACACCATCACAACGTCGTCGGCGAATGCCTGCACATAATGCCCCTCAGTCAAGAGAGTGTTCAGAAGAGGGTCTAACAGTACATTCCATAGGATAGGACCGCCTATGGACCCTTGTACGCACCCTTTGTTGGTCGCCTTGGTAAATGTTTCTCCATTGTACCTTACCGTGACTTTCCTTTGGTCAAGGTAACTGTCAAAGACTTTCCTAATGTTGTAGGGACAGTTCATCTTGGCCAGCTGGACTCTAATCGCTGGCCACCAGGCGCTGTCGAATGCGCCCTCTATATCCAATGACACGACGGCTATAATCTTCTTCTCGTCAAGTTTTGTATTTATGTGTTGCATTAGTTTATAGAGGGCGTCTTCGCAGCTTTTTTGGGGCATGAATCCAAACTGGTTTGGGTTCAGTCTCGGCAAAAGATGGTGTTTAAGTCGGGCGACCAACATCTTCTCGTAAATTTTTCCCATTACCGGTAAGAGGCCTATTGGGCGGTAAGACTTGGGCGTTGTGTACGAGTCTTTTCCTGGTTTTCTCAACACTATGACTGTAGCCTCTTTCCAGATGACCGGGAAGTAGTGAAGCTCCAGGCACCTGTTGAGAACTCCCAGGAAAAGTTGTGGGTCGGATCCTATGGCATGGCTGCATATGTCTGCGGTAAAGCCGTCGGCACCAGGCGCTTTCTTTGGATTCAAGGAGTCCATTGCGGTGAGCAATTCCGTTTGTGTGAACGGAGGATCATTCTGTTCCCCAGATGGTTGAAGGTTCACCTCGGATGCTCGGCTCCTTGTTTCTCGATGCGTCTGGTTATCGTTTTCCCACAGGTCTTCTGGGTAGAACGTCCTAGCCAACAACTCTACCGAGCCTTTTGCGTCAAGGGTGATGCCATTTTCCTCCAGTGGTATATCTTCTACTCTCTTGGCTGTCCTCCCAATTACCCGATAAATCCCCTCCCATAAATTTTCCTTGTCCTGTTTCTCGCAGAAACTCTTCCAACTTACGATCTGGGCCTCCATGGCCTTCGACTCGTACTCGTCTCTAGCTTGGATATAAGCGTCCACGACACTCTGTCTTCGTATCGGTGCGGCATTCCTGATCCTGCGCCTCCTAGTGGTGACCAGTCGCTTCATCGTGGCAAGTTCCTCGGACCACCAGGGTAGGGTAAGTGTCTCATTGTTCTTCTTAATTGGCATTGATAATTTACTAGCTTCTGTAATGGCATTTTGAAATTTGGTTATAAAATTTTCTAATTGTTCGGCTGTGTTAATTCTTAAGATTTTTTCGATTTCTAAATTGTTCTCTATCATAATTTCTTTTAGTTTTTCTTGAAAGGTTTCCCAATTGGCTTTTTTAGTGTTATAAATTCTAGTGGATCTTTTGACACTCACCCCCCCCGATTTCTTCAGCTTGATACTGAAGCTGATGCCGTTATGATCGGCACAAGTGAGATTCTCAGCGACTTCCCAGTCCTCCACTAGGTCCAGCATGTCAGTAGTGCAGGCCGTCACGTCAACGAAACTGGTGTAACGCTTCCCGCCACGAATGGTGTCGAAAGTTGGAACGTCGCCTTGGTTCAGTATGTGAAGGCCCAGTTCGTGGAGTGTACCCGCCATATCGTCCCCCCTATGGTCAATCATCGGACTTCCCCACCAGGTGCTCTTTGCGTTCGAGTCGCCTCCAATAATTAGCCTCTGCGTTATAGTTTCAGCAATTTTAGCAAGTTGATCCAGGTACGGGCTTATGGGCTGATCCGGTTCAAAATAGTACGAAGCTAACGTGAGCTTCCATTGCCTAGTGCTTACGCTCACCACTACGATGTTGTTTGTGGTGAGCTCAGGGTGTTGCGTGACATCTAGGTTGGCGTCAAATACAGCAATAGCTGCTTTGACTGTGCCTGCTCCGGTGCTCTGATAAATTCTCACCCCACGGTTAGGACAAGTTAGGTTAGGACAAGTTAGGTTAGGACAAGTTAGGTTAGGACAAGTTAGGTTAGGACAAGTTAGGTTAGGACAAGTTAGGTTAGGACAAGTTAGGTTAGGACAAGTTAGGTTAGGACAAGTTAGGTTAGGACAAGTTAGGTTAGGACAAGTTAGGTTAGGACAAGTTAGGTTAGGACAAGTTAGGTTAGGACAAGTTAGGTTAGGACAAGTTAGGTTAGGACAAGTTAGGTTAGGTTAGGTTAGGTTAGGTTAGGTTAGGTTAGGTTAGGTTTTTTTTTTTTTTTTTTTTTAAACATCGGTATTTTTCTAGCTACCTCCGACTTGGTGGTCGGAGCCTTTATTATTCGAATCTTATTTTATTCTTCTACTTTCTTAGTTTTTATGTTTGGTTTACAGTATTATGTTGGAAGTTTTAGTTTATTTATATTTTAATTAATATTCTAATAATACACTTACTTAGGTGTAGTTGTAAATATAGTTTTAATTTATAATTTATTTTTGATTTGTTGGGGCTCATTTATCATGAGCGCCAACATTCAAATACTTTTGAGGTTCTTTTACTTCCGTGTTTAATAACACGGAGTCAAGAGCCATTTTATTTTCCTATTTATGTAGTTTTTTTTTTTTTTTTTGCAACATTTTTGCCACAATACCATTATTGCGGCATAATCGTTTTAGATGTGTGTTTTCTTATTTATCTTGTAAATGCAATATTCAAATTGAATATGCATTTTATGCGTTTATGTTTTGTTTACTTACTTATTTCTTTATTTATTTAATTTGCTATGTTTTATTCTCTTTAATAACTTGTTCAGCTATGGCAGTGCAAAATTTTAATAAATATTTTCTCTTTTCTTTATTTTCAATTAATTTACTTATTGTTTCGGTATTTATTTTTTCGTCCAAAATTATTTCGGTCTCAAACCTTTTTCTGGCGAATCTTGGGCAATCCAGCAGCAAGTGCAGAATATCTTCTGTCGCTGCTGGATCGCATTGACACGAAGGGCTGGTCTTGCACTTGTATTTGTTAAGGTAATATCCGAACCCTCCGTGTCCTGTTAAAATTTGGGTAGTTACTGAGTCCACTTTCATTTCGCGGATTATTTTATACGCTTTTCTCACGTCTGGCAGAAAAGCTTTGGTGGTGTTAGCGGTTTCGCCCTCACTATATCTTTTCTGCCAGAGGTCGAGAGTGGCTTGTCTTATGTGTCTTTTGACAAATGAAATTGGGCAGGCGTCATAATCGGGTCTGGTCTTTTTTGTTAAAGCGGCTTGTTTTGCCAATTCGTCGGCACGTTCGTTCCCTTCGATGCCGACGTGAGCTTTAATCCAGAACAATCTTATTTTCCTCCCTTCCTGGTAAAGTTTTGTAAGTTTATTCCTAATTTCGAATGCCAGCGGGTGGGATGACCTGTGGCTCCTCAGCAGGTCCAGGGATGATCTGGAGTCGCTGAGGATACACACATCATCCTCTCTGCCCTTAGATGCTTCATCTATTGCTTTCTTGAGCGCGCACATCTCCGCTTGAAATACGGTACAGAATGGCTCTAGTCTTAGCTTCCTGGAGGCCGTCTCCACACCATTTTTCCATACAGTGATTGCTGCTCCAACCTTACCTTCAATTTTGCTCCCATCGGTAAAAATGAGGGTGCCCTGTAGTTTGTGTTCCTCGATGGTTTCATGTTGCAAATCTTGTAGGTTGGAGTAGTCTATGGTGATAGATTTTGCTGGATGCTCAACCTCCAGGAAGCTAATCCTATCTTCTAATTTTCTATCCTCAGGTAGGCATCGAAGGGGGCGACCGCGCTTGGCTTCATAGAGTTGGGCATGCTCAAAGATGCGCAAGTCCAGAGGAATCAGGCCGGCGAGAACTAATGCGGCGTGTAATGATACTGTCCTGTAGGACTTGCAGATCTTCTGAGCAAAACCTCGCTGTATGGTATTGAGCTGTTTCTGTATTGTGATCTTATGAGCGGCTTCTGCCCAGACACTCGCTGCATACATGACAATTGGCTCAATTACTGCTACGTACATGGTTTTTATTATTTCCGGGTTTAACCCCCATGTCGTTTTTGCCGTTCTGGCCAATTGCTTGTAAATATTGAGCGCCTTGACAGAAGTGATCGCAATGTGTTTATTGAATAACAGCTTGTCGTCAATAGTTAGGCCTAATATTTTTATTTCTTTTACCAAGGTGATCTCTTGTCCATCCATTTCTAATTTTGGTGTGTCATATTTTAACTTTTTTGTTATGACCATAGCGTGCGTCTTGTGAGCCGCAAATTTAAGTTTATTATGTCTACCCCATGCGCTTACATGAGCCAGGGTTTCATTTGCCTTAATCTCTATGTTATGTGAGGCCCTCCCGGAGAATACGAGTACGACATCATCCGCGAAGGCTTGACAATATACGTCTTGACGGTCCATGTCGTTGAGTAGAGGGTCCAATAGGAGGTTCCAAAAAATTGGGCCGCCTATTGAGCCCTGTACACAACCTTTTGTCGTAGGTTTGGTGTGTATTTTGCCCCCGTAATGCACTTGAACTTTTCTATTTTCTAGGTAACTGTCAATCAGGTGTCTCAAATTGCGGGGACAATCCATTTGGATAAGCCGGTGTTTTATGGCAGGCCACCAAGCGCTGTCGAAGGCGCCCTCTATGTCTAGTGATATTAGGATTACGATATTCTTTTCCTTTATTCGGTCTTTGATATAGTTGCTAAGATCACAGAGGGCGTCCTCCGTACTGCGCTGGGGGACAAAGCCATATTGCCGTGTATTAAGTTTCGGCAGAAGATGCCATTTAAGTCTTGTGACTAGCATTTTTTCGAGGATTTTGCCCAGTATTGAAAGTAGCCCGATGGGTCTATAAGATTTAGGGTGGTGGTAATCTGTTTTGCCTGGCTTTTTCAAAACTACTACTGCGGCAACCTTCCAAAGACTCGGAAACAGTGCCAGCTCCAGGCATTTATTAGCAATGCTCAAGAATAGCCCCGGGTCATGGTTTATGGCGGCAGTGCAAATATCTGCCGTGAATCCGTCCGGTCCCGGTGCTTTTCTCGAGTTGAAGCTATTCACCACACGCCGTAGCTCTGTTTCCGTGAATGAGGGGTCGTCGAATCCTTCGTCGTTAGAGGATGCTGTGAGGCTTCTGATTACTGAATGCTCCGGCGTATCATCGAGCGCATTGTCGTCTGGAAAGAAGGTCGATGTTATGTACTCTACTGAGTCTGTGGGATTAAGTGCGATTCCGTCTTTGACCATCGGCTTGTCGTCCGTTTTTCTATCTGTCGATCTTATGACCCTATACACGCCGTCCCATAAACTCTCTCTATCTTGTTTGGTGCAAAAGTTCTTCCAACTTGTGGTTTGGGAGTTCCTAGCTTCTTCCTCGTATTTTTCTTTGGACTCTACGTAATCTTTTATTACATAGGAGCGACGAGAGGGAGCTGCACTTTTGATCCTCCGCTTTTTCGTGACCATTTCTTTTCGTAAGAGATCGAGATTATTGGTCCACCAGGGTAGTTTATAGCGCTCTTTCGTTTTTATTTCAGGGATTGATTTTTGGCAAGATTTTGTTATATTATCTGTGTATTGATTTACTATTTCATCTAGGTCGTGTTTGTTATTTATTTGTTTTACTATTGTCTCATTGATGTTTGTCTCCTTTAATTGTTTGTCTAATTCCTTTTTAAATTTAGTCCAATTTGCTTTTTTAGTGTAGTATTTTCTTGTAGTATGTTTTTTATTATTTAATAATTGTTTTTCTAGTTGTAGTGTAAATTTTATTGCATTGTGGTCAGAGCTGGTACATCCCTGGTCAATGCACCATCCGTCAATTTTATCTAGGAGGTCTAGGCTGCATGAGGTTATATCGACTCTACTGCTATACAATTTATTGTTCCTCACCGTTTGGAAAGTGGGATCGCTCCCCTCGTTCAATATTTGTAGGTCTAGCTCTTCTAAAAAGGAAGCCAGCTCTGCTCCTCTATGATTTTCTTCGGAGCTGCCCCACCAGGTGCTCCATGCATTTACGTCCCCTGCCAGTATGATGTTCTTTTTAACCTTATCGTGTATCATCCTTATGTGATCTAAGTAGGATTCCAGGGGCTTGTCCTCCTCAAAGTAAACCGATATTATGTTCACAACTCGACTTTCCGTTATGATAGCAGCAAAAGCAATGTTTTCCGTTGTTAACGTAGGGTCTTCGTGTATTACCATGTTCGAGTTGTGGACCATAATTGCGGCTTTTATCGGTTTACTTCGATTTTTCAGTTTTTGAATCACTTTGGTTCCCGGATATTGGCCTACAATTCCCTCAGCTCCCACATAAGGCTCTTGAATAAGAGTGACGTCAATGCCCTGGTCTCCTGTTTCTTTTATTAATTCCTGTGTAGCAAGCTTCTTCCTCTGCAGATTGGCTTGTATCAAAGCGATTCCCTTGAAAACTTCGGCTTAACAGTAGGACACACTGGATCGAGCTATCGTGTCCCATTTTTTCCTAATTGGGCACTCCATGTCGAACGCACTGTGGTCTATCTTGTCAAGTTTGGCAGTATGACAGTTCCTGCAGCAGGCCACATCACCGACGGTCCAAGACGGGCAAGTCGCACGGAGGTGCGGCCCGGCGCAATGACTGCATCTGTCTTCGGACTCCTTACAATGGCGACGACTGTGACCGAATCCCAGACACCGCGTGCACTGCATAAGGGGGGACTGGTCACTTACCACGCAGCGCTGAAGGTCAATATGGACTTTTCCCACAGATGTTAGTCTTTGCCAGACCTTTGGGGATACTTGCACTATTGCATGGCACTCGTGGGGATTTCTCGCTGGACGGCGGTACCTCGGTACCACTCGAAATTCGTCTTCTGGGATGTCCCTGAGCACATCCGCGTTCTGTGATTTGATGGACGCCACCACTTCTTCGTCGGTGTTATAGGCTAGCAAGTTCTTTATTACGATTAGGGGATCCTTGTTTTTGGCCTCGCTGATTTCTAGGACTTTGTTGATCTTCAGCTTTTCGGCCAGTTGAGACAGGGAGTCCTTGCTTTCACAGCTGACTACGACCTTTTGGTTTCTTGCTTTGCGGATTCTCTCTACCTTGACTCCACTGGATCTCGCATCTGCTGCGCCTCTGATTTTCTTCAAAACATCGTCACTGGTATCCTTGACGTCTTTTGATGATACTATGATGGTGTGGTTTGGATTATGCACGGGCCTGGGCTTAGTGGCCGCCGCCGCCTCCGCATACGTCACACTCCTTTTACTCTCTTCTACCAACGCTGCCAGTTGGCTACTGGCTTGCTTAAGGTCTTTTATAGTTTCGGCAGCCTGGGGGAGCGGCATCTGCTGTGCGGGTTTCGACAGTGCGTCCAGCACATCAAATACCACAATTTGTCGCAAGGACTTTACTTCGCCCAGCACCTCTGCAATAGGGGCTCTTATGTCCACGGCTTTGACCCCCGCCGCCAGATCCGCAAGCCGTTCTGAATGCTCCTTTTCCAGGCTTAACGCTTGGGAGGTCATTTGGGAGCGGGCTCTCTCTATCTGTAGCTGGAGCGTCTGGCGAGACTCGCTTAGCCGCAGGACTATTTCATATAGTCCAGCGAGGTTCTCCAGAACCTTCTCCTTAATGGAGGTTTTGAGGTTTCCAGACTGTTCCATTTGCTCCTTTGCCTCTTGAAGGAGGCGGTTTGCTACAGCTGGTAATGTGGCTAGGGAGGGCTGTGAAAGATCACCAGTGGATGCTCTACTGGAATGGCTAGACGTACTCACAGCAGTCGGCGTTAGGGGGTCGATAGCGGCTGGCTTGGTCTCGTCCGCACTTACTGAGCGAAGTAGGACCTTTTTGCTAATCGGTACCATTTTTTTCGGCTTTCCAGAAGCGCCTGGTTGCGACATATTGAGATTTAGGTATATCAAAAATATTCAATTGTCTAATTATTTTGAAGGTGATAGAGCGCTTCGTCGGCGGATTCAAATGTAAATTTTGGCTCGTCTTGAGTTGCCGAATCAAGTAAAAATATAAAAATTTTTTGCCCAAAAAAGTGCCTCCGCTATATATATGTTAATAAAGGGCGGGTGGGTGGGTACGGAAATCGCGCTTTTCTCCGAATCTATCGGGGCGATTCGGTCGCGCGACGGCGCGTTGCGCGCGTCTCGGCGAGACCTATCGGATGCGCGACAAGCGAGTAAAATCGGGTTCTCCCAGGGAACCAAGCCTCGGAAAAACCGATTTTCCTATGCGACTTTCGATTCTTCTCGCACGAGATTTTGCACGGCTACGCGCGCGCGTCTCTCAGATGGTAGTTTCCACCGAGCGGAGGCGAGGAAAAGCGCGAAAAGCGACTTTGGCGGCGAAAACTAAGGAAAATGGTAAGTCGAGAGTGAATTTTTGTATGAAATACCGACAAATTTGTTAATTTTTGCAGGGCTTAGGTGGACTTTTTGATGAGAGTCCCAAATTCGAAATCGCGTTTTTCGCGCTTTTCTCCGAATCTATCGGGGCGATTCGGTCGCGCGACGGCGCGTTGCGCGCGTCTCGGCGAGACCTATCGGATGCGCGACAAGCGAGTAAAATCGGGTTCTCCCAGGGAACCAAGCCTCGGAAAAACCGATTTTCCTATGCGACTTTCGATTCTTCTCGCACGAGATTTTGCACGGCTACGCGCGCGCGTCTCTCAGATGGTAGTTTCCACCGAGCGGAGGCGAGGAAAAGCGCGAAAAGCGACTTTGGCGGCGAAAACTAAGGAAAATGGTAAGTCGAGAGTGAATTTTTGTATGAAATACCGACAAATTTGTTAATTTTTGCAGGGCTTAGGTGGACTTTTTGATGAGAGTCCCAAATTCGAAATCGCGTTTTTCGCGCTTTTCTCCGAATCTATCGGGGCGATTCGGTCGCGCGACGGCGCGTTGCGCGCGTCTCGGCGAGACCTATCGGATGCGCGACAAGCGAGTAAAATCGGGTTCTCCCAGGGAACCAAGCCTCGGAAAAACCGATTTTCCTATGCGACTTTCGATTCTTCTCGCACGAGATTTTGCACGGCTACGCGCGCGCGTCTCTCAGATGGTAGTTTCCACCGAGCGGAGGCGAGGAAAAGCGCGAAAAGCGACTTTGGCGGCGAAAACTAAGGAAAATGGTAAGTCGAGAGTGAATTTTTGTATGAAATACCGACAAATTTGTTAATTTTTGCAGGGCTTAGGTGGACTTTTTGATGAGAGTCCCAAATTCGAAATCGCGTTTTTCGCGCTTTTCTCCGAATCTATCGGGGCGATTCGGTCGCGCGACGGCGCGTTGCGCGCGTCTCGGCGAGACCTATCGGATGCGCGACAAGCGAGTAAAATCGGGTTCTCCCAGGGAACCAAGCCTCGGAAAAACCGATTTTCCTATGCGACTTTCGATTCTTCTCGCACGAGATTTTGCACGGCTACGCGCGCGCGTCTCTCAGATGGTAGTTTCCACCGAGCGGAGGCGAGGAAAAGCGCGAAAAGCGACTTTGGCGGCGAAAACTAAGGAAAATGGTAAGTCGAGAGTGAATTTTTGTATGAAATACCGACAAATTTGTTAATTTTTGCAGGGCTTAGGTGGACTTTTTGATGAGAGTCCCAAATTCGAAATCGCGTTTTTCGCGCTTTTCTCCGAATCTATCGGGGCGATTCGGTCGCGCGACGGCGCGTTGCGCGCGTCTCGGCGAGACCTATCGGATGCGCGACAAGCGAGTAAAATCGGGTTCTCCCAGGGAACCAAGCCTCGGAAAAACCGATTTTCCTATGCGACTTTCGATTCTTCTCGCACGAGATTTTGCACGGCTACGCGCGCGCGTCTCTCAGATGGTAGTTTCCACCGAGCGGAGGCGAGGAAAAGCGCGAAAAGCGACTTTGGCGGCGAAAACTAAGGAAAATGGTAAGTCGAGAGTGAATTTTTGTATGAAATACCGACCGGTTAGGTTAGGTTAGGTTAGGTTAGGTTAGGTTAGGTTAGGTTAGGTTAGGTTAGGTTAGGTTAGGTTAGGTTAGGTTAGGTTAGGTTAGGTTAGGTTAGGTTAGGTTAGGTTAGGTTAGGTTAGGTTAGGTTAGGTTAGGTTAGGTTAGGTTAGGTTAGGTTAGGTTAGGTTAGGTTAGGTTAGGTTAGGTTAGGTTAGGTTAGGTTAGGTTAGGTTAGGTTAGGTTAGGTTAGGTTAGGTTAGGTTAGGTTAGGTTAGGTTAGGTTAGGTTAGGTTAGGTTAGGTTAGGTTAGGTTAGGTTAGGTTAGGTTAGGTTAGGTTAGGTTAGGTTAGGTTAGGTTAGGTTAGGTTAGGTTAGGTTAGGTTAGGTTAGGTTAGGTTAGGTTAGGTTAGGTTAGGTTAGGTTAGGTTAGGTTAGGTTAGGTTAGGTTAGGTTAGGTTAGGTTAGGTTAGGTTAGGTTAGGTTAGGTTAGGTTAGGTTAGGTTAGGTTAGGTTAGGTTAGGTTAGGTTAGGTTAGGTTAGGTTAGGTTAGGTTAGGTTAGGTTAGGTTAGGTTAGGTTAGGTTAGGTTAGGTTAGGTTAGGTTAGGTTAGGTTAGGTTAGGTTAGGTTAGGTTAGGTTAGGTTAGGTTAGGTTAGGTTAGGTTAGGTTAGGTTAGGTTAGGTTAGGTTAGGTTAGGTTAGGTTAGGTTAGGTTAGGTTAGGTTAGGTTAGGTTAGGTTAGGTTAGGTTAGGTTAGGTTAGGTTAGGTTAGGTTAGGTTAGGTTAGGTTAGGTTAGGTTAGGTTAGGTTAGGTTAGGTTAGGTTAGGTTAGGTTAGGTTAGGTTAGGTTAGGTTAGGTTAGGTTAGGTTAGGTTAGGTTAGGTTAGGTTAGGTTAGGTTAGGTTAGGTTAGGTTAGGTTAGGTTAGGTTAGGTTAGGTTAGGTTAGGTTAGGTTAGGTTAGGTTAGGTTAGGTTAGGTTAGGTTAGGTTAGGTTAGGTTAGGTTAGGTTAGGTTAGGTTAGGTTAGGTTTTTTTTTTTTTTTTTTTTTTTTAAATTTATAAGAACTCCTCTGATATGGCAGTCAGAGACCTTTTATACTGATTACAGATAAACACCGGTTAGATTTGAAGATTTTAAGTTTATAGTTCATTTTAAAGATTTGTTATGTATACAACTAATCTATATTAGTTCATATATTCTTATAATATATAGTAAATATAAGTATGCTGTACACACAATGATTTTATTTTCATTTAGTCATGGTTTTTTATAATTACGTTTTATTTCTGGCTATTGTTTTATTGACAACGTTAATAGCAAATTTCAAAAACGGTTTCCTTGTTTTCTCGTTCTGAAGGATATCCGGTAGGGAGCTCTTACACAGTTTTAATTGCATTTCTTGTTGCAGATTTTCCCGTGCTGCGCTGTGTTGTGGACAGTCGATAAGCAAGTGAAGGACCGTCTCTTCAACGTTCGGGTCGCATATGCAACATGGGTCTTCTTTGCACTTAAACCTGTGTAAGTACTCTGAAAAACCACCGTGTCCCGTCATTATCTGGACCATTACCGGCGTTAAATCAATCCTTTTTAATAATTGGTAGGCATGGTTAATCGACGGCAGAAAGACTTTTGTAACCGATGCTGTTTGTCCCGTTACATATCTCTTATTCCATTCATTAAGGGTGTCCTGCCTTATGCTTCTCTTAATGAATGATACTGGGCATTTGTCGTAGTTTGGTTTTGTTTTCAGCCGTTTCGCCGCCTCTTTGGCCAGAACGTCCGCTCGTTCATTGCCCTTAGTTCCGACATGAGCCCTTATCCAGAACAGTCTGACGGTGTTCCCAGTTTCTTTTGCCAACATTAAGTTTTTTCTTATCTCAAAGGCTAAGGGATGAAACGTACCCGGATGTCGTATGCTCTCTAAGGCTGATCTCGAGTCGCTGTATATATTCACGGATGGTTTTTTGCTTTTTTGAGCATATTCGGTCGCCTTGTAAAGTGCGTAGAGTTCGGCCTGAAATACCGTGCAGTAATACTCTAAGAGATATTTGCTACTCTGTATTTCGTTTTCGCCTTCCCAGCATGACAAAGCTGCACCCACTTTGCTATCAATCTTGCTACCATCCGTGAATATATTCAGTCCAGTTATGTTATTCTCCTCCACCATTTCTGTATCCAGATTCTCGAGGCAGGTGAACTCTTCGATTCTCTCTCTGGATGGATGCAAAGCCTTCAAGAAAGAGAGCTTGGACTCCACCTCTCTATCTCCTAAAATCATTTGCGATTTGCCTCTTTTTGCCTCGTACAGTTTTTTGACCTCAAGGGCTCTCAGATCAAGCGGTACAGTACCAGTAAGGACTATCGCCGCGTTTAGAGATACTGTACGGTAGGCCTTGCACATTTTTTGTGCAAAACCTCGCTGCACTGTATTCAGGTATTTTTGCACCATGATCTTCTTCGCCGCAGGAGCCCAGACATTTGCCGCGTATAGGATGATAGGTTCGATCACAGCAGTGTACATTATCCGGATGATCTCCGTGGACAGCCCCCAGTTAATTTTTGCTGAACGTGCTAGTGGTTTGTATATTTGTAAGGCTTTATTGCAAATGTATTCGATATGGCTATTGAAAGTTAATTTACTATCTAGTATTAATCCTAAAATTTTGAATTTGTCAACCAGTTGAATCTGAGTGCCTCCCATGTGTAAGCGAGGGGTGTCGTATTTTAGCTTATTGGTTATCACCATAGCACTTGTTTTATGCGGTGCAAACTTCAGTTTATTAGCGACTCCCCACTCATACACACGGTTGAGTACCCTGTTTGCTTTTTCTTCAATTATTTGAGCTGAACCACCGGAGAATACCAGGACAATGTCGTCCGCGAACGCCTGGCAGTGCACTTTATTTTCCTCGATTTCGTCCAGAAGGGGATCCAAAAGGATGTTCCAGAACGTAGGCCCAGCAATTGAGCCCTGGACACATCCCTTCGTTGTGGAGACCAGGCATTCATTATCTGCGTAACGGACGTTGACTTTCCTATTTTTCAGGTAACTATCTATTATCAGTGTTAGATTTCTGGGGCATTTTTTATCTAACAGCCGGCACTTAATCGCGGGCCACCATGCACTATCGAAGGCCCCCTCTATGTCAAGTGATACGACCACATTGATCAATTTATTATCAAGATTTTGTCGTATATGCTGTGTTAAGTCATAGAGGGAGTCCTCGGTACTACGCTGGGGCACGAATCCGTACTGCCTCGGATTTGCTTTTGGCAACAGATGCCATCGAACCCTCCTTACTATCATTTTCTCCAGAATCTTTCCCAGAACCGGCAACAGTCCTATTGGTCTATACGACTTTACTTGGCTGTAGTCAGATTTACCGGGCTTCCTTAGAACTATTACCGTTGCCTGTTTCCAGAGTTCTGGAAAGCACGATATTTCGAGGCATCTGTTGACAATTGCCAAAAATGTGTCTATGTCGGTATTAATTGCTTCCGCACAGATATCGGCTGTAAGTCCATCACTTCCCGGCGCCTTTTTTGGGTTAAAAGTTTTGATAACATAATTTAGTTCCTCTCTCGTAAAGGGAGGGTCGCAAATTTCATTTTCCATTTGTTCCATTATACTTTTGGCTTTGTCTCGTGTTTTCCTGTGATCGGAATTATCATCAGATTCCAAGTCCTCGGGAAAGAAAGTGCTGGCCAATAAGTTTGTGGACTCTGCTGGACTAAGAGCGGTTCCTTCCTTTACGAGAGGTTGATCTTCTGATTTCTTAGAAGTACTTCTTATAACCCTATAGATGCCGTCCCACATACTTTCACGATCTTGGGCGTTGCAAAAATCTTTCCAGCTGTTAACTTGTGCTGTTTCTGCTTCTAATATATATTTTTCTTTTATTTCCAGGTACTCGTCAACAACACGCTGTCTTCTGCACGGTGCGGCACACCTTATCCTACGCTTCTTTGTCATAACTTCTTTTTTGAGGTTTTCTAGCTCCGGTGTCCACCAAGGTAAGTTTATTTTAGTTTTCCTATTAATAAGTGGTATTGCTTTTTTGCATGCTTCCGTAATGCTTTTTGTATATTCTATTACCGTTTCTTCCAACTTTGTCTCTAATTCGATTTTTCCTATTTCCTGTACATTTAATTTTTTATTTTCTAATTCGTTTCTAAATTCTTCCCTAAAGATGTTCCATTTTGCTTTCTTGGTATTGTAAATTCTAGTTGATTTTGACAGTCTTTTGGTTTTTGGCTTTTTGAATTTTATTGTGAAGAGAATCGCATTATGGTCGGAGCTTGTCATACCTTGGTCCACTTTCCAATCGCTTATTTTACCCAGAAGCTCTTGACTGCACGCAGTGACGTCCACAATACTTTTGTAGGTCACCCCATTCCTTATGGTAAAAAAGGTAGGCATATTACCTTCGTTTAGTATGTGCATCTCCATCTCCTCGATTGCACCCATGAACGCCTCTCCTCTGTGGTCTTCATACTCACTTCCCCACCATGTGCTCCACGCATTTGTGTCGCCTCCGATGATCAGCTTTTGTGGGGATAGTTCATTCCTGATCATTTGCACATGGTCGAGGTAGGGTTCAATGGGCAAGCTATCCTCGAAGTAGATGGAGACAACACATACTTCCCAGGTGTCGGTTTTTAAAACTGCCACTGAGATATTTTCAGTGGTGAGTGTAGGATATTCGAGAATCCGGATGTCGTCGTTCAGGACTATCACGGCGGCTTTGACCGGCTTTGTTCTGTTCATCGTTTTTTGGACTACTCTATATCCGTTCGCCTGTGTCAACTGTCCCTCTGATCCAACATATGGTTCCTGCACCATAGCGAAGCATATGTTCCGTCTTTGTGTCTCTAGAAGGAGCTCTTTTGTGGCTAACTTTGCGCGTTGTAGATTCGCTTGGATCACCCGACATGAGTACTCCTCGGTTGCATCAAAGTTCGTCTGCGTTTCGTCCTGGGCGCCCTTAGCAGTACGCCACTCTCGCCCTTGCCAGAGCGTCCCACCTTTTCCGAATCGGGCAGCTTTCATCAAAGCTGTTGTGATCCGTTCGGTCCAGCCGGGCACTCTGGCAGTTGCGGCACGTAGGTTGGTCACCAGCCTTCCACGCTGGGCACTCACTGCGCAGGTGAGTGCCTGCACAGTGGCTGCAGATGTCTGCGGACTCCTGGCAAGTCTTGCGGCCATGCCCGTATCCCAGACATCTGGAGCATGTTACCAGCGGAGACTGATCCTTAGCAACGACCCGCTGTAAATCTATGTGGACCTTTCCTACTGCGGTGACGCACTGCCATACCGATGGCGACACCTGCAGGATCACGTGATTCTCTAGCGGGTTCCTGGCCCTTCTACGGAACTTCACGCACGCCCTGTAATCCGCATCAGTAATCGCCCCCAGTACGTTTTCATTCTGCCGCTTTAGGGCCTCCAGGATGTCCTCGTCGGTGTTAATGTTGAGGACATTAAGGAGTATTATTAGTGGATCCCTATTTTCGACGTCCTGAGTATGCAATGATGGGCTGCAAGATTTAAGTCTCTCCGCCACTTTGGCGAGTTCTTCTCGTGACTGGCAACCCAACACTACCCTCCGGTCTCTCGCTTTCCTGAGCCTGTCCACCCTGATGCCAGAGGTCTTCGCACTCACGGCCGATC